>OY728150.1:1523781950-1533781950 GCA_963277665.1 Viscum album
AATAGGATAGTTAAAAAGAGGGATATGGTGTTACTATAATCATAAAATTAACTCATCATATAGTAGATTCGAGGGATACTATTATTTAAGGAAATAAATTTAGAAAAAGACGATGAAGTATAAAAGATCTTTCAAAAATGGGATAAAATGATTACCTCTTCTTCAGGTGTCTCTTTTAAATTTTCATTTATGTAATTCTTACGATGACTTTCTACTGAAATGGAGTAATTTTGGATGATGTGTAGGATGTTGGTATTAGGTTTGATCAGGGTTTTCTTGAACCAAAGGTCTTTGGTGGTGTGGATAAAAGTGAAGGACAAGTTCCCTTTTATATGAGACACGAGGGAAACTTTAGGAAAGTCGAGATTTGTTAAGTTTTTATAAATTAACATTTAGTTTCTTGTAGAATCAAAGTGATTAATTTATAGTATAACATAATAATGATCGTAAATAATCTAAAATAGAAGTTTTTAGTTTTATTGAGTTCATAAAATTAACTTTATCCATTACCATTAACAGTTAGTTATAAAATTTTACTCTTACCATGCCTTTTGGTATTTTTACACCATATTGTTAATTTATTTACTATAAAATTCCAATAAATCTTCAAGAGAATCTATAATTAAATTCTTAAAATTTTCTATGTTAGTGGCTGAATCTCATATTTTTATAATTTTTATATCATTTTATAAAATATTAAATTTTTAAAAAAACAAAAAAAAAATTCTGTTTTGACACTAATTAGTAATTTATTTTTGATAAATTCATAAAAATATTGATTCGTTCTATCCAAATGAATTAAATAAAAAACAAAATATCATATTCATCTATCATTTATATGAAATCATAAAAACATTCAAATTAAATTTATTTTATTATTTATAATATCATTCATTTGATTCATTAATTAATAAGTCCCACACTGCTTCATTATTGTGTCATAAGTTAATTTAAATATTTAATGTCTAAAAATATTTAATAAAATATCAGGAAGTATGAAATATTTCATTCTTAATAATTACTATTTATAGTTTTATATATCTCTTATATAACTGTAATTATAATTGTTTTTGTAATAAGACAAATTTTTGTGTTATATTTCCCTTTACATTAAATTAATTAATATAACATGTCATTTTCACACCCTTGTGGCCGCCAAAGGCCAAAATTACTTCCCAACTGTTGTGTTGTTTTCTTATAACTCATCCAATGATATTGGTACATGTGTTATGATAGTATTATGTTATTATAATACTTTTTTACCATAATTGACCTTATATACCCTTTAACCATGGTAAATAACAATAATTACTGAAGAAAGTATTCATAATGTCCAAAAATAAAATGCACCTTTTTAAACAATTTAGACCTTAACATTAAATATATGGAATCAATTTTTAAAAATTCAAAACACAGAATTGGCAGAAAGTAATTTAAAATTAATTTTCACTGTCGAAACCACAATGTGGGTTTTAAAGAAGAAAAAATTATCAAAAGATTGTCATGTGTTTATGTTCAATTTAAATGTGAAATTACATCCATTGACAACATTATATTAAATGAAAAAAATAATCCAATTAAATATTACAAAAAATTACAAGGACATTTTATCTATATAGATAAATAAGATGGAAGGGATTTTTTGAATTAAAATTAAATATTTCTAACTATTCATTAAAAATAAATTTTATTAAAAAAATATTTAATAAGTTTCAAAATTAATTTTTATTTCTCTATATTAATGAAGATTTTAATTTTATCAAATGAAATATATATAAGTGAAAAATATATTATTTTTAACGTGTTCATCAATAAAAAGAAAAAAATTTAATTTTTATAAAAATACTTTTTTTATTTGAAAATTTTAATTTTTCCTTACATTTTGTCTAAAAAACACTTAATATGAATGGTGAAATTATACAAAATTTAAAATATGGTTAATAATATTCATAACCACTTTTTAACGAATAGTTTTATAGGTCATGGTGCACTCAATCATGGTGTTCAATGTAGTCCATGACATTGATTTATTAAGAAGAAGTGTACTAGAGAATCATGGGTTGTTACACATTAAACAATTCTTCATTAAAATTGGAAAATTAACACAAGTGATGGGGAGATCATATGATCCTTAATAGTAGTAAATTGAGATATATTAAAATAACATGGACATAAATGTATGAGAATAACATTTTAGAACCATACAATTCATATCAAATATCATAAGGTTTATTCATGGCATTTTGATTTTAAGTTTATAATAAATGAATCATAATTGAATCAAAGAACATTATTAATGAGATCATAACATTTTCATAAAACATATAATTTAGGCATTCAAATATTAATATAAACTTGTATCTATAGTATTATAGGATTAGTACTAAGGATATCATAGTGGAATGGTTTTCCTCACCAAACAATACTAGTCGTCATGTTTCACTCACAATACCATTATATTTGTTAAATCCCCTTACTTAACTAAGTTCAATCCTCATTCAAACATTACTTATCCCCTGAGATATAAATCCTTACCATTTAATTGGAGGTATTTTATGTCCCAACCAGAACCTAAGTAAAATCATATATATGTGTGTCAAACAAGATCATAAAACATTCATCATATCATAACACATTAAATTAAATAATTTTCATAGTAATTTAATGAGAACATTACATGTTGAAAAGAAACAAGTTTCATAATTATTTCTTCATTTCAAAAATTAATAACCCATTAAAAAATGTTTTCCAAAATTAATTTATCATGGTATATTTTATTTAAGAGATATATGTGGCATAATTTTTGTTTCTACATAAACAAAAACAATTCAGATAAATAATAATAATCGTACCCTAGGATCATATCTTAAATAAAGAATTTATATCAAAATGATGTAACCTTATATAGAAATTTATTTAATGAAAATACAATCAGAATATTTATTGTGGTAAATAAATTTTCATTAAATGTTATTTTTTCAACTAAAAAAATAATATATATATTTTGGAAATCCATTTAATTGAAAATTAAATTGAAATAATATTAAATAATATTTAAACAAAAGTTAAACATTTCTTTTATAAAATGTTGTTTTAAAATTTGAAAAAAAAAAATCATTTTAAAAATAACATTATTTGATAATAACCATGAAATAATATAATATACGTTTCATAGAAAATACTTTTCTTGATGGATAGAAATTATGTTCAATTCATACTGGTCAAATAAAATAATCCTTTCAAATTTTATTAAAATAAGCTTGGGAAATAAAGGAAAAATTAAATAAAGACTCACTTCTTTTTTTAAAAATGTCACAAATTGTTAAAAATTTCATTAAAAAATAATTTCATTTATCTTAATAAACATTGTGAAATAATTTTTTGAAAACATTATTTAAAAAAAAAACAATTTCGTCTCAAGATAAATATAAATTAAAATTATTTAAAATTAAATTTTGAAATCATGAGCACATATAGATATTTTAATGAAGGAAGGAAATTTATTCTCATGACCAGACCATAGTAGAAGAAAATACCTGAGTTTATTGAGAGATATATCCTAATATTTAATAATTAGATGTATAATCATGTGAAAACTTGATAAACAATGAGGTTGTGTTATAAAACAGTTACCACTATAGTAACAATAAATTGTAATCCCAATGAACAAATAAAATTAATTATGACATATATTATCATAAGAATAAAAAAATAATTTTATTAGATATGTAATGGGTTTTATATATACCTCATAAATGAATATTGGTGCATAAGATAATAGATGTCTAATAGAAGTAAAGTTGTTAAAAAAACACTAACCACACTAGTTCTTTCTTTATTTATGTGCCCCAAAATAGAATAAAATCAAAAGTAACATTAAAATGTCATTTAAAAGTAGAGATAAATTATATAACATGTCAAAGGGCACATATATACACCATATAAAATAAATTAGTAGTGAATTTGAAAAATTCTCATATAAATGGAGAGACTATAAATCTCATACCATAAGCCTCAACATCATTCATACACATTCAAAACGCCTGTATATTAGAAATAATATGATTATAAAACGATTTTAGAACCATATATATATATATATATATATATATCATACAATATATGATTTACTTATGACCTTTTATAAACTAATTATTAACAATTCCATTTCATAATCACCTTTTGGACAATATGTATTTGTTTGTCCTGTGTTTTATGATTTTTATTTTTTTAGACCTATAAAATTAAATCATTATTACCTAATAAAAAAAGTTAAACATTATATTAATATCATATATATTTCAAATATATTTATTTATTTTAATCCAAAAAACATTTTGATAGGAAATGAAATACACAGTTTATGGATACGTTATATTGTAGATACATATAAATATTTTTCTATTTTCTTGAAGGATAGAAATGGTGGAGTTAAATTATATATTTCCATTAAAAAATATATTTTAATCCATATGTATACATATTTTCATTAATTAATTCCATATTACCATATATATATATATAGATTGAACTAATAACATCACCTTTTTAGCTATTAGTCTGTCGTACATACATGTACTGTTACCATATTCCCACATATTGGAAATTATTAAGGTGTACGTTATATAATACTTAAGAAAGTAAAATATTGTCAAAAGTAAAAAATATATATATATAATCCAACATTGTATTCAACTGTGATGGGTGGTAATGTAAAATGAATAATATTGGTTCTTGTGGTGGTTGTTAGATATACATAATAATAATGATTTTGTATACCATTTTATGTAAGAGGAAATTATTTTATGTAATTAACTAAGCAAAAAAACTGAATATATGGAAGATACTTTGGATATAATATCACCACGATTTAATATTAATTGAATGTGGTGGTGGAAGAAATAATAAAAATTTCTCTTTTTTGGTTATTCCCTGTCATTCATGATACTTTTTTTTTGTTTTCATAGGCAAGAATCTTAGGATGGATTTATAGAAAAAAATAAGTCTTTAGGATGAGTTGAGGGAAATAAGTTTTTTTGAAATGTTATTGGCTATAAATGGTTTTTATACCTTTGATGTGGAGAGAAAAAGTGTTTTAATTTTATAAATGATGTGAGTTTCACACTTATTTATTTTTTTGAAGGTGTACCAATGTTTATTTCCAGGAAAAACGAATAAATAATAGACCATTCTCAAAAATAGAAATGTGAAAATAGAAATATGTCTAGAATATGGGTGTTTGACATGTTTTGGGAAATTTTGAACCATTAGATTTTATATTAACCCCTGGTAAACACATTTCACCTCAACCATGAAAAATAATATGTAATGTTTTTACAAATTCACAATGGATAACAATTAAATTTAATTTAATGGACCCTATAAATTATTCTGATTTCAAATATTTAATAAATTTTTAGAAATTACATTTCAATAAGTGGGGAATTTTAATTTTAAATTAGACCAACAAATGTGATGAGAAATCCATTTTCCAAAGGTAAAATTTTCAATAGATTAAAAGGATCATATATCAAAATTCAATATAAAAATCATCCCAATCACCTAAATTATACTAACATATATATATATATATGATTTAATATTACATTCAAACACATTTTTTAAGAAATAATACTTATATTTTTAGTAAATGAGTTGTATTTTATCAATAAACACTAGTACTTTTCACTATTCATATTGAAATTAATGTTTTCATAAAGACACATCAATTTCAGCATCTGATAATTATTAAATGTTAATTTTAAAATATAAATTTCTTGGATTTTATTTTTTATAAATTTTAAAAATTATTATTTTATTTTTCTAAAAAATATATATAAATGTTTTTTTTATAAAATAGTACTTCCTAATCATATTAGGTCAATATTGAAATGTATTTAATTTTTATAAAGAAAAATTATACAAAACCAATATACATAATATATAAAAAGTAGAGATTACAATTCATATCCTATTTTAACAACTAGATTATAACAGTTGTCTTCAAATAATAATATTAATAATATATCATAGATTGTTAAAACAAGGTGCTTCATATAACACAACATATCAGTTAAATTTAATTTATATTAAATAAATAATAATTCATAGAATAATCATGTCCTGAAAATATATTTTACCATTTTCACTCTACTACTAGAACTGCTGGAATCATTCCCATTGGTAGTGTTTATTTTTACTTTACAAATTGAGAAGTCAATCTTTTCATAGAAAATATAAAATATATAACTTCAATCCATCCTCCATAAAATAAATTTAATGGTTTCTTTTGATCAATGTTATTCTATGATGTATGAAAAATGAAGAACTATCAGCATTAATAAAAAATTATATCTTAAACTAGAAATCATAATGAATATATAATATCATTTAAAATCATAAAACACCAACTGTATCAATATTAAATTTTGTAAAATTACCCATCATAACCTACTCTATCATTTTTTATAAATGATTATCCTCCTTAGATGAATTCTTTATTCTTTCTGATATATACGAATATACATCCACCTAAAAAAATAAATGAGGCTCCTATATCTAAAATTACTAGGAAAAAATTCATAATTTCATTAATTAAAGGGTTAGGATCTAAATGTTACATATTTAATGTAACATAAATGTTCTAACTCATTTAATCATCTGTTTTTTTCATTCAGGGATTATAGTAAATTGAGAGATTACAATCATTGATTGATTTTTTCATCATATCTGTCACATTTTCGATTGTATATGAGTAAATATTCAATACATAATTTTGTGATAACTATTTATTTTGGGATTTACTCCATATAAATTATGCCTTCAAATTTATAATGACTGCACCACTATATATAATTCTATATCATGACTAATATAATTTAAAAAATATTTTTCAATTGATATAAGGCATATTCAATGCCTTTATCATTATATATGAATACATTACCATTATAGTTTAATGGAGCGTCACTGTAAATTTTAAATTACCAATTTCTATAAGGTTTGGGAAAACTATATCATTCTATAATATTATTTTTAGATCCTATGAAAAATCATCATATTATTTTTTTTCAAAATTATTTTAAATAAATTTCTTGTTATCTTATTCCGTATTCTTACAGACTGAGAAATGTTTTCCAAAAACTATTTATACTAAACAACTACTATAAGAAAACCATTAATCTCTATGATATTTCAAGTTTTTGTACATTCTTTGACAAATTATTTTATTAGGGTTGATAGTTATATTATATTTAGATATAATATATCAATGTAGTTAATATTATTTAAATAAAAAATCACATTTACATAATTATCCATATTTTTTCATTTCATTTATGATCTCAAAAACTATATATTGGTTACATTCATGTTCCTCAAAAATTTTAGAATACACCAAAATATATTCTATAAAAATGAACAAAACCATTTAGAAGAACTCATGGTAATCTATAATCATAAGGTCTGTACTTCAAATTTAGTAAACCAACAAATGGAAATAACAAAAACACATAATTCTAACATATAGTCCATAATGAACTCTTAAAAATATCTAGCTCCTTTAATTTCAATAGACTGTACAACGATATGTGACAAATCATTAAAAAATTATTTTGATCCCTTGATTTTATAAAACAATCACTGATATGAGGAAAATGAATAATGTTCTTATAAATTATTTTTTCCATGGATCTATGATTAATTAATAAACCATTGAGAATCATTTATTTTCTATAGAATTTTTTTTATCACATTATAGATTAGTTAATGTTAAAATGAAGAGGTATTATATAAACTATCCACATTTCATTTTCAATTCTAAACAATCTAATTGAACAATTCACTAATGGGTTTTTTGAAATATGATTTTCATGAAGAGTTATGTCAATTATTAACAAATACTTTAATCAAGAGTAACACAAAGTAAATAATCAATGAAATCATTCATTTTTTTTCAATATTTTGAAATATCTAATATGAACATTTTAATTCTATCAATCAATATTATATTCTTAAAATTCATTTTTCGATCAAATAAATTTCATACCTTCTTGGAATGTTATCATAGATATGAAATCACTTATCAAAACATTCATGGATATCAATAAAATCATATAATGTTAATATGAAATATAATTTATATAGAAAATAATATCGAACTCCACTGGGGTTAGATCAATAATATTTATAGGAAGTACAATGTCTCTAACACCAATAAGAAGATTCCCATAAATCATAGGTTCTTTAGTACATCTTCATGTTGTTTTGAAGAAAATCGTTATCGTCCTTTCCTGTTGTGATATTATCATTTTATTTGTAAATTTATTTTAAATGAATGAATATTAAATAAAAATGTCAAAAATTTGAATAGTTTGAATAAAAAGGTAACACACATTTAACCATTTCATTTTATGGCCCAAAATCTACAATATATGTAAAAAATATATTTTTCAATTCCATTATATTTCTGATCTTGATGATTTCCACAATGTGTAACTCACTTCAGACATACATTAGCATTATTACCTATCTCTTAAAAATTAATGCAACATACCATCAGCTTGTAATTAGTTACCTAATTTTTTCCCTCCACTCTTGAAATACATATATTAAATTTTCACATTGTTAACACTTCATAAAAATATCAAGACATTCCCCATGGGTACTTCTACCACACTTATGACATGATTTGAATATTATTTTATTACATAATTATTTCATTGATTAATTCTTCCCCATTACCATCCTTATAAAAATTTTCTTTATACCTTTTCCTGGAATATAGGTTCATCAGGAAACTCTATTTCAATCTTTATAGATCACTGAACAACATTATCAAAAATTTGACATTCATAGGAATCTAACATTGTTCAATCCTTTGTTTTAATCCTTGGGTAAAAATAATTAATATTTCCATATATAAAAAAAATTTAATAGGTTAAATAATGTTAATATCTAATAAAATAGGATTCATAATAATCAACAAGAATTTTCAACATTATTTTCAATTCCCTGATATTTTTCTCAATTCCTAGTCAAACATCATTAGTGAAATATATAACTTGAAAAATTATTATTAACCTTTTGAATTTCCATGGATTCAAGATCATAAATATCATTTGTATTATTAACATAATACCACCATCGATCAGCCTCACACTAAAAATGAAAAATGGAAACGATTACATTTTTGTTTTGTGAACATCACATCCCGTTTAATATATATTCCGGTTAAATGATCAATCATTTGAAGATAACAACATTATAATATCCACTAAATAGTAGAGGTTGTTGCATCAACAAATTCCCCCACCAGTATAATGTTCATTTGAAGAAAACCATGATACACTCTAGTATGAATACTAAAACCACTAATAGATCTTGTTAACTAATCCTCAAAAAAACATCTGAGTTCAATTTCTAACCATCACAGGAAACTGATTTGGAAGGATATTTTCTTCATGGACATATCCTATGACATATTGAATGTTTACTTTATTGAAAACCATTAAATATTTACATAGATTTGATGAATAAAAATGATAAATATCAAATTATAGAAAATGATAAAAATATATTAAAATATATTAAATGTATTTGTATAAATTATATTCTCCTATAAATTCATTTGAACCCATATCAGATGCCAACCAAAAGGAAAAAATGTTAATACATAATAATTATAGGGAAACTATTATGTAATTAACTTTCTTTCGAAAAAGATAAATTAGGATTAGATTTTTTATAGAATTAGGTCATTACACATATATAAAACATGATATATTGAAAATTAAAAATAACCAATTAGTATCCACTTGTTCAATAATTTAATAATTTTAATATTATTTATTCCTAATTTCCATGAATAATCTTAATTAATTTAAACATGACATAAAAACTTAAATTAGAAATTATAAAACCCTTTGAAAAACATTTTAGAATGATTTGATTGCCTCAAAATATCGGTAAGGTACATTAAATGAAGAAATCTAATATTCCAGTGAAAATCATGAAAACCAATAAAAACATTTTTAAAAAAGAATATTTGTTACCTCTTGTGTTAATTATCATTAATTTAAACAGTTCATTTATCATACCTTTTACAAGAATGTTATTTTTATGAAAACATGTCAGAAATCATAGTAAACTCTCGTTCATTACTTGGGACATCATATTTTTGGAACCTTGAAAGAATAATTAAATATTTTAATAACCTTATGTATTAATTCCAATAAAATTTGATTGCTATCATAATATTAACCTACTACATTATAGTGATATTATGGGGATCACTGGTCATACCATAAATAATAATGGGGATCAACCCGTCATATCATGAGATATAATGGGGCTTAACTCATAAAATATTGATCTATAATGGGGCTAAACATTTCATATAAGACATATCAAGATCAATTATTATTTTATACATTTTCGAAATTCGACATCATGAAATATAATTTCTTATCTTATACCATGTCATCATAAATACATTGAAATACTCATTTAAATGGGTATACAAAACTGTTTCAGATTTCAAAATATCTCAATCATTTAAAATTACTTATCAACACAAAAATACATTGATGAATGGAAGGTGTGTTAATGTTTTAATGAAATTAAATCATGTAATGTAAGACAAAAAAATGGTTATGGTGGCATACAAATTCATTCTCTCCATATACGTTAAAATAAAACATTCTATATGTATTTTTAAAAGTAACCCCTGAAATCTATACAATTATTCATTCTTAAATTTACATTAAAAATAAATGAAAATATGAAAAAATATATAATTTATAAATATTTTATTTACAACAAATTTAATTTATATATCCATGTTTAAAACATCAAAATGGAAGATAAATATTTAGAAAACAAATATTTGAAAGATTTAAAAATTACCTTTATGTTAAAGATTCCATTACTTCAAGTCTGACTTATAACATGTGTTATTTGACATCCTAAATAATTAAATTATGTTAATTAATTACTTGATGAAATGGTTTTTATAGTTTATTATCATTTTTTAATTATTTTTTATCATGTTATATTTAATTATATAATTAATTAAGTTCTGATTTGTCTTTATAAATATATTCGACACATATATCCAAAATAATTTCATTGGTTCACTATGTTTAAAGAGGTCACTAATAATTTATATCCAGAATAATAATGACGAAATAGTTATAAAAAATTATAAGTCAATTATATGTTTAAAACCAATCATAAATTATTATTATTTATAAACATCTACTCAACAGTCATAGATATTGTTGGCTATAAATAAACAAGTGTAATATTTTCATTTTTAAATGATAAATATATAAATAAAGTAAATATTATTGTACATTTATATAATAATAATTATATCATACATATTATATAATTTATTTGAAAACATTTATATACCATCTATGTTATGTGTTGATAAAAAAATAATCGCATCTCTTTTTCAAGGTAGTAGTCCACAAGAATTCACGAACGACATAGACATTTTTAGCGAATATAAAGGTAACAAGTAAATGATATATTATCCTTTCAGAATGATGAATATTTCATGATTTTAAAATATAAATATTATTTCCATCATTAAAAGTATTTATGATTGGAGATGATGGAAATATAAATACATCACTTCATGAGATGGTAGTCCTCCGTAAACATGATTGATGGTTTTGTTTCTCAGTTTATGGAAGATCATATGGATTTAGGTTATTCAATTAACATAGCAACATATTATTATATTGGATATATTGATTCTATTATATTAAATTTTTTAATTATGATTTCATCTACGTGAAGGAAGATGGAAAAAAACTCAGATAAGAACGATGCATCTTCTTTAGATATACACTTAAGGATTACACGTACTGCCTTCATAGTTATTATTATTATCAAAACATAAGGAATCACGTATTTTAAAACACATTATTTCATGATTTATTAAATAATTTTAGGAAATATAAAATACAAAAATACAGTGAATCCCATTGTTATTGGGAAATTAGGAACAAATCATAAGAACCTACAATAATAAGTTAATAAAATTATTTAGAACTTCTATAATAGGTTCTTATAATTCCATAATTCATGATATACTACAAGGGATATACTGAGTACATAAATAAGAAATATATGATCTATAAATCCAAATAAAGAAATAAAAAATTATTAAAAATATCAAATTATTACATGTGATCCTAGAGGCATATCAAGGTAACATGGGAGGATGAGAATCGTAATCATGAACAATGAGGCAATATATTACATGATACCCTAAAGGGAACACATGAATATGGAAACAACATAAAACATGTGATCATAATCAAAGTCTAGGGTATCCTCCGAGACAACATAAAATAGTGTCCTAGGATAACTTCTATGGTATAATACAAGGTATATCATTAAAATAAAACATTACCCAATGCATTGGAATTCCAAATAAAATTTTCTCCACCTGTCACATTTATATCATGTACATGCATATTTTTTCACATTGACTATTCCACATAATTATGAATTCCATCACATTAATCACATTGTTTTGGAGTTTGAGATCCATATAAAAAATCCCCTGTCAATGAATTATATGTCTATATATGTGAATTTAATTGTATGGAAATGAGGATTGATCTTCACTATATAATTATTTTGCATTAATAATATCATGATCATTGTGGAATCATAAAAGGTGTATATAAAGATTCATTTAAGGGATTATTGAGAGTGAAAAGTTCAATATTGACTTGTAAATCATATGAAATTTAATTGGGATATGTACATACATAATCCCACATTAACATTATGGATTTAAATGGAAAAATTAAAAGAAGGTTCTTAGACAATGTGGAGAAAGATAGGATCCCTTGTAATGAATGGGATATTTATAATTTCTAAAGAAGCTTATAATGAGATTGGGGGAACCTTCAGAGGACTATAGAGAGGAAAGGGGTGATTAATTTTAGTCTCCATGTTTTTTTATTGAGGAGGAATGATATTTTTAGTGGGTTATATAGAAAATTAGTGGGGAATTATTTATTAATTTCTAAACGTATAATTTTTGACATTATTATAAATTAATAGAAACCACAAAACATCCTAAGTATTAGGAAAAATTTATCGATTTTAATCAATTTTGTTTTTATGAATTGAGATCATTAGAATAATACCATTGGTGATGTCAAAGTTTGTCATCATTACATAGAAATGATTATAAATCCATATAATAAAATATATTTTTGGGAATATTCATTAATAGATTATAAAATTAATAAAATTACATCAGAAAATAATTATTTTAATTGAGAAATATTTAATTTTCATGGATAACTTTGATAGAATATATTACATCATATTTGTGTCATTATGATTCATTAGTATGCACAAGAAAATTATACCATATATAAATTTCAACAAAAATTATACTATATTTAAAAAATATGACAAAAAAATGGATAATTTTAATGCGATTATTTATAAAATTAACATTTATTTGATCAAAATAACTATCTTGACAAGATAAATTTAAATTTATAATAAATATAATTATTTATTTAATATAATTTTTTTCTAATAACTGTTTTATGGGAATTAAAAAATTATGTTTAACGTCATAAATTTATATTATCATTTAGATATTATATAAATAATACATTATTAATTTTCATTAATATAACATAAATTTTAAAAAATAATGAATTCATTAAAATAGTGTGAGTTGATACAAAGTATATATTTCTAAAAAATAAATTCTTTGTTTCGATGAATGAATATAATATTTTTTTTATCAAATTCAGAATTTAATCATTATAAAATTTATTAATAGTAATAAAAATATGTTATAAATATATTAATTAATTTTAAAAATATTTAAAAATTCATACTACGAGGGTCAAAATATATAGACCATTGTTACACTAGAATGTGGCCTAAGTTTTGTGATTATCAGTATTTCAAATAGTGGTTTGGAAAACGTGGTTTGGTTCGTGATCATGAATAGTTTGAAACTTTCATGTAAGAGTTTTTTGTCATGATTTAATTTTTTAATCTCTTATTTTTCTTCGTAAACACAAAATTATAGTGATGATACCTACCTCAAAATCTCTAATAATGTGTCAGAATATATATTGATCCTACTAGTCAGGATATCGATTATTCATCATATTATAATTGGTCTTTTTCACAATCCTTAATATATAATATTAAACAATTAATATTGATTTACTATATTTTTAATCATTGTGATAATTAATTGCATTTCAAATTCAAAAGGATCTAAAATAATCAATGTACTCTGTGTGTTTTATATAAATTTATTTTTTACTAAGGTATTTATTTATTTTCATAATATAGAATTTCATATATAAAATTATTTTTCATGAAAATATTAATCCATTTGATATTTCTCCCTTTAAAGTTTCATTTCATATTCTAAAAATGTGGTTAATTTTTTCACCATCACTTATGGTTCCCTTGTCTTCTCCTAAATATTTTTGTTCTTACAAAACTCAATGACTATGTTTTTTTTATTATGGTATTACTTTTCCTCTATTATCTAAGACATTTACTGAGTTCCCATCATCTGAATATTCATTCTCTAATGATAAAATATCCGGATTCATTACATGTATGGGGTATGTTATGCATATCCTTAAGATGAATACATATAACACATCGTGTAAATGGGATAGGATAGGTGTGATTTTAAGTTGATATGTCACTACTCGGATGTGATAAATGACCTAATAGTGGCAAATGTATCTAATATAAATATTAACCTTCTATAAAAATTTCATGACGTTTATCCATGGAGACATATTATGTAATAATTTATCTTCATGTTAAATATCGAGATCACATCAAATATTATCAATATATATATATATATATATTATATGTTTTCATATTTCTTATGACATTAAATAGTTGAGCATTCACTAAAACTTATTATATAATATAGAGTCTCATAAAATTCCAATCTCCAACATCATTTGATCATGTCATAGTTAGACACCACTTCCCATACAGATCCCCATATATTCCAATTTTAATTATATAATGAAAAATATTGTTATATATGAAATATACTAGAAATGGTGGTGGTCGAAACATCCATGAAATTCCATTTAATATGATATTATAATATTTTATATAGTTTTAATGAACCTTGTATACTGATCATTCATATATTGGTGATAAAAAGTGCTAAATCTCATCTTTATAACAAATTCATATCAAAATTTTCCTTAAATCCTCAATGAAAATCACAGATGATGATCATATTTAATAATGAGTGGTACTCCATGTAGTATTACCACTTCCCTAATATATGTCATGGTGAGTTTGTTAAGAGAAACATCTTCCCTAGTTGTAATGACATGTTTCACTTTTCTAGGGTGATCAACTATTAACCATATGATGTTTTCTCTTTTACTTATCTTTTAGGGTCCAAATACCTAAAACATGGTTAGGTTTTACCACTTCAATGCTGGTATAGTAAATGGTTTCATCATACCCTTATAATTTTATTATTTTTCATAGATTATTATTCATACAAATCATCAGGATAAAACAACACAATCTCTATCTTCATTTTTTCCCACATGCATTTTTGTTTCAAATCACTACACTTATTAGTAATTTTATGATGTAATGAGTAGTATGGACTACACATATCATCTATTTTTTCAATCTAAAGTTATAGTAATAATGGGACACATATCTTATATCCTAACCATATAATTCAATCCTTATTAATGATGAACATTGGAATACATTCCACCTTCTTCAGTAGAACCTCATCATCATTTTTATCCTCCTTGATCCACTCAACAATGGATTATAGAGAATTTATTTTCTGAAAGGAATATCATTATATTTTTATTTTTCCTAGGTAATTTATTTCATGACAATGAATATTGGATTCCTTGCAATCAGCATCAGGGATAGTGTTATGGGGTTTCTTTTACAAATTTTAACCTCCATATTTTTGTCCATACCATGATAGTAATGTATTGAAAAATTGTAATATGTGATCAGATATTATGAAATTTTAATTACATAATAACCTATTTTTTATGACTATATACATTAGACATTTATTATCTGTATATATATCACACTTCTCCCCTTGGAGAAAATGTCACAGATTATTCTACATGAATATCCCCATTTCCAATTTTAGTTCAGTAATTGGGATGTTAAACTCATTGATCTATAATAGGTATGTGGAATATTCTATAAGATTATCATATTTTATGAGTACTTAAACCAATCCTTCTAAGGATAAAAAAATGTAAGTCACAAACACTTTACCAACTTTTTGGAATGTGAGCATTGGAGCTTAGATTGGACTCTTCTTTTTCTCTTTAAAATATTCTTCACATTCATTAGTACTAGTAGAATGGAATCCCTTATAATAAATCACGTTTAATGGAATTTATAATCATTATATGTTTTCCAAAAATAGATGATAGTATCCTAATAATCTAACAAAACATCATATTTTCATCACATATAATTCCGTTTTCCATTATTAAATTGATTTATTTTTTTGAAGGATCCACATATATACTTTTACATGTGATAACATGACCAAATAAACTGAATATTTCCAACCAAAAGTCACATTAACATTGATTCTCAAATTATTTTTCAATTATTAATTTTCTCATTATAGAATTATAATGTTCATCATGTTTCTCCAATCATTTAGATTATATAAGATTATAAAATATATATTCTACCAAAAAAATTGTATGGAAATCCCTAAATACACTATTCATTTGGTTGATGAAGATTGTATGAGAATTAATATGTAATGATAGTCTCACAATGAACTCATAGTTTACATAATTTTCATGAAAAATTGTTTTTGGGGATATCATCCTCTTTTACCCTTAGATGATAATATCAGGACCATAGACCCGCCTAATAAAAATATTAGGCCCTCTATGGATATTAAAAACATCATGAATATATATAAGAGGATAATTGTTTTTAATATTGATCTCTTTGAGTGCATGATATTTAATTAAGATGTGTATTGACCCCTCCTTATACGGGAAAAATAAGACTATTCCACCCCATAGTGAAGAAATTGGGTAAATAATCCCTCTATCGTTATTCTATTTTAATTGTTTCATTATATCCTCATAATAAAAAACAATTATTCTATTTGAAGACAAGAATATTATTAAATCATGGTGTATGATCATGGGTTTTAACTCAATACAATGTCTTGGGGAAGGCGAATCAATTATTCATGTTACACATTAGAGAATCCTCTTACAATGGGCAATCCATCAAGGGTGATCTTTTATACAGTCTAAATAATTTTATCTAGATAGAAATGCTTAAAAGAAAATAATATTCATTATTGTTATTTTTTTACCAATTAAGATTCATAATCCTCCTAACACCTTAATAGAACTGGAGAAATATTCTTGACAAAAAGGGTTATTTCATTCTAATGGAATTTTATACAATCATTATATAAAAATATCTAATAAATTTCAAGAGTTTCATTAATTTGTTATAATGTGTGTATGGGTTTATAGATAATCCACTACAAGAATAGGGACATGTAATGATTTATATACTTGGTATGAAACCATTGAACTATTTTACATCTTCACTTATAAATCAACTTCAATGATTTGAGGTGCTTTTTGAATAGTTCTACTAAACATTGATGATTTTAAAGAATGCTTTAAACCATTATAAAATAGTGTGTTCAATATCATTGAATGAATAAATATCTTAACTATCACTATATCATTTATAGGATCCTATATAAGTTGTGATTATATATTCTCACCCTTTCTCAATAGTCCATTGGGGATTATGTCATCAGTTTTCATCAATAACCCTAGAAATAGGGAATTAATTCACATTGTGTCCATATTAGTTGTTAATGAAGAATGGAACAATATGAGTTTGGATTACTAGAGAATTAAATTATTTTATCATGTTGGTTAGTTTATCCATTAGTAAATCACTAGATAGGTTCCCTTCCATCAAACACCTCAAACATTTACTCTTCATCATTTGGAAATTTCTTGATGCTTCATGACACACTTTTGACATGTCTGATGATAGAATTTATTTCACCATTATTTTTTTCCATCGCACCACCGTAATCAAATATATTATATAATTATTGTCTTCAACACCAATATTCCCTTGAGATTAATCTATATTCATTCCATACTTAAGTCCACATAATACAATTTCCTTATTTCTGTCATTATCTCAAATAGATAAAATATTTAAATTATTTGAATTTATCCAATAATACATGTGGAAAATTTTTCATTTGAGGGAAATTTAAATTATAGAAGTTTTTCATAGAAGTCTTGTTTTTTTTCCTTTTACACCCTAATGGACTTATCATCACTCTTCACAAGGATAAAAAAACCCCCTCACAATTTTTTGTAACGGAGTTAAAGGGAAATAATTTTATAAAATTATTTCCCTAAAATCCATCAACATAAACCCATTGATCTCCTCCCTATGATTCATATTTATTTTTATCAAAATCCACCATTGATTAGCTTCTCCCTCAATATAGTAAATTACCAGTTTGACCATCTATTTCTCATATAATTGATTTATGGAGAAGATCATTTAATGGTGTTGATATATTTATATGAAATTACGCTGTTAGAATATCCATTAAAATTTGGATTCCTTTTCCACATAGTGTTATAATTTGAGACATACTATTTTATATTGGATTTAAGGAATTATTTTTAATTCATATTTTCATTCAAAAAATGATTTAATTGAGAATTTTTTTCATGATGTTCATGATTCCTACTCTCATTGGGTTTTAAATTTCATTTTGGGAGTCAGTATACTATTATTGACATGGGTTTTTGACTCAACTCATCATATTCCAATCCACTGACTACGAATAATTACAAAATTTGGGATGAGTATATTTAAACAATTAAAAACCCAAATAAGAAACAATGTACATTAAATGGAATAATGATAAAGGAATTTTATTCTATAATCTTTGAATTTATTGGTTTTAATAAATGTTATCCATTATGTATTATCTATCATAAAATCATATTTAAATTTTTATTCCTTAATAATTGTAGTTAATGAGCATTAAATTTACCATGTCATATTAACCATCTGTTTCAAAATATAATTAAATAATGGACCATTTACAAACACTATGTACTAATTGATTCCAGATAAATACAACCTTCATGGATTTATTAAACATATTAATATTTTTCCTATATTAAAATCCACCTTTTATATCATGATAAAGATGTATTTTCATTGAAACCACTTTCTCTATACACTATCAAAACTTGTAGATGTTTTCCTAAGATTAGTTGTATTATAATGGATTATGATATGTTTTTATAATATTATTAATAGAACATTACTCTTATACCAACTATGAGAACCCATACTACATCACACTGTCTTTCAACATTTATTACATAATGGTAGAGATATTATAATCCAAAAATGTTATACATCGAGAATTTTAAAAATTATTTTTTTTCATATAAATTTAATCATTTTGATATTTTTTGTTATATGAGATACATATTTTATCTTGTGTTATACTCAAAACTGTGTTTTTCATTTGATTCATGAAACAACACATTTATCATGTGTTATACGCAACACTATGATTAAAAGAAACATGTAATATAATTAATTTTTTTATTTAATATGATAGTTACCACCTTGTTGATGGAACGGTCGGTATGAACATGATTAACTAAATTATTATAATGTATTGTTTACACATTTAAATATATGTATTTCTTTGGTGAATTATTTTTATAAATTAAAAAAGCCTTTGCAATATACAGTAAATCATTTTCTAAAAAAAAATTATACACAAATGTTTATTTAACCTGAATAAATTAAAAGAATTTTTTTTCATTAATGATATTAACGAAATTTTAATTTTTTTTAATATAATTTTCTAAAATCATTCATATTTGTTATCTATAGAAGATATATGAGTAAAAAAAATTATGGTAAAAACAATATTTTCGAAACATATTTCTGTCACACTATAATCACTTATATCTAAAAAATATTATAACAAATTTAGTAAATTTATATTAAAAAATGCAATTAATTTTTTAAACAATAATATCAATTCTATCTTAGGGTATATGTTTTTGAATTTTTTAGAAATTTTTATTTTTTATGAGTATGGAAAAAAATAAAATTTTAATTGAATGAATCTTTTTATTTAATTTATTTATAACTATAAAATATAGTTTAGGTTGATTTTAATGTTTCATTATTTCAACTATAAATACATTAATCCAATTTTTTTAACATGAATCAATATCATATAAGAAATTTTTAAACTTTTGAACATTTTGTAATTATAAAACTATTTTCTAGTCCAATATATGATTTAAATTTTATATTGCAATATTCAAATTTATGGAATGTTATTTTTGGAAAATTTATTATATATGAATAATTAGAATAATTTATATTATTTAATAAGGTCTACATACATTTTTCAAAAAAAAAATTAATATAGAAAAAAATAATTACGATGGTAAATGTAAAAATAGGTTTATCAGCGGTTTAAACTTCAAATATAAGGGTAAAAAATAGACCCTTTTTTTAAAACAATTTTTTTTTTGAAATATTGAGAACATTTAAAAACTATGGTTCAATAAATTTTCATTGTGGTCTCTTTTGACACTTAATATCACTAGATCACTCAATTCATTTAAAAAATACCAATTTTGTAATCTCCCATCCTTATAAAAGGGCACAATCTCTGTTATCTTATTAAAACATTAATACACAGTTGTGTGGTTCATGAACTTCCCAAATAAAAAAATCCATCCCCTAATAATATAAGTCATTTTTGAATTAAATCATATTATAACAAATTTATGTGATAACCTAATGATGGTACCTGAAGAAGTGGCTTGTTTCATCAATGTATATTTTTGATTTATTTTTTCCACTAAACTCCTTAAAATACTATTATACCATTATTATTATATATAATAATTATTATATATATATATATATTTAGCTTTTTTATATTGTGATATTTATCTATAACTATCTCTACTTCCATCAAATTTGTAATGAAATTGTCATTGGTTTCTACGAAGAACTAATGCCTTGCAAACAGATGTCATTCAATTTTCATTACCACCACTCACGGATGAAATTAATTATGTAATTATTTTTGATATATTACATATATTATTTTATTATAATTATATAATTTTAATATTTCACATAACATATTTATTTTATTTTTATGGGAATATGATAATATTGCTTGTGTGTACAGAAGACAACCTCCTCTCAATGAATGTGATTCAATCAAAAATTATATGTAATTTATTTAGGAAGGGTATTAAATTTTTTGACATATATTAGATAATCATAATTTTGTAATGATAATATAAATAAATTATTTTTTATACTAAACAAAAAAATTGATACAATGTTCATGCATACTTACTGCCTACTATCGTATTGAATGATGTATTTCATTTTCAACTAATAAATATTATAGGCTTCTATAGACACATATATAATTTATATATATTAGATTTTTATTATGGATATAATTTTGGATATTGTGTAACAATTATCAAAATGATAAGATAAAAAATTTAACAAATCAAGACATATATGAAAAAAATGGCTAATTGTTGGAACATTACTATAAAACAGAATTGTTTATAAAATTAATAAAAGTATTAATAGAATCATATATTTTATGACATATATGTATATTTTTATGTACTATATTTATAATAAACATATATTTATTATACATAAGGTGTCAATGAGTATGATTGAGGTCCAAATATAAGGTAAGAGGTTTCATTCCCATATTTTACATTCTTGGGACACATGCCATATTAACCACCAAATTCGATTATGTGGTGTACATAATTCCTAGAAATTTATATTCTGATATTTTTAATGAAAATTATTTGTATTTGGATATCCAATTTGGGATCCCTCATTCTTGTTGTTTATGATACAAATGTTAACAGTGTGGAAAGCGGTTTTTGATTAAATTTTCCATCTTCGTGAAATATGTTATGTCATTCACTTGTATTATATAAGTATGTTCACATAAAATACAATTGAAAAGATATATCATGATTATATTTGTCTTCAATATATTATTAGTTCCATTTTATGTTATTCATTCATATGTATTACAATTGAATGTCACCAAAATGGTAATGAGTTTATATTACAATTTTATTGTTAATTGATATTTTTTATGATTATGTTTCTGATGATTACAATCCAAATATCAATAAAACCATTATTTTTCTTCTAATATATTTATTTAAGATATTTTAATATACTAGTATAATTTTTCCAATTTTTAATAGTTATGATAATTGATAATTTTTTTAATGAAATTATGACATCATTTCTAGCTCCAGTCATAAATATATTTTATTACAAAAAAATATTTTCTAAAATACTACATTCAAAAATCTTATCAGACAATACAATTATTTATTAAAATATTGTTACTCGTCATGAATTTTTTAAATTTTATATTAATTTTTATATTCATGTTTTATCAAAAATAAATTCATTCTTGTATTTATTGAAAATGTGAAACTAATATTGTTTTAAAAAGTAGGAAATGAATTTTATTTCATGGTTTCATGATCACTTACTAAATTTAAAATTACCTAAAAATATCTCAAATTTATTTTAAAAAAATGTATATTACATAATATTTAGGAAATATTTTAGATTATAAATAAATTATTTTATAGTGAAATCATTTGGAAAACATTTTATTTTTTAAAAAATTATTTTCATATTGGAAATGATATTTTCCTCAATAAATTAATTAAATTTTTGATCAAAATAATTTTCCTTCTATTATTTCATATTTAGTTATTAAATATGCCTTCATGTTGATATGAACAAAGGATAGAATTCTTATTTTCTTTTAATAGTTTATGACTATGATAGAATATTTTATATGAATTCCACTTCTCTTCCATGGGTTATACCATATGGAAATATTAATGTAACATAATTATATTCAAGAGTTACTTTATAAATAAACTTTTATGATATACATTTCATTTACTTGGTTATGATATGATTGTTTTTTATGATATTATGAGACAGACATCTATAATTAATTTCTGTGATATGTGGTACCTATATCTCCTCCAATGAAATTGTAAAATATTTATAACTAATGAGTTAATAATTGAAAACATGTCGTAGATCATGAACAAAAAATGGAAAAATATGTTCCAAAATCAACTTTGGGAAAATTTTGAATCATTATACACTATGAAAAATAGTTGTGTATTGATACACAATGGTAAATAGGTGTGTTCTGATCCAAAGTGGGATACAGGTGTGACCTATTCCACATTGGGAAATAGGTGAAAAGTCTATATCCAAAATGATGATTGTCAAAGCAGTGAAACATGACATGTAAAATTTTTATCAATATTTATGTTGTATATATATATATATATATGAGATGAGGTTATAATTTATGATAGATTAATAATGATTTTTCATAATATTGGGAAATTTTATAAAAAATCACAAATTTTTTATTCAATGAATCATGTTTCAGTTCCTTGTTAGGTTGGGCATAAATATCAGATATTATATTCTTGATTATGAACTATAATATTTATATTATGATTTTATGAAATTGCATATTGATATATCATATGATTAACTTTACTGAGCATATCAGATCAGTAGTTATTATGTTTCTATCCTTATTTCATGAAGAATGGTATATGTAGCACATTAATAAGACTAGTACCGTGAGAGAAGATTTTTGTGGGAGATTTTGAATATATATCACATAATTTGATGATTATTTTCCAATTTTCTAAAGGCACTAAACTATTATTTTCATCTACAATGGTTTTTGGATATGCAATCAGTATTTAACTAAAAAGATATATAATCCATGCCTAACTATCTTGGGTTCCTATAGTGAGTAATAAAAGTTATGTATAGTTAACCCTTGAAAACAAAAATGATAAAAAATTATTGATATTCTTAAGGATTTGTCTATGGATATGTTTAAGGTTGTGACCAATAGAGTGGAATGTCCTTGAATTTATGTAAATTATATGGTTATTGGTTTCAAATAAATTGCATCCTTATTTGGATTATATAAGTATAAATGATTTTGGTACAAATTTAAAGTGGTATAACAACTCCAAAACAACTTATTGAGCTAGAATCAATAATGATCTGGTGAATGACAACATGCCTTGTGACACAAATGGTTTAAATCTCCCAGAAGATGTTATTTAAAAATTCATATACTCCTTATGAACCATCCATAAGGATTTAAATAGATTGTGACTGTGAATGAACTTGTATAAGATCGAGGTGTTGTTTATTGGAATTAAGGTGTAATGATTTAAACATCATATAATTGGTTTTTTATAATTATGTGTTTTTTCACAATGATTAGTAATGATCACAGTAAACATTATGGATTTAGTCGATATATAGAACTCAATGGAAGTATATTAATGTAGAATGAAATACAAAATTCATTGAATTTCCTCCTGTGTAACAAAATGATTGGGGTGATGGATTGAAATGCCTTGTTTATGTGACAAAAAACACTCACATGACAGGAACCATGTTGAATATCCAAACATGTATTGGAGGAAAAACATTTTATTATGTAAAACAAGAGGAACCAAAATCTATTTTTCCCCTAATCCAATAGTTGATGGGAAAAAGACAAGTACCATTGAAAATATATTTTGGTTCTATAGTGTATGAATCATGAAAAATTAACATCGAATGATTATCATTTAGAAGTCAAAGAATATCTGTGGTGGACACTTATTTAGAATTCAGTGAAAAATAAGAAATTCAATATATAAAATAGAGAGAGTTTAAGTACATATTATTCACATACTACATAAATTGTACTATAAGAAAAAAATTATATGGGTTCTCCTTGAGAATAAAATAAATGATAAAGAATATATTTGTACATATAAAGATAATTTTACCAAACATGAATGGTAACCCTCTTGTTTAATCGTCTCACATAAATGATAAATTGGTTTATTCATCAGTGTCCTGAAACCATGTCTTCAAATTTCCTTTTTTATAAGATACATTAGTTGAATAAAAAAAAGTATTTTAGTATGTCAATGATTTATCAATAAATAAAAATGATCTTTATAAAGGCCTTAATTAGCAGCAGTAAATTTTTTTGTAGATATAGGGGTATTTATTACTGTTAAAAAAGCATTTATAAAGATACCCTTTATTCTTAAAAAAATCACTAATAAAGTTGGACATTTATGAATTCTAGTAATAATTTACAAATAAAAGAGGTCCCTTTAGCAGCAATAGTAAAAATGGAATGATAATGGGGGTCATTTTATCATCTCATGAAAAATAGTGTTGATAAATAGTAAATTTCATATAAAAAAATAAATCATTAAAAATAATGTATTATTATCAAATATATTTTTATTGATATATATATAATATTTTATTATATATGATTTATATCATTTAAAATATGCATTTTCCCATCATATATATGATATTTAGTGAAAATGGATTTTGAAATAATTAAAAAATTAATATTACATCATAATTTTCTAATTATTTTCACGTGATAGTTTTTTAATAAAAATTAAAAAATATATAAATTCAAAAAATTAAATACACACACAAAAATAATTTGAATATGTTACTCAACCATCAAACAAAAATATTATTTGATAGATTTTTTTATTTGAGATATACCATATATCAAATTGAAGCTTCAAAAATGATTTATGCACTAGTGACTGGGGTAAATCCCCTCACATTTATTATATCGAAATAATCCTAGAAGGCCTCCAAAAATGAGTACTTAATTGTCATATCACATCATTTTTAAATTTAATGGAATTTATGACACATTTAAAGGGGTATCATTGTCATCTTTTGGTAGTGACTAATTTTATTCCTAGGTCGTACATTCATATTGATAGTATAGTTTTGAAATTTTATATTTTTTCATATTGTACTATTATTTATAGTAAAATCTATAAAAATATATATGTATTTTGTGTACATTCTAACATAAAAAATTAATTTTATGAATAAATATTTAAACAAATTTACATATTAAATATATTTTTCAATATATATATAAATTTATGAATAAAAATAATATTCATTTTATTTAAAATACAATTATATTAATAATTTTATAACTATACAATTAATTTATATTATATATATATATATTATGTTTATATATATAAATTTGTGTGTGTATTGATAAACATATTTATATCTATATATATATATTATAATATATTAATATATATTAATTAATATATATAATATATGTAAAAAAATTAATTATATATAATTATATTTATCGGTTCAAATAAATATATATATATATATATTTATAAACACATACATAATATCATAAAAATTATTTTTTATATTTATTTAAAAATATGTTTCCAAATTTATATATATAAATATATTGAAGTAAATTTAAAATATATTTTAATACAGAAATAGATATATAATAAAATTTTATACAAAAATATATAGGGAAGTAAGAAAATGAACATGCGTATGAATTAGAGGTATTCGATTTAATACTCACAAGTGGTTATGGAACACATATGGGGATATAATTTCATACCAATATATAGGGGTAGTGACCAGGTGAGACAATAACAACTGATGATAAAGTGTGTGGGATGAAATTATGAAATTTTGGGAGGGAATATGTCTGATCAAAATTAATTTTATCACCATATTAATGCACATCACTAAATTGAGGATATAGGTGGAATTGAACAATGCAACAAAGAAATGATATGGGGGAATTTAAAAGTGAAAATAATATAGTTGATAAAGGAACCTTCTTCTGATAATTTTCAACGATATTAAAGGGGGAGTTTATCAGTTCTTTTTTATGAGTGATATTAAATTCCATCCGTTAACATTGTTCACATTATCAACACTTTTTTATCACTAAGAAATACCATTTAATAGCATTATTAAAATATATATTAGTACTAGTGTAGCTAAGAATATGTAGTCCATTTTTCACTAAAGGTTGAAATAGAAAATTAATATTCCCACCATTCTGCTATTTTTGATATGAAAACGAAGACCTAGTCTGATGAAAACTAAGAGGATGGAATGAAATGTGAAGAAAATGAATGCCATAAATGTGTGATTAAGTGTAAGTTAATTGATCGAATTAAAAAATTTGGTTATTTAAATGTGGTGTGGAATGTTCCAAAGATTGTGAATGTAAAAATTTGATCAATGGGATTGTTAGTTAAATGGATTAATAGGATAATAAAACTAACACTCCATCCACAATAATCTGTATCAATTGAATGTATTTTAGGGATTATAAAAATCAATACCCTGATCATTTGGATAATGTTGATGATAATCAATAATATCCTCTATAGATAAATGATAAACGTAATTTTTATGCAATTAAAATGGATGGAGTCAATCATGATAACAAGGTCAAACTAGTCATCCCCTCCTTGGATTTCAGTTACATGTTATATTTTTTATGAATGATCACTATGAAGAAATTAATTTTCATTCTCTTTTGAAATTTATTGCGATTATCTCCCCCTACATAGATTTAAGATTATTGTTTTATATTCTATTTGTACAATGTTGAACCAAATATTCAAATGTAATTTTGTTGTATAAGATATGTGATTATTTTTGTAAAAAAGTATGAAATATTTTTTTGAAGAAAATATGTCTACAGGTGTGATTAACTCAAGGGTTATGGATATCGTCATGAGTGTATGATATTATGTTTGATCATAAGAATAGTTTCATTAACACCCCATGTGAGGATGGGTTTTATGGGATCTTATCAATATTTAATATATTCTTGGACACATGTAATGAAATAAAACACCTTGGTTTTATATGGTGACAATGTAATTTGAGGAGTAATACATTTTCACTATGTTGAAATATGATAAAATGTAACTATAATATCATCTCCAATGGATATAAATATTCCATGAGATCAACAACATCCTTATGTAGAGAGTTATTACAATGATAACATTATATTGAAAATTCACATGACCCATTATGAATCCCATTATGGATAGACGTGTAGAACTACCATATACTGTAATGATGTTTTATGAAGAATGATTTTGGGACCTAAGCATGATAATGAGATGTAAGTGAAGGATTGTACCATCCAGAATATTGAATTTAATATAAGACAGTAATCAAGAATTTATACAGATAATATTTGAAGCAATATAGAATTTGAAGTCATTGATAATATCTTTATTTGAAATTATCCATGGATGATGTAATTGAAAACTAATTCCTACATATTTTGATCCCATTAAAATACTCTATCAAATAGGGAATGTATATTATTGTTTATAGCTTCAAATGAATATATCACTGGATCACGTTGTGTACCATGTATCACATTTTAGGAGGTATATAAATGATCTATAAAATCTAATGAAATATATTATTGTACAAATAAGGGATGATATTTTATTTTACCATTAAATAATATAGGTTCTATATTGAATAAATGAAATTATATTAAATATGGGTAGTCACCTGAGAAAACTTTTTTTTGTTGAAACCACCAGCTCAAGGAATCTTTATAGAACCCATTTGATGTAAAGAGGAGGAAATATTTTCAGTTATTAGAACCAATGTGATGAATTTTGAGGTAGAAATTCATTAATGGGGAGTATAATGCAACACACAAAAAATTATTGAAATTCCATTTTAAAATAAGTTTAATCTTCTTGATATTTAGGTTTACATAAAATATTCTGTTAATCTTACGTTACACACATCCCATGGTCTAAATAAAATGACTCATACTATTAAAATTTTATTATGTAAATTGACAATTATAATGACAACATTGGAATGGTAGGAAATAATATGATTATGCAAATTGTGACAATATATGATTCACAAATGTATATTTAATTATTTTTTTGGATCAATTAGAATACAATGAATATAATAACCATATGAATGTAAGGTAAATCATTTTATGAAAATTTATTTTATCCAAAAAAATAGGTTTTAAAAAAATAAATATTTAGAATCATTTTATTTCCTAGTAATACATTGGAATATTTATATATATATTTGAAACTATATATGCTAGGAAGATGTGCAATTATGAGGCCTGGTGTTCCCAAGATATGGAATACAAAAATATTATGTAAATTTTATATAATTCACATGATGAAAATGGTATATCTCAAAAATGGTATCTCATATCATAAATTTGAGGCCAATGTTGAGTCTGGAACGTGTCGTTTACCCTATGTGGGGAATTACATTTGTCGATGTGGGACATTTAAGAGAAAAGGAAACTTGGGAAATAACAATGAATAAAATAATTAAACATAATTATTTTATCCAGAATACCGAATTAAATTAAATCCAAATGATGACATGGATTGGATATTTGAAACCTCCATTGAATTCAGAAAGATGCATCTTACCTAAGCACTTTATAAAAAAGAGAATTTTCATGAATTTCATATTCTGCACCAAGAATATCTCACATATGTTGAGATTGATGGAATTAATTAGGGTTAGCTCTTATTTCTCATTCACTCCCAACTAATCCTTTATCTCTATCTTCTCACTCTCTCTCAACAGTTCATTATTGGATAATGAAATGATCTTTGCTGATACCTCATTTGGTCAAAGAAGAATTTCCGTGAATGCATTGAAATCAATAATTGGATCAATCGATATAGGATTTATATTACTTTTTATGTTGATGTTTTATTTTGAAAATAATTCATTCCCTATTTGTATCATCATTTTTATTGTATTTTTTATGGGCGCAGTAACATGGCCATCAAATCCTTGCTAAAAATTGTTTTATTCCCCATGTTATATGTCATTATTAAAGGCGTTCATCAGCAATTTTATTCTACGTATCAAAACAATAATGGATCTCAAATTAGATGATCAAACATTGAGATTCCCATACTGATGATTTTATTATTGGTATCAGCTTAATGATTTGGAAATTGATGCAGTCGTGGTGGTCCGCATAAGGGATCACCAGAGCAATGCCTTTCAGAGGTGATGGAGAACAGTTGTCACAAGGGGTGGCCTGATGGGGTGTCCATGGTAGGTGAGGCTTGAGTCGTGTCGGTCATCAGTGCGGTTGAGCGTGCAGTGGAGACTAGGATAGTGATGAGGCATCGAGTCATTGGTGCGAGGCAGGGGATGGAGTGGGTCATATCTGTAGATGGATCTTGACAGGCGTGGTGATGAGTTAGTGTAGAAAAAAGGTGGGGTTATGAGGAAGTCCTAAGGACCAGAAACGACCCACATGTCATGGTTCAAGGTGTTGATGAGGGACATTCAGAGTCTCGAGGGGGAGCGGGAACTGGCGCAGCCGGTTGGCATTGGCGGTAGGTCGCGGGCTAGGATGTGGCCTCTAGGAGAACAGTCTGAGTTGTGCGGTTGGGATCTGGCATGGCTACAATGGACCGGGATGTATGAGACATCCCAGCCCACGGGAAGGTGGTATAGACATATTTGGGTTGGACTGGCAAAAAATGTGCAATAATACAATAATGTTTTGTATCTCCTCAAAGGAACTTTTGATTTATGCTCTGTCTGTGGCCCCAATTCCCTATCATAGAGATGTTTATTTTTTGAAATGTTTTGGTTTATAATATATATTTCTTGTTGTTTGGGTTCATGGGACACCCAAATTTAATTATAATAATTTAATTATAATTATCTTGGGATCTTCAATCAGAACCATCTCATAAATGAATCATCTGTTTGGTGCACTATTAGTGGTGGTGGGACCCTAGTATTTATGAAGAAATTTCACAACTATATTCCATATTTTAATCCAAATAAGTGTTTTCGGCCCTGAGTGGCCTGGATCCCATGTATTGTAGGGACATGTTACTTTTTCTCTAGGTATTTTTTTGGATGATTGAATAATCCATCTCATGAGTTTTTTGTGGGGAACACAATGAAAAAAGTTGTATAATTTCTTTTGGAATCAAGGAATTCGCCCCACGTGTCATATTTCAAGTGAATTGTGGTGAAAAATGACTTTTCTAATGGAGGATAGTTTTGGGTGTTTAAATTGTAAATCATGCATTGTTTTTTACTAGGATCACAACTGCGTGATGTGTTTGGATGTATGGAGACTTGTTTTTTATCAAATTAAATGTGGATACAGAAAAGGAATATCAGTGTAAGAGCCATATACTCTTTTTGAAGAGAACCCTTGGATTCAGTAAACATAGTCACTCGTGAGAGTGGATAAGAAATATGAAGAGATGTATTCAAAATTTCTAGCCGTTGAAGAGGTGTTTCATTAAAGATATGTTTTTGAAACTCTAGACTAAAAACATGTGACTTCACTCATCATCCTTTTGACTAGTTTTGTCATGTTGTATGGGAGTATACTAGAATGCTAAGGGGTAATTGTTCACAATTTAGTACCAAATAATGGAAAACTCCCTGACCTAATAGCGAGGTTGGGTCACACATCGTGTGAGCCTCACACACACTATACACCACTTTACGAGTCTGCATTCCCTCATATGTCCTTCATTTGGACTCATATTTTGGATTTTGAGTAGACTATATGTAATTTTTTTCCATGTAGAATTTAAATATTCCATCCATAGTGGCTTCTGATATATGATCTGAGATGCTCTGGGTGTGATGCCTATTTTGGTAAGATATCGATGAATTAATCAGTGTTCTTATGAGAGGTACCATCCAAAAGTGATGTCCAATGTTCCATGGATCTCTCCAAGTGGTACCATCCAGCAAGGATGGAATTAGTTCATCGATGTTCCTCTATTTGGTATCATCACGTAGGGAAGGTCATTGTTCTTCAATTCTTTCCAGGAGTTACCACCCCACAAGGATGGCCAATGTTACTCAATGGTTTTCAGAGAGGTACCATCAAACATTGAGAGAAATATCAAATCGGGGATTACCTCAAACATGTTTGTTATGTGGTTCCCGATGTCTATTCTAGGTTCCCCTCTAGCAAGGCTAAGAAGTGGTCCATAATAGTTTTTCATGGCATACATTTATTAAGGATGGGTAGTGGTTCAGTTTGATGAAATATGATGGGGAGTAACCTATAGTAGGGATACATAGTGGGTCCTCATTTAGTTACAAAAAATGAACCCCCGCGATGTATTAGGGAAATAATACCCTATTACTATAGTATAACCCTCCAACTAGGCTGGAGATGGCTCCTCAACCTTGTGACACAATATCTCAACTGTGTGACAATAATGTGGCATGATAAGATGTGAATTTAGACTATCAAGAATGTGGGATGCTTTCCCCAGAAAGACATGTACTTATGGTGTGACATAAAACATTGATGTTAAGATAGTTCCTCCCAAATAGGATAATATCAAGGTGTGGTGATTGAGTCCCTTTTGAACTGTAGTACAGAGTAGACTTGTGAGATGTTAGTAATAGATGGTGGTTACTTTTAGAACTATTAGATAATCAATTTTTAGGGAAGATATTTGATATTGATATCCCCTTAATATTTTATTTGGGTTTCTAGAATGGTAATATATATTCTATTCCTGGTACCCACTCCTTTGGATCTGGCTACTCTCCATTCACGAGAGGCAAAGAAATGTATGTTATTCCATATTCATTCATTTTATATCTTCTCAAGGTTGAACGTTTCTACTCTCCTACAATAGGTATCTATTTGATTATAAGAATTTCATCTTCTCACTATTTATAGATCCTTTTATTTTGTTTGATTTTACTTCACTACATAGTTGAGTTTGGCTTATCTTATTTTACTTTAATTTTTTTGTCTACTACTCCTATATTCTGTAATTTATTTCTTTTCTTTGTAGCATTTGAGGAATCATAGTAATTATTCTTAAACTCACCGATAATTGTGTTTTTACCGAACACGGTTTGACCTTGCAGACAATGGATAAATTGATCATGATATTAGAGGATCTTATGGATACATGGTCCATGGTCCCCATGCAGTGGTCATAGCTTGTGATCCAGGATCTAGGATCTCTCAATTATTTTATATTTATAATTGTTTCTTAATTAGGACACATTTCTAGTTCGGTGTGTTTTTTTCTTTTTCTCATTATAGTTTACGTTTTTATACATGAATGTTTTTGCGGTTGATGCATATTAATGTTTTATTTATAGGAGTTCATTATCTTTTATTCCATTCTGTCTGCACTTTTTCATTGATTTTTCTATGTGTGTGTGTGTGTGTGATATTATGAAAAGGCATCCCAGAGTTTTTGTGCATTCGGTGCTCGCCTCCAGCATCAAGGTTAGGGAAGTGAGCTTGGGGTTGTTGTGGCTTGATCCCCAACATGGTTCGGGTCATGAAACAATGGTATCCAATGTGGTTTTACCTTTAATATGTTGTTCATATGTTTTCATAAAAATATATTTTTTTGGTGTGGGGTAAAATTGAAAAAGTTTCTTCAGAGTGTCTCTTAGGACATGAAGTCTAGAGATGGTATGGGTGGAAAAGGTATCCATCCACTAGAACCCTAATTACCTGATTATTAACATAGAACCATAAGACACTCGGTGCATGGAACAATGGTACATGCATCATATAAGATCGATTATTTTTCATTCATTATTGATTCTTCTCTAAATCATTGTTGAGATATATATATATATATATATATATATATATCTGTGTGTGTGTGTGTGTGTGTATTCTTATCTGATAATGGTACTCTGTGATAACATTTTGACTTCTCTGTGACGATATCTGGCCATGATACCTACAATAGTTTGTGATGACTATTTTGTGAGAAACTAGACCTCATATATTAACCCATTACAAGATTCCCATTCTCTTGGTGGGAAGGTAGCATCACCTAAAACTGTTGAGTTATAGACATCCCCAGCATTACAGGCTAAGGAAAAGCGCATGCCCAGTGCAAATCATGAGTTCCATCACAAAAGATCACTGATGTTCGGCGGTTATCCATACCCTCACTGTAGAGACCCGAAGCTTGACATACATGAACATTACATTAATTTTGCAGAAAAATCAATACATAACAAAAACACACACAAGGAACAGAATAGTTTAGTGTCTTTGGAAACGTGGAATGTAATCTTCTAATCGAGGTGAAAGATCTTCAACATCTCCCATAAAGATCTTCCCCTTTTTTTCATACCTAAAACCTTTCTTTATATCCTGGGGAAAATAAAACATAAAATGGTTGAGCACAAATGCTCAGTAAAGTTAAGCATGGATAAAATAAGACATACCATATACATTTGAACTTAAAAAAATGAACATAATGTTTAAACATCAAAAGCTTGAGCATTGACATAAAACATGGAAGTACGTAGGGAATAGATCATAAAAAAACATTAAGAATGATAAAATAGCATGGGAATAAAACATGTAATTGTTGAAACCATTCATCACATGTCATGATTTCCATAGTAGCCAAGGCATTGCTTCCAAGACCATCTTGGTGGACAAAGTCCCTTTCTGAATCGAGTTCACTCCTCGTTTCAGTCCTGTTACACTGAACCGGATTAACTTACCGTTCCAGCCATGTCTATCTCATGAGATATAAATCTTTACCCAATGCATTGGAGGGGGATATTGGTCCACCCATCTCATAATCAAATCATTCTTACTTGTTCCACAAAATAAACATACAACATTCATAATAACCCAATAAATAAAATGGGTTTCATAAACATCATCCCATCATCACATAATCCATATAAAAGAAATGGATATCATTTCATAATAAGAAATTTGAAACCATGTAAATCATATATACATTACACTTGAAACATACACATGTTAAATAATGTCATCTTAGATCAAAATGGTTTTGATAAAACACATTAAATGAATTCATGAGGAAAATATCCTTTTTTCTTCAAAATCATTTTCTTTTCACAAAATGTCATGCAATTTTTGAAGAAAAGGATTTTGTTGAAAAGAGTCATGAATACTTTTGAAGGAATCTTAATGTAAATAAAGCTTTATAAAACCATAAAAATCTATTCATTCCTTATATATTTAAAAAAACATTCTTATCGTACTTTTTTCAGAAAAGTCAAAAAAGTACCTCGTAACGTAAAAAAAAGAAAAATTCCTTACATACCATGTAGTAAAAGTAAAAAGTGGGTAAAAAAGACTTTAAACAAACATGAAACCATTTTTATGAAACATGGATATGGATGATAACAATAACCCCTGTAAATAATTACGAATAAGGAATCTCGTATAAAAATGAGATTTGCAAAATTATCCATTACCTTAGGTCTGATATGCATCGTACGTATCTAAAACCCATGTATAATGATTTAAATAATTTTATTGAATTATTAATGAATCATATTCATTGTTATTATATCATATATGGTTCACTTATGACTTTATATTACCCATTCTTTTGTAAATTCATGTTAAAGTAGTGTTTTGGGTAAAATCATCTCATTTGTCGTTCGTGTTTTAACTTGTACTTATTCATATGATTACATGGATCATGATTACTTATATAAAGAATGTAAAACATTAATTATATATAATATAAATTCAGAATTTACATATATATAATATATAGATAAATGGAAATAAATACACCGTTCATGGAGAGGGTAGGTCGTACGTACGCATGAACGTTGTTTTCGTTTCCTAATTGAATTGAATGGAATTAAGTAGATGACATACAGACATATATACATAAATACAGTATAATTATTATGTCATATATTTCACTATTACTTATTATATATACTTTATAATCATTCATGAATGGTTAATCATTGAGAATGAATCTCATCGCGTCGTGGAGACGGTAGTCCGTACGTACGCACGAGCGAGGATATCATTCCCATGATCGTGGAATTGTATTCAAGTGTATGTATAATATTTAAGAATCAATATAACTTTACAATAATTATATATAGTTCTTATTTAAACCATTATGCCCATCCAAGTAAGGTGGTGGTGGAAAATAGATTACACCACGGCGTGGAGACGGTATTCCGTACGTACGCACGCGCGGTGATTTCTTTTCCGTAGGATGGATAAATTGTGAAATAGGTATTTTTAATACTAATAATAACATATCATTATGTGTTTTATACTGATGTTATTACTTCATAATGAAACAACTAAAGAAGAAGAAGTTTAAGAAGGAATAAAGTTGAAAGAATCAGTAACGAACATTGCCTCTTCTTTGAAGCGCCTCTTTGAGACCTCCTCTTAGGTCACTAAAATTGGTCTTTGAAGATAACCAGGACCTCTAGGATTATTCTAGAGAAGTGTAGAAGAGAATTTGGAATGTTTTGGACGATCATGAAGGTTCAATTTGGTGTGAGGAAGAGAGGGAGGAGGTGCCCTTTTATAAGGGAGGGGAGGGGCACCTTTGGAAATCTTAAAAATATTAATTTATAATAAATCTAACCCCACTTAAAAACCTCCAAAAATGACTCATATTTAAATATTAGATGATATAGGGTTGTAATCTCATCAACCAAGAAAATATAGACAAGTTAGGAATTTATTTTCAACATTATCAACTAGATTTATCCTTATTTAATCAATTTAATTTTATTTGTGGTAATAACATTCTAAATTTTAACTTAAAACTAATAATTACTTATTTTTTGTTAATTGTCCATAATTGAATAATTTATAACATTTTATAACATAAATGTTTAAATTTATAATTTTTAAATATTTTTTTGATGTTTAAACAATTTTATAATATGTTTTTTTATAAAATAACAATAGTGTCATATTTGACACTATTCATTTATTTGAATTTAAATAAATTATATACAGAAGATATGTTCGAAATAAAAGCTTTAATAGATTCATAAAAGTTCATATGTATCTGTAAAATTAGTTGATAATATTAAATAGTTCATATAATATATATTTTATTATTTTTAAAACCATTTATTTGGTTTATCTCTTAATAAAATAATTACTACAACATTTTTGTATAATTATTTAATATACTTATATGTTGCATAAAAATTAAAAATAAAATCATATTATGAATATAAATCTATTAAATTTCACAATAATACTTTTACTAGAATTCATCATCTTAAAATCACAATAGATAAATTGTTATATTTATTAAATTATGAAGGTGACAACTTTGGCATCATTTAAAATAAAATAATATAAGTGTCATAATCACCTTAATAAGGATCCAAATGGTCAACAATTCGGCCATTACATGATTAGGGTTTATATATACACTAATAATAAGTTTTGTGCATATATTTTTGCCTTTTGGAATGTATTAATATTTCAATAAATACTATATTATTGGTTTTTCACTAAAAAAATAATTTCTGCATCACTAATATATACGATAATATGGTAATTAAATAACTCTTAAAAATTAAAAATAAATTTCCACCATAAATAAAAACATTTTATATTTCAAATGAGTATTTATAACCGAATTTATATTCTGTATAAACTTATATTAAAAATACTTTAATTATTAAAGTTGAGTGAGACATATTTCACTTTCCTTTAAATAAAATAAACTAAAGGTCTTAATCACCTTCAAGTGGGTTCTAATGGATTCCATTTCGACCCAAATATGACTTAGGACAAATTATAATCGTCCAATTGTATTAAGACATGTATTAGGATTATTTTATAATATTATATTTACCCATAATTACCCAATTTACCTTTTACTATGGTAAATAAAATTTACCGTTGTTACTATCCATAAAGCCCAAAAATTAAAAGTAGTCTATTAATATAATTTTGACCCACTGATTCCGAATATGGAGTCCATTTTTCCAAATTCAATACACAGAAGTTGAAGAAATAAAATTAAAATTAATCCCGTTTTCGAATGAAAACGGGTTTTTGTTTAAAACATTGCAAAAGATTGAATTTATTTAACCTACAAATTCAATGTAAAATCAAGGCTAATGAAATAAATTTTATTAAATGGTAAAAATATATTCAATTTATATTTTAAAACCATTCAGTATTATTATTTAACCACATAAGTTATTATGATGAAAAAAGTTGTTTTAATTTAAAATATAGCGTTTTTTTACTCTTCATTAAAATATGAAAGTTATCAGAATAATATGAAAAATTTATCCAAGGTAAAATTTTATATCCTGATTCCAAATAATAATTTTATTTTGTAAAATTGATCTTTTAAACATGTCATAAACTAGATTTGAAGTGGGTGCTCCATCAAAAGGCGGCAAAACTGCATTTTTTAAAAAAATACTTATTTTACCCGAAATATTTACTTTGTTCTTATACTAGTTCTAGAAAATGTGTAAGATGAATAATAATGTTATAAAATTCAAAATATAGTTAATACTATTCATAACGGCTAGTTCATAATAATATTATAATAATATATCGTTGTTTAGTAAAACCCGGTATTGCGTACAACACACGCTATCGAGGAAGGTCGCGATTGCGTGTAATGCAAGCCAAGTCTGGGTTGCCTGTTGTGAAAGAATCCTTCGTTGTTTTGTATAACAGAATCCAACCGTATTTCATTTATACATTGAATATATATATATATACACACTCAACGTTGGGTAGAATGACTATTATAAAACGGACAAGAAAATGTGTGTAACACGATCCAAGAATAGCGTCGTGTATACTGCAAGCTAATACAGTGTTGCATATAGTAAAAGATAAATTTGGTGTTATATATAATAGAAGTCATCAATGAACGTAAAAGAATATTTTTCATAAAATCTCAGGGTGTTACATTCTACCCCCCTTAAAATGAATTTCGCCCTCGAAATTCGTCGGGGTTATAAATCATTTACTATTCATAGAAGCCCACATCATAAAAAGGAATACTAAAAATTAATTTTAAAAACTAAAGTATTAAATGCAATGATTACCCAAAGTAACTCATCATTGGGTTTCCAAATAGGATAACATAGGTGAAAATATAGATATGGAAGAAAAATCTAACCATCATGTTCTGATGGAGAGTGGTAGGGGACATGGCTATGAAAAAGCCAACAATCACGAAGCCATAAATTTTTGATGATCTAGGGTACCATATTATTCATCAGATATAAGGGCACTAGGATAACATTTTTGGTTTTCAAGAACATTTCCCTAAAGTTGAAGAATTTGAATTAGAATAAATACTTACTTTATTTTGGTACAATCACACTATTGTTCGTGCCTTGAACAATTTCCACTTCATATCTTAATGAAATGAAGTTGAATTTTTTATTCGTGAAGTGTTAGCAGATCATGTGATAGAATGAAGGGTCATTCCATCTATCTCAAAAAAATGGTTGGAAAAATTTATTAAATATACATAAGTCGATCTATATTGATATTAATCATATATGTTTCCTAAAATGTACTTATACTTCATATATCATATTACTTAATATAATAAAACTATTTTCTACTAACCAGGGACTTCTTGTAGGCCATTGGTATGTGATAAAGGCCAGTCTCATTTCAGTTGTTGGTTCCATTCCCACAGACATGTCTGATGCGATGGGTTGTCGCACGTCCAGCAGGTTTTCCTTTTTCTAAAATTAAATTACTATAACATCCCATCAATAATATCGAAAAAAATTATATACTTAAACAATACTAACTTGTGTCCAACATAATCCATTCCAATCTTTAGGCTTATCTAAAATACATCAGTCCAAGATCATAGTATAAAGAAAATGATTACTTCAAATGTCACATAACAATCACGTGAATGCCATCATTTCTCTCCCATATATCATAAGATATATCTTGTTGGTCAAATTACAAACATGTGAATAACTTAATCATATATTCTCTTGAAAAATGATTACCCATTTAACCTTATTGAAAACATGAATGCTGTCAAAAGTTAACTCTTTCCACATACCAAAATCGCAAAATTTTTATATAATCAAACCATAATATCACTTAGTCCTTATATCAGTCATGAGCTCATGAATGCAATCAAACATCTCATTATCTTCTTATCCCTTCATTATTCTCATATCATCTACTTTCCAAAAATACTGGTACCATTCATCGCATACTTTCAAAACTTATGGAAATACAACAGTGTAACAATCCATAGATGTCTCTTTATTCCATAGTACCATGACATTAATTATACAACATTACACTTGATAAACATGTAATCATTCCACTACCTTCTTAAACCATTGACCGAGCTTCAACAATTCTTTCATCTCACATATCATTTTTAGTCTCTTCATCATTATAAACATAAATATTACCCATATGACCATACTGATTCTCTACATGAGACTTTACCTTAGGTAATTGGTTTGCATAATGCCCGTACATTCCACATTTAAAACATTTAACCATTGTTGATGTCATAGTAATACCATTATCCTCATCCATTGTGTTAACTGAACCTTTTCCTTTGCACTTACTGGATTTATGTCCTTCTTTTCCACACCCAAAGCATCTTCCATTTCCTTTGAAACATTCTCCTTGATGCCTCTTCCCACATGATTTACATATGGTAAATTTAACTTTCTTTCCTCTATGATCATTATGAAACTCCATCTTTCTCTTATTATCCGAGTCAGGAAACATACCAAATTTGAGTTTATTAATCATATTATGAGATTGCTGATTCGGCATAATAATGATGTTTGGACTTCCAAATCCAGTTTCATTTGGTTTCTCATGAAGAATATCTTTTCATTGTCCGTTATATCCTCCATTATCGCGAATCTTCCTGTTTCCAGCCATTTTATAAAACCCAAAAAGAATAGTGTGAGAGGAAAAAATCATGCTAGGGAAAACAACATAGTAAAGGGGGAGTACCCTCAATATCTAACATCTTATATTAAATTCTATGATCGTTACTATAGTTCTAGGACTATATCCTATACATATACATATCATTAGGTATATCCCTTGACATACCTTAGAAATATCTCTATGGATCTCACTTACGTTTTCACATCCTAGTTTCCAATGGTTGACTAAAACTTTCCTCTAATACCAACTGTATAAACACAAAGCATGACGTACATGAACATTACATTAATTTTGCAAAAAAATTAATACATAACAAAAATAGACACACAAGGACAGTAATAGTTTAGTGTCTTTGGAAACGTGGAATGTAATCTTCTAATCTTGTTCAAAGATCTTCAACATCTCCCATAAAGATCTTCCCTTTTTTTGTACCTAAAACCTTTATTTATATCCTGGGGAAAAGAAAACATAAAAAGGGTGAGCTCAAATGATTAGTAAGGGTATAAATGGATAATATAAAACATACCATATACATTTGAACATAAAAACATAAACATAATGTTTAAACATCAAAACCATGAGCAATGACATTAAACATGGAGGTATGTAGGGAATAGCTCATAAAGAAACATTAAGAATGATAAAATATCATCGGAATAAAACATGTAATTATGGAAACCATTCAGAACATGTCATGATTTCCATAGTATCCAAGGCATTTCTGCCAAGACCATCTTGGTGGACAAAGTCCCTTTCTGAATCGAGTTCACTCCTCGTTTCAGTCCTGTAACACTGAACCGGATTAACTTACCGTTCCAGCCATGTCTATATCATGAGATATAAATCTTTACCCAATGAATTATAGGGAGATATAGGTCCCTCCCATATCATAATGAAATCATTTTTACTTGTGCCACAAAATAAACATACATCATTCATAATAACCCAATAAATAAAATGGGTTTCATAAACATCATTCCATCATCACATAATCCATATAAAAGAAATTGATATCATTTCATAATAAGAAAAGTGAAACCATGTAAATCATATAGACATTACACTTGAAACATTCACATGTGAAATAATGTCATGTTAGATGAAAATGGTTTTGATAAAACACTTTAAATGAATTCTTGAGGAAAATATACATTTTTCTTCAGAATCATATTATTTTCACAAAATGTCATGCAATTTTAGAAGAAAAGGTTTTTGTTGAAAATAGTCATGAAATATTTTTATGGAAGATTCATGAAAATAAGGCTTTATAAAACCATAAAAATCCTTTCATGCCATATACGTTAAAAAATACATTCTTATCGTACTTTTGTCGGAAAAGTCAAAAAAGTACCACGTAACGTAAACAAAATAAAGATTACTTACATTCCATGTAGTAAAAGTCAAAAGTGGGTAAAAAGGTCTTTAAACCTACATGAAACCATTTTTATGAATCATGGAAATGGATGATAAAAATTACCCCTTTAAATAATTACGAATAAGTAATCTCGGATAAAAATGAGATTTCCGAAATTATCCCTCACCTTATGTCTGATATGCTTCGTACGTATCTGAACCCCATGTATAATGATTTAAATAATGTTATTTACTTATTACAGAATCATATTAATTGTTTATTATATCATATATGGTTCACTTATGACTTTATATTACCATTTCTTTTGTAAATTCATGTTAAAGTAGCGTTTTGGGTAAAATCATCTCATTTGTCATTCATGTTTTAACTTGTAATTATTCATATGATTACTTGGATCGTGATTACTTATATAAAAAATGTATAACATGATTTATATATAATATATATTCATAATATACACATATATAATATATCTATAAATGGAATGAAATACATCGTTCATGGAGACGGTAGGCCTTACGTACGCATTAACGCTGTTTTCGTTTCCTTATTGAATTGAATGGAATTAAGTAGATGACATACATATATATATACATAAATCCAATATCATTAATATTTCATATATTTCATGATTACTTAATATATATAATTTATAATCATTCATGAATGGTTAATCATTGAGAATGAATCTCTTCGCGTCGTGGAGACGGTAGTCCGTACGTACGCACGAGCGATGATATCATTCCCAAGAACGTGGAATTGTATTAAAGTGTATGTATAATATTTAAGAATCAATATAACTTTACAATAATCATATATAGACATTATTTACACCATTATACCCATCCAAGTAAGGGGTTGTGGAAAATATATTACACTACGGCGTGGAGACAGTATTCCGTACGTACGCATGCGCGGTGATTTTGTTTTTCGTATGATGGATAAATTGTGAAATACGGTTGTTTCATACATATAATGACATATAATTATATGATTAATACTGAATTTATTACTTCATAATGAAACAACTAAATAAGAAGATGTGGAATAATAAATAAAGTTGAATGAATCGGTAACGAACATTACCTCTTCTTTGAAGCGCCTCTTTGAGACCTCCTCGTAGGGAACTAAAATTTGTCTTTTAAGATGACCAGGACCTCTAGAATGTTTATAGAGAAGTGGAGAAGAGAATTTTTCATGGGTTGGCCGAGCATGAAGGCTCAATTTGGTGTGAGGACGAGAGGGAGGAGGTTACCTTTTATAAGGGAGGGGAGGGGCACCTTTGGAAATCTCAAAAATATTAATTTATAATAAATCTCACCCCACTTAAAAACCTCCAAAAATGACTCATATTCGAATATTAGATGATATAGGGTTGTAATATCATCAACCAATAAAATTTAGGCAAGTTAGGAATTTATTTTCAACATTATCAACTTGATTTATCATTATTTAATCAATTTAATTTTATTTGTGGTAATAACATTCTAAATTTTAAATTAAAACAAATAATTACTTATATGTTGTGAATTTTCCATAATTGGATACTTTATAACATTTTATACCATATAAATTTAAATTTATAATTTTTAAATATTTTTGTGATTTTTAAACAATTTTATAATATGTTATTTTTATAAAATACCAATAGTGTCAAATTTGACACTATTCATTTATTTGAATTTAAATAAATTATATACAGAAAATAAGTTCGAAATAAAATCTTTAATAGATTAATAAAAAGTAATATGTATCTATAAAATTATTTTATCATATTAAATAGTTCATATACTATTTATTTTATTATTTTTAAAACCATTTATTTTTTTTATCTCTTAATAAAATAATTACTACAACATTTTTGTATAATGATTTTATATACTTATATGTTGCATAAAAATTAAAAATAAAATCCTATGATGAAGATAAATCTATTAAACTTCACAATAATACTTCTACTCGAATTTATCATCTTAAAACCACAATAGGTAAATTGATATATTTATTAAATTATGAAGGTGACAACTTTGGCATCATTTAATATAAAATAATATAAGTGTCATAATCACCTTAATAAGGATCCGAATTGTCAAAAAATAGGCCAGTGGGTGATTAGGGTTTATATATACACTAATAATATGTTTTTTCATATTTTTAGGCCTTTTGATATGTATTAATATTTCAATAAAAACTATATTATTGGTTTTTCACTAAATAAATAATTTCTGCATCATTAATATATAAGAAAATAAGCTAATTAAATAACTCTTAAAAATTACAAATAAATTACCATGACAAAGAAAAAATTTTTATATTTCAAATGAGTGTTTATAACTTAATTTATATTCTGTATAAACTTATATTAAAAATAATTTAATTATTAAAGTTGAGTGAGACATATTTCACTTTCCTTTAAATAAAATAAACTAAAGGTCTTAATCCCCTCCATGTGGGTTCTAATGGATTCCATTTCGACCCAAATATGACTTATGACAAATTATAATCATCCAATTGTGTTAACACAAGTATTAGGATAATTTTATAATATTATATTTACCCTTAATTTCCCAATTTACCTTTTACTATGGTAAATAAAATTTACCGTTGTTACTATTCATAAAGCCCAAAAATAATAAGTATTGTATTAATATAATTTGGAACCAATGATTCCAAATATGGAGTCCATTTTTTCAAATACAATACACAGAATTTGCAGAAATTAAATTAAAATTAATCCCGTTGTCGAAAGAAAACAGGTTTTGTTCAAAACATTGCAGAAGATTGAATTTATTTAACCTACGAATTCAATGTAAAATCAAGGCTAATGACATACATTATTTTAAATGGTAAAAATATATTCTATTTATATTTTAAAACCATTCAATATTATTATTTATCCACATAAGCTATTATGTTGAAAAAAGTAGTTTTTAATTAAAATATAGCGTGTTTTTACTATTCATTAAAATATGAAAGTTATCAGAATAATATGAAAAATTTATCCAAGGTAAAATTTTGTATCCCAATTCCAAATAATAATTTTATTTTTTAAAATTGAACTTATCAAAATGTCAAAAACTATATTTAAAGTGGGTGCGCCATCAAAAGGCGACAAAACTGCATTTTTTAAAAAATAATTATTTTACCCGAAAAATTTATTTTGTTCTTATACTATGTTATAGAAAATGTGTAAGAAGAATAATAATGTTATCAAATTCAAAATTTAGTTAATACTATTCATAACGGCTAGTTCATAATAATATTATAATAATATATCATTGTTTAGTAAAACTCGGTATTGCGTACAACACACGCTATTGAGGAAGGTCGTGATTGTGTGTAATGCAAGCCAAGTCAGGGTTGCGTGTTGTGAAAGAATCCTTTATTGTTTTTTATAATAGAATCTAACCGTATTTCATTTATTCATTGAATATATATATATATATATATACACACACTCAACGTTGCGTATAATGACTATTATAAGACGAACATTAAATTGTGTGTAACACAATCCAAGAACAGCGTTGCGTATACTGCAGCCAATAAGGTGTTGCGTATAGTACAAGCTAAACTTGGTGTTCTGTATAATAGAAGACATCAATGAAAGTAAAAGAATATTATTCATGAAATCTCAGGGTGTTAAACTCAGGTAGTATAGGTTTTCTTCAGTTTGTGGTATGCATATTCAGAAATGCTTGTACATCGGCATATGAAATGGTTTCATTGGATGCTATCATTTTTCATAGAGAATCTATGCATTGGTGGAGCCTATTAACATAGATATGCAATGTGTTGATACTCTAATGGGATGACATCCACCTGTAGTTTCATGAGGAGTACTACCCCTCATTCATGCAGACTATTTTACTTTAAGAGATTTCTCAGCATCAAAATGAACATATGATAGTTTCAGATTATGTATGTTCGTTCAAACACCTTGCACTCTGCTCTATGGACATGATCTTGGACAGTTACTTCAATGATCCAATGATTTAGTAGGGACTCCACAAGATATTCGTGCAATCATAACAGGCATTAGTATCCCTACCTATTTTGGGGTTCTGGATCTGGTTCATCTAATAAATATTTTTTTTTTTCGAGAGATGCCTTCAAACTGGTTGTGGCAGTGGGCGCGACAGAGCTGTGATATCTTCAACAACTATTAGACTTCAGTCGACAGGATCCCGAAAAATGAGGCCTCCCCAAAATTGACCTCATACACATAGTCATATATAGAAGTGCCAGTGTAGAGAATAAGGATAAACTATGGTGGTGAGTTCGTATTCATGGGATGGGTTAGGTCACATGTTGTTAGGATACCCATCCAGATGTACTGATTATACCAGTTAGTTTGCAGTTGGACTACCACGGTAGACACAAAACCGTGATCACGGTGTTCCCCAGAAAGGTGGTGCTTATAGATGAGCATGAGGTGTGGGATGACATTAGTAGGTAATTCCACCACCGTTCGGTGACCCACATCCAGAAAAAGAAGTTATAATTTAGGACCATAGACAACCCTGGTCATTGGATGTCTACGATCTTTCAGATCACAAGATTGTAAGTCGTATGACATGTTTCTTCTCAAAAAAATTCAGTTTAACTAATAAGAAAAAATGTGATGTAACCTTTTTCCAAACTCATTTTTGGTGGTTATATAAGGGTGAAATATAACATCTATGAAACCCCATGTTAGTGTTGTTTGATGTAGCTTTTAATGAACGAAGAAGTTGGTTACTTCCCCCAGAGAGAAGCGTTTTTATGACATGGAAAAAACTGTGAGTACGAGACATTTCCAGCCAATTTTGATAGTATTGAGGTGAGGAGGAAGAGTCTCTCTGACATGTGGGTTCATGGAAGGGTTGTGAAAATTAGATTCGAAATAGTTCCTAGAATTTCTAGTTGAGTTATTGTGATTAAACATTTTTTCCATTGAATGCAACTAGTGGGTGTACAGAGTACTTGTTTTGGTATTACACTCAATCCTAGAGGTGTAAATATGCATGAGGTATTCCACATTCTTTTTATTTCTATACTCCTCTAGTGGTATAAGTTTAATTACCTTACATATTAGATGTCACCTTGCATGCTCAATATCAAGTATTGATAATAAATTTATCAAGTACTTGTTAAGGTTATGAAGACTCCTTGAACAGAACTATGTGACACACAATCTGGTGCTGGAAGAGATAGTCTTCACCCTGAGAATGCGAATATGTCATCGTTTTTTACTGTGATATTTTTTAGATCACCATAGTTTCGGGTAAAAATTCACCAAGAGATACTTGAATCTTTTCCGGTGACCCTGGTTAAACATCCAAATGAATATAACATCAAGAGAGCCTATAAAACTCGACAAGGTCATGTTGTAGAATATTCCTTTAACTATAAGTCACATGATCGCCTAGTGAAGTATGTTTTGATAAAGTTATCTTCCCTACAACTTACCCTGGTGAAGAAGAAGGGTACATTTTCCTTCAGTACATGGTGATTACTCCTCCTCTCCCCGAGCATCTAATAGTGTCTCAGATTTCTGATGTCGACTGTGCGATTTTGGGTGACCAGATATCCAAGATTGTTTCACTTGATGGATTTTCTGCATGAGGGAAATCAATATACCATTTCACAGGGATAAACAATTATTCCAGTTGTGACGTGGGATGAAGAAGATTGAATATGATATCAAACTATCCCATAAGTTTCATCGGCCAATTCAATGTTCTGGAATGAGAGAGGGATGTTTCATACCATTTTTAACTCCCAATATCAAGATTTGGCACATGACATCTTCCGCATGTCTCAAATGTGGATATGTGTGTGTGATCGTATGCATGTCATTGATATGATCAGTCCATACATTGATGGACTATACCTTTGGTTCAAATGATGTGACTTCATGAAAAATATGTAGGTTTTATTCCAAATGTGAGATATGGGTGTGATCTCAGTTTCACATGTTGTTTCCATAGTTTTTCATATCGAGGATAAAAATATTGATAGAGGTAATGATTTAGTAACCATTTTTTTCTTATGAGTATTTTGAATTTTTATATATGTATTTCTTTATATAGTTGATGAGACCATGTGAAATTTTGAGATGTGGTGTGCCGAGAATAAATTATATAAAAATATTATGTATATTTTATACTATGCTCATCATGGAAATGGGAAACATCTTAATCGGTAGATCAGATCATAAATATAGGGTCGTGGTCGACGCTGGAACATGGAAATTACCCATGGAGGAACATAATGTTTTACGACACTGGACTTCTATGAGAATAATCACCAATTAGAAAAATTTTATATAAAATAATTAATCTTAATTATTTTATCTCAAACAAAAAATCAAATAACATTTGAATAAGGACTCGAATTGGAAATCTGAGACCACCATTAAGTTCTTAATGGGGTGGTTTACTTAAGCATGACACAAAAAGAGAGGGCATGGGGAAATTATATTCTGTACTAAGAATGGATCATGTTTCATACACTTTCACTGGGGCGGAATATCAGACTCTTTTAGAGGATGATGATGCACTAACCGTTACCCCACATTCCCTCTTTCCAAAGGTAGGTGGAAACTGTCAGATTTTCAGGGATGTTTTCTCCTTGGTTGAAATAGGATGATGGGATGTCTGTTCATCCATATTTGGATTCCTCCATGGAACTCGTTTCCTAGTCCAATTATCTCTCATAGATTTGAGTCAGGATTTTTTACTCTCATTTCTAGTGGAACATATTCATGGACACTGGTTAATTACACTACTTCTGTCAAGAAAATACATGGGGTCTTGTCAGTGAAGTAACCTTCGGTCGAGAGAGTAGTCACGTTGGACATCATCGGTGTGTCTAGATGTTGGAACACAAGAATGTATAGGTTTCTTCACCTTATGATAGGGATTATATAGGTTGCGGAATCCTGAGTCATACCACATCGAAGGTAGGGAATTATATTCTATAGGCATGTCAATAAGGGTATCCTATGATTCTCATTTTTAACACAACAAATGTCATGAGTTTAACGTATAGTGGGGACAGATCAGACTGATCAGAACACTTACTGGAGTGAATTAGATTCGTTCAACCATTGGTGGGAACACTGATGCTAGGGATAACATATGGTTAGTTACCCGAGTTCTGCTAAGATCAGTGAAGAGGTGAGCTGGAATGATCTCACCAAGATGTGGCGGCTCGGGTATGAATCAGGATAGATGATGGAGAGTTGAATGGTGTGGTGGGGGAATGAGATGGAACAAACATGAAGGTGATGTTAGTGTGTGGATTGATCCTCAAACGTACTTTCTACGTATCCTTGTGGTAGGGAATCAAATTCCAAGTAGTTTGAGAAGGGGTATATAATCAGGGTGTGTGCAGAGGAAAATAACCCAATGATAAAATGGGGATTATGCATGGTTATAATCCTGAGGTCTGTCTGATGCTACTAGGACTGAGCAGAGATATGGGTCCTAATAAAAGGGACAATAATGGATCACCTCCGGATGGAGATCTCAACGGCTTACCAGGAATTGGGAATTGCAATAGCTTACTATCTATATGTCTACACAGCAGATTACCGCTGGTAGGGGAAAACAATGACTTACCGCTAGTCGGGGAACACAACGACTAACAGTTTTGGGGGATTTCAATGGTTTACCATAGGTCATCGAACACAATAGCTTACCATTGGTCATGGAATATAGCATCTTACCACTGGTCAGTGAACACCATGTCTTACTATTGGTCGGGGTTGGACCTCAGGGAGGCTTCCTAAGTACAATGCCTATGAGGCAAGGATCAATGGCCACGTATTTTGGGAAATGTATTGGTGAATCAACATGAAGTGTTTGAGACCAATGAGTGTTGGGTTGATCCTTAGGGAGGATTCCTACATACCTTACCTTTTAGAGGATCAATGCCAACATAGTTAGCGAGAGAAATGGGGTTGATCCTCATAAAGGGTTCCTGAGTACCTTGCCATGGAAAGGATAAATATCCACATAGTTTGGGATTGTGTTTTACAAACAGACATGAAGGGGGTCATAACCAATTTTTGATGGGATTTAACCTTAGGAGACTTACTACATACCTTTCCATGTCAATGATCAATGTCGACGAAATTCAGGTATGTTTTGGGGATTACTCACTAAGGCGGCCCAGAGAGGATTCCATAGTCAACACTTACTACTCAATGCCACATGAGTCAGGCTCAGTGTGTGAAACAAGTGGTAGTAATGACCTGACGATAATTTCACAATGGTGCGTCCATGATGGGTGCTGAATGGTGCTTATGCAAGGAAGCTGATCAGGAGCCACTAAGGGGCAGAAATGATGAATGGGGATTTTGTATAGAAGCTGCACGGGTGCCTCTAAGGAGATGAAATGGAGAATGATGATTATTCATAGATGTTTCTTGTGATGTCTTCCTCATGTCTGGCTATGAGGGCGTCCCAACTCACTAGTGGTTGAGGTATATAATTGAGGCCTACACCTACGCACAATTGCACAAGAGGGATAATGACAAGGGAATTGAATTTGTTCAGAACAAAGTGGTATAAAATGAGTGAATATCATGCATGACATTCGGAACACTGTGAGGGTGTCATGACGATGGAAGAAAAATGTCAACTATGTACGAAAAATAGCATCTCTATCATGTTAGCCTGAAATTTGGACAAGAAAATGAGTCTCAACTGTGGACCATGATCGAACCACAGGACCTCACATGAAGTGTCATTCAATGACTCCTTGGGTGTTGTCCAAGAATGATAGATGATCTGTGGTGGCATGGGACTAGGACGTTTGTGGGCCCCTCCAGACCTGAAAGGGGTTGATGATATAAATGAAGGACATCAAAAGCATGAGTTGGATTGGTGGAATGTTTGAAAGGATTACAAAGAGCTTGAAATTATTCAATTGTAATAATGGTCTGAGGCATATTATTCATAGCACACAAGGCATATCTTATTTGGAATAAGAGGAATCATATTATTGAATTATAGAGAATGATAGAGTTTAAAGTCATGTAGTGAGAAATATTGTCATCTTATTCATGTCGCATAAGGCATCCCTTGTTTGGAGCAAGAGGAGTCTGATATTTTTTAAAACAGAGAGTACTATAGTTTATAGTCATATAGAAAGGACTATTGGAATCTTATGGTAGGTTCATAAGGCATCTCTTTTTTGGAGAATGATGCATCCTATGTTTGTGACATAGGATGTACTACAATTTATACTCATGTAGAGAGGAATAATGGAATATTATGCATTGAGCATAAGGCATCTCTTGTTTAGATCAAGAGGCATCTGATGTTGGGAACATATGGTGTACTATAGTTTAAAGTCATGAAGAGAGGACTATTGACATCTTATGATTAGAGAGAAAGGCATATCTTGTTTGGAGAAAGATCCATCATATGTCTGGCACATATGGTTTACTACAATTTTAAATCATATAGATAGGTCTATTGGAATATTATTCTTGGAGCATAAGGAATATTTTGTTTGGAGAAAGAGGCATCACATATATTTCAGATAGGGAGTATTATATCATAAAATAATGTAGATAGGACTGTTGGCATCTTATGATTGGTGTATACCACATCTCTTATTTAGAGAAAGAGCCATCCTATGTATGTCACATACAGTGTGCTATAGTTTATAGTCATGTATAGAAGACTATTGGAATCATATGCTTGGTGCATATTTAATCCCATGTTTGGATCTAGATGAGTCATATGTTTGGATCTTAGGGAGTATAAAATTTTATAGTCATGTAGATAGGACTATTAGGCATCTTATTCATGGGGCATACGGAATCTCTTATTTGGAGAAAGTGGCATCCAAAATTTGTTATATAGGGTGTACTATAGTATATAGATATCTAGATAGGACTATTGGGCATAAGACACCTAACAATGGCCGGTGTAGGGAATTACGCAAGGGTGGCCCTTTCTAGTTCAACCTGGAATTGGAGTCATCGGATATTGGTTGGATCATTTCTTGAGGAATGGTTCGACTCAAGGTACACTGGGAATTGATGATGAGAATCTCAACTCACTACATTAGAATGGATACAATAGGAATATTTCGACACAATTTGTTCATTGTATGCAGAGGATTCTCTCAAATCACTGTATTCCGTGGGTGGATGGTTGGTGAGAAATTGAAAATGCTGACGTCGAAGCCCAAAAATTTCATGGTGTGAATCACCATTTTTAATTGGAAGTGAGAGATAGTGTCTAAGGGACTGAACATGATCCTGATTGGGGGTGCGTGGACATAAGCCCTGGGGTACGGATCAACGACCGCCATGGAAGAATCATCATGAAAAAAGGTGCTCAAATATCATGGACTTGCGGAGCATAGGAGCTCGTGGAACACACCGGCTCACAAAGCCAAAGGGATCATGGAGCATAGGTTCTCACGAAGAAGCTACGTGAAGGAAAGATGTTCATGGGGAATGTAATCTCAAAAATCATAGGCTATCACGGAGTAATGTGGATCAATGAGAAAAGGGGGAACACAGTGAAAAGTTGATCGTAGAGCAATACAGATCATGGAGAAAAGAGGCTCGTGGAAAAAAGAGGGTCATAGATCCTCAATCACCATGAAGCATCTCCCTCTTTTGCAATGTGTGGATCCCAGTGCGAAGGTTCTCACTTCGCGGTGCTTAAGAGTTTCGATATATCAGATATTAGCCACTCAAGGGGCAACATGACTGTCTTTATTAATGTGGGTGAGATGGATTTATATAGGCTATGGAGGTCGACAAAGCATGCCATGAAGGACAAATACACTCTGCGAAGCAAAAATGTGATCTGCAGTAAGAGATAGTTCCCTCACGTTTTCATAATTGCAGAGTCGACCATCATCGAGCTTTGCGGCACTCGCAGTGGCTCTAGTAGTGTTCTCTCAAGTTATTCATAACCACATAGTCGACCTTCATCGACCTTCATAGCTCTTGCGGAGGCTTCGTTCAAGTTCCTCTTCATGGTGATTGATGGGGGAGCTTAATTAATGGCTTCGGTGAACCATTTTTCCTATCGCACATCAAATGTCCAAAAATCTTAATCCGTAACTTCATTCTATCCCTACAACCTGTCAAATCTATGCTTGAAAAACATGATATGATTTTTGATTATGTATAGAAGCATTTAGAATAATTTGAGGATTATTTCTATGATTCCAACAAATTACCCCTAAGAATGGGTTCCAACTAATATGAAGAGGGAAAGGCGGACTGTGTTCTGAGGAAACAACTGAGGAAAATGCATGCCATGGGGTCCATTTTATCTCAATCAAATTGGGTAAGTATCCAAATAAATTTCTAAGCCTGCATGATCCATGAGTGGTGTTGGAAACAAGATATAATAGAAGGTCATTCACCTGTATGATAGTGCTAAACAACATATGGTGTGAGGGGATCGAAATGGAACATCGAACACCCTTGATAGAATACTATAGGATGGATTTCAATTGGAGAATATGGCCCCCTATATATCCCATATAGATTTTAAAGTAGAAATAGGGAGGCATTACTGGAGAATGAAGCTCTCGAAACAGTCGAATTTGTGTTTTCCTTATGTGCTCTTCGATACGTGATGTGTAATGCCCGAGGCATTGGAGTTAATCCAATCATTGGGGAGTAGAATGTGTGATTCATGATTCCAAAAATTTGGAACACTGTAGGTATGATGTTACAATTAATGATAAATATTGGTCATGTTGAAAGAACAATATCCATATTGCATTATCATGTAATAGGGATAAAAAATGAGGGTTGAATGCTATCCATGTTCGAAACATGGGACCTGAATTGAAGATTCATTTTTTAGTCTTCGGAAATGTTGGCCTAAGAGAGCCATAGGTCGAGCATCCATACTGTTGTGGGGTTCCTTTAGACATGAAGGAGGACATGTTTATGAATATAGGGCACAAAAAACATGGAGGGTGGAGTGATGGGTTGTTCAAGGATTGTCCAACACCCATGAAATTATTACAACATGGTGGAAAATCATTAGGTGGGCACATTGGTATGATCAGGGATGAAACTCATATCCAGAGAGGAATACTATAGATAGGTCCTCAAATGCCTTGTATTTTTACATCATACAGATGTATATGATGAATGGAATAGTTTAATGTCATATGACAATGATGATGCACAAAGTTTTCTGGTCATACTACCTGGACACATGATAATAGTTTAAATTCATGTTACATGGACGTTAGGATCCTACTTTAAGATCATAGTGAGTGGACCGTGATCTGGGCCGATGGCCCAGAAGGGTAAATGTCGAAGGGGATGGGCCCAAGAGTAAATGATTGGGCTTCTCTACGTATGTCATAAGTATGAGAATCAAGAAAAATTTTGTTCATAAATCACAACGTGGTCAGAGACCAACGCTATTAGGGAGAATCATATCTGGCGAGGAAACAGATGCATCTCATGATTCTCATGGGGTATCCTAAACCTGTTCAGGGTAGGGGTAACAATTTGATGTAAAGAGTTGTGGACATGGATACCTAGAAAGGAAATGTGTGGTGCGGTATATAATATGATGTGAATGAGAACCATAAGTATCCACTCTACACCACATGCTCTCAGAAGAATCCTTAGGTTAAGGGATTGAAGGTGAAAACAAGGTCGGGCCCTAATATTATTTGTATGGTCATTCTAAAAAACCTCATTATAATGGGATTTAATCCACACATATTTATGAGAGTTCATTTTAATGTCATGTGGGATGAAATACATGTAGGGTGTGGCTGTTCTAGAACATTTCCTACCAAAACTACTAAGCCCATCTGAGTCGTGGTCGATGTGGGAAACAATGAGTAGTGATGGGTCATTCCTAGTACATGGAGGCACACAATAGGGGATATGTCATGCTCGGTGAATTAAATCACAATAATACCAACAGACATACATAACACACCTAGATGCAGAAAGGGTTAATGAAGATTATATTTTTATTCTACTTGAAGATATGGGATGGAATGAAGTGAATCAGGATGCCTGAAATCTAGACCCCAATGACAATGGCGTGATGATAGAGGATAATTGTTGTCCATGTTCAACACACAGTATCAGTTTCATGGTATCCTGGAATGGGGACAGACAATGAGGGTCAACTGATGACCATGTTAGAAATAAGGGACCTATCACAGTGTTCATCTGAGGTCTTCACGGTCATTGGACCATGAGAGTAGGTAAGCCAATGTGGCATAAGACCACTCAGTAAATGGGATCCCATTCAGACATTAAAGAGGATAAGGATCCAAATAATGGGATAACAAATCTTGGACATGGAACAAGGTAATGTCCCTCAAAAAATTCTACGCTTAGGTCACTTTGTCATAATGCATCTGAATACGACAATAAAATGTATCAGATATAGGGATTCTAGACCATTTCCAAGGACAAGGGTCCTGGGGTCGCACGCTTCCTGCATAAGGTTGTAGTGTGGACCATTAATGAGGGACATGATATAATTTATTGTTCACAGTGAGGCAATGTTGCCAAACCCAATGGGTAATTACCACATGGAGATCATTGTTTAGGGTCATTGAACTCAGAACAGATTTTGAAATGACAAGCTAAGAACATGGTGTGGCTGTTGAAAAACTAGACAAAAATGGTAACGCAAGAGGTACTCACCACACCACATTTTCCCAAAATATTTCAAGTCAAGGGGAAAAAATAGGGGGTATAATTTATGTTTCAAGGGATGGACCCAAAGATAAGAGGCATGGGAATTCCTACATGTCCCATGGATATGGAAATCAACCAAAGGTAGTTCTGGAATATGTCTTGTAGTTTAATGTCTTACAGAATGTATTTGGAGTGGTCATAGTAACTTGTCAAAGAGCTCAGACAATATATGGAACTGATGGACAGAGACACATGGTGTGGTAATTATTAAACATGACGTGAATGAGGAAAATAGGATCCCATATCAACAAATTTACTCCACAAAATACATTCAGGTAAATCGAACAAAAGTGAAACTAAGTTTGTGCCCAAGGAAAAGGGCTAGGGAATTCCTACGTACCCCATAATTATATTAATCAAGATATACGTAGTTATAGAACTATAGTTTAACGTCATGTATGATGAATGGAATTAGAGTCTAGCTCCTAGAAGGGGTGTACATGGTGAGCCTATTGCAAACCTGACCTGAAGGAGGACATGGTGTCCATACATTCCACACTATGAAATCCTATGAAATTTAGGTCCTAAACTCCGAACATAAGAGAAAATTAGACAAAAACTGAGTTGTACATGAAGACAAGATGCTTGAGAGATCCTAGTTATACCATGGGGATGGGAATAAAGTTATATATAGTCCTAGTAGTGTCGTGAAATTTTATTTCTTACGGCACAGACGTGAAGAGATCTTACTTTTATCATCTTAGAACTTAGACCATGAATAAGAGAAACTCTTCCAAGCGAGCACATACCTAAATCTGACCCCTAATCCCATGTGAATAAAAAAAGGTGGGGGAAAAGGGGAATAAGAGGACATTTAAACACATGGGATACATGTATTGGGGAATTTTCTGTGGATCCCTGAATGACGCCTTACCATAGCTTCATCCTCCTAACCTGAAAATGTGAACTAAAGGATAATACCAATAGTTTCAAAAATTCACATGGACATGATGGGGTGGAGAATTATTTCAACCATTAAACAAACATTTATGCCATTATGGGGTTAGAGTGATGATGGAAGATAGCTTAAGACTATTTTCAAAACACAATATCCATATCGTGTGACCTGAAATGGGGACAACAAATGTGTGTCAACATCAGAACATATTCACAATGCGGGACTTATATCAATTTTTTGTTCTAAAACCATGAGTATATAGCCCAATAATTGTAGGAGAGACCTTTGACCAAGAATCCATTCCATTTTGGGGTCACTTTGGATTAGAAATATAATCAATCCCAGAAGTATGGGGGAACAGGAAGCCTAAAAAATTGGTGAACACATGTCTAGATAGAATTTGAAACTCAAGGTTCTGAACCAGAGTACTCCTGGGAACATTGGTGAATCACCGAAGAGGGTGGGGGGACCCCAATTTAGAGCAACCAACTCAAAAAGATTTTTTTCGGGAAAGGGAGTGCAGGGAGCATAGGAGAGAGAGTTATGTAGCATGTTTGTTACAAATCCGACATGAATGGGGCCACAAGCCCGTACCACACAACACACCCCTCCACTGGAAGGACTCGGGAAAAGAGGAAAAATGATAAATAGGTTTCAATGATATGGGGTTTGACTCGAAGACTAGATGTTCTGGTAGACCTACATATCCCATAAGGATTGGAATCAGGCCACATGTAGTTCCGAGGTAGGATATTGTGTAGTTTAACATCATGCAACAATGACAAAATTAGGAGAAAGGTACCCCAATAAGGAATGTGTACCGCAAAATGAGTATCCTATGGAGTGTTAGGGAATATGATCATTCCACATCATACAATCCTGAATGAACACTTAGTCCCTGGGGCCGAAAAGGTTGAGGGACTTGAAATAGGAATTCCCAACCAATTCACAGTTTAAATTCTTGCGGTGAAGATGATGGTTCTCCTAGTTTATGGTCATAGGACTCCGACCATAGATGCCCAGTTTGAATTCATATTCATAGGAAAACTATGTGTAGAGGTTGAATTATCATGCCTATGGATAACCATGAAATGAAGAAAACGATACAGGATAAATATTGACCATGTTCACAACACAGTATCCATATTTATATGACTGAAGGGTGGGGGAAAGAAATTTAGCATCGACCATTCACCACATTATACACATAGGACATGTATAAATTTTTCACCTTAAATCCTTGAGGATGTTGGACCAAAATGGAATGAGAACCTTTGGTCCAAGCGTCTACACTATTTGGGAGTCCTTTTGGATATAAAATACAATGGAATCCAATGTGATGGGTCATGTGATGCATGACAGGGCTTCTATTCATAGAAAGGATGATAAATGAATGAGGGATGTCTCAAGGGGATGTGTTTCACTTGAAAAATAGCCTGATGTGAATTAATACATGATTTCATACCACACCACACAATCCTAGATGAAAACATGGTCCTGGGGGCTAAAAGGTTTGAGGGATCAGAGGTTGGGAATCCTGACAAACTGTATCTATATGGACCCTCATGTGGGTGTTGACCTACTATAGCTCTTAAGCCCACATGAGCAATGCTAGGTGGGGGAAAAGGAGTAGGACAGGGTTGTCCCCATCATATAGGGGTAGGACAGCTGGACACACAATACTGCTCGAGGTAGACTAAATCTTGAAGATATGGATGGGTATGATGAACCACTAAACTAAATATTTGGTACAAATATGGGTGTTAAAAACAACAAAAAATAATTTTTGGCCATCTATGGAACACATCATCCATATCATGTGACATGAAATGGGAACAACAAATGAGTGTTGACTACTGACCATATTAACAACACGAGACTTATATGACCTAGTCATTCAATTTAATAAAGGGAGTTATCCCGAAATGATAATGGATCCTTTAGGATAAGTATATGTACCATTCATGGGCATTTTTGGAAGTGAAAGATGACAGATCCTGAAGTACAAGGATTGTGTGAAGCATAAATTTTCCAGTGATATTTAACATCAAACATTATAGTTAAAGAGGTTGAGATCTTAAGGGAAGGGGATATATGGTGTGGTATTGATAAATCTGATGTAAAGGATGGAAAAATCTGGCACCACACCCTGATTTCCAACCTGAGGTGAGATTTTGAAGTTTGAGCTGGGCTATAAAACTAAATGTCTGGGCATTCCTATATTTGACATGAGGATGGGAATCATGGCATACATAGTTCTTAAAGGCCGTGCAGTTTACCATCATGTTGTGAGGACATTGGAGAATAGAATAATAGGGAGGGGCACCTGGTGCAATCATCGTAATCATAGCATGATTGGGGCCAAAGAATCCTACATGAAGCCATGTTAGACCCTCCTAGAGAACTATTCTATGGGGAGGTAGTAAAATACATGTGTTTGGGGGATGGACTCAAGATGAGGTGTCTGAGTGTTCCTATGTATCCCATGTAGATATTAATCAAGAAATAAATAGTTCTTGATGTTTAACATCCTATAGGATGACATACAATTTAATATCATATGGGATATAACTGTTTTAGGTTGTGTGGGACCGAATACAGTTTATCGTCCTGCGGGATGAAATACTATTTAATTTAATGCAGGACATGAGGTACATCTGGTGCTCATAGTTTAACATCATCCAGTACATGTGATGAATAGTTATGCGTCATTCAATTCGGACAAAACACACATTTTAACAACTTGTGGTATGGATAGAATAGTTTAAGGTCGTGTGGGACCGGGTTCCGTTTAACGTCATGTGGGATGAAAAACAGTTTAATTTCATGCGGGACATAAATGTTAAAGGTCATATATAACCTGATAGTTTATGCTCATATAGAACCATAATAAAATATAATTCCATGTAGATGGAAAAAATTTTAATGTCAAGCGGGACCTAATAGTTTAAGGTCGTGTAGGACCAGATACAGTTTAACCTCATGCAGGATGACATACTATTTAATTTCATGTGCTACATAACAGTTTAATGTCATGTAGAACCGAATACAGTTTAACATCAAGCGGGATGACAAATAGTTTAATGTCATGTGGGACCACATACTGTTTAATTTCATGTGGTACATGATAGTTTGTGGTCATGTAGGACCCTCAATGTAGTTTATCATCACACGAGATGAAGATGAGCTTTTTAAAGTCATGTAGGAAAATAATGTGGAGTTTAACATCATGGAGGATGATGATGAATTGTTTAACATCATGCTTGATGATAATGAGAAGTTTAACGTCATGAATTACGATAATGTAGTTTAACATAATGTTGGGAGATAATGTATTTTAATGTCATGTGAGATGAAGATGAGAAGTTATGGTCATGCAGGAGGATAATGAGCACCTTAACATCATGACAGAAGAAGATGTGTTGTTTAAAGTCATGATGGACAGTAATGAGTTGTTTAATGACATCACAGATAAAGATAAATAGTTTAACATCATGCATGATGATAATGAGCATTTTAACATCATGAAAAATGATGATGAATAGTATAACGTCATGTAGGATGATAATGAGCAGTTTGACATATTGAAAGAAGAATATGAATAGTTTAACATCATAATGGACGATAATTAGTAGTCTAATGACATTACAAATGAAGATGGACATTATAACATCAATCATGATGAAAATAAGAAGTTTAACATCATGAATGATGATGATGAACATTTTAATGTCATCCAGAATGATAATTAACAATTTAATGTCATGTAGGATGATAATTCAGTTTCCCTTCAGGTGGGACAATAATGAGTAGTTTAACATCATGATGGACGATAATGTAGTTTAACATCATGATGGATGAAAATATAGTTTAACGTCATGCTAGATGATAATGATAATATTAACTTCATGACAAATGATAATGTAGTTTAACATCTTGTTGGACGATAATGAGAAGTCTAATGTCATGATAGACGATAAGGATTTTTATCATCATGCTAAAAATAGATGAATATTTTTACATCATGCATGATGATAATTGTATGTTTAATGTCATAACGGAAAATGAGGAATTGATTAACATCATGAAAGATAATAATGAACAATTTAACATCATGAATGGCGATAATGCAGTTGAACCTCATGTGGGACGATAATGAGCTGTTTAACGTCATGACAGATGATAATGCATTTTAACATCATGTTGGACGATAATACTGACTAATGTCTTGCTGGACGATAATGAGTAGTTTAATGTCATGATAGACGATAATGCAGTTTAACATCATGTGGGATGATAATGATAATTTTAACACCATGACAGATGATAATCCAGTCTAACGTCATGCTGGATGATAATGAGCCATTTATTATCATTCAAAACAATAATGTATGTGTCGTTCAGCTATATCAGTACACATCCTACCAAAACTACTAATCCCATGTCAGTCCTTCTTGGTGTGTGAAACAATGTGGAATAATTTGATTTTCCTGACACATAGAAGAACACAAAATGATAGGAGTAGAGATGTTTGGCCGGGAATACTCTATCCGTACTGGCCCACTCAATCAATATGAAATGATTCAGAGAAGGATAACACCAAGGGTGTTGGACTACCACCTTAACATATGGTAGTGGACATATGTAAATCATTACATTCGATATCTAGATCACAATGATTGTCGTTTAATGATGGAGGATAATGGTTAACTGTGTTTGAAAGAAAACATCTTTATTGTGTTACCATGAATGCGAATAGACACATGTTGGTCGACCGTTGACCATGTTCCAAACACGTGTCCTGTCAAAAAATGTCATTTGAAGCATTCTGGGGCGTTGGAGCCCGACGAATGGTGTGCCAATGTGTCATGAGATGAGTCCATTAGGCGACCCCTTAAAACATAAATGAATTAGTGGATCTAAATAAAATAGTGCCATGAATCATGGAGATATATTTTGATTATGTTCATTTGGATTCCAACACACTGGGTTCTACAACTTAGCGCATCTGAGCTTGTCATTGGGAAGAAATTGATGGACTCGTAGTAATAGAACCGGATGCTTCAAATTGTTTTTGGTCTTATTTATTGGACTAAAGAATCTTATGTTATGGTCATAGAATTCATGCATGTTGAATAGTTTATGGTCATTTAACTAGAACAAGTGATGCCTGACGTTTAGAGTCACACATAATTGACATTGGTTGTTGTAGTTTTTGGTTGCAAATATTTCAGAAAAATGTTTTATAGAATCACATCACGTGACTAAGACATTGTCTCGTAGTTCAACATCATCCAACTAAAAACATGGTTATGCAGATTAATTTTGTGCAACTAGGACATTGTTCCGAAGATTAACGTCATATGACCAAGACGACGATTGTTATATAGTTTATCCTCCTTCCACGAGGATTTTTCACCAAAAAGATTGTGTCGGTAAATGCATGTTCATATCCACCCCATTATGGTGGTTTGGGATGACTGTATATTCCTTATGATTGGATTTCCCTAAAATTACCCCAGCGTATGCATGGTTGTTCTTTAGGCATGATCAAGGCTACCTCAAGGCAAACATTTTACAAGATGGTGTTAAAGACATTGATAGGACCTCTGCAATTGATGAAATGAAGTAGTTTAGATGACACAGAGTGTGAAAGGGGTGGTTGGTATGACAACATATCCTATGTTTTGAGGTTTGGTGTGATAGGGCAATGGAGCCTGGAGAGAGTGGAATCATGGAACATCAATAGAACGAGGAAATAGAGCCTAGAATGCATGGGATCCTAGAGTGTCGATATGATGGGAATTATGGAGCCCAAAATGCATGGTATTCTGGAATGTCGGTACGACGAGGGTGATGGCAGTCGGAGGGCATGTGATCCTGGAGAAATGGTAAGACAAGGCAATGGACCTGGAAGGAATAGATTCCTGAAGCATCGGTTTGACGCGGCGATGGAGCCCGGAAGGGGTGGGACCCTGGAATGTCGGTATGATGGGGAGATCGAGCAGAGATGGCTTCGAAGCCTGTATCGTCGGTACGACTAGGTGATTGAGCCTGAAAGGCATGTCATCCTGGAATGTTGGTATGACAGGGCGGTGGATCCCAAATGGAGTGCATTCTTGGATCATCTATATGACGTGGCGATGGTTCCTGAAAGGCATCGGTGCATGGATCATCGGTACAACTTGGATATGGAGCCTGAAAGGCCGAGAAGCCTCAGTCATCTGTATGATGGGGGTGATGGAGCCTGGAAGGCATGGAATCATGAAGAATCAGTACGGTGAGGGAGATTGATCCCGGGAAGGAACATGATCCTAGAAGAGAGCACAATGGGGGTGATGGAGCCCAGAATGCAAGGAAGACTCTGCACTGGCTGATAGAGGTGCGTTGAGGACCTCTATAATGGCTGATGATGGAGCAGGGGAGGACCTTTGTGACTAATGATAGCTGTGAGGGGAGGAGCTCCACTGTGGATGCTGATGGCGATGGGGAGATGCATAATTGGATTAGGGGTGGATTCACCCTTAGTTCCCTATAACGAAAGTGTAGTCATCGAGGAGTCGATGGAGTTAGGGGGGGGGAGATTCCCTCTACGTGTCCTCTTAAGGGTGAGAAGTTGGAGAGGATCCAATTGAGTCAGGGGGAGGAGGCCCCCGGCATGGCTGTTGAAGGAGGCGGAGTCAGCGAGGAGCCGATGGAGTTGGGGGTGGATTCTCAATGAGTAACACATTAAGGAAATAGAGTTGGCAAGGAGATGATGGAGTTGGGGGGTGCATGCCCCCTGTGTGACCTCTTATGACTAAAGAGTGGATGAGGGGCCGATGGATTTGGGGGGCAGATCCCGCTCTGTGGACACTTATGATTGTAGATTCTTGGAGTAGGTGATGGAGTTAGGGTGAGTGATTGTCCCAATACAGCCTATTAAGGTGGTAGATTCGGAGGGGATCCAATAGAGTTGGGAGCCAATTCCAACTAAAATTCCTCTTAAGGAAGTGGCGGCGGTGAGGAGCCAATGGATTCAGGGGGATGATTTCGCCTACTCGGAATCTTATGGTGGCGAAGATGGTGAGGAGTCGACGGAGTCGGGGGGGGGGTTCCCCACGTTTGGTCTCTTATGGTGGTAGAATTGGTGAGGAGTCGATGGAGTTATAGGGGTAGATTCCCCCTGTGCAGCCTCTTATGGTGGCCTAGATAGCGAGGAAAAAATAGAGTCAGGGGCAGATGCACCCTACGCTGCCTCTTCAGGTGGATGATTCGGGGGATGAGATGATGGATTTTGGTGGGGGGGTTCCCCCTATGCATCCTTTTAAGGAGGACGAGTCAGCGATGAGTTGTAGGAGTCGGGGGCAGATTCCCCATGTGTGGCATCTTAAGGTGGCGAATTCAGCGATGAGCTGATGGAGTCAGTGGTGTATGCACCTATGAAGCCTATTAAAGAAGAAAAGTTAGTGAGGAGAAAATGGAGTCATGGGGGGCATATGCCCCCTACACGGCCTCTTAAGGCGGTGGAGTCGGTGATGAGCTGATGGAGTTGGGGGTGGATACCCCCTTCCGGCCTATTAAGGGGTATGAGTCAGTGAGGATCTGATGTAGTCAGGGGGTGGATTCCCCCTATTAAACCTCTTAATGTGGTGGAGTTGGCAAGGTTCCGATGGAGTGGGGAGGCAGAAGCCCCCTGCATAGCCTTTTAAGGCGTTGGATTCAGTGAGGAGACAATGTTTTCGGGTGTCAGATGCCCCCAAGGCGGCATCTTAAGGTTATGGAGTCGATGAGGAGGTGATGGAATCAGGGTAGGGGGATGATTCTTTTTCAGCCTCTTAAGGTGGCGGATTCGGCAAGGAGACAATGGATTCGGGGCCCAGATTACCCCTTCTCAGCATCTTAAGAAGGTAGAGTCGGCGAGCATCCAGTGGAGCGGGGGGGGGGGGATGCCCCATGTGCGACCTCTTAAGGTAGCGGAGTCAGTGAGTAGTGGATGAATTTGGGGGTAGGTCCCCCCTGTGTAGCCTCTTAAGGGGGTAGAATTGGCGAGGATCCGATGGAGTCGGGGGTGGAATCCACCTAGACAACCTCTTAAGGTGGTCTAGTCGGCAATGAGCCAATGGAGTCGGGGGGAGGATGCCCCTTTCAAAGCCTCATGGAGAAAGAAGGTTCAACAAGGTGTCGAGGGAATGTAGTCATAATACACTTCATGGTACACATCATCACACATTTTAAGGAGAGGGTATTCCCATGGGGGATGCCTCAATTTTCCAGAAATATTTCCTAAACATGTTGTCGAAGAAGATCTGATTCGAATCGGGTTCACCATTTCTATTTCTGACACATTCGTCGGGGTACTTGCATCCATATTTTACATAGGATTTTGATGTGATGATTGTTTCCCCACATTTCCTCTTTCAAAAGGTGGGTGTCCTCCATCACCAGTTCAAGGTCATTTGATTCATGATCGAAATGGGATGATTGGATGTCGGTTCCTCATTCTGTTGATTCCTCCTCGTAACACATTACCTAGTGCATGTCTCCATCATATATTTGAGTCATGGTTCATGAATCGCATTCGTGATGTCATATCATTATAGAAACTGGTTAATTACAGTGATTTTTTCAGAACATTCCATTGGGTCTGGCCAGGTTAGAAACCATTAGTCGGGGGAGTAATCACATTGGACATCACTGGGATATTTGGATGCTAGAACACCGGTGCGTCTGGGTACATGGCTTTATGATAGGTCTTCTCAAGGGCTAGGTAGCCTATGAAATCCAATGCCTAATGCGGGAAATTATATAACATAGTCATGTATCTGAGTTTTTCCTCAACTTTCCATGTTTAACACTGTGTATGTCGTGAGTTTATCCTCCAGCAGAGACAGATCAGATGAATCAGAACACTGAATGGAGTGTAATAGATGGGTGAAATACCAAAATGGAACACTAAGCCTAGGGATATCATGTGGTTAGTTACACTACTTCTTCTAATAGAAATGATATATTGAATTGGAATTATCTCACTAGGATGTGGTGGTTCGGGTATGAATCAGGATAGATGATGGAGAGTTGAATGAAGTGGGGGGGAATGATATGGAACCGTCGTGAAGGTGCTAGTAGTGTTGGTATTGAGCATCGGAGAGGCTAAATACATATACTTGTGGTAGTGAATCAATGTCCATAATGTTTAGGATGGGGTACAATAACAAGGTGTGGATAGAGGACAGTGACCCAATGATGTATTGAGGCTTATGCAATGTTAGCATCTCGATGATGGTCTGACACCACTAGCATTGTCCAAAGATATGTGTCCAAACAAAAGGGACAACAAAAACTTACCTCTAGATGGGGATCACTGTAGCATACCATCAATTGTATAATGTAATAGATTACCATCGATTTGGGTACACAACGGTTTACCGCTGGTCAGGGAACATAAAGTCTTACTGCCGATTAGGGAACATGACGACTTGCCGCTGGTCGGGGAATACAACTGCTTACCCCTAGTCGGGCAACACAATGTCTTACAGCTGGTAAGAGAACAAAACGACTTGCCTCTGGATGGGGTTGGACATAAGGGGGACGTCATGCTATCTATTCCATAGAGGCAATGATCAAATCCCACATAGTTCAAAAAAGGTGTTGGTGAACTGACATAAAGTGGTCGGGACCAATGGGTGTTGGGATTTTCATTAGGGAGGCTTCCTATATACCTTGCATTGGAATGGATCAAAGTCATCATAGTTCCAGAAAGGAATGTTTTTGAACCTCTGAGAGACTATCTACGTACCTTTCCTTGGCAAGGATCAATGTCCACATATTTTGGGATTGTGTTTGGTTAATCAATGTGAAGGGGGTCAGGACCAATTATTGTTGGGAGTGAACCTAAGGGAGGATTCCTATATACCTTGCCTTGGAAAATTTAATGTCAACATAGTTTAGGTATGGTTTTGGGCATACATGCTAAGGCGTCCCAAAGAGGATGCCATAGTCAATGATTAGGACTCTAAGCCCACGTGAGTCATTCTCAGTGTGCGAAATAGGAGACAATAAGGACATAACAATCACGGTGCAATGGTGCATCCATGAAGGGTGGTGAATGTGGATTATGAAATGATGTTGTCTGGGTACCGCTAAGGAGTGACAATGTCAAATGGGGCTTACACATGGAAGATTATCGGGAGAAGCTAATGAGCAGAAATGGAGAATGGGTATTATGCATGGATGATGCCTATGATGTCATCCTCATGTCTGGCTAGGAGGGCATCCCAACTCACTCGTGGGATGGGGTATATAATTGAGTCCTACACCTATGCGCATGTGTAGTAGTGGGATAATGCCAAGGGGGATAGAATCGGTCCAAACAAAGGGAGGTGAAAAGTGTGAATCAGATGACTGACATTAAGAATGTCGTGAGGGTGGCATGATGATGGATGATAACTATTGATTGTGTTTGAATCACAACATCCATATCGTGTTATCCTGAAATGGGGACAAACAAATGAGGGTCAATTGTTGACCTTGTTCGAAAAATTTCACCTGACAGAGGTGTCATTCAATGTATTTCGGGGCTTTGGCCTTGGACATTAAGTGAGCTGAGGCGACATGGGACATGATAGTTAGGGGGCACCTTTAGACATGGGAGGGGTTGAATTTATGGATGATGGACATGAAAAGCATGAGGTTGAGTGGTGGAATGTTTGAACGGATTCAAATTCTCATATAATTACGCCACTGTAATCATGGAATGATTCATAGAATGCTTATCACATAAGTAATCTCTTATGTTTTACAAGAGACATATATTATTGAATTACATGGAATGCTATAGTTTATATTCATGTAGTGAGGGATATTTGGGTCTTATGATTATCGCATATGGCATCTTTTGTACGGACCAAGAGGCATCCTATTTTTGTCACATACATAGTTCATCCGTTTATAGTCATATAAAAAGGACTATTGGCATATTAGGCATGGGGCATAAATAATATCGTTTCTGGATAAAGAGAAATCCTGAGATTGGAACATATGGTGTACTAAAGTATATAGTCATGTAGAAAGGACTTTTGGCATCTTCTGTGTGGTGTACAAGTCATGTCTTGTTTAGAGCAAGAGGCAACTGATGTTTGGCATGTGGGGTGTAATACATTTTAATGTCATGTATAGAGGACTATTGGAATCTTATACTTCGCGCATAAGGAATCACTTGTATGTATCAAGAGGCATTTTATGTTTGGAAGATAGGTTGTACTTAAAATTAATGTCATATAGAACATACTGTGGAAATATTATGCATGGTGAATAAAGCCTCTCTTGTTTGAAGCAAGAGAAATCCTATATTTGTCACATATAGAGTACTATAGTTTAATGTTATATAGATATTATTGTTAACATAACTTTCATGGTGCATAAGATAGCTCTTGTTTTGAGCATGAGGCATACTATGATTGTCACATAGTGAGTGCTATCGTTTATAGTGATGTGGAGTGAACATTTGGAATATTATGCTTGGCGCATAACAAAACTTTTGTTTGGACCAGAGGCATCCTATGTTTTACTCATAGGGAGAACTACTACTTATATTCATGTAGATTAGATTGTTAGGCATATTATGATTGGCGTGTAAAGAATATATTGTTAGGAGAAAGAGGCATCATACATTTTTTATATAGGTTGTGCTATTGTTTATAGTCATGTAGAGAGTACTATTTGACATAATATTCCTAGAAATGGCCGGTGTTGAGACATACGCATTGGTGGCTCATTGTTTTTCAATCTGGAAATAGAGTCAGCTGATGTGGGTTGGATGAGTTGCTTGAGGAATGGTTAGACTCGAGGTACTCCAGGAATTGATGATGAGAATATCAACTCACGACATGAGAAACATACCATGAGGAATTTTTCAACTCAAGTTATTTCTTGGTGTATAGTGGAGTATCTCAAATTATGGTATTCCATGGGTGGAAGGATAGTGCGCATAATGGAGCAATGGAAAATGCTGATATCCCAGCACGAAATGATTATGGTACGACTCTCTATTTTTCACAGGGGTCAGTGATGGTAGGTAAGGAACATGCTCAGAGGGCCAGGACCACATCCCTTCACTAATACTGAGTGGGGGTGCATGGTCACAGCCCCTACGGTATGGACTAGTTGGTGTGAAGGATGGAGCTTCGCGAAGTAAAGGTGATTGTGGAGCATGGACTCGCAGAGCATAGGGGCTCGCAGAGCAAAGCATCTCGCAGTGAAAAGGGAATCACAGAGCAAGTGGTCTTGAGGAGAAGAATCATGAAGGAATGTTACTCACAGAGCATATCTTCTCAAAAAGCATAGGCTCTCATGGAGCAATGTAGCACCCGGAGCAAAAGAGGCTCACATAGCAAAGGGGTCTTAGAGTGAAAATCGTCTTGTGTAGCCTTGACCAACCCGAGGGAGGTCCCTCCATCACAAAGTGAAGAGGCATTTGAAAAGGGAATCACTTTATGGTGCTTAGTATCTCTTCAAAATGGGAGATCATCCACTCAAGGGGAGGAGTTTCTATCCTTATGAATGTGGGTGAGCTGTGTATTTATAGGTGATAGAGGATGGCAAGGTGTGCAGAGAATCAAAAATGCATGCCGCAAAGCACCAATGTGTGTCACAAGCACAAATGCACTCCCCTACTAGAAAGTGTTCCATTATGTTACTCATAATCATAGAGTATACCATCATTGAGAATCACGACAGTCATGGATGCTATGGTCTAGTTCCCACACATTCATCGTAACCGCAGAGTCGACCCACATCGACCTTTGTGGCACTCGCATAGGCTTCGATCATTTTCTTCTAATCCACAATATTGGAGGGGGATTTGCAAATGGGCTTCACGAACCTATATTCTAGCCTATCATAAACATTAAATAACCCTTAAACTGTAACTATGTTCAGGCCCTATGACCATTAAAATAGAAGCTTGTGAAATGGTATACGATCTTAGGTCATGTGTGGAATAATTTGGAGTATTTTAGTGAAATGTATTCTGTTTCCAACTGCCCCTATAAATAGAGATTGAGAGAATTAATTAGGTTTATCCCTTATTTCTATTTCCCTCAATACTAATTATCTCACTCTCCACTCTGTCACATATATTCTTAATTGTATCGATGATATATCCTCGTTAAAACCATGGTGGATTGAATAAAATTGCATAGAACATGTCGGTGGTGATAAAAAGATCATCCGAGAAAAGATTTCTTCTACATTTGGGTTTTAATTCATGTTTCCTTTTGAAAATGATTCGTTGCTTATTTGTATCATGATTTTTATTTTCATAACTCACTACCAAACTAATATAATCATCCACTCATGATAAAAATCATTTACATCTCCATTTTTTTCATCGTTCATCATGGATTTCATCATCAATATTATTATATATGTCAAAACTCCAACTGATCGTCGAGAGAAGGATGAAATTTTTATGTTACTGTCCTGAGGATTCCAAAACCAGCCTATTCATAATTTAATGGTGATCGATAAAGTCATGGTGGTCCATGGAAGGGCCCATAATAGTGTGGTTGGCCGGTGGTGGCAGTGCGCGGTAGGTGACACAATAGATTGTCCATGCCAGGTGAGGATAGAGAGAGGTCAAAAGTAAGTGTATCTTGGCATGTTGCGGCGACCGGGTTGGAGATGAGATGGAATGATGCAGGTGCGAGGGGTAGGGACATGGTGTATTGGAGCAGTTACTAGATCTTCGGGGGAATGGTGGTGAGTCAGAATAGTGATGTGGTGAGGTCAGCTGAAGGACCCGAGGGCCTATAGTGACCCCTGCAACATAGGTCATAGTGGTGATTATGGAATTTTAAGAGTCCCAAGTCTGTGCATTAGCTGTCGCAGTTGGCTGGCTAGGGTGGTAGGATGCAGACTGGGAGATGGTCACCACGGAAAATGGGTCAGGCCATGCATGTGGGGAATGTTCCAGCTGCAACGGACCTAGACGAGTTAGAGGAAGGATATCTTGGATTAGTTTGGTGCATTTCTGCCTTGGACATGGGGTTCATGATGATGAGATTCCTAAATTTAATAATAATAATTTTATTATTATTATTAAAGGACCTTGTATTAGATTCATCCTATTAGGGTAATTTTTGTTTGATGCGCTTTCAATGGTGTAATGAACCAGGTCACTATGTGGAAATATCTAGACTACCTTCAGGTTTTAAACCCAACATGATGTGAAGGCCCTATGGGCCCCAGTTTTCATGATTTGTGGTGAAATGTAACATTTTTTCTGGGTATCCATATGCAAGAATGATTTGTACATCTCGTATGTTTTTTCATTAGGATCAGTATGAAATTATACATATAATATTTTCCATGTTCAAGGTCATGTCCCCACTAGATGACTTCTATGTGAAATGTGGTGACATCTAACTGTTCAAACTGAGAACTGTTTGGGGAGTTTAAATAGTCGATCATGAATATTTTTCTATAAATACTGAAATTTTCTATTCTATTTGGATGTAAGGATCCATGTTCGTGATATCATTAAATGTAGAAAAATAAAAGGGATACTAGTGTATGATCATTCTTAGGTGTTTTAATAGAAACCACGTCTTGGGTCAACATCGACTCTTGTGAGAGTGAAGATGATTTACGATGACATGCGGTGAAATGTTCTATGAAATTGATGACGAGTTTCAGTGACTATATGTTTTCCTCCATATAGACTATGATACCAATCATGTGCTCTTTATCCCTTTGACTAGTTCTTATTTGTAGTTTGGGACGACACAGCAAAACCTAGGGGTATTTTTTTCTATATAGTAACGAAGACAGTTTGTGTACATGGAGATGAGGTGAGGTAGGGTCATACATAGTGGGGGACCCAAAGACATTGTGAAGCACTATATTAATATATAGTACCTCATAACTCCTTCATATGGACTAGGATTCTGGCTCACGATTAGCATATATGGTGTTATTTTCAATGTATAACGTGAAAATTCATTACATGGTGTCTTCTGAGATATGATGTGATATGATCTGGGTGAGACACCTATGAGGGGACAACCCTATGATTATATCAGCTTTCTTCCTATAGCTACCTTACATCAGGAATGGATAGTGTTCTGTGATACTCTCTGATTGGTAGCATTGAGAAGGGATGTATAGAGTTCCTAAATGCTTCACCAACACGTTCCAACCATCTGTTGTGGCCAGTGTTCCGTGGTGATTTCTAAGGGGTATCATCCTAGTGGGATGGCTAGAGTTCCTGGAATCTTTTCTGAGATCTACCATCAAGCATGAATGTTCAGACTAGTTCTAGGATTACCTGTAGCTTGGCAGGAAAGTGGTCCTCAATGAATGATTCAAGATTACCTTCAGATGGGTTGGGATGTGGTTCCCAATTGAAGTTCTATGATTCCATCTAGAAGGGGTATTTATTGAGTCCTGTTGATGACACATATTGGGAAATACCCTCAACCTGGGCGAGTTAGTGGGTCCCCATTGACATTCAACTAATGATTCCCACTGACATACTGGGGAATATATACATGATGACTAGAGTGTAACCCTCCATCCATGCTAGGAATGTGTCTTTGACATTGTGAAATGAAATCTAGAATGTGTGATAATAATTGGGAATTCATTGACGAGACATTGGATCCTCAACAAATACAGATGATTTTCCCACAAATACACATCCTCATGATGAGTCCAAAAACTATAAGGAAAATATAGTGATTCCCAAAGTGGATAATATCAAGGTGTAGTGACTGAGTCCCCATGACTTGTAGTTCAGCACAAATGTGTGGTATGCTAGTCATAGCTGTTGGATACCTCTGGAATGATTGGCTGATCACATTCTTAGGCTGAGTTGTGGGATGGAGATCCCCTTACTCACTCATTTTGGTTTCTTGACTGAGAATACTTTTTCGTATACCCACTATTTCAGATTTTGGTTACTTTATTTCTAGGAGTGGTGATGAAACATGGTGTATGACTTATACTTTTCATGACTAGTGTCTCAATGTTGGATGAGTCTAATCTCCAAATATTGGTAGAGAATACTCGATGAGAAGTTCATATTATCACCATTTCTAGATCATTATGTTTTGGTTGAGTTTACTTCAATCCATTGATGGTTTGAGGTACACATAATTTACAATACCTTGTTCTATCTAATTCTCCCCTATTTAGAATTATCTTTTCTTCTCCATTGAGCCTTCAATGAATCATACTAAATATTTTTATACTCAACCCTTCTTGGGATTTTCCCTAACGTGGTGGTTCCTTACAGATGATGGAAATGTTATTTCGTCTACAGAGGAGCTTAGGGATACATGGTGCTTGGAATGTGTGCAGTAATCATATTTTAGGATCTAATTTTAGGTCTCTCTCAGCTGTTTTAATTTTCCACATGTTGATGGCTTGTTGAACATTTATTGTTGGGTGTGTATTTTCTCTCTTTGCCATTCAATTTACATTCATTAACATTTATTGTTTCAATGTCTATGCATAGTTGTGGTTCATTTATAGTATTGATGTATCATTTGTTCCTTTTTCTCTTAACTTTTTATTTATGTTTGCTGCATGTGTGTGTATGTTCAAAGGAAATAGGCCCCCATAGTTTTTCTATCTCTTCGGCACTACTCAGAACTCCATCGCCTATAGAGGTGGGCTTGGGGTAGTTGTGGATCGAGCCCCAACATGGTTCATGTTGTGAAAAAATAAAATAAAGAACATATAAAAATGAGAAACTAATAAATTTTATATATTATTTAATGTGAAAAATTGACTCATTATATGTACATTATATATATAAAAAAAATTAACACTTAAAACTTCATTTTCTAAAAAAAAACACTTTTATTTACATTAGATTACATATATGAAATTTAATTTCTCCCACTTTTTGTGATTTTACTATAAAATATAATATTAAATTTAGTTATTTTAATACAAAAAATATTGTAGAGTAATGATTTGGTAATTTTCAAAAAATATTCATTTCGGAAGAATTGTTTAAAATATAGAATTTTAATTGAAATAGTTTTTAATGTTTAGTTTATTTATAAATTAAAAATATATTTTCAGTTTATTTTAATGGTAAATAGTTCATGTATACATAAATTTTTCATGTTTAGTTAAGTTGAATTATTTTTATATTCTATTTTGATATATCATCTCTGTATACAGTTTAAGATTTACTCATTAAAAATGTAGTTTCCAATCACATCTGAATGATTAATTTTAAATTTAAATTTTCCTCTTCTATAAATGGAATTTGGGAATATAAATTCAATTGTTTGAATCAAAATATTGTATAATATATTTAAAGGTAAAATAAGTTTCATACAATATGAATAGTTAATGGGGATAAAATTAATTACCTCGATTAATTTAACAATGTCTTAAACAAGGGTATAAACAAAAAATATAAGTATAAAAATTACCAATTATATTATATAAAATTAATTTACTGGAAATATTTTATACATTAAAAATTCATATTTTAATAATTGTACCTTTTATACCCCTATTAAATATGAAATTTTTTGGAGCACTCAACTCATTTAAAAAATAATAAGCATGTCCTCTCTTCCACATATAAAAGACACCATCATCCTATCTTTTTAAATCATTAAATGACATTTTTTCCAAAAAATCGTTCAAAAATAACACATAAACATTCCTTATATCATATTGGAGTCCATATTTTGTGTGTAAATTGCTCTTATAACACATTTTATTGAAAATACTAGGAGAATACTAGAAGGAAGAGGTAACATTCATCAACAACCATCCAGTTTTATTTCTTCCTCCACCCCCTTTAATAGTATTTTATAATATTATTGTATAATAACCCTATTATATTGTATATAATTATATGTTATTATTTAAATTCAATTATCTATAGTCAACACAAATTCCATCAAATGTGTTATGAAATCATCATTGAAGTGCATGTCATACTTCAGCCTCACAAACTAATGTCATTAATATTTATTTTATCACCTATCATGGTTGGAATTAATCATGGATTTATTGTATATATATTTTATTTTTTTATTTATTATTATTATATAATTTATATACGACACATACATTATTTTATCCCATTTATTGGAGTACGATAATGTTGCTCATTTCTATGTGAGGATACTACCTCACAAAGCGATATGATTATTTCATGATTTAAATGGATTGTATTAAAAATGAGCATAATAAAAAATTTGAATATATTATATAAAAAGTATTCAATAATGGAAATATTTATCATTTAATTGTTATTATTTCAATATATTAAGAAAATAGAAACAATATTCATGACCACATATGACCTATCATCACCAGGAAGAGTTTATTTCATTTCCAACCACAATTTTTTATTGATTAATATAGGCTCATATATAATGAATATATATTTTGATTATATAATGGTAATAATAATATTTATTATGGGTAAATGATCAATGTAAAATATATAGAAATATAATAAACAAAAACTTATTCAAAAAACAATGTATTTATTACCCGAAATATAACACAAACAAGAAATTTTTAATAAAAATGTAATAAAAAATTATATGATAATCATATATGGTATGATATATATGTATATTGTAATGTAATATATTTAAAAAGCTAACAATTATATATGGGAGGTTTTATTGAGTACGATGGAAGTCATGATTTATGTTAAGGCATTTCTATTACACTTTTTATATCTATGAGACACATCCCATATTCACCACCGATTTTTTATACAGAGTATATACTTCCCATGAATCTATATTATAAATATGTTTCTAAAAACTGCATGGATTTAAACGTACATGTATAGAAATATCATTAATGGTGTTAATAGTTCAGAATTTATGAAAATGGAAGGATATTTTGGTCTACATTTTAATTCATTGAGATATACATTATATTATGTACCTATATTCATTTATGAGGTTTATACACACTTCTTTTGATGTGTAATATAATCAGTTTATTAATTATCTTTATAATTTATGTTCCATTTTATTTTATACTTTAATAAGTCTTAAAATATGTTATTTTTAATGTGGTAATGATTTTATATTACAATGTAATCATTTTTTGAGACTATTTATGATTATGTTTATTTTGAAAATATCTTACGATGTGTATCATAATAAATTCATGAATTCTCTTCTCATATATTAATACATGTTATTTTCATTTAATAGCACCATATTCCCACTTTTTAATACTTCTATTAATAGAGAAAATGTTTTTATAAAAACCAGACTTCAATTCTCTCCTCAGATGCCATAGGCCACCAGTGAATTTCGAAATTATATTTTACAATATACAATGTCATATATATAATAATATGGTGGATTTCTAGCATGAATCTTAGAAAATTATGATTAATTGTTTCTCTAAGAAATATATTCTTATTATGTGGTCCAATGGATCATGTTATCTGAACATTTTCCCCTTATTATTCATAATTATCTTTTTGACCATTATTTAAAAAGAGATACATAGACTACAACAACTTGTGATCAAGTACAAAGAATATGTCTCTCTTTCAAAATTAAATCCATTTTTGAGATGTTTTGTAATAGTCTAGGTCACTTCTTAATTGTTGATCTTAGACTCCAAGTGGGATTCCACCACATTGAAACTCATATTTTTATTTTGGATGATATATCTATAATCCATTATATCTCATCTGGATGCATATTGGGGGATAATACGGCCATAAATTGATGATAATTTATTTTTCAGGGACTCACTATTCCTCCTCCTCCTTCCTCAAAGTGATTCTAGTGAAAAGTCATCATCGAAGAGGCATAGCTTCTCTAGGATCAAATATGATGAAATTTGTTATATCAAAACAATATTATGATGTTCATTGAAAAGAGATTGTTATGGGATAAGATCTTGTTCCAATGATCTCCAATCAAAATGAAGTTATTTTTCATTCTTTTACCGAATCTATGATTGTAACGCCCTGAGATTTTATGATATATTTTCATTTTAATTTTTCTATTGTACACCAAGATTATATTTTACTATAAACAACACATATTAGCTTTCAGTATATGAAACACTATTCTTGGCAAGTGTTACACACAATTTCAAGTCTGTTTTGTAGAAATTATTCTACGCAACATTAAGTATAGATTTTCATTAATGCATAAATGTAATAACTATTGATTATGTTATACGCAACAACAAATGTAGCTTTTACTACACGCATCCCTATCATGGATTTCATAACACGGAATCAAGACCTTCTTCGATAGCGTGTGTAGTACGCAATACCGAGTTTCACTAAACGAGATATTATTATAATATTACTATGAACTAGCCTTTATGAATAGTAATACCCAATTTTTTGAATTTTATAAATATTATCATTCAAAATGGACTTCATTTTTGGATTTAGAATATCGAAACTTGCTTAGGGTTAATTTTTGTTATTTTTATGAAAACTTTAATTTTTTGATTAATAGTGAAAACACTGGGTTACTATTTAAAAACCGAATTTTTATATAAATAATTATTAATTTTATTTAAATTTATATTAGATCAAAATTGATACCTAATAACTATATAAGTTCAAAGTAATTCATTGGTGTCATTTAAAAATAATTTTTGATATATAAAAATTTTATTGAACTTTTCACCGTCTTTAACCCACCTCCTAGGAGAATTTTAAAATTCACATAAAACAAAATTTTACCGCTTATGTGAGTGGAATTTAGAAAATCCAAGAGACACGGTTAATATCAAGGACTAAAATTCTTTTCAATGAGATGAAAATAATTTTTAGTGAATAGTATCTTTTTACTTTTTTTTACCACAGTTAAAATTAAATAGGGTAATTAAGGGTAAATATTATATTATTATTACCCTAAGACATGTACTAATTCTATTTAATAAGTTAAATTCGAACAAAAACAACCTTAGGTGTAAAATATTACCATTTATGCCCACCTGGAATAGATTAAGACATTTAATATTATTTTATTTAAAGAATATTTAAAATAGTTAAAATAAATGTTTAATAACTAATTTTTTTTAATATAGGGTTATAAATAAGATAAATTAGACTATAAATATTAATTATAATTATAAATGGTTTACCTATATAATGGTATTTTATTTATAATTTTTTGACTTTAAATAATATAATTTTTTTATGACACGATGATGATGGTCTAATAATCTTATTAATGAAATATTGACATAATTGATGTTATAAATACCCAAATAAATGGAATTTTAGACTTTTTATAAATTTCACTAATTTTATAGGTTAATATGACATGTTATTATTTATTTAATTAAATTTTTTCAAACTAATCATTCTATTAGGATTTTCACAAAAATCATGTACCAAATAGTGTCAAAATTGACATAAAATAGTTTGTAAAACAAATATTATATTATTCATTGTTATTTTCATCCTAAAAATCTAAGGATCGGACAAATGACATAGATAAGGATATATATATTAATAAGGAACCACTTTGGGTTCTTTTGGCTTGTTATTGTATGATTATTAACCATAGAGTGTAAGAAATCAAAAAAGACACGGTAAAAGTTAAATTATTTAACTTAGAGTTAAATATAAATGATAAGGTTATAATCGTAACCATAACTTGTCCAAATTATATTTTATGAGAGGATTTAGATCCATACCCACCTTATCTACTAAATAAATTAATTTTGAGCTATTAAAAACAAAATATTACTTTATAATAAAATAATAATTTTAGTTTTTTCTTAAGGTGCCCCACTCCTCCCTTATAAAAGGACACCTCCTCGCTCTTCTCCTCACACCACATTGATCCTTCAAGCTCGGAAAACCCTTGAAAATTTATTTTCTCCACTTCCATATTAATATTCTAGAGGTCTTTTTCTTCTTCAATGACCAATTTTAGTGCCCTATGATGAGGTTTCAAAGAGACGAGTTGATGAAGAGGTAATATCCGTTACCGATTCTTTGAAATTTATTTCTTCTTATACTTCCTCTTCATTAGTTGTTTCATTATGAAGTAATAACATCAGTATCAATTATATAATTGTATGTTTTTATAAATATGAAACAAGCCTATTTCACCTTCTATCGATCCTACGGAAATTGAAATCACCTCGCGTGCGTACGTACAGAATATCGTCTCGACGCCGTGGTGTAATCTTTTTTCGACCACCACCTTACAAGGATGGGTATAACGGTGTAAATAAATAACTATATATGGTTATTGTAAAGTGACATTGATTCTATAATATTCTACATACACTTCAATATAATTCCATGATTATGGTAATGATATCATCGTTCGTGCGTACGTACGGACGACCGTCTCCACGAACATGATGAGATTCATTTTACATGATTAACCATTCAAGAATGATTATAAAGAATATATAAAGAATAATAATTAAATATATGACATAATTAGGCTACTGGATTTATTTATACATATTTATATATATATTTCATCTACTTATTTCATTCAAGTCAATAAAGAAAAGCAAACATCGTTCATGCGTACGTATGGCCTACCGTCTCCATAAACGGTGTTTTTCATTTCATTTATCTATATACTATATATATTTATGTATACAAAATATATATGATATATGTATCAAAATTTACATTCTAGAAGTAATTAAATCATGATATATGTATTAATAATATCAAGAACATCAAGTCCAAACACGTATGATAAATAAAACCTTTTACCCAAAACACTTCTTTGATATTAAATTTACAAATGAACGGGTAATATAAAGTCATAACTGAACCATATATGATATTATAACAATAAATATGATTCTATAATAATTAAATGACATTATTTAAATCATTATACTATGAGTTTGGATACGTACGAAGCATATCAGACCTAAGGTAAGGGATAACCTTTCCAATCTTGTTATTATCTGAGATTGTTTATTCGTAAGTATTTTCTGGGGTTATTGTTATCATCCAAGTACATGTCTTCTAAAAGTGTTTTTATGTATGTTTAATTTATTTCTTACCCATTTTTTCTTTTACTAAATGGTATGTAAGGAATCATTCTTTTGTTTACGTTACGAGGTACTTTTTGACTATTCAGACAAAAGTACAAGATGAATGTTATTTTCAACTTATACGGCATGAAAGGATTTTTACGGTTTTGTAAAACCTTATTTTCATGAAGCTTCCTCCAAATGATTTAAGGACTATTTTAAAAAAATCAATTTCTTTTAAAATTTAATGAAATTTTGTGAAAAGAAATTGATTTTGAAGAATAAAGGATATTTTCCCCAAGAATTATATCTCAAGTGTTTTATCAAAACCATTTTCCATCTCAGATGACATTATTTCATATGTGTATGTTTCAAGTATAATTTCTCTATGATTTACATGGTTTCTCTTTTCTTATTATGAAAATATATCCATTTCTTTAATATGGATTATGTTATAATGGGATGATGTTTATGATTCCCATTTTATTCTTTGGGTTATGAATATTGAATTATGTATATTTTGTGGCACAAGTAAGAATGATTTCATTATGAGATGTGTGGTACCTATATATACCGACAATTCACTGGTTAAAGATTTATATCTCATGAGATAGACATGGTTCGAACTGTAGGTTAATCTTGTTCAGTGTTACAGGGCTGAAACGAGGAGTGAACTCGATTCAGAAAGGGGCTTTGTCCACTAAGATGGTCTTGGCAGAAATGCATTGGCTACCATGGAAATCATATCATCTGGTTAATGTTTTTCCACAATTACAAGTTTTATTCCAAAGAAAATTTTTCATTATTGATGTTATATTATGATCTATTCCTTACGTACTGCCATGTTTTATGTCATTGCTCAAGATTTTGATGTTTAAACATTATGTTCATGTTTTTATGTTCAAATTTATATGGTTTGTTTTATTTTCTACATGCTTAACCTTACTGAGAATCTGAGCTCACCCTTTATATGTTTTCTTTTCCCCAGGATATAAAAAAAGTTTTTAGATAAGAAAACAAAAGGGGAAGATCTTTATGGGAGATGTTGAATATCTTTCACCACGATTAGAAGATTATATTCTGAGTTTCTAAAGACACTAATCAAAAGGGGAATTTTTATTCCCAAGTTATTTTATCATGGTTGATGTTCTATTATGATATATGCCATAAGTACTGTAACTTTTTATGTCATTACTCTATATTTTGATTTCTAAAAATTATGTTCATGTTTTTATATTCAAATGTACATGGTTTGTTTTATTTTCTCTAGCTTACCATTACTGAGCATTTGAGCTCACCCTTTATATGTTTTCTTTTCCCCAGGATATAATGAAAGGTTTTAGGTAAGAAAATAAGGGGATGATCTTTATGGGAGATGTTGAATACCTTTCACCGCGATTAAAAGATTATATTCCAAGTTTCCAAAGACACTAAACTGTTCCGAGTTTCGAAAGACACGATTAGAACATTATATTCCGATTTTCCAAAGACACTAAACTATAATCTTCTATTACGGAACTAACATTGGTCTTTGAAGAGGACCAGTACCTCTAGTAGGTTTCCACGGAAGTGGAGAAGTGAAATGGGTAGGGTTTGGCAGAGCATGAAGGATCAAATTTGTTTTAAAAGGAGAGGGAGGAGGTACCCTTTTTAAGAGGGGTTTGGGGAATCTTAGGAAAAACATAATATATTATTTTATAATAAATTCATATTTGGTTTATAATGGCTCCAAAATGACAAATTTCGAGGATAGGGTGGGTAAGGGTTGAAATACTCTCAACCAATAGGTTTTACACAAAATTAGGATACCATTTTAACTTTATCATTTAGATTTAACTCTATGATACATAATTAAACTATCACCATGTCTTCTTGTATTCTTAGACTATATTGTTAATAAACTTATTATAAATAGCCAATCCAACCCCAATTGGTTCAATAATGACATATATATTATTATATATGTATTTTTGTGGAACCATAGTTTTTTATGAATAGAATATAAATTAATAATATAATATTAGTTTTAAAAAGACTTTAATGTCATTTTGGACACTATTTGGTATTTTGTTTTTTTCTAAATTAATAAAAGCATTATTACTTCGAACAAAAATAATCTAACCAACCCCAATATGTTATATTAACCTGTAAAATTAGTTTAATTCATAAAAAGTCTCAAATTATATTTATTTGGGTATTTGTAATCTCAATTATTTTAATATTTCATTTATTAGGAAATTACTGCATCACCATTGTGTCATAAATAAATTAAATTATTTAATGTCGAAAAATAATAAATAAAACACCATTATGTTGGAAATCATTTTTTATTTCTAATTTAAATTTATAGACGAATTTATCTTTTTAATAACCCTATATTAAAAATGTTTTAGGTATTAAACTTTGATTTTAACTATTTTAACTCTTTATTAAATAATATAATAATAATTGTCCTAATCAAATCCAGGTGGAACGAAGTGGTTCATATTTTATTCCTAATGTTATTCTAGGTCAAATTATACTTATCCAATAGAATTAGGACAGGTGTTAGGGTAATAATATTATCATTTTTACCCTTAATTACACTATTTACGTTTAATAATGGTAAATAAAAGTAAAAAGTTACTATTCACCAAACATTATTTTTATCTTATTGAACAAAATTTTACTCCTTCATATTAAATGATCCTCTCATATTTTTTAAAATCCACTCACAGAAGTGGTAAAATTATGGTTTATTTTAATTTGCAAATTCTCCTAGGAGGTTGGTAAAAGACAGTGAAAAGTTCCATAAAATTTTTATATATCTAAAATTATTATAAAATAACCCCAATTAATTAAATTGAACATATATATGTAATATGTATCACTTTTGACCTAAAATAAATTTAAATAAAATAAACAATTATTTAAAAAAAAATCGGTTCTAAGTTATAACATAGTGTTTTTTACTATTCATCAAAAATTGAATTTTTTCTGAAAAATTCCAAAAATTCACCCTAGGGTAATATTGATATTCCGAATCCAAAAATGAAGTCCATTTAGAAGATAAAATTTATAAAAATTAAAAAAATGGGTATTAATATTAATAACGGCTAGTTTATATAATATTTTAATAATATATTGTTGTTTATGGGAACTCGGTATTGCGTACAACACTAGCTATCGAGGAAGGGTTCTCTTGCATGTAACACAAGCCAAGAATAGTGTTGTGTATACTGCAATCTAATATGGTGTTGCATATAGTACAAGCTAATCTTTGTGTAGCATACAACACAAGATTTCAATGAAATTAAAAATAATATTTCTCATAAAATCTCGGGGTGTCACATGTCTAGGTCAACTATGCAAAAAATGTGGGTCCTGGAGAACAAAGTGGAACTTGTTGTACAAATCAGTAATGGGAAATAGGCACATCCATATCCACAATGGGATGTATTTGATATGTCATAATCAACTATATTGTTGGTCATGGTAGTAAACCTTGACATATGAAATAATTTCTTATATTTTTTAATGTGCCATTTTTTTGAGATGAGCTTATAATTCATGATTGATTTATGTTTATTTATCACCCTTACAGGACACATTTTCATAAATTAAAATCTTTTATTACATGACTCATGATTATGATATATGAAACATTGGGTAATAACATCTTATTATATTTTTATGCTCACATACCAGTATTTTTGTTTTATACATTCATATTATCACAGATTAATATCACATATTCTTATCCTTATTGAGAAACTAAACACAACCATTATTTTGTTTTCTTATACATGTTATAATGAAAGGTATCAATAGGGTATTTCAAAGTGGAGTATTATTTTATTTGATCTTTGTGAGATAATTGTTTTTAAAATTTCAACATTTAAGATTATTTTGTTATGTATTTTTAATGGCCCTAAACAATGACAATCTTCAGTCGTGTGGTTTTATAATACAATGAATATTCATGTGAAAAGATGTAATATTCTTTTATGGTAAGCATAAGTCAATATAAAATTATTTTTAATCCTATTTTTTTAAAATTATTTTCATAGAATAACAATATAATATAGTAGTATAAGGAAATTATTAAAGACATCTTTAGCATTCTCATTAAATTCCATCCTTCATCAAAAATACAAATAGGAATGTTAGGTATGTAAATAAGAAAGGGCTATCTATAATGCCTAGTAAGTGAATAAATGATGAATATCACAAGGTAATGTTGTTCTTATTATCCAATGTTAATATAAATGAAACATATATGTGGTTAACATAATAATCATGAAAAATTAGGAATGATATTACTTGATATAATAACGACAAGAGATGGACGTTCATAAAAACATTACATTATAAACATATTTCAGGGATGACCTCCAAGAAAATATTATAGTTTTATTAGGAAACCCACCTTCACACCATAGTTGTAATCTCATTATATTTAATCCTTTTATATTGAATTGGAAGGATATATAATTCTATGACTACATGTCACCTTCAAATCATGTACATGCATAGGGATTCCACATATATTATTCAACTCAAGGATGTAATTCATCACATTAAATCACATTTTTAAAGAGTGTGAGATAAATACATGTTTCTACCCTATAAATTAGTTATAGTAACATCTAGGATAATACCATTGAGTTCAAGTGATTACAGGTATTCACTAAAAATTTATCCGGTATGAAAAATCTCATGATAATTTCTTTTCCATTAAAGGGGTACACAACGATTAATAAAATATCATGATGAGAATTAAATGGTACTAAAATAAAATTAAAATAATAATTATAATAATATATATATGAAATTATATAATTCAACATAAAAAATTGGGAATTTAAAGAAACAAGGTAATGTAGGTCCTTCAATAAAGAGGGGAATGAGAGGATTCCTTACCCTGAGAGGGAGCTTCTAATAGAGTTTTTGGATCATCATATGATTGTGGGGAACATTAGGAGGACTACAATGAGTTAAGGGAAGAATAATTTCATTTTAAAATGTTTTTCAATGATAAAAAAATAGAGTGTGGGTAGGTTTATATATAAAAGTTGATGATAATTATTTATTAATTTCCAAACATATGTTTTGGACTCTATATGATAATATAATTGAAATCATAAATGTTACTAAGATTTTTACCATATTTTCAACAAATGTAAAGTGGATTTAAATATTTTAATATTTCAAAATCTGATATAATTAATGTAATATCAATGGTGGCAAGAAAATTATTCATTTAATTAAAGAACATAATTCAAGATCATAATATATAATAGAGTTTTTGGAGGATTCATTAAGGGTTTATATTATTAATAAAATAATATGACAAACATTATTTTAATGGGAACTTATGTATTTGGTTGTGGATAACTTTTATTTCACATCTTGCATTACTTTTTTTCATTACTATGTCATAATGAACATCTTATATTTATACCACTTATAATTTGATACAAAAATTCATTTGTCTCCAAAAAATTATAAAATGAATAGTTGGGAAATTTGAATGTGGATATCTTAAAAATAATATTTATACAATCTTCATAATTAATTATGGAAAAAAATTAATCTTATAAACTACTAGTATTAATTCAATGATAATTACTAGGTTTTTTATAATGATAGACTTTTGACACTTATAAAAAATATGTTAGTATTTCTATATTTATATTAAAATTTATATTTCCTAAAAAAAATTTGTAATAAATTTTTATTAAAATACATTATATTTCAAAAAAAAATCATTGAAATACATGGTCATGATAGATATGATACATTTTAAAAAATAAAATTTGTTTTTCATCATATCAAAATACAATTGTTATCAAGGAAATTATCAAAATAATTTAAAATTAATAATAATAACTATGAATAAATATAATAATAATTTTTTAAACTTAGTAATATATAAATTAAAACTATTAGGCTATAGATACAATAATATATATTTCAATAATAGTTACATTGATTTTAAGGTGTGAAATAGTGATATATTTAGGGCATGCATTAATTAAAATGGGAAAGGTCTTGATCTTGATGAGTCTTCAAATTTCCTATAAAAGTATTCAATACATCTTCATTTACTGAATCATTAATTGAAATCTGTCGAGAAGAAATCGTATTTACCATATCACCCTCAGAATCTCTGATAAACGAGATTCATTTACTATGATCATTATAGTGGTGGTTATGAATTCATAAATATGTTACTATTGGACTATATCTCCTACCATTATATAGAGTAGTCACATGATCAATGTTCATAAAATAAATTATAAATGGTTAGGATTCTGAATTCTCTTTTAAATATTGTACGATATTAAATTCCAAAATATCCAATGTAGTTCATGTGCTTTACATAACATTGTTAGATAATAAACAATTTATTTAATTAAAAATTATGAAATTTTATTTAAAAAAGTATGGTTCAATAAGAAAAGGATGCTATTATATTGGGACCTCATAGTTAATGTCATGAAGAGCCACAAATGAAAATAATTAACAGTAGGGCATCCCCAAACTGAACCAAACATTTACATGATCACTTGGTACATCTTCTATGTATATAACCATGTCAAAAATCATCTAATAATGATGATAAAACCCTATTAATACTCATCAAGATATTGAGTCTCAAAATGCCCTATACCCTAATACTGAAAATTCAAATTTCTCATAATTTTCACAACCCTTAATGATTCGAGTCATTATATATCATAACTATCAATTAGTTAAAATCACAAATAAATTTCAACTTATAACATAAATTTAAATTATAGTAATATAATCTATCACTTATCAAAATAATGGTTCAATAACGTCTTATTCCCTCGAATATTTTCAAAACTCTTAAGCATTTCAATAATAAATAATCACCTTTATCCATCATTAAAATATGTAAAAATATTTCTATCTATCAGTAAAATTATTTCGGCGTGGAAAAAACCATATTATAATATACATAAAACATTTTTTTAGAAAAATCCCTCCAAAATTTAAAATGTTATCCCTCTATTAAAATACTTATAATATCACTTCAGTACTATAGACATCCAAAAACAAAAAATACCACAAAACAAATTATAATATAATGATAACATTATTAAATAAATTAATAAATTTAAAAATTAAATTCTTAATATTTTATAATACCACATTTGACTACATTATAATTAATATATATATATATACCAACAAATTTTTTCCAACATAGTAATTTTTTATAAAAAATAATGACCATAAATTTGAAATTTTTATTCAAAAATAAAATTTGTATTATTTTATATAATATAATTTCCGTTTTCCTATTATTGATGGAATAATGGAAATGTGATTCATTATATTCCATGTCGTATGGAGTTCAATTCAACATGGCTATATATTTTTATCAACTGTTTATTCCTCTATGACTTATCCAATTTTACAATCCATGGTTGGGTGGGTCAGTAAAATTTTACCCAGTTTCAACTATTTTATAATATAAAAGACCCAATGTTCATTATATGGCTTAAAATGAGGGGATTGGGCTTTGACGTTAATGTAATGTAATAAATACTATAGATAAAATCAATTTTTTTATATTTTTAACATATAATTTTTCTTATATAAAATAATTATTTTCTATAAATAACAATAAAAAAAATAAATATAATAAGAACCAAAAATATATATTATCATCCTTATAATTCATCACATAATTATGCTGATAAACACAGTAAAAAACATAATTTCAAAACTAATATTAATAATAAAAGATATAATCAACTTCATTTTTCAATTCAATATCATGTTACGATAAAATAATATAATTATTTTTATAGAATAAACACACAGACAATTATTTTATTATAATTAATTGATTTTATTAAATTTACATGAATTTGAATTATTCATTTCACATTATAAATTTATGATAAATCATTTTAATAATAACAAAATCCACATATTAAGATATAGTACCATTTGATCACCATAAAATATATAAGTTGTTGAAAATTATATATTATTTTGACATTAATCATACAAAAAAATAATTACCAATTCTCATATAAAAATCATTCAATCAAATACTTTAGTTTATTTTCACAAGCCACATTAATCACTATGGTCTTTTAAAAATATAATCATCTAAAAAACCTAATTTCCACTTTTAGTGTTAACAAAAATATATAATATCATAACATTAATTAAAAAAATCAACATATCTTAAAATACCCAAGAAACTAATTGATCAATAAAATTTCACAAACGATTTTTATTTTATACTATTGAATTTATATTTCTTATAATGAAGAGAGAGATCTAAATTTTATATCAATCACTGTTAATTATTAATTTTACATATTTCTATTAAATAATTATGTTATTATATTTAATATATTAGTTCTAGACATATACCAAAATATTTCTAAATAGAATCATTATGGCTCATTAATTTACAAATATTTTTTTTTCAATTAATTAAATATATATTAAATCATCCAATTTTATGAAAACATCTTTTAGAATAATTAAAAAAAAATATTCTTCCAATCATATTTGATTCATTAAATGAATTTATCATCACCTAGAAATTTATATTGTCACATTTCATCATGAAAATCCTATGATATTTAATCTATAAAAACTTTTATACAAAAATATTATATATTCTTTATTATAATAAAATAATATGCTTATAAAATCACAAATCTATTGATGTTTATTCTGTAAACATAACAATTTATATATTTTTTATTAGCTGTATTTGGAAACATATCCCTATTTTTAATGAAAATCCAATGAATATAAAATAATCTATATTAAAAAAATATTTCATCTTAATAAACTTTATGTTCTCTTTTTTTAAAAAAATTATAATATTTAAACATATACATAAATTTATTAGAAATTATTTAATAACACCTATAAGAAACACATCTTATATTTCTATTACTATTAACAATTATGAATAACTTAAAAATAAAATTTTTATCATAATAATTATTGATTCACAATTAAAAAAATTAATATTTTCACTAATATGTGAAAAATTATAAAAAATTCTTCAAGAAAAAAAAGACCAATATATCATCAAAATTTCACAATGTCTTAAGATAAAAATTTTATGGTCAAGAAATTTATGGAATCATTATTTATAAAAATCCATTTTATTTGAGAATTTTATTATTTTAAAAATAAATAAATTTCATTTTTTATTCTCACGTGGTCCTATGTGTATATAATTATTTAAAATTATAGTAAACATAAAATATGTTATCACCTATTAAATTTACCATATATCATGGAAATGTGTAACTGATATCGATTTAATTTCCCTTTTAGAAAGGATATACAGTTATGTTAACATGATCCTTTTCCTTTTTTTATTACTAAGATATTTTTTATTGAATTATTATATGATATTCAAAAATATTCTTCACTAGTTCATGAGGAATATTATTGATAATGGTTAATTTTTTATATCCATGTGATATATATATCACAATCATTAATAATATAAAACCACTATTAAATTATTTATATTTATCTGAAATTAGTTTGTTATTTGAAATGATATTGGGATGTATTTGGTATCATGTTTGATTTTATTTAGATTTATTATTTTAATATATCCATGAAATTATTATATTCATTCACGAAAATATTATTTTTGTGGTTTGGGATCATTTAGATAAATATTGTTGGTCCATTCATATTTCCATTTATGCACACCATACATGTGTAAATATATATTTTTAATCACTAGGTGTATGCTATTGTTTAATTTAGATAATGAATTATTATGTTTAGTGGAAATGTGGTATAAATCATATAGAGGGTATTAAATAGGGATACTAATCCACCTTTTTCATTACTCGGGGATCATAATTTTAGTTTAATTTTGGTTTCCCACTTTTTAAGGCAATCAACCCTACACTAATATTAATTTCATCTCTATCACTATATTTTTCAAAAATGAATGATGTACTAACTGTCACAAGGGGCTGGGTGAATTAGATGTTTATATAATGTCAATACGTATATCTGTTATTAACTAATTATGTAACATAAAATAAAAATCTGAACAAATGAATTTTTATAGTTATTTAGATAAAAGTGATCATATGTATACTCTTTAGTCCACTCTATCACTATTACAAATTTAATCCACAAAAATACTGATTTTTATGTGTATTTACAAACAAATGGCTAAGAAATTTTCTTGTTGATTAATAAAAAATACAATTTTAGTCTTAATGGTGTTCCACCTCCTGTTAAAACAAAATTTTGAGTAAAAGGGGTCACAACCCAGTACCAACACATTCCATATTGGAGGCATAAACTAAAAAAATCTTTTTTTCCATAGAGGAACAACCCATCAAGCATTATAATTATAATTATAGCCCAACCAGTATAAATTCTTAATCCAAAATCAAAAAAAAAATAACACATATAAAATATGGGTAGAATACAGAACTCTAGAAACTAGATTTAAAAATTAAGCTCAATATGTCGACGAAGTGGTAAATTATTTCTTCTTGAAAAATTTTACTTTCATGATTGAGTTCAATTTAATGAAATTCGATATTAAGATAAAAAAGATTGCATGTAAATAAATTGTTTATGAACATGTTTTTATTGGTTATGTAATGAATAGATTCTTTTCTTACAGGAAATATAAAAAATATTATATTTATGCACAATAAATATAATATTAATGTTTTTTACGTATCTATTTCCCAATAGAGTATTACTGGTTGAATTTTTAAATGAAATAAAACTAATTCAAATCACTTCAAATATTTACACTATTTTCTCTATGATATCCCATATTCTTCAACTATTACTATTTTATATATGAATAATAATAATATCCACATGGAGTATATCTTCTTATTTTATTCAGTATTCTATAAAACAAAAATAGATTATATAGTGAGTTTTTTATTATTATATTATTATGTATTGTATCAGATACATTATCTAAAATATATTTAATAATGTTAATATTTCCCCAATTCATGTAAAAATATGTTTTTATTAAATATACATAATTATATGAATTCAAATATATAATCTACTCTAAATAAAACAAACAAACAAACAATTATAATATTATTGAAAAATCAGATGGAGTAAATATTTTCATGGAATTCTTACATATGTGCCATTTTTTCTAGATTATGATCCATTTTCCATGTTTTTAAAATATGATTCATTATAACATTAGAGTATGTTAGGTACTATTCATTGAAATTATTCTCGTCACTTTATCTTAACTGTATGTGGTCTACCTGTGTATGAGTCAATTGTTTTAAGATGTCTACTAGTCACTAATCTATGTATGATTCATCATACGATTCATTGTACTTTATTTTGTTTCATTTTAACTAGTATATCAGTAATTACATTAATCAATGTATGATTCATTTATTATGTTTAATTTGGAACCTTGAAATAATATGTTTTGTATGAATCATTTAAAATTATTGTATTTTTTATTTTGTGAAAAATCAATTTCAAAAACCCTAAGGATCAATTCCAAAAAAAGTATAAAAAATATTTTGAAATATTTAGGAATAAATTTTTTTATCTATGGTCATTCCTAAAACTATAGGTATGATGCCTCAAATAGATAAATCATTTACTATACGTGGATCACCCTTAAAATTGTGAGGAACAAGTACTTGATGAATAATTATAATCATATGTAAATTTCAAAAACAAATTCATGAAGACATTACAAAATCACTAAAATAATAAAAAATTATATTAAATTATAGAATAAATAATTACCAACCAATAAAGTAATAAATTTATAACAAAAAACATTCAGATTTATTGAAATATCAAATAAAAAAATAATTTTTTTCTTTCAAACTGATGTAAGAATTAATACAATTAGAATTATATAATTATGAAAACAGAAAAAAACGATAAAGGATTCACCTCAACAATATCACTTATTTTATATTTTCGAAACGAATTATCCAAATTTATACTTAATTCTATAAAAAAATTGTAAATAAAAGTAATTCCTAATACTCCACCTTATTTGTAAATAAAATAATGTTTAAATAATTTATAAAATATTTGAAATGTATTGATAAAAAAACTATTATAAAATATATTAAATTATGTAATTTTATATTACTTTCAAAAATATGAAATTATAAGACCTAAATATATAAAAATATTAATTAGTACATATAATATTTAAATTAATAATATTAGATAAGATAAAATGTGAGTGTAGATTTAAAAATTATTTAGAATGATTTTTTAAATCTATAAATTCAGCTGTCAATCCACCAAATAATGATTAATATATAGTGGAAAAAAGCATCAATTTAGGAATAAATAATAAATATTTGTGTAACTAATGGAAATTCCATCCTTCAAGTTATTATATATACAAAATAATTAGTCTAATATTACTATAATATATAAGAAAACATGTTCTAGTAAAGATATATGAAAACTATTAAAAGTAATAATATATATTCCATAATATTAGTTTTAATTTAATTAAAACATATTTCATTCATAATGAGTTCCAAAATAATTTTCTAAAACATTTCATCATCTAAAGTAATAGTAAAATTATTTAATATTTTTTCATCAATTAGAATATAACCATAATAGATCTCAACATTAAAAGTATGATCTCTAATAAAATGATATAATATATAATAAAAAATAGTTTTATATAATTCTAGTATGTTTTAATAATAAAAATAGTAGAATTTTTATCACATAAAAATGTAACTAATCAGAATATATATCAATATTAATCCACGTTTGTTTAATCTATAAATATTTAGAAACATAGTTGTAAAAAAGTATATATTTTTCTTCTAATATGGATTTTTAAAATTAAAGATGATTATTTCCCCAATAAATAAATAAAATCATTCATAAAATATGTCACATATCACGTGTACTTTATGTATAAAATTTTTATCATTATATATTATAATATGATTTACTTTAAAATTAAAAATATATTTTTCCATGATAACTAAAATTTTTTAACGAAATATTTACAAGTTTAAATATTCATTTAAATTTTTTTATTACTTTCATTAGGGTTTTCTATAAATCAAACATTCATTAAAACATGAAACAAAAATTACGCAATAAACATATTTAAATAAAAATTATATACCATTAATTCCACTAAAAATTTAGTTTATATAGATTTTCCATCATTATTATAATTAATTTTACAATAACTACTCATTGTATTATTTAAACCCATAATTGAATCATGTTATAACTTTTTAACTTATTATTATTATATATATATATGTATCATGACTATGAAATATATTATCAAATCATAGAATTGTTTTTTCAAATTAGATTTTATGTTCTCTAAAAAAACCATTTACAATATAGAAATCATTAAATAAAAAAATTGTAATGAAACCCAATTTGTTATTTAAATATGATATAATAAATAAATAAAATGTAAAATTATATTTTGAAAAACTATAAATAAATTAATTCAAATCTAAAATGACTCTTATATATAATTTTTTTAAAAATAACATTGGTTTATATTTTATGGAATTTTCTAGTAGATTATTTATGTCCACAAAGAGATTCTAAATTTATAATTTTCTCATAATTATTTACCTGTGAAAGACGAGGGGATGTTTTACATAGAATAATCATAAAAATAAACCATTATGGAATGAACTATTTTCATTCATTATATATAATTTAAACAAAATATTTGTATAAAAATATACTAAATTTATAATATTTTTTAATCTAGTAATAAGTAAAATAGAATAATAATTTCTATATATTTTTTTAATTAACAAATAGATACTAATATATATTTCTTTCTTATATTTTTTCTAGATTCATTATGTTTTTTTATAAATTTCTATCATAAACAAATAAATTTTTGACATTAATGTGATTCAACTAAAGTAGAATCTTTATTTCAAGATAACTGGGAATCCTATTCATCAAAATATAAAATATATTTTGGACCATTCAATACTTCTTAAATATTATTCGATAGAAAAATATAAAATGAAATAATTTTACGCACATATGATCAAAAATAATTTATTTTTTATACTATCGATTCAACATCTTAAATTATTTTATATATGTTATGGAATATATATCTTTTTTATAATATTTTTTGTGGGATATATCTTACCTCAATTGTGGGATTCAATTGTATAATTAAAATGCTTCAGATTTCATCTACTAGATAATTAATAAAATGTTTTATTATGAGTATGGTTTAAGAAAATAGTATTTGAATTGTATCTAGTTTTATTAATATCTTATAAAATTATATTTTTTTAAATAAAATAAATTTGACATTGTTACAAAAGGTTCATTAAAATTATTTTCTTCCCCTCAAATGACACCATTATTGGGTGATCTATGGGATGAAAATTTATGAAAATATCAGTGTTCTTCACATAATTTATATGATTCCATATTTATAAATTATCATACTCTAGAACATCTAATTGATAAAATTACATAACATTTCTCATTAAAAATTTATATTAAGTAATAAAAATGTATTATGATTAAATTTTATGAGTAATAATAATTTCCCATGTAAATATAACATATTCATCCAAAATAACCAAAAATAAAATTCATAATACTAATAAATATTTTTTTTAAAAGTATAAAAAATTAATATTAATTTTTTCAATAGATCATATTGTTTTACCATTTCTAATGTTCTCATATCAATCATTATGTAGTTTAGCTTTTCATACCCGTATAAATATATTATTTTTCTCCATTTTTTACGATGGGATATCTATAATTTATATGACCATTTAATGATTTTATAGTAAACCATTATATACAAGACTATGATTCATGTTACATAGAATATTTTTTTACTACACCGTGATTAAACACTAAACACATTAATATGTTTTTTAAAAATATGTGTTTTAATAAATATGGAATTTCCTCTTGGCATTAAAAAACAAAGAATCGGAATTAAAAACAATAAAAAAACATTATTCAATTTCTCAAACATACCATCACCACATAACTGATATTTAATTACCAAAATAAATTTCAAACCACAATCTTATAAAACTATTCAAATAATTGTGGTTTATAAATACATACATCACAAAAAAATGTATCCCGTCCTTTTGAATTATCTAAAAACATTATATTTCCAGCATAAAAACTATTAAATAATAAAAACTATTTATTTCGATTCATAATTCATTTGAATTCAATATATGTTTTCCATGTATCCTCATAGAATCTGGATAATCATATTTTTAATAAATTCATTTTTAGGATAGTTTTTATACCTATGAAATTTTCGGTATATTCATGTTAATGAAAATAATTGTTTCGAACCCATCTTATTTTTAATTACTATTCTTATGTAATTTTAATGATAATAATTTATGAATGAATTTTTCATTCCCAATCAATTTTTTCAATCTCAATGATCATTCACATTAATAATGAAATTCCATTACACATCTAAATAAAATAACAATTGAAAAAAATACTGTAATTTTTTTATAATTATCTTTTAACTTTTCATTAATTTATGTTCGCATCCATGTACATTTTTTATTTTTCATCTTCTCATTGTAACAATTTAATCATGGATTTATTTACCTTGAAAAATATTGGATTGATTATAAATCAAACATTCAATTTCCTTTTTAATCTATTCATTTTCTATCTGGAAGTGTCAAGACCCTTACATAATTCCATATTCTTTAATTATAAATCATTATTGTATTTAGAAAATAAATAATTCAAAATTTAATCTTAATATTTATCTTTATAATTTGATTTTTAATGAAACCTTCTTTATTTAACCTATTTTTTTCTTTTATTATGTATCTTTTATAGTTGTAAAAAATTAATATAATATTTTAATACTTAAATAGTTCTATATAAATACTAAAAAAGAATGTGGTGATTTAGATTCATTGGATTCAGAATTTGAACCACAACCCTCATTTATTGAATCTACGAGAATAAAATTTACTAATTATTTTTATAATCCAGATTCATCCATCAAATCTAAACCATCGGTATAGATGAAACAATATGTTAAGAATCTCTATTCCTTTTTTCATGGCCTCTTTTCTTACATTAATAATTGATGGTCCATATGTAATATTTCATCAGCATGCATAAGCGACAATTTCCATATCATATTTAATAGAATTACATGAATAGTCCCCTTTGTAATCATCTTTTAGATATTTAAATATATTAATTCTTTAATATGTTTTCAATATTTCTTAAATTCCATTCTATACATGAATAAAATCAAATATTTTACTAGCTTGTATCTATAAATCATATCAGTATAATGTAATATTCATATTTTATTTAGAGGTAACATCATTTATTTATTTTACAACATAATTTATGATAATATTATATTTAAAATCATAATGCAACACTCAACCTATATGTTCACCTCATTTATATTATATTGAGTTATTAAATTCATCAATCCAATCATTTATATTGTGAAACAACATTGTTAATGGTTTAAGCACTCTATTAATGAGGATGGTATTATCGAAAGATTATAGTAAATTACTCACACAATTCAAAATACCAGTTAATCAACGAAAAATTATATTTATTTATTTGTATTGACCAATTTTAAATTCATGATATCAAACTATCAACATTCTAGTATTAGTTATTATCATAATGTTTGTTATATAGTGACTAACTTTCAAAATTCAAAAAAAATAGTATAAAATTTTTATGTATATATATGACTAAACTAATTTATACCAATTGGATAATATACAATGTTAATGAATATTTATTTTAGTACATATATAATAAAATAATTACCATTTAATTAATATGGATCTATTTTGCGTAAATATTATGGTTTTAGTGTAATGGTTCAATGTTCAGTGATTTTCCATTTTATTTAAGTCTCAATCTAATATTTCCGATACTATAATTAGTACCATCATAGAATGTTGACCGATAAGAAACACAACCATCATTACAACTTAAACATACTATATCAAATTAACATTTATATAACCCAACTAAATCAAGGATTATAATAAAATAATATATATATATATACATATATATATATATATTACTATGAAGGACTCACTATGTCACGACCCCCTCCCCACAAAGTGTACCCCTCCTGGGCCGGCAATGTGAGAAGAGAAATAATGACCCCCGAGTCCCGCCTCTAGTAGGCCCCGGGTTGGCGACTAGCACCGAGGGTATAAAAAAATAAAAATGGGAGGCATTACCCTCTAAGAGAACACATGCAGAATAGAAAGCTAGAATAGACTCTAATCAACTCTAACTCAGAACTGAAATATAAATGAAATCCAAGTACATATATGAAATTTCATGCAAAAGTACTACAACTGAAAGGGAAAACAAAAAGTACCAAAAATAAAGTAAAACGACAGCAACCACAAGCCCGAACAGCTCCTCCTCCAACAACAAGCTAGTAGTGACCAACTTGATCCCCAACCTACTCCAAGTGACCTGAAAAATAGTTTATATATACATAGGGTGAGTATAACAGTATACTCAGTAGGATCCTCCCCAATCTTGTCGTGCAAAAGTAAAGAAAGCATGCTAATGCCTATTGAAAAAAAAGTGAAACTAACTCATCATCTAAACAGGTATACTAAGTTCCCAACCTCACCATGGCTACTCTCACTAAGTAACACATAAAAAAATATAGCATATAATAAAGAATATCAAGGGTACCCCGCTACTAATTCCCCACTGGTTTTCCGCTTTTCCCCAACGACATATGTCCTGTGAATCTCTCTCCAAAGGCTTGCCCGCAGACACCTGGGCGAAGAACCACACCATCTTCACAACCAAAAGTAACCGGGTATGTTCCGAGAGCCACCATATCCCGCATAACGTGTATCATACGTCAGGTATAATACCTCAAGCCATTACAGCCCATACTCCGAGAAAGGATCCCCAAGCCATCATAGCCTATACACGTTACACCTATAGTAGTCCATATGATACTATATCCAGAATATATGTGTGTAAATAACCACATGCCATTACAACCCTCTACACACATATATGGTGTAACTAACCGCTGTGCCTCATGGCACAAGTATCTACCAATAGAAGAGAGTGGGGCCAAAGGTGGTAGTCATCCATTTGACCTCCCATCAGAATGTAGGGAAAAACACCCCCCCCCCCCCAGGGCTCAGAATCCCCAGGGTGTCAGTTGCCCTTACCGACAGGGTGGAGTAGCGTATAGAAACACAAAAAGTACAGAATATAAATATAACATACATCCAAAATAAGGGCATTACCTAGTCTTAGATACAACTGTAGCTAACGTCTCTCAGACTCTAGGCTTCTACTTCTAGGACTAGATGTCCTATAAGCCCACAAACATTTGATGATATTTATTAGATTACTCAATTATTATTTTATTAGTTCCACTGTACATTAATTAATTCTTTAAACATTAATTAAACATGAACAATTCAACATTATATTGAATTAGCATCACATTCAAAATCAACTGGTCCTTTTATGATTCACATCACCTTTAAATTCTAATATCTCTATCCCCTTGGATTTTCACCATTTTATCAAACATTCATTACAGAATTACTTTTCCATATTCCCAGGCATTCTAGAAAAGCATCATATGCTTCTAAATACAAAGGAGGCTCAACACGGTTAGTAGATATTCTACCCATCGAGTATTTTCCGCCTATAGAAAGAGCATAGACCCATTCTCCCTCGAGAGGGTAAATACAGAAAGCACGTGGCATACCCCGCACGTCTTCTCCTCCTTCGGAAGAAGGGTTGCAAGACCAGCTGCCTTGAAAAGTGGGGAAAATCAAAGAAGATTAACATTCAAAGAAAACCACAAGCATCCAGCAACCACATCCATCCCGTTCCATCACCCCTGGTGTCCTCCCTGACACCCACATGCATAAACTGATGCATCTCACCACTCTAGGTGTCATCCACTGCCACAACCCCAAGGCCTCCATGCCTCCACATATCACAAAAGCCATCCAGGCCCACATCACAGCACAAGCAGCATGAAAACAACAGTCACAACCATGGGCTCTTGACCCTTTAACAAACAAGAGGGTAAATCAGAACCCTTTTAGAAATTCCTGAATAATCTATTCTTTAATCCTTATTGGATTACCAGATTTTTTATTCATAGGTTCCAATTACGAGATACCTAATCAGTAAGCTATCACAATTAAATAACCATTCTTACTTCCCTAATTTGATTCTCCTCAAATTAGAACAACTACAAGAATGGAAATAACCATATTAATTTACATGCCTCTTTATCTTTAGAGAATTAATTAACAATTAATTCAAACTTTAAATTAATTATCAATTTCTTTCATGAACGAACAAAAAATCAAAGAAATCATAGATATCACTCTATCTAGCAAAACATGAGGCAACCGTTATCACGATATAATGAAACAACATGCGATCAAAAAAATCATTTAATCCAGTTCAAGTATTTAATTAGGTCAATTTCATTGTGATCCAAAGGGATAAATCATGCTAATTCTACGATTACACATATAAAATTAGAGAAGCCACGAATCCCCTACCTGGAAGAGTTCTTGACGTCCTTTATCCACACAACGGGTCAAAATCCTCCTCTCACGGCAACTGCATCCACCAGAGGATGCCACGGTACAACAGTACCAACCAACCCCAAGAAAACCCCATTAGAATCATGGAAATTACTTGGTATAATATGGAAGGGATAAACAAGAGAAGATGATCCCCAAAGGAATGACGATAAACCATACCGTATTGGGAAGATTGACCGACAGAGTTCGGTTGCATCCAAAATAGAGTAGAACCAATCCTAGGAGTAAAGATTGATTGTGCAACTCCTACATGAATGATTGAATGGTTATAGTGTCTCTTAGATGAGAAAAAATGGAAAGAACTAGGGATAATGAATTCTCGTCCATTTTTGAAGATTTAATGGGGCGACTGTTTAAGATCCGGTTAATTATCCATTAAAAGAAGATCGCATTAACCCACGCGGTTGGACAAAGTAAATACATCCCATCATTAGGAATAATTAATATAGGATTTATGGCCATTGAAACGGCCTTAAGAGAAATTAAAATAAGTCTTTAAATGTATTTTATGTCAAAAGAAACATCAAAAGAGGAACTGTATGAATCTGGAAACACTGTTCACCCACCGTTACTATACAAGAAACCGATCTGTCAAACCGATCTGGGAGACCGATCTGTGAAACCGATCTGTCAGACCGATCTGTTAGACCGATCTGTCCGACTGATTTGTGACATCGATCTGTGAAACTGATCTGTCAGACTGATCTGTGAGACTGATCTGTGAGACCGATCTGTGAGACCGATCTGTGAGACCGATCTGTGAGACCGATCTGTGAAACTGATCTGTCAGACCGATCTGTCAGACTGATCTGTCAGACCGATCTCTAAGACTAATCTGTGAGACCGATCTTTCAGACTGATCTGTGAGACCGATCTATTACTATTTATAAAACTGGAAATGCTATTCACAGAACTGTAAAATTGGCAAAGTGTTAGGGATAAGTCCCCTTGACCTCCCGGAACACCTCCAATACAAAAATTTCACAAATTAATGGACCAGATTGGTCTGGGCCGTTACATTAGATACCTCTAAAAAAAGTCTCGTCCTCAAGAATTGAAAACCAACCCAGAAGAAAAGAGGGGTCCGAACAACCACCCCGTAAGATACCTCTCAGGGGAAAACCACAATGAGTTGTTCGAAAGCTGGAAAAAAACCATGACTTCTGAGAGTAAGGGAACAAACAATCCATTTCCATACCATTAAAACATAAAATCACATGAAAAGTACACAAGTAAAACATGAATGGTCCAACCACAAAGAAAACATCATTACATGAAAGGAGTTAAACATTAAACAACTCTAGGTACTGAGCACGTATCTGTGACTCACACTCCCATATACTCTCCTCCATGCCACCGTGTCGCCACAAGACACGAACTAAGGGGATAGAATGCCCACGCAACACCTTCTCCTTACGGTCTTGGATCTCCACAGGTCTCTCCTCGAAGGTTGCATCATCATCAATATCCATCTCTCCCCAATCGATAACATGAGATTCATCGTGAAGATAACGACAGAGCTGTGATACAAGGAAAACATCATGTATCTGACTCATCTGAGGGGGGAGTGCTACTCGATATGCCACATCTCCAATACGAGCTAACACCTCGAAAGGCCCAACAAAGAGGGGAGAAAACTTACTTCCACGACCATACCTTTGCTGCCCATGACGGAGAGTCACCTTCAGAAACACATGATCCCCAACATTAAACTCTAAGGGTCTCTTTATTTGATCAGAATATGATTTTTGACGATCTTGTGTTGTATTCATCCTCTCACGAATCACCTAAACCATCTCTGTAGTATTATGCAGTAGTTGTGGTCCGAGAATTATTGACTCTCCGACCCCAGTCTAGCACAACGGAGAACGGAATGGCTGGCCATATAAGGATTCAAACAGAGCCATACCGATGGTAGAGTAAAAACTATTATCTTAAGAAAACTCTACCAAGGGTAAGTGCTTCATCTATGAACCTCCAAAATCAAGAACACAAGAGCGCATCATGTCTTCATGAGTCTGCATGGTTCGCTCTGTCTGACCATTCGTTTGAGGATGAAAAGCAGTGCTAAGGCACAATTGAGAGCCAAAAGCATGTTGGAGACCTCTCCACACCCTGGAGGTTAAATGAGGATCTCGATTAGAAATGATCATCCTAGGTACTCCATGGAGTCTCACCACCTCCTCTAGATACTTCCTCGACAAAACCTCCACTGAGCTCGACTCCTTGATCACTAAGAAGTGGGCCGACTTTGTTAAAGGATCCACTTCCACCCATATAGCATCATGTCCTCCCTGAGCTCGAGGTAAACATGTAACAAACTCCATTGAGATGTCCTCCCACTTCTACTGAGGAATCTCTAATTACTGGAGAAGACCACCAGGAACACGGTGTTCGGCCTTCACCTTCTGGCATACTAAACATCGAGACACACACTCTGCAACCGTATGTTTCAGCCCATGCCACCAAAACTGACTCCTCAAGGATCGGTACATCTTCGTCACACCAGGATGTACTGCCAAGGGTGAACTATAGAACTCTCAGAGAACCGTCTCGCGCATTGCCAAGGGAACAAAAATCCTGCCATGATACAACACTCGATGTTGTTCATCCTCCTACCAACCATCAGGGGTCTCACCATAATCAACTCTGTCTCTCCAGACTTCCACCTCTAGATCACCCAACTGAGACTCTTCCACCTTCTGCATCAGGGATGACTGCACCGTCATCTGGAAAAGGAAACCTCTACCTCCAATATCTCCCATATCAAGATTCAAAGCTGATAGCTCCTCCATCACTCTCTAGGAATCACCAGATTCACGCACAACATAATTACGTGACATTAGGCTTAGTGCATCAGCTACAACATTCCCTTTTCCATGTGTATTTGATATTTAAAAGTCTTATTCTTTCAATAACTCCATCCACCGACACTGCCGCAAGTTCAAGTCACGTTGGGAGAAAACATACCTCGAACACTTATGATCGGTGAAAACCACAAAGTGCTCACCAATGAGGTAATGTCTCCACAACTTCAGAGAAAACACCTTGGCTGCCAACTCAAGATCATGGGTGGCATATTTTCATTCATGGGGATGCAACTGCTAAGACCCATAAAGAACAACTGACCTCTGCTGCATGAGAACACAACCTAGCCCCATATGTGAAGCATCACAGAAAACATCAAACTGGACTCCCTCCGCTGGAAGTCAAAGGACTGGAGCACTTACCAACTTCTCCTTTAGATACTCGAAAGCTACCTGACACCGATCAGTCAATATGAACGCTTGATCCTTCCTGGTCAAAGCGGTCAGAGGAGTCGCAACTCGGGTTAAATTGGCTACAATCCTCCTATAATACCCTATGAGACCAAGGAAACTTCGCACCTCTGACACGGTCTTGGGGGCTGCCCAAAACACCACTACTTCTATCATCGACGGATCCACAGCTACTCCCTGTTGGAACACAACATGCCCCATGAAACGAACTTCTCTAGCCCAAAACTCACACTTGGACAACTTCCCAAACAACTGATGTTGGAGAATAACTCCCAAAACTGCTCGTAGATGCTCTGCATGCTCCTCTTCAGATGTGGAGTACATAAGGATGTCGTCAATGAAAACCACAACAAACTTGTCCAGGAAATCATGGAACACAACATTCATCAACCCCATTAAAATAGCTGGAGCATTCGTCATGCCCAATGGCATTACAACAAACTCATAATGCCCATGACGACAACAGAAAGCATTGTTCGGGATATCCTCATCCTTTACACGCATCTTATGATATCCTTACCGCAACTCGATCTTTGAGAACGAACTTGCACCCTTCAGTTGATCGAATAGGTCATCAACCCGCAGAAGAGGATAGCAGTTCTTTATTATCACTTTGTTTAATCGACGATAATCGACGCACAACCGCAAACAGTCGTCAGCCTTTTTCACAATCAAAACCGGTGCACCCCACAGTGACATACTTGGGCAAACAAAACCACACTACAAAAAACCATCAAGCTGAATACGTAGATTCTGTAACTCAGAAGGGTCCATCCTATACGGATACATAGAGATAGGAGACGCTCCTAGATGTAGCTCGATCCCAAACTCGATCTCTCTTCGAAGGGGTAAGGATAAAACCTCTTTTGGAAAGACGTCAGGGTACTCCTCTACGACCCTAGGAAACTCCAACTGTTGAACCTCTGAATAACTCAGCATCATTCTTGCCATCATGGATGATAAGGATGGAACTCGTCTATGACTCATCCGAGGATCTCTCTCACCAAAAAACACCACTTTCTCTCCACCTGCATCAAAGAAAACTACCTTCTTCCTGTAGCAATCCACAGTAGACTTCACCAAATACAACCAATCCATGCCGAGTATGACATCATATGGTTGTTTTCGTAAACATAGGAAATCTCCCCAAGAGCGATGTTTCCCCAACACTAGCTCATAGTCTCTATATACTTCAAACAAGTTGGCTCGACCTCTAACTGGCGTAGTCAACGCCAAGGGAACTGGAAGCATCTCTACCTCAAGTCCCAAAGCATGGACAAGGGTAGGTTATATGAATGATTGTGTTACTCCTGAATCAAACAAGGCCTACACCAATGTAGAAAACAAACAAAGACTACCTCGAACGACATATGTCTCGCTTGGGGCTGGCAACGCTGGAGCATGAAGCTGACCATGACCTCCTCCACGGCCTCTCTGACCCTGATAAAGACCACCACCATGGTTGTGCTCTGCTCTCTGAGGATGGGGAGCATCATGGGGATGTCCTTTGCCTGCTCTATCTACCCTCTGGTGATCTAAAGCTAGTGCAACCTGCTACTGCTGCCTCGGCTGGAACTGCCTTAACGGAGGAACCGGGAACGGAGCGCCTGGTACACGATGACTTCTCTGAAATGTCGGGCACTCCCGCTGCTGATGACCATGACCACCACAAGAAAAACAAGTGCCTGATCTCTTGAAATAGGCCTGAGAGTTGCTGCCTCCGGAGAAACAAGATGGGAAGGGTTGGGACCTACCCCCAGGTGAACAGAAACTCTTCTTCCCTAAAAACAAGGAACCCTGGACCGCAACTCTGCTTTGTGAGGAATCATGACGATTCCCCTCTCATGACGATCTGGTCCTGTAAAAAGTTCTCTAAACAACCTCTTCCATCGCCAGCACCTCGAGATATGTCTTCGGCATAAATGGGGTGACCTGGCGCTAGATCTCAAGATGCAAAGCCTCCTCAAGATGCCTCTCCCTGGCCTCCTCATCTGGTAACAGGTATGAATCATATCGTAGAAGGATCCTGAAACGGATTCCAAAATCTCGAACACTAGAGGTCCCCTGTCGAAGGGTATGAAGCTCCTGGCGATTGGACACCTTCGAAGTTGATGATAGAAACTCAACTCTAAACCTGTCTCGAAACTCCTCCCATGAGACCGCTGACTCCTCACGATCCACAAGGAACAAGAACCACCACTACCTCACTTCTCCACGTAGCATCATCACAACCATGGACACCATGTGTTCCTTCCGAGCACGAATAGAACTGAAGCCTATCTCGACCTCCTCCAACCAGTCTTCTGTGACTGCATCTGAAATGGAGCCCTCATACTTCTGTAGACTCTGGTGCTGAAACTCTCGGAGTGTCTTCCTCCAAGTGTCATCGTCGTCAACCTCTACCCGGCGACGATCTGCTGGAACATCTTGCTAGCCATCTTATGCGCAAACCTGAAGAGGACTTCAACCTGGAGCCATAACCATAAAAAACAACGATTATAGCTCCTAAGCCTGGAATATGGAAGACTCAACATTAATTAATTAATTGTTTTGTTTTATTATTTTTTTAGGTTAACTATCCCAAGGTCTACCCATTCAAATACAGGCGTAAAGAATAATGATGCATGATCCATTCCTAGGTCTCTACCCTGCAACCAGTATCACTTTGTTTAGTAGCCATCGTAAACTTTAAGGTCCGTGCAACAGATCATAGGGGGCCCTAAATGCCTATGTCTCTGCCGGTCTCAGGTGTTTACCCCACATGCTAAATATGAATGACATCGTCGCCCTACCATCCCATGCATCCTCACATGTTCCAAACTCCAAACTCCATCATATCCCTCAACATGACCTCTGATACCACTCTGTCATGACGCCCTCCCCACAAAGTGTACCCATCCTGGGCCGACAATATGAGAAGAGAGATAATGACCCCCGAGTCCCGCCTCAAGTAGGCCCCGGGTTGGTGACTACCACCGAGGGTATAATAAACATACCAATGGGAGGCATTGCCCTCTAAGAGAACACATGCAGAAGAGAGAGATAGAATAGACTCCATTCAAATCCAACTCAGAACTAAAATATAAAAGAAATCCACGTACCTATATGAAATGTCATGCAAAAGTACTACAACTGAAAGGGAAAACAAAAAGTACCGAAAAGAATGTAAAAGGACAACAACCACAAGCCCAGACATCACCTCCTCCAACCACAAGATAGTAGTTACCAACTTGATCCCCAACCTTCTCCAAGTGACCTGAAAAAATAGTTTATATATACATAGGGTGAGTATAACAGTATACTTAGAAGGATCCTCCCCAAGCCTCTCATTCAAAAGTAACGAAAGCATGCTAAAGTCAAGTGAACAACAAGTGAAACTAACTCATCAGCTAAACAGGTATACTAAGTTCCCAACCTCACCATGGCTACTCTCACCAAGTAACGCATACAAGAATATAGCATATAATAAAGAATATCAAGGGTACCCCGCTAATACTTCACCACTGGTTTTCCACTTTTCGCCAATGAAATACGTCATGTCCATCTCTCTCCAAAGTCTTGCCCGCAGACACCTAGGCTATGTTCCACAATTTGCACCTCGTGCAGTACAAAGGCTTTCCCGCATACACCTGGGCGAAGAACCACACCATCCTCAAACCCAAAAGCAACCGGGAATGTTCCGAGAGCCACCATAGCCCACATAACGTGTATCATACGTCGAGTATAATACCTCAATCCATTACAGCCCATACTCCGAGAAAGGATCCTCAAGCCATCATAGACTATACACGTTACACCTATAGTAGTCCATAGGATACTATATCCAGAATATATGTGTGTGAATAACCACAAGCCATTACAGCCCTCTACACACATATATGGGGTAACTAACTGATGTGACTCATGGCACAAGTATCTACCAAGAGAAGAGAGTGGGGCCAAAAGAGGTAGTTAGCAATTCGACCTCCCATCAGAATGTTGGGGAAAACACCCCCCAGGGCTAAGAATCCATGGGGTGTCAGTTGCCCTTACCGATAGGGTGGAGTAGTGTATAGAAACAAAAAAAGTAGAGAATTTATATATAACTCACATCCACACTATGGGAATTACCTAGTCTTAGATACAACTGTAGCTAACGTCTCTCAAACTCCGGGCTGATACTTCTAAGACTAGGTGTCCTATAAGCACACAATCATTTGAAGAACTTTATTAGATTACTCCGTTATCATTTTATCAGTCCCACTGTACATTAATTAATTCTTTAAACATTAATTAAGCATGAAAAATTCCACATTAAACTGAATTAGCATCACTTTCAAAATCAACTGCTCCGTTTAAGAATCACATCACCTTTAAATTATAGTATCTCTATCCCTGTGGATTTTCACCATTTAATCAAACATTCATTACAGAATTACATTTCCATATTCCCAGGAATTCTAGAAAAGCATCATATGCTTCTAAACACAATGGAGGCTCAACACAGTGAGTAGATATACTACCCGTAGAGTCTTTGCTGCCTATAAAAAGGTCATAGAACCATTCTCCCTCGAGAGGCTAAACACGGAAAGAACGTGGCATACCACGCGCGTCTTCGCCTCCTTCAAAAGAAGGGTAGCAAGACCAGCTACCTTGAGAAGTGGGGAAAAGAAAATCAGATTAACATTCAAAGAAAACCACAAGCATCCAGCAACCACATCCATCCCGTTCCATCACCCCTGGTGTCCTCCCTGACACCCACATGCATAAACTGATGCATCTCACCACTCTAGGCATCATCCACTGCCACAACCACAAGGCCTCCATTCCTCCACATATCAAAACAGACATCTAGGCTCACATCACATCACAAGAAGCATGAAAACAACAATCACAACCATGGTCTCTTGGCCTTTTAACAAACAAAAGGGTAACTCAGAACCCTTTTAGAAATTCCTACATAATATTTTCTTTAATCTATATTGAATTAGCAGATTTTTTATTCGTAGGTTCCAATTACGGGATACCTAATTAGTAAGCTATCACAATTAAATAACCATTCTTACTTCCCTAATTTTATACTCCTCAAATTAGAAAAAATACAACAACGACAATAACACATTTAATTTACATTCCTCTTTATCTTTAGCCAATTAATTAACAATTAATTCCCACTTTACGTTCATTATCAATTTCTATCATGAACGAACAACAAATCAAAGAAATCATAGATATCACTCTATCTAGAAAAACATGAGGCAACCATTATCACGGTATAAAGAAACAACATGCGATCAAACAATTCTTTTAATCTGGTTCAAGTATTTAATTAGGTCAATTTCATTGGGATCCAAAGGGATAAATCATGCTAATTCTACAATTGCACATATAAAATTATATATGCCATGAATCCCCTACCTGGAAGAGTTCTTGATGTCCTTTATCCACACAACGGGTCAAAATCCTCCTCTCACGACAACTGCATCCACCAGAGGATTCCACGGTACGACAGTACTAACCAACCCCATGAACAACCCATTAGAATCTTGGAAATTACATGGTATAATATGGAAGGGATAAACAAGAGAATATGATCCCCAAAGGAATGACGATAAAACATACCTTATTGGGAAGATTGACCGACAGAGTTCGGTTGCATCCAAAACAGAGTAGAACCAATCCTAGGAGTAACGATTGATTGTAAAACTCCTACTGGAATGATTGAAAGGTTATAGTGTCTGTTAGATGAGAACAAAGGGAAAGAGCAATGGAGAATGATATCTCGTCCCTTTTTTAAGATTTAGTAGGGCGACGGTTTAAGATCCGGTTAATTCTCCATTAAAAACGGATCGCATTAACCCACGCGGTTTGACCAAGTAAATACATCCCGACCTTAGGAATAATTAATGTAGGATTTATGGCCTTGGAAACGGCCTTAATATCCCTAAAAATAAGGCTTTAAATGTATTTTACACCAAAGGAAACATCAAAAGGGGAAAACTGTAGGAATCTAGAAACACTGTTCACCCACTGTTACTATACATGAAACCGATCCGTGAAACCAAACTGTCAAACCGATCTGTGAGACAGATCTTTGAAACTAATCTGTCATACCGATCTGTGAGACAGATCTGTCAGAACGATCTGTGAAACTGATCTGTGAAACTGATCTGTGAAACAGATCTATCAGACCGTTCTGTGAAACCGATCGGTGAGACCAATCTGTGAGACCGATCTGTGAGATCGATCTGTGAGACTGATATGTGAAATCGATCTGTCAGACCGATCCGTCAGACCGATCTGTCAGACCAATCTCTGAGACCGATCTGTCAGACTGATCTGTGAGACCGATCTGTCAGACCACACTGTGAGACCGATCTGTTACTGTTCATAAAACTGGAAACACTATTCACAGAACTAGGAAATTGGAAAAGTGTTGGGGATAAGTCCCCTTGACCTCCCGGAACACCTCCAACACCAAAATTTCACAAATTAATGGACCGGATTGTTCTGGTCCATTACGCACTATGATACCTATTGTTTTCCCAGAAATAGAGATGGTTTAATTTTCTAGAGGGGAATATTTTGTAGTTTATAAAATTTGATGAATTATATTACAGTTAAATAAATTAAGTATTTGAAAATAAAAACGTATATTAAATTTTTTTTATTTTTTTAGACCATATTGATCCTATATATAATCCTCATAACCCTCTATGTCAAGGGAATTTACATGAATTAAAGAACTAATATTTTAAAGGTGGTTACAACCCAATTATTGATTCCATTTATATTGGAGGAACCACCTCATGAACCCATCATTTATAGGAGATTCCTAACATGTTACAAATAACTTTTTCAAACCATGAGTCATAATACAATACCTACCTCTTCACACTATACGTATGAGTCAGGATATTCACTTTTATCCTAGATTCACATACCAACAACCCTTTTGATGCATATTATAACCCAACTAGTCCTAAATTTGTAAAAAAAATACCAAATTCTGAAAATGAAACAAATGGAAATGATAGAACGAATATAACAATCATAACCCTATTTATATGGTGAATTTATAGATGTCATTAATGATGAATATTTGATATCATCAATAGTGTATATTTTTTTGATTTATTTAAATGAAAAATATTAACATTGTATGTGTTATAAGATCATATATACAATAATAAAAATTAAAATAGTTATTTAACTGGTTTTGAATTAATATATTAAGTGAGTTTTTTTTACTCCCCATCGATATATATGTTATTGACATTAAAAAAATCAAATTTTATAGCCATTGTATTCCTCATTATCAACGCAGCAGTAGTCAGGGTACATTTTAATGATAACAAAATATTTTTGATTTCATCAAATCTCCAAAGTGATTTCTCAATGATTTACCATATTCTTCCCATGTTCTTCTTTTAAAAATGACTATTAATAATATCCACAAGGATTTACTTTTATGTATTCATTATTATTATGTAAAATAAAAACGACAAGTACAATGTTAATTTTATGAATGACGAAATAACTAAATTAATAAACACTCACATTAATCATATGTTAATCATGTTATTTTTTCACATAAATCATATGCAGTTTATTTTCCTCGACTACCAATTTTTATGTGAAATAAAAACAGAATAAAATTCATTCCCAAGGGTTTCAACATTTGTGTCATTTTATACATAAAATAGGAGTCATTTCAATAATAGTTATCTGAATCGAATTTAATTCAAGTCGTTTAATTTAAACTATTTATGATTAATTTGGGTGTGATTAAATTTTTCGAAATTAATATTACATTGATCCAGGTATGTGTCGTTGTATTAGTCATTTGCCTTACATATGTGTCATTTCAACATGAGTTCGAGAAACACCATTTTTATCTGTATGAGTAATTTTAGAACTGTCCATTGAAATGATGGAAATTTTTTTGACATGTATTATCATAAATATTTATATTAAATATATATATTCATATTTTTATATAGTCTGATATTAAAAATAACAATGAATAATCATTAACATTGACTGAATGAATTTGAAAACAATAATGAATAGTGTTTATGTACATATTAATCTAAAACCATAATGTGCATTAAGTCGTAAGGATGATACTTTGTGATAATGAGTCCTTTATTAAATACAAAAATTCATAATTACATAATGATCAATTACATAATGAAAAAATAATTTCATAAGTTTATTTCAAAAAATTGATTTATATAGAAATAATCAAACCACTGATATATGATCCGATGTATAAATTTTGGGAATAAGTAATAACCAATGAATAAATAAATACCTTATCTGATCAATTATATATTTTCATCTAAAATTAGAGTAAAATTCAAATAAAGAAATCATTTTTTATTTCAATCTCATTTTAGAGGGAATAAATGAGGATTTATTAGTTATAAAAACATGAAACATAAAATTGGTATGGATTCACTTCAACAATCTCATGATTCATTAAATACATATTTATATATTTCTATATTATATTTTTATTGCGGTTTTCTATTTTTTATATGAAGGGTAAGTGTGCCATTGATTATTTTATATTTATCTCATGTTTTATTCTTTATATGTTAATATTATTTTCGCATTACTTTTTCTAAAATCAATCTAATTTGATTATATATTGACCCATAGTTCTACATACTATAATATAATAATTAATCGATAATTTAGTATATTTTTTTGTGGTGTATCATAAATTTTCACCGTGATAGAGTAAATTTAATAGGAATTTAATCACTTTATTTGAAAATTTTCATTTCTAGATAATCATTAGTAGATATAAGAATTTTTAGTCATAAGAAATGTGGAATAGATTTTTCTTGGAATAATTATTATAATTTATTATAATGTTTTAAGTGATTTTTTGGATAACTAAATTATTTCAAATTATTTTTAATTTATTTATAATTATATAATTACTAATTATTTATTATTTAAATAATTACCAAATTATATATGTATTATTTTATTAAGATATTTATATTTTATTTTATTTTAATATGTAAGAATAATTGAAATCTATGTCCTTATATGTACACTATATAGGAAATACTTTATCTTTTATTTTAAAGCTTATAAAATTCAATCATTATTAATGGTAGGTGATCAATATCAATGCTAAAATGAACATTTAATGTTCCCTTTAATCAACACTAATTTTATTGATGATAATGACATAGTTCTAATTGTTCTTGTTTGATCACTAATAGATGTTTAAATTTTCAATTCATGAATTAGAACGCCTAAAACCATCTATTATCAGTGCGAGAACTGGTAATGAAAAAAACAAAAAACATATAAATTAGGTTTCAACTAAAAAAACTCACATTATAGAATTTGAAACAAATAAAAGCAGCACATATCAATGATAAAAGCATAAATTAGTTTCTTTACTATCTTGTAACAAAAACAACACATTATTGAATCCACTACTGAACAACAAAACATTCAACATTTTTTATATTCATTATTGATATATATTGGCAATGTATTTATATTTTCATGTCTCACTATAAAAATAATTACATTAAATCAGTTAAATACAGTGTAGTTACTTTTTATAAGATTTATCCTTTCCCTGTGTAAATGACATGGGAGCATATAATATAAATAATTTTTTTAATGTTATTATATAAAGAAATTGATGTAAAAATATAAATTTTATATTATATAATACATGATAAATTTAAATGTTGTGATGCATATTATTATTTGTGAAAAATCAATTAATGGTAATTCTCAATGAGTTTCATGATAATCAAATATTATTGCCTTAGTTTTGAGTATGTGATGCTTCTTTTTAACCAAAATATTATAATTAAATTGAAAAAAATAACACATGGTCATATTAGAAAATTAATTGGACTTAATGATGCATTTTGATATTATACATGTCAAAAATGAATCTAATTTCATTTTCATAGAATATAATGAAAATAATATATTATTTTCCTGATTTTTTAGTAAACAGTGTTAACTTTTTATCTTCATTAAAAATAATAAAAAATCTATGTTATTATATGTAATTCACAATTAAAAATTAAATGAATTGTAATTTATAATTAATCAAATTGATTATAAATAATTTTATAGGGTTTCATGAACTTTTCATATTATTCTCAATGTTATGTGCATTTGAAAAAAAAAATTAACCTAGAATATCATTTTGAAATTAAAAATGTACATTAGTAGTCATTTAAACCACACCAATCATATATATAAAGTAATATTAATTCCAATAGGTTAGAATAGATTCATAGATCATTTTTATAGTTTATCACCACAATCTGATAATGTGTATCATTGTTTTAAAAATGTGGCATATGTTTTGAACTATAATATCATATTTAGATAGAAAATAAGAACTATTAGTCATACTAGATAAATTACATGTTTTAATAATGTGAGAATAATTATTACATATAATTATTTGAATGAATTGTAGGTTTTTAGAATAATAAGATGGAGTTTGGTCCGTATTCTGTATACGACAAGCATTTTCCACTAGAACTAAACTTTTAAAATGAAGTTACAAAATTATACTTATAAAATGATCATAAAAGATAATAATTATTCAATGTTAGTTCCTACAAGTAAAGAAATATTTATTCATTTTTATAGAGAATCAAGACAATATATGTTCTTGAGGTTATTTTTGGACAATTGGCATCAGCTTTGAAATAGAATGTTACATTTTAATTGAAAAAATTGAGTTTAGTTCATATTGGCCGCAACCCATATTAGAATTCTATTAGATATATTACTACATGGTTCGTACAAATCAATTATCTTTTTAAAGTAGTTTCTTGAAAATCATTGTATATTGTCTCACTATTTTGTATGTGATTCATGTTTTGAACTAAAATGTTAATATTTTATTGAAAACGAATGGTATTAGACTTTGAAACCCCACTGCATGTCAAAATCATGTTTAAATAATTAGTAACGGTAAAAAATGAATGAAAAATAATACTTTTAAATTATTAGGAATATCCTGGAATTTTTAATTTTTTTTATATATGTTTTCATTATTTGAACTAAAACAGAACATATAATAAAATGAAAACACTCTCGGTTGTATCTTCTTCACTGTGTGTAAAAATTACATATTATTAATTATAAAAATTTCCTAATAAATAATTATTCATTTTAAAAAAATTGATGGGTAAAAAAGTGTGAAGGGTTGGTTCTGACCATGTGAAACAAGTTTTGATAAAAAATGTCATGCCAAAATTTATAAAAAAATGTTAAGAAACATTTTCCAACCCACATTATTGAATTTACTAATAATAATTCGTACATATCATAAATGATTTTTTGATCATTTTTATAGTATTTCATGAAAATAATAGTGTGTTTCCTTTTTTTGATTATTTTATTCATGTTTTAAACTAAAATGTCTCTTATGAAGAAAAATTATTCAATTTAAGTCACTCTATTAACAAGAAAAAATGTAAGTATGACTGTTTCATTCACCATATTCCAAAATGAATCATCATTAACCTTCATAAATTATCACAATAATAGTTATCGTGTTTAAGTTTTTGAATATTTGACATATGTTTTGAGCAATAATGATAATTTTAAATTAAAAATTGTTGCATTCACACATACCATCCTCACTATGTGATGAAATATCATGAAATTAATTCCAAAATGTCAGAAATTAACCAAAGTACTAATTTTTATTTTTATGATACTTTAATAAATGTTTTCTTAGTTTGGATTATTAAAATGATTTTTTAAATTTTTATATTAACATTGAATTGCAAATAAGAAATTTTATTCATATCATCAAAAAAATATTTCTATAATAAATAGAGGTTATTTCATAAATCTCATAATTAATTTGAGATCATTTTTGTAGAGTTTCATAGAAATATGAGATAGAATACTCATATTTGTGTCTGTAACACATATTTAGAATTTAAATATCCCTTCTAAATTAGTAACATGAACATTAAATCATACTTACCTCAACATGTATTAAAATTATGTGATGTTAAATTATACACATAAAAAATGAATCAGTTAAAATTTCATAGTGTTTCCAAAAAATTGGAGTGTCTTTTATTTCAGTTTTTTGAGTATTTGAAATGCATTTTTAATGATATATAAATAAAGTAAAACATTAATATAAATATTATATATATCGTTATAAGGATAAATTTTGTTAAAATATGTTTTATACACATTTTAAAAAGTTTTCCCAAACAAATAATACTAGTATTAGATAATCAATAAATAGTATGTAGTTTTTGTCAAACATAACCCTAACAAAATGAAACAAGAGACTATGTCTGTTTAAAGATGTTTTTTTCATAGTGATTATAATTTATGAATTTACTAATGTTTTATAAATTGATTTTTATATATGATAACTAATATATTATGGATTTTATATATAAAAACTAAATCAAATTTCTTGGTGTAGTGGATGGATGTTATAAAACCTATATCTGCTTTATTAAAAATTTGATACCATAAACTTACATATACAGTTTATCAAATTATACCCATCAATTAATTATTTATTTAATGTAATAGTATATGTTATTTATCAAAATAATTCATTACATTAAACTATATTTCATGATATAATTAATAAGTCTTAATGTATAAAAATTTAATTTAATATATTGTAGAAAAACTCTTGTTTCTAATTTATCTTCATTGAGGTGAGTGAATCTTATGATGATGAATGTATTATCTACATTACATATTTCAAAAACATGTCAAAATATATAATATTATTATTTAATAAAAATCAAAAAAAATATAATAATATTATATAGACAGATCAAGTCACAAAATTGTTTTCATAAACAATATTCAATTTTTTAAAAAAATATTTGCAAGCATTATTTGAATATATATATATATATATATATATATATATATCACACATCATTTTTAGTGTTGTATTTTTCTGACATATAAAAATTTAATCACATTTCATTCCATTAAATTTGACAAAAATATATATTGTTCAACATATTTTGATTGATTATAGACCGTGAAAATATAATCTAATTCATTCAAGTGACATCACACTATATATATGTGTTAGTTTATCCAATTGTTCATAAATGAATCAAATATCATCGGGTTAGTGAATTAAATTATATAATGAAATATATAGGTTTATATATGGGTGTATGATGTGAATTTTTTTTAGAAATATTTTCAATTTCATAAATAAAAATTATAATTGATGTTAAATTGATTAAAATATAAATAAATTAATGTAAACCATCTCTATAAGTTTTCTACAGACATTCTCACAGAAATTATGCTAATGAATTACTATTATAAAATAAATTTCTGCATATTAATATTTTCTTCAATAAAATTTTCTTATAATACTAGATAAATAATGATTTATTAATGTTTAATAAATATCATTGATATATATTATAATATCTGAAATAATATTTTGGGGATTGTAGTCTACTAATAGAATAAAATTTCATTAATAGTTTTCAAATGTAATATCTAAAATAATTGACAATAATTATTTTATAATTATTTTAGACATTTAAATATTTTTGGGGAATGTGATGATAAATATTTATAGTTATGACTTGTTATATAAACCTTGATACTTAGCTTGTGATGACCCAGATCCTCATAGTCCATCCCTTTTCCAAAATATCTATCCTAAGGGTGGCGTCTCGGTGGGTGCGACCGATAGGTGTGCGACCGATTTGTGGGTGACCGATCGGTGCGTGACTAATCAGTGTGCGACCGATGGGTGAGAGAACGAATGGTTGGTGACCGATCGGCAGGAGACTGATCGTTGGGCAACCGATTGGCGCGAGATAGATCAGTGCGTGACCGATCGGTGTGCACACGATCGGTGCGCGACCGATCGGTGTGTGTCACAATCAGTGCCACCCAACCATGTCGGGTTTATCCTCTACAAATTCTCCTGTTATACCACATTTAGGACTTTTTAACCTTTTTGAAGTGGTTCAGCCTTTTTTAAGCCCTTAATCAATGTTTAAATTCCTATCGTTGGGACGACCCTCAACGGACCCAGCTGTGTTTCCGCGTATCGTGCACATCTGTTTATATAAAATTATTTAAAATTACACTTGTAACCACCCTTTACGATTGGAATCGTTAAATAAAAATTTATCCCATCGTGTGTAAGCACCCAACCGCGTGGGGAACCACGATCTGACTTTAATGTCATTCAAATCCCCATATCCTGTAACAAAGGGATCTAATCTATATATCACATGAGAATCTCTTCTTCTTCTTCTTCCTTTTGACCGGCCTCCTTTTTTTCATAGTGCATTTGGATTCTTCCTTCCCAAGACAAGAAGTACGCCTATGCCAGAACCTTTCTTCTCTCCCTTGGAGTCCCCAAGGTTCTTGGCGTGTGGGAATACTTCGATCCTTGATCACTTATGTAGGGGTTTTCCATCGGCTCCCATTACTATACATAATGCGGGGTGAGTAGGCTTTTGTTTCTGTGGGGATTGATGAAACCCAACATAATGAAGATAATGAACGGACCATAATGATTGATGGGGGTGTGATCAATGTTATGTTGTACACTTTTATGTAGATATGTGTTGTGAACTGTTTGGGCTTGTGCTCACAGAAAATCATGGTCGTTGGTGGTCTTTCCTGGAATCCTAATAAACTGTTGTATGTTTTGATGACTAAATGAATGTAACATTGAAATTGGTTAGTCACCTAAACACCGTTGGTTTAAATGGATGTTCATTAAAACAAGAATCCATGTGTGACCACCCCAGTTAAGAAACAGAATGAAGAACCTAATAAATGATGTGCATGAACCTAGAAGTTTCCCACTTTGTTTGTTAGTAGGTGTTTTGTTCTTCTTGGTGCTTATGAGAAGATATGGATGGGGATGGGATCCTCTGGTGTGGCACGGTTTATGGTTGTGAATCTGAAGTTGTGTGGGCTATATCTCGAGGATTGGTTTGGTTCCAGTACATTGAGGGATCTCAGTGATCCCGTTGTTGATGTGACTTTACAAGAGAATTGTAACACCCCAAGATTTCATAGTGTGTTATTTTTTCAAAATAATTCAATAACATGCACTACACGCAACACCGAGTTCAATCACACCATGACTTACAAAAAAATCCATTCAAAAGAGGTTATTAATAGTATTATCTAAATTTTAAACTTTATATAATCCTTATAATTTTAGAATCCATATTATGAGTTTCTTAGATATAATGCAAGAACAAATTCATTTTCAGTATTGCACTTTTATCACCTTTTTATAGTAAACCCTTTTAAAATACAATATTTTAAACTTTTTGACTAAATGGGGACATAAAAAATATAAAATGAAACATCCCAAGCTTCAACGGTACGCTTTCTTTGAATAATACAGTAGCGTGTGTTGTACGCAACCTTGAGTTTTAACACACACCACAACCAATCAAACTAGCCGTTATGAATAGTAATACCTACTTTTCGAAATTATATATATTTTATATTTTAAAATGGAGTTCATTTCTGGATTCGGAATATTGAATTTAGCCAAAGGTGAAATTTTGGTAATTTTCGGATAACTTTCATATTTTGATGAATAGTGAAAATTACTAAATTTTAATTAAAAACAACTTTTTTAATCAAAATAATTTGTAGTGATAAATTATGAATTTGAGTGGTTTTAAAGTATATTCAGAATATATTTTTACCATTTAATATAATGTTGGTCATTGGACATAATTTTACAATTAAACCGAACATAAACAAGTGTCAATCTTTTGATAGTTATTATCTCTTAAAAACACGCTTTTTGTTTTGACAGCGGGAATTAATTTTAAATTAATTTCTGCCACTTTTGTGTTATGAATTTAGAAAAATGTATTCCATATTTGGAATCAGGATGTTCAAATTGTGTAAATATGTAACTTTTATTTTAAGACATTTTGAATAATTACTGCGGTAAATATTTTATTTACCATGGTTAAGGGTAAATCCGGTAAATAATGGTTAAAAAATAATATTATAATAATACTAAATTACCTTAAAACGGGTACTAGCCTTATTAGTTGATACATGTTCGACCATAGGCATCTTTGGGTCGATTTGGGGACCCCATGGTTCCACTTGTAGGTGACAGGGACACTTTATTTTAATTAAGTTAAAATGAATACAAAAATGACACAAGCATATATATTTTAGAAAAACAATTATTAAATAGGGATATATATGTTGGATTTTAGATTATAAATATTCATTAGAAATAAAAAAAGATTTCTACATAATGATATTTTATTTATAATTTTTAGACATTAAATAATTTATTTTATTTATGACACAATGATGATGTGTAATTACTAAAATAGTGAAAAATTAAATTAATTGATATCATAAATACCCAAATAAATATAATATGAAACTTTTAATGAATTAAACTAATTTTCTAGGATAATATGATATATTAGGATTGATTTAATTTACTTTTTTCGAAGTAATCAATTAGTTATGAGTTTCAAAAAAATCAACTATTGAATAGTGTCAGAATTGACATAAAAGAGTTCTTAAAACAAATATTATATTATTAGTTGATATTAAATTCCTAAAAATCTAAGGTTCGGCCAAGAGACTTATATCATGATAGGTTCAACATTAATGGACCACTTGGGGGTTTCTTGGATGTATATAGTATGTTTATTAACAATATTATATAAAAATACAAAGAGACATTGTAAAAGTGAAACTAATTAGCTTAGAGTTAATACTTAAAGATAAGGTTAATATAAGTACCCAAACCTGTCTAAATTCTATTGGTTGAGTGGTTTTCGACCTATCCCCACCTTAACCTTTGAATAATCAACTTTGGAGCCATTAGAAACCGAATATGAATTTATTATAAATTAATATTTCTAGCTTTTCCAAAGGTGCCCCTCACCCCTCTTATAAAAGGGCACTCCTCCTTCTCATTTCTTCACACCTTCAAAGCCTTTTGGTTCGGCCAAAATCTGCCCAAATACTCTCCCAACTTCCCTCAATACAACCTAGGGGACTTAGTTTGATCAGAAATCCGACCTAAGGATCCTTTTTGATCAAATCAAAAGGAAGAACCCGAAGAAGAGGTAATGATTTCACCACCCTTTTCCAAGTTCATTTCTTCTTCCACTTCTTCTTCCTTTGTTGTTACCATTCAAAAATAATAACTCCAGTATCATATATATACTGTGATGTTATAATAAATATGGTACAAACATATTTAGTATTCTATCCACCCTTTGAATAACATGTCATCATACGTGCGTACGTACGGCTTACCGTCTCCACGTCGTGGTGTAATTGTTATTCAATATATTATTATTTTGATGGGTATAATAATGAATGTGTAACTCATATAAATAATAAATATAACATGTTAATTATTCTGTATATATGATATACCATCCATTTATATATTATTTTAATATCAAAAGAATGATATTGTCGCTCGTGCGTACGTACGGACTACCGTCTCCACGAACGCGATGAGATTCATTCTCCATCATATCCATTCAAGTATAATTATCATTTGATGATTTAAAAATGATGTTTAAGGACTTTATATCCTTCTGTATATGAATAATATACAACCTATCCATTACAAACATGGCTTACGTAACAAAACATATAAAAGAAAACAAGTAAGTTAACACCTGAAACAACGATAATACTAAGATATTATTATCAAATCAAAATTAAAAGATCATATATGATATCATATTAATATATATGATTCTTGTATAATTTAATAAAAATTATTTCACCATTATACAGGATTTTAACCTACCCCAACCAAGGAAAAGTACAAGGTAAGGGGTTTTCATCTCACTCCTTATTCCCGTGAGATTCATGCCATATTACCACCATTACCTTTTCTGTGGTGTATGTACTGCCCATAATTATATTCTTTGTGTAATACACTATAATTTATGTGTATTTACATATTCATTGTATGATACCCCTTTCATGGGTTGTATGTTTCATAAGTTACCAAATTGGTAAGGGTTATTTCACAATCTCTTCATTATCCGAGGTAGTTTATACGTAATAATCTACTGGGATCTCTTTATCATCCACATCCATGTTTCTTGATAATGTATTTAAAAACATTTTTATTATTTACATGAATATGGGTTAAAGTAATTTATACCCTTGTTTATCTTTTTATAAGAGGAATATTTCCGTCGTTTTCAAAACAAGGTCCTTTTTAACCTTTTCGACAGAATTAAGGTATGAATGTTTTTTTAACTTATACGGCGGGTGCGGCTATTTTCCGGTGTTATAAAATCTTCAAAGCTTCCCTTACAAGCTTATAAGAATATTTTCAAAGAAAATGTTTTATTTTATATGGATCTTAAATGATTTCAAAATAAAAAGAGATATTTCTTTAAAATGAATTTTGATTTCATCTATGTCAACATCCTTTGATGGATTTTACGCTTATTTAAAGTTGATTTGTTATGATACAAAAATTCTATATTATATTGAAGGTTTTGTGATTTGTTTGACTGTGGATGTTCTATTTTTATACCATTCATGGTTTATGGTGAAAGTATTAACATTTCGTATGCTAGTTTTAATACTAATGATTATGTTATGTTTAAACCGTTTCATATGGGAATGCATTGGACTTAATATGTGACGGGTGGAGCCCGCTATAGCTCCTCGATGTATCGGTAGGTCTCATGAGACAAACTAGTGTCTTGGCACAAGGCCTTGAAAAAATCTTATTTGTAGTCTTGGCACGAGGCCTTGGCTATGTTGTTATGATAGTCTGGAATTATGCATTCCATCATTATGAAAGTGGTTATTGATTTTTCATGTGATTATTCGATTAGTAGAATATCCATGTGAATAAGTAAATGGAACATTTCATTTTATTTATGCCATACTATGTTGAAAGTTCATGTTTGAAAGGCTTTTGTTTTAGTTATACATTTCCTTAAATGTTTATTCTTATTTATGAACGTTTCCGCTATATTGTTATCCTTACTGGGCATTTGAGCTCACCTCTTTTATAAGTTTTATTTTTCCCAGGAAGTGAAGAAGTAAATTATGAATGACCTGCAGGGGTATTATGTGGGGATATGAGTGTAGATTATGGAGACAATATGTTGTTGTAGTAGTTTTTAATTTTATGATGTAATGTAAGACTTATGAATATATCTAGTGTTTCCAAGGCTACTAAAACAATCGGTCTTTCGAGATTTGATCTTTCTTGTGATCATACCAATGTTATGTAATAATGCACCGACTCTGGGCAACTAGGGTCGGGGCGTTACAGTTGGTATCAGAGGAAGTTTAGTACAAACCTTGGAAGCTAGATTTAGATAAACTCTGATTAGGGCACGTAGACCTAATATGAACTTTGAGGATTAGTATAGAAGAACTTCCTAGAATTTTGGTATTGTAGAGATTTTGTGAGTTTTCCAAGCAATACATCCCTGTCTGGATACGAGCAGGTAGAGGCGGCTCTGGCAGAAATGTACCTAGGGGTAAAACCCGAAAACACCGCTTTGAGCTAGACTTGAACGAGAACTGGTGCACGACAACGGGCCTTGATGCACTCTTGGTTACGACACTCCCGGGGGATATGCTTAGGATAACTCTCATTTTCTTTACAAATGATTATGAAGGGTTTATGAGTATATACTTCCTCAAAGAAAACATTTTTATGATTATGGATTATATCCATAAATAGTTCAATTTATGTCAAGTGTCTTATAAGTATGGGATTATGTATTTTGATTCATAAACTAATCTAGTGTATGGAATTGTTTAGAAATGGCGCCTAGTAGAAGGAATGAGAACTCCAGAAATACACATGATACAAAGAGAAATAAGGATCATATATTTTATGGTCTTAAGCCAGAATTTACAAGAGAAATAGTCTCGCATGTATTATCATCATATGAAGAAATAATATCATGTGTTGATAAGATAAGTAAAGAGTTTACTGAGTCCTATGGCTTTAAAGTGAAGCAAGATAAGAAAAGGATGGAAGAGAAAAAGATGGATAAAGGGAAGAGGGAAAAGAAGAAATTTCCCATATGTGATAACTGTGGAAAAAACACCCTGGAACGTGCCTGAAAGGAATCGGAGTTTGTTATAAGTGTGGAGGAAAAGGGCACAAAGTACGTGAATGCAAGGGTAAGAAAATGGTTTCAAATGTACAATGCTTCATTTGCAAGGAGTTTGGACACTACACGAACCTATGTCCCAGTCATCAGACTATGCCTCAAATGATGCTATTGGATAATAATCAAGTTATGATACTACCACAGATGAAGAGGAATGATTAGAGTTCTTATGTTGATTATGTCAATTGAGTGTTGTATCAACAATGTATTTGTTATAATAATTATGGAGTATATAAGGATTGTACTGCAGTACTATTTCATTAAGGACTTGTGATTTTGTGGAACAAAGAAAAGTGACTCAATAGCAGGTTAAATTTTTTGGAAATATATGGTTGAGAGAAAGATAAATCATTATATAGTTCTGATACCGAGGTAGTGATTTTGGAATAATATGTGATTGTTTTGGCTAAATTATATTGGATATTCTTGACTACCTTGGAACTGATTAATGATTTGTATATTCCATCATTTTTGGGGTTTAAAACATTTTTGGATTAATGATGTATATCCAGCATTCTATATGGAATAATGGAGCATGAATGTAATCAATAAGGAATATGGTAATACATGATGAAGGTATTCATATGCTATCACGGGGTAAAAAAGATCTATATTATGTTTACCTTACTTATAAATGTTGGACTGTGAGTTTGGACAGAAGTATTTTGGATAGTTCTAGTTTGGATTATTTTCAATTGCCATAAAAGGACAACCCGGAGGTCGGGCGGCAACCCGTCGCGTCCGGTAAGGCTGCGAGACTTGAACACGCAACCGAAGGGCGACAAGGGTGTATCACCTACCACTGGCCCACGAGATGTCCTGGATTAAATAATGTAGTTTTTATTAAAAGATCTTGTAGATGAATTATAAATTCGTTTATTTTGGAACCCTATACGAATAGTGTAAATAGAATTTTTTTTCATTCTATTATCTTTTAGAGTTAAAGATGAGTTTGTGGTAGAAATTTATTAATGGATAAAACTCTAATTATAAAGTAAGTATACCTCCTTATGATCTTAGCCAATCTCATAAATAATTTCTCAATATTAAGAAAAGAAACTTAGAACAAAAATGTTTTCCTAGATGGTACCTTAAATCATCACTAATTTATGGCTTTGGGATTGTTGGTCTTTTCATAGCCATGTTCTCTACCACTCTCCATCAGATAATTGATGGTTAGATTTTTCTTCCATATCCATATTTTCGTACATGGAACCCTAATATGTGTTATTTTCGGTAATCTTCATACTTTCGATTCTTTATTTTAAATAGAGGCCTCATTAATTCATTTTTCGATGTGGGATTTCAACTAAGATATTTTGAAACGTCAAAAATGTGTTATCCTAATACCCTATGTTTTGTTGAATCGATGGTATTTCAAATCATCATAGATTGATGAATTTAGGGACCTCAATTTTATACTTTTTTGTGATTGATGACCTCAATCACTACCTATAAATATTTACGTTTTTCCTCCAATTATATGTCTCTAATTTCCACCAATGTTCTCCTAATCGAGATCATAATTTGGTGGTGACCCTTTCATTTCTCTTTTCCTCATATTAAGACTAAATTTTAGTAACCCAATTTCCGATTTGGGTTTTCCCACAAATATATTTTCTATTTTCAACCTTTTATTTTCGAAGAACAATTTCAAATTTCGAGGACGCAATTTATTTAAGGAGGGGAGAATGTAACACCCCAAGATTTCATACTGTGTTATTTCTTCAAAATAATTCAATAACTTGCACTACACGCAACACCGAGTTCAATCACACCATGACTTACAAAAAAAGCAATTCAAAAGAGGTTATGAATAGTATTATCTAAATTTTAAAATTTATATATTCCTTATAATTTTAGAATCCATATTATGAGTTTCTTAGATATAATGCAAGAAAAAATTCATTTTCAGTATTGTACTTTTATCAACTTTTAATAGTGAACCCTTTTTAAAATACAATATTTTAAACTTTTTGACTAAATGGGGACATCAAAAATTTAAATTGAAACATCCAAAGCTTCAACGGTACGCTTTCTTTGAATAATATAGTAGCGTGTGTTGTACGCAACCTTGAGTTTTAACACCCACCACAACCAATCAAACTAGCCGTTATGAATAGTAATACCTACTTTTCGAAATTATATATATTTTTTATTTTAAAATGGACTTCATTTCTGGATTCGGAATATCGAATTTAGCCTAAGGTGAAATTTTGGTACTTTTCGGATAACTTTCATAATTTGATGAATAGTGAAAATTACTAAATTTTAATTAAAAAAAATGTTTCTAATCAAAATAATTAATAGTGATAAATTATGAATTTTCGTGGTTCTAAAGTATATTCAGAATAAATTTTCACCATTTAATATAATGTTGGTCATTGGACATAATTTTACAATTAAACCGAACATAAACAAGTGTCAAACTTTTGATAGTTATTATCTCTTAAAAACAAGCTTTTTGTTTTGACAGCGGGAATTAATTTTAAATTAATTTCTGCCACTTCTGTGTTTTGAATTTAGAAAAATGGATTCCATATTTGGAATCAGGATGTTCAAATTGTGTAAATAGGTAACTTTTAATTTTAGACATTTTGAATAATTACTGCGGTAAATATTTTATTTACCATGGTTAAGGGTAAATCCGGTAAATAATGGTTACAAAATAATATTATAATAATACTAAATTACCATAAAACGTGTCCTATCCTTATTAGTTGATACATGTTCGACCATAGGCATATTTGGGTCGATTTGGGGACCCCATGGTTCCACTTGTAGGTGATAGGGACACTTTATTTTAATTAAGTTAAAATGAATACAAAAATGACACAAGCATATATCTTTTAGAAAAGTAATTATTAAATAGGGTTATATGTGTTGGATTTTAGATTATAAATATTCATTAGAAATATAAAAATATTTCCTACATACTTATATTTTATTTATAATTTTGAGACATTAAATAATTTATTTTATTTATGACACAATGATGATGTAGTAATTACTAAAATTGTGAAAAATTAAATTAATTGATATTATAAATACCCAAATAAATATAATATGAAACTTTAAATTAAATAAACTAAATTTCTAGGATAATATGATATATTAGGATTGATTTAATTTACTTTGTTCGAAGTAATCAATCTGTTATGAGTTTCAAAAAAATCAACTATTGAATAGTGTCAAAATTGACATAAAAGAGTTCTTAAAACAAATATTATATTATTAATTGATATTAAATTTCTTAAAAATCTAAGGTTCGGCCAAGAGACTTATATCATGATAGGTTCATCATTAATGGACCACTTGGGGGTCTCTTGGATGTATATAGTAAGTTTATTAACCATATTATATAAAAATACAAAGAGACATCGTAAAAGTGTAACTAATTAGCTTAGAGTTAATACTTAAGCATAAGGTTAATATAAGTACCCAAACCTCTGTAAATTCTATTGGTTGAGAGGTTTTAGACCTATCCCCACCTTAACCTTTTAAGAATCAACTTTGGAGCTATTAGAAACCGAATATGAATTTATTATAAATTAATATTTCTAGCTTTTCCAAAGGTGCCCCTCACCCCTCTTATAAAAGGGCACTCCTCCTTCTCATTTCTTCACACCATCAAAGCCTTTTGGTTCGGCCAAACTCTGCCCAAATACTCTCCCAACTTCCCTCAATACAACATAGGGGCTTTATTTTGATCAGAAAGCCGACCTAAGGATCCCTTTTGATCAAATCAAAAGGAAGAACCTGAAGAAGAGGTAATGATTTCACCACCCTTTTCCAAGTTCATTTCTTCTTCCACTTCTTCTTCCTTTGTTGTTACCATTATAAAATAATAACTCCAGTATAATATATATACTATGATGTTATTATAAATATGGTACAAACATATTTAGTATTCTATCCACCCTTTGAATAACATGTCACCATACGTGCGTACGTACGGCTTGCCGTCTCCACGTCGTGGTGTAATTGTTATTCAATATATTATTATTTGGATGGGTATAATAATGAATGTGTAACTCATGTAAATAATAAATATAACATGTTAATTATTCTGTATATATGATATACCATCCATTTATATATTATTTTAATATCAAAAGAATGATATTGTCGCTTGTGCGTACGTATGGACTACCATCTCCACGAACGCGATGAGATTCATTCTCCATCGTATCCATTAAAGTATAATTATCATTTTATGATTTAAAAATGATGTTTATGGACTTGATATCATTATGTATATGAATAATATACAACCTATCCATTACAAACATGGCTTACGTAACAAAACATATAAAAGAAAACAAGTAAGTTAACACCCGAAACAACGATAATACTAAGATATTATTATCAAATCAATATTAAAAGATCATATATGATATCATATTAATATATATGATTCTTGTATAATTTAATAACAATTATTTCACCATTATACAAGAGGTTAACCTACCCCAACCAAGGATAAGTACAAGGTAAGGGGTTTTCATCTCACTCCTTATTCCCGTGAGATTAATGCCATATTACCACCATTACCTTTTGTGTGGTGTATGTACTGCCCATAATTATATTCTTTGTGTAATACACTCTAATTTATGTGTATTTACATATTAATTGTATGATACCTCTTTCATGGGTTGTATGTTTCACAAGTTACCAAATTGGTAAGGGTTATTTCACAATCTCTTCATTATCCGAGGTTGTTTATACGTAATAATCTAATGGGATCTCTTTATCATCCACATCCATGTTTCTTAATAATTTATTTAAAAACATTTTTATTATTTACAAGAATATGGGTTAAAGTCATTTATACCCTTGTTTGACTTTTTATAATAGGAATCTTGCCGTCGTTTTCAAAACAAGGTCCTTTTTAACCTTTTCGACAGAATTAAGGTAAGAATGTTTTTTTTAAACTTATACGGCGGGTGCGGCTATTTTCCGGCATTATAAAATCTTCAAAGCTTCCCTTACAAGCTTATAAGAATGTTTTCAAAGAAAATGTTTTATTTTATATGGATCTTAAATGATTTCAAAATAAATATAGATATTTCTTTAAAAAGAATTTTGATTTCATCTATGTCAACATCATTTGATGGATTTTACGCTTATTTAAAGTTGATTTGTTATGATACAAAACTTCTATACTATATTGAAGGTTTTGTGATTTGTTTGACTGTGGATGTTCTATTTTTATACCATTCATGGTTTATAGTGAAAGTATTAACATTTCGTATGCTAGTTTTAATACTAATGTTTATGTTATGTTTAAACCTTTTCATATGGGAATGCATTGGACTTAATATGTGATGGGTGGAGCCCGCTATAGCTCCTCGATGCATCAGTAGGTCTCATGAGACAAGCTAGTGTCTTGGCACAAGGCCTTGAAAAAAATTTATTTGTAGTCTTGGCACGAGGCCTTGGCTATGTGGTTATGATAGTCTGGCATTATGCATTCCATCATTATGAAAGTGGTTATTGATTTTGCATGTGATTATTCGATTAGTAGAATATCCATGTGAATAAGTAAATGGAATTATTTCATTTTATTTATGCCATACTATGTTGAAATTTCATGTTTGAAAGGCTTTTGTTTTAGTTATACATTGCCTTAAATGTTTATTCTTATTTATGAAAGTTTCCGCTATATTGTTATCCTTACTGTGCATTTGATCTCACCCCTTTTCTATGTTTTATTTTTCCCAGGAAGTGAAGAAGTAAATTATGAATGACCTGCAGAGATATTATGTGGGGATATGAGTGTGGATTATGGAGACAATATGTTGTTGTAGTAGTTTTTCATTTTATGATGTAATGTAAGACTTATAAATGTATCTAGTGTTTCCAAGGCTACTAAACCAATCGGTCTTTCGAGATTTGATCTTTCTTGTGATCATACCAATGTTATGTAATAATGCACCGACTCTGGGCAACTAGGGTCGGGGCGTTACAAGAACTGGGTGTGACTGCTTAAATTTTTGTCTGGTTGTTTCTCTTCTCTGGCTTGTGGTTGTGCCTGTTAGTTGCCCAGTAGTGTAGTTTTCACCCAAATGGGATCACTTGAACATGAAATCAAGAATGGTTTAAATTGGGATTTGGTTTTGGGGATGAGTTATGACTTGGCCGCCAATGTTGTGCTTTTCTTTATGAATGAATAGTAACGATGGTGTTTATGCCTAGGTTTTGGAGCCCCTTGGTTGGGATGAGTTCCTATTACCTATACATATATTGTATTTCTTATTTTTATTATTCTCTCCCCATCCAAGATGTGCACTTAGTGCCGAACACCCCATTTCATGGGGAGGGTATTTTTCCCAACACTCCTACGAGCGGTTGGATATTAGATCCTTTTATTATCCCTATCCTGAATAGCCCAAGACTCTTCGGGCAGGCTATGATGTCTTGAGGTGCACTATAGCCCAAGATTCATCAGGCAGGGTAGTTGTGGTGGTTGGCTCAGGTGTGTGCGGGAAGGTTGTTTCCCAGGAGTCTTCAGGATGAGGCCCAAGTGTCTTCGGGCGTGGTAGTAGTTTTTCTAGACTAGATGTTTTCGGGCAAGGTTACAAGTGGTTGTTGTGGCGCAGGTGTTTGTCGGATTGATAATGGTTGTGGCCCAGGTGTTTGCGGGTGTGATGTGTGGTTGCGGCCCAGGTGTGTGTGTGAGGGGTGTGGGAGTGGGACTGCTATGAGAATGGAGGGATTGGCACGTTGTGAAAGATGTTTTCAGTAACCAGTGGGAAAGAGTCGTGTGGTACAAAAATATCGATATTCTATTACTATACATTACTTAACATGTGTTATTTAAGGAGCATGACGTGGTGAGGATTGGGTGGATAGTTTACCTTGGTAGATTTTCTGGTTATCTCATTTTCCACGGGGCATTAGAATGCCTCTCCAAATGTTCACGAGAGCTTTTGGTTTCCCTACTGAGTATGCTTGAATGCTCACCCTATGTGTATAAAACATCAATCAGGTTTCTAGTATGACTTCAGGGATCATGAGGGACCGTACTAGCTTGGACGTTGGTGTAGTTTCTATTGTTGTTTTCTTTTTTTTCTTGGTACTTTACCTTTGGAGTTCTTGTGGCTTGTATCTTTTACTTTTAACATGCATATGGGAATGGAATACATTCATCTTTATCTTTACCTTATTTTTTGGGGTTGTTTGGGATTTAATATCTTATCTCCCGATCCTATTAAAATAAAAAGGGTAATTCCTTCCACTGTGTGTGTGATTATACACCCTTGGTGCTGGTTAGCACTCCGAGACCTATTGAATGTGGGTCTCGGGGGTCATTATCTCTCCTTCAATGTAAAGAAGGAAGGGTCTGGAAATCTACAGTCCCTTCCCTCTTTTTGGTGAAGGCAGTTCGTGACATATCTACTCAACAAAAATTAGTGGGGTTCTCCTACGAACTAATTTTCATTACACAATATTATTGATGATGAATATTCTATTTTGATTCTTAATTAAATTCTTGTCAAAATATAAAAGATACTATAATATTTGATAAAACAATGAATATAATTTATTTAAAATTCATACTGTACAACTAGTGTACATCATTTTATTGATATCAATGTATTAAATTGAAAAAAAAATATTGTTCTAGAATCCAAATTGATCAGAATAACCATCATGTGAATCCTTAATTTTTTAAATATGAAAATATATTTGGAAAATGAAATTATATTTTATTGAATTATATGATTTCAATTACCATTGTATGGTTTATTTTAATATGATGATTTCATTTATTCTTCTATTTTCAAAGACTACATATACATCACATGATATTTTTATAATTTTCATTCATTACATTTATTATATTAGTGTATAAGTGTAAAACTATGTACCCAATTTCCTTGTGTTGATGCATTATTTTTTTTACGTTACTATTATTATAAGAAATTCATACCCTGATGGGATGAATGGTTTATTATTTTGGGAAATCCAAATATAACATCATTTTTTACAACATAAAATGAAAAATAGTAATAAAATCAGATTAGAACAATCCATCACTTCTAGAATATCCATAAAAGACATTCATAATAATAATCATCACATACCAACGTAAATCATAACATTTTAAAGTGGTGAGCTCAGATGATCGGTTTGGGTAGATAATATTGCAAAATATATCACAAACATAAACTCTATGAATATTGAACAACTAAAAAATGAATGCGTCAAAAATATATGAGAGCATAATGTGGTAGGAATGAAAGCTGATTGGGAAACGAGGTGCACCTGGGGCGAAACCTTTCTTCTCACCCTTGGAGCCCCCGACGTTCTTGGCGCATGGGAAAAAATCAATCCTTGATCATCCAGGTAGGGTTTTTCTTTCATATATCCCTACTGTAAATCATGTGGGGTGCGTATACTTTGGATTCTATGGGGATTGATGATACCCAACTTCACGAAGATAATGAATGAACCTTAAATAATGAAGGGGTTGTGGTCGATGTTCTGCTGTACTTTTTTTGGTTGATATGTGTTGTGAACTGTATGGGCTTGTACTCACTGAAAATCATGGTCGTTGTTGGTCTTTCCTGACATCCTAATAAACCCTTGTCTTTTGTGATGACTAAATGACTGTAACAAGTAAATTAGCTAGTCACCTAATCTCAGATAGTTTAAATGGATGTTCAGTAAAACAATAATCCATGTGTGACCACCCCGATTAACAAACAGAAAGAAGAACCTAATGAATGATGTGCTTGAAACTGGACGTTTCCCACTCTGTTTGGTAGTAGGTGTGTTGTTCTGCTGGGTTCTTATGGGAAGATGTGGACGGGGATGGGATCCTCTATTGTGGAACAGTTGTTTGTTGTGATTCTGATGTCGTTTGGGATATATCTCGAGGCTTGGTTTTATTCCAGTACTCTGAGGGATCTCACTGATCCCTTTGTTGTTGTGACTTTACAAGAGAACCGGGTGTGAATGCTTAAATTGCTTTTTGATCGTTTCTGGTCTCTGGCTTGTAGTTGTTCTTGTTAGTTTCCTAATAGTGTAGTATTCTCCCAAATGGGATCACTTGAAAATGAAAACAAAAATGGTTTAAATGGGGAGTTGGTTTTGGGGTGGATTTGTCACTTGGCCGTGAATGTTGTGCTTTTCTTTATGAATTAATAGTAACGAGGGTGTTTTTTCTTAGGTTTTGGAGCCCCTAGGTTGGGATGAGTGCCTGTTCTGTATACATATATTTTATTTCATATGGTTCTTTTTCACGCCCAACCCCAGTTGAGAACTTAGTGTTGTGCACCCCATTTCAGGGGGAGAGTGTTCTTCCCAAAACTCCTATGAAGGGCTGGTTATTAGTTCCTTTTCTGTTCTCCTTCCCGAATATCTCAAGACTCCTTGGGCTGGCTATGATGGCCTAATTTCCATTATATCCTAAGATTCTTCTGGTGGGGTAGTTGTGGTAGTTGGCCCAGGTGTGTGCAGGTAGGTTGTTTCCCAGTAGTCTTCGGGATGAGGCCCATGTGTCTTCGTGTGTGGCCGTAGTTGTTCTATCCCATGTGTTTTCGGGCATGGTTACATGTGGTGGTTTTGGGCTAGGTCTTTGTGGGCTAGATGATGGTTGTGGCCCAGGTGTTTGCTGGCGAGATGTGTGGTTGCGGCCCAGGTGTGTGCGGGCAGGGTGTGGCGGTGGAACTGCGGTGAGAATGGCGGGAATGGTACGATGCGTAGGATGTCTTCAATAACCAGTGGGAAAGTGTTTAGAGAACCCAATTATCGATGTGATGTTACAATACATTACTTGACTTGTGTTATTTGGGGAGCTTGCCTTGGTGAGGCTTGGGCGGATATTTTACCTTGATAGATGTTCTGGTTATCTCTTTTTCCAAGGGGCATTTGAATGCCTCCCCACATGTGCACGAGATATTTTGGTTTCCCTCTGAGTATACATGTAGGATTACCCTACGTGTATAAAATTGCTTTCAGGTTTCCTGGAGGACTTCTGGGATCATGTAGGACCTTACTAGCTTGGACGTTAGGGTAGTTGCTGTTGTTGTTTTCTTTTTCTTCTTGGTACTTTACCTTTGGAGTTCCAGTGGCTTGTATCTTTTACATTTGAACATGCACATGGGAATGGTTTACTTTCGTCTTTATCATTACCTTCAGCTTTTGGTGTTGTTTTGGATTTACTATCTTGTCTCCCGATCCTATGAAAATATAAAGGGTAATGCCTTCCACCTTGTGTGTGATTCTACATCCTTGGTGCTGGTCACCACTCCAGGACCTAATGAAGTTGGGTCTCGGGGGACATTATCTCTCTTTTATATTAAAGAAGGAAGGGTCTGGAAATCTTTTTTCCCTTCCCTCCTTTTGGTGAAGGCAGGTCGTGACAGAATGGTATTAGAGGAAAATGGTTGAGAGATGGGACAAAGTCTGGGGTTAGGCATAGTGATGATTGAATGGGATGGTAGGGAAACAATGTTGGGTGATCTCGGTGCCTGAATTAGGTCAGGGAAGACTAGATAGGACACGGGATTTTAGGGCCCCCGTGATCAGATGGAAGGACTCTGAACCTACTAAACAACAATTTAAGGCTGCACTAATTGTAGGTTAGATACCCTAGGGAAGGTACATGCATCATAATTACTTGTGTTCTTGTGTTTCATCAATATTTGGTGGGGGGTTTAAAATTATAAAACCCTAAGAAAATTTAATAACCATATTCTACACTACTCAGGCTTATGCATTCCATGTTTACATTACAGCTATGACACCAGGGAGATGACCACGAGTAGTGGGAATGATCGATGCCCCAGAGGTTGTTTTGGCTGATCAACAGAGGGATGACTGAGAGGAGGAGGATGATCAGTGGAAGAGGAACCTTTATGCCTTTCAGCCACAGAACCTCGGGAATTAGGAGGGTAGGGTCTCAGACATGGAGACAGAGAATGGCACAAGGACCTAGTGATAGCATTCGGCTTGATTCGGGCTCTGACGGGGTACTGGGTTCCTCTAGCCATCATCAAGATGAGGGGAGCATCGCGTCAGGGGTGGACGCTTTATCATGGGGAAAAGAAGGGGGCTGAGGTTGCATGGGCAGACTTGGAGAGGGAGTTCCGGGGAAGAATTCCTCTCTTTCACGATCAAGGATGAGAAGTTGCAGGAGATACTCTCCCTCCAGCATGGGAGCATGTCAGTGTGGGATTTGGGGATCAAGTTCAAGGACCTCCTCCACTTTTCTCCTGACCTCTTCCCAGATGAGGTGTCTCGGGTGAGATGTCTGGAGGAGGCAGTTCGAAATTCTCTTCAGTATGCAGTCACCCCCTTTAACTTATCGACCTACTTAGAGGTCCAGAAGAAAGCTTAAGTGGTGTAAAGGAAGCACACGCTTGGAGGTGTACCACATGAGGGAATCCAGTTGGGTTCGTCGAAGGAGAATGTCATCAACAGCAGGCCTCCAGCATCAGGACCATCTATGTTTCGACTAGCATGAAGCATGCCTCAGCAGTTCCAGTTCCGATCCACTGATCCTCGACCTTTACATTCAGGCCCAGGACCGAGGATCTTCATCCGTGGGATACATGGACAAAGTCAGAATTAGTGCTCAGACAGAGTATAGTACAACGGGGGTGGGCAGGTTCAACTCCCACCTCAGCTACAATAGTTTCCAGCTGGACCCCTTTAGTAGCAGTAGTAGGGACAGCAGGCTCCCGCTCCTTTGAGACCAGACGTGGTGGGAGGAGGCTGACCTCAGGGTGCTCCTCAAGGGCCTCGACCAAGTCATGGTCAGGGAGGCAGCCATCAACTGATAGGCAGAGGAGCTGGGCATAGGCAGTTGCATGCCACGGTGGCAGCAGGCCCAGCAGGGCCAGTGGTCGTTAGAGGTACAATTACCCTCTTTAGTACTCTTTCCTATTCTTTTTTCGATACAGGAGGTTCACACTCCTTTATTACACCCAGTCTGGCCCATGCTCTGGGTTTAGACATCTAGAGTCTTTCTGCACCCTTGGTGCTAAGCACACTAGTCGGAGGTCATACCGACTTAAATTATGATTTCTGAGGGTGTAGACTGATGATTGTTCCACATCAATCTACCAGGGATCTTATAATGTTGGAGATATAACCATACGATGTCATCCTAGGCATTGGATGGATGTTCTCCGTGTGTGATGTCATTCACTACTTTCGAGGAAGGGTCATGTTTTTAGATTTGGGTGGTCAACATGTAACTTTCATCGGCGACCGGGGATGTCAGAAAAGAAGCAGACAAGAGAAGAAACTGCTTTCCCTATTGGATGAGCTATCAATGGAGTCAGTGGATGTAGAGATGGTGGAAGTCCCAAGGATCTTCAGTGAGTTTTTGGATGTCTTCCCTGAAGATATGGCGACTTTACCCCCTAGATGTGATGTTTAGTTCGCTATAGACTTGCAACCTGGTGCATGTCCGATTTCGATTGCTCCCTCCAGGAAGGAACCTTCTGAATTTTTGGAGTGGCGGATCCAGAGTGATGATCTGATGATGAAGGGTTTTTTTTCAGCCAAGTGCATCATTGTGGGGTGCCTCTATCTTGCTTGCAAATAATTCGGATGGTGGTCTAAGGTTGTGCATAGACTACAGGAGTCTGAATTAGGTAACGGTCAAGAATCGCTACCCTCTCTCGAGGATAGACGATCTCTTTGACCAGCTGAGGGGAGAAGATTTGTTCTCTAAGATTGATCTGTAGTCTAGATATCACCACATGAGGGTGAAGGATGGTGATATCTCCATGATTACTTTCAAGTTCATGTATGGGAACTTTGAGTTTGTGTTCATGTTGTTCGGAATTACAAATGCTCTGGCTATGTTCACGGGACTCATAAACTCCATCTTCTGGGAATACCTGGATCGGTTTGTAGTCGTGTTTATTGAAGACATACTAATCTACTAAAGATCAAAGGAGGATCACTCTAAACACCTGAGAACGGTTTTTGGTGTCCTTTGATGGAACCAGCTCTATGGGAAATTGTCCAAGTGCATGTTCTGGACATGATAAGTGCATTTACATCGGCACGTAGTGTCGGAGCCAGGGATATCCGTTGACCCATTGAAGGTCGAGGCAGATATTCCTTAGGAAGCACCCTAGAGCGTGACAAAAGTTCGTAGTTTCCTAGGTCTGGAAGGTCACCATCAGAGGTTTGTGCCGAACATCTCCCGAGTTGTGTCACCTTTGACAGCCTTAACCAATAAGGACCAAGATTTTGTGTGGAATGGGCATTGTGAGGCGGCCTTTAGTAATCTGAAGAAGAAGTTGGTAAGTGCCCCAGTGCTGAGGTTACCCGATGAGGGGGCAGAGTATGAGGTTTTCTGTGATGCTTCAGGGCAAGGCCTCAGATGTGTGTTGATGCAACGATAAGGGGTGATCTCATATGGGTCTAGGAAGTTACGTCCCCATGAGCATAACTATGCCACCCATGATCTGGACCTTGCGGCGGTCATGTTCGCGCTGAATTTTTGCCAGCATTACCTCGTTGGGGAGCGCTTCATGGTCTTCACCGATCACAAAAGGTTCAAGTATATCTTCTCCCAGAGGGACCAGAACTCACGACAGCGTAGGTGGGTTGAGTTCTTTCAGGACTACAACTTCAATATTTCTTACACCATAGGAAAGTTAAATGTGGTGGTTGATGCCTTGAGCAGGAAGTCGCAAAAGGATGTGGTTCAAGAGTTGGCAGATACTTGGAAGGCAATGGAAGAGTTGGATGCCCTACACCTGGATGCATGTATGGAAGGTGGTAGAGGTTTCTTGAATCAGATAAAAGTGATGTATTCTCTATTTTGGTATGTAGTGGAGTCCCAATGGGGAGACTCATAATGCGAAGTTATGCGTGACAAAGTTAACCACGGTGATGCTTTGGAAGGGTGGAAGGAGGATCATAATAATTTGGTCCTTTTACGAGGGAAGCTATTTGTTTTAGAGGCTATGCATGAGAGAGTTCCTAGTGAGTTCAAAAAATCACCCCTAGTGGTGCACCCAGGAGTTTCCAAGATGTACCAGGGCTTGAGTGGTCAGTTCTTGTGGCCCGGTTAAAGCGGGCAGTGGTAGAGTTCGATTCTAGATGCCTACTGTGTTAGTAGGTGAAGGCTAAACGCAGTGTTCCAGGTGGATTGTTGTATCCTTTGGATGTACTCGAGTGGAAGTGGGATGACATCTTGATGGACTTTGACACTGGACAACCCAAGGATCAAGGAGGCTACAACGGTATCTGGGTAGTGGTGGACTAGTTAACAAAATCAACTCACTTCCTGGCGATCATGTAGTCGGGTGCAATGGATGACTTGTCATGAAGGTACATGGATGAGGTGGTACAGTTTCATGGAGTTCTGAGATCCATAGTATCATATAGGGATGCAATGTTTACCTCGTGAGTCTGGAATGGATTTTCGCATGCTATTGGAAATCAGCTACGTCTTAGCACTGCTTTCCATCGTCCGACAGATGGACAGACAGAGCACACCATCCAGACCTTGGAGGATAATCTGCAGGCATATATACTGAATTTTAAGGGATCTTGGGTGCGACATGGGACTCTAGTAGAGTTTTCCTACAATAATATCTATCACTCTACCATTGGCATGGCTCCATTCGATGATCTGTATGGAAGGACATGTTTCTCCCCTTTGTGCTGGACTGTGGTTTGGGAAACAAGTGTTCTTGGCCCATAAGTGGTGCAGGGCAAGATGGAAAAGATTCAGCTTATATGGGAGAGGATGAAGGCAGAACATGACCAAAAGAAGTCATATGCCAATAATAGGAGGAGACCCTTGGAGTTCGAGGTCGGAGACCACATCTTCTTGAAGGTCTCCCCTCGGCGTGGACAATGGGGGTTCAATAGGGGGAGTAAGCTTTCTCCCAGACTCATTGGACCCTTCGAAGTGTTACGGCTGGTCAGATATGTTGCTTATCGGCTAGCGATAACACCGTCGCTACTGAGGATACATAACGTCGTCCATGTGTCACAACTCTGACATTATCTCCACGACGATTCACACGTCCTCGACTAGGGAAAGACGGATATCGAGGACGATGTGACCTTTATAGAAAGACCAATGAGGATCGAGGATCGTGAGGGGAAGTTGATCCGAGAACGAACCATCCCTTTGGTTCGTGTATTGTGGAGGCATGGCGTGCTCGAGGAATGTAACTGGGAACGGGAGAGGCAGATGCACGCCCAATACCCAGAGCTGTTTTGAGTTTTGTTCTGTTTCATTTTGTACTTGTTGTGATATTATGTTGACATTGTTGGTTGATGAGGTGTTTTGTTTCCCTACCTTGAAAGTGTTGTCAAATGTCCTGACTGTGGGGAAGGGAGAACCAGATCCCTAACCAAGACACATTATGGTGGATGCCGTTATACTCTTGAGCGTGATTTAGTGCTGCCCAAAGAGGATGATATCTTGACACAGATGAAGGAACTCCCTAATCCATATGGCTAGATAATTGACCCTTGAATGTTGGCTAGTTACTTGAGGAAGAGGTGTTACTATATTTCAATGAGGTTCACACATGATATGTAACTTTTGAGGCGGTTGTTCAGACCCCCCTTATCTTTGGGTTTGGTTTTGAATTTTGAGGGTGAGAATTGTTTGAGGGGAATCTAATGTGATGTCCCAGACCCTCACGATCCATCCCTTTGCCAAAATCTAGATCATAATGGTGGCGACTCGGTGGGTGCTACCAGTCGGTGTGTGACCAATCAGAGTGAGACCAATCAGTTTGTGACCGATCGGTGGGTGACTGATCGGCATGATACTGATCGGTGTGCGACCGATCCACGGGTGACCGATCGGTGTGCGACCGATCGGCGGGCGACCGATCGGTGGGTGGCACGATCGGTGCCACCTATCCTTGTCATGTTTTTCCTCTACAGCTTCTCCCGTAACACCACTTTTAGGCGTTTTTAAATATTTGGAAGTGGTATAAGGACATTTTAATCCCTTAATCAATGTTTAAATTTACAAGGGATGGGAGACCCTCAATGGACTCAGCTTTGTGTCTGCGTATAGTGCCCCTCCGTTTATATAAAATCCTTTAAAATCACAGCTGTTACCACCCATTCCTATGGGAATCGTTAAATAAAAATTAATCATGTCGTGTGTAACCTCCCAACCGCGTGGTTAATTTTATGTATTCATTATTATTATGTGAAATAACAACAATAAATAAAATGTTATTTTTATGAATGATGAAATAAATAAATTAATAAAAACTCACATTTATCATATGTTAATCATGTTATTTGTCACCTAAATCATATGTAATTTATTTTCTTCGAATATATATTTCTATGTGAAATCAAAATTGAATAAAATTCATTCCCAAGGGTGTCATCATATGTGTCATTTTATACATATGATAGGAGTAATTTATATAAGAGTTATTTGAATTGAATTTCATGCAAGTCAATTAATTTAAACTATGTATGAGTAATTTGTGTGTGATTGAAATTTTCAGAATTAATATTATATTGATCCATATATTTGTCTTTGTATGAGTCATTTGACTTTCATCTGTGTCATTTCAACATGAGTTCAAGAAACACCATTTTTATCTGTATGAGTTATTTTAGAACTGTACATTGAAAAGATGGAAACTTTTTTTGACATGTATTATCATAATATTTATTTTCAACATATATAGGCAGATTTTTATATAGTCTAACATTAAAAAGAACAATGAATAATAATTAACATAGACTGAATGAATTTGAAAACCATAACAATTAGTTTTTAAGTTCATATTAATCTAAAAAAATAAGGAACATTCAGCCGTAAGGATGATACTTTGTGATAATGAATCATTTATTAAATACAAAAAATCACTATTACATAACGTTAAATTACATAATGAAATAATAATTTCATAATTTTATTTCAAAAAAATTATTTATATAGAAATAATCGAACCACTGATATATGATCTGATGTATAAATTTTGGGAATAAGTAATAACCAATGGAAAAATAAACACCTTAAGTGATCAATTATTTATTTTCATCTAAATGTAGAGTAATATTAAAATAATGAAATCAATTGTTATTTCAAACTCATTTTAGAGGGAATAAATGAGGTTTTATTAATTATAAAAACAAGAAAAATAAAATTGGTAGGGATTCACTTCAACAAAATCATGATTCATTAAATACATTTTTATATATTATTTTATTATATTTTTATTGAGGTTTTTTATTTTTTATATGAAGGATGAGTGTGTCATTGATGACTTTATATTTATCCCATGTTTTATTCTTTTTATGTTAATATTATTTTACAATTAATTTTTCTAAATTAAATCTAATTTGATTATATATTGACCCAATGTTCTACATACAATTCTATAATAATTAATGGAGGATTTTGTGTATTTTTTTGTGGTGATCATAAATTTTCTCCATGATAGAGTAAATTTAATTGGAATTTCCATCACTTAATTTGAAAATTTTCATTTCTAAATGATTATTAGTAGATATAAGAATATTTAGTCATAAGAAATGAGTAATAGATAAGTATAGGAATCATTATTATAATTTATTATTATGTTGTACGTGATTTTTTGGATAACTAAATTATTTCAAAATATTTTTAATTTATTTATGAATATATAATTAATAATTATTTAATATTTAATTAATTACCAAATTATATTTGTATTATTTAATTAAAATATTTATATTTTATTTTATTTCAATGTACAAGAATAATTTACATGTTTGTCCTTATATGTACCCTATATAAGAAATATTTTTGGTAGTATTTTAGATTATATAAAATTCCATCATTATTAATGGTAGGAAATCAATATCAATGCTAAAAAGAACATATAATGTTCCCATTTTTCAACAGTAATTTTAGATATGATGGTGACATAGTTCTAGTTGTGCTAGTTTGATCACTAATAGATGTTTAAATTTTCAATTCATGAATTGAAACACCTAAAACCATCTGTTATCAGTGGGAGAACTGGTAATGATAAAAAACATCTACATTAGGTTTCAACTAGAAAAACCACACAATATATCATTTGATACCAATAAAAGCTACACACATCAATGATAGAAGCATAAATAAGTTTCATTACTATGTTACAAAAAAAACATCACATTCTAGAATCCACTACCAAACATTAAAACATTAAATATTATTGATATTCAATATTGATATATATTGGAAATGTATTTATATTTTAATGTTTCACTATAAAAATAATTACATTAAATCATTTAAATTCAATGTAATTTCTTTCTATAATATTTGTCTCTTCCCTGTGTAAATGACATGGGAGCATATAATATAAATAATTTTTTTAAATATTATTAGTTAAATAAATAAAAGATAAAATATAAATTATATATTACATAATACATGATAAATTTTAATATAAATGTTGTGATGTTAATTATAATGTGTGAAAAAACAATTAATGGTCATTTTCAATGAGTTTCATGATAATAAAATCATGTTGTCTTAGTTTTGTGTATGTGATTATTGTTTTGAAAAAAAAATTATTTTTAAATTTTTAAAAAAATTACACATGGTCATATTGGACACAAAATTGGACATAATGATGCATTTTGATCTAATACATGTAAAAAGTGAATCTAATATTGTTTTCATAGAATATCATGAAAATAATAAATAGCTTTCTTTATTTTTGAGTAAATAGTGTTATATTTTAATAATCATTAATAATAATAAAAATATATTTGTTATTATATGTAATTCAAATTTAAGAATGAAATGAATTGTAATTTAAAATTAATCAAATGGATTATAAGTCATTTTATTGTGTTTCATGAACTATTGATAATAATCACAATGTTATGTGCATTTGACAAATTTTTATAACCTAGAATATCATTTTGTAATTTAAAATGTACTTTAGTAGTCATTTAAACCACACCAATCTTAGATATAATGTAATATTCATTACTATAGGTTAGAATAGAATCATTGATCATTTTTATAGTGTATCAACACAATCTGATAATGTGTAACATTATTTTAAGAATGCGGCATATGTTTTGAACTGGAATATCATATTTAGATTGAAAATAAGAACTATAATTCTTACTAGATAAATTTTATGTTTGACTAATGTGATAATAATTATTAGATAAAAAAATTTGTATTTTTTGGGGTTTTAGAATAATATGATGGAGTTTTGTTCATAATCAGTATGCGACATAAATTTTATACTAGAATTACACTTTAAAAATGAAGTCACAAAATTTTACTTTTACAATGATCATAAAATTTAGTAATTATGCAATGTTAGTTCCAACATGTAATTAAATATTTAATTATTTTTATAGATTATCAATACAATATAAGATCTTGAGGTTATTTTTGGACAAGTGACATTGGCTTTGAAATAGAACATTACTTATTAATTGAAAACATTGAGTTTAGTTAATATTGGCTACAACAAATATTAGAATTACTTTAGATATATTACTACATGATTCATACAAATCGATTATCTTTTTAAAATACTTTCATGAAAATCATTGTATATTGTCTCACTATTTAGTATGTGATTCATGTTTTGAACTAGAATGTTAATATTTTATTGAAAGCTTAATGTATTATACATTCCGACCCCCCTGCATGTCGAAATCAAGTTAAAATAATTAGTGATGGTCAAAAATGAATAAAAAATAATACTTTTAATGTATTAGGAATATCAATGAATTTTTATTCCGTTTTAAGTATGTATTCATTCATTGAACTAAAACAACACATATAATTGAATTAAAACACTCTCGGTCGTATCTTCCTCACTATGTATTAAAATGACATATGATTAATCATAAAAATTTCCTAATAAATACTTATTCACTTTAAACAAATTTATGGGTAAAAAAGTTTGAAGGGTTGGTTCTGACCATTTGAAACAATTTTTGATCGAAAATGTCATGTCAAAATTCATAAATAAAATGTTAAGAAAATTTTTCTGACCCATATTATTGAATTTACTAAGAATAATTCATTCATATCCTAAATAAATTTATGATCATTTTTATAGTATTTCATTAAAATAATAGTTTGATAGTATTTTTTGATTATTTTATTCATGTTTTGAACTAAAATGTCCCTTATAGGGTAAAATTAATAAATTTACGACACTCTATTAACAAGACATAAAGTAAGTATGAATGTTTCATTCATAATATTCCCAAATGAATCATCATTAACATTCATAAATTATCACAATAATAGTTATTGTGTTTATGTTTTTGAGAATTTGAAATATGTTTTGAGCAATAATGATAATTTCAAATTAAAAACTGGTGCATTCACACATACCATCCACACTATGCTTTGAAATAACATGAAATTAATTCATAAATTTCAGAAATTAACCAAAGTATTTTTTTTATGATACTTCCATACATGTTTCCTCAGTGTGGATCATTTGAATTATTTTTTAAATATATATATTAACATTGAATTGAAAATAATAACTTTTATTCATATCATCAAAAAAATATTTCTATAATAAATAAAGGCTAATTCCTGAATCTCATAATTAATTTGTGATCATTTTTGTTGAGTTTCATAGAAATATGAGATAGAATACTCAATTTTGAGTGTGTAACACATATTTAGAATTGGAATATCCATTCTAAATTTGTAACATGAACATTAAATCATACTTTCTACTACATGTATTAAAATTGTGTGATGATTAATTATACACATAAAAAATGAATTAGTTATAATTTCATAGAGTTTCTATAAAATTGGATTGTCTTTTATTTCATTTTTTTTATTATTTGAAATGCATTTTTAATGATATATAAACAAGTAAAACATTAATATAAATATTATATCGATAATTATAAAGAAAATTTTTATTAACATATGTTATATACACATTTTAAAAAGTGTTCCCAAACAAATAATACTAGTATTAGATTATCAATAAATAGTATGTAGTTTTTTTCAAACATAACCCCAATAGAATGAAACATGAGTATGTGTCTATTTAAAGTTGTATTTATTCAAAGTGATTATCATTTATGAATGAACTAAGGTTTTATAAATTGATTTTGATATATGATAACTAATATATTATGGATTGTTTATATAAAAACTAATTCTAATTTCTTAGTGTAGTGGATGGATTTTATAAAACCTATCCCTGATTTATTAAATATTTGATACCATAAACATACATATATAGTTTATCTACTAATACCTATAATTTAATTCTTTAATTAATTTAATAGTATGTGTTATCTATCAAAATATTTCATTATGTTAAACTATATTTAATGATACAATTAATATGTGTTAATTTATAAGAATTTAATTCAATATATTAAAGATAAATTCATATTTCTAATTCATCCTTATTGAGGTGAGTGAATCTTATGCTGATGATTGTATTATCTACATTTCCTATTATATAAACATGTCAAAATATATAATATTCTTATTTATTATAAATCAAATAAATAAAATAATATTCTATAGACAGATCAAGTCACAAAATTGTTTTCATAAACAATATTCTATTTTTTAAAAAACTATATGCAAGAATTATTTGAATATATATATATATATATATATATATCACAAATCATTTTTAGTGTTCTATTTTTCTGACATATAAAAATTTAATCACATCTTATTCCATTAAATTTATCAATATTTTATATTGTTCTACATATTTTAATTGTTTAAAGACCATGATGATATAATCATATTCATTCAAGTGACATCACACTATATTTATTTGTTAGTTTATCCAATTAGTCATAAATTAATCAAATATAATTTGGTTAGTGAATTAAATTATGTAATGAAATTTATGGTTTTATAAATGGGTGTATTATGTGAATGTTTTTTTGAAATATTTTCAATTTTTTAAATAAAAATTATAATTGGTGTCAAATAGATTAAAATATAAATACATTATTGGAAACCATATCTTTAGGTTTTCTACAAAAATTCTCCTAGAAAGTATTATTTTGAATTATTATTATAAAATAAATATCCCCATATTAATATTTATGTCAATACAATTTTGTTATAATATTAGATAAATAATTATTTATGAATGTTTAATAAATATCATGGATATTTATTCGAATATCTAAAAAAACATTTTGTGGATTATAGTCTACTAACAGAATAAAATTTCATTAATAATTTTCAAATGTAATATCTAAAATAATTAACAATAATTATTTTATAATTATTTTAGACATTTAAATATTTTTGGGGAAATTGATGGTAAATTTTTATAGTTATTACTTGTTATATAACCCTCAATACATATCTTGTGATGACTCAGACCCTCATGGTCCATCCCATTGCCAAAATATAGATCCTAAGGGTGGAGTCTCTGTGGGAGCGACCGATCGGCATGAGACCGATGGGTACGCGACCGATCGGCGTGCGAATGATGGTTGCGCGACCGATTGGCGTGTGACCGATCAGTGCCCGACGGAGTGTTGTGCGACCGATCAGTGTGTGATTGATCAGTGGGTGACCGATGGGAGAGTGACCGAACGGTGGGTGACCGATGGGCGAGCGACCGAACGGTGGGTGACTGATCGGCATGCAACTGATTGGTGCGCGACTGATTGGTGTTCACCCGATCAATGTGTCACAATCGGTGCCCCACCGACCGGTGGGAAACAATCGGTGTGTCACTGATCGGTGCGACCGATCGGTGTGTGGCACAATCGGTGTCACCCAGCCTTGTCGGGTTTTTCCTCTACAACATCTCATGTAACACCAATTTTATGCATTTTTAACATTTTGGAAGTGGTTCAAGGGTGTTTTTAAACCCTTAATCAATGTTTAAATTAATAAGGGTGGGGTGAACCTCAACGGACCCAGATGTGTGTCTATGAATCGTTCCCCTCTGTTTATATAAAATCCTTTAAAATCACTACTGTTACCACCATTTCTGATGGGAATCATTAAATAAAAGTTAATCTCGTCGTCTGTAACCACCCAACCGCATGGGAAACCACGATCAGACTTTGAAGCCCTTAAAATCCCCATATCTGGTAACAATGGGATCTTATCTATATATCGCATGAGAATTTATTATTATTCTTCTTCCTTTTATCCAGACTCCTTTTCTTCACAGTGCGTTTGTAGTCTCCCTTCCCGACAGAAGATGTGCGCCTATGTCGGAACCTTTATTTTCACCCTTGGAGTCCCTGACATTCTTGGCGCGTGGGAAAACATTGATCCTTGATCATTCAGGTAGGATTCTTCCATCGTCTCTCCTTACTGAACATCATGCGGGGTGGGTATGCTTTTGTTTCTGTGGGGATTGATGAAACCCCACTTAACAAAGATAATGAATGGTCCTTAAAGAATGAAGGGGGTGTGATCAATGTTCTGTTGTACTCTTTTATGTTGATATGTGTTGTGAAATGTATAGGCTTGTGATCACAGAAAATCATGGTTGTTGGTGGTCTGTCCTGGCATCCTAATAAACCCTTGACTTTTGTGATGACAAAATGACTGTAACATGGAAATTGGTTAGTCACCTAAACTCTGTTGGTTTAAATTGATGTTAAGTAAAACATGAATCCATGTGTGACCACCCCGATTAACAAATAGAAATAAAAACCTAATGAATGATGTTCTTGAACCTGGAAGTTTCCCACTCTGTTTGGTAGTTGGTGTGTTGTTATTCTTGGTGCCTATAAGAATATGTGAATAGGGATGGGATCCTCAGTTGTGGCACAGTTGTTTGTTGTGAATCTGAAGCTGTGTGGGTTGTATCTTGAGGCTTTGTTTAGTTCCAGTACATTGAGGGATCTCAATTATCCCTTTGTTGTTGTGCCTTTTCAAGAGAACCAGGTGTGAATGCATAAATTTATGTTTGGTAGTTTCTCTTCTCGAGCTTGTGGTTTTCATCTTAGTTGAATAGTAGTGTAGTTTTTACCCAAATGGGATCCCTTGAAGGTGAAATCAAGAATGGTTTAAATGGGGAATTGGTTTTGGGGAAGAGTAGTGACATGGTCATGAGTAATGTGCTTTTCATTATGAATGAATAGTAATGATGGTGTTTATGCTTAGGTTTTAGAGCCCCTAGGTTGGAATGAGTGCATGTTACATATATATATATTGTATTTATTATGTTTATTATTCTCTCCCCACCCAAGTTGAGCACATAGTGCCGAACACCCCATTTCATGGGGAGGGTGTTTTCCCAAAACTCCTATGAGTGAATGGTTATTAGCTCCTTTTTTTCTCCCTTTCCTGAATATCCCAAGACTCTTTGGGTAGGCTGTGATGGCATGAGGTCCACTATAGCCCAAGATTCATTAGGCATGGTAGTTGTGGTGGTTGGCCCAGGTGTGTGCGAGCAGGTTGTTTCCCAAGAGTCTTCGGGATGAGGCCGAAGTGTCTTCGAGCATGGTAGTAGTTGTTCTAGACCAGGTGTTTTCAGTCTTGTTTACGAGTGGTTGTTTTGGACCAGGTGTTTGCGAGAAGTATGATGGTTTTGGCCCAGGTGTTTGCGGGCGGGATTCATGGTTGTGGCACTAGTGTGTTCAGGCGGGGTGTGGTATTAGGACTGTTGTGGGAATGGTGGAATTGGTATGATGTGAAGGATGTATTCAATAACCAGTAGGAAAGTGGTGTGGGGTACCCAAATATCGATGTGCTTTTACTATAAATTACTTGACATGCGTAATTTGGGTAGCATTCCTTTGTGAGGCTTGGGTGGATAGTTTACCTTGCTAGATGTTCTAGTTATCTCTTTTTCCACGTGGCATTAGAATGCCTCTCCACTTTTCCACAAGAGCTTTTGGTTTCCCTACTGAGTATACTTGTATGCTCACCCTTTGTGTATAAAACTTCATTCAGGTTTCCAGGAAGACTTTTGGGATCATGCAGGACCGTAATAGCTTGACGTTGGGGAAGTTTCTCTTGTCATTTTCTTATTTTTCTTCTTGGTACATTACCATTGTAGTTCTTGTGGCTTGTATCTTTTACTTTTGAACATGCATATGGGAATGGATTACATTCGTCTTTATCTTTACCTTCTACTTTTGGTGTTGTTTGGGATTTACTATCTTATCTCCTGATCCTATTAAAATAGAATGGGCAATGCCTTCCTCCTTGTGTGTTATTCTACACCTTTAAGGCTAGTTTCCACTCTGGGACCTATTGAATGCGATTCTCGGGGGTCATTATCTCTCCATCAACTTAAATAAGGAAGGTTCTGGGAATCTGCTGTCCCTTCCCTCATTTTTGTGAATGTAGTTCGTGACATATCTACTCAACAAAAATTAGTGGGTTTTTCCTACGAACTAATTTCCATCACATAATATTATTGATGATGAATATTCTCTATCGATTCATAATTAAATTCTTGTCAAAATATACAAGAATATATTATATTTGATAAAAAAATTAATATAATTTATTTAATATTCATACTGTACAACTAGTGTAAATCATTTGATTGATATCAATTTATTAAATTGAAAAAATTTATACTGTTCTAGATTCCAAATTGATTATAAACACAATCCCGTGAATCATTAATTTTGTAAAAATGAATACATATTTGGTAAATAAAATAATATTTTATAGAATTATATTATTTCAATTACCACTATATGGTTTATTTTAAATGATGCTTTCATTTATTTATTTTCCAAACACTACCTATACATCACATGATATTTTTATAATTTTTATTCATTACATTGATTATTTTAGTTTATAATTGTAAAACCATGTACCCAATTTCCTGGTGCTGATTCATTATTTTATTACATTGGAATTATTATAATAAATTCAAACCCTGATGGGCGGAATGGTTTTGTATTTTGGGAAATCAAAATATAACATCATTTTTTTTATTACAACATAATATAGAAAATAGTAATGAAATTCTCTTAGAATAATCCATCACTATTAGATTATCCTTACAAGACATTCATAATAATAATCGTAACATCCCGACTAAAATCAAAACATTTGAAATGGGTGAGCTTAGACGATCAGTTTGGGCAAGTAATATTGCAACGGATTTCGTTAACATCAACTAAATGAATGATGAAAAACTAAAAATATATTGCATAAAAAAATACGAGAGAATAATGTGGTAGGAATGAAATATTATTGCACATAGAGGTTCACCCATTCCAGAACCTTTCTGCTCACCCTTGGAGTCCTCGAAGTTCATGGAGCATGGGAAAAATTCGATCTTTGTTCGTCCTGGTTGGGTTTTTCCTTTGTCTTCGCTACTTTTCATCATCCAGGGTAGGTATGCTTTTGTTTCTATGGGGATTTATGAAACCAAACTTAATGATGATAATGAAAAGAAATTAAATAATGAAGGGGGTGTGATCGATTTTCTTCTGTACTCTTTTATGTTGATATGTGTTGTGAACTGGAGGGTATTGTGCTCACTAAAAATCATGGATGTTGGTGGCCTTTCCTTGCGTCCAAATAAACCCTTGTCTTTTTTGATGAATAAATGAATGTAACATGGAAGTTGGTTAGTCACCTAAACTCTGTTGGTTTAAACAGATGTTCATTAAAACAGTAATCCCGGTGTGACCACCCCAGTTAACAAAAAGGAAGAATAACCTAATGAATGATGGGCTTGAACCTGGATGTTTCCCTCTATGTTTGGTAGTAGGTGTGTTGTTCGTCTTGGTGGTTATGGGAAGATGTGGATGGGGATGGGGTCCTCTATTGTGGCACTATTGTTGGTTGTGAATCAGAGGCTGTGTTGGCTGTATCTCGAGGCTTGTTTTGGTTCCGGTACATTGAGGGATCTCATTGATCCCTTTGTTGTTACGACTTTACAAGAAAACCGGGTGTGAATGAATAAATTTATTTATGGTCGTTTCTCTTCTCTGGCTTGTGGTTGTGATTGTTAGTTTCTCATTAGTATATTATTCACCCAAATGAGATCACTTGAACATGAAAACAAGAATGATTTAAATGGGGGGTTGGGTTTGGGGATGAGTTGTGACTTGGCCGCGAGTGATGTGCTTTTTATTATGAATTAATAGTAATGCAGGTGTTTGTGATTAGATTTTGGAGCCCCTAGGTTGGGATGAGTGACTATTACCTACACGTATATTGTATTTCTTATGGTTCTTATTCGCGCCCCACCCAAGTTGAGCACTTAGTGTTGAACACCACATTTCATGGGGTGGGTGTTTTTTCCAACACTCCTATGAGTGGATGGTTATTAGTTCCTTTTATGATCCCTGTCCCGAATAGACCAAGACTCTTTGGTAGGAAGTGATGGCCTGCGGTGCATTATAGCCCAAGATTCTTCGGGCAGGGTCGTTTTGTTTGTTGGCCCAGGTGTGTGCGGGCATGTTGTTTCCCAAGAGTCTTTTGGATGAGGCCCAGGTTTCTTTGAGCGGTGCAATAGCTGTTCTAACCCAGGTGCTTTTGGGCATAGTTCAGATTGGTGGTTGTGGTACAGGTGTTTTCGGTTGGGATGATGGTTGTGGACCAGGTGTTTGCGGGCGGGATGCGTGGTTGCGGCCCAGGTGTGTGCGGGCGGGGTGTGGCAATGGGACTGTGGTGAAAATGTCGGGATTTGTACGATGCATAGGATGTGTTCAATAACCAGTTGGAAAGTGGACGGGGTATATAATTGTCGATGATATATTACTACACATTACTCGACTTGAATTATTTGGAGAGTGTGCCTTGGTGAGGCTTGGGGGGATAGTTTACCTTGCTAGAAGTTCTGGTTATATCTTTTTCCATGGGGCATTAGAATGCCTCCCCACATGTGCATGAGATCTTTTGGTTTCCCCACTGAGTATGCTTGTATTGTCACCCTACATGTATAAAACTACATTCAGGTTTCCTAGATGACTTCAGGGATCATGCGAGACCTCACTCTCTTGAACGTTTGCACAGTTGTTGTTGTTATTTTCTTTTTTTTGGTACTTTACCTTTGGATTTCTTGTGTCTTGTATCTTTTTCTTATGAACATGCATATGGGAATGGCTTAATTTCTTCTTTATATTTACCATCTACTTTTTGTTTTGTTTGGGATTTACAATCTTATCATCTGATCCTATTAAAATAAAAATGGTAATGCCTCCCACCTTGAGTGTGATTCTATACCCTTAGTGTTGGTCGCCACTCCGGGAAATATTGAATGCGGGTCTCGGGAGTCAATATCTCCCCTTCAATGCAAAGAAGTAGGGGTCTGGCAATCTTATGTCCCTTCTCTGCTTTTGGTGAAGGCAGATCGTGACATATCTACTCAACAAAAATTAGTGGGTTTCTCCTACGAACTAATTTGCATCAAACAATATTATTGATGATGAATATTATCTTTCAATTCATAATTACATTTTTTTAAAAAATATACAAGAGACTATAATATTTGATAAAAAATGAATATAATTTATTTAAAATTCAAACTGTACAACTAGTGTACATCATATGATTGATATCAATGTATTAAATTCAAAAATTTATATTTTTATAGAATACAAATTGATCAGAACAACCATCATGTGAATCCTTAATTTTGTAAAAATGAAAACATATTTGGAAAATAAAATTATATTTTATAGAATTATATTATTTCAATTAACATTGTATGGTTTTTTTAATATGGTTCTTTCATTTATTATTTTATTTTCAAACACTACATATATATCACATTATATTTCTTATTATTTCCATTCATCACATTGATTGTTTTAGTTTATAATTGTAAAACCCTATACCCAATTTCCTGGTGCTGATGAATTATATTATTACATTGGTATTATTATAATAAATTCATACCATGTAGGGCTGAATGGTTTTTTATTTCTGGAAATCCAAATATAACTTCTTTGTTTTATTATAATATAAAATAAAAAATAGTAATGAAATTCAATTAGAATAATCCATCACATATAGATTTTTCTTACAAGCCAATCATAATAATCATCATCACATCCCAATGTAAATAAAAACATTTGAAAGGGGTGAGCTCAGACGATCAGTTTGGGTAAGTAATATTGAAAAATATATCATAAACATAAACTCTATTAATGTTGAACAACTAAAAATAAATTTCATTAAAATAATACGAGAGCATAATGTGGTAAGAATGAAAGATGATTCAACAAAGACATTTAAACGATCATAATACAAATAAAATTAGCCATTTTTATTCTACTAGTCAAAAAATAAGATGGTTTATCAATTATAATAATTATAATGAGAAAATTCATAATCATACACATGTGAAACATATTTTTGGGGCCTCAACCATGATGTTTGAAAATACTAGTGTAAGGCCTGAACCAAAAATCAACTCTATTTTTATCTCATGATATATACTGATGAATCAAGGGGATATAGTTGGACTCATCCATCACATTATAATTCCAATTCATTACAAATATGAATTTTTCTAAACATAAAAATCACATTTATATGCAATGTAAATAACATTTCCTAAATAATAAATATAATTACTAACCATTTTGTGTAGCACTGTGAATTATATGAAAATACAACATCTATAGTAAAATTAATAATAAAACATTTAATACAATATTATAGATGATAATAATAATATATTAATCATAATAAAAAATAAAATTTAATAGATTTGTTGAAATAGATTAAAATACATTAATAAAATCATTGTGGAAGTTTTTTAATAAGTACACTTTTTAAATTTAAAAGAAGATTTATTATGGAAAATTATTTTTTATGTTTAATGATTAATTATATAATATTTTAAAAGAACATATAAATAAATTAATTACAAAAATATAGAATTTATAAAAATAATTATGGTGTGAAATAGATTGTGGATGGTAATGGAAAATGGGTAAGAAATTGTGATTATCTTTTTTATCAGGTTTGCTTATTTTTTATTGGAACCTTGTAAAATATGTAATTTACATAAATGAAAGATGAAATGATCTATAAACATGTATTTGGACTATATTACTAATACATAAAGGAAGTCAAAAAAATATAGTAGATTTATATTATGGTAAATATAATGAAAGAATAACCCGAATGAAAATTGGTGGTTCAGATTGAATCCTCTAACATATATCTGATTGTGTTCTTCACATGACCTTAATATATAGGATGAAAACATTTAATCATTTATTTAATTATTTCATAAACTTTTATAGATTTACATTAATCATTATTATTTTATTTTTTATATAGTTTTTCATTAATTAAAAGACACAAATTCATCGCATTAGAGAATTCATTTCCTTGATTTTCACAATCAATATACTTGTATATGTGTATAGATGTTAATGTTAAATGAAAATAATTCTCCAGAATTGAATATATGTGATACTTCTAAACATCCATATTGTTAAATGGTTATAAATTTAATTTGATGATATTCTATGATGATGAGTTATACAAAAAAAGAATTAGTGATAATCATTTAGATTATTACATCGGTATTTCGATGATCAGCAACTAGTTTTTTCTTAGGAATTAGTATTATGTATATATAATAGTTACAAAAGAATAAATAGGATATAAATGATATATTATAGTAACAACCCAAGTGAATAAATAATATGGAATTTACATATTTATTAGTAATTGTGAATGAAATATTAGTTTTCATTTAATGGGGGTTCCATGTTCGATGGCGTACCCGATATGAAACAACAAGTTTCTTCAATATCTTATGTTACAAACAACATTAAGATATACCAGAAAATAATATTATTATATTATTATTTTAAATGTTTGTTAAGTCATAGACGTTGTATTGGCGGTAATGAAGAGAACTATCTACAATATAATTATACATGTTTGTTAAATGATTATACATTTATAAAATATAATATAGAAGTAAAAAAATTTAATGATTCAAATTTTAAGTATAAACACTATAATATTCATTAAAATATCGATTTAATGCCTTTTAATGGAGAACCATTTTTAAATCTAGTTTTTTCCCCATTATATGTTCTAGTTGAAACAATAATATTCCTCTTTAGAATCAGGTCATAAAAATTTATTATGGATGACATTTTAGTATTTTTATGATAATGTTCAGTTTTTAATGAAAAAGGAAAAATACCGCATTTTAATTCAAAACACCCTTTCAGTATAATTTATTTACATAGTTATAATATTCTTTTAATTGGTTTTAAGTTTAATTCGATTATTTTTTACGTTTAATCCAATGTTTCTCATTGTAAAGAATATCACTCTTAAATTTGAAATAATCAAATGTGAATATTTTGATAGTTATTATTTCGTAAAAATAAGTTTTCTGTTTTGATAATGATAATTTATTTTAAATTACCTTTTTTCCACTTCTGTGTATTGAATTTGGAAAAATGGATTCCATATTTGGAATTAGGATTTCCAAATTCTGTGAATTTGTAACTTTTATTTTTAGACATTATGAATTTTTACTTTCGTAAATATTTTATTTACCATTGTAAAAAGGTAAATCTGCTAAATACGAGTTAAAAAATAATATTAAAATAATATTAAATTATCATAAAAATTGTCCTAATACAATTGGCTGCTATATGTCCGACCATGGGCATCCTTGGGTCGATTTTGGAACTCCATATAGCCTCTTAAGAGTGATGACGAATCTTTATATAAATTAATTTAAAATAAGGACATGAATGACGTAAACATATATATTTTTGTAAATCAATTTTTTCATGGGGTTATATAAGTTATTTCTTAGACTATAAATAGTCAGTTGAAATATAAAATTATTTCTAACATCATTTTATTTTATTTATAATTTTTAGACATCAGATAATTAATATTATTTAAAACACAATGATGATGAAGTGAATACATTATTAATAAATGATTTAAATAAATGAGATTATAGAATCTAAAAAACAATCCAAAACCTTCCAAATTCGTATTGGATTATTTTATATCGAACAATAGTCATCTTAACATTGAATATAATTAGTATTGGACCTTTAGAAACTGAAAATATGTTATTATAAAACTATGTTGTCAAACATTCATAAAGAGGTCCTCCCCCCTTATAAAAAGGCATCACTTTTAACCCATTACTCACACCTCTAAAGTCCCTTGGCTCATCCCAAACCTACCAAATAAGCTCTTAACACACCTAACATCCTTATATGTTCTTTTACTTAGGAAAAAGGCACTTCAAAAAATTCTTTTGGATCAAACCAACGATAGTTACCCGATTTAAATGTCACATATTCTATTATGTTCTTTTCTATTATTTTATTTATCCATCAACTTAAATTTTTTTATTACATTTTTTTATAACAAAAACAGTATCCTATATATACTCGGTTGTTGTTATGACAAGGATTAAAACTACACATACACACACCTCCATCTAATAGGCAATGAAAAAAATTGTTTCTGTGGATGGGGAACTACTGCCTAACGAAATGATGATTATTAAAATATCTACTACCACCTCTTATGGTGTCCATTAAGATCGAACTGTATTTATGTGTGATATATATTATATTTATATTGTCTATATACTTATGTATTTTTCATTTATATCTTACCTTTATGGTTTCCATAATGTGTAAATATGATAATTTTATATGAGAAAATGCGGACAACCACCACCTCATAGTTATATGACTCGTTCATGAAAAATGTAGGTTGTATAAAGAAAATAATTAATGAAATAAAATAAAATTTTATAATGGAATTATAATTTACCGATGTGTCTTTAATTTTTAATTTCATTAAAATATTAAATTGAAATGAAAGTAGCGTTAATGCGAACATACGGTATACCGTCTCCATTAACAGTGCATTTCATTTCTTATCTCTGTATGTTATGTACTGTTATAAATAAAAATATGTTCTCGATATATATGAAATATATGATATCTAAATAATGAGAATCATTATGTAGATAATGTACTTTTTATCTCATTATAACCAATTGTAATTATAAGAAGTACATTTCTGACTGAAGTACCAAATATCGAAAAATTACCATTATTAAATTAAATAGTTATGTAATGTTTATAAAGTGGTAAGAAATGATATAAAATTAATAATAAACATGAAAATGGTACTTAAGAAATTAGAAATTATATTTATTTTATTATTTAGGATATAAAAGAATGGCCGAGTGAAGTTGGACACGAGGTAAGGGTCTTTGTCTCAATCTCCTTTAATTGAGGCATATTTTGATTTATACACGACAATATTTTATACAATGTATAAACACATTTGAAATTTCATTTCATACAAAGGGAATCATTTTTTATGAATCGTTTTATTAAATGACAAAAATAATGTATTTTTAACATACGCGGTGACAACAACCTTTCTTCCGCCGTGAGAAATATTTTTTTTGGCTTCCTTAACAAGTCGTAATGTTTTCAAAGAAAATAAACACCATATACACTTTTTTACCTATTTTGGAATTTAAAATGGTATTGATAATGGATTGATTAGGTCAATAAATTTAAATGATAATACTAATTGAAATATTGAAATGATATCTTTCCATTATGTGTGTTTTATGTGTTTTAAATAATCTATGGTTCATGGGAATTTTTTATGTATACTGGTGGTTTCGTGGTAATTATAGAGTGGGTGACCCTGAGATTGACATCTAAATCATTGGGTAAAGTGATAGAGGTAAACGATAATATTTCCCCTAATATATTTATGGAATATATTGTGATGGGTTTTTCAAACGTAACACCTTATGTAGATTTGATTGATACAATGTATGTATGATATGGATGCCACATATTTCCCATATGATTGATGATTTTTATGTGATATTCATTAATCTTTTGATTTCATGAGTTATGTTAAAGTTCTTATGATCAATATTTATTTATGGACTAATTTTTTATTTCCTTATTTTATAATATTTACTGATATTTTTATGCTTATACCATGTTTTTAGAAAAATCAAAAGACTTAAAGATGAATAAGTTCAATGATGTGATAAAGGTAAAATTCATTTAGTATAAAAAATAAAACTAGACATTACACTTTTTTCAACAGTTTTTATTTTATAATAGAAATGGAAACTGTGTATTTGTGTCTACATTGTATTTTTTGAGATGTAATGTAATAATTATTTATCAAATCTCTAAAACTATAAGGTTGAAAATATCCTCAATCTGAATAATTTATTTAATTGAAGATTGTGTAATGTTTAATGTTGTCTCCTTATATTTCGTATCCGAGGTCGATTTAGACAACATTACGAGTTAGAATATTGATAAAACAATGTCCATATATTAATTTATTATTAAATTTAATTGATATAGAATTTACAGATTACCATGTTGCTTTGACTAATAATTTTTTTTAAGAATGGTTTTCCACAAGGGAATTAGGGCAGTTATACTATGGAGACATCAAGAGGAAGACACTCTTCCAAATCAGTATCCTGAGATGGTTGTAATCAGAAGTGAACAGTTTGTTACATTGATTGCATAGTTGACTCAGGCTATTAATGGTGGTGGTATCCATGCATGAGATCATCTAGATCAACCATAGAGATACATTTCTGTAGTGGAGCATTACATGAGGCCACATCCCCCATCATTTAGAGGATAATCTATCCCTGTGCTAGATGAAGGGAAGATTAAAACACTGAAGAATATTTTTTATGTCATGGTCTGTTCATAACATCAAAAAGTTTTTCTTGTTTATTACTACATTGAAGGTGAATCTGATCAGTGGTAGTCAATGGTTATTAATATCAAATATAGTTAGGAGATTGATTCTCTGGATTGGGATGAATTAAATGGTATGTTTCTTGAAACAAAATTCCTAATGTGGTTCGTCTTAGGATAGAAAAATAATTCTTCTAATTGAAGTATAATGATGAATTAGTGGCTAATTATGAATCAAAATCCACTCGACTGCCAAGGTATATTCCAAACTTCATAAAAGATCATTATAGTAAAATAAATCATTTTTACTTAAGATTAAAGACAAAGTATGGAAGATATTTATCTTATCCCGAGTTCAAAAGACATTAAAAACATGTTAGATGTGAGAAGAAGGTGGAAATGGAGTTTTCTCATGATTAGGTGTTCTTTGACAAACAACATAAAAAGAGGTAGAGGTGGCAGACGAAAGGGAATAACTCTTTAAAAAAGTCTGATGGTATGAAACATAAGATTATAGTTTGTAAAAAATATAGTAAAATTCATATTGGGGATTTATTTTGAATTACGGTATGTGATTCTGATATAGTAAAATGGGACATAAGGCTCGTAATTTCACTAAAAAAGATCACGACAATGATTAGACATAATCAAATTTAATGTTATTAAAATGTTTTTAGTGAAATTAAATTGGTCCTTATGAAAATGAGTGTCGAACGAAGAACTCAAATGAGGGAATGATACGATAATACAAGTATAAAGGGTTGGTGTAATCCATTTCGACTACTTTATCAGAAGTTGGGACATTAAATCAAGTAGTATCATGTATACTATTTGTTAATTCAGATTATGCCAATTTGTTGATTGATTCATGGTCTACACACTCATTAATTTATTATAATTATTCATTTAAATTGGGAAATCCATCGCATCGTATGAATATTGAACTTATGGTAAAAAGAAACGGGATGACATGATGTGATAAAAAATATATGATCCTTCACGACCTTGTGTGCAGAATGAATCTACTAGAAAACTTTATTGTTTTGCCTCTAGTAGAGTTTGATGTTATTTTTTATATGGATTGGATTTATGTTTATCAGGCTATCATTAACTAAAAATCTATCAAGGATTCAATTTAGAAAGAATTTTAGTTTGTGTGTAAGAATGAAATATAACTTTGGACAACATATCCGGAAGTTGAGAAACTAGTAAAATATGGAAATGAATACTGCCTTGCACATAATGTTAAAAACAAATTGACTATTCAGATTAATGATGTGTCAGTGGTAAATGAGTACCTTGATTTTTTTCTTGACGAGTTTTTTGTTATTATACCTTAACGGGAAGTTTAACTTATTGTTGAATTAGTTCTAGATGCAAAGAAAATTTCATAACCCCCTTATCGAGTGGCTTAAATTGAAATTTTAGAGATACAAAAGCAATTTTAGGGATTATTAGATAATTGATTCATTTGACCTAGTACATCACCATTGGGAGACCCAGTATTATTTTTTAAAAATAAATATGGTTCAATGATACATTTCATTGATTAAATTTCATTGAATAACATCACTATTAAGAAAAGTATCATTTTCCTCATATTAATGATTTGTTTGATCAGCTATAGGGTGCTCATTATTTTTCAAATATTGACATGAGATCAGTGTACCATCAGTTGAAAGTAACGGAAGCAAAGATTCCGAAGATAGTGTTTCGTACTAGATATGGCCATAATGAATTTTTAGTTATGCCTTTTGGGTTAACCAATTCACCTGATGTATTAATTGATCTTATGAATAGAATTTACCATGAGTTCCTAGATAAGTTCTTGCTTATGTTCGATGATTATATTTTGGTTTATTTTAAAAGTAAATGTGATAATGAATTTCATTTAAGTGTTTTCTTGAAAACCTTACACAAAAATAAACTGTATTGTAAATTCAGCAGTGTGAGTTTCGGTTACAACAAATTTCTTTCTTTGGTCCCATTGTTTAAAAAAATGGCATAACTGTTGTTCCCGCTAAAAAAAAAGTTGTTGAAGACTAGACAAGATCTTCAAATATCGGAGAGAATCGTAGTATTCTTGTTTTATCGGGTTATTAATGGAGGTTTGATAAAAAAAATTATTGGTTATCTAGCCCAATGACTACGTTAAAATGAAAAGGTTTTATGTTAATTTTACTAACGAATGTGATGATTTTATTTATGAATTGAAAAGAAGCTTGTTGAATTCTCTAGTTTTGGAACATCCTTCTATATATGGTGAGTTTTTTATCTATAATTATGATTTTTTGAGAGGAATTAAATGTTTCCAAATACATAATGATCAGGTAATTGCTTATGCTTTACTTCAGTTGAAATCTCATGAGTTGAATTACCCTACACATGATTTGAAATTTGCGGATGTTTTTTTATTTAAAAATTTAGAGGCATCATTTGTATGGAGTAAAATGTGAAATATATATTGACCACAAAATTTTTAAGTATATATTCACTCAAAATTAATTGAACATTTGACATAGGAGATGGTTGGAATTAATCAAAGATCATGATCACACGATTCATTACCATTCGGGAAAGGAAAATAATGTGGCTTATGCTTTGAGTCGAAGGAGTAATTCTATATTAAACTTGTTAGGTTTGGAACTAGATCCTTTTATTAATGATTTTATGAGATTTGGCATAGAAAATATTAGAGCATGAGATTCCTTGGTATTGTTTCATGTATCAGTGAAATCATCAATATGAGACAGAATTATGAAAGCTCAAAAGGAAGAGAGTGAGTTAGATAAAAATATATAGTTTGTTCAGAAGGGTATGTTTGTAGATTTTAACATCGATAATGATTTTATGTTGATATTTGGGAAGATATTATGTGTTCCTTGTGATTCACAGTTAAATAAATAGTTGTTATTTGATGCTTATAGTTCTCTTTTTTCAGTTCATCTAGGTAGTACTTTGATGTAAATAGATCTTCGAGAATATTACAGGTGGGATGGAATGAAAAGAGATATTGATGACTTTATTGTGATGTGTTTGACTTTTCAACAGGGTAAAAAATATCATTAGTTACCGAATGAGATGCTTTGTTCATTACCAGTGTGAGTATGGAAATAAAAAAATATATCCATGGATTTAATTGTGGGATTACCGAATACATCTCTAGGTAATCATGTTATCATTTTTAATATTGATTTGTTGAATAAATATTGGCATTTCCATTCTACTCGAGATACTATTACTCTAGATCTAATTTCTCAACTGTATGTTAATGAGATCGTTAGGTTTCATGGAGTTCCTCTCTTTATTGTATTTGATCTTGATCCCAGATTTACTTCAAATTTTTGAAATGGCATTCAAAAGTCATTGGGTACTAGATTAAATTTTAGTATATCTTTTCCTCCTCAATCATATGGGTAAATAGAAAGAAGAATTAATGCCTTGGAAGATATGTAACGTGCTTGTTCACATGATGACCTGGGATGTTGGGAACAACATCATTCTTTGGTTGACTGTTTTTATAACAACAGATTTCATTCAGTATATAGATTTCTCTATTTGAGGCAATATATTGAAAGTGGTGTCATACTCCTGCATTTTGCGATGATGTTTGTAAATTGATGTTGATGAGACTAGAATTGGTATAAGATATAACAGAAAGGGTTTAGTTGATTTATAAGAGCATGAGAACAGCTTAGAGGAGCAGAAATGTTATGTGGATAACACGAGGAAGGATCATTCATTTGAGACAGATGGTCATGCCTTTCTCAAACATTCTCCATGGAAAAGTGTGATACCATTTGGTAAGAAGGAAAAGTTTAGTATGGGAATCATTAGACCCTATGAAATCCTAGAAAAAGTAGGAATAGTTTCCTAAAGTGTAGCTATACTTCCAAATTTTTCCTAGGTACACAATGTTATTCATGTTTCCATGTTGGGAATTAATTTTCTAGATCCATCTCTTGTTTTGAGTCTAGAGGTAGTTCAGTTGGAAGAGAATCATTCATATGAGGAACCACCAATATAGATTCTTGACCAAAGAGAGAATGTGTATAAAAATAAGGTAATCCATCTAGTAAATGTTTTTTAGAAAACCACATTGTTGAAGTGGAAACATGGGAATCTGAAAATGCTATGGGGGATAAATACCCCCATTTATTTGATAAGTGAATAAAATTGCAAGAACAAAATTTACAAAGGGTTGGGGAAATGATGTAATATCCAAAGAGAATAAAGAATATGGATGTTTCATATATATTAATAAATATTAAGAAATATTAATTTCACTTTAAAGGTGATTCCATGTTTTATGGGGTACCTGATACAAAACAACAGGTTTTTTGAAATCATACGTTACCCACAACATTATGTTATACCAAAAAATAATATAATCCTATTATTATTTTATGTGGTTTTAACTCATAGTCATTGTATTTCTGAGAATTAAATGAACTAACTACAATATGATTATACAAGTCTTTTAAATGTTTTTACATTTATCCAATCAATGTTAGATTTTTAAAATGTGAATGAATCCAATTTTTTTCATAAACACTTTAATATTCGTTAAAATATCGATTTACCGCTTATTGATGGAGAAATGTTATTTAATACTGTTTTTATCAATTTTGTATGTTTTATTTGACAATATAATATTCTTCATTATAATAGGGACATTTAAATTTACTTTGAAGACATTTTGTTATTTTTTTATAATGATCAGTTTTTAATGAATAGTTAAATATATATCATTATAATTCAAAACTTCTGTTTAATCTAATTAAATTATATAGTTATAATATTATTTTAATTCTGTTTAATTTTTTATTGAATTATATGTTTACCATTTAATCAATTTTGGTCAATGGAAATAAAATCACTTTTACATTGGACATAAACAAAGACAATTCTTTTGAAAAGTATTATTTCTTAAAAACATGCTTTACGTTTTGACAATGATAATTAATTTTAAATTATTTTCATCCACTTTTGGGTTTTGAATTTGAGAAAATGGATTCCATAAATATAATTTTTATATCTAATTAGTGACAATAGGTAACTTTTATTTTTAGACATTATGAATATTTACTTCAATAAATATTTTATTTACCTTCGTAAAAAAGTTAAATCTGGTAAATAAGGGTAAAAATATAATAATAATAATAAATGACCATAATAAAGTCATAATTCATTTGGAAGATACATTTTTACCCTGGGAATCCATTGGAAGATTTTGGGACGCTTTACAGCCACATCAAAGTGATAATGACACTTTATATTAATTATTTTAATGTAAAGAAAAAAATGCCATAAAAATATATCTTTTAGTAAATAAATTTTTACATGGGGTTATATATGTTTTATATGATATTATAAATATTACACTTAATCCTACAAATACTTCCAACATCATGGTATTTTCTTTATATTTTTTAGACATTAAATAGATAAAATCATTTATGACTCAATGAAGATGCAGTGATTTCATTATTAATAAATGATTTAAATAAATGAAAAAATAAAATTTGAAAAACTATCCAAAACCTACCCAATATCAATTGGATGATATTATTTCAAAAAAGTGCCAACCTATCTTTGAATTTAATGATTTTTGGACATTTTGAAACCAAAAATTGGTTTATAATAAAATAATGTTTTCAAACGTTCCTAAAAAATCCCGTACCCCTTATAAGAAGCCATCAATTCTAACCCATTACTAAAACCTCTAAATCCCCATGGAACATCTAGAAACATTCTTGTTAAGCCCTAAAGATCCCTCTATTTCACTTATAAGTCTTACCTAAGGCATAAATCACATCAATTAAGCCATTTAGTTCAAACCAATGGGAGTTGACTGATATTAATGCAATGTCTTCAATGAAGTTATTTTATTTTATTTTACATCTCCAACAACATAAATCCAGTATCCAAAATATATTAGGTTGTTTTTAATAGAATAATTCACACTACACTTACACACACCTCCGTCTAATGGGTAAACAACATAATATTTCTGTGGACGGCGAACTACTGCCTCACAAAACGATGATTGTTCAATCTTCTCCTACCACCACTCATTGTGGCCATTAAAATGAAACTATATTTTTATGAAATATAAATTATATTTATATTTTTTATATACTTCATTGTTTTTAATTTATATAATAACATTATTGTTTCCATAATGGGTAAATACCATAATATCATTTGAGGAAGTGCAGACTACCGCCCCCTCAATGTGATGTGACTCATACATACCATACCTTAGACATATGAATGATGGTTTTAATGAAATTATATTTTATATTATGATGGAATTTTAATATACCTGTGTATCATTATATTTTCATTACAGTAAAATATGAAATATAAATGAAAGTATCATTTATGCGTACATACGGCTTACCATCTCTAGGAACTATGAATTTCATTTCTAAACGCGAAATGTTATGTAATGTTATAAATACATATATATATATAGGATATATATGAAATATATGATATCTTAATCATGAATATAATTCTAGTGAAAATGGAATTTTGAACACATGAACAACCTATAATTATATGAAGTTCATTTTTGACTCAAGTAACAAATATCGACAAATAGACCATTATGAATTAAATTATTATGTAATGTTTAAATCATGGTAAAAAATAATATTAAAAATAATAAACTTGAAAAACATTCTTATGAAATTTTAAATTATCATTATTTTTTTATTCATGTGATTAAAGAATGAACGAGTCAAGTTGGACACAAGGTAAGGGACTTCGTCTCACTCTCCATTCATTGAGGCATATTTTGATTTATACACGAAATTATTTTATATGAAGAATAAACATCTTTGAATTTTCATTTCATTAAATGGGAATATTTTTAAATGAATTTTCTTACTAAACAAAAAAAGGGTTCTTTGTAACGTATGCGGTGATGACAACTTTTCCGCCGCAGTAAGCATTATTGGTTTTTTGGCTTCCTTAACATGTCGTAATGTTTTTAAAGATAATAAATAGCATATAATATTTTTTCATATTTATTTATTGAATATGGTTTTTTTACTAATTTATAATTTCAATATATATAAATTATATTTTGTGATTGAAATGTTGAAATATTATCTTTCCTTTATGATTGTTTTATGTGTTGTTAATATGTTATGGTTCTTGGGCATTGATTATATACACAGGTGGTTCTGTGATAAACCAAGGGCGGGTGAGCCTAAGATATCTCTTTTATTAATTGGGTAAGGTGATAGAGGTAAAGGTTAATATTTCTCTTAAGAGATGTAGGTAATATACTGTTATGGATTTTCCAAACAAAACTCCCTATTTAGTTGTGGTAGAAACAATGTAAGTATGATGTGGATGCCAAAAAATACCTTTATTATTTATGATTTATTTGTGTTATTCATAAATATTAGGATTTCATGAAGTTTGCTAAAGATCTTATTCTAGGTATGTATTAATGGAATAGTGTGTTCTTTCATTATTTTATAATCTTTACTATGCTTGTTATGCTTATCCAATGTTTTTGAAATGATTTTAACACGACTGAAAGATGAAAAGGGTAAATGATAGGACCAAGGAAAAGTAATTCTATATAAAACATGGAACTGGACATGACACTTTTTTCAAGTGTTTTTTTAATTAAAATGAAAACTGAGAGGCAGTGTCTACTTTGTAATTTTTGAGATGCAATGTAATAAATATGGCCTAATTCTCTAAAACACTAAACCTAAAAAGATCCTCAATGTGAATTATTCATTTAATTAATCATTATGTAATTTTAATGGCCGGGGACTTATAATTATAGTCTATTTTAGAGATAATAATTGTATTAAGACCAAAAAGGAAAAAGAATATGTTGAACGAATGTTCGTCTTCCACAGAGGTTGTAAATCGGCACCTAACAGACAATGATTTCATTTTTAAAATAATTTAGTGAGTGTAAGGATTTTGAAGAAGGATATTACATTAACATGATATCATTATAGTATATATATTATAATGTATTTATCATTCTAATTTGGATAGAGTATGTTATGAGAGAATAAAAGAGGAAAATAAATTAAAATGAAATAAAAAGAAAAGGAATATGGTTCACTACTTTAATTATACTCTTTGAAAACCTCTTTAAGGGAATTGATTTTACTTTTTTGATGATACCAAAACCTCCATGACTTGGGATAAAGACTAGTTAATTGTACTTGGGATGGATTTTAAATGGAATTAATTCTGAGAGGATTGATGAGAAGAGGGGTTGAGGGTTGGTTTTTTATGTTGGATGAGAAGGGTTATTTATCATTATTATATTCATGTTTTTATTGTTTTTCTCAAGACAAGGATTAATATTTATTATTGTTATAAAATAATGCAATTTTTTCACGTTTGTTCAAACCAAAGGTTCTTATATTATCCAAAAATTATACACCACTCTAAAATTAATTTATATAGAATTTATCATAAATTATAGCATTTTACTACTCAAAAAAATTCTAATATTTTTGAACAATCTCAAAAATTCCCCATTACTATTTTTAAACATGTATGATTCAAAAAGTAACTCCATTTTATGAGAATTATTTTTATTAATATAAGAAATTTCATTTTTTTTTATTAAAAACTACATTTACTCCAAAAATTCAGTTTTAAAATGTAAATCTTATTATATAATCTTCCACAAAATTAACTATGTGACCATAAATTTTTCCTTAAATCATATGTCAAAAAATATAGATTTATGAATGAATTTTTTGAAAATAAATTTTATTTTAAATAATTTTATATATTATGATATCATAATTAAATATCTATTATATATAAATAATTTAACACGTAATTACTAACTTATTCATTTACTAATTCTATAATATAATTACATGATACAATAATTTATTAGTTTCCTAAATTTTTTTTAAACATTTATAGTTGATGTTACTATTAATTTGAACAATTTACTATTTATAATGGTCATATTAATGTTTTAAGGTAAATACATTACTCAATAACAAATTAACATGATCCTATCAGAATCTAAATATCATAATGATTGCAACCGTTAATGTACATTTTTTGAAATTAAAATCCATGAAATGAAAACATTGTGTTTAATGACTATTTAATAACAATATTGTTTAAATTATATAATAAAAATGTGTTAATTAATAGGGACCCATTTTCTAATAATTATCTATAATATTAAATTTATTTGTACCTCCTTGGGGTGTTACATTCTCTTATCCACAAAAATTATTCCTCAATATTAAAATAATGTTACCACAAAAAACATGGGTAGATCCTTATCATAAGTTCCTCAGTCTCTCATATTTCCTTTTCAAATTTAGGATTTTCTCTATGTACCATTAGTAGCTGAATCGTTCGAAATCTTAACACATGTTCTTTAGTGCCTAAAATTCAAATAGGCTCTTTAGAGAAAGATAAGTCAGGTTCCAATTCTATTCTGTCAAATTTGTGTACACGTATTGGTTTTGGCATGTAATTTCATAACATTGTGATTTGGAACACAATGTGTACCATAGAAAGGATTGGAAGAATTTCAATACAATAATCCAGTGCTCCAATTCACTACATAACATTGAAATACATTGATATACCTCAATCTTAATTTACATTTATTCCAAAATGATATTACAACCTTCCAAGGTTATACATCTAATAAAACGTGGAATCCCACATGAAATAAAAAATCCCTTCCTTGGATTATTAAAAAAACCATTCTCCTTCTTTGAGCTTCAGTGATATGATCCTGAATAGTCTTTTCCTTTGTTGTTGTTTCCTCAAAAAACTATGTTCCCAAAAGATTCATTTCACCAACTTCTTCACAAAATATTTGTGTACAACATCTCTTTCTAGACAATTATTTATATTGATCCATTTGGATAATTTAATGGATACTATTATTGAAGGGAAAATATACCAAATAGAAACTACTAATCCCTCATACCTTTAAAATCAATTGATCATGATCTTACCATGTCTTATAAGGTTTAGATCATTCTATTTGATTGCCCATAATTATTAGGGTGATAAGTAGTACATAAATGAAGCTCATTATCCAAATATTTATTAGGTATTTTCCAATAATTAAATGTTAATCATGGGTCATGATCGGACAATATTGGGAGTGGTACTCAATTCTGTCTTAAAACATCATTAATATATATTCATGCAAGGTGATACTGTGGAAAATCATCCCTTATAGTAAGAAAATGTTTATATTTCATAAGTCGATCAACAATTACCAATATTTCAACATTACTTATAGGTGATTTTTGAAATCCATTGACAAAAACCATGTTGATATCATCACTTTTCCATTGTAGGAATATGAATATGTTTTATAACACCTCTTGGATTTAGTCTTTCATCCTTCACCTATACACAGACTATGATTTTTTATAAACAAAATGAAACATCCTACTTCATGTTGTTCTAAACTAATACTCCATCAAATATATTAACATCATTGTTCTAGAAGGGTGTATAGAGAAGTCCAATCTATGGGCATCAACCAAATACTCTATTTTTTACTTGGGTATAGAGGGAACATAAAGAATCCACCCAAATTTTAGAATTCTATCCTGACATATGATGGCTGGAAACATCCCATCATTCACAACATTAATTTTCATTGTCAGATTCTCTTTATTAGGATAATGAATTTTGAAATTTCAAAATAATTATTGTTGGGAATCAAATTTTTAAAGTAATTTTCATTCATATTCGTTGATAATTCCCATTTCCATATTTACTATATCAATAAACACAATCTTCCTTTAAATCTTCATTTTGATTATAACTCCATGATCCTTCCTACTCATTTAATCTACCACTTTTTTTCCTTCCTCATGTGTTGGTGTATAGAAAAATCATAATCCATGAGTACCTGATGTCATCACCTTTTCGTCATGTTGTGTAATTTCTTGGAGAATTTTAATTCCATGCTCTTGATATATGAATATATCACACACATTTTACCATAGAGATAATGTATACATATCAACGAGGAAAAGAATACTATTGATGACTCAATATAATATGATGGATAGTTTTATTCATGACTGTTTAACTTCAATGATGCATAGTCAAAAAACTCCATTAATATTTATAAGGACACATCCAATTCCTTTCATTGACGAATCACTATAAATCAAAAATCCAAAATTTTCTTGTATGTAGAGTCAAGATTAGTGAATTCCCTAATATCATCTACAATTTATGAAAACAATTATTCAATGTCTTCAGTCCATATGAACATGACCCCTTTACGAGTAATAATTGTTAAAGGGACGGCTAAAATATTGATGTTTTTAATTATACATTGATAATAACATGATAAACCAATAAAACCACTTACCTCATTTATGTTCATTGGAGATGGAAATTCCTAAAATACCATTGTCATTGTAGGATCAACTAATATTATGTAACACCTCGCCCCTACCTCATTGAATTGACGTGGTGGGGAGGGTTACATGGCCTTAAGCGATGTTCCCAAGGCGCCAAAGGCTGGAAATAAATTCATAGGGCTTCAAGGAATAGTGGGGAACAATTTTCCCTTAAGAAGATAACCCAACTAAACCATCCATTAACTACCACTATATTATGCATGTCAATAAACATTCCAACATGAATTCCTAAAAGGCAACCAAATTGTTCTGCCATAAAACCCAAGTCCAACATAAGAACACCATATCAGAGTACTAATTGGAAGACCAAACAATATGCACCGTGTGCCATGATTCCATGACCACTCTGCACCAAGCTCCAAGCTCTAAGCTCCACCAACACATCACAATAGGCCACTAAAAAATTGTGATGCCTTACCGTTGACAACATCACGGTACACAACATCTGCAATGAAACCATGATGCCAAAGAAGGGGGGGTGAGTACTGAAACATAATAGGATTTCCCGAAATAAATTCCCTACACACACCACTAGAATTATACCGTTAGCACATTTATATAAAACAATATATATAAAATGAACAGTAGTACAACCATATATATAAGCCAAACATGCCCTTAACAAGCCATCACAACCAAACCAAGAAACCAAGGGAAATCCAACCAAACATGCCACAAGACATTTCATCATTCACAAACTAGCACAACAATTTCCAACTTTCTAATCAATTCACAACAATCTACCAAAACAACCAAACGATAGAGCTTTCTTCCAACCCGTTCACCCATTCACAACTAGTGGTTCTTCCCATACACTTATCCCTTGATGGTGGCCCGTCCATCCACTATTCATCCCCTTTTCATAGTGGTACTTCTCACCACTTGCACAAAATATTCCTATCAAGCCATAAAATATCATATGACTCACTAAGGTCACACCAACATGCTATCAACCTATTCCATCGCATACCAATCCATTTCAATAAATAGTACATTTATTGAAAACCATTTCCCATGCCAAAACACATTTCAATAAAAAAATCTTTATTGAAAACCATTTTCCATCAACCATTTTCCCAAATCAATCTCAACAACCCATTTTAAAATCTCTATTTTAAAATCCAGAACAATAGAATTTCACCAGTAAACCCCCTTTTTCCCAAAAAATCCCCCAAAACATCACCCATGTGATATCCAATCATTTTCGCACATCAAACCAAAATTAATTCAAGCACAACAAATCAATTTTAATAAAACACCAATAGTTCTAACCAAGTGGTGCTGAGAGAGAAACCACCTAACTTTGGGCTTCTTGAGATATCGACCCACAAGCACCCACACGTCAAATCTGGTGAACGCACCACTGAAACATCTCTAGATCTCATTAACTAACATTAAAAAGCCATAAATTTAACATTCAAGGAAACCACAACCCTAGATCTACACACAAAAAGTGTAGATCTTGAAAACCAAGAAAGAGGGATATGTCTAACTAGAGGGAAAAAAAGAAACTAAGAGGAGAGACTTACCCAAGAGAAGCCACCATCAATCTCCAAGAATCCTCTTCAAAACGATTCCAAGACAAGTGGGAGAGCCCATGAAACCCTTGAGACCCGAAAGTCCCGAGTGATCTTTGAGTGGGAGAGAATTTTGAGAGGAATGAGGAAAGCACGAGTGAGACTAGGTTTTAAAACACTATTTTTAAGTGGCCGCACGGTTTTCCCCCACTGTTTGTCAAACCATGTGCTAACCATTCCCAGGCTACTACCTCGAGAGCAAGGGTCTGCATCATTTCCTCGCACGGTTTGGAAAACATTGAGTAGGCCGAGTGAAGCCTACTATCCCCCCCCCCCTGCACGGTTTCCTAGAGCATCTGCACGGTTTCCCACTAATCGTGCTCAAACCGTGCACACGTAGAAAAGCCTCCAAACTCATCCATAATCATTCCAAACAATCCCAAAATATTCCCAACTCATCTAATGCACTTTAAACCCATAAAAATGGCATAATCAAAAGCTACATACCTCAAACCGGGGGTTCCACATTATCCCCACCATTGGACATTTCGTCCTCACAAAGTAGTGAACCTGCCATTTTCCGAAAGAGCTTGGGCCACTGCTCGACCATATGTTTCTCCCACTCCCAAGTCTCCTCTTCAATCTGACCATTCTTCCACAAACAAAAACTAAACCGTTTCTTTTACCACACAAGACTTTCTCTTGCCTATCCAAAACCCACACTGGAACATGCACCAAAGAAGCATCAAGTTCTACTTCAACATGATCCCATCGAATCACATTGTCACTATCAGGCTGATACTTTTTCAACAATGACACATCAAACACATTGTGCACCACAATGAACCTAGGTGGAAAAGCCAAATGATTATCCACCGAACCAACATGTTCAAGAATCTAAAATGGCCAAATATACCTCGGATATAACATTCCCTACATCCCAAACTGACGATGTCACATCCTAGGAGAGATCCTCAAGAAAACATTATCACTCACGTCGAACGATAATGGCCATTGACAATGATTTGTATATGATTTCTGACGACTCTGAGCCGTCTCCATTCTCATCCTGATCAGATTGATCTTCTCCGTAGTATCCTGGACACGGCTCTATCCAACCATCAAGGACACTCCTGTTTCCACCCAACATAGTGGAGAACGACACTGCCACCCATACAACACTTCAAACGGAGCCATATGTATGGATTCCCGATAACTGTTATTTTAAGAAAATTCTACCAATGACAAGTGATCATCCCACAAGCCACCAAAATCAATGACACAAGCCCACAACATATCCTCTAGAGTTTGTAGCATCCTCACAGATTGACCATCCATCTGAGGGTGATATGTCATACTAATTGTAAACATAGTTCCAATGTGTTTTGGTAAGGATTTCCAGAAACGAGATGTAAACCTCAGATCTCTATCAGATACAATCGAAACTGGAACACCGTGCATCTTTACTTCCTGTCGAATATAGGTTTTTGACATATCCTCCACCATATGAGATTCACGAATTGGGATGAAATGGGCTGAATTCATTAGCCGATCCATTATCACCCAAATGGAATTTTTCTTTCTAATCGTTCTTGGGATACTTGTGACAAAATCCATCGCTATTTTCTGCCACTTCCAAACAGGGATTTGTAATGACCGCAACATTTCTGATGGACTCTGATGCTCTTCCTTGACCTACTGTCAAGTCAAGCATCTTGAAACAAACTCCACCACTCTACTTTTCATACCAGCCCACCAGAACTATGCTTTCAATGATTTATACATTTTCTGAATTTCAGGATGAACGTCCCACCTAGAATGAGGATACGACCTTAGAAGATCATCCTGATAAGAAACGGGTACAACCATCTGATTCTGAAATAAAAAAAATAAATATATATTCAGTTTCCAACCCTCAATGGTCTCCCCACCATTGAGTCTCGACCCCATTGTCACAAACACAAAATCAGTTATCTTCGCCTCTTTAACCAGGCCAACCATGTTAGGAATCAAAAATAATGGATGGAAGACCGCTCTATCACCCTAGTCCCCACATTCCAACCACATATTGGCTATAACCGACATCAACTACCACTGGTCTTATTCCCGTTTCACCACCTGAGCTTATGATTATCAACTTAATTCATCTTCCACTAAATTTCCCTTACCTGGTGTATACATCATGTCAAAATCAAACATCTGGATATATTTCATCCATCTCCTTTTCCTCAAGTTCAAATCCTTTTGTGAGAAAATGAGATTTAAGGTATTATGATCTGTATATACCATGAATTTCTCACCAAAGTGAAAATGGAACCACACTTTCAAAGCATGTACCACTGATTCCAATTCCAAATCATGAGTTGGGTAGTTATCCTCATGCACTCTCAACTGTTGTGATCCATATGAAACCACAAGATTTCCTATCATTAAACTGCACCCCAAACCTGATCTTGATGCATCACAATACACCACATACCCTTTTCTTGGTTCTGGAAAAACCAATATTGGTTCTGATGTATGGTGACCCTTTAGCTATTCAAAACACTACTGACACAGTTCATTCCACTGTAATGGAACATTATTTCTTGTCAAAGATGTCTGCGGCAATGCCAAATGGGAAAAATCACGACCAAAATGCCGATAATACCCAGATATACCGAGGAAAATCCGTATCTCAAACACATTCTTTATCAGTTTCCACGAGATAACAGCCTCTGTATTTTCTAGATCCACTGAAACACTCCTTTCAGAAATCACAAGGCTATGAAAATGATCATCTTGTATCCAAAAGTCACACTTTGAAATTTGGCATACAACCGATGATCCCTCAAGATCCCTATCACTGTCTCCATGTGCTGCTCAAGCTCCACCCATGTATTTGAATACACCGGAATATCATTTACAAACACCACCACAAATGAATCCACATATCTATGAAATATTCAACTCATCATTTCCATAAACATCGTCGGTGAATTTGTTAGACCGAAGGACATAACCACATATTCATAATGGCCATATCTAATTCTGAAAGTTGTTTTAGTAATATCGCCCTTCCTCACCTGTAATTGATTATATCCCGACATCATGTCGATCTTGCAGAACCACTGGTCTCCCCTAAACTGGTTGAAAAAATCATCAATTCATGGAACTGGATATCTTTTCTTTATCATAAATACGGTAAGTCTACGATAATCAACATAGATCCTCAAAGTTCAATCCTCATTTTTCACAAAAACACTGGTGTTTCCCACAGAGACGTGCTAGTCCAGAAAAACCCTTTGTTTTTTTAACTCTTTTTATTGGGCTTCCAACTCCCGAAATATTGTGGGTTCCATCCGATAAGACATAAGTGAGATAGGACTAGTCCCCGGAAGGAGATCAATCATAAAATCCACATCTCTTATGGGAGGTAACCCAGATAATTCTTCAGGAAAAACATCTATGGACTGATTCACCACTTCCTAAATAACACTCTTTTCAACACCCATTATCTATTCCAAAGGCAATACCGCCAACCGATATGATAACGTGGCTACTTCTGGTGCCAACAAACATGCTGAACCTTGCCTTACATGCCTCTCTCCTCTAAAGAGATGCCTAACACCATCATGTATCGTAAAATCAACTGTATGAACATCACAGTCGATGTGGGCCTTAAAAGACACTAGCCAATCAATTCCCAGGATTACATCACATCCATCCATATCAAGGATTGTGAAATTCCATATAAGCACAACCTCGCCCACAATGATACAACATGCTATTCACAAGAAGGCTCGACAATCTACTCTACTGTTGAGGGGTAAACTGCTACCCCCATCCCATCAAATCATACGATGTCTACGATCCCTGAGAAGTATCACATGAACCCGAACTCATTGAATTCCGACAATAACACTACAGATTCCCCATCTGCTTACAATTATGACATGCTTACGGTTGGGTCGTACAATCTCTCTTGATGTGGCTCGTCAAACCACACTGAAAACATCCCGGTTTGCTTGGGGGATTTTGGGGAAGATTCACCGATCATGCCAATGGATTATGTTCCATACTCCCAGTCTAGGAATAAGTGTCCCTCCTCCTCTTGAACCCAGCATTAGAGTTCCCACTATTCCCCATGGGTACCACCATGCTTCCTCCTCTAGGAACCCCCAACAAATCCCACTCATCCACCAAGGCTCTACTCACCATCTCTGTGTAATTATCTATACACAGTACTGCTATCTTTTAATGGATTTCTTACTTTAACCCCACTTTAATGATCATAGCCTTCAACGATGTGCTTCCCACCACCTTGGTTGCAATCCTCACTATGTTCACAAACATAGTTTCATACTCTATCACAGAACTAAGATCTTGCTTCAAACTGAAGAAATCAGTCGTACACTAAATTCTGATATTATATGGGAAGAATTGTATATTAAAAAATTATTCCAATCCTTCCCAATCAATACCCTTGTCCTTACCTTCTTGTAATACCAACTCCCACCATTGAATGGAATGATCTGCGACCATATATGTGGCAAACATTACTTTTTTACTCTATCGGTGTTCCCATGAATTCGAAAATATTTTTCGTTCCTCTAGTGCCGAAATCGTTTTTTACGTCACCATTTTTTACGTCGGTTATATATAACCGACTTAACGATGCGGCAAGTAGATTTTTCACGTCGGTTATTTTAATATCTGACGTTACAAATCGCGCCTGTTGGGTTTTTACGTCGGTTATCAAATAACCGACGTCAAAAACCAATGCGCGGGGGGTTTTTTACGTCTGTTATTTTGTAACCGACGTAAAAAACTGGATATCGACACATTTTTTACGTCGGTTATCAAATAACCGACATAAAAAACCAAAGCGCGGTGTGTTTTACGTCGGTTATTTTATAACCGACGTAAAAAACCAAAGCGCATGAGCCTTTTTACGTCGGTTTTAAGATAACCGATGTAAAAAAGCAAAAAAATAGTCTATAACATCGGTTATATAATAACCGACGTTATAAAGAATTTTAAAAAATTTAAGCCAGTGTTCTGTCATTTATGATTTTTTCGATTGACAGTCGCCGGCTCGTCTCTCTCTCGCGCAGTAAACCCTAATCGGCTCGTCGATCGCCTGCATTACACTCATTTTGGCTTCATTGTTTATCTTCTTCACTGCTCTCGGATCTATCATCTCAACTCGCGATATTCATGTAAGCCTTACACAAATTTATTTCGTTCGTTTTTGTTTCGATTCTTGATGTGCTTTTCGTTCGTTTTTGAATATCGTGGAATTTTTTTTATTGCAAATGGTTATTATGTTCATTCAACTCGCAACATTCAACTCGCAAATGGTTATTAAAACATTGTGGATTATCTTCAGAAAAATATGAAAAATAATGGGTGGTACTGTAACGTTCCATTCTTCCAACAACATTATTATTTCCTACATAGCTGGAATGTGTCTTTCTGGATGAAGATTGGTAGTACTTATTTTCTTAAAATCATATTTTCAATATGATTTTCCAGAAAATTATTTTCATGAATGAAATTGGACCAGGTACAATCGGTAATACCTATCCTTACACTAGTGCAGAAAACGTTTTTTACGTCGGTTATTTTTTATTATTTACGTCGGTTTTTAGGCGACGTTAATACGGACGACGTTATAAATAACGTTTTTTACGTCAGTTATTTAAAACCGACGTAATATCCCTAACATCACGGTGGTTATCACGTCGGTTCATATAATAACCGACGTGATAAATATGCGCGGGGGGCTTTATCACGTCGGTTATTACCTAAACCGACGTGATAAAACGCCTGGGATATCGTTTATCACGTCGGTTATGTCATAACCGACGTGATAAACCCTTCCCCTGGCCTATTATAACGTCGGTTATTTAGGAAACCGACGTGATAAAAAAGCCTGGGAAACGTTTTAGCACGTCGGTTATTCAATAACCGACGTGGTAAATCGATTCCCAGGCCTATTATCACGTCGGTTATATTAAGAACCGACGTGATAAAATCCCCGGGAACGGTTTATCATGTCGGTTCTAGAAAAAACCGACGTGATAAACCCCTACCGATATATTTACCACGTCGGTTATTTTATAACCGACGTGAAAGAAATTATTATTATTTTAAATAATTGCACTGCTCTCACCAAAAAGCAACCAGAAACCAAACAAAAATAGCCATGCCAGCCCTCCCCCAAGCCCCAACTGAACCCCACCCTCATCTATACCCACCTAACAACCTGGCCAGCCCTCCCCCACCACAACCCTTGGACACCCCTCCCATATCCCTTGGACAACCTCCACCCCTTGGACACCCCCCCACCCTCATTTACACCCCCAAGACCCCTAGTACAGCCTCAAACACCCATTGGACACCCCCCCACACCTTGACAGCCCTCCCAGACCCCTTGGACACCCCCCCCCCCTCATTTACACCCAACCTGCCCCTTGGACACCCCCCACCCCTTCGACAGCCCCCCCACCCTCATTTACACCCCCCGAACACTAGGACAGCCCCAAACACCCCTTGGACACCCCTCCCATATCTCTTGGACACCCCCCCCACCCCTTGGACACCCCCCCACCCCTTGGACAGCCCCCCACCCCCTGGACACCCCCCCGACCCCTTGGAAACCCCCCCTACCCCTTGGAAACCCCCCCATCCCCTTGGACAGCCCCAAACACCCCTTGGACACCCCTCCTATATCCCTTGGACACCCCCCACCACTTGGACCCCCCCCCCCACCCCTTGGACACCCCCCCCCCCACCCACCCTCATTTACACCCAACCGACTCCTTGGACAGCCCCAAACACACCTTGGACACCCCTCCTATATCCCTTGGACACCCCCTGCCCCTTGGACACCCCCCCACCCTCATTTACACCCCCCCCCCCCCCGACCCCTAGGACAGCCCCAAACACACCTTGGACACCCCTCCCATATCCCTTGGACACCCCCCAAACACCCACCCACCCCCTTGGAACCTCTCCCCCCATACCAAAATCCAGACCAGAAAAACCATCAACAGTAGACCAAAACAAGAAGTAGAGAAAAATTAAACATTCACTTATATAACATTCAAAACTTACAATGTCAACTTCAAAAAAAACTAAATCCAACCTAAACGACTACGAAATACACAATTACATTGACAATATTCAAAATTACATTTTACATTACAAACAACTAAAAGTCAATCAAACCTGTAAAATAATTTGACCACTCCACTTGTAAGTGTTTGATATCTTCAGCAGTAAAGGGTTGAGGGTCATCAAAAAGCTACAAAGGAAAAGGATAGTAGTCAACGTGTATAATGAATAAATCAAATTGAAATATTATTAGAAAAAGGAAATCTTACCAGGTCAAAATTCAGAACTGTCCCAGTTGTTATTATTTCATACATAAATCTTAACATGTAATATCCGCATTCGATGATGCCTTGTTGCTCATGACATTTCTGTTTGAATGAGTGTAAATTCAATATATTATTTTTATGTAATAAATCAAAATGTACAAATTATAAATGGATATTTACCTTCGCATGTACATATTTGATCTTGTAATTCCTTTTCTTTGCGCTTTTTCGAAAGTGGACCCATGCCCTGTTAGAAAATAATACGAATGGGGTAAATTTAAAATTCATTATAATATATAAAACTATTGTGAAATTGAAACTTACGTTTCCAATATATTCTTAAAACTTTCTCGCACATCATCATGGAGAGAGCATATCCAATAAACTGTTTTCTCCCTAGGGCAAAAAACCCCTAACATCCAATGATCCCTGAGAAAAGGAAATTTAACGTTAGTGGTTTTTTATGTTAAAAGATAATTAACTCTTTGAGAGGGATGTGTTTCATACCTCTCACAAAAAGGCATCATCCAACACTGTGTGATTACATTCTTTTCAAATCTATCAGCAATATAAAGCATTCTTTGTTCCTCATCCAATGCACATGCTTCAGGGGAAATCAATTGTGGGTCCACGAATCCATATACATCTGTCAGCTCATTCCTCTCACAAATTTTATACATATACCTAATACAAAGCAGACATAAGTATACATTTTTAATAAATATAACGCAAGGAAAAGGAGTTAAGACTTACATGATAAAAATTTGCACCACGTTGATGCCCAACTTATCTCCAGTGACAAACTCCATGATATCAGTTTTCATAATCCCCACACATAGTTCACGTCCACAGACATGAGCTTCCATTGTAAAGTCATAATGATCCGCCAACAAATTTGAATATCTTGACAATTTGTCAAGACTGCTAGTATCTGCATCTGATGTCATAGCTATCTGTCTTTGTTGTTGTCTATACAGTATTTCTTTACCTTTGAAGTATTCCTGTAAAAATAAATTGAAAAATATATTAGTTTTCAAATGATAAAACATTAATAAAAATATAAAATAAAAGATATAACATCCATACCTCTATGGTAATGAGTCGAAGAAGTCTGGATGGCCAAAGTAAAAAATGGCCGATACTATGTCCAACTGTCGTCACCTCATCTGTAGGTAATGGTATCCGAGCTGATCTATCTATAATATCCTGTACAGTGACCCTCTGATTCTCTACCTCTAACTGTTGATGATGAACTGTATCTCCTATACAATATACCATCCCATATGCAACTATATGATGTTGAGGATCATCAACATACAACTCACAATAAGTAGGTAGCTGCGGCGGAGGAGGAGGATCAAAAATGGGGTCCGCAGGCTGAGGTGGGGGAGTGGGAGCTACTGGGAGAGGTGGAGTGGGAGCTGCACCCTGAAATTGTCTTTGCAAGTCTGCAAACATTAACTGCACCGATGCTCTAATCTTGTCCTCCATTGTCGCATTAATATTATGGACTTCAGCCTCCAACGATTCTATTTTTTTTATAAACTCCTTCAACGTTAGAAGTTGAGGAACGTGGCAACACTTTTCTTACCGATACACCTGCCGGATATCCTCTTACACGGCCAGGATGTTCGGGCTTTCCCAATGCCACAGATAAAATATCTTCCCTCCCAGATGGTGGAAATGTCCCCTGTGAACTCTGCTCCTCAAGAGAGTCCTGTAATAAGTAATTGAACTTTTCTATAATGATTGGAAATATATGACGAAAATAGTAAACTTAAATAAATAAAATAGATATCTTACAATCCTCTCAACTACGAGTCTCGATTCTTCCGAAAGATATTGTCCTTTTTTGCCCTTCCGAGCTCTTTTCCATTTCTCATGTCTAGATGGAGGGGATGGAGGGGCCACCTCTCCAGAGCTTGAAGACTCAGCTCTTAGTTGTTGAAATTTTTCTGCCATCATTTGTTCTTCCAATAATGCATACCCTCCCCGAGATAAACTATGAGGGTATACATTTTTAGATTGGATCTCTTGATGAGCTTTCCTTGTTTGCTGTAAATTAAGAATAAGTAATCATTAACAAAACAATAATAAGATCATTTATATAAGAAAGCTTATAAAAGTTTACATTGCCCTTACCAAAAATGATTCTTTTCTTCTACTTTCAAAAAATTCTCTCCATGTGTCTCCATCTATAAAAGGATATATACGACATGGATTCTCACGACTCCTATGACCATAAATGAAATCAGATGAGAGGGTAGATTTGAAATCCCTCCATCTCCTAGCAGCCAACGATAAGCATTTCTTCCTGACTCCTCCAGTGTCAGGAATATCAAATGTCATCTGATAAAAAAGAGGTTAAAAATATTATATATACTAGAAACATTTAAAGAACAGTCAAACAATAGCAAAAGATCTTACCAAGATGGTCTCCCACAGCTGAGAAATTATCGCCTTATCCACACTTCTCCAATCATCATAGAGAATGCTTACTTTGCTCTTAGCCTGAGTTGCTACAAAACCCTTAAAATCTTTAGCATTTGGACCTCTAGGAAGATCATCCTCATCAAACTCCACGACTATCCTCTCCTCCTTCGTACGGGCAAGTGATAATTTTGGTAAACGTGTGCACCCACGCTTACCAACCTTTGAACTCTTTTTCGTAATAGGAGCATGTGAATGTTCCTCCCCAGATGTATGACCAATATGCTCATCTCCAGAATCATGTGGCTGATCAACTGATTGATCTGTCATTTTCCTTCAAATCAAAAAAACAAACATTAGTTCACAAATAGAAAAGTGTACTAAATTACATAATAGTAAACATCGGTAATATGGTAAGCATGTTAAACAATGAAAAACATGGTAAACACAGGCAAAATGTTACCAAGGAGTTGGCATAAGAAAGCTGAAAAGTGGAATCACTGATGCCACTGGCCGGCCGCTGGCTCACCACCGGCCGGCCGGTGGACCAGACAGAGAGCCTTCCTCTCTGTCTAAACCACCGGCCGGCCGCTGGCTCCTCACCGGCCGGCCGCTGGTGATCCAGACAGAGAGGAAGGCTCTCTGTCTGGTCCACCGGGCGGCCGGTGGTGATCCAGCGGCCGGCCGGTGGACCAGACAGAGAGGACCGGCCGGCCGCTGGTGATCCAGACAGAGAGGCTCGGTCTCTGTCTGGACCACCGGCCGGCCGCTGGCTCAGCACCGGCCGGCCGGTGGACCAGACAGAGAGCCTTCCTCTCTGTCTGAACCACCGGCCGGCCGCTGGCTCAACACCGGCCGGCCGCTGGTGATCCAGACAGAGAGGAAGGCTCTGTCTGGTCCACCGGCCGGCCGGTGGTGAGCCAACGGCCGGCCGGTGGTTCAGACAGAGAGGACTGGATGCCGGTGCGCCCAGGACTTCTCTTCTTTACGGTTTTTATTGTTTTATCGTTTTGGTTTGATACATATTTTAATAAGTAAAAAATTTACAGTATCTAACATTATATGAAAAAACTAAATGTAAACAAGAAATAAACTTGTGTTACCTGTAATTTTAGGAATGTACAGTTGGATTGTTTTCCCAAATTCCTTCGTCGTGATCGTTCCTTATGGCACAAACCATGTCTTCAACATACTCATCATTATGTTCTGTTAATCTTTCCATGGAAGTAGGGATCTCACATAAATCAGCATCTTCATCAAATTCATCCTCACCAACATATTGGTTTTTCCCTTGTAAAACAACATCCCACTGCATATCTGATTGATCTACTACATAGAAAATTTGTTTGGCATGTGTTGCCATTATAAAAGAATCAGCTGTGTCTTCCAATCTATTCAGATTAACAAGTGTCATTCCAAATTCATCGTGTCTGACACTGTTGTTACCGATAAACCATTTACAATTAAAAACGGGAACTTTAATTTTAAAGTAATCAGCCTCCCATATGTCTTCAATCACTCCATAATATGCACTTGATTCCGAAATTGGGTTTCTGTCCTTAGCACTCGAAAAATGCATTGCTTCTGCAAACACCAATACACCACTATTCTGAACTGCACTTCTGTTGTCCTGAGCTTTCGTATGAAATGTATAGCCATTAATGTCATAAGCGGACCATGTTATCACATTTAAAGATGGACCACCCACTATCCATTTAAATGTCTCTAATACATCTGATCTACCAAGCAAGGTCTTTTTAAACCATGGCAAAAAAGTTTTGTTGTGCTCATTCAAAATCCACATTTCTTTCTTCTTTGGATGACATTGTTTCAACTCATTAATATGCAATGTGATATACGGTTGAACATCAGATATGTTATTCAAGATGTATGATTCTAACTTCTTCATATGTTCAGCTGACAGTGATTTGACTTTCAAGCCACGAATCCCCTTTCCCTCATTATTAACCCGTTCATGGCGAGATGGAGTCAAACCTATATGTTGCGCCGTAGCCATGTAACTCGTACAAAACTATGCTACCTCCTCAGAAATATACTTTTCAATAATGGAGGCTTCAGGTCGATATGGATTTTTAACATATCCCTTTAATATTTTCATATACCTTTCAAAAGGATACATCCAACGAAGATATACAGGTCCACAAAGCCTTATTTCTCGAACCAGATGAATCAGTAAATGCACCATCATATCAAAAAAAGTTGGAGGAAAATACATTTCCAAATGACAAAGTATAATAATTGCATCCTTTTCCAAAATGTTCAAAGCATTCACATCAATCGCCTTGTTGCAAATTGAATTGAAAAAATAACACAACCTCATTATAGTCTTTCTGACACGGATGGGCAATATTCCACGTAGTGCAACTTGTAGAATTTGTTGCATCATGACATGACAATCATGTGATTTCATACCTATCAACTTCAAGTCTTTCAATGAGACAAAATTTTTTACATTTGAAGAATAACCTTGAGGCACTTTGATATCATGAAGACATTGACAGAAGCTACTTTTCTCCCTCTTCGATAATGTATGACAAGCCGGGGGAAGAAATGTTCGTCTTCCTTTAGGAGTGGGAGCTAACTCCAAACGTATTCCCATTGACAGTAGGTCTAACCTTGCATTCAACCCATCTTTTGTCTTTCCTTTAATATCTAGCAATGTTCCGATCAAAGAATCACAGATATTCTTCTCCACGTGCATGACATCAATATTATGTTTGACTTCATGATACCTCCAATATGGTAGCTCAAAAAATATTGACCTTTTCTTCCAAATATGTCTATCATTACCAGATTTCTGTGTCTTTCCCAATGTCACATCAAGGTTTTTCACCCTCTCAAAATACAATTCTGGGGATAAAGGTTGAGGAGCAGTATCAAATTCTTGTGAGCCATTGAATGCCTTTTTTAGTCTTCTATAAGGGTGATCCATAGTTAAAAACTTTCGATGACCCATGTACACTGTTTTCCTCCCATGATGCAATTGACAATATGACGTCTGTTGTTTGCAAATTGGACATGCTTTATGCCCTTTAACACTGTATCCAGACAAATTTCCATATGCTGGGAAGTCATTTATAGTGAATAGAAGCACTGCATGCAGTTGAAAATATTCCATTTTATAAGAATCATACACCCTAATACCATCAGCCCATAAAAGTTTCAAATCATCAATCAGCGGTGACAAGTATACATCAATATCATTGCCGGGTTGCTTTGGACCAGAGATCATGATACTCAACATGACATATTTGCGCTTCATACAAACTTCAGGAGAGAGGTTGTAAATTACCAATAAAACAGGCCATGAACTATGTGTGCTACTGAGGGTTCGGTATGGATTCATTCCATCTGTGCACAAGCCTAGTCTCAGATTTCTAATTTCATTTCCAAATGTAGGGTACTGGGCATCAATTTTCTTCCGTTGTGGACAATCAGCTGGATGACGTATTTTTCCATCACATACCCGCTCATCAGCATGCCATCTTAACCTTTTTGCATCATGTGAATTAGCAAATAAACGTTTGAAACGAGGAATTATAGAAAGATACCAAAATACCTTTGAAGGGAGCTTTGTAATCTCTACATCAGCTTGTGATTTTTCTTTCACCTTATACCGTGATGTCCCACATTTGGGACACTCTTTCAGAAATTCATATTCCTTCCTATATATAATGCAGTCATTCGGACATGCATGTATTTTCCTGTATCCCAATCCCATCGGGCATAATATTTTTTTGGCCTTATAATGTGAATCTGGAAGATCGTTATCTTTTGGAAGAATGTCTTTCATCAATTGTAGCAGCTCTGTAAAACTTCTGTCACTCCATCCATGTTTCGCCTTCAGGTTAATCAATCTTAACACCGCCGACAAAACCGTAAAATCTGTACAACCAGGATATAATGGTTTTTCAGCATCACCATATAGACGTGCAACTCTCGGTTCTATCTCAATTTGTTCTGCTACAATATCACGAATCATTTCTTCAATTCTATCGGAGTTACCATCTTGCGATTCATTATCATCAGTGACATTCTGTCCAGTTTCGCCATGCCAAATCCAAGGGTTGTAACTCGGATTGAAACCATGACAAATCAGATGATCTTTTATCTCTCTACTTTTCAACTTCTTCATATTCAGACATTTCAGGCATGGACAGAAAAAAATGTCACTACTTGGAACATTTCGTTTAGCAAATTCCAAAAAGTCATCAACACCTTCCTCATATTCATTGCTCATTCGATGTGCCGTAATCCAACTTCGACTCATTATTACCTATAACAAATAGAAAAAATATATATATTTTTTAGATAAGACAAATATATGTTTATATGAAAAAAATCATAATTTGAATATAACAATTTTGAAATATAAAACAAATCGATGTGTAAACCCCCCTGGACACCCCCCGACCCCTCTGGACAGCCCCCCACCCCTCCTGGACACAACCCCCCACCCCCGACCTGCTTGGACACCCCCCTGGACACCCCCCAACCCTCTGGACAGCCCCCCCACCCCTCCTAAACACCACCACCCACCCCCTACCCCCTTGGACACCCCCCTGGACACCCCCCAACACCCACCCACGCCCTTGGACAGCCCCCCACACCCACCCACCCCCTTGTAAACCCCCCTGGACACCCCCGACCCCTCTGGACAGCCCCCCGCCCCTCCTGGACACCACCCCCCACCCCCTACCCCCTTGGACACCCCCCTGGACATCCCCCAACCCTCTGGACAGCCCCCCCACCCACCCGGACAACCCCAAATACCCTCTGGAGAGGCCGCCACCCACATGGACAGCCCCCCACACCCATCCACCCCCTTGGACACCCCCCTGGACACCCCACCGACCCCTCTGGACAGGCCGCCACCCCCTTGGACAGCCCCCACACCCACCCATCCATTTGGACACCACCCTGGACACCCCCCGACCCCTCTGGACAGCCCCCGACCCCTCTAGAAAGCACCCCCACCCCTCCTGGACACAACCCCCCACCCCCGACCTGCTTGGACACCCCCCTGGACACCCCCCAACCCTCTGGACAGCCCCCCCACCCCTCCTGGACACCACCCCCACCCCCTACCCCCTTGGACACCCCCCTGGACACCCCCCAACACCCACCCACACCCTTGGACAGCCCCCCACACCCACCCACCCCCTTGTAAACCCCCCTGGACACCCCCGACCCCTCTGGACAGCCCCCCGCCCCTCCTGGACACCACCCCCCACCCCCTACCCCCTTGGACACCCCCCTGGACATCCCCCAACCCTCTGGACATCCCCCCCACCCACCCGGACAACCCCAAATACCCTCTGGAGAGGCCTCCACCCACGTGGACTGCCCCCCACACCCATCCACCCCCTTGGACACCCCCCTGGACACCCCACCGACCCCTCTGGACATGCCGCCACCCCCTTGGACAGCCCCCCACACCCACCCATCCCCTTGCACACCACCCTGGACACCCCCCGACCCCTCTGGACAGCCCCCGACCCCTCTAGAAAGCACCCCCACCCCTCCTGGACACAACCCCCCACCCCCGACCTGCTTGGACACCCCCCTGGACACCCCCCAACCCTCTGGACAGCCCCCCCACCCCTCCTGGACACCACCCCCACCCCCTACCCCCTTGGACACCCCCCTGGACACCCCCCAACACCCACCCACACCCTTGGACAGCCCCCCACACCCACCCACCCCCTTGTAAACCCCCCTGGACACCCCCGACCCCTCTGGACAGCCCCCCGCCCCTCCTGGACACCACCCCCCCACCCCCTACCCCCTTGGACACCCCCCTGGACATCCCCCAACCCTCTGGACAGCCCCCCCACCCACCCGGACAACCCCAAATACCCTCTGGAGAGGCCGCCACCCACGTGGACAGCCCCCCACACCCATCCACCCCCTTGGACACCCCCCTGGACACCCCACCGACCCCTCTGGACAGGCCGCCACCCCCTTGGACAGCCCCCCACACCCACCCATCCCCTTGGACACCACCCTGGACACCCCCCGACCCCTCTGGACAGCCCCCGACCCCTCTAGAAAGCACCCCCACCCCTCCTGGACACAACCCCCCACCCCCGACCTGCTTGGACACCCCCCAACCCTCTGGACAGCCCCCCCACCCCTCCTGGACACCACCCCCCACCCCCTACCCCCTTGGACACCCCCCTGGACACCCCCCAACACCCACCCACACCCTTGGACAGCCCCCCACACCCACCCACCCCCTTGTAAACCCCCCTGGACACCCCCGACCCCCAAATCCATGCACCTATGCCATGGTTGTGTGTGAATAAAGTAGTAACAACTGTAAAAGGGCAACCCATCCAAATGGACACGCCCCAACCCTCTCGGAGATTTATAGAAAACGATGAAAAATTAGTGAAATCATAAAATTACTCAATATTGCAAGTCGAACAAATAGATCTAGGGATGATAAATAAGATTATGGTGCCAAAACGAGTTAAAAGGGTTCGCAATCGAAGAATCTTAGCTAGTTTCAACAAAAAAATCACAACACATATATATTTACTATCCGTGAAAAAAAACGAACGAGTGGGAGGATTACCTGAGTGCTGCGAGTTTAGATGATTGATCCGAGGAGATTAAATATGAGAAACGATGATCGCAAAACGAATCTAAACCAACGAAATGGACGAGCCGATTCGGGTTTACGCGCGAGAGAGACGAGTCGCGACTGTCGAAGGTAAACTCGCGAATGACAATCCACGGGTCTGGGTAAATTTTTAAATGAGTTATCACGTCGGTTATTCAATAACCGACGTGATAATTGTTTTAAAAACATTTATAACGTCGGTTATTTCAATAACCGACGTAAAAACCTTCCTCCGATTCATTTTTTACGTCGGTTATTATATTACCGACGTAACAAATGGCTCAAAATCCGCGTTTTTTTACGTCGGTTATGTAATAAACGACGTCAAAAACATCTGCGGATTTTTTTTTGACGTCGGTTATTTTATAACCGACGTAAAAAAGCCTTCAAAAACCGCGTTTGTTACATCGGTTATTCAATAACCGACGTCAAAGGGCCTTCGAAAACCGCGTTTGTTACGTCGGTTATAAAAATAACCGACGTAAAAAACGAAGCCGCGCGATTAATAACGTCGGTTATAAAAATAACCGACGTTAAATGTGTACCGAACACAGGTTTTTACGTCGGTTATTTCTTAACCGACGTAAAAAACCTCGTTTTACATATTATGACGTCGGTTTTATATAACCGACGTAAAAAATGGTGACGTAAAAAACGTTTTCTGCACTAGTGTTAAAATTTCATTCAACATTCTTACATCATAATATTTTTTCAAAAAATTTTGATTTTTAGAACTCATAGATCAGAAAACCATCATCTGTTTTCATCTGCATTCATAAAAATACCAATTCATACCTATTACAATCAAATATTTCATTCTGGACTCATGGTGAGTCTGATAATACATTTCTTCTTTCAGTCATCTCCTAAAAATGATGGACCTTTTCATGCAAAGTGTATCTGATTTCATGAATACGATGGTATGTCCGATTTTCAAAAAAACCAAGTGCGGTGATTTCTTTTATTATTAATAATTCATAAAAAAATTATAATACCTAAATATTATTATCATCCTTTTTAGATTTTTCATTATAAAAAAGGTAAAGGGTACTTTCTTTTCATTCTCAAGTTAAATTATATTTTTTATAAAGGTATTTTCTATCTAGGTAGAAATAATTTAATGATAATTAGATTGAATTAGGTATATTATATTATCTTACCATCCAAACACATTTTTATGTATTAATAATTATTATGTTTTGTAAAAACAATTATGACCCCCATTTCATTTTTGTTAGTTAATTGATCTACGAAAGTGTTATAAATGATTTGATGATCACGATTCACCCATATATATGGTTAGTCATTATGTGACATTTGGGTCCATAATATCCTTCAAATGCATTCGACAATGCATTATATGTCATAGATCAATATGGGATACATATGGTTATACCATGTCCAATGTGTTATGTGATGTGCCTGGTAAGAAATATTATAATAAATTATAGGAAAGTTGATTAACATATCCCAATATGAGGTGAATGAAACTATATTTTCCCTTGACATATGTTATGACTTATATGATTATGTTTGTGCCACACTCTTATGTTATTCCACATACCAATGTTGTGATCTTGTGAATAAGGTTTTTTAAATCATGTTCCCACTATCATATAAATCATGTCTTCTGTTATGCTAAAATTGTTATACTTGGACTCAGGTTTTATGATCTATGAATATATAGAATTGTTTCACATATCTTTTTGATCATGTGCTTTGTGTATGCTCTTATACCCACCATGGATATCTTTTTATGAGATTAGATATTATATTTATATATATCATGTTTACCCATAATGAGTATCATAAATCAAAACATTTATTATTTTCATTCCTTAAGTTATAAAAATAAGTATTATGTAGGATGATTCAAAAATTTAATCTGTGAGATGAGTTGTTTTATGTGTGAAACCCAGGCCAAACACATATGTATTTTTTTATTAGTATTACATATATATAGTTCGACATATACTTTTTTTACATTACCATGATATTAACATTACTTTTTCTAAAGAAATATTAATGTCCTTAGATTATATATCGGATCAAAAGGATATAGTAATTCTAATATATAATCAGAAAGATCAGATAATATGAAAATATTATTAAACATAAAACAAATAGTCTATATTCATATTTTTAACATGACACTTACGATGTATAGCTATTTGGTGTTGGGTACTTATGAAAACTACTACTACTTTCAAGATTTGTTTTATATTTTAAATTGTTTTACATCAAATTATGATTTTTTTCATATAAACATGTTTTGTCTTATCTTAAAAATATATATTTTTTGTTGATATTTGTTATAGGTAATAATGATTCGAAGTTGGATTACGGCACATCGAATGAGAAATGAATTTGAGGAAGGTGTTGATGCCTTTTTGGAATTTGCGAAACAAAATGTTCCAAGTAGTGACATTTTTTTCTGTCCATGCCTGAAATGTTTGAATATGAAGAAGATGAAAAGTAGAGAGATAAAAGATCATCTGATATGTCATGGTTTTAATCCGAGTTATAGCCCTTGGATTTAGCATGGTGAAACTGGACGAAATGTCACTGATGATGATGATTCGCAAAATGGTAACTCCGATGGAATTGAAGAAATGATTCGCGATATTGTAGCAGAACAAATTGAGATAGAACCGACAGTTGCACGTCTATATGGTGATGCTGAAAAACCATTATATCCCGGTTGTACAGATTTTACGGTTCTGTCGGTGGTGTTAAGATTGATTAACCTAAAGGCGAAGCATGGATGGAGTAACAGAAGTTTTACAGAGCTGCTACAATTGATGAAAGACATTCTTCCAAAAGATAACGATCTTCCAGATTCACATTACAATGCCATGAAAATATTATGCCCGATGGGATTGGGATACAAGAAAATACATGCCTGTCCGAATGACTGCATTATATATAGGAAGGAATATGAATTTCTATCAGAGTGTCCAAAATGTGGGACATCACGGTATAAGGTGAAAGAAAAATCACAGGGTGATGTAGAGATTACAAAGCTCCCTTTAAATGTATTTTGGTATCTTCCTATAATTAATCGTTTCAAACGTTTATTTGCTATTTCACATGATGAAAAAAGGTTAAGATGGCATGCTGAAGAGAAGGTATGTGATGGAAAAATACGTCATCCAGCTGAGTGTCCACAATGGAAGAAAATTGATGCGCAGTACTCTACATTTGGAAATGAAATAAGAAATCTCAGACTAGGGTTGTGCACAGATGGAATGAATCCATACCGAACACTTAGTAGCACACATAGTTCATGGCCTATTTTTTTGGTAATTTACAACCTCTCTCCTGAAGTTTGTATGAAGTGCAAATATTTCATGTTGAGTACAATGATATCTGGTTCAAAGCAACCCGGTAATGATATTGATGTTTAATTGTCACCGTTGATTGATGATTTGAAACTGTTATGGGCTGATGGTATTAGGGTGTATGATTCTTATAAAATGGAATATTTTCAACTGCATGCAGTGCTTCTGTTCACTATAAATGACTTCCCAGAGTATGGAAATTTGTCCGGATACTGTGTTAAAGGGAATAAAGCATGTCCAATTTGTGAACAACAGACGTCCTATTGTCAATTGCATCATGGGAGGAAAACAGTGTACATGGGTCATAGAAAGTTTTTGCCTATGGAACACCCTTATAGAAGACTAAAAAAGGCATTTAATGGCTCACAAAAATTTGATACTGCTCTAAAACCTTTATCCCATGATCTGTATTTTGAGAGCGTGAAAAACCTTGACGTGACATTGGGAAAGACACCGAAATCTGGTAATGATAGACATATTTGGAAGAAAAGGTCAATATTTTTTGAGCTACCATATTGGAGGTATCATGAAGTTAAACATAATATTGATGTCATGCACGTGGAGAAGAATATTTGTGATTATTTGATTGGAACATTGTTAGATATTAAAGGAAAGACTAAAGATGGGTTGAATGCAAGATTAGACTATCTTTCAATGGGAATACATTTGGAGTTAGCTCCCACTCCTAAAGGAAGATGAACATTTCTTCCCCCGGCTTGTCATACATTATCGAAGAGGGAGAAAATTAGCTTCTGTCAGTGTCTTCATGATGCCAAAGTACCTCAAGGTTATTCTTCTAATGTAAAAAATTTTGTCTCATTAAAGGACTTGAAGTTGATAGGTATGAAATCACATGATTGTCACGTCATGACGCAACAAATTCTACCAGTTGCATTGCGTGGAATATTGTCCATTCGTGTCAGAAAGACTATAATGAAGTTGTGTTATTTTTTCAATTCAATTTGTAACAAGGAGATTGATGTGAATGATTTGAACATTTTGGAAAAGGATTCAATTTTAATACTTTGTCAATTGGAAATGTATTTTCCTCCAACTTTTTTTGATATAATGGTGCATTTAATGATTCATCTGGTTCGAGAAATAATGCTTTGTGGACCTGTATATCTTCGTTGGATGTATCCTTTTGAAAGGTATATGAAAATATTAAAGGGGTATGTTAAAAATCTATATCGACCTGAAGCCTCCATTATTGAAAAGTATATTTATGAGGAGGTAGCATAGTTTTGTACAAGCTACTTGGCTGCGGCGCAACACATAGGTTTGCCTCCATCTCGCCATGAACGAGTTAATAATGAGGGAAAGGGGATTCACGACATGAAAGTCAAATCATTGTCAGCTGAACAGATGAAGAAGTTAGAATCATACATCTTGAAGAACATAGTTGATGCTCAACCATATATCACATTGCATATTAATGAGTTGAAACAATGTCATGAAAAGAAGAAAGAAATGTGGATTTTGAATGAGCACAACAAAACTTTTTTGTCATGGATTAAAAAGACTTTTCTTGGTAGATCAGATGTATCAGAGACATTAAAATGGATAGTGGGTGGTCTATGGTTAAATGTGATAACATGGTATGGTTATGACATTTATGGTTATACATTTCATACAAAAGCTCATGAAAACAGAAGTGCAGTTCAGAATAGTGGTGTATTGGTGTTTGCAGAAGCAATGCATTTTTCGAGTGCTAAGGACAAAAACCCAATTTCTGCATCAAATGCAAATTATGGAGTGGTTGAAGACATATGGGAGGTTGAATACATTAAAATTAAAGTTCCCATTTTTAACTGTAAATGGATTAACGGTAACAACAGTGTTAGACACGATGAATTTGGAATGACACTTGTTAATCTGAATAGATTGGAAGACACAGCTGATTCTTTTATAATGGAAACACTTGCAAAACAAATTTTTTATGTAGTAGATCAATCAGATATGCAGTGGGCTGTTGTTTTACAAGGGAAAAAACAATATGTTGGTGAGGATGAACTTGATGAATATGATGATTTATGTGAGCTCACTACTTCAATGGAAATATTAATAGAACATAATGACGATCATGTTGAAGACATAGTTTGTGCCATAAGGAACGATCATGACGAAGGAATTTGGGGAAAAAATCCATCTGTACATTCCTAAAATTACAGGTAACATATGTTTATTTCTTGTTTACATTTATTTTTTCCATAAATGTTAGATATTGTAAGTTTTTTATTTATTAAAACATGTTTTCAAATAAAATAAGTATATGTTATTGTTTGTTTTATGTTTGTTTAGTTTACTATATAATGTTTATTATTGTACCTCTCTCTCTTGGATTTTAATGATCACAATCACTCTCATCGTGTTCTAACTTGTTTTCAAGTGTTTTGATGCTAGGAAAAAGGTTTCCCAGGAGTTGGCCCAAGAAGGCTGATAGTGGACTCTCTGAGTCCACCGTCCAACCGGTGGATTCCCAACGGCAAGCCGGTGGTCTCTGGCAGAAGCATTGCTTTCTGCCAGAGCCACCGGTCAGCTGGTGTTAGTGCACCGGCCAGCCGGTATGGGCACCGGCCAACCGGTTCTTGCCCACCGGCCAGCCGGTGGTCTCTGGCAGAAGCATTGCTTTCTTCTAGAGCCACCGGTCAGCCGGTGTTAGCGCACAGGCCAGCCGGTATGGGCACCGGCCAACCGGTTCTTGCCCACCGGCCAGCCGGAGGACCCATGCAGTAGGCTTGCCCACTGCCTGGTGACATCGGCCAACCGGTGGATGACCACCGGCCAGCCGGTGGAACCCAGACAGAAAGCCTGCTCTGTCTGGACCACCGGCCAGCTGGGATCTCAGCACCGGCCAGCCGGTGGACCACCAGCCAGCTGGTGAGACACCACCGGCCCGCCGGTGTGCCCAGTCAAACTAGCCGTTGTGCTTTGATAATTGTTTTAAATTGTTAATTATTTTTTGAAAAGGCAATTCACCCCCCATCTTGCCATCCTCTACGACCCAACAGTTTATAACCATTACATGAATTTTAAAATGCTTATTTTTGTTCACTGACAATTACTTTACCATGTTTACAATGTTTACAAGGATTACCATTTTTACCATTTTTACCATCTTGACCATCTTGACCATCTTGACCATATTTGACATCTTTACCATTGTTTAACATGCTTACCATATTACCAATGTATAGTATTATGTAACATAGTACACTTTTCTATTTTCTGATTACAGTAGTATTAAAATATTTGAATTTGTATATTTGTTCACTGACAATTACTTTTCCATGTTTACAATGTTTACCAGGTTTACCATTTTTTCCATTTTTTACCATCTTGACCATCTTCACCATCTTGACCATCTTTGCCATCTTTACCATTGTTTAACATGCTTACCATATTACCAATGTTTACTATTATGTAACCTAGTACACTTTTCTATTTTCTGATTACAGTAGTATTAAAATATTTGAATTTGTATATTTGTGAACTGAAATTTGTTTTTTTGATTTGAAGGATAATGACAGATCATTCAGATGATCAACCACATGATTCTGGGGAGGAGCATATTGCTGGTCATACCTCTGGGGATGAACATTCACATGCTCCTATTACGACAAAGAGTTCAAATGTTGGTAAACGTGGTTGCACACGTTTACCAAAATTATCACTTGCCCGTACGCAGGATCAGAGGATAGTAGTTGAGTTTGATGATGATGATATTCCTAGAGGTCCGAATGCCAATGATTTTAAGAGTTTTGTTGCAACTCAGGCTATGAACAAAATAAGCATTCTGTATGATGATTGGAGAGGTGTGGATAAAGCGATTATCTCTCAGTTGTGGGAGACGATTTTGGTAAGATCTTTTGTCATTGTTTGACCATTCATTTAATGTTTCTGGTATATATAATATGTTTAACCTCTTCTTTATCAGATGAAATTTGATATTCCTGACACTGGAGGAGTCAGGAAGAAATGCTTATCGTTGGCTGCCAGGAGATGGAGGGATTTCAAATCAACCCTCACATCTGATTTCATTTATAGTCATAGGAGTCATGACAATCCATGTCGTATATATCCTTTTATAGATGAAGACACATGGATACAGTTTTTTGAAAGTAGAAAAAAAGAGTCATTTCTGGTAAGGGCAATGTAAACTTTTATATACTTTCTTATATAAATGATTTTATTAATGTTTTGTTAATGATTTCTTATTCTTAAATTACAGAAAACAAGGAAAGCTCATCAGGAGATCCAATCTAAAAATGTATACCCTCATAGTTTATCTCGGGGAGGGTATACATTATTGGAAGAAAAAATGATAGCGGAAAAATTTCAACAACTAAGAGCTGATTCTTCAAGCTCTGGAGAGGTGGCCCCTCCATCCCCTCCATCTAGACATGAAAAATGGAAGAGAGCTCGGTAGGGAAAAAAGGGCAATATCTTTCGGAAGAATGGAGAATCGTAGCTGAGAGGATTGTAAGACATCTATTTAATTTATTTAAGTTAACTTTTTTTCTTCATATAAGTTTCAATCATTATAAAAATGTTCAATTAATTAATACATGACTCTCTTGAGGAGAAAAGTTCAGAGGGGACATTTATAGCTACTGGGAGGGGAGATATTTTATTTGTAGCATTGGGAAGGCCCGAACATCCTGGTCGTGTAAGAGGATATCCGACAGGTGTATCGGTAAGAAAAGTGTTTCCACATTCTTCAACTTCTAACATTGAGGGGGTTTATAAAAAAAATAGAATCCTTGGAGGCTGAAGTTCAAAATATTAATGAGACGATGGAAGACAAGATTAGAGATTCGGTGCAGTCTATGTTTGCAGAAATGCAAAGACAATTTCAGACTACAGCTCCCACTCCTCCACCTCCCCCTACAGACCCCATTATTTATCCTCCACCTCCACCAGCAGCTCCCACTCCCCAACCTCATCTTGCGGACCCCATTTTTTATCCTACGCCTCCGCAGCAGCTTCCTACATATTGCGAGTTGTATGTTGATGATTCTCAAGATCATATAGTAGCATACGGGTTGGTATAATGTATAGGAGATACAGTTCATCATCAACAATTAGAGGTATAGAATCAGAGGGTCACTGTACAGGATATTATAGATAGATCAGCTAGGGTACCAATACCTACAGATGAGGTGGTGACAGTTGGACAGAGTATCAGCCATTTTTTAGTTTGGCCATCCAGACTTCTTCGACTCATTACCATATAGGTATGATTGTTATATCTTTTATTTTATTTTTTTATTAAAGTTGTTTTATCATTTGAAAACTACTATAATTCTCAATTTTTTTTCACAGGAATACTTCAAAGGTAAAGAAATACTATATAGACAACAACAAAGACAACATGCTATGACATCAGATACAGATTCCAGTGGTCTTGACAGATTGTCATGATATTCACATTTGTTGTTGGGTTTTTATGAGTTTCCAATGGAATCTCATGTTTGTGGACGTGAAATAAGTGTGGGGATTACAAAATATGATATCATGGAGCTTGTTACTGGAGATAAGTTGGGCATCAAAGTGGTGAAATTGTTTTCCATGTATGTCTTAACACCTTTTCCCTGCGTTATATTTATTAAAAATGTATACTTATAAATGTTTTGTATTTGGTATCTTTATAAAATTTGTGAGAGGAATGAACTGACAGAAGTATATGGATTCATGGACCCTAAATTGATTTCCCCTGAAGCATGTGCATTGACTGAGGAACAAAGAATGGTTTATATTGTTGAAAGATTTGAAAAGAATATAATCCAACAATGATGGATGATACCTTTTTGTGAGAGGTTTGAAAAACATTTCTCTCAAATAGTTAATTATCTTTTAACATAAAAAACCACTAACATTAAATTTACTTTTATCAGTGATTATTGGATGTTAGGGATTTTTTTCCCAAGGGAGAAAGCTCTTTATTGGATATGCTCTCTTCATGGTGATGTGCGGGAAAGTTTTAAGAATATATTGGAAAGTAAGTTTAAATTTCTCAATAGTTTTATATATTATAATGAATTTTAAATTTACACCATTCGTATTATTTTATAACAGTGCATGGGTCTACTTTAGAAAAAACACAAAGAAAAGAAATGAAAAGATCAAATATGTAAATGCGAAGGTAAATTTCCATTTATAATTTGTACTTTTTGATTTATTACATAAAAATAATATATTGAATTCACACTCATTCAAAACAGAATTGTCATGAACAACAAGGCCTCATCGAATACGGATATTATATGTTAAGATTTATGTATGAAATAATAACAACTGGGACAATTGTGAATTTTGACCTGGTACGATTTCCTCTTAAACTTTGCCATCATATTTCAATTTGATTTATTCATTATACATGTTAACTATCTTCTTTTTCATTTGTAGCTTTTTTATGACCCTCAACCCTATACTGCTGAAGACATCAAATGCATACAAGTGGAGTGGTCAAATTATTTTACAGGTTTGATTGAATTTTAGTTGTTTGTAATGTAAAATGTAATTTTGAATATTGTCGTTTTAATTGTGTATTTGGTAGTTGTTTAGGTTTGATTTAGTTTTTTAAAGTTGACAATATATGTTTTGAATGTTATATAAGTGAATGTTCAATTTTGCTCGACTTCTTGTTTTGGTCTACTTTTGATGGTTCTTATGGTATGGATTTGGGTCTGTGGGGGAGGGGTTCCAAGGGTGTGGGGGTGTGTTCAGTGGGGTTGGGGGTGTCCAGCGGTCCGGGAGGGCTGTCTGATGGGTTGGGGGACAGTCCTGGGGGTGGTAGGGATGTCCAGGGGTGTGGGAAGCCGGTCCAGGGGTGTGGGAGTGATGTCCAGGGGTGGGGGTTGTCCAGGGGTGTTTGGGGCTGTCCAGGGGTGTGGTGGGGGCTGTCAAGTGGGGTGAGGGGGTGAGGAGGTGCTGTTCAGGCTGGTGGGGGGTTTTCGAGGGGTGTTTGTGGGTGTCCGGGGGTCGGGGGTCGGGGGCAGTTCAGGAGTGTGGTGGGGGCTCCAATGGGGTGGGGGAGGGTTTTCCAAGGGGTTAACATGAGGGTGGGAGCTCCAACAGTGTGGGGGAGGGTTGTCCAGGGGGTATACATGAGGGTGAGGTCTCCAACGGGGTGGGGGATGGATGTCCATGGGGTATAAATGAGGGTGGATGCTGTCTAGTGGGTAAGTTTTATATGTTATCTATGTACATGCTTAATTTTGATGTACTTCTGTTTATGTGGTACGATTTCTTGATTTGTTTTCTGGTTGATTCTGGTAGAGATAAGATCACTGCATTTTGTTTAAAAAAAAATTGGGTTTATCACGTTGGTTATTTAATAACCGACGTGATAAAAGGTCTACAGAATGGTTTATCATGTCGGTTATTAAATAATTGACGTGATAAAAGGCCTGGTGAATGGTTTATCACATCAGTTATTTAATAACCGACGTGATAAAAGTCCTGGAGAATGGTTTATCACGTCGGTTATTGAATAACCGACGTGATAAACAGCCTCCCTCTAGTTTATCAAGGCGGTTATATAATAACCGATGTGATAAACCCCCCTCCCCTGGGTTTTCACGTCGGTTTTATATGAACTGACGTGATAAACCGCGCTTAGCCCGGTTTATCACGTCGGTTCCTATAGAACGGACGTGATAAACCACCCTCACCCCAGTTTATCACGTCGCTTCTATATGAACCGACGTGATAAACCCCCTCACCCCCTGTTTATCACGTCAGTTGTTTAAGAACTGACGTGATAAACCATTGTCCAAGTCGTTTATCACATCGGTTCTTAGATAACCGACGTGATAAACCTTCCTCCAGGCCTTTTATCATGTCAGTTCTAAAATAACCGACGTGATAAACCATTCTCCAGGCCCTTTATCACGTCAGTTCTAAAATAACTGACGTGATAAACATCACGATTTTATGCTTTTTGACGTCGTTTTTTAAATAACCGACGTCAAAAACCTTATTTATAACGTCACACGTATTAAAGTCGGCTAGAAACCGACGTAAAAAATAAAAAATAACCGACGTAAAAAACGTTTTCTGCACTAGTGTTCTATCAAACCATCCTTCTGCCCTCCCCGAATCTAAATCACCCCTGAAAATGGGTGGACCATGAAATTGAAAATGAACTGCATGATCCACATGCCTTGGTTCATCCATTTTATTTCCACATTCCCCATCTTGGAAAGCTTTCACTATGATTTTGACTAGCTGTTGGTTCACCTGAGGCTCAGGTGCAACCATGTTCTCATTGACCGCTTTTGGTTGGTCTCTATGATGCCTACCTGATGCCATTTCTATCAATAGAAGACAAACAACTATGAGTCTCACTTCCGTAGATATCAATAATTCCCATTTAATATCACATTACAAAACACTATTGCACAAGGCATTCCACAAGTTCACATTTTCCATGTTTCACCATTTTGAAAACTAAACCATTTTTGAAATACCAATTTATTCACATTAAAATTTCACACATTTATATCACACCATAAGTCAATATACCCCAATGAAATATAAATCCTAGAGTGAAGTCATTTTTACCTTATATTCTATGCTCATCTCGTTGGCTACACCCATGATAATGAGATTTCCAATTCCTATAAGTGTCTCTAAAACACTTATGTACCCAACTCCCTCATAACATATATTTCAGCATAAGAGGGTTAGCTACATCCCTTTATGCAATACATTCCATGTTTCAACATTCCTACACATTGCTATAATCCAAACTCAAGGAATATACCACAACGAATGTCAACTCCAAATTTGAGAATCAACTCCAAAGGACTGAACAAGCCGATACCACTTGTAACACCCCGCCCCTACCTCATTGGCTTGAGGAGGCGGTGAGGGTTACATGGTCCCATATGACATACCCAAGGTGCCAAAGGTAGGCAATAAATTTCGAGGGCTTTACGGAATAGTGGGGAACAATTTTACCTTAAGAAGATAACCCAACTCAACCATCCATTAACCACCACTATATGATGCTTGTCAATAAAACATGACATCATGAATTCCCAAAAGACAACCAAATTGTTCTACCATACAACCCAATACCAAAAAAACAACACCATATTTGAGTACTACGCAAAAGATCATATAAAAAGCCCCACGTTCCAGGATGCCACCCCAGCTCTACACCAAATTCCATGATCCAAGCTCCACCAAGACATCACAACGCCCCACAAATATAGGAGGATGCCTTACCTTTTCCCACTTCATGGTACACAACATCTGCAATGACACCATGGTGCCATAACATGGGGTGAGTACTAAAACTCAGTAGGAATTCCCCAAATGACTTCCCTGCACACGATAATAGTATAGAACCATTAGCACATTTATATAAAACAGTTTATATAAAATAAACACTAGTAAAACCATATTCATAAGCCAAACATGAACTTACCAAGCCATCACACCCAAACAAAGAAACCAACAGAAAGCCAACCAAACATGCCACAAGCCATTTCATCATTCACACACGAGCACAACAATTTCCAACATGGAAATCAATGTACAAAAATAACCAAAACAATAAAATGGTGGGGCTTCGGTCCAACCCATTCACCCATTCACAACTAGTGCTTCTTCACATCCACTTATCCTTTGATGTTGGCCCTTTTTTCCACTATTCATATCCTTTATATAGTGGTACTTCTCGCCACTTGCACACTACATTCCCGTCAAACCATAAACAAGCATATGACCCACCAAGGTCACAACAACATGCATTCAACAAATTCCATCACATACCAATCCATTTCAATAAATCATCTATTTATTGAAAACCATTTTCCATGCCAAACCACATTTCAATAAAAACATAATCTTTATTGAAAACCATTTTCCATAAACCAATTTCCCAAATCAATCTCCGCTACCCATTTTAAAATCTGTTTTTAAAAATCCACAACAATAGCATTCCACTATAAAACCCCCATTTTTTCACAAAATTCCCTCAAAACATCACCGAAGGGATATCCAAAAAAAATTCACATCAAACCACAAATAATTAAATCAAAAAAATTCATTTGTAACCAAACACCACTAGTTCTAACCAAGTGGATTCAAGAGATAATCCACCTACCTTTATAGTCCCTAAAAAATCGACCCACAAGCACCCGCACCTCAAATCGGGCGAACACGCCACCAAAACCTCTCTACATATCCTTATCTAACATTTACATGCCTCAAAATTAACATCCCAGGATACTACAACCCTAGATCTACAGAAAAAAAGTGTATATCTATAAAACCAAGAAATAGGGAGATATAGATCTTGAGGAAAACAAAAATAAACCAAGAAGAGAGACTTATCCGAGAGAAACTGCCTAAAACCACCAAGAAACCACTTGAAAATGCTTCCAAAATGAGTGGGAGATCCCAAACAACCCTTGAGAACTGAATATACCAAATGATATTTGAGTGGGATAGATTTGGGAGAGGAATGAGGCAAGCCCGGGTTTTAAAACCATATTTTTAAGTGGCCGCACGGTTGGCCTGCATGGTTTGGAAAACCAAGCGCTAATCATGCATAAAATACATCCTCGAGAGCAAGGGTCTGCACAGTTACCTCGCATGGTTTGGAAAACTGTGCATAGGCCATGTGAAGCATACTTTCTCCCCCGGCACGGTTTCCAGGAGCATCTGCAAGGTTTCCCCCTAACCGTGCTCAAACATTGCACCCATAGAAAATCCACAAAAATCATTCCAAACCATTCGAAACACTACCAACCATTTCCCAACTCATCCCATGTATAGTAATCACATAAAAAGGAATAATAAAATGCTCCATACCTCAAATTGGGGCTACTGTATATTTCTTCATTATAGAAAATATTTCCATGACGAGAAAAAATTTAAATCAAGAATTCACACATTCTAATATTTTTGTATAATTATTTTATTCATTGTGTATCCAGAAAACCATCCAAGTGGTTATAATTTTCGTTATTTCTATTTTAATATACCAAGATATCATCAAAGAATTCTATACCAATTTCATTATGATATTCCTTGAAAACTCTTTTCATAATATTCAAATATTAGAGGAGATGCATTAGTCGGTCCCAAAGGAATTACTGTAAACTCATTATGCCCATACCTAGTTCGAACTAATGTCTTTGGAATATCTTCCTCCGTCACTAGTGATTGATGATACCCAAATTGATGTTCAATAATCATAAAATAATGGGATAGGTAATGTTGATAAAATAAATCATCAATGAGGGGAAGAGTATATTAGTTATTTATTACAATAGAGTTTATTTCTATATAGTCCAAGCACAACGTCATGGATCCATCATTATTCTTAACATTGATAACATGGAATCCCAATTGATAAACATTAGGGAAGATAAATTTTCTATCACATAATTAATATAGTTTTTTCTTCATATATTTTTATTAATTAATAGTCATCCTATAATGATTCATTGATATTGGCCTTTCAAATGAATGAAATCAATAGAACACTCAACTTCCCACTCCAAAAGATGTCCATGTAAAACCACTGGGAATACATCAATAAATCCATTAAAAATAGATACATTCTCAATTTATGGATTTAATTCCTCAACTATCGATATTATTTTATCTCCCCACCCCGCTATAAATTTCATTAGGTAGATCACTAGAGGTGGACCAAGATTATAATCAAATTACATGGTTTCTACTCTAATGATTAGGATTTCAACATTATTCCAATAAAATTATAACATCCTTATTTTTTAGAAATATTTTCACATAAATTTTTGAAATCCAATATGTTAAATGAATTATATAAAATTCAATCATACCTATGAGGATATGTTGAGTAACTAAAACTTATTTTTTTTCATAAGGGTTAATGGTCGACACATCTATGTTTCAATGATACATCCCTTAGGTGTTTTGACTAAAAAACATCACATTAAATCAAATTGCAGATGTCTAATTTTAATGGAAAATTGTGATGTTATGAAAGAACACGATGATATAAAATAAAATAAATAATTTTTATGATTGAGGAAATGATTAATGTATCTTCTACCACATCATTAGGAACATCAACCTCAACAGTTGTGATTTCACATGCTTGGACATTCTCCCTTGTCCATTTCTGGGGAAATTTTCCTAGACACATAAGACAATCATTTGAATAATGCCCCAAAACATTATACTTGTATAATTTAACATTTTTATCCTCATTCATTCCCCTTCAATCGAAATATTTGTGGAATTTTTCTCTAAACCTGTAATAGAATCCTTTTCCTTTTAATTATGATATAATTTTTTTCCTTCCACAAGTATCTCGAGTTGGAAACCTACCTTTTTATTCATCACTATATACATTCTTTCCTCTCACACCAACATCATTTAATTATTTCCTAGAAATTTATATAATATTTAGAATTCATTTCCTATATAGATAGCACATGATACAATATATTTTTATGAGGAAATTTTTTTGGGGACTAGTTCCCTTCATAGGACTGGTTTTAGAGAATCAAAAAATTGATCAATCTTTCAACATGGAATATTATATAGATCACAAAATGCCTTTCTGACCATGTAAAATTGGATTCATTATTTGTATAATTTCCGTCATATCTTTGCTTCAAACATAATAATTTCCTCTCCAAAACCACTAATTGTTCATGAAGAAAATATTTTTCGAAAAAAATTCCTTGAAATTCTTCCCTCCATGTTGTACTATTTCATCCTCTTTCTTTTTATTTTTAATTAATGACCACCATAGAAATGAAACTCTCAAGAGATGATAAACTATCATGATAACCCTCTCCCATTCATTACATACAAATGATGGAAGTATCTACTAGAATATAATTATCCACCAATCTATTATAAATATATTTGTAGGCATATTGAATGATGAATGTTGTTGTCTCATAAAGAATTATTACATTACATTTACAGGTTTTCGATCAGGGTGATCCATTTGAGTAATGTTTTTGTTCATAAAATTAGTGAATTATTCCAGAATAGTGATATGTTTCTTTAGTACAAGTGGATGCTTCAGAACCATCCTAATTACCTTTTTTATGAGGGAAGTAAATATATTTTATATGAGTATTCATGTGCTTTTCATTAGTTCCACTATGAAATATTTATAAATAATGGTATATTCAAAATTATGATAGGAATACTAACATATAATTTCAAATGTAATGACTCGTGATTTGAACCTGATAAAAACGAGTAGGAAGTTATTTTTTTCCTTTATCTATGAATATCTGTTTTAAAACATATTTCCGAAATGTTTTATTTCAAATAGTGTACAATGCGATGTGTCTTTTAAATAAATCTTATTAAATTTATTAGATTAACATTAAAATATAAGCAAATTAAATTAAGTATAAAATAAATATTAAAACATTGGTATATTCTATGAAATATTCTCAGAGTTTGATAATGAGTTAGCGTGGGATTTCAAGACCACCAGACACTCGACATTGATAGAATAAAAATATTAAATTTTTGTAATGCATTTGAGTGTGTATTTTTTTCAAGATTATGAAATAACTCTCAAAAAATTTTTCTTATATGAAATATGAGGCCACTGTAAGGTCCAGAATGTTGAGTTTACTATAGTAAGGGTATAACATTGATGTGCATCAGGTGTTTAGAAACCCCAAATGTGACAATAAACTCTTTATTTTTAATTAACTTATTATTCCATTTTTTATTTAATTAATAATTATTCTCTCAAAAACTATTTTTCGAATGAGAAATCTATGACCACTAATATTTTCAATATGTGGGGTTTACCCTAGGCAGGTTCTAACTTTTGCGAGTATCAGACATTTTGTGAGATCGCACAAGAAGATAATTTATTTTGGTTATAAATATTGTTGTTGGACAGTTAGAAATAATAATAATAATAATTTTATTATTAATAATAGTATTTTTTATGAAAAAATTATAAAAAGGTACTTCCACAATTAATAAATATTATCTCGGGGTAAATAATAACAAGTAAATTTAATTAATTTCATATTATTGATTATTCTAATTAAATAAAAATTTGCAATCAATATGAATTTTATGACCAATATCTTTTTTTAATGGTTCTTTTTTTTAAAATTATTAATTATTTCATTGATTAGATATATTAAGTAATAATAATTTTAATTATTGTAAGCTCTCAACATAAAACTAGGTACATACAATTATGTTTTCATGACCAAATCATTAATGGAAACCGGTGCACATGTATTGTGTATCAAAAATATCTATTTAAATAATTTAATTAATTTATCGAGTCTTATGGAAAATATTAGGTCACACCATAGTGCATTATTTGGGTTAAAAACAATTCAAAAGGATTAAATTAATTTTAATGAAATTAAAATATATGTAAATGGAATGAATATAAATAATAAAAATAAAAGTGTAAATGTTAAGGATAGAAAAATAAATAAAAATGGGTTTAACAATTTTTATTAGTTTTACTTTATTTTTGATTCGATCCCCGTTTATTTTTATTTTTATTTTATTTTATTTTTATACATTTCCTTATTATTATTTTTATTTCTTTCCTTTCCTTTTTTATTATTTCTCTTTCCCTCTCCACCTCTCTTCCCCCTATCCAGTGTGTGGCACACCCCCCTCCCATGTTGGTGCACACCACCTTTTTACCACTTCGAAAGGCCATCATGATATCATAACCCAACCATTTTCATCCTCATCTGATGCGCTGTGAACCACTTGGTATGTATTATCCCATGCATTATGAATCATGTGATCTAATATCAAACCCATCTTGTGTTCTTCTGCAGAAGGATATTACTCGAGTTTTGTGGTTTTCTCAAAAATGATATTTTAATTCTATTTTAGGTCAAATCATAGAATTTTGAAGATCATAGGTCATTTATTAATATTATGTAGGTAGTCTACATTCTTTCCCTCAGTTTTTTGTGATTTTTAGGAAATTCACAACAGTGTCATTCATCGCGGAATACCAGCATTGTCCAATTCTAACCAATATTTTCAAATTAATTGTTTCGTTTAATCATTGATTCCTTATCTATCATAAATTTAATTTTCAAAATTTTTGAAACATGGTAAGGCACCCATTTGGGTGTTCTGACTTGGTGAGTATAAATATCGTTATCTCAAATGTTTACATTAATAAATGGCATGTGTAACGCAACCCCTTTTTGTTGGGTTTAAATTAAATACTCATTTTGAACCATTAATTTTTGGATCTTGTTTGTTGATTGTGCTGATTTATTTATTAATTAAAATATACATTTTTCTTATTTTGCTGATACAATATCATTCCTTGTTAAATATGAAATTACGATTATAAATTAAAATTTTATGTCCCCTGGTAGCATCTGGTTAAATTTCATGTTGCAGTTATATATGCATACCATGTCATATCTTCTGATGTGAAACTTTAATTAAATTATAGGTGGAGAGAGAATTCTGGATTTTTATTATGGAACCACATGTAGACTCTAAATTCCTGACTGGTTACCACTACACACCAGGTGTAGTGTCTTAGGCTTTTCTAGACCGAGACATCCTCACGATTTATAAATACTAATGAGTGTGACCATTTCCCAAAGGGACCATTGAGGAATGATATGTTGGAAATGAGGCTACACCAAGCCTTCTAGGATAGTAGACCAAATTTTATATGAAATCGGGATGGACTCATGGTAAAACCATGCCCTGATAATTACATGTTCTTTCGGGAGGTTTACATGGATGGGCTCAGTGGTATTGGATAATTTTAAGGATGTATTGTAGTGATACCTTTTGGATGGTCTTAGACTCCAACTCTCAACTAATACATATTAATAATGTTTCACTAATGTATTACATAATGGTGCTTTGAATCTCTTGATAATTTTAATATTTTTCACCTATCTTGTTACACATATTGTTGATACATAATTTAGACTCGAAGTTAAAGAACAATATTGGGGTATACATCCTCTCTATTTTTACATTTTATTCATTGGCCTTTATATATGTGTAAATCCTGCTTCCTACAAGTACATTATTCAGACTCCCGACATATTCCTAAATAGGTGATGTGATATGGGTACCAATGAGGACCGACCAAGTTATAGATATTTATTTTTTCTAGTCAAAAAGTTTCATTTTTTATATAATGTCACACTACATAGGTTTATTTAATGAAATGGAATGTTTAGACAATGTGGTGCGATCCTACATGGATTTTATCTTACTGCCCTACACATTTTTCACACATAATTTAGACTCCAAGAGGACTGAGACTCACTCGTGATACAAAATTCACAGTTTTTGTATTTTCAGTTTATTTGATAGAATTATTGTGTTCCCTTTTTAATACCATTTCATTAGTATAGGCATCAAAGAATGTCATCATTTGGTATCTATTTTTATTTATCATCTTATGAACATATTATGTATTTAGCTGGGATTATTTATTTTATTCTGCTACAAGTTTATTATTTGTTTGCTTCCGCTATTTGTTATAAATTCTTTTTTCATCCACTTTGTATTAAATATTTTATATGAGGGAATAGTGTCCCCCATAGACATGTAAAAAAGTCCTTCATTTCTAGTCAGAGGCCTATTTCTTTCTGGGAGATGTGATTGAGGTCATATGACCCACCTGTCTGGCCACTATCATAGATCTGAGTCGGGTCAGGATGTTACGAAGTGGTATCCGGGTGTAAAATTTTTCTTTTGTCATACATTTTTCGGTAGGTAGACAGTAGACTAGGAATGATTTGTTACGTAGCTAATATATATTCTTGTGATTGATCACCCCACATGCATGAAATAAACAAGAGAACATGGTTGGGATTGTTATTCATGCTTTTCATGGTTATAATATATATGGTTTCCCCTATGGTGATTGGTGTAACTTCCATTGGTTATGAAATTATAGAATTTATGATATTTTAACCTTGGTCTATTTAGTAATGGATGATGCATTTCATGCATCATAATAGGCACATAGGAATTCGCGTTCCTTGAATAGTTCCATGCTATGTTCTTGCAATTTTGGTTTCTTATTGATTCAAATTGAATGCCTTAAATGTATGAAATGCCTTGTATTTATTTAGTATTCCTTTTTAGATACCATGTTTCTGTGATATTTTTCATTCTAGCTTGTTTCCATTCTTCCTGTATACAAGCATAATTACCTTGTATCATGATTCTGTTGTCATTATCATGTATATGTGATTAAAATGTCATGTATCTGTGATTACAATATGATTCATTATTTTAGCTTCTTGTAGTGTCATTCTAGCTTGGTTGATATGTAATTTTATTATTTTCAAATTTTATTTCATTTAATTAAATGGCGGTATAGGGACTTTTATTTTGGTGTAACCTATATATAGGGTTGATATTTGGGATTTTGTAAGGGGATATATTGTGGTGGGTATCAAGCTATTAACATAATAGCCATGATAGTCCTATATTCTATATACTTTTTTTTTCATTGTCTGTTGTTGTCCCTAGTAATACCCCTCTCCTTCTAAATGATCCCCTTATTCAAACAGGTGGTCATGGTATTCCTGACATTTATTTTGGCTATAGTATCAAGAAATGATCTTTTTCAAAAGGCTAGGCCTACATCAGTCATGGTTAACTAAATTGTTGGTATTTCCACCCTCTCTCCTCCATAAATATTAATGACTCTAAAAACAATACCCTGATTTTAATTTAGTATGTGTTAAGTATTACATTAGGGTAGAATGTGTTCACATATGTTGTGACGTCGATGGTATAATGTTTTGACGAACCTCATGAGTTTTGTGTAATTTTCATGTAATGCGATTTTAAATAAATTTTGGAACATCTCTATAGTACAATGAAATCAATTTTAAAAGAATCCATTTTTTCCCAATGCTCTGTATGGCTTCCAGAGACTCGGATTTTTTGACACGCCAATCATTTTGGTTGGGTTTTCATAAAAAATGATTAAAATCGATTGTGCTTAACGATATTAAAACCTAGCGAGCTTTTGAGAAGCTAGTAGGTCTTTTCCTTTTTTAAATTAGAACACCCCCTGGGTGAAAAATTTGATATTAGTTCCATTAATATGTGATAATTTTTTAATAAAGATCACAAACAAATAATACCATTGTAGGATGGTCGGTCTTACTTGAATTATTGTGAGGCTTGTGAACATTAAATCATGATGGTTATTGCTTGACCGCACTATTTCAGTGTGGGTGGTGGTGAATGAATCCTTTAACTGGAATTTTTTGGTCATGAGTGGATTATGATGTTTAATCAAGAATGATCACATGATGCCTCAGGTGGTAAGGGATCAGTGATCTATTAATGACGATGATTCGGTAGGCGAAATCAAGTTTCTTCTATGGTGTTGACCTGTTGTGGTTCAACTAATCATCTGACAATAATCTAATCCTTCTGTTGTACTCTTCAATAAGTGATGAGCATTTAACCTATATTGCCTTCATCCTTGATGAACTAAGGGAAATTAAGTCTTATTCAAAGCTAGAAAATTACAATATGATGGTTGGATTTAGTGGTCTCCCTATGTTGCATGAAAAATGCGTTCTTTTATCGAGGCTTGGTTAGTCTTGAGTGTCCCTTGGATTACCATGTAGAAATTCTTGATGAACTATTTTATAGTAGGAATTTCATCAAACATGATTGCCAAGAATATACCACTCTAGGCTTGGTCAGTGTTTTGATATGGGAATATGGTCCTTGTACTAACGTCTAACTCATAAAAATGCAGTATGGAATATATTGTGTTAGATCATTTAACTTTGGTCATTAAAACCTATGTTTACAAAGATGTTTTGTTCGGAATCATAGAATATTAAATCAGATAACATCACCAGAAGTCCAATATTTATTTCAGTGGATGTGTTCGTGGTGAAAGTGAGATACCTTGGATGAAGGCATCACATTTTAGTTCATAACATGTTCATCGTCCAAGGAGAGTGTGTTCGAGAATTGTAATGCAGAGTGGCTCGCCTAGTAATCTCTTGTTTTCAATGGAGTAATCAGAGAAAGACGGTGTCTAGAACATCATCAGATGTGATGATTTTTGTTTGCGTCAAAAACTGATTTTCATAAAAATAAATCTTGACTTGTGCATTAAGGGAGATGAGGAATTGACTATTTTATCTATTTAAGAAATCGTTCAAGAACAATCTATAGAATGTTAAAGGGAATTTATTGTAGAGAATTCCTATTCTGGAAGGTGCAGTTACTCGAATTTTCCCCTTCCTATCATAAAAACCTGAGGTGGGAGGTAATTTTGGTCAACAATTAAGGAGACGATGACATGTTCGCATTTCTAGATGAATGTGTTTGGATAGACACCATCTCGGTGTTTTAGTTGGAAAATAAACATTACCTCAGATCTTAAGGTCTTATGTGCTGCTTTCTTAAAAAATGTTTGAATGTGTGTTGAGCGTTTGAAGATGAAACCTGATCTTTTGTATGATAATGCATTACCTTGTTTGTCGGGTGAGGGTTATGATGTTTTCAATGGCTTCTTGGGGACGAGATGTTGTAAGGTGGTATGGTTTTAACATCCCATGATTTGAAATAGATAAAAAATCCTCGAAAATAAATTTGTATCTGTTAGCTGGGTAGGTATATTTTAAAACTGTGCGTCAGAACATTTTATTTCTAATAGATCACAATGCGATGTGTATTTTAAATAAATTTAATTAAATTAATTAGATAAAATTTAAAATAGATTCAAATTAAATTAAGGGTAAAATTATTTTTAAAACATTATAATATTCTATGAAATATTTTCAAATCGTGAAAATGAGTCTGCATTGGATTCCAAGCCTCATTGACTCTCGAAGCTGATATAATAGAAATATTAAATTTATTTTATTAATACATGTGATATTTTAAAAAAAAATTACTATAAAACGGTGTGTCATATGAGAAATATGAGAACAAAGTTCAATCCAGAACGCTGGGGTTACCCTTGGAAGTTTATAACTTTGATGCATGTTGTGTATTTAGCAACCTCACATGTGATAAAACCATCATCATTTTTAATTAATTTATGATTCTGTTTTATATAATAAATAATTATTTTCTCACAAACGATACGTCAAATGAGAATTCTAAGACCATCGATTGTTCCAGGACATGTTGTTTGTCCTAGGAATGCTATAAATTTTGTGAGTATTATACATTTTTACATATCACAACAGATGATAATTTATTTCGGTTATAAATATTTTTATTGTATAATTGTAAATTATAATAATAATTTTATTATTAATATTATTATTTGAATTGACGAAAAAATTAGAATGTAATTCCACAATAAATAAATTGTGTCACGGTGAAAATAATACCTCGGAAATATAATGAATATTATATTATTATTTCTTCTAATTTAATAAAAATTCAAATCAATAATAATTTAATGACTATTATCTTTTTTTAATGGCTGTTGTTTTTAATTTATTATTGGTGTCATTGATGGGTTATATAAAATAATAAAAATTTTCATTACTATAACATCTCAAACATATCCAAGGAAGAAACTGTTATGTTTTCATGTCAATATCTTTAATAAAAACAAGGGAATGTTCTAACAAACTCGATTGCGGATATCAGTCATATAAGGCCCCACCCTTAAACCTTAATTAATCATGAGTTATTACAAGATTACACATTGAGGATCCTTTCAGGTTTAGAGTTTTAGAGAATTATGACATGACTATTAAATCTCAAAAGATTACAACGTACAAACTTCTACTAAGTTTCCATAAAATAAAAACTCTTAAAAAGGAACATGTCTAGTTCCATGATTTAGGTAGCATGACTTTCCCTTGATCCCATCCTTGACCCTATTCCACATTAAGTCCTGTGAAAAACATTTCAAAAACTTGGGATGAGCATAAAAATCTTAGTAAAGGATACATACATAATGAAAACTGTTAGTTTTTCAAAACAACAAGTAAACCATGTGTTCTTTATCAAAGTAATACTTTTCACTTTTTCAAAGTAGTAAAAACTCTTTAGTGAATAAAATTTCATTACTTACCCTTCTGTAACCAAAATATTACCATAAAACCCATATAAATATCACATAACATATAAAGGTAACTTGGGACATAAACATACTTAAGTGGAATAACCATATGGTCGACTTCCACACATATCACTTAATGGAATAGCCATTCGGCCAACTTCCATACATACTTAATGGAATATCCATACAGACGACTTCGATACCCAATGCATTGGAGGTTATAACTTAACCACCCGTCCTGGTATTCACGGCCCCACCCGTCATAATGTCCAAGTACCATTACAAAATCATAAGACATTAAACAAATATAATTGAAAGAAAACATTTCCACATTTATATCACAATATATCACTTAAATATATCGACGTAACAAATCCTTTATAAAATCCATTTTCAATACCAACACACATAAAAGATTATATGGTATTTATTTCATTTTAAAAATCATTACGGCTTGTTGAGGAAGCCAAAGACCAAATAATAATCGTGGAGGCGGAAAAGGGCTTTGTCACCACGTACGTTAAAAGAAACATTCCTTTTTTTCATTTACTAAAACGATTCGTATAAAAATATTCCTTTTGAATAAACTTAAAAGTCAAAGTGGTTTATACACCGTATAATAGAACGTTGTGTGTAAAATCAAATATTCCTCAATGAAAGGAGATTGAGATGAAGTCCCTTAAAAAGTCTATATCCATAGATTAAGGATAAATCAATTACATGATTATGTATGAAAAATACGAATACACAAAATATAAGTGGATATTAAGTGTAAAAAAATCAGAGGTCATTCACACATAATCATGGAAAAACAAAACCAATGACATAGATATTTAACTCAATGAAATGAGATTGAGTTATGATTTCCGATACAAGTCCGTCTAAATGACCTAAGAATTTATCAATGAGATGATTATGTGTAGAAATAGTATATACACACAAAGGTTTGTGGAAACAACAACATAATGATTCCACACATAATCTTGTCATAATAAAATCAATAATTATATGTTTAACCCAAAGAATTGAAACTGGGTTAATAAGTTCCCTTACAGAAATTCGACAGCCTAACAGCGTCACTTCAAAACTCATAAAATGATTTGATGAGAGATAAAAAGGGTATCTCATCACTTGGACATAAAATATACATTAATAAGGATATATAAGAACATATCCCAACATAATAGTATGTGAATTAAAAGATATAACAAAACAAGTCCTTTTAAAAAGAGGAGGGTGAAAGGTTCCCTTACCGACTTGGGTAACTTTTGAAACGTACACCCCATTAAAGAAGGGTCATACAATGAATATGTAAGTACCCATAAATGAAATTATATTACACAAAGAGTATAATAATGTGGAGTACATACACCACTAAATGGAAATGGGGGAAAATGTAGCATAAATCTCACATGAATAAAAGTGAGATGAAAAATCCCTTACGAAAACTCGGCAGCCTAACGACGCCACATAAAACATCCCAAAATGGATTGATGAGATCAAATAGAGTATCTCATAATATTAAAATAAAATATTCATAAAGAGGAATATAAAACAACATCCACCATCATAACAAAGAGGAGCTCAAAATAAGTGACATAAATGAGAGTACATAAAAAGAAACAGAGAGGTTAGATCTCTTACGAAAAATTGGCAGCGTAATGGCGCCACTCAAAACATCCAAAATGGATTGATGAAATAAAATAGGGTCTCTCAACATATGAAAATAAAAATTACAGTAGGATTAATATAAGTGAACATCCAAATCATAACAAATATGAGCTTAAAAGGAATGACATAAAAGAGTGTACTTAAAAAGAAAGAGATGAGTAGGATCCCTTACCTCGTGTCCGACATGACTCGATCGTTCTCCTGAATAATAAAATATGGTCAATTTATAATTTCTTAAGGAACTCATTTAAATATTATTATTCTGTTCATATCACATATTATAATGTCATAATAATTGGTTAATAAAGTGATTTCATATCAGACGTTTTTGTCGATGTTCAGTACATGAGTAAAAATTGAACTTGTTGAAAAACAATTTTCCATGTAGTTATAGGTACATCATCTCCAAAATATTTTATATGTTCTAAATATCATATATATCCAGTATATATTAATTTTATACTATTACATAGCATTTGGAGATAAAAAATTAAAAGCACCGTTCATGGAGACGGTAGGTCGTACGTACGCGTGAACGCAACTTTCAATTTTTTGTCATATTAATGGAATTAAAAAAATGAGAGATATATATATTATAATTCCAGAATGATACCCATCATTTAGATGTAATATATTACATATATATCCATTATATATATGTACTTATAATATTACATAACATTTAGAGACAAGAAATGAAATGCACTGTTCATGGAGACGGTAAGCCGTACGTACGCATGAACGCTACTTTCATTTCTTTTTTTTTTGTATTAAATGGAATGAAATAATAAATATATATAGGTATATTACAATTCCAGTAGGATAAAATATGCAATACCATTATTTCCATCATTTATACGTCTCACATATGGCATTAACGAATCAAATCACTTTGAGGGGGCAGTAGTCCGCACTTCCTAAAATGAAGATATCACGTTTACCCATAATGGAACCATAAAGGTATGCCATAAATGAAAAAAACAGAAGATTAAGAAAAAAATAAACATATTATATATAATATATAAATATAGTTACATATTAATGGACACCTTTTAAGGTGTTAAAATAATATTGAACAATCATCGTTTCGTGAGGCAGTAATTCGCCATCTATAGAAACAATATGTTCTTTAACCATTAGATGAAGGTGTGTGTATGTGTAGCTCTAATCCTTCACATAACAACCTCCTAGTATATTTATGATACTGGTGTTGTTACAAAAATATATAAAAGGAGTTTAGTGGGTTGGATAAGAAAAATAAAACAAAAGAACACAAGGGAAGACATTACCTTTAAATCAGGTAACTTCCTTTGATTTGAGATCAAAGGATTCCTTGGAAAGGATTCTTCCCAAGGTGAGGCTTCAATGATGAAGAGATGGATGTGTAGAGATTCAATGGGCAGGGTTTGGCCGAGCCAAAGGCTTGAGAGGTGTGTGTAAGGTGGTAGAGGTGGGGGCCTTTTATAAGAGGAGAGGAGGGACACTCTTGAAAGTTACAAAATGTTACTTTATTTTCAAATGATTTTCAGATTTTAAAGGTCCCAAATTGATTTATTTCTAGGATACGGTGATAAGGTTTCTAAATCTTCCAATACAATAGGTTTGTGACAAGTGTAGGCCTTAGATTGTACATTATCATTTCAATTTATTTAAATCCTTTATTAATGATGTAATCGCTGCATCATTATGATGTCATAAATAATTTTATATATATATAATGTCTAAAAATTATAGAAAAAATATCATGATTTAGGAAATCGTATTTGTTTTAAAATGACTATTTATAGTCAAATATCTGACTTTTATAACCCCATGTGATTTTTTTAGTAAAACAACTCATGTTTGTGTCATTTTTACTTTTACATTAAATAAAAATTTATTTATGACATTTCCCAAAAAAAGTGGCTCCATGGGGTCCCCAAGTTGTACCATGAATTTTCTTGGTCGGCCATGACATATACAATATGGTTAAGACATGTGTAATGCTCATCTCATATTATTAAAACATTATTTTTACCTTAAACTACACTAATTACCTCTAATCGCGATTAAAAACTTAAAAGTTACTATTCACTAAATTATTATTATAATTCCATTGAACCACATTTTACTTCTTAATGACAACCATGTATGTCAGATTTTTGAAATTCAAAACACAAAGGTGGTAAAATTTCATTTAAACGGAAAATCAGTTTTATATTACCATTTATTGGTTTCAATATTCATCAAAAATTGAAGTTCTTCAGAAAAAAATCAAAACATCACCCTAAGATATATTTGATATTCTAAATTAAAAAATTAAGTCTATTTTAAAAAATTCAAAACATATAAGTTGAATTAATTAATTTAATAATTAATTCCCGCTGTCAGAGCAAATAGCGTGTTTTTATGAAACAATAAGTATTAAAAGATTGACACTAGTTTAAGTCCGATTTCAAAGTGAAATTAATTTCAATGACCACAATTGGATTAAATGATAAAAATATATTCTAATTGAACTTTAAATACAATTATAAATATAATCTAATCATATAAATAAATTAGATTAAAAAGTGGTTTTGAATTAAAATACATCATTTTTCACTATTCATTAAAAAAATGAACATTATAGGAAAAATACCAAAACATTACACAAAGTAAATTTTGATGTCCCGATTCTACAGAAGAATTTTATTTTGTCAAATATAACACATAAAATTGTTAAAAAGTATATTTAAAAGAGGTTCTCCATTGAAAGGCGGTTAATCAACCTTTTAAAGAATATTAGAATGTTTATGCTTAAAAATTTGGATTCATTCGCATTTTTAATCATGTAACATTTATTGTAAAGATTAAAAATATTTGACAAACATATGTAATAGTTTTTTAGTTAGTTATGTTCATTCCAGCCATTACAAGGGCTAGGCGTTAACTACAATTGAAAATAATAATATTTTATTATTAGAGTGCAACGTAAGATTTCCAAGAAACACGTTGTTGCGTATTGGGTACGCCATCGAGCCTAGAGTCCCCTTTAAAGTAATATTGATATTATATTCAAAAATATTGATAAATATAATAATGTAATATTATTTATTTACCTGGGGTGTTACATCCTTCCCCCCTTTTGGGAATTGCTTCCTCGAAATTTTAAAATTGGGCTTGGAAACATCCTTGAAAGTCGCACATCAGAACAAGAGTCTGTAAGACAATCACTTTAAAATAAAGAAAGAGAAATACAGAGGTCTCCCGAGTTAATCCATACTAGGATTCCATGTAGGAAAACATGGAAATGGAGGAGAAAACAAAGGGTAATGTTCTGATGGAGATTGATAGTAGACATGTCTAGGAGAAAGTTAACGACAAGAAAATCACAAACTTGTGATGGGTTAATCGGTATTTGATTCCCCATTAGGAAAAGTTAACAGAAAACATTTTTGTTTTATGTTACTCTTCATTGAGGAATTTATTTTTGAGCTTAACTAAATCATAATGAAACATACTTACTTGTCACATAGACATTCATCTTTTACTAGATTCCTTAATCAAACTCATATTTTGTCCAAAAGATGAGTTTTTAGGAAGACTTGTTTGCATTAAGAGTATTATAATCAACTTCCTTAGAATCACCTAATCCACAAAGGAGAACTATATATTTCCCATGTCTTTAGACAAAATCCAAAACCAAAATTGTTAGTATGAGATCAGATAACCCACAAAAGTATAATCCTTTATAAAAAGAAAATCAATTCTTAATCTACAAAATTTGTCCAAAAAAACCCAAAGTTCAATGAAGACCATTCGATAAACAATTGTCCATAAAATTATCCAAACTAAGATTGAAACCCAAATATTTGAAGGATTTAATCACATAGTCTTCCAAGGTACAAATTACCTTTTATCTCCAAATAACATCAGTTGCTCTTAAATTCTCATATTGAAAAGTAATTAACCTTATCACATATCCACCATGATAGGTTAATAATTTCCATAGATAACCCAAAATAAACTTACTCTTGATTCCTAAAATCAACTGACTAAAAAGAATTAGTCAAACTAACCAGGGACTTCACGTATTCATGTGGTAGGCGATAAATATCAGTCGCACTTTGGTTGTGGGTTTGATTTCCGCAGCTTTGTCCAACACGACGGTTTGTCACATGGTCTGCGTGTTGTCCTTTTTCAAAAACTATAAAAATCTTAAATCATTCCCCAAAACGAGATAAAATCTTCAAAAATAATCATAACATATTTTAACCTCAATTTTATCTCATGCCTTTCATTTTCCATCATAATATATAACAACCCATAATTACCTCAAAAGTAAGGATCATATAAACCCTAATGGTTACCTTTATAATTATTACCTGAACTTCCACATCGATTGGTCATATCGTACATGATGCATTACAGAACATTCCAAGGTACATGTGGTTGATCATGACTCCTTGATAGTTGGTTTATAACAACCACGAGATTCCTCATTGAGTCCCCCATTTCATCCAGTCTCTTAATCAGAGAACAACCACAGTTTTCTTCAAACCTATTGTCACTTTGGTGCCTACTAGATCCATCCATTAACTAAAAACAGAAATGTCAGTGTGAGTATATAAACAAAACCATCATTTACTAATGAGGTAGATAAACACTAATATATATTTACTCATTCACTTTATCTAAAACTAGGACTCTTTCTGAACTTCTAACCATTATGGTAATGTCACTTATGCTTAAAGAATACCCTAACCTCTAAAGTTATCTAAACCGACCTTTGATACCAACTATAAGGCCCCATCCTTAAACCTTACTTAATCATGAGTTATTACAATATTACACATTGAGGATCTTTTTAGGTTTAGAGTTTTAGATAATTAAGATATAACTATTACATCTCAAAGAATTACAAAGTAGAAACTTCTTACTAAGTTTCGATAAAATAAAAACTCTTAAAAAGAAACATGTCTAGTTCCATGTTTTAGGTAGCATGACATTCCCTTGATCCCATCCTTGACCCTATTCCACGTTAAGTCCTGTGAAAAACATTTCAAAAACATGGGATGAGTATAAAAATCTCAGTAAGGGATACACAAAGAATTAAAACTGTTAGTTTTTCAAAACAACAAGTAAACCATGTATACTTTATCAAAGTAATACTTTTCACCTTTTCGAAGTAGTAAAAACACTTCACTTAATAAAAGTTCATTACTTACCCTTCTGTAACCACAAGTTTACCATAAATCCCATATAAATATCACATAACATGTAAAGGAAACTTGGGCCATAAACATACTTAAGTGGAATAACCATACGGTTGACTTCCACACATATCACTTAATGGAATAGCCATTCGGCCAACTTTCATAAATACATAATGGAATAGCCATACTGCCGACTTCCATACCCAATGCATTGGAGGTTATAACGTAACCACCCATCCTGGTATTCACGGCACCACCCGTCATAATGTCCAAGTACCATTATAAAATCATAAGGCATTAGACAAATATAAAGGAAAGAAAATATTTCCACATTTCGATCACAATATATCACTTAAATATATCGACATAACTAATCCTTTATAAAAACAATTTTCAATACCAACATACATAAATGATTATATGGCATTTATTTCATTTTAAAAGCATTATGTCTTGTTTAGGTAGCCAAAGACCAAATAATACTGGCGGCGGCGGAAAAGGTCATTGTCACAGTGGACCTTAAAAGATACATTCCTTTTTGTCGTTTAGTAAAACGTTTCATATAAAATGATTCCTTTTGAATAAAATTCAACGTCAAAAGGGGTTTATACACCATATAAAAGAAGGTTGTGTGTGAAACCAAATATGCCTCAATGAAAGGAGATTAAGACGAAGTCCCTTACAATGTCGGTATCCTAAGATCATGGATAAATCAATTACATGCTTATGTGTGAAAAATAAGAATACAAAAAATATAAGTGGATATTAAGTGTAAAACAATCAGATGTCATTCACATATAATCATGGAAAAACAAAACAAATGAAATATTATTTAACTCAATGAAATGATATTGAGTTATGATTTCCAATACAAGTCCGTATAAATGACATAAGAATTTATCAATGAGATGATTATGTGTAGAAATTGTATATCCATAAAAAGGATAGTGGAAACTACAACATAGAGATTCCAGAAATAATCTTGGAATAATAAAATCAAGAATTAGATATTTAACCCAAAGAATTGAAAGTGGGTTAAGAAGTTCCCTTACAGAAATTCGACAGCCTAACGACTTCACTTCAAAACTCATAAAATGAGTTGATGTGAGATAAAAAGGGTATCTCATCACTTGGACATAAAATTTCCATTAATAAGGATATATAAGAACATATCCCAAAATTATAGTATGTGAATTTAAAGATATAACAAAATAAGTCTTTTAAAAAGAGGAGGGTGAATGGTTCCCTTACCGACTTGGGTAACTTTCGAAACGTATACCCCATTGAAGAAGGGTCATACAATGAATATGTAAGAACCCATAGATGAAATTATATTCCAAAAATAGTACAATAATGGGGATTACATACACCACTAAAAGGAAATGGTGGAAAATGTATCATAAATCTCACGGGAATAAAAGTGAGATGAAAAATACCTTACAAAAACTCGGCAGCCTGACGACACCACTTAAAACTTCCAAAAATGGATTGATGAGATCAAATAGAGTATCTCATAATATTACAATAAAATGTACAGAAATATTAATATAAAATAACATCCCCCATAATAACAAAGAGGATCTTAAAAGAAGTGACATAAATGAGAGTACTTAAAAAGAAAGAGAGAGGTTAGATCTCTTATGAAAATTCGGCAGCCTAATGGCGCCACTCAAAACTTACAAAATGGATTGATGAGAGAAAATAGGGTCTCTCACCATATGAAAATAAAAGGTAAAGTAGGAGTAATATAATAGAACATACCAATCATAATAAAGATGATCTTAAAAGGAATGACATAAAAGAGTGTACTTAAAAAGAAAGAGAGGAGTAGGATCCCTTACCTCGTGTCCGACATGTCTCGATTGTTCTTTAATCCCATGAACAATAAAATCTGGTCAATTTATAATTTCTTAAGGAACTCATTTAATTATTATTATTCAGTTCATATCACATATTATAATTTTATAATAATTGTTTAATAAAGTGAGTTCATATCAGACGTTTTTGTCGATGTTCAGTAAATGAGTAAAAATTGAACTTGTTGGAAAAGAATTTTCCATGTAGTTATAGGTACATAATCTCCAGAATAGTTTTTATGTTTTAAATATAATATATATCCAGTATATATTAATTTTATAATATTCCATATAATTTGGAGATAAAAAAATAAAATCACCGCTCATGGAGACGGTAGGCCGTATGTACGCATGAACGCTACTTTCATTTTTTTGTCATATTAATGGAAATAAAACAAAATGAGAGATATATATATTATAATTCCAGAATGATACACATTATTTAGATGTAATATATTACATATATATCGATTATATATACATGTAATTATAATAGTACATAACATTTGGAGATAAGAAATGAAATGTACAGTTCATGGAGGCAGTAAGCCGTACGTACGCATGAACACTACTTTCATTTTTTTTTATTCAATGGAAGGAAATAATAAATATATAAAGGTATATTATAATTACAGTAGGATAAAATATGTAATACCATTAATTCCATATTTTATACGTCCCACATATGGCATTAACGAATCAAATCACTTTGAGGGGGCGGTAGTCCGCACTTCCTAAAATGAAGATATCGCGTTTACCCATAATGGAAACCATAAAGGTATTCCATAAATGAAAAATACAGAAGCATAAAGAAAACATAAACATATTATATATAATATATAAATATAGTGACATCTTAATGGCCACCATTGAAGGAGTTAAAAGAATATTGAACAATCATCGTTTCGTGAGGCAGTAATTCGCCATCCACAGAAACAGTATGTTCTTTAACCATTAGACGAAGGTGTGTGTATGTTTAGCTTGAATCCTTCAAATAACAACCTCATAGTATATTGTGTATAATTGTGTTGTTACAAAAGAAAAATTAATAAAAAGAGATTAGGTGGTTGGATAAGAAAAATAAAACAAAATAACACAAGGGAAGACGTTACCTTTAAATCGGGTAACTTCCTTTGATTTGTGCTCAAAGGCTTCCTTGGAAAGGATTATGCCCAAAGTGAGGCTTCAATGATTAATAAGGGGATGTGGAGAGATGAAATTGGCAGGGGTTGGCCGAGACAAAGGCTTGAGAGGTGTGTGTAAGGTGGTAGAGGTGGGGGCCTTTTATAAGAGGAGAGGAGGGGCACTCTTGGAAAGTTACAAAATGTTACATTATTTTCAAATTATTTTCGGATTTTAAAGGACACACATTGATTTATTTCGACTATAAGGTGATGCGGGTTTGAAATCCACCAATCCAATAGGTTTGTGAAAAGTGTAGGTCTTATATTTTACATTATCTTATCATTTTATTTAAATCCTTTATTAATGAGGTAATCGCTGCATCATTATGATGTCATAAATAATTTTATTTATGTAATGTATAAAAATTATAAAAAAACTATAATGATGAATTAAATATCTTTATAATTCCAATGACTATTTATATTCAAAAATATGACTTGTATAACCTCATGTTAAAATTGTTTTAGTAAAACAACTCATGTTTGTGTCATTTTTACTTTTAAACTAAATAAAAAGTTATTTATGTCATTTCCCAACCAAAGTGGCTCCATTGGGTCCCCAATTTGACCCATGAATTTTCCTGGTTGGCCATGAAACATCCAATATGGGTATGATATGTGTAAAGCTCATCTCATATTATCATAACATTATTTTTACCTTAAACTACACTAATTACCTCTAATCGCGATTAAAAACTTAAAAGTTACTATTCACCAAAAAAATTATTTTAATTCCATTGAACAAAATTTTAACTCTTAATGAAAACCATGTAAGTCATATTTTTGAAATTCAAAACACAGAGGTGGTAAAATTTCATTTAAATGGAAAATATGTTTTTATAAGTACCACTTAGAGGTTTCATTATTCATCAAAAATTGAAGTTCTTCAGAAAAATACCAAAACATAACCCTAAGCTATATTTGATATTCAAAATTAAAAAATGAAGTATATTTTAAAAAATTCAAAACATATAAGTTTCATTAATTAATTTAATAAAAAATTCCCTCTATCAGAGCAAATAGAGTGTTTTTATGAAACAATAAGTATCCAAAGATTGACACTAGTTTAAGTCCGATTTCAAAGTGAAATTAATTCCAATGAAAACAATTGGATTTAATGGTAAAAATATATTCTAATTTTTCTTTAAAACCAATTCAAAATATAATCTAATCATATAAATAAATTAGATTAAAAAGTTTTTTTGAATTAAAATACAACATTTTTCAGTATTCATTAAAAAATGAACATTATCGGAAAAATACCAAAAATTTACACAAAGTAAATTTTGATGTCCCGATTATAAAGAAGAATTTTATTATGTCAAATATAACACATAAAATTGTTAAAAAGTGGATTTAAAATATGTTCTCCATTGAAAGGCGGTTAATCGACCTTTTAAAGAATATTAGAATGTTTATGCTTAAAAAATTGGATTCATTTGCATTTTTAATCTTCTAACATTTATTGTAAAGAGTAAAAATATTTGAAAAACATATATATTCATTTTTTAGTTAGTTATGTACATTCCCGCCATTACAACGGCTAGGTGTTAACTACCATTTAAAATAATATTATTTTATTATTAGAGTGCAACATAAGATTCCCAAGAAGCTCGTTGTTGCGTATTGGGTACACCATCGAGTATAGCGTCCCCTTTAAAGTAATTCTAATATTTTATTCACAAATATGGATAAATATAAAAGTGTCATATTCTTTATTTACCTGGGGTGTTACAAGTCAGCTATTAAATTTTTTTAAATAATTTTTTAAGTCTGTTGAAAAAACTTACATCTCACCCTAGTGCATCATTCAGGTTATAAATAATTTAAAAAGAATAAATCATATTAAAAAAAACATAGTGAGATGAAAAAGTAAATAAAATAAATTAAAATATTAAAAATTTGATCGAAAAGAATATAATAAAAGTTAAAATATGGTCAATTTTTTTATTAGTTTCATTTTTATTTTCTATTATCTCCCATTATTTATTATTTATTATATTTTATTTTTCTTTCTCCCTTATTATTTATCATTATTTTATTCTTTTCCATTTGATTTCTTTTTTTCCTCATCTCCTCTACACCCCCTCTCATATGGATTGCAGACCCCCTGTCTAAGTGCTTTGCGACACCACCTTCCCTATTTGGAAGTCCGACAAGATCTCCTCTCAAGTCCATTTTTTTCATTGTCTGACGCAATGTGAACCACTTGATAAGGATTATCCAATGCAAAAGGAATTGTCTGATCTCATTCCAAATATGTCGTGTTATCTTCTCCTGACTGATTTTACACGTGATTTGGTGTTTTTCTAAAATATATTGTTTTCATCTGTTTTAGGTAAAACTAAATCTTAATGAAGATCATAGGACCATCTAAGACCATAAGATAGGGTGTCTACTTGATTTCCCATTGTTTCATTGTGATTTATAAACATGAAATGATGTGTCATTTGTTGGTACCTACCGTCTTTGTCCAATAGCACCCAATCATTTCAAATTAATTGTTTCACATAATCATTACTCCCTAATTTATCTTAAATATAATTGATAGAATTTTTGAAACATAGTTAGATAACCCATTTGATTTGACGATGTGGTCAGTATAAATATTTTCAGCTCAAGTATTTACTTTAATTAATTTCAAGCGTTATGCAACCCCTTTTGTTTTGATTATATTAAATAATTATTTTAGAATATATATGAACCCTGAATTGTTGGATCATTATAGTTTATTATGCCAATATATTTATTAATTAAAAAGTTCATTTATCAATTTTTTCTATGTAAATTTATTTCATGTGTTATTTATAACGCTGTGATAGTAAATTAATGTCATGAGTTCCATTGTGGCATCAACATAAATTTAATGTGGTAATTATATATATGCATGATGTGATATATACTACTGTGAAAGTTTAATTATATTCAGCGAAGAGAGAGAATGAGGTTTCTGTATTAATGAACCACACACGGACTCTCTATTCCTGATTAGTTACCACAATGCATCAGGATGCTGTTTCGTAGTATTTTATAGACCGAGACATCCCAGAGCATTCTAAATACATATAAGTGACATTGTTTCCCAATGGGACCATCATGAAAGGATTTGTTGGCAATACAAATACCTTAATACTCAGATAATATTTAACCCCTTTTTTCAAGATCAGGTTGGTCTCATGGTAAAAACAAGCCCTAAGCGTTACATGGTCTCTTGAAAGATTTCCTTGGATGGGCATAGATGTTTTGGTTAATATAAATTATATTCCATAGTGATAATTTCGGGGGGGTAAAAACTCCAACTCTCAATGTGAACATATTACGAATGATGAATTGACGTTTTATGTTGATTCTTTTTTTGAGTCTATTAGGAATTGTGATATTTTTCATCTATCTAGAAACACACAATGTTCACACATTATTTAGACACTATGTTAATGAAAAATCATGTTTTATGCATCCTCTCTATTTTTATGTTTTTTCCTAGGCTTTTATCTATGTTTAAATCATGCATCCTAGTGGTAGTTTATTCATAATCCCTAGTTAATCCTAATTAGGTGATGTTATATGGGTATTGATGATGATCAGACCTAGTTGCACTTATTTAATTTGTATATTTAACTAATTGGCTTTATTATTTAATGTTACACTACTTTTTTTATTGCAAGAAATTGAATGATTTAGACAGTGTGGGTTCAAACCTACTTGTATTTTATCCCAGGCCACTACATGGGAATTGTTCCCACATGAGTAGATTATATGATAGTATGTATTGATAAATTGGGTAATGATACATCCAATGCTTTATTGTTTCTTGATACTTAGGATGGAGACTAGGGGCAGAGGACCGAGCTTTGATTGTGATCTACTTGTCACACATTATGTGCTTTCATTTTTGTTGATAGAATTATTATATTCCAATTTTTTGAACCATTAATTTAGTATAGATATCACTTAATGTTTTCATTTTGTATCTGATCTTTTTTATTAGCTTCCATGCTGATTATGTATTCATTTCGGATTATTTCTTTTCTTTTTATGTATTTTTCTTATTTATATACTTCTGCTATTTTTCATGAATTGTTGTTTCTTCCGATTTTTATTACCTATTAAATATGAGGGCATAGTATCACCCACATATAGTATAAAATGGCCCTTATATTAGTTGCAATCCTCTTCCATTTTAGGAGATGTACTTGAGGTCGTGTGACACTTCGGTCTAACCACTGTCTTAGCGGTGACCCGAGTCGGGATGTTACATCGAACTGGAAAAACACATAACATAAATTTTAATTTTATTCAGGTCTGATATCATAATTATTAAAATGGTTTCTTTGGGGATATATGTACATTTAAATCATTTATAATGGTATGAAAATAAAATTTTAACTATCCAAAGAATATCCCTTTGGAGTGTCTAACCAGATGTGCAGTAAGGATGATTGTCGTTTACCAAGTTAACCTAAGCCAGGACAAGAAAACCCAGATATAGTTGTTACTCCTATGTACATTAGTGCTAGAACCACTTCCAATTGTATTATCTAGTTAGGGTTGTATTGTCTAGAAAGTTTCACATAACATACAAATTACAAAAATTATATCATTTTCTTGCATTCGTATATACAAATTCTATCTTATGGTTTTGTTTCATAATGAAAATTTTTTATAATTATTTTACAATGATTCTACTAAATGTTCATGTATACCTACTGTAAAGACCCATAACCCAGTTGCCTGGAGACATCACATTATTTTATTACATATTCATGATAAAAAGAATATCATATCCTGAATGACTGAAAAAATTTAGAATTTTAGGAGAACCATATACAACAGATGTTTTCCAATACAACATAAAAGGATAAACAATAAAACAATTCCTTTGGAAACATATATAAATCTTATATTATCCCTATAATCCATTCATAATATTAATATTCTCATCATGGACAAATATTCTCAGTATGGGTAACTAATAGAGCATAATTGTTCATAATTATAAACTCAATAAATTTTTAAAAACTAAAAACAGATGCATGTAAAAATGTACATGAGCATAATATTGAAGGACGAATGTTGAATACATAAATCCATATATATTTTCATAAGAGAATGAATCATAAATAAGGATATTAAACTAGTGAAATAATAACATGGTTTGTCAATTACTATTATCATATTGATGGAATTGATAATGCCAGACACCTGAAATAGTCTGTCGAGGCCTTGACCAAGGTGTTTGAAAAACATGGTTGAGGCCTTGTCTGAAACCGAATTATCATTTTTCTCTGGAAAAATACCAATTTATCACAGTACTATAGTGGGCCCCAATAACCTGTTTGTAATTCAAATTTATTGTGCATATAAATGGGGTTAAACATCCACATCATATACATGTACAATGTAAATAAATTTTTCAAACACATAAACCTAATTACTATCAATTTTGAGTAGTTTTAAGAATGGCATCAAAATAGCACATCGAAATTAAAACTAATCATAAACCATTTAATAATATATTTTGGATGATAAAAGAGTGATATTAAACTCAATAAAACTTAAAACTAAATAGATACATCAAAATAGATGAATATAATGTAATGAAATCATCACAAAATTTTTGAGATAAATACACTTTTTACATTCCAAATACGTGTTATTTTATAAAATTTATTTATATATTCAATGATTATTTTTATAAATCCATAAATGATTAAATATTATTTTCTTGAAAAAAAGTGGATTTATTAAAATAATGGTGTCATAGAAAATATTATGAATGGTACTCGTAAATGGGTTTGAAATTGAGATGTTCACTTCAATTGGGTTTTCTTTTTTGAGAACAAAGCCCTGTTAAATGTGTATTTACCTAAAAAGAAAGACGAACTGATCTGAAAATATGTGTTTGGAACTTAGAAACATTATATGGAAGAAATAAACCACATGTAAATGATTGTTATATTCGGATCAAGATAGAAAAAGAAGAACCTAAAAGAATAAAATGAAGGGTTTAGTAGAATCTGTTACCTTATGACCAAATGTGTTATGCACATGACCATAATGTCCATGATAATAAAATAAAATCAATGAATTAATTAATACAAAAACAAAATTATTATTATTTTATTTATTATTATTTTATTAAGTTTATTTATGTCTTTTTTGATGAGTTATATGATACAAATTTATCGATGATGAGCTTTTGTTTCATTGATTTCACGATCAGTAAACATGTATATGGGTATTGATGTTCATGGGGAATTGATATAATTCTCCAAAATAGAATTTATATGATACAAATGAACATCTATAAGATTAAATGGATATAAAATTAATTTTTAATATAGTGTGAGGATGAGCTATTATATAAAAACTTAATGAAAATTCTTCAGATTATTATAGCGGAATTTTGATCATCACGAAATAGTTTTGTTGGATGAATTAGTATTATGAATATATAATGGTTAATGACATTAATTTTGGTATAATGAATACATTATAGACGGTTTTTACCAAAAAAATGGTTTCATTACTATCCTTGAAGATGAAATTGAAGAACAAATGTTATTCATCGAGGAAGGTTGTAAATCTGTACCTCCTGGATGATGATTTCATTTTTCAAATAAAATAGGGTGAGTAAGGAGTTTGATGAGGTATATTACATTAACATGATATAATTATAATATATATATATATATATATTATAATGGTTTTATTATTCTCCTTTGTATATAGAAGCTGAGGATATTGAATGAAAATGAAATAAATTGAAATGAAATTAAAACAAAAAGGAATTGGGTTTACCTCTTGAAATATACGCCCTAAAAAACTCCATTAGGGAATCAATTTTGGTATTTTGATTAGACCAATTGCCCCTAGCCATTAGATATAGTCTAGGGAAGAAAATTTTGGAATAATTTTATTAGGATTCAAGGCTTATAGGTGTGAGGAGAAGAGGGGTGATAGGTTGTTTTTATAATGGCGGAGAGGTTTATTTATAAATATTTAATTCATTATTATTTTTATTTCACAAGATAATACATTGAATGTGACTAAATATAGTAATGATTGTATGTGATATTTAACCAATGGTTCATAATTCATGAAAATTTCATCCATGAATCTATAATTCATGTTTTTAGCATTTATCATAAATTATCTTATTTTACTATTTTCTAAAATTACATGTATTATAGAAAAATATTATAAATTCACCATAACCATTTTTCAATGTGTAAAGTTAAAAAATGAAGTCCATTTTATGAATATAATTACCTAAATATGAGAAATTTAATTAGTAACTAAATTCATTATGTACTAGAAATATATAGTATATTAAAATTAAAATGAATTTTCTACCACTATAGAAAATTACCTAATTTCAAATAAATTTATCCTAAAATCAGAAGAAAAAAATATCTTGATTTATGATTACATTTTATGAAAAAAAAATTTATTTCAAATAAATTTATTAATTATAAAATAATAATTAAATATTTATTTCATATAAAAAATATAACACATAACTAAAAAACAGTCTTTTACATATACTATTATATTATTACATGATACTTTCATTTATAAGGTTCCAAAATTTAATTCATATAGTCATGGGCGAGGATACATTTCATTAGGCCGATTGGCTATTCATAATAGGAAAATTACTATTCCTAAGGTAGTTTTACAATAGAAAAAAAATTAAGTTAATTCTATCATACTCTAAACATATTTCTGATCAACACCATGAATGTCTACTTTTAAAAATTACAATTATAGAGGTATTAAATTTATTTTTAATTACTATGTTATAACTATATTGTTTTAATAATTTTAATAAAAAAATTTTTATTCGATGAGACTCTATTTTTTTACATTACATTCTATATTAAATTTATATTTGAATTATTGGGGTGATACAATTTGTGAAATAAGGACTAAGGTTACCAAATTATTTAGCACAATATATTCCATTTATTTTGGTGTGATATATTCCTCTATATAAAATCATAACATTATTAAATTATAAGATGAAAAATAAAATAATAATTGTAAATATGAATTATAAAAATGTACCTCACATTTATATTAAAACCAATGGATCCCAACTATTAACGGATGAGAATTTGATTTTATTTTTTAATAAAAATAATGTCATGGGTTTTTAAAAAAAATTTCACATCAAAATAATTATCATAAGTGTCAAAAATATAAAAAAAAATTATCTCAATGAGTTTTTACTTGTTATAAATTTTTAACATATTTTATTGGGATAATGGTATCCTTGAAATACTTTTAAACCTATAGTACATCCTTTTTTTCTTTACTACACAATATATTTCACGATCATCCAGTACATAAAATATTTCATACCTCTTTTTCTCATTGTAAATGGTCATAGTGTGAATAAAAAAGGGTTGAAATACCTTGTTATCATTGTGATTATTTAAAAAAATAAATCATTACACTATGAATGTTCTATTAAAAAGTATGACATTGTGAATACCATTAATATCAACGAAGATATACAACTCTGTTCTTATCTCATATGTTATAATGATCCTTACACTATCAATATCCTTTTGATGATTTATGTTATGTAGGATATATCCTTTTATATTTTACGATTTAACTCTCATAAAAAAAAGATAATAAGGTATTGATCGATATAAATCTTAATGAATTTATCAATTTGAATCATTAATACTATAAAGGTATCAATTTTTTTAATATTTTTCATTAATTATAATTAGAAAATTCATTGCCTTTGGGATGTAAAACCATTGTGTGAAATGTCTTTCCTCAATACTTGTGTTTTCACCTAATCATAATGTATTTTATGTTTTTATAATTCTTATACGTGGTATCTATGAAAGAGAAAGGCTATTGTTTTACTATAACTTCTTTTATTTTAATTTAGAGAATCAATACCTCTCAATTTCTTTTTGATTTATTAGTATGAATATACTTGTGTCTGTGAGTTCATAATGTATTCTCATTATGAAATTCCAAATCATATAACATGAACTTGGATATATTTTCCTAGAAAATTTTGAATCCATTTATTTTACATATTTTTCAGCTTTATTTCAATCCGATTTTTTTCTAGACTAGATAGAAAATAGGAAACAATGTAACTACAATTATATAATAATATATTAAAGAAGTGAAAATATAAATTATTCTATACTAACATGATTGACATAATATTATTTGGTCTCATTTACTATTTTAACCTTTTAATTTAAATTGTATTTCTTCTATAGAACATGTTATATGATCATTATTTTTCATGATTCTAATTCATCAATATACATATAAACATAAAAAAAGTATTTTTTTTATGATCAAACAAATTCATTTTTATTAATTTAGAATATATACTATTTATTTATAGGGAAGTGTACCATATATTTTCATTATTGGATAGTTAGAGTTGTTTAATTCAATATTTTTTATTTTCCAACTCAATAATGATTTCATAATTATAAATATTTAAATCGGGTTACATTATATATTTAATTTCAACAGAATTATTATGAATATCAATGTCCCATAACTTCCTCCACATTAATATTACTAATAAAATTATACAAGTTTCATTGGTTTATAGTTATTTTGTATAAATCTTGTGGGAGGGGTTTGGGATTCTCATTAATATCATTAATATGTTATTTGGAACAAATGTTATGGAATTATATAATACTCATTCTAGAAATTTTTAATATGAATTTATTTCAACTATATTCTTTATTAAATTCACATCACAATGGATAATGAAGTGTAATTCAACATTTATATATTTTCTTTTTCAGATGAATGGATAAAATATATTATGATTTGACTTTAATTTCATAAAACCATACAACCACCTTAGCCCATTCAAGTAAAGAGTTAAGAACGATCCTCTACGGCACGATGGTCCTGAGGGAACTCAGACCAGTAATCACGCTCTGATCATAGATTCGTCATTCGTCATCCAGGGTTAGGGCCTTGTCTCGAAAGTTATATCAGACAAGGATGTACAAACCTACAGAACAGATCATGTTCATGTATGGTCGTACCCTATTGTATTTATATATATATTTCATTCAATATATTTGAACACAATGAAAATTATCATATAAATTCATTTCTGAATCCATGCAGAATCCTAAAAGTATACTTGTTTGAGATGATATTTTCATTATATGAAAGATATTTTTAGTTCCATATTACAAATTGAAAAAAATAATTTTGATTGAAATAATTTATTTATATTATCTATTCACATAATATTTTACCTTCCAAATAATATAATTGATATATTGTTGTATAATTATTTATCACAGCAATCTGTTATTATTATTCCTCTATATATTTATAGTTATCTATAATTTCCTACATAAATATTACATATTAATAGATATATGTGAAATATATTTTAAAAATAGATGTAGATAGACTAAAAAAATTTATGTATTTGGATACCAGATGCAAAATATTTATATTTTAGGAATGGTATTCAGCATAATTCCCAACATTATTTCAATATAGCTCTTTCCTTGGACACACCTTAAGTAAAACCATTCTTTACAAACTGGGGAAAGTAAACATAACAATGAGTGAGCTCAGATGCTCAGTAATTATAATCATGTGTGATATCAATTATCATTAAACATAACAACGGATTAATGGTATTCTAACATGATATTTAATGTAATATCCTAGATCAGTGTGTCACCCCACGGTGCCCTAAACTTAGTTTGTCCGATGACTTCATTCTCATTACCCAAAATGCTTGAGGATGCCGAATAGTAGTGAGGAAAAGCGTCTTATAATAGGTAAACTATTCCCTCATTGACTTAGCATAAACAATGGAATAAAAAATGTAATCAATTGGAGAATAAGAAACCCAATTCAACAAATGTGAATAATAGAAGAATAATAGTTATATAAAAACTAGAGATTATATAATTTATTCATGTCATATGTGACTAAAAAATCATCCAATCAACTCACAATGATGGAAATAAAATTCTAAAACATAAATATAGAAATACAGTAAACACCCACAGAATCACAATCCTCATCTTGTTCCCATGCTCTACAGTGCCTAAATTAATAATGTACTTTATGAAGACGGGATATTTACATTATCTATACCTGAAACCATTTAATTTTTTTGGGCCCAAAATCATGACTCAAACCAGAGGTGGGATGAATCCTATTAGGAAACTACCAAATAATCTTCGCTAAATAGTTATTGAATATATGTTGTAGTAAATATGTAGAGATGAAGTAATAAACTAGGAGATACTAAAAATTAAACAATCATCCAGCTTTTAAATACATTCATTTTTATTTATTAATTATTCAAACTATTGAATATTGAATCTCAAGATCGATCCTAATTTATGTATCCCCCTATATAATAGTAATAGAAGATGTCTAATAAGACCATATAAACAACCCAGTAAGACCAAGTCCATGATTTTTCCTTGTCTTGGAAGACTCATCGTAGTCCTTAAATTATTTATGACCACCATCTAGGAATGCTCTCACAGTATAACCATTATGGTTTAACAAATAACTAAACAAATACAAATGTACACCTTGGATTCCCACACTATCAATAGCCATGCATCCACATGGAATCAATAATTTATTCACAACCTATGGGTATATCTCACAGTTAATACCCCATGGGTCATTATTGCATAAATAATTATGAATGACCTCTGGGTATCACTCACGGTCAATAACCACTGGGTTAAAAACTAACCCATGGTTCCCACAGTCCTATGCAATATACAAGGAATCCCCCATAGGTATATTAGTCCAAGGATCTCATACTCCATTGGAAGATCAGTGAGCACATCATAAAAATGATTCACATGTAATATATAACTACTACATGGATATCATTCTCAAGAATTGCATAGGATACTCATATAATCATTCAACTACATCCTAAAAATTCAATATAAGGAAACATGGTATTACACATATGAAAACTAGGACAAACGACCATAAACACGTGAAGAGGTGGAATGAACCCTTTTGGTGTCCCATAACAAGGTATAAAACCATATGAATATGAAATCACCCTCTCTCAAACCAACAAACCATATTAGGTTTTAAACTTTGTGAAATTCCAAAAATACGCAATACCCCAAATATTGGTATTCATCACTTTATATATATATATATATATATATAATCCAATGGAAATATAAAAAAGGAACAAACCACCTATATTGGTGTTCTATGAATGACAGTATTCTATGTAAAGCCTTAAATTTTCCTAGAATGATGTAGATCTATAAAAAGAGTAAAAACAATCAACCTTGAAATAAGAATGAGAGAGGAGGAATTATAGAAAAAGGCTCTATGGGAACAGATAACTCACCAGTGGGAATCCAACACAACTGGCGGCGTGTCAGTCAGAGGCTGAATCGAGAATCAGGATGGATCAAAGTTCACCATCCCTTCCTCAATGATCTTGTACAAACCAAGGTTACAATAAGGGTGTTACAGACATGAAACACAACCCCTCTCCGATTTATAAAATAAAAGGAAAATTACACAACGTTTTAACTTATTGTACATGCCTTATACTAGCCTCAACCGAACACACATTAGGTGCTCTTCTAAGTCACCTACATGGACATGTACTCGGACATTAAACAAATAGTACACAACTAGACATGGTAAATGGGTACATGACATGTTGACAAAATTTCACAACTAGTACATATAGACTTTACAAATTCATCCTTTTCCCTTAATAATCAATCTGAAATAAATATCCATACCATAAATGATGATCTAGGTTCTTACAAACCACCCCACTTAAATCATTTTTCCCCAAGATTCCCTTCCATGGGTGGTGAAGAAGAAACGTTAAACAACTATGGCCATTATGATCGTACGTCATCCTCCCATTCCCATGTATCGTCTTGTAATCACCCATGAATCCATAACACATGTAATAGAGAAAAAAACTGTCCACAGAGAACCATCATGCTAAAATTTACAATCTGTATATGATGATCCTCAAATAATTAATCCACCATCAACTCAACATCCTTATATTAAATAACATGATATGGGTCGGAAAAGTGATGTTGTATTTGGGAAACATGAAAGACATTGTTCATAGACCAGTACATATGAGGTAACTGTAATAAATGGGAAATAAGCCCTGACTCTCTCCAAAAACACTAATTGAACGATGATTCACAGTGAAATCATCCTCTGTCTCCTAATCCTCCTATGTCCTATCCTCAGTGTGGCATGTACAAAAACCTGATCTCTAAAATCAAAGTCCAAATGTAATCTCATTCAATCATCATAAGATTTCATTCATGATTTTGCAGAAGGAAAACTTTTCCGAATCAACTCCACATGCTTTGTGGTCACTTGAACAAGATGAGTTTCCGGCATACCAGATTCTCTAGCATGTAGTGAACAAAGGGGTGATCGGCATGGCCAACTGTACAAAGCCTCCTAAGATTCCATCAAAATAATTACCCGAAATTAGTTATTGTATAAAAACTCCAATGGTGGTAAATGTCACTCTCATGATCCCCAAAAACATGGATAGATGCTCTATGAATTTCCCCTAAAACCATTTTCGTGTGCTTAGACTGGCCATCTTTCTAGGGATGGTAAGATGTAAAAGAAGTACATGTGTACCCAAATCCCTCTGTAGTCCATTCCAGACACGAGAAATTAACCGAGAATAAGTATATGAAATGATAGAGTGTAGAACCTCATTAAAATGTACAATCTATTAGACATAAAACATTCCAATATCATCAACAATAATGGTATCCTTGATCGTCTGGAAATTTTCAACTTTCGTGATTCTTTCAACAACAACCCAAAAAATATCATTCCATTGAGGTGACCTCATTAAACCAATCACTAAATCCATCACGGTGTTAGTAAATTTCAACTCAGGAATATGTAACTTCAGTAAAATATCTTCTGATTGTTGATGCTCTTCCATCAGCTACATATATGTGGAAAATATCATAGTAAAATCAGTAACATCCCTCAACATACTTGGCCACCAACACTGACAGTGCATATGTCGATACATCATGGTGACACCAGGATTAACTACCCAAACTGAGAAATGAATATATGACATAAACTCCTTGCATTTGCGTTTTGAGACCCATATGGACCCATGGATATGATAAACCTCATCCTTGACTATGGTCCACCCTAGAATAAGTTCCTCTCCTACACACTCTCTCGTAAGACTATGCCTTCAAAATCAGATAGAGGCCTTATTCACACTTGATCTAGAAGAGTATAGGTAACAACTAAATAAGAAAAAATTTCTTTCCCTATCTATTGAGAACCTCCTAATGAATCTCAAATAACATATCCATAATCTATTAGTCATTGTTTTCCCCCTTATCATCATGTATTTGAGTCCTCCTGCTCAATGTATCATCCACTATGTTGTCATTCCCAGGAATATAGGAAAGATCAATTTTAAAGTACTGATGATACTCAACCCACCTTCACAGTCTCACATTCTGGTTTCACTGAGTAAAGATATACAAAATAATACTGCGATCAGTGTTTACCACAAAATGATCTCTTAAAAGATAATTTCTCCAATAACAGAAATCTTGAACAACCATATCTATCTCGAGATCGTGTGTCGGGGAATTTCCTCTCATATGGAGACAACTATCCTGACCCATACCCAATGACCCTTCCCCATACATAAGAACTGGTCCTAGATTAATAAATGATGCATCAAAGTAAACTAGTTAACTCTTTCCAGCTTTAGATAAATAAGTATTGGGGCTGAAGTAAAACTCCCTTTCAGCCCCTGAATGACTGAATGACAAGAATTTATTCAAATATACTTTTCACCATTCTTAGTCAGGACCTTTAGTGGAATTGCTAAGGGTGAAATGTATTGTATAAAGACTATGTATTAACCATCCTATAGTAGGAAAATTCATACATCAAATACATTCTTCAGCTGATCATAGGAAACCATTTGTCTCACTCTATGTAGGTATACTGATACTCCTGTCTTTGAGATGATGTGACCCAAAAAGGAAATCCGATCCATCCAAAAGTATCATTTTTCCTATTTAGAATATAAAAAACTCTCTCCCAGTGTAGTCAAAATGATCTCATGGTGGGTAGCACGGTTTCATTGGGTGAGGGAGTACACCAAGATATCATCTACAAAGTTAATCAAAAATGAATCAAAGTAAGGATTGAACACTCGGTTCATTAGTACCTTGAAAACTGTTGATGTGTTTGTGAGACTGAATGACATGACCAAATACTCGTATAGACCATACCTACTATGAACGGATGTATGATGTATATCTATTGTTATAATATGCAACTGATGAAAAACCGATCTCAAGTCACTCTATGAAAACACTTGGTTCCTCAAAGATGAACAATGATATCATTATTACTCAGCAATGGATATCGGTTATTGATTGTCAACTGGTTTATTTTCTGATATCCCACAAAACATATGAGGGTACTATCTTCCTTCTTAGTAAAAACGATAGGCATACGCCATGGAGAATAACTGGGTTTGATGAAACCATTTTCCTGTATCTCCTCTAACTACTTCTTGAGCTCTTATAACCCTTGTGTAGCCTTCCTATAAGGATGAAAGTACACTAGATCCACTCATAGCATTAGATCAACAATGATATATACCTCTCTCTCTAAATTTATATCAAAAAATTCATCCGGAAATACATCCTTGATGCGATCCACCACTAAAATAAATTTAGTCTGTGAAATCCCATGGTCATCCAGATATAAAATAGAAATCCAGATGACAATTCTTCCCAACCAATGATGCTCATGTCCAGATCTTCTCACATGGACATCCCATTCACCATTTTGTATAAATGTCCCACCAAATAGTGAATTAAAACTCATCCTTTGGAAATTATAGTCAACAAATCCCTGGAAAGAGACTAACCATTCCATTCCAAGAATGACATCAAAGCTGGAATTATCTAATACATATAGGTACCATAAGAAGTGGCACCCTCCAAAATCAATATGTAAATCCTTTCATTGACATACATTAGCCTTCTAAATCCAAAATGAATTGTATAAAGTCATAACATCATAAAAACTAAATATGAAGTGTCCAAGGCTGCCCATAAAAGAAAAATATAAAAATATGGGAATCCCTAGTACCAGAAAGAGAAAAATATATAACTGGGGAAACTAGAATCGTACCACTAACCATAGAGGGTTTAGGATCATTATTTTACTTGGTAGGATCCCCAATAAATGTCTGACATAAACCATGACCCTGCAACCCTACATGAACATCCTGAGCTGATCCACCCTAATGCCACTAAAAACATATAGCATGACTACCATGGCCAGAGTCACCTCCTTGTCCAGAACAACCTGATCAACTCTTATGCTCTACCAGAAGAACATTGGTGGTTATTCTCGTGATTGTGGAGTCCTAACTGATCCCCTCCCACTAGATGCTGGTAAAAATGGCTAAAAACTAAATATGACTCATATTTCCACACGAACGACAGTCAACTAGGTATCTTTGGCACTGGAGTATTGGGTTCCCACTCTTCCTGCACTGGTATCACCACACCTGGATACCTGTAGATACAAATATACTACTGGAATCACTATAAAATGTAGTCTTGTTGTGCTTCATGTTATGAAACATAAGAGTACCATACCGAGATGCCGAACAGCCGCAAATTGTACCTCCTAACTCCCTTAGATTATACTCTGTAATCAGCACATGGTTTATTATATCAGTCCCCAAAGATAGCCTAAAAACATCAACTTTGATCATATATCCTACCATACACCATCCTCATAATTCATATCCCAAGACAGCTCACCACCTCCCAAATCTGGTGTGAATTTCATAATCTCTATAAATCTAGATGAATAATCCATCACTGAAAGGGCGCCTAGCTACAACTGAATGAACTCAAATGATCGATCATCCCTCAAATTATTGTGGTATATTTATCCATTTAAGGTACTCTAAATCTATTCCCATGACATATCCCAATGATGTCACACCTATTTGAAAACATCCCACCATCTCTTAGAGGAATGATGTTGCATGTACATAATGATCTTCAACCTCATCTATGGATGTGTGTCTAAATGTTCAATGATATAAATCATGGATTCCAATAATGACACTATATAATGTGGCCCTCCATACACTGAAAATATCAAAGGATACTACTACTAGAACACCCTCATCAACTCCTCCATAATCGAGGGATTATGTGGCACTCCCTACAAAGTCTTTATCATCTCATATAGCCTTCACGGAACAGTGCATCATCACCTACTTCTATAATGACATTTGGTGCCAAAATGGTCAAGATTAGAGGATCTATTGGTATTCCTTCATCTAACATTTCTACTGTCTGATCATTTCCTTGTAGAGGGAATACAATCGGTGGGCGTCTTGTTGGAATGACTCTATTTCTTAAAACTCACACCTCAGTTCATGATTTTTATGTAATGAAACATATAACTGAAAGAAAATAATAGGAGAAGAAATCATTCCTTTTTACAAAATATGGTTATATGGCATGTTGAACCACTTCACAACGTGTTTCCATTATGATTTTAACATGTGAATTTACCTCTGCCAATCTGTTCATGTATCACCCCATACACATTACATGTTTCTCCCAAGATATGGCATGCACTTCAATTTTCCCTCCTGCTCAGGTATTTCTTCGTAGCTCAAACCACACAGTTCTCTCCTAGGTAACACTATGAGGCGTGTTCAACCAAGACATAGTGTGTAATTCTTATCTTGAAACCACTGGTTTCTTAGTCACATGACTAGAATCTTGGTTGACTATACATTGTGTTCATAAAAAATACACATCTTGTACAACCCAATTTTCACCCAAAATTGTCTTTGGTCACAAGGATAGAAACACAGTCTATACTTCTCAACATTTATTCCCCATAAACATTAGGTTCTACCAAATGTTTATCAACCTCATGGATCTACACACACAATCAGTCAGCTATTCAACAACTACACAGCGTGTACTCTATGTAAAGGGTGTGTACTTATGAAAAATCAGTTCTTCATGAATATAAGAACACATGGTGTGTGTTCATAACACCACACACTGTGTTTTCTAGGATTTGGAATAGTAATCCTCTAAAACATCTCTGTAAACCTTAAAAACATAGATGTTTTTCCAATGCATAAAAAATTATAACCTCAGAGATCTCGTACTCCCACAAATCAATGTTCAGAATCTGTATTCATATCTTAACTTGAAAAATATTAAATTATAGTTCAAAAATGATCCACTAAATTCCAATTCAATAGGGCCCAAAACACCTCAGGGACCAATTATGGAATCCATCAAAATGATGTGTTACATATTCCAATACCCTATCCAAATAGAAGTTATACTATCATGGCATCTATAACAACAACACACATATCTAGCACCACATCTATCACAACAACATACAATCAATAATGCACCATAAATGGCATGAAAAGAATGCATGGCAGGTGATCTATATCAACTAACTATTTGATACATGGGATGAATTAACCTCACATCATCAGGATTTAATAGAAATAGAAACACAATGATATATATCATAACAACACAAAATAAGTGAATCACCCAATAGTGAAATCCAATCATCTGCAACAATTCCAAAATAGGAAAATTTGAAATATTTTAGGTGCCTTAGTTTTCTTCTATAAAAATGTAATCTACACCCGAGAAAAACTTATTAGAAATTACAAATTCCTTCTTATCCCTGTCTATAGGCTCCAAATATTAATATAAAGATGAAAAGATACTATTTTTATAATACTTTGTAACATCCCAGATCTGGCTTCCACCCAAAGGTGACCAAAACCCAGTTGAACACATTACCTCAAGTGTATTTCCCAAAATTCCAATGGTTACCAACGATTAGCAAGGGACAAGGTCTAATAATGGGAAATATATTCCCTCATTGGAAGAGTTAACATAGCAGAATAACAACAATAAACATTAGAGTAAGAAGTAATACTATAAAACAAAAGTAAACAGTGGAATACTGATAGTAATATAACAAAAGGATCATTTTTAATTGATTAATGTCATATGTATCTATTAATGAATCCAAACAAGTCACAATTCCAAAAATAAAATACCAAAAAAAATATTGAAAAACATGTAAACTCCAATAGCATTGCAAGCGTCAGCTTGGTTCAATGCTCTCCTGATCCAACATATACTGTTTTCCGGATAAATAATGTTGCTTTCTATTATATGCAGATGCAACTATATAATCTATTTGGGCATAAAATCATGACCCAAACATGTTGTGAGATGAATCCTAATAGGAAGGAACCAAAATAATTGTGCCTAACAGTAATTGAATATATATAGTAGACAATATGTATAAATGATGTAATGAAATAAATGATAGTCAATAGTAATCAATCCTATATATTCCAATTACTTTGATTTTAATTTATTAATTATCCAAACCATTGAATAATAAATCATGTGATCTATGTTTAGCTCTTTATCCCCTATCAAATAGAAACAACTGATGTCTCAAGGAACCATCTAAACCACCCTGTAAGACCATGTCAAAGATTGTTCTTTTCCTTGAAAGGCTAATCACAATCATTAAATAATTTACAACAACAATTTGTAAAATCTCTCACGGTCTATCCCATGTGGTTTAACATAAAACTAGTCAATTACAAACGACCACACGGGAAGCTTACATGATCAGTAACACTAGGTCCACATGGAATCAATAATTTATATATGACTTATGGTTATTTATCATTGTAATTACCCCGTGATAAACATAGAATAAATAATAATAAACAACCTCCAGTTAGCTCTCATGGTCAATAACCCATGGGTCAAAAACTTCACCAAGGATCTCATGGTCTTATTTAATAAACCTGTAAAAGTCCATTGTTATCCCGATCGAAGGCTCTCATGGTCCATTAGATGATCTGATTGCACATTATAACAAGTTGTGGCTCGCATCTCGGTGCGCTCATAGTGTGGATGCTCTCAGCTCGCGCAGACTCGTCATCATCCTAGGCTATTTGCATCGTGGATCGTCCTCTTCTTCAGCTTTAGGAGGCGTGGTGATGCTCTAGGGTTCATGATCTGTGCTGCGTTTTGGGGCTTTCGTCATGTTCTGTGTCGGTTGATCATGATTTTGGTAGATCTGGTCATAGGGTACGATTCTGAAGGCGGTGACGGGTTTTGCTTCAATTTCCTTCATGTTTTTGGCTCTGTCTTGGTTTTCTGGTCGCGACGGTGTGTCTGGCGATGGTATGGGGTCTTTTTGGTGGATTAATTTCTCCCTGATGATTTTCGGTTTATTTTTTGTTGTGAGGTAGTGCTGGTGATGATTAGTAGGGTTTCATGATGATTTCTGGGTTGCGGTTTAGTTATTCCTTTGGTTTAGGGGAAGTTGTTTTGCGGTTTTCTTTGATATGGTGGTGGATTCTATGTTTTCAAATATGGCCTAGTTGGTATTGGAAATGGATGGTTGGGGGTTTTGGTTCTGCTCCATCGAAGGTGGTGCCGATGGATGATGGTGAAGCTCTCCCATGCTCTGGATGAAGAGGATTTTCTTTTATTATGGTTTGTACATCGAGGCAGGATGTGGTTTTTCTCTGGTGGAAGAGATGAATGTGGTGGTATTGTGCTTTGGTGATGACCGCCGACATCCTGTTGGGGTGGTGGCATGTGGCGATGGATCCCGAATCGAGGATGACAGGTTGGGATCTGGGCTCGATGAGGAGGAGCGGCGTGTGGAAGGACAGTTGTCCCCTTTGATTGTTGTTTTTGAATTTTTAAATTTGAATTGTTCTAGATGTTGTGAAGGGTGTACTGAATGTGGTGAAGTCCTGTTATGGGTACGGGAATCCCTTAAACTGTTCTTTAGAAAAGGAAAAAAATGATTTGCAGTATTACAAGGTAGAACATTTAATATATAACTTCTACATGGATACCATTCACAAGAATAACACATGTTATTCATATAATAAATAATCATCGTCCTAACGATTCATGACATGGAAACAAGGTATGACACTCAGGAAACATACGCCAAAACTTCCATAAATAGACAAACATGGGTAACACACCAATGGGGTGTCCCATAATAAGGTAGAAAACCTTACACATAATCAGTAACTATTTCATTCACAAACAAACCATAACATGTATTAAACATGGTCCAATTCCCAAAAAATGAAATACCAAAAAATGGGTACTCGGTACATCAAGCATAAACAATCCGATGTCAATTGAGAGATTTTATATACCACATACCTTAATGTTGTACAAAGAAAACTCTTTAACGTAGACACTTTCTTTGGCATAGAATGGATAAGATCTACAAAAAGGGTAAAAAAATCAACCTCGAAATACCCACAGGAGTGGAGGTATCTGGAAGAAATGCTTTATAGGAATAGAGAACTCATAGGTGGGAATCCAACCCACCTGTATGTATCACAATAGAATCTTTGCTGGAGAACCGGTAGGGCATGAAGTTCATTGGTCATTCTGCAATGCTTTTGTATGAACCAAGTTTAGAAAAAGGAGAATATAGATGTGAGATGCGACCCCACACCGATATATAAAATAAAAAAAATTACACAGTGTGCTCATTTAACACACATGACATATACTAGCCTCATCCAATGTCTACTTAAGGTACTCAACCAGGTCACCCATATGGCCATGTACTCGTCCATTACAAACCTAGTATACATCAATACACATTACTTGAGTAAATGACATGTACTCAAAATAAATTATGTGTACTCAGAAAATTTACAAATTCTCCCTTTTTGCTAACAAAATTAAAATATAATGTTCAATACCTAAAATGATGATCTGGGTTATAACATTTACATTCCCAAATCCATGCCTAGTGTGTCATATAGTGTTATATTGACACATTCTATAATGAATATATGTTCATAAGAGATGCATCAAAATAGAAGTAAACAAAATTATCCACGAGATAATAACATTAGAATAAGACCTTAGACTATAGAACACACATAAGAAAAAAATATATATCCTTATTGAAGGATCATGTCCATTATTATCAACACGGATTGGGTTCACTCCCTATACCATCATATCCTTATTCATGCTTAACATTAAAGACTACCATAGTGGATAGTGTCCCTTAAAAATTAGAATAAATCCTCATTGTAATACCCATTATCTAGATAATGAATATGTATTGTATCCTTTGATCCTATCCATAGTAAATCCTATATAACATCTGAACTTATTTTCACAAATAATTTTTTAATGATCTCGTGATAATTTATCGAGGAAGATGTGACTTCCATTTCGAAACCACAATTTAAAAATCTGTAAATTTCCATATTATTAAGGAATTTTTTATTAGTAAGTTACCATTGAAACATATTATGTGAGATGAAAATCATTAATAACTTGTGATAATGGAAAATTACATTCATGTTGTTCAAGTTAAAATGACTATTTGTTTCACATTTTTTGTATAAATTAAAAATCACCTAATTCAAAAAATGAGATGAATATATATTTTAGTAAATATTGGATAATTTGAACAAATGAAAAACATAATGATTTCATATAATCATATGATAATATTAACAACATTCATGCTAATATTGTAAAGAAAACACGGAGATGTACAAAAAAATATAACTCACTAAAGAATAAATAATTTCAAAATTTCATGAAATCATCTTCAAAATAATTTTAATAATAAATAGATGAAATTAATAATATTCCATTATAATTACGTTAATAAATAAAGTGTAGTAATAATAATTACATTCTTGAATGGTAAATATTAAAATATTATCATTAGAATCATAATCATAAATAATATTTGTAAGCAATGATACTCAACCATATAGAATTTTTATATGTAATGATTTCTTAAAATTTTCTTTAACACCATTTATAATAAATGTAAATATATTATAATTTGATATATTAATAATTTTAAATATATAATATCATCTATGATCCACTTATAACATTTTGAAAACAATTTATTAAAATTTAATTATTAAAACCATCAATGCAGTTATGCTGCGGCCTAATTTGTAAAACATGTAATATTTAATCCAAAATACATGGGTTCAAATCCTACAAATCTGCTTGGGTGATTTATAATTAATGAATTTACAAATAAATGACCTGGGAAAGAGGTGATTCAGCCATGGAACAAGAAGGAAATGACGCATATAATATACTGGTAGGCGGGGACGTTGGCATGATGTGGGAAAGATGTAATTGAAGCATGAGACATGACTTGTGTCATGAGAAGGATGTTTTTAGTATAATGACACACTTTTCATAGGGGATAATAAATGGTCCATTGGTCAATGTAATGTGATTCATTACCATTAGGCCTTTGAGCAATCCATTTAAAATAAATAAGGATTTATGGGTGGGCCCTGTTTTATGGGAGGGGGGGTATGGAGTAATTTTCAAGACTATGTGTATGGTGTGTGTTTTTAATATAATTTTACCCCAAATAATATAATATATTAAATCATCATTTCAATGTGTTATCAATTTCTTTTTTCATGGGAGTTTCAATTCAACAGTTCTAGTCTTGGAACATTGATCATGATTTAATCAGAAGCTAAATATTAATAAGGAATTAAATATCATATTTATTTATTTTATTTATATTAAGCATCTTAAATATATTTTATGGATAGAAAAAATAGTTACACTATTCATGTTGGTTGTAATCCTTACATATTCATGGACACTATTTGATTTTCAAATAAAAACCAAGAAAGAAAGATAAATAATTTGTTATCATTAAAAATCAATAATTATAAATTTTATATATATATATATATATTTAATATATCATTATTAAAATCAATGTAAATGAAAAACAAAAAACAAATCATACCATTTCTTGGAGGTGGTTTTCCACATGTACGCATGATCGACCTTATTATTTTCCAATAGATTATTCATTAAAAAGGAATATATGGCGTTATAATTATAAAATATTATTTTTTTCATAGATATCATATAATACCACTAAAGTGGTAATAATAACCATCAATGGAAAATGGTTATGGAAACCAGTTGTGTCATTGTGTGGACGAAGTTGTGCACAAGATGGCACAAGCGATTCATGCAGTTCCTATATGATGGAAAATAATAGAAATAACAGTGGTTCTGTAATCATAAAAACATTTCTATATATTGAGGATGTTTATGTTATTATTGTATTATAATTTCATATATTATTAGGACCCATAATATATAATTAATTGAACTATGTTAGGTATGATGATTACCTATTCTTCGATAGACTTCCTTTGGAACGCTTACTACGGAAAATTGGATTTGTATTTTTTGAAGTCCATACCTATTAATTAATGATTCGGGAAGTTAAAATTAAAATTGGCTAGTGTTTTATAAATAGGTATGTCTCAATGCTATATAAATAAGATAAGTCATTCGTTTTGTTTTATAGGTTAGGGAGAAGGAAAAACTTCAAAATTTTTCATATATTAGAATTTAATAATTTCATACTCCATAATAATGTTTCCAAATGGAAATATATTCAAAATTGGTATTTTAATATTTTTAAATACATTCATATATTTCATTTATATAATATTTATTGGAAGGAATACCCTTATCTATCAGTTTAACGCCTAATAAACCGGTTTATCCTTAACCACAATAATAAATTTTTAATAATATTATTATTAAATATGAACAAAAATTAAGTTGAAAATATTATATAATACTATTTATTATAATTAAAAATATTAAAATAAATTTATAAAATTTAATTATTAATATTTACATTATTTATTTTAAAATTAAACATTCAAAACGAGACAAATACATATTTTATAGAAAAAAAATGACTTTGATTATAAAAAAAAATTATAAAAAAGTATCAATTTATATTGATATCAATGAGCTTAATTTGAATATTACTAATATCAGTATACAAATTTTAATTTAAAATACATTATAAATATGAATAAACTCTGTTAAATCTATAAATTAAAAGGGTTTTTTCAATAATAATCAATATTTTTACTATTCAATGAATAATTAATATTTTTACAGAATTTCAATATTTAACTCTTTAATAATTTTTATATAATTATTTTAGAAAATAATTCTATTAAAAAAAGAAAAGGGTCTTACATTAATTCTTTCATTTACAAAAAAATTGTAAAAAACATTTCTAAAGATGGTGGTATTTTTAGAGAATTGAATGAATGTTCTACAAATTGAATACTTTTTTATCAATAAATACTCTTTATTAAATACAAATATATATATATATATATAACTACATTTCATAATTTTATTATCCTTATTCATAGTGATAATGTTAATGTTGGGATATATGTGTATAATTAATTATGGTTCATTCAGAATTAAGGTCTCAAGTATCATAATAGACCAATAAAATTAAATTTATATAATTGAAAGATATCATGAAATCATTGGGTGTTACATTCAACCCACATTAAAAATACTTTCACCCTTGAAATTCCATATGTTCAATTAAATCAAATGAGGATATCTTTATGCCATCGCATCCTCAGCAACACATGTAGCTTCTTTGAATTTTTGATTCCTCCATATAACATTAATATTTTGAGTATTCTTAATCCAGATCATATTATCTAAATGATCAAAGATATATACTAATTTTTACTCATACGAAGGATCGTAATCCAATTTTAAACCCTCTATGTTTGATACATGTAATGGATACGGTACGTACATAAAAATGATATATTCATGGAATACATCGAGAACTTGATATAGGTTTATTGGAAATAACATGTGAAAAGATACTACGCATAATCGATCAAGAATGTTGAAGGGGTAATACAATAAACGAGAAATATCCAATTCATACTGAACATCATATAGTTTTTTAACAGATATATTCAGTAAAATGCATTCTCAAAAACAACCAATTATAATTTTAATTAATGATAGTTAGAATAATGCTTATGTATACACCAATGTGCCTTAATGTGATGATGAATGCATAAAATATTCTCTTCAATTTCATAACCCTATAAAGGCCCCAATATGTATTTTCCTCTATCTTCATCCATGAACATTAGAATTTTTTATATATTTCAACAGATGGATTCATAATAAGTTTTCTAAATACTCATATGAAATGTATTATAATGGGAAAAAATAATGAGATAATGGTGTTGATACAATCAATCCTCGAAATCAAGAGAATAATATATCAACATATATAATGGTTTTTTAATATTTCTCTCAAATAGGAAATTTGTCTGAGGTTGATAAATAGCTATGGAATACATCTTTGAATCTTTATCGTGAAGAAGAAATCTACGGAACATTGATGTTAATGTGATATCCTATAATAATAATATATAATGTGGTACTCAGTGAAAATATACCATCCTTAAAACACATATTCTCTAAATATTATTATAATATAAATATTCTCTTGTAGAAATAAGTCATGGTAAATTCATAATGAGACTTACAAAAACAAAAATTGTATTATTTCAATTGGATGTTTTTTAGTGTCTGAAGAGAAGACCCAATGCAATTTATTTCCAATCATTACTCCAGTATAGTAGAAATTTTATGTATCCCCATATATTTATATCTATCATCATTGACATTATTACATACCAATCACACAGATATATAATTTTGAATATATATCCTTATGATATCAATCATGAAATACTATTTCTAATCATTATACATCCTCATAAATCATAGATGAATAAATAATCAATAAATTTAAGATTTATTCAATAAAAACATCTTGGAATATAAAATGAATGAAACAATTTGATTTTTATAAATAATTATAACTCAATCAAAATAAATGATTAACTCAGTAAAATTTCATACCTTTTCATGAAAGTCTACATAATCCACATAGGACTCTTTAATATTTAAATCAAATGATGTTTGAAAAATAATTTTAGAAAGATAATATTTTTCTCCATCCTTCATGATTTAAAAAACCATCCATAAAAATCCTAAAATGGTTGATCATTTTCATCCCTTATCATTGATAAGATAGAATGATCCTTTCAAATCAAATAATATTCCACCATATTCTCATTACCATGGTGGTAACATATTGATCAATCAAAATTTTATATAAACTCAATCCTTTTTCGATGGTTCATATTAAAATGTGTCTAAGAGACTATATTTTTAATCATTAATGTTTAGTATATAAAACACATATTTATAAAAAGATTTAATTCCAGAATATATTTAATAAAAATATTATTATTGGTGACTCCAAATAATGAGTTGGGTAATGTATTTCCAGAACCAACAATTATTGTGGGGCATAAGTTATCACCATATCATTCTACATGAGCATGTATAATAATAACTTTTTGATTCCTTGATATAGAATATAAAAATATATACACTACTGGAAATTGTATGAAAATGATTTATGACCATCCTGCCCTTTAGTTGAATTAAATTTTACTCATATTAATTGGTTTATTGAAACATGAATCCCTTCTGGGTAAAAATTGACTTTTGATTATATAGGCATGAAAAATGTTCCACATCATGTCAATATAATCTAGAAAAAACTAATAAAAGTATATATATCAATTATATTGGATTATTTGGGCCAATATTCTTTAACATCCTTCTTTTATTAATCCACAAATATACCGAAAAGGAATTTTATATGACAAAAATTAAAATGTTTTGTAGCTATAAATTTAAATTGGATATTTTTAATATAATTTCACATTCTTTTAGGTATTAAATAAAACCATCGATTGATCTAAATTCTCTTCATTCCTCTTGGTATATAAAATAATATCATCCTAAAAGACTAAAAAAATATTATCAATGTAATCTATAAATATGATATTAATTAAATCCATGATTATAAAAGAGTGATTTGTAATACCTAAAGGAATAAAAATAAATTCATTCTATCCATGACTCATATGGAATATATTCTTTATTATTACATTAGTTTTAAGCCTCAATTGATATTTCCTATATTAAAGATTAATCTGAAAAAAATCGTTCTCATAGTAATTTATTGAAAAAATTATTGATATAAATATTTTGACACTTATTCATGATTCTAATGTTTTTTTGTTCTTGAGAATCAATGTATAGTCACATAAATCAATAATTATTCAAGGAAAAAGAACAGGTGCACCCCTTATAGACGCACATGGAAAATTTAATCATTTATAATGAATCTAATATAATTTTTTCTTTATTTCAAGAAACCCAATTTGATTTATTCTATATAGATTCATTAAAATTGGTGTAGCATCTGGTTTGAGTTTTGTTGAAAACTCAACCTACAAATTCATAGGAAGACAATAATATTATTTAAAAAAGACATAAAAATCCAATTAAAAATGAATTACATTGTTGACATTTTTCAAATAAACCATGTGATATAATCTCCCATTAAATAGAAATTAATATCCCCATAATGGACAACAATCCCTTAGAGATTCGTATTTATAATCACACCAATTGATGATCACAGATAGATTTATAATATGAAATGTGACTTTAATTCATCATCAATTGGTTAGATATTTATATAGTGAAATCCAATCCATGTCTGAAATATCATTGAATTCATATAGATGGATAATAATTATATTGTTAGGAAGAATATTTGAAAAAAATTCAATTGTTGAATAATAATAGTGTTGAGGTGTGAACGTCATACCATTTAGAGTTTTCACATGTAATTCGACATCTAATACTTATGGGGTTATTGTGATTCCCTTATAAAATTCATAGTATATAAAATATTAGGATGATATTATATCAAATAATACATTATTAGTTATAGAGTGAATGGTAACTGTACCATTCATCAATTCGTTATCATACCCCACATTGGCAATTGTGGTCACATGAGATTTCCATTTATGTGTACTGTTAATAGATTTTTGACATCAATCATCATCATTAACCGTCAATTTTTTGAATTTTCTAGCATAATGTGTATAATCCATACATTATACAGTAGGGCGTGGAAGGTTATTTCTATATTTCTCTCCCTCTATGCCAAGATAACTTATTCTTCTCATCAAATGGTCATTCAATTTCGTGATGAATTCCTTTTCATACATATAAAAATATACTATTTTCCATATGATAATTTCTTATATACTTCCTTCTAAACTCAAGAGTAAATAAAATATCCTATTCTTCTCTATAATTTTTTTATTAGAATTATATTTGAATTATGTATTTCCTTTCATATCAAAACAATGATATTTATGGGTTAATATAACCTTAATTTCATCCATGATATAAAATCAAATTATTCCTTCATATATATAGAATAATGTTATGGATAAAACTATTTAGATTTTTTTATAAGGAACTACATAATCTATCAATATTTAATTCTTGTTGAATGATAATACCAAAATAATTCCATACATTTTTTATAAAATTTCACTCCTAGGTATAGATGGATACAACATCCATTTTCTATAGATTATAGAAATAATCATCCATTTAGATATAAGTAATATTATGAAATTTTATATCAATAATTAAAATCTGAAACTAACCCCACTAAATGTAGTAAATTTTTCCCTCATAGCTTCATGTTCATGGTAGTTTTCCACCATTAATAAGAATTTTCTTTTAAAAGTTATCAAAATAAAAAAAATCACTAACATTTAGAACCCTGGAGAATTGAAAATGCCTTCCAAAGTAATTTTTTTTCATTTTCAATGACAATGTATTAATATAAACTTGTTCTCTTGACTTCTCATTTAAAATATCATCATTTTTATTGCATGTGAAACATATCATCGTTCGTGCCCTTATCCTGAAAGGTGAGAGGTTGTTGCAGTTTGATGAGCTGAATAAAAAAATTTCCATGTTGTGGGGATTTGAGGATTAGAAAATGAACTCATTGGGAAGTGGTTTTCACATAATTATTTTTGAATGATTATTGAAAGAGGTGGTCTTGTAGATTCATATCAATCTTCCTTAATCCATGTATTTTATGAATTCAGAAATGAGATTTTAATTTTGACCCTTTCAATTTCATCAATACATTTGTGTGTGTGTGTATGTGTTCGAACATATATTCTCAATTTGTTGTATTTACGTCCCCATATCTTATGCGACATTACAATATCTGTGGAGAACCCAATTATAATATATCGTCCAACTGATAATACTAGATTTGGACACGTTTTTAATGTCCTCATTAAAATTTTTATGGCAATCCCTATTGTGAATGAAGTGATACTTATAATAAGGGATGGAAACATATCATTGGGAATCTTCTAGGAAAGGAAGAAAAATGTTTTTAGGGTGTGAAATTTATTTGGGAACCTCTGTAAGGATTGCATGAGGGATTGGACATGTACCTTCTACATGGTAAAGGGCCATGACGAGGATAGCTACAAGAAGGCAGCTGATAAGAGAGAAAAACAAGCCTTCACCTCTTCTGGCTTGAAACTACTAGGAAATGAGAAAGAGATTCTATAGTATGATCTAATCATGCTTGCAAGAATTGTGAACATTGAGTAGGTGGGTAAGAATTTTTTCCCACTGGGTGGTTGTGTCTCCATGGGAAGAAGTATGGATTTTATTTTAATGGATGATTTTTTTTTCACGAGAATGATGACACCACCCCTTCTGGAATTTTACATGATTGTTATGATAAGTCTCTCCATGATATTGATAAGGTCCCCCAAGATTATGATAAGGCTCTGAAGGATACAGTGCAATAAAACCTGCTGATTTTCTCACAATCCACTGATAAAACTATCCAGTTACACGATGAACCTTCTGATGATGTCGAGCATAATATGATATAGCTTCATTCAGCATCTAATACTGAGACATTGGCTATTCAGACAATAGATGAACCATATGTTGAATTCATGCATGATATGTCGCCACATCAGCTATCCTGTAATGTAGAGGTTTCAATTTTCTAGCCCTTGGGAATATTTTTTTTAGTGATGCGCTAGATACTCCTCTATAGGGTTTCACCGCCACTTCTAGTGGTAATACATATGCACTTGATCATGGATTGTCTTTAGATAGGAAAATACTCTGTCCAATGGAACGAAAGGATGTTATTTTGGATAGGGATGCACATTTCACACAGGTTCAATTAGGAAGTCAATATAAGAGTAGAATGGATGATGATTCATTTGGGGGAATTAATTCCACAAATAAATTTTTCCCACTATCTGGGAGTTTTGTTCTGATGGTATTAGGGATGGTCAGTATAATGACATTTCTTTTGATGATTTCAAAGTCCATGATTCATAGATCCTCCGAGAATTAAATCTCAAAATTGCAAAATGGGGAAGGTAAACAAGGCCAATAATTAGGTCACATTGGGGGGTTAAGCAAGGGCCTTGGAATCCCTTCATAAAGGGAGATTCTCTTCAGTAATTATCAAGGGCACGGAAAGGCTCCCATGTTCAAGGCCATTAGACATATTATCATATCCAATAGACCCTTAGTTATTGGACTTGTTATGCCAAGGGGATCATTTTTAATTGGAAGGCCTTTATGTTGGATTATAATGGTTACTCCATTGTTTATCACGATCTGAATGAGGATAATGTAGAGAGACTTTGGGTCTTGAAAGATGATTCTTACCAAATTAGTTCTCATACCCAAGGTAATCAAATTGTCTATGATACTGCTTCCATAGAGGGTCATTTTTTCGTTGACTTAAGTCTATGTAGCTACCTCCTATATTAAATTTATGGAATTATGGTGTGATATGGTGTGTTTATCTTCCATTGTGACTCACAAAAGGATAATCTTAGGTGAATTCAACATTGTTATTCATCGTGTGCGAAAACTGGATCCAATATTGATCGAAATTGATCCAATGATTTCTCTCAATGTATATACCATTGTAACATGAATGAACTAACTATGGTGGGTGTTGAAATTACATGTGGATGATATACCCTTAATGAGAGGAATGTTAACATAATGATTGGTTTTTCTTTCAGGATGATGATAGGAAGGGAATCATCAGTGCCTCTAGTCTAATGTATCCAAATACTCATTCTGACCACATCTCCTTAGTGGTTGATATTTACATTGGTGGTACTCAGTAAGTTTCTATTCCTCTAAATTTAAAAATGTCTGGAATGCGAATCTAGGGTGTCATGAGACTCTCAATGATACATGGAATTCTGTGAATCTGGGATCTGTATTCCATATTTCTTCCATCCAATCTAAAAAATGTCATAATGGGGTTGAAGTAATGGAGTAAGCTATCTTTCTAAACGATGGATGAGGACATCATGTTTGCATGAAATCATCATTTGAGATGCTAGAATATCAATCAACTAAAATCCATGTCATCCAATGATTAAATTAAGTCTTTACCGAAGCTTTATAAGCTGCTCAACAGAAAAGAAAACATGTCAAGAACATTTTATAATGTCAGGTTATAAATGAAAGTAGATAGGAACCCTAGTTTCTTCCATTAAATTAACAAAGAATGTAAAATCTGTAGGGGATTCACTTCACTTAATCATAATTGATGTTTTCTCAGTTCAGATAATGACATCTCCAATGCAGTTGTTGGTTATTTTGCTAATTTTTATTCTTAAAATGGGACAGATAGAACACACATGAATGTGAATGATATAACCCCAAGCACTAATGGTCAGATAAATGGAAAATTGCTGAAGCCACATGGGGGAAAATGATAGGGATGACCCGTTATCACTTAACATTGATATTGTGGCATGGTCAGATGATATCACAAATATTTTTTTCATGTTTAATTCGAATATTGTTCATGAGAAGGTTATTAATTCAGTGAGAGAGTTCATTATTAATGCTTTTATAACATATGGTGCAAACACCATTTTCATTTCCCTCATTCGAAAGAAAGATAATGTTGTGGACATTAAGGCCATTAGACTACTTGCAATTGGAAATACCATTCCCATGATTATCAATAAAATCGTTGCAACGAGACAAGGTAATATGGTTAAGGGAATCGTCACCCCGAATAAGTTTGGTTCTTTTCTAGTCAAGAACAATCATACCTGTATTTCCACTATATCTGAATATATTAATGTTATGACAAGAAAGGTTAAACAAGGGAATTTGGTTATGAAGATGATGTTTTTTTGGCCTTTGATACCATGAAATGGAGTTTTCTCTTGTCTATTCTCAGAATACATGGATTCTCCACTAGGTTCACTAATCTGGTTCATGCCTTTATTAAGAGTGTCATGCATTAAATTTTGCTCAATGGTTCTCCTAAGGTTTTCATTCAGTGCTCCAGGGTTTTTCGACAAGGGGATCCACATTATGGGTTTTTTTTCTATTATTGGTGATTGTTTTAGTCTATGCCTTAATTGTATTGTTCAAGCTGGTTTTTATTGTAAGATTAAATTAGTAAGGGATCATTATGACCTAAACCATCATTTCTACGAAGATGATATTCTCTTTTTTGGGTAGGCTAATACATGGGCAGGGACTTTGATCAAGGATATATTTTATGCATTATGAGTATATGGCTAGACATTCCATCATATGGCAGAAATATTTTATCGTTTTTGTGGAGGGAGTGACCATTAGAAAATAAAATATGGTCATAAGGTTATATAGGGTTAATAAAGGATTATTTACATTTAAATATCTTAGATATCCTCTATTTTTTGGTAGAGTGAAGATTTTTCACCTTGATTCTATTTTCCCTCATATTATTAATCACATGGAAACTTTGAAAGGGAAGGTTATGTCTTTCCCTGAGAAAAAATACCTTGTCAATTCAGCGATTACATCTATGTTTGTTTTTTGGTTCTCTATATACTTGTGGCCCATGGATCCCATAAATGATATCCAGAGGCTTGTCAGGAACATCATATGGACTCACTCAATTAATGAGAAGAAGTTTGTTGTTGTGGAATAGAGGGAATGTACCAGGACTGATTATATGTGGAGATTAGGCATAAATGATTAGGGTCATTTAAATGAGGATTTTATTAGCAAGGTTAAATGGATTCCCATCACATCTAATGATAGTTCCATGGATTTTATTTCAGCTATATTCATTCCCAAAAATTTGAGTAGATTCACTTTCTATCTCTCTTATTATATATGGACTACACTAAATTCCTCTTTTAATAGGATTTTGTTTTCTTCCTAGTGGTTTGTTTGTATAGATACTTTGTTGAATGCCTGAAGAACCCCCTAGTCAGCCAGAAAAATAAAAAAGGATGCAGAAATTCCACCTGACCAGTAACATACATTGATTGAATCTATTCGGGTTGAAACTTTGGGTACACAGGATTTTATTCCTGCTCATATTCAATCTGAAATTCAATGATATAATTACATTTAATAAAACACTCTTATTTGGAAGTCATGATCCACTGGCGTTTTAAATACCATAAAGATATGTTAGTACATATGTGATGGGAAGATCATCATCCCTAGATGGATGTTGGCTTTCTGGAAAAACATTATTCCTCTTACTGATTATCTGTTGTGATACAGGATTTGGAAATGAATGATTTCAATGTAGAATCTCATCTAAAAATTCATAATTCCACTTGCATCCTACATTACACTGTATTATGTAAAATAGGATAATATTGGTTATGTTATTATGTAATGTGTTTTTACATGAAGGTTCTGGAGATACATAACGAGTGCTACTGGGTGTCTCCTAGAGAAGTAGGGCATCGAGAACCTACATACCTCTCTTGCTGCTATACAGTGCATGGACCAGGTTTGAAATCATTTTCTGGTTGTTACAATAGCCAAATTTGGATTCATCTGAAAGGCACAAAATGGCATGATCGTCGATGATATCAAGCCTACAATTCATTCCTATGTTAGGACCATTCATAGTGTAGTATGTAATTATTCTAAAGTACATGTTGGATGAATGAATAATGACTACGGTGATCTTCTCATATTGATGAACATTTTTTTCATTGGAATAATTAAAAGATCTTTGGTTCTGAAACTTATTGGGTGGATTTATCTCATTCCATCTTGGGTGAAATTCAATGTTGATGGGGAAGCCTCAATGGCTCCCATGACTTTGGGCTGTGGTGGTGTTTTTATACCTTTCGGGGCTTCGTTATGGGATGTTTTTTAATTATATAGGATATGGATAGACCATTGAATTTGATCTATTGTAGATGATAAATGTTACCACATATGTTGTTCATCATGGTTGGTGTTTTTTTGGATGGAATTAGATTCAATGGTGGTAGTTGAAATTTGTAAAATCTAGTCCTGGAGTGTCCCATGGGTGATGTTTCCTTCATGGATTGTATTTCTATAGCTCCTTAGTGGTCACAATTGTGATGTGACACTTATTTCCAGGATTTATAATCATGTTGTTGACGCTTTTTCAAAGAATTCCATTGTGGATTCTTGTTCGGAGAGGTCATTCATGGTCTCGAAATGTTGTTCTCTTTTTGTTGATGTGGATGTGGGTGGAACATGTTTTACAAGTTTATGTAAATATCCTTTGTGTTGTTTTGATTTTTTATTTTAATTATATTAATAATTTTTGGTAGGAGTGGGTTGGACTCACTCAAGAACCTTTTGCGTATGTTGCAAATTTTAATTAAATAAAGACTATCTCCTTGGAGTTTCAAACTAAGATTACAGTAAGGGAACACACAACTTGCATTCAAATGATGATTGCGATACACAACCACATATTATCGGTGTTATTACACATAGATTATGTTTTTATAAAACTACATCCACATACAGTATCTATACTAGGGAATATTTCTTCGAAAATCGAATGGTCTCTTACTTACCAAAATATTTGGAAGTTATCCTTTACCTGGTCTTATTGTTAATGAATTCACTAAGATTCTCTAATCCAAATCAACAATAGTTGACTAATCCTTCCATTGATACAAAACAATAGACACCCATTCTATTCATGTATATATATATGTTACATCTTAGTAGATAAATATTAAATATATCTCCAAAATACACTCCCAAGGACTATGAATGTTTAGTGACTTTGGATACTAAATAATCTATCAAAATATTTAATGATTGATATTAAATATATCAAAAATATTGCATACAACATAATACTATTCTTAGAAATACCCCACTTAATTCATTTCTTAAAATTTTGTGGAAATATAACATAATAAATGGTAATATTGGATGCATTGAAATGGTAATCAAGAGAGATATCAAAGAACACATAAAAAAATTATAATAAGGTATTAAAAATATGATCTTAACATTTGAAATTACATACCCAAAATATCAAAGATCCTAATATTGATTATTAGAAGAATTCATTGAATTTCATAAGATATGATTCATAAAAATAAAATAACATTAACCATTAGAGAATTAAATTAAAATAATGAATAAGTCTATTGAATACACATAAGAATATAAATATATATATATATATATACAAGGATCACTACCATAGCTATCACGGGATATTAGTTTCATTGATCATTCTACCATATTCGCAATCAATGGTCGCTCCTGAATATATAATAGTAAAATAAGTGCCTTTCTGATCTAGGGTCACTCCCCATTCATTTCCTTAGTATCTAATTTAAAATCCCTCTTAACATATTTAATTAGAGACTAACATAATTCTAGGGACACCCATCATTGTAACAAACCATCCTTGAAGCCACTATATAGTTCCCTGATCTGGTGGGTCACACAGCCTCAATTGTTCCTCCATATATTATAGAAATTTATTATTAGTGGTAAGGGTATAACGTGCTATACTGATTAGAATATACCATCATATTTAGAGTGACACACTGGTGTAATAAATTGATATTAAATGAAAGAAATTAACAAAAAACTCTAAAATTGTATGTAAACATCTGGAAAAAAATAATAAAAAATCAATAATAATGAATATACTACACCATATAAAAATCATATTAATTTCATGTCTCTAAAAAAAGGTAGAATAAATAAGGTGGCATGAATCTAGTACAAAAAATGTATATCACAAGGACCAAATAGATAAAGAAGACTGTCTCTAAATAGCATCATGAGCTGTATCATGCCCCTATGCTTCCCCATCCCATTATAAAATAAATCAGGAATTATAAAATAGGTTTTTTTTCCAATCCATACTCTCAATAATTAAGTTTTTATTAGTACCAATCCACAATTAATACAGTGTGCGAGATAAACATATTTGGACACCATCAATGGTGTCAAAAAAAATCCAACATGGGTATAAAAACTTGAATTTTGTTCCAACATAATAGGAATACTATATGTGAATAGATGATATGATCGGTTTATTACACAATATATAAGAAAAAAATGACATAAAAAGTGTCTAAATATATAAACTGCTAATAGTATGTAGTAGCGGGCTCCACATACTCCATATGAAAAATGCGTAAAAGACATACATGGGAATGGTCAAGAGGAATAAAATCTTGGATCTCTATATCCAATGATGTAAATATATACAGAAGTCATAGGTGACAAAGCTCAAACATCAACAGAGGTTCCATACCATTTAATATCATATCATGGGTACACAAGTCACAAACATTTGTCCCCTAATTAAGGATTTACCATAAATAATCATACATTGGTGACACTAGTGTCACAATCAGATTATATAGTCACTACTATACCATAATGAAATATGTTTAATAAATTCATAAAGAGTTGATCCCATAGAGAGATATACAACATCAAGAGTGTAAATTAATGTTTCCTTGGAAATTTTAGTTACCATACACGACTCCAATCATAACTAACAAGAGTCCCATGCAATGATAAGGTCCTAGTGATGTTACATTTTCATTTTAAGAAATTTATACATTTAATGAAATATTATAAAATAGAAATGGAGTCATGATCCTCTCCAACTAACTCATTTAATTTATAGAATCTCTCATAACATGGGTGGTGATTTCACACACCCAGTGAGTGGAGAGACACAGGGAACATAATGGATCACACCATATGGGCAGCTAGAGATGAATTTGAAAACCACTATCAACGATTAGGGGAAATAAGGGTGAACACAAGATGGTGAAATTTGGATTATCTTTCAATTATAAATAAATTCCCAAAAAAAAATTCAACAAAATAAAACTTATCAAATAGTCTAGAAAACAAATGTAAATGGAATAAACAACCTACCTGAATCATATGGATGAAAGAATTTACATTATCTACTTTTAGTTTAGTCCATATTGGATGAAAAATGAATAATAGATAAAAGAAATTAATAATTTATCATTATAGATTGAATCAACTACTCGTTCATTATGTAGAAAAATGAAAAAAATATCTAAAGAAGAGTAGATATTACTAGTGGCTATCTAATGTGAAATAATGGTCTCAAATTTAATTTCATATGTAGGGATATGATCCAAACAATTGTTTTTTGGAATGGGGATTCTATGGTGGACCTCTTATGTGAATGAGAATATTGGGGAGCAATATAAATTAAAATAAGACTCCATAATTTATATTCAAAAAATTAGGCATATGGTATTTACACATTGTGTAAACATTATTCATCATGTAATCCTATATTTTTCCCCTAAGTAGAAACCAGAACACATCGATAAAATTCTATTGATAGACAAATACATGTATTGTATTTATTATACTCCCTGTATTCAAATATGTATAATTTATTTTTCCCATAGGCATGTTCTATTAGCCAGCATCCTTCACTCCATAAACAAAAAATGATTCTCGATGGAATGGTTATTGGGTTTATTCCAAAAGGGAACTACAAGAACTGTTTAATTGAATATTTATAGTAATAATGCCTAATAATAAAAAATAAACCATACATTCCTCCCCCATTAAAGAAAATCATCCCTCTTATTAACTTAATATGGTTGTAAAGCTTCATAAGAGAATATTGTTTTACACTGAGAACTTAGATGACCCTCCCTCTCCTAGGACTCATCTTTTCTGTGGTCGTACTTCAATAACACCCATAATATAAGAACCAACCAGCCTCATAGAGCATTCTTTCTCTGGTCCAAAATAAAAATACGAAGATCCTAAATGGAAAAAATATTAATCCAAAATAACCACAATATATGGAATGATATGATATGGATATTGATAGTACTATATAATAATAGAAAAATGGAATCCATCATGCATAACATGGTACTAATGTGGGGAGTGAAAATTATACACTGCTGTAAAAACTCTCCCCAAAACATCAAAAGGTCCAAATAACTTATTAATATATTGGAATACCGACTAATAATATTGTTCCCTGGTCTAGTTTATTTCCACAAATAAACATTCTCCCAATATTGTATGCTAGTGGTCAACCATGATGATCATATTATAACTTAATCCTAGAATGAGATTTAAAAACTCACTTCTTGATCATCTAAACATACTACAATGTCTCCTAGATGATATATAGTTCATGTATGTGTTCCACTCCTACCTCTAACTAGAATAAAGGTGAAAACATGACGTACCATATAAATCATCATTGTGAGTCATCTGTATCTTCACAAGTATGATGTTATAATAGGATAACTCAAAAATATGAATATATATCCCCCCAGAATATAAAATATTAGAGAAAAATTCTTAGATCATTTACTCTAGATATTTTATTGTATAATTTAGATGAACTTCAGTTTTAGTGTGAAGTATGTGATCAAGACCAACCACATACCCAAATCCTTTTGTAACCCCAACAAAGACCATAATGTTGGATTGAAACCCATATCAAAAAACATAGTACGGGTGACCCCCTATTGGATTATTATTTGATTGATATACAATTATTGAGGATTATTAAATAATAAAATCTATTTAAAACATAATAAATGAGAATATTTTTTGAACCTATTAATAAATACATGTATTGTATCACTACCTAGAGTGGATATTGATAAACCAATCAAAAAATACAAGGTAAAATTATCTAATTTCCAAATAAAAATGGTAAATTCTTTAGAAACATTACTTGTTAATTGTGTTATCCCTTTACCCATTAACAAGTGGAACAATGAAGAAAAACAAGTTATATCTCCTTTCATACTATGCCACCAATAATAAGAACTTATGTCAACATATATCTTAATAATATTATCTGTACAACTAAACCAGAAGCATAAGATTCTTCTGTCAATTCCTATAAAATATATGTTGAATCCTAGACACATCCCTAGATGTAAAATATCACATCAACATCTATAGTAAATTATGGAGGAAAATTCTATCTTGAAATATACTCAATTATGGAAAAGTTCTCATTGTCTAATTATTGAATCATGGTTAATCTATTTAGAAGTGAAGTTTATATTGATAACATGAAAGTAAAAATATTCCATGATGTTATTGAACCTCCAAATTCATCATATTAAATATATCCATAAGTTTCCACTCACTTCTATCCTCCTGAACAATATGTGTATATCCCATCACATCAGTGCATCTTCTACAACATTTCATTTTCCATGAATATAGTCATGATAAAAATAGAATCAGTGATGTTATTCTATCATCATTCTCTTCCTGAGGTTCATGTTACACTAATTAATAATATTAATAATATTTTTGGTCTATAAGTATCATAAAAAAATCTTACAACCTTTAATTCCACCAATAATTCAATACATAATGTAATGGATACAAACATGAGATCATATGATGGATATTTATACTCATGAGGCCTTAGCATCCATGACCCGTATGCAAAAACTCAATCTTCCTATTTCAGGATGTCTCTATGATAGAAAACTGATGCATCATTATTGACTGTGCATATTTTAAAAAACTATATTAGAATCAATATTTGTGTAGAATTAGGGACACTTTTAAATCCTGAAAGGAACATATCGTAGGGTTCTAACCATGAAAATTATACACCCTTACAAGTAAAACATGAAACATGTGATGAACAGAATGAAAAGTCTTGTATGATGTTACTATGATAATAATATATCCCCAAAAATATATGTGCATACAAAATTATTGGGATGCACAGAGATAACAATAGATCTCACCTTCTCTATGTCAACTAATACAACCCCTTCTAGGATAGTGTGACCCAAAAATTATACCTTATCAATAAAAATTTTCATTTATTAATCATTGAATGTAGCTAGTCCTCTATATTTATATCTAGATTGGTCTCAAGATGATTGGAATGTATTTTTTAGTACAACAATAAACCATGATTCCATCATCCAAGACTACCAAAAATGAATCCATAAATATGTGGAAAACTGATTCATGAAATCAATGAAAATGTCCAGAACTTTTGTGAGACCAAATGACTAAACAAAAAAATCAGAAAATCATACCAACAATGGAATGTTGTACATAGAATATATTATGTTCAAACAAAAACATGGTGATATCCTGACCTCAAATCATATTATGGGAGCACCTGATCTCCTCATAGATTATCAATGAGGTCACCTATATGAGAAAAAGGATACCAGTTCATCACATTGATTAGATTCAACATTCTCAAATCCAAAAAAAATCATGAGGTTTCAATCATCATTCTTGAACAAATGTACTATTCAACCCAAGGGAAAAGTACTAGGTTATATTAAACCCATAGCCTCTAAGTCATGCATATATATCTTGAGCTCGCAGAACATTTTAGTCGTCATATTGTAATGACTAATAGACATTCGTTCACATTCCAGAACCAAATAAAAATAGTACCCCATCTCATGATAAATTATTCAAAAATCAATAAGTAAGACATCCATAAAATGATCTACTTCTAGAGAGAATTCATTCTATATTATTCTCTAATAATATATATATGCTCTAGAAATATGGGTTTTCACATAACTCAACCCACAATTCTCTGGTCAATATCATCCTACTTAAACATCCTATTCTCCCCAGTTAAAATAATTACTTTCATCTTGTGATGTGAAATACACCCTCTAGTGATAGCTATAAAAATTTTATTTTTATGATATCAGCTAATTCATCACAAGGATGATGTCAATTACCCTAAACTGAAGGATAATGAATGTATAAAGAAAAGTACTATAACCCATCTTTTGGGGCACTAATTACAGTAGTTTACACTCTCTAAACATACACTAAATAGAGTTTGAAGGGTAATCACCCCCATAAGTAATCAATTTATTATTCTAGGATTTCGATGATGGGAATATAAATAAAATTATTTGAATCCCATGTATCAAAAATCCTATACCAATGTAGATGCTATTAAAATCACATCGTACACTATACAAGGTATGGGACAATTATTCCCTGGAATGTATTGGACTGCATAAACCAGGCTCATTGCATAGTCATTACATGAAAAATGACATCCTTTGATAGTCTTCTCTACTGACAATGTTCTACTGGTTTCTAGGTCATTCATTGGTGACCACCTCTATGGAATGACTCTATGTAGCACTCCATATCCCTTTTGATAGATATATGTTTATCATTCTCTAGGACATGGATTAAGTTCTCATACTCTATCACACGACACTGTAAGAAATATTATACAAAACCACTATAAATGGTCCGTCAAACTATAATATTAACACTCAACTAGTGCCATATCTCAAAGAGGCTTCAAATTACCCTACTTGATACCTTGGTGATAGTCTAGAAAACTCACAGTTCAAGAAATCTAAATGTTTATTTAATAATTGTGGTTCTCTAAGAAATTCATTCTACCACTAGACACTACACTATTTTATCAAGAATATGATCTAATCTTATCTATATTTCCATAATCCCTAAAGTAATTCTATGTAATAAGAGGCTGTTTTATATATTAGACATAGTATTCAATAAAAAATCACTTTGGAATGAATTGGATTCCTAATAACATACTAAAAATGACTCACTTTTAATAGATCATGAGTAGTATATATATGGAAAAATCACTAAATCTCATTAAATAATACTGATTAATCTGTGACAGAAATTGAACCCTTCTATAGGATCATGAAATCCGTAGAATTATTTTCCCTCCAAGTCTCATGGAAGAAATAATCATCGAAGACTACCTAAAACAAGCTGATACAAAAAATTAGGATGATATTACTATGTGTTAATTTACCCCATTTCATAGAAGGATATCAATTAATATATGTATTGAGTTTCACTCTCCTCTTTGGAAGGCCCTAAAGGATATAAAAGATAGTTAGCAAGACATATATCCATGAATATGAAACCCGAATAACATGATTCCAAGAAAATGTGTGCGGATAATACTGTTAAAACACTCTCCTCAACTAGAAAAAAAAGGGAAAAGTCACAATGATCCCTATATATACTACATATCTAGATGAAAACCCTCTAAAAATAAGGAATCAACACAAAAATCATGAAAAAAACAGGTTCTACATGTGGGACAACATGATGTGACATCAGTGGATTATGGCCCACAACCTCCGAAGAATGGTCATCACCAACTTCATGGAACACGACTAGAGGTTGTTGTGATGGAATTGATAAAAAAAATCTACGAACTCATGTTAGATAGAATTTTAACTATGATTACATGAATGATACAAGAATTGTATTGGTACTAGACTTCTTATATAAGATATATACCAATTTTAATTATCATTATTCTACGTATATGTATTTTGGATTATCATTAATAAAACAAGAGACACTCTCTAGTATGAAAATATATGGTTTGGTATTTGTCAATCTATTTGGATCACTATAAATGTCATGGCATACATACCACTATTTAAATGTTATATAGGAATACATCCCTTATGTTTCAATTTGGATCCCCATTTTACTATTACAATAATTTATTTTACAATTAATTCATTTGAATAATGGAATAGTTAGCAAAATACCATTCATAATTTATAAATGTACGTACAGTTAAAATTGAAATTGACATTTATTATACTGTATCAAAATAATTATATTTCATAGAAGAACATAATAGGCAATCTAATATTATTTGAGTAAATGAATAAAAATTCAAAACCTATTTTGGTAAAATATATTTTTAGATTACAAATGAAAATCATGGATTCAACATAAACTAATTTTTATGTTTATATAACAAAATAAACCAAACTATATAGTATGAAATTGAATTTTTAATGTATCATCATCAACCTAAATTGGAAAAAATATTTTATTTTGTAGAAATTAAAATAAAAAATTATTTAACCCCCCTTTTAAAAAAACAGTAGCTACAAAATAGAAATACCACTCAAGGAACACACAATATGTATCTAGAATATTGGAAATTCATCCTACAAGAAATGGAATAATTCATGAAAAATATCCCTATATAGTTTATAAATTGATCCAAGATCATTGATTCATTTCCATATCAGGACATGGATAAAATGAAGTTAAATATAAAGAAGTAACATCTCATATAATGTGTGTCACCAATATATGGAATCAAAACAACATCTACAAGTGTAATATAAAACAACAAATCACATCCCATGGAATTATTCTTTTTTACATGTATGTGTGTTACTCTGTGAAACATGATCATTACCAAATTTTTACATATCCTAGTCTCATTCCTACCCAACCAAAAGAGTAATGAAAATAATATAAAATTTTAATACGAAATATTATCATCACAAACTGGGATAAAATAAACATTTCTCCAAGTTGGTGGTTCAATTTACATAAGAAATCCTCCTCACATGCAATAGGCTATCGACTAGTATTGAGAGACAGAGGTGCTACATAGAGGATACTAGACCATTATAACCAGAGTAAGACAAAATTGTATAAAATTGATAATAATGAAATCTAAATGAATGAAAACAGAAAATGTGGACTCAAACATCTAAATGATAACAATAATCAATAAATCTAAAGAAATAAATTTTACCCTAAACAAAATGTTTTAATGTGATTTCTATGAACCAAAAATAATATGAAAAATGATATAAATGTTTACAATTGTCACATTTGACATACCTCAAACATCCCCATCAGTGAAATAACATATAAGATCATATATAGGGGTCGAAGGTTCCATTCATCGATCCCCTAATTAGTTCCATATTGTATGTAGTCATGAATATTGGTCATTGTGTCTATAATTCAATCCCATATTTAGTTCCATGACATAATGCAACAGCTTCCATATCTTCAACAGATATCAATTACATACAAAGATATACAACACTAATCACTTAATATATTGATACATGGGATATATAATTATAAATTTCCAACTACAATTATTAGTAAAATAGACCCATGCCAAATGAACATCTATATCATGTTAAATATTAATTTCAATCAATTTATAATTTTAATTGTATTCCATAACATGGATAACGATAAATTATAATCTCTAGATAACTAAATTAAAATGTTGAATCTCTCACTATAGGGGTGTAATGATCAAAAAAACAACGGGGTGGTGTAACAAAAGAAAGATGAAGTTGTACACAGAATGGGTGTCATGAGTTAAGGATGATAACATCAATCCATAATTAGGTAATACATGGGTTTTCCAAAATAAGTGAAATTAGTTATTTTTGGAATATAAATATATTAAGAGGAAATGACCATAGATTGTGGAATGTGGCACAATTACAAAAGTGGTTTAGTAAATCAATACATAGGGAAAAGCTATATACCACCAATTTCAATTATGTGTTTGAACACTCAGCAGTATAAACTTTTATTTTTGACCAAATAAGATGAAAAAGAAATAACATATAAATGAAATAAAAAATAAGTCATATAATATTAAACCAAAATAAATCTACCAATTTGAATGAAAATAATGAATTAAGCTAAAGGAGTGAATAACATAAAAGTGGATATATAATGTGAATGAAAAGTCCCAAATCAGAGTTCAGATACATAGGTGGGAACAAATCCTAGGTTGGGCTATGAATGGGGGATCCCATGATTGATATATTTACTGAAGTATAATGGATTATGGGTATTACATTAAAATAAGATTCATCTCCTCATTTAAAAATCAATACCCAAATAATTAACATGAACTGTAAACTTTACATGCAATGTAATTTTCGATTTTCCATTGGGAAAACTAATACTTGGCGTCAAAAGAGATTGCCCAAACAAATATATGTCATTTATGTATTTATCCAAAACCCAGACTATAAATTACTCTACAACCATATTTCCTAAAACACAATGACCATACCTATGGAGAGGATTTTCATTTTATTCCAAAAGTGAACTATATTAAGAGATTAACATATAATTCACCAGAATCATACCTGATTGAAAAAATATAGATCATAAAATCATATAATAATTAACCATTTATAATTTTGGGACTTGTTCATAAATCATTAATCATATATGATATCCAATGGAAATGATATTGTTTTCAAAATCATTTCAACATTTCATCAAATCTCAAGCCATGAAAATTAAATTATTTTCATTAAAAAACTAGTAAAAAAATCCTAAAACATCAATATAAATAACTTGGATGGTATCTATAGAAAAAAATTCCAAATAAATTCTATTTGATATTAATTTATTTTATCATTGTTTGTTTAATTATCTCTTGAATAATTATTGAGTGGAATAAAAATTTTATTTTGAAATTAATTTATTAAAATCTAGAAATTTCCCAAATATAATGGAAAATATTTTCATTAAAATAAAACATAAAATATTATCAAGTAATGTTAACATCATTGAATAGTAATTATGGTTGGAAATTCTTTAAATACTAGGTATGTTAAATTAATGTTTCTGTTCACATTTTCCATAAAAAAATTTATATCACATTTAGACAATGGGAAAAAATCTCTATTAGACTATTTAACAATATAAACGTGGGTAAAAAAGAATTAAAACAATCACATGAAAATATAAAAAATATTCTTGAAATTATTTTAATTAAAACATGGTCACAACATAAATTGATTCCCGACTAAAGTGGATAAAATTTCTATTTTCATTGAAAGCATGTTATCTTTTATTTTAAGAACAAAATAGAGAAAAAACATTAAATTCAAATAAGAATTATGTAAAAAAAATAAGAATAAAAAATTCACGAGATTAAATATAATTATGAATGATAATATCATCACCATACATAAAATCTTAAATATTCTGAGTAAATAATTAGATTGTAATATTAAACCCATACCTCTAGATCAATTATATTCAAATGTTCATTATAATGTCATATAATAAAAGTAAAATTTAATAAAATTATATAAAATAAATACTTTCATACATGATATATCATAAATGATCCACTTATAACAATTGAACACCTATTTGTTAATAGTTCCTTATTAAAATTGTCATTTCCCAATATCGACAATTTCATTTTTGATGAGGGTTTTAGGTAGGACGTAATAATATTTACAATTGATCGTGGTCAAATACTATTTTTATTAGTAAAAAAGTAATTCATATCATATATACTCATTAAGTGTATATTTATTATCATCCATAAATAGTGGGTATATAAAAAGGATTTTCACTGTTCATTGATATAATTAGTTGTACAAATTCCATAAGGAGATTTCGTTTTATAATTAAAAAAAGGAAAGAATGAAAAATATTATTTTTTCATTAAAAAATATAAATAAATAACAAATAATATATATATATATAATAAATTTATCATTTTTACCATCCATGAATATATGAAATTAAATACTAATCATATCAATTGGTGATAGTGATAGTCAACACAAACACACGCGTGATATTAATATTTTCCAACAGATTTGAAGCTATGAACATAGTCATCGAATTATAATTCTTGAATAATAATAATTCCAAATTATAATATATATTATTTAAACCCATCATAATAATATTACATTAAATTTTTTTATGGAAAATGAATTGTATTGTTATGTATAGGTTGTAGTCCCCACTTGCGCATGAGAGATACATTCACTTACAATACGATGAAAAATAACTTGAATAAAGGGGGTTACATAATAATACTGGTTCATTATTTTTATAATACATTATATATTATTTTTTTATTAATACCATAGGTTTTGATGATATATAATAAGAAATAAAATGAAAGTGGTCGGGTAAAATGATTTCGAAATCGTCTGTTGAACTCCAATATATACCTTATTATGGACAATTAAAATTTTCCTATAAGAATAAAAATACCTCTAAATCATGTATATTTGAGTTTATATGATACTTTTTTAGTGTTTTATAGGGATATATAGAATAAATTTGTGTAAATAAGAAAAATTGTTGTTTCCCTTTTATATGTGAGGGAGAGTGTACATATGGAATATCATATAGGATCAAAATATAATAATGTAAAACTCAATAATAATGATTCCAAATGATTGGACATTAGAATTTGGAATTTTTTAATACTAACTTTTTCCATAACACTTGTTTTAGTGTAACGCCCCGACCCTAGTTAACCAGAGTCGTTGCATTATTATATAACATTGGCACCATCACAAGGAAATCATGTCTCGAAATACAGATTAGTTTAGTATTATTGGAAACATTATTCATACATTAGTTCAATTTTATAACTTGAAAAGAAATACAACACAAAAATATTCAATTAGAAACATTCAAGACTCATAGATTATGGCTACAAGTCACTCATAACTAACTTCTATATATCCTGGGAAAATTAAACATAAGAAAAGGGTGAGCTCAAATGATCAGTAAGGGTAAGAAATACTGTGGGACATAACATAAATATTAATCATGGTGAAAATTTAAAAACACATTTTGTTACCAATAATAAACATGAATACTTATATGGAAGGAATATTAGATGAGTAAATATTTCCACAATAAAACTTAATCATGAGTATTATAATAGTATAATTACTACATGAACAATCAATATTATTTTCATAATGAAGAAATGTATAATGCTGGACATTCTAAAAAATGTTGTCACGGCCTCGTCCAGGACGTCTAAAAATGATTAAGTCCTCAGACAAAACCATATATCAAAATGGGAAAGGCCTCTGTCAATTCCATGTCTAGTTTTCTTATGATACCTACCGATTCATCGAGGAGCTATAGAGGGCTCCATCCGTCACTTACTAATTTTAATACATTCCTCATATTAAAAGGTTTAAATATAACATAAACATTTGTATTAAAACATGCATACGAAATTTCAATACTTTAACTAAAAACCATGAATGGTATAAAAATAGCACATCCACAGTCAAACATATCAAAAAAACTTCAATTCAATAGAGAAGTATTGTATCATAATAAATCATCATCAAATAAACATAAAATCCATCAATGGATGTAGACATAGGAGAAATAAAAACCTTTTTTAGAGAAATATCTCTTTCTATTATGAAATCATTTAAGAATCACATAATTATAAAGAAAAAAATTATTTTGAAAATATTATTATAAGCTTGTAAGGAATTATTTGACGTTGTTATAATGACAAAAATTAGCTTAACCAGCCGTATAACTTAAAAAACAATCTTATTTAATTTTGTCGAAAAAGATCATAAAGTACCTAGTTTGGAAAAAGACGGAAATATTCCTTTCAAATCATATAAGGGTAAATAAGGGTATAAATTATACTACCCCATTTTCTTGAAAAATATGTTTTGAAATACATTTTTAAGAAACATGGATGTGGATGATAAAGACGTCCTAATAGATACTTACGTAAAAACAACCTCGGATAATAAAGAGATTTTAGAATTAACCATTACCTTATACATTTAATTGATAGAGGGTAGGTTAACCTCTTGTATAATGGTGAAATAATAGTTATTAATTTATACAATTATCATTTACATTAATATGATATCATATATTATCTTTTAACATTTCTTTCTTAATAATATCTTAGTATTATCGTCATTTTCAGGTGTTAACTCATTTGTTTTCCTTTATATTATTTGTTATGTAAGTATTGTTTGTTATGGATGGGATGAATCTTAATAATATTCAAAATGATATTAAACCTTTAAAAATAAATTTTAATCATCTAAAGAAAATTAGTCTTGAATGTATACGATGGGAAACAAATCGCATCGCGTTCGCGGAGATAGTAATCCGTACGAACGCACGGGCGAAAATATCATTTTTTATATTAAAATAATATATAATTGGATGGTATATCATATATAAAGAATAATATTCATGTAATATTAAATATTTACATCAATTAGACATCATTATTATACACATCCAAATAATAATTTATTGAATAACAATTACACCACAACGTTGAGACGGTAATCCATTCGTACGCACGTAAGGTTACATGTCATTCAAAGGAATTGTTGAATAATGAATATGGTTGTACCACAATAATAATAACGTAATATAATATAGAATATACTGTAATTATTATTTTATAATGTAAACAAAAAATAAAGAGGATGTGGAAGGAGAAGAGAACTTGTAAGATGTGATGAAATATTAACCTATGTTTTGTGTTCTTCCTTTTTATTTGATCAAAACAGAACCATAGGAAAGATTTCTGACTAAATGAGGCCTCTCGGATGAAGGTAGGAAATATGAGAGGGTATTTGGGTAGGGTTTACGGAGCCTAATGGAATTTAAGGAGTCAATTCCAGAGAAGGAGGAGGGCCTTTTTATAAGACGGGTGAGGTGTACCTTAAAAACAGTAGAATTATTATTTTATAATATAATAATTTTCGGTTTCTAATGGATCCAAAAAGGATTATTTAATGGAAATGGTGGGTATGGGTCGAAAACCACTCAACCAATAGGTTTTAGACATTTTTGGGTCACTATATTATCTTTATCTTTTAGATTTAACTCTTAGTTAAATAGTTTGTCATTTACCATGTCTCTTTGTCTATTTATATTATATGGTGAATAAGAATACTATATACTTCCAAGATAACCCCAAGTGGATAATTAATGACACAACTATCATTATATATGTCTTTTGGGTGATCCTTATATTTTAGGAATAGAATATTAGTTAATAATATAATATTGGTTTTAAAAACTCTTTTAGGTCCATTTTGACACCATTTTGTATTTTGATTTCTATAAATTTATAACAGCATTATTACATTGAAAAAAATCATCTAACCAATGCTAATATATCATATTAACCAATAAAATTAGTTGAATTAATAAAAAGTTTCAAATTACATTTATTTGGATATTTATAATGCCATTTATTTTAATCTTTTATTAATTAGTTAATTACTGCATCATTATTGTGTCATAAATAAATTAAATTATATAATGTATAAAAGATATAAATAAAATACCATTATGTAGGAAATATTTTTATATTTATAATTAATATTTATAATCGAATTTATCTTATGTGTAACCCTATATTAAAAATGTTTTATTTATTAAACTTTGATTTTAACTCTTTTATCTCTTCTTTGAATTAAATAATAATAAATTTTCTAATCTAAACCTAGTTGACCAAAGTGGTTCATATTTTATTCCGAAGGTTTTTTTGGTCGAATTTTACTTATCCAATTCAATCATGACATGTGTTAGGATAATAATATTGTCATTTTTACCCATAATTACCATATTATCTTTTAACATTGGTAAATAAAAGTAAAAAGTATCTATTCCCCAAAAATTATTTCCATCTTATTGAACCAAGTTTTACTTACTGATACCAACTGTGTCTCTCGTATTTTTGAAATTCAACTCACAGAAGAGGTAAAATTAATTTTTATGTAAATTTGAAAATGCTCCTAGGAGGTGGGTAAAAGACGGTAAAAATTTCAATAAAAATTTTATATATCAAAAATTATTATAAACTGACTCAAATGATTTTAATTGAACATATATATTCATTATATAAATATCTTAACATAAAATAAATTTAAATAAAATAAATAATTATTTAAATAAAAATTCTCTTTTGTATTGCAACTTAGTGTTTTTTACTATTCATCAACAATTGAATGTTTTCAGAATAATTCAAAAAATTAACTCTAAGATAATATCGACATCCCGAATCAAAAAATGAAGTCCATTTTGAAAGAGAAAATTTATAAAATTTCAAATAGTGGGTGTTACTATTCATAATGGCTAGTTTAATTGGTTGGGGTGTGTTAGAACTCGAAGTTGCATAAAACACACGATATTGTATTATTAAAAGAGAAGCATAATATGAAAGAATAAGGTGGTACATTTTCCCCTCCTTTAAATAATTTCTTCTTCAAAATGTTTAAATTATATCTACGTAAAAAGACTCAGGAGGTTCTTCATCATAAGATCCTTGGGTTCCCACGTTGCCTCTCCAATCTTATGGTTTCTTCATAGAACATTTACCATAAGAGTCGTCATGTTTCTCATCACTTATACTCTTGTATCAAGATCCTTGACAGGAACTTCACAATTAGGAAGATTGGGTTGTTGCTCTAATTCCTCATAGGTGATTACATGCGTTGGGTCAGGAATGCATTTTCTCAACAGAGATACATGGAACACAGCGTGAACTTTGGAGAGACTTGGAGGCACTGCCAACCGGTAAGCTACAGTCCCAATTTTTTCTAAATTTCAAAATGTCCGATGTACCTGGGACATAATATTACATTTTTACCGAAACGTATAACACCCTTCCATGGAGATATCGTTAAGAAAACATGGTCTCTTACCTGAAATTCCAAATCATTCTTTCAGTTATCGGAAATTCTCGTCTACCAACTCTAAGCTGCTTTGATGTGGGTTTGGATTACCTTCAGGTTTCCATCATTTCCTCCACATGTTCTGGGCCTATGAGTTTTTTTCACCAACATCATTCCAATAGGTTGGTGTGCGACATTTCATTCTGTATAACACGTCATATGGTTCCATAAGAATACTAGAATATAATATATTGTTTTAGGAAAATTCTACCAGAGGTAAATATTGATCTCACATACATTGAAAGTCAAGTGAGCATGATCTCAACATGTATTCTTACGTGGAATTGTCTGTTCTAATTGTCCACTAGTTTTGAGGTGGAAGGTAGTGCTCAAACGAAGTTCAATATCCAAGTATTTCTGAAGACTTTTCCAAAATCATGATTTAAAACATGGATCATGATCAAAAAAAATCCATAGGGGTACTCCATGAAGTCTCACAACATCATTAATATATAGTCATTCGAGATGTTCAAGAGGTAAATCTTTTATAATAATAAGAAAATGTGATGACATTGTAAGAGGACCCACAATGATCCATATTTATTCATTCCTTCTAGGAGTCTTTGGATGTCCCATGGGAAATTCCATCATAATATTATCCAATTTCCACTCAAGTATGGTAATAGGATGCAAGACATTTCTAGGCTGTTTCCTTCCATCATTCACTTGTTGATAAACCATACATCTTGACACAAAATCAACAATATCCATCTTCATATTGTCTCACCATAAATGTTACCTCAAATTTATATACATTTTGGTGCTCCCAGGGTGTATAGAGAAATTAGAGCTATGATAATAAACCATCAATTCTCTTTCTAGATCAGGTATATCAAGAACACAAAGTCTCTTCCAAAATTTTAAAATTCCATCTACATAAACAATGTCACTCAATCTTCCATCATTTTCATCTTTAATCTTTTTTTTGAGACTCTTCATCATTGTTCTAATAACTCTTTATCCATTACAGTAATGATGATTTCGAAACCATTTGAAAAAGTGTTGGTGTTTCACCTTCCCTGGTGATTCCCATATCCATATTTACTAGATCCATGTATATCGGATCGTTTTTAACTCGTATCGTTTTCAAAACTACATGATCTTTTCTTCTCAAATCATCTTCCACCTTATTTTCCTCACCCGGGTGGTAGTGTATCTTGAAATTATAATCCTTGAGTAGTTCAAGCCATCATCATTGCCTCATGTCGAGTTCTTTCTGTGATATTCAAACTCTTGTGATCGTTATATATCTCACATTTTTCAACATAGATATAATGTATACATATATTCAATGAAAAGATTACAGCTGCTAACTATAGATATTGAGTAGGATAGTTTTTCTCCTGAATTTTCATCTATCGTGATGCATATCCAATAACGCTGTCATACATAATAAGGAGACAACCAAGTCCTTTCTATGATGCATCACTATAAATAAAAAATCCATCATTCCATATTGCTATCATCATGATATGAGAATTCAATAATATTCTCTTCAATTATTCAAAACATTCTTCACACTCTTTGGTCCAATCAAATTTAACCCCATTTTGTTTGAGCCTTGCTAATGGGATAGCCAACTGGGAAAAATTCTAGATGAAATGTCGATAATCACATGCTAAACCAATAAACCTGCATACCTCAGATATACTCATCATTGATGGACATTCATGAATTTCTTTGGTCTTAGATGTATCAACATAGATTCCATCCTTGGAGATAATAAGGCCAAAAAAAGAAATCTCTTGAAGCCAGAATTCACACTTTCTATTCTTCCCATATAAGTCATGTCTTCTCAGAGTCTTCAGGATAATGCGCAATTGATTTCCATGATCTTCGTAGATTTTGGATTATACCAAAATATCATCAATAAATACCACTACAAATTCATCAACATATTTATTTAAAAATATATTCATTAGATCCATTAAGACATAGGGTGGATTATCCAATCCAAAAGGCATTACTGTAAACTCGTAATGCTTGTACCTGGTTTGAAATGATGTTTTTGGAATGTCTTCATTCTTCAAACACAACTGATGATATCCCTATCGTTGTTCAATCATTGAAAAGTATTGTGCTCCATGAAGTTGGTTGAATAAATCATCAATATGAGGTAGGGGATACATACTCTCTATTGTGATGGCATTGATCTCCATGTTTTCAATGCACAACCTTATAGATCCATCTTTCTTCTTAACAAAAATGATAGGGGCTCCCCATAGGGAAACGATATTGCAAATTAATCCCTTATTACCCAATTCCTATAGTTGTTTCATTAGTTCCACTAATTCCACATTGTCCACTCTATAAGTGGTATTTGATATGGGCCTTGAACCAGGAATTAAATCATTGGAATGCTCAATTTCTCGTTATGAAGGATGTCTTAGAAAATCCACTGGAAATATATCATCATGATTTTTAAAAATAGGTACATCCTCTATTTGAAGATTCTTTTTTTCTCACTCATAGTTATTTCATTATATTACTCCCCAATAGTTGAATTTAGTTGAGCTCCAAGGGGTGGATATAAATAAGAATTAAGTGGTGACGATTCTTCTCTAATGATATGGTGTTCTTCATCATCGTCATCAAAAATAGTAACCTCCTTATTCTTACAATAATTTTTTGCATCATGGTCCGAGAGCTGATCCATATTGATGATTATATCAAATTCAGTCATGAGTATAAAGATGAGATCAATAGATAAAGAACATTTATATTCCCTAATGGGACATGATTTACAAAAAATTATAGAAATGATACATCCCTTAAGAGTTCTGACTGACAACTCCCTTATTAAATAAAATTGGAAATATCAAATTTTCTCAGAAAACTGGGAAGATATGAAAATGGTTTAAATATAAGATAAACATTCGTATTAAAACTAGCATAAAAAATGTAAATATGTTATCCATAAACCATGAATGTTATATAGATATCACATCCACATTCAAACATATCACAAAATCTTTAATACAATTTAGATGTTTTGTATCATAATAAATCAACCACAAATAAACTTAAAATCCACCAATTGATGTTGAAATAGATGAAATCAAAACCATTATTAGAGAAATATTTAATTATATTTTGAAATAATTTAACAGTAAAATAATTATAAAGAATAAATTTATTTTTAAAATATTCTTATAAGCTTGTAAGTGAATTTTCAATGATGTTATAACGACGAAAATTAGCCGCACCCTCAATATAAGTTAAAAAAACATTCTTACATTAATTTTTTCGAAAAAGGTCATAAAGTACCTTGTTTGGAAAATGACGGAATGATTCCTTTAAAAAAATATAATGTTAAATAAGGATATAAATTACTTTACCCCATTGTCTAGTAAAAAATGTTTTGAAATACATTTTTACGAAACAAGGATATATATTATAAAGAGGTACCAGTAGATACTTACGTAATAACAACCTCGAATAATAATGAGATTGTAGAATTAACCCTTACCTTGTAATTTTCCTTGGACGAGGGTAGGTTAACCTCCAGTATAATGGTGAAATAATAATTATTAATTTATACAAGAATCATTTACATTAATATGATATCATATATGATCTTTTAACATTTCTTTGTTAATACTATCTTAGTATTATCGTTGTTTCGGGTGTTAACTGATTCGTTTTCCTTAATATGGCTTTTTACGTAAGTAGTGTTTTTTATGGACCAGATGTATTATATTCATATTAAAAATTATATTAAATTTTTAAACATTATTTTTAATCATCTAATGAAATTAGACTTTAATGGATATGATGGGGAACAAATCTCATCGCGTTCGTGGAGTTGGTAATCCGTACGTACGCACAGGCGACAATATCATTTTTTTGGTATTGAAATAATATATAATTGTATGTTTTATCATGAATACTGAATGATTATAATGTTATATTTTTTATTTACATTAATTACAAATAATTATCATACCCATCCAAATAATAATGTATTTAATAACAATTACACCACGACGTGGAGATGGTAAGTTGTAAGTACACACATATGGTTACAGGTCATTCAATGAATGGATAGAATAATGACTATGGTTGTACCATTTTGATTATAAAATAATTTTATATAGAAGATAATGGAGATATTATTTTAGAATGGAATCAAAAATTAATGTGGAAGTGGAAGAAGAAAGGAACTTGAAAGAGGTGATGAAATATTTACATCTTCTTCGGGTTCTTCAATGTTATTTGATCAAAAGGGCTTCTTATGATGGCATTCTGACTAAAGGAAGGTAACTTAGATGAAGGTAGTAAAATTGATAGGTTACTTTGGAAGGTTTTGGCTGATACAAATGGCATTGAAGATGTCAATTAGAGAGAATGGGGAGTGGCCTTTTATAAGAGGGGTGGGGGCACCATTGGAAAAGCTACAAATATTATATCATAAAAAAATACATTTCGATTTATAATGGCTCCAAAATATATTATTTAAAAGATAAGGTGGGGATGGGTCTAAAACCTCTCAACCAATAGGTTTTATAATTGTTTGGGTCACAATATTAACTTTATCTTTTAGATTTGACACTTCGTTAAATAGTTTGACATTTACCATGTCTTCTTTATATTTATATTATATGGTTAATACTCTTACTATATAATTCCATAAGTACCCCAAGTGGTTCATTAATGATGTGACTATCATCATATAATTCTTTTGGAAGAACCCTTGATTTTTAGGAATTCAATATTAATTAATAATATAATAACTGTTTAAAAAACTCTTTTATGTCAATTTTGACACTATTTGGTATTTTGTTTTTTATAAATTCATAACAACATTATTTATTCAAAAGAAAATAATCTAACCAACCCTAATATGTCATATTATCCTATAAAATTATTGTAATTCATAAAAAGTCTCAAATTACATTCATTTTGATATTTATAATGTAAATTATTTTAATCCTTCATTAGTAAGGTAATTTGTGCATCATCATTGTGTCATAAATAAATTAAAAAATTTAATGACTATAAAATAAAAATAAACAACTTTTATGTAGGAAATATTATATATTTATAATTACTACTTATAGTTGTATTTATCTTATGTTTAACCGTATATTAAAAAAAATTAGTTATTAAACATTGATTTTAACTCTTTTTACTCTTCTTTGAATTATATAATAATAAATGTCCTAATCTAATCCAAGTGAAAAAAAGGATTATATTTTATTCATATGGTTTATTTTGGTATAATTATACTTATGTAATCATATTAGTACATGTGTTAGGTTATTAATAATATCATATTCACCATTAATTACCCTATTTACTTTTAACCGTTGTAAATAAAGGTAAAAAGTTACTATTCACAAAAAATTATTTACCTCCTATTGAACCAAGTTTTATTTACTGATATCAACCATGTCTCAAGGATTTTTGAAATTAAACTCCCAAAATTAGTAAATTTATGTTTTATGTAAATTTTTAAATTCTCCTATGAGGTGGGTATAATATGGTAAAAAGTTCACTAATATTTTTATTTATCTAAAATTATTATAAACTCAATCAAATGAATTAATTTTAACATATATAAGTATTATGTTTCTATTTAGACTGAAAATAAATTTAAATAAAATAAATATTTATTTAAATAAAAATTTAGCTTCAAATTATAACTCTGTGTTTTTCACTATTCATCAATAATTGAATGTTTTCATAAAAATACAAAAATTCACCCTAAGTTAATTTTCACTTTCTAAATCCATAAATGAAGTCCATTTTGAAAGATAAAATTTATAAAATTTCAAAAAGTTGGTATTACTATTCATAACGGCTAGTTTGATTTGTTGTGGTGTTTTAGAACTCAAAGATGCGTAAAACACATGCTATTGTAGTATTCAAAGGGAATCGTACCATGGAAGAATGAGGTGTTATATTTTTAAATGTTATATTAGAGGAAAACCCATTTTCATTAGGATTATCACTCTAGTAAAACAGTTTTAACATTAATCACGGTAATGATGTCTTGCTATTTTTACAATTAATTATGACATAATATAACATTTAAAATTTAAAAAATTATAAAATATTATTATTCTAAATATGGAATCAAATTTATGAAAATATATTCATATTATAAGAATAATTAAATTTAAAATAAAATGTGAAAAAATGTTACAACAAATTCATTTTCCAAAAAAATTACTTTCACAAGTATAAAATGTTTAAATACAAAAAATTACATTATATTAATTAAAATTAAATTATTATTATTATTAATAAAAAATTATAAGAACTAATATTCATTTGATTTTATTTTAATTAAATAAAAATCTTTGTGAATTTCTAAAACAAATATGTTATCCTAAAAATATGTATTTGTAACTATTCATTGAAAAAAAATATTATCAGAAAATTTATGAGAATTTCAAACTCAAATAATTTTTAAATGATCAATAAAAATATTATTTTCATTTTTTCTAATAAATTTTCTAATATTAGAAAAAATATATCCATTATTTTCACATTAGAAGCAATAAAAATCCATTTTAAGGAAAATTAATTTTTATGAATATAATGACCTTACTATAAGTGTTAACATATTTATTCTGATATTTTAAGTTTTTAAACTATTAAAAATTTTATGTTCAAAATATTATTATTAATATTAAAAATACCTATTTATGTTCTGGGTTATATCAGTATACTATTTATGGCTTCATATACTCAATGTTATATAAATTGAAATATTTCAATGAAATTAAATTTATTTAAAAAGAAATATATAATGAAATATTAATTTGTTATAAAAATAATTTAGTAGATAATTCATGATAATACTATTAAAAATATTTATCGCATGGTCTTTATAACATTAATTTTTGGGGACAACTATGGTATTTCACTATCATGCTTTGGGAGAAAATAAGACAATAAGAAGTGTTCTTTTGAATTTTGTACATGAAGATCCCCAATAAGAATTTTCAAAATGATGGTCAATATATTAAAAATTACACATATTTTTATCTCATTTTATAATCCTTTCAATGAAAATGTGTATCAATGGATTGATTATTATTATTATTTATTAATTTTATCATGAATCGTGTAATTTTATAAATGGAAAAAATCCATGAAAACATGTGATTTTAGTGAATTAAAATAATATTTTTATTTCATAAGTTCTATGGAAATAATTTATTATATAAATAAAGCATATATACATCCCATATTAATGGATGATTATATATGTATCCAATTTATTGAAATGATATTTTCATGAAAAATCTTTGGTAATGGGAGTTTATAGATGAGTTTATTATAAGAAGTAGAAAAAAGGTAAATTGAGAATATTGGGTGATGAAACATGTATGCCTACTTCCTTTTGTGGTACTTGTTAATAAATGGATATTATTACATTTTCATATTCATTTAAATATTTCATTACTACTACATTTACGTCATTTTTTATGTGTTCAAGATAATTATTCGAGATTTGGATTTTGTACATTACATATGCTCACTTATTCCAATTGAGAGAAGAGAATATATTATAACATAATAACTGAATATTTATTATCATTAAACTTTTGTGAATTTAAATTTAATAATTATTTCATGCATGTGTTTGTGGAATAAATTTATTCATATAAAATTATATAACATAAATTCAGTCAACAGATATTATTGTTTGGAGTATTTGAGTTCATTTTTTTCTCATTTTTAAATATTTAAAATAAAATAAATATTTAATTATTAGTTAATTAATTTATTGAATAAATGTAAATAAATATTTATTTAAGTTTCTATAAATATAAAATATGTATAAATTTGAATGTATAAGGAATAAAACATTTATAGGATGATATTTTTAGTGATTTATGATCATATGAATTTAATATATTTAATTTCATTTAAATAAATATTAAATTCCATATGTAAGAAAAGATATTAATGTAAAAAATGTTATGGATTATGATTTTAATAATAATTATAATGTTAATTAGGGTGTTGGATGACAAGTTTTACACTCCCTATTATATCATGGTCATTGGATCTCACACCCCATCCACATTATAATTTTGCACTATATTAACTAGAAGAAATAAATTTCATCCCAATACCTGTTTGATATACTTGAATTTTACACTAAAATCGGCAACGATGCATTATAGAGGAATCATGAATGCTAACACGATGATGATTAAGTCATTAGATTGGTTTGATTGAATATTCTACGGTGGGGCACTATAAGCTGGAAATGAAGAGAGGTAGTACAAGTGGTGGAAGTTGATGGTCAGAGAAAAAATGAACAAAGAGTCAATATGGGGCTAAATGGAGTTCTTGAAATTTCATTCTCTCATAAAAAAACCTTATATATTTTTATTATTACCTATAAATTTTTACTTGGGAATTTTAGTCCTTTAATTAGTTATTGAAAATCTAATTGCAAGAAGTGCACACCAAGTACAATAAAAGGAAATTTTAGTCAGTCTCCTTGAATGTTCTATATATTGTAGATTTTGAGGTATATTTACTAGAAACATTTATAAAAAGTGAGTGAATAAATATAAATTTTAATAACGAGGCTCATAGTTTTAAGAAATAATTGATATAAGAAATGAATAATATTGGATTGAATAATGAATATAATGTAACTGAAGGATTGTTTTATGAAATGAAATCTATTACCACATACATCTTTAGTACCAGTTATATTGTTATTTATTATATATTGGTAAAGATAATAATATCCAACAATATCATGATTCATTATTTATTTGGGATTTTTGATACATAGCACATCTACTTGAGATGTGGGTATAAAAACATTATTGAAAACATTAATTACATGCTACTATAATTTAATCATTCATATAAAGCTACATGGGATTATCTTGGGATGTACCAAAGAAATAGGTAAGAGATAAATCACAGTAAGGGAATAAACAAAGCATGAATTTGGTAATGCAGTACATGTGATCCAAGATGCATACAAGATAAAATAAGATGGTTGATAATCACAATCCAGTAAAATTTGTCATCATTTAATGTGATAACATAAATGAAGTAATAGAATGTTGTGAAAAAACTTATATATGACATTATAAACACATGTAAAGGCTAAATACAAAGTCCTCATAACACAGTGTAAAAATTCCCAAAATGTATTTTCTATTCTCCCTAATCTAATACATGATGTATAGTGAGACTAAATAATTACCCAATCAATTTGAGTGATATCAAGGCGCACCCATCATTTTCATATTATGAACATGAAGAAATGTTACACTTGAAGCATACAACAAAAATATGCATTTCTTCAATTCAAATCAAATGATCAAGGAGTGTTGTATATAAAAATATATTTCCCTAATTAAAGATTTATAAGTAAATATTGTTGAATACTCTTGATTGGAAAATATTTCATGTATTCAAAAAAAAATTGCATGTGTGGAATACTTTAGGATATTTCTGGTAGAATAATTGGGGTACGTAATGGTTAATGGGAGGGATTAATGAGATTGTAATGGGTTCCCCAAAAAATTTAAATTTAAATAATAATAATAGGGTTTCATGTAATCATAACCCAATATATGCAATTTCAATGGTTTTGAGTGAAGATAAATGGGAGGATGGAAGGGTTTATATATTATTAGCATGGACAGTTCATTACAAATGTAAAAATATTGGGTTTGGACTCTATATGATAAAGTAATAAAAAAACCATGCGATGGATTCCTCTCATGATTTATACTCAATTGGGGTTGTTTAAATTATGTTACTTGTTTATGGATGATATTAATAAAACAATACCCTTGGTGATCTGTATGTTAATAATGTTTATAGTGAATTGATTTTAAAATATTATAATATAATATAGGTTTTCAGTGATTCATAAACGGTTTATAAAATAAATAAAATTACATTAATAAATTATATTAAGTGATAAATATTTATTTTTTATTATATAAAATTTATTGAATATAATCAATATCTGTGAGGTCGTTATGATGTGATAATACACATCATATATTTATACATTATTAAATTTTGACTAATAAATTTGATTATCATTAAATATTAAGAAAAAAATATCTGTTGGATACTTTAGATATATTTTTATTAAAAATAATAATTAATTTATTGAACTAAACCTCTAGAAAAATAAATTTACACTTTTAAATCAAATAATCTAATTTAATTAAAGATACTAGTTTTCTCACTACAAAAATTTTCTAATAATTAAAATATTATATTATGTTTAAAAAAATAATATTATAATTTATATTTAATAAAAACAATTTAAATATAACAGTTTATTAAAATATAATTTATTACAAAAATTCATGAACTGATTAAAATTATGTGTCTTGATAGAAACTATAAATTTAACAAAAAACAATTCTTGTTTCATCATATTAAAATTAAATATTTATCAGACTCGTTATTTAATAATATAAAATGTAACATTAACAAAAGATAATGATATTAATGGTCTTAAAAAAATAAAATATAAACATTCATAAAATTATATTGTACAAAAAGTTCCCTTTATTGCACAAGTGAATTCCCAAATAGTATAGTGTGCCACGATGATATTTTTATTGGGTGGTTTGACATACATTATTTCATATGTGATCAACATGATCTTTAAGTATTAAAATTAATATTTTTTCATGATTTAGTTATTGATTCAATGATTTTTATTGATCCTAGAAAAAACCAACTGATTCTATCTCCAACAAAATCTCAAATAAATGGGATTTATAGGGTATGATTCTACTGGTTGTGTTCCTCACTTCATTCTTATATATCAATTGGAAGTTATCAAAAATATTAAATATATTCCATCATATGATCAATATATTTTGACTAAATAATCAAAAATTATGATTCATAATTGTATTTTAAATTTTAATGTCCATATAATAGTACAAAATAACTAATTTTGTGCATATGTTTTCTATAAATTCATTACATAATAATTTATTTAATCATTGAATAAAAGGATTTCGTTTAAAAATTTTCATATCATTAGATTCTTTCACACTTCATAAATTTTTCCCTCATGATTTTCATTTACTACCCTAAAATATAATGTGGTACTTTTTTTTAACTTCTTTTAGTTCTCTTGTCACTTCCTCAATGTTGGTTCCCATCTATATAACTTTTACCTGGCTAATTGACTTATTTCTCAGAATTTTTTCCCTATAATCTTTGATTTTCATTGAATATGTCACGACCCGTCCTCGGCGCCCGTGTCGTGACTACCCCAAGCCTGCCTTCCATAGGCCAGGGGCTGGAGACTAGCACCAAAGGCGTAAATCCCGATAAAAGGGAAGGCATTTCCTTTATATAAGAAACCAAACACCACAGAGTACTCAAGATTAAGTAAACACTAAGTAAAATGAGTACAAAAGTAAGTGCTAGAATGTAAATGGGCTAGTATACAAACCCAACTTAAAGTACAGTACAACTGAGATAAGAATGTATAACAGTTTGAAAGTAAAGCAGAAACCACCAAGACGTCCTCTGGAACTCCCACCTGAAGGGTGAGTATAGATAGTCTCGTCGGCTCCTCAGGTCCAGCCGTCCACTCTGTGTACGTTCCACCTGGTAGTCCACCTCCGTATACCATCTCGCTCCTCAGGCCTCAACCACGATCCGTGCTGTCCATCGTCTGGAACCAACACAACGTAGTGCAGGCATAACCCGTGCAGGGGTGAGTATGTGATACTCAATAGGGACCCTGAGACCACCGAAGGCCTCCCAGAATCCACAAAGGATAAACCACAAAGGAAAGATAAAAATACTAAGTATCAATCAACACTACTTAGGTATATGCTGATACATATACCTAAGTCAACAATTCTAGTTCATCTCCAGCTTCCGACCCCATGTTCATCCCAATCCACACAGGAATGTACAACCCAATCCGCACAGGAAAGCACAACCCAATCCACACAAGAAATCAAGTCAATCATACCGTAGATAATGATTGAAAGTCAGGACTCATATCACACAGGTATACTACTCATGAATATGGGTGGAGATTATTAAATGTAGCCTCTGAATCATCTCCTCTGCCAAACCCACATAGGATCCAAGTATAGAAGCCGTCGCTGCCGAACCCACGAAGGATCCAAGTATAGTAACCACCGTTGTCGAACCCACGTAGGATCCAAGTTCAGTCGTCATCACTATCGAACCCATGGAGGATCCAAGTATAGTCTCCCACACCGACTAACCCACGTAGCATCCAAGTACAGTCGCCATCGTCATCGCAGTCACAACCAGCTCTAAGTTTCCCGCACATAGCCCACTCGATTCCAGGAGGGTCCGCTCCACAAGACAAGGGGGTCAGTAAATCAACTATCACGAAGACCAATTTTGATGTATCACAATGTTCTGTCTCGTCAATAGGAACTCAATGAAACCAACGGTGCACCAATCGGATGCCCGGTCTGAGAGATGTTGGCTTTTCCTTCACAGGGGCTCAGTTTGTTTCTAAGCTAAAATCATCCCGAACATAATCTATTTTCATTCAAACCTCATGAGGTGTAATCCAAAAGAACCGTCTCACTATGATTAACTCAACATAATTGACGGAACGTCATTTCGATGTCTGGTCGTTATGTTATAAGTGTTTCTACTCCAAGGGGCCGGTTGGTTTCGGGTTCAAACCAACCCTTCCATACACAAACTTTATCAAAAACTCAAGTGTAATTTATTGAAATGTCTTTCTTCATCCAAGGATCCCAACGAAACTGACGGTGTGTCGATCTGAGGTTTTTAGCCCATGATATGGGTGTTTGAACGAACTGTGTCCGAAACTAGGGGATTTGGTCAGGTCTGACCCAGCCCAATACCCCCTGGGTAGGACGAACCAGGTCAACCCGACCCAAATCTAGGTCCATCCCATTTGGGCGCGGCCTGTTCCACTTCTAGGCACGGCCTTCGTCCCTGCTTGGAAGTCGGCCACGGCTCGACTCGCGGTCGAGTGGGGTGCGAAGGGGGGGCGACGCCCTTTGTTTCAGAAACGATGGCCCCCTTACTAGTGGGGTCCACCCTAGGAAATTCTGAGGGGTTACTCTCCCCAATTTCTTCAGAAACGGATGACCGTAATGGCCGGCTGATGTGAGATTCTGCGAGACCCACAGGGTCCCGCCTCGTAGATCACAGGCGGCAGGCCGAGCCAGGCCGCCCCTACTGGTTACCGCCGCGGCCTTAGGTCGCGACTCCCGTCTGACCGGCGCCACGCAACGTTGCAGCGCCCCTCCACCACAGATCTACCCTGTTTCGTCCCCCTTGAAGTTTCGGCATGGCGCTCCGGTGCCACGCCCCTCCACCGCGGCCCAGTCCTGGCTACAGCCTCCTTCGACCTCACCGGCGCGGAGCGACGGCGCTGCGCACCACCACCGTGGTCCTCATCATTCCCCTACAGTGCAATGGCACCACACCGCCATCACCGCAAAGATCAATGAGGATCAAAAAAAGGGGAGGAGGATCGACTATGTTTGTGCGGTCCAATCTCTTCCCGTTATGTCGATAACAAGTGGCCAAAATAATAAATGAATAACATTAAATTAAACTTAAACAATGATAACCCCTACTTCAGCAATCGTTGACGAACATCGGTGTCTCCTCCCTTGTCACGGAGGAAGAAGAGGATGGAGAAAACTGGAACCGCCGAGTCAACGTTCTTCATCGAAGAATTGGAATTCTATGTTGAAGAGTGACATTCTTCGCGGAAGGATGATGTTCTTCGTGGGAGGATGAAGTTCTTCGTGGGAAGATGAAGTTATTCATGGGAGGATGAAGTTCTTCGCGGGTGGATGAAGTTCTTCCAAAGAGAAAAGGGCTCGCTCCCAAATTTCCTCACACAACAAAACTAACCATATATAATAAATCCCTCCATTATTTTATTATTTTTCCATGCTTTTCAAAAACTAAAATTTCAAAACAAAATCAAATAATTAATTAGACTAGAGTTGTCTAATTAATTAGGTGTTTTGTTGGAAATAATTAAGGTGGGATAGAGGGTAGATACTCAAATAAATGGTGGAGTTAGGGAGTTAGGGATTGTGAAGGGTTGGGATCATGTGGGCCCCAACTCTCCTTTATCCTTCCCTGGGTAGTTAGTAACTAGTGGGTCCCACCCAAAATCTCACACCTAGGATATAACCACTTATAATAAAGAATAAAATTTTTGCCACAAATTTTATTATCCATTTTTATTTAATCTACATTTTTAACAACTCCACCAAAGTAAACACATATTTAGTAGAAGTCCTCTAAAGCAATTATCGATGCTAATGTTTGATCAGTGCCCTCATATATCAATTCTGAGCACCGGTTCAAAACATAGAAAAACTCACTCATTCGTTCACTGAACGCACCCAAGCTAAACTTAGGAAATTGATTTTAGGCATGTCGGGCCTCAGAATCAGGTGACGTCAGAAACTGCATACTCGTAAAATCCAAAAGAATATAAGAAAAAAATTTCCTTTAAATTTACGGGTCTTTACATAATAATCTTTATATGAATTATCATTATCCAATTATAAGACCTTTTTATTTATTACTTGTCTTGATTTTTGTAAGTACATCCTCCCATGCCATACATGGAACTCATCCTGGACATGAGATATCTTTGGTGGTTGTTCTAGTAGAGAGTACCCCACTCTAGTATTTTCAATGATCTCAAAGGGGTTATTATCGTGAAATTAATGTTTCCTTCGAATTAGAACTCATTTCTTCATATCATGGTAATATATGTAGGAATACATTATTTCTGAACTCAATCTATTGATCACTGTAAAGATTTTTTATATGAAATGTAGCTGAATTTGTGATAATTTCACTTGAAAATGAATGGTTTTAACATTCTATGTAATTTATTATATAAAATATTGTCCCACTAGCTTCTAGTCCTTATTATCATCCAACCATGTTTATTTCTAACACCTCTTCCCACATAGATCCTCATAAAGATTCGTTTGATTGATATAATTGAAACTATAGTTATTTTTGAACGACACTAGGAGAAGGTGTTGAAACCAGTATTGTTGGAAGTACATTGAACATGATCTCAACATATCCTCAAGAGTATGAATGTTCCTTTTAAACTGATTATCCATCTAAGGGTGACAGGTTTGGATAAATATTAGATCATTATCCAATGGTCACTGAACGAATATCTAAATTATATTGGTAAAACTCATATCTTTAGTAGATATTATACATGTTTTAAATTTTAGTAGTCATTACAACTATCTTATTTATATCATCGTGAATTTTCCAAGAGATAAAAATTCCATAATAACAATGAAATGTTCCATCTTTATAAAGCGATAAATTACTAAACTTATGGAATTATTAGATAATATTCCAATGGGATCCATAAGAATAAATCCATGATTTTGTTTTACCATTTACATACTTGTATGTGAAATGGTACCATAATACCCCTATACTTATATTTTTCTTCATTGACTTGTTGTAATACCAATTATTTTGGTATAAAATACACAATATACCACATTGTGTTTTCCCACAAAAACATTTCCTTCATATCTATACACATAATATTTCATATTGAATAAATAGAGGGACAAAATGTGTTCCTCATCTAGAAATTACATCTTCAGTCCCCATTTTCATGGGACACATATTGGGGATCAAACCATATATGTTCATGTTCATGAATGATGAAATCCATAATATTCATTACATTATTCTGTAGAAACTCATCATCTTTCATGGTATCATTGTTTCTATATTGAATGGAAGGTTGAGTTGTAATTTTATCATAGTATGATAATGATATTTTTTTAATCCCATATCTATCCTTTTAATATCCAATAATAGTACATCACATTCAATAACCAGTATGAATATCATTACAAGATTCTATCTACTATGAGAATCATATGTATTTTTCCCATCATAGGATTTTAATGAGCTATTAAATTCACAATCCTTGATTAGATATAACCACATATTTTGGTTCATATGATGATCCCTTGTGTGAATATATACTTAATTCTATTATGATATATATATTTGTCACCCTATTATTAGTAGATGTTATGTTTCCATATATTAAATTTCAAGAAAACTGAATCCGATTATAGATCATTAGTTGAATATTCAAAATAATTGATTTATATTTTAATAGTGGAATAGATTATATCATTTTCATCTTTCAAGAGTATTCATCAAAATATATTTTCTGATGCATTGAAGTATATCACAATTGCATCCATATTGTCAAGTAATGGGGATTAGGTGTAGTGATCATCATCTTCCTCATATAATTAAAATATTATCTACATTCATCTTACTAGATATACAAGACTAACGTCCATGTAATCTAGGATAATGTTATTCTAAATCATGAGTAGTTTCTTACCAAATCAATGATAGTACCCATATAGTCCAAGTAAATATTGTATTTTCATCATAGAATTTGGACTTATACATCCTTCAATTTCTTCAACCCATTAAGGATCCATTTATACCCCTTAAAATTTGATAACATGTACCATCAATGTTAAATTATGAAATGTAAACACACATTTACTATAATTACAAATTTACTTTACCTATTTAAAAATATTCATTACAGAATTCTGACACTCCTCATGTTGTAGATTAATTTTTTAGAATATTGTGGTATCAAGTATCAATAATACCATATATTTATAAATGTAATCTCTAAAGAATATATTCAATATGATAAATGATATTTATGGAGATTTAGTTGGTAGAAATGGAATCACTATGAACTCGTTGTGCACGTACATTTTACAAAACATTTTCTTGGTGATATCCTCCTTCACTCTTTCTTTATTGATTCCTAATAGGAGATATACCAAAGATAAATAATAAGCTAAACATATCACATCAAAAAATTAATACATTTTTAATAGAGGATAAATTATTTTTATCATGATCTTTTTGTGTTTATAATAATCAATGAAGAGGCATATTTACCCATCTGTCTACTTTATAGAGAGGACATGTGAACCATATCATGAAATTATTGGGTACATAAAACCCTTTCTATATTATTACTTTTTTACTAATTAAATTTCTCTAGATCAATAACAGATATTCTATTTAGAGTATTGTATATTGAAAAATCACCATGTTTAGGATTGATTGAAAAAAACTATCTCCAAATAGTAAGACAAGAGCATTATTTTGGAAACACATCAATGTATTCCCTCAAAATGAAAATTCATCCGATGATGATATTTTATTTAATTTCAATGATTTTATCATGATAAAATTTAATATAAAGTAAATAATATTATTTATTTAGATGTTCGTACAAAATATGATTCATCATCCACATTGCACATGTTTAAAAATGGAGATGGATTCATTAACATAAGGGGGATTTGCTTCTCTCAACTATTTACAAAGACTCTATATGATGAAATCCTATTAATTTCTATAATAGAATAAAATTTTGATAAAGTACATATCACAAGAATCATTGGGATGTTCTTTCCAAGTATATTTAAAGAATATGAGTTCTATTCATGTGATACATTAATTTATCAATTTTTCATTTTCATTGACAGATATAATTACATTGTTTGTCGTGGTAACACGCATGGAAAGGAACCAAATTTATTGAATTATAAGAAGATGAAAAAACATAGTTGTTACGTAAACCATTCACATCCTAATGTAGAAATACTCAACTACAACACTATATTAGAAAATAAAATCTCAATGAAAAAATATCCATGGGTCATACACGGAATCTAATAAAAGTATAACTAGAACTGCTCAATCAGGAGCGCAAATTGATCTAATTGGGATCACTTCCCAAAGGATAAAAAGTCCATCCAATAGGCCAGAGAAATTACTACACCACCTATTTGAAATCATCGGATTGTGGTTTGTATGAACCCATTATAGACTATGGAATATCATTTTAATCCTCAATCTACCACTACAGAGATATTCTATAAGAGGAACTCTCTTCTAGAGATACTTGACATTTTCAATAGTTGTTCATTATCACTAATCCTCTTATTAGGATACACTTTTATAATGGTACATAATGAAGTCTTCAATTGTGTTTCTAGGGAATTCAATGATACTCTATCATTAAAACCTATCCTTGACACACAAGTCAAATGAAATTGTCCACCACACCTCAAAACTATCATCTTTGGGAAGAATTTACTAACCCATAACTTTTTTATCGCATCAAAAGAATGTGAATTAGTTTGTGGGAAATGTTCCTTCTGTATCATGAGTCTAAAACTACGTCATCCATCATCATCACTTGCCTCAACCAATTCCTAGATTATCCCTTGAAAATTATTGAGTATGATGTTCCTTGTGTAGAGTTCCTCAATAAAACATCTAAAAACCCACTACAAAAGTTGAATAGAGATAGAGAATACCATTATTCATCAATGTAGACTTAGGGTCATAGTACTCTATGGCATTTATCTATCCTCAACCCCATCATCAGGGTCCCTAATCCTGGAATAGAAAAAAATTGGTTGGTGGTGGAAACATATCGATCCACATTCCACCTCATTTTCCTCTCTAAACGTCTCCTCCATTTAAATTATCATGAAAAACTCCATGATCATCTTTCTATATATTCTATTGTGGTTAAAATTAAATATCACTCTCTATAGAACAACAGTTAGTAAAATCTTGTGTGGGATTTCCCCTTCATCGCTTGAAAACCCCTACCACTCCCAAGGCTAACTAGATCTGGACTAGGAGCATGTAGCTATAAACCCTTCTTCCTGGTATCATCTATTGATGCATCTCAGATTTCAGGATTTGTGAGCACATCATTAGTTACCCTCTTACATGATATCATCTCCAGTGAACTCAATATCAATAGTTAGAGTTTTCTTAGCCTATAATATCTCCACTACCAATTCTCACTTAGACACTCCAGAATAGGTGGTAAAGAACAAATAATTCACTTATACCCTGATATCTAAAAATAAAACCATTCTGAAGGTCTGTTATATTAAAAAGGATCTAAAACCATGTATATGGAGAATGGATAATGGTTTTAACCTCTTTTAATACTCCTCCATAGTCAAATTATCCCTCTGATGTTCTAGAATCATCTAAATACAGACCGATCCCAATGTGGCTAGATTAAGAAATACCTTGTAGATCCTCTCAAACATGATAAATTTAAGGGTAATCACATCATGGGCCTGAGTCACCAAAAATCTTCATTTCCTGGATGATCTAAATAAGAGAATCACCACTATTACCATTGTTAAATCATGTTGTGTCCTTATAAAAAAAATGCATGACTAAATATATCCAATCATCATCTATTGAGGGTTTTGACTCACACTGATACCCCAATGGTCATTTCCTCTAAAACTCATGTAGTGTACTCATACATTTCATATCATAGCCTAGAATTTATGACAACACCTACTCCATAACAAGTGTGGGAGGAATATTTGATGACATGGAAAATATACGTACAAACTCATTCAAAACACCAAAGAATCATCACCCGATAGATGGTCATAAAAATAATGTTTGAGAACCCTATTTGGTACTCATCAAGGTGTTATCTATAAATTGAGTCATGACGCACCACAGTCAAGTATTTTATATGGGTAGATGACTCAAAAATGGCATGAAACCCACTACACAGTCCTATATTATTCATATTATAATGTTTCCCTATAACGAGTGAATAAATATTTCAAGTAAATAAGAATGTTATCAACGTACTGGTGAATTTATAAGTTGGTTGTTTCACCAATGTTGGAGTATATAGCGGGAAAATAAAACCAAAAACAAATTATAAATATTTACATGATAAAAAAACTAATCTCACAGATTCTAAACCGTCCATGTCTTAAGGGAGGTATGAATTGTAACACCCTGAGATTTTATGGGAAATATTATTTTTAATTTAATTGATGTCTTCTATTGTACGCTACCCCAAAATTATCTTGTTCTATACGCAACACCATTTTAGCTTGTATTATATGAAATCACTATTCTTGTATTGTGTTTCATGCAAGGGAAATCATCCTCGATAGCTTTTGTTGTACGCAATACTGTGTTTCACCAAACAACGGTTTGTTATTAAAATATTATATAAACAAGCTGTTATGAATAGTAATACCCAATTTTTAAAATTTTATAAATTTTATCATTAAAAATGGACTTCATTTTTGATTTGGAATATCGAAATTATCCTTGGGTGAATTTTTGGTTTTTTTTTGGAAAACATACAATTTTTTATGAATAGTGAAAACACTAAGTTATATTGGTGAAATCTGACATTTTATTTATATAATAATTTTTTTTATTTTACGTAAAAATAGATATATAATACCAATATATGTTAAATGTAATTCATTGGATTCATTTTATAATAATTTTATATATATTAAAAATTTATTGAACTTTTTACAGTGTTTTACTCACCTCATATGAGAATTTGCAAATTTAAATAAAAAATATTTTTATCGCTTCTGTGAGTTGAATTTAAAAAATATGAGAGACACAGTTGATATAAGTAAATAAAATGTTGTTCAATTAGATTAAATTAATTTTGGGGAATCGTCACTTTTAACTTTTATTTACACGATTAAAAGTAAATAGAGTAATCAATAAAAAAATAACATTATTATTACCCCAACACATTTCTTAATTCTATTGGATATGTGTAACTCGACCATAAACAACCATAGTAATAAACTATTACCCTTTATGTCCTCATGTATTAGATTAGAACATTTATTATTATTTTATTTAAAGATGAGTTAAACTAGTTAAAATAAATGTTTAATAACTAAAAAATTTTTAATATAGTGTTATACATAAGAGAAATTTGAATATAAATATTAATTAAAAAAACTTTTCTTACATAATGGTATTTTATTTATATTTTTTAGACTTTATATAATTTAATTTTTTAGGGCTCTATGATGATGCAATATCTACCTTATTAATGAAATATTACCATAATTAATATTATAGAAACCCATATTAATGTAATTTGAGACATTTTATGAATTAAACTAATTTTATAGGTTAATATAATATATTAGGGTTGGTTATATGAATTGTGTTCGAAGTAATAAAGCTGTTATGAATTTAGAGAATATAAAATACCAAATAGTGTCAAAATTTACATAAAAGAGTTTTTAAAACAAATATTATATTATTAATGGATATAATGGTGCACAAAATCTACATTTCTGCCAAAATACATATATTATAATATATATGATATTAATGAACCAATTTTGGTTCGATTGAAAATTTATAGTAAGTATATTAACCATATAGTGTAAGAATACATGAAGACATGGTAAACGTTATGTTATTTAAATTAGAGTTAAATATAAATGATATGGTTAAAATGGTAACCTAAACTTTTATAAAACCTATTGGTTGAGAGGATTTCGACCCATCCCCACCCGAGCATTGAAATAAGTCACTTTATATCCATTATAAACCGAATTTGAAGTTATTATAAAATAATATTTTACATTTTTCGTAAGGTTCCCTTCACCCCTCTTATAAAAGGGCACTCCCCCTTCTATCTAATTAACACCTACAAAACCATTTGGCTTGGAGAAACCATGACCAAATAGCCTCTCAACTGTCCTCCTTTTATCCTAGAGGCATTTATTTAGTTAGAAAACCAACCTAAGGATCCGTTTTGATCAAATCAAAAGGAAGAACCTGAAGAAGAGGTAAATATCTCACCACATATTTCATATTCCTTTTATCTTCCACTTCCTCCTTCTCTGTTGTTTCCATTATAAAACAATAAATCCATTATATTATATATATTGTGATTTTATTATAAAAATTTTACAACCATATTAGTTAATTTATCCATCCAATGAATGAAAAAGTCACCACACGTGCGTACATACGGCTTAACGTCTCTACGTCATGTGTACGGCCTACCGAACGTATATGTTTCATTTACTTAATTCCATTCAATTTAATAAGGAAACAAAAACAACGTTCATGCGTACAAACGGCCTACCATCTTCATGAGTGGTGTATTTCATTCCATTTATTGATATATCATATATATTTATATAATGAATATATTTTATATATAAATCATGTTTTACATTCTAAAATTATGTAAATCAGGATATAAGTAATAATATCAAGAACAAAAAGTTGAAACAAGTACGATAAATGATTCAATATCACCCAAAACGCTGCTTTAACATGGAATTTACAAAGAAAAGGGTAATATAAAGTCATAAGTGAATCATATATGATATCATAAATATTATTATGGGTTTATTATAAGTTAATAATATGTTTATTCCCACTATACCAGATTCTCGGACACATACCAATGAAATTTGACATAAGGTAAGGGATAATTTTTCAAATCTCATTTTTATCCAAGATTGGTTATACCTAAGTATTTTATGGGGTTATATTTTTCATCCATGTCTATAAAAATGTTTTTCCTAAAGTATTTACTATTCTTCCATATATGTTTAAAGTGATGTTTTACCCTTAGTACTTTTACTATGAGGTATGGAAGGAATATTTATTTTTTATTCAATATGAGATAAATTTTTACTTTTCCAGAAAAAGTACTAGAAGAATGTATTTTTAACTAATACGGCATGAATAGATATTAACGGTTTCATAAGGCCTTATTTTCATGAACCTTCCTCTACAAGATTTCATGATTATTTTCATCAAATATACTTTTGTTTTAAGAATGCATGGATTTTTGTAAATGGATAATTATATTTAAGAATAAAGGATATTTTCCTCAAGAATTAGTTTCATGTGTTTTATAAAAACTATTTTCCTTCTACGATGACATCATTTAGTATGTTTATGATTTATGTATATTGTCTCTATTATTTACATATTTTTATTTTTCTTATGATGAAATGATATCCATTTGTTTTATATGGATTATGTTATGATAGGATGATGATTTTGAGACCCATATTATTCTTTGGATTATGATGAAGGATTTATGTTTATTTTGTGGCATATGAAAGAATGATTTCATTATGAGATGGGTGGGACCTATATCTCCATAAAATGAATTGCCTAAATATTTATATCTCATGAGATAGACATGGATGGAACGGAAAGTGAATCTGGTTCAGCAATATAGTGCTGGAATGGCAAGTAAACCCGGTTCAGTAATGGACTTTGTCCACTATGATGGTCTTGGAAGCAATGCCTTGGATACTATAGAAATCATAACATGTGCTTAATGGTTTCCACAATTAAATGTTTTATTTCCATGCTATTTTATCATGATTAATGTTCCTTTATGAACTATGCCTTATGAACTGCCATAGTTTATTTCACAACTCAAGATCTTGATGTTTAAACATTATGTTTATGTTTTTATGTTCAAATGTATATGGTTTGTTTTATTTTCTACATGCTTACCCTTACGGATAATTTGATCCCACCCATTATTATGTTTTTTTCCAAGCATATAAATAATGGTTTTAGGAAAGAAAAAAGAGAAGATCTTTAAGAGAGATGTTGATGATCTTTCACCATGATTAGCAGATTATGTTCCGAGTTTCCAATGAAACTAAACTATTGCGGTCCTTGGGTGTCTGTTTTTATTATGTATTATGTATTCTGGAAAAGTAATGTAATATCCATGTACATCATGATTGGGTCTCTATGGTTGGTATCAGAGGAAAGGATTGGTTAACCTTTTGAAACTACAATGTGAAACCTTTAGTGAAATCCCTCATGATATTTCTAAGGTATGTATAGTTATGTCTCTAAGGATAAGTTTAAGGATAGGTTACAATCCTAGAATTATAAATACGATCATAAATAACCTAGGATTAAACCTAATATATTAGATATTGAAAGTACTCCCCTTTATTATATTGTTTTCCTAGCATGATTTTTACCTCTCACACTATTCTTTTTGGGGTTTAGACGATGGGTGGTACCTAAAGGAACCATGTTGATCAATGTGATGGAAAATGCAATGATTGTACACTAGAAAAACGTATGTTATGTGAGTAGGAGTGAAAAATATTATTGTTATATTTACACAATTTGTGAATCATTCTTGACTTCCCAATGAGCATAGAAAGGAACAATATTCTATTGAGTCCTTCATGAGGAAACACCCACCTTCTTTAAATGGGTCTTCTGACCCACTTGTTTCTGAATAATACATCAGTACCATTGAAAATATATTTTCCATACATCACTATTCGGAACATTAAAAATCCATTTTAGTTGTTTACCGTATTGAAGGTGATGAAGACCAGTGGTGGACTCTAGTTTGGAATACAAGGCCCCAAGATGTAATTGAATCCATTGAATTGTATGAGTTCAAGAACATATTTTTCAATAAGTACTCCCCACGTATTCTTCGAAAAAATATGGAAAAGAAGTTCCTTGAGCTTAGGCAAAAGGATGATGAATCTGTTGGTATATACATGAAATATTTTACAAGCCTTGAAAGGTATGCATCTGGCTTTATCATCCAACCCGAAAGTAATGTTGATCGATTATTTAGTGGCTTGAAACCAAGTCTTCGAAGAGAATAATCTATATGAGACTTAAGTTGATATGATGAAATTGTGCATTGTGCTATCAAGGTTGAACTAGAAGTTGGTGTTACATATACATCTCATGGTTTTGGAAAAAAACCAACGATGGGGTTCAAGGAAAAATCTATGAACAATGGTTAAAAGAATGTGAATGTTTATTTATGCTCAAAGTGTGGAAAAATCATAGAGGGGATTTTGTAAAAGGTACTATAAAATATTTCAATTGTGGAAAAGAAATTCATAGAGTAGCTGAGTGCTGATGTAATGGGAAACAGGTTTCTAATTACTTGAATCGAGAAAAGTCTACAGAGAACACTTCACTAACACTCCAATACTTCACGTGCATGGAAATGGGGAATTATGCTAATCAATTCCTTAATCCAAAGATTAATGAGGATCGGAAAGAGAAACCTCTTAAGGCAAAGTACAAAGGGAAGTCACATGCGATAACTATTTGTGATGTTGAGTATGAAAATTATGTTGTGTAATGATTAAGTGTTTATGTAATGGGATTTCGAAATAGTATCATAGAATCTCATTTATAGTATCGTGGAATTTTGGAATATCTATGTATTGGTTTATTGTGGTTTTAAATAATTAAATAGTACCAGTAACCATGAAAAGTGATTGAAATATTTTTGGAATGAAGATGATATATGCATAATGAAGGGATAAGGAGAAAATAATATGTTTGATAGTATTAATGAGCTCACGACTGATATATGTACAAAGTGATATCATGGTTTGAGTATATAGAATTCTTGAAATTTTTTTGTATGTGGAAAGAGTCATCTTTTGAAAACATTCAATTTTTCAATAATTTTTAATGGGTATTAATTTTTCAAGAGAATACATGATTATGGTATTCAAATGTTTTGAATGTGACCAACAACAAGATAAAACTTAAGATATATGGGGGACACATGAAGGAATTCACATTCTCGGTAGAAGACATTTCTAGTAATCACACAGAAGTATTTTTTAAAATCCTAAAGGATGGAATGGATTAATTTAGACATAATATAGTATTGATTAAAGCTATAAATTTTTGATTTTATTTCTGAAATTCTATAATAGAATATATTTAGAAATATGACAACACATAGGATGGGCGACAACCCATCGCGTTAGACAAGGATGTGGGAATCAAACCAAGAACTGAAGTGTGATAAGCCTTTATCGCCTACCACTGGCCTACAAGAAGTCCCTTGTTAGTATATATTAGTTTTAAGTGGTATGATATATGAATCATAAGTCCATTTTTCGAACCATATATAATTAACCTCACCATAGATGGACTTCTGTATATTTAATATCTTATGGTAAACTTTTTTGTGATAGAGACAGATGGAATGACTTGTCATTCTATCGCATGATCTGTTAATACTTAAATTATGAAAAATTAAGCTTCATTTCATTAAATATGATATGAAGTGGAAATTCCTCATGGAATGACCAATGATGATATTACAGTGAAATCAAGTAATAATTTCTCCGTATGTAAAAATTCATCAACATTAGGGAAATTATCTACAAAACAAAAAATGTTGTCCTAGTACTCTCATATCCAATGAATCAGATGGTACCTTAGATCATCAAAAATTTATGGCTTAGGTATTGTTGTATTTTTCAAAGCCATGTTCTCTACTAATCTTCATCATACCATAAAAGATATATTTCTCTACCATATCCATTTTTTCATCTATGTTCTTCTATTTGGAAACCCAGTGATGAGTTAATTTGGGTAACCATTACGTTTCGTACATTACTTTTTTACATTATGTTTTAGTATTCCTTTTTACGATGTGGGTTTCTATGAAATAAACTTACATTTAGTAAACCATTTATAACCCCGATGAATTTAGAGGGTGAAATTCATTATAATGGGGTTAGAATGTAACACCTTTAGATTTATGAGAATTATTATTTTTAATTTTATTGATGTATTGTGTTGTACGCTGCACAAAAATTAGCTTTCACTATATGTAACTCCGTATTAGCTTATATTATATGCAAACACTATTCTTTTTTTTGTGTTTCATGCTAGAGAAACCTTCCTCGATAGCATGTGCTGTACACAACACCATGTTTCACTAAACAACGATATTTTACTAAAATGTTATATAATCTAGCCGTTCTGAATAGTAATACCCAATTTTTGAAATTTTATAAATTTAATCATTCAAAATGGATTTCATTTTTTGATTTGGAATATCTAAATTTACCCATGGGTAATTGTTTGCTATTTTTCTGAAAACATTAAATTTTTGATGAATAGTGAAAACAATGGGTTATTGGTTAAAACTGACTTTTTATTTAAATGATAATTTATTTTAATTTCATTTTATGTAAAAATAGATACATAATAACTATATTAGTTCAATTTAATTTATTGGAGTCATTTTATAATAATTTTATATATTTAAAAAATTTATTGAACATTTTACTGTCTTTTAACCATCCACTTGGAGCATTTGCAAATTTACATAAAACATTATTTTACCACATCTGTGATTTGAATTTAAAAAATCCAAGAGACAGGGTTGATATTAGTATGTTAAATGTGGTTAAATGTGATGAAAATAATTTTTGGTGAATAGTAACTTTTAAATTTTATTTACCACGATTAAAAGTAAATATTGTAATTAAGGGTAAAAATGATTTTATTATTACACTAACACATGTAATAATTCTATTAAATAGGTGTAATTCGACCATAAAAAAATTAGGAATAAAATATTACCCTTTAGGTCAACTTGGAAAAGATTAGGACATTTATTATTATTTTATTTAAAGAAGAGTTAAAATAGTTAAAGTCAATGTTTAATTACTAAAAAAATTATTATAGGGTTATACATAAGATAAATTAGACTATAAATATTAATCATAAAGATAAAATTCTTTACTAAATAATTTTATTTTATTTATATTTTTTAGACATTAAATAATTTAATTTATTTATTACACAATGATGATGCAGTAATTACCTTGTTAATGAAATGTTAACATAATTGATATTATGAAAACCAAAATTAATGTAATTTCAGACTTTTTATGAATTTAACTAATTTTCTAGGTTAATATACCGTATTAGGGTTTTTTGGATAAATTTATTTAGAAGTAATAATGCTGTTGTAAATTTAGAGAAAATAAAATACCAAATAGTTTCAAAATTGACATATAAGAGTTTTTAAAACAAATATTATATTACTAATTGATATAATGGTCATAAAAATCTACGATTAGGCCAAAAAAGTTATATAATAATATATATGACATTAATGAACGAATTGAAATTCTATTGTTAGTTTATAGTATGATTATTAACTATATAGTATAAGAATACAAGAAGACACGATAAATGTTAAATTATTTAAGTTGGAGTTAAATCTAAATGATAAGGTTTAAATGGTAACCTAAAATTATCTAAATCATTTTGGTTGAGATTATTTCGACCCATACTGACCCTAGTCTCTAAATAAGTCACCATGGAGCCACTATAAACGGAATATGAAATTATTATAATGTAATATTTAATGTTTTTCCTAAGGTTCCCCTCAGCCCTCTTATAAAAGGGAACTCCCCCTTCTCTATAATTCACACATATAAAGCCATTGGTATCGTCCAACACCTTCCCAGATACCCCTTAAACTGTCCTCCCTTAATCCTAGAGTCCTTCCATTAGTTAGAAAGCAATCCTATAGAACCCTTTTGAGAAAATCATAAGGCAGAACCTAAAAAAGAGGTAAATATCTCACCACCTATTTCAAGTTCCATTCTTCTTCCACATCATCCTTTTCTATTTTTTCCATTATAAAATAATAAATCTAGTATCTTACATATACTTTGATGTTATTATAAAAATGTTACCACCATATTTGTTATTTTATCCATCCTATGAATGAAAAAGTCACCACACGTGCATACGTACGGCTTACCGTTTCCACGACATGGTGTAGTTTGTTATTCAAAGATTTAATCATTTGGAAGTGTATAAAAATGAGTATAAATGATATAAATAATAAATATAACATTATTATGATTCTTTATATATGATATAACATACATTTTTAAATGATTTTAATATCCAAAGAATGACATTGTCGATCGTGAGTACGTACGGACTACCGTCTCCACGAACACGATGAGATTCATTTTCCATGATTATCCATTCAAGAATAATTATAATTAATATATAAAAAATGATAAAAAAAGATATTACATAAAAATGATAATTAATTTTTGTACATATATGTTTCATTTACTTAATTCCATTTAGTTCAATAAGGAAATGAAAACAACATTCATGCATACGTAGGCCTACCGTCTCCATGAACGGTGTATTTAATTCCGTTTATTGAACATTCATTTATATATATATAAAGAATATATATTATATATAAATAATTTTTTACATTATAAATTTAGAAATTAAGGATATATGTAATAATATCAATAACACCCAGTCGAAACATATGCGATAAATGAAATAATTTTACCCAAAATGCTGATTTAACATGGAATTTACAAAAGAATGGGTAATATAAAGTCATAAGTGAGTCATATATGATATCATAAAAATTATCATGGTTCTGTTATAAGTTAATAATATGTTTAAACCCACTATAAAGGTGTCTCAGACACATATGTAAAAAAATTGGACATAAGGTAAGGGATAATTTTTCAAATCTCATTTTTAGCCGATATTGGTTAAATGTAAGTATTTACTGGGGTTATATTTTTCATCTATGTCCATAAAAATGTTTTTTCATAAAATATATACAATTCTTCCATGTATTTTTAAACTCATGTTTATCCCTTTTTACTTTTACTATGAGGTATGGACGGAATATTTCTTTTGTATAAAATATGAGATACTTTTTGAATTTTCTGGAAAAAGTACGAGAATAATTTTTTTAACTAATACGACATGAACAGATTTTAACGGTTTTATAACGCCTTATTTCCATGAAGATTCCTCTAAAATATTTCAGGATTAATTTCATAACAAATACTTTTCTTTTAAGATTTAATTGCATTTTCTATAAAGATAATGATTTTTAAGAAGAAAGGATATTTTCTCATGAATTCATTTTAAGTGTTTTATCAGAACTATTATCCATATAAGATGACATTATTTAGTATGATTATGTTTCAAAGATATTGTCTCTATTATTTACATAGTATGATTTTTCTAAAGATGAAATGATATCCATTTGTTTTATATGTATTATTTTATGATGGGATGATTTTTATGAAACCCATATTATTCTTTGGGTTATGATGAATGATTTATGTTTGTTTTGTGGCACACGAAAGAATGATTTCATTATGAGATGTGTGGGACCTATATCAACCTCTAATTCATTGTGAAATTATTTATATATCATTATATATACATGGCCGGAATGACAAGTGAATCCGGTTTAGTAATACAGGGCTGGAACAACAAGTAAAATCGGTTCAGTAATGGACTTTTTCGACTATGATGGTCTTGGAAGCAATGCCTTAGCTTCTATGGAAATCATAACATGTGCTTAATTGTATCCACAATTACATGTTCTATTCCCATGCTATTTTATCTTTATTAATGTTCGTTTATGATCTACTCCTTATGTACTTCCATGGATTATTTCACAACTCTAGATCTTGATTTTTAAACTTTATGTTCATGTTTTTATGTTCATATGTATATGGTTTATTTTATTTTATCAATGCATACCTTTGCTGAGCATTTGAGATCACCCTTTTTTATGTTATTCGCCAGGATATAGAGAAAGTTTTTAGGTAAGAAAAAAGGGAAGATATTTATGGGATATATTGAAGATCTTTCACCCTGATTAGATGATTATGTTCTGATTTTATAAAGACACTAACCTATTATGGTCCTTGGGTGTCTGTTATTGTTATGTTTTAAGTATTCTGCAAAATTAATTTAATTTCCATGTATTTCAAGCTTGTGTCTCTACATGAATCTTCCAATACCACTCTATGAGGAACTGGCACACTGAAACGAGGCAATGACTACCTCAAGTCTGCCTTCAATAGGCCATGGGCTGGTGAACAATGCAGTGTAGGCATATCACACACATGGGATGACTTTCCCTATAATACATGTACAGGTACAATGAAATACATTTCCATGAAATAGTGTTGATATAATAATAAATGTACTGAAAAATTTATGCATCCATATATCCCAAAATCAGATTATTAATAAATTATTCAATGCATAATTCGGGGAAAATAGAATCCCAAAAAATGGAAATGATTCCATCTTACTCAGGTTGATGGGACACTATAGAAATATAACCATAGTAACACACCTAATCAAAGAAGTTGTATAAATTTTGGTATATTTACCTCACTAAGATTCCTCACTGACACATGGCCCTCTCTGAACTCTGTCGAAAGGCCTATCATCTTATCATGATAAAACATGTATGGGCCGAGCTCATGTAAGAGTGAGTATAACACCCCTAGTCAGGACCCCAAAAAACGAAAATTAAAGGGTGAATCTAAAACACAAAATTCCTCTCAACCCTCATCTAGAGGATAATACTAAAGAAAGAGAGATAAGAATCTCCATCTCAACCACTCGTTACATGTATAATACTCGTAAGTTCATCTCTACATGGTTCTTTAACCAAGATATTTGACATCACCCCATGGTATTAAATAATATCTAGGTTATACCCATATCAGACTCCATGACTCATGATATACCAAACTCGAATAAATCCACCAGATTATACTAATTCCCAAAGGGTATTTCTCTTTTTGGAGAACTCACTCCACCAAAATTTTCATCCAAGATAGAACATGTCTGAGAGATATAGCTTATTAGGCACTATTTTACCATCCATGATGAAAATCATTAGAAATAATGCACTTCATCACGTATCAATATGCTAGTGGCATATCACATCCATCAACAGAAGTATACAACTGAGAGGACACCCTAATTGAATCTCACCAAATAGAAATTGGTACATTTCCTTAATTGGTCTTAGTATGCAGATATGGGATCACACCTATCCCATATTGGAAACACCACACACCCTATTTGAAACACTAAATATCACATGGGACGGATATAAGATTCCTCACAAGACAATTGGTGGACTCCACGAACCCAATCAGGAACTCTGGAGGCCGTATGGGTCCAATATGTGATCACACCGAGGAAAAATGGGAGACACATCATGACCTACAATGTCGAAAATCCATGATACATAGATAGGGGATCATTCCCAAGACCACATGGTGCTACCAAAACACAAAATATATATCAATATTCCTTTTAATGTATCATACTCTTGTTAAGACCAAATACTTCACTAGAACCATCTACCAAGTAGTGGAAGCTAAAATCGACTATACGACAAACCATTCTTGAATCCACCCTCTATAAATGGGATTGTCTAATAAGAGATTCCACCAACTATACTAGGCTATCCTACTCGATAGGATATCATCGCCTACATATTATTTTCATTACGATTAAATAAATCACACTTGGAGAATTCGTTACAAAAAATCCTACACCATTATCCATGACTAAAAGAATAACCATATATGAGGTCATACAAACAACGAGATCACAATCCTTTTTTGATGATTAAATGATGCAATTTACCATTATAGGGATAGGCTATTTTAAACCACATAATCAATATTGGCCAATAAATCACTACTAAGAGACCAAATAATCTCACATCGCATCAAATAACACATGCCATAACTATTTCCACCATCCTATTCAATGAAAAAAACTACTCAGGATATGATACTCATAAGCCTGCACTGGAGTCCTACATTTGTAGACACATGTGAAAAAATTATTCACGGGGAGTACATGATGTGTACCAATAGTACATAATGTTCCTCTAGAAAATAGAACTTATCTATTCCCCCTCAGAGTACCCAATATGGAAAATTATTACATGGTGTGTACCCTAGGTCACATTGTGTTTGATCTGGTCTTATATTTGCAGATTCCATTTCCCATACATGATTAGATAACCGTTTTTTGATGAAATGGAATCCAGACTAGGTACAATGAGTTTCATGAATACCTAACCATGTGGCTATTTCCTCAAGACTTTCCTATGTATAGAACATCTTTCCTATGTACATGGCTATGTACTTCACCACACACATTTCCATTGACATAGAATCCAAGTCCATGTCCCTCGAACACATGACATAGGGTGACTACACAACATGTACCACTTGTACCAGATGTGTATTCCAAAAATTAAATCGACCTCAAATGATAATAACATGCATCATGTAAACCATTAATATATGTTATTTAACCATAAATGATGAATGGAAATTCCATACGAGCTGCATGAATCTCGCTAGATTCAACCTAAATCCATATATCTAACATCATGGGATCACAAGAAGAAGTAATTGAGATCTATAAACCATTAAACAATTCATCAAAAGGTTTTTGGATGTCATTATTTTAAATATTCCCATATCATTGAAAAAAGATGATGCAATGAGTGTAGATCCATTCTATAAAGCTATTGAACCATGATCCATGAGGTGTCTCTATCTAGGGAAAGGATCAGAAGTACATCCTCAACTTTTTTACTCCATAGTTTATCTATCTAGGAAAGGGGAAAAACTCCTTATCCTATTATAAATATCGATTCCAAAGTGGGAGGGGAATGATTTATTAAAAAAAATATTTAATTAATATACCAATACTCAAAACCACACTAACACACCCATAACAGAGCACCCAACATTGAAAAAACGTATCTCACATAGGGTAATACAATATTATTAAATAATCCACCAACATATATTTACAATCCATGACATTGATTTTAAGATATTCCGATTTGACTAAAAGAACAAATGCATGTGTGAGAAAATGTATTTAATATTTCTTATATCACCACACTGAGGCCCTCCAGGTTCGAGAATCCGTCAGAAACACTGTTCATAGACAAAGAAATATTTATAGAAATATTCCAAATTCTTTGATGAAAAACCCATAGTTTCTATATTCACTAATTTCTATGTTCATTCTTGATGGAAGACTGAAATATTTACTCATATATATAAATGTCACTAATGGCGGAGGATTTCCATACTCAAAAAATCACCCCAACAAAGAAGTGGTCAGTATTACATTTTGGTGTAATGAAAAAGATGAATGAATATCATGCATGTTATATTATATTTTCCACAGACACCAAAAATGGATTCATCACAATTTTTCTTGAGTATAAGGAATAACCCCTTTATTTTATATTAAAGAGTATACATAATGTTTTTTTCTCAAATACATATATATAATTCCATCCACTCGATCACTGTCATCTCCTCATAGGGCTATTTATTATTGACCAATTCAAAACATTTATTAGTTTCATTTTTAATATAATAAAAAAACCATCATGAACATCCCTTATTCTGAGCATTGAATGATGGATATGTTCATATCAACTGAGTTCATCCATTTTTTCTTGATTATGGGATAACATAATCTAGTAAATGTTGGTGGCCTTTGTCATCGAAAGGTCACAGTTGCCACTTGATTGTTCTTATATGGATTTAGTTGTTCCTATTGAATATTTTTTTTGTTAAAAAAATTAAGTAATTAATAAAGTGTTTTCATGTTGTATTTGACTTATTCTCCCATCAGATTTGTCATGTCATTTGGTAACCAATAACATTTCTCATCATATTATTTTTTGAATTAGTATCTAAAATTTCAATCTATTTGAAAAGTAAAATTAAGAATTATGGATGAGTATTTTTGAAGAACATATCATTGGAATAAGAATCTATTAACTTAGATAGAACAGTTATAAAAGATACATTTTTTATCCAATGAAAATATAGGATTTAAAATAAGTTTTTAATGAAAAATTTTTTAACATAAAATAATTTGATCATTTCTTTTATGTTAATAATGATTTTTATATATTCTTTAAAGATAATAGTGAATATAATCCATTAGTTTCACTAATTGGGTGATGCAAGTCCCATTTTCATGCACTAGGTAATGATAGAGTCTTTCTTAATTCACCATTTTCAGGTCTATTATCCATTTGTATATCTATTCTAAATCATTATCCATTTGTATTATTCTAAATAGTAGTAATTTTTAGGGAAACCACATAATATATACTTGATAAAAAATTTATTGTTAATTTCATTCTCAACTGTATGGATTTTACTTGATATTTATAATCATAGTCCTAAAAATCACTAGACATTTATATGATAGAAACTATGACAACTGAAATATGTATAGAACTTATTTAATGATTTTTTACAGAACAGAAAATGTAATAAAATCCAAAATTATTGAGAATCCTGCATTATTTATATTTTATTTACATATAACATCACCTTGAAACATGAATTAGAAAATATTTTTTCAAACCCCCTTAACATGGTCCAATAGTTTCATCAATCATCTATAATTGCATAAGATTACCTAGGTATGACATAAGAAATATGTGAAATATAAATCGTAGTAATGGAATAAAAAATCATAGATTAATAAGAATAAATACATTTGATCCAAGGGGCATCTCGAGGTAACATATATGGGGTGAGAATCATAATCTAAATGAATGAGTCATGATATAAATGATAATATAAATGAAACATAGTAATGTGGAGACAACATTAATAATTAAATCATAAACAAACGTCAAAGATAACCACCAATACATATTTACATTGTGGAAGATACCAATAATTAATTAATTTCATTACCTAATACCATACTAGATGTTTAATGAGTCTAAAAAATCACTAAATGTTCCTGAGTGCTATCATGTTATACACATCATTTTCATATTATGTACATGCATAAGTGTACCACATGAATCATACGACATAAAAAGTATATTAATTAGATTTATACCCATGATCAAGGTGTGTGGTATATATAAATTGAAGTCATAAATTAATTAATTTTAAGTAAATATATGTTAATAATCTTCAATGGAAATATTTATGTAATTTCATAATAAAATTGGTTGACATGGAAAACATGTAGGATAAATATGGATTCATAATAGAGTTACATAATGGACCATTGGAGGTATTAATGAGAGTTAAACATGCATATAATAACTTGTATAAAATATGGGTTGTAAAATAGATGGGTGAAATCGCATCTCAACATGAATTATTAGAAATAAATGGCATAATATAAAAAGTTTCCTAAATAAAGAGGATAATGAGAGGATCCCTTACAACAAAATAGTGTTTCCAAAATCATAGCAGGTGGTTATTTAGATATTGGGGAAATAATTTGACTGATATAGAGAGGGAATGTAAGAGTAATGCCTTGATCAATGTATTTTTATTGAATAGAAATGGGAGGGTCAATGATTTTATATAGGAAAATGGTGAAAATTTATTTTTAAATTTTCAAACATAGTATTATGACTCTATATAATAATGTATTAAAAACCATAAACAATACCATGGGTTTTACCATGATTTATAATATATTACAGTGGTTTTAATTATCAATCATGATTATCATACACGATCATTTAAATAATACACTTCGTAATGTGAAATTGAGTCATGTTTATGAAGAATTGATTTTCGGACCGTGAAATATATCATATTTTTCAGAGTATTCAATAAGGGTTTGTAATACTAATAAAATAACCTCAAAAAATAATTTTAAATATAAAACATATATTTTTAGGGATACATTTTAAGGAAAATATTACACTACTTTTGGGTCATTATGATGTCATAATACACATTGTATATTTAAATTGTATTTAATTTTGATCCAACAATTCAAATATCATTAATGGTATGAAAAAAATCACTAGTGGATAATTTTGAAATTATTGTTTCACATGTACTATTAATTTTATGAAAAAATCAATAAATAAAATAAATTTCAAATTTAAAAAATAAATCGACATTTGTTGACAAAGACTGTATTTTTTACAGTTAAAATTTTATGACCATTATAAAATTTATTTGACTTCATAAAAATATATTATCATTTATATTTAATAATAATTATTTAATAATATAATTTTATAAAATCTAAATATATTTTTAAACTTCTAGAATTCATGAAAATATTGTTTTCTGATAGAAATAATACAATTCCAAAAAAATACAATTTTTGTTTCCTCATTTCAAAATCTTATTTTTATCAAACTAGTTACCTTAAAAATTATAAAGTAATTTAAAAAGGAATAAAGAATTTTTTTAAAAATAAAATATAAAAAATTATTATTTTAGTTTTCATATATGCATCTCTCAAATGCTCTGATAAATTGGAATCATATTGTCTGATACTATATATCAAGGTAATCATATCTTTCATATGTATCATTTGGACATTATCAAAACCCTTAAATATATATTTTTCATATAATAACATTTGAATATATTTTTATTTAACATTTATGATCAATAACATTATTTCAAATTTTAAAAACCATATAACAATTCAAAATAAAAAAACCAGTCAATATGTTTTCTATAACATCATTGAATGATGAGATATTTAATCATTGAAAAGAAGATATCATTTATAAATGTTCAGTTCAATACAAAATCAAATATGATTTTGATAGTGTTGATTTATAACGTGCATCTTATCCTTCTTTATTGAAGAAAATGGAGTATCGTATAATTGTATGTGAGAATAAGTTCTAAATCCATCAGGAAAGAGATTCAGTTCATTAGTATATTTCCCTATTTCTATCTATGGATAATAATGAAAAAATATATTTAACCCAACAGCATCATATCCATAAAATCCATGATTTTAATAAAAATTCCAAATTTCCTTTTATTGGAAATGTTTGATGAATAGTAATAACCATAAATTTATCCATCTATTGTATCCCTTACATGCTGCATTAAAATTTATTATATTAATTATTTAAGTAATGAAATAATTAAAATATTAATTAATACATAATAAGATTAATTAACTATAAAAGAAAAATTATGTAAATAAATATTGGTCTATAGAATGATGTAACTAATTCTAGATAACCATACTTCCCAAGCCTATTTATCGAAATTAACATAGTAGAATTGATCCATTTAGATGTTCACCAAGTATCAAATTCATCGATATAAACAAATTGGGTTGGACATAGTTACATATACCATTGGAATAATGAATCTTATATTACCATGTACCAAATAATGTTTATGGTTACTCAAATTAAAAAAAATCACAACCATTTGATTGATTTATGGATTTCTCACATAGGTGATTCATCAATGTAAGAAATTTCCATGTAGTCATTTTCAGGACATAGTAATTTCGCATTGTAATTTCAATCATCCTGATTATTGATCTAGAATATTTATTAACATATCAATTTCAACATCTATCAAATTCCTCAAATAACATATTTTTAATGAATTGGGAAATTTCCCACAGTCTACCAGATATTGTATATTTCCACAGAAATAAGTATAATAATTATAAATTTAATGAACTAAATTAAACAAACATGAACAACATATGATGGAAATTGTTCATCATTAAAACCTATTGTACGTGTGATATATTTTAACAACATTAGTTATCCAACCATATCCCCCTTTTCTATGAACTCAAAACAAATATTATAATAAACAAATAAAATTTAAAATGTAATGTAGTATTTTGAAGAAAACTAAATAATATATATATATATATATCATGATTTTTTTATCCATTGAATTTCATCATAAATTAAAAACATAATTCAATATTTAGTCTCTATCCACCTTTCATAAACATTTAAATAGAAGGATATGTCTCTGAATTTTAATAAAACGATTGTAAACATATTTAATTTTCTATAAACATTTGGATAACATATACCAATTTTTAATCATAAAGTAGTAATGTAATGGAGATTAAAAAATTAATTTATAATATATAGAAAATATTGGTTAAATATTGTTCTAAAACTAAATGTTCATTTGTGTGACAAAAATATTTACTGTAACAATGAAACACATAAAAGAATATAAATAAATACACAAAATGTAAAATGAAAACAATAACATATAAAATGGAGGTAAAATATATTATATGAAAAAAATAATTATGAATGACATAATTATTGGACAAAGAGTAATTTCATTTGTTTTAATCATGTGTAAAGAAATAAATCAACATAATAAAATACATATTAAAAATAGTAGTCATGAGACTCAAATATTTGGGTATGGTCAAACTAGGAATATGGTTTGGGTGATGGTATTTTGAATATTAGTGGGGTATTGGAGAAATTAAGAATGGTCATCATTGGTAGTAACTAAACATTCCTAATATATATAATATAATATTCTATTCAACCAACTGATTATATGTCTCTTAGGTCTCAAGTATGTGTGATGAGATCTCATTCCATATTTCCAGATGAAATACTAAAATTATAAGATGTTGAGGATCTAAATACCAACTACATTAAGGGTATAGTGGGAAACGATTATTTCCCATTTGGAACAATAACAATGGAAGCATCCACCATGAATTTCATGTTTTAATAATTTGGCGATGGATCCAAAAAATATTATATTAATTTTCTACTACCTCTAATGGTATCTGGTGGAGATGGTATGAGAGTGCTTCTCACATATAGAAAAGATATTTCATTTTTCAAACATATCAATCATCATGAAAATATATGAATTTATGAAGTCTTTAATAGTGGTAGATTAATATCAATACATTTATAAATTATAGAGAGACCATATTTTAAAACTCTAATAAAGTATTCAATCTCTGTAGTCAAATAAAATTAGGGAGAACTAAATAAGGGACCTTGCTGAGAATTAGATGAAGTAATAAGATGGTCTAAATAAAACAACTTTAAAATCTCGTAAACATATCTATAAAAACATATCAGTATTACATTCATATATTTTAACTTCCTTTCTTGATTTTCATGATTATCTATTAAATCTTGAGTTTCATCTAGATGATCAAGAGAATGATGTTTTCAAATTTGATTACTTTTAGAAAAATACATTTTAGAAGCTATAAGAAAAAATAGGTAATGTGCATCCCATGAATATATTTTCCTTGAATGGATAGTTCTATATGTATTGTAAATAAAAAACTCTTTCCCTATAGTAGATAATTTAACTAATATAGTGCATTCCAAATTTTAGAAAATAGTCTCTTATTTAGCATTAAAAATTCAAATTCATCATAAATTATTAACATAACATCTATAAGTCACTAATGTTATATGGTTATTGGAAAACTAATATAACATACCCTAAATATATTTAGATACATTGAACATCTCATTAAGCTTTAGACCAATAAAATTTTCTATATAACCCACTATGTAATTAAAGGACATGTCAGTTCCTACAATATGCTTTCTAACAGCCTAGTTGGTTTCCTGAAACTCTCCCAAATAATATATACTAAACCATCACATGAAAATAAAATTGTACATGTCAAATTTTTGAGATTTAATCTGAAATGTTATAGAATTCAACTACAAAAATTATTGTAAACCTCATTTCGAATGATAGAAACTGTTGAAGGTGCATAGGAAGAGAGTTTAGAAGATGGGTTAAACCTTTTAATAAACTCAAACATAATAACAACAATAATGTTTAATGTAATAAATAATTCAATCATTTTAGAAAGAAAATATGATTTCCATAAAATCCATCATATTACTTTTCAAATTTCGGTATTGTATGATTGTTAACAAGTACCATTGAGATGAAACTATCAAAAAATGTAAATTTAAATATGAATTGGTAATATAAGCATTTTTCATCCCACTCACATGAGGTTTTATCTCCTTAAGATCTCATTATTTTATCTCAAATAAAACAGGTCATACCTAATAGAAAGAAAGAATATTCATTCATAAATATGTTTCAGTTGTTATCATCATTAATAACTTTTTGAAATCATCCTTTGTCAGAAAAAAACTCATTGAGATAGTTTATAACATATTTATAGGATAAAAATTCATTCTTCATTTCATTATTATCTTATTTTAGATTACCAAAATTAGTCATTGGAATAGAATAGTTGAGTTTCACTTCAGAACTATAAGAGCTATTGCATATAGAGTGTGTGTTCATATAAATATAAGAATGAGATGATGACATATATGGTATATGATAATGTTCATTAGTGTCCATAACTGTAAATATTCATCAATATTCCATTGTAAGATATCTTGGAATTGTGGGAACAACCTCAGATTGATCCACATTAGTGCCGGGTTTTTCTACTCCAACCATCGCAATTTGAATTGGTTTAGCTCACCATTCTTCATGATCAACATTAGCTATCTAAAAATATTCTTCAGAATGATGAACTACATTAGAATATTGAAAAAAAATGTTTTTCATATTGTAACTATCTTTTCCACATTTGGAATGACATGTGGAAAAAAATCATCTAAACTAGTAGCTACTGTCTCTGTAAATTCCCTCAAAGGAACCATCATTCCAGATGCAACATCACTTATTGGGGAAGTTTGGGATGATATCCACTGGTCCAAAACTTATTTTGAAATATGTTTCAGATAATTTGATGTAGTATCCCATGTAGTAGAAATTTATAATCTATAGAAATGTAAAACGATTATCGATTTTTTCATATCACATTCTATACCCAATTCAAATTTGTACCATTCTTCTTTTGTAGCCTTAAAATAATCCAACCAAAGGGTAAATATCTCATCATTCCAATACCTTTTAATCATTTATTCATAAAATGAATCATATACCTTTTAATATTCATCTTTACAATGATTGTCATGATATATAATAGAAACATATTCATAAATAACAACTTATCTATTTCACTAACACTCTATGAAATCTTATTGTAAATAACATTATAAATAAATTTCCATTTGGACACTATGCCCTTAATAAGATTATATATAAAATAAGAGGTTCTATACAAGAATGTGTAAACAACATTTTCTACCAATGAACCTTTAGCAACCATTGTTTTGATAAAATTAATCTACCTCTCTTGGGGAATGCAGAACATTTCATCCTTTTACACTAAATTTTTTTGAACTAAATTACCACTTATATATGTAGAAGAAACATAATATGCATCAACAGAATATAATAATACATTCCTTGTGAAATCATTAACATTATCCTAAAATCATAAACCTAAATTCATTTTATCATACAAAACTCCCAAAATTTAAAATAAAATACATTTTTCTATAAAATACTTTTAGTCATCAACCATCAAATGTTATCATAATTTCGAACAATTACCATGACATTAACCCTAACATATCATTATTTGAAGAACTGAATATAATTGTAAAATCCAATATTGGACACTCTAATAAATGAAGATAAGTATATATTCATGAAATAATTGACCGAGTATAATGACGAAAAAAGTGACATTATAACTTTTGATATAATGTATGTATGTTAACAAGAAAAGGGTTGAGGTAGGATAAAGAATTATTATGTTAAAAACCAATTTACCAAAGAGTTATGGTAAATGTTTTGGATTTTATGGTCAATTTTTTTAAATATAAGCATAATAATATATAATAAAAAAGAATTCAATTTTGTTTCATAAAAATAACAAAAACATTAATTGAAATAATAATAAATAATGGAAAATTTTAAATTACAATAACACATTAAAATGGATATGTAAATAAATAATGAAAACATAAAATATGATTAAATAAGATTAAAAAATAATTATATTCTAATAATTCAAATTCAATTTAAATACAATCATAACTATAATATGTTGTGGGATTAGTTAAAATATCCAATAACTAATTTCCTCTAAATAAAAATTGATGTGTATTATTACCGTATCGATTGTGATATCTTAATAAATGATGCATTGGGTCTATTTTCATTATTCTAAAATGATTTATCAAATTATTTAAATGTTTATAGCACTTATGTTATGATATTTCATTTTGATGTAATTGAAATTGACTCATAAATTCATTTAGGTGTGTTTCCACTGAAATACATCTCCCCAAAAACTAATAGTAGCTATATAGTTATCGTTGACAGTGTATAATGAAACTAATTTTCTTTCTTTCTATACAAGGGTACTTGATATTTTCAAAAAAAAATGTAATTTTCTTCATGAATTATTCTTATCTTGTTTACAACCACAAAATTAAGAACACAAATAGATTGTCATATTGAAATGAAATCATTTTAAAAAATACTAGGTGATAAATTGTTCTTTTTAAATACATTATTATTTATTTTGATGATTTTAAATGAGAATCAATTGGATTATCATTAAATCATGTTGATAATAATACAAGGAAAAATTCTAGTCTACAAGTAGTTTAAGAATGTAAACTCATATATACTCATCGGTATAGGTTTTTTTAACTAGTTTTCTAGATTTATAGAAGCCATGATTTTCATTAGAATTTTTAGGTGTTTTATGCATTTGACCAATATTATTTAATAACCATTTTAGTAATTCATATATTTATCTATAATGATTTTAAAAACTTGTTCTGTATTTTTGATAAATTTAAAATCCTATAAAATCATTTAAATCACCAATCAATCTCTTTTCGAAATATATTTTCATGTGTTTTGAGAAATAATTTTAATGCTTTTTTACTTTTTAAATCAAAATATCATATCATTAACATATATTAAAACATAATAACTATATAAATATAATGGTTTCTCTAAAATAGTGTGATCTTCCACTCCCAATGAAAATTAATTTGATAAATAAATGAACTAATATATTCATTCTGAGATCTAGGTTCTTGTTTTTTCTATAAATATCTTTGGTATGTCATAAAATATAAACCATAAAATATTTATTTTTAAAACTATGAGGATATTGAACCTAAAATTCCTCAATAATAAATCCATATAACAATGATTATTTTACATTTATCTAATTTAATTTTAAATTTTTATGTGATGGATAGGATTTTATAAATCCAGGGGATTATAATCATGATGTAAGTGAAACGGTATAATCCTAATCAACTCTTTATTCTTTTAATAACCATTAGTAACAATTCTATCCATATGTATAAAAATAACACCATGATGATCCTTCTGATTTCTAAATAACCATTTTGTTCATATAAGAGGATTTTCATAGTGTTTATTAACTAATGATTATAACTTGTTCCTATTCAGCATGATAAATTCCTCTTGCATTATAGAAACCCATATCTCATCTCCTATGGATTCCTCTATAGGTTTCAGTTGTAGTTTTGATAAATGTTATAAAAATACATATGGTTTCATTCAGTTTTTATAGTCAAAATAAATTCATATAAAATTACTATAAATTAATCTATGGGATGATTCTTAATTATTTAAGGATTTATAATATTGATCCATTTTTTTCACATGTGTTCATCCTTCAATTAGTTGATTCATGAAAATCATGTTTCAACTTATCATTCTTTTTTTGGTCAAAGAGGCGTTCAAATAACACTATTTCAAAAGAACTGGTCACCTCACAAACTAGTGTCTTTCAATGATTTAAATGACCATGTTAATCAAATTAATCTTGATTTAATTCTTCTATAATCTATGAACTTTTGTTGAAAAGATTATATGCCTTATTTGTAGTAAAATAACCATGTAATATTGCTTTATTAAACAATGGATAGACCATTCCAGATTATCCACAGGTGTAAGAATATAAACCCTACATCGAAAAATCTAAAAGAATCCTGTTTTTTATTTTAATTATTACATATCACCTATGGAGTTTTATTCAAAATAATCCTTTTTAGAACTCCGTTTAAGACATTAAAATTTAATATTTACCGCTTGAGTCAATAAATGTGTATTCAATAAATAATCACATAATATTGTGCTAGTCATTTCTTGAAAATTAATATTATTTATTTAAAAAACACCACATAGTCTAGGTGTCGTGGGGGTAGATAAAGTATATGTAATTCAATGTTTTAATAAATATACATTAGAATCATTTTAATAATAAACTCCTAGATTTTAATTTATTAATTCGATAATTTTGGCACCATTATTTTGCTGAAAATGTTTGAAAAAATATAAAAAAAATTAGACCAGGAATAACTCTTATCACGTAAAAGAAAACCAAATTAAATATACAAAAACCAATAACTATCGTAAAAATAATAATTTAACTCTTAGAAATTAAATTCCTGATGGTCCAAACTAATCCATTTATATATATTATAGGGGTCATGAAATATTAACCATTTTAATTGGTATGAATTAAAAACATCTGTTGGTTCTTTATTTTGAAGTCATAAAATATTTTCATTCTTTTAAAATTATATTAAGACAGATATGAATCAAAATTAATTTTAGATAATTATCCTAAAATTTTAATTCATGTCTTAGTATTATATTCTAAATCCAATATTCCTTTGTTTCAGTGATTAAATAATACACTTTTGGTCTACTCCAAAAAATAATATATTGTATATTGATAATAACCTTTTAAGCAAGAATAAATTTATGAATTTCATTTTGTAATAGAAAACATGAATCGTTAGAATAATAATCAACTGAACCATTACAATGACGTTCTTAATTAATAATGAGGTTGTGCTTACTCCATCCATATATAGATATATTTTGTTAAAGAATATTCATCAATTAAAAATTTATCCAACTCCCAAAATCATTTATTTTCCATTTTTATAAAATTTTAGGTTGCCTCCATGATTTTTCTATAAGGACATAAAATTTGATAAATATCCACACATTTATCATTGGCACCCATTTTTCAAATACCATTTCACATTGATGATTTTATATATTTTTATATATAAATATAAAAAATAAAATAAATTTTTTAGTACCAATATTATTTTTGGTCCACTAATTATAATAGCTAAAGATTTTGGGACCCAAATTCATTTGTGATTTAAATAAAATCCAAAACTAAATACTGAAATAAATTTTCAATGAAAATCATGTTCTACACCATAATGTTTCCCTCCTAAAAATTAGTTTATTAGGATAGACCCATAAATCTATTTTGGCGAAAAGGTAACATTAGAGATGTATTTTTTCATATAACAAAGTACAAAATATTAAAAATAAATAATTAGATTCTCACATTTTCATTATATTCCATTTTTTAGATTTATTTTTTCTAAGAACATTATTCTTATATTCTAAACCTGTTATGAGGAATCATGTATCATCTTTACTCAATTGAAATTCTTTTTGCATGAATTTCATTATAATATCATATTCATCAAATGAAACAAAAGAATTTTCTTATATTGTTTTCAATTGTAATTTTTTTTACTGAATACGTTTTTCCAAATAGAACATCATTATATGATTTTAAATGTATTTATAATCATCATTATTATTTAAAACATGGTCACATAATAATAAAATATTAATTTAATTCCTTATAAATTTAGTTTTCTTTTTTACATTCTGATTCATGATCAAAATAAAAAAATGAATGTACCGCATATAAATGTTCTATAAAGAAAATATTATCCTATTGATTAAAAATTGAAGCTTCTAAATAAAATTATTTATCATCACTAGAATATTATTAGGAAATTGATTTTTCGTATCATGGATTAAATTGATTTATACTTATATTTTTTTTTTGAAATAAATTTTATTGGATTATTGATGACTTTAAACTGAGGTATGACTAGAATGAGGTTCTCAATAGTTAAACACACGTAAAATCCACCTTTAATTGTATTCTCCTCTTTATTATTGAAATTATTAGAGGTATTGTTGAAACCTACTATCTAATTATTGATATTTTGGAAATTTTTATCCGTATAAATAATAACATTTTATTTAGAATAACTATTATATGTGTCATCATTAAATGACTCATCTATTTTAATCACATTACATATATTTTTTTATATTGGAGTTATGATTTTCAAATCATTTTTTTACTTTTCCACCAATCAAAAATCTATGACATCTATATACATCGAAACCTTGTATATCATAAGTGTAAAATTTAATCATTCATTTTATAAATTTTTTCATCATTATATTTCCATATAGAATCCACCATTCCACCAAATATAACATATAGAATTATTAGTATTTTCAAGGATTTATATAGTTCAGTAATAATTGAAATTAATTTATAATCATCGTTTAAACACTCAGTAATTCATCCATTTATTTGGATGATTGTATTTCATTCCATATTTATAAATCCATCGAAAATAATATTTACTATATTTTTTCACAGATTTCATGAATTTTTTTATCCTTCATAATATAATAAAATATTAGTTCAAATATCAAATGTTGATTTATATTGTGATACTCAGTTGATATCATGGAGAACTTATGATCACATCATATCATTTGTAATATTAAATTTGAGATCATAAATTAATTCATTACAATCATTAAATATTTCAGGGTCCTTCATAGGAATTTAATATGGATTCAATGATTTTCGATAAAATTTATAGAATAAGGTTCCTTAGAATGAAATCATATATGCCTTATAACATCAATTATTACTAACATTAATATGGGGAACTATTACTATTTACAAACATTCTCTGTTTCTAGTCATAACATCCACTAGTATGAAGATAATATGAATTAATTTATTTAATGCTATAAAACTAAAACTAACATCATTTAATACCAATTATTTTTTAGAGACTGACGAAACTAAGACTTAAGTGGGGGAGAAATGACATAATGAATGTTTATTACATTATAAAACCACCCTCACTAAAGTTATAATTATTTCTAATATTTTAATAACACATCAATGCCAATAGAAATAATATAATAAATAAAATACACTATAAAATAGATATTTATTGTGGTTCGGGGAACAAAAATATATAGGTCTACTCCACCATCCCTTAACTCTAAGTGTTTACTGATTTTAACTAGATAAGTAATTTTTTAATTACTTCAATTGATTTTCAAAGGGACATCATGAATTAGTTCATGTAGTAAAAAATTGGTACAATGCCTAAAATATTGGTTTTGGAAACCCTGATATTCTATGGTATATTTCATTTTATGTATATTAAATCTCTTCGATAGTATGTCATACACACAACCTTGAGTAAAAATGTGATGAAATATAGTATTTATTTATAACCTACTCTTTCAATTTGAGAGTATGAATATGAATAACTTTATGTTTAATATCTTATGGTTTATCTAAGTATAAAATAAACTTATTTGTAAACAATTTATAACAAATGAAAATAAAAATTATTTTACCATAAATGATCAATTTATTTGAAAATTTTTTATGCACCCAATTTGTTTTTATAATAATAAAATAATAAAATAACTATTGGTATTGATATTCATGAAGAAATTATATTTTATATTTTATCAAATGTTATATAATTCATTTAATATTTTCTCTTTGCTCGGGGTACGAAGAAGTCCTTATTTATGTTTAATTAATGTATTTTTCAAATAAAATGTTTTTGTTTAATTTTGTAAAAATATTTAAAATAAAATTTTACTTTGATTTAGATAAATTATTTGAAAAATGAACATTATGTTTGAAATCGTCTGGTCAAAATATCAAATAGTTGATTTTGGATAATTTTTAGAATAGATTAATTTCTTCAATGAATTGCAAAAAATATTTATATTTAATGAAAATTCCCCATACGATTAAAGAATTTCATGATAAAAATTTTGTATTAAATGAAAAATTAGTTCAGTTTTATTAATAGTATCCAAATTAGATCATTTAAACCATATTTATTTTTAATTTTGATATGAATTCTTTTTATATTTACGAAAACATTTTTAGTATGAAAACTACTTTTTGTTATGTTTGTGGGTTTTATTATAATTTAAATTAAGAAATATATCTGAATTGATTATGGTAAAATGGAATATATATCTTCATTAAGAATGACTAATATTATATAATACTTTTATCATAATTTTGGTTCATGATTAATATTAATTATATAGTAAACTCATTACAGTAATTACAGTTATAATTGGTTTTCCAAGGGGTAAACCAATTGATATTTGCATGCTTTCAAATTAAAAAAGTTTTAATATTAATTTATAAAAATATTTTGAAAATATAATATATAAAATAATAATATATTTTTATTTTTATCCACATTCCATGTGAAATAATTTATAAATTTTCATTCTTTTAGGAACTTTTAAAGGGGTTCCCCTATACCACATATTAAAGGACACTCCCACTCATATCTTATACACAACAAAATGGAGTTTTGGATAAGAAAATACTAACGATTACCCACTACATACATCCCTTTCCATGAAATATATTCCTTTTAAGTCATAAAATTATGCTTGTAGGGATTTAGTAATAAACATAAAGAGTTTCTCTAAATATAAGGTTTAGCTATTAACCTTGCATCCTCATTTTATTTCCCCTGCCCCTAGAAATCATCTAAAAATATGATAAAATAGTAAAAATTGTATATCACATATACTAATATTTTATTATGTTAATCTGAGAACCTGTTTCTGCCTCATACTCTATTAAATGGAAATAGAAACACTCTATCATCTGTAAAACAGAAATCGTGATTGTGAACCGATGTAATTTGTTTTCCATTACCGCATCTCAAAGATGAATATAATAATTTATTTAATATATATATATTAAATTCATTCAATAATTATTATTATTTAATTATAATACCAAATCTACATTCTTATATTCCAAAATCATTGGAAAACTATAATGTCACTCTGGTGGACGTGTTGACTACCACCTACACGAAGCATTGTGATATGTTATTTGGTTTTGTTTTTAAATAGATGGTAATAAAAATACATTTAATCAATATATATTATTAATACTATTTGATAATTATTTTTATTGGTGAATTTTAATTTACCTTTATTTCATTCAATCTATAGAAAAATGGCCACAACCATCTAGTGTGTGGATAATAAAATGATTCAATGAATTGTATATTTCAATTTTCAATCTCTGTAATTTATGGATTGATGTAAATAATTATATGTTTATTAGATAATATTTTATATCATTATTATAAATCCATATATAATGAAATCATGATTATTGTACATGGATCAAATCCATCGAACCAAAGCATACATGAAAAATGAAGTAGTTAGTACATGAAAAAAGTAATTTTAACAACGAAACAATAATATACAGGTTGTAAGTTATTATAATTAAATGATATATGCTATTATATATATGATTATGGTGATATAATATATGTATTATGAATCTATATTTATTACATATGGGGATTAGAGACATATCAAAAATTCAAAACAGAGTTAAGGGTTTATTTCACAATCTCGTTATTATTAGAGATTGTTTTTATTTAAGTATATGATAGTGGAATTATTTGATATTTTTTTCTCAAACACAATTTATTTTTTATACTCAATTTATTCCTATATGATACATGTTTTAATTTCAATTTCCACTCTTTATATATATATGATACAAAATAATTTTTTAACAGGAAAATCATCAATTTTTTCGACTTGGTCAAGAATATTTTCCTTCTATGTCAATAGATTCCATAAAATGTTTAAATTAATTTATTCTAATTTTATAATAATTTAGTAATGAAAATTTTAACGTATTTTATTTATAAAAAAGTGTTTAAAAACGGTCTTTTAAATATTTTCGAAAAAAACTTATTTACCTTTTTACAATAGTGTAAAATGATTGTTTTTAATGGCATATATAAAATTACACCTTATCATTACCAATCATTTAATTCAATATTGTTTTAAAACATTTCAATTTTATATTAATAAATAGTGTTTTCCTCAATAATTTAATTCAATATTGTTAAAATGGTATTTTCCTCAAAATAATTTCAAGTGATAATTTTAATATATATTCATCTTCATAAAAATCAAATGGTGAATATTATTCATTACTAGGAATATAATTTTTTGAATCCATTCAACGTGTTACTCTGTATGTATTATTTTTATGTTTATAGATTAAGAAAATTATTAATATTTCAAATTCATTTTTTTCAATATGAATGTTTCTGTTGAGTATGCTTATACCCTCTAACATGATGACTGGATTAGGATTTGTATGTTATATAATTATACCTCAATATCGTCTCTATGCATTAGTATATCTAATTATAAAAACTAGTTGGGTATTTGGATGAGTTATCACTCACTACTCAGTTATGTCTTCATATGAGGCCTTGATGGTAATTTTATGATTTCCAATATGATGCATTAAATAATTATGAACGTATTTATTAATATAGTTTTCATTATTTATGTTATTATTGGATCCATATATTAAATCCCATCTTTTATAGTATTATTTTTATGTTATATTTTTCTTATTATAAATATTGATCATATTATTCATTATCTATTTATTTGATACCATATTTCACTATAGGGAATCCATTACTGATCATATAACATCACTAAATTTTTATAATACCACTCTTTAGGTATTAATAAAGTGTAATAAGATTTATATATTGGGATATGCTAAAGGTAATAATGCTGTTCATAATGATAATACATTATTGTATTTACATTTTCATTTGCAATGTGGGATTCAAGTATGTATCTACATTACCATGATTAATAATATATTAACCTCTATGTGATTTAATTCAATATGTACTTTGATAATGTAATAAATATACTACTTCCTCTATGCCACTAGTTTCAGTTTCATTATAGTTCGAATAAAAGGAAATTTAGTAGAAACTATGGGAAATATTTTTTGAAAACATATACAAGGGAATATAACTATATGACTAATTCTAAAGATATTAAAAAGTATATGATAACAACCTAATGTTTTGGTAAGGTATATATTATGTGGTTTACTATAAATACATCCTTTTATTATAACCATAAAAAGATGTAGTTTTCAAATTGATGAATCTATGGATAATAACGTCAAAAAGAGTTGGTTTTAGTTTTTGTCAGTCATCATTATGGTGCATGGTGTGAGTGATCATTTACCACAAATCTAGTTCGAAACACTCAGTTGGAAATTCATTGGTTAATTAACAATTTTTAAAAAAAATCAATATCAATGATTTAAAAATATATTTATAATTTGTAACCATTTCAAACAAATAAATTTTTATGATCATGTGATTAGTAAGCCATAATTTTATCAATTTATGTTTAATGATTTATGATTTTATGAATTGTCAATTATGTTTCATAATGTTAAGATATAATTTTTTACATGTCATTATTTGGAATATATTCATAGGGGATGTAATTTTACTCATATCACTACATGTAACCAATGGAATGATTTCTCCCCATGGATAGATAATAAATCTATGTCTAATGATACAACTAGATTTGTAAGAAATTTAACTCTACTTCTGATGATGCCTTATTTTATAGACAATAAAAAATCCATAATTAGAATACTAGTAATCTTTAAAATTGAGTTAACATGTTAGATCACATCATGCATCAAAAACCTCTTTCATTAAATGTGAATTTAAATCCATTTATAGATGATCAATGGAAAAATTATTAATAAAATATATTTATCAAATTGGGGATTAATTAAAGGGATAAGGATATTATGAAAAATTATCATATCTCAAAAGATATAGAACAATAGAGTACATTGATTCGATATAATAAGGATGACATGTGAATAAAAAATTGGAAATATTAGAATTTTATATTACTGTTTATAGGAAAAAAAATCCTAGAAAGGAATAACAGACATTTCTCAAAAAAAATGGGAAAGAAAGATGAATATATTGATAATAATAAAGAAAAAATTTTAAGGTTACCAAGGCATGTCGCGTAATAAAAACATAAAAAAAAGTAATAATGGTCGTTTAATTTATTAGAAAATGACAATAAATAATCAGTCATTAGTTTTCAAATTCTGTCATCATATGAGGACTTAATATCTTGTATTATCAATAAATATAATTTATTTTTCATCTTTTATTAATTTTGAAGGAAGAAATTTAGAAAAATGTATTCTGAGAAAGCTATAAAATGAAATACAGAAAATGTTAAGAAGGGACGGGTAAAATTTACCCCTTGTAATGAATAAAAAAATCACGAACGTGGAACAATTTGGTTTGGATTGAAATATTGATTTATGTTTGGAGTAAAATTATACTAGGCTCATCAATATATGTGCATTATAGAGGATATTAATTTTTAATTATTTAACTGTAATTATATGTTTAATTAAGAAAAGTATTTTCATAAGTGAAAATCTAATTTTCCCCTTAAAATTATAATTGAGAAATTACTATATTATGTTATAATCCCATTGGATTTTGATAATCCTAACAGTGTGTCTGTATGTACATTAAAAATTTACTAATATTTAAAAAATTATTTATTTCATTGTAAACATTTAATGACCTTTATATCTTCCATGTTTCTGTTGAAAATTAGATATTTCCATGGATCCATATAAAAATTTTATCACCCAATACCCGTTGTGGATGTATTACTATATCATGGATATGACAGATATTATCCATTATGACACATAAATGTTGTATACTTACATACAGTATAGTTATACCTATTACTGATTTTGATTTCATATTTGGTATAGAATGGATTTGAAAATATGATACAAAAGTTTATTGCAATGTGAAGGAATATATGATTCGTGATAATGACGTAGAATAACAGATATTAATATGGGATATCTCATCATTTGAGTACATTTACATCCACATCATGTAGATCTTTTGGGTGATATCATTTGATAAGAAGAGAGTAAAAAAATATATTGATGTAATCTTTAATCATCAAATTGATGAGGTACCAGATGTATATGAATACATTGATATATTTAATATGTAATTACATAGACATCCTGCCACGACCCCCTCCCCACAAAGTGCACCCCTCCTGGGCCGGCAATGTGAGAAGGGAGATAATGACCCCCGAGTCCCGCCTCCAGTAGGCCCCGGGTTGGCGACTAGAACTGAGGGTATAATACACACACAAATGGGAGGCATTACCCTCTAAGAGAACACATGCAGAAGAAAGAGATAGAATAGACTCCAACCACTTCCAACTCATAACTGAAATATAAAATAAACCCAAGTACATATATGAAATGTCATGCAAATGTACTACAACTGAAAGGGAAAACTAAAAGTACCCAAAAGAAAGAAAAACGACACCGACCACGAGCCCGAACAGCTCCTCCTCCAACCAAAAGCTAGTAGTAACCCGCTTGATCTCCAACTTGCTCCAAGTGACCAGAAAAATAGTTTAAATGTACATAGGGTGAGTATAACAGTATACTCAGTAGGATCCTCCCCAAGCCTCTCATGCAAAGGTAAAGAAATCATGCTAAAGCCCAGTGAACAACAAGTGAAACTAACTCATCACCTAAACAGGTATACTATGTTCCCTACCTCACCATGGCTACTCTCACCAAGTAACGCATACAAGAATATATCATATAGTAAAGAATATCAAGGGTACCCCGCTACTACATCCTCACTGGTTTGCCGCTTTGCCCCACCGACATACGTCATGTGCATCTCTCTCCAAAGGCTTGCCCGCAGACACCTGGGCTAAGCTCCACAATCTACACCTCGTGCACCACAAAGGCTTGCCCGCAGACACCTGGGCTAAGCACCACACCATCCTCCAAACCAAAGTAACCAGGTAGTTTTCGGGAGCCACCACAGCTCATATAACGTGTATCATACATCGGGTATAATACCTCAAGCCATTACAGCCCATACTCCGAGTAAGGATCCTCAAGCCATTACAGCCTATACATGTTACACATATAGTAGTCCATAGGATACTATATCCAGAATATATGTGTGGGAAATAACCACAAGCCATCACAACCCTCTACACACATATATGGGTAAAACTAACCACTGTGACTACCAGCACAAAGAACTACCAAGAGAAGAGAGCGGGGCCAAAGAGGGTAGTCAACCATTCAACCTCCCATCAGAATGTTGGGGAAAACACCCCCCAGGGCTCAGACTCCCAGGGGTGTCAGTTTCCCTTACCGACAGGGTGGAGTAGCGTATAGAAACACAAAAAGTACAGAATATATAAGTAACTCACATCCACACTATGGGCATTACCTAGTCTTAGATACAACTGCAGCTAACGTCTCTCAGACTCCAGGCTGCTACTTCAAAGACTAGGTATCCTACAAGCACACAACCATTTGAAGAGCTTTATTAGATTACTCCATTCTCATTTTATCAGTTCCACTGTACGTTAATTAATTCTTTAAACATTAATTAAGAATCAAATATTCCACATTAAACTAAAATGGAATCACTTTCAAAAACAACTGCTCCTTTTTAAGATTCACATCACTTTTAAATTCCAGCATCTCCATCCCCGTGGATTTTCACCATTTATTCAAACATTCCTTACATAATTACTTTTCCACATTCCTAGGCATTCTAGAAAAGCATCATATGCTTCTAAACACAAAGGAGGCTCAACACGGTGAGTAGATATACTACTCGTAGAGTCTTTTCCACCTATAGAAAGACCATAGACCCATCCTCCATCGAGAGGCTAAACACGGAAAGCACGTGGCCTACCCCGCGTGTCTTCACCTCCTTCGGAAAGAGGGTATGCAAGACCAGCTGCCATGAGCAGTGGGGAAAAGTAAAGAAGATAAAAAACCAAACCAAACCACCAACATCAAACCATCACATTCATCTCATACCATCACCCTTGGTGTCCTCCCCGACACCCATATGCATAAACCGATGCATCTCGCCACACTAGGCGTCATCCGCTGCCACAACCACAAGTCTCCATACCTCCACATATCACAACATCCATCCAGGCTCACTTCACAGCACACGCAGCAGGAAAACAAACATCACAAAATGGGCTCTCGGCCCTTTAACAAGGCATTCAGCCTTCAAACAAAATGAGTACTCAGAGCTCCAAACCACAAGGCATTCATCCTTACAAGCAAGCGGGTAACTCAGAACCCCTTTGAAATTATCGAACTAATTGTTCTTTAATCCATCTTGAATTAATAGATTCATTAACATACCTCTTTATCTTTAGTCAATTATTTAACAAATAATTCAGGCTTTACGTTCTTTATCAATTTCTATCATGAACGATCAAAAAATCAAAGAAACATAGATATCACTATATCTAGGAAAACATGAGGCAAACCGTTATCACGGTATAAGCAACATCATGCGATCAACCAATTATTTTAATCCGGTTCAAGTATTTAATTAGGTCAATTTCATTGTGATCCAAAGGACTAAATCATGATAATTCTATAGTTGCACATAAACAATTAGAGAAGCCATGAATCCCCTACCTCAAACAGTTCCTCACGTTTTTTATCCACACAACAGGTCATGATCCTCCCATCACGACAACTGCATCCACCGGAGGATGTTGCGGTATGAAAGTACCATCCAACCCCAAGAAAACCCATTAGAATCTTGGAAATTACATGGTATAATTATGGAAAGGAGGATAGGAGAAGATAAACCCCAAAAGAACGACGATACAATATACCTTATTGGGAAGATTGACAGACACAGTTCGGTTGCATCCAAAATAAAGCAGAACCAATCCTAGGAGTAAAGATTGATTGTGCAACTCCTACGGGAAGGATTGAAAGGTTCTAGTGTCTCTTAGCTGAGAACAAATGGAAAGAACAAGGGAGAATGATATCTCTTCCATTTCTAAGATTTAACGAGGTGACGGTTTAAGATCCGGTTAATTCACCATTAAAAACGGATCGCATTAACCCACGCGGTTTGACCAAGTAAAACATTCCAAGCCTTGGGAATAATTAATATATGATTTATGGCATTTGAAAAGGCCTTAAGAGCACTTAAAATAAGGCTTTAAATGTATTTTACGTCAAAAGAAATGTCAAAAGGGGCAAAACTGTAGTAGTCTGGAAACATTATTCACCCACTGTTACTGTACACGAAACCGATCTGTGAAACCGATCTGTCACAGCGATCTGTGAAACTGATCTGTGACACCGATCTATGAAACCGATCTGTCAGACCGATCTGTGAAACTGATCTATCACACCGATCTGTGAAACCGATCTGTGACACCGATATGTGAAAATGATCTGTCAGACCGATCTGTGAAACTGATCTGTGACACCGATCTGTGAAACCGATATGTGACACCGATCTGTGAAACCGATCTGTCACACCGATCTGTGAAACCGATCTGTGACACCGATCTGTGAAACCGATCTGTCAGACCGATCTGTGAAACCGATCTGTCACACCGATCTGTGAAACCCATCTGTGACACCGATCAGTGAAACCAATCTGTCACACCGATCTGTGATACCGATCTGTCACACCGATATGTGAAACCGATCTGTGACACCAATATGTGAAACCGATCTGTCAGACCGATATGTGAAACCGATCTGTCACACCGATCTGTGAAACCGATCTGTGACACCGATCTGTGAAACCGATCTGTCAAACCGATCTGTGAAACCGATCTGTCACACCGATCTGTGAAACCGATCTGTCACACCGATCTGTGAAACCGATCTGTCACACCGATCTTTGAAACTGATCGGTGAGACTGATCTGTCAGACCGATCGATGAGACCGATCTGTTACTGATCATAAAACTGGAAACATTGTTCACAGAACTGGAAAATTGGCAACGTGTTGGGGATAAGTCCTCTTGACCTCCCAGAACACCTCCAACACCAACATTTCACAAATTAATGGACCGGAGAGGTCCGGGCCATTACACATCCATAGGAACATTAATTATAGTTTTTCATTGATTTAATCATGGATGAAATCCAATATAAAAAACATCATACTGAATGGAAGCTATGGAATTTTATTGATATAGAGAAACAAATTAATTACTTTTCTAATAATGGATTTATAGACCCAGTGTTGAGGCTTGGGGAGAACTTTTATTTAATTAATTAGATATACTAATATATTAGGTTTCACATTGATTATAGAGAATTTAATGTTATTTATATAATTAAAATGTATCCCCTTCCTGGAATTTATAACTTATTTGATCGACATTATACGTTCAATTCTTTTAAAAGATGAATTTCATTCTTTGTATCATAAATTATTTTTATTGAAGGAATATATTCCAAGGTCATCATTTTAAATGAGGTAGAAAATTATTAATCTACAGTACATCAATTTTTATTGAAAAATGAAATCTTTTTTATGGGTCAAATGAACATATTATACCAGGAAAATAATGATGTTTTTTATTTCGGTAATTATTGTTGAAAATATTTTGTTTTATAAAAGTCAATATGACTTTAATAAATAATTAAAGATAAATTTTGATACTCATATTAGAAAATACTCATATGTGAAATTTATGAATTGTAAATTTTATATTCATAATGTTTCTTTTCATTGACATGTTCTCTCCAATGATATAATCACAATTGATCATGGGTAGACAATGGAAGTCTAAAACTTACCTAAACCAATAAACATAACCATTTTATTTATTTTGTTTTGTTTTGTTCTGTATTATCAACAAATGGATCAAAATATTAACAAACTAGAAAACTCATTAAACATGACTACCCATAAAGGGGTTACATTCATATAAAAAAAAGATAATTAATATTGTATTGAATAATTAAATTAAAAATTTGTAATTATTCAATTTTTAATTTATGATCGTGAAATGTTCAATTGTTTTATATGTAATGATTCCATGAAAAGATGACATGGTTGTTTCTATAGGTATAATGTTAAATTTATTTACTATGAATGATTGTATTTAATGATTCAATAACAAAAAATCCAACACTTGATATTGATTTAGAAGTCGTAATCATTTATTTGATGATTTGGACACATTATGTCTATGGAGAATGAATTGAGATATACAATTATAATAAGAGTAATAAAATTTTAATTTAATAAACGTGATGACCAAGAGGAAATTCTAGTAAATTAAGTTACTCAATTAATATAATGAAATGAAGAAATATAACCGAGGGAAGAAACATAAGATATAATATGAATTTATCATGAATGATCCTGGAATTTTGACATTAAATGTGGATCAATAGGGATCCATGGTTCATGTATCTTTTAATTATTGATATGGAAATTTTTATCTAAGAGGATATATAACTCATTTTATAATTAATTCCTACAATCATTTTTTAAATGTTAAAAATATCTCATCATGAAAATGAGATTATTAAAAAAAATTAAATCCTGAATGATGTAAAATTGAAATATCTACATTTGGAAGATGAAATATTTAAATTTTGAAACTATCTATATGATCCATCTATTCCTGACATGAAGATTGAATTTTTGGATGATTCTCAAATATCAAATTAATCTATACACCCTGATATCACCCAGATTTAAATATATTTTTTTGTCCATTTATGATGACATCGTATGAAGATAGATATTTCTCATTATGTGTTATGATTTGTTATTTTTTCACAGGTTCTGGCTAAGAGAAAATATCATATAAGTGTCATGAAAACTGTACATTTTTATATGTGCATATAGTGTTACATTAAATGGTATTTTTTCACTATATTACAATATCCTTGATGAAATAAGGTTTGATTATGTATTATAATTGATTTTGTCAACAAATATACACATTTACTTTATATAATAGAATAATGGAATCTTACGATTTCTGCATGGATATAGAATAATATTTTATTAATACATCATAGAACAACCCATTCAATTATGTTTGATCATGATCCACAATATAAATTGTAATTTAAAAAAATTCATCAGATGTCTCTTGATACCGAACATCATTTGGGAAACTCTTATCACCCTCAATTTAATGGATGGCCCAAGAAGACTATTTAGAAATTAGAATTCATGTTGTGGTCTTGTTATCTTGTAATTAAAGGTATTTAGGATTGGTATTCACCTTTGGTATTGTTTTTTGATAAGAAAATTATCTATTTAAGAATTGAGATTTTGTTGTATGAATAAATATATAGAATGAGATGTTGTTCTGTAACTTGTTGGGATGATGTTTGTTAATGTAATCATGTTGGCATAATAAAGTTGGAGTATACAATGGTAAAAATATATTTCATTCAAACAAATATGAATGAAAAGGAATGTACAAAAATTTGATATACCTATATTGGGAAAAAATATTTTGACTTTGGTCTGGGGGATCACATTTTCATGATGGTATATCTATGTTAGGATGATATAAAGTATTTTATTAAAACAAAACTCACCCCCTTTATATTAATACACTTGAAATCCCAGAGTGAATTGGTGATGTGAATAACCATATTGAAATGCCACTAATTCTAACTAAAGTACATGATGTGTTCCTTACATATAATTATAGAGGATGTATATTCCATACAAACACTATGTGCTAACCTATAATGAAATAGAATTTGAAGTTGATATGTATTATATTAATGATCTTATCCAGATATTGGATAGTAGATAACAAGCCTTGAGTAATCTGACAAGTTCGCTAGTAAAGGTATTTTTGATAAATAATAAGAAAGTGGAGGCGATGTGGAATCCAAAAAAAATATGATAGAGGAATACCCAAATATATTTATGATGTTACATTCTATATATTTATAGTATGAACTTTTTGAAGGAGGGAATAATTTAACATTGAGAGATTATATGGTATATTTCTTTTAAATTAACTTAATATATTCAATTGGGTGTGATTAACACACCCCACGTTTAAATGAACAATAATATAATATATCATTATAACATATTCATTAAATTGGTTGGTATGAATATAAAAAACTAAATTATGAAATTTATATGTTTTAATCATTTATAAAATACATTTATTGGTTATCTATTGATATGAGATAAAAAATATCATTTTCAAGTAAAAGAAATGTTTTTTTGAAATAATTTTTTCATGAATAATATATGGTCGTATATTAATAAAATAATTAATCACTATTCGTGAATGATTATAATGATATATATATATATGATATGTTATATCTAATATTTTATCATTCAACAATATTTTATTACTAATAAATTGATAATAAGATATTCCTTTATATGCTTAAAAACCCAATTTCCTAAAAAATTATTCCATCATGATTTACAAACTTATTTTAAAATTAATTTCATCCACTACTATAAAATTTAATTTTAAAACATTAATATATTTTTTTATCATAATTTCAAATTATTTTATATTTTATTTTCATTAATCAGTGAAAATATTAATTTTCCCAAGGAATAATAAGAAATATTATTTTTATTAAAAATGAATATACATTTATTTTATTATAAATGTTTCATATTTGTTGATTTTTTTGTAATTTAAAATTATACTTATTATATTATAATGTAAAAAAATTATGTCATTTAATTAAATTCTATTTTAAATGTTGAGATAGAAACACTTTATAATTAATGAAACCTTTGTTTAGAAAAATGACTTTCACCACGTTTGCAGGATTTATTTAAAATAATATTCTTCCACCTTTGTGAATAGAGTTTTATAAAAACAATTCAATATATATAGTAATAAATAAATTTCTTAAAAATGTAATCTTTTTTTGTCTTAATGAGTAGTAAAAACATTAAAAAATAATTATCGATGTTAATGTAATACTGATTGGACATATCAGGATATATGGTTATGTTTTCTAAATAAAAATTTGTAAATAATATTTTATGAAGATATTTAGACACTATAATATCACATATTCTCATATATGTCAACTTGGAATCATTTTTCAAGGGAATGACTTCAATTATTTTTATTCATTTATGAAATTTTCAACAGTGTCCCCTCCCACACTTATAAGAGGACTACCTCTCTCTTCTCCTACCCACACCAAAAAGACCATTATGTTTTAAAAAGTCATTCCAAAATACATTCCTCACATAACTCTCCATGAACTAGCTTATATAGTACTATCATATATGAAACCTATTAAATATTTAGATATAATCCTAAATTGGTTCTCTGAACAATATATAAAGTTTATAACAAAATATAATCATTTAATTTCTTCTTCTACCCCTAATAATATTTTCACAATACTATAGAATAATAAAAAAGAATATTATGTATAATATTTTTTATATTAATGTAATATCCTATTTTAGTATCCTCATCCATAAAATTAAAAATAAAAATGTTGATCATGTGTATGATGAACTACCACATCGCAAACTGATGTATTTTATTTTACATCACAACCAATCATAGATGAATATAAAGATATATTTAATATATATATATATATATATTAAATTTATGAATAAATTAAACTTTTTCAATTTTAATATATCATTAAAATTATAAAAATGTAATCCGTTGGAAAATGATAATGATACACATGCACATGTGTGGATGAGGCCTCCGAGATGTTGTGTCCTAATATTTAAATTTTATATTATCATGGTTGGTAATAAGGAAGTTTTAATGAATATATATGATATATATGATATAATAATTATTCTTTATTTTCAAATATTCTTTATATTTCAATCAATTCAACCGTCAAAAAATGTAAAAACATTCATGCATAGGTACGACATAATTTCATCATGAATGATGTAATTCATTTTTAAATTTCTAAAATTTAAGAATTACTAAAAATACATATATAATGAATAAATATTTTATTTATATCATGATTATAATTATGAAAATTCTAGAAGCATAAAATATTTTAAACAAGTGAAACTACCATAGAAAAACATACATGGAAAATTATGTACTCAATAGACGGAAATGAAATTTTGAAAAATAATTGTCAATAAATGGGTGGTAAAACATTATAATTAAATATTATATATTATTATATATATTATTATGGTTCTATAATATATCAATAATAATTTTGTTTACATTAATGTATGTTCAATCACATACAATGGATGTCAACCCTGATATATGGGTTTATTTAACAATCTCATCATTATTCGTGTTTGTTTATGTTTAAGTCTATACATACTTAATTTTAAAATTAATATAAAAAAATTATAATTTCCCCCCTATTTATTCAATTATAATATATTATTTCATTTGAACTTCCTCAATTTAATTACTCTTGATGTATAAACTAATTTTTCAAATAATCCAACATTGTTTTAGTACTCATCCATGAATATTTCTCTCCCATGATCATATTTTCCTTAAATCAATTAATATGATTTTTATTAATTATATAATTATTTATTAGGGACATTTATAACCTTGTATTATTTTTTATTAAATAGTTTAAAATGAATCTTGTAATTATTTTCTAAACAATCTTTTTTTTACCTTTTTACAACATTTTTAAATGATTGTTTTCAAAGGAAAAGTAAAAAATTACAAACCATCATAATAATTCATTTAGTTAAATATTAATTTAAAAATTAATGTGTTTATTTTAAATTTAAATGATTTACCTAAATTTTTTTGTATTATTTTAGTCATTAGAAAATTGATTTAAATGTGAAAAGGTTATTTTCTTTAAAAAAAATTCGAATGTTTTTTTAAGGCATAATCATTTCTGTCAACATTATTTATTATATAGTATGATCTATTTAGGGATATAATATACTGATATAATTTGTTATTAATATTTATGGTTAATTAATTTTTATTGGTTGGGGAATTTATTTACATTTCATATGTTAATTTTGTAATATGATATTATTTTTTGAATATGATTGTTCACAATATATTTATGAATGAATTATACATAATTATATATGGAGATGACCTATATTCACCATATAAATATTGACAAGAAATCATGACATTAAAAAGTTATGTAATTTGGGAATGTTCTTCCACATTTATGTATAATGTCATTGAATAATACCATGACGGAAGAATAAGATCTCTGGAATTATGCATTGAATCAGTATGAAACAAATTTTTTTTATCAATGTAATTATTTAAATATTTTATTTATATGGATTTATTATTATGGTTTTTGTTATTATTTAGTTGGTAAATTTTTTATTTTACATCTCATTAATATAATACATATTTATTTAGTTGAATCCTGAATCTGTTGTAGGCTTACCCTCACAAAACATTTGTTCTCACCCAGTTCATAGGTTCCCTTTCTCTATGATTCCAAGAAGTGTATTATACTTGATATAAAAGGGAATTTGTATGTGATATTATGTTCCCCTCAATGAAATTATGATAATTTATTTTATGTAGTCATATATAACATTGGATTCATGCATGTTTCTAGTTTTATAGGACAACTAAATAATTCAATCATTTCGTATGTGATTCCATTTATCTAGTTCCACTGTAGTAAAGTATCCAAAAAAATTTGGATACTAGGGTCATGGTATTTAAATTTTATTTTGTATCCAAAAAATCATTACAAGCATAAGGCATCATGTTTATTCTAACGAGGTCATTCAAAATGAGATAATGAATAAACTGAATGTCTTGAGATGATGCCGAAAGTTGTTAGATAATACTGATAAAAGAGGATAAATATTAATGATCGATTATATGAATTAAACGTATCTTATTTAGAGTAATATAAAAATGAAATAAATATTATTTTTATAGTGAAACAATAAAACATGATGCATCTCCCTATTTTCAAATAAAATAGACAAATTCAAAATGAGCTTTGAGATTTAGTTAAATGTGTATAGTGAAAATGATTCTATTTTTGTGTATATTATATTCCATTTATCTACAATAGATCATGGAAAAAATATATTTTAATGAAAATAAATTACCTAAATAAATTTAGGTCATGAAATTAAAATTTCTTATTTTATTTTATTGGTACGTTGATCATTATATATTATTATTGAAAATAAATAGGAAATATAACATTTAATGATTTAACACAGGAATTAATCCCCAATTAATGTACCCCAATGGCAATAATAACATGTCGAAGAATGATATAGATTATTCAAGATCTCCACGTAGGAAAATTATACTGATTTAAATTCAAGTTGCTTTGTTGATACCAAAATATATCCATCACATAGAAAATATATCAACATGGCATAATTACATTAGAATTATTAGCATAGATAAATTTATTTACATAATATTCATTATCACATATACAAATTTTATGTAGAGGACTGAATTGTTTGGCCATTTAGAACAATGATGTCATTTTCCCCACATATATAAATCTCATAGCCAATTTCTCAATATAATTGATTTATATAAATATATGATAGGAACCTTTAAGAACTAAAATATTTTATTTATAGATGTTGGAATATAATATTGGTGTGGCTTATTACTCGATGAAGTAGATTATTCATTTATACAAATGCATTATGTAACACATTTTCCATACAAGAGGAACTTTTAATTAGTCTTTTAAAAAATGATTATTTAATCAAAATGAACAATAATATAGCTAAAATCCAATGATAAAACATAAACAAATTTGTATCATATGATGGGTACTCTGGATCTTGAAAAACAAAAGTATATGTGATATGTTTGAATACCATTAGTAGTCAAAAACATTCTTGGGAAATGCATATGGGAATTTATGGAAATTAAGGTTGATAGTGGGATGGGTGCATAAGTTGAAAAAAATTAGAAAAAGTATAATATAAATAATGTAATTGGTCCAATTGCAAATTTAAATATTCATTACGGACATTAGGACACAATCGCACTGAGCCTACACAGACATTTTATTGAAATTATTCCCAAATAGATTAATTAAAATTATAGTTATGAGAAATGATTATTGACCAACATGTGTACCCTAGGTGTGTGTTTGTGTGTGTGCTTTTGGTTTTCAATAATATATATTTGAATAATGGTTATTATTTTTTTTAAATGAGGATTTAATTTCATTAACTAAAATTAAAATGGGAAATGTTCACATATTGATATTTTACAATATGTTTATATTCTAAATTATATAATTTTCCATACATCAGTATTATTAACATAATGGAAATAGATTTATAGAACTCTCTAAATCCAAATAGATAATTTCTTCATTTCTCCCACTCACGAACACATAGATTACACTATATTCATTTTTTTAAATCCATGTGTAATAATGAGAAACACTTGATTATTTCATTATAAAAACAACTTTTTCAAGAATGATTTTTACGAATTAATTTACAATGTGTGGATACTTCTATGATAATCCCTTCATGGAATCTCCATCACAATTAAAAATACAACAAAAGAGTTAGTGGAATTTTGTTCAAATAATATTACAATTGGTGTTCTAATTATTAATATAAATAAATAATAAATTAAATATTTATGATCATATATAAAATATCATGTTTTTATGGTCAAGATATATTGATTTATCTATTAATTATAATGAAAAACTGAAATTTGGGATAAGTTTGATACTTATGTGGTTACATAGAACATTATTGTGTACCTAGTGAAGTAAAATTTGAAATTATAATTAATTATAATTTAATTATTCAATTTAATTGTCTTGTTTTCTGAATATCTGGATAATATTATCATTCTTAGATTAATAGTTAATACAATGAGTAAATATAGCTTTTTATGGACCTGAACAATCCAAAAACAACTAATGAATAATCATATATCTCATATAAAGGGTCCATCATCTCCAACCATATAACATGGTTACATGATGTGTAATGGAAATGTGTACCCCATATGATCAATGTTTTATTTTATATGTATCATTATATATAAATTACACCATTTCGTGTGTTTCAATACAAGAAATTATTTTATTTGATGAATTGATAGAAAGTTCATAAAGTGGGTTGATATGGAGTAGAATATGTATATATAAAATGTACATACTCTCTATCACCACCAAAATTAAAAAACACTTAATGCGTGGAATATATGTGTTTTATTATATTTCTTATTTCACATCTTGTATTGAATTTTCTCATATAATATGGGAATACATGAAATACATAATGTATAGCTGGAAAATACCTACCTTGTGAAACCGTTCTATCTAATGTAAGAGAAATGTAGGAGATTTTCAAATTTCCAAATTTAAAGAAACATTGTAACAATGACTTCTTAAAACCAAATCCAATACAAAATGTTTAACTATATATTACATGCCATGTACTCTAGATGAATTATAGTGGTAAATTTTTAACTAATCAAGGTAATGTCATGTAGACGTGCTTTCTATAACGACTATATCATTTGGCCACATGGAAAAACAATAGGATGTGGACTGAAAAATAGAACCACTATGTCTTAGTGGACCATGTGATATCATGGATGTAAACCATTCTTGTTTTTTAATTTACGTGGTAAATTTGTTGTCGTATATACACCCATAATATTAACTTAGTTACAAAAAATTAAGGTTCAATTAAGGTTGTGTCACTTCATTATCTGAATATTTAAATGAATTAATAAAAATAATATCATTCGAGCTCCTTCTGACAAAAACAGATATATTACATTATGGGAAACATTAATTTTATTATTAATATAAATGATTGATATATAATAAGATGTGACATTTCCACATTGTATGTGTGTGGATCCTATGATTACTACATTATTAAAGATAATATCTTCTATTCATGAAGGTTGTTTCATTTTTATAAAATGATCTATAACCCCCTCAAGAATTCAATTAACATCATAAATAATTTGAAGATCCATTTTCTAGTGTCCCCTGATCATAGTTAATTTAATACATATATTTACCATTTTGATCATCATCATGAAAACTCTATAAAATAATAATTGGTTGTTTGTGTTGCGTTAGAATTTATTGTATTCTATTTTATGGGTTTTTAATAAAATTTTCAGGTTTTTTTCATGGATATATATTCATATATATTTTGGGTTAAATTAAACTTATAATAATCATCATATGATCAAGTAAATCCCATTAGAAGTATTAAGGAAAGTTTTCCCAATGTTTATTGTTATTTAATCTATATTTTCAAAAATTATCACCATACCCACACTATATAACTCTCCATTGTGCTTCCCTACTAGGATTCTACACGTTCCGCAATACATTACTAGGATTGGATTCCCTATGGTTAAAAAGATTTTCTTTTCATGGATGTTCTTCCCAATATGGATAAAGGAAAAGCACAATGGTGTAGAGAATGCTTTTGGGTCTATAATAAAGTTAAGAAGGGTTTTTTAATTTTATTAATTCAAATGGTATATAAAATTCTTTAAAATCATTATAAAATATTTTATTGGATGATTATGTTTATAAAATGTTTACAAAATAAATAATTATAAATTATTTATAAATAATAAATTTCATTCCAAAAATTAAATAAAATACTAAATATGAAATATTAATTTTTAAAAAACATTTTTCAAATTTTTTAAAGTAGAAAATTAAGTGGAAGTAAAAATATTAATTTATAAAATATACAAATCCATTTATAATTAGTTATAAATTATAGTGATAAAATATAAAGATGTTTATTTTTATATTTCTGAATTGTCCATATTTAATTATTTAAAAAGTGTATAAATTAGAATGATTTCATTATTTAATTTTATGATTTTATGATCAATGAAATTTTTTTGATTAAATATTTAATCAAATTTATTAATAATATATTTGATTTCACAACATATTGATAGAGTTCATATAAATATTAATTTTAATGTTTTTATAATGATGTTTAAGTAATTTTAAAAATGTTTCTACTTAGCTTATTTATATGAATAGTTCACAAATATCATATTCTCTAGAAATAAAATAAAATTATTATTTTCCTCATTCCCTTATTATTTATGTTTAATTTTTATTTGGAAATATGAAGATTATATATAAATAACTTTTATGGTAAATTTTATCTAAGATAGAGTCTTCTATTTCATGCTAATTGAGTAATCATAAAATATAGTTACATATAACATCAAAACCATTTATAATTGAATATATTAGATTAAATTAAATTTTTGGCAATATTTTTTAGTATATTAATTTTTATCGATATCAAAATTTGAATTATCATGTGGGAAATGTCTTCTTATGTAGATATTCATTGAAAAGACCACCTATAGATCTGGTGGATTATTCATTATCATGAAACATTATTGTGGTACACTATATATCATATATGAATTACTCATATGTAGATTATGAATCACATAAAAATCCAGTCCATTACACTAAATTTTCATTTGACTTATGCATTCGATGCATTCATATTTGAATTAACATGTTATTATTTTTAATTATAGGTGAGTAATGTCACAGATTTTCCCACGGTGCTCATGTCATGACTAACCTAATCTCGCCTTCCATAGGCCAGGGGTTGGTGACTAGCACCAGAAAGATGATACCCAAAAATGATAAGGAATTCCCTTTAAACATCTACAAACACATAGACTGAAACACAAAAACAAAAAACCACTATGTAAAACTATTTTAGTAAAAGTGTGTAATTAAATTAAGGGGGTCGAAATACATGCCCAACTGAAAATATACATACACAACTGAAAATAGAAAACAACTTCGTAGATCGTCCACTGGGGATCGTACCTGAAGGGTATGTACGACTCTTCTCCACATCTCTCCACGTCAACCATCACTTTCTTCCACTATTAGGTCCTAGCTCTCAAGACTCAATTAAGGTTTCCCAACTTCTATACAAGTGACAACAAGGTTCGGGCGAAGCCCGTGCCGGGGTGAGTATTTCAATACAATATAGGGACCCCACGACCCCCAAAGGTATCTCAGAATTTCACAAAGGTAAACCAAAATCATGATCTAAATCAGAAATAAAAAAAAGTAATAGACACAGGTTAAACTTGTTATAACTAAGTACATCAGTACAAATGATTAACCGTAAGGAAAGATCATCATACTCAGTCGAGAGGCACAACTGCTGACCCACACACGATGGATAGGTACAAACCCACACAACACCATCACAAGTTCGATAGGTTCTGATTCACACAGAATCTATCGATGTTGATTCACATAGAATCGTTGGGTACGGATTCACAGAGAATACATGTTATTAATTCACACTGAATCATTAAGTGCTGATTCACACAAAATCGATGGGTGCCGATTCATACAGAATCGTCAGGTGGACATTCACAAAGAATTGTTGGGTGAATATTCACATAAAATCGATGGGTGCTGATTCACCTAGAATCTTTGGGTCCCTATTCACCATCAATCACTGGGAGAAGATTCTCACAGAATAACTTGGTGCTTATTTACACTGAATCTCTCTTCATTCATCACCTCTCAACTAGACGCCGGATTCTCATTCATAGTACGCTTGTTTCTAGGATAAATTTCACCTCTACCCATTGGGAATATCTCAACTAGAACGAAGTCCTATGAAGAAGTAAATTGATTAAATGTCACGTCATAAGGGTTTCAATGCAATAGACGACACGTCGACCAGACACTTTGTCTATATGTTATTGGAATTTTAGTTATGAGGGCCTGGTTGGATTCGGGGTCGATCCAACTCGGTCATACACCAACATTATCTAAAACTCACATGGATTATCTCGAAAGGACTATATCTCTCCAATGATCCCAATGCCGTAGACGGTTCATCAAACAGACGTCTGGTTCGCATGATACAGTCATTTAGGCATTATTGAGCTCGAATGGGTCTGGGTCTGGTCTGACTCGGTCCATCCCACCAGGCAGTCCAGATCACTATCTAGTGAGAACCACATGGGGGTTGTGCAATCTTTTTGACGAATGGCTCAAAGGATCCATTCAGATTCTTCATTGGCAGTGCTATGTTGCACCACCTCATCACATTCGGGACCCGTAGGGAGAAACTCCCTCATACACCGTGTCTTCGTAGCTATGACATGTTCACTGTGGTGTGTGAGCGTGCACCGCCTCACCATCAACGCGGCCAACCCACACCAGACACCCCTTCTGTATACTGTGGAACTGAGTGGCTCCACCCTCCACTTCAGTCGGTGAGTGTCGGTCACTGCCTTCGCCACCGGTAAATATTTAACGGGTCACTGAGTGAGTTATTGCGGTCCGTTCATCCTCTCAAATGATCCTATGGTCCTCCTGGGAAGATTAAATCCTTTCAAACATCTCATTTTCAGGGTTATATCAATTTGAAAAAACCCTCCTTCGAAAACGTAATGAAAATCAAGCGGCAGATGATTCTGGCATGTTTGTTTGTCCTGTTGCCTCTACATTAGCATTATAACATGTGGGGTAAATATATAAATCGCATTAAATTAATGAAAAACACCAATTAAATCCCCCACAATGACCACCCAAAAATTCAAGAACAAGGTGAATAATTGAGGGAATTTCTCGAATTAATTGATAACCCCTAACTCGAGAATCATTGGTGTCATCACGGTGGTGGAAGGAGAATCAATTATTTGATAATTCCATTGGCATTCATCTCTCCCAGTTATTTGCTTCTGGGGATTTCGTCTCATTCGGTGGATGGTGTAACATCACTTCTCTAGAGTTTCATAGCTTGATGAAGCCGTGAAAAAACTCTACCATGAACCACATTTAATTAGAGGGGGAAAGGTGCATAAAGAACCATTAAATTAATGAAATTCATTAATTGAAATAATTATTGATCCAAATTAATTAAACGCAGGGTGGTTACACAACCCATGTGTAGCCGTATAATTAATATCCCATATTTAATGGTCTGACAAACTCTATGGTCCCCACCACCGCCCAATAGGTGGTTGGAAGAAAATTAATAAAATAATAATCTCTATGATATATTATTATTTCATTAAAAGTAAAAAATGAACTTTTTAGCCGACCTACAACAGTTGAAGTTAATTCTTCATTAAAAGAATCCCAGTGATGCAAATTCAATTGTTCCCTTGGATTTTTAGTTCGATATCTGTTTTATAATTTTAAAAATTCCATCGAAGTGTTTACTGAATGTAGCATAAAAAAGTTCATAAAATCATTCTAGGCACACCAAGGCTTTGAATCAAGTGTGGTGAATTTTTTCAATCTTAATAATCCCAAATAATTTAAAAAATAATTACACTGATTTTCTGGGTCTTTGCATTCTCCCCACCTTAGGTTTTTTCATCACCAAAAGCTACAACAAATCATGTGGAAAAATTTGGGTAATAAGAAGCTATCTGAGCCACCCGCTCCCCTGTGCTTTCCTGTAGATTCCCATTCTTCCAACGAACTCTCACCAGATGGTTCGACTACCCATTAAGGACCTACTTCATTTTATCCATTATCTCCAATGGGAATTCGGAAAAAGTAACCCTATCATCAATGTCCCGCTCACCCTAGTTTATATCAAACCAAAGATCATGAATTTACTTCCTCAGATTCTACACATGGAATACATTATTAACCCAGTACATCTATTGGGGAAGAGCAAGACAATATGCCACCTCACCTAGTATTATGAGGATCTGAAAGGGTCTGATCAACCTCGTAAATGGCTTACTTCCTGGGCTAATCATCTATAATACTCATCGGGGTGAGACCTATATGAATACATGGTCTCCCTCTTCAAATATTAAGTGTATAAGTCTATAGTAGGCATAAGAAATCTACCAGATATGTGAAGTATTCATATTCTACTGGATGATCTACACCTTATATGTGGTAGCCTATAAAAACTCTTGTCCCATGAGCGGTGACTCCCCTGGGTCTGTCCATCAATGGGATGATCTGAAAAGTATCCCATACAGGGCCACAAAAGAATCCATACCGATGGTGGAGTGATAACTATTGTTGAATGAAAACTCCACATGCGGTAGGTGGTCCACCTAACATTGACCAAAATCGAGGACAGAAGCACGAAGCATATTCTCGAGTGTATGTATGGTCCGCTCAATCGAACCATCTGTCAGAGGATGGAAGGAGGTGCTCAAGCGTAGCTGAGTCCCAAGCCCCTCATGAAATCCCTTCCACAAGTGGGATGTGAAATGAGCGTCGTGGTTTGAGAGGATCATTAATGGCACCTCATAATGTCAAACAATCTTCTCTGCATAGAGACGTCCAAAGCTATCTACTGATCCCTGTTCTCGGAAGGGTGGTAAGTGGGATAACATGGTGAGATATTCAATGATCTCCTAGATGGAATCGTGGCCTCTGGACGTACGTGGTAGCTACATCACAAATTCCTTGGATACACCATCCCACTTCCACTCTGGTACCTGAAGTGGTTGAGCTAAGCCAACTCATACCTGATGATCAGCCTTCACTTGCGGACATGTGACACATCATGATACTAACACGACCACTGCATTTTTCATCCCTATCCATCAATACTGACGATGGAGATCCTGGTACATTTTTTCCACTCCAAGATGTACTTCTAAATGACATGTATAAAAGCCAGTCAACACCTCCTCCCATAGTATCACTAGTACCATAATGTATCCTCATAAGAGAATTATGTTCTCCCCACCTTCAGAAAATCCCTCAAGAGCCTATCCAACAGATATCAAGGAATGTCGGGCCTCCCAGTCAATGTCCCCAAAATGTGCCTCTTGATGTAACTGAATAAGTGTGGGAGTGACAGTCATAGACTACGGGTAAGCTTCTCCATCTCCATCCATGAAGGATATCTAAAACACAGCTAGCTACTTTTTCGCCTCACTCAATAGCTATAGAGAAGTTCGCATGCTCAGTGAAACTGCAACTACATTCCCCCATCCCGTTAGTATACACTATATCAAATTCATAGTCCTGGAGGAACTCTTTCCATTATCACTATATTAGGTTTATGTCCTTCTGTGAGAATATATACATGATAATATTTTTATCATAGTATACCTTTAACCATTAACCTATCAAGTAGTGATGCCAAATCATCATCACAAAGACCATGACTCCTAACTATAGGACATGGGTAGCATAGTTCTTATCATGATGCCTCAAACACCATGAGGTGTAGGCAATCACCACTCACTCCTGCCTTAGGACACAACTTAATATGGTCCCTGATTTGTCACAGTAGACTAAATACCCAATTCCCACTTCTGGTAGCCTCATTATGGGGGTACTCACCAGCCTTAGCCTCAACTCCTGAATACTCAGTTGCCACATATCCATCCATAAGAAAGGATTTACCTTTTTCATCAAAGATTACATAGGTTCCGCTACCCTGAAGAAGTCTTGTACAATTCCCTGTTAGTACCCATCCAATCCCCAGAAACTCTGCACCTCGTTGACACTCTTGGGTGGCCCCCAATAAATCAAAGCCTCTATATTTTCTTGATCCACTGAAACATTGGCCTCCATGAAAACAATCCCAAGATGTGGTATTTTTTAATCTAGAACTAGCACTTCGAGATATTTCCATAATGCTGGTCGTCTCAGTGTGTATCCATGAACTATCCTCTGGTGTGTGGAATGCTCCTCCTATGGAATTGAGTATATCATGATGTCATCAATAAGTAGCACCACATAGTGATCGAGTTAGGGTAGGAAGATCATGTTCATGATCTCCATGAACACTTCTAGAGAGTTGTTCACGGTAAATGGCATCACCAAGAACACATAGTGGCCTTACAGACATAAGAAGGCCATATTCAATACGTCTTTATCCGTACCCAAAGTTGAAGATAGTTTTATCTGAGGACTATCTTCGAAAACCAAAGGGATCCCTTCAGCGGGTCGATGATATCAATGATACTTGGTAGAGTATACTTTCTCTTCATGGTCACTTGATTTAGGTGGCGATAATCCACAATGATCCGTATAATACCATATTCCTTCTTAGCAAACAATATTAGGGATTCCCATAGTGAAACACAGGGACATACAAACCCCTTTCTCAGCAAGTTCTTCAACCATACCCTCATCCCATGAAGCTCCACAGGGGCCATATGATATGCTGGTGTAGATATTAGGGTCGTCCCTGGGTATAGGTCGATGTGAATATCTACATCTCTATCAAGAGGTAGCCCTTGAACATCATTGGGAAAGACATCTTCAAACTATTCCACCACTATAGGATAATTCAAAATCCTTGAGTAAAATTCTCTAAGGGTGAGGCTATCCAAATGATGAGTGATAATATGCATCCTTTTCTAAGATAGTTCTTCATGTGCATAAAATATTTCCTCCTCACTAGTGATCAACTGCATCCATCATGGACACGCTGCACTTTGCACCAAAAACACTCGACCTGAACATGAAATTTGGATAGCCATTCCATACCCCAGATGACATTGTATGACCTCAAAGCGGCTTATAAGATATCCCAACTGATTCTCTCACCTCCTAGAGTGACATCAAACTGCCTGTACCAGTGTGTAATCATCGAATCATCTATTGTTGGACTCTATAAAAACAAGTATCGAGCCCACAGATCCATTAGAATCTCTGATATCCAGACGAGTGTCATTGAAATAAAATAGTTAATGGTATATGTGTCTATAATTACTATAGATAGGGTGTAATAGACATATATTGGACCTAAAATAATCTCTAGATCATCGTGATCATAGGACTCTACTGCCCATAGCTGAGCTCGCCCATGTCAACTTGATCCCTATGGTCGGGGTGGTCGGGGCATAACCTCAAACCGTCATCCACCTCTTACTGCATGACCCACTCCTCTACCATGTATTTAACCTTGTGGAACTACTTGATTGAACCTCGGCCACTGCCTCTGTGGTCCCTCGACCGCATGCTGATTTTTGGTATGATGGGTCATGCCGTCACGAGCCATATTGCTCTGCCCACCACAAGTGATGTACATTCTTCTTACCTACTAACCACCTCTGCCACTTGTGATTTGGACCTCCAAACCCATATCCTAGGGTTTCCCTATAGAAGTACTGATCCACATGTACCTCTGCGTGATCTACTTACTAACTGCTATAAATGATTCGGCCACCTATCATCTGTCGGTGGGTCTCTTCGTCGGTGCATGCTCAGCTTAGAATCTTATCGCAAATAATGCTCGCTCGAGTACTCCATCATGTTTCAGGATATTGAGAGATATCATTGTAGCTCTGATCTCCTACTGGAGACCCTGAACAATGGTTCGGGCCCTGAAGAATGGGTCCTATAACATTTCGATGGAGTAGAGCATGTGGTCAGTAAAACTAGCAGATTATTTGGCCACTACTAAGCTTCCCCACCTTATGTGAAGAAGCAGTGGTGTACGCACAAAGCATAGTGTCGTATGGGACGATCTACACTCTAAAGAGGCTCCAAATGTATATACTAGTGAGGGACACCCCATCATGTAATTGGAGAATCATGCTCCACTATCATTCTATTGTGCCTAGGAAAAGAATAACAGTTACGATCACCATCAACTTTGCTGGTGGCCCGACTAGGTAGGAAACACAGCCACAGACTCCAGCTAGTCCTTTTCATCATGGGGATCTATCTCAACTCAAAACCCTAGAGGCCTCTACTACTAGAACACGTTCAACACACTCAGACAGCGTGCACAGCCCAATAGTAGGGCTACTGGCAACTACTACCCAATGGGATGTGGTACTGCCGGTGCACCATAAGAAGGTTATCACATAGTACAGGGGCACTCCACCCAAGAGTCATCACTCTTTTGGAAATTTTCGTCTACTCTCTTAGGGGTCCTGGAGTGTTGTCTAAACAGAAACATCTTAGAAGAAATAGTCATTCCACAGTCAATAATTTGTAACTGTTGAGATGACTCAAAAGAGATAATAGAAAAAACATTTCTAAAACATATGCAATCAGTGTTTTCATGCACAAAGTTAGAAATCAGAATTCAGGGTCCTAGTGTATGGATATGTCGGACACCGCACCAATACTGGAATCCATGAACATGAAAACCACACTCATAACACATAACACTAATTATCTATTAAAATAGTCAGATTCATAGTTATTTTATATAATCGACTAATTTGATACCAATTTGTCATGACCCATACCCTAGGGCTCGTGCTGTGACTACCCCAATCCTGCTTTCTATAGGCCAGGTGTTGGCGGCTAGCACCAAAAAGGCACAACCCTAAAATGAAAAGGAATTTCCTTTACACCTGTAAAACCACACAAAGAGAAAATAGTAAGATGAAACCATGAAGTAAAAATGCTATAGTAAAAGTGTGTACTGAATATAAGGTTACAAATCATCTCCACGTCACTCCACGTCAACCATCACCATCATCCACCACCAGTTACTAAATCTTATGTTCTAGTCAAGGCTTCCCATTGTTAGAAAAAGACACAACAATGTACCGAAGAAGCCTGTGTGGGGTGGAGAATAACAATACCTAGTAGGGACCTCGATCCCCCTAAAGGTATCTCATAATTTTACCTAGGTAAACCAAAAGTATGATGTCAATCAAAAAGAACCATGAAATAGACATAGCTCAAACCAGGTATAACTGAGTACACCAGAATAGATGATTATCCATATGAATTGTTCATCTTACTCTATCAATCATCATTTATTTCTTTATTTAGGGATAAAAAAGGGGGAATCACCCCCAAGGATAAGAAAAAGACAACCACGAGCCTAAGGAGGTCTGAAATAATGTAACCCAAGGGAATCCCCCTGAATGAGAGCCACACTCTCTTGGATAAAGAGATCCAAATTCAATAAACAATAAATATTGGAGTTGGGATCGTCCACAGAGGATATTACTCTATCATGATACATTACTACTAACCCAAACATGATCGATAGGTTCTAACACCTACAAGGCCTTCACATGAATGATAGGCTCACACAGAATCACTGGATGATGATTCACACAGAACCATTGGATGCGGATTCACATAGAATCGTTCGGTTCTGATTCAAACAGAATCATTGGGTGTTGATTCACATAGATTCAATTTGGTACTACATAACACAAAATCACTGGGTGCTTATTCACACAAAATTTCTGGGTGTTGATTCAAAAAAATTGTTGGGTTCCAACACACAAATAATTGGTGGGTGCTAATTCAAAAAGAATCGTTGGGTGATGATTCACACAGAATATCTCTTCATTATTCATGTCTTAGACAAACAGATGATTCCAGCCTATAGTGCACATGTCTATAGTAGAAACCTTTCCACAACATATCAGTTTTATCTCAACTGGAACAAAGCCCCCTGAATAATTAACCTAATGAAATTCCACGTTATAAGAGTTTCAACGCAACAAACAATACATCAACCAGAAGCACCGTCTGGAAATTATTGGCATCATAGTGCCAAGGGGCCAGTTGGATTCATGGTTGATCATACCCGGCCATACCCCAAAATTCTCAAAAACTCTCATATAGTATCCCAAAAAACAGTATCGCTCGAAGGATCTGAGCACCTTTGACGGTTTGTCAAACTATGGTCTGGTTCGCAAGATTTGGTCATTTAAGAATAACTAGGAATAGATTGGTCCATGTCTGGTCAGACCCGGTCAAACTGACCCAGCCCAACCCGGCTGGGTCCTACGCAACCCGGTTCGTGTCACACCGGCCGGCTAGATGGTCGCGGCACATGGGGTTGTCTGACCCACTAGCTGGCGCGACCCGCGTAGGGGTCCCGCGGTCCGTATGTCGAACATCTCAATAGATCCATTCATATCTTTGATTAGCGGCAGCAGGTGGTGCCACCTTGCCACCAGTGGGACCCTAATGGAGTGGGTCCCACATTTTACATGTCTTTTCAGCCATAACCACTCCCGAAAATTCGTAATGGCGTGCCGCCTCGACATCAACGTAGTCATCCCATCCCGACTGCCCATTCTACATGTCGCGGCACCGAGCGGCATCACCATCTTCTATGGTTGGTGAGCGCCGTCTGCTGCCTTCACAACCAGAAAATCTTGCACGGGTCATCGGGTGAGATCTACTGGTCCTTTCTTCATTACGAACGTTCCTACTAGTCTCTCGGAGTTCTTTCATCATTGTGTGCCTCTGGGATTCTATGTTTTGTCAAATTGGAAAAACCTGCATCCAAATAACATAATGAAAATCTTGTGATGGATGATCTGAGCCTTATTCATTTGGACCATGCCCTATGTGTTAGCATTATAACATGTGGGAGAAATTTATACATCATATTATGCTAAACATAAACCCCATTTAAATCCCCAACAACAACCACCTAAAAATTCCAAAACGACAAGAAGAATTTGGGGATTTTCATCAATTAATTGACAACCCCTTCCACAAGAATAATTGGAGTCATCGTAGTGGTTGGAAAAGAATACACGCTTTAATGAAGCTATTGGAATTCATGACTCACGGTTCATTGTCTCCTAGGATTCCTTCTCAGTCGGTGGATGGTGCCACGTCACTTTTCTAGAGGTTCCTCGGTTGATGTAGTCGTTTCAAAAACTGTACCCTGAGGCCAATTTAAATAGAGGAGGAAAAGGGTGAGTAACACACTAAGAAATTAATGAGATTCAATAATTTACGTAATTAATGTTCCAAATTAATTACTTGATGGGTGTTTACACAACCAAAAGTGTAACCATGAAATTCATATCACATATTTAAAGGTCTGACCACTTTCGGGATCCCTACCCCCACAGCTCAATGGTTGTGGAAAAAATGAATAAAATAGATATCTATATATTATTTTATTACTTCAATATAAGTCTCAAAAACTATCTTTTTTACTCGACCTACTTTGGTAGAAGTTAAGTGTCCCTTAAGAGAATATCTTCACTGTAGATTCAATGACGCACTTGGACATTTAATCTCAGCACTATTTCAAAAGATAGAAAACACCTCTCGCACATTAACTGAAAGTACCTTATAAAATGTTCATAAAATCATTTCGGGCACCCCAGGCCTAGAAATCATCTGCAGTTAGTTTTATCAGAATCGTAACAATCCCATATAATTAAACAAATTGCCTCAAATTTCTGAGTCTTTATAGGCAACACATATTATGGGTTACGTAATGAGTTTCAAATTTACGTGGTGATGAGACATTAATTTGGTGGTTATAACCTGGATTAGAAAAATAAATCGATTAAAGTATGTATACATAAATAAAATAGGACATGAAAATATAATGATTAAATATTATGTGATAATTATTAATTTATTATTTATATGATGCATATATAATTTATGAGGCCTTAAACGAATTCCTATAAAATTAATAAGGGTGATATTCTTTATGAAGGGAAGCCTTTAAAGACATCTATCATTTGAACATTTATGGTCTAAAATAGTTGGGTTCCCCTAGATTATTTTGTGTAATGAATGATAGTAACAAAAAACACTACATCGTCAATGTGACGGTTTTTCAAAAGAATAGTGCCTTTTGTTTGACTTCTTTTAGTCTGTTCATGCAATGAGTTTTGTTATAATATTTCGTGGAAACACTTATGATGAAGGATAATAAATTTATATATTTGAGTAAATTTATATGAAAAATTTTTATATGAAGTTATATTAATACCAATACATGAATCATAACACTTTGGATTGGGTATTTTCCCAACACTAATAATTATTTGGTGATACTCAACAATTTTTATATACTAAAGGAATATTATATCAAATTTATCATTAATCATTTGCAGGACATCAATAGTTATGATATATAAAATAGTAAAATATAGGTGTTTAGGATTTGTATGTTCTCTCAGGGAAAATAATTAAGAGTGCACCAATCTAGAGACCCCAACCCCAGTATCTTAGAACATGTGTCCAATGTATTAAATTACCACAATATACAAGGTTTCACATTCTGAAAGACTAAATTTTTTAGTAGTCTTGAAAAACTAGATACATTCATGATTCACATATTATAATAGGGAAAAAAATTGTAGCATAATTTTTTTGAGTAAAATTGTATTCCTTCTATTATATCCCGGAATATAATTCATAGTGATTCTCATAGATTCCAGGGAAAGGGAAAAATAATGGTGAGTGTAAATTTTCAGTAAGGGTAATGTAATTTGGATAATATCATTGATCAATAATATTAATCTAAATGGTAAGGTAAATAACTAAATGATCATTCCATTTGAATATATAGGCTGGCATTATGAGAGAAGGAATACTAAATGTGGAATTGGTAATAATAGAAAACACATTCAAAATAAAATAACAAGACAATAACAAAGAGAAATGGAATAATAAATATGAAAAAAAAAACTAAAAATACATTTCCACTAATAAATGAATTATAATGAAATGAATTAAAAGATAATATAATTGTAAAAATATCAAGGATAATAATTAAAAACGAATACTCAATTATGTAAATTAATTTTTATTAGATCAAATGATATCTTGCCCATGATACATATACTGTGAAGACCTTTAAAAAGATGGTTTAAAACCACATGAAGAAAAAATATTAATGATACCCTAAAAATAATCTGCATGAGACCCCTAATTCATCAAGGGGATATGTAATTATTGGTAGAAATTTCATGACCTGACCCTAACCGGGCTCGAGCCGCAACTACCCCAAGCCTGCCTCCATAGGCCAGGGACTGGCGACCAGTGACAAAGGCTAAAATACTCTGGGAGGCCATTGCCTAAGTACCTGTACACACACACGCATAACACTCAATGGAAAAAAGAGTAGTAAAAGAAAAAGGTAAATTAACAACTTCTATAAATAACCCACAAAGTCCATTGACATCTAAAAGTACAAAAAATGTGCTGAAGGTAAAATAAAAAGAAAATGGAAAAAACACGCGCCCAAATGGAAAAGTGCCAAAACCCAGAAATATGTGAACAAAAGTAAACAGCTGGTAGAGTCCCACACCTAGGACCCATCTACGAACAATGCACGCGGTCAAATCTCTCGAACTCCTAAGCTCGAGTCCCACACCTCGGACCCATCTACGAACAATGCACGCAGTCAAAGCTATCGAACTCCAAAGCTCCTCTAACATCACGACCAACATGTCCATCATTTGCAATGGAACACCAAGTGCGGTCAAAGCCCACGAAGGGGTGAGTATAAAAATACACAGTAGGATAACCTGATGGCTATAGGGAGCAACAAAAGAGGTACCAAAGGGTGAGATGTAGATCGAACAGGGGAATGTAAAGCAGTACAACCGAGAGTGCAGTAAAGAGTAATAGTAGAGAGTCCAGCTCAACCTAACAAGATAAAGAGGTAGACTCATCCAAACACAAGGAGCTAGAAGCGGTGAGAAGATGAACTTCTCGTCAAGTCTTCGATACCTATATCAGGAGCGTAAACTCATCCGACCACAAGAATCTAGATACATAGAGCACGTTTCATACCCCACCAATCTTCACCTCTCCAGGAAGGAGAGTAACCAAAACTCAAGGTGTGGGTACTGGAAAAAGGTATATACATATCCATTTGCTCAATCAAGAAGCTCGAACAAGATCATAAGGGGATCTCCATCCTGTAGCTCAGTGTAAAAAATTGAGTAGCCAAAAGTCCAAGAAGTAAACACCATTGATTCCCAGCATCTTACCAGTCTTCCAAGAAGTCAAGGGGCTCAAATCATCTAACCTCGACACTATCCTCTTAGGGTGGAACTGAATGACCCGCACTATTTTAGTCACGTCACAAGGACGCGTCTCAGTGGGGAAAGTGCCCCTTGTACTTGAGAGTTCTGGGGGAACATGTAGCCACACCTCGTCACTACCCCGCAGTCGAGGGGTCTCCTCAATGTTGACAGCCAACCCCCTGCCCTTCCCCACTGGAGGGTAATCCCTGGGAGTCAACAGGTTCTACTGGAGGGAGACCCGACAAAAGTCTATGGGTGCCACACTGCCTAGTTTCATAAAAGGGTAATCCATGGGAGGGAGACCCGGCTAAAGTTGTCGACAAGTCCCAATTCCATGTCCCATAAAAGGGTACTCCACTGGAGGGAGGCTCGGAACCGTCATCGGGGACCGCTTCCCATCCTGGCTGGAGGTAAACTCGGCATCGGGGACCACTTCCCAGCCTCGCTTGAGGTAAACTAGGCACTAGAGACCACTTCCCATCCCCGCTATAGGTCAAAACGGCATTGGGGACCACTTCCCAGCCCTAGTGAAGGTAAACCCAGAACCTCGCTAGCCATCCCTTATGGATGGTACTACTTGGTTAAAACTGTTGTACTGGCCATCCCTACTGGATGGTAACCCACTGGCCATCCCTGCTGGATGCTACCGCTCAATGGAAATCCTTGCTGGATGGTACAACTGGCCATCCCTGCTGGATGGCACAACCCCCAAGGCTGCCCGGCTGGATACAACCTCCTGGCCAGCCCTACTGGAAACAACCTCCTGGACAGCACTGCTGGAAACAACCTTCTGGTCGGCCCTGCTAGAAACAACCTATTGGGAAGAGGATAGGTGCCCGCGTAATGTGCTGGTCACACCGAATCCACAAGAAATCTACCAGGTAACATGAAGTGACTCTGCCGACCAAACCATCAAGGAATGAACCAGGGGAAACCACTCACCCTGCTGGTCAAAACCATTGTGAATTGGAAAAGGGGGATACCCACTCCACCCCGCTGGACAAACAAATGAGAACCAAACCAGGGGAACCTCATCCCTGCTGGTCAAACAAACGAGAACATAACCAGGGGGAAACTCAACCCTGTTGGTCAAACAAACGAGAATTGAACCAGGGGGAGACTCAACCCTTCTTTTCAAACAAATGAGAACAGAACTAGGGGGAAACTCAACCCTGCTGGTCAAACAAATGATAACAGAAGGACCCTCTACGTCGCGAGAGGTCAAGGGTGCATTATGAAGAACATGACATGCACATGGGCCCCACACGGTGTGTGTCCCCAAGTCAACTCCAACCAAGCACACAAATGTTATCAGGTACAAACCACCACATGTACCTCCATGTGTTCCCATATACTCCCAGATTATACCACGTTTCCAGCCCAAAGGCTATCATGAACACAGCACCCAACATCAATACGGAGGGTGTAAACATAAAAACTCCAACATCCCACCTCATATGCCCAAGCATGACCAACTACACCTCTTCAAACATTTACTTCACTACACGAGCGTGCATGCGATCACATGCCAAGGGTCCTCTACAAACACAGTAGGATGAACCACCACCGGATCACCTTACTTGCTTCCACTTTTGAAAATAGCTCGAAAGAGACTCCACACATCCAAACGGATCACACCATTGTAATCCTCTCAATAAAACACACGAGATAGACTAATTACTCTTTTGCAATGGATATATGACGTAAATGTCATCTGGCACCGCTTTATGCCCGAACGACGTCCTGTGGTCCTAAGCCTCGGCCCTGAACACAGTCGGGTGCATCGCACCATTGCGATCCCCTCGGGAAAACAAATCCAAAGAACTGATCACTTGAGTGCAACAAATATCCTGATAAAAAGATGCATTCGGGCGCACAACACACGAGCAATGCCGCATCCCGGTTCGGGATCACAACGAACGGATCACACCATTGAAATCTTCTCGAAAAAGCACACAAGATGGACTATTAAATTTCCCAAAATGGACTCCCTGTGATAAAGATGGAAACCCCCACCAACTCACAAAATGGCCCTCATAGGTCCTATACCAGCGTGTGAAATTAAAGCAGGCGGATTGCGCCATTACATGCCCTCAAAAAAACACCCAGAAACGACAGCTCGCACGCCCCGAACGGACGTCTGATAAAAATGTTATGATAATCTGCATGAACCTTGAAAAATGGACCATGGAGCCCACATCTCAACATCAGATTCAATGAAAGAAAACTTATTGGAAAACCTATCCTCAGATCTAGGGTCCCAACAACGCTAACAGCGCTCAAATCGGACGTCGGATGCGTCAGTGCCGCTCAAAGCAAGAACCCCCAGAAAAACATTAAACTTACATAATGCACGAATCGTGGCAGCGAGACCTTCATATCGAGAATTAAATATTCCCAAGACCATCTCAAAAATTTCAAATTGAATTTTGAAGTACACTTCCATAGATATCATGCAAAACGGACTCCCGTAATGAAAATTATGGGCATCCAAAGAGTGGGGGGGCGAATCCCCTTAGACTGGACCGGCCTGGACCGGCTGGTCCACCCGGCCTAGGCCAGCCCGCGGTGACCATACATGAGGGCTAGTCATTCTTGCTGCGTGACGACCCGCGTGACACGTGTCTTTGTCCCCCGTGACGACCCCGTGGTCGCACGCCCCAACGGCTCGGCCTCGCTGCCTAGAGTTGCCTCCTCAGCCGGCCCACGGTGCTTCTCCCCACAACCCTAGACCACTCCTCTGCTTCTCAGCCATCCGTCTTACCTACGCCGCTTCCTGGGAGGGTTGTACCACCGTCGTCCTCTACCGAACCACCCTGAAACCGCCGGAAGAAGAGGGTTTTGGCAAGAAAACCTTCTGCGGTCACCCCGGGACTCCAAACATCAAACCGAAAAATGTGTCGGGAAGGTCAGAAAAAATACTAAACATCTATGTTATTTTCTAGAAGATTAAAAAACGGTTAAATAATATAAATTATGCTCTACATAGATGAAGAAACTGAAAATGAAAACACATGATCCTACCTCTTGGGCGTAGCCCTTAGCTTCGCAAGAGATCCACCGGTGATGGATCTACCTCTACCTTGGAGAGGATTGATGGGGGATGGTTAGTGAAGATATCTCCTTGGTTGAGACTTCCTCCACCAGATAAACAAGGTGGGATGGAAAGAGAGATGTTTTAGGTTTTTAAATAAGGAAAAATTAACTAAAATTTTAATTAATTTACAACCCCCAAAAATAACCCGCATCTGAAACTCTTGACGGGGTCAAGGTTAAGCCTCCAATAGAGTAAAAAACCACTTCCCAAACCCAGCGGAAGTCTCAGAATTTAAATCCGAGCCTCCATTCAGACGTTATAATACATAACGCTCGAGGCTGATAAATTACGAAAACACCCCTGGTGACATTTTTCATAGAAGGCCCACGCCCGCGAATGTTACACACCTTATAGGATAAAATACACCCTCCGAACTCAAAGGTGCCCACGTTTTTCAAATCCTAGACACCATTTAATAGATTCTTGATTTTAACCATTAAAAAAATAAATTAATAAATTATTTATCCGTTTAATGTTCTGTTAACGGGCGGGGATCCCAACATCCTGTGCCGACATGTTTTATGTCGTTCCTAGGGTAAATACCCCATTTAGGACTAATCCGTAAACTCATGTTTCTAATCTGAAGCATCGTTTAGGAGTTATCCCATTTATTTGGTTATCTCAGTGTGAACGCACTGCAAATTTAATTACGGCCACACCGGGGCCTGTAATCTCACACCCTCTGAAGGTGCTACTCTTGAATTACATAAAAAATATTCCAAAGTCTTTTATAGAAAAAACCAGGTTCTTAGATCATTCCCTCCTTCACATTTTTCATCCTTGAAAAGAAATACCAAGGAACAACTTAGGGTACTAAGCCCACATCTGGCTCTCCCATACCCAGAATAACTCTTTCAAAGTCCCGCGTCACCACACATAGACCAAAGGGTTCATTCTATTCACACGATGTATTCCCTTTCCGATGACGTGCATAGGAGTATGCACACATCTCCTCAGGTATGCCACGTGAGAGATGTCGTGCACCCACTCCAGACATTTGGGTTAAGGAAAGGCGGTAGGGAGACTCTTCATACCTTTGCATGATATCAAACATCCCAAAGGCCCTCGAGGGAAGCTTACCTCCCCGATCGAACCCCTACATCGCACGTCGTGACTGGAATCACCCTTTGGACCTGGGACAAAGCCCAGTGATTCCCTCCTTCAGAATATTCATATGGTGAAACACCCAAGGATATCCGATCACGGAAGGTTTCACAGTCGATGTCTTGCAACAAAGACTCTCTTACATGGTTGGAAAGCGAATGAGTCGACAACATCAACTATAGAAAAAAAGGTCCCATACCTTTTACCATTCTGACACAGTGTTACAACAATTGCCCGCGCCACCATGGTAACAACTCAATCAAGTAGTAGGGAGAAAAATAATTTCACACACAAAGTATAACAATTCTGCTGCAAAAAGTAGAAGAGTTGTAGGGAGTACCTCTTATCACATCATGATCTGCAGGATCGTAGAAATCCAAGGCTCGCGGCTGTCTGCAGTCCCAAATGTCAGCTCTCGGAGCCTGACGTGGATCTCCTAGTGGTAATGGGAAGACTTCATAAGGTCGTCATCCACTTATAGATCCTCTCGCTCCTCAGCTAGCACCAACTCTCTGGGCGCTACTCCGATCAAGTCGCTGCCTCTGCTGCGGTGGTGCACATACTACCTGCCCGATGTTCTCGGCCTGCCTGGTCGAACAATCTCGGGCCAAGTGACCTTGACCATCAGAGTCATAGCAATGGCGCTCTCTGGGCTACACTGGTTCCCTCTGATTCCACTGTGGTGTACGACCACGCCCCTGAGTCGTGTTATCGGAAAGCCACATATGTCGAGGTTCTATCAGCCGATGCCTACTAGTTGCGGCAGACATCTCGGCTCTATCGCGCCCACTGCCACCACCAACTGTAGAACGTGACAGGAAGCTTTTTGTAACCAACACCTATTTTATCTCCACAACAAATGTGGGAATTCCCAAGGGTAATATGACAACATGAATCTCTCGGCGGAGACCCTACTCAAACTCCCACTCTTGGATGTTTCTGTCATGGACCAATTCTGGTTAAAAGCGTGCACGGTCTGCGAAACTTGCCACGTACTCGGCCACCATCTTCCCTCTCTGCTGAATCTGAAGGAGCTCCTAAATCCAAACAGAGCCTATGAAGGAGGGGAAAAACTCTTCATGAAATGACAACTGATGTTCACCCAATGAAAGTGATGAATAGTCAAGAAAATGTGTCACCAGAATCCACCAACTCCAAGCTGCTCCGTGGAAAGCGTTGGAGGCCAAATCCACCATAAGATCTGTCGGTGTCTTCACAAGCCTGAAAAGGAGAACCACTATCTCAAGACAATCCTATGATGCCTGAGGGTGTGGCTCACCACCGAACCTCAGCAGTCTCAACCGCTGGAACTCATGGTGCGTGCTCAACATTTGCTCAAGCCCTGTTTGCTATGCTGCAGCTGTCTTCTGCTCAACAGGTGGGGGTGCTTCTTTAGGCCCACCTGGAGAAACGAGCTCACAATATGGGTCCTATAATGTGGCCTCATAGATCGCAGGGTCATCATCATGAACCAATGAAGGTATCCTTTGTGGCTGTCTTCGCAGAGACATCTGAAATGTTATCAAGGAGTGTCGCGGTCAGATGAGCATATATGTATATAACAGTAACAACAATGGGGATCTGGCTCAAGAAGGATAGTCAAAGGTTCAATCCTATGTGATGCACAAACCAATTTTCTCTGCAACTACTATCTCAGCAATCCGAGTTGACAAGTGGGTTATCAAGGTCTGGGTGAATGGATACGTTGGTCGCGCACCATCACTGGACTCCGTTTCTTGAGAGCCGCTCTCGAGACACATTATCATTTTTTCCCTAAATCCCAACCAATTATTTTTTAGGGATGTCCGAACAACATCCCAAGGAACGAACCACCTTTGAAACCACTTTTCCACGACCCAACCCTACCTGGGCTCGAGCCGCAAATACACCAAGCCCACCTCCATAGGCTAGTGGCTGGTGACCAGCGCCGAAGGCTAAACAACTCGGGGTGGACTTCACCTAAGTACATGTACACACACACATGTAGCACACTCAATGAAAAAGGGATGAGTAAAATAAAAAGGTTAATTACCAACTACTATAAATAAACTGCAACGTGCATCGATCTCTAAAAGTAAAAATCAAATGATTAGGGTAAACTGAAAATAAAATGGGAAAAACACATGCACAACCAGAAAAGTTCCACAACCCGACAATAGGTTAAAAAAGTAAACAGTTGGGAGTGTCCCACACATGGGACTCATATATGACCACCGCACACTATCCAAGCTCTCGAACTCCTAATATCCTCTGAGGTCACGAACAACCTGTTCATCATCTACAAGGGTACCCCATGTGTGGGAAAATCCCAAGTAGAGGTGAGTATAAAAATACTCAGTAGGATACCCCGAAAGCTCAAGGGAGCAACAAAGGAGGTACCAAATGCTTAGCAGTAGATCGAACAGGGGAAAGTAAAGGAGTATACCCGAGAGTGGAGTAATGAGTAACAGTAGAGAGTCCAACTCAACCCAACAAGATAAAGGAGGTACACTCGTTCAAACAAAAGGAGCTAGAAGCGGTGAGAAGATGAACTTCACGTTGAGTCTTTGATACCTATAGCAGGAGAGTAAACTCGTCCAACCAATAGAATATATGCACGGAAAGCACGTGTCACACCCCACGTGTCTTCACCATTCTTGGATAGAGAGTAGCCAAAATCTAAGGAGTGGGTACTAGAACAAGGTATATACAAATCCATATGCTCAATCAAGAAGCCCGAACATGATCGTAAGTGGATCTCCATCCCGTAGCTCAGCCCAATAATGTGATTAGCCAACAGTCACAGAAGTAAACACCTTCAATGCCCAGCATCCTACCCATCTGCCCTGAACTGCAAGTCAAGGGGATCAAATAACAGCACCTCGACACTATCCACTTTGGTCAGCACTGACTCGCCCTCACAGTTTTAGGTCGCCTCATAGGAACACGTCTCGGTGGGGAAAGAGCCCCTCGTACTTGAGAGTTATGGGGGAACGTCAAGCCACACCTCTTCACTACCATCTTGTGAAGAGTTCTCCTCAAAGATGACATGCGACACCCTGACCTGCCCCGCTGGAGGGTAATCCATGGAAGTCTACGGATTCCCACTGGAGGGAGACCTGCAAAAAAGTCGATGGGTGCCACACTTCCTAGTACCGTAAAAGGGTAATACACTGGAGGGATACCTAGATAAAGTCGTCGAAGAGTCCCAATGCCCAGTCACGTAAAATGGTACTCCAATGGAGGGAGGCTCAGAACCGTCATCGGGGACCACTTCCAAGCCTAACTGGAGGTAAAACCGGCATTGGGGACTACTTCACATCCCCAATGGAGGTAAACCCGGCATCAGGGACCACTTCCCAGCCCTGATGGAGGTAAAATTGCCATCAGGGACCACTTCCTAGCCCTACTGGAGGTAATCCCAGAACCGCTCTGGCCATCCCTGCTGGATGGTACTGCTCGATGAACACCGTTGTACTGGCCATCCCTGCTGGATGGTAACCCACCGGCCATCCCTGTGGGATGGTACCTCCCCTGGCCATCCCTGCTGGATGGTACAACTAGCCATCTCTGCTGGATGGTAGAACCTCTTGGCCAGCCCTGCTGGAAACAACCTCCTGGCCAGCCCACCTAGAAACGAACTCCTCACCAGCCCTGCTGGAAACAACCTCCTGGCCAACCCTACTGGAAACAATATCATGTATAGAGGATCGATGTCTGCGTAATGTGTTGGTCACAGAAAATCCACAAGAACTATAGTAGGGAAAAAGAAGAAACTCTTTCCATCAAACCATCGAGGACAGAACCAGGGGAAAACCACTCACCATGCTGGTCGAAACCATCGTGAACAGTACCAGGGGAAACCCACACAACCCTGCTATTCAAACAAACGAGAACAGAACCAGGGGAAACTCAACCCTGCTGGTCAATCAAATGAGAAATGAACAAGGGGGAAACGCAACCCTACTGGTCAAACAAATGAGAACTGAACCAGTGGAAACTCAACCTTATTGGTCAAACAAACAAGAACAGAAGGACCCTCTACGTTTCGAGAGGTCAAGGGTACGCTAATCAGAACACGACACACACATGGGTCCCACACGAAGTGTGGCCCCAAGTCAACTCCAACCATGCGCACAAACGTTCTCAGGTACCAGCCACCACATGTACCTCCAATCATTTACGCATACTCCCAGAGTATTCCACGTTTCCAGCCCAAAGGCTATCGTGCACACGGCACCCAACGACAATGTGGAGGGAATAAACGTAACATCTCCAACTTGCCCCCTCATCGGACCAGGAATGACCAACTACACCTCTTCAAACATTTACTTCACTCACATGGGAGTGAATGCAATCACATGCCAAGTGTCTGATACAAACACAGTAGGACAAACCACCACCTGAGCACCTTACGTGCTTCTGCATTTAAATATATCTCGAAAGAGACTCCACACATAGAATCGGATCGCACCATTGTAGTCCTCGTGGAAAAAACAGGATATAGACTACTTACTCACCTCCAATGGATATCCGACATAAAAGTAGGCTGACACCACTTTATGCCCGAACGACGTCTCGTGGTCCCGAGCCTCAGTCTAGAAAATAGTTGGGCGCACCACACCATTGCGATCCCTTCGATAAAACACATCAAAAGGACTGCTCACTTGAGTAAAAACAGATATCTGGATAAAATGATGCATTCCGGCACACCGCACACGAGCGGTGCTATATGGGACCTGCATCCCAATCCCAAAGCACAACGAACGGATCACTCCGATGTGATCCACTCAAAAAAGTACACAAGATGGACTATGCACTTGTCCAAAATGGACACCCGGTGATAAAGATGGAAATCACAGCCATGTCCTAAAACGGCCCTCACGGGAACCGCACCAAAATGCAGAATTAAATCATGCATATTTTTTCATTGCAATGCCCTCGGAAAAACACCCAGAAAAGACTGCTCGCATGCTCCAAACGGATGTCCGATGAAAAAATTAGAAAAAGATATGTGCAGCTCGAAAGATGACATTTGGGGCCCCCATATCAACTCCGGTATCAACATACGAAACCATATAGAAAAACATAGACTCGGCACCACTATCCCAACACCGCTGACAGGGCTCAAATTGGATGTCGGATGCGTCTGCGCCGCTCAAAAAAAGAACCCTGGAAAAACGTAAATCTAACATACCGCACACATCGTGGCACCGAGCCCATCATCTCGGGAATTAAAAATTCCCTAGACCATCTCAAAAGTTCACCGTGATGTCTAGAGTACACTGTCATAGATGGCATGAAAAACGGACTCCTGTAAAGAAAATTATGGGCATCTGAAGAGGGGAGGGGGAATCCCCTTGGGCTAGACCGGCCTGGACTGGCCGGTCCGCCCAGTCGGGGCCTGCCTGCGCCGACCAGCACGGCTCAAAGCGCCGGGCAACAGGTTAGTCACGCAGACCATTTGTGGATCTTCGGTCCATGCGATGACCGGACAAGAGGGTCGGTTATTCTCGTCGTGTGAAGTCCCGCGGGACGCGGGTCTTTGTCCCCCACCGTGACCCCGCGGTAGCGCGCCCCTGCGGCTCGGCCTCGCCGCCTCGAGCCGTCGCCTCAGTCGGCCAGCACCGCCTCTCGCCAGCGCCCTTGACCGCGCCTCTGCTTCTCAGTCATCTGGCTTGCCCGCACTACCACCTGGGAGTGCTGCACCGCCATCGTCACCTGTCGGACCACCCTGAAACCACCAGAAGAAGGGGGTTTTGGCTGGAAAACGTCCCGAGGTCACCCCGGACACCCCGGGATTCCAAATATCAAACCAAAAAATGTGTCGGTATGGTCAGAAAAAATAATACGCATCAATGGTATTTTAATGAAGATTAGATATCACTTCAATACTATAAATTAATCCCGACATAGATGCGGAAATTGAAAATAAAAACACACGATCCTACCTCTTGGGCGTAGCCCGTAGCTTCGCAAGAGATCTGCCAGTGCCAGATCTTCATCTACCTTGGAGAGGAAAGATGGAGGAGGTTTGGAGAAGAGATCTCCATGGTTGAGATTTACCTCGCCAAAGAAACAAGAAGGGAAGGAGAGAGAGGGGGATTAGGTGTTTAAATAAAGAAAAATTAATTAAAAAATTAATTAATTTAAAACCCCAAAAACTAACCCGCATCCGAAACTCTCCACAGGGTCCAGGTTAAGCCTCCCCTAGGGTAAACACCTCCTATAGGGCACAATGGAGGTCTCAGAATTTTAATCCGTGCCTCTATTCAGATGTTATAAAACCTAACGCCTAAGGCCGCTAAATTATGAATACGCCCCTGGTGGAATTTTTCACAGAAGGCCCGCGCCCGCGAAAGTGACACCCCTTCTAGAGTAAATGGCATGATCCAAACTCAATAGTTCCCTCAGTTGTCCAATCCGAGACACTATTTAATAGATTCTTGAATTTAGCCATTAAACTAATAAATTAATTAGTTATTTATCTGTTTAATGTTATATTAACTGGCAAGGGGTCCCAAAATCCCGCGACGACAAGTTTTATGTCATTCCTATGGTAAAAACCCCATTTCGGACCCATCTGTAAACTTAGATTTCTGATCTAAAGCACTATTTTGATTTATACCATTTATTTGGTGTTCTCAGTGTTAACGTATAGAAAATTTAATTCTGGCCACACTGTAGCTCAGAATCGCACGCCGTCTGAAGGCGCTACCCAAGAATAACATCAATAATATTCCAAAGTCTTTCATAGAAAAAACAAGGTTCTTACAACCACCCATAATAGTATATTAAAATAATTAAACATATATAACTTAATATATTTAATTCATAAACAATGTGTTTTTTCATCCAATATCGATATTGAGTAATGAATAAAAATTTGTCAATATTTCCCTTGATAAAAATAATAACATTCAATGTAGAAAACAATAATTATAAATGAATCATGTTTTACAATATAAATAAAACTAGGATAAATCATATGGATATTATTAGAAACATAATTTCCAAACATCATTAGAAGGTGAACATTTCAGAAGAAAGATAATGACCTCAAAAATGAATCAATAAAGTGAATTAGAATACTTTAAATGGTAAAAATGATTATAAATCATCCATATAATCAATAAGTATTGTGTCAATACACCATATCCATAGTGGGTCATTTTTAGAAAAAAAATTTATGTTTTTTATTAATAATGACACAATAGGTATGATTTTAAATTTTATCAAGGGAAAAATCCTTTTTTACAAAGATAACAAATTTAAAACAAAAATAATATAAAATATATTGAAAATAAATTTCTGAAAAAAATAGAATATTTTATTTTATTTTTAAAAACATTGATTTTTTTCATAGAATGAACTTTTATACATGTTGATAATCAAAAAAAATTATTACATTTTCAGTAAAATTAAAACGACTGTTGTTTTGGAAATAACATTATGATTAATTACATTTTTTAATATTAAAATTGATTAAAATTACATTTAAAAGTTATTTTATAAGGGTTAAAACATATTTTCAAACATTTTTATAAAAAATGATTTTGAAAGATAATAGATTTCTGATCGAATAGGGAAATCATGATGTATTTTCTTAAAAAATTATCTGTTATTTTAACTAAAAAATAGTGTAATAGCTGTACTATTTCATGAAAATATCATTATTAAACACAGAATAATGAAATTAAATCGTTTTATTATAAAATTATCAAATAATTTCTTTCCAGGTAAATTAATACATAATAAATCATGATTTAATTCATGTTTTGAAATTAATTCTTATAATAATCTTATAGTTTAAGTGAGAGTAGAAAAATGAATATATTATATGTTTCAATTATAAATACACATAAAATGTATAAATAGAAAATATTATAACAAATTTAATTCCACATGTAATTAGAGAATATAAATGATGATAAAGAAGTAATATAACCTAATGATGAGAAATTGAGTTATGGTATATTTAAAGACTTGGTAAATTTAATGTCAAATAAGATTCAATGAAATAATCAAAATATAGAGTTAAAATAAAAATATCTATTAATTAAAAATGATATTACATTTTATTGGGTATTTATTTTCACAATAAAATATAAATTAGGTGCATGAAAATAAAATTTTCCTTAATGAAGTGAAATAGAGATAAAGTTGTTTACCATTTGTCTTACTCATCAAATACATTATTTATATTACTAAATGAAAATATATGTAACTTATTTACCTTCATTAGATATTTTTTTAAGTTTTTCCTTTCATTTCACTAATAACCATGTTATATAAGATAACTTAATATATTATTTTTATAATGGGTGTTTCGAAGATATTTGACTTATGTGTAAAAAATTGACTTTTGTTGATAGAAATTTGGTCTGTGAGGTCATTATTTTAAAAAAATATAGAATTATAATACACAAATAACTTTTATATTTATACATTAATTTCAATTTTATTCCCAATAATAAATTTTTTTATGAAATTATTTATATTAATATAATCAAGATCGAAGGCTATAGGATGCATGAGTAACATTTCTAATTTTTGACGATTATTTTGAAAAAAAGGTAAGTAAAATTTTATATTGACAGACAATATTAATATCAAAAATACCATATTATTTATTTAATTTTTTCTATATATATCATATGTTTTTTGGGGAATGATAATATAGAAATATAACTTCGTGGCGGCGGTTGTCCATAGGTACACAGACAACACTATCATCATTCAATGAGTAAAAAGAGAAGAAATAAAATGATATATAATCTTTTTAGAGTGATAAATATTTAATTAAAATAATAATAAATTAATATAAATAATATATATATATAGTAATCATATTCTTATTACCTTATATGAGAAGAATTAGTGAAAATGAATCACATTGTATCGGGAGGCAACAGTCCACTATACACATGAGAGATGTTATCGTATCACCTATAAATTTGATAGTAAATAGATATATATGATATAATGACCCAAGATTATTAATTAATATATATATATTATACATACCATATATATATCATCATACCAACCATGATAGTTGTCAATGGAAAATGTGCCCCACGAGTTCGTGGGGCATCTGTCCAATGTATAGATGAGTGATGTCATTGTTTACTATTTGAGGGAAGATGAGATTGATATAGGTCATGAATATAACATAATAACATACTAGTATATTAGATATATTGTTGTTATTATATAATCCTAAACTAATATTATTTTAATGATGTTAAAGAATAAATAAAACAAAAACGTATACTATCGAATTTTACCTCTTCTAATATAAAATCCTTAGAAATATAGAAAAACTATTCCAATAATGGATTTATTAAAAAAGTAATTCTAGAATGTGATTATTGATATTTTTATGTATTATTGGAATAAAATAGATTTATAAAAATAGTTTTATACTGTGAATAAGAGAGGATTTGGTGTGGCCTTTTACAAGTGAGGTTACTGGCGCACTAGTAATTTTTGAATGGAAAAGGGGTTAAACATTTTTTCACCTAAAAAAGGTTAAAAAATAGATAATTATTAATAATTATACAATATAATGTCTAACAAATGATATAAATGTTATTTTAGACATGTTTTTAGGTATTTTAAACCCCAATCATTATAGTTTAACCCCCAGAAAACTCATTTTTAACATAACCATGGTAACTAATTTTTAATTATCTTTAATATTAAATATGGTTTAAAATTAATATTAATTTGTTATAAAATATATATTATTCATATTTAAAACAATTAATAATTTTTAAAAAATTAAATTTACATTATTATAAAAATTAAATATAAAAAAAATGACATATGCAACAAAAAAGTGGTGTTTCAATATGAAAATTATTACAAGTATGATATGATTTAATATAAAAAAGAAATATTAAAATGATAAAAATTACCAATTTTTTTATTGTAATAAAAATTAACTAATTTTTCTTTTAAACCAATTAATAAAATAATTTATCATAGTAATTTATTTAAATGAAATGATAATTTTCATTTAGAAATCGTTATTTAATATTATTCACCTAAAAATTAATCCATTATAAAAAATATAAAAAATTTCCCATATGAAAAGTTTTATATGATTATATGAAAAATTATATTAATTTTATGAAATAAATTCTATAAAATGATGATAAATTATTTGTTTTGTAACTATGAACGAAACAATAATGTTATTTTCATCAGAAAAAAATTCGATATAACTTTTTGAAGTCATATTATTTTTATTTTATTTATAATAAATAGATATAAATATAATTTAATTAAAAAATTTATAAACAATAATATTCTGATAATTTGTTCAATACTATTCATACACATAAATTTATCAAATATGTCGTAATGGAATAATATATTATAGTTTCTTCATACTTGAGAATGTGTGTTCTTCATCCTATCAATTAGAATAAATTTAATGATGTATATTTCATCGGGTTTAAGAATGGAGTTATATATATATATATATTAATATATAATTTAAAAATAGATCTTTTATTATTTTTTCTTATCACATTCACCCGACATTGAATAAATTAGGTCTTTGAAATTTGTTCTTCCACTCATGTAATCAAGGGTTTGATATTTGAAAACTCATTTATTGAACACTTGCATCATAATATGGGTTAAAAACTACAAAAAAAATAATATGGATTTAAATTAAGGAATTATTTAATAACACAAGAGAATGTTTCTAAGTATTTCTCATTTTGTGGCATGTGAGGATATGGATACTGAAATAAATACTAAATAATTATTGAGTCTGATAATGGACATTGGTCATAAGAAATTCAATGATTTATGGAAATTTAAGGACATAAAAATTGATATATAAGATGATTTAAAAGTATATTTGATTCAAAAAATATGAATGTAATAGTGTATTTTTTTATTTTGGGCTATTTTTCTAAAATTTATGGAATTATTTAATTTCCAAATAATAGAAGGAAATATACTTACATAACACATTTATACCTAATAATCACAATTTCATTCATTTTTATTTCTCTAATCAATTAATTCATCTCTTACTCAATGAAATGAATGTGAAAAAATTAATATTTTATTTCTAGAGCTCTAAAATTAAAATTTCACTAATTTGATGATTCATAAAATAATGAAAAGTCTTTTCACCAGTAAATAATTATTTTTTAAAATCAATTGGTTTGAATATGTTATCCAAGTCAATACATTAGTCAATATAACCCAACAATAACACCACTTATTCATCATAAATATTTTATTTTACAATTATTTTTTTCAATAATGGAATGTTAAAAAGAACATAATGTAATATATTGGTATCCATTATGAAGTTATCGTTATTTTATAAGGGATTAAATTCCCACAACCATTCCAGATGCAATGATTTTTCACCTATCATGAATGTTGAAAATTTTATTGAACAATGTGAATAAAATTCCCATCACATTTAAAATGGTGATGAATCATAATTAATACAACATCAATGATTATATAATGATTAAGGGTTTACAATACTTTTATTCATATGTCAAAAAAGAAAATTTTATCCTTCTCAAATAAATATATCTTATATTAAAAAGATATGTTTTATTCTCATTAATATTTCAAAAAATATACATAATCATGTTATAAATCTATCACATACATCATAAAAATGTTTTTTAAGACATTTAACTTTGGATCAATCATAATCTCATATACCTATGATGGTATCCAAAACACAAAGGTTTCATATATTTTACATTGTCCTCATATGTTTCATGATACCCTTAATAAACATAAATCAATAATTTGTTTATTGAATTATAATAAATAAATACAAAGATCATTTAATTTAAACATAGTTCATTCCTAGGTCTAAGGGTTAACCAATAGGAGGAGTAATTAACATTAATAATGCATAAGAACTCTATATTTAATACAATTAACAATATATTTATCTCTATGTTTAGAATTATATCTTTCCATAATACTATTCATTTTTCCTCGAAAATGCATTGAGTTATTCGCTTATATTACACAAGTAAAATTTTTTCACATCCCATTGATAATATAACCTTTGTTTTCCTTGTCCTATTTATTATATGAAGAAATTTGGTTATTATTCCCTCCATCTTCTCCACCACTTGAGTTTTAATAGGACTCCATTATATAACAATTTTGTGAGTTTGGGAACTAGTTTAGGTATGCATTGTATATGATATATCATTATTGTTGATCCTAAATTATCATGAATTTTTTCAATCCTATCATCATATAATTTGATTACACATAGTCATAATAGTTTCCTTTGTTTTCAAGGTTAACATGATTTCTCAAAGTTCTAACGATTTACTAAAATTGTAATGTATAGTTTGAGTAAAAAAATTATTAATGAGAAAACCATATAATATTTTATAATATTTTTAAATGATGAGAATTTTTTAACCTATGACATGTTAATTTTAACAAGGGTCAGTCATTGTCAATATTTATTCAAATCCTTTATAATGGGTTTTAATGAAATTGTGAATCTTCCTATTCATATCCCCCAGGAATATTAAACCAAGTGTGAAGCATGAGACAATGTGTTTAGCATGTGATGATATGGTCAATCCAAATAAACACCATTTAGATTAATTATCCAAAGGAATATATTTTCTAGAACCATATCCACTTGGTTTATCTTTAGAGAGATGTATTTCTGTATAAAATTAAATATTCATTTTCCAAATGATTATGATTTCTTTTTATAATTATCCTAAATTTCTATACTAGGCTTACGATTCCTAATATATATATGCCAAAATCTTGTCCCCAAGGTTACTAATAAAAATTTATTAATATCAAATATAGTGATTATGGATAAAATAGATTAGACATGGGTCATACTTTATTACATTAGAATAAGATACAAGGAATCATATCCATAATGAATAAACTGTTTCACAGTAATGGTAAACTTAATACAGACATTATTCCCATATTAAATTTGAAAATAAAAATAAAAATGCATTTTCATTTGATAATGTCATTATTCGATATTTAATATCCGAACAGATCATATTTATTACAATTATGTCATTCTTGTATAAGGGAAGAAAATAATGGGGACCTCAAATTATTAGATAGGATTAGGTACATCAAAATGTTTCACGAAAAAATAATAAAAATTAACTTTTAAAGGTAACTAAATGAACACAGATTCAATTTAAATTCCTTGATTTTTAAGATAATATATGTCATAATGGACATAGAAAGATAAATAAATGAACCAAGTTACAATTTTATAAACATAAATATCATTAATAGATAAGGAATAATATATATTGGAAGGCTAATAACTAAAATACAATACATTTATTAAATAACTAATAGTGAAAATAATTTAAAAATAATATCATTGTGAAAATATCACGGATAATAATAATAACAACATGTAAATTTTCATTGTTGGAAATTTATTATTATTATATGTAATGTTCTTAGGAACATGATCCTCTACCATCAATACATTTAATAGTATAGTTTAGGACTATAGTTAGACACCTATGTAACATTAGCTATTTGATTCACCTCAAGGGACTACTGAGGTAACAAGGGACTTTTTAATTCATAGCCCCACTCATTACTGCATGCCCAATGCATTCTTCATAAATCAAATAATCTATTTAATTCATCAAAAATTCCCTTTATCATAAAATATTAATATTGAGTAATTAAAATGTATTTTTCAATATTTCCTCATATAATTCAACAACATCTAATGTAGAACACGTTATTTAAAAATGTTCTATGGTTCAAGGAATAAAAATATCCGTGATTAATAATATTTATATTTTTTAAAATTTTAATATCCAATTATTACATCAATGTTAATATTTCATGTAAAAGGTAATTGATAAATAATGATCCATATATGTGTTTGACAATACCACACATGGGATGAATGATCATAAAACATACATGAAATGAATATGGATTGTATCAGTTCCACATATATATAATAATGTATAATTAGAATAATGGTTGATGTTATTGATTAATATTGATACAATAAAAATATTTCCAAAATAAATCTAGTGAATATTGACTTTTTTTTAATTTTAATGTAATGATAAAAAGACAATTTCTCAAAAAAATAGAAATAAATATATTTGAAAATCAAAATTTTATCATATAATAGAATTTTTCAAAATATATTTTTTCATGAAGACCATAAATTATACACATTATATATAAATTAAAGCAATGACTCCCTTTATATTTTAATTAAAATCTTTACATGAATTGTATTAAAAACCCGAGATGATTCCATTAATTTTTTTTATAAAAAGTGAAAATGGATAAAATTGTATTTAAAAAATCATTAGTAAATAGTTCAAAAAAATTTCAATTTTTAAATAAAACATGATTTTTTATGGAAAAAAATTTACGTCTAGAGAAAGTAAGAAAGAATGATTTTCTTTAAAGTATTTTACCAATTAATTTTAGAAACAAATTGTGTTAAAATAGTACAATTATTTCACATTATAATTAATAAAATTAGAAAAGTATAACAAAATGGGTATTTTAGGTAATTTGAAAAAAAGTTCCTTCATTTTAAATTTAAGCACAAATAATCCTGAGTAAAATGAGATTCACAAATAAACCCATAAAATGATCATAACATTGTAGTGATAATTAATCAATAATTATATAAACTTTATTAATTATAATCCACATAAAACAAGTGAAATAACATATATTTTTATGAAAAGTCATCACACATGTAATCATAAGTGTTTAATGAAAATGAAAAAAATAATGTAACCCAATAAAAATAAATAGAGTTATTGAATACTTTACAACTTTTTATCAATTAATTCAAATCCCATTTGATGAAACAAATAAAATTGAAAATAAAAATATTAATAACTATAAGAAATCATGTTATTAAATTTCAATGGGTAATTATTGTTTAGAAAAAGTCCTCCCATTTGATGATGTTGGATTGAGTGAGTTTTTGGAGAATATTTGAGGACGTTGATGATGGATGGTTATAAAAGAACATATCAAGATTTAGTGTCATATATATAATATTATTCTGGCACAAAATAAAAAATCACACATAAGAGAAAAATGTGTGATATCATGAAATATCAAAATAACTAATCTCAAAAAAGTGAGAAAAATATATGATCTCATGAAAGATTTAAATGATTGATCTAGAAAAAAATGCAATTGTTAGTTCTCAACCATGAGTGAAATGTTTGATATTGAAAAAGAAAAATATTTCTGATCACGTGATAGAGAATATTATTCCACTTTAAAAAAATGAATGTTTGATCTCATGTGAGGCTAATATCTCTAATATCACAAAGCATAATTGTTTGAACTAATATCATGGTGTGGGAATGAATAGACTAATCACACACAGACACACAGAAACATATATATTTATATATTCTACGATCAAAATTTCAAAAAGGAATATTTGTAAAAGGATATTGTGGGGAGATCTCACGAGGTCTATCAAGAAACACAAATTATGGAACTAACTGATTTATATCAATGTTGATTGAAATCACATAACCACAAAATTTAATTTGGAATTTTATATGTAATCTGAAAATATGAATGATTGTATTTGAATATTTTGATGCAGTTTCACTCATCACTTTTGATTGTATTTGTATCCCATTATGGATAACACAAATCACTTGAATAAAATATCACTAACCATCGAAAGAATGATTTTAGGTCTCAAGAAAGGATCTCATGGAGATTATGATTTGGATTTCTATATTAGTGGAATGAATGGTAGTATGTGATATGTGTAGTTATTGTAATTGATTTATGTATATAAATACCCCAGGCCCATTATTAAAAACATAAAAAGTCTTACCTCATTTTTTCATCTGAGGCATCTTCTGAGAATGTGTCTCAGAGATTGACATATTGAGAGAGCTTTTAGGATATATTTATTGTAAGATAACAAATTATTTACATGAAATTAGTGTTGTGAGTGATCTAAACAATGTCATGTAAAAAGTGTGATAGGGTTCCAAACTAGGTTCCTATGAAAAGAATTAAAGGGTCTCATGCAATGTACAAAATCTGTTATGTGTTCGCATCTCACAAAATAGAATTTCATAGGATATCACAAAATTGTATGAGCCAAGAGCTCACATTATATAACATGAAAGGATCTCATGAATGTGGTTAGTAACTACGATCTCACACTAAGGGTTTCACATCGGGATTTCAAGAAAGTGTACATGTGAAGATATCACGCAAGGGATTAAACATCGGGTTATTTTGTAGAGGTATCACAATAGAGTATTGATCAAGGAGATAAATTCATAAATTACCATATTACATGTTTCATTATTAAAAATATATTCATAATTTGAAGAAGTCATATGATGTTCACCATCCCATAAATTCTGAACGAAAGAGATTATTTACTTTCGCATTTAATAAAACGAATTGAAGACTTTTCTTTTGATAAAGATAAATATATAGAAAAATAGAAGTAATTTTCTAGGACTACAAAAATAGTATCATGTTCTAGGTTTCTGGAAATTAGATTTATAGCCTCAAGGTGTTTTAATGGACATAAAGAAGAAGTCCATAATTAATATCACCATATCATCTACCTATAATTTATGATTCATTTAGTATTTATAAAGAAGTTAAATATGTGTCCATAAACTGTGTGTTAATACTTTTTGGAGCGGTTTGAAAATGAAGAGGATGATTGTGGTCCCTTACACATGCATTGATCCATCAAAGGAGATATTTAGGGTGAAACCCTTGGAAAAATGTTGGTTTATCCTAAACATTGTAATGGATGTGATATTGGGAATAATAATGATCTAGACTGACCCTCGAATTGGATGTGTGCCTTATTTAATTTTTAACATCGGTACATGGATGTTGTATGCTCCAAGGGCATATCTTAGTATGGGGGTAACCGCGTAAAATCGAGATGTATCATGCATGATATCATTTCATCTCGTAGAATTCTACGAGTACGGGTATAAAAATATTTTTTTATTAATGGGAAAAAGGAATAATAGGTGTGTTGATTTAATATTCAATAACTTGATTGACCCCCACCTCTCTCAGGGTATTTTACGTATTTGGGATAACAATTGTTATGATAGTCGAAGATCAATTTTTTTTTGTTTTTCTATGTGTGGATTCAATGTGTTCTATAAATCATAATGGTATTTTAATAATCCATGGATGAAATTTTCAATTATGAATGAATCAGATGCAGTTTTTATTTCGATCACTGTGTGTGGATGTGTTTAGAGTTGAATCATTTGGGATTTCAGTAAGATTAGAAAACAGAGTTTTATCAATAGAATAATATAGAGTGATCAATGTTGATGCAAAATTGTTCAATGATTTTTATGGATCCCTATCTAATGATATATATATATACCATGGTGATTCCATTAATGTAATAAAATGATATGTGGGATAAGTTTGAAAATATTTCTGAGGATCACTCTAATGTTAGGGACTAAATTTTGTAGGATCTATGTAATATATATAATGATCTAATAATGAAACCAAAAATTCATATTGATTCATTATTTGAGTAGGTAAAAGGTTTTTTGGAAGACATTTATTGTATCTTAGAAATAGTTAAACATGTAAGTATTGTGAAGCACTTCTAAATAAGACAACCTTATAATTTCAATTAGAAGTTTTCTGTATTATTTGATAATGAACCCATGAATTTGACATTAGATATCTTGCACAGAAATCTAGTTATATATTAGAATAGAAATGATGATAATGATTATGAGAAATTATATATGTCCAAATAGGTAGCATTAATGTCAAGTATGATGCACGCCATTGAATATGTATAGTAAGAATAAGAGATGAATGAAGAGCTGGAATTCATTTACTCAAACATTAAAATTTTATGAGGAAATATCAACAGCAAACTCTCACATACATGAGTTTAATGAAAAGATTGTACCAATGAAAAATAATAAGTCAAATGAATAGTTGATATGTAGAATGTATTATACTCCACTCTTGATGAGATAAATTATTACAGTGTTGAATCCAATATAGTCAAAGACACCGTTCATAACACCAATATCTATATGTTTCCAAAGTAATTATCTAATTCATTCCCTATGGAATAAATAATAATGATTAAGTATTCAATTTCAGATCCATAAAAAATGATTGGTGAGATAAAGATCAATGATTTGGAATAGAAAAGAGTAATAAAAGGTTTGAATAACAGAGTAAAAGATCAAATGAAACACATTAAAAATATTTAAGAGGATGTTGTATGTCACTGATGAATTTCTATGTATTAATAAAAACACATGAATCAATATATGTAATTAGGAATGATGATAAATTTTGAAATAAAATTGAAAGTGAAACATAAAGGCCCAACAGAATAACAGAGACTATCAATTCCAAATGATAATGATGTTATATTTCATGATCGATAATAGAATGTTGTAATTGTTAATGCCAAAACATAATAAGATGTTCTGAAATTTATTATTTATTTTTGTATAAATAAAAAACATATTATTCAAAGTGCCCAAGAGAAACCCTGTATTTCATTGATGATACACAAAATATCGAACCTTGTTATACATTATTCATGGGAAGTGATGAGTCACTCAAGAAATGATTGATCCACAGCCAAGAGGTACCTATCAGAGAAATAACAATAGAGTTAGTCATAAAGATAAAAATGTTACATGATATAATTTAAAGGTCACTATTTTGGATGTGGAGTATTTGGACCCATGGAATGATAATACCTATAAAAAATATCAAGGAATTTTCTGAAACATAAATAATTTATATTAAGAAGCATCTCATTAAATCATCATGTGAGTTGAAAACAAAAAAAAATCAATTTTAACTATTATAGTGTGAAGTTGTTAGTTCATACTCATTGTAATATCATGAAAATCAGTCTGTAAAATTTTTAATGTAAATGAAATTGATGAAAAAAAATATTAGGGATGACATTTGTCAAAGATATTTCCCATAATGCATTTAATAGTTATATTGTATGGATAATTGACAGAAGTTTCACAACCCCTAAGAAAAGTAATAATTCTATTATTACATAAGTAATGTATGGCTTGGGATTTGTTTCCAAATTTGTAAATGATGAAGGCCTAATTATATTTGTCTCTCGAAAATCTAAATTTGTGGTCAAAGAAACATGACATGAAAATGTCTTGGTTGTTGAAGGTCTCAGGCACAAAATTCTTTGTTCTATTTAGCAATGTGACTCTGAGTATGTAATTATAATTATTATGAAGATGTGAATCATAAAAGGAATATATGGCGAAGTTGGTCTATAGGGAAAAATAATGAGGGGTAATCTCTGCATTGTAATTAGGGATGAATATATGTGCAATTTATCCACAAAGGAGGATAAAATGATATGGCATAATATATATGTCAATATATTCCAACCATACAAATATGATATGATGAAATGTGAGGAAACTATATATCTTCATGTTCTATCACATGATCATATAGAAATGTTTCATTATTGTCAATAAGGGATGATGATCCTAAATGAATCCATGTAAAATGACGAAAAGTAATCAAGAGTCCTTGAATTGATGCATGTAGATGTTTGTGGTATATAACACTAAAATAAATTGATGGTAAGAGGTATTAACAATCATTCGTTGATGATTTTAATAGTATGGAATGGGTATTTTTGATATCCCACAAGTCTGATGAAGTTAGTTTCAAAAAATAGTATCTAGGGGAATCTCATTGGATTTTTGGAAATATGATTATAATGATTCCTAATGATAATGATACCGAATTTACAAACAATAAATTAAAAGATTATCCTCATAAATTGAGCATAATCCATCATGTTTTTGTAGATATAACTCGTTTTCAAAATGGAGTGGTTGAGATGAGAAGTACTATAATAAAAACATGTCCAAAAATTTCTTTTTGATAAATTCCTACCAAACAATTATTTACGAAATAAGTCTAGACATATGTATATATATCCAAAATGGGTCTGCTAAATCTGAGGGATTAAATTACTCAGTATGAGTTCTAGTATAAGAAGACGCAATCATAGATATACATTATAATAATTAGATGTATGTTTTCTATTCTCATGAGGGAGAAACATTAAAAATTGGATTCATGAGGTTTTGAGGGTGGTATTTCAAGGATATGTAGGTAACATAAGGGAATATTTATGTTTCAATAGTAGGCTTGACAATTTAATTAATGGATTGATTTCACTATTGTAGAGAATGAATAGAATCTTCTACATCACAGTGAAAAATTATCTAATGAATGTGATGAAGTGTTTAGCACATCAAATGTATTTAAAGTGAAAAATATTGATTCATAACAACATATTTGTGATGTGTAGAAGGAAATAAAATATATATCTTCAAAAACAAAGAATCATTCTAAATTTGACAGAAATGACATCATTTGTGATCATGAGTCACCATTTCATATATGAAGAATAATGTCATGATAGTTAACAACCAATTTATCTCTGGATGAAGCTGTTTTTTTAGGAATCATTAAGAATTCAGAACTGTATCAAGGAAATGAATATATAGTTTGACCAAATTGACAAGAATCATAAATTAGATATTTTTTAGAGACCAAAAAAAAAATTTCAATTTTACCAAATGGGGGTTTTCCCAAAAGATGAATTAATATAGAATTATGATTCAAATAAAATCATGACTTATGCCCAATGTGTACTCCCAGGTAGAGTAATTAATGTTGATGAACTATTTTCACCTATTTAGAGACTATATACAATTAGATTATTCTTTAATAAAGCTGTTAAAATAATGACCAACATTTTCTAGATGGACATAAAATATACATTTCTCAATGGGTTTCTATAATAAGAGCTTAATATTGAGAATCTAGATCTTTTTCAAAACCATGAATTTTTGGAAAGAGGTTTTCAGAGGAATAAATAACATTATGAGTCGAAAAAGTAATAAGAGAATGGTATTGAAAAGTAGATAAACATTTTATGAATCTTGAAATTAAGTATTTTTAAGATGTTCATAATCTATATCTCAACAACGATATTAATAAAATGAAGATGGTGTTTTTATTTTTTGATGAAATAATAATGTTCTAATTAGATGATTCTTGATGTAATCAATTCATGTAATTCATGAACTGGTAATTTTAGATGTTAATGTTTTAGGAACTGACATTTTTCCTTGGTTTCTAGGTTACAGAAGGGAAGAATTGATCATTTATTTCTAAATCTAAATATGCAGTGGGGTTTTTAAGAAGAATTTAAATGGATACTTTCATGGAGTTGACGACCCTAAAGGATTATTGGGTGAAACATTAGAGATATGATTAGGGAAATTCAGTTAATGTCACATGGTTTATGAAAATCACTAGGAGTCTATTATAGATGACATTGAAAAGACTTGACATAGTTTTCCACGTTACAAGAAGTATGGTATAAATGATTTCCCAAACAAAGACACTAATTTTTTTTCAAAAGAATACATTTTTATATCAAAGGTTTAAAGGATTTTAGTTTTCTGTATAATGATAAATCATAGAAAGATTTATGGGGCCATGTAAATATATATTGCAATGATTCCTTGGATAATAAAACTCCAATCAGAGGTGATGCATTCTATCATGGTGAAATGAGTTTTTATTATGAAACATGATTTCATTTACTTGGGAAAAATAGGATATGAATATATTTCATCTAGGCAATATTTCAAATAATTATTATGATTGATGGGGTATCTTGATGATTTTAGAGTTAAAGTGCATTCTTTGATTAGAATCCATTGAGATATTTCAATATCCACAAATCAATGAATAAATTCATTAAATAAGTTGATGAAAATGATCATTGAATCCAGCTATAATTTTATCATGGATAATATGGTGTTTGGCCTTGTGATTTTGGAGTACATGGATAGAGAACTGTAGGTTTCATATATTCTTGAGGATTTCATTAACCAAAATGGAATTTGAGAGGAATCTAATAGGAATTTGGGTTCATTAGACTCCCTATACATGATATATTGTGGATGTGATACACCCTCTCCCCAAAGAATGGTGTGTTGTCAACACATTGATTATATATTTCTTTACCAAGTATCAGAACACAATTATGTGTCCTTCTGGTTCGTTGAAAAAGGGGTATAAATTTTGGCATTGAACGGGGATAAAATTTCATAATCAATAATGGATAGAAGCTCATATAGGGATCATCAAATTTGTTGAATTTAGCACCAGAAAATAATAATGGTGATTGATAAATGATTATATATCACAATGGATGGTGTTGGTGATGGAATAATTTGTCTAGATTGGGAATGAAGTGTTTAATTCTTGAACTACTCATTCTAGTCATGTATCTTATACTAAGCATAGATCATGTGAGTTTTGACTGTGTTTTGAAAAAATCTATATTTTTTATCGAAATTTCAGGACTAAACTTTTTGGTAGGATGTTTATGAAGATTTAACATGGTATAAATATGTGAACTGATTTCAGAAAACAAAGGAGGGATATTTTTAGGGAAACATTCCTATAAATGGTTGTTTAGCTTGATTGTGATTGTTAGAATGGATTGATGTCATTAATGAATGATGGTAGTCAAGGAAGACATGAAATAGAGCATCATCTAATTATCTCATGTATGAACAAAATAATTGATATCATGGAATCATGAAAATGTCACATCTCATGAAAGCGTGACATAACTAATCTCTCATAATATAAAAATGTATGATATCATGAAAGAGAACAATGTTTGATCTCATGAAACAATAAATGACGAGACTTGTTCAAGGATGAAATTTTTTATCTCATAAATGTTCAAAATGTATACTCTCATAAATGGTATAGATGATTGACCACGATAAAGAATGGATTTATGATCTCGAATGAGGGTGAGGTTTTAGGTCTCATGTTGATTGAATGATGGAGCTGATTTTATAGAGTTTGAATTACTGAATAAATCTTCTATTGAGATCCTCTGAAGCACATGATTAAAAATAATTATTAACAATGGTTATTGTAAGGACATATCACATAGAATATGTAGATAAATAAAATATTTAAACGGTTGAGGTGCCTCTTGGTCATTCAATATCATATGACCACATGCCATTTATTGGTTCTCGTGATGTGATCCCATGAATCCCATGATTTTTTAGATCTTGTAATTCTATTAAACACATAGATCATGAATATATATGGATATCTTGATGGATCACAAAAATAAAAATAAAATTAAATAAATAATCATCAATAGATTTACTTTTGATCTTGTTATTGGTTCTCAGAAATCACATGATGCTGATTTTTGGAAAGGTGGAAAAATAATTCTCTACAATTAGTAGAGTAAAGTGGAGGATTTATTCTTCTAAATACCCTTATCTCATCCTCAAAATGGATAATGATTTTACTCATAGTTTTATATAAATCAACGTCTATGTAATGGTATTGAAGATATAATTTCTAAATGTGTTTTTTCTGATAGATATAATGAAAGAAAATATGCGATGGAAAATGCGTAAGTGTTTATCATGATATGAAAAAAAATTCGGGCAAGGAAGAAAAGGATATCAAAATAGAATCATTCAAATTAATGAAACAGTCATATGAATAGTTAAACGGGTATTATAAACTAGGATATCATTCATGTTTAAAAGATAGGATCATGAGAAAGGGTTTGCGCTAGGATAAAGCACAAGGTTACATGAAAATATCATTCACAATGTTTTATGATCCAAGATTTAATGTTAAGGGTTATCCATTCGAATCTCATAGAAGGGGTTTCATTCTAGTATTTCATAAAGTTGGTAATAAACGTGGATCTCATGAAAGGGTATGCACTAAGATCACGATCAATGGGTTTAGTGCTAGGGTATCGCACATGGGTCCCACACTAGACAGTTTCAGAAGGAGATATATGCCAAAATTACACTTTGAACTGTACATTTTCAATATCTGTATTCATATGAATAATAATGTTGATTATATTCACTATTTTATAGTACTTACAGTTGATTTTGTTCACTGGCCCATCTATGGATGTTAATGTATAACTTTTCCATAAATGAAGATTTTTATAGACCAAATTTGGAGGAATTTCTATATCAATATCAATGAGAATTATTTTTTGTGTTTGAAATGTTGATGTACTAAATCAAGGTGTCTTTACAGTAGGTAAGGATAAGCCCGATGGAACATCAATAGAGAATCTATCGACATTTAATTATTAATTCATTATTTAAAATTACGGTACCTACATGAAAAATAATTATGTGTTGATCCTTTTCAATGTAGTGAGAAATGAAATAGGAATAATGTAATCTTATCCATCAGTAGTGATCTATCAGAAGAGAGATAATGGGAGGGACCCTTATATTGCAATGATCATAAGCATTTAAGTGATATTTTTATTTACTTTGAATTTGTAGTGGGACTTAGTAAATTTGTTAGAAAGATAAATTTTCGTTTTTTATCCTTGGATGTAGTCAAATGATGGTTAACCATGTTAAATTTTTCTGTCGCATGCATGATTTTATTTATATTCATACATTTCTATTGGAAAGGGAAATAATAATTTTTTTTATGTATGAAACATGATCCAAAGGGGAGGTTGTTTAAATATCACATACATTGGTACACCTACCCCCTCTCAATGAATTTATCCTAGTTGAGATAACTATAATTTACCCCAAAAAAATGAAATTATGTTCTCATCAATAATACTTTCCTCTCTTGATGGAAATTGAGGTTAATTTATTTACATAATGTCAAACTTTTCTAGTAAATTTTTTATCTTCATTAATAATAAAATAATGATAATTAGTTACTTTATGAATAATATAATTCATGATTATTAATAATTTTATGAAAATTATTTCCAGTTTATATTCAATCAAAATTGTATTTTGATTATGTCAAGTGATTGGATGATATTTTATTTATGTGTCCGAAATAAATTCCGTAGGTGGATTATTCATATAAAGTGTCAATTTTTCAACACCAAAAAAATTGTAATCAGGAAATAATTATAATATTTACACTTCAATTATACTTTTATGACCAATCATGAGTGATAGTTTTGTGAAATTATGTACATTACAATCTGTGAATTCTTATGGCATACATACGCATGATAAACTTTTCAATTTTAAAAAAATAAATTTTTAATCGTGTTATGTAATATATAATCCATCAATACTAATTATAATAACATTAATAGTATATTAATTAATTATATATAAATATATATATAATATGCGTGGTATGGTGATGAAAAGGGAGCATCATCTCTTTGTGATGGACATAGCCTACAAATACGTGAAAAATGTTATCATCTTTCAATCAGTTAAATGAAATGAACAGAAATTATTAATTATCTTTGAATAATGATAAAATATATCATGAATGTTATAATTTTGAAATTTATTTCACATATAATCTTATTCACATTCTTTATTACATTCAAGTAATATTTTCGTGAAAAAGGAATCACATCACTTCAGATGTCGGTAGTCCATTGTACACATGAGAGCTGTTGTTGTATCCCTTTTGAATGAGATGTAAAATAGTAATATATTATTTAATTAATTATTAAGTATAATTACTTTAAAAATATCATTATTATACTTTATATCAATCATTATACCCAACTGTGTTTTGTGACGATGGAAAACGTATAACAATAGTTAGTGAGGTTGTAGTCTGACGCAGACATGAGTGACATTATAATTTTCAATTTGAGGGAAGTTGATTTGTATATAGGTCATAAACATAACATAATGTAATCATAATGTATACGATATTTTAATATATATACATAAATTAATAATATTTTCTTTATGTGGGAAAATAAATAAAAATGAAACCCAATATTAGCAATTTCATCTCTTATCAGGCCACGTCATTAAGATTATATTTAAAGTATTCATATAATGGTTCAATGAAAAAACAAAAGATTATATAATCATGGTAAAAAAATTTGGATATTATTTTTTCTTGGATTTTCTAGTCCAAATTTATATGAAGGATTGATGAAGAGAAGAGAGTGGTTATCCTTTTATAATTGAGGTCAATGAAACCCTTATAATGTTTGAAATTTAAAAATTATAACCATGATTTTCAAATTTCATAAGGGTAAAATATGATTTATTATGGAGCCATATAATATTTAATGAATAAATATTTACATTAAATATATTTCAGTATATTGTTCTATCATTTTACTCTAATATTTTAATTTAACCCACGAAATCCCCATTTTTATATTAATCGTGGTAATTAGTTTTTAATGTTTTCAATATTCATGATGGTCAAAAATTATTTTAAAAATATTTTAAAATATAAATTATATTGATTCAAAATATGGAATCTATTTTTAAAAAATTTAATTTAATTAATTTGAAAAATAAATTTAAAAAAAAACTGTTGACATGACCAAATGCGGGGTTTTATGAATAAAATTATTATAACTATAATTGTTTTAAAATATAAAATCAATAATAAAATTAAGGAAATGGACTAAATTATATTTATTATAATATTGTATAACAAATTCTACCTTATTATCATTTTAAAATATAAATTATTTTTTTAATTATTATAATTACAATGTGTTTTTCTACAAAAGAATTTTTTTACCTATTTTTTTAAAAAAAGAATCGTCTCATAAAAATACCAAAACATAACCCTAAGATAATTTTTCATTTATTATTTAAAAAATAATGATTTTTTTATCAATTTTTTTTTATAATTTCCAAAAAACAATCTTTATCAAATGTTCACAAGAAGATACAAAACCATTTTATTTTAAAAAATGGTTCCTCAGAGAACATTTTTTTTACAAATTGATTCTTCATTTACATATACTCAATAGATTAAATTTTAATTTATTTTATATATGAATATATCATTTAATTTTCATAATATATTAATTACTATTCATATCCACTATTTTAACATCTATGTTATAGTGGTACACCGTATTATTCTTCAATTAGACTCACGGTTGCATGTTCATCAATATATCAAGGAGGTAAAATTTATCAGAAATAAATTTTGTAGGTCCATTAATCCAATTATTTTTTCGCTTATGTGATATATAATACCAATATATTTTTTTATAATTTTTATCTATTACATTGAATTTAAAACTTATGGGAATTAATTTCTATCTCTTTGTATCTTGTGTATTGGATACATTTGTCATTTCACACATTTATTTTTACAAATACATACTATGAGATAATATTGAATGGCGAAATGGAAAAATAGATCATCATATTGTTAATTGAATATGGTTTTCGACATTATATATTGGAATGTAAGATCTATGCCTTCATAGTGGATTAGTCCTAGAGATAGAGAATTGCTATTATGTACGTTTTATAACAAAATATATTATATCACTGTCTTCTATGGAAATGATGGTGTTTTAATTTGATGTTAAGAATATGTATTGTTCTATATATATTTAGATGAAATGATTTATTTTGTTAGAAATATAATTAATGGTTTATTGAATCTAGATATAGACAATACTCATTATAAATTTCATATTAAGAATGTTGAAGTTGATTGTAATAAAAAATATATTTTTTATTATCACCTAAGAAATATGAAAACGTGAAATGTTCATAAACTCCCAAGATAGGTCTTAAAAACTAATTTTATTATGAACCATTTTAAACATGTGAATCTAGTTTATTAGTAAAAATTAAGAATAATATTTTTCATATTAAATGTAATAGGTGTTGTAGAATATTTAATATCATACAAAGTGATGCATATATACAAATGAGTATACAATAAAATTGAAGTTTTAGTAAATTAGATACTTTTATTGGTGACATTAGTTGGTATGTAAATATGTTTAAGTTGAAAAAAATAATGAAACATTGAAACAGTTTAAGAGATTCAAAAAATGATTTAAAAACTCCGAAAGAGTATTAATATTATCCAATATAAATTTGACGGTGAATGCATAACCAAAAAATATATAGATCATCACATATATATTGTTGAATTTTTTTATAGGTAACTAATCCTAGAACACAAAAAATTATTGGTGTATTTAAAAGTAATAATTGTTACTATTTAGTCTAGTTCGATGATTTATGTTACAATGTGACCTTTATATTTTCTCCATAGGCTATTTTCCATAGACTAATGAATTCATAGTAAACCTCTTTACATATAAAGATGTCATAAATACATTACATGATACAAGAATTTTGAAACATCATAATATAAAGTATAATTATTTGGGGACATGGATAACACATAAAATGATTTAATTCTAATTATCATCATTCCAAACGTTATAATATTTTATTTTTTTGTTATCCCATTTTATCTAAGGGATGTTATTTTATAATCCCAATAAGTACAATGTTTTTGTGGACCGATTTACTAGATCCCATGAAAAATAATATATGCATTGACAAGGAATTGGGAGGAATTTTGATAACAGATAAGTTCTAGACCAAAAATAGGATGTGTTCTTGATATGTAATGAGTGATGGTTCTATAAATTGTTATGGAAGAATAACTGATTCATTTTTGACATTTTTCTTAAACGACTAAATGGTTTTATTATGATATTGTGAGATAGATATTTTTCATAGAAAATAATGATACGATGTTGTTCATATGTGATTAAAATAACGCATTCCATAAATCCATTGAGAGTTATAATTATAATTAATTGGTAAAAACCATGGAATTTGAAATGGAGTCCATCTTTAGGTAACCGGGATTCGATCATTTCAGAGGCTCCAAATTGGGTAAGATCTATAGGATTTTAGTTATCTTTATATAATAAAATCGAGTTGAATTTTAGTGCATTTTCATAAAAATCATTCCAGATGCGAAGATGTTGTAATAAAATTCATGGTATTCTATATGAAGATAATTTTCAACCTGTATAGATGATAATTAATATACATATTTTCAAATACATATCTACTAATTATTATTTTTATATATATTAAATTTATGTCAAACGATCTTTCCAAAATTATAATTTAGTATAGGACATGTATCTGATACATGATGATTGTTTTAATGATCTTTGTGACTTTACTAAGGAGTAAATGCTTCCACAATATATTTATGGATAAACGAAAGCTTAATGGAATTGAATATCATATTTTAGCACATAATTTTTTTTATTTAATTAAAAAATTGACTGATTATTGTGCATATAAGAGTATTAATAGGAGGGAAATAATATTTCAATTATTGTATAATGATTACAAACTTCTTATCCGAAATGATATCCCAATACTCCAGTATTCAAATATATAGAAATGTAAATGCTTCTCAATGAAATCTTTCACTATATAATTTATATTATGATCTATAGAGATATATAGAATATTTATCTTATACTATGTCAGAACACATATATTGTGAACGATATAACGTTTTTTACAATGGAAAACACCAAGAATGGAAATTCACTAGTTTTTATGGAATGAATATTTGGAATAAACATGATTCATATAAAGTGTTGGATATGAACGATTCAATTCCAAATTTATATTCACTAGGATAAATCATTCATTCACTTTTGTGTACACAACCCGATGTCTCTGATGATTTAGGTATAACTATTACATACCAGTCCAATCACGGTGATAGTCACTAGATTCATGTAAATCAAATTATTACATACATGAGAAGGAAAAATGATATATTCATGGTCTTTTGGATAAAGGATAAACTGTGTGTGAAAGTTTTTATATATTTTGGTTACTAATACAGATATTTTAATATAAAATATCATCCTAGAATCATCATTTACCTAAATGCTAAATCATCCAATTTGGAACGTTCCAAAAAAAATATTAAAAACAAAAATATATGAACAATATATCTATACAAAAAATTCTTCTAATGAAGAAATATGGGTATATAATTTCATTACTAATCCTATATGGGTTACTCAAATTTTAAGAGAAATAATGCTCTTGTTTTACATCGATGGGGTTATTTCTCATGAAATGGAAACATGGTCTCACAAAAGGTCCAAGATTATTCATCAAAAACACCATCACATATGATTGATCATTCAGAGGGGTGATATAAGGATCATTGGGATATATATTTAGAAAAATTTATCAGATTTATTGACAAAGCCATTGAGACATCAATAACATGTGATTATTATTGAATCATTAATTATAAGATACAATAGATATAGGTTTTAATATATTTTAATTAATAATTTTAATATTAAAAAAATCTAAAATTATTATCTATTAATTTGTGCTACATTTTATTTTACTAGATTGGTTTAATAATAATATCCCATTCCATAATGATAATCATATTCCATAACCAAAGAAAATTACTAAGTACTATGATATATAATGATATGATAAGGTTATAATAAAAAAACGTTTAATCAATATAATTAGTTTTTTAGGGATAAAAATAAATAATTCATGTTGTAATATGTACTGATTTATTATTTGGATTGACCCACCAATGTATATCTAATGGAATTTCATACAATCATCTAAATTCATAATGGTGTATGCTAATTATCAATCCCAATTATATGAGGATAGTGAGATAAATAGCATGATTACCTTAAAAAATTCATACCATACTTAATTAATTCATAAGTGAACATTTCTAACATTGTGTGGACGTGTATTTTTCATATCATAAAATACATTGGAGACTAAGAATGATGACATTTTTCTTCATGTGTGAGTGTTAAATACTTATAACCCTCAATAAAATTAAACTAAAAAATGAATTTATAAAATTAGTTGAGTCATATATGATGTTCTAAATTACATTAAAGAGTGACATGTAATGTACTCATTTAATATATTAATGAGATTTGATATATTAATTAATAAGGTCATTCATTTTCAATGCATCATGAAAAATGGATTTTGAATATACAATATTGGAATCTTCCATGTGTACTGGTCACCTTTTATAATCGAAATAAGGATTATATATCTATAAATAATATGTATATGATAGATATTGTGGTCGAAACGTTTATATATAGATATGAGTATTTTTTGTGGAGATAACACATGACCCCTAAAAACATTGAGTAACATTAATTATTTGATAGATGCTGCTCTATTCATACATCTATGAAATAAGGATTTAATGCTGGTTTCCATTATTTCTGAGACCCACATGGTTTCTAATTTAGGCCATTGAAAAATTATTTTGTTTTAAAAATGTATACATAAATAATGAATATACATTAATAAAGCCATATCCAAAAGAGTTAGGATGGATCCAAAAGGATATGTGATGTTTTTAATAAATTCATTATGCTATTTTAGTGTATTTGAGAAATTAATTGTGGTTACTAATAATCGGATCTACTATTTCATAGTGGTTAATGATATTTCGTTGTTTAAAACCACAAAAGTCATTGATATGTGTGTTTTGAATGTGTAGTTACATGTTCCTCCCACATTATACCATGTGTTATGAACCAAATAGATAATATGATTATGGATTGTACACATCATTCATTGAAAATTTCAATGAACGAACACTAACATGATATAATTATCAATTTCCATTTTTTCCTTATGTTGTGATTTATTAAACAACTCCTTAAACATAATGAATTCCAATATCACCAATTTCATTTAATTTTTTTAGAAAAATATATTTCCTTCAATTTCATTATTATATAATTAATATTGTTCATTCACATAAATAATAGATTCTCAAATTAATCGTTATAATAACACCTCTAAAAAACATGCATCCTTAAAATGTAATACACATTAAAATGAATATATTTCAGAAATATAATTCACCCTTGACAAAAATATCAAATAAAAAATTGTGAGTATGGATAGAAACAGATGCCTATTCCATGAACAAAAATAGGATGGACTCACATGATCAAACTCATTTTGTAAAAATATTTTTTCATTACAGGATATAATAAAATATCAGAAAATTGTTATACTTTGGAAAAATACTCAAAAATGAGTTTATTATTTTACAAAATCTATTTTGTAATTTAATAATTCATCTAAATATGTTTTTAATGATAATTGTATACTATATTTCATGAGAGATTTAATACATTCAGAATATCACAACACAAGAGAACTAGTATCTCAAAATCAAAAAAATCACAATGAGACATCAGGTGCATAAGTTGTGTTGCATCGTGAGTGGAAGAATCATATTAATCTCCAACCATTCTAAGATTTACTGAATTTTTCATCATAGAATAAAAACTCAAAAAAATTACCCAAAAAAGAAAACTCCACTAGATTTGTATCTTTCATCTTCCAGACTTATTTCCCAAACTATAGTTATATACCCTAACTATAAGTCCCCTTCCTTAAACCATACATAATCTTGAGGTATTACAAGATTACACATTAAGGATATTTTCAGGTTTAGAGTTTTTGTGAATTAGATCATGAAACTTGTATTACATTCCACATTTAAACAAAGGGGTCACATAAAAGACATTATTCATTCTTCCCATCAACGGAAACATATTTAAAATAAACATGGATTTTTTCTTGACACATCCTTGACACAATCATCACATCATGTACCTTTCCCTTGACCTGTGAAAAACACTTCTGGGATGAGCATAAAAATCTCAGTAAGGGTTATAAAAATATGGAAAGGAAACATGAGTTCATATATACATAAGATTGAAATCATAATTTACCCATAAAACAAAGGCACATTAACATACATCATCAAATCATGAATAAATCATAGAAATCATAAGACATAAAAGGTAACTTGAGGAATTCATAACATTCTTACATAGGGAGTAACCCTCTTGGTTACGTTTGGAATACCCACCACAATAGAAGAGTGTGATGTATCCCATAAGGTTTTAGATGTTCTTCCTTGATCTCTGGCCATGTGTAAAAATGAGACATATAATCATCAATTCTTCATTTCATATCCTACCACCTCATTCAAAATCTCATTTAAAAATACATTTTCATCGTTCCTGGATGTAAATCCCATGAATAACTATTACTTTATTAAAAAATTTATATTGTATTATATTTTTGAAAAAATGATCATATATGGGAAAAAAAATCATAAGAGATTGACTAACCATAAATGGTCTCCCCTCGCCACCCTAAAGGGCTTCTCTAATTTCTCTGAACTGATCACCATGTTTTTGATAATATATAAAAGACTCTGGTATATAAAAAGAAAAATAAACTATGTAAAAAACCATACATAAAATGTAGTCTTGATCATTAAGATGAATCTATGTGAATATCCCCAAATTGTTCAACTCCTTTGATTATAATGTTGTTTGTGATGGTGATTTCCATTATTGAGTGTATGTGATGGGATTCCCTTTTTTTAAAGATTATGTGAAGACAAAATCAAACATCTGAAGGTACTAATCCAAACAAATTGATCATAGATTCAATTACCAATGAGAAAATATATAATTTGGGATAATATGGTTATTAAATAATGTGAATCCATTTCCAAAAAGTAAATTTCCCCAAATCATAGCCATGTGAATAAATATAGAACGTTCAAAATATGGATTGCGATAATTATTGTAATGCAGTTGAAGATGACATAAACCATGGTCTAGAACATGAATACCCTTCATCATCATACAACCCAAAACAACACCAAAAGAATCGTAGTAAACCACATTCCACATACAGTTCTCATGTATGATTTGAATGGGTGATGATGTCAGCATCGATTTCAACTTGTCGTAATATATCATACAGGTAGAATCCTATGTATATTTAACCCTTTTTCTTACAATACAAGTCAAAAGTGATTCTAAATTTAGGAAAACATTAAAAATTCTGAATAATATCAAGAATGTCCATGGAATCTGTTAATGTAAAAAACATTATGTTTCTCCCCCAATATCATGATTTCCATTTACATATCATGATCAACTGAGAATCTATGCTAAAAAATAACATGTCCCATGATATTCATTTAATGGATCTAGAAAACATATTTTTTAATAATTCAATATAGTTGTTGAATGTTCATGATTTCCAAAAAAAATAATGCAGATTGTTCTCATTCTTCCATTCATACCTTGATCAAATCGAAAACTCATTAGAAAAACAAATAAAAATGATTCAATATTATAATTTACACACTCATTTCAACCTGAAACATCAAACAATATACCACTCCACAATGACACAAGGGAGACTCCTCAAATGATAGATGCTACCAATTAGTGGAGATAGTAAAAAAAGGGTTTTTCGGGAGACTATACCCTCTGGTTGAAGTGAAATAATAACATAAAATAACAAAAACTTTTCATAATGATAATGATTAGAGTGCAGATAATAAATATACCAATGAAACAAGGTTGTATAATTAATGGAATGTACTATATAATCATAAAAAAACAAATAATTCCAAATGTACAGGAGTCTATCTACTACTCATACACCCACAAATAAAAAAAATAAAAAATTAAATACAATCAGTTCTACTACCAACACCGAGAAAAAAATATATACTTGGTCTACACGATCATTGAGCTTCTCCAACCTAATCATGTGAATCTAAAATAGTGGAAACATTTAATGAAACAACATTGGTTCTTAGTCCCATCTATCACACAATAAATTCTCTGACCTGAAAATAGTCATCCGGTCTAAAATCACACTGAGGTTAATATTCAAGGGTGATAAATAATTATAAATAGGCAATTACCAATAGTTATCTTATAATCAACTACCATAATAAGTGCATGAAAACCTGATATTCCATTCCAACATGTAAAAAAACTATATGACATAAAAAACAAAAAAACTATAAAAACATAGAGGGGATACTAAAATAGGTAAAAAACGGTTGTTTCCAGTTTAACACTCAAGTAAAATATAATCCCACTCTATCCCACTCTAGATGATTTATAAAATGTGGATTAGTGATACACATGACAACTATAACATCCTATATTTATACACATAATATAAAAATCATCTAACCATGTAAGGCATGAATTCCTACCCCTTGTCTTAATAATAGGAATCAAAGAGCAAAAAAGTTATTCTACCAAGCTCTAGGACTCCAAAAAATTGATTTTGACATGCAATATAATCGTTTTGTTGAAAAAATAACCTTCTAGTCAAAATGATATTATAAATTTAATCAAGATACATAAATAGACCCAACTAGAAGAGATCCATAAATTACACGAGACTGTGAACATCTTCCATAGGCCCATGGAGGAAAACCACAACCACAATATAAGAAAACCCACCTAGTGTGTTTTTCAGAACATCATGATTAAGGATCCGTGATAGTCAGGGATATCTATCATCTATAAGGGGTTTTCAATCATAAAAATCATCCATTATCTCCCTCATCCCATTTAATAATTTCCAACTAACTGGAAAAAGAACCAGATTAGAACATAGAGATAATTCAAAATATGAAATATCACAATGGTCTCCTCTGCAAACCATAGTCCATAGAAGAAACTACCTCTAACTCCATGGCTAGTAGACAACCAATTGTGGGATGATATAACCAGTAAAGTGGAATAAAATATGATTAACTAGCATCAATAAGCCCTATATGGAAGGCTGTGAATAAGGACCCCCACATCACCCTAGATCTTAAACTCTAATAAATAGAAATTATAGGCTATCAGCTACACACCTCATGGAAAAAAAGAAAACATGGGGATCTCAAGGACCCCTGGGTCACAAAATAATGTGACGAATTTCATTTGGATCCCATCCTACACTAATTATCTTGAAAATTACAAATAGAAACAACATAAATTAACATAAAGTCCACCATAATAGGAGGACACACTATAAGGGGGTTCTCTAGGTCATCCAAAAGAATAATACATTCCTAGAGTACAATCCTCTCAAATTTTACTCAACAGCCCCAAATATATCCTCGGTCAACAACATACCAATAGGTGAATCTAAAACCACAAGGCTTATAATGGGATATTTCATAATGGTGAACATAAATATATAAAAGGAATGTTCATCCACAAGGACTCTTTAGTATAACGAATCTGTTAGGAAAAGTACATTCGGGAGAAACCTCCATTGCATCATGGATAACAACCAATTTATGGGTACCAAGTCACCAACATGGGTAGACCATGCGTCCCCATAGAACAAATGTTATATCAATTGAAAACTATTGTAAAACTTAATCCCTATATTAGTATCCAACCTATATGTGAATACTAATGTGATTGAAAAAGTCATCTCAATATAATAACAACAAATGGACATAATATTCATACAAAGGATCTAACCCATTCAAATGGTTCCACCATCTATGGTCCTGAATGCTAAGAGATGAACATTAATATCTCTATCAAGAAGATTCTGGTTGCATGATAAATCTACAAACCATTATATCCTCATAGAAGTTTAATGATCATAATTTATGGGATATTTCTTAATGGAATTTAAATTACACTAGACATATCCAAATATCATATGAAGACAAATGAGTCCACAGCCCTCAATGTGTTCTTGAATCTCACATCCCACCCCTAGAAGGTTTTATATTAAAACCTCATTGAAATACTCCATCAATACTCTCACAGTCCAAAAAACACTATCAATGTACTGTAAACACCAATAGGATTTCACCATCGGTTTCAATATTGAAAATTCTCGACATTGACTAATAAAAAGTACAATTATGATTTTGGGGAAAAAAATAGGAACAATGGACCAATGAAGGAAATATAAATAACGAGGACATTTGGTACATGTTTTGTAATCTAGATGACATTCTCTTCAAATATACCTCTTTCCACTAGTCATGTACATTTGAAAAGTTCATGGCATGTAACCCACATTGTGACATTCCCATGTACCATATCACAAACTATAAATATAAAATATAAAACTACAATATACGTACTTTCTATAAATGGAAGGTAACACAACATGAGTTGTCTTCCAATTTACTTGGTCAAGTACTCCACCTAGTTGTGTATTCCTATATGGTGTGATGACCACATGTGGACTGGTTGTTTACCCAACATGGACATGTAGCCCTACATGGGTTTTCTTGCCGATAAATCAATGTCTCCCATTACCCACAACAAGTTGTGTACTCCAATGTACATGTTGTTGTTCCTCAGACATCATCTTCTTCAAATAGTAATGAACACATGGTATGTGTTATTTGAACCACATGAAATTTAAATTTCTTTCCCCATACATAAATCCAATGAAATCACATGAAATAAAATATTATTCCCTTAAAGATGGATATTGAGACCCTATGGGTCCCCAAAATCCAATTAAAATATTTAAAAACTAAAAAAAACTACAACAGGGATTATGACATTTTACATAAAATAAGACAACCTCAATGTATAAAAAACTGACGGTTTGGTTGAATCTTTCATTCAAATATATCACACGATGATCAGGTGTGACCTATGTTATTTGGTGGAGCCTATTTCAACCCTTCTCCCTATTGTCTACCTCTCCCTCCCTCATTCAATAGATACTCTTAGGTGGGTATTTGCGTATTTGACAATCAAAATGAGGAATGGAGAATATAAAATTATAAAAAAGAAATTAAATATAAAAAATATAAATAAAATAAAAGATGGATGACCCCATCCTCTATTCACGATTAAGTGTTACGAATCACATGCGAAAATCCTCTATTCTTAACTCAATAACAGATAACGAGTCTCTGTCTGATGCTTTACTTAAATGATACTTCAAAATGAACACATGTGAATAAACATAATTATTAACTATATAAATGTTAAATATTCCAAAAATAATTCTTATAGATCTTATCATCACCGTATTGTTTTTATAGTGTGAAAACCATATTCTAGGAACAATGACTATTTTAATATATTTATCTAATATCACCAAATAGGATAAATTACAATTTTTTCCTTAAAACATAATAGAACAAATGGTAAAATTTACATTGATTTTCATAACAATTGATGTTGTGTGTCCTCAAAAATCATTGCTGCTAATTCTTATCACAATTGAGGTTCCTTGATATCCATATATAATCAATGATATCCACAAAGAACTATTTTATAAAATTCCGTGTTAATCATCAAATGACTCATAGGGTATAACCATCGTTTTAAAAAACTGAAAAGCACATGTATCGAGCATTAATAATTTATTACGATGAATTGAACTAGTTATATGAACCTCTAGGTTGATATAATAGGAGAATATATCTATCACATGGGTAATGGAAAATTAATTGGGTTCCAGCCATGGAACAAATAAGGAGGTCACCATAAACATACCATAATCACAGACAACATCAATGACACCTAGGATCACAATAAAATAAATGAATCAATAAAAACCACTATGTGATTCCCAAGTCTCCTCATGATCCCAAATAAAGACTAATATGTGTTAAGAGTCGTATAGATGTGTGTACAACTATTGCAGATGTAAATTTACTCCATAAACCTATTTAATAACAACTACATAAAAGAGGAGTAAACAATATCATAACTCAAGGAAAATAACTTATCCAATAAATCATAATAGTCTCTTCCAATAACAATATACCTGAGTACATCCTTAATCTCCATAGACCATGGCCAATTTAATGTGGGAAAATCTATCCTCAAACACACATTCCAAATAGTCGAACATGTAGAACTGATCCAAACTCGGCCAAAAAAATAATGCATCTCTCAAAAAATCGTATCTATGAATCCAAAAAAGGACCACCATAGTATCTAAAATACCAATCCTAGGTCCAAACTAAAACTCAGTACTCCCTATGTCCTCGTGGTTACAATATAATATGAAATTATCTATGAGACCATAATATATATCATATATAAATAGAGTGACATCTTAATGTCCACCATTAAAGGTGTTTAAAAGAAGATTGAACAATCATCGTTTCGTGAGGCAGAAATTTACCAACCACAGAAACAGTATGTTCTTTAACCAATAGATGTAGATGTGGGTAAGTTTAGCTCTAATTATTCTTATAAAAACATCCTAGTATATTGAAGATACTGGAGTTGTTAAAAATGAAATAAATAAAAAGAGTTTAGGGGGTTGGAAAAGAAAAATTAAACAAAAGAACACAAGTAAAGACATTACCTTAAAATCGGGTAACTCTCGTAGATTTGAGCTCAAAGGCTTCCTTGGGAAGACCTCTGCCCAAAGTGAGGCTTCAAGGAGTAAGAGAAGGATCTGTAGAGACAAAATGGGTAGGGTTTGGCCGAGCAGAAGGCTTTGAAAGTGTGGGTAAGGTGGTAGAGGTGGGGGCCTTTTATAAGAGGAGAGGAGGGGAACTCTTGGAAAGTAAAGAAATGTTACTTTATTATAGAATGAGTTTAGGATTTTAATGGTACCACATTGATTTTTTTCTAGGATAACATGATAAGGGTTCGAAATCCTCCAATCCAATAGGTTTTTGACATGTGTAGGTCATAGATTTTACATTATCTTTCTATTTTATTTAAATCGTTAAATAATGAGGTAATCGCTGCATTATCATGGTGCCATAAATAATTTAATTTTTTTAACGTCTAAAAATTATAAAAAAAATACTATAATGTAGGATATAGTTTTACCTTTCCAATGAATATTTAAAGTCAGAAATATAATTTGTATTACCCCTTGTAAAAATTGTTTTAGTAAAACAACTCATGTTTGTGACATTTTTATTTCAACATTAAATAAAAAGATATTAATGTCATTTTCCAACTATAGTTGCTCAATGGGGTCCCCAGGTTGACCCATGGATTATCTTGGTCGTCCAAGACACAATAAATGAGGTTAGGACATGTGTCAAGTTTATTTTTTAGTATTACAACAGGATTATTACCTTAAATTAAACTAATTACCTCTAACTGCGATTAAAAACGTAATAAGTTACTATTCACCAAAAAATTATTTTAATCCCATTGAACCACATTTTATAGATTAATGACAACCATGTATGTCGGATTTTTAAAATTCAAAACACAGAGGTGGTAAATTTTCATTTAAACGAAAAATCAGTTTTTTTATGTACCACTTAGTGGTTTCACTATTCATCAAAAATTGACGTTTTTCAGAAAAATACCTAAACTTTACCATAAGCTATATTTGATATTCCGAATTCAAGAATGAAGTCCATTTTACAAGATTCAAAACATATAAGTTTCATTAATTAATTTAATAATTAATTCCCGCTACCAGAGCAAATAGCGTGTTTTTATGAAACAATAAGTATCAAAAGATTGACACTAGTTTAAGTCCGATTTAAAAGTGAAATTAATTACAACAACCACTATTGGATTTAATGGTAAAAATATATTCTAATTTCACTTTAAAACCAATTAAAAAGATAATATAATCGTATAAATAAATTAGATTAATAATATGTTTTGAATTAAAATACAACATTTTTAACTATTCATTAAAAAATGAACCTTATCAGAAAAATACCAAAACTTTACAAAAAGTAAATTTTCATGTCCTGATTCTAAAGAAGAGTTTTATTTGTTCCAATAGAATGTATAAGATTGAACAAAACTATATTTAATGACGGTTCACCATCAAAAGGCGATAAGCGAACCTTTAGTGAAAACTAGGGCATATACGCCTAAAATTGAATTCATTCCATATTTTAAGCCTTTATCTTTTATTAGATAAATGTAAAAACATTTAAAAAAACATATATAATCATATTTTAGTTATTTCTATCTATTCCCGCCAATACAATGGCTATGTGTTGACTACCATTTAAAATAATATTATTTTATTACTAGTGTGCAACGTAAGATTTCAAAGAAACTCTTTGTTGCGTATCGGGTACACTATCGAACATAGAATCCCCTTTAAAGTAACATGAATATTTAATTCGTATATATTAATAAATATGAATATTTTTTATTAATTATTTACCTGGGATGTTACATCCTTCCCCCCTTTTGGGAATTGCGTCCTCACAATTCTATTCACTTATCAAAATAATTGGGGGTATTTATCCCTCATAACATTTTCAGATTTTCATGTTGCCTCTTCAACCATATGGGTTTTCCACAAAACCTTTACCTGGTGAATTACCTAATTTCACAACACATTCTCTCATCGGTCGAGAATCTAGACTGGTTGTCCTTCATAAGAGAGATTCTCTTCCAACTGAACTACCTCTAGGCTCAAAACATGAGATGGTTCTGGAATATACTTCCTCAACATCGAAACATGAAAAACATTTTGTACCAGAGATAAACTCGGAGGTAAAGCCACTCGGTAAGCAACTGATCCAACATTCTCCAGAATTTCATATGGTCCAATTAACCTTGTACTCAGCTTTCCTTTCTTACCAAATTGCATCACACTTTTCCATGGATAAACCTTGAGAAAAACATGATCACCTACCTCGAAAGATAGATCTTTCCTCCGGTTATCCGTATAACTCTTCTTCCTACTCTGAGCTGTTTCCATGTGTTTCTGAATCAAATGAACTTTTTCTGCCATCTCTTCTATCAATTCTGGTCTTATCAACTTCCTTTCACCCACTTCATCCCAAAATGCTGGAGTCCAACACTGCTTCCCATATAATGCCTGAAACGGTGCCATCTATATACTAGAATGAAAACTGTTATTATATGAAAACTCAACCAATGAAAGATTTTTGTCCCAACTTCCCTGATAATCCATAGAACAAGCTCGTAGCATATCCTCCAAGGTCTGATTTGTTCGTTCTGACTGCCCATCAGATTGCGGATGAAAAGCTGTACTAAAATTTAATTCAGTACCCAACGACTTCTGAAGTCTTTTCCAAAAGTTAGAAGTAAACCAGGGATCACAATCAGACACAATGGAGAGAGGAAATCCATGTAACCTGACTATCTCTTTATGATACAAACGGGAAAGTTGATCTAGGGAAAAATTATCTCATATATCAAGGAAATGAGCAGATTTAGTCAATCGATCAAAAATAACCCAGATTGCATTATTACCTCGAGATGTCCTCGGTAATCCCACAACAAAGTCCATGGATATATTTTCCCATTTCCACTTTGGCACTGGTAAAGGCTGAAGGATACCTTTCGGTAACTTCCGCTCTGCTTTAACCTACTGACAAGTCAGACACTTCACAGTAAAATCAGCAATATCTCTTTTCATTCCATCCCACTAGTAATACTCCCACATATCTCTATACATCTTAGTACTGCCAGGATGAACTGAAAACAGGGAACTATGAGCCTCACATAACAACTCATTCTTCAACTGTGAATCACCAAGCACACATAATCTCTTCCCAAACTTCAAAACACAATCATTATCAATGTTGAATTCAGGCAACATACCCTTCTGAACCAGCTCTACCTTTTTCTGCAACTCACTCTCTTCCCTTTGTGCTTGCTTAATTCTGTGATGATCCCACTAATACCTGAAACAAAATGGAAGAACTTCCTGCACCAAAAAATTCTATGCCAAAGTTCATCAAATCAAAAATTGAGGGATCTCGTTCCAAACGTAGCATGGTTAATGAAGCATTACTTTTTCGACTCAAAGTATCGGCCTCATTATTTGCTTTTCCTGGATGGTAATTAATTGTACAATCATAATACTTGATTAATTCTAGCCATCTCCTCTGTCTCATGTTCAATTAATTCTGAGTGAATATATACTTTAAACTTTTATGATCAGTATATATTTCACACTTTACTCCATACAAATGATGCCTCCAAATTTTTAGAGAAAAAACAACATCAGCTAATTCCAAGTCATGTGTAGGGTAATTTACCTCATGAGTTTTCAACTGACGTGAAGCATATGCAATTACCTGATCATTCTGCATAAGGACACAACCAAGTCCCTTCAACGAAGCATCACTGTAGATAACAAACTCACCATTCTTGGAAGGAAGTGCCAAAAATGGAGCATTCACCAATTTTCTTTTCAACTCCTTCCGTAGTAACCTGAGTCAACTTAGCCGTCACTACAACAAACAGTTTAGTTCTAATTCTGACCATCTCAGGATACTGATTTGAAAGGTCATTTCCCTCTGTATGCCTTCACAGAAAAGCTGTTCTGTTTCCTCTACGAAAAACAATTCTTAAAAAAGAAATATCTTAGGCGAAGAAACATGATAATCTTTAAATTCTATATCATTTCAATCATAACATAAATTAATTTATAATTTAACAATTTTATAACTTTTAAAGTTGTGTAAACCAACCCTTGATACCAACTATAATGCCCCGACCTTAAAACTTACTTAATATTGAATTAAATGAATAATTCACATTGAGGATCTTTTCAGGTTTAGAGTTTTAGAGAATTTGAACATAATTATTACATCTCAAAAGATTACAAAGTATACACTTATACTAAGATTCCATAGAATAAAAAACTCTTAAAAAGAAACATGTCTAGTTCCATGTTTTATATAGCATGACTTTCCCTTGATCCCATCCATGACCCTATTCCACATTATGTCCTGTGAAAAACATTTCAAAAAAACTTGGGGTGAGCATAAAAAGCACAGTAAGGGATTCACAAAGAATGAAAACTATTAGTTTATCAAAACAACAAGTAAACCATGTATACTTTATCAAAGTAATACTTTTCACCATTATGAAGTAGTAAAAACTCTTTACTGAATAAAATATCATTACATAACCTTTTGTAACCAAAGAATTACCATAAAACCCACATAACATATAAAGTTAGCTTGGGACATAATCATACTTAAGTGGAATAACCATACGGTTGACTTCCACACATATCACTTAATAGAATAGCCATACAAACAACTTCCATACATACTTAATGGAATAGCCATAAGGACAAATTCCATACCCAATGTATTGGAGGTTATAACGTAACCACCCATCCTGGAATTCACTACACCACCCGTCGAATGGTTTATCACGTAACCACCCATCAAATGTCCAAGTACCATTATAAAAATAATAAGACATAAAACAAATATAATGGAAAGAAAACATTTCCACACTTGGATCATAATATATCACTTAAATATAGTGACATAAAAAATCCATTATAAAAACCATTTTCAATACCAAAATACACAAAAGAGTATATGGTTTTTATTTCATTTTAAAAAAATCATTATGTCTTGTTAAGGAAGCCAATGACCAAATAATACTCGCAGCGGCGGAAAAGGTCATTGTCATCGTGTACGTTAAAAGAATCATTCTTTTTTGTCGTTTTTTAAAATGATACGTAGAAAAAGATTTATTTGTATAAAAGTTAATGTCAAAGGGGTTTATACACCCTATAAAAGATATTTGTGTATAAAACAAAATATACCTCAATGAAAGGAGATTGAGATGAAGTCCCTTACCTCGGGTCCGACTTGACTCGATCGTTCTTTAACATCCTGAATAATAAACTTGAGTTAATTTCTACTTTCTTAAGAACCTTTTTCAAGCTTATTATTCCTTTTATATCACTTATTTCCATGTTATAAATATTATGTAATCATTAGGTTAATAATGTTTGTTTTGTCGATATTTGGTTCTTTAGTCGAAAGTGGTCTTCTTACAATTACATGTTGTTCATGTGGTCAAAGGTTCTTTATATCCAGAATGACATTCCTGATTTGGATATCCTATATATCATATATATATATAGAATATAAATGTATTTATAATATCACATAATCATTTAGAGTTAAGAAATGAAATGCTCAGTTCATGGAGACGGTAAGCCGTATGTACGCATGAACGCTACTTTCATTTCTATGTCATATTAATGGAATTAAAACTAAATGAGAGGTATGTATATTTTAATTCCAGAATTATATTAATCATTTAGATGTAACATACATCATATATATCCATTATATATATGTACTTATAATAGTACATTACATTTGGGGATAAGAAATGAAATGCACCGTTCATGGAGACGGTAAGTCGTACGTACGCATGAACGCTACTTTCATTTCTATCTCATACATTAATGGTATTAAATAATAATTATATAGATTTATATTATAATTCCAGTATAACATCATATATAATAACTTTAATTCCATACTTTATACGTCCCAAATATGGCATTAACGAATCAAATCACTTTGAGGGGGAAGTAGTCTGCATTTCCTAAAATGAAATTATCGTGTTAACCCACAATGGAAACCATAAAGGTATACCACAAATGAAAAATACATAAGCATAAGGAAAACATAAGAATAATATATATCATATATAAATATAGTGACATCTTAATGGCCACCATTAATGGTGTTTAAAAGAATATTGAACAATCATCGTTTCGTGAGGAATAAATTCGCCAACCACAGAAACAGTATGTTAATGAACCATTAGATGTAGATTTGTGTAAGTGTGGCTCGAATTATTCTTATAAAAACATCCTAGTATAATGAAGATAATATAGTTATTACAGAATAAATTAATAAAAAGAGTTTACGGGGTTGGAGAAGCAAAATAAAACAAAAGAACACAAGTGAAGACATTACCTTAAAATCGGGTAACTATCATAGATTTGAGCTCAAAGGATTCCTTGGAAAGACTTCTGACCAATGTGAGGCTTAAATGAGTAATATAGTGATGTGTAGAGAAAAAATGGGGTGGTTTTTGTCGATCCAAAGGCTTTGGAAGTTTGGGTATGGTGGTAGAGGTGTGGGCCTTTTATAAGAGGAGAGGAGGGGCACTCTCGGAAAGTAAGGAAATGTTACTTTATTTTAGAATGATTTTCGGATTTTAATGGTCCCACATTGATGTGTTTCTAGGATATGGTGATAAGGGTTTGAAATACACCCATCCAATGGGTTTTTGACATGTTTAGGTCTTAGATTTTACATTATCTTTCCGTTTTATTTAAATCGTTAAATAATGAGGTAATCGCTACATCATCATTGTGTCATATATAATTTAATTTATTTAATGTCTAAAAATTATAAAAAAACTACTATGCTGTAGGAAATCTTCTTACCTTTCCAATTAATATTTATAGTCAAAATTATGATTTTAATAACCTCATGTAAAAATTGTTTTAGTAAAACAACTCATGTTTGTGACATTTTTATTTTAACCTTAAATAAATAGATATTAATGTCATTTTCCAACTAAAGTGGATCCATGGGGTCCCCAAGTTTACCCATGAATTTTATTGGTCGGACATGACACATCCAATGAGGTTAGGACATGTGCGAAGTTCATTTCGTATTATTACAACATTATTTTTACCTTAAATTACACTAATTACCTCTAATCGCGATTAAAAACTTAATAAATTACTATTTACCAAAAAATTATTTTAATCCCATTGGACCACATTTTACTTCTAAATGACAACCATGTATGTCGGATTTTTGAAATTCAAAACACGGAGGTGGTAAAATTTCATTTAAACGAAAAATCAGTATTTTTATGTACCACTTAGTGGTTTCACTATTCATCAAAAATTGAAGTTTTTCAGAAAAATACCAAAACTTCACCCTAAGATATATTTGATATTTCGAATTCAAAAATTAATTCCATTTTACAAAATTCAAAACATATAAGTTGCATTAATTAATTTAATAATTAATTCCCGCTGTCAGAGAAAATAACGTGTTTTTATGAAACAATAAGTATCAAAAGATTGACACTAGTTTAAGTCTGATTTCAAAGTGAAATTAATTACAATGACCACTATTGGATTTAATTGTAAAATTATATTCTAATTTCACGTTAAAACCAATTCAAAAGATAATATAATCATATAAATAAATTAGATTAAAAAGAGGTTTTGAATTAAAATACAACATTTTGCACTATTCATTAAAAATGAACTTTATCGAAAAATACCAAAAATTTACACAAAGTAAATATTGATGTCCTGATTCTAATGAAGAGTTTAATTTTGTCCAATAGAATGTATAATAGTGACAAAAACTACATTTAATGATGGTTCGCCATCAAAAGGCGATAAGTGAACCTTTAGTGAAAACTAGGGCATATACGCCTAAAATTGAATTCTTTCCGCATTTTAAGCCTTTATCTTTTATTAGATAAAAGTAAAAACATTTAATAAAACATATATAATCATATTTTTATTTTTTCCATCCATTCCAGCCAATACAAAAGCTATGTGTTAACTACCATTTAAAATAATATTATTTTATTACTAGTGTGCAATGTAAGATTTCAAAGAAACTCTTTGTTGCGTATCGGGTACGCTATCGAACATCCCAACCCATTTAAAGTAAAATTAATATTTAATTATTAAATATTAATAAATATGAAAATGTTTTATTCATTATTTACCTAGGATGTTACATTATCCATGTTCCTTATATGAATATGTACCCTCAAATGACATGTATGGTTGACTACTCGACTACAACCATTACCTGTAACATGATATGTACTCAAGATTACATGAAATGTTACAAAAAAAAAATAATTTTTTTTCAAATGGAATGAACACAATACATGTTTTCTCTAATCCACATACAATGAACATGGGTTTCCAGAAATAGGAATACATTAAAACTGTCTAAAACACTATATTTCTCCCTAAAATACATATATTAATATACTAAAGGTACCGAACAACATGAAAATGGAATTAGAATGATTTAATTCATACACTATGAGGTTATGAATCATAAAAATCTACAGGGGAATACTATAAAGTATAAACTACTGATTCTTGAGTTTAATCTGTGATCCAAAAATACCGCAAGATAATCTGGTGTGACTCGAGCTCTACGACAACGCTTTCTCCTCTCTTACTCTATATTCTCAAAATCTCTCTATATTCTATTAGAATACCCCATATTGGAGGGTGTATATGTAGTTGGGAAATATTAATGGATGAAAATAAAATTATAAAAAATAATAAAAAGAGAAAAAATGTAAAAAATAAAAGAAATGGTATGTGGGCTGAGACATAATGACAATTTATGGTTATGCCTCACACAAAAAAAAACTACCTTTCTTAACTCAATCAAGAAGATAGAATCATAATATAATTATCAATTTAAAAAATACTAATTAAAAAACATGCATCAATTACTTTAATATTTTATACATAATAATAATAAATATTCTATTAAAATTTGAATGGCTCTACATTCCACCAAACACCTATAATCAGATAAAAACCCAATTATATGACCAATGTAGTGTTTATAAAATTTTTATGATCTAATATTATAGAATAAATATTCATTTTTATATATAAAAACTTCCACAAAAGAAATTATCAAATTTCAGTGGATTTTTAAAACCATTGATAATAATTGTTGGTTGAAAGATACCGAGGGAATTTCTTATCCAGAATAGACATAATAACTACAACAAAATTAATAAGAACAAAAATAAATAAAAAAATATACATAATGAACATACATTATCCTCATCATAATATTTAGTATATCATACTCCCCAACAATGAGTTGATAACGACCTAACAGAATATCGATATTCAAAAACAAAATCATCAAATAAATTAATTAAAAAATCATTTACACAATGAAATAGATAAATATTAGTCATCATCATCCACTTACACTTATAATAGTCTATTCACAACTAACATGAACCATATTCATTTTGAGTAAATAGTGCAGGGATTTCCATGGTCAAACTCTTGTCCAAAAAAAACTATTTTCATCAGATCATCTAGTATGATCATGATCTATTTTAGCTTCACTAGTGAAATATGATATGACGATATCAATATATTATATGTTGTAGAAAGTAGATAAATTGAAAAATCAATGTCTCTATCGAGATTAAGAACATATAAATTATTATGGGAAAACCTAAAAAATGTATTGAATGATAGTTATAATATTAACAAGGGAATAATTTGCACTAGCATTAAACAAAACAATTGAGAAAAATTGTATAGCCACGGTCAAGATGGTCCTCCATCAACAGAACATGGATCCCACTATTCATCAATCACCTAAGATCCTCTATAAATAGAAAGGAATGTAACATGCCAATGATATATTAAATATCATAATGATTACAAACAAGACAATATATAAGGATGATGATGACAAACAAATCCATATCACGAATAATTGAATACTAAAATATATATGTGTCTTCTATCGATATGGAACAAGAAGAACATGTAAACCCCTACATATTACTCTTTAAAAGAGGGTTATTAACACCATTTCATTGTATATTTGAATCATTTGACGATTCATGAAATTTCCATAGTAGTAAGATATATATGAGTGGGAGGCTCCTATATAAATATTGTAGTGTCTAAGGAATATTAAATAAAGATGGTACAAATCACTATCACCAAAAATGCTAAACCCACTTCATGAGACTCATTAATTTTATGAAATTTCATTACTCATACAACCTTTGGTTGGATAACATTAATGTTTATAGATACAGACTGATCCATAATGGTGTTTTGATCTAAATATTCATAACCTTTGTGAGGTATAAACATACATTGGCAGAAGCTCAATAAATGGTCAAAGTAGACACTACTATTATAATGATTTTTATATGTGGGAAATGAATATTATTTGTTCCTATTACCCATTGAGATATTTTTTAATGTATATTTATTTTATTAAATTTAATTTAATCCATATCATACACTACATGTAACACTTATTTCATATTAACTATAGCATACTGTTTATATGCCTATTTAACATGGATTTCATGATATAACTGTTAAACAAGAAATATTAATAGGAATGAAAATAAAATAAAATATTGTGAGTGATGGTTTCATTTAAAGAAAACATATTGATTAAAAAGTACTTACTTTTTAGAAATATATTTATATGATTTGAAATTACAATTTATACAAAAAATTATTTATTTCTCTTTCTAAAAAAAGTAAATAACGTAATTTTCAAAACATTTCATAATTTTATTTGAGTAAATGAAATTAATTTTTGGGATCAAATTGAAAACAATTATACTAGGGTATATGTTTTTTATTTTTGTGAGAAGATTTATTTTGTATTATTAGTGATAAATACAGTTTTAATAGAAAATTAAAATTTTAAAATACGTTATATAGTTGAAATTTTATTTAAAAGTTATATAGAAGAAAATATTAGTCCAAAAATATTATAAATAATACAATATATTTAACTATCTTATTCATATAGTATTTTATAAATTATTCCATTTTATATTCTTTTTGAATGATAAAAATGTGGTTGTAATTCAATCTTGTAAAAAATTTATATTGTGTTTTCTCCCCTTAATAAAAATTCCACAACCTCTCCTATACATTAAATAATTCCAATACCCATTGGTTATTAAAATAAAATCCCTAATAATATACATTTTTAAAATAACACATCCCAGAATACTTGTTTTGGTAATAATTCTATCCTAAAAACGATTTTTGTGAAAACCAAAACAAGTTGTATGATGAAGTTGTAACATCCAAAACTATGCATTTTATTTTATTTTATCCTCCATCTCCTCGATATATAATTAAATGAAAATGATTTAGAATCAAATTTATCCTAAAAATTCATATGATTTAACGTTAATTTCATGATCTAAAACCATATCCTCCTCACTCAAATGGGAAACAAATTTATTGTTCATCTATATGATAGACTATCGACTTGCGAATCAATGAAATTCGTTATCCATTAGTACGTCTCACACTCATTATAATGATGAATCTAATTTATATATATTATATTTATGATAAAATTATACTTATACATTTATTTCATCAGATATAACTTCATAATATATATTCATTAGAGAATCTGATTACGTCATTCGTTTGTATGACATACTACCACCTCACGAAGCGATATGATTGTTTTTACAAACACATTGACTTGTAAATAATAAAGAAAAAATTAAAAAATAAATGTGATATATATGAAGTTAAGAATATTATTTAAAGGTAATATATTATTTTCCCTTAATTAATTTCATCCTTCTGAAGATAGAAACTTCTTTTATACGTGTATACGACTAACATTATCAATGAACAAGAGAATCCATTTTATATCTCTCATTTTATGTATTACTATATTTTAATTTATAAGGAATAAATATTTCTTTTATAAAATCTTTAAAATTATTTATATTTTTCAATTATGATCAATGTAAAAGGATCCAAAATACTAAACAAAAAGATACACAAAAAACAAAGTAGTCATTAAACAAATTGTGATTCTTATAAGGAATTATTAATAAACTAGTAAAAATTTCATATGATAATCATATGTGGCATGATAAATATTAATATGGTTATAAAATATATTTTATTTATTATACAAGAGGATTAAATTGGTATGAAGGAATTCATGAATTTAGGTAATGTATTATTGACTAAACATTCATTCATTGGGGTGTAATAAATTTCGTGCATGTATATTCTTTAATGAGTTATATGTAATTACTTTATAAATTTTATATAATTATTATTATACAATTCCTTATATTTTATGATCATTTGATATTAATATTTAATGTTGTGTATGATTGAAAAGTTAGTATTTATATAGTTATTTTTTGTTAAAACCTCATCGTTTATCAAGATTATTTATGAGAATATTTTCAATGATAAAATATTAAGATCCATTACTAATGAAACACATAAAATTTACTCTCATAATTTTACTTCATGAGAAATAATTCTATAACTTCATTTTACTCTCTTTTTTTTACTCAATAATATAATGTTTTCATAAAAATTTTATTTTATTTCTCTCTTCAGTCAAAATTCATTTTTAACCTATATCAATGTTTTAAAAAAACAGAATGATTTTTTTTACAAATACACTATTATTTGTAATCAAATATTGGAAATATTTTTTATTTTAATTTTTTTAAATGATTCTTCATTTCATATTCGGAACAAGGTTTATTTTACTTCTGCTGGAAATTTGGATGGAATGTTAGTTTCGAATAGTTAGGACTGAATGTAATTTTATATCAGCATAACAACTCAATAATTTAAAAAAAAATTACATGATTTTAGATTATTTTCAAATAAAATGTTTTCTTTTGTATTTAGTATGTTTTTATATTTAGAGAATATTTTTTAAAATTGGATTGTATACTTTACTCATGAATATTATACTGAATTATTATGGAATTATATTTATCAAATATGACATCCTTTAGTGTTTTTATTATTTACTACGGATTGAATAATTATTTACCATTTGAATTAATTCATAAGATAGTTTATGATTACAATTAAGAGTCTATTTATTACATCCATTAATTTTCATTGGTTTATGTTATGATGATCATTATATGAAATATATTTCATTTATATGGGTTATGTTTTAATGAAATTATTATGAAACCAATTTATTTTCATGGGTTATTCATTGTTGTTATTGATAGTAAATATACTCCTTTACATGGATTTTGATATGATTGATATTTTTTAATCTTATGGAACTCATTTGGTTGATTAATTATGTGCCTTTTGGGATCTAGATCTTACTCTAATGGGTTGGGTGAACTTTGAAATCTCATGAGATACACAATATTAGAATGTGGATTGAGCCTACATCAGTAAGGATATTTTACCATTATGAAAGTATTGGAAGTGAAATTCCAATCCTACGATGTTTTTGGGAGTGAAACAGTTCCCGTATTATATAATTTACAACGATCCATTACTAAAATTGATAGGATTTTCTATACGTATGTGTATTAAATATTTTCACGCCTTATTCAATTTTTACACTCTCATAACTCATGTTCATTTATTCCCATATGATTCATGTTTTATGAACTGTAAATACTTTTTCTATTACCCATGATTATGATATTTGTTATACCAAGTATGTGTTTCAAATAATAATATTATGTTCCTATACAATTATTCTCATGGTATGTTTTCATATATCTCTCATTTAAACTTACTAAGCATATGATATAACGATTTATTAATTTTCAATTTCCCTTTTTATGATGAAATTTTCCAAGAATGATTAGTATAAGATGGTTCTACATAAAAAGAGAATAGTGGGATATGATGTTGTTCACTTATGAACCCGTTGTTTATGGTTTTATGTTTCCAGTGTCACTATAACATTAAAATTATCAATCATTTGTTTTTGCAATGTAATGAATGTTCAAAAAAAGAATATAATATCTATATTTGAAAATTATGGATAAATTTATTTGTTATCATAGGAATGGTTTATCAAACCATTTGAAACTATAAAGGGAAACATTATTGAAACCCTTAGGATAAACCTAATTCTAGTATAAAATCCTGATGTTTTGGTAGTAAATATGTTATGTTGTTTAAAATGATTGAAAAAAATTTACATATAACATATGTGGATGTTTCTCTAGATAATATTTACTTAGGGGTAAAACACTGAAAAACTTTTGATCAGCAGAACTAGAGTGTCACATGGTCCACAAATACATGAATCACTCTATGCCAAGTTTGACACTATTGGGGTATATTCCTTCGAAAATTATATTTTTTTGTTGAGCTAAAAATAATGATTTTAATATTTGATGACCATGTATAACCTTTTTTATCCTTATGTGTCATCGACATAAAAGGAATGTTTCTTGATTTAGACTTCATATAAATGACATTTCATTACAATGTTTTTTTCCACTATGATTTTTGTTTCTCCTGTTACGATTTTTAGTTATTTTGATGTATGGAACAAAAAAACATTATGTTAATGAAGAATGAAATGGAAAAAAAACTGATTTTCATCTTGAGGTTCGTAATTTTATGGGACCTATAGTACAAAATAACATTGTTATATACCAAAAATATTCTATAATGATAAGTTACACTTAACATCTAATTGAAAAATTGACGGAATAAAATTCTATTAATTCATTCAATAGGAACCATCCAGAATATTTTGGTGGTTTTTTTATCCTTTTTTTTCATAATAATGGATAACTACCACTATAATGATATTTTCTATTATTTAATGTTTTGAATAGGAAAAATTCATGTTTTCATCCTATAATGTGGATAAGTAACTAGATCAGTTGTGGAATCTCATCAAGAATATGAGGAAATAAGATAAAATTGACTCTATGGTGTGGTTTGATCTTAAGACATTATTTTTCAATAATTACATCCCCAATATTCTTCATTTGAAAATGGAGAATAAATTACACGATCTAATAATTAATGAAGATGAATATTTTAGAACCAATTTGGAAACTGTTACCATACCTTCATTATACCCTTATGGAATTATCATCTAACCATAATGTAAGGTTGACAAATTCTTCATTGCATTAAAGTTATTCCTTCAATGGGTGTTACCTATAATGGTGTTTAGTATATATGATGGAATCCTTCATGTACACTAAATCTGTAAAAGGATATTGGAAATACACATCAGACACATGGGTTTTATAATAATATAATAACGGAGTTTAAGGTAAATAGAAAGAACAATATAGAGAAGAATACAATATTACATTCATGATAATAGTGTGCTAGGAATCATGGGGGAAAATATCTTAAGGATACATTTAAATGATTTATGTGTAGAAGGTAAGGTCATTAGGAAATTGACTGTCACAGAGATAGAACAAAGTAATATAATGATGTTTTAGTGAGAACTACCACTAGAATAAAACACATGCACTCTAGTGTTTCAATTTCAGTGATTATAAAAACTATTCTAACTAATTTCATAATATGAATATCAATGATGTTTATCAAAAAAAAAATTTATTATGTCATGATATTTTGGAAATATTAGGTGATCACTATTAATGTATAGGGGTGTAATAAAGTTGTGTTTAAAGATAGACATACTATCAACTATAGAACTACTAATGTATTATTTGACTTATGATCTATAAATTATTTTATATTGGAATATTTTAATTAGGGTATTATGAATGAAACAAACATGGTTATATGTAGAGTTATAAATGTAAACCCCAAATGTAGTTATCGCTACATTTGAATAGTATGATTCCCCTATGTTTGAAATTTTTGGTAATGTTCTTCTTATAAATCATCTTTGTTCTTCCTATATATAAATTTAAGATTATATTAGGAATTGATTTTTATCAACAAATATATCCAACATCTATTATTGAGGATGGTAAGTCGTGTTTTATATTCCTATACACACTATAATCATATAATTATATGATGATAATTATGAAGATATGATATAAATCAAATCCATAGAATGAGTTGCGTATCTTTTTTAAAACTGTTATTTATCTCATTTGGTTGGGGAGAAAATAATTTTTTATGATATTTCTATTATATAGGTGTTTTAAAAAGTCTATATGGAGTATTTTCCTAGTATTCCACCTAATCATAATTTTTGGATTTAAATAGAAATCATTAAAACTTCCACACCTATGTAATGACTTCCTATAGAATGGCCTCGATTGAATTTTAGGAATATAAAAACCAACTCTAAGAGATCATGACAAGTGATTAATTCATCCCAACAATTAACATTGGGGTGACCCCCTTATATTTTTAAGAATATATATGGAATAATTTGGTTTAAAATTTATTATCAAGAGAATAATATGTTCACAATCAAGAACTGATAACATATACACCTTATTTTTTACTTTTCTAATCAACTATTTAGAGATAAAAAATTTCAAATGATTGTCCTTTATTCTAGATTAATTCAATTGAGGGATACTAAAAATGTTATATCAAATGAAAATTTACATATTGGATATTGACACATTGAGAATATAGTTATTCCATTTGGGAATTCTAATTCCCATGCTATCATCATGGATTGAATGAATTGATTTATATTTAATAATTTGATATGTTTTTGGATGTATATAAAGAAAATATTATTTTTTATTAAATATTAAATGTATATAATTAATGTTATGTGATAATTTTACTAATGAACCTGGTGAAGGATATATTATATGAAAATCTTAACAAATGTAAATTATGGATACTGATATGTTCATTTTTTGGTTGAATAATCGCAATTGAAGGTATGTGGATAGTTACATTATATATGGTGTCTAATTAATGTTGCTTCATTACAACCTTAGTGATTAATATCTAAGGATTCTTGGTTTGTTTGGATATTTTTTATGATTTATGGAAAATTTCTAAAACTATCCATTGAGTTTGTAAACTCCAGAGGAAGCATAGTACCTTTGTACACATGAATGTGAGGAAAATTCCAAGGAACTGAAGACATGATTTGATAGTGTAACATTACATATATTAACTAATAGTTGAGAAGGGTTTTTAATCCTTAGTGAAGAATCAAATAAGCTATTGAGATGCGTTCTTAATGATATTGATAGTTTATAGATTATCCCTCATGAAAATAGATTGTTTATGAGGGAAATTACATAACTATTGATTTGGAGATAATTGATAAAAGATTTCATTACAAATATGGAGACATTATCTTTATTGAAAAAATTAGTTATTTATATAATTGTCTTAAAGGTTTTATCTATATATTCAAATAGATGTAATTTATCATTTTTCATTCGACACAATTAAATCAGATTAAATATTATGATTACACAATACATTAATACTTTATAAATTTAAACATCGTGGCCTATGGTTTGATTTGAAAGGATCATACTAACTTATCCATGATGAGGATCTCAAAAGAACTAATATTTCTAAAATTTCAATTGCTGTATTCGGAAATCATGAAGTAAGGGGATAAATATTATCTTCTCAAATTAATGTTAAACAATTAATCGAAGTGAATATTTTAAAGGGAAAACTGTATTATAAATATTAACAGAAGAATGTGAGAAAATTAATTTTATCCTTGATTGTGAGGGAATGATAATTTTCAGGAAATATGTATATGTTCCACCTATACTAGTTATAAAAAAGGAGTCGTTAGGGGTTTCTCATAGTTCTTCCTTTACTTTTCATCCTATAATTAAGAATATGTATATATATTTCAATGTGTATGTATGGTGGGTTTGAATAAATGGAGGTAAAAATGTTTTTGATTCTCAATTCAAGGTATATTTGAGAGTTTAGTATGAGTGAAAAACTTATAAGAGGATGCAACATCCATTAACTATAATAGAATGGAAATTGGAAAACAGACCCTTGGATTCTATCATCTCACTCTAAGAAACATATAAAGGGATTCTTTTTATATGGGTTCTCTTTGATCACCAAAAAGAGTAAGACCACATTATCACTATATTAAAATATCAAAATTTAGATCATCTATTATTTTATATGTCGTTGAAGTAGTAAGCTTACATAGTGTAAAACATTCTTTTTTGTTTTCTTATGATCCACGGATTACAAGAATATTCTGAAGAAGACTTCAACAATCTCTTGATACAGAGTTGAGTTTCATAAATTTGTATCAACCCTTCATTGAAGTTAAATCTAGTAGAAAAACTAATACTCTTTAAGATATGTTTTGATCTTGTTCTTATGATTTCATTACGGATAGAGATCAACACATTATGTATTTGACTATTCTTAAAAACAAATTCTTTTGCACAATTATTCAGCCATATCCTTATAAATCCATCACTGAAAATAAGTGTATAGCTCCAACATACTTCAATGAAGTATTGGAATGAAATCCATTTGAACAATAAATATTTGAATAATTTTCAGAGAATGTTATATCAATTCGATAAGACAAAAGGGAGTCACATTATCAATCAAAAATTTATAATGACAATCACTGATGTGATCTAGAATATAATCTGGGTGAAAAAGTGTTTCTTTGAATTTATCTTGGGGAGAACTTCATGTCATTCCATAATAATGGGAAAAAATCTCTTGGTATATCAGTCCCTTGTAAATTCATGATTCTGTTAGGATGTTAGCCTATAGATTGGTGCTATCACCAAACTTCTCTCAAGTACATGATGGTTTCCATGTATCTCTCTTGACGAAGTATATACCTAAATAATCACATTTAATAAACTTATAGTTCATACCATTGGAGTATGATATATCATATGACGAAAACATGTTATAAATTCTATGTCATGCAGTTAATGTTCTTTGAAATAAGACCACTAACCCGATCAATGTTTTGAGGAGAAATGACATGTTTCTGGAATCATTGTGGGAAATATATGATCTAATGAGGTATAAGTACCATATGTTATTTTTTCCAATGTAATTCAATTTTTATAGAATAATTATTCTTAATGGGTGTTTAATGTATCTCACTGTGATTTTGTGAATATGATTTCATTAAATATAATTCCATTGATATTTTTCTCTACATGTAATGACGATTTGTAAAGAATTGTAATATCTTATTTATATTTCTATTTTAATTGGATTTTATAACCTAGCAGAAAACAATTGTGGCTTTTATATGAATACAATGTTTTAATTATATTTATATTTTTTAATATAATTAATAAATATTGACGAAAAATGAAATTATTTTTCTGTAATGTCATTATATGATATTAAAATAATATTTTCTCAAGACATTCTTTTATATCTATATATAAATGATTTAATATTTCATTTTAGAAACATTAAATACATTTCTTTGAAAAAAACATATATTATTTTTTTCATCATTATTTCAAAATTATATTTTGGTTTTTTATCGGAAATATTACCTAATATGTACATCTTATGTTTTTACCAAAAAAATAGTAATAACGCTAAAAATTAATTATCATGTTCAAAAGACAAAAAGAATTTAACAAGGGTAAATCTAAAAATAAATTGGTTAAAATGGTCCAAAAATATTATAATTCTGTTTTTAATGTTATATTTAGACCTTATATCATTTATGGTTCAAAAAAGGGTTGATTTCTTTCCTTTTGCAATAAAAAATATGGACATAATTATTTATTGTCCTAATTTCCAAATGTGTCATCTCCCACACATATAAAAGGCCACTCCCGATCCTACATTTTAAACACTTCTATAAACCATTGGTAGGAACATTCCCAAAACAAACAGCTTCTATAATTCCCTGCCCATATCATAGAATCATTTTTTTTCATTAATTTTATCTGACTAAGACTTCTACAAAACCCAAAATATATTGATCGAAGAAGAGTTAACGTCCGTAACCATGTTTTTTATTTTATCTCATCATCCAATTTTTTTAAAACGTAATAAAAATAATAATATAATTGAATAATTATATTACAAATAATAACATTTTCATGTTAATTTTAGGACCCATTACCAACTCCACCTTGATCAAAAAAAAAAACTAAACCAATGATCCTATGTACAGCGGACTACCTACTCACGAACCAATGATTGTGTTTTCCATCACCACTTCTCACAGCTTGATATAATTATCTATATAAAGTTTATATATTATATTTATTATATATTAGTAATTATATAACTATTAAATCATATATATATTCTAATGTTTCATTTTTTAGAGAATACAAAAATGTTTTTCGTGTGTATGGAGCACTACCACCTCACGGAGCGATATGATTCAATTTTCAATATTGCATTTTATATAAATAAATAATGATAAAATATATAAATAAATAAGAAATGTATATTAAATAACAATATTGTAAAAGGAAATATTTTATTTAATTTTTTCATTATATCTATTAAGATATATAATCGATGGTTATGTTTACTTACATCCTACAGTCTCCATGAACTATGTATTTAATTTTATATCTCTATATTTTAAGGATAATGATAAATACATATTTAATTAATATATATTATTTTTATATTATGTTTATAATTCTATAGCTTATATAACCATGATCAATGAAAAATAATTAAAATTAACAAACCAAAATCATCATGAAATATGAAGTAGTTGTTTCCCGAAAGATGATTTTAACATTGAATAAACGTTAAAAATGTAATAAAAATTCATAATAAATCACATTATTTATTATTCAATATGGTACGGTTTGGTAATATATGTATTATGAATATATATTTATTATAAAATTCTTTTTAGGTTAAATATATGATACAATATTTTTATATGGGGATGAATAGGCCAGATAAAAATTTTAATTATTAAAACATCTTAGAATAACATTTCATATCTACGAATATCCAATTGAGGTATTATATGACACATACATATATAAACACACTTTCTACACTGTATCTAACATATTTATCAACCCCTAGAATATACCAACACAACAGATCAAGGGAGGATAAAAAAAAATCACCCGAAAGTTGAAAAATACATAAACACATTGAAAAAATTAATCTCCAATAGATAAATGAATAAATATAAAATTTTATATTTAGGGAAAAGAGACACAATTGATCCAATGGAAAAATGACGAACAAAACGGTCTGATCGAGGAGTAGAAACACAGAACCACCTCGAAGTAACAAGGGATATAATGTAGGGAGGAGGAAACCTGGTTGAATTTTGATTTAGGTTTTTAATTTATAATATCACATAGTTTGAAATTGATTCACATATTGAATCCCTTCTTTTTTGTGTCAATCCCATGAGATCCATATAAGGTAAAAATGGCATCACATCAGTTATGTAAATTCAAATTGACCAATTCACAGAATTAATATCATTGAAGACCTAAACTGTCTTCATGATCTGAATGAAATTTATAGTTTCTTCCAATAAACATAATTACATGATGAATCAACATCACGATCGGAGTGGTCCCTATTAGAACAACCTAGTTTAGGTTCTAAAAAAAGATCCCAAAAATCATTGAAGAACTCTAAACCCAAAAAAACATCTTAATAATTAAGAGATATGTATATTTAACCAGGAAGATAAAAAGAATACGATCAACACAAACTCTATAGTGGCATTCCTCCATTAAAAATATGTATGTAATTATCCATTTATGGAGGGTGACATAATCATTAAAATATCATGAATATCAGTTTAAGAGATCAACATGTATCATCCATGAAATTATTAAAAATTATATAATAGACAAATTTATGTAACACACATGAATATCAATCATTACCATTACCCTTCCATAATCTCATTAACTATAATATTTAGTTTAATCCTAACTTCCTACCCATCGAAAAAAATAATGATAGTTATATAATTCATTTAAAAAAAGAAGGGGTATATGTATTCAATCCCCTACATTAACATAATCTTCATCATTCTCAATAGTAAAAAAATATATGAAAAATCACTATAAACAAAAATTTATGATCCCCTTTATCCTATCACACATTAGAGTCCTTCAAAATCATATACAATGAAAATTAATCACTATGTTAAAACATTATAACTTCTTATTCGAAGATGTTGTAATATTTTGTGAAAATATAAGAATAAATTAAATCAGAATGGATCAAAATTAGGTCATTCTCTTGAAGCTAAATAGAAAAACATATCTACGTATGGTGAAATATATTCTATGTTTAACATCTACACTCATTGGATTTTAAGGAATTCAACAAAAAAACAATTTCAGAGTACCCAGGAATGTATAATTTAAATGATAAAAAAAAGAATTACAACAAGATATAAGTAATAACGCATAAATTTTACCTCAATGAAAATCTTGTGGAATAATATTTCCTCGTATATATATTTTAAACTTATTTAATGTTGACATATTTAATTAAAAATTTGACGGAATAAATTGTTCATGTTATATAACTCAATCTCTGAAGGATCATGACATGATCCCTATAATTATATCATAAAATCTAAAATATATCAGGAACGAATGTAGTGTGAAAACTACTTTCTTTTTATAGTGACATAAAAGGGAAAAATAAGTAATCTAATCAACCTATAATATATGGAACAACATACACAATTATTCTATGATATTTCCTCATATTATATTGACATACGTGGATTTTGTAAGATTATCACAAGGGCGACAGCTACTTAAGATTAATCTATGGTTGTTCATGATATAACCAGAACCAATTTCATTGTATCCTATATCAGATATTAATTTCTCATGTGACTCCATGCCAAAATATTACTCATATATTATTAACTTTGAATTCTCAAATTCCCTTTATTCTGAAACACTGTATACAACAATACAACCATCCTTGAACTCTGAGGCAATGTAACACTGAAATATCATGAAAAATAACATATATAAAAACCTGAATCTTATTCCATAATTGATCAATGATGGGAATGTATACTTGAAAAAAAAATCTTTTTATCCACCCAACTAATCATGTCACAACATATAGATCCTTGCTATAATTGAACCATTCTAGCTAATATTTCATATGTCAACTATTCCACATTCCCTCTATCATTTTATTTAATATATTCACACCCAAAATTTGAAAAGCAGCAATTCACTGAGTTGTTTTCCATTACATTATTTTAGAGTTTAGGAGATAGAGAAATTTTGAAAGGGTAAAATGTAAAATTTACACCATTTTTTACCAATAAAAAAATATTTTGATTGTTTAAATAATATATTATGAATTATTTACCCTTTATTTCTTAGTATTCCTATAACAAGGAATAGTTCAACATTTTATTTTCATTAATTTGGGATTTTGAGAAAACAATTATCAAGGAATATAGTCTGATCATCATCCCATGGGAATAAACAATCCACATCTGGGAATTTTATTTTTCTTATACATAGCTTCATTTCAATGGATACATTAGCTCACATGTATTTATATAGTGAATATATGATTATAATCATTAAAGTTTTTAAATATTAATATTCACTAATTGTTTGATTGTAATTTAATAATTTTTTCTAATAAATAATAATTCTAGAAATATTAATCCTTGATCAATGTAAGTTAAATACTTTTTATAGAATGATGATTTCTTCCATGTAAATGAGTTTTTACAATATTTACCTATGAAATAATTTATTATGTTATGCTAATTGTTTTGATCTGATTATTGAAATTATTAATCTATTAAAACATTTTTTTAAAAGATTTTTCCAAATAATGAACATGATAATGGTCCTGTGGTGATTAAATTTTTTTTTAAAATAATATTTTTTATATTTTTTATTTTTTATCTTGATAAAATTATGTTTTCCCTTATCAATGGAATATAATGAAGTTATTTTATTGTTAATAACATGAATATTAAATAAAACTTAATATTTGATTACATTGACAAATAATATTAAATTTTTATTATGTATTGAATTTATTTTATTCAACACTTATTTTTCATTGAACATGTGAACTTGAAAAATATAATATTTTTTTAGTGACAATTTATTAAAACACACCTTTTATGTGAAAATATCAAATACATGAATGAAAGGAATGTAATCAATTTGATAACATTTCCATGGCATTATATGTTTTAGTTTTAGATACTTTTTAAAATAGGTTAACCAACAAAACCATGTCTTCTACAACTAGTGTAAATTACAACCCCCATATAAGAAGCTTCTTAATACATAATTATTCTTCAACATCTCGTAAAAAATGATAAAATGTTAAACTATTATATAAATATCATATGTATTACTAAAATATATAACATTTGGATATGGATAAATAAGAAATAGGAGGGATCAACTGCATAATAAGTGTAAATATAAGAGATAATAATAAAAAATAATAAGTGAGCACAAGATAAAAAAAGAAACTTTATAAAGATACATAAAAATTTTAACCCAATAAATTATATCATAAAACATGTTTCGTGGATTAATAAATGGAATTCCATAATAAAGGATTCATGGGATTATAGAATCCTCAGTCAATAAGCACGATCCAAGAGACAAATACATAGTCATAATAGTAAGAATAATATTGTGGTAAAATCATAAAACTAGTAACATATTATGAAAAACTCCAATCATGTACACTTGTTATGTTATGAAAATATCCATATATGTCCACCCATTTTGTTTTAATGAATTCCAAGAATGGCCATAGGTTTTATCCCATGATATATAAATCTATAACCAATACATTGGAGGGTGATATAAGATTCCACCAACCATAAACCATTCAATATAGCGAGCTATAAAAAAATCCGCCAATGTATATTAAATAACACATGGGATGAAAATGGGCTCTATTAATCCCACTATAGAGAACTCAATGAATGAAAATGGATTTCAAATATTTTTTTATAAAAATCAAAAAAAGAAATCAAAAATATTTCCATCCATAATAAAAATATGATAAACCATGGTAAAATAAATGTATAACCATTGATTAATAGTAATATTATTGATAATATCCATTCAATAAAGATAATATATAATAGATTATTTACACACATATAGATAGATGTTATACTATTAATTCTACAATTTCATGTATAAATTGATGTATGGAATCTATGTGAATTCTAAATAATAAAATGAGTAACAAACTAGGTAAATAATGAAGAAATTAATTAGAAGAATTTTTTTATAAATTGTTGATTATTTGGAATGTCCATGGTAGTGATAGATTATTTCAATGATATGAATGTATATGGAATAATCCAGTTGGAGAATGGTGGTGGATAATATCATTAGAAAAATATATTTGATCAAGAATAACATTTATCTATGGAAAATAAAATATATAAAAAATACATTAGGGTGATTTATAAAGAAAATTTATTTTGAAATAATAAATATATTTTTCAATTGAAATCATTTTTTAAAAAATATTTTGTAAAACATTTATAAATATATATTCATTTAAAAATAATGAATCCAATGAGATAAATTTTCATATAAATTTTTAATGATGGTGGATTGATGTGTTAATTAAAGAATTGTCTCAAAGTGATTCTCTTCACACTATGATGTAAACAGACAACATATTAAACAATAAAATGATTTAGTTTTTAAATATTTAAAATGAATGGAAGTGTTATTGAAAATTAACATTTTCAAATTATGAATTAAATATATTCATATAAAAAAATTGGATTCTATAATACAATATGAGTGGAAAATAATTATTTTAATATATTATTAAAAACACATTTTTGAAAAACCAAAATGGTTAAAAAATTATAAAAATTTCAATTTAATGAAAGTTATACATGTAGAATGACTAACTAATGATAAATAGTGAATAAGAAAACAATGGAGATATTTAATTGTAATTATATATAATTACCATATATGTATTATATAATTTGATAGATCTTTATTTTTAATTTTGTTTTTTATGAGATAATTTGTACGTTGAGTAACATTCATTTCTGAACCCAAAATGTAATTATAGATGCAATCTGAACATCAAATTCAGTGAATGAACAATAATTCATTATATGATATAAAATATATGTAGTATACGCAACATTCAAATAAAAATCCATTCATAATAAGAAATTATTCTAAAAAATACGTGTTAGGAAATGAAACCCTTTCAAGTTACATAATGGTGGTGAAAGGATAATATTATACTATACTTATAATAAAAACTTATAGTTATAATGACTCAGGCTTTTAATACATGAATATTACATATTTTTATTTTAAGAGTCATTTCATTTCACAAACACATACTAGAGGATCATAATACTTTAGTGACATTGGAATATTTTACTATATTATTCTAATTTATAAAATGATCATCAATATCTACAAAAATATCTTCTCCTTTAGTATTCCATCCTAAAAAAATTATTTATATCCTGGGGAAAAGAATCATAAGATAAGGGTGAACTCAGATTCTCTAAAAGGATAAACAAAAGAGATATCAATCATATCATAATAATAAAGAAACATAACATAAAAAATCCATGAAAATAATAACTTTCATATAAATGATCAGGATATTATGACATGGAATAAATCATATATGTTTTTAAAGAATATTACTCATAAGATTCATAAAAAATGATATTTGATTGTTTAATTCACATATGCATATAAAATCATTTATATATTATCCAATACTCATTTACAAGACCATTGTTGAAAAAAATGTCAATTACCTAACAGAATTAAAACTTTATCAATCACTATTTTTCTGAATTTGGTTTACATCATGTTACAGATATATATTATTGAACCATGATCATTTCTCATTCGAGTCTAGTCTATGTCCTGAAATATAAATCATTACCATATGATTATAAGTGATATATAGGTCCTAAATATCACATAATGATAACCATACATATGTGTGCCACATAAACACAAATCATTCATTATACACATACACATGTCAATAGATGTGTTTTATTAACATAATTCAATCAAAACATTAACCATCATAATGAATTGGGTTCAATAAATATCATTACATCATAAAAATAATCCAACCATTATAAGGTATATGTTTCTTGAACAATAACACCATATAAATAATATTTAAAATAAAATTTCGTTATCATATATAGAAAATAATTCTAAAAGATCAATTGAAAAAAATTCAACTGGATAATATCCATTCTACATTAAAATTTCTTAATTTTATTAAAATACCTTTAAATTATAAAAGAAAATATTTTGTTTGAAAATTAACATATAACCTAAAAAGGGAGGTTACAAATCCTCAAGGAATCAAGAAATAAAAATAATATCTTCATGACGTATAAGTTAAATAAATATTCCTATTACAGTATTCCAAAGAAATTAAAATGGAAAATCATTAGGAAAATGATAAAAATATTCCTTTAAATTAATTTATCAAGACATCACGCTTGGAAAAAAGTAAATTAAAATATTATTTGAATATTAAAAATAAATCAGATTTCAAAAAAAAAATAGATACTTGGAAGATAAATATTCATCAATATATTCTTATGTATAAATAATCCTTAATAATAATAAAATTATGAAATTGACCCATACCACTTGATAATAAGAATAATTTTATGCCCTGAGAAATAAATAAAATATTATGTATATGAAAATACCATAATATTCCTAATAATAAACACATAATAAATTCGTGTATATTTTATAGATAAACCAAAATATAAATGTAGTGTATTAGGAATGTGTCCCCCAAAAATATAGGTGCAACACAAATCCATTACCACATACATATTCATTTGAACATATCCAAAATTCATGTATAATGATATAGATATTTTTATTAATTTATTTATGATCCATATTTTATATTTATTCTATCATATATGATCCTATAATATAATATTATAACTGATTTGTTTATAATATTTCCTTACTACCCATCTGTAGGGTGTCAACTTCTTTATTTTCCCTTGTATGTTTTATCATATAAGTCATAGTTCTCATGCATATAATGTATTTACATAATTTCAAGAATCATATAAACATATATATATATATATATTATTTATTAATTATATTCATTGATATAATATTTCATGAATTGTGAATATGGAAAATGAATAACATCACATCATGGAGTGGTAGGTCATAAGTATGCATGAGCGATGTTATCATTCCATTATTAATAAATGGTTAAATAAATGGATGGAATATATTTTTGTTCCAAAAGCAATACCATGTTTTAATTATAATGTAAATAAATATTATTTCCATTACTATATCAATACATGGAATGTATGGATGAAAAAAGTGTAACGCCCTGATCCTAGTTATCCAGAGTCAGTGCATTATTATATTACACTGGCATGATAACATGGGATAAAATCCGGAAAAACCGATCATTTTTGTATCCTTGGATGTACTATATACATACATAAGTTTTACAATAAATCATTAAATGAAAATACAAAAACATTGTGTCCCCTTTAAAAACACTCATATCCCATAGCATATTCTTGCAGGTTAATCATAATATAATTTTTCGCAAACTAGGAAAAATAAAACATAAGAAGGGGTGATCTCAGATGCTCAATAAGGATAACAATATTGTGGAATCTATCATAAATAAGCATAAACATGTAAGGAAATGTATAATACAAAACACAATAATTTTAAACATAAACATCACTATAATATTGAAAAGATAAATCAAATAATTAAATTGACTTATTCACATGTATATACTACTAGTCTAATAATCACTAGTAATATCAATATCTAATTTCATAATGATGGAATCCATAATGCCGGAAATCATACCCAAAGATTCATGGACTCGTGCCAAGAAAACAAATAATATTTGGTCAATGACTTGTGCCAAGACACTTGTTTGTCTTATGAGACCTACTGATGCATCAAGTATATATTGTGGGCCTTACCAGTGATTTACTATATCCAATTAATTCTTCAAATGAAATGGTTGAAACATTAAATAAACATTCGTATTAAAAATAGCATACGAAATGTTAATAAATTAACCATAAACCAAGAATGTTATAATAATAAAACATCCAAAGTCATTCATGTCACAAATTTTTCAATAAAATATTCAATATTTTATCCTAATAAATCAACTTGAAACAATTGTAAAATCTATCAAAGGATGTTGACATAGATCAAGTTAAAACTGTCTGAGATAAATTTTCCATTATTTTGAAATCATTAAAATGTTATGTAATTATAAAAGATAACATATATATTGAAAATATTCTTATAATATTTTAATGAATTATTTTATGATCATATAACGGTGGAAAATAGCCACACCAACCATATACATTAAAAAACATTCATTCCTTAATTTTTTAAAAAAGGTCATAAAAGTCCTTTTTGGGAAAACATTATAAATATTCCTTTATAAAAGTTGAATAAAAATTCAAACAAGGGTGAAAATTAGTTTAACCTAATGTATAGGAAATAGTGAAAATGTTTGGAAATGCATTTTTTTGAAATAAAGACGTCGACGACAAAGAGGTCACAGTAGATACCCCAGCATAAAAAAAACTCTGATAATGAAGAGATTATAGAATAAATCCTTAAGTTGTTATTTTCCTTGGTCAAGGGTGAATTAAAATTAGGTATAATAATTAAATAATTATCATTAAATTATACAAGTACCTTATACATTAATTTGATATTATATATGTTCTTCTAATATTTCTTTGTTAATAATAATTCAGCAGTACCATTGATTCTGGTGCTAACTGATTTGTTTTATTTTATATTTATTTATGTAAGACATGTTTGATATGGATAATAAGTATTTGATTCATATATAGGATGAAATTATTTTCTTAATCTTATTTTATTCATATAATGAAAATTATTCAAAAATAGTTACGCAGGGAATAAATCTCATCGCGCTTGTGAAGACGGTGATCTTAATATACGCAAGAGCGACAATACTATTATATTGATGGTGTAATCATATGTAATTGGATGGAATATCATATATATAGAATCATAACCATTCTATTTTTATTATTTATATCAATTATAATAATTATTATACCCATATAATAAATGAAGGGTTGAATAAAAAACTGCACCAGGACGTGGCTACTGTAAGACGTACATACACACTTATGGTGACTTTTTCATTAATAGGTTAGATAGAATAATGTATATCATTGTACCATTTTTATAATAACATAATTGTATGTATAAGGTAATGCATTTATTATTTTGGTCTCGAAACAACAAAGAAATAGGAAATGGAAGAAGAAAATAACATTGGAAAAGGTTAGGAAAATATGACATCTTCTTCGGGGGCTTCCTTTTGATTTGGACAAAAGGACTCAATAGGTTGGATAGTGATAAAACTAAGGATTATAGGTTTAATTTACGGTAGTTAGTAGAATATTATATCATGTTTTGGACGAGACAAATAGATTTGGAGGTGTGAAATTAAACAAAAAGTAGAAGTACCCTTTTATTATAGAGGTGAAGGTCACATTAGGAAAAGCTTGAAATATTTTTTTATTTTACAATCATATTCATGTTATAATGGCTCCAAAAGGATTTATTTATAAGATAAGTTGGGTATGGATCAAAAATATATCAACCAATTGGTTATATACATATTTAGGACACCATATTAACATTGTGTTTCTGATTTAACTCTTAGTTAAATAGTTTAACTTTTACCATGTATTGTTGTAATATTATAATAAACTGTTAATAAACATACTATAAAATCCAAGAGAACCAAAATTGGTTAATTATTGATATATATAACCGGATATATGTCCTTTGGCTGAACATAATATTTATAGAAATAGTTTATCAATTGTTAATGTATTATTTGTTTTAAAAACTCATTTATGTCAATTTTGACACTATTTAGTATTTGGATTTTGTGAAAGTCATAAAAATGTTATCACATTGAAAAAATTTATTTAATATACCCTAACATGTCATATTAACCTATATAAGTCTTTAAATACATTAAATGTCTCAATTTAAAATTATTTAAAATTTATAATAATAATTATTGTAATCATTCAATAATAAGGTAATTACTACATCATCATTGTGTAATAAATAAATATAATTATTTAATGTCTAAAATTTATAAATTAAAAAAATAATATTTAGGAAATATTTTTAATTTTTTTATGAATATTTATAGTCAAATTTATCTTATCTATAACCCTATATTTAAAATGTGTTAGTTTTTAAAATTTTAATTCAACTCTTTTAACATTTCATTAAATAAGATAATAATTAATATCTTATTCTCATCCATGTATAACAAATGGATAATATTTTATTTCTAAGGTTATTATGGTCGAAATATACTTATCCATTAGAATTTGGACATTTTTTAGGGTAATTAAAATATCATTTTTAAATTTAATTACCCTATTTATTTTTAACTGTGGTCAATAATATTCGGAAGTTACTATTTAAAAAATTTATTTTTACCCGATTGAACCACATTTTACATAATGTTATCATCTTTGACCTTTGGAATTTTGAAATTCAATTCATAGTTTTGGTAGAATTATGTTTTATGCGAATTTGCAAATCGGCCTAGAAGGTGGGTAAAAGACGTTAAAAGTGTAATTAAAATTTTAAATATGAAATCTTATTATAAAATGACTCTAATGAATTAAATTAAAAATATATAGGTATTATGTATCTATTTTGATCTAAATAAATTTAAATTAAAAAACAGATCATTTAAATAAAAAGTATTTTTTAAACAATAATGTAATGTTTTTCACTATTCATCAAAAATGAAAGTTTTCATAAAAATATAAAAAATTTACCCAAATCTAATTTTTATATTTAGAATCCAAAAATTGTAGTCCTTTTTGAAAAATAGATTTTTTAAAATTTAAAAAAGTGGGTATTACTAGTCATATCGTCTAGTTTGATTGGTTGTGGGGTTTTACAACTCGATATTGTTTACAAACCAAGCTATTACATTAATAAAGGAGAAACGTACCGTGGAAGCTTTGGGTGTGACAATATTTCCTCCTTAAAATAATTTCTTCCTTGAAATTTCAAGAATACTATTGCGTTAAATTATTTGGGTGGTTCTTCATCATTAGTTCCTTAGATTCCCACATTGCCTCTTGTATATTATGGTTTCTCTATAGAAGATTTACCTGGTGATTCATCTAGTTTCTCATACCTTGTTCTTTAGTATCAAGAATCTTTACAAGCTCTTCACAATAAGACATATCGAGTTGCGAATCTGTTTTTTTTATAGTTGTGAACATGCATTGGGTCAGGCATGTATTTTATCAAATGGGACATGTGGAACACCTCTTGATCTTTGGATATACTTGGAGTAATTTCCAAATGGTATGCTACAATGCCAATTCGTTCTATAATTTTGAAAGATCTGATGTACCTGGTACTTAATTTACCCTTCTTACCGAAATGTATAACACCGTTACATTGAGATACCTTCAATAAAACATGATATTTTACTTGAAATTCTTAATCCTTCCTTCAGTTATGGGCATAAATATTTTCCCCACTTTGAGTTTCATTCATGTGTGTTTGGATAATCTTTACCTCTTCCATTGTTTCATTAAGATGTTCTGAGCCTACACATTTTTTTCACCAACATCATCCTGATATGTTGGTGTGTGACATCTCTTTCCATATAATGATACATGTGGTGGTATCTGAATACTTGAATGGAAGCTATTGTTATAGGAAAATGTCACTAGAGGTATATATTGATCCCACTTACCGTGAATGTCATGTGAGAATGATGTCAACAAGTCTTATATGGTTTTAATAGTCAATTATGATTGTCCATCAGTTTGAGGGTTGTATACAGTGCTCAAATTAAGTTTAGTGTCCATGAATTTTTGAAAACTATCCTAGAATATTAATGTAAAATGGGGATCATGATCATAAATAATTGATATGGTGAGACAATAAAGTTTTAAAACTTCATTAATATATATTCTTGTTAAACGTTCAATTGGAAAATCATCTATTTTAGCATGAAAATGTGTTAACATGGTAAGATAATAAAAAATTTCAAATATTGCATCATTCTTTCTAAGAGTATTTGGTTTACCCATGACAAACTCCATCGTAATATCATCCCATTTCAACTCAGTTATGGGAATAGTTTTCATGACTCCTCCATGATGTTGTCATCAAACAATAACTTCTTGAAAACCCATAAATTATGACACACAATAAGTAATCTACCTCTTCTTGTTGTCCCACCAAATAAGTTCATTCAAATATCTATACATTGTAGTGCTACTAGGGTGTATAGAGAAATTGGAGCAATGCGCATCATCCAACAATATCCTTTTTAGACTAGGTATTTCAGGAAAAAGAATTATCTTCCCAAATTTTAAAATTTCATCATCATATAAAAATTCAATCAATCACCCATCATTCACAACTTTAATTTTCTTTTGAAACTCCCCATCATCAGTCTGAGAAAATTTTATCCTTTCTAGTAATGATTGCTTAGAAACAATTTAAAAAAGTATTGACGTTTCACCTTAAATGATTATTTCTATATCCATATTTTCTATATCCATGAAAATAGGATCCCTTTCAACTCTTATCTTGTTCAAAACCCCACGATCATTTTAGCTCAAAACATCTACCACATTAATTTCCATCCATGAATGGTAGTGTATAGTGCAATCGCAATGATCATGTAGTTCAAGCCATCGTCTTTGCCTCATGTTGAGTTCTTCATATGAGAAAATATACATTAAACTCATATGATCAGTATGTATCTCACGTTTTCATCATGGAGATAGTTTATTCATATCTTCAATGTAATGATTACATCTACTAACTTCGGAGAACGAGTGGGATAGTTTTGTTCATGAATTTTTATCTGTCGTGATGCATACAAAGTTCATTCTGCCTAAGGCCAAAATAATTTCCTTTCATTGAAGAATGACAATAAATAACAAACCCATCATTCCTCGATCGTAGATTCCTGATAAGATAATTTATTAATAATCTATACTGTTCTTTAAAACATTTCAGACTCTTTTTTTCATACAAAATTACCCCCTTTTTGGCTGAGCTAGTTTAATGGGTTAGCCAATCAGGCAAAATTCTGGACGAATCATCTCAAATAACCAACTAAACCAATAAAAGTGTGTTCCATAGTTATAATTTGTGGTGTTATAAATTCATGGATTTGCATGGAATTGTATTTTTCAACATATATTCTATCCTTATAGACAATATGGCCAAGAAAAGAAATTTCTTTAAACTAGAATTCACAGTTGCTAAACATCCCATATAATTCATTTTTTCTGAGGGTTTTCAGAATAGATTGTAAGTGATTTTCATGAACTTCATAAACATTTGATTATACCAAGATATAATCAATGAATAAAACTACAATGTCATAAAGATATTCTAGGAAACCCTTATTCATTATAACAACGAAAATAGAGGGTGCATGAGTATGTACAACAGTAATTACTGTAATATCATAATTCCCTTACCTTGTTCGAAAAGATGCTTTCCAAATTAATTCCATCATCACACACAACTGATGATATCTAGATCGATGGTCAATCGTTGAATATTATTTAGCTCCGAGATGTTGCTCGAATAAACCATCAATATCAAGTAGTGGATATATGTTCATTATTATTGTAATATTGATCTCCCTATTGTCAATGCACAACCCCAATGATTAATCTTTTATTTTTAACATAAATAATTGGAGCTTCCCATGGAGAAAAACTATTGTGATTATATACTTTATTACTCAATTCTTTTACATTTTTCTTTTGTTCCACAAATCCCACAGTGGCCATTCTATAGGGGTTCTTTGATATGGTCCTTTAACCATGAATTAAATCAATAGAAAAATCTATTTCTCGTTCTAAAGTATGTTCATGAAAATTCACTAGAAACACATCAATATATTCTTTCAGATTCTGGAGGTGGATCTAGATAAGAATCTGGTGGTGACGTTTTTGCTCCAAAGATAAGGTACTTTTTATCATAATCAAAAATTATAAACTCCTTCTTCAAACAATATATTTTCACATCATTGTTCGAAAGACAATCCAGACCTAGAATTATATCAAATTCAATCCTGGGTATGATGATGAGATCAACAGATAAAAACATTTACATTTCCTAATGGGAACTGATTAAAAATACATTATTGAAATGATATTTCCCTTAGTTGATTGACAACTCCCTTGTTAAATCATATTTGAAATATATAATTTTTATTATAAAACTGGGAACATATGAAACAATGGGATGATCCAGAATCAAATATATCATTGGATAAATTTGATGAAACAATACTATTACCTTCCACCACATCATTCGGAGCTTCAACCTCAGCAGTAGTGATCACATAAGATTTTCCTTTCTCCCTTATATTTTTCTGAGGTAAATTTTTGTGATGCTTAAGGCATTCATTTGAATAATGCTCCAACTCTCTATAATTATAGAATTCAACATTTACATCCTCTTTCCTTCTCTTTCAATCTCGTGATTGGTGGCCTTTTTCAACACACTTGTAACAAAAACTCATTCCCATCAGGCATGTACCAGAGTGTTTCTTCCCACATTTAATACAGGATGAAAAGTCTAAATTTCCATTATTACTATTATTTCCATTCCAAGAGTGTTCAGTAAATCTCTTCTTCTCTTTCTTTTCTTTATAGTCCTAATTCATAGAGAATTATTTTTCATATTTTGATAGCACATGAGACAATATCATTTTACGATGAGAAGTATTGTAATACCATTGCACAATAATGAAATTGTTTTAACCTATCTAAGAATATATCAATCTTACTCCATGGGTTACATATATAATCCTACACATTCTAATGTATCATTATAATGTTATCCTCATACTTTGTGACATTCTCATCCCCCTTTTGCATCATACTCAAAAATTGTATTTCCATACCCACTCGATGGTCATGTGAAAAGTATTTTTCTTTGAAATATAACTAAACACCCTCTATTTCATATTTGATACTTCATCATCTTCTTTTATTTTTTAAATTAATTACCACCATTGATCTGTATCTCTCATGAGGCGTTAAACTACCATGAAATCTTTTTCTCTTTTTCTACACCCAAAGCATGAAATATTTTCTCTAAGGAACATATCCATTGCTCATCTACAAATTTGAATGTAGTCATATTGAATGTTGGTGGTGGTTGATTCATGATGCGATCTAACATTGATCCTCCGTGATGGGGATTAGGGTGCCCCATATGTCTAAGGTTATTATTCATAACCTAATTTTGTTGTTCCAGTATGGTATTAATTTGGTCATCACCAGTTACAAAACATTGTCCACTAGGATTATAATTAGTAGAATAGAAATATCTACATGGATTACATGCATTGATATGGTTTACATTCCATCCACTATGATCCATTTATAAACAATGGCATATGCTATATTAGTTTATGAATCATAATACATAATTACAAACTAGTAAAATACCAGTCATAAATGGAACAATTTATGCATATAATCTATAATCATAAAAAAATGTTTTCTTTTAGAGTATATTTACTCATTATTTATTCACAATGGTTTGTAAAAAATTTGACTTAGCATAAACATATCCCCAAGGAGTGTCATAACCAAAAGTGAAGTAAGGCCTGTTATCATAAACTAGTATATCCCAGGTCAAACCTAAGTATCCTTGATGGAGTTTTCACTCTTAGGTACATATATACTAGATCCACCTCTACCATCTCATATCTGGACATAGATTAAGTGCTTGTAAAAAAAACAAAATCTCTACATTACCATAATTCTAGGTTGTTCTTCTATACTAACCCTCAATGTCTATCTTAGGGAAATGTTTTATAATCATATTTTTTCAAAATGTAGCTTCCATTGTTTGAACAAAAAATCCTATAATACCAACTATAATTCCCAAACCCTTATTACCCAGAGTCATTACATTATTAAATTAAATTTTCATGGTCAAAAGGGATCAAATCCCGAAAGACTGATCATTTTAGTAGCTTCAGAAATACTAGATATAAAAATAATTACATTACATCATGAAATTGAAAAACATAAACAATGTGTCCCCTTTGAACCCACTCATATCTCTTAGCCTATTCCTGTTGTTTAATCATAATATTCATCTTCATGTAATGGAAAAACTAAAACATAGGAAGGAGTTAGTAGAGTTTCTCTGTAAGGTTAACAATATAGCAGAAACTATTATAAATAAGAACAAAAATTTAAGGCAATGTATAAGTCTAAACCATAATACTTTTAAACATAAACACCAGAATAATTTGGAAATAATAAATCAAATATTCCTTTTACTTATTCACATGGATATTCTATATGTTCAATAATCACATGTAATAACAATAGCTAATTTCATAATTATGGAATGCATATTGTAGAAAATAATAACAATAGAGTCAATCCATGATGTGATGACAAAAAAAGATTTTTTCAAAGTCTTGTTCCAAGACACTAGTTTATCTAAAGAGACATTCATATTCATTTAAGAGATATAACGGGCTCCACCCATCACTTACGAAGTCTAATGCATTCCTCATATGAAAATCTGGAAACATAACAAAAACATTCATCTAAAAACTAGCTTACGAAATATTAATACATTAAGTATAAACCCTGAATGGTATAAATATAACACATTTACAATCAAACATATAAAAAAACCTTTAATACAATATGGACTAATGTATTATAATAAATCAACTTCAAACAAATGTAAAATCTTCCAAAGGATGCTGACATAGATGGAATCAAAACTATTTTAGAGAAATATCTCTTTATTTTGAAATAATTTATAATTTAAATAATTATAAAAGAAAATAATTATTCTGTAAATATTCATTTATGTTTATATGGTATTATTCGAAGATATTACAATGGTGTAAAATAGCCAAACCTACCGTATACGTTAAAAACATTATTTCTATTATTTTGTCGAAGAGGTCATAAAGGATATTTTTTGGAAAACGATTGAAAGATTAATTTATAAAAATTTAATAAAAAATCAAACATGTTTATAAATGAATTCAAACCATAGTATAGGAAATAGTAAAAATAATTTAAATACATTTTTATGAAACACAGTTGTGTGCGATAAAGCGTCCTTGTAGATACTCACGTATAAACAACCTCAGATAATAAAGAGATTGTTGGATTAACACTTATCTTGTACTTTTACATGGTCGAGGGTACATTCACCAACTATATAATAGTTAAATAATTGTTATTAAATAATACATGGTCAATATACATAAATATGATATTATATATGATCTTGTAATATTTCCTTATTAATAATATTTCAATAGTATCATTGTTTTAGGTGTTAACTAATTCATTTTGCATTATATGTTTTTTTACATAAGTCATGTTTGATGTGGATAAGATTATTTTGATTCATATATAGAAAGATATTATGTTCTTAAAAATTATTTTGATTCCTAAAATGAAAATTTTTCTTGAATAGTTACGATGGGGAATGAATCTCATTGCGTTCGTGGAGATGGTAATTTGTACGTACGTATGAGCGACAAAACCATTATATTGATGGTGAAATAGTATGTAATTGGATTTTATATCATATAAAAATAATAATTTACATGTTATATTTATTATTTACATAATATATATTAATTATTATACACATCAAAATAATTAAGTGTCCAATGACTAACTACACCACAACGTGGAGATCGTGAAGCGTACGTATGCACGTATGGTGACTTTGTCATTCATAGGATTGATATATTAATGAATATATTATTAACATATTTATAATAACATCACAATAATTATATGTTTTTGGAGTTATTATTTGGGTATGGAAACAACAAAGAAAGAGGAGGTGGAAGAATAAAAGAACATTGGAAGAGGTGATGAAATTATTATGTCTTCTTCAGGTGCTTCCATTTGATTTGTTCAGAGGGGCCCCTTATGTTGGATTTTGATCAAGGTAAGGATTATAAATTTAATTGTGGGTTTTTGGGAGGATATTTTTGGTAGTTTTGGATGGGACAAATGGATTTGGAGGTGTGAAATTAATGGAAGGGGGGGTACCCTTTTATAAGAGAGGAAAGGGTCACATTAGAAAATCATGAAATATTAATCTATTATACTATCATATTAAGTTTATAGTGGCTCCAAAAGGATTTATTTCAAGGATAAGGTGGGTATTTCTCGAAAACCACTCAAAAAATAGTTTATATATTGTTTTATGTATCTATATTAACCTTGTCTTTTAGATTTAACTCTTATTTAAGTAGTTTAGCTTTTACCTTATATTCTTGTATTATTATAATTAATGGTTAATAAATATAATATAAAAATACAAGTGAACTAAAAGTGGTAAATTATTGATATATCTTACCATATATAAGTCATTTACTAAATTTATCAATATTGGGAAAAATATATCAGTTAATAATATAATATTTCTTTAAAAAACTAATTTATGTCAATTGTGACCCGAATTTGTATTTGGTTTTTGTATTCTCATAAAAACATTATCACTTAGAAAAAAAATGTAATCTACCCAAACATGTCATAATTAACAATAAAATTCATGGAATGCATAAAAAGTCTCAAATTTTAATTTTTAAAATATTTATGATATCATTTATTTTAATATTTCAATAATAAGGTAAGTATTGCATCATCATTGTGTCAAAATAAAATTACATATTTAATGTAAAAAAATAATAAAAAATATCAATATATAGGAAATATTTTTATGTTTATAATGAGTATTTATAGTCGAATTTATCTTTTGTATAATCCTATATAAAAAAATTAGTTTTTATAATTTGAATTTAACACTTTTAAGTATTCATTAAATAAAATAAAAATAATTGTCCTAATCGAATCCAAGTGGACCAAAAGGAGCATATTTTATTCCTAAGGTTTATTTTGGTAGAAATAAACGTAACCAATATAACTAGGTAATGTGTTAGGGTAATTATAATATCATTTTTAGCTTTTATTATCCTATTTACTTTTAACCGTGGAAAATAAAATTCAAAAGTTACTATTAAACAAAAACTATTTTATTTATATTGAACCAAATTTTACATAATTATGTCAACAATTTCTCTCTAATTTTTTTAATTAAATTCATATAAGAGGTTAAATTATGTATTATTAAAATTTGAAAATGTTCTGAGATGGTGGGTAAAAGACGTTAAAAGTTTAACAAAATTCTAAATATCTAATCTTATTATAAAATTACTCCAATGAATTAAATTGAACATATATAGGTATTATGTATCATTTTTGACCTATGATTAATTTTCTTAGAATAAATTATTTTTTAACTACAAATTTGATTTTAGACAATAACGCTGTGTTTTTTCACTATTCATCATAAATGAGTGTTTTATGAAAAATACCAAAAATTAACCCTAAGCTAATTTTGATACTCTGAATCCAAAAATAAATTATATTTTTAAAAATAAAATATTTAAAAATTAAAAAAGTGGTTCTTACTATTCATAGTGGATTTTTTGATTGGTTGTGGTGTGCTAGAACTTGATGTTGCGTACAACGCAAGCTATGGCATTATTCAAAGTGAAATAAAACGTGGAAGCATGGGGTGTTACAAATATGATTAAACCAAGGTGCAGGGATGGTAAGACATACGTATTCATGCCTGGTGCTTTTGTTTTTCACCTCCTGGATAAAAGTGGAATATTATTATTCATATTCATAATAATATCTAAATATATTTTTTATAATATAGTTATTGATTTATTATTAAAACAAATGAAGAGTAAGTTGAAGAATAAATGATCTATGCTAAATTAGTAGAGATGTTTTTATCTTCTTTGGAGAACATCCTTTAGTTCTCATCTTAATGACAGTAGGGATGGTGTTTTGAGAAGTCCAAAATCTCTCGAATATTTAAATATACTTTGAGAATATAAATTATAATGGTATAATGGTGCTTGACTTCTAAATATGTTTTGAATAAGTGACGATGTATTTGACCTTTTATAATTTAGATGAGGAGAACATTCACAATATTATCAACATATTAATTTATTAAAAATTTCAATATCCATCCACATTCCCCGAAAAGTCAATGTATTAAGACATAAGATGTTATAGTGTTTAAATACTGTTAAAAATTGTAATGTTTAATTTTTTTTATTATTTTAGATTTTATCATTTTTGATAAAAAATAGTTAACATATTTTTATTTTAACTATGACATCAAAAATTGTAATATTAAATGGATGAAAACTTTACTTATGTGATCTAAATTAAATCACAAATAAACAATTTATCACATTTTAGTCCATATATTAATTTTTATTATTTATAAATATGTTTAAATTTTAAAATAATTTAAGAGAAAATATTTTTAAAACATTTCATTGATGACATATTAAACACTATTCATTACATGGAATTTTTAAAATATCATGATAATAAGTTAAATTAAAAAAATTAATTTATTATAACACTAGTATGTCAGGTTCCTTAGTATAATTATTTTAAATTATTAATTATATTTTATAAAATTTATTATTAATATTTTTAGTAATAATTATTCGATATTTTCCTTAAATAAAGTAAATAGTACATCAATATTGTGTAATTATTCAATATACTTATATGATCAGTAAAAAATAAAATAAAAAGACCACAATGAATATAAATATACTATATATTAAAAGAAGATAAATTCTAATATATCTGTTGTGTAACCCTATATAATTAATTATATACTATTAAAAATAGGAATGTAACATCTTTTATTTTTTATTAAATAATATATTTTAAATAACATAATTTCATCTAAGTGACCCAAAGAGAAAAAAAAATAATTATAGAATTAAATTATTTTAATAAAAAAACAGTATTTTAATATTTGTTCCTAATAAAAAAATTCCCATTTATGGAATGATAAAGGACATTAATGTAAGAGAAAGTATCATTTTGTGACATTCATTGATTTAAATATTATATAAGTCATTTTCCTGTACAAGTGTCTATTAAAAAAATTTCTATATCCTCAAGAGTAATTGTTAATGATTATTTATACAATAAAATAATGTCCGATGTTTGAGTAATTTTTTATAAATTATAATTATATTCTTAATAATAAATAATCAATTTAAATTTTATCAAGGAAAAAAAATTTACGGATGTTACAATTAAAAAAAGAAAATAGGGCCTCCAGATTAAATTTAGTCCATATAAATATAAATATTCCATATAATTTTAAAAATTGAAAGAATAAATGTTCTAGAATTTAATTTAAATTGAAACTCGTAAAACATATTGAAAATTAGTTTTGTTAAAAAAATTTCTTTTACAAAATCAATTGTTTTTCTAAAAACTTCATTGATAATTTAATTTTTCAATAACATAATTGGATTTTAAATAAAATACTTATAATTTATAACTATTATAAAATATAGAATGACCTTGTGGATACATTAAAAGAAATAAAAGTTTTCAATAATAATAATTATTTTAATTATTCATCAAAATATTAATTTTTTTGGAAAATAACAAAAAATAACCAAAAAATAATTTTTACATCCATACATTTAAAATGCATATTAAATTTTCAAATAGTGTTTGTTAATGTTCCAAAATTTATCTCTAAAATAGTTGGTCCATTCTGTATTCATAAAACAACCTTTTGAAAAAATACCGTTTAAAAAAACTAGATTTATTATGTCTAAAAAACACATATGGGGAATGATAAATAATAGATTGGTTCTTTGATATAGAGATTAAAAAAATTATATTTTCAATATATAAAAAATGTCTGAAAATTAAAATAGTATTTGAGGATAAATTATTTCATTATATATTCCATTGTGTGTTTGTTTTTAATTATATTTAATTGGAAATTTTTTTTTATTAAAATATACTTTTGAAAAAAATTCAAAAATTTAGATAATTATATTTAAACCTTCTATTTTAATGGAATAGTAAAAGTATTCATATTTAAAAAGTTAAAATATAAAATGATGTTTGGTATAAATATTGTGTTTCATGTAATGAATGATTGTTCAGTGTTGTATATACAACCAATCATAATCTAGTGTAGAGTGAAATTCCAGATATCTTATTATTTTAAAAACTATTTCAGAAAAATATAATTGTGTTACATTCTACCACCCGTTAATTCAGTTTCTTCTTCGAAATTATCATAGGTTATCAAAGGACTTATACTTGAGAGAAACCCATATCATAAAAATAAATAATAAATCTCCCTTTTAAATGGGACTGTTTGAAACCTAACATTGACACAATGTAACGCATAAATAGGGTTCCACATGGGAGAACATATTTGAAATTTTAAAACATAGACATTATAGGAACCTGAACATTCTTTTTAGGTATGGGTTTTCTTTTCTGGTGTTTTTGGGAAAGAAATGAGAATTTAGAAATTTAAGGAGTACATGTACTATACTTTGGAGTACACTCAATTTACTCGATTGTCGCGGGTGATTGTGTACTGGTCGTGTAATGGCCGAGCACATGGCCATGTGGTGTGACCTCACGACCGCCAAAAGAGGTGGTCGATTAAGCCAAGTACAAACTGTGTATCCTTAAGGAAACACCATGAACTATTTTTAATTGTTATATCAAACCGTGTTCAGGTCTAATTGATATAATTTCTTTTTCTAGGTATTTCTCATCCAGGGGTGATAGATACCGACAAATCTAATCTGGGCCTCAAACTCGGCATTCGTTCTCAAAATCGAAATCTGTAGGTTTCATTAGAATCACATCAGTGAGTTATTCCTTCTTCTATTTCTTCATCTCTTGATTTCTTTACTTTATTGAGATATCATTGGTTGAGAGTTTTTGATGTTTTTTTAGATCTACCATGTTCTAGGTTTATTTAAGGGATAACAATAGATTATGATAACAGTACAATGTTGAGTGGGGTGGTTTGATCCTTTCTGTTGTTGGTCAGTGAATATTATGTGCAAAAGTGCCCAGTACCCTTGAACGATGTACTACGTGTTTTGGGATTACATCCCTCTAAATTCCTGTTATGCCTTGTGAGCTTGAGTAGAAGTTGTTTGATTTTGAATTGGGTCAATTTCCACGTAATCGATGTGTTTCCCATGCTTATTTTGATTTTGACAGTTTGTTCTAGATTTGCAAGATATGCTGCTTTCTTTTCATGCCTTGTATTGGTTGGATGGAGTGGTTTTATCTAATGTTGTGGCATGACATGTAGCATTTTTTATCCAAATAGTACTTTTAGTCTTACTTGGGCGACCAAACATCATTTGTGCAGGATTGTTTTACACAGGGCTATGGGAACCTAGAATAGTGAGACCATATTGGGAATTGACGTTGAGGGCTTCCCCCGAGTGTCTATTATTTCTTTATCACGCTGTGAGACCATAAGGTGAATTGACTTCGACTGCTCCCTGATAGTGTCTATAGTTAATATTACAAGAACACAGGGGGAATTGATGTTTAGTACATCATTAGTGTGTATTATGTTTATCGTTAAAATAATATAGGGATAATTGATTGTTAGTGCTTCCTTAGTGTTTTTTTAGACCAAAGGGGTTAAACCGTGTGACGTACCCAGGAGGTCATTATACCCTCTTATGTGTTGAACCTGAGGGGATAGGATGTGAGATCTTACCTAGAGGGTTACATGATATTGTTGGTTTTACTAGATTGGATATTTTGTGGTTACCTCCTAGAGGGTTACATGTTTTGATCAATTTTTTACTTGTTATATGAAAATGAATTCAATTGAAACTGTATGATTGTTTAAGTTTTTTACTTTATTTTTTAATGCGTCATTATGAATATATATTTGCACGTACATTCACTGACAGTTAGGAACATATCTTTTGGTGGTTGCATACTGGGATTCATCTCACACCCTATTTGGGTCATGCTTTTTGGGCCAAAATGATTATATTTTTGCAGGTATAGATAATGGAATGTTCCATTTTACGTCATGTACTTGATGGTTGTGGAGAAGGAGAGCGTGAAACCAGGATGAGCTCAAGATGCTACTAGACTTTATTTTTTTCATTGTACTATGTATTATTATTGTATTCCATATTTTGAATGGTTTGGATATTTTCCTAGAAATATATATCATGCATCATTTATAAATGTGCTCTAGTTTTTAATTTCTTTTCAGATTTCTCATTTTACTCACTGCATGTTATTACTGCCTCCACTATTATACATTAGTTTATTTTCCTTCATTATACTTCCAATGATTGGATATATTACCCACTATCACACCCAAGGCCATCACTACTATTTGGAAGGATCTGGAATTTGGGGAAATGCGCTTCAGCCATGGGACAAATTGGGTATTGGGAACCATTGGACAGCACCGAGAACCTGGAAATTACAAAGTGGTATCAAAGGAGTTATTTTCTTCATGAATTACTTCTTGGAGCATGTAGTTAGGGATTGGGAGGAATATGTAGTTGGTAACAAGTTGTTCTCAGGATTCAATCACCCGTGTATAGGGAAATGGTAATTTATTTCGATTATTGCAATTTTCACGTTGTGAAATATTTATAGTTGATTTTATTTCATTTTTGGTGATTTATATGTTTTCTACTTTTGTTGTTGATATAATTAATGTTAAATTTATATTGCCACCAATGAGATGAGGGTATGTCATCTCAGGCATTATATGGTCACTTGCTAAAAACAACATGTCATGCCTTTTGGTCATGCCATTTAAGGTGAATTACTAATTTCATGTAGTTATGATAACTATTGTGAAATATATGAATGTTGTTGTGATGGATTCCTTGATAAAATACATGATATTTTATAGGGTATTTCATTGTGTAAGGTTTCATTTGAATGAATGAAATTCCATGGTTCTTTATGTGTTATGGGCGCTCATGGATCGAAAAAGGGTGGATCATTTCATTGTTATGCTTGAATATGAATTGTATAAGATTCCAAGAATTGATTTATGGGGAGTATGGGCCCTCAAAAATCGGAATTTGGAACATTCATGTTTGTATCAGTGTTTTTTTTGGGTTCAAAATTAATTTATATGGCTTAATGTTTAGAAAAACCCATAATACACGATGTGTATTGCTGAATACATGCCATGTTTCATTCTATTAAGGAAGGAAATGTTTTTCATAAGTACACATCGTGAAGTATATTTACATGTCGTGTAGTCTCTAATAGTGTTACTTCCTGCATGGGGTGAGACATGAGGTTGGAAATCATTGGTGGAACACATCATGTACGGGACATACATTCCATGTAGTGGACATACACATCGTCTGTATAGAATATGTGTTTAGCCGTGTGATCGATGAAACATGTGGATTTCAGTAGTTAGTTAATGCAGTGTCTTGTACAAACATGCTGTGAAGAGTCAGCCATGTAACTGATCATGTGACTTACAACCAATGTTGGTGTAGTACATTCTTGTACACACCGTGTCCGGAAAAACACACCATGAAGTATTTCCCTAGGAAAACCATGTGGGTTAAGACTTGTTGATGAACACGAACATGGGGGAATATGATTCAAGTACATGCCATGTTTGGGGAGAACACATTGTGTTTATGGTGTGATACATCACTAGGGTTGGAAGGAGTACACATCCATGTGAATACATAAGGGAACATGTCATGTTGGTTATGTACAAGTCATGTATCCACCTTTTAGAAATCATGAATTATTTATATCTAGTATTCCCTTATTAGACTTTTATTCATCATTCCTTGATAATATTGATCTAAGGTGTGCTTTTTACCATGTAGAGGCATTCCAACAAGACGTTCTCTAGTAGAACGATAGTTATATAGATGTGACCATACACCAGACATGGTAGATCAGAAACTGCCAACAGATCCTCCAGTCATGCATGTCTTGGCACCAACCGTTATATTAGATGTAGGTGATGATACACAGTTATGAGAGGGATACATGAGGATTATGAAAACCTTCTAGGTAGCATCCCATCTAGCCTTGTCTATGGAACATTTAACGTGAGTCTTTCATCAGCAACATCTTCCCACATTCTCATGGGATATAGTACCTCAGGATGATGTGTCATGCTTAAAATCCATTTGATCTATCATCGAGCATCTGGAGACACATCTAGATAGGATTGTGAAGATCTCTACTTAAATTATTCAGTATTCCACCAAGAGATGGTGGGATGTGATCTGACAGTTAAGAAAATAGGAGGTTTTGTCTTGGGGTGAGTTACATCAAACCAAAAATGGAAATTTCAACCCAAATACCTTGATGACAGATTGAGCCCTAGAGTTCATGACTGTGCGACAAGGTACTCTTCCCCCCATGGAGTAATCTTCTCACTTCACAGAGTTGCAGTGCTCCACACCCATCCAGGTGGTGATGATCTCTTCATAGAAAGTAAGTTTATGGATGGTATTAGGAATTCCATATGATCTCAGATGAATATATTCATGATGAAAACCATATCATCTATAATAAACCAAGAGCCTATCACAGGGAACACCTAGGAGAATTATGGAGTTTTGGGCTAGGGTGGTTCAACATCCTGAGGTACTGCTTCTCCCACTGTTAGTACGAAGCGCCGAAGGAGTCGATTTGTGGATATATGAGTAGGTGAGATACGCCTTTAGTTAGCTATGTGGTATGCTACCAGTGTGGGATGGGTGGTCATTCGAGGACACACTACCCGAGAGACCCAGTGTAGTGACAATCTTGCGGCAAGAGGGGCCATCTTCAGTAGTTTTATCCATTTTCTCACTAGCAGCTAGTGTCATGGGTTCCTCTGTGACTATTCTTTCTAGAGAAACACATCCATTTTCTCATCAGTTTGGGAATTGGAGTTCTTTCAGTTTTTTAGGATAAGGAGGAGGTCAAGAACATAGTATCCATTCAGCTGGCATTCAGCGAAAACCAGGTAGATCCACTAAGGGTTGTCAGGTAGGGTCACAAGGTCGCAGTATATTACAAAATTATTTAGTGGAGAAGACCCATCATGAGTAATATCTTGACCCATATACAGTTCGATGTATGATCCTAGTTGCCTCAGTTTTAGCTTCTGCACTTTTTGATACATGTGATTCCCAATGTTTCATATTTTTTGTTGTTGTGGACAGACATGAGCTCTGTATATTTACTTTTGCTAATTTCCAGATGTTGGAAACTCTGTTGGGTACAAAAACGTATTGTGAACATCAGTTCAAGGTGTTATCTCTAGAGGTTTTTGGGTGTTACTTCAAATGTGACCTTTATGTCTTAGATACTACGGGCTATTACATCATTCTATGGATTGAAAGGTTTGTTCCCTTATATGATTTTGTCGACAAATATTTCTGTACGGTGAGTTTCAAATAAAAATAGGGCGGTTTGTTCTAACATATAGGGAATGGTATGTCCAGGAAAGCAGACCAGGACTCGAGCATCATGGGTTGGGAGTGGTTACAACCCAGATTTCTAGTCTATTTCTGGTTGACAAATGGACTTCACAGTCAAACATTCCTCCAGTAGTGGATCATTTCCAGGATTACTTTCCAGAGGTGTTTTCATGTTTCTCTTTGGAGTGAGAGATTGAATTTTTTATTGAGCTTTTGCTAGGAGCATAACTAGTTTTTATACCTCATTATAGGATGGCTAATGCAGAGTTACCAGATCTCATGAAATAGTTGGAGGAGTAAGAGACGTTGGTTTTCCTCTGACCCATTACATAGACTTAGTGTTCTCATATCCTATTTGAGTAGAAGGGAGATGGCACCCTCTGCATTTGTGTTGATTATCAGAATCTGAACTAGTTGACAGTCAAGAAATGATATCCCTTGCAGAGGATTGATGATATCTTTGATCAGATTCAAGTATCCCAGTAGTTAATAAATATTTAATTTTGATCCGGTTATCATTAGTGGGGCATTAGACCATTATATATACCTCTAACTACCTTTCGAAGAAGGTATGGTCCATATGAGTATGTTTTTATGTCATTTGGTCTCACATATGATCATGCAGTCTTCATGCCACTGATGAACCAGATGTTCCATCCAATATTGGATTCTTTTGTTGTAGTCTATGTAGATGATATATTGGTGTACTATCACACTCGACACGACCATTACACACATCTTGGGATAGTTTTGAGTACACTGATAGAGAATCAGTTATATGCTATGCTCTCAAAATGTCACTTTTGGATGGACGATATTTACTTATTTGGTCATGTTATCATATATACAAGTGTATCTATTATCTAATAGAATGTGAGAGTAGTTGTTTTGAGGTAGAAGCTGGATAATTATTTTAAGGTAGATTCTTTTCTTGGGCTGGATTGATACTAAAGATGTTTCATACAAGAAATTTCATGCTTATCATTTCCACTAATGGGCCTGACTAAGATGGATGTAAAGTAATTGTGGTTATATTTTTTGAGTTATCCTTTTAGGAGTTGAAAGTTATTTTGATTTAAAAACTGGTAATAGTTTTCCTAGAGTCAGGAAATAGTTATATAGTTTACTATGAAGAATCGGGTGTCGGGCTACGTGTAGTTCTTATATAAGAGGAAGGCGTCTTGGCGTATAGGTCTCGACAGTTGATGCCACATGAGAGGAATTACCCGACACAAAATCTAGAGTTGGATGTAGTGGTTCATGCTCTACACCATTGGATAAATTATCTTCTAGGAGATAATTTTGTCGTTTACACTGACCAAAAAAGTATGAATTACATATTTAACAAGCGTTATCTGAATTTGGGATAGCGAAGATGGGTTGAGTACCTTCAGTCTTTTGACAATGATATTTCCTACTTTCCTAGGATCAGAAATGCAGTGGTAGATGCGATGAGATGGAGGAATTTTATACATGAAGTTCAAGAGGACATAAGTGAGTGGAAGCTTATGAATATGTTCTCTAAGATTCATTTGGAGGTGCATGATTGGTAAGGACAAACATTTCTTTATTCTATAGTTGTTACCTTTACTCTTGTTACTCGAGATAGAATGAGGATGTTATCCGACTCTGAAAGCCTAGTTCAACAAGAGAGTTTGTCCGGAGAGGATCCTATTCTAGGATGGACCATAGGTAGGGATGAAATATTGCATTTTCAAGGGTGCGTATGGGTGTCATCAGATATACAAAAATGCTAATTTGGGACTTACATTATTCTGTTTGTACAATTATCTTGATGTCACTGAGATGAATTGTGATCTACACCATTAGTATTGGTAGACTGACATGAAGAGAGATGTTACTAGGTATATCATTATATGTTCCACCTATCAGCAAGAGAAGGTAGAGAATCAGTGACTAGTATGGCTTTTACAGTAGTTACCCATTCCTGAGTGGACATGGAATGATGTCGTGATGGATTTCATGACTGGTTAGAATATGTCTCCTCAAGGGAATGATGCAGTATGGGCTGTCATTGATAGACTCGTGAAGGATGCACACTTCATGACGATCAAGGAGACATTCAATGTTGATGAGATGGGAAGGATATACATATGAGATATTATACGCCTACACGGGGTTCCAAAATCTATTCTTTTAGATAGGGACATGAATTTTACATCTTGGGTATTCCGGGGATTATAGAGGGCTTTGGGTACACAGGTACATATGATTATATCTTACCATCCCCAGACAGATGGCGAATCCAAGGGTACAATACAGGTTCCAGAGGAGATTCTTCGAGCATGCGACCAACATTTTGATGTTCTTGGTAGAAACACATACCTATTATGGAGTTTTACTAAAATAATAGTTTTGAAGAAACTATTCATATGAATCATTATGAGGAATTGTATGGTAGGCCATGCTGATCACCCCAATGTTGGCTAGAGGCAGGAGTGGAAGCTATGTTGGGACCTCGTCTTGCCCTGGAGACCACATAGTAGGTGGTTTTTATTCAAAAAAGGATGGCTACTAAAAAATCATGATGGAAGTCTTATGATGATTGACATAGATAACATCTGTATTTTGAGGTTAGAGATCTAGTTTTTATTCATTTCACACAATGGTTGGGATAAATGAGGATTGGGAGATAGGGAAATTATTCTCCGAGATATGATGGACCATTTGATGTTTTGTATAAATTCGGGCCGTTTGTGTGTCGGTTACAGTTACCTCAGAGGTAACGATCTATACACGATGTTTTACACATTTATAATCTATGTCATTACTTATCTGACTGGTCTCATGTTTTTCAACCCGAGGAGGTTGATCTAGATGTGGACGCATTGTTCGAATAAAATGTTATCTGTATTTTTGATCGTAGTGTGAAGGTTCTTTGTGGTTGGTCAGTTCCTCTGGTACGAGTTCTATGGCAACACGGGTGAGTACAGAAGGAGACAAAAGAGCGGTAGATCGATGTATTATTATAGTTTCTTGAGCTATTAGAGGATTCTACATAGCCGTGGGAGAGAAATATAGGGATGAATTTCATTAAGGGGATAATATTTTAAGAACACGAACCTTTTTCTCAGTTACGGGTTTTCATTGCTGGTGTTCTTGAGAAAAAAGAATCTCAAAATTTAAGGAGTACATCTTGTGTACTTTGGAGTACAGGTCGTGTACCCTATTTTCACGGGTGATAGTGTACATGCCATCTAACATCTCAGTACATGGCTATGTGGGATGACATGGATACCACCTAAAGAGGAGGCCAGTTAAGGAAAGTACATGTCATGTATCTTTGATGAGCACGTCATGTAATTTTCATCATAATTGTTATATCGGAGCAGGGTTGCGTCTAATCGATATAAACCTCTTATTCTAGGTTTGCCTCATATATGAGTGATGGAAACTGAAAAATCATTATTCAGGCCTCTGACTCGCCATCCATTATCTAAATTGAACTTTTTCATTGGTGTTGGAATCACATCGGTGAGTTCTGCATTCATCAAGAGCTTCACATCTTGATTCTTCTGAATTTATTATATATACATGGTTGTGATTTTTTGATTTTTTGGTAGATCTACCACATTATAGGTCGATTTAAGGGCTGAAGCAAAAATAAATTGATTGTACAATGCCGAGGTAGGTGGTTTGTGCATTTATGTAGTTAGTCTTTGAATATTATGTGCGAATGTTCCTAATTCCCTAGAACGGTTCATTGAATGTTTATAGATTTTATCCTTGTTAATGCTTGATATTCCATTTGTGCCTAAGTAGATATTGTTTGTTTTTGAATATGGTTATTTTATATTCTATTTATTTGTTTCCCATACTGGTTTTGATTTTGACCATATGGTCATGCTTTTCAAGATAGGATACTTCCTTTCCATTCCAAATGTTGTTAGGATTGAGTGGTTTTATCTAATGATCTGGTATGACTTGTAGATATTTTAAACAAGTATATCTTTTAGGATTAAATTTTCTGCCAAACATCGTTTGTGCACAATTTTTTTACACAGGAATGTGGGAAACTGATGTCATGAGACCATATGGTGAATTCACATTGAATGTTTCCCTAAAGTGTCTATTATTTTGTTTTATCGCTATTTGAGACCATAGGGGGTATTGACGTTTAGTGCTCCCTCAGAGTGTCTATAGTAACAATTAAAATACTATAGGGGAATTGATGTTGAGTGTATCCTCATAGTGTCTCTAGTTTATCATTAAAAGGCTAGAGGGGGAATTGACAACTCATACTTCCTCCTAGAGTCTTATTTGCTTGAGACCGAAGGGGATAGACCATGTGAGATACCCATGATGTCGTTATACACTTGTATAAGTTTAAACAGAGGAGTTAGGATGTGAGAACATACCCATAGGGTAACATGATGTTGTTATTTTAACAATAGGGGATAGACTATTGGTACTTCACAGAGGGTTAATTGTTCTAATAATATTTTTACTTGTTATATGAAAATGAATTCAACTGAAACTGTATGATTTTTTTTCTTTTATGTACATACTTGTTTACAGCTTTATTTATCTTATTGTCTAACATATATATTCACTAATTGTTAGGCATAGATCTTTGTGTGGTTTCCTACTCTAATTCATCTCACTCCCTATTTGGGTCATGCTTTTGGGCCCAAATAGATTACATTTCTATAGGTATAGATTCGAGAAAGCTCCCTTCTACGTTAAGTACTTGATTGCTACGGAGCTATAGATCATGGGACTATATAGAGGCTTGTGACACTATTGGAGTTAATTTTATTTTTTTATGTTATTTTAGTACTGAATTCTTTAATTGTGACTTATTTTGCTGGTTTCCAAGACATATATATCATGCGTCATTTATATTTGTGCTCCAATTGATTATTTCATTTCTTCTTTCTGTGTTTTCTTACTTCATGTAATTAAAGCTTCTATTATTGTGTATCTATTTATTTCAGCCACATTACTCTTCTAATGAGGGAATAGTTTTCACATTATCACACCCAAGGTCATATTTGCAATTCGGTAGCCTCCACCTCTATGCACCACCTGGAACTAGGACATTACAAACAGGAATGGGGAATCTGACTTTCAAGTTGTAACAAATTGATTTACTTTATAAAATATTATCATTATATAATTTTTATTCTTCAGAATCTTCTGTTTCAAGAAATCATGAGTTTCAACAATCTGTGAGATGCCCTTAGTATAAATTTACCATTATAGCAATGCTATTGGCTTAGTGATAATAGATATAACATACTTATGAAAATGCATTATAATTTTTTGGCTATCCATTAATTATGAAAAATATAAAATAATTATTTTTATTTTTGAGTGAACTAATCTTTGTGATGAAATTAATGATATTTATATGTTTTATATACATAATAAAATATTTTTGATATTCATCCAATGGATATTTTATTTATATGCTATGAATAAATCCCTATATGATTTATAAAACCCTAATTTTCTTAAAAGTATAATTTTAAAACATTGAATGAAGAAGAAATTTTATAGTAATACTTTGAAAAAATAATATTTTTATATGAGAACAAATTTTTTTGTTGAGATATGAAAATTATCAATTTTTGGTTTTCTGATATTTTTCTAATAACATTCTTGTGTTTATGAATAGTAAAAAATATGCTAAATTTTAATTGAAAATATACTTTTTCATTAAAATAATTTATATGATTAAATTATTGTATTCAATGGTTTAAATTTTTTTATAGAATATATTCTTACCATTTAATATAATGTAAGTCTTTCTAATTTCTTTGACATTAAATTTAAATGGAAAAACATTTCATTCTTTTGGAATGTTTTAACTCGAAAAAAAATATGTTCTCTTATTCCGAAAATGTGAATGATTTTAAATTAATTATTGAAACTTTTGTGTTTTGAATTTTAAAAAATGTTTTCCATATTTGCAATCATTAGTTTCAAATTATATTGAATGTATACATTGATTTTTTCCATTATGAATAGTGAATTTGGTAATTATATTAATTAACATGGTTACAGGTAAATCGTGTAATTAACGATAAAAAAATATTATAAAACTACCTAGAAACTTTTAAAAATATTATTATTTAACTAAAATTTACCATATCATCTATTTTTCAAAATTGAATCACTTTATGGAAACTTATCTAAGAATATGACATGAATGTAAAAAAACTATTGGAAGTGACCAAATGTCACAATCTCATTTTATATATGTATAATAATTTTACTATATGGATAATTAGAAGACAGTATATAATATATAAATAATTTGGAAATATAAAATAATTACCAACATAAAATAAATTTAATTATAAATTTTCTAGATTAAACAGTTCCCATCAATGATGTCACTATATCGATATGAAAATTATTTTATTAATAAAAATAACAAATAAATGGTCTTAAAAATATTAAAATAAATATCATATGAACTAATTAATGTCATAAAAAATTATAAATGAATATGAAATTTTAGGAGTGTATTGAAATTCTTTTATTTATCTTCAGTGTGGATATCTTTAATAGTCAAAAAAATAAATAGTGAAAAAATTGACACTATTGACATTTTTGGAAAATAACATTTTATTATATTATATAAAAATCATTACAATATTTAAAAATTACAAAGTGATAATTATAAGATCTATAATGTAATTAAATACCCATTTATAGTCAATTAATAACATATAAGTAATTTTTTATAACTATTAATTTTTTATAATGTTATTAAATCTATTAAAAATAAATAAATAACTAAGTTTCAATTAAAAATATATGGTTTAAATTTAAAAAATAACCTCTCTGAAATTTATGGGTTGATGATATTAAAACTCTATATCATCTCATATTTTAAATTCATAAATATTGAAGGTTTTTTCGGTAGATTTTGATTTTTTTATAAACTATTTCTTCATGAGGTTCCAAAAGTTCCCCTCACCTCAAATATAAAAGATAACTTCCTCGCTGAATATTATCTTAATTTTGAGCCATAAAATCGTTGATCCCCTAACCATTTTCCTTCTCAACTTTCCTATTTTTATTATAGATGTTCTAGTAATTTTCAAAGAAAATCTATAACGCTCTAACGAGAGGTTTTATAGAAACACATCGAGGATGAGGTAATATCTTCTACCGATTCTTTAGAAATTATTTATTATTATAATTACACATCATTATATTTTTATTTAATAATTTAATAATTATGTATAACTCATAAACATATATGTTATTATAAATATGAGACACCCATATCTCACATTTTATCCATTCTACATAAAACTAAAACACCATGTGTGTGTACGTACGGTTTACCATCTCCCTGACATGGTGTAATATATTTTTCACCAATACCTTACATGGATGGGTATAATATTGGAAATAATAAATATATATTATTGTTATTACATGATACTAATTCTAAAATATCATACACCATCCAATTCAATAACATTCAATAATTATGTGAATGATATCATTGCTTGTATGTACCTATGGCATATTGACTACAAGATGCGATGTGATTCATTATACATGAACATCAATAAAAAATGATTATATACATGAATTAAAAGAATAAATATTATATATTTTTTACTAATACCATGATTTAAATAATATAACTATAACATAAATATGGGATTAAGAACATATCTATGAAAACATGCATAAGAACATATAATATTTAATACCCGAATAACAAGAAACAATTTAATTTTACAAACAAATAGATTAAAATATGAACATAAATGTAATCATAAAAATTATTCAAAACCTTTAATAAATTAATAACAGTTTCTATATCAGTATATAGGAGGTTCTTATATATACAAATCATATTTTACTTAAGTAAGGTATAACATTGTAAATCTCGTTTTTATCCGAGATTGTTTATTTGTAACTATTTACTAGGGTATATTTTTCTTCCACGTACTTGTTTCCTAAATAATAACATAAATATATTATGTATATCCCCCTACAATTTTACCAATTTTTTAATTTTACTAAACTGTATGAATGTATTCTATTGTCATTTTAAATATGAGGTACTTATGGACTTTTTCAGCCTAAGTAGGAGAAGGATGTTTTTTAACCTCTATAACATGAACTAATTTTAATACATTCATAATGAATTATTTAATTGAATCTTCCCCAATAATAATACAAGGATATTTTCACATAAAATATACTTCTTAAAAAAATTTGCTTCATTTTGAAGGTGGAAATTTTTTTTTAAGAAGAAATAATATTTTCCTTAGGAATTAATTTCAAGTTTTTTATCAAATATATTTTCCATCTAGATTTCACTCTTTAAATAGAGTTATACTTGTAAACATGTTATTATTATCTGATTTATTTCATTTAAGATGTTCATTAGTTTTATGTCGATTTTTATGGAATGATGTTTAAGAAACCCATTTTATTTCATGGGTTATGCTACGGTGAATGTTTCTTTTATGTTTTTAATAGAAGATGTAGAAATGGTTCAATTATGAAATTAGTTTGACATATATCATCATACAATTTATTAGTAAAATAATTTTATCTTAGGAGTGAGAAATGTATATAATTAAAGAAAAATATGGTTCACTAATACTGTGCTGGAATAAGAAGTGAACTCTGTTCAGTAATGGACTTTTCCGTTATGATGTTCTAAGCAATGAGACTTTAATAATATGAAATTATTTTACTATGCATGTGAGTGTAGGCCATGATATTTTATTTATTATGTAAGTACTATTGGTATTATATTTCCATTTTATGATTTATTCCACTAGATGGTATTATAATCTTTTCTGTGCAGGATTATACTTTCAAATGTTATGTTCTTATGATTATGACTTGATTGATATTTCCATTGTTTTACTTTACTATTCATTTGAGCTCAACATTTCATATGATTGTTTTTCCTAGGTCATTAATAACTTTATTAATTATAATATGTCAAAACAAGTATATTTAAGAAGAAATAAGTGGGAGACATTGTGGATTTCTTATGTACAATTTTTTTATGTTTCTCAATTTATAAAGACACTAAACAATTACGATCCTCACATAGTTTTTCTATGTTATGTAATAAATACTCTTCAATGTTGATGTAATATCTACATGTAAACTATTTTCTATCATATTTTATATTAGTGGAATGGTATAATTATCCTTTTGAAACTAGGATGAGAGAATAAAGGTAAGAACCCTAAGGATATGTCTAGGTATAGGTTAAAATATTATCATAGTGTTTTAGAGATGTTCCTGAACCACCTAGAATAAAACCAAATTGCCTTAAATTGAAATATTATTCTTGAATTATGAAGTTTTCTCCTTTAGGAATATTGTTTCTCACACTACGCTTCTTTGTTTTAGTCAATGGATGGAATCTAAATGATCCAAATTAATGTTGAATGCGTTGGGCAATGAAATGAGTATCCCCCATAAGCAACCAAATGTTATGGGAACTAGAATGAAAAATCATATATCCATTCACAAAAAACATTGTCAAGATTATGAATCATACTAGTCTACTAAACGGGAAAAGGTGGGAGAAACCTTTTTTTTGAATCCTTCATGATGTAGTGGACACCTTCATTCAATGGGTCTTCAGATCCATTAGTGGCATAAAAATGGATTAGTACCACTACAAAGATACTTTCAGTTACATAATGTTCTAAATGTGATAACATTATCTTAGAATTATATCTTATGGAAGGATAAGCTTATCAATGGTGTAATATTATAAAAAATACGAGTCAAAAAAATATAATTGAGTACATGGAATGGGATGTGATGAAGAACATATAATTCACAATGCAATTTCCACATTTCTTCGAAAAAATATTGATATGTAGTTCCTTGAACTAAAGGAAAAGGGTGATGAATCAATTGGTACCTATGATGTAACTTTTATAAAACATTCATGGTATGATTCTATAATTATTAACCAACCTAATAGTAAAATGCATAAATTATTTACTGTCATAAATCCAAGACATTGATGGGAATTATTAATAAAGGACTTCAATAGATATGAGGATATTTTTCTATGTGCTCTCATGGTTGAGATGGGGATTAGAGATACCCTTCAGTCATATGGATTTGATATGAAGAAAAAATGGATTTTAAAGGCATATCTAATGACCAAACATAAAAGAAGACGAGTTTTCCATTATGCTCAATGTTTGGATAGAAACATGGAGTGAATTTTATTAGTGGGACTATTAAATGTATTAAGTGTGTAAATGAAGATCATTAGGTAGTTGAATGTCTAAGCATTGTGAAACGGATGTCTACTGACTTGAACAATGAAGAGGCTACACAGAATGAACCACCTACAATTCAATGTTAAATGTGAAATAAAATGGAGAATTATGACAGTCAATGCCCTAACCCAATGGTTATTGATGATGACTAACATCTGTATACACTTAATGAAAAAGACAAAGTAATTTCATATGAAATAACTATTAGTGATGTGGAGTATGATAATTAATTGGTGAATGGTGCACAAAACATCCACCCCAATATAGAAAATGTTTTATTTGATTATAGATCCACCCACACAATTATTTGTAAATAATTTTCTAAGAGTATCACCATATTAAATCAACAATTATATGTATAGTTTGTTGTGACAACACCTAATGGAACAACGGTCACATCAAACTATTTTAATTCTCCTCTAGTTGAATTTTTCTAGAAAGTGCTTCCATCAAACTTCTTATCCTTCATAAAGAAGAATGTTATTTGATTCATGGAGTGGATTGGATTTCACTATATAGAGATCATACTATTTTCTAATGAATGGAAGTCACATTCTATATTCCAGATTAATCCATGATCATCAATCAATGAATTTATTAATATAACATTCCATTACAAATTTCTTCAATAGTATGGGTCTTTATTCCTATAAATTAAGCTTATTTATCTTAAATGGTTGGGGATAAACTCCCGATTAAGAAGACAATCGTTGTTTGGGAGTTTGATGATGTCGTTCTAGAAGAATTTACATGTCTTCCACCAAATTATTATGTTTAGTTTTCAATATAACACATACCATGTTCTATTACTATTTCAAAATAACCATATACAATGGCCCCAATTGAATTGCTGGAATTCAAGAATCAATGCCAAGGGAATCTTGATATTTGATTCATACGCCCCATTACATCACATGGAGAGAACCATTTTGGTTTGTTCAAAAGAAAGATGGATTAATGTGACTCTTCATTTATTATAGATAACATTACAATATCACTATCATAAAAAATACCCTCTTATCGGCATTGATGATTTTTTTGACCAACTACAGGGACCTCAAATCTTTTCCAAGAGTGATCATCATTCGGGATATCATCTATTAAGTGTCAAAAAGGATGATATACAAATGACAACATTCCGTAAAAGGTATGTACACTATGTATTTATATATATTTATTTTGGTCTTACTAATTCTACAAAAATCATCATGGATCTATGGAGTATAGTATTCAAAGTCTATACTAATAAGTTATTGGTAGTCTTGATAGATGATATTATATTCTTGTAAAAGAGAACGTAAGAACGTGATGATATATTGATAATATTACTAAAATAATTAGAATGGAGAAGATTAATTCGAAATTTACCAAGTGTGATTTTTGGATTTTGAATTTTCATTTTTAGGACACGTAATATCATGAGTGGGGAAATCCGTGTATCCAAAAAATAGTGGTTATTGAATGATTATCAACAGCAACAATGATAACATAGATATGATGTTTTCTTTATTTAGATGTATATTATTGAAGTTTGGTAAATTATTTTTATTGATTATCTAATAATAAAATTGAGTTGACTCGCAAAAAGAGTTAATTTGATCTGGAAAGAGGAATTTGAAGAGAATTTCAATGATCTAAAAAGAAAGATATCCAGTGAACCAATGTTCACACTGCATTGTAGGGGAGAACAGTTTTTTATTTGTACTGTTGCATCAAAAAATGGATGGGATGTGTTCTCATGCAAAATTATATGGTTTTAACTTATGCCTCATGGTAGTTGAAAATTTAATAGAAAAATTACCCAACTCATTATTTGGAGTTATTTTTTGGTAAACATTGAATTAAAGATATGCATGGATTATCTTTATTGTGAAAGGTGTGATATTTATAGTAATCATAATAGATTAAAGTATATTTTCACAAAAACAATATATGATTATGTTCCAATGAATATGGTTAGAGTTTATTAAATATTACCACTCCTCAATATATTACCATCATGGGAATGATAACAAGGTGTATGATTATTTGATTCGAATAGACCATTCTAGCATATCCATGATGAGGATCACAAAAGATCCATTATTTATATATTTTCAAAGGATGGATCTGGTAATTTTAATGGAAGAGTTAAAATATTAACATAATGAAATGAATGTTCACCCATCTATACATGAGACCATTAAGGGGGCACTGATGTAATTTTCCGAGTTATAATAAAAGGTGAGAAATGTTTCTAAATTCAACATTAATTGTTATTGAATAACAATGTTCACGAAATTGGGTTGTATTCATACCATAAAAAGATAAAGTATATGTAGAGACCCGAAGCTTATCGTACATGGAAATTACATTACTTTTGCGGAATACTTAGTACATAACAAAAACACACACACAAGGACGGTAATAGTTTAGTATCTTTGGAAACTCGGAATGTAATATTCTAATAGTGGTGAAAGATCCTCAATATCTCCCATAAAGATCTTCCATTTTTTTTACCTAAAACCATTCCTTATATCCTGGGGAAAAGAAAACATAAAAGGGTGAGCTCAAATGCTCAGTAAGGGTAAACAAAAGAAAATCAATCACATCATATTCATAAGAACATAACTTTTGGAAATCTTAACCTGCAAAAGAGAGCATAATTTCATAATATGGGATAAATCATAGTAGTGAAATGAAATCACAATAAGCATAACTTAAAACAAGAAACTTTGTGGCATACACACATAATCATAGAGAATCATTTCTTGTTAGTCAAGACTCATTTCCAAGACTATCTTAGTGGACAATGTCCCTTTCTGAATCGAGTCACCCTCGTTCCAGTCCTGTTTCACTGAACCGGTATAACCTACCATTCCAGCCATGTCTATCTCATGAGATATAAAATCTTTACCCAATGCATTGGAGGGAGATATAGGTCCCACCCATCTTATAATGAATCCTTTCTTATGTGTTCCACAAAATCATAAATCATACATCATTGCATAACCCATGTAATAAAAATGGGAATCTTAAACAGCGTGACATCATAAAACATTTCATATAAGATAAAGGAATTCATAAAAATAATTCCATCACAACATGATAAAATAAATGTAATAATAGGGATAAAAATAGAACCCTTTATTATCTTATATGGAAAATAATTTGGATAAAACACTTGAACTCCATTCATGAGGAAAATATCCTTTCTTCTTCAAAAACATTTTTCCTTTCATAACATGTCATACGACTTTAAAATAAAAGAAGTTGATTAAAAATAAACTTGAAAACATGTAAAGTAATATTCATGGAAATAATGTTTTAAAAATCCATTCATGCTGTATAAGTTAAAAAAAACATTCTTCGTACTTTTGTCGGAAAAGTCAAAAAGTACCTCGTACGAAAAACGACAAAAGATTCCTTTCATATCCTTTAATAAAAACTCACTGAAGGGTAGAATTGGATTTAAACAATTTTAGGTGGATAGAAATAACATTACATATTGAGGAAACATGTATGTGGATGATAAAATACACCCCAACAAATTTCAAAGTATAAACAATATCGAATAAAGATGAGATAGTGATATATCCATTACCCTAGGTCTGACTTGCTTTGTGAGTGTCCGAACCACCTGTATATGATTTAAATCATTTTATTGACTTATTCCAGAATCATATTCATTGTTATTATATCATATATGGTCCACTTATGACTTTATATTACCTGTTCTTTTGTAAATTCATGTTAAAGTAGCGTTTTGGGTAAAATCGTCTCATTTGTCGTTCGTATTTTTTACTTGTAATTATTCATATGATTACTTAGATCATGATTACTTAATTCCCGAATATAAAACATGATTTATTTATATATATTCATAATACACATATATAATAAATCAGTAAATGGAAAGAAATACACCGTTCATGGAGACGGTAGTCCGTACATACGCATGAACGATGTTTTCGTTTCCCTATTGAATTGAATGGAGTTAAGTAGATGACATACATATAAATATATATAATTCCAGTATCATTATTAGGTCATATATTTAATTATTACTTATTATATATACTTTATAATCATTCATGAATGGTTAATCATTGAGAATGAATCTCATCGCGCGGTGGAGACGGTAGTCCGTACGTACGCACGAGCGATGATATCGTTCCCATGGTCGTGGAATTGTGTTGAAGTGTATGTATACTATTTAAGTATCAATATCACTTTATAATAATCATATATAGTTACTCATTACACCTTTATACCCATCCAATTAATGTGGTGGTGGAAAATAGATTACACCACGGCGTGGAGACGGTATTCCGTACGTACGCACGCGGGGTGATTTCCTTTTTCCGTAGGATGGATAGAAGGTTAATTAGAGTTGTTTCATATTTATAATAACATATCAGTATATAATAAATACTGATGTTATTACTTTATCATGAAACAACTAAAGAAGAAGAAGTTGAAGAAGAAAGAAATTGAAAAAGATCGGTAATGGATATTACCTCTTTTTGACGCGCCTTTTCTTAGCCTCCACTTAAAGAACTAAGGATGGTCTTTGAAGAAGACCAGGACATCTATGTTGATACTAGGGAAGTGGAGAAAGGATTTTGTCAGGGGTTGGCCGAGCTTGAGTGCTCAAATTGGTGTGAGGAGGAGGGGGAGGAGGTGCCCTTTTATAAGGGAGGAGAGGCGCACCTTAGGAATATCTCAAAATATTATTTAATATTAAAGTCAAAATCGGTTTATAATGGTTCCAAAGGGTCTTATTTAGAATCTAAAGTGGGGATGGGTCGAAATCCTATCATCCAATAGGATTTAGACAGTTTAGGGTATTATTTTAACCTTATCAATTATATTTAACTATAAGTTAAATAATTTAACTTTTACCGTGTCTTTTTGTTTTCTTACACTATATGGTTAATACACTTAATATAACATGCCAAACGAACCCCAAATTGTTTATTATTAATATATATCCTTATCTAAGTCATTTGGCCGAACCTTAGATTTTTATGAATAAAATAACAATTAATAATATAATATTTGATTTAAAAACTATTTTGTGTCAATTTTGACACTATTTGATATATGATTTTTTTGAAAGTCATATCAAAATTTTATGTTCTAACAAAGTTTATTAAATCAACAATAATATATCATAGTAACATAGAAAATTAGTGGAATTCATAAAAAGTCTTAAATTACATTTATTTAGGTATTTATAATATCAATTATGTCAATATTTCATTAATAAGATAATTACTGCATCATCTTTGTGTCAGAAATAAATTAAATTATTTGATGTCTAAAAATTACAAATAAAATACCATCATGTAGAAAATCTTTTTAGATTTCTAATGAATATTTCCAATCGAATTTATCTTATGTACAACCCTATATTAGAAATTTTTTAGTAAATATACTTTTATTTTAACTCTTTTAACTCTTCTTTGATTTAAATAATAATAAATGCCCTAATCTAATCCAATTGGGCCTAAATGATAATATTTTAAACTTAAGGTTATTTTTGGTCGATATACACTTGTCCAATAGAATTAGGACATGTGTTAGGGTAATATCAATATCATTCTTACCCTTAATTACCTTATTTACTTTTAACTGTGGTAAATAAAAGTAAAAAGTTACTATTCACCAAAAATTCTTTTCATCTCATTGAACCACATTTTACTTACAGACATCAACCGTGTCTCTCGGTTTTTTGAAATTCTATTCACAGAAGCGGTAAAATTATGTTTTATGAAAAATTCAGTTTTTAACTACCACTTAGTAGTTTCACTATTCATCAAAAATTGATGTTTTTCAGAAAAATGACAAAATTTCATCTTAAGCTATATTTCATATTCCGAATTCAAAAATGAAGTATATTTTACCATATTCATAACATAGAAGTTTCATTAATTAATTTTATAATTAAATCCTGCTATTAAAACAAATAGCGTGTTTTTAAGAAACAATATCTATCAAAAGATTGACACTTGATTATGTCTGGTTTAAATGTGAAATTACAACCAATGACCAACATTGTATTAAATTTTAAAAATATATTCTAAATATACTTTAATACCACTCAAATTAATAATTTATCACTATTAATTATTTCGATTAAAAAAGTTGTTTTTAATTATAATTTAGTCATTTTCACTATTCATCAAAATATGAAAGTTATCCGAAAAGTACCAAAATTTCACCTTAGGCTAAATTCGATACTACGAATCTAAAAATTAAGTCCATTTTGAGAGCTAAAATTTCTAAAATTTAAAAAGTGGTTATTACTATTCATAACGGCTAGTTTTAATAATATTTTAATAGCATATCGTTGTTTCGTGAAACTGAGTATTGCGTACTACACACGCTATCGAGGAAGGTTGCGATTGCGTGTAATTCAAGGCAAGTCAAATATGTGTGTTGTTCAAGCTCCTTTTGGTGTAGCGTACAACACAAGACATTAATAAAATTAAAAAGAATATTTTTCATAAAATCTCGGGCTGTTACATTCTACCCCCTTAAAATGAATTTCTCCCTCGAAATTCGTCGTGTTTATAAATGGTTTACTATTAGAAAGGTTATTTAATAGAAACCCACATCTTAAAAAGGAATATCAAAACCAATCTTTAAAAACAAAAGTATGAAACGTAACGGTTACCAGAATAAACTAATCACTGGGTTTCCACATAGGTGAAAATATGGATATGGAAGAGAAATCTAACCATCATGTTCTGATGGAGAGTGGTAGAGAACATGGCTATGGAAAATCCATCAATCACAAAGCCATAAATTTGTGACGATCTACGGTACCATCTGATTCATCAGATATAAGATCACTAGGACAACATTTTTGGTTTTCAAGATCGTTTCCCAAAAGTTAAAGAATTTGAATTAGAATAAATACTTACTTTATTTTGGTACAATCTCACTGTTGTTCGTGCCTTTAACAATTTCCACTTCATCTCTTAAATAAATGAAGTTGAATTTGTTATTCTTGAAGTGTTAGCAGATCATGTGATAGAATGACGGGTCATTCCATCTGTCTCAAACAAAAGGTTAGCAAAAACATTATATACATAAGTCGATCTATAGTGATATTAATCATATATGGTTCCTAAAATGGACTTATACTTCATATATCATACTTCTTAATATAATAAAACTATTTTCTACTAAACAGGGACTTCCTGTAGGCCAGTGGTAGGTGATAAAGTCCAGTCGCACTTCGGTTGTGGGTTCGATTTCCACAACCTTGTCCGACACGATGGGCTGTCGCTCGTCCTGCAGGTTGTCCTTTTTCTAAAACTATATTACTATAACATCCCATCAATAATATCGAGAAAACATTTATCCTTAAACAATACTAACCTATTCCCAACATAATCCATTCCAATCTTTAGGCTTATCCATAATACAGCAATCCACTCTCACAACATAGTGAAAACGATTACTAGAGATTTAGAACCATCGTCGATCCCCATATATCATAATATATGTTTTGTTGGTCACATTCCAAACATTCAAAGGCCTTAATCATGTATTCTCTTGAATACCCATCGAACCTTAGTGTAAACATGAATGCAGTTAAAATTTAACACTTTCCACATACCAAAATCCTCAGAATTCTATATACTCAAACCATGATATCACTTAGTCCTTATATCAATCATGAGCACATGAATACTGTCAAACATTTCATTTTCTCCTTATCCCTTCATTATGCGCATATCATCTACATTCCAAAAATATCTGAATAACCTTTCATGGATACTTGTACCATTAATCATACACTTTCAAAACTCAAGGAAGGACAACAGTGTAACAATCCTTAGATGTCTCTTTATTCCATAGTACCATGAGATTACTTATACAACATTACACATGATAAACATGTCATCATTCCACTACATTCTTAAACCATTGACCGAACTTCAACAATTCTTTCATCTCACATATCATTTGTAGTCTCTTCATCATAATCAACATAAATACTACCCATACGACCATACTGATTCTCTTCATGAGATATTCCCATAGGGCATTGGTTTGCATAATGCTCGTACATTCCACATTTAAAACATTTAACCATTGTTGATGTCATAGCAATACCATTATCTTCATCCCTGGTGTTAACTGAACCTTTTCCTTTGCACTTACTGGCTTTGTGTCCTTCTTTTCCACACCCAAAGCATCTTCCAGTTCCTTTGAAACATTCTCCTTGATGCCTCTTCCCACATGATTTACATAGGGGAAATTGAACCTTCTTTCCTCTATGATCATCATGAAACTCCATCTTTCTCTTATTAGCCGAGTCAGGAAACATACCAAATTTTACTTTATTGATCATATTATGAGATTGCTGATTCGGCATAATAATGATGTTTGGACTTCCAAATCCCATTTCATTTGGTTTCTCATGATGAATATCATTCCATTGTCCATCATATCCTCCATTATCGTGAATCATCTTGTTTCCAGCCATTTTCTTAAACCCAAAAAAAATAGTGTGAGAGGAAAAAATCATGCTAGGGAAAAAAACATAATAAAGGGGGATTAACTTCAATATCTAACATCTTAGGTTTAATTCTATGATCGTTCGCATAGTTCTAGTACTATAACCTATACGTATACTTAACCTTAGGGACATCCCTATACATACCGTAGAAATATCTCTAGGGATCTCACTAAAGTTCTCGCATCCTAGTTTCCAAAGGTTGACTAATCCTTTCCTCTGATACCAACTGTAGAGACCCGAATCTTATCATACATGGAAATTACATTACTTTTGCGGAATACATAGTACATAACAAAAACAGACACACAAGGACCGTAATAGTTTAGTGTCTTTGTAAACTCGGAACGTAATCTTCTAATCGTGGTAAATGATCCTCAATATCTCCCATAAAGATATTCCCTTTTTTTTACCTAAAACCATTCCTTATATCCTGGGGAAAATAAAACATAAAAGGGTGAGCTAAAATGCTCAGTAAGGGTAAACAAAAGAAAATCAATCACATCATATTAATAAGAACATAACTTTTGGAAATCTTAACCTTCAAAAGAGAGCATAATTTCATAATATGGGATAAATCATAGTAGTGAAATGAAATCCCAATAAGCATAACTTAAAACATGAAACTCTGTGGCATACACACATAATCATAGAGAATCATTTCTTGTTAGTCAAGACTCATTACCAAGACTATCTTAGTGGACAAAGTCCCTTTCTGAATCGAGTCACCCTCGTTCCAGTCCTGTTTCACTAAACCGGTATAACCTACCGTTCCAGCCATGTCTATCTCATGAGATATAAAATCGTTACCCAATGCATTGGAGGGAGATATAGGTCCCACCCATCTTATAATGAATCCTTTCTTATGTGTGCCACAAAATCATAAATCATACATCATTGCATAACCCATGTAATAAAAATGGGAATCTTAAACATCGTGACATCATAAAACATTTCATATAAGATAAAGGAATTCATAAAAATAATTCCATCACAACATGATCAAATCAATGTAATAATCGGGAAAAAATAGAACCCTTTATTATCTTAGATGGAAAATAGTTTTGATAAAACACTTGAACTCCATTCTTGAGGAAAATATCCTTTCTTCTTCAAAAACATTTTTCCTTTCATAACATGTCATACGACTTTAAAATAAAAGAAGTTGATTAAAAATAAACTTGAAAACTTGTAAACGAATCTTCTTGGAAATAATGTTTTAAAAATCCATTCATGCTGTATATGTTAAAAAAAACATTCTTCGTACTTTTGTCGGAAAAGTCAAAAAGTACCTCATACGAAAAACGACAAAAGATTCCTTTCATTTCCTTTAATAAAAACTCACCGAAGGGTATAATTGGATTTAAAAAATTTTGGGTGGATGGAAATAACATTAAATATTGAGGAAACATGGATGTGGATGATAAAATTCACCCCAGTAAATTTCAAAGTATAAACAATCTCGGATAAAGATGAGATTGTGATATTTCCCTTACCGTAGGTCTGACTTACTTTGTGAGTGTCTGAAGCTCCTGTATATGATTTAAATCATGTTATTGACTTATTCCAGAATCATATTCATTGTTATTATATCATATATGGTCCACTTATGACTTTATATTACCTGTTCTTTTGTAAATTCATGTTAAAGTAGCGTTTTGGGTAAAATCGTCTCATTTGTCGTTCGTATTTTTAACTTGTAATGTAACGCCCCGACCCCAGTTACCCAGAGTCGGTGAATTAATACATAACATTGGCATGATCACAAGAAATATCAAATCTCGAAAGACCGATTGGTTTAGTAGCCTTGGAAACAGTAGATATATTCATAAGTTTTACATTACATCATAAAACGAAAAACTACTACAACAACATATTGTCTCCATAATCCACACTCATATCCCCACATAATATCCCTGCAGGTCATTCATAACTTACTTCTTCACTTCCTGGGAAAAATAAAACATAGAAAAGGGGTGAGCTCAAATGCCCAATAAGGTTAACAATATAATGGAAACTTTCATAAATAAGAATAAACATTTAAGGCAATGTATAACTAAAACAAAAGCCATTCAAACATGAACTTTCAACATGGTATGGCATAAATAAAATGAAATAATGCCATTTACTTATTCACATGGATATTCTACTTATCAAATAATCACATGCAAAAATCAATAACCACTTTCATAATGTTGGAATGCATAATTCCAGACTATCATAACCATATAGTCAAGGCCTCGTGCCAAGACTACAAATAAGATTTTGTCAAGGCCTTGTGCCAAGACACTAGTTTGTCTCATGAGACCTACCGATGCATCGAGGAGCTATAGCGAGCTCCACCGGTCACTTATTAAGTCCAATGCATTCCTATATGACAAGGTTTAAACATAACATAAACATTCGTATTAAAACTAGCATACGAAATGTCAATAATTTCACCATATACTATGAATGGTATAAAAATAGCACATCCACAGTCAAACATATCACAAAACCTTCAATACAATATAGAAGTTTTGTATCATAATAAATCAACTTCAAATAATCTTAAAATCCATCAAAGGATGTTGACATAGATGAAATCAATATTCTTTTTAAAGAAATATCTTCTTTTATTTTGAAATCATTTAAGATCCGTATAAAATAAAACATTTTCTTTGAAAATATTCTTATAAGCTTGTAAGGGAAGCTTTGAAGATTTTATAACGGCGGAAAATAGCCGCACTTGCCGTATAAGTTAAAAAAAACATTCTTACCATAATTCTGTCGAAAAGGTTAAAAAGGACCTTGTTTTGAAAACGACGGAAAGATTCCTTTATAAACCTCTTATAAAAAGTAAAACAAGGGTATAAATGACGTTAACCCATATTTTTGTAAATAATAAATATGTTTTGAAATACATTTCGAAGAAACATGGATGTGGATGATAAAGAAATCCCAGTAGATTATTACGTATAAACAACCTCGGATAATGAAGAGATTGTGAAATAACCCTTACCTTGTACTTTTCCTTGGTTGGGGTAGGTTAACCTCCTGTAAAATGGTGAAATAATTGTTATTAAATTATAAAAGAATCATATATATTAATATGATATCATATATGATCTTTTAACATTGATTTGTTAATAATATCTTAGAATTATCGTCGTTTCGGGTGTTAACTTACTCATTTTCTTTTATATGTTTTGTTACATAAGCCATGTTTGTTTTATCTTATTCATATCCAGAATGATATCAAGTCCTTAAATATCATTTTTAAATCATCAAATGATAATTATACTTGAATGGATACGATGGAGAATGAATCTCATCGCGTTCGTGGAGACGGTAGTCCGTACGTACGCACGAGCGACAATATCATTCTTTTGATATTAAAATAATATATAAATGGATGGTATATCATATATAAAGAATAATTAACATGTTATATTTATTATTTACATGAGTTACACATCATTATTATACCCATCCAAATAATAATATATTGAATAACAATTACACCACGACGTGGAGACGGTAAGCCGTACGTACGCACGTATGGTGACATGTTATTCAAAGGGTGGATAGAATACTGAATATGGTTGTACCATATTTATAATAACGTCAAAGTATATGTGAGATACTGGAGTTATTATTTTATAATGGTATGAACAAAGAAAGAAGAAGTGGAATAAGAAAGGAACTTTAAAAGGGGTGGTGAAAACATTACCTCTTCTTCAGGTTCTTCCTTTTGATTTGATCAAAAGGGCTCCATAGGTTGGCTTTCTGATCAAACTAAGGCCTCTAGGTTGTAGTGAGGGATGTTGGGAGAGTATTTGGGCAGATTTTGGCCGAACCAAAAAGCTTTGAAGGTGTGAAGAAATGAGAAGGAGGAGTGCCCTTTTATAAGAGGGGTGAGGGGCACCTTTGGAAAAGCTAGAAATATTAATTTATAATAAATTCATATTCGGTTTCTAATGGATCCAAAGTTGATTATTCAAAGTTTAATGTGGGGATGGGTATAAAACAACTCAACCAATAGAATTTAGACAGGTTTGGGTACTTATATTAACCTTATCTTTAAGTATTAACTCTAAGTTAATTAGTTTCACTTTTACAATGTCTCTTTGTATTTTTATATAAAATGGTTAATAAACTTACTATATACATCCGAGCGACCCCCAAGTGGTCCATTAATGATGAAAATATCATGATATAAGTATCTTGGCCTAATATTAGATTTTCAAGAATTTAATATCAATTAATAATATAATATTTGTTTTAAGAACTCTTTTATGTCAATTTTGACACTATTCAATAGTTGATTTTTGTGAAACTCATAACAGATTTATTACTTCGAACAAAGTCAATTAAATCAATCTTAATATATAATATTATCCTATAAAATTAGTTTAATTCATTAAAAGTTTCATATTATATTTATTTGGATATTTATAATATCAATTATTTTAATTTTTCACTATTATATTAATTACTGCATCATCATTGTGTCATAAATAAAATAAATTATTTACTGTCTAAAAATTATAAATAAAATATCATTATGTAGGAAATATTTTTATCTTTATAATGAATATTTATAATCTAATATCCAACATATATTACCCTATGTAACAATTTTTTTTCTAAAAGATATATGCTTGTGTCATTTTTGTATTCATATTAACTTAATTAAAAGAAAGTGTCATTATCACTTACAAGTGGATCCATGGGGTCCCAAAATCGACCCAAAGATGCCCATGGTCTACCATGTATCAAAAAATAGGGTTAAGACATGTTTTAGGGTAATTTAGTATTATTATAATATTATTTTTTAACCCTTATTTACCGAATTTACCCTTAACCATGGTAAATAAAATATTTACCGCAATAATTATTCAAAATGTCTAAAAATAAAAGTTACCTATTTACACAATTTGAACATCATGATTCCAAATATGGAATCCATTTTCCTAAATTCAAAACACATAAGTGGAAGAAATTAATTTAAAATTAATTCCCGCTGTCAAAACAAAAAGAGTGTTTTTAAGAGATAATAACTATCAAAAGATTGACACTTGATTAAGTTTGGTTTAATTGTAAAATTATGTCCAATGACCAAAATTATATTAAATGGTAAAAATATATTCTAAATATACTTTAAAACTACTAAAATTCATAATTTATCACTATTAATTATTTTGATTAAAAAAGTTGTTTTTAATTAAAATTTAGTAATTTTCACTATTCGTCAAAATATGAAAGTTATCCGAAATGTACCAAAATTTCTCCTTAGGCTAAATTCGATATTCAGAATCCAAAAATGAAGTCCATTTTGAAATATAAAATATATATAATTTCAAAAAGTAGTTATTACTATTCATAACGGCTAGTTTGATTGGTTGTTAGAACTCGGTGTTGCGTACAACACACGCTATCACATTATTCAAAGAGAAGCGTACCGTAGAAGCTTGGGGTGTTACATTATCCCCTCCTTCAAATAATTTCATCCTCGAAATTTCTAGAATAATATCGCATGAAAAGACTCGGGTGGTTCTTCATCATAAGTTCCTCGGGTTCCCACGTTGCCTCTTCCATCTTATGGTTTCTCCACAAAACTTTTACCAGACGCGTCGTCCGGTTTCTTAGCACTTGTTCTCTCGTATCAAGAATCTTGACGGGCTCTTCGCAATAAGACAGATCGGGTTCCAGTTCTAATTCCTCATAGGTGAGTACATGCGTTGGGTCAGGCATGTATTTCTTCAACAGAGATACGTGGAACAAATCGTGAACTTTAGAGAGACTTGGCGGCATTGCCAATCGGTAAGCTACAACCCCAATTCGTTCTAGAATTTCGAAGGGTCCGATGTACCTGGGACTCAATTTACCTTTCTTACCAAAACGTATGACTCCCTTCCATGGAGATACCTTCAGGAAAACATGATCACCAACTTGAAATTCCAAATCCTTCCTTCGATTATCGGCATAGCTCTTCTGCCTACTTAGAGCTTCTTTGATGTGATTTTGGATTACCTTCACCTTTTCCATCGTTTCCTCCACCAGTTCGGGGCCTACAAGTTTTTTTTCACCAACGTCATCCCAAAAGGTTGGTGTACGACATCTCTTTCCGTATAACGCTTCATATGGTGCCATCTGAATACTCGAATGGAAGCTATTGTTATAGGAAAATTCTACCAGTGGTAAATATTGATCCCATATACCCTGAAAGTCAAGTGAGCAAGATCTCAAAATGTCTTTTAAGGTCTGAATAGTCCGTTCTGATTGTCCATCTGTCTGAGGGTGGTAAGCAGTGCTCAAATGAAGTTCAGTATCCAGGGATTTCTGAAGACTTTTCCAAAATCTTGATGTAAAACGAGGATCAAGATCAGAAACAATTGATAAGGGTACTCCATGAAGTCTCACAACTTCATTAATATATAGTCTTGCTAGACCTTCCAGGGGTAGATCTTCTCTTATAGCAAGAAAATGTGCTGACTTGGTAAGATGATCAACAATAAACCATATTGCATCATTCCTTCTAGGAGTCTTTGGTAGCCCCATGACAATGTCCATCGTAATATTGTCCCATTTACACTCCGGTATGGGAAGAGGTTGCATGACTCCTCCAGGCTGTTGCCTTCCATCTTTCACTTGTTTACAAACCATACATCTTGACACAAAATCAGAAATCTCCCTCTTTATGTTGTCCCACCAAAAATGTTCCTTCATATCTCTATAAATTTTTGTGCTCCAAGGGTGTATAGAGAAATTGGGACTATGAGCATCATCCAGCAATTCCCTTTTTAGATCAGGTAAATCGGGAACACAAAGTCTCTTCCCGAATTCCAAAATCCCATCTTCATACACAAAGTCTCTCAATATCCCATCATTCATAGCTTTAATCTTCTTTTCGAATTCTTCATCATCGGTCTGAGAACTCTTAATCCTTTCTAGTAAAGATGGTTTTGCAACCATTTGAAAAAGCATTGATGTTTCACCTTCCCTGGTTATTCCCATGTCCATATTCACTAGATCAATGAAAATCGGATCCCTCTCAATTCTGATATTCTTCAAAACTCCATGGTCTTTTCTACTCAAAGCATCTGCCACCGTGTTTGCCTTCCCCGGGTGGTAGTGTATCGTAAAATCATAATCCTTGAGTAATTCAAGCCATATCCTTTGCCTCATGTTGAGTTCTTTTTGTGATAAAATATACTTCAAAGTCTTGTTATCAGTATAAATCTCACATTTTTCACCATAGAGGTAGTGCCTCCATATCTTCAAAGCAAATATCACAGCTGCTAACTCGAGATCAGGAGTAGGATAGTTTTGTTCATGAATTTTCAACTGTCGTGATGCATAGGCAATAACTCTATCATTATTCATAAGGACACAACCAAGTCCTTTCATCGATGCATCACTATAAATAACGAACCCATCATTCCCCGATGGTAGAGTCAATATAGGAGCATTGACTAATCTTTTCTTTAGTTTTTCAAAACATTCTTCACACTCTTTTGTCCAAACAAATTTAACCCCTTTACGTGTGAGCTTCGTTAATGGGTTAGCCAATCGGGAAAAATTCTGGACGAAACGTCGATAATAACCTGCCAAACCAATAAAACTGCGTACCTCAGTTATACTCGTAGGTGCTGGCCATTATTGGATTGCCTTGGTCTTAGAAGGATCAATAGAGATTCCATCTTTAGAGACAATATGGCCAAGAAAAGAAATCTCATGAAGCCAAAATTCACAATTGCTAAACTTCCCATATAATTCATGCCTCCTCAGAGTCTTCATGATAATGCGCAAGTGATTTTCATGATCTTCGTAGGTTTTGGAGTATACCAAGATATCATCAATAAATACCACCAAAAATTCATCGAGATACTCCTTGAAAACTCTATTCATCAGATCCATGAATACAGAGGGTGCATTAGTCAATCCAAATGGCATTACAGTAAACTCGTAATGCCTGTACCTGGTTCGAAATGTTGTCTTCGGAATGTCTTCTTTCTTCACACACAACTGATGGTATCCAGATTGAAGGTCAATCTTTGAAAAGTATTGAGCTCCATGCAGTTGGTCAAATAAATCATCAATGCGAGGTAGGGGATACTTGTTCTTTATTGTTATAGCATTGATCTCCCTGTAGTCGATACATAACCTCATAGATCCATCATTCTTTTTAACAAAAAGAACAGGGGCTCCCCATGGAGAAACACTAGGGAGAATAAATCCTTTATTACTCAATTCCTCTAGTTGTTTATTTAGTTCGACTAACTATACAGTGGCCATTCTATAAGGGGTCTTCGATATAGGCCTTGATCCAGGAATCAAATCAATGGAAAACTCAACTTCTCGTTCTGGAGGATGTCCAGGTAAATCTTCCAGAAATACATCTACAAATTCGTTCACAACTGGTACATCCTCTATTTGAACATTCCTTTCCTCACTGACAGTTATTTCATTGTCTTCATCCCCAATAATTGAATTAAGTTGAGCTACTGGGGGTGGATCTAAATAAGAATTAGGTGGTGATGATTCTGCTCTAAAGATAAGGTGTTCCTTATCATTATCATCAAGAATTGTAACCTCTTTCTTCTTAAAATAAATCTTCGCATCATAGTCCGAAAGCCAGTCTATACCGAGGATTATATCAAACTCAATCATAGGTAAGACGATGAGATCAGCAGATAAAGAACATTTATGTGCTCTAATGGGGACTGATTCACAAAACTTTGTTGCAATGATACTTCCCTTAGGAGTTTTAACTGACAACTCCCTTATTAAATCAAATTGGAAATATCTAATTTTCTTAGCAAACTGGTAAGATATGAAACAATGTGATGATCCAGAATCAAATAACTCATTTGCTAAACTTGAGGAAACCATTAAATTACCTGCCACCACGTCTTTCAGAGCTTCTACCTCAGCAGTAGTGATATCATAATCCTGGCCTTGATCCCTTGGCCTTTTCTGAGGTAAGTTCTCCTGACGTTTACGACATACATTTGCATAATTCCCCATCTCCCTGCAATTATAGCACTGAACGTTGGTAGCTTCCTTCTTCCCCTTGCAATCACGAGCTTGGTGGCCTTTTTCACCACACTTGTAACAGACTCCCATTACCTTCAAGCAAGTACCAGGGTGTTTCTTCCCACATTTACCACATGATGGATATTCAACCTTTCCTTTATTCCCTTTATTTCCATTCCCAGATTGATCAGCAGGCCTCTTCTTCTCTTGATTTTCTTTAAAGTCATAAGACTTAGAGAATTCCTTTTCGGTCTTGATAGCACATGAGACAATGTATTCGTACGACGAAAAGGATTGTGAGACTAATTCTCGACGGAGAAATGGTTTTAACCCATCAAAGAAACAATAAATCTTACTTATTTGGTTACGTATATAATCACCAGCGTACCTTGCTAACCTTGTAATGTTAGCCTCATACTTTGTGACATTTGCATCCTCCTTCTTTCTCAGACTTAGAAATTGTCTTTCCATATCTCCTCGATGGTCGCGAGGAAAGTATTTTTCTAAAAACAGATCTTTGAACTCCCTCCATTCCATATTTGATACTTCATCATCTTCCTTCGTATTTTGAATCAATGACCACCATTGATCAGCATCTCCAGTGAGGCGGTAAACTGCCATGATAACTTTTAACCTTTCACTGCTCCCCAAAGCCTGAAATATTTTCTCTAGGGAAAATATCCATTGCTCAGCTAATAAGGGATTTGTACTCCCATTGAACGTTGGTGGTTGTTGCCTCATGAATCGATCTAACATTGATCCTCCACTTTGTGGATCAGGGTGCTCAATACGGGTAAGGTTATTATTCATAACCTGAGTAAGCTGTCCCAGTATGGTGATTAGATGATTGGCTCCAATTGAATCACCAGCTCCACTATAATTATCTTGAGCAGGAGGGAAATCCCAACATGGAGTGCGTGCATTGATACGGTCTCCATTTCTTCCACTAGGCGCCATTTCTAAACAATGGCATAAACTAGATCAGTTTTTGAATCAAAATACATAATCCCATACTTATAAAACACTTAACATAAATTGAACTATTTATGGATATAATCCATAATCATAAGAATTTTTTCTATGAGGAAGTATATACTCATAATCCCTTCAAAATGATTTGTAAAGAAAATGAGAGTTATCCTAACCATATCCCCCTGGAGTGTCGTAACCAAGAGTGCATCAAGGCCCGTTGTCGTGCACCAGTTCCCGTTCGAGTCTAGCTCAAAGCGGTGTTTTCGGGTTTTACCCCTAGGTACGTCTGTGCCAGAGCCGCCTCTACCTGATTGTATCCAGACAGGGATTTATTGCTCGGAAAACTCACAAAATCTCTACAATACCAAAATTCTAGGAAGTTCTTCTATACTAATCCTCAAAGTTCGTCTTAGGTCTACGTGCTCTAATCAGAGTTTATCTAAATCTAGCTTCCAAGGTTTTTACTAAACTTCCTCTGATACCAACTGTAACGCCTCAACCCCAGTTACCCAGAGTCGGTGCATTAATACATAACATTGTCATGATCACAAGAAAGATCAAATCTCGAAAGACCGATTGGTTTAGTAGCCTTGGAAACACTAGATATATTCATAAGTTTTACATTACATCATAAAACGAAAAACTACTACAACAACATATTTTCTCCATAATCCACACTCATATCACCACATAATATCCCTGCAGGTCATTCATAACTTACTTCTTCACTTCCTGTGAAAAATAAAACATAGAAAAGGGGTGAGCTCAAATGCCCAGTAAGGATAACAATATAGCGGAAACTTTCATAAATAATAATAAACATTTAAGACAATGTATAACTAAAACAAAATCCTTTCAAACATGAACTTTCAACATGGTATGGCATAAATAAAATGAAATAATTCTATTTACTTATTCACAAGGATATTCTACTAATCTAATAATCACATGCAAAAATCAATAACCACTTTCATAATGTTGGAATGCATAATGCCAGACTATCATAACCACATAGTCAAGGCATCGTGCCAAGACTACAAATATGATTTTGTCAAGGCCTTGTGCCAAGACTCTAGATTGTCTAATGAGACCTACCGATGCATTGAGGAGCTATAGCAGGCTCCACCCGTCACTTGCTAAGTCCAATGCATTCCCATTTGAAAAGGTTTAAACATAACATAAACATTCGTATTAAAACTAGCATAAGAAATGTCAATAATTTCACCATAAACTATGAAAGATGTAAAAATAGCACATCCACAGTCAAACATAACACAAAACCTTCAATACAATATAGAAGTTTTTTATCATAATAAATCAACTTCCAATAATCTTAAAATCCATCAAAGGATGTTGACATAGATGAAATCAATATTCTTTTTAAAAAATATCTCCTTTTATTTTGAAATCATTTAAGATCCGTATAAAATAAAACATTTTCTTTGAAAATATTCTTATACGCTTGTAAGGGAAGCTTTGAAGATTTTATAACGGCGGAAAATAGCCGCACCCGCCGTATAAGTTAAAAATAACATTCTTACCATAATTCTGTCGAAAGGTTAAAAAGTACCTTGTTTTGAAAACGACAGAAAGATTCCTTTATAAAACTCTTATAAAAAGTCAAACAAGGGTATAAATGACTTTAACCCATATTTTTGTAAATAATAAATATGTTTTGAAATACATTTCGAAGAAACATGGATGTGGATGATAAAGAAATCCCAGTAGATTATTACGTATAAACAACCTCGGATAATGAAGAGATTGTGAAATAACCCTTACCTTGTACTTTTCCTTGGTTGGGGTAGGTTAACCTCCTGTATAATGGTGAAATAATTGTTATTAAATTATACATGAATCATATATATTAATATGATATCATATATGATCTTTTAACATTGATTTGTTAATAATATATTAGAATTATCGTCGTTTCGGGTGTTAACTTACCCATTTTCTTTTATATGTTTTGTTACATAAGCCATATTTGTTGTATCTTATTCATATCCAGAATGATATCAAGTCCTTAAACATAATTTTTAAATCATCAAATGATATTTATACTTGAATGGATACGATGGAGAATGAATCTCATCGCGTTCGTGGAGACGGTAGTCCGTACGTACGCACGAGCGACAATATCATTCTTTTGATATTAAAATAATATATAAATGGATGGTATATCATATATACAGAATCATTAACATGTTATATTTATTATTTACATGAGTTACACATCATTATTATACCCATCCAAATAATAATATATAGAATATCAATTACAGCACGACGTGGAGACGGTAAGCCGTACGTACGCACGTATGGTGGCATGTTATTCAAAGGGTGGATAGAATAATGAATATGGTTGTACCATATTTATAATAACATTACAGTATATGTGAGATACTGGAGTTATTATTATAGAATGGTAAGAACAAAGAAATAAGAAGTGGAAGAAGAAAGGAACTTTAAAAGGGGTGGTGAAAACATTACCTCTTCTTCGGGTTCTTCCTTTTGATTTGATAAAAAACGGCTCCTTAGGTTGGCTTTCTGATAAAACTAAGGACTCTAGGTTGTATTGATGGATGTTGGGAGAGTATTTGGGCAGAGTTTGGCCGAACCAAAAGGCTTTGAAGGTGTGAAGAAATGAGAAGGAGCACTGCCCTTTTATAAGAGGGGTGAGGGGCACCTTTGGAAAAGCTAGAAATATTAATTTATAATAAATTCATATTCGGTTTCTAATTGATCCAAAGTTTATTATTCAAAGGTTAAGGTGGGTATGGGTCTAAAAGAACTCAACCAATAGAATTTAGACAGGTTTGGGTACTTATATTAACCTTATCTTTAAGTATTAACTCTATGTTAATTAGTTTCACTTTTCCAATGTCTCTTTGTATTTTTATATAATATGGTTAATAAACTTACTATATACATCCAAACTACCCCCAAGTGGTACATTAATGATGAATCTATCATTATATAAGTCTCTTGGCAGAATCTTATATTTTTAGGAATTTAATATCAATTAATAATATAATATTTGTTTTAAGAACTCTTTTATGTCAATTTTGACACTATTCAATAGTTGATTTTTGTGAAACTCATAACTGATTGATTACTTCGAAAAAAGTATATTAAAACAATACTAATATATCATATTATCCTAGAAAATTAGTTTAATTCACTAAAAGTTTCATATTATATTTATTTGGGTATTTATAATATATATTATTTTAATGTTTCACTATTATAGTAATTACTGCATCATCATTTTGTCATAAATAGAATAAATTATTTAATGTCTAAAAATTATAAATAAAATATAATTATGTATGAAATCTTTTTATCTTTCTAATGAATATTTATAATCTAAAATCCAGCATATATAACCCTATGTAACAATTTTTTTTCTAAAGGATATATGCTTGTGTCATTTTTGTATTCATTTTAACTTAATTAAAATAAAGTGTCATTATCACTTAAAAGTGGATCCATGGGGTCCAAAAATCGACCCAAAGATGCCCATGGTCGACCATGTATCAAACAATAGGGTTAAGACAAGTTTTAGGGTAATTTAGTATTATTATAATATTATTTTTTAACCCTTATTTACCGGATTTACCCTTAACCATGGTAAATAAAATATTTACCGCAGTAATTATTCAAAATGTCTAAAAATAAAAGTTACCTATTTACACAATTTGAACATCTTGATTCTAAATATGGAATCCATTTTCCTAAATTCAAAACACAGAAGTGGCAGAAATTAATTTAAAAGTAATTCCCGCTGTCAAAACAAAAAGTGTGTTTTTAAGAGATAATAACTATCAAAAGATTGACACTTGTTTATGTTCGGTTTAATTGTAAAATTATGTCCAATGACCAACATTATATTAAATGGTAAAAATATATTCTAAATATACATTAAAACTACTAAAATTCATAATTTATCCCTATTAATTATTTTGATTAAAAAAGTTGTTTTTAATTAAAATTTAGTAATTTTCACTATTCATCAAAATATGAAAGTTATCTGAAATGTACCAAAATTTCACCTTAGGATAAATTTGATATTCAGAATCCAAAAATGAAGTCCATTTTGAAATATAAAATATATATAATTTCAAAAAGTAGGTATTACTATTCATATCGGCTAGTTTGATTGGTTGTTAGAACTCGGTGTTGCGTACAACACACGCTATCACATTATTCAAAGAGAAGCATACCGTAGAAGCTTGGGGTGTTACATGTAATTATTCATATGATTACTTAGATCATGATTACTTAATTCCAGAATATAAAACATGATATATATATATATATATTCATAATACACATATATAATAAATCAGTAAATAGAAAGAAATACACCGTTCATGGAGACGGTAGTCCGTACGTACGCATGAACGCTGTTTTCGTTTCCTTATTGAATTGATTGGAATTAATTAGATGACATACATATAAATATAAATAATTCCAGTATCATTATTAGGTCATATATTGAATTATTACTTATTATATATACTTTATAATCATTCATGAATGGTTAATCATTGAGAATGAATCTCATCGCGTCGTGGAGACGGTAGTCCGTACGTACGCACGAGCGATGATATCGTTCCCATGGTCGTGGAATTTTGTTGAAGTGTTTGTATACTATTTCAATATCAATATCACTTTATAATAATCATATATAGTTACTAATTACACCTTTATACCCATCCAATTAATGTGGTGGCAGATAATAGATTACACCACGACGTGGAGACGGTATTCCGTACGTACGCACGCGCGGTGATTTCCTTTTTCCGTAGGATGGATAGAAGGTTAATTAGAGTTGTTTCATATTTATAATAACATATCAGTATATAATAAATACCGATGTTATTACTTTATCATGAAACAACTAAATAAGAAGAAGTTGAAGAAGAAAGAAATTGAAAAAGATCGGTAATGGATATTACCTCTTTTTGGCGCGCCTTTTCTTAGCCTCCACTTAATGAACTAAGGATGGTCTTTGAAGAAGACCAGGACCTCTATGATGATACTTGGGAAGTGGATAAAGGATTTTGGCAGGGGTTGGCCGAGCTTGAGTGCTCAAATTGGTGTGAGGAGGAGGGGGAGGAGGTGCCCTTTTATAAGGGAGGAGAGGGGCACCTTAGGAATATCTCAAAATATTATTTTATTTTAATGTCAAAATCGGTTAATAATGGTTCCAAAGGGTCTTATTTCGAATCTAAAGTGGGGATGGGTCGACATCCTATCATACAATAGGATTTAGACAAGTTTAGGGTATTATTTTAACCTTATCAATTAGATTTAACTCTAAGTTAAATAATTTAACTTTTACCATGTCTTTTTGTTTTCTTACACTATATGGTTAATAAACATACTATAACATGCCAAACAGACCCCAAATTGTTTATTATTAATATATATCCTTATCTAAGTCATTTTTCCGAACCTTAGAGTTTTAGGAATAAAATAACAATTAATAATATAATATTTTATTTAAAAACTATTTTGTGTCAATTTTGACACTATTTGATATATGATTTTTGTGAAAGTCATAACAGAATTATATATTCGAACCAAGTTTATTAAATCAACACTAATATATCATAGTGACCTAGAAAATTAGTGTAATTAATAAAAAGTCTTAAATTAAATTTATTTTGGTATTTATAATATCAATTATGTCAATATTTCATTAATAAGATAATTACTGCATCATCATTGTGTCATAAATATATTAAATTATATGATGTCTAAAAATTACAAATAAAATACCATCATGTAGGAAATCTTTTTATCTTTCTAATGAATATTTACAATCGAATTTATCTTATGTACAACCCTATATTAAAAATGTTTTAGTAAATATACTTTGATTTTAACTCTTTTAACTCTTCTTTGAATTAAATAATAATAAATGTCCTAATCTAATCCAATTGGGCCTAAATGATAATATTTTACACTTAAGGTTATTTTTGGTCGAGATACACTTGTCCAATAGAATTAGGACATGTGTTAGGGTAATATCAATAACATTCTTACCGTTAATTACCCTATTTACTTTTAACCGTGGTAAATAAAAGTAAAAAGTTACTATTCACCAAAAATTATTTTCATCTCATTGAACCACATTTCACTTACAGACATCAACCGTGTCTCTCGGATTTTTGAAATTCCATTTACAGAAGTGGTAAAATTATGTTTTATGAAAAATTCAGTTTTTAACTACCACTTAGTAGTTTCACTATTCATAAAAAATTGATGTTTTTCAGAAAAATGCCAAAAATTCATCCTAAGCTATATTTCATATTCCGAATTCAGAAATGAAGTCTATTTTACCGTATTCATAACATAGAAGATGAATTAATTAATTTTATAATTAAATCCCACTGTTAAAACAAATAGCGTGTTTTTAAGAAACAATATCTATCAAAAGATTGACACTTGATTATGTCTGGTTTAAATGTGAAATTACAACCAATGACCAACATTGAATTAAATTGTAAAAATATATTATAAATATACTTTATAACAACTCAAATTAATAATTTATCACTATTAATTATTTCGATTAAAAAAGTTGTTTTTTATTATAATTTAGTAATTTTCACTATTCATCAGAATATGAAAGTTATCCGAAAAGTACCGAAATTTCACCTTAGGCAAAATTCGATACTACGAATCTAAAAATGAAGTCCATTTTGAGAGATAAAATTTCTAAAATTTAAAAAGTGGTTATTACTATTCATAACGGCTAGTTTTAATAATATTTTAATAGCATATCGTTGTTTCGTGAAACTGAGTATTGCGTACTACACACGCTATTGAGGAAGGTTGCGATTGCGTGTAATGAAAGGCAAGTCAAATATGTGTGTTGTGCAAGCTCATTTTGGTGTAGCGTACAACACAAGACATTAATAAAATTAAAAAGAATATTTTTCATAAAATCTCGGGCTGTTACAGTATATGTTGGATGGGTATGATAGTTCATAATTAACTATTCATCCTAGAGTCAAAAATATTTACATGGACTTAAACCAGTATTTCTGATGGGATGGTATGAAAAGATATGTGGCCAAATATGTCTATAATTCCATGGTTTGTTAGAAAGTTATGGTTGAGAGACATAACTCTAACGAGATATTATAGCCATTACCCATACCATAATGTAAATTGGAAAACATCATTATGGTCTTTTTTGTTGTACATACCAAAAAATTTAAATTCCATAATGTTATATGAGTTATATTTGACTCGCATACGACGTTGGTACACTTATTTTCTCTTAGAGAGGATTTATCTCTAAATTAGTTTTCCTGGAAATATGTAATAGAAGTGGTATAATTTTTTGAGTGACTCATTCCATTATATATGATTGGGATATGATGTTTAGATCGATGTTCTATAGAAGTCTTCCGCATGATCTGGATACAGAGTTATGTTTCATCACTCTATGTCATTATCAGAAAGACAATCATTCTAAGAGGAAAATTCAAGATCTTGATGGCATGTTGAGATTTTTCTCAATTGTTTTTTTTAGTTTATAGTATCAACACCTACCATTTGTGGAATTTTCTTATTATAAAAGATTTCACCCCATTATTCAGATGGATTCTTATGAAGACCTCTATGGAATGAAGTGTAGAACTCAAACTATCTTGGATAAAGAAGGGGAATAAATGCTATTACGAAATTATAATTTTTATGAAATGGAAGAAAAGGTACGATCTATTAAACAACACATAAGACCATCTCAGAGTTGAAAAAAAAATATTCAAGCAGCAAAAGAAAAGACCTATAGTTTGAACTGGTTAATAAGGTGTTTCTAAGAATATCTCCCTATAAGAGCGTAATGATATTTTGATATAAGAGATTGTTGAGACTTATGTTTACCTCTACTTTTGAAATTCTAGATCATGCTTATATTGTAGCTTATTGATTCGTGCTTCCACCGAATCTCTATAATGTTCACAATATGTTCCATGTACCTATACTCATAAAGTAAATATGTGATCCATCACATGTACTAAGCTTAGAATTAATACTGCTGGAGAAAGATATTTCTTATAAAGAACAACCGATAGAGATTCTAGATCATAGCAAAAAATGTTCTAGGAAAGAATATCAATCTCATAGTTAATGTTTAATGGAGGAACCACCCATTTGATGAAGCTAAATGGGAACTTTAGGATATGATAAGAGAGAGGTATCCTCATTTTTTTCATGTGAAAATTTTCATGGGTAAAATTCAGTTTATGGGGGGTTAAATGTAACAGTTGGATTTTTTTATAAAATATTGTCTTTAAATAATCTGTATTCATCAGTAGTTTTCATTACACACAATCAGAGGATTAAAAGAACCACGAGACTCCCTCAGTATAAAATTACTTTTATATCCTAGTTGTTAGGTTAATAGTAATAATTATAACTAACTTAAGAAAAATCATTATGAATTCTCTGGCTATCAATAATTTATGAGAAATAAAAATTAGATATCTGTATTTTTGAATTAATTAAATTTTATTATGAAATTAACGATATATTTATGTGTTCATACTTAATAAGAAACGTTGATATCCATCCAATGGATAATTTTTTCATAGGATATGAATAAAATCCTATATGATATATAAAAACATATTTTTGAAAATGATTATTTTTAAACCATTGAATGGAGAACCATTATAAATTAAAATTTTGAAACATTTATAATTTTTTTATGACATAATTAACATGTTATTTTTATTTGGGATATGAATATTTACTTTTTATGAATTTCTTATATTTTTATGATTACATTAGTGATTTGATGAATAGTAAAAATACACTAAATATAAATATAAATTAATTACTTATTCATTAAAATAATTTGTACGGTTAAATTATATTATTTAATAGTTTCGAAGTAAAAATAGATTATATTTTTACCATTTAATATAATTTAGGTTAGTGGAATTAATTTTACATTATATTCATATGTAAAAAGAATTTCAATCTTTTGCAAAGTTTCAACATAAAAAAAACACATTATCTCATTCCTAAAATGAGAATGATTTTAAAATTTTTACTACAACATTTACCTTTTGAAATTATAATAATGGTCTCCATATTTGAAATCAAAATTTCCAAATTATGTTAATACGCTACTTTTATTTTTGGGCTGTTTGAATAGTAACTTTCGTAATTATTTTTATTACAATGGTTAAACAAAAATCACGCAATAAAATGTTACAATAATATTATCAAATTTGCATAACCATAACACCCCAACCCTAGTCTCTCGAGTCTGTTCATTATTATATAAAATTTTCACGATCATAAGAGATCATGTCTAGAATGACCAATTAGGTTAGTAGCCTTAGAAGATATAGATGCACCCACAAGTTTTACATTACATCCTGAAATGGATAAACAAAATAAAATTTTCCCATTTTAGAACACTCATTTCCCATATTCTATTCTTATAGGTTAATAATAATATACTTATTCACATCTTGGGAGAAATAATACATATAACAGGATGAACACAGATTCTGAGTAAGGATATCAATATAGTTGAAACTCTCAAAAATACACATGAACATTTAAGGAAATATATATTACTAAAACATATGAAATATAAACATAAATATCAGTATAATATGGAAAAGTTAAATCAAATAATTCAATTAAATTATTCACATCAATATTCTACTAGTCGAATAATCACATGGAATATCAATTGAAAATTTTATAATGATGGAATCCATAATGCCGAACATCATAACCACCTAGGGAAGGCCTCATTACAAATGTACAATAATATTTTGTAAAGACATTATTCTAAGACTGTAGTTTGTCTCATGAGACCAACTGATGCATCAGGGAGTTATAGCAGGATCCACCCATCACATACTATGTCCAATGCATTCCTGATAAGAAAAGTATGAAACGTAACATAAACATTCGTACTAAAATTACCATACAAAATGTTAATACATTAACAAAAAACCATGAATAGTATAAAAATAACACATCTACAGTCAAACAAATAAAAAAGACACCAATACAATATGGAAGATTGTATCATAATAAATCAACCTCAAATAAGTGTAAAATCAGTCAACGGATCATGTCATAGATGGAATAAAAATTATATTCTAGAAATATCTCTTCCAATTTTGAAATCATTAAAAAGTCACAAAATTATAACATAAAATATTTATTTTTAAAATATTCTTTTGAGCTTCTATGGGATCATTTGAAGGAGTTATAATGGAGGAAAATAGTCGCACCCGACTTATATGTTAAAAAACATTCATTCCTTAATTTTTTCTAAATGGTCGTTAAGGACCATGTTTGGAAAATGAGAGAACGATTAAATTATAAAAATTTTATAAAAAATCCAATAAGGGTATAAATTACTTATCCCATTGTCTATTAAATTTTATTTTTTAAAAATTTGTTTTTAAGAAACACGAATGTGAATGATAAAAAGGTCCTAGAAGATATTCACGTATAAACAACCTCAGATAATGAAGAGATTGTATAATAAACCCTTAAACAGTGCATTTCCATGACCTAGGGTACACTAACCTACCGTATAATAGTTAAATCATAGTTATTATATTATAAAAGAACCACATAAAAACTTAATATTATATATGATCATCTAATATTGTATAGTTAATAATATTTTAGTAGTATCATAGTTTCGGGTGTTAACTAATTCGTTTTATTTTATAATATTTGTTACAGAATCCTTTTTTTGTGAATAGGATGTTATGGATTCATATAAATAATTATATTAAGTTCAAAAACAATATTTTTAATTATAAAACTAAAATTATTCTTGAATTATTATGATGGAGAATGAATCTCTTCGCGTTCATTGAGACGGTAATCCGTACACACGCCTGAGTGACAATATCATTCTATTGATGGTGAAATCGTATGTAATTGAATGTTATCTAATATATACATAATTAATTAACATGTTATATTTATTATTTATATCATTTATTCACATTATTATACCTATCCAAATAATGAAGTGTAGAATAACAAACTACACCATGACGTGGAAACAGTAAGTCGTGCGTACACAAGTATGGTGACTTATCATTCATATGATGGATATAATAATGAATATTTTCATAATATATTTATAATAACATAAAATTATGTATAAGGTACTGAATTGATAATTTTTTTTATGGAGACAACAATGAAAGAGGAAGTGGAAGAATTAAAAAACATTAATGATGTGTTGAAATTATTACCTCTTCTTCAGATTCTTCTTTTTGTTTAGATAAAAATGGCCCCATAAGTTGTATTAAGGAAAATGTAATCCTTCTAGGTTTATTTTATCATATTTGGGAGTATATTTGATGAGGGGATAGCCGATCCAAATGGATTTGGAGGTGTAATTTTGACTGAAGGGGAAATACCAATTCATAAGATAAGTGAAGGTCACTTTAGAAAAAACATGAAATATAATTATATTATAAAATATTATTTACATTATAATGGATTAAAGAGGATATAATTCGGGGATAAGGTGGGTATGGGTAGAAAAACACCCACCTAATAGGTTTTAGGTAGGATTATGTCACCATATTATCCTTAACTTTTATATTTAACTCTTAGATAAATTATTTAACTTTAACAATGTATTATTATATTATTATTATAACTAGTTAATAAACATATTATAAAAATCCAGGAATCCAAAATTGTTTCATTATTGATATATATAACTTTATATAAGTACATTTTCTGTACCATATATTTTTACAATTATTATATCAATTAATAATATAGTATTTTTTTTAAAAACGCATTTATTTCAATTTTGACACTATTTTCTATTTTGTATTTGTGGAAGTCATAAAAACATTATAACTTCGAATATAATTAATTTAATTAACCCTAACATGTCATATTAACCTTTAAAATTAGTGTAATACATCAAAGGTCTCAATTTATATTTATTTGGATATTTATAATATCAATTATTTTAATTATTCATTAATAAGGTAATTACTGCATCATCATTGTGTCATAAATATATTTAATTTTAAAATGTCTAAAAATTGTAAATAATTTACCATAATGTAGGAAATCGTTTTATATTTCTAATGAATATTTATAGTCTAATTTATATTATGTATAAACCTGTATTTAAAATGGTTTATTTATTAAATTTTTATTTTTCAATTTTAACTCTCCATTAAATAAAATAACAATAAATGTCTGAATCATATCCATGTTGACCAAAATGATCATATTTTATTTCAATGGTATAATTTGGTCGAAATAATGTTATCCAATAGAAATTGGACATGTGTTATGGTAATTATAAAATCATTTTCACCTTCAATTTCCATATTTACTTTTTAGTTTGGTAAATAAAAATCAAAAGTTACTATTCTAGAAAAAACATTTTAATCATATTGAACAACATTTTACTTACTGATGTCAACTCTATCTCTCATATTTTTTAAATTCAATTAAATGAAGCAGTAAAATGATATTTTATGCAATTTAGATAACATTCATAGAAGGACTGTAGAAGATGTTACAAAGTTCAAAAAAAAATTACATCTAATATTATTATAAAATTACCCAAATGAATTGAATTAAACTAATATAGGTATTATGTATCTAGTTTTAATTAAAATAAATTAAAATAAAATTAATAATTATTTAAATAAAAATTCAGTTTTAAACAAGAACATAGTGTTTTTCACTATTCCTCCAAATTTGAATGTTTTTAGAAAAATACCCCAAATTCACTCTAATCTGATTTTGATATTATAAATCCAAAAAATGAAGTTGATATTAAAAAATAATTTTTATAATATTTCAAAAAGTGGGTATTATTATTCATAATAGCTAGATTGATTGACTGTGGTGTTCTAGAACATGAAGTAGGGTACATCACAACCAATTTAATTATTCAAAGGGAATTGTATCATGTAATCATGTGGTGTTACATTCTACCCTCCTTTAAAAAAAATTATCCTAGAAATTTCTAGAATATTACTACATAAACTGATTCAGGTTTTTCTTAATAATATGTTCCTCAGGATCATATATACTCTTCCATCTTATGGTTTCTCCATAAAAATTTTACCAAATGAGTCGTCTGGTTTCTCAACACATGCTATATGGAATCAAGAATCATGACATGATCTTCACAATTAGAAAGATCAGGTTCCAGTTCTATTTCTTCATAGGTGAGTACATGCACTGGGTCACACATGTTATCTTCAACAATGATATGTGGAACACATCATGAGCGTTGGAGAGACATGGAGGCACTGCCAAACCTTAATCTACAAATCCAATTCAGTCTAGAATTTCAAAAGGTCTAATGTACCTGGGACTTTATTTACCCTTCCTAACGAATCGTACAACACCCATCCATGGAGAAACCTACATGAAAACATGACCTCCAACTTGAAATTCCCAATCCTCTGTTTAGTTATTGGCAATGATCTTTTTCCTACTTTGATCTACTTTGATGAGGGTTTGGATAATCATCACCTTTTCCATTGATTCATCAACAAGTTATGGGCCTATGAGTTTTCATTCCCCAACATCATCCCAATACCTTGGGGAACAAAATCTCTTTCAATATAAAACTTCAAATGGTGGAATATTAATACTTAAAAGGAAACTATTGTTACCAGAAAATTCAACCAGTGGTAAATATTGATCCCACATAGCTTGAATGTCATGTGATTATGTTCTTAACATATCGTATAATGTTTGAATAGTATGTTCTGATTTTTCATCAGTTTGAGTGTGGTGGGCAGTGCTCTAACAAAGTTCATTACTTAGATACTTATGAAGACATTTATAGAATCTTGAGGTTATGTGGTGATCACAACTAGAAACAATCGATAGGGGTACTCCATGAAGTCTTACAACCTCATTAATATAAACTTTTTTTAAAATTTAAAGTGGAAATCATCTCTTATAGCAAGAAAATGTGGTAACACGGTAATATGATCAACAATGACCCATATTGCATCATTCCTTATAGGAGTATTTGGTAGCCCCATTACTATGTCCATAGTAATATTATCCCATTTCCAAACAGTTATAGGGAGAAAATGCAAAACTTCTATATGATGTTGTCTTCTAGACTTCACATGTTTACAAACTATATGTCATGACACATAATTAACAATACCCCTCTTTATATTTCCCAACAAAAAATGATCCTTAATAACTGTATACATTCTAGATCTACCAAGTTGTATAGAGAAATTGGTGCTAAGAACATCATCCATAAATTCCCATTTTAGATCAGGATTGTCAGGAACATAATGTATCTTCCCAAATTTCAAAATTCAATCTTAATATGTGAAGTCAATACATCTCCTATCATTCAAAACATTAATTTTATTTTGATACTCCACATCCTAATTATGAGATCTTTTTATCGTTTTTAGTAATGTTGGTTTGTCAAACAATTGAAAAATTACTGATCTTTCACCTGGCATTATGATTCCCATATACATATTTAATAGATCCATGAACATATGATCCCTTTAATCTCACATCATGTTCAAAATTCCGTTATCATTTCTACACAAAGCATCTCCCACCTTATTTTCCTTCCCCTAGTGGTAGTGTATAATGAAATCATAATCCTTGAGTAGCTCATTACATCTTCTTTGCCTCATGTTGAGTTCATTCTGTGAGAAAATATACTTAAAACTCATGTGATAGGTTTATATGTCACATTTTCACCATAGAGATAGTGTCTACATCTCTTCAAATAAAATAATACAGATGCTCACTCAAGATCATTATATTAATAGTTTTTTTCATGAATGTTTTTCAATTGTGATGCATAATCAATAACTCTATTATTCTTTATAAGGACAAAACCAAGTCCTTTCTTTGAATCATCACTGTATATAACAAAGTCATCATTCCTCTATAGTTGAGTCAATATAGGAGCATTATCTAATATTCTATTCAGTTCTTCATTAAATTATTCACACTATTTTTTCCAAACAAATTTAACCCCTTTACACGTCATCTGGGTAAATGGGTTAGCCAATCAAGCAAAATTCTAGAGGAATCGCCGATAATGACCTACTAAACTAGTAAAACTACTACCTTAGTAATTATCATCAGTGCTGGACATTAATGGATTTCTATTGTACTTAAATGATAAATAGAGATTCCATCCTTAGACACAATATGGCCATGAATATAAATCTCCAGAATCTAGAATTCACACCTGCTAAACTTCTCATATAATTCATATATTATAAGATTTTTTTGAATAGGGTGCATGTAATTTTCATGGTCTTTGTAGCTTTTGGAGTATACAAAGATATCATCAATAAATACCACTACAAAGTTATCATGATATCATTTGAAAACTCTATTCCTTGGATCAATGAAGATAGTGGGTGCATTATTTAGTCCAAAGGGAATTATTGTAAACTCATAATTCCATTACCTAGAATGAAATGTTGTCTTCAGAATGTCTTCCATCTTCACACACAACTAATAATATCTACATCGAAGGTGAATATATGAAAAATATTTATCTCAAGGAAGTTGATCGAATAAATCATCAATGTGAAGTAGGGGATACTTGATCATTACTTTTATAGCATCGATCTTCCTATAGTCAATGCATAATGCCATGACCCGTCCTCGAGTACTGTGTCATGAGTACCCAGAGCCTGCATTCCATAGGTTAGGGGCTGGTGACTATCACCAATGGAGAATCCCAGATAAAAAAGGAAGTCATTGCCTTTTTAACCTGTAACACACACGTAGTCTGAACACAAGAATAAGAATAAAGAATTACTAAAATATAAAAGTAAGGTGTGTTGAATGTAAGTGAGCATGTATACAATCCCAACTGAACATTAAGTATAAGTACAAGAAAAAAAGGGAAAACAACTCCTCGATCGTCCACCTGGGAATCCTACCTGAAGGGTAGGTATAGAACTTGAACAACCCATCCCTGCATTACGTCCCGTCTAGTCCAGCTCCGAGTAGCCTCTATCTGTCACCCTCAGCCTCGATCATTGCTGTCCATTGCTTACATAGAACACAAAAAGGTGCAGGAGAAACCCGTGAAGGGGTGAGTATAAAAATACTATATAGGGGATCCCGAGACCCCTGAATGTCTCCAAGATTAAACAATGGATAACCATAATATAAAGATACATTAACAAAGTATAAACCATCCCTACGTTGTAATATGCCCATACATATTCTTATGTTACAAGTCACAATCCCATTTCCGACTCTCGAACCCAAACACAACCCAGTCCCCAAAGGGAGTAAAGTTAATCAACATGATTATAATTGTTTAAATACATGACTCAACTCACACAGATATACATATTTCATATAGTGATATAGATGATCAGATGTAGTCATTGATTCATCTAAGCTATTGGACCCACACAGGATACAAGACCAGCTAAGCTGTCAGACCCACACAGGATATATGACAAGCTACTCTATCGGACCCGCACAGGATACAGGAACAGAAGTCAGAACTGTCTGACCAATGGAGGATCAAAATATAGTAGTCATCATTGTTGAACCCACGTAGGATTTTGGTACAATAGTATCACTGTCGCACCCACGTAGGATTCATGTACAATAATCGTCCCAACAAGCTCTAGGGTTTCCGCACATATCACGCTTGATTCCGGGATGGTCTGCTCCTCGATTCATGTTTCGATACATAATCTATCACAAATTCCCGGGTCTATGTATCCCGTATTTCTATCTCATCATAAAGAATCCAACATGAAAGACGGCGCGTCAATAGAATGTCCGATCTGAGAGTTATTGGCATTTCCTTTCCAGGGGCTCGATTAGATTTACGCTCGATCCAAACCCATCCATTTTCCAAATTTTTTAAAAACTCACATGTAGTATCGAAAAATTACTACCTCATCGCAAGGGTCTCTGTACCGAAGACGACGCGTCGTTCGGACACGCGATCTTGATGATATTCTCATTTAAGCAATGTCGGGCCCGAATCGTCAAGCCTAGTGGGCTGTGGTGGGTCGGCCCAACCTGCCTTGGTGGGTCCAACCTGGCTGGCGGGGTTGTCCCGGCTTAGTGGGTCCAACCGAGTGGGGGGTTGGCCTGGCCATTTTTGGTGGGTCCGACCCGGCTGGGTGGTCTGCCCGGTCCGGTGGGGCGCGGCCCACCGGCGGACCTGGCCCGTGTTGCGGGCCTATCCGGTTCACCTGCCAGTGCCAAATGGCACCGCATCTCACCGCCCAGCCAGCCGTAGCCGACCAGTTAAGCTCGACTCACGCGGCTGACCGGTTTGCCTAGTAGAGTGTCCCGAAGAAGTCGACAGCGTCTCCTCCACGCGGCGCCTGCAGGCGCCGCTGTTTTCATGCCCGGCCGATAGGCAGCCGACAGGTTCGGTATGACCGAGTTGCCTGCTGATGCGGGCTATTTCCTCCTCCATGTAGTTGGTGTGATGATGCCGGTCCTCCACCACCATGGTCTGTCATGGTCGTGGCTTTCAACTCCATAGCGTGGTGCGATGACGCCACCCCTCTTCATCCGTCGCGGCCCTTCTGGCCGCAGTTCCTCTTTCGTCCGTCGTGGTCTTCCTGGCCATGATTATTCTCTAGGGAGGTGCAACAACACCGCACCCTTTCAGATCCACCTTCGACATCATAAAAAAGAATCAACAATGGGGAGGGTCATTCCATGTTTGTGCCGACCGAGCCCTTCTTATTAAATTGATAATAATAGGCACATCATTCAACCAACATAATGATGTAGAACATAGGGTAGAATCAAACAATAAAGTTACACCTACCTCGATTCGAAGTACGTTGTCGAAGGCACAGAAAAATAATTCGAAGACATCATCGAATGTTGCGCCTGTCACACGTTGCTGATCACAAGCTCAAGCTTCTTCCTCATTCTTCATCAGAGAGGACTTCTTTCTTCGTTGGATAAGTTCTTCATGTTCTTCATGAGAAGAACTCTTTCATTCTATTTCTCTAATTCCTCCCAAGGTAATATGTCCAACCAATATAAAATAAAAATAACACCACTTATAAATAGGATGGATTAATTAATTCAAAGAGATTTGAAGTCATTAAGTTACATACATTAATTTAAAAGGTGGGTTGGATCATTTAATGTGAGGGAGGAGATGAAGAGTCTCCAAATTAAATAAACGGAGTTTCAACATCTTTAATTGGGGGTTCAAGGAGTTAAAGTGGGGTTGAAGAGTTTGAAGTCATGTGGGCCCCACCATAGAATATCCTCCCATGGGAGGTTATATGGGGGTGGTCCCCACCACCAACCTCCCTTTGGAAGATTTAACTACCATCCAAATAAAATTATGCAACACATAATTTTATTTAAATTAACATAGAAACCCCAAAAATTAACTACCACTCCCGATAAAACACAACTACGGTAATGGTCCTCTTAAGAGAATACATGCGTTGTGAGTTCATCTGTGTCCTCCGATTTCAATTCCGAGAATTGGTTCAAAATATTGAAAACCCAGACGTACGTTTACTGACCGTACATGAATAAAAATTCATAAATTGATTTCATGAACACCGGGCCTTGGAATCAAGCGCTGTCAGAAACTGTGAACTCGTAAAATTATGATGTATTTAAAAGAACACTTCCATAGGATTTCTGGTTCTTTACATTCTTCTCACCTCAACTAATTACATCCAAGAAAGATAAAACACACACTAAGCGAACAAATGGGGATACTGAGTACGCATCTGAACCTCCCGCTCCCATGTGATGTCCTAGAGATTCCTTTGCTGCCAGCGATCATGAACCAGAGGAATCGACCATCAATGCAAGACCCACTTTTTTCGATCCTCAATCCCCACAAGAACTTCCTTGATTGACACCTCGTCATCAATGTCCAACCCCCAATGGTCGATGATGTGGGACAGGTCGTGCACCTATCTCTTCAGCTGAGATACGTGGAAGATGTAATGCACCCGATGCAACATAGGTGGAAGAGCCAGGTAGTAATCCACCTCCCATACTTTGCTGAGAACCTATAATGGTCTAATGAATCATGGAGACAACATGCTTCCCTTGAAAAATCTCCATAGACCTTGTCGAGGTGAGACCCGTAAGAAGACGTGGTTGCCATCCTCGAACTCCAGTGGTCTCCGTCTCCTATCAGCATATGACTTCTGTCTACTTTATTCAATATTCATCCACTCCTACATGATCTGAAATATCTCTATCATAGCCTGAACCATCTCTATTTGTACAAGTGCTGACTCTCCTGGGTTAGTCCAGCACAGTGGTGTTCTGAAGGTCGACCGTACAGTGCCTCGTAAAGTGCCATACCGATGGTGGAGTGGTACTTGTTGTTGTACGCAAACTCCACCAATGGTAAGTGATGTTCCCAACTATGACCAATGTCAAGGACACATTCATGGATCATGTATTCGAGAGTCTAAATAGTCCTCTTAGTCTGACCGTCCATATGAGGATGGAAGGCGGTGCTTAAGCGAAACTGCATCCCAAAATCCTCTTACAGCCCCTTCCATAACTGGGAAGTGAAACGAGCATCTCTATTGGAGATGATCATTGATGGAACACCATGAAGTCATACGATCTCTTGTACTTATAGGCATCCCAATATCTCTACTAAGACCTACTCTTGGATCGGTAGGAAGTGGTCCGACTTGGTGTGTCGGTCGACAATCACCCAGATAGAGTCGTGTCCTCTGGATGTACATGGGTGTGCCTTCACGAAATCCATGGATATCCCATCCCACATACACTATGGGACCTATAAGGGCTGAACCAAGAATACTAGAACCTGGTGCTCTTCCTTCACTTGCTGACAAGTGAGGCATCATGAGACAAACTCTACTACCTCCATCTTCATACCTAGCCACCAGTGTCGTCGTCTGAGGTCCTGGTACATCTTCTCCACTTCTGGATGTACTTCTACAGGGTGAGAGTAAAACTCCCTCATAACCTACTCCAGTAGTGCCACTGGTACCATGGTATGTCCTATGAAGAATATGGCGTGCTCCCCACCATCAGAAAACCCATCAGGTGCCTTCCCTAAAGATATCTGAGCACATCGTATTTCACAGTCAACGTCCCCACGTTGTGCCTCTATGACTCGCTAAAAAGTGGTGGAGTTACTGTGAGAGACTATAGAAAGGCTGCTCCATCTCTATCCACAGTGGATATATATAACACGACCAACTGCTTTGTCTCCACTCCTAGAACATGAATGCCTGATCTCCAGCTCAGAGCATCTCCAACAACATTCCACTTCCCATGAGTATAGAATATCTCGATGTCATATTGTTGGAGGAACTAGAGCCATCGTTGATGTCTTAGGTTCAGGTCCTTCTACGAGTATATGTACCTAAGTATCTGGTGGTCACAGTGGACTATAAAAGGCTCCCCATCAGATAGTGTTGCGACATCTTTATGGTGAAGACCACTGCTGCTAACTCCAGGTCATGGGTAGCATAGTTCAGCTCATGTTGTGTCAACATCCGAGAACCATATGTGATCACCGTTTTCTTCTACATCAGGAAACACCTGAGTTAAGTCCATAATGAGTCAATGTAAACTACATACCCTACACCCTCCTCTGGTAGCCTCAATATTGGCGCACTATTCAATCTATGCCTCAACTACAAAAACTTTTGTTGGCATCTATCTAACCAGATGAAGTGTTTCCCATTCTTCGTTAATGCGGAATGAGGGGATGCAACTCTGGAGAAGTCTGGAACAAATCACTGAGAGTAACCAGCCAGTCCCAGAAAACTCTGCACCTCCATCACACTCCTGGGTGATTCCCAAGAAAGTACTGCCTCAATCATCACTTGATCCACGGAAACTCCAACCTCTGAGATGACATGTTCCAGAAAGTGAAGCTCTCGAATCCAGAACTGGATCTCCGAGAGCTTACCATAAATTTGGTTCTCTCAGAGTGTATCCAGGAATACTGGAAAAATGGTAGATGTGATCCTCCTCAGTAGTCGAGTAAATCAGTATGTCGTTGTTGATGAATATGAAAAATCCATCGAGGTAAGACTGGAAGATAATGTTCATGAGACTCATGAACACTGTTGGAGCTTTGGTTACCCCAAAGGGCATATCCAAGAACTCATAGTATCGATACCGACACCTAAAGGCCATTATCTGCACATCCATGTCTCGAACTCTGAGCTGGTGATAGCTTTATATAAGGTCTATCATCGAGAACCATCGTCCTCCCTTGAGCTGATCAAAGAGTTCGTCAATCCGTGGGAGTGGGTACTTGTTCTTCACTGTCACCTGATTCATGTGATGGTATTCGACACACAGTCGCAAGCTCCCATCCCCCTTCTTGGAGAACAAAATCGGAGATGCCTATGCTGATCACTGGGTCAGATAAATCTCTTCCCCTGAATGTCCTCTAGCTGTACACACAGCTCACAAAGCTCAGCAGGAGCCATCCGATATGCTTGAGTAGATATCGGTGCTGTCTTGGGGTAATTTCAATGTAGAGGTCCACCTCTATATGAAGAGGTAGTCCAGGAACATCATCAGGGAAAACATCCGTGTACTGATACACAAAAATATGAAGACTCGGACTCCACAGATCCTCTAATCTGAGGATGAGACTAGACACCTGATGTGTGATCGGCAACCCCCTCTACTATGTAAGTCCATCTTGCACTGCAAAGGCTCCCTTATTGCCAGTAAAGGTGAACCTGGTCCCATCAATGCGGATACACAACACTTTGCACGAAATACAGTCAATATGAGCTTGAAATCTGGATATCTAGTACATACCCAAGATGACGGCGTATGGCCTCGTGCTGCTACAAGAAGATCATAGCATAAAAACTTTCTTCCTAGAGTTAGATCACACTGCCGGGACCAGTGATTCACAATCGACTCTACTCCAGTAAGATTCTCTAGCCGTAAGGATCAATCCAACAGCTCCATCGGAATCTCCGAACTCCAAATGAGGGCAGTTGAAAAAAACTAATGACTCACACATGTGTCTATAAGTACTGCAATAAGGGTGGAGTAGACATATATAGTACCGTGAATCATCTCAGGTGTGCCATGGTTATAGGCCTCGACCGCCTGGAGCTGAGCCCGCCTCCGTCCACTGCTCCCTCTGGTTGAGGTGGACCTCCTGGGGGTTGTGGTGGTATAGCCTCAAAACATCGTCCACCAACCACAGCTCGACCATCTCCTCTACCACACCCACCTAATCTTGGAGGACCACCACGGTCAAACCTATTCCTCTGCCTGGGAGGTCCCTCTACTATCTTCTGTTCATCTACATTTCTAGTCGGGCAGTCATGAGCCATGTGGCCCTACCCACCGCATGCATAGCACTGCCTACTTCATGTATAGCTGGCTCTGTCTCTTCTATCCCACACAACCAAACCTATATCCTAGGGGTTCCCACCTGATGGCCTGGTCCACTTTGACCTTGACGTCATATGTCTGCTTCTGGCTGTAGAAGACTTCGCTATGTGTCCCCCTATGGTGGTTCTCGCCACTGGTTCCTGCTCAGCGAGAAAACTCTCCACTAGAAGGGCTCGCTCCAGCACCCCCTCCTGCGTCGGAATGCTGGGGGGAATCATCAAAGCCCTGATCTCATTCCTAGGTCCCTGCTCAAAGGTTCAGGCCCTGAAGATTGGGTCATGCACCATTTATGTGGAGTAGAGTGAGAGGTCAGTGAACCTCACTGTGTACTGGGCTACTGTCTTGCTGCCCTACTGCAGATGAAGTAACTCCTCAATCCGCACCACACGAAGGGTGGCTGGAACAAACTCAGAGCGAAAGAGATTGTCGAAGTATGTCCAGAGTAAATATGCACTGTCATGCACCTAGAGAATCAGGCTCCAACATCTTCTTGATGATTCAAGTAGGATGGTATAATCAAACATTAATGTAAACCCCACCTCGATTCGAATTACATTGTCGAGGGTGCAGAAAAATAATTCGAAGAGATCGTCGAGTGTTTCACCTATAACATGCCGCCCGATCCCAGACTCAACCGTCTTCCTTGTTCTTCATCGGAGAAGATGTCATTCATCATTGGAGATTTTTTTCGTGTTCTTCTTGGGAGGAACACTTTCTTTCTAATTCTCCAAATCCTCCCTAGGAAATATGTCCAACCAACATAAAATAAAAATTACACCACTTATTAAAAGGATGGATTAATGAATTAAAAGAGATTTAATGTCTTTATGTTACATCAATTAATTTAAAAGATGGGTTGGCTCATTAAATGGGAGGGAGTAGATGAAGAGTATCCAAATTAAATAAATGGAGTTTCATCCTACTTAATTTGAGGTTCTATGAGATAAAGGGGAGTTGAAGAGTTTGATCTCGTGTGGGCCCCACCACATAATATCCTCTCATGAGAGGTTATGTGGTGGGGGCCCTAACACCAACCTCTATTTAGAGGTTTTAACTACCATCAAAATAAAATTATGCAACACATAATTTTATATTATTTTACATAGAAACCCCAAAAATAAACTAAAACTCCCAATAAAACACAACTGTTGTAAAGGTATTCTTAAGAGAATACCAGTGCTGCGAGTTCATCGGTGTCCTCAAATTTCATGTCTGAGAACCAGTTCAAAATATTGAAAAACCCACATGTAAATTTACTGAACGTACCCGAAAAAAACGTCAGAAATTTACTACGGGCACACTGGGCCTCGGAATCAAGCGCGGTCAGAACCATAGACTCGTAAAATTGCCATGTATTTAAAAAAATCAACAGGATTTTTGGGTCTTTAAATTCGTCCCACCTCAACACATTACGCCCCCAAAATCAACAACACACACTAAGGGAACAAATGGGGATACTGAGTACGCATATGACGCTCCCTTTCCCATGTGCTCTCCTGGATATTCCCGTGCTTCCAGCGTACGCACACAAAAGGAATTAACCATCCATGCAATACCCACTCTTGTTGATACTCAATCTACACTGTAACCTCAGTTATTTTCTCCCTATCATCAATGTCTAGCTCTCCATAGTCAATGATGTGGGAAGGGTCGGGCTCATATCTCCTCAACTAAGATACATGGAAGACGTCGTGCACCCGATGTAACTTAGGTGGAAGATCTAGGTGGTAATCCACCTCGCCTACTCTGCTGAGAACCTGGAATGGTCCAATGAATCGTGGAGACAACTTGTCGTCCCTGCCTAATCTCTATATACCTCATAGAGGTGAGACCCGTAATAAGACATGGTCTCCATCCTCGAACTCCAGTGGTCTCTGTCTCCTATCATCATAGGACTTTAGTCTACTCTATGTAGTCTTCATCTGGTCCTTGATGATTTGCAGCTTCTCTTTCATATCTTGAACCATCTCTGGTCCAGAAAATGCTGAATTCCCTTGGTCAATCAAGCATTGTGGTTATCTACAAGGTCGACCGTATAGTTCCTCATAAGGTGCCATCCTTATGGTGGAGTGGTAGATATTGTTGTACGCAAACACCACCAATGGTAAGTGATCCTCCCAGCTGCGACCAAAGTCAAAGGACACATGCATGGAGCATTTCCTCGAGAGTGTGAATGGTTCTCTCAGTCTGACCATCTGTCGTAGGATGGAAGGCGGTGCTCAAGCGAAGCTGCATCGTGAAAGCCTCCTACAACCCCTTCTATAACCGGGAATAGAAATGAGCATCTCGATCGGAGATGATCTTTGATGGAACATCATGAAGTCATATGATCTCATGTACTTAGAGGCATCTCAGGCTCTCTACTAACCCCTTCTCTCTGATCAGTATGAAGTGGGCCGAATTGGTGAGTCAATAGACAATCACCCATATTGAGTCGTTTCCTATTGATGTACGTGGGAGTGCTGTCACGAAATCAATGGATATCTCGTCCCACTTCCACTCTGGGACCTCTAAGGGATGAACCAATCCTACTTGGACCGGGTCCTCTGCCTACACTTTCTAACAAGTGAGGCATCGTGAGACAAACTATGCTATCGCCTTATTTATACCCAGACACTAGTGTTGTTGTATTCGGTCCTAGTATATCTTCACCACACCTAGATGTACCGCTAGAGGTTAAGTCTGAATCTCTCTAAACACATCCTCCTCATGTTAAACTAGTACCATTGTACATATTCTGAAGAGGATGACGTGCTCCCCACCTTCAGAAAACACATCAATTTTCTACCCTAAGGATATCTGAGAACGTAGTGTCTCAAAATCAATGTCCCCACATTCTTCCACTATGAATCTCTGAAGAAGAGGTGGAGTGACTGTGAGAGACTAGAGAAAGGCTGCTCCATCTCTATCCACAAAGGATATCTACAATGAAACCAGCTGCTCTGTCACCTCTTCTAGCAGCTGCATGCCTGCCTGATCTCTTACTAAGAGCATCTAATACAACATATCCCTTCCCAGGAGTATATAATATCGTAAAGTCATATTACTGGAGAAACTAGAGCCATCATCTCTATCTCAGGTTCTGGTCCTTCTATGAGAATATGTACCTAAGACTCTGGTGGTCAGAGTAGACTATAAAATTCTCGCCCATCAGATAGTGTTGCGACATCATCAAGGAGAAGACCACTAATGATAACACTAGGTCAGGGGTAGAATAGTTATGCTCGTGCTATCTCAACTATCGAGAACCATACACGATAAATGATCACTCCTACATCAGGACACACACGAGTCTTGTCCCTGATGCGTCGCTGTAAACTACATATCCTGCACCCTCCTTTGGTGGCCTCATGATGGGCACACTGGTCAATATATGCCTCATCTTATGAAATCTCAGCTGGCATCTCTCTGACCACATGAAGTGTTTCCCCTTCTTCTCCAGTGCTGAATGTGGTGAGGAAACTCTGCATAAGTCTGGCACAAATCTCAGATAGTACCCAACCAGTCCAAGAAAACTCCGCACCTCCATCACACTCCTGGGCGGCTCCCAAGAAAGTATAGCCTTGATCATCACTGGATCCACTAAAACTCCATCCTTGGAGATGAAATGTCAGAGAAATTGAACCTATTGAATCCATAACTAGAACTTCGAGATATTACCATATAATTGGTTCTCTTGGAATATATCCAGTACTTCCAGAAAATGGTAGGTGTTCTCCACCTTAGTAGTCGAGTAAATCATTATGTTGTCGATGAAGACTACGACAAATAGATCGAGGTAAGGCTGTAATATCATGTTCATCAAACTCATGAAAACTGCTGGAGCATTTTCTAAACACCGAAGGGAATAACCAAGAACTCGTAGTGGACATAATGACAACTAAAGGCCGTCTTCTGCACATAATCATCACATGATCTGAGCTAGTGATAACCTGATCTAAGATCTATCTTTTAGAGCCATTGTTCTCCCTTGAGCTGATCAAAGAGGTCGTCAATCCTCAAGAGTGGGTACTTGTTCTTCACGGTCACCTAATTCAGGCGACAGTAGTCGAAACATAATCGCAATATCTTATCCTCCTTCTTTGAAAACAAAATCGGAGATGACTAGGGTGAACATCGGGTTAGATAAATCTATTCCCCTAAATGTCCTCCAGCTGTACCTGCAGCTCACGAAGCATGGTCGGAGCCATCCGATATGCTGGAGTAGTTATTGGTGTCATCCTGGGGTACCGGTCGATGTAGAAGTCAGCCTCTCTGTGAGGAGGTAGTCCTAGAACATCTTAAGGGAAAACATTCGCGTACTGATCCACCACAACAGGAAAACTCAGAATCCGCACATCAACTGCTGTGAGGATGAGACTAGACAACTAATGTGTGACCAGCTGCCCCATCCTCTGCGTAAGTCCATCCTGTGCTGAAAAGGATCCCTTCTCACCAGTTAAGGTGAACCTTGTCCTATCTGTGTGGATACAGAACACTTTGTGAATAATACAGTCAATCCGAGCATGAATTTTCGATATCTTGTCCATACCCTAGATGACGTTGTATGTCCTCGACGCCGCTACAAGAAGATCTCAGCCGAGGCTCTCGCCTCTGAGAGTAATCTCACACTACCAGCACTAGTGCATAATCATCGAGTCTACTCCCGTAGGAGTCACTAGCCATAAGGATCGAGCCAAAGGCTTCGTCAGAATATCCGAGATCCAAATGAGGGCAGTGGCAATAAAAGAATAACTCACATGTGATTCTATAAGTACTACAAAAAGGGTGGAGTATACACAGATAGTGCCTCAAATCATATCAGGTACGCCGTGGTCATATGTCTCGAAAACCTGGAGCTGACCTGCCTCTGTCTGCCTTTTCCCTATGGTCGAGGTGGACCTCTTCCTGGTGGTAGTGGTAGAGCCTCAAAAGGTCGTCCACCACCCGCTACTCGGCCAGCTCGTCTACCACACCCGCCTACTCCTTGCGGACCACCACGGTCTATCCTTTGACTATGCCTAGAAGGTCCCTCTACTGTATCCTACTCATCTGCATGGCGGGTCGGGTAGTCACGAGCAATGTCAACCTGACTGCCGCATTCATAGCACTAAATCTTCCTCACATAGATGGCTTTGTCTCATGTTCCCCGCACAACCGAACCTGTATCCTGGGGTCTCCCACCTAATGGCATGGACCACTTAGACCTCTACGTCATCTGTCTACTACCACTGGCAGAACACTCTGCTACATGTCACCCTATGGTGGGTCTCGCCGCTCGTGACTACTCAGCGAGAAAACTCCACACTAGAAGGTCACACTCCAGCACCCCCTCTTACGTCGGAATACTTAGGGGAATCGTCAAAGACCTGATCTCATGAATGAGTCCTTTCTCGATGGTCTCGGCCCTGAGGAATAGGTCACACACCATATCCTTGGAGTAGCGTTAGAGGTCGTTGAACCTCACTGAGTACTGAGCTACTATCATGATTCCATGCTGCAGATGAAGTAACTCTTGAATCCGCACCACACGAAGTGTGGCTGGAAAAAACTCAAAGAGAAAGAGACTCAAAAAGTCTATCCAGAGTAAAGATGCCTTGTCATGCACTTGTAGTATCAGGCTCCACCATATTACTGCAGCTACATGCAGGAGACTCACTGCAAGGATCTCCATGTGGTCCGCTGGTGTCCCTACCAATCTGAAAACTCTCACGACATCCTCCTGTGAATCCTCAGCTTCCTGTGGGTCCATCTCTCCCTGGAACTAGGGTGGCCTCTGGCACTGGAAATCATGCATCTCACTCAGGTGGCGTGCACACTCTTCTGCTGGAGGTCGTGTTATTGGTGGTCCAGCAGGTAGTGGTTATAATGTTACCTTCATTGTGATGGGGCCCTACACCACGGACTCTTCGATCAGTGGGCTACCATCTCGTACGAAACTCGGAACCCTATCTAGTTGCCTTCATGTGGCCATCCTGAAAAGAAACTGGTGCTCCACGGTTAAAACAGTATACCTCGTGAGCTGAAAAAAAGTAATAATGAATTATTCTTTTTCAAAGGTAACACACACGCATCAGCATTTTCGTGAACTGTGTTGGAGATCAGAAGTCAGAGTCCTAGTGTATGGATATGTCATCCGATGTACCAACACAGATTCCCCTAAACTGATAACCAAATCCAAAACACTTAACACTATTTCTGTTAAAAGAATCAATGTCCATGTTCTGTGGTAGAACTGACTCCTCTTATACCAATTCGTCACGATGTGTCCTCGGGGCCCGTGTCTTGACTACCCCAAGCCTGCTATCCATAGGCCATGGGATAGCGACTAGAACCAAAGGATAATCCCTGATAAAATGGGTAGGCGTTGCCTTTTTAAACTGTTACAGAAACACAGTCTAGACACAAGCTGAAGAGGAAACAAGTACTAAAATAGAAAAGTAAAGAGTGCTGAAAGTAAGTGGGCCAGTATACAAACCCAACTGAACAACGAGTACAAGTACAAGTAAAAAGGTAAAAAACTCCTCAATCATCCACTAGTTAATCCTACGTGAATGGTAGGTACAGAACTTGAACAACTCATCCCTATGGTATGTCCCGTCTAGTCCAGCTCTGAGCATCCTCCGTCTGTCACCCTCTTCCTTGATCACTGCAATCCGTCATCTTCACAGAACTCAACAAGGTGCGGGCGAAGCCCGTGCAGTGGTGAGTATAACAATACTCAATAAGGAACCCTAAGACCCTCGAAGGTCTCCCAGAATCCTCAATGGATAACCAAGTAGAATGATACAATCCCAAATTATCATCCATCACTACTTATGTATATTCCCATACATATACCTACGTTACCAGTAAAAATCCTGACTCCAACTCTCGAGCCGAAACACAACCCTATCCAAAAAGGATGTAAATTCAATCACCACGATGATAATGGTTGAAAGACATGACTCAGCTCATATAGGTAGACATATTTCATAGAGTGACAGATATGGTCAGATGTAGTCACTGATTTATCTATGATATCTGACCCACACATGATACATGACCAGCTATGCTGTCATACCCACACATGATACACGACCAGCTACTCTGTCAGACCCACACAAGATACAAGAATAGGAGACAAAACTATCGGACCCACAGAGGATCCCAGTAAGTAGTCATCACTGTCAAAACCAGCTAGGTTTCAAGTATAATAGTCATCCCTCTAGGACCCACGTAGAATTCGGGTACAATAATCATCGCATAAAGCTCTAGGGTTTCCAGACACAACACGCTCGATTCTGGGAGGGTCCACTTCTCGAGTCAAGTGTTGATACATCAGCTACCACTAATTCGTAAGTTGATATATCTCGTAGTTATTTCTCATCATAAAGAACCCAACCTAATAGATGGCGTGTCAATCAGACGCCCGATCTGAGAGTTATTGACATTTCCATTTCAGGGGCCTGGTTGGATTTATGATTGATCTAAACCCAATCATTTTCGAAATTTTTACAAAACTCATATATAGTTTTGAAAAAATACCTCCTCGTCGCGAGGGTCCCAGTTTAGTAGACATCATGTCAGTCGGACGCACGGTCTTAAAGATATTCACATTTAAGTAAATTTGGGCCTGACCCATCAAGCCGAGCGGTCTGTGGCGGGTCGGGCCGACCGGGCTTGGCGGGTCCGACCCAGTTGGGGGATCGGCCCAACCCATCTTGGAATGTTGGACCTAGCTGGGGGGTCGTCCTGGACTGGTTTGGTGGGTCCAATATGGTGGGGCGCGGCCCACCGGCAGACTCGGCCCGCAATGGGGGCCGGTCCAGTTCGCCTTACGGCGCCGCCTCTCCCTACCCGGCCGACCGGTTCTGCTCGGCGCACGCGAGCCACATAGCGGGCCTTAGTTCTCTTCCACGTGGAGCATACGGGCACCATGGTCCTTTAGTGCGGCCGGCAGGCATCCAATCGGTTCTCCTAGAAGAGAGGCCCGCAGATATGGGCAGAAGCACCTCCGCGTGGCACATGCAGGCAACGCGGTTTTCCAGCCTGGCCGGAAGGTGGCCGACTGGTTCAGTTTGGCCAAGCGGCCTATGTATGTGGGTTGTGTCCTCCTCCATGCGGATGGCACGACGACGCCAGTCCTCCATCGCCGCGGCCTTCGGCTCCATAGCACGGCGCCACGACACCGCACCTCTTAATTCGGCGTGCCGCTCTCGGCCGCGGTTCCTCTTCCGTCCACCACGGTCCTCCTGGTGGTGGTTATTATCTGGTGTGGTGCGATGGAACCGAACCCTTTCGGCTCTGCCACTGAGATCATAAAAAAGAACCAACAAATGGGAGGTTCGGGAAGTGTTTGTGCAGACCGAGTCCTCCTTATTACATTGATAACAATCGAAACATCATTCCACCAACTTAACGATGTAGAATGGAGGGTAGAATCCAACATTAATGTAACCCCTACCTCCATTCTATGTACATTGTCAAAGGCATGGAAAAATAATTTGAAGACTTCGTCGATTGTTGCACCTGTCACAGACAGCCGATCCCGGGCTCGAGTGTCTTCCTCATTCTTCGTCGGAGAGGACGTCGTTCTTCGTTGGAGATGTTCTTCGTCTTCTTCGTAGGGAAGAACACTTTCTTTATAAATCTCCAAAGCCACCCATGGTAATATGTGCAACCAAAATAAAATAAAAATATGACCACATAGTAAAAGGATGGCTTAATGAATTCAAACAGATTTAAATTCATTATGTTACATCCATTATTTTAAATTGTGGGTTGCCTCATTAAATGGGGGGGAGGAGATGAAGAGGCTCTAAATTAAATAAAGGGAGTTTCATCCTCCTTAATTGGGGGTTCATAGAGTTAAAGGGGAGTTGAAGAGTTTGAACTCATGTGGGCCCCACCACAAAATATCTTCCAAAGGGATGTTATGTGGGGTTCGGCCCCACCACCAACCTACCTTTGGAGGTTTTAACTACCATCCAAATAAAATTATGCAACACATAATTTTATTTAAATTTACATATAATCCCCAAAAATTAACATCCACTCTCGATAAAATGAAACTGCCCTAATAGTCTCCTTAAGCGAATTCTGGTGGTGAGAGTCCATCAGTGTCCTTGGATTTCAATTTCGAGCAATGGTTCAAAATATAGAAACACCCGCACGTATGTTTACAGAACGTACACAAATAAAATTCAGAAATTTATTTTGGGCAAACTGGGCCTCAGAATCGAGCGCCGTTAGAAACCGTGGACTCGTAAAATACCTATGTATTTAAAAAAAATCTATAGGATTTCCGGGTCTTTACACACAACCTCAAAGATCCATATTTCTGCTTAAAAAAAGAATATGGTGTCCCTATAGAGAAACACTAGGGCGAATAAATACTTTATTACTCAATTACTTCATCTATTTCATTAGCTCCACTAATTCCAAAATGGCCATTCTAAAAAGGGACATTGATATGGGCCTTGAAACAGAAATTAAGTTAATTTAAAACACAATTTATCATTCTGGGGGATGTCCAGGTAAATCCTCCTGAAACACCTCATCATATTCTTTCAAAATAGGTAAATACTATATTTTAACATTCTTTCCTCGCCCATAGTTATTTAATTATCTTCCTCCCCAATAATTATATTTTGTAGAGCTACATGGGGTGGATCTAGATAAGAATTATATTGTTATATTTTTTCTCTAATGATAATGTTCTCCTTATCTTCATTAAAAAATTTATCCTATATTTATTAAAATAATTTTTCATATCATGGTCCAAAATACAATCTATAACGAGGATTATATCAAATTCAACCATGTGTATGATGATGAGATCAGCAGATAATGTATGTTTTTATGCCCTAATGGTAACTGATTCACAAAAGATTATTGCAATGATACTTCACTTTTGAGTTTTGACTGATATCACCCTCGTAAAATCATATTTAAATATCATGTTTTCTTATAAAATAGAGAATATATGAAACAATATGATGTTCCAGAATCACATAATGCATTGGATAAATTTTTGGAAACCATTAATTTACCTGCCACCACATCATTCGGAGTGTCAACCTCAGTAGTAGAGATCGTATAAGATTTTACATGCTTCCTTTTCCTTTTCTAAGGTATGATTCATTGTCTCTTAGGAAATTTATTTGCATAATTATCTATTTCACTACAATGGTAGAATTCAAAATTGACATCATCTTTCTTTCCCTTATAATAATGAGCCTAAAAATAACATGGAATTGTTAATATACATGAAATAAAATATACGAAGTAAATAATATAAGATATTATATTTACAATTATTGTTTAATGATAAATGTTAAATAAATTTATATTCGTTATAATGGATGGTCAAACATATATGAAAGATATCTAGACTTATGTTAACGTATTTAAATCTCACATTTATTTTCGATTATAAAATGACATTTCATCCACATGTTTTTTATGATATGAAAATAATTCCAAGTAATTTTTTTTATTATTTACCAAATATTTATGGGGATTTACACATATATTTTAGAATATTTTTTATGTGGTTTATCTCCTGAGATTTTATATGTCAATTAATGTTAATATTTATGTGGATTATTTTTTGAATTTACCAAAAATCTTAATTTTTTAAAAAACAATCCCATTATTATTTGAATTTCTTTTGTTTATTTTTTTGATTAGGAAATCATATGAACCATCTTTTATCAAACACGTGAAATTTGTTTCCCATATATTAATTTCAATTGAATACATTTGCCCTTAATTTTCTTCTTACTACGTATCCATGATTCCAAAAACATTGTTTTTAATAAAACCAACTTTAAGTCTCCCTTTAGTCAATAACCCTTTTTTCTCCCATCGATTTGTTTTCTAAAAAAAAAATTCATATTGTATTCATGAAAGTCATTTATACTCTTGTTAAAATTTATGGAAATGTGGACGGAATATTATTCTTAAAATGTATGTCATAAAAATATTTTCCTAAAATTATAAAAACAATTTTATTTGAATATTATTTTATATGTTTTGAAGGTAATTATTAATGAAAAGGATTATAAAAATGATTTTTTGTTTTTAAAAGTTTTTTTCAATGTTTAAAGCCTATTTTTACCAATAATTTATCCATGTGATTTTTAAAAATCAAATTCCTTATAAGATGACATACATTGATGTTACATATACTTTACTGGGGATATGATATAGGGATTGCATTATTATTCATCATCTATATTATTTATTTTTATGTTGAAGAAATGTAGAAAAACAAATTTTATTACCCAGGATTACGAAATGATGAAATGATTATGAAAGCCAATTAATTTCTTGTGTTAGGATATGATGAGAGGTTTATTATCTTTTGGAACAAAAAATGTATTGAATATATGATGGGGAACTCTATATCTCTCTAATGCATTGGATATTGATTAATTTTTAATGATCTAATAGGATTAATGGGAGGTTATCCCAATTCCAACGGAGGATACAAGGGAGGAAAAACCAATACCAAAATAGGATACATATGAGGTTATCTATAATATATTTCGTTTTTAAAAGGAAAAAATGTGTTTGATAATGTACATAATACACCAGATAAATAGTATGTGAAAAAATGAATATTTTTATTCAAATGTTTTAATTATAATCTAGCCTTTATAATAGAGGGAATAAAAATGATTAACTAAATTATAAAAATATGATTTACTAAATTATATATAATCAATTCGTTGGTGTCGAATTAATTATAAATCAAATTAAATCATTTTTTAAAATATACAAATAATGTTTATGGAAAAATTATTTAAATTTTATCCTATGATTTTATACCAATAAAAAATGACCCTTTTTATATTATATTAATTAAATATATATTCAATAATTTTTTACATTATTTTAATGTGTATTTTAGATATGATATAGGATCAAATCCAATTTTACTCATAGGAGTTGTATTTTCAAGAAATATAATTTTACCGCATTTTATTTGTAAACATATTTTAAGTCAAATTTTTATAATCTTATACCATATATTTGAAAAAATAATATTATTCATTGATATATGAATATAAAAATTAACATTGGTTTATTTTTTGGTACTTTTTTGATATGTTATATATTTTGATGAATATTTACAAATATAGTATTTTAATTGAAAATATGTTTTTCATATAAATATTTTATACTATAAAATTAAATGTATGATTATTATTGAAGTATAATTAGACAAAATTTACATCTTTTATTAAAATTTAGGTCATTAATACCATTTTCCATTAAAATTGGATATAAAAATATTTCCGAGTTTGGATGATTATTACATTGAAAACATGTTGTTTTATCGCATTTATAATAGAAATTTTTAATGAATTTCTCAAAATTATGTGTTTTTAATTTTTGAAAATTAATAAATATTTGTTATCATAAATTTTATATTTATTTTAAATGTCCTTTTTATATTTTTACAATATTAATAGTTTAGTAATTTTTTACCACACTTAAGGGGAAATTGGGTCATTTAGAGTAAACAATTAATATAAATATTATAAAATTTCCATATTACTTATCCTAATTCTATTTTATGAGTTATTATGGAGATAAATCATCTTTGGTAAAATTTAATGTCTACATGGAGCCACATGAATGAATTAATTCCCTTTATAATATTTTATTTTAAAGAAAAGTGAAAGATTTCATACGGATGATTCAATAAATAAAACATTCCTAATATTGAGTTATTTATAATATATTTTTATTATTAAATAGTAATTTTAAAAATAAATTTTTTATTTACCTCATGATAAAATAATTATAACGTTAATGTGATAAAATAATTACCTTAAATTATAACATAATGACGTTGTAATAATTGATTAATTAATTGATGTATCAAGAAAATGGTATTACAAATTTTAAAATATATTTCATTAGAAAAAAACAATGCATTTCGTTGATTTTATAGATACATTTTAAAAGTCAGTAATGTATTATAATTGATGGATCAAATTTATATTGTTGTAACGATAACTTTAAAAGGACAAATAATGTATTGTGTCAAAATACAAATTAGTGATTTTTTTAATTTTTTTTTATTAAAGTATATAGAAATAATCAAAAACTGAAATCTAGTAAAATTATTTGAATAAAGAGTATTATTCATTAATGGTTCATTTATGGTTCATTCAACATTTTATAGTAATTATATTGACATTCAGAGAGTAGAAAAATATGTTGACATTATAAGGGTTAAAGAGGTTAATTAAGTTTTAAAATAAAAAGATAAAAAATAAAAAAAATCAAAACATTTCTAATTATAATTTTACGAATATATTTCTACCATAAATCATCATGGATTCAAAAATCATAAAAAATGTGAGATTATTCAATAACTTCTACCATTTTGTATGTTTCAAGTATAAATCCCTTAGATGATTTTATTCAAGACACAAAACAAAATACCATTACTAATTAATGAATAATGATATTATATATCAAGGGGAAATTATATACATCTCATAGAATTGAATTAGTTAATAATATGAAATGATTATCAATAGAATATAAATTGAGATGAAATCCATTACTACATGACTAACATTTCTATCGTGAGATCCGTAATTGAATAAAATAAATTTAAAAATTTCATATCATGATATAAAATATAATGGTTATCTTTTTCAACATTAAATAAATTAGTGGTGAATAGGGAATAAGTCTCGCAGAAAGAAATTGAAACTAGGAATGCCCTTACATTACAGTTCTTATAATTTATAATACCTTATAATATTGAATATTTATTTAATATTATTATTTAATTATAAAATAACAAAATTATGTTATATAATATCATATATAGACCATTTATTACATATTTTAACCAATTCATTTATAATCATTTGTCATTGTCATTTTTTCCGGTGTTAATTATCATGTCCTTCAATAATGTTTTGAACTTTAATTTTATAATATTATTACATAGATAATTATTTCATAATATAAAAAATGTTAAACATTATTTAAATTTTATATACAATCATTATATATATATGTATTTATCTAAATCTATATATATTAGAGATAGGACATGAAATACATTATTCGTGGAGATAGAAGGTCATATATACGCATAAACGTTCTTTCCATTTACGTGTAAAATAAAATGAATTATGGATAAATTATACATATCTATATTATAATTATACTATAATATTTATTTCATATATTAAACATATTTTTATTAAATCAATATTTAAAACATTCCAATTAAAATGTGAACAAATAACATCTCATTGAGGACATGATAGTACAATTATTTATAAATGATTTTATCGTATTATAGAAAATATGAAAATCAGTTTTTATATATTATAGAGAAATTAAATATGTATATATAATATATACCATATAAGAAAGTATTTCCATCATTATTACCATCATTTAATAATGATTATTTATGAACAAACTACATTGGTTCACATGGTGGAAGTCTAACGTACACAGCAATAATGATTTTGTATCTCATTTGATGGATGTGTGGGTATGTGTAAAACATACACATAATATACAATCATATATTTATATTGATAATTATTTCTTAATATTAAAAAAATATATTAGAAAAAACTTATGTCGTGGATAAAGAGATAAAACAAAAATACTCGTTTGTGAATGTTAACTCTTATTCATGTAACTACTTTTAGTTTAACTAAAAGGACATCCTTGGTTACCTTTAATCACAATGTTAGGATTCTATGATTAGTGTAGGTATTTTTGGATATTATTTTGGGATGTTTTTGGAATGTAATATTTCATCGTAGATTTTCATATTTGAAGGGACAAAATGCCTTATTATATTGGGCTGACAGTGGCGATGTTGTAAATATTAAAATTTAGAAACTCTTTGGAGGCATTCCAAACATCTTGTGACTCAAAAATTTAAAAATATTTTATTAATATTAAATAAAGGTCAAGATAAACCACCTTAACTCAAAAATAAATTATATTTATCATTTTTCCCATTTACTTCTATATTTCCCTATTTTTACCTATTTTTATTTTTCACTATGATAAATAATTTCCTAACCGTTGTAATTTTACTATTAAAAATTATTTAATGTGTGATTTTACATAATGTATAAACCCATTGAATAATAAATATGACATATAATAAAAAAATTAAAAATTCAAGGTAATTTGAAAATCAATTTTAAGAGAAGCACCTGCAACACACAAAAATACATCTTTTACCCAAACCATTCATAGAAAGTTTTTAATATTAAAGGGTAAATAATATCCATATAAAAGATAAATTGTTCTATAAATAGATAAAATATGAAATTTTTTAATATTTAAAAATACACTGGAATACGAAATTAATTTTAATAATTCTTATTCATTTATAAATTAACAGATTTTATAAAATAAGAATAATGTCAATTTTGACATTATTTAATTAATTTATGAACTAGATATACTTAAAAATTGATGTAATCTTAATCTATTAATTTAAATCCTATGTAACGTGATATACTAATCAATAAATTCATTGAGGAAAACAATTCTTTAAATTTACATCAATTTTAATATTTTTAGTATAATTTATTTTAGTTAATTTTTTACCAAATCATTACAGCATTGGTGTTTCATAAGAATTTTATTTCACAAATTTTTCAATTAAATTTATACATAAATTATTATTATAAAATGAAAATATTATATATTTGATACTCTTATACAAAAATTATTACTAAAAAACCCGCTATTTGTTTTGACAACGACAAGTTTTTTTAAATCAATTATTGAAATTTATGTGTTTGGAATTTGGTAAAATCGATTAAATATTTGGAATCAGAAGGTCCTAATTATGTAATCAAGACTCTATTGTTTTTGGCCATTATGAATGGTAACGACGGTAATTACCATTAATTATCTTGATTAATGAGTAATCAGGTAGTTAAGGATAATAAAATAATATCATAATAATAAAAAATGACACTAAAATGTGTCCTAAGGCTACTGGTTGTATCATGGCCAACGATGGGATGCCTTGTGCCAAACTTCGAGGCCCCATGGAGTCACTTTTGTGAGAAAGTGACTTTTTATCTTTTTATTTGTAATGAATGTTAAATTTAACAAAGAATGTATCACCTAAGTAAAATATTTTTAATTTTGTCTAAATAAATGATATTTTGGACTAAAAATAGTCATTGTAAATATAAAATTATTTTCTACATCATATTATTTTTTATAATTTTTAGACTTTAAATAAATTAAATTATTTATGACATCATGATGATGCAGCAATTACCTCATTAATAAAGGATTTAAATAAAATGGAATGATAATGTAAAATCTAAGACCTACACATGTCCAAAACCTATTGGATGGGTGTATTTCGAACCCTTATCAGCTTATCCTCGAAACACATCAATGTGGGACCATTTGAATCCGAAACCCTTTTGAAAATAAAGTAACATTTCTTTACTTTCCAAGAGTGCCCCTCCTCTCCTCTTATAAAAGGCCCCCAACTCTACCTCTTTATACACACTTCCAAAGCCTTTTTCTCGGCCAAACCATGCCCATTTTGTCTCTCCACATCCCTCTCTAACTCCTTGAAGCCTCACATTGGGCAGAAGTCTTCCCAAGGAAGACTTTGAGCTCAAACCAAAGGGAGTTACCCGATTTTAAGGTAATGTCTTCACTTGGGTCCTTTTGTTTTATTTTGCTTCTCCAATCCCCAAAAATCTTTTTATTCATTTCTTTTGTAACAACACTAGTATCTTCCATATACTAGGATTTTTTTCTAATAATGATTCGAGCTACACTTACACACACCTACATCTAATGGTTAAGGAACATATTGTTTATGTGGATGGTGAATTTCTGCCTCCCAAAACGATGATTGTTCAACATTCTTTTAACACCTTCAAACGTGGCCATTACGATGAAACAATATTTATATATGATATATAATATGTTTATGTTTTCCATAAGATTATGTATTTTTCATTATGGTTATACCTTTATGGTTCCCATTATGGGTAAACGCGATATCTTCATTTAAGGAAGTGTGGACTACCGCCCCCTCAAAGTGATTTGATTCGTTAATACCATATATGGGACGTATAAAGGATGGAGTTATAATATTATATATGATAGTACACTTGAATTATAATATACCTTTATATCATTTTGATTCCATTCTATAATATATGAAATAGAAATGAAAGTAGCGTTCATGCGTACGTACGGCTTACCGTCTCCATGAAGGGTGCATTTCATTTCTTACCTCTAAATGATTATGTAATATTATAAATACATGCATGTACTGGATATATATGACATATATGATATCTACATCATGAATACCATTCTGGATATAATGGATACATGAAAAACTTGTAATTAAAAAGGGTTAATTTTTGACTCCAGTACCAATGATCGTTAAAACGACCGTTATTAACTTAAATAATTACATAGTGTTCATGACATAGAAATAAGTGATATAAAAAGAATAATGAACTTGAAAAGGGTTCTTAAACAAGTAGAAATTAACTCAAGTTTATTATTCAGGAGATTAAAGAACGACTGAGTCAAGTCGAACCCATGGTATGGGACTTCGTCTCAATCTCTTTTCATTGAGGTATATTTTGTTTTATACACAACTGTTGTTGATACGGTGTATAAACCCATTTGAATTTTACATTTATTCCAAAGTCATATTTTTTATACGAAGCATTTACTAAATGACAAAAGGGAATGTTTTTGTTGTACATATGCGGGGCCAACGACTTCTCCACCGCCATGACAATTATTTGAGTTTCGGGTTCCTATAAAAGCCATACCTTTTTAAAAAAAAGAAAAACAAATAAATACCATGTTTTAATATTCTTTTGTTTTGGTATTGGAAATGGTTTTCATAATGTTTTTATATTTATGTGTTGTATTGATATCTTGTGATTGAATGATTGAATTGTTATGTTTCCTTTATGCATGTTTTATGTGATATGATTATGTTGAGGTTCTTGGGAATTATTATGAAGATGGGTGGTTCTGTGATAAACTAAGGGCGAGTGAGACCGATATTGCTCTCCAATGCATTGGGTAACGTGAAAGAGTGAAACGTTAATGTATATCCGAAGAGATTTAGGGAATATATTGTGATGGGTATTCCATGCGTAACTAAAAGGATTACTCCCTACGTAAGAATGTCATGAATGTCTCAAGTTACCTTTATGTCTTATGATTTCAATGTTTTATTCATGATTTGATGAGGTATGTTAAAGTGCTTATGTTTTACGGGTAAATTATGATTTCATTCTTATGTATATATGAACTTATGTTTCCTTTCCATATTTTTATAAACCATACTGAGCATTTTATGCTCATCCCAAGTTTTTTTGAAATGTTTTTCATAGGTCAAAGGAAAGGTAAATGATATGATGATAGTGTCAAGGAACATTCAAGAATGAAACCATGTTTTATTTGAAATATGTTTCCATTGATGGGAAAAATGAATACTATCTTTATGTAAACACTTTGATTATATGTGGAATGTAATTCATGTTTTATGTTCTAATTCTATAAAACTCTAAACCTGAAAAGATCCTCAATGTGTAATCTTGTAATAACTCAAGATTAAGTAAGGTTTAAGTATGGGGCCTTATATATATATATATATTAAATTTAATGAAATTAAATTCTTCATTAGAAGTGGTATATAAAATATTTGTTTAGATAAAATTTTGTTACTTTTCTGATAACTTTCATTTTTGAGGAATAGTAGAAAATACAAAATATTAATTGAAAAAATATTTTTTAATCAAAATAATTTATATTGTTAAATTATTAATTTGAGTGTTTTTAAATTATAATTAGATATTATTTTTCTCAATTTATATAACATAGTTCAATGTAAGTAATTCCATATTTAATTTGAACATAAACACATGTCAATATTTTAGTAGTTTTAAATTCTTAACAACCCGCTTTCTAGTTTAGACAATGGGAATTAATTTTAAATTAATAAATTAAACATGTATGTTATTTATTTGGAATAATAGAAATCATTTTTGAATTATTAATATCAAAATTATTTTAGGGTGAATTTTTTGTATTTTTCTAAAAACATTCAATTTTTTATGAATAGTGAAAAACATTGTGTTATTATTTAAATCATGCCTTTTATTTAAATTGTTAATATTTTTACTTAAATTAACTTTAAAATAAAAATTTGTACATAACAACTATATTATTCCAATTTTATTCCTTGCAGTCATTTTCGAATATTATTAGATATAAAAAAATTTATTGAACCATTTAATGTCTTTTACCCACGTTCTAGGAACATTTGAAAATTGGAATAAAACATTATTTTACCGATTATGTGAAATGAATTTTGAAAATTCTAAGGACATGGTAGTCATAAATATGTAAAATTTGGTTCAATATAATGAAAATAATATTTGATGAATAGAAACTTATGAATTTTATTTACCAAGGTTTAATGTAAATATAACAATTAAAGGTAAAAATGATATTATAATTACCCTAGGGAATGTCTTAATTCTATTAGATAAGTTTATTTCGAGAAAAATAATCCTTATGAAAAAAATATGATTTTTTATCCACATGGATTTGATTATAACAGTTATTAAATTTTATTTAAAGAAGAGTTAAAAGTGTTAAATTATAAATTTAAAAGAAAAACTATTTTCAACATAGGGTTATACATAAGATATATTCAAATATAAAAATTCATTAGAAAGATAAAAATATTTTTAGCATCATGGAATTTTTTTTATAATTTTTAGACATTTAATAATTATATTTATTTATCATACAACAATGATTCAGTAATTACCTTATCAATGAAAGACAAAAACAATTGAACTTATAAATATTAAAATAAATATAATTTTTAATTTTTGTTATTTAGAAAACATTTCTAGGATAATATTATATGTTATGGTTGATTATTAGTATTTTTTTATTTGTAATAATGTTTTTATTACATTCACAAAAACCAAATACTAAATTGTGTCAAAATTGACATAAATGGGGTTTTAAAAAAAATACTAATTTATTAAATTATATAATAGTCGTAAAAGTTTAAGTCCAAACCAAATAACTTATATAATTATTTATATTTCAATAGTGTACAAATTTATGTTATTTTTGAATTTTATTGTAATTTTATTAACCATCTATTATAATAAGACAAGAAGACATGGTAAAAGTTAAACTATTTAAATAAGGGGTAAATATAAAAGATAATGTTAATATGGTGACCTAAACAATCCTGAAACATATTAGATGAGATTATTTATACCAATACCCACATAATACTTGAATTAATCTATTTAGAGTTATTATATATCTAAAATTATTTTATAATAAATTCATATTTGAAGCTTTTCCAAAAGTGCCCCTCACCGCTCTTATAAAAGGTCACCACTTACTCTTTCATTGTTGTTTACATAACAATATAAGAACTCCATTACCTTATACATACTGAGATGTTATTATAAATATGGTAAAACCATGTTCATTATTCTATCCGTCGTATGAATGACAATGTCACCACACATGCGTATGTAAGTCTTACCGTCTCCATGTCGTGGTGTAGTTTGTTATTCAACACTTAATTATTTGGATGGTTCTAATAGTCAGTATAATTGATTTAAATAATAAAAATAAATTATCTGTTATTCTATATATTTAATATACCATAAAATTATATAAAATCGTACCATCATTAGAATGAAATTGTCAGTTTTGTGTATGTAAGAATTACCGTCTCTACGACTGATTGAGATTCAATTCCACCTTCAAAATTCAATGATGATTATTAAAAAATATATAAGTATGTAATATATGAAATAATAATTCTATTGTATATATATATGTGTCTGTGTGTGTGTGTGTTTTTGTGTTTTTTTGTTAATTTACATAAATCTCATTCGCTTACATCTACCCAATATGATATGAAAACGGAAACAACATTTATGAGTACATACGACCAACTGTATCCATAAACGGTTTTTTCCTTCTCATATATCTATCTATTATACATTTTTATATTTTGAATATATGTGATAAATAAATAATTTTTCATATTATAGAAGCAATTAAATCGAGATATAAGTGATATGTCTGAGAATAATAAATTAAAACATGTATGATAATGGAAGTGATTATTACCCGAAATGTAATTTTAAAATGAAAATTATTATTAAATGGGTAGTATAATTTCATAAATAAATCATGTCTGATATCATAAATATAATACGGTTCTGGTATAATTTAATAACATACTATGGACATCATACATGAGGTTAAATCTACCCTCAACCAATGGAATGTGTAAGGTATGTGATAACTTTATAATCTCTTTATTATTCGAAGTTGTTTATAGGTGAGTATGTACAAAGACTTCATTAATTTTCAAATATTTGTTTCATTAAAATTTATTTTAAATTTATTTTACTATTTACTATAATACGAGTTTAAGTCATATATACCCTTGATTGTTTTTTTAAATGGGTTAATATGAATCTTTTCGTCGCTTTCCAAACAAGGCACTTTATGACATTTTCGAAAAATTAAGGAAAAATGTTTTATTAAATTTTACGATGGGTGCAGTTATTTTTGGCCGTTATACACCTTAGAAGCATCACAAACAATATTATAATAATAATTTCAAAATAATGTTTTTCCATTAAAATTAAAGGACTTTAAATGATTTCTAAATAGAAAGAGATATTTATCTCAAATAGTTGTGATTTAATTTATTTCAAAATCTTTTGTTAGATTTTATGTTTGTTTGATGTTTATTTATTATGATACAATATTCCATATTGTATTAAAGGTTTTTCGATATGGTTTACTATTGATGTTCTATTTTTGATAACATTTATGGTTTATGGTTAATGTATTAACATTTCATATGCTAGTTTTAATATTTATTTTTATGTTATGTTTCATCTTTTTCATACAAGGAATTCAATGGACATAGTAAGTGATGTGTTAGTCCCATTATAGCCCTTTGATGAATCAATAGGTCTCATGTAACAAGTTAGTGTTTTGGTATAATGCCATGAATTTTTATTGTAGTCATGGCATGAGTGATGGACTATGTGGTTATGATGTACATCATTATGCATTCCCTATTTATGTAATTTGGTATTAAATGTGATTATTTTATTAATATAATATTAATTTTCATTTTTATATGGTATGGTTTACTTTATTTTTTCGATATTATGTTCAACAGTACTTTTAAAATCATATTGTTTATTACACATATTTCCTTAATAGTTTATAGTATCCTCTAAATTATGTACCCTTACTGAGCATATGATCTCAACCCTGTTTTATGATTTGTATTCCTAGGATTCTAAGAAGTGTATTATGATTGATATGCATGGATAATATTGGGGAATAATGGAGTTATCAAAGGATTATTTATGTTGTGTTTTGTGTTTTAATGTGTAATGTAACGTTCATGTATGTAATATATGTCACTTAATTCTATATTGATCGGTCCTTTGTGACATGATATCTTGTGATCTTGCCAATTTAATGTAATAATGCCCTGCATATGGGTATCTAGGGTTGTGGTGTTAATGTTGGTATCATATGATGTTTCTAAATAACCATGGAATTTAGATTTAGATAAAATATGATTAAAAACCATTATCCTAAGATAGGCTTTGAGGATTAGTGAAGAAGAACATCCCAAAATTTTGGTAATATAGATATTATGTGGGTTTTACAAGATATAATTCTACGTCAGGATATTACAAGTGGACGTGGTTCTGGAATAGATATACCTAGGAGTGAAAACTCTGACATAGAGTTTCAGGCTTGACCAAGGGTATCCTGATACATTGCAATGTTCATTAATTCACACCTGGTTTGACACAATCAGTGGATATGGTTTGGATAATTAATATTATCTTTATAAACCATTATATAATATTTAAGAGTCCATATGACCGCAATGAAACAATTTTTTTGATTTTTAGAATTAATGTGTGGAAATATTAAATTAATGATGAGAATATTTCTAGTGTTTTTATTCTACATTATTATATGATCTATCCTAGTATAATTCTTCATTTAGAAATGGTGCCCAATAGAAGGAATTGGAACCCCAAAAATATACAAGATTCAAATAGTACGGAGGGACATATCTTTCATGGTCATAGTATAACATTTAAAAGATAAATAGTCTACCATGTATTATAATCATAAGAAGAAAAAGAATCATGTGTTATTAATATTTGCAATTAATTCTCCGAGTCCTATGGTTTTAAAGGGTATAAATTGAAGAAAAGGATGAAAGAGAAAATATAGACAAATGGAATAATGAAAAGAAGAATTTTCCAACATGTGATATCTGTTGAATGAGTCACTATTGTAAATTCTTGACGGAAATTGGAGTTTGTTATATGTGTGGGAAAATAGGACACCAATTTCGTGATTGAATGGGTAAGAAAAAGGTTTCCAATGTACATTGCTTCATCTGCAATGGTTTGGGACACTACAGAAATCAATGAACCACTCTTAGAGTATACCCAAAATTATTCTATTGAATAATAATCATGATATGATACCACCACAAATAAAGAAAAATTATTAGTGTTCTTAAATATTTTTTAATGAATTGTGTTATTTGAGTATTGTATTAATAATATATAAGTTATATGAATTATTGAGTATATATGGATTGTACTGTAGTAAAATTTCATTTAGGATTTGAGATTTGGTAGTTCTTGGAAATATGACTCAATAACTGGTTAAAATTTTTATAAAAATTATGGTTAAGAGAATGATAACCCTTAATATATTGCTGATACTGTGGTAGTGATTTGGGAATAATATACAATTGAGTTGGATAAAGTATATTGGATAGTATTGACGACTTTTGAACTAATTAATGGAATGTTTATACCATTATTTTTGTAGATTAAAACAATTTTGGATTTAAAGTGTATATCTAGTATTCTTTGTTTTACTTGAGGAATAAAAAATTACATACCTATTAAAATATAGTATTATAGTAATTCAGGTTGTTACCATGTTATAATAGAATACATGATGAAGATATTCACATGTTGTTATGTGATTAAAGTGATTGTTATTATGTTATATTGAAATTCCTTATAAATTTTTGGACTGTGATTTTAGACACAAGTATTTTGAAAAAGTATATATGTTGGAATTGAGTATGTTGAGCACTAGATATTTTGATAGAGGTTGAATTATGATTTATTGAATACTTGGGCCTAAACATTTGGTTTTTAGTAATCATTGATATGATTAAGGAAATAATTTTAGACCTTATGAGAAAATCATTTTTAATATTCATTTTCTTAGTTTAAAGGATGGATATAAAATAGATCTAAACAATAAAACATAATAAGAAGTAGATTAAAACATATAATGAAATCATAAATGTTTCATGAGATCATATCTTGATTGAAAATTATTTCCTCTTCTTCAGAAAAAATTTTCTTAAAAAAGGTGTTATCATAATACCATAAATTTTGATGAACCGATGATACATTAATTCATCATAGATAGATGACTTTGATGCCCTCAATTTTACATTTATTGTTAACTTGTTTTTCATTGTTAACCTAAATCACTCCCTATGAATATTATCGTTTCCCTCCAATTATGTGTCTCTAATGTCCACCAATGTTATTTTATTTGAAATAGTTTTTGGTGGTGACTTTTTTCTTTATCTTTCCCTCTTATTTATTATAAATTTTAATAAATCTATTTCTGAGGTGGGTTTTTTCACAAAGGTATTTTATATTTTCACAAATTTATTTTTGAATATCAATTTTAAATTATGAGGATCAAAATTATTGAAAGAGGGAATAATGTAACACTCCTAGATTTTATAGTACGTTATCTTTTTAAAATAATGCAATAGCATCCGCTACATGTAACACCATGTATAGGAGTATCACGACTTATCAAACTAGACGTTTAAAAATAGGGTTTGAAAATTATTTACCAAATTTTTAATTATATATATACTATATGATTTTAACAGACACCTTTTTTGTTTCTTAGACATAATAAAAGGAAAAATTAGAATTTTTTAGAAAAAAGAAGTATTGTTAAAAAATGTTGTTTTACATATTTTAATGTAGAACCCTTTTTAGGTCCTATATTTGACAATTTTATAGTTTTGCATATAATATAATATAATATATAGTTGTTCCTATAAGCTCGAGGTAGCATATCATGTATCCTATTGAACATAATGTCTATTTTTTATACTTGGTATGTTACATCATTCCCACCATTTGTAAATAGTATCATTTCAATTTTAATATTTGGAAAATAAACTTAATTTAAAATCCCACATCTAAAAAAGTGTCAATAAAACTACCATTTTCAAATGAATAAAGATAAGTAAAAAAGGAAACCAGAGATACCACATTATATGATTCCATGTAGGAAAAAATGGATATAGAAGAAAAACTATAAATTATTTTCTGATGAATAGTGATAAAAAAATCATTATAAAGATAAAAATATGAAAACAAAACCAGCTGATGTGTTAAACAGTGTTTGATTTACAAGTATGAAAATTAAATAGGATTTTTTGGTTTTATTACCCATTTCAAAATATTGAGGAATTTATTTATGATCTTGGAAAATAAAAAAGGAAGAATATTTACTTTTCAATTAGAGATTCTTCCTTTAATAAATATCTACCACAAAATTATCTTTTCACCAAACGATGATTATTAAAAATGTCTATATCACACCTGAAGAACTTGAATCAAAATATAGAAAATCACATAAACCCAATAAATATGAACTATATATTGCCCATATCATTAGAAATAAACCAAAACCAAAACAGTTTGTAAATAATCAAGTAATTCCCAGCAAAATAATAATCCATTATAATATAAAATAAAATTCCTAATCTAAAAAATTCTATAAACAATACCCCATGTTCAACAATGAATATTCTATAAAACATTCTCCATAAACATCCTCAAAATAATCTAAACTACGTTTGAAAACAAAATTTCATAAGGATTTGGTCACATAGTCCTCTAACTTAAATATTAACATGAATCTCCAAATAAAATCAATCACTCTTGATGTTTAATAAAAAAAGTTACTACACTAATGACTTATTCTCCAACATATGTTAATCAATTCCATAAATGACTTGAATCCCCATAATGCCACAATGATAACATAGATTCATCCAAAATAAAAGTCAACCATTACTCTATTAAAATCACATATCTTTCTATTTACCATAATCACATAACAATCCCAAAGCTATGAACATATTCCAAAATAACATTTTCCACATAATCACCAAATAATTTTCATAGGCAAATGTTATGCATTTCGAAAAAAAATATATCTCCTATGTAATATTTTACTTAATCGATAAGATAATTTTAGTAAAAATGAAAGGTCAAACTAATTAGGGACATCACTTTGGACAGTGGTAGGAAATGCTCCCTTGTCACCCTTCAATGATGGATTTTATTCCCGCAACATTGCTAAACATGATAGTTGGTCACAAAACTAGTGGGTTTTCCTTTTTATAAAACTATATAATTCATATAACACTCCCAACCTGAGAAAAAATCAAAAAAAAAGGCTATAAAATGTTATTTCCTCAACACTAATTCTAAAACTCTGATTTTTTATCCTCAAAAGTTCCATCCCCTAACTACTTAAAAAATACATGTCTCTAGAAATTCCATTAGTCACTTTAATTGTTCATATCATAAACCATAGAAATAGGTTCATAAAAAATATATATTATGATATTAAATATAATTATAAACATTTTATGATATCCCTAAGACATATGAAAACATCATATTCTACAAATTTTTCTAAACTAATAATATAATACAAACTATAAGTCCACTGACATAAACATTTTATAATCTTGAGTTAAGTCAAGAATTCACATTGAGGATCTTTTGAGCATTTGAGTTTTAAGGAATTGTGCCATAAATATTATATAAAAAAATATGAAATACAAAGTGGAAAAATCTGATAGTATTAATATACTCCATAACATAAAATCATTTTAAAAATAACCATTGTATCATTTTTTATTTTAACAACATAACTTTTCCCTGATTCCTTCCTTGACAATATCGTCCCTTAAATCCAATAAAAACATTTTAAAACATGGGATGATCAAAAAAAATATTTATAAAGATCATATAAATAATGAAGAACTATTATTTTAGTTAAAACTTAATAACTCATTCAATGTTCACAGATAAATTGAAAAAAAAACATTTTCACATGAATCACACTCATAGTTTTTTCTCAATGAAAAAGTCTAAAAAAATAAATTTAACATAAAACTCTTTTAGGAAACTTATCTAATAATATAAATAAAACCCTTTAAATAAAATTACAATTATAATATCTATATGGTTGAATAAAAAATTAGAGATCTATAACGGGGGGTCACCCATCATATAAGCTATATCGGGCCCACCTGTGAGCTATAAGGGGGTAAACTCTTCGTATAAGTTATGTCGAGCTCAACCGTTAGATATAATTGGTCTCCAAACATCATATGAGCAACAAAGGGCTCACCTATGAGTTATAATAGGGATCAATACATCTTATATTCTATATCAAGCTCACCCATTTCATATAATTATCATGTACCATATCATGAAAAAACACCTTCATCACAAAATCTTTTTTTGAAATTTTTTCAAATCCCATTTTAAAACTATTTTGGTATAAAAATTACATTTTAATTTACGAAACCATGTCCAATAACATGATACCTAAATAAAGGATTAAATAAATAATTCTCATTTTTAAAGACATTAAGGCGTATAGAGGAATCCAAATATCTAATTAATATTACATCGACAGAGAAGTCGTTGTTGCCGTATTCGTTAAATTGACATTATTTTTATGGTTTTTTTGATTAAAATAAAACTATTAATATAAAATTATTCCTTCTGAAAATTGGGAATCAATATTTTCAAATTTATTATATTTTCACTTTATACTCAAGTAAATAAATATGGCATTTAATATTAGGAAATAAAATATTAGATAATTAAATCGTTAAATGTTCATGGTGCCCCATACCACATTGATCATTTAATTATTAGTCTCCATGATTTAATAAATAAAATATTATTGGGTATAAAATGGATAATAAATTTTATACTGACTATATATACACCTTAAAAAATAATGTTTTATATTACAATAAATACCTCAATGAAAAGATATTTAGACGACATTCCTTTCCTTGAATCAGACTTGTCTCCTTCATTATTTGTAATCATGAATAATAAACACAGTTAAATTGACACGATGTCAGAAAAACACTCACATTAATTATTCAATTTATATTACTTATTATCATTTCATAAAAATTATATCATAATATAGGTTCATATGGGTCATTTTATATATATTCGGTGCTTCAGCCAAAAATGAACTCGGTTTGATGTCAATTGTCAATGACATAAAAATTACATTATATAAAAAACATTATTCATTATTTAAATATAATATATATCTAGTATATATTTATATTTATTAGTTTATTACAATTTGGGAATATGCAATGAAATGCATTGTTCAAGGAGACAGTATATCGTACGCAAGCAAGCATGCTACTCTCATTTCATTGTCATATTATCTGAATAGTAATAAAATGAAATAAAATAAAATTATAATAAAACTATTGTATAAATATCATGTATTTCCCATAGGTTTAATAAAACCAAACTTTATATGTTCCTGATATATAATGAACTTGCAATATCACTTTGAGGGGGTGGTAGTCCACTTTACCATAAATGAAATTATCATATTAACAAATTATGGAAAGAAGAATAGTATGATATAAATAAACAATACATAATAATAGAGAAAATATAAATATAATATATGTAATATATAAATACAGTTCCATCATAATTGACACCATTGGTGGTGGTAGGATAAAATTTAGCCATCATCGTTTAGTAAGGCAGTTGCCCTCCAAACACAGAAACAGTATGTCTATATCAATTATATGGAGGTGTTTGTGATTGTATTTAGAATTATTATCCTAAAAAACAAGTATATTTAGGATACTAGTGTTATAATGTAATAATACAATAATAATATCATAGGTACCTGGGAATGAAAATAATGGAAAGGCAGTTGAGATAAGACGTTACCTCTAAATCGGGTAACATCTTTTGATTTGTGCCAAAAGGTTTTCTTGAATGCCTTTCATTAAAATGTAAGGCTTTTAGGAGGAAATTAGGGATGTATTGAAATTATTTTATTATAATTTGTATGATTAATGTTGCTTGATAAGAGTGAGTTTGTGGGTTGATTTGATTCCCTTTTATAATAGGGAGGATGGGCACTGTGGTAATATTTTCAAATATTATTTTATTATTAATTTATTATCAAATTATAATAGTAAAAAAGTAATACATTTCTAGGATAATATAATTATGGGTATACATACTCCCAATCATTAGGATTTAGACATGTTTGGGTCATAAAATTAACGTTATCGTTTGGATTTATCTCTTACTTAAAAAATTTTACTATTACCATTTGTTTGTGTATTTTCGTAATATATGGTTACCATAATTACTATAAAATACCAACAGAACCAAAATTTTATCATTAATGAAATTTATTACATTATATAATTTATTTTGAACTAATATTATATTTTTGGGTTTTCTAAGTCTTTTTATAAAATATTATTTTTTTAAGTTATCATTTTTTTTTGAATTTTGATACTATTTTATAAATGATTTTTATAAAAGTCATTGAAAAATGATTAATTATAGAATATCATTAAATCCTTGAAATTATGTAATAATAATACATAAAATTAGTGTACAAATTCAAAAATTTGAAATTAAATTTATATTAGTATTTTATAATATCATTTATATGGATCTTTCATTGATAAGGTAATCATTGCATCATTATTGTGTCATAAATAAATTTATTTATTTAATGTATAAAAATAAGAAATAAAATAACATTATTTATATATCATTTAATATTTATATATAATCTTTACATTCAAAGAGATTAGTTAGTTTACCCAATAATAAATTTTTTTCATAAATGATACATGTTTGTGTTATATTTCTCTTTTGTTTAAATTAAATATTTTAAAATCTCATTTTCACACCAAAGTGGCCACAATGTCGTAAGTTCTTAAAAAAGATGATAATGGTTAGAAATACCTCATCCAATCGTATTAGGACTTTTTTATTATAGTTTTATATTTTAATAATGTTATCTTTTACCATTATTTACCTGATTTACCCTTCAACAACGGTAAATATAAAAAAATTTCTAATGTTACTATTCCAAATTTCCAAAAATAAAAGGTACCTATTTACACAATTATTAAATTCTGATTAAAAATTGGGAATCTATTTTTCCAAATTCAAAACATGGAATTAGTTGAAATTAATTAAAAATTTATTCCCATTGTCAAAACAAGAATGCATGTTTTTTATAAGATAAAACATTCCAAAATATTGAAATGATTCTACATATGAATTAAATATATAACTAATAATAATGATATTTATTATATTAAATTATAAAAATATATTAAATTTATACTTTAATATCATTAAATAATATTACTTAACCTTAAAAATTATATCAATGGAAAATGTTAAATTCAATTAAAATTTAGCTTATTTTTATTATTCATCAAACATCATAGTCATCAGTAAAATATCAAAAATTAATCAAATGTAAATGTTAATGTCACAATTCTATAAAGGTAGTTAATTTGGTCTTATATTACATATAATGTTGACAAAAACTATATTTGAAAAGGGTTCTCTGTCAAAATGTGGTGAAACTGCATTATTAGAAAAATACTTCTTTTATCTATAAAAATTAATTTGTTTGTATATAATATCTATAAAACATATAATATTAATTTAAAACATTTAATTGAATTTATTTTATATATTTTATATTATATAAAAATCATTTGAGTTATATGATATTATAAAAACAATTAGTCTCTTTTTAAAATAGGTTTTCATAAAAACATTTCCTTTATATTAAATTAGTTTTTATATCCATTTGTAATAAATTTGGGAACCCATGAATCATTATATAAACATGTTTACACCATATTCTCATAATTCAGTTGATAATATTTATTCATTCCATCCAAATGGATATGTTATTATGGAACCATTTAATGAATAATATTTTATCTTTCGTTTAAGCTTGATGTGGTGTATCATGTATAATATTGAACATAGTGTATTTATGATATCTTAGGATGATAAATAATTCCACTATATGGTAAATTGGGTCTCAAAATTAAAAAACGTGACTAAGAAACATAATAAAAAATCCCACATTAGAAAATAGAATAACATTATAATTTTAATAGAAAGAAAGAGAAGTAAAAAAGCTCACATGAGATAACCCATAAAATGATTACATGTAAGAAATCATGGATATGGAAGAAACACTAACCATATTTTTTTATGGAAAGTGATAGAAAACACGATCAAAAGAATATATATAATGAGATAACCAATAACAAGTGATGGTTAAAAATGTCATTGATTTCCCTGTAGTAAAATTGAATGAAATATTTTTTTTAATATCCATTTCATAAAGTTGAGAAATTTATTTATGATAATGAATAAGAACATAAGAAACATAGTTAATTTTTAATTAGAGATTAATCCTTTAATAAATACATACCAAAAACTATTATTTTATCCAAATGATGAGTATTCAAGATGACTTGGTTACACCTGAAGTGATCGAATCAACTTATAGAGAATCACATAATCCAAAAAATATAAACAAAACATTTCCATTGTCATTAGACGTTAAACAAAGAAAAAACAATTAGTAAATGATTAGATAATCCCCAAAAAATGAATAATCATTTTTAAAAATAAATACTACTCTTAATCTTCAAAATTTAAAAAATACAAACAGTTCAATAAAGACCATTTAATAAACAATTGTCCTTAAAATACCTCAAAATAAACCAAAATAAGTGTTAAACACAATATTAATAAAAATTTAATCACATAGACATCCAAGATATATTTTAACATATATCTCTAATGAAAATCAATCAATCTTAATGTCTCATATCAAAAAGTAATTATACAAATACCATATTCACCAAAATAGGTTAATCACTTCCATAAATGACCAGAATCACAATAAATCCTCAATAAATACATAAATTATTCTAAACTAGAATTGAAAACTAAATCAATTAAAATACCATAGTTTTTTATTTATTTTAATCATATAACATTTCCAACATTCTATATGTTTTCCAAAATATTATTTATCACATAATCACCAAAACATTTTATAACAATATGGATGTCTATTTGATATAATATATATCTCCAAAATAAATTTATTAATATTACATAAGATAATTTAACTAAAAATAAAAAGTCATATTAACCAAGGACATCACGTACGATATTGTTAGATGATGCACCATTGTTTCCCTTTGGTTTTGGGTTTGATTCCCAAAGCCTAGATGAATGTGACAGGTTGTCACCTATCCTATGGGTTGTCCTTTTTCAAAAACTATATAATTATTATAAAACTCAACTCATCATCTTAAGTCATCAAAAATAACCATAAAATGGTTTTTCCTAAACAATTATTATATACCATTCATTTTTCATCCCCAAAAGTTCTATCACATAACTACATCAAAAATACATTTATCCAAAACTACTATTAGTTACCTTAATATTTATTATCATAATACCTAAAATGGGATCCCTAAGTCTTTGAACATATGATATAACATAAAATTATAAACCCATGATGATATCCCTAACCCTTAATAAAACATCATAATCTGTAAATTCTCCTAAACTATCCTTTGATACCAACTAGAATGCCCCAACCATAAATTTTACATAATCTAGAGGAAAGTAAATAATTCACATTGAGGATATTTATTGATTTAGAGCATTATAATATTACAACATAACTATAACATAACAAAAACGTTGAAATACAAAGTAGAAACATCCAACAGTATTCGTTTATTCGATAACATAAAAACATTTTAAAAGGAAACATCATATCATTTTTGGTTTTAATAGTATAAAAATTATTGGAATCCATCCTTGACACTATTTTCCATTATATAAAGTTAATAATTTCAAAACATTGGAAGATACGTAAAAGATAACCTAGTAATATAAAAATAAAATAAAACCCATTATTAATGGTAAATAATGATAACCCATTCAATGTTCATTGAGAAGAAGAAACAAAACATTTTCACATGAATAACAATCATACATTTGGTTAAATGAAAACCCTAAAACCAATAGCATGAAATTAAAATTCATTTAAATGAATTGAGTAATCAAATACATAAATCAATTACAAAACATATTCCAATTGGAATAACTATAAGGGTGATATCAAAATTGGAGATCTATAATTGGGTCAACCTTCTTATAAGATATAACAGGATCACACGTGACCAATAATGGGACTGAACAATTTATATAAGTTGTATTGGGATCACCCATGAGCTATAATGGGGATCCAACCATTGAATAAGAATTATCATGATCCCCTATGAGCTATAATGGGGATCAACCAATCGTATATGCTATATCGGACTCACCCAATTCATATAATACTCATGTACCATTTCAGGAACAAAACACGTTAATCACAAACCCCAATTTTTCAAATCATTATCTAATCCCAAATGAACAACAGTTCCATATAAAAATACCACTTATATTTTAGACCCCATTTTCAACACTATGAAACCTCTATAATGGAATACGGTATTTTATTTAATTTTAAAACTCATTACGGACTATAGATGGAGATAAATAACAGATAAAGTTTATGGTGGAGGAGGAGTCACTGTCACCATATACATTAAAAAAGAATTCCCTTTGACATTTTATAAAGAAAGTAAAACTACTTGTATGAAAATATTTCTCATGAAAACATGGAATGAGATTTAAAGTATTTCTTGTTTATTTAATTTAAAAACATATATAAAATATGTATTTTAATGTCATGAAGAAAATTATTTGATAATTAAATATTTTAAAATTCATGGTGTCTCATACCACCTGAATCATTAAAATATTAATCTATATGATTTAATAAATAAAATTATTATATGTAAAGTATCTATATGAAATGAAATAGTTACTGTATATACATTTTATAAAAGTTTAAATGTGCATATTATAAGGGAATTCCTCAAATTAAAGTATATTGAGATGATGTCATTTACCTTTTATTTTACTACTCTAGTTCATTATTTATATTATTGAGTGATGAACTTATATTAATTTTTACATTCACTTGTAATTTATCTAGTTTATTAATCATTTTATATTACTAATTATCATGTTTTAAGAATTATATAATTATTTGAGTTTATATGTGTCGTTATGTCGATATTTGGTACTTGAATTGGAAATTAACTCGTTTTGTTATAAATTATCCATTTTGTCAAGATTAATTCATAATTATAATATTCGTCATGAAATTAATATCATATATATCCAGTATATTTGTGTTTAGAGTAGTTCTTCACATTATGATATATGAAATGAAATGAACCATTGATGGAGACGATAGGCCATACATATGAATGAATTATAATTTCACTTCTTTGTAATATTAAAAGAATAGTAATAAAAAGGTATAAAATTATATTATAATACCATTATTTAATTATTTTTATTTATATCTAATATTATTCATATATCCATCCATTATATGTTTTAGGTATTTCATGAAAGCGTCATATCACATTGAGGGTGTAGTAGTCCACACTTCCTCCAATGAAATTATCGTATTTAAACATTATGGAAAGCATAAGGTATATTGTAAATAAAAAATATAGAATTATATAGGCAATTAATATATAACATATTTCATTTATAAATATATATATCCATCATAATTCCCAGTATCAAAGGTTGTATGTGAAAATTTAACAATTATCATTTTGTGAGTTATTATTTTTATATACACTCAAAGAGTGTGTCTGTATCAATTATATGGAGGTGTGTTTGAGATTAGTTTGAAACCTTATAAAAAACATATATTATATTTAGGATGCATGTTTTTTATTTAATCGTAGAATATTAAGTGCATTAGGAGTGGATAAGGTAAATAATGGAAAGAACATGAAATGAGATGTTACTTATAAATGTCATAACTTATTTAGATTTGTGCATTAATCCATCCTTGAATTTGTTTCATCCAAAGGAATTGATTCTAGAAGGAAAAGATATATGTTGGGAGCATTTTGTATTAGATTTTGGTGGATCCAACAGGCTTGATAAGTGTGGGTATGTGGGTACAGGTGACACCCTTTTTCAAGATGGTGGAGGGGTGCTTTAAGGAAGTCGTCAAATATTATTTTGTTATAAATTGATTCATGAATTTTAATAGTTAAAATGAAACATAATTCATGGAAAAATGTATAAGGCCCCAGCCATAAACCTTACTTAATCTTGAGTTATTACAATATTACACATTGAGGATCTTTTCAGGTTTAGAGTTTTAGAGAATTAGATCATAAAACTTGCATTACATTCCACATATAAACAAAGTGGTTACATAATGATAGTATTCTGCATTCCCATCAGTGGAAACATATTTAAAATAAAACATGGATTCTTTCTTGACACTTCCTTGACACTATCATCATATCATGTACCTTTCCCTTGACCTGTGAAAAACATTTCAAAAAACATGGGATGAGCATAAAAAGCTATGTAAGGGATATAAAAATATGGAAAGGAAACATGGGTACATATATACAGAAGAATGAAATCATAATTTAACCATAAAACATAAGCACTTTAACATTACTCATCAAATCCTGAATAAATCATAGAAATCATAAGACATAAAGGTACCTTGAGGCATTCATAACATTCTTACGTAGGGAGTAATCCTCTTGGTTACGTTTGGAATGCCCATCACAGTATATTCCATAATTCTCTTCGGAGGAACCATAACATTTCACTCCTTCACGTTACCCAATTCATTAGAGAGCTATATCGGGCTCACCCGCCCTTAGTTTATCACGGAACCACCCGTCTTCATAATAATTCCCAAGAACCTCAACATAATCGTATCACATAAAACATGCATAAAAGAAACATAACATTTCCACCTTTAAATCACAAGATATCAATACAAAACATTGATATAAAAATCTTATGAAAAACATTTTCAATGCCAAAATAAAAGAAAATTAAAACATGGTTTTTATTTTTCTTTTAAAAAAGGTATGGCTTGTAGAGTAAGCCGAAACTCAAATAATGGTCACGACGGTAGAGAAGTCGTTGTCGCCACATACGTATGACAAAATCATTCCCTTTTGTCGTTTAGTAAAACGCTTCTTATAAAAAAGATTCCTTTTGGATAAACGTATATGTCAAATGTGTTTATACACCATATAAAAGAAGGTTGTGTATAAAACAAAATATGCCTCAATGAAAGGAGATTGAGACGAAGTCCCATACCTCAGGTCCGAATTGACTCGGTCGTTCTTTAATCTCCTGAATAATAAACTTGAGTTAATTTCTACTTGTTTAATAACCTTTTTCAAGTTCATTATTACTTTTATATCACTTATTTCCATGTCATGAACACTATGTAATTATTTAAGTTAATAACAGTCGTTTTAACGATCATTGGTACTTGAGTAAAAAATAAGCCCTTTATAATTACAAGTTGTTCATGTATCCATTATATCCCGAATGGTATTCATGATTTAGATATCATAAATGTCATATATATCCAGTACATGCATGCATTTATAATATTACATAATCATTTAGAGGTATGAAATGAAATGCACCGTTCATGGAGACGGTAAGCCGTACGTACGCATGAACACTACTTTCATTTCTATTTCATATTTTATAGAATGGAATCATAATGATATAAAGGTATATTATAATTTCAGTGTATTATCATATATAATATCATAACTCCATCCTTTATACGTCCCACATATGGTATTTAACGAATCAAATCACTTTGAGGGGGCGGTAGTCCGCACTTCCTTAAATGAAGATATCACGTTTACCCATAATGGGAACCATAAAGGTATTCCCAAAATGAAAAATACAGAAGTTTAAGGAAAACATAAACATATTATATATCATATATAAATATTGTGTCATCATAATGGCCACCTTTGAATGTGTTAAAATAATGTTGAACAATCATCGTTTCGGGAGGCAGAAATTCGCCATCCACGGAAACAGTATGTTCTTTAACCACTAGATGTAGGTGTGTGTAAGTGTAGATCGAATCCTTATTATACCAACATCCTAGTATATTCGAGATACTGTATTGTTTAAAATAGAAATGAATAAATAGAGTTTATGGGGATGGAGAAGTAAAATAAAACAAAAGGACTCAAGTGAAGACATTACCTTAAATCGAGTAACTCCCTTTGGTTTGAACTCAAAGGCTTCCATGGGAAGACTTCTGCCCAAAGTGAGGATTCAAGGAGTTAGAGAGTGATGTGTAGAGACAAAATGAGCAGGGGTTGTCAGAGCCAAAGGCTTTGGGAGTGTGGGTAATGAGGTAGATGTGGGGGCCTTTTATAAGAGGAGAGGAGGGGCACTCTCGGAAAGTAAAGAAATGTTACTTTATTTTCAAATGGGTTTCGGATTTTAAAGGTCCCACATTGATATAATTCGAGTATAAGGTGATAAGGGTTCTAAATATACCCACCCAATAGGTTTTGGACATGTTTAGGTCTTAGATTTTACATTATCTCTCCATTTTATTTAAATAGTCAAATAATGAGGTCATCGCAGCATCATTATGATGTCATAAATAATTTAATTTATTTAATGTCTAAAAATTATAAAAAAACTACTATGATGTAGAAAATATTTTTAGATTTCCAATTAGAATATATAGTCTAAAAGATCATTTATTTAGCAAAATTAAAAATATTTTAATTAGGTGATTCATTCTTTGTTACATTTAACATTCTTTAAAAAATAAAAAGATAAAAAGTCATTTTCTCACAAAAGTGATTTCATGGGGCCCCCATGATTGGTACAAGGAATCCCATGGTCGGCCATGAGACAACCAGTATCCTTAGGAAACATTTTGGTGTCATTTTTTATTATTATAATATTATTTTATTATCCATAACTACCCGATTACTCATTAATCAAGATAATTAAAGATAATTACCGTCGTTACTATTCATAATGTCCAAAAAACAAAAGATTATTAATTACATAATTTGGAACTTCTGATTCCAAATATGTAATCCATTTTACCAAATTACAAACACTTAAATTGCAATAATTTATTTAAAAATAATTCCCGTTGTCAAAACAAATACCGGGTTTTTTTGAAACAATATCTATGAAAAGTATGGCATTAGTTTATGACCAATTTCAAAGTGAAATTAATCCTAATGACCACCATTGGATTAAATGGAAAAAATATATTCAGATTAAACTTTAAGAGCAATTAGAAATATAATATAACCATATAATTAAATTAAATGAAAAATCAGTTTTGATGTAAAATGCAGTATTTTTCACTATTCATTAAAAAAATGAACATTGTCAGAAAAATACCAAAAATTTATCCAATGTAAATTTAAAAGTCCCTATAAAAATGAATTTGTATATTTTAAAAAATATAGATTATAAAATTGTTAAAAGTATGATTTCAAAATGTTTTTCCATCAAAAGGTAGTAAAACAATCTTTTACGAATATTAGTGTATTCCATGCTTAATATTGGATTTATTTTCATTTTAAGCCTCTAAAACACTATCTAATTCATTAATAGACATAGATAAAAATATATATTATTCATTATTTACTTGGGATATTACATACTTCCCCCCTTTAGAAAATTGTGTCCCTTCAATTTATTTACTTATCAAATAAATGGGGGTACTTATCCCTCATTGAATTTTCAAATTACCATGTTGCCTCTTCCATCATGTGGTTTTTCCACAAAACCTTTACCTGATTAATCACTTTATTCCGTAACACTTTCTCCCTATGGAAAAGAATCTGGACCGGTTGTTCCTCATAAGATAGGTTCTCTTCAGCTGAACTACCTCTGGACTCAAAACATGAGATGGATCTGGCATGTACTTTCTCAGCATCAAAACATGAAAAACATTGTGTACCTGAGATAACCTCGGAGGTAAAGCCACTCGGTAAGCAACTGATCCAACTCTCTCTAGAATTTCATATGGTCCAATGAACCTTGGACTCAGCTTTCCTTTCTTACCAAATCGCATCACACTTTTCCATGGTGATGCTTTGAGAAAAACATGATCACCTACCTCAAAGGAGATATCCTTCCGCCTCTTGTCCGCATAACTCTTCTGCCTACTCTGAGCTGTTCTCATGTGTCTCTGTATTAGAAGAACTTTTTCTGCCAACTCTTCTACGAATTCTGGTCCCATCAACTTCCTTTCACCCACTTCATCCAAGAAAGCTAGAGTTCGACACCGCTTCCCATATAATGCCTGAAATGGTGCCATCTGTATACTAGAATGAAAACTGTTATTATATGAAAATTAAACCAAAGAAAGATGTTGGTCCCAACATCACTGATAATCCATCCAACAAGCTCGTAGCATATCCTCCAAGGTCTGAATTGTTCGTTCTGACTGCCCATCTGATTGAGGATGAAATGTTGGACTAAAATTTAATTCAGTACCCAACGACTTCTGAAAGCCTTTCCAAAAGTTAGAAGTGATCCTGGGATCACGATCAGATACAATGGAGAGAGGAACTCCATGTAACCTAACTATATCTTTATGATACAAACAAGAAAGTTGATCTAGTGAAAAAGTATCTCTTATAGCAAGGAAATGAGAAGATTTGGTCAAGCGATCACCAATAATCCAGATTGCATTTTTTACCTCGAGTTGTCTTCGGTAATCCACAACAATGTCCATGGATATATTCTCCCATTTCCACTCTGGCACTGGTAAAGGCTGAAGCATCCCTTTCGGTAACTGCCGCTCTGCTTTAACCTGCTGACAAGTCAAACACTTCACAATAAAATCAGCAATACCTCTTTTCATTCCATCCCACCAGTAATACTCCCGAAGATCTCTATACATCTTAGTACTACCTGGATGAACTAAAAACGGAGAGCTATGAGCTTCACATAACAACTATCTCTTCAACTCTGAATCACAGGGCACACAAAATCTCTTCCAAAATCTCAAAACGCAATCATTATCAATGTTGTATTCAAGCAATATACCTTTCTGAACCAGCTTTACCTTTTTCTGCAACTCACTGTCTTGCTTCTATGCTTGCTTGATTCTATCTGATAGAGATGATCTCACTGATAACTGAAACAAAACAGAAGAACTTCCTGCACCAACAACTTCTATACAAAAGTTCATCAAATCCTTAACCAATGGATCATGTTCCAAACACAACATTGATAATGAAGCATTAATTTTTTGACTCAAAGCATCATCCACTTTATTATCTTTTCCTAGATGGTAATGAATTGTACAATCATAATCATTGATTAATTCTAGCCATCTAATTTGTCTCATGTTCAATTCTTTCTAAGTGAATATATACTTTAAACTTTTGTGATCGGTATATATTTCACACTTTACTCCATACAAATGATGCCTCCAAATTTTTAATGCAAAAACAACATCAACTAATTCCAAATCATGTGTAGGGTAATTTACCTCATGAGTTTTTAACTGACGTAAATCATAAGCAATTACCTGATCATTCTGCATTAAGACACAACCAAGTCCTTTCAATGAAGCATCACTTTATATATTAATCTCACCATTCCTGGAAGGTAGTGCCAAAACTGGAGCATTCACCAATCTTCTTTTCAATTCCTGAAAACAATCATCACATTATTTTTTACAGATAAACTTAACACCCTTCCGAGTTAGCTTAGTCATTTCACTAGATAACCGTGAAAAATTTCTAACAAACTTTTGTTAATAGCTTGCCAAACCAAGGAAACTATGAATCTCTGTTACATTTGTGGGTCTTGGCCATTCATCAACAACCTTTGTTTTTGCCAGATCAACGTTTATCCTATCCTTATAAACAATGTGACCAAGGAAAGAAATTAGTTGCAACCAAAACTCGCACTTTCTGAATTTTCCATACAGTTTCTTTTCTTTTAAGGTTTGCAAGATAACCCTTAAATGTCTTTCATGATCCTCTTTACTTTTAGAAAAAACGAAAATATCATCAATGAAAACCACAACAAACTTATCCAAGAACTCATGGAAAATTCTATTCATTAAGTCCATGAATACAGCAGGTGCATTGGTTATCCCAAAAGGCATTACTACAAATTCATAATGGCCATATCTTGTACGTAACGTAGTCTTCGGAACATCTGCTTCCTTTACCTTCAGCTGATGGTACCCCGATCTCATGTCAATCATTGAAAAATACTGAACTCCCTGGAGCTGATCAAACAAATTATTGATATGAGTCAAAGGATATTTGTTCTTAACAGTGATATTATTCAAGGCCCTATAATCAATGCAAAGTCTCATTGATCCATCTTTCATTTTTACAAACAAGACAGAAGCACACCATGGTGATGTGCTAGGTCGAATGAAACCTTTATCTATAACTCCTGCAATTGTTTCTTTAACTCTAAAAGTTCAACTTGATCCATTAGATAAGGGGGTTTTGAAATTGTCTTAGCATCAGAAACTAAGTCAACAGTAAATTCAACTTCCTGATCTGGTATTATTCCAGGCAACTCATCTCGAAAAACATCAGGATACTCATTTACCACTGGCACATCATTAATCTAAACAGTTACCTTGTTTTCAACAATATGTGCAAGGTAACATTCATTTCCATTTTTTGTAAGTTTCTCGGCCTCTTGATATGTTATCAACAGTAATGGTTAATTCTTGTACACAAACTGAAAGTCTTTCTGAAAATAAACTTCTTTATCTCTACAGTCAATCTTATCATGTTAAACAGAGATCCAATCCATACCCAGGATAACATCAAACTCTACTAGAGGTAGAACAATAAGGTTTTCAAGTAGGTTCTTTCCACAGATAAGGATAGGAAGATTCTTATAAATTCTTTTTGCCTCATCATTTCCCCCAGGTGTTTTTACCACAAGATCAGAAGGCATTTCTTGAGATGGTATTCCCATTTTACTAGAAAAGGATTCAAAGATGAAAGAATGTGTAGACCCCGAATCAAACAACACACTGGCATAATCTGAAATAACAAACAAAGTACCTGATACAAGTTCATTTGATAGCCCGACATCTGCTGAAGTAGTTGCAAAGGATTTCACCACCCCTTTCTACTTGTAGTCTAACTGCTTCCCATCACTCAAGCTCTTTGTCGGACACTCGTTTGCATAGTGACCCATCTCATTGCACTTAAAACATTTCACTAAATGTAAATCAAATTTGGTCTTACCTTCACCATGATCATTTTTAGTGCAATCACGAGCCTTATGTCGCATATTACCACATCGGTAGCACTTTCCAGAATTTAGAAGACATTCCCCAGCTAGCCTTTTGCCACATTTATCACAAACTAGAAACATTGTTTTATTACCATCATGCTTTTTTGAAGAATTATTACCTTTCTCCTGCCACCTCGGTCTCTTCTTCTGCTAGTTGTTATGGAACACTTGATCATCGGAAAACTCCATTTCCACATTCTCAGCACATCTAACAAGCTTTTTATAACTTTTAAACTCACTAGAAGCTAATTCCCTTCGATATTTTCGCTTTAATCCTGAGTAAAAACAATTGATATTACTATCAAGGTCTCAGATAAAATTTGGAGCATACCTTGCCAATCGAGTGAACCTTTCTTCATAGGCAGCAACTGAGTCTTCCTCTTGCCTCAATTCCAAGAATTTATTTTCCATCCTAAGTCGAACAGCCATAGGAAAATACTTCTCATGAAACATACATTTGAATTCATCCCAGTCAAGAGCATCAATCTCATCTGCGTCCCTGATATTTTTAACCATATACCACCACTGATCTGCCTCAACCTCCAAACGGTAAATAGCAAGACTAACCATTTGATTGTATGAACACCCCATGACATCGAAAATCTTCTACAGTGCTTTAATCCACCATTCAGATAACATAGGGTAAGATGATCCTCTGAATGATGGGGGATGTTGCCTCATGAAATGTTCCACCACTGACATTTTTCTCTGAGGTTGATCTGGCTAATCTTGTGCTTGGATACCACCACCATTTATCACTTGAGTCAACTGCGCCATTACTACAAAAAACTGTTCAGTTCCAATTCCGACCATCTCAGGATGCTGATTCTAAAGGTTATTTCCTTCTCCATGCCTTCCTAGCACTGCTTCCCTGTTTCCTCTACGGAAAACCATTCTGAACAAACATGTCTTAGATGAAGAAATATGGTAATCTTCAAATGCTATATCATTTCAAAAAAAAATATTTTTGGATAATTATTTAATATAATTCTAACTCCCAATGTTATCTAAATCGACCTTTGATACCAACTATAAGGCCCCTGCCTTAAACCTTACTTAATATTGAGTTATTACAAGATTACACATTGAGGATCTTTTCAGGTTTAGAGTATTAGAGAATTAGATCATAAAACTTGCATTACATTCCACATATAAACAAAGTGGTTACATAAAGATAGTATTCTTCATTCCCATCAATGGAAACCTATTTAAAATAAAACTTGGATTCTTTGTTGAAACATCCTTGACACTATCATCATATCATGTAACATTCCCTTGACCTATGAAAAACATTTCAAAAAACATGGGATGAGCATAAAAAGCTTAGTAAGGGATATAAAAATATGGAAATGAAACATGGGTACATATATACATAAGAATGAAATCATACTTTACCCATAAAACATAAGCACTTTAACATACCTCATAAAATCATGAATAAATCATAGAAATCATAAGACATAAAGGTAACTTGAGGCATTCATAACATTATTACATAGGGAGTAACCCTCTTGGTTACGTTTGGAATACCCATCACAGTATATTCCCTAAATATCTTCAAGGAAACCTTAACGTTTCACTCCTTCACGTTTCCCAATGCATTGGAGAGCTATATCGTGCTTACCCACCCTTAGTTTATCACGGATCCACCCGTCTTCATAATAATTCCCAAGAACCTCAACATAATCGAATCACATAAAACATGAATACAGGAAACATAACATTTCCACCTTTCAATCGCAAGATACCAATACAACACATTGATATAAAAACCTTATGAAACCCATTTTCAATACCAAAATAAAAGAAAAGTAAAACACTGTATTTATTTTCTTTTAAAAAAAGGTATGGCTTGTAGAGGTAGCTGAAAATAAAATAATGGTCACGGCGGAGGAGAAGTCGTTGTTGCCGCATACGTATGACAAAAAAATTCCATTTTTTGTATAGTAAACCACTTCTTATAAAAAAGATTAATTTTGGATAAACTGAAAAGTCAAAGGGGTTTATACACTGTATAAAATAAGGTTGTGTGTAAAACAAAATATGCTTCAATGAAAGAAGATTGAGACGAAGTCCCATACCTCGAGTCCGACTTTACTCGGTCGTTATTTAATCTCCTGAATAATAAACTTGAGTTAATTTCTACTTGTTTAAGAACCTTTTTCAAGTTCATTATTCCTTTTATATCACTTATTTACATGTCATGAACACTATGTAATTATTTAAGTTAATAACGGACGTTTTAACGATCATTGGTACTTGAGTGAAAAATAAGCCCTTTATAATTACAAGTTGTTCATGTATCAATTATATCCAGAATGGTATTCAAGATGTAGATATCATATATGTCATATATATCAAGTACATACATGAATTTATAATATTACATAATCATTTAGACGTATGAAATGAAATGCACCGTTCATGGAGACGGTAAGCCGTACATACGCATGAACGCTACTTTAATTTCTATTTCATATTTTATAGAATGGAATCATAATGATATAAAGGTATATTATAATTCCAGTGTAATATCATATATATTATCACAACACCATCCTTTATATGTCTCATATTTGGTATTTAACGAATCAAATCACTTTGAGGGGGATGTAGTCCACAATTCCTTAAATGAAGATATCACATTTACCCATAATGGGAACCATAAAGGTATACCAAAAATGAAAAATACAGAAGATTAAGGAAAAAATAAACATATTATATATCATATATAAATATAGTGTCAATTTAATGTCCACCTTTGAAGGTGTTAAATGAATGTTGAACAATCATTATTTCGGGAGGCAGAAATTCGCCATCCACGGAAACAGTATTTTCTTTAACCATTAGATGTAGGTGTCTGTAAGTGTTGCTTGAATCCTTCTTATAAAAACAACCTAGTATATTTAAGATACTGGATTTGTTACAAATTTAATGAATAAATAGAGTTTAGGGGGTTGGAGAAGTAAAATAAAACAAAAGGACTCATGTGAAGACATTACCTTAAAATCGGGTGACTCCCTTTGGTTTGAGCTCAAAGGATTCATTGGGAAAACTTCATCCCAAAGTGAGGCTTCAAGGAGTTATAGAGGGATGTGGATATACAAAATGGGCATGGGTTGGCTGAGCCAAATGCTTTGGGAGTGTGGGTAATGAGGTAGATGTGGGGGCCATTTATAAGAGGAGGGGAGGGGCACTCTTGGAAAGTAAAGAAATGTTACTTTATTTTCAAATGGGTTTCGGATTTTAAAGGTCCAACATTGATATAATTAAAGTATAAGGTGATAAGGGTTGTAAATATACACACCCAATAGGTTTTGGACATATGTAGGTCTTATATTTTACATTATCGTTCCATTTTATTTAAATCGTCAAATAATGTGGTCGTCGCTGCATCATTATGATGTCATAAATAATTTAATTTATATTATGTCTAAAAATTATTAAAAAAATAATATGATGTAGAAAATCCTTTTATCTTTCCAATGACTAATTATAGTCCAAAATATCATTTATTTAGACAAAATTAAAAATATTTTACTTAGGTGATACATTCTTTGTAACATTTAACATTCTTTAAAAAATAAAAAGATAAAAAGTCACTTTCTCACAATAGTGATTTCATGGGGCCCCCAAGATTGGCACAATGAATACCATGGTCGTCCATGAGACAACCAGTACCCTTAGGACATATTTTGGTGTATTTTTTTATTATTATGATATTATTTTATTATCCTTAACTACCCGATTACTCGTTAATCAAGATAATTACCGTCGTTACTATTCACAATGTCCAAAAACAAAATAGTCTGAATTAAATAATTTGGGCCTTCTGATTAAAAATATTTAATACATTTCAACAAATTCCAAACACATAAATTTCAATAATTTATTTAAAAATAATTCCCGATGTCAAAACAAATAGCGTGTTTTTTTGAAACAATATCTATGAAAAGCTTGGCATTAGTTTATGACCAATTTCAAAGTAAAATTAATCATAATGACCACCATTGGATTAAATGATAAAAATATATTCAAATTACACATTAATACCAATTAAAAATATAATTTACCATATAATTAAATTAAATGAAAAAGCAGTTTTGATGTAGAATGCAGTATTTTTCACTATTCATTAAAAAATGTACATTGTCAGAAAAATACCAAAACATTATCCAATGTAAATTTCAATGTCCCAATCATAATGAATATGTTTATTTTGAAAAATATAGATTATAAAATTGTCAAAAGTTTTATTTAAAAAGGGTTTTCCATCAAAAGGCAGTAAAACAATCTTTTAAGAATTTTAGTGTCTTCCATTCTTAAGATTGGATTTATTTTCATTTTAAGCCTCTAAAACACTATCTAATTCATTAATAGACATAGATAAAAATATCTATTATCAATTACTTATTTGGGATGTTACAAAATGCGTATGGGTCGAAATAATATCATCCAATGTGTTTTTTACAAGTTTAGGTTACAAAATTATCAATATCTTTTGGATTTAACTCTTACTAAAAAACATTAACTCTTATGAGGACTTCTGGTTTTTTCATAATATATGGTTAATATAGTTATAATAAAATGCCTAGTGAACGCAACGTAAATAATTGAAGACTTTTTTGACAATATATAAGTCATTTGGAAAAATAATAATTTTTTATGACTAATAAATTTTTAAATATTATTGTATTTGTTTTAAAACTAATTTATGACAATTTTGATACTATTTACTAATTTATTTTTGTTAATGTCATAAAAACTTGATTGCTTCAATAAAAAATAATTAAACCAAATATAACATGTCATATTTGTCCATAAATTTCATGTATGGTATCAAAATGTTCAAATTAAATTTATTTTATTATTTATAATATCAATTTATTTGAATATTTACTTAATATGGTAATAATTTAATCATCAATGTGTCATTAATAATTTTATATAATTATGTTCTAAAAATTATAAAGAAATTAACATGAATTATGAAATATTTTTATATTTATAATGACAATTTATAGTCGAAGAGATCAGTTATACAACCCAATATTATTTTTTTAATTAAATGATATATGTTTATGTTATATTTACCTTTTCATTAAACTGAATATTATAATATATCATTATCAAACCCAAGTATTTACAAAATTCCAAAGGATTTTCCTAGGGATTTTATGGTTGGATAAATCTCATCTATTTGGATTTGTTCCCATTTCAGGATAGTTTTATATTATCATAATACTATTTTCTACCGTTATATAACTTATTTACCATTCAACCATAGTAAATAAAAATAAATATTGATGTTACTATTCATATAATCCAAAAATATTAGTTACCTATTTAAAAATTTTTGGCACTATTATTCCAAATTTGAAATCCATATTTCCAAACTAAAAAATAATAATTAATTTAAAATTAAATATCATTGTAAAAACCTAAATGCATGTTTTTAAAATATAAAACATTGAAAATGATTGAAATTTTTTTAAATCTGAATATAATATTTAATTAATATAAATTACATTCATTATAGTTATTTTTTAAAAAATATCCAATTTATATGTTAAAACCAATAAATTATATTATTTATCCATAAAAATTAACTCGATGGTAAAAGGTGTTTTTGATTATAATTTAGTGTAATTTTACTGTTCATTAAAACAAGATAGTTCTCTAAAAAATATGTAAAATTTATCCATTGTAAATTCTGATGTCCAACATATAAATTAGTTTCATATTATTTCTATTAGAATATATAATTGTGTCCAAAATAAATTTAAAAAGGGTCCTCCATCAAAAGGAAATAAAACATCATTTTTGGAAAAATACACCTTTTATCCAAAAAGATGGATTTGTTATCATATCATATATAGAATACATATAAGACTAATTTAAAACATTAAATTAAATACATAACATATATTTTTCTTTAAATAATAATCCATAACGGGTGATGTGATTTTATAAAAACAATTATTCTTTTTTTAAAATAGGTTTTCATAAAAAATCATACATTATATTTAATTGGTTTTTATTTACATTTCTAACAAATTTTGATTCCATTAAATCATTATTTAATCATTTTTAATCCATATATTTATAATTTATTTGATAATATTAATTCCATCTTTTCTAGCAACAGGTTTATAATGGTAACATTTAAATAATAATATTTAGTTCTTCATTTAAGCTCGGCGTAGCATATCATGTATACTGTTAAACATAGTGTTTTTTTATAAAACAAGGGATGTTACATCATTCCACATTTTTGGAAATTTATTCCTCACAATTTAAATTTTTTTATCTGGAATCATTACTGATAATCCTACATCGTGAAAAGGGTAAAAAAACTATCAATATAAAAGAATGAATGAGAAATAAGAAGGTCACCTGAGATAACACATAAAAGGATTACATGTAGTGAAACATGGATATAGAAGAAAAACTAACAATTTTGTTTTATTGTAGAGAGATAGAAAACAAGATTAGGAGAATGCTAACAGTCATAAAACATTAAAAATATTATGGGTCAAACAGTTATTGATTTCCTAGTCAGAATGTTAAACAGAATATGTTTTTAATAACCTCTTAGTAAAGCTAATGAATTCATTTACAATCATGACTATTATCATAAGAATACATGCTCACATTTTATATAGTGTTTCAATAATAAATAAATATATACCGTAAACTCATATTTTCTCCAAAATATTAGTATTCTAGATGACTTGGTCACACCAAAACAAATAGAATTTACTTTTAGAGAATCAAATAATCGACAAAAGATTATATATATATTTTCCTTCTATTTAGACATTAACATAATCTCAAAAATTTCGTAAATGATTTTATAATCCCTAAAAATAATAATCATTTTTATAAATAAATACTAATCTTCAAAATTCAATAAAATTCCAAAAGTTAAATAAATACCATTTAAAAAAAATTTATCCATAAGATTCCTAAAAATAATCCAAACTAAGACTGAAACAAAAAATTCATAAGGTTTTTATAATATAGTAATCCAAGATAAATCTTATCATGTATCTCCAAATAAAATATATCACTTTTAATGTCTCATACCATAATGTAATTTCCCTAATGACATATTCTACAAAATAGGACAATCACATCCATAAATGACCTGAATCACCATTACTACTCATTGATAACATATATTCTTCAAAAATTTAATTTAACCATTACTCTATTAAAATACATTAGTTTTCTGTCTACTTTAGTCATTTAAAATTTCCAAAAATGTTGAACATCTTACAGAATAACATTTAACACATAATCACTAAATCATTTTAATATACTAATAATATCCATTTGATAAAACATATATCTCCCAGATAAACTTTTTATTAATTTACATGATCATATAAATAATTTGAGAGGTTATTCTATATTCTTACATCAAGAAAACTAGTGTTAGGAAATACGACCTTATTGCTCTTCAGTTGTAGATTTGATTCCTTTTGACTTGTTATATGTGACAGGTAGTCACCCATCCTGCAGTTTGTCATTTTTTGAAACTATATAATTCTGATAAAACCCACATCATGAAATAAAATCATCATAAATTGATATAACATATTTTACCCTCAAATTATATTCTATGCAATTAATTTTTTATCCACAATATTACTAACCCATAACTACCCCAAAAATAAATGCCTCCACAAATTCTATTAGTAACCATAATATTTCACATCATAAATTTACAAAAGCAGTTTCTATGACATTGAAATTTTGATAGACCTTAAAATTATAAACCCATAATTGAAGATATATTTTTTCACTGATTTCATATATTTCTCTTGTACCATTTCTTGAATAAAACACGTTCATCACAAAATCCCTTTTTAGAAAGCTTTTTCTAATCCCATATGAATAAAATTTCTATTTAAAAATACCATTTTCTTTTATGAACACATTTTCAATACCACGATACCAAAATAATACAATAAGGGATTTATCAAATAATAGGTAAAGTGGCAGAGGAGTCATTGTCATCGTATACGTTAAAAAACATTCCTTTGGTCATTTTTTGTGGAATGTAAAATTCATCATATAAGAATATTTATTTTTAAATATTTGATTTAAATTTATAATGTTTCTTGTATATTACTTTTATTCCCATATAAATAAATATTTAATTTATTATTTGGATAAATATATTTCATATTTAAATCCTGAAATGCTCAAAATATCCCTTAATACTTGGAACATTAAAATATTAATCTCTATGATTTATTAAATTAGATTATTAAAGATTAAATATGGATATTAATTTTCATGGATAATATATATACACCATATACAAGAAAATAGTTCATATTATCAAGAAATTCACCAATGAGAGAAGAATTAGTTGAAGTCCCTTACATTGAATCGGACATGCCTCCTTCATTATTTATATTTATGAATAATAAAAATTGGTTAATTTATACATTATTAATTAAATTTTTAATGTTTATTTTTAATTTCATATTACTTAATATCATTCTATAAAAATTATATTATTATTTTATTTTATATGGGACATTTTGTCGATATTAGTTACTTTAGTTGAAAATAAAATGTTTTCATGTAAATTAAATATTTAATCATAATTACATCACATAAAAAATTAAATTAATTATTTAATTATCATATATGTAGAATATATATGTATTTATAATTTTTCATAAAATTTGAAGATACTAAATGAAATGCACAGTTCATTGATAGATTAGGTAGAACGTATTCATGAACCCTACATACATTTATTTATCATATTGAAAAATTAATAATCAAAATATATAAATGTATACAAAAATAACAATATAAAATTAATCTCAGTTATTACTCATAGTATTAATAAAAATATATTTTATATATTATATTCATAGAATTATTGAGTCATATCAGTTTGAGCGGGCGGTTCTCCACACTTCCTCAAATGAAATGATCATATTTACACATTAGGGAAAGCCTAATGGTATGTTTTAGATAATAAATAAAGAATAATATGGAAAATATAAATATAATTATTCCATATATAAATATAGTTCCTTCATATTAGCCACTATTATAGTTGGAAGGATATCATTGAACAATCATTGTTCGTGAGGCAGTATAGTTCCGTACATAGAAACTGTATGTTTATATCCATTATATTCATTTGTGATTGAGTGTTGATCAAATCCTCTTCATAAAAAACCTAGTATAATTGGGATAATAGTTTTATTTTGTAATAATATAATAATAAAATCATAAGTAATGTAGAAGGAAAATGAAAAATGGAACTTGAGTGAAGATGTTACCTCTAAATCGGGTAACTTTTTTAAATTTGATCAAAACTTCATTCTTGAATTGCCTTCTTCCAATGGTAAGACTTAAATTGATAAAGGATAAATTTGGATAGCTTATTTGAGAATAATTAGGTAGATACAGGGGTATTGAGAGGTTTGAGTATGTGGGTATATGTGATTCTCTTTTATTAGGGAGAGGAGGGGCCCTTTTGAAAGATCTTCAAATATTATATAATTATAAATTTATTCATTAATTATAATAGATTAAAAGAAAAATATTTCGTTGAAATGAATAGTATTGGACGAATTAATCTCAAAAAATAAGTTTTAGACATGTTTATGACATGAAATGTACCTTAACTATTGTCTTTAACCCTTTGTTAAAAACATTAACTATTACAACATCATCATGTATTTAGAAAATATATGTTTGTTATAGTTACTATAAAATGACAAGAGAACAAAAAGTGTTCCATTAATTTCATTTTTAACATTATATAATTCCTTTTTAAAAACATTATATTTTGGACTATAATATCATTTAATAAAATATTATTTTTTATAAAAATATATTTATATCGATTATGACAGTATATTGGGAATGATTTTTATTAAAGTCATAAAAACATGATTTCTCAAAAAATAAATCATTAAATCAAATATAATATGTCATAATAATCTCTAAAATTCCATAATGTCATAAAAAGGTTCAAATTTATTATATTTTTTTATATATAATATAATTTTTTTAATCGTTCTATAATATGGTAATCACTACATCATCATTATGTCATAAGTAAATTTATTTATATAATTTCTAAAAATTATAAAACAAATACGGTGACATAATAAATATTTTTTGGTTTCTAATGAATATTTATAGTCAAATATATCATTTAGATAACCCTATATTAATTTTTTTTATTAAAAGATACATGTTTAAGTATAATTTCTATTTTCATTAAATTATATACAATAAAAATACATTTTCACACCCACATGGACCCAGGTGCCAAATGTTCATCCTAATGATGATCATGGTCAGAAATATATCATCACATATGGTTAGGATCTGTTTTAGGATATTTTTATATTATTATAATATTACATTTTACCCTTATATAACTGATTTACCCTTTAACCATGGTTAAAAAATAATTATTGAATTTACTATTCATAATGTCGGAAAATAAAATGTCCCAATTTACAGAACTGGTAACATATGCTTCCAAATATGGAATAAAGTTTTTCAATTTTAAATCACATAATTTAAATAAATTAATTTAAAAAATGTCCACATTGTTAAAATTAGAAATTGTGTTTCTAAGGTAAAACATAGAAAAAGAATTAAAAATTTTACATCTGAATTCAATATATAATTAATAAAAATGAAATTAAAAAAATCATTCATAAAAATATATTCTATTTATACATTAAATCTATTAATTAATATGATTTTTCCATATAAAATATCTATATTGAAACATATGTTTTCAATTAAAATTTAGTGAATTTTAACTATTCATTCAAAAATGATAGTTATCAGAAAAATATCAAAAAACTAATCCATTGTAAATTTTTATATCACACATAGAAAAAATAATATTATTTTTTCAAATATAACATATAATTACTTCCAAAACTAAATTTAAAAAGGGTTCTCCTTCAAAAGGTTGTAAAACAGCATTTTAGAAAAATACTTCTTTTATCTGAAAATTGAATTTATTCTTATATCATATCTAAAAACCATAAAAATGAATTTTAAACAATACGTAGAACACAAAACATATATTTTTCATTAAATAAAACTCTTTAATGATTGATATTATTTAATAAACACAATCATTATTTTTTAATATAGGTTTTCATAAAAACCCATTCTTTATATTATATTGGTTTTTATTTTATTTATAATAAATTTGGTAAACAATTAATCCTTTTTTAAAAATGTGTAAACCAGATTTTCATAATTCATTTTATACAATTATTTCCATCCATTAATATGCATACAATATAACAATAGGATTTACATAATAATATTTAGTTGTTCGTTTAAGCTTGGGGAAGTGTATCACATATGCTAATGAACATAGTGTTTCTTTAGTAAAACACTGTATGTTACCGTCTGGCCAATTTTCTACCAAAAAAAATGTGTGGTTAATTTTGATCATAAACATCCTTGAAAAAATAATATAATATTATTGATGCACAAATCATTAACTTTTATTAACCTTCTCCATCCGACATGGTCCTAACAATACCCCCTTGTAGATATTTTTGTCAAACATGATTCATAAATCACTGAAGCTTTTATCCTCATGAAATGTATTAATTATCAACAATTATAATCTTATGTGAGCTAAATCTTTATAGGGAATAATAATAATTAACGGAAAATCCAGGTTTTCCAAAAGTATGGATTATGAAATCATCCCCATATTCTATTCCTCAGCTTTTATCCTCATGCATCATTTAATTCTTCAACTCTCTTAGAATAATTTTTTTTCTTCTTATATCCAATAAAACATATATTCATAATATTCTACAATCATAAATTTCAATGTCCATATATTCCCTTCAACTCCACCTTTTTATATGACTTCTTTATGGATATATTTATGAAACAATTCCCCCCATTAAATCACTCTCTTATGTAATATGATTGATGGTATAAACACACATACCTTATAATTGATATAAATGTGGAAGGATTCCCATGTTAAACCTCAATTTCGAATTTGAAACTTCTGGTAAAAGATTTCATAAATTGTTAGATGCTTTTTTGGATGTTGGATCATACTCCAACATCAATTCATTCTTATACAAACAATATTTTATGTAATGTTATTTTATATCAGTATATTTTGAACAAAAATGCGGAAACAAATTTCGGGTGAGATTGAGTGCACATTGGTTATCAGAACCCAAGAGAAATGATTACTTCACATCAACAGCTCTGTCTTTTTATTAACTCTTCATACAAAAAATTTGGGAATAATCTTGATTAAAAGAAACATACTATGCTTCATCAATACTAAGAGTTACCGAATTCAACGTATTTTTATGCCTGCTAATATAAATTTTCCACCAAAAAAGTAGTATTTGAGACATGGATCCACTATCATCAACATTTTGTTCCAAATCATTATATGAATAACCAAAAAAAGAAATACATTATGATATATCATACATGATTCCGATTTTTTCCATCCTATGATGTATATGAGAATTAATTTTATAGTAAGTAAATGTGTTTCTTTAATAGAACTCTTAAATCATTCCCAAAAGGAAAAATTATAAACAATGTTGGGTATTGAGGTAGTTGAATAAAAAACATACAAATAGCATTTGAAATTATTTTTCATCTACAACATTACCCTGTAGATATTTTTTAAAACATTGTTCCCACTTTTATTAGTGTGGAAATATGTTTTGAGTCTTCAATAATGAACTTCTTTGGATTGTCCATACAAAAAATTTCACGAGAAGGAAATACATGATTATCATTTTCAAAAATTTGTATCCTAAGAATGTATTTCATTTACCCCATCATGGATATTTATTACACATATTAATTTTATTACAAAATAACTCAGACAGTATATTATCATTTATATTAAAAATGTAAACACAAAGAATTTACTATTAGTGAAAACTGTTGACATTAATGTAAATATTATTATCAAATCATTCATTCATTAAACACAAATTCCATAAGAAAATATCAAATTTTTAGTACAATTCCAATAGATAATTTCTCATTCCATACAAGTCCTTCTTCATTATATATAAATAACATTCAACAATCCATGTAAAAACTATTAAGGTTTTTCATTATGAACATACTCATTAAGATTCCCATTAAAAAAAGAGTACTTCAAATCTATTTGATAGACATTGAAATATAGTTGTGCATAAATAGTATGAAATATTTTAATTGATTAAATAATTTCCACATTAGAAAAACTATAGTCATAATAAACAAATTCAATTTGTGAATAACCATTGGACAATAATCTTTACTCGTACCTTATCACAGAGCCTTCTTCATTTAGCTTATTCCGGAAAATATACATTGTTGCAATTTCATTTTTGTTATCTGGATTGGGTAAAAACTCCTTGATATCATTTTCTCAATCTGATCCATCTCTTCTTTGATGTCTTGAACCCATTCTGAATACTTGATGTCTTCATTGACATCATTCGGTTCAACAATTGAATACAACAAAGTATGTCAGAAATTTCTTCTTGTTTGTTGTTTTGATGGTGATCACCCTTAATTTTTAAAGAATCTTCTTCCACCCTCGACACGTGATGAGATTTTTTATTTTCTTCATTATCACGTGAAATTGATGAATATTATTATTCTTCTTGAGTAGGATTAAAATTATGTGTACCCTTATTAGAATTGTTAACAAAAAATTTATTATCCTTGTCAACTTACTTATTTTTACGATTATGTTTATATTACTCTAACTTTTAAATAAAAATAACTTCAACAGAATAAAAAAATATATTTATATTTCATTGCTGAAATATCTTTACCATATTCCCCATACATCATAGCTGTGAAGAGTTCCATCTTCACTTTTCTTCTCGATCATTCCAATATTCCTCTGTTCACCTTTACGATTCAAGTAATCCCGATAAATATTATGTGTTTTAAACATTTATTTTTCTAGAAAACATATTATATAGAGTTGTATATGATCTTGGACCATATAAAAATCATTTTTGAATATACATAGTAATACTCACGGATTACCTCCAGTAATAATATGAAATATTCTGATCATGTAATATAGTTCTTCCCATTTCTACCAAACATAAATTCTTAATTTCAACAATCCCATTTCATTAGAAGTAAATAGTGACCTATATTTATCCCATTTACTTGTTCCCAAGAATAATTTCAATAACATTATTTTTATACTCACCGCCATTATTAGTTCTTATCTTCTTTATTTAATACTAAAATTCCATCTCATAATTCTTCCTAATACTTTTAAAAAAATTTACATACATCTGACTTATATTTCATTTACATAACACAAGAAATGTGAGTAATATCATCAATGGAATATGTGATTTAATTAACTCTATTTATTGATTGTTTTCTCATTTGTCTACATTTATAAGAATGAAAATGTTCTAGGGGTTGTTTTTAACCAATATCAACTATAATATGCAATTATTTTGTAATTTATTCTATATGATAAATAGCGCAACACCAAAATATTCTTCATAGAAAATAATGTATATGAACAAGACAATATATAAATGATAACATGATCATTAATAATTGATTCATATTTACCAAATGTTTAGGACATAATTTATTCTCTTCAACTGTATTCATGTAACAAGAGGTTTGTATTTCACCAACATGAAATATGTTTCCTCTTATATATTAGACTCTTTTATTTATCATTAAATATTCCACAATTTTTACAAGAAACAAATCATTTTAGAAAATATATTTTTTACCCTCATCATAATGTTTGGAAACACATATCATGTTTTGTTTTAGACAATTAACATATACAAATTTAATGTATATTAACTTTTATTTTCCGATAATGGATTATCCAATAGAATTGATTCTCAGTGATTCTACATTGCCAAATTATAATTTTCCTCTATAAAGTTATTTCATGTTATTCATTAATAATAAATTATTTATCATATGATTATAAGGCCCAATATTAATAATGATTAATTGTTCTTCTTTTTATGATTTTAGTGCAGTTTTTACAACAAGAGTGTTTTTATTATTCGTTTCAAGCTTCAGAAAATCATTAACATACTATTGTTGTGCCGATAACAAAACAAGTCGTATATAGTTATTGTGTCTAGGTTATTCATACCTTTTAGAAATACATTCCAGTCGTTGGAACCTATTTTCAATTTTTACTCAAGCCTACTCATGTTTCTTAAAAACTAACATAATAGAATTATTTGGTTGAGGAGAATAAATCATGTCAAACATTTCCTTAAACTGACTATTGAATATTGATAATTTTTATAGTCAAACAATGAAATATTTTTCATATGTCCAAGTGCACCATAATACAAGTGGAATATATAGATATAATACTTTACTTAGAAAAATCGATACTAACTAGAGTCGTGAAAATGTTTCTGAGAATATTTCCTACACTTCATATAGAAATCACCAACATTTATAGTATCAATAATAACATTAATATTTATCTAGATTTTATTTATAAATTTAAAAAAATATGATGTCTTAAAAAAATTTCAAGATGTAGAATATTTAGAAATTTTTTCATACAAATGTTATTAAAAAATTTCAAAATTATCCACTCTGTAAATCGTAGGTGCATACATGACTATCCCATCCTTATTCTTTTCTAGAAAATTGACATCTTTCTAATCAATAATTGAATTTAACATATTCTGATCGCTCATAAAATTACCTATTGAATACATTTCACCAGCATGAGGGATAGAGTTTTTGAGACGTAAATATCTATGTTCAAATTTATAAATTGTTTTTTTGAAATGTTTCAACTCTTAAAATTATTTCATCAGCTTCCCTTACAGATGATCATTAAATTTCTTATCTTCCTAGATAATTTTTTTAAAATGATCAATTTCATTCACCAACATTAAATTTTCATCAGGATAATAGTCATGATTTTTTGTTAAGTATAATTCAATTTTCATCTTCCTAATTTATTTCAATTACCTTCTAATCATTTTCTGACATTTTTTCAATTATTATTTTTGATGATATTCTAATTGAGTTTCTTCCTCCTTAGATCAATTGCTTTCAAATTATACATTATTAAATTTTTCATTAAAATTATTCTAACCAATATACACAACATATTTTTTAGAATAAAAACTATTATCATATTATTGTTCATAATTTTATAAGAATCATTTTATTATGTATTTGATGGAATTTTTGTCATTCCTTTTAGCTAAATATTTATCATTAACACAATGTTTCATCAAGGATATTGATTTAATTTTTCCTTTTTCATCAATATCCATCTTTTTTTTCTTCGATGAAAATTTTTCATATTGTGTCCAGTGGATCCAAATTAATATAATTTCAAGTGAAGTTACACTTTATAATTATGTGTACATAATCTCATATTTTAAAAAAATATGGAAAAAAATTTATCATTATTTTTAAATACATCATTTTTTGAATCACAATCTCTAAATTAATTCATTAATAATATTTTATTGGTCTTGTATTTCTTGGTCTCCTTGAAATATATTTTTCTATATAATTCTGTTTTAATTTTTCTATGTTTATCCCAACTCATTTCAAAGGTTGTGATAGTTCTTTGAAAATTATCCAAAGATAATTTTTTTAGGGTCTCAATCCCCCAATGTGAAAGATTCAAGATAAAACATGTTGGGAGGAGTTATTAAGACATATTCAACAATTTTAGAATCCACCAATACCTCATCATGAAAATGGGTAGTTCTGAAAATGTAATTTACACTGATAAATAATTCCTATGTAGATTCATAATCTCTCATTTTCAAATATTCATACTCCAGCCTCCAATTTTTTAGTTTTTAATTATTCATTGTTCTGTCACCTGCAAATTAATTATTAAGCTTTTCCGATATAACTTTTCTTTTGAGACAACCTTTACTCTTAATAATTCACTTTCATAAAGTGAGGATTGTAAATCATTATTTTGTCTTATATAATTCTTTAGATTATTCTTATCAATGGATGTCAGAAAAAATTTATTATCAATAATAGTAAACCCATATATTGCTGCATTGAGAACATAATATCCAATAGACATAATATAAGGAAACATTAAATCATTCCTTCTATTTTAATTTTTACAATAAAAATCATATTTTCTTTACTATTCACACAATTTAGATTCTCTCTCAACTTCTCTTCAAAACAACATTAAAGAATAAATGAAGGGAACCATCATCTTTGATACCAATTGTAATTTCCTAGTTATAATAATTGTATCACCTAGTGGGGGAGTGGCGAATCAGTGATATATTTTTCTTTTATGTTTCCCTTCTTAAGAAACAAACTAATCATCCTTTTAATGATTTATTTCTTTTATGAATACAATTCAAACACAAATCAATAGAATCACAATAATTTATAAAGTTCAAAATTCATTAATAATAGTTTCAAAATTGGTATGGTTTGGGAATGATTCAATACAACACAAAACACAAGAGAATGATCATTTAACATGGAATAGAATTTGTATGATGTCCCCTTTCACTCATGTAGTGTTGTGTAACAAATTACATAGTGCATTATCCCCTTCTAAAATAAGTTAATTAATACAATGTTTTTTAATAAAATTATGGTATGGTGATGATTTATCATTTTTCACAAATTTATTCTTTTATGAAAATTATCCACGTTCATAACTTGATGCTAGTAATATCTTATTGTACTTTTTATAAAACAAAGCCTGATAAGAAAGTCCCATTTTCGAAGTTCAATTATCTAAGTATGATTTGTCAATATAAAAAAAATAACTCTTTCATAGTACGAATGAAATTTTTTTGAACAAAATATTCCTCATTCCAGATAAATCAACACGATAAACATAGTCTTATCATACATTTTATAAGATGAAAAACTAAATATGATCAGAAGATGAATATTATAATCATTCTAATTTGATGATCAGTTGAATATGTTTTGATCTAGCCTTTTATCCTTTAATTTCTTTCTATAATGACTTTTTTAATAATATAAATCCATAAACATCTTTCTCCCTTATAAATGTTTTGCTTCACATTATTTATTTTGTGAATAATGTATCCCATATAAGTTACACAGTACATTCTCCATTTGTGGTCACAGAAAATATTGGTTGGGATTGATTCATAATTTATTTTCGGACCCAATAAATATTTTGAAATATAATGTTCCCTTTAATTTAGGATTCATTTATAAAATCATTAAAGATTCTAATCACTTATAAATCATTCTTCAATCACCAAAAAAACATTATCAACTCATCAAAAAAATTTCACAATCAACAATCTGATTCCAGTTTTCCAATCCAATTTTTTCATTCTTCTTTCATCATTATGTTTATTTGTACCAATTTAATATATTAAGAAATAAAAATCTCATTCCTCCCTAACAAAACTCAGTCTAATTTCATTTATCCAATATAATTTCCCCATTATGACTTCATTTCTCTATTTGGATTGCTATAAATGATTTCTTCATTATGCTGATCTTCTCCAAATTACAAAAACAAAACAACTACTTTGAATTCCAGGATCCCCATTTCACTACATGTCCAACCATATCCTTTAAACTCATAATAAACATATGTATTATTCCCATTATAATTGTCCCTATAATGTTCGTTATTTTGATTATGAAAAATGTAACACAATATAATCTTATTCGTTTCATATCATGAACTATTTTAACATAGTTATATTATAAATTATACTTCTTCTTTACATAAAAAAGATGAATCAACATAAAGTCTAATATGATGGCTCTTGACCCAACTAATAAATGAACATAACAACAAACCAAAGTTCTTCATTACCTTTTCAATACGATACTAATGACTTTTCCTGCCATAAAAAATCTACTTTTGATAAATATGATAACCCTTTGAATCCATTGAATAAAAATTAACATATTATGTCTTCTCTAAATACGAGTATCATAAAATTCTTGATGATTTAAATCATCTGAATTTTTTTTGACTTAAAACCATCACCTTTATTATGATCATCTTCCTCAACATCTTAATGATTATCTTCTTTATACTTTAAATATTCATTATCTATAAATATCCTTAATATGATCATGAGACCAGAAATAATCGCCGACCTAGATGTTCCAATTTCAAAATCATGGGGTGTTACATTCTACCTCATTAGATAAATTATTTCTAATTAATTTATTCATGATCTAAAAATGTATCTGTTTTAATATTAAAATACATTTTCGTAAGTAGACATTTTAAAAAGGGTTAACAAAACATCATCAAAATTTATGATAAATGGAACTATATGTGTAATCTTCAATAAAATATTTTATGTTTGTAAATTGGATCGAATTGGTGGAAATTGAGGACATGGACAAGGATGAAAGATTAAATAATTATAGTGAGTGATAGATGTCATTGATTATAATAAAGTGGATGATTAATGGATAGTTAAGGGCATACAACCAAAAGTATATAAATATTTATAAGGAAATTTTACTTATTACATATGCATATAATATGATAAGATATTTTTTTCAATATCCATTTTAATATTAGTAATTACTTTACCATTTTGACTATGATCATATATAAACATAATTTTTTTTAATATTTATATTTCATACCCAAAATTTCATAGATTATTTCTATGATAAATTACCACATAATCACTTACTCTAAACAAATTAATATAAAAAATTATTTTTTATGATATAAGCAGTATAATTAACCTTTAACAGATCATAAAATCCATATTAATAGTGAAGAATCCTCTAGTATTTCTGGAACTACTTTCACATAATGATTTAGTTATTACTAGTTATCCTTTATAACTAATAAATATCTAAAAATTAGGAAGAAAAATGGATCGATGTTAATATTTATATGTTAAGTAATTAGAGAAAACAATATCAATTTAACCAAACAATCATGTATGAATATTATATGAAAAACACCATTGTTTCCCATAGGTTATTAGTTCAATCCCCATGAATCTCTATTTTTCCGAAGGTTCCCGTTCTTTTCCAAGAGGCTCCCTAGCTTTCATTGCTTCCAGTAGAGATTAACGGTGAATTTAATATTTTCAAGCATACAATGGTGGCCTGCTTCCATCTCCAGCAGCCTTAAATCAAATATTTTGGTCGATTCGTCTCTACGTCTTGGAAGCTGCAGGAGCGTGCAGTCATTGGTTTTCTTGACGGAAAGTACTTCATTATTTGATATGGATTAGAGGAGGATTTAATCTATGCCTGGTACCTGGCCCCTCAAAGATGCAATGGAGCGTCTTTCTACCTATTCCGCTGGAGTTTTGACTTTCCCATGCGGCGTGACCCTTCGACTTTCGCGGTCTAGGTATGTCTTCTGGGGATGCCTCTCTCATTTCATAATCCTTATTTCTTGGGTGAAATTGGGAACATGATTGGTAGGTATCTTTGCTATTATTGGAATACTGAGTTTGTTTGACAGCCTATCTTCCATTGAATTTGCGTCAATGATGATGTTTCATGGCTGTCGGTCCGATGCGTTTGGATTACATATGAGCATGAGTCTTGCTGGAAGAAAGAGGTGATTTTTATTAGTGGATTCATCATTGTGTGTCTTGGAGCTGGTGTGGTCATATGGAGCTGAACTATCACAGTTGGAGGGTGAATGGATACTAAAAAGAGATGGGGAAAATCACATAGGAGGGTGTGCTGCTACTGGTATGGATAAGGACTTGAGAGTGGGTCACTTTGGTGATGATTTTACAGAAATAGGTTGTGAGGCGGGAGGAAATTAGACTACTGAGGAGGTTGTGGGGTGTGTCGGGCATGAATTTGTTACTGAGAAGGCTTCATTGATTGGAGAAACTACAAATGATAGTGCAGAAATGGAGGATATAGTGGAATCATCTTTCATAAAGGGGCTGGTTCGAGAGCATGTGGCTGGTAATGCAGTGGTAGATGAGCCAATGTAAATAGTGATGATGTAGGGGATGACCTAGAATAGTGCCTTGGTGACTCATGTTTTCCCTTATTATGAAATTCTTGGTATCCGGGTGGGAGAACTCGTTACTTTTGTGGCTAAGGATGCCTTGTTTGGTCTTGAGAACACATTTCATGGTAACATCATAAAGATGGTAGAGTATAGGCCCCAGGATCCGACGGTTAAGCAGGTCTTTGATCATTTGAAGCATGATCTTGGAATTGAAAATACAGAAAATGTGGATGGGTAAGAAGTGGATGATGGGGGAAGGGAAATCATGGTCTCTACTAGAAATAGATTTCTAGAACTAGAAAATGAATATGAACTGCATGAAAAAGATAATGATGCAAGGGGGGAAGTAGGCCTCCTAGTGCTTGCTGCAGCTGAGGAAGATGAGCAAAACCTTGTGGATCAGCCACAATGTGTTGCCTTAGTGGATGCTGACATTCAGGTCTAGAACGAGGATGGTATTGGCATTGGATTAATGGGGGAGTAGCAGGATCCAGTTTTTTTGTAGGGGGTGAGCTGTGCTGCTGCTGTTATGGTGAGTTCTGGACAGTCTGTGGTTGAGGTTGTGGGGATACAGGCCATGGGACCAAATTTCAGGAGATGGATTGCAATTCCTTCTAGTTAGAGTTGGTGACTGACTTTTTGTTGGAGGATGGTTATCATGATGTGAAAACATTGGGAGAGTGGAGTGATATCATAGATAGTGACAAGAAAAAGAATAGTTTTGTGGTATGAACTTCTTACAGTAACATTGTCCTGGGTGCAAGGTTGAAGCAGCAAGGGGATGAAGGTCCTTAGACCGCCCCACCACGGCGTAGAGCGAAGAATGATTATTCTTATCTTCCAAAGCCAGTTTCCACTAGATCTTCTGTTGGTAGGGATTGTTGGTCTATGCAATCCTCAAAAGAATATCCGGCATTGGAGAAGCTGAATGTCAGAAGGAAATATTCCAAGGTTCATAAACAATATGAAATCTTAGAGTGGGAAACTGATAACGCAATGTATTTAGTCTCTAAAGGGGGTGGTGATGAGTATGATCTCGATGATATGTAGTTGTTATGGAATTTTTATACATACAATTCTTTTCTTTTATTAAAAAATGGTCAGAGGCTTTCCGTTGGTTAAGCATTTCTGGTATACTATACTAATGTATTGAATTTCCAAAAATAAATCCCAAAATATCCTTTATATTGGTAGACTCCTATCACATAAAACCTACTAGGGGTGTTTAATACATAAAACATATGAACAAACTGAGATGATGATGATTTCAATAACAATTATATTAATGAAGATATATATGCATGTAATGTCAAATAAAATAATTAGATGTTCATTATTCTAATAACCAAAATACCATTGATCAAAAAATAATTCAAAATTTTAATTATGGAATTTCAAAAAATCGATATTTCATCCATGTTTTTTCAAAAAAGGTCTTTCATTGGACTAGTCATAAACCATTGGAATATAATTGTTACTAATAAATAACCTGGTTCTCAACATTTAATACAAAAAACATTTAATGGATCCCCAATATGAATTTTTTTCCCTCCTTCATACACATCATATTTTTTAATTCTTTTATTGATTCCCTTATTATATATATATATATATATAACATGTCCCAATTCGATATAGACACATTCTTATGTGCTTATTTAAAAATTATTGGTGTATACTAAATCGATCATTCATTTCTCTATAGTCTCCAACAATCAAGGTATTATATAATTCCATACATACCTTCCAGAGTGACTCGGAGCGATAGTTAAGGTATAAATTAATTACCATATTTGGGGAAAAAATTAGGAATAATAATGATATCTTTCAAATTTTTCATCACCCATTTTGGTTTATCATATTCATCAAATATTCCTTCATATTCAATTATAACATGATTCTTCTAGGTTCTATCCATTGAATAAAACCAAAAAAATATTGTGATAAAGAATAAAAAAACTGGGAAAACTATATAAACATTTATATGATGTCTAAATAATGTCAACATGTTTATATTTTATAAAAAATATGTTTTATGGAAGGCCACTGATTGTAACCATCAAATACAATCCTTTATAAATGTTTTAATTTATAATGTGAATTATCAAAATCATATCTTTCAGGAGTTTATAACAATCTATGTTGTAAGGCCCATTTTTGTGTACCATATCACTAATTATTCAGGAGTATAATTTTTTACGACTTATTACACCTAGATACATCAATTCTAGAAGCCTGTATACTTGTAGTATCGAGACGTGTTTGTATATTCTTGGAAAACCCCACTAATATCCACCTAACCAAAACTATAATTTGATATTATATACAGTCTTCATGGACAATCATAGGGTTATTTTTCATATTATATGTTTTACAAAATATCAATTCAGACTATTTTACTAAAATTACTCTAATTCCATCATTAATGAAACTGACCCATGTATCCTTGATCAAGTTCCTAAATTATTTCATATGCATAAGATAAAAGGAATTGAGTTATGATGTACCAAATAATTATGTCATCTTGGTAAACTATATAGAAACCAGATTCAAAAAATAAATTTGAACACAAAAAGTACCAAAACAATTTCAAGAATATCATTATTACATCTATAATATATATTCATATCATTCATGGTAATCTTCATGGATTCAATGGAAAGGAAAAAAAGAATAGGGTCGAGCTCAAATTCCAAATAATATTTATGTAAAACAGAATATATATCGAGTAAATAAACAATAATCAATATTCAATTATCTATAAGGTAAGGTAAATATACAAAAAAGACATCCCATTTAATAGATAAAATTATATTAATTATAAGATAATGAATAATCAATCTAGAAAGGAAAATAATTCAACACATGTTCTATTTAAATAACACCAATATCGCGAGTATATATAAAATAATCAACTTGAAAAGGTAAATAACTGTACACACATTTTGGTTAAAGAACATGACTATCATGAATAGATAAGGAATAAACTATATGTATAAGTAAATAATTGAACCCACATTAGTTTTAAATAATATGACTATAATGAATCAATGTGGACTAATCCATATTAAAATGTAAATAACATAACACAGACAAGATTTAAATAACAAGACAATAATAAATACTTAAGGTTTAATCAATATAAAAATTTAAATAACATAACTCATATTCCATTTAATCAATTATAATATAATTTAATTTAATTAGAGATAATATTTTTGCGAAAAATTTGATGGATAATTATAAATGACTTCTTAGTGACTAAAATTATTAGTTGTTGGAATTAATTATCTTATTAATCATGAAACCTATTCTATAACGACCAATCACAGGACAAATTAAAATATTTTGGTATATAGAAAAAACAAACCAATTTAAGTATGTCTCTCTAATAGATTCATCTCATTAGACTACTGATGCAATGAGGGGTTATCTATAACTGTGATAACATATATCTCCATGTCCTAATAATTCCTCATATATAGAATAATTAACTAAATTCATGAATAATGATATTTATCATCAAATATGTATATTGTGTAATGAAAACAAATTTATCATTATTTCCATAGATTATATAATAATATTTAATATAAAACACAATATAAAGAAATGATATATATTATGTCAGTGTTATTGACTACAAGAAAATCATGAAAGTGAATTTAAATACATTCCTTGGCCAAAATGATCATAAACCATACATATAAATACTATTTATTATATCAATACAAAATATCTTCTGTAGAGTATAAATAATAGCTTGATGTCTTTATTAATAGAAATAAAAAAAAATAATTGTTAACAAATTCTTTATGGAAAACATACTTTATACATTAAATATTTTATAAATTAATGTTTGTTATTTATTTTTAAAATTATTATCAATGATAATAACCATAGAAACATAAAATGTATTAATTTAAAAAATATCTTCTCATGATGGTGGGAAACTATTTACATGTCATTAATGTTAAAAGAAAATACATTTCACATTTTATGTAAATCCCAAATGGTCCATATCGGGAAATTAGAATTAATAATGTATTCGATTTTAAAAAGGTAAAAAATGGTTAATATAGCTTCAATAAATAATTTGTATAATATTACTGAAATTTAAGGTTTTTCAAAAGTATTTTGTAAGTATAAATAAATTATAACCGAAAAGGAAAATCAAATTTTATTTTATTAAAAAAATTATCAATAATTTTATATTACAATGAAAGGAATATAGTAATAATATGTGAAAACATCATGATTAAATCCACAAGGATAAAATCGATGGTTTTTATTATAATATGATCAAATAAATTCTATCAATGGATATGCATGTATAAATTGAACTGGTTAAAAAGAGATTGATAGATTAACTATTACAAATATCATAAAATTTAATTGGAAATTAAACAATGAGTAGATTTAGTTTATCAAATATATAAACAACTAATCCTAGTTGAATTTTAACAGAAGTTATTCAAAAATAATTATAGAAATATCCTTCGAATATTTTGGAAAATGAATAAGTAAAATAACCCAATGAAAATTTGTTGAGTTACAAAATTCAATAACACTGAGTAATTTTGAATTAAAAATCACATAGATGAAAATGTTCAAATTAAAATAGAAAATAAAATTAATTATAAATTTTTGATTATATTAAATAACTATGGGGTAGTATATACCCACTATAAATTATATTATGTGCATAATAATAAAATATAGCTCAATGAAGATAATTTTTATGAAGTCCCTTACCTCACACTGGATTTCGGTTGAATGTGTTTAAACATAAGTATAATGGCTTTAATCTAGTTATTAACTTATATTAAAACCATATTAACATTTATGATATCATATGCGAACCATTTATGATAACTTATCAGATGTTCATTTATAGTAACTAATTTTTACTATTGTTTCAAGCAATAACTATCAAATTTTTAATGCATATATAAACATAAATTCTTTGGAAAATTGAAATGTTATAAATTTCCATAATTTATTGAATTATAATAATATCGTAACTTTGATTTTTTTATTAGATATGGATTATTAATCATTTTTTAAATTTGATCATTGATAATGGATCGTTTCTCTACGTAGAGGTAGTAGGTCGTATGTACATAAGTGTGATGTTATAATTTATTTAATATCTGAAAGGGTAATGAATTAGGTAATATATTAATTTTAATAAATAATACCATATCCTATATATAACATATATTCACTATATTTACCGTTAAAATTTTTCGTGTAATAATATGGTAAAAAAACAAATCACACCGCTTAGTGAGGTCGAAGAACCCAAAACACATGACTGAAATTACCTCATTTTAATTTGAATGGAATGTATGATGTAATATGTGATATTATATTTACATAAGTATAATAATATTATAAATAATATATATATATATATATATATATATTTAATTTATCATTATGTATAACATTGTGATTTTTTAATTTAAAATGAGGTACATTAGTCCGTGATGTGGTAGTCTGATGTATAGATGATCGATGAATTAATTTATAATTTTATAGATGAGTAGGGGATATATTTCATCCTCTAAAAATAAAAACATAGAAATGTATTGGATTTACATGTTTTATTATACTCTAATTATTTTATACTATCTGACGGAGGTGGATGAAGAAATAAACCAAACGCAATATTTTATTAACATTATCTCTTCCCCGAACATCTTCTTTTGGATTCCATCAAAATATTTCTATGTTTTTTTTTCTGAAAAAAAAATTATTTAATATTTGTTAGGGGATTTAGGAAGTTATTTTGGTATGTATTATCTGATACAAATTTCATTCGATGTGTGAAGATAGGAGGAGTGGGGAGGACTTTAAAAAGTGAGGAAGAGGATAGACACGATTTTTTAAATAAAATATTACTCTAACGAAAATTTTTATCATAAAATAAGCATATAAATGGTTCATTAAAAACCCTTATGATTATTATGTTCATTATATGTCCCTGAAATTGGGTCTCGACAATTTTTCATTCGTTTTAACACTTTTAAGCTTTTTTGACATATGGTGAATAGTTTTTTTCATAAATTTTGTAATTAGTTTTTATATTTTTTAATATATATAATAGTAAAAAATAAATTGGAACTTATTACATAGTATATATTATTATCATTTTATATTTGGATTCATTTTTTTCAAATTAAATTTAATTAATTGGTTGAATTATAATTTAAAATATACAAGAAGATGTTATGAAAACAAGGTTTTCAAAAGTTGAAATCTTCATATGTATAAAATGTTTTGACATTTATATTCAATTTTAATTTTATTAAATGAAAAAATAGAAAAATAATTATATAATGGGAATAATTTTTCTTTTAAATAAATTTAAAATATAAATTCTTCGTGATAATTATTTAAACTAAAGTTCATTTTTTACTAAAAATCTGAATTTTTTACTAATCATTTTATATTTAATCCTATCAATAATCTAAAAAAACCATACAAGAATAAATTTTAACTATATTTTTCTAAATATTAATTTATTTTTTCATTAAAATTTCTAATTTTGGTAAAAGGTATTTTTATATTTTATGCGGATAGAGTAACTAAATAGTAATTTATAATACATTTATCTTCCAGAAAAAGAATTATTTTCATTTTAAAGGATTATTATTTTATTTCCAATTAATATATTAATAAATAAGTTGTTAATACAAGTGTAAACCATATATTTTTTTAATTTAAATTTTACTATTCACACCATCCATATTAATGGATTGGTAATAATATAAACATTTTAAATAATAATTTTATATTAGAGTATTGTTTTTTGTTCAAACCCATTGATACGTGCATCACAAGAAATAAATGGGATTGATTTTGTTTAAATAGAAATATATAGTAATTTATATAGTGTTTTATTTTATTATATGATAGGTTTTAATGTGTCAAATGCTCTTTCGAATCCGATTTTCTACTTTTAAATTCTCAATTTTTAATTGAGAGTATGTCAAAATTAAATTTGATCTCTCATATAGTTCTCTAATAATAGTATTTCACAAAACATTTTATTAGTAACCCTTAATTTTCAATATTGAAACTAATTTTATACATTGGTTCTCCCCTCTAATAAGCATCATGTTGGAGAAAAACACATAGCATATAACATTATCAAATTGGATGTATTTCAATAATTATTTCACATAATTAATGTAAATTCAAACAACTAACCGAAAACATATTATAAAATGAAACTATAATCCCACAATACATAGATTTATTAACAATATAAATGTATCCAAAATGAATTTCCTAAAAAAATAGGGAATAAACATAAACCAAATATATAAGATTATCTCTTATAATCATTAACATGATCTCCAAACATTATATAAAAATATGATTAAAATATATTTCTATATATATTGGTGAAAATTCATATATATTAATTAGGATCATCCTCATGAAAACAAATGAAATACATTATGAGAAAATCATCTACATTGGAAAATTAAAAATAGAACCAACATTCACTTACCTTGTTAACCCCCTCCCAAAATCAATAAGGATCTTTCCCCAAATATTTCTTCGAGGTATAACAAAATATTATCATAAGTTTATATCAAAATGTTCCGCACAACCAGTTTCAACAATGGGTTTTCACTCTTATAGAATAACATGAAACATCATACTGCTCTAAATTTCTTAATTAGTTTTTCAGCAACACATCATAGCCCATATCAAATCTATAACACATTATTTATCCATATCATCACTATCCTCACATATCTACCTCCACATTCTACCACATTTACTTATTATAATAATAAAAACATACCATTTAAACATCAAATTTAATTATAGTTGGGAATTATGAACATGATTTACGTTAGCATTATTCACCACTCATACAATTAATGACACCCACCATGTATCATTATCACATTCTCATCCCATCAGATAACTAAGACAACTAATATTTCCCATTATATAAACCTAAGTAGTGAAATAGCTTATTATTTTTACAATTAGGAGACATCACTATAAATTACCACTAATTTTGTAATCTCATTTTTACATGTTGTAAATAAACATATCATAACAACACATTCCACTAGTAATGTTGGATTAAAATTTTATTGAACTAAGAAAAATAATTTACTTAAAACCCCATTTTTTTTAAAACTAAAATATATTATTCTTAATATACAATATAAAAAACTATTTCCTAACATGTATTGAATATTTTCCACAAATTCTCAAAATATAATTGTATTAAAATCACAAAAAAACATATTACTTTTTGTCATTACATTTGTTAATGTAGACCAAGGAAAGGGGTAGTATCAGATGCTCAATAAGGGTATAAATAAGATATAAAAATCATTGAAAATAATTGAGAAAAATGTGCATCATGATATATATGAAAATTATAAACATTTATACAGAGATCATAAATCTCGATATATCATATAAGTCTTGGAATAACTTACGACGTCAATCAAGTGTGTGAAAAAAATTCCCATTTAACAAGATTTACTGGGTCACAACCTAGTAATATTATAGGAAAACGATATTGACCTAAATATGGAAATAATAAAAAATTAATTTTAAACATAAATTTATTACAATTATATCCACATATATTCTTATGTTCAATCTTAACCAAAATTATACCCACAAAAAATGTGTTGAGTAAAATATAACCATAAATATATGCACAAATAATATAATTATATCATGACTTGTATATCATATCCAATTAATTGTAAATTAATATAAGACCCACTTATCAACATCCATATATATGAGGTACATGAAAAATAAATAAATCATTATATAATAAAAATAAATGGAATGAAAATTGGTCTTATATCCTATTCAAATTGATTCATATAAGGAAAATTATATAAATTCCCTCAATAATCGTTACATGGTTTTCTAATGAAAAATAAATTGGTATTTTAAGATATTATTGTAATTTTTATATAAATAACCTTCAATTAAGATAATATTGTATATAGAAAATACACAATGCATATAAAACGTTTATAGTTAAATTAATTGTTTATCCAATCTATCTATTTATGTCATCTAGGTCAACACACTTCAATTAATGAAATCAAAAACATGGAATTCGAAAATAGAATGAGTCAGAATAATCTTTATTTTTACACATGGTAAATATATAGAAAATACAAAATAATTAAGAATAAATCATCTCATAAATAAAAAAATTTATATGAAATCCATAGAAATTGGTGGATAGTAACATTTTCTTAATAACCATGATGATGTGTAAATATATCAAATTTCACTAAAATATTTTTAAAATAATTCTGAAGATAATTATAAATTTCACATTGGATATAATGAATATACATTACCATTTAAAAATATTTATTAAATATAGAAATATTTTTTTCAAATTTGAGGATTATAATTTCATTCAGAAATAAATAATCTCAAGAGAGAATGTTTCATAGAAGATTATATATTAACTTTGGGATGTGATCATAGTGAATTAATTTAAAAGGGATTCATTTCATGAATTGAAGAAAAAGATCCATAATTAAAGAGTTAACAATTTATTTATTTATTTAAAAGTAAATTTAAAATTATAATAAAATCGCATTATTCAATTATTGATCAATATAATTATATATTCAAACAATTATAAAATTAATACTTACATGTAACATAGTTCTTATCTCCAAAAATGAAATGTGATGTGGATTGATTCACCATAAAGAAACACATAATGAAAATTATGTGTCCAGGGAAGTAAACTTTTAAAGAAACATTTAAAACTATATGAATTACCAATGAAAACGATGAGGGGTTTTAGATATAAAATAAATTACATAGATGGATTATAAATAAAATATCATCATTTTAAGATAGTATAATAGAAAACCCATGTATTTTGTGTAACCATTCATTCGAAAAAACATACTAAATTAGAAATTAAAATTAACATTATATGTCACAAATAAAAGATAATTAAACATATTAGACATATAATTGGTACTGTATATACCATATAATATAATATGGTGTGAAAAATCAAATATGTCATAGAGATTTGAATATTCGATAAAGATACCCAAACATTAATTCATTAATTAGAATAACATCCTTGAATATAATATATTAATAACTATCTCCACAACATATTTTACAACAATATTCATATCTATATCCTTTTATGTGTATTTTTTATAATTATTCTTATAATATATATGGTAGTCATTATCTATTTTTAATATAGTGTGTGAGTAATCAAGATCATTTTAAACAAGTTTCATTAAGGTGTTGTTATTATTTATTCTTATAAAAATGCATAATTATATATCCTAAAAGGAACTAAAATATATTATTTAGTAATATTTATTATTATTTAATTTCATGATGTGTGAGTTTGGTTAGTGACCTATAAAGGTGTAATTGGTGATGTGCATTTGTCAATTATTTTTTATTGAAAGAAATATATGATCTTCATTGATGAGATCGATAATAATGTTACAATTCTAGTAAAAAATGATTTCATTATTGACATAATGATATAATTTGACATCAACAATTATGCTGACATATCAATCCATAAAATTATTTTATATCATTTTTCATGTTGGTGGTTAGACCCAGATAAAAAAGAACATAAAAAGATTAATGGGTGAGTAAAGTTATAAAAGTTGTTTTTTAATATCATTATTGCAAAAGAATAAATAAATTATTTACATTTTTCAAAGGTGGTGATTAATACATGAGTTGATTTAATAAATAATAATGAAACATGATAAAAAATTAGATAATGTTAATTTAGGAGGTGGTAGTCCACATATATAATTGATGTTTTAATTTTTAGTAATGGAAAAGTTGAAAAAATGTTACTGATTATAAGAATGTAAAAAAATAATTAATAAAAAAATAGTAATGTCATTTTATATTAATGGAAAAAATTAGGTATGGAATTTTATGATATAAAATACGTGAATGTAGTGAAAGATTACTTCCCACATTTTGGACTTGAGTTTTCATTTAGAGTTTTCCTTCAAAATAGTGGTATTACGATACGTTATTGTGACTATGATATATGTTTGAAGTAAAAGGATTATGGAGTTACTATAAAAGAAAATTATTTAATAAGAAACAAAAAATAATGAGTATTCAAGTTTTGGTAGTGTTAGACACCTTTTATATCTGGTGAGAATTATTTCTTTAAAATTATTAAATCATAATATAAATAGAGAACATTTATCACTTGTCAAGATGATTCCAACATTCTAAATAGTGAAGGGGTGATATATTTTGGTCAATCCACACTATAACCACAAATTTGTAATCATTTTTTAAAATTTTAGGCCTTTTAATACATTTTAAACCAATTTGACCCTTTTTCATTTAATATATTAGTTATTTTTTACATATGAAACTAATTTTATATAGATGAAAATAATAAAATTTAAATCATTTTCTAATTTTGTCCAATTTTTTCTAAATTATAAATCCATTTCATTATATTAAATTTCTATTTTTCTGAAATATAAATTTTAACATTAGTTCATATAATACGCAAAAATAATTTATACAAAAGTGTAATGTAAATATTAAATTTCATATATCAGATAAAATTATCAAATTTATTATTTTAAGGATATAAATAAGATTATTATAATTGAAATAAAATTTATTTCGATTTCAATGAAAACCAAAATAGGTTAAAAAAGATATTTCATAATTGAAAATTCCTGAAATAGTTTTTTCGTGAAAAATATTAACTATGTTAATGAAATACAAAATATATGTTTCATAAACCTGGAATTATATTTTTCAAATTTATTACATTATATTGTATGTCAATAACTCTCTTTATAATGGTGTATTCACAATTTGAAGCACACACTTGTGTTTCTGAAATTGTTTTTTAGTGATTAGATGAAATTTTTTATGAAATATTTTAACAATACCAAAAGAACAATCAATGGTCTGTAAAGAAGACTAAATAAAAGTTTTTAATATTTTTAATCCTTTTTAGAGAACCTTATAAAGAATTTATATATTTTTATGAACTTATTATTTATTCTAAAACCAAATTTCCTTCCCCATTCACTTAGTGATGGGTATTATATTTAAAAATCGTCAAGTATATGGTCATTGTAGATGAATTGATGGTGGACAGATGGGATTGTATGACAAGATGAATATGTTATGGTTCCCACACCCATGGTCTTAGGTATTCTGATGTATATATTGATTTTCTTTATCTTGGGTGTGATATAATCTATGTTGACGGTTTCATTATATTTAAAAAATTCTAAATGATTTGAATACTATATTTGGAGGACTTTGGTGATTTTATCATTATAATAAATGTTTCTAGAAATTCTCTCATCAAATCAATAACTAAATATCTTTCAAGTTAACTCCTTTAAAAACCCATCATTCTAATATCAATATTGTTTGTAGATTTTAATATTTTATCTATCTCATTTTATTTATTACTATTACTTTGTTATTTATTGTAATATTTTGAGGGAATTTAGATTATATTAAACTTTTATTTCTCATATAAATCCTCCTATATTACCATTTTTTCAATTATTGGTTCTCATTATCTTTAATGTGAGGGTATTTGGTTTTCTTACCATAAATATTAAAAGGAAATGGAGTATTTCTTTGAGGATTATAGTCATACTCGTTATAAAGTTTGGGTTCATTTTCTATTTAGTATCGTTTAAAAACATAGAAAAGGGGTTTTGGGTTCATAGATACATTTAAATACAAAAAATAAAAATAAAGTAAATCCTCATTAAATTTATTTTGTAGATGTACGGTATCTTCTTGAGCTGTTATTGAACATCTTTACAATTCATTATCCATTTTCAAATTCCAAATTTTCATTTTCATGTTCCATTTGTCTTTCATTTATTCAAGTACATCATACATATATGTATGCACATCAAGTGAATATATTCAAAAATAACATTATGCTTTATTCGTAAAAACATATTTATCATGGATATTATATATATTATCAATCAAAATTAACTTTATCATTTCATTCAATTTTAAAAGATTCAATTTTTATTTGAATTTTTCATTACCTATTAAATTTTTTAAATTAAATTTATCCAATAATCTCATTTCAACATTACACATTGACCAAACCATAATATCAAATGAGATGTTTTTTTAAAGATTATTTTTAAAATAATATTTACTATTTTCTAAAATATATTAGATTTCAAAGGAACAATATTTTTATTCGATACAAATTCATATAATTCAAACGTAACATAATGACTTTCCATTGGAATAACTCATTTCAATATTTTTAATAACTATAAATAATGATAAAAAACCATCATTATATTTCATAATATAATTTTTTAATGTAACTACTGTATATTTTTTAAATTTGTTTTTCAAATAAATATAATCAATTTGATATTCTGGGTTATGCACAACACTGAGCATTTATTGTGATACATACTACACCTGGCTTAGATTATATTACATGAAACCCTGAGATTGGATTTTATTATACAAAAAATAGAGATTATTTTATATGTGAAAAACTTATTCTGTCTTTCATAATAAGAAACATTTATTGTCACTTTTGATACATAAAACACAGAGTTTAAATGAAACATTAAAAACTTCTAAAGTATTATTATTTAATTTTATAGTTATCACCAAAATAATGAAATGGAAAGTATCAATAGAATTAAAAATACTATATAAATATACAATAAATAAATGTATATAAAATTAAATCATAGGTGACAAAAATTTATAATATGAGAATAAATTATATTTCAAATATAAAGTAATTATTTTTCATAAAAAATATTTTTATTGAAAAAACATATTTTACATCAATAAATTAAAATATTCAATTTTGGTGATGGATATTAATAAAATTTATATATTATATATTCAATAAAAATATTAACATTCATCATAATTTTTGTATATAAGAAATAAGAATGAATCCCATTTTATGTTTAGAAAACAACCTTTTCAAAAAAACAAGGTAATCACATTTAATTGCATATATTTTTAGAAAATAATTTTTAAATTTTTTTTAAAAATATATATTATAAAATGAAATTAATTTTATATATCATCATGTAAAAATTATATTTTGGAAATTGTTTCATACTTTTCTAAAGAGATTATTATTTTGTGAAATTTTAAAAAGTAATGAATTTTACTTGAACATTTTCATATAGTTTAACAAATTTTAAAAGGGAAATTATATTTCAAATTTGTTTCAAAGTTAAATTAGTACAATTGTAAAAATATTAATATTGGTATGTACATTATAATAATTTTTAAAATGAATTTTGATATAAAAACATTGCAATCTTTTGAACACTCTCTTTAAAAATACACTTTTTTATCATTTCTGTTGAATTAATATTAAATTTAAATTTTCCAATAACATGAAAATAATTTTAAAAATATATATTTAAAATTTATACTAAGAATAAAATATATTTTATAAAAATAATAGAATTCTTTTATGAAAAATAAAAGTGAAAATATTATAAAATTATTATCTTGGTTGATATAAAAATTGGTATAGGGAGGCTTAAAAAAGATATAAATTTTAAAATGAATATTATATATTTAAAACTACTATTTAATAGCCATATTTAAATATTTTAATAACCAATATCTATTATAGTTTCAATTGGAGGAATTTTATTATGGAATGATTGTTATTTGGGAGTCTTTTGGGAAATTTCTATGTAGTATTGAAGTGGGTTCCATTCCCCAACATAGAAAAGGCCATCAACACCCTTCCCATTATCAAAACATAATTTTTTTAATAAAAATATTTCTCAATAAAAAATAAAAATTACTTCTTCTAATTATATATTACATATTCTGTATAGGAATCCATACTATAATGGATTTTGGTGTGATCCTAATAAGGATAACCCAAGAAGTGGAAAAATTCATTAATGGGAATTTATTTAAATTTTTCTTCCATTGTCTTCCATTATAATAAAAAAATTCAGATGTAATAGAATGATAAACATAAATATAATTATATTATGTTTTGGTAAGGTAATTAACTTCATTGATGTCTAGTTATATCATTTGTCTTATGAAATCATCATTCGTGTGTATGGAGGACCAATGGCTAATGAACCCATGTCATTTGTTTTCAGTCTAACAGGTCTCAAAGGATGAACTAATTAATGATTTATTATTTATATTATATATATATATATATTATGAATCGGTATTTTTTATATTACACCAAACTTCATGATCTTCATATTATGAGAATATGATTACGTCGCTCGGTTAGAAGACAGACTCCCACCTCCAATGTGAAGTGATTCATTCACTATATAGTTGGAAGGTAATAAGTATTTTTTAAGGATTATACGTGATATATATGAAACACATAATATTTTATAATGATATTTTATCATTTGAAGTTATTTATAACAATCCAATAAGAAAATTGAAATGGAAATCAAGTATATATGTGACATATCATCTTAATGAAAATTGTATTTAATTTTCCTTCAATAATAATAGGGGATTAATAGAAATAAAAATATAATGAAAATATATGATATGAATAATATGGATATAATTATGGTGATGATTAATTCCTGCTAAATTTGAGGGGATAAAAAATTAAAAATCCAAACATATATGTAAAACAAAGAGGTTATTATCTGAAATGTAACTTTAACATGGAATTGTAAATAATGAGGTAATAAAATGTCAAAATATATGTATAAAATCAAATATTTAATATTCATGAGTGAATGTATAGGATGAAATTCCATATTTATGGTTATATATTTGTAGTCTCCATTTTATTTTTGGTATACATATATAAATTCACCACACATTTAATATGTGTAGTGTATATACTACCACCTTGGCATGTTATATAATGAATATACATATTTTCATTACATTATAATTTTAATTTAATGATATTATATTGTGGGGATTACAATTTAATATTTCTTTATTAGAAAAGAGTTTATGTTATAATCTCATAAATTACAAAGAATGTTTATGATTTTTCTTCCAATCATGAAATATTATGTTTTATCTCTTAATAAATACGTGAATTTTATTCACCTATGGTTATCTCATGATAAAACATTTTTTACATTCATTTTACAATATCAATTTATCTAAGAGTATGAAAAAATAATTTTTAAGGAATATTCATCTTTATTTCCCACTTCGATCAGAAATTCATTTTCATCCAAAATATTATTTTCTAAAAAGAAATGAAAAAATGTTTTTTAGATAAAAAAATGTTTGTTATGAATAATTTTTTACCCATGAATGAAATTTACTCAAATTGTATTAAAGTAATAATAATTTAATTTACTAAACAATGACTTTTTGAATTTTTCTGAAAAAGTAAACATACTCATTATTTATACCATGCAGGAAATGAAATTTATTTCCCATTATCATGACCACTTAAATATTTTAAGGTACCCTAAAAGTTTTTCCAATGAATTTTCAGTGAAATTTATTTCATTAAAATATGTGAATGTTTTATATTGGAAATAAATTATTTCAAAATGTAAAGGATTCTAAAAATGTTTTTGGGTTATAAAATGTTTTTTTTAAATTAGATTGTAATTTTACTCATGAATGGTTATAAATAACATTTAATGATTTTTTATATGTTTTAAAAGAATATTTTCAGAGTTAAATAAATTCAAATTTTTAGAGTATAGTTTTGAAAATTTATTTCAATGACTGTTTCTTTTTTCTGGTAAACATTACAATTAAACATTCTTTCAAAATCTTTCTCTATATGATTGAAATACATCAATATTACATATTATTTACTATGGTATCATCCGATGATAAAATTATTATTCATTTAATGAATGTATTATTTTTATGACATATTGTTTATCAAACTTGTTTACTTATATGTGGGAGATATCATGAAATACTTCATATGAATCATGGTTCCTTTTACCCTAGTTATACTTTGATTAATTGATAAAATGATTGTGAAACATGTCTATTTTCCATAGGTTAGGATAATATTAATTTTTTTCTAATCCCATTTCATTTCAAGTGTAATGACATATTCAATTTATTAGTATTTTCATTCACAAATATGTATGATTTTTCATGATGTTATGTGTGGGACCTATATATCCAAATAATGAATTAGGTAAATATGTATATCTCATGAGATAATAATTGGAAACATGCTTATTTGTAACATCCTAGATTTATGATGTATTTTTCATTTTTAATAAATTATTTCACTATATAAGAATAAAAAATTTAAGAATAACCAAAGAATTATTATTAATAAAGCACTGAATTTATTAAATTTATACCAAACATGAAACCACAGATAACATAGTAAGCTCACTATAGGAACTAAATACACAGAATGACCACAACCGATAATGAAAATAATGTTAATAATTAATCCCATGTCCTTTGGATCATCCATAACTATATAGTTTGTACAAAGAATAATAATGAAGATAAAAAGAACAATGGGATGTATAAAATAGTTATAGAAGACAGAAAACATCTACTAAATTTTGAAATGAATACCAATAATCATTGTTTTTTATAATAATTTTCATACATAACCACTGGAAATATATTCGTTTGGGTTTTAGAATTTTTTATGTGACATTGAAAAAAAATTAAAATTAATATAATATTTTAAATTATGTTACATAATGTAAACTAAGACATAAAATTATTTGTAATATAGATTTGAGAATAAAAAAATATAAAAAAATTATTTTATAATAATTTTTTGTAACGAAGTTATAATGGATTTTAAATAAATTAGAAAAATTATTATATATTTAGTTTTAGTATTTAAAAAAATTTGGTCCAAAATAAGGATGACTTGATGACATCCTCAAACAAATAGGAGAAACCACTAGGGTTCAACCCCATTTGGGAGGCATCTACCGGTTGTATCCCAAGGAAAAGGTTATTACTTCCTAGAGCATCATTACAACCATTCGTGGGAGGACATGTTAGTAGGGCACTATGATTATAATTAAGTGGTTGGGCCATATCCTACCACAAACCATTTTACAGAAATATTGTGTGTGGCTATGATTTTTGTATTGTTTATCCACAACTATTGATATAAGGAGTCAACTGAAATCACTTAATTTAGATGTGGGAGAAGTTTTAAATCCCCATATTAGATCTGAACCATCCATTTGAGATTGAGTTGATAAGATTTATTCCCTCTTTTTTATTTTCATATACATTAGTGTTCTTCAACCCAAAATCCATGAAATACTAAAACCTTGACATTAATATATTAAAAATTTTCACCATTGAATTCTTTATCAAACCATGACCCAACTCGATGTTGAATCTCTTTGAAATAATGTAATGAGTAATGTGGAATAAAACAATAAAAAATCCAAAGAATAGAAATAAATTTTTATTTTTTCTCTCTTAACATCAATAGAGAGATAATTAAAATATATATAACACTAATACACAATTTCCATTATTAATTACATAGAAACACATCTTTCTCATCCTATCTGTAAAATATTTTGAATTTTTCTATTTTACAGACTTATAACAAGGGATGAAAATACCAATCATATATGAATTATATTTAGTATCATGCCAAATGAATCGCACACTTGGATAGGTAATCGTATTATTACGTTCAATTTTCACTAGGAGCATAAGAATTTGTTTTCCAAATAACCAGTGTAAAACATACAAATAAATTCACTAGATATATAAAACTCATTTGATACACGCCCTGATGTCTTGGCCAATTCTGCAAAATTATTCTCCCAATCATTTTATTTCTGTCCAGAATTCAACTTCTATGGATTTATCTATTTAATGAATGGTCTATACTTGATGTAAAATTTATGTATCTATATATATTGGCATTATATATAATAAAAGGATGTTTGTATTTAAATATTGACATCAAGAATATTTATTTAGAAAAAAATATTTTATTTTTTTCATTTTTTTAGAATTTTAACCCTTATAAGGGAAGTGTTTGAATTCAATATGTAACTTTTTTAAAATATTTCTATATATATTTATAACATTCATTTATAGGGTGTTACTATTATGAATAATTATTTAATGATTTTTAAAAATATATTTTAAAACAATAAAAATAACTTTTTTGTTATTTTTAATATTTAAATTGTTTTTAAATTATTTTCTATGTCAAATTGATAAATATTATTATTTTAAAAAATAAATATACATTATCATTTTATGAGTTCATTATATTTAATAAATATTTGAGTTGATAAATGTTATCGTTTGTTGTGTGAAATGTGTTTGCATGTCCATAGATGTCATTAATAGTTTATATATGGACATCATCTATAGTTATAATTCCAATTTTATATATTTTTAGTATAAGTATTTTTTTCAAATTTCTATTCCATTATATTTACTACCCTTTAAAAAATAAATTAATCTGGTAAATGTATTGATTTTGAATAAATGTTTTATAATTTCATAAAAACGAAATTATTCTATATAAATGAATCTTATGATTGTTTTCTTCTATGAATATAATTTACGTATGGTTTTTATTGGTTTTTGGGTTAAAAGAGAGAATGGAAAGACCCGAAAAATGTTTTCATTAATTATGGACGTAAAATAAAGAATCAAATGGTATGGTATGAGTAGTAGACTAATGATCTTAAAGAGTCATTGACCAACTTGTGATATGAATAATTAGAATAATTTAATTTTTTATATACACCTATATATCCTAAATAATTTATCAAAGTATATTTTTTAAGAATGAAAAATCTGAATAAGAATTTCAAAAGACTGTTATTTGGGAAAATAATTTGTTTTCAAATTAATATATACTTATTAAGGATACAAAGAAAAAAAATTATCGTGAACCCATTTCTATTTGTTTATTTAATCAAATTATTTATTTGACAAAATTTATCAAAAGAAATAATATATTACCAAAAATAATTAAAATAGTCTTAAAAATATCTTGAGAGCAATTTAATGTGCACCCCATGTTTAAAAATTATTTTCAATTTTTTGGAAGAATTAATATTGTGGTTGTTTAAAATAAAGTGACAGTTCACAATAAAACTATTGCATTAATTTTTGTACATCTTTGATAAATTTCAACGTATTTTCCATATCCTCCAAATCCTAGAAGGGACATAGTCATGGATGGTGAAATGTTCTATTTACTTTTATGTTGTTTTTTATAAAAAAATTTCATAGTGTATTTACTATTGAATCATTAAGGGTGGGTTCAAGGATTTAATATTGGTATCTGAGTGACACTCTAGATAATTTTTGAAAATTAGGATAAATTTAATAATATAAGTATTCCCCCATAGAAAATTAATTTTCCTTAATATTTTTATATGGAAGGTAAGAGAAAATGAAAAACCCTTTTGACCCATTTAGATGAATTAATCAAATATATAAAAAAATGACCCTATCAGATCAATTTGACTTTTTAGGGGAATTTATGGAATCATTAGACGTGTGTGACTTCTACACAGCCTTTAGGTTCTAATTATTTCATTTTAGTTTACTTTGATGATTCATAAACTTTTAAATATTATAATAAGAGAATGTTTGATCGTTCTATATGAAAGATGTACATGATGCATAAAATTATGATACACATCATACATTTGTCTCAATTTCTAACCAATATTTACATGAGTTTTATCCCATACACTCATTTTGGTTATTGGAAAAAGAAGGTGGGGAACTCGAATCTTCTCTCAGGATCTGTTTTATTGAGAGAAACTTGCCCTTTTGTGTGAATCTATGACATGGGAGATTATGGTGAATGTTTGAATTATTTTTAAAAATATAAGTTTAATTATTATTAATAATAATGAAAATATTTGTGTTGTAGGACCATTGTTTACATTTGTAAGAATATGAACTGTTATGTGTGTATGAATGAATAGAATGGTCACAATTCATTTAATGGGGATGAATGTAACATCTGAGATCAGTGATATTTTTTTATTTTTTATTTAATGTATTCGATAAAGAAGAAAAAAAATTTAAGAACAAAAATATAAATATTTTATTAATAAACCACTAAATTCATTACTTATTTACAAAACTAAAAACCATGTACAATTCTGTATTATCTATACTAGTGTTATCAACAAAACTGGGGCACCACCTATCACCAAAATAATTCTTAATATGCAACTTACTCCGCTTTGATCTTTAATAACTAGGAGAGTGGATCCATGAATTATATTTGGAATACACAGAACATGAGGGAGTTAAAGAAAAAATAGTTATGAATGAAATTCAAATATTAATATTTTAATTAATGATTTAATGAAGAGGTATTTATTAAAAAACATATTTTTAACTATTGTAAATATAGCCACTGGGGTTTTTGGTATCCATTAGGAGTCTTCGAAATAAATTCAAAATGTATGTAATATTTGAACCAATATAACGTAATGAAAAGTTATAAATTAAAGAAATAAATATATTTTTTAATTATAAAATTTAATATCATTTATTTAATATTAATAGTTGGTAAAAAATTATAAATACTGCAAAATTTAAATAGAAAAGTATTTTAATTTTAGTTATATCATTTAACAATTTTTTTTTCTAACCTAGGGATAACATGTGGAAAAAATAAATACATAAGTGAAACCACTACAGTCAACCCTATGAGATAGGTTTTTACCAAATTCATCCCAATGTTGAAAGGTGGATTCTTGTTGGAGCATTATTACAAATGTTTTTGGGTAGATCCATTTGTAGGGCCCTCTATAGTTCCAAAAGTGTTTGGGTGGAAGCCCATAATTCCTATGTGTATGTCCATTTATTGTGTTCCTGTGAATTAGGGATGGAGAAGCCAAAACAAGTCATATAATGATTCACAATACTCTCACTATTTATATGTTGATTTAATTATATATATGGAGATTTTTTATGAGGCGTTCATTCAAGAATGGGTTGATCTATGATGATATCTCTAATATTCATCCATCTTCATCGTTGGCCATCATCACAACATCCATGAACCATAAAACCCTCAACATTGACGAATTCTACATCTCTACCATCACAATATTCCTCTGCTCCTCCCACAATATGATTTTATGTTCCTTAAAATTAACATATAAAATTTATAAATTAATAAACAAACTCTAGACCATAGAACGGATATCAATTCCTATTTTTCTCGCTAAACAAAAATAGTCAGGTAGGATATTATATATATCTCTCTCTCACAATGATTTATATATTATTTACACAAACCAACACCTCTGCCATATTCTATGTTTGAAATATTTTTAATCCTTCATTTTTCAATTCATACACATATGAAAGAAACAAGTCAATAATATATATTATATTTCTCTTCAATATAAATTAATTACAAACATGGATATGTATAATGAATTCATAATTATAATTTCATATGTATGAAAATATTTTTTTTCCAAACAGAATTTTTAAAATATACAAATTACTTCTCACTCTATATACAACCAACACTTTTTGCACAACCATAATACATTCTCATTTCACCAAAATTGTTTTTTAATTATGATTAATTTTATCCAACATCCACCATCATTGGATTCATCCATTTAAGTTAAGTTATGTATTTATTTTTCAATTTATGTATATATATATTCTCATATTATATAATTAAAGTGGGTTTCGATATCATGAACATCATTATTATTATAGATTCTACCAAAATATTCTATTTTTTTCAAAAATTTATTTTAATTATAACCATTATAATGGAATCTTTTTAAATTAAATGATTTATATTATATATATATATTATAATTACATTAATATAAGATCAATTTCATGAATAAATATTTAATACTATGAAATAATATATTTTAAAATAATAACAAAACATTTTTTTGTTAATTTTTATCATTAATTGTTTTTTACTAAAAAATTTCATTAAATTTGGAAGAGTGATTATTTTATATAATCCATATTTCTAATCATTTTTTGTGTTATTTAAATTTAAATCATGTTGTAACGAATTAAAGTTATCATCTTATTTATGAAATTGTTTTGTTTTTTCATAAATTTCATTTATATTTTAGATATAACTATCATCTATAAATATCATGGGGATTTAATGATATTTTTTCATAAAAAACTATTTTATATTTCAATCACACTATGTTTATGATATTTTAAAAATACAATCAATATTATGAAGGTATGCACATCTCCAAAAAAAATTATAATTTTTAAAAATGATATTATTCTATGAAACGGATTTCTATGGTCAATATCGTTGCTAAAGATAATTTAAGAATGATTTTGAATAAGTTTTGTGTTAATGCTGTGAAATGAAGAACCATTAAAATGTTTTCTTAAATTGTGTTTATATTGAAATGAATGAAATTATAGAGTATGGGGATTAAACCCTAGATCTCAAGTGTAAATTTTCTACATGTGATAATAATATGTGTCCTAATGTTTGTTTCATTTTGGCTTTATACATATCATAAATAATATTTTTTATTTTTTATTTTCAAGAAGAAAAAATAAAAAAAATAATTTCTATGGATTGTTATTTTGGAAAATAAATAATTTTCAATTTAATACAATTATTAATTAAAAAATAGAAAATATTTATAGAAATGAAAACCATTTTCTACTAATTTATTTAATGAAATTATTTATTTGATAAATGGATTACAATAAATTTATAGATATTAAAAATGTAATTACAAATATTATTAAAACCATATACTGGGAAAATTAATGGATACACCATGTTTTAAAATTATTTTCACAGGTTTAATAGATTTTTTATTTGTGATTGTTTCATATAATGATTAAGAACATGTGAATATAATTGTATAAATATTTTTACATCATTGGAAAATTATAATGATTTTTCCTGATTCATCAAATCCTTAACCGAAAAATGTCATGGAATGAAAATTGTTCTAAAAATTATTCTATTTTCTATATATAAAAAATAAATAATTTTTTTTTACTAATTAAATATTATGTGTGGGTTTAGGGAATTATTGTTGGTATCAGACCAATGATTTAGAAAATTATTTAAAATTATTTAAAATTAATAATTTTAGTATTCCTCCATAGAAATTTTTATTTCCTTTTTAAATTTAGATGGGTTATAGAAGACCTTAAGCAATTATTTTTTTTCCATTCAAGATGAATTTATTGAAAGGATAATTCTAAAATCACTCTAAAATTATTTTGAACCCATTGCAATCATTTGACTCTCTCGTAAATGCCTTCATAAGATATAGAATACACATTATATACTATGATTATTTCTAGGATATGTTCTTGTCGATTATGATATTTTTCATACTCAAATTCTATCATATACATGACGGGGAAAACAATATGAGGGTCTTTAAAATTATTTTACAATAACTGATCAGTTTGAGTCTTTAGTGGACTATGTAGATGTTATAGAAGAGGGTGACCTCTATGAATCCTATATGTTTTTTTCTTCATATTTTTGTTTATATGGAATATTTAAAGACATTGAAATATTACCAGGAAATTTAGTTCTATTTTTCTATTATAACTATGTCCACTCATATGTATCTGAACGTTATACCTAACATACATCTATCAGAACATATTATTCATGTTTTCATGAGTTTTAATAAAATTTCTCTAGTTGGGTATGGGAAAAAATGTCAATGAAACTAAAACTGGTATATGGATTGGTTTAATGGGGATAAAACTAAATTTTCATGACAACCTAAAACTTTGGAGAATATGATAATATTATGAATTAATTGTGACAATGTAAATTTAATAATTAATAATAATAATAATAATATATGTATTTATATAGAAACTGCATGTTTGATGTTTGAATATTGAACAATTGGTGTGTGAGTATGAATGAGTTAAGAGTACATAATTCATTTATGGGGCTAGAATGTAACATCACAGATAGATAATATATTATGAATTTTTTATAATTTCATTAAATACTGAATAAAAGAATGATTATGAAAAAATAAATGAGTATTTTATTAATATTTCATGGTAATTATTAAGAGATCAAAAAAATAATAACCATGGATAATTCAGTAATCTCAATATATGTGATATAAACATAAATGGATGACCTCCTAAAAATATAATAATTCCCAATTCATATGCCACGTCTTTGGGATCTACAAAAACTAGAAAAGTGTAACCATTAAGAATATTTAGAAAACAAAGAAATATAGTAATGTAAAGAAACATTATAGCTGCAAGAAAAAAACTTTATATGATTTTGATAAATACATTTAGTAATTTTCATTGATAATTGTTTTTTATTTATAACCATTTTAAACTTATCTGTTTTGGATTTAGATGATGTTAGGTGACATGAAATTTATTTAATATGAAATTAAATATTTACAATAATATATCATCATAAAATGTATGAGATTAAATTATTTTTTATTTAGATAATAGAATTATAAAATTTATTATCCAGTATTTAATGATGTTAGATTGTAATGATGTTATAAAGCAATGTTAAATAAATTTAAAATATTACAATACAATTAGTTATACAATTTAACATCAGAATTAAACCAACACAAGCCTATCACAGAGACAACCACAAACATATTGGAGGACCAACTAGGTGGTAACCCCATGTGGGAGTCATATACCCAAACAAGCATAAAGTGAAAGGGTGGCTCATTGGGGGAGCAACTATACATCCATTTGTGTGCAGACTCGTCTAAAAGGCCCCATGTAGTACATGGAAATGTTAGGTTGAGGCCCGCATGACCAATGTGGAAGGATATTTTATCTATCCTTTTGATTTCAGTATGAAGAATAATAGAATTTTAAAATAATTCATATATAAAAATATCGTAGTTTCGATGAGGGATGATTTTCCAATCAAGGGATATGATCAGAACAATCCATTCGAGATCAAGTTAATATGATCCATTACCAATTATCAATAAAAATTTTCATCATTGTTCGTCTTATATGGTTCCATGAACTAGTAAACCCTTTTTTTCAACATGTTCCACAACATCATCGTCGTGATGTTCTTCATCATCAACCTACATCATGATTCAGTCTAAAAAAATATGATATTAATAAATTATAATTTATCAACTAAACACTTGGCCATAGAAAGAATATAATTTTTTCCCTCTCATCATCCAGAACAAGATAAGTATAATTTATATATATACCTATATCACATAAATAAAATTATGATTTAGACAAAACAACCCCTATTTATTATTCAAAATATAAAATATTGTGAATTCATACTGTTTTCAGACTTCAATAAATGATTGAAACAATCAATAACATATATATTATATTTAGCATTCAGTCAAACAAATCACACAATTATCCAGGTAATCTGAATTCTTACTTTCAATTTTCTAAAGGAAGATAATCATTTATTTTCCATAAAACCAATATAAATATATACCACTAATTTAACTATATATATATATCCCTCCATTATTCACACCCTAAAGACTCGATGTTTTCCCCAATGTTATTCTCTCATTATTTTTCATTATATCTAGAATCCAATAGCATTGGATTCATACATTTATGGAAATGGATTTATTTGTTTTTTAATTTATGTATGTATGTATATATATATATATATATTATCAAAACCTATTAAAAATGATGTTAGTATTGCCAAAATTTCATTAATATTATTTTTTTTATGAAATGAATGGTTTTATTTCATTTCAATTATTGATTGGAATTATTTCCCATGTAAGGGAAACATCTGAAATTGAATCATTTATATTTTATTTGAAAATAAATATTAATATTATACATTCATTAAATGCGACTAATATTATAAAGAATTATTACATTATTTTATATCATAAATTTTAAAAGAATAAAGAAACTCTTGTTTATTGTTTATCATTAAATTGTTTTTTAGTTATATTGTAACATCCAAATTAAGAAATGAATAATATATATTCTTATATATGTCTATTTATGAATTAGATAGTGTTTTAGTGGCTTAAAATGAGAATAAATCCAATCTTAAACATGGAATACACTAATATTTTTAAAAGATTATTTTACTGCTGTTTGATGGAAACCATTTTTAAATAAAGGTTTTTCAAATTTTATAAGATATATTTGACAAAATAAACTTATTCTTTATGATTAGGACAATGAAACTTACTTCGGATAAATTTTTGGTATTTTTCTAACAATGTTCATTTTTTAATGAATAGTGAATAATATTGCACTTTACTTCAAAACTGCTTTTTCATCTAATTTAATTATATTGTAAGATTACATTTATAATTGGTTTTAATGTGTAATTAGAATATATTATTACCATTTAATCCAATGGTGGACATTATAATTAATTTCACTTAGGAATTGGGCATAAACAGGTGGAAAAGTTTTCATAGATATTGTTTCAAAAAAACCCGCTATTTGTTTTGACAATAGGAATTATTTATAAATTTATTATTTCAATTTCTATGTTTCGAATTTGGTATAATGTATTCCATATTTGTAATCAGAAGGTCCAAATTATGTAATTAATACTCTTTTGTTTTTGGACTTTATAAATATTAATGACAGTAATTATCTTTAATTATCGGGATTAGTTAGTAATCGGGTACTTAAGGGTAATAAAATAATATCATAACAATAAAAAATGACACCAAAATGTGTCCTAATGCTACTAGTTGTGTCATATCAGACCATGGGATTCCTTTTTCAAAACTTAGGGACCCCATGGAATCACTTTTATGTGATAGTGACACTTTATCTTTTTATTTTTAAAGAAAGGAGAATATCACCAAAGTATGTAACACCTAAGTAAAACAATTTTAATTTTGTATACATAAATTATATCTTGGTCTATAAATATTAATTGGAAATATAAAACGATTTACTACATCATGTTAATTTTTTTAATTTTTATACATTAAAAATTTAAATTATTGATGACACCATGATGATGGAGCGATTCCCTCATTAATGAAGGATTTAAATAAAATGAAATGATAATGTAAAATCTAAGACCTACACTTTTCAAAAAACATTTGAGATGAGTAAATTTCGAACCTTTATCATCTTATCCTATAAATATATCAATTTGGGACCTTTAGAATCCGAAAATTGTTTTAATATAAAGTACCCTTTCTTGACTTTCCAAGAGTGCCCCTCCTCCCCCTTATAGAAGGCCCCCACCTCTACCTCCTTACCCACACCTCTAAATCCATTGTCTTAAACAATCTCTGATCATTTAATCTCTCCACATACCTCTATTCATTGTATAATCACTACCTTTGGCAGAAATCTCCTCAAAAAACCCTTTTGGAACAAACCAAGAAGAGTTACCCAATTTAAAGGTAAAGTCTTCTCTAATGTTTTTTTGTTCTATTTTGCGTCTCCAACCCCCTAAAAACTTTTTATTCCATTCTTTTGTAACAAAACCAGTATCTTAAATATACTTGGATGTTGTTATGTGAATTATTCAAGCTACAATTCCACACACCTTCATCTAATGGTTAAATAACATACTGTTTCTGTGGATGGAGAATTTCTGCCTCATGAAACGATGATTGTTCAATATTCTTAGAACAACTTTAAAGGTGGAAATTATTATTTCACTATATTTATATATTATATATAATAGGTTTTTTCCTTATGCTTCTTTTTTTCATTTAGGGCATACCTTTTTGGTTTTCATTATGAATAATCGTGATATCTTCATTTTAGGAACTGCGGACTACCACCCCCTCAAAGTGATTGATTCATCAATACCATATGTGGAATGTGTAAGGGATGGAGTTAATGATATTATATATGATATTATAGTTTAATTATAATATACCTTTATATCATTATGATTCAATTACATAAATTACGAAATAGATGTGAAAGTAGCATTCATGCGTATGTAGGGCTTACCGTCTCCATGAATGGTTCATTTCATTTTTACCACTAAATGTTATGTAATTTCATAAATTCATGTATATAATAGATATATATGATATATATGATATCTACATCATGAATATAATTCTGGATATAATGAACCTTTTACCACATGAACAACATGTAATTATAAGAAGTCCTTTTTTGTCTCATGTACCAAAGATCGACAAAATGACTATTGTTAACTTAAATAATCACATCATGTTCACAACACGGTAATAAGGGATATAATAGGAATAATGAACATGAAAAAGGTTCTTAAGAAAGTATAAATTGACTCAAGTTTATTATTCAGGAGATTAAAGAATGATTTAGTCAAGTCGGATACGATGTATGGGACTTCATCTCAATCTACTTTAATTATGGCTTATTTTGTTTTATACACATCCTCCTTTTATACGTTGTATACACCACATTTAATTTTATGTCTATTCAAAAGGAATATTTTTTATACGAAGCGTTTTACTAAATGACAAAAGGAATATTTTTATGTCGTACGTATGCGGAGACAATGACTTCTCCACAGTTGTGATCATTATTTGAGTTTCGGCTTCCCCTAAAAGCCATAACGTTTTTAAAATGAAAAATAAATACCATGTTTTAATTTTTTTTATTTTGGTATTGGAAATGGTTTTCATATTGTTTTTATTATATAAATGTGTTGTATTGATATCATTTGATTAAAATTTGGAAATGTTATGTTTCTTTTATGCATGTTTTATGTTATACGATTATGGTTCTTGGGCATTGTTATGAAGACGAGGGTTCCGTGATAAACTAAGGGAGGGTGAGCCCGATATAGCTCTATAATGCATTGGGTAACGCAGTGGGGTTAATTACTAAGGTTCCTCCGAAGAGATTTAGGGAATATATTTTGATGGGTACTCCAAACATAAGCATGAGGGTTACTCCCTATGTAATAATGTTATAAATTCCTCAAGTTACTTTTATGTATTATGATTTCTATGATTTATTCATTATTTGATGTGGTATGTTAAAGTGATTATATTTTATGAGTAAAGTATGATTTCATTAATTATTATGTATACATGGACTAATGTTTTCATTTCATTTTTTTATGTCCCTTACCGAGGTTTTTATGCTCATCCCATGTTTTTGAAATGGGATTCATAGTTCAAGGGAAAAGTACATGATGTGATGATAGTGTCAAGGAAGTCTCAAGAATTAATCCATGATTTATTTTAAATATGTTTCCTTTGGTGGGAAAATGAATACTGTCTTTTATGTAACCACCTTGTTTAAATGTGGAATGTAATTCATGATTTATGATTTAATTCTCTAAAAATCTAATCCTAAAAATATACTCAACGTGTATTCTTGTAATAACTCAAAATTAAGTAAGGTTTAAGGCTGGGGCCTGATAGTTGGTATCAGAGGTTGGTTTAGATAACATTAGGAGTTAGAAATCTATTTAATGATTATCAAAAAATATTTTTTATGGTCAAATTGAAATGATATAGAATTTGAAGATTACCATGTTGCTTCATCTAAGACATGTTTCTTAAGAATGATTTTCTGCATAGGTAATAGGGAAGCAGTGCTAAGAAGTCATACAGAAGGAAATGACCTTCCGAATCAGCATCCTGAGATGGTCATAATTGGAACTGAATAGTTTGATGTTGTAATGAAGCAATTGACTCAAGCGATAAACAGTGGTGGTATCCATGCACGCGATCAGCTAGATAAACTGCAAAGGAACATGTCAGTGGTGGAACAGTTCATGAGGAAAAATCCCACATAATTCAGAGGATCATCTGACCCTATGCTAGCTGAAGGGTGGATTAAAGTTCTGGAGAAGATTTTCAATGTCATGGGGTGTTCAGACAATCAAAAGGATAGTATTTTTGTTTACCGTTTGGAGGGTGAAGCAGATCAGTGGTGGTCGATGGTTAAAAATATCAGGGATGCTGATGAGATTTATGCTCTTGAATGGGATGAATTCAAAGGTATGTTTCTTGAGAAATATTTTCCTAAGGCTGTTCGACTTAGGATGGAAAAACAATTCTTGGAATTGAGGCAAGAGGAATACTCAGTGGCTTCTTATGAAGAAATGTTCACTCAATTGGCAAGGTATGCTCCAAATTTTATCTGAGACCTTGATAGTAAAATCAATCATTTTTACTCAGGTTTAAAGCCAAAATATCGATGGTCTTTAGAATCTCATGAGTTCAAGAGTTCTGAAAATCTTCTTTGATGTGCTAAGAAGTTGGAAATAGAGTTTGCTGATGATATGTGTTCCATAACAACCAATAGAAGAAGAGACTGAGCTGGTAGGAGAAATGGAAGAATTCATCAAAAAGGTATGATTGTAAGAAAACTAAGTTTAAAGTTTGTGATTAATGTCGTAAAAGGCATGCCAGGGAATGTCTTATGAATTCTAGAAAGTGCTACTGTTGTGGTAATATGGGACATAATGTTCGTGATTGCACTGGAAAATATCAAGGTGATGGTAAGACCAAATTTTATTTACAGTTAGTGAATTGTTTTATGTGAAATGAGATGGGTCACTATGAAAACGTGTGTCCGACAAAGAGATCGAGTGATGGGAAGCAATTAGATTACAAGCAGAAAGGGGTGGTTAAATCCTTTTCAAATATTTCAATAGAAGTTGGGCCATAAAATGAAGCGTTATAAGGTACTTTGTTTGTTTTTTCAGATTATGCCAATGTGTTGTTTGATTCGGGGTCTACACATTCTGTCATCTCTGAAAACTTTTCAAGTAAATTGGGAGTTCCATATAAATAAATGACTCATGAACTTATAGTAAAAACACCTGGGAAAAATGTTGAGGAAAAAAGAATTTATTATAATCTTCCTCTGCTTATCCGTGGAAAGAACCTACTTGCAAACCTTATTGTTTTACCTCTTGTAGAGTTTGATGTTATCATGTGTATGAATCGGCTCTCTATTTACTATGATAAGATTGACTGTAGAGATAAAGAGGTTTATTTTAAGAAAGACTTTTAGTTTGTCTACAAGAATGAACCCTTATTATTGATAACATATCAAAAGGCTGAGAAACGTATAAAAGATGGAAATGAATGTTACCTTGCACATATTGCTGAAAACAAAGGAACTGTTCAGATTAATGATGCTCCAGTGGTAAATGAGTATCCTGATGTTTTAACTGATGAGTTTCATGGAATAATACCAGACTGGGAAGTAGAATTTACTGTTGACTTAGTTCTTGATGCAAAGCTAATTTCAAAACCCCCTTATCGAATGGCCCAAATTGAACTTTTAGAGTTGAAGGATCAATTGCATGATTTTTTAGAGAAAGATTTCATTCGACCTAGCACATCACCATGGGGTTCTCCAGTCTTATTTTTTAAAAGGAAAGATGGTTCAATGAGACTTTGAATTGATTATAGAGCCTTGAATAACATCACTGTTAAGAAAAAATATCCTTTACCTCATATCGATGATTTGTTTGATCAGATCCATAGAGCTCATTATTGTTCAATGATTGACATGAGATTAGGGTACCATCAGTTGAAGGTAAATGAAGCAAATATTTTGAAGACCGCGTTGCGTACGAGATATGGCCATTATAATTTTGTAGTAATGCCTTTTGGGATGACCAATGCACCTGCTGAATTCATGGACCTTATGAATAGAATTTTCCATGAGGTATTGGATAAGTTTGTGGTTGTTTTCATTGATGATATTTTGGTGTTTTCTAAAAGTAAAGAGAGTATGAAAGTCATTTAAGGGTTATTTTTGAAACCTTAAAATAGAATAAATTGTATGGGAAATTCAAAAAATGTGAGGTTTGGTTGCCAAAAATTTATTTGCTTGGTCAGATTGTTTCAAAAGATGGGATAACTGTTGATCCTGCAAAAACAAAGGTTGTTGAAGAATGGCCAGGACCCACAAATGTAACCGAGAATTGTAGTTTTCATGGTTTGGCAGGTTATTACTGAAGGTTTGTTAGAAAATTTTCCCGGTTATCTAGTCTAATGAATAAGCTTACTCGGAAGGGTGTTAAGATTACCTGGACAAAAGAATGTGATGATTGTTTTTAGGAATTGAAAATATGATTCGTGAATGATCCAGTTTTGGCACTACCTTCTAGGAATGGTGAGTTTGTTATCTATAGTGAAGCTTCATTAAAAGGACTTGGTTGCATCCTAATGCAGAATGATTAGGTAATTACTTATGCTCCATGTTAGTTAAAAACTCATGAGGTAAATTACCCTTCACATGATTTGGAATTAGCTGATGTTTTTTTCGCTTTATAAATATGGAGCCATCATTTGTATGGTGTAAAGTGTGAAATATATACCAATCACAGATGTTTAAAGTATATATTCGCTCAGAAATAATTGGAAATGAGATAGAAAAAATGGCTAGAATTAATTAAAGATTATGATTGTACAATTAATTACCATTCGGGAAAAGAAAATAAAGTGGATGATGCTTTGAGTCGAAAAATTAATGCTTCATTAACAATGTTGTTTTTGGAACATGATACATTGGTTAGGGATTTGGTGAAAATTGTAATAGAATTTGTTGTCGCAGGGTGTTCTTCTTTTTTGTTTCAGGTATCAGTGAAATCTTCTCTATCAGACAGAATTAAGCAAGCACAACAGCAAGACAGTGAGTTGCAGAAAAAGGTAGAGTCGGTTCAGAAGAGTAAGTTGCCTGAATTCAACATCGATAATGATTGTGTGATGAGATTTGGGAAGATATTGTGTGTGCCTTGTGATTCACATTTGTAGATATAGTTGTTATGTGATGCTCATAGGTCTCCAATTTCAGTTCATCCAGGAATTACTAAGATGTATAGAGATCATCAAGAGTACTACTGGTGGGACTGAATGAAAATGGATATTGCTGATTTTATTGTGAAGTGTTTGACTTGTCAACAGGTTAAAGAAGAGCAGTAGTTAACAAAAGTGATTCTTCAGCCTTTACCAGTACCAGAGTGGAAATGGCCGAATATATCCATGGAATTTGTTGTGTAATTTCCAAAGACACCTCGAGGTAATAATACAATCTGGGTTATTGTTGATCGCTTGACTAAATCTGCTCATTTCCTTGTTATACGAGATATGTTTTCACTAGATCAACATTCTCATTTTTATATTTAAAATATAGTCAGGTGAAATTGAGTTCCCCTCTCCATTTTATCTGATTGTGATCACATGTTCACTTTTATCTTTTGGAAAGGCCTTTAGAATTCGTTGGGTACTAAATTAAATTTTAGTATAGATTTTCATTCTCAATCAGATGGGCAGTCAGAATGAAAAATTCAGACTTTGGATGATATGTTACCTTCTTGTTCGATGGATTATCAGGGATGTTGGGACCAATATCTTTCTTTTAATAAGTTTTCTTATAATAACAGTTTTCATTCCAGTATACAGATGGAACCATTTGAGGAATTATATGGGAAGCGGTGTCGAACTCCATCCTTCTGGGATGAAGTGGGTGAAAGGAAGTTGATGGGACCAGAATTGGTAGAAGATTTGGTAGAAAAATTTCAGATGATACAGAGACAGATGAGAACAGTTCAGAGCAGGTAGAAGAGTTATGCAGACAACAGGAGGAAGGATCTCTCTTTTGATGTAGGTGATCATGTTTTTCACAACGTTTCACCATGGAAAAGTGTGATGTGATTTTGTAAGAAAGGAAAGATGAGTCCAAGGATCATTAGACCATATGAAATTCTGGAGGGAGATTGATCTGTTGCATACCAAGTAGCTTTACCTTTGATTTTATCTTAGGTACACAATGTTTTTCATGTTTCAATGTTAAGGAAGTACATTCAAGATCCATCTCATGTTTTGAGTCCAGAGGTTGTTCAGCTGGAAGAGAATCTATCTTATGGGGAAAAACCGGTCCAGATTCTTGACCACAGGGAGAACGTTTTACGGAATAAAGTTATTCAACAAGTAAAGGTTTTGTGAAAAAACCACATTATTGAAGAGGCAACATGGGAATCTGAAAATACAATGAGGGATAAATACCCTCGATTATTCGATAAGTAAAAAAATTGCGGGGACACAATTTTCTAAATAGGGGAAGGATGTAACATCACAAGTAAGTAATGAATAATATATATTCTTATCTATGTCTATTTATGAAATATATAGTGTTTTAGAGGCTTAAAATGAAAATATATCTAATCTTAAGCATGGAATACACTAATATTTTTAAAAGATTGTTTTACTGCCTTTTGATGGAAAAACAATTTTAAATCAAACTTCTGACAATTTTATAAGCTCTATTTTAAAAAAAAACTTATTATTTATGATTTGTAAATTGAAATTTACTGTGGATACATTTTTGGTATTTTTATGACAATGTACATTTTTAATGAATATTGAAAAATAATGCATTTTTCTTCAAAATAGTTTTTTCATATAATTAAATAATATGGATAGATTATCTTAATAATTGGTTTTATAGTGTAATTAGAATATATTTTTACCATTTAATCCAATGGTTGTCATTATAAATAATTTCACTTTGTAATTGGGCATAAACAAGTGCCAAACTTTTCATAGATATTGTTTTAAAAAATCCTGCAAATTGATTTGACAGCGGGAATTATTTTTAAATTAAATATTGCAATTTATGTGTTTGGAATTTGGTAAAATGTATTCCATATTTTTAATCAGAAGGTCCAAATTATTTAATTAAGACACTTCTGTTTTTGGACATTATGAATAGTAACGACGGTAATTATCTTTAATTATCGTGATTAATTAGTAATCAAGTAGTTAAGGGTAATAAATAATATCATAATAATAAAAAGTGTCCCCGAAATGTGTCTTAATGCTACTGGTTGTGTCATGGCCAACAATGGGATTCGCTGTTCCAAACTTAGTGACCCCATGGAATCACGTTTGTGTGATAGTGGCACTTTATCTTATTATTTTTAAAGAATGGAGAATATCACCAAAGAATGAAACACATAAGTAAAACAATTTTAATTTTTTCTAAATAAATTATCTATTAGACTATATATAATCATTAGAAAGATAAAAATATTTTCTACATCATATTATTTTTTTATAATTTTTAGACATTAAATAAATTAATTTTTTTATGACAGTATGATGATGCAGTGATTACCTCATTAATGAATGATTTAAATAAACTGAAACGATAATGTCAAATATAAGACCTAAACTTTGGGAAAACATATTGGATGAGTATATTTAGAACCCTTATCACTTTATCCTTGAAATATAACAATTTGGGACCTTTAAAATCCGTAACACATTTTAATATAAAGTAACATTTCTTGACATTCCAAGAGTACCCATCCTCCCTCTTATAAAAGGGCCCCACCACTACCTCCTTAACCACACATCTCAAGCCATTGGCTCAAGAAAGATCTGCTAATTTTATCACTCCACATCCCTCTCTTCATCCTAGAAGCCTTAACATAGGCAGAATTCTCTTCAAGAAACACTTTTGGTACAAACCAATAAGAGTTACCTGATTTAAAGGTAAAGTCTTCTCTAATGTTCTTTTGTTTTAGATTTCTTATCCAACCCACAAATATAATTTTATTCCTTTATTTTGTAACATAACCAGTATCATCAATATACTTGGATGTTTTAATTTGAATGATTCAAGCTACAGTTACACACATCTTCATATAATGGTTAAACAACATACTGTTTCTGTGGATGGCGAATTTCTGCCTCACGAAACGATGATTGTTCAATATTCTTTTAACACCATTAAGGCTGTCCATTATGATGTCACTATTTTTATATATGATATATAATATTTTTATTTTTTTCTTATTCTTTTGTATTTTTCATTTATTTCATACCTTTAAGGTTTCCATTATGTATAAACGTGATATCTTCATTTTAAGAAGTGCAGACTACCTGCCCCTCAAAGTGATTTGATTCGTTAATGTCATATGTGGGACATATAAGGGATAGAGTAAATGATATTATATATGATATTATACTGGAATTATAATATACCTTTATATCATTATGATTCCATTACATAAATTATGAAATAGAAGTGAAAGTAGCGTTCATGCCTACGTACGACTTACCATCTCCATGAAAGGTGTATTTCATTTCATACCTCTAAATGTTATGTAATATTATAAATTCATGTATATAATGGATATATATAATATATAAGATATCTAAATCATGAATATTAATTTGGATTTAATGAACCTTTGACCACATGAATAACATGTAATTATTAGAAGTCCATTTTTGGCTCAAGTAACAAAGATCGACAAAATGACCGTTATTAACTCATATAATTACAGTGTTCATCAAATGGTAATAATGATATAAAAGGAATAATAAACATGAAAAAGGTTCTTAAGAAAGTAGAAACTGACTCAACTTTATTATTCAGGAGATTAAAGATCGATCGAGTCAAGTCGGATACGAGGTATAGGACTTCGTCTCAATCTCCTTTTATTGAGGCATATTTTGATTTATAGAAAACCTCCTTTTATACGGTGTATAAATCCCTTTGAATTTTTTTTTCTATTAAAAAGGAATATTTTTTATATGAAGTGTTTTAATAATCGAAAACATGAATGTTTTTTTGTCATACGTATGCGGCGACAACGACTTCTCCGCCACCATTACCATTATTTGAGTTTCGGCTTCCTCTACAAGCAATAACTTTTTTAAAATGAAAAATAAATACCATGTTTTTAATTTTTTTTTATTTTGTTATTGGATATGGTTTTCATAATGTTTTTATTATATCAATGGGTTGTGTTGATATTTTTTGATTGAAATTTGGAAATGTTATGTTTCTATTGTACATGTTTTATGTGATACAATTATGGTTCTTGGGCATTTTTATGAAGACGGGTGGTTCCGTGATAAACTGAGGGTGGGTGAGCCCGATATATCTCTCCAATTCATTGGGTGATGCGAAGGGGTTAAATGCGAAGGTTTCTCCGAAGATATTTAGGTAATATACTATGATGGGTATTCCAAACATAACCATGAGGGTTACTCCCTACGTAAGAATGTTATGAATTCCTCAAGTTACCATTATGTCTTATGATTTATATGATTTATTCATGATTTGATAAGGTATGTTAAATTTATTATGTTTTATGAGTGAAGTATGATTTCATTAATTCGTATGTATACATGGACCAATGTTTTCATTTCGTACTTTAATATCCTTTACTGAGCTTTTTATGCTCATCCCATGTTTTTGAAATGTTCTTCACAGGTCAAGGGAAAAGTACATTGTGTGATGATAGTGCATAGGAAGTGTCAAGAAAGAATCCATGCATTATTTTAAATATGTTTTCTTTGATGGGAAAAATGAATACATTCTTTTGTGTAACCACATTGTTTAAATGTGGAATGTAATGCATGATTTATGATCTAATTCTCTAAAACTCTAAACCTAAAAAGATCCTCAACATGTATTCTTGTAATAACTCAAGATTAATTAAGGTTTAAGGCTGGGACCCTATATAGATAGTTAATTAAGAATGGTTATTATTTTATATAATAAAAATATGTTAACATTTTATGTGTACATTCTATTTACAACAAGTTATAAATGATAAAATTTATCATTTTATCTATTAAATGCTTCTTTATGTTCTTTAATTTCATTCAAATTTTAGTTATTTTCATCTGATATAGATATCATAGTCATTTCATGCATTTTATTATAATATTTTGTTTTACATTTCTTTTAAACTATGTTTAATCCCTTTTATAAATTAATGCAACACAAGGAAGGTATATATTTATGAAAAAAATTATAATTTATTCAAAATAATATTATGCTATGTAAATGAATGGTACAATAATTTTATTCCATGAAATTAATGTATGTATAATTTTTCATGGTTTTCTAGTTAAGAGTGAGAATTCCAAGGTAATTAATAATTTTTATTAAATGATTGAACTATTGTATCATATTAAATTATATTTTATGGGTATTAATCCCAGGATATGAAGGGGACATTTTCTAATAAGTTATACTACTAAGTGGAATAATATTATTATTAATGGCCTACCATGTGTCATTTATAATCCATAGAATTTAATGTTTTTTTAAATTGATAAATGAAAAGAAGTATTTCAATGGTTTATTATTTATTGAAACTAAATGGTTTTCAATCTAATATGTCATTATGGAGGTAATTTAATCTGTTGAAAAATAATTTCTTTGTATTTATTTTTTCAAATGTTCAATTTGTTTAGTGGTTTATAAAAAAATTATAGATTTAAAATAAATTATAAACACATATTTTTAAAACCCAATACTATGAAATTTAATAATCACCCCATGCTATAAAATTATTTATTTGGATTAGTAGATTGTCAATAAGTGATATTTTCATAAAGGAGGTAGTGGACATGAATATATCAGAATAATGTTTTATAAAAATTTGAGAAATTTTGAGGTATTTTTTTAATTCTACAAATAACAGACTAGAAAATGACATTTATTGTAAAATGTTCTATGTATTTTTTCATTACTATTATTATATATAAACAATATATAGTATGTTTTAATGATGAAAATGGATGTGTCGGATTGCAGATTTATCTGAATGGCTTGATACATTATGGGAAACATGTCTTCCATGATCCATTATAAAAACAGGTGTTTCCTATTCTATAATAAGAAATATGTGCATCCTAATCCAAAATGTGAAAAGAAAATGAGTCCTTATTCACTTTGTTGATTGTCTTGGAAAATAAACTGGAAATATGATTTTTTGCCATTTTTTATTATGGTTATAAAGATTAATGACATGTGATTAGGGTTCATGATTGATTTTTGATTATTTATCACACTTATGGACGATTTTTTTAAATGATAATGGTTTATACCATGACACATTTTTATGATCCATAGAAGTTGGGTATGAAAATTAAATGATTTCTTCATGATAATATTTTGTTATTATTATTATATGATTTCTTATGATTGTTTATTGATATCTATTTTGATTACCATTATTTATAATATGATATCACCTATTTTTATGTTTCCTTCACCAATATATGATGAATTTAATAGCTATGGTATTACAAAGTGGAGTAAAATGTGACAGGTTTTCTATGGGAGATTTTGAAGACCATTTATGAAATAATATTATTGTGTTCGATAGATACAATGGCACTAAACAATTATGGTCATCAAGATTGTTCTTGTCTATTGTAGTGAATATTCATATATATTATGTAATATCCATTTATGTGAGTCATAATTCACTATTCATGGAATGATAGCTATTTGAATTAATCTATTCCTTAGTAACCATCATGAATTATCTTTGGACAATGCATTTCTATCTACCAAATTAATTCAGAATGAAAGGGTTACGAATATGGTTTATGGTTTTTCCAACCCTAGAGTAAGATCCGCCTATGGAGTCCCTTAATATGTATCAAATAATTCCCACTAGATGTAATTCTTGACCATTATATTTGATATTAGAGGAATTTATTATCTACCCATTAGAATATAGAAGAAAAATATTTAGTATGATTCTTCAGGACATTGCTATAGATATGATATGGGATTTCTCTTTGGATAAGTTTAAGTATGTGTCAATGTTCATGATAATTTCCTAGAATTTTTTATATTGATAAAAATCACAATTTAATAAATTTTATCCTTTTCTAGAATCTATAAGTGGATGTGTTTTTATAATAGAGATAAAATGGCGTAATAACTCCATTAAACAAATTTATTAGGACTAGATTATAACCTGGTGAATTATAATGGGTAATGTTTCACACCTAGTTTGACACTCCAAGTAAATATTCATTGATAATTTAAAATCCACAATGAAGGATTAATAAAGATAATGAATGTTATAACTATGAGTAAAACTATTGTATCACAAATTGAAAAGAAGGTTTCATGATTTAGAAATCTTAAAGGTAATTTTTCATGATTATGTGGTTTTATAATATGATTACAATTTTTCTCCCATGTATTCTTTGTTTTAATTCAATTTCACAAACCACAAGTAACAATTAAAACATTGAATTTCATGCAATATTTGGATACAATGGAAAAAAAAGTGGATAATAACTACAGGGAAAGTTATTTTCATTGTTCTTAATCAGTAATCAAAAAGGATCATACTTATTATAATTGAGAATGTGGGAATAAGTACTCATTGGAATGTCTCGATGGTAGTGTAATATGTATTATTTGAAGAGAAAAAGGCCCAAGAGTTATAAATTTATAAGGGAAACTAAAACACCGGTTAACACAATATATAGAAATAACTGTCCCCGTAAGGTGTTATCATTGGATAAATAATTGAAATGTGTAAACTATGGGCATAGTGAAACTAATTTCTTAAGGTTGAAACACATAATGATATTCAGAAATTTTATACAAAAGTGGTTTTCCTATTAATGATTAAAAGACTACAAATGGTATATGAATGTAAATAAATTTTAGGGAATAAAATGACAAATCCCTATTAATTGTGTATGAATCTATTATAATTACTAAATTATTTATGTTTACTATTACATAATTAACACATATATAAGTATTCATTAATATATGTTTTAGTTATGGATTTCTAATAAAATGTTGAATAGTGATGATGACCTAGAAAATTTATATAACAGAAAGTATATATGCAGGTAAAACACATGATTATAGAATATATCATCATAAATATGTTACTGATGATGAGATAATCATATTTTCATATATATATTATTGATATAAATAATTTAAATTTGATATTATTGATGACCACTAAAAAGTTAAACCATTCATTTAAAATAGGTTTAAGTTATCTATAATTTTGTTTACAAAATTATTTTATCTATGGAATATGTTAAAATATATATGTTTTTAATCAAGGTATTATAGTGAAAAAATGTTTTCATCGATATTTTTAGATATTATAGTTATTAACAAGATTTTTGAGAATATATGACCATGTTATTCACATATTTTTTTTGTTACTATAAAGCTCTATATAATGAATTTTGTACGACTAATATAGAGTTTCAAATATATTTTTTACCATATTTATAAATTTTGATTATTATTAGGGTTAAAATGTTAACAAATTATTGAATTGTTTAACTTTATCATTGGGAAAAAAATTTTATTAACATATTACATCACCATATGATTATTTAACCACATTGGATAACAAATGTTAACTATTTTTATCTATAGATATAAGTAATGAATTAACATTGTACTATGGAAATTTTGATTTGTTAGTTCTTCATGAATAATAAAATATCATCTTCATTTCATTGATTTATATATGGAGTGGAAATTGATCGAAGAACAACCGAAGTATGATATTGTTCTATTGATTCAACAAAATGATAATCTCTCCATATAATGGTGCCATTGAATTTTTTATCATATTGCGATGTTATACTATCAACTTTAGACTACAAGAAACCTCTATTATGCTTAAGATATATTCCAAATTTATCTCCTGAGGATTTACATACCCAATTCGTCAGGTATACTGAACTCAAATGTTATTCCACTAGAGCATGATATTTCTTTTGAGTAGCAACTATTAGATATTCTGGGCACAATATATTAGGTTCTATAAAAAAATACCACTTAATGTTTGAATGATCATTTAGAGATACCACCTTGCTGATGAAACTATTTGGGAACATGAGTATGTAATAAAGTTGATATAGGATTATATTTTTGTAATAAAGTGGTTAATTCTGACAGAGAAATTCATTGGGGGTAGAATATAACACCATTATATTATTTGATATGTTGCATCAAATAAATTGAATCTTGTTGATATTTTTTGTTACATAAAACATTGTGTTTTTCCTGCATTACCCAGAACAATAAAATTATTATGTGTTTCATGAAATATTGTGTTTATCTTCTGTTACATTAAAAACTGAGTCTATATTATATTACATGGATCGTTGATATTTCCATGAATTAAATGAAATAACGAGCTTAACATGTGCTACATGCTACACCATGTTAAAATGAAATATAATGTATAAGTAAAATATTATTATTTAGTATTATATTTATCCAGAAGACCTGAAAATGTTTGGTATCAATGGGAATAACTGAATTATGAAAATATATTACCCAAAAATTTATAAAAAATAAATTCTTTGGTGGATAATTAATTTGAAATGAAAATAAAATCTATTGTAAAATAATGGAAATATTTTTCCTAAACATCTCATTCAAAATGAATATGCTTAACATCAATAAATTAATCAAAAAAATATTTTTAAAACTGTTCTAATGATATTCATATATTATATAATCAGTCAAATTATAAAAATTAATTGAAAGTATTTTTTAGAACGGATATGGAAAAATCTAATTTTATACTAAAAACTATATTTTTCAACGATATAATTATTATTCAATCCCTAAATAGATTAATTTTTTGAAACGATGTTTATGAAATGTAATCGTTTGATGAAGATTTATTCAATGATATAATTATTATAAATGCCTCTTTTTTCTAAATGATATTCTAAGATAAAATAATGAAATTATTCATAAACATATCAATTTTAAAACAGCTAATATATAATGAAAATTTTATCATGACAATTTAATTTCATGTGTTCTGATACGATGATTTTTTAATTCTTTTTTGGGCACACCTATAAATTATTTTCATTATGTGACGAGTGAGACCTATATCTACCTTCAATGCATTATGTGATAATTTATATACTCTTCGATAAAAATGGGAAACATGCCGATGGGTTCGATCCACTATAGGAAAAAAGTTATTCTTGATATAATATGGGAGATAGGTGTCTCCCAATCTACTTTTTTAAACTGGTGCATCTTGATCCACAGTGGGAAACATTTTATGTTTCCTAATAAAATATTTTTATCATTAGGAATGTAAACATTGATATAAAAAATTGGTTTGAACATCTATAAAGGTGGAATTATTATATTTAATGAGCTTATGGTTATTGATTTATTTATGATGACTTCCCACTCTAATTTATTGTGTTTTCTAAATTGATAATGTTTTATTCCATTGCACATGTTTAGGATCCATGAAGGTTTGTTATGAACACTGTATGTTATAGTACAACTATCAGGATGAATTTTAATGATTTATTGTAACTTGATCATAAAATGGTTTGTGATAATAAAACATACTACACACCTAGATAGACACTATCAGGTGATATTCTTGAGAAATTAACAAAATCATTACAATCAATCTTGAAGGATTTAATTATATTTTTTCAATGATGAACTATGAATAAGTTTTCATAGATTCAATTGAATGTATATTGATTTAGAAATAGCATATGATATATTTTATGATTATGTCATCTTCCACTAGGATTATTAAATCTCACACTATTTTTTTTGTTAATTCAATGTATGGAACCATAAGAAAAAAATTTAACATTAAATAATATGGATTGTTTAGTGACTGTGAGAAACCAAAATAAATGATGACTAAAGAAAATGATATTTTAAATATTATAATCAGTTATCAAAGTACATGATTAACATTCTGAACCTCATCCAACTCTGATAATCCCCCATTAAGATAAGAATAGAGTAGTTTGAGGGTTCTTGTAATGGAGGACTAGGAGGAAATAATAATATGTTTTTTTATATGTCAATATTATTTAAAGAAGCATTTAAAGGACACCAGAACAACCTGAGAAGGGAGGATTGAATCATGGTGCCAGATTTTTCTTTTAAACAGATGGATCATGTTCTTATGTTTTTATGAATTTTTTAATGCTATCTAAAGTGTAAGTGGATAAAATAAACAATCACATGAAAAAAATGACACAACAATTATACTAGGTCCACCACTAAGGACTGCATCCATGGAACATACACCGAAAATATTTTGGTCATACCAAAACATCTAATATTCACATGTTGTGTATTACATGTGTTTATAAAAATCACTATATGCCATGAACACTGCCTTTAAAAGGTTTTAGGGATATCACACTGCGCCCCAAATATCAATTCCGCCGACACTCTCTTGCTCAATGCATGGGAAGAATCAGCACTTAGTTTAATGGCTTGATGGTTGCCTCAACGGTTTAGCATTAAATCATGAATTCTCAATTGTAAATGAATTCTCATATTAAGCCTCAAAACAACCATATATGTAATTTATTACCCCATAAACTAATATTATATAGAAATTAATTTCTCTAACTGGTTTGGTCAATTTTCAGGCTTCCTTGGGTGTTCCTCGTACTGTAGTTTTTTCTGCGTACCGCTGCTATTTTCATATATTGTCTCGCTGCTCTGCATACAATCCATATCCTCTATAAACATCCCTTCTCAGCACACTTCTCTAATCAGCATACTTCTCTACTCTAATATCTATCGTCTAGCTCTACGTACTACCTTTCTCTTCAGCATACTGTGAGAGATACCAACACAAACCATACTCTCTTCCGCACAATAATTCCTTACATGGATGATTATTTGTGCATACCATCTTCTCCACTACATACTACATAATACATCAAAATATTTTTTCCTGAAATATAAATCTCCAATCACAACACATATCAAATAGTATTATTTTCCTTAAATAAGCATGTATCTCCTTTAATTTTTGTAATCTGATTTATCCAAACTTTCATTATGGGAATATCATTGTTGTAAACTGAACTCCATTCTCATAATATTTGGATACACTGCATACTAATCCTATTATTGGAACCATAAAAATCCTTCTAAACTTCAACAACCCACATATAACATGTCTTCACTGTGTACTGTCATTGTGAACAATTTTTTGTTTCATCATTCAGCATTCTACATACGACATGACTTCATTACATAACTTTTTTATGAATTGTTTTTGGTTTCACACACCAAAATTCATAACTCCTCCATATACCACTCCGTGTTCCACTCTGTATACCACTCCACGTACAATTTCTTCTTCCTATAATGTTTTTGTGAACCATTCTCAAAACATTGTACTCGCTCTGTGTTATGAGGTATGTGGTTCCCTTATTCTTACAATTTTCTTTTTCATTCCACATATCATTCAATCCAAACTGAAAAACAATTTTTTTCCAACACCAAACTCACGATTTTGAGCCCCAATAATTTTGAAAAACACTAGGAAACTGCACCACCATCAACTCTGCTCTCAACTTCAATTGTATGAACTCATTCTTAGAAAACTCTCTATTCATCAATGAGAAAATTGAAAACAAACACAAACCAAACACAATTATTGTCAATGAACTTCCTTGGATCCCACAATATCCCCCCATTGTGTTTGTTGGAAATCATTAGATAAGTTCATGAATCACCATTATTGATTAATACATGAACTAAAGCGCCAACCATGATTAAAACTTGAACCTTCAACGAACTTCTCATACATCACTCTATGTCTACGTGAGCAGTTTTAAGTGTAGAAAACAAGAGAGGTGACCTGAATTGAGCTCTATTCCTTGTCTTTTCTCTCCCATAGTCCCGTTTATGGCCTTCTCTAATTTGAGTCTCTCCCAATACGAGAATGAAATCGATAACTCTACATTGAATCTCCATTGAATTAATCTATTCTACACCATTGACAATAAAAATAACGACCGGTATTGAATCATTGTAGAACCCATAACATACTTCCCATGGACTGTATCTACCCCATAAATCTACAACAATTCCACAAATAGATTAAAAACAATGACAATAAATGGGGTGAGGGGAATCGTGTAACCTCTTTATGCACTGGGGGGGTGGCTGAACACCAGGGATCAACCGATTTTCTCAAACACAGCTAATGATAGTGGATCGGTCATAATGTCAGCCACTTGCTGATACGTCCCCCATGGTTCATTTTTATCATGACTTGTTCAACAATTCCCATTCTGAAGTTACATATGATCACAATATATTTTGTATGAGAATGCTGAATACGATTCTTCATAAGATAAATTATGATCTTCTTATCTAAGTATATCACCATTGGTTGTTTCACCTCGTCACCTATGTCACTCAGTTTCTTATTCATCCAAAGTAACTAAGTGAATTCCTTAGTAGAAGATATATATTCACCTTTAGAAGTATTAATTGTATGAATTTCATGTTTCTTTCTTAACTAAGCCACACATTTCATCCCAATATAGAATTCTCCACCACTAGTAAAATTTTTATCCACTACATCTCCAGCCTAGTCAGCATCATAAAATGTTGATTGTTGACTATAAAAACCTAAAACAATGTATACCCCATAATCATGTGTACCTTGAATGTATATCATGATTCTTTTCATTGTCACCATATGGTCTTCCTTCAGATAACTCTGAAAGTGGGCCATAAGGAATGTTGCAAAGACAATATTTGGTCGTGTCACCATCCAGTTTAGTAGGCTTCCTAGGATTCTTCTATACATGGTGGAATCCAAAGTAGTCCCTACCTCATGAATTCTGATCATTGATCCAACTTCTATCAGAGCTTACATTATTTTGGAATCATGTATACTGAATTTCATTATTAGCACTCATGCATTCATTTCTCAAGAAATGAAAGTGTAATCATTCTTATGATGTACCTGAATCCCCAAAAAGTATATGAGTTCACCAATCTCGGACATTTCAAATTCTGATTTCATGTGATAAGAAAATTCATCCATAGATCTATTCCTGCTTCCCTAAAAAATATCATCCACGTATACCAATACCATGAACTGATCTTATTTAGAGTTCTTCTCATAGAGATTGTGATATAATCCACTTATTTTAAACTCATGATTTCTCATATAAGAGTCCATTAGAGAGAACCATACACGTGGTTCTTGTCTTAGGCCATAGAGAGCAGTATTTAATTTGAAAACCATCAATTCATCATTTTCAGGAATGAAAGTCAAGAGTTATTCTACGTAGAATTATTCTTTTATTAAACCATTTAGTAATGTTGTATTGTTGTCAATTTAGAATACTTTATAACCACTCATGATTTCCATGGCATGATATAGACTGATTGACTCCAACCTCCCAACTGGATAAAATGTCTCTTCAACATCTACACATTCGATAGGTTAATATACCTTAAAAACCAAGAACAAATTATTTATGATCACATTTACTTGATCATCTAATGTTTTCATGAAAATCCACTTTGTTCCAATAACATTGTTTAATTTATGTCATTTTTCTAGATCCTATGTTCAGTTTTTTGTCAATCTGGTCAAAATCTATAGTCATTGCTTTTACCCATGAGACATATTTTCAAGCCTCTTCAAGTGAGGATGGTTCCAAAACTAATAGAAATGCAGATTGTAAATTACTCATAATTCTCCATGATTGTGTAGGTGCATTATGATCCTCGATAATGTTGGACCGATTAATCTCTTCTAATCGATTTATCCTTTACAGTTCAACTGAATTCTCTCCAGCTATGGCTTCCTCTTCTGATTCTTCTTTAGAGTCAATATCAGTATCAGACTCCGAATATTTTTTCCGACCATCCCCTACCTATTTATTAACATTTCATCCTTGTTAACTTTCATCCCTATCATTTATAACTATATTATATGAATATATTGATGAATTTTTGTTTTCATATTCAATTTACATTAAAAAACATCTATCCAAAATTACTCCCAGGAGCTTATGGAATCACATGTAGGATTTTTTGTTTATTGAGTATCCAAGAAATATTCCTTTATCTATATTGTCTACATAACTCCCTTTCTTTACTTCATTATTTTGGATAACTAATTTTCTTCCAAAAATACGAAATTATTTCAAAGAGGGCTTCCTTACATTCCTCAATTCATATGGTGTCTTTGTGTCACACATATATTTCCATGTTCAATTTTTAATAAAACTCTTATTTGTAAATCCACTTTCCAATAATGACGAGGAATACAAAACTCGATCAGCAGAGTTCCAGAAATTTTATTTACCTTCGGATTCATGGGATTAACAACTCCATGTTGTTGTGGAGTTCTCAAATAATCCACATCATGTTTAATCCCATGATTCTCTAGAAAATTTTCAAATTCAATGGATGAGTATTTCCCTCCATTGTCAGACTGTAGTATATCGATCTTCGATACAGTATCATTCTCGGAGATTCAATGATATGTTTTATGGAAATCAAGTACTTGTTGATTCTTGTGTATAATGATCACACATTACATTATACTATAATCTTCTATGAAAAGAACAAAGTACCTTTTCAAATGTGTCCCAATAACATTAATCAGGCCACGTATAGCGGTTTGGATATGGTCAAGGAGATATGATTCTTATTTATTCTATAGACGGTAGGAACAGCAGACTAGTTTTTCTCACATGAACGCATCACATGAATTTTCTCATTCACTCTTTATATTGGGGATATTTATGACTATCATAATATTAGATATAGTTTCCATGTATTCCTAATTGATGTTCCCCGATCATTGATGCCATAATTTGTTTTCATCTTAAACTATCAATTATAAAATGTTATATATGTTATCAACATGATATAATTTTTCATCTCTACTACAACCTTTCATGAGAAAATTCCCAAACATTCCTGTTATAGTACAACTATTCGTATTGAATGACCCAATAAGTCCCGAGTCATAGAGTTTACTCACACTATGAAGATTGTGACATAGACCATCCACATTATGGGCATCAGTTTTCCTCAGTTATTGATTAGCTAGATCAATACTTCCACTGACTATAAGCTTAAAATAACCATCATTACCGAACCTCACTGTTCTATCGATCATTTTTACTGACATTTGTTAATATGTATCCATTACCTATCAGGTGGGATGAACTTCCGCTTTCAATAATCTAGGTGATTTTGTTCATTGTATCATTGAGGGACACCTCTCTAATATTTGTATTTTCAATCTTTCTCTTTTATTCCATGAATTATTGGATTGAGTATAGGACTATGATGACCTTTCAATTCTATATTATGGTTACCTAGCTTTTTCATATTAAAATTATTCTTCCAAAGGATAAAACATGTTTGAAATAGAAAGAACATATTGATGATGGGTATTGACTCGTCTTTGAGCACTGAAAGTATGTATTCTCTTATACCTCTACACGCAATTTACAGCTTTATGTCTAATGATATAACAATGGAAATAATATACATCAAAATTATTTCTTATATAAGAAGTAACATGTAAATATTTTCTACTTTTTTGAACTCTCTACTCTTTCACATTCATATTTCTCCTTGCCTCTTCGCATTATGACATGTTATGGCACATATTGCCACCAAACTGTCACTTATAAAAAGGAAATTTCTTCTCAATTATATTTCCTCCCATTCATTATTCCTTAAGAAAAATGTTTGACGACTTAACATTTTTATAAACTAGAGGATTATCATATGTTCTCCTTTTAGTTTTATTTAAGGGTTACTATTTCAGCAATTTTGATGGTTTTTCAACATGAAAAAATTTAATATTTCATTTATTTCTGTTCACATTATGTATAGAATTAGACTTTTCATCATCATGACCAATTCCATTATTTCCCAGGAACGTGGGTCTTTGAACACTCAAGATATTTTCAACTTCCTGTAAACGATATTTTTCACTCACTAGCAGCTAAACATATGAGAACCTTTCAAATTTAATTTTCTTATTTTCTTCCTTTGAAATTGATTAAATTTCGAGTGTACTTATTAGAGTAACAACTTCTTCATCGAGTCATTCAACGGTTTTAGACTTTTCCACCAGTATCTAGTTAAAGTCATTGATGACCTCTTCAGGTTATTCAATTATGAGTTATAGTTCCACGAAATCATCAATACTTTTAAGGATTGATGATTCAACTTTCACAGGTTATTCCAGTCATTCATCTTCTACATCCAGATGACCATTACATTCTGATGATTCCTCTACCATTGCCTTTCACTTATTAAATATATTACTTTTAATCTCATGATTACCAAAATAATCTTTATGTTTCAACTTGGGATCAATTTTATAATTCAATTAATTATATATATTTTTATCTTCCAATGGGACTGAATTTTCAATGGTATCCATCATGGATGAATGGTTTAAAATCTTAAATTCTGGTTTATCTTCCTCCTAGAATTCATTATCATCATCTTCCTCCTCATAGATAAAAATAATATTATTTATTTTCATTTCAAATTTGATGTTTCCCTTTTTGAAGAATCTATTCCAAGTCTTCTCTATATTTTCAATTTTTCTCTCATCATTAGCAGATATTCATTATCACTAAGAGAAATGTACCCAAATCTTCTAATGGGAAAAGTGCTAGCGGTATGTTTCCATCTAATTTCTTCATCCCTTATTGAGAATTGTGGAAATGAATGATAGAGTTTCATTTTACCCATCGTCATTATAACCACCATCTAATGAATATCATTGATTGTCTATGGGTTTGAATTCCATTTACTTTATCACACAAGTAGTTGCTTCTCCTTGTCTTATTCTCATTTCAATAGGTGGTAGATTTCTTAGAAGATCATCCACGAAGAGGTTTGAGTGATCTCATTACACAAGGTATGGCAACATTTCATTATAAAGGGATATATATCTTCTCATGATTTTCATCCCAATTTCAATGCATTTGATTTATTCTCACAGGCATCAGATTTCTCCTACAACAATTGTAATTATATTTAAAAAAGAACCTACATTTTTATCAGGGTTCATATTCATATCATCAAACATGTTATGCAGAATAAGAAAATTTCCCTCCTTAACTTTGTTATCTCATTCATAAATATTCTCCAATTTATCTCACATGGACATGGAATATTTCAACTCATTACCTTTTGATATATATCATTATAAAGGGATGCATTGAGAGTATTCTGTGCTTTTTCATCAGCATCAAGAAATTTGATGTCTATATTTGATTACTTCCATAGAAGTGAGGAACTACCCTAATGTTGAATGGAATCTCATGAAAGACAGATTCAACACCAGCAACCTTCACGCTATTATACAACTTTAAGGACCCCATAACACCATGAGAGGGAATAGGTGAATTATGGTGTCATATTTCTCTTTTTAAATAATATATCTTGTTCCCACGTTTTTAAGAACCATTTAACACCATCTGATGCCAAAGTGAATAAAATATACAATAACATGCAATTAAATGACCAAAAAATCCTCTTGAAGAACCACTAAGGTCTACATTCTAGAAGCATACACCAAAACATTTTGAGTCATATGAAAAAATTAATCATTAAATTGTGTGGATGACTAGTTTTTAGAATATTCACAGTGTTCCAGGTGCACAAAATTTACAAGGTTTTTGGTACAGAAAACTGTGTCCATCGGATTTTTTCTGATATTTCACCCTTGATCACTGCGTTGGAAGAATCATTATTCAGTTTAATGACTTGAAGGTAGCCTAAATTGTTTAGCATTAAATAATTCATCCTCATCTGTAAATGGATGTTCTTTGATGTCTTTTAGACACCCATAAATGTGATTTAATTTCTTTTACATTGGTAGGTTATGGATATAAATTTTGAAAACTGATTTTCTAATTTTTTAGGATTTATATGTGTTATGTCTACTATTTTAGTTTCCTCGTACTATGGCTATTTTCACGTACTGTCCAGCTCCTCCGCATACCATACATTTCCTCCACAATATTCCCTTCTCACCATAATTTCCTACTCCATGTACTACCCTACTCCTCCTTGTACCGTCCTTCTCCATGTACTACCTTTCTCCTGTATGTGCTGTGAGAACTACCAGTGCATATGACACTCTCTTGCGCATACAGTTTTCTTTCTTGGATGATTATCTTTGTGTACCATCATCTACACTATGTACCACTTCAAAAATCACCTAATTTATTCCCGAAATTTTAATATCTAATCTCATCACTTAAAAAATGAGATTTATGTTCCATTAATAGGCACATAACTCCTCAAATTTAGGTAATCTAATTTACCCAAACATTTAATGTGGGACAATCTTCACTGTAAACGGAATTCCATCTGCATATTGTCAAGCTCCACCACGTACAACTACTATTTTATTAATTGTAACAATCTTTCCAAACATCAACATCTCTTGTAATGAATGTCTTCATTGCATTCCATCCCTTCAAACCACTATTTATTTTAATTTTTAGCATTCTTCATAGCACAAGATCTCACCAAATAATGTTGTTGAAAACTATTTTGGGTTTCCTTCATTGCTCCACATATCGCCCTGCATACTGCTATGCGTACCTTTTCTATTACATGTAATGTATCTATGAACCATTTTCATAACATGGTACAAATACCATGTTTTTATGTATGTGGTTCCATTAGCAATTAAAGGATAGATTTGGAAAAAAAAATTGTGATAACAATCCAAAATTTCTTTGTGTTAGAATTGTATTATTAGTAAATTTTGATAAATTTATCATGATTGTAAAATCGTATTACCAAGATAACATACAAGGGAGTGATGTTTTCGTAGATGAAATAATGTTGGGAAAGCATTAAGGAACTCAAAAGAGTCTTTTCACTGCCTCAATGCTCACAATACCAAAATGTTGAGTAATAATTGTGGTATACAATAATGATTCACTGAATGTATTGTGATGTTTTCTAATGAAAAATTATAATGTGATAGGCTATTTTTCAATGAATTCAATAATTCATGAGAAAAACCAAACCACATAAGATATAGAGTTGGTAGGTGTGTTCTTTTCTTTTAAAATATGGAGGCATTATATCTATGTTGAGATGTGGGAGATATACTAAGATCACAAGAGGCTCAAATATATATTCACATTGAAAGTGATTAATATTTTCTTGATAATTTGGTGAGATATCAGACAGGTTTGTGACTGATCAAATCAATACAATCCTCGTAAATAAAATCACGTGGATGATGGTCTTCATAGAAATGATCCTAAATCATTTTTAATGATGAGAATTGATAAGGATCTAATCTTATAAGACCATTAAATGATGTAAAATGGGAATCATATCGAACAGAATATAATAAATCCATTTACAAATATTTTATCTCCCATCTCTTATGGAAATGTTAATTGATGATCAATGAAATGAATTTGGAATTCAGAAGAAATTGGAATCCATAAGGAATGTGAAACCCTCAGAGATCTATTTTAATGCAGATAGAATTGTTATATTTGGGTTAGAACTATGAGTTCTAATAACAAATTTAGTTAATGAATGAACTATTTGATGATGAACTATGTTTGAATTTCTCTATCATCCTTGGAAGCACAAAGATGTATCAATATATATAGGAGTGATAATCATGGGACATTATTAAGATAAAGATCTCTAAATTTTCATCAATTTGAATTATGTGTAAGTAACTGAATGCTGAAAGTAGTAAATCTAATTGGATGATTCCACCACTACCCATACCAACATGTAAATGGTAAAACATCACCATGGACATTGATACCAGACATCCAAAGACATTTAGAGGATACAATGCTATATTGGCTATTCTGGACCGTCTTAAAAATTCTTCACACTTCATTGTGATTCTAGAGGCTTTCTCACTTGATCAATTTTCACTGTTATAAATAACAGAATTGGTAATGATGCATGGAGTACAACTATTAATTTTTTCCGATAGATATCTGAGAGTCATGAAAATGATCTGGAAAAGACTCTGACATTATTTATGCACATAAATGATCTTATGTACAACATATCATGCTCATACTAATTAAAAATCCGAGAAAACCATTCAAATTTGCAATACATGTAGTGAACAAGTTATAAGGACTTCAAAGGAGTAAGGTACCAACATCACCCTCCATTTTACTTCACATAAAAAATAGTTTTGACTATATCATCCAAATGGATCCCAATGAAGCAAATTACACGAAGAAGTGAAGAACACTAACATGATGGGATGATGTTTGAGATAAAACAGTCTTACGTCCTCAAATGTTTGGTGAAATGATCGAGAGGGTTAAAAAAATCCATGAGCACAAGAAGGATACTTAGAGTAGATAGAGAAACTATGAATACAATAATTGATATGACCGAGATATTTATATTAGAAAAATGGTGTTCCTCACTAAATCTCTAAGGATTAAGGTGATGATCTTTGAAAAGATGGGAAATCTTAGTCCAAGATATATCTGCACCATTTAGATTAATGATCTCATCGGTGTAGTGGTACATCAACTAGAACTCATATTGAACCCATCTCATGTACATGAGGTATTCCACATATACACTTTAGAAATTACATACTAGAAACCACACATGTACTCAATCCCGAGGTGGTACGATAGGATAATCATCCTTCCAATGATGATAAGCTAGTAACATTATTATATTATAGAGAAAATGATCTATGGTGTAAAGAAATGCCCCTAGTCAATGTGTTGTGGATAAATCACATCATAGAAGAGGATATATGGTAACTGAATGAGGTGATAAAAACTAATTACCCACATCTATTTTAGTGTGGTAAAATAAAATTTTGATATTGAAATTTCATTAGTGTGGTATATTATAAGGACATAATCTATTATAAATAAAAATACCATTTTAGTTGAATGAAATTTCTTATGGTTATAGATATCACAAGAACATATTTTTTAATAAAGTACAATTATATTTTAAGAAACATTAACTATCATTATTGTTAATACTATATTAATTGAAATGTAATCACATGATTAGAATATATATGTGGTTTTGGAAAATCCAATTGACATGGACAGAGAAAATGATCTCCTCAACGAGTCAGATTGTACACTATGAAGCCCATCTATCGAAGCTTTCCAGGGAGATGACATCACTATGATTTTCCCCTGACCAATCATAAAATGAGTTTCATCAACATAACCATGAAGGAAACCATTTATAGAATACGATCATTATCATCGAGATCAAAGCCCAAGCCATATTCACTGTACCACCCCATTATATTAATACTATCCAACAACTTACACTTAGGGAATATGTTAGGTTTTTAAAAGGATAGGAATATGACCCTAGAAATATTAATATGTAAATTTTTTCTTATAGAATAATTAATATATTTTAATGCTATTATTTTTACTTGGTAAATGTTTTTTATTTTTTAACAATAATTAAAAAATTATTTTATAGGTTAATATTGAAATTAAATTAATGTATTTATAAATTAATGGATTTTGTAAATAGATAATATTATAATAAAATAATTTTATGAAATAAATTTTTATCAAATATATGTGTTCATATGATTATAATTATTCAAATTTAATTTTTATATGGGGATGAAAAACCATTTACAATTCCAAAACACTAGAGTTATAAATAAATTATGTCATTAATTTTAAATTTGAGAAATAAAATATTTAAAAAATTATTTGGATAAAATAAATATCATTTTTGGAATCATAACATTGAAACTATCCAAAGGTCAATTTTTTATTATTTTATTAGATAGTGTGTTTTTTTTGTTAAATAATAAATTCTATATAAATATACATTGGATATTATGATATCCTTAATGATATAAAAGAGATGTAACAATTACTATAAATACCATACAAAACCGAATAATATTATCACATTAAAATAATTAGATTTCATGTTTATCACATTTATTTTATAAATTTACTATAAATCCTCTAATGGAATAAATATATTTTATAGTTTTATAATCATTTCACTAAGAGTGTGACACACATCCACATAAGTAGGTGCATTATTTTTTTTATTTAGTCCAACTACCTTATTAAATAATTTAAACCACTCCCATTTGGAAAAAACCATGTGAAAAACCCATGGTATGGTTTTTAATTTTATTATTTGTTTATGTGGAGTCCAAAACCAAAATAATAAATAAATTCCGATGTTTTCCTATATTATCACACCAAAGTTATAAATTATTATCATCAAAAAACCTTGGATTATATCTATACTCTCCATAATCTATCTATATTCCTACCATTGATCCCCCCATGAACTAATTAATCCCCTCCAAATCATTTGGAGTCACACATTCATCTAACATAACATCCTCCCATATACGTTCAATACAAGCACCTCCTTTGAAATTAATCATTTTAATTTGAATTTATTCGATTTCAATTAATTTATAAACAATATCTTGAAGTACAATTTATTTTCTATAAATTATATATCAGTTATCCTATATCATATTTTCCACTACCAAATTCATTAATATAGAGAAATTATGTAAGGGATTTCTCACATATCATTTTAATTCCAGATCCACCATTGAATTATGTACATCTAATTTATATTGACTATAATTAAATTCATTTATAAAAATTACCTTACTATAAAATGTTTTTTATTGGAATTATATATAATTTATACTCTCTCATTTTTATTATTTCCAAATCTATCGCTATGTCGATATTCCATAAAGACTCTTCCACTCTCCTTTTTTATAAAAAACATCATTTTATATGTCTCCACATTTCATTTTTAATTTATTGGAATTTTTTTGATTCAAGTTACCCTTATATACAATTTAAGTAAATATAATTAGATCTTAGTTTCAATCCCATTAATCCTTCCATTTTTGTTCATGTACACCAGAAAATATGTAGAAATGTTTTATGGTATGTATCTCTTATCATTTTGATTCAAGTACATCTTTTATGTTATGTATCTGAAACCAAATTTTCATATGTTTGGTTATTTTATTGCATATTCCCATTATATTAAATATAATATATAAATTATTATATCCCTATTTAACTCTCATTATTTCACCTATTATATTTTATGTTCACCTATAACAATGAAAAAAAAGCTAGGATTCTCTTCATTAATCAAGTTTATAAATTACGTTATTCCTTTTATTTATAATTTATAATGTTGGGATATAACTTTCTATGTCCGAATTAATTCCCATTTTATTTCTATGTGATTAAATACCCTTTTATCCAATATCAACAAATTTTATGATTCATTAATTGAAATCGTTATGCTTTAAAATTTCACCACGAATTTTTATGCCAATCCAATTGTGTAGTGAGTACCAAACCCATTTGATATGATGGTTATTCACCATTATAAACATATTCATATTAATTTTTGTTAATCATGTATTTATTATACACTCATATATTGTGGAATGAATTATGATAATGAAGGAATCAATGGTGTATGGTCTATGTTCAACAATAAATAATGAGAATGTAATTAATAAGGTTGGTGATACACAATAGTTCTCATATTTATTGGATAATTATTAGTATCCAAATATATATTTTTTGGATATGGAGTTAATTTAATACCATTATCATAATTTATCCACCATGAAGACATATATGATTTAGCCTTGATCAATGTTTATGATGCTTTATTTTATGTTGTTGCAACATTTCCCATGTAATGGTTATCATGCTATATCAAGCATTATTGTTCATGTTCATGTTATTTCTCATTGATATTACAAATATATATAATGTGATGTCTTAATCATGTTATGAATTATGTATTACCTTATTAGGCTTTATATCTCACCCTATTATTATTTCAGTCCTTAATATATCAGAGGTAGTTTTATAATTCCATGGAAGTTTAGAATCATGAAATGGATGTTTATGATAATGTTGCTGAATACCATGTTCATGAAGTTATGTTATGAACATAATTCACAATGACACTACACATAACAACAATTTTGTTTTCATTACGTATAATATTATGAAATAAATCAGGAATTAAAGTGTAATGATAAGAAGGTTTGTTATGTAAATAATGTTCTTGAAATTATTATTATTTTTATAGTGTACAATTGATTAAAAACATGATTTAATTTAAGGGAGTGGAAGAACATATTAAAAATAATTAATTATAAAGAAGAAAAAATAATGGAACATTTAAAATGAGGTATAAATATGGAATGCAGAGTTAAAAATAAATATCAATAATTTTTAATGAATACTATTTCTTATTTTTGAATTATTATATGAAAACCTAATTGATAATGTCTTCTAATTATAATAATATTAATTTCCATGATCTGACATGGAAAAATATCATTTTGGATATATTTCCAAAACCAAAAATTTATCATTATGAGACTCATATATGTGAGTTATTTTAAAAACATATACCTTTCAATCAAAAAAATATTTTCTACATAAGAATCAAAAAATATATATATTAAATTCATTAGTTCATGAATTATTTTACCAAAATTATATGTAATATTAGAAAATATAATACATGATTTGCATCGATTATATTAGAAAACTTTCATCCTTTAGTTAGGAATTGATAATTTTTTCATCACTACATAATCTTATATTCAAAATAGTAAATAAATATGATGAATAAAAAATTTCTATGTCTATAAAATTAACTATAAATGGAAATATTTATTTTGAATATGATGTAATATTACTCCTAATATTTCTATATATTCACCAAAACCAAAATTAATGTCCAAATTGGAATGATTACATAGGAATGTATTTGTCGGTATTAGGCCATCACATAGATGGAATTCATTAGGTGGCATGGTAGCAGTGTTGCATCCCATTTTACTCACGGAGAGGGATTTGGTGTTGGGAATGGGTGCACCTCCATGGAAAGATGATAGAATCTTAATTGGCTAAATAGGAGGGAACACTACATGGTACAATACATATGTAATGATGACTAGATGAGTGATGGAATGTGAAATTCAACTAGATTATATGATGGTTAGTGAAGGCAAGCGACTGCTGATGATGCTAGCACAAGAAGGAAACTATCCGATTGTGGAGAATGCATAGGATGCTGGCATTGAGTTTTGTGATGTAATCCAAAAAATGACATAAATATATACATATGCGGTCATTTGTTCATTGTATTGTAATTTTAAACCTTTGGATTTTGATCCACCAATTTAGGTATTTGGTCTTCCGGTCATGTAAATGGTTACCTCACAACCCGATTAAAAACATCGTCTCATTTCATAATAAAATTGAGATACTTATTTAAAAATAAAAAATATTAAACCATATTTTGATCAAATAATACCTTAATCCCCAATGGATATGAAATAATTTTAAATGTTCACAAAAAATAACTCCATAAATATATGACCATAAAACACTTCAAAATATAATTGACCAATTCAAATCCGAAAAAAATATTTTATAATATATTATTCAATGATAAATTAAACTTTTATACCCAAATAATACTAATCAGTATTATACTCAAAAATATAAAATTTATATTCCTTAATAATATTTTTTCTAAAATATATTATTCTTTTCCCAAAATTACCTAAATCACCATGTCAGAAAACAATTGTGAAATTTAGTATGATTCTATAAAAGTATTACGAATCATCTTATCCTGATATCCTTTTTCCATTATATAGATTATTTTTTTCATAGATTTTATTGGTTATAATAATACTTATTATTCAAATAATTTCAATTAATTTAAAAAAAACTCATCTAATCCCAAATTTTTTCTTTCACCTTAATCCTGTAATATATTAATACAATTTTTAAATTATCCAAAAATATGTTGACATCAAAGGGATAATATACCCTTTTTGGTTTGTATTCCTTTTTTACATGTGTCCCTAAGAACATGATTCCAAAAGTACTTCATAATAAATTACAATTTTATCCTAAGGGTTATATATATTGAAATGTTACATTAAATACAAATAAATATTTCCTGAACTATCATTAGTCATCTTAAACTCCCATGAAATAAAATATAAAAAGGGTTACTCTGGATTCAAACAAATGATCATGCTTAATCATATCAACCTATAATTTTATCCCTGATGCATAAATTTCCCTAATCCAATAACCACCATAATTATATTTTTAAAGAATACCTAATATGGAACCAAATAAATATTCATGATACTTGCACTCCCATGGCCAATTTCAAAAATAGAAATATATTAATATTTTATTTTAAAAAAAAGGATACACAAGATGTTAAGTACCCATAAAATATCAATACCCAAAATTGATTAACTTAAATACCTAAAAAAAATTAGAATTACTTATCTAGTGATTTGGAAAAAAACATTTATTAACTAAAACACTTGTATTTATCATAAAATATTTACATAACCAATTACAATAATAATTTCCTATTCAACTAGAGGGCTCAAACATCTCACATTTAATAGTCAAAACATGAAACAATTTATAATATCATATATAAATCATTCTTAGTTACATAGGGAATTTGAAATATAATAATGTGTGATATCATTTTTTCAATAAATGAAAACATAGGTCATTTAATTAAAATATCATAAATGAAAATAGGATGAGAAAAAGGGTATGAAAAATTAATAATTTTCATATCAGATAATAAAAATAAGTAGAATTAAATATTTCAAAAATTATTGATCCTAAGATAAATTTCACTATAAAAATAATCATGTGAATCGGGGGTGTCATAAAAATATTTTATTCATTAAAACATAACATAATCATGTGTCAAAAATATTAGAATAAGAAATAATAATACTTTTTAATTGGAATCACTACTAATAAAAGATTTCATAATGGATCATCAATAATTACCAATATCCAGTATCAAAATGGATCCAGAATAGTCAGAAGAATACTTTTGTATAAGGGATTAGCAATTATTACCATTATCTCGTAATAACATTGATGATTCATTATGATCATCATCCCATAATATATCAGTTTAGGATTTATTAATTTCATCCCTATGTAATAAATTAACATGTTACACATTTACAGAATGAAATAGAGGACTATAATGGTCCCATATATCATGTAATTATTGTTTAATTCATAATAAAAAATCACTCATTATACATTAATCCATTAATTATGTCATGGAAATAAATAATATTCATGAGAACATTTACAGTGCATCATCAAAAGCCTTAAAATGAATTATTGTGGATGGTATCAATATATAATTTCCCCATTTATTCAAAATAATTTAAAATTAATATAACCATATATGAAAAAAAATTATAAATTAAATTGAAATAATATTTGAAAAAGAAGTAATATATAAATTTCATCTAGTATAATTTGATAATTAAAAATTATCAGACTTTTTTTGTGAATAATTTTATCTAAAACCACTAATAAAATTTAAATTCCATATTCAATTTGATGAATCCATCTTACATTGGGAAAATAAATTCATTTTTTCCTCATTTAATATAAAAATATCTCATAATTTTTTCTATGTTCATTGTATTTCAAAATAAATATATTTGTAAAATTATTCTTAATATTTTGTAATAAAAGACAAAGGTTTTATATAAATTTAATTAAATAAATTATAGAATATTCAAACATTTATAATTTTTTTAAATAACATAGATTTTGATAAATGGTTTTCCGACCAAATGAAGTGATATTATGTTTGATTCTCCTAAAATACTTGTTTGGTAGTTTTAGTACCATACATAGCTAAATTATTATACTATATTATAAATATAGACATAAATAATGAAGATATAAATATATGAGGTGTATTATAGAATGCAATTATAATTCTACTTAATTTATATTGAATCATAAATAATTCCGATAAAAATTGCATTATAACAAAAAACCTTATAATATATATAACTCCTCAGATAATATATATATAAATAGAGGACATGAAATAAAACATTATTTAAAAAATTTAAACTATGAATCATGATATATTATTTCAAATAGGTAGTTAATACACCATATTATTACAACATATTCGTAATATAAAATGTGCCTTAATAAATGATATTTGAGATGATAAACCATTAATCCATTATTATAATTCAAAAAAATCCTAGGATTTAAAAAATATGATATGGATTTATAATCGACATTAGATTCATGAATGATTGATTAAAAAATCTATAGCTATGTATTAAAAAATATAAACCAATTTCTAAATATATCATTTGTTTCAATTAGAAAAAAGGTTGGATGAGATTCCCTTACATTGGTATTCCACTTAGTTGAACATGATATAGCCTCTTATGAAAGAGAATAATTTTTATTAGAAATATATAAATGAACGATTGATATAAATATCATAAAATAAATCATTACATTATAATTTTTAAGTGTCCATTTATTAACAATTCATTGATAAAATTAATATTTAACTATTAACTATTCATTTTTTCCATGCATGTTTAGGTTTAGTGTTTCAGGTCAAATAATATTTTTTATGGTGTCATCATCAAATTAATAAAAATAAATTCACAATGAATATAAAGTTTTACAATATATATACTTTTTTATACCATAAATTAAATGTATCCAAGAAAAAATTAATATATTATTTAATGGAGATAGTAGTATGTACATGCAGATGACTGATAATTTCATTTTTATAATAGATAAAGTGAAATTAATATGAATGAATCTTAAATTTATTGAATAAAAATTACATAATAAAAAACATTTTTTAAATTACATACATCCTTTTGACCATCAATATGATATGATAATGAAAAATTAATCATATATCTTCATGTAGGAGGTATTCCACATGTAGGTATAAGGGACTTTTTCATTTCCCAATAGATGGGATGGTATGAAGGTAATCAATATTTTTTAATTTTAAAATATTATATATATTTTAAAAAATAGTATATATTATTTAAATATTTCGTTGTAATCATCATTTTGAGGTTTTGGTGAAGAACGTCACGAACATCTTTATGGAATAGTTGTGTCATGCATACATGAGAGGGATGTTTTCTTTACACATATAAATGAAAAGGAGGAAAAAAAATTTAAACCATATTCATGAAATTTTAAAATAGTAATGATACTAATTTCCTAATTTTATATTGGATAGAAAATAACTTATCATTTAAAAATAATAAACAATAATGAATGAGTTTTGTTAATACATACATTAATTCCTTTGAGATTGTTCTTTGTCATACACATTAATCCAAGATAGATTAAAATTTATTCCATTACATGACCTCTCAACACGTGTATGAGAGTTTGAAAGATATTTTTTTAATTCAAGGCCCAGATATAGGTCCCAGTTTGGATGGATAATTTAAGATAAAGATTCAATTTTTATATATAAAATGAGTGGTACCCCTGTAACTTTTATGAAAAATAAAACATAATAATTTTTCCTTTTAAAAAAACGTTTATATAAGGTACTAAATTTTTAAAAATACATTATATTAATGAAAAGGTACACTTAGTAACATAAATTTAAAAACATATTAATGATTAGTTTGGATTCATATTCTAGTTTTAACCCCTCACAAATAATTTTATCCTTCACCATGGTGGAAAACATAATCAAATCTAACAATTATTAATTAATAAAAATGTAATTAAATGAATTTAAAAACTCGAACATGTGGATGTAAATATGGAATAAAATTTAAATTATTCAAATTTCCAAATTTGTAATAATTAGTCTTATTATATCTTCACAAAATATAATGTAATCCAAATTTAAGAAAGTAATTTTTTTGAATAAATATAATTTTAGATCAAGATAAATTATAATATTCATTAAAAAGAAAATATTTAGATTAATTGATAGAAAATGATATATATTTTACATGAAAACAAATTATAAACAACAATAATTTTTATGAATACTTGAATAAAAGAATAGAAATTGAATTTTTTTTATAAATCATTATTTATAAATCATAAATACACAACATAAAAGTTTAATTCTAAAATACTATTTTGAAATGTTTTATATTATATAATAAACATATAAATTTTATTTTGAAATGGTTTTATTGAAGTTAAATACATTTTTATATCATTATAATTTCATAAAAGTGGAATAATTTTCAAAATTCACTTTTCACTATGAACCAAAGAATTAACTATATTAGAAAAATAGAAAATTTACATATAAATATATTTTGCTATGGTGATGTCAAAAACGATATCCATTTTATATAATTATATTTATGAAATTGATAAATTTTAATATTAAATTAAAAATTATAATAAAATACATATTTATTAAAAAAAATGTTCTGTTACTCATTTATTTTTGTTAAAAGAAATTCATTTCAATTATAGATTACTAATAATTTATTTTTTTACATTTTATATTCATAATTTATTGATGTTAAAATAATTTTAATAATGTGTTACTCATTTTATTTCAGTGTTGACTATATAAAAAAATATTCATGATGGTATTTTCCCAGAGTAATACAAATAAACTCATTTGGTGTAATATGATTTCATGGAAATAAAGTCAATTTGATTTGGTGGTTCAATAATATCCTCATATCCAACTACATAGTTAATGATGTATTTACATGTTTATAAATTCACACTCATTTTGTGTCCCATTGGAATAAAAAATGGTAAATATGATGTGAATTTTTCATTAACAAATATAATTATGTTGGTTGGGGTATGGAGCCTTTTTTCTACATGTTCCTAAAAAAAATTGGTTAAACCAATATATATATTTATAAATGTTATATTTATTGGTCAAATATGTGATTTTTTGTAATTTTTCACTAATTAATTTTCAACTTTATGTTGATGTTTCATCATGGATACCCATATAAATTCTTATAGTCGATCCAATATGTTATATTTTTTATCCCACATAATCAGTTGAGATTATTAAGTAACAAAATTCATTAACCCCCTGACTAGGATTGTGAAGTCACACATCTAATGTCTTCATCACCAATTGGTGAATAAATTGATAAGGTAGTGCTACTGACATAGTAGCCTTTCCAATACTAGCGTCCAAACATTAGAAAATCTAGTAACTGAAGACCTATAGTTCATACTACTAGAGGAATTGTTCGATGAATCAAGTGAAACCCTTATACACATATATCCTCTTTAAGAGCTTCACCCCAGTGTATACAAGTTACCAAATCCCTTATCATAAGGTTATGGAGGAATAGTTTTACCAAAACCTTATTATTTCAAATAATTCACCTTTGAAGGATTTTAACACTCATCATAATGGCTTAAATTTATTTCAAAGCTCTATTTCATTATAGTCACATTGAGGATGTTTCCCAGAAGATCAAAGATACACAAACACAGTCTTAGGAACCCAATAGGAGGTCTCAATAAGGAAGGATAACACAAATTCATATAGAACATGATTATTTTCTTGATCAGTAGAGTGATATGTAATATTACATGTTAACAAAAAATTACTCCATAATCCATATTCATTCATTCCTGGCCTGATAGAGTACCCTGGGAGAATCTTTAGGAAATATCAATCACATCCGAACTCCCAAAAGGGGGAAAGCCCTTATTCTGGATAATGTATATGATCTCTAACAAGAAATCCCAATACATACAGGATGATAATATTTGGAACACATCTCTACTCTCATTTATTAATGGGACTATATCCCAATTAAATATATAAAATATCCTAAAAATCTTGGATAAAATGGATTCAAAGTCTATTACCACTACCCAAATTCAACTATGAAAACATTCTAATGAAAACAATAGAATGTGATTTTAAAAAAATATACAAATATTATCCAAGAGGAGTCCCACATTCTTATTTCCAAAAATCCTAAATAATAAAATTTGAGTATTCAGTCTCGAATCAATAGAAGGCTCATATCCCTATTCCACTTTAAGTGGAAAATGGGTGTACTAAAATAAAAACCAATGAATGAGATAATATTATCACATCCATCCAAGAAGTAATCCAATATATTATATATTTTTATCAATATTCATAATATATTTATAATCCCTATGACACCATATAATACTATATATGTGCCTCAATTACCAAACATTGATTGGCTCATATATCTACATGATCTGAGGGAATCCATTAGATTGTTGTAGCAGATAAGAATCGAACATCACACATTCTTGCCGATCTCAGTAGATATCATTACTCATCACCATAAATACAAAAATAAAAATTTATATCCCACAAAATTTAATAAATTATAGTTCAAAAAATACTCCATCATTGTTTAGTGCATTCATTATAGTGGCTTAGAGACAAATTTTCTTGTGGCCCAAAAGCCTATCAACACCTTGTAAAATTATATTAGAATATTCAGGCATCATGACCCACCACATGATACTCATATTTTTTGTTATATAATTCTTCCATTAAATACACAATAAGTGGACCCTACAATTATAAAAAAAATATTATAATTCCCTTATTTCAAGCATCATTCAAAGGGTTGATATTGGTTACACCAATAAACTTAATTGCAATATGTCATTTTTATCTGCAAGAATAGATGATATTTAGTTGTAGATAGTGTAATCATGTCCCTCTCCCAAAACATATTTTTGATTAATTTTAGATACTTAATGAAACCCACTTATTTTTAACAAAAAAAATTATAAAATAACTACATCAGTCGAACTATGTAAATTAAGATTACTAATAGGAAAATGATAATGACATTGATATTTAAATAAATAATATGATTATAAATTCCAAATTGTGTTCTAGTTAATTTCCACTATATGATATGATATTCTTATCAAGGCTAGAAGTAGTTTTTAGTTCATTATTGTTAAATGTTTTTGGGTGGATTTTTTTCGACTAATAGTTAACCACCAATCTATTTAGGAGAATGTAAACTAACTAAGATATGTGAAAAAATTACCAATAGATTAAAATGTAATCATTATCAATAGATTATACCACAATATTATAAATCACCATAAGACATATTATAGAATTTTTTCCACCACATCTGGAAATAGACTATCCTATAATAATTGATTCCCTATCTATCATATGTATCGATTAGTGGGAAAATCCTAGATTATTATAGTTACCCCAATCATTTTATGAAAGATATACTTAAAGTGGCTAACCAACAATTTTATTTCCACTGTATAGGGTTATATCATACACTATTTATCATTCAATTTTTCTCTCTCATTAAATACTTCTAAAAATAAGATGAAAAAGAAGTCTAATCAAAGGAGAATATTCTTTGATAGGCTCCCTATATAAAACTCCAACATGTTTATGAAGGAATATTATATGTGAACAAAATTACATTTCTGTTGGAAACCATCCTATAGAGATTATCATATATGATGAACATTCATTAAACTCATAAAATGATGAACTAGAAATGAAAAAAATATTGAAAACAACATTAGAATCCATAATGTGAAGACTTGGAATTTCCATGAAATTTTTTATAAATAAATGGGAACTTTATGAGTCCGCAAAATTTGACGGCGCGTGATTTTGAGTCCCGAAGTGCCCAAAATGAATTTATGAACATTATTTCGAGTACGTTCAGTAAACGTGTGAGTGGGTTTTCCTAACTTTTGAACCGGGGCATGAAATTGAAATATGAGGACATCGTTTAACTCAAAATTATGATATTCACATAAGAATACTTTCACCTCGATAAAAGTTTGTCAAGGGTAAAAGTTATTTTTTGCGTTTTTTTTGGGGAAATAATAAAATAAAATAATGGCACTTTTTATTTTAGTTGTTCAAACATTGATGTAGAAGATGAGAAGTGGGGACCACCGAACCATAACCTCTCATGAGAGGTTATGGTGGTGGGGACCGCTCGAGCCTATCCTCCCATGAGTGGTTATGGAGGTGGGGACCACCTGAGGCCTAATCCTCTTCAACACCCTCATTAATGTGTATGATCCTCTTGTTCTTCCTCTACATTAATTGTGAAAAACCTCCCCACATAAATATTTTATTTAATTAAATCTCCCTATTTTAATTTTATGCCAAAAAACATAATATATCTCATAATCTATTATTTTGGGGGACATCATTTCATTTTGGTGGAATAGGGGAGCAGTGATCTTGGACGATGAACGCCAACGAAGAACTTCCTTTTCGAATGAAAAAGAACTTCTTCGAACGAATAATTCCAACCTCAACATTGAACTTCTTCCTCAAGACATACTCCCTTAGTGGAAATCTACAACAATGAAGAATCACCTCCATCGAATAACATTAATCTGACGAATGAGCACGGGATCAGAGGTGTGAGACGGGCACGACGAATGTCGAAAACTTCGAATTCTCTTTTTGACATCAAGAGAATGAGGTAGGGTTTTATTGTGAATGATTATTTTTTTACACATGTTATTCCCTTCTAAAACAAGGACCACATATCATCATTATAATTAGTTGTTCTACATATGTTTTCTTTTTCTTGTTCAGAGAATAATCATTGCTGGAGGGTTTGACATTCTTCAATCTTGATTATGTTGAGCCGTTTTCTATCGCCCTAACATGGAGGGTGTTGTACAAAAAAACATGGAATGACCCCTCTTCGACCTTCTGGTTCATTTGTGTGTTCTTCTCAATGGATGAAGGCAACGATGATGAACGAAGAGAGATGCTGGCTAAACTGGACGTCGTGGAAGGAACGATGCCCCGCCACCCCACCACTCTACCATCCATAACCTCCATGTCGTACCATCCGAGCCGCCAATGCCGCCACTACCAAGACCACCACCGCCGTTTGAGCCACCACTTATGCCACCCTAGCCACCATCACCACTGCATGAGGTGCTGCCGCACGGCCGGACCGACTCCCCACAGCCAGAACGCCACTCTACGGTCGGACCACTACCCCACGGCCGGACCGCCTCCCTGCGGACGTACTGCCACCCTGTGGCCAGACCACCGCCCCGCGGCTGGACCGCGTCCCTACAGTCGGACCGCCAATTCGTGGCTGAGCCACCCCATAGTCTCACGCCGCCCCCGGCCAAGCCTCCCCACGCCCTCACGATACCCCTTGGTTGAGCCGCCATCACGGCCCCTCGCAGCCCTTGTGGAATGGGTCAGACCCATCGGGTCATGTTGGGTCAACCTGAAACTGGATGGACTAGGCCCGGTCTGGCCGAGTCTATCTGACCAGGTCGGACCGAACCCAAGCCCACTATGACCCATTTACCTTCATTTGTCAATAACATTGGCACCAGACATCTGTTTGACAAACCATCAGCGGCGTAGGGATCCTTGGAGGCAGTCTGTCCCTTTCAGTGTATTCAACTGGAGTTATGGGTAAATATGGGGAACTGACAGGTTGGATAGAGCATGAATCCAACCGTGCCCCCTGGACTAAAAGGAAAATAACTCACACACTGTGCATCTGATTGATGCTTCATCTATTGCGTTGAGACACTAACGATGTGGCAGACCATTTACATACATCTTCATGGGACATCATGGAAGTTGGAGTATCAACTAGTACCTTGTTGAGAAGATCCCCCCAGAGACGAGCGAGCATAGTGTGGGAACCCAGTGGCAGGCTGAGACATGACAACTGCTAACCGTTTCGACTCAGAGTGACTTAAGAGGCCCAGTGCGGAGCACCTGGGTGACGTAGCAGAACCATTGTGGGGAGCACCTAGGTGATGTCGCAGACCCATGGTACTTGATAGGAGGACTACCTTAGCAGGCCAAGAAGGGGGGCACCTTGGGTACACGGTCGGCCCACGATGGGGAGCACATTGGTGACATGGAAGAACCATGATACTTGACATGAGCAGTACCTCACCATTCCAAGGGTCATGGGGAGCGCCTCTGTGTGACGTGGTAGGCCCACTTTACTTGATAGAGGAGGAATTATCTAGTAGAAGAGGTGTTTGATATTGTTATTGAGAATGTTACTTAATACTACAGCTAGAATAAATTTTTGTGTCAGCTGAGTCAGTACCTCTGCGTTTTCCTCAAGATTGAGATGGATTATGAGATATCATTGGTACTTGTATGGGCGTATACCTAAGTAAAACCATGTGTTGATTTAATACGTTTTGGTTTATCCTTGGTCGATTTTTCAAGATCTTGTGGGTCTCAGTCTCCCTTATTAGTATCGTTATACTCACCCCTGCATGGGATATGCCTTCACCTTGTTTAGTTGGATGCAGATAACAGACAACGTTGACTGAGGCTAAGAGTTCCAAGACTGGATGGTTCCCAGAGGTAGACCATACGTCATGACGGTATGCAGAGGACATAGGTGGAAATTGAGTGCAAAGGAGGTGATCAGTACCTACCATTCATATAGGAACCTTGGAGGATGATCAGGTAGCTGTTTTTCTCTTTCTTCAGTTGTATTGTATTTCAGTTGTACTTTTACTATTACTTTTGTGCTTGTATTCTGGCCCCTTATTGCATTCAACACACTTTTTTCTATATAATTGACTTGCGTTCGTATCATGTTATGTGCTTGATTGCATGTGTTTACAAGTTATAAAGGAAATTCCTTCCCAGTATTAGGGAATATTCTTTTGGTTATAGTCACTAGCCCCATGCATATTGAAGGTGGGCTTGAGGTTAGTCAAGACACAGGCCCTCGGGGACAGGTCATGACATAATATGGAAGTAATATGGGAAAAATTTTATCCTACAAGGCTTGTGTTATTTTATCTACCACTAACACAATAAGCATCATTAAATCCAAGATAGGTAAATGATGTGTTGGTGGTGGAATAAAGACAACCACATAACTTTATTCATGGTGATTCCACCCAACTCCCTTAAATGAATTATTTTTTATGATAGGAGATTACCACTAACAACTACAATCTCCACCACTCCCACTACTATGGGACACACCCCGATCATTAAAGGAATGATCTTTTAGTATATTTGGGTTTCCCATCAGGAAAATCATCAAAATATCAATAGAATGTGACTATATGATTATGAATATTACACCCCACTAAGGGCCTAGTTTTAATGGACAACTCAAAAAGGTTACCTAATAGAAATACATTATGTATCATCTATTTAAGAGTAAAAAATGATTCACCCAATTATTTAGATGATGAATAAATGATTCCAACTACTAGAAATAAATCAATGAGTACCAAAATTACTAATCTAGAGGAGGAGGTCGATAAATTCCAGAATATGAAGAATATAATGATGAAACACTTACATGACATGTGGTTCACACTGAAAAATTCTTGAAAGGCATGCCCACCATGGATCAAAGGCATGCATTGAACTAGGATTATCGATGTGGTTTGTTTCCACTCTCATTTATCCTCAACTAAATATAAATGAAATGGAAAGTCTATATAAAAATCCCGATTTATAGAGGATGAAATCATATCTACTGAATAAAATGATTCATAAAATGATGAGAAGTTATACAATAATAGATAACTAAATTTAAAATTTCTACAGGTAAACATTATGTATAATAACAACATTAACGAAAAAAACTGAATGTGTCTCATCCCACTAATTAAGAAATGAAATCAGCCCTGAAAAAATAACTGTCTTTTCCCTTGGTTAACAATGAATCTAGAAATCTAGTTTACCTGAACATAGTTGTTAAAGACGGATTTTATTTTCCTTTACTTTGAAAAAAACATACGTCATTTCAATAATGTCAATGAAAACTAGATAGAACTATGAATAAATTAAAAATTATTGGAGATTAGCTATATCCATTCTATAATTTTTTGATTGAAATCAACATTATTTACTATACAACTCCTCAGATTATTTGACTACCTCACTACTTCAACATAATCAATAAAACTATAGTGCTCCCTAGATGTACCCAAAATAAAACAATATCATGGATGGGTTGACACCGCTACTCCACATTTTATCATTTTAAATAACATGTTTCTATATATTAAAGGAATGAGAAATCTATAGTATCAAATGTAATATTTCCAATTAATGTCTTGAAATATTATGGGAACAATTGATAAAAACATAGTAGAAGAAATAAGATGATTTATGTTATCTATTATGGGACTATATTTCATATGATATAGTATATTTCATGTTTCCTCCATCAGAGTCTATGAATATATTCATTACACATTACAATAACAATATATATATGCACTCGAGTAGATGAAAATCAGTGTCCTCCCAAATTGAAAGCATTAAAAATCAATATGGCACTAAAATCATCTCCACTTGTAATGGATTATCACATTTACTCAATATGAAAATCAACATTATAAACTAATAGAGATTTGAAAATAGTATCTAAAAATCAATTTCTAGACTCTATTAATTTTATTAAAAATACCTTATCAGATTTCAGGCATATAATGAAATTTGTCACTATATAGTGGATTCTACTAGGTAAACCAAGATAATATAACATTCTGCAGCTACTGAGTGTGTAAAAAATTATTGAATAACAAAAATGGACACTATTTTTTAAAAAAACATTACTGCAAAATAATATGATATCCACAAAAGATCAATAAGACACAACCCCTCCTATAGAGAGATAATAATAGAAAACCCACCCTCGTCAACATGTATGTAAAGAAAAATGTCACATATATTATGAATACAAATGGAAAAAAGCAATTTCATTTCAAATAGATCAGTTTCCAAACATCTTCATCACAACCATCGAATAAAAACATCCTCGGGCTATATGTGGCCATGTAAAAAAGAAGAACAAAATATCAATAGTCAGCCTGACTATTTACCTCTCCATTAAATTTTAGTATAAAATATTTATTATTACAATATCATTATATAAATAAACATGAAAATTTATTTAATATTAATATGTGTCATGAATAAATACTCTAACACTAATATGAAATGTCTCTACTTCCATAACATAGGGTGAGGATGAATGAATAGATGTCCTAACCATGCATGATTTAATGCAAACAAATTGGATGAATCAAATGCAAAATGCATGAGACATGGAAATCTACATGGAAGAACTCAATTAACATGTAATGCCCCACATTTTATCAACACTATCCATAGTAAAAACATGAAATGCATCCTATTAGGGCCGTAATAATCAATTAATGTAGAATATGGTGAAGAACGATGAGCTCCAACTACCTCTAAAACTATCCCATAATCTCAAGGGTTTTCTACCCACATTATTCACAGTATAAAAACCTTCGCATGTAATAGATTCATACATAGATGAATGGTACCAATATGGGTTTAACAACATCACCTACATAGATGATTTATTTTCCAATGAATAATGTTCATGTAAATTAGGAAACCGTGACTAGAATATGGGTTGGTGAGAAAGAGCATACAACGACCGAGAAGGGTGGGGACACATAATCGTGACATAGATCATCACACTAACCAAATAAACTCAAAAAATATATACATGACTGAAACATATGGTAACACATTGTATTTATGCTAAAAGGACAATGGCGACACTATTGAATCCACTGTGGGTCATCTAAATCCAATTGTATTTGATGATACTTTAGAAGGAATATAAATTCTTAACCCACCAGGGTATATGGGAAAACACCCTCAACATTACCTAGATACTAAAAAAATGACTTCAGGTTCAATCTGGGATCAAGGAACGTCACCCCCAGATAACGTAACCTTGAAGCCTCAGGATAAAGTAAAACCACATGTTGAGAATTTTTAAACCCTTGTAATGAATAATGATATCATAAAATATTTAATTGTCACAAAATCCAATCATAAAATCCAAGATGATATTCAAATATTACATTATATTAGAGAAACACATATTGAGGATTTCTAAGACCCCCATGAATTCATGACGGAAGATATTATATTTGAGATGTATTGGGAAGTGAGTGACCCAATAGTATGTCTTATAGACTCATTAAAATAATAGAATTTATATCCCTTAGTTTATAATAACAATAGTCACAATGCATCTCAAAAAAAATATATAAACATTTAATATTCATATTAATATTATTATAAATGTTTTCGAGATCAATCTTATCAATGAATGGACACTCAAATTCATGGTATAGGGTATGAATTACTTGGCACCCTTAATGTTGACCATTATTTCAAATTATATGGTAGAGTAAAATTACCTAAAAAGACTCAATAAAATTCATCATATACGATCGTATGTATGAATCAAATTTTTTTGTAATACGACATAGTAGACAATTTAATATTCTATTACCACATCATTTTATTCCAATGTATGTTGTAGTGTATTAATCATACAACTAACTCCTAATTATGTCTATTAATAAAAAAATTATTAATGTGATGTTATGAAACCTCTTATAAAACTTCTTTTCTTGAGTGTTTTAGGTAACTTTACTACAAGTGGAAAGGAAAAATGTAATTGTAGATAGAAATGAAAAGGTTACTGCTCCCAATGGATAATAAAATTGTATAGAAAACCCTCAGTACCCTGGTGAAAATAAGTTTGTATTTTCCATCAAGTGTAGGGATGTAATGATTCCATATATAGGGATCCATCACAACGTAATGAATTAAATGGAAAATGATTATTTAGTGAGTACTATATCACCATCAATGTTATATTCAGATGAAAATATGGGTATACAATGAGATAATGACAATGTAGATGAACATTCCACGGTTAGTCATGCTCCATAATTTTATTTGATACCCTACGATATCTATGAACACACATTATGATATAATTCACTTATCTATCAATATAATGTGATGTAGTTGAGCAGTAATCATCCCAGGTTGTTGATGATGTATTCACTTCTTCTGCCTCTAGTCTTTTAATTTCACTAGTATTCTCTGCACCTGGGGAAGTCTCCTCATCAATAATAAAATATTATAATACTCAGAAATAAACTTCTAGATATATATATCCTAATTGAAATTAAGTTTATGATGACATTGAGGTGGTGGGAAAATAAAATGGTGGCCTCGAGGATTCCCCTCCATCATTTGAAGAGGGATTCTATACCAGAAATTATAAGATCATAAATAAAATTTGGGTACATAAGAGGACTCATGGAGGGCATTGATCACTTCATCCATGCCTTGTGAAGAGTAATAACTGTATATCTTTGTGAAATTGCACTATCATGTGACCAATATGGTTTTTAAAATAATGCACTGACTAGATATACATGTGGCCACCCAATATCTAGGCCTTTAAGACGATAACATTGGTTACATATAGGCATCAAAGAGGATGATTTTATCCCATTAAAAATGAGGTAAATTATGTTATTTACATGAATATGTTTGAAAAAATCATTTGAGATATTTTGAAATTAAAATAGCTCACCATCATGATCCATTGAATGATAAATTATTGGTTGATCATGTTTTAGATTGTTTTTATGGATCTCAACTAGTACTACATTGAGACTTATTTCCTAGTATGTCCCATAAAAATCATGATCAAACAATCCATATGATTATACACCCTTTTCGTCATGGGGGTCTAAATAGGGTAAAAGTATATCAAAATTTCCCCTATGGATGATGCAGACACTAATTTTGGAATACGTTTATAGATATCATATAATCAGGTCATGCACTTTGGTTTGAGAAATATTGGTGCTACTTATCAAAATGTCAAACATTGTATGTCCAAGTCCTATCATAGAAGGGTAATGAAATTATACATTCATGATCAGGTTGGAAAATACTTATATCATTGTGATAAACTCTCCAAAATAAAATAAAAATACAAAAAAAACTATTGAATTATATCTTGAAGATGAAACCATTGATGTGTGATTTGGAATTGGAATTATATAAATTCAATAACTTTTTAGTATTCCACCATGGTATCAATGTTGAACATTATATGAAATTTAAGATCCTTGATATTATTATTCATTTAAAAATGAAATATTCAATAATGATTTTTGGATTACACTCCTCCATTATGTTTTTCATAGACAATAATACTCAAAAATTCATCCCCTTTATAAGGTGGACGATGAAGGGAATCCCTTTATGATGGGATGGTGACTATCATGACACTCTTAAAAATAGTAGATATTTGTTGAACCATCATGACATGTGATGTCGGTATAATAGAATATATTCATCCTATATGATTCAACCATGGAATGGTTTCATGGTACCAATTTCACACATAAAATTTATGTTGTAGAAATAAAAATATATACTATAATTATATAATAATGATACGTTATGATACTCAATATTTATACATCTAGAAGAACTTATGCACTATAATATTAGTTGATTCCCCCCCGCCATACAGTAACATAAATTCTTTATCGTCTCCCATATCAATCGAATAATTTGAATCCTCATTAGAATGATGTTTAATGACTATCTTGATTGATATCATGTCATCCTACATCTTATTAAAATTCAATTCCTAGCATAGAAATTTTTTAAAAGGAACAACCAACATAATTGTATTATAGAAAAACCTAACTTATATAGCATAATGAGGATTATTTAACTCTTACATGAAGTTGTTTTATCAATCCCTAAAACATCACTTTTTTGGGAAATGAAAATTAATAAATGGAACCTCTTACTATCTAACCAGAAAATGATTGAAAACCATAATTCTTAATATAGTTGGTCCAATGATTTTCTACATCATTACAATGATGATAATTCTAAATTATTCATCATTGTTGTCTGATAGCTAGAAAAAAATGATGTAGAACAATAATATCTCAACATTAAAGTGATTTTAGACTTTCTTCTATAAGTATCCCTTTATAATGTTTTGTGTGACACAAAGTTGGAAATTAATTTGGTTAATGGTGAATATTTCCTTAAGAAGGAGGAGTTACCTCACAACTATGGATATATAATTGGAATATTGATAGAATTCAACATCCATTAACTATTTATTCAAATCTCTAAATAATAAAATTATTTTTCTAATGCATTGATTTGTGCATCCATGAAAATATTTATCCATAACTCGGATTATTCCATCACGGAGTCACAGACATCATTGTGGGCCTCCAAGTCTGAAACATTGTCAGAGGAAATAAATTATGTCAACACTATCCCATATCATGGTGATCCAATTTCATATTCAATTGATAAAAATACATAATAGATGTTCCCAATTACATACTATCTATAATTTATTATTATTCTGTCAAACCGAGCCAAGAAGGAACTCCCATTATTCTTTTCAGATAATATTAGCGTCTGTGATTAATTGAATGGAATGATTTCGTCGACAAATAATGACAAGAAGTAGTCTTAATAATATTAATTTAATAAGGATAATCCAATTAAAAAAATTAATTATTTATTATATTCGCCAGTAGTTCTCATTATTTATGGACCATGATTCCCACAATAATAAGGAGGAAATTTTATTTATATCAAATGAAGAGGGATGATTTTGTACAAATGACCTTAAATTTTCATTCCTTCAAAATACATTCCGACTAGATATATCAACCCCCACAGTTATTTATTATTTCAAGATAATATTATTTATTTTTTGAAATGTGAGTTTATATCATTTGGTCATAACCCACAAATACATGTATGTTTTTCCAGTATATCCTTATTCCCATTAACAATTTTAAATAAGGGGAGAATGATATTCCACAAATGTAATTTAGAAATTATAAAATAATCAACTGGGGAAGAATAAAATCATCTCTATATTTTCTTCCCCTCATCAAATATATCATGAGAACCACAAAAATTTATATTCAACTATGTTGAAATGGTTATATGATGAATATGAAATCCAAGAAAACCCATCATCATGATGTTGTGAATTTGGAAATATATAGATTAAAGACATTAAGTAGTGTCAATAAAATATAACCATGAATATGGTTGATAATATCATGATATTTTTTTTAAATTGTGTATATATCATGTTGACATACTGAACCCCTATGCATACTAATATTAATGAATCATCATATTTATTTCTCTAAAAAACAATGGTGGGATCATCAATAAGATTTAAGATTCCCTCAGTCCACATATTAATAATTGTTAAACTACATGAATATAAAAAATACCATATGAATCTTAATATACTAGAATGAGTTAATGGTAAATTGATTTAGATGATACAGTACTTCAAGATCCATCAAAATTGGATTTCCAATAACATTAATAAGAATGTCCACCAATATTAATTTTCAATAGAGAATTAATGATGGTCCTAATAGAATTAATAATTACAGAGGAGGACCCTTCAAAACATTATCCTATTTTGTAGGGATCATATGTTAAATATATGTTCTATTCCAATAGAGATTAATTTTTTCCTTTTAAGGATGGATATTGAAGAAAAATCCCAATGAAAAAAGGGTTTTTTATAAAATATTTCCCATTTTTTCATGTTAGTTTAAATTATCCTGACATATTGAAATTAAATTTCATATCATCAGTACATTCACATTTCCTAAAACTATATGACTCATTGGTACCAGTTTCATTACCTTAAACCACATAACATCCCAGTACATTCTATTATACATTACACTTCATGGAATGGGTGTTTATTATAATCACTTCAAGCTACATAGAATTCCATCATCAAAATTAGACATTAAAATATATAGATAATATTTTTTTTGTTTGATGTTAATGTTCATGGAGGTGTTCCTATTTTCATGTTCATAAACTATATCAAAAATTGGTAAATGAATTTTGATCGTATGATAAATTTCCCCATTAGTTTATCTTTTATAACATCAAACTATTCAAAACAAAACACTTTTTATGGTCTTATTCCCCTATGTGATAGTTTTATAGATTCATGTAGCACTGTTTGTTCATATAATCCTAATATACCAATAAACCCCCTTCCCACATATATATAATCTCAATCCACATAAGTAACAGTTCATGAACTATGTGAATCTAGATTCATGTATTTATAATTAGTATAGTTATGTCTTTATGTAGTCATAGTTTCAACATCAAATTTTTATCATTAAATAATCACCCATATATTTTCGCATTATTGATGTGGGGGATACAACACATCAAAGTTATGTGTTAGTTGTTCCTCCTCCAATGGTATATGTAACATCCCAGGTAAATAGGTAACATGAAAATTTTCATATTTATTAATATTTGTGAACAAAATATTAATTCTACTTTAAAGGGGACTCTTTGTTCGATGTCGTACTTGATACACAACAATGGGTTTCATTGTAATATTATATTGCACACTAATAATATAATAATATTATTTTAAATTTCCAGTAACACATAACCGTTTTATTGGTGGGAATAAATATAAATAACTAAAATATGATTATATATTTTCTAAAAGTTATCACATTTATCCAATAAACATTAGTGGCTTAAAATGTGAATGAATCTAATTTTAAACATAATGTACTTTAAAAGGTTTATTTACCACATTTTATAGGATTACCCTCATTAAATATAGTTTTGTCCATTATTATATGTTTAATTTGACAAAATAAAATTCTTCATAGAATCAGGACATCAAAAGTTACTTTGGGTAAAATTTTGGTATATTTTAGATAAAATTCATTTTTGATGAATATTGAAAAATAATATATTTTAATTCAAAACATTAGTTTAATATAATTTATTTATATTGATAGATTATATTTTTAAATTTTAATGTGTAATTATATTATATTTTTACCATTTAATCTAATGTTGGTCATCGGATGAAATTTCATTTTGATATTTGTCCTAAACAATTGTCAATCTTTTAACAAATATTGTTTCTTAAAAACATGCTATTTTTTTGACAAACAAAAATTAATTATAAACTAATTAATGAAACATTTCTATTTTTAATTTGGTAATATAGACATCATTTTCTAGTTCATAATATCATATATAGCTTCGGATTAATTTTTGAGATTTTTCTGAAAACATAAATTTTTTATGAATAGTGAAACCACTAAGTAGTTGTTAAAAATCTGAATTTTACTTTTAAATGAATTAATACCTCTTCTTTGAATTTAATTTGAAAAATATGACATAAATGGTTGTTATTAGTATGTAAAATGTGGTTCAAAAAGATGAAAATAATTTTTTTGTGAATAGTAACATTTAAATTTTATATACCGCTATTAAAGGTAAATAATGTAATTCAAGGTAAAAAGTATATTATAATAATAAAAAATTACCATAACACTTTTACAATCCATATTGGATGACTCATGGACAATAATGGGAATAATTAAGTGAATTTTGGGACCCCATGGATCCACATGGGAGTAATAATGGCACTTTATTTTAATTAACATAATGTAAAGGCAAAAATGACACAAAGAAATATCTTTCAGTAAATTAATTTTTACACGAGGTTATATAAGTTTTCATTTCAACTATAAATATTCATTGGAAAGGTAAAAAAAATTCCTAAATCATGGTAGATTTTTTATAATTTCATAGATAGAAAGTAAATAAAATTATTTATGACAAAAAAATGATTTAGTATTTAATACATTAATAAATGATTTAAATAAATAGGATCATATATATTAAAATAACATACATAACCTATCCAATTCTTACTGGATGTTCTTATTTCGACCATTATACATCTTTTATTCAACCATAATGTGTTTTGAACTGTTAGAAACCAAAAATCATTATATAATAAAATAATATTTTTCCACTTTCCTAAAAAGACCCTCCTCCGCCTTATAAAAATCCCTCACTTCTTACTAATTCCTCACACCACTCAAGCCCCTTGATTCATCCAAACCCTACTCAAATAATCATTCAAGATCCCTCTCTTCCACCTATAAGCATTACCATAGGCAAAAGGCACTTTAACGGACCCTTCTAGTTCAAACCAAAGGGTGTTACACAAATTATATTTAACAATTTCTCTTAACTTCTTTTCATTTATTTTACCTCTCTAACCCCTTAACTATTTTTATTCATTTTTTATAAAAAATAGTATCCTAAATATAATATGATTTTTTATGAGAAGGATTCAAACTACACTTACACACACATCCATCTAATGGGTGACGAACATATTGTTTCTGTGGATGGAAAACTAACGCCTCATGAAATGATGATTGTTCAGTTTTCTCCTACCGCCTCTCATGGTGTCCATTATGATGACATTGTATATATATATATATATATTTTATGATTATGTTTTATTTATAATTATGTATTTTAATTTATATCATACCTTTATGGTTTCCATTATGAGTAATTATGATAATCTCATTTTTTGAAGTGCTGACAACCGCACCTTCAAAGTTATATGACTCGTTCATAACATACATGGGACATATAAAGGATGTAGTTATTTTAATTATATATGATATTATACTAGGATTATAAAATAATGATGTATCTTTATGTTTTCATTCAATTAAAATACAAAATAAAAATGAAAGTAGCATTCATGCGTACGTACGACTTACCGTCTCAATTAACGGTGCATTTCATTTCATACCTTCAAATGTTATGTAATATTATAATTAAATATATACAAATATATATACTAGATATATATATGATATATATTATAACTAAATCATGAATATAATTTTTTATATAATGAACTTTTGTCTATGTGAAAAACTTGTATTATAAGAAGCCCATATTTGAATCAAGTACCAAATATCGACAGAACGAACGTTATTGACATAAATGATTGCATAATGTTTATAACATTGTAATAAGTGATATAAAAATAATAATTAACATTAAAAAGGTTCATAATAAATTATAAATTAGATTTATTTAATTATTCGGCAAGAACAAGAAACAAACTAGTCAAGTCAGACACGAGGTAAGGGATTTCTTTTCTCACATTTATTTCCGTGAGATATCCATTGTTCACCACAAATTTATTGAATATGGTGGGTTGTGTACTTACATTTGGTATATATTTTCATTATTCTATGAATTATTTGTTGGTTATTATCTTTTGATCATACTACGCGATTGACTATAACGTGGTAAGAGGTTTTCATCTCACTTCTTATTCTTGTGAGATTCATCCTATGGTTTCCACTATTTCATTTTTCATAGTGGATGAACTTCCCATGATTTTATTATTTTTGTAATAAAAGTTTATATATGGGTATTTAAAACTTCATTGAATTATCATTATTTCATGGGGTGTATGTTTTGTAGGCTACCAAATCAGTTAGGGAACCTTTCACCCAACTCTTTTTAAAAGACTTCTTTTTGTCATGTCCTTTAATTTACATATTAAAATGTAGGTTTATGTTATTATATATCCTTAATGATGTAAATTTTATGTCCAAGTGATGATATGTCATTTTCACTCTCATCAAATTATTTTCTCTGAATTTTAAAGTGCCTTAGTTAGGCTGTTGAATTTCTCTATGAGAACTTCATAACCCAATTTCAATTCATTAGGATAAACTTATACTTCTTGATTATGTCATGTTATAGATAAGTGTGAAGGACCACGGTTGGTTTTAGAGTTAATATACACTTATATAGAGTGTATTAATTTTTTTCACACATAATTATGTCATTTATTTATCCTTAAGCTAAAGATACAATTTCTATAAGGGATTTTGACTCAATTTACATTCCCTTGAGACTGCATTGTTGTTATGCACCAATTCACATTTATATGGGGGATATACTATCGTTTGAATATTATATCATGAATTCCCTTATTATCTTGATATTATATGTATGGTTTTATTATATACTTCAATTATTTTTATTCATGTGTTTCTCAAGAGTTACGAGACTCTTTAACTACTACATCATTTTAAATGTTTTAAATATTTATTATTCTAAATATTTCTCATTAATTTACATGTTTTCAAAATTGTGTTTAGAAGTAATTTATATGGTCATTAATGTTTTCAACTAAAAACTCATTTAAAAGCTTCAAATTGTTAAGGGACATTTTGATTCAAATATCATTTTATTAAATATTTTAAATGGGTTTGAAAATGGATTGATAATGAATTTTTTATTTCAATATCATGATATGTTATATAGTGATTGGAGTGTGGAAATGATAAATTGTTGTTATGATTGTGTTATTTGTTATGATTATGTAATGGTTATTATGCATTGTTAATGTATACAAGTGGTTCCGTGATAAAACTAGGGAAGGTGAGCCCGAGATATCACTACAATGAAATGGGTAACGTGACAGAGGTAAAAGTTAATGTTTCTCCGAAGAGACATAGGGAATATATTGTTATGTGTATTCCATCTGTGACTCCCTATATAGCTGTGATATGTAAAATTAAATAATCTTAAGAATGTCATAATTTACCGTTTTGATTTTTGATTTGTGTGTGTTATTCATTATTCTTATGATTTCGTAAGGAATGTTATTATTGTAAAGTATGGTTTTATTGATTTGTATTTAATAATTGGATAATGTTTTCCTTCCATATTTTATAACCCTTAAGGAGATTTTTATGCTCCTCCCATGTTTTTTAAATTTTTTCCACATAGAATAAATATGAATAAGTTCAAGGATGGGATCGGGGAAAAGTCATCCGGTCTAATACATGGATCTAGACATGTTCGTTTTTATGAGTTTTTTATTTTATGAAAAAATGGATACTGATTAGTTGTGTGTACATGTAATTTTCAAGTTGATATATAATAGTTTTTGCCTAATTATATAGAACACAAAACTGGAAAAGATCCTCATTGTTTATTATTCAATCGAATTTAGGATTGTGTAATGTTTAAGGTCGCATCATAATAGTTGGAATCAATTGTCAGTTTAGAAAACATTAGAGATTAAGAGTTTTCCATAGACAAAAGGTTAATCCCTATGTCTATTATTTCTATTAAATCCATGTTTTATAACTCTTTTAGAGCAAGGAATGTCAGTTACAAATCGTAGGAGGACGATCTAAAATGACATTCTTACCTCTTCTTGAGGACTTGCCTGCAATTATTATTTCAAAGTCATGTTGGGATGATTGTGAAACTTTTTCTAGCAGACAGCTCACTCAAAAGAATTTTTTTGAGAAATAAAACACCTCTACTATACCTCGTTATAATCGTGGATCATCATTTGTATTTAATAAAATACTATTTTCACAATACTCTCATATTTTTATGAAAGGTAAATATTATCGAGGAATTTTCAAATATTTTACCTTATCACAAGATTTTGAAGCATATAATGATTTTGAGAAAATTGCTGGATAAGGAGACCATTGTGCAACCTATTAATATTTTCATTTACAATATTTTCTCTCAGCACATACCTATGGTATTTTAAAATGAACATTAATTAAAAGTTTCAACTCAAATTCAGTCTGACTATTATGAAGAAAACATGTTTTATCAGATATTTAGAAATTATATGTCATACATGATTGTTTTACAAAACTGTTTTTCTATGAACTCCCTTATGACCCATGTTGTACAATCTATATTGGGATGAAGGAAGAAAATAATTTTGATGGATCTTTAAATCATTGTGGTAACACATGAACCTTCTACCCATGATAACAAGATGACGATGAAACCAAATGGACACCATGATCAATGTATGATGGTCTTCATTTTGGGGATCATTTAATTTTATCATATTATGGTGAAATAAAAAATGATAATATATATCATACAACAAGAATTAATATGTTGAGATAATAATTCATTTGGATGAAAATGAGAGGTATAATGAAACCATTTAGGATAAAACATGTTAGGGTTATTTTTTAGTTTTATAAAATGGAAAACCCTTAAGATGGGTGACAACCTATCGCATCTGGAAAGGCCATAGGAATCGAACCCAAAACCGAAGGGAGACAAGGGTGCATCACCTACGAATGGCCTTATTGAAGTTCCTGGTAAGTATAACTTATTATTTTAGTAAAATGATTTTATGGAACAATAATAATTGGATTTTGGAAAAACGTATTTTATGAAATAAATATACATAGTATCGAAAAATGATTTGGGGATTAAGTGATAATTTTTTTGTGGAAGATGTTCTGTCTTTTGAGGAAACACTATATCCCTAAAGAAGATAGAATACTATGGGATATCAATTTTTGAATAATTATTGAAATTTTAATTTGGAAGAATATATGTTTTTATTTTAAACATATGACGATATATATTATTTACGAAAAGGATTATCCAATCATGGATAATATGTGATTAGGATAATTACTTTTTCTATATGAGAAATTATGAGTAACTGATGTTTTTTGGGGATAAATGTTATGAATTATCTTCGAAGTCTATGTAATTAAATCATTATGAGATTTGGGTTTCAATCATATTTTGGATTACTTTGGAAGAATTTTATGGACAGTTTTTTATTGAATGGTCTTGGTTCAACATTGGGTATTTTTTGGAAAATTTTAGAGAATAAAAGTAGTTTTTCTATTTGTAATAGAATATCATTTTTGGGTATTATCTGATCTTGAACTAACCATTTTTCTTTTACAAGATGTCTAAAGACAAGGGAAATATATAGTTATTCTTTTGTGGATTATTTGATTCTCAAGAAGATGATTCGTGTGCTATTGATGTGAACATGTCTTTTTGAATTCTCATTGTTTGGAGAAAAGATTAGTTTTTGGAAGAAACTTATTAAAGGATCAAACTATACATGAAGGTATGTATATTTCCTTATGTTCTTATTCTATGTAGTTTATGAATTCCTCAAAAGTTTGAAAAGTAATGTAAATAAAAAACATTGTTGGTTTATGTTTCCTACTAGGTAAACAAAGACTGTTTAACACATCTTATGTTTGTGATTTTTTGGTAGTTAACATTCTCCTAATCATGTTTTCAATCACTCTCCATCTGAACTAGACCATTTTTTCTCTCTTCCATATCCATGTTTCCCTACATGGAATCATAGTATCGGTTATCTCGAGTGACCTTTGTAATTTTATTTCTTTATTTTAATGTGATATTATTTATAACTCTTTTCTGATGATGGACTTTTAATGATGTTTCCAAGCCCAGTTTAATAATTTTTAGGATGAAATTCCCAAAAAGGGGGAAGGGTGTAACATCCCAAGTAAGTAAAAAACACAAAAATTTTCAAATTTAATAATATTTGTGAACTAAATATTAATTCATCTTTAAAGGGGAAACTATGCTCAATGGCGTACCAGATACACATCAGTGGGTTTCTTTGAAATCTTACATTGCACACAAATAATATAATATTATTATTTTAAATGGTAGTTAACACCTTGTCATTGTAATGGCGGGAATGAACATAACTAACTAAAAATTATTATATAGGTTTGTTAAATGTTTTTACATTAATCGAATAAAAATTGTAGACTTACAATGTGAATGAATTTAATTTTAAGCATAATTTAATTTAAAAGGTTGATTTTACAACCTTTTAAAGGCGAACCCTATTTAAATCAACTTTTGGTAACTTTTATATGATTCAATTGACAAAATAAAATTATTATTTTTAATTGGGGAATTAAAATTTACTTTGGGAAAATTTTTGGTATTTTTATGATAAAATTCAATTTTTTATGAATAGTGAAAAATACTATAATTTAATTCAAAACTACATTTTAATATAATTTATTTATATGGATAGATAATCATTTTTAATGGGTTTAAAGTGTAATTAGATTATATAATTATTATTTAATCCAATGATGTTCATTGGATGAAATTTTACTTTGAAATTGGGAATAAACAAGTGTCAATCTTTTGACAAATATTGTATCTTAAAAACAAGAAATTGGATTCGAAAATAGGAATTAATATTAAATTAATTAATTCAAATTATATGTTTTTAATATGATCAAATAGAAATAATTTTTGAATTAGAAAAATAAAATATATCATAGGCTGATTTTTTGGTATTTTTCAGAAAAACATCAATTTTGATGAATATTGTAACCACTAAGAAGTAGTTAAAAATGACATTTTCTTTTAACTGATATTTTACTACTTCTATGAGGTGAATTTAAAAAATACAACATACATTTTTATTATTAGTATGTATAATTTTGTTCAATAATATGAAAATAATTTTTGGTCAATAATATCTTTTGACTTTTATTTATCATGGTTAAAGGTAAATAGGGTAATTCAAGGTAAAATGTATATTATAATAAAACAATATTACCTTAACACTTGTCCTAAACTTATTGGATTAGTAATGGCCTACCATGGGCATCCTTTGGTCGATTTTGGGACCCCATGGAGCCACTTGGGAGTGGTAATGACACTTTATTTTAATTAACATAAAATTAAAGCAAAAATGACAAAAACAAATATATTTTAGTAAATTAATATTTTACATGGGGTTATATAAGTTATAATTTCGACTGTAAATATCCATTGGAAAGATATATGTATTTACTACATCATGGTATTTTTCTTTTATAATTTTTAGACATTAAATAAATTAAATTATTTATGACACAAAAATGATGCAGTATTTATCTCTCTAATAAATGATTTAAATAAATAAGATTATAAATATTAAAATTACATACAAGACTGATCCAATTATTATGGGGTGATTTTATTTATACCATTATTCGTCTTATATTCTATCTTCATTAGTTTTGGACCTTTAGAAACCTAAAATCATTATAAAATAAAATAAAATTTTCATAATTTCCTAAAGAGCCCCTCCCCCCTTATAAAAAGACCTCACTTATAACTCATTAATCAAACCTCTCAAGCCCCTTGGATCATCCAAACCCTGACCAAATATGATCTCAATATCCCTCTCTTCCACCTTTCAGCGTTACATTAGGATGAAGGAAATTCAACAGACCCTTTTATTTCAAACCAACACGAGTTATCCATATAAACAGTAACAATTTCTCTTAACTTTTTTTCATTTATTTTACTTCTCCAAACACTAAACTATTTTTATTAATTTATTTTATAACATAAAAAGTAGTTTCAATATACTAGGATGTTTTTATGAGATGGATTATAACTACACTTACACAAACATTTATCTAATGGGTGAAGAACATATTGTTTCTGTGGATGGAAAACTAACGCCTCACGAAACGATGATTGATCAATTATCTCATACCACCTCTCATGGAGGCCATTATGATGAAATTTCATTTATATAAGATATATATTATGTTTATGTCTTCATTATTCATATTTATTTTAATTTATATCATTCATTTATGGTTTTCATTATTAATAAACGTGATAATTTCATTTGATAAAGTTTGGACTACCGCCCCCTCAAAGTGATATGACTCGTTCATACCATATATAGGGCATATGAAGGATTGATTTATTGAAATTATATATGATATTATACTGGAATTATAATATAACTATTTATCACTATTTTTTAATTCAATTAAAATACAAAATAGAAATGAAATTAGCATTCTTGTGTACATACGGCTTACCATCTCTATGAATGGTGCATTTCATTTCTTAGCTCCAAATGTTATGTAATTTTATAATTACATGTATATACTAGATATATATGATATATATGATATATAAATCATTAATATAATTATGGATATACTGAACTATTGACTATGTGAACAACTTGTAATTATAAGAATTCCATTTTTGACTCATGTACCAAATATCGACAAAACAATTGTTATTAGCTTATATGATTCCATAATGTTTATAACATGGTAACAAGTGATAAAAAAGGATAATAATCCATAAACATGTTCTTAAGAATGTATAAATTACCTTTAGTTTATTATTCAGGATGAACAAGGATCAGACGAGTCATGTTGGACACGAGGTAAGATATTTCTTATCTAAATTTATTTCCGTTAGATTTCCATCGTTCACTAAAAATTTATTACATGTGGTGTATTTTGTACTTCTATTTGGTATATATTATCATGATTTTCATTATATTTCTGTAATTATGTGAATAATTTGGTGTTTATTATCTTTTGGTCATACGACGTTATTGATTACAACCTGGTAAGGGGTTTTCATCTCACGTCTTACTCCCGTGAGATTCATGCTATATTTTCCACTATTTCATTTTGTGTAGTGGATGTACTGCCCATGATTGTATTATTTATGTAATATAATTTAATTTATGGGTATTTAGATCTTCATTTAATTATAATTATTACATGGGGTTTATGATTCATATGTTACCAAATCGGTAAGGGAACCTTTCACCCGCCTCTTTTTAGAAGACTTATTTTTGTTATGACTTTTAATTTACATAATCTAATGTTGGGATATGATCTTATATATCCTTAATGATGTATGTTATATATCAGAGTGATGATAAAACATTTTAGATATCATCAATTTATTTTTATGAATTTTAATGTGATGTCATTAGGCTATCGAATTTCTGTAAGGGAACTTCTATACCCAATTTCAATTCTTTGGGTTAAACATATACTTCTTGATTGTGCTGTGTTATTAATATGTGTAAATGACCTATAATTGTTGAAAACATTATATCCACTTATATTTAGTGTATTCTTATTTTTCAAACATAGTTATGTAATTTATTTATCTTTAAGCAAACGATACCATCTTTATAAGTGATTTCATCTCAATTTACATTCCCTTGAAACATCATTGTCGTTATGCACCAATTCAATATTATATGGGGTATATACTGCATTTTAGTATATTATATCATGAATAACATTATTTTTATTATATTATATGTTTTTTTATTATATTCTTCAATTATGTTTAGTCAAGTGTTTCCATAGTCTTATGATACTCTTTAACACAAACATCATTTTAAATGTTTAAAAGATTTATTCTTCTAAATATTTCTCATTAACATCCATGTTTTCAAAATTGTTTTTTTGGATTTATTTATATAGACATTAATGTTTTAAAATGATAAATCATTCATAATCTTCACAGTGGTATGGGAAATATTGATTAAAAAAACTTTTTACTAAATATTTTAAATGGTTTGATAATGCATTTTTTATTTCAATAGCTTGATATGATATATTTTGATTGGAATGTGGAAGTGTAATAATTTTTTAATGGTTTTGTTATATGTTATGATTATGTTATGGTTATTGTGAATTGTTTACAAATACAGGTGGTTCCGTGATAAACCTGGGGCGGGTGAGACCGAGATAGCTCTCCAATACATTGGGTAACGTGATAGAGGTAAACGTTAGTATTTCTCCTAAGAGATTTAGAGAATATATTGTAATAGGTATTCCAAATGTGACTCCCTATGTAGTTGTGAAAGATACAATCTATGTAGGTTGTGAATGTCATAAGTTAGCTTTATTAATTTTGATTTGTGTGTGTTATTCAAAAATTTTATTATTTCGTAAGGTATGTAATGATTGAAAAGTATGGTGTCATTGATTTTTATTTAATGATGGGATAATGTTTCACTTCCTTATTTTATAACCCTTACAGATCTTTTAATGCTCATCCCATGTTTTTTAAATTTTTTCCACCTGACTTCAAGATGAATAGGGTCAAGGATGGGATCATGGAAAAGTCACGATGTCTAAAACATCGAACTATAAATGATTCTTTTTAAGAGTTTTTATTTAATGAAAAAATGGCTACTGAGTAGTATTGTGTATGTGTTATTTTCCAGTTGATATGTAATAGTTATGGCTTAATTATCTAAAAAAATAATCCTCAAAATATCCTCAATGTGAATTATTCATTTATTTTATGTTTAAGTAATGTTTAAAGGTGGGACCTTATAGGATATGTTGTGATGGTTGAACATCTTAATTTATTTTGAACAACTAGTTAAAATAAAAAATTAATTGAAAAAAATTTCCCTTTATCCTATATAATGTCTAGTTATTTATTTTCAATGTTATGAGAAGAACTGTGTGTTTCTTGATTCAAATTTACAATATATATATTTTGAGGCCTACATATCAAATCCTTGGACTTGACATTTGTTTAAATAATAATAATCCCCTCCGTTAATATAGTTTTCGTAACTACATTGTCATTAAGAAGAATTTTCATACACAGTAGATGAATCTATTCATTTTAAATTAATTGGTATCAAATTTTTATATTTATTGACTAGTATTTATTTCCTATTGTGTATGTGACATATTTATATAAAATCAATCTTTAGGGAATTATGAATTTATGATCCTATAGTAGAAATACATCTTCAATGAATAATATCTTTCGCATACCATGTGTTTTTTATCCATCCCATGAGGATTAAATGGTTATGGATTGGTTGTAAAACCCGAACACCATGGTTTATAAAAAATATGACAAAATATTTTACATATTATATAAGAACTCAATTTTAATTGATTTATTTACCCATATGATATGAATTTATTATTTAATTTCTAATAGTTTTCCTATCCATATATTCTTATGAAACATAATTTTTTTCTCAAAGTTTTTGTCAATTCCATTAAGGATGGGATTCCACCAATGGGTTCCACATTACATTAAATCCATATTTTCTGGTAAATAATCTATAATTTTTAAAATTCCCCACGTAAATGTCCTCATAACATGAACATAAATAAAAATGAACATGATTTTTGATCACCTTAAATTATATTAAATTGTATTAGTTCCATCCTATATAATAGTACACTACATAGAATGGTATTTTTACATAGACCATTACTCTACATTAGAGATAGATCAATGTATTAGTGTCTAATGCAGTGTAATTATAATGTCACAAATAAGATGAAAATTTCTACTTAATGGTGTTATATAATAATGAAAAATTCGTTCCAAAAGATATATATAACTACATATTTTTTAATTCCACATAGGGTAAGCAATGTTGTGTCTATATTATTATTTATTCTAGACACTCCAACAAATCATCATCACTCTAAATATATTTTCCCCTTTATGAAATCCAAATATATATATGCATTATTATTTTTTAAAACATAATATATACCCCCAATTACATTAGTATAATTCAACCATGTGCAATATCAATGATTTCATGGTCATTATGATTTTCACATTTCTAGTTTGCTTGACAAGAACATATATGTTTTAAGGGGCCTCCCCGATTGGTGTACTTCAATTGTGATGCATCTGATGGTAGAGTTAGTACTCAAGTACACATGATGTTAAAAAATGTAACATTGTATCCACCACAAATGGCTATAAAAACCAATTGGGTGAGTTTTTCAGTTATCCAACTCTAACATTCATATGATATAAATTCAGGGAATGAAATTTGTGTTCATTAACCCAAATCTAATAAAAATTATCCTATAAGATAATTGTGTAAATAAATTATGACTTATATAGGAAAAATAATGACACTTTTCCCCTTAATGATAGGGTCTCCCCAGTTATGTTGTTCTTTCTTTATGACCCTATGTAATAGTGAAACCAGATTCTCTTTCTCTATATTTGAGTTACACATTTTTTAATGATTTTTAATATATACATGTGGCATGGTTATTATTATTTCATGATTCTTTATTATTATTGGTCCATATATCATGGAATCATCAAAATATCTTCACCTATTTTCAATCCTTTCAAAAAAACCCACAAGATGTTACCATATTGTACTTAGGTAAGGATTACCTATATCAAAATTCCTAACCATTTGTTCCCATAAGTCATAGTTTCATTCCGATGTGTCCAAAATTTCTATAATCCATCCACTAATATCATTAAAAAATTTGTGTGGATTCAATGGAATACTATTTTTGGATACACATACATTCCTCAATATGACTATTCACATACACCCATATCCATCCCATCAATAAGAGGACAATTTTTATCCAATGAAAAATGACATAAAATCTCTATAAACATTGACACCATTATTGTGTAACCATTCATTCAAACATGGTCAGTGTTCATCCTTGACATATGTGTCCCACATTATCATTCATTATCAAAATAAATTTATTATGGATTTACAAAATCATCATATCCGATTCAAATGTGGATAGATTATTCTGGTCCCTTTAATCCAAATTATGATATTAGTTATCATTTATCTTTTTTTTATATTGATCCACAAATTGTGATCATAATTTATTCTTAAACATTGTCAAAAGAGACTATTACAACAATTAGTATATCCTCAACGTTATATTTTTCGCATCCATGGTGGAATTAACTATCTAACATTTTTTGTCCCATCTATTCATTATTAACACCAGCCTCGATGGTCTTTTATTTTTGTTGTGAAACTATGTGAACCCATATTCGATATAATTTAAAAAATAAAGAATCTATACTCACATCATGTTTGTCATTATTCATACTATATAAAATATTTTCCTATTTGGTAAGATATGTTTTAAAATAATCTAAATTCAGCTTTGTAAATGTTTTAAAACATTAATCTCTATCTCACAACTAACCAATAATGAAATACCCAAATCTATAGGTGACAATATTAAAATAAATATCACTGTAAATCCCAAAAGGATGGATGCATGAGTAAAATTAAACACAAACTATCTAATTTCTCACATATTTATAGATTAATGTAAATTATAGTATAAATATGAAAGTAAAAAATCATCATTACCACAGACTTATGGCCGATGAAAATGATTATACATACACTCTAGACATACAAGTTATTGTATTAGTCATAACGATTAAATTTCGAATCCTTTCTCTATGATAGCGTGTTACAGACAATGTGATCTAATATATAGAGATATATATTACATATTGAATATTCCATTATTTAGAAATCCATTATTTATAAAAATTATTTATATATTCATAAATTTATATACTACTTTGTATCAAGAACATTTTACATCAAGGGAAACCATTTTTTATCAAGGAATGTACTCTCCCAATATGAGTAGTCATATTCCCCCTCCTTGATATATCCTTTCATCCCAAAGAATAATCATCCTAAATGAAGGATCCTATTATTTCCATATTACCATACATTATTTTGGTGTATCATGTAATTTAATATTCCTCAATGGTCATCCTAGATGTTAATTCACCATCTGAGCATCCCCGATTTGGACCGCTCATCATTATGATTCTAAGCACTCATAATTTGACATTTTTTATAGATTAAATACCCATGTGTTTCATACCTTTACTTAATGATCACCATCAAGAAAACATTAAACATCTATCACTTAATCCTTTTAATCATAGTCATTTTATGATTATAAACTACATAACATGATAGTTTGAGATTTTAATCCTGTTAATTGGATGCCCCTGGTTTTCCATAGTAATATATTCCAAAATTGAAACACCCTTTTGGTTATGGGTTTACTTAACCTTTTTTATAGACTACTATGATCATTTGGATAAAATTTCCCAACATAATATAATGTTACCCATTATCATAATTACAAAAAAAAATTTCATCTCTATCACCTTATCTATCAATAATCATAACATTTCATTTGACATCCACAATCACACAATCTATCTAATGAAAACACTAAAATAGTGAAATTCCACCATTACTGATAATTATAGTAACTTTCATTGGTTTAATAATGATCATCACAATGATAAATACTCTTATATGGTTTATTTGTATCATGTTTACTATTAGAAAATGTAATTTGGTTGATCTAGATCATGTTGGGACCACAAATGTTTTTTTGTGTTTTATAGAAGATGTAAGATGTTAGGAATATATTTTTTATGAATTTTATAAATTAATGTGGGTTTTAACAAATGGAATTATTTTATTCTCAATTATAAATTATCTTCATTAGTATAATTTTCAATAATGGAGATCATATAGGCTTCATATGCCTATTTTACTAGACCAAGACGTTTGGATGAATGTTGTCAGATGGATCTGATTAGAAAAAGTGTTGTGCTTAATGACTATTTTATAAAGATAATATGTATTATAAAATATTGTATTTGATGACTAAATCTCGGGATTATTTTATATTTTTAATGTCACAAGAATAATGATTACATAAGGACCACATTGCCCATGAAGTTTCAAAAGGGGGAGAAAATCATTACAACATTTAAATTTGATACTATAAACTACTATAAGAGCTACTGGATATAATAGCATAGTAAAATATTTTTATAAGTAGTTGTTTTAATTAATTAGTTAGACATTTGAAATGTAAAAATTGTTTTATAATAATTTTTTGTGATGTTTCTCAATATGAGGAATCTTTTCAATGAACAAAATGATGTCATTGTGGAATGTTGTCGAATGAGTAACATTATATGATAAGTCACAATTTAATTGATCTGAATCAATATTTTAAACCGGTTGAATTATTTATTGATGGATACTTGGGTACGATGGCTATTATATGAACATGTTTGTAGTTTCAATGTGATGATGATTTAACAATTGTCATATTGATTTAAATTATTTACTGGAAATAGGGTATTGGTTAAATTCAACAAACAAATGCATCTTTATAAAGTTCATCGATCATATAATAGCATAAAAATAAAATATTTGAAATGTTCTGATTTAAGTGAAAAAATGGTGAAGTATATCAGAAAATGATTTCTAAGATGATCCTATTATTTTTTAGGAACATCTGATGAATTATCCTGAATCACAATTATTTTATGATCATTCACTTGATGAATGAGTTGTATAAAGTTATATAAAATTTAAGTTATTTAGAATGCCTACTTAAATATGTAAAATGTGATAATTCTATGTTGATCATTAAATGTTCTTAATATCATAGTGGAAAGACCCATAATTCTCATTGAGTTGTACAGATGTTTGAGGATTAATTTTTCAACATGAGAACATAATAGAAGATCGTAAATCCTTAGATATATAATTTAATTCAAATAAATAATGTTTAAAAGATGAATTTTTAATGAGTTGAGAGGGATTCATGAATAAAATTCATAACCTTCCCCTAACATCATGGAATAAAATTTCCTATATATAATGGTAGATGTGTGAAATATTTTTATTAGTATTTTTAAAGGGAGGTGAGGTTTTTCCAATGTGTCAAGATGATTAGAAAAATATGATAAATATGATTCAAACTATAGGAAACAAATATATATTCCAATGAACTAGGTATCAATAAAATAGTGATAACACTAGACCTATAAAATTGGTTAGTGTCCAATTATTAAAAAAATTGTAGATATAGATTTCATATTAAGAGGTATAGTATTGATATCATGTAATTGTTATCTAATAAATAGCATTATAGATTGGGTTTAGTCTATACTAAGGTATTAGATGGTCACTATTCCGAGTATAGAAAAACAAAACTATTTCACAAACTCCCATAAATTTGAAGAACATTTTCCCTTTCACAGGTGATAAAAAGTGAGAAGGAAATAACGCATGAATAAAATGAATGTGTTATGAATGCTTAATAAGAACAACTTTCACACACAATATCCCTTTGGTGATAGTTCTAACAGTAGTTATGAATATTGTATAATATTTTCTTCTTTTTAGTGTGTGGACATACAATTTTAAAAGAAGATACAATATCTATTAAATATTCTTTTATACAAATGTAAGGATACATCCTAATTTTAATAGAAACACAAAAAATTTAATTTTCTATTTTATTTCATCATATTTAATGATTCACAAACCATTCTTTGTAATTTATACTCGTATTGAGTATTAAAAAATATAAATAGTTGTGTTATTTTGGTTCTTCATGTTTGATTACATTCTAACAGTGTTATTTCCCTTTAATAGAATGTTAATGTATTTTATTAACTATGAAAACCTAATAAATGAAGATAAATATATTACCCCTTAAACTCTAAGTGATCACACAGATCCTAAATTTTCCTCCCATGTGTTATAATAAGGGGTAACCTTTATTGAATCTATTATGAAGTTAGAATAAAATATATCCATCCATGTGTGTTTATAACTAAATGAATATTCATGGTGTTCTATTATTTGATTGAAATAAATATAATATCTAAATGGATATATTGTTTCTTTATTGGGTGTCTTTTTCCCATGAATTCCATTATGTTTTTATTGATAATTTCAATTCTCATACTATAGATGTTTTGATGAATGATGCTGGTAATAGAAACATGTATAATTATGGGTGACCCAAATATGGTTCACTTTAATTATAGTATAAAATTGAGTTTCTCAGATTTAAAGTAATTTTAATTAATCTGGGTATCTGGGACACTTTAATAAACATATATTAAAGAAAGGGAATTATATGTATTTAAATGATAAAAATAAAAATATTGAAGAATGAAAATTATGTTATGTGATAATATGAATATGGTTATGAATTAATTACAATGGAAAATGATAATGTAACCACAATGACAATTCTTGGGGATAATTGGGAATATTGATCCATCATTGATATGATCATAAAAAATCATTTTTAATAAATATAAGGTAATAATATCGTCAATGGATAATATAGATACTAAAACCAATTCTCTCGATTATCATTATTTCATTATCATAAATTATGAATCAAGTAAAAAAATGACTATTAATAACAAAAAAGGGAAGGAAACATAAATTTATATCGAAAATGGCATTAATTCTAATAATGGATAATGTTATTTGATATTTTAATGTGGGTTTTCATCGTTTATGATAGAATATTTGATGTTTATAACAAATGTTTAATATTATATAGAAGGTAATATGAATTTTGGACATGATGATCCTCTAAAAATAAATGGTCTTTTATTTTCTATCATTGGGGTAGAAAAGTAAGAAAGTAAATAATATTTTTTTAATGGGTTGAAAAATAATTTTATGTGTGTTTCAAATGTAGGTAAAAATGTAAATGATATTTTTTTAGAAGGGATTGTTTGTCTATAAAATTTTATATTATGAGAATTTCATTTCAAGGGGATATGAAACAAGGAAAGATTATTTAATGTTGGTGATGTGCATATTTGATGCTATCTAAAATTGATAGAATAAAATTATATTTTATATAAAATTTATATACTTCTGTTTTTTAATAACATCAAAAAATGTAATTGAGATATTGTATTTTTCATATTGCTGCTATAAATATAATAATATATGAGTCTTGTTCCAATTTCTAGAAATGGAATATTACAAACTTTACACCTAAGAATATTGAGATACATTCAACTCATCCCATATTCCTAAAACATTCTTAAATTATTCGTCCCATGAGAATGAAATCAATAAACATATATCAATAGTATATTTCAATTATTTATAACATTAGACATATTACAGGTTTTATTTTTTGAATAATAAATTAGTGTAATTAAAAATGCTTTTGTGTTTCTCGAGAACTGAAAAAAATAATGATGTTATATTTTACAAAGATTCCAATTGATAATGATATAGTATATAAAAATAAATTTTTTTTACTATCGTAAATAAAAAAAATCACTATTAGTATAGTTCAAAATTCAAATAATATATATATATATATATTTTATGAATGAATAAATTGATTTTTTATATATATTGTATGAAAAATGGGGATCATACATTCTATTTCGAGATATTTTTTCTATGAAATGAATTAAATTCATAGTTCATATTCATAAGAAATTTTTATATAAGAATAAATATGATATGACTATTTATGTGATGTATTTCAATAAAACACCATGTTTGAAATATGTAAATGATTTTAATATTTCATTAATTATAAATTTTTATCGTGTAAATCATTTAAAGTTTGATCAGAGAGGGGAAGGTAGAATATTTCATGGAAACATTCATAGTAGATGAATTTATATATGATATAGTAAAGAAACATGAAATATTTTTGAATAAAAAGTCAATAAATTTGAAGAATATTATGATAATTAGTCTTCATAGTGAATTTTATAATTGATAGGATGTAAATATGAAATGATTGTATTTGAAAAATATAAAAATTACATAGTGATAAAAATAATGTTGGAGATGCTCAACAAGACGATGTTAACTTCTCTCTTTCAATCACTAATGAATATGTATTTTCATATCACGCTAGGCTGAGAAAGAAATTGGATTTCAAAAAAATGATATGTGATAATTGATAAGAGGTTCCAACCAAAATAGCATAATTGTTAGATTCATATGACACCTTCCATTCAATGGTTTTGAACACAGATGTAGATAAAACATTTGGACACCAATTGTTGACTAATGGTATAAAGGAAGAGTTTTTTAATCTTGAGATTAATTATTCTATTGAAATTTTAAAAACACCAAAAAACGTGAATGTTTTTGGTACAAAATGGTGTTTCCAATTCAAGTTGAGTAGAAAAGGTGTTGTGATATGAAATAATGAATGATTATTTTGTAATTTTTAACATCGAATAAATGGTAAAAACATTTATGAAACCTTTTCTCCTCCATAATGATCAGAAAAATTTAGAATAATTATTTATATTATTTCAAAACAAAAGAAATATATATTCCCATATGGATTTCAATTCATCAATTCTTAGTAGATATCTACATGAAAAATATTACATTGAATAATAGTGTGGATTAATTCTTAGGGAAAATAAATTTTTGATATTATGATAATGAATGAATTGTATGTGTTGAAAGAATATTCACATTATTTGTAATATAAACTGGATATATTCTTAGGGAATATTAAATTCATGAATGTATGAGTTTATTATAATATATATATAAATCAAAATCATATGGATACATACATTGTGATTTTTTATAATGACATTGTATCACTGGGGAATTCTTAGCAAATATAAGATATGTTTATTTAAGATATGAAGAATAAATTTGAGATTTCCATGATTGAAGAAATAAAATACATTATTATTCCAGAAATATCTTATATATATATATATATAGATTTTATTGGACTTGTTCTCAGGATCATATTCAGATGTTATGTTTTTGAAAACAAAAAACATATTTCTATACAAATTTCATTTGAAAAAATGTTTTTAAAATATATGGAATAATTTCATGTTGATCCCAAATATTTTAAAAAGTTATATAGATGTTAATTATATATAGCATATTCAAGGAAAGATATAGTGTTTTTAGATAATCATTGTTCGATGTATCGAGGTTCTCCAAAAAATATAATTTCATGGCTAGAATAAAAATTTACAGATAAAATAATGAAATAAAATTTAGAAAATTTAATTATTCAAGAAAGATTATTTTATTTTGATAAATATATATACATTGGAATGGATGTTGTGATGAATGAATATCGAAATTTTTGGAGTTCACATTTTGGTATATACATATGAGATATTGAATGAAATGAAACCAAATTCTATAACTATCAGAACTAAAAAATCTGACTATGTAGTTTCCAATAAATATGAAACTAAAAATATATTGATGAAGATATAGTTGGAAGACTTGTATTTCAATTTAATTATTCCCATTTTATTGGTTTCTGATTGATAATATGAAATAAATATTACCAAGAATAATGTAAAAACATTACATTCCAATACATTTTTCTTTAAAATATCATTTTATCAAGGATCTTGTTAGAAGAATATTATAAAAATGATACTATTATCTTATAATGATGAAATTGGAATCTATTTTAATAAACCCGTTAACAAAGGAATATTTTCATAAGATGAGGTTGATCATGGTTGTACCTCCTCATCCTCTTGAATTCAAATTGATGTGATATTTTTCCACTCTCTTATTATTTCAATGGATAATGTTTTCAGGGGATATATTTTTTAACAGAAATTCATTCAATTGGTATGTACATAATGTTATTATGTTTCAGCATATATTATGGGGATATTTTGTAAGGGGAAATCTAATAATTTTGAATGTGTGAATGGTTTTGGAATATTTATTTATATAGAATAATTTTAATTTATTCTACTTATTGAAGATAATACTTCGAGTGAAAATGATAATTTTTTGATGATACGAAGAAATATATTTATAAGGATTATTAAACATTTCTCCAATGTCACAATAAATTGAAAACATTATATTATTTGGAAATAATAAATTTTTCATACAATGTTTGTTTTCACATATTCATGGAATTTTTGGATTATTTATAAAAAAATTTGAGTTTCAAAGATTCTATTGTTTAAGATACATCATTGATAGAAAATGTAAATTGATAGTTTGTTGGCCAAAAGAGGATTTGATTAGTTTTGAAGATGTCTTATGATGTTAATAATATTCTTCTAGAGTATATTATGATTATACATGTGATCCTAAAAAGGTATGTATTTTATTTCCAATCATAAATTAATTTATTTGTTAGTATTTCCAAAATCTTAATCAAATGTAGATGATCGAAAAGAGTTTAACAAAACTTGTTTATCTGATAAACATTTTTAGATAAATATTATCTTCCAAATTATTATACTAAAATATTATATTCTCATCCATAGAATTTCGATCAAACATAATGTTTGATGAATACATATAAGGATTCATTATTCTTCATAATTTTTATGTTTACTTCGATAGTGAAATAACTAAAGATCTTTGTCGTGTATAAATGGATATAAAATCATTCATATGTACGTAGTTGATATTAAAGAGTTTTGTATATATCACTAGAAAAATTATTTATGTAATATTTTTCTCTATTTTTTTATGTTTTTATGTATCAATAGTATGATGTTTTTTTGAAAAATAATTCTTGATTTTTTCTAATCATAGGATTTCTATTCAATCACAATGGGATGTTTTCGAGTAGTCTGATTACGAGATACCTAATAATGTAATGTCTTATAGTCTATTGAAAACCCGATTTAATATTTGAAATATTTTTTCATATATAAAATCACAATATGAAGGAAATTTACGTAATTAATATTTGTGGTTTTTTTAATCATTGATTGAGAGTCTCTAAGTCATCAGATGGACAGTTTTGTGGAATTCAATAGGGAGATATTTCTATATATTGATAATTGTTAAGAGGATGATGTATGGAGTAAATTGATAATGAGATTAGATAAAATTAATATTATGGTGTAGTTTTATTTAGGATGATTTAGGATAAATTTTTGTGAAGAAATTTGGCAACATTCGATATAGTCTCTTTAGTCACATGTGTTGCTACAAATATTCAAAAATGAATGGGTTGAATAGAGTTATATTTGTTTGATTGTATTAGAGAATCATTAATTAATTTTTAATCAGGGAATACACTACAATGATAATTCAATTTAACTAATATCATGTAGGAATGAATGATTATTCTCACTAATTTCAATGAAATATTTACAAAACTATTTTTTTGGGTCTAAAGGGGAGTTATTACATTCAAATAGGTATGAATATAGAAAATTGAATGTGAAACCCGATATTTTATGAGAAATATTCTGTTTTTATGTATTATGTTTTATGCATCACCAATGTAATCTTTCACTACACACAACACTATCTTGGCTTTCGTTACACACAAGAGCAACCTTCCTCAATAGTTTGTGTTGTATGCAATATTGAGTGTTACTAAACAATGATATGTTATTAAAATATTATATAAACAATCCATTATAAATAGTAATAACCACTTTATGAAATTTTATCTTTCAAAATGGTCTTCATTTTTGGATTCGAAATATCGAAATTATTCTAGGGTGAATTTTTGGTGTTTTTCTGAAAACATTCACTTTTTGATGAATAGTGAAAACACTGAGTTATTGGATAAAACCAACATTTTATTTAAATAATAATTTATTTTATATAAATATATTTTTGTTCAAAATATATACATAATACCTATATAAGTTCAATGTAATTCATTTACTTCATTTTATAATAATATAGATACATAATAATTTTGTTGAACTTTTTTCCATCTTTTACCCACCTACTAGGAGCATTTGAAATTGTACATAAAACATAATTTAACTACATCTGTGAGTTGAATTTTAAAAATCCAAGAGACGCAGTTAATATCAAGGAGTAAAATTAGGTTCAATAAGATAAAAATAATTTTCGGTGAATAGTAACTATTTACTTTTATTTACCACGATTTATAGTAAATAGGGTAATTAAGGGTAAAAATGATATTATTATTACCCTAACACATGTGTTAATACTATTGGATAAGTTTAATTCAACAGAAAAAAACCATAGGAATAAAATATTACCCATTAGGTCCACTTGGATTTGATTACGACACTTATTATTATTTTATTCAAAGAAGAGTTAAAAGAATGAAAATCAACGGTTAATAAGTAAAACATTTATAGTATAGGCTTATAAAGAAGATAAATTATACTATAAATATTCATTATAAATTTAAAATGATTTCCTATATAATGGTATTTTATTTATAATTTTTAGACATTAGATAGATTAATTTATTAATGACACAATGATGATGGAGTAATTACCTTATGAATGAAATATTAAGATAATTGATATTATAAATAACCAATTAAATGTAATTTGAGACTTTTTATGAAACAAAAAAATTATATATGTTCATAGGACATGTTAGTATTGATTTAATTAACATTTTTTGAAATAATCATGCAGTTATAATTTTCAAAAATATCAATTACCAAATAGTGTGAAAATTAACATAAAATTGTTTTAAAACAAATATTATATTATTAATTGTTATTTTATTCCTAAAAATATTAGGTCTAAGAAAAATCCATATATAATGATATATATTTTCATAATTAACTATTGGGGGTGCGTTTGTCTTGTTATAGTTTGTTTTTAAACCATATTCTGTAAAAAAACAAGAAGACAAGGTAAAAGTTAAATTATTTAACTAAGAGTTATATCTAAATGAAAAAGGTTAAAATAGTTACCTAAACATGTATAAAACTTACTGTTTGAATGTATTTCTACCCATACCCACTTTAGCTTCTAAATATATCAATTTTGAGCTATTATAAACAGAATATGACTTTATTATAAAATAATATTTTCAGTTTTTCCTAAGGTTCCCCTCTCCTCCCTAATAAAAGGGAACCTTCTCCATCTCTTATTTACACAATTTTGAGCTTTCAAGGTCGCCCAAACCATTCCCATTTACCTTCTCAACATCCCTAAAAACATAATAGAGGTTCTAGTCATCTTCAAAGACCAACTATAGTGCCCTAAGAGGTGATTTAAAAAAGGCACGTCATAGAAGCGGTAATATCATTTACCAATTCATTCAAATTCATTTCTTCTTCTACTTTTTCTTATTTTTCTGTTTCATAATAAAGTAATAACATCAGTATCACTCATATACTTATATGTTATTATAAATATTATACAACCCTATTTCTCCCTCTATCCAACCTACGAAAAACAAAATCACCGCGTGTGAGTACGTACAGAATACCGTCTCCACGCTGTGGTGTAATCTGTTTTTCCAACACCACGTTACATTGATGGGTATAATGGTGTAAATAATAACTATATATTCTTATTATTACATGATACTAATTCTGAGATATTCTATCATTCACTTCAATACAATTCCACAACCGTGGGAATGATATCATCGCTCTTGCGTACGTACGGCCTACCGTCTCCACGATGTGATGCGACTCGTTCTACATGATATTTATTGAATAATGATTATATAAATCAATAGAATTCATAACTATGATATATATTATACTAATACCAATATTTAAATGATGTATCAATACCATAAAAATAATAATAATATTTTATTCGACAAAACATGCATAAGAACATAAAGTAATGGACACCCGAATAACAAGTAGCAATGAAATATTACCAACAAGAAGATAAGAATATGACCATATATGATATAATAAAAATGAATATGATTATTTAATAAGTAAAAGACAATATTTAAATCATTATACAGTAGGTTCGGATACATACAAAGCATATCGGACCTAAGGTAAGGGAAAATCTCAGAATCTCATTTTTATCCGAGATTGTTTAAACATCAGAAATTACTGGGGGAATATTTATCATCCAAATATATGTTTCCTCAATATGACATATTTTTTCTATCCTCGTAAAATTTTTTTAAATCAATTACTACCCATTTGTGAGTTTTTAGTTAAATATATAAAAAGAATATTTTGTTGTTTTTTAGCATGATGTACTTTTTGAATTTTCCGGCCAAAGTATGAGAAGAATGTTTTTTTAACATATACAGCATGAATAGATGTTTATGATTTCATTGAACATAATTTCCACGAAGATTCTTTTAGATGTTTTCAAGTTTATTTTTAATCAACTTCTTTTTGTATAAAATTGTTTGACATGTTAAGAAATGAAAACTGTTTTTGAAGTAGAAAGGATATTTTCCTCCAGAATGGAGTTCAAGTGTTTTATAAAAATTATTTTACATCTATGATAATATATGGTTCTATTTCTATTCATATTTTTACATTTATTTGATTATGTTATGATTGAAGTATTTTTATGATGTCCGGTTATCTTATATGGATTATGTTATGATGACATGAGGTTTAAGAATCCCATTATTATTACATGGGTTATTCTCGGATTTATGATTTTTTGGAACACATAAGAATGGTCACATTATTATATGGGTGGGACCTATATCTCCCTCCAATGCATTGGGTAATGATTTATATCTCATGAGATAGACATGGCTGGAATGGTAGGTTAATCCTATTCAGTGATACAAGACTGAAACGAGGAGTGAACTCGGTTCAGATATGGACATTGTCTGCTAGGATAGTCTTGGAAATGAGTCTTGACTAATAATATATGATTGTACATTATTATGTGTTTATTCCACAAAGTTTCATGTTTTATGTTCTGATTTTTTGGATTACATTTCACTACCATGATTTATCTCATGTTATGATATTATGATCTCTTTTGCAGGTTATGATTTTCAAAATGTTATGTTCTTATGAATATGATATGATTGATATTTCCATTGTTTACCCTTACTGAGCATATGAGCTCACCCTTTTCTATGTTTTCTTTTCCCGAGATCAGGATGTAGGGTATTAAATAAGATATCCCAAAAGGTACTCTAGATATGAAAAAATAAAGGGAGACAATGTAGATGATTTATGAACTACATGTTTATGTTTCCCATTTTCTAAAGAAACAATACCTATACGGTCCTTTCATGGTTTTGTTATATTTTTTAATAAGAGTTCTTCAATTTTTAAGTAATAACAATGTATGTAATGTATGGGTCATTATAGTTGGTATCAGAATAAAGGTATAGTCAACATTTGGAATCTAGGATGTTAAACCTTTATTATGAACACTAAGGATATGTCTAATCATATAACACAATAATAGTGTTTTAGAAATGACCATGAGTAACCCTTGATAAGACCTAAAGTGTGAAATTTTATTACTGATTATGTTGTTTTCCTATTATAATTAGTGTTTCTCACACTATTCTTCTTGGTTTTAGTCAATGGCTGGAACCTAAAATCTTTTAGCCATGCTCACACATCTTTCTCAATCCATGAATCATGCAAGACTTCCAAACGAGTAAATAAATGGGAAACATTTTGTTGAATCCTTCATTAGGCAACATCCACCCTCATTCAGGGGGTCTACTAATCCATTAGTTTCTGAACAATGGATCAGTACCACTAAAAATATTTTTTTAGTTTTACAATGTTCTGAACATGATAAAGTCATCTTAGTAGTATATAGTTTGGATGGTGAAGGTGATAAATGGTTTAATATTACCATGAATACAAGGCCCCATGATGAAATTGAATCCATGGAATGGGACAAGTTCAAGATATTTTTTTTAAATAAGTAATTCTCTCATATTCTTCGAACAATGATGGAGATGGAGTTTGATGAACTAATGCAAAAGGATGATGAATCTGTTGGTTCCTACAAAAAAAATTTACAAGACGTTCAAGGTACCCTTCCAGAATTATTATCCAACCTGAGAGTAAGATTTATTGGTTTTTAAGTGGCTTAAAATCAAGTCTTCTAAGGGCGTTATCCATAAGGGACTTCAATATCTATGAGGAAATTTTTCAATGTTCTCTCAAGGATGATATGGAGATTTGAGTAACCCATCAGTGATATGGGTTTGATAAAAAGAGGAAAATGGAATTCAAATGGTAATCTAAAGACCACACTAAATATAAGACAAGTTTTCCCTTATGAAAAATCTGTGGAAAGAAACATGGAGGGAATGTTCTTAAAGGGACAATTAAATGTTTCAAATGTGTAAAATAAGGTCATTGGGCTTATGAATGTCACAATGATGGGAAAAATATGTCTAGTGATACAAACAAAGAAAAGTATACACAGATTGCACCTCCTACACTTAAATGTTACAAGTGCAAGGAAATGGGGCATTGTGTTAATCAATTCTATAATCGAATGGTTTTTATGATGATCAATGTCAACAAACACATAAGGCCAAAGACAAAGTAAAGTAACATGCAATTTCTATTAGAGATGTGGAGTATGATAACGAAGTGTGTAAAGGTTCAATTTATATCCACTCTAAAGTATCTAATGTTTTATTTGATTCTGGATCCACCCAATCATTTATTTCTGATGAATTTTATAAGGTTATCACTATATTACCTAGACATTTAGATGTTGAGTTAGCCGTGACAACCCCTAATAGAACAAAAATCACGTCAAAAGTTTACAATTCTTCTCCGATTGAAGTTTGTGGGAAGTTATTCATACAAATCTTGTGATTCTTCCTATAGCAGAATTTGATGTGATTAATTTAATGTATTGGATTTCATTATATAGAACTCATATCGATTTCCATTGAAGGGAAGTCACATTTCATATTCCGGATCAGTAAATGATCATCTATCGATGCAATCATGAATATAACCATACAGTGGAAATTTCATTAATCTTATGGGACATTGTCCCAATAAATGAAGGTTATTTATCTCAAGTAGATAGAGAGAAAATCATGATTACGAATATGATCATTGTACGTGAGTTTGATGATGTCTTTCCAAAGGAATTTATAGTTCATTTACCAAATTGTGAAGTTGATTATTCAATAGAACTCTTTCTAGGTGTGATGCCTATTTCAATGACACCTTATAGAATTGACCCAATTGAGTTGCAGGAATTAATGAAGCAACTCCAAGGTAATATTGATAAGGGATTCAAACACCCTAGTGCATCACCTTGGGGAGAACCTATTCTATTTGTTATGAAGAAAGATGTATCAATGAGACACTCCATCGATTATCGTGAACTTAACAAAATCATTATCAAGAACAAATATATTCTCCCACGAATTGATGACTTATTTGACCAACTACGAAGAGCTCAATACTTTTCCATGATTGATACTCATATCATCAATGAAGGGTCAAAAGAGAGTACACACTAAAGACGGCTTTCCATACAAGGTATATACACTATGAATTTATAGTGTTTCCATTTGGTCTTATTAATGCCCTTGTTATCATCATGGATCTAATGAATAGAGTCTTTAGAGACTATCTTGATCAGTTTATGTTAATATTTATAGACGATATTTTTTTATATTCAAATAGCAAGGAAGAACATTAAGATCACTTGATAATTTTATTAAAGATCATAAGAAAAGAAAATTGTTATGAAAAAATTACCAACTGTTAATTTTGGCATCAAGAGTTATCATTTCTGGGTCAAATAATCTCAAAAGAGGGGATATCTGTTGATCCAGCAAAAATAAGGGTTATTGAAATATGGTCGAGACCAACAACAGTAACTAAGATCTGATGATTTATTGTTTTGGCTGGATATTATCGACATTTTGTGAAGGAAGTTTCACGATTATCTAATCCACTCACCAGGTTGACTCGAAAAGGAGTTATGTTTGTTTGGATGCAGGAGTATGAAGAGAATTTCAAGGAGTTAAAAAGATGATTATCCACAACACCTTTGCTCACACTACCTTGTAGTGGAGAAAGGTTTGTGATCTATAGTGTTACATCAATGAAGAGATTGGGGTGTGTTCTCATGAAAGGCTATATGGTGATAGATTATGCCTCACGACAATTGAATATACATCAGAAAAATTACCCAACTCATGATTTGGAGTTAGTTGCAGTAATATTTTCATTAATGATTTGGACGAATTTTATTTATGGTTAAAGGTGTGATATTTATATTGATCATATAATTTTAAAGAATATTTTCACACTAAAGGAGATGAATATGTGCCAAATAAGATGGTTGGAGCAGATTTTGAAATATGACTTCTCAATTCATTACCACCCTATTAAAGCAAAAAAGGTGGTATACACATTAAGTAGGCAAGACCATGCTAGAATATCCATGATGAGGAACACAAAAGTCCCAATATTTATGGATTTACAAGGGATGGATCATGGAATTATAATGTAAGGGGAAAAATCTTATCTATATTAAATGAATGTTCAACCATCTATACATGTGCAGATTAAAGAGGAACACAAAGAAGATGTATTGTGACAAAAGAAGGTGATAAATGTTTCTTAATTACACATTGATTGTGATGAAATTATAAGGTTCAGGAATCTGGTTTGTGTTCCTACCAACCCAAAATTAAAGAAGTTAATATTGGATGAAGCTCATAGTTCTTAAATCTCTATTCACCCTGGAAGCACGAATATGTATAGGGTCCTGAAAGAGTACATCTGGTGGGATGGCATGAAAAGTGATGTTTCTTAATAAGTCACTTGATTCTTGGTTTGTTAGCTAGTTAAAGATGATAGACAAAAGCCTAAGGAGATTTTACAACCATTTACCATACAAGAATGGAAATGAAAAAACATCACAATGGAAATTGTCTTTGGACTTCCTAAAACATCCAAAGGCAATGATGCTATCTGGGATATAGTTGATCATCTTACGAAGTCGGCACACTTCATTGCTATTAGAGAAGATTTATCTCTTGATCAGTTTGCTAGGATATATGTGAAGGAAGTGGTAAGATTCCATGGAGTACCACATTCCATTATATCCGATCGGGATCTGAGGTTTACCTCAATGATTTGGTGAAGTCTTCAGCATACTATAGATACATAGTTGAGTTTCATCACAATTTATTATCCTTAGATAGACAATCATTCTGTAAGAACAATTCAAACTCTGGAAGACATGTTGAGAGCATTCTCTATGGATTTCAATGGTGGTTGGGATAAATACCTACCTTTTGTTGAATCATTTTATAATAATACCATTCACTCTAGTATACATTATGCTCCTTATGAATCTCTCTTTGGAAAGAAATGAAGAATTCCAACTTGCTGGGATGAAGTTGGGGAAAGAAATCTATTAGGACCGGATCTTGTGGATGAGATGGCAGAAAAGGTCATATCTATTCAACAACACATAAGAACAGCTCAGAGTCGACAAATTATTTATGTCGATAACCAAAGAAAAGGCCTAGAGTTTTAATTGGGTGATAAAGTGTTCTTACAAATATCTCCCTAGAAGAGAGTAATGAGATTTGGAAAAAGAGACAAGCTAAGCCCTAGGTATATTGGTCCTTCTGAAATACTGGATCGTGTTGGGAAGGTATACTAGTTGGCGCTTCCACCAAATCTCTCTCTAGTTCATGATGTGTTCCATCTACCTCTCCTGAGAAAGTACATACTCAATCCTTCACATGTACTCAACTCAGAAGTTGTACCACTGGAGCAAGATCTTTATTATGAAGAACATCCAATAGAGATTCTGGATCATAGTGGAAAAGTCCTACGAAAAAAGAACACTCGCTTGGTGGATGATTTTTGGAGGAATGACCAATTATAAGAAGCTAAATGAGAACATGAGGATATGATGACGGATAGGTATCCTCATTAGTTTGTTACAAAGTGACGAATTTCGAGGGTGAAATTCATTTTATGGGGGTAGAATTTATCACCCGATCTTTTATGAGAAAAATTTTGTTTTTATGTATTATGTTATATGAATCACAAAAACAATCTTTCACTACACACAAAACTATCTTGGAATGTGTTACACGCAAGAGAAACCTTCCTCGATAGATTGTGTTGTACGGAATACCGTGTGTCACTAAACAATGATATCTTATTAAAATATTATATAAACAAGCCGTTATGAACATTAATACCCACTTTCGGAAAATTTATCTTTCAAAATGGACTTAATTTTTGGATTCGCAGTATCGAAATTATCCTAGAGTGAATTTATGGTATTTTTTTGAAAGCCTTCAATTTTTGATGAATAGTGAAAACACTAGGTTATTCGTTAAAACCGACTTTTTATTTAAATGGTAATTTATTTTATTTATATATATATTTGGTCAAAATAGATACACAATACATATATAATATCAATTTAACTCATTGGAGTCATTTTAAAATAATATAGACACAGAAAAATGTTATATAACTTTTTGCCGCCTTTTACCCACCTCCTAAGAGCATTTTCATTTGTACATAAAACATAATTTTACCTCTTCTTTTGTTGAATTCCAAAAATTATAGAGACACAGTTAATATTAATGAGTGAAATGTGGTTCAATAAGATAAAAATAATTTTTGGAGAATAGTAACCTTTTTAATTTTATTTACCACGGTTAAAAGTAAATAGGGTAATTAAGGATAAAAATGATATTATTATTACCCTAACGCATGTCCTATTTCTATAGGATAAATGTAATTTGACCAAAACAACCTTTTAGAATAAAATATTACACTTTTAGTCCACTTGGACTAGATTAGGACACATATTTTTATTTTATTGAAAATAGAGATAAAAGAATTAAAACAAATTTTTAATAAGTAAAACATTTTTAATATAGTGTTATACATAAGATAATTTTGACTATCAATATTCATTATAAAGAAAAAAAATATTTACTACATAATGGTATTTTATTTATAATTTTGATACATTAAATAATTTAATTTATATATGTCACAATGATGATGCAATAATTACCTTATGAATGAAATATTAACATAATTGATATTATAAATAACCAAAAAAATTTAATTTGAGACTTTTTATGAATTTAAATAATTTTATAAGTTAATAAGACATGTTATTATTTATTTAATTAACTTTTTTTGATCTAATATTGTAGTTATTATTTTCACAAAAATCAATTACCAAATAGTGTCAAAATGGACATAAAATAGTTTTAAAACAAATAATATATTATTAATTGTTATTTTATTCCTAATAATATAAGGTTCAGACAAATGACTTAGATAAGGTTATATATATTAATAATGAACCATTTGGGGTACGTTTTTCTTGTTATAGTATGTTTATTAACCTTGTAGTGTATGAAAACAAGAAGACACGGTAAAAGTTAAATTATTAAACTTAGAGTTAAATCAAAATGAAATAGTTAAATTAGTTACCTAAACTTGTATGAAACCTATCGGTTGAGAATATTTCTTCCCATCCCCACTTTAGCTATGAAAAAAATCAATTTGGAGCTATTATAAACTGAATATGTCTTTATTATAAAATAATATTTTCAGTTTTTCCTAAGGTGCCCCTCTCCCCCCTTATAAAATGGAACCTACTCCATCTCCTCTTTAGAGAATTTTGATCCTTAAAGCTAGAATAACCCCAGACCATATCCCTTCTCAGCATCCAATAAAACAAAATAGAGGTTCTGTTCTTCTTCAATGTCCAGCTTTAGTGCCTGAAGAGGAGGTTTTTAAGAGGCACTTCAAAGAAGAGTCAAAATTCTTTACCAACTCATTCAAATTCATTTCTTCTTCTACTTCTTCTTATTATGATGTTTAATAATAATGTAACAAAATAATTATCACTTATATACTTATATGTTATTAAAAAAATGAAACAACCATATTTCACTCTCTATCCATCCTACGAATAAAAAAATCACTATGTGAGCGTACATACAGAATATCATCTCCACGATGTGGAGTAATCTGTTTTTTTAACACCACCTTAAATTGATGGGTATAATGGTTTAACTAATAACTATATATGATTATTATGACATTATACTAATTCTGAGATATTATATCATTCATTTCAATACAATTATACAAACATGGGAATGATATCATCGCCCGTGCGTACGTACGACCTACCGTCTCCATGATGTGATGCAACTCGTTCTACATGATCTTCACTGAATAATGATTAAATAAATGAATTGGTTAATAAATATGATTATATTATACTAATAATACTCTTTAAATTATGTATCTATAATTTAAAAATAATAATAAGAATTTATTCGACAAAACACGCATAAGAACATAAAGCAATGAACACCTGAATAACAAGTAGCAATGAAATATTAGTAATGAGAAGATAAGAATATGACCATATATGAAATCATAAAAATTAATATGATTTATTAATACTTCAATGACATTATTTAAATCATTATACATGAGTTTCGTATACATACGAAGCATATTAGTCCTAAAGTAAAGGAAAATTTCACAATCTCATTTTTATCCGAGATTGTTTATATTTCAGAATTTACTAGGGGAATATTTATCATCCACATCCATGTTTCCTCAATATGTAATATTATTTCTATCCTCCTAAAATTTTTTAAATCCAATTTTACCCATTTTTTAGTTATTAGTAAATTATACGAAAGGAATATTTTTTCGTTTATTTGTATGAGTTACTTTTTGACTTTTCCGGCCAAAGTACGAGAAGAATGATTTTTCAATTTATACGAGATGAATGGATTTTTATGATTTCATAGAACATTATTTCCATGAAGCATCCTATAATGTTTGCAAATTTATATTTAATCAAATTTTTTTAGATCAAATTTTTTTGACATGTTAAGAAAGGAAAAAAAAATTTGATTTAGAATGGATATTTTCCTCAAGTATGGAGTTTAAGTGTTTTATCAAAATTATTTTACATATCTGATAATATAGAATTTTGTTTCTATCCCTATATTTACACTAATTTGATTATGTTATGATGTAATTATTTTTTTATGTTCTTTTATCTTATATGGATTATGTTATGATGACATGATTTTTAAGAATCTCATTTTTAATACATGGGTTATGCTATGATTTAGGATTTTCTGGCACACATAAGAATGGTTTAATTATGAGATGTGTCAGACCTATATATCCTTACAATTCATTGGGTAATGATTTATATCTCATGAGATAGACGTGGCCGTAACGGTAGGTTAATCAAGTTTAGTGATACAGGACTGAAACGAGGAGTGTACTCAGTTCAGAAATGGACTTTTTCTGCTAGGATATTCTTGGAAATTAGTCTTGACTACTAAGAAATGATTCTCTATGATTATGTGTGTATGAAAAAAAGTTTCAATTTTATGTTATGATTATTTGGATTATGTTTCACTTCCATTATTTATCCCATGTTATGATATCACGATCTCTTTTCCAGGATATTATTTTAAAAATGTTATGTTCTTATGAATATGATATGATTGATATTTCCTTTGTTTAAACTTACTGAGAATTTGAGCTCACCCATTTCTATGTTTTCTTTTCCCCAGGTAAGGAAGAAGGGTATTAAGTAAGATATGCCAAAAGGGACACTAGATATGACAAAATTAAAGGGTGATAGTGTAGATGATTTATGAACTAGTTGTTTATGTTTCCCAGTCTCTAAAGACATTATACCTATACGGTCCTTTCATGGTTTTCTTATATGTTGTAATTAGTGTGCTTCCATTTTGAATTAATAATAACATATGTAATGTATGGGTCGTTATATTGAATATATTTTTTATGTATGTATCTAAAATTGGAGTTTTGGATGTTTTAATCATAGTTTTAATGTCCCATAAAAATATATCAGGATCCTTGTCAATATTACGGGGGTTTAGGAATTAAGGATATTTTTCTGATATTTTTAAGTTGTGAAAAATTATTATCAATGGGAATATTCGATCAAACAAATATGTTTTTGATTTCATGGTTAGTAGGATACCATATGGAGTTTTCCATCAATTTGGTAAAAGATAGTTTTTGTGAGCCATTGATTAGCCAAATTGGTTTCAGCGGAATTAGTCAAAAGTTACTTGATGTAGTTTTTATATCAAGAGGTTTTAGAATGACAGAATAAAAAGGATATCGAATGACCAAAATAAAAAAATGTGGTATCATTATATATGATGGAATTATATGGATTATATTAGGTTACTATAATATAGAGTATATTTAAAAAATTCATTAGTTAAGTTTCCATCTAAATGAATAAGGTTATTACATTCAATGGATCATGAAATTGATGAATAAGATGTACAAGTATTAATAAATGTGGGATAAATTTTTAATTAGTATATTGAATACATATTTAATCCCATTGGTTAAGGTTCATACATTTGTAACAAAATAATTCTATATCATTTATATATATAAGGATCAAAACCATTTTCTATTGACTATAGTGTTTTGTAATTGTATGTATAAACCCTGCATTTAGTAACCATATACTAAGGACTACAGTCTATGTGGTGTTGAATTATTTCCAAACTCCGCCAATGACTATATATACTTGTTGTGAAATTATATTTTTTTAATACATTTGTTCTTGTGTTTGTTCTTGTTTTATTTCATTCTAGTAAATTCATATCTCTCCAAAAAGATGTTATGTTTTTTTCCAAATGTAATTATAATAAAAAATATAAATTCATTGATTTATCTCCTTTACTATTAGTGAAAACACATATCCTAATTGGTCTCCTCATATTATTGAAAATGGACAGTCTCACTGAGTTGGTCATGATTTACCATTCTTTGAAGTTCACTATATTAGTAATCTTGGCTTTCCATTTCACGTCGATTCTATCTCAGTTGTGTTCCTGGATATGTGACCCAAAAATATTTGGATAATGATGCTCGACCAAAAACACTAGAATATTTCAACCCATGTTCTAGGATTTAAAACTATGTGAAACTATCAAGATCCACGAGGGAACATATAATTCATACAAGTAGGGATTTAATTTATCATGTTTCTATATCAATCACAAAACATTTTCTTTTCTCAAAGTGGTTTAAGCATAAAAATTAACTACACTTTCCCTCTCATCTATACCAATAACTTCTTGATGAAATTACCATTAATCTTGTTAATGTGGATACCCATAAAAATAGGCCTATGAAAAAGTTGATAATTTACATGATTTATATTCACCATGTGTTAATTGAAATAAACTGTCATTTAAAAATGTAAATGGAATATAATACTTCAGGTTGAAAACTCAAAATTAATTTCTTATGTATAAATCATAGTAATGATTTAGGTTGAAGAAAAAAAATACTAAAATCCTATGGGGTTCATGATATGTTCCCTATAAATGTAAATAGGTATTCAATTAAATTATTATTCTATTAAAAAAATAGATAATTCATTTTTTTCCATCCATATCATATTAATCAAAATAATCTTGGTGTAATATATACTTAAATAACATACATGTACTCAAACCATTTTGAACTTCGGAATCCCCAATCCGAATGAATTTTTTCAATACTCAACACATTAATAAAAACTATTATTCATATTTTCAATTTTAATAGGTTATAGTTATGTAATTCATGCCTATAAATTACTATGAGTCGGTTCTATGAAGACACAATATTCTTGTTTTGATAAATGAACCCTAGTGTTCGATGTTAGTAGCTATGCCTATACACATATGTGATCCACACCAATAATGAAATATCACCATCTCAAGTATCCAAAATCAGTGATCAATCTTCCATTTTATCTTATAAATTGATTAAATCTAACACGATATTATCCATTTAAAGATACAAAATGATTCATTAAGTTGAAAAAAATAAAATTTCGGTGAAATTAATGATTAAAATGATGAAAAACTAAATGTGTTTTCCCTTGAAAAAATGTTAGACTTCCATGATTTGAGGAGTCTCCCTCTAATTGTTATAATATTTGTATTATAATGTATTAAGGAATATTATATTGTGACATTTTATTTATCCAATTATTAAAAGAATTGGATGTCATGATCTATGAGTTTAGAAAACCTACAAATTTCATCCTCATGATTATAAAATAACTCCAACGCCTTCAATGAATCATTTAATAATTATCTATCTACATACTCAGATAATATATGATAGAAATTAATATCCTTATTGATGGTATAATAATTCATTAAAATAAAATGATTTTTTTTTGAATCTGGTGAATATATTCTCATTCTTGGATAATTTGGTCCTTCCACAATACTGATGTCACTTCTTGTTGGAATGCTAACAATATTAATTCTTCCATTAGTTTGGAATAATGTCTTAATTAAATGGATACAAATATATTCGTAAATAATTTATATATATGATCTCATGTTCATTTGATATCATTCACTCCATTCTATATTACCATAAAATCAAAACAAAAATACAGTGGAGTTTTGAACATACGATGTAGCAATGGTAGTTTCTTCATCAATTCATCTCGATGTGTTCATGAAATGATCCTCTAAATTTTCTTACCCATATACGTGAATGTGATTAATTGAGAATTTTGAATTTCTTAATCATAGACAAAGTCGCTCATGAATGGGGAATGTACTCTTGCACTAGATCGACTAGAATAGTTCATGACATGAAATTCTGAAGTAGGTCCAACACTATAGAAACATGTTCTTCCAAAATTGATATTTATAAATGAATTGGTATAGTTGATTTCATGATCTATTGAACTCAAATTAAATATGGAAAAATTATATAAATAATACATGTAAGTAATTGAATAAAATAAGGAATCATTTTCGTGATATATGATCCTTAACCACATGATAAAGGTACGTTTACATCAACATTCGACATCACATAATGAAACTTCTTAGTATATGTTTCTTGTTTATTAATTAGACCATTTAATAAATCCACCAATACCAATTTGAATCCCAGTACTCAGAGTAGTTGTAAGTTTCTATGTATATAATCTAAATGAATATTAGTTCGTATAATCCAATGACTAATATCTAACATCAAACTGTATACTTTTTTTTATGAATAATACAATGAATAATGTGATTTATTTTACAAAATAAATTGATGTACATCAATCTCTATTAGATACACCACAAACTTGGAGGTAAATGGAAAAAGTACGTGATATCTAGATTTAGGGTAATCGTGAAGTCTCTTTGGCCTCTACTAATGCTTTCGTGGTATGATACACTTCTATGTGGCCCCCACCAAATGATAAGCGATAAATTATAATTGAGAAGATAGAGCCACATGGTCAGAAATATATGTTATATTTTTGGCCAGTCATATATTTTTAGGAATAATTGTTGTGGATTCTAAAATGTCACCCTTAATACTTATGATCATGGAGAAATAAAAAATTTTTCTTTCTTGGAGCTTGAAACTCTATATATTTGGGACATAATGGTCACATGAATCATATTTGTACCCCTAATTTATTGGAATTATTATTATTTTAAACATGATTTATTATTGTAACCGTGTGACCCCATATAATCACTATGAAAAATTATGACTTTATATATAGTCGTATCATGTTTTTTAAAAAAATTATGTCAATGATTAGTGAATATATACTCACTCATCATAATAAAATTAATATTGGTCTTTATTTTTAATCCCCAAATAATTTTTTTCAATCCCTAAAAATATATCTCTATATATGGGATGCCCAACATTTGTGATGAATTACTTATGGAATTTGAGTCTAATGCATAAATTTTTAATGTTCTGTTTTTTACCCTTCTTTTGAAACTCTAAATTCTATGTTATCCTCGATAATCATTATCATACTCTAAGATAAATGTACTAAATAATGGAAAGGTAAATATTTCAATTTGGTAACCCAATAATATCCCGAATATGGAAAATGGACGAAAATAATTTTTATACATGAATAAAATGTAAGGACATGTCTTATTTTTTTGATGATCATGCTAGATGGTTTCCTATACATTGGTCTAACATTATTGGGGCTGACACATAACAACCATTTGTGTCATATAGAATAACCTTCCTACATTAGAGTGAATTTCCACTTTATGGTAATACAAATGTCCATTCACATTATCAAAATGATCATATAACAAAAAATTTGATGATGTAGACACAAACATGGTACCTTTAAGATTAATTTTTATTGTATGTGATGTAATTGGTTCCTTGGATGAATGTAAACACAACAATAATAAAAAAAATCTTTTGGCATGTTTATAATTTCATATTTATATGAATAGATGAATGTGGAGTTTCTATAAGCTATGTAATATTACTTATTTGACTTGGTGGATGTTACCACATGAATGGATCAATTAATCATTAAATGATTCAACCATTTCTTATGTATAACATTATAATGATACATTCTTGGAGAAATTGTCCCACTGGGCTTTATAAATACTATAGGTATATCCAATATTTTCGGACACCTATTTACTATCAAACTCACTATTGTGTTAGCCTCTCCAATGTTGTTAGTTCCCATCCATTTTCCTCAGTCTCAGCCATTTGAAATCAACATGGATGAAACATGATAGCTGATAATATTTTATATAGATAATAAAATTTCCATATTTGAGTATAATGGTTTAGAATCTTAATTTTATTATCTTTAGGAGGTGGTATAATCTAAATACTTTTCACCTCCATCTGATAATCACTCGGTATTATTGATGAATCCTGATATTCTGTTACTATTATGAAATTAAGGGAGGATAATAACTTCAATTTTGTACAAAAAATCTAGGTAATCCTATAATAATAATTACTATCATATCGGGCCTTGCGCTAATTTGTTTTGGCCAGTATACCATCCATAAAATGATATAAAGCGTACCCTTTCCTTTTAAGAGTTGGTTTTGTTTTTTAAATATATTATACATGTGAAATATGTTGTAAAAAAATACAATTTCATAATGATAAAGTGTTTATTTTGTATCTGTACCCATCATCATAGAGCTCTTAACTCCAAATAATATGTAAATATAGGTTCTGAGTCACACAATTCCTGATTAATTGGGAATTTTTTAATTTATAGCATCCTAATTTCACTATAATCTAGATCCAATGTATTTATATGGACCCTAATATTTATAATGTGGACTTACCCTAGATAATATGTCTATAAAGATAGTATAAAACTGCCAATATTAAAAGAACCATGTTAACTATTCATCATATATATAACTAGGTTTCTTTAAGAATTGTTCTAAATATCTAACCAATGTGCAGTTTCTTTACTATTAGAAGTTACCCATAGGTAAAACATTTATGAAATTTTTCATGTAGAGAGGTAAATTGACCTGAATATTGACATTATATCCCTTGGTAATGTAATTCACTTCAACCAATGTTGTCCAATATGCACCCAAATGACCATGAGAATTTTGGGATAAGAAATTCCATGGTCTCTTCACTAGATGCTCTTGACCATTGGAGTTGATGAAATGTCAAACTGAAGCACCAAATGAGAATTGAATCAATGAGGTGATCTATCTCATCATTATATCCAATAAATTTTTATCAATTACTTCTTCAATTGAGGATTCATCTACATATTTTTCCATGTGGATATACGATGGATATATTCAATATTAATGTCTCTTAATAACAAATATTCACAAATCATTCTAACATTATTGTGGTTTATACCAACCTATCCATCAATTATATAGAATTTTCTCATGTATAGATTGAAATATGAAAATATTCACAATATTATATGATGGTTTAAGTTGCTAAAATAATGAGTGATAAAAAATTTCAACACAAAATCTAGTAAAATGAGACCCTTCTAAAAGATGGTATATCTCTAGAGCACCTATAAGGGATAATTTTTGTTTATGCTAAATAAACCATTCTATTAGAAGTAGAAATTTTATTCCCTATTGAACGTATGTTTCAAATTTAACAAATAATAGAGGATATATAGTTATGTATTACCTCATTTATTACATTTCTCTCCCCTTCCATAGCAAAGGGGTAATAATAAAAAGTGTACATATTAGATTTATTTAGTTTTCTGGTCACACCTTTTCATAATATTTTCATTGGAATCATATACCAGTGAACGATGATCTAGATAATGTGATGGGTCATAGAACATGGTGCTGGAATGGGTGAATTTCCATGAAATTCATACCCATTAATTGTTATATTGTCTCAAACTGAAGTGCCCTAATGGGATTCCCCATAAAATATGACATATTTAAATTATATGGGATAATAATTTGAAAATGTGTTTAATCGATAATATAAACAATCTATACTCTACATAAAATAATTTGGCAGGGAATCTCATTTTGAAGTCATATTCTATACAACAGATAAATATGAGTTTAAATTCACATAAATATGGAGAAATTATCAAATTTTACTATAAAACAATGGTCAAAATCCATAGAGTAATGAACATGTGATGTTTAATACATTATCCCTGATGTGGATCATGTGATTAATTTGGTTTAACAAATGATCCACAATGTGAACCCACTATGTGACACTGCTTGAGGGGACAAGAGTATCTAGAGAAATGACCTCATGAACCCCAGTATTGAACATGAAATATGTTGGATGAATATATGGAGGCATGTTTGTAGATAAATTAGTATATAGTTCATATATTTATTGAATTTGAGGGTTGAATGTAATTTTATATTGAATATAATATCTATACATTGATTAAAAGTGGGAATGATGGGGCCTATATCGATGTGTTTATTAAGACCCACTAAAAATTGGACCACACATGATATAATTAGGATTTTAAGCTTCATCAAAATCCCCCCAATATCATTCCTAATAGAAATAATTATGGTTGATAATTTTTTAATATCTTAATTTTACAATTCATTAATAATTTTGGTAAAAATAATTAATGAAGAATTTTGGGATTAAATTTCCTATGGGGTTCATATAAATATAATGTAACTCAAATGGATCACTTGGTTGAGCCAAAAGGGAACATCAGGTGTGGTTTATCCCATGAGGTTACACTTATGAGGTTGATACCATGAGGTCACACTTATGAGGTTGATACCTTGAGGTTAATACTATATAGTTGGACACACATGGTGTATCTCATGCGGTTGAGTTATAAATACAGCATGTAATTTGGTTTGACCTCATAACATTGGGATACCTTTTTATGTTTATATTCTTGATCAGACCTCATAGAATTAGGGAATCTATTTATGGATGTTTTTTGTACTGAGATTTCCATGTAAAACAACAGAATACTCATGTCATATGTTCACCTTTCTAATAACACCCTTTACATTCATCCACCAAATCACTATAGCTACCTTCCTTTTTCATGTGTCTACCTATTTTTTGAACCAATCATCAGAGGAAGTTGATAAAAACACTAATCATCATCCATATATATATATATATATATATATATATTTAATGATAGACTAATGGAAATGAGATAACAATGATTTTTATTATCAATAATCATCTATAAAACTTATATGTAATCAAAGTTGTAGACCTTTTCATGTGAAAATTGAGAAGGACTACAAGGTCCTCGAGGGAAAAACCATGTGGTTACAAGCATTGGTGACCATATTGAGAATGGTATTGCCATAAAATATCTTATAGCCTAATATCATTAGGGTTCATCATAGTCATTAACCTCTCTAAGAAACCATGGATGTCCGATAATGATTGCTTACCATGCATCGAGACTTTGTGCGCCCCAAAAATGTGAGGAAACCACGTAGATGCCATGATAAAATCTTGGTGTTTGGGACAAATTTTCAATGGAAGTGTGAATGAAGTGACCTCATGGATGTTATTTCATAATGTTAACTTCAAAATACATTGTTTGTGACCTGCCCATTTGAAAATGGGTCTTCCTCCTTGGAGACTATCCTCCCATTCCTGTAATCTATTTTCAATTATAATTATATTCTTTGGATATTCCCTTTGGGACATAATAATTGAAAATAAATTTATTGATTTCATCAATATAATTCAAAAAACTAGAATCATCCTAGTTAATTACTTTTAGAAATATTTCAAATTTATATAATCATGTAAATAACATTATCTCACACCCCTATAATTGTGAATCCCGCTAAAAAATATGGCATGGTATCCTCCTTCCTATCTCGTAGTGACCTTATATAATTGAAGATTATGTAATTCCTCGATAATATGGTCCACAAAATAGGGATATCATATAGAATATTCCCATATAATGGAGTCCAATTTGTGGATAATTGGACATAAACTAATCATTTTGGGAACTTGGGGGAATCCATAGTCTATTCAGTGACCAACACTACAAAAGTTTAATGAAACCTTAAATCTAACCTTCTAGTTTCATGATAGAGGGTTACCGTCCTTTATATATCACTCCCTAACAATATGAATGAATATGGGGGCTGTCTCAATCTTTTGATAATAAAGAATTCTTCATGATTTTATTTATGTCATTGATTGGGATCGGAATCATCAGGTAGCCTTAATTCCATAAAGACATTAAAAATATAATTATACACTATCACATAATATGTCTGAAGTCACATTGCATCATATTTTCATATTAATAACGATTTTTTTATGAATAGAGATCATATTTTACCATTCCATTAATAGTATTATAATGAATATAATTTTTTCTTCCTATATAAGTATATTACCCAAACCAATCAAGACATCATTAATTACATAATAATAATTTTTTGATAGTGATATCCATAATAGAAGAAAAAATTCAAAAGAAAAGCGAATCCCTCAATAATTTATCGTTACATAACATAGAATCAATTATAACACTTTTCTGAACAAGATAGTATAGTCTTACCATGGAACTGGAAAATTTTCACCTCCAACTATGTTGTCCATAATTACTAAAAGATGAATATGTTGATTTCCACTACAGGTTCAGTCCAATTGCATCAATATTTCATTATCAATGTTAATGGAGAAATATTACTTATAAATAAACATACATATATCCTCACCATGTTATATATTCAATGATATCATTCATAGATTCTCATTATGTCATATCCTTAATGAATTGTTCTCATTGATCCATATTGATGAGGAAACAAAGTCTCACCTGGAGGTCCATATTCTATATAGGTTTTGGAATATTTCATTCATTATTCCATATTTATGATGGAACATATTTCCACTCAATGGGTCATATTCAATTTAATTGAATGAACATTACACATTACAAGGCTATATTACTTGTCAAATCAAACCCTACTCATTGAGACAGTTTCCCTATTTGGTCATCCATAATAGTACAATAGTAATTAATAAATAGACTATCTATTACTTGGAATATTTTTCTTAATATTTCATACATCAAAAAAATTAAAATTCTTTGATAAGTCTTCATTTTAATACCATCTAAGGTAACAAAATATTTTTTGATGTAGCACAAATCTATAAGTGTTCTGATTCCATTCATCAGTATATGTAGGAAGTAGTCCATCTGGGAGTGATCTTAACTCCACATTAATAACTATCTCCATATATGGATATAAACACTGGGATACCAACCTACATATATTTTATAAATATATTCCAAACATATGATATAATAATAATGTAATTAAATATAAATAATTTATAATACACATAAATGATCACATAGGTACCTCATAATTTCCCAATAATAGCAAAGAGGTAACCAGACCCATGAATGTATTTGAAATTTATTCATTAAATATAAATGAAATCTATAAGACATTCTAATACAATGAGTTTATTTACCCTTTATGGGAGTAATGTTTCTAAATTCCAATCCTATTGGCAAAAGGTCATTCAGAAGCATCTGTGGAATAAATCTATAGTTGTCACTGACCATAAGAATGTAGGTCTATGAATACATTCATATATTACAATAATGGTTTTAAAAATTTTCAGAGGAATAAAAAATCACACTCATGAAAAATTATATATAATAAAACTGATATCTCAAAAATCCCATCCTCTATTTCAATATGAACAATGAACTCTATATATATCATTCATTGTAAACCTTTCACAACACTCTTTTGACAAGTCATTTTAGAACCATATAAAGTGAAAAAAATCCCCTTCACTAACAACAAAATTCATATAAATAACATAAGATTACCAATAACAAACATTAACCAATTCAACATGTAATGAACATCCTAAATACAAATTTCATAATATGGATTCATATTAAATTAAACATCACTTATAAGTGTGAAAATGTAAAAAATTTAGATTTTACACAACCAATTTCTTCAATCATTATATTATTATTCTTTTAAGAATTTTGACATTGAAAATTAAACAATGGAAATTATACTAGATTAAAAAACAAAACAAATATAAACAAATAAAATTCTTCCATTAATAACAAAATCAATATGGTAGAATCATGTATACTCATCTTAGTCAACATATTCAAGTTAAATTACATTTAGTTTGATTAATAAACATTATTAGGTTAATAATTAACATTGATCAAATGTTTGTATGTTCATTTTACATCTATATTATACATAGAAACAATATATGGTTATAAAATAACCTATATCAATTAAAGCATGTAGACCATTAATAATAATGGAGTGGTTGAAGGAGATGTTAATTGGTCCGTAGCCACACAACATGAACCTAAAAAACCTAATTATAGAATATTGGATAATGAAAAAAATTTCATTGAATGTTTATGGATATGGAAGCCATCATTTTATTCTAAACTCCCAAAAAAATCTATTTCCAAAAGATACAACAATATATATTCCATATATGAAATCCATCACATCCATATAAATAACCACCCCTATTTATTACAATAATGTAAGACCATTTATATCGACAATTGGAAAACTCATTCTAAAAATGTAAAACTAGCAACAAAAATCGCTACCACAACCAGACTACTACAAATAGATATATAACTATAACATACAATAACCAGCTAGTGAAACAAATAACATACAAAATTACCTTTATATTATAATTTATTCATATTATGTTCATCATTTCATATATGGGTAAACACAAAAAATATCAAAATTTAACATAATGGGATATATACCATATTAATTAAATTAAATTATTAAATGTTATCCAATAAATTAAATTAATAAAATTAAATATTATTCTATGAAGAATCATGAATCATTACAGCAAAAAAACATCCATAAATCACACAATCAATATGAACGAATTATCTGAACACTTAGGAATCATCTCATCCCTGTCAATTCCCTTTTATTTTAATTTATTGTCATTAGTAATTAAATCCTTATAATTTTTAAAATGTAAAAAATGTAATTTAAATATCATATAGAAAATAAAAGAGTACATGAATATCCTAGATGATCTAAATATTTTTAGACACTACAAATGAATAATTTAATTAATGTGTTAATCATGGGGCCCAATTCAATCCAAGGTAACCTCAAAATTCCAAAAACAATATTCAACCTATAAAATAAAATCCAATTTCCCAAAAAAAACTTAATATAATTCCATATACTCAAAAAATGTTGAAAATGTGGATTACCAAAAAAGTAAAGTGGAGAAACACACCTCATATCATAATATTTTAATTTCCCAATGAAAAGTTTTAATGTTGATCAGAGTGATATAGAAACAATCTATGTACAAAACTCTATTTTAAAAAGATTTTATAAAATTTAATGTATATATATATAATTTTAAAGATAATAAAAATATATATAGATTCTCGAATTTAAAAAATATATTTATACTGATAATAAAAATTCCTTAACAAGAAAATGTGAATTCAAATCCATGATATATATCCATGATCCACATCAACACCAATTATTTAGATATTAATGATCTATTAATTTGATCGAACAATACATGGGTGGTTTCACAAATGTCGAACCATTGTAAAAAAACGGGTCGATCCAATTAAGATGACCTCCAAATTTATATGTCATATGTTAGGAACAATGAAATAATGACCCCTTGAATAGTGGAAATACAAAATATTCCATCCATTGATAAATTCTGAAATATCCATATCCATTTTTTGAAATGAATTTAATGAAATTAAACTAATCTATATAAACCCATTCCATGCAAAAACCCATATATTTCACTATAATTAAAAATTAAGAAAAAAATATGTATGATCTTTAAGCCATAAAATATATTATCCAATGAAACATAGGTTTTTAAAATTTACTAAAATCCTCTTCAGAACAATACATGGGGAAGAATAAATGTCAAATCTAGATCTCCCATCAAGCTATAATTTCATCACCAAGAGAACATCCTTTCATCAATCAATTTTCTAACACTCCAACAATATATATATTAAAACTAAAGGGTGAGGATGGCCTAATCCATTATTTGTGATTCAAATAAAATGGTGTTATACATAAATTAAGATATAAATTCAAATCAAAAAACAAGAGAGGTGTTATTTTACTAATGGAAAAGGAATAAAGTATATTGTTGTGTATGTAATGATGTGAGATAAAATATTAGTTAATATTGTATTCTGTAAGGAGATTAGTCTAATAAAATCTAAGATGTTTTCCTTTATAAAATTCGTAATAAAACCAAAGAAATTATAGTTTTTTCATATTCATTTTTATGTATAGTAAACCACAATTGTTCATTTTCCTATGATAACAATTTTTTTTGTGATATTAATATATTCAAAAATGAGAACTTGACGAATTATGTTTTCTAAAAAATGTGTATAATTTTTTCATTAATTTTTTGAATAGGAAAATTCATATTGATAATTGAATAAGGATGATAGTGATGTATTTAAAATAAATCAATGGGTTCGTGTATATCATACAAGAGTTAATAGATTTTTTAATTGAATATAAATTTTTACAGATAAGAGACTATCAAGGACCTTTAAATAGAACATTTTTTGTTGAATGAATGACCATTACACAAATTAATAATTTTAAGTGTACATGTTTTTAGGATGAATTCAAAAGTTATTTTTGGTTTATGTAATATATTCATTGGAATACAACATAAATCAGTGTTATTCTACACCACATATAGTCAAAATATATATTAATCCATTGATTGAAAAGGACTTACGGTTAGAACATTTAAATATATTGTGTTACCTAAAAAATGTGAAGATTTAATAAGGTTCTTTCGATAAGATGGATATTAATTACAAAAATGGTTATTTATTATTTATGGTAATAAATTTTTTATTTATTTATTATTTTACGAGAAAATTAAATAAAATAATTGGAAAATTGATATCATAAGAACCTATTTTTTTATAATCATATATATTGTTGAATAAAAAAATTGATGAAAATAAACATTTTCTAATATATAGGTGGAATTTAAAGGGATGTTATGGCCTGAAATATTTATTCAATATGTTGATCATGAAAGGGAACAATATATTTATTCATGAATATTTACTAGATCACTTTTTACCTATTAGGATAAAAAATGTTTATATATAATACCATAGTTACATTATTTTTCATAATATTATTTATTATTTGTAGATGGGGAGAACATGAGTGTTGTAAAAGATATTGTATATTAATAATGTATTCATGAGATAGATGTATTTTATGAAATTAAAATTTTTATGTCATGAAAACCATACATGGGAGTGGATATTTTTATTAATAAGAAAAAAACACAACTCTAAAAACATATTGTACCATGTAAATTAAATTAATAATACTAGTATAAATTATAAGGAAAGACTCATTGTGATGTCATTTTCATAAAATATAGTTATTTATATTGTTAAATTTTAATCTATTGTTGTTATGTTACCAATTATCTATGTGTTGGTGTGAAAAAAACTATACATTAATAATATCTAGAGTAAATGGATGTGAAAATATCATTATTGCATGGACACAAGGGAGGCATATCTAAATGTATAAATACGATGGGATCACTATGACCAAAAGAGATGAAATTATCTGATAACATAATAAGTGTTCTTGTAGACCAGATATGGATCTTAGGAAGTGGAATTATGAATATGAATCATTTTTTAAAAAAAAATTATAACAAAAAATGGATAAATAATTTTATTTGAAATTGATTGGAATCTACTATAAAATATATCACATTAACATGGATAATATTAAAATGAAACACCATTTTGTATCAAAGACAAATAAGTTTTTTTGTAGTTATCCGTTAGATTTCAAATGAATCATCTCTAAGTTAAAAATAAGAAGAATTATATAAGGTTACTTTTTTTTGGAAATTGGATGTAAACATGCTCACCCAAAGTGAACAATTTTTAAAGATGGATTAGATTATCAAATGTCAAATAAGTTTATATAACACTTGTGAGTTACTAAATCATATCTAATTTGTAATCCTGGATGAAGGATAAATAATTTTTCCATGTGTGGATAATTATTTTCCATCATTTTTATGTATTTCAATTAGTGGAATTGTATTCACATGACTTGACATAGATTTTGTATTACTTGTTGTATGTAAGTACATAGAAATTATAGGAAGGAAATACAAGGATTTATACTAATGGGTTATCATATATTTCAAGGATAACATGGACACATAATTAAGATTCATTTCATGAATTCCAAAACAGACATATTGTGATGATAACTTTTGTGATGATATTAATAATCAAGAAATAATAATATGTTATAATTATACCTATAATGGTATAGTGGTGAGTTATGTTTCATATTTGTAGATGTTAGAGGCATTGTATACCATATAATAAATATTTTAATAGATGAGTAAAGTTATGATATAACAAATAAATATTCATTGGGAATTTTATAAGGATCAAATATAAAATTTATTTTTTATAGTCATAGAGTAATACACATTATACAATAATATTTTTCTTTTTCCTTAAACAATCATATCTATCTAAAATTGTATTTTATCACATTAATTTTATAAATTGATCTTCAAGTTTTAGGATGACTAATACATGTCGTAATCATGTATAAATTATAAAAAACATTATAGTCACTGAAAAATAGAGAACCTTCTGTGTCCTAGGTAAGCATAAAAAATGTGGAAGTCTTAAGAGAGGAAGAATAACCAGTGTAAATGGGTATAAGATAATATTTTATAAGAGTTTTCCACTATGTGGGAGATTATTGAGATATGTATATTGTTTTTATATGGTATCCATGAATTATAGTATTTCAAATGATACTTCATTCAAGATACTATGTCATGAAAATTACAAATACCATATTTTTGAGATATTTACATGGTGGTTAATTTACTTCTTTTGATTGTTATGATTCACTGGTTATATAATGATGGAAGATTTTAATCATATCGAGGTTAAAATTATATACATGTGATCATGGATAAATTATTCCATATTTATTGTTGTTTCAAATTTGTTTACATATATTGATTTATTTTTTGGTTGGATTAAAAAATATACACTTTTATACCATGTAATGTATGTAAAAAGTAACAAAAATAGAGATAAATTATTTCAAATACTCTTCACACTATCCTCAGTTTTTTAGATTAAATGTAGATAGATAATATAATCACAAACTAATTTAATTAATTTTAGTGACTGGGTAGTTATGAAAAATTTTTCATCAGATCATTGTATTTATAAAAGTACAAAATGGAATATTTAAATAATGAAACTACTTATGAAATTTTAATTTATTTTCATTATAAAAGATATAATAAAACATACTTATTATAAAACAATATAAATCATATTCCTTTTTTATGACATCCTGAAATATGATAATGGCATTATTATACATTAGTATGATTATATTATAATAATTAATATCCTTAAAAATATTACCTTTTTAAGATAAAATATATTTATATCATTGAGACACTCAGAATTTTTATTTTTATTAGCCAATGGTTTTCCAATATAATTTTCATAGGATAAAATTTAATGATCATTAGTATGTTTACACCAATTTTTTAATACATTATATTGAATTATTCATATAATTACACTATTCATATTATAGATTAATGATAATTGAGACGATATATATTCAATAGTTTATAAAAATATATTTATGAAAATTATTTTAATTCTTACATTAAATTTATTCTAATATAACATGACACTGTAATTCTCTATTTTCTTATTCTCTAATTTAAAATCTCCAACCAATAATACTCAACGGTTTTTGAATATTATTTTTGTATAACTATGGCCAATTTGATTTCAATGATACCATTACATTAAAAAAATTATTGTGGTAATTCATATTCATAATAACACATAATGTGTAATTTGAAATAGGAAATTATTAATAAATTTGAAATAAGAAACAAATTTATTTGGAATATTTTTCTATCAATAGTATAGGGTGTAACATTCCTACCAAACAGATAATTAATGATATTGTCCATTATTTTAATGAATATAGTTATCTTTTATATCACGAAGAATTATTGTATATTAATTTGTTTAAAGGTTAAATGTCCCTCATTGATCAATGTATTTTTCTAAAAGTGTATATTCATTTTCATAAAATGATATAATATTTTTTCAGATAATCTATTTACCCCCATTGAGATTTATAATTGTTTAAAAATCATTTATACTATTATGGATACTCAATCATCTGTTATAGAAAATTATTATTTCATCAATATATAATAACTACTGAGGAGATTAAGATTTTATGTCATCTATAATTAATTTATGTGTACAAATCTAACTATTATTTTTTTGTTTTCATGTATGATAGTATTTTCCTATAATAAATGTAATAACATGACCCTAGTTTTCTTCTAGTGGTGAATTATTTAAATACATTAGAATGGTTATAAAAAATTAATATCTCCAAGGAAATAATAGTTTAGTACTTTGGGAAACCATATTCAAAAATAAGTTTTACATTAACAATTTTAAAAGAAATAAAAAATAGATATTCCCTTGGAGACATCAACAAATCCTAGATTATCCCATATAGTCATTCAAAATATTCATCTTCAAAACCTATGGAAAAATAAATCATATGTAAGGGTGATCTTAGATAATCAGTTGGGGTACATAATACACTGGAAATTTCATAAACATAAACACAATTCATGGTGAACAAATTAAAACACATGCCTTGAAAATTATTTTTGACCATAATATAGAAGGAATGATAGATGATTATATAATTTCATATAAATGATCACATGAGAATACAAAATAACCATATAAATTATAAAAGATTAATAGTAATTCGGTTTATCAATGGATTATTTCATATGAATGGAATCCATAATGTTCAAAACCTGAAACATCTCGTCGAGGCCTCGTCTAAGATCGATGAAAACACTAGGGTAATGCCTTAACCAAAACCCAATTATGTTTTGTATCATGAGACCTACTGATACATCGAGGGGATATTTCAGGCCCCAAAATTAGTTTTTAATTCCATTTCATTTCTCATATGAATGTGGGTTAACATAAATGTCATATACATATTCATTTTAAATAATTATCCACAATATGAAACGTAATTACTAACTATTATAAATAGTATAGTGAATGGTATCATGATAGATCATCGATATAAAAATTGGTCATAAACCATTTAATAAAATATTCTCAATGATACAAATAATATATTATCCTCAATGAAACATAAAATTCTGTATATGTGTTAAAATATATGAAAATACAATTATAAAATAATCAAGGAATTAAGGAAATAATTTCACATCTACATTTCTAAGAAATGATCTGTTGTAATTTTCATTTTCGTTCACCAAGATTTATCTGATATGACAAAAAATGATAATATATAGATTTTTATTACAATATAAATGATTTTTATTGATAATAGTCTCTTAAATTATATTTTTTATTTTACTCAAAAATGTGTAATCAAATGAGTTGTTCTCTTTATTTGAAGTTTCTTATTAGAATGAATTGAAATGGGAAACATGTAAAACATATATTTCCACTAAAATAATAATGAAATGCTCAGAATATATGATTTTGGTACATATTAAAAAAATATTGAATATGTATACAAAAATAAATAGGAATTACATTTCGGTAATGATAGAGAAAGAATAACACAAAGGAAAATGAAGGAACAAGTATAATCCCTTACATTATGTTTAAATGTGTTCTTTACTGCACATTAATGTCTTGGATAATCAAACTAAATCCACTAATTAATTATATTAGATCCTTCTATAAAATAATATTGTTTATTATAATTTTATTATGTTCATTTACGACCATTCTAATCAATTATAAGATACAAATTTATCGCTTGGGAGTCTTCATTTCCATGGGTTTAATGATAGATAAACTTGTATATTAGTATGGATGATCACGTGGAATGCATATAATTGTCCAAAATAGAATTTATATGATACTAATTAGCATAAAAAATATTAAATGTTTATAAAATAAATTTTTTACATGGTAAGAGGATGATATATTTGATAAAACATTAATGATAATCGTTTGGAATATTATAGAGATATTTTGATCATCACAAACTAGTGTTGTAATATAGATTATTATTATTATGTATATATACTAGTTAAAAAAAATAAATAGTTTATAATAAATATAATAATTTCTGGTTTAACCATAAAATATTTATCACTACATTCATTAAATAATAAAGTGAATAATTATAGATTATCAGGCAGTAAAGTTGTAATTTGGAACATCCTGGATGTTGATTTCGTTTTTAAAATAAAATATAGAGGGTAAGGATTTTGATGAAGGTTATTACATTACAATGATATAATTATAGTATATATGTTATATTGGGGTTATCATGATAATTTTTACTGAAGAGGTGAACAGAGAATAAGAAAAGATAATAAATTGATATGAAATTATATGAAAAAACCAGAGGGTATATCTCTTGAATTTTCCTCCTGGAAAAAATCCTTAAAAATTTTGATTTTTGTATTTTGATGAGTCCTTGAGCTCTTGGATGTGGCCGAGAGACTGAGGAAGAAAATTTTGATAGAATAATGACAAGCATCAATTCGTAGAGGTGTGAGGATAATAGGGGTTGAGGGGTGGTTTTTATAGTTCGTGAGAGTGGTGATTTCTCATTATTTTATTCATTATTTTATTATTATATCAATAAAATATATTGTATTGATTCTTGTAAAAAATATTTTAATGACTAGTTTTGATTTCTAGAAAATTGGTCCATCATCATCCAAAAATAATCCATTACACAATAAATCATATATTTAGCATTTATAATAAATTATTATATTTTACTATTCCAAAAAAGCAAGTATTTTAATAAAATATAACAAATTCACCATATCAATTTTACAATATGTAAAAATAAAAAATGAACACCATTTTTGGAAAATAATATTGTAAATATGATAAATTTAATTTTAATCAAAAGTATCATTTATTGATAAAGTAATCTTTATTAAATTAAAATTGATTTTATAACACTCCAAAAAATTAACTAAGGTCATATAAAATTAACCTAAAATAATAATAAAAACAAATATTGATTTATGAATACATTTAAGACAATTAAATTTATGTTAAATCATTTAATTTATTATAAAATGTTAATTTAATATTTATATCTTACAATAATATCTACACATGAATATTATTTTTCAGAAACTTCTATTAATTTTACTTTGATATAAATTTATTATAGTTATATTTATATTGTCTGAAAAAAATTTATATATATTCATGGGTGACAATAATTTTGAATATCCCAATTTATTATACATAAGGGGCATTTTATTATTCATAATGTAATGATATTATTTCATCAGTATAAGTTCTTTAGCTTGAGGAAATACATTGTATTTAATTAATTCTTCAAATATAAACATTCTATTATGTTATATAAATGATTTTATGTGATCTATACTATATGAAATAATATTTTGAAGTAAAATATAATTGATTTATTTTTTTTCATTACAATCTTCTCACCTATAAAAAATTATTCCTTAAAATTTCTAGATTGTCACCCCAAAAAGTTATTGGGGTTGTACTTAGTCATATGGTCTTTAGGATCTCTCATTTAGACGATAATTTTTTTGATTTTTCAAAACATACTTTACCAGATGATTTGTTTAATTCCTAAATATATGTTTTCTATTGTCTAGATTTTAGATTGGATCTTCACAGTTAGATAATGTAGGTTCCAATTCTATTCCATCAAAAGTGAGTACATGTTTTGGGTTTGGAATGATCTTCCTTAACATGTTAATGTAGAACACATTTTTCCCCTTCGAAAAGATAGGTTTCATTTCCATGCAATAAGGAACGACTCAAATTCACTCCATATTTTGAATAGATCCATTGTACTTGGGGATCAATTTCTCTTTCTTCCCAAATTTTAAAACACACTTCCATAAATATTCATTCATGAAAACATTATCTGCCACTGGAAATGATAAATTCATCCCAATATTATCAAAAAATATATTTTTCCATTATTTGAATATTTTTTAATGTATAGAAGATTCTTTACCATCTATATTGTTTCCCCAAAATTCCCTGGCCCCACAAAAATCCCTTCACAAACTTCATCCCAACTAGTTGGTGTATGGCATGTCTTTCTCTAAAATGCATAATATTGTTCCATTTAAATAATTTAATGTAAACGATTTCTATTTTAAAACTACAATATAGGTAAATAGTGATCCCACATACCTTAAATGTAAAGAGATCACAATATCACATTTCATATAATGTTTGGATCAACGTTTTAGACTTCTCGTCATTATGATGGAGATACGAAGCACTCAAATTATGCTCAATATATAAATAATTATCGATATATGTTCATAATTTCTAAGTAAAACATGGATCACAATCCGACACAATTGAGAGAGTTTCACCCTGAATCCTTACAACATAATTAATATAGATCTATATAAGGAACTATAATGAAAAATCTAACCTTAAAGTGATGAAATTTTAAGATTTCACATGTCATTAAAAAATTACCCATATTACATCATTCCTTAATGATGTTATTGATAATCCCATAAACAAATCAATGGTGATGTCATACCATTTCCATGTAGGAATAGTTGTAGGTTGCATGACTTATAAATGATGGGGTCTTTCATCATTCACCTACTTACAGACAGAACATCATGATTCATAATCATCAATTTCCATCTTCATGTTGTCCCACCTGAAATGTTTCTACAAATCCCTATACATTATAGTGTAACCAAAGTGTATAGGGAAATTGTAACATTGGAAATCATCCAACAACTCCCTTTTTATCTCAGATATATAGGGAACACCTATCTACCTTCAAAATACCAGAATTACATCCTAACATACGTTGTTTGGAAACATCTCATCATTCATAGCATTAACATTTTTTTGTTGATTCTCATATTCAGAAAATGAACATTAAATTATATCCAATAAATATTTATTGGAAAAAAATTGAAAATGTAGTGATGTTTCATCTTCTTTGATAATTCCTATATCGATCTATGCATAATATTTGTACATAGGATCTTTATCAATATTCATTTTCTTCAAAACTCTATTATCCTACTTTATTAACGCATCAGAACCTTATTTACCTTTCCTGGGTAATAGTGTATTAGTCAATAGTTATACTTGAGTTGTTCAAGCCATGGAATTTTCCTCATGTTCATTTGTTTCTCTCTTAATATATATTTCACGATCTTGAGATCCATATATATCTCACATCTATCACAATAGAGATTGTTTATCCATATCATCAGATAAAATATTTCAATTTCTAACTCAAGATAATGAGTTACATAGTTATATTCATTATTTTTTAACTTCTATTGTGCATTGTAAATAACTCAATCATTCTATATAAGGACAACATCATGTTATTTATTTAATACATCATAATGAATAAAAAATCAATTATTTCATGATGGTAGAGTCAAGAATAAATAATTTATGAAAATCCTCTCCAATTATACAATAAAATATTCAAATCCATTTTTCTATACAATATTAAACCTTTTATGATTAATCACAGTTAACTGGATTGCTATTCGAGAATTGTTTTGAAAAAAAACGACAATAACCTGCTTAACCAAGATAAATTTGTGCCTTAGTTTTGTTTAATGGTGTAGGAAATTATGGAACCACCTTTTTATTTATAGGATAAACTATAATTCCTTATCTATAGAAAATATTACCATGAAATAAAACTATTTGAAGCCAAAATTAACACCTTTTAAACATCTCATATAATTCATTTCTCTTATGTGTATTCATAATAATTCCTAACTATTTATAATGATCATCATAACTTTTAGAGTATACCCAAATAACATATATAAATACAATAAAAAGTAATCAAGATATTTCCAGAAAACTCTTTTAATTAGACTCTTGAAAATATATGGTTTAATAGCCATGACAAAATATATTACTGTAATCATATAATCGCTATACATGGTTTAAAATTCATTCCCAGGAATATCATCTTTCATTAAAAAAATTGATAATATCCATATTGTAGATCAATCAATAAAATAGTTTTGAATTCTATGAAGACGGTTGAATAAATGATAAATACAATGAAGGGGATAACCATTCATTATTATAATATCATAGATTACTCTATAGTAAATGCACATCCTCAATAATACATATTTCATCTTAATAAAGAGAACAATGGCTCCCTAAGGAGAAATAATAGGGAATCTAATACCCTGTCACTCAATTATTATAATTGTTTCTTCATCTATACTAATTCCACTAGGGTCATCTTATAAGTATTCTACAATATATGCCATTAACCATAAAATAAATCAATTGAAAAAGAATTCCTACTAAAGATGATGTCTTGGTAAATCCACTTGAAACACATCAACATATTCTTGCAAAATTAGTACGTCCTAAATATGTATATTTAATTCTTCCCCCATATATATAATTTTCACCCCCACAAATTTTATTCCGTTCAAATACTATGGGTGGATCTAGATATGAATCTAATTATATGTTTACATCTCTAAAGATAATAGGTTCTATATCATTCTTAAATCCGTAAATTCTTTATTCGTACTGTATATTTTCACATCATAATTTAAAATCCAATCAAAACCAAAATTTATATAAAAATATCATTGTTATGATGATAATGTCAACAAATAAATCATATTTAACTATCCTAAGGGTGATTGGTAGACACATCTATGATGAAATGACAATTCAATTAAGAGTTTTTACTAAAAAATATATTCATTAAAAAAATTGAAATTAATAATTCTCAAGGAAAACAGGGATAATATACAATAATTCAATGATACAAAATTAAATAAAAGAATGAAGAATTTCGAGTAAATGATTAAAGTACATTCAAAACATAATTTAGATCTTCAACCTCAGATGTTGTGATCACATAATCTTATCATTTCTTCCATGGCTATTTTCGGGGAATGTTTATTTGACACAGAAGACTATCATTTTATTAATGTCCCTTTTATTTATAATTATTGAATTAATAATTAGTAGCTTCATTGTTTCCTTTGAAATCATTAGATTGGTCGAATTTTATCAACACTTGTAACATAATACTTTTCCTTTTATGAAGTCTATGGGGTGTTTCCTTCCACAAGTATCACATGTTGGAAAACAACCTTTTTTTTATCCCGATATACATTAATTCCATTTACACCCTCTTATTATCTTTATTTACCTTAACATCATATGACATAGATAATTATTTTCTTGTCTTGATAACAGATGATATTATATCGTTGTATGATGATATTGTTTGGGAGACTAGTTCAATTTGAATTATTGGTTTATAACCATAAAATAATTGTCCAATATTTATCCTTGTAATATATATTTTCTCCATATAATTCCACATTATGCTTCTAAATTTGGAATGATACTACCAAATATTTTCATCCACATTCTCTCTTACACTCATGAATTGCCTCTCTATACCACCTCATTGTTCATGAGGAAGCTAATTTTCTCTGAGTATTTCTATAAATTCATTCCATCCATTTCATTCATTTCTTCTTCCTACTTCGGGTTTCGAATTAAGAACAAACATTTATCTATATCTCCCGATAGTCGATAATCTTCTACAATAACCTTATCCCTTTCATTTCTTCCCAAAGCGAGAAATATCACCTCTAAGGAACCTATCCAATCCCCTACAATGAATGGTTTTTTGTCCCATTAAACGATGATGTTATATTTCGGCATAATGTGGTCTAACATTTCTCCACCACATTGTGGATTAGAATTCTCCATATGATTAAGGTTATTGTTCATAACTACAGTCATCTGTCCTAATATAGTTAAAAGTTTTTCAACACCATTCGGAACTCCAAAACCAACATAATTCTCTTACATCATAGAGAAATACCTACACGAGATACACACATGCATGAGGTTTTCATTCCTTCCACTAGTCTCCATTTCTAAATAAAAATATATAGTGAAATATGTTATGAATCATGATGTATTATTCCAAACTAGAAAAAAACATAACATAAATTGAAATTTTATGAATTTCATATATCAAAATTATAATAATAGTTTATTTTTCAAAAAATTTACATATAAATCCTTCTAAATTTTTTTTAAATAAAATTTTAATTACCCTAAGCTTATCCTCGAGGGGTGTCAATCCAGGCTCACAGTGAACCCTATTTTCATGTACCAAGATACCCTATGTCAGGCCTGAAACAGCTTATCGAAGTTATTACTCTGAGATACATCTTTTCTAAAACCAAATATTTTTGTAGTATTCAAAAAGAAATTTATTTTCATAGAATATGTACATAATCTACAACATAAAAATATTATATCATATTATTGAATGCTTATTCTAAATGTCAATCAAAGGGTTTTCTTCCCTACTCTATGTTTTTTAAATCTATTTTCCTAATTTTCTACTAAACATCATTTGATACAAATTGTAACATCCTGACCTAGTTGCATGGAGTCAGTTGATTATTTTATTACATTGGCATGATTACATGAAATATGTCACCCGAATGTCCATATAATTTAGTAGAATTTGAAAAATAGATAAAAATATTTGATTTAAATTACAATTTTGAAAAGAAATATAATATAGTGACTCTATTAAGAAAAACTATAAAAAATACATTGTACTTTAATGTCATTCATATTATTCATCTTCACATATAAAGAAAAAAAATCCAAAAAATGGTAAGATCATATAATATATAATGTGATGTAATAAAATTAAATTTATCAAAAACATAAACAATGGTCCTAAAGAAAAACTAAAAACACAATCCTTTTAATATATTCTTGAGTATAATATTGTAGGAATTAAAGTTGATTATATGGATCCATATAAATGATCACAATAGAATGAAACATTACCTTGTTTATTATACAAGTCAAATTTTCACATCGGTTATCAATAACTAATATAATAACTATAGATTGCATATTGTGAATCAACTGAAACATACCTTTGAGTCCTCATCAAAGACATCTTAAAATACTAGGGTAAGACCTAGGCCAAAACCCAATTTTGTTCTGTATCCAATAACCTATCGATGAATACAGGGGCTATAGGATGCTACCCACATCAATTGGTAATTACAATTTATTTCTCATATGATTGGTGATAAACGCAAACATTTTATAAATATTCATCGTAAATAACATTCCCAATCTGTAAACATTTTTAATAACAATTCTGAGTAGTGTGGTGAATGGTATCGAGATAGAACATCCACAATCAAACTGAACATAAACCATTCAATAAAATGTTTTTGATGATAAAAATACTATATTAAACTCCATAAAAAATTTCACTAATTTTTTTAAATAGATAAATTTACTCTTATAAAATCTTTGAGAATTCTTCAATAAAATACACTTTTTACATTGGAAATAAGAGTTCTTTTGAGAAATTTATTTTTATTTGTCATGATTGTTTATATAAAACCAAAAAAAATTATATTTTATCATGAATAAATTAATGATTTTTTTAAATATAACAGTTTCTTGAAATATATTATGAATAGTACACATAAATTGGTAAAAATTTGAGATGTTCCCCATATTCAGGTTTTCATATCAAGAATAATTTAAAAGGAGACATCGCAAAACATATAATTCCCATAAATGAAATATGAAATTATCTAAATATATGATTTTTGAACATTTAAACAAAATAAATAATTATTTTTAAAAAATAAAGAGGCACCAAATTTCTATAGAGATAATGATATAATAGCATGAAAGATAAAAATGAACTATCAGGTATAATCCCTTACCATATATTCGAATGTGTTCTGAAAATGATTATAATTTGTGGATATTCAAATTAAATAACTTAATTAATTAATTTGGAAACATTTATAAATATATTTTAATAATAATAATTCAATAAATTTCATTTAAGTATTTTTGATGAGTTGTGATGTACAAATTTATTACTTGGGAGTGTTCGTTTCCTTTGATTTTATGATTGATATAATTTGATATAAGTATGGATGTTCATATGGAATGGATGTAACTCACTAGAATTTAATTTAAATTATACTTATAACCATATAAAATATTAAATTATTATAAAATTAAATTTCTTATATCCAATGTATATGGGTTATTAGATAAAACATTACTGATAAAGATTTAGATTATAATGTGGATATTTCAGTCATCATGAACTAGTTTTTTGTATGAATTAGTATTATATATAAATTCTGGTCTGATAAAAACAAATAGGTTATAATATATATATTTTAGTCATTTTTGAATAAAGAAAATGGAATCATTACCATACTAGAAGAATAAATTGATTAACAAGTGTTTGTAGTCCATGAGTGTTGTAAATCGACACCTCCAAGATAATGATTTCATTTATTAAAAATAATAATGTGAGTAAATAGATATATGGTGGATATTTCATTTACATGATATAATTCCATTATATAGATATTAATGGAATTATAAACCTCATTTAGACATAGAATGTGAGAATAAAATAAGAATAGAAAATAAATTCAAATGAAATTAAATAAAAATAGAAGAGGGTTTACCTCTTGAATTATCCCTCTTTAGAACCTCCTTATGGGTATTGATTTGGGTCATTGGATGTGACCAAGATCTCTTGGAATTGGGGGAGCAAATAGGTAAGATGATTTTGTAATAATTTTGAGAAGATTCATGTCATAGAGGTGTGAGGAGAAGAGGGGTGAGGGGTGGTTTTAATAGTGGAGGAGAGGGGTGATTTCTCAGTATTTTATTCATTATATCATTATTTTTCTCAAGAAAAGAATAATATTGATTATTTTTACAAAATAATGTAATGAGATTTTGTTATTTATAAAAAATTGTTCTTAAATTAGCCAAAAATCATCCATGAATCTATAATTCAAGTATTTCCTAGTTATCGTAAATTATTGTATTTTACTATTCACAAAAAAATCATGTATTTTATAAAAATATCAAAAATTAAACCTATTTTTTATATATAATTTTAAAATGAACTCAATTTTATGAAACTAATTCTATAAATATTCTATTTTTTTAAATTTAAATATTCAAGAAAAATGTTGTTTCTTAAAATAAAAATGATTTTATAACACTCAAAAAAATTATCTAAGGTCTCATAAAATTATCCTATGATCATAATACAAAATAATAATTATTAAAAAAAAAATTATGAAAATTAATTTCATTTTAATAATTATATTATTTACAATTTTTTTTAAATATGTATGTGTTACAAAAATTCCAAAAATTTCATATTATGTATTAAAATATTCACTAATATTTACATAAGTATAAAATAAATATACTACATATTATTAGGCTCCTAAATTTTATTAATACTTTTATTGGTGAGTTTACAATTCATGTGGATAACATTCTATTCATAAGGGTCATATTAGTATCTGTAATGTCATGATACTATTTCATCGATTTAGCTTCCTTATCTTCTTTAAATACTTATTTTTTAATTAATTATTCGTATATAAGGATTACATTGTGTTATATAATATATTTTATATGATAAATTCTATTTTAAATAAACTTAGTTAGTGATATATTATCGATATATTTTTGGGTCATTGTAAAAGAAATTACTTCTTAAATATAATATCATTCTATAAACCTTATTGTACATGGAAATTATTAATTTAAAGAAATATTTCTCAAGTTATAGATTCCATAACTTTGGTAAAAACAATATGAATCCAATTTATCATGTCTTTATCATAACCCTTAAATTTTATACTTCAATCTCAAACACCAATTTAGTAATGATAAATTATTTATTCACATCTTATTTGAGATCTATATTTTTTAAACTAAATATTTTCATAATCAAATATAACAATAATTGTCATAAGTATGTAAATACTATATTTTTTTTCTATCATTTAATCGATAATTATATTTATTCTGAATATTAACATCAATGGTATAGTTTTTATTGGATTAGATATTATATAATATTATATATATATCATTAGGTTGTGAAATGGTCCTATATAACAGTAATTCATTAAAAAAATAATTCACAAAGAATATGAATGATTCTAAAAATTTCCAAATAATGATGTTATTAAAATTTTAAAATGATGTTAAAAAGTCATTTAATTTATATATCAATAATTTTAATTAGAGTTCAATGAATTTATTGTAAAATAAATTTAATTTGACATCTCAATCTAAATATAATACCATGAATTCCTCCATAATTATCACTACATCTGGACATTTTTTTAGTCTTTAGGTATCCTCATTAGTAAGATGTAATAGGGTGTCATCATATAAATAAAAAGTGTATTCATTTTTTAATCCTACAAAAAATATTCTTTTTATCCATATGATATTTAAAATTATCATATATATTATAATTGAAAGTGTACCCAAAATATATATAAATGAAGGCCCTATCAATTTTTCCTCTCATTGAATCCTAATAATAAATATATTCATATGTCCACAGTAGATCAACATATCTATATTAATCTCTATGATTGAAAATTTAATTTCCATGAGGGATATTGACATAACTAATTAAACATCATTATTATTGAATTTCAAAAGTGTGGTTCTTTAAAAATATGTATTTTATATTATTTTGGATATCCCACCTGATTTATTGTATTTGGTCATTAATTATTCCAAATCATTACTTTCTCTACCTTCTCATATTCCATTATGACGATATATATTTATTTATATAGAAAATTATTTTTTTTACTACAAAATATTTGTTATACCACCATAATTATTTTCTCTTTTTGTCTTCATTCATCAAATAATTATTAAAATAAAAAAGGGACTTGATATTTAACTTATATCTTAATAAGAGATAACATAAGAGGATGATATCATAAATTTTTCATGGATGTAGACATAAAATTTTGATATTCATATAATAGAATGATGAAATTATAAATTAAATATATTCATTTTACCAGATGAGATCATGTAAATATAAGATTCATAAAAAATATAATATAAAAAATGAAAATTAATTTCAATCATAGAGAGTAATATAGATATGTTGATCTACTGTGGATATATGAATATATTTATTACTAATTTAATATTGAATATTAAAAATTAAATTAGAATCCCCCATCATTATTCATTTTTTATCCACACAGTGTTTATCTTCTCATAAATATTGAAAAATAGTACACCTATTCTTATATATCATAAATTCATTTAAAAAGAAAAATTTTTCTTATACTGTCATTATAAAACATATATGTAACCATTTTATTTATTATTTTACAAATAAATATCTATTCACATTTATTATAATACAAGATTCATAATTCCTCATCCTATATACTATATTTATTTAAATAAACAATATTACAACAAATTTGAAAATATTTAATCTATTAAATAAAATATAATGATTAAAATGATCTAAAATTCATATTATAATATTATTATTCATAAAATTTAGTTCTCAATGGGATTCAATAGTCTTTTGGTTACTAGTACATAGTAGTTCATCAATAATTATTTATAATTAATAAATTTCAATAGGATTAAAATCCAATATTTTGTTGAGAATTTATTTAACATAAGAACTTTTAGTTCTTAATTTTTTCTTTATGTATTCTTTTATAGTATATTTACCCCAATGTAATAAATATATATCTTAATTTAATCATTAATTTTCACTTTAATATACATATTTTTTATCCACATTCATTTCTACTATATTGATATCATCAGTCCTAATAGTTCAACTCAATTAATTTTTAATGTTTGATGAAATCTACCCCTATTTTTTACAATGGAGTTATATTTTTATATTTACCGATTATATAATACGATTTATTTTAATTCCACTAATCCATCTACTCAGTGATTTATTATAAGATTTAAGAAGATTCACCCTCCAATATATGATTGGAAAATTCATGGTTTATTTCCAATTTACATTTTTCAAATAATACTGACGCCCTATTTTACTACTCCTTATCATTTCCCCCATTGATTTTCAATACATATATATAAAATTTACCATCATATTTTATCATTTATTATCATTATAATTATTTATTTAATTAAATATCAATTTTCCATGACTATATTAATCCTTAGGTAAACATTCAATCATTCATACAATTTCAGTTTAAGTGACTCAGTAGTAGAAAATAATTATTGAAGGGGAACTAATATTTAAATATCATAATGGATAGTTTAGTTACACTATTAGGGTAGTTAATATCATAACCCATAGGTTGGTATCATACTAGACAAAATTCTAATTATGATTGTATTTATAACATAACTACTATTTAATATGCAGATTACTATGACTAAGATTCTACAAGATCCCCCCAGTGATCAATAATCATCATTGTGAATAGGGTCTTTAATTTTCTATAGGATGATACGGAATCACAATGTAAAATTATATTCCACCTTATTAGTTTTTTTTTGATATTCACATAATATAAAAGATTAAATGTGTGAATGATGAACCTATACTTATAACCATCATAATAGTCAACTAATTATTCTACATGTTTCATTACGTTTCCTACTTCCTTATATTTTTGAATATTATGACTATTATGAACATGTGACATATGAATTATATCATCTTTATTCAAGTGTACTAACTTCTAATCCTTGTGTGGGATGTAGATAATTCTATAAGCTCTCTATCTACTAGTTTTCTATGTTTGTAAATTTGTGAAAACTACGAAGATAGAAATCATAGGATTTGGTCCCTGAAATTATATGACCAAAACAATATAATGAATTAATTGTTTAGTTTCTATTATTTTTTGAAACTATTTGTTTTCATAATTTTACTACATGAAATTTTTTTCTCTTAGTATTCTTCATGAAGTTAAAATTCATGTAAATTTTATCACACAATGAATTCTTCTTAGATTCATTTCTCAAATGTTGATCATATTTTCATCAATAACATCATCACAGTTTTGGTTCCTATTTAGAGTAAAAACCATTCTATCCACAAAACCAATTAAGATTAGAGAACATGGGGACATAGTGAATAAAGATAACATGTTTTGTGAAACTGGACATCCAAGACCGCCAGACTTGCATACGATTTTACCGTTGTTTTATGTGATTCTAATGTTTTACAAGTTTTAGTTTGAACATTGTTTATCCAACATATTATATATGAAATCATAATATGTAGTCTTTAAAATATCATAAAATGTATTAATTATCATCTTGATTTACATTTTATACAAACTAATTAAATCTTTGGGATTTTACTTATGTATATGAAGAAATTTGTCAGCTTGATTATTCAATCATTTTCTATACACTGTAATACATTTAGATTTAGATAAAAACATATCACTATTACTGATGAATCATAATTATATATATATTCTTTTATAACTCATTCTCCCATCCACTTCTTCTTCTCGTCTTCCTCCTAAGCCTAATCTATTTAAGTCTATACACTGGATATTTCATTCATTACATGATTCTCTAAGAGAATCCATTACATCCATGGATTAATCATTATTTATTATTTAATTCAAGATAATTAATATTCATTATATGAAAATAATTCTTTTTTAGTAGACATCATGAATCATGGTATTCAACGTACCATGTAGTTTATATCATTGAATGAATAGTATAATATCATCAATTTTCACATACATATATTTCTTCTATAAATAATTGATAAAAATCAAATTAAATAACATAAGTAAGTGTTATTTTAATATTACATATCCCATGAACTCTTCTGGTAACTAATTTGTTTTATTAAAACATCATTATATTATGATTATATTCATATATATACTAGTTTTCATATATAACTAATCATTGTGAAGTATATCATATAAAACATAATGTTTCATATCCCTCACAACTATAAGTCATCCTTCATCTAACATATTGTAAATGTAATATATTTGGGAATTATAAACTACTCAAATATCTTCTGAAAAATAAATTTTAGAAGATTTATAATCATAGCCATTAATTACATCATATCTAAAACTAAATTTCAAACTCATTTACTCTTATTTATATCACATGAGACTCTTTAAGATCCTTTAAAATTCCAAATAACTCTTACGTATCGAAAAATTTATAAAAACAAGGGTACATTATAACATATAAATGATTCACAACAAAATTTTGAATTATATAAAATTAACTCATACATATTTTTGGGGATCCTCATCTGTTCTTTGTTATCTAGACATTTTCACATGGTTCATAATAGTCCGTTGGGATCTTCGTTAGCTGGAAGCTTCTATATCAAATATTACATAAATTAAATATAAAATCCACTATAATTACATGTTTTGGAAAATCAATATACATTTATTTGTGAACAAATAATCATATCCTTAATTGATTGACAATCCTTAACAATTTTTAGATAAATAATCATATGATATAAATTCTTTTCAAGGAAGACTATGTATTTAAAGTGTAGTAGTGCTATATCAATTTATTTTATAAACTAATAATTTTTTATAATCATTATTAATCATTTTTACTGCCTATCACTTTAATTTTCCCCATTAAATGTGAAATTAGAATATAATAATATTCAAAGTGTTACCATTTCAAACACCAGTTAGTTTTGTTTCTATTTGGTTTCCTTATCTCTTGAATCACCAGAATTATATTTAAATATAGTCAATTTATTCACACAATTAAAACATATTTTCAAATACTTTTTCTGATTTGAGTTATCCCATGTATGAGATTCAAAAAAATAATTTTTAAAACAGTATATATTGATAATTTTCATCACTACCATTTATCATTATATACATAGAATCAAAAGGGATCCTAAATATAATACTTTTTATCTCAATTCATTTTGGTTCTTCAATATACTCCTTTGGATTTTTTTCCAATATAGATTTCAATTTTGATATCAATATCATTTTACATTCCAATTAATTGTGTTATTATATTATATCCCACTTATTAACAATAATTAAATTCTCACTTATATAAACATTTTTTATTATTTTTTGGGAAATTATAAGTCAGACATATCTCATTATATATCATGACGTTAAATTTTAGCTTCTACCCTTAATATTTCACCCAATTGAATGAAAATCTAGATTAACGTGAGAGAATGGTTGCATTAGATTTTATATTTAAATTACATATTAATTAATCATCTTTATGTGTATGTGAACAATATTTATGGTAGAAAATAAAAAATAACAACATGTATCTGATTTTTTTTCTTTAAATGATCAATTCGTGATAATAATTTTGAAAACTATATAATGGGTTGTTCAAAATATTGAAAAATAATCACTTTTATTTATCCCATCAAATAAATCCAAAGCATTTTAACCATAGTTATATTTTCTATATTATTGTTAAAATTTTCATTCAACAAATAAAACATCTCCCCAATTGGTTTTGTTGTATATTTATCACATTATCATAGGATAATTTGAAAATCATACCTCATCAATTAAAATACTATATTCCTAAAATATCAACACTATGAATATCCATAAATAGAAAAATAAAGTATGTCAAACTTTTTATGATATATATATTAGTTAATTAGTTGGATTCCTAATTATTTGTTGAATTACAATCATCATATTCATCAGGTATTATACTAATTAAATAGTTTTGGTTAATATAAAAAAAAATTTACATTATAATTTATTGGTTGTTGTATCAAATTCATATAATTAATTTAATCATGATTAGCCTCGAATTTTGTTCATCACATTAAATTCCATTGATTGATAAATATAAATATTTGATATTGAAATTTTGTGGGACATTGACTATTATTAATGATAAAAATTGGGTTGTATAAGGCTTCGTAAACACAAAACCCTTATCATTTCTAATTTAAAACTATGATAACATAATATTCATACCCATTGATTTTAAATATTATTTATAAATTATAAATAATGGAATTTTTTTATCAGAAAATAAACATTAAATTTAAATTTTATTTTTCAAAATATCCATAAAAATGTTTCATATTGTTAGATTCTTTCTCTATATTCTTTTATATTTTCATCTATGTTTTCCATTTGGTAATGATTATTTAAAAGAATGCATAACTCTTTTATTATAAACGGACTCATTCATATTCGACGGATTCCTGGATAATGAAGTCACTATTATTTTATCAATCATATTTAACAACTCTGTTTTACTTAGTATAAATTTAATTTATTTATTAAGATAGTATCATGTTTAAAGTACCCTTACACCAAAATTTCCCATCAATATTGGGTTTAAATTATTTTGAAGCATTTAAAATTAATATTCTTCGATGTTTTATACTAATCTAATTTAATAATTTCTCTCTTTTATAGATTTAGCATTTTTTACTTTAATCATTAAATATATATATATATATGTCCTAAATGTCAAGGTTAATGATGTATAATTTTATCATACTTTAAAATACTCCTTCTATGTTATGTAATATTTCACTATGATCATCATGGGAGTACTATTTTAAACATTTTTCATCACATGATTAATCCCCATGGTTGAATCACATCTGTATTAACTTCGTTTCTACATCAATTTTGGTCTTCCATTATTGACATGTTTGGGTATATTCATGGTATATCTATACCCAAAATCACAATGATTATGATTAATTTTGATATAAATTTTAAATAATATATCTGATATTTTAAATATGATCATGATAGATAGATTCACATTTTTCTTTGTAATTTTTTTCTTCTTTGTATTGTTTCTTTTCAATTTTGATAAATACACCATAATATATGACATTTATAATCATCATGAAATGATATATTATTCCTATATTATATGGAAATATTAAAAAAAATCAAGGAATGTATAGCTTTAAATAAATGATATTCACTTTAATTTCATTTCAATTTAAACAACTTTGTAACATTTCTTCTTGTGAACATGATTGTTCTTTATTAACATTATTTCATGAAACACCATTCCTAATATTTGTAATGTATTTTGAGGGAATACTAGGATTGATAAAAAATATGTCAAACAAAATTTTCCTAGATTATGAATAGTATAAAATAATACTAAATTAACAAATAGTTGTACCAAAATTAATTTTTAGTCATCAGTTACCATTCTACATAATCATAAAATAGATTGATCATTTTATTTATAGTGATACTCTTGAAAAATCAAGTGTGTTAATTTTTATATAAGAATATTATATGATGTTTTCATGGCTGTAAATAATCATTAATCATATTGTAATGATTTATGTTATTAAACATATATGTTTTTGAAATTTTATTCTTTCTCAAAAAAATATTTATATATTTTTTAGATCATCATGAAATTTAACACTCCCTTAACATTCCATTATATTATTCTCTACACTTCCATCATGAATCTCACTATCCTCCTTCAAAAAATGATCATGTGGGTTTTTTTCCTTGATAATATAATAGATATTTCATAAATAAAAGATATATATCCACAATTCGTATAGAGCACACAATTACTATTAACAAATTTTAATAGATTTTTCAAACGAAAATATCAATTCTATTTTTCGTCCACTGGGGAAACAATTTTGTTACCTTATATTATCGATTTCCCCTTGGATACTATAGGTATATTGAGACTATTAAACTTTTATAAACATTTAATTACTAAAAATGCAATATAACAAATATAAAACTCCATCATTGTTACTTCAACGAGTAATCCTTGTATAAATGAAACAATATGGGTGATGATGTGAATGGGGGAATTTTTAAAGAAATAAATAACATTATAACTAAAATAACTATGTTAATTTATCGACCCATTCTCAGAAAAACATTTAATGAAATCATTAGTTGTATATTCATAATCAAATATGAAGAAATCATGAAAAATAATCAACCAGAGGTGAATTTGTTTTCTGTATTTACATTTTTCACAGCATCTTTGTATATTTCATCTACTTATTGTAATTTGTTTGGATAATACAACAATTTGGTTGATGAAAAAGAAAAATCTATACTTTATATATTAGGAAACTATGATCCATCATCAAATCCAAAAATCATGTAACATAATTAATTTAATTGGGATAAAACTTATATATCCAATCAAATGTAAAACCATATACTAAGATTCAAATTGATATTAATAGTGGATATCATGTAGTTACATTGAGTAGAAAAGAGAATCAATATAAACAAGATTGATCAAGTTATTTTGATCATTAAATGGTAATATGTTTTGAATTACAATATTGCATACTATTAAGATAAATGGATATCTTGTTTTGGAATCACACATTCACACTATATGAATGAATGTAGGTAAAAAGAGAACATCACATGTTATATTATCAAGGATCAATAAAAATTTGATAATATAATCCTCTTTTTTTGTTTTTGTAGAGTCTGAGGTATATATATTCCATTAAAGTATATAGTGATTTCAAGTGGTGCGGGAGGGTATAATCCATAAACCTTGGATATTTGTCATCCAAAAGACAATGGTATTTTTTTGATAATATGTATCTCAATTCAAATCATTAGTCTCCCCACGAGTATGGCATAGACTATACTAGATCTATGTAGTATTCAATGGTCCTACCCATGAATAAGATGTTCAATATGAAAATCAATTTATTTACATCACAGAGATAGATCATAATATTTAATTATAACACTTGATATACCCTAAAGTCAAAAAGTTCAACAACATTATCATTCACCCTGTATCCATAATCATTCATACATAAAAAATGATTTTAAATATTACATTATGTTTTATTTTTTGTTAGATTTATAAACATACAGAAGATATAAAATTTGAATATCCTTATCTTCAAGGATGTTTCATAAAAGTCATAGATTTTTACCGATGTGGATTTTTAACCTTTATAACTAACATCTATTTTCATAAAATCATTAATCTAAGAAACTATATTCTTTATAATATTAATTTTTTGTTCCTTAAGTTTTTTAACTCAATAAAATATATGGGATATATAGCTTAGGTTATCCTTTTATGCACTACTGTTAATTTCTATGAGACAAATTCATTGTGTTTGGTGTCACATATGTTTCTCCAGGAAATTAATCTCTTACCAAATTTATTCAATCTTGTATGAACATCAATAACCCTTATAGGTAAATAAAGAATTTATAATTCATAAAGAGTTGCACTACACTTTAATAAAATAGTTAGGTTACATTTATAGGAAACCACAATTTTATCATGAAATCCTTGATGATTTGTAAAACTACCACCTAATTTTTTTAATGTAACAGAGTTTATGAAACACATATTCTATGAATGATTATATTGTATAAGATATTTTCCATTTTATATTTGATTCTCCATATTCATCATGTTATACTCTGAAAGATATTTATCCCATTTATGGGATCTATATTCTTCATGTTTCATCTTTTTAAAATCTTGAAATAAGAATTTTATAATGTTGTAATGATTTGATTCATTACACAAGTAATACTATATATTTTAGATTGATATTTGAAATTCTTTAGCATCTTGATCAGTAAATAATCTTTTTATCACTATGAAAAAAATCAAATTCACATCAATATTTTTTCATCATTACTTATTACTCCTAATTAAAGACATTATCCATTAACACTATACATTATCCACATCTGGTTTTAGTGTTCCCCAATAGATATAACTATTTACTCTTCATCTATTCATATAATTCATTCATTACATGATTTATTGAATTTTTCGTATATATATTATTCATCATATTCATTTCATCTTAACATCTTCTTACATGTAATTTTTCTCAGAAATAAATACATCCTAGAGACTCATTTCTAAGTGAGGTATTCAAGCATTAATGATTTTTTAAACTATGAGTTATAAAAAAAGCATCATCTACCTTAACTAGAAATTTTACCATCTGGAACATATCATAAATATAATTAACTTAGTGAAATATTATATATTTATTATCATTCACCTATGTATACTTTAACATTATATATTTTGAAAAACCTATATATTAAAACATCAATAACATATTATATCATATGTATATATAATTAAATTCATCTAAAACTTGTCATCATGTACTGTATAATTTGTGTATAAAATTCACAAATTCATTAACATTTTGTATCTTCTTGTATCTATCATCTGCTGTATGTACATCACGTCAGCATTTACAACACATTAGATAACAACAAAATAATAACTTTTAGATTCTTCATTGTTATATAAATTAATTCACTCATATCTCAATATTGATTTTTAGCTTTGATATTATTGAATATGAGTTAGATTATTATTTAATATTCTATGGAATTATAGATTTACTATTACATATTTATGCCTTTATCATAAACTTTTATACTAATAACATTTAATGTATTCAGAAGGACAACTTTACATCCCAATGAGTCAACAATTTATAATTATCATGTATCCCAAAAAATTATTTATTATCCATTATTTACCATATTGTAATTCATAGTGTCTCAAACTCTATATAATTATGATCTAATTATATCTTGTATTTCAAAACAAACATAAAAACATCATTCAAAATACATGTTAAAAAACTATAGTATCAATTTTTTCTATAATAATCCTTCATCCTATTTAACATTTATGATTCTATAACTATTCTCAACTCAATAATAAAATGATATTGAAGGATATTTTTATGATATATATCATAAAATATAATTCATACTAACCCTATTACATTAGGAAATATATTCTAAAATATCATTTTATTAATAATTTTAATACTGGCCTCATATAGTGTCACCTCCATCATATAGAACATTTATATAACATTATTTATGGTTTTATCTTCTAAAAATTATATTAGCATCTTTATCAATTTGAATGTAAATTTAAAAAACCCATATAATTTAAATAATAATCAACATATTCTTCACAATTTAGTATCATTACCATAGAGAGTCATATATTCTAGGAGTTTCCCATTAGGACAATATTCAAAAGACCAAGATTATTCAAAATTCACATTCACCATTATGATATATTAAATTTTCTCTCAAATGACTTTTATTTACGTTAAAAAATAAATTACTCTTCATCATAATATATTTGAGTCCATCAATTTATATTGAAAATTATTCATAATCTTCAATCCTTGGGGAAAAAATTTAATCACTTTCATATATTAATAATATATAATATATAATAAAATGATTTCATTAATTTATCAATGATTAAATTATACAATAGATTAATTTATTTATAGAGGAACACAAATAAATACTATAATTTCTCTAATATCTACGAGTTCCAAAATGACCCATTATATCCATAATATGTAATAAATTTTTTGAGTTAATATTTTCTATATTAATTTTAACATTCACATATAATTAATATTAATGAAAATACTTATAATAAAGATAAAATTATCAATACTTTTACAATTAATCACCTACCAAGAATATTATAAAATTATTTTTAATTTCCTATACCAATCAAAATCATTATGTTGTGGTCCAACTACTCCATTCCTCTATGAATTTGATTTAAATATTCTAATTTAAAATGTACTTTCTACCATTTAAATGGTTTTTTAGAAAATCAATGAAATTATATATTATTTGACTCTTAATCACAAAAATATATACTAGGGAAAATATTTCAGTATTTATATGATATATTATTCACTTAGTATTATTGTCGCTGAAACCTTATAATAGTTGTAACAAATTTGTTAGGAATAACATATTAGAAAAATAGATTTTTAGACCTATTTCAAAACCCCTTATTCATATATTATTCTTTTTTTATCTTATCAATATTGAGTCATAATAGAATATACTCTATTTATATTTATAATAAAAATTAAAAAATTAGTCCTCGATTATATATAACCCACTAATCACTACAAATCACTCCATCTATCAAATAAAAAATCATTTTCATTAATGATGTTTATAATAATATTATTATTTTTTATTTTGTTATTATTTTAAATTTTAAATTTAATTAATATTAATATATTTATATATATATATAGATATATATGTATAAAAAGGAAATTAATTTTTTACAATAGTATCCAAATATAAAATGTTAATAGTCAACCTGTACTATTTTTTCATATCGATCATGTTGATATTTTTTTGTTAAAATTTAATTAATTTATTGTTGATTTTAATTTTAAAATTTTTATTTATAGATATTTTAAGTTTAACAACCCATCAGTAATTCAAAAGTTCTAATTTTCTAATATACTTGAACAAAATTCAATAATTCAGATTATTTTGATATTTGGTGTTCCCATGGTTGGAAAATATCATTATTTTGATTTGAATGCTATTTCAAGCATTGAAAACAAGGAAACAGTTCTAATGATCATAGAAGAAAAAAATATTTTGATGATACACTTGGTCATGAATATAAATATTATTATTCATATTATTCACTAATTCCACATGATGTGCGTGTTTGATGATTTTACTTACAGTGGATAATATGGAATAAAAATTCATGATTAATATTTTAAAATAAATAATTATAATAGAAATTTTGATTCTAATTGTGATTTTTCATGAAAAGTGATGTTGTGATACTTACATTTTCCAAATATAGAAAATGTAGAGTTATTGAGGATATTACATGACCTTGATATAGTAATGACATTTACAATGATTTATTGATGGTGTATAATTTTGTTATGATGTGATTTGATGTATACTCTATAATTAAAATATTTTTATAATTTTACTACAAATATTATGATATTAATTATTAATAATTTTATCCATTATAAAAAAATATAATATGTGGAATTTTTTAATTAATAAATTATGAAATATCTAGTGGGATATTGTGAAAACAATTGTTGATTGGAATGTGATCTACAATAGTTTTTTATTGACAGAATTTCTTGATCATATAATATTTACACAAAGTGTTATAAACCTTTTGTTTTCATATTGAGATTAATGTTGAATATTTATATTGAGGTAATGATGATGGTTCTCTTATAGGATATTTCCAATGATAGAATAATTTTGACCTTTTATTATTCTCAATTAAATTAGTATGATACATCCATGGAATCAAGAGCTATTTATTATTTATATATTTATGTTACAATAATTTAGTTATTAGTATATTGATTATAGTGAATGGATATTTGTGTTATCATATATTGTTTTTATGATATAATATAACAAATGGGTTCATCATTCATTGTGAAACTATCAGATAAGGTTTTTTCCCAATTGTGTTTCCCAATATACAATTTATTGAGGTAGCATACTGGATGACCAATTAATAATAAACACTCACAACACATAGATTTATATATACAATATATGGATTAAGTATGCCTTAAATTTATCCATGGACTAATATATATATAAAAATTCATCTTAAATTTTTAGGGTTTTTGTTAATTGTTTATTTTATTTTTATAGTGTGGTTTGGAAAAATTTTGTCAGTCATTAAAAATATATATAGTAGATAATTATAGTTGGTTTGTAGTGGATGACGTGGCCTGATATTTTCTTATATATTACACCTTTATTTAACCCTCTTGTAAGTGTTTTTTGTAATGAATTTCATGGGTGACGTTTCAGATGAAAAATGACTGATTCTGAAGAGTTTAAATGATATTATGGGGGAACATTGTCTAATCATGGTTTGGAAATACTATGTGGTTCCTTGTAAGAAATCACATGGTTTTTGAGATAAGGATAGTTGGTGGCATACAATTGTTTCTTGGCTAGATCTAAATGTATGTTTATTCCTAAATAACTATTTGACATAATATAGTGAATAATGTCATGATATTTCCATGGTATACCAAACTATGTGTGTTCCTAGAAGAGATAGTGTGAATACAATGGTTAATAAACAATTTACAGAAATTTTTAACAATTATATATATTTTTTTTTACATTAACCCTTTTTTATTATCATAACTCCATAAAACCCTACATTAATTATATTAAACATAGTTATCTAAAACAAATAGACTCTAGTTTGTATTATTGTTTTTTACACTCTATATGTAATCAAATTCTAAGGGATATATACTATTTCAAAAATTATAATTCATGTTATCTGGGTTCCCTTCCTTCAATCATTATATATTTTTATAACACTGTTTTATTCATGGAATGAATCATTTATATTGAACATTTTTTATATTCATATAAATTATCTTGTAATATATTTTTTATTTCATAGTTAATAGAAGGATAGGTTCCCAAATTATGACACTTTCTATGTTTTGTTCTGGAATTATTCTAGATTTACCATTTCTAAGGCATAAAATTGTTTAGGATGACATATTTTAAGCTCTTTTGATGTTTTCGTCTTTAATAATGACTGTACATTTTTCCATGAATTAGGATTTATTATAGGGGACTTTTTATCATTGTATTGGGTTAGGTAATTCTATTTGAAATTAAAATCAATTAACATAATGAATGAATTATATAAGATATGGATCCTTTTAATAATTATTATTATCATGATTTCAATATGTGTGAGATCTTACATAGTTGCAGGAACAATTTTGTGATATGGTATTTTATTATTATTCATATGGTGTCTATGTGTATCAACTCAAGTATATGAAATATGAGTTATATTTGGGCCCTTTACGTTTTCCCGGTTCTGTGAGAAAGACTCCATATAAAGGATTGTATTTATCATCAATGTGGTAGGTGGATAAACTTGGATTAGTCAAAACCTAGAGGGGGAGCCTATTCTAGTGCAACATGGCGTGGATAAAAATGATGAGACTTGGATACAAGGAAGGGGTTTGAAGTAATTGTGTTTATAACAATGATAAAGGATGTGGGACCAATTTCTTGTTGCCAGAACTATGCATGATTTTTATGAGTGATAAAATTATGGCCAGTCCAAGTAGATGAAATGGTAGAACGACATTGTGACCTTACATAAAGATGATCCAGTGGTGTTTTGTCTTTGGTGTTTTACTAAATTCTTGGTTAGCATGTTCCATGATCCTAGGGATGTGTTGAAAATTCTTCCTCACCCATTTTGAGATAATGGTCAAAACATTCATTCCTCCATAATGAAAAAGTAGGCCCACAAAAGGTTTATGACAACCTGGTTTGCACATGACCTCCTAAAACATGAGTGGATTATTATGTTAATTTTTACCAAATATCATGTATTTAAATTTATATAAATGTTCACTCAATGTTATGGATTCATTGATGGTTTCCACTGAATTTTATACTGACACCCTAAATAAGAATCTGAATGCCAATTCAGATTTAATGGTTAGGTATCTTGATATGGTCAAAGGTCATGTATTGGGGACCTAAGTAGGTGAATCCTTGAAAATATAAAATATTACAGTATAGACTATATTTTTTCTACAATGTTCTGATTATTACCTTTAGTTTTCATACTGTTATTTGAAATTCCAAATTGTTATCAATTTTTATATTCTATGTTCTGGATTTCATTAGATACAACATAATGATTTTCAGTTTGTATCTCTTGTGTAGTTCTCTAATGTTTGATTTTATTTCTATTGATTTTGGTGCATATATTTTTATATCAATGGTATAGTCTCTTCATGATACAATTTTGGACTCTCCCAACTAGTCATTTGCCACTTGCATAAAAGGATATGAACATGTGCCCTTATTTATCTCTATATAAGAATGGGTTAATCAAGGTGGCACATTAAATTTAGGTATCATCAGAGGCTTACATTTATTTTTCCTTTACTAAATTGTGTAAATGAATAATTGATATTGGTTAACAGGAATGTGGGTGGAGGATTCATGTATGTTCTTGAAAAGATCTAATATAATAGAAATCTAGGATACGGATGTTTGGAAATATTTTACAAGTTATAGTTTTATAGTTTGATTTTGTCCTTATGTACTATTGTATTGTTACAATTTATTGGATTTGGGTGAACTCTGGTATCATGATTGAGCATGTTGGTACACATTTCATATATACATGAATCTTGGTATGCATGAATGTTCATATAATTAATGGTATTAATCTCTAAATATGTGATAGATTATACAAACATTTATATTTCGTGAAATTTATAATAATGGTATTGTTTATACATATATAAATATAATGGACTTTGAATAACATTTAGGTTTGTATGATATGGGATAAGACATGTGTTTTACATGGAGGGCTATGTATTATAATTATGGTTATCCTCTTATAACATGTCTTCATATATAAATCCATTATGTGTGAATGTATAATTCATGAGTGTATATCTTTTGTAATAAACTATGATAATTCATTATGTTCCACTATAATTACTAGTAATTATTCCTAAAAATTTTTTGAGGGTACTTCAAAATGTAATCAAGTAAAAATGATCCTTCATGTCATGATGATGTCATTCTTCTAGCACATGGAGTAGAGGATATATATGAGGATTATGGTGTACCTTATCATTTTGAATATAAAATATAATTAATTCATCCTTGAGTCAAATTTATAGTACATATTCTTAGTAGAGGATATTGTAGATCATTATCTAATTATTCAAGAAATATATAACATTAGTATCCCAAATCATTCTAAAGTGCTAGACAAACTAAAGATATAGAGGATTCAATTGAAATCATCAAGGGAATATTTGATCTTGAGGGGTCTCTTGAGGAAAAATGTGGTGAGGTGGATAATTTCATAATTTAGGGATCAATGATCAGATGGGGTGGTTTCAAGGATCCAGTAGGGAGACATGAGATTTTATCCTGATAACATTCATGAATCTCATCTTCAAGGAGGTTTTCCATGATACACTAAAGTTGGATCAATCAAAAGATTTTATTGATTTTTTATGGGATAATGTTTTTGTGTGCATAAATTTTCTATTTCATGTAGTTTCATTTCTTCAAATCTCTTTTGGATGGTAGTGAGGCACATAATTGCAAGAATCATGAGATCAACCTTCAACTACCGCTATGTTTCTCTGTTATGATCATGAAACATTCAATTTTTTTGTGGTTATATGTATGACATCGTTCATTGAAATGTGTATAGATAAAAATAGTGTAATGATAATTATATTATCCCATAGTAATCCATTGATTTGTACTCCTAGTGATATATTTAGATACTTTATAGTAATTGGAAATGGAAGGATGTTAGGTTATGGCATGTGATATTAGTTATTTAAAGTGGAGAAGGATTTATTTTTCACTATCTACGGAAGAGGTTGTAACCATGTGGTTCAACTTTTTAATAATCATATACAATCAGTTGTTTTTACTAGAGAAATATATCATGTGTTATGGATATGAAAATATGATCCATAATTACTTTTACATGTTTAGGTATATATGATCATATCTTATCATTGGGTCTTTGAAGATGTGGGGTATGAGTCATTTGTTAGATAAAGGGTCTGTCGAGGTGGCCTTGATTTAATAGGGATTACTGAATCAATTCAACTGGGACTCAAGGATATATTATTAATATCGGTGAATAAAGTGTGAATTTTTGGGATCGTGTTTCCGATAAGGGTGCATAGGGACCTACAAATGTTTCAATTATTCTTATGATTAACTATATACATTCTACTTCTTTGTTTGATGTTGGATATTTCATTTCAAATATGTATATTCCACTCCATGTGGGGATAGAATTATCAGTTATATTACCATCCAAATTAATATCTTTGGATACACCCTTTGTAAAGAAGGTATACCTTCTCAATAAATTTTCAATGTGTCCAGTAGTTTAGGATATATAATAAAATAATTTTATTTTATGATCTATGAGATGAAAAGATTCGATATGATTTTTTAAGTATGTAATAGATATCATGTGAAAAACAACTTTTAGTGATGATGAGTTACATTTAATATTCATAATGTTTGGTATTTTTTATGAAATGTTATGATGTTAGAGACAATTTAATTGGATATAACATGATCATGTTTGGTGATATTAACAAATAAATTGTTTGCATAGTTGTTTGGAATGATCATTTTTTTCTCTCTCTTATTTTCCTCCAAATGTGGACCATTAATATGATTAATTTTTAAAAAAAATTAGTACGTACTCATAATATAAGAAATATATTTGTGAAAAAACTCATATTAAGAGGAATCATAGATCATTATGTTTATATAATATGTCACTGATTGAGTTAGATCAATTCATGTAGTAGCTTCAGGATTTTGCTATAATAATATATATTATACTAATAACTTCACCTGGGGTGATCAATTATTTTTATATAAAAATTTTTAGAGATGAATTTAAATATTTTTAGACTATAAGAAGATGAACTAGGAAAAGGTAATAATCATATACCCTTTCCCTAGGATAGATGATCATTTATGATTTGATGAGAGATAAATGGTTCTCCAATGTTGACATATGATTGGGAAACAACTAAATTCAGGTTAGGGGAGCTATATACCTAAGACAGTTATATGGAAAAAACATTAATTGTATAAGTATCATCTAATTACATTAGGGTTATCAAATGATATAGTGGTTTTCATGGACACCTTTAATAATATTCCTCAGTTATATATTCACCACTTCATCATTATATATTTTTGGATGTCATGATATACTCATAGCCCAATAGATGCATTCTAGAAACATTGAAATTTTGTTTTGTTCACATTGAAAAAATTTGAGTCATGATATCTTCTATATGTTTCGTATTTGGATTATATAGGTATAATTTATTGGGGATGTGTTTTTTCAATTATGTATCATATTTGATATTCTTAATTTATATTAAGAGATGTCTTAGGAACAAACATAATTTTTTACTTGACTGGGATTTTCCATGCACTGGTGGGATAATACTAATAGTTCATTCAGAAAATCACCCTATTATATTCTCTTATTATTGTGAAATATATTAAGAGAGTATATTTTTGTTGGGATTAATTATGTGAAGATTCCTTTTAGTAGTTTTATTGGTTATTGAAATTCCCTCTCAATTTGACCTTACACAATCCATGGATTGGATATATATTCTTCATTAATGAATCATGTGTTTTTGGGTACTATTTAAACCTCATAAGTATAACTAACCTATTCATGATTGGGTGTTAAAGGCGTTGGTTTAATACTAAAATTATTAGAAACACAACCTTTATTGTGAGATATTATAATCTATGATGAGAACATGACTTTTTTTTTATATCATCCCTTAGAGTGACATTAATCTACGGTAGAGTTGTGAGGATTCTTATATGTTGATATTTGAATTTTATGTAGATAATATTCCTGGAAAAAAGATATTTCATTATAAGAGATATTTTTATAATGAAGTAGGTTATTGGATAGTGGAATTCAATTATGTAATGAAGACTGATAAGATTATTGGTTGAATGGTTCATGGGACCATGTGGGGATCAACGGGTGAAGACATATACTCCTATAATTATCAATTATTATTGGGTGGAGAAATTAAAAGCCATCCAAGAGTCATATTATTAGTTTATAGTGTTTTGTAAATGGTTTCTGGTGAACTACCTTGTTCTAATATGGTCTTACATTGCGGTGAAATGATATATGTTCGTTGGAGAGTTTTTTCTCCTAATTCCATGACAGATGATCTATTAATGGTCACATATGGTTTTTAGTGGGTATTTCCCCAATGGTAGATAAGGTTATATCCAGATATCCAATTATGGTTCTGATGGTCTACTATTATATGGGACATCAAATAATTTTTTCTCCCACTATCTTACATTACAGATGGTTGAACTTAAGAATCATTGAACAAAAGGGTTTTTACTACCTCCTCTATTTTCCATGTCGATGTAGGATGAGGTGATAATTTAATTAGTTATGGGGTTAATAGGGACCAAAAGAGGTATATATGTTGTATTTTTTCATGTAACATGATAATGTTGGTGAATAAAGTATTCCAAATCTGATGTAATATTTTTATAGATGACTGGGGAAAACATTATGAAAAATATATTGTAGGACTACATGTATTGTTTATGGGAAAAGTGTCAGACCAGGAACATTGTTTTACGTCATCATTTTATAAATTCATCCATATGGTAATAGTGTATATGTTGTGATTGAGTACAATGAATCATTTTAACCCAGGTGGGTTTTTAGTTAGGGATATTCATATTTGAGAAGATATGATATAGGCATTCATCCTAGAATGTGTGGGCCATGTACTGATTATATATCATTGGAATAGTGATCATAAAACCAATAGTTAAAAATATTCAATTAATATGTTTTCATATAATGCTTTTTATGGTTTTCTATTCCATTCAAAATTGTGTATCCATGGGGTAGGTGTGGAAGAAATATTCAGGGTGAGTATATTACAAGATACTAATGAGTAGGTATAGTTGATTTTGAAGTAGTTAGTAACCACTCAGAGTATGATTTTATTTAATTTGGAGGAGCTTACGTGACCTTTTGAATTCATTGATGATGGTAATGTTTTTTTAAACGTGTCAAATCTAATGTTGAATTAACATTTGATAAAATAATGGATGTTAACACCACATATTGTATGATAGTTTGATATTATAAATTTTATCATAACAATGGACTTGTGATTAGAACAAACTATATGATAGATAGATATTCATATAGTCTTCTATTCGTGTCACCATAAAATATATGATACCAATTTGTTATTTGATATTTGTAATGAGGATTTTGATTAGGAACTTGATGTTTCAATATGGTAACATCAGATCTAGATCTTAAACAACAGTTAAAAAACATTTTAAGATAATTAAATACCCCTTGGTCAAGTGTAAAGAAATCTAGAATGAATCCAAGAGGAAAAATGTGAGTGGTAATCTAATATACAATCACACATGATATAATTTTTTGATAAGGAACTCTATAAACACATATCAAGAGTGATAGGTATGTAGTGTCGGATATCAAAATAACATAGAATATTTAGTTACCAAATTCCTTTATTATATCTGATATTTTAGTTTTTTGAGTAATTATTTTATGGAAGATGTTAAAAGATAATTCTGTGGGTTTGTAAGAAATTTTTTAATCATTTGTTGGGGTTCTCCTTTAGATAATGGTTTGGGAAAACTGTGTGACTCTCCCCAAGAAATTGTGTGAATAATATTAGAGGAACAATTAGTGGCACATTTTTATAGACAATTTTCTAAAATTATCAACGAAACTATATGTCTTAGGAGAGCAGAAAAATACGGTTTTACCTATAGTTTCCAAAACATGAATGTCAAACATTTAGTTTTCCAGAATAAGAAGTGGGAAACATACAATTACTTCATAGTTTAATATACCATGTGACCAAAATGGGGTAGGATATTTAATATATTTGATTTTTTTATTGGAATCCTTAAAAAACTTAAATATTTGTCCTATAACTATGGAAATCAATTTTAGTGACTCTATATTCCATTCATGGTGATTCATTACTGCATAAGATGATATTATTATTGATCTGGGTGCTTCTAGTAGTTTGATATTAAGTTCAGAGGTTGATCGTCTAATGTTCATTGTGTTTCATCAAGATATCCACTCATTTTCACTGATGAAATAATATATTTATTACATATATATATATGAATTATTTTTTGATGTAATAATGAATTTATCATTTTACAGTTGATTTGTGGGTTGATGTAGTGAATTTAATTTCTTTTACCAAACAGATCATGATCTATAATTGGAGGCAGATTTATTGGAATATGGTTACCTCATTTCAAATCCCTTTTGAAATTTAGTTCTTCTATATTTATAATAGGATATCAATTTTGGTTATTTGGGATTGATTCTTGAGATCGTTTGGGCATTGACATGGTTTGGTGATGGATAAAATTAATTGTCACTAATGCACTTGAGGAATAAAATTAATATTATATAGTGACATTGTTTAAATAGATATACAATGACTAATTGGTGTATTCATTGTGGAATAAAAAAATTTGTGATGATTTATGATACAATAAATTTTGTACAAATAAAAACCATATAGTGTTGGGGATCATGGGAGCCTAGTTTCCAAATTATCAAACAACAAAGGATTTGTGTATTACATGCCTATTTAAATACCATTATTAAATATACCTTCTATATATGTGGAAATTTTATTAATGATCAATTGGGGTGCTATATTAAGTATAAAATCAATATTGGCCTGGGAATAATGATTCAAATTTAGATATCAAGGAGGAAAGTATAGCTAATGGAAAGGTCCCGACATTTTTAAACTAATAAGATGGAAATTGGTTGACGGAGATAATTTTGTGACTGAATCTTGACTACGACTATTGTGTTTTATATAAATCCTTTGGTTTTCATAATTTAGATGACATTCCCCATTATTTCCTTCATAATACATTATCTGTTATTTATTCTATCTGTTATAAAATGATGATTTCTTTTTAGTTTACTTTCCATTTTCATAGAATATTCAAATTGTCATGCAATGTATCTATAGGACAAATTTTGTTACTAAGGGAATTGTCTAACCATGTTAACATTATGACCCTCACAACATGTCACCAATATTTTTATATTGGGATAATCACATGATGTGATGTTTCACTCTGGCCCAAACTGGGTGATTCAAGTAAGGGGTTAATTGAGACCATATATAATTTGATTCCTTATGTAATATAAAAACTATTCAGTTTTATATTGATTTTTTTATATTGGAATTAAATACATTAACATGTTGATTTTATAAAAATGAAAATTTTTAATAATATGTTGAATTATTCCAAAATATGTTTTTTGGGAAAATAATTAATTTTATTGATATATAGCATAGTTTTAACTTAAGTAAATATAGTTTTCAATGACCTGAACATTCATTAATAAAATTTCCTATGTTTATTTAATTAAATTACTTATAGATATAGAAACCACATGAACTTTTTTTATTTGGGTTTAAATAATCATTATGATTCATTACTATTGATAATATATACATTGAATAGTGATCACATGACTAGTATATATATAGATATTCAACAAATACTTTTGATTTAGACAAAGTAAGTGATGGCCTCAGTCCGTAGGATTGTTCCCTTTGAATCACATTTAATGGATATTCATGGGGTAAAACATTTCTTTTATTTTCCATATTACATGTCCAAGATGATATCCAAAAAATTATGTATGATTGAATCCATTTAAAGGAGAATTTCATACTCATCGATATCATGGACATAACCATGATCACTGAACGACCCCAAGAAAGCCCCACCTTCGCACACCATACTGTTATGGAATATTCTGGCGTAATAAAGGGATATGTTACAAGACCCTTGAATTACGATTATTTGTAATACTTTTGTATAGAATAAAGATTATAAATTCATTTTATTATTGTTACTTTGTAAAATGATTTTAATGGAGAATTTTTTTTTAATTTTAACATTTTAATTTTATTAAATAATATATTTTGATGAATTTACGAAATTTGTAATTAAACAATATTTTTAAAATATTTTTACAAAATTTTTTATATTTAGTATAATTGATCTTATAATTTTAATGATTACAATTGTAAATTTTATTAATAATTGAAAAACATTTTTGTCAGAACCTGTGAATTTTCAAAAAATATCGATTTTCATTTAAAAATATAATATTAAAATAGTTACAAAATGTTTCTGATAAAAATACTTTTTTTGTAATGTGGATGTCTCAATTATCAAATTGTCAATTTTTCACAATTTTCTGAGAAAATGAAATTTTTGGTTAAAAATTATATACCATATAAATATATAAGTTGTTTTATGAAATCATAATAACCCAATAGTGATGTAATAAAATACAATAAATTTTATATTTGGCTAATATATGGTAAATGTAAAGACATTCAATTTTCGTGGAAATATTTTTTCCTAAATACATGGGAATTTTACGAGTCTGTGAAAAATGACGGTGCGTGATTCCGAGGCCCAATGTGCCCGGAATCAATTTATGAATTTTTTTCTAGGTATGTTCAGTTAATGAATGAGTAGGTTTTTATAAATTCTGAACCGGTGCTCGGAATAAAAATATGAGGGCATTAGTGAACTCATTGTGCCGAATTTCACATAAGAGGACTTTCACCTCGATGGTAGTTGGTCGAGGGTGGAAGATAGTTTTTGGGTTTTCTGTGGAAATAAATAAACAAAATGATTCATGATTTATTTTATTATAGCCACTCAACTGGAATTTGGACTTGGGGACCACCACACCTTATCCTCCAATGAGAGGTTATGGTGGTGGGGTCCACCGGAACCTAACCTCCCACGAGAGGTTATGGTGTGGGGACCACCCGGGACTAAACCCCCCCCCCCCAAATTAATTGAGGGAAACCACTAAACTCCCTCAGCAATGAGGGAGGGTCTGTTTACCTCCTCTACTCAAATATTTGTGTAAACGCACCAATTAAATGTGCCAACCCTTTTCTTGATTAATTATGCCACCCACCATATTTAATTTGGATTTTCGAATTCTCACCAACAAAATAATATATGGCCTCATCTACTATGCCGGAACCTCTTTTAATTTAGGGGAATTTGGGAAAAGAGAGAGATATTGGGTAAATGCTCCAAATGAAGAACGCTCCTGACGAAGAACGCCGACGAAGGACGCCTCTACTATGAAGAAAGATCTCATTCGACCATCATCCTTGGACTCCAAACGATGTGGGATGTCTTCTATGAATGACGTTCCCTTCTCATCGTCGACAACGAATCCACACACGAGATCTATTTTGGAAGAGTTCGGTGGATGAAACGAATTTCAACAACTCCGTCTTCTTCCCCACGACTCGGTCAAGGAAGAACGAATAAGTAGTGGTTTTATTTTAGTATGATATTATTTCATTAATTCATCTATTTTTAGACAATGAATTATTGTAGATGATTTTTCCCTGTGGGTTGGGAATTGTTTTTGTGGGAAGATGAGGGGTGTTTATTGACTTTTATTCTTCTATCATCATTTCTTTTTAATTCATTATAATACAAGAATGAATTTTTCTGCTTGCTACCACCAAAAATGTGGAGGGTGCGGGCCAAACCAACATGGCCCGAAACCTACGCCATTCTTGTTTGTGTTGTTCTTTGGTATGGTGACGAACCAACGCGACAAAAAATGCGGTGCAAGCAACTACCGCGCTACATGCGTCTTTCGCGACCCACACAACCCAAAAACCGCACCATCTGTCGGCCGTATTGGCTCCGTCGCCCTGGCCCGAACCACGACACCCTCCAAGCCGCCTGCGCCTCCCGACCTCGCCGGCCTTCCTCACCCCGGCCGAACCACGCCGGTCCAGCTGGCATGAACTGTGCCGGCCCACGAACCCCCTCGCGGCGCCCCGGATGAACTGCGTCGGCCCGCACCCCCCTCAAGAAGCCCTAGTAGAGCTGTGTTGACATCGCTGTCCTCAGTTGCACTGGCCTCCGTCCTCTGCATGATTCACATGCCCCATGTGCATCATGTAACCGCTGGATGAAACAGCATCAACCATCTGCGCCGTAATGTCCGAGTCGTGACCCTCGTGCTGCAGGCTGAGCTTCCGAGTTGCGCCCCATACGCGCCTTGTCGATCTAGTATCCTATGCCCCTCGTTGCGCCTCTGGGACGAACCACCTTTAGAATGACCTTCAACCATTCCACGCCCTCATGATTGGTCTTCTCCCCCGCACTACTCATGGCCCTCACGGTCGGTTGGGTCGCGCCCATCGGGTCAGGCTGAACCCAAACCGGGAAGGCCCAGACTACGTCGGGTCGGGTCGGTCCGGACCCTGGCCTAATACATACCCTTTACATTATTTTGGCCATATATTTGGCACCAGACATTCGTATGATGAACTGTTTGTAGCGCTGGTATTCTTGGAGCATGATGGTCCCTTTTAGTATACCCCACAAGAGTTTGGTGTATAGTTTAGAGACGGTCAGGATGAATCGTGTACAAATCCAACCGGGCCCCCGGGACTAAATTTCAAATAACTCACAGGCCGGACGTCTGAATGACGTGCTATCTATTACGTTGAGACCCCTTGGACGAAACAGAACATTGGGATACTTATTAGTGGGAAAATGTGGTCGTTGATGTATTGACCCTTGGCAGTAAGAGCAGACCCCCCCATAGACAAGCGTGCTTTGTGCGGGAACCCTATTACTGGATGCTTTCCGATTACTGTTCCAAGATCCTATGTGGGTTCGACTGCTCTCACTACTTTTCCAGGATCCTATGTGGATTTGACAGCTCTATCTACTTTTCCAGGATCCTATGTGGGTTCTATTTTTCTGACTGCTGTTCGAGAATCCAACGTGGGTTCGACAGCTCTGAATACTATTTCTAGATCCTACATGGGTTCGACAACTCTGACTACTGTTCCACGATCCTACGTGAGTTCGACAACTCTGACTATAGTTCCAGCATCCTGTCTATGTTCAATAGCTCTAACTACTGTTACAGGATCATACGTGGGTTCGACAACTCTGCCTACTATTCTAGGATCCTATGTGGGTTCGATAGCTCTGATTACTGTAGCAGGATCCAACGTGGGTTCGACAGAGAAGATGATTTAGTGGCTACATCAAATCATCTCTATCTCTATATATATGCTGTATACATGTGGGAGATGATTCAGTAACATTTTTCAATACCTCATGATTGATATGGATTACTTGATAATTTAGGTATATGGATGGCCATATAACTATGTGGATTTATCTTTTGATTTCATATTTTGTTTTTTATCCTTGTAGGATTTTGGGAGACCATGAAGGTCTTGGGGTCCCTACTGAGTATCGTTTTACTCATCGCTGGACGGGAAATGCCTGCACCTCATTGTGTAGGATGTAGATGATGGACATCACTGATCGAGGATGATTTTATCAGGACTGGATTTTACCTGGAGGTAGACCATACAACGATTCAGTAAACGTAGGATACTGATGGACGTGGAGTGTGGAGGAGGCTATTTTTACCTACTCTTCATGTGGGAATTTCGGAAGATGACCCCACAAATGTTTTCCCTTTCTTCAGTTGTAATTTTACTTCCAATTCCTTGTACTTTACAGTTGGACATGTATTTCTAACCCCTTTACATTTCCCCACTCTTGTTTTATAAAGTTTACACAGTGTTTTGTATCTAGATGTGTGGGTTTATAGGTCATAAAGACCTTTCCTTCCCATTTTTTAGGAATTATGCCTTTGGTGGTAGTTGATAGCCCCTGGCCTAGGGAAGGTGGGCTTGGGGTAGTAACTGCACGGGCCCCAGGGGACGAGTCATGACAAATTGGTATCAGAGGAGAATGTTCTATTGTAGAACATAGGACATTGATCTTTTCTATGAAGCAATAGTTTTTTTGTTACTGAGTATGGTTTTCTGTCCAGGGAGTTCAGTGTTGCTTCGTCGGTCAACGTATCAATACACTGGGACCATGACTTCTAATTTCCGACTCAGTGCACGAAAACATCAATTGCGTGTGTGTTTAAAAAAAATATTTGAGTAAGCTCACGACGTATAGCTTATTGACTATGGCACACCTTTTTATTTTCACGACGGCCCCATGAAGATTGCAAGTCGAGGTTCCAGGATTTGTATGAGATGGCATCCCACCGAGTGATGAGGTCTTGGTCAGGTCCCTATCACAGCGAATGCACGAGCGGTACTACTACCCGTTAGGACACCTATACCACCAGCACTAGCAGCAGAGAGTGCACGCCACCTGAGCACATTGAACGACTTCCAGTGCCAGAGGTCGCCCAGGTTCATGAGTCAGACAGACCTGCGAGCAAATGAGGATTGGATGGAGGCTACAGTGAGAGTCTTCAGACTGGGGTAGACACCAGCCGAACCTATATTGATCCTTTTTTGGGAGTCTCTTTCAGGCGACATCAGGAATATGGTGGATCCTGATGCTCCAGGTGCATGAAAGGGTGAAACTTTTCTATATAGTCATCGAGAGCCTTTTTCGAGCAGAGTTTGTCCCCCCATCCTACATGCAGTGCAAATACATGAGCTACTTAATCTGCAATAGGGCAGCATGACGGTGGCACAGTACTCATCGAGGTTCACTGAAATCTTTCGCTACTCCGTAAATATGTTGTGAGACCCATTCTTCAGGGCCCAGACCATCAAGAATGTTCTCTGGTGAGATATCAGGGCTTCGATGATCTCCTTCAGCATCTCGATGCTTGCGGTGGTGTCGGAGAGAGCTGTCATAATAGAGTGTTTTCTTGATGAGTAGTCACCAGCACCAAGACCTGCCACCGGGCATCACGTAGTGGAGTCTTCTATATCTGGAAGTAGACAGATGTCTCAAGGTTCCACGTGGACCTAACCATCTTGTGGACGACCTCCGGACACGAGTTCTTTTTTCTAGGCACACAATATCGAGCCAGTAATATGACGATCAGGTAGTGCTACGCATTTTATGGGCAAGGTCACATGGCTCGGGACTGTCCAACCCGTCGTTCTTATGATCAGCAGACAGTCGAGGGACCTCCTAGGTAGAGTTAGAGGTTCGATCGAGGCGATCTGCGGGGCACAAGTGGACGTGGAAGAGGAGATGGTCATGTATATACTGGTGGACTAAATTATGAGGTTTTACCAACACCACCACGAGGAATTCCACCATGACCAAAGGGAGTAGGTGGATAGGCGAGAGCTCAGCTCTAGGTAGCTGAGGCTTACGATCATGGTAGTCAGGAGATGATTCGAGGTACGATCTGTGTCTACTTCACCATAGTTTTTGTTATTTTAGATAGAGGTGTTAGTCACTCATTCATTTCCACCAACCTTGTTCAGATCTAGGATATTATGAAGGAGTCGTTGGCTTGATCATTATGGCATGAAACTTTTATGGATGCAAATTCGACGATTACTCACTAGTGCTAGCAGTGTGAGCATACTCTTTGAGGTTAGAGTTTTGGCTAATATCTCCTAATAGAGGCATCGAGGACTTATGACATCATCTTGGGTATGGATTGGTTATCTATATTACATGATTAGATAGACTGTATTAGGCACAAAGTGTGGTGTGTCCACATGGATGGGTCTAGGTTTACCTTCACCGGTGATATTGGAGCCTTTGTATCACAAGACGGGCGTAACCAGAGGAGGGTGTAGATGATCCTTCATCAGTTTTCTTTCCTTACCCTCTGAGCAGTTGATGTGGAGAGTCCGAGATATCCTGTAGTATTGTACCAGTACACAGATGATCTCCCAGATGATGTCCCAGTTCTACTTCCTTGCAGAGAGGTGGACATTTACATTTAAAGGTACCCTTGGACGACCCTAATATCAACTCCAGGGTATCGGATGGCTCTTGCGGAGCTTCGTGAGATGTGGGTGCAACTGGAGGACTTACATGGGTTGGGATTAATCTGGCCCAGTGTTTCTCCCTATGAAGCCCTAATTCTATTCGCCGAGATGGCAGATGGGAGCTTGAGGCTTTGTGTCAACTACCGTCGCCTGAAACAGGTGACCGTGAAGAAAAATTAACCACTCCCAGGGATGGATGAACTCTTTGATTGGCTGAAAAGAGAGCAGTGGTTCTCAAAGATTAACCTCAGATAAGGCTATCACCAGCTCATTGTTCAATAATACAATGTGCAGAATACAACTTTAAAATTTCGGTACGACCACTAAGAGTTCTTGGTTATGCCTTTCGGCATAACCAACGATCCAGCTGTGTTCCTAGATACATGAATATGATTTTCAATTCATACCTCGATCGCATTGTCGTAGTCTTCATTGATGAAATTCTGATATACTTGACTACTGCGGAGGAGCATGCCTATCATTTGTGAGAACTATTGGACACACTATGAGAGACCTGCTTTATGGTATGCTCTCGAAGTGCCAGTTCTTGATCTGATAGGTTAAATTTCTAGGAAATGTCATATTGAAAGGTGTAGTTTCAGTTGATCCAGTAATTATTGAGACTGTACTTGTTTGGGAGACACCCAAGAGTGTGATAGAAGTAGGAACGTTCCTGGGTTTGGTTGGTTATTACGAGAGGTTCATAAGAGACTTCTCCAGAGTTTCACTTACAATTTAAGCATTGAAGAAGAAGGTGAAATCCTTCTAGTAGTCGGAGAGATTCCAGCAATGCTTTCAGGAGATGAGGTAGAGGCTTACTAGTGCCCCCCATTTCAAGGCTTCCAGAGAAAGGAATAGAGTACATAGTCTAATGGGACTCATTAGGGACCAGACTTGGATGTGTTCTAATGCAGGAGAGAGCAGTGATCACATATGGTTCCTGGCAGTTGAGATAGAATTAGCAGAACTATGCTATCCATGACCTAGAGTTAGTAGTTTTGGTCTTCTCCACGATGATTTTACAACACTATCTGATGGGTGAACATTTTATCGTGTACTCTAATCACAAGAGTATCAGGTATATATTCTCCCAGAATGACCTAACCCTAAGACATAGAAGTTGAATTCAGTTTCTCCAATACAATGTCTTCGAGATAGTCTATACTCATGGGAAGGGGAACATTGTTGTAGATGGACTCAGCAGGAATTCTGGTATATAGCTATTAGGTGAAGAGATGGAGCATATAGCCGCTTTGTAGATATATATTGTTGATAGAAATAGAGAAGCATTCATCTAGTCTCTTATAGTCACACCCCATATCTATAGAGAGTCTGGGAGGCGCAACATGAGGACACTAACTGTGAGACACAACATGCTCAGATATCCACAAGGCATACACCTGATAGATTTTCTGATGGTGGGGAGCATGTCATCTTCTTCATATGACGTACCACAGTACCAGTGTCACTTTAAAAGTTATTGTTGAGGGAGATCCAAACATCCCCTCTAGCAGTACATCCATGAGTGGCGATGATGTAGCAAGATCTTCGGCGACAACACTGGTGGCCGGGAATGAAGAAAGCAGTTGCAGAGTTATTCTCTCGATGCCTCACATGTCATTAAGTAAAGGCAGATAATCAGGTACCAGCAGGCTTGGATCATCACTTAGATGTCCTACAATGGACATGGGATGGAATAACAATGGAATTCATGATAGGACTTCCACATACATCCAGGGGTTATGACTCGATTTGGGTGACCATCGACCGACTCACCATGTCAGTACACTTCCTACCGATCAGAGAACATGGTTCAGTAGAGATCTTGTGATGCCTCTACATTAAAAAAATGGTGCGGATACCTGGAGTACCTTTGACTATTGCCTCTAATATTGACTTACGTTTTACTTCCTGACTATGGAAGGGGTTGCAGTATGCTTTCGGGATGTAGCTTTGTTTGAGCACCACCTTTTATCCCCAGACGGATGGTAAGACTGAGTGGACCATTCAGACCCTTGAGGACATGCTCCACGCATGTGTCCTTGACTTCGGTCGTAGTGGGGAGGATCACATACCTTTGGTGGAGTTTGAATACAACTACATATATCACTCCACCATTGTTATAACAAATTTTGAGGCCTTATACGGACGACCTTTCATGTGACCTTTTTGATGGACGATCCCTAGGGAGTCAACACAACTGGGACCAGAGATGGTATAGGCCACCACAGAGAAGGTGATGATCAACCAGGAGCGGATGATGATTACATAGAGAAGATAGAACTCGTATGTTGATAGGAGAAATAGACCTCTAGAGTTCGAGGATGGTGACCGGGTCGTTCTATAGGTCCCACCTCGACGAGGATTATAGAGATTTGTCCATAGCGGAAAGTTATCTCCGTGTTTCATAGGACCTTTTCAAGTCCTCAACAGAGTTGGCAAGGTGGAATTTCTCTAAGATCTTCCACCTCAGTTGCACTGGGTTCATGAACTCCTCTACGTATCCCAACTGAGGAGATATTTTCATGACCCTTCTCACATCCTCGACCATGGAGAGATGGACTTCGATGATGGGGAAACTTGTATGGAGGTTTTATTGGAGATTGAGGATCGGCAAGAGCAGGTCCTACGTGGATGATCGATATGGCTGGGGTGCATTCACTACCAAAATGGGAACCTCGAGGAGAGCACATGGGAGCGGGAGGCTCAGATGCATGCTTAGTACCCCCACTTGTTTCTTTAGTTATGATTTGTGGCTTACGAGGAGCTAGAGCCCTTTGATGGGGAGAATGTAAGGACCCAGAATTTCTGTGGAAAAGCTTTTTCTTAAACACATGGAAATTTTATAACTTTTGAAATGTTGATCAGAATTGGAATTTGAGTGCACCGTTCAACTCACAATGTCAGTATTCTCTTAGGAAGACATTCACCTCAATGGTAGTTGGTCAATGGTGGAAGATATTTTTTGGGGTTTTCATGGAAATAATTAAATAAAATGATGCATGTTTTATTTTATTATAACCACCCATGTCGATGATGGATATAGAGACCACCACAACTTAACCTCTAATGAGATGTTATGGTGGTGGGGGCCACCCAAACCTAACCTCCCACGATAGGATATGGTGTGGGGACCAATCGTGACTAAACCCCCCCCCCCAATTAAATGTGGGAAACCACTCAACTCCTTCATAAATGAGGGAGGGTCTTTTCACCTCCTCTACTCAATTAATTATGCCAACGCACCAATTAAATGTTCCAACTCTTCTCTCGATTCATTATTCCACACACCATAATTAATTTTGATTTTCTAATTCTCACCAACAAAATAATAGATGGACTAATATTTTATTTTGGAACCTATTTTCATTTTGGGGGAATTTGGGAGAAGAGAGAGAGCTCCCAAGGAAGAATGCTCCCGACGAAGAACGCCGACGAGGGACGCACTGACTACGAATAATGATCTCTTTGACCATCATCCTAGGACTCCTACCAATGTGGGACATCTTCAATGACATACCTTCCTTCCTCATTTTCAACAAAAAAACGACACACGAGCTCAGTATTGGAAGAGTGTGGAAGACGCAACGAACGATGAAAAATTCGTCGTCTTCCCCGTGACTCCATCAACGAACAATGAACAAGTAGGGGTTTTATTTGAATATGATATTATTAATTTAATTCATCACATAAAAAAAAAGAATTATTGTGGATGATTTTTTCTTGAATGTTTTGAATTGTTTTTGCGGAAAGATGCAGGGTGATGATAAACTTTTATTCTTCTATCTTCTTTTCTTGTTAATTCTTTGTAATTCAAGAAATAACCGGTTCAGTTGCTACCACCCTAAATATGGAGGGTAAAGACGAATTCAATATAGACCGACTCCTCCACCATTCTTGTTTGTGATGTTCTTCGGCATGCCGAAGAGACGACGAGATGATGAATGCGACACATGCAATGGCCGTGTTCCCGGAGCCTCCACGGCCCACGTCACCCGCCGACTGCATCATCCACCTACCGAACCAGATCTTCCACCTCGGGACGAACCTCGATGCCCTCCCAGCCTCCCACGCCTCCCAGAGCCACCAGACTGCCTTGCCACGACCAAACCATGCCGGTCCCGCTAGCCAGAACTGTACCATACCGTGGCCCCCATCGCGGCGCCTCGACCAACCCTGCCCCCCCCCACTCACCGCACCCCGGCCGAGCCGTGTTGGTCCTATCGGCCTGAGCTACAGAGGCCTCGGTCCTCTATGCGCCCCACGTACCCCGCGCTGCCGCAGGCCGAACCTTTTTCAGCCATCCGGGTTGTGACGTCCGAGCCACGCCCCATGCGGCACTGGCCGAACCGGCCCCGGCCTCCCGGGCTAAGCTGTCGTGCCATTCCACAGACGCGTATGGCAGAGCCGACCTCCCTCCCCCTCACGGCTCCTCTGGTCCGAACCACCATTACACCGACATGCGACCGGTCCGCACCCTCGTGACTAGTCTACGACCACGTGCTACTAGCGGCCCTTGGGGCATGCTGTTTCTAGCCCAGTGGGTCGGTTCGAACCCAACGGGAAAGTCGGGGAAGAACCCAAACTTGGTTGGCTCAGACTAAGTCGGGCCGGGTCGGTTCGACCGGGTCGGACCGGACCTCGGCCTACTACCTACCCTTTATAATTTTTTGGCCATATCATTGGCACCAAATGTCTGTTTGACGAACTGCTAAGGGAACATGTATTATTGGAGAAAGACGGACCATTTGAGTATACCCCTCTAGTGTTTTGAGAATTCTTGTGATACGTTCAGGTTGAATCGTGTAAGAATTCCAACCGAGCCACTGGGACTAAATGAATAATCACTCACAGATCGGTGACCGATTGACGCACCGTCTATTACGTTAAGAACCATATGATGTGGCATAGCATTGGGATACTTGTTCATGGGACTTCATGGAAATTGAGCTATCGACACTTGGCATAAGTAGCGGACCATCCCAGAATAAAACGTTATTTATGTTGGAACGTTGTGGATGGTTGCTTTTTGATTATTGTTCCAGGATCCTACGTGGGTTTGACAGCTTTGACTACTTTTCCAGGATCCTACGTGGGTTCAACAACAATGACTATTGATCTAGGATTCAACGTCGGTTCAACAGCTCAGTCTACTTTTACAGTATCATACGTATAAGGCTCCGGCCATAAACCTTACTTAATCCTGAGTTATTACAAGATTACACATTGAGGATCTTTTCAGGTTTAGAGTTTTAGAGAATTAGATCATAAAACATTCATTACATTCCACATTTAAACAAAGTGGTTACATAAAGATAGTATTCATTTTTTCCCATCAATGGAACATATTTAAAATAAAACATGGATTCTTTCTTGACACTTCCTTGACACTATCATCATACCATGTACCTTTCCCTTGACCTGTGAAGAAAATTTCAAAAAAGACTTGGGATGAGCATAAAAATCTCAGTATGGATTATATAAAAAAATATGGAAAGGAAACATGAGTTCATATATACATAAGAATGAAATCATACTTTACCCATAAAACATAAGAAATTTAACATACCTCGTCAAATCATGAATAAATCATAGAAATCATAAGAAATAAAGGTAAATTAAGGCAATCATAAAAATCTTACATAGGGAGTAACCCTCTTGGTTACGTTTGGAATACCCATCACAGTATATTCCCTAAATCTCATCGGAGAAACCTTAACGTTTCACTCTTTCGCATTACCCAATGCATTGGAGAGCTATATCGGGCTCACCCGCCCTTAGTTTATCACGGAACCACCCGTATTCATAATAATTCCCAAGAACCTCAACATAATCGTATCACATAAAACATTTATAAAGGAAAAATAACATTTCCACCTTTCAATAACAAGATATCAATACAACACATTGATATAAAAACATTATGAAAACCATTTTCAATACCAAAATAAAAGAAAAGTAAAATATGGTATTTACGTTTCTTTTAAAAAGAAGGTATGGCTTGTAGAGGAAGAAGAAACTCAAATAATTGTCACGGCAGCAAAGAAGTCGTTGTCGCCGCATATGTATGACAAAAACATTCCCTTTTGTCGTTTTTTAAAACGCTTCGTATAACAAAAACAATCCTTTTGGATAAACATAAAAGTAAAAGGGGTTTATACACCATATAAAAGATGGTTGTGTATAAAATAAAATATGCTTCAATGAAAGGAGATTGAGACGAAGTCCCATACCTTGGGTCTGACTTGACTCAGTCATTCTTTAATCTCCCTAAAATCGGGTAACTCCCTTTGGTTTGATCTCAAAGGCTTCCTTGGGAAGACTTCTGCCCAAGATGAGGCTTCAATGAGTAAGAGAGGGATTTGTAGAGACAAAATTGGTAGGTTTTGGCTGAGCCAAAGGCTTTGAAGTGTGGGTAAGGAGGTAGGGGTGGGGGCCTTTTTTAAGAGGAGGGGAGGGGCACTCTTGGAAAGTTAAGAAATGTTACTTTAGTTCCAAATGGGTTTCAGATTTTAAAGGTCCCACATTGATATAATTCGAGGATAAGGTGATAAGGGTTTGAAATATACCCACCCCATAGGTTTTGTACATGTGTAGGTCTTAGATTTTACATTATCTTTCCATTTTATTTAAATCGTCAAATAATGAGGTAATCTCTCCATCATCATGATGTCATAAATAATTTAATTTATTTAATGTCTAAAAATTATGAAAAAACTACTATGATATAGGAAATATTTTTAGATTTACAATGACTATTTATAGCCCAAACGATCATTTATGTAGACAAAATTAAAAATATTTTACTTTGGTGATACATTCTTTGTTACATTTAACATTCTTTAAAAATAAAAATATAAAAAGTCACTTTCTAATAAAAGTGACTCCATGGGGCCCCCAAGTTTGGAAAAAGGCATCCCATGGTCGGCCATGAGACAACCAGTATCCTTAGGATACATGTTTTGGTCATTTTTTATTATTATGATATTATCTTATTATCATTAACTACCAGATTACTCATTAATCAATATAATTAAAGATAATTACCATCGTTACTATTCATATTTTCCAAAAACAAAAGATTCATAATTACATAATTTTGACCATCTGATTCCAAATATGTAATCCATTTTACAAAATTCCAAACACATAAATTGCAATAATTGATTTAAAAATAATTCCCGTTGTCAAAACAAATAGCGGGTTTTTTTGAAACAATATCTATGAAAAGTTTGGCATTAGTTTATGACCAATTTCAAAGTGAAATTAATCCTAATGACCACCATTGGATTAAATGGTAAAAATATATTCAGATTACACTTTAATACCAATTAAAAATATAATCTAACCATATAATTAAATTAAATGAAAAAGCAGTGTTGATGTAAAATGCAGTATTTTTCACTATTCATTAAAAATGAACATTGTCAGAAAAATACCAAAAATTTATCCAATGTAAATTTCAATGTCCCAATAATAATGAATATGTTTATTTTGACAAATATATATTATAAAATTGTCAAAAGTTTGAATTAAAAAGGGTTTGCCATCAAAAGGCAGTAAAACAATCTTTTAAGAATATTAGTGTATTTCATGCTTAAGATTGGATTTATTTTCATTCTAAGCCTCTAAAAAAATATATAATTCATTAATAGAATTAGATAAAAATATCTATTATTCATTACTTACTTGGGATGTTACATCCTTCCCCCCTTTAGAAAATTGTGTCCCCACAGTTTATTTACTTATCAAATAAATGGGGGTACTTATCCCTCATTTCATTTTTAGATTCCCATGTTGCCTCTTCCATCATGTGGTTTTCCCACAAAACCTTTACCAAATTAATCAAATTATTCCGTATCACTTGCTCCCTGTGGTGAAGAATCTGGACCGGTTATTCCTCATAAGATAGGTTCTCTTCCAGCTGAACTACCTCTGGACTCAAAACATGAGATGGATCTGGCATATACTTTCTCAACATCGAAATGTGAAAAAAAATTTGAACCTGAGATAAACTCAGAGGTAAAGCCACTCGGTAAGAAACTGATCCAACTCTCTCCAGAATTTCATATGGTCCAATGAACCTTGGACTCAGCTTTCCTTTCTTACCAAATCAGATCACACTTTTCCATGGTGAGACTTTGAGAAAAACATGATCACCTACCTCAAAAGATAGATCCTTCCTCTTGTTGTCTGCATAACTCTTCTGCCTACTCTGAGCTGTTCTAATGTGTTTCTGAATCAGCTGAATTTTTTCTGCCATCTCTTCTACCAATTTTGGTCCCATCAACTTCCTTTCACCCACTTCATCCCAGAAAGCTAGAGTTCGACACCACTTCCCATATAACGCCTCAATTGGTGTCATCTTTATACTGGAATGAAAACTGTTATTATATGAAAATTCAACCAGAGAATGATGTTGGTCCCAACTTCCCTCATAATCCATAGAGAAAGAACGTAGAATATCCTCCAATGTCTGAATTGTTCATTCTGACTGCCCATCTGATTGAGGATGAAATGTTGTACTAAAATTTAATTCAGTACCCAAAGACTTCTGAAGGCCCTTCCAAAAGATTGAAGTAAACCTGAGATCATGATCGGATACAATGGAGAGTGAAACTACATGTAACCTAACTATCTCTTTAAGATACAAACAGGAAAGTTGATCTAGAGAGAAAGTATCTCGTATAGCAAGGAAATGAGCAGATTTAGTCAAGCGATCAACAATAACCCAGATTGCATTATTACCTCGAGATGTCTTCGCTAATCTCACAACAAAGTCCATGGATATATTATCCCATTTCCACTCTGGAACTATTAAAGGGTGAAGCATCCCTTTCGGTAACTACCGCTCTGCTTTAACCTGCTAAAAAGTCAAACACTTCACAGTAAAATCATCAATATCTCTTTTCATTCCATCCCACCAGTAATACTCCCGCAGATCTCTGTACATCTTAGTACTGCTAGGATGAACTGAAAACGGAGAACTATGAGCTTCACATAACAACTCTCTCTTCAACTGTGAATCACAATGAACACACAATCTCTTCCCAAATCTCAAAACGCAATCATTATCAAAGTTGAATTCAAGAAACATACCTTTCTGAACCTGCTCTACCTTTTACTGCAACTCACTGTCTTGCTTCTGTGCTTTCTTGATTCTGTCTGATAGAGAATATTTCACTGATACCTAAAATAAAACATAATGACATCCTGCACCAACAACTTCTATGACAAATTTCATCAAATCCTTAAATAAAGGATCACGTTCCAAACGCAACATTGTTAATGAAGCATTACTTTTTTGACTCAAAGCATAAGACACTTTATTTACTTTTCCCGGATGGTAATGAATTGTACAATCATAATCCTTGATTAATTATAGACATCTCCTTTGTCTCATGTTCAATTAATTCTGAGTGAATATATACTTTAAACTTTTGTGATTGGTATATATTTCACACTTTACTCTATACAAATGATGCCTCCAAAATTTTAAAGCAAAAACAACAGCAGCTAATTCCAAATCATGTGTAGGGTAATTTACCTCATGAGTTTTCAACTGATGTGATGCATAAGAAATTACCTGATCATTCTGCATTAGGAGACAACCAAGTCCTTTCAATGAAGCATCACTGTATATAACAAACCCACCATTCCTGGTAGGTAGTTCCAAAACTGGAGCATTCACCAATCTTCTTTTCAATTCCTGAAAACAATCATCACATTATTTTGTCCAGATAAACATAACACCTTTCCGAATTCGCTTAGTCATTGGACAAGATAACCATGAAAAATTTCTAACAAATCTTCGGAAATAGCCTGCCAAACCAAAGAAGCTACAAAAATCAGTTACATTTGTGGGTCTTGGACAGTCTTCCACAACTTTTTTTTTTGCAGGATCAACAGTTATCCCATCTTTTCAAACAATGTGACCATGGAACGAAATTTGTTGCAACCAAAACTCACACTTTCTGAATTTCCCATACAATTTCTTTTCTTTTGAGGTTTGCAAAATAACCCTTAACTGTCTTTCATGCTCCTCTTTACTTTTAGAAAACACCAAAATATCATCAATGAAAACCACCAAACACTTATGCAAGAACTCATGGAAAATTCTATTTATTAAGTCCATGAATACAGCAGGTGTATTGGTTTGCCAAGAAGGCATTACTACAAATTCAAAATGGCCATATATTGTACGAAACACAGTCTTCCGAACATCTGGTTCCTTTACCTTCAACAGTAAGGGTTCATTCTTGTACACAAACTCAATTTCTTTCTGAAAAGAAACTTCTTTATCTCTACAGTCAATCTTAGCATGGTAAATAGAGAGCCAATCCATACCTAGGATATCATCAAAATCTACTAGAGGTAGAACAATAAGGTTTCCATGTAGGTTCTTTCCAAATATAAGGATAGGAAGATTATTATAAATTCTTTTGGCCTCAACATTTACCCCAGGTGTTTTTACCATAAGTTCAGGAGTCATTTCTTGAGATGGTATTCCCATTTTACTAGAAAAGGTTTCAGAGATGAAAGAATGTGTAGACCCCAAATAAAACAACACACTGGCATAATCTGAAAAAACAAACAAAGTACCTGATACAACTTCATTTGATGGCCCGACATCTGCTGAAGTAGTTTCAAAGGATTTCACCACCCCTTTCTGCTTGTAGTCTAACTACTTCCCATCACTCAAGCTCTTTGTCTGACACTCGTTCGAATAGTGACACATCTCATTGCACTTAAAAAATTTCACTAACTGTAAATCAAATTTGGTATTACCTTCAACTGGATCTTTTTCAGTGCAATCACGAGCCTTATGTCCCATCTTACCACATCTGAAGCACTTTCCAAAATTCAGAAGACATTCCCCAGCATGCCTTTTTCCACATTTATCACAAACTAGAAACTTAGTTTTCTTACCATTAGACTTTTTTGAAGAAATCTTACCTTTCTCCTTCGACCTCGGTCTCTTCTTCTGTTGGTTGTTATAGAACACTTGATCATCAGAAAACTCCATTTCCACCTTCTCAGCACACCGAACAAGATTTTCATAACTTTTAACCTCACAAGAAGCTAATACACTTCGATATTTTGGCTTTAATCCTGAGTAAAAACGATTGATTTCACTATCAAGGTCTCAGATAAAATTTGGAGCATACCTTGCCAATCGAGTGAACCTTTCTTCATAGGTATCCACTGAGTCTTCCTCTTGCCTCAATTCCAAGAATAGTTTTTCCATCCTATGTCGAATAGCCTTAGGAAAATACTTCTCAAGAAACATACCATTGAATTCATCCCAGTCAAGAGCATCAATCTCATCGGCATCCCTGATATTTTTAACCATAGACCACCACTGATCTTCCTCAACCTCCAAACGGTAAATAGCAAGACTAACCTTTTGATTGTCTGAACACCCCATGACATCGAAAATCTTCTCTAGTGCTTTAATCCACCCTTAAGCTAACACAGGGTCAGATGATCCTCTCAATTATGGGGGATGTTTCCTCATGAAATGTTCCACCACTGACATGTTCCTCTACGGTTGATCTGGCTGATCTCGTGCATGGATACCACCACCATTTATCGCTTGATTCAACTGTGCCATTACTGCAACAAACTGTTCAGTTCCAATTCTGACCGTCTCAGGATGCTGATTCGGAAGGTTATTTCCTTCTGTATACCTTCCTAGCACTGCTTCCCTATTTCCTCTGCGGAAAACCATTCCGAACAAACATGTCTTAGATGAATCAACATGGTTATCTTCAAATGATATATCATTTCAAAAATAATATTTTTGGATAATCATTTAATAGAATTCTAACTCCTAAAGTTATCAAAACGGACATTTGATACCAACTATAAGGCCCCAGCCTTAAACCTTACTTAATCTTGAGTTATTACAAGATTACACATTGAGGATATTTTCAGGTTTAGAGTTTTAGATAATTAGATCATAAAACATTCATTACATTCCACATTCAAACAAAGTGGTTACATAAATATAGTATTCATTTTCCCATCAGTAGAACATATTTAAAATAAAACATGGAATTTTTTCTTGACACTTCCTTGACACTATCATCATATCATGTACCTTTCCCTTGACCTATGAAAAACATTTCAAAAAAGACTTGGGATGAGCATAAAAAGATCAGTATGGGTTATATAAAAAAAATTATGGAAAGGAAACACGAGTTCATATATACATAAGAATGAAATCATACATTACCCATAAAACATAAGCACTTTAACATAACTCATCAAATCATGAATAAAACATAGAAATCATAAGACATAAAGGTAACTTGAGGCATTCATAACATTCTTATGTTGGGAGTAACCCTCTTGGTTACGTTTGGAATACCCATCACAGTATATTCCCTAAATCTCTTCGGAAAAACCATAACGTTTCACTCCTTCGAGTTACCCAATGCAATGGAGAGCTATATCGGGCTCACCTGCCCTTAGTTTATCACGGAACCACCCATCTTCATAATAATTCCCAAGAACCTCAACATAATCGTATCACATAAAACATGCATAAAAGAAACATAAGATATCCACCTTTCAATAACAAGATATCAATACAACACATTGATATAAAAACATTATGAAAACCATTTTCAATACCAAAATAAAAGAAAAGTAAAACATGGTATTTATTTTTCTTTTAAAAATAATGTATGGCTTGTAGAGGAAGCCGAAACTCAAATAATTTTCACGACGGAGGAGAATTCGTTGTCGCCGCATATGTTTGACAAAAACATTCTCTTTTGTCGTTTTGTAAAACGCTTCGTATAAAAGAAAGATTCCTTTTAGATAAATGTAAAAGTCAAAGGGTTTTATACACCGTATAAAATAAGGTTGTGTATAAAATAAAATATGCTTAAATGAAAGTAGATTGAGAGGATGTCCCATACCTTGGGTCCGACTTGACTCAGTCGTTCTTTAATCTCCTTAAAATCGGGTAACTCCCTTTGGTTTGAGCTCAAAGGCTTCCTTGGGAAGACTACTGCCCAAATTGAGGATTCAAGGAGTAATATAGGAATGTGTAGTGAAAAAATGGGCAGGGGTTGGCCGAGACAAAGGCTTTGGAAGTGTGGGTAAGGAGGTAGAGGTGGGGGCCTTTTATAAGAGGAGAGGAGGGGCACTCTTGGAAAGTAAAGGAATGTTACTTTATTTTCAAAGGGGAATCAGATTTTAAAGGTCCCACATTGATATAATTCGAGTCTAAGGTGATAAGGGTTCGAAATATACCCACCCAATAGATTTTGGACATGTTTAGGTCTTAGATTTTACATTATCTTTCCATTTTATTTAAATCGTCAAATAATGAGGTAATCGCTGCATCATCATGATGTCCTAAATAATTTAATTTATTTAATGTATAAAAATTATGAAAAAACTACTATGATATATGAAATATTTTTAGCTTTCCAATAAATATTTATAGTCCAAATGATCATTTATGTATACAAAATTAAAAATATTTTACTTAGGTGATACATTCTTTGATACATTTAACATTCTTTAAAAATAAAAAGATAAAAAGTCACATTCTCACAAAAGTGACTCCATGGGGCCGCCAAGTTTGGCACAAGGCATCCCATGGTCGTGCATGAGACAACCAGTATCCGTAGGACACATTTTGTGGTGATTTTTTATTATTATGATATTATCTTATTATCTTTAACTACCCGATTACTCATTAATCAAGATAATTAAAGATAATTACCGTCGTTACTATTCATAATGTCCAAAAACAAAAGATTCATAGTTACATAATTTGGACCTTCTGATTCCAAATATTTAATCCATTTTACCAAATTCCAAACACATAAATTTCAATAATTGATTTAAAAATAATTCCCGTTGTCAAAACAAATAGCGGGTTTTTTGAAACAATATCTATGAAAAGTTTTTCATTAGTTTATGACCAATTTCAAAGTGAAAATTAATCCTAATGACCACAATTTGATTAAATGGTAAATATATATTCAGATTACACTTTAATAAAAATTAAAAATATAATCTAAACATATAATTAAATTAAATGAAAAAGCAGTTTTGATGTAAAATGCAGTATTTTTCACTATTCATTAAAAATTGAACATTGTCAGAAAAATACAAAAAATTTATCCAATGTAAATTTCAATGTCCCAATCATAATGAATATGTTTATTTTGAAAAATATAGATTATAAAATTGTCAAAATGTTGATTTAAAAAGGGTTTTCCATCAAAAGGAAGCAAAACAATCTTTTAAGAATATTAATGTATTTCATGCTTAAGATTGGATTTATTTTCATTTTAAGCCTCTAAAACACTATCTAATTCATTAATAGAAATAGATAAAAATATCTATTATTCATTAATTACTTGTGATGTTACAATAAATGTGTATGAAAGATCTAACTACTCTTCAAGTATCCTACCTGGGTTCAACAGCTCTGATTACTATTCCAGGATCCTATGTGGGTTTTACAGCTCTGACTACTGCATTAGTATCATTTGTGGTTTCAACAACTCTGAATACTATTCTAGAATCCTACATGGTTTTGACATCTCTGATGACTATTCTAGGATCCTACGTGGGTTCAACATCTTTTATTGTTGTACCAGGATCCTACGTGAGTTCGGCAGAGAAAATGATTCTGTTTCTACATCTAATCATATATATATCTCAACATAAGTGGTATACCTATGGGAGCTGAGTCAGTAACTTTCGTGATTACATCATGATTGAGTTGGATTACTTGATATCCAAGGTATATGTATGGGCATATAACTATGTGGGGTTATCTGTAGATTTCATACTTTGTGGTTTGTCCATGTTGGATTTGTTGAGTCCTTGAGGGTCTCGGGGTCCCTACTGTGTATCGTTATACTCACCACTTAAAGGACTATACTCACACCTCATTGTGTTGGATGAAGATGAAAGACATCTCTGATTGAGGATGAGTGTATCAGGACTGGACGGTACCCAATGGTGGACCTTACGATGAGTCGGTAGACGGAGGAGGCTGATAGACGTGGAGTATTGAGGAGGCTATATGTACATACTCATTAGGTGGGAATTCTAGAGGACGACCCATCTGCTATTTTTCCTTTCTTCAGTTGTCCTTGTACTTCCAGTTCCTTATACTTTATAGTTAGGCTTGTATTTTTGGCCCCTTTACTTTTTAGCACACATTTTTTATACTGTTTTCCTGGTGGTTGGTGTCTAGTTGTGTGCCTTTACAGACCATAATTGCAATGCCTTCATATTTTTTGTGAATTATGCCTTTTGTACAAGATGCCATCCCTTGAAAAATGAAAGTGGGGCTTGGGGTAGTCACGACATGGGCCCCAGGGGACGAGTCATGACATTTAATTTTATAATTTTCATGATTATTTATATAAGTCCTTAGTGAACACTCCATGACATATAAAATATTCTATCATTTTAAAATGATTTCATTGAGAGATCGACTCACCTCCACAAGTAAGGTCATTTTCATTAGGAAATAAAATTTACAACTACACTTTAAAAAAATGGGATGGTTTGTGGTTTGGAATATTTAATTATATAGAATTTAAAACATATGTTTATGAAATATTAAAGTATTCTCATTTCATTTCCTATCTAAACCCACCCATGATCTAAATACTCTTCACTCAATATCCTCGAAGCATGTCTTTAATTTTCCCTACACTCTCAGGAATACTTCCAACATTCCAAAAGCTATCATGAAGCCCCTCCCCAATCACCTAAATTCACAAAATATAGTATGAGATTTCTTCCCTTCATATTTCGCTGCTAGATTCTTTATGTTGATATACAAAATTATTTTTCAATTAATTTTTTTTGTGTATGATTTATAACCTCCCCCATACTACCATACATATGATTTAATGATGAGAGACCAATTTCTCTCTCATTAATCCCTCCCATGTACACTTGTTACCAAGGTAATATTTCGTAAGAGTAATTCCACTTATCCTCTTTCATCAAATTTCATTATTATGATATACCATCAATTTTCATATTCCATGTGTTGGGACACATATCTATAAGACCCACATACTTTCAATTTCATGTACATATGATGAGATACACATTTCTCTCTCATCATCCATTTTTATTAATTTTTTTGTCACCTTGTTATGCTACTGAAATTGCAATGAGATTTTCAAATCCAAAATCATTGTGTAGTTAATTCCATAAAAATTTATATAACAAGGGTATTAACCTTTATTCACATATAAATATTTAATGCTACATAAAAATATTTATTTCACATTCCCTAATTATGTAATAACTTATGATATTGAATGATTCCACATTATATGATCCATGTGGCACATTTAGGCATGAATTCAAATGTTTATAAAGGGTGTTCTCTGATAGTGCTCTAATGTATTGGTTAATGATTAGTATCATCATATTTCATGTGATATGATGGTTTAAAAATCCCAATCCATGTCCAATGTTGGTTTAATCTTGATAACTCTTGTTCAACGAGGGTTTACTCATGCTAATCCATGTGCAATGAGGGTTTACTCTTGCTAATTCATATACAATGAGGGTTTAGCCATGTTAATAAATGTGAAATGATCCTTATATCATGATAATATATTATTTTATGTTGTTTCCAAAGTTCCATTTTATGATAATCATGCCATATCATGCCTCTATCTTCATGATTCTTACATGCTTCATTGATATGCATGTTTTCTAACATGTACTGTATTCATCCTATTCTGCCTCATATACTTCCTTACATGGATTTATAGCACATCCTATTCTTATGTTTGTCCTCAGGTTATCCCATGAAATGTTATGTACAAAGTAATGTTTTGGTCATGTAAATAATTTTTCAAAATAGATGTAGTATTTTATGTCTTAATTTTGCATGTAATATTCCAATTTTTCAAAGACACTATACCTCTCGATCCTCAAAGTTGTCATAACTGCATGTTTATATAATAAATCATTATTAAGTGTGTAATTAGGATAATTATTGTTATAGTATATATCATAGAATAGGTTTATTAATTATTGGGATATGGATTTGAAAACCATAGAAAAACCTTTTGGGATAATGCTAAGCATAATACAAACAAACCTAAATTTTGTTGATTATAGAGTAAGTGGTATATCAAATAAAAATATACTTCCATGTATGGATACGAACAACTACAGGTAGCACATGTACATATGTATCCAAGGGTAAAACTCGAAGACACCTCTTTGAGCAAGACTTGAATGGGAACTGGTGAATGACAATGTGCCTTCGTGCACTCCTGGTTCAACACTACTTGGGGATATGCCTCTGTAAATTCATAACCATTGAATGAACCCTTATTATGGGAATAAAAAAATCACCATTGAATATATGTTTTCCATTAAATCATGGATAACATATATTGAATCATATAAATACATAAGTTAAGTATATAAATATAATTTATATGTTATACATTTAATTTCATTGGATTCCCCTTTTTCTGTAAAAATGATTAAGATACTCATCAATAATTTCATTTTATTCTATCTAATGGTCGGTAATATTAGGAATACGTATAACAAATGATGTGAAGGGAAACGTGATGAATGACCCGGTGAGATTCCCAATCAAATAGGAGCTCAAGTATGACATATCATGATTATGAAAAAATAGCTATCATAAATCATTAATAACAGTTGGTATATTGTTGAATGCCAAAGGAAATCCTGGAATATGAAAATTAAATCTGATGAAAGCTCATAAATTACTATTGATAAGAATAATATGACCTAATTTACATTGATAAACAAGTGGGGAAAAAGGTACCAAGGTAAATGTCTCGAAGGGAGGATGAGATATTTTAAGTGCGGAAAGGAAGGGAAAAAAGTATCAAACATCCATGAAAGATTAGATAATGTGATGGATGGAATCTATGTTCCATCTATGGAATCACACACAATTCTATGATGTAAATGTGGAGAATTTGGGTGTTACCAAAGACATTTCCCTATTGAAAGGGAAAATAATCACGATGAGAATCTCCAATATCCATGATCAAGGAGAATAGTAAGTCATTTTCTATGATTTATAATGACGAATGAATAACATGTAACAACTACTTCAATGTAGTTTACATCTTCATATATTGCAATTCAAGTCATATTAGTATATCTTTTATATTTTATAAGAACCCTGAGTCCCCTACAGAATTGATGTTGAATCAGTAGGGAAAAACTTCTATTAGTGTTGTATCACATGTTAATGTTTGTGGGAATGTTATTATTGAAAATTTTATAAGTATCCCTTTAATGTAATATGAGGAAAAAAGTCAAATTCATTTCATATGACTCAAGACAGTAGAAAATTCAAGAGAAAAAATATCATACAAATGATTTGGAGTGGGCTGCATTAATCTCCTCTTTAAAATTGTGGTCATATTAACTATCTTGGTAGAAGTGTGAAATATATATAGATCATAAAAGGTTCATGTATTTATTCACATAATAAGTGAATAACATGGAGAAACGAATATGGTTAGAGCTGATCAATGACTATGACTATCCAATCCATTACCATCCTAGGAATACAAACAAGGTAGAGGATGATCAAAGTAGAAATGACCCAGTGATTCTATAATTGTTGATAATTTAAATGGATCAAATAAAATTAAATTTGATGAATATAGAAATGGGAATAAAAAAAACAAAATCAACACATTCACAAATAATTACTCAAACCTAACATTTGGAAAGGTTAAAAGATTCTCAATATGATTATGTGGGAATTCAAAATATTGGTGTAACTATCAGAAAAATGAAACACTCATAGATCAATATTAATGTAGAAGTAATTGTTAGATTCGGGTCATGACTATGTGTTCCATCAACTTCCGAGTTATAAAAATAATTTTTGGATAATGAATTTAGTTCGAATTTATCCATTCACCATGGATGAAAAATGATATATGGAGATCTCCGAGAGAATAATTAGTGGGATAACATGGATAAGGATATCACTGAGTATACATTAGTGTGTATGGTATGTTAGAAAGTGATGGATGAGAAGCATAAGTCTATGGGGATGAATTATCCATTTCCCTTTCCAACATGGAAATGGGAGACTATCACAATTGAAATTTTTACCAGACATACATTGAAATCCATATGATGAAATTCTACTAGTGTTGTTTTGTATCATCATTCAATGATAGAACAATTCATGACAATTCAAGAGGATTTCCCTTTGGACCAACTGGATTGAATATACATCAAATAAGTGGTAAGGATGGATGAATAACCACAATATATTGTATGTGATCAATATCCAAGATTCACCTCTAGATTTAGGAAAAGTAATAAAAAACTATCTATAAAGACATGATCTTCAGTACGACTTATCATCCTCAAATTACTGGCCAATTTGAGCAGACAATCCATACACTAGATGACATGTTGAGAGTATGAACAATGGACCACAAATGAGGGTGGGAATAACCTCTTACATTGGTTAAATTCTCATTGAATATTATTTTCCACACTACCATTCAAATGGATACTTATGAATCCCTTTATAGTAAAATTTGAAGAAGAGTAACATATTGGGATTGTATTGGGGATCGAAAACTCCTAGTTCCAGAAATGGTTGAATAAATAGTGGAGAAGGATAAGACCATCAAGCAACACATTAATGATGCTCAGAGTCAAAAAAAGTGAAATGTTGATAATCGTCGATGAGACCTTGATATTGTTGTTGGAGAAATGGCATTCCTACTCATATCTCCATGGAAGATATTATGAGATTTTGGAAGAAGGGAAATCATAGTCAAAGGTACATCAGAAAATTTGATATCGTTCATCACATTGGAGTAGTGGACTATAGACTGGCACTCCCACCGAACCTATCTCAAGAAAATGATGTATTATATGTATGAAACGTGAGGAAGTACATTCCTGACTCATCACATGTACTCAATCCAGAGTTGGTACTATTCTAGAATGAAATATTTTATGAGTAAAATCTGGTGAGTATCATGGATCGTAGTGATAATGTTCTATGAAATAATACAATTCCCCTCATCAAAGTGATGTGGAAAAGGCAAAATATTGAAGAAGAAATGTGGGACCTAAAGGAAATGATGAGGAAAAGTTACCCTCATACTTTTAGAGTGGGAAAATAAAATATCAATAGAGAAATTTTTTTAGGGGAGAAGGTTGTAACGACATGAACATTCATGAATAATATTATATTTTATTTATTAAATTAAATGTCTTGTTGTTAAAAAACCACATGAAATTTTTATATTTGGCTTTAAATAATAATTATTATTCATTACTATAGATAATATAGACATTAAACCATGATCACATGACTATTATATATTTATAGTTTTAATAATTCCTTTTGACATAGACAAAGGATGTCATGGCCTCGACCTATAGGATTATTTTCTTTGAAGCCCATTTATTGAATCATTCAAGAGAGATATCATTTATGAGACTTTTCCTATGCAAATCACAATTCTAGATCCACTGTCATAAGCACGAGTGAAAAATTTTATGACAGAAGTTCATGTTCATCGAGATCACGACCATAACCATGTTAACCGAATGACCCCAAGAAATCCCCACAATCGCACACTATATTCTTAGGGAATATTATGGTGTCATAAAGGGATATATTAAACTAACCTAGAATAATGATTATGTACATTATTTTGTTATATAATAAATAATATACCTTCATTTTATTATTGTTAATTTTTTAATTGGTTTTAAAGAATAAATTGTATTTTAATATATATTTTATTTAAATTAATGAAATATATCATGATGAATTAATGTTTTTTTAATTAAATAATATTTAAATAAAATAATATTTATAAACTATTTTTTGTTAAAAATAAATTATCATATTATTTATATGATTACATTTTTTTCTTTTATTATGGTATGAAAACTGTTTTTGTCAAAACCTATGAATTTTCAATAACTATCAACATTCATTTAAAAAGTGAATATTCACATATTTATAAAAAAAATTTCATATAATTAATATTAATTTTGGAATATAGATATCTAAATTATCCAATGGTGAATTTTTCATAATTTCATGATACTGGAATTTTGGGTAAATAATAAATAACATATAAATATATAATGTGTTTTATTACATCATAATGACCCATTGATAATGTAATAAAATACCATAAAAAGATAATTCTGCCCATATATGTTTTAATTTTTAAATTTCTATATTTTTTATATGTTTTATTAGTTTGGAAATCTTCAATGGACCCTCCCAAACTTATAAATTTTTTTAACCATTAAAAATGATTTCCTTGAGAGTGTGACTCACCTTTATCTAAGAAAGCTAAATATTTTAATAAGATATTTCATTGGACTTATAAAATAAATTTTTTAACTTTATTTTGCAAAAAACCCTCGAAAATGCCTGATATGGTTTTTGGTTTTAAATATTTAGTTATCTAGACTTCAAAACCTTTGATTGTAAAATATTAAATAATTCCCATTTCATTTCCTATATAAACCCAAAAAATCTACCAATTTTACTAACTCAAAATACTCGTAGCACGTACATAATATTCACTAATATTTCTATAATTTTTCCAAGGTGCCCCAACCTCTTAATAAGCCCATCCTCAAGATCATTAAGTCACACAGTCGTGTGATTTATTTGTTCCTTTTTCATTTTTTCCATGTTTATTTATGCTGATAGTCCCATTAATTATTCAACTAAAAATGGTGGGGTATGATTTATCACCACTACCATATTACCCACCTTATCTTTAAATTATTATATACTTCATCATATTTCATTAATCCCCCCATGTACAGCCATTACAATACAAAAATTCCATCAGAGTTATTTCATTTATCCACATTCTTCAAGATTCATTATTATGTAATGCTTTCTATTTCCCAATTCCACATGTTGATAAATGTATCTATATTACCACCTTATATTAAATTTCATGTACATATATTTATATACCCTTTCCTGTCACATAATCCATTTTTATGGATTATTCTGTCACGCCATTATGCTTCTAAACTTGTAATGCGATATTCCAAGCCAAAATCATTGCGTATTGAATACTATACTGATTTATCTATCAAGGGTATTCACCATTATGAACATATAAATAATTAATGTTTCAGAAATTTAATTATTCCCCATTATCTATCCAAGTAATTACATATGATGTTTACTTATTCCACGTTATATGATCCATGAAGAACAGTTTTTCATTAAATGAAATATTTATAAATGTTGCACCCAGACAGCATACCAATGCGTTGTTAATGTTTTGTATCATTATAAAACATGTGATGTTAGGGAATTATCATTATAATATATGTTAAATTAAGGTTTACTCATTCTAATTCATTTTCACTGAGGGTTTACTCCAACTAATCCAGGTGCAATGTGCTTTGGCTCAGGCTAATATCTTGTTTTCTATTGTTTCCAAATTTCTATGTTATGATAATCATGTAGTATCATTATTTTATGTTCTTGTTTCTCTTATCATTAATTGATATTATAATTTTTTAAAATTTATTGTAATCTTCATTTTATGCCTCATTTATTCCCTTGATGGGCTTCATAGCTCAACCTTTACTTTTGTATGTCCTCAGGATATCGCATGAAATAATAATTACGAAGGAATGATATTGTCATGTAAGAGACGTTTTCAATAATTATGTTGTATTTTATGTCATAATTATTCATTTAAGGTTCTTAATTTTCCAATACACTATAACTATCGATCCTCAGAGTTGTCTTAACTTAATTTTTATGTAAAAAATCATGTTTTAGTGTGTAATAAAGAGCATGGTTGTAATATTTTATTTATGATTTTAGTATATATTTTGGATTTAAACTATTTATTATTATTCCTTAATGATATTATCATACCATTTCATCATTATGTTAAATCATTCTAATGTTATTAGCATACTCACCGCTAACATAATATACCAAAATGATGTCTTTTCCTATAATTTTCATCGAGATTTAAATTGATGTCATGGTTTGAAATAAATATCCTTATATATTTGGATTATTTGATGTATGAATGAGGTATATTAGTAATTTTATATTATTCTTGATTTTTTGGAATTAGTGTAATCTCTACTACAAGTAGGATTATTAAATTATCGTAATGTATGAAATCAATTAATTATAAAACAATATGATATCAGATAGTCATTAAATCAATAATTTAAATGTTTATTTTCCTTTCATTTATTTTATAGTTTTATTTTATATTTATAATATGGTAATGTTTCATATGATTTATATTCATACCCTTATAAAATGATATAAACTAATGTCTTATATGTGGTTGTCATTGTTGTTAAAATAATTCCTCTTCATCAATGAATTTGAGAGGGTATTATGTGACCTAGTCGTGAAATAATTTATGGCTTCTATCTCTTTAAAGAATCAATGTTAAAAACATATTGATAATTAAATATATGATGATAAAAACATTAATATAAATAATAATGGAAACTTAATATTATAATAAACTATGAATAAAATCGATAATCACATGAAATAATTCAAAATAGATACCAAATTTTATAAATTTTTTTAAAAAATAATAATATAAAAACATATATTCATGAATAAATGTGATATAAAAACTATTGCATTACAGGAATATAACTACACCGTGGATTATAATTTCCAAAAATATTTTTTTGATGCCTGAGAAAAATTCACATTGATTTAATTCTCAAATACCCTTTATTTACATACATGTTATGATACCATCTATAAAAGAATGAATATAAGATTTTTTTTAAAAAAATAAATTAATAAAATTTAATTTGTTTAATCGAAAATATATTTTCTTGTTTATACATTTATTTTATTAGGACGCATTGTATAATGATAATTTAAATTTCCTATATATAAAATATTCATTTTTTTAATTATATATTAAACATCATATTTCATTACATGATGTCAATGTCAACCAAATATTACATCACACATATTATCCTTCTAACCATGTCACATGAACTAAATTTTTCCACATCCTAATGGAATGGAAAAATAATGATAGGTTATCTCAAAAACATAGTAACGATACATGTATCTAATATAATTCTGGAAGAAAAATGGGAAAATTTTACGGAAGGAATCGTTAAAGAAAATTAATCCATAATCAACTAGAAAAAAATAGATTTGTATATCCAGGAATGTAAATGAAAAATTTGATATAAAAAATAATGGTGACATACTAATGGAATTTATAATTATGAAAAAGTAAAACCTTTTTTATATGATTCTTCTTGGAATCATTACATGTCATAATGTCTATAGTCGACACATCATAGAAAATTGGGTAGGCACACACCAAATACAAAATAAAAGTATCATGAGAGAGTTTAATATATCACGGAGCTATATAATAATTCCCCCCCCCAATCAATTGATTATTTCCAATGCATTCATTATAAGTGTAATCCTCATTAATCACACTATTCTTCGAGGAACACCTATTTAAATAAGACTTGGTTATCTTTAATAAAAAATCTATGCAAATAAATTATATAGTCATACAACATTAATAGTTGATAATATTCCGTAATTTCTATACATCAACCCATTTAAATAAATTTCGTATCATGATCATAAACCATCCAAATAAATTACTTGTATTGTTAAACATTAAATAGTAAACATCCCAATAATCATATATATTGCAATAATAATATACCATATAACCAAAAAATTTGTCATGTCAATAGAATATCATATTTTCTATGTGAACATAATCCAATATGAGTTAAATAAAATTTGATTAAAATACCTAACATAGTAATGGGAATACGAATTATACAATAATGGAATTAAATGATCATAATACATCCAGGGAAAAAAGTAGACTTTCTTTGTATGATAAATCTGAATAAGTGAGAAATTTTTGTTAAAGCATTTATTTGGTTGAATTTATATACTAGATAATAATTACACGAGACATCATTACATAATAATGGTTTCTAATATTTTCAAATTATATGAAATTAGTTCAAGAGAAAAAGAAAAAACAAATTATTTTAGGTTGACTTACTAGAAATACTTTCTAGTAGGTCAATAATTAATTGATTGCCACAAGGATAAGTGAGAAATGTTTGGCTAATAAATCCCATTAAATAAAAAGAATATGATATAAGAAATTATCAATGAAAAGTTAATATATCATACAATAGAAATACAACATTCAATGTTTATTATGTCACAATGAATCAGAATTAACACCACGAAAACCATTTATGGTTTCGAAACATTGAATTCAAACCCCCTTGAAAGAGTGGAATTTTAAGAAAATAAAAAATAAAATGAGTTAATGAAATTTCATGATTTGATATCTCAAATAGGAATTATATTCAACACATAAATTAAATTTGGAAAATAAATACAAAACGTTTCTCAATGAAGGGACATCGAGAAGATTACTTTTTCTTTATCATGACCCTTTTTCATGTACAGAAAATATCATAACCAATTATAAAATGTTATTTAAATTAATATCTAATAAACATATTCATAGATATGACTATATATGTGACTCATTATTAATCAATGAAAACATATAAATATTTATTAGTCAATATATTTTAAACAATGGTTGTCAATAACATTTATCACCTTAAAAATATTTTCAAAAGACTCGTGTTGGAATCTATTCTCTTTTAAAATAATGTAAATATTATATCATCCTACATATTGGATCATATTTCACAATATTAATATATGCGTGTGTTTTATGTTATTTTATTTTAGTTTTGTTTCAGAACCATTATGATGAAATCAACGATAATATAGTTTCATTGATTGTTAATAAAAAAATAAATTTTTGCAATTTTTGGGTTAAATGATGATATAAAATATCCCAAAATAAAAAAAATATTATTTAAATATTTTTATCATATTACAAAATTATATATGTTTTCACTGTCATCCATTACATAAATGTGTACTATTTTTTCAAGTATATTTTCAAATCGTACCAAACATGAACCTTGATTGATAAATTTATGATTAGTATGTTGTTATTTTTAATGTCATTATTATAGAATAATAATGATATATTCTTTGTTTTTCATAGTGTGATATAACAAAGTTATAAATAATTATTAATAGGATACAAATTATTTGAAGACAATAAAGAGAAAAAAATTATAATCTTTCTATTAGTTCACTCGTATTAAAATATTAAATAAACAATAATATATTTTCAATAATTAAAATAATAGGTTCTATAAAATATCATACTACTAACTGAAGGATATATTAATATTCATATTTATCTATTATTTTCATCATTATATCCATCTTTTTCAGGTGGTGAAGGAAAATGAAACACGTCATGACGTCGTTGCGGGAGTCTACACAATGCAAGAACAACTGTTTCATTGTGAATAGATGAGGAATATGAATAAACAATAATAATAACATAAATATAGTAACAATTAAGAATATAAATTATTCAAATATCTTTATATTATTTTTTTATAATAAAATTTAATGAATATATGTTATAATAAAAACAATAACTATGATATTTCTCACATTAGAGGCTGGAATATTCCTTCGAGGTATCCATGTAAAATAATTTATTATGATATATAACGGTGAGAAGATGAATTTGAATGTTGGAGAGGGATATTTTTAAATTAAAGATTCAGGGATTCAATGATATATTATAAATGGATTCTTATCATGTTAGGGTAATGTTGTTAACATTCTGTAACAGAATGAAAGTGTAGTTTTGGCGGTTTCCCATTCGTCATAATAATGTAATGCTTCCAATTATTGTTAAAATATAAAAAATGTTAATAAAAATTACAATTCTAGTTTCGATTGAAATATTCCTCAACAACTACTTTTTGATTTATTTTTTTCTGTTTTATGTCCTTTTATTCTATATTTTTATCATTTCACAAATTCTGCTTTTACATTGAATATTTAATTTAACCCTTACTAATTATTTTTAATGAAAAATATTATTAATGGAGCCTTTAACAAATATGATAATCTTAATTAATAATTTTAGAATAACCTTATAATATATAATTTATAATCACATGAATAGTTATTTTTACAATAAATACACATTATCACGTAAAAAAGATGTTAGATAAATAATATTTATTTGATAAAAATTTATATATAATATAAAATTATCTTTGACACTTATATTAACGAAATAAATTTATTTATTATCCAAAAAGGGTGTAATTTTTCAAAGGAAATAAAAAATTTATCTTTTTTAAAATATTCATTCATGAAAAATAATGAAAACATTTATTGTTTCTAGAATAATTTAAATTAGTTCAAGATATATTGATCAAATTATTTATAATATCAGATAACATTTTAAAATGAATTTTAATAATATGTAAATTAATATAATATAAATTTAATGTTTTTTAAAATTTAATAATCATTCTTATATAAAGATAATGTTATAACAATTTCTATGTTTCTTGAAAACAATGTTTCACAACTAAAACATTCCATTTCTAAAAATGGTAATATATTCACACTAAGCCGGTTATGATATTACATACTAAAAATTATTTCATTTTTTATTAATTTTAAATTAAGATTTTATATATTATTATGTTGAATAAAATCCTATAATATAATGAAAAAAAATTTTATTTCAAAAATATTCGTTACATATAAACAATCCTTATTTATATTTATTTTCAATTAGGAATGTAATTATTGTTAGATTATTATTAATATAAAAATAGTTATCATTAATTTTATGTATCTGTAAATATAATTTTTCATCTCATTGTAATAAATTTTATAGAAACATATATTTATGAATAATAAATGGTCTTATTATGTGTTTATTAAAATCTAACTAAAATCCATTCATAATAAAATTATACTTATATATATATTCCAAAATTTAATACTCATATTCCTTTCCATATTATTAAATGTAAAAAATTTAACAATCATACTTAGATATTTCTTATATTTATCATGGTTTCATTTACATTTGATGTTGTAGGAGGAAAAAGTTTTGTAACAAATTGACTTAAGTAAAGATAATAATATTTTAAGATTATAGGGTGTTATATTTTCATCGCATAAATTATTTAAATACCAACAATTGTAATTTTAATCTAATATATATATATGAATTGGTATCCAGAGGGTAAAAATATATATAGTTATCTACATTAATTCTATTTTGAAGGCTATGATATATACTTATAGGCATATATCCTTATTGTGTTTTCTTATAATCATTGGAGAAATATAGCTCTCGTATAGTATTGTAAAGAACTATTTTAATTCCAATTAAGTCTATAATTTTACATTTAGTGACTAATTATCAATGGTTTATAGAAAATAGGATTCCTTGTTTGGGTAATTATTTTGACTATAAATGCATAGGTAAGAAAAACATCCACCACTCATCCCCCACATTTCATTTACTAGGTATATATATATTTTGATGTTTACAAAGAAGGATAATGTCAATAAAGAATGATTTTAGTCCCCATAATGCCAGATGGGATCCACATTTTTATCCAATATGACCTTTATTAGTAGAATCCACCATAATAATAGCATATACCCATCATAAAATTTATCTTTCATACTTCATCAGCTTCAATAAAACACCACCCACTTCTTTATCTTCATATTTCACCTGTTCATACACTCTCTACTACCTGAATACCTCACATAAAAATATTTCTAGGGGATATACAAACCTCCACGTTTACTCTAGGTGTATCATCATATTCTTATAAAGGGTCTTTGATGACCCAAATTGTTTCTCACACCTGCTGAATGGGAATTCATGATCTACTACATTAAAAAAGATTCTCAAACTACCCCTAGCCTCATTGTCATTGGGAAACCTCCAATTTTTTACATGACTATCATGTATTGCATCAATAGTGATTGTCATTTGGGTTTTCATTCTACTTAAATAATTGGACATTCACTTTTAACGTCCTCAGCTACATCAATGTCTATACATGGTGGTGGTGCATTTGTTGATGGTGATGAATATGGTCTTTTGTTTTCTTCTACCATTGTAATGATGATGTTACCACTCAGTAGAGGTGGCTGGGTAATATCTATTTCCACATCTATTTTTCAGCAATAGAATTATTATGGGTAACCAAACAATGATTTAGTGAATAATTCATCTATGTTATTGAAGATAATCCATTACCTGAATCACATTAGTTAAATCTAGTGTATAAATCAAATGATTCAAATTTCTAAAAAAATTATCCTGGGATACAATAATATTTCTACTATAAGATTACATGGAAAATAAAATCATTAGTGTAGTGATTAAATACTCATTGAAAGGTTCTTGGATAATATAATGGGGTATAATGATAATTCAATATTTTATCCAAAACTCTTTAGTAGGGGAAATGTGTACCGTATTCCATTAATTTTCATGAACAACCTAAAATTCACGTATTAGGAAACCCCTTAAATTTTGTCACATATCATATAGGATACATATATTTATCATATATCATTAAATTTATTTTATTTAGTTAAAATAATATCACATTTATTTAACATATGTAATTTTTTTTCAAAATACGTTTTATATATTTTTGTTCTCACATACATTTCATCAAAATACTTAAAATTTACATTTGAAATTATGATGAACTGTAAAATATTCTAAACCCCTTTAGTATTAAATTATTGTGCTAAAATTCCATTTATCCATCAGTATATGTCATTAGTCTTTTGAAAAACCATATATAATTGTATTTATAATCCTTAACAATATACTAAAAAAATTCCTTTCCCAACACATTTTTTAATCCCGAATAATTTAAACCATAAAAAAATTAAATATTATAGTAATGATTAAAAATAAATTTAATCTATCATATGATATTCAACACTAGATACTATATATCATAATCACAATGAAGATATGAAATTTCCCTAAAAGAATCATGATTCAATTATCTATCTCCAAGATAAAATTTAATATCTAACGTACCTATTCAAAATTGACCATCGATTAGTTTTGAAACCTTATGTGTATTTAAACATCAGAGTTATCCACATATTATTCATATATTATACATTATATTTCCAAAAGAAATTTAAAGATGCTATAAAATAATTTTTTTAGAAAATAAATACATGATTTTATTCTTATCATAAATTTAATGAAATACTAGTAAAGAACATTTCCAAAATGTTTCAAATAATCTACATATTTTTTTATATTATATGTGAATATTTAAAGAAAATATCACTCACTAATGAGAATATCTAAGAGGTTCAGGATTATAAAAATATGAATATCATTAAAAAGTATAATACAAGGAATGTAAAATTTTACGTCATAATAGGAAAATAAAAAGGCTTTGAACCCATTAATTATTATCCCTTTTTATTATAATACAATGTTGTATCTAGGAACATATCAATATTATAATTATTTTCATTATCATGTTTTAATGATATGATAAAAAATTGTATTTTATAATTTCCAAAATATGAATTTGAAAACATCAATCATAATATGTACTCCCATTTGACTCATTTTGTGAACATATGATACTTTTGGATAAACCCATGACACTCCGTGTTCAATCATTTATTATAAATGATAAATTTTATTATTTGGTTATATAACAGATTTTGATGACATGATGCATAAATAATTTACAATGGTTCTTAAATAGAAATTTTATAACTAATTATTATCAATTAGAATTTTCTATTAATGTGTAAAGTCTTAGGAACACTAATTGATCATTGTAGTGATTATTAAGTCATTTCATAATGAACCATTTTTGGGTTAATTACTCTCATGTATAGTAGTTCAACATCCTCATTATCCTTCTAATATCATTATAGCGATGTAATTTCATGGAAAGATAAATACTAAACAAATCACTAAAACATTAGTACATGATCATATATATAGACTTTTTAGTAGTATTTTCACTAATGTTTATTCATACTAATCAACAAATAAACTTTTCTTTATTTCCTTAGTATTTAATAATATAAAATTATGATGATTTATCAATAACATAAAAATTATGACCAAACATGAGTTATGAACAATTATATTAAATTTAATAAACAACATAATCTCTAATTTTATCTTGTTTTTTTATACAAAAAATGATTCGTATATGATATGTTACAAATAATTTAAATAAATGTGATAAAATCATCCTTAATTATAAATTATTTAAAAATTATTCTATTTATAACATATTAAAGATCTTTTAAGGTTCATAGATTTTTAGAATCATGAAATAACATATATTGATAAATCAAATGACTATTGTATTGAATGGAAAAATATACCATTATACACAAAAATACTATATTCATGAAATATCATCAATGTATCACAAAATTCATTCACACATGTTATCCTACTATTCATGTCATAATATTTTTTTTCCATAACCTAGTGAAATAGAAACATATTATAGGGTATGATTAACAACACTGATTTCATATCAATGGAATGCATAATGTCCGATATCAAATATCATCTATAAAGTCCATGATTGAAGGTACATTACCTTTTTCCAACACCTACTTAATAATTTTTTTACAATTTGGCATTTATACACCAAATGAATAAATGTTTTAGACTTTTGAGAGATGTTGATGAATCTAGGGTCTATATAATTAATATACCCACTCATTTAGTTTTAGTATCTGATATATTAATAATATGATTTATCAAGACATTTAATATCATTTCTTAAGGAACTTTTTAATCAATTAAACATGGATATCCATATGATGATAAATACGGGAATCAAATACATTATCATCCTATGGTAATAATAAATAATATACAAAAATGGCAAAAGATTTCCCCAAGTCAATACATGTAGTAATGTGATCATAATCCATATAAATAATGTTGTATTATAGAAACAAATTAAATAGTCCACATTGACAATAATCATCTGTATTGGAATAAAACAATTTGTTATGTCAATAATTTCCCTATTTAAATATAATACCATAATATTCATGTAATCATAATCCAATATGAGTTATATAAAATTTTATGTTCACAACATATAGAAAAATTGATATAATACTAATAAAATAATAGAATAATACGATCATAATCCATATTGAGAAGGAATGATGATGGTTCCAAGAGCACATATATCAATATGTAAGAAATATATATTAAAATTTCTTATTGGTAGGAATTTATATTTCCAAAAAAATGATATTATACATAATATTACAATAATATTGTACAATCATAAAGAACCTATTTCCTTAATGGATCAAAATGCACCTATTTCCCATAGTTGGTCATGTCCATAAACATATATACCATTATTTAATCATGAGATATAATGAATTTCCCAATTTATTGGATGGAGATTTGGATCCCACCCTGTAAAAATGAAAACCTTACATATGTGTTCCATATGGTCAAAAATTTAATATCATATCATAAACCATAAAATGAAATTGCTTTCATTGAAATTTCATCATATAATAACCCATGAAAAAATGAAAGGTTACATAATATATTCGTCATTTCATCATTCTATAATATATGAAAAAATATGAAGGATTCATAATAATTTCATCATTGTATCACCTATAAATTATAAGTGTGTTTCAAAAACAAATGTTGATGTTGAATCATTAGAAGAATGAATTATAATATTATACTTGGTTAATAACCCCTACAACGCATAAGTTCTATTTTATTAAATCATCATTGATGGATAATGATTTTCAAATATCAGTTGCCAAATTTATTTAAGGAAAATGAAATTATAATTCAAAATAACTTTCAAAAACATAAAACTTTTCATAAAACATTTCGTTAAATATTTTCATGAATACCTATAAAATAAGAATTGGAAATAATTTAAAACATTTCATGAGGAAAATAACTTTTACAAATTAAAAACACTTATTAAATCTAAAAATATTGATATCATACTATGAAATATATCTATTGGAAGAAAAATGATTTTGGATAGAAAAATAATTTTGTAATTTTTTTTTCAAATCATAAGTAAATTAAAAGACATGAGTGAAGGGAAAACATGAATTCTCAAGAATAAAATAGAATATAAGTAATTAAATTTTTATGATTTTTATATTTATCATAGGATTATATCATCTATAACAAGATCAATAATAATCATGATATATGATTAGATTTTAACATAAAATATTTAAATCATTATTAAGATTGAAATATAAGAACTATGAAGAAACATAATTAAATGAACATTAAAATACCGTGATTAAAAATAAATTTATTATATTACATGTAAATTGCTCTATACATACGCTATGTAAATTGTGATTATTGCATAACATATCATATTTTTTTATTATGGAATGTTGATAGAAAAATATCTTACTACTTCTGTAGATTTTGACATATAATCAACATGAAATAGATAAAATAAAAAATATGTAAATAACAATATTTTTATTTAAAATAATAATAAATTAAATTCATAAAAATTATATACACTACATAAAATAATAATTTAGGGAATATGTTATTTTCTTCCGAGAATGTAAATGTGAGACAAAAACCACTTACCTATTTACAAATATTTAGAATCATAAGAATAAAATAGAATACATAATGAGAAAATATTAATATAATTAAAATGTGGATATATATGACATAAATTTTTTAATATTAATATATACACCATATGAAATAAACTTTTGGGGAATTCTCGTATTTCTCTCAATAGTAAATAACAGAATAGAAATCCCTAACCAAATGTCTCGACCTCAATTATACATGTTCAAACCTAATGTATAATCAATATTATATATTATTATTCTATGAGAATTCATTATTATATATATATAACCATATAGTATATACTTATTTAATTTTAATAACCATTTAAAATCAATTCTTTGTTAAAGTCGTCTTTCGGGAAATAAGCTCTTTGTTTTTCATGTATATTTTCATTCGTTATTTTCATTCATATTACAGTTAACATGGATCCATAATATCATTAAAATTTGTAAGTAAATAATTTTCATATTTATAAATAAATTATAATTTTATGACTACTCACAAAAGATTGATTTAATTATTGTTGTATGTTATGATCATAAAGATGGTATTTTGTATGTCCACATGAGTAATGCTTCCCATTTTAATGATCATTATGATAATTATAAAAGAAGTATATTATCATTAAATAATTATAGAAATATCATATTCAATATAATATTAATTCTAAATATAATTATATATGTCATACAGGTGGTGTGGTGATGAAAAGATAGTGACACGCCTCTTCATGATGGTTTTAGTAAAAACTCACTTGAATGATGGTGTCATATTTCAATGGTTGGAAAGATAAGAAATAAAATGATGTATTATATATTTCGATTAAAAAATTAACTTTCAGTCGGAGTGGATAATCTAGAGGGGGTGAGTTGAGTTCCAATTAACATTTCTATTACAAACATTATTGTTTAGAAACCCCCCCCCCCCCAAATTTAAAAACGACCATGTTAATTAAGGCAGTAGAAATGTAAATGTTCAATTGGTCAACATGTTTCTAAAAGGGTGACTAATCCTCAGATGAATCAGTATAGAACATTGAATCAACTTTTGAAACATGTTTACTGAATCAAACAAATACACATACTAACCAAAACTAACTATCGAAGTGTAAGAAAAAAAAGATTTATATTTTAGTAAATATAAGTAGAAGATGAAATAAAACAGAGTATATGAGGATTTTCAAAACAATGTAAACAAGTGGTTCAGTCTCAAGCCAACATTGAATCCTCTCCACTTGGTGATCACCTTCCACCAATCAGTTTATATCAAAACCTGAAACCGAGTTTTTATCAGGATTTTCAACAGTTTTCTTAAATTGTCTAGGGAACAAAACCTTTACCATTGTACTTCATGGAAAAGAAAAAATATATAGACAACACACAGTCTCTTCCACAATTATACTTGCGAAAAAAAATTGGTGAAGTTTTATATGAGGATATTTAGTATGCTCTAGTTCAAGCACATGAGATAGTGTGTTAAATAGACTGAAACACTTCTCACAGATGTAATGAAAGAACAAAAATAGATCTAATAATGTAAGCTCTGTGTTTAGGAAGATATATATGTTATAAGATTAGTTCTTCAACTGTAGGTGCACATTGGAAATCTCAAATTGTAACATTTAACAATATGCTTATGCCGATTACCACGTAACGGTGACCTTGTAGCGGTGGCCTTATACCTGTGACCTTGTAACTGTAACCTTGTTACAGTATCCTTGTATAGATAACCTTGTAGTTGTAGCCTTCAAACGGGAACCTTTTATCGGTTACCATGTAGATGTATCCTTGTAATGGTAACCTAGTAATGGTGACATTGTACCGGTGACATCTGTAACGGTGACCTCTATAATGGTGACCTCTGCATCGGTAACCATGTAACGATAACCTTTGTACATAGATAAATTCTACACTGTATCCTTAACCAATCAATCAGTGAGATTGAGTGTTTATGAATATTAATCTATTGGAATTGGAAACATTAATGAGACATAATTAGCATAGAATGAAGTCATGGTTCACACTTAAATGAAAACAAGATTTGGGATTATCAAAATTTGATTAGGGATTATCAAAATATAATTTGGGGTTATCAAAATAAATGAGCCCAACAATCTATACCTTTTTTATAATCACTAATTATGTCATTGAAGATTTATATTTAATATTTTTTAATACAGGTTAAACACATCTTCTAATGTCATTGAATTTGTAGATTTATGTTTTGAATATTTTTTCCCCGATGAATGAATTGTCCTCTTTAATATATTCTCCCCCTTTTGATTAACAAAAACCTAACATATCGAAAAAAGTGAAAAGTGAAAACATTTATTAATAAAATAGGAGTACATTGTACAAAAAAAGAAACATGAAGGCGTCAGTAGACCTATATTGAGTATATCTCTATGGAATCGATGGGGTCATGATTTTGATGGCCTGGGAATGAGACATCAAAGGAGATGCACTGGTGGAACGAGAAGCAGCTGAAGATACCGGCAGAGCAGGATGAACTATGATTGATGTGCAGTAAACATGGACGAAAGGAAAGATAATATTCATGAATTCTATAATGGTAATGCCTCCTCTTTTCATGACCTAAATTAAATCATCCTTATTGTCCACGAATTTTTCCAAAGCAGGAGTCTATTCCATGAGTCTGTTAACCTGATCCTTATAGTCTTGAGTGACATGTGGGATCCTTATGTTTTCCAATAGCAACTTGATGTGGCCATCCATATGATGCATAATGTAAACCCTTTTGTATTAGAAGTAAACCTGATCTTTTATGGACTTCTGATCCTGATTATCTTCCCTTAAATAATCTCCCACAAGCTTAGGAATTTCCCTATTAATGGAAATGACCTGAGAATCTGAGAAACTGCCACCAGAAAACCTTCCCACATCTTCTCATAAAATGGTCCTAAATGTTTCAATGTCAACTGGACAAAAAGCAAATGTAGAAGCAGATGCAGCTGGAGTATTTAGAGGGAATTCCACTGTCTCCTTGAATGATTTGGTCATGACACTGATCAGCCTTTTGACTTCACCATCTTTCCCTTTCACATGTGTTTCCATATATTTCTTGAACTCCTCAAACACTATAACCATTTGGTGAACCACAATTTTAATATATGCAACTTCTCTGTCCACCTGAGCCCTTGAATCCATGTATGCATCTAAGCTAACAATAGGTTTTTTCACTGAAACCATAGACACTAACAACTCACTAATTTGACTTTAGCATTACCTTACATCCTAGAGAATAGTATATTTAATAGTACTGTGCATTTTGGATTTCATAGATTCTAAATGCTCATGAGCTAGAGAGACAACCTTTTCCACCTCTAAGGACCTATCCCTAGAAACTACATTGCAGGTTGGATTTCAGGGATTCATGATCTAACATTCTGACATAGTAATTAAGGAAAGAGGTTTCTGGATGGACGAAATTGTGGTTTGTCCCTGAGGGTAATATGTTGGGCTCTCATCTTCTGAATCATCATAGTGTAGACCCAACACCAAAAATCAAGGTGCATCAGACCAGCCCTCAATCTCATGAAAAATAGAAATTGAGCCTATAGCAAGAGGTTCCTCCCCCATAATTTGATCAATCTCTTGATCAACTACATTCATCTCCTCCAGACCTCATTGAGCAACTGAATTTTCAGAAAGTTTTACTTCCACTTCCTCATCTAAATCTTCAACCACATCCAAAATAGGTCCAGCCTCATCTGAATCAGCAGCTTCTTCTTCTCCACATTCTACACTTTTTGTATGTCCTTTTAGAGGACTAAGTCATAAACAATCTTCTTCATTTTTTGCAGATGTTTTCTTAAGGTCAGTATGACATGATTCAGAGTCCTCATCCTTATATGTGGTATCTCTATTTTATCATAAGACAGTTTCAGCCACTAAATCTTCAATGGTTTCCTTATCACTGTCTGTTAGGACAAATTCCCTTTTCGGCAATCTCTTTGGTGGGCTAGGCTCACCAAAGGATATTGTAGTTGCACGAGGATTGGAGGGACGTTCTGGGTCACTCCTATCATCTATAGAAGAGTCCTCTCTTTCTATCACAACAAAAACATCCTATTCCTCTAGATATTAATAGGCATGATCTACTTCTTCGGGCGTAAGACCAGGGTATTTCTTATTATTAGGCCTATTAGGATGAGTCATGGGATTAAACTATTCATACAACTCATCCTCATCATTCACCCATCTCTTAAGAAATGGATTCCAGTTAATCATCATCAGTTTTCAGATCACATTGGTGATGCAATGGTTATCTTTTACAACAAAAATTTCCTCATTATCTCCAATAACTCCTTTCACATTCAACATAAGGTATATCAACATAGCATGGAATAGGGCATTGGATTTGGAACTAGGCTTGGTAATGTCTTCAAGTTGAATCATAAAAATCCTATAGAGGTTATTCTTTATCTCATGCTTCAGTATATATAAGAGAAAAACTTTTTGAAACATTAAAGTATCAAAATCACTTCTCTTGGGACATATAAAATGCTAGATAAATATGAAAAGATGCTTTTCCTCTCCATCCATTTCAACAGCAATGACTTTCTTGGGAAATCCAATCCCTGTCAACTCAGCTAAAGCATATTCATACCAGAATAACTCACTAGTGGGAGGCCCCAATTTTGAGTAATAGTCAGAAATTGCTTCATGAGGAATCCATAAACAATCAACCCACTAAATAGAGGAGAAACTCGCATTTACTCCATTTTCTATGGTAGTCATCCAGTGCTCATTATCTGACAATCCAATCTTCAGATACTCATAGAAATCCTTCACTAACTTTGTGTAATATGGTCCATTGTTGATTGAAAAACCTTCAACCTATCCCTGAGCTCCATGTGCCTTCAGTACTAAAGATCGACTCGAAAGAATCCACTATGAACATAATTAATTCTGAACTACTATTTTCCTATTCGAAAAATGTGGGATAAACACCTTTTCCACTGTCTGGCTTACACTACTCTACTCGGGTCTAGGTCTCTTAAAATCAGGCATGTCTCTTTCATCAACAAACAATGACCTTTTGACTCTTCACATCGATCATGAGTGGTTCGAGGTTTCATAGAGGTTTAGGTTCTATGATTTGAGAGCAGGAGGTCCAGGAAAGGGGTTTATTTGAATAAAATTGCGTTATGTGTTCTATTTTTATCATTTATGTATCGAATAAAAAAAATTTATATAATAAATAAGTAATACAATAAGACATATCAAATTCTGGTTCAGTGAAAAAAAAACCCAAATTCTAACACTTTGAATGTCTATCGGTATGGAAGTATGAGTAGGCTCTAATGGTGAGGTCCAATTGGTATTCTCTAATGGTGAGGTTGAATCATTAAGCTCTAACTGTGTAGTTTTATTGGCAAGTTATAATGGTGAGGTCCTATCTGTAATGTCTAACAGTGGGGTCCTATTGGAAATGTCTAATGTTGAGGTTCTATCGGTATGGTCTAACAGTGATGTTCTATCAGTAAGGTCTAACAGTGAGGTCCTATCGATAAGGTATAACAATGAGGTCATATTGGTATGGCCTAATGGGGTGGTTTTATCCTCAATAGTTTATCATTCCTAACTCAAGTCTAATGTTATTTAACCTCTCAGAATACGAAGGCATTTTGAATATATTAGCCAATTGGTGTTCAGTACCATGAAATTCAAGTCTGATATCATCTTTTTGAAAATGATATCTCAAAAAGTGATGTCTTACATCAATATTCATTGTCATAGCATGAGATACTAGATTTTTAAAGATTTTTATAGAATTCAAGTTGTCACAGTTTATAGAGACATGTTTGAATTGATATCCATAGTCTAGTAAAGTGTCTTTCATCCACAGAAGTTTAGCACAACATCAACCAGCAGCTATATATTCTACCTCTGCAGTATATAATGAATTATAATTCTATTTCTTACTACACCATGATATTAGTGACATGACTAAAATGTGACATGTTCTAGAGGTTCTCTTTCTATATAATTTTTAACCAGTAAAGTCAGAATCCAAATAACTTATTAAATCAAACAGATGTCCTCTTGGATAAAATAGTATTTAATTTATATAATACGTGAGATATTTAAAAATACTTTTAAAAGAATTTAAAGGATTATCCTTGGGGTTGGCATGAAATCGAGCACACATTCATACACTGATCGTAATATCAGGTATACTAGAAGTAAGACAAAGGAGACTCCCAATCATACCTCTGTAGTTGGTTTGATCCACTGATTTACCTGTTTCAGCTGCATCCAATTTCCAAGTGGGAATCATAGATGTGTCATTAGCTTTATTACTATATAGAGAAAAATTTTAAAAGATCCTTAGTATATTTATTTTGATTTAAAATAATACCAACATTGTTTTGAAAATTTCGAAATCCAAGAGAAAATTTTACTTCACCCATTAAACTCATTTCAAATTCATATTGCATTGTTGTTGAAAAATCAGTACATAAATAATGTTTAGAAGATACAAAAATTATATGACCAACATAAATTTTTACTATTAAAACATCAATTGAAATCCTTTTATTAAAAACATTTGGATATGTTATCCCTTTTTATTACCTTATGAAATATGAAAAGAACTGAGTCTATCGTACCAAGCTCATAGATCTTATTTTAGACCATATAAGGCTTTAGACAGTTTAAAAGCACAATTTGAAAAATGGGGATTTGTAAATCCAGGGTTTGTTCAAAAAAATACATCATCAATTATATATCCATTTAGAAAATCAATTTTGACATCAATTTGATAATGTTGGAAATTCAGATGAGCTGCATAAGAATCTAGTATCCTAATGGCTTCTAGTCTACCTACATGAGCAAAGGTTTCCTCATAGTCTATTCCTTCTTCTTCACTATACGCTTGTGCAACTAGTGTAGCCTTTTTTTTAACTATATTTCCAGACTCATCAACATTGTTCCCAAAAAACCATTTAGTACATATTGTCAAGTTGTCCTTAGGTCGAACTACGAATTCCAAAACTTTGTTTCTTTTAAACATATTCAATTCTTTTTTGCATAGCTATCACCCAAAATTCATCATTGATAGCATCATTAATATTTTTTTGCATCAAGATGTGAATGAAAAGCATGATGTTCAATAGGGTTTCTCAGAAAATCTCTTGTTTGTGTCTCTTAATTTAAATTACCTACTACAACATCCAAATAATGATTCTTGAAAGTTCTAATACCTCTAGAAAGAGTTTAACTAGAATCCTCATGGTGGTCTTTTGGATCAAAATCTATAGGTGAAGATTCCGGAAGATTCCCAGAACTGGTTATTTTTATAGGGGATTCACTATCATTATCATTAGGGTCCATAATTGGCATATCTTCTACAAGATACTCAATAGATATTTTGGGTTCTATGGATTAGTCTCATAAAATTTGACATGAAGTGATTCATCCACACATTTTTTTCTCTTAGTAATCACTCTATACACATTACTATAGATTGAGTAACCTATGAAAAGTCTATAATTAATTTTGGAAGAAATTTTTTGTAGATTGTCCTTAGTTCTACGAATAAAGACTTTGCAACATATAAATATGATTTAGTTAACCTTAGGCTTCTTATTGTTCCAATGTTCATAAGGGGTCTCTGTAAGAATCAGTCTAATAAAGACTCCATTGATAATGTAACAAGCTATATTAATAGCTACAGCCCAAAAGTAAATGGGCAGGTTATACTCTCTAAGAGGTTTCCTAGAAATTTCATGGAGGGACCTATTTCTTCTTTATATGAATCCATTCTATTGAGGTGTTCTAGGAGTAGTGAAATTGTGACTAAAGCAATTGTGTGAGGAATAATTTTCTAACTCTTTATTTTCAAACTCATGGCCATGATCATTATCACGGTCTTGATTTTAAGTCCACTATGATTTTGTTCAGACTTGGAGTATTTGATAAAATAAGAACAAGCTTCTCTTCTGTGAGAAAGAAAGTATACCCCAAGTGTACCTATAAAAATAATCTACAGGATCATAAACATAGTGCTTCATATTTAAACATGAAACTATCGATGGTATAAAGAAATCAATGTGAACCAACTCAAACGGATGAGAAGTAGAATCTTATTTCTTTGGTTAGAAAGAAACATTGTGTTGTTTTACCTTTTGACAAGGATTACACACTTTGTTAAGAGGGAATTCCAATTTAGGTAAGTCTCTAACTAAATCTTTCCTAGTCAGATTTCTAAGTGAGTGCACATTGTAGTGTCCTAGTCCTCTATTCCATAACCTGTATTCCATATGAAACGCATTTGAAAAAGATACATTTTATTAGCTAAAGAATCTAAATCAACAACATTTTTAATTCTCATTTCAAAGAGTAGTAAATATTAAATAGTTTTTAGAATTAAAAATATTCCATGCATCATATTAAAACATGAAATTAAAACCCTCATCACAAAAAATTGAAATACATAGAAGATTTTATTTTAACCCATCAATAAAAAGTAATTTTGAAATTAATATAGTATTACGGTTACCAATCTAGCCAAGGGTGATGATTTTCAGTTTAGAATTATTACCAAAAGTTACATTTCGACCATTAAATTTGATTAGGCTCCTGAAGAATTAGTAGTATCCTATCATATTTCTTGAACATCCACTATCCAAGTACCACAGAGCTTTACAAGAACTCATTAGGTAACATCCCTTCAAAACAGATTAAACATGGGGTAACATTGGTAGCTAGATTTTCTTGGGTAAAGAGAGGTTAGAAAGTAATACATTGGGAACCCATACATTTCTCATAGATTTACTGTAACCAGAAGATATATTTTTAGACATAAATACATATCTTGGTCGTTTAGAGAATTTTTCTTCATGAAATGGTCCAGAACATGAACTAGGTGTGAATTTTCCAGATTTTCGAATAAATTTAGTTTTAATGATCCTTCTCTGTCCTAGATGATATCGTAGACCAGTTGTATATTTTTGGGCAATCTATTTTCCTAGAAACTTAGCCAAGGAATCATTACCTTCAGTAAACATCTCAGGATCTGACTTAAATTTTTCATTGGAAAATATGTGTTCTATATTTTCTTATAACAGTTGAGTAGATTTTTCTTTCTCAATATGCAGATGATATTTATAATTTCTATTTATAACATGTTGTAATTTCAACGATTTATATTTATCCTTGAGTTCATTTAAGGTTTCCTCAAGAATTACATAGTATTAAAATGGTGCATACTTAGTCATATTTTCATAATTGTTTGATTCACCTTCATTCAAAGAATAATAATCATTAGGCATAGGGGAATAGGGTGTTACCATAGAAGATTCTGTCATTATCCAGTAGTTTGAATTATTGTTCTATTGACTATTAGAAGCATCAAAATCCACTGGAGAAGTCTTTTGAAGCACTCAATGTATCATTCCTAGCTTATTTAAAACCCTTTACCTTTTCTTCATATTTCATCCCAAATTTCAGCTTGGGGCAGTCTACCTTCACATGTCCATTTTGTTTTCACTCATATCAGATTATTTCATTTGATTTGTCATTCCATTTCTTGTCTCTCTTACATTGTTCTCCAATATCATACGTTACCTTTTAGTTTGACTTCCTATATAATTTCTTCGTTCGGTATAATTTTTTTAACATTCTATCAAGATGAGTCATCTTCTCATCACCATCTGATTCTTAACATGTGGAAGGTTCTATAGGAGCTTGAACTTTTATTTATCCTTTTTCTTTGAGGTAGTAGTCTTAAATGTTACATATTTCTTCATCAGTTCTTCATATACTTATTTATTCACCTAAACATATACTTCATACATCATAAGCATTACAATTAGATACTTCCCTAGACGTTTCTCTATGCCAGAAGATTCTCATATAGAAACAGAAGTTCCTGTCCATCTGTCCGGTAGGCATCGAAGAATTCTCATAATCTGGTCCTTGTGGTCCACTTGTTTCCCAAGAAGTCTCATAGTATTTACTATCTCATTGAACACAAGATACATATCAGAAGTGAGTTCATCAGGATTAATTTAAAGTTATCATATTTAATAGTTTATGTATTTAAAATCATTTCAATATAATTAATAGTTCCTTCATGAGAATTAGCTAAAATAACCCTAAATTTCAAATTCAGTTTTACAAGATGATATTCAACTGAATTCCTCATCACCTAGAGAATAGTATAGAGAATTTATTGTTTTATAGTTATTGTTATATATACCTTTTGTCAATTGATAATATGTATCCTTAACAGTAGCAGGAAATGTATGTTGTTCCTCAAATGTGTCCTAGATTTCAGTTCCCATGCTCTCTAGATATATTTTCATTTTTAATTTCCACCGAGCATAATTATTACCATTAAAGAAAGGTGGCATGTTATTAGATACACTATCAACTCTATTTTCCTTAGATACTAATAATTTAAAGTACTATAAATATAGATATTAAAGATATTTTAAGATCATTACGATACAACTAAAATCATAGTTAAAATGATTTTTGAACACTTGAAAATATAACTAACTTTCCCTCTGATACAAAATAATGGTCGGAGTGGATACTAATGAGGGGGATGAATTGTGTTCCAATTAAAATTTCTGTAAAAAGCATTATGGTTAAGAAAACCCCCAATGAAAAAACAGCCCAGTTAATTATGTTAGTATAAATTTAAATGTTCAATTGGTCAACAGATTTTACAAAGGGTGATTAATATTCAAATGAATCAGTGTAGAAAACCAATTTAATTTTTGAAACAATTTTACTGAAATAAAAAAATACACACACTAACCAAAACTAACTATCAAAGTGTACGCAAAAACAATTTTATGTTTTAGCAAATATAAGTAGAGGATAAAATAAAAAAGAGTATATAATGATTTTCACAACAATGTAAACAAAATGTTTAGTCTCCAGATGAGAACTAATCCTCTCCACCTAGTGATCACCTGCCGCCAAACAGTTTATATTAAAAGATGATACACAAGTTGTACCAGGCTTTACAATAGTTTTCACAAACTGTCCAGGGAACACACCCTCTACCACTGTTCTTTGTGGGAAAGACCAACAATACAGACCACACACGGTCTCTTCCACCATTATACATGGGAATCAAAAAATAGGCGATGTTTGATGTGAGGATATTCAATATCCTATTGTTAAAGAACATGAGAGAGTCTGTTCAATAGACTGACCCACATCTCACATATATAAAAGAAAGAAACAAAATGGAGCTTCGAAAGTAAGCTTTGAGTTTAGAAAGCTCTATCTATTAGCAGATCAGTTCTTGACTCCTCAGAGTGTAGAATTTAATGATGAAGTCTCTCTTTGAAACATGTCTTTAAAACTAAGTGATGAAACTCCAGGCTCTAGAATTTAGTTTTTTTCTTCTAGTGTTTGATCAAGAGTTGATGCACCACCGACAACATGAATGAGTTTATCCTATAATGATTTTTTTGAAGATTGTGGGTATTTTTTGTGTTAATGTTGGATGGTTCGACATTTTTGATCTGGTGATTATGCTCAATCAAACTTCTCATGAAGCCCATTCTTCGTGTCCACATATATGATACCCTTATCAATCTGTTGGGGTATTTTCATCTTATATTTGAGGTCTGACAATATGAATAAGTATATCACCTGCAATCTTTATCGTACCATGTACTATCCCACATATTGTCTCCTAAAATGATTACAATCATCATTAATTAATGTCAGATGCATTGAATTTATAAAATATTATCGTTATAATATTATTGAGAAATTGAAATAGTATAGAAGAATAAGAGTCGATAGACTGGTAATAGTAACCTTCATATCGGTAGGCTTCAACAGTAGGTGCACATCAGTAATCTCCAACTGTAACATTTAATAGTATTCTTACACCGGTGACCATGTAATGGTGATGTTGTAGTGGTGACCTTATAATGGTAACCCTATTTCAGTAAGTTTGTAGATGTAATCATATAAGGGGAACCTTGTATCAGTGACCCTATAGTTGTAACCTTGTAATGGTAACCTCATAACAGTGACCTTGTACCAATGACCTCTTTAATGGTGGCCTCGGTATCGGTAACCTTGTAAAGGTAACCTTTGTATTTAAATAAATTCTGCACTCTAAGCTTAACCAATCAAGAAGTGAGATTGAGAGTATATGAATATTACTCTATAAGAATAGGAAACATTAATGATACATAGTTATCTTAGAATAATGGCATCATTCTCAATTAAATGAAAACAAGATTTGTGATTATCAAAATATGATTTCGGATTATCAAAATTTGATTTGGGATTATCAAAATAAATGATTCCAAGAGTAAGTATTTCCAAAATTATTTCAATATTTCATAAATATTTATTAAGATAATATTTATTAACTTGTATGTAAATTTTTATTTAAAATAAATCAAATCATTTCATGAGGCGTTACTTCATTGTACACATAATATGATGTAATAATATCCCATATAAAATGGAATGTAAATAATTAATATCTGATATAATTTCTCGATATGTACACTAATTATATAAATATAATATATATACATTATATCCATAAGCATACCCAACAATGAGAGGTGGTAATGTAAAACAAATTACATCCATTTCTGAGGCTATAGTCCACTATACACATAAAAAATGATTTCACAACACATTTATTGGATTTGGAGATGGTTTTAGGTCATAAATACAACATAAAAACATATAATTATGGGGAATGAACTAATTTTATTATGTTATCATGGTATAAAAATAATTTAAGTATGTGAGGGAATAAATAAAAAAACACATTTTGATGAACATTGCCACTTATTCAGGTATTCTACATAGGATTGAAAAAATATCCTCACTAGTATGGACTTAATTACACACTATGTCTTCGAGGATAATATCAGGGAAGTTAGGAAGAGTTTTTTGTTAGGTCATTGACAAGAAAAAGGTTTTTTTAATTGAGTATGTTATGGGTGGTGGTGGCCTTTTATTATTGGGGGAAAATAACACACATGAAATCTATATGGTAATTTCCCAAAACAATCCAAAATAAAAAAATTAATTCCAAAGATAATGGATTATAAATGAAAATATACCATAAATTGACATGAATAAGGTGGAAATATTTCCATTAAATAGTTTTTAAACACGTCTGGACTCATTTTTAACACATTAATATTTTGTTTAACCCAATGGTAGATACATTTTTCTTTAACCATGTTAAATAATATTAAATACTTTCACCAAAAATTTTAGTCAAAAATTTTGTTGAACATTTTATATAATATAATTTTTTTCCCAATATGGAATCCATTTTTCTAAATTTAAATAATTTAGGTAGAAATTATAAATTTTAAATAAATTGTAGATATGAGGTGATAAATAAGTATATATAAAAGAAATAATTCAAAATATTACAGGAACTAAATATTCAATATTAATATAAAATTGAATCCAATGAAATAAATTGAAATAATATATATTTAATTGATTTAATTATATTTTTATTTATTTTTCAAAATATAATTTGTCTGTATAACTAATTTAAATGAAAAATAAATTTTTAAATAATAATCTTTTTCATTAAAAATTTATAAAAAATGAAAATATTCATTAAAATTAAAAAATTCTCCAAAAAATAATTTTGAAATTGTGATTTCAAAGATAAATTTAATTCTAATAATATAATTTCATTATAGTTTGAAAAAGTAATTTTCTTACATTCCAGTAGATGAAATAAAAACGATTGTTATGAGAAAATAGTATTTTAAAAAAATTTATTGACTTTACTAAAAATTAAGTAATTGTTTTATCAAAATGATTCCTTAATATAAAACTAAGAACATTTATATTTAAAAATTATATATTAATATTCATATATCTATGTTTATTGGCCTGGTTTTGAAATTATGATTAAAATAAATATATTAATTAAATATTAAAATTTTATTAAAACTCAATATTATATGTAATAAAACCAAACCCAATATTTAATGTAGTCTGTGATTAAATTATTTTAATGTAATGAAAGCGTTACTTAGTCATGCGTGTAGCAGAAGCATCCAATGCAATATAATTTACTAGTAATAATAAATTTATAATATAACTGTGTGTTAAATTCTACCATGTATAAAAAGAATTATTGTATGATAATTCATCATTGAAGTACAAAAACATTAGGATACTACTGCCTCATTACATCCATAATATGCCATGTAGATTCTCAATCAAATGGGTTTTAAACAAAACAATAACCTGATGAGGGGTCTTGTTTTATAGAACATTCTCAATTCGATATAGAGTATCTTCCAGTTATACCTCATAAGAAATATTATTCTCTAGACGTATGACTGCTAATTTTAGTATATATGTTTTATCTAATATACACTTTCTCATAAAATATACATGGAACACATCTAGAACCTAAGAGGGGTTTATTAGAAGAACTAATCAGCAGTCTACCATCCTGATAAAATATTTAATTTCAAGGGGACTAATATATATAGAGTTGATGTTTCCATTGTAAAATATGAATAATTTCATACATTGGTTGATCTACGATCAATATTAGATCTATCTATAACTCCCAGAAGTGAATATGGATTTTTATTCGCAAAGAACTAAAGAACCACATGATCGATAAAAAATGATGAGTCATTACCACTATCTCTTGTTTTATATATAATTATAATTTTTTATACAATATAAATAAATATTCATATGGTGATGTAATATTTTAATATATAAAATTTTATCCAATATTCCACATAAAACATTATATAAAGGGATAACCATATTAACCTTCCAAAATTCAATAGTTTTAAAGAATGTCACAAAATACTTCCAAATATACAAAACATTAGTCAACCATATATCATAAATTATCACTTCATTTTCACATACCAAATATTGGAATAACGTCATCATGTATTCTATTTAAACAAGGAAATAACCTTAATTTCCATAAACAATTAATTAAAACAAAACTTCTTAATTATCAATAAATGATTATTGGACAATTTCCTTAAATAATAAAATGATATAAACTCTATAAATAGTCGGATACACCGATTTTTCACCAAAATAATATTGATATTTTTAGAATCCCAATTTTTTATCCATACCCAACATCTCATTATCCAAAAATTATTATACCAACATCTGAAACATATTAATGGTCACCTTTCCCTATTCTAAATATCATTGGTCAATTATTTATATATAATAGTCCATTATTACCACTTAACAGATATTTGAAAATCCTTAATGAAAAAACATATATTAAAACATCCTTATATATTTCATGATTTTTATAACATAATACATTAATTTTATATATCAAATACTTACATCATCCCATGTCCATCTCAAATAATTAACTATGATTCATCATCATATTCCTCAATATTTTATACAATTCATATTTTCTTTATTGTCTCTTCTTAGGATGTAATTTTACCACACGTAGCACAGTGCTGATTCATTTCATTATCAATCTCCATATAAAACCATATATCCAAATTCACATAGATTATACATTTAAAACATTCCATAGACCATGATACCATAGGGTGGATATTATTATAATATATTAATTTTACATAGCATTTAATTTTCCATGTATAATAAATTTCATTGTGACAGTCTTTTCCACACTCAATACATCATTTCATCCCACATAGTCATTCCATTTATTTCATCTTCCCAAATTATAGACATATAAGAATCCAATCCACTTTTCTCTTTGGTCTCCATGAAATGAAATATCAGTGAACTATATCATTTTATTCATTGGTTAGTACATTATATTGTCTTGGTGAACATTTTCATTCATGTACTATGATAATTAATTATCCATATTCACAATATCCATTTCTCAATTCATCGTCCCATTATGATACTCATAAAAAAAATAATATGCAACATTCAAAGTTAGCCCGGTTCTTTATGGTTACAAACATTGACTAAAAAATAGGATTAGGGTAAGAAAAACTACTCATATTGGGAATCAAAATAATCAAGTAAATTAATTATTTGGTATCAAAATAATGAATCATTTTTTTAATCATTTAATCCTCAGCTTTATCCCATGTTATCCATATTTATTGTAACACCCAGAGATTTTATGAAAAATATTATTTTTATTTTCATTAATGTCTTGTGTTTAATGATACACCAAATGGAGCTTTCCCAACAGGCATCATGGACTTGACTTTCATTACACACAATCGTGACCTTCCTTGATAGCGTGTGTAGTACGCAATACCGAGTTTCACTAAACAACGATATGCTATTAAAATATTATTAAAACTAGCCGTTATGAATAGTAATAACCACTTTTTTAAATTTTATAAATTTTATTTTTCAAAATGGACTTCATTTTTGGATTCGGAATATCAAAATTAGCTTACTGTGAAATTTTGGTAATTTTCGGATAACTTTCATATTTTGATGAATAGTGAAAATTACTAAATTTTAATTTAAAACAACTTTTTCAATCGAAATAATTAATAATGATAAATTATTAATTTTAGTGGTTTTAAAGTATATTTAGAATATATTTTTACAATTTAATACAACTTTGGTCATTGGATGTAATTTCACATTTAAACCAGACATAAACAAGTGCCAATCTTTTGATAGTTATTATCTCTTAAGAACACGCTATTTATTTTGACGACGGGAATTAATTTTTAAATTAATTAATTTAACTTATATGTTTTGAATTTGGTAAAATAGATATAACTTTTGAGTTCATAATATCAAATATAGCTTAGGCCTAATTTCTGGTATTTTTCTGGAAACATTCATTTTTTGATGAATAGTGAAACCACTAAGTGGTAGTTGAAAAAAATGAATTTTTCATAAAACATAATTTTACCGCTTCTGTGAGTAGAATTTAAAAAATCTGAGAGACACGGTTGATGTCAGTAAGTAAAATTTGGTTCAATGAGATGAAAATTATTTTTGGTGAATAGTATATTTTTACTTTTATTTACCACGGTTAAAAGTAAATAGGGTAATTAAGGGTAAAAATGATATTATTATTACCCAAACAATTTCCTAATTCTATTGGACAAGTTTAATTCGACCACAAACAACCTTAGGAATAAAATATGACCATTTATGCCCACTTGGATTAGATTAGGACATTTATTATTAATTTATTTAAAGAAGGGTTAAAATAGTTAAAATCAAAGTCTAATAAGTATATTATTTTTACGATAGGGTTATACATAAGATAAATTAGATTGTAAATATTCATTATAAAGATAAAAAGATTTCCTACATAATGGTATTTTATTTGTAATTTTTAGACATTAAATAATTAAATTTATTTATGACACAAAGATGATACCGTAATTTTCTTATTAATGAAATATTGACATAATTGATGTTATAAATACAACAATAAATGTAATTTGAGACTTTTTATGAATTATACTAATTTTATATGTTAATATGGCCTGTTAGTATTGATTCAAGTAAATTTTCTAGAACTAATCATTCTATTATGATTTTCACAAATATCAATTTCTAAATAGTTTCAAAATTGACATAAAATAGTTTTTAAAAAAATATTATATTATTAATTGTTATTTATTCCTAAAATATAAGGTTATCCAAAATGACTTAGATAATGTTATATATATTAATAATAAACAACTTGGGATTTGTTTGGCATGTTATAGTATGTTTATTAACCTTATAGTGTAAGAACACAAAAAGACACGGTAAAAGTGAAATTATCTACCTTAAAGTTAAATTTAAATGATAAGGTTAAAATAGGAACCTAAACTTGTCTAAATTCTATTGGATGAGATTATTTAGACCCATCCCCACCTTAGCTTCTAAATAAATAAATTTGGATCTATTGAAAACAGAATTTGGATTTATAATAAAATAATATTTTTTAGTTTTCCAAAGGTGCCCCTCTCCTCCCTTATAAAAGGGAACCTCCTACCCCTCTTCCTCACACCACTTTGAGTCTTCATGTTCGGCCAAACCATGCCAATTTCTCCTCTCCACTTCCCTAGAAACATCCTATAGGTCATGTTATTCTTCAAAGTCCAATTTTAGTGCCCTAAAAGGAGATCTCAAAGAGGCGTTTCAAGGAAGAGGTAATGTCCGTTCCCAATTCATTCAACTTTATTTCTTCTTCCACGTCATCTTCTTTAGTTTTTTTATTATTAAGTAATAACATTAGTATCAATAATATAATGATATGTTATTATATGTATGAAACAACCATATTTCACCATCTATCCATCCTATGGAAAATGAAATCACCGCGCATACGTACTTACGGAATACCGTCTCCACGCCGTGGTGTCATCTATTTTCGACGACCACATTACGTGGATGGGTATAATGGTGTAATGAATGAATATATATGATTATTTTAAAGTGATGTTGATTCTAAAATAGTATACATACACTCCAATACAATTCCACGATCATGATAATGATATCATCACTCGTGCGTACGTACGAACTACCGTCTCCATGACGCGATGAGATTCATTCTCCACGTTAACAATTCATGAATGACTATAAAGTATATATAATAAGTAATCATGAAATATATGACATAATAATGATACTGGAGTTATGTGTATATATATGTATGTCATCTACTTAATTCCATTCAACTCAATAAGGAAATGAAAAAAGCGTTCATGCGTACGTACGGCCTACCGTCTCCATGAACGGTGTCTTTCTTTCCATTTACTAATCTATTATATATATGTATATTCTGAATATATATTATATATAAATAATATTTTATATTCTGGAATTAAGTAATCATGATCTAAGTAATCATATGAATAATTACAAGTCAAAACATGGACGACAAATGAAATGATTTTACCAAAAACGCTCTTTAACATGGAATTTACAAAAGAACGGGTAATATAAAGTTGTAAGTGAACCATATATGATATCATAACAATGAGTATGATTCTGGAATAAGTCAATGACATTATTTAAATCATTATACAGGAGTTTCGGACACTTACGAAGCAAATAGGACCTAAGGTAAGGGAAAATATCACAATCTCATTTTTATCCGAGATTGTTTATACTTTGGTATTTACTGGGGTGTATTTTATCATCCACATCCATGTTTTCTCAATATTTAATATTATTTCCATCCACCTACAATTTTTTAAATAATATTCACTACTAGAAAAACAAGTATTTGCGACGGGACCCCGTCGCAAATAGCCCGTTGCTGAAAACGCCGTCGCAACTACACTTATTTGCGACGGGCCCGTCGCTAAAGCCTTTTTTTGCGACGGACATTCTCCCCGTCGCAAATAGTATTCCGTATTTTTGTAAAAAAAGTTTAAAATAGTTTCTGCGATGGGACCCGTCGCAAATAACTTTTGCGACGGGTCCCTTCGCAAATCTCTTTTGCGACGGTTCCGTCGCAAAAATAATTTTTTAAAAAAAATAAAAAAATTAATAATACTAGTATTTGCGACGGGATTAGTATCCCGTCGCAAATACTATTTTTAAAAAAAAATAAAAAAATATTAATAATACTAGTATTTGCGACGGGCATAGTATCCTGTCGCAAATACTATAAAAAAAATAAAAAAAATAAATTATTAATAAATTATTTTAATTAATATAATAATAGAATTATAATTTACAAATGAAAATAATAAATTATTTTAATTACTATAATAATAGTAGAATTATAATTCAAAAATAAAAAATAATAGAATATTAATAAATGATTTAATTAATATAATAATATTACAATTATAATTCATAAATAAAAAAATATTAATAAGTTATTTTATTTAATATAAAAATAATAGATTTATTTTACATTCAAATATTAAAATAATTCAAGTATTACAATAAAAATAATTAAATTATAATATTATAAAATTTTAATATATATATAAAATTTAATATTATAAAATAGAAATAATATTATTATTCATATTAATATTGTTATTTAAAAATATAATATTATTAATATTTTATAATGAGACAGAAACTACAAATAGAAAAAAAAAATATTTTGATTTCACAAATTTTATAACAGAAATACAAACTCTAATCTGAATGAGGGGGGGGAGGGGGGAGGTGGGGGATCTGGAGATGGTGGTGGAGGAAACTCAATCCCTAAAGCATGAGTGAGTCGGCGCATGTACTCCATCTTCTCCTGATGCTGCTGCTGCCACCGACTCGCCTGCTCCTTGTACAGCTGTTGCTGGCGTCGACGCTCATCCTCATGCTGCTGACGCATCTGCTCCTGCTCCTGTCGGAGACTCTCTATCTGTGCAGTCTGAGATCGCAACTGATCCTCATACTGTGTAGAAGAAGATGCACGAGCTCCTCTCGAGATGGATGCCGACATCGCAGCACTGCCATAATAATCCCCGGGAGTTAGTCGAGAGCCGATACCAACTACCCGGCCCTTCTCGAAGGCATACTGGGTGTCCTGCATCCATGCCACCTCATCAAACTGACGGGCAGTGGTCTGATCTGATGACTCGGTCTGACTCTCAGGCCGGGCCTATGCCGCTACGGCCTCATATGACTCCTATAGTTGCAATTTAAAATTAAAATTGTGAATATATTATGTGCAGTTAATTTTTAAACTTGAAAACAAATAATACTGACCACGATGTGATGCTGACGATCACCTCTGAGCTCCCCAGTAGCAGGATCACTATACATCCTCCGATATACGTCGTACTCTGTAATATCGGGGTGCTCGACAGCCTATAAGAATAAAAAATAAACTGTTAATATTTATAGTTATATAAAATATTTAAAAATAATGTACGTACCAGATGCTGTCTATGTGTACTGAAAGAACAACTCACAGCTCGATGAGTCACCTCCTGCCTCCCCCGATTCTACCTCCCCACCGATGATCTCCTCTAAAAAGGCACCACTCAACCAGTGCGCACATAATCCATCCCAAACATGGGATGAAATATACTCTGGTCGGTGTGCTCTACATGACTCATCAAACACTGACACTCATGTTTTCTTCATCGCAGCTTTTCTTAAATTGGGCCAAAACTGACGAAGGCGATCACGCATGGCCACTTCTCATGCCTCGTGGATGGCTTCACGCATGGTATCCTCGATCGGATACCATAAACCCTACAATTAAATCAAAATATCAAGTTAGAAATGAGATAATTTTCAAAATAAAAATTATTTATTTACGTACGTACCAACCAATGGCCGAACATGGCCTGCTGCACATCAATGGGAATCTGCTCCCATGTGGTCCACGACTGAGAGAAATAGTTGCGCAAAATAGTGTTGCCCTGTCCGACTGCTATATGCGAAAAACTGAAAAAATAATAAATTTTTTTTATGTGAATGGATTAATGAAATCTTAGTCAAATTCACAGGTTATTACACAGGTTATCACACCTCCGGGTGCGCGGATCAAACCCAAGACGTTGACGTCGCTCGGGGACGGGGTCAGGAATCATCAATCGCCCAAGACCGCGCCCCCTCCGCGTACTCCCTGGAGCGCCTGCAGGCTGAGGGTCATCTGCCAGAAACTCATCCGCATCGAAAGGCAGGTCAGCATCCGCCAACGCACGAAATGTGGCCTCGTCCATCTGAAACAGAAAATGTTAATGTTAGCAAATAATTGATAATTATTATTATATATACATATATACATATTATGATTGTATATAAATACCATGGAATTCTATAAGTGTTCATCTTCATCATCATCTTCATATATGTCAATGTCATCTTCATATTCCTTCTCAACATCATCGATATCCATTCGAGTTGCATTTGCTTTATCTCTTACCATTTCAAAATCATGTGTGACATCATTAACATCATCGTCATCACTGACTCTTAAATGTGGGGTGTCATCATCGATACTCATATCTCTTTGTAAAAAAGATTTATTTTGAGTACTCTCTTGAAAAAATTCAATTCTTTGCACATCAGTGAAAGCACATTCACTTTGACTAAACTAATTGTCTCGAATTTTGATTTTTATTACACTCCACCAATCAGTCAAGTCTCTTGATGTTGCACTGTACTTTGCATAATAAACGTGATATGCCTGTTGAGCCAATAATAATGGTTTATTTACTGCGAGAACACTTTTACATTTAATATCGATGATTCCATGAGTCGGATGAACATGCACGCCTCTCTCTGTATTCAACCACCGACATTTGAAAATGGTTATGTAATGTTGTCCAAGATAACAGAGTTCAATGATTTCATCAAGTATGCCATAAAAGTCAACTTCATTTTCTCGATGATGAGATCCTCTCAAGATAACTCCACTGTTCATTGTTTTTTTTTTGATTCCCCATATGCATGTGTGTGGAATCAAAATCCATTCACCACATATTCATTATAAGTTTTAACTAGTTTGGAAGGTGGGTTACTCAATACACATAGCCGTTTTTCAATTTTATCAGCATGTCGAGACACCTGAAAATTTGTAAAATAATTATCAATATAGTAAACTATACATTGAATGAGTTGCTAAATGATAAAGAATTTATGTTACCAGTTTTTGAAACCACTGAGAGAAATTTTTCAGTCGACGTTCTTCGAGAGAATCTGCTGTAATTTGTGGAATTTGTTTCTTGATATGATTATCATACAACCTATAAAAACCAAAGTTATTTACTGTAACATAAATGATAGAATAAGTGATATAAACACTTACAGTACAACTGATGTCATCTCTTCACAGTTGAGCAGAACATACGTATGAGCTCTATGATGTTCATCATCTGAAAGCCAGCGTTCAGAAACTCCACCAAAACCAAGCTCTGACTGGTTGAAAACAGATAATTGATTGTCGATTTCATCAATATTCCTCTCATTCCGTCCCATTCGGTTGTGTTTTGAAGGATACTCAGATTCAAAATAATGGGAGCAGAAAAAAGATATTTCCTCTTGAAAATAAGATTCTGCAATAGATCCTTCAACAGATGCTTTGTTGCGTACTTTTCTTTTCAATTTTTGCATGCATCTTTCAAATGGGTACATACATCGAAACTGTATCGGACCTCCACATTTGGCTTCATATGTCAAATGTAATATCAAATGTTCCATTGAGTCGAAGAAAGACGATGGAAATATTTTTTCCAGTTTACATATAATTACAACAACATCTTTTTTCAAGTTTGCCTAGAGCATCATAATCTGCCGTAGCCGCACATATTTCCCGAAAAAAATGAGACATGTCTGTTATGGAATCCCAAATCACAGAATTCAACAGACCTCTTAATCTAATGGGTAGAAGTCTCTCCATTATAACATGACAATCATGACTTTTTAATCCAGTAATATGACCATTCTTTACACATCTACCCAAATTGGAAGCACAGCCATCTGGAAGTCTCAAATCTGCAATCCACTGACAAAATAATAAACAGCTTTCTTTAGACAGTGTATAAGCTGCTTTTGGTTTCAGTAACCTTTCTGTTCTGACATTCTCATATAGTTCCAATTCTGGACGCCTGCAAATTTGGGCAAGATCTAAACGTGCATTTACATTGTCTTTGCTCTTTCCTGGCGTATCCAAAACTGTAAGAAACAAATTATCAAAACAGTTCTTCTCAATATGCATGACATCTAACATGTTTCGGACCAACAAATCAGACCAATATGGCAAATCCCAAAATATGCTACGTTTAATCCAATTGTGTTCTTTCCCAAAACCATAAATTTTCAATTAGTTTATTGTGGGACCAAAAGTGATGGGAGGTAATGAAAATACAACTGATTTTAACTCCGAACCTGATAGCATTTTTGGAGGTCCATCCCTTTCAGCTGTTCCTTTTCTGAAATGAGATCTGTTTCTGCGAAAAGGATGATCAGCTGGAAGAAATCTGCGATGACAGTCAAAATAACAAGGTTTCTTTCCATGAATGAGCATAAATGCTTTGTTCTCTCCCATACAGTAAGGACATGATTTCTGACCATGTGTACTCCAGCCAGATAACATCCCATAAGCCGGGAAGTCACTTATTGTCCACATCAATGCTGCTCTCAGTATGAAATTTTGTTTCGTTGCAACATCATATGTACTGACACCAGTACTCCACAATAAATTTAATTCATCAATCAATGGCTTCAAATAAACATCAATATTTTTCTTCGGATGTCCTGGAATTAGTAAAGTCAAAAAGATATATGGCTCCTTCATCAACATCCATGGAGGTAAATTGTACGGAGTTAAAAAAACAGGCCAACATGAATATTGACTTCCATAAGATCCAAACGGACAGAAACCATCAGTGGAAAGGCCCAGTCGAACATTTCTAGCTTCTAAAGCAAAGGATGGATGCACTCTATAAAAAATGTTTCCATGAATCACCATCGGCTGGATGATTCAAGCTTTTATCGGTTGAACTATTCTATTTATGCCATGACATCATTGTCGCTGTATTCTTAGACATGAATAAACGCTGAAGTCTGGATGTAAGCGGAAAATATCTCAACTGTTTTACAGGAATCAAACCATACTTCCCGTGTTGTCCTTCTTTATATCTCAGTTGCCCACATGTGGGACAACTATCCAACGACTCATTTTCCCCAGAATATAAAATGCAGTCATTTGAACATGCATGAATCTTCTGACAAGTAAGTCCCAAATTTCAGACCAACCTCTTACTTTCATAGTAATTTGCAGGTAAAACATTTCCTTCGGGTAACAGTGTTTTCAGCAAAGAAAATATCTGGTCAAAACAGGTGTTTGACATTCCGTTATCTGATTTGATAGCCATAAATTTTGAAACTGCTTCTAATTTGCTCATCTTGCAGCCAGGATATAATGCATCCTCAGCAGACTTCAACAACTCATAAAATTCAGATGGTCCCAACTCATGATTTGAAGCTATATCAGCCGGAGTTTCTGTATGTTGAACAGATGAACCTGCAACATCATGTACTAAATCTTGAAACTGGGATGAATCCGGAATCAAGTTGGTATCACCTGCTCTGGAACTGCGTTCACCGTGTTGATACCAAAAAACATAATCTGCTTGAAAACCAAAACGCAAGAGATGTTCCCCCACTTTGTCAAACATGTCAAACGTTCTCAATGCACATTTTATACATGGGCATTTTATCTTTCCTTCTGAAACAAATTCTGGATTTGATGCCGCAAATGATAAAAAAATCTCCACACCCTCTATATATACTGGATTTAAACCAGAACCATTTGGATTTCTACGTTGATTTATCCATATGCGGTCATCTAATAATGACTGTTGACGACCTCGTTGTTCCATATTTTTCTATAAAATATAAAAGCATTACTGGTTTTGAATAATTTGCTAGAAAAAACACATGAAAGGATTGAATATATTGAGAATAAAGCAAAACCTGTTACAAATATTGATAATTTTAATATTATATTGATTTTTTATTTTTTTTAATAATACTAATATAATTTTTTTCATAAATATTAATTATATAATAATAACATCATTACATTATTAGTATATTTTATTATTAATATTAAAATAATATAATTTTCTATATTATATACAATTCTCCTTTCATCTGTGTGTTTCACATTCTGTCTCCACATGTAATATTGACATTCACTTTCACCTCACTATTGGCGAGTAGGTTGATAATTTTGAAAAAGAATGCCAATATTACATGTGGAGACAGAAAAAACACAGAAGAAACGAGAATTGTATATAATATAGAAAATTATATTATTTTATTATTAATAATAAAATATACAAATAATGTAATAAGGTAATTATTCCTAATTATTGGTAATTATTTCAAATTATTGGTAATTATTCCAAATTATTGGTAATTATTCCAAATTATTAGTAGTTATTCATAATTTTTGGTAATTATTCCTAATTATTGGTAAATATTGGTAATTATTGTTAAATATTGGTAATTATTGGTAAATATTGGTAATTATTGGAAAATATTGGTAATTATTGGTAATTATTGGAAAATATTGGTAATTATTGGTAATTATTGGAAAATATTGGAAATTATTGGTAATTATTGGTAATTATTAGTGATTATTGGTAATTATTGGTGATTATTGGTAATTAATACTAATTATTGGTAATTAATACTAATTATTGCTAATTAATACTAATTATTGGTAATTAATACTAATTATTGGTAATTAATACTAATTATTGGTAATTAATAATAATTATTACTAATTATTGGTAATTATTACTAATTATTCCTAATTAATACTAATTATTCCTAATTACTACTAATTATTCCTAATTATTACTAATTATTACTAATTATTACTAATTATTACTAATTATTAGTAATTATGGCTAATTATTATTAATTATTACTAATTATTAGTAATTATTGATAATTATTAGTAATTATTGATAATTATTAGTAATTAGTGATAATTTTTAGTAATTATTACTCATTATTGGTAATTATTACTAATTATTCGTAATTATTACTAATTATTCGTAATTATTACTAATTATTCGTAATTATTACTAATTATTCGTAATTATTACTAATTATTCATAATTATTACTAATTATTGGTAATTATTGGCAATTATTGATAATTATTGGCAATTATTGGTAATTATTCGCAATTATTGTTAATTATTACTAAATATTGGTAATTATTGGCAATTATTGTTAATTATTACTAAATATTGGTAATTATTGGTAATTATTAATAATTATTGTTAATTATTACTAATTATTGTTAATTATTGATAATTATTACTAATTATTGATAATTAATCCTAATTATTACTAATTATTGGTAATTAATACTAATTCTTGGTAATTAATACTAATTATTGGTAATTAATACTAATTATAGGTAATTATTACTAATTATTGGTAATTATTACTAATTATTGAGAATTTTTCCTAATTTTTCTTAATTTTTCTTAATTTTTTCTAATTTTTCCTAATTTTTTCTAATTTTTCCTAATTTTAGGTATTTATTACTAATTATTACTAATTATTGCAAATTATTGGTAATTATTGGTAATTATTGTTAATTATTGATAATTATTGGTAATTATTGTTAATTATTGTTAATTATTGCTAATTATTGCTAATTATTGGAAATTATTGGTAATTATTGATAATTATTGTTAATTATTGATAATTCTTCCTAATTATTCCTAATTATTGATAATTGTTCCTAATTATTCCTAATTATTGATAATTATTGATAATTATTGATAATTATTGATAATTATTGATAATTATTCCTAATTATTCCTAATTATTCCTAATTATTCCTAATTATTGGTAATTATTGGTAATTATTGGCAATTATTAGTAATTATTACTAATTATTGGTAATTATTGGTAATTATTGGTAATTATTACTAATTATTACTAATTATTACTAATTATTGTTAATTATTGGTAATTATTCCAAATTTACATAATTATTACTAGTTATTTGTAATTATTATTACTTATTGGTAATTATTACTAATTATTACTACTTATTGGTAATTATTACAAATTATTACTACTGATTGGTAGTTATTACTAATTATTACTACTTATTGGTAATTATTACTAATTATAGATAATTATTACTAATTATTACTAATTATTGTTAATTATTACTAATTATTACTAAATATTCTTAATTATTGATAATTATTGAGAATTGTTCCTAATTATTAGTAATTAAATAAATAATTACCAATAATTAGGAATAATTACCAATAATTACAAAGAATAACATTATTAGTATATTTTATTATTAATATAAAATTAATATAATTTTCTGATTTATATACAATTCTTTTTTCATCTGTGCATTTTCTATCTCCACATACAAATAATACATGTGAAGACAGTAAACACACAGATGAAAAAAGAATAGTATATATATATAAAATTATATTATTTTAATATTAATAATAAAATATACTAATAATGTAATAATGTTTTTATTCCTAATTATTGGTATTTATTACTAATTATTAATATATATTCTTAATTATTAAAAATTATTACTAATTATTCCTAAATACCATTAACTATGAACAATACTAATAATTTAAATTTATTAAGTAAGAAAACAATATAAACATAATTAAATTACAACTAATTAAGAATAATTGAAACTAATAAAAAATTAAAAATAAATATTAAATTAAAATGGACATAAATACCTTGAAAACTGATCTGCTCTGATCGTTCTTCAAAACATTAATATCAGCTCCGAAGAAAAAATTTAAACTGAAGAAAAACTAAACTTTAGAAACACAAGTTTGAGAGGAATAGAAGATAGAGAATGAGAATGATTTGAAAAAAACGGATGGGGGTATTTATAGGTTAGATTATTTGCGACGGGTCCCGTCGCAAATACCTTAGCCAACATTTATTACGGTCAGCGAGTAAATAGTTATTTGCGACGGGACCCGTCGCAAATAACCACCTGCCGACATACTATTTGCGACGGGGGAATATTCCCGTCGCAAATACCTTTTACCGCCGCCGGTTATTTGCGACGGGTATATTCCCCCGTCGCAAATAGTTTTCCCGCGATTTGGCCCGCATCGCGGGAAAACTATTTGCGATGGGGAAAGCAATCCCGTCGCAAAAGCCTAATTATTTGCGACGGGTAAATACCCACGTCGCAAATAAGTTTTTCACGGGACTATTTGCGATGGGATTTATTCCCGTCGCAAATAACCCGTCGCAAATACCCATTTTTTCCCGTAGTGATTTTACACTTCGGTGTGGTTTTAGTAAAAGATATGAAAGGAATCTTTTTACATTTTTCGTACGAGGTACATTATTGACTTTTCTGACAAATGTACGAGAAGAATGTTTTTTTTAACTTATACCGCATTAATGATTTTTAAAACATTATTTCCAAGAAGCATCCTTTACATGTTTTCAAGTTTATTTTTAATCAACTTATTTTAGTTTAGAATATTATGACATATTAAGAAAGGAAAAGTGTTTTTGATGTAGAAAGAATATTTTCCTCAAGATTGGAGTTCAAGTGTTTTATCAAAATTATTTTCCATCTAAGATAATATAGGGTTCTGTTTCTATCCCTATTATTACATTGATTTGATTATGTTGTGATGGAAAATTTTTATGAATTCCTTTATCTTATATGAATTGTTTAATGATGTCATGATGTTTATGAATCCCATTTTTTATTATTACATGTGTTATGAAATGATGTATGATTTATGATTTTGTGCCACACATAAGAATGGTATCATTATTAGATGGGTGGAAACTATATCTCCCTCCAATGTATTGGGTAAGGATTTTATATCTCATGAGATATACATGGATGGAACGGCAGGTTAAACCGGTTCAGTGAAATAGGACTGAAACGAGGAGTGAACTTGGTTCTGAAATGGAATTTGTCCACTAAGATAGTCTTGGAAATGAGCCTTGCATAAAAAGAAATGATTCTCTATGATTATGTGTCTATCCCACAATGTTTCATGTTTTATGTTGGGATTATTGGGATTACAATTAACTACTATGATTTATCCCATGTTATGATATTATGATCTCTTTTGCAGGTTATGGTTTCCAAAATGTTATGTTCTTATGAATATTATGTGATTGATATTTCTTTTTTTTACCCTTACTGAGCATTTGAGCTCACCCTTTTATGTTTTCTTTTCCCCAGGATATAAAAAAATGTTTTAGGTAGAAAAAAAGGAAGATCTTTATGGGAGATGTTGAAGATCTTTCACCATGATTAGAAGATTATATTCCGAGTTTCCAAAGACACTAAACTATTACGGTCCTTGTGTGTGTGTTTTTGTTATGTACTAAGTATTCCGCAATAGTAATGTAATGTCCATGTACGTTATGCTTCTGGTATCTACAGTTGGTATCAGAGGAAGGGTTTAGTCAAACTTTGGAAACTAGGATGCGATACCTTTAGTGATATTTCTAGAGATATTTCTATGGTATGTCTAGGGATGTCCCTAAGGTTAAGTATAAGTATAGGTTATAGTACTATAATTACGGTAACCCAAGATGTTAGATATTGAAGTTACTCTCCCTTTATTATATTGTTTTCCCTAGCGTGATTTTTGCCTCACACACTATTCTTTTTGGGTTTTAGAAAATGGCTGGAAACAAAATGATTCACGATAATGGAGGATATGATGGACATTGGAATGATACTCTTCATCAGAAACCAAATGAAATGGGATTTGGAAGTCAAAAAATCATTATTATGCCGAATTAGCAATCTCATAATATGATCAATAATGGAAAATTCGGTAAGTTTCCGGACACTGCTAATAAGAGAAAGATGAAGTTTCATGATGATCATAGAGGAAAGAAATTTCAATTTCCCCTATGTAAATCATGTGGGAAGAGGCATCAAGTAGAATGTTTCAAAGGAACTGGAAGATGCTTTGGGTGTGTAAAAGAAGGAAACAAAGCCAGTAAGTGCAAGGGAAAAGGTTCAGTTAACACCAGGGATGAGGATAATGGTATTTCTACGACATCAACAATGGTTAAATGTTTTTAAATGTAGAATGTACTGGAATTATGCAAACCAATGACCAAATGGAAAGTCTCATGAAGAGAATCAGTTTGTTCATATGGGTAGTATTTATATTGATGATGATGAAGAGACTACAAATGATATGTGTGATTAAAGAATTGTTGAATCTCGGTCAATGGTTTAATAATGTTGTGGAATGATTACATGTTTATCATGTGTAATGTTGTATAAGTAATCTCATGGTACTATAGAATAAAGAGACATCTAAGGATTGTTACACTGTTGTCTTTCCATGAGTTTTGAAAGTATATGATTAATGGTACCAATATCCATGAAATGTTATTCAGATATTTTTGGAATGTAGATGATATGCGCATAATGAAGGGATAAGGAGAAAATTAAATGTTTGATAGTATTCATGAGCTCATGACTGATATAAGGAGAAGGTTATATCACGGATTGAGTATATAGAATTTTTGGATTTTGGTATGTGGAAATAGTTAACTTTTGATTAAATTCATGTTTTCAATAAGGTTTAATGGGTATTCGTTTTTCAATAGAATACATGATTAAGGTATTCACATGATTGGAATGTTACCAACAAGATATATGGGGGATAAATGATGGTATTCCCATGCTTGGTTGACGACATTTCAAGTAATCGTTTTCTTTATACTATGAGCTTGGACCGAAGTATTTTAGATAAGCCTAAAGATTTGAATGGATTATGTTAACCATAATTTAGTATTGTTTAAGGATAGAACTTTTTTTGATATTATTTATGTAATGTAGTTTTAGAAAAAGGAGAACCTACAGGATGGGCGACAGCCTATCACGTCAGACAAGGCTGTGGGAATCGAACCCACAACCGAAATGCAACTGGCCTTTATCGCCTACCACTGGCCTACAGGAAGTCCATGTTTAGTAGAAACTAGTTTTATTATATTAGGAAGTATGATATATGAAGTATAAGCCCATTTTAAGAACCATATATGATTAATTTCACTATAGATGGACTTATGTATTTTTTGATAACTTTTCTAACCTTTTGATTGAGACAGATAGAATGGCCCATCATTCTATCACATGATTTGATAACACATCATGAATGAAAAATTCAACTTCATTTATTTAAGAGATGAAGTGGAAATTTTCCACAGAACGACCAACAGTGAGACTATACCAAAATCACGAAAGTATTTCTTCTAATTTCATCAACTTTAGGGAAATGATATTGAAAACCAAAAATGTTTTCCTTGTGCTCTTATATCTAATGAATCAGATGGTACCTTAGATTGTCACAAATGTATGGCTTTGTGATTACTGGCTTTTCCATAGCCATTTTCTCTACCAATATCCATCAGAACATGATGGTTAGATTTCTCTTCCATATCCATATTTTCACCTATGTGGAAACCCAGTGATTAGTTTATTTGGGTAACCATTACGTTCCATACTTTTGTTTTTAAAGATTGGTTATGGTATTCCTTTTTACGATGTGGGTTTCTATTAAAGAAACATTCAAGGAGTAAACCATCTATAACCCTGACTAATTTCGAGGGCGAAATTCATTTTATGGGGGGTAGAATGTAACACCCCGAGATTTTATGAAAAATATTCTTTTTAATTTCATTAATGTCTTGTGTTGTACACTAAACCAAATAGAGCTTTCAAAACACGCATCATTGTCTTTCATTGCATTACGCGCAATCACAACCTTCCTCGATAGCGTGTGTAGTATGCAATACTGAGTTTCACTAAACAACGATATGCTATTAAAATATTTTTAAAAATAGCCGTTATGAATAGTAATAACCACTTTTTTAAATTTTGTAAATTTTATTTTTCAAAATGGACTTCCTTTTTGGATTCAGAATATCGAAATTACTTTAGGGTGAAATTTTGTTAATTTTCGGATAACTTTCATATTTTGATGAATAATGAAAATTATTAAATTTTAATTAAAAACAACTTTTTCAATCGAAATAATTAATAGTGATATATTATTAATTTGAGGGTTTTAAAGTATATTTAAAATATAATTTTACAATTTAATACAATATTTTTCATTGGATGTAATTTCATATTTAACCTATACATAAACATGTGTCAATCTATTGATAGTTATTATCTCTTAAGAACACGCTATTTGGTTTGACGACGGAAATTAATTTTTAAATTAAATAATGCAACTAATATGTTTTGAATTTGGTAAAATAGAAATCATTTTTGAGTTCATAATATCAAATATATCTTAGGACTAATTTCTGGTATTTTTCTGGAAACTTTCATTTTTTTGATGAATATTGAAACCACTAAGTGGTAGTTAAAAAATGAATTTTTCATAAAACTTAATTTTACCGCTTCTATGAGTGGAATTTCAAAAATATGAGATACACGGTTGATGTCAGTAAGTAAAATTTGGTTCAATGAGATGAAAATAATTTTTGGTGAATAATAACTTTTTTCTTTTATTTACCACGGTTAAAAGTAAATAGCGTAATTAAAGGTAATAATGATAATATTATTACCCTAACACATGTCCTAATTCTATTGGACAAGTGTAAATCGACCAAAAACAACCTTAGGAATAAAATATGACCATTTAGGCCCCCTTCGATTAGATTAGGATATTTATTATTAATTTATTTAATGAAGGGTTAAAATATTTAAAATCAATGTTTCATAAGTATATCATTTTTAAGATAGTGTTATACATAAGACAAATTAGACTATAAATATTCATTATAAATTTAAAAATAATTCCTACATAATGGTTTTTTATTTTTAATTTTTATACATTAAATAATTTAATTTATTTATGACACAAATATGATGTAGTAATTATCTTATTAATGAAATATTTATATAATTGATGTTATAAATACCAAAATAAATGTAATTTGAGATATTTAATGAATTACACTAATTTTATAGGTTAATATGACTTGTTCTTATTTCTTTAAGTCACTTTTTTTGAACTAATCATTCTGTTATGAGTTTCACAAAAATCAATCGCTAAATAGTGTCAAAACTGACATAAAATAGTTTTTAAAAGAAATATTATATTATTAATTGTTATTTATTCCTAAAAATATATGGTTCTGCCAAATGATTTAGATAAGGTTATATATACTAATAATAAACAACTTGGGGTTCGTTTGGATTGTTATAGTAGGTTTATTAACCTTATAGTGTAAGAACACAAAAAGACACGGTAAAAGTGAAATTATCTAACTTAAAGTTAAATATAAATTATAAGGTTAAAATAGGGACCTAAACTTGTCTAAATTCTATTGAATGAGAGGATTTAGACCCATACCCACCTTATATTCTAAATAAATCAATTTTGAGCAATTTAAATCCGAATTTGGCATTATAATAAAATAATATTTTTAGTTTTCCAAAGATGCCCCTCTCCCCCCTTATAAAAGGGCACCTCCTCCCCCTATTCCTCACACCAAATTGACCGTTCAATATCGGCTAACCCCTGCCAATTTCTCCTCTACACTTCCCTAGAAATATCCTATAGGTCTTGGTATTCTTCAAAGACCAATTTCAGTGCCCTAAAAAGAGATCTCAAAGAGGCGTTTCAAAGAAGAGGTAATGTCCGTTACCAATTCTTTCAACTTTATTTCTTCTTACACTTATTCTTCTTTAGTTGTCTCATTATTAAGTAATAACATCAGTATCACTCATATACTGATATGTTATTATAAGTATGAAACAACCCTATTTCACCATCTATCCATCCTAGGGAAAATGAAATCATCGCGCGTGCGTACGTACGGAATGCCGTCTCCACGCCGTGGGGTAATCTATTTTCCGCCACCACATTACTTGGATGGGTATAATGGTGTAAGGAATGAATATATATGATTATTTTAAAGTGATATTGATTCTGGAATAGTATAAATACACTCCAATAAAATTCCACGATCATGAGAATGATATCATCGCTCGTGCATACGTACGGACTACTGTCTCCACGACGCGATGAGATTCATTCTCCACGTTAACCATTCATGAATGATTATAATGTATATATAATAATTATTCATGAAATATATGACATAATAATGATACTGGATTTATGTGTATATATATGTATGCCATCTACTTAATTCCATTCAACTCAATAAGGAAAAAAAACAGCGTTCATGCGTACGTACGGCCTACCGTCTCCATGAACGGTGTATTTCATTCCATTTACTGATCTATTATATATTTTTATATTATGAATATATATTATATATAAATAATTTTTTATATTCTAGAATTAAGTAATCATGATCTAAGTAATCATATGAATAATTACAATTCAAAACACGGGCGACAAATGAAACGATTTTACCGAAAACGCTCTTTAACATGGAATTTACAAAAGAACAGGTACTATAAAGTCGTAAGTGAACCATATATGATATCATAACAATGAGTATGACTCTGGAATAAGTCAATGACATTATTTAAATCCTTATACAAGAGTTTTGTACACTTACGAAGCAAATCGGACCTAAGGTAAGGGAAAATATCACAATCTCATTTTTATCCGAGATTGTTTATACAATGGTATTTACTGGTGTGTATTTTATCATCCACATCCATTTATTATCAATATGTAATATTATTTCCATCCACCTACAATTTTTTAAATCATATTTTACCCTTCGGTTAGTTTTTAGTAAATGATATGAAAGGAATCTTTTGTTGTTTTTCATTCGAGGTACTTTTGTGACTTTTCCGAAAAAAGTACGAGAAGAATGTTTTTTTAACTTATACGACATGAATGGATTTTTAAAACATTATTTCCAAGAAGCTTTCTTTACATTTTTTCATGTTTATTTTTAATCAACTTCTTTTAGTTTAGAATAGTATTACATGTTATGAAAGGAAAAGTGTTTTTGAAGTAGAAAGGATATTTTCATCAATAATGGAGTTCCAGTGTTTTATCAAATTTATTTTCCATCTAAGATAATAATGGGTTTTGTTTCTATCCATATTATTACATGGATTTTATTATTTTGTGATGGAAATATTTTTATGAATTCCTTTATCTTATATGAATTGTTTTATGATGTCACGATGTTTAAGAATCACATTTTTTTTATTACATGGGTTATGAAATGATGTATGATTTATGATTTTGTGGCAGACATAAGAATTGTATCATTATGAGATGGGTGGGACCTATATATCCCTCCAATTAATTAGGTAAAGATTTTATATCTCATGAGATGGACATGGCTGGAATGGCAGGTAAAACCAGTTTAGTGAAACATGATTGAAACGAGGAGTGAACTCGGTTCAGAAATGGACTTTGTCCACTAAGATAGTTTTCACAATGAGACTTGACTAATAAGAAATGATTCTCTATTATTATGTTTGTAAGCCACAAATTTTCATGTTTTAAGTTGTGATTATTAGGATTACATTCCACTACTAGGATTTATCCCAAGTTATGATATTATAATCTCTTTTACCGGTTTATATTTCCAAAAAGTTATGTTCTTATGAATATGATGTGATTGATATTTCTTTTGTTTAACATTACTGAGCATTTTAGCACACCCTTTTATTTTTCTTTTCCCCGAGATATAAAGAAAGGTTTTAGGTAGAAAGAACGAAATATCTTTATGGGAGATGTTGAAGATTTTTCACCACAATTAAAAGATTATATTCCGAGTTTCCAAAGACACTAAACTATTACGTTCCTTGTGTGTGTGTTTTTGTTATGTACTACGTATTCCGAAAAAGTAATGTAATTTCCATGTACGTTAAGCTTCGGGTCTCTACATTTATCACCTTGTTAAATTCATCATAATTTTTTGTAATAAGTTAGTGAATTTTTAATGAATATCAACTAGGATTTTCTAATAATGTGTGTAGAATTTCTATTTGACTTGAAGAAGTTAATGATGGATTCCACATCAGTATTCTTCTTTCTATGTTATTTTACCTATGAACCTCTATTAAGAGCCACATCCAGATTTAGTATCATGCATGAGGGTGTTAACAATTAATTTTTAAAAACATACTAACTACTATTGATGTTTTGAGTAAGAGTATACCATCCTTAGGGAAGGGTTAATTATTTTATTTCTGGACTAATAATGAAAAGCATACTAATCAAAAAATACAATACAAGAAGGAAAGTATGATGTTATAGTGAAATGGATATGGTTCATGGTGGTAATGTTCATAGAATGTGAAAAATAATTTATGAATTTAAGTTCCTCGGGCTATTTTGAACAGATAAAAATATATTATCCCATTGTAATCAAATTATATAAAATATTTAGTGCTTGAGAACGAATGTAAATTCCTTAACAAGTAAAATTAGAGAACATCCATATAAATATAAACTTTCTTTAGTTTTTATATTTTGATCTTATCTTTAGAAATAATTTTTCAATCCTGGATAAGAGAAGTATTTATCATTCCCAATTTTAAGTACATCAACAAATTATTTATGTTTAAATGAAATAATTATCTTCCCTTGTAGGTTTTTGAGTAGTTCTAAAAGTATTTTCATAATGAAATAGAAATGACGGTTATACATAAAAATACCCCAAAAAAAGTATCAGTAAATGATAAATGGATAAAAATATATTCAGTTAATCCCATCCCAATTTACCTAATCTATTTAGATAGTAATTTTTTGGGGAAAATGAAATGAAAAAATTGATAGATGGATATTAAGTAGAATCTCTAGTCAGAGTTCTCCCCTCATCAATCTATTACTCTGGATCTAATTCTTGCTCCCAACTCAGTTGCCTCCTCTCTTCCCAATGTTTCCAGGTCATTGAATATGTTTTATCATTGATTAGATGGTTGATGATCTAGGATGGTTCCCTAATTGAACGATGGATCCCCCACCTGAATTTAAAAAAATTACTTATACACTGTGTGATCAAAGAAACTACCCTAAGTTTAGGATGGCTTTCCTTTACATTTTATATTCATTATAGATGATTCTATCATCTCTCCCTTAACAAATTTCAATATACCATCATATCCTTTCTCCCAAAAATTAAATTTTTATACAAAAATTCTATTGAAATCTAGAATATTCTAGTGTGTTATTATTCATGTTGATTTGGTAATGGAAACGTAGAATTCATCTGCACTAAATAATTTGACTATATATAACATGTGTAGTGAAAACATGAACTAATTTATATATTAATATTATATATATTTTATTATATTATTTAAATAAAATTTATATCAAATTATATATATATATGTTATTCGGAGTATTATATATAAATATATTAAATATATATCAAGTTATTATAATTAAAATTATTTAATAATATTATAGTTATATTTATTATAATTAATATTATTATGATATATTATTATTAATATATATATATATTTCTTTTATCTTTGTTTCGGCCTCATTTTTTTTAAGGGTGGGATATTCAACATAGACTAGAGGAGGCGGCTCATAGGCCTCTTCTACATAAAGTAGTGAGGGTCTACTAGTCCATAGTGTTTTCTCCTTTCAGGGACTATGGCTGGTGATTGGTCATCATTAATGGTGATCAGGTGTTGTGGAAGCTCAGATGACTTCTGAATCAATAAGAAGAAGATGAGTTTTCTCGAGTATCATCAATTAGTGGATCAAAAATTAGCAGCATCTTATTTTGGTGGCCTCTATCATAAATCATTGATGGTGTTGGGTTTGATTTCTTTTTACCTTGAAAAATCTAAAATTTTATCTATAGATGCTGGGACTCTAGGAGTTCATGGTTCCTCGACATTTGTTAAAACCTGTTGGATTTCATCCCATCTATCTAGTGTTGTTAGGTGGTACCCTTAGGTGTTTGGTTTTGGGATTTCATGATGGATCTTAAGCAGGTGGTCACCGATAGTAGAAATATAGGGAGATGTACATGTAGATTTTGTTCTACTGGTGGAAGTTATCTAATGGCGCGAGGGTAGTTTTGGAACAACAACATTACTATATGGGTGGGTGGCACAGTAGTAAAAGCGGTAGAAGGTCCACTGATATAGGTTGATCTATGGGTGGGTATGGTGTTTGGATGTTAAATATAAATATTGGTTAAAAATTAATATTTATTAATTTGAAATAAAATTAAATAAAGATTTAAAATAATTAATAATAAATTAAAAGTTTGAAATTTTTATTTTGAAAAAAATAAATTTAAATAAGAGAATAATTAAAAGTGTAACTAAGAATGAACACAAATTAATTCAAGTACACAATAATTAAAAATGAGGTTAATACAAAATTAATTATTTAAACTTAAAATATTCAAATTATTTTAAAAAATCCAAAAATTAAAAACTTTATAGAACAATCAGATATCTAATATTTGAATATAATTATGACAACATGATAAAATTATTTCAACATACTACATTATTTTAATAATAAAAAAAATTAATTAAAAATGAGGTGAAAAATGAAATGAATAATGGCCACATAAAATTGTTTTAGAATGAATGTAATTTTCTTCGGGTAAATTCAAAGAAATAAATTTATTTAAAAATTAAATAATTAATTGACATTATCCCTAGTTTCAAAATTACTCCAAATATAATGAATTCAGAAATCCCGATAAAACCAGAAGAACTATTCCTCTATTTATGAATATCACAAACTGAATTGTTTTAAGTCAAAATTGGTTCTTGGTCAATTAGTGATATAAGTTAGATAATAGTAGATGTAAGCTATTAACAAGAGACACTAGAATTAATCACTTTCAAGTTGTTTCAAAAAAAACTAATAATTTAATATTCCATTTATTTATACAGATAAATCATTTTTATATATGTTTATTTCCCCCTTTTTCATTTAAATTTAAAATACATGTCAACTTAATGAAATTTTTTTTTGCAAGTCCATTTATTATCATTTATCATCGACATATTTATTTTTCATAGCACAGTGCAACACACTTGTTCAATAAAAAATGAATTTTATTAAAACACACAAACACACACAATTCCCATGTCCTAATGACTCACTAAAATATCCAATTATTTCATATTATACTAGATTAAAAAGACCTATATGATAACCATTTGAGTTTACTTCCATTATTAATTATTCAAAATGAGTGGTTTTCCAACATTCATTTTCAAATTAATTGTTCTCCAATGTTTCCATCTTAAGTTCACTAAAATCCCTCCCATCATATAGTGTTTTATATATCCAAAACTGAAATTTGATAAAACAAATGCGGCCCAAATGCTCAACAATCATGAAATTATAAAAAAAATTAGCTTTTGAAATCAATAAATATAGAATGAAACTATCACCTAATCATGGTGGAGTATAATTTCTTCATTTTTTTAATTTCATAATTTTTAATAGTGTTTTTATTTATAAAAAAAATATATTTACATCATGATAGTGTGGGAAATTGAAAAAAATATTTTTTAATGTGTTCAAAGTAAAAATCTGTTTAGGGTAATTAAAATATATTCCGCACTTAAAACATCAATCTTTATCTATTATTTAGTATCAAGGTTGTAGAAATAGTTAATTAAATTGAATTAAAAATGATGTTGAAATTTATCACAAAATAAATTCTATTTTTAGGGTGGTAGTAATGATCAAAGAAAATTCTCAACATAGTTTTAAAGAACATTACATTATATGTATGGGAAAATTATTGGAAACTACCAATAATTGATATACAAAAAATTATTTACAGATGTTGTGATTCCACTATTGAGTTCAAAATATATTATGATGGTCGTAGAAAATACAAGATGTAGTGAATTATTTTTTTAAAAATAAATAGAAATAAAATCTCTACAATGTAATGAAATAATATAATAAATGAAACATGATTAGTAAGAAAATTTGTATTAAAAGAAAAATAGTGAAATTAAGGAAACCATTAGCTACACAATAATAAATTTTAAATAATTATGATATTTAGTCACCCAAAAATGTAGAATCATTATAAAATGATAAAAATGAAATTTTTAACAACCCATTACTATAATGAATAAGTCATATGGTTCAAAACATGAATCATATAGAAAATAAACTAATATATAGAAATGAAAAGTGAAATTAAAATTGAACACTAGTTTAGTTTTCAAATGTTTTATATTCTGTTCTCAAACTAGAAAATTCTTTTTTTATTGATGGTAAAAATTATTTCTCTACAAGTAAATGTTATTATAAATCCATAGAACCTCCAACCCTAGAACACCTACGTTATATGATATAATGTAATCAACACTTTGAAAAAAGAGAATATCATACATGACTATGAATATAATAATGCAACTCAAATAACTATGGTTCAAAATTACAAATAGACACAAAACTAAACATGAAAACTTTACATAAATAAAATTTAAAATAAAAAAATAGAATTTCATTGGATCCCGACATTATTGCACTAACATTAATGACATTATCCAGACATGAGTCCCTTTAAATTTCTAAACATTCTCATGTGATGGAAAAAAATTATTAATGGTTTTCCATTTACAAATGAATAAGAATATAATATGAGTTCCTATCAATATATTTCATTTTTCAATAATTGGATAAATTATCTAAATATAAATTTTTACAAAAAGAAATATTATCAAATATATCTCAATATTTCATCTTAAAACTAGTAATATGCCTCTTAAACAGTTAAAAAATTTCCCAAAAAATAAACTTATTTGAAAAACAATTCTCCACCATCATCCCCAACGCATAGTGGATTGTAAAAATATTGAAGAAGAAAAAAATCCACCTACATCCTCTAATGATTTTCAAGAAAATAATCCTAAAATATATTTTAATGCTAAAAAATCATAATAATTCCATTTGAAAGAACTATATTCATTTTCCTTGATGTATCCTTAAAATTATATAATTGATTATAATGATTTTCATTTTAAAAAACCAGTTTAAGTTCAACATAGATCACATATAACTCATCAGGTGTAACTTTTTCACGAAAATACACATGTTCATAATGAGAATAATAATTTGTTAAAATTACATAAATAATAACACTCACTATCTTCTGAAACATTTACACAATCAAATTTAAAAATTAAATTATCATAGAGGTGATTATATCACTCAATTGAGTAAAAAAAACATCTAGAATTGAAGGTATCATCTCTAATTTCAAAAATCATTAGGTAGTTTGTATATTTTTATTAAAGGGTGACTATAGACAATGTATAGTAGCATGAAAATATCTTTTAATGGTTTGAGGGAATTATAATTTTCATATCCTCAATCGAGAAATAACAATAGTCAGTCCTGACCACAATTTTAAGTCACTCATTCTCAGAAACAACAATCATGTCACGACTTACATTATGATTAGTTTTCTTAAAAACAAATAAATATCCTCTATTTAATCCACATCATGGAAGGAACTTTTTACATTGGCAATATCAACAATAGTTCTTATTATAATAAGGAATTTTATTCCAAATATGATTTAGACCATTTCACAAAATTACATGTCCTAAATTATAAACGCTTTGGGTAGTGTGAGTTTTTTAAAAATAACTAATATGATATTAATAATTACATTTGGATGACTGAGTACCATATCAATGACTTGAAGAGAAACAATAGTTGATTTAAAATTACTAATCATATATATTTAAAAATTGTCTAAGGGTTAATATTAATACATTCTCTTAAATAAAAAATATATTTACTTGACTCTTCCTCCTATTTAGAATTGAATAAAAAACAGAAAGGGTCCTTCAACAATGTTTGAATCATTATAAAAAAGGAAACAACTACATTATTCAATTATATTTACAGTTTAAAACATCATCCAATATTAGTTATCCTAAATAAATTATGCGAATTTGAATTATGATATAGCTTTTTCTAAGGCATTAAAAAATGAATATTTATTCTGAAAGTTTGAATTATTTTCTGCAAACATAGGTAGTCTAGTTCTTCACCCTTTTATACTCTTCAAGAGAAGTGAATGAGTGGGGAATAATGTTATAAAATGGGTTGATTTCCCACATGATCCTTATACCAAACATTCATCTTCCCTTTATTTATCATATCACCCATCATTTTCATTGCATCCTTCTCTTATTCAAAGGTTGTTTCAATATTATTTAAATTTTATATCATGATATCAATATTTCTGAAATGGTAGTTTTCCACGATTTCATTTTAAGGATTAATTCTTAATTATTGTGACATGCCTAGGGTGTTCCATAATATGTAACTGATTTTTATGGCCAGATCTGATAGTGAAAACCATGATTTCTTATCCTAGATTAGGAACTCTAGTGTGGGTAAATATTCCTTTTCCTTAACTTCCTAGATCTCTAAACATTGAACCCATGTTCAGTTATAAACTATGAATCATAGTTTCAATATATTTCCATAGAAAACCAACCTCACCCAACACTAGAAATATCATCCCCTTTAATTCCCACTGAGAATTAGATGAATTAACCCAATATTGATATTGGAAATGTTGTTGGGATTGCTGTTAGTAATTTTTTTTAGTGGGATGTTTAACTACACATCAAACATTTCAATGAAGGTTGTGCTGATTATTGTATCCAACATTTTATAGGATTGAAAATCAATCATTTTCCCCTAGAATCCATGTTCTATAATCGATGATCAGGTTATTCTTATCAGGTTGGAAAATAATGTAAATGATGGGGCATAATAATTGTTTCTAACCAAGTATTTTACATTGTCAAAATTGATCCCAAATAAAACTATCATAAACTTGGTAGTTTGGACGTTTTTTAGCCCTATGAATTACTCTCTTTCTTTTGAACTTGTCCAGATATTTTTAAGAATGTTTATTAATATTTTTAAGATCATTAGGATTTAAATAATAAAAGTCACATATAAAATATTGATCTTAAAAATTCTAATTATAAGGTGTAAGATATTTAAAATATATATCCATGAGTGGATGGGGAGATAATTAATGGTTTTGAGTATAACTGGGAATACATTTATATTCATCCTAGGATTCCAGAAACAACTCTCCCCCATCCTATTAAAGAAAAATGTTTTCATACCTCACATATAAGGTTATATTCATGTGGTATAATTTGGATAAACATTAATTGAAGAGATCATCCAATGTTTTATTGTTTCAAATAATTCCTCTTAAATATCCTAGAACCATGTCCTAGACATACCCTTAATAGAGAATGGAGACATTCTAAATGATAACAACTCCTCACCGAGATATTCAAGTGAGTATTCTTTGGGAAAAACCTTAAAATATCTAATGAAATATAGTGAGTCCTATGCTAGTATGCTGTGATAGATGAGATTTTTTGATGTCATAACTCTTAACTCTAGGGGATAATCAAATGTAAGAATTATTTCTTCATAATGATTGAATTCAGACATCCTTATGCCAATGTGCCTTGATCTATAGAACTATGGGATGTTGAAAATTTATGTTTTTATTTGTAGATCTCTCCAAATATATATTTCTAAAATTTTCAACATCAATTTTCAATTTCATACTCAGAACAGAATATTGTGGGTTGATTTTGGATTTGGAATTTTCATGTAAAAGACTTATAGTTTGTCTCTAAATTCAGTTTTAGTGGAAACATATTTGAGATTTTTTTTACATTTTTATGTCCATTTTTTAGAAATTTAAACATTTTCTATTAGTTTTATGTTTTTTATATATTTTAATTTTTTTTCACTTTTTTCGGGTTCCTTCTATAGAAGAAAATATCAAATTTGGAGAATATTTATTGTACTCATGCAAATTAACAATTTAATAATTACAATCAATTACTACATTGGTGATCAAAAGAATATATTCAATAGGGAAAGAGAAATTACAGTGTTTTTGAACAAAGAATTAAAAATACCAAATAATTATGAAAAGATAAAGGCAATATGTAATGAATGTTATACAAGGGATACTTTTTTAGAGAATGAAGAAAAAATCAATGAATTGAGGGTTCTCATGTTGTTTTGGACAAATTAAATGATATTATTCTATTATTCTCAGATTACATAAATTAATCAGTGCTCTAGAATATGTGGATTTTCATAAAGATATCACATCAACGAACATCCATAAATTTATGAATGTTGATATGTATTGATCTTTAAATCTTATTAATTTAATTAATAAATTAATATTAGAGAAAATATGCATTAATATTTTATGATTTTTGGTACCTCGGTCAATGATCCAATGTGAACTGAAATAACTAATATCACCCATCGATTCCTGATTATGCTAAAATGATTATCATAATAACAAAATTAAATGATAACTGATATAAAAAATATTACAAACCAAAGTATAAATAAATTCAAAACATATAAAAATATATCTAGTTAATCCAAACCTAATTCCCTTAATATTGTTAGATAACTAGTAAAGTGAAAATTTAAATTAAAACAATAAGAACATGGAGATGTAGAAGCCTATCATGCTTGATTTATCACCACGTCTAGCTGTAACTCTGGATCTAATTCCCACTCATAGCTCGTATGTATCCTCCCAAAACTCATTTTCCAAGACATGAATGTGAATTTTCATAAATCAGATTGTTTTTTATCTAGGATGGTTCCCCATTCTATGGACGGATCCCCAACTTTATATAAAATGTTTGTGCATGTCCTATATGATCTTGTAGTCAATACCCCCAGTTTCAAATAGCATTCCTTCACTATCTGTCCTCACTGTTGGTGATTCCAGCATAGCCCCTCCATCATATTGAAATAGACAATCATTCCATTGCTTCCCCTGAAACATTTCATCTACAACAGTTATAATGAATTCCAGATGGTTATGGTGATACTTGATTAATGTTGATTGGTAATAGAAACAACTAATTCAGGGGTGATGTAGACTTTCACTATAGAATTCTTGCACAAAAAAAACATGGACTTATATTAATCCTATAATTATATTTATATGTTTATAATTATTTAAGAAAAAATATACAAAACAAATATAAAAATATTAACTAATAAAATTATTATTATTTATTAAATATATAAACGTGTACATTTATTATTATTATTATTATTACTGAAAATGTAATTTTACTAATATAATTTTATACATATATATTTATTTTTATTATTATCTTTATATATAAATATATTAAATATGTATCTATAGTTATTATTATTATTATTATATAGGAATATTATTATTATTTTTATTAACATTTATTATTATCATATATGTATATATATTTGATTTATTCTTTTTCATACCTTATTTTATCTTGGGGGGTTTCTTTATCAACAAGAGGAGGGGGCTCATTGGCCTCTTCTCTTGTAGGTGGAATGGATCGGGTCATCCATCATAGTTCCTCCTTACAGAAACTATGGGAGGTAGTATATTATCTGAATATGATAATATGTGGTGTGGTAGATGATAAGTCTTTCGATTAGAGCGACAACAGTTCAAGTTATTCATTTTTTTATTTTTGGAGGCTTGCAGATAACTAGTATCCACATCCCTTGATTTTTGAATTAATTCATCAATGGAGGTGGGTTTTTTTTAATTAGATCTTCAAGAAATCAGTGATTTTTGGTTATAGAAGGTGTACCTTTGGGTGTTTTAGTTAATCAGCATCTGGTATGCATTGATATATTTCACCCTGGGTGCTTAGTGTTGTCGGAGAGTCTCATTTGGTTTATAGTTTTGTGATTTCAACTTATTTTATCAATATGTGGGTTCTAGAACAATAGAAGAATGAGGATGGACCAATATATTATGATCTTATAGAGGTAGTGTTGAGATGTTTTAGGGTAGTTGTTGAGCAATGGAAATGGTAGACGGTTCAATGGAATATCAGTGGAAATGATCGATTCAAAATTGTATATATAGATTGGTTGTTGGTAGTGATGTTGGTGGTGGATAAATGTGCTATCAGTCGATGTTGACATGTAGTGGGATGAGATGCGGTGGGTAAATAGAGTTGTGCTGGTGGATAGGTTGGTGGTAGATGGATATCAATAAAACTACCAATGGTGGGGTGGAAAAGGTAAATGGTTCCTATAGACTAGTAGATGCAGTGTACCTTTAGAAGATTTTAGTAGATGCAGTAGATTAATGGTGGAGAATGATGCATGGTTACTCTATTTCTGATAGTAGAAGGATGACTAGAAGTAGGAGAAGGGCGATATCTCAATTTTCTTAACAAAATAATCTTCATGAATGTAATTTGAAATAAAAAGCAAGAGAAAACAATAAATTAAACTAAAAAAATAAACAACGATATATTTTTCACTATAAAAATATAAATTAATAGAATTAATGGATTAAAATATAAATATAAACATCGAAAGATATCTTAATTCATAAAGATAGAAAAAAATGAACATGTTAAAAAATTATTGATTAATGAAATAAAATTTATTAATTTGAGTTAGAACTAAATAAAAAATAGCTAGAATACGAGGCTAAATTAAAAAATAAAAATTAATTATTTGAAAAAATATATAATTAAAGAATGAATGAATTAAAATATTTTAAATCAAAAAAATTAAATTAAAACAATTAACAAATAAAAAAAATTCTAAATATACTAATAATAATTAAAATTAGATTAAAATAAATAACAATAATAAATAATAAATTGAACACATTAAAAATAATCACAATTATAATAATTTAGTATGTCTATGAATACAGTTGATAATTATTTAACGAAAATAAGTTATTTTAATAAAAGTAATAATTATGATAAATGATGTGGAAAAAAGTAATGAGTAAATGCAACATAAATATCCTTGAATGTTTTTAATCGCATGGAATACTCTCTCTATATCCTTTACAAAAAATAAATGAAATGATCACATACTTAGAATCTTACGTAGAATTATTATTATTATTTACCCAGAAATGTCCACATATATATCCCTAAGAAATTCTCTAATGTTATTTCATAGTAGTTTCCAATTGATAAATAATCCAATATTTTGGTACCAACTATTGATTCATATAAATAACTCTATTGTAACAAAATTGAAACCTATGAAGGAACACTAGGGGAGGATACACCTCATGGGAAGGAAACACTACCTAAAATAGTGGAATCCATTTCCCCATGAATCCCTTTGGCAGAGAGACATCCTTTTCCATAAAACTCATATGTGACAGTACACAAGGATCATGTCATTTCCTTTTCCTATGATACCAACATTGGACGCCAAGGATTATCTGTCACACCCCGACCGCGAACGTCCGTAATTTTTCTCTTTTCTTGGTCCCAGTTTGAATTTTTCGAAGATTAATTGTGATTGGTGGTTTCGCGCCGGTGCGCGGTCATCGCGTCGCTAGCGATGGTCGTGCGTTCGGCCCGGGGGACGATGTGTCCACCCGGCGTTTTAAATATTAAAGTTTTTACATTGACCTTTTATTATTATTATTATTTGAGTTGCGTTATTATTATAATTAACTAACTTTTATTTACTTTAATTATTTTATTGTTATGATTATTATTATAAAGTATTATTAATATTATTATGAAGGTTTGTTATTATTATAAAACAATTATTATTATCATAACATTTTATTATTTTTATTATTATAAGTTTTATTATTGTTATATAAGTTTTATTTTTATTATATAAGTTTTATTTTTTATATAAGATTTATTTTTATATAAGTTTTATTGTTATTAATATTATATGTTTTATTATCATTATTATAATTATAACATGTATATATATATATTTTAAACCTACCCTAGCCTAACCCTACACCCCTCCCGTAGCTGCCACTCTCCCCTCTCTCTCTCCCTTCCCTTTCTTCTTTTCTTTCCCTCCTGGTTCGGCCGACCCGCAACCCTTCACCATCTCCCCCGGCGGCCCCCTCCTTCAGCGCCACCCCGGTTCCCCCGGCCTGCCAGCGTTCATCCAGGCGACCCCGGCCCTGCGCGCTCCCCCTCCTTCCTCATCCCCGCACCGGCCGCAATCCCGACTTCCAGCCGCCGGCCCACCTTTCCCTACCTCCTTCGCCAGCCGATCGCCGGCCTCCCCTCCTGCCTCCGGCGTCCGCAGCCGCCGCCCTGCTTCGCCCGGCCTCCGGCCTCTCCTTCGTCCGGCGCCGCCCTGCATCACCACCCCGCGCCGACGCCCCCAGGCCGGCCTCCGCACGACCCGGCCTCACCCCGCCTTGGCCAACCTCTCCCTCCACCTTCTCCCCTCCACGCATCCACCCTCGCCCCTCACTTTCGCCCTCGCCCAAGGTCCTCCGGCCTCGCACCCTCTTCGCCTCGCCCTGCCGCGCCCTGGCCTCCTTCCTCTCAGCCGCACCCAGCCGTCACCGTCCGGCGCTCCGCCTCCCTGCACCTGAGCTCGCCGCTCCCGACCTCCACCCCGTCCCGGCTCGCCCCGCTTCACCCGCGAACCCCCACTGCTCCACCCTGCCTCCTGCGTCCGAAGCCGCACCGCCGGCCTCACCCCCCTGCGGCTCACCCCAGCGCCCCGGCCTCGGCCGCTCCCTCCGCGACCCGCACCGGCCTCCCCCTTCCTCTGGCGTCATCCCTCCTGTTCCCGTCGCCGACCACTTCTTCCCCCTGCTCCTCCACCTTGCGCCGACCCCGCGCTGCCGACCCGGCTTCCCCGCGCAACGACCCCCCTGCTCGTGAGTCTTTCTTTTATTTTATTTATGTTCATTTCTTTTTATTATAAATATTATTATCATGTTACTATTATTATCTTTATCATTATAATTATTATTATATTATGTTATCCTCACTAATATTATTATATTATGTTTTTATATTATTATTATTAATATTAATAACATATTATGAATATTATTACTATTATTGTAATGTTTTATTATTATTACCACATTATTATTTTTTTATTATTATTATTATTACTATTATCTTATCATTTTTATTATTATCATATTATAATATTATAATTATGCTAAGTTATCATTATTATCATTATATTATTATTATTGTGATTATATTATTATTATATTATTATCATGTTGATATTATTCTATTATTATTGTTTTTATTATATCATTATTGTTTTTATTGTTATATTATTATTATACTTATTAAATTATTATTTTTATATCATTCTTGTTATTAAAGTATGTTACTATTATTAATATATTATTATTATTAATATATTATTAAGATTAAGATTATTATTATTTTTATTATTTTCAAGTTAATATTATTAAGTTATTATTTTGTTATGATATTGTTATTATTATGGTTATACTATTATTATCATTATAATATTATTATTATTATTATTATTTTCTTATTATTATTACTCTGGCTTTTACTTGTGCTTTGTTAGGGGTTTTCTTCATCAATTTATATTTGTTTTTGGTAGGTTTAAGACTTTAGGACCCGCGCAGGGCGTTTCCGAGGTTCTGCCGTCTCCGCGCCTCAGTTTTGAGAGTGTTGAACTTTTTCACGTGGCTTCGGACACACGTCGTGTCATCGCGCCTTGGTTCCAAGGTCGTTTTACCATCGCGCTTGGATCTTGAGGTAGGTCTCCCTTTGCACTCGCCTTTAAATTTAGAATTTATTTATTCCTTGACTTTTTATTAAGTTTCAGCAAATTCAAAAGTATTACTAAGTAGTTATCTATAGTTTGGTGATCTGCTGATGATAAAAGTTGTTTTAATTCTAGCGTTTCATTAAAAGCGTTTTCTTGGTTTTAATTGTGTGCTTCCATGGTAGTTTTGCTAGATGGTTCTTCCTGATTAACGAAAGATCATGTTGAATTGGGTTCTGAAGCGGTTTTGGTGTGTGTAAAATGGTAGGTGTATTGGTTATGGAAAATGGTGTTTTTATTTGAACCTTGATTAGAGGAAGTGCCGTGTGACCTTTAAACTTGATTTTTGGAAACATTAAGCGTAGTTCTTGGTAGTTGAAAAAGAAAAATGTTTTCCTTTGATGCGTGATTAAAATTCTGGATTTCATTTGAGAAATATTATTCTTTCAAAAGGTGTTTAAAGGCCCGTTTGGCTCTTGATAAAAGTGGGGTGTGTTTGGAAATTGGAAAATGATTTCTTACTTGTGATACCAACGTCTTTCAGGTTTGAGATGCTAATTTGAGTTTCTTAAATAATGTTCTAAGTGCGTTTCTGGTTTTCAATCGTGTGGCGTATGTCATGTCCCTTGGAAATGTTTTAGTGTTAGATGTTCAAAGTGTAAATGATATGACGGCCCGTTTGGCACTTTAATAAATGTTAAGTGATTATACTTATATTTATATATATATATATACATACTTGTGAGGGCATTTCTACAGGGGGACTTCCCTTCGAGGGTTGTCGTGTAGCGATGTCCGTGTAAGGGGTTGGCAAGTGCGGTGAGATGAGTCACGCGTGCGCGGGTCTCCCACTTACACAGTGTTACAAAAACTACTATGGGTTCCTGGGCGTCTTGTAGATTATCGAGTGACAGTTGCTTGCTAACCCTGATTAGACGGGTTGGTACCCTCTGGAGTTGTGGACAGGCCAGGTGGGATGTGCCACTGGTTGGCTATTAGGGCGGCCAGCTGGTTATTGACTGTGGAGTACCATGCCGGCAGGTAGTCAGAACCCGAGTACGTCCAGGGGTTTTCTAGGGATGTTCAGGATCGCCCATGGTTATTGCTGATAACTTCTGGTTTACTTTTGCTTGCACTTGGTTTTCCTTTCCTGTTTACCTTTACTTGCACTTGTTTTCCCTGCTTATTTGCTTTCGGTCATATTTCACAGCCTATACTGTTAGACTTTGGGAAAAATGGTTTTCAAATGAAAATGCTTTATTCTCTTTGGGTTAGATTTGAAAATGTAATACTTTGCTTTTCAGAATGAGTTTAAAACTAATGAAATGGAACTAACTTTCGAAAAGGAATAAGGGAAATGTCTCGTGTTTGATTTTCAAGTAAAGCATTGTGAAAACTTACTTTTATACATTATAGTTCAAACCTGGATTATGTAGATTCTTTATTTACTGGCGGTGCATTGGGATTTGTTGTGGGGCTCACCTACTGAGTACTTTTGTGCTCACGCCTATCTTTTACCTTTTCAGTTGCAGGTTCCTTTTGTTCAGGTTCTCCTGCTTGAGTCGCTCAGTGTGGGAGCGACGTTGGTTGTAGTTGGGTGGTGACCCGCGAGGTCACATGGAGGTATGTCGTGGTATAGTTTGTTTATGTCTTTAGTGTTTGTTTGTTTGTTTAAGTTGTATTCGTTCTTTTGATCCTGTTTTTAGTTTGGGCTGAAATCGTTCCCAACGATTCAAATTTTAATGCCCGACACTCATTGCCATCCCGGGGGGATCGGGAACGCCCCTCGGGACTTGCCGCGGACCGGCTCGGGTGACCGGTTCAGGGTCGACCCGGGTTGGTTCGTGACAAAATGGTATCAGAGGTGGTTCTTGATATTTGGGTTGTCCGGTAGAAGGAGATTAGGACTGTCGGAACTCGAGGGGTAGGTACGGGAAGAGCGTCGCGAACTCTTGCTCGCACTGATCTTCGAGTTACCAGGGGTAGTTCGGGAATTGTGTCTTTGTCTTTCCTGGTTTGTCTTGGATTGAGGGATGACAATGGAGGCAAGCTGACGTTACGTCGTGATTTCACATGGAGTAGTGACCCATGTGGAGTCCGAGTACGTGGTTTGAATTCCTCCTAGTGGTGGACGCTGACTTGGGACATGGCCCACTACCATGTCGCCAGGTTGAGTGTGACTACTAGTCCCTCATTCCAGTGGTTGATACAAATTTGGCTGCTGCTTTCGTTTTGGTTTGTGTGGGTGCGTTGTTGGAAATGAAAAAGGTTTTTGGGAAATTGGACTGGTTTCTTATAAAGGACTTTAAATGTATAAAATGGGTTTTAAAACTGAAATCTCTTGATTTGAAAAATCTGTTGTTTGCTTGGAGTTGGTTCAGAATGGTTTGGGGTGAAACCACAGGTCCTCTTTATGAACGTTTGCACATGTGTGAGAATGCATGGAAAGTGTGTGTTGATGCACGTATGAATGGAATGTGAATAAAGACATGTGCAACGGTTCATGAGATTACCTGGGTGTGTTTGAAATTTAACGCTTGAATTTGTTTTCTAAACTGGGTTTAAAGGGAGAATGGTTTTGGAAGGTTTTTGGTTTGAAAGTGGATTGGTTTTTGGAAAGTGATCTTGAGAAAGGGTGGTTTTGAAATCAAAAATGAAAAGGGAATTTTAAAGAGGAGATTTTATTTTGGGTTGTGTTGTATTTGTTTGGTCCTGGTGCTGACTATTTTTGAAAAGGCGCTTTTATTGATGTTGCTTCGTTTTGATGAGGGTTTTGCCCTTGTGTTTTATATGTCGCTCCGGAAATGCCGCCCAGAAAGGTCTTTAAGGATTCGGATATGTCATGACCAGTTTTTAGTCCTCCTCAGACTTTGCCTGTTCTCCATGATGATCAGGGTCCGTTAGAGGCAGTGAAATGGCTCGAGGAAGTAGAACGTGTCTTTTGAATATTGGGAACTCCCGATATTGTTAAGGTCCGTGCAATTATGGAATTGTTCGAGGGTCCAGCTCTGGACCAGTGGAAGATGGTTACCCCACCGTCAACGCAGGGTGAAATGACGTGGGATGTATTCAGAACCGTTTTCATCCAATGGTTTGTACCTGAGGAAGTGAAGATGGAGAAAAAGGGAGAGCTTGTGCATATTCAACAAGGCCAACGGACGGTGAAGGCATATGTTGACCATTTCAAGGAACTGATTTTCCTTTCTCCAGATGTAGCGTCGGATGGGCTCATGAAGGCCTCTCTTTTCACTGGAGGTCTTCGTCCAGAGATCAAGGAGCGTGTCCTCCCTTCTAAAGACCTTTCTTTCGAGAGCTGGTGGAGAAAGCTTTCGTGGCTGAGTTGGTTTCCGGTGTGCGGGTGGCTAATACTTCAGCATCCCCTGTTGTTCGTAAGAGTTCCCCCTCTGGTGAGGAAAATGCGCGAGAGATACCTGTCCCCAATGAGTTATCCCCTTTGGTCCCAGCTTCCAGTTCATCAGATCGTTCGATGGTATGCCTTCAGTGTGGTCGTTTCGGGCATTTAAAACCATCTTGTCGCAACCCTCCGAAGACGTGTCGTCGATGTGGTTGTCTGGGCCATCTGGAGAAGTTTTGCAAGAAGCGTTGCTTTAAGAGGAAGCTGCGATGGGAGAATGTCAGTACCTGACTGTGAGGCAGAAGATGCTTCAGCCATCAGAGCCCCAGCCACAAGTCTCGGGGTGAAGCTCGCGCACAGTCAGGAGTCCCCAGGGTTGTGAAGCCTTGGTCCAGGTTTTGTGTTCTGTGTTAGCAGTGGAACAATCAAGATCTTCTAGTACTTGTTTTTCTGCTGTTAAGTCTTGACGTTGTTGTACGTTCATTGTTTTACCATGGTGTTATCATGAACTTGTTCTATTATAATCCAAGTAGTCTGGTTTATGTAAATGTGTTGTTTTTCTAAAAAGTGGAAATGGACTTGTTCTATGATAAATCTAAGCGGACTTGTCGTGAGAATGTAATATTCCGAATCGTGTGTCCTTCTTAAAAGTGTGTTTGACTCTCGTGTGGGTTGACCTCGTTTTAGTTATGTTGTCGATGTGGTTATGTTTTGTGGACTTCGGTGGATCATGTCTCCAATTTGATGTCGGTCAAATTTTTTTCTATAGGTTTTCCCTGGTGTTGAAGGTTGTTAACTCTGGTCGAGGATTTAATGTCTTGACGGAAGTGTTTTTTTAATCGTGCTATAGGAGTTGGTTTGAATTGGTTGGGAGTTCCCGCGTCGACCCCCCCTTCCCGGGGTTTTCTATTTAGATGGTCAAATTTTCTGCACTAGTTAAGTTCTTGTGGTGGGGAGAACCCCTTCGTGTTCTCCCCTTAATCTCGGACCTCAGTTTCCTCCTGAATCGGTCGGGTGTGACCTGTGTGGAGTAAGGTCATCCCCGAGATTCTCAATCCTCTCTGGTTCCTTTAGTTATGTTTGGGCATAGACTTGGTTTTTGGTTGACTTGCGGCCTGGTGACTTTCTGGGGGCAGAAAGTGTCTGTGGTGGGGAGAATTGTCACACCCCGACCGCGGACGTCCGTAATTTTTCTCTTTTCTTGGTCCCGGATTGAATTTTTCGAAGATTAATTGTGATTGGTGGTTTCGCGCCGGTGCGCGGTCATCGTGTCGCTAGCGATGGTCGTGCGTTCGGCCCGGGGGACGATGTGTCAACCCGTCGTTTTAAATATTAAAGTTTTTACATTAACCTTTTATTATTATTATTATTTGAGTTGCGTTATTATTATAATTAACTAACTTTTATTTACTTTAATTATTTTATTGTTATGATTATTATTATAAAGTATTATTAATATTATTATGAAGGTTTGTTATTATTATAAAACAATTATTATTATCATAACATTTTATTATTTTTATTATTATAAGTTTTATTATAGTTATATAAGTTTTATTTTTATTATATAAGTTTTATTTTTTATATAAGATTTATTTTCATATAAGTTTTATTGTTATTAATATTATATGTTTTATTATCATTATTATAATTATAACATGTATATATATATATTTTAAACCTACCCTAGCCTAACCCTACACCCCTCCCGTAGCCGCCACTCTCCCCTCTCTCTCTCTCCCTCCCCTTTCTTCTTTTCTTTCCCTCCTGGTTCGGCCGACCCGCAACCCTTCACCATCTCCCCCGGCGGCCCCCTCCTTCAGCGCCACCCCGGTTCCCCCGGCCTGCCAGCGTTCATCCAGGCGACCCCGGCCCTGCGCGCTCCCCCTCCTTCCTCATCCCCGAACCGGCCGCAGTCCCGGCTTCCAGCCGCCGGCCCACCTTGCCCTACCTCCTTCGCCAGCCGATCGCCGGCCTCCCCTCCTACCTCCGGCGTCCGCAGCCGCCACCTTGCTTCGCCCGGCCTCCGGCCTCTCCTTTGTCCGGCGCCGCCCTGCATCACCACCCCGCGCCGACGCCCCCAGGCCGGCCTCCGCATGACCCGGCCTCACCCCGCCTTGGCCAACCTCTCCCTCCACCTTCTCCCCTCCACGCATCCACCCTCGCCCCTCACTTTCGCCCTCGCCCAAGGTCCTCCGGCCTCGCACCCTCTTCGCCGCGCCCCGCCGCGCCCTGGCCTCCTTCCTCTCAGCCGCACCCAGCCGTCACCGTCCGGCGCTCCGCCTCCCTGCACCCGAGCTCGCCGCTCCCGGCCTCCACCCCGTCCCGGCTCGCCCCGCTTCACCCGCGAACCCCCGCTGCTCCGCCCTGCCTCCTGCGTCCGAAGCCGCACCGCCGGCCTCACCCCCCTGCGGCTCACCCCAGTGCCCCTGCCTCGGCCGCTCCCTCCGCGACCCGCACCGGCCTCCCCCTTCCTCCGGCGTCATCCCTCCTGTTCCCGTCGCCGACCACTTCTTCCCCCTGCTCCTCCGCCTTGCGCCGACCCCGCGCTGCCGACCCGGCTTCCCCGCGCAACGACCCCCCTGCTCGTGAGTCTTTCTTTTATTTTATTTATGTTCATTTCTTTTTATTATAAATATTATTATCATGTTACTATTATTATCTTTATCATTATAAATATTATTATATTATGTTATCCTCACTAATATTATTATATTATGTTTTTATATTATTATTATTAATATTAATAACATATTATGAATATTATTACTATTATTGTAATGTTGTATTATTATTACCACATTATTATTTTATTATTATTATTATTATTATTAATATCTTATCATTTTTATTATTATCATATTATAATATAATAATTATGCTAAGTTAGCATTATTATCATTATATTATTATTATTGTGATTATATTATTATTATATTATTATCATGTTGATATTATTCTATTATTATTATTTTTATTATATCATTATTGTTTTTATTGTTATATTATTATTATACTTATTAAATTATTATTTTTATATCATTCTTGTTATTAAAGTATGTTACTATTATTAATATATTATTATTATTAATATATTATTAAGATTAAGATTATTATTATTTTTATTATTTTCAAGTTAATATTATTAAGTTATTATTTTCTTATGATATTGTTATTATTATGGTTATACTATTATTATCATTATAATATTATTATTATTATTATTATTTTCTTATTATTATTACTCTGGATTTTACTTGTGCTTTGTTAGGGGTTTTCTTCATCAATTTATATTTGTTTTTGGTAGGTTTAAGACTTTAGGACCCGCGCAGGGCGTTTCCGAGGTTCTGCCGTCTCCGCGCCTCAGTTTCGAGAGTGTTGAACTTTTTCACGTGGCTTCGGACACACGTCGTGTCATCGCGCCTTGGTTCCAAGGTCGTTTTACCATCGCGCTTGGATCTTGAGGTAGGTCTCCCTTTGCACTCGCCTTTAAATTTAGAATTTATTTATTCCTTGACTTTTTATTAAGTTTCAGCAAATTCAAAAGTATTACTAAGTAGTTATCTATAGTTTGGTGACCTGCTGATGATAAAAGTTGTTTTAATTCTAGCGTTTCATTAAAAGCGTTTTCTTGGATTTAATTGTGTGCTTCCATGGTAGTTTTTCTAGATGGTTCTTCCTGATTAACGAAAGATCATGTTGAATTGGGTTCTGAAGCGGTTTTGGTGTGTGTAAAATGGTAGGTGTATTGGTTATGGAAAATGGTGTTTTTATTTGAGCCTTGATTAGAGGAAGTGCCGTGTGACCTTTAAACTTGATTTTTGGAAACATTAAGCGTAGTTCTTGGTAGTTGAAAAAGAAAAATGTTTTCCTTTGATGCGTGATTAAAATTCTGGATTTCATTTGAGAAATATTATTCTTTCAAAAGGTGTTTAAAGGCCTGTTTGGCTCTTGATAAAAGTGGGGTGCGTTTGGAACTGGGAAAATGATTTCTTACATGTGATACCAACGTCTTTCAGGTTTGAGATGCTGATTTGAGTTTCTTAAATAATGTTCTAAGTGCGTTTCTGGTTTTCAATCGTGTGGCGTATGTCATGTCCCTTGGAAATGTTTTAGTGTTAGATGTTCAAAGTGTAAATGATATGACGGCCCGGTTGGCACTTTAATAAATGTGAAGTGATTATACTTATATTTATATATATATATATATACGTACTTGTGAGGGCATTTCTACAGGGGGACTTCCCTTCGAGGGTTGTCGTGTAGCGATGTCCGTGTAAGGGGTTGGGAAGTGCGGTGAGATGAGTCACGCGTGCGCGGGTCTCCCACTTACACAGTGTTACAAAAACTACTATGGGTTCCTGGGCGTCTTGTAGATTATCGAGTGACGGTTGCTTGCTAACCCTGATTAGACGGGTTGGTACCCTCTGGAGTTGTGGACAGGCCAGGTGGGATGTGCCACTGGTTGGCTATTAGGGCGGCCAGCTGGTTATTGACTGTGGAGTACCATGCCGGCAGGTAGTCAGAACCCGAGTACGTCCAGGGGTTTTCTAGGGATGTTCAGGATCGCCCATGGTTATTGCTGATAACTTCTGGTTTACTTTTTCTTGCACTTGGTTTTCCTTGCCTGTTTACCTTTACTTGCACTTGTTTTCCCTGCTTATTTGCATTCGGTCATATTTCACAGCCTATACTGTTAGACTTTGGGAAAAATGGTTTTCAAATGAAAATGCTTTATTCTCTTTGGGTTAGATTTGAAAATGTAATACTTTTCTTTTCAGAATGAGTTTAAAACTAATGAAATGGAACTAACTTTCGAAAAGGAATAAGGGAAATGTCTCGTGTTTGATTTTCAAGTAAAGCATTGTGAAAACTTACTTTTATACATTATAGTTCAAACCTGGATTATGTAGATTCTTTATTTACTGGCGGTGCATTGGGATTTGTTGTGGGGCTCACCTACTGAGTACTTTTGTGCTCACGCCTATCTTTTACCTTTTCAGTTGCAGGTTCCTTTTGTTCAGGTTCTCCTGCTTGAGTCGCTCAGTGTGGGAGCGACGTTGGTTGTAGTTGGGTGGTGACCCGCGAGGTCACATGGAGGTATGTCGTGGTATAGTTTGTTTATGTCTTTAGTGTTTGTTTGTTTGTTTAAGTTGTATTCGTTCTTTTGATCCTGTTTTTAGTTTGGGCTGAAATCGTTCCCAACGATTCAAATTTTAATGCCCGGCACTCGTTGCCATCCCGGGGGGATCGGGAACGCCCCTCAGGACTTGCCGCGGACCGGCTCGGGTGACCGGTTCAGGGTCGACCCGGGTTGGTTCGTGACATTATCATACATTGATTTTACATATTTTTAGTTACATATTCATTCCATTATAAGAACACATTTTTGAGGACCATAAAAAGTTAGATCTTTAAGAAACAATGAACATAATAGTTAAAATTTCATGAATGATCATTAATATGTCCCTTACAGATCTTCCCCTTTTGTACTCTTCATATACATTCCAAACATAATTACATTCTTCATAACATTGGGGATGAAAAAAAAGTGAATTGGTGATATTAGTATTTTATAAATTTATATAATAATATATATCAATCTATGATCACATGAATGCATAAGATAAGAATATGGTTTTAAGATCCCCATCATAACTTAAAATGTTCCAACCCAACAAACCATTGATTATAACTATGAGTCATGGAAGGAGACATTATCAGTTCGGATAAAATGTTCTCATTATGTGAGAAACATAATAAATCAATCAATAATCATTTAATCATTTAATATAACTTTGAACCATCATAAATATAGATAAAAATTTCACAATCGAAGGATAGATAAATGAATTTAATCATAATTTAAATGGACTAATCAGATATTTCCAATAGTAAATCAAGAGTCACTTGTTAACTACTATGGTTTAGGACACATATATTTCTCTTAGTGGATTACGGTGCATATTTTTTCCTTGGGTATCTGATCCATATACTTGTTTCCCAATATTATTAAATTACATATAGAATAATACCAAATTAATTGGATTGAAATATGGATCTCAGCTATCACTTAACGCAAATCATTCATATGTGATATAACATTCCTTCTTTTTTTACTCTTTAATTCAAGATTTGGTAGAATAAAATTAACATAATACAAACAAAAAGAAAAATAATCTTAGTATATTTTGGAATTAGTTCCGTGACATAACATCTTGAACATGGGATACAAAATCTAATTAAAACCTCATTAGTGTTCATCTACAATCTAATGGATTCTTAAAAATCATGGGATTACCTAAGAAAAAACACAAAAAATGGGTGAGCTATAAATCATTTCAAAGGAAAAAACAAATATTAAAGAGATATATGTTAGAAAATAGGAATATAAATGGGGAATAAAAATTGTTGGAATCATAAACAAGAATAGTGATATACGATATAGAATGATAATCATATAGGAGACTCGAGAAATGTGGCAACAATATAAAACAAAGCATCACAAAAATATTTTAATGATAAACCTGCCAAGACATCATGGGGGAAATGTACCATAAATGGATCGGGTTCACTCCATTTCCCAATGTGACGAGTCATGATACAAAAACATTCCCAATTCATTGGAGTGATATCTTGGTGCACCCATAATATTCATTTCATTTTCATTATTCTGTTTGCTAGATAGAACATACAAAATGAATTAAATCATAAAAATAATTTATTCCCTAATTAAAGAGTATAGATTAGACATATTTCTGTTTCTTATAAAAATTATTTTTTATATATGTGAGAACCCTTTATAATAAATATGTATTGAATTGAATACACAATTATATTTGTATGGGGAAGTTCGATGAAATTTCGACAGAAAGAAAACATCACTTAATGATTTATAAAAATGGTTTGATGTCAGATAAAGGTAAATATCAGAACATATACATCAAATGAGAAGTAATAGGGACATTAAAAAACATATCCCATTATTATAAACTGTAAATTGACGTTTTATGTACCTGAATGATCTTGAATAAGTAAAAGAAGTGTGACTACATTTTGGAATGGTAATAGGTGAAAATAAGGAATATGGGAGGCCCTATGAGAGTGAAAGGGAGATCTAATAATTTATACCTTAAATTTAATGAAATTTTCATATGGAGTAACATATATCAAAATAAAAAAATATTATTCAATAGACATATCATAAATGAAGTGCAAGAATGAAGATGAGAAGAGTGAAATACATTTCAAAATTGAAAATACATAGGTATTTTTAAAAATGAGAGTGGATAAAAGGTCTCAAATTAAAATATTATTAATTGGACATAAATGGAATTTTTAAAATTTAAAGGAAATATTACCAATGTAAATTATAATCACTAATATCAAATAAGGATTTTGAATATAATAGAAGAGAGGAAGGACCCTTACATGAGTGTGTGAGTCCCAATGACTGGGATATGTATCTTGAGACCTTGATGGAACATTTGGAGGAATCTATAGAGTGTAGGGAAGAGTATGGACTTGGTCCATGGAGTATGAGTGATGATAAATTGGTGATTTTGTTTTCTTATAATGAAAATGGTGGTGATTTCTTTATTATATTGGTATTGTACTATACATAAAAAAATAACTAAAATTGAAAACCTTAACATTATTTTTCCCATGTTTTCTTCCAAATGATATTTTATTCCATTATTTGATAAGGGAAATGTATGAAAATCATTAAATAATTCCATTGATTATGTGCAGGACAGTCCTACTCCAAATGAAATGATTTTAATATCATAAAATATAATACATGTTATGAGGGATTCATAATTTATTAATAATGTTAACAAAATAATCACAAAACCGTATGATACGAAATAAAAATCACATATTCAGTTTTTGATACACTTTATTATATTTATTACATACCATTTAGGTTATTATTATGTCAAAAATAAAAAATTATATAAATATATATATGTGATATTTAAAATTATCCAAAAAATTGACTTTCTCAAAAAAAATTATAAATTTCAACATTGGATAATTTTTACATTATGATTCCAAAAATATTTTAAATTTTATCAAAATTAGATTTTTAAATATGGGAATTTCATTTTTAAAATAATAACTAACATTTGTGGAAAATGATGTTTTTTAAGAATAATGATTTTTGATCTCTAATAAAATTGCATTTTTCCACATAAAAAAATATATGATCACTTATATTTAATAAAAAATATTTATTTAAAAAATTATTTAGGTCATAAATCCATTAATTTATAAAACATAATTTCTTAATTGAATTTTAGTGCCCCAAAATAATTTGTGTTTTAATATATTGAAATATAATTATCCAAAAACAAATTAATTACTCATTTATAAAGTAAAATAATAAGAAATTAAAATACATATAGTTTTAATGAAAACAAAATAGAAATTTTATGTTTGTTTTTTTTATTATTTATTAAATAATATTGACCCTTAATATTCATGTTATCCTTATAAAATAGTAATTAACATTTACTACATTTACTAATCATCGTGTAAAAAAACTTATCTTTTTTGCATAATATTAATTATGAATAATAAAAATATAGATTCAATTTTATCAATATCAATTCATAGGTATTGAAGAATTTGATTTAATATAAAACCCAGAATTGTAATGGAAAGTGGATTTTCAAATAATACATTTTTACGGAAAAGATTAGTTCACATTACCTTTATATATATTAATATTAATTAAATGAATTTCAATTCATAAAAATAAATATATAATATTAAAATTTAATTTATATCAATTATCATTATTAGTTACATAAATTACATATAATGCTGAATGTTTTTCCATTTTATAATATTTTTTAGGTAAATATGTTTTTAATCATAATAATAAAGTTATATAAAATTTATGTAAGATAATAATTTAAATTGGATTAAATTTGTATAATTAAGTAAATACTTATTTTAAATTTTAAATAAATTAAAATTTAAAATAAAAATTTAATTTATATAATTAATTAACAGCTGTTATAATTTTACATCGAAACTTTATTTTTGACTATTTATTAAAAAATAGATATTTTCTGAAAATATTAAATTTTATCCCTGTGTAAATTTTTATATGTTGATATTAAACAATATAGTTTGTTTTATCAATAACATTTTATATATGTTCTATGATGTAATGAATATTTATTTTCATAAAAATAAATTCAAATAATATTTGAAACAAAATTAGTGACATAAATACATTGCTAAAAATTGAGGTAATTATTTAGTAACATTCTATCAATAAAAGTATATATATATATAATTAGTATATTATATTCATACCCAATAATATAACCAATTTTTTATAATGTTTTTTAAAATATGCATGATATTTTCAGTTTATTTATGTGTATCACAAACGATATTTAACATAATATTCTCGTTTGAAAACTCATGGAATTACGTTCCTCCCAAATTTAAAAAATAGTTTCCTCTAAAATTAAATATGAACTCGATAAGTAATGTTTAAAATCATGAAAATATCATTAACCAAAAACAAAATTGAAAAAAGGGATAATAAATAATCCTCTTGAAAACTGATGAAGGTTGATTTATTGTCATGGAATAATTAGGATTCCGATTAGTAGAACGTCAATGAGAACTGATGTCATGGAATTGTAAGAGAAGACAAACAAAAAATAACTACATGATTTTTATTCAGAATATGGTCAGGAGGAAGTTAAGGACCAAAAAACCAGAAATCTATGATGGGTAAAATGACCACAAATTCATCAGAATATGAAATTTTGTGGATTCAAGATAGTTTCTATAAATTTAAAAAATTCATTTATCATAACAAAAATTTAACATAATGAAATCATATTTCTTATCCAGTATAAATAATTTGCACAAAAATCTCATATTATTATTCAAATGATGAGAACTCAAGATGATTTTTTATACAAATAAATAAAAATAATATAACAAAGGATTACACAATAAACCAAAGAATAATAGGTTATCCCTCTATAAATTACTAAATAAAAAAATTTTAGAATAATGTTGGATAATACTTTAACACATTAGTCTCTATTACTATATAGAACCCCTTCAAAATTTAAGAGTTTGTTAACCTAAAAGGATGTGGCATAAATTTTTTCATATACTTCCAAAAATGATATAGAATTAAAAATAGTATATTTTCCTCCTAAAAAATAATAAATCTCTTTTAATATGGTTAGTCACATTTAAATAAGAATATTTCATCTTGTAATATGTTGTTGAAAATAACATACTAATCATCCATCCCATTAATCATCAAAAGAAGTATTATTGCTTTTAAACATTAGTTTATCCTTACTAATATCACCACAAAAATATATTTGTTTTTCCCATATTAAAATAATATTAATGATTATCGATCATATGTTTTGTAAAATAGCACATTCTCACTAATTGTCTTTTATAGGTTATTGGTATTGTTCCACATAAATTTCATGTCATTATATAAAAACACTATTGAAAAATTCTTAAATGTTTTTGGTTTTATATAACTAGAATATCATTGATGTACTAATTTTAAAACATAATTATAAAATAACCATCCATAAAAACATTAATCAATAGATAATAAAAATATCAACAATATAGGTCCTTCCTTAGCCCAAATCATTTGAGATATACACACACTATATTTTAGTGAAAATATATACATACTATAGAACATTCATCCTCATCCTCATACATTTATAGAATCAATGGGTGACTCATGGAATGATTGCTGAATTTCATCCCAAATATTTTTTATTGTATTTATAATATTATAATAATTCTAGAAAAATGATAGAATCGAGTTATACTAAAGGGTGATTAATAATATTTTCTATAATAACATTCCCACTAACACCAATATGGTATACATAGCCATTTTTAAAATGTCAAATAATTTCAGGTGGTCAACCGATATCATCATAAATCATAATACAATTATAATAGGTTATGAAGGGAATTAAAAAATACATTAATATGTCATAATGGTTATATGTACAACAGTCGTCATGATCCATATTGGCTTTGGATATTCTGTGTTCCCTTGATCCTTGATGTGGTAAAATCTCATCTTGATTCTCATTCCTTCAAATAGGGAATTTAGAGAACAAAGTCCCAAAATCTCCAAATTTATTAAATAAAAATGTATAAGTCAATTTAGATTTTTTTTTCATTTCCCTCCGTTACATTATCCATTTTATCATGAAAAAATGGATAATTTATGCAACATCATCACGCACATAAAACATCCACTTGTCCCTTGGTGAAATTTACCTTGGTTCCTCTTTAAACACATGATTCATAATGAAATTTTATTCTTATTTCCCTTATAACCATTATCATATGAACATACATAGAATTTTTCATTCCACTTTATTGACATTTTTGGTATTTCAAAAACATTCAAGCTGTTAATTTTTATTAATGATATCCAGTTCTGCATAATCCCAATATGTTCTACATGAACTCACATCTAATTGGTCATCTCATTTTTTCAATCATGTCATTTTCCATCACACTGGATGTTTACTCGATTATAACTATATGTTTATAATTAGTATAATATGGGAAGAAAATTAAAGATGATTATTTTATAACACATAAACGTGAATCAAATAAAATTAATGTGATAAAATATAAATGAAATATATTTCCTTACATGTGGTTTCCTAGGATTCCATATATGTTATACATGATCTATTTTATAACATTGTATCATATTGGAATTTTCTCGCCAAAATAATTGTTCGTAATGATATTATGTATTTACCAATTCTTATCCCCTAATTTGTGAAAATAGTTTCATAGTAAGGCTCGTTGTCATGTAACATGATACCCCTAGTCTAGCCTAGGACACCTTTCTAGAGTTATTACCCCTAGGAACATATATTCTAGCACCAAGTACAATTGTAGTCTTCAAATAGGGATTATATTGTTGACAAACAACTCAAGCTATACTTGTAAATATTTTTGGGTGTTTCATTTTATATATTTTTATCCATAATACTTTCTTTAGAGTTTTATATTTTTAAATTTCAAAAAGTAACAAACTTCTTGCTCTGATACCAACTATAAAAACCATTCTCATTATTACACATTAATTTATGATTTACTACATTAAAGTAGAAATAATACAACCCAAAATATTAAAAATATAATGTTTTTATGAATTAGGTACATGGACTAAAACCATGAACATGGAATGCCACAACATTATGAAAACTTCTTTAACATTATTCTAGAATTCCATAGATTTTAAAACTACAAGGGATAACATGGAGAAATCCTAAGAAAGGGTTGATCTCTAAATCCATGTAAGGGAATAAAAATAACATAAGGAGATACATGATAGAAAATAGATATAAAAATGTGGCATAAAACGTGTATGAATAATAAACAAGAAAAATGAGAGATGATAAAGATTGATAATAATAAAGGCAATATGGAAAATGTGACAATAACTTAAAACACAACATCATAATAATTGGTTATTATGAAAACCACCATTACAACATGGAAGAAAAATTCACATAAATGAATCAAGTTCACTCTATTACCCAACATGATGTATCATGAAACTATACAAGACCAAATTCATTGGTTCTATATTAGGGTGAACCCCTCATATTCTATTCATTATCATGCTTATGTCTTCCATATGGATCATAAAATATGTAGTTAATCATCATCACAATTTCCTCCATGAACAAGGAGTGTGAAATAAAAAATATTTATATCCAAAAACAATAATTATATGATGATAAATCTGAACACCCTATATAGGAAATGAGTGTCTTATTCACTATAAAATAGTTTTGGCCTGGAAAATTGGGTTGACATTTTAGCAGCATAATGACATCACCCAAATATTAATAAGTATTGTTTGATGATATAGAAAATTTTAATTCCACATATATACATAACATGGGAAGTAAAATGGATATAGAAAATCATATCCCTAATTTAAAATTGAAAATTGAAGGAATTAGTTAATAAAGAAACATGAATTAAGAAATTAATCGTAAATATCGTTCAATATAGTAATGACTTAAGAGGAAAGATCATATGAGGTTATATGAGAGTAAAATTGATCTATCAAAATTTATAAATTAATTTTATAGTAATGGGGATATGTAATAACATATCCCAATATATGAAAATGGAATTTAAGATACATAACATAAAAGAAGCTGTTGAATGAAATGGGAATAAGGAAATCCCTTAAAAAACATCAGTATCGAAATAACTTATGTATGAGTCAAAATGAGAGAGTTTTAAAGGTATCTCTTTAACATAACAAAAATTGCAATGAAATGGAATTTTTATAAATGAATGAAAATTTATCCTATTGAAATTAAAAAGACTAATTTCATACAATGTTCTTTAATATAAAAATGAAGATGAATGACTCTTTCTAGAGTATGGGAATCAAATTTTTTTGGGAGGGTCATCTTTAAGGAATGGGGAACTATAAGAAGACACTATAATGTGATTTGAATTGTATTAATGTGTCCGAAAAATATTTAGTGAACAAAAATGGGATATCAGGTTGGTTTATAAAGAATATAAGGGGTATTTATATATTATTTGGGGTGGGACAGTACATAAAAAACTACAACCAAAAAACATCCCAAGGATTTTTCAAAATGATAGTGGTTTCCATTATTTTATATACTCAGAAGATGAAATTAAAAAGAAATTCAATTTCTTATGTGTTGGAGAGTCATATTCATAAGGAAATGATTTTAAAATATGAAAATGTATTATATGTTTTGGAGGATCATAATGGATTTATAATGATAATAAAATAAACATAAAATATATTTTTTTAAACGAATAAATTATATTTGGTCGTAGATACACTTTATAGTATTTATTACATTGCTTTTGGGTCATTATTATGTCATAGATCCTAATGTATATATAGTATTTAATTTTTAACCAAAATTTTGACACTCTCAATAAATTATAAAAAATTTACCGGTGGATAATTTTGATGTTCTAATTCCAAAAATAATATTAATTTTATCTGATTAATTTTAAATTTTTTTGTATATTACATTTTACTATAATAACTGACATCTAATGAAAATAACGAATTTTTTTAAAAGAAAAATTTACAAGCACTATTAATAAATTTCATATGACTTATAAAAAATATTTGATCATATATAATTAATAAAAAAAGTTAATTCAAAATATTATTTATTTAAAAAAAAAATAGATTATTTAGAATAAATTATTAAATTGTAAATGAATATTACCCCAAACAATTTGTGTTTTAATTAATCAACATTTAATTTTCATCAAACTACAAAATTATTCATTTATAATGTAAAATAAATTAATAAATATAATCATAATTTTAATTGAAAGGAATTATAAATATTATGGTTTTTTTCTATATTATTTGTTAAATTATTATTACCCGTAATTTTTCGATTATTCCTTTAGCATGAAATTTAATATTTACTATATTTACTGTTAATATTACAAAAAACACTAAGTTGACCTTATTACCTAATATTATTTATGATGTTTACAAGTATGGATTCTATTTTATCAAAATAAATTCATAGATGTAGATTTTTTTAATTTAATATAATAACAACAAGAATGATGGGAAATGATTTTATAAATAATTCATTTATAAGGAAAAGAATATTTAACTTTATCCCTAAAATTACTAATCTTATTTTTTTTAATTTTAACTCATAAATATAGATACATAATAAATAAAAAAATTAAATAATTTCAAATTATGGTTTATTTTAATAAATTATAATAGTAACAAGTTATTCAATTTAAAATAGTTTTCATATAAAAGATTTTTAATCATAAAAATAAATATGTATTAAAATATTGTTTGTTGATGATTGAAAATAAAACAATATAATATTAATGAAAAATATTTATGTAAAAATTAAATTAAATTAAAATAATTCTTTAACATCTTAATTTATTTATTTATCAAATAAAATTACAATTTTATATAAAATATGTATATTTAACTATTTAGTGAAAATTGATATTTTATAAAAAACCCAAAATTTTCACCATAGGTTAATTTTGATATGTTGATATATAAAAATGTAGTTTTTTCTATCAAATAAATATTCTAAATTTGTTATAAAATTAATATAATCTGTTTTCAAAAAAATAAATTATAATCATTAAAAAACATATTTTAGGGAAAAAAATACAATATCAAAAAATAATTAATTATTTGTTAAAAACATATAAATATATTTTTGAAATATATATATATTTCAATAATTATATAATTATATTAGTAAATAATAATATAATTATTTTATTCTTAACATAATTTTTTAAATAATCATGGTTTTTTGGTATTACTGTTTTGTATCCTATATTCTATAGAATATAGTTTTCTATTTTGAAGACAGAAGGAATTTATGGCCTACCATGAGCTCATAAAACATTAATCATATTATAAAAAATGAAATGAAGTGGGTTTGATTAATATTTCATCATTTCATAACATGTGAATATGAATTCTAGTTTTCATAACTATTTTATCACTTCATAATTTAATAGGCCATGAAAAAAGAAGAGGATTTCGTATGAATTTTATCATGGTATAAACCAGGGATGAGAAGTGGGTTTAAAAAATCATTTCATAGAAAATATTTTAGAGAATAAAAAAAAGAATACTTCCTTCATATCACCATCAAATCATAAGTCACATAAAAATATTTCATCAATAATGGTGAAGGATTTCGATATATCACATGTAGCATTTCAATAAGGGAAATATACTTTTCTTTGAAAACAAACATTTTAAATTATAAAAAATTTAGGAAACAGATCTCTTTGAAAATAAACATGAAAAAATTAAAAGAGAAGTTAAAAATAATTTAAATAATATATTTATGTATATATCCTTTCAACATTCAGAAACCTTTTTAAAACATTATGAAAATAGAATTATTTTTAAAAATCGTGGGGTTTTGAAGAAAAGTATTATTTGTAGAAAAAAATATTTTTCAATAATTTTATATAATAATATTTAATGACTACATTAAGTTTTTAATGTTAATGGAAGACATATATTATCTAGAATTTACCAGAAGATATGTAATCTATTGATTTTTGTGGATATGGATCATAAGATTCTATCATCATAATCATAATCACGTACAATCCCAATAAGCGATGATATTTTATCCTAAAAACTTTTCCACACTGTTAACATTAAAACAAATGAACCATAAAATATTATAACTAATTTAAACTCAATATACCATTAAGATATAAATTTTTTTGATATTACTTTTCTATGGAGATATATATACACTTGGTGAATGAATATTGGTTCATAACATAATATATGTCTGAAGGAAGGTAAATTGAGAAAAAATACATTACTATTTTTGAAACATTAGATTTGTAAACCCTATAATTGAGAGATCATAATGTAGATATTAAAATACCAAGATTTTTATAATAATAGTAATAAAATACATACATTTTCAATATATACACTGGACAAATGAAAAATGTGTTCAATATAAAAGTTGTTTCAAAAAAATAAAAGTGAGGAAGAAATTACATACGACTTCAGTAATATATTGAATCATAATATCCAATTATTCATTATATCAAATAAATCATCGAATATATAAATAGGATTAAATTCATGATATGAAAATTCAATTATTAATTATACAAAAAAATTCACAGTGGTATTTTAATAGATGTTCTGTTAATAAAATAGAGAATAAAAATCTATTACCATATGTATTGACTTCATTAGAACATCTTTAAGACGACTATATTTAAAATATATGTATATTTTACATAATATAAAAATACATAAATATTTTATTCATACCATATATGATATACTTATGACATATTATTACCCAGTAATTATCAATTCTATGTAAAAGTCACATTCTGTGCAACAACTATTTTGTTTTTCTGAAATTGTTTTATTGGATAATTTCAATATATTAATATGATCATGGATATATTTTATTAATAATATTATTAAAAAATATTTATATAATTTGTAATGAAATTATGCATTAAATATCAATTATTAAATATAGTTTTAAGAAATGATGTATCTTAAGATCATTAAGAAGATAGGTCGTACATATGAATGAGAAACATTTCAATTTTTAATGATCATTACCAGAGGGGTAAGTAATATATTATCATTATAGAATGATTATATGATAATTAATACCATATTAATTCATTAAATATTCTTATTCACATTATTTGTGTGGTGTGGTGATGAAATGAGAGTGTCACGTTACTTCGTGAAGGTGATAGTGTACACATACAAGAATGATGTTATCATCATCCAGTGACTGAAAATTTTAGAATGAAAATGATGTATTAGTTTTTTAATATTTATAAATATATAATTAATATCATAATTAAATCATGTATATCATTACTATTTATAATATTGTTATTATTATCTTCCATTTAATATAGTAATGAAATTGAAACATACCGCTACATGAGGTGATAGTCTGCTGTGTGAGTGAACAATGTTAAAATATCCCCAAAAAAATTTAACAATCAATATATTTTATAAAGAATCTATAAGGTATAATTATATGATAATAATAATATAAATATATATTAAATACATCATCAAACCAAACAATGAGACATGGTAATGGAATGATAAATTTCATCAGTTTGCATGGTGGTAATTTTCCATAGACATGAATAGTGATTCCATAAACCACTTAATTGAAGAGGAGATGTTATAGGTCATGAACATAACATAAAAACATCTCATTATATTTTACATACATATTTTTTTAGTAAAAATAATTTAATAATAATTGATGGTGATGGAGGAAGAAATATTGAAAAATGAAAAGGCTCAAACAATACCTCTTCATTGGGTATCCTCTTTATGTGAAATGAAAAATCCATCATAGGATAAATGTATGTCAAAATATGATTCTGGGATGAGACTAATAAATTTTAGAATTGTTTTTGGACGGACAAAGACAATCCAAAATTGTTTGAATCTGTGAATATGTGAATGATGGGGGTGGCCATTTATAAGTCGGAGAAGGGATCCCCCATGGAAAATACTTGTATATTTATCAAAAGACATCAAAAAAATTAATTAATTCCCAAGAAAAAAATTATCCAAATGAAATTTTATTGTAAAAGTTTACGTATAATAATTGAATAATGTATTAAAATAACATTTTTCCAAGTTTCAGATAAATTTTAACTAATACATGTTTACATTATCTAGTTTGTAAATCTATTTTAACCTTAATCATAATAAATAATATTGAATGTTTTCAATTTTAGTTTTTTTAATTTTTCTATTTTACCCTATATATAATATAATTTATTCTAATTACAACTATAAAATCCATTTTTTAAAATTTATTTAACATTAAAGAAAAAATTAGTTTAATATTATTCTCTCATATAGGACGTTGGATAGGGTTTTCAAAGAGATAATGCTCAAATGTTTAGAATGTTATTATATCAAATTTCAATATGAAATTTATTCTTATAACCGATATTGAATATATATATTTATATATATTATTGATCTAATATTGATTTAAAATTATCATAATGTATAATTTTTCTTTATAACTAAAAAATGAAAAAGTAGTTTTCATTTAAAATTTATTATTTTTCATTATTAATCAAATAATGAATTTTTTTTTGAAAAATCCTCATAACTCCCATAAATATAATTTTGACATGGTAATTAAAGAACATATTTTATTTAAAAAATTAATTTTAGAACTCAGTGAAATGTTACTTTTAATTATTTTCACAAAAGGAAACAAAAATCATTATTGTGACTTGTAATATTTTTGAATCACATAAATGTTTTTTAAAAAATTAACATTGTTTTTATCAATATTTATTTATATAATACAATGATAATTAATATTAAAATGTTTTAATTACAATTCTTATGGCTATGATTAATGGATTTTTTATAATGGTCTCTTTTAAATATATATATTAATAATATATTATTGTTTGTTAAAACTCAGTGTCATGTGTAACACAAGACAACCCACTATTGTTGGTTGGAAAAAAATAACTTTGACTTCTGTGTAATTCATGAATTATATCTTAATCTATTTAATAAAATCTATTTGGTAAATTTAATTTATTAAAAATAAATAAATTCGAAACTATTATGGGTGTTACACTTGTTTCTTGAAGCAAACATTTTTAACTCCAATATATAGAAAAAAACTGTTAGTAAAAATTTAGAAACACATTAATAACCCATTTTAATCATGTATCCAAAATAATATTAGGCCATTTAAATCCATAAGAGAAACCCTTTGGTATCTCCTTCGATTACGATTAAAATATTTAATGTTACCCATCAAATTAGAGCCCCATCTAGGCATACAAATTGTATAGGCTATAACAAACTCAATTTCGCATGTTGACACTGTCACAACCCCCTCCCCACAAGGTTTACCCTTCCTGGGTCAGCAATGTGAGAAGGGAGATAGTGACCCCTGATTCCTACCTCCAGTAGGCTCCGGGTTGGTGACTAGCACCTATGGTATAATAAACACACAGATGGGGGGCATTACCCTTTAAGAGAACACATGCGGAAGAAAAAGATAAGATAGACACCAACCAACACCAACCAACACCAACTAAGAACTAAAATATAAAAGAAATCCCCTAGTAAACTTATGTAATTTCATGCAAAAGTAATACAAATAGAAGGGGGAAACTACAAGTACCCAAAAGAAATTAAAACAACAACATCCACAATCCCGAATAGCTCATCCATACCCAAGCTAGTAGAAATCAGTGTGATCTCCAACCAACTCCAAGTGAACTAAAAAATAGTTAATATATACATAGGGTATGTATAATAGTATACATAGTAGGATCATCCCCACAGCCTCCCGTAAAAAAGAAAATAAAGCACGCTAAAGAACAGTTAACCGCATGTGAAAGTAATACCTCACCTAAATATGTATACTATGTTCCCAGCCTCACCATGGAAACTCTCACCATGTAACACATACAAGAATATATCATATAATAAAACATTTCAATGGTACCCCGCTACTACTTCCCCACTTGTTTGCTTCTTTTCCCCAATGTCGCACGTCCTAAGAATCACTCTCCAAAAAAGAATTTCCCCAATACTACTAGGTGAAACACCAAAATTTGCACGTGGTTCAACCAAAACACCACTTCAATGTAAGCAATGTATCCTGGTAGTTTTTGGGAGCCACCACACCTCGCATAATGTGTATTATAAGTTGGGTATTATAACTCAAGCCATTACCACCCATACACTGAGTAAGGATCCTCAAGCCATCACACAATATACATGTCACACATATAGTAGTCCATTGAAAAATATATCCATAATATATGTGTGAGAATAACCATAAGCCATTAAAGCCCTCTGCACACATATATGGGGAAAACTAACTGCTCTTCCTACCAGCAAAAGTAACTAAAAAGAGAAAAGTGTGAGGCCAAAGGGGTAGTCAGCCATTCATCCCCCATTGGAATGTTGGGGAAAACACCCCCCCGGTCTCAGAATCCCTGAGGTGTCATATTACCTTACTGAAATGGTGGAGTATCATATAGAAACACAAAATTTACATGTTATACTATATCTCACAACCACACTATGGGGATAACGTAGTCTCAGACCTAACTGCAGCTAACGTCTCTCCAACTCTAGGATGATACACTAAGACTATGTATCCTATAAGAACAGAACCACTTAAATAGATTTAATAAATTACATTGTTACCTTTTTATTAGTTCCACTTTTTGTTAATTAATTCTATAAAAAATAATTACCCAAGCACAATTCCATATTAAATTTCTTCAGTGTCACACCCAATGTCCACTGTCCCTTTAAAATTACAACCACATCATTATGTTCCAGAAAACAACAACACCATGGGACAACAACATTTATTAAATTTTTAATTAAAAACTTACTTTCCAACATTCCCAGACATTCTAGAAAAACATTCCATTCTACTAAACCCAAGGGGGCTTTACACGGTGAGTAGATGTACTACCCATAATGTATTTGCTGTATATATCAAGAGCGTAGACCCATCCTCCCTTGAGATGCTAAAAACAAAATGGCTGTGGAATACCCCATGCGTCTTCACCTCATTCAGATGAAGGGTAAGAAATACTAGCTTCATTGAAAAGTATGGAAAATTAAAGAAGATAATCAACAAATAAGAATGAGAAAGCATTGAACAATCACATCCAGCATGTTCTATCATCCATGGTGTCCTCCCTGACACCAACATGCATAAATCGATGCATCTTTCCACTCTATGTGTCATCTGCTACCACAACAAAAAGGCCTCCACGCCCCAACACATCACAATATCCATCGGGGCTCACAACACAAAACAAGAATCAGGAAAACAAACATCTTATCAATTCGATCTTGTCCCTTGAACAAGGAAGAGGATAAAATAGAACCCTTCAATGATTTTTAAAAAAACTATTTTTAATTAACATATTTATTATACGTATGATCCACATTTAGGAAACCTAAATAGAATGTTAACAGAGATAAATTTAACATTCTTGTTGCACCATTTTGATTAACATCTAAATTACATCAAGAAGAACCTGATTTATTTACATTCCTCTTTATCATTATACATATTATTGTCAATTAATTTAGGTTTACGTTATTTACAAGCTTCTATCAAGAATGATCATCTATACGAAGAAAGAATAGATATCACACTATCTAGAAAAACAAGTGGCAATAACATACGATCGATATCAATTTATATATCTTGTCAAAATATTTATTATGTAAATTCCGTTGTCATCCATTGGGATAAAACATTCTATAAATACATTTTCATGTAAATGAAAATATATGCAATGAATCCCCTACCTCAAACAGTTCTTGATGTTCTTTATATGATAAAAATCCATGCAACCGATCATGATCCCTCTCGCGACAACTACATCCACCTATGGAAGCGATGGTACAACCGCTCTAACTGAAACCCAAGAAACCCCCATTAGAATCAGGAAGATTTCATTCTATAATTTGGAAGGGAGAAACAGGAGAAGATGAACCACAAAATAAGGAAGATAAAACATACCTTATATCAATGATTGATCAATATACGTTGGTTGCATCAGAACAGAGCAGAACCAATCTAAGGAGGAATGATTGATTGTGAAACTCCTTTGAGAAGAATGAGATTTTCTATCATCTCACACCCATGAATAAGGAGTAAGAATTATGGAGGAAGATATCTCTTCCCTTTATATTATTTAATGGTGTGATGGTTTAAGATACACATAATTTACCATTAAAATTGAATCACTTTAAACTATGTGGTTTGACCATGTAAAAACATCTCAAGTCATAATAATAATTAATATAGTAGATATGGACATTGAATCGGCCTTAGAGTCCATAAAAAAAGTTTATAAAAGCATTTTACGTCAATGAAAAATTCTAAAGGAGAGAAACTGTAGGAAGATGGAAACACTGTTGACGAAGTCAAAATATAGCAATGGAAAAACACAGTTCATGAACCTCACCATTAGAACCTCACCGATAGTAGACCATTAATGAACCTCACCGATTGAACACTATTACCGAACCTCGCCGATAGAACACTGTTAATGAAACTCACTGTTAGAACCTCACTGATAGAACCCTGTTCATGAACGTCACTGTTAGAACATCACAGATTGAACACTATTCATGAACCTCACCATTAGAAACTCACTGATAAAAAACTGTACACCTACCATTCTAGAAACATTGTATACCTACCGTTATGGAATCACTGCACACCATCTATTCTAGAAACACTGTTCATAGAACTCAAAATTTGACAAAGGAAAATGAGTTTACCATTAGAGGATACTGATAGAACTGTTCACTGATAGAACTGTTCATAGAATTGGAAATTTGGAAAAGGAAATAGAGGTAGTCGATTGAGGTTACCGCTAGAACTGTTCACCGATAGATCTGTTCATTGAATTGGATATATGGAAAGGGTAATATAGGTTACCGTTAGAGGATTCTGATTGAATTGATCATCACTAGAACTGTTCATAGAATTGGAAATTTGGAAATGGAATGAGAGGCTACTGATAGAAGTTACCGATAGAACGGTTCACCGATGGAACTTTTCACAGATCTCAAAATTTGGCAATGGAATGAAAGGTTACCATTAGAGGTTTCCAATACACTGTTCACAACTATCTACCATTTGAACTATTCACTGAGTGTCAACGAGGCTACTATTCATAGAAAGGGAAAAAATAGCAAAGTTTTGGGGATAAGTCACCTTGACCTCCCAGAACACCTCAAACACTATATTTTCTCAAAGGAATAGACCGGAGAAGTCTGGGACATTACATCAGAAACCTCTCAAAACATTCTCATCACCATGAATTCAAAACCCACCTAATGTAAAAATGAAATGGGGTCTGAACAACCACCCATCGTGATACCTCTAAAAAGAGAGAAAGCCACAAAAGCAACAAAGGGAGACATCTCATAAACGTGAATGGTTTATAACCATAAAGGCTACATCAATACATGAAATTAGTTTTAAATAAAACAACTCTAGGTACTGATCATGTGTCTGTGAATCATGTTCTAAGGTACTCTCCTCCATGCCACAGTGTCACCACAGGTGATAATCTAAGGGGGTAGAATGCCCATGCAAAACCTTCTCCTTGCGGTCTTGGATCTCTATTGTTTGCTCCTCGAAGGTCGCATCATTATCAAAATAGATCTCTCCCCAATAAATTATGTGAGATTCATCATGAAGATAATGATAGAGCTGTGATACATGGAAGACATCATCTATCTGAATCCTCTGTGGGGGAAGTGATATTCGATAAACCACAGATCCCACACGAGTTAACACCTCAAAAGGCCAAACAAACTGGGGAGAAATATTACTTCCACAACTAAACAATCGTTGCCCATGATGGGGAGTCACCATCAGAAACACATGACCCACCTCATTAAACTCTAATGGTATCATTATTTGATCAACATATCATTTATAATTATAATTCACTATCTTCATCCTCTCACGAATCACCTGTACTATCTCTATTGTATTCTATATTAGTTCCGCATCGTGAATTGGTTACTCTCCACCCTCAGTCCAGCACCACGGATAATGGAAAATCCAGCCATACAAGGATTCATACGGTGCCATACCGATGGTGGAGTTAAAAATATTATTGTAAGAGAAATCCACCAAGGTTAAGTTCCTCATCGATGAACCTCCAAAATCAAGAATACAAGAGTGTAAAAATTCTTCCTGAGTATGGATGGTTTGCTTTGTCTGACCAACCATTTGAGGATGAAAAGTAGTTTTACTTCATAGTTGAGAACAAAAATCATGTTGGAGACCTCTCCATATGTTGGAGGTAAAATTAGGATCTCAATCAGAAATGATCATCCTTGAGACTCCATGAATGCTCACCACCACCTCTAGATGAATCCTTGAAAAACATCAACTGAGCCCGACTCCATGATTGCAATATTGTGGGCCTATTTTGTTAAGAGATCTACTACTACCCAAATAACATCATGTCCTCCCGTAGCACAAGGAAAACTAGTATCAAAGCCCATTGTGATGTCATCCCTCTACCACTGAGGAATATCTGATGGATAGAGAAGTACACCGGGAACATGGTGTTCGACCTTCTCCTTCTGGAAGACGGAACATCGAGACAGAAACTCTGAAACGTGACCCTTCAGCCCAGGCCACCAAATCTAGATCCTCGAGGCTCGGTTCATCTTTATCACACCAGGATGCACCGCTAAAGGTGAACTATGAAACTCAATGAGAACCATCTCGTGCATTTTCAAAAGAACAAAAATCCTTCAGTTATATAACACATGATGTTGGTTATCCTGAGACCACCCATTAGGGGCCTCACCATAAACAACTCAGTCTCTCCAGACCTCCACATTAGGATCCTGAAATTGGGACTCGTCAACATGTTGGAATTGAGATGACTGCACCTTCATCATGAAAAGACATCCTCTGCACCAAACATCGACCATATTAAGATGTAATGATGATAGTTCTTCAATTACTCTCCATAAATCACCGGATCCACGCAAAACATCACTACGTGACTTTTGAAATAGCGCATCAGCTAAAACATTTACCCTTCTAGGTGTATATGATATCTCGAAGTCATATTCCTATAAGAACTCCATCCTCAGACGCCATCATAAGTTCAAGTCATGTTGGGAGAAAACATAACCCAAACTCTTATAATTAGTGAAAACCACAAAGCGCTCACCAATGAGGTAATGTCTTCACAAAATCAGAGCAATCACCATAGATGACATCCCATGATCTTGAGTGGCATAGTTAGATTCATGGGGACGTAACTGTAGAGACCCATAAGAAAAAACTAATCATTTCTAAATTATAACATAGACAACCCCCATATGTGAAGCATCGTCGAAAACATCAAACAGAACTCCTACTACTGGAAGACAAATAACTAGAGCTCTTACTAACTTCTCCTTTAGATACACGAAAGTTGCCTAACACTGATAAGTCCATATTAATGCCTGATACTTCTTGGTAAATCTGCTAGGGGAATCACAACTCTTGAGAAATCGGCTATGAGCCTCCTGTAGTTACCTGTGAGACCATGGAAACTTTGCACCTCTGAAACTCTCTTGGGGGCTACCCAAGACACAACAACTTCTATCTTCAATGGATCTGTATCTACTCCCGGTTGGTGTAACAACCCGAGATTTTATAAAAAAATATTCTTTTTAATTTCATTAATGTCTTGTGTTGTACGCTACACAAAAAGGAGCTTGCTCAACACGCATCATTGACTTTCCTTGCATTACACGCAATCACGACCTTCCTCGATAGGTTGCGTCGTACGCAATACCGAGTTTCACTAAACAATGATATGCTATTAAAATATTATTAAAACTAGCCGTTAGGAATATTAATAACCACTTTTTGAAATTTTATAAATTTTATTTTTCAAAATGGACTTCATTTTTGAATTCGGAATATCGAAATTAGCCTAGGGTAAAATTTTGGTATTTTTCTGAAAACTTTCAATTTTTAATGAATAGTGAAACCACTAAGTGGTAGTAAAAAACTGATTTTTTCATAAAACTTATTTTTACCGCTTCTGTGAGTGGAATTTCGAAAATCCGAGAGACACGGTTGATGTCAGTAAGTAAAATGTTGTTCAATGAGATGAAAATAATTTTTTGGTGAATAGTAACTTTTTACTTTTTTACCACGATTAAAAGTAAATAGGGTAGTTAAGGGTAAAAATGATACTATTATTTCCCTAACTCATGCCCTAATTCTATTGTACAAGTGTAATTCAACCAAAAACAACCTTAGGAATAAAATATGACCATTTAGGCCCACTTGGATTAGATTAGGACATTTATTATTAATTTATTCAAAGAAGGGTTAAAATAGTTAAAATCAATGTTTAATAAGTAAATCATTTTTAATATGTGATTATAAATAAGATAAATTCGACTATAAATATTCATTAGAAAGATAAAAATATTTTCTACATAATGGTATTTTATTTGTAATTTTTAGACATTAAATAATTTAATTTATTTATGACACAATGATGATGCATTAATTATCTTATTAATGAAATATTGACATAATTGATGTTATAAAAACCAAAATAAATGTAATTTGACACTTTTTATGAATTCCACTAATTTTATAGATTAATATGACATTTTATTATTGATTTAATTAATTTTTTTCGAACTAATGTTTCTGTTATGATTTTCAAAAAAATTAATTACTAAATAGTCTCAAAATTGACATAAAATAGTTTTTAAAACAAATATTATATTAGTAATTGTTATTTTATTCATAAAAATATAAGTTTCGGCCACATGAATTAGATAAGGTTATATATATTAATAATAAACAACTTGGGGTTCATTTGTCTTCTTATAGTATGTTTATTAACCTTATAGTATAAGAACACAAGAAGACACGGTAAAAGTAAAATTATTTAACTTAATGTTAAATCTACATGATAAGGTTAAAATAAGAACCTAAACTTGTCTAAATTATATTGTATGAGAGTATTTCGACCCATCCCCACCTTATCCTATAAGTAAATCAATTTGGAGCTATTTAAAACCGAACATGACTTTATCATATAATAATATTTTTAGTTATTCCAAAGGTGCCCCTCTCCTCCCTTATAAAAGGGCACCTCCTCCCTCCCATCCTCACACCAATTTGAGCATTCAAGCTCGTCCAACCCCTGCCAAAATCTCTTATAAACTTCCCTAGTATCATCCTAGAGGTCCTGGTATTCTCTAAAGACCATCCTTAGTTCTTTAAGAGGAGGTTAAGAAAAGGCACGTCAAAAAGAGGTAATATCCATTACCGATCATTTTCAATTTCGTTCTTCTTAAACATATTCTTCTTTAGTTGTTTCAGGATAAAGTAATAACATAAGTATTTATTATATACTGATATGTTATTATAAATATTAAACAACTCTAATTAACCTTCTATTCATCCTACGGAAAAAGGATATCACCGCGCGTGCGTACATACGGAATATCGTCTCCACGCCGTGGTGTAATCTATTTTCTGCCACCACCTTAATTGGATGGGTATAATGGTGTAATGAGTAACTATATTTGAATATTATAAAGTGATATTGATACTTAAATAGTATACATACACTTCAACACAAGTTCACGATCATGAGAACGATATCATCGCTCGTGCGTACGTACGGACTACCGTCTCCACGACGCGATGAGATTCATTCTCCACATTAACCATACATGAATGATTATAAAGTATATATAATGAATAATAATTAAATATATGACATGTTAAATCTACTGGATTTATGTATATATATTTATGTCATCTACTTACTTAAATTCAAGACAATATGGAAAGGAAAACATCGTTCATGCGTACGTACGGACTACTGTCTCCATGAACGGTGTGTTTCATTTCATTTATCTATCTATTATATATATATACTGAATATATATGATATATAAATCATTTTTTATATTCTGGAAGTAATTAAATCAGGATATAAGTAATAATAATTTCAAGAACAACAAGTCCAAACACCTACGATAAATGAAACGATTTTACCCAAAACGCTTATTTAACATGGAATTCACAAAAGAACGGGTAATATAAAGTCATAAGTGAACCATATATGATATCATAACAATGAATATGATTCTGTAATAAGTTAATGACATTATTTAAATTATTATACAGGTGTTTCGGATACGTACAAAGCATATCAGACATAAGGTATGGGAAATATCACAATCTCATTTTTATCCGAGATTGTTTATTCTTTGGTATTTACTGCGGTGTATTTTATCATCCACATCCATGTTTCTTCAATATGTAATATTTATATCATTCTACAATATTTTATATCAAATTTTACCCTTTGGTGATTTTTTAGTAAAAGATATGAAAGGAATCTTTTGTCGTTTCTCGTACGAGGTACTTTTTGACTTTTCCGAAAAAAGTAAGAGAAGAATGTTTTTTAACTTATACAGCATGAATGGATTTTTAAAAAATTCCCTTACAAATTTTCAAGTTTATTTTTAATCAACTTCTTTTAGTTTAAAATTTTATGACATGTTAAGAAAGGAAAACTGTTTTTGAAGTAGAAAGGATATTTTCCTCAAGAATGGAGTTCAAGTGTTTTATCTAAATTATTTTCCATCTAAGATAATATAGGTTACTATTTCTATCCCTATTATTACATGGATTTGATTATGTTGTGATTGAAATATTTTTATGAATTCCTTTATCTTATATGAATTGTTTTATGATGTCATGATTCTCAAGATTCCCATTTTTATTATGTGGGTTATGCTATGATGTATGGTTTATGATTTTGTGGAACACATAAGAATGGTATCATTATGAGATGGGTGGGACCTATATCTCCCTCCAATCCATTGGGTAAAGATTTTATATCTCATGAGATAGACATGGCTGGAACGGTAGGTTATACCGGTTCAGTGAAACAGGACTGAAACGAGGGTGACTCGGTTCAAAAATGGACTTTGTCCACTAAGATAGTCTTGGAAATGAGTCTTGACTAATAAGAAATGATTTTATATGATTATTTGTGTATGCCACAATGTTTCATGTTTAATGTTATGATTATTGGGATTTCATTTCACTATTATGATTTATCCCATGTTATTAAATTATGCTCTCTTTTGCAGGTTAAGATTTTCAAAATGTTATGTTCTTATGAATATGATGTGATTGATATTTCTTTTGTTTACCCTTACTGAGCATTTGAGCTCACCCTTTTATGTTTTCTTTTCCCCAGGATATAATGAAAGGTTTTAGGTAAAAAAAGAGGAAGATATTTATGGGAGATGTTGAATATCTTTCACCACAATTAGAAGATTATATTCCGAGTTTCCAAAAACACTAAACTATTACGATCCTTGTGTGTGTGTTTTTGTTATGTACTAAGTATTCCGCAAAAGTAATGTAATGTCCATGTACGTCAAGCTTAGGGTCTCTACAGTTGGGGTACACCTTTCACCACGAAAAGGCCTTCTTGAACCCAATACTCACACGTCGACAACATCCCAAATAGCCGATGTTGACAAAGAACTCCCAAAACTGCTTGAAGAAGCTCTTCATGCTCCTCCTCATACGTAGAGTACACAGGGATGTCATCGGTGAAAACAACCACGAACATGTCTATGAACTCATGGAACACAAAATTCATCAATCCCATGAATACAGCTGGTGCATTGGTCACACCAAACGACATTACAAAAAACTCATAATTCCCATAATGGCAATGGAAAGCAGTCTTTGGGAGATCCTCATCCTTCACACGCATATGATGATATCCTTACCACAATTCAATATTTGAGAACCAACATTCACCCTTCAGTTGATCAAATAAATCATCAATCCACTGAAGAGGATATCGATTCTTTATTGTCACATTGTTTAAGAGAGGATAATGAACACAAAACCACAGAATTCCATCAGCTTTCTTCACGAACAAAACTATTGCACCCCATGGTGACTCACATAGACGAACAAAACCACACTGTATCATACCATCAAGATATATATGTAGCTCTTGTAACTCAGAAGGTTCAATCCTATATGAAGACATAATGTTAAGAGATGCTCCTGGTGGTAGCTCAATCCCAAACATGATCTCTTATCAAGTGGGTAATGCTACGTCTTCTTCTGGAGAGACTTCAGGTTACGCTTCCACGACCCTAGGAAACAGAAACTATTGATCCTATGAAGAACTCAACATCATCTCAAACATCACAGATGAAATGGACAGAATGTTCCTTTGACCCATCTGAGGCTCTCTCTCTCCAACAAACACCACTGACTCTCCATCCACACCAAAAAAGGACCTTCTTCATGGCGCAATCCACGATACCCTACACCGGATATAACACATCCATGTTGATGATGACATCATATGATTGTATTCATAAACATAACAAATATCCCCATGGGCGGTGTTGCCCAAACACTTCCTCAAAATCTCTACATACTACAAACATGTTAGCTCGACCTCCAACTGGTTTAGTCAATGCCAAGGAAACTATAAGCCTCTCTACCTCTAGTACCAAACCACGGAAAATGGTAAGTTATATTAAAGAGTGTGTCGCTCCTGAATCAAACATGGCATATACCAAGGTAGAAAACAAGGAATGGGTTCCTCTAACGAAGTCTGGATCGCCCGGAGAAGCAAACTCTAAAGCATGATATAGACCACAACCTCCTCCACATCCTCTCTGACCCTTATGGCAACCACGACCATGGCCGCAATCTTCTCTTTGAGGATGGGGAGCGTCCTAGGGTTTTCCTCTACCATCCCCATCAACCCTCTATTGATCTAATGCTAGTGAAACTTGCTACTGCTACCTCCGTTGGAGCATCCTCAATGGAGGAACCTGGAGCAATTCACTTGTTGCACAATGACTATTCTGAAAGGTCGGGCACTCCCGCTCATGATAACCATGACCACCACAATAAAAATAAGAACCTGATCCCTAGGAATAGGCCTAAGAGTTTCTTCCTATGGAGAAACGAGTTGTGAAGGGTTGGGACCAACCCCTGACTGAATGGAAACTCTTCTTCCCTAAAATCTAGCAACCCCTGACCACAGCTCTGCTTCATAATAAATCATGATGATTGCCCTCTTGTGATGATCCATCCATGTCTATAGTCCTCTATACAACCTCTTCCCTCACCAGCACCTCATGATATGTTTTCAGTATACATGGGGTGACCTATCACTGGATCTATGGATGCAAATCCTCCTCAAAATGTCTCACCTTGACCTCCTATCTCGCATTCGGTCCGAAGCATATGGTAAAATGTTTCTGAATCAGATTCCAAACCCTCGCACACTAAAGCTCCAGTATTGAATGGTAAGATGCTCCTGGATACTGGATGCCTTCATAGTTGAAGAATGAAACTCAACTCTAAACATGTCTCAGAACTCCTCCAATGAGATCACTGACTCCTCGTGATCCCCAAGGAACAAAAACCACTACTACCTCGCTGATCCATGCATCATCTTCTCAACCAAAGACACCAAGTGATCCTTCAGATCATGGATTGAACTGAAGACGATTTCGACCTCTTCTAACGAGTCTTCTGTGACTGCATCAGAAATGGAAACCATGTACTTATGCAGACTATGGCGCTGAAACTCTCTAAGTATCTTCCTCCAAGTGTCATCATCGTCAGCCTCAACACCACGATGATCTGCTAGAACATATTGCTGGACATATTCTATGTGATCTTGAAAAAGATGTCGAACGTGAGCCATACCTATAAAAATATAAACAGTTTGGGCTCCTAAACCTAGAATATGGAAGACTCGACATTAATAAATTAATTTTTTTCTTTCACTAATTTTAGAATAACTTATCCCATGGTCTACCCATTCAAACATAGTCACAATGAAGAATGATGCATGATCCTTTCCTAGGTCCCTACCATGCAGCTAGTATCACCTCGTTTAGTAGCCATTGTAAACTTAATTGTCCGTACATCAGATCATAGGGGGCCCGAAACTCCAATGTCTCTGTCAGTCTCTAGTCTTTAAATTACTTCCTAAACATGAATGACATTGTTTCCATAACAGACCATGAAACCTCACATGTGCCTAATTCCAAATTTTATCCTTTCTCTTAACCTAAACATTGATACCAATCTGTCATGACCCCATCCCAATAATGTTTACCCATCCTGGGCCGTCATTGTGAGAAGGGAGCTAATGACCCCTGAGTCCCTCCTCCAGTAGTCCCCGGGTTGACGACTAGCACCGAGGGTATAGTTAACACAGAGATGGGAGGAATTACACTCTAAGAGAACTCATGCGAAAGAGAGATATAAGATATACACCAACAAACTCCAACTCAGAACTGAAATATAAATGAAACCCAATTTACACATATGTAATTTCAACGAAAAGTACTACAACTGGAAGGGGAAAAATGCAAGTACCCAAAGGAAAGTAAAAACACCGGAAAACACATGCATGAACATCTCCAGTAACCCCAAGATATTAGAAACCAACAAGATATACAGCCTGTAACATGTGACCCAAAAATAGTATTTATACACATAGGGTGAGTGTAACAGTATACTCAGTAGGATCCTCCCTAAATCCTCTAGTGCAAAAGTAAGGAAAGCATGAAAAGGCATAGTGAACAAAAAGTTAAATGAACTCATCACCTAAATAGGCATACAATGTTCCCAGCCTCAACATGTCTACTCTCACCACGTAACACATACAGGAATATATCATATAATAAAAAATATCATGGGTACCCTACTACTGCATCCCCACTAGTTTGCTGATTCTCCACAATGTTGCATGTCCTGAGCACCTCTCTTAAAAAGTCTTACCTACAGACACCAGGGTGAAGCACCACAATATGCACCTCGTGCAACAATACCACCATGTCCACAAAATCAAATCAACCAGGTTGTTTCTAGGAGCCACCACCGCTCTCATAACGTGAATCATACATCAGTTATTATACCTCAAGCCATTACAGCCCATACAAAATGTAAGGATCCTCAAGCCATCACATCTGATACATGTAACACCTATAGTAGTCCATATGAAAGAACATCAAGAATATTTTTCTTTGAAAAAAACAAGCCATTACAGCCCCCTACACACATATATGGGGAAAACATGTCGATGTGCCTACTAGGACATGTATCTACCAAGAGATCTGAGTAGGGGCATAGGGGGTAGTCATCCATTCATCCTCCCCACTAAATATTTGGGAAAACAACCATGAGGGCATAGAATCCCTAGGGTGATTGTTGCCCTTACTGACAGGGTAGAGTAGAATATAGAAACAAAAAATTACAGGATATTATATATCTCACAACCACTCTACATGAATAACCTAGTCATAGACACAAATGCAGCTAACGTCTCTCAGACTCTGAGCTGTTACTCTAAGAGTAGGTGTCCTATAAGCACACAAACACATAAAAATATTTAATAAATTACTTCATTGACTTTTTATTAGTTAAAAATTATGTTACTTAATTCTATAAACATAAATTAACCAAACACAATTCCACGTTAAATTTCTTTATCATCACACCAAAATTCCATTATCCCATTCAAATTAAAACGTCACCATTAATTTCCAGAATACTCAAACCCCATCGGTTAGAAACATTTATTCAATTATTCATTATAGAATTACATTCCCACATTCCCAAAAATTCTATAAAAATATTATATGATACTAAACACAAGGGGGGTCAACAAGGTGAGAAGATGTACAACTCATCACGTCTTTGCCGCCTATAGAAATAGTGTAGACCCATCATCCCTTGAGAAGATAAACATGGAATGCACGTGTCATACCATGCACGTCTCGACCTTTTTCAGAAGAAGGGTAAGAAAGACCAGGTACCTTGAGCAGTGGGGAAATGTAAAGTGGATAATCAAACAATACGAATCAACAAGCATCCAACAATCACATATACCCCGTTCCATCATCCCTAGTGTCCTCCCTGACACAAACATGCATAAACTGATGCATCTCACCACTCTATGCGTCATCTGCTGCCATTACCAAAAGGCATCAATGCCCCCACATATCACAACAGTCATCCAGGATCACATCACAACAAAAGAAGCAGGAAAACAAACATCTTAACAATTGGTTGTTGTCCCTTGAACAAGCAAGAGGGTTACTCAGAACCCTTCAAGGATTTATCATACAAAATCCATATTGAATTAACAGATTTATTATATGTAGGTTCCACATTCAGAAAAACTAAATAGTAAACTAACAAAATTAAATTAACCATGATTACTGAACCATTTCAATTAACATCAAAATTAAAACATGAAGGAATAGATTCATTTACATGCCTCTTTATCATTAGCCAAAAAATTATCAATTAATTTCGGTTTACGTTCTTTAACAATTTCTGTCAATAATGAATAGTTATATGAAGAATGAATATATATCATGGTATATAGCGAAGCATGAGATAATAAAATACGATCGATATCAATTTATTTAACATGTTCAAATATTGATTATGTAAATTTCATTATCATCCAGTGGGTTAAAACATGATAACAATAATGTTTCACATAAAAGAAAATATATGCCATATATCCCCTACCACAAACAATTATTAATGTTCTTTATACGAGAATAATCCAAACAACGAGTCATGATCCCTCTATCGATGAATGCATCCACCTGAGGATACCATGGTACGACCGCCCCAAGTGAGACCCAAGAAAACACCATTAGATGCATGATGATTTCATGATATAATATAGAAAGGTTAAACCAGAGAAGATGAACCCCAAAGGAAGAATGATAAAACACACCTTACATCGAAGATTGATCGATAAAACTAGGTTGCATCCAAACATAGCAGATCCAATCTGAGGAGGAACGTTTGATTGTGCATATCCTATGAGAAGGAATCGGATTTCAAAGAATCTCACACCCGAGAACATGAAGAAAGAATTAAGGAGGAAGATATCCCATCCCTTTAGAAGATTTAACGATGCGATAGTTTAATATACATTTAATTTCCCATTATAAGTGGATCACATTAAACCACGCGGTTTGACAGAGTAAAAACATCCTGAGCCATAGTAATAATTAATATAGGTGTTATGGACTTTTAATAGGCCTTAGAGTCCTTAAAATGACCCTTTAAATTCATTTTACGTCAGATGACAATGCTAATGGGGAAAAATGTAGGATGCTTGAATCACTATTCAGGAACTCAAAATTTGGAAAAGGAAACTCAATATTCATGAACCTCACTGTTAGAACTTCATCGATATGACATTGTTCATGAACCTCACTGATAAAACACTGTTAATGAACCTCAGTGATAGAACACAATTCATGAACCTCACCGTTACAACCTCACCGATAGAACAGTATTCATAAACCTCACCATTAGAACCTCATCAATAGACATTGTACACCTTCCGTTCTGGAAACACTGTACACCTATCGTTATGTAAACACTGTACACCTACCTCTCTGGAAACACTGTTCACAAAACTCAAAATTTTGAAAAGGAAAATGATGTTACCATAAGAGGATACTGATAGATCTATTCATAGATAGAACTATTCATTGAATTTAAAATTTGGAAAAGGAAATAGAGGTTACCATTAGAGGTTAATGATAAAACTGTTCGTCGATATAACTATTCATAGAATTAAAAATTTGGAAAAGGAAATATAGGTTATAATTAGAGGTTACTTATTGACCGTTTCATCGATAAAACTATTCATAGAATTGGAAATTTGGGAAAAGAAAGAGAGGTTACCATTATAGGTTACAATTAGATATTACAGATAGTCTGTTCACTAATGGAACTGTTCACAGAGCTCAAAATTTGGTAATTTAGTGAAAGGATAACATTAGTGGTTACCATTAGACTATTCATAACTATCTGCTGTTGGAATTGTTCACCAAGGGTCACTGATGGTACTATTCATGGAAAGGGAAAAATTGTAAAAGTGTTGGGGATAAGTCACTTTGACCTCCTAGAACACCCCAAACACCATATTTTCCTAATGGAATAGAAAATAGTGCTCTAAAACATTACAAATACTATAGATTTCCATCTATTTATGGATCCCATTTATGATTTACACATTGAATGACATGTGTATTTTCATCGTTTATTTAATATATCGGTGTATGATGTAATGGATAAGAATAGAACTATGAATAATGGAAAAAATGTTTTAGTTGATGAAAATGGATGTCATATAGTTACCCAAAAGAAATCCATTCGGTGGCCATCAATTATTGTAAAGGGATTAAAAATTTATGAAATATATACAAGAATGTACGTGGAAGGAATCCATGTGTGGGGTGATACATTAGGAATGATGGAAGAAAATATATACACTGTCCCACCCAATATTTATCTAATTAATAATAGTTTTATTGATGTTTTTAGAAGGTCCTTATGTATGGTAGTATTCTTTGAAGAATTTTGTGTCATTTATGAGGATATAAATTACCTCTAGGATAAAATTGAATTATTATTAAAAAAACATTCAAGTGTGATAATTTTTATACAAATTCACATCATGAGGATTATGATTAGTAATTCTTGGATTAGAATGGTATAACATGGTATTCCAATAGAAAATTGTATCATAGAAAAAATATGAGGGGAAGGGGAGGCTCCTAGAGAAGTTGTGGAAAATATAAAAAGAGGTGACTGAGGGTGTTTTGTACATTAGTGGTACTACCACATTGATTACATTTCCTTCCCTCACTTTCCATGTATTTTTTACTTTATATTGTTTAATAATTTTTCGTTAACCATATGTTTTAACCCACGGTATATGTTGGTTTTGAATATAAGAGGCTCACTCAGTGATATAGGTGTGGACCAATCATATAAGCAATATATTTCTCATTTGATGTTATCTGGGTGCATAAAAAATATATGATATATTAGGATAACCTGTTTTTCATTTTTATTTTAATGTACCATATAATTAGTAAATCATTTTATACTCACCCCATTTCATCATAAAATCATTTAAAAATTCATTTTAACCCGTATGAAAATCAAATTCCTGTATCAAAATTGAAATTTATTTTAAAAACAAAAAATCAATACCGAAATATAAAAATGAATTCATAACATTTTTCATTTAATTAAATATATAATATTGAGAAGTATTTTGATCATAAAATAATAGTTATGATGGATATAAAATTCATTTTCCCTATATCTGTAAAAATATAATATTCTTTTATTCATTCTCATAAAAACATTTTTTTACGTAAGAACAATTTTTTATTAAATTCATTGAAATATATTTGAAAGAGGCATAAAATATCATCTATACATATTTTACATAAATATAAAAATACCCAGAAAATAATTTAACCAATATGGACATAGAAAAAATATAATTACAAAATAAATCATTTAAAGATAATTTAAATTAAAATACCTTTACATTCTGTTCGACTTGTTACATGTTTTATTTGTCTTCATGAATAGAAAAAATGTTAATTATATAAAATATTTAGAAAATTTTATATGTAATTGTTACTTTTATTTCAGTTTTGACAATTTTATATTCAATTACGTAATTAGTTATGTTCATTTTAGGGCATTTGGTAGTATTTATCTCATTTGTCCAAAATGAATTTGGTAAGTTTAATATGGTAAAATTGGTCATTATTACGTCATTAGTAGAATAATAATCATGAATTAATTATCATATTTATTCTGAAATTATTCATTTAAAAACCATTATAAAATATGGTTATGAAAAATTAACAATTTTACGATAATGGAGATGGTAGGCCATATGTTCAAATGAGTAATGTTCCCATTTTTCAATGATAATTTTCAAATGAAGATGAATAAAATTTTACCTTTATAGAATTATAATTATAAAATAAATATTATATTATTTCATTAAACACACTTTCATATATCATTTATTTTATTTAGTGATTAAAAATATATATTATTTTCATGGAGACAGTAGTCCATATATAATCAAGAAGAACATTTTCATTTTTATATGAGTTGAAAGTTATGAAATAAAAAAAAATATTGTTTTATATAATGATAAATATTTCATGGTTATCTAATATAGATATTAATTACACAGTTATAAATTATCAACTGATATCATACGGGAAATAAAATTACATTTCACTGCGAGGTGGTAGTCTATTGTACAACTAAATGATGGGTGCATTACATATTATATTGAAGAAAATATGGATTTTGGTTAAAAAAAACAAAACAAATTAGAATAAGGGAGATAAATTTTTTTATATAATATTTTTTAAATAATTTTATTTAGTGGTGTATGATGAAATGAAACAAAATCACATTTTTAAGAGCAATACCTCTTATTCATACCAACATTTATTTGAAATAGTGGAATCGTTCCAAGACTGTATTGAATATAAAAAACATGGAATATATGAAATTTTGAATGTTTAAAAGATGTTATTTTTGTGGGTTGTTTATTAAAATAATCTATGAAGTTATAATTGTGGAGGTGAACTTTTTTATGTCGAGAGATGACACACTTAGATGTTTTTATAACATAATGTAATACATAGGTTTTCGCAAATTAAAATGGCTATAAAATGCTACAATATAGGGACCTAGATATTTAAGTTCTAATATAGCCATCCAAATTATTTTATAATTTTATTTATGTAATTTTATCCATTATCATTTTATTTTAACCCCCCAATAACACAAATTTTACCTTAAATACTGTAATTTTTTTTATTATTCATTTAAAAAAATTAGTTGACCATTTATATAATTGAAATTTTATATATTTAAAATTTGGAATAAATATCAACAATTTCATTTGAAAAAAAAATTTATAATTTAATTCAATGATAATTCTATCAACATGGTGAAAAATACATTCTTCTAGAATCTTCTTTTTTTCATGCATATGTTGATTTATATTTAATATATAACATAAAAAATTACTTATATGAATTTAAATTAATATCAACAGATATATAATCTAATAATTTAAATTAAATAATTTCTAGTTATTTTTCATTTAATTCATGAAAATGTGGATACATTATTCGCTTTATAAGAGTTTTTAGAAAAATGAATTTTTAATCACAAAAAATACAAACTAAAATATATTATAATGACAATACAATTATAATTAATTTGTTTAAATATAACTAAATAATAACATTGTATCATTAAATTAAATTAATTGACCAATAGTACATTTAAATAATATAATTTCTTCAAAATAAATTATAGATTTAAATAAGTATATATATTTCCCTATTCACTAATGAATAATTAGTTTATGAAAATTAAAAAAATTACACACTTTTAAAATTTTGGTTTAATGATTTAAAAACATAAATTAATTTCATAAAATTAAAATTTTATAACATCAAAATTAATATTTTAAATATTTTTTTTATTAAAATAAATTAATAAAATAATTTTCTTTTTATTTTAGAAATTTCATAATATTTTATTGATGCATGTAACATTCTAATTCATGAATTCTAATAAATTTTTAAATAATTTATTCAATCAATTTGTGGGGCTCTAAATTCTTTAACCTTTTGGAAATTACATCTTCATAATTTTATTCACTTATTATACAAGTTGGGATATCTGACCATCATATCATTTTCTGATTCCACTGTTACATCTTCCACCATATGTTTTTTTATGAAACCATAACACAAGGAAAATATTTTTTTTGAATAAATTGAACTATATGGTCAATACTTTGATCCTTATAATCCTAAATAAAATTAATATATTATAAATGAAATACACCAGGGCTCAATTTTTTTTTGAATCTAACACATTTTTCTTTCACATTGAAAAATTAAATATATTGTGTAGTTATGATAAGCCCAAAATAAAATCCACTCTGTAGGAAAATTATTATAATTTCATCAGGATTTCAAATGGTCAAATTTTCCAGGGACATAGATATCCCTATTTACCAAAACACCTATCATTTTTCCATGGAGATATTTTATGATAAATATGATAACCTACATTGAATGAAGGACACATTGTACCATTATTCTCATACAATTTATTCCATCATATAGACATCTCTATATGTTAATTAATCAAATACACATTATCAATCATTTCCTCCACCAACTCTATTTCCAAAAACATTCTATCAGCAGACTTATCCAAAAATTCTATTTCCAATACCACCTTCAATTCAATTTCTCAATATACACCATCTTTACACAAAAATTAAATATATTTTTATAATAGTACTCAAAATAAAAATATATTGATCGCATATTCCATAGTAATCCATTGAATAATAAAAAAGAAAAAATTGTATGGTCTGAATCATTTAGTGAGACAATTCATCATATTTAAAATGAATATTTGTTTCGAAATTTAATTCAGTAATCAATTATTTCTTATTTTCATTCAAAAAATCAGATGTGAACCTAGGATTATAGTTTGATAAAATTGAGAGATTAATTCCTTGTACACATAATATGTTAATGAGATATGGTATAGAATAATGATATAAAAATATTATATATTGAATGGGAAATAATTTTCAAGATTTAGTTAACTAATAAATAATAACTGAACCACATTTTTACAATATTATATACTTGTCATTCCCCCAATCAAATCCATCGATATATTTTTAGATTTCCGCTCCTGTACTAGAAAATGATGAAGAATTCACATTGATAGTTTTTATTAATATATATTTTTTTATCATAGATATCACTCATTGTAAATTCAATAAAATTCATATTTCATTTCATACCACTAGTAACACTCATAGATTTCTTCGTACATATATGTGATAACGTGATAAATGATAAACTAGAAACTATGACCATTAATCATCAATTCTCTTTTTAATACGTATTACAAAGCAAATAAAATCATATTACAAATATTTCAAAAACATATTTTTCAACATTTTATGTTTCTCATGTTATACATCTTAAAAAAATATACATTACTTTATTTAAATGGATCCTCCATATAAGATTTTATAATTGTTTTCTAAAGACATGATTTCACCAACAATCGAAAAAGATGATTACCTTCACGTTAACAAAACCTATATGAAAAAATTTACCAAATCATATTAAAAAGGGTCTGGTTATGAATGTAACATGTTTAATGTAGTATTATTTTTTGTAAATAAATAATCAACCACGTTTATTGGATTTCTAGGATGACAATGAATTGGGAAATAATTATCCCTTATTAGTTGCAATAATATTCTCTACCTTATATTTAAATCATTCTATGCGAATATATATATTTCAATATTCCGTTATCTTTATATATTACATATTTTACTCAATATAAAAATGATTCTGAAATAATTTATAAGGAAAACCAAATCAAAAAATTCCATATCGTGTGTAGGATAATTTGAATCATGAGGATTCAATTTATATGAAACATAAGAAATTAACTAATAATTATATATCATGACAAAAAAAATTCCATCCAAATTAAGAATCTTTATAGATGAAAAATTCACTATTTCTTGTGGGTAGGGAAATACATTTATCATTCCCCAATCATAGTTTTATTTCATAAAATCAATCATAAAATTAATTTATCCAATTTATGTTAACTCATTTTACATATGACATAGTCAAAGGGATATAGAACCAAGGAAAATTTTCAACAAAATACTTTTAGGGACCTAAAAATATATTAAAATAATTATAATATTCTAAATTTTTGGTTATTTGACTACTATAATAGCATTGGTTAATTATTGTTAAATTGGTATTCTGTAATTAGAAATATTATATCAACGTATTGATAATAATGTATATCAAAATTCACACTTAAAAAATTTTTGATATTGATTATTTACTTTTAAGGGTAAAAAAACAGTATATATGTGTTATGATATATAATCCATATTTTTAAAATATAATGGAATATCAAAAATTAGAACAACCAAGATCAAATTTAAGAACTCATGGAAAAGTATATTCATAAAATTAACTAATAAAAAAGATCCTTTAGAAAACAAAAACGACGTTACCATATACTCAAAATTCCAATATCTAGTTAAAAATATTGTCTTTATAATATCTCTCTCTTTCATATCAAATCATTGTACCCAAACAAATATAAATATTTGAAAAATATTTGTCACCCTAGAGTTGATGAACCAAATCATAACTATAACAGAAATTATACATGTTCGTAAAAGTGATTTTATTAAGGGCAAGATAATAAATTCTGAGACTAATTGAACTATATTTATATTTTTCAAATAATAATAAAGCATCATATATTTCATTTATAGCTCTAATAAATTACTTATCCACCGAACCATAAACCTAAATTATCCATTCTAAAATTTAAAAATGATTTATTTAAAAAGGTGGTTTTGATATAGGATTATCATCAAGAAAAAATTTGACCATAATTACAACCTATCAAACATGTATAATACTTGGATAATCCTTTTTAATACATATGATAATTCATTTACATATATAAAATCACTAACTAATGTTGTTTCTTTTTATTTAACAACTGGAGCTACATAAAGGTCACTACAATCATTAATCAATTTCTCAGACTCCTGATATGTTACCATTGGTATTAAATCATTAATTAAATATTTATTTAACCTGTAATCAATCATATAATGATAGAATAATTAAAAATCCCTAAGGAACATAACATTAAACAAATCTATATGTCGTTTGACTTAATTTTTATGGAAACCGATTCCTGTAATGACAATATGATGCTAGATATAAATAAACATTGCCTTCATATTATCACTGCGAGTTTGTCCAAAAGTTCTATAATCATTTCAATTGTTTAAATTTTATATTTACATGAATATTATTTATAAATATATAAATTCAATGAAAATGATTGAAGTAAGGAATTTTGATAATTAAAAAACAATCATGTCTATCACCACTTTAATCGATTGTTCTGTATCAACAGTAATGGTATAAAATTACATTGATAAACTATTTTGTTTTTTAAATTTGATGATTTTCATCCTTTGATACTAAATTTGGACAACCATTAGCATAATTACACAAATTATTTAAATTGTTTCATCTTACATGTATATTTTAATTTTTGATATTCTCATTTTCCATTCACAGAGAAGCCAATTATCCAATGATTCTAGAAATCCTCCACTTCCATGCTTTTAAAAGTCATTATCCAGGATATTTTATACCTCACAATAATAATATGTGATCATGATTTTCATAAATATATATATTTTTTATTGATTGAACCCCATTTCCATTCGTCTATAAAATTTCATACTCCTTCAATCTCAGGGAACATAACTACTGGAAATCTTTATCTCATTTTTCTATACACAACGTTAAACATTATCTTTCATTTGAAAATATTTTCCAGTGAATGGTCTTCATAATATTGGATTTAATCCATGTTTAAAAATATTAATTTTACAATCCATTTCTCAATTAAAATATATCACATACGTAAAAAAGCTTATATTTTCATCATATAAGGCCCACAAATATTCCATTTTTTACATAATATCAAATAATGTTTCTCCATCATAATAAAAAAAACCATATAGAAATATTTCTCATGAATAATATCCATTAATTTAAACAATTTCATTGCATCAATATCAACTTCATCTCTAGTATAATGAACTAGATACCACCATCGATAATCATCACCTTCACAATTATAAAAAAAGTGTTAAGTTTATTGTTTAGAACATCCCATGATTTAAAATATCATTTCTAATTACATGATTAATCCTCTATACACCAATATATAAGAACATATGATGAATTCTCAGTGTTGTTTTATAAATATATTATCCATTATAGAAATTTTCATTCATTATTGATTAGATTCTTCTTTTGAATTGATAACACCCAAATTTATAGCATATTTAAATAATCGATATAAAATAATTAAATTAAAATAATAACCATATCCGGATTTTAGTTCAAAAATAGATTTTGTTCTTTATGTGTTCTTAGTAAGGATTATATAATTTGTCTATGGAAAAACAGTCTGAACATACATAGTCCAACTAAAGAAACATGGTAACCTTAAAATTATATATCATTTTATCATAAACAAATTATAAAATGATTCAATGTTATGATATTAATATTATCCAAAATACTAATGTTATCTAAATAATTACATTGAAAAAAATAATTATCACTGAACCATAAACATTATATATTTTTTATATTTTAGTTGACCAATATATTAATTTCATTTATGGATCATTTTAGGTTGTTCATTTTAAATATTTTGGTATTAAAAAAAATATACAAATACAACATATTTTAAAGCATACACTATTTTTCAGAATCAATTCTTCATATGATTTATGATGTATGAAATAAAAAATTTATAATATATATGTAAAAAATTATAAATTACACACTGACTTATACCTTTCATTTACCCATCCATAAAAAAATTTATTTATTTTAAATAAGGAATGGAAACATAATTCTTCTTAAGCTACATAATAAGAAATAATAACATAGTATAATAAAAAACATAGTGTCCCATTAAATTTTTTCTATTGTCTAGGAGATCATTGAGATAATTGAATAAATTATTTCACAATAAAAAATCAAACACATTCTTCTTATATATTTCCTTTTAAACACATAGAAACAAAATAATGAAACATTTAGTCTATTTAGAGAAACACATTCATAACGTGTTTTAAACCAATGTTAGAAAAAATATATAGCTTAGTTAAATCCATTGGTGAAACCGAATTGAAACTAACTCATTATTTACTATTAATAAATGGGAAATTACTCAATACATTGGAGTGTAATATTGGAACACCCATTATATAAGATATAATGAGATCACCTTCTCAAATCTAAGCACACCCATCATATAATCTATATCACTCTCACTCAACACTATCTGGGTGAACCAATTATATAAGTTGTATCAAGCTCACCCATTTATAATGAATAATTATGATGTTTCATAACATATAAAATACATTTTTGGACAAAAAATTTTCATCATCAAAACATTGAAACACTCATTTAAAACTAAATTAAATAAAAAATTCAGGTAAGAAAATATCATTTGCAATTAAAACTCCATATTTTATACCAAATTAAATATAGAAAAGGTTATAAGGAATTTGATTGATAAATATATGATAAACTATAATCTAATCCAAACATAAAATAATTTTTATTCTGGGGGGAAATGTCATTGCAACCATATACATTAATATATAACTTTTATTGTTCAATTATTTTTTAAAAATATAATAATTCAATTATAAAGAATGTGGTTTTTAATGTTCATTTTTATTTCCTTTTAACATCAGTTAGTACACAATGTTATTAAAAGAATCACAATATTTTTGTTCCCATTGTCTAAAAAAATTGTAATTGTGAATAAATTATTATATTGTTTTTTCACATTAGTTATAAGATAAACGATGTGAAACCTATATCTTAAATTTTTACCACAATGTTTATTAAATATTTAATGTTAAAAACCAACACGATTAATGGGAATTCACATCAGTTTTTTGATAACTGACATGAAATCCATCCATAATGGTTATTTAATGTTTATTTTCACAAAAACCATATTAAAAACCAATAGTGTCAGTTTTTCCCATCAGTTTAGTTATTACTTATGTGAAAACCGATTTTTTATACATTTATTTCATGCACCCCACTCCCCTACATACAATATTAGAAATAAGTTGAAAAACTATAAGAATAAAGAAGAAGATGTAGAATCCAAACATCCAAAAAACAAATTTAAAGTTACAAAAATTAAAATTATAATATTTAGAATAAACAAACAAAAATATGATAACAACTATAAAATGATATTCCCATAAAAACACATTTATAGTTTGAACATTTAAAATTAAAATATATAGTAAAAAAATACAACCACTCATATAAAATAATATTCATATTCCGTTTGAATGTGGAACAACTATTGTACATATTAGGGGTGGTTTATTCATATTCTAAACATTAAAATTAGATAATTTAACATGTACTGTTAATAATACTAATTAAATATTATGCAAAATTTTAAAAATAAACCTAACCCAATAAAGCTTCATAAATTAAATATTATAAATTATTTAATATATAAATATTATCACAAAATACATGCATTTTATAGTGCATTATTATTTGTGAAAAATAATATTAAAAGTGTCTTTAAGGTAAAAATATAATAGTTCTGTAATATATCCAAATCAGTAACAATTAGGAATGGAAATTTACATTTTTATATTCATATTTGATCTTAGCACTCTTTATTTTTGTGGTCCCTTGAATGAAATTCCATGTAATGTTTGAATATAATATGAATGAATATTTATAAATGTCATTAAAATATAGTTAATTATTAAAATAATTCAAACATACTTCTCCAATAAATTCATTACATTTCATCGTTCTTCTTCTTGGATTGAGGATAACCAGTAATGTGATTTCTCTCTAGGGGAAATAATAGTTAACTTCTAATTGAAATTGATATAAAGGAAAATTTAATGTAACTGGTTATTATGTCAAAAGATATATGAAACCTTAAATGATATATGTTTCATAATCTTATATATTATGAAACATAAAACCATAAATACTTTCATTATAAGGAAATATTTGTGTAATATATATTTTTCATTCCGCTTTATACATTTTCATCCCTATAGGTGAAATAAAATATGGGTCCCTAAATCAATGTACATCAATATTTTCATAATCCAAACACATTTTGTAAATAAACAGAATACAAAAAAACAATAGTACATATTTTCAATAAATTAAAACCGTGGAATGATTTATGATAAGAATTAAATAAAAAATTACATACTGTAATGTCCAAAGAAATATCTTGTTAAAAGATCCATAATATAATGTTTCAAAATTTGGAAATTAATTTAACATGAAAAATAGCGATTAATCTGAATGTCAGAAACATTAAATAACATCATTAAATATTTTGAAAATATATCAAGGATACTTTAATATTATATTATGTCATAGAATAATATATTTGTTGTTTTATATATGTTATTTATTTAAATTTATTGTATTACTATTTTAAATTAGTTAAATATATAAAAAATAAGAAAATTAATAAACAAATACAAAACTAAAGTTAAAGGTAATATATATATATATATATATTAATCTATGGTAATATGTCAATGTAATCTAGATGGCCAGATGAGAAAGTGGTCAATAATTTTCCAAATCGTTATCACATCATATATAGGTAATATTACTCTATCAGACCGATATATAGTATCATATACCATGAACCAATTAGATAATATGCCTATCTGTTGATGATGGATGATATCTCCAATATTAAATATCATCCAATATGAAACAACATGTTGTTAGGGTTCAATAGAATATAACACACAATAACTACTAAACAATAGTGTATGGGGAGTAATATTAGGAAAAATATTGGGGACTGTAGGTGTAGGTGGAGGAGTCCAATATGTTGATGAATGTGGAAGGGTGGGATCATCATTCTGAAACATTATTTTCTTGCCTACAAAAATTTATTGTATTTAATCTCTAATAAAATACTTCATAATACCATGAATATAAATAGACTATGCATCCTTAGATGATACTTTTTTAATAGTAAACCTCCTTTAAAGAAGTTATAATACATAGAATTTATTTTTTCACTGATACACACGTCGGTTATTCTTTTACATGACCAATGATTTTTGGATTTATAAATTTTGGAGTAAAACTACAATTCATTCCATCATATAAAAAGACACTATCTATTCTCTGATCCTGATGATTATCATGTATTTAATATTAAATAATATAAATAATGAATTAAAATATATAAATAATTTAATTAACTAAAATAAATATATAATTTAATCATATGACAATCATATCTTTTACGAACCTCAAGTCTTTAATAATAAAGTTTCCCTTCTTCTCATCTAAAACATATTTTATTTAACATGACTGGCTGGGGATGATGAAAAAGAATCCTTGAAATATCCTGAAAAATCATCTCCCAGTTCATAAAAATTATTAGTCATAATTATTTTCTACTAACATATACCCTCCCCAAGATAAAAAATGAAGTTATACATTTTCAAAATGAATACCCTGATGAGATCTCCCTAATTACTGTAAATTAATAATATTGAGATCATTAATGAATCATCAATGATATAATAAAAATATAAATAACTTTTAAAAGGGAACATTTCACATACCAAAAATGACTCTTCTCTTCAACATTCAACCAAATACTTATTCTTATCGAATATAATTATCATCATAATCTACTAATATCCAAGGATCCTAGCTAAGGAAAACTCCTAATGTTGTCAAATGTATGCTTCCATGTTTACCAACCCTTGAACTCTTCTTTTTCCATGTGGGATAAGATGTATATTTTAAAAAATGTGGAGGCTCATCAAGGGGATCATTATTAATTGTTGACCCATATGTACGGGTACAATAATCTCTATAATTATGTGGGGTATCTGTTTATTGATATATAATTATCCTAAAATTAAATAAAATGAACAATTAGTACATACATTTATAAAATAAACTATTACATACTAATTTAAATTAATAAAGAACAATTATCAAACAAAAATTAATATAAATTAAAATTTTCAAAATTATATTCATCTTTTATATAATTAAATAAAATTCTATAAAATTAATGAGATATGAAATGACATATAAACTAATGAAAACAAAACAAAAAATTGTTGTCTGAAAAGTTAAATATTTATACTAATAAATCATTTTTACAAAAAAAAATATGTTTTCATCAAAATAAAATAAAATATTTTTGTTTGTATTTAGATAGATATATTTAAAACATTTTTTAATTTTTTTTAATATATAGGTTATATTAAAGTAAAAATAATACCAATAAATATTTATAATAATATGTTATAATATGTGTATTAATAAATAAATTAATATTAAAATATCTCAGATGTTATGAAATTTTGATAAGAAAAATAAAAATAAAAATATAATTACTTTAATAATTTGAATATGCAAATGGATTATTTTCCACAAATTAATTTTTTTTATCATTCAGTACTATACAAAACTTATCTATAATGAGATCATCAACCTAATATAATAATTTATCAATGGAAGTAACGATCGCAAATTGATAATTTCATTGATTATTTTTATCGAAAAACCATTTGAGGTTAAATAATGGAATAAGAATTTTAATGTAATTAAAATCAAATATTTAAAATTTCACTCCATAATATTTATGTTCTATAGATATTGGATTTTTTTCTATGGTACTAAAAAAGAATTACCACTATGTACACCAATACACAACTATTCAGAACCGCACTTATGATATCATGATATTTTTCAGAAAATGTGTATTCATTAACGCCATACCCATATTGAGTTATAAAATTTAAGCATGCCTCACCCACTAACAAGATCAATGTTTCTGATGCATCTAATTAAATAATCATGATATCATTGAAAAAAGGAAAATTTTTTGGTTATTGTAAAGAAAAATTCAAATATCATTACTCTTTGGATAACAATGTTTCAATACGTTAATAAAGAAATTTATTTATGGTTGAAAAAAAATATATCGTTCAAAGTGTATAAATGAACATCAATTATCTATTCCCTGACCAATGACTTGACATTAAATAAACAAATCCCATTTCACTCATAATTAAAATATTTCGAGTGATACAGAAAAAAACCATTGTGGTCAACTGCAGATATGTAGCTAGTACCAAACACGACAACCTCCTTCGAAAAAAACATCTTAACAATGGATGATTCATGTTGATATATTTTCATAGTATTCCCCTTCAATATCCTCATATTAAATTCACAATTATACATACAATATAAATATATTGGTCAACCAAACATTATTTCTCACTCTAAATGAACTAGTAAATGCACCATGATATCAAAAAAAGTTAATGAAAAAATTATCCTATAGATGAATTATAGAAACTATTTATTCTACAAATTTTTCAATGACTTATGATCAATTTCCATATTATAAATAAAATTAGAAAAATAAAACACATGAACCATATTGATTCTATAACATATTGGAAATCTTCTATAAAATGAAACTCATATGATTTTTTCCATAATTATGGAACCATCAAGATATTTCATACCATTAAAATTCACATCCATTAATGACACAATATGGAATATATTTTAAAAATAACCATGCCATAATTCAACATTATGAAGACACTAATGAATGAAACTTTTCTCTATCATTGAATATGTATGATAAGAAGGGGGAATAAATGGTATCTTTACATTAAAAGTGGGGGATAACTACAAATATATTCCCATTATGAGTAAGTTCAATATTTCTTTCTACACATATTTATTATTTTAGTTAATGTTTGAGAATGTTCCAATAAAAATTTCAATGATAATCTTCTCAACAAGATTGAAATCAATTCTACGTTTGACATCGTAATATATCCAATTTTATTAGAATAAAAAATAATGTCTATTTTATCAAATATAATTATAATTACCATTTTATGTTAATTTGTAAATGTCACATAAATGATTTCCACCCTTTCATTATACTAGTCATTGGATAAATATTTTGACGAAATAAAAAGTTATTTTGATCCATTGAATATCATTTTTAATCTTATATAAGAGTGATCATTATACATAAATTCTCAATAACCCATGTTTAATTTTGTTCTCCAATGATTTAGTTGGAAAAATGAAGTCTCTTTTTCAAATATTTTATAATAATTCTTACCATTAACACTACATGCTATCAAATTTCCATGCAATGGGAAGTCATTTATAGTGCACATAATAACTGCATGTATTTGTACATATTCCATTTTATTATAATAATCCACCATAATACCATACTCCCATAAGAGCATTAAATCTTCAATTAATGTTGAAAATATAAGATCACAATCCTTTTGGGGAATTTTTTGTCAAATTAAATTTAAACTCAACATGAATTAAATTTTATTAATTATAATTTTAAGAGATATTTTTTAATTACCAATAAAGCATGCCATGAACTAAGTAAGATATAAAGGATTTTATATGGATTTATTCCATCTGAGAATAATATATGCATGATATTTCTAACTTTATTTCTAAATATAGGAAATTGCTGATCAATTTAATTACACTGGGTTAAATCAACTAGATTACATAATTTAACATCACATATCTACTCATATTAATTCCATATTAACCACTGTGAATAAAGATTATTACAAAAAATGTTTCTAATGATGAATTATAATAAGATAAAAAATTTACATGGTAGAGATCTCTACAACTAATAAATCATATTTCAATTTTTCATTCATCTTATACTCTGAAGTGCCAAATTTATGAAAACATGAATTTTTTTTAATTCTCTCCCATATAGAACAAATTAATTAGGGTATGAATGTAACATTTCAAGTAAATGAAGAATAATAAAAATATTATATTTATTAATATTTGTGAATTAAATATTAATTTTACTTTAAAGGGGTTTCTATGTTCGATAGTGTACCCGATATCCAACAGCGGGTTTCTTTGGAAATTTACATTGCACACTAATAATATAATACTATTAATTTAAATGGTAGTTAACTCCTAGCCATTCTATTGGTGGGAATTCATGAAACTAACTACAATATTATTATACATGATTTTTAAATGAATTTACATTTATCCAATAAATTTTAGAGGCTTAAAATGTTAATGAATCTAATTTTAAGCATAATTTACATTAAAAGGCGGATTTACTGCCTTTTAATGGAGAACCCTTTTTAAATATAGTTTTGTTCACTTTAATACATTATATATGACCAAATAAAATACTTAATTATAATGGGGACATCAAAATTTACTTTGTGTATATTTTTGGAATTTTCCCGATAAAGTTCATTTTTTATGAATAGTGAAAATATTGTATTTTAATTCAAAACTATGTTTTAATATAATTTATTTATAGGGTTATATTATATTTTTAATTTGTTTTAAAGTTTAATTATAATATATTTTTACAATTTAATCCAATTTGGGTCTTTGGATGTAATTTCACATTGAAATTGGACATAAACAAGTATCAATATTTTGATAGTTATTGATTCTTAAAAACACACTATTTGTTTTAACAATGGGAATTAATTTTAAAATTAATTAATTCCACTTATATGTTTTGAATTTGAAAAAATAGACATATATTTTGAATTTGGAATATCAAATATAGCATAGGCTGAATTTATGATATTTTTATGAAAAACATCATTTTTTGATGAATAGTGAAACCACTTAGTGGTAGTTAAAAGAACTGACATTTTCATTTAAAGGAAATGTTACCACTCCTATGAATTGAATTTCGAAAATCCGATATACATGGTTGTTATCAAGAAGTAAAATGTGGTTCAATATGATAAAAATAATTTTTGGTGAATAGTAATTTTTGACTTTTATTTTCTGCAGTTAAAGGTAAATAGGGTAATTCAAGGTTAAAAGAATATTATAATAATTCAAAATTATCATAAAACATGTCCAAACGTTATTGGATGAGTCATGGCCGAGCATGGTACTATTTGGGTCGATTTTGGGACCACTTTGATCTACGTGGGAGTGAGAATGACATTTTAGAATAATTAATTTAATGTAAAGACAAAATTGACATTAACAAAAATATTTTAGTATTTAACTTATATATCATGTTATATAAGTCATATTATCAACTATAAATATTCATTGAAAATATGAAAATATTTCCTACATGATAGTATTCTTCTTATAATTTTTCGACATCGAATAAATTAAATTATTTATGACACAATAATGATGAAGTATTTACCTCATTATTAAATGATTAAAATAAATATGACTATAGTGATTAAAATATTATACAAAACATGTCCAATTTTGATTGGAGGATTTTATTTCGAATATGATTAATATTTTCTTCGACCATATTTATTTTTGGACCATTAGAAACTGAATATCATTATATAATAAAACAATTTTTTCACACATTCCAAAACAGCCCCTCCTCTCCCTTATAAAAGGAGATAATTTATATCCAATTCCTCACACGTCTCAAGACATTTTCCTTGTCCAAACTCTTCCCATTTAAGCTCCCTAAATCCCTATCCTCCTTCTAAAAGCCTTAAATTATACTGAAGGTATTTCAAGAAGTACTTTGGTTCAAACCAAAGAGAGTTACCCAAATTAAAGGTAACAGTTTCTCATAAATTGTTTTCTTTTCTCTTAGTTCTCCAACCTCTAAACTATTTTTATTTCTATTATTTTGTAACTACACCAGTATACTCATTATAATAGGATGTTTTATATGAATTATTAGAACTACACTTACACACACCTCCATCTAATGGATGATGAACATAATGTTTATGTGGATGAAAAATAATCGTCTCACGAAACGATGATTGTTCAATTAAATCTTACTGCCTCTCCTAGTGGAAATTATGATGGAACTGTATTTATATATGATATATATTATGTTTATTACTTCTTTATTCTTCTATACATCCCAATTAAATCAAACCATTATGGATTCCATAGTGGGTAAATACGATAATTTTATTTGAGGAAGTGCGGACTACCACACCCTCAAAGTGATGTGACTCTTTAATGCCTTCTGTGGGATGTATAAAGAATAGAGTTAATGATTTTATATATGAAATTAACTTGGAATTATAATATACCTTTGTATCATTATGTTTTAATTCCATTAACATAATAAATAGAAATGATTTTAGCGTTCAAGAGTACGTACGTCTTACCGTCTCCATGAAAGGTTCATTTCATTTTTTACCTCCATATGTTATGTACTATTATAAATACATGTATATACATGATATATATATATGATATATATGATATCTAAATCATTATTATCATTATGAAAATGGATATTTGACTACATTTACAACATGTAATTATAAGAAGTTCATTTTTGAGTCAAGTGTCAAATATCGACAAAACGAACGTTAATGATTACATAATGATTATAAGATGGTAATAAGTGATATAAAAGGATTAATAAACTTGAAAAAGGTTCTTATACAAGTAGAAATTAAATTTATTTTATTATTCATGAGATTAAAGATCGAACGGGTCAAATCGGACACAAGGTAAGGGACTTCGTATCAATCTATTTTCATTGAGGAATTTTTAGTTTTATACACGACATTATTTTATACGGTATATAAACGCATTTTAATTTTCATTTTATTCGAAGGGAATATTTTTATACGAAGAGTTATAATAAATGACAAAAATGAATGTTTTTTTAACTTAAGCGGTGACAATGACCCTTTCGCCGCCGAGATTATTATTTGATCTTTGGCTTCCATAACAAGCCAGAATGTTTTAAAAAAAATAAATACCATTTAAACTTTCTACGTATTTTGTTATTGAAAATGATTTTGAGAATGGATTTATTTTTTCAATATCTTGAAATGATATTTTATTATTGCAATGTGGAAATGTTATCTTTCCTTCATGATTATGTTATCTGTTATGATCATGTTATGGTTCTTGGGCATTGTTTACGTATACAGGTGGTTCTGTGACAAAACTAGGGCAGGTGAGCCCAAGATATCTCTCCAATTCATTGGGTAACATGACAGAGGTAAACATGAATGTTTCTCCTAAGAGATTTAGGGAATATACTGTGATGGGTATTCCAAAGTAACTCCCTATGTAGTTGTGATAGTTACAATATAAGAATGATATGGATGCCAAAAATTACCTTTATGATTTATGATTTCTATGTGTCATTCATAAATCTTATTATTCCATGAGGTACGTAAAAGAGCTAACTTTTTGTATGTATTTAGGAACAAATGTATTCATTCATTGTTTTATAACCCTTACTGAGCCTTTTATGCTCATCGCATGTTTTGAAATGTTTTCACATGACTTAAAGATGAATAGGGTCAAGGATGGGATCAAAAAAAAAGTCAGGCTGTCTAAAACATTGAACTAGACATGACTCTTTTTTTTCAAGAGTGATTATTTTATAAAAAAATGGAATCTGTGTAGAAATGACTACCTTGTAATCTTTTGAGATGTAATAGTTATGTCTTAATTATATAAAACTCTAAACCTGGAAAGATCCTCAATGTGAATTATAAATTTAATTGAACATTATGTAATGTTTTTGGTCGGGACATTATAGTTGGTATAAAAGGTAAGTTTAGATAAGTTTAGGAGTTAGGTTATTGTTAATGTAACATCTATAATGTAATTTATGTTAATATTGATATCATATAGCATTTCCAGATTACCATGTTTACTCGCCTAAGATTTTTTTGGGTTCAAAATGTTTTTCATTAGAGGAAACATGGCACCTATGTTGGGACGACATCAGGAGGAAGACAACCTTCCAAATCAGAAACCTAAGATGGTCGGAATTAGAACTGAACAGTTTGTTGATGTGATGGCATATTTGACTCTGGCGATAAACGGTGGTGGCATCCATGTATGAGATCAGCCAGATAAACCACATTATAACATGTCAGTAGTGTAGAATTTCATGAGACAACGTCCCCCATCATTCTGACGATTATATGACCATGTGTTAGCTAAAGGATGGATTAATGCACTGGAGAAGATTTTTTATTACCTGGGTTGTTTATAACATTAAAATTTTAGTCGTGTAGTTTACCATTTTAAAGGTGAAGCTGAGTAGTGGTGGTCGATGGTGAAAAATATCAGGGATAGTGAGGATATTGATGCTCTCGATTGGGATGAATTCAAAGGTATGTTTCTTGAGAAATATTTTCCTAAGGTGGTTCGTCTTAGAATGGAAAAAAAATTCCCAGAATAGAGGTAGGAGGATGACTCAGTGGTTGCTTATGAAGAAAAATTCACTCGACTAGCAAGGTATGCTCCAAATTTCATACAAGATCTTGATAGTAAATTCAACCATTTTTACTCAGGATTAAAGCCAAAGTATTGAAGGGATTTATCTTATCGTGAGTTCAAAATTTATGAAAAACTTTTTCGTTGTGCGGAGAAGGTTGAAATTGTGTTTTCCGATGATTAGGTATTATTTGACAAATGAAAAAAATAAGAGGTCGAGGTGGCAGGCGAAAGGGAAGAACTCTTCAAAAATGTCTAATGGTTAGAAACTTATGTTTAAAGTTTGTGAGAATTCTGGTAAAAAGCATGCTGAGGAATGTATTTTGAATTCTGGTAATTGCTACCGATGTGGTGAAATGGGACATAAGGCTTGTAATTGCACTGAAAAGGATCAGGGTAATTGTAGGATGAAATCTGATTTACAGTCAGTAAAATGTTTAAAGTGCAATGAAATGGGTCATTATGAAAATGAGTGTCCAACAATGAACTCAACTGAATAAAAGTATCCAGAATACAAGCAGAAAGGGGTGGAAAAATCCTTCGAAACTACTTCTGTAGTTGTTGGGCCATCAAATGAAGTTGTATCAGCTATACTATTTGTTTGTCAAGATTATAAAAATGTGTTGTTTGATTCAGGGTCTACACATTCTTTCATTTCTGAGAAGTTTTCTAGTAAATTGGGAATTCCATCTCATGATATGAATACTAAACTTATGGTAAAAACACATGGAGGAAATGTTGAGACAAAAAAAATATAAGAACATTCTTATCCTTGTGTGTGGAAAGAATCTTACTGCAAACCTTATTTTTTTTCCTCTAGTAGAGTTTGATGTTATTTTGGGCATGGATTGGATTTCTTTTCATCATGCTAAGATTGACTGTACAGCTAAAGAGGTTTCTTTTAGAATGATTTTCAGTCAGTGTACAAGAATGAACCCTTGCTTTTGATAACATACCAGGAAGTCAAAAAACTGGTAAAATATGGAAATGAATGTTACATTGAACATATTGTTTAAAATAAAGGAACTGTTCAAATTATTGATGTTCTAGTGGTAAATGAGTACCTTGATGTTTTTTCTGATGATTTTATTGGTATTATACCTGATTAGGAAGTTGAATTTACTGTTAACTTAGTTCCTAATGCTAACCCAATTTCAAAACCCACTTATCGAATATCTCAAATTCAACTTTTAGAGTTAAAGATGTAATTGTAGGAGTTATTATATAAAGGTTTCATTCGACCTAGCACATCACCATTGGGTGATCTTGTCTTGTTTGTTTAAAAAAAAGATGGTTCAATAAGACTTTTCATTGATTATAGAGCATTGAATAACATCAGTGTTATGAATAAGTATCATTTTCCGTATATCTATGATTTGTTTGATTAGCTCTAGGGAGCTCAGTATTTTTCGAAGATTGACTTGAGGTCGGGGTACCATCAGTTGAATGTAAAGGAAGAATACGTTCCTAAGACCACGTTTCATACAAGATATGGCCATTATGAATTTGTAGTTATGCCTTTTGGGTTAACCAATGCACCTGGTGTATTCATTGATCTTATGAATATAATTTTCCATTAGTTCTTGTATTAGTTTGTGTTTTTGTTCATTGATGATATTTTGGTTTATCCCAAAAGTAAGGAGGAACATGAAAGTCATTTACGGGTTGTCTTGAAAACCATAACAGAAAAGAAACATTATTGGAAATTCATCAAGTGTGAGTTTTGGTTAAAAAATATTTCTTTCCTTGGTCACATTGTTTCAAAAAATAGTATAACTGTTGATCTTGCTAAAAGGAATGTTGTTGAAGAATGGACATGACCCATAAATATAACCAAGATTAGTAGTTTTCTTGGTTTGGAAGGTTATTACTGATGGTTTTAATGAAATGTTTTCAAGGTTATCTATCCAATGACTTAGCTAACTCGAAAATGTGTTGAGTTCATCTAGACAATATAATGTAATGATTATTTCAAGGAATTGAAATGAAGATTGGTGAATGCTCCAGTTTTAGCACTACCATCCAGAAATTGTGAGTTTCTTATCTACAGTGATGCTTCGTTGAAGGGTCTAGGTTGTGTCTTAATACAGAATGATCAGGTAATTTCTTGTGCTTTACATCAGTTGAAACCAAATGAGTTAAATTACCCTACACATGATTTGGAATTAGCTGCTAATGTTTTTGCTTTAAAATTTTGGAGGCATCATTAGTATGGAGTGAAGTGTGAAATATATACTGACCACAGATGTGTGAAGTATATGTTCACTCAAAAATAACATAACATGACACAGAGGATATGGTTGGATTAATCAAGGATTATGATAGCACGATACTTTACCATCCGGGAAAAGAAAATAAATGGTTGTTCCTTTGAGTCAAAAAAGTAACGCTTCATTAACCATGATATATTTGGAACAAGATCCTTTGGTTTTTGATATGATGAATTATGGCATAGAATTTTTTGGTGTAGGATATTCATCTATTTTGTTTTATGTGTCAATGAGATCATCTCTATCAGACAGAATAAGGAAAGCACAAGAGGAAGATAGTGAGTTGCAGAAAAAGGTAGAGTTTTTTCAGAAGGGTAAGATGCCTGAATTTAACATTGATAATGATTGTGTTTTGAGATTTGGGAAAATATTATGTGTACCTTGTGATTCACATTTGAAGAATGAGTTGTTATGTGAAGTTCATAGTTCACTATTTTCAGTTCATCCTGGTAGTATTAAGATGTACAGTGATCTTCGAGAGTATTACTGGTTGGATGGAATGAAAAGAGATATTGCTGATATTACATTGAAGTGTTTGACTTGTCAGCAAGTTAAAGAAGAGTGGAAGTTACTGAAAGGAATGCTTCAGCATCTACCAGTGCCAGAGTGGAAATGGGAAAATATATCCACGGACTTTGTTGTGGGATTACCAAAGACATCTCGAGGTAATAATGCAATCTGGGTTATAGTTAAACGGTTAACTAAATCTAATCATTTCCTTCCTATTAGAGATACTTTGTATCTATATCAACTTGCTCGGTTGTATGTTAAAGAGATAGTCAGGTTGCATTGATTTCCCCTCTCTATTGTATCTGATCGTGATCCCAGGTTCACTTCTAACATTTGGAAAGGCCTTTAGAAGTCATTGGGTACTAAATTAAATTTTAGTACTACATTTCATCCTCAATCAGATGGGAAGTCAGAACGAACAATTCAGACATTGGAGGATATGTTACGTGCTTGCTCGATGGATTATTAGGGAAGTTGGGACCAACATATTTTCTTTGGTTTTATTTTCATATAATAACAGTTTTCATTCCAGTATACAGATGGCTCATTTGAGGTATTATATGGAAAGCATTGTTGAACTCTAGATTTTTGGGATGAAGTAGGTTAAAGGAAGATGATGGGACAAGAATTGGTAGAAGAGATGGAAGAGAAAGATCAGTTGATTCAGAAGCACATGAGAACAGCTCAGCGATGACAGAAAATATATTCAGATAACCGGAGGAAGGATCCTTCCTTTGAGGTAGGTGATCATGTATTTCTCAAAGTTTATCCATGGAAAAGTGTGATGTGTTTTGGTAAGAAGGGAATTTTGAGTCCGAGGTTCATTAGACCTTATGAAATTCTGGAGAAAGTTGGATTAGTTGCGTATAGAGTGTCATTACCTCCATGTTTATCCTAGGTACACAATGTTTTTCATGTTATATGATGAGAAAGTATATGCCAGATCCATCTCATGTTTTGAGCCCAGAGGTAGTTCAATTAGAAGAGAATCTCTCTTATGAAGAATAACCAGTCCATATTCTTGACCGTAGAGAGAAAGTGTTGCGGAATAAGGTAATTCACTAGGTAACGGTTTTGTGGAAAAACAATATGGTGGAAGAGGCAACATGGTAATCTGAAAATGCTATGAGGGATAAATACGCCCACTTAATTTGATAAGTAAATAAAAATTGTGATGATTCAATTCCCAAAAGGTGGGAAGGATGTAACATCTCAAGTGAATAAAGAATAAGTCATATTTTATATTTATTAATATATCTGAATTAAAAATTAATTTTACTTCAAAGGGGTTTCTATGTTCGATAGCGTACCCGATACGCAATAGCGGCTTTCTTTGGAATATGACATTGCAAACTAATAATATAATATTATTATTTAAAATGGTGGTTAACTACTAGTCGTTGTATTATAATTAATTAATGAAACTAACTACAATATGATTATACATTATTGTTAAATGAATTTACATTTATCCAATACATGTTAGAGGCTTAAAATGTGAATGAATCTAATTTTAAGCATAATTTACATTAAAAGGTGGATTTACTACCTTTTAATAGTGAAACCTTTTTAAATCTAGTATTGGTCACTTTAATACATTCTACAGGACCAAATAAAATCCTTCTTTATAATTGGGATATCACAATTTACTTTGTGTAAATTTTTGGAATTTTTCCGATAAAGTTCATTTTTTTATTAATAGTGAAAATATTGTATTTTAATTCAAAACAATGATTTAATATAATTTATTTATATGGGTAGATTATATTTTTAATTTTTTTAAAATAGTAATTATAATATAGTTTTAACATTTAGTCCAATGTTGGTCATTGGATGTAATTTCACTTTGAAATTGGACATAAACAAGTATCAATCTGTTGATAGATAATATTTATTAAAAACAAGTTATTTGTTTTAACAACGGGAATTAATTTTAAAATTAATTAATTCCACTTCTATGTTTTGAATTTTGAAAAAAAAATACATCAATTTTTAATTTGGAATAACAAATATATCTTAGGCTGAATTTTTGATATTTTTCTGAAAAACATCTATTTTTGATTAATAGTGAAACCACTTAATGATAGTTTAAAAAACTGACCTCTTCATTTAAATAAAAATTTACCACTTCTATGAATTGAATTCCTAAAACCAAATATACATGTTTGTTATCAAGAAGTAAAATGTGGTTGAATAAGATGAAAATATTTTTTTGGTGAATAGTAACTTTTGACTTTTATTTTCCGCGGTTAAAGGTAAATAAGGTAATTCAAGTTTAAAAGAATATTATAATAATTAAAAATTATTTTAACACTTGTAAAAACCTTATTGGTTGAGTCATGGCTGACCATGGGCATCATTGGGTCGACTTTGGGACCCCTTTGATCGACTTGGGAGCGAAAATGACAATTTAGATTAATTAATTTAATGTAAAGTCAAAATTGACAATAACAAAAATCTTTTAGTAATTAATTTTTATATGGTGTTATATAAGTCCTATTTTATATTATAATAGAATTATAATATACCTTTGTATCATTATGTTTTAATTCCATTAAATTAATAAATAAAAATGAAAGTAGCATTCATGCGTACGTATAGCTTACCGTCTCCATGAACGGTGCATTTCATTTCATACCTCCCAATGTTATGTACTATTATAAATACATGTATATACTTGATATATATATATATATATGATATATATGATATCTAAATCATGATTATAATTCTAGAGATAATGAATATTTTACTACATTTACAACATGTAATTATAAGAAGTCCATTTTTGACTCAAGTGCCAAATATCTACAAAATGAACGTTAATGAATACATAATGCTTATAACATGGTAATAAGTGATATAAAAGGATTAATAAACTGGAAAAAGGTTCATAATAAATTAAAAATTATCTTTTGATTATTATTCAGGAGATTAAAGAACAAATGGGTCAAGTCAGACATGAGGTAAGGGACTTCATCTCAATCTCTTTTCATTGAGAAATTTTTATTTTTATACACGAATTTATTTTATACAGTGTATAAACCCCTTTGACATTTCATTTTATTCAAAGGGAATATTTTTATACGAATATTTTTACTAAATGAAAAAAAGGAATGCTTCTTTTAACGTAAGCGGTGACAAAAACCTTTCTGTCGCCGCGAGTATTATTTGATCTTTGGCTTCATTAACAAGCCAGAATGTTTTTAAAAGGAAAAATAAATACCATATACTGTTTTTACGTATTTTGGTATTGAAAATGATTTTGAGAATGGATTTATTATTTCAATATCATGAAATGGTATTTTATTATTTCAATGTGGAAATGTTATCTTTACTTTATGCTTATGTTATGTATTACGATTATGTTATGGTTCTGGGGAATTATATACGTATATGGGTGGTTCCGTGATAAACATATGGTGGGTGAGCCCGAGATAGGTCATTAATGCATTGGTTAATGTGACAGAGGTAAACATGAATTTTTATTCTATGAGATTTAGGGAATATACTGGGATGGGTATTCCAAAGTAACTCCCTATGTAGCTGTGATAGTTACAATGTAAGTATGATATGGATGCCATAAGTTACATTTATGATTTATGATTTCTATGTGTCTTTCATTAATCTTATGATTTCATGAGTTAAGTAAAAGAGTTCATGGTTTGTATGTATTTATGAACAAATGTTTTCATTCATTGTTTTATAACACTTACTGAGCCTTTTATACTCATCCCAAGTTTTGAAATGTTTCCATAGGAATTAAAGATGAATAGGGTCATGAATGAGATCAAGGAAAAGTCATACAATCTAAAACATGGAACTAGACATGGATCATTTTTTCAAGAGTTTTTATATATAAAAAAATTGGAATCTGTGTAGAAATGTCTACATTGTAATCTTTTGAGATGTAATAGTTATTTCCTACTTCTCTAAAACTCTAAACATCAAAAGATCCTCAATGTGAATTATTCATTTAATTCAACATTATGTAATGTTTAAGGTCAGGTCCTTATAATGAATGTATTTTTTATGTATCATAATCCAATTAAATATGTATTTTCTAATTTATTTCTTCTAAATTCTATTTATACTAAAATATGAATTTATATTTTTATCTAATTAATTACAGATGGTTACTTCATAACTCAATCAGCTCTCAAGTTCATCATTTCACTACTATAGATTCCACTCCTTATATCAAGAGACTTTTCATCAGATGTCTTTTAGCTTCTCCATGGTATTTGATATGATATAAATTATTTTCTTCTTCATTATAGATAATCCAATTTAAATGCATGTCATGGGAGGATCCTTACTGTTATCTGTAAAGCTTCTTTGATCAATCAAGGAAACTAAAAAACCATATAATTGACTGCATATAATGACCCATACTTTACATACATTGTTATTACTTCAGAATTGAAGCACAGTTATTACAACATATAACAAAACCAAGAAAGGACCGTATATGTATAGTGTCTTTAGAAACTGGGAAACATAAACAACTGGTTCATAAGGCATCTACTTTTCCTCCTATTTATTTCATCATATCTAGAGTCCCTTTTTGGCATATTCTACTTAATAAACTTCTTCCTGACCTGGGGAAATAAAACATACAAAATGGTGAGCTCAAATGCTCAGTGAGGATAATCAAAATAAATATCAATCACATCATATTCATAAGAACATAACATTTTGGAAATTTTAACCTGCAAAAGGGAGCATAATTTCATAACATGGGATAAATCATAGTAGTGAAATGAAATCCCAATAATCATAACTTAAAACATGAAACTTTGTGGAATACACACATAATCATAGAGAATCATTTCTTGTTAGTCAAGACTCATTTCCAAGACTATCTTAGTGGACAAAGTCCCTTTCTGAACCGAGTTCACTCCTCGTTTCAGTCCTGTTTCACTGAACCGGTATAACCTACCGTTCCAGACATGTCTATCTCATGAGATATAAAATATTTACCCAATTAATTGGAGGGATATATATGTCCCATCCATCTCATAATGATACCATTCTTATGTGTCTCTCAAAATCATAAATCATACATCATTGCATAACCCATGTAATAAAAATGGAATTCTTAAACAACATGACATCATAAAAAAATTCATATAAGATAAAGGAATTCATAAAAATAATTCCATCACAATGTAATCAAATCAATGTAATAATAGAAATTTAAACAGAACCCTTTATTATCTTAGATGGAAAATAATTTTGATAAAACACTTGAACTCCATTCTTGAGGAAAATATCCTTTCTACCTCAAAAACGCTTTTCCTTTCATAAAATTTCATACAGTTCTAAACTAAAAGAAGTTGATTAAAAATAAACTTGAAAACTTGTAAAGGAAGCTTCTTGGAAATAATGTTTTAAAAATCCATTCATGCCGTATAAGTTAAAAAAACATTCTTCGTACTTTTGTCGAAAAAGTCAAATAGTACCTCGTACAAAAAACGACAAAAGATTCCTTTCATATCCTTTAATAAAAACACACCGAAGGGTAAAATTGAATTTAAACAATTATAGGTGGATGGAAATAATATTACATATTGAGGAAAAATGGATGTGGATGATAAAATACACCCCAATAAATACCAAAGTATAAACAATCTCAGATAAAAATGAGATTGTGATATTTCCCTTACCTTAGGTCTGATATGCTTTGTACGTGACCGAAACTCCTGTATAATGATTTAAATAATGTTATTGACTTCTTACAGAATCATAATTATTGTTATGATATCATATATGGTCATATTCTTAGCTTCTTAGTAGTAATATTTCATTGCTACTTGTTATTCGGGTGTTTATAACTTTTTGTTCTTATGCGTGTTTTGTCGAATAAATTCTTATTCTTCTCTTTAGGTTATAGATACCTAATTTCTAGAATTTATTAGTGTAATATATATCATATTCATTAATTCAATTCATTTATATAATTATTATGAAATGAAGATCATGTAGAATGAGTCACATCACATCGTGGAGACAGTATTCCGTACGTACGCACGAGTGATGATATCGTTCCTATGATCGTGGAATTGTATTGAAGTGTATGTATACTATTTCAGAATTATTATAACTTTATAATAGTCATATATAGTCATTATTTACACCATTATACCCATCCGAGTAAGGTGGTGGTGGAAAATAGATTACACCACGGCGTGGAGACGGTATTCCGTACGTACGCACGCGCGGTGATTTCTTTTTCCGTAGGATGGATAGATGGTGAAATAGGGTTGTTTCATACTTATAATAACATATCAGTATATGAGTGATACTTATGTTATTACTTCATAATGAGACAACTAAAGAAGAAGAAGTGGAAGAAGAAATAAAGATGAAAGAATCGGTAACAGACATTACCTCTTCTTTGAAGTGCTTCATTGAGACCTCCTTTTAGGGCACTAAAATAGGTCTTTGATGAAGACCAGAACCTCTAGGATGTCTCTAGGGAAGTGGATAGGATAAATTGTCATGGGTTGGCCTAGCTTTAAGGCTCAAAGTGGTGTGAGGAAGAGAGGGAGGAGGTGCCCTTTTATAATGGAGGAGAGGGGCACCATTGGAATAACAAAAAATATTATTTTATTATAAAGTCATGTTCGGTTTTAAATAGCTCCAAATTAATTTATTTCGAGGATAAGATGGGGATGGGTCTAAATCCTCTCATCCAATAGAATTTAGACATGTTTAGGTTCCTATTTTAACCTTATCATGTAGATTTAACATTACGTTAAATAATTTTACTTTTACCGTGTCTTCTGGTGTTCTTATACTATAAGGTTAATAAACTTACTATAAGCTGCCAAACGAACCCCAAGTTATTTATTATTAATATATATAAGCTTGTCTAAGTCATTTGGCCAATACTTAGATTTATAGGAATAAAATACAATTAATAATATACTATTTGTTTTAAAAACTATTTTATGTCAATTTTGACACTATTTAGTAATTAATTTTTGTGAAAATCATAACAGAATGATTAGTTCGAACAAAGTTAATTAAATCAATAATAACATTTCATATTAATATATAAAATTAGTGGAACTCATACAAAGTGTCAAATTACATTTATTTTGGTGTTTATAACATCAATTATGTCAATATTTCATTAATAAGATAAATACTGCATCATCTTTGTGTCATAAATAAATTAAATTATTTAATGTCTAAAAATTAAAATAAAAATCCATTATGTAGGAAATATTTTTATCTTTCTAATGAATATTTATAGTCTAATTTATCTTCTGTATAACCCCATATTAAAAATTATTTACTTATTAAACATTGATTTTAACTATTTTAACCCTTCTTTAAATAAATTAATAATAAATGTCCTAATATAATCCAAGTGGGACTAAATGGTCATATGTTTTTCCTAAGGTTGTTTTTGGTCGAATTACATTTGTCCAATAGAATTAGGACATGTTTTAGGGTAATAATAAAATCATTTTTACCCTTAACAACCCTATTTACTTTTAACCGTGGTAAAAAAGTAAAAAGTAACTATTCACCAAAAAAATATTTTATCTCATTAAACCAAATTTTACTTACTGACATCAACCGTGTCTCTTGGTTTTTCAAAATTCCACTCACAGAAGCAGTAAAATTATGTTTTATGAAAAATTAAGTTTTTTACTACCACTTGGTGGTTTCACTATTCATCAAAAATTGAAAGTTTTCAGAAAAATACCAAAATTTCACCCTAGGCTAATTTAGAGATTCAGAATTCAAAAATGAAGTCTATTTTGAAAAATAAAATTTTTAAAATTTCAAAAAGTGGTTATTACTATTCATAACGGCTAGTTTTAAAAATATTTTAATAGCATATCATTGTTTAGTGAAACTCGGTATTGCGTATGACGCAAGCTATCGAGGAAGGTCAAAATTTCGTGTAAAGAAAGCCAAGAAAGTGTAGTATGTATAAAAAGATTCCTTTGATGATTTATAAAACATAAAAGTCTCGGGTGTTACATTCTACCCCCCTTTAAATGATTTTCGCCCTCGAAATTCGTCACTTTGTAACAAACAAATGAGGATACCTCTCCCTCATCATATCCTCAAGTTCCCATGTAGCTTCTTCTAATTGGTGGTTCCTCTATAAAACATTCACCAATCTAGTGGTCTTGTTTCATAGGACTTTTTCACTATGATCCAGAATCTCAATCGGTTGTTCTTCATAAGAAATATCTTGCTCTTGCGGTACAACTTCTGAGCTGAGTACATGTGAAGGATCGGGTATGGACTTTCTCAGGATAGATACATGGAACACATCATGAACTTGAGAGAGAATCGGTGGAAGAACCAATCAGTAAGCTACCATCCCAACACGATCCAGTATTTCGAAAGGACCGATATATCTAGGGCTCAACTTCCTCTTCTTTCCAAATATCAAAACCCTCTTCCAGGGAGATATTCGTAAGAACACTTTATCACCCACTTCAAACTCTAGGTCTTTTCTTCGGTTGTCGGCATAACTTTCCTGTCGACTCTGAGATGCTCTTAGGTGTTGTTGAAAAGATCTGACCTTTTCTGCCATATCATCAACGAGATCGGGTCCTAATAGCTTTCTTTCCCCAACTTCATCCCAGCAAGATGGAGTCCTGTATTTCATTCCATAGAGAGATTCATAATGATCCATCTGAATACTGGAGTGAAAGCTATTATTATAAGAAAATTGCACCAAAGATAGGTGTTGATCCCAACCACCTTTCAAATCCATAGAGCAAGATCTCAACATATCTTCTAGAGTTTGAATTGTTCTCTCAGACTGTCCGTCTGTCTGAGGATGATAAGCAGTGCTAAAACTCAACTCTGTATCCAGAGTAATCTGAATACTTCACCAGAACTTCGAGGTAAATATCTAATCCCGATCAGATATAATAGAAAGTGGTACTCCATGAAATCTTACCACTTCCTTTACATATATCCTGGAAGCTTATCCAGAGAGAAATCCTCTCTAATAGCAATGAACTGTGCAGATTTTGTAAGATGATCAACTATGACCCAGATAGCATTATTGCCTTTTGATGTTTTAGGAAGTCCTGTGACAAAGTCCATAGTGATGTTTTCCCATTTCCATTTGGGTATGGGTAATGGTTGTAACATCCCCTTAGAATTCTGTCTCTCAGCTTTAACTTGTTGACAAACCACGCATTGAGAGACATATTCAGCAACATCTCTTTTCATGTCATCCCACCAGAAGTATTCTTTCAGGTCCTAATACATCTTCGTGCTTCCAGGATGAATAGTGAATGAAGAACTAGGAGCCTCATCTAGCAGCTCCTTTTTTAATTCGGGGATGGGAGGAACACAAACCCAATTACTGAACTTTATTATCTCATCACAATCAAGGATGAATTTAGGAACATTTCTCACATTCTTTTGTAACTCAACATCTTATTTTTGTGCCTCTTTAATCTTCACATGTATAGATGGTTGAACATTCATTTGAGAAAGATACAATTTTTCCCCTTTCATTATAATTCCAAGATCCATCCATTGTAAATCCATAAATATTTGATCTTTTGTGATCCTCATCATGGATAAACTATTATGGTCTTGTCGACTTAATGCAGCTGCCACCTTGTTTTCTTTCCCAGGGTGGTAATGGATTGAGCAGTCGTAATCCTTAATCAGCTCCAACCATCTTCTTTGGCGCATATTCATCTCCTTTTGTGTGAAAATAAACTTTAAACATTTATTATCAGTATAAATGTCACACCTTCCTCCATAAAGATAATGCCTCTAAATAATTAATGCAATGATTAACGCAGCTAACTCCAAATCATGAGTTGGGTAATTTTGCTCATGTATTTTCAACTGTCGTGAGGCATAAGCTATCACCATATCATTTTTCATAATAACACACCCCAATCCCTTCTTGGATGCATCACTGTAGATCACAAACCTTTCTCCACTACAAGGCACTGTGAACACAGGTGCACTGGATAACATTCATTTCAACTCCTTGAAATTCTCTTCATATTCATCCGTCCAAACAAACATAACTCATTTCTGAGTCAACTTGGTGAGTGGATTAGATAATCGTGAAAAATCATTCACAAAACATCGATAATATCCATCCAAACCAAGAAAACTTCGGATCTCGGTTACTGTTGTTGGTCTCGACCATTTTTCAATAACCTCTATTTTTGCTGGATCCACAGATATCCCCTCCTTTGAGATTATGTGACAAAAAAATGAAACTTTTTGAAGCCAAAGTTCACACTTGTTAAATTTGGCATAAAGCTTCTCCTTTCACAGGGTCTTCAATATAATTCTCAAGTTATCTTCATGTTCTTCCTTGCTCTTTGAATAGACAAGAATATAATCAATAAAGACTACCACAAACTGATCAAGATAGTCTCTACAGACACTATTCATTAGATCCATGATGATAGTAGGGGCATTAGTATGACCAAATGGCATCACTATAAATTCATAGTGTCCATACCTTATATGGAAAGTCGTCTTTGGTATATCCTCCCTTTTAACCCTTAACTGATGATACCATGATCGAAGATCAATCTTGGAATGGTATTGAGCTCCGCATAGTTGGTCAAATAGGTCATCAATGCGTAGGAGAGGATATTTGTTCTTGATAGTAATATTGTTAAGTTCTCGATAATCAATCCAGAGTCTCATTGATCCATCTTTCTTCTTAACAAAAAGAACAGGTGCTCCCCAAGGTGACTCACTCGGGCATATGAACCCCTTATCAAGATTCTCTTGGAGTTGCTTCATCAATTCTTGCAACTCAATTGGGGCCATTCTATAAGGTGTCTTTGAAATAGGAAAAGCACCCGGTACGAGTTCTATTGAAAACTCAAGTTCACGATTCGTTGGAAGACCCGGTAATTCCTCCGGAAAGACATCATCAAACTCCCGTACAATGGGAATATTCTTAATCATGAGTTTCTCACCAACCATTTGAGATAAATAACCTTCATTTAGTGGAATCAATACTCATAAAATGGTTGAAAATTCCACTGGAAGGTTATGTTCATCCTTGCATCGATAGACGATCATAGATTGATCTGGAATATGAAATGTGACTTCCCTTCTTTGGCAATTGATATGAGCTCCATGTAGAGAAAGCCAATCCATGCCAAGAATCACATTAAATTCCACTATAGGAAGGATCACAAGATTTTCAAGAAGCACATTCCCACAAACTTCAATCAGAGAAGAATTATAAACTTTTGATGTGATTGTTGTGCCATTAGGTGTTGTCACAGCTAACTCAACATCTAATTGTTGAGGTAATACGGTGATACCCCTAGGAAATTCTTCAAAAATAAAGGAGTGGTTGGATCCAGAATCAAATAAAACATTTTCTACTTTATAGTGGATGGTAAGTTTACCTTTTACCACATCGTTATTGTACTCCACATCGCTGATAGAAATTGCATGTGACATTCCTTTGTCTTTAGCCTTAAGAGTTTGTTGACGTCGACCATCATCATCAACCCTTGGATCAGGGTATTTATTGGCATAATGTCCCATCTCCTTGCACTTGAAGCATTGATGTGTAGTAGGTTAATTCTGTGTATCCCTTCCTTTGTTTTCATCATTAGACATCTTCTTCCCATCATCATGGAATTCAAATGCCCGATGACCTTCATTTCCACATTTGAAACATTTACTTGTCCCTTTAAGACAACTCCCTCCATGTTTCATTCCACACTTTGAGAATAAGGTAAATCTCATCTTCTTTTCTGTGTTCTCTTTAGACATTCCATTGAATTACATTTTCCTCTTCTTATCAAGCCCATATGACTGATGGGTTACTCCAATCTCCATCTCAAATTTGAGAGCACATCGAACGATTTCCTCGTAGCTATTGAAGTCCCTTATGGCTAAGGCCCTTTGATGACTTGGTTTTAAGCGACTAATGAATCGATCGATCTTACTCTCAGGTTTGATAATAATACCAGAAGCGTACCTTGCATGTCTTGTATAATTTGCTTCATAGGTACCAACAGATTCGTCATCCTTTTGATTCAGTTCAATAAAATCTTTCTCCATCTTTGTTCGGAGAATACGAGGGAAGTACTTATTGAAAAATAGGTTCTTGAACTCGTCTCATTCCATGGACTCAATTTCATCCCTTTTCCTCACATTCTTAATAAGATTCCACCATTTATCAGCATCACCTTCCAAACGATACACTTCTAAGATGACATTATCATGCTCAGAAAATAGAAGAACTGAAAATATCTTTTCAGTAGTACTAATCCATTGTTCAGCAACTAATGGATCAGTAGACCCGCTGAATGAAGGTGGACGCTGTCTCATGAAGGATTCAACAGAATGTTGCTCCTTCCATTGCAATTTTGGAGGTCCTGCATGATTCATTGCTTGAGAAATTTGTGTTAGCATTGCTACTCGATTTTGCATTCCAGCTCCCATAACGTTTGGTTTCTTAGGGGGACAATCATTGCATTGCCCGTCGCATTCCGCATTAACACGATTCCTTCGTGTTCCAGCCATTGACTAAAAGCATGAATAATAGTGTGAGAAACACTAATTATAATAGGAAAACCACATAATCAAGAATAAAATTTCACACTTAAGTTCTTATCCTAGGTTATTCATGGTCATTTCTAAAACACTAAGATTGTGTTCTATGCTTAGACTTATCCTTAGGGTTCTTACTAAGGCTTTCACATCCTATTTTCCAAAGGATGACTATACCTTTCCTCTGATACCAAGTATAATTACTCATACTTTACATAAATTGTTATTACTTCAGAATTGAAGCACACTTATTACAACATATAACAAAACCAAGAAAGGACTGTATAGGTATAGTGTCTTTTGAAACATGTAAACATAAGCAACTGGTTCATAAAGCATCTACTTTGCCTCCCATTTATTTCCTCATATCTAGAGTCACTTTTTGGAATATTCTACTTAATAACCTTCTTCCTGACCTGGGGAAATAAAACATACAAAAGGGTGATCTCAAATGCTTAGTAAGGATAAACAAAAGAAATATCAATCTCATCATATTCTTAAGAACATAACATTTTGGAAATCTTAGCCTGTAAAAGGGAGCATAATTTCATAACATGGGATAAATCATAGTAGTGAAATGAAATCCCAATAATCATAACATAAAACATGAAACTTTGTGGCATACACACATAATCATAGAGAATCATTTCTTGTAAGTCAAGACTCATTTCCAAGACTATCTTAGTGGACAAAGTCTCTTTCTGAACCGAGTTCACTCCTCGTTTCAGTCCTGTTTCACTAAACCGGTATAACCTACCGTTCCATCCATGTCTATCTCAAGAGATATAAAATCATTACCCAATGCATTGGAGGGAGATATAGGTCCCACCCATCTCATAATGATACCATTCTTATGTGTGCCACAAAATCATAAATCATACATCATTGCATAACACATGTAATAAAAATGGAATTCTTAAACAACATGAAATCATAAAACAATTCATATAAGATAAAGGAATTCATAAAAATAATTCCATCACAACATAATCAAATCAATGTAATAATAGGGATATAAACATAACCCTTTATTATCTTTGATGGAAAATAATTTTGATAAAACACTTGAACTCTATTCTTGAGGAAAATATCCTTTCTACCTCAAAAAAAATTTTCCGTTCATAACATGTCATACAATTCTAAACTAAAAGAAGTTGATTAAAAATAAACTTGAAAACTTATAAAGGAATCTTCTTGGAAATAATGTTTTAAAAATCCATTCATTCCGTATAAGTTAAAAAAACATTCTTCACACTTTTGTAGGAAAAGTCAAAATGTACCTCGTACGAAAAACGACAAAAGATTCCTTTCATATCCATTACTAAAAACTCACCGAAGGGTAAAATTGGATTTAAAAAATTATAGGTTGATGGAAATAATATTAAATATTGAGGAAACATGGATGTGGATGATAAAATACACCCCAGTAAATACCAAAGTATAAACAATCTCGGATAAAAATGAGATTGTGATATTTCCTTTACCATAGGTCTGATATGCTTTGTACACGTCCGAAACTCCTGTATAATGATTTAAATAATGTTATTGACTTATTACAGAATCATAATTATTTTTATGATATCATATATATTAATATTCATAGCTTCATAGTAGTAATATTTCATTGCTACTTGTTATTCGGGTGTTTATAACTTTTTGTTCTTATGTGTGTTTTGTCGAATAAATTCTTATTATTATATTTAGGTTATAGATTCCTCATTTATAGAATGGTATTAGTGTAATATATATCATATTAATTAAATCAATTCATTTATATAATCATTATGAACTGAAGATCATGTAGAAGGAGTCGCATCACATCGTGGAGACGGTATTCCGTACGTACGCACGAGTGATGATATCGTTCCTATGATCGTGGAATTGTATTGGAGTGTATGTATACTATTTCATAATTAGTATCACTTTATAATAGTAATATATAGTAATTATTTACACCATTATACCCATCCAAGTAAGGTGGTGTTTGAAAATATATTACACCACGACGTGGAGACAATATTCTGTACGTACGCACGCGCGATGATTTCTTTTTCCGTAGGATGGATAGATTGTGAAATAGAGTTGTTTCATACTTATAATAAAAAATCAGTATATTAGTGATAATGATTTTGTTACTTCATAATGAAACAACTAAATAAGAAGAAGTGTAAGAATAAATAAAGATGAAAGAATTGGTAACATACATTTCCTCTTCTTTAAAGTGCTTCTTTGAGACCTCCATTTAGGGAACTAAAATAGGTCTTTGAAGAAGAACAGAACCTCTAGGATGTCTCTAGGGAAGTGGAGAGGAGAAAGTTTCAGGGGTTGGATGATCTTGAAGGCTCAAAGTGGTGTGAGGAAGAGAGGGAGGATGTTCCCTTTTATAAGGGAGGAGAGGGGAACCTTTGGAATAACTAAAAATATTATTTTATTATAAAGTCATGTTCGGTTTTAAATAGCTCCAAATTGATTTATTTCGAGGATAAGGTGGGTATGGGTCAAAATAATTTCATCCAATAGAATTTATAGATGTTTAGGTTCTTATTGTAACCTTCTCATGAGGATTTAACATTAAGTTAAATAATTTTACTTTTACCGTGTCTTCTTGTGTTCTTATACTATAAGGTTAATAAACTTACTATAAGCAGACAAACGAACCCCAAGTTGTTTATTATTAATATATATGACCTTATCTAAGTCATTTGGCCGAACCTTATATTTTTAGGAATAAAATAACAATTTCTAATATAATATTTGTTTTCAAAAATATTTTATGTCAATTTTGACACTATTTAGTAATTAATTTTTTTGAAACTCATAACAGAATGATTAGTTCAAAACAAGTTAATTAAATAAATAATATCATGTCATATTAATCTAGAAAATTTTTTTAATTCATAAAAAGTGTCAAATTTCATTTATTTTGGTGTTTATAACATCAATTATGTCAATATTTCATTAATAAGATAATTACTGCATTATCTTTGTGTCATAAATAAATTAAATTATTTAATGTATAAAAATTACAAATAAAATACCATTATGTAGGAAATATTTTTAGATTTCTAATGAATATTTATACTCGAATTTATCTTATGTATAACCCCATATTAAAAATTATTTACTTATTAAACATTGATTTTAACTATTTTAACCCTTCTTTAAATAAATTAATAATAAATGTCCTAATCTAATCCAAGTGGGCCTAAATGGTCATATTTTATATCTCAGGTTGTTTTTGGTCGAATTACATTTGTTCAATAGAATTAGGACATGTGTTAGGGTAATAATAATGTCATTTTTACCCTTAACTACCCTATTTACTTTTAATCGTGGTAAAAAAAGTAAAAACTTACTATTCACCAAAAAATTATTTTCATCTCATTGAACCACATTTTACTTACTGGCATCAACCGTGTCTATCGGATTTTTGAAATTCCACTCACAGATGTGGTAAAATTATGTTTTATGAAAAATTCAGTTTTTTAACTACCACTTAGTGGTTTCACTATTCATCAAAAATTGAAACTTTTCAGAAAAATACCAAAATTTCACCCTAGGCTAATTTCAATATTCCAAATTCAAAAATGAAGTCCATTTTAAAAAAAATTATAAAATTTAAAAAAGTGGTTTATACTATTAATAACAGCTAGTTTTAATAATATTTTAATAGCATATCATTGTTTAGTGAAACCCGGTATTGCGTACGATGCATGCTATCGAGGAAGGTCGTCATTTCGTGTAAAGCAAGCCAAGCAAGTGCTATATGTAGAAAAAGATTGCTTTGATGTTTTATATAACATAAAAGTCTCAGTTGTTACACTACATCATTTTGTGGTCCCTTGATCTTGATGGAATTTACTCTTAGCCACAATGCACCATTGAGTTTTTTTACATAGAGCCTATCTCAAGCTAGATTGATGTTAATGATGATGGAGTATCTAATGGTTACTCAAGCCCCTCATGATGTGGATCGGTTTAAAAGAACCACCTTGGGTAGAAGCTTAGATTTTTATTTGGTAAATGTGGATTTGGATTATCTATGTTGGTAGAAATATTGAGTGTTATCCATGCAATAACCATCACAAGGATAAAAGGATAGAAAAATGTATGGATTGAAGGCGATTGAAATTCCATCGTGTATGATCTTTGAAATAGAATGGTGCATCAAAAACCGACTCTCATAATTTAATGAATGGATTTCCTTCACTCTCTCAGGGATATCATTTATATTACCAGGAAATATTTTCGTAATGTGTACATGTTTTTGGATGGTCTTTCCAACAATGGGGTCAACCCTGACATCACCTCTACAGATGACATCCCTTTTTTATTTTCTTCCCCTTCTTGATATAGATTGTATAAAAAATCCATCATTCAGACATATTTTAATTTTATATTAATTAATAAATTTCCCTTGAATATTTGACCAAGGCACCACACATTTTTTTAAACAAATATTTTATTTTCATTATAATGTGAACTTGGAAGTTCATTTTGTTTAATAAGAATATGTATTAGTAATTGTAGAAAATATATAAAACTATTGTCACTCAAACCATGTTTCTCCCTCAAGTTAATTTATATTAACTATAAGGATTAAAATAAAAATTCCATACAACATAGATAAAATGATTTTCAGAATCACCATATAAATTTCTAATTGTTTTTACTTTCTCAATTTTCATTACATAAATATCAATAATCATTTCTTAAATAATATTTTAGTTTACATCTTGAAAATTATCATCATCCATAGAATTTAAAGTATACATTGTTTAACTATGAAAACTCTAAGGGCTATAACAAATATTGAAACCCTAAAATATTAAATTATCTTTGATCCGTCTACATTTCAACCTCACAATATATACAAATTTCAATCATGGATAGAATAAGTTGCAGTTTTTTGGAAAAATTTCGATGCGAAAATTCAAAAACATTATCAAAACCTACCCAATATTCATCAATTAAATGATGTTTTATATTCAAAATTTTAATCATTTTAATCTATAAAAACTTATCAAATATATATATTGTCAAAATAATAAAGTTGTGAAAATAATGAGAATGTATTAGTCAATATAATCCAGGTTTAAATTTATATATAATATATCATAATTTTATGTAACAAAATAATCAAATTTTAAAAAATATATATATTTGAATATTTAAATAGTATAATTATAAATTCATGAATTTAATGAAATATACAATTTAATATAATTGGTAAATCATAAAAAAACATGGAATTAATTTAAAAAATAAAATATAGTCAGATTATTCTCCCATTTTTCTTTTTCTTCTCAATGAAATTAGATAAAAAATGAAATTTAATATTATTAACAAGAGGCCAAATCAAAAGTTATTTTCTCATTTTGATTTCATTATTTGTCATTAAATATTAAAGATAAATTTTTTCATGATAAAACTAATTATTTTCATAAGAAACATTAATTCCTACAATAATATAATCATACAGTATATTTTAAAACCCAAAAGGCTGAATTTTTTATATAAATCATTTATAATTAATATTATTTATTATTTATTCATATTGTAATATAAAAATTGATAAATTCATACGACGTCCTTATATTTTATAACAAAAAAATTATATGAAAATACCAAAATTGTAACCAGGATATTAAATATATTAGGATAAATTAATTGATAAAATAAAAATCAAATTTTGGGGAAAAATTGTCTGAGAGTGAAAAGAATTTGGTGAATGTTTAATTTCCTAAGAATGTATCCAATAAAAAATCTATATATGTACTGGGATAAAATTATAAATTTAAAAATCAGTTTTACCTATTATATATAAAGGGATAATGATGAATGGGTATAAATTACGACAGGGGATATGCATGACATAAATATCTATTATCATTTTCCCCCAATTGGTTTATTATTCCAAATAGAGTCAAAATATGACATATATCTATCATAAATTTAAAAATACATGTAATGAATCCAATTGAAAAATAATATTATGTATACACTAATAATATCATGAACATATTGATATTAACTCAAATATGAAAATTAGTTATTAATATAAAAACGGCTTTGATAAATAATTTTTCTAATAGTTATTCTTTAAAATGATTATTTTTGAATATCATTGAAATAAATTCAAATGGGACATAAATTTTTTTATACATTTTCATTTTCCATATAAAAACATCATGAAAATAATTTTAAAAAATGGATAAGGATGGAAAATATTTTAAAAAATACATCTTTAAAGGATGATATAAAAAAATCATGTACATTGAGTCTAACAGTTCACGCTTGTTTAATAACTGGTTGAATAATAAAAATATGTTAGTTATATTATTTATTAAGAATTTTATTTATATTTTTCATTAAATTAATTTATCTTACCACCATGTTATATATATGTAATTAATTAATTATTTTCATTTTAAATGTTAAGGTGACATTTATATCATATATTCAGAGTGACTTTTTTGGGTCAACTATGGTTAAATATTTCATTATTTGATACTCTATAGAATATTAACCATGATATAATTATCACTATTATAATAATGTTATAATTATAAAATCAATTGTGAATATGTTTATGAAAAATGATCTACAATTAAACCACTAGGCGCATTACTTATAGATTCACAGATATGGGGAATAGGATTATGAAACTCATTTGTGTTTCCAAATGTACATATGAATCCCTCAATGTAAAATATAATCTGGACCTCACTTATTAGTAATTTCATTATTGATATCAAATCTCACATAATGATCTAATTAAATAATGTGATAAAGTTATCAATATTGTTAAACATCAATGATCTCTCAATCTCTATACAGAAATTGTTGTCTTAAAAATTCAATACCTAAATGTACAAAAGATTGAATGATTTTAATTAGTTCAACCACATTGGGATATAACCATGGATCACAGTCCAAATATTTTTTTAGGATAAAAATACCCAAATCCGTCATTATTATTATGGATTAATTTTTTCTTCTATGGAGAGTACATAAAAATTCAGTTCCTTTACATGATTTACTGTCTAAAAAACCACCCAATGGTCACTCCCTATATCATATCCATTTTCTCACTAATTCATAATAAAATTATTTTTTTCTCACAATAAAACACATATCTTTACTACCATATAGATTATGCATTTATTATTTTACAATGAAAATTAATCATATGTTTCCCAATCTAGATGTACATATCAATATTACAATAACATCAGATTTCATATTGAACTATCCATAAAATATAATAAACATTATTTTTAAATTAATAATGAATATCCAATAACATTCTACGTCATGAAACACCATACATTCCAAGAACCTTGAAACCACTTTCATGAAAAAATATTCAATTTTATCAAACATTGAACTTTTATGAAACTCCCATTCATTTATTAAAGGCCAAAATTTTATTGAATATTTTTAATACATCATGAAAACCCTTTCATTGGTATAAAAAAATCAATTTTTAATAAAAAATATTTTCGCATTAATCCTCCATGAAAGAAAACACATCAACTAACCATTTCTGGAATTAATAGAGTTTAGATCTTCAAAAATTATGCCTAACATAAATGAGTGGTGTAGTCTCCACAGTATATAAATTCCCCCATTTGATAACAATCAATATCATAATCATCTATTTCCCAAAATCTTCATACCTATTTACAAAAAACCATATCTTCATGAAAATTCATATCATTTTCCATTTGAGAATATTATTTTCATCATGCAATATATCTCCTTTTTTTAATTCACAAAACCTATCATAATCAGTCACCATACCAAAACTTTACATTCATAAAACATCCCATAGTAATAAAAAATACTTATATTCTCTTTATCAGAATAACTATCATTAGTGAAACATTATTTTGTGAATATCCAAATCATCATGGAACCAAAAAATTTAGAATTCCATGAATTTTCTATATTCTCATGTTGCAATCCAAGGAAAAAAATAAAAAATTATACCATATACAAATTATAAGACCTCAAAAAATTTAGAAACTATTATGAAATGATTTCAATATGTTGACACAATTTTTTGAACCCATTATAGAGATTGTATACCTCATCTATGAATATTTTTCAACTCACATAGATAAAAATCCCACACGAACACCAAAATGAACAATTTGAATGATAAAAATATATTTGGGTTCTCAAAATTAATCAATATATTTAATATATATATATATATAATTGATTGTATGTGATCACTAATTACTTCATGAACTCCACCAAATTATATGCATTGGGAATATCAACATCAAATTTTGTCTTTGACATGATGAAAAAAACATGCTTTAATACATCATTATAATACAAAAACAAAATCGAAAATACCAACTAAATATGATTTATAGTGATAGGTTTTTCATTTATTCAGACATAATACACATGGAAAACAATTATCATTGCCTTCTAACAGCAATTATAAGATCACGGATATAGTAGCACAAACATAAATGGTATTAACGTATTCATTTGTTAATGATCATTATGGAATAAAGGTAAGTATAATTTAAAAATTACATTATTATCACCATATAATAAATTTAGTATTACTTAATTCCAAACAATTTCATATATCATATACATGATTTGGTGAGGAAAAAATATGTGTATCACTTCAATGAGGTGATTGTACAAAGTTACACACGAATGTTGTTATAATTTTTTATGAGTTGAAATATAAAAAAATGACAAAATATATTTAATGATTAATTAATATTTTATGATTATTTTGAAGAACCATTAATTGTGTCATTATAAACCATAATTTTGTGTAATGATGGGAAATGAATTTCATTGGTTCAAGAGGCGGCAGTCTTCCATTCATAAGAATGTTGGTTTTCTTTCTAATTTCATGGTAGTGGATATTGATTTAAGTTATATTTTTTATATAATATGTTCTCATTTATTTGTTGGAAATTTTTTTATATTTTTTTGAATAATATTTCATAGAGGTTAAAGAAGAATCAAAATAAAAACACTAAATTAGGAACCATACTTATTTTTTATACCACCCATTTTGGATTATACTTATTACATTCCAATATTTTAATTATGATTAATAAAATTCCTTTGGTTTGTGTTTATATTTTTTTATAAGATATTTGGGTATGCGTTGTCTAAAAAAATTGGACATTATGGTGTAAATATGGTAGGATAGTGGGTGGCCATTTCACAGTGGGGGGGGGGGGGAGGATACACATGAAATAATTGAAATCATAGAGTTATAGAAACAGCTTAAAAATTTAAAAGGATCAAAAATAGACTATTATAGAACCATTTGTGCAATAATGTCGAAATATGTCCATAAAAATATATTTTATTCATGTATTTTAGTTCATTTTAAGCATTATCTTTTTAGTCAAACCCTCGATCTACCAAATATTACCTAAACCACTACGATAGATTATTTCTATTTTCACTATTCATTATGACCAAAAAAATTTTATCATATTATATAATATAATATCTGATTTTTTAAAATATGGAATCTATTTTACCAAATCATATACGCATAAGTGGAAATTTGGTTTTAAATCAAACCTCCTAACGTGATGAAAATAGGGTTTTCAACAAATACATTTTCAAGCCTAATAAGATTTTATTTTAACTGTATATAGACTAATCATAATTATAAAAATTTAATTTAATATATATATATAACAATTAAATTTAAATAATTCTTCAATAAGGATAATTTTAATTTATTAATGTGGACAAACATTATGCTATTTAAAATAGTTTTTAGAAAGAAAAAAAATTTAAACCCAATAATAGTTGTATACAAACATCTTGTAAAAAGATAATTCAATTGTATTTAATTGGTTAAAATTTAAAAAAACTAAATCCTATTTTACATGAAATCGAAATTGAATCTTATTTTAAATGTTAAATTAACTAATTTATTTAAAATAAATTAGAGTTTTGCAAAAATATTTATCTATCAATATTTATTGAAAAAATCATTATTTTTTGAAAATAAAAATTTAAACATTTTTTAATTTGAATTTGTTGATTTAAAATAAAAAAATTATTTTTTAAAATTAAATTAAAATTATTTAGAAATTATTATTTTAAATTTAACTATATACGAAAAGAAATCATTAAAATATTTTTTTTTCAATATTACATTTACATAATATTTTCATAATGAATAGAACACACTAATTCAATAATAATACTAAATATGACAATTATTAATTATATCAATTCGTGGGTTGGTAGATGTAAATATTCCTTGATTAATTCATATATGAAATTGGGATGGAATTGCACTGTAAATTGTGACTCATTTACCAAACACTCTTAGAATGTGTGATCCAATATGGGTTATTGGTGATAAACTAACAAATAATACACAGTTAATCATTATTAAAGAATGTTAAACTCTTGAGAAACATTAAAAACCCTATACTAAATACTTTATAATACTTCATAGTTCATCTATTTCAATTGTATCTTTTCGTGATCCAAAATTTATGTCAATATTATTGAAAATTATATAGAAGGAACCAGTTACAATGTTTCATTTGAGTACTGCCTATCAAATTCAAAATAATAAAAAATACTAGAGGGATATAAATATTTTTTTATGAATGTATGATTTTAGGTATAGTTGACATTCAATGTATTTTTTATTACTATTTATATTCTATCTTGTTTTCCTATAAAAATAACATCCCATCAAATATTCAAATTGCACTATTTAAAGCAATATATAGAATGTAATATTATACCCTAATGTGTTTGGATGATGTAAGAGACATAATTTTTATGGACTAAAAAAATATTGAGGATAAAATGGATATGTAAAATACTATTCAAACAGATATTATTTTTTTTATCAATGTAGGAAAAAGATCTATATAGATAACAGAGGGAATGAATTGGAATTTCTTGTGGAAGATGATATTTTCGGGATTGTGTCTCCGTAGAATGGTGTTATAAATTTTAATGAGAAATGAAAACATTACCAATAGTACATCAGAAAATTTTAAAATATAGAAATAATAATAGTCTTGACTTACCATTATGAAATTATTCCATTCATCTCTTATGTACATTATGTGATTTATATCTCATTAGAGGGAAACAACATTTAAGATCAAATTTTTCTGAAATGTTGGGAGTAAAAAATGACTAAATATTCAAACATAAATGATTAATAATTATATAAATTATATTATATGTCATAAACAGAATTATTATAACAATATTACTTGTGAGAATAACTTTTTCTAATTGAGAAATATTCATACATTTGCAGAGAGAATATATAAATGAATAAAATTTTGAGTATAATTAATGGAATACAATAAGAGATTCAATAATATAAACCCAAAGATAAATTTGGTAAATAATTAAATTCATACAATATTTCAACAATATAAAAGTATTTTCATTATTCAATTTTCTTATTACAATTCATGTCCATATTCTTATAGTGTATGTGGATTGAAGTCCACGGAGCTACATTACAATTTTCGCTGACGTCTGATATGCTATAGTTCCCTTTAGGTTTCACTAGTCTATACTACTAATGTGTGTGCACATTTAATTAGTTACCAATCATTGGTTCATGTACATTCACCCTCATACTCCTAGGGAGTCATGGTGTTTCCCGTACAACCCACAATAAAATCACAATAGATGATGGATCACGATGTTGCAGCATATTGTACAGTCTTAGCCATAATGGATTGATGCTAAATTGTATAAATGGTTTAGGGTACTCTTTTCAAATATCAAATTCATGTGATCAAATATAATTTATTATAATTGGAAATTTATTAATCTTACATTGAGGATAATATCATGATTTTGGTCACTAGAGAAAACGTGTTGAGGAACCAGATTACTAATCTAGAAGATGTACATTGGTGAAATTAAATAATATTATATGCCATTTGGAATATGGAAATGATATAACGAACAACTACCCAAACATATTCATTCGGTGAAATTATTTATATTTTCAAGATGAATGTTTTTTACTTAGAGAATAATGTAACACATGATAATTAATTATAATAATATTTTTTGAGTTACAATTGAACGATATATATAGTTATATTAAAAAATGTAATTAAAAAAAAAATAATATAATTTTATAAACTAAATTTTCATAAATAGATTTTTTGAAATAATCTCATAAAAATTAATATAGGCTGAATGATTCATTTTTTTCTAAAATAATTCATTTATCAGTGAATAATGAAAAATATGGATTTTCAATATGTCATCAAATCGTTTCATTTAATTAAGTAATTTAAAATTTCAATTATATATTGTGATTGAACATAAAATTTTATATGAATAATTTGATGTATAATAAATTATATTCATTAATAAATAGTTGGGTTTTTATATAAGTAGTATTTTTTCTATTAAAAATAAATGTTTCTAAAAAACAATTTTTTGTGCATAACACCATTATATTAATATTATTTTATTACAATTATGAAAATTAAATATTGAAAATTTTATAAAGTATTTGGAATTATGGGGATCAATTTTGAAAAATAGTTACTTGTAAGGAATTATTAATAGAAAACGTGGAAAAATATTTCACAACAGTAGAATGTAAATCTTGCAATTAACGATAAAAAAAATTTATAAGGAATAAACCCCCCCCCCCCAAATGTTTTCTTTAAATAATTTGATATGTTTTTTTCTACGATTAATTTTCATTATTCAAACACTTCCAAATTTCATTCAATTATAAAATTTATATTAGTTTATGTAAATATAATGTAAATAATTTCTTTCCATTTATTTAAATGTTTATAATATAATTTGATAAGGTTAAAAAATATATTTTTTGTTTTAAATTTTTATATAAATGATAAATGATTTTATATTATCTAGGTAAATTATTTTTTCTTTTTATCAATGAAATTTTTAAATATCAATTTTATGAAACACATGGAGAATATTTATACAAGTAAAAGGAAAATAAAATAAAATAATTTAATACTCAAAATGTAATATTTCATTGGAGTTTAATAGTGTCCCTTCCATTTTATATATACATATGAAATATTATAGATTCATTATAAGTATATATTTGAATTATATATTTTCATTATTTTGTTCAATTAAAATAAAAAGAAGTGTAAAAAAGTATATTATTGATAGTTTATGAAACATGATATTTATTTAAATTATTGAAAATCATAAAAATAGAAAAAAGTGAAAAGTTAGGGATTTAAAAGAAATTTTTAATCCTATTTCCTTTTTTGGTGAAATTAATAACCTATAATAAATTTAAAACCCTTTAATATTGATAGATTTGTTAATGTGGTTAAGGTAAAAAAAATTAAATGAAGTCGTTACCCAAAATATTAGTTTTGAAATACCACATAAACATTTCAAAATATTATGGGATAAATTATTTTCAATAATATAATCTTTTATATTTAATAATATATTCACATTGTCTAAATTTCACATGATGATGAATTTATTATATTAAATTCTATTTTATAAATTCTATGATTTCCCCATTTTCACAATAAAAGGAAACACATTTCATCTTATCAATACACCACATACATATTCTTAGACTATATATAATCTATAAAAAACCCCTTATCAGCGTCATAATAAATTTTTTATTGGATTTATTCATCTTAAATGTTTAACGGTAGTTCCATCAAGATAATATACAATGGAGTACTTTGGAAGTATTGGTAATCGTCTTTTTCGACTATTTTTGATTTCTTTATACATCAATATTATCTAAATATATTATAACCAACCTAATATATAATAATTCTAGTGTCATCAATACATTTATATGTTAATATTATATTGAAAGATATATTTTTCATCTCTTTTCAATCGTATAAAATGTAATAACATTGCACATGTGTGTGTACAATTTACCATCTCTATAGAGTAGTGGATTTCATTATTTTCCACAAAAATCAAGGAATGGTAACCATGATTTATCTGATTAATTTATACAATATTAATGATTTTTTTCTATAAATAAAATATAATATGTAAATTTTTATTTCCAATCCTTTGTAAAAAATAACATCGCTCATGTGTAAGTGTCAACTACCACCTACATAAAGCGATCAGATTATTCTTTATTAAAAAATACATGATATTTAATAAATATATTTTAATAGATAAATGTTATATTTATATCATTATTAAATTTATTATGCTAATGGAACTATAATCAATGTACCTGAACTATAAATTTCATGATAAAACATTGATGAGAAAAAATGAATTTAATGCCAATGTTAATGATAATAAAGAAAAATTGTTGATGAACAGTTGGTATGATATTATAAAGGGATTATGTATGTTTTTTGAATATTAATATAGTAAAATAATAAATTATTAACATTTTTAAAATTAATATATTTTATTTAAACTCATGTTAATCTAAGGGGAAATATGGGGTAAAGGATTTCGTCACAATTTCCCCATTATTATGTCACAATTTCTATTGTAACCCTATTTATTTTTAAGTATTGGATATATTACGCCATGGATGTATTTAACATTAAAATAAATATATGGAACCATCCTTCATCATATCTTAATCTAGAGTTATTACAAGATTACACATTGAGGATCTTTTCAGGTATAGAGTTTTAGAGAATTAGATCATAAATCTTGAATTACATTCCACATTTAAACAAGGTGGTTACATTAATGATCATATTAACTTTTCCTATCAAAGGAAAAATATTTAAAACCAAACATGGTTTATTTTATGACACTTCCTTGACACTATCATCAAGTCATGTACTTTTCTATTGACCTGTGGAAAACATTTCAAAAACATGGGATGAGCATAAAAATTTTAGTAAGGGATATGAAAGTATGAAATGAAAACATTAGTCCATGTATACATAAGAATTAATGAAATGATACATTACTCATAAAACATATGAACTTTAACATACCTCATCAAATCATGAATAAATCATATAAATCATAAGACATAAAGGTAACATTAGGCATTCATAACATTCTTACGTAGGGCGTAACCCTCATTGTTATGTTTGGAATACCCATCAGAGTATATTCCCTAAATATCATCGGAGATACCTTAATGCTTAACCCCTTCGTGTTACCCAATGAATTGGAGAGGTATATCGGGCTCACCCACTGTTATTTTATCATGGGACCACCCATCTCCATAACAATGCCCAGGAACCATATTCGTATAACATAAAACATGCATAAAGGAAATATATCATTTCTACATTTCAATCACAAGATATCAATAGAACACATTGATATAATAAAAGCATTATGAAAACAATTTCCAATAACAAAATAAAAGAAAAGTAAACCATGTTATTTATTTTTCATTTTAAAAATGTTATTCCTTGTAGAAGATGCTCAAACTCAAATAATGGTCACGGTGTCAGAGAAGTCATTGTCGCTGCATACATACGACATAAACATTACCTTTGGTAATTTAGAAAATATATTCATATAAAAAAGATTCCTTTTGAATAAACTTAAAATTCAAAGGGTTTAATACACAATACAAAAGATAGTTGTGTATAAAACAAAATATGCATCAATGAAAGTAGATTGAGATGTAGTCCATTACCCCGCGTCCGACTAGACTCGATTGTTCTTTAATCTTTTGAATAATAAACTTGAGTCAATTTATTATCTATTAAGAACCTTTTTCAAGTTCATTATTATTTTTATATCACTTATTTCTATGATATTAACAGTATGTAATTATTTAAGTTAATAACGGTCGTTTGGTCGATCTTTGGGACTTGAGAAAAAAAATGGACTTCTTATAATTAAATGTTGTTCATGTGGTCAAAGGTTCATTATATACAAAATTATATTCATGATGTATATATCATATATATCATATATATCCTGTATATACATGCATTTATAATATTACATAACATTTAGAGGTATTAAATGAAATGCACCGTTCATGGAGACGGTAAGCCGTACATATGCATGAACACTACGTTCATTTCTATTTATTACTTAATTGAGTTAAATCATAATGATAAAAAGGTATATTATAATTCCAGTATAATATATAATATAATATAATTAACTCCATCCCTTATATGTCCCACATATCGCATTAACGAATCAAATCACTTTGAGGGGACGGTAGTCCGCACTTCCAAAAATGATGATATCGCATTTACCCATAATGAAAACCATAAGGTATTCCATAAATGAAAAATACAGAAGAATAAGGAAAACATAAACATATTATATATAATATTTAAATATGTTGAAATCATAATATCCACCTATAATGGTGTAAAAAAAGATTGAACAATCTTCATTTCGTGAGGCAGAAATTCACTATCCACATAAACAGTATGTTTTTTATCCATTTGATGAAGGTGTGTGTAAGTGTAGCTCGAATAATTCACATAATGACATACTAGTATATTTAAGATACTTGTTTTATTACAAAATAAAGAAATAAAATGAGTTTAGTGGGTCGGAGAAGCAAAATAAAACAAAAGAACACAAGTGAAGACATTACCTTTAAATCGGGTAACTCCTCTTGGATTACACCAAAAGGTTTTCTTGAAAATCTTCCTACATAAGGTAAGGATTCAATGATGAATAGAGGGATGTGGAGATATGAAATGAGTAGAGTTTTGCCGCGCCAATGGCTTGAGAGGTGTGGGTAAGGAGGTAGAGGTGGGGTCCTTTTATAAGAGGGAGGAGGGGCACTCTTGGAAAGCCAAGAAATGTTACTTTATATTAAAATGAGTTTCATATTTTAAAGGCCCCAAATTGACATATTTAGATGATAAGGTGATAATGATTCGAAATAAACTCATTAAATAGGTTTTTTACAAGTGTAAGTCCCAGATTTTTCATTATATTTTCATTTTATTTATATCGTTCATTAATGAGATAATCGTTGCATCATCATGATGTCAAAAATAAATGAATTTATTTAATGTACAAAAAATATTAACAAATTACTATGATGTAGGAAATATTTTTATCTTTATAATGAATATTTATTGTGTAATATATTATTTATAATGAAAAAACTAACAATGATTTACTCGGGTGATACATTATTTAGTGATATTCTCCTTTCTTTAAAAATAAAATGATAAAGTGTCACTTTCTCCCAAAAGTTATTCAATGGGGTACCTAAGTTTGGAACAAGGCATCCCATGGTCGGTCTTGACACAAAAAGTAGCATTAGGACACATGTTGTGGTCATTTTTTATTATTATGATATTATCTTATTATCTTTAACTACCCGATTACATATTAATCAAGATAATGAAAGATAATTACCGTCATTACTATTCATAATGTCCAAAAACAACATATTATTAATTACATAATTTGGACCTTATGATTCAAAATATGGAATCTATTTTACCGAATTCGAAACATAAAAATTGCAATAATTAATTTAATAATAATTCCCATTGTCAAAACAAATAGCGGGTTTTTTGAAACAATATCTATGAATAGTATGTCACTTATTAATGCCCAATTCCAAAGTGAAATTAATTATAATAAGTAACATTGTATTAAATGGTAAAAATATATTCTAATTACTCTTTAAGAACAATTGAAAAGATAAAATTCCCATATAATTAAATTAGTTGAAAAATTAGTTTTGATGTAAAATGCAGTATTTTTTGACTATTCATTAAAAAATGAACATTTTCAGAAAAATACAAAAAATCAATCCAATGTAAATATCAATGTCCCAATCATAAAGAATATGTTTATTTTGAAAAATAGATCTTATAAAATTTTCAAATTGTTGATTTAAAAAAGGTTTCTTAATTAAATGCAGTAAAACAATCTTTTAAAAATATTAGTGTATTCTATGCTTAAGATTGGATTTATTCTCATTTTAAGCCTCTAAAACACTATCTAATTCATAAATAAAAATAGATAAGAATATATATTATTCAATACTAATGTGTGATGTTACATCATTCCCCCCTTTATAAAATTGTGTCCTCGCAATTTATTTACATATCGAATAAGTGGGGGTATTTATCCCTCATTGCATTTTCAGATTCCCTTGTTGCCTCTTCACTCATGTGGTTTTCCACAAAACCTTTACATGATGAATCACTTTATTCAGTAACAATTTCACCCTGTGGTCAAGAATCTGAACCCGTTTTCCTCATAAGATATATTCTCTTCCAGCTGAACTACCTCTGGACTCAAAACATGAGATGGATCAGGCATATACTTCCTTAACATTGAAACATGAAAAACATTGTGTACCTGAGATAAACTCGGAGGTAAAGCCACTCAGTATGCAACTGATCCAACTCTCTCTAGAATTTCGTATTGTCCAATGATCCATGGACTCAACTTTCCTTTCATAAAAAATTGAATCAAAATTTTCCATGGTGAAACTTTGAGAAAAACATGATCACCTACCTCAAAAAAGAAATCTTTTCTGCTTTTGTCCGCATAACTCTTCTTCAAGCTCTGAGCTGTTCTCTTGTGTCTCGGTATCAATTGAACATCTTCTACCAACACTTCTACCAATTCTGGTCCCATCAATTTCCTTTCACCCCCACCAACGTAGATGGCTGGAGTTCGACACCGCTTCCCATATAATTCCTCAAATGGTGCCATTTGTATACTAGAATGAAAACTGATATTATAAGAAAACTCAACCAAAGAATGATGTTGGTCCCAACTTCCCTGATAATCCATCGAACGAGTATGTATTATATCCTCCAAAGTCTGAATCATTCGTTCGGAATGCCAATCTGATTGAGGATGAAAATATGTACTAAAATTTAATTCAGTACCCAATGGCTTCTGAAGGCCTTTCCAAAAGTTTTAAGTGAACATGGGATTACGATCAGATAAAATGGAGATGGGAACTCCATGTAACCTTACTATCTCTTTAATATACAAACATGAATGTCGATCTAGGGAGAAAGTATCTTGTCTATCAAGGAAATGAGTAGATTTAGTCAAGTGATCAACAATAACCGAGATTGCATTATTACCTCAAGGTGCCTTCGGCAATCCCACAACGAAGTCCATGTATATATTCTCCCATTTTCACTCTGGAACTAGTAAATGCAGAAGCATCCCTTTTGGTAACTTCTGCTCTACTTTAACCTGTTTATAAGTCAAACACTTCATAGTAAAATCATCAATATCTCTTTTCATTCCGTCCCACTGATAATACTCACGAAGATCTCTATACATCTTAGTACTTCTTGGAAGACCTGAAAACGGAGAACTATGAGCTTCACATAACAACTCCCTCTTCAACTGTGAATCACATAGCACAGAAAATATCTTCTCAAATCTCAAAACACAATCATTATCAATGTTGAATTCAGGAAACTTACCCTTCTCAACCAGCTCTACCTTTTTCTGAAACTCACTATCTTGCTTCTGTTCTTGCTTAATTCTATCTGATAGAGAAGATTTCACTAGTTCCTGAAATAAAACAAAAGGAAATCCTACACCAATAAATTGTATTTCAAAGTTCATAAAATCCTTAACCAAATGATCACAATCCAAACACAAGATTATTAATGAAGCATTACTTTTTCGACTCAAAGCATTAGCCACTTTATTTTCATTTTCCGGATGGTAATGAATTGTAAAATCATAATCCTTGATTAATTATAGTCATCTCCTCTGTCTCATGTTCAATTCCTTTTGAGTGAATATATACTTTTAACATTTGTGACCGGTATATATTTCCCACTTTAATCCATACAAATGATGCCTCCATATTTTTACAGCAAAAAAAATAGCTTTTAATTCCAAATCATGTGTAGGGTAATTTATCTCGTGAGTTTTCAACTGACGTGATGCATAAGAAATTACCCGATCATTCTGCATTAGGATGCAACCACATCCTTTAAATGAAGCACTAATGTAGATAACAAACTAAGCATTCCTGGATGGTAGTGCCAAAACTGTAGCATTCACCAATCTTCTTTTTAGTTCCTGAAAACAATCATCACATTATTTTGTCAAGATAATCATAACACCCTTCCGATTTAGCATAGTCATTGGACTAGATAACAGTGAATTTTTTTTAACAATCCTTTGATAATTTCCTACCAAACCAAGTAAACTATGAATCTCAGTTACATTTGTGGGTCTTGTCCATTCTTCAAAAACTATTGTTTTTTGAGGATCAACAGTTATCCCATATTTATAAACAATGTGACCAAGGAATGAAATTTGTTGCAACCAAAACTCATACATTCTGAATTTCCCATACAATTTCATTTCTTTTAAGTTTTTCAAAATAACCCTTAAATGTCTTTCATGCTCCTTTTTAATTTTAGAAAACACCAAAATATCATCAATGAAAACAACCACAATCTTATCCATGAACTCATGGAAAATTATATTCATAAGGTCCATGAATACAACAGGTGCATTGGTTAGCATAAAAGGAATTACTACAAATTCATAATGTCCATATCTTGTAGAAAACACGGTCTTCAAAACAACTGCTTCCTTTACCTTCAACTGATTGTACCACTATCTCAGGTCAATCATTGAAAAATAATGAGCACCCTAGAGCTGATCAAACAAATCATCGATATGAGGAAAAGGAAATTTGTTCTTAATTGTGATGTTATTCAAGGATCTATAATAAATGAAAAGACTCATTGAACCATATTTCTTTTTAAAAAATAAGACAAGAGCACCCCATGGTGATGTGCTTGGTCGAATGAAACACATCTCTATTAAATCTTGCAATTTATCCTTCAAATCTAAAAGTTCAATTTGAGCCTTTCGATAAGGGGGTTTTGAAATTGGTTTAGCATCAGGAACTAAGTCAATATTAAGTTCAACTTCCCGATCTGGTATTATTTGAGGCAACTATTAAGGAAAAACACGAGGATACTCATTTACCATTGGCACATCATTAATCTGATCAGTTCCTCTGTTTTCAACAATATGTGCAAGGTAACATTCATTTCCATATTTTACATGTTGCTCATCCTCTTAATGTTTTATCAATAGTAAGTGTTCATTCTTGTACGCAAACTAAATGTTTTTCTGAAAAGAATCATCTTTAGCTCTATAGTCAATCTTAGCATGTTAAATAGAGAGCCAATCCATTCCCAGGATAACATCAAACTCTAATAGAGGAAAAACAATAAGGTCTGCAAGCGGGTTCTTTCCACGGATAAGGATAAGTATATTCTTAAAAATTCTTTTTCCCTCAACATTTCCCCTAGGTGTTTTTACCACATGTTCAGGAGTCATTTCTTAGGATGGAATTCCCAATTTACTAGAAATGTTTTAAGAGATAAATGAATGTGTAGACCCAGAATCAAACAACACACAAGAATAATCTGAAAAAACAAACAAAGTACCTGATACAAATTCATTTGTTGGCCCAACATCTGCTGAAGTTATTTTAAAGGATTTTACCACTACATATTTCTTATAGTCTGATTACTTCCCATAATTTGAGCTCTTTTTCGAACACTCATTTGCATAATGACCCATATCATTGCTCTTGAAACATTTCACTAACTGTAACTCAAATTTGTTCTTACCATCACCCTGATCTTTTTTAGTGAAATCACGAGCCTTATGTCCCATCTCTCCACATCAGTGGCACTTTCCAGAATTTAGAAGACATTCCCTAGCATGCCTTTTATCACATTTATCACAAACTGAAAACATAGTTATCTTACCATCACACCTTTTTGAATAATTCTTCCCTTACTCTTGCCACCTGGGTCTCTTATTATTTTGGTTGTTATGGAACACTTGATCATCAACAAACTCTATTTCCACCTTCTCAGCACATCGAACAATCATTTCATAACACTTGAGCTCGCGAGAAGCTAAAGCCCTTCGATAATTTGGCTTTAATCCTAAGTAAAAATGAATGATTTTACTATCAAGGACTCAGATAAAATTTGGATCATACCTTGCCAATCAAGCGATCTTTTCTTCATAGCTGCCACATAGTCATCATCTTGACTCAATTCCATGAATTTTTTTTCCATCCGATATAGATCAGCAATAGGAAAATATTTCTCAAGAAACATACATTCGAATTCATCCCAGTCAAGAGCATCAATCTCATCAGTGTCCCTAATATTTTTAACCATCGACCACCACTGATCTGCTTCACCATCCAAATGGTAAATTACAAGACTAACCTTTTGATTTTCTGAACACCCCGTGACATAGAAAATATTCTCTAGTGCATTAATCCACCCTTCAGCTAGCACATGGTTAGATGAGCCTCAGAATAATGGGGGATGTTGCCTCATGAAATGTTCCACCACTGACATGTTCCTCTGAGGTTGATTTGGCTGATCTCATGCATGTATGATACCACCATTTATCGCTTGACTCAACTGTGTTATTACTGAAAAAAATTGTTCAGTTCCAATTCCGACCATCTCCGGATGCTGATTTGGAAGGTCATTTCCTTCTGTATTCCTTCCTAGCACTACTTCCCTGTTTCCTCTGTGGAAAACCATTCTGAACAATCATGTCTTAGATGAAGAAATGTTGTAATATTCAAATGCTATATCATTTCAATTTGACAATAAAAAAATATTTTTAGATAATCATTTAATAGAATTCTAACTCCTAAAGTTATCTAAACCGTCCTTTGATACCAACTATAAGGCCCGAGCCTTAAAAATTACTTAATCTTGAGTTATTACTAGATTAAACATTGAGGATATTTTCATGTTTATAGTTTTAGAGAATTAGATCATAAATCAGGCATTACATTCCACATTTAAACAAAGTGGTTACATTAAAGACAATATCCACTTTTCCCATCAAAGGAAACACATTAAAAAAACATGGATTCCTTCATGAAACTTCCTTGAAACTATTGTCACATCATGTACTTTTCCCTTGACATGTGGAAAACATTTCAAAAACGTGGGATGAGCATAAAAAGCTCAGTAAGGGATATGAAAGTACGAAATGAAAACAATAGACCATGTATACATAAGAATTAATGAAATCATACATTACTCATAAAAAAAAGAACATTAACATACCTCATCAAATCAAGAATAAATCATAGAAATCATAAGACATAATGGTAACTTGAGGCATTCATAACATTCTTACGTAGGGAGTTACCCTCATTGTTACATTTCAAATACCCATCATAGTATATTTTCTAAATATCTTCGGAGAAAGCTTAATGTTTAACCCCTTCGCATTACCCAATCCATTAGAGAGCTATATAGGGCTCACCCACCCTTAGTTTATCACGGAACCACCCGTATTCATAACAATTCCCAAGAACCATAATCGTATCACATAAAACATGCATAAAGGAAACATAAAATTTCTACATTTCAATCACAAGATCTAAATACAACAGATTGATATAATAAAAACATTAGTAAAACCATTTACAATACCTAAATAAAAGAAAAGTAAACCATGGTATTTATTTTTCATTTTAAAAAATTTATGGCTTATAGAGGAAGCTGAAACTCAAATAATGGTCATGGCGGCGGAGAAGTCATTGTCGCTGCATACATATGACAAGAACATTCCCTTTTTGTCATTTAGTAAAATTATTATTTTAAAAAATAGTCCTTTTGAATAAATGTGAAACTCAATGGGTTTCATACAACTTATAAAAGAAAGTTGTGTATAACACAAAATATGCCTCAATGAAAAGAGATTGAGGCGAAGTCCCTTACCTCGTGTCCGACATTACTCGATCGTTCTTTAATATCCTGATTAATAAACATGAGTCAATTTATAATTCCTTAAGAAACTTTTTCAAGATAATTATTCCTTTTATATCACTTATTACCATGTTATTAACACTATGCATATATTTAAGTTAATAATGGTCGTTTTGTCGATCTTTGGTACTTAATCCAAAAAAGGACTTCTTATAATTAAATTTTGTTCATGTGGTCAAAGGTTCATTATATACAGAATTATATTAATGATGTATATATAATATATATTATATATATCAAATATATACATGCATTTATAATATTACATATCATTTAGAAGTAAGAAATGAAATGCACCGTTCATGGAGACGGTAAGTCGTAAGTACGCATGAATGCTACTTTCATTTTTATTTCTTAATTAATGGAGTGAAATCATAATTAAATAAAGGTATATTATAATTCCAGTATAATATAATATATAATATCATTATCTCCATCACCTATACGTCCCACATATGGCATTAATGAATCAAATCACTTTGAGGGGGCGGTAGTTCGCACTTCCTAAAATGAAGATATCACTTTTACCCATAATGGACACCATAAGGTATGCCAATGAAAAATACATAAGCATAAGGTAAACATTAAAATATAATATATCATATATAAATATAGTGACATCATAATGGGCACCTTTAAAGGTGTTAAAATAAGATTGAACAATCATCGTTTTGTGAGGTAGAAATTTTCCATCCACAGAAACAGTATGTTCTTTATCAATTAGATGAAGGTGTGTGTAAGTGTAGCTCAAATACTTATTATAAAAACATCCAAGTATGTTGAAGATATTGGTGTGTTTACAAAATAAATGAATAAAAAGAGTTGAAGGGGTTGGAGAAGCAAAATAAAACTAAAGAACACAAGTGAAGACATTACATTTAAATCGGGTAACTCCTCTTGGATTGAACCAAAATGGTTTCTTAAAGAGAGTCCTGCCTAAGGTATGGCTTCAATGATGAAGAAAGGGATGTGGAGAGATGAAATGAGAAGATATTGGCCGATCCAATGGCTTGATATGTGTGGGTAAGTAGGTAGAGGTGGGGGCCTTTTATAAGAGGGAGGAGGGGCACTCTTAGAAAACCATGAAATGTTACATTATATTAAAATTATGTTAGAATATTAAAGGTCCCACATTTATATATTTAGAGTATAATGTGATAACGGTTAGAAATATAATCATCAAATAGGTTTTTGACAAGTTTATGTCTTAGATTTTACATTATCATTTCATTTTATTTAAATCATTCATTATTGAGATAATCGTTGCATCATCATGATGTCATAAATTAATTAATTTATTTAATGTCTAAAAATTATACAAATACTACTATGATGTAGGAAATTTTTTTATATTTATAATTAATATTTATAGACCAGATATCATTTACAGATACAAAACTAAAAATGTTTTACTCGGGTGATACATTCTTTAGTGATATTCACATTTATTTAAAAATATAATGATAAAGTGTCAGTTTCACCCATAAGTGATTCCATGGAGTCCCTAAGTTCAGAAAAATGCATCCCATGATCGGCTATGACAGAACCAGTAACATTAGGACACATTATGGGGTCATTGGTTATAATTATGATTTCATTTTGTTATCCTTTACTACCCAATTACTAATTAATAAAGATAATTAAAGATAATTACCGTCGTTACTATTCATAATGTCCAAAAACAAAATAGTATTAAATAAATAATTTGGACCTTATGATTCAAAATATTGAATCCAATTTAAAAAATTCCAAACCCATATATTGAAATAATTAATTTAAAAATAATTGTCATTTTCAAAAGAAATAGCTGGTTTTTTGAAACAATATCTATGAAACCTTTGGCACTTGTTTATACCCAATTCCAAAGTGAAATTAATTATAATTACCACCATGGGATTAAATGGTAAAAATATATTATAATTAAACTTTAATACCAATTAAAAAGATAATCTAACCATATAATTAAATTATATGAAAAAGTAGTTTTGATGTAAAATGCAATATTTTTCAATATACATTAAAAATGAACATTGTCAGAAAAATTCCAAAAAATTATCCAACGTAAATATCAATGCCCCAATCACAAAGAATAAGTTTATAGTGACAAATAGATCATATAAAATTGTCAAAAGTTTGATTTAAAAATGGTTTTCCATTAAAAGGTAGTAGAACAATCTTTTAAAAATATTTGTGTATTCCAAGCTTAAGATTGGATTTGTTCTCAATTTAAGCCACTAAAACATTATCTAATTCATAAAAATACATAGATAAGAATATCAATTATTCATTAAATAATTGGGATGTTATAATAAATTTATTAATGAGTATTAATTATGCATATTATTTTTATTTATTTTCACTTTTAACATTTAAATTTTTCTAAATAGATAAGAATCTATTTTACAATCTCATTTATTTGGGATTGCTTAAATTTGAATTGAATGAATATTATAATATAACCTCTATAAAATTAATATATTTTATTTTCACTAATAAATTTAAGGATTTTTACATAAATTATTCCATATTTTCTTCTATTTGAAACATTAATAAGAAAAAAAACTATATTAATATTGATGTTATTTATCTATTTTTTAATATTTTTATTTACTGCCCAAATTTTTCAAAAAATAATTAAAAACGTAATTTTTATTTTAAAAATACTTCTTATTATATACATGTTATTTTAACATTTTATTTTAAATTTTTTATATTGAATCAATTTGATATTTCCAAAAGGGTTATTTTTTAATTTCGTTTTATCATGTAAAATTAATTATTTCATTTAACATATATAGAATTAATATAATTATTTTACCACTATAACCATAATACTATCACTATATTCATCTATAATATTTCAATTATATTTCATATAAAACATTTTTTCAACAAATGTGTTTTCATTGTCATATATAAATATTTTTGAAATATATCACAATATCTATTAAGTTCAATGTTTCATTTTTTTAATGATATCAAACACGGTGAATTATTTTATAGATATCATATATTAATATATTTTGATTCTAAAATCACAAAAAATTAAGTTATGGTACACATTTGGAATATAGTTAAAATCATGATTACAATCCATCAATGTGGCTACAACTCCATAATAAGGGTTTGGTATATTCCAAATTCCATATGTATATTGTTAAAACAATGTATAGTGGAATATCACCATATAACTATAATAATCATAAATATAAGAAGAAAATATTTTTATATATTCCATGGGAGTAATTTAATTCATGTATAAATTTTAAATTATAATTTAGATAATGAATAAAAAAACATATAATAATATTGACAATGAACATGTTAGGACATAAAAAATAATTTCCCAAGGTATATATTATACTTCGTCACCAGAACTCGCATTAGGCTTACCAAACCTACATAAATAAATATTGACTTTCCATAAATTGGGAATAAAAGTATATATAATTTGAATACATGGAAGGAATTAAATAATAATGTGGGACATAAAAATTATCTAATAGAGTTATAGTTAATATATATAAATCTTTTCAATGTGTGTGACCACTTATGATGGATGAACATTGATAAGCCTTACTGATCATGTACCTTGAATGAAAATGTAATTTGAACCCTCAAATCATGGAATACACATAATAGGGAATTTAATTATATTGAATCATCTAATAAATTTTTAGTGAATAAAATTATTATCATGTGTAAAAATAGTAGATTATCATATATACCTATATGATTGCACTTAAAAATATTATGTATATATATATAAATATTCTTTTGTATACACAAATTTATTTAAATATGTATTTTTATATAATTTTGTTACATAAACATATTTAATCCACTAATTAAGTATCATGTAGAATATAAAATTAAAATAAAATAAATGTTATACCATCAAATATATATATACAATAGTAAATAACCAGGCATCATGGTACATACCAATAATTATTCACGAAACAATAAAACTATATATGATACAATGTCATCATAAATTTATTTAGTAAATATATCTTAATAAATGTTGATACAACCCATTATATATACCTCATGATAAACCAAAAATTTTATATTTTTATTCCAAAACAATGTATTCCATTTTCATTTCACATTAGTGAAAAACTAAATTATCCATAATTATATTTATCTAATGTAAACATTAGTTGATATACCACAATATATTTTCAAAAAGTACAACAATAATAGTCATTATGAAGTGATTAAAGAAATAACGATACTATTGATCACTGATTGATAATTTTTAGAGTCACAATTGATTAATAAGAAACAATAATGAGGGAGACAAACTACATGTTTTAAATTTTTATTAAATTATAATTTTTTTAAGATAGTTTCAAATCCTTTAGAATTTATCCTATAAGGATATTTAAAATTATTGGATATTATGATGATTAATATATAATAAACTATTATCCATATATATAATGTATTTATAAGAACATGTGTTCTTACATTTTTCAACCCCTCCAAGCAATCACACTCTCTTTCATACATGGGTCATCCAAGCCAATGATTCCCCACAAAAGTCTTTTTTTAATTATGACTAGTGTTTTGGAAGTATTTTATCACAATGATCTCTCATCATATTCCACAAGCCATTTATATTCTCAACATCATACTGAACCCTAATCTTCAAACCACAATATCTCATCAAACTACCATAAAGCCAACTATTCTATTTAGCACTTAATTATCTAAAATTGTATTAGTATATTATATATATATATATATTTATGAATACAAATTAATTTATTATCATTCCTCAAACAAAATTTTTGTATAATATAAAAAAATATTTAGAATACCTTATTATAACTCGGCCCATATACAAAATACTATTCACACATCATGTATAATATATTCATAGGAATAACTCAAATTACATTATTTTCCCTCAAACATAGCATTATGGTATTTTTTATAAAAATTGTTCAACATAGTCTAAAAATAAACATAATAAATTTCCTCTTCTATTTTATTCTTCCTCAACTATATTAAACTACCACTATATGTTGTCTTACTCATATTTTCTTTAATTTAATTACCTTTCATTGAAACCTTGTTTTATATGTAAAATCAACAGCCATTTTTTTTTCACTAAAACGTTATTAGGATTCTACTTGTTTCTCTTCAATCAAGATTGTCATTCTATTAAAAACATACATAGGTCCACCCAAAATGGAGTGACTAATTCATATTTTCCAATTTCTCCATCCTATATATCATCATTATCTCATTTCCATGAGAAGCTACATTAATGTTTTTGTTTCATTTTCAATGTAAAAAAAATTTCATACTAAGAGTACATTCTCACAACCATCCAATAGACCTATCTTAAAAACATTATTTTGGGATTCTAACATTATTTCATGAATCATTCTCAGCTCTGAAAATATTACTAGTATAAAATCATTTTGTATATATCATATGTATGAATAAATTGTTATTTTATTCTTCAATATAATTTTATTCATTTTATTCAATCTCTACCCAAAATATCTCCATATATCACACATTGTAATCTTTCTACCTATATAATTGTCATATTTAGAATTAGTTTATGATGTGGAACATTCTCTAGCATCATGAGGGCTTGTATGAAAAAATATATATCATTTTGTTTATTATATATAAATAAATAACCACTTATCTCATAGTTATTATTATCATTCATGTTACATTAATGATTAACCAATATTTAATCATTGAATTAGTTGAATAAAAATTATACAAATATTAATATATATATATATATGTAAATCTAGACGTCCATTATTTTTTTATATAGAAATAATTTCTCAATAATCCTACATTCATTTTAGGGTAAAGAGAAGCATACACCATTAATTTAGATATTTTTGACAACTCGACCAATGATGTTACAACATCTATATCATTCATCAAATTTCATGAATATTCATTTATTTATTCATATAAGTCGACCACATGATTTCTTATATTTTACTCTAATAATATTTCCCAAAATGGTATTAACCCATTGATTACAGAAGCCTTAGGATGTTTCCATCATGATATAACAACTCATCATTATTAGTTTTATTTTTTTCAAATAATTAAATCTAGATGTATTGTATTTTATGGAACAGATTCCCTAAAAACAATTCTAATAAAAATATGTTATGAGGAACATCTATAATACCTATTGTGTGTTGAAAAAAATATGTAAAACTAGAATATGTTATGAAAAAATAGATTAAACGTTGATTAATTACGTTACACATAGATAAAATCATCTAAATTTAGGTAATTTTAGTTATTTATATTTCAGTTCTCTTATGGGTATATAAATTTACTTATATATATTACAATCACATAAAAATAAAAAAATCACTTACATTTTACCCAATTCGTATATGAATGGATCACATCTCTTACATTATGTTCAAATATCATTATCATATATTAGTATTCATACAAATAGATACAAAATATCTGAAGTGTAAATCAATTCATATATTCATATATGATTTCATGTATTCCCTATCCATGACATATTATGAATGCAAGAAAATCTTTTTTACAATTTTTTAAAATTTTCACATTAATTATAGATTCATTAATATAACTTATAATTACTTTCGATTATATCAATTAATCATCCGCAAAAATCCATTCATTAAATAACTCTTCAAGTAAAATCTAATAATTAATCAAAACCACCAATAATAAAATATCTTTTTCAAAATTCACATGTTATATAAAATAAGCTTTTATAGTATTGAAATATGTTAATTAATCCATTAAAATTATAAACATCTAAATCATTTATCTGAGGTTTTTATTTGGAAAAATTTTTTTGACCAAAATAAAAAATACATGTTTAAATGTATATCTATAATTTCATTTTTCTTATAAATATAATTTGATAATTGTTTGATATTTTAATTGTAGTTATACATGCTATCATGAATAAGGTTGGTAATCGAACTTCTTTATTTTTATACCCTCCAAATATATAAAATTTTAAACAATACTTCTCTGATATTATTAATTTTCCTTGACAAGAGGAAAAAAAGAGATGTATAGATCCACCCACTAAATTTATCCATTTAGTTACTCAAGGTATGAAATTTCATTACCCATAATAGATGTGTATATAGTTTATATTTTTTAACATGGGTGATATATCACCCAATACATCATCTATGAAAAATTACAATAACAATGATGAAAAATCATAATTGCAAAAAAACATTTCAAATGTATGGTAATTTCAATTATGAAAAAAAGGTTTATATATCTATAATTGATTTTATCAAACAATATTACTTCATATTATAATTTGGATTTTATATTAAACTATAATTAATATCATGATATAAATTAGTTTCATTAGTTTTTTATTCGAGGGAATTGAATGTGTTTTTTATTGTAATTAATTTCATCATGAATATGTATATTTTTGATCGATTAGTGTTGAATAGTATTTAAAGAAAGAAATAATTTTATAAATATATTAAACCTAATAATGTAATGATGCAAAATAAAAAATGGATCTATGTAGGATGAAATTAATTTCAAATATTATTTACAAAATGATCACAGTACTAGGTATAGTTTCAAGATAAGGTTAGTCATAACATTTGATTTCAAGGATGTGGAAAACCAAATCATGGTTAAAATCATAAGGTTTTTGGGCCAGAAAATCCAGTCCAGGTTGAAAAAACATGGTGTGATGGAGTTTACTAGAGGTCATTTTTCAATACATTTTATACAAATGTAGTAATTAAAAAATTATTTATTAATTTTTTTATCATATGAAACAAAATAAGTGATGGTAAAATAACATGGTTCGAAATGAATCGTGATAATTTATTGAAATCAATAGACTATCGAGGTGAGTAAAACCATGACTAAGTAATGCTAACTATTTTTTTGAATACATAGAAAATGATTTAGGAATTATATTAAAGGGGCAAGAGACAAAGAAAAAATTAATGGTTTTAATAAATGGGTAGAATTTAAAAAAATGTAATAGCATCTCGATATAAAATTTCACCATATAATTCAACATCATTTTATAATCAACCTTATACCATTTGAAACAATGTTATGGTTATTATTTCTATACTCAATATTGTATTATTTTATATTAACCGATGATTCATTTGAAGGATTTTTTTGTATTGGATTTGTCGAGGAAAATAGTATACAGTTGTGTTTATGTGAAGAAAATGTTTCAACCAAAATCCAATGACTGTGGAAATTTAAAACAGATGGTTAAAGAGAAGAAATAATTTTTATTTATTTTATTAGTAAATAATAAAAGAAAAATAATTGAAATTATTTTGATTAGAATTATTATTAGAGTATAATTATTGGTTTTATTTATTTGGAAATGACATCATTGTATAATATATACTCTATAGTACCTTTTATGAAATTTCAATGAAATATTAGGGAGTCACATCACATGGAATTGAAGTGAATCTTATTTACCTTAAAGAAAATATTGAATATGGATCGAAGTTTGAACATTGATATATTATTCAGAATTACAGTTTCTAAATTTTTTTCTTCATTACGGATATTAAATATCCAAACTCTACTTTTGTAAGATTATTCATTATTGGTGGGAAATGTTTTTCTTTGAACTATACGAAAAAATTTCATTCACAATTAATAAAATGAAATCTATATTCGTTGTGTATTCATAATATATAACCAAATTTTTTTAATGATGTCATGGATTGATGATATGTGAGTATATTTAACTTATCAATATATAATAAAAAGTGACGTCAATGGAGAATTTATCATTTTTATTATTATTTTGTCCTATTTTAAGATAAAAAATATTTTCACCAATTATAAATTAATCTTGTATAATTTTGAGTATGATGATATTAAATTTTATTATGATTCCAACATATAATATGTAATGTATATATTGGTAGAACAACAGAAAAATAGATATTCATAATAGAACATGAAATGGATATCTTGAAAAATAACTTGATTAATGAGTTAATCCGACACATAAGAATAATATTCTTAGTGAATTATCTTTTAAAATCATTAAATATGAATGGTTGATATTTACCCAAATTCATTTTATTGCTTTTTTAAAAATTTGGGATTGTAATTATCTCATTGTTGAGGATCATGCCAAAAATGATCGGGTTATATCTTTGAAAACAAGACAAATTATCCAACTTTTAAATTGAATATGAATCCTTTATATGAATTATCATTATCTTTAGATATACTGATGTCGAATGATGTATTACTGATGTCAATAAAATGGGTGGAGTCTTAATGAATGATGACATAACTATTTATTATATCTAGGGATACATAAATATTATATTTAACCTAAAACTCAGGAAAAGTAATGTATGTATTCACCTATAAAACATATTCTACCTATTAATCAATATATTCTTTATATTTTAATTATTTATGGTAATTTATATGGGTTTCATGACTATAGACCACCCTAAAATGATCAAATGGTGTTTTTATTCCTCCAATAAAGTAAATGTTTATTGTATCAATTTTTTAAAAATGGAGGAAAATAAATTTGTGTGTCTTTAAAATATAGAATAATTTCATTCCCTTTAAGAAGATGAAAAATGAGGGGATTTTTTTAGATACATTTTTCCATGGTGGAGTCGTGAGGAAATTTTGGTGTCAGAAATTTCTTTTGAAATATAATAAATTTATCCTCTATAATCAAAGGGAGATATTTGAGAACCCTTAAGAAGTGATTTTAAAAAGGGTGGGTATTTAAGTTCACCATATTATTCTTAGATAGTTTAATAATATATTATAAACATAATTTTATGGATCTCTCACTAATACTACAATAATCTTATATATGTTATTGGGATAATACTTACACAAGGATAATTTTATGGATTAGTTATTATATTTTTTTGACTCATATGAATTTCAAATGTTTTAATATTATAATAGTTTTTCTAAGGGTCATTGATTCATTTCATAATTATTGGATTCAAATAGGAAAAAATTGAATGAAAAATTTAAATGAAAGATCATTCCCTGTAATGGTGTCATTATAAATAGGTTTTCCTTCTATTTTTTGATAATAGATTATAATTATTATGGTAAAAATAATTATGTAGGTAAATTTCCAATGTAAGGATAATAAATAATAATTATTTACCATAGATTGAATACTTTATCAGTTATATGGTCTCTAAGACTCTGCATGATTAGGTGTACCACTGAGAAGGTGGGATTAAATTAGATGTCAATGCCTCTTAAAAATTCATCGAAATGAAAATAATCACTAACATTGGTTAGTTATTAGTCCACTAAAATATTTCTAATATTACTACATGAATGAAAATGGAAATAAATAAGGAAAATACACTTGAAAATGTTTATATAGTTTTTTTCCTTCTGTAGGTAACTACTTCATCCTGTATGCAGTTGTTATCCTGATCCACATATGTTTGAATACAATTGCTTCAAAAGTATCAAGTTTGTAGGGAGTTATAATACACTACCCACATGTGTTTCCCAATTTTATAAATCAATCACTTAGTCATACATAGATTTATAATATTTACAGTATGAGAAAACATCAATGAGAAATATCAGATGAAAATATTTGTCTCTGAAAACCTTATAGTAAATATCCTCTTGAGATAATAAGATAAAAAAGATAATAGTGGGTCCAATTTTTCTTATTATTCATAATATATATAATTATTTTAGATTATATAGAATGTTGAAAATTCTAAAAAAATATGTTTTGTATTTCAAACAATACCTGGATTTTCATCTCAATCATAGGTAACTAAATGCACATGCTGATGAGTTGTTTATCATTTCTCAATTAATATTCTTTTCACACATAGAATTAATTAAATTTTAATAAAATATCATGATTTTATAACATTATCTTCCATCATATATATCTCCCCCCATACAATATTTCAAAAACATTTCATAATTACATTAAATTGAATATATTATTTATATCTCATTAATCTACAAAAAATATAATAAATAAATGATATAATTAGATATTTGTATGATTCCACTATATTAATATAATTTGTTAATCCTTCTATGATCAATATATATTATTATATATATTTTAACATTTTTTCAATTATAATTCCCCAAATATGATTCTTAATTTTATTATAGTATTTTTTAATTAAAGAGATGAAGAAAACTTATTTTTTAATTCATTTTTGAATTCAATATAGTGTTGGTAGTGATATGTTCTCTTTATCTTATTGGGCCTACTATAGTTGATGATGGTCATATATCCATTAATGATAATATTATATACATTTTTCGCCACTCATGATAAATAATTTGGAAAACTTAGATTAAAGAGCCCTATAATAAATTTCAATCTATTGTGACCATATATTCACCTAGTATCATCATAATTAATATTCAGAAAAATGTACTTATTTTTTCAATGAAATAGAATATACTTCAATTTATTATTTATTAATTACTTTTTCTCCCCATGTAATCATTTATTTATGCATTTCTAATCAAAATATATTTTTTTATTGAGTAAAATTCACATTCATGGTGATTATATATTTGAAAATAGTTTTAGTTTTTTCTGATTTATTGTAACTACCCAAGTAACGATAGAATAAGTGTTTTTCATTATAATTAATATTTAATTATTAAAATAAGTACTATTTTAATATAGTATATGATAATGATATTTTTATGGTTTTAAAAAATATTTTTCTTAATAGTTTTATTATCACCTTTTAATAGATTAATGTTTTTAAAAATAATTTTTTTATTTTATAATTTATATATAACAAAATAATTCTTTTGGTGAATAGGTTAAAAAATATTTAAATTTTATTTTAACATTTTGTTTGTCTCTGATATTTTTGTTGTTTTGATGAATATTGAAAAAATAATATATTTTAATTGAAAATTACATTCCAATCAAATTATTAAAAAATGCTAAATTATTTATTTAATGGTTTTAAAGTATAATTATATAAATTTTTTATCATTAAATAAAATTATTGTAATTATAATAAATTTTAAAATCAATATGTATATAAAAACATGGTAAACTTTTTAACGTTTTAATTTTAAAACATGATTTCTCGTTCTGTAAATGATATTAATTTTTTAGTGATTTCTTAAAAATATGAGTTTATTTTTTATAAAAATGGATTTAATTTTTGGAAAAAAAAGTTAAATATAATTTTCATAGTTCCCTTTCATTAGGAATTATGAAAAATATCTTTATTACTATTTGTTGTTACCATGGTTAAGGCTAAATCGAGTAATTAATGAAATAAATAATATTTTTTATATTATAAAATACCCAAAACGTCTCATAACATCATTATATAATTTTTATTAAAAAAAAATCTTAATTTGGTAAATATTATATCCTTTGGAATCTACATGGGTGTGAGTATGAAATTTATATTATTTTTGTTTCAAAGAAAAGCTATTTTTGGAAGACTACAGATTTTAACAAGGAAAATATTTTTAATATGGTGTTATATAAGAGATATGCCTGACTATAAATTTTATTTAGAATGATAAAATGTTATCAAACATTATTTTAGCTTTTTTATAATATTTTAAATAGAAATCATTAAATTAAATAGTTAAATAATGACGATGTAGTAATTGATTAATTAATGATGAAAATAAAGAAATGATATTAAAAATATAAAAATAAATAATATATTATATAATTTATATCATACAAGAATATTATGGATGAAGATGACATATTTTTTACAATTTAAAAGATTTTTTGTAATGATATATAGTTATGATATTATTAAAAATCCAATAATGAATAGTGTCAAAATTGAAATTTATGATATTTTAAAATAAATAATATTTTGAAAAATGAAAAAAAAAATTAATAAAAAATAAAATTTCAAGAAAATATTTTGGATATGTCTCGCAATGTCACAAATTATTCATTTATTGGATTTTTTTATTTCTATAGTAATTATATTAACCCTTAAATTTTGAATTTCATAATATCTCAATAAAAATTAGAAAGTGTTAAATAAATATCAACATTTAAATTTATTCAAATATCTATAATTTTCATTGGAAGAAATTTTTTAAACCCGTATTAAAGCAATATTCAAAATATAACATTTTGAAACCACTTTTTTTTATAAAATTAATTTAAATTAATTTAATTATTTGAAAAATCCCATGTGTGCCCCTCCCCTTTCCAAAAAAATGGAACCCATTGTCCTCTTTTATATACACTTCAAAACCTTTTTGTTTTTTACGATATCTTCCTAAATCAATTATTATAATCTATCAAAAATTCATGACCTCTTATTTTAGGCATAAAACAGTTTTTATAGGTGTTATTTTTGTAATCAAAGGAGGTTGTTTGAAGGAGAGGTATGGTTTTTAATTATGTGTTTTTTTCTTATTTCTTTTTACACTACCATAAAATCATTCTCCACCATGATGAAATAATAAATCCAATATCGTAAAAATTTTGGGGAGTTATTTTGTTACAATCATCACCTAAATGCATTTTCATTAACATCAAATAAGAAAATAAATAATTGGTCTTGCGTAAATCGGACTACCACCTCACAGACCGATACAATTTGTTTTCCATCACTATCTCTCAATAATATATAAAATTACATAATAAATTTTTATATATTATAGTCATGGAATATTTATCATTATTAAAAATTTATGTATAATTTATTTTCCTACCATTCCATTTACATAAATATGATAACATCGTTTATGTGTACATGTGAACTATCACCTCCATGGTGCGATGTGTTTATTTTTTCAACAGAAAATGAGAAGAATTATATATATATAAGTATATTTCAAAGATTAATATGATATTAATAATGTTATGATCATTCTATAATGATTAAATTAAATGAAATTTCATTCAATAATAATCATTGAAAAATTAAAAGTTTTCTCATTTGTATATACGACCTACCATCTCTATGATTTTAACATTGTTATTTTTTCATAACCATTCATAAATAGATTGATTTTGAAGTGTAATTTTTATATGAAAGTGATTATTAATTTTTAAAGATTATTCTGAAGGTGATGCAGTAATGACAACTTTGACTTTGGCAATCATAACATATTCATTTTGGACTCAAGTAATGAATTTTTTCAAAACATCTGACATGAACATATATAATTAAGTAATTTTTATGACATGATAATAAGTTTATAAACATTATAAAGATTCAAAAATAATTAAATAATTTAACAACATTTAATATATAGATGTTAATGATTGTACATGATGTGTCCATCCCATGGTAAGAGATTTTATTTTATATTCATATTTCAATGATTCATTTTAATCTCTTTTTACAAAAGTTCAAAAAATACATTTTAATATATATGGAATTAGCTGGTTCAACTAATATCCTAAAAAATTGTTACCATATGGTTTCAATTTTTATTTATTACATTCATTTTCATTGAAAATGGTTTCATTATTATGTAAGATGTTTTCACATTTAAAAAATTATTTTTACATTGAAATGGTATTTTGATACGTCGAAGTGTTTTTATCACGGGCTAAAATTTGTATTCAAGTGTTTTATTTATTATACGTTACTTTTACAATTTATATAATATTTACATTCCATTATATATCATGATATGATGGTTTGAGTCCCATTATTACTCTAGATATGTCCTATTAACCCCTTTATATCTAAATATATGATAGGTGACCCATATTATAGCTCTATAATTTATTGGGTACTCTAGATATAATTGTTAAAAATAATGTTACTAAATTTTTAATGGTTCCTGAATTTGTTATATTGTAATGACATCCCAAGGAAACGTGATTACTATTGTATAACTTTGAAAGAGTTTTTTAGAAAAGGGTTTTAAATGGGGTTCATTTTCTCACTGAACTATGATTTTTTTCATTATATACCATATGGAACATTTTGTGATTTACAAATTTTTAAAAACACTTAACATATTTATGAATAATTTACTAATAAGATATGTATTTTATGATAATTTTTCATTAAAAAATCATGTTCTCTTTTAACAATTTTATTTTTAGTATGTAGTTAATACCATTTGTATCTATCCACATTGAGTTTTATTATTTATTTATGAATTATTTATATAATAATTATAAAAAACTATAAACATGAAATGATAATAAACATCAAATAATATTAAATTATTGACTTAAACAGTTATTATTGAATGTTTATGGTTGGGGACTTATAGTTGGAACCAAAGGTTGATATAGATAGATTTAGAAGTTAATGTAATATTAATTACAATTATGTGAATGAATTTACCTTATGGAAACATTAAATTTTTATATCATTGGAATATTAATATGTTTCTTTATCTAATATATATCTGTTCAGAATGGTTTTCCACAAAGGAAATGAGCCAGATGTGGGAAGAAGTCATCAAGAAGAAAACATCCTTCAAAATTAGTATCTCGTTAAGGTAGGACTTAGACCAGAACTATTTTACACTGTAATTTATCTATATAAAAATGATTAAAATAGAGGTTGAATCCAAGCACGATATCATCAAGTTCAACCATTCCTGAATATGTGAACAATGGAAAATTTTATGAGCCAACATCCTCCATCATTCAGTAGAACATTAAATTTAGTGGTAGCCAAATGATATATCAGTTAAATATAAAATATATTTAATTTCATGGGATTTTATGAACACCAGAAGGAAACCTGATCATTATATATATTTTAAGGTCAAGTAAATCAATGTTGGCCTCTAATTAAAATTTTAGCGATAAATTTGATCTTTACACTCTGGAATGGGATAAATAAATGAGTATTTTGTGGAAAAATATTTTCCTAAAACAATTCAACATAGAAGGGAGAAACAAATCATGAGAACAAGTCAAAAAGATGATGATTCTATGTCTTTTTATGAAGTTAATTTTATGATACAATCTATGTATATACATAATTTACTATTGTATTTTAGTTGTAAAATTAATATTTATTACACTATATTTAAAAAATATGGATATAATTAGCTAAATGAGATTTTAATTGTGATGAGAAACATGTTCATTGTGTAGAATATATTGAGATATAGTTTTCTTACATGTATATTCCTCATGATGAAATGAATAGTAAACTATTATGTTCGTAGGAATTGTGGAATAATTCATTAAAGAAAAATGGAGTTATGAAAATGAAATTCCATTCTTGTGAAATGTGTGGTGAAAAAAATCCAAGTGAATTTCATCTAAATTCTAGGAAGTTATATTGACGTGGAATGTTTGGAAACATGTCTTGTGAATTAATGGAAAATGATAAGAGAAAAACATCATCCTAATGGCGAGATTATTTTATATTATACAGTTGTGTCATTTTTTTTAATATATGACCAATGTTAGTTTCTTTGGTGGGAAATAAATAATATTTGAAGCTAAATGGTGTTTGAAAATGATTTATAACTACATTAAAAAAATTTATTCATCATGAAAAGTGGTATCAGGTACATTGCTTGATTTTTATAATATTCCAATGTGTTGTTTGATTAGGGGTCTACACAGTCCATTATTTTTTCCGAAAATTTCTTATAAATTTTAAATTCCACATCATGAAATAATGTCAGACTGTATGGTAAATACAGAATGGTGAAATATTAAAGTGAAAATAAATTATAAGAATATTACTTTCACTAAATTTGGAATGAATTTACATGAAAAACTTTTTTTCCCTTTTACGGACATTGATTTCATTATTTGTATGGATTAGATTTATATTTACCATGCAATGATAGATTGTAGAGTAAATGATGTTTATTTTCATAATGTGTTTTAGTTAATGTTAAATAATGAACCCATAATATTAACAACATAACTATAATCCAAAAAAAACTTTTTAAAATATAGAAATTAATGTTATCATACACAAATTGTATAAAAAATGTTCAATTTAAATATATTATGGTGGTAATGACTATCTAGATGTTTTTTTCATGAGTTAACTGGTATTATACATGGCCATGATTTTGAATTTTATATTTAATTGGTTTCCAATGCTAAGACAATTTCTAAAGCCCCTTGTCGAATGGTTCAAATAGTAATTTTATAATTGAATAAGTAATTACAGGAGTTATTAAATAAAATTTTCATCTAACCTAGATATTTACCATGGGTTTCTCTTGTCTTGTTTTTTGAAAAATATTGTTTAATAAAAACTTGACGTAATAATATATCATTAAAAATTCATTATTTTGAACAATTATCCATGTTCTCATATCGATATTTTTATTGATCATCTTTATGGAGCACAATATTTTGCGAAGTTTGACATAGGGTTGGGGATATATCAGTTGAAGTTAAAGGATGAAAATATTTTAAAGACAGTGTTTCATACTCGATATGGGTACTATGAATGTCTATTTATGCCATTTGGGTTAACGATCAAACCTGTGAAATTATTGGATATTATGAAGATAATAATTCAGGAGTTCATATATATCATTTTTATGTGTTTATTGATGACATTTTAGTATTTTTCTAAAACTATTATGAAAAATGTAATATATATAAGGGTTCTTTTAAGAACTATAATTGACAATAAATTTTATCAGAAATTCAAGATGATTGAATTTAGGTGGGAAGGAATTTATTTCATTGGTCTTATTGTTTCTAAATATGATATAACTTTTAATAATTCAAATATAATAGTTTCTTATGATTGTCCAAGACCCAAAAATATAACCAAGATTCATAGTATTCTTGGTTTAATAGGATATTACCAGATTTTTTTAAACATTACTGGGTTTTCTATCCTATAGACTATGTTAATATGAAAATGTATTAAGTTCATCTAGAAAAAAGAACATAAAGCATGTTTCAATGAATTGAAAAGAAGATATGTAAATGCGCTATTTCTATTTCTACCTTCCTAAAATGGTGAATTTGTTATCTACAATTATGTATCATTGAAAGGACATGTTATGCACTATTATTGAATGATATTATAATTTAATATGCATTACATCAATTAAAATATCATGAGTTAAATTTCCCTTTGCATGATTTATAATTACCCTATTTTTATTGTATTATAATTGTTGAGGTATAATATATATAGCGTAAGAAAACAAATATATACAAATAATAAATTTTGGATGTATATATTAAATCATAATGATTGAAAATGGGACTGATAATATGGATGAAACTAACCGATTATTATGATTGAATGATTAATTACCATCCTAGAAAAGAAAAAAATATGGAAAAAGCATTGAATCAGAAATGTAATTATACAATAACCATTATTAATTTAAGGAATAATTCTTATATTAATTTTTTAATGATTTTTTTAGAAGTTGTTCGTGATGTAATTTACTATATATATTTTTTTTCTGTATGTGTAATAGTCCATACCATATTTAATTATGAAGCACATAAAGAAGACCATAAGATTTATAAAATGGTCGAATTGAATCAAATATGTATGTTTGGTGAATTATTCAGTGATGAAAATTTCGTTTTAAGATTTGGGAAGTTATTATCTGTGCCTTTTGATTTATAGTTAAAGAAAGAGTTATTATGTAAATCTCACAATTCTCTATTTTTAGTTCATCCTGGAGGCAGTAAGATTTATAATGTACAGTGAGAGTATTACTAGTAGGATAAAATCGAAATAGATATTTATTACCTTAGCATATAGTGTTTGACATGTCAATATGTTAACTAAGAATAATAGTTGCTGAATGAGATGATTTCCCCTATTCTAATTCCATATTGAAAGTGGGAAAATGTATGCATTGATTTCGTAGTGGGATTACCAAATATATTATGAGGTAATAATATGTTATGGGTTATTGTTGATTGACTGACTTATTCTTCTCATTTTCATCCAATTAGAGACATCCATTATCTTGACCAGCATTCTTAGTTGTATAAAAAAATGGTTGTTAGTTTACATGTAGTTTCCATATTTATCTTATCTGATCGTGATCAGAATTTAAAATCAAATCTTTTCAAAGGTAATTATATGTAATTAGGATCATATTAAATTTAATCCCAAAATTTCATCCTAAATTAAATCGACTATCATAACAGGAAATTTTTACCACAGTGGCTTTTATGCATGCTTATTCTATGTATTTCCTTGTAATTTGTGATCCACATTTTTATTTGGTTGTGTTTTCTTATAATAAAAGATCTCTGTTCATTATAATGATGGCATAATTTAAGTAATTATATGAAAAATGGTGTCGACCGCCAACATTATATGATGATGTAGGTGAAAGGATTTTAATGGGACCATAATTGGTATAAGAAATGGTAGAGAGTGTTCAGATGATTCAGAAACACATGAGGACATTCTAGAGAAATAAGAATAGTTATACATGTAAATAGAGATGTGATATTTCATCTGATGTAGGAGATCATGTATTTTTTAATGTTTATACATCGAAATGTGGGATTAATTTCTGTAAGAAGGGTAAGCAGAGTCTAGGGTTTGTTAGACCCTCTAAAATCATAGATAAAGATGTCTTCGATTCCTATTGATTGGATTTTCCTCTTATTTTATCCTATGTACACAATTTAGTTCATGTTTCAATGTTAAGAAAATATATGTTGGAACCATATCATGTATTGAGTCTAGAATTAGTTCATATGGAATAGAATATTTTTGTATGAGGAACAACTAGTTCAGATTCATCACCATAAAGAGAAATTGTTCTTAAATATGGTGATTCATTATGTTATGGTTTTATGAGTAAATAATTTTGTTAAAGAGGAGAATTTCAATTCTGAATATTCCAGGGTGGAATTGTATCCCTCATTATTTAATATGTGAATAAATATTTGGGGATTTAACATAAAAAAAGGGGTAATAATGGTATGACAGAATTTGTGATTGAATAATTCCTTTTCATAATTTAAAATATTTATTATCTAAAATAGACACTATGTTCAATATATTATATGATAAATATAGTTTAATGGTAAAAAACATTATTTTTCTAAAAAGTAGTTTTATCACCTTTTAGTTGCACAGGGGATCAAAATTAAAATTATTTACTTTTAAAAATTCTATTTGAAATAATAAACTAGTTATTTGGATGTGGGGTATCAACATTTTATTTGGTTGATTTTTTAGTATTTTTATGATAAGTTTAATTTTTTTATGAATAGTTAAAAAATATTATACATTAATTGAATTTTATTTTGATATGATCAGTTTAAAGTGTCAATTTATATTTTATATGAATAAAATGTATTATTAAATCATTTTTCAATTAATATAATGATCGTAATTGGAATCAATTTCACATTTACATTTCTTAAAACAACATTGGGAACATATGAATGTTTTACATTAAAAACCCGTTTTCTCATTCTATAAACAAGAATAAATTTTTATCATTTTTTTATAATTATATGTTTTGAATATAGAAAATGGATTAAATATTTTTAATAATAAGGTAATAATTATTTCATTATGCCCATTTCTTTTTTTAGGAATTATAATTTATAACATTCTTAATATTTATTATTACCACTCTTTAATGTAAATTAGGTAATAAATGATAAAAATAAAATTATAAATATTATTAAATTACCCTAAAACATGACATTTCATTTTTATATGGGTGTGTTTCAATGCATACAATAATTGGGTCAATGTTATATCTATTGGAAGAGACTTGTGTCTGAGTGTGACATTTTTATTATTATATTTAGTGAAAAGTAAATTCTAGCAGACTCGTGTTTTTAACAAGTAAACTGTTATTAACATTCATATAAATATAGGATATGTTAAACTATAAGTATTATCGATAAATCTAAAATTATTACCTCAATAATGTTAAATTATTTATAATTTTTCGTAAAGGAATAATTAAATAAAATGGATAACAATAATCATGTCATAATTTCTTAATTAATGAAAGAATATAATAAACGATATTAAATATTTTAATTAAACAAAATCATATATATTTAATATCATAAAATAATTTTTAGTATTAATTTAACAATTTGGGTATGAGTTAATTTTGTTTTATTTGAATATATCAAGTTGTTATGATATTTTCTAAAAGTGAAATAAGTTATATTTTCAAAATTGACATTATATATATTTTAAAATAAACAAATTTTTATTAGATGATATAAAACATTTAAAAATATAAATTTCAGCCAAATATTATGTATATGTCTTAAAATTTCACCAATGAATAAATGCTTTGTATTTTTTATTTTTATATTAATTACCTTTACCCAAATAATGTAAATTACACTATATCACAATAAGAATTAAAAAGGGCTAAAACAAATAAAAATGATAAAAAATATTAAAAAATTTATATTTTAATTGAATGAAGTAATATAACAACAAAATAATTATTTCGTATAAATAAATGATTTTGAAACCTTTTTATTATAAAATTAATATATATTAATTTAATAATTTAAAAAATTCAATGATTGGCTATCCCCTTTCCAATAAAAGAGGACCCATTCACATCTTCTTTTCACTCCTAAAAACCTATTTTATAATTTCAATATATTCCAAAATACCTTACTAGATCCCATATCTACATTCTAGAGATCTTATTTTAGGAAGAACACTCTTCTTAGATATGTGAAGTTGTAAATCAAAGGAGTTCATTCGAAGGAGATACATCGTTTCAAATTAAGTGTAATTTTTTTATTTCTTATTCCACACACTTCAAATAATCATCCACCCTAGTTAAATAATAAATATAGTATCATTAATATAATTATATTCTATCATTTTAATATCATCACCAAAATCCATCTCAATTTCTTCAAATGTGTAAAAAATTTGTCATTCTTGCATAAGACAGGCCGCCACCTCATGAATCAACATATAACAATTTCCATCACCCTGTATCATAACTAGTTATAATTATTGAATTAATGATTATAAGTGATAATCTTGAAATATTTTAAATTATTAAATAATATTATATTATTTCTGTTATTATCTTTAAATTCACGTAAATATGATAATGTTTTGGTTCATTCATGTGAACTATCACCTCCATGAAATTATATAATTAGATTTTTATCACAATATCACATGGATAATATATATTTGGGTCTATTTTAATGATTAATATGATATTAATTACATTATTATCCTTTTCTATAGATAAAATATTACTGAATTTCATTACATACTCATCATTGAAAAATGAAAATGTTACATAGGCATAAATACAACATACCTTTTCATGGATTATAACATTGCACATTTTTCATAACAATTTGTAAATGGTTTATTTTAAAAGTATAATAGATCTATAAATTTTATTATTATTTAATGAATATTAGTTTTTATATGATGTACAGTGAATCAATTTGAATATTCACATTACAACAAGGATTTATTGGTCTCATATAATGAATATCATCAAAACAACGAACAAGAACTAACATAATTATATAATTTTCATTACATGATAATAAGATGTTATAATCATTAAAAATTTTATTATTCCAATAAACAATTATTATTAGATTAATATTCATTAATATAATGATTTTATGTGATGAGTTGGACCTAGGTTGTGGCACATTAATTTAAACACTTCTTTTAATATTCATTTTTCAACTCTTTTTACATCTGTCAAAAGGAATATTTTTTATCTTATATGGCATGAATTATATACCTACATTAAATTAAAAATTATTAGTTTAATGTTTCTCTTCTAATTTTATACAATTATTTTCATATAAAATGGTTTCATTTTTATGTGTTCTTTTTTAAATTTTAATGTTATTTTAAAATAGAAATGGTATTTTGATATATGGAAGTGATTTGTTTAGGGGTTAAAATGTGTAATAAATGGTTTTCATTATGACATGATATTTGAAATTTTTTAATTTTTGTTGATCCCATTATAGATCAAGATATGATGGGTTGATCCACATTAAAGTTTATAATATTTTGTGTTGATCCCAATAGTTCTCAATATATGATGGGTGAAACCCATTAAAGTTATCCAATGCATTGCAAAATTTAGAGATTGATATCGACCATAATGTTATTCCATTTGTAATGGTGAATGTATGTGTGGATTGGTAATGATGTCCCAAAAGTATGCATGATTTTTCTTAACATTCTAATTTCTTTTTTATGAAATGGTTTTTAATGGGTTCCATGTTTTCACTATACAGACTATTTATTTCATTATGTCCCTTACATAGATTTTTTTGCTCATCCCATGTTTTGAAATTTTTCAACATGATATAAAAATGTCTATGATAATGGAGAATGACAAGATTGACGTTATAATGTATTTTTTTTTGATAAATATGATTTTTTAGATGGTTATATTTTGAAAAGTGTATGATATTCAGAAGATTCAACTATGTATTTTATAGTTTTTAATTCTATAGTTATGGACAAATTCAATAATATTATTAACCAAAAAATATCCTCAGTTTGAAATAATGAATAAATTTTAATGTAACTTATGATAGTATTATTTTTATAGTTAGAGATTTATATTTAATATCTCTATATAATATTCTCATTTATATTTTAGAATTTTTTAAATTATTGAACAACAAAAATATATTTTAACTATACTATAAAACCATACATAGATATTATTATTAATAAAACTCAAAACTATCATATTTATTATAGATAGATTGATGATGATGATGATTATGAAGTTGAACTACATGAATATAAAATTTCAATATCGTGGAGTTGAACCATAAAAATTCCATCTACATTATGATGTCATGCAGATGAAACATATGATGTACTATCATATTTTTAATGATTTTTCCATTATAAAAAATTAAACTCGATGTATACCAGAGAATTAATGTTTTAGATGTTGGGAAATTAAAAAACTATATGACGTTTTTACCATAACTCTTATAAACATCAGGAAAAAAATTATCTTTGAACCTTTTTATGATCAATTGAATATTATAAGGATGAATTTGAAAATATTATTAAACCATATGATCTCTTCAAACCATAAAAATATTCCATAACTCTACATTATAAACTCATACAACATACTAAATCCATTATGAACATTATAATGTTTATAGTTTAGTAAAAATTTCATATTATTTAATTAAATATGGACTTTAGAACTCATCATAGAGCCTCTGAAATCGCATTAATTTTCCAAAATACATTTTAAAATCTTATTAAAACTCATAAAATATCAATTATTCATTAACATAGTTAAAATAAAGGAAAACGTAGAATGATATTCTTCAATAATTAAAATTCCTTATTTAGTGTATCCCTTTGGATTTATTCAAAACATAATTATTTATCTTATGTTTTTAGGAAAATTAATAGTTTAGAACCAACCAATAATAGAATTTATAATAAGGAATGATTTAAATGCCATAATATTGAATATAGTAATTTTTTACATAATTCCATCACACGATTCTATAAATTTTGGTCAAGTGACTATATGGTTGAATCGCAATTTATACTCTCGACCCATATTAATGTTTATCCACCAAAATTTGGAAGTTGTACGAGATTTATATTAACAGAACTTGTAATATATATTCAATTCTTACCTAAAAATAAATTATATACTTTTGAAGACTTCATATATCTTCCCATCATGATGTTCCTTTTAATGAAGAATGATATTAAATTATTTATCCCTTTGAAAATAAAAATGAATTCACAATATAATTGTTTCCCTTAATTAAAAAAATAATAGAATAAGGATAAACATATTGTTTTTTCCACAACAAATCAATCCCCTATCATGTGTTTTCAATAGTTAAAAATATATATTTTGATAATTGGTGAAAATGTATTCATCTATAAAATGACTTTTTTCCCAAATTATCTTTGATAATAAGGTAAAATATATTATTATAAATTGTTTTAGAGTTTTTTATTATTTTAATTGATAGAAAATTTGCAGTTTGGATATCAAAATAACTCTAAGTTCTTTCTAAATATTAACTTTCTAACCTTCTAGTCTAAATTACATCCAATATTTTTTTGGGACATTCATGTAGATGAGAAATACAAAATGTAGGTGTTGTAATCAATTCAACAGAATTATACACCCTATTATGCAAAATCACATTCCTTTATCTAAGAAATTCATTTACAAAATACGTGGGCATAATATAAGTATTACATTGGCACCATTAATCAATTTTTATCATGGAATGTAAAAATAAGATATGTTTCAATATAATAGTTTTCAAATCCGAGTTACCATGATATACCACAATATTTTCAAAACATCATGTATTTAAGACTCTTTAAATATCATCTTATATCACGAATATATTTTTCCACTAAAAAAATCATATCTTGGATATGGATAATTATTTTTTGTCTAAAAATGATTCTATTATAACATTTTGGATACACACAAATTCATGTTATGTGCTTTATTATCGTGGTATGAATAGTAATGCATTTATATTTTTAAAAAATCAATCCTGTAAAATTTATTCAAAATGTCTCTTTCATTACTATATTGAGATAAGAAAATATTGTTATATTTTCATACAACTTCTAAAAAAATTCAAATCACCTAAAATATTCATACAAAAATGAAATACCATACATTGAAAGAATATAAAAAAAACTATCTTCAACTATAAAATTTAATTTCATCAACATACACAATTAAAAATAGATTTAACATGGAAAATAATAACAAATGTAGTTTTACTTCAAATATTTGTTTTAAATTCCACATTTATTTCATGTACTAATATTACTATGAATAAAATGAATTTGTGGCCTTTTATACCAATAAATATAATTCATTAATCTATATTCCATGTTATAATTTTTTTCAAAAATAATACTTTTTGGTTTATTAGTTAATACATCTTCTTGTATGTCTGCATTGTGGATGGTAGATTTTAGATTTATCATATAATCCATGTAAATTTAATGTGATTCCATTAGAAATAATATTTTGATGGATTGAAGCGCTTCACATAGTTAATTTTTTTTAGTTTATGTTCATTGATTTTTTTAGTATCCTTTACAAAACAATAGAGCTTTATATATCGTCACATATGCCTTGTCATAAAATTTATTTTTTGAACCCACAAGGGGGGATTTTTTAATTTTATTGTCATGGAAGATGAATAAACATGGATTACATCTAAACCTGGTCAAGACATAATTTATAGTATTGATCCATTATTAATCATCAATTTTATACGATTTTTTGGGTTAAAATTCATAAATATCAAATGTTTGTTTTTTAATTCATAACCTCATTCTTGTTCAGGATGGTTGTTCTTGATTATATATTAATTTTTTTAATTATCATGAATTATCAATATATAATTTCTCAAAATATATCAAACAAACTCTTTTCCATCACTAGTTTCATCTTATAAAACATCAACTAGATTTATATTATTTTAAACAACATATACGAAATATTTTTCATAAATCATCATGATTTTTCCTTCCATAGTTTCAATATGATATTCTAAAATTAAATTATATTAGGGGAATATTTTCAATAAACCTCACATTTCATACGAATAAAATATTAAGGATCATATTATTTGATCACATAGAACAAATATTATTTGATATCTATCCCATGAAGATTCATGTAGCGGCCATGAACCTACTAGCCTAGTATTGGTGCATGCCTCATTGAATTGGCACATTATATGAGGAATCACAACCCAAATTATTGAATAGTTATCTATTATTGGTAAACAATATATCCACTTGAGTCTTAAATTAAAATTAGATATAGAAATTACCACATATGTTTTTTTAAAATTCATTCCCCAAAACATATCATTGAATATAAAAATTAGTAATCCTTATGGAATACAATGGGATGGAAATTAAATATACGTGAGATAACACACTCAATAAGGGTTAACTACATTAGAAGGTTTCATGTATCAAAATTCATAATAAAAAATGAGCTGTAAATAATTGAAAACACATTCCATGTAATTAATAAATTAACAATAAAATGAATCCATTGAGTTTACCATATTTATAACATGAGGGATAATAATATCAGAATTTTGAACAAAAGAAATGCACAATAACTGGATATTATGTTTCCTAGAAACGAGATAACATTACCGTCAATAAAATTCCCATGTATATATTCCATTCCATAGTCAAGACCTTTCACATGATAGTTTGAAGCATACAAGTTATATACCAAAAGGGTCTGTACAACAGATTTTTTCTCATGAGACTATAGATGAATAAAAGGGATTACTTTAATTGATAACCAATAAATTTCATACCTATCTAATTCATAAATATTGTTCCTTATCACAAAAAAACAAGTCTAGAAATAAGTGAAACATTTTAAAATTTATTAAAATGAGTGGATAAGTATTAGTGGAGTGTTAGTGTCAAACAATATGGTTTTCCCTCATCCATAAGTCAAAAGAGTCCTAGATCATAAAATGACACATCATTTCCTTAATTACGGTCATTAGTATTTTCCACATTTAATATTCACATTACTATATTAAGTATCATCAAGATTTCTACCATTTCATTTTTTGACAATTTAGAATAGGATTCGAATGATATAGTCTCAGATTTGTTTGAGTAATCCTTCTATAACCTTCACATGCTATTATAATGAAATAAAACCTCACATTCAATCAAATTTTCCATTCAATTTAATAATGCATCATTAAAAAAGGCATGACTATATCTGTTGTTTTCATTAAGCGTGTATTGTCATTCAACCCTTCAATATCCAAAACAAAAATTTTACCTTTGAAAAATCATGATGTTATAATAATTTACTTTGAGAATCATCATATATATCCTAAAAAATCAATGAATTACATGAGTTTCTTTTAATTTAAATTGTTCCACTTGAATATATGGAGTTTTTATACCATCACTCTGATTTTATACCCCTCAATTATGGGAGTAGAGTAATACAGACAATTTTCCATTCAATCACTCCTAGATTAAGCTGATCCATATATACTTGGGCACATTATCCATGTTCGGAAACATGATTCAGAGTTATACATGTTCTATGTTTCTCTAGTTCCATCAATGTAGACATCTCATTGACCATTTTTTGGTTCATCGGGACAGACCTACACATTACTCTTACCATGAATAGTGAGTTTATTTCTAATAGAGATCACAACAATCTATGTAGTTTATTTCTATAATTTCATCCTCTTAAAAGAATAATGGTGTCCCTTTAAATATAAAATAGATAAAAACACATCAATGCTACATTTATCCCTAAAATGAAAAATAATTTTATTGTCCATGTTGAAATCAGGATGTCATTCATACTCCACTTTTAATGGAATATCATGATCATGTGCTGAATAAAAATTATTATGAATTAAAAAATAACTCAATTCAATATCTAATGATATCCTAGAAAAGTCTGCAAATTTTGATACTTCATTATTTCTATCCATTTTGATCAGAATTCCAACCATATAGGTTATATAAAACAAGATCTTATGATGCCACGACATCAAATTAAGACTGATAATATTGATCCATCATTGACATATAGTGTTTTTGGAAAAACATATTAAAATGAAAATCCATCTCTTGAAAGCATACCATACCACTTTTCAAATCTATTGAGATACTACCCAAATACCTTTACTTCATATCATCTGAAAGAAAAAAATGACATTAAATAAACCCCACCCCAAGGGAATACATCTCCAATAAATAAATCCACATATAGATGAAAGATTTTGAACTATGTCATCATTTTTCTAGGACCATTCCCCATTAAGAAGAACCATATATGCAATTACACAGTTCTCTCATACTATAAATCAATCTCGAATTTCATCTTTATTAGAAATTTGGCATGCAGTGTCACCTTTATTTACTATTCACTCTAGAATTGTATATTTTACAATAATGAAAACCCTTCTTTTGGAATCTTTATCATTTTCTATAGAACCAAAATTGTACCACTATCCTCTTTTTAGGGAATTAGGTTGACCAGTACTATTAATTTTATAACCCACTTCCTCCGCTAAACCATATCGGGATGAATGAGTCACAAAAAACATAAGATGATGCCTATCAAAAATCATCAACATTGAATTATTGGAAGATTCTATATATATATATATATATATATATTGGTTCTCTGACCACCATATATCTGTCATTACTTACTACCTAAACTACTGCAGTTGACATAGAATAGTGCAACCATCCCACCTCATCAGCTAAAGACATCGTATGTCATGGAAAGTTAACATTTTACGCTGTGACTAGTTGAAATCTATACAGAACAATAAATTACATCTCAATATGAAACCCATCAGACAACTCAAACACCATAGATACATATTAAGCTAAATCACCCTCAATTCGTAGAGATCCAATGAGCTGGGATGGGGCCTGTTATCCATATTATCAAGAAAGGGATGCTTCAACCGCTCTTTTTGATCTTTTTGAAATGATCTTCTTTGTCCAACCCCATCATTAGTGGAAATTTTCAACACCATTACGTGTCTATTAAATGAAATATATCCTTGGTAAATATATATATGATATATAATATTTCTATTTAGTGGAATGTTATTATCCAATTTTAATGGAATGTTATCATTTATGGGAAATTCCATTGAATAAAATAATATATCAATGACGTTAATGTCAAAAAATTCCTTATTCAAAATTATCATATACCATACATAAGAAGATTATGAATGGTATCAATAAAATATATACCCATTTGTGGAAATATAATGGGGTTTTTCATTCATGAATTGAAAGACCACAAAATTATCTTTATACACATTGTTGAGGAAAATAACATTTCAATTTTCAAAAACATTATAAAAATAATTTCTAAAGTAAATATCATTTATAAGTTTAAATTTTATAAAAAAAAGAAATTAATTTTAATTGAAGATAAAACATGAAAAATATAAAAGAATCTTCATAATATTTTAATTTATATGAAGGATGTAAATTTAGTTTATGTCGTACAAGTTAAAATAACGATACATTTATCTCTTTTCATTAAAATCCAAATGACCATGGATTAGAAAAATTTATTAATATTCCATTGGAAAACTTTATAAATAGTTTAAATGGGGTAATTTTTCATTCAGAAATCATTTTTAAAAAGGTAAAATATTTTTGATAACATTTTTACAAAACATGGTTTTGGAAGAATTCCTATTTTATAAAATGAGTGAAAGTATGTTAAATTTTCTTGAAAAAAATTTATTAATAATTTTAAGTACCAATGTGTTGAAAAATGGAACCATTAATTGAATTTTATAATTAATTAATAAATGATAAAATGTTCTATTCATTTATGTTGAAATATTAAATTAATTACCTTCAGTTGTATTTAAGAATAAGAAATCTCAATCAGAATGAGACAATGAAATAAATCATTAAAATGACCATGACTTTGAAGTGAGAATAAATATGAACATAGGTTTTCATTATGAAATAAAATAAACATAATAAATTTTAAAATATATATAATATAATATAAATCCATTAAACACTTAATCATATCATTCCATAATTAATGTATTAAAATTTTAACCTAATGATTGGAAATTTTGTTAAGATGTTGCTTACTATAAACCTTTTATTGGTTTAGCATTATTTTACCCAATGTACAGTAGTTTTAAACATGATATTAACTTAGTAGAGAATCATATTTATTTTTAATATTTCGTAAACGTTCCTTTTATGGTAAATTACATAACGGTAGTCAATGATGTATCAATAATTCAATTGATTTACATGTTAATTTCCATGATAAATCGAACATGAATCCTCGTGAAAGATCCAATGTTTTTTCATATTATATTGTTATATCATATCAAAAATAATATTAATTAAACAATAATGATATATATAAAACAATTATTATTTTAAATTCTAATAACGAATGATGGTTATTCAAAATTAACTGTGTTACGATCATTGAAATGAAAACTCATTCATATACATGAGTAACGTTTCCATTTTTCAATGATCATTATAAAAAATAGGTATTTAATATATTATATTGACATAATTGTCATGAATATCATTTATATAATATTATATAATTATTTTTATAATTAATGTTTTTTGGTGCTAATAGATAGTCACATTGCTTCGTGAAGGCGGTATTAAACACGTTCATGGATGGCATTATCCTCTTTTATTGAGTAAATAACTAAAAAATGAAATGATATATTATCCGTCATAAATGACATATATTTCATGAATATAGTAATTATTTTCATATCACATATAAATATTCAGTATCACCTTCCATGTAATGAGTTAGTGAAAGTTGAATCACATCACATTGTAAGGTGGAAGTCTATCGTACACACGAGCAATGATATTATGTCTCCACTATAATGTAACATAGTATGATATATATGAAATAATGATTCCATAATTAATATTATGTAATAAATATTATATATATATATATAATTTATATCCATAATCACTCCCAACAATGATTGGATGTAATAAAAATATGTACGACCTTGGTTTTTGAGGTGGTGGTCAGCCATACAGAAGAATGGTGACTTCCTAACCGATTTGATGTATGTGTGTTGGTTGAAGTTAAATGACTTAATATAAGTAAATTTTAGTAAATTGAATATATTTAGGATATTATATAATTATGGTAACATATAAAATTAAGGAGTTGTCGAATGAAATAAAATATATATGCACTTTGTAAAAGATTAACTCTTCCTTAGGTGTCCTCTTTAGATTTTAATAAATCCTTCAAATTTTGTATTTTTTCCCAAAATAAGGATTATCATAATAGAGGATTTATTTTGGGATGTTAATTTGGAAGGTAATGTCTAGTAAAATTTGGTTTCATGGTTTGAAGAATATATGACTAGGTGTAAAATTGTATTATTGATAGATAATTGTATTCTTGTAAATATCCAAAAATAATCACTATTGGAAGGTCTACTATACCTCAGGAGGATCAAAAACATATTAATAATGGATGGTAGGTTTTATGTGACCACAAAAATACTCAAAAAAGGTGAATGAAAAATCATCATCTTGTTCCTTTTCTTTATGTTTAGTCACATATACCATTTTAGTTTTCACCATCGTAATGTGTTTCTTTTTTGTTTACCTATGTAATTTAACATTTTAACATAAAATAAAATGGTTATTTAATATAATTTTAACTTAATGATTCTATATATTAATTAAAATTTTGAAAATGAAAATGAAATGTGTGTGGAAATATAATTTTCATTCAAACACATGTAATGTGTAAACCTATATTTTAACCATGATGATGATAAATAATTTTAATTACATTCAGTAATCTATATTGTACGAATATATATTGATCATAATAGATAATATAAATCATAATTATTGCAAATTTTAAATCGATTTTTTAATACAACTTATATATGTGAATTTTTGTAATTTTAAATCAATCCCACATACGCAACTAATAAGTGGGTTTATAAATATAAAATCATCAAAAGTTTATAATTTTTTTATGTCTAAATTCAATAAAAAAATGATATCATGGAACTAAATTATATTATTTGATAATTTTTTAATATAATTATACATTAAAAATTAATAATTTAATTTTAAAAAATATATATTTTAATCCGATTTCCAATTTTCAACGAAAATATTATATTTTTCACTATTTATATTGAATGAATGTTCTAATAAAAATAATAAAAAATTTACCCTAAGATAATAATGATTTTATGGTTTTATGTTTTATTTTATTTTAAATTAAATTCTACAAAATTTGTTAAATTAAATTTTCAATTATGTGTTCATAGAATGATTAAACAGTCTTTTATAAAATAAAATACAATTTTTTTTAAAAAAACCATTATTTTATATTTAAATTATCAATTGTTTATATGTAATTAATAGATAACTAAAAAACATGTGAAAAAATATAATTTCATATTTTAGGATATATTACTCATATGATAATTCCAATTGATTCATGATAATAGTCATATTATAAAATAGTATTAATCGTGTGTTATTCTTTTATAAAACTCTTTATTACATGAAACATATGAAAATTCAATGTTTTATGTAATGAAAGATAATTAATAGAGTAATTTTTTATAAAATATTAAATATATCATAAATTATTATGATTTTATTTCACCATCTAAACATAGTGTGTTGTTTCACATTCTCTATTAAATAAAATGATAATCTTGTATATCTTTTCATTGTTACATTCCTTGTAACATATACAAATTTTGTCCTTGAAATTTAATTTATATCATTGAAATCAATGTTTTCGTATTTGTAAATACCACAATTGATAACCCAAAATAAAAAAAGTGTAATAAAATATTATCTATATAATAGAAAAATAGATGTTCCAAGGTCACACGGATTAACAAGTTACATCATTTTCATTTAAAACAATATCAATGGAATATAAAGATATAGACATGAATGAAAATCATGAAGAGTAATAAAGTGTGATTTATTTTATTTATAACAATATTGTGAATGGTAATAGGAAATAAAAGGGCCTCAAATCTATATATATTTGAGGATCTGATAGTCTCAAAGATTTATCAAACATAAATCTAATCGGAGAATTTTTTTATTAAGATAATTTTCTAAAAGTCAATGATTTATCTAATAATATTGAAATTTATGGAAATATACTTATATGATGATTTACTTAAGTTAAAAAACTTATCCTTTGGTTTTTCTTCTATCATTTTTCAATTCATCACATACCACATAAAAATGAATATCTAAATACTAATTTTTATGCCTCAAGGCCTAATTTTTTCTTCTAAAGGATAATATGTTCCATACAAGAGTGAAAATACATTCCATATATCTATAAATATTTTTGAAATCTAATACAGTCAAAAAAAGTTATCCAATATCAAAAATTAAATACTAACCCTCAAAAGTAACACCACTGTTGCATCATAAATATTTATTTTTCAAAATGTTTTACAAAAAAACAATGACATGTTATCCAACACATCATGTAAGAAGGTTATAGGTGTGAATCCACTAACATCCATCATTCATGGGTTCAATCCCCACCACCATACAAGATATGATGGGTATTCACATACTTTTTACTTTTTTTTAAAAAATTTATTAATATAATTCCTATAACACTCAAAAAAATTATAATTTTTTTCCTTGGCATAATGTTAATTATTTAATAATCTTATTACAATTTTTTTCTATACGACTTAATTTTTTGTTTTTCAACTTTTCTAATAACCAAATATGAATATTATTAAAATTTCATTATTTATCATATTAAACCATAAAGGTATCAATTACATATAAATTAGATCTATAAATTGTAAAATAATTTTTCCTCAAATAACATTTAAACATAAAACAATACCATCGTAATATTTCTACCATAATAGATGTAGTCTTGGTTTAATATCATCACATAAAACCTTAAAAATGTGTCTATAATTTTTGAATATATGTTTATCCATAATCTTATAAACTCGTGATGGTATTAAAAACCCATACACTAATTGGGAAATACGTGATTATAAAAATTGATAGAATCTGTTGATTTTTAATGATTTTTATAACATAAATACCATCTCTAAAATTATTTTCAACAAATCGTCATCATTTTTATTTCAAAATAGGTGATTACATGGTCTGGGTGTTCTCATTGGGAATATATTTATTATTTATTCAAATCCTTCATAATGGGTTTTAAGGAAAGCATGAATTACCTTAATCAAATCTCCCAAGAGTGTTATACATGGTGAGCAGTAAGGGAAATTTTCATGTACATGGTAATTCATGATTCATTATAAATGCGATTATTTGAGAGTTATAACCCCTAGTTACCTTTGTGAGAGAACGAAATCCACATGGAGTTCCAATAAAAGTGAATATAGTTAGATTAAAAAACATAATATATATCTTAATAAAATAATAATATTGTATTTTATACATATCATAAATTACTATCATATGATCATATTATCTAGTATGTGTATTTCAAAATTAATATTCTATAGTTCTTACTAAAGATCCTTTGATACCATGTGTGGAAAACGCAACCCCAAGTTGTTGATTACAGTTTCTGATTCATCACAGTTTATCATCAATGTGTTCCATGCATGTGGAAAATCTCACCATCATCAATGTTTCAATTACAGTGAATCCTTGGAATGTATAGATGAATCCACCTTTACTATGGGCTCACAATTTATATATGACATGGAAAATGAGGTAGGATCTCAGCCTTATTTTTTGGGTGATGCATAGGATGTAAATAATGATAAAGAACAAAACGGGCATTTGAATTAAGTGATTTGGGATCCAATGAATTCATAAGAATGATTGACTTCTATAAGGACTCGACCATAAACATTACACAATCGTAAGTTAAATCACGAATTCACATTGAGGATCTTTTCAGGGTTAGAGTTTTAGTTAATTATGAAATAACAATTACATATCATATTGAATATTACATGTATACACTACTACTCAGAATACAATTTTTTTTATAAAATGTAGACTCTTAATAAAAAACATTTCTAATTCTTTGTTTTCGACATCATGACTTTTCCATGATCTAATCCTTGTCTGTACTCCAATTCATGTCTTGTAAAAATTATTTCTAAAACATGGGAATTGAATACGGCTCAGTAGTGGATACATAAAGCATGAAAATTATTATTTTTTCAAAACTACAAGAAAAACGTGAATACATTATCATAATTAATACTTTTCACCTTTATGAAGTAGAAAATACTCTTCACGGAACACGAGATCATTACCTACTCTTTTACAACCAAAAGATTACAATAAAACCCATATAATGCACACATAACATATAAAGGTAACATGAGACATAAAAATACATAAATAGAATAATTATACATTTTACTTCCACACATATTACTAAATGGAATAGCCATATTACCGACTTTCATACCCAATGCATTAGAGGTTATAATGTAACCACCCATCCTAGTATATTCTGGAACCACATATCTTTTGGTTTATCACTTAAATACTCATCAAATATTCATGTATCATGATAAAATCATTACACATAAAATATTGTAAATATAGACATTTCACTAATAACTTGTCCACATTACAATCAAAATATGTCATTTCAAGATATTGACATAATCATTTCACAATCAAATCATCTTTAAAACCTTTTAAAACATTTAATAATGAGATTCTTTAATCAATGTGTCCCATACCACAATGAATATTTTAAATCAATTAAAATTATAAAACATTAATGTTCATATAAATAAATACTAAAAACCAATTTGAAAACATGGACATTAATGAAAAATATTTTGATGAATAAATCATTAAACAAATATTTTAGTTAAAGAGTTCTTAACCAAAAGAGATATTCCTAATTAAAAATAATTAATGATTTAAATTCAAACAAAATTTTATTATATCATGAGAATAAAGGTATTTATGAAATAATTTGCCAATGGACAATATATACACTATATAAAACTAGATTGGTTCATAACAACAATGAAGTTTCAATGGAATGTAATTTGAGAGGAAATACCTTATAAAGATGGTATCTTTAGATTAAAGACAAATCAATTAAATAATTAAGTGGGAAAAATATAAATAAACACAATTTTATTTGAGATTCAGAATAAATAAATCATAGGACATTCACACATGTCTTTTTTAAGACAAAATCAATCAAATGTATGTTTAACTCAATGAATGGAAAATGAGTTAAAAATACTCTTGTCAAGTTCATATCGATGACTTGAAAATTTATCAATGCATCGATTATTTGTATCCAAAGTATTCCCACAAAAATGAGAGTGTATATTACAATATAAATAAACAAATCATGATCCCACACATAATCATAGCATGACATAATTAAGAATTATAATATTAACCCAAGGAATAGAAATTGGATTTAATGGATCCCTTATCGATTTGGGAATTTACAAAAAGTACAACCCATGAAAGAAGGATAATAAAATGATGTTTATAATACCCATAAATTAAATTATATTAAACAAGGAATACAATCAGCGACAGTACATACACAACCAAAAAATGAAATAGAGGAAAATATAGCATGAATCTCACGGGAATAAAAGTGTGATAAAAAATCCCTTACCATGTTCTAATCAATCGAGTCAAATGACCAAATGTTAATAACAAAAAAATGAATCATATAATAAAATGAATATACAGAGAATCATGATAATATATATCAATTGGATGTACACAATATACTACAAGATATAAATAAGTGGCGAACAATGGCAATCTCACAGAATTAAAAGTGAGATAAGAAACCCCTACATCGTGTTCGACTTGACTCGTTCATTCTTTAATCACCTGAATAATATAATAATGTTAATTTATAATTTCCTAAGAATCTTTTACAAAGTTATAATTCATTTTAATTCACTTATTAAAATTTTATAAACATTATTTAATCATTTAAGTTAATAATGGTTGTTTTGTCAATGTTTGATACTTGAGTCAATGATGGACTTCATATAATTACAAGTTGTTCATGTTGTCAAAATTTAAATATATGCAGAATTATATTGATGATTTAGATATCATTTATATCATATATATCCAGTATATACTTATATTTATAATAGTACATAAAATTTGGAGATAAGAAATGAAATGCACTGTTCATGGAGATGGTAAGCCGTACATACGCATTAATGTTACTTCAATTTCTATATCATATTTTAATTGAATGGAAAATTAATGATATATAAGAATATTATATTTCCAATATAATATTATATATAATTTTGATAATTATACCCTTTATATGTTCCACATAATTCATGAATGAGTCATATCACTTTTAAGGGGCGGTAGTCTGCAACTCCTCAATTGAAATTTTCGTGCTTACCCAAAATTTACCCCATAAAGGTATGTTATAAATTAAAAAATACAGAATCATAAATAAAAACTAAACATAATACATATAATATATAAATACAGTTCCATCATAATGGACCCTATTAGAGGCAGTTGGATATATTTGAACAATTATTGTTTCATGAGATAATAGTTTACCGTCCACAGAAATAGTATGTTCTTTACCCATTATATGGAGGTGTGTGTAAGGGTAGATAAAATACATCTTATAAAAAAACATATCATATTGAGGATATAGTTTTTGTTATTAAATAAAGAAATAATAATGGTTTAGGGGGTTGTAGATGTAAAATAGAACAAAATAAAACGAAATAAAACAGAAGAATTTAAGAGAAACAATTACCTTTAATTTGGGTAACTTCCTTTGGATTGAAACAAATGGACTTCTTGAAGTGCCTTCTGCCTATGTTAAGGCTTCTAGGAGTAAGAGAGGGATATTTAGAGCTTATTTGGGAATGGGTGGATGATTCAAAGGGCTTGAGAGGGGTGAAGAGTGGGTTAGATGTCACGGCATTTTATAAGTGAGAGGAGGGGTTATTTAAAAAATTGTGAAAATATTATTTTAATATATAATGAATTTAGGTTTATAAAGGTCTAGTAAACATTAAGGTCGAAGATATGATGACTCGGGGTCGAAATAAATTCACCAAATAAGTATTAGACAGGTTTTGTATGTTAAATTAATATTCATAATCATATTTATTGAAATCATTTATTATTGAGGTAAATACAGCATAATTTTTGATTTATAAATAATTTTATTGTTATTATGTATAAAAATTATTAAACAAATACCATGTTGTAGATAATATTTTTAAATTTCTGATTCATATTTATAGTATAAATTATATCCTATATAACCCCATGTAAAAATTACATTAATAAAAAATATATGTTTGTGTCATATTTGTCTTTACATTATATTAATAAATCTAAAGTGTCATTTTCACTCCCATGTGGCTCCATGGTGTCCCAAAATCTACCCAAGGATTCCCATGGTCTTCCATAACTCATTCAATAATTTTATTACGTGTGTTAAGGTAATTTTGTATTATAATGATATCATTTTTACCTTGAATTACCATATTTAGATTTAACTACGGTAAATGAATGTCAATCATTTCTATTAACCAATAAATTATCATCATCTTATTGAACCAAATTTTACATAATTATAACAACCATGTATGTTATATTTTTTTTATTAAATTCATATGAGTATTAAAGTTTTATTTAAAGGAAAAAATTAATTTTTTTCACTACTACTTAGTGGTTTCACTATTAAAAAAATTGACATTTTTCAGAAAAAGACCAAAAATTCAGCCTGAGATATATTTGATATTATGAATTCATAAATTTTGCATAATTTAAAAAATTAAAAAAATAATATAAGATTCATTAATTAATTTAAAATTACTTCCAGTTTTCAATAAAAATAGTGTATTTTTATGAAACAATATCCATCAAACGATTGACATTGTTTATGTTCAATTACAAAGTAAAATTAATTCAATGACCGCCATTGGATTAATCTGTAAATATATAATCTAATAAAAATTTATAAAAAAAAAAAAATCTAACCATATAAATAAATTTGATTAAAAAGAATATTTGAATTAAAATACAGTATTTTTCACTATTAATTAAAAAAATGGAATTTATCAAAAAAATACAAAAAAAATTACCCAACGTAAATTTTGTTGTCCTGATTCTAAAGAAGAATTTTAATTGGTCAAATAGAATATATAAAAGTTAAAAAAACTATATTTTACTTGGGTTTTCCATAAAAAGGTGGTAAATCATCCTTTTAATGTAAATAATGCTTGAAATTATATTCATTCACATTTTAACCCTCTAACTTTTACTAGATAAATCATAAAACATTTAACAAAAATTTATAATCATATTTTTAGTTAGTTCTATTCATTCCCACAATTAAACAGCTGGGAATATACTACCATTTAAAATAATATGATATTATTATTTTTTCGTATGACTCAACGTTGTGTGAAATTTAAGATTTCAATGAAACTTGTTGTTAGGTATCTAGTATGCCATTGAATATAGCATACCATTTAAAATAAAATTAATATTCAATTTATAAATATTAATAAATATTAAAATTTCAATACCTTTATTTATCTGGGACGTTGCATCCTTCCCCCCTTTTGGAAATTATGTCCTATTAATTTTAAAATTGGGTTTGGAATCAACATTAAAAGTCCCATGTAGATAAAAAAGTAAATAAAAATATCATGTTAAAAGAAAGAATGATATATACCAAGGTCACCTGAGACAATAAATACTAGGATTGCATAAAAACCCAGATATGGAAGAGAATCTATCACTCATTGATTAATAGAGAGTTATAGAGAACTTGATCGTGGAATGTTATCCACCCCAATACATTAAATTTTTTGTTGGGTAAAAGTTTGATGATAAAAGAGAGCATATAAATATTTTACATCATTATACTTTTAATAGAGTTGCTGACTTTTATTAATAACCTAACCTAGATCATTGAAAAATATACTTACTTGTCTTTTATAGTGTCATCTTTTAATAGAATTCTACTAGGAACTCATATTTTCTCCAAACGGTAACTATTCAAGATGACTTGGTCACACCTGATGTGGTATAATAAACTTCTAGATTATTAAATAATCTCCCAAATATTAACTATATTATTCTCTGTAATTAGACATTATCCCAATCCAAAATTGGTTAGTGGAAGATCAGATAATCCCCAAAAAGGATACTCTTTTACAAAAATAAAACCCACTCATAATCTCCCAATTTTTTTAAAAAATACCCACGTTTCTACAAATACCATTCAATAAAGAATTTTCCATAAAATTATTCAATATAGTACAAAATATTATTGAAACCTATATCTCAGAAAGATTTAAACACAAAGTCATCAAAGGTAAATCATAACATTTATCGTCAAATAACATCAATTACTTGTGAAGTCTCTTATTGAAAAGCAATTAACCTAATCTCATATTCTCCATGATAGGTTAATTATTTCCATAGATAACCCAAAATAAATACATACTTGATTAATAGAATAATCTAAATAAAATTAATTTGTCATACTAACCATGGACTTCACATAGTCTAGTGTTAGGCCATAAATAACAGTGGCACTTTAGTTGTGGGATCCATTCCCAGAGCTTTGTCTGATGTGACAGGTCGTCACGCGGTCTGCATGTTTTCTTTTTTCAAAAATAATATAATTTTATAAATATACGTAAACTAGAAAAAGTAATAATAAATAATCATAACATATTTTAACCACAAAAGGTTATCTAATAACTTTAATTTTTCATCCGAAAATTTATTAAACTTTAATTTCCTCAAATTCAAGGATCATATAATCCCAAATATTTTTTTATAACTATATCCACAAAAGAAACGATAATTATTCCATGAATAATATTTTCATATATCAAACATTAGGGTTACACATACTATTAAATGTCGTCTAATGTAATCCCATAATCAAAAAAGACTTAATAAATTTAATCATTTTACCATGAAAAAATCTACCATAACTATTGATTCCCTTATATGATTACATCTTAGTCATTCAACTTTCTTCAGGACCCATTGACGATTTCATTCCAACTAATTATTAAATACATAATTCCTAAAACAAAATCATGAATTGTATCCAAAGATTCAATAATATCAAAACATACTTTAATATATAATCTAAACCATTCATTGGTCATTGTTATTTTCTTCATCCTCAATCAGAATGGCATTAGGTATTGATAAACAATAATTTCAATGATCCTGGTGATCCCATTCTCGAAACATCTTCATAGGAAATCTGTTTGTATAATGACCATGGACACCCCATTTAAAACATTCAATTGATCCCTTTGAAATAACATCCTTCCCTTTCATAGAGTCAACTGGATACCACCTTTTTTCAAGGATGGTTCTTGCTTTATGACCATCACATTATCATCTATTGCATCTTTTCGTCCCATTGAAACATTTTCAACGTGTTTCATTTCACATTCTTGACACATTTGTTTTTTAATATACTTATCTTTATGATTATTAACTGAACAATAGTGGTTTTTTTCTTGCATATGCGATGCCTTGTAAAAATTTCCATGGAAAGGTGGCAAATCATGACTCCAGATAGTAGGTTGAGAATAACCATGAGTTCTCATTGAAGTTCCCATTTCATTCACTTTCTCATTCAGAAAACTGTAACAGTTCTCTTTACATCTTTTGTTATAGTGATGCCTACCAGTTCCATCCATTGACTAAAACCAAAAATATCAGTGTGAGTATATCCGTAAAATTGTCATAAATTTTCTTATGAGGATGGTAAACACTAAAACACACTTTTATCATGTTTTGTTAAACACATTTGATTTATAGAATAAAACATACTACAAATCATTGCAATAAACTAACCACTATTAATATGTCACTTATGATTAAATAACACTATAACCTCAAAAGTTCTTTAAACCGACCTTTGATACCCACTATTACAACCCAACCATATACATTAAATAATCATTAGTTAAATAAATAAATAACATTAAGAATCTTTTCATGTTTTGTGTTTTAGAGTTTTAGGCCTTAACTATTACTTCTCATCTTGAATATTACATGTTGATACTACTACTCAGTATCCATTTTTTATAAAATATAAACTCTTTAAAAGAAATATGTCTACTTCTATGTTTTAGACATTTTGACATTTTTTATCCAATCATTGTCCCTACTTTACATCATGTTCTGTAAAAAAACATTTCAAAGTCTTGGGATGAGAAAAAAGATTAGTAAGGGAAACAAAAAGAAAGAAAACTGATATTCTTTCAGAACAACAAGTAAATCATCGAATAAATAATCAAATTTAATACTTTTCAAGGTTATGAAGTAAAACATACACTTCACTAAACTAGAGATTATTGCTTACCCTTTTGTAACCAAATTATAAACATAAATCCAATAGAAAGAACACATAACATATAATGGTAACATGGTACATAAACATACATAATTGGAATAACCATATAGTCAACTTCAACACATATTACTAAATAGAATAGCCATATAGCCGACTTCCATACCCAATGGATTGGATGTTATAATGTATCCACACGTCCGAGTTTAACAAAACACAACCCGTCATTTGGTTTATCACGCAATGAAATGTCAAATGTCCAAGTACCATTATAAAATAATAACACATAAAATGTTGTAAATATAAAAATTTCACTAATAAAATTTCCACATTTCAATATCAATGTATCATTTCATAATATATACATAATCAATGCTTATTCAAACCATTTTCAAAACCATTTAAAACATATAATAAAGAGATTTTTGAATCAAAGTGTCCCATACCATTTTGATTCTTTTAAAGGGATTAAAATTTTATAACATTAATTTATATATAAATTTATACTAAAATCAATTCTAAAAACATCGAAATTAATGACAAATATTTAAAATAATAAATCTTTAAAACAATATTTTAGTTAAAGTTATCTTAACCAAAAGAGATATGCATGAATACAAATAATTGAGGAATAAAATTCAATAAAATAATTATAATATTATGAGAATAAATGGATTGATGATATAATATTTCAAAGAACTGTATATACACAATATAAAATTGAATTGGTGCATATAAACAATGAAGTCTCGATCGAATGTAACTAGAGATGAAATACCTTATAAAGATGGTATCCTTAGGTTAAGGATAAATAAATTACATAATTATGTGTGAAAAATATTAATACACTCAATATGACTAGATTTTAAGTTTAAATCAATCATAGTACATTCACACATGTTCTTTTTATGAAAAAAACCAATGACTTGGATGTTTAACTTAATGCATATGAATTGAGTTAAAATTACTCTTATCAAGTTCATATCGATGACTTGAGACTTTATCAATGGAGTGATTATTGGTATCAAAATTATATCCACACTAAGTGGAGTGTAAATTATAACATAAATAAATTAATAGTGATTCCACACATAATCATAGAATGAAATAATTATGAATTATAAGATTAACCCAAGGATGGGAAATTGGGTTAAAAGGATCCCTTACTGATTTGGTATCTTACGAAACATTCAACCAATGAACAAAAGATTATAAAATGAAGTGTTAAATACCCATAAACATTAGTATATTATGTAATGAATACAATCATTTGAATTACAAACACCACAAAAACGGAAATAGTGGAAAATATAGCATGAATCCCACAGGAATAAAAGTGAGATACGAAATCCCTTACCACGTTGTAATCAATAAAGTCGTGTGACCAAAAGTTAATAACCACAAAATGATTCACAGAATAAAATGAATATAAAGATAATCGTGGTAATATATATCAAATGGTAGTACACAATAAACCATGTGAAATAAATACGTGGTTAATAATGTCAATCTCACGGAATTAAAAATAAGATAAGAAACCCCTTAACTTGTGTCCGACATGACCTGTTTGTTCTTCAATATTTTGAATAATGATATAAAGTTAATTTATACCTTCGTAACACACATTTTCAAGTTTATAATTCTTGTTATATTAATTATTAAAATTTTATAATCATTATGCAATCATTTAACTTAATAATGGTTGTTTTGTCGATATTTGGTACTTGAGTCAAAAATGTACTTCTTATAATTACAAGTTGTTCATGTGGTCAAATGTTCATTATATGAAAAATGTTATTCATGATTCATATATCATATATATCTTATATATCTGATATATACAAGTATTAATAATAATACATAACATTTTGAGATACGAAATGAACTGCACCATTCATGGAGACGGTAAGACGTATGTAGCCATGAATTCTATTTCCATTTCTATTTCGTATTGTAATGGAATTGATACATAATATACATAACTATAGTATAATTCCAGTATAGAATAATATATAATTTAATTATATGTACCCTTTATGTGTTCCATATAATGCATGAACAAGTCATATCATTTTGAGGGGGCGGTAGTCAGTACTTCCTAAAATGAAATTATCACGCTTACCCATAATAGAAACCATAAAGGTATGATATATATCAAAAAATATAGAAGAATAAAAACCTAAAAATAATATATATGTCATATATAAATAACGTTCCATCATAATGGCTACCATGAGAGGTGGTTGGAGATATCTGAACAATCATCGTTTCGTGAGGCTGTAGTTTGTCATCCACAGAAACATAGTGTTCTTTACCCATTAGACGAAGATGTATGTAAGTGTAGTTTGAATCCTTATTATAAAAAACCAGGTATTTCTAGTATACTGGCATTGTTATAAAATAAATGAATAAAAAGGGTTAATGGGGTTGGTGAAGTAATATAAAACAAAATAAAACAAAATAATTTAAGAGAAACGGTTACCTTTAATTCAGGTAACATCCTTTGGATTAAACCAAAAATACTTCTTGATGTGGATTATGCATATGATAAGGCTTCTAAGTGAAATATAAGGATTTTTAGTGCATACATGGGCAGGGTTTTGATATGCCAAAAGGCTTGAGAGGTTTGAGGAATGGGTTATAAGTGAGGGATTTTTATTAGTGAGAGGTGGGATTATTTAGGAAAATGTGAAAATATTATTTTATTATATAATGATTTTCTGTTTATAAAGGTAAAAAAATAATTATGGTTGAAGATAAGATGACTAATGGTCGATATAAATTCATCCAAAAATAATTAGATAGGTTTAGGATGTAAATCTAATATATATAATATTATTTATCTAAATCGTTTATTATTAAGGTTTATACTGAAACGTTTTTGTGTCGTAAATATTAATATTTATTTGAGGTCTAAAAATAATAAAACAAATACCATGATGTAGGAAATATTTTACAGACTTACAATTCATAATTATATTTGAAATGATAACTTATATAACCACATGTAAATATTACATTACTAAGAGATATTTGTTTCTGTAATTTTTGTCTTTATTGTAAATTAATCTATCTAAAGTGTAATTGTCACTCCAATGTGGCACAATGTGGTCCTAAAATTGACCCAAGGAAGCACATGGTCGTCAATGTAACATCCCAAGTATGTAATGAATAATAAATATTTCTATCTATGTCTATTAATGAATTATATAGTGTTTTAGAGGCTCAAAATGAAAATAAATCCAATCTTAAGCATGGAATACATTAATATTCTTAAAAGATTGTTTTACTGCCTTCTGATAGAAAAACATTTTTAAATCAATCTTTTGACAATTTTATAATCTATATTTGTCATAATAAACATATTCATTATCATTGAGACATTGAAATTTACATTGTATAAATTTTTGGTATTTTTCTGACAATGTTGATTTTTAATGAATAGTGAAAAATACTGCATTTTACATCAAAACTGCTTTTTCATTTAATTTAATTATATTGTTAGATTATATTTTTAATTGGTATTAAAGTGTAATATGAATATATTTTTACCATTTAATCCAATTGTGGTCATTAGGATTAATTTCACTTTGAAATTGGGCATAAACTAATGCCAAACTTTTCATATATATTATTTCAAAAAAACCCGCTATTTGTTTTGACGCGGGGAATTATTTTTAAATCAATTACTGCAATTTCTGTGTTTGGAATTTGGTAAAATGGATTACATATTTGGAATCATAAGGTCCAAATTATGTAATCAAGACTCTTTTGTTTTTGGACATTATGAATAGTAATGACGGTAATTATCTTTAATTATCTTGATTAATGAGTAATCGGGTAGTTAAGGATAATAAAATAATATCATAATAATAAAAAATGACACCAACATGTGTCATAATTCTACTATTTTCCTCATGGCCAACCATGGGATACGTTGTGCCAAACTTGGGGACCCCATGGAATCACTTTTGTGGGAAAGTGACTTGTTATCTTTTTATATTTTAAAAGAAACTAAATATAACAAGAATGTATCACCTGATTAAAACATTTTTAATTTCTCTACATAGATGATATTTTAGACTATAAATATTCATTGTAAATATAAATAAATTTCCTACATAATATTTTTTTTTCATAATTTTTAAACTTTAAATAAATTAAATTAATTATTTCATCATGATGATGCAGCGATTACCTCATTAATAAAGGATTTAAATAAAATGGAAGGATATTGTAAAATCTAAGACCTACACATGCACAAAACCTATTGGGTGGGTATATTTAGAACCCTTATCATCATATCCTCTAATTATATCAATGTGGGACCTTTTGAATCCGAAAATCATTTTCAAATAAAGTATCATTTCTTTACTTTCCAAGAGTTTACCTACTCTCCTCTTATAATAGGCCCCCACCTATACCTCCTTACCCACACTTACAAAGCCTTTGGCTCTACCAAACCCTTCCAATTTTGTCTCTACACTTCCCTATTTTACTCCTTGAAGCCTCACATTGGGCAGAAGTCTTCCCAAGGAAGCCTTTGAGCTCAAACCAAAGAGAGTTACCCGATTTTAAGGTAATGTCTTCACCTGAGTCCTTTTGTTTTATTTTGCTTCTCCAACCCCCTAAACAGTTTTTATTCATTTCTTTTGTAACAACTCCAATATCTCTAATATACTAGGATTTTGTTATAAAAAGTATTCCATCAACACTTACACACACCTACATCTAATGGTTAAAGGACATACTGTTTCCGTGGATGGTGAATTTATGCCTCCCGAAATGATGATTGTTCAACATTATTTTAACACCTTAAAAGGTGTCCATTAAGATGACACTATATTTATATATGATCTATAATATGTTTTTTTCCTTAAGCTTCTGTATTTTTCAATTTGTGCATACCTTTATGGTTTCCATTATGGGTAAACGTGATATCTTCAATCAAGGAAGTGCGGACTACCGCCCCCTCAAAGTGATTTGATTCGTTAAATACCATATGTGGGATGTATAAAGGATGGAAATATGATATTATATATGATATTATACTGGAATTATAATATACCTTCATATAATTATGATATCATTCTATAAAATTCGAAATAGAAATGAATGTAGCATTCATTCGTACGTACGGCTTACCGTCTCCATGAACGGTGCATTTAATTTCTTACCTCTAAATGATTATGTAATATTATAAGTTCATGAATTTACTGGATATATATGACATATATGATATCTACATCTTGAATACCATTCTGGATATAATGGATACATGAACAACTTGTAATTATAAAGGGCATATTTTTTACTCCAGTACCAATGATCGTTAAAACGACCGTTATTAACATAAATAATTACACAGTGTTCATGACATGGAAATAAGTGATATAAAAGAAATAATGAACTTTAAAAAGGTTCTTAAACAAGTATAAATTAACTCAAGTTTATTATTCTGGAGATTAAAGAACGACCGAGTCAAGTCGGACCCGAGGTATGGGGCTTCGTCTCAATCTCCTTTCATTGAGGCATATTTTGTTTTATACACAACCTTCTTTTATATGGTGTATAAACCCCTTTGACTTTTACGTTTATTCAAAAGTAATCTATTTTATACGAAGCATTTACTAAATGAAAAAATGGAATGTTTTTCTTGTACGTATGCGGCGACAACGACTTCTCCGCCGCCGTGACCATTATTTGAGTTTCGGCTTCCTCTACAAGACATACCTTTTTTTAAAATAAAAAAAATACCATGTTTTACTTTTCTTTTATTTTTGTATTGAAAATGGTTTTCATAATGTTTTTATATCAATGTGTTGTATTGATATCTTGTGATTAAAATGTGGAAATGTTATGTTTCCTTTATGCATGTTTTATGTGATACAATTATGTTGAGGTTCTTGGGCATTATTATGAAGATGGGTGGTTCCGTGATAAACTAAGGGCGGGTGAGCCCTATATAGCTCTCCAATGCATTGGGTAATGCGAAGGAGTGAAACGTTAAGGTTTCTCTGAAGATATTTAGGGAATATACTGTGATGGGTATTCCAAACCTAACCAAGAGGGTTACTCCCTACGTAAGAATGTTATGAATGCCTCAAGTTACATTTATGTCTTCTGATTTCTATGATTTATTCATGATTTGATGAGGTATGTTAAAGTGCTTATGTTTTAAGGGTAAATTATGATTTCATTATTATGTATATATGAACTCATGTTTCCTTTCCAGATTTTTTATATATAACCCATACTGAGCTTTTTATGCTCATCCCAATTCTTTTTTAAAATGTTTTTCCCAGGTCAAGGGAAAGGTACATCATATGATTATTGTGTCAAGGAAGTGTCAAGAAAGAATCCATGTTTATTTTAAATATGTTCCATTGATGGGAAAAAATAAATATTATCTTTATGTAACCACTATGTTTAAATGTGGAATGTAATGCATGTTTTATGATCTAATTTTCTAAAACTCTAAACCTGAAAAGATCCTCAATGTGTAATCTTGTTATAACTCAAGATTAAGTAAGGTTTAAGGCTGGAGACTTATAGTTGGTATCAGAGGTCAGTTTAGACAACTTTAGGAGTTAAAAAATTGTTAAATTATAAATTAATATATGGTATGACTGAAATGATATAGCATTTAAAGATTAACATGTCGCTTTGCCAAAGATATTTCTATGTTAAGAATGGTTTTCCAAAGAGGAAACATGTCAGCTATGTTAGGAAGTCATACAGAGGGAAATGAACTTCTAAATAAGCAACCTGAGATGGTTAGAATCAGAATTGAAGAGTTTGTTGTAGTGATGGCTCAATTGAATTAGGCGATAAATGGTGGTTGTGTTTATTGATGATATTTTGGGGTTTTCTAAAAGTAAATAGGATCATGAAATACATTTAAGGGTTATCTTTCAAACCTTAAAAGAAAAGAAACTATATGGAAAATTCAGAAAGTGTGAGTTTTGTTTACGAAAGATTTCTTTACTTGGTCACATTGTTTCTAAAGATGGGATAACAATTGATCATACAAAAACAATGGTTTTTGAAGAATGGAAAAGACACACAAATGTAACAAAGATTCTTAGTTTCCTTGGATTGGAAGGATATTACCGATGGTTTGTTAGAAATTTTTCACGGTTATCTAGTCCAATGGCTAAGCTAACTCGGAAGGGTGTTAAGTTTATTTGGATAAAATAATTTGATGATTGTCTTCAGGAATTGAAAAGAAGATTGTTGAATGCTCCAATTTTGGAACTACCTCTAGGAATGGTGAGTTTGTTATATAAAGTGATGCTTCATTGAAAGGACTTGGTTGTGTCCTAATGCAGAATGATCAGGTAATTGCTTATGCTTCACGCCAGTTGAAAACTCATGAGGTAAATTACCCTACACTTGATTTGGAATTAGCTGATGTTGTTTTTTCTTTAAAAATTTGGAGGCATCATTTGTATGGAGTAAAGTGTGAATTATATACCGATCAGAAAAGTTTAAATTATATATTCACTCAGAAATAATTGAATATGAGACAAAGGAGATTGCTAGAATTAATCAAGGATGATGATTGTATAATTCATTACTATCCAGGAAAAGAAAATAAAGTGGATGATGCTTTGAGTCGAAAAAGTAATGATTCATTAGCAATGTTGTGTTTGGAACGTGATCCTTTGGTTAAGGAATTGATGAACTTTGGCATAGAAGTTTTTGGTGCAGGATGTTCTTCTGTTTTGTTTTAGGTATCAGTGAGATCATCTCTATCAGACAGAATCAAGCAAGCACAGAAGCAAGACAATGAGTTGCAGAAAATGGTAGAGCTGGTTCATAAGGGTAATTTTCATGATTTAAACATTGATAATGATTGCATTTTGATATTTGGGAAGAGATTGTGTGTGCCGTTTGATTCATAGTTTAAGAGAGAGTTGTTATGTGAAGCTCATAGTTCTCTGTTTTCAGTTCATCCAGGCTGTACTAAGATGTATAGAGATCTTCAGGAGTATTACTGGTGGGATGGAATGAAAAGAGATATTGCTGATTTTACTATGAAGTGTTTGACATGTCAATATGTTAAAGCAGAGCGGCAGTTACCGAAAGGGATGTTTCAGCCTTTACCAGTGCCAGAGTGGAAATGGGAGAATATATCCATGGACTTTGTTGTGGGATTACCGAAGACATCTCGAGGTAATAATTCAATCTGGGTTATTGTTGATCGCTTGACTAAATATGCTCATTTGCTTGCTATACGATATACTTTTTCCCTATATCAACTTCTAGGTTTCTATCATAAAGAGATAGTCAGGTTACATGGAGTTCCTCTCTATATTGTATCTGACCGTGATCCCATGTTCACGTATAACTTTTGGAAAGGCCTTCAGAAGTCGTTGGGTACTGAATTAAATTTTAGAACATCATTTCATCCTCAATCAGATGGGCAGTCAGAACGAACAATTCAGACCTTGGAGGATATTCTATGAGCTTGTTCGATGGATTATTAGGGAAGTTGGGACCAACATCTTTCATTGGTTGAATTTTTATATAATAACTGTTTTCATTCCAGTATACAGATGGCACCATTTGAGGTGTTATATGGGAAGCGGCGTCGAACTCCAGCTTTCTGGGATGAAGTGGGTGAAAGGATGTTGATGGAACCAGAATTGGTAGAAGAGATGGACGAAAAAGTTCACCTGATACAGAAACACATGAGAACAGCTTAGTGCAGGCAGAAAAGTTATGCGGACAATAGGAGGAAGGATCTCTCTTTTGAGGTAGGTGATCATGTTTTTCTCAAAGTATCACCATGGATTAGTGTGATGCGATTTGGTAAGAAAAGAAAGCTGAGTCCAAGGTTCATTGGACCATATGAAATTCCGGAGAAAGTTGGATCAGTTTCTTACCGAGTGGATTTACCTCCGATTTTATCTCAGGTACACAATGTTTTTCATGTTTTGATGTTGAGAATGTACATGCCAGATCAATCTCATGTTTTGAGTCTAGAGGTAGTTTAGCTGGAAGAGAACCTATCTTTTGAGGAACAACCGGTCCAGATTCTTGACCACAGGGAGGAAGTGTTACAGAATTAGTTGATTAATCTGGTAAAGTTTTTGTGAAAAAACCACATGATGGAAGAGGAAACACGGGAATCTGAAAATGAAATGAGGGATAAGTACACCCATTTATTCGATAAGTAAATAAATTGCGGGGACACAATTTACTAAAGGGGGGAAGGATGTAACATCCCAAGTAAGTAATGAATAATAGATAATTTTATCTATATCTATTAATGAATTAGATACTGTTTTAGAGGCTTCAAATGAAAATAAATCCAATCTTAAGCATGGAATACACTAATATTCTTAAAAGATTTTTTTACTGCCTTTTGATGGAAAACCCTTTTTAAATCAAACTTTTTACAATTTTATAATCTATATTTGTCAAAATAAACATATTCATTATGATTGGGACATTGAAATTTACATTGGATGAATTTTTGGTATTTTTCTGACAATGTTCATTTTTAATGAATAGTGAAAAATACTGCATTTTACATCAAAACTGCTTTTTCATTTAATTTAATTATATGGTTAGATTATATATTTAATTGGTTGTAAAGTGTAATATGAATATATTTTTTTACCATTTAATCCAATTGTGGTCATTAGGATTAATTTCACTTTGGAATTGGGCATAAAATAATTCCATACTTTTCATAGATATTGTTTCAAAAAAACCAGCTATTTGTTTTGACAACGGGAATTATTTTTAAATCAATTATTGCGATTTCTGTGATTGGAATTTGGTAAAATGGATTACATATTTTGAATCAGAAGGCCCAAATTATGTAATCAAGACTCTTTTGTTTTTGGACATTATGAATAGTAATGACGATAATTATCTTTAATTATCTTGATTAATGAGTAATTGGGTAGTTAAGGATAATAAAATATTATCATAATAATAAAAAATGACATCAAAATGTGTCTTAATGCTACTGGTTGTCTCATGGCCGACCATGGGATACCTTGTGCCAAACTTGGGGACCCTGTGGAATCACGTTTGTGGGAAAGTGACTTGTTATCTTTTTATTTTTTTAAGGAAAGTAAATATAACAAGAATGTATCACCTGATTAAAACATTTTTTATTTTGTCTAAATAGATGATATTTTAGACTATAAATATTCATTGGAAAGATAAAAAGATTTATTAAATCATAGTATTTGTTTCATAATTTTTAGACTTTATATAAATTAAATTATTTATGACATCATGATGATGGAGTGATTACCTCATTAATAAAGGATTTATATAAAATGGAAAGATAATGTAAAATATAAGACCTACACATGTCCAAAACCTATTGGGTGGGTGTATTTCAAACCCTTATCACCTAACATTGAATTATATCAATTTGGGACCTTTTGAATCCGAAAATCATTTTCAAATAAAGTAACATTTCTTTACTTTCCCAGAGTGCCCCTCCTCTCCTCTTATAAAAGGCCCCCACCTCTACCTCCTTATCCACACATCCAAAGGCTTTGGCTCGGCCAAACCAGGCCCATTTTGTCTCTCCACTTCCATATATTACTCCTTGAAGCCTCACATTGGGCAGAAGTCTTCCCAAATAAGCCTTTGAGCTCAAAACAAAGGGAGTTACCTGATTTTAAGGTAATGTCTTCACTTGAGTCCTTTTGTTTTATTTTGCTTCTCCAACCCCCTAAACACTTTTTATTCATTTCTTTTGTAACAACTCCCATATCTTCAATATATTTGATTTTGTTATAAGAATTATTTGAGCAACATTTACACACACCTACATCTAATGGTTAAAGGACATACTGTTTCCATGGATGGTGAATTTATGCCTCCCGAAACGATGATTGTTCAACATTCTTTTAACACCTTCAAAGGTGGCCATTAAGATGACACTATATTTATATATGATATATAATATGTTTATGTTTTCCTTAAGCTTATTTATTTTTCATTTTTGGCATACCTTTATGGTTTCCATTTTGGGTAAATGTGATATCTTCATTTAAGGAAGTGCGGACTACCACCCCCTCAAAGTGATTTGATTCGTTAAATACCATATGTGGGACGTATAAAGGATCGAAATATGATATTATATATTATATTATAATGGAATTATAATATACCTTTATATCATTATGATTTGATTCTATAAAATACGAAATAGAAATGAAAGTAGCGTTCATGCGTACATACGACTTACCATCTCCATGAACGGTGCATTTTATTTCTTACCTCTAAATGATTATGTAATATTATAAATGAATGCATGTACTGGATATATATGACATATATGATATCTAAATCATTAATACCATTCTGGATATAATGGATACATGAACAACTTGTAATTATAAAGGGATTATTTTTGACTCAGGTACCAATGATCATTAAAACGACCGTTATTAACAAAAATAATTACATAGTGTTAATGACATGGAAATAAGTGATATAAAAGGAATAATGAACTTCAAAAAGGTTCTTAAACAAGTAGAAATTAACTCAAGTCTATTACTCAGTAGATTAAAGAACGACTGAGTCAAGTCGGATCCGAGGTCTGGGACTTCGTCTCAATCTCCTTTCATTGAGGCATATTTTGTTTTATGCACAACCTTATTTTATATGGTGTATAAACCGCTTTGACTTTTACGTTTTTTAAAAAGGAATCTTTTTTATACGAAACGTTTACTAAATGACAAAAGGAAATGTTTTTGTCGTACGTATGCGGCGACACCGACTTCTCCGCCGCCATGACCATTATTTGAGTTTCGGCTTCCTCTACAATCCATACCATTTTTTTAAAAGAAAAATAAATACCATGTTTTACTTTTACTTTATTTTGGTATTGAAAATGGTTTTCATAATGTTTTTATATCAATGTGTTGTATTTATATCTTGTGATTTAAAGGTGGAAATGTTATGTTTCCTTTATGCGTGTTTTATGTGATACGATTATGTTGAGGTTCTTGGGCATTATTTTGAAGACGGACGGTTCCATGATAAACAAAGGGTGGGTGAGCCAGATATTTCTCTCCAATGCATTGGGTAACGCGAAGGAGTGAAACGTTAAGGTTTCTCTGAAGTGATTTAGGGAATATACTGTGATGGGTATTCCAAACGTAACCAAGAGGGTTACTCCCTACGTAAGAATGTTATGAATGCCTCAAGTTACCTTTATGTGTTATGATTTCTATGATTTATTCCTGATTTGATGAGGTATGTTAAAGTGCTTATGTTTTATGGGTAATGTATTATTTCATTCTTATGTATATATGAACTCATGATTCCATTCCATATTTTTTTATATAACCCATACTGAGCTTTTTATGCTCATCCCAAGTCTTTTTTGAAATGTTTTTCACAGGTCAAGGGAAAGGTGCATGATATGATGATAGTGTCAAGGAAGTGTCAAGAAAGAATCCATGTTTTATTTTAAATATGTTCCATATATGGGAAAAATGAATAATATCTTTATGTAACCACTCTGTTCAAATGTGGAATGTAATGCAAGTTTGATGATCTAATTAACTAAAACTCTAAACCTGAAAAGATCCTAAATGTGTAACCTTGTAATAACTCAAGATTAAGTAAGGTTTATGGTTGGGGTATCATAGTCCATGACTCATCCAATATGTTTAATACAAGTGTTAAGGTAATTTTTTATTATTATGATATTATCTTTACCTTGGAATACCCTATTTACCTTTAACCGTGGTAAATAAAAGTCAATAGTAACTATTGACCATAAAAATTATTTTCAACTTATTGAACCACATTTTACATAATAAAACCCACTATGTATTTTTTATTTTTGTAATTAATTTCACAGAAGTGATAAAATATCATTTAAATTAAAATTTAGTTTTTTAACAACTACTTAGTTGTTTCACTATTCATTCAAAATTGTTGTTTTACAGAAAAATAGAAAAAATTCATCTATTTTTTTGATATTCCGAATTCAAAAATGCTTCCTACATTACAAAATTAAAAATATATAATTTGCGTTAATTAATTGAAAATTAATTCTCATTGTCAAAACAAATAGATTTTTTTTAACAAGCAATATCTTTCAAAAGATTGAAAATAGTTTATGTCCAATTTCAAATTTAAATTAATTCCAATGGACACCATTGAATTAAATAGTTAAAATAAAATCTAATTAAACTTTAAAAAAAATTAAAAATATAATATGTTGATAAAAATAAATTATATTAAAAAGATGATTTGAATTAAAATACAACATTTTTCACTATACATTAATGAAATGAATTTTATCAGAAAAATTCAACAAAAAAATTAACCAAAGTAAATTTTCATGTACTGATTATAAAGATGATTTTTATATGGTCAAATAGAACATATAAAAGTTACCATTACTAGATCTAAAGAGGGTTCACCATTATAATGTTGTAAATCAACCTGTTAATGTAAAATATGCTTAAAATTAGATTAATTCACATTTTTATCCTATAACTATTATTAGATAAATTTAAAAACATTTAACAAACAAGTATAATCATTTTTTAGTTTGTTATGTTCATTACTGCCATTATAATGAAAAGGCGTTAACAATGATATTAAATAATATTATATTATTCTTTTTCAGTATGACCCAATGTTGTGTGCAACGTAAGATTTCAATGAAACCCGTTGTTGTGTATCGGGTAAGCCATCGAACACAGCATCCCATTTAAAATAAAATTAATATTTAATTTAAATTTTTTAATAAATATGATAATGTCATATCCTTTATTCATCTGGGATTTTACAACTACCATGATATGTGTAGTTTTTATTGTCTCCCATCGGGTTATAGGATTTTTTCACACTACAAAACACATTCATTCTACCATGATTATCTATGTTCTGGGAATGAGATAACTGATTTTTAATCTCCTGATAAAACTTTTGGATAATTTGGTAATGAAGTATAAGTTGTTTTTTAGATTTCAGGATTGTCATGTGATGATCACTGATTATGAAACAATATGATATTTTTGAATTTGTAATCTTGTCAACATCAACCTCATCATTGGAATATATTGAATTATTAGATAAAAAGTTTAAATCATGTTTCATCCTCCTAATTTTTATTTTAATTGTTCTAAAAAAGTCACTCATGTCTATTTAATTCATTGAAATCCTAGATGGAGGATATCATATTCCATTTACCTTGTCCAAAGATGATATAATGCCAATTTTCAGACATGTCTCTCCATGCTATTGACCCACATATTATTTCCCCTCTTCCTATGATGGTGGGTGAGTGACCCAATGTATTTATATATATGTTCTTAATGTTTCCACACCAAATGTAATTTTTGTATTTATTGAACTCCCATTAGGGAAGAGGAAAGATTCCTTACCTTCATAACATATGGATACCACTATGTTGAAATAATAATAGTACAGGTTTGATAATTTTTGAAATTAATTGAATTTTTTATCATTGAATCTAATAATGGGAAATACCCTTACTCAATGAAAATATTCTTGAAATGAGTCTCTAAATTTTTTATTATTACCAATAAAAAAACTATGTGAAAATTAATTTCAATTATCCAAATACTAGAATTGATGAACTTATTATCAGCACTTGTGGCCCTTTTTTAATGATAATCTATGATTAATGATCTAATAAATGGGGGTCATTGTAGAATATATTCATATGGTGTGATTAAAAGAATGTATGGAAGTTATGGGTGATTTTTCAGGTCATCTCACTTTACTATAACTCTAGTTTTTTTTATATATTTGAAAAAATATATCTTCCATAATTTTCTGGACTGTTATGTGGTTGGGTTTTATGGATAAAATACTTTGTTATTATGACTTGGAATAAATTTATAATAAAAATTTGAATATATCACTTTCATATGATGGAGGAATATCATATATATATATAGTAATAAAACCATATTTATGTTCTAGATTGAAGATTTGTTATTTATGGGCAATGTAATTTCAGAGAAAACAATCTGAGTGGGTCACATGATGATTTAGAAGTGAGTTTTTGGAATCTTCTAATAAATCTATTTCTGCTTCTAAGTTTCATTATATAGAATGGTAATTACACGTGTCTTATTCATTACTTCTTAAAAATTCCATCTTATAAAATATATTTAACCCATACATGTAATGAATTTCCAGATAAATAACTTTTAGATATATTTTGGGGAGGTGAAATTCACATTGAAATAAACTACAATAATTATTCTTACGAATTCATATTTGGGATACAATGTACACTATGATTCCTCGTGTATATTACTACTATTTTTTTTGATTCCAAGAAACATATTTTTTATCATAGAGATCTCATCAATTTTTTACCTTGAGAGAACTACCCCATTCATGATCTAGATATGGTGGTAGTGATTCAAATATTTAAAACATGGCACCACTACCTCGTTATGGGGAATTTTATTATGACTTGAGACTATGATGTTAAAATATATAACATCAAACAGAGGGTTCTAAAATTGAAATTAAAACACATGTTGATGTACCATTAGACTATTTTTATTGATATTTTATACACCCATAGAAAGCGAAATATTTTCTCATATAGTTTTACAATAAAATTTACAACACATGAAGTGTAGGAATATGTAGATGGGTGGTTCTTGATGTCATTTTCTATTGATATCCATATGGAAGAAGGGATATGTGATGAAGATGTATTATTACCTTTTGATAAATATGAACCTTTTATGGGTGACCTACTCTCACTTATACATGATGTTGAGGCACAGTGTCAGGGAATATTATGGAATCTATAGTGTATCAAGACCTTGGGTGAGTTGTCTTGGAATCCATATGGAATGCTGTTCATTTGAGGAATTATGGAAGTTCTGAAAAAAAATATGATACATGAAATTATGTACACTGGATAGAAATCTAATTTTTATTTTCAACATAGATCTATAGAGATGTATCAAGATGTGGGAAACCATTATGGTTGGGAGAGAATGATCTGATTCATTTTTTAATTTGTATCATATTTCCTTTTGGGTCATAGAATATTGTTGGAACATCATAATCCTAATTATTTTTTACAACCGGACACATTCAAGTAGTAAATTTGGATGAGATATCGATGTAAGATTTTGTTTGGGAAACCATTGTTTCCTATTAGTAAGGAGGTCATATAGGTGATTAATGATTGAAACTAAAAATCATTATTTTCTAATATATCATGGATTCAAAAATATATGGAGGAATATGAGAACATATTTTTGAATGATATTATATAAATACAGTGTATGCCATCAGTTATCATTTTAGATAAGAATCATCACTTCACATCATGGTTTTGAAGATGATTATAGGATGTGATGGGATCTCAATTAATGATAATCAGAAATATAAACCACATATAGATGAAAAATCTGAGATATCAATCCATATACTTGAATGTATCCTTCAGGCATATTCTGGTGATTTTTTTTGTGTTAGGGTTGAACAAATTCCCATTATTAGTGTTTTCCTATAATAATATTCATTTGGGATCGAAAAGGTTGAAACCATTTGAGGTATTATATAGTAAGAATTTTTAGAACCCCATTGGTTCGAAAGAGGTTGGAAAATGGTTACTGATTATACCATCCATTTTTCAGGGATGATAAATAATTTTTAGTTGACCATGAAATGATTAGTGAAAAATCCAATTCACATTAAATCATATGTTGATCCATATCATCACCCATTAGATTTTGAGGGAGGTGATCATAATTTTTTTATGTATTCACCTCATTGGGGTCCTAAATGTTTTTGGATACATAGTATGTTATCAACCCATTATGATAGTTGATTCGTGATTTTGGAGTGACTCCAGAATTTGGATTATCAATTATTCATATCCTACGTTTTTTACTACAATCAATGATGTAATCTATTTTTCCATTATGAGGAAGTTCTAACCTAATACATACCATGTAATCAACTAGAAGGAAATTGATACTAAACCCAAAACCTTTTTTCTTCAATGGATTACACAGTTTTAGGAACAATAGGATATGGTGGTATGTGGAAACATGACCCCATTGTTTCATGTCAGAAGGGAATGTGGTATGGGATACCATGAAACATGGGATAATGAGGCATTTAGGATGTGTCAATTTAAATATATGTATATTTTATTCATTTATAAATATTCATTATAGTCATAGTAATCATTCATGGTTGTGAGAATTGTCACACCCATGTTTATATAATTTTGTACAAAGCCTCTCTCAACATTTCTATTATGTTTAATATGTAATTGTTTAGTCTGTAAAAGTATCTGAGCATGGTAGTTGTATATAATTTGTTGTTATCCATTCTCAATGAAGTATGGTTAGAACCCCAACTATGGTGGAGTTCATAATTTATAGAAATTATTCATACAGGAAATCATAAAGGGTGAAATGGATAGCGCTCGGAGTGACCAAGGATGGAGCATGTTGGGGTGTCTCCATATATACCATAGCTAATGGGGCCTCACTGAGTTCATGTTTATCTAACACAAAACTGTTTATTGTATCTAGAAATTACTGGGTCATTAATTAAGTATCTTGGGTGATTCTATATACATGTATTGGGAATAACCACGGTGTTCTGTTAGTTGTTATAGAAATTCAAAATACATGCTTAAATTCTCATCATTAAGGGGTTATTACTCTAGCCATGTGAAACCTGATTGGGGGTCTTAATATTTCCTTTAAAAGGTTATCATATTATTAAACTAAATTCTCTTTCCTCGTTGGACCATACTTATGATCCATCATGTTATGTGAATGGCTTAGGGAAATTCAATTATTATTAAACAATATCAGTGGATGTTTCCCTTATTTATAGTTCGGATTATAGTATATCTTGGATCATGAGAAAATGATCTATATTTTTTCCATCATTGGTTTTGAAAGACATAGTGTTTTTCATTTCTCATTTGGATGGTTTATTTATTATTTGGCATATTGTTGGAGTATTTTATGTGACTATTGTTTCTTTTGGTCATTATTTTGGAAATATATAATTCCCAATCAATGAAAATTGATTTTGATCTTGGATTTATGTGGAATGAATTTATTTAATGGGTTTTTAAAAAAATTTAGATATAAATTTTTTGTTTGAAAAAAGTCCTCAATTATTTTTATGAAATATAACTGGTCTTTGATGTATAAATGTGGTGTGGATTATTATTGAAACCATTTTCTAAATATATGAACCGGAAATGAAATGTATATTCCTTGAAAATGGTTATAAAATATAAATACAATGCCATGGATGTGATGGAAATTTATTAGAATGACTAGTAGAGCATGGTTTGTGATGAAAATCTTGACATACGAGAGCCCTATTAGAGGTAACTATCATTAGAGACACAATATTGTTTTTTTGGTTTTTGCGATGGGTTTGTTATGATGAAATGTCATCCCAAAAATTCATTAAGGACCATAGCATATCCCATAAATCCCAGTATAGTATATTATGTCCCAAATATTAATATAGTTGATGTACTATCATAATTTTATTTATTTTTTATATGTTATAATTTTCATTCAATATAATCCATAAAAATTTGGAAAATGTTAAATTGTTGAGAACCATAGTAAAAAAATGTTGTTTTCAATGGATTACACACTCTATCGCAAATAACCTTAATAAATTTTTAGAAATATAATTTTAGTATATTACATAACCCACCAAAATTATTTATATAATAAAAAACAAAGGAAATTAAAAAAATTCAAAAATCAAAAAACAAATTTTATTGAAATATTACAAAAACAAATATAATTAAATATAATTATAGAATTATTACAATATTTTACAAAAAAAATCTGATTATCATAAAAAATGATTTAAATATTTTAAACTACTTATCATAAAGTTTTATCAGGTGTAGGAGGATCAGTCGGAGGGTTTAGAGTTTGAAACTCCATACCAGCACCATATACAAGCCATCAAATATATTCCAACAATTTTTAATCTCTTGGATTTTATTACTCACTCTCCTCCTCACTATAACTGTATCTTCTATATCATCTAATAATGACATATATTTCTCTCTTCATAGTGTGAAATGGATGATTATGATGACTCTATATGAACTCCTTTTGATTTGATTGATGACATCACAAATTTCCTATAATAAATAGGATGTATCATTCATGATCCAATACTGATCTCCCAACCCATTTTGAAACCATGTAGGAAAAAATGGGTCCAATAACACTAATCATAACTTGAATAAAAAGTGAAATCATTTTCTACCTCATCTTTAATCTCTCAGGAAAGGGAATATAAAGCATCAATCGTTTCTATTAAATATATTTATAAATTATTGTATAAATAAAATTGAAATAAAAAATATATTAATAGTAAAAACAATATTTTATTTTATGACGTAAAAATACATCCTTTTATGGGGATAAGTATATACCTTCTTATATAAATATAAAATCATAATATAATGGTCAATATAAAATAAAATATTATAATAAAAAAATTTCATTATATTATATATTCATTAATCTAGGATATTAATTTTCAATATTTCATTGATGTATACTAAATATATGACCTCAAGAACATGGTGTCACATCATTCGTCCCCGTGTTCTATTTTATGAATTCAAAAACCCACCTAAAAGTGTATAATTTATTGTTGGAGGACAATCCAACCTATAAAAGATATGTTATATTCTGTGTTTGATGGGTGAATAAGGAGTAGTCGAGTGTTGGGAATGTTTCTTTATATATTTCTTTATTTCACAGAATGTGTTGAATCTAATGAAATCATTCACGTATAAAAATCCATCATTCTACTCAGATAGGATCTCTCATGCAATCATAAATCATATACAATAAATTTTTGTTGAAAACTATAAACAACATGTTAGTCAATATATAAATTTAAATTTATATATATTACTTTTTAACATTTAATCTTGTGTTCGAACTTATGATGTCAAAAAAAAGTGGTAACCTGATCCCTCGACACCAATTTTGTATAATAATGATGTCCTTTTATCCCAATATATTTTCTAATATATATATTTTACAAAATTTGTAATGAAAATCAACTAAAAAACTCTTATTACAAAATTAGATACGAAAAAATAAACCCATATACTATAAAAATTGATCATACCTATGTAATCATGGATAAAAATCAAGGGATAGATCCTAAAGATCTAGTAATGTTGTGGCCCCACCATATATGTTTGTTTTATAGAAGAATAATATACATCTAATGAATCAGATTAGTTATCATAAATGTCAATATCAACAATAAAATTCAATAGGTATTCTATAAAATATCCATATATTTTTAATAAATTATCATTTCATTTATTAATTTTAAATATATATACATCAAATATAATAAATAAAAAATACCGGAATATATTAATTAACCAAAATTAAATAAAATAATTTAATAACAAAACATTTACATTTTTTAATACATACCTAATATAATTAAACTAAAAATAAAACTAGTTGTATAATATTATTACCGAGCAATAATTGTTAATATAATAACATATATATACATATAATTAATGATTACTTTAATTTGAATAAAATTGGAATAGATTATTGGATTAAACCATCTGAAATAGAAAATATAACCTATAAATAATTTTTAATATAGATATCAAATATAAAAAACTAAGAAACACATAAATATTATGCATCATTCTTCATACTATTCCTCACATTCAATGATTGAAATTTTTTCATCTTCATCATCAGTATCATCATCTCCTATATGTATTTTGGATTTATCATCAATTATAACCTCATAAAAATTATCATAATTATACCTTAACTAAGGTTTTAATCATCAATATTTATATCACCTCAAGTAAGAGATGTATTTGAATCTATTTCATTAAAATTGATAATATGTTACACTTCCATAGAACCACTTTTATTTGTATGAAATTGATTATTATGAGATTAAATTTTTATTTCCCTCCACCAATAATTTAAATGTCTAAAAATTGAATCTGATATTCCATAATAAATAATGTGTTCTATATCTTTTAGCAAAAATGATTCAGATAGGGAATGAACATTTTTATATTTAATTTTAATGACTCCATTTATTGGATGAACTCACAACCATAAATTAGTATCAAACCAATGAAATCTTAACGTTATTACATAATCTGGTCCCAAAAAACGTAAATCGATTATTTTATCCATTACACCATAAAATTCAACCTCACCGACTTTATGTTGATATATTATTATAAAAACACATATATTTAGTTATTTCATTGATTCCCCCATATGCTTGTATGGAATCAGTATCTAGTAACCACATACCCATTATATTATTTTATCAATTTCATGTAATTATTTTTTAGAACACATAACCAACTTAATATTTTTAATTCATGCTATGTTTCCCAAAAAATCTCATTACTAATAACTGTTTCATGGAAAATTTTATTTAATGTTCCATTATAAAAAAAATTATCTTACTAGAATTGGAAACGAATATGAAAAATTCTATTGAAGTCATTCTAAAAAATAATTATGGTTAACTTGTATAATTTTTTTATTGAAATGGTAATCATAATGTATAGAAAAACTGTTGTATATAAATTTAACTATTATTTAAATATGAAATATTTTAAAAAAAGTGTATTTTTTGTTAAATTATATCAGTTTCATTAAAATTAAAAAGAATATATATATGAATCATTAGTAGATATTCATCTTAAATCCATCATTTATTATAACCACTTAAACCGAGCTCATGATGAATAAAAACATAAAATTGATAGTCATTGACAACATCAAATGTTTTCTCATAGAGACCTAGTAGAATATGTTATGATATAAATTTAGATTATAAATATTAAGAGTATAAATAAGTAGTTTCATCCTATAAGTACTCTACTACAAATCGCCCTTAAACAGATTCTTTGTTTTGTACTTTCTTCATTAATTCATTCATTCATCTCTCAAACTGGTATTACATTAGAAAAGTACAATCTGATAACATTTATCCTCATATAAAAAATGAAAATTTAATTGTTCTATCAACTCAAAGAATTCCTATAAGAAAATATTCTCTAATTAAAATAAAATTAATATGGAGTCATTTTATATTATATGAAAAGAATAATAATTTTAATTTTTTATACAAATATATTGGAATAAATAATATTTTTCAGTCAACACAACCAAAACTAAAAATGTCAACATCCATCTAAGAACAACATGTTATAGTCATTCCAATGTTAGATGGATTTCATTACTTACTGACTTGGTTATATGTCCATTTCATACACAGTTTAAAAAATTGCAAGCAGAACCAAATAGTAACCTAATATCACAATTTTTTTTACCAAATAAAAGAAGTATCTATTTATAATGTGAGTAATTATTTTTTAGATTCATTAAATTGTCTGTACATTCTTATTCAAATATTTCACATTTAGGGCACCTAAATATATGGGAAAGATCAAACCATGAATTACATTATCTATATACTCATTAGGTGTGTACAAAAAGGTATTAGATATTTTATCAATAAAATTATTGTCAATATGAAATACATATAAGATGAACTAAACTGAAAAATCAATTAAATATAGATGTTCAAGAAAATACTTCACTTTGTCCAATAATGATCTCTCCGCAAACATTATATTATCTATATGTTTATATAGGGTGGAGAAAAAACAATAAATAATGAAGAGATTGTAGATTTTACGTCAATTCATTTTCGAATTTCTAGAGGATAATTTCTTTCAATTCAACCATTTATAAAATTATTTATATTACTCCGAAAAGGGATATCTGTAGGATTTAATCTTAGATGCAATTCAAAATAACTAGTCATCATTCCATTGAAAATAATTAACACATTATTGTAAATCATGTAGTAAAACAGGAATTTATACCTTGTATAATCCAACAAGATATGATACCATACTCCAGAATGTCAGCAATTTACCATATTAATGCCACAATTAGTATAAAATGGTGATATGAAACTTCATCAGATGTTGTTATTCTTCAATTCTATAATGAAATTTACTCATACAATAGTGGTTCCATGTAAACAATAATATTCTTATATGGATGTGGCATAACTAATATCTCCAAATATATATGGGACTTATATCAGTATCCATGGTGGATTGTTTTATAATATTTCTAAAATAGAACAACAAGAATATTGGAATTCATATTCCCCAAATGTATAATACTTATCAGTAAAAAGACTATGTCTTATATTATGATGTTGTGAAGAAAAAAGGATACATCTTATCAAATTAATTCCATAAATCCATATAAAAAGAATTATTTATGTATTTTATTATGAAAATATTTGTTTTATTATATGTCATAAATGATAATGCATTGCATGTCATAAATAGACAATGTAAATTAGGTGTTATTGGAAAAAACGGTGACTATTTCATTAGAAATAATATCATTATTTATTGTTCAACATTATACCATAGTTCTCAACAAGATGGAAAATTATCATGTTATTTATAATCTCCATAATATAAGAGGAAATAATTTGAACATCAATGGTTCTTTTGATAACAATGACACAAATTATGGTAAAACATCTAACATTCATATAAACATGATTTTAATATATTCCCATGATGAAATAACGATTCCAAAAAAATATTTGATCAAATAAACAATTTGACATTAAAAAATCTGATATAATAACAATTATTCTTGTAATTTTTTTACTCACAAGGAATCCCAGATATAAGGACAGCTCTATAGATTTCAAAAAACATGATATGGTTGTGAATCAAGAATTTCAATATCATTATATGTTTCTTGTTTCATAAATTGAATGAAAATCATAGTAATGTTCTAAATTCTCTAATGATGGATCTAGAAATATAAATTTGTATTTCATTTTATATTTATTTCAAATTATAGATAACAAAAAAACAACCCTTTAATAATGATAAATAAGGTATAAAATTGCAATATTTACAGATGATTTGAATATCCTATTATATCATTTATCTCATTGAAATTTCATTTACCATTTCGAAATTAATATGGAATTTTATAATGGATGTGATATCATTGTTTAAATACCAACAATATAGATATGATTTATGCTAGACTCATTGGTGTTTTTTCTTTGGATTATCCAATCAAGACCACATAATTAAAACATGTGTCTATAGTCATCGCCCAAAATTATATATTAAAAATAGAAATAATGAATATTATTACATTGTGACTAATTAAAAATTATTATTTCATTTTAAATATATTTAACTATTAATTAATATATATTCATTATATAATTTATTAAAAAAATTTAAATTTTCAAATATTTAAATGTTATTAATAATATTTAGTAGTTACTGCTGAAATAAGAAAATAATTAAATGTAATAGAAAATTATTTATTAATTATTTACAAATAATTCATTATTATTTCTAATTATTTTAATTAATAATAAATTTATTGAATTTATTATTAATTAATAATATTTGTTTTTTTTAATAATTTATACAAGATAAATAAAATATTTGGTAATTATAAAAAAAATTCTAATTTTTTTACTAATTGATAAAATTAATTTTTTAGTCATACAGACTATTTATTAATTATGACAATATTTTCAATAAATATTACTAATTTTTTATAATTACTAGTGTTTCATTAATTTTATATATTCTACCATCTTCTATATGATTTCTATTAATAAACATTATTCATGAATACTATTCCCAAATGTTCGATGGAAGGGGTAGTATATTTTTAGATTTTTGAGACTAGCCTAGTTATGCCTCTTGGGCTTTGAAAACAGGAGAATATTATTTTCTAAATCCCCAATGATGTAACAAGGGAACCATTGTTCTTTGATATAATAAATTTTTTACTTCCAAAAATCCAAATTCTGCATAATCCCTTTTCAATCCTTGATGAAGCGGGTGGTATTTGTAAAACTTGGGTGGGGGTGTTTTGTGATATGGAATTGGAATCAGAATTTTATTTGGGGTATGACATGTCCTGAGCATTACTTACAACATCTTCTACATTTCAAGTCCACATCTATTGAGTTGATGAAATTATATGGGACATGTCCTTAGTACATATGACGATATCGTCCAATTTTTTTAGCAGTTATATTGAGATCTTAAATCCCCCATATTAATTTTATAAGGATAGTTTGTGTTCACAAACTTCCTTGAAGATTATCTATACAAATATAAAAAATTCCTCTTAAGGTATGTGTTGTTTCATAGAGAAATTAATCAATTTTCATCTAGAAATTTAATCTAAATCAATAACATTATATAACTATTTTCTTTTTTAGTGGTCGAGGGTTTCCACCTTCAATGTTGATTTGAATTTAAAGAGAATCATATTTAAGGGGGCCATCTTATTATGTTACTGATCTAGTCAGTAACGTGGTTTACAGAATGAAATGTGTACCATTATATTAATTCATGAATAATTTGTGGTTCAATTATTCTTTTTTTGAAGGGTTCCCTATCATGGGACAATAGTGGGACATGAAATACATCAAATTATTTTTCTTGTACCTTGAGTCTTTGGATATTTGGAATACATTGTTCCCAAAAAAATTTGGGGGAGGGTCATATCCACCCATTTAAGGTTAGTATTCACAACATGATACACTAGTGCATTACATTCTCCAAAAGATTACAGTTGAGATATCAATGATTCAATATTTTCGATGAACCCTTAAGGTATGTTTGAATGAAAAGGATCTTGATACGTGGTATAAAAAAGGAGATCCATGTGTTGCGACCATATTTTTAAATCTGGTGGGTAACCTATAAGGGTTATCCCATGAGGATGTCTTTAACACAACACAAGTAGTGTTCCCTATAGAGGGAACTCCTAATATCAATCTATTGTGGAGTCCATCGATATTGTTCATCATTCTCATTCTCTATGTTTATTTTGTAGTTCGACTTCAGCTATCGAGGTGTTCCCTTTTTTGATATACACTAGTGTCGAGTGTGAGTTGAGGATCTATTTTTAGAATATATTCAGTAGGAATGTTTCCTTAGAGTAAATAATCAATTCGTCTTCTCAACACACTCAACTCTTCTGCATGATAAGTGATCCTTCCTCTAATGAAATTGATTTAACATCATCAGGTGTTTTGTGAGGCTTAACCTTAATATACCATTCTATTTATAAGGTTTATGGTGAGGATGTAGTAATAGATATTTTTTGGGAATCTTAAATTTCTTCGAAAAACTATTCTTCTAGGTACATACATCTCCTTCAATCATTTCAGTGTGGAATGTATTATGGATCAAAACATATTCCTCGTGTTCCACTATATTGGCATCATGATCTGTAGTGTTAGAAGGTGTGGTGTTCAAAATGTTAACTAATTTGTAACACATTGTAGGAATTTTTTAATCTCATTTAGAGATTAAATTTCTTTTTATACATTGATGTGGAATCGTAGACACTTTCACAGGTACTCCTAGAATAATTTGATGAATGTAAATATGAAGGGATTGTGAAGACAGTTTTTATAACTACATTCTGAGGGAGGACATTAGTTTCAAAGAAATAATGTAGAGGGATGCTTTTGTCGTATCATTAACACTATATGGGAGAAGACTGAATTCCACTATGGATGACGTTTTGGAGGTTTAGATTACCCATAAATGAGGGATGTGGCTTATATTGTTCCATATACATAATCTATCGTACCTATTTCCTATATATCAATGAATTTATTAAAAATAGCCCATCTCTAACTGTTTTTGGTCTCTATGGTATTTCAATGGATGTTACTACATTGTTTTTACTTTTAATTGAAAAATCCATGTTCGAATATGAGTTAGATTCATGGTACGGCCTACACCTCAGATACCTACATCCAAATACATTTTATATATTTGTGACATGTTTCCTCTTTGATAGTTGAATTCCCATTTGTTAGAGTAATTATTAATAATTTTATATGATTGATCAAAATACATTTGATGGATTTATCTTCTATATAATGAAATCTTTGAGAGGTGGTGAGAGAATAATCCTATTGAGAGAACCGTATATTAAAAATAATAATCTATTGATGAAAAATTGATGATATAGGATTTTATGTTGTCACTTTGGGTGGGATTTTCATACTGGGGAGGGTACTAATGTTGATATGTTTTTTCACCCCATCCTTTTATATGGACCACATATGGGGAATTGATGAAAGTATAACACATTTCTATTAAATCATTGAGACATGTTTGTTGATGGGATACTTATATCTTTCCCATATTTGGGTTCTATGTATTGTGGTAGGATGTCATGTAAATTTGATGATATATCCCCTCCAATATCATTATGTGAGATGAATATTAATTATAAGGTAATAATATTTCTTCTATGTGATGTAGAGTGTTCTATATATTTAGGTGGATGTCATGACAACAGTTTTATGATAATGTCTCTAGAAAGTTTTATTAGGTAGTGTATAAAGGACTAGATATGACTAGTATATCATCTTTAGACCACCATATACACATGTTCAACATGTATTATTCATATTTCACTAGATGTCATCATCATGATCCTAAAAAGGTTTTTGCTTACTTATTGATTAATAATAAACAGAAACATTGGTATGGAATAACTCTATCATATAAGAAGATACAATATCCAAGGGTATTTCGATGAATCACTATTCCATTGGGTTTTCTTCTAGCTGAGATAATATGTCATAAGTAAATGAAGAGACATTAGGCATTAATGTACACATTTTCAAGGTGACTTCATGGGAGATGGAATTTACCATCATTAAATAACCAAACGGAGGACCGTATTGATAAATTTATATGTTATTATTGGGGCTAATACCATCAAATATTGACATATGACATTATAAAGAGTTCCTACGGCGTATTACCTTGGGAGGACCATCAAGGTGGATGATAGAATAGGGAAGACCTTCTATATATTTTAACTTATGGTAACTCTAAAAACTGTCATTGAACTCATTAGAATATTGTGTCTTAGGATTGATTAGATTCTGGTAATAAATAAAGCCTTTATGGTATAATGTTTGCGGGAGAACATTGAATATACTACTAAGGCTTCACTAATCTATTAATTGAAGTCAATGATATGAAGATAACATAAATAATCTTTATAGGGATTTAATAAATCCATTATTATGTATAACGAGATCATAAATTAAGTCATCATTTAATTGTGAGATTTATTGAAAAGTTTATTTGTATGCCTAATTGCGGATGACTCGGTCCTATTACTGGGGAATTAGTTGTGACGTGAGGAATTGTGTTTGGTTAGCTTATGTTTCACTTCAAGAATAATAATAATGGTTTCTTAACATTTGGCATTGGTTTATTATTTCATTGGAGTTTCCACTAGAATAGGATAATTAACAATATTTTTAATTGGGGTAACGAACCGCTCTGATTTTCTATATATCATATGGGAAATTGGACAATGATACTACAAGATGGTAATAATGTAGTGTGTATTCTCTGGAATGACCATCGTTTTGTGATAATGAGTCACCATATATATGGGGATAGAGTTGTGTTTATGCTCATCTACCACTTCCACAGTTGTTATTATATCCTGGTAGTTTTGTAGGATCTGGGTACAATGTTGTGTCTAAGAATTCATTTTTTATGAAGTTTTTTGTAAAATAACTACATACAATAGAGATACATTTAAATTAAATTGCAATAGAAGGGGTGTATTCCTACTTATCTTCTCTGTTTCCTACAGGTTATTATTAATAGTACCAATTATTGGGGTGTTTATATGTGTCTATTGACATTTTTTGGGACTATCCGGCTGATTTATCTAACTACTAATAGGTTAGGATGACATTCTTGATTGATTCGAGAGGGTCTGTATGTATGCTCATTATTTTCTGGAAAACATTATTTTCATACATGGTGGATGTGGGTTGGTTTTTGTGACTTTGTGAATGGTTCAATCATATTTGATTGGTTGTATTATATGGATGCTTTGGAACTATCTCATAAATTTGTTTGGATTCATGTAGGTGTTGGGGTCTACTCATGATTTTCTAAAAATTTTGGATGGATGAAATGGCTGGTGCAGGATATTGATTGTTCCTTCTCTAGTTTTACCCCCAAATTTGATTGTTGGGATTCCAGAAAAATAAAGGTGGCATCATTATATTATTTTATATTTGGTTCCCTAGTTGATTAGTCTTTCATGCCTATGTCTGAGAGACCTAGACCAAATATCTGAGGAAAACCCCCCATCATGTTGTGGGTTTTTAACTATAGTGTGTTGGTAGTGGTATATTATTGTAGTAGACCATATAAGTGACCCCTATGTTTTTGGGATGAGGTCTCCAATGTAATCATTATTTAATTACTTATAGAAAGGGATAATCATTTTTGGTTCTTTATATAATATATTGAAACAGTTCAGTATGGTAATTGGTACCACATGCATCTTGGCCACCAACCATCATTGTGTGTATGAATAGTGAAACTTCATATTCTAATGGACCTATGATGTATCCCCTAGGGTCGGGATGGTATCATATTGGTGGTACTCCCTTTCCATTACATTTCATACCCTGAATTAGGGATGTTGGTATGGTGATGCAATATTTTGTTTTGATGAGTAACTAGCTAGTGTAGTGTCCAAAGAATCATTCTTTGTGAATTGGAATGTCTCTATTTAGATCATAGGGTGATTTGGTTGAATGTTCCTAAAATATATGTGAAGAAAATGAGCATGATGAACCTAACATAGTTGAATATCTTTAAATGAGGTCATTCCTAAATACTAATTTTTCACTTGTTCATTTTGGGTGTGAATGGGGCATGATTTTTGAGTGACATAGTTATATGTGTTATCGATTCAAGTTGGGTTCACCATTTTTGTTTCTAATAAAAAAAAATATTTTTTTCATAAGCAGTTTTTTGTGGTGGTTTGAATGTATCACCATCATTTATGTTGTGCTCAGTATTTTCAAATGTATTCCAACAGATTTTTTTGGAGTCGGAAACAGCTAGTGGATCCATTGTTTGGGATGTTTTAAGAAACTTATTTTCAATGCTTTATGATAGTTTGGAAATGGTACAACAACAGATAGGGACTCACATTGGTTTAGGGTACAGGAGGTCAGGCTCATCACCCAATTTTTTAGGGATTTATTTGATAATCAGGGACTCTCATAAATATTTGAGTTAGGTTCATGATTCCATAATTAATTCACATGTATAAACCATTTCTACCATGGGATAAAAACATTTATTAGCTTGCATGAAATTTAGAATGATATGTATTTATTTGAGTTTCTACATGGACATAAATATATATATCTTTTCTTTTGTTGATATTCATAAATGGATCCATTTTTTAAATGGATTTTAGATTCTTTGGTTGTTTATTATCACAATTCTCATTTCTAGCAATGTAGTGGGGAACTAGCACATTTTTCATCATCGTAGGAGACATATGTTGTTTTTATATCGATATTAGACCCCATATATGGGAAATATATGTATCTTTGGAAAGGACTCAAGACTAACATATTTATACTCCACATAATGGATCACATCATACCTTTTATTTTGTTTCAATAAGGGAAAAATCACTCAGTTTAACATCATCTAGATAGAATTCCTAAAAAAATGTTCTAAAAATTTTTTTTATGGGGGAGATATTATAATGAATCATATAGAAATTGGAAGGGATGATGTATCCCGGGTTGAATATGATCCTACTGGGAATACAATCGCGAGAGAATTAATGTGATTTTTGGATTCTAGGTTTGGACCATAGAGAGGATTCCAAAATATCCTATTTTTATGGGAATAAAAACCAACATAGTTTGGTTTTGGGTTGCGTAGACCTGACAATGTAGGTCTGTGGATTGTTTTCTCATATGGAATATTTCCATATTAAAGAACAAATTTGTGGATTATACTGAATAGGAGGCCCTTTCTATGGGAGGGAATGTGAGACACTGAGATGGATTCAATGATGTTAGGATCCATGCCTATAGAGACATGATGATGTAAAGAGAGTGTAAGATCCAAAAAAATATTCTCTTCTTAATGCATTCATCGTACCATTTAGACATTTTGATCATAACTACCCATCGAGCCCACATGATTCATGTTCATATGTGTAAAAACAAGAGGAATAATAAGACCATTAAAACCACAAATTCCATATTCAACAAGTGAATGATTCTATTAATATAGTTTATAAAGAATGTGTTTTGAAATTATTATCCCATCTCCCACTTTGAAAACCATTATAGTAACATCTAACTACCCCTATAGCTACAAGACATAATAATGGTTATGGGCTTACTCAAGTAGGGATTCAATTTTCTTTATTCCAAGGATGAGTTGATGATAATAAACATACCATAAAAGTGAATGGAATGATTGACCTCTCTTTAAATTCTAAAATAAGTGCCCCCACACTTTTTAAAGATGATGATATAACGACATTTCTGGAGCCCTTGTATATGAGATAAGATGATGGGAGTGAATGGAATTTTATCTTGATATTGAGAATATTTGGTCCTTGGAACTTACCAAAGCATCAAGTTTCATGTGAACAAATGGATTCATAGTTGTACACAACTTGAAAACCATACCCTTCATGAAGATCAATAGTTAGACATGTTTGACTTACAGAATCCATAATAGAATGGGAGACAGGCTAGCTATTCACTCTCTATGGTTAGTCATGTCGTGTGGCATTAGAGGTGGGTTTTTCATTGATTAAAATATACTAGAATCTTATAGAAAGTGTTTCACTCTTGATGGTGTCATAAAGATGGCTCAATGAAGGATAATACATGTTATGGTTAGGCAGGATGAAGGTGTGCCATACAGGGTAGGGAGTGAGTGTACAAGATATTCTCCATGTAGGGTAGGCCTACACAATATAGATATGACATTTAGAAGATGGATATATTATGAAATATCCCAAGTGAAAGGACATTATATAGGATCCAAGGGTTTCCCTAGGTTCCATAGGAAGGGCCTTGTATAGTTTTGGTTTTGGGAATGAAACATCATGCTAGTCTCTTTTGATTATGGTGTATGTGCCTCATCACATTTGTGTTTTGTTTTTCACACCATGGAAATAATTTTATATGAATATCCCCGTTAATTACCTCTTCTCATTTTATTAGAGAGATACATTTGTGATTTTTTTGTAATGGGTGAATCACTAGGGAAAATTGAGTTTTGAGAATTTTATAGGTTTTCTATCATTTGAAATGAGGATCCCTAGGGACCTATTTATAGAAATACATGGGAAACTATATCGAGGATATTGTTAACACTAGTAGTCAATGAATTTATCAAGAATTGTTTTTACACACAGGTGTGTAATCACTTTTGATCTATGCAGTTAGGGGCTATATGATCTTCTTGGAGGGAAGGATGGGAGTCAACCAGGTTGTCTTGTAGAAGTCATTAGTTTCCCTTGATGATCAAAACCTATTAATTTATTTGAGGTAATTTGTAAAAAATAGTTTCATCCCCTTATGAAAAAAGGATTTTCAAAAAATATATATCATGAAAACTGTTAATAATGACAGTTTTACAACAATATTACTCAATGATTTCATATAGAATTGTTTACCTTTGTCGGCTACTTTTCTTCATAGATATCATAATGAATAAAATTTCCACATAAACGATATCTGTATATATATGGTGTAAGATATATTCTCAATTCGATTGATAGATAATTTGATAATCATTTCCTGAGATAATATATGTTCATATACATAACACGAACTAAAATGTCATGAATTTAAAAAAAATAAACCCTGAAAAACATAGCCATATTTGTACTTACCAATCCCTTATAACATTTAATTTTAACTAATTTATTAATTTTCTAATAAAGAACAGATATATCTATGATACCAAATATTATATATATACATCTTATATCCTATCAAAAGGAACCCCATAAAAAATCTTCTATATTATTATACAAAAAATTATATCATACATAAACCCATAATAATACCCACTTCTCCTGATGTCATTATGAATTATATAAAATATATTGTAGTCAGAACCCATTGTAATCATAATATAATTTTATTCAGAGTATTTTAGTATTATATAAATAATGACTAACAATTTTAAAAAATCATTCGAACACATTTAACCATTTTTAACACAATACAATAACTAAATACATTAAAATATCTAGTAACATGACTAATTAATATATTAATAATCATATAATATATATTAAAAATTTTGATATCATCTTTTTACAGGTAAATTTAATTTAATTCATTTTAAGTATAATCTTATGAACTAATTCTCAATCATTTATAATTAAAAAATAAATCATAATATTTATTTGTAAAAAAATTACAAATAACTAAAAAAATATAATTCATTTTAAACAATTTGAAAAAGATAAAACCCTTATTTTCCATAATAATTTATTTGTCATTAATATATTCAATTTATAATGCATTAAGAAATATTTTTTTCAGCTACAAAATCACCGACATAAATAATTATTTTTATAAAGTTATTTTTATTTAATTAAAACATTGTATATTTAGATTTTGTTGTTCTAAATTTAAATACATAAATAATAATTTTATGATAAATGTAAAACAATTGAATTATTTAAAAAATTATACATATGGTATCCTATATAAATTTTATATAATTACTTCCAAAAATATTAAATTAATATTTCTATGAACATTGATTGATTATTTTTATGACATTTAACAAAATAAGAATGAATAAATCAAATTGAGTTGTATTTTGAAATTAAATATAATAAAACAAAATCAGACCTTATCTCTCCTATAATAGAGATACAGAATTCTCATACATAGATATCATGTTATTGTATATTTATATTTAATAATTTTCATAAATTAGTTCCAAAATACCTCTATGGTTTTTTGGTTCTGGAGACTACAAACATAAATTCTTATTTACTGAATGATATTCAAGAAAAACCCATAAAGATGTACCCCCTATTTAATCTTAAAAAATACCCTAAATAAATCTTTTTCGTATCTATATAATGGGAACATGATAATGGTGGACCTCAGATTCCCAGTAAGGGTAAATATGGGGAATATATTAATAAATGTGAGCATAAGTGTACGAAAACATGTGGATAAAATTTGACAGTTTTACACTCTATATCAAAGATCTAAATTGTATTTCATGGACTAATGAATTTAATTTAATAAGATCTAAATAATAATGGACTAAATTAACATGATCCACATAAAAAATAACATTGAAGGAAGATATATATTGGTGTAAAGAAAATAATATTATAATATTGTGAACATTTATAAATAAAAAGAGGTTAACTATTTAATTAAAAGAAATTAAATAATTATATTTTATAATATTATGAACATTAAATTAGTTCCAAAACATTAGGAAATAAATTCCAGGTCCAAAAATAATGTTATTATAATTTTACTAGGTTCATGCATAAGATAGTGAACATTTCATCATGTTCATGCATAACATTATGCACATGTAATCATGATCACACATATCATTGTGAACATGTTATCAATTATAAATAGATTATATTTACTCACTACATATCCATATTTACCTAATTAATTTAATGGTAATTATTCCCCCCATAAAATATTCGGTCCATATATGTTATAGAGGATCCAAAAACATTTATCATATCCTATGCTGGAAAATTGGGCCAAGTTTCAAAAACATTTTATTATACTATAACCCTTGGAAAGAAGTGGATTTCCAAAAAAAAATTCATCATAATTATAATACATAAATATAAATAATAATTAATTTATCACTGGATCATATACTAATTAAAATTAATGTAACATAAGCGGATGTTATCATATATGGGAAATCATTTTAAAAAATCACATAAACCATTTGTTGACGAAAATAACATTTCTGATATGAAAAAATATATTTAAAGCATAATTTTATTTATAAAATCCTATATTTTAAAATATATTTTTAAATATATATAAAAGAGGATTTATATAATTGATTTGTTATGATAGTGGGAAATGATGTACACATTAACAAAAAGATTCTCTTCCCAATTTCCATAAAAAATTGGCCGTTTGATATTTACATAAACATTCCTTTTATTATAATTATCAAATTTAAGGCAAGTGTAAAAATGACCATAAACTATTACAATTTACTATTATATTATTTTCATATAAATTTTTTATAAAATAAGTATGTCCATGAAAAAAATGAATTTTTGATTGAAGACATAAATAAAGATTACTTTTATTAAAAAATTCTTGTAAAATTAAGAATTCATTGAAGAAAACAATTGAACATCATATATTATTATGATATATGAATAAGATAATAAAATTAATGTTTTTATTTTCATATTCATCATAATAATTCATCATCCATAGAATATTCATTAACAATCAAGGTGAACAATGGTATCGTAACATCAAACCCTTACCATATTGGCATATTTCTAATTATATGGTCCATTAAAGAATAACATTAATAGAAAAATTAAATATCATGTATATATTGAGAATCAATATATACCATGTCAATGAAGATATATATACACCTTATAATATAACATTGTCTCATAACATAACAAATGTCCAAAAAAGTAAAATTGATAAAAACATATATTTCCACTTTCGATTCAAATGATTCCTAAAACCTATTGAAGATAGATCCTAAAAATTCTATGAAATTCCCAATAAATTAAAGAATATGAATAATAAAATAAATATATATGGTTTATATACACTGCATCAATGAAAAACATGATGAATATGGAACCTATCTCCAAAAATTTAAATGTGAGAGGGAACCCCATTAGTTATGTCTCGACTTCTATCATACAAGTTCGAAATAAATTTATAATAAATAAATGTTTTCTAAATATATATATATTTAAATTATAATATATGTTAAAAAAATTATTTACTTATACTATGGATTTCAATATGATATATTTTCATATTAGGATCAAATAATTTATTCTAGATGGATCTATTACAACATGGGTGAATGGTAATTTTATAAACATTAGATTAAAATGTCTTCAATTTAGCAATTCATAATATAAATTTCTATTAAAGCCTTAAAATTTTAATTTTACTTTAGACTAATTATATAAATGTATCATAATCAGCATGGATACAATAATATCATTTTACAAAAGTAATCACAAAAAATTTAGATTATTCAGATTAAACAGATCATATTCAAGAAAGAGATGATTAATTCGGTATTTATTAGATTCATAGATGATCCTATTGAAAAAAAAATTATGTTTATCATATTTATATTATCTTTAATATAATTAAGAAAAACATGCACTACGAAATTGAAACACTTTTATGAAACAATTAAATGAATAAAATAAATATAAGAATCACTTAATGCTATTTAAAATTTATTATTGATTTTTTAACCCAAATAGTATGGTATCTATAAACCCAGGATGATGGTTTCCCAAGTTATGTACATAAAATAAATTTTATCATTCCCCGATAAAGAAATCTCCTGTTATAAAGATCAGTTTCACGGTCTGCATATCCACAACATATTTTGATATGATAGATCATATACTGTCACACTATCCACATGTTCCCTTGATCAAGAATGTCAAATATCTATCTTCTTAGCCTCAGAATCCATACTTCGTATTCACATAATCTAATGAAAATATAAATTACAATACAATTCTAATGGAAAATACCTTCTAGGGTTTCCCTAAGAAGGACCCCCTATAATGAAATACAAGAGACTATGACCAGTCTTTTAAAAGTTTATAGACTATAGGAAAATTAAGATAGAAATTGAATTATGTAGAAGTGTAGAAATATCTCCAAACTCTTGGGATGACTAGGTATTTATAGGTAGTCCTTAAAATGGAAATATATTTTTCCAATGGTAATATTTTCTTTAATTTTGTTGCATTGAGTTGGATAATTAGAACATCAAGGGATATATCATAAAAAATTTCTTGATGCCTATTTTTTTACACCTTTATATTTTAAAATTTATTCCTTAACACTAGAAAATTGTTTCATGTATTCATAATTTTAAAAAATAAACAATCTGATAGATTTTCATACATATTTCAATATAATAATTTCAATGAGAATTAATCATAAATTAATTGGTTCTGACATCAGTTCGATTATGAAAACATTTTATTATAAACAATAGATAGAAATCCTTTGATCTCATCTAATCAAATTGATTCTAATAATTACCAGTTTTGTACCATTATAAAAATCGTAATGAATAGAAAAATCAAAAGCAGAACTTTTGATGCATCAATCTCCACCATTTTGGATAGAATAAACCATAAAATATAAATAGAATATAATTATGAAAAAATTAAGTCCATTGTGTTTTAATTACATTGTATTCAGAAATGAAATTTAAAACATTCCTCACAATGAGTTTTAAAACTCAAATAAATATAATGAGGAATACAACTAACTACCCCTTAGTGTAAAATATCCCCCTGAATATAATATTCATCCCATTTATGCAATTTTACCACTATTAAAATTTTCATCCCCTTATGGAAATCATTTTACCCATTGTGATTTTCAAAAACAAAGGAGATAATTTTTTAGTTTTCTGATAATTATTAGAAATTAAACATTAGGAATCAAAATAATGAATTACTTTCTTATCCAATAATTTTAAAGTACATTCAACTAATTAGGAATAAAAAGACATTAAAAAAAATTAAATAGGTGAAAAAATAATTCATTGATATTCCTATTTACAAAATAAAGAAATATAAAACAAAGGACTAATGTGAAAATTTATAATTTTTCTTCTTTATTAAGAATCTCACAATGTTCTTTATATTTATTAACAATTATATTTATTTTATATGGATAGATTTCACTTCATCTTGGGACTGATTTTTCTCTTTCTACATCTGATTCCTTTCTTCTAATGCATCATTATGATTTTTTAAATACATATTATATCATTGGAAATTTTTATCCTCGAAAACTATTTTCCCCTGAATTTATTTTTATCATTAATTTATTTCCACAAGTGAGTCCATATATCTGCCATATTCTTGATTTTCTCTAAAAAACATTTCTACCACGATATAGGGTAACTTATTTTATGATAATAGATATTTGACCATGTATTTATTTAATTATTCAATTAATTCTTCATGCTTCATGATATAAGTATCAACATTATGAGTCCATTTCACTTCATTATTACTTACTTTATTATTTACATGGAATCTATCTTGATGAATTCTATGATAAGAATCATTTAAAATAACTTTATCCAATAACATATTTAATGATTTGTATTTCAAAATTTTGTTTGAATGAACTAAATAATCATTTTCTTTTAATATGAGAATATATGGAATTTTTTCATTATGTCGTTGTAAATCTTGATTAATATAATTAACTCATCGTATTTGTTTATTCAATGCAACTGATATATTGATTTAATGTAGTTAGGAATTAGTGGTTCAGACATCCCCTTTATTTTAATTTGTTTTATCATATTTATTTGACAATAAATTTTCATCCTTTTCTCGAATATTTTTACTGCAGATAATTGAATGATATCAAAATAATCATCATTTAATTTTTCAAAATGTTAATTATTGGATTTTACATTCCAATTATCATCTTTTTCATATTTCATGGATAATTAATCATATTTTTAGGGTTAAATTTAATTTTCCACACATTAATATTTTTATTTCTGTTCACTTTTGGATGATAATTCCAATGCTGATGTTTTTGAGGATCATATGTAAAACCTCATTGAGTGAACATTTCTTCTTTATCGTTCTTTTTATGAAAATATTCTTTATATTTTTTATTTTCATTATAATAACTTTCATTTCATTCATTTTGATTGACTTATGTAATTTTTTTATTCTTCTACTAATTCTTCTCCTTACTTTTATTCTTATTCTTCTTCACCAACATAATTTTCTACGTCATCAAATTCACTACCTTCACATTCCTGATCACCATCACATTATTTTTCTAAATCCTCAATTTAGGTAGCATCGTCTTTCATTTATTAATGAAATTCTTAATATATTTGATATTTTTCTCTACAATCATCCTTAACGTCTCATAACCATTCATCAATCCCTTAAATTTTACCAAGGTAGTTACTGAATGAAAATTTTCACAAAGAACTGTGATTTCCTAAATAAATAATATGACACCAAGATTTATTTTATTTGTTTGGGAGGATGTAAATACAATATTTGATTAGGATTTATTATAAACATTTAATAATGATTCTAATATTATTTCACTTTGATGTATCTTTTTCTTTTTAATTTTTGTTTCATGTTTTTTACATTTTAACACCATTTAATTTGATAGAAAAAGCATCAACTAGGTCGAGTTCCAATTAAGGATATCTTTCATTCCTCTTTTAGTTTTTCTTCATCCATTCATTAGAAAAATCAACAGGGAAAAAATGTAGTTTCATATTTTTCATAGGTTCTAATGATTCGACATTTCAATTATTTTCTCTCTCACCTTGACCAAAATATTCATATTCATTTCTAATTAATTTAAAAAATTTTATAGTTTATAAACTTATGTGGGAATTTTTATTAGTATTCCAAGAAACACCCCTTCTATATTCCATTTCTTTTTTGGTGATTCTATTAAATATACACTAAAAATCATTAGAGTAACAATTAATTAATTTAAGGTAATATTACTAACATTAATTTCATCAATAAATGTTATTTTAGATTAAAAATCATTTCGTATGACATAAATTACATTCTTAATGAGAATTTCATCATATAATATTCCTTCACAAGTATATTAAAGAATATTAATAATCTTCCCAAATCTCTAATAATGCATAAAAATAAATCACCCTGAAAATATTTATTGGATTTATAATCATCTCATAGCATGGCTCTCTAATTTTAAAAAAAATTAATGTTATAAAGTGAGAAAATTATAACAGTGTCCAAATACTATTTTTCTACTTTAAAAGAAGAAATCTGAAAGTATTTGATTCTTTTCAAGTAACATAAAAAATTATTCCTTTCCTTGTAATTATACTAGTATTAAATATTAACTAATTTAGTTACGGCTCTATCTTCCTTATAAATTATATTTTAATCACTGTTTTTCTTTAAAAAACTATCTAATACTGTTTTTTATCACAAAATTCATTATAATATCCCTTCAATATTCTTAATCAAAACCACAAACAATTAGTGGGATTTTGGGATAATTATTATCAATGGTTTCAACATAAATACCATCTATATTTTAACAATATATAGAGAAATTATTTTCTAAAATATATATTATTATCCAAAATATTCATAATCAAAATGAATATACAGAAAATGTAATGAACCATGAAAAAGTGAAGAAGAAAAAATTTACAAGTATATGAGTAGTATAATACTACTATGATAATAATATTTGGATATAAATTAGATATAAATTGATATTAGGATCTATTAATTTGTAATAGAAGGCTCAATTACCATAGGGATGAAATGTAGTTTAAAAAATATCGTTTTAATATGTCTAAAATAAAAAATTCACAATACCTATTTATGTAAATGGATTGGATTCATAATTATACCTCAATTCGATTATATCAATATATCATAGTCCACATAGTTATGATAATATCATAGTAAAAATATAATTAATTTATATTCAATATAATCATAGTAAACATTCCACATTCAATATAGATACGATTAATTCATTATGGATCTAGTTCAAAGTAGATCAAATTATTAAAACAGATTACATTTATCGTACTCATAGTAGTAATAATAAAAATAAAACATATACACATAGCAGAATTAAAACACTTTTAGGAAACAAGTAAATTAATAAAAAAAATATAAGAATGAATAATAGCTATTTAAAATTTAATATATTTTATTTCACATTAAATGAATGGTAGCCAGAAACTATTGAAAAAGGATTTCATTGAATTATAATTACAATAATGTCTATAATTCCTCATCAACTAAATCCCTCATTATAAATAAAATCACCTCGGTCATCCTATCCTTAGAATCCCTTGATCTGATGGATCAAATTCATTCATGGAATAACTGTTTACCCTTAATCAAGAAAATAAGATCATAGTCTATTTAGCCATAAAATCCCTTGACCATATGCAGAAAATAAAAAACATAAAGGTAATACAAAACTATTCTTAAGGATGAAAGATGCCATTATTTATTTAAAAATTTATCAATCTAAAATTTTAAAAGATACTAATAACAATTTGTTCAATAATTATAGATTTTATAAAATTTTTGATTGAAATTGACTCATCATTCATTGTATAAACGTCACCAAACTCTTTTAATTACAATGTATTAATATATAAACCTTCCAAAAATTTTATTTTCACCAACAATAATATATTTTATAACTTGTTTTTATAATATTTAATGATTTTACATTAACTGCTATATCATAACAGAATATCTATCATCATTTTTTACCCCATTGTAATTTAAAAATTATTACATTATGATTGAAAATAGTATTCAATAGTCAGATTTTATAATTTGATTAATATGATATATTTAATTACATATTCCCTTATTATAATATCTATGAGTATAAATATGATATTTATCACTTCGAACATTAGTATCATTATCAATAATTTTTCATTACAATGAATAGATAGGCTGTTTTTAATCTAATACGACAAATTTGTGTTCATTAATTATTAGTTAAATAATGGTTATTATAATCTTAATAAATAATGATTTTATATATTCATGAATACTTTATAACTACATCTATTTGTTGAAAAAATATATTTTTCTGGAAAGACATTATAAAAAAAATTGGACATTAAAATTTAGAAAATAATTATTTGTGATCTTGTTTATGATTTCCAAAAAAAATTAAAGGAAACATCATGCGGAAATTTTTCCCTCAAACCATATCTCTATTTAATATCTATTTATCAATAATTAATTTCTAAAATTATGTTTTCGGCTGTAACAATGTTTTTAGTGTATTCTATGATTCATAATTTTCAGTCCACTTAATTTAATCACAGTTCTGACATATTTTGTTTTTTAACCATTATATACTTATCATATATATTTAGTATGTATGTATATAGAATCATCCATAAACGTCAGAGATAGAAAATTTAATACATCTTTCATGGATATTATATGCCCTACGAACACATTAATGTTACTTCCATTTATTGATGAATGAAAAAAGGGAAGCTAAATAATATATTAACTGTAGGAATTAATTTTCATTTGATATGTATATTTGAAATATATTAATTAAAATTAACCTATGTACCCTCCTTGAAAATTGATAATGAAAAAAGACACATCAATTCGTGAGGTGGGGTTTCACCATACACACGAATGATTTTATCGTATTTTTTAAAGGAAGGGGAGAAGCCATATTTATTATTAAATGAAAGAAAATACCTTTTTCAATTGGATTGTGGGAGACCCCTTACATAGCCCAAAGGCCTAGTGTGAATTTTTCCCATTACATGGCCTGTGGGCCCAAATTTTGGGCCCAGAGCCCATTCTGTGAACAGTTCTTCTACAGTACCCTACCTGTTATAGTACCACACAATACCCAGCTGCCGTAATAGTGCACTATAGCCGCTTCAGTACCTTATCGCCGCTATAGTGACATGCCGATGATATAGTGCTCGATGTTGCTACAGTTCGCCGCTGCTATAGTACACTACACTACTGCAACCGTCCCCTATGCCTAATGGGTTTTGAACCCCCATTTTCATGTAATATTATGTGGTTTTAAACAATAATCCAAACCCCAACGACATTTTATCATATTAATTATTGAATAAAAATTCAGATGTTATATATTATATTATATTTATATAAGTATATATATTATCAGTATCTTATATAAATATTATATACTACAATATATATATATATATATATATATATCCTTGATAAGCGATGATTGAGATCAAATTATGTTAGTTCTTGCATTGGTAGTCACTCGTACTCAATATCATCAATTTTTTTTTTAATTTGAATGAGGGAGTGAGGGATGAAGCTAATTACCATAAAAAATAATAGTTCACTATATTTAGTATAATATATATTACAGTATCATGGTTTATTAATATTTCATGCAGATGGAGGAAGATATATAAAAAGACTCATTAAATAGAAATACATATTCTTCAAGTTTCCTTTTTGTGCTTACCGAAAAGGCATCCTAGTTTGATTTATGAAAAATATTTGAACTATATGATTGGAGGGGTGAAATAATGATGAAATTTTGGTATATCCCAGCCCAAAATATGTATAGTTTTTTAAGTGTTGAGGAGTGGGGTGACATTTAATGACTGTGGTGAGTGTCCAATTTTTTTTAAATGACAATTGTTTACCCATATTTTGACATGAAACATGGATCTAAAATTGGTAATTTCCTACAAATAGAGGATATAATGTCCAAACATGGATGTAAAATGTGGTTTGTACAAATATTTATGTCATTTTATCCATTGTCTATTTATTAAACCCACAGTAATCTAGTTCTAACAATAACGGCGATAAATAATTTTTACGGCATTTATTATTGACAATAGTAAAAGATTATGTTGAAAAGATTAGATAATATAAATTATTATAACTAAAAATAAAGAATTAATTTTGAATAATTTTATTTATTTAAGTAGAGTATTTTAAATTAAAAATAATCTCATAGATGTGATGAAAAAGTAGTTTTCAAGAGAGAAATGATTCTAAATATTAAATAAATTACATAACAATTAAATATGAAATAGATTTAAATGAAATAAATTAGATTAATAGATATATAATTTAACTAATTTAAAATTTATATCCAAATTATAATTTGTTTTATGGATTTAGATTCCCTAAAAATGATAAATCTTTACAAAAACAGTATTTATTAGCTATTCATAAAAACATTAATCCATTAAATTCATTGAAATTTTCTCCATCATAATTTTGAAAAGATCATTTAATAATTTGAGTATAAATTTTATGATAATATTTTTAACATTTTATAGAATTACTTTTAATATAATTACAAATTAGGTGACCAGTGTACTTTTTAGAAAAATACTGATTGATGAATAAAATTTGATTTAATATTATCTATTTTTTATAAAACACATAAAGTGAATTTTAAACATTTAATTAAATAAATAATATATAAATATCATTATAATAATTCCAAAATAGTTATATTTTTATTTTATTTATGTAAAAAGATTTTTTGTTAATTAAATTGGTTTTTCATAAAATTATTTACGTTATTTTCAAATTGTTTTTTTATTTATAATTATTTTTTCAATAATGACATAATTTTATAGAGAGCATAAACCAAATATTTACAAAATTTTGTAAATATTTTTCATATTCTCCATTCTGATGGACATGTGAATTTATCATTACAAATGATAATTTATAAACAGTGTTTCGGAAAACGCTAAAACTCCATGTTTTTTATAATACAAGATAAATCATGCCTTATGTAATTAAAACTAAACAATGATTTGTGTGTAATTAATTAAATATAATAAATTAAATTAATTTTATGTAAATAATTTCCCAAAACACAAGGTTTTATAATCATGGATTCCTAATTCTTTAACTAGAATAGAAGTTAAAAATATTGATTCGAAATAAATAATATTGAGTCTTTCATCAGTTTTTTATGGGAAAAAATATATTTTTAATAAATAATATTACCTTGGAATTAAAAAGGATAATGATTTTATATATGTAATATTAGTTTTGAATAAACATATATGTAATATTTAGGAATATTTTATATTATATAACACATTCACTATATAAAAAAATAGAAATTTGATTATTTATTTTAGAGCTTTAAAGAGAGAGATTGAATATATTCTATAAAAAATTTCACAATATAAAAATTATTGAAAAATAAGTAAATTATGAAAATTTTATCAATTTTATCTCTTAAAAATATAAAAATAATAATAAATATTCTTAAAATGAAACAAATAATAAACAATGTAATAGATTTTTACAAAATTATGAATATCTATTCTTAATAGGGATTGATGTGAATGATGAATGAAGGAATTATGTGGAATTTATGTTTACTATAAAACTAATAAGTCATTTTCTATAAAAATCATACCTTTATTAATATCAACATTACTTTAGTAATTATAATATAACCATTACAATAGTAATTTATTTAATAAAATAAAAAAATGAATTTCAAATAACATTTAACATGAATAAATTAAGGAAATATATATTATAATTCAAAATATAAATAATCAAATTAAAATTTTAAAAACAATATATGTGAATATTTTATAATGTATATATTAAAATTTTATATATAAATAAATAAAATATTTATTAATAACTAAAATATTTACAAAATGTTTTTGATTATTTTTCATTTTTGGAATCCACATATTGAAATTATCATTGTGGTAATTTTTTTACTAATTTTATAAGAAACATAAATTTATAAGTAAATTGAAAAAATGATGTTTTCACAAAAATTAATATGTTTTAATTACATCATTCAACTAAAAATAATGAAATAATTTATTCATGAATGTTTCATTTGAAAAAAATATATATGATATGATAATTTATTTTTTAAAAAACTATAATCATTATTTATAAAGATCAAAATAAATTTCCAATGTTAAAAATGATAAATACAAACTATTTATTTCCTAATTCATTATGAATAATCATACAAGTTCAATGAATAAATGGTATTTAACTACAAGAAATATATATTTTTTTCATGTATAATTCCTAATGTTAGAAATATCATTAAAGAAATTTTTAACATTAAAATAATAATTTATTCAATATTTCATCAAAAAACCTCATCTCCCCTTATGAATAAATACTACCACCCACTACTCAAGGAATCCGACACCTCGTAAAGTTATCGTAGTAAATGATCAGTCCACTTTTCAAATCTGAACCCCTTTAGTACCATTAGGGATATTTTTGGAGTCACTCAACTTCAAATATTTATGGTGTTATTTTCAGGATAGAGGAGATAATTCACAAACAAGGTAACCTCCTTTTTTTCTATAGATGTAATTTTCAAATTCTATATTTTATGTGGACAATTGAAATATATACTAATACATTAATACTTATATAATTAGTAAAATAACGTGGTATATATTTTATTAATACACATTAAATTTTTTTAAAAGTATAAAAATTATATATCTCAGTCTTTATTTCTACCATCATGTCGGCACATGACATTAAGAGTAATTTTCCTCCTCATATGATGATGTTGTAAATCATCTATTTATGAACACCTTTACTACTAGTGACTATAGAATACATATTAATTATATAAATATATTTTAATGTATTCTATTCATTTGGAATTAATTTCTAAAAAATTAATAATGAGTCAAAACAACCAAATTGAAATTAATATTGCATAATTTAAATAATGTTTTAAATAAATAAATTATATATTTAAGTAAAAAAGATTTTATTTTAATTTTCATTAATAAACAATAATAATATAAATTAACAGAAAAAATTATAGATAACTGTTTTCATTAATGTTATATTATTTATAGGATTTGTAAACATGAAGAAATAAAATGGGCCATTAGTTGGGGACAATCATGGACCTACCTATTTCATTTTGAGTTTATCACATATCTTTATTGTTTCCCAAATGATTCCATTAAATCAAATCTAGATTACTTTTTTTCTTTATTTCATCCATGGAAATAAATTTTTATATATGATTGAGATAAATTCATAAAACCCTCATAATTATTGATCATAGACATTTCATGAAAAACTAACTTCAATGAGTTTTTTTCATCATACTTCTTTTATCCATGAAATATGCTCAATTTGTTTTCTAATATTTCCTTTTCATGACTAAAATAATTTTTTTATTTCATCTTTTGGGTACCACAATGTGTATTCTTTTACCCATGATGTATAAAGTTTTTATGAAATGTGTTCTCTTCTCATGGGTTTATGTCATAATTATTATGGATATATTTCATCCATTATATGTGGAATATTTGATTTTGAGCAAATTATGATGGGATGGCTGGGACTAAAAATATATATCATCGAAATGAATTGTGTAATATGATATTTCTCATGGGACTATATTTATTAATCATGGTCATGATTCAATATTTTTTTCACAAATTTTGGAGTGATGATTTGTACAAATATGTTATGGGTGTATTTGATTCTATCCTTTAAATTATTTTATGTAATTTCAACAAAATTTTATGATGCTTCAATGTTAAACATATTCCACATTTCATGCCTCGATTAAATCATTCATTTATTCTTATGATGGTGGTCATTTTTATATGATATTATTATGAATATTATTATTTACCTTGTTGATTTTTTTTCATGTATTTTGTTCCATTTTAACTATTCTTCCACTTAATGGGATTTCAGCTCTCCCATTAATTTATGTATTTCATCATGTGAATATATATATTAGATGTTACTCAAAATATAGTTGTATAAATATTATGAGTGAATTAAATAATAATTAATGTTTTATGTTTTAATATATTTTATGAACATACATTTACTATGATATTAAAAAAATTATTCAATGTTGCTTAAATATAATGTCTTTATCAAAAAAATTGTGTATTAATCATATAAGAATGAATAATTTTATAATTTTTTGTACCAATTATATATTTAGATAACATGGAAATTATTGTAGTAAGACATATCCTACGTCAAACATATATATCCCACTAGTGTAGACATTAGAACTAATTTACACATGTGTATAAATTTTCTTCCCATCCTTTATAGAATTATATTTTTTTAAATTGTTTCCTTCTTATGTAAATTATCGGAACCTGTGTCAATAAATTGAAGTGGTTAAATGTATACATAATATTCACTCATTTATAGATGTTTCATTTAATTATATTTATACACATGTTTTTATAATATTCATGTTATCTTTAACTATTAAATATATTCCATGATACATTGATGTAGATATTCCTATGTAAATGACTAGTGGTGAAATAATTTCATCCCAAATGATGGAATCTTACACATTCTAAATTTTAGGGTGGATTTTCCCATAAAATCGTGTGACCCTTCCTACGGTAGAATTAGACACTACGATGGGCATAGATTGTCTCTCCTCATATAGATCACACATAAGATCAAAAGGAAAAAATAAATTCCTTATCTTTAACCTTCCTAGGATCCCATATATATCCAAGAAATATTAAGAATCTATTTTAACACACCCCTCAATTTAGTGATTGTTAATAAAAAAATATAGAAATAATATATTTCTGAAATAGGTGGGGAAAAGGAAAACATAAATATCAATCAAATTCTCCATATGATCAAGTATATTGATGTAGTTCATGATTTATTTCATGAACATATGCCATTACATGAAGTATTGTTCCAAAAATAAAACATACCAAGATCCACACTCATTAATAGGTTCACCTATATAATGGTCGTGATATATCTAGATGGGTTAATGAAGTTGATGAAAGATATTTTTAGAAAATGGATCATATTTCCCAGTACAACCCCTTGGGGTGGATCAGTTCTACAAATAAAAATGAAGTTTGGGGAAATCATTTTTTTCATGGACTACCAAGAGATAAAAATATCATTATAATGAACTATAACCCAATAATAATGATTAATAGATTTTATTAATCAACTAATTAGAGCATATAGATTCTCAAAAGTGTATACTTAATCTAGATATTATAAATTTATCATTTATAGAGAATATATTACAAATATTTCTTACCATGTGTGATATGGCCATTATGTGCTCACCGTTATGAAATTTGTACTTTAAAATTCCAATATAATATTGAAAAAACTAATAAATAATGTATCTAAATACTACCTTGATAAGTATTTTGTGTAATTTATTGATGAAAATTTCATATATTCTAATTTAATGATTTAACATTATATGTATATAATTATTTCACTAGAGACACTAATGAATACTAATTTGTACATGGAATTTCGAATGTGTTTCATTTGGATGTTGATAATCACATTATTAGGTTATATTATTTACAATGAGGGAGTATCTATAGACCCTATAATGAAAAAGAAAACTGAGTAATGGACTAAACCCTAAATCTTCATAGGGATTTATAGTTTTCTTATATATGTGGCGTATGACCAATTCATTGGGAAAACCATCTCATGATAGCTAATCATAATATGTATGCAAAAATTTAATGGGTTATTTTATGTATTGGTGGATTAATGTGAGATATGATATATATTGATAAATAGGAGGCAAATCATTGAACCTGGTCATACAATCCCCTAATGTGTATAAGGGTTTCATGATATATAATGATTCTTAAAATAATTAAAAATGTATTTAAAATGTTAATAATGATAATGTTATAGATTATTCAGGATCAATATTGGTGATATTTTAGATGTACTACTCGATCCTTAATTTTGAGTTAGTAGTTATGTTCTCCTCATTAAGGATTCCAATGAACTACCTATATAGGTTGAAGTGAGTAATATATTATGATAATATGTTTTTAAATAATAAATTTACATTGAATGAGTTAAAAATGAATCAACTAAAAAATGATTAGAATTATTCATGCACTCTAATTTATTAATGCACAAAAATTTGGTATTGGGAAAAAATGGAAACGATTCTCTTAGTGGAAGGGAACATACTAATCTACACATGATAAGGATTGAGAAATACCCGAAATATGTGGTTAAGAAAAATATTGATCTACAATTAAAATTGCAAGGGAATATATTATACTTTTACTAAATTATTTCACTACCATCTATCAGATTTTTTTTCATGGAATCACAAATGGATGATTTATAACATTATAATAAGTTGAGGGAAATAGGAATACAATATTCTTGAATTCAACATCAACAGAGATAATGACCATTGGTTGGGGACAGATATATATTTTTCATCCTCACCTTAAATAAATAATGAGTTACGAAATGTTGTACAAAGATCATATTTCTTTATATACCATGGAATTTTCAAAATGAACCAATATCGTTTAGATGCAATCTTGTGGGACAATAATATGAAATATATTTCATAGAAATAAAAATGTTACTTGGTATTTCATAAGGTTATTGAAGAGTATCAAAATTATAATGGGATAAAGAACCTTTTACAGATACCATCATGGAATTGGTAGAACATCACTATGGAAATGGTCCTTGGTCCTAAGATGATGTATAAAGTAAATAATTCCCTTAGTGTCCTGGTGAATTCAATCCATAAAACTTCTCACCATAAATTGAATTCTACTCGGAATTAAATTTAAATATAACTTTAATAGAATATTTATATTTGAATCAATTTTTTCTCCTTGAAATTTAAAACTCACAATCATTACTGTAAAAATGGTAAATAAATTGTAATGTGATTGTGATTTAAAAAATTATTAATATAGAAAATTGAATGGAATTATAATCAATGGTTAATAAAGTAAATTTAAGGTATTTATTTTTTTATAAGGCTAATATTATCATAGTAATAGTGACTTGACCATTAATAAAACTCTCTTAATTGTCAAAAATAATACTTAGACCAGTTGAGTATCAAATTAATAAAAAATATAAAATGATATTTAAATTTTTTAACGTTAATAAATAATGTATATATAAATAATAGAACACTAAAAAATAAATATTGAAAATAAAAAAATTAATGAATGTATATGTGGATCATTAATAAAGGTTGTTTTTCGGTGTTTTATAAAACTAAATACTTTTTATTTTAATAAATTAAATTAAAGTATTATGAAAATAATATTTATATGTTATGTTTTAATTTTGAATCCACTAATCATGTTTTCTTATGTTTGAATACTTAGTAATTTTATGAAAATGATAATTTTTTAAGTTAATAATAAAATTACAGCTTTTACATTATAGATATTGTATAATTACAATATTCATGATATAATAATGACACAACAAATTCTATTATAGTTGTATCAACCACAAAATATTTAATAACATAAATTAATCATTTAATGTAATAATAAAATTTCCCAACCCCAAAATTAAATTCCAATGTCTAAAATTTTTATGTTTTCCGTTAGGAAATATATTATCATTTTTATTATTAATTTTTCAATAACTAGTTATTTTAGTGTATAAATGGTTTACTATTTATTATAATAAATATTATATTTCAAATATAATGCATAATTTCATAACTATCAATTTTTTTTGTTTTATATTTGATATAATTAGTTTTCTAATATTTTACCTAAAAAACCCCTCAATTAAATTATAAATAACCTTTCAATCATACTGTGGAAACCCACTTCTCATAAACTTTTAAAAAACACTTATATTACCAATTTACCTTAATTAATACCCTTAGTAACTTTGGGGACTTAATGGATTTAGAAAACGTTGCTTCTAAATGTTTTTATGCTCTAAACTATCATGACCCATCCCCCGGGGCCCGTGTCGAGACTACCCCAAGCCTACATTTCATAGGCCAGAGGCTGGCGACTAGCACCAAAGGCGTAAATCCCTACACTGGGAAGGAATTTCATTTATAACTATAAACACACACAACAGTGCACAAAACTGAATACAAAACACTATGTAAAACATTATAACAAATTGGTGCTGAAAAGTAAAGGGGGCCGGAAATACAAGCCCAACTGTAATGTACAAGTACAACTGAAAACGGAAAAATAGCTTAAAGGTGAAAAGTAACTCATGGATCATCCACCACAGATCCTACCTAATGGGTAGGTACAAACAGCCTCCTCAACACTCCACGTCATTCAGTCTCCTCAGTGTACTGACACGTCATATGTTCAATATCCGGATATTGTCTAGTCCCGGTACACCCAGCCTCAGTCAGCATTGTTTGTTGTCTTCAACCAACACAATGAGGTGCAGGCATAACCATTGCAGGGGTGCGTATAACGATACTCACCTGGAAACAGGGGACCCTTAAGGTCTAGACAAATAAAACAAGGAAAACCACAAGGAATGAAATAAATAGATAACCACACTTAGATATAAGCACATACATATACCTAAGTTATCATGTAATCCATCTCAATAATGAGGAAAACACAAATGTTGCTCACTTAGCTCATTCCATGATTATTATTATCGAAACCACGACTTCTGGAGAAATCCTACTCAATCGTGTACAATGGGCATGTCGTGACACCAAGGCACTTCCCACTAACCTTGAACTTCTAAGGTACACCTCCTGTTGAGTACTTTGGGTTTTCCACGTCTCTCAGATGCGCTCCCCACCGTGGGTCTTCTGCGTCACCAAGGATATCCCCCTAATATCCTGTAGAGGAACTTCTTCTATCGACTACTGTGGGTCTACTACCACAACCAGGAACTCCTCCTCTATGGGTCTTCCATGTCACCAAGGTGCTCCCCACTGGGCTAGTCGAGTCACTCCGAGTCGAATCAGTCAGCAGTCATCCGGTATTAATAGGCTACTAGGTCTCCGCTCTCTGCTCGCTCATCACGAAAAGGATCTGCTACATGAGATAATGTTCAAAAATCCAACTATAACGATGTCCCACATAGAAGTATCTCAATGTTCTACCATGTCATATAGGTCTCAACTCAACATACGGCCCATCAATCAGACGTCTGGTCTGTGGGTTATTAGAATTTTAGTCCTGGGGGCCCGGTTGGATTCGGGCACGATCCAACCTAACTGTATCTCAACTATACCCCAAAATCTAGTGGAGTATACTCAAAGAGTCTGTCATGCTCCAATATTACCAGCGCAACTGACGGTTCATCAAAAGGTCATCTGGTGCTAATGATATGGGAAAAAATTAAAGGGTCAGTAGTGGGCCCAGGAGGCCGGCGGTCGGGCAGGCCGAGAGGCGGCCCAATAGGGCGCGGACGGACATGGCACCAGGCGGGCCTACGGGCATCCGGGCAGGGTGCCAGGCCGGCCGATGGGCAGCTGGGCAGGGCGCCAGGCAAGCTAACTGGTGGTCGGGTAGGGTACGGCCAAGCCGGGCCTGCGAGGTTCGACGCGTCGCCGGCCATTGCGGTCCGTAGGGGTTTAGTTGGGGAGCGCAGGAGGCCACCGGGCGGTCAGGGGGGGGGCACATGGGAGGTCGGCGGAGGCTGGGATCCGGTTTGACTGAAGCACCACGGGGGCGGCGCAGGTTGTGGAGTATTTGGGTAGTGCGTCTATTTCCAACGTCGCCTTCGCCACCTTTGTCGCCTTTGACATCGCTTTCCTCCATTTTGAAGAACACCACAATGAATATCCGCACCGAGGTCGGACCACATTGGTTTTGTCCGCAACCTCCACATTCAGGGTGATAGTAAGAGACTCACAATAATGACGCACAACAACCCTAGTTCCACATTTTTTGATAAACAGTGAACATGGGAATAAATCATACATAAATAAAATTTAAACCCCAGGTTTGGTTCATTGATCACCGAAGAAGTCATGGGAAAAAGTCAAATGTGATCGTCATTCATCGCGTCTTCCACACACTTCCATTTCTGAGCTGCATCGGCTCATTAATGATGATGTAGAGGGTAGGTCAGTTGAAGACATACCACGTTGGTAGGTGTCCGGGGAAGATGTCCGAAGAAGTATGCTGCCGACGTTATTCGTTCTTTGTTGGAAGCGTTCTCCCAAGCTCTCCACTTCCCAAAGCTTCCCCCAAATTGAAAATTCCAATCCAAAAGTGATACGATTTCCCCAATTTAATTATTGGCACAATATTCAAATTGGGGAAATTAATTATGTAGGTTGGCATATTAAGGATGGAGCGTTGCCAACATTAATGTTAGAGTCAAGATGCTATACCTCATTAATCATGGACAGTTGAGAGTTTTTCTTCTCCAACCATTAATAGGGGGTTTAGACCCGTGTGATCCCCATGTCGTATCTTCTTGTAGAAGGTTATGATCAGGTGTGCCCTACCACCATAACCTCTCATGGGAGTTTAAGGTTTGGTGGTCCTACCTCCGACTTCCATTAGGATGTTTTAACCAACAAATAAAAATTAAGCCACACACTTTTTTTATTTATTTCATTCTCTAAAAACCCAAAAACTATCTTTTATTATCAACCTACTTACGTCAAAGTGAAAGTCTCCTTTAGCGAATACTATCACTGCATGTTTAACATTGTACTCAAAATTCAATTCCGAGCACCAATTCAAATGTTATAAAAACTCGCTCGTACGTTTACTGAACATACCCGAACAAAACATTAGAAATTGTTTTCAGGCACACCAGGGCTCAGTATCATGCACCGTTAGATTTCGAGGTCATGTAAAATATCAATGTATTTATGAAAAAAAATTCCACTGAATATTCAGTTCTTTAGATTCTCCCCACCTCAGGGTTTTACGTCCCCGTATGCTACAACTCGAACTAAGGGAACAAGTGGGGGTAGTGAGCACGCATCTGAGCCTCCCTCACCCATGTGCTCTCGTGGAAGTTCCCATGATGCCAGTGAACGTGCACCAGAGGCATCTACCATCCAAATAGGACCCTCTCTTTTCAATCCTCAATCTCCACTAGAACCTCTGTGAAATTTTCCCCATCGTCCGCATCCATCTCTACATGGTCGATGATGTGAGAAGGGTCGTGCATGTATCTTATCAGCAAAGATATTTGGAAAACATCATGTACCCAATGCAACTGTGGTGGAAGAGCTAAGTGGTAAGCCACCTTTCTAACTCTGTTGAAGAACTGAGAAGGTCCAATGAATCTTGGAGATAAATATTTGGCTCTTCCAAATCTCCATAGTCCTCATCGAGTTGAGGCCAGTAGAAAGACATGGTCGCCATCCTCGAATTCTGTATGTCTCCATCTCCTTTTAACATTTCACTTCTATCTGCTCTGTGTTATGTTCATTATCTCCTGGATGATCTAGACTTTCTCTGTGGTAGCCTATACCATCTCTGGTCGCACAAGTTCTAACTCCCCTGGGTCAGTCCAGTACAAAGGTAATCTACAAGGTCGCCCGTATAACGCCTCAATAGGCTCCATCCCTATGGTGGAGTGTTAGATGTTATTTTAGGAAAGATCCACCAAAGGTATGCGATCCTCCCAACTACGAACAATGTCAAGGACGCATTCACGGATCATGTCCTCGAGTGTCTGAATGGTCTGTTTAATCTAGCCATCCGTTTGAGGATGGAAGGTGGTTCTTAGATGAAGTTGTGTCCCAAAAGCCTCATGCAACCCCTTCCATATCCAGGAAGTAAACTATCTGTAACGATAGGAGACAATAGATAAGGGGGCTACATATAGTCACAGAATCTTTTGCACATAGTGAAACCCCAATCTCTCTACTGAATCCTAATCACTAATCAGTAATAAATTGGCCGACTTGATGTGTCAATAAACGATCACCCAAATTGAGTCGTGACTCCATGATGTACACTGATGCCCTGTCACGAAGTTCATGGATATCCCATCCCATATACACTCTGGGACCTCTAAAGGCTAATTCTAGCCTTCTAGTACATGGATCTCTACCTTCAATTGCTGTAAAGTGAGTCATCAAGAGACAAACATTGTTGTTTCCTTCTTCATACCTGGCCACCAATGCTGTCGTCGTAGGTCCTGGTACATCTTCGCCACTCTTGGATGTACCGCTAAAGGGGATGTGTGGAATTGTCTAAACGCTTCCACCTAAAGTGTAAATGGTACCAAATTACTTCCTCTGAAGAGGATGAAATGCCCCCAACATTCCAAAAATCCAGCATGTGCATGCCCTGTGGATATTTTAGAACTTCATTCTCGCAGTCAACATCTCCACGATGTGCCTCCCGGACTAGCGGATGAAGTGGGGGAGTCACGGTAAGAGACTGAAGAATGGTTTCTCCATCTCTATCCATAAGGATATCTATAAGGCAGCCAGTTGTTCTGTCACCTCACCTAGCAGATGTATACCAGATATCCTGTTATGTGCGTCTTCTACAACGTTCCCCATTGCATGAGTATAGACTATTCAATGTCATAGTCCAGGAGGGACTCAAGGCATCACCTCTATCTCAGGTTCAGTTCCTTCTAAGAGAAGATATACCAGGGACTATTGTGACCTGTGTACATGATAAAACGTTCACCCACCAGATAGTTTCAACACATCTTCAAGGCAAAGACTACTGCTACTAACTTCGGGTCAAGGGTAGTGTAGTTATGATCATGTTGTCTCAGCTACCCGATAACCATACATGATCACTGCTCGCTCCTCCACCAGGACACACCTTATTCGGGTCCATGATACATCTCAGTAGACTACGTACCCCACGTCTTCCTCTAGAAGCCTCTTGATGGAGGAACTAGTCATCCTCTTCCTCAGCTCTTGGAATCTTTGATGGCATCTCTCCAACCACACGAAGGGTTTCCCCTTCTTCTTCAACGCTGATAGAGGTGTTGTAACATTGGAGAAGTCTGGAACAAACCTATGGCAGTACCCATCCAAACCTAGGAGACTCCGAACCTCCGCCACACACCAAGGTTGATCCCAAGCTAGTATCTCATCAGTCATTGCTAGATCCACTACAACTCCAGCCTCTGAGATGACATGACCCAATAAGTGAACCTCTCAGATCCAAAACTGGCACTTCGAGTGCTTACCATAAAGCTGGTGCTCTATGAGTGTGTCTAGTACTACATGAAAATTGTAGGCATGCTCCTCATCAATTGTTGAGTAGATTAGAATGATGTCGATGAAGACTACGATAAAGCGATCGAGGTAAGGCTTTAAAATCCTGTTCATGAGTCCCATGAACACTGCTGGAGCGTTAGTTACACCAAAAGGAATAACCAAGAACTCAAACAAGTCGTATCGACATATGAAGTCCACCTTTTTGACATACTCATCGTGAACTCTAAGCTGGTGATATCATGATCTGGGGTATATCTTCTAGAACCACCGTGATCCCTTCAGCTAATCAAATAGGTCGTCAATCCTCGGCAGTAGATACTTGTTCTTCATGGTCACCTAGTTTAGGCGACGGTAGTTGACACAAAGCCTCATGCTCCCATCCTCATTCATGGAGAATAGAATCGGGGCTGAACAGGGAGAAACACTGGTCCGAATGAATCCCTACCCCTTCATGTCCTCCAGCTGTACCCACAGCTCACGATGCTCTGTAGGAGCCATCTGATATGCTGTTATAGATATTGGTGTTGTCCCATGGTACATGTCAATATAGAAGTCCACTTATCTATGAGGAGGTAGTCCTGGAACATCGTCAGGATCAACATTCCCATTCTAGTCCACCACTACAGGATTGCTCGAACTCTCCACATCAACTTCTCTGAGGGTGAGGCAAGAAAAATAATAAGTGTTCGGCTGCACCCTCCTCTGAGTATGTCCTTCATGTGCTGCAGAGGCTCTCTTTACTCTAGTTAATGTAAACCTAGTACCATCTGTTCAGACACACTGTACTTTGCTCCTAAAATAGTAAATCTAATCATATACTGTAGATATCTACTCCTTACCCAAGATGACATCGTAAGGCCTCGACGCCTCAACTTGGTGAACCCAGCCAAATCTCTAACCACTTAGAGTAAGATCACATGGTCGGTACTAGTTTGTAATTGTCGAGTTTGCTCCCGTAGGAGTCACTATCTATAAGGATCGAGCCAAAAGCTCTGGTGGAATCTCCGAGCATCGAATGAGGGAAGTGGAAATGAAAGAGTGACTAGAACCTGTGTCTATAAGAAATATAGCTATGGTGTAGTAGACATAGATCATACATCGAATCATCTCTGGAGCTCCATAATCATAAACCTCAATTTCCTGAAGCTGAGCTCTCCCATGTAACACCTCAAAACATTGTCCACTGCCAATTTCATGGAAAAATCATCTGAAACGTCTACATACTACCTTTGGAATCCCTAGATCGAATCTATGTCTCTACATGGGAGGTCCTTTGACCAGGGATGGATAGTCACGAGCCATGTGAACCTGGCAGCCGCATGAGTAACAATGCCCACTCCTGGTAGGTCTATCTCCTCTTCAGGTTCCTTGCACAACCGATCCTGAGTTGTGCGGTCGTCCACCGGTAGTTCTGGTCTTCTTAGACCTATGCGACATCTGTATGCTTTCAGCTGTAGTAGACTCTTCTATGTGTTGACCGGTGGTGGATCTCATTGATGGAGACTGCTCAACAAAGAAACTCTACACTAGGAGGGCTCTCTTTGAAACCCCTGCTTGCACCGGGATGCTGAGTGAGATCACTAAAGCTCTGATATATCGCCTGAGTCCTTTCTCAAAGGTTTGGGACCTGAATAACGGGTCCCGTAAAATATTTGTGGAGTTGGGTGAGAGGTCGTTGAACCTCGCTGAGTACTGTGCTATAGTCATGTTGCCCTTCTGCAGATGAAGTAGCTCTTGAATGCACATAGTGCGAAGATCCGCTGGGAAAAAATATACCTGAAACAAGCTATCATAGTCTTCACAGAGGAGTGTCATCTCGTGATGAACCTAGAGAATCATGCTCCACCATCTTCTCAATGATTCCTATAGAAGCCTGGCATAATGATTCACAATGAGGTTGGCATGTGTTCCTACCAGTTGGAAAACTCTCACCACAGCCTCCCTCCAATTCTCTGCCTCCTGTGGGTATGTCTCTCCCCTGATCCTGGGTGGCCTCTTGTGCTAGAACTCGTGCAATGTGCTGATGTGGCATGCATCATCTACTGTTGGGGCTGGTGGCATCGGGTGACCAATGGGATGTGGTACCGTTGGTTCCTCAATTGGAAAAGGTCCCTACAACGAGGCCTCGTCGCTCTGTGGGCTATCAGCGAGCACAACACTCGGGACTCTATCTATTCATACGCAGGGATGAATCCTGAATGAAACAGGTTTGACATGGTCAATGAATATACCTGGTGAGTGACCATGTAGATATGACTTAAATAAAACTTTTGAAAACACACAAATAATCATCGTTTTCATGCACTGAGTCGGAAATGAAAATTCATGGTCCTGGTGAATGGATACGTCGACCACCACACCATCTATGGACTCCCTGAACTAAAAACAACACTCAGTACCATTCACACTATTGCATCAAATAAAAAAATATGAGTCATATGTTCTGTAGTATAATAGACTCCTCTGATACCAATTTTTCACGACCATCCCCCGGGGCTCATGTCGTGACAACCCCAATCCATCCTTCCATAGGCCTGGGGCTGGCGACTAGCACCAATGGCGTAAATCACTAAACTAGAAAGGCATTTCATTTATAACTATAAACACACACAACAGATCACACGTATGAATACCAAACACTATGTAAAACTATCTAACAAGAGATTGCTGAAATGTATAGGGGGCTAGAAATACAATCCCAATTGTAAATTACAAGTACAAAAAAAAGGAAAAACATCTGAATAGTGAAAAGTAGATTCTAGATTTTCAACCACAGATCCTATGTGAAGGGTAGGTACAAATATCCTCCTCGTTAAATGATGTCATCTAGTCTCCTCTGTGTACTAACACATCATATGGTCCACCTCCGGGTATTATCCAGTCCTGGTTCTCTTAGCCTCAGTCAGCACTATCTGTCATCTAAAACCAACACAATGAGGTGTAGGCGTAACTCGTGCATGGGTGAGTATAACGATACCTAGTAAGGACACCGAGAAACTCATGGTCTCAAAAAATACATCAAGGATAAACCAATTAGAATGAAATAAATAGATAACCCCACTTAGGTATATTCCCATACATATACCTTTTCTTTCAAATAATCCATCTCAGTTATGAAAAAAAGTTAATGACTTAGCTCAAAACAATATTTTTATTATAAAAACCATGGCTGCTGGAGAACACCTACTCAATCGAGTGCAGTGGGCCTAATGTGACACCACAGAGCTTCCCACTAACCTTGAACTGTTGAGGTACTCCTCCTGTCGAGTACCGTGGGCCTGCTGCGTCACACAGAGGCACTCCCCAATGTGGGTTTGCCGCGTAACCAAGGAGTTTCCCATAATAGCCTTCAGAGGTAATCCTCCTATCGAGTATAGTGCGTGTGCCACCACAACCAGGCGCTCCTCCGTTGTGGGTCTACCACATAACCATGACGCTCCCCATTCGGCTAGTCTAGTAAATCTGAGTTGAATCATTCATCAGTCATTAGGTCTCAGCTAGCAACTAGGTCTCCGCACTCTGCATTCTAGTCACCAGAAGGATCTTTTCCATGATCTACTGGTTAAAACTCCAACTATCATGAAGTCCCTTGTAGAAGTATCTCAATGGTATGACACATCAAAGAGGTCTCAATGCAACAGAAGGAACGTCAATCCGACGCTCGGTCTGTGAGTTATTAACCTTTTAGTCCTGGGGGCCTGGTTGGATTCATGAACGATCGAACTGACTATATCTCAACATTACCCCAAACTCTAGTGGGGTATACACAATGGTACTTTCATGATCAATGTTTACCAGTTCCACTGAATGTTCATCAAATGGTTGAACGATGCCAATGATATGGCCAAATATAGTAAAGGTTCGGTAGTGGCCCCGGGTCCGGTTTGACATGGTCGGCCTGACATGGTCTGACCCTGTCTGGGCTGACCCGGTCTGGTTCGACCCAGTATGACATGTTGGGTCTGGCCTGGCCTATTGGGATTATCCTAGCAGGTAGCATGGGTGATTCGGCCAGGGTTTGGGGCCGTTTGGGGCCGAAGCATTGCGAGGGTGTGGCCCAACGTGGCTCGACCCAAAGGGTGTGGCCGGGTAGGTTCGGCCATGGATCTGCGTGGGGGAGCACAAGATGTCTTGGGAGGACCGCTCGACCAAGGAGTCACTTCTGTTAAGAGACTGCTTGGGAGTCTGGGTGGCCGGGAGGCAGTCGGGAAGGGCGCTGGGCGGCCCGGGGGGGGGGGGGGGGGGGGGGGGTACGGTCGGGCCTGGTGCGAGGTGGGCCGGCGGGCCGACGGGGGACCGAGCATGGCACCAGGCGGGTACACGGGAGGCTGGTGGCGTACAGAAGCATGTCCGGCCGAAGCTCAATGAGGGCGGCTCATGTTACGGAGACACCGAGGAGCATAGTTTTGACCTTCGTCGCCTTCATCACCTTCGACGCCTTTGACGTCACTTTCATCTGTTTCGAAGAACACCACAACGAAGATCATCGAAGGTGTCGGACCACATTGGTTTGGAATGAACCCTCCGTGTTTAGGGTGATAACAAGAGGCTCACAAGTATGAAGCACAAAAACCCTCATTCTTCGTTTTTGTAGAAAGTAAGAACACGAGAATAAATCATAAATATATAACATTTAATCCCCTACCTTTGTTCGTTGATCGCCGAAGAAGTCACGGGAAGTAGATGAAGGTGATCATTGTTCGTCATGTCTTCCGCACACTTCCAATTCCAAGATGCGTCAGCTCGTTGACGATGATGAGGAGGGATGTTCGGATGAAGATGTCTCACATCGGCAGGTGTCTAGTGATGAAGTTTTAAGAAGTTCATTTCTGTAGTTCTTCGTTCTTCATTGGAATCTTTCTCCCAAGCTCCCCTCTTTCAAAAGCTTGCACCAAATTTCAAATGCTAAGACAAAATTGATAGGATTTCCCCATTTTAATTGTTGGGACAGTATTCAAATTGGTGAAATTAATTACGTAGGTTATCATATTAAAGATGGAGTGTTGGCATCGTTAAAGATAGAGGACTCAAGAGAATCTCCCTCATTAATGAGGGAGAGTTGAGAGGTTTTCCTCTCCTCCCATTAATAGTGGTGTTTAGTCCCATGTGGTCCCCATGTCATAACCTCTCGTGGGAGGTTATGTTCAGGTGGACCCCCCCACTATAACCTCCAATGGGAGGTTATGGTGTGGTGGGCCCACCTCCAACTTCCATGAGGATGTTTTAACCATCAAAATAAAATTAAGCCAGTCACATTATGTTTATTTAATTAATTCTCTAAAAACCCAAAACTACATTTTATTCTCAACCCACTACCGTTGAAGATAAATTCTTCTTAAGTGAATATTAGCACTGAGAGTTCAACGATTTCCTTGGATTTCAATTCTGAGAACTGGTTTAAAAGATATAAAAACCCACACGTACGTTTACTAAACGTACTAGAACAAAACGTCAGAAATAGATTATGGGTACACTGGGCCTCAGAATCCTGCACCGTTAGTTTTCACAGACTCGTAAAATTCCCATATATTTATGAAAAAAACATCCATGGAATTTCGATGTCTTTAGATAGACAAACACCTGTCTTCCTTTTTAAGAAAATATCAACATTTTTATGTTGCCTCAATTTTATGTTTATATTTTTAAATTCTCCCACTGCAATTTACACAATGTATTCCATATTAATTCATTTATGTAAACAGAATATAATTTTTACTATATACTATAATTCTTTTTTCAATATGCACTTTATATATATCAATATGTCTCTTATCTTTTTATCATCTATCATTAATTGTAAGTGTCTCACAACTATTAGACAACATTCAATATTTTATTATCACCACCAAGAAATTTTTTTAGTCTAGACTATATATAATATTTATAAATGAATATTTATATATTTTATGATTCAAAAATAAATTTTAAAAGAATATATAAATTAAAAATAGAATTATGTAATCATGACTTAAATTAAAATTGGGTATTTAAAATTCATCATCTATCATGTCATTCGAAATATAATAAAGGAAACTGATTTCAATTTTTAAAATTTTTCATTATTAATATAAAATAAAATAATTAAAATTTTTATCAATTTTTCAATATTCATTATTTTATTATAAAGGAGGTGTAATTTTTTTGATACATAAAGAGACCTAAGGTAAGGGAAATGTCTATGCGAACTATTTCCATTTTGATGTATACAATTTTTCATTTTATATTCAAAATTTTTATTATAAATTCAATATAAATTAATTTTTTAATATATTTATTTTTATTATTCTTGGTATATCCATGTTTATATATTATTGAGTTGAATTATAAGAAACATTCATAATTTCTTATCAAAGACATATCTCGAAAAACTATCCACAATTTATTTTTCATTTACTGTTACTATCTTAGTGTAGAATCATATATTATTTTATAACAAATCAATTTCATTAAAAAATAATGTTTTCCCTTCATATTTTGGGAACATAGTAGTTTATTCATATATACTTTATCTATACCATATCTTCAAAAGTCATTATTTTTTCATGGGTTTCTATCCATATTATGATTCATATTTGTGTTCCATTTCATTTGGAATTCATTATTATGAGTATGTAATTATATAAAAGGAGGTATCATAATTATATATCAATATAATTTATTATTTTCATGAAACAATCCCCCATGATTTGGTGTATTTTGCATCATCATCATCTTATATTTGATAAAATATATTTTATAAGGGATTTTACTATGTTGTTGGGATGATTAATTAATACAAAATTTACATATAATATTCCAAATTCAAGTGGTTACATAATGATTATTACTATCATAATTATATTATTATTGAATGATAATTATTATCCATACTGTTACAATATGATAATTTTGTTATATATTACATTCTTTTTATTCCTACCAATAATGGAATTTTATCTCTCATATTCCTTGACATACACACTCATGTGAATACATATACTGAGAAAATTTTAAGATCTATTAAGTCTAAATTAAAAGAGGACTCTATTAATTTTATAATTTTATATAGATTATTTTGTTGTGAAGTTAAAATTATCCAAAAAACAATTAAATTTTTATTTTATTTATTATATTGTTATTTGTCTTTCGAAGGAAATAATTACTATGTATTTAAAATACGTGTCAATATATGAAATAAAAAAACTAACTAACTAAAATTTTGTTTTCTAGGAATACCAGTTACCAGGAGAGTATCCACTAACAACATGTTATCTACCTATACCATGGACAAATTACTACTAGTTTATTTACATTGTATTATTCATAAAAAATATTTATATGATTAGTTGATCCACCAAACAAAGTAATATTTCAATATAACCAAACCAGCAATCACCTTTAAACGAAATTAATTAATTATATAACACCTTTAAATCCATTTATTAATATATACCATTAAAAAAGAAAACCAAAATTATACATTCGAAACCAATTTGACAGGTCTAAAATATATTATATATTTTATATTATGCGACTTTTTTAATCTAAGAAGAATATATTATTGTATTTAGTGGGAAATATTTTAAAATAATTCCTCAATTCCACTTACTCTTATCAAATCCCATAAAAGAAAATTCCATGATGCAATATTACTCAATTGAGATCATGATCATGACATATAATGTATTATTTATTTGATCAAAAATTCATATTAGTTTCTCAGTGAATGATACATCCATATTTAACTCCAAATAATATAAGTTAATATACTAATATACATTAAGATCATACATCCAAATTTTATTTATATTCAATACACTATTCATTCAAATAAATCATATATTACAATGGCATTACTTGAATAGATCCCAATTGTATATCAGGATAAAAAATGACCAATAATTAATTTTTCTAACTCTCACTACATCCCTATTATTTAATTTCATAATCAAGAAAATAAATTCATAAACATTTGATTTCTATCACTTAATTAGAGAGGTTTAAATATTGAATATTAATAATATTTGTATAATTATTATGTTATAAGAAAATGAACCATGCTATAATAAGAATACTAACCAATACATTGATTAATTCTAGGACTAATAAAAGATACCCAAAATAGGGTAATACAACATAAATGTTATTTGTAAGGTAATACATATCTAAATTCAAAAACTAAAATATAATTATATTATTTGAGGTTTTTTTATATGAAAAATATTACAATGATATATGATATTATCATATTCCAAAAAAATGAAAAATATATGCAATAAAAATATTATAAAAACATGATTTTTGAACTCGATTTACCATTAATTCTATAGATGATATATAGTAATCAATTTAACATGTATTCTTAATGCCACCTAAAGTATCCTCTATATATGATAAGTAAATACTTTCAAATTTCTAGATACAATAATGATATTAACTCAATCAAAACAGAATATCTTTTATATATATATATAATAAGAAATAATTATTTATATCTTGAATCATCCTGATGTATTATAAATGATCAAATTTGTTCTACCAGTTTATAATCCCCCATTAAATATAGATACACTGGTTTGATTATGTAAGACTCGTCAAAATATTTTCATGAATTCCTCACATTATAATATTTGAATATTTATGAAGATAAAAAATTATATCATTATTGTTACTCTATACATCAACCATTTTATTAATAACACATCATGAAAATAATTCTCTAATATCTCTTAATATTACAGATAATAAATTAATTTAGTTGTTTCTTTATAAAATTTTATTAATTTTTAGTTTGAAAAACACATATGAAATTTGATAATATAACATTATATCTTCTTTATTTATAATGTCTGAATTTACCTTCCATGCATATAAATTATTATACTAGTATTAAGAAACAGGGGGGTTATATCCTCCCATATTCATGGAAAAACTATAATTTCTTATTTACAATCAAACTCACTTTTATACATACCATTAAAGAACATGTAATGATAAAATAAGATAACCTTACACAACCATGGTCCTCTTCCAAATCCATATTTACATAATAGACACATTAGATTTATTATTCATCTATAAATTGCTATGAATCCTCCAACTTGTATTTTTTAAGTGAATAATGAATAACTAATGTCCATTTCAAAGATTATATACCATATAAATATCAAAATACATGAGATGAATAACCCACCACCACAACATAAGGATAAAAATATAATTGAGGGAATATATATTTTTATAAAATATGATCGGTATAAAGATGAAGTATCTCACTAATGATATAATTCCATCATTTTACGGAATTAAATATATCTTTTAACTCATAATCATGACTTTGGTAATTTCACTCATTTGATGTATGTGTCAATGTAGTATATGACACAATGTGATAATTTATTATCCAAACACAACATGTACCTCTAATATAACTATCACAAAAAATATGATAACCTTTATTTAGATTAATAAAAATTGGAGTTAATATTGGTTCATGCCTATTTATAAGTTCAAAAAGTGCATATTCCCAAAAATTATCGAACAAAAACATACTTTTATCATTATTCATTGATTTCGAGTGTTCTATTAATCACAAAAATTATTTAATGAATTTTTTAAAATATATTTCAAGTCCTAGAAAAAATATAACAACCTCTATGTTCAATGGTACTATATAATATATAACTACTACTAAAATATTTATATGATTTTAAATAAATGCATAAAATATAAAATTTTACTTGAAATGTATCCCCCTCCCAAATAAAAAATGATATTATGAAAACATACAATATGTTTTCTGGGATCATAATGTCACATGAACAATTGTATAATTCTATATATTATAACATTAAGACCATGAGTGTAAACATATATCATTAATTAAAATTATTTTACTAAAATTTAAATATAGAATTATTATATTGATTATCTAAATAAAAATTGAAACCTTTTTATATCTAAATAAAATCTAAAAAAATTATAATCACCACAAAAATTAATGTATGATTTTTCTTGTATTCATTCTGACCATACCATGAGATAACGATAATCTGGTGAAAAATTACTTCTCCTCAAAATTTAAACTATCCTATATTGATTTAAAATTTAAATTGATATGGATATAGAATTATTTTTATAATATATTTAATTTTATACATCGATTAATTATCACCCAAACTTAATATTTTTCATGTTTCTGTATAGAAAAACACTATAGAAACCTAAAAGGATTAAATCTAGAAGATATAAAACATTAATACATAAATTAATAAATAAATCTTGGACTCATTGTGTATATCATGATTTATTAAAATAATAAGTAATTTGTACTAACATAATGTTTGAAACCAATTATAAAGTTGAATCAATAGTACATTTTATAGGAAAACACAATAAATTATCTGAAATTACATGAAAAATATTATCAACCTGAGGATTAAAAAATCATTATTCATCTCATATAATTAACAAATGAATAATGAAACCATTTTTGAGGTGACGATAATTAGATAACTTTAAAAATTCATGCGGTAACTATTATGAAATTTTCCTTCAATAATAGATGAGTATGAAATATTTTGAGAAGAATATAATTTTTACCAATATAAATTTACACAATTATTATATTTGATATATTTAAATATATATATATTCATTTATGATCATTAATTTATATTATGTCTAAGAAAAAAGGCACTCAAATCTTTAAAAAATTTCGTTCTAAGTATAACAAAATATGAACAGATAAAACATTAATTCATTCTCTTTGTAATACACTATATTAATAAATAACCATTGAAAAAAATTATAATTAATGGAAAAAGGACCAAATACTATAAATAAAATAAAGAAAATGGTATGAATCCAATGTTGTGATTAATGAGATCATACATCGAACTATTAGAAACACTTAAAAAAATTCATTATATGTATATTTTAATGAATATAAAAATTTGATGTAGCTCTGATATCATGGAATCATACAATATGAACACCACAGTAAAAAACATAAAACCTAAATTCATTCATGTTACACTTTATGACAGCTATTGTGGTTCTATAAGAAGGTACCTAATTAATATTGTCTTGAGGTCCAATAAATGGGGCACATGATATCAATGTATAAATTATTCTATTAACTCTAATAAATTATGTTTTTATACAGTAATAAATATAAATATGTACCAAAAAAATATCAATAATCCTTTTCCCATATCTTTAATATGTAATTTAATAATATTTAACCATCAAACCCCTAATTTTAATTTGATAACATACATATTGTTTTTGGATATTAATTCATTATTCACCATAAAAGAAGAAGTGGGTAAAAGAAATCATCACACCCATGTTATAGAATTATAATTTTCTGTAATTAATATTTATGTGTCACCAATAATACTCTATGTTTTATATTTTCTTTAATAAAAAAAGTGCATCATGTTGTATGAAAACTACACCAAAAACCCCAAAAGTTTATTTCTTAATAAGAATAATTTTTGTTGTTCACTTTAATTTTAATGTTTAATAAATCAATGTATTTGTAAAAATTATATATATTTATTATTTATATAGTATTATTATTATTATTATCTAGAAGGATTAATGTTGGCTACTAATTAAATATACATGAAACTATTATTAATATTATAACATATAATTATTTTATCTAATGTGGTAAACTAGGGCACAAAATACTTTTTTTTGAGTGATGTGTATTTTTTCAGGTGGTATTCCTAAAATATATTTTCCTTTCTTTATTAGATATTATAAACCTCTATATAATCAAATAAAATATTCACAAAAATATAGTGTTTTTTTCTCTTCCTCCCCTCCTTGATCAACTCCTATAAAAACATTTAATTTTTAATTTTTCAGGATTCTTATTTTTATCATATCATTGATATATCTAGAAAATATAGATTCAAAAGGATAATCATAATTAGTGTTTTAGGGTATATGATCATGTTGAGAATACCATTTTAGAGGGTTATTAATTTTTCCATGACTACCCAGAATGAGTGGGGGCACTACAATCTATAATAATTATAAGTACAATTATATATTCATGTTGAGGTAGATGTTTATTGAATCTTACTATTTCCATAGTAACACTTTTTTGAGTTATCATTGATTTCAGATTTATGAGACAAGATGAATTTTATTAAAATTTGGGGATGTATTTTTTTCATGAAAATATATTTTCATTTATGACATTTTATTTACATAATATAAACATGGTTTTAAAATGGAAAAATGATTTCATGAGTTATGTTATTGGATCCAATAAAATTGTTGTTTGGAAATTTGATTTATCAAAATGATTAATATATATTTTTATGATTTTAAAGAATATTGAAAATTTTATAATCATTTATGTCAAATACTGGTTTTTTCTGACTAGTATTTGTTTTCAATTTTATTACATTGTATGACGATCATGAATTTCGTATAAATATTCATTTTTTGAATGTTTTAAAAACATTATTATTAGATATTGATTTTTATTATATTTTAATTGAAAGGACGAAATACATTTTAAAATTTTTCTACTGCAAGATTGTTATTATTTTAATGAACATCCATTACTGGTTCCCCTAGTTAGCTAGAGGAGAAGGATTGATTGGGAATTGGAGACCACCTCTAAATTCCATGTGTACCAGGATGATCCAAATTGGCTGACATGAAATATCATTTTTCAATTTATCGTTGGGGTAGAACCACCACCTTGGATATGGATTCACATGAGGTTCGCCATTTTTATTATGCCTCCAAGGTGGAACGCTTCATGTGATGTTGAAATGGTCTAATGCGGACCATCACCCATCCCATTTTATGGTGATTATTTCCTATCAAATTCACAATTTATTTTTTTGACCAGTTTTTTGTCATTATCATTAAATAGTTGGTTGTATTAACCTCACAGGGACTTTGAAATTCGCCAATTTTTCATTGAAAAGGTGGTTCCACTGTCATTTGGTCCCAACAGGCGATTGCAAGGGTCATTTACATGTGCAATTGGTCCTCCTCAGATATAACTCCCTTGAATGGTCTCCAATGGGTTTATTTGAGGATCCAATAACATCCAACATCTCTAGTATACATGATTCATGGACCTAATTCTCAATGGATGGTGCTCGTTGATTATTGATTCAGAAAATGACACTTGAGGAGTTCATTGGTTGAGATGACATTATATTAGGATCACAACACCCTTCTTGGGGAGGATTATTTCATGTTCTGGGACACTCATATAGATTTTGGTCATGTTATTATGTTCTTGAATCCTTGGTTCATTCCTAAAGAGTGTTTCCATTTTCTACCCTTGTTTTTCAAGATCGTCGTTGGAAGACATTTGTTTGATGATACAGAGGTGATGCTGACATGAGCCATAAAATATGGGTTTTTGGAGATTATCGTCTTCCACGGGGGATGGAAGGTGATTTTATTCTCATATTGAAAACATAATACATGTTTCATATGCATCCATGAAAGGGAAATCTGATCCCACGTAGTTCGATATGGCTGGGGCGTACACATGCAAATAGACCATTTGAGGATATGGATTGATGAACCCTTTTGGGTGGGTTGCATTTTGAGCTCAGGCCTTTATGTAGGCATCCTACATATCTTTATTTTATTAGAAATCAATTTTCTCATAGTTCCAATTATTTGGTATTTACATGTGGTAGCTGCCCATTTGAGGGGAACATAATTGGGCGATCTCGTTTGGGAGGGCACCGTTTTGAGATCAGGCCTTCTGGTAGATGTCCTATGCATCATTATTTGATCAAGTCTCATAGATATATTATTTCAAATTGTGTGGATGTTGTAATCATCACAAACTTCTATGCTCATGTTAGTCATGCTCGTTATGAGAAAAAAGATCATATAAGAGATCCAACCAGTCACATGCTTATTCTCTTACTGGTGGGAGAGGGAGAGCCTATAGAGGACGAGGAAATGGCGACCATTGGTGAGGTCACGAAGTGATGAAACATTAAATGAGAAATGTCTTAATGTTCATGTAGATTAGCCTCATAATATTTCTGACTTACCATAGTTGGAGGGCCCTAGAATACGTTTTGGGAAGGGGATGAGTTTTGTCCTTGTCAAAGGAGAAGGGAACCGAACTGCTTCAAATGATAACTATTATTCATTGATTGGAAAAAAATCGATTACCCGTAGTCACTAGAATGGGGAGGTTCATTTCATCATCCTATGGTTATAATCCTGGCTACCAAGGGAATGTAGACTGACAATCATTACGGAATCCTTAACCATTGTGGGGGGAGCATTCATTACTCAGCTTTCCATGGAAATGTAGACACAATGGGGAACGCTAATGCACTTGATTGTCTGATCATATGGTTTTGGTGGACTTAGAGGAGGAATGGGCTTGATGTTGGATGACTGGTTTGTGGAGGGATTATGGAGGAATAGATGGTAATGGAGGTGTGAGGTTGAAACCAGAGTAAATAATAACCGAAAACACCTTATTCACCATACATGTTTCTCATGCAGGATTGGGGAGTCACCGCATACCGAAGTAGTATGTTGGTAGAGGGGTTTTCCATGTACCAATGTGGTATGCAGACATGTTTATAGACCACCGCCTACAAGAGTGGTATGCAGACCGTCACACCACATCAGGATTCATCCGCATATTGATGCAGTATGCGGTGCCTAGTTTAGTCTGCGTAGCGGTACACTATGGAGAGCAACATATTGAAGGATGGTTTAGGGGATTATCATTTGTGGGGTGTTAATCTGGGAGAATTTTGTGGTTTGTGGTTTTTATTATTGTTATGTTTCCCCGTTTTATTGTTCACAGCCGACTGTACCTATGGAGAGTGTGTTTCGCAATTTGGGCTTCATCGATTAATCGAAACTGATGATGGAATCATCCCCCTGTTCATTGAGTATACCTCTAATTCCCCTTAAATTTTTTGTAATATTTTATTTCTCAATTCCTTCTGTGTTCCTTTTATAAATAATTAGGTCAATTTTAGATATTGGGAATGTGACACCATTTGAGGAGGCCCTTGTAGATATATTCTAACCTGCAAAAGACTCAGTAAATCATGGATTTGCGGATGATATAGTTTGCGATAATGGTTCGTGAAATCATTTCGGTTATCATCATCCAAGAAATGACGAGTTCGCAGGGCAATAAGCGGATGGAATTTACACACTTTAGTCATTTTGTGTCGTGGTTCATGGTCCACTCGTTTCTTTGTCCATCACTTATTGGGAAACCACCACACGGATCCTTCTTTGAACCTTGTGGTTTGTTATCCAGGCGGTCCCATAACCCTTCCCAGTGGTGGTACATGGGCCACATTATATTTTGAAAAAATATGAATTCTTTCATTTTTATTTCGAAATTTCTAACTCAATTTGTGTCTATTTACATTGTTAGACTTGTGGGAGTACTTTCATGCTTTTAAAAAGTGATTTTTGGTGTATTTTCATCCCTTGGAGAAATTTTCATCACCCTAAAAATTCCACCCATCAAAATGGGATCCGTTCAGAATGAAAAGGGGAATATTTCAATGTAGAAGCATTATTGAATGTAAATGGATCATGATAGAATAGATGGGACCAGTAGGAGGGGACCCCACCTATATATAAGGGCCCATGTTAGTTGTATTTTAATGTTTCTCATGGTGAAAATTGATCTTTATTCACTTAGCTTCCTCTGCATTAGTGTATCGTGCTTCTTAAAATATCTCATTCTCGAACTGCTTCACAGGTACTATGAACAAAACATTTCACCATTTCTCTATTAGAATACCAAATTTTGGGTTTCACGAATGGTGTTGGGGATTATAAAACTAAAATCCAGATTCCCCATAGATGAAAGCTATGCTTCTTGTGTGCCCGCATATAGAGATTAAATCAGAAAACCAAATTTAATAACTAATAATACGAAAATAAACCTTAATTTTCAACATTTAAAAATGATCTTAATGTGTCCTGGGATCATGGTATCCACCTCCCATGAACAGTTGGGTTCATCGGCCAACAATCTGTGGTCCAATGCCTCCCGGATGGTTTATGTACCATGGTTGTACTTGATGAAATGCATCTGCATAGTGTAGCTATAGGTGGGGTTTCTTCTGCGTATCACACAGTACATGGATCATGCCAACCGCAGAACATTTCTTGAAATAGCACATGGTCCCTTATTCATACATATTTTACATACATTAGCAATTCTTCCGTAGACATTATTCATAAATTTTTTAGTACTAACATTTTAATGGCTTTTGGATCTTCCTATGTAAGTTGCAATGGAATATTTACATGTTGCTGCTGATGTCTCTTCTTCTTATGAGGCTAATATTTTTTCCCTTATTTCTGCTACTGAATAAAGTTCAATGAACATATAGGCTTTGGATGATGACAAAATTATAGTCGTTTAATTTCACAAATCATGGGTGAATATACATATAGAGGGTCAACAAGAGTACCTGGTTTCAGACATGCTTCCTTCTTATGTGTTTGTTCTGTTGTCTGGAATAGAAAACCGAGTGCCAAATTACACCAAATATCCAACCACTTAGATAATTAATACCCTTATCCTAATGGAATTTATTTTTTATATCGGGTGGTACCTTTATAGAGATACTACCTCTGGGTATTTTTTGAACTACACATCACAAAATTTAGAGAGAGTGCAGCACAAGCCTAACCAAATGGCCCACTATTATCAAATAATTATGAGAAATAATACAATGAACGAGTGACACGATTGGTCATCCTAGATGGATCTTCCCCATAGGGGCCTATTCTGCTAGGAAAGGTGGTGGTCTTTTTGGGTTTTCTAGATTTGCGATTAATTTCAAACTGAGTTAAAAAATGTGGGACTGTTTGAGGACACTTGGGTTTCTCATACATACACCCATTGTCCTACTGCCCTTATATCATATCTCTAATGAAGGTAGAGTCTAGATACCAACACATTCCATTTTAACCTTGGGATGGTCAACATCAGTTTTTGGGACATCTAGCCAAAATGCGGGAGTCTCTATCATCAGGTATATGTATAATAAATTACTACCTCTCTCCTCTACATGGGATAACGAGGAAAGAACCCCCCACCCCCCACAAGCCCAGAAACCCATTGTCTAACTAAAGGAGATTTTTAAGGAAATAGATCATATTACGAAGTAGAATGTATTATTTGATGGATGGTTTGGAATTTTGTTAATCATACTGGTCTAGAGCTCGATCCGCGGAGACCAATGGGATTTTTCAACCAAAACCTCCAAGTGGTGAGTAGGTACTTACAGGCCCACCCTAGAAGAGGGGAATTTTCAGAAATGTTGTTAAGAGATAATCCATCGAATTCATCGATTATTTCAAATGGATTCCTTCTTGGTCATGTTTCTGAGAAGGTGACTTCTACTAGTGTAGGAATATGGTGGTGTAAGAGCCATATGTTTTATCTTGCCAACTTAGTTGCCCACATGAAAAAGGATTAAATCATATATCCCAGTGATGGCCAAAATTTTTCCACCTACTGGGTCAAATCAGGGGGGCGTTATTGGATGACTGTACCCTTCTAAATTTTTGGGGGCTACATGGGTGCCCACATAGGAGGTTATTCCGTCATCAATTACTTACCAATTATGCATTCCTCCATGTGACCATATCATCAAAGCACCAGTGGGGTCATGCCTCAGGCTTGAGATTCACATGATATGAAATAGGTGAAAACTCAAAAGAATATGCAGTACAAAATGTTTTGTCGAAACATTTACGAACATTTCTCTTACCACCTTAATGCTTCCCCTACTAGTACTAAAACAAAAAATGCATCGAAACACATCATCAACCAATGTTACATCTTTTCATTGCATGAATGCATTGTGGTTTCCCATGTTAGAGGGGAAATTATTTGTGAGGTAAATGCACCATGAATGTTTAGTATTAAATTTATTTGGGTTCAGAATTTTTTCCCTCCTACTCTGAATATTGCAAACCAGGTGAAACATCTGACGATTTCACATGAACTATGGATAATGTTTACTGGGGAGCACACTTATATCCATGCTATACTTTTTGATCCTAAGGATTCTATTCCCTTCCATACCAACAAATATAATGAGTCCTAGGTTAAATCATATATTTATAGCCAATTAGCACATCTGGTTCCAATTATGACATCTTCAAAGGCATCAAAGGTGAAGGAAAAGGAGATGTAGAACGGATTTTCTGAACACTCTCGACAAGGAAAAGTACACTAAAGGCCTCTTAGTTCTTCCCAAGGAATGTTGTGAATGTTGGGTTTGTTAAATAAAATGCATCCAAACATGTTACTAATGATTCCATAAGAAGTTCACCATCTATCCCCCTAAAGCTCATTTTATAGTGGCCTGGAGGCAGTGAAACATTTTGAAATGTCATCCATCTACACATGATCAGTCCCCTCATGATTTATGGAACCTCTTCCAGACTAAAAATTTTTCCCTTAGTATATTTGGCTATATGTAATCACCTAGTGACATTTCATTCAAAGATGATTCATAGAGGATGGGTTGTTACCTCGATGACCTGGAGACCCACATCCCCTCCCAATGTGGTTGCCACTAGTACTCACATCTGGTACTTTCCATGCTATGAACGAAATCCATTGACATGGATGATGACATATTTGTCTCACCTACCATTTCACCCATAGGAAAATATTTTTACTGGCTCGAATATCTTCATAATATTCCTCTTCTTGAGGTCCTAATTTTGTAGTGACATCTGGGAAATATTTGGGGTTGTTGAAACACACTCTTCTTCCTTGATCCAATCCTCCAGTGCTGGCCATACGAATTGTGGACGCATTTCTAGACTCCTGGATAATATAGAATGAATTGAGGGAGAACAATTAAAATTTAGATATATGGATTCTCTTTTAGAGGGAACATTATGATCTTTAGGGTTTTGGTGGAGACATATCTCCTACCGGTATTTTAGCCAATGAAGAACCCGATGTGGGGGATTCTTACTTGACTAAAATGTATATGTGTCTTCACACTCCTACAGAAATGCATTATTAGTTGGACCAAATGGAATTGGTGGATAAATTCCCACAATTTATCCATGTGTTTTTTCAGGGAGAAATCACTATCCATAAATTATTTTATTACAGAAATGTAGAAATACTCCCCCTTTCCTTATTATTTATTAGGGGCCTTCCACTTCTCGAGAAATTGATTTCCCCATTTTATTCTCATGGAGGTATGGTGGATGGGGAGTGTGCCCCATCAACGATATGGGGAATAATATAAGGACACCATGTATTCCCAGAACACATGGATGTGGTCATTGTGGAGCCATCCCGGGAATTTCTTCCTTCACGTCCTCTTGTTGAACAAATTGGAGAGTCATCTCCCCGACAATCAAAGAAGCGCAAAAAATCCATCTAGCTGTCAAAGCATATTAGATAAGGGATATAAATTAATTAAATGTTCACTATGTGATTGACCCGAGTACCCTTATCTTATCGAGTAACGGGTACATATATTTACTTTGACACAGGGCCTATTGGTGACCAGATGAAGACTGCTCAGGCATCTTCAACACCTGAAACTTTTATGCCACAGGAAGGGTATACATCTATTGTGGCTGGCCGATAGAGGAAAACAACACCATTTGATTATACTTGGGTTGTTGCTTACCCCTTATATGTTCTTTCAACTACTCAAAAAATCACTCCCCCAATAATGGAAAGACATCCAAATGATGTGTGCTCGCTTTACCGTGCTGAGATGACTCTTATAAACAGAGACATGGTGGTCTATATAGAAGGGGATAAGACTAGTGGCGATCCAAGTGCCTTAATGGTTCCTAGAAGGTCTTAAAATTTCAATAAGTTGATCAATCTCTATGGAAAAACTTTTTCCCCTATAGTGGGAGTCACTTAAATAACTTATATACCTCTTTCTCATGTTTTATTTGGGGAAGTCACAATAGGGGAGGTGATGTTCTGTCCACTAAAAATTTAGGGTCGGATATCATTCCCCTTTTTTCTCTTTCTTAGAGGGGTCATGTTTCTTACCCCTGTGATTTTGAGACCAATATCCTTATCTAGAAGTACTATCCCCACAATACTTATATTAACCATCAATATTCTGTGTGTCACCTTGAAGGATATTGTTTTAGCCGAGCATGGCCTTGGGTATCCAATATGCACACATTCCCACAAATAAAAAACTGATTATTGAAGATGTAGCACCACGTGTTTTAGATAGAGGTACAATTATAACATCCCACCTTTTTATCACATAAACATTCCTTACATTATACAAAACCGATGATCTTTAAGGTTTTGGGATTTGGAAACCAGGAATGTAATACATGAAAACAAAATAAAGCATTTTTATTAAACACTTGAAAGACTTCTTCATTGTTAATCCTATGTTCATTACAATATCTCATAACCTGGGAAAATACATCAATGGAAAGGGTCAGAATAAGGCTCAGTATGGAAAACAAGAGAAACATTTTACATGTGAAGTTTAGTTACATCAATAAGGCCTACTAAATAACTTTAAGGAACAATAAAGATATCATGAGGCATATCATAGTAAAAATTAAATCTTTCATAACTTTAAGATGTGTATACAACATTTAACATAGACAATAATTTCCATTTCACCAATATCCATCCCCAAGGTGTCATTAAAAATTACCAAGGTTATTAACCAATGTATTGTTAAAAATGGTCAACTCTAGAGATTATGTATTTACCCAATTCATTGGAGCACTATCAAGGAGAACCCTTAAATTTTCCTCCATTATCATGTGATCCACATATATCATCATCAATTATTTCATAAAAACCCATATAGCATAAAATAAATGGGTTTCATTTCATAGTCATCACCATTTAAAAACCAGTTTAATGACGTCGTCTTTATGTAACTTTAAACCCACGGAAAAGGGAAAGAGGGTTTCATTTATGTATGCCCCAGAATTAAAATATAACATTTTTATATATATGTGAATACCCCTATATAATAACTATCTTTTAGTATTCACTTAATGAAATAAAATAATTTGAGATAAAGAGAGAGACATTTTGAGTCGAAAATTCTGCAGCATAATTACTATGTTTTGGGGTTTTAGAATGTACTGAAAAGAGAGGGGACATAGGTCAACCTCTCATAAATTATCCATAAAACAGTATAGGGAGAGGATATAATGGATATACGTACTTGGTACTGAAATTTGAATGACATACCACATGAAATGAAAAACATGGAAGGAAGACAAAAATAATATTTCTCTTATGAAAATTCGGAAGCCTAACGACATCATTTAAAACATAAAAAAAATGAATTGATGAGATCAAATAGGGTCTTTCATAATATTAACATAAAAGATCATAATGATAGATATAGATATCATACCTCAAAATAATAAAAGGAACTTGAATGACGTGGCATGAAAATTGAAATTGAAATTGTGATTGTTAAAGAATCACTTCAAAATTCGGCAGCCTAACGACGTCACTTAAAAATTCTTAAAATGAATTGATGAGAGAAAAAGGGGGTCTCTCATAAAAAAAATGAAAAGGTCAGAATGGTGATTATAAAACAACACTCCCAACATAAGAACATGGAGCATAAAAAATGACATAAAAGAGAGTACTTGGAAAGAAAAAGAGAGGTATGATCCCTTACCATAAAATGTAACTCTTAAAACTCATAGTTTGGGAACATGAGGGGCTTGAAGGAACCTTGGGAAGACTCCTTGGGAGTTAAAAAAACCAGAAAATTGTTTAGGAGGATTCTAGAATTGAAAGGATGGGAGAATGGCTGGGTATTTATAGGGAAGTGAGGGGACAAGGCATTAATGGCCAAGGGACACCTCATTGGTGGTATTGGCAAAACAAGTGGTATTTCCTCATGGTATTGGCCACTTGGGACACCTCATACCTTATAGTACTATTCATAAGTCGAACATCCCTTAACATATCTCATGACATCATCATGACGCAATTATGATTTCATTAAACATACCGAAACCCTAAAACTGTATTTTTACTATTCACTGAAAATCAACATTTTCAGAAAACTATAAAAAATTTACATTAACATAATATCAATGCTATTAAATCAAAAATAAAAACCATTTTATAAGAAAATTTTTCTATAATTTTTTAAATTAATTTTTAAATAAAATTAGTATTCACCGAAAATTCATTTTTTTCATAAAAAACCCCCAAAATTACCTTAACATAATATCGATGTTCTGAATTCAAAAAATAAATATCATTTTATTAAAATAATTTTAAAAATAATTTCAATTTAGTTTTTAATTAAATTACACAAATCACCCCAAAAAACTAATACTTGACTAATAATTTCTGAAACAGTTATTTACCTATTTTATAGAATCACATTACTTAATCAGGATGCCTATATTATATTAATACTATCTTTATGTGAGATTTCTAATCCATTTGGTAAAATTACTAATCTTATTCTTAAAATCATTATTCATAAATTACTATTCCCCAAAAATTAAGTTGATATTATTAGACCCCAAATTTTTTATTGAACACATTTTCAGAAGACCTTTTTTTCAAAATCATTACACATCATTAATTATTTATGGTTTACAAAAATATTTTAAAATATCATTTTTTTCAAATTCATCAATAATATATATCCTACATTTATCTGGACATTTGAAAATTTACAAACTTCAATATAAGAAGAAAACACAATTTTATATATCTCAAAGGATTACACAAAGCAGTTACGGTCTCCTTACATAGCCCCTTATAACCCCAACATAGGACAAAAGTGTAAAGTGTGCTAAGGTGAGAGAATATGAGGGCAGCTTGGCCAATATTGAATGAGTAGTAATTTCTATCAGTTTGAACTTCTCATGATGGTGATTCTGTTCTAGCTTCACAGGATGATGTTCGTCTTGGTTTTGGTCCAGGACAAAGCCCAGTGGTGCAACCACCTTCCCATGTTCTGTTAGATGGGCTTCTATTGGACCGAGACTACTTGATGAGGCCATCGAATCTACTTTCTATATTAATTAACAAATATCACTGGTATTTAGAGACAATAATCAGAACATTTAGTTTCCAACGGTCATATTGACCAATGGGTATATAACAGTTCAAACGCAACGGTCTCTTTTTATTTAAACTCATGTTATCAAATGAAACAATTTTGTTGAGTATAAAATAAAATAACGCAGAAAATTAGAAAACATGACTTATTCAAAATTTTGGGTTCTTCATTCTTCCACCCTTATGAAATTGCATCCTCGAAATTTTTAATAATTAGGGTTAAAAATTTATTTGAACGTCCCACATTGAAAAAGGATTCAGTAAAACTATTACATTAAAATAATGAAACAGAATTACAAAGGTCACCTGATTTAACCCATACTAGGATTCCTTGTAGGGAAACATGGATATGGAAGAGAATAAAAGGGTCGTGTTCTGATGGCGAGTGATTGAAAACATTATTAGAAGAATGTTAACCATAAGAAAATCACAAACATGTGATGGGTTAAACTGTCTTTGATTACCCAGTAGGAAGCTTAAATGAACCACCTTTTTGTTTTACGTTCATTTTATTAATTTTGAGGATTTCATTTTCTACACAGAATAAAAACATAAGGAAATATACCTACCTTCAAGTTTAGTTTCATACTTTAATAAGTTTCTACCAAAATTAATATTTTCTCCAAACGATGAGAATTCAAAAACACTTGGTCTAATCAAAAGCATAAGAATCATCTTCTATATAAACAAAAAATCCACAAAAGATTAACTATTTATTTATTCTATATTTAAACATTATCCCAAAAATAGAAAGGGTAGGATAAAAAAACACTTCAAAAAGAAAGAACCCCATAGGAAGGGAAACTAACTTTAAATAATCAAGATTCCAAGGTATTAACCAATGTTAATCATAGACCATTCCAAAAATAAATATCCTTAAAATTCCTCAAAATAGACCAAACTAATATTCAAACCCAAATACAAGAAGGATTTGATAATATAGTCATCCGAAATAAACATTATCATTCATGTCCAAACAACATCAACCACTCATAACATCTTATCACAAAAGTAACTAACATAAACATATTTTCCCCAAGATAGGTTAGTCATATCCATAGGTAACCTAAATTACTATAAGTTCACATTAAATTCATCAATTCATCAAAATATAAGTCAGACTTTACTCCTCCAATAAAATACCGTAGTAATCTATTTACCTCGATCATATAGGGTTCCTAAAATAGTGAATGTCTTCAAAAATAATATTCATCTATTAATCCCCAAATCATCTTTTTTTATCAAGAAGAACAGCTTTACAACATCAACATGTGGTACATAATAATAGATGTTTTCCTTAATGATATAAAAACCATATTAGGTAGTGACTCAATATTCATTGAAAACATTAAAGATATTTTCATAGGGCTTGAACTAAAATAATACATGACATAGAAAATTATTGCGAATAAGTTGCATCTAAATTAGTCATCATGATCCATCTTAGCATAGGATTTGCATTGTTCCCTTGTCAATGAAGATTTTTTATGCTCATCATGCTTCTCCATATTTACGACATTGAAAATTATAAGGTACATTTGATGGAACATTATCTCTATTCATTACATTATCCATTTTTTAATACAATTGGATACTATATATCCTATCACCCAACATTTAAAACATCTCCTAGTTACTTTGTGACATTCTTCTTGGTTCATCCTTCCAAACTTTTTGCACAAAAGAAATTGGGTCTTCTTTCCATTTTCAACTTTATCAGAAGAACATACATGAGACTTTGTCTTATTCTTCCTTGATGAATTAGGGCATTCAACTAGGTATCGATTATTAATTGTCATTTTTGATAGCTGGTTTGGCATAGTAACAATATGTTCAACTTGATCTCTCATCATCTCTGTCATATTAATAGGGAAATCGTCACATTTTCTATTAGATTGGTTTTTGGGGCATGTTCTTCCAATTCCCGCCATTAACTATGAAAAGAAAGTATAATTGGGGTGCTTAAATACATAGACAATAATCATAAAAAGGAAACATAAAGCATTAAAGGATAAAATTGTAGAAGAAAAGTATACCCTATCTTGTGATACCATAGGTTACAATCTAGGTTATCCATGATCATATATTCTTATGTGAATCTTTATTTTATTTTCTCTTTGTCCATTTAATAATGGTTTATACAATGGTTATGAATTTACCAAATCATATCCCCTGGTAGTGTCAAACCAATAGTGTAGCAAGGCCCGTTGTTGTTCACCAGGTTACCCCGAGTCAAGCCCAAACACCTTGTCAGAGTTTTCACTCCTAGGAACATCTGTGCCAGAGCCACCTCTACTTGTTCGTATCCAAACATGGATTTATTTTTTTGGAACCCACTTACCAATATCCACCAAAATACCAAGAATATTTCCTATATTTAAAAATTTCTATAGAGTTATTCTGAAAGTTTTCATATCCTAAATTCCACAAATAACTAAATCATCCTTTTCTACCAACTATGACACCCCAAATTTTTATCACATAAATATTCATTAAATTATTCAAAATCGAGGATCTTTAAAGTTTAGTGTCTTGGATACCAAGAACTTAATACATGAAAATAACATGAAATTTTTTCTTAAACACTTGAAAGGATTATTCATTGTTCATCCTTTGTTCATTATAGTATCTCATAACCTGGGAGCACACAACAACAGAAATGGTGAGCAGATGACCCAATATGGGAAACAAGAGAAACATTTTACATGTGAACCTGAGATAAATCACTAAGGTCATGATAAATGACATTAATGAATGAGAAAGAGATCCTGAGACATATCATATTAAAAATAAAGTGTTTCATAACATGAAGATGTGTCTACAAAATTTAACATAGACTATAATTTCCGTTTCACCAAGGTCCATCCCCAAGTTGTCATTAAAAACTACCAAGGTTATTCACCACGGTATCATTAAAAATGGCCATATCTAGAGATTACGTCTCTACCCAATGCATTGGAGAACTATCAGGAAACAAAATAAAATATTACTTTATTATCATGTGAGACAAATATATCATTGTCAATTTTTTCATAAACAAACCATATAGAATAAAATAAATGAGTTTCATTTCATAGTCATCGCATTTTAAAAACTTCTTTAAAGAGGTGATCTTTATGTAACTTTAAACCCACAGAAAAAGGAAAGAAGGTTTCATGTATGTATGTACCTTAATTAAAATAGAAAATTTTGATATATATATGAATACCCCTATAGAATAATGATCTTTGATTATTCACTTAATAATATAAATGAATTTTAGATAAAGATAGAGACATTTTGAGACGAAAATTCTGCAGCATAACAGCTATGTTATAGGGTTTTAGAAAATACAGAAAAGTGAGAGGACATGGGTCACCCACTCATAAATGATCCATAAAACTATAGAGGGACAGGATATAAAGGATATAGAACATGGTAATAAAATTTCAAATACATACCATATGGAATGAAAAACATGTAAGGAAGACAAAAATAATATTTTTCTTATGAAAATTTGGCAGCCTAATGATGTCACTTAAAACATCAAAAAATTGAATTGATGAGATCAAATGAGTTATCTCATCAAATGAACATAACAATATATGTATTATTGATATAGAGATCATACCCACCATAATAAAAGGAACTTGAACGACTTGAAATAAAAATAGAACTTCAAAGGAGAAGGGTAAAAGAATCCCTTAAAAATTCAGTAGCCTAAGAGCGCAACTTAAACATTCTTAAAATGAATTGATGAGAGAAAGAGGGGGTCTATCATCATAAGAATATGAAAATGAAATAATGATAAATATAAAAGAACATCCCCAACAAAATAACATGGATCATAAAATAAATGACATAAAAGAGAGTACTAGTATAAAAAGAGAGAGGTAGGATCCCTTACCTTAAAACGTAACTCTTAAAACTCAAAGGTTGGGACCTTTAGGGGCTTGAGGGAACCTTAGGAGGACTAGATGGTAGGTAAATAGAAAAGAACATAGTTTATGAGGATTCTAGTATGGAAAGGATTAGAGAATGGATTGGTATTTATAGGGCAAGTGAGGGGACAAGGCAGTAATGGCCAAGGGACACCTCATTGGTGGTATTGGAAAAACTAGTGGTATTTTATCACGGTATTGGACACATGGGACACAAAATACCTTATCGTACTATTAATATGTCTACCATCCCTTATAATATCTCATGACATCATCATGACGCAGTTATGATATCATTAAACATACTAAAACTTTAAAACTGTAATTTACTATTCACTGAAAATTCAACTTTTTCCAGAAAAATCCCAAAAATTTACATTATCATAATATCAATTCTCTGAATTCAAAAAAAAACACAATTTTATACAAATAATTTTCTAAATATTTTTAATTTAATTTTTAAATAAAAATACTATACACTGAAAATTCTAGTTTTTTTAGAGAAAACCTCCAAAATTACCTTCAAATAATATCGATGTTCTAAATTAAAAAAATAAATTCCATTTTATAAAAATATTTTTATAAATATTTTTAATATAATTTTCAATTTAAAAAAAATCACTCAAAAAAACTAATATTTGATTAATAATTTCTGAAACAGTTATTTACTTTTTTTATTGAATCAGATTACTTAATTAAGGTGCCTATATTAAATTAGTACAATATTTAAGTGAGATTAATAATCCATTTGGTCAGATTACTAATCCTACACGTAAAATAACTATTCATAAATTACTTTTCACCAAAAATTCGGTTGATCTTATTAGACTCCAAATTTCTTAATGAACACATTTGCCGCAGACCTTTTTTAAAAAATTATTACACATCATTAATTATTTAAGGTTTAAAAAAATATTTTAATATATCCTCTTTTTGGAAATTTCATCAAAAATATACATCATACATTTATCCGGACATTTCAAAATTTACAAACGTCACCATAAGAAGAAAACACAATGTTATTTATCTCAATGGATTACACAAAGTAGTTATGTTCTCCTTACATAGCCCCTTATAACCCCATCATAGGAACTTACTGTATGTGGTGCTAAGGTTATAGAATCCTAGGGCGTCTCAGCCAACATTTCACAAGTATTAATTTCTCATAGTTTGAACTTCTCGTGAAGGCGATTCTATTATAGCTTCGCACGTTGAAATTCAGCTTGGGTTTACTCTAGAGAAAAGCCCAGGGGTGCTACCTCCGTCCAAAGTTCTATTAGATGGGCTTCTATTGGCCCGAGACTACTGGATGAAGCCATCAAATACTTTTTCTATATGAATTAACCAAGATCACTTGTATTTAGAGACAATAATTGCAACATTTAGTTTCCAACGGTCATATTGACCAATGGTCATATAGTAGTCAAAGTGCAATGGTCTCTTTTTAATTATACTCTTTTTATCAAATGAAATAGTTTTGTTTTGTATAAAATAATATAACACAAAAAATTATGAAACAAGATTTATTCAAAATTTCGGGTCGTTACAACAATGTTGGTTTTGTGAGGTGTTGAAGTCATCTCCCTCCTCTCCTCAGAATCACATCCACAAGCCTTAGAAATTGCAGAAGACACCCTTAATTTTTAATCCATAATAATTACTCGAGATGAGGCAGATGCAAGGCCGATCCATGCTGTAACAGCAGAATCAAGTCCCACTCTATTGACATTCATTCCCAACAATATTTCATCATCATGGAGTAATTTTGTGACTGATCAATAATGATTAGTCGATCTTCATCTCTCTCGGTAAAAGGTATGGAGAAACATTGGTGATTAAGTTCCCAGACTCCATTGGCTGAGATGCCAATGAAATTGAAAAAAATAAATTTCTAGTTTGTAGTCCTGGGTTTCGAGCAATTTAACTATCATGGTATTGATGATATAGTAAGGTAGGTGGTTCATGCTCATGATGTAACTGGAGTGCTTGATTCTCGACTTTCTATGGTGGATTCGACATCACATCTTGCAACTACATGAAAAATTCTCTTTGAAAATGCTACCACTCATGCTAGAATGGTAGAGATTTTTCAAAGAGAACTCATGCTCTAAGAGTCTTTCATATAGTAACATTACCAAGAAGTGGAGCAACAAAAGATAGAAACTGGAGAAGCTTTAACTAGAGCAGGCTCGTGCTGCATCTACCATTGAGGTAGGGCGATGAAAAATGATTGAAGTAGAAAAAAATATCCTCCAAGCCATGAGGGATTAATAGACACTGCATTAAAGCATAGAGTCCGAGACTGTGTATTTATTAATGATTCACCAAGTGGTTGAGGAGGCGCATAAATAATTAATGAAACTTTGGGACTCTTCGAAATGTGTCTTTTAAAATTCATGTCATGCTTATAAGGAGAGACTATAGTGTATAGATTCCCTCCACATATTGTTATTAAATATGATGGAACCGATATACCTTTTAACACTTCATCATTTCAATTTTATATCATTTAAATTGATCATAAAAAATAACATAAACATTATTTCATTATGGTATTAATTTTACTCTATGACTTGTAAAATGAAATAATCAACTCATTTTCTAATTTTTTCCTATGTCGCAGGGCTTAGCGAGCATAGATCAACTAATTATTAGGTGTTATGGTAAAACCTTCCAATGATTATGTATTTTTTAATATTACCCTAATTATTGACTAAAACTTCTTTGCACAGGCTTGGAAGAAGAACATGACTTTTTCGTAGGCCGACCTTTGCCGGTTTTCAACCTGACAAGATTTACGTCTCTTTTAATAGATTAATTTTTTAATAAATCGAGATGTTACTTATACCCATGGGGGACTTCTGTAGATTTACCCACTAGATTTTATAGTATCATTTTCGGTGGCGGTTCATAGTCTTGCCATTCAATCTTATTATTGATGTTTTAGGTCGATCAAATTTTACCAAACATAACGGGGTAGTGGCCCAATTTGGGATTTTCTAGCCAAATTTTTTTTAATATCCTTTAGACATGGATTAGTGGTTTTTATTTTAACTATATATGTGGTTTTAGACACCCAAGAGTCTCAGGATCTGTTTAAGGAATACATGGTTAGTAAAAGACTCTCCAAGGGAAGAATTTTCCTTCAATTGACGGCCATTTTTATCAGCAACAAATGCAGATCTACTGGGGAATGATGTGCATTATCAATTAAAGGTGACTACAGAGCACTGGCTTTCCATCATCGATGGTCTTGTAGGGTTATGAAACATTTTGAAGTTATTTTGATGATTGGATCCATAATGGGTGGCTGGACTTAGTAGTTGTGCCTAATAATATTAGGGACATTCATATCATCTATGTGTATGAAAATGTCCCTTCATGGATCTTAATTGCGTACGTGAGAGATGGAGAATGGTCAGTTCAGTAAAAAAAAGTATTTCATGGTAATATAGAAAGAGGAAGGTAAGTAAGTCGTTATCTAGAATTTTTCTTAATCTAGTGGTGTAATAGGAAATTAATGTCATCCATGTGTACATAAACTAAAAAAGACTCTCCAGATAATGATTTTTCATTTTATTGATGACCATTTTTGTGGGAAACATATGCATTGCATTCAGGGAATTATGTTCATAGTAAAACAATGTTGTCTGTGGGACACTATCCCTCCATCTCTGATGGCTATAACAGATTATGGAGATGGGAAAATTCTAAATATGGTATATGATCTTCAACAAATGTCACACCTGAACAGGTAAAAACACATTTTAACTGATCTTCTATGAGGGAATCCTGGAAATGAGGGGGGGGGGACTATCCTTTAGTTTGCGGATCAACTTCACTCATATAGATTGGGTATCCTTACATAGAGAGGTTTAGAAAAAGAAACCATGAAAAGCACTGTACAATGTGATAGCACGTCTGCCTCCCTCTCCCATGTATCGTCTTATACTCGCCCGTGCTGCAAATTCACCAGCACCAGAGGAACAGACCGACCATAGAGAACATTCGTACTGTGATTGAAGATCTGGATAGGATGCTTCCCAAAGGATGAATCCACTTCCAACTCAACCTACTCTGGCTGGAATACGTGAGACGGGTAAGAGAAGTAACGTCGAAGCTAAGGAACATGGAAGACGTCATGCGTAGCTCAGTACCTCTTTGGAAACTAAACACAATATGCAACCAGCCCAACTCTCTATAACACCTCAAATTGCCCAACATACCTGAAAGAAATCTTACCCTATCTCCAAATACTCTTATGTCCCAAACTCGGTGTGACACGGAAGAAAACTCAATCCCCAACTTCGAACTCCAGATGTCATCTCCTCTGATCAGCATAAGACTTCTGTCGAGATTGCGCATTATCCATCTTCTTCTAAATCAACCCTATCTACTCTATGGTCTCCTGAACAAGATGGTGTCCCTGCAAAGCTTCCACTTTTTCCTCCATCCATCATAAGTGTGATAAGCATGGCCTACCGTACAAATCCTCATAAGGTACAATCTGAATAGTTTCTTGAAAACTATTGTCATTGGAAAACTCCATAAGAGGTATATGCTTCTTCCAAGAACCTCTGAAATCCAAAATTCATGATCATAGAATATATTCAAGAACTAGAATCGTACGCTCGGATTGGCCATCTTTCTGGTGGTGGTAAGTTGTACTCAAAAGTACCTATGTACCCACATCCTTTTGAAGCCCCTACTAGACCTGAGAAGTAAAACATACATCCTGGTCTGAAACAATAGTGTGTGGAACCCCGTGAAGATGAACGATGTTTCGTATTTACAACATTCGCTGCTCATCAACACAAAAATTAACCATGATCAGAAATAATAGAGGAGCCTCCATGAGTATGTCAATTAAAACCCAAATATCATCATTCCGCAGAGGCAACCTAAGAAAACTGGTCACGAAGTCCATCATGATGTCATTTCACTTCCACTTGGGAATGGGTAACTATGGTAAAAGCCATGATGGTTTCAGATTCTCCGACTTCACCTACTGACTAGTGGAACATCTCATGATGATACCAGCAACATCACATTTCATAACTGACAACCAATACTAACAATGTAGATAACGATACATCTTGGTAACACGAGGATGAATTTCCCAAACTGAGGAATGGAAGTCTCACATCATCTCCTCGCGTATGTATGCCGGCACCGATACACACCCCTAGAAATGCACGATCTCGTCCTTTCATATGCTCCATCTAATAATAGGGTCCTCTCCTGATACACTCTTCTATAGGACTAGGACTTCAGAATCTGATAGATGCCTCATTCGAACTCGATCAAGATGAGTAGAGGTAACAGCTATAGACGATAGAATAGTCTGCCCCTGACTGTCATGAACCTACAAATGCATCTAAAAGATCCGATCCATAACCTTCCACCCACTTCTGGCCACCTGCAATACCTGTATCTGAGTCCTCTTACTCAACGCATCAGCCACCACATTACCCTACTCAGGAGTATACTCACGCTCAAATTCAATGGACTGTACATACTCGTACCACCTTTGATGTCTCAAATTCCGAAAACACTGAGAGAAGATGTATTTGAGACTCTTTTGGTCGGTGAGTCCCACAAATTTCTCTCCAAGAAGATAATGTTTCTAGAAGCGTAGGGAATGAACAAAGGCATCCAACTATAGATCGTGCGTCAGGTAATTCTCCTCATGTGGCCTAATCTACTAAGACCCGTACACAACAACTCCATCTACCTGCATTAGAAAAACATCCATCCTGATACCTGATGCATCACATTAAATATTATATCTCTTGCTCGGCTATAGAAAGACTAGTATCAGTGCTGATGGAAACCTCCCTTTCATCTCCTGATTGGATGACTCATAATAATCTGACCATAAGGACATCACACCCTTCTTTGTCAGACATGTCAATTGTGGTGCTAAGCATGAAAAGTCCTGTATGAAAATTCAGTAATATACAGGTAGCCCTAAAAAGATCCTCACCTCAAAGAAGATCTTCGACTGATCCTAAGAGACTACATCTCTCACTTTCACTGGGTCTACTGATCCTCCTACGTCTGAGATTATATGTCCATGTAAATTAATCTGATCCATAAAAAAGTGGAACATTGAGAGATTACCAGATAACTGATGCTCCCTCAGCGTACTCAATATGATCTCAAGATGGGTAGAATGTTCATGTCGAGTGTGAGAGTAAACCAAGATATCATCTACAAAAACAACCGTGAAGGAATCCAGGTAATGATGGAACACACGGTTCATCTGTGCCATGAAAACTGCGGGCACGTTCGTGTGACCGAACGGTATAACCATATACTCGTATAGACCATAACTGTACTAGAAGGCTTTAAGAGGTATATCAGATGGTCTAATGCACAATTTATGATAACCAGACCACAACTAAATCTTTGAGAACACTCGGGCTCCTTTAAGATGATCAAATAGATCATAAATCTTAGACAAGGGATCTCAGTTCTTGACCATCATGTTGTTTAGGTTCTGATAATTTACACAAAGACATACAGTATTGTCTACCTTCTTCGCAAAAAGGATAGTAAAATCCCAAGGAGAAGTATTGGGTTGGATGAAACCCTTGGCCTGCAACTCCTCCAACTGTTTCTTGATCTTCTACAACTCTAGTGTAGGCATCTTATAAAGAAGAATAGACACTGGTTACACCCCCAGAACATGCTCAATAGAAATGTATACAACACACTCCGGTGGAAAACATAAAAATTCCTCTGGAAATACATATATGAAAGGATCCACTGCTATAGGAAAGTGTAACTGTGATGTCCAATTGTCATCCATATGTAGACAAGCAATATGGGCTTCAACTCCTCCAATCCCATGATGCTCTGGATCTGCTCTACTTGCCAAGATATCCCATTCCTCATTATGAAGAAAGGTCCACCCTCTGGGGATATGAAACTTATCATACGATGATAACAATCAAAAACTTCTTAGAATGAAACTGTCCAGTTCATTTAAATAATGACATCATAGCCTATAATTTCTAACATATTCGTGTCCCATAGAAAGTGGCATCCAACAACCTCTAGTGGATACTCCTTTCACTGACATACACTAGTCGTTCTAGTCCCCAATGGTGTGTCTAGCGTCAATATATCAGCAGAGGAAAAGATACATAGACAAAGGCTCTCCACAACAGCAATAGATATGAAGCTATGGAAACCCCCGGTGTTAAAAAGACCTAAAAATAAAACTGAGGCTACTGGGATTGTACCTAGAACTGTGGAGGGTCCGTAATCCTTCACCTGCTGGGTCTGCTCTACTATAAATGTATAGCATATGCCACGACCATATGACTATGCCTCAATACTCTGAGCTGATCAACCCTGCGGTCGCTGAAGATCTGGTGGCTGACTACCGAGGCCATGACCTCCACCTTGGCCCGAATGTCCGGAAGAACACTAGTTCCCAGAGTAGTGTGAAACTGGTGGCGGGGCTCCTAACGCGGGGTCATAAACGAACCCTTGTCACTAGCTGCTAGTGAGAATAACTAAAAAAATCTTTGTAGATGGCCCATATTGCCGCAATATTGGCACTCCACTAGGTCGCTCAGGCAGCTTGGCCTCATATTCCTACTTGTCCCACACAAGTAGCACACAACTCGGCTCCTGGAAGATGCATCCCACCTACTCTGATCTCCTCGTGCAGCCTCCCGGCGGTGCTTCCTACTCTCAACTGGAAAGGCACTATCACTGGATGCTGAATCTCCATGGATCACATGTCTATAATCCCTCTGATTACGCTCTGTGATCAACCCTTGGTTGACGATAGAAGATATCGAAGTCAACCTAAAGATGTTCAACTGAGATCGGATGTCATACCTCAGACCATCATCAAATATCCGCGAAAGAAACATCGCATCACCTCCTATAATATGAATGAATTGTTGTATCTCTATGAATCATGAAGAATAATACATAACAGAAAGTGTAAACTTCTCCAGACTCATGAACTGTCTGGCACCGTCAGGCCTTAAGGTCTCTGGATAGAAGTTATCGTAGAATATGCGCCGAATCCCTTCCCAATCCACAATCTACTTGTGTCTTGTCTGTCAGATCACATCATACCGCCTCTTGGTAATGTCTTGGAGCATGTAGGTAGTGAGCTTCACCATCTTCTATGGAGGTATCTCCAGATGCTCGAAAATCTTAAGTGTGGCTTCTAGCAATGACTCTGCAGGCTAAGGTCCTCTATCCCCAGATAATGTTGTAGGCTACTGCTGCTGGAAGACCCGCATCAAATTATCCATTGATGGGGTAGGATATGGTGATCCCTGAAAGGTTTTCAATATCCTCATAAATCCCTCCTTGAAATTTTCATCATCACCTATGTCATGTACAGAAGATGGTACCAAGGCTGGCACAACGGGAGGATATGCAAGTAATCCCTGATCGGCCATGTCCAGTGTCTCATCACCATCTGAAAACTGTCACAAAACCGGAGGACGTCTTGGTGGCATTACTCTTAAATGTCAAGAACATAACATAGATTATTATTATCAGGGAATAAAAACAAGGAGTTCATGAATGGAACATGATAAAGAATTGACTCTAGTTTTACAAAATATGACTACACGACGTGTACATTTTCTACACGGCGTGTTCCGTAAAGTGATTTACATGGGCGTGTAATCCTGCCTAAACTATTCATGTAACACACCAAACACATGGCGCGTGGTCTTAACACATGGAATGTACTTGATTCCTCTTTCCCTGCCCGAGTCCTCCAACCCGGTTAAGCAACACAGATCTCCTAAGACAATATTACACGACGTGTGCAAGAAAGACAGAACATGTACTAGAAATGATTCACCTGGCCCATGTTGTTAGAAAAACGACTTGACACACGGATCACACTACACGAAATGTTCCAAATAGACACAGTGTGTATGTGAAGGTATAACACAGACCTGTGTTGTTCATGACACAGTCGAGTACCTGTGTTAGACTAAAAAACATGTTCAATGTGGACATGACATTTGTATATTATGCTCTTATACATCTCTGTTGTTGGTTATATGGGTGGACACAGGGTCGACACTACACAGTGTGTTCATTTGGTACACGGTGTATTCCCACCAGACATTCCCCATCCCATGTCTCTACCAACACTTCAAATTACATTGTTAAAGACTACACGACGTTAACATAAAGTAAACGACAGGTACATAATAATAATAGTTTTTTCCCAAATACAATAACACATGGCATGTACATAACACTTCAAGGAATGTATTATCGGTTTTTCTAGACAGTAACCCATAAAAACTACTCTGGAACCGAAAAAACACTGAAACAAACAATGAATATGCCAAATCCCGATCTGTGAGGGCCCATACTCCCCTCGAATCAATGTTTGGAATCTTGTACATATAATAACATGGGTAATAAGGAAATAATCAACCAAATTATGGTCCATGAGGACCCATAAGACCTCAGGAACCAATGTTTGTAATTCATTGAAGAAAACCTCTACACAAACAATACCCAATAAAACAACAGGTATTTTTATCAAGGAAACTATCACAACAACATGAATATTTTACACATCATCTATCATAACAACATGAGTTCCATAGTGCATCTGAAATGTCATAGAAAGAATGAAAGACATGTGATTTATAGCTAGTACATATATGATTCATGAGATAGAATAACCTCATCTCATCGTGTTGCAACAGAAATATAGCATCAATAACATCAACGATAACCATAGAAAACATGTGAATCAACCAATGGTGAAATCAAATCAACTGTAAAATTGAAATCCAAAAAAATTGCAATAACCAGTGAAATTATCTTTTACCTGTTGACGGGTTAGCTACACATGAGCACAAATTATTACAATGTACCTATTCTCTCCTATCCCTGGATAAGTCTCCAAAAAACAAGTCAAGAGATAAGTACACCTTTGATACATATTCGTAACATCATGGTTCTGGAAGCCACCGAGAGGCGCCCCGTACCGAGTTGGTCACATGGCCTCAATCACATATCCCTGAATGCTTGAGGTTTTTGACAACTAGCAAGGGCCATGGGTGTGATAGTGGAGAAATTATTCCCTCATTGGTAGAGCACACAGTGAAAGTAACAAATACATAAAATATCGGAAGTAGGAAATATCTATCAACAGTAAAAAATTAAAGACTGCAATAATAATAAACTGGAGCACACACACAGGAAAACAGATATATATATATATATATATAATTATGCATGATACATATGTCTAAGGAAATTTACAAACATGTCAAAATGAATGAATACAAACCATACTAAACCAATGTACAAATCAAAATATAAACAGCTCAAAAAAATCGCAATCATATTCTTTGTTCCATGCTCTCCAGCTCTACAGCAAGTCATGAACCTGAAGTAGAAGGGATTTGCCCTTATCAATACCTGCTGCAATATAATCTTTTTGGGCCCAAAAGAATCTACCAAAAAGGGTGTGAGACTAAATCTCAGGAGGAAAACACCCAAAGATCTGTGCTTAACAGTCAGTGATTATATGGCAGGTAAAAGTACAGAAAAAAGTAAACAGTATGGTGCTCAGTAGTAAATAGTTCCACAAGTCAAACAATCAATCAAGCATAGTAACCCTCTAGGAAGTGGACACAACCTATCCTCTCTGGTTCATTATATTAAGACTCTATGAGGAAGAACTCACAGTCAATTCACCTTATAGTTTATGGTCGTCAGGAACTCTCTGAGAATGCTCAAGTGGTGAATTCATCCTATAGCCCCAGATCAAGGACTATCTGAAAAATCTCACTCGGTCAATTCCCCTTATAGACTAGGTCATTCATAGACACCCTATGGATGCAATAATTGTCAATTACTATTATTTTCTGAACATTTTAGGAATAAAAAGTGAATACTCTCTGAGGAAGCTCACTCGGTCAATCACTTTATAGTCTAAATCAATCACAGACTCTTTGATGAACCTCACTCTATCAATTCCTCTTATATACCCAAGTGGTATATGCTCTCTCATGAGGCTCAGTCGGTCAATCCCCATTATAGACAAAGGTTCTCAAAGACTCTCTAAGGATGCTCATCTAGTTAACTTCCCTTATAGTCTACTACACGAGGTTCTCACAGACCAGTGTAGGTCAATGAGCATATGAGTGTATTATGGCCAAGTAAACCTAGTGAACTACTTTGCTAAATAGTCTACATCATAAAAAGCATGTCATAATACAAACTCTCTATCCTATAGCAAGAGGCATGAAAAACATGCAAGGCATCCAAACTGGATAAACATGACCAAATGGTCGTAAACAAGAACATGCAAGGGAAATACTGCCAAACCGTAGCTATAAACCCTATTCATATCCAAATTACCTTTACACAAGAATACAAGCATGGAAGGATGTCAACATGGGTAAAAAAGTGAACATGAAATACCCCGTTCAAGGGTATTGGTGGAATTTTAACATAACACTCAAATAAATTGAATGGAAAGTCCCAAACTATCAACCGTAGGGTTAGGAGATCACTATATGTAAACCTCAAAGCTTGAATCTCTTTTGAATGTCGAAGATCTACCAAATATTCTAAAATGTTCAACCCACAATATCTCACGAGAGAGGAGAAATAAGAAGATGATTCTCTAGGATATTAGAGAAATCACCAAATAGATTCCAACGCAACAAACGATGTTCGATTAGGTTGAAGAACACTCGAACAGAGGTTCGTTGAATATCTATGGTCGTACAATGCTCTTGGATGAGACGAATGAAGATGGGGGTGTTTTTTTATTAGACGTGACCCCGTTGAGTTTAATGAAAAAAATAAAGTTCACGGTGTGTAATTTTTATGTACACGGCGTGTACTTGAATTTTATGTACTCCTCTTTAAGCGGCCTCCAATTCACTCCCACATGGCCATGTGTGTGGCTATATACGTCCAGCACACTGCCTCATGCGGAAAAAAAGTACACGGCTTATACTTATGAAAATTTCCCGATTTGTTTTCCTAAAAAACAACTAGAAAATGAAAATCATACCTGAAAAGAAGATCATTGTAATGCCCAGACCCCAAAATCCCAATTTCGGTGCATTATTACATATCATTGGAATGATCACGAACGATCATGTATCAAATGACTGATTAATTTAGTAGCCTTAAATGTACCAGATACATTCATAATGTTTACATTACATTGTAAAATGGAAAACTCCACCAACATTGTTTCCATAGAAAACACTGAGATCCAATAGACTATCCATGTAGGCCAGTCATAATGTACTTCTTCGCATCCTGGGAAAAATAAAATAGAAAGGGTGAGATAAGATGCCCAATAAGGATAAAAATATAGTAGAAACATTCATAAATAAGAATAAACATTTAAGGCAATATATAAGACCAAAATAAAAGTCTTTTAAACATGATCTTCAGCATAATATGGTATTGATAAAGAAAAAAAATCCCATTACTTATTCACATGAATGTTATACTTGTCGAATAATACATGAAATATCAATAGCTACTTTCATAATGATGGAATGTATAATTCCTAATATTCATAAATACATAGTCAAGGCCTTATGCCAATACCCGAAATAAGATTTTGTCAAGGACTTGTGCCAAGACACTAGTTTTTCTCATGATACCTACCGATGCATCAAGGAGCTGTAGTGGGCTCCACCCATCAGTTACTATGTACAATTAATTCCTCATATTAAAATGATGAAACATAACATAAAAATTTGTATTAAAATTATAATACAAAATGTCAATTATTTATCCATAAACCATGAATGGTATAAAAATTACACATCCACAGTCAAACTTATTACAAAACATTCAATAAAATATGGATGATTTGTATCATAATAAATCAACTTCAAACACGATTAAAATCCATCAAAGGATGTTGACATTGACTAAGATGAATTTTAAAAACAATTTGAGAGAAATATCTCTTTTTCATGAATACATTTAAAAGTCACACAATATTAAAAGGAAGACATTTGAAAAAAATTGAATCAAAGTGTCCCATAGAACATTGAATCATTTGAAATGATTTAATATTTTAAAAACATTCATGTCCAAATAAATAAATCATTAAAACCCATTTTGAAAACATGGACATTAATGAGGACGATTTTGAAGAATAAGAATTTATAACATTTAAAATGTTTTTTAGTAAAAAGTACATTAAAATAATCCCTTGGAAAACTCTTTTATGAAACATGGACATGGATAATAAATATTTCCCAGTAGATTCTTACATAAAAACACCCTTAGATAATAAATAGATTTTGAAATTAACCCTTACCTTGTACATTTACTTTGTTGAGGGTAGGTTAACCTCTTGTATAATGGTGAAATATTTTTTATAAAATTATAACTGTATAATATACATTAATATGATGTCATATATAATCTTTTAACATATTTTTTTGTTATTAATATCGTAGTATTATCGTTGTTTCGGGTGTTAACTGATTTGTTTTCCTTTATATGCTTCACTACGTAAGTATTGTTTGTTATGGATAGGATGTATCTTATTCATATTCAAAATTAATTTATGTATTTATAAATTATTTTTAATCATCTAATTAATGTTATTCTTTAATGGATTACGATGGAGAATGAATCTCATCGCATTCTTTTAGATGGTAATCCTTACATACGTACGAGTGAAAATATCATAATTTTTATATTAAAATAATATATAATTGGATGATATTTCATATATATAGAATAATTATCATGTTATATTTATTATTTACATCAATTACACATCATTATTATACCCATCCAAATAATAATGTATTGAATAACAATTACACCATGACGTGGAGACGGTAAGCCGTATGTATGCATGTATGGTGACATGTAATTAAAAGGATTGATAGAAAAATGAATACGGTTGTACGATATTTATAATAACATCACAGTATACAGTAGACACTGGAGTAATTATTTTATAATCGAGAAAACAAAGACAGATGAAGGTGAAGATGAAAGGAACTTGAAAGAGGTGATAAAATATTTACCTCTTCTTTGGGTTCTTCAATTTGATTTGATCAAAAGCTCTCCATATGATGGATTTATGAAAAAAGGAAGGCCTCTAGGATTAATGGAGGACAATTGAGAGGGTTTTGGGGCAGAGTTTTACCGAGCGAAAAGGCTTCGATGGTGTGAATTTGGGAGAAGGGGGAGTTCCCTTTTATAAGAGGGGTGACAGGAACCTTTGGAAAAGTGATATATATTATTTTATAATCATTTTTGGTTTAGAATGGATCAAAAATGAATTATTTAAATTCAAAGGTGGGTATGGGTCAAAAACCACTCAACCAATAGGTCTTAGACAGGTTTGGGTCACTATATTAACATTATAATTTATATTTAACTCTTAGTTAAATAGTGTGACATTTACCATGTCTCTTTGTATTTTTATATTATATGGTTAATAATCATAGTATAAACATCCAAGATAACCTCAAGTGGTTCATTAATGACATATATAATATTATTTCTGACCTTTGGAAAAAAATTATATTTTTAGGAATAGATTATCAATTAATAATATAATATTTTTGTAAATACAATTTTATGTCAATTTTTTAACTACTAGGTATTTTGTTTTTTCTAAATTCATAACATCATTATTACATTGAAAACAATTCATATAACCAACCATAATAAGTCATATTAACATATAAAATCCGTGGAATTCATAAAGAGGCTCAAATTACATTTATTTGGATATTTATAATATCAATTATTTTAATATTTAATTAATACAATAATTACTGCATCATCATTGTGTCAAAAATAAATTTAATTTTTTTTGTTTATAAAATATAAACAAAATACGTTTATGTATGACATATTTTTATCTTTCCAATGAATATTTATAGTCAAATTAATCTTATATGTAACCCCATATTAAAAATTTATTATTTATTAGACTTTCAATTTATCACTTTTAACTCTTCTTTGAATTAAATAATAATAAATGTCCAAATCAAATCCAAGTGGACCTAAAGAATATTATTTTATTCCTAAGGTTGGTTTTGTTCGAATTACACTTATACAATATAATTAGGACATGTTTTAGGGTAATAAAATTTTTGTTTTTAACCTTAATTACCCTATTTACTTTTAACCGTGGTAAATGAATGTAAAAAAGTTATTATTCACCAAAAATCATTTTCTTCTAATTGAACCTCATTTTACTTATTGATATCAAATGTGTCTCTAGGATTTTAGAAATTCAACTCACAGAAGTGGTAAAATTATGTTTTCTGTAAATTTGCAAATGCTCTTAGGAGGTGGGTAAAAGATGGTAAAATGTTCAATTAAATTTTTATATATAAGAAAATAATATATAATGACTCCAATTAATTACATTGAACATATATAGGTATTTTGTCTCTATTTTGACCGAAAATAAATTTAAATAAAACAAATAATTAATTAAATGATTAGTTTGTTTCAAACAATAACTTAGTATTTTTCACTATTTATCAAAAATTGAAAGTTATCATAAAAATACAAAAATTTCACCCTAATCTAATTTTTATATTTTGAAATTAAAAAAGAAGTCTATTTTACAAAATTCAAAACATAGATTTTGCATTTATTTGTAACGCCCCGACCCCAGTTACCCAGAGTCGGTGCATTAATACATAACATTGGCATGATCACAAGAAAGATCAAATCTCGAAAGACCGATTGGTTTAGTAGCCTTGGAAACACTAGATATATTCATAAGTTTTACATTACATCATAAAATGAAAAACTACTACAACAACATATTGTCTCCATAATCCACACTCATATCCCCACATAATATCCCTGTAGGTCATTCATAACTTACTTCTTCACTTACTGGGAAAATAAAACATAGAAAAGGGGTGAGCTCAAATGCCCAGTAAGGATACCAATATAGCGGAAACATTCATAAATAAGAATGAACATTTAAGGCAATGTATAATTAAACAAAATCCTTTCAAACATGAACTTTCAACATGGTATGACATAAATAATATGAAATAATGCCATTTAATTATTCACATGGATATTCTACTAATCGAATAATCACATGCAAAAATCAATAACCACTTTCATAATGTTGAAATGCATAATGCCAGACTATCATAACCACATAGTCAAGGCCTCATGCCAAGACTACAAATAAGATTTTGTCAAGGCCTTGTGCCAAGACACTAGTTTGTCTCATGAGACCTACCAATGCATCAAGGAGCTATAGCGGGCTCCACCCGTCACTTACTAAGTCCAATGCATTCCCATATGAAAAGGTTTAAACATAACATAAACATTCGTATTAAAACTAGCATACGAAATGTCAATAATTTCACCATAATCTGTGAATGGTATAAAAATAGCACATCTACAGTCAAACATATCACAAAACATTCAATACAATATAGAAGTTTGGTATCATAATAAATCAACTTCAAATAATCTTAAAATCCAACAAAGGATGTTGACATAGATGAAATCAATATTCTTTTTAAAGAAATATCTTCTTTTATTTTAAAATCATTTAAGATCCGTATAAAATAAAACATTTTCTTTGAAAATATTCTTATAAGCTTGTAAGGGAAGCTTTGAAGATTTTATAACGGTGGAAAATAGCCGCACCCGCCGTATAAGTTAAAAAAAACATTCTTACCTTAATTCTGTCGAAAAGGTTAAAAAGGACCTTGTTTTGAAAACGACGGAAAGATTCCTTTATAAACCTCTTATAAAAAGTCAAACATGGGTATAAATGACTTTAACCCATATTTTTTTAAATAATAAATATGTTTTGAAATACATTTCGAAATAACATGGATGTGGATGATAAAGAAAACCCAGTAGATTATTACGTATAAACAACCTCGGATAATGAAGAGATTGTGAAATAACCCTTACCTTGTACTTTTCCTTGGTTGGGGTAGGTTAACCTCCTGTATAATGGTGAAATAATTGTTATTAAATTATACAAGAATCATATATATTAATATGATATCATATATGATCTTTTAACATTGATTTGTTAATAATATCTTAGAATTATTGTCGTTTCGGGTGTTAACTTACTCATTTTCTTTTATATGTTTTGTTACATAAGCCATGTTTGTTGTATCTTATTCATATACAGAATGATATCAAGTCCTTAAACATCATTTTTAAATCATGAAATGATAATTATACTTGAATGGATACGATGGAGAATGAATCTCATCGCGTTCGTGGAGATGGTAGTCCGTACGTACGCACGAGCAACAATATCATTCTTTTGATATTAAAATAATATATAAATGGATGGTATATTATATATACAGAATCATTACCATGTTATATTTATTATTTACATGAGTTACACATCATTATTATACCCATCCAATTAATATTATATTGAATAACAATTACACCACGACGTGGAGACGGTAAGCCGTACGTACGCACGTATGGTGACATGTTATTCAAAGGGTGGATAGAATACTGAATATGGTTGTACCATATTTATAATAACATCACAGTATATGTGATATAATGGATTTATTATTTTAGAATGGTAAGAAAAAAAAAAGAAGAAGTGGAAGAAGAAAGGAACTTTAAAAGGGGTGGTGAAAACATTACCTCTTCTTCGGGTTATTCCTATTGATTTGATCAAAAGGGCTCCTTAGGTTGGCTTTCTGATCAAACTAATGCCTCTAGGTTGTATTGAGGGATGTTGGGAGAGTATTTGGTCAGATTTTTGCCGAACCAAAAGGCTTTAAAGGTGTGAATAAATGAGAAGGATGAGTGCCCTTTTATAAGAGGGGTGAGGGGCACCTTTGGAAAAGCTAGAAATATTAATTTATAATAAATTCATATTCGGTTTCTAATGGATAAAAAGTTGATTATTCAAATGTTAAGGTGGGTAGGGGTCGAAAACAACTCAACCAATATAATTTATACAGATTTGGGTACTTATATTAACATTATCTTTAAGTATTAACTCTAAGTTAATTAGTTTCACTTTTACAATGTCTCTTTGTATTTTTATATAATATGGTTAATGAACTTACTATATACATCCAAGAGACCCCCAAGTGGTCCATTAATGATGAACCTATCATGATATAAGTCTCTTGGCCTAATCTTAGATTTTTAGGAATTTAATATCAATTAATAATATAATATTTGTTTTAAGAACTCTTTTATGTCAATTTTGACACTATTCAATAGTTGATTTTTGTGAAACTCATAACAGATTGATTACTTCGAAAAAAGTCAATTAAATCAATCTTAATATATCATATTATCCTATAAAATTAGTTTAATTCATTAAAAGTTTCATATTATATTTATTTGGGTATTTATAATATCAATTATTTTAATTTTTCACTATTATAGTAATTACTGCATCATTATTGTTTCATAAATAAAATAAATTATTTAATGTCTAAAAATTATAAATAAACTATCATTATGTAGGAAATATTTTTATATTTCTAATTAATATTTATAATCTAAAATCCAACATATATAACCCTATGTAACAATTGTTTTTCTAAAAGATATATGCTTGTGTCATTTTTGTATACATTTTAACTTAATTAAAATAAAGTGTCATTATCACTTACATGTGGATCCATGGGGTCCCAAAATCGACCCAAAGGTTGCCATGGTCGACCATGTATCAACCAATAGGGTTAAGACACGTTTTAGGGTAATTTACTATTATTATAATATTATTTTTTAACCCTTATTTACTGGATTTACCCTTAACCATGGTAAATAAAATATTTACCGCAGTAATTATTCAAAATGCCTGAAAATAAATGTTACCTATTTACACAATTTGAACATCCTGATTCAAAATATGGAATCCATTTTCCTAAATTCAAAACATATAAGTGGAAGAAATTAATTTAAAATTAATTCCCGCTGTCAAAACAAAAAGCGTGTTTTTAAGAGATAATAACTATCAAAAGATTGACACTTGTTTATGTTCGGTTTAATTGTAAAATTATGTCCAATGACCAACATTATATTAAATGGTAAAAATATATTCTAAATATACTTTAAAACTACTAAAACTCATAATTTATCACTATTAATTATTTTGATTAAAAATGTTGTTTTTAATTAAAATTTAGTAATTTTCACTATTCATCAAAATATGAAAGTTATCCGAAATGTACCAAAATTTCACCTTAGACTAAATTCGATATTCCGAATCAAAAAATGAAGTCCATTTTGAAATATAAAATATATATAATTTCAAAAATTAGGTATTACTATTCATAACGGCTAGTTTGATTGGTTGTTAGAACTCGGTGTTGCCTACAACACACGCTATCGCATTATTCAAAGAGAAGCGTACCGTAGAAGCTTGGGGTGTTACATTATCCCCTCCTTCAAATAATATTGTCCTCGAAATTTCTAGAATACTATCGCATGAAAAGACTCACGTGGTTCTTCATCATAAGTTCATCGGGTTCCCACGTTACCTCTTCCATCTTATGGTTTCTCCACAAAACTTTTACCAGACACGTCGTCCGGTTTCTTAGCACTTGTTCTCTCGTATCAAGAATCCTGATGGGCTCTTCACAATAGGAAAGATCAGGTTCCAGTTCTAATTCGTCATAGATGAGTACATGCGTTGGGTCAGGCATGTATTTCCTCAACAGAGATACGTGGAACACATCGTGAACTTTGGAGAGACTTGGCGGCATTGCCAATCGGTAAGCTACAACCCCAATTCGTTCTAGAATTTCGAAGGGTCCGATGTACCTGGGACTCAATTTACCTTTCTTAACAAAACGTATGACTCCCTTCCATGGAGATACCTTTAGGAAAACATGATCACCGACTTGAAATTCCAAATCCTTCCTTCGATTACCGACGTAGCTCTTCTGCCTACATTGAGATGCTTTGATGTGATTTTGGATTACCTTCACCTTTTCCATCGTTTCCTCCACCAGTTATGAGCCTACAAGTTTTCTTTCACCAACGTCATCTCAACAAGTTCGTGTACGACATCTCTTTCCGTATAACGCTTCATATGGTGCCATCTGAATACTCGAATGGAAGCTATTGTTATAGGAAAATTCTACCAGTGGTAAATATTGATCCCACATACCCTGAAAGTCAAGTGAGCAAGATATCAACATGTCTTATAAGGTCTGAATAGTCCGTTCTGATTGTCCATCTATCTGAGGGTGGTAAGCAGTGCTCAAATGAAGTTCAGTATCTATGGATTTCTGAAGACTTTTCCAAAATCTTGAAGTAAAACGGGGATCACGATCAGAAACAATTGATAAGGGTACTCCATGAAGTCTCACAACGTCATTAATATATAGTCTTGCTAGACGTTCCAGGGGTAGATCTTCTCTCATAGTAAGAAAATGTGCTGACTTGGTAATACGATCAACAATAACCCATATTGCATCATTCCTTCTAGGATTCTTTGGTAGCCCCATGACAAAGTCCATCGTAATATTGTCCCATTTCCACTCCGGTATGGTAATAGGTTGCATGACTCCTCCAGGCTGTTGCCTTCCAGCTTTCACTTGTTGACAAACCATACATCTTGACACAAAATCAGCAATCTCCCTCTTTTATGTTGTCCCACCAAAAATGTTCCTTCAAATATCTATACATTTTTGTGCTCCCAGGGTGTATAGAGAAATTGGAACTATGAGCATCATCCAGCAATTCCCTTTTTAGATTAGGTAAATCGGGAACACAAAGTCTCTTCCCGAATTTCAAAATTCCATCTTCATACACAAAGTCTCTCAATCTCCCATCATTCACAGCTTTAATCTTCTTTTGGAATTCTTCATAATCGGTTTGAGAACTCTTAATCCTTTCTAGTAAAGATGGTTTGGAAACCATTTGAAAAAGCATTGATGTTTCACCTTCCCTGGTTATTCCCATGTCCATTTTCACTAGATCAATGAAAATTGGATCCCTTTCAATTCTCATATTGTTCAAAACTCCATGGTCTTTTCTACTCAAAGCATCTGCCACCTTGTTTTCCTTCCCCGGGTGGTAGTGTATCGTACAATCATAATCCTTGAGTAATTCAAGCCATCTCATTTTCCTCATGTTGAGTTCTTTTTGTGAGAAAATATACTTCAAACTCTTGTGATCAGTATAAATCTCACATTTTTCACCATAGAGGTAGTGCCTCCATATCTTCAAAGCAAAGATCACAGCTGCTAACTCGAGATCATGAGTAGGATAATTTTGTTCATGAATTTTCAACTGTCGGGATGCATAGGCAATAACTCTATCATTCTGCATAAGGACACAACCAAGTCCTTTCTTCGATGCATCACTATAAATAAAGAACCCATCATTCCCCGATGGTAGAGTCAATATAGGAGCAGTGACTAATCTTTTCTTCAGTTATACAAAACATTCTTCACACTCTTTTTTCCAAAAAAATTTAACCCCTTTACGTGTGAGCTTCGTTAATGGGTTAGCCAATCGGGAAAAATTCTGGACGAAACGTCGATAATAACCTGCCAAACCAATAAAACTGCGTACCTCAGTTATACTCGTAGGTGCTGTCCATTCCTGGATTGCCTTGGTCTTAGAAGGATCAACAGAGATTCCATCTTTAGAGACAATATGGCCAAGAAAAGAAATCTCATGAAGCCAAAATTCACACTTGCTAAACTTCCCATATAATTCATGCCTCCTCAGAGTCTTCAAGATAATGTGCAACTGATTTTCATGATCTTCGTAGGTTTTGGAGTATACCAAGATATCATCAATAAATACCACCACAAATTCATCGAGATACTCCTTGAAAACTCTATTCATCAGATCCATGAATACAGAGGGTGCATTAGTCAATCCAAACGGCATTACAGTAAACTCATAATGCACGTACCTGGTTCGAAATGTTGTCTTCGGAATGTCTTCTTTCTTCACACACAACTGATGGTATCTAGATCGAAGGTCAATCTTTAAAAATTATTGAGCTCCATGCAGTTGGTCAAATAAATCATCAATGCGAGGAAGGGGATACTTGTTCTTTATCGTTATAGAATTGATCTCCCTGTAGTCGATACATAACCTCATAGATCCATCTTTCTTTTTAACAAAAAGAACAGGGGCTCCCCATGGAGAAACACTAGGGCGAATAAATCCTTTATTACTCAATTCCTCTAGTTGTTTCTTTAGTTAGACTAACTCTACAGTAGACATTCTGTAAGGGGTCTTCGATATAGGCCTTGATCCAGGAATTAAATCAATGGAAAACTCAACTTCTCGTTCTGGAGGATGTCCAGGTAAATCTTTCGGAAATACATCTACAAATTCGTTCACAATAGGTACATCCTCTATTTGAACATTCCTTTCCTCACCGACATTTATTTCATTCTCTTCCTCCCCAATAATTGAATTAAGTTGAGCTACTGGGGGTGGATCTAAATAAGAATAAGGTGGTGACGATTCTGCTCTAAAGATAAGGTGTTCCTTATCATTATTATCAAGAATCGTAACCTCTTTCTTCTTACAATAAATCTTTGCATCATAGTCCAAAAGCCAGTCCATACCGACGATTATATCAAACTCAATCATAGGTATGACGATGAGATCAGTAGATAAAGAACATTTATGTGCTCTAATGGGGACTGATTCACAAAACTTTGATGCAATGATACTTCCCTTAAGAGTTTTAACTAACAAATCCCTTGTTAAATCAAATTGGAAATATCTAATTTTCTTAGCAAACTGGGAAGATATGAAACAATGTGATGATCCAGAATCAAATAATGCATTTGCTAAACTTGAGGAAACCATTAAATTACCTGCCACCACGTCTTTCGGAGCTTCTACCTCAGTAGTAGTGATAGCATAAGCCTGGCCTTGATCCCTTGGCCTTTTCTGAGGAAAGTTCTCCTGACGTTTAGGACATGCATTTTCATAATGCCCCATCTCCCTGCAATTATAGCACTGAACGTTGGTAGCTTGCTTCTTCCCCTTGCAATCACGAGCTTGGTGGCCTTTTTCACCACACATGTAACAGACTCCCATTCCCTTCAAGCAAGTACCAGGGTGTTTCTTCCCACATTTACCACAGGATGGATATTCAACCTTTCCTTTCTTCCACTTATTTCCATTCCCAGATTGATCAGCAGGCCTCTTCTTCTCTTGCTTTGCATTAAAGTCATAAGACTTAGAGAATTCCTTTTCGGTCTTGATAGCACATGAGACAATGTCTTCGTACGATGAAAAGGATTGTGAGACTAATGCTCGACGGAGAAATGGTTTTAACCCATCAAAGAAACGATCAATCTTACTTCTTTGGTTACGTATATAATCACCAGCGTACCTTGCTAACCTTGTAAAGTTAGCCTCATACTTTGTGACATTCTCATCATCCTTCTGTCTCAGACTTAGAAATTGCATTTCCATAACTGCTCGATGGTCTCGAGGAAAGTATTTTTCTAAAAATATATCTTTGAACTCCATCCATTCCATATTTGATACTTCATCATCTTCCTTCGTATTTTGAATCAATGACCACCATTGATCAGCATCTCCAGTGAGGCGGTAAACTGCCATGATAACTTTTTCCCTTTCACTGCTCCCCAATGCCTGAAATATTTTCTCTAGGGAAAATATCCATTGCTCAGCTACTAAGGGATTTGTACTCCCATTGAACGCTGGTGGTTGTTTCCTCATGAATCGATCTAACATTGATCCTCCATGCTGTGGATCAGGGTGCTCCATACGGGTAAGGTTATTATTCATAACCTGAGTAAGCTGTCCCAGTATGGTGATTAGCTGATCGACTTCAGTTGCATCACCAGCTCCACTATAATTATCTTGAGTAGGAGGGAAATCCCTACATGGAGTGCGTGCATTGATACGGTTTCAATTTCTTCCACTAGGCGCCATTTCTAAACAATGGCATAAACTAGATCAGTTTATGAATCAAAATACATAATCCCATACTTATAAAACACTTAACATAAATTGAACTATTTATGGATATAATCCATAATCATAAGAATGTTTTCTTTGAGGAAGTATATACTCATAATCCCTTCAAAATGATTTGTAAAGAAAATGAGAGTTATCCTAAGCATATCCCCCGGGAGTGTCGTAACCAAGAGTGCAGCAAGGCCCGTTGTCGTGCACCAGTTCCCGTTCGAGTCTTGCTCAAAGCGGTGTTTTTGGGTTTTACCCCTAGGTACATCTGTGCCAGAGCCGCCCCTACCTGCTCGCATCCAGACATGGATGTATTGCTCGGAAAACTCACAAAATCTCTACAATACCAAAATTCTAGGCAGTTCTTCTATACTAATCCTCAAAGTTCATCTTAGGTATACGTGCTCTAATCAGAGTTTATCTAAATCTAGCTTCCAAGGTTTGTACTAAACTTCCTCTGATACCAACTGTAATGCCCCGACCCCAGTTACCCAGAGTCAGTGCATTAATACATAACATTGGCATGATCACAAGAAAGATAAAATCTCTAATGACCGATTGGTTTAGTAGCCTTGGAAACACTAGATATATTCATATGTTTTACATTACATCATAAAATGAAAAACTACAACAACAACATATTGTCTCCATAATCCACACTCATATCCCCTCATAATATCCCTTCAGGTCATTCATAACTTACTTCTTCACTTCCTGGGAAAAATAAAACATAGAAAAGGGGTGAGCTCAAATGCCCAGTAAGGATAACAATATAGCGGAAACTTTCATAAATAAGAATAAACATTTAAGGAAATGTATAACTAAAACAAAATCCTTTCAAACATGAACTTTCAACATGGTATGGCATAAATAAAATGAAAAAATTCCATTTACTTATTCACATGGATATTCTACTAATCGAATAATCACATGCAAAAATCAATAACCACTTTCATAATGTTGGAATGCATAATGCCAGACTATCATAACCACATAGTCAAGGCCTCGTGCCAAGACTAGAAATAATATTTTGTCAAGGCCTTGTTCCAAGACACTAGTTTGTCTCATGATACCTACCAATGCATCGAGGAGCTATAGCTGGATCCACCCGTCACTTACTAAGTCCAATGCATTCCCATATGAAAAGGTTTAAACATAACATAAACATTCGTATTAAAACTAGCATACAAAATGTCAATAATTTCACCATAAAATATGAATGGTATAAAAATAGCACATCCACAGTCAAACAAATCACAAAACCTTCAATACAATATACAATTTTTGTATCATAATAAATCAACTTCAAATAATCTTATAATCCATCAAAATATGTTGACATAGATGAAATCAATATTCTTTTTAATGAAATATCTCCTTTTATTTTGAAATCATTTAAGATCCGTATAAAATAAAACATTATCTTTGAAAATATTCTTATAAGCTTGTAAGGGAAGCTTTGAAGATTATATAATGGCGGAAAATAGCCGCACCCTCCGTATAAGTTAAAAAAACATTCTTACCTTAATTCTGTCGAAAAGGTTAAAAAGGACCTTGTTTTGAAAACGACGGAAAGATTCCTTTATAAACCTCTTATAAAAAGTCAAAAAAGGGTATAAATGACTTTAACCCATATTTTTGTAAATAATAAATATGTTTTGAAATACATTTCGAAGAAACATGGATGTAGATGATAAGGAAATCCCAGTAGATTATTACGTATAAACAACCTCGGATAATGAAGAGATTGTGAAATAACCCTTACCTTGTACTTTTCCTTGGTTGGGGTAGGTTAACCACCTGTATAATGGTGAAATAATTTTTATTAAATTATTCAAGAATCATATATATTAATATGATATCATATATGATCTTTTAATATTGATTTGTTATCAATATCTTAGAATTATCGTCGTTTCGGGTGTTAACTCACTCATTTTCTTTTATATGTTTTTTTACATAATCCATGTTTGTTGTATCTTATTCATATCCAGAATGATATCAAGTCCTTAAATATCATTTTTAAATCATCAAATGATAATTTTACTTGAATGGATACGATGGAGAATGAATCTTATCGCGTTCGTGGAGACGGTAGTCCGTACGTACGCACGAGCGACAATATCATTCTTTTGATATTAAAATAATATATAAATGGATGGTATATCATATATACAGAATAATTAACATGTTATATTTATTATTTACATTATTTACACATCATTATTATACCCATCCAAATAATATTATATTGAATAACAATTACACCACGACGTGGAGACGGTAAGCCGTACGTACGCACATATGGTGACATGTTATTCAAAGGGTTGATAGAATAATGAATATGGTTGTACCATATTTATAATAACATAACAGTATATGTGAGATACTGGAGTTATTATTTTAGAATGGTAAGAACAAAGAAATAAGAAGTGGAAGAAGAAAGGAACATTAAAAGGAGTGGTGAAAACATTACCTCTTTTTCAGGTTCTTCTTTTTGATTTGATCAAAAGGGCTCCTTAGGTTGGCTTTATGATCAAACTAAGGCCTCTAGGTTGTAGTGAGGGATGTTGGGAGAGTATTTGGGCAGAGTTTGGCCGAACCAAAAGGCTTTGAAGGTGTGAAGAAATGAGAATAAGGAGTGCCCTTTTATAAGAGGGGTGAGGGGCACCTTTTGAAAAGCTAGAAATATTAATTTATAATAAATTCATATTCGGTTTCTAATGGATCCAAAGTTGATTATTCAAAGGTTAAGGTGGGGATGGGTCGAAAACAACTAAACCAATAGAATTTAGACAGGTTTGGGTACTTATATTAACCTTATCTTTAAGTATTAACTCTAAGTTAATTAGTTTCACTTTTACAATGTCTCTTTGTATTTTTATATAATATGGTTAATAAACTTACAATATACATCCAAGAGACCCCCAAGTGGTCCATTAATGATGAAACTATCATTATATAAGTCTCTTGGCCGAATCTTAGATTTTTAGGAATTTAAAATCAATTAATAATATAATATTTGTTTTAAGAACTCTTTTATGTCAATTTTGACACTATTCAATAGTTGATTTTTGTGGAACTCATAACAGTTTTATTACTTCTAAAAAAGTCAATTAAATAAATAATAATATATCATATTATCCTATAAAATTAGTTTAATTCATTAAAAGTTTAATATTATATTTATTTGGTATTTATAATATCAATTATTTTAATTTTTCACTATTATAGTAATTACTGCATCATCATTGTGTCATAAATAAAATAAATTATTTAATGTTTAAAAATTATAAATAAAATTTCATTATGTATTAAATCTTTTTATCTTTCTAATGAATATTTATAATCTAAAATCCAACATATATAACACTATGTAACAATTGTTTTTCTAAAAGATATATGCTTGTGTCATTTTTGTATTCATTTTAACTTAATTAAAATAAAGTGTCATTATCACTTACAAGTGGATCCATGGGGTCCCAAAATCGACCAAAAGATTCCCATGGTCGACCATGTATCAACAAATAGGGTTAAGACACGTTTTAGGGAAATTTAGTATTATTATAATATTATTTGTTAACCCTTATTTACCGGATTTACCCTTAACCATGGTAAATAAAATATTTACCGCAGTAATTATTCAAAATGTCTAAAAATAAAAGTTACCTATTTACACAATTTGAACATCCGGATTCCAAATATGGAATCCATTTTCCTAAATTCAAAACACAGAAGTGGCAGAAATTAATTTAAAATAAATTCCAGCTGTCAAAACAAAAAGCGTGTTTTTAAGAGATAATAACTATCAAAAGATTGACACTTGTTTATGTTCGGTTTAATTGTAAAATTATGTCCAATGACCAACATTATATTAAATGGTAAAAATATATTCTAAATATACTTTAAAACTACTAAAATTCATAATTTATCACTATTAATTATTTTGATTAAAAAAGTTGTTTTTAATTAAAATTTAGTAATTTTCACTATTCATCAAAATATGAAAGTTAACCGAAATGTACGAAAATTTCACCTTAGGCTAAATTCGATATTCCAAATCCAAAAATGAAGTCCATTTTGAAATATAAAATATATATAATTTCAAAAAGTAGGTATTACTATTCATAACGGCTAGTTTGATTGGTTGTTAGAACTCGGTGTTGCATACAACACACGTTATCTCATTATTCAAATAGAAGCGTACCATAGATGCTTGGGGTGTTACATTATTAATTTAAAATTAATTCCCATTGTCATAACCCAAAAGAGTGTTTTTAAGAAATGATAACTAACAAAATATTGATTTTTGTTTATATTCAATTTCAAAGTGAAATTATTTCCAATGGATGACATTGGATTAAATGGTAAAAATGCAATCTATTTATAATTCCAAACCATTAAAATTTATAATTTAACTCTACATATTATTTTGATTAAAAGAGTTCTTTTCAGATAAAATATAGTATTTTCCGCTATTCACCAAAATATGAATGTTATCAGGAAAACACCAAAAATTAATTGAAACTAAATTCAAATGTACTGAATCTAAAGAAGAATTTTATTTTGGAAAATTTAATATATAAAAGTTTCAAATATTGGATTTATCAAATGATTCGCAATTAAAAGACTGTAAAATTACATTTTTAAAAAAATACTTATTTTATCTCAAATAATGATTTTATTTCATTATGTCTATGAAACTCATAATATGGATTCTAAAATTATAAGGATTATATAATGATAAAATTTTAGTTAATAATATTCATAACCTCTTTTGAACATCTAGTTTGGTAAATAGTGGTTCGATGGAACTCGGTGTTGCGTGTAGTGTAATTTATTGAATTATTTTGAAGAAATAACATACTATAGAATCATGGGCTGTTAAATTCTTCATCCCTTCAATAAATTGTGTCCTTGAAATTTGAAATTATATTTAGAAAATTAATGGTTGAAAATTTAAATTACCTTTGTTGGAAAACCCACATCGAAAATTGGGTTAATAAAATTTAGATTTAATAAGAGGAACAGGGGAATGAAAAATTCACCAATAAATTATGATCTAGATTTGGAGAACATTGGTGTCAATTAGAGACACACAATTAGAAGAAAAACGCAATGATTTATAGAGAGTCATTAATGTCATCAATCACAAACAATTTTTGAATTGAGGGCCTCAAAGCCATCAATATATGATTATTTAAAATATCCTTGGTTCAACAAAACATAAGGTATTAGGATAAAACATAATTAGTTTTAAGATTTCTTACCTAAAATTTTTGAATTAGTTTCTTCGTATAATAAGGGAAGAAAAAATATATACTTGACAAGTAGATTTCCATCATCATCTTTCACTCTAAAAGATAACAGAACATAAAAAAATATTTTATTAATCCTAATGATATAAGGTTACAAAAAAATTGATTTATAATTCATCTACCAGAGCTTTAAAAACCTACGTTATTCAACCTTAGACATAACGTTGTCATGTGGTAGGTGATACACCTTTGTCTCTCTTCGGTTGCAGGTTCAAGTCTCGCGGCCTTTCTGGACGTGACGGGTTGCCGCCCGACCTCCGGGCTGTTCTTTTTATGGAAATCAAAAAAAACTCAAAATAAACTTATCTAATATACTTCTGTCCAAAAACACAGTCCAAAATTTATACGGAAGGTAAACACAGTGATGATCAATTTTTCCAGGTAAAAGCATGTGATCACCTTCATCATGTATTCTTTTAAAAAATTGCAACATCCTAAATTACCATTAAACATTATCGATTACATTCAAGATCTTTTATTCCTTATGGAATATTGGATATACTCCTTCTATCCAAAAATGTTTTATCCTCCAACAAATAAGGAATATTCAAATAATTAATCAGTTTCAAGGTAGTCAAGAATATCCAATATAATTTATACAAATCAATCATGTATTATTCCAAAATCACTACCTCATTTTCAGAACTATATTATGGTTTATCTTTTTCACAAACATATATTTTCCAAAAATTTACCCTTGTATTGAGTCACATTTCTTTGATCCACACAATCTAAAGACCTTAATGAAATAGTATTGTAGTAAAATCCTTATATACTCTATAATTATTATAATATGTATATCATTAATACAATACTCAAATGACACAATAATTTAATAACAACCTAAGAAATATAATCATTCCTCTATATATTCTGTAGTATCATAACTTTATTATTATCCAATATAAGCATTTGGGGTATATTCTTATGATTTGGACATTGATTCAGGTAGTGTCCCAACTCCATTCAGATGAATCATTGTACATTTAATACTTTTTTCCGACACTATCAATGACATACATGGTGTCCTTTTTCTCCACACTTATAACAAACATCCATTGCCTTCAAGCATTTAACAAGGTGAAATATATGATCTTTCTTACTCTTTGGATCATACGTATTTCTCGAGTTTACATTCTTTATACTGGGTGGCATTTCTATACAATGGAATACACTGGGTGAGATTATGAATTACAATGCATAATTCCAAACATTTAAAATACCTAAAGTAAATTGAATAGTTTTGGATATAATCCATAATCATAATAAATGTTTTCCTTGAAGAGGTATATACTCAAAAACCCTTCATAATGGTTTTTAAATAAAATGATAATTATCCTAAGCATATCCCCCAGGAGTGTCGTAACCAAGAGTGTATCAAGGACTGTTGTTGTGCACCAGTTCCAATTCGACTCTAGCTCAAATAAGTGTTTTTCGGGTTTACCCCTAGGTACATCTATGCTAGAGCCACCTCTACCTCCTCATATCAAGACATGGATGTGTTTCTTGGAAAAATCGAAAAATCTATAAAATACCCAAATTTTAGGAAGTTATTCTATAATAATCCTCAAAGTATATCTTAGGGCTATGTGCTCTAATCAGAGATTACCTAAATATAGTTTCCAAGGTTTATACTAAACTTCCACATATAACAACTATAACACCGTGACCCTAGAAGCCCAGAGTCAGTGCATTAACACGAATGATAGTAATGATCCCGAATGATCAAGTCTGAAAAGACAGATTAGTTTAGTATCCTTGATTGTACTAGGTACATTCATAATGTTTACATTACATCATGAAATGGAAACCAACAACAACATTGTTTCCATAGAAAAACACTGAGATCCCCTAGACTATCCCTGTAGGTCAGTCATAATATACATCTTTGCATCATGGGAAAAATAAAACATAGAAATGGGTGAGATTAGATGCTCAGTAAAAACAACAATATAGTAGAAACATTCATAAATAATCATAAACATTTTTGGCAATGTATAAGACTAAAATAAAAGTCTTTCAAACTTTAACTTCAGTATAACATGGATAAGATAAAATAAAATAATCTCATTTACTTATTCACATGGATATTCTACTAGTCGAATAATCACATGGAACATCAATATCCACCTTCATAAATATGGAATGCATAATTCCAAACATTCATAAACACATTGTCAAGGCCTTGTGCCATGACTACAAATAAGATTTTTTCAAAACCTTGAGCCAAGACACTAGTTTGTCTCATGATACCTACCAGTGCATCGAGGAGCTATAGCGGGCTCCACCCGTCAATTACTATGTCCAATTCATTCATCATATGAAAAGGTTTAAACATAAAATAATCATTCGTATTAATACTAGAATAAGAAATGTAAATACTTTATCCATAAACCATGACTGGTATAAAAACAAAACGCCCACATTCAAACATATCACAAAACCTTCAATACAATATGAAATATTTTTATCATAATAAATCCACATCAAACAAGTTTAAAATAAATCAAAGTATGATGAAATTGATGAAAATGATTTGTAATACTCTTTGAGAGAAATATCTGATTTTCATGAAAACATTTAAAAGTCACACAATTTAAAAAGGAAGAGATCAAAAAACATTTTTCAGTCAAAGTGTCCCATACCACATTGAATATTTTGAAATGAATTAACATTTTATAAACACTCATGTCTATATAAAAAAATCCTGAAAACCCATTTTGAAAACATGGACATTAATGAGAACTATTTAGAAGAATATGTATTTAAAACATTTAAAATTATTTTTTAGTAATAATACCATTAAATGAATCCCTTTAAAAACTCTTTTATGAAAAATGGAAATGAATAATAAATATTTCCCAATATATACTTACGTAAAAACAACCTCGGATAATAAAGAGATTGTGAAATTAACCCTTTCCTTTTAATATTCCATTGTCGAGGGTAGGTTAAACTCATGTATAATAGTGAAATAATTGTTATTAAATTATAATAGAATCATATACATTAATATTATTTCGTATATAATCTTTTAACATTTCTTTGTTTTTAATAACGTTGTATTATCATATTTTCGGGTGTTAACTAATTCATTTTCCTTTATATGCATTGTAACAAAAGTAATTTCTGTTCTAGATGGGATTTATCTTATTCATATTCAGAATTATTTTAGGTATTTAAACATTAATTTTAAACATCTAATAATTTATATTCTAGAATGGATTATGATGTGGAATGAATGTCATTGTGTTCGGGGAGACCGTAATCCAAACGTACCAACGAGCGACAATATCATTTTTCTATATTAAAATAATATATAATTAGAAGGTATATAATATATACTAAATCATTATCATGTTAAATTTATTATTTACATCAATTATAACTCATTATTATACCCATCCAAATAATAATGTATTTAATAACAATTACACCATGTCGTGGAGATGGTAAGCCGCACGTACGCACGTATAATGACATGTCATTCTTGTATATCTTTTGTAGTATGATGACATTATTATTATCAAATAGTAGCATTTGAGGTATACTTTGATGATTAGGACATTGATTCCCATAGTTTCTCAACTCCTTGCAGATGAAGCATTGTACATTTGAAACATTTTTCTTACACTTGCAATCATGTTCTTGTTGTTATTTTTCTCCATACAGATAACAAACTCCCATTCCCTTCAAGAATTTACCATGGTGATTCTTTCCATAGTTATCACATATGGGAAAATCTTTCTCTTCCCTCTTCCCTTTATCCATCATTATCTCTTCCATCCTTTTCTTCTCTTGCTTCCCTTCAAAGTCGTAAGACTCAAAGAGTTCTTTACTTAACTTATTAACACATGATACTATTTTTTTCATATGTTGAGAATACACGGGACACTATTTCCCTAATATATGTTGGATTATTACCATGAAAGATATGATCCTTCTTACACTTTAGATCATACGTATTGCTAGATTTCACATTCCTTCTACTTGGCACCATTTCTATACAATGACATACGCTATGTCAGTTTATGAATTGCAATGAATAATTCCAGAGTTGTAAAATACCTAATGTAAATTGAACAGTTTATGGATATAATCCATAATCAAAAAAAAATTTCCTTGAAGAAGTATGTACTTATAATCCCTTCATAATGGTTTGTAATGAAAAAAAGAATTATCCTAAACTTATCCCTCGGGAGTGTCGTAATCAAGAGTACAACATAGCCTGTTTTCATGCACCAGTTCACGTTCGAGTCTATCTCAAAGCAGTGTTTTCGGGTTTTACCCCTAGGTATATCTGTGCCAGATCCACCTCTAACTGCTCATATCCATACATGGATGTATTGCTTGAAAAACTCAAAAAATATCTATAATACCAAAATTTTAGGATGTTATTCTATACTAATACTCAAAGTCTATCTTACAGATATGTACTCTAATCAGAGTTTACCTAATTCTAGTTTCCCATGATTGTACTAAAATTCCTCTAATACCTACTCTAACTACCCGACCCCGGAAGCCCAGAGTCGGTGCAATATTATGTATCATTAGAATGATCAAGAGAGATCAGGTCTCGAATGATAGATTAGTTTAGTATCCTTGAAAGTACATGATACATTCATAAGGTTTACATTACATCATATAATGGAAAACAACAACAACATTGTTTCCATAGACAACACTGAGATCCCACAGACTATCCCTGCAATTCAGTCATAATATACTTCTTCCCATCCTGGAAAAAATAGAACATAGAAAGGGGTGAGCTCAGATGCTTAATAAGGATGAAAATATTGTCGAATCCTTCAAAAATATGACTAAACATTCAAGGAAATGTATAAGACTAAAATAAAAGTGTTTTAAACTTGAACATTAGAATCATATGGAAAATATAAAATAAAATAATCCAATTTACTTATTCACATGGATATTATATTAGTAGAATAATTACACAGATTATCAATAGCCACTTTCATAATTATGGAATGAATAATTCTAGACTTTTATAACCACATAGTCAAGGACTTGTGCCAAGACTACGAATAATATTTTGTCAAGTCCTTGTGCCAGGTCACTATTAAATCTCATAAGACCTACCGATTCATTGAGGGGCTATAGTGATCTCCACCCGGCACTTACTATATCCAATGAATTCATTATATGAAAAGGATTAAACATAACTTAAACATTCGTATTAAAACTAGCATATGAAATATCAATACATTATAAATAAATCATGAATGGTATAAAAATAACATATCCATAATCAAACATATCACAAAACATTCAATACAATATAATGGATTTCTATCATAATAAATCTACTTCAAACAAGTTTAAAATCCATCAACGAATGTTGACATTGATGAAAATGATTTGTAAAACACTTTGAGAGAAATATATCATTTTCATGAAAACAAATAAATGTCCGACAATTTAAAAAGGAATAAATTTAATTTTTTTTTGAATAAAATTGTCCCATAAAACATTTAAACATTTCATTGGAATTATCCTTTTAAAAACATTCATGTCCATAGAAATAAATCCTGAAAACCCATTTGGAAAACATGGTCATTAATGAAATCGATTTAGAAGAATAAGTATTTAAAACATTTAAAATTAGGTTTAGTAAAAAGTCCTTGAAAATAATCCCTTGGAAAACTCCATTATGAAACATTGACATAGATAATAGATATGTCTTAGTAGATACTTACGTAAAAAAACTCTGATAATAAAGTGATTGTAAATTAACCCTTACCTTTTACTTTTCCGTGTTTGAGGGTAGGTTATCATACTATATAATGGTGAAATAATTGTTATTAAATTATACTATAGTCATATATATTAATATGATTTCATATATAATCTTCTAACATATCTTTGTTATTAATATCTTCATATTATCATTGTTTCAGGTGTTAACTGATTCGTTTTCCTTTAGATTATTTGTTATGAAAGTAATGTTTATTATGGATTGGATGTATATTATTTATATTCATAATGATTTTATGTCTTTAAACATTATTTTTAATCATCTAATGAAATTATGTCATGAATGGATTACTATAGATAATGAATCTCATTGTGTTTGTGGAGACGGTAATCCATACGTACGCATGGGCTACAATATCATTATTTTTATATTAAAATAATATATAATTCGATGGTATATCATATATAATGATTCATTATCATGTTATATTTTTTAATTACATCAATTAAAATTCATTATTATACCCATCCAAATATTAATGTATTGAATAACAATTACACCATTGCGTGGAGATGGTAAGCCGTACGTATGCACGTATGGAGACATGTCATTCAAAGGATGGATAGAATAATAAATATAGTTGTACATATATTTATAATAACATAATAGTATATAGAAGACACTGGATTTATTATTTTAGAATGGGAACAACAATGAAAGGGGATGTGGAAGAAGAAAGGAACTTGAATGAGATGATGAAATATTTAACTCTTCTTTGGGTTCTTCCTTTTGATTTGATCAAAAGGGATCCATAGGTTTGATTTCTGACAATCTAAAGACATCTAGGATTACGGGAGGACAGTTGAGATAGTATTTTTTTAGAGGGTGGCCAAGCCAAAAGGCTTCAGATGTGCGAATATGAGAGAAGGTGGAGTGCCCTTTTATAAGAGGGGTGAGGGGCACATTAGGAAAATCTAGAAATATTATTTTATAACAAAATCCTTTTCTGTTTCTAATGGATCCACAATGAAATATTTAAATTCTAGGATGGGGATGGGTCTAAAACTACTCAACCAATTGGTTTTGGGAAGGTTTGGGTCATTATATTAACTTTGTCATTTATATTTAACTCATAGTTAAAAAGTTTGACATTTACCATGTCTCTTTGTATTTTTATATTATATGGTTAATAAACTTACTATAATCTTCCAAAATAACCTCATGTGGTTCATTAATGACATAGATAATATTATTCAATAACTATGGGTGAACCTTAGAGTTTTTGGAATAAAATATCAATTAATAATATAATATTTTAAAAAAAACTCTTTTATGTTAATTGTGACAGTATTTGTTATTTTGTTATTTATAAATTCATAACAACATTATTACATTGACAAAAAATAATCTAACCAACCCTAACATTTTATATTAAACTATAAAATTAGTGGAATTCATAAAAACTCTCAAATTACTTTTATTTGGGTATTTATAATATCAATTATTTAAAACATTGATAAATATAGTAGTTACTGCATCATAATTTTCTCATAAATAAATTTAATAATATATAATGTGTAAAAAATATAAATAAAATACCATTATGTACTAAATCGTTTTATCTTTCGAATGAATATTTGTAGTCGAATAAATCTTATGTGTAACCCTATATTAAAAATGCTATAGTTATTAAACTTTCAATTTAAAAATTTTAACTCTTCTTTGAATTAAATAATAATAAATGAACTAATCTAATCCAAGTGAACCTAAAGGATCATATATTATTCCTAAGGTTTTTCTGTTCGAATTACACTTACCCAATTGAATTACGACATTTTCTAGGGTAATAAAAATATCTTTTTTACCCTTAATTACTCTGTTAACTTTTAACCGTGGTAAATAAAAGTAAAACGTTATTATTCAAAAAAAAATTATTTTCATCATATTGAACCGCAATTTACTTATATTTATCAACCATGGCTCTCATATTTTCGAAATTCAACTCATAGAAGCTATAAAATTATGTTTTATGTAAATTTGAAAATGCTTCTCGGAGATGGGTGAGAGAGGGTAAAAAGTTCAACAAAATTTTTATATATAAAAGATTATTACAACAATGACTCCAATTAGTTAAATTGAACATATATAGGTATTATGTATCTATTATTACCTAAAATAAATTTAAATAAAATAAATTATTATTTAAATAAAAATCGGTTTTAAACAATAACTAAGTGTTTCTAAGAAATCATCAAGAAATGAAAGATTTCAGAAAAATAAAAAAATTTCACCCTAAACTGATATTGATATTGTAAATTCAAAAAAATAAGTCTATTTTACAAAATTCATAACGTATAAGTTTCATTAATTAACATAAAATTAATTTTCATTGTCATAACCAAAAAACATGTTTTTAAGAAATAATAACTATCAAAAGATTGAACTTGTTTATGATAAATTTCAAAATGAAATTATTTCCAATGAATAAAATTGGATTAAATGTTAAAAATATAATATATTTATGCTTTAAAATAGTAAAATTTATAATTTAATAAAAAATATAATGTTATTAAAAAAAATTCAGTTAAAAAATAATATTTTTCATGATTCACCAAAATATAAAAGTTTTCTAAAAAACACCAAAAAATTATGGAAAATAAATTATTATGTCCCAAATCTAAAGAAGATGTTAATATTGAAAAATTAAATATTCAAAAGTTTCAAATATTGGATTTAAGAAAATGTTTTCCATTAAAAGGTGGTAAATTTTCATTTTAAATAAAATACTTCTTTTATCTAAAAAAAATGAATTTGTTTTTTCATTATGTCTAAAAAACTCGTAATATGGAATCTAAAACTGTAAGGATTATATAAATTTTAAAATTTAATTTATAATATTCATAACCTCTTTTGAACATCTAGTTCAGTAAGTCATGTTGCGCTTGAACTCGGCATTGCGTGTAGTGCAAGTTATTGAATTAAATTGAAGAAATAACTTACCATGAAATCTTGGGATGTTATAATAAAGGTTCTTACATATTCTCTCACTCAATTCCTATGAACCCGTAGGTAAAATATCAATGAAATGAACTAATGAGAGTTAGACTATAAAATTAGTATTTGAGTTCCCTAATTTTTTAGAACCAACAATCATTGTAAGGAACTACTTTCACCATAGTAAAATAAAATTATGGAAAGGGACCCATAACACACCACACACATGCACACACCTCTTCTATGATCAACCATAGACACCGCCTATATATGGGGATAAGTTATACCCAATTATTGTCTCATGTATTATCATCTATCTTTAGCATCACTTGGAAGAGACCATGGTAATTACTCCCTCTCATCACTTGTGTTAGATCCGGGACATCTCACCATCCAATCACATGGGAGAGACCACCTTCTTCCCACCAGCCTCTCACATGGGTGAGACCCAATCACCACACCATACCATCAAATATTTGAAACCCTCATCATCTAACCCTACATTATTTTGGGTGGAAATTTTTTTTTGAAAAATATTACAATTTACAAGGCATTCCACTCATCCTACTTTCACATGTGAATGATATTTTTCATGAATTTACTATGGAAAACTATCATATTATTCTCTATAATAATGGAGTAATGAACACCTATATATTTATTTCATTATGTTAATTAACATAATATATTAAATTATAACCTCAAAAAATAAATTCCTCCGACAACTCCACAATATATTTTTAATTATATTATCAAGACATTAAATTTTCCCTTATTCGATTATACATTACCTATATAACTGTTTTCTATCACATGTAATCCTTATCATCTATTTTTCTTAGGGTGTATTTTATCATTAATTTCATTTTAATTTGGGGCCCTAATCATAGGGGTAGTGGTACAAGTTTTTTTGGATCACATGGTTGAACAAATACAATGCATGCTTCATGAAATGTGAATGGATGTTTAAAACATCCATGCCTTCTATTTTGTGTCTATATGATGTTTACGACCCAATTTGGAACTTATTATTGTTAAAAAATGTATTATTATCTCATCCACCCCTTTTTAGAATGTGGAAATCCCCACAAGGGAAATCCCCTACATCTACAACCTATTTGGATTTTAAATTTATATGAAGATAGAAAATTGAACACATTATGGAGTGATCTTGTATAATTTCTTATTTTACACCACATCCCAACTTCCTCCCATTTCCCATACTCTATACATTAGTTAATTGATATTATATTCATTATGGTTAATCACATTGTTTAATCCCAATTTAAATCCTATTTTGTTCTATTATAAAAATTTTAGAATATCTTATAAAATCTTATTTCGGAAACCGGTCATGAATCATAAAATCTTATGGGTTTAAATAGATTATCACATTCACACTGTAATTATATATATAATTATGGGATACCAATATAGTTTTATGAACACCAAAATAATGTATTCCTTCTCAAAGGGATATATTTTATATGACACACTCCTTTAAAGGCTTTTATTCCCACAAATCCTCCTTAGTGAAACCACTATATACAGAATACCAACTCATTCCTATATGTTTTCAAATTTTACGAATTAATTTACATAACAGGAAAACTATATAGACCTTGATTCTTGCCTTTATATTAACATTACAGTGAATCACTAATGATTGATCCCAAATTTATTATGTTAAAATGTACACACATATTGCTTAATATTATTATTTTAAAATGTGAATCCAATTTCATTACCATGTGGAGTTAAAATTCATCTTATAGTCATTTGAAATGACCATAAATTGTGTCATTTGAACTACATGGGATTAAAGTCATATCTCGATGGTATATGTATAAATCATCCCCAATAATTGATTTACTATTTCTTTAATAATATATTGCCAAAATCATTTAAACATAACCCTAAAGAGGTAATTTATATCCTTCCATCACTTTATCATACCAATATATGTCTATGTTCAAATTAAATTAGTTCCACAATCCCTATTGACCATACTATCATCATCCCATGTTCATGATAATGTCATTCTCCCTCCAAAAGAACTATATTTCATCTATATCCTATCATATAATACACGTCATGAAATATTCTATTTCATATATATCTTCATATATTCATACGTCTTGTAAAAAAACCATTCTCATTAGTCAAGATTCCATTTGACATACACCAAAAAGGGTAACTAACAATGATGTTCTACACTGTTAAGTTATATGAATATTTTTTATTCATCTGTAGTATATAATAAAAAATATGTTTGATTGGTACTTATAACATGACCTAAAAATGTACTTCATTTCCCACTATGTTATATAGTAGTATATGGGTTATGATTCCGTTCATAAGGATATGTTGGAATGCATTTTATGAAACCTAACCTGGAACCATAAAAATCTAATACATTCATAGATCATGATAAACTCAAGATACCCAAGATATATGTATTTTGATTATAATGATCCAAAAACTAGAATCATAAATAATAAATAAGTAACACAGTAGAGAAGATATGATACATATGTATGGAACCATCGATGTAGATCCAATATTACAAGTAGTTAATTCACACTGATATGATACCTATGATATACCCAAAAGTTCACATCAAAATAGTCAAATATATGAGATTAAATATTTTGGTAACATGTTTCATATTCGGATATAACAAATATTAACTAACATTTCATAAATTGTTAAGACAAACATAGTGTATGAAATAATTCCACCCAAGAGGGTTGGTGTTTCCAGACCTCCCATCCCCTTGACCAATTTGAGTTTATATGATTTATTTATAAGAATCCAGAATTACATGCAACCTTTGGAATGTAGTCTAGTATCTTATTACAGATATGGGGTCCATTGACTGTTTCTATTTATAGGAACAAACCCTAATGAAAATTGTCTGAGGCATCAGTAATGACTCAACATGGAGTTATGTAGAAATACTTATACCTTAAAAAACCAATCACAGGCCACCCCATCAATGACCAAAAAAGAAACAGTGAACCCAAATTGGGTCATGATATATTTATATACTGTCACATTTACCAATCATTGGTACCTTTGGTATTTCATATTCTTCATAGAACAAAATATTGATTCTAATGTGAATATTTCAATGATTAAACAATTGTGTACATCATACGTAGTACATTTAGAATGTAATATTACTCATGTTGTGGAACTGATGGGTATCCTTATTGGTGTTTTCATTGTACTGATAGTTACCCCTCTAATGTTCTCTCTTTGATCAAATGATATTTAATTTTCATCATTAATGAATTATGATACTTCATCCACCACATGGTCGAAACCACAACCTGAATAATGAAAACATCCAACATCATAATATCTTACACTAAGAGGGAATCACAATCTTAATAGAATACCATTTTAATGGTACCATTCTATCCAAAGAGGCTACACAATTTTGTAACAGGAATTGATTCATCTGAACCTATCCAATATAATGAAGGACACAACAAATGCAATGAAAATTGTCACCAAGACAGACCACTTTATCTAAAACTATGAAATCAAATACCATACATTTCTTATGTAGGTGTATTATGGAGTCAAACATTAATTCACCCTGATTTAGGAGTTTACAAGGATGGTTATTTTATAATTTTGATGCCATCATAATTCATTAATCACCTCACATCTTAATGCTAAGGGAACATCCCTCCAGGTCTCCCCTTGGTTACTCAAACCCAAGTACCTATGTTATCCTTCTAGTCATGGTGTTATATTGGACTCAGTTAGTATTCCCTACCCAAATTTCACAAATGAATCATAATTATTACCATTAATCATTCCAAAATACCTATTTACATGTATAAAGTCTACTATAAAATCAAGATAGTAAACATGTGGAAGGTGCATATTCATTTCCACCCAACAAAGCTCGTTGGAATATCTAGAAGGATAATGGAGGAATGGAGTGAGTGTATATTCTCGCATAAAGTGTAAATTTATACCAATATATACTAGAAACAATAAACACGTTGGATCATATTCATACTCATACATTTCTAAATTTGCAACATATTCATTCAAAAATAGAGGATATTCACCAATATATTATGGCTATCACTTATGAAAGAGGAATATTCTCATATAAAAAAATATATAATAATATTGTAATCTACAACATGAATATATAACTACTCTTAAAAATGTTCATATCTATTCTCACATTAAATAGGATTGTCGATATATTCTAATAAAGGATGTAGAACATAGACAAATTCAAATATCCATATTGACTAGGGTTCATCATCCCAGATTATTATAGACCCATGGAATGATTCAAATTCATGATAAAGGGAAAGGAAAATTAAGATGTTATCAGAGTAGGATTATTCATATACTCTCATTCGAAATGCGCTTTGTTGGAACATTTTGATAGTATCCTCACTAAAAGATTATGTCCCTATCAATAATATAATGTAGTTATGGAACTTTTTTCATATTATAGATGACAGGTCAATATTCATGATCCCTCCAATGGAGGAATACATGAGTATCCCTTAGAGGACAAACTAGTTGAGGAATATTTATTTTCACCCATTCCTTAGGTCTGTCAAAATTTTTTGGTGAGGAACGAATATTCAAAATGAGTGCAGATTCAATTGTCAACCATGTATATATTGTATTTTCAAACATTTATCCAATAGTGGGATCTTATTTTTGATTTTTTTCAATTATTCTTTCATATCCTATAAAACACTTGGTGGTGGGAACACATGCCAAAAATTTCCAATAATAGACATTGGTATATAGTAGTGGCCACCATGAAATATGCTCACATCCCTGTTCATCCCCAAATTGTATGTCGGTATATTTTTAAAAAATGTTTTAGGATATGCAAATTACAACTTTTATCTACTATATAACCCTTAAATGAAAGCAATGCATATTTATAGAATATTAAGGATCCACTATCTCTTCATATGAAGAATATGTTCTTGACAAGAATTAAACTCCCCCTTGTAGTATCATTAATGTTAACTATAGGGGTCATATCAATATCATCATTCATAAAAAACTACCCACTATGATAAATCTCCTACGAAGGGACTAACTCACCTTTTTAGGGAACCATTGAATATAAAGGTTCCCAAAAACACTAGTTTAAACATTATATGGCTCCCAACCAATAGTCACTAATACAACACATCTATTATCATATGAAAAAAAGTCTCGGTTATCATTCCCTCTTACAGACCAAAAGTCACCATTTCTGGGAAAGAGACCACAATGGTCTGATCAGGTAAACAAATGTTATTATTCTAATGAGTCTACTGTTGATATGTTGAAATGGACTTCCAAGATAAATCATTTGAATATGTTCTAGACTATATCAAATTCCAATAATGAAATAATTAATGCATTACATGGGGAATTCATCACTTATAAATTCTATAACTTGTGGAGAACTCACCAAATAATTTTGGATAATAAAATACCTTATTAGTGATGTGATGATCGTCTTGAGGTGGTGAACATGATATTATATCATATATAATGTTCGTTTTTCATTTCAGCACATGAATTGAGGTAAAAAAATAACTACAAAGTCCACCAACATGGTTTTTCAATTTTTTAATGGGCATCTGGATGACAAATTCTAATTCCTCTTATGACATGAACATCTTGTAATAGGGTGATTAGAAAGAATATCTCTCCACATCATCCATTATTCTGTATATTCAACTGAATAAGATAAATGTCATTTCATCACCCAACAAGACGTCATCGGTCTAAAAAATATTAAAACTAGATAGATGATTAAATAAATTAAACCATATATAATTCACAAAAACATTATAATTGGAGGGATTGGGACATTAGTAGTACCCCATGTCTAAGAAAAAAAATGTCTGCAAACAAATTCCATATGTCTGGGGGAAAAATTTTAATGTATGGTACACCATATGGAAAGTGTATCATGTTTAGACAAGGACTACACATAGATCATGATCGATTGGAAATTCACCTAATCATAATGATTTCATTAGAATCCAAAATAACAGCTATCTAGGAAAAAAAATTCTATAGGGAAGGGGTAATTTTTACATCTACCTCCACACCCCGGGACATTAAATCCTTTGTGGGCGTAGATTATATTATTGGATGTTCCCATGAAACCACATCCCATAGTATTGGAGATATTTTTACCATAGTTTTCACCTTTTTTGTAAAATATTCAATGTATCATGGTGTATCAATAATGTCCCGAGATCAACAAAAAACCTTAAGATAGAGGTAATTATTACCATTCCTTATGATATGATCAGTCATTTCTAATTCTAGATGTGATTTCTAGCTGTCTATTGCCTATTCCTTCACACTTACAAGCCACACACCACATTTATTTTTTCAACATTCAATGAGGATAGTTATGGATTACCATAGGACCACTAATCATAGATCAAAACCAGTGAAGCCATGATAATTTAGATCAGATCATAAAAAGGTCACAATACAGAATGCACCTTTTAGGAAAGGATATAAGGGGAAGTCATCAATAAAACACACTAAGAATATGTATGTGGTAAAGAGGCACTCTATTATAATGAGGATGGAAAACTGATTCCAATATTCACATGCTCCATAGTGAATATAAACACATTCAATAGAGTAGATGATAATGCTTGGGCATACACTACATAGGCCACATAGGATTTCCTTAATATGGTGGGACATAATCCCTCAACCATTCCACCTTATACACCAGATGATGTTGACTAGCATCAAGGGAATATGATTTGTATCTGGGGAAGATTATTCCTTCATAGGTAAAAGTAAGACACATTAGTAGTAATATATTATATGAAACAATAGAACTGGACAATATAACAACCTGACCATTAACCAAAAATTGTGAGCTCGGTAATACCAAACTGACAGTAGTAGAAAAATTATATTAACTTATCCTTGATAAATTAACAACATGAAGATGCTAGATAATAAATAATAGATATTAATTATTATGAATATCATGTTATTTATAAGTAATGAAATAATGATATGTCATAAAATAGATATTATAATATAGCACCAACTGTACAAAAATGCCATATATGTAAAAAACATTAACAACCAGTATGATGAGAATAATCTCAGACCCATGCTCCCGCACAATATCATAATAATACGAATCAAACTTAACAATTTATACAAATTTATTTACAAATATATCAACCATGAATTATGATAGGGTACTAAAGGTGGACCCCGAAAGGTCTGAGACATACTAAATAGGACACCACAAACATTTCCTAGATCAATCATGTTTGTTACCATTAAATGTGTAGTTGTCCAATAATATTACAATGTAATGGAATAAATAAATAAGATACCAGACTGAGTTCCATTTGGGAAACCTATCCAATTATACTTACATCTTCATAATCTATAAATATCAGAATTGAGGTGTCCTTCAAAAGTTTGATATGTGGTTATAGATTCTATAAGTAATTTCCCAAGGATGAACAATCTGTAAAAATTTGATTTTATTGGTGTGATAATTCTAGGAGTTTCGAGTTCACTTAAATTTTATTTAATTTTATAAAAATAGTTTAAATTATTAAGAGGAAACCTATGTGTATCCAAGGATATCCCAAGGGAATCCCATGTATACCTTTTATGTCATTGTATATTTTCAATTCTATGGGATTATATCCAAGACATCCCATTAATGAGATGCCATGTGTCACTCTAGGCATAGTTTATAGAGAAAATGATGAAACCATTTACCCATACATAGTTTATCACAAAGTGGTCTATGTCTATCATGTGGCATAGTACAACCATCTCACCACTGATCCCATCCATGGGTCCCCCTATGGAATTAATTCCATGCTTATGGAGGTAAAAAGGAAATAAACAAAATATCATGAACTAGATGAATAAATTTTCTCACTCGACATATTTAAAACATCATTAAAAACTAACAATAAGTAATGATTATCCAATACATGGTTTACTTATGTTGGTACCCTTGTATCCCCATCATCATAATGTTATATCATTTAGATGATCAAACCATTAGGAAAGGTACACATTAATTAAGTTATAAAAAATTTTCCTTCTCATTTATGTCGTTAAATTATGAAGCTTAGTGGCATGCCTTAGGTCTCCCCATTCCTACCAATTCAATTTATCCATTTATGAAATATATGTAATTTTTAGTACACCTCATATGGTATTTAACCAAAAATAAAATTGGAAGATTTACCATCACAATTTGGGTAGACTCAATAGTGCGTGTGGTTCAAGGAAATCAACCATGGAGATGATTCTCCACTATCTTAGGTCATGGTAAACATATGAAGCCATTTGGAATAATTTTTGTAAAACTTAATGTCATGTCTATAATGTATTGAAATTATGAACATAAAAACATGTTATAACATTAATAGAAACATGGGAAAATAAATTAGAACAACTACATTATGTGTATTGAATACCACCCGTTAATGGTCTAAAATTAAACCACCTATAATAGATGATATCAATGAAATATTCAAATTCTCTAAAATTGGGGAAATAGTGATCACATCATAATAGTGCAATAAATATGAAGTGAAAAGAAAAAAAAGAAATAAAATAATTGTAGTTATATCCTCAATTTCTCCAATGCATCCACTGATTAAATACATGGAGGTCATATGAGATAGATGATAAAATCCCTAGGATTGTAGGAGAGGGGGCATCAGGCGGCCATGGATGGGGAATGATGAATAAGGAGAATAATAATTATGTAATTAAAATATTTCTAGGATAAAGTAGTAATATACTATTAAATTAATAGGAACCACTATTGGTCAAAACATACACTAATCATGCACCAAATTCTACTCAAAGGGTATCATAGCATGTACTAAGTTCCAATATTTGATATCTGTGTATTAACCATACAGAAGGCCTATTCTAATTGAGGGTCTACAACCCAGACATGAATATCTATAGGGTCTCATGGTTGTAGAGAGACTTGGAATCCCACTTCTAACTCCCTCAAATATAATTAAGGGTTATGGAAATTATGCCGGCTGGGCGGTATAATATCTCCTAATTGTGAGGCCATGTCTGTTATTTGAAGACATATGGTCTCTTATACATGGGTTCAGAGAGAACCCATGACACCCCAGTGATATATGTGACACTATTATGTACCAATTTATTTTTTTATCATGGTATTAAATTAAATAAAACAACATTCCATAACTTTGGGAAAAGATAGATGTTTCAAAAATTGATACATGGATATCACAATATGAAATATTGAAATAGACTCTCTAGATTTGTATTACACTGAATCAAATTATTGGGAAATTAGTTCCAAAAATTAGAGATGAACCATAAAAATAAACCCCCAAATCATATTTCCGACTACCGCCTTTCCATTATTATATTGATAAAGGGTATATTGGGGTGCCATCTCATTCACTACAAAGATGGACTGCTGTCGTATCAATTTAATATTGGTTGGAATTGTATGATGTAAAGATATTTATTCATATTTGTCACAATATTAAATTTTATAGTGAATTATCCCCACTTCGTATCTCCTTTAACCAGAAGACTATATTTATACACCCACTAATAAATATGAACATAGTTATCTCATAGGGTTGGATAATGGGATTCATGCTGGGTATGGTTCTAGATAGTTAGCCTTCTGGAATTCAAATATTTATTATTATTAATATTTTCCATTAATATTGAATTTTTTCCACATATTGAAATAGAACCCCCCAAACATGGAATAAATGAAATAATTTGACGAGTTCAAGGTGGCCACATCATGTTTTACCTACTACTAACACTCAAGGGATGAATCAGAAATATTTTACACTTAAACTATTTAAAAATTTCTTAAATCTATCCAATTTAATGGAATACATGCATGGGTGGTGTACCCATGTGAGATATAAAACAAATAATTATCCTGAATTGTTATACACTAGTCACCCTCAACCTAACATTGGGAATCCACTTTTCTAATCCTTATATGGAATATGGGTTCTATAGAATCATACCTCACACATAGTTTAAGTATTCAACCCCATGATAAGACCTAGAAACCAGAAATTTGAAGAAAAAAACATTTCTATTTCTGAATACAAATGTGGTTCCATCTTTCATTAGGTATAATAGCCTCCCAACACGGTTCATCATAGATTATGAAGACCTTCTCTATTAATTCCATAATTAATTATACCCTATGATATAGAATATGTTGGTTCTAAACCTAAGAATCTACAAATATATTCAAAATGCAATGGTCTTTATAATTATTTACAAATGAAAGGCTAAACCTAGTCATCCAACATTCAACCACAATAAGTATAGTTTTTATAATTATTTTACCTAACATTCCTTATAAGAATCAACAATGTTGATCCTGTAAAAATATATTTGGAGAATATGTGAGTTTAATGACATGGAATACCCTCTAGAGGAATCTATTCAATGATCTAGAGCCGAATAATTTTCTACACATGAAACAGAAGGGATATGGGTAGTTAAGGTGTAAAATATCTCTATTATACTCAAACAAATATTTTTAAATACTGAAGAACCCATAGAACATTTACATTAACCTATTCCACCTAATAAGGGACATTAATAACAACATAGCACCCATAAAAAGGGATGTAAACAATAAAGCTATCCTACTTTTGTAGAATAGAAAAAACATTACATTCTAATTAAAATTTATATAGGTTATTATGTAATGAACATGGAGAATAATAAATTTATGATTCCAAATCCAAGAAAAATATATGAATTAGGACTCAATGATCATCCAAGCTATTTCCCATTCCACCAGAGGTTCTGTCATACAACACAAGAGAACATTCCATCTATGACATCATACAAAATATGGTTTATTTTGGACATATGATATTATAAAAATCACATCAGAAGTAGAATTTTTATTTACAAATAATTAATGGGAATATGGTGACCAAAAAGACGATTTTTTTAGGTGTGTATGAATGTTTAATTACTAGTTGATCTTAAAGATAGATGACCAGGATAACACATTCTTAGAGAAAACTCTAGTAATCAATTATATAACAATTAGCTATTACTTTTCCCAATATAACTATATTAAATATATCCTCTCGATTAATAAAAAATCATAATATGTAGAATAGTGAGCAATAAGAAGTGTCTCATTTGAATCCCCAACATTAATTAGTTGTTTCATTTTCCACAAAACATTTACAACAAAATTACTACCTCAATAAATTTTATACTCATTTGATGAAGATAAACTATTATAATCTATTAAAATAATTCCTTTTATAGAAATATTCAATGTTGTAGAATATGTTTATAACCCCATTATTTTTTTATATGTGCAGCGAACTAGAGGTAGAATCCATAAAATCAGAGTTAATATGGGAATATTCAATCAAGACCATCACTGGTATTCCGAACACATCCCCAAACATTAATAATATTTTGATGAACCACATGTGAATGTAAATAAGATATGTCATGATTACATTTATTACACCCTATAATACATCAATATTTATCTAAAAATATTTTTTAGATGTTTATTTTTTTGGTGTGATGAGGTCCATGAATCTTTTATGTGTTCTAAGACCATCTTGAATTATTCTTCAAGTGTCAATATCTCATTTTACTTTTTACCACACTATGGATCCATCTATATAACAAAAATATTTCCCAATGACACATTCCAAAGAGATACACCACATTTGAATGTGCATACCTCTAGTGTAGAAATATGATATTTTTAAATAGTTGGTTTCTACCATGACGAATATTCCATAATTGGATTATCTTCATCATTCAAATTTAATAAATGAGGCACATATGATGATACTAAATAGTTTTTAAAATTTGAGTAAAAAGAAATATTTTCTTTGTTTTATTGATCCAAAACTACTTTAGCAGAATTCATTAAAACTATCACATTAAAAAATAATAAAATCATGGGAAACCCATATGATATATTTTTTTTTGTATTTATTGAAAATGTTATCCACTATTGGAATATGATTAATAATTACACTAGTATCAATGGAATATCTATCTAGTCACTCTTAAATTTGTGATACAATGAAGAAGATCCACCCCCCCATTATGACCATTCCAGGATTTGAAAAAAGTGAGTGAAATCCACTTGGAAATCTCAAAATCAATTCCTCATTCAAGTAAATTGTGTTTAATATTGAGTTCATGTTTATAAAATAGAACACAAAATATAATGTTCTAATCATCCAATATTTTCATCATTTCTATGATGTAGTATAATATTCAAACCATCAATGCATGAAGTATAATTTAAATTGATATATTGAATGTTTATATAGAGGCTTATCTCCCATTTAATCATTTTAATCATTTAATATAAAATATTTTTATACAAGAAATAATAATTGAATCCCATGGTTGAGGGTGATACATGGTTTTCTAAACCCATAATTTTTATTACCCTCCACTATAAACCCCTGAAGCCTACTCAAATATAATTACGTATATTGATTGAACATAATGGAGTAATGGTTTATTTTTCCATGAATTTTCATTAGTAAAAACAATTATAAATAATTTTATCCATACAAATTAAGAACAATTCCCAAAATAAGATTTTTCGTTGTCCATCAATATATGGATTAAAAAATTAAACTCAAACACTAAAGATACTTCGTAATTATATTATGATATCTCTTGGAATTTAATATGTATCTGCTTCTCCTTAGGAGAATGAATTTATATATGAAATAGTGAAACATTTGATATCTCCCAACCATGATATATATTCGATTGAACTTCCAATAGATAGTGATGTATTCATGTAGTAGAAAAATTATTGAGATGATTCCATCTTATCTACATATCATAACACAAATTCTGTCAACATTGAGAAGAATGTACGGAGATTTTGAACCTATTATTCCCCTCCAATGTTTGAGGAAGGCTTTTATTCCACCATCGTTGTGATTCACAGTTTCATTTTCGAAAATATATTAATCCATTACCCAAATGGATCATTGAATACATACATATAGAAGTGAATGATATAAATATATCTCATTCTTGATGAAATACTATTTGGTGTTCACTTATAAGTACATTTATATTTCAAGCCTAATCTCATTGTCGACTTCAACTCACTAGGCTTTAAAAATTAATCTGAAGGTATTGGACATGAATCTAGGATAATTTATTCTCCTCCTACTGTCAAGGATAAATAGAAATTTAATAAGATTATCAAATAAAAATATTTATTTTAGAGTTGAAATACCTTAAATGGATCACCAACATCATTACCCTCATGAAAAATGATTGGAATATCAATGTATTTTTAATTTTAATGATCTCAATAAAAAATAACCTATGGAATAATTACAAATTTGGACTATGAAAATCAAGATCGATGAAATAGTAGGATCCCAATACATTAATATATATATCTGGGTATTTATGGTACAATAAGATCATGATACCCCAGAAATATAATGATGATAATACTACTAGAGTTTATCTATATATATTATACATCATTTTCATACTCATAAATTATAAAAATGATGGAATCATATTTCATGATTACTTGTATCATATTTTCAAGCCTTTTCTATAATAAATATTATAGTTCTATGTTGATGAACTAGGGGATATGTCTTAAAAAATTTGTAAATATATCAACAATATTGAGAAAATATTCTAAGATGTTTAGTATGATACCTTGAAGATAAACCAAATGTAGTGTGAATTTTTTTACATAAAAAAAATTCCATATATTTGTGGTATTTCTCCATGACTTCAAGGTTTACCCAAATAAGTCTATAGTGATCATCATAATTCATCCATTACATATAATCCCCATTGATATTATTTTTAATTATAATATGAAATGACCCCAATACATTTTATCTATTTATTCTAACACAATGAAGGACACACATTTGCTGTAAGGTTTGGGTAAATTTATCTATAAAAACAATAATTCCATTTATCATCATGGGAATCATTCATAATTTTATGGCCTAAAAACAATATTTTCCCCCTCAATGAAATATATTCCCCATGATACACTCCATCAATTTTCTATATTCACAATAGTTCATATTAGGTTATCCCACATACGTATAAAAACTGCTTCGTCCTATGTTGTGCCATCTTTTCAGTAAACATTTCAATATCATTAGAAATATGTGAAATATATTTTCTATTCATCACAGGATACACATGATGCATCTCTATGTATCATGTACCCATGTAATATTTTCAGATATATTAAAATATATATGTCGTGAATGATGTTTCAAAATATGGTAAATTTCTATAAAACATTTTGTTAAACCGCTTGGTATAGTCTTATCAGATGTATTTAAATAGTTTCATTTTATCTATGTGGGATTTGATTCATACATATTTGGGATACATAGGAAAGATCCACCATGTTGCAAAACAAATATGATTAATATTCTCTATACACAAACATTTTTCCACATCCCTCATTAGGCCATCTACATCATTCCCTCACATAGACATAATCTAGTTGTTCTAGATTCCATGTTAAATAGATTTACATTCCATACGGACCATCCTCCCATCATTCCATATTCTAGATAATATCATGCCCCTACATAGAAGGGATATATTTTTTACTAGTTCTATTATATATTTCTCATCATTCTATATTATTGGTGGGATCCCTTAAAATGTTAATACACTATGTGAAACAATCCAATATTTTTTAGGAAATATTCCCTTTGAGGTCATTTGGATGTGGCATCTCATGCGTGAGTCCCAATCCAACTAATTTCAACACATTGTAAAAATATGTGTTTTTCTAATAAAATAAAGGCTATGTTTAATAAGATGAATAACCATCTAAATACAAAGTAAAAGAACAATATATAATTAAAATTACATTATTAATATATAAATAAAAAACTAATCCACAAAACCATAAAAATATATTATGTTTATCAGAAAAAATTACATAGTTTAATATTAATGAAATATGTTATTTACGAAAACCCATTTTGATTATGTTGTAAAAATTATTTTCAAACTGAATTTACAATTTTTAAATGATTGTTTGAAAAAAATACCATCCTTTAACTTCTCTCGTGAAATTTTACCTTGTATATATTTTATAATTGCTTTACCATAATATTGTATTTTTTTCAAAAAATATTGTATCATTGAAAATAATATATTTAATTATTTTTTAATATAAATGAATATCGTATACGTTGAAAGGAAATTTAAATAAAATATCAATAAAATTATTAATTTAATATATCATTTGTGCTTATAAATAGCATTTCAAATATTTGTATGAAAACTGTATGTTTAATATAAATTATTTTCAGCCTTCTATTTAAATGAGAAATTTTCATGGTGATATTAGATAGATTAGTTCATTGATTGAATCTAAACATCCATTATATTTATAATATATTAATTAATTTCATTATAATTTATAATAATAATTTTCTATCTTTTATATAAATTAAATATATAAAATATTCATTTTGGTAAAAATAATATTTACTCGACTATGTGTTTTTTATTTAAAATTAATTTTCCCAAAATTATCAATTTGATATGATACAATGATTTTAAAATTTAAAATCTGAGGGTTTATATTTTTTTAATTGGTTAAATAATAATTGTTTTTATTATGATATCATATTATGTTTTAAAAATCGAAACCCCAGTAAAAAATAAGAATTGAAAAAAATATTTTAATATAGCTAAATAGAGAAAACATATAAAAAATGTTTTCAATTAAATGTTTTATACTTTTTGGAAAATAACTTATCCAAATCACCACTTTTTCATTTTTTGATCCACATAAATTTTAATTTCTCTTGGAGTTTATTTAGAATTGGTGATTCTTCTATACATGGATTTTTCTTCTCTTATAAAAGGACATTGCAATGAACCATAAAATAGTCCACACATATTAATAATTTTTATAGAAAACCAAAAATAAATCCTCTACTTAAGGGATTTTAGGTTCTATTTTTCCAATGTTCAGGAAAAATTATCTTTATTCCCTCAAATATAATCCATTAATCAATAAGAATTTTGAGGTTTCAATAATGTTATAAAATATTTAATTACATTTAATTCTCATTATTTCCTTTTCAAACCAAAAATGATCATATCATAGTAATAAATTAATTATAACTATTTTTTCAGTATTTTACTATAATTCATTTTCATGTAGTATTTATTTATTTCAATATTCTAAGAATCACAACAATTATCATTAGTGTATCTGCGCGGATTACCATATCCCCGAAAAAAAATTCGGTTTTTCATCACTATGCTGATTTAAATTTAAAATTACTATATTTTTTAATAAATATGAATTTAATAATTAATTTATGATTCATAAAAATTCACATACAAACCTCAATTTCCCTCTCATTAGTTGGTTAATGGAAATTCTATTTTTCTATAGTTTTGACTAACAAAAACATGAATAAATATTTTTTTTATAAATTTCATTCATGGATATTTTTAGTTTATGGTAGATTATTATATTTAATACTTATAATATATTAATATAAATAATTTGATTATATTATTATAGAAGAAAAAAATGAATTTATAGTTAATATCTAATATTTCAATATCAGTGAATAAGATAAAAATAGATAATAAAAAATTTTCATTTCATGAAACATGAATATATATTAAATAAATTCTACTATAATATTAAATGTATTAATAATGACTCAAATAAGTTATCTTTAAGTCTTTTTAGGTGATTATATATTTGAAGAAAATTAATATGGGCACCACATTTATAAACATGGCTCAAAATGGTATTGACTTTTAACACGTGATGTTGTGAAGGGATTAAATTATATAATAAAATAAGATAATTTCTAGTAAGGAAGTGTTTGAATGAGACATTATTTTAATGAATTTTTTACATAGAATATTAGGTTCTATATATTTATGATACAAGTGGTTGAATGACATTCTAAAAAATCTTGGCTAAATTATAGGTAATAGGTAACTCAAACTAAATTCATTGAGTTATAAAAATTAATATTTGAACTTTGTTTTCCCATGAATTTCATTTTTAAAACATTTAAATTTTTTTAAATTTATGGAATTTATTTTTTGAACCAATTACATTTTATGAAAATTTTCATTTTAATTTTCATTTAAAAGGTTAATTTTGAAAAGAGATTCATTACTATGAATTTATAAACAATGGTCACAAGTTGTTTTAAAAAAAATCATTATCTAGTATATATTTCAAGATATTTTATTTTGATACGCATCTAATGGAGTTATGATTAATGTTTTACCTAATATTTTTCATTTATTAGGTTATTATTTTTAGTTATCAATATATCAGTATCATGCGATTTAAATTATTATGTTATATGGATGTTTTTTAAATAATATTTCATATGAGTTCATTATGAAAATTAAATGAATACACTTTAGAATTTATACAAAGAAAATTTATTTACACAAGTTATTTATTTGTCGATTTAGATTTTTCATGAAACCCATAATACTTCCAATAGTTTATTTATGATGTCATTATTGAATATTAACATGTCTCAAAAAAAAATACATGAATTAAGAGATAGGTGGGACCTATATATCGCTCCCAATTATTGGGTATATTATTATATCTCATGAGATTGTAATGAAATGGGGATTGGATAGAAAGTAGATAGGTTCATAATGGATGGTTGTGATGAAATTTAATTATAGCAAAATTTTCATGAGTGAAAAGTTTTCTTTTTATACATTTTCACAACGATAAGAAGTCATATACTTATAAACGTGACACGTCATTTCCTATGTTCCATGGTCCATGGTCTATGTTATATTTTGTATATTATATTACTACCATTAAATAATAACATTTTTTTGGGATCATATGATTTTTATATATTTCATTTTCATGGTGAACTCTTATATCATTATATAAATTTTAATCATATACTTTTTTTATTTGTTCATTTCCGGATGTTTATTATGTGAAAATTATTTTCCTTTGTATGTTAACCTATACTGATTATTTGAACTCAACCGATTTTATATTTTCCATCCCATAATATTTGAAGAGTATATTGTCATCTTGAATGTCTATGAGTGGATTTAGTTTATTGATAAATAATCAAAACAATTAAAATAATGATTGTTTTGTTTTTAGTCTATAAGACAATAAAACATTAGACCCTTTGGTTTTTAATCTATTTTAGGATGTAATAACTAAAAAATGTAATCAATAAAATATTTATAAATTTTTATCATAGGTCTCTTTTGTTGGTATTACAGCTAGAATTAGTTATTTTAGAAATTAAAATATTATAATATTAGTGAGAACACACAATATATGCATATGTATAGTTTAACATCATATATTATGATAAATAAATGAGAGTGGTTTTTCTTTAAATAAACCATTTTTTTGAAGATTATTTTGGATAATATTTTGTAAATGACTGTATTATTTGTTTCAACCCAAAAAATATTTGGTTAATTATGTCCTAGTCCTCATTCTAGTGGATGGTGTATGATCCCTTACCATGGAACATGTTTGATACCCATGAGGTATATTAATTGGTTAATTCATATATTCATTGTGAATTATTATTAAGGATATAAATATCAAGTTAGGTAGATTGGGTCAGAAAATTCTAGTAGGGATGCAATCATGGATAATGTAGATTGAAACTAATGGAGATGTTATGGTAAAATGTATACAAATTTTTTGATTATTTATTTCAAAATCAATTTATTTGTGTTATATGTTTACTAATTTGAGTATACACACAATTAACATTCTTCTATAAATTATATTGTGGGAATAAGAGGGATCAAAACAAATTATGTTGAAAATGGAAAATGTGGTGATTTTCAAAATGAGAAGAGAAATGGAGACCAAAATCACATTATAATGATCACCCAAATATCTAATGTTATAAAAAAAACATATATAATTTGAAGCAAAAAAAATTCAGCAATAAAGATTTATCTTTCTATTTAATCTTTTATATTTAAAATAACATTATCCTATAACAAGTATTAATACCCATTAATTATTGAAAAATTTACTAATACGATGGAAATAGCATCTCTCTATCTCAATTCCTATAGTATAATAATGTCGTTTGAGTTTCCTAAAATATATATGTTGGCGCTTTAAAAATGTGGAATCTCATTTGGATTACTAAGAAAATGGATGAATTTGATTCCATGATCTGGGATGATTCCAAAGGATCATTCTTCACTAAATATTTCTTGTGGACTATTACCTCTATGCCGGAATAATAATTCATTGAAATGAAATAAAATGTAGATGAACCTACATTATATTATGAGATAAACATTATGATCCTCCAATGGTACACTTTATATTCTACTGATAGTCCAAATGATTACATTGGTTAATTATTTGGTGTCTTAAAACGTAGTAATCAGATTAAATTAGCTATAATGTTTCTCTAATGATAAAAGGATGTTTGTTGGATCGAATAAGTATATGTATATGTATATTATATGGAAAAATAGAAGGGGGTGGGGGGGTGAATTTTATGTTTAAAAACATTGCGTTTAAACACTTAAGTCATCAGTTCAAATGATCTAAAAATAATACAATTCACAACCAAAAAAACAATCACAATTGTATTGAATATAAAAGTATGATATCATGTAATACTATAAGAAATGTAAAGAAACTGTATTCAGGATGAATACAATAATCAGAGTAATACAATGGTGAAGGATTCTATCATAAAGTGTATAGAATCAATTGATAAAATATGTAACAGTATGATTGTAATTGAAACAATTACAAATGAATATGAAATGAAGAATGGAAACTATAATATTCCCTTTCTAAAACACAGTAGTGTAAATGTAAAAGTATTACAATTCTTTTGACCCGAATAGATGGGTTATAATTTCACCTAGGCAAAGAGGTCTGTCTTACCACCACCTTGGTAAGACCTCGATACGATGATCAGTATATCTTTCATGCTATCCCTCCAAGCCCTCGATATGATGATCGGTACATCTCTCTTGCTATCCCCAAAATCCCACGATTTTCCAGGTAATAGGATCTCCTGTATTTCAATCACATGAAAGCCCTCAATACAATGATCAGTAGCACTATCTTCCTATCCTCAGAAGCCCTCGATCGTTATCACCTGATTGGTCGCACAAAGAAAAACAAATCACTTATTGAAATGAAAAAACTATGAACGAGTCGTTCAGGTTTTGTGGTGTCAAGGCTTTCCCACGAAGCATGAGAGAAGTCACGACGTCTCTCTCTAGAACATGATAGAAACATAGAATTATCAAAGTCTCTGATCATCTCAGCTTCAAATGACCTCATATTTATAGGCATCAGGTTCTAACAGTCATATTTCCTCCAACGGTCATATTTCTCCGGAAAACTCGGAGGGACTTGGAAACCTGTCATTATAACGGTCATGTTGAAATAGAAAACAAGACATCGTTTTGATTTGTTTATAACCAACTCCACGACGTCATTTTTGTTTAAACAAAATGATATATGAAGATGATAAACATGAGTATGATTGAAATGTATTGATAATGAATAAAAACAAGCATGTGATAGATGTAAAATATGAATTCTATAAGTATTACTTAGTGTAATGTATTGATATGATACAAAGTGAGTATGATTCATAAAAGCCAGTACTATTTACAGAGTTAGTACGATTGATAGATTCAGTAAGATTGATAGAGTTATTATGATTAACTGTGTTAGTATAATTGACAGAGTAAGTACGATTGACAGAGTCAGTACGATTGACAGAGTAAGTATGATTGACAGAGTTAGTACGATTGACAGAGTCAGAACGATTTACAGAGTCAGTACGAGTGACAGAGTCAATACAAATGGCAGAGTCAGTATGATAAGCATAGTCAGTACGATAAGCATGGTCAGTACTATAAGAATATATGAATACATTGTGATTTCCAAAACAATACAAAAAATTCAAAATTGAACTCTTGAATCAACAGTCTCCCCCTTTTTGGAAAGAAAAAAATATAAAGTAAAAACAAAAAGAAATACTTATCTCACCTTGAGTTATTGGAAACTCTTATAAATATGATATTGACTACAACTAACCCTCCCATAGGTATGTACTATCTTAAGGATTGTTTTCATATATCTTCCTTGATTTAGAAGTGTTTTATTAAATCATTCTCCCCTTATAAAACATTATCCACCTGTGTGATTTAAAAAAAGAATGGGGTAACCTCTAGTTTCTTGAATGAGTTAGAGAAACGAAATGCAAAGCAATAGGAAATATTACATAAATCTCATTGATATTACAAGTCTGAATAATTCTAGAAATGAAAAAACCAATACAACACTCATTTTATTTCTCTTTCTTTATCTTTATTGATCAACACATGAAGAATGACGTTCATCATTTTTCATTCCTTCTTGTGTTCAGATATAAAATCTCCCTGGTATCTGAGAACTCTTGTTGATCAGAAAAAAGCTGATCCTGATTCATAAAGGTCTTTTCTTGGACTATGATTACTTTTTCAAGAGTATCAATTCTATTCTGCAGATTCTTGTTGCCTCTGGAAAACTCCATATTTTGCTTCTTCAACTAAACTATTTCTTCTTTGAAAGATGAAACAATCGAGAACTCAGACTGAAAAACATTAATTTTCCCTTGTAGCTATTTTATTGACAGGATATCGGCTCCATGAGTATTTGATAATAGATTCATACTTTTGACAGTTTCTCTGTCAAACATATTGAAATCAATTTCAAGATCATTTGAAATTATCCTCAAGTATATAATTGATATTTATTGATCATTCACGGAGCTCTCTATTTTGTATGAACACATAGTCATTCTATTGCAAGCCTTCTTATGAGAAGCCGAACATTCAGACAGAAGTTTCAAATCGGCTTCAATTGACAAAACTCTCTTTCGTAGTTCTATTACAGAACCAATCTTCTTCCACTGATTGGCAGTGATGAAATCGATTTTTCCTTCAAGTATAAGAAAATAAGGAATGGTCTTTTCCATTCTTCTCAAAACCTGAACAATGTAATCACTTCTTTTGAGAGAGATTGTGTGTTCTAAATCAGTATCCTCATCGCAAGAATCCAGCTCATTTGATCGGCTAGAGTTTTCAACTTGTTTTTTTCCTTTTGATTTTTCTTTCTCCTATATTTATTCTCCTACTTTTTCACTGATATTAATTACCTTTTCATTCTGAGATGATTGAGCACCTTACCATTATTGAGAATAAATTTTATTGGGAGTTTCAAAAGATTTGGAATGTGTTTGATCGGCATGAGGAGTTTGTTGAATACCTTAACTTTTCATTTAAAAGAATTATTCTCTACTTTTCTTTGAGCTCTGAAGGAATTCCAAAAGAAAAAATCCTTCAGCATCTTCAACTTCCTGTATTTCATCCGACATTTGTTTCCCTTTCTCTTTCTGCAGGAGATTATGCACGATAGGATCTTGATATACTACTTTTGTAAGTTGAGTACTAGCAACCTGAACCATTTTCATGACTTTAGAAACATCAAAGTCTTGAGATTTTCTATTCAAAACAGACTTCTTTTTCTTTTCAGCCTGAAGGGTATCCTCAACCCTTATCCTCTCAGCAAAAGCATAAGATGGGTCAAGGTAAAACATCAGATCACCATCATTTCTCTATTCTATTTCTTTTCTCCTTCTAGACAAGACCTCCTTAATATATTTAGGTTTCTTCATTGGTTTAGAACTTTTTTGTGGATCTGAATTTTGAGGAGCATGATCAGTTGGGCGTTCATTGACTGGTATATGTGCTGATTGATTTGGTGTCGATTGATTCTGTGCCAATTTAGCTTTTAAATCCTTAAAAAAGCTTTGAATTCTAATCAGAACATACATCTAACTTATTCAACGTACCCTTTCTTATCTATGAAGGCTTCAGCTCATTCAATTTCCCTTTCAAAGGAATATTACAAAACTTCATGCTCTCAATAATTAACTTTGTAAGAATAGATGGATACATGATCAAATGGGACTTTATCGATCCTGACTTGACATTTTTGATTGTTTCAAAAATGTATCACATGAGATTTTACTTTCTAATGTTGACATTATAGTCAAGCATATACATATTAGAAACATTCAGAGTTTCTCTATCCCCTTTCATTGGGATAAGAAAACCTTGCATCCAAAGTGCCCTGAATCTGTTATCTAGAGATAGATGAGACACTTTCCTTTTATCTTCATTTATTAGAAACAATAAATTTTCATAACATTATTTATTAAATGTACCAAACTCCTATGGTAGTTTATGTGATTGGAAAAATGAATCACCTTCTATTTAGACATTTTGAAAGTGGGATGCTTGTTTCAGAGACACATAGATTTTTATATCGTACACAACAAAGTTGATTGACATATTTTGGTCAGAAGATAAAGTTTTGTAGAATTGAATAAATTCTTTGATAGGAACCAGATCTTGAGACACATATTTTTCAACACACAGATGTTCTTAGCCATGAAACAAAATAATTATTCTGATGATAGAATCGTTCAAATCAAATAATTCTCAAGAAACTAACCTTTCTATGAAGAATCCTTTCTCTAAAAAAGTCTTTGAAGACATTTTAGCAGGAGTGTTGGAAGAGGACTAAGACATATAGGTGAAGCTGATGGAAGATCATAAGATGTTTTTAAAAACAAAGGGGCAGGGCTTCGCCATAAGATTTGAAAAACTGGTGTGGGTTTGGGAAGGGGGTTTATTTATAGGTGGAAAAAGTGACTCTTGATCTTCTATAGGTGAAATTAGAAGAAAAAAAAATCGATTGATAGGATTAAAAAACTATTTTTTGTTTTTGATAAATAATGAAAAATAATAAACACTGAAAAAGAAAACAAGGTAAGTTTGTGTCTACCAGAGATTGTAAGGTAACTATTGGTTTAATAGAATTAACATAGTAAATGAAAACCCATGCATATGAGGAGAATGAATACGAGCGGTTGTCAATATGATGGAAAGAAAAGTCATTACCATTTGTTTTCAAGCTGATGGAAAACAATGTCATTACCATATGTTTTCAAGGCGATGGATAACAAATTCATTACCATAGGTTTTCATGCTGATTGAAAATAAATTCATTACCATAGGTTGTCAAGATGATGGAAACAAAGTCATTACCATTGGTTGTCAAGATGATGGGAAACAATGTCATTATAATAGGTTGTCAAGCATATGGAAAACAAAGTTGTTACCACAGGTTGATGTGTCGATTGAAAACAAAATTGTTCCCATAGGTTGACATGCTAATCGAAAAAAATCATGTTACCATAGGGTGATGTGATGATGGAAAACAAACGTGTTACCATAGTGTAATGATCCGATGTAAAACAAACTTGTTACCATAGGGTGACGTGCCGATGGAGAACACAGTTGTTACCATAGGTTGATGTGCCGATGGAAAACAAATGTGTTACCATAGGGTGACGTGCTGATGGAAAACAAACTTGATACCATAGGGTGACATGCCAATGCAAAATAACATTGTTACAATAGGGTGATGTGCCGATGGAGAACAAAGTTGTTACCATAGGTTGACGTGCTGATGGAAAACAAACTTGTTACCCTAGGGTGACATGCTGATGGAAAAAAAACTTGTTACAATAGGGTGACGTGCCAATGGAAAACAATGTTGTTTCATTCGGTCTTTCAACTAGAGTCCAGAATTTATTCCATTCAAATTCATTTAGTTCATCTTGCATTTCTGTAATCTAATATTCATCACCTAAATCCTCACTTGGACTTTTAGGTTAGAATTTAGAATGAAAGGGAAGATGTTCTATTTTATTTATTAAGGAATTTATAGTCCTTACAGGTTTATTTACATCACTAATGATGTTATCACTGGGATTATTCCTAAGAATCAATTGATTTGGGTTTTGCAAAACCTGTTAATCAATATATGGTAGAAAATATTATGGGGCAAATGTTTCTAGAACACTTTCTTCAACATTTTCCTTATTAGAAGGATCTTCTAATAGAGGTTGATAAATTTTTTTGGAAAACACATCTGAAGATGTAGGTTGGGGTTGTTTGAAAACAAATTGATCAGTTTCATCAAATTTAGCTTGCACTGTTTCATAAACACTACATGTATTTTTTATTGAAAACTCTATATGCTTTAAGAGTTGTAGAATAGCCTAGAAATATTCCTTTATCAGATTTTGGTGTGGATTCGTGTAGATACACTTTAGTATTCAAAATGAATACTTTTCACCCAAAAACATTGAAGTATGTAACATTAGGTTTTTCGCCAGTCCACAATTCATAAGGTTTTTTATTTAGAAAAGGTTTTGTTAAAACTCGATTTATAGTATAACAAGTAGTACTAACAGCTTCAGCCAAAAAGTACATTGCAATTGAGTATTCACTCAAAATGGTTCTTGACATTTTTTGAAGAATGTGATTTATTCTTTCAACAACACCATGTTGATGAGGAGTTCATGGAGCTCAGAAATTGAGAGTAGTAACTTTCTTATTACAAAAAGTTTCAAAATCAGAATTTTGAAATTCACCACCATGATCACTATGAATAGTTTTCAATGGTAGGTTTTTCTCATTTTTAACTTTGGCGATAAAAATTTTGAAATTGGAAAAGGCATCAGATTTCTTTGTTAGAAAATAGACCCATGTAAATCTTGTAAATTCACGAACTATAACAAATACGTAGTATTTGCCTCCAATGCTTCCAGTTTGTGAAGGACCAAAAATATCCATGTTCACTAGGTGAAATGAATTTGAAGATGAAACTTCATTAATTGAAATAAATCTAGTTTTATGTTTCACGCCAAATTAACAAGGATCACAGACCTTTGAAGAATCATATCTAGGATTCGGTATTCCCTTTACAAGACTTTTCTTTGAGAGTTTACAATGGTTTCTTAGGATTCAGTGTTCTAGTCTTCAATTCCATAGCCATGATTGGTCTTCTATTGAACTTGAACATTATCTCCAATGGAAACCCTTCCTCCTTTTGTCTCGATAATCACTTCAACGAAATATTTTGTTTTCGAATCATGTGAAGAGAACAAACACTATTCATGTACCAAATATTCTTGTTTGTACACTTCTTATTTTGCTGAAAAATAAACAATTAGTTTTTTGGAATCCAAACATGTTTGGATTCAGAAGGGTATGATAAAAGAATTTTTGGAATCCACATTTGTTTTGAAAAATGAGATTTATGAAATTCTAAAGACTGAGTTCTATTAAGAGAATAATCAATTTTCTAGTGTCCACCATATTGACACTTTGTACAGAAAGGGTTACTTTGGGGAAAAGAATAGTTATTACTAAAAACAGGTTTATAATGAGTATATCCCAAACCATAATGATTTATCAATGGTCGAATTTGAAAATACATTTTGTCACAGTTTTCCATTCCATGTGTAAAGTGTGAAAAACAATTTTTCAAGAATAAAATTTCTGAATTTAGTTTTAGAACTAAGTATTTATCCTCCAAAACATTTGATTTTGAAATAGATTTAGGCTCAAAAACATTTTTCTTAGAAATTATATTTTCTAGATCCTTAAAAAGTTTATCCATTTCAGAATTGACTTTCTCAAGGGTTTTTAAAATACATTCAAAATCAGAAGTCTTTATATCAACATCATTAAAATGATCTGATATTCTTCAGTTAAAATTGAAATTCTAGAATTTTTTATCAATCTTTTTCTTGAGTTTAGAATTTTCATTCTCAAGTAATTTATCAAACCAATATACTTCTTCAAAGGAAGGTAATGTATTATCGTCTGATGATGAATATTAATCTGAAGATCCATAATATTTATTTTCAGTATAATTTTCATTCAAGGAAACATTTGTAATAGCTTCATCATTGTGTACCTTAGCCATGAGACTGTGATTTTCGATTGGTAATCTGGCTATAAGTCCGATATTACTTTTTCCGAAGGATTCATATTTCGAAAAAATATTTGATTAAACACTACCACATGCACTCAAAGTATCATTTGTCTTCAATAATTTATTTTTCTTTGTCTTGTAATACTTTTTATTAATTCTATCAGAATGTTTCTCCTTTATGTCTTTTATCTTTTGTAAAGGACAATCTGGTCTTATATAAACTACTTTCTTGCATTCATAACATGTTTCCTTTGAATCATTCTTATCCTTCATATATTTCTTTTTGAATCTATTTTGGAAGTATTTAAATCCCACAATCTTGTTCATCCTTCGAGCATGATTGACTAACTCATTACTTGAATGATCACAATCACATGAATCTGACATTAGAATTTTATTGGCTTTATAACTTGTTATCCTTTTGGGTTTTTAGCTTTACTTGCAGTAGTAAAAGCTAACCATCCATTCACATTTTTCTTCTAATTGAAATCAACATCACTCTTTGTTCTTGTCTCATGTTGTAGGAGAGTTCCAAAGAGTTCTTCAACAGTAATCTGAGAAATTTTTTTGTTTTCATCAATAACTATCTGTTTTGACTCCCATTCGTTTGGCATTATATAAATAATCTTATCTACAAGAGATTCATCATCACGAAATTTTTCCCCCATGGATTGTAAAATATTGAAAATTGTAATAAATCTTTGTTGCACTTTACATACTGGATCTCCATAAGGAAAAGAAAATCCATGATACTCTGCTCAAAGTATTGCTCTTCTTGTTTCTATAACCTTAGGTGTACCAAAATGCGTGACTTCCAATTTCTTCCAAATAAAGTTGGCTGCTTCACAAGAAGTTATCTGGTTGAATATATTCTTGTTCATAGAACATTGCAAATTATTTCGTACCTTGTAATTCAGTTGGTACTCTTGCTTCTCTTGATTAGTGAAACTACTGACTTTATTGTCAGGAATTTTGTATCCTCTAGTAAGCTTAATAAAATTGTCTACACAAGTATAGATAACGAATGTCTTCATTCGATCTCTCCAGTACTCATAATCATTCCCATCAAAGATCAGTGGTCTAGTAGAATTTATATTGTCAATTGATCCAATTTTCATTCCTTCAATTAAATAAAAATAAAATCTTTTCCACTCCACACGTTATAGCAGTAAATAGTTGAAACAGAAATTTGAGAGGAATGTAGCTAGGAATATAAACCAGGGTAAAACTGCTCGGATACCAATTGTTGGATCGAATAATTATATGTATTTCTATATTATATAGAACAATAAAAGATGTGGGGTGAATTGTAGGTTTAAAAACTTTGTGTTTAAATACTTAATAAATTATTTTAAATGATCTTAAACTAATACAATTCACCACAGAAACAAACAATCACAGTTGTATTGAATATAAAAGTATTAAATTATTTAATACTATACGAAATGTAAAGAAATTTTATTCAAGATGAATACAATAATCAGAGTAAAAAAATAGTGATGGAGTCTACCATAAAGAGTATATAATCAATTGATACAATATTTAACATAATGATTTAAATTGAAAAAATTACAAATGAATATGTAATGAATAACGGAAACAAAACAATTCCATTTTTAAAACAAAAAAGCGAAAATGTAAAAGTATTACAATTAATTTGACCCAAATAGAAGGTTTATCCTTTCACCTAGGATAAGAGGTTTGTCTCACCACCACCTTGGTAAGCCCTCGATATGATTATTGGTATGTCTGTCTTGCTATCCCTGCAATCCCTCGATATGATGATCGGTATGTCTGTCTTGCTTTCACCGCAAGCCCTCGATACCATGATCTGTACATCTTTCTTGCTATCCCCGGAAGACCTCTATTTTGAAGGTAATCAGCACCTCTGTCTTTCAATCACATAAAATCCCTCTATTTGATGTTCTGTAGCACCATCTGCCTATCACTGGCATCCCTCGATCTTTATCACCTGATCGGTCGCACAAAGCAAAAAAAACACTTATTGAAATTCAAAAACTAATAACGATCCGTTCACATTTTGTAGTTTCTAGGATTTCTCTTCAAGCAGGATAGAAGTCACAGTGACTCTCTCTATAACTTTATAGAAGCATAGAATGATCAATGTCTCTGTTCTAATCAACATAAAATGACCTTCTATTTATAGCCCTTAGGTTCAAATGGTTATATTTCCTCCAACGGTCATATTTCTCTGGAAAACTCAGAGGGAATTGGAAACATGGTATTATAACACTCATATTAAAACAGAAAACATGAAATTGTTTTGATTAGAGTTTATCTAACTCCACAACATTGTTCTGGTTTATAATAAAAGATATATGAAGATGATAAACATGTGTACAATTGACATGTGTTGATAAAGAATAAAAACAAGCATGTGATAGAAGTAAAATATGAGGTCTATTTTTATTACATAGTGCAATGTATTGATATGATACAAAGTGTGTATGATTCAAAAATTCAGAACGATTTACAGAGTTAGTACGATTGATAGATTCAGTACAATTGACAGAGTCAGTAAGATTGACAGAGTGAGTACAATTGACAGTGTCAGTACGATTGACAGAGTCAGTACGAATGACAGAGTCAGTACAATTCATAGAGTCATTACGAATGACAGACTCAGTACGATTGACAGAGTCAATACGATAGACATGGTCAGTATGATAATCATGGTCAGTTCGATAAGCATATATGAATACATATGTGATTTCTAAAAGAAGACAAAAAATTCAAAATAGATCTTTTGACTGGACAATTTTTTCTAGTGTGTGATGTAATTAAAAATGGATGGAAATGAATAAAATCAATTAAGAGAATGTAAATGAAATATTGAGTATCTTGAATAATCTAATTAACAGCCTCATGGGGGTAAGAAAGTTATATTACCCACATGTTAATGACATGTGAGAAAAAACAATTTAAGTAACATAAATGTTTTGCATACTGTTACATGTCTTATAATGTATCAATAATAGATCATGACTAGAAAAATAATAGAAAGAGGCTGAATAACAACACTAAGTATGAAAATGGATATTTATAATGATTTATATATTTATTAATGTGTCAAATTCTAATGTGGTTATTATGTGAATAATTTCAATAATCCATGGCTTATTGAAATAAATTGGCGGGAGAATCTTTTTAAATAAACGAAGAATGGGATGGAATGTTGAATAACCAATAAAGAGGAAGTCCATAATAATAAGGTGGGGATAAATAAACTTATTAAACAATTAATAACTTTTAATTACTTATTTTATTTTATTTAATCACGTTAATTAACATATTATTACTGAAAAAATTAAATGAAATTACCCCACGAGACGTTGAATAGAATGCTATATTTGAAAACACAAGATAGTATCTTTATTTAAATCAAGGTGTAAAAATATTCTCCAATTTACATTTCTGGATATATACATGTAGAAAATATGTTTCATCTCCTTGATGTTTTAATTTGAAATAATTTTGGATATAGAATAGACTTTTTTATATAAATATCTTATATATTCTCAATTAAAGGAAATAATATTTGATATCTTGAATAATTTAGTTTTCAAGTATCAATTCAAGAAAGATTGTGCACATTGTTTAGAAGAAAACCCAATAATGAGGTACATGATGCCCAAAAATATTTTTTTGGGAATATTATTGGGGATTAAGTCATCTTTGAGAACACTAACATTGGATTAGGCTATACTGATTTATTTCCCATTTAATTTCAGAATATTTCTCTAGAACATAAGGATGAGTTGTCAATAAAAAAATACATATATAATTTCCTATCTAATATACTTGTAATATAACGTCTTATATTTAATTAGAGTTGTTGAAGAATAAATTATTTGAGAATAATCATTGTAGTTTTTTACACCGTAGTGAATCACTTTGGGGTTGTATTGGCTTAATGGTAAGCACCCTATAATCCTACATGAAAAATGGGGGATCAAACATCATTGGGTACATTGCACTGTAGTAGTAATCTACTGTACTGTAGCAGCATCGACACTATAACAGGGATCAGAAGTGTAGCGGTGACAGGTCAATGTAGTAGCGGCATGCTATTTTAGCTATGACAGGGTACTATAACGAAGGCATGGTACAGTGCTGCACTTTAGCAGGTGGGTACTGTAGGAATACTATTCACAGAATGGCCTTTGGGAAAAAATTTGGTCCTATGGGCCACGTGATGGGCTAAATGCCCATTGGGTATTCTGGATATGTAATGGGTCTCCCTCCATCCAGTTAAAATGGATCTATTCTTTGATTTTATAATTAACGATGTTTCGACCATGAACTTTTAGAAAAACATAGCATAAAAATTTATGATATTTCAATGGAAACTTTTAGTATAATGTATAGAAGATATGAGTTAATAGTGATTCTATTTGAAGATAGTAGTGTCTCTTATATATTCATTATTATTATGTGTCAAGTGATTATTGATTACAATGATCTAATTTTTTAGTATTTATAGATGATATGGCTATATAATAAGAAAACTATATATGTTCTTTATTTTCACTTAGTAACTATATTGAAAACCATGATGAAGGTGATACGCTATAATAAAATTATAAAATATAAATATTAGGTTACAAAAATTATCACTCTTGGGTTATGTCATCATAAGAGAAGGTATATATAGAGATATGTCAAAGGTTGAGGTTATTTTTAAATAGCCCAATCCATCCATTTTGACTAAAATCTATAATTTAATGGGCTAGTTGGATAATTCTTATGGAATGTGGGAAATTTCTTATGGATATCAGTCCTATTAAACATGTTTACACATAAAGTGGTCAATTTATCATAGAAGAATGAATGTAAGTAAAATTTAAAGGATCACAATGAATGTGTGGTCACTATAAAATTACTTACATTACCCTGTAGTGTTAAATATTTTTTAATTTATAGTGATTGATAATTAAATGAGTTGGGATGAGCACTCATTCAATATGAAAATGAAATTATTTATGCCTCCCATTAATTAGTTAATCATTATAAATAATTCCTGATGATTGATTTGGAATTACTGAGGTGGATTATTGTATTGAAAATTATGTGGTAATTCTTTTATACTAAAAAGTGATATATACTCCATGATGACAAAAAAATGATATATATGTTAACAAAACAGTAGTGACACATACTATAAACTATATTATTAAAGGTATTAAATGATTATTAATAATTTACTCATTTTCACTTTGAAATAGAAAACATGGTTGATGCTGCTCAGAGTTGGAAATTTGATGTTACTCTATTAGTGATAGGGATTAATACAGACCTGATACTCATAAATTTTTTGAGTATGGATATTAAATTCAAAAATTGAGAAGTAAAATTAAATCTTATACAAGTGACTACTAACCTATATATTCACATGATTAGTAATGAATCCTAAAATTGTGATAAAGAGAAACAAATTTTTTTTTGATTATAATATAGATAAACATTGTTAATGATTTAGTTATATGTTTTGAAACATAAATATGTGCATCATTAATATGAAAACTAATTAAAAAGATTTTTTATGATGTACATAACTAATACTTTTCAATCAAACAAAGGGTGAAAATGAAGTATAGAGAAAAAAAGAAAACCCTATGGTTGGATAATTCAGAGAGGGATATCATGGAGTATATGAATCAATTTTTAATATGTTACTATGTAAAGGAATATTAAAAAATACCAAATGGATGACAACCACACTATACCTTCATGAATTGAAGTGAGAATATATCATTATGTTATTCTTCATAGGACTCGTAAAAAACTAGAAATTAATAATTTTATAAGTGTTATAGATGTTGAAAATAAACTTTTAGTGCATTTTATTTCCATGAAAGATGATTTCTACCTTGGACAAAGAATATGAAATATATAAGGTATTTGGTAAGGATATATGGATTAGCAATAACCATATAATATTATTATAGTCATATGGATACCATAAGGTTACATATAATTATATATAATTTATTGGATATTGGGATGGTGATTAGTAGATCATATCAACCACCAAAAAATGATTATTTAATAAGGAATATTCCAAATCAATAGTATATGATATGATCATGTTCGATGGATTTTATTTTTATTGAATCAAAACCTCCCACTAGTATGTTTTCTTATAGAATAGTTTCAATTATATAATTCAAATGGTACCATATTTCGATACATATGTGGAGATATGTAGGGATAGAACCTGTTAGGATGAGGATGCTCAAGTGTGCTAATAGGCCCTGATCTTGTCCACAAAATGATGAATATAGTAAAAACCATTAAAAGATATTTGAATGTTCCAAAGTGCTGATATATGAGTTATGTTGATAATTGTTTATGATATCTGGAGAAAAAATATTTCCTTCGGGTATTTCAATGAATATTTTAAATGAAAACATGACATGATATTTTGGAAATAAATGAAGCTGATCTCTAGAGAAATTATCCATTTTATGATCATTGATAGTGTTGGACTAATAGAATATCACATAGATCTCATTCCCCAACAATCTCAAAGTTAATTATTTCTTCTATGTATCATTTTTAATTAGTACGTATCAAATCCATCGTGTGTATTACACTAAGAAGATAAGGAAAAAAATAACATTACCTCTCTTATGAAGAAATAAAAATAGAGCTAATGTGTTTTAGACCCTGACCACTCTTATATTAAACATTATTTAGAGAAATCAAATAATTAATAAGGATATGTGGTTACTTGATGTTGCGATGTGGAAAAAATTTCCTCACTTGTTTCCTTCCTTTCAATAAATTTTTTATGTTGAAATTAGTTAAAGTGGTATAATATAATGAACCATTTTTTTATTTTTTAAATATATATTGAGTATGATACCATCAATTACACACTACTCCCAACATAAATGAACCAAAACATATAATACAATAATTCTTTATAAAGCTATAATAAACTGTACGATAGTGAAAAATTAAATATTATTACCATTAGTTGATCATTAATTATCATGAATTAAAATTGATAATATATTATTTAAAAAATAATTATATATAAAATCATTTAAAAAACAATATTTTCTAATATTAAAATGTTTATTTGATAAAATAATCAGGTTTCAACACATTCCATAAATACTTACCAACTATGGATTTTATAATTTTTAATCAAATTTTTTTTTATAGTACAATGATTTTATTTTTTCTATTAGTTATATTTTTTATTATTTTTATCTATAATATAATATCATAAAAGATTAAAAAAAGCATTTAAATAAAAAATTGAAATGTACTTATGAATATTAAAATATTTTTGGATCTTATAAATATTTTTTTTAAAACTAATACCATTTTATAATAATATTTGTTTAAATAAATTTTCTTTTTATCTTCCCCTTGAATTTTGTATTTTTATGTTGAGATTAGTTTTTGGATTTATATTAATCTATCAAACTATTAATTATATCTATAATATATTAATTTATCTCATTATATTCATTAATAGTTTAAATATTATATTAAATTTAAATGCACAGTACAAACCCACAATTTCTCTAATTTTTTTTGGACAGAATTAGGTGTTTTAAATATAAAATTTACATTTTACACATTAATAAGTTTTATATGAAAAATCATTTTAATTTTTAAAATATTATGTCTAAAAATAGTAATGGAATTAATTTTATTTTTATTTATCAAATTTACATTCAAAGTTAAATAAAAAGGTGGTTGTGTAATAATTATAAATGATACAGAGTTTAACACTATATATAATTGGATAAAAATAATTTTAAAAATTATTTAAACTATTTTTTAGATTATTTTCAACCTTATATTTCGCCAGAATTACATTTTGTCCACATTTTAGCCACATTCCCAAGAATAATTTCATAACATTATTGAAACATGTTAACTGTTTTTAAATGTGATAGTTTTTTTCTCTTATTAATGTATTCCTATCCACCCATTTTGTACTTAAATAATGTTTTGAAATTATTTTAAACCACAAAAAAATTCTTATCCTTTAATTCCATTTCATTATATAATTCCCTTATTTAGTAAAAATTATTCTATTCCCCTAAAATTCATGTCATTTATCATGAAGAATTTCACATTCTCAACATTGGTATCCCATCATTCAGTTGATATATTTATTATCCATTAATTTATAAACAAACCAAAAATTAGTAAAAAAATAACAAAGAAATTGTGGGGACTTCTTTATAAAAAACATTATAAATGTTTTTATTCACTTTTTTCTACTATGAAAAAAGTCATTGTTATTTTGGATGTGTGGATTATATCATCCACAGAGCGACGCGTATAGTTTCTATTCAGAACCCATAATTTAATGTATTTATGATTGTAACATATAAATATTTTATTTATGAGTCTTAATTTTTCTCATAAAATCCACATTCACCCCTCTAATTTGTGGGGTAACAGAAATGTTAATTGTTCCCTATATGAACTACAATCTCCGTGAATAAACATGTTTCATTTTACATCACGAAAAATCATGAAATTATTTAGATTATATTATGATAGTATATATTCTATATTTAGGTAATGTGTATCATTAATATGATTCTTTTGTGGTATCAAAAAATTTATTGATCATTATGAGGCAATCATTCAATATTGACAAATAACCAAAAAACTAGTTCAATACTTTTTTTTCATGAAACATGACTATAAATCCAATTTAATATTATTATGCAATTATATGTAGTCATATATAAAAAATACATCACATATAATGGTTTTTTGAATAAATTGTGGTGAAAAATGAAGATCAACACAGGATTTATGAACCTAGTTCAAAATAGTAATGATTATTAGATCCAGATGAAGAAAAGAGGTTACAAAAATAAAATATATCCAGATAATTATTATTTATATATAATATAACTTAAATTTTATATACATAAGAATCATAAATAGTAAATCATTATTTTTATCTTTATGATAGTGAGGTTAATGAGGTTAACGATCTTATTTGTAAATTTTGTGTAAAGGTATGTGCCTTTTTTACTCATACTCGTATCATTATAATATATCATTTCTTATATAAAAACAATTTTATTAATGATTTTACATTATAAATGATGTCATATATTTACATATAAATAAGAATATTCGTTGAAAAAATTAATTTTCAATGACTTTTTTATTTTTCATTTTCCATAAAAGCAATGATGACATCCCAATAGTTACTCATAAGTAAGACTTTTACTATTTTGAAAAGATAATGTTTTCAAACATACCTATATCATATTGTTTTCATTAGAATTATAAGTTATATAACTTGAATGTATTTTTTATTATTATTTTTCACCATGTGTTAATATTTTATTATATGATTATATTTGGGGATCATGTTTTCAGAATCATGAGATTAAATTAATGAACTTTTTGGAATTTTTTATGAAACTTATATTAAAATACTTGTTCCATATAAAAATTTGATAATATCCTTTTTTATTTTATAAAAAAATAATTTCATATTATTAGGTCAATTATATGATTATTTGTAAATATAATGAAACACATTTTCTATATGGGTTATTTTACGATGTGATGACTGTTTTTCTGAAGTGGTACATTAATGTATGTATTACGAGATGGTTGGGACCAATATCACCAAACAATTCATTGGGTAATTGATTAAATATCTTCATATTGAAAATTTTTTGCTAAAAAATATAGCAATCATCTAGGCACACATGTTAGGAGTAATGTGGAATATTATTCTCTACATAATCATCTGAATGAATGGGCCATCAGGTAGCCATATTCACAATGATTAGAAATCATATGTTTATGATAGTGCCACATTTTTTACAATGATACATAGAGCATGTAATGTGTTTCATGAATTATGTTTATAATTCCATTATAAAAGTGTTATCATTTGAAATATTATATATATTATCCATGATATTTTATTACTATTATGTTTTATTGTTCCTTAAAATCATATATTATTCCATATCTAGGATTTTTTATATGTTTATGATCTAATTAATATTGTCTTTTTTTATGTTATCCCTTACTAACAATTTGAGCTCTTTCCTTTTTATGTTTTATCATGAATATTAATTAAAGACAATTATTTCACATGGAATATCTAAAAAGGGATTAGTTTATGGTTGTACATTCACACCATGTGAAATATATGAATTTATTTTTCCAGACCCCAATTCGAAAACCATTAGGTCTAGGGGTTTTGATAATATTTATTGATGTAATAATTCAACAATTTAATCAAATTTATGTTTATATATGATTATTCTAGGTGTAATCTGGTATCTTTTTTTTAATTTATCCTTAACTCATGATGTTAATCTACATAGATTATTCGATGGAACGTGACTCTAGAAGGTATTACATGACCCATTTAGTGGCACTAAAATAACAATGTCCTGATTCCTTCGTCAGGGATCATAGGAATTCCCATTATAGTTTTTATACTAACACCATGAATACTAGCATCTTTAATAGGTGGGGATTAACATATAACACATAGTTGTATGGGTTCAAAACATTGTGGCCTAAAACTAGAATCATTGAGTAATAATGTGTAAAAAGATAGAGAATCATTGATATAGACAAATGAATCCTCCAATAATAAATCAATAAAACCCCAATATTCTAACACCAATAGCTTACCACTAATATGTAAAAACATACACTTCGATAAAATTCAATAGATGAATATAAATTTTTGGGTAACCAATATTCTATTTTATTTTTGGAATTATTAAAATACATGACATAAATATATTACAATGTTCAATTATGGTATATAATTACCCAAAATAGGTTTTTATGATCCCATCATCCCATTATATTGTACATTTTGACTTACTATGTATCATTTATAATAAACCAAAATGATAACCTACCTTTGGTTGTTAGGCTCGTTTCATTCCATGAATGTGGGAGTTGTATGGTGTTTCTATTTCAATTAATAAAACATATTTGAAATCATATTATATATGTGTAGTGACCCAATGTGAGTATTATAAATCCAAATATATCCCCTAATAAAACATAACGATGGGGACCCACTTCTTGATTCAGAACTCGTACTGATCCCTAACGAATAGTCATAGAAGTCAACTCATTAAATCCAACTTATAAACTATAACATCATCATCTCTATGTCTAAATCACTATGAAACAAATGTAGTTATGTTACATACTATCAATATATATATAAATATATATGTACATTTAATGGTACACTAATTCCACTTTTTTTCAATTATGTCAACCTCATCCCCAATATTTTATATTTTGTTCTCTCATAACCTTTATAAGTTCTACTACACATCCACGAAACCATATCACAAACATCTCCACATAATCAAATAATCACAGAGAGATCAATATCAACCTATATAAACAAAAAATATACCTTTATTCACAAAAAATAATATACAAGTACACATTTAATAATTATAGTCCATTACATTGTGGTTACTTGTTTACACTGGAAGCCATGACACCCATCATAAAAATGTATTCTATAATGTTTATCCACTATCACTTTTATCATTATATATCCAATAACTATAATAAACTCAATAAATTATATACATACATAGTTTATTTTCTTCCAATATAGATAGTGGGGTGGGAGGAGTAGTTAGTCATCTACATCCATGATAACTTAATGTTATATAAAAATCTATAACCCATGGATAAATATGTGTATCCAATATCATTCCTGAATTAGTTTATCAAATGCATTAAATAATATGAAAATATATATCTATGGGATAGTTCACCATGGGGAGAATCGTTGGAATCAATTAAAATAATATTTTTTATCTAACATCTCAGACCTGTTGCGGTTATCAATATAATCAATCGTATTTCATATAATCACCTCATATGTAGTAATATGAAGGTATATATCATTTTTATATATCTATAATTTTTGGTACAAATATAAAATCCTTTTAATATTTTATAGATAACCCAAAATGGATTATCTACAATTACCTTATCATTAATTAAAATGACACAGAAAATATGTGGTTATACACAAAAGTATTTGATCCTCTAGTTGATCCATGATCTACACCCTAACCACCAACTCTTTTTCATTCATTGGTTATAAAATCATTCCATTCTCCAATTACAATAATTTTTATGCACCCCATCAATGTCCCTATAGATAAACTATATAGACATAATTGATATATGATCATCCTTCTACAATGCTTATCCAATACAAAAATTCCTTCATTTCAAGAACCCCCACCATGAGACTTTAGAATTATTCATGATTATCACAACCTTCAAATTCGTTGATATGTTTTGGAACATGTTTTTTCTCTCTTAAAACTCTTTTTAGGTCAAGATTTATTTATATTCTCTTTAATATTCAAATACACTATTTTAAATTCTCAATGATGCCTATATTAAACTAAAAATATTTATTTTATACTTTTATATACAATTTTATCTCAGAATTATCTTTTATGTAAATCCATTGTTATCATAATTTATTTATCATCAAAAAATTAAATATATATTATTAATAACAAAAAATTATTATTATCTTCATAATTTTTATTTTTATTTTTCTATTAATATGGAACTACATGATCATTTTTCATTTATAATATTTCTCATAAATTATGTGATTGATTATCTGATTCAACTACACATTTAACAACTAAATTACTTGGTTACTAATTTCATTTCTTCTTGATACTTTCAAATTCCCTCACTCATTTCCCAAATTATTTACCTCATAAATCATGATAAGTGAATTGTAATATTCTATCATTGAATGCATGTATCTAATGAATTATCACATTCAATCAATATAACCTTATTATAATCATGTGATTTTTTATTGGATGTCCTATAATAATTCTTCATTTACATTCCAAATAAAAAACCATTATAAATGGTGTTATAAATTTATAGAAATCTCACATCACATTGTATTATCATAAATCATAAAAACTTATTTGCGATCTATATACTCATATTCAAGTGTGGATTTTTTGAATTATGATTCTCTATGGGATGAACTGTGTACATGACATTAAATGATACTAAATAACCTGATCCTAGATAACTTGTCCATAGCCTTTTACAATAGATTTACATGCATAAATATAATAGAATATATTCATGAAAATTCATGACATATTAATTTCAATATCTATTTTACTGCATAATAGTACACATATCTATCTCCTGTATATAACCTACAACAGTCTTATGATTCCCCATATGTAATAATTTTATGGTTGTCACATTAGTGATTATAAAAACATACCATGTGTATGAATGATCTTACCAAATATTTAAAAAATATTATTCATCACCCCATAGTACATGAATTCTTCATTTTATAAAATATTTTCATATAAAATACCACTTTAATGTAGTTCATTACTTATACATTCATCTTAAATATAATGTGGTTGATTAGATTCTCATGTGGTTATAATGATTGTGTGCATTGTACCGCATCTCATTGTTGGACGTTCTCTCTTGTAAATATCCATTTATGTGGATGGTGTGAAAATAATTATGGATATGAAGTGTCCTTATGGAATGTGATTCATTAGTCAGTCATGTAATGATATTGTCGTCACTCATTCATAGTATGTCAAGATTGCATCACATCCACCACATGGTTTACCATTTTAAATAATATCATTTTTACAATCACTTCCCTTATGGTCGACATGTTATATTAAAGTCAATTTGTAGCATAACATTATCATTTTATCATGTTCACCCATAAACTAAATGTGGATTTCCCCTACTCTGATATTAGATGTATAAAAATAATGGTGATCCCAATGATTTGATTGAATTTAAAATTTATTAAGAATTTTTTGTAGGACAGATATGGATTTCACACTACATAATTGGGTCACAGACCATGTAACTATTGTTGGGTAAAAAACATGAAATGGGATTCATGCTGTGAAATTTTACACATCGTGAAGGCTACTTTCACATCATGAATTCATTAAATAATATATTTTTTATCGGAGGTGATAAATTTTTGTGTGTGCTTGTATATTATGGATTTCAAAATACGTAACTATCATGCACATCAGGAAAGATACCATGTCTAGTTTTAAAAAATATACACAATGGTTTTGTCTCATTAAATTTTTACAGGATTCAACACCCTCAACCTCGATCTCTTCTCATGCATTTTTTAGAGACATCGATCTATCTAGATCGATCCATTAAACAATCAATATCCATTGCAATTGAATTTCATCTCCCATGGTGATTAACCATTCTTCTAATTCATTTCAATTTATTGAGGAAAAATCCTTAGGGTGGTTCCTCAGATCTATTGATCTAATTTGGTTTTTCCTTGTGTATTATTCAAATATTTTTTATATTATATTGGTCCGGTGAGTATTGATTATAGGTTGTGGTACAATCGGACTTTGTCCTTGAGTTTTGTGGTTTCTCTATCCCTTTTAACCCTTTTCTGTTCCAATTAAATCATTCTTATAGGGTATGGATTCAGTTTCATGGGTCTTCGATGTGGAAGTTGGTGTTTATTGTTAGTGGATCCCATTGCAGTCTTGTGAAAACCGAGTTTTATGTCGGGAAGTTCCATATATAGACTATGTTAATTATACTAATTTTCTACTTATTTATAAAATTGGTTTATATTTTTCCTGACTATTTGTGTCTGCTAAAAAGGGGGTTTTAAGATATATGGTTCTTCACTCGTTTTTCATTAATGGAAATAAATGGTTACTTTTGAAACATTTAAATTGATTTATGAAAATGAGCACATGTGTTAACATTGGTACATAGGTTTAAGGTTTGTCATTAGGTCATGGTCCTTGTTTCTTGAATAACAGGAAGTTTCCTCAAGGTGAATTATTATGTTTCATAAAATCATTGTTCTAGAAGAAAATTATTGTAATATATACGGGTTTACTCATGGGGTATTCCTCTGCCTCCTTGTCTAGTGTTCTAGGCACATCATTATACATTGGAATTACTATGGTACAAGTAGTCTAAAATTATTATCTATAGTGATCCTTGGTACTGATGTCTATGATGATGATTCTTTTTTGAAGTAATTTTATTTCTATGTTAGTCGTGAAATTTATGTTATACCTTTTTTTTAGAACAATGAAAAGGGAAATTTTCACCATGTTTTCTATAAAATTAAATTATTAAATATCATAAGTTTTTCTTGAAAACATGAATATATGAAATATTATACATATACGTGATATGGAACACATAAGAGGGATCATATATATCATATTGGATCACACAATGTGCATCTCTTAGATGGTTTGCATACCTTTTTATCCCTTCCACTGTAGGAAAAGGACAAGCACCATAGTAAGGCTATGATGTTTTGTGTAGCTGATTTGGGCAGCTCAAGGGGATATGGTGGGAGTGAATCTAGCGCATCACTTGGAGTAGCTATTGGTTTATGTCTATTATTGTTGGATTTTTTTTAGAGTTTTTCTAATTTTTAGATGTTTGTTTCTATTGTATTTTCACTTTTTTGGAATATATATTAGTTAGTATTCAACTGTTTCATTCTATATATATATATATATATTCCATCTGTTTGTTTATGTTAGGTGAAATCATTCCCCCTTCATTGTCTTTTGATTCCTTAATGCTTGTCTTCATCCTATGGGGATCGAGAATTACCATCGAGTATGTGATAGATCCTGTAGGGTGATGGGTTTGAGGGAAAAAAAGGTCTTCTCAATAAAATTTGGTATCAATGGAGGGATTTACTCTAAATTTGTGGTCTTAATATGTGTGTTAATTTGTAGATATTATTTTCTGGACCTAAGAGATATGTTTCGATAGGTTCCTGGATCGGTCTTGTCGGGATGGGACTCAAATTTCCATGGGATATTGGGTTATGTGTCATTAGTGTTTGGTTTTTTTAAATCTCAATTTGTGGTTTTGGGTTTTCTAGTTTTAAATGATTGTTTTTGTTATCTTATTTTTATCATGTTTCAATGTGTAGTAGTGTTCTTCTGAGACATATTCCGTGAGATCCTTGGGAGGGTGTAGCTAATGCTCCTCAATAGAATCAACCAAAAGATCATAATCACTTTGAGACTATAGTACTTGCAGTTGGTGCAATTGATCAATATGTTCTATGCGTTACAAACACAATTGTTGATATAAAAACAAGAGATATAATTGGGTGAGATCGTTCAGTATATATTTTTCTTGATAATCCACCAACCATTAAATGAATTAATGAACCTTGAGAGGAATATGATTGTTTGGATATGATCGATCATATATTCAACTTCTTAGAAACACCTTTAAATATCTGGGTAAAGTGTGCAACATTTTTTCTCTAAGGGTCTAGAATGTGATGATGTGATTCTAGGTTATAGATAGATAGGCATGTGTATATGGATTTGAAGGGTTTTAAAATCACTTTATTTAAACCATTTTTTCTAGAGACCCTAATGATGGTAAATTTTTGGGAATTCATATCATTTCAATAAGGAGACAGTTCGGTGATGATAAACACTAAATAATTTGCTGAGTTGATCTATTTTCTCCATTCATGGTGAATAATGAAAAACTAAACTCATATAAGTTCCATAATGGTTTGTGACTGATTATTAGACCATAGGTGTTTGTGTTGAAGCATTCTACCTATTAAAATATGGGGGTAAATCTATGTTGGAAGAGTTAATATGGTAGAAAATTTTAATTTTTAAAATTCTTATCTCCCGTATTGTGATTGTTTTAGTAGCATGAATTTGATGAAATCGATGTGGAAAGATCATTGCAGAAGTGGTTGGGGTGGGTCTCACTAGCGAACACCTCTGCACTATCCTTTCCAGCAAGAAGTGTGCATATGGATTCATATCAGTTTGTGATTGTAGGACACAAAATATGTTCTTTACTTATGCTTTTGATGTCCCACCATAGTTTTGGAAATATAGGTCTCATAAAATTCTTCTGTGAGACTATGAATACACCTCATTATGGGAAAGGTTCATTAACTCTAAAGGCTACCACAGTGTAGTCAAAATATTCAAATACTACATTTCTCAAACAAATAGTCTCAAGAGTGATTCATTTTCACATTGTTGATAAGTGTCCAGTGGATGTCAAGGCATGTCTGATGACATTGATAGGTTATATCCTTATTTCATTTTTAGTTTAATTTTCTTTGATTGATATGGGTTCCTCCCACTCATTCATTTCTATATGTTTATTTGGTATTATTAAAATTACAATATAACTTATTTCCTTTACCATAGAGTTATCTACAACTCCTGGTCACATTAGAGAGCATGGGTTTTAGTGTTCTATTTTGGTTAACAATGGCTAATATAGAGCTTGTGTATAAATTTCTCTTTATTGGTTTACATTAGGTTGACGTCATTATTATTTTGATTTGTCTTCTCACTCATTATGGTGACATTGATTGTTATCATCATCTTGTTTTGTATCATACAGATTATTAGAGATATGAGGTGTTTCATGTAGAGTGGGATTGGATATCAGGTCGTGCATGGCCATCCCACCCAGATCTTAAGATTATTCCATCAGCTATTGTTTTTTATCCTAATGATGTTTCTCATATTTCTGATCTTCTCATTGATGATTGATACGTTCCGTACATTTTCCAAGATGAACTCCTAGGACTTATTTCAGAGATAGATGAGTGTTTTCGTTTACCTTGGTTCCAGGTACACAACTGATTTCAATACCATAATATTTTATGACACTAGACGAGCTGATAGAGATCATTATTCAATTGTACAACCTGTTAGAAGTAGATTTCATTCTCCCAATAATTTCGCAATTGGAAAACCCCAAATCATTTCTAAGATATATGATGGTTCAATTCGATTATTTTTAAACTATTATAATTTTTACTAGGTGATGGTTAAGAACAATTTTCCTTTGCTGCATTGTGCTAATTTATTGGATTAGTTAATGTGGGAAAGTAGTTTTAGAAGATTTATTTTGATCTTAGTGGTTGTGAGAATTATATACCAATGAAAACATTTTGGAGTAGGAATAACCATTATGGATATATTTTTATGCCTTTTGATGTGACTAATGATCATGTATTTTTTATGGATTTGATTAATAGTATATTCCACCAATTACTTAACACTTTTGTGGTAGAGTTCATGGATAATATTCTAGTATATTCAAAATCTTATAAACAACATGATCACAAAATGAGTTTGGATCTGTAAATTTTGATAAGTCACTATATATATGGAATAATTTTGAAATCATTTTTTTGGATTCAAGAAGTTTTCTTTCTTAGGGAACAATATATTTGAACATTGATTATGAGTTTATCTAGGAACCATGAAGTCTGTTTCTTCATTTGAGGATCCCCATAATGTGTTTGAGATACTAAGAATCATTGTTGTTGGTAGATACAATGGAATGATTTTCAAGGACTTCTGTAAGATGAGTTACTATAGACTGTTCATACCAAAAATTGGTGAAATTCTAATGGGATATGAATTGTCATACTTATTATAATAAATTGAAATGACTTCTGGCATCAGAACATTTGCTGAACATACATTAGCCCAGTAAGGTGTACATAGTGGTTTGAGATTCTTTTGGTTATAGTTTGGGAGGTGTTTTTATATAGGATTACCGTGTGGTATTTTATGACTCTTTTGATCTTATAATTCAGTAGAATAATTACCCCACATATGTTGAGAACTTATTCTAGATAAGAATGCACTTAAATGATGGTGGAACTGTCTTCTTGGTGAGAACGTCATGGTCTTATCTAAATGTATGTTTATGAGAAATATATTTTTTCACCAGGAAATTAATCATAGAAATATGTGATGGGTAAAATTCTTTCAGATGGTTGACATAGATATTTAATACACCTCATGAAAAGGAAATTTTGTTGCAAATTCCATTAGCATGAATGTTCCATCACATGTTCTTATTTAATCAATGTTGGAGTTGAATCTTGTAATTATATTTTATCAGTTGCACATAAAGGCTCAAGAGGATGTTTCAAGGATGGTTCTAATCAATGTTCAGATAAAGTCCTATCCTATGGAGTATATTTTTCAGAGTCAACAGTAGGGAAATGAGTTTCCAAAGACTCATGAATACATTTATGGTGGGGAGAATTTTCCTTGTTTTCATCTCTCTTTATATGGGGATGATCCAATTTGGTAAAATGATTTTCATCCTAGCATATACGAGATTTTTATTATTGTCTGAATATCATATTATATTGTGGGATGTTCATCCAAAAACTAAAATTGTATATTATTAAATGAGGTAGATAATATTGGTTGATGGGTATGAATCGTGGCATCTTATACCTTGTATCTCATTGTTACACCTACCAATGGATAAAGGAAGAGTACTTGAATCCTTCTTTTTTCCTTCAGCCTCTTCTGGTGCCGATCAGGTAATGGGTAGAGGTATCCATTGATTTTTTTTGATTACGATGTACTATCTGAGGTGGAATATAATCTACGTGGGTGTTGATTGGTTAACGAAGTGTTAAAATTTTATAATGATCAAAGACACCACTAAAGATGAAGATCTATGTAAACAAAATGAGAAATATATTATGAGGTTAAATAGGAGTCCATCTGCCATTTTTTAAAGGGATACAATTTTTACCTTGATGTTTTTAAGTAGTATTTATGTTGAAATGGGAACACATCTTATAATTACCTCAACATCCCATCCATAGATAGAAATTCTGAAAGATTATGTGATTAATATATTGATGGATATTATCATCACATGAGCTTGTTATTTTATTGAATCTTGTGATTTCCCCTAGGAACTTTTTGAGTTTTTTTATAAAAATAATTATAACTATTAAATATGAATTTATCACTTTTGAGGTGATGTATGATCACCCATATAGATCACATTTTTGTTTGGATGAGTTGGATGGAGTATATTTCATCAGACTAAGTTTTGTAAAGGTAATGTCCTTGATGATTTAGGATGTACATCGATGTTTGGTTACAACCCATAGTCTAGAGAAATCATATGATGATCAGTGGCATCGACCTTAAGAGTTTTACGTAGTTTACTAGGATTTCAAGAATGAATATCCTCAATTGGGTCGACATTGACTTAGATCATGATGTTTCTTTTCTAGTGAAACCAATTGATTTTGTACAATATAAAGTGATTGTATTGAGTGGTATTTTTATTCTTTTGTTTTGATTGATATGGATACAATGATTTAATTCTCATGAGGCTTGGGAATTTTACTCATTGATGAGGGACTAGTGGCCTCATATATTTCCAAGCATTACATGGTCCACAAGACATCCCAATGTTGTAAAAACATTATAGTGGATAGTTTGTAATGTACAATTTCCATTTGATTGGGTTATCTTGTAAAATCATCATGGGGTTTCTCCCATTACTGAGATTTGTAGTATACCAATAATGGTGATGTGAGCGAATTTTTTGACATTCATAATGAAACCAATTTATTAGAAGGATGTAGAAAAATTTCACTTAGTGTAACTGGGTTACACATTGTGTAATAATTAATGTGTATAAGCTGTGAAATCATATTTATTCAATCAAATTTTATGCATCGTGAATGGTGGTTTCATGTAGTGAATTCTTTAATAACTTCTGTTTAATATGAGGTGACAATTTTGTTTTATAATTTTTATACACTGTGTATTTCATGGTGTGTAACAATATTTCATGTCATGAAATGGAACAATTCTAGTTTTAAAACATATGCACAATATTTGTGTATCTTTTATTTTATCCAAGAATCTTTACCATCGAACAACAGCTCTCCCTGGGAATTTTTTCGAGAGTTTTCTCCTTCTTGATCGATTTAATCCACACTCAATGTTCATTTCAATTACAGTGCATCTCTCCAAGTGAGTAACCATTTATCTTTTTCATTGATATTGATCATGTATAATCCTTATGTTTTGACATCAGATCCATTAATTTAAATTAATGTTTTCTTTTTCATGCTTCAATGATTTGTTATATGATATTGTTCAATAGGTTTTTCCATATTGGTCATGGGGCATAAGGATTTTGTTCATGATTTAGGTGGCATCCTCTGCTACTAAAACCTTTTTATTTTCAAATTAAATCCATTATAAGGTGCATGGATTTGAGTTCTGGGGTCTCCAATAGTTTTGTTGGGTTTTATTGTTAGTTTATCCCATTGTAGGTGTGTGTGACCCGAGTATTATGGTGGATGGTTCTGTCTCAATCAATTGATAATTATTCTGAATTTTTATTGCATTATATAATTGGTCTATCAAATTTTCATGAAGTTTTTTGTTTGTGGAAAATGGTGTTTTGATGATACACGTGTTTCCATAGATTTTATAAAAGAAAATTAAATGTTTACTTTTGAAACATTGAAAATGATTTGCGAAAATTGTCACATGGCATACCTTGGGTACTTAGTTGGAAGTTTTATCTTGAGGCCATCATCCCTGTTTTTATGATTATAAGGGATTTTCTCATGGGGATTAAAACTAGTTCACATGATTGTTGTTCTAGTGTATCGATATTAACATTATCAGGGGTTTAATCCTTTGGTATTCTTCTTCATCCTTGGCCTATGTCTAGGAACTGGATTTTTCATTGAATTTATTTTTGTACAAGTAGTTTTCCAGTCTGACATATATTGATCCTTGGTAATGATGTCTATACTGGTAGTTTTTGTAATGTTTGTCTTTTCATGATTTATTAATTATATTCATGTTATACAATATTTTATTTAGAATTTTGAAAAAGTTAAATATTTACCCTATTTTCAATAAAACTTTTTTACTTATTATCTTTCCAAATTTACATTAAAATAATCATAATGTAATTTTCATACAAACACTTGATATAGAACACCTGGGTGGGATCCAACATAGCATGTCTTCTCCCATCCCGCACACCTCTTCAATGGTGCATAGGCTTTTGTATGTATTCTAGTGCAGGGAAAATAAAGGCACTACATTGAGGTGGTGATGTGTTTTGTCAGCTAAGTTGGGTAGGAGGAGGTGATATGGTGGGAGTGCATCCATGCCATCACATGGAGTAGCTATTTGTTTTAGTATGTTGTATCTGAACTTGTCCATTGTTGTTTATCTATACATTCTTTTTTTAGATGTATATTCTCTATTATGGAATATATATTCGTTAGTCTTCCACTGATTTGTAATTTATGTATATATATATATATCCCACCTGGTATTTATGGTATGAGAAATCATTACACCTTCTTTTTCATTAGATACATGGGTCCATGTCTCATCCCATGGGGATTAGGAACACTATACAATTATGTGAATGATCTTGTTGGATTCGGGGTTTGAGGAAACCTGGGTCGGGTCATTATAAAATTTGATGATGTGCATGTGTTCGGTTCATAAAACTCATATTTCTTCATTTAATATTATGGAAGGTAAATATATATCACTATAAGGTAGTATTATGGAACATTTAGTTAATTCTATCAATGTAGATCCCAATGTTCATTATATTGTTGTGGAAAATATTATGGTCTACTTGAAAATGTTCATGTGAGCAAATAATGATACTACGGAAGAAGATAATGAGAGAGTGACTGGATGTATTTGACCTCTTTAATCATAAGGTTTTTTACAATGTTTTACATCATAACATGGTATCCGTTATTATAAGTCAGTAATTACCGATCACACCACTTCTTTTACAAGAATTCTATACCAACCACTCATCCTTTGAACCGTGTTCAGCTACCAAACTAATGATAGACATTAATTTCATGGATTTTTCTTCCAGGTGATGACCATCTTCAAACCCTATATTCTAATATGTGAACCTCTCCATGCCATTTCATTGACATGAGTTCAATATACTTATACTTAGTTACATGAAATCCATGATTTGGCTTTGGTCAACCCCAATTCATACCAAGAAAGTGGTTAAAACATGTAATTATGGATACCTTATACCTATTTTGTCATAAAAAATATCAAAAATACCTAAAAATATCAAATTATTCTAAACATCTAAATTTTTTCAAATAACACAATTACTTTCACCTAAAACAAATTTTAAAAATTTCTAAGAATTTTTTTTGAAAAGAAATATTTTCACAGCCCTTAAATATTTTTCCATGCTAAAACCATCTCTGTTAATTAAATCCTTCTCTAGAACATCTCAAATATTTAATGAATAACACATCATTATTCCATCGTGTAATAACAAAAAATTTCATGGTTGTATTAAAACATTGTTATAAAATAATAAATATTCATTATTCATTATTTTATAATGTATTATTAATTAAAACACCACAAACATGTTATAAGATATTATATTAGGTTAAAAATCAACAAAATTATATTTAAACTTAATCATATAATTATTCAAATAAATACATCATGATAAAACCGTCAGAAAACATTTCCATTAATCATTATAGCACCTCAAACGACATATAGACATTCATGGAGGAATTATCAAAAAATGAAATAAAAATATATTCTCATTAATAAATTGGTATCCACAAAGAAACATCTCCTAATTATTGTTTTCCACACATATTTACCCATTTAAAATAAATATAACTATTACATAGGTAATACAATATTCCCAAGGTAACATCAATATTCTCTTTTTGTAGGTTTTCAATACAATTAAAAATACATTCCAATATGCATGTAAAATATAATTATTGCGTATACACATATTTATTTTCAAATGAGATGATAAATCTAAGGATAATATAATATTTTATTCATTATAATAAATATAGCAAAAACTATTACAACATTTTTCAGCTGGATTAACTACGCTAATATTCATTATATAATGATGAAATACCATGTTATTTTTCAAAATGCAGAATTTAATTATTGTACCATATGTTTATATAGAATATCCAATTATTGATACTATGATAGATATAATCAATTTTTTCTATGATGTTCATTAAAATATCATTCATGTGATACCATCTTTAGAATAAATTTTTTCAAATAGACTCTACAAATAAGAATAATCATGAAAATTTTACTATCATGTACACGTGTTAGAAACAATTTAAAATTCCATATAAAAATAAACCGTCAGGTCTCATATAATCATTAGTATACAACTCATTAAAACTTATGATGAGTATAATCATATTAATGTTATATATTGTGTGAATGAAAAAACGCCATTCTTGATATTTCTTAAATCGTCCTAGAAACCTACATTCACATAGGTTGACAAATTAACAACTCCTCATCAAAATTTTCTACCTGTTATGGGATAAATATCTTCCCCCTTTGTCAACATTATTTATTTTCAATATTTCTCCCTTAAGTGTACAATATTATTACTTTCCAATAGAAATAGATTCAAATAATCTCCTTTAAATACAATATTGATATCATATAGAAATAATAAAAAGAGGGAATAAGGTGTGATTTTTTGGATATAACATTGAGATTGATATGTTACTCTCACACAAGGAATATATTTCATTTTTACATCAGATGTTACATTGTGTGATATCAATTTCCTATTACAATCATTTGAGCACAAGGTATTTTAGGTTATTTCATTTTTTATCATACAATATAATTTTTTCAGGAATCGAGGTTGTAAATTTTTGGGTGTATATCCTATTATCATGCACCATCCATATAAAAACCCATTATCCATCAAGTTCCAATTAATAATATGAATCTAAATTATTCACTTATGGAATATAACTTCTTTTCATTATTTGTACATTTATCTCATTGGTGTAGTTTGTGAAATTTTTTTCTTTTTTCTTCTCAATGAATACAAATGTTTTATATGATTTTTAATTTAATTTTGTCACCTTTCTTAATATTTACACCTTATTTAGTTACAATTGATTTGACAGAATCTTTATGTTAATCTTACAATATGTTTTCTTATTTAGAATCATCAATCAACACCAAAATATGAGACATCGTATGATTTTAAAAGAACAATACTTTTTAAATAGTTGAAGATGCATGATATTTATCTTAAACGATCCATTATAAATTATCATTATGTCCAATAAAAACAATTGGAGGGTATGTATATAATTAACAGAATTATGAAATTTATATTTGAATTCAATAAATATTAAAAATCTATTGATTATTTCTTAAGAATTGATAATGGAATTCTTATTAAAATACATTTAATTATTTAAAAAATACATTTTATTCGAAATTTATTTTTATTTTTGTTGTGGTGAAATAATAAAATTAATTTCAGGAAATTATTGAAATTATATTTGATAAAAACGATCAAATTTATATATTTTCATATAAAATTAATCAGGTGGTTGATTTTTGGGAATTTTCTATATGTTTTGATTTAAATGAATTGTAAAAAATATTATTTATTTTGAGAACATTATTTTATTTTTAGGTTATTAAAAAGTAAAAATATATTTCAATTACATCTCAAATATAAATATTTTATATTAAAAAAACCTATTATATTTATCAGAATGTTTTATAGTTTAATTTTAAATTAATATAATTTAATACATAGATGGATTTTTTCTAAAAAACTATTAGTCATTCTTGTTTTTCATTTATATGTTATATTAATATATTAAAATTCAATAAATTCAATAATAAATAATGGATTATATATATGGAATGAAAAAGTTATAATTTTATAATTTGTCACTTTTAAATTTGTTCATCATGACTAGTAGTCATAATACATATTATTATAACGACAATGGTAAAACTGGGTAATTATAGATAAAACAAATATTAAAAGGTCCCAAAACAACCAAAATAAAGTATTTATCCTAATATATGAGTTTATATCATCAAATAATATTAAATTCATTCATATATGTAATTTTCAATCCATTTTACCATCATACTGATATTTCAATATTTATGTAATTAATAAAGTCAAAAATCACTACTGGAATGTTGGTCTATACTAATTCCCCTATAGCAACAGTTTTATCAAAACTATTGGTATCAGTTATCTTATTCCAAAAATTTAAAATAACTATTGGGATATTCCATTTATAAATATTCTATCAAAAAACATTTAAAATACCATTGAGATAGCTTCCTCCCAAATACAATGGCCATCACTCCATCCCAATTTTAGATTTGCATCATTATTCCCTAATCGAGCGCTTCTCTTTTCCAACCCATGACCACCCTCCTTTTATAATAGGAGATCCATGCTAGTTTAAATATTTTGGTTTCATTCCATTCAAATTTGTGTCTTATAGTTAAATCTACAACTTGAAATTATGTTGGATTTTTAGAGAACATCCCACTTCCCCACTGATGACCACTCATACTATTAAAACAATGTGATTTATCATTGTTTAAATATTTTGGTTTTTTCAAATTAATATTATTGAGTTTGAGTTATATATTATGGATACATTTATTTTATATTTTTATGTACCATATTTATTTTATATCGAAATCCACTAAAATCGATCATCATTTAAGGTTTTCATTTTACTGTACATAAATTTGAAATTGGAATGTTCCAAATACTTCAGCCTACAAAGAGAGAATTATTGTTACATCCAAAACTACTGGAAGCATCTCTAATTATTTTTTCAGGAATGTTACGTAGTATTTTTGTTTTAGGGGAACTATAATTTCCTTTAATGGTCATAATCATAATCATATTCTGATTTATTTTAAATTCTAAAATAATTCCTTTAATTGAAATGGGAGGTCAAACAATAACTTTTTCTATAATTTTTACCAAAAAATTTGCAATTTTATTAAAGTAAAATAATTATTAATGTATTAAAACCTCAGGAACATTTGGAACTATCATGAAACAGATTTTTCACTTTTATTCTCACCGGTCACCGCACAATCGCAAATATGCTCATTGCACTTTATTTGGTTTAATATTTTCATTATTACCTCTCTTTTATGCCTTTTTCACTATTTAACTTTGATGCATATCCATGTAGGATTGAAACATGGGACACTAGCTTGTCTATAAATATTTATGTCTACCTGATGGTCCCCACCTATTGTTTCACTAATTTATAATTGTTTGGTGTTGTAAGTAAACAATTCTCATAAATCTGCAATGAATACATTGTATATGAATTGAAATGATTGATTACATAATTGGAACTGATTTCCAAAAATAATTTTGGTGATATGATTTGTATGAGTTAAATGGGCTAATTGACTTGTGTGGGGCCTATTGGTGATGTGAACTATTAGATGCACTTTGTAGATGTGGCATTTGTGAGTTACATTGTAATAAATCCGGAATTATCCCAATTCAAGTTCAATTATATACAACCAACTAGAGATGAAATTTAACCCATCATTGAACCATTATATCCATTACTCAATGATACATTAAAATAATTACATTGGTAATAATAAAATATTGTATCCCTACATTCATACATCCAATGACTTAGAAAACTATTTATATATAATATGGGGATGTTTATTCATGCATCATTGAGATATTGGATATTTTTGTACACTAATATTTTCTATTTTTTCCCCACACTTCTAAACCATGTAAATCATATGATGAAGTACAATTTTTTATCCTATGGGAGAATAATTACTATTATAATACAGTAGTATTGGAATGAAATTTTCATCCTAATGTGTGGCAACCCGTGAAATTATTGGAATGTAATGGTGTAAGGTAAATATAAGACATTCGACAATACTATAAATTATATCAACCCTTCAATAACTCATATTTATAGATTCATATAATTTTTATTGAACAACTAATTGTTTCTTGTTTGTGAATCCAACATAGATACCTTTTAAATAACACACCCAATAAAAAATATCATCAATCTCCAATACAAGATTGAAACCATTTATTGTAAATATATCATTAATTATTTAATGAAATTATCACTAAAAATGTAAACATAAAGCCAACTATTTTCTCATTATTATTATCCAAGGATGATCATTCTTTACATAATGACTTTCCATTGCATTCTTTAGGTTTCACATAATCTACAAATTTGTTATTTGTCAGTATGACCACTAAAACTAATTAAATTGAAATGAATTAACCATACACTACAAATGTTAAATAGTACAAAACCAATAAAACTGTGATTGAAAGTAAATTATTGGATCTAATTAACCCTATACACCTAGAAACCTAACCGAAATAAAAATTTCTATCTATATCATAGATAAACCAACATGACCAAACTAACTAAATTGAATTTAAATTTCTTGATATGACACAAGTAGATTTGAGTAGACACAAACCATAGTGAATTTAATACTAATGAACTATAATAACAAGAAGTGAAATAAATTGAACCTCACATAAAAATATTTTATTGTAATGATAAAAAATTAACTAACACTAAAAATCATTAATAAAATACTTATTTACATGCAATGACTTGATCCAAAAAAACACTTCAAATATAAATAAGTCATAACTAAACTAATAATAATCTAACAGAATGGACCAAAACTAATTTGAATCAAATAGAAGTTGGTTACCTAGAATTCGTTATCTTTTATACATGAATTTTTGAAAAAGTATTAAATTTATCAAATAGTGAATATAATAAGAATATAAAAATAAAAAATAGAAATTATAAATAATAATTTGTGTAGTATTATGATTAGATATTACTAATTGATATAGTATAATTAAATATCATATTTATATGTATATAATATTTTTATATATAGTATTTTTGTTTTGTTATTTATTATGATTCTCTGTTTGAGTATTGTGTTTAATATGTTTTCATATAAATTGAACAATTAATTATGTAATTTAATATATTTTAGATTAAAAATAAATCTTATTGAATTTATTTTACAAAAATAAATATAATTTTTTATATAATGGATATATGCTTTCTGTATGATACATATTTGATCTCAAATGATTCCCAAAAGAATTTGGAGATATGTGTGGTTCTTTTCATTTTACGATGCATTAGATAGTGGTCACATTCACTGCCCATTTTATAATTGTTTAGGAAGACGATTTATTAGATGTGAAGAAGTTAGCTACCATATAACCAAACATTGTTTTAAAACATGCTACTTTGTGTGGTATCACAATAGAGAGAAAATGGAATCTCAAAATGCTGATGATCAAAATGAGGGGACTAGATTGGATAATTTGTTAAATGACCCAATTCCATTGATTCTTAATATTGAGAATGAAAGGATCCAAACCACAAAAGATATACATAGGAGAACACATGATGTGTATAATGAAAATGATGACTTTCAAACAGAGAAAAAATTTAATAATGATTTCATGACTCCATTATATAGAAAATGTTGTAAAATAAAAAAGATATCATTTCTATTTTTTTAATGGGAAAAACATTATTGGATTTCAAATTCTTCCATAGTTTACATTCATATCATCATAAAGGAATTACATCTTGATGATGTAGATGTTCCTTAAAAACAAAATATTTAATCGACGAATCATGAGGAATATTAATTTTTAAAAAACAAAATTCAACCCTGAAAAATTTATTGTAACTTCTTTTAGTAAGAAACTGCTAAACTAGATGACTGAATAAAATGTGGCACATCTCTATAGAAGACCAAAGCCAATGGAACACCATCTCATGTACCTCCAAAATTAATGTGACTCTTTATATTGATCCCAAAACACCAAAAAAATTTCTTCTCTAATGAAATACTAATAAAAAATATGGAATAATAATGATTGAATGAAAAATATTGATGATTTGGTTCACCTTATAAATTTATCCACATAGTATTAAATTGATGCTCGATATCCCAATTTCAGAGTTGTGAGCATAATGTGTGCTTGAGTCTTTCATGTGACTATTTTTATCTATTTAGGAAGATCATTTCATCACACGTCATGTGGATCGTTTTAATAGACCTTTATGACCTCCTTCCATGGATTTGTACAAAAATATCTTTCACATTCATGAGTATACAAATATAAGGCCCTTCTGATCCTGGTAATCATATAGATGTATAAATAAGACCTTTAATAAATTAGTTGAATTTTCACTAGAAAGTGGGTGTGTGCGAAAAAATTCATGTTTGAAAGAAATAGTTTAGATACATGATGTACTTATGTGGATGATCAATGATTTTCAAACCAATTTAATAACATCTTGATGGAAGCTAAAGGGAAGAATATCCGGTCATTTTTATGTGGAGTACATGATTCAGATAACTGAAATATCAATTTTATTTCATTTTTATGGAACATCGACGATTATTTTCAATACACCATAAGTATAGAAATAATCATTGATGATTTGACTATACTATGGAGACCGATGATCCAACTTAGTGTACGTCTAGAACAGATGTGCTTAATGAATTCTAGGATTTTAGTTATTCATTCATTAATGGTTAAATGAAATATAATATATGGATGAATGATTCCACTAAAACCAATTATAATACGGAGAAGAGGAATAACTTCTCTGAGATTCATTAATTTTTATGATATTTTTATCGTAATTTGTTAGAGGTATTTCACATTTAAAATAATATAGGGTAAATGATTCATTTGGTTATTCTAATTGTCAAGGTGAAGAAAATAATTACTTAAAATGTTGGAGTGATTTGGGGGATTGTGGGATATGACCAAAATTGCATCATTTGTGTATTAATGAAAATAAATGGAATTTTTATACGATTCGTATGTGATAAATCTTTGAAAAAAATTAATTTCTAGAATTAAAATAGAATATAAATGTTCCTGATGGTCATTCAAGAAAAATATAAAAATGGGCCAATAGAAAAAATATGAACTTGGAATCTTTGAAGACCCATGATTATCACATATTTCTACATGTGTTTATTCAAATAGAAATCCATCATATTTTTCCAATATTGCAAGGGTGTCTATTTTTTAGTAGTTACATTTGTCTAGAGATCATTCTAATAAGAATCTACCATTGTATTTCTTGCAAAACAATGTTTGTAGATATACTATTAATTTTGTGTGAGTTTGTTAAAATACATCCTCCATTATTTTTCACATGTATACTGCATTTTCCATCCAATTTCCTATTAATACACTACTCATAGTACCTATATATTTTCATTGGTTGTATCCAACTAAATGAAATATATACATAACGAATTCTTATATCCAAAACTAGAATATTCCCCAAGGTTATATCGTAAATAGTTACAAGTCTCCAGAATGTATGGAAGTATGATCAATGTTTTTTTATGATCTTACTACAAGAATGAACATACCAATGAAAAATGAAGAAGAATAGTATTAGTAAATTAAAACATGTTTCTCATAACATAATCAAATTAGAGGAATGAAAATATCATATACATTTATGACATTAAACCATGATGAGTGGGACATGTCACGTTGATCTTTTTTGTTCAACTATTAATTGTTTGATAAAAATTTCAAGTATGTAAATTGGACATTTATATCATTTCTCATTTCATTTAATTATTCATATACGTTAATTTTTTTATCCATTGGGATCATAAAGAAAATGATACATAAAAAAGAATTGTTCCTTATCATTGAAGGGGAGAGAGACTTTTCCTTGACAAAAGTATTCTACATAATTGAAATTGATGGTAGAAATATCATTCAAATAATTTTTTAAACTAAATATATTTTAATTTTTAATATTTATTTATATTTCAGGAATTTAGTTTTCATATTGAATCTATATCTGAGGAAATAAAATATTTGGATATTTTTCCTATTATTTTTCTTCAGGACTATAAATCTACTGTGATCAATGTGTATAGATTAATTATCATAAAATGAGATAATAACATGAGAGAATAAAACAATTTTGTTTTAATAACTACCAAAATTTTTTGTTTTTTAATTTCATTATGTAGTTGGACACAATTTAAAAAATTTCTGTAATTATGAAGTTATTGAAAAAAAAATTGAAAATAATTTCATGTTTGTGTCACTACGATTAATTTCTAGTGTATTTATTTGATGATGAGGAAGGGAATATTTATTGATAAATGTACATTTCAATGTTTTTACAAGACTCCTAGTTTTTCTATTGTACTATAAGTATTTCCATCAAACGGAAAAAAAATTTATGACAACGATCATATTCAGCATTAATTTGGTGTCATTATTGATGTAATTACAATATATATTTTTTATTATGGTGATACTGGAATTGAAAAAATTCCTAATACCACTAGCCCCAATCAATTTATTACTGTTGATTGATTCTATAGATCAGTGATCAGTGATGATTGTTAACATGAAATTGTGGTGGGATATATATTGAATCATTCATTTATTTTCCCTATTATTTAGGTTTATCTTGACTATGGTTTATAAGGTAGGTACTATTAGAATTTATTTACTATAGATTACATATATTTTTATCCAACATGACATTAATATGAATTTTCAATATTTAGTGGCTGTATTTTTATCTGATGTGCATTTTCTTTAATTGAATTTATATTTAGTAAAAAATATGAAACCAAACAGAACTAAAAAAATTAAATTAGAACAAAAAGGATAAATTGAATCAAATATATTAAATTTATTGATATGAAAATAAAAACAACGGAAAAATAATTTTCTAACCAAATAATGGAATAATTACATAACAAAAAATATTAACCAAAATACACAAGATAAATAAAAATAAACAACTGTCCTTATCAATTAAAAAAATTGAACCAAATAACCAAAAAGAAATAAATAAATAAATACGACATAATAAAGACAAAAATAAACTAACTAACAGAATGGAAAGAAAAACTACAAATGAACATAACAAAATGTAATTGTGTTCAATTAAAACTAGAAGTAAAATATATCGTACCAATGCTAAACATGAGAATTTGAATGTATTATTTATTCTATGAAATGTATTCTCCTATGATATTTTTCCAAAAAAATTAAATTGTGTGTTTGTTATATCACATTGTATCATGTATTTCGTTTGACAAGTGGTATTCCTAAAATAAGTCATTTCATATATTTTTTTGGTTTGGGTTACAAATTAGTTATACATTTCAATTTAATTCTATTTCTGTTTTGAAATGAAGGAAATGAAACCTATTGATGATATGTAAAGAAAAAAGGATGATGGAAAACAATTATCAAATGAATAAGATGGAATTTCCTATAATAGTGTGTGGTGTGAGTATTTTATTTCAAATATATATGTATATATATATATATATCAATAAAAATTACGTTTTCTTATTTAATTTGATTTACAAATTTATAAAGGATCCACCACTTTGGAACATGTTATTTGATGAGAAGGCTAGTGGTCTGAGTATGCAGGCTGATTGTATGAGGGGTGTGGTACTAGAGTAAGGCTCTCCAGTCAGCGTACCCAATATGACCATGTCCCTCCCACTGATGTACCATATAACACAAATCATGATCCCTCAGTTTCATTAGAAACCCATGGTGTATATAGACCACCGCCAATTTCACTAACATTTAGATATGAGCCCCCTCTCCCATATTAACCATATTGGATGATAAAACCGACTCCTCATATATATCATGCATTTAGATAGCCATGTGTGTCATATTCTTTTACTTCTACTTGCTTTTCTATGATCTTCTACATTCCTTCTTCAAATCCTACTCCTACACATTCTTAATCTGTAAAGAATACCCTGGGATCTACTAAATATATACATGGGGATGAACCTTTAATTCCTATTGATCCAGTGATTCCCATTGATCATCCATTCATTGGTATATTTATAGAATCCTAAATACTTTTTCTATAAATTATTTTCATTATAATATGTATCTAAATGATATTTTATTTCTTCAATAACAGATAGATCTAACAATATCCATCATTGGAAAAAACACATACATGTGGCGTGGGACCGCTAGTTTTAGTTGATATTGGAATACAACAATGAAATTAAAATGGTAAGATCAACATGGCAGGAATGTAAGAGTTTTGTTGGATATTCATCTCAAATACACAGACATAATTACCATCAATCAACAATCCGAGATAAACCTTCCTATGGATGTAAAAAAATACAATTGGGACCATATGTGGGTATAAAATTTTTTTGTATATAATGATATATTCTATGTTTATATAGATGAATTAATATTTTGGTGCTAACATCATTTTTATATTCCTGATGGTGAGGGTATAGTTCCAACAAGACTCATGAAATTAGGATAGTTGTTGAGAGGATACAAGAATGAGTTATATAGTGGAAGGTGTACTAGAGTTGTCATATATTATAAGGCTATTGATGTAATAGAGTATTGGATAATAATAAATTATTGGTAAATGATTACTCATTAGATGAGTATCACGTTCTAGTTATTAATCATATTTATCATTTTTTTAAAAAAATAGTCATTTTTTCATTAATAATTTATTTGGTATTATTTATTTATTTTCGAAATCATCATGACGAAATAAAGATAACATTGATGCTAAGATATTACAAAACACTAGTGGATGGATTACGATGATTTACCTTGAGGGGAAATATGATTGAAAGTTGTTAATAATTTTTCATTTGAAAACACACTTTCTATTGTTTCCCCAACAATTCATTATATTTAATAAGATTTGGTAGACTAATGGATATTTAATATCATCAAAGACTACACTGAAATGAAATAAAATGAACTAAACAATATCATTTCAAATAAAAATAATTTCGTTTAATAATCATTTTAAAATATTATTTATATAATTTCAGTTATAAAAATTCAATATTAGTAACATATTTTCAATTAAGGATTCCAATAGTAAAAGCAATTATAGAAGTGAAAATGAATATTGAAGGAAAGGTGCTTTGTGAGAAATGTTTTTTCACATGTAGAATGAAAAAATATGGATGTGCGGATAACAATCCGACACAGCCACAGATTATAAGTTTTACAATTTTGATTTTCAATTTTAATATCATTTTTGTAACTTAATAATATATTTAAATTTCAAACAGAATTATTTTGATTCCATTGTTGCTTGGGAACCTGACATATTGGGGAAAGATAATCAATTACTTCAATATTTGGGAGATGACCACCATGGACGAGTATGAATTGATCATGGGAAGAGTATTGTTTGGACAAATTATTGTAACACATACTGTACTATATGTAGTAACACTAAGTTGGAAATAGCTAAATATAACTAGAACATGCTGAAAAAGCATCAAACTTGTGGAATAATTGCTTGACATAGGAGACACTCATGTTATGAAACTAATAATGGTTTTAAATCTATCACATCCTCCAGAGAACACCACAATACGTGATGAATATATTTAGTCGACGAATTTACCATATAGTTGACTATTTGTTTTTCTTATTAGTGTTAGATACGATTCCACTCATAGAGATGGTGATATTAATGGGGTATTCCATGGGGATGGTGAGGAAGAGGTCAAGGAAGTTGTGGAGGATGAGGTGGAGGTTGAGGGTGAGGAAGAGGTCAAACAAGAAGATGGAGAATAAGATGGGTATGATTATGAGAATGAGGATGAGGATGATTTTGAATGTTATAATAGTGATGGTGATGAGGGATGTATTGATCTATAACATTTTTACTGATATTTAAGACATATGATGTCTGATGATTTTCTGTGACTAAATATATATGTGATATTTGGTATCTTTGTTAACATTTATTAAATCAATGAATTTCTTTTTTATGTTATCAATATTTTTTTATTGATTTTTTTGGTTTTCACGGATGCTCGATTACTTAAATTGAAGTTTTTTTGTTGAGGATATTTTTATTGTTTCACTGTTGGATGGGGATGTTCTGTTAGTGCTTTGTTTATTGTGGTTAGTTAGTTTCATTATTTACTATGTTTTATTTTGATTGGCGGTAGTTTTTATTACAAATGAATAATATTTTTCTATTTATATTTTATGTACATTTCATTTTGACTAGTTATGTATTTATGGTATTGAATTATGTTATGATTAAAGGTATTTTTAAGGTTTATTGCAACTAAATTTTTGTAGAGTTTAATTTCATTGAATGTAGTTTATTATCACATAGGGTATAATAGAATTTCAATTTGAAAACACTATGTAAGAAATTTAACATAGGATGTATGAAAAGACATTGTGAAAATTCTAGTATTAGATATTTTTTTAACATCATATTATACCATCAAGTTAGAAAGAATAATATATTTAATAATGTCCTTTATATTTATTTCTGAAATGATTGATTAATTAATAAATAGATTAGTGGATAAAACCAAATAATGTGTATTGGTATTCTAAAATAGTGAAATTATAGAAACATGGGAAGAATAACCTTTAAATACTTATTATGTTTCCCAAGGGAAAAATGTATCAGTGGTTTTATTACAAGTAAAAAAATAAATTCATGTTGAATATAATAAAATCATTGTATGGTCTGGAGGGATTGAAATGAAATTGTGGTTCATCCTGTCTCCAGACTGTCTGAATGGGACCTTGATTTAATCCCTTCAAATTCAATCAATCAACAATGTTGATCTAGATCTAGCTTCATTTTATGAGAAGGTTTACTAACATTATGAAATATATAATTATATTGAATCACTTTTTATTTCACCTCTAAAAATGTTTCAACTCCATCTTGAAAGAGATCTTGGATAATATGAATGCATCCTAGTAGATGTCCACATAGATATTATCAATATGGATTCTATCAACATGATTTTTAACTAGTGTAACAATGAAATAAATGGTGAAAATTAATTTAATCCATCCTATTAAGAAAGTTGAAAAATTACGGGGGATCTAATTTCAAATTGTAGAATTGTGAAATGGAATGTTATAAATCCCATGGACTATAAAATGTTGTCTTAAGAGGTTAATGGAAGGAAGAGATGGTGGTTTATTTTGAATGACGGTAATCCTCCAAGAGGAATCCAAAAATAATACTTGAACTGAGCCCTCAAAACATTGATCAATATTTTGGTAATCATGTTATGTAGAATGAACGATTCACTAATAATTCCATGATTGGGTATTTGATTGGTGAACCACTCCAAAAAGAAGTTTAAATATGATCTGATAAAGATAATGATCATCCCAATGAGATAAATCCACTAAAATTAGAGGCATACAAGTTACTTTATTCCAACCCTCCTCACAATTCTCATAATTTATCCTAAATGGTCACAATTAAGGATTCTATTACTAATCCAACTATGGTTGAGGTTTTGAATTGAACATACTATCCAGTAACAAGGGACACATCCTTTGATATGGATAATGAGGTGATTGGTAAATATTCTCTCAATGAAGTTGTCATATTCTTTGATTAGGATATGGATCTGACCAATGCAATTGAGGGGGTTCATTCCTTGGATCACATTACACCAATTATTTTTTATGTACTCCAGATTTTGAATGTGAATACATCAATTCAATACATAATAAAAATATAATGTATTTTTTGATTTTGAAAAAACTCCAAAAAACATGGATCATGATTGTGAAGAAATAAGAGGATGAATTATCATCCAATAATCTGGAAAAATAATCCCACAAAGATGGAATTCATATCCTTAATGTAGGGATGACTAATATTGACGATATGAGTTATAAGGAGGAGTACATACCCACTACTACAACAATTCACATGTTAAAAATACCATGATGGAAAGTCAGATCCACATAAAATGACACTCAAAAAAAACCCAAGGGGGTTTTAGATCCTAGTATAACTCAATATGAATTTACTATAATGGAAAAGTCAATGGTTTTCCAACCATGAAACTTCAATCGAATTCAATAAATTCTTCCAAACACTTAAAATTAATGATTTTTGGGTTGTATGTACCTAAAAATCATTTCCAACAATAAAATGTTATCTTCAAAGTTTGGGTGATAGAATTATAGCAGTTATTAAATGATTAACTTCTCCTTAATCCATTGGTCTTATTTCCCACTAATTCTTGGGTAATGTTATCCTCATTAAAGAGGGTGATTATATTGTTACTTTTGAATACTATTTCATTCGATATCTTCCTTCACGGTTCTTTATTTAGGCTAATAGTTGGTACCTTTATATGAGGAATCTATGGAGTGAGATGGATATTTTGAGAAGAATTGTTAACAATTATTGGGTTATATTAGGTTATTTCAATGAAATTATGAGAAATGATGATAAAATTGGTGTTTCATACTATTCCATCACATTTATGAAGTTTTTAGACATATATTGATAAAAATAACATCCATGTGGTCAATATTTTTTGGGAAAAATAAACATGTTATATAAGATATCGTATTATAACGAGAGCCACAAAGTAATATAGGGAAATTAAAAATGATGATGTGGTTGAATGTGGGAACTTTTTCTTATGAATTACATTACAAAGGATTAAATTGGATAACAATTCTATTAACATTATTTCTAAAAGTAGTATTCAAACCAGTTTTACACATTAGATTAAATATTTCCCATGTTTTTCATCCAGATTTCTACAATATTATTTCTGAATGGTGGAATTTGATGCATTGTGGTGATGCTACTTATGTGTATATAATAAAATTTAAACACATAACGAACACGCAAAATTTCTAGAGTAGAGGCAAATTAAAATCATGAACATAGACATTGAGGTGCTTGAAAACCCTAAATTAAATCTTTGATGGTCTCTAGAAAAAGATAATTTTCTTTTGATATTAATAAAAAAATTGAGATTGTTTTAGATGTCACTTATTTATCAGCATAAAACAATGATTCTAAATTGATCAATGTATTATTAATTTGATTATAGATAGAGATTATAATACATCATTTTAAAACCTCTTTTAAAGAATAAAAAAATCTAAAAGGCTCATCTCTATACTCAAGGATAAAGATTATATAATTTGTAATGGATATAAGATTTCCAGAATCCTTGTGGATTATTGTCAGTAACTCTTCAATGTTGATTCTAAAAATGAAGTCCAACTGAATGATATTGTATTATATCATCTCATCTAGAAGTATAATAGGAGGATCACTAAAATTACCTATGAAATAGTAGTATAATATGATTTTTTTAGTATCGTCCTATGTAGTACCCAAGGTTATGATGGCTTTTATAATTTTTTCTTCCAACAATATTGGGATGTTATTTCGTATGATGTTTATTGATTATTCATCTTTTTTTTAGAAATATAAATCTACCACCCGCTGTCATTGCTCAATTTATAACTCTTATCCCCATGCTAGAAAATTCTTGTGAGGTTCATCTCATTAGGACCATTTCCCTTGTTAAATTTCTATCTAAGATCATAATGAATGTTATTGATATAATAATTAATGGCATAGATGATAAAATTGATACATAGAGAAAAATTGGTTTTATTTAGTGATGATCCATCAAGTTTTGTCTAATAACTACAAAAAAATGTGGTAAACTCTTAAAAAAGATTATAATATGTGAGTCAATTGTTGTCAAGTATAATATTACAAATAAATTTGACACTATAGACTGAAATTTCATTTTCAAAATCATTACGGAATTTGGAATTCATGAATCCTTTATCAATTCTATTAACTAAATACCCATCTTGGACTTTATCTCAGTGATAGCTAATGTATCTCCATGTTGATATTTCTCTTACTCGAGAGGGGGTAGATAGGGAGACCAGTTGTTTTACATAATTTTTTCCATTCATGAGTAGAACCTCATTACAATACTTTCGAAATTGGTTAATAAAACTTCCCATGTTGATATTTAAGCTGGCATAGGCATTCATGACCACTAACTATTTTTTTGAAGATTATATAAATCTTCATATTAAGGCCTACATAATAAATATTCATCATCTCTATGAAACTCTTACCCACTGTGAATGAGTTTTAGGATAATGAATATATATGGACAAATATTTGATGTACTTTGGAATTTTTTTCTATTATAGGAAATTGTTTATTCTGAATAGCAAGATAAAAATAGAGGTATGAAATAATTGAAAATATATTTTCCCTTGTTCTGGGGATGACCTAAGGTTACATATTTTAATTACAATTTTTTTAAAATGAAATTGATTCCACCTTCTTGGAAAGGAAAACAATTTACTATTTCTTGAATGTTCTGTCTGGTAAACTCTACAATTATTTCTATAATCCTTTCACTATTAATGGATTATATGTTTCTTATTTCAATCATAAATTCAATTCATTTATGAAATATAAAATTAGAATCGACTAGGAAAATTTTTAAGGGTGACTTGTTATTATGGTCTCAAAAAATGGTTTTAAACCAATCAATGCTGGTGTCTTGTCCATCAAAAAACAATTCTTGTTTCAATGAAAATTTATAGGTGAATTTCATGTGTGGGAATTTTATTGGAAACTAAGAAGATCAATAATTACTTATTTATAGATATATCTTAATTAAAAAATAATGTAGATTTAATTTTAGGACATCTTCTATATGCTCAACACTTAATCAATCTTTCTATGCAATTTTATTGAATTCAAGATGGTTACCTTCAAGAACAACTCACCTCAAATTTTGGCTAGATAATTGTATAGGCTCCCCACTCATTCAACAATTAGATATTTCTAATAGTTCATTTTATTTTCATGTGACTATTATATATTATCCTTAAAAATCATGAACAAATATTTAAAATAATTTATCATGATAATAGAATATTATTTCATTCCACCACATGATGATCTGATTATTTTGGAACCTACCAGAACTGGGAAGATGAGTTCCAGACTATTTTACCTTTATAATTGTCTAATTTTACTCATAGAGACAACATATTACTAATTTTTAACATAATATATATTTCTTAAAGGTTTCACATCCCATATAAAGGTATAAATCTTTCGGTGAAGTGGCATGTTGTTCTATCCAATTTTTTGTTTTTTCATAATAAAGAAATGAATAATTTGAATTGAAATACTTCTAAAAATATTAATTCATCATATATTATTTTTCATATTTTATGAATTAGTTTTTTTCTGAAATATTCAAACTTAATTTTACAATATTTTTTGTTGTTTTTTTTAAATTATATGTAATTGTTTATTTCTTATGTTTTTATGCATTGGGGGGAGGCTGGTAAACGCAATGTTAGAGGTCGTGGAGGTATTATATTTATAAATGTGGAGAAATCTGTACCAAAAATTTATAAACCATAGGTATAGTTTTATAAAAAAAATTTATACCTTCTTTTATTAATAAACTATTTTTAGAACTCTATACAAATGGTTCATAAACCATTAGTACTGTATTAAGTTTTATTATATAAACTAATGTTTTACAAACCATTATATGATATATATTCTAACTATTTACAATAAACAATTGTAATAGTGTTATTTACACTCTCCTTTACAAATATTTGATGAATAATCAATGGTATAGGACTATCTACATTCCATAATACCGAATAGTTTGGAAAATCATTGATATATGATATTCCAATGATTTTAGAGCTTATACCAATTGTTTGAAACAATTGGAATACCCTAAGATTCTAACATTGAATGAAATTTTGCTGATATTAGTATCTTACAAACTATTACAAATGGGAAAACTTGTATATGATCAAATAAATGTTATTATTTTATAAATAATTTTCTTTTCATGTTAAATTAATAATATTCCCATTGAATGAATTATCTACTTTAAATTTTTACGAAACCCTAATACATTACATTAACAATTAACAAAAGAAATTATATAATGATTTAAAAATATATTTAATGTATTTTAGTCTGAATAAATTTACCTTTTATGATTTATTTAGATGGTTATTTCTTATTATGAATAGTTTAATGATTTATTTTTTAATTACATATTATTATTGATGTCATTATATGTTAAATTATATGAAATGTGGGAAACAATAAATGAAATATATTTTCTGGAAGTGATATTTTATTGAATAATTGAAACATAATATTAATATATATACTTGATTCATAGGATAATATATGGTAAAAAACTTCATATTTTTTTCATTATAAGTTTATAGTAACCAAATAATTAAAATAACAACCCTTTTAATGTAAAAAAGTTGTTATTATTGTTAAGGTCAAAATGGGATTATAAAGGGGTGTAAGAAAGATAATATTTAAAACACCGCATAAACTTATAGAAATTAAAATTTCGGATGGTATAAGAACCAAATCACAAATTATATTATAATATATGGATATATGAAATAATATTTATTGAAAATTATTTAATAATAATTTAATCAGTTTTGAAATTCCAAAATCACTCGTTACCTCAATTATAAATACTCACCTCATCACCTCCCTTATTAACAATACATTAACCATATTGATCATCCATATATATAAAAAAGATTCTAATAATCCTAATTCACATTTTCTAGAATCCTTTATTCCTAAAATAAATTGAATAATTATTTAGAGTTAATATATAGAAGAGTTATTTCAATGAGAAGGATATCTGTATAACCAATCATTTTCTTTTTAATTTTTCATTTACCAAAAACAAATATTTGGTATTTATCATAACATAATTACCTCAGTTTCCTCAAAACATATAAATTCAATTGATATTATTATTAAATCACTATAATCCACTATCATTCCCATCAAACATGACATGACAATATCACTGTAGCTTACAGACGACATTTTGTCCATGTGTAGTTGATAAATTCATTTTCAACCACAATGTTTCATGGATGGATATTATGATATATAATATAAATATATATTTGATAATTACAACACAATTATACATATAGAATTATAATATGAGACATACCTTCTTAACTTCCATTTCAATGGAAAATGATAATGTTTCTCCAGAATACATGTGGTCAACCACCTCAATGAAAAAATGTTTTTAGTATTTCATTTATATTTTTCGTAGATTTTATTAAATATAAGTTTTCTATTCATAAATTATTTATAAAATATGATAATGTTTTTTATGGTTTAATTATAAGTTACAATTGTTTGTATTGATCTTTTTAAATGTAAAAACATAATTTATTAATATGTACAACCTACAATCATGTTGAATCATGTAATTTTATTTTCTATATTAAATGTTTTAAGATAAATATATAAAATTTATAAATTATATTTTTTATATTTTTTAATTATAAAAATTCTGAATAATATGGGAACCTGAGAAATGTAAAACGACTAGAACAATATAGCTTAAATACTCCTGATAAATGTAATAGGTAACACCCAGAAATAATGATTTTAAAAATGAATTTTCGATAAATTTGAGTTAAAATGTTAAAAATCAATAATATATGATATTATAATTATATAAATGTTTATGATATAGAATTATAATAAATATAAGTTATTTATATATGATGATAGGGTTCTCTCAAACTATGCATATCTTGTGTTATGGTAGTTCCAGCTCAATTTTATTTCAATGAGACACATTCAATATTCATCACTAGATTATTTTAAGTGCTTTATATAATTCCCATGAATATTTTTTAAAAGTATTCTTATAAAATTTATGTGGATTGATATATCGATAAATAATTCATTCATTTTTTTCTTCGGATTGAAATGTTACCAAAGCCATATGAGATTAATGTTTCAATACAATTTTAAAATGGACTATCAATTATTGAATTTCCATCGATGAAATTATATAATACTTATCTAATAAATATATTCCATTTAAGTAATCCTTTATTTATTTATAAATAATATTTTTTTCATTTCAGCTTCGCCACATTATGTACTCATTATATTGAATGAATGTTTTCATTGAAAAAATATATATATCATTAGACAAAAAAGGTTTTTCTTCCATATAAATTTCTTCCAAATGTATATTCAATAATGTTTTAATTTTTTCTAATGACTTTAAAATTAATCTTTTCTCATCATCTACAATTTCTAATATGGTTTAATATGAATTTGTTGTTTTTTTTGATGAGGTGCTTTTTGAATTTTATACAGAATTATAAAATTTATTTTTTTAACTTATAAGACAAGAATTAAAGTTCCTATATTCACAACCCCTTAAAATGTTGAATATTATTTTATAAGTTTCTTTATATTTTTTAATTATGTTTTATTCATAATTAATAGTTAATTTCTTTTGTTGTAATTAGTGTTTTCAGAATGAAAATATTATTTTCATTAAAAAATATTATAATTCATATATTATAGGAATGTTCATATATGATAACATCCTTTATTATAAACTATTTTTAGGTGATATGATCAAATGATACCATCCTCACACATTATATGTATATATTATGATGTGATGGTGATATTTTTATAAAACCCTTTTAATTACTATGGGTTTATTATTATTTATAGTATTAAATCCTTATGAAACTAGTTTTATTTAGATGGGTTATGAGATGATTATTTTTTATAATATTGTGGACCACATATTTATGATTTTTATTATGTAATCAGTGGACCCAGAATTATATATCCCTTTAATTCACTAGATAATGTTTTATATATTATGTGTTAATTTGGGTGAAAGGTAAATTTTATTGATCTATTATGATAAATAAGTCAATTTTCAGGATCTATTTAATGACACATGTATAGGTTCTTGATCCATTACATGAAGTGAGTTGATAGTCGTGATCAATTATAAGAAAAATTCAATTTCTTGATCCACCTTGCGAAATAGGTTTTGAGGATTAATCCTTTATTATTTGATTGTATTGGTAGATCGCATTGAAATATGATATGGTTTCTATACATATGATGTTTCCACACGTTTTTACATGAAAACATTAATAAAGATATATTTATAATGGTTAATCACTATTATGATTCATTATATTTAAAATAATAAATAATAATTCCATTATAATAATATATATTTTTTGATAGAATAATTATAAATTTTATATGTTATGAGATGTTCTTATACAGGGTTAATAATCCAAGGTTAACAATATGAAAAAAGTATATTTCATGTATATCGTGGCCATCATTCAGTTTCTTTTTGTTAAATTCTTCTCAATGAACATAGAATGGATCTCTGGGGGTATATTCTTGTGTTAATTCACAATTTGTTTACAAACCATTATGATGGATTTGAATAGATGCTATCAATGTATTCGATATGATTAGCCTTATGAAGTGACCCAACCCCAATAAATATTAGAACCAATTTTTTATACTATTTTTTTCGAATAATATAGAAGTAAACTTGTCACAACGGTCTGATGATTTTAGTAGTGTTGTTAAACCAGATATATACATGAGTCTTGATATAAATTTGAATTCCAAAATAAAATTATATTTTTTATTTCAAGGATTAATTTATTCCATCCTTTATATCCATAAATTTAGGTAATATAACTCTTCATGGAATCATGAGGAAAGAAAAAAATAAAGGTGAATTTATTTTCTCATTAATGTTTAGGTACAACTAAATAAATAACAAATCTGTTAGATAAATAAACACAAAATGGTATGTAATTGATAAAAAAAATCATTATATAACTATATAAAGAAAAATAAATATTAAATAATTTAAAATAGGATCAACTAAATTTATATAAATAAACACTTGTGCTTGGAATCTATCTATGGATATTCTAACTAATCAAACAATCACATTGAATAACGATAATGATAGAATGCATATTGTTGGATGTATAAACTATCAAGATAAATATTAAAGATACTAATTATCAATATATATCCTCAATGTAGTTAAAATCTATTGGAATAAATATATCTTATTTGTTTTATTACCATTAACAATGCATATCTAACACGATCTATCATCGAGACCTTCTAAAACTACTTAGAAACCATCCTTAATGATTTTTTCCAACAGAATTCATCCATGAGACAACTATGTATTGCCCCGACCATGGTTACCCAATGTAGGTGCATTATTACATATCATTGGAATGATAACAAGGGATCATTTATCGAATGGATGACTAGTTTAGTATCCATGTAACTACTAGATACATATATATGTTTTACATTACATCATGAAATAAAGAAAAAATACATTGTATCCCCTTTGAACACAATCATATCCCTTATCCAATTCCCAAAGGATAATCATGATATACTCTTTCACATAATAAGAAATATAAAACAAAGAAAGGGGTGAGCTCAGATTCTTATAAAGGATATAAATATAGAGGAAAAATTTATTTATAACAATAATCATTTAGGGCGATGTATACAACTAAAACATAACACTTTTAAACATAAAAATCTTCATAATATTGAAAAATTGAATAAAAAATTTACACTTAAATATTCACCTAGATATTTAAGTAGGATAATGATCTAATGAAACTTCAAAATCCAATTTCATAATTATGGAATGCATAATTCCGGACATCATAACCATTAGTCATGGCCTCGTGCGATGGTAACAAATAATGATTTTTTCATTGACTTTTTCCAAGAAACTAGTTTGTTTCATTAGACCTACTGATGCATCGGAGAGTTGTAGCGGTCTCCACCAATATCTTTAAATGACCAATGCATTCCTCATCTGAAAAGGACGAAACACAATCTAAACATTCTTATTAAAATAGGCCTACAAAATGTAAAATATTATTACCAAAAATGATGAATGGTACAAAAATAAAACATCAAAAGTCAAACATTACTCATTGAATACAATATATAAGATTTTATAAATCATCCTCAATCTAGAATAATGAATTATATTGACATAGATGAATATAATTGTTAAATATATATGAGATATATATCAATTATTTTCCTAAAAATATTTAAAATTCATATTTTTTATCAAGAGGCTATTAAAAATTAGATTTTTAATCAAAGTGTCCTATATGACTTTGGAACTTAAAAAGTAGTAATAATTATCACAAAATAATTTCCATATAAATAAGTCCATAAAAGCTTTGTAAATCATGGGCATCATTGAAAAAGATTTAGAAGAGTAAATCATTAAAACATTTAAAACGAAATTCTGGTGAGAGTTACAATCCAAATGGGGGAAGCATGAATAAAAATAATTGAGGTAATAAAAACCTTATTATATCAGGATAAAAAAGGGATTCATGATATAATATGACAATTACAGTATAAAAACTATATAAAAGTTAATTGGCATATAACAACAAAGAGGTCATAATGGAATGATGATGGAATCCCTTATAAATCACATATACATGGGTTTATTATAAATCAATGGCATAATTAAGTGTGAAAAATATAAATACACTCAAAATTATTGGATATTCGGTGTAAATAAATCATAGGAAAATCACCCATATTCTTTTAAAAACAACAATAATGAGTATGATGTTTAACTCAATGAATGGAAAAAGAGTCACCATTAATCTTATCATGTTCATATCGATGACATGATAATTTATCAATGGAGTGATTATGTGTATAAAAATAATATCCACACAAAGAGGATTGGTAATGAATACATAAATTAATAAATAGTGACACCTCACATAATCATTGTGTAAAATAATCAATGATGTATGTGTAAATCCCAATAAGTGAAAATTAAAAATTGAAATTCCCATACCGATATGGTAACATATGATATATACACCCCAAGAAATAAGTATCATACAATGAAGATGTAAAAATCAAAACGTTAACGTATATTACTCCAATAATACAATCATGTCCATTACATACACCTCACAAAAGGAAATAGTGGAGAATATAGAATGAATCTCACAATAATAAAAAGTGAGATGAAAACTCCTTATCATGTTGCAATTAATCGAGACATATGACCAATAGTTAATAAACACCAAATGAATCACATTATACCATTAATTTAAAGATATTAGTGATAATATATATCAAATGTATGTAAAAAATACCCCATGTGTAATAAATGAGTGGGGAACAATGGAAATCTCACAGAATTTATTGTGAGATAAGATTCCCCTTATCTTGTACTATTTTATAGTTGAAGGTACGATAACCTCTTGTATAATGGTGAAATAATTTTTATTAAATTATAAAATAACCATATACAAAAATATATAATCATATTTGATGTTTTTATATTTCATTGTTAATAATACTTCAGTGGTATCATTGTTTCGGTTGTCAACTTATTCATTTTACTTTATATGTTTTGTTATGTAAGTCATGTTTTTTATGGAAAAGATGTATTTGATTCATTCCAAAAATGATATTATGTTCTTAAAAATTATTTGTTAACAAAAAAATGATATTTATTCTTGAATGGTTATGATGGAGAATGAATCTCATCGCGTTTGTGGAGACTATAATCCTTACGCATACACGAGCGACATTAACATGCTATTGATTGGGAAATTTTATGTAATTGGATGGAATTTCATATATATTGAATAATTGAAATGATATATTTTTTATTTACATTAATTATACTCATTTGTATACCCATACAAATAATTATGTGTTGAATAAAAAACTACACGACGACATGGAGACGGTAAGTCGTACGTACGCACGTATGGTGACTTTGTCATTCGTAGGATTGGTAGAATAATGAATATGGTAGTACCATATTTATAATAACATCATATTATTTATATGTTACTCAAGTTATTATTTTGGTTTGGGGACAACAAAGAATGAGTATGTGGATGAAGAGAATAACATTGAAAGAGTTGGTGAAATAATTACCTCTTATTCGGGTGTTTCATTTAGATTTGATCAAAATGGCTCCTTAGATTGGATTTATGATCAATGTAAGGCCTATAGGTCGATGGTATGGTAGTTAGGATGATATTGGGGTAGGTTTTTTCTGATTCAAATGGCTTTGGTGGTGTGATTTTGAGAGAAGGTGACATACATTTTTACAAGAGATGTGAGGGTCACTTTAGGAAGGGCATGAAATATTATACTATTATAGATTCATATTCAATTTATAATGTCTCAAAATTATTTATTTCGATGATAAGGTGTGGATGGGTAGAAAACCTCTCATATAAATGATTTTTTATCGATTTACGTCACTATAATAACATTTTTTTAGATTTATCTCATTGTTAAATATTTAAACAATTACCAAGTCTTCTTGTATTTTGAAATTAAATGGTTGATTAACATAGTATAAAATTCTAACAGAACCCCAATTGGTTCATTAATGAAATATATATTATTATATAAGTCCTTTTGTCGAACCATAAATTTTTAGGACTATTATATCATTAAATAATATAGTATTTGTCTAAAAAACTCTTTTATGTCACTTTTGACACTATTTGGTATTTTGTTTTTTTATTATCATAAATTCATTATTAGATAAATAAAAAATCATTGAATCAACCCTAATATGTCATATAAACCTTGAAAATTAGTTTAATTAATCAAAAGTCATAAATTACATTTATTTGGATATTTATAATTTCAATTATTTCAAGTTTTTATTAATAATTTAATTAATGCCTCATCATTGTGTCATAAATAAATTAACTTTTTTAATGTCTAAAAATTATAAATATAATACCATTATTTTTAAATACTTATAAATTTATAATGAATATTTATAGGCTAATTTATCTTATGTATAACCCTATATTAATAATTGTTTAGTAATTAATGATTGAATTTAGCACTTTTAACTCTTCGTTTAATGAAATATAATAATTGTTTTAATCTAATCTATGTGGAAAAAGATGATCATATTTTATTCCTATGGTTTATTATGGTTGAAATAAATTTATCCAATAGAATTGGGACTTTTTTTGGGTATGTATAATATCTTTTTACCATTAATTACCATATTTACTTTTAACTATGGTAAATAAAAGTAAAAAATTACTATTCATAGAAAAGATATTTTCTTTTTATTGAAACACATTTTACATACAGATATTAACACAGTATCTCAGATTTTTGAATTTCAATTCATAGAAGCAGTAAAATTAGGTTTCATGAAAATTTACAAACGTGCCATGATGGTAGGTATAAGACGGTAAAAAGGTCAATAAAATTTTATCTAACTATTATTTTTATAAAATGACTCTAATTAATTACATAGAAAATATATAAGTAATATATTTTTATTTTTACCTAAAATAATTTCAATTGAAACTATTAATTATTTAAATAAATATTTGGTTCTAAACAATAAAACTATGTTTTTCACTATTCATCAAAAATTGAATATTTTCAAAAATATACCAAAAATTTACCATAAGCTAATATTGATATTTTATATCCAAAAATGATGTCCATTATAAAAAATAAAATTTATAAAATTAATAAAAGTGGTTATTACTATTCATAATGGCTAGTTTGGTAGGTCATGGTGTGTTTGAACTCAATGTTTCATACAATGCATGTTATTATAGTATTCAAAGAGAAGTGTACCATGGAAGCATGCAGTGTTACATTCTTCCGTCAATACATAATTAGTTTCGTCACAATTCATAATTTTACTTCGTAAATAAAAGGTTAAAAATTTCTAAAATACATTTGTTGATAGACCACATCGAAAACAGGGTTAGTAATATTTAGTCTTAATTAGAGGCAAAGGGATGTGAAATAGTCCCCATAAAATTAGTATTTCGAATAGGAGAAAATTGGTGGAAATAATAATTGGGGGAAAACATAAATATTTATTGGGAGTGATTGAGGTCATCATTCACTAACTAGTGAATGGAAAATTGAGGGCCACAAATCCAAAACTCTATGATGAATAACATATGATATCTGGATTACACATTTTTTGGTTTGGCATTTTTTCCCTATGGATTAATAATTTATTTCTTCATAGAATAAGAGAGATAAAAATTCTTGATTAGTATAGTTCCATACATTAACTAATTTCTACGACAAATTTAGCTTTCACTCAAAATGATGGGTATTCATGATGACATGGTCACACCTAAAGTTCCGAAATCAACCTATAATGATTCACGTAATACAAAAAGGATAATCAATATATATCCATTCTCTTTAATGATTAATAAAAACCAAAATGGTTAGTACAAGATTAGATTAACCCAAAAAATGGTAATCCTTTAAGGAAAAAATTCTCATCTTAATTTCTAATATTAAATAAACAATACCAAATGTTAAATAAATACCATTAAAAAATTGACATTTTATCATTCCATATAATCCAAACTATCCTTGAAACAAAAAAATCAGAAGAATTTCAATATGTAGTCTTCAATGTTAAATTGTATATACAAATAACATAGACAACACTAAATGTAAATTACATAAAATTAATTAACAAAATCTTGTATTATGTTTGATAGGTTAATCATTTCAATAAATATTCCAAATCAATATAAATCCAAAATAAAAACATAGAAAAAAATCCACCATTACTCCTAAATAGATATTTCATAGTTTTCTCTTTTCCTTAGGTATATAGTGTTACCAATAGGTCGATCGTCTTCAAAAATAACATTTATCAATTAATCAAAAAATCATTTTCTGACAAAAAGGATATCCATTTAATAAAACATATGATCCCAAATCCACTTATAATTGATCAATAAAATCATTTAACTAAAAATAAGTAGTCACACTAACCAGGGACTTCACGTAGTCCAGTGGTGGCGGATAAATCCCAGTCGCAGTTTGTTTAAGGGTTCTATTCATGAATCTTTGTCTGACACAAAGGGTTGTCAAACAGTCTGCTTATTTTTTAATCTATATTTTATTAAATTCACAAAATGAGATAAATTATTCAAAATAACCAAAACATCAATTAACCACAAATGTTTTCTAATACCTCGCCATTTCATCCCCAAAATTAGTAACCCTTAATTTCCTCAAATTCAAGGATTATATAAACACAATTGGTTATTTATTACTATATCCACAACAGAAAAGATGATTCTTCCTCAATTATCATTTTCCAAAAATAAACTGTAGGGTTACACATACAAGAGAAAAGGATTGCAAAGTAATCCCATCAAAAATTATCACTAATACTTTATCAAATTTCTCCATAAATTTATTTCCATATAGGTTCTTCCATGATCGATAAGTTGTCTTATTGAATAGGGGATTGACTCGGGTAATACCCAAGTCCCCTAAATTTATGGAAAATCATTGTGAAAGGATTCTTGATATCATTTAATTTTCTTATATAGTACTCTTCATTTTTCCTCTTCTATTTTTTACATTATGTCCATTCTCACAAATTAATTATTTATTTGTTCCACTGGGACACTTTATAGGGTTTCTCCTTCCACATTTCCTCCTTTATAGAAAATGATATTTCTTTTCTCTATTGTCCCCAACGTTGGAGCTCTTATCATTAACCACCTCTCTCTTCATTGTTGAGTCTGATAGTATGTGAATATATATATTTTTGAACAAGTTTTGGGAAAAACAATTGGCATGAACATGATATCTTTTACACCTATCAACATTCCATTTTTTTTCCCATTTCCACCACCATTCCCACCATGAACATCATCCTCAATGTAACATTGACTTCATTGGAATCCAGCTATTGACTAAATCCAGAAGGCATTGTGTGAGTAACAATAGTCATAAAATCATTAAGAGAATAGCATGACACCATATTTTCAGTATAAAACACATTAGTATTATCCAAAGTTATTTATTATCATATTATATTAAAATCTATGAAATTAAATTGTGAAGAAAATGTGAATAATCCAAAGCATATCTCTCAGGAGTGTTGTAACCAAGAGTGCAGGAAGGCTCATTTTCATGCACCAGTTCCCATTCCAGTCTAGCTCAATGCGGTGTTATCTGGTTTTACCCTAAGGTACATCTATGCCATAGCATCATCTACATTCTCATATCCAGACAGGGATGTATTTGAGGGAAAACCCATTTAATATTTACATTAACAAAAAAATTTGATGTTCTTCTATATTAATCACCAATAACTACTATTTGTGAATGTTCTCTAATAAGAGTTTTTACATATCTAGTTTATAATATTTGTACTAAACATCCTCTGATACCAACTGTAACACCATGACCCTAGTTACCAAGAGTAAGTGTATTATTACATATCATTATCATGATCACAAGAGACCATGTCCTGAAAGAACGAATAGTTTAAATTCCTTAGAAGTAATAGATACATTCATATGTTTTACATTACATCATGAAATACATAAAAACAACATTATATCCCATTTGAACACAATCATATTCCTTAGACTATTCATGCAGGTTAGACATGATATAATTCTTGTCATCCTGGGAATAAAAAAACATAGAATTGTGTGAGTTCAATTGCTCAGTAAGGATAAAAATATATCGGAATCATTCATAAATAAGCATAAACATTTATGGAAATGTATATGAGTATAACATAAGCCTTTTAAACATAAACATCAGCATCATATTGAAAAAATAAATCAAATAATTCCATTTACATATTCACATGGATAATATACTAGTTGAATAATCACATGCAACATCAATAGCCAATTTCATAAAGATGGAATGCATTATGCCGGACATCATAACCACATAGTCAATGCCTAGTACCAAGTCTAAAAATAAATATTCATTCAAATCCTTGTGTCGAAAAAACTAGTTTGTCCCATGAGGCCTACCGATCAATTGAGGAGAAATAGTGGGATCCACCTGTCACATTCTATGTACATTTCAATCCTTATAAGAAATGGTTGAAAAATAATCTGAACATTCATATTAAAACTTGCATACGAAATGTCAATATTTTAACCACCAATGATGAAAGGTATTAAAATATCAAATCCACAGTGAAACATAACTAATTTAATAAAATATGGAATATTGTACAAATCCTCCTCAGTCATGAATAATGAATGATATTGACATATATGAAAATAATTAGTAAAACTATGTGAGAAAAATATCTTCTTTTTCATGAAAATATTCAAATGTATCAATATTTATCAAGAAGCTGTTAAAAGAGAATTTTGAATCAATGTGTCCAATAGAACATTCAATCATTTATATGGATTTTAATAATGAAAAATTCATGACTATATTATTAAATACCTAAATCATTATTAAAACATGAACATAAATTAGACTGACTTAGATGAATAAATATTTTAAACATTTAAAACGATATTTTAGTTAGAGTTAATAACCAAATGAGAGACACATGAATACAAAAAATTGATGATAAAAAAACATTATGATATAATGAGAATAAAGGGATTAGTGATATAATATGTAAAGTATTTTATATACACCTTATAAAAATGAATTGGCGCATAACAACAAAGTGGTCCAAATGCAATGTATATAGAGATGAAATCCCTTATAAAGACTATATCTTTAAGTTAAGGATAAATCAATGACATAATTATCTATGAATAATATAAATACAATTAATATGAATGGATATTTAGTGGGAATAAATTAGAATAACTTCACACATATTTTTTAAAACCCACACCAATGACATGGGTGTTTAACTCAATGCATAAAAATTGAGTTAATATTACTCTTAACAAGTTAAAATCTTTGACATGAGAATTTATCAATTGAGTGATTATGTTTATCAATTTAATATCCACACCAAGGGGAGTATAAATTACAACCCAAATAAATATATAATAACTCCACCTATAATCAAAGAGGAATGTAATCAAATAAAATATGTGAAAATCCTGATGAGTGAAAATTAAAATTCAATTAAAAATATGGTAACATATGAAACATACTACCCAAGAAAGAAGGATCTTATGATGAAGATGTAAATACCCATAAATTAATGGAATATATAATATTTTGAGCACTTAATGAATCATTCTATGCAATATTATCTAATTCGATATGGTTACCTTCAAGAACAACTCAACTGAAATTTTGGATAGATAATTGTATAGGTTCCCGACTCATTCAAAAATTGTATATTTCTAATAGTTCATTTGATTTTCAAGTGCCTATTAAATATTATCTTGAAAATTCACGAAACAAATATTTAATAGAAATCGACAGAATTATTGAATATTATTTCATTCCACCACATGATGATCTGATTATTTGGGAGCCTTCTAGAACTGGGAAGATGAGTTCCAGAAAATTCTACCTTAATAATGGTCCATTTTTACCTATATAGACTACATTTTACAATGTTTTATCATAATATATCTGTCTTAAATGTTGAAAATCCAATGGAAAGGTATAAAATTTTAGATGAAGTGGGATGATGTTCTTTCCAATGTTGTGTTTTTTCATAATAATAGAATGAATAATTAAGTTTGAAAGACTTATGAACATATGAAATTATCATATATTATTTTTTATATTTTTTGCATTTGTTTTTTTTGAAATATTCAAATTTAATTTAACAAAAATTGTAGTTTTTTAGAAATTTTATATGGATTTTTTATTTTCATATGTTTTTTCCTTGCGCATTGTATGGGAGGCTACTAAATGCAATGTTGGAGGTCCTGGTTGTCTATTCTTTAGAACAGTGGAGAAATCTATACCAAAATTTTATAAACCATAGGTATTGTTTTGAAAAAACATATTTATACATTCTGTTATTAACAAACTATTGGTGTAACTCTATACTAATGGTTCATAAACCATTATTATTGTATTAATTATCATTATATATACTAATGTTTTACATACCATTAGAAGATATATATTCCAAATATTACCAATAAACCATGGGAATAGTGTTATTTACAATTTCATATAAAATCATTTGATGAATAATCATTGGTATAGGGCTATACCAATTCCTTAATACCAAATAGTTTAGAAAATTATTCCTATAATATATACTAATGATTTTAAATCTTATACCAATTGTTTGAAACTATTTGAATATCCTAATATTATAACAGTGAATTAACTTCTATTGATATTAATATCTTACAGACAATTAAAAAAGGGAAAGCATGTAAATGATCAATGAAATGTTACTCTTTTAAATATAATTTTTTTCATGTTAATTTATTAATGTTCACTTTGAATGAATTATCTACATTAAATTATTACAAAACTGTAATACAATATATTATGAATTAACATAAAATTTAGATAAATGATTTCAAAGATATTATATGTATTTTAGTTTGAATAAATTTTTGTTTTTTGATTTCTTCAGAAGATTATTACTTATTAAGAATTTTTTAAGGATTTATTTTTTAATTCCATCTTATTATTTATGTCATTGTATTTTAAATTATATAAAAAGTGGAAAACATGTAATTATACATATTTTAAGGAAATGACATTTTATTAAATAATTCAAAAATAATTAATATATTTAAACATGAAACATATGATAATATATGGAAAAAATTTCATATTTTATATATAACATGTTAATAGTAACATAATAAGTAAAATAACAACCCTTTTAGTTTAAAATATTTTTTATTATAGTTATAGTCAAAATGAGATTACAAAGGGGTTAAAAAAATATATGATTTAATACACCACCTAATTCTATAGAAATTAAATTTTATGATGGGATAAAAACGAAAAAAATTTCTTCTATAATATATGTCTATATAAAATAACTTTTATTGATAATTATTTTATAATAATTTAATCATTTATGAAATTCCAAAATCCCTCCTCACCTCAATTATAAAAGGTCACCTCCTCTCCTCTCTAATTAAAAATACTTTAACAATATTGATCATCCATAAATACAAAAAAACATTATAAACATTCTATTCCACATTTTATAGATTCTTTTATTCCGAAAATAAACTGCATTATTATTTAGAGTTAATATATAAATGAGGTCATTCAGAGAGAAGGATATTAGTATAACCAGTCCATTTATTTTTAATTTTTCTTTTTTCAACAGTATATTTATGGTTTTTATCCTAAAATAATAATATCAATATCCTCAATATGAAGAAATTTCATTGATATTATTATTATTAAATAACTATTATCCACTATCATTTCTATCAAATAGGATATGACATTATCACTCGAGCATACATACGACGTAATGTCCATGTGTAGCTATTCAATTCATTTTCAACACAATATTTCATGGAAGGAAATTATGATATATAATTTAAATATATATCTGATAATTATGAAACAATTATACTTATAGAATTATAATATGATATATACCTTCTTACCTTCCTTTTCAATGAAAAATGATAATGTTTCTCTTGAATACATGTGTTCTACCACCTCTATGAATAAATGTTGTCAGTATTTCATTTAAGTTTTTCATTGATTGTAATAAAGTAATTGTTTATATTAATAAATGATTTATAAAATATGCTAATGTTTTTTGATGGGTAAATTATTAGTTATAATAGTTTTGATTGATATTCTGAAATGTGAAAACATAATTCATGAATACATACGGCCTACAATCATGTTGAATCATGTAATTATTTTTTATTTATTATATATAATTATATAATTATAAAATTAAATATAATTTATATAAATTATATATTTTTAATTATTACAATTCTCAATAATATGGGGAGTAATTTAAAAGGACTTGAACAACAATGCTAAAATACACCCAATAAATGTAATAGGTAACAACCAGAAATAAAAATTTTAATAAAGAAATGTCAATAAATTGGAGATGAAAAGTTAAAAATGAATAATATATGATATTATAATTATATAAATGAATATGATATAGAATTATAATAAATATAAGTTAATGATATATGATGATAGAGTTCTCTCAAATTAAGGGTATCTTGTGTTATGGTAGTTCCAGCTCAATTTTATATCTATGAGACACATTACATATTCAACACTTGATTATTTTAAGTGGTTTATATAATTCCAGTGAATATCATATAAAATTATTCTTATAAAATTAATATTGATTTATACATCCATAATGAAATCATTCATTTTTTTCTTATGATTGAAATGTTACCAAATCAGTATGAGATTTATGTTTCAATACAATTTTAATATGGACTGTCTGTTATTGAATTTCTATCAATGAAATTATATTATCCATATCTAATAAATATATTCAATTTAAATTATCCTCTATTTATTTATAAATAATAATTTTTTTCATTTCTCATTCCCCACAATATGTACTCATTATATTGAATGAATGTTTTTATGGGATAATAAACATTATATATATCTTGAGTCAAAAAATGTTTTTATTCAATTTAAATTTATTTTAAAAGTACATTCAATAATGTATTAATTATTTTATAAATATTTTCCAAGTTATTTATTCATATAATCTACCATTTCATGAAATGTATTAATATTAATTTCTTGTCTTTTTTTTAAATTAGGTCCTTTTAAAATTTTCTACTAAAATAATGAAATTTCTATTTTATAACTTATAATAAAAGAAAAAAAGTCACAATATTCATGACCACTAAAAAAATTAATTATTATTTTACATGTTTTTTTATTTTGTTTAATTTAGTTTTATTTATAATTATTAGTGATTTTTTTTTGTTTGAATTAGTGTTTTCAAAACAAAAAAATTATTTTCATTATAAATTTTTTTAATTCATATATTATATGGATGTTAATATATAATTACATCCTTTATTATAAATTATTATTATGGGATATGATCAAATGATACCATCCTCACAAATTATATGGATATTTTTGGATGTGATGGGGGGTTTTTCGTAAAACCCTTTTATTTATTATGGGGTTTTTATGATGATAGTATGAAATTCTTATGAGACGAGTTTTCTTTTGATGGGATATAACATGATGATTTTGTATAATATAATATAACACATATTTAGGATTTTTATTATGTAATCAGTGGACCTAGAATTATATATCCCTTCAATTCACTAGTTGACGTTTTATATATCATTTGTTAATTTGGGGGGAATGTAAATTTTATTGATCTATTATGTTAAATAAGTCAATTTTGAGGATCTATTTAATGAATCAGTTATATGTTCAAGATTCATTACATGATGTGAGTTGATGGTATTGATCAATAATGGGAAGAAGTCAATGTCTTCATCCACTATGGGAAACAGGTTCTGTGGATTGATCCTTTATGATTTGATTGTATCGGTAGATCACATTGAAATATGAAATGGCTTCTATTCCTATGATGGTGACACGCGTTTTTACAATAAAATTTTATTATAGATATATTTATAAGGGTTTATAACTATTGTGATTCATTTCATTTAAAATAATAAATAATTATTCCATTATTATTATTTATATTGTTTGATTGACATAATATAAAAATTATATTTTAAGGAATATTCTCATATGATCATTCATATCTTTTGATTTCTAATGATATTCAATTTATATATCCCATGTTTACTGTTAATGATATTTTGGGTTCCCAATTTCTAATTTTTCCTTTTCAATGTTTTTGGAGAATGATTTTATGTTGGGTAATTCTTTGAATAATGATAAATGTGTGATAAGTGTTATAGATGCTCAATGTGTTTTCTGAAATAAGAATATTGGGTATCTTGTCACTAGATACACTAAACAGTTGTTGTCCTCAGGTGTGTATTTGTGTTATTTATTTAATAATTGTATAAAAATTTGTAAAATATATATAAAAATCAGGAGAAATTATAGTTGGAATCAGAGGAGGGATTAGTTAACCCATAGATATTATGGCTAGAGAACATTAGTAAAAATAAAATGGATATGTCCATTTATCATAAAGAATCACAATGTTTTGGTACTAAAGAGATGAGTTATATATAATATAAATAAAATCCTATATAGTTGCTAAATGTGGTTATGGTTTTGTAACAGATTCATCCAATGTTAATAATTTTAAAAAGTACAATTTCATATATATCACGGTCATCATTCGGCTTCATGTTGTTCACTTCCTCAGTATGCACATAGAATGGCACTCTCGAGGGATATTCTTGTGTTAAATAACAACTTTTTTAAAAACCATTATGATGTGTTTGAATAGATGTTATCAATAAATTTCATATGATAATCCATATGTAGTGACCCAACCCTAAAAAATATTATAACCAATTTTTATACCATTTTATTTGAATAAGATACATGTAAACTTTTCTCAATGCCCTGAACAATATAGTAGTGTTGTTAAAGTAGATATATACATGATTCATGATATAAATTTGAATACAAAAATAAAATTCTATTTTTTTTATTTCAAGGATTAATTTATTCTATCTTTTTCATCCCTAAATATTGGTAATAATAATATTTATGGAATTCTTAGGAAAGAATAAAATAAGGTTGACTTTAATTTCTCAAAAATTGATAGGTATATATGAATAAATAATGAATTAGTTAGAAAATTAAACACAATATGGTATATAACTGACAAAAATAATCATTATATAACTATAAATAGAATAATAAATAATAAATATAATAAAATATGATCATCTAATTATCATATAAATTAACACATGTTCTTGAAACTTGACTATGGATATTTTAACTAATCAAACAATCACATGGAATGATGATAATGATAGAACACATATTGTTGGATGTATAAACAATCATGATAAATCCTAAATATAGTTATTATCTATATATTTCTTCAATATAGTAAAAATTCATTAGTATAAATCTATCTTATTAGTTTTAATACCATTAAAAATGCACTACTATAATGATCTATCATCGAGACCTTCTAAAACTACATAGAAACCATCAGTAATGATATTTTTCAACTGAATTCATCTTGTGAGACTACATAGGTAATTCCCTAACCCTAGTTACCCAATAACGGTGCATTATTACATATCATTGGCATGATAACAAGAGATCATGTCCTGAATGGCCGATTAGTTTAGTATCCTTGGAACTACTAAATACATGAATATTTTTTACATTACATCATTAAATAAAGAAAAAAACATTATATCCCATTTGAACGCACTCATATCCCTTACCCTATTCCGGAAGGATAATCATGATATACTACTTCACATCCTAGGAAATAAAAAACATAGAATGGGGTGAGATCAGATGCTCAGTATAGATTAAAATATAGCGGAAACGTTCACAAATAAGAATAAACATTTAATGCAATATATATGACTAAAACAAAATCCTTTTAAACATAAACATCAGCATATTATTGAAAACATAAATCCAAAAACACCACTTACATTTTCACATGTATATTCAACAATAAGAATAATCTAATTCAAAATCAATACCCAATTTCATAATGATGGAATTCATAATGTTGGAAATGATAACCACATTGTCATGGACTCGTTCCATGACAACAACAAAATATTTTTTCAAGGCCTTGTGCCAAGACACTAATTTTTCACATTAGTTGTTCCGATGCATCGAGGTGCTGTAGTGGGCTACACTAATCACATAAAATGTCCAATTTATTCCTTATATGAAATGGTTGAAACATAATCTAATCATTCGTATTAAAACATGACTACGAAATGTAAATATTTTAACCAAAAATGATGAATGGTATAAACATAACACATCCACAGTCCAACATAACTCATTAAATACAATATATATGATTTTATAAATCATCCTCAATCTGGAATAATTTAGGATATTAACATAGATGAAAATAATGGGTAAATCTATTTGGAAAAAATATCACATTTTATCTTGAAAATATTTAATTGTCTCAATGTTTATCAAGAAGAAATTAATAATTAGATTTTTTAAATGATGTATCCCATATGAAATTGAAAGTTTGAAATTAATTTTATTTATAATACATTAATTTATATATAAATAAATCCTTAAATCATTTTTAAAACATGTACATAAATGAGGATGATTTATAAACAACAATAATGACTTGGATGTTTAACTCAATGAATGGAAATAGAGTTAAGATTATGCTTATCATGTACATATCGGTGACATGAGAATTTATCAATAGAGTGATTATGTGTATAAAAAGTATATCCACAGAAATAGGAGTGGATATTACAACATAAATTAATAAATTGTGATTCATTACATAATTATAGAGTAAAATAACCAATGAAGTATGTGTAAAGACCAATGAGTGAAATTTGAAAATTGAAATTTCCTTACCGATATGGTAACATTAGAAAAATACACCCCAAGAAAGAAGGATCATACAATTAAGATGTAAATATAGATAAATTAAGTTATATTACACTAATAATACAATCGTGTCCATTACTTACACCATATAGAAGGAAATAGTGGTGAATATAGCATGAATCTCACAGGAACAAAATGTGAGATGAAAACTCCTTACCTCATTGCAATTGATCGAGAGGTATGACCAAAAGTTGATAACCACCAAATTAATCATATAATAACATGAATATAAATAGAATCATGTTAATATATATCAAATATATGTACACAATACCCCATATGTAATAAATGAGTGGGGAACCATAGAAATCTCATGGTATTATATGTGAGATTAGAAACCGCATAACATGAAATTTTTTGTAGATGAAGGTATGTTAACCTCCTGTATAATGTTGAAGTAATTTTTTTTAAATTATACATGAAATGTATACATAAATATGATATCATATATGATCTTTTGAGAATTCATTGTTAATAATACTTCAGTAGTATCATTGTTTCAGGTGTTAACTTATTCATTTTAATTTATATGTTTTCTTACGTCAGTCTTGTTTGTTATGGATATGATGTATTTGATTCATAATAAAAATGATATTATTTTCATAAAAATAATTCTTTAACCATAAAATGATATTTATTCTTGAATGGCCATGATGGGGAATGAATCTTATCGGATTCGTGGAGACGATAATCCGTATGTACGCACGAGCGACATTAACATTCTATTGATGGAGATATCATATGTAATTTGTTGGTATTTAGTATATAAATAATAAATTATATCTTATATTCTTTATTTATATTAATTATACTCATTTTTATACCCATATATATAATTATGTGTTGAATAACAAACTACACCAGGACTTGGAGACCGTAAGTCATAGGTACGAATGTATGGTGACTTTGTCATTCATAGGATGGATAGAATAATGAATATGGTAGTACCATATTTATAATAACATCATAGTATGTATATGATACTTGACTTATTATTTTGGTATGGGGATAACAGTGAAATAGGATGTGGATGTAGAAAAGAACATTGAAATAGTTTTTGAAATTATTACCTCTTTTTAGGGTGTTTCTACTTGATTTGGTAAAAATGGATACATAAGTAAAATTTCATATCAAATTAAGGAATCTAGGTCGAAAGTGTGGTATTTGGGATTATATTGGGAAGGTTTGTTCTGATATAAATGTCTTTGGTGGTGTGATTATGAGGGAAGTGGACGTACATTTTTATAAGAGAGGTGAGGGTCACTTTCGGAATGTCATGAAATATTATTCTATTATAGATTCAAATTTGATTTATAATATCTCAAAAATGATTTATTTAGAGGATACAGTGTGGATGGGTTGAGAAACTCTCAAATAATTGGTTTTTTATATGTTTAGGTCACCATGTCAACATCATATTTTAGAATTATCTCTTTGTTAAATAGTTAAACATTTACCATGTCTTCTTGTATTTTTATATTAAATGGTTAATAAACATACTATGAAATGCCATGATAACACCAAGTGTATCATTAATAAAATATATATTATTATATAAGTCATTTGGAAGAACCATAGATTATTAGGACTATTATATCACTTAATAATATTGTATTTGTTTTAAAAATTCTTTTATGTCAGTTTTGACAATACATGGTATTTTGTTTTTGTTCATGTCCTAAAATCATGTTTATTTAGAACTAAATTCATTTAATAAACCCTAAAATGTCCTATTAATCTAGAAAATTAGTGGAATTAATAAAAAGTCCAAAATTACATTTATTTTGATATTTATAATTTCAATAATGTTAATTTTTTATTAATAATGTAATTACTGCCTCATCATTCTATCATAAATAAATTAACTTATTTAATGTCTAAAAATTATAAATAAAAAACCATTATGTTTTAAATCCTTATTAATTTATAATGAATATCTATAGGATAATTTATCTTATGTATAACCATATATTAAAATATTTTAAGTTATTTAACATTGAAATTTACACTTTTAACTCTTCGTTAAATGAAATATAATAAATGTCCTAATATAATATATGTGGATCAAAGATGATCATATTTTATTCCTAATGATTATTTGGGTCGAAATAAATTTATCCAATAGAATTATGACAAGTTATTATGTAAGTATAATATATTTTTTAACGTTAATTACCCTATTTATTATTAACTATGGAAAATAAAAGTACAAATTACTATTCACCAAAAATGATTTTCTTCTTATTGAACCACATTTTACTTAATGATATCAACCCAGTCTCTCAGATTTTTGAAATTAAATTCACAAGAAGTAATATAATTATGTTTCATGAAAATTTGCCAACGCGCCGTGAAGGTGGGTAAAAGACGGTAAAAGTTCAATAAAAATTTATATATCCAATATTATTATAAAATGACTCCTATGAATTACATAAAAAATATAGATATATTATATATTTATTTTAATCTATAATAAATTTAATTAAAATAAATAAATATATAAATAAAAATTCTGTTTTAAACAATAACACAATGTTTTTCGATATTCATAAAAAATTGAATGTTTTCAGAAATATACCAAAAATCCACCCAAAGATAAATTTGATAATCTAAATCCAAAAATGAATTCCATTTTGAAAAATAAAATTAGTAAAATTTAAAAAAAAGGGTATTACTATTCTTAATGGATAATATGGTTGGACATAGTGTGTTAAACTTGAAGTTGCATACAACTCAAGTTATCGTATTATTCAAAGAGAAGTGTACCATGGAAGCCTGTAGTGTTACATTATTCCCTCCACCAATAAATTGTGTCATCAAAATTAGTAGTTGATATTCGTAAATAAATGGTTAAATATTTACAAAATACATTTTTGGAAAACCCACATTAGAAATAGGGTTAATAAAATTTATTCCTAATAAGAGGGAAAGGGAAATGAAATAGTCACCAATAAATTATGATTTTGAATAGTAGAACATTGGTGGAAATTATAATTGGAGGAAAAACATAAATATTTATTTGGAGTGATTGAGGTCATTAATCGCTATCATGTGAATGGAAAATTGAAGGCCTCAAATCCAAAAATCTATGATGAATAACATAAGGTATTAGGATAAAACTTTTTTGGGTTAATGATCCTTTCTCTAAGGTTGAAGAATTAATTTATTCATTGAATAAGATAGATAAAAATACATGATTAGTAGAGTTCTATCCATTAACTAATTTCTACCACAAACATTACATTCACTCCAAACAATGAGTATTCATGATAACCTAGTCACACCTAAAGCGCTAGAATCTACATATAAGGATTTATATAATCCATAATGGGTGAACTATATATTTCCCTTGTCTTTAAATACTAAAAAAAACCAAAATGGTTTGTACAAGATTAGATGAACCCAAAAAATGATAATCCTTTAATGAAATAAATATTCATCTAAATTTCTATAATTAATCCAACAATACCAAATGTTCAAAAAATACAATTCAATAAACAATTGTAATTTTATCAATCTATATAATCTAAACTAATATTGAAATAAAAAACGTAGAAAACTTTCATTACATAGTCTTCCACGTGAAATAGTATATCCAAATAACATCGATTACTTATAATGTCACATTCATAAAAGTAATTAACTTAATCATGTATTAACTACGATAGGTTAATCATTTCCATAAATAATCCAAATCGATATAAATCCACAATAAAACATACACTAACATCCACCATTACTCCTCAAATGAAATATCAGAGTATTCTATTTTCTTTAGGCATATAGTCTTCTCAACAGAGCAAATGTCTTCCAAAATAACATTTTTCACTTAATCATCAAATCATTTTCCTACACGAATGACTTACATTTATTAAAACATAGGATCCCAAATCAAATCATAATTGATCAATAAAATCATTTAACTAAAAAGAAGTAGTCGCGCTAACAAGGGACTTCATGTAGTTCAGTGGTATGCGATAAATCCCAGTATCAATTTTTTTGTGGGTTCGATTACTACATCTTTGTCTAATTCGACAGGTTGTCACACAGTCTGCCTATTGTTTTTTTCAAAAACTATATTTTATGATATTTAATAAATGAGATAAATTTTTTAAATTAATTATGACATCATTTAACAACAAATGATATCCCATACCTCGCCTTTTCATCCAGAAAATATGTAACATGTAATTGCCTCAAATTCAAGGATCATACAAACCCAAATGGTTATTTATAATAATATCCACAAAAGATAAGATAATTATTCCTCTAATAGAATTTTCCCATAACAAATTTCTGGGTTATTCATACAAGAGAAAAGGCTTCCAATGTATTCCCATCAACAAAGAGCACTAATAATTTTAAAATTTTCTCAAACCATTTATTTCCATATATGTTCTTCCTTGACCAAGTGGATGTCTTATTGAATTGGGAATTGACTCAGGTAATTCATAGGTCCCCTAAATTTAATGAAAATCACTTTGAATGGATTCTATGTATCATTTTTATTTTCTTTTATAGTACTCTTTATTTTTCTTCTATTATTCTTTAAATAATTCCCTTCTTTCCCACACAAAAATCATTTATTTGTTCCATTGAGACACATTCCTAGGTGTCTCCTTCCACATTTAATGGATGATTTAAAACGTGTATTCATTTCTATATTGTCTCTAATGATGGATCTCTTATCATTTACCACCATTCACTTCTTTTTTGAGTCCGATAGTAGGTGAATATATATGTAGTTGATCATATTTTTGGAAAAAATGATTTGGCATGAACTTGAAAACATTTACTCTTATCAACATTCCATTTTTTTTCTCATTTCCCCCACCATTCAAGCCTTGAACATCATGTTAAATATTACTATGACTTCATTGGAATCCAGCCATTGACTAAATCAATTATGCATTGTGTTAGTAAAAATAGTCATAAAATAATTTATAGAATATCATGACACCATATATTCAGTCTAAAACACTATAGTATTAACCAATGTTATTTATTATCATCTTATATAAAAAACATCAAATTAGTTTCTCATGAAAATGTGAATTATGCTATGCATAACCACTAGGAGTGTTGTAACCAAGAGGGCATCAAGGCTCGTTGTCGTGCACCATTTCTAGTTCTAGTCTAGCTCAATGGGTTGTTTTTAGGTTTTACACCTAAGTAAATATGTGACAGAGCCTCCTCTACTAACCCATTTCCTGTCAGGGATGTATTTCTAGGAAAACCCATATAATATTTACACTAAAAAATTTGGATGTTCTTCTATACTAATCCCCAATGTCTATTATTGGGTAATGTTCTCTGATGAGATAATTTCCATATCTAGTTTCGAAAAGTTTGTATTAAACATCCTCTGATGCAAAGTGTAACACCATTACCTTAGTTAACTAGAGGAAGTGCATTATAACATATCATTAGCTTGATCACATGAGACCATGTCCTGAATGACCGATTAGTTTAAAAGCCATTGATGTACTAGATACATACATAAGTTTTACATTACATCTTGAAATAAAGAAAAATAACACTATATCCCCTATGAACACACACATATCACTTAGAAAATTCCTACTGGTTAATCATGATATACTTATTCTCATCCAATGAATAATAAACCATAGAATGGGGTGAGCTTAAATTCTTAGTTAGAATAAAAATATACGAGAAACAATCATCAATAAGCATAAACATCTAAGGCAATGTATAAGACTATAACATAATCCTTGTAACCATAAACATCACCATAATTTGGAAAAAATAAGTCAAATAATTGAATTTACATATTCACATTGATATTATACTAGTTGAATAATCACATGCACCATCAATATCCAATTTCAAAAAGATGGAATGCATAATGTCGGACATCATGACCACATAGTCAATGCCTTGTGCCATGAATAAAAAAATATTTTTTCAAGGCCTTGTGATTAGTAACTTGTTTGTCTCATGAGGCTTATAGATGAATAGAGGTGCTATAGTGGGATCCTCCCATCACTTACTATGTCTATTCCATTACTTATATGAAATGGTTGAAACAAAATCTAAACGTTTGTATTAAAACATGCATATGAAATGTCATTATTTTAACCACAAATGACGAGTGGTATAAAAATAGCACATCCACAAGGAAACATAACTAATTAAATAAAATATGGAATATTGTATAAATAATCCACAATCATGAATAACGAATGATATTGACATAGATGATAATAATCAGTAAAAATATGTGTGAGAAATATCCCCCTTTTCTTGAAAATATTTAAAAGTATCAGTATTTATCAAGAATCTATTAAAATGAGATTTTTGAATCAAAGTGTTGCATAGCACATTCAAAAATTGATAGGAATTTTAATTACAAAACATTCCTCACTATATAAATAAGACCTTAAAACATTTTTAAAACAATGACATCAATGAGAATGATTTTTAAGAATAAATATCTAATACATTTAAAACGATATTTTAGTTATAGTTCATAACCAAATGAGAGACGCCTGAATACAAATAATTAAGGTTATAAAAACCTTATGATCTCATGAGAATAAATAGATCCATTATATAATATGTCAAGGTATTATATATACACCATATATACGTGAATTAGTGAAAAACAACAATGAGGTCTCCACGGAATGTAAATATAGATGAAATAACTTATAAAGATTGTTTCTTTAGGTTAATGATAAATAAAAGAAATAACTATCTGTGTAAATTATAAATACACTCAATATGATTGGATATTCATTGTAAATAAATAAGAGGACACTCACACGTATACTTTTAAAAACCACTCCAATGACTTGGATGTTTAACTCAATGAATAAAAATTGAGTTAAGATTACTCTTATTAATTTCATATCGATGACTTGAGAATTTATCAATCGAGTGATTATGTGTATCAAAATAATATCCACACCACAGGGAGTTGAAATTACAAAAAAAATAAATAAATAAATATTCCATAGAGAATCTTAAAGAAATATAATCAATGAAGTATGTGTAAGGCCCAATGACTGAATCATGAAAATTGAAATTCCATTACCGATATGGTAATATACGAAATATACACCCCAAAAAAAGGATCATGTGATTAATATTTAAATAGAGATTAATTAATGTATATTACACCAATAATAAAATCACTGGTAGTACTTAGACAACAACCCAATGAAATAGTGGCGAGTATAACATGAATCTCATGGGAATAAAAAGTGTTATGAAAACCCCTTACCTCATTGCAATTAATCGATTCATTTGACCAAAATATAATAACCACAAAATTAATCATATAATAGAATGAATATAATGAGAATAATGATAATATATAACAAATATCAGTACATAAAACACCACATGTAAAAAATGAGTGGTGAACAATGGAAATCTCAAAGAATTAAAAGTTAGATGAGAAACTTGTTACCTTTTACTTTTCCTTAGTTGATGGTACGTTAACATACTTTATAATGGTGAAATAATTTTTATTAAATTATAAAATAACGTTATAGATAAATCTGATATCATATATGACCTTTTAATATTTCTTCGTAAATAAAACATCAGTAGTATCACTGTTTCGGGTGATAACTGCTTCATTTTTCTTTATATGTCTTATTACATAAGTCATTTTTTATGATTAGTGTGTATTTGTTTCATATACACAATTATATTATGTTATTAAACAATATTTTTATCATAATTTTTTTTTTATTCTTGAAGCATTGTGATTGGAAATTAGTCTCATCGCGTTCGTGGACACGGTAATCCGTACGTACGCACGAGCTACAATACCATTCTATTGATGGTGAAATAGTATGTAATTGTATGGTATATCATATATAAAGTATAATAAACATGGTATTTTTATTATTTTAATATATTATACTCATTTTTATACCCATCAATATTTCTACGTGTTGAATAATAATCTACACCACAACTTGGAGACGGTGAGCCATACGTACGCTTGTATGGTGACTTTTTCATTCATAGGATGGATAGACTAAGGAATATGGTTGTGGAATATTTATAATAACATCAAGGAATGTATATGTTAATGGAGGTATAATTTTTTTATGGAACGAAAAATTAATGAGGCAGTGTATGGAGAAAATAACTTTGAAAGAGGTGGTGAAATTATTACCTCTTCATCAGGTGTTTCCTTATAATTTAGTAAAATGGATATGTAGGTTGGATTTATGATCAAAGTATATCCTATATGTTTTAGGAATGGTAGTTGGGAAGATATTTCGATAATGGTTGGAAGATCAAAATTGTTATGGCGGAGAGATTTTGGGAGAAGGGGACGTACTATTTAATTATAGAGTTGAGGGTCACTTTAGAAAAAGTATGAAATATTATTTTAATATACAATCAAATTCGGTTTATAAGGGCTCCAAAATGATTTATTTCAATGATATAGAGGGGATAGATCTAAAACTCTCAACAAATTGGGTTTAGACAGTTTTAGGTCACCATATTAACATTATCATTTAGATTTAACTCTTTGTTAAATAGTTTACCTTTTACCATGTCTCCTTGTATTTTTATATTACATGGTTAATAAAAATACAATTAAATTACAGGAGAACTGAAATTATTTCCCTACTCAAATATCTATTTTTAAATAATTCCTTTGGATGATCCATATATTTTTATTACTGTTATATCATTTAATCATATAATATTTGTTTTAAAAACTCATTTTTGTAAATTTTGAAACTATTTGGTATTTTGTTTTTGATAAATTCATAACAACATAATTACATCGACAAAAATTCATTGAATCAACCCTAACATGTCATATTAACCTATAAAAATGTTTTAATTTATTAAAATTCTCAACATATATTTTTTTGGTTATTTATAATATCAATTATTTTAATATATCATTAATAATGTAAGTACTCCATCATCACTGTGTCATAATGAAAAAAGTTGTTTAATATATAAAAATTTTAAATAAATTTTCATTTTATAGGAAATAATTTTGGATTTTTAATGAATTTTTACATTTTAATTTATCTTATTTAGAACCCTATATTAAAAATGGTTTGATTATTAAATTTTGGATTTTATACTTTTTAAACATATTAAAATAAAATATAATAATTATCCATATATAATTCATGTGGAGCAAAGACGATCCTATTTTTTTCTTAATGATGATTTTGGTTGAAATACACATATCTAATAGAATAATGACATGTTCTAGGTTATGTAAAATATAATTTTTGAATTTAATTATCCTATTTATTTTTAAATGTATTAAATAAATGTCAAAAGTTAAAATTCATAAAAAATTATTTTTATCTTGTTGAACAAAACTTTACTTACAAATATCAACTATTTCTCTCATAATTTTGAAATTAAATTCATTAATATGGTAAAATTACCTTTTATGCAAATTTGAAAACTTCCCTAGAAGGTGGGTAAAAACGATAAATTGTTCAATAAAATTTTATATATCTAATATTATTATAAAATGAAACCAATGAATTACATTGAACATATATAGGTATTATGTATAAATTTTTGCGTAAAATAAATTGATTTTTTTTATTATTTTAGGATAATGTATATTTTAAACAACAGCTTAGTGTTTTTCACTATTCCACAAAAAATTTAATGCTTACCAAAAATACCAAAAATTCACCCTAAGATAATTTTAATATTGTGAAATCCAAAGATGATGTACGTTTAGAAAAATAAATTTTAAAAAGTGAGTATTTTTATTCGTAACAGCTAGCTTGGTTGGTCATGGTGTGTTAGAACTCGATGTTGCGTACAACACAAGCAATTGTATTATTCATACGGAAGTGTAGCATGGTTGTTTTGGGTGTAAAAACCTTTTTGTGAACATGATTTCATTAACTGATCCCCAACCCATATTCAATAAGTCTGAAAAATTCATCAAATATTCAATAATCATTTTAAATCATAAAAATAGTGGTTTATCATTTATATATATATATATATATTGAGTAAAGGATACAAATTTATCAATATTTACCTAATTTTTTTTACCATTCAAAGTAATACCCTTTTATAAAAATGTAACATGGTTTAGAAAATAAAAAAAATTATATATGAATAAGGATATTAACAGAATTATAATTTTCTATAGAAAAATTATTACACTAAAGTGATTAATTCTGGAATAAATTTACAATCCCAAAATTAATTGAGATAGAATGATAACTTTTACCAATTGCTATTTTTCATGTTAAATCCGATTATTTGAGATAATTTCACGTGAAATATAATGTAAACTGAATTAAGAATAAATCATGATATCTCATTCTATTGGGATAGTATATTCACCACATAAATATGAATTATTGTATAATAACAAATAAGTCTCAATGGAATATAAATTGAGGTGAAATAACATACTACATGTTTTTCTTTTGAATCAGAAGATGTGTGAAAAAATATAAAAAATTTGAAAGATTCAATATCATTAAATAAATCAAATTCAATTTATAAGTTCTCATTGGGAATTTTATACACCACCAAAATTAAATTAGTTGTGAATACAATGTAAGTGTCATAGAAATAAATGTTTGACTACAAATACATTTACTTTACAAATCCTTTTTAATGAATTCAATTAACCTCATGTAAAGGGGTTTATGTATGTTATAATGATATACTATAAAATTATTAAAATTTATGATATCATATATAGTACTTTTAGAACAAATCATATCCCCTTCATTAATAATATTTCCTCATTTTCATAGTTTTAGATGAAAATTTATTTGTTTTTGTGTATGTTTTGACTTGTAATTTTTTCCCTCTGACATTGATCATGATTTATTCATATCCATAATTATAAACATGATTTATATATTATATATGTAACACCCCAAGCTTCCATGGTACGCGTCTTTTTGAATAATACAATAGTGTAGGTTGTACGCGACGTCAAGGTCTGACACACCACAACCAATCAAACTAGCCATTATGAATATAAATTCACTATTTTTGAAATTTTATAAATTTTTCCTTTCAAAATGGACTTCATTTTTTGATTCAGAATGTCGAAATTATCATAGAGTGAATTTTTGTTATTTTTATTAAAAAGATTCAATTTTTGATGAACAGTGAAAAACACTATGTTATAGTTTAAAACCAAATTTTTATTTAAATAATTATTTATTTTATTTAAATTTATTTTCGGTCAAAATATATACATAATACTTATATTGGTTCAATGTACTTCATTGGATTCAGTTTATTATAATTTTAGATTAATAAAAATTTTAATGAACTTTTTACCGTCTTTTACCCACCTCTTAGGAACATTTGCAAATTTTCATAAAACATAATCATACCACATCTGTGAGTTGAATATCAAAATTCTGAGAGACACAGTTGATATCAGTAAGTAGAATTTGGTTCTCTAAGATGAAAATAATATTTGGGGAATAGTAACTTTCTACATTTATTTACCACGCTTAAAATTAAACAGGGTAATTAAGGGTAAAAATGGTATTTTCATTACACTAACACATGTCTTAATTCTATTGGATACGTATAGTTCAACAAAAAACAACCTTAGAAATAAAATATGAACCTTTTGGGTCAACTTGGATTATATTAGGACAATTATTATTATTTAATTCAAAGAAGTGTTAAAAAACGTTAATATCAATGATTCATAACTAAAACATTTTTAATATTGGGCTACACAGTAGATAAAGTCGACTATAATTATTCATTAGAAAGATAAATAGATTCCATATTTAATTGTATTTTATTTATATTTTGTAGAAATTATATATATTTATTAATTTATGAAACAATGATGATGTAGTAATTACCAATTTAATGAAAGATTAAAATAATTAACATCATAAATATCCAAATAAATGCAATTTGAGACGTTTAATGAATTAAACTAATTTTATAGGTTAATATGTAATATTAGGGTTGGTTATATTAATTTTTATTGAAGTAATAATTCAGTTCTGAATTTTCACAAAAAAAATATACGAAATAATGTCAAAATTGACATAAATGAGTTTTTCAAAAAAATATTATATTATTAATTTATATTCAATTCCTAAAAAACTAAGTATTATAAAAAAGACATATATAATTTTAGGTGTATAATTAATGAACCATTTTTGGTTCTATATGAAGTATATTGTAATTTTATTAACCATATAATATAAAAATACAAAGAGACATATTAAATGTCAAACTAATTAACTATGAGTTAAATAAAAATGATAAAGTAAATATAGTGACCCAAACCTATCTTAAACAAATTGGTTGAGTGGTTTTTGACCCATCCCCACCATATTCTTAGAATAATCTATTTTTGTGTCGCTATAAAACGATATTTATTTTATTATAAAATAATATTTCTAGATTTTCCTAAGGTTCCACTCACCCCTCTTATAAAAGGGCACCCCCCTTCTACATAATTAACAGATTCAATGCCATTTGGATCTACCAACCTCTTTAAAAATACCCTCTAACCTATCGTACCTTCATCCTAGAGTCCATCTATTAGTTAAAAAGTCATCTTATGGAGCAATTTTGATCAAATCAAAAGGAAGAACCCGAAGTAGAGGTAAATACATCATCACCTCTTTCAAGTTCCTTTTTTCTTCCACCTCCTCTTTCATTGTTTATTCCATTCTAAAATATTAACTCATGTATCATATATATACTATTATGTAATTATAAATATGGTACAACCATATTAATTACTCAATCCAACCTTTTAATGACATGTAACCATTCATGCGTACATACGTTTTACCGTCTACACGTCGTGGTGTAATTTTTATTCAATACGTTATTATCTGGTTGTGGATTCTCGTGTCATGGGGATTTTGGTATCAGAGTTTAGTTTTATATCCTTTTTGTGAACTTGGGGTTTTTAGTTTAATTTTATAATTTAAACCTATTTATATTTTAATGTCGTGTTTGGTTGTCTATTTCCAGTTTCAGTTTGTTTATCTTGTTAGTTGTTTTTCTCTCTTTTTTTAAGGTAAATCATTCCCATGTAATGTTTTGATACCTGAGAACTTGTTCCAGCCCTTGGGGATTTGGAATTCCCCTCGAGCATTGGCACGAACCATCTTTAAAACTGTTTATAGTTTAAAGGCGTGTTTGGTTGTATGTTTCTAGTTTTAGTTTGTTTATATTGTTTGTTGTTTTTCTATTTTTTATTTCAGGTAAATAGTTCCCATGTAATGTTTTGATACGCGAGCACCTGTGCCAGCCCGTGAGGATTGGGAATGCCCCATGTGCCTTTGCACGGACTGGGTCGTGCACTGGGTCAAATGGAAAACTGGCCTAGTTCATGACAGAATGTATGGAAAGAATAATAATAGATTTAAATTAATGAAAACAATAATTATATTTTAATGTCTTGGGATTTTATATTGCATTGGAATCGTGGTGTTGTGTCCCAATTATGTTATCAAACACAATGTTCTAATTTTTTAATATTAAGGAATTAAATACATATCATTCTTCAGTCATGGGTTGAAGCCCCACTAAATCACCGTATGTGACTATTTGTCACCATTTATGTTTTTTTATTTTTTCTATACTATATTAATATAATTCATATATTTTTTCCAAATATAATGATGGGAATCCATGAAAACAAATTATTAATTAAATAAAAGATTCTATATTGTTCTCAATACTACCTTTAAAAAAAGATTAATAATCTTATTTCAATTGTATAAAATTGAAATTATTGATAATATTAAATATATTTGTTATAAATAACATTTAACATATATATAAAAAATGTAATGTCATTATTCCTTATATAAAGGTTTTACTATAACATATAATTTCCGAATATTTCTTAAAAATGTATATAGTCAAAGTAGATTCTAATTTGATAAAACTTATTCAAAATTATGTCTTAACACTCATTTTAAATATTAAGCTCATTAAAAAATTATGTTATATATTTGAAATATGTTAATGAAAACATAATTAATCCCAAAAAATTATATAATCCTTAGATGATTCATTATTTTTGTATCTGGTATAGTTTTTATAAAACACTTCAAGAATTTATTTCATGAGGTATAATACATTAGTACATAATCCATTTTATTTAGTGTTTTTTCTTTCCATGGAAAATGGGTTACCCTTTAAATGTGTTAATTGACATATGTATTTACATGGTTCCTTTAGTTTAAGGGAACAAACTATAGATGGATCCTTATATTCATCCATCATACTCTTCTTTTCATAATTCACATATTTTAATAATTCATTTCCTCATTCGATTGATGATATTTCTTGTTTTTCTAATTCAACATATGTTAATGGATGTAAATATATCCTTAAATTATCCATGGTACCCACAACTATTTTTCTTTGAGAACATTATCATTCCCTTCTTTTGTGATTCCCAGTGTTGATTAAGGGGTATGTAGTTAATCTTGTGTCGGTAAAACTAAATATTCATAAACATGACGCATTGAAATATTATAAAAATATAATTTGGTTTCTCATCTTCATAATGTTGTCGATCATTTTTATTGTCATCAAGATTCCGTTTGGATCCATTTATTGAAAAACACAAAAAATAGGGTGAGTGACTATAATCAATGTGAGAAACCAATATAATAATATACACGATTATAAAATAATGAAATTATATATTCTATCAAAATAAATGTAATTTTAACATTATATATTCATTTTAAGAATATATTAAAATCCTTCAAAATGTTTTTAATATAAAATTTGAATTATCCTATGCATATAATCTTAGATTATCAACTCTGGTGCATAGTAAGGCTCGTTGTTGTATACCATGTTATACTCAAGTCCATCCAAACAATTCTTTTTGAAGATATTACTCCAATATACAACAATTCAATAACAACATATACATGTAGTGTCCATATGTGAATGTATTTCCTGGATGTCCAACATAATATCTACATCACCAGTACTGTAGGTTGTTATTATACACATATCCTCAAATTCTATCACAGGGATATGTTCAAAAATATATGTTTTGAAAAATCTAGTTCCCATAGATTCTACTAAAATACCTCTAATACCAACTATATTGAATATACCACATAAATCATAAGCTGGTTCCTACTACCATTACATTATCTTAAGATATATAGACACACATCCAAAATTTCTGGATATTTTAGTATTTTTGGTAAAATAGATACATACATGTGTGTTGAATTACAATTCAATATACATGTTACAACATAATTTTTTTCTTATGATTTTAAATGTATTACCGCTATTTTATACTCTCAAAATAGTCATTATAAAAATCATGGAATCCTAGGAAAATGAAACAAAATAAGGGTGATATAAATTTTTTATCAAGGGTTATGTATGTTGGAAGAAATAATGAATCAATTTAAATAATCACCAAGTAGTTTAAATCAGCTGAGAAATAAATAGAAAAACTAAATAGATAAATAATCATAAATATATAAATAATTAATCATTATCAAATTATTACATTTAAATAACTACATGAGTTTGAAACATCACCATGGATATTCAGCCTTTTCAAATAATCAAAAAGAATAACAATACTAGTGGAATGTGTAATGTCAGACAAGAGATATATCAAGATCTATTAAAAATATATTGAATATAATGATCTATAATCAATATAGTTTGTATATGTGGTTAGAAACATCTTTTATTTGTGTTAACACCTTTTATAAGACACTATAGTCAAGATATATCATCTAGGCAATTTAAAACATTTTAGAAACAAACTTGATTGGTTTTTGACAAACTAAATTCATCCCAAGACACAACTGATGAATCAATGTTCTTGAAGTGACTAGTAAAAAACAAGTATACTTTATAACTAAAACATTCCTCATATATTAATTCTTTAATTTAAATAATAACAAGTGTTCCTTATAATATATCTATTGTGTAAGGGATATATAAATTTCAATATTTTCCAAATAAGTAATATACTCTAAAGGTTTTAACCATACCTAAAAAATATTATATAGCTAATCAAATAATACTAATCAATGTATGATAATATGAAAATTAATATAAATATAATTTCACAGAATTAATGATTATAATAAAGTGATTGTTTCTAGCGAATGATAATTATCAAAAAAGAAATTGAGATGGCATTATAACTTTTACCACTTAGTAATTTTAAATTCAAATCCCCATAGATGATAAAATATAAAGCGACTCTTATAATAAAATTAATTAGGAAATAAAAGTGATATAAATGGTAAAAATTTTAGTATATACTAAATATAAATGTTAATTTAGGCATAATAATATATAAATATCAAAAGAATGTAAATTGAGGAGAAATCTCTTACTATATAAGTATATTTTTAATTGGGAGATCTAGGAAAAATAACATAAAATGAAAAATTTAATATCAAGGAATAAATAATAATAATGATATTTCATATCATATGTTATTTTATATGGAACACAAAAGAAACTTTTTGTACATATGACATAGGTCTCAGAAAAATAAAAGTGAGATTATAAATCCCATTAAATTACAGCCCCTTTTTGTTAATCTAGTTTCATCAGCATGAATAATGATTATAATCACGTTATTTTCATATAAAATAACCATATTAATATTTATGGAATAATATAAACTTATTTAATAAAATATTATGACCCTTTTAATCATAATTTTTTATCACTTTTTTCATTTTGGGTGTTAATTTCATTCTTTTTTCAAGATTTATTAAAAATGTAATTATTTGTTCTTATTTCATAGATCATGATTTAATTAACTCAATAATATAAAACATATAGTAAATTTTATATATATTTATTAATATGTGTTTATAATAATCTATAGTGTTTGGATATAGGAAATAAAATACACATTTCATTAAGTTAGTAGGTCATACGTACACATGAAAATTATTTCCATTTACTATTTGTATTTATATAATGAATGGTAAATGATATTTATTTTTATATTATAAATATATTATTATATTTATTTCATTTATTTATGATATTTTTTTTAAACTCATATTCATTACATTCCATTCAATGAGTGAACTTGTCACATCAAGTTGAGGAGGTCATATTCAAAACGTCCACCAATGATGTTATCGTATTCCAATAAAATGGAATCCATGAAATTATGTGTTATACATAATTATAGAATTATAAATATGTTATAAATATCATATTTAAAACATATAAAATATAAATAATTCATTATTTCAATCCTTTTGTGTTGGTAATGGATGACAAAATGGCATTAGTTCACATGGCAGTAGTCCACCTTACACAAGAATGATGATTGTGTATCCATTTTAATTTATTTTTTTGAAGGTTAGACAGTAAAAATATTATAAAATAACTCATTATATTTTTTATAATGATATTATTATATATTCATGATATAAATAGAATTTAAGGTGTTGAAATTGAAATAAAACCAATGTTCTTGTGAATAATGTTACCCCTTTTTTAGGTAACACCTGTTGGTTTATACAGTTAATAATTTAAAAATTCAGGTATATAAAATACGGGGAAGGTTTTGGATATTCAAAATGAATTGAGATATGTGAATAAGTGATGGGGGTGAGTTTCCTTTTATAGTAGTGGAATGATATTCTTGGAAATATATAAACGGTAAACACTATTAAGAGGTCTCCCTTATATAGTACACTAAAATGATGAACTAAAATAAATCAAATGGAGTATATGGTATATATATTTAGAATTAAAATAGGATTTTCAAATCATTATATGTCAATTGGACACTTAATATTAATGCTTAACCACGAAGTAAACTCATTTTCACATTATTCATTGCGGATAATTTTAATTTATTTCACTAGTATTATTTATGAAAAAATAAATTTACCTTAATAGAATTTATAAATTATAATTATTTAATATATATATTCAATTTTATAAATTCCAAATATATAATTGGCATAAATTACATTAAAATTATTCCAACCGGTAATATGAGAAAACAAGTTTTTATAGATAAAATTTTCAATAGATCATTAAGTTTTTATACTAAAAGTCAATATAAAAATGATGAAAATTACATAGGTTATATTAATATATTTATAATTTATATAATAATTCATTAATATCTATTTAAAATATAAATATAAAATAATAATTTTATATATGAAAGGTAATTTTAAATTAAAATTATTCATTTTTAAGTATTCATCCAAATATAAAACATCTCATAAAAGATACCTAAAATTTAATCTAAGATAATTTATAAATTATGTTTCAAAATAGGAAGTTTATTTTTTATATAAATTTTAGAAAATTTCCCAAAAATGTATTTAAAAGAGATGTTCCATTTGAAAGTTGACAAAATACATTTATAAAAAATACAGTCTTTTGTTCATCAGAATTATATTTTGTGTCATAATATTCTAATGGAACCTATTGCACGAATGTAAAAATTTATTGTTTGAATATAATATATGAAAATTTAATTTTTATAATTATTTATTATTTTCTTTTTAGTTTATTATGAAAAATCAAACACTAGTGTATAAAAATAGTTGTTATAGAATCATTTTCTTAATATTCAGTTGGTATTTCTATTCATTTATAAATAATTAGTAACTAATGAATTTTAAAAGTTAGGTTATAATACTAATAATAAATAATTTATATGTTATACTATATATTATTTTAATTTATAATAATATTTTAATAATATATTATTGTTTTTTGAAAATCAGTCATGTGTGTAACACAAGCAATTGATGACAGTCATTGTTGCATGTGATGGATGTCAAATCAATAATGTCTGTATCACATGATATATAATATAATGAATTCATCAAAAATACTAAAAATATCATATTACCATGAGAGGTTATATTATTTTTTATTCATGGTGTGACATTTCATTAATGCAATCAAGTAAAATGTTGTTATTTTATAATTTTCTGAGTGTTACACCAAAGGTGTAATAGATTCAAAATACGATGTTATAATATATAAATACAATAAAGAATTTTAAATAATTAATCACTATGAATATTTTTTATCAAATTATTATTTATTTATTTATTTAATATTTAGAACTAAGATGATTCGTGTTAATGCGAATGAGAAATGTAATGATTTTACTCCTGACTAAATAAATAAATCTGCATATGGAATTTGAACCACTGTTTTAATTCAAACTAAAAAATAATATTATATAATTAACATTGTATAGGTTAGTTAACTTCATGAGGAGACTAATAAAATAAATATGGAGTTTCATGAACACTGTAGACTAATTTAGATTGTGCTCCATATATATCGAGAATGTGGGAATAAGAAAGGGAATGCCTCAATGGAATGTGAAAGTATTTTCTATTCGGAAATGGAAGGAATATAGTACATAATTTAGAATAAAATAAATGAAAAAATTTGATAGAGGAAACTAATATACATTATATTGTATCATTTATAGATTAATGTATCATGTATGGGTGATATGGTAATTATCATTGTGAATACCCTATTCTAAGGGAAACCAGCTATAATGAAGAATGGCCTATGATATGCCAACATTTTATGCAAAAGTATTAATATATCCATTTATTTGGATATAATAATTATAACAATTATATATAGGATATATTATTCAACACACATCTATGAATTTTTTCTCATAAGTTTTCTTTGTTTCTTTGAAAACATATATTTAATGTTATCGATAACCAAGAAATTTTTTAATATTTAAATTGGATAAAAAGATTATTAACATTTCTTGGATAATCATAGTGATCATGTAATATGTTTTTGATTAGATAATAAAGAGGTAATGGCCATATCAATGGAATTTTATTAAATTTTTTTATATTGTAACTTATTAATTTTTAACAATGAATAAGCATTTCATTATATTTTGTAAGATGATATATTTTCATGGGAGGATAACCTAATACTTTTGTATAAAATCAAGATTTTATAGGTTTAATGGCATCGATGCTCCACTTATGGTTTCATGTGATTGGATTTTGAGGTGATTTGAATCATTTACATAGTCTTAAGAAGAATACACTATTGAGGTTTTAAATAACCCATTGGGTTATTATATGATATTTTTTTAGGTTTATTATCATTTATTAGATATTGGTAAATATGATATCACGATTGTTAAAAGATGCTTCATTTACAAGGAAGTATATTATTCAGATATTTATTGTCAATATTAGGATTACATTCTAGGTTAACATCATAAATTCAGGTAATGAAAATTTATTGAATCCTCTTATATTATATGTTTTTTCATAGAGACTAATGATATTTGGTGGTATGTTTCATTACGTTGTGTTATATATAACACTTTGTTTTAGCATGTGATTTAACATTAATGATTAATTTTTAAGATTTCATTTTCTATTTTTCAGTTGTAAAATAAATGGTATAGTAAGAAAATTTATGTTAAAACATAAGTTATGGAAACAACATTTACTATGCTCAAATTTGTACAAGATAAACATATAAAAGATTGAAAACCCATGAAATATTTCCTCTATAACCTTGAAATGTAAGGTAATAATATGATTGACATCATTATCATATATATATAATCAGTATTTCTTCTAATTCTCTTGAAATGGGCACTAATTTTTTGTAATGTCATAGTATTCTACAAAATTCTTTCTTTCTTAAATAAGATATTTATAATTTTTTTTGAAAATATTAAATTTAATTAATGGAAATTATAAATATATTATATGATAAAAATTATATAAATTTTTAATTCACCATATTAAAATATTATTTTGTTTCTATTTTGGGAAATTTCTCAAATTTTTGATTTTTTAATGAATATGGAAAAATATTTTTTAAAAAAAGAAAAATATTTGTTATTATATTTAAAAATTAAAATTTTATTTTAATGTAGTATTATAAAATAATAAGTTCCCATTGATTATAAAAAATAATGATGGAAATTTAAAGGTATTTTATTGGTGAATGTTAATTTAAAATATTTTTCTAGATGAAGTTCAATATTTCTAAAACATTATTTTTCATCCAATTCTGCATCTTTATGTTAAAATATTATTTCAAAAATCTAGTAATAAAATCATGAAAAGTGGATACCATATTTTTAATTATGTTTTTTAAATTAGGTTAATCGGCCATTTTTAGTTTTGGTGATAGTGAATAGTAAGAATAATATATTATTATTATCACATTATATGTAAAATTGGTTAGTTAGGGTTAAAATAATTTTATAATGACTCAAAATCAACCAAAAATATCCTACATTCTATTTACTAATTGTATATTGTCCAAAATCAATCAATTCTAGAATATATAGAATTTTTGTGTCATTTTAATTTAAAAATGTCATTTAAAATATAAAATTAAATGATAATGTAAAAAAATGATAATCTCATGACATTAATATCCCTCAAACTATTACACGAAGTAAAAAATTTAAAATATAGGTTCTAAATAGTTACATCAAGCAACAATGTTTTTTTCATGGTCTGCTATTTAGAATTTTCTAGAATGAAATATTTACCAAAAAAATTTATGCAACACAAATAATTTTTTATTCAATTAAGAGAGAACAAAAATATTTCAAAAAATATTAGAAGTAATATATCTAAGAAAATTATCTTTTCCTATGCATTTTTTAGATAACTAACACTAAGTATTAATTTTTCAATGTTTCACGTTTTTATTCCATTTTTTAAAGTTTATTAAATGTCTAATTATGTTAATATTTCCATAAAAAAGAATAAAATATATTTTATGGAAAAATTATTTTTATAAATTATTAAAAAATTATATATAATATTGCAATATGAATGTTATGATAATATTTGTTGTATTATCTTATCATTTTGAAATTTATGATTCATAGTTACTTTAAATATAACATTATATCCCATTAAGTGTGAAGATGTTGTTACTGTGGTTGAGGTTAAAAACAGTTTACTATGAGGTTAATAGAAACCATATTGATAAAAACACATACCAAGAATATCATAATTTTAATATTTTTTAGAACTAAAATTAAATATTATCATCTAATACAAGGAAGTTTGGAAGGATTTTCCATAGGAAATAAATTATTATAATTTAATATTTTAAAATATTATAAAAGGGAAAATCACTTAAATTTTAAGAGATAAACTATAACCCTCACAACATGACAACTATTGAGCCATATATATTGACCTTAACATGAAATTAATCCATATTTAAATCATTATACACATTCAAGATTTTTTCACAAATTTTTAATCCAAGGATCCTTAAGTTGAGATCAAACAAAGTCATTTCAAGGAAAAGTTAATTTAAATAAAGGATCAAATTTATTTTACATACTATCTTAACTCCTATAAATTTATGGTATTTATCGTAATTTGAAAAATTCAATATCCTAAAAGTATTATATTTTTTATATTTTTTAATTACAATTTTGCAACATATAATACTTTAATAAATAAGTGAAAGTATTACTCATTCGAATATATGACATTTCATATCTACGTATTGATAGAATAAAATTTATAAAATAGTATTTAATGAATGGGTGTAATGATAATTCCAATGTTTATATATTATAATAATTGGATGATCACAATTCAATAATTATTTTATCACATCTATAATCTTACATTCAAATCTACTGGTAAACAATAACCTCACACGTGTATAATTGAAGACAACCTCTCTCATGATGTGATACGATTTTTTTTCATTACAATATCAAATAGATGGTAACAAATATAATTTTAATTATTATAAATGACTTATATCATATAATAAATATCATATAAATTTAAATTCTTATATAACTTTCTTTCAAACGATCTAATCAAAGGTGAAACCACATTCATGATTATGTACAACCTATAGTCTTTAAAAATGTAGTGATTTACTTTTCTATCTATATATTTTATAGATGACAATAAAAAATATATACATTGAATATACATATTATTTATATCACTAATGAAATTATAATGTTGATGTAACCACAATCAGAATACAATGACTGAGACTACTCAACTGAAGTACTCATGATAAACAACATAGGTAACACTCTGAAGTGTTGATTTTAATAAGAAACTATTAATAAATTTGTAGTGAAATATTAGAAATTGATAAAATATAATATTTTAATTATATAAAGTAATTTTACATTGATTTATAATGAATTTAAAAAAAAATTATTTTTGTTTAGTGTTTATTCAATTCAAATAATACTTGAGGAACTGGATTTTCAAATCTATTTTATTTCTATGGGAAAAATTCCATGTTTATTTTATTCCGGATATGCTACTCATTAATATTTTTTATCATAAATATTATTAAATATATGGTTTTTCACAAATCCATATTACATAAATTCTTTTATGGGTATTATGATTCAAATGATACGGAATTGGTAAGGGGTTCATGATTGAATCATTCTTTAAATGGGATTGTTTATGTTCAAATTTTCATTGATGAAATTATATGTTCCTTATATAAATAATACATTTCATATTTTTCACTAATTTTTATTATTAATGAATAAATGTTTTCCATTCAATTTCATCACTTTATGGTATCAATAGATTAATATTATCTTTTGACTAGAAAACCGATTTTATAGACTCTTTGATCAAATAAATTATATCATCCATATAATATTTTTCAAAAAGGGGTATTATAATAGTTTTTAATATTTATATATAGTATTTTAATGTAATTTTTTCATAATTATTCCATTTTATGAAATAGTTTAAAAGAGAATATTATTTTCATTTTTAGAAAGAGGTGTATTTTGTCTTTTTCTACAATATGGGGAAATGAATGTTTTTAAAAAAAATTTATGCCATGAAAATAAGTTTCCACCATCATTATCCATAAATAATTTAAATCATATCTAATAAGTTTACAAGGTTCATTTCAATGAAATTTTTCATTAATTTTAGGTATATTTTTATATTGAATAAGACATTTCAAAATGAAAAGGTTATTTTCCATAGGAAATATTAAAATGAATATTCGAATGTTATTTTTATAGATGTTAAATTCCATTGTTGTGAGTTATGTTTTACTAGGGATATGATCCAAAGATACCATTTTTATCCTCAATCTAGATGGTTTATCATTATAATAATGATACATAGATAAAATCATTTCTTTTCCAAGTTTTATTCTGTGATGATTTTAAGAAATGTTACCGAAACCCATTTTAATATCATGGAATATGATATGTTGATATGTTGAATGCATTATTATATTATAGCACCAATATGAATTATTTACATTTTTTATATTTGAGATTTGGAGTTTACGTCCTTACAATTCAGCGGGTAATGTTTTAAATCTAATAAGACAATTATGGGAGAGAAGTCAACGTGATTGATCCATTACATGAAACAACTTGATGTGACTGCCCCATTACCGAAGACAATATGACATGGTTGAAATACTATGGTGAACTCGGGTATTGGACAAATATATTATTATTTAATGGTCATGATAGTTAACCTTGACATATGAAATGATTTTTATACTTATGATGGTGCAAAAAACAATTACATGAACTTATGGATAATGATTGATTTTTGATTATTTTTAACTCTTATTATTCATACCTTTTAAAATAAAGTTCCATTATAACATGATTTTTTTTTATGATATTTTATAAATAATTTATACAGATTTTGTGTTGTGGTCATTATCTAAAAAAATTAAACTTATATTATCTTATAATATGAGAATCAGCTGATATCCCCCATGTTTACGCTAAAAAATAATATAATATTACCCCTTATTTTGTATCCATTCCCCTAATTATGTGGAAATGTTTTATATTGGGTATGTATATTGTTTGGTCCAAAAGGGTCCTAGATACCGTGAGTGGGTGGGGGGTTAATTGGGATATTTATATTCTTTAATAAATTATTTCTATCCCAGTTGATATTTACCTCTTTATTATAAGGGTCTCTTTGTTTAAACATAAATAATAATGCTTGTCTTATTTATACCTTGGTTTTCTGATTATGATTCATTGAATGTGATGCAGGAAAGAAATCAAAGCACTGTCACAATTTTTACTTGGTTCACTTTAACAGGGATATTATATAAGAGCATACAACGATTATGTGCTGATTATACCTAATTCACAAAGTCCCACTTATAATAATAATTTTTGGATATATATTATATGAATTTTCTCACTACATTTACAAATTTTAGGCCATTCTCACTACATTTTCAAGGATCAATCCTTATGTATCTTCCTCTGGCCAAGGGAAGTCTCACCATTTTCTTCTTCATTCAGCAACTCTACTTGGAAGAGATTAATGCACAGTTTATAGACATTTAATTCACTTCATTATATCAAATAAATACCTCCTCATTTTTATATGGATTTTATTTTTGATGTACCACACTCATCCAATAGATTAATAACACTTTACCAAATATTTACTAAGCAATTATTTATTATTAAAATTATTTATGCATAATATCTTTGTGAAGCTCCTCTTTTGTGATGCTCAAATAGTCTTTGTGATGCTCCTAAATTTTTGTCAATCACGCGTATCATTCCCGATGCTCAACTATTTTGTGAAGATCAATTTTTCTTCAGGAATATCCTTCCATTCATGATGTTTAGTATCCCTTCGTTAATTCATTTAAATTCATGATGATTAGAACAATTGATTTCCATTTATTGCCTTCAATAAATTACTTGTATATCACCTTCAAAAACAACTATTCATTAACCACCCTTCGCAAATCACCTTCGTGATTCCCAAGCCTTATGATTTTTGTTAAGTCTTGCTACTAATATAAAGGGGGTAGAGGTCTATTTATTAGTGTTACACATATTCTTGAACCTTTTTGGCCACATCCTCACCATGTCGCAGGGCTCCCCCTTTTCCAATTTAAATCACCAAATATCGCAAATCACTATAAAAATTTACAAGACACGATGGTTGTCATAACCACATATCCTCACGTAAAACCTTCACACTGATATGATACTCCACTCGTAATTTTCCTCATCTTCACTGTTTGTGATCCTTCTTTCTCTTCTCATCGTCCATCGTCGATATTTTTTGGTCATTCATGAAACACTCTTTATGAATCTCATCAACATGAAATTCATGCCATTACAATATTTTTATATATCCTTTATGAACATATACTTTTTTTACCACTTTTAAGGAATCTATTCCTTCATCATAGATCTTTGTCAAAAAATCATGTAAAAAATCTCTATAAACTCGAAATCATACCCTGGAATCCCAGTTTTTTAACAAACACAATCATCCAAAATCACTTCATTGTTACATTAATGTATTTGTTCCCAACATATAGTAATAATTATAAATTGGGGGATCTTGGTGAGATATTTTGATGATATTTCATGAAATAGAAAATTTTGGTTTCTATACTCTAAAGGAACTAAGGGTTCATAGTCCTTAGAAATATATTAGTGAAAATGTAGAAAATATACATCTAAAAAAATATAAAATTTATGTATGAATATAACCGACTATTAAGAAAACATATAATGAATTTTCTTCTATTTTTTACTTATGTAGTTTTTCTAGATTACATCACTTGTGTACGCTAAATATTTTGAGTAGAACCAATAGAAATTTGGAAACATCAAGGTAATTATCTCTTCATAAATACGCTATCATCCACCAACAAATATTATGGGGGTTTATTATTTACCACCATCTATATTTTCCTAGAAAATAAAATTATACCTTTACAATCTAGTGAAAAAAATTGTCAAATTTTTTTTAGTCATGGGGTATGTCCTTATTGAAGAATGTTTCCACTTGATTATTAGACGATATCAAACTCTTGATTATATAGATTTGAGAGATTATGTATCTATATATTTAAATGAAAATTATTATGACTATATATTATATCATAATAAAATAGTAATGTTTTATCTTCGGTTGATTCAAGACTTCTTATACATAAATCAATCTAACAGAACATTTTTTTGACGTGGTTCTTCTGGCCTATTAAAATTATAAGTTTTTCTCAATGATCCCCTTTTTTATTCTCTATTTTCTATTTTATAACATTTAGTAATTATTAGAAATAATATTATATAACATCTACTCTTTATATCTAATTATTAACATGATTAATGTCGGAAATCCCAAGATATTAAAAACCATTATTCATAATCTTGGAAAACATCAAAAATATAATCATAGAATCATATTACTACAAGAAACCTTTTAATTTATCATCAATTGGAAAAAAATATATCAATACATGTTGATGGGGATATGAAATAATCATATATATGGATTGTTAAATTAATTAACAATTGAATTTTCTAACTTATTTCATTATAAATATCATAATTGTCTTATAGTGGTGTGGCATTAAATTGAATTATGTTTTTTTAAAAGGTTGGGGCTGACGGCTCAATTTATAATTTTAAAGGAATGACATATTTAGTGTGGGTAGAAGGAGACCCATTACATAGCCCGAAGGCCTAAGGAATGTGGCTTAAATACAAGGCTTGAAAGCCCATTTTTTCTTCAAAGGACTCCACTGTGATCTGTACTACTACAGTACCCACGCTACTACAGTGCTTGATATAGTATTGCTGCCGCTACAATGCCCGCTATAGTGCCTCCTCCACTACAGTGTCGATGCTGAAATTGTTCTTTTACAACTATAGTTCTTCTACAATGCGCTTCTATAGTACCACTACAGTACTAGAATTTTTTCCCTACCCAGATTTGATCTTGGTTCTTTTGGATGCCCAGGAATAGAATATAAAACTTGGGTAAAAGCTCGTTGGTTCAAAATGAAATATTTTGATAATACCAACAATAAAATATAGGTCATTCTTGTTAATTTTCATCAACTATTTTTAATACCATATTGATGATTTTTAGTTGTGCATCTTCATTATTGATTGAACATGATTAGTTAGTTGAATCATATTGAGTCTAATTTTTATAAATTATACACTTTAATTTGATGATATCTCTCTATTTTCATTTTCATTCTTTTTCAATGTAATTTACATTATTTTCATTCTATCTTTCTATGGCCAATTAAAATTCTCTATATTTGTAACATTAGGAGTGTCATAATTTTTATCCATTTGATGTGGATCATGTAATTCCAGATATATTTTTTTCATCAAGTATATTAATAAATTTATAGAAAAACATTAGATATCTATAGAGAACATGGATAGTCTGATTCCACCTATAAATCCCTATGCTGGTTTTCCACTAGGAGGGGAATATGGTGAATCATTGGATTATATTATGAATTCTTTTTTTAATTCCAACTCTAATAATTGTTATGGATAAAAATATAGTTAATAGTATATCATAGACCAACCTCATGTGTAGTAATAAATAGATAGAGATATAGATCATAAAATTATACATACATGGTTTGGTAGGATGAAATATTTTGTGATTGTTTGTTAGGAACACTAAAATGGAATCTAAAATATATTCTTATCATTAATTAAAGTTTATTAGATAGTAATTAGATATAATCCCCGTTACATAAGTGTTCCACCATTAGGTACACTTGAATAAGGAAAAATTCGATTCTCTTATACTTTTGTGAACCAATTTCTTTTTTAATATTCATTCAATATAACCGAAAGATCTTAAAAATATGAAATTCCATCATCACTAATATATTCTCTATATATTAACAATAATAATACATGAATATTAACTTAATTATTATAATATTAGTTATTCAAATAAAATAGGACTTCATGATCATTTTGGGAATGAAATTAAATATAACTAATTATAAAATTATAATACATTTTGGCATCTCATGTAATACCCAAATAACTCGGTTATTATTATCATTTATTAATTCAATTAAAAACTTATTGCACTCATCTCTATGATTAAACAATAAACGGGTCATAATACATGTATCTATCAATTCAGTCATTGATGTCTCGACTCGAATAAAATCATAATTTTCTATTATAACTCATTATTATTATAATATGTATTATTTCAATATGGATGTTCAAAAATGTATTCCATATTTAATTGGTCACTAAAAAGCTATTTTATATGTATAATATATTTACTACAATATGACATCATTTGGATTATTAATGAATCATAAAAACTCATTCATGAAAATGGTAACATATTCATGTATGTCACGCCTGAATACAACTTTCTCGTATAATGACTTGTGAAAATGAGGTTAAAAATAATTTAATCACTTTAGAAGATCATAGATTACACTTACATTCATTTTCTCAAATGATTTACATGAATACACTATGATACATGTATGAATTATAATTTAAAACACATTGATATTGAGATCTCATTTTTTTCGTAGTAGTAAACATAAAAACTAGAAGACTATACCCCACATTAGTCTTCTGTTTCTCCCAAAATTTGGCTTTCATGATTATCTCACAAATTATAGATATAAATATTTTTTGTTTATGAATTTTTAATATCAAGGTTCATAAAATCAAATTTTAATTCTATGAAAAATTGACTAAACCTTGGGGTACATAATTTTCCATTGATGAACCATCTTCTATATTCATGACATTACAAGTCACCATACAGTAGTTTATTCCCTAGGGGGTCAGGATTTTTTCAAAATAAAATAGGATTATCATTGTAAGTTATTTATTATTTATGTGGTAACTCATATAATTGTAGGTTCTTATACCATATAAACATCCATTGTTGTTTTAGTTTAACAGATCATGTTACATTTGATATCATCTTATTATATGTACATCATAGGTCAGTTTATAGATGATAGTGTGATCACTAATTCATAGTAGGTCATGTTATAACATATTCTATATCATAGTAGTCCATGTTTGAATATATCATGTGATAGATTCACACATATTGTAGTTCACAATGTTAAAATCATGTTTCTTCAAAAATGGTGTGTGGTTATTAGAAAGAACTCAACATCTGTCATTTAATAATAGGATAACTTAACACATTTAAAAATGTGATTGGACCAAGGACCATATAGATGATTATATTTCAATATATCATGAATATTACAGTATCTCAGAATTAAAAAATACAATATGTTGTGTAGTTTTGGAAAAGTCACATTGTGAGACCGTGGATGAAGAAAATATGGGAGTTATTAGATGTATTGGGTATGTGTAATATGGGTTTTATCTTTACATAATGTATTTAGATAATAATAATGACTATGCCTCATAGATCGCACACTATATTTATACTTGTAAATAGAAAAAAAACATTGTTTACTCCTTTATCCAAACAATCATATAACTTGGTAGGATCTCAGACATAATACACACACACACACACAGGCACAGACACACACACCTCATAGGTTGGCCATCCCAGAACTGACATACCAACACCCATTTGTTCTTTCATGTTCACATATCCTTTCCATTGTGAATCCCATCCACTATTATTCTCATCATTAGTTAGTTAAATTTTTTTGGGATGTCTATGGATAACCCTAGTTCCCACATAAACTGTTGTTGAACCTTGGTCATATGGTTATTTTATGCCTAATTATTTGTCCAACTGAAATCCATGATATATTCTTATATATTAATATATGTGAATACTTACTTTTTTCTCTAATTAAATCAATATTTTATTATTAATTATTTTATCTATTTTGTAAACCTAATTTTTTAATGTCAATATATTTATTTCCATCTCATAAATGTTCATAGTCAAAAACATTTCTGCAATTTTAATACTACTGAGGAACAACTCAGTTGTTTCTTGAAAATTAAATCTCGCTTCCTTAATATAATAAAAAAATTCATTTTATTATCACAATTGTTTTATTGAAACATTAATATTCATTTATAATTGGTTTTAATAGTTTGATTTTTCAAAATAACATTCACATGTTCTAATAAAATATAATAGTTAAATATTCATCACAAATAACATAAAATATAATAATTGGATTCTCATAATATGATCTTAATGATAAAAACATGACTATCCATTACTACTAATATTAGCATCACCTCAAATACAGACACATCAAGAATCTTAAATTATACATCAAGAATAAACATCTCATTTTTACATCACACACATACTAATACATTGAAAACAAATTAAAATCATATATAATTGCTTCAAATATCTCCAAGTAACATTAAAAAATTAATACTATAATAAATAACCATAATAATGGAAAATATTCTACCTAGGAATCCAATGATAAATCGAGTATCTCTTATAAAACCAATTTGTATAACCAAAATTTTGGAATATAATAATTTTCTATGAACTATATCATCAATGATGAATATTATCTAAAATCATTTATTATTAGTAAAACAATTTTCATTAGTAATATCTAATCATGAGTTAAAAATAAATATTAAAAACAAACATCTTAATACATAGTGATTTTAATCAACATTATAATTATATGTACAATATTAAATAAATATTAATCAATAATGTTTAATGAAACATAATTAATGTATTTATTCAACAATTGGTTACCATATTACTAATAAATATTTCATTTCATCCACTAAATAATTAATTGGTGGATAATTAGCATCAATAATCTTCTGTACTAAGAAACATCCTTACCAACATCATGGATGGATATCACCGAAAAAGGATTATAAGGAATGAACCATAATGAAATAATAAATTGTATTATTTTGAAATAAATCAATTTCTTATTTTCATAGACATATTTTTGGTTTAGAGTTTTATAGTAATATATCATCACCCTTTTATAACTATTTATATGATATTATTAATATTAATCATCTAATTATTTTCTATTATCCCAAATTAAAATACCTTTAAAATATAACATGTTTTATTTACATGAGATATCTTTACAATTTTTATATTGACATCATTGATTCCCATTTTCATCCTCTATATCTATTGAAAAAAACTATGACATGGGATACAAAAATCTGGGTAACTGATATATAAAGAGTATAAAATAATTCCATAATTCAAGGAATAAATTTAAAAATTTATATTTTCATAATTAACATTAATCCCAAAATAATAATTTAATTACCTAACAAATAAACATATCCACACAATTAATTATAAAAAAAAATTATAATAATTGTTAGATAAATAATAATTACCATAATGGTTTATTTTAAATCCTGTAAAAAATATTAAAACATTTCAAAATCATCCCATTTAAACGAAAATAATATAAATATAAATAAATTTAAGAACATTTTCATTTCATTACCTCATGAAATCATTATATTACCACAAAACAAATATAAAATATAGAACATGATCCTTATCCCGGTTGGTAAAGACTCTGTAAGTGCATCCAAGTGACCAATGATCAAATCCAGGCGGAGGTAGAATTTCTGGGGGTACTGTAGTAGTACTGTAGCAGGTATTGTAACAGAAATTGTAGAAGTAACTATTTGGAACTGTAGCAGTTGGGAATATGCCCCCATTGGGGACTTCGGGCCATCGATTTGTTCCATGAGTCCTTTTAGACCTTCAGGATACCCAGGCCTTCAGTTTAGTTAGGCCTTTGGGCCACATCAAGGCCTTCGGGACACCATTAAGTGCAGATGAAAAACTATCAACCTACAAGGAACATGATATACAAGGAGGATGAGCAAAGAGCTTTCACTAAAGAAGAATCTAACTGTTTTCAAGAATGATAAGGGATGGAACCTACCATCGGGACAAGTTTGTGCATACACTGGAATGTCTAGCCTTACAGCCATGCGAAGGGGGAGATATTATTTCATGGTGAAGATGTTGGGGAGGATAAGTTTCAATTAGTTAGTATGGGTTGTATGTAGTGTTTGATTCCTATGGGAATTGAATTTTTCAAAGGCCTACAAACCATGTAATACTTACTCCTACGGGCCTTGTAAGGGTTCCACCACACCCCTTGAATGATAGATTATCGAAAATAAAAAAAAATGAAGGCTTTAGGGCCATTGGAGAAATATAAATTATAGATAAATCATGTCACTAACTTGTAATCGTATTTCCGTAGAACTTTTATACATGGTATAACCTACATTGTAAATTATTGCAACATAATTGGAGTAGTATAACTTGTTAGTTCAATCCCATGACACAATGGATCATAGAGTTATATTAGTCGTAACATTTCATCTTTTTTAATTGGACCATTCATTAATGGTTTTTTATGGAAGCAATCATAATTGGATTATAAAATAACCACCCTTCATCATATTAAATTCCCATGAAACATAACATAATCATAATATATGAAACATTTCATGAAAATATTCTTTTTACCCATATGAAAAGTAGTTTTAAAAACTGAAATATCTATTTAATTTATGAAACTATTGTGAAAAAACATAGGATAAAGTGATAGTGGTGTTTATATTGAAGAAATAATGAAATATTATAAATAATATATGAATGAAATAATAGTTAGGGTTGAGAGAAAACTCATTGATAACTTATATGTGATAATAGAACATTGGTACTTATTGTTTTCAAAAAAGGTCCACATATAATACCATAACATATTACTTTTTAAAGACATTAAAATAATCTAAAAATGTAGCAAAAACTGACTATAATATTAAATTTATTTCTATATAAATAGATACATAAAATTGATATTAAATGTATGGATGTGTTATATAATGATTTAAAATACAAATATTTAAGACATATAAAATGAGGTTTGAATGTAAATGTTTTCCTAACATCGATTTTGACACATCACACACAATATTATTCATTAATAATATAAATATGTTCAATTTTTTAGTTATGATCATTTTCCCTGTTTGTTATTACTTTTTCGTATTTTAATAACACATTATATTATAAAAATTATGTTCAAATCCATTGTTTGGATGATATTTTACTCATGAGTGGAAATAGAATTGAGTTGGTTGATAATGTTTAGAGATTTCATCCTTATATAATCTCCATATTAATAATAATTAAATAAGAATATTTTGTAGGCATTAAAAAAATTTAACCATCACTAAATGAAGGTAATTAAAATTAAATTATGTTAAAATGCTAGAAATTTTGTGTCATGTCTATTTTTGAGTATTGATCCCATTGTTTAATAAACATAATAAAAATAATTTTATTATTTTTTATCTTTCAAAAATTATGAATATATAATAGATAAAAAATTATTTCATTAAATGAAATTATATTTATTATAGATGTGATGTGGATAGGGAAAAACAAATCACATATCTTCTTAATGGTGGTAGTACATACAGACAATGAAATGATGTTTTCATTTTTCAATTGAACGAAAAGTATGAAATTCGGGATGTGGTAGTTTAATGTACAGATAATGATGGAGTTGTATCAAATTTTGTAGAAGTGGATATGTATATAGTCTCTTACATTAATATAATAACATAAATGTATATGGATGTTACTAGTGTTGTTATTCTATAAAATATGAATAAATTCATTGGAGAGAGATAAAGATTATAATATGATAATTCCCAGTTAAGAACTATAAATATTATTATAGAATCATATTTATTTTTAAACATAAATCTATAATAAAAATTTTTAATCATCATACCATGTACTTCACGAAAATATTTGTTATATATTGAATGGATTTGGGTTGGCCTTCTCCCATCTATTATGATAAAATAATGTAAGGAAGGGAGAAAAGATGGTTCTATTTCATAAATGAGGTTATGATATTCTTGAATGTTTATAAATATTATAATTAATATTAATTATTCCTCTTAGAAAAGAAGATCAAAATTTAAATAATTTGAATATAGATTTAAGTTGAATATATATATTCTCATAAAATAAAATCTCTACCTATTTTGGTGTTGTTTTCACACATATATTTTTGTTTTTAATCCCCCATTATTAATGTTTTCTAGTATCATTGTATACATATTTTTTAAAGCTATGAGTCGTGTATATTACTATGAATGGAAAATTGACCCATAAATAGACCATGATTGATATTTTCAACTATATCTTATTGAAAAGGAAAAATATATGACTTTGTTTAATTTAAATAATTTAATAAAATATTATTTATCAATAGATATTAATAATTTAATTTTCAATCTATTAATATATATTAACATTGAAATAAATTTTATTTAAAAGAAATCAAATATAGTCAGATTAAATTTTTGTATTATGTTATTTTTATCGGAAACATTTTTTTCATAATAAAACACACCCAAAAAAATTAAGTTCACGGTATTTTAAAAAATTTAAGTGTTTCGTCATAGTACTAGTAGTAGAACAATCTATACATTATATAAGCATTTAATTTAGTTATTTTATCACAAAAAATAAAAAAATTACCATAATGAAAATGTATTACTGAAATTGAAATTTATAAATGAAATATTTTATTTTTTATCCCAGTCACAAAATATTATAGATATTAATAGATATTGAGGGAAATATTTTACATCATAATTAATTAAAATAATATTTAAGTCATTTTAAAATTTAAATTTATAATATATTTATAAATAAATATATAGGATGTTTATTATTGAACCCCACACATAAAATAAATTAATGAAATGTCCTATGGATATTTTCAGTCGTTATTATATTATTTGTAACCCTGTAATACATTATTTATCCATATAAAGGTGAAAAATATTTACAATGATCACAATTCACATGGAAAAAAATAAATAGGAACTATTGATATGAATTTTTTTCTCATGATTAAAAATATAAAATCGATTTTTTAGTGTTAAATTTAGTTTATATATGGAAAATAATTTTATATGAAAACAAAAAATGATGTGAAAAAACAGTTTTAAGAAAAATACATTTTAAACATAAATAGATAGTTATAAAAATATAATATATAATGATGAATATTATTAAATTATATATATTATTTAAAATTAAAGGAAACATATTCTATTTTAATAAAAAAAATTCTTTTAAATTACATTATATAATTATATATTTTTTAAACTGATTTTTTCACTACTCAATGAATATATATTCTTTTCAAAAAAATTGAAAAAAATCAACCAATGATGATTTAGATATATATATTAAAAAAAATGTCAATTTTGAAAATTCATATTCCATAATTTATAATTTATGATTTCAACTCAATTCAAACAATACATGAAAATTAAATCAATAAAAAAAGTATCCTTTTTATTGAAAATTAATTTATATTATTATAATGTATATAAATGTCTAGTTGATGAATATTAATAAAGGATAAAATTCATTATTAATTTCAATTTGGTCGTTATATTATAACCTCCTTTTTAAATTTCATCATCAATGTTTTATCCATTTCTTAAACTAGTACAGATATCATTCCCTCATAGAATGTTTATATCCCAATGTTGATTATTCAACAATATTGGTCTCCAAAAAAACCCTAACATGGTGAAACACATTCTTTAATAACACATATATCAATGGTCATGAACCTTAATATGTCATACATCATATGAAATATTTTACACTAAGAAAACTAATTAGGTTATACAAACATGGTATACATTATATATATATTTTATTAACTAGAAATCATGAAATACATCATATACCTAATATAAAATCTAAGGTGAAGATACATAATTTGAAAATAATCCAACATTACATAATAATTAATATGGTATAACAAACAAAAATAATTCCCTTTATTACTAAAACTCATTAGACTTTTCAATTAGGAAACTATAAGAACAACATAATCTACTACCTAAAATAAATGATACCGCCTCTTATTATATGGAATAATTTTATACATTCACTCTTAGAATATTAATTTATTTCAGAATAATATTTATATTATAAAACATAAAATATAGAAATTTTTTTTCCAAAAAAATATTCTTTTCCATATGTTATCCCAACATGTTGTAGACTGACAGATCATTCAATATAATGGCTCAAAAGTTCCATCTATATTCTAAAATAAAATATATTAATATATGAAAAAGAAACAAATAACACATATTGATCCCAAAATCCATGGTAATAAATTAAAAATAATGATAATGATTATAAAAGTATTTAATCATTCATAATTATTAATTACTATACTGAGGATGAAGATGTTATTTGAAAATTATTTTATAATCCAATGAGTTTTGAAAAAAATCTCAAAATTAGAAGTAAACCTAGAATCACATTCTACAATAATTGATTTGGGGATAATTATAATCTAATTATCTATTTAAGTTTACATAAATAATGTGTATTAGAATCCATATTATCTATAATGGGAATAAAATGAATGAATTTAATTAATAAATAAATAATTAATCATATAGAATTATTACCATGACTTGTTTATGGTAATCCATCTAAAAAACCATTGGAATATACTCCCATTTCTACTCCTCTTGTATAAAATGATGTAGAATACAATTAGAAATTATCTTTTTGATTTTTCCCATTGACATGGAAAATATTTCTTTGTAAATTTAGAAAAATTATCTTTATTCCCTTACAACTAATATATCCCCAAAGGTATGTATATATATTTTTGGTTTATGGATGAATAAAAAATTGATATCCATAAGCCTCAATAATTATTTTTCATAAATTTGTGTCTCATAAAAATTATAATTTTTTGTTAAATCTCAAAATTATCATCTATTTAAACTATTAAAATAAGAAAACAAACCATTAAAAACTAATTCCATCTTTTCCTAAAACTCAGTACATATTTACTGATCAGTCGTAATTGTGTCAGAAAAATATGATTTTATTTTCACATGAAAAATAAATGATATAGTTCTTAAAAAAATTAATAATTTAGCATTCATCAAATCATAATGTAAAGGATCCTGTTTTTGATGTATAACTATTAATGAGGCTTCACCTTTTTGACTCAAAACATCAACTACTTTTTTTATTTTCCCACAATGAAGTTAATTGTACAATCTTAATTGTTTATCTATTCCATATATCTCTTCTATATCCTTTTTAACTCTATATATGTTAATATATATATAAAACTGTTATAATTGGTAAATATTTAACACATTACTCCATATAAAAAGGGTCTCTAATATTCTAAAAAACACTACAATAATAAGTTTAAGGTCTTCTGTGGGATTATTTTGATCATGAAGATGTAATGTTTTTGTTCCACAATAAATATCTTGATAAATCATTAATAAATCAAAAATTATTCCCTTAAATGGAGAAAGAATATCTATAAAAATATCAAATTTTCCAGAGGGACAAAATAGATTGTTTAACATTTTTTTCAATTTCTATAATCATTCTTCACATTGTTTTTTTGTGTTATACATAATTCTATTTCAATTCAATATGGTTTGTGTGATTGATAATGGTGTCCAATTTTCTGAAAATAATGAGTAATTTCATACTAATTTAATCAATAAATGAATATGATAATAATTTTTTGTTCTTTTGAATTCATCAAAAAAATTAGTTTTTAGTGGATAAACTATTCTTTCATATTTATTTTTGATATCTACATGGAATGAAATATTATATAACCAAAAATCACATTACATAAATATCAATTATTACTTCTTCTTTTCTTATTTATTGATAAATCTTTATATTTATTTCATAATCCTTGTATATTTTTTTATTAACCATATATAATCAATAATAATCTTATTCAAATTTTCATGGAATAACTATTAATTAGATCCTTGAATAAAATTTCAGTGTTATTATCCAAAAATAGAATTACCAAAAAACACATAATTACCATACCTATAACTAAATGATATCATAAGGATGTTATCCACTTAAAATATCAGATAATCGTACATGAACCTCTGATTAACCTTTGAAAATTAATAATCACCAAGTAGAAGATCCAATAAGACAACAAAATCTGTGAAACCAAAAAATATTATTTACATAAATGTTAAAAAAATATTAATAATCAGTTAAAAAGATATAGGAACTGTTATTATTTTGGGAAAATAAAATAGGATCAAACCGTGGTGAAGAGTTATATTGAAAAAATCCATTATAAAATAACTCATTTAAATTCATTTCAATTCAATATGTTCTACATGAACAATCAGATAATGGTGTTTGATGTTTACTCATAATTGTTAAATAAGAAAATAGTATACACCACTTCTTAATCTTGTATAAATCCAAGAATGTCATCCAAAAAAGAAACAAGAAGTTAATTTACAATATGAATATCATTAATCTGAATAGATCATGTATATTCTAAATTAGGTAAAATTTAACATTCATTTATATCTCTTAACGGTTTCTCTAATTCATGATATATTATCAACGATGTGAATTTATTTTAAAAGACAAATAGAAACACATATAGGAAATGTAATTATTTGGCACCAAAATATAAAATGGAATTATATACTAAATTTCCATCCATAACCCATATATCATTAAATTATATAATATACAAGACAACATGTTCTTCAAAAAAATTCCATTTATAATAATAATATGATATTTTAATGTTTGTATTCATTAATATTATACCCATGTTTTGTACCAAGTCTAATGAATTCATTTCCTAATGTAAAATTTTATCATTACTAGTAAACTTCTCCTAAGTGAAATAATGGATATAAAAAAAACAAAAAAAAACATTATAATAAACAAAATTAACAAATAATGTACTTATTATGTCATTATTTGACGGCCTTACATCTGTTAAAGTAGTAACAGAGTATCTCACCACACCCATATGATTGGATTCATATAACTACACATCGTTTTTTCTCTTCTTTGAACAAAATATTGTATAATGAACTATCTTATTACACAATATACACTCTACTCAATGCCCATCAAAATAGGTATTACCACTAAAAAGATCATTATATTTTCCATCACAATAAATATTCCTAAACATACCACATTGGATGAACATCCAATATTTTATAATCATTCTCATCAGTGTTATTCACCACACCTTGATCAAATGAAATATTGATTTTATTATCATTAGATTTCATTAATGGATTCTTCACCACAAATTCTTAAGAGAAACATTTTATTAATGTTATCGTAGAATATATAATCTTTAAAAAAAGTTACACCTTTTAAGATCATAAAAAATGTTTCACATTACTTTTAAATTCAATGGAAAATAACACCCATTGATACTTTGTTTTTAATACCAAGTAATACTAGGAAATTTTTCTCTCAATATACAAAATAGAATTTTTAGAATACCATGACAATCAATAGAAGATTACATTATATGTGGCTAATGGATATATATTTTTTCATAAAGTAGTAGAATTTCATTTCCATCCTATGTTGAATATCGTTATGAAAATATTTATCAAGTAAAATATTTTTGAATTATTTTCATTCAAAAGAATAATTCTATTCTATTTATAAGATATTATTAATCCATAACCATCATTTCTCAGTTGTACATTCAAATACATAAATATAAAATGTTACCATATGAGGATCCAAAAAAACCATGGAATTGTATAATATTTCATGGTCTCTAATATGTCCCTTAGTTTCCACTGGTTTATAATATCCACTGAATACTAGATGGTGTTTTCTTATTAAATTAATAACTATCCAAATGTTTATTTTTTGGAATATATGAACCTCTCGTTCAGGGATTTCATCATTATATATAGTCTTTGTAAATATATCCATTATAGAAATAAAATACTGAGTTCATATTAACACTTATCCATTTTTCAAATTTATAATGACATTTTCCTCTTGTAATCCTCATACTTTTCCTCTCATGTTTACCTTTCATCAAATATTTTTGAAGACACATTATTTAGATATAGAAACATTTTTATCATAAACATTGATATTATGATAACACAAAATTATAATATCCTAAATTTATAAATGAATATCATCTATTCCTCTATAATTAAATATTCATTTTATATGAAACCAACTATATGGATTTATCCATAAATAATTTTTAAACTATATCTTAAGGAAATAATTTATTATCATTATTTCAAAAAGATATTTTATTATTTTAGTTTTACTGTGGTTTTCATTACATATACATAAATAAGTATATAATCTAAAAGTGGAAATTTCAAATCAAAACCTATTTTTACCATAATGTAAAATAATTAATATATTTTATTTCTGTTCACGAAATATCTTTTATATTTTTAACATTACCTAAATTTTTTCACTTTTGATCCATAAAATATGAGAAACACATTTCAAAAATTACATTGATAAAAAAATTTCAATATGAGACATTTATAATTAATGATTTAATCTCATTATCCCATGAACACTCATAAAATTATTCCTTTCCAAAATTAACATTAAACATAATATAATAAATTTCATACCATGAAATAAAAATCTCTAACCAATGATTTACGAAAAATATATGTAAAAAATATAAAGGCAAAATTAAATCTCATAATGGATTAGTTTCATCATCGAAATATCATGAATAAATTTGATAATGATATATATTTTAACTCATAATAATTTTAATTTGAATTCCATTATTCATTACCCATTATCATACATGGGGAACTTGTAATATTTCAATACAAAATTCAAATAAATGTAAGATAAATCTTTTCAACAAAATAAGAAATAATTTTCAAAATAGGCTTACACATTGAATGAAAATAATTTTGAATTAAAATAATATCATTATGGAAACCAAATATTTTAATTCTTTCCCTTTACCTAATCCATTGGATATCTATATCTATATCACCAACCCATTGATTATAACAAAACCATTCACACATTTTTTATAAAAGAAAATCCCATCCTTTTTTTTAACCAAAACCAAACATAATAATAATTTGTTCTCTGGAACTATAACAATATCCTACAACATGAATTATTTTATAAAAGATTTATTTACCGATAAAGAAAAAAAATTATATTGAAATAACCCTGAGATTAAAAAAATAAATCAAAAATAACTACCATAAAGCAATTTTTTTATTTTAAGAATTATTGATTACATATAATTGAATCAAAAAATTAATAAAATTTATATGTGGAAGGGAAAATGACATCATATATGTTAAATTATAACATTTCTTTCTCATTCATATCAAAACTCACAATATATAATAAGTAAAAATATTTAGCATGAAAACCATTGGTAGAATTAAGAAGTGACATAAAATACCAGTTAAAATTAATTTATGTTAATATTAATAGAACCTTAAAATAATTTTTGGAGTATGGATACAGACCAAAATTTATAGAAAATATATTTGGAAAACATTTTAAATTAGGTTTTAAAAATTAATTATAACTTACATCATGAATGACCCATCAGGTGAATTACTATTGAATAATATAAAAATTATGATAATTATTTACGTACATAATATCATCATTCATGTTTATTATTTTATTTATTTCAATGATATATTCAATCAAATAATTTTACATATGGTGTTTTGATGACATTCATCTATAGTGTCCTTTATAACTTCTGTATATATTATATGGTAAACAAGGTCATTATTCCATTATATTTAAAATTAAAATAACAAAATAAATATAATTTTTTATATTAATTATAATTTTAAATAAAACCACACAATTAGGTTTGGAAAAATAAATTATATTATAATCATAAAGATGGTAGGTTGTGTGTATGCATGAGTAACATTTCCACTTTCAATGAATATGATACGAAGAAGATAATTATTATATTTTCAATATAGAAAATTGAATAGATCATATATAACAAATTATTTCATTAAATGTACTTATAAATAGTATCCATTTGATGTGTCCATGAACAATGAGTCATATATCTTTGGGGATGTGGTGGTCAGCACATACGCTGGAACAAAGTTACCATTTTTCAACAGAAAAAAATGTCAGAAATTAAATTATATCATATCTTTACACAATTTTAATAAAATCATAAATATATTATATATACATAAAATCCTTCATTATAACCATCCATTGAGGGAGGTGAGGGTAAATTATATAAATCATCTCACAAGGTGGTTGTTCATTGTATATATGAAAACTAATTTTTTTCCATTTTATAGAAGATAAGAAGTATAAAAATTATTACATTAACAAAATAAAATATCAGTATATTTATGATACATTTGATATTATTTGAGTATGGTAAAATATGATTTTTTTAGATATTGGATGAAATGAAACAAAAATTATCAATTATGAAATACACGTATTATTCCAAAAATATATATATGTTTACACCAATAGCCTTACTATAATATTTTTCTAATAGAGAATTATTCTAATGATTGTATAGGGATATTTAGAATGGATTTGAGTATGTATTGTATGATATATAATTTTTAAAATGTATAAATAATATATGGGAGGAAGTTCCCAATTAAAATTTTATAGTGGGACATTCTATGAATGTTATAAATTCAAAAAAATAATATTAGCTAATTTACAAGGAAAAATGAAACAAAATTTAAATAATTGGAATATATAATAACTATTAATATAAATATTATATTCTAATTAATGTCTTACATGCTTATGTGATGTTTTTGGCCTATTATTTTTGGTTTAACCACCATTTAATCTTTTTTCTATTACAGAGGTATTAATGTATTTTTTTTCTAATAATTGATGTGATAAACATACTATGAATGAAAAAATATCCATCAAATGAATCATGGATAAATATTCATAATAAAATCAATTTTACATTGAATGGATTTATAATTGGATGTAATTTAAATCTATAATAAAATATTTTTATCTATAAAATATTTTAAATGTAATTTTAGGAACAATTAATTTCATTTTCCATGGAAAAATTGAAACCATGGAAATTTAATATAGCACATTACTAAAACCAAAATAAGTTCATTAATATATAAAGTTATTGTGACATCGAATCATAGTACAATAATATTACATTTATTGTTTAAAAAATAATATACATGATATTTTCTACTGCATTCAAAAGAGTTATCTAGTCTTTGTAAATGAATTTTAGGAAAATATTTTATCAATAAATATTGAAAATAAAATATCATGATAAAAAATTAATTTTATATAAAATTGAGTTTTTAGAACCAAAAAAATTTAGTATTTATCCATGAATGAAACAATATAGTTATTTTAAGAAACAAAGTGAAACCATTTAAATTATATTTAATTCAATTAATATTTAATTCAATTTCCATGACGAATGGGAATAACTTTCCATATATCCAATTCTTGGATGAGGATGGAAGAAACCCACTAAAAAAATATATTAATGAAATGTGTTAGCAATATTATTGGTCATTATAATATTATTTTAATTTTGTAATCACTTGTTTTACCCTTACGGAAGTGGAAAATGTTTACTGATGTTACCATTCACATTAACCAAAAATAAAATGGACATATTAACAAAATTTAGAACTTTTAAATCATGATATTAAATCCATTTTTTAAATTTAATTTATAGGAGTTATTTAAATTTATGTATATATGAAAATGAAATGAATAATATTTTTTCTAATAATAATAATAATAATCATTTATTTATATATTGAAAAGCAAGATAAGGAACATTCACCTCTAGGGGCGGGGCCAGAGAAAAAAATATCTTCATTTTATAAAATTATAAATACAAAAAAAAATTAATTAAACATTTGAATTAAACCCTATAATTAATCTAAGAAAATTTAATTAAAATAAAACTATTTCGTTTTTTATTTCAATACTTCATTATATTCATATAAAGAATATATCATTCAAATTAAAGAATAAAAATAAGGAATGAAATTGATTATTAAATTTTATGTTAGATGTCAATGGGAAAGTGAATAAATTACATAAAAATAAATAAAAAATATATACCGGTATATAAACATTATACAAACATGAAATCATCATCACCAACACATTTTCACACAATCCATATTCTCCCACCATAAACAACATCAAGATGCCTTCAGAAAACTAACATGAAAAATTCATCCTCTTAATATGAACCATCCTTACAATAAAAATATTTAAATAAAATCTAGCGACCTATAGTCTAAAATATATAAATATATATGTCAAAAAATTATAATTCTAAAAACTATAATTTCTTAATTAGAAACCAATATTACTTCAATTAATTCTTATAATTTTAGAGAAGGAATGTGAAAAAATAGTTTTCTACTAGTATTAATTTTACTAATGATCATATTCCATTAGAATAATATTTAAATAAATTCATTATGAGTTGGTCTTAAAATATATTTGAACTTATTCTATAATTACTAATATAATAAATAATCATCAAAATAATATACTCAATGGAATAATCTAACAAGGTAAGAATATATAATTAATGATTACTACATAGATAGACGCATTGTTTGTTATCCTCTTTGAATTACCATATTTATGATACCTAATGACTTTTGGGGACATCAAATATTAAAGGATGTATTAATGGTTACAGTAAGATTATGTAAAACTATCTATAATATATCATTATGTAATAACATAGAAATAAATAATCACTTGCGAGGGTACATCGTCAGTTAAGATTATTTATTTATTTATTATAATCATACTTATGTAGATTGAAACTATATATTTGACATATTGTTACCTTCATTAAAGTACATTGTGTCATTATTTTCTCATTTATCTATTTTTTGGGGTGTGTTTGTGCTTTTCAATGACATGAGTCCTTTTTTCAGAGAAAATGTACAATGATTTTGGAAATTTTGTGGGTTTACATTAATGGATCTGTAGTATAAATGTGTAAATATAAAAAGTGGATGATCATTGGAGTCCATAATTCCTTTTTAGATATCCTAATTTTTTCTATATAATTTTCTAGATAATACAATTCACAATATAAAATCTTTTCACTTCATGAATTCATAATGGTAAGATGTTGCGAGCTTGTTCATAGAATGAAATCGATATAAGTAGTGAAATTGGTTCAATTTGATATATCAATGTGATTGGGATTTTTAATCTACGGTGATTAATATTTTTTGTGAAGAATTTAAATAATTAAATTCATTTTCTGAAATGGTTTCACAATATAAATCACTTGGGAATAGAAATTTTTTAAATGCTTCGTGTTTGATTCCATTCAATCAAATTAATGGATTATCCATCCAATAATTAGATTTTTCGTAAGTTTTTATAGTGACCTTATTCCTTTTTTATTTCATCATTCAACTCATGAAATTAGTTTTTTCTATGCATTGTCTCTATGGTTATGTGATCTTATGCATTTGTTGATCCATTGATTTTGTGGCGAAGTTCTTATTGCACCTTTTGATATTTTTTATGATATTATCCTAGAGGATAGCCTTTTTTTGTTTCTATAAGGATTGGGTTTTCCTAGAGGTTTATGTCATTTATTTTATGTACAAAATACTTTCTTTTGATACTGATTCTTAGATTTTGAAATCAGTTGTTTGGAAACTGATCATGTCTTTTCATTCAATACTTCTTTATGGATTCTCATATAGGTGTTCAAAACCTATGTTAAGTTAGTTGTATCAATCTCTATATATTATTGGATGATTATTTATTTCATATTTCTTATGAAAAAATTATAAATCATATAGAACATTTGATTGATTTATTTATGTGTCTGTGAAAATTGGTTTTTTTTAGAAAATATGGGTTTTCCCATGTTTTTGTAAATGAAAAGGATGTCATAAATGTATTACAAATAGAATTAAAAAATTAATGTAAAATAATTTATAGATTAAATTATTATAAAAATATATAACATGTAAAGACAAAGTGCTCATAGGTAAATGGTGATTTAATATGCCTCATCTTTTAATAATGGAATGGGGTTCAACGAAGGTGTTTTACTCTTCGTCATAGGCCAATTGTTATATGGGATTACTAGATTTTTTGGGAGTATAAATTTAAATGGATTTTGTCTTCTCTCTAGATTTGATGTATATTCCTAGATACTTGATGCACATTATTGTATTTGTCTTGGTATGAGTGCCCTACTATGAAAAATTTGTATTAATCATTAGCAACATATTACCAGTTATTTTGATTTATGTAATTTTTGATTTGATAGGCTATGTGTAACATGATTTGATCATCTGTTACTTAGATGATATTTATTAAAATTATTATACCAAGATTATTTGGAAATGTGGAAGAAGGTAAATGTTTTTCAAAATCTTTTGATATAATAATAATTTAACTAATAATCATACCTTTTATACATTAAAAATGTGCCTGTTCAGAGTGTTGTATAAATAATTATTGTGTACCAAATGTTTGGGACACTACTATGCATATTTAGATCAATCCATTTTCTAAAATTGGCAGATTCATATACCCCGTTATATAATTTAATTTAGGGAACATAAAGTCTTTTTAGTGAGGTATTTATGTTTTTGTCAGGTTTGATTGGTTAGCTATTGGTGAGATGGAGGGATTTTTCCAATGAAATATCATGGTTTTGAAATTTCTATTTTGGTTCTTATTTTTTTGTTGGAATCATCTCTTGGAGTTTGTTTATATAGTTTTTATTTATATCATTTTTTCTATCCTGTTTCAGCTAAGAAATACATATTTTTTCCTATTTTTCTTTATTTGTGGATAAAATAACCCATCTATTTGATTTTTTGTTATTAGGATCCAGATTACTGCTAGAAGATATTGTTATTTCCCTTTATGTGTGTGATTTTTTGTGTTGGGTATAATATAATGAGAGTATCTAGGTATGTTAGTCACAGTTTGGTATCGAAATTAAATTCTTCTCAGGCTTGTATTACTAGTAGATTTGAGATAGAATATTTGAGATATGATATGCAGCCGTAAATTATTTCTTGGATGGTTCTTTCCATTTTGAGACTCATGTTACCTATATATTTTTAAATTTGGATCTCCAATTTTGAGTTCCTAGTCATAATCATTACTTTTTTTAATGGTTTTTTGGTTTGAACTATGATTTTTCTTTTTAGATGAAAATTTATTCAATTTTCAATGTGACATTATTTTCCTCCCATATATCTTACATGGAGTCCATAGGTGAGTGAAATGGGTTCTACTAAATAGAAATTACCATTGGAAAAATATTTTATAGACTTTAAATTTTGATATTGATGTCATGGAACAAAAAGGACACTAAATCCATAACACAATGGTTGAGGTGTAGCCTATAAATTTAGGGGAATGAGATCAATCATCAGAGTTATTCTATGAATAAAACACCCTCCTAGAAGAGTATGAATGATCCCCACGAGGCATATAACTAGATGGATATGATTTTTAGTTGTTTGAATTCCTTGGTACACCTTCGAAAATCATGGATATTTTTTTCATTAAGAGTTGAGGGTCACATTAATCGATGGAGGTTTTCAATGGTATATGAAAATATGCACATGGACATGGAATAGAAGTGTTTTAAGACACTCTAATTGTATTTATTCTCTCTAATGAAATTTGTGATATAAAATTATTTAGAGTTCTTCTATTTACAGTGGGGAGAAAGATCAGTGTTGGAATACACTGATAGAATAATTGAGTTGGATTTTTTTTCTCTAGATGTAGATAAAAATGACTAGATTAATGATAATAAGTACCTACATGGTTTGTTACTAGATATATAATCATATATTTTAATGATGAATCTTTCTACCTATATCGAGACAGTGGACTAGTAAATGATGTAATATTTGGATAGGGAACAAGTATGGCCATTTTTAACTTCTCTTCCACCTGGTTTCATATTTAGTGGAACATATGTGAAGAAAAAATATATGGAATGATAATTATAGGGGTGGTGGAGGTGTTTTTATGTTGAGAGATTCCACAGATCCATCACATAAAAATAGTACTATTCCCCTAACTTGAATTAAGTGTATAAAATCCAGAAAAATATTATTTTCTTATTCATCCCCTAAAAATATATGCAATGGATGTGGCTGTTATGACCATTTTCATAAGATCTATCAGGTTATGTATACACATCATTATTATAAGGTATTTTCAGTTCTACTGGTCTCTATAATATATTAATATGATTCAATAACCATAAGTCACAACCACATCCCTCAGGGGTGAGGCACACTCACACAATGGTTGAGTTTCCGATGGAGGTTGTAACATGTCCAGCTATAGTGAGAGGTGTCATCTTTATCATAGATTTTTTAGATATTTATTTATTAGATATTGGGTCCTCCACTCACATTTTCCTTATTTTATTGATGTGATTAAACATCTAATAAAAGTCATATCCTTTATTATGAAGTTAGAAAACCCTCATGGGAAGAAATATTGTAGGGATTTCGGTTTCCTTGTACACTATAAATAGCTAATGAAGAGTTAGTTTAGGATTTCCTTGTTCTCGATATGAACTTTATTGACATCATCAACTTGATATATTGTCTTATCCCTTATCATGATGATGATTATTTCTATAAATAGAGTGTCTCATTGAATTATTCGGATGTGATTTCATGGGTTCTGAAGGGAGGGTGGGTTCTATGTTTTGGATATATAGGATGTCTCCTCATAGAGATTAAGATTTTTTATATTCTATTGAAACTGTTCCAAATGATATTTCTTCTCATTTTGATATTCTCATTGTTTTTTATTGAATTTCATGATGTTTCCAAATATGATTTATCTAGACTTCTTCTTGAGAGGGTGTTGGAGTACACAGTTTATCTTGTATTTCATACATTATTGATCATGATACCATCTTATCAGATGTTTATAATAGATCAGAAATACCTCAAGATTTAGTTAGATGAGATGATGATGAATGGTTTTTTTCAACCCAATATTATAACAAGGACAAAACCAATACTCTTATACAAGAATTAATATCTCTCACTTCAATTGTACATGTATAATCTAATGATGAACAAAATAATGGTGAAAATATGTTTACTTTTCCATTAATGAATAATTTTTCTAATAATTTAAAGGGTATATTATGGGATTTATTATTCTCCCTTTGGTCGGGTAATCATACGATCAGGGCCATAGATTCTGATTTACTGAAGATTTCATTTAGGAGTAGGTATCGCCAATATGAATATGGTGAGATGTCATTTGATTTGACTAATTTCAAAACAATTGTTTTAGTATTTGATGATCTATATATTTTTCCATTATAACAACACATTTCTTTTAATGTTCATGGATTTTATTTTAGATTATTTGAGATTATATTATTATAATTTGGACCACATATTTTATTGTTTAAAAAATTTAGGAGCCAACATTTTTATTTAAATATTTTGAAATGTTCATTTTGGATCCATGTACTAAAAATCACAGGGAACCTGATCTTAGAGAATGTATTATACGATGATCTAAAGAAGATGAAAGTTGTCCTTTCATGGGATGAGCATTGAAATATATTTTAGATTCATATTTCCATGATATTAGTGAATAATATCAATGATTTAGTAATGATTCTTCATATATAAAGATTCCTATATTTATATTACCTAGAAAATGGTGGAATACACAACTGATGAAAAATGTAAGTATACTAAAAATGAAGTGAAATATATTATAACATCATCTCATATTATAATCGTTCATATGCCTACAAATTGGTATTTTTGTACTATGATGCTTTTTATACTGGTTAATGTAGTGTAATTATCCAGGATGATCATGTTTTAGACTATGGATCTTATCTGCTTCGTCGATTTGAGAAGAATCACCCCACTTATGTTTTAGATAATTCCACTATTTTTAATGCACATATATGATGGTGGAACATTCTATTCGAGTGGATAACATATATTTTTCAAACCATTAGAGTGAGATCTATATATTTTAACATAAATACATGAATATCAAACATATTTGGTTTAAAAAATATCTTTAGATGTCTGAAATTGATATCATAATCACCCTAGTGATAGGTAATGTCGCTAAATTTCTCTTATTAGGAATATACTATCATAAACATTTCCAGAATAAAAAGAAGTGTGGAAACTTATGGTAATATTCACTCAATTTTATCTGGACATATAGGATGATAATTTAGGTATGGTTCTGAAAAGTTTTTAAACATCATTTCCACTACATGATTCCATTTTTTGAGTTCAACAGAAAAATGGTGAGACCAGTTAAATATTATAAACCCTTCATTGTTTGAAGACCATTTTTTCTATCTATCCCCATAGATGGTATTATCTTCATTAGGGAGTAGTTATTTATCACAACTTCATTGATTATATTTTGTTACAATAATTTTACAATGAGGATCATTCATCTATCCATATTAAAGACATATTATGATAAGTATATTTGGTTGGCTAGGTATAATTCATAACATTTCATATTAATTTTCCCCCTACTGTTCCTTCAAACAGAAAAATGTAAACCATCTAACACCTTTTAGATTTCTCCACCCTCTTCAGATGTTTGTTTGGAAATGGGAAGTGGTGTCCATGGAAATTTTTGTTTAATTTTCAAAGAAACATAATGTGAATAATTCTATTTTGGTTATGATTGATTGGTGGATGAAGTTATCACATTTTATTTATATTAGGGACACTATTAATGTTATGGACTTGGTGTTATATATGAATAAGATCACGTGATGTTACATCGAGTTCCTTCTACTGTTATTTCATATAGGTATCATAGATTTGTCTCAATTGTCTAGAAGGGTATCTCATTGGAAAAGAGGAATTATGTTAGGTTGAGTACACTTATCACCCACATATAGAAATTCATATAGAGCATAAAATAATGTAGGATATGCTATTCACTTATATCAAGGATTATAGTGGATCAAGGGAATGAAATATGGGACATGTTAGGTTTCCTAATTAAATAATTTATTATCCATAGATCATAATGGTGATCTTTGAGCATTTTTATAGTCACACTTTATGGCCACATATTATTGGGAAGTTGTAGGGGTCTCTCATATATGACAATTTTATATTTAGAAGTTATCAATTTGGATTCGAGATATTTGTTGACATGTGGTAAAAATAAAGAATCATCTGAAATCCCATGAAGATAGTTAATGAAACCATTTGATTGTTCCATTTGTAATCATTTTTCTTATGTAAGTATCAGCTGGGTGGAGTTTTTATATTCTTGGAAAATAGTAATTATTGGATAAGAGATATGTTGGGCAGTTTGGTGCCATTGATAGATATGGTTTGGATGAATATCAGTTGGATTTATTGGGTTTGTTAATTTATAGTAATTATACATTCCACATAGCTCAGCTAATGAATAACTATCCAGATTCCTCTCAAGTCTTGTTGGAATAGATTGAGTTAGAGGATGAAATTTATATTATATAGAATCAAGTAATGATTAGGTATTCTCATGTGAATTTATTATGTGGTAATTATATCATGTTTGTCATTGTTTTGTCCTGACAAGGATCAAATTCTAAAATTTAGTGATGGTGTAGTGGCCTCAACTATTTCTGGAGAAGCTTTCTTTCACATGCCTTCCCAAGGATGAGAATTATCAAGGTGGATAGGTTTTTGTATACCATTACCTTATTTTAGTGACACGATGTCTCTCCCTTTTTGTTTTCACACTTTATTTGGGGTTGTTTTGGGATTTTTTAGGATGGAGATATTTTTTGAGAAATTTTCCTAATCGTTATTGATGTGTGTCGGTTTCATGTAATGGATTTTGTATGTAAATTATCCAAATGATTAATAGAATTTTATATTCAGTTTGGGTTTTCTTGGGTCCTATTATAGTGGTTTTCAATGAAATATACATACTAGATATATTCAAATCATGAATTAGTTACATTAAGTGAATTCATTATTGAAATGATATCATGATATTTCTTAGAGTGTGGGATAATGACAATTCATAAAAATAATTCATTTCGTGAGATTATTGGGATGATGATTTTTAATTGGAGAAAATTCATTTTTTGACATATAATGTAAATAATTAAATGAATATCATGAAATGGATTTATGTCATTAATTTATTGGGATCGGTAGTTTTTACTGTGATTCATTTATGATTGTTTTTCATTTGACATGTATTCTTCCTCCTCAATACCTCCACTCTATTCAAATTGCATATTTTAACACATGATATTTGTTTTGAATGTTATAATCATTCTAATTAAGTGATCCTTATGCTTATTGATTTCCATTGATCATGGATTAACATTTATACTAATTTTTTGTATCACTTAACAATGTGGTAATTTTCTTCTTGATCCTTCATGATCTATCATCTTATCGACACCTAGTTGCTAAAAATTTTGTTATTTATGGCAGGGAATGTGTGTTTTTTTTCTATGTTTTATTTATCATCTCCACAAACTAAATTACATGATAAATGGATTATAAATTTTGATAATCACTTCTAGGGGTTCTGGTCATTTTTCTATGTAGCTTTCTGGTCAGTTTATTCCATTGTAAAAATGTATGACCTGAGTTATAGTAGGTGTTATTATCTAAATATATTGTTTCCTCAATAATTATTATTCTTGTTTTGATGAAAAAAATTGTAATTTATTGATTTGTGTGTCTGTACGAATGAGTTTTTTTTTTAAAAACTATAACTTTCGCTTGTTTCAATAAATAATGGATATTTTCAAATCATTCTGAAATATATTTATGAAATTGTTTTCAAATAATATTATTATGAAATTATTTTTAAAATTTAGCACATAAAAAGTTCTATGTACTTAGGTTAAATCTGTAGAAATAATCCATATCTACTAATACTATTATGGGTTCCACTAATTAGGTGTTCTTCTACTCTTTAGACTAGTTTTTTTATTTTCATTTCAGAAATTTTTTGAGGATAATTTAATGGGATGTTCTGATCATTAATAAATTAGATGCATAAGAAAAAAATCTAATTCATGTGATATTCAAAGTGAATGAATTAGTTTTCTAGATTCATTGACCTGTAGTGTTCATTAGAATGACGTTAAATGTTGTTTTTTTCAATTTTTTTATTTTATATGTAATTTGGTTCATGCTTTTAATTGATTCGATATAATTGACATGCATTTAAATAGTTTTACAAAGATTATATGAAACTGCAAATAAAGTGTAATGTTTTACTATGATTTTGATATATAAACTATATCAATGACTATCATTCCTTTTTTCATTATTGTTTATCATGTCCTTATTTTTTTAAAAAGTCAATTTTTTTATCATCTGGGTGGGAACCTACTAAGACACATTATCTCACTCCATACGCTCCCCATTAGTTGTTAATTGACCTAGTTTTACCATTTTATACATGAAGTGAACAAGGAGATGTAGTGAGGTGGCAAGGTTTCATGCAGCCATGTCTGGGTAAATGGTGGTGATATGGTGGGAATATTCCAATTAAATCTCATGGATTAGTTTTTTTTCTTTTTTGTTTTTTCCGTAGATGTTGGACTCCTGCCATGGAATTTGATCAGCTACTTTTGAGTTATATCATTTTGATTTTATTCATTCAGTTATGGAATATATTTTTATTCATGGTTCCTCTTCCACTATATAATTTTTCATTATATATATATATTCAATTTTTTATGCTTTATGATGGGAATAATAATTCCCTAATGTAGTTCCTGATTTTTTGGTGTCACTCGACAGACCATGGGGTTTGGGAATACCCTTCAATTATATTATGGGTTTGGTCTAGTACCAATTTATAACAGTATATTACTTTTCATTTCACAATATACCAAATAAAAACCACACATGATAATCAAACATTCACAAATAATTAAATATGAGATTCATATAATCTCATACCTTGATATCGATATTTAGTTACACCAAATCAAGACATATTTAATTGATAAAGATCAATAATAAAATACTTTTGATAAACCCCTAAACCCTAAGGATATAATACCATATTGAATCATCTATAAAGGATCAATAGGGTTCCCCAAAGATAGTGGCAATAAAACTGCGGAGACAATGGAGTAATTTATTATAGAAAAATAGGAAATATAAGAGGTAAATTATGAAAACATGGATTAAATTATGTCATTACATAAATAAAAAGACTAAATATCATCCCAAGATTGATATTTTCATCCCAAATTATCCCAATCTACAAAAGAATTTTTTATACTAAAAATAAATAGAATGAAATTATTAAACTAAAATTTATAAAAAACCTTGGAATGAACTACATTACCACTTGTTTGGAATTCGTAATGCCATAATAAATCAATATACACTGATCTTGGATTAAACTCCACATATAGAGTCACATTTCACTCATGGACAATAATATTTTATTTAATTGAAATAATTAGGTCTCACTTATGGATAATAAGGTCACATTACAATTTTTCAACCACTAAAAATCATGGTGTGACTCCAAAACATCTATTTCATCCTAAAAAACACAAATCCATTATTCTTTTATAACCATTGAAAAAGAGTTCATAGATACTCTATAGGGTCGAATAATTAAATCATCCATCCATGTCATCAATCATCACTAGTTATGACTATAATTCCTTGATCACAAAGGTATAATTAATCAAACATCACCTAAACCAATCATTCCAAAACTAAAGCTCCTCAAACCATGAAGGAATTATCTGTATGTGTATCATATATATATAAGTTATAAATATGTACATGAATCTGAAAAATTGTCAAACAAACATGATATATTTTTCATTCTAGTTTGTTGCAACAGTAAATCCAACTTTATGGACATAACTTCTCACTTCCAAAAGTGAAAAATCACAACATGGCAAACAATGACACATTTAAATAGAGAAGATCCTAATATTCATGTTGTATTTCCTAATAAAATAAACCACTCTCTACGCCATGTGACACCATATTACACAATTTAAACCTCATTAGACAACATATCAAAAAACTATGTAAAATCCTTTCCTCACCCTCAAGTATACCACTAAACACCCATAATCTTCCTTAAAATATGATAAATAACAAATTAAAGAGAGTGGAATAATATAGGCACCAAAATTTAGCTCCAAAAGAATATTCATGTCCAAGAGAATCAAAACCAGTCTTTAGAATGAAAGAGGATATGGATAATAATATAAAATGACTATAGATACCATATAAATATATATATCACTATAATAGAAATCCTAGAATGTCTTATAATAGAGAATATTGAGAAATAATCATAAAAAAAGTATAAATAAAAAGGGTCATACATGTCATTCTATAAAATTTTATCGTAATGAAATATTTATCATGGGTCCTAAATACTTGACTCACATTACCTAGAACACCTATATAGGACACAGTTTCACACTAAGATATGAACCAAGGGAATGATAGGTCCTTGTAACTTCTGAAATTCATTAATTTATACAATACATTCATGAAAAAAAAAGAATTTTCTTCATCAAACTCAACATATTCATTAAAATTAGAGTTAACATCAAAATACCAAAAATCTTGGACTTATGGATAATTCCATGTACCAGATCCATCTATGTGGTCAATTCAGTTGATATAAAAAATCATGGAAGTTCTCTATCAACCAAAATAAAACAGAACAATTTTTAGAATTATCAGTCATGTTATCAACAATTCACTTTTGAAATAAATGAAGGTATTATATGAATACATGATAATTAATTCATAAATCCAAATAAATCATCCCTTAATTGGAATATTAATCATGATGATTAGGTTCCTTCTTCATCTGATACTGATTAAAAAAATAAATCTTTATCATTTTCTATAATAATTCTGATTTAAGAGTTACTACCAGTCTATCCTTTGTCTAAATTAATTAATATATCTATGATTCACCTGAAATATTTAGAATCATTTAATTTTAATATTGTATTGATATATATTATTATATGTAATGATATCCAAGTGTGAATTATATTCCCCTAGAATAGAAAAACCCAAATAGCATGCATGTAACCTATATTCTATTGTTTAGAATATATTCCTTTCTTAATCATACGAAAGTTGATGAATTTTTTTTGATGTGGCCTAAATAGTAAACAATAACATTTTAGGTAAATTTATATTCTTGGACATTAAAATTGGGGATCACAATCCATGATGATCATCCTCAGAACCCTTGGGATCCACTCAATCCCCACTAAATAATTCATCATTAGGACAAAAATTATGATCAAATGCCTAATCTTCTAGATGGGAAGCGAATTATGTAACATGAAATAATTCAACAAGATATAATTATTCTTATCATTAAAATTTTCAAACTGGTCCTAAATTCCAGTTAATTGTCCTTCGACATTCGATAAGGGAAATCTAGAATCCGAAGAAACGTATTGTGAATATGTTTTTTTTTCAATTACATATGAAATACCAACTAGTTATATATGAACTCTATAGTGGATATATGTTTTCCGTCCAAAATAATTTAACCCTAAAAGAAAAGATGTATATTATACAAATATGGATTAATTGATATTGGAGATCTATGAGACTCAAGATGAACCAACTCATATTTCACAACAAGAATGATAATACTCCCTTGTGAAAATATCTCATGTTGTTCATCTATTGACCATAACTCGAGGGAATCCCCATATACATTATAATCACCCCAAAAATCTACGTCAAAATATCCAAAACTGAGATTGTGACATTATCTACATCAATAACGACCCCAAAATCATCTAATAGAGAAACTATGTACTATAAACATCCTCTACATCTTGATTCTTCATCGTATGCTCCTACACCACTGTAAATTAATCCTCATAATACTAAACAATATCCCCACGGGAAATAAAAAATTACAACTTATAATAATAAATCATTAACTTAATGTATATGAAATCACCAATTTGCAACCCAATGTCAATTTATTACACCAAAAATGTAGTAACATTAAATCATTATATGAGAAGACGCATGTCATACCCTGGTTATCCATGAGGACTATAAATCTCCTACAAATAAAATAATTTATTCATTACATAATGAAAAACTCAACAGTGTAAGGATAATGATCATGGGTAGACTAGTAACATTCTAAGAATTGTGATCGTTAATACCCATTAGAGATTATTAATCATTATTGAATAAATTCACATCTTTTGTTAAGGCATGAAGATTTATAAAAAATCCCCAAAAAATACTCCTCATGAAAATAAGGTATATGAGCACTATTATAATCTCGTTTATACATTACAAAAGTATCTGAAATTGGTTCATCCAAATGAAATCATGATCTGTATAGGTTAAGACCACTATTGGAGTAAAAATTGAAGATAAATGAGGGATAAAAATATTCTAATAGCCTTCATGTAACAATATATAATGATTAAAATATAATAATTGAATTAGTTAGTAGGATTAATAATCCCGTAAGGGATTCTCTTCACATAATCCTTTTCCCCCATCGTCGCCTCCTTCATCTAGGGCTGGCACGGAATCTCCTCCCTCGTGCTCGGTGAGGTTGTGGAGGTGGATCCTCAGTTGCAGTGGTGTAAGTAGCTTCGTGGACTCGACCTTTCCTCGCATCACTGCTGCCCTCTCCTTGCCCTAATACCCCTTCACCGGATATGGATTTTCAAGGAATCATGTTGTTAGTCGCTGGCCACGATCCAGCTTTTACAGCCTCAGGTTGCCGCTACGTCTTCTGTCTGTATGTCAGGTGGATCATTGTGGTCTTCATGATCATCTGGGATGGCAGCGACGGGATCTGACTTTCTGCGGACTTCCTTCCGGCGTTTTGGTGATGTTATTCTATTTTAGGTTTTTTTGCAGTTGATCTTGGTTTGGCATTCAGCTTTTTTCATGAGCCAACTTTTGTCTCGGAATTGATGATTCATGCTTAGGAAAAGGTTTGATGTTAGTTGAATGGTTGGTTCTTCTAATTTTTCTTCACATCAGTCACTTAATTGAGTTGATGTGGTGATGGTCTGGTTTGTCGTCTTCTGTTGATTGTGTGATTTGGTTGTGGTGTTGATGTCGATTGAGGTTTGCTTCCTCGTTTCATGGTGTGATCTTCTTCGGTCGGGCATCACGGTGAGGTGAGGTGTTGATGGTCGAGAATCCAAGGCTGGAACATTGGATTTTCTGCTCGTGAGGGTTTTTTTTTATTTTCGGGTGCCTTGGATTCTGAATTTTCTTAATGTTATCATTTGGATGATTTCTAGTATGGCGATTTCTACACCAATGTTCAGGTTCACATATTTATTTTTCTATGCGAGGGATTGATGATTTTATGTATCGGTATGGAATGTTGGTTATTTGGGATGTACGAGAGGGTTTTGTGATGATGGTAAAAGAGGAATGTGGTTTAAGGGAAAGGTGGAACTTCTGAGTTGTCTGTGGATCAGGGTGCTAACGACGTTAGGATCTACTCATATTCATTTTGGTTTCATTAATTTCCATTTTGGATGGATTCTTCCTAGAGTATCATTTCATTTCACTTGAAATTTGGGTGAATTCTGATGGAGTTTACCGATGGGAGGATTTGGGCCAGTGTCGATGGTCGCTTCGGGGGATGTTCAAGGTAACCCTTTCTGAGGATTGGCCATCATTTCTGATGTTCTTGTGACATGGTTCGTGGTTTCTTGGACATTTACATGGGATTTTGATGTTTTGGTGTAATGGTGTTAGTTTTTGTATTGGAATCATGTAGTGGGTTACCGAGAACCCATAAGACATCTTTTGAAAATGGAAAAAAATGATTAGTATTAGAATTAGTTAGTACAAAAAGATGTTACACAATAGTGAAATGTTTTTTGTATTAAATAAATAATTACTAAAATATAATCCTGGATAAAACTAAATTAAGGTTTCTGTGGAATTAATAAGAGATAAATAATCATTATAATGTATAAATTCTAAAATATTTGTTTTTCTAACAATGATTTAAGAAACTATATATATTAGTGATACAATAAATCTTGAATGTTATTAAAATATTAAACTTAAATTGATTAATAATTTTTAAAAAATTACAACAAGACTATTTTATATTTTTAAAAATTAATTCTCTTTTAAATTCAGTGTTCATTATATTTTTCTATTTTAAATAAAAACAAAATCCCCTTATTTTTGGAATTTTAATTGGAAAAAATTAACATTTTTTTAAATTATAATTTTAAAATTATCTTTTGATGGATTTTTGATATATTTTTTAATAATTGATTTTACTATGAATAGTTAATAAAATAACTATATTATTAACAATTTATTATTTATAACACTATAATGATGATGTAATTATTTAAAAACATGCAAATATTTTAATATGAACAAAATTATAGTTAGGTTATATTATTATTCATTTAAAATAAAATTTCATAATTTATATTATGCATGTTTGAAATTATTAAATATTATGTAATATTTTAAATAATATTTTTTTTCATACATACATCTATTTATTTTTTTCTTTACTTATAGAAAACAACAAAAAAAAGGATAAATAATTTTAGTTTATCATGAATTTATTTTTAAAGAATTTATATTTTAATTTTTGGAATGAATATATTAATGAATGATTAAATTTAATTACCATATTAATTGTGAAAGGGAATGGTTTTAATGAACTATTTTTTAATGTACTGTAATGATTATTTAATATGTTAACTTAATGTATTTAAAACAATGAATTTGATATTGTTTAGAAAAACAATTAAAATTTTATATTCACTTTTTAAATTGTTTAGTGATGTTATGTATGATTAATATTACATAATAGTAAAATAATTGCATGTGGTTCCAACATATTTGTCTTTTTAATTATAAATTACATGTGTTAAAACAAATGATATAATATACCAAAATGTTAGAAATATTAAATTCTTGTGGTAAATTACTTGTAATGTTTTCATAGCATCTGTAAAAGAGAATGGTAGATGTATTTTTTACCATATCTCACCAAGAAGTTTACTTTTACTATATTTTTGATCCATTGACTCATGAATATTTTAATAAAATCATTTAAAAAGTAATTTTTATATATGAAAATTAAATTTTCATCACTGATAATCTAAAATCATTTACAAAAATTTTTCCAACCATTGAAAATAATTTTTATGACTAAAAATATACCATGTTATTTCGTCAATTATCTAACCATATCATAGATGCATTGGTCTTTCCAAAATACCCTAAAATGGATCATTAAAGGACTACCCAATGGAGAACATCAATTAAGAAAGGTAATGTTCTCAACTGAGAATTGTAAATTATTTTAGTTTTTTATCTCCTCAAAAATATACCTCCAATGATTTTATGATAACATCAGTATTATTAAAATATTGAAATTCCATTATAAAAATTGATAAATAAATATATGGCTTATTTTTATATTATTCAAAAAATAAATACATCATCATTAATACATGAGGAATATATCCCCCACGAATAGTGTGCATGGTTTTTCATCACTATCATACATGTAAGGATTAAAAATAGTTATTTAATGAAAAAAATATTATATTCATAACATGATTAAGTTCCTTAAACTGATAATAATTATTTTATAGAACTACCATTTTATAAAAAATAAGTATGTTGTACATTGTATGTTAGGACTACCACCTCAACATAATTATTTTTTTCATTACCATATAACATTGATGACATTAAAAATTCATTTAATGTCAAAAAATGATATTTTTTAGAATATTAATATTAGGAGTGATAATATAATGAATTTTATATGTGTTTCTGATAATAATTGATCATAGAAATCCTAATAAGCTAAAATGAAATAACAGTCCACAATTATTATTTTGATTCATATTGGAAAATCTAATAAATTTTATAAATTTTGTGCTCATGTAATAAAAAATACATAATGCACTACAAAATTAGAGAAAATGAATCCATTTCACAACACACATCCCATATTAAATATAACATGCATATTTTAGGGTAATTTCATAAATAAAATCATATAACTAAAATAAGAGAAATGCATATAATAAATGAATTACACAAGACAATATAGATACACTAGAAAATTAAATATTGATTAAAATTTTAATAAATTACTTTTTTAATAAACAAAATTTTATTTTTATGATTTTCAGCACAGGTGCATTGGAAATTATGAACTCAGGTAATTTTTTTACCTCAAATTTCCCCCATTATGATATGATACATATTTCTCACTTGTTTCCTTTTAGGATGACTATATTAGAAATGAATTAAATTTTTTATTCATAATTTTCTAAAAAAATGTTTTAAACATCCATATTATATTATATCTTTCACAGGAACTCGATTGAACATTTAACATTGTGCTATGGTTTCTTTGTCCCAACATCCACTCCTAAATATATATCTAATATTTCTTAATATATTTTATATTACTATTAATGTTCTGAAACTTTTAGTTATATTGTCGCAATACTTGTCTTGTTAATGAGATTTAATATTCTATTCTATCATCCCACATTTATACTCTTTTCTTTTAATTTCTACAAAATATGTAATGGTGAATCAAAACATAATACAAATTATTTGAGTAATAATGCCCTTATTGAACATCTTTCTCATATAAATATGTTTTTTGACCCTATGATATTATATCATGGAACATTATCATAATATCTAAGGAGGATTTCAAATTAATCCATCACAATAATGAATTTATTTTCCAATAATTATATCCTTTTCAGATAAGTTTCCATTCATCTTTAATAATGATCCCCCCTTAATAACAATTTTTGGATTTCACATCCATTATCATATTCATTATAAAATGGTTCCAACTAATTGGGACTTCTGATTCATGTATTACATTCCAAATACCCATGCTATTTTATATTAGGTTTTTAATGCCATGGAAAATCCAATTCCAATATAGTCTTGGATAATAATATATTGTGTATATTTTCCATTTCTCCACAAATCCCATTCCATTAAGAAAAATGTAATTTAAAATATTTTGATTGATATGAATTTAACAAGAAACTCATACATTTATTCATATATGGAATATATGGAATTAAATATTTTACCATTACTCTCTACTATGTTTTAGGGAGTCATGCTTATAAAAATATTTCATTTGTCAATTATGCACATTGTTAAATCTGAATACTATTTAATTCAATTAATTTTTTTATTATTTACTAAGCCATGTTAGTTATGTGTTATATATTTTACTCATTACATTGTGTCATGAAGGAATTTGTGTTAATTAGTTACGTGTCAGGACACCAATATCCCCTCGAAGAATCTGAATGTCCCATGATAAAAACAATCCTATGTATTTATTTTATGTTTTTTAAATAATATACATTCCATGTATATAGACATTACATTATGTAGATATATTAAAATTAGTTCATTAAGTTGTCTAAATTTTTTTGATGTGGACTTTATAATGTCCACAATTATGTATTCTACCATTATAGAACCAGTAACTATTTTACATGACATTATATAAATTTTTATGTAATAAACAGATTTACTTCAATCACATCTAATGAGTTATAAAAATTATTGGATTATCATTTATTTTATACCATATTATACCTTTACTGTGAATTATATTATATCGTAAGGTACAATATTTAACTTACTGAGTGATTGATATTAGACATCATATGTTTTCATTTCCCCATGTTATGAATAATAATATAAATGATTATATTTCTAGAATAAAATATAATTTTTGGATAATTTTTAGGAGGTTTTGAATACTTTTTATGATTTATTAGTTCCTAAATTTTAGGGATAATATCCATTGTATAAGGAAGACATGGGATTTTGTAGTTATCATTTTTTCTCCATTCTGTAAATCAATAAACCTAATTTGTCAATGGAAAAAATCCAATGGTTTATTTCAAATTATTCTTGTAATAATGAGATATTTACATTTAATTTTTGGTGAATCGATTTCAATAATTTTAATGTGTACAATATTGTAGAAATTATTATTGTAATGTGGGACTATTATTTTAATTTGGAATTATAATGATCCAAACCTAGTGAAACAAACATTTCCCAAAGTGATATTGATTGGAATAGAAGTAATCATACTATAATATTATAGTGTAAAATATTAGGAAATCATGATGTTGGATTTTTCAAAATTATATTATGATATTAATTGTTCATCAAACATATTTAATCTTAATTATTTAAAAGATTGGAGACACAAGGAACATGGATAAAATGTATTATAATATATAATTCAATGATTATCTTAATGAGGCACAAAATTGTATAAAAAATTGTTTAAGAAATATTATGATTATTCCTAACTACTCATCCCAAATTATGATTATCTACATCAAAAATTTTGAATATACTAACCCTCAACAAAATATACTGATGGAGTCTAATGAATGTTCAGTTGAAAAAAATACTGAAATAATGAAGATTCAATTTCCCTCATTCCAAATAACGTAGGACGTAATTCCCAAGGGAATATACCAAAATAACTATAATATGTATTACTTATTTAAAATGAGAGGATAAAGTAACAATTTGAAAAGGAATCCTGATAAAATTAGTTAACATTATAACAGAATAAGATATGTTTCCTGGTCATACCTATGATATTATTTTATAAACCTATTCCTAAATATATCTTGAATAATTTATTTTTTCGATACACATATATAATTATTTTAGTAATTGATAATTACAATTATATGAATTAAAAGTATTTGTGATGGGTGTAACATCATGATATTTTATATTATATTTTCCATTAAAATCCAATTTTTCTGATATCATTTTTTAATGGAAACACCAACCCACAATAAAAATTAAAAATGGAAAAACATTTAAAGGGTAGCCATATATTTATAAATTAAAAAATAGAGGTTTCCAAATTATTAAATGTATGTATAAATAATTGTATATGGAACTACTAAATCAATGGAATTGGTGAAATTCAATTATTATAGCTAAACTACAAAAAGGGCTGATTTACGATTTAAAATGTCACTTTAATGAAATTAAATTGCAATGTGTTTCTTTTTAAGAATATAAATATAATTTATATAAATTATATTCTTGATATTATCAACACAATAAAACAATATTAGAAATTGTTTGGAAATACGAATAAGAAAAATAATTGTTTACAATTTAATTCCATATGTATAGATTATTCCAAATGTTTTCTTTCTATTCATAAAAAATAAATTTTCCAAATTTTAGAAGTAACATTTTACAAAATGACATTAAATTTTACCTTAATAATTTAAAAAATTTAATAGGGTTAATTGTTTTTATTTTCAATAAATAACTAAATTATAGGTGAATAGTGTAAAATTATTGTTTCAACTAATACTTTAGTGATTAAAACATTATAATGAAGTAAGTATTATATAAAATATAATAAAAATATTTATTAGTCCAAAAAAATAAAAGGTAAAATTATTCCATTTAAATACAATTTTAAATTTATAGGAACCTTGTTTACTCTTTTGGAAACATAAGTAACATTTTAATCTAAAAACTATTTTTATTTGGTTTCTATAAAAATAAGTTTACATTAGTCAAGGAAATTAAAAAAAATTATAATTATTTTGTATCAAAAAAATTATATTATGAAATATGGATTCAATTTTTATTAGTAAATTTATGTTTATTAATGTCAAAATTAATGATTGTGACAATAGTGAAAGAGTTACTTTAAAAGAATTGTTTTTTACTATTATTTAATTTTTAGTTAATAAATTTCACAGATCTATTTTATATAATTTTATTGATATTATGTGTACACATAAATGAAAAAATACTTTCAATAATTCCCTTTATTATTAATATTATTTAATATTATTTAACTTTAATGGTGAAACAAAATTTTCCTAAAAAATATACATATTAATAGAATTTATTTATGATATATTTTCTTTTAGTTATAATTTAATATAGGTTGTACTGATATTTATTTTTTTCATAAATGAATTAAATTAAATGTTTTAATAATATATTTTAAATATAATATAATTTTCATTTGTAAAATAAATTTTCCAAGGTAAAAACCAAAATGGTAAAATGTGAAAACATTGTTGTAAAAGACATTAAAGAACTACCAAAATTAGATTAATCAAATTGTTGAGGATTTATAGAAATTATATAACCTAAAACATCCTTATTTCCAACATTCGGAGCCAAATGGACATGAATAGTTCTCTTACAATATTGAGAAAACAAATTGTATTAAAAAAAATTAAATTATTTTCAATTATAAAATGAGGCAATTTCACACATATTTCTCCACCCATTGCAAAGACCTATCTCAACCAAAACACTTAAAAATATTCTCTATACACCATTATTATTCCTTTGAATAATTTAACATTACAAAATAACAAGATAAGGATCCATAGGTTTTTACCTTTGGTAGAACATGAAAAGAAGATATAACATTTCAAAATTAGTTTTTCAAATCAATTTATTCATTTAACCACTCAAAAATATTCTACCCTTAAAAGTATGATATAATTAGAATTAATGTTAACCTTGTTGGAGTTGGAACCCTAGAACCAGATACTATGTACTTTATAATAAAATGTATATATTATTTTGAATATTAAAAAAAAATTATCACAACATGTTTGTTCTTATACATGACATAGTATGTGATAATTTCCTAAGAGTAGTTTTTTAATTGAAAAATCAAATAAGATCCCTAATATTATGAGATCTATAATGTTCTATGACACTATTATTAAATATATGTTCTATATGATGATAATATTATTTGAGGGGCACAAATTATACATGATGTCAATGAATAAACACACTATATATTGAGTACCCTTCTCATTATGTACGCCCTTTGTAATCTCTGATGTGATATAATGAGAACAAGACCTGCCAGTAGTAAATCCATGTGTCTACATGTCATTCGATATTCTTTTATGCGGATGTATGTATTAATACTTAGACATTATGATTATTATTAATCAAAATTATGAGTCATTCACTCTTATATATTAATGAATACTATGATAACATATCTTTTTTGAGAGGTATGATATGATTGGTTCATCCCATGTATTGTTTCCTTAAAGAATATTGAGAGAAATGAATTTTAAATTTTTCTAATACAAATGACGATATTTAGGGATTTTTATATAAATTATATATCTTAAATAAATATATGGACATGGTGTTCAATTAGAATGTTAATTTTAGACCCAATCAAAGTTGAGACATCGAGCACTATGGCTCGATGCACCAACATGAAACCTACATGATTAGGGATATCATGATAAAAGGGATTATTTTACATAGTATGAGTTAAAATGAGGTAAAATTTCAATGCGACATTAACATCATTATCTATGGGTGACATGGTGTGTTTTTAGATGCTGAAATTGATCATTAGGTTTGTTTGTCTACTGTAACTAAGATTGTTTCCTAGAGTTTTAGACACAATGTGTATCAAGAATATAATATAAATAATATATTATTGTTAATTATTTAAAAATTGTAAAAAATATTATTCCCACGTGTTGTTTAAAAATTATTTATGTTTTTTTGACAACATATATTTAGTCACCATTTATTCGATATAATATAATGTTGGTGGAATATTTTATAAATATTTATTTTCTATTTAGTTAATATAATAGTTTATTATTTATTTGTGAATAATTCATTGATATTTATTTATCAAATAAATAGTCATTATTCATAGTGTGATAATATTTTTGAGAAATGGTAATCTGAGAATAAATGTTCCTTTTAGAAAATAATAAATTTTGAATAGTATTTGATAAAAAATTTATTTATTTTTAATTTATATGTTATGAGCATGTTGAGAACTAAGAATATTTTTATTAATTTTTGACATGAGGTTATTTCATAGAATAAATATATAATTAATGTCACTTGGGAAATTATTTTAATGTTACCATACTGATATATAATCCCAATTAATGTATTTTTTAAAGGTAAAAATTTATTTCTTTGTTTTGTAAACTACCTAATATGGGAATTATCTCAAGCCCTATAGATCTCCCTTCTCTAGATCGCTCCCAAGAATGGAGAGAATTATACCTCCACCAGATCATGGAGATCATTTTGGATTAAATTCCTACAGTGATCAATGGTGGGTGATGCAAGTGCGTGAATATTCCATGATTGCATCAAAATAATATTTCAGAATTCTTTATATATTCATGGACCATATGTGGATCAATGCTAATTTGGATTTTTACTAGATTCATACAATGCAATGATGGGGAATCATCATTTTGTTACCAGATCCATCAATGAAGAATTAATTCCATCAAGGTATTTATTATTTACTTAACATAATTATTAATAATATTTTATGATCATCTCTCTTGTTCTGACATGATTCGTGTTTTATATATTCATTTACTAAATTTCACATACCATTACATTTATCATCATATAGATCTCAAATTTATAAATGATCATGAAAAAATAAAATATGTGCATCGACCATTACACGCATCCCGTACACTCAGATCGTTCTTGTGTTATCAGATTAGTCATATAATTATATACAATAATTTAATGATATTTTCTGATTTAAACAATTATATTTAATTTTTCAATTGAACTTTAATATTTCTTTTTATCTGGATGATGAGATCTTTTTATTACACATTCATCTATCATAGATATAATAACTACAATTAGCATTACGAATAAACTAAAATAAAATATCTCATTCATAGGTGACAAGGATTCTGTCCAGGTAACATAAGAGTAAACTCTATGTAACTAGAGTTACACAGAATGTACTTGTTTTCAATTTATTTGAAATTAATTCAGAAATTTAATCTATACCTGCCAATTAATAACAAATGGTGAATTTATTACATACACGAATGTCGTCCATGACATGGTGGTTCATGGTAAAATAGTGTACACACCGTGTATCCCATGTACATGAGATGTATTGAATTTGAGTCACAAACATTCCATGTGTTTTATAAATATCATACCTGACTGGTGAGCATGTAACATGGAGTCCACATATAGGATAGTTTCATTAACACTCTATGTACTCTATTTTTTCTAAGTTACATTTTACACAATGATATCTTAGATAGGTACCACTGATATACGGTGAGTGATGTTCATATCATGTAAAACATTTATAAACACTGTATACTTATTCCAAATTACTCATATTTAAAATATATTTATAATATGATGACATTCCTGATAAATCATATTTTGAATGGTCATTAATTTTACACGACACATGCTTTGATGAGTGTTATTAATTATATTTAATTTTTTTAAATTACACTCTATTTAATGTTCAAATATACATATCATGTATGAGATTCATTACTATTTATACTCTTCTTGAATTGAAGAATAACATCTAAACCAAAAATCATGTAATTTTATTAACCATTAAGATGACAATACACATCCTGATATTACGTGATAATTCATGTAGTCTATATGTTACAAGAGTAATCAATATATTTATACCACTCATGTTGTCTATAATCAGATGGGTATTCAACGAGCCTCCACCATAGTAAATTTTTGTATAGATAATTTAAAATTTATTTATTTAATTTAAGGAAATTTATGATGGATGATAATATAATATAATTTCCTATGATAATTAATATAAAATAATTTATTATTTAACGATATTAATTAATTAATTCATATAGGATTTATCATAAATAAGAACTATTAATAATTGAATGTTTTTTATTCAACGTGTAATTCATTACATGTATATAGATGATCATGATCAACGATAAGACACTTTTATGAGATTGGATTCATTTAATTTATTATAAAATTAATTTGTTAGCCTACATGCCTTCTCACCTTTTATAATGTAAGGTTCATCATGCCCATGGTTTCTTTTGTTTAAACCCTTTTTTTCCTCACCAACAAGTGACTAAAATAATATATAATAGATAGAGCATCCATTCTATTGGATTTGTTCATGTTTGGAGCTAATTTGAAACCAATCCAACAGATATCTAAATGTGGATAGGTGGAATGATGGGACATGAACCAAAATTGTTTCATGGGGTTTTCCCATAGTTCAATGGTTAGTTAATCAACGTCTTGATAAATAAACCATTATTAAAAGTTCATCATAATACTGATTTATTATTTTATTCTTGTCGTCTTTCATTGTTATTTCATTATGGATGTTTTATCTCGATCACTTGATTTAATGAAATTAACACGCATGCAAGATATAATATAAACAAACTGACTTTTGAGTATATTTAATCTAATACATGGTTAAAATCATTTGTAAAAACACTTAATATTAAAAATAATGGTATAAGGATAATAATAGGAAATTTATGAAAAATGGATAAAATAACTTAATTATATTTATTTTATCAGTATATCCTACCACTACTTTAGTTAAAAGTGAAAGATAATTGAATGCTCTTATCCAACTAATGTTGTGGTCAATTAAAATATCGGGGAATTATATCTTGAGTTTTTTGTTTAATTAAAATAGTTTACATCAAAATTTTACCTCCAAATATGTACATGGAGTAATTGATAGTCAATGGGTTGTGGAAATCATATTTAACAATTTTTGGATTTTGTATTCCACTAAATAGATCAAGAAACTCTAAGTTAATGAATATGGAATTTAGAATGCCGACTTAAAACCAATCGAGTTACTTAACCAAACATGGTTTGCATATTGAGAGAGGTCATAATGATCATTTCAACTTCTATATCCACGAACTATGATATTATAAATCCAATGGTGTGGGCTATTGGATTTTGATAAAATAGTGGTATATTAATAAATATAATATTTAATTCATTACATATATGAATTTTATATGATAATTTACTAAAATTATTCATATCATATTATGATTAATAATAATAAAAATATAAATTAAACATTTTATTGTGAACCATAATTGATAAGGGAAAGTTTTTCTCCTACATATATTTCTAGGAGTGGAAATTGTGCTTACGTGTCATCCATCTCCATGAAAGAAAATTATATTTTTTGGATGATCATTTTTTAAATATCATAGTAATGATGCAAGGGACAATGTTCTATGTGTTTGTTTTGGAAATCTGAATGATGCTAAAATGTTCAATTTTTCAAGATATAATCCATGTACACTAATATATTGAAACAACATGTGGATATTGATGCCTATAGCATGATGAATCACCATCAGTTTCTCTATCACTAAAAGGAGAGACTCTAGTAGAATGAGAGCTACAATAATTAGTTTATAACTAAACATATAGAGTCTACACCATCTATTCCACATTTATTCAAGATGACTAGATACATTAAATTCCTGGTAATCTTAGGGAATAAATTCTCCGATGAGTTTTCTTTAGATATCATGCATTCATCACTATCTAATACATAATCTTAATTTATTATTAATTATAATAATTTGAATAATATTGGAAAGTTCCATTTAAAACATATTAAATTAACTCTACAAGTGCATAATAATGTGTGGAATGATTGACCTATGGTTCTCATGGTGACCATGAAAAAAAATATTTTGGAAAAGGGGACCAAAATCAATAAACTTTCAAAATCCCCTAGGAAATTTCCTTACAAGAAGATGAAAATAAAGTAAAAGAAAAATAAAAGGAGAAAGTATGTTTTTCTTGTGGTAAGTTAGAACACTAGTATAGTAATTGCACCTAAAAGAAAGGGGAAGCTATTAGTGGGATTTTATCGAGTTTAATATTTCAACATCGACACATTTTCTAATAGATATAACTTCTAGGGAATTCATCTGTATCCAAATGTATGATCTAAATAATTTTCAATATATTTCTAGAGGATATGAGGATATGATTGATGATAACACAGAAAGTATGAATTCCATATCCATTGGTGAAAACCAACATTCGTTTCCAATGAAAATTATAATTATTTAAATATTTTTTATTATTTATATACGGTAACCAAGAACATATTTTAGTATTCATCCCTACATCCTGATGGGTTTATTTTCATGTTTGAAAATGAGGTTGATTTTTATAAGTAAAATATTTTTTAAGCTATGTATCCTTTAAAATTATATTTATGTATTAAATTAATAAAACCTAATTTTTGGAAATTTGTAACGAATGATTTTCACATGTTTCATATAAAACCACGAATTTGAATAACCATCCTGATAATGAAGACAAGAAGAGTTTCAAAATGGTTTTTCCGGATGGATTTTCAGAATTTTCTATGTTAAGACCACATGAATTATTTCACAAATTATTATAATTAAAAATGATCAATCAAAAATTTGGTGGATAAGGTTAGAGGGCCAAATACCTTTTAGGATTGGTACGCACTAATGTATGTGACCATATCTATTAGGTGCTACTAGTTGATATACTTACTTAATAACATTTACTGATGAGTTGAGTATATATGGATATGTATACTTGATGAGGTATATTATTTATTAACATAATAAATTAAATGATTTCAAGAAATAACTAGAAAATCAACCTTGTAAGAAGACAAATATGATTTGATTAAATTGAGGAGGTTAATATAATAACAAAGAGTTAATCAAATTTCTTGGGTGTTTCAGATTATATCATAATCTATTCCCTCATACAGACCATAGTAGAATAGTATTAGTGAAAGGAAGAATTGTACCGTGTTTGAAATGGTATTGTCAATGATGATTCAATCCGATGTCCCATTATCATTTTTGGGATATGCATTAAAAATGTGGAATACATATTTAACATAGTTCCAAGTAAAGTGGAAGATGAAATTCCATTATAGTTATAGAGTGGAAACAAACATTTTTAATCGCATAATCATTCATAGTGTTGTGAGGAATTTTTTCTTTGCTTCTTAAGAAACAAAAAAGAACCTCGAGGGGAAAGTATAACATTAAAAATTATACCAATGATGTCATGGGATAATTCCTATACAACCCCTCAGAAAATAATCTGAAAGTCTCGAGACAATGTGTCATTATTGAGAGGGATAACATCCTCATAATTGATAGTGGCAGTAGGATTTACATTGATGAAGATGATTCTCATGATACAAAATAGTTCGTGGAGGAATTGGTTCGCTAGGTCCCTATGATATAAGTAGTTTCTAAAACACATGTACTACGTAGGTTCATAAGAGAGGTTGGAGAACAATAGATACATGGATTTATAGTAATTCAATAAGGTGAGCAATTATTTTTTAAAAATGATGAACCTATATTCTACAATGGTGTAGTAGAGAGATCCTAAGATTCAAGATGGAAGGAAGCCATGATTTCTAAAATGGATTCCATGTATCAGAACCATGTTTGGGTTCTGTTGATGAGCTAGTTGATGTAAAGAACATCATCTGAAAATGGGTATTCAATAGAAAACTAGACATGGAAGGTAATGAATTTAATTATAAATAATGCCTACGTAAATAAAAATTTTAAATATCATAGTGGAATATACTATGATGAAATATTTTAAAAAGATCCATGTTTAAATCCCCTTAAATCATACATTCCATAGTAGCTTACCCTAATAATGAAATTCTGCAGATTTATGTTACAACAACATTCCTTAATGGAAATAGTGAGGAATATTATTATTTGACACAACTAGAAGTGTTTGTCACTCTGGGTGATTCCAAAAAGATTTTATATTATTAGAGATCCATTAATGGATTAATACAAGCATCCAGGTCATGCAACATTCGATTTGATGAACCAGTAAATGAATTTTGATTCATTAAGAATGAATGTGAGATGTATAATTAAAAGTGGTTTTCTGGGAATGTGTTCAATAACCTAGTACTATATTTTGATAACATATTACTTACTATAAATGAAATGCTTATCCTACAGTCTTTTAAAGACTAGTTAAACTCATGTTTCTCCTTGAACCAATTAGCTGATGTAGCCTACATTACGGGGATCAAGATCATTCAGGATCGATCCACGAGAATTCATAAACTATGGAGAAGTGAATATATTGAACAGATAAAAAAGTTATATTGAATGAAACAATAAAAAGGGAATTGATTATAGTGTAACATGGTTTATATATTTCTAAACAAATGTGTCCTCAGACACAACTAGGGAAAGAGAGAATTAGTGGAATCCCATATGCTTTTGTTATAGGTGAAGTCATGTAATTCATGTCTTGTACTATAATTAATGAAACCTATGCAATGGGTATGGTAGTAAAATATCAATTAGTTCTTGTATAAGAACATTGGTATACTATTAATGAAATCCTTATGTATAAGATATGACTATGGATATATTCCTGGTGTATAGATGGGGTGAGGGTTCGGTCATCATGGGTTATACTAATGTATTTTTTTTAACCGATCAGAATGATCTATATTCACAGTGAGGATATTTTATATGTCTCAATAGAGGTTTATGGAGTTGGAAGAGTTTGAAGAAACCAGTTTTTGGTGATTCTACAATGAAGACTATGTATATATCATCTTTTAATGTAGCCTAGGTGGAATTTGAATTTGGATATATTTATATTTTTTGGATGTGGTCCCCAGAATTAGAAACCATATCACAATTTATAATGAAAATATTTTAGTAGGGGCTCTATAAAAATATCCAAGGTCACACCAATATACAAAAAATATTCTACCAAAGTATCATCTTTTGGAGGATTTTCATAAGGGTTGAAGTTATTGTAAGAAAAGTACCCACAAATTGGAATGTGGATGAACTCTTGACTAAAATCCTATTAAATAATAAACATGAAATTTAGGTGAGGGCTAGAAGACTAGAAGATGTAAGCAGTAGGAGCTGGTGAAAGTGGGAGTATAGTGAATATCGTTTCCAAGAACCAATATTTGTGATCATTATGATAAATGTATTAATTGTTTGGTATAATAAAATAGTACTTCTCATATCATGATTGTTTTTCTGTGAGGAAGATTATGAAATATAGTCCTAAGAGAAGATGTCCCACAATAAGGTCATAGTAGTTCCCTACTATGATGAGAATCAGAAATATCTATGACACTCATCTTGAAAATATGTTATATATCTGGATGATATCATTTGAGGGACACAAATGATACATAGTATCAGGGGTGGACACTCATAGGAAGTATAGGAACTATATTATTGTGTATTATATTGGTAATATTTAGTAGGATATTATGATAATGTGACCCCTAGTGTGAAAAACACAAGTCAACATGTCATAAGATATTCTTATCTATGAACATGATTATTGGTCATTAGACATCAATGTTATTATTAATCAATATTCTGAGTCACATAATTTTATGAATTAACAAAAACAATTATGATATATGTTTTTTCATAGGTAGGATACATTGTGTGCATCAGAAGTAATATTGAAACAATAAATAACATGAGAAAGTATTTTTCCTTCATCTATTAATAAAAGATGATATCCGATGACCATTGATAGTAATGAAATATCCAAAATAATTCCATGGACATTATGTTCAATAGAAAATTTTATTTTATGGGAAATAAAATAAGGAGACATCAAGCACATTGTTTCATGACATGAGCTTATAAGATGTTTGATTAGAGATATCAGGATAAAGGGTCTATGTTAAAAGGTAATTATTTATATGTGGTAGTATATCATTGTGACATTAACATCAATACTTATGGGATACATGGATTATTTCTAGCTTGTGAATTTGGTCATTTGGATACTTCACCTAATGGCACTATGAAGGAGTACTAGAGGGTCACAAACTACATGTGTCTATAATCATAATTAAATAATATATTGTTATTTATTATTTAACATGTTGAATAGATATTTCGGCACAATTATTTTAATACATATTTTTATTTTAATGACAACATATTTTCTTTCACCAGTTATTAGAGAGAACATAATTTGAGATTAATATTTAATATTTATTTATTTTCTATTTATTGGATATAATATATATTTAATTTTTCCTTAATATTGAATTAATATTTTATAAACAAATTAAGAGTACATTTTTCTATGGCTCGATTAATATTTTTGATGAATGTTGAAATGAGCTTAAATGGTCTAGTAAAAAAATAATAAATATTGAATATTATTTTATTAAGTAATATTTCATATTAATTTTCATGTTATGTTCGTGTCTAGAAATATTTATAATATTATTATTATTTGATGTGGGGATTTATCTATGATTAAATAAATAATTGATGAAACATGTGAAATTATATTATTTTAACCCTTCTGATATATAATCCTTGTTATGTTATTCTATTAATAGAAAAAAATTCTTTTTAAATTTTTTTGAAAATGTAATTATAGAATCAATTAATCACTGGAGATATCTCCTCCCCAATATCACTCCCACGAATTTGGTAATCTTCTTCCACCATATCAAGGGAAATCCTCATAATAAATTCCCATATATATTAACAAAGGATGATCCATGTGAATGGATCTACCATGCTTGTTTCTATAGAATATTTCGGTGATGTCTACATAGTCGCGGAACATGTTTAAATCACCTCTAGATGAAATTTTTCATTGATCCATAAAGTGAAACAATGGTGAATTTCACATCTATTACCAAATCCATTAATAAATAAATAAATACATCAATTTAATTATTTTTTTTGTTAAATATATTATAAATAATATACAATTATACATCCTATGGTTAAAACCTGATTTATGTTTTGTACCAATTTTTTCTTAATTCGGTTGACATTCCATTTATCATCATTTAGATCTTGAATTAATCATAAATCATGAAAAAAGAAACATTTAGAACCTCCAATCGCATAATTCTATCTTGACTAGGTCTATCAATGATGAAATATTGTTTTACAAAAAATATAAATTTTTTAACATCCTCCAAAACTGTTTGAAAAATGAAACCATCATGATGCATAAATGCAGAATATCACATCCATGAATGAAATTCTAGAGTTCCCATCGTCCCCATTCATGAGTGGATGGAAAGTGATATTGAACGAAAAAATATAAAAAAATTGTAATTATGTATTTTGTGAAATGATTATTTATTTTATCTTCAACCCCCCCCCCATTGTATGAAAAATGATTGCTCCTTCATTATATATGATCAGAGCACCACATCCACAAAATCATTAATTTAATATTCTATTATTTATTATCATTAATGATATCCTCTTAAATATATATAAATTATATCTAAAGCACTATTAATATTTTTTAATGAAAGAATTTGACATTTCACATATCATTTTAACAATTAATCGTCATTTCAAACATAACCTCATGAAATAAACATATTATGTGAAATTAATTTCATTTAGTATATTTTTGGGAAACCTATTTAAACATACAATTTTTTTAATAATTGAATAAAAAAGATACATGCCTTTATAATTCTTAATATTGTGAGAATGTTTTTATCAAATTTGGACAATATCCATATACTACAGATTTATTAGTTAAATTATGTAAACCAAATAAAATAACTGATATTTCAAGGAATATTTAATAAATAATTAAAAAATATTTATAAATAATCCTTAAAAAATAATTATAAATGTCACAGTTTCTTGATATTTTTTTATATAAATTATATATATTGGTTAAGGAAGTAAAAAACATGCTCCATGAGAATAAATTCATAAGTTAAGGGGTTTTAAAATATTATTAGTTAATTGATATATGATTTATTTTGACCAATTATTTATTTTTGTTGTTCAAATATATTCTATGGATATAATTATTTCTTGATTTTCATTAAAATTTTCAGACGTAAAACACTTTCTCATAATCTATCATGAATAGGCTTGTGATTCAAAATATATATAATATATAGAGGTACATTGTCTAAAAATATAATTATTGGTAAATATTTATTATTATACACCAAATATTATTTTTTTGAGTACTTACGATAACATTGATGATTCCTTAAAAAGAATTAAATTTTTAATTACATTACCAATAAATAAGGTCATTCGATTCTAAATTTAAAAAATACAGAGGGTTGTTTCATGACTCAATACATATTTATTGTGTTATAACACAGCTTCTTGAAGTTATTTCTAAAATTTATGGTTTTATTTACCAAAGTATTTTATTTCAAAAAACAATATACTCATATATTGTAAAAATAACATTTTAATTCCATTATTTAAACTTAGTGAAGGTTATTCTAATAATTCATATTATTTTTTATAGTTATTATAAACCGAATTAATTATTGTTTCCATTCCTCATGAATATTTTAACATCCCATTAATATTCTCCTTTTAATTGGGAGTCCCAATAATGTATTATTCTTTTTTATTTTCACAGTTATATTTATTAATATATAGCATTAATGTTATTTAATAATTTTTATGTTTTATGTTTTCATAAAAAAAATATTAATGTATAACAAAAGTTATGTTTTACGTGATTATTTGTTCCATAATCCACCACTAATTTAAACTAAAAAATTTAGTATTTTTTAAGGATCCATTATTGATTATTATTTCAAAATTTATTTATTCTAAAAAATATTATTTATCAGTTTTCAATATGATTTTTTCATTTCACTCCCAGCATTATATTTATGTATAATTATTAAATACAATTTATAAAAAAATTCATTTCACTTCCATTATAAAATTTCTATTGAAAGTGGTTTACTTCATTGGATGAAATGTTTCATGCAATACCCAAAAAATATATAAAAAAATTCTATTTGGTGATTACTATCACAGAAAACCCACAAAAAATGTTTTCTTAAGTAATCATACATTGAGTATTTATGATTTTTTATAAAAAAATTAATCTATGAATACTTAATATTTTATTATTTTAATTGATGAGAATTCAAATAGATATGAATGCAATTGTTTGTTTTACGAATTATTTACAAAACCAAATATACATCACCCTTTATTATTTTATATTGAAGATAAATGTGTTGAATAATATTCATTTAATTATTGGGTAAATACTAGATATATTAATATTTTATTTTTCAGTTTTTTTTTACTTTTTAGTAAGAAAATATGGTTATTTATGGAATAGTTTATTCATTCTTTCATACGATGAATAAATTGAACATAAATAATGATCGATGTAGACCTGAAAATACCTTATATGAAATTGAATATCTTAGGAGATAAACTAGCAAAGAATTTTGTGTATGCCTTCATTTTTATTTTTATTCCGTCTATATAGAGTTCAAAAACAATGACTTCGAAGGATTTTTTATGGTATTTAAGGTATTTGAATAAATCCTTCGCATTCCCACCATTATGAATTCTGTCATTCTGAGACCTCTTATTTCCATCCATATGATTATTTTTATAGTTATATCATCCATATATATATTTCAATCTATTTTGATCAGTTATATAAAATTATATTGTTATCATTTATTTCATTTTATATTGTTTGTTCCATGTAAGTAAAATGATTTATTATGGTATAAATATTCATTATATGAAACATTGAGCTTACCCATCTTATGAGTCCATTTTCATTTCTTATCAAAATAATATTAAAAATAATATTATTATATTAAAAATATATTTCTTGAGAGTTTGTGGTAGAATATGATGGCACTATATAAGCTACATTTTTCCTAATTTTGTGGGAAAATGTAAATTTATTGAGATAGAAATTGGGTGTCATTAGTTAATTCATTGTCATATTTCATTACTCTTAAAATATAAATGTTAATGGGAATGTATTTTTGTCAAATTTTGTATAGTACATCGAATTATGAACGATTTATAACTAGAGTGTCACACTAAAAGAACATCGACACTCATATAAAATAAAACATTCATAATAGAAATTTAATAATATAAACTTGATCATTGAAGGATCGAAATATAATCCAAACTAAGAATCAAATTTCACAAATAAATACACCTCAAAAACATAGAACATTACATTAGACAACTTCTCAAACATTTTTTTATTTCAATGTACAAAAAATTATGTCAATTTCCCTATTTATTCTATTCTTATAACTGTTAATACAAAAAAAATTGTACCCATTAACAACACTAAAATGTAGTCTTGGAAATAGTGAAATATTATTTAATTATTCACATGAACAAGGTTGGTGTGTTTTTGAATCTAATGGGAATTACCCTACTGTTGTAGGTCCAATAATGACAAGTGAAGGATGTCTTCATAATATAATAATTATTCACCCTTTTGTATTTATATACTATAAACAAATGAATATTGTAAGACTATAATTTCCATTTATATAATCAAATATATCATAAATATGTTGAACCATCTTATACAGGTCCATCAAAATTGATGATACACTCAACATTAACTATGTAATGACCCAAAGAATAATTAATAAAAATTATTCTTGGTTTATTTAAATGTGTTCATATAGTTATGTAAAATGTATGGACTTATTTATTTCTATGTTTGGGATTTTAAAATAATCTTATGAATTGTTACTAATTCTAAAATAGTATTTGAACAATGAATAAATTATTTGTATAAATAAAGGGATTTAACTAATCGAATTTACTATGAAAAAGTAAGTGATGACCTCGTCGAGTAGAATTGTCCCAAATAAGGCCCATTAGTCGGAGCTCAGAACGTAAGTTGCTTAATTGGGCTTCACTCTTGACCAATCCCAACCAGATCTAGAATACGTTATAATCAATAGAAACAACCTACGCGAGAAGTGGAAGTTGATAGATATTACCACTCGATCAATGTTATTCGAGCCACCCCAAGAGTATTTCACCATCACACACATTAAAATAAGTTATTATGTGAGTGTTTTAAGTGGTTATGTAACAAGACCCCAGAACTACAATTATTTAAATTAATCTAGTATAGAGAATATATATTCTTTTTTTTATAGTTACTTTTTAAATAGCGTTTAAAGCTCAAATAGTATATTTAGTTAACATTCAACTATGAAATATATTTTAATGAATTAATGGATTTTTTAATTAATAATTATTTAAATAATATATTATTATTATTTTTTAATTAATTTCTATTCAATATATATGATCTTAAAATTTTATAAAGGTAATCGTATCTTTTATTAAACTTTGAAAGCTGTTTTGGTCAAAACCCATGATTTTTCGATAGATGTTGCATATTATTTTAAAATAAAAAATTCATATATTTATAAAATTATTTAGATAAAATAAATATTATTTTTATAATTAGGAGCTAAAAATTATCCAACAGTGAATTATTCATAATTTTCGGAGACGGTTTAATTTTAGGGTAAAAATTAAATACAGTTTAAATATATTTTGTGTTTTATTACATCATAATGACCCAATAGTGATTTAATAAAAAACTATAAACATTATATACGACCAATATATGTTTTTTCCTTTAATATAATTTGACTTTGGGTTGGTTTTATTTATTTTACAATGCTTTAGTGGACCCTTCAAGACTTATAAAACATTTTGACTTTTTGTATTGTTTTCCTTGAGAGTGTGACTCACCTCCACATAAGAAACCCTATTAATTTACAATGTTTGGCCATTAACCTTATAAAATAATTTTTTTCACTCCCCTTTGGAATAAACAATGGTAAAAACCATTGTCCGGTTTGAGTTTTTGATTAGTTTAATGTGAGGTGCCCCAAACAAAAGTAATAAAAAATTACTTCTCCTTTCTTATATATCCCACAAAATAATCCATATAAATTTCTCTCTAACACCGTGGAGCTCATCCAAAATCATCTCACCTCTATTTAAAATCCTCAAAAGGTTCCCCAAGATCCCAAGAATCCAATTTCAATCCCCTGCCAAGCCTTTTGAATGACACTTCCAAGTAAGGGATTCCTTCTTTCCTCTTTTTATCAAAGATTTTTAATATTGTATTGACTTTTTATTTTCAATTATAAATGTTGGGGAATGATTTTTAACTTCCTCCATACTGACATCTTAATGATTGAATGATGAGATAACCAATTTATCTCCCATTACTTCCTCCCATGAACACTTGTTATCATGAGGAAATTCCGCGATGGATTTCTCTCTCCTCATTTATATTAATGAAATTTTATATATTATGAAACTAAATTCCATTACATATGTTGGTATATTATGTACCATAATCCGCTTACTGTACATTTAATGTATAAATTATGAGAGACCACTTTCACTCTCATCAACCCATTTTATGAATTTCATTTTGATATTGTTATGTTGTTGAGATTACACAAAAATTTCAATGCCAATGTCATTGTGTAGAGAATACCATACCCATGCATCTATCAAGGTTATTAATGTTTATACACGTTTACTTTTTGATTGATGACTTAAATTTATTTATTCCACTTCACTTATTCATGTATTGAATTATGATGTTAATGAATCCATGATTTATGATCTATGTGGAACACTTATACCTGAAATGAAATGATAAAGAAGGGTGAACCCTAATAGCGCTCCAATGCATTGGGTAAAGAATAATATCGGGATATGTCATGTGAAATGGGTGATTAATCATTCTAATTCATGTGAAACAAGGGATTACTCATTCATCATGTGAAATGAGGGTTTACTAATGCTCCATATACAATGAGACTTGGGTCATGCTAATTCCATGTTAAGTGTTGTTTCCACATCTCCATGTTATGATTATCATACATTATCATGAATTTATGTAGATGTTTCTCTTGTGCTCCATTGATATTCCTATTTTTTAAAGTGTCTTTTATACCTCTTTTTATTCAATGTTTATTCCCCTACTAGGATTTATAGATCACTATTTTTTTATTCATGTCCTCTACTTATCCCATTCAATGCTAAGAATGAGGGAATAAAGACATCATGTAAAGGATATTTTAAATAATGATGTTGTATTTACTTTTTTATGTATTTATGTAATGATCTCAAGCCCCAAAGACACCAGACCTCTTGATTTTCAATGTTGTATTAAGTGATGACTATGTAATAAATCGTTATTACTTGTGAAATTAAAGAAGGTTAGTTAATGTTGGTATTAGAGGGAGGTTTAGCTGTTCATGGTATTGGGAATTGAAAACCCTCGTGAAGCCTTAAAGACAACACTAAGTATAATAAAAACATCTATATTTTTTGTGACTATTGAGTTATTGCTAAATAATGAAAATAAATCCATGTTTGGATAAGAGCAGGTTGAGGTGGATCTGGCACAGATGTACCTCAGGGTGAAAACCCATACAAGGAATTTTAGGCTTTACCTACGGTATCGTGGTACATGACAATGGGCCTTGGTGAAGTATTGGTTATGACACTCCTAGGGGATATGATGTGGTAAATTCACAAGCTTAGTATTAACCCTTATTAAGGTATTTCACAAAAATACCCTATGAATACATGTTAGAATGTGTATAATGAATAACATATATTGAAACCTATAGATTCATAATTTATAGAATACATGTAATTTAAATGTATTCTATTTTTCCTTGCATTACCATTTATGTTTTACCCCTAAATTTCTTTTTATTTCATCCAATATCTAGTAATAGGAGGACATGTGGGGACAACCGATGTGAAGATCATTGTGATGATTGTGCTAATAAGATGCCCAATCTGATGGGAGTGGGAATCACAAACTTTGCCACGATTCTCTCTCAGTTAAGTCAGGATTTGAATAGAGACATGGATCAAGAGTTACATTGAACCCCACCTATGATATGCCTCTGTCTTTTTAGTTACCCTCAAATTCATGGTTGACCACTTATTTGGTGGGTTGAAACCTAGTCTGCGGAAAGCCTTGGATATCAGTGACATCAGCAACTATTATTAAATTTTCTTATGTGAACTCAAGGTCTAAATAGTGGTCAGAGAATCTCTTGGGTATCATGGGGATAATAAGCATAACGTGTGTTCCAATTGAAGAAGTCTAATTGGTAAATCCAATGGTGCTAAGAAGATTCAGCACAACACGTTCCAAAGGTGCCGAAAAAAGCACCCTAGAAATTGCATGAAGGTGATGAGAAAATGCTTCAGGTATGGAAGAGAATGAAACCTAGCTGTTAACTACCGACAAAAAAACAAACAGTTGCAACAATGGATAGGAATGAATAGTTCAGCTCTCAACACATTTTTCATTTCTTCAACTACAAATATCTAATGCATCATTTAAATCAGTTCCCTAAGCCAGGGGTTTTTTGAGGCAACCAACAAACTTAAAAGAAGCTAGGTCGAGCTTGTGCCATCACTACCGTCGAAGTGAACCCCAACAATGATGTGGTTATTGGTATGATAGTTATTCATTCATGAATAGAGAACATACATTTTTATTTTGGTTCTTTCAATTATTTTATATCCCAAAATTTTAGTAGAACAATCCCAACACGACCACCAATCTTAGAATTAAAAATGCCGGTCAGTACGAAAAATGGAGAAATCATTGAATCCCATGAATATTACCTATCCCATATCATAATTGGTGGATTGAACTTCCCAGCGAACCTGCTCATACTCAATATGGTGTAATTTGATGCAATTTATGTCCTGTATTGGCTCTCCCTATATAGAGAAATCATAAATTACCATGAGAAGGATATCACTATCCATGTGGAGAATCGACACCTGTTCCAATACAAGTTCAAGTTGAACGATGAATCTTTTGTAGCTCCATAATCTATGTTATGGATATTACTTCCCTAAGAGAATGTGTATCTGGATTAGATGATTGATTCTATGGAGGAAACAATCCCAGAAGACATTCTTATTTTGAGGGAATTTGCTGAAGTGTTTCCTGAGTTATTTCATGGTCTTCCTCTAAGAAGAGATGTTGACTTTTAAATTTGATCTTATACCTGGGGCATTATAAATATCCAAGACTCAATATAGAATGGTTGTTTTGGTTCTTGAAGATTAGAGGAAAAAAATATATATGAATCTAGATAAAGGGATTATACACCCATGTGCTTCACCATGGGGTGCACTAGTCCTCTTTGTCAAGAAGTAGGATGGGTCAATTTGTCGTTCATCAATTATGGTGATCTTAAAAAAATCACAATAAAGAACAAATATCCTCTCCCACGAATTGATGAATTCATCAATCATTTACATGGAGAAAAATAATTATCCATGTTAGATTTGTGGTTATGATATAATCAAGTAAGGGTGAATAAGGATGATATCTTCAAAACTTCATTTCGTACAAGATACGGGCACTATGAATTCATATTAATTCCTTTTAGACTGACTAATTCACTTGAAATCTTCATGGACTTCAGGAATATAGTCTTTAGAGATTACATCGATAAATTTGTGTTGGTATTTATAGATGATATTCTAATATAATGCAAAACAAAGTAGGATCATGAGGAACATATAATAATTTTTCTACAGATCTTGTGAAAGAAGAAGCTCTATGAGAAGTATAACAAGGGTGAGTTCTAGAAAAATGATGTCTCATTCTTGGGCCATATCATCACATGAAATGGGATATATGTGGATCCCTCCATGAATACTGAAATAGTGGGATGGATGAGCCCATATTTGGTAACTAATATATGTTGATTCTTCGTGTTACCTGGTTATTATCAACGATTTGAGAGAAATTACTCATGATTGTTCAACCCTCTAACCAAGATAACATGGAATGGAGTAATGTTTTCTGGGAGTGATAAATCTGAAGAATGCTTCATGGAGTTGAAACGGAGGCTCCTCATTGTGCCTATGCTCACATTACCCATAAGTGGAAAACTTTTTTGGGTATTCAGTGATTCTTAGAAGAAGGGAATGGGATTTTTGTTGATGAAAAATGAAAATGTCATTGTCTATTCTTCAAGGAAATTGAACGTTCCTGAGAAACATTATCAAACAAATGATTCATAATAGACTATAGTGATCTGTGCTTTAAAAGTTTTGTAGCATTTTCTATTTGGGGAGATGTTTGAAATATATATCGACCACAAAATCCTCAAGTATGAATAAAAACATAAAAAGTTAAACATGTGCCAAGGAATGTGGTTAGAGATGGTAAAAGTCTATGACTACTCAATCCATTATAAACCAGGAAAAGAAAAAAAGTTGGAAGATTCTCTTTGTAGAAAGGACCCAACAATTATATCATTGATGAGAATTGAGTTGGATCCAAACTTCATAGAATTGATAAAGACGAACATGTGAATCCTAAAGAAGGGAACGTCATCAATCATTTCTCAAATGATTCCTAGACCATCTGTTTTATAAATGTTAATGTTTTCTCATATGGATAATGTGGGAATTCTGAAGAAAGATGAAGCTATCAAAAAAAGGAAATCCTCGGAGATCAATGTTAATGATGAAAGAATATTGAGATTTGGGAAAAGACTATGTGTTATATAACATCGGGAGCATAAGAAGAAATTTTTGGATAATTCACATAGTTAAAATATCTATATTCACCCATGAAACACAATGAGGCATTTAGATCTCTAATATCATTATTGGTGGGATAATATGAAGAAGAATATCACTAAGTATACATCAAGGTGAATGGTGTGTTAGTAAGTGAAGGTAGAGAAGAATATTTATAAGGGGATGATGAAACCATTGATTATAAAAACATGGAAATGGAAGAAAATCACCATGGAATTTGTCACCAGACATACAAATACATCCAAAGTCTACAATGAAATATGGGTTGTTGTGGATCGTCTAACAATTTCTACACACTTCATTTCAATTCGGGATGATTTCACATTAGATCATTTGGATAAAATATATATTAGGGAATTGATAAGGCTGCATGAAGTACCACTATATATTGTATTCGATTGAGATCCAAGATTCACCTCTATGTTTTGGATGAGTTTTCATCATTTTCTAGATACTTAGATGAACATTAGAATGACCTATAATCATCAAACTGATGGCCAATCTGAGCGAACGATTCAAATACTAGAAGATATGTTAAGATCATGTTCAATGGACTTTAATGGAGTTTGAGATCTACACATTCCGTTGGTTGAATTATCATGTAATAACAGATTCCACTCGAGCATCTGAATGGAACCTTATGAAGACTTGTATGAGATGATGTGAAAAAAACTGTCATGTTGGGATGAAGTTAGTGAGTGTAAGATGCTAGGACCATAAATGGTTGATGAAATGATAGAGAAGGTGAATACCATTCAGTAGAATATCAGGGAAGCCCAAAGTCGGTAGAAGATTTACACAGATAACCATCGACAAGACCTTTCGATTAATGTTTGAGACATAGTATTTCTATGCATATCTCCATGGAATAAGATCATGAGGTTTGTAAATAAGGGGATGATAAGTCTATGGTACATTTTCCCCGTCGATATTCTTGATCGTGTCGGGGTTGTGACTAATAGACTACCCCTTCCACCTACCATGGAAAAGGTACTTGATTTCTTTCATGTATCCCTCATAAGAAAATACATATGAGACCCTTCACATTACCCTCTTGAGAGATATTATAGATATGGGATGATATTACATACAAGAAGTAATCCATGATGCTCTTAGATAATAGAGAAAATATTTTACAAAATAAGACAATTCCCCTCGTCAAGGTGTTGTGGAGAAACCACATGTTTAGAGATGCGGCGTGGGAATTAGAGGAAGTGATGATTGAAAGATAAGCACATCTTTTTTAAGTGGGAATAAGATATTTTGAGGATAAATTTATTAAGGGGGTAAGATTGTAACGACCCAACAATTAATTAATGAAAATTCCTCTTGGTCTATTTAGATATCACATTATGGTTATGTTATACGTATGTACTAATCTCCTTCTGTGTTTTGGATTTTATAATACTGTTAAGAATTGTCACCGTTGCTAATATTGCTATTGAACAGTGATCACATGATTAGTAAAAATATATGGATTTAACCATTACAATTTTATCAGAAAAAGGAATTGATGGCCTCATCAAGTAGACGTTCCCCATACGAAGCCCATTTGTTGGATCTCTGAAAGGAGGTCGCATCACAAGTATTAGCTTTTGGGCAAGCCCATGTCGAGCTTGAATACGTAAAGCTCGAGCGGAACCGCCTATGAGAGAAGTGGATGTAAGTAGATATTAGCACACGTGCCATGTTATCCGAGCCACCCCAACAGTCTATTACCATCGCACACCGTACCCTAATGACTTAGGTGGGTGTTTCAAGGGGTTATGTAACAAGACCCTAGTACTAAGATTTTTTACATTATTCTTAAATAAAGAATATTATGTTTTTATTGTTACTTTGTAAATAGTTTTTAAAGCGCAAATAATATTTTCAGTTAATATTAAACTAAAAAATATCTTTTGATGAATTAAAGTATTTTTGAATAAATTTATATATTAGTAAAAAATTATTAAAATTATTAAAATTATTTTTATTAAATAAAAATGATCGTATAATATTATGAAAATAATTTTAATTTTAATTTAGGTTTCAATGCTATTTTTGTAAAAACCAATGATTTTTATTATAAATTTTGGTTTTTATTTTAAATGTATAAATTCTCCTAATTATATAATTATTTAGATAAAATGAATATTAATTTTTGTATCATGATGTCATAATTACCCAATGGTGAATTTTTTATAATTTTTTTAAATAGTAGAATTTTTGGGTAAAAATTAAATACAGTTTAAATATATATTGTGTTGTATGACATAATATTGAGCCCATAGTGATGTAACAAAATTATATGAACAATATAATCTGACCATCTATGTTTGACCATAAATATAATGTGATTTTGGGGTTTTTTACATTATTTTACAATGCTTTAGTGGACCCATCAAGACTTATAAAACATTTTTTCTTTTTAAATTAAATTCCATAAGTGTGTGACTCCCCTCCAAATAAGAAACCAAAATATTTTATGAAGTTATTCAATTGGACATATAATATATTTTTTCCACTCCGCTTTCTAAAAAACATGGGAAAACCCATGGGATGGTTTGTGGCTTTTAAATGATTAATGTGAGGTGTCCCAAACCAAAATAATATTGAATTCCTTCTATTTTACAATATAAATTCACCCATTCTATATCTTCATCTTCACTCAAATACCTTATATTATTTCCATAATATTCTATCCCATCTCTAGAATTCTCCCATGATTCGTCATACTCCTAATAAGTCGCTCTCAAGCCCCTCCCAAGCCTTTGGGAGCAAACATCCAACTAAGGGATTCCTTCCATCATGTTTTTATCCAAGTTTCTTAATATTGTTGTTCCATTTTATTTAAATTATAAATACTTGGGTATGATTTATAACCACTACCATATTTCCCTCTTAATTTATCCAATTATGAGATCCCCCATTTCTCTCTCATTAATTCTTCCCATGTACACCTGTTACAATGCCAAAATTCAACAATGCATTTATCTCTCCTCATTTACATTCAAGAAATTATTTTATATTATGCATCTAAATTACATTACATATGTAGTTATATTATGTCCCATGATCCCATTATACTAATTTTAATTTATAAATATTTATAGACACATTTAACTCTCATCAACCCGTTTTACGAATTTCAATTTTGATGACGTTATGTTTCCGAAACTACACCAAAATTTCCATGAGAAAATAATTGTGTAGTGAATGCCACACTCACTCCTCTATCAACGGTACTAACCATTATTCACATTTCCTTGATGATTGAGGACTTTAATTTAAATATTCCACTTGTTTTATTCATGGAATGAATTATAATGTTAATGAATTAATATTGTAGGATCTATGTGGAACACTTGTGATTGAAATGAAATGATCATGAATGGTGTTCCCTAATAGTTATACAATGCATTGGGTAATGTATAGTATTGAGATACATCATATGCAATGGGTATTTGACTAATGCTAATTCATGTGCAATGAGGGTTTACTCATGATTCATGTGCCCTGAGGGTTTACATTTTCTCCATGTGCAATGTTCCACAGCTCGTGCTAATCCCATGTTAAGTGTTGTTGCCACATCTACATGTTATGATTTTTATGAATTATCATGACTTTATGTTCATGTTTCCCTTGTGATCCACTGATATTCGTATTATCCAACATGTATTATATTTATCATGTTATTACATGTTTATTCACTTATCGAGCTTTATAGCTCACCCTTTTCATATACATGTCCTCAGGTTAACCAATGAAATGTTAAGTATAAGGGAATGCAGTTGTCATGTAAAAGATGTTTTCAATAATGATGTTGTATTTCATGCTTTAAGTTGTTCTGTAATGATTATAATCCCCCATGACAGTAGAACTATAGATCTTTTATATTGTATCAAGTGATGTCTATATAATAAATCATGAAAACATGTGAAATAAATGCATCGTTATTATAAACTATATACAAATATCATGTTCAATTCAATGTGGTAGAGATAAAAACTTATCTAGAACAAAATTAGTGAACTATTCTTCAAACCATGGAATCACCAATGTATTAATGAATATATGGTGCAACATCATCTTGGTTATCAAAAAATATGTTGTCTCAAAATGTATTTGACTCTTCTAATGGTTCCCCTCGCAAATTAACATGAATTTATATACATCAGCATCAATAAATGTCACTATCCTCTTGATTTAATAAATAGATTGATTAGGAAAAACAGATTTTTATTCAGATGACGAAATCATATGTTTTTATCAAAAGACATATAAAATTATCTGATAACTGATGTTACAATGACACCATTTTTCTATTAGTATATACATCAAAAATTATTATTTCACCTAAAATAGTACAATAAAAAAGGGAACTAGAAGAAACAGAAAAAAGATTCTATGATCTAGGAATATGTTGGGCGAAATAATTTTCTATTTTTTACATATTTAAATAAATATTACACCAATATAGAAAATATATAAATTATACTTCACCTGGTGTCTAAATTTCCTTACTCGATATATACTATAGAACGAAATTAATGGCATCTATCTCCTCAACCGTTCTCGAGTGGATTTTGATATACATTGAAAATTTTATCTTCTTTATGACCCACATGATGGGTTGAATCAAATATTATACTAATGCCATTATTTTTTTCATATGTACTACCTATAATTATGAGATCCCATATGTTTCAACAATGTTAGAGGAAAATATTAAAACAATTGAATGTAATGTGAACAACATTCCCTATACTGACTACTAGGGATGTAAAGCAACCTAAGCTTATAATTTCAATGGCATTTTAATTAGAATAAAAAAATTCCAAAATCCCCATAATATCTACGATAACTTCCAACATTAGTGATACAATATAGGGGTGGATGATATATATTTATTTTCCTCAAAATCACTGACTAGCTATGAAATTGATAACACATTTCAATAACAATCCCATATAAAATGCCATGATGGATTCCATACTTGGATGATAATTCTTAACATAGAATCTTCTCAACAAGTTCATCGATCACCAATTCCCCATGTAATATCAAGAATATTTTTTGGGCTAAAATGGTTCAATAATTTCATATATAGTGCACCATAAAAATTCCAAACTATATCCACATGATGTCATCATAAATTCGATGAAATAATAAATAGTTTCTTGAGAATAATACCAAACATCCAAACACTATAACACCATTTTTAATGATAATGAAGATACTATAGACATAAAATCATCATTGAATAAAAATTGAAGAAATTTTAAAATTTATCAAAAATAAATTTTATGAAAATTGAGACTTCACATTTCCTCCAAGGAATATGAACAAAAATAGGTGAAAATAAATTAACAAAATTAAAAAAATATGAAATTATTCTCCCCTTTCTGGTATTGATGAAATATAATACAAACTCTACCACCTCCATGCATGCATCGGTCTCCTGATAAATAATTCAGAACACATAATATAGTAGTCTAAATATATTATATATAGATTTAACATCCTTTCATATAGGTATTAAACATATTTTCAAATAATACCCATCAAATGAAAAAAATGATGAGTTTCTCTATAAACATCGATATCTAAATAACTGGTACATAAATATTCTATATCATATTCTATTATTCTTTTAATATATATGTCCAATAATACACACATAATATATAAAAATTACTCTATATATTTAGGAAGGGAAATGTAAGAAAGGGTGAGCATAGATACACAATAATGTTTGAAAGAGGAATGGTGTTGACCATTTAACCATATCAATTATTAAACGGTATAAGATCACACACATAAAATTTGAAATCCATACCCATAAAATTATATACCATAAACATGCATCAAGGAATAAATAACTCTAAATAATACGACATGAATCATAGAGAAATAAAAACAATAGATCTATAATAGAATATTTGAAGAATAATAAATAATCTTTTTTTATAGACATATTAGTAGAAAATCATTTCCATATTAATGGATTACGAACAAGTAAATAATATTGATTTGGGTATACTAAAGAATCCCTTATTTCCATAGTCATGGTTCCATATCAATAAAAACATAGTTTAGAGTATACCTTATAAAACTTCATTCACCTTCCACCCATAAATTATATCCTTATTATCTCATGAAATGTCAAATATTTATCCAATTAATTAGACATATATATAATTTTCGGATCGCTGGTCACATACTGAAAATAATATATTTGTGGTTAATACTATTAGAAAAGTTAATCATATTATTATACAATAACACATTGAAATAAATATAGATTCACAAACATTTATTCACTCCATAAACTCATAACCAATGGAAAATTAATAGTATTAATTAACATATCAGAATAATAATATTCATAAAACATCTGTTAAAACAATTAGGATTATATAATTTGATCATACCCATAGTAAAAGACAATTAATATACAATTATTTTATTAATGGTGAAATTTTTAATTAGAGTTTTTATTTAATATGTCATTGGGATAATACACTTTTCAATTTGAAATAACTAATTTTTCTTCCAAATATTTCCAAAATATTAAAGAAAAAATTTCTTCAAAAATAATCATTGAAACATTTCAATGGAGAGTCAATATATGGAGTGGTCTTGAAAAAGGAAAATTCTATTCAGGTCATGAATGTTTAAAAAAATATTCATTTCATATTTTTGGTAATATTTCAAAAGCATGTAATTAAGAAAATTAAAAGAAGGTTTAAATTTAAAATTTAACAAAAATTTATACATGCTAGAAAATGATTTTAAAAAAATATATGGATAATATTAATAAAATTGAAAACATATTTAGCATAAAATGATAATCAAGAAAAATTATTTTTTACATAAATTATAAAAGAAGATATCTTTCCTTATAAACATTTGTTTCTCTCTTATAAATTAATAGAGTGATAAAAATATATTGAAAACATTTAATCAACATAACTAACAATAGGATAAAAATATTCAAATTTTTATAGAGAGTTATATCATAAAACAATCATCATTATAATCTTCATCTCAAATATTCATAGTAATCAATGATATTGTAACAAAAATATCTTACCTTAAGTTTAAAATACAAGAAAATCACTCTAACCTCATTTATAATATAAATAAATTGACATTATTTATAAAATAGAGTAATATTTTTATTTATAGTTTTATATTGATCCAATAATAATATTTGATCACCCATTTATGATTGATTACTTGTTGAAATTGATATTTCTTGGTGTTAACTACTTTATTTTTCATGAATGTTTGTGTTTGGTAGTTTGGTTCCTTATATATTTATCATGGTTCAAACATATAGAAAATTTTAATAAAAATTTATATTATATTCACTATATATATATATATTTATTTATTTATAATCATACAAAGATGTTAGAGATAGAAAAAATAATTGCGCTGTTTATAATGAAGGTAGTATGTATGTAGGTATGAACAATGTTTCCATTTTATACAAATATATATAAATAACTATAAATAGTATTTTATCAATATCATACCTTCAATATATCATAAATATGAATTATATTCACCAAATAAATGATAATAAAAAAATAATGATGGTGATGGAAATTGAATATTATCATTGTGTTGAGGTTGTAGTTCACATGTGTGCACAATAGAAACTTTTGTTTCCCTTTTATTATAAAAGTTGGTGGAAAATATTGTTTCATTAATAATAATAATGTTTCAATATATTTAGTATACTTATGTTATTAATTTATTATTATGAAAACGTTTTTAGATAAGGTATATGAAGATTTAGATAGAATGAGGTTTGGTTGGTTGATTACCTCTTCTTTAGTAGGCCTCCCTTATATCACTTCCTACAACGCATTGTGATGTTATTTTATTAATAAAAATAAAAATAATTCAGGGCTAGTGTCACTGATATGATAATTGGTACGGTATGGTCATGATATGAATCTCAGAGTCATGTAAACCAAATAAACAATGATTATCATTTTTAAGTTGGGGATAATAGAAATTGGGAATTTAATAATATATTAAAATATTTATAAATTTATTCCAAAAACATCATTCTAGATGTATTGATTTTATATTATAGGGTAATATAAGGTTTAAATAATATTATAAAATATGATTTATATATATTTATTCTGAAATTATACACTTATCCATTAGATTAACCACTAGTAAGGATTTTTTAAACATAATGTGGGTAACATATTTTTAAATTTCATTGTATTATTTATGAAATAAATTTAATTGGCCTCATTAAAATTTTATAAAATATTGATAACAATTATTTAATATGATTTATAAAAATAAATATCTATAAGTGAGTTAATATAAATTTAAAATAAATCCACAAAATGCACCGATAAATTGTTTTTAAATTGCATTTTTTGTATACAAAACATTTTATACCACAATTAATCCTACTCTATAATCGATTATGTTATATTTTATTATGTCTAATGAAACTTATGAAATGATATTTTAATATAATTCTTTTAAAATTTGATCATTATAAATACATGAATGGAAAATATAATTTTATTTGAAATAATTATTTTTTCTCTGGCCCCTGAAAATATATACTTTTATGAAAATAAAATAAATTTAACATAAAATAATTTTTATATGATGACTTATAAAATTATTTAATTTTTATAAATCATAATATCTAAATTTTTTAGAAATAATTAATAGCATCCACACATAATTTTAAAAAAAAGTACATTTCAAGAAATAATATTTTTAAAGAATGAAATAAAATTTCTAAAAATTGATTACTAATTAATTAGGAATTAATAAATAATATTTCACTGTATAAAAATGTTAAAATAATTTTTATAATTTTATGAATCTTAGAAATACTTATAAATCCAACAGCTAGGTTAAAAAGATATATTATATCACAATTCTTTTAGACATATGTTTTCTTATAAAGAAACATTTCAATTACATCATGTAATTTTCAAAGGAAAATCATGGAAAATAATTGTTTAATACATTATAAAATCCATAAAATTAATTTTATACTAGATATTATATCACTTTGATATAAAATATTAGTATATCTCAATTTCATCATATGAATTTGTTCCCATATATTTTATTCAAATAATTGATTCCTGAAAAAACATTTTCTATGTGAGAAGACTTGTAATGTATAACATTATCACTAAGATAATATATTTATAGCGGTTTCTATTAATATTAATGGGTATTCCCCTCAAGAATAAAAATTTATTTTTTGTTCATGTTGAGGATCAGGTATTCACATTATAGGAAAGATACATTGAAAAAGAACATAATTTGGGTTAGATTTGTAGATAGTATCATATGTTACGAAACCATTTGAAATCGATCATGAATCTCAAATGGGCTGATATTCCATGACATGAAAATTATATAATTTTAGAATAAATTATCATTAATATAAATTAGAAAATCATTATAAAACTGTCTCACTAACTTTTAATTTCTTATTTCAATGTTGATTTTAGAATAAATTTCAGTAGACTCCATGACTCCATTATGAAAGGATAAATAAATTTTAATTTAGCACCCATTTACTCAGTAATCTCTTGTCCCAATATATTTCATTCTCATACAACATTCCAGCACATTTTAATTCTTCACATTCTGAAATAGATGTAATTATTTGGGGTATTTTAATATACATGTTAATATTATTCAAATATGTTAATACAAGAAAAAGATGTTGTTAATCCCATCCTCCGTTGAAATCAATAAATCGGGATATCAGATTATGAACATTGTTTTACTGTTCCTCCTAGAATAGAATTCATTCTATTGATAAAAATAAACATAGATGGAAAAATCTGTATCGAGATATTTCTGATAAAAATACTGGAACATCATGGTAAGGTCTGAATCTTGATATTATGCTATAGAATATGGTATAGCATGAAACATTATCACATTCTTAATTTATATTCTTGAAATACTATTAAATATGAAATATTATTGGATAGTAATAAAATTTGTTTAATTGTTATATTGATCAAGTACTATCCAAAAAAATATTATGACCATTAGTATTTTTGGGGAGTCTAATGATTAAATTCAAGGTAATGTTTTACCATTTTTTTGGCTATGGATAATGCATGAATCATCCCACTATAATTTTGTCTCTCAAACAAAACACATAGATGAACTAGACCTAATTATACATACATAACAAAAACTATTTTCCCCATTATACCACAAAAAATATTCAATCTCATATCATATAATATTTTTATTTGCAAGATGAAAAGAGAATAACACTCAATGTGGTTTTTCAAATGGATCGTTCATTTCAAGAATACATGGTACACATATATTGTTATTGATTATTGACATCCCATCATAATAACGGTTTAAATAAAGAACATTTCACACCTTGTATTATATTTATATATCACCCTTCAATATCAATTTAATATTCATGTGGATATATGGGTTGAAATTTATATGATAATTATAATATATCTTTGCTTATATTATGATTTATAGATCCATCATTTTTAACTAATCAAATATCATATTTTTTGTGCTGTATAAAATCCCTTAACATTAATAAAATCCATCAATTTATTTAGCGGATAATGTTTTTTACGAATGAATATATACATTAATCAATTTATATTGAAATATATATCACAAAATTAATTATGAAAATAATTTTTCAATATTTTTTTTAAAAATTATGAATAATAATTCAAAATTGTGAGTTAGGAAATTATTCTGTTGAATAATCAATTGCTGTGAGAAATACATTGGAACCATATAATTCATAATGAGGATGAATCCCAATCCATTATTTTATTTTTCTTAATAGCCGTAAAACACTTCTCCACTATAGGGTAATGTGATACAATGTTTGATAACAATATATCCCAAGATTTTCATAATATTTTATTCATATTTATTTATCTAAAGGAACTTCACACCCTTCCATGTTATAATGGTGAGTGGATTATATCTTCATGATATATTCTAATAAATCATTGATAATATCGTTTCAAAATAATATAAATATGGCTATAAGTCACTATGGTTGGTCTAGAATGATGTTAAAAGTCTTTTTTAATTAATTGATCCATTCATATACTAATTATTGAGATTAAATGTGTTGGTTGGAGTTAGTAACTAAATAATGGGATAAATTGTGTTTCCAAAAGAAAATTTTGTTAGAAAACAAGTTCAATTAAAATCCTAGATTACTAATAAAATGTGAATTGTTAACGAAAATAGAATATCAATAAAGTTTATGACCTATTAAAATATACCTCAAAACATGTATTTTGATAACGTAAATTGATAGCTAAACTATTATTACATTGGAAATAAATTTACATATTCAAATACTTATATAATCAATAGATATGATTAACTATCAATGTTTCCATTTTATTTATAGTTTAATACAAATATATTTTGAATCACCCAAATGAAATAAAAAAAACCTATCAGAATTATAACATTATGTTTAGTCCCAAGATGATCCCTAACCACCTCAATATGGAAATCACCCACTACAATGGAGAATAATTATGTATAATAATTATCCAAAAACCTGTATTGGATATAAATTCTTCATCTACATGATACCCCAACCATGATGGGAACACCTACACAATGATTATAAGAATAAAATAACCACAAGCTATACAAGGACCTCTTCCACAACATAATGGGAAACCACATGTAAAGAGAATTAAGATGATATCTTTGTATATTACTATTATAGAATATGAGATAGTTGTATTTCAATGTGTAGGGTAGACCATAAAAAACAAGAATGTTAATTCAATAAATATAATGTGCCTGTATAAATAATGTGAGATGATCGATTTTCTTGGGCTGATGTACACTGAAATGTTTTGTCTCCTGACATGTAAATTGGTTAACATCGTGAGTTGTTTCTCTAAAAATCATGGTAAAACTACACATTTTGATATCTCCTTGTTCTCTCTAAATGAATGGCATCATTTGTTCAATGTGACCCACTCTTCCATAGTTGATTTCTAGTAACAACTATTCATATAGATCTTTTCACTAAATGAATCATTTGATCGAGTGTTTTGACTATTCCTACAAGAATATTTTGATCCAAAATATTAGAGTGGAATCTATTAATATATAGAACTGTAGTGTGGGAAGACATAATCAAGGAACAATCATCCATTTCATCTTCATCCACAAACCTAGCTCTAGTATAATCATTATTGTTCTCTACATTAGATTAAGAAGAAACATTAAAATAATACTCATCATTTAATTTTATAATATATTTGTTAGGAGTATTTAATTCAAAAATACTCAAATAACAATGATGAGTAGGATTTGTAGTGACTCAAATATAGTGGTGAGTCAGTCTCGTGTTAAGTCTTCGGGAAGTAGGTAATTTTCCTCAGTGACTCATCTCATCAATGAATCCTCATAAATGGAGACTTTTATTTATGGTGAGTTATCTAATTGGTGACTCGTCTCAAGGGTGACTCCTCTCACTGGTGACTTGTCTAAATGGTGACTCATCAAATGGTAGGTCATCATCACAATTTACTCATTTCTGGTGGTAGGTATTGTCTAGATGTGAGTCTTTTTTGACATCGAATCATTCATAGTAGTGGATCATCATCAATGAGGAGTATTTTCGGTTGTGAATCAACTACAATGATGAGTATTTTATAGTGCTGAATACTATTCAAGAATGAGTTTTTTTGGAGTGAATCAATTTCAATGGTGACTTTTTTCTGAACATATCTCATCTATAATGTTAACTATTTTCAATAACAATAAAAATTTCACAAATTTCATAACATTAGAAAATTATATAATAAAAAAATGAAACCACTATACAAATATTTAAAAATATGTGTGAGAATTAATGAAAAGAATTTTCTCCATTCCTCATCTTTTTTAGGATAAAAAATATGGGATGTTTATAAAATAATATTGAATAAAAATTTACATAGATTAATTTTTAATCAAACATAAAAAATGTAATATATTGGTTCGAATGGAAGTTATTTAGTAAATATTTCATGAATGGTATATATTAAATAAATATGGAATCAAAATTATTGTATGAAATAATTAAATTAATGAAGGTATCATGGATATAAAAAAAGAACTGCCAAAGACACACTGAAGAAGGTATCAAAGGATAACTAAATTGTAAAAATAGTTAACATATTCTAGAATCATTACACCCCTTTATCGATTATTAAAAAGATGAAAATAAAAACATAAAATGAAAAGAACCATATCATGAATAATTAAAGAATTTCTATTTATGTAAAAAAATAATTATATTATATATAAAATGATATTAAAAATATAAAAAATTGTCCCAAACAGTTACAATATTAATGATTCATTATACGGGAAGATGGAACAACATATTCATTAACCATATCAAAGGAAGAGGGATCAAAAGTAGAGGTCGGGGATGAGGTAACTATGGTTGAGGATTTAGGAAAAACAAGTTGATATGGGGGCATATGGATGATAATCAGCCATAAATGATGTACAACCCCTATGGGAATCATTATAAATGGAGGGAACCAAGAAGGAAAAGGTGAATAAGGATATTGTGTAAAATTATCATTGATTAACTATGGGTCAGTGGAATTAGTATATAAATGTAATTTCACTATAATATATATATTTTAGTTTCCACTGACGTTCTTGAAACATGGGGAAAAAGAATAATTTTATTGATGATGTACATGATGATATTTCCTCCCATTTCAATGGAACTATAAATTTCATTTTTATCCTATATAAAAAAATTAATAACATTGGTCCACACTTTTTAACTTATTAACATATTCCATTAAAGCGTGTGTAACTAAAAGAATATCGAGGGTTTTAAAAAGGAACATGAAGGCTGAGTTGATCTCTTTATCAGTATAGATACATTAATGTTAATATGTTATTGCATTTATAATGTTTTATATTTTATCTCTTACATTATTAAATAATTCCATAACAATATTATAGGCATGATCATTTTTATGAAGAATTCTTCCTAGACTCATTAAAGGGATATCTAGAAAATCTCATGAAATTGATTGAAGCTACTCTATAATTTTTTTTTATAAATTCAACATCCAAATATAAAGATTGAGGTTTCTATATGGTTGTTGATGTAATATAAAATAATAGAATTTCCTATCCAGATATGAATTCGTATTGAATATTAACGAAGTGTTCATACCTTACATCACTGGTCTCAATGATTTTATATCACTAGAAATGATTTTTTTTCCAATCATTCCTTCTAATATATGATTGAACATCTTAGGATCTAATTGGTGAATCACATGATCAAATAAATATCATTCAGATATATTAATAAGATTTTTTTCAAATGGATGATTATTCCTCATAATCAATACCAAGAAGACGTAATTCTTTTCCCGAATCTCTATGTTATCTTTTGATACAACACCAATAGGCACTAGGGATACCACCGACAATGGTGTAGACACTCTCTTTTAGGAATACTCTATAGGATAAAATCTTGTAGGCACATATAAAGTAAATATTTTTATTTACATGATAGTATATATTTGATTAAACATAGATCCCTTTTGATCCATATATACTAGAAGGGGAACTATTGGCCCCCAATTATTTGTTGGACACCTCTCATCATTATCAGAATCAATGTATTACATCCCAAGTATCCCAAAATCATTTTTATTGATCCAATTTAAAAAGAGCTGAAAAACCTAATCTATAAAATTATAGAACAACATGCATAATTTTTTTTATCAAAATCCACAATCTACACATTTATTATATTCTCAAAAACAATATGTTCAACTGATCCACACTAATCATTCACATAAACATCACTATTAGAGGGTTCAATATGATGCCTCACATAACTAGTTTTCCCACCCCATTAATTGATTCACTCAAAACATCATTAGTTTCCTTATAGACATATCAATTAGTCCATGTTCTATTCTTAAAACTTAAATAATGATATATAACTATAGAATTGGTAGGTGCATGATCCATCTCAAAATCATATGACCTATCATTATCAAAACCTGCATCATTTCCATTTTAGTATTATTTAACAGGTATTTTAATTATTTTTATGACCATTCTATAATATTTTTCACTTTAATTTTCATCTCAATTTCCATCATTAGATGGCCCAAAAATATCTTTAGAAGATTTAAAATAACTCTTATACCATTCTAGTCAATAAGCATTACTTTATTATTCTTCAATTACTTCTCTTCAAATTATATCTCTATTAGAGAGGGGTCTAGTAGGACTGGAAAAACCAAATATTACAATAAGATGAAATTGGGAATTCCAGGATAACTACCTTCATCCTCTATACACTCTTCTTCATTATCAAAAGTATATTCATCATATAATTAATGTTACTCATTTGAGTATATAGCCACATCATCTACAAAATTTTTAAGATCCACATGATTCTACGTCCTTATTAGGTGATCAATATTTTTTAAATCATCATAAATTTTGTCAATATCATCAACTCATTTACACTTCAAAGGGTTCAAATTAATTATCATTCTTTTGAAAAAAAAATCTTCAAAAAAATTCCTTGTAGTTTAGATCAGTTTAATTTTCCCAATCTACCAGTCCTCTAACTTCCAACATGGCCAAAATGTCATTAGGGTAAATTATTGAGTTTGACCTCGAAGATGTCTTGAACATATACATTAGAAAACCACCAGAAATATAAACAGTTTGATTTCATCTAATTTATTCATAATGTTTAGTAGATATACATCATGATATTTCAACATATAGAAATTACATTTCCCTTTGACCAAAGTATTATTTTTTCCCCTAAGTAACGACACCTTCTTCTCTCTCTCACCCTAGGGATCCCCTTGGTGGAATTCTAGAGTGTGTAGATTTTTTTTGTTCCTTACCAATCTCACCAAATCTTGACACTATGACACAAAAATTTCTTTATAAGTTATTTTGTCTTTGAATTCATTCATGTGATGTATTTCTTATTGTAGAAATCTATAATGGGATGTTTTGATGGTTCCTAATATGGTTTTTTTTACAAATGATGCCCTGGGCCACTCAAACATTGCTATGACATCGGGACCCCCTGTGTCATTTCAAGGGGGATCTGGAGCAAGGGTATGCAAGGGTTTTTGGTTGTTATGGTTTGATAGTCAGTGGTATGTATCCATTCACATCTCAAATCCTTTCTCTAACACTGTGTTCTGCTGCTCCTGTCCCAGTCTGTTATGGAGAAGTGGTACAAAGTGGTTTTGTGTTGTGTAATTTTTTTCTGATGAAATTCCTAGCTTGATTTATTAAAATTTTATCCTAAGTGGACAATATGGATCTCTACCAGCTCAATAATGGTGTCTTTTGGAGGTTTAAATAACATATATAATGGTGATGTATTTGATTTCATTGATTTTATTTGGTGTTCCTTCTTCCAATTCATTAGTTAATGTTGAATTTTCTATGACTGTTTGATTTGTTTTTGCTTGTTTGGTGATGGATTTAGATGACCGAAATTTAAATTTATCTATTTTTTGTGTTTTAGTAGTATTTATGTTTTATTATGGTGTTTTTTGGTGGATTTTATGGAGTTATATAGAGGTGACATGTCACAAAGATGGTGAATGTTGACCGATATTTTTTTTTATTGAAGGGAACTTTTGTATCTTGATTTCTTTTTCCATTTACATAAGTGGTGTAGGAAAATGATGGTCAAAATGAGGTTCTTACAGAAATGATGGAATCTGGTAGGTGACATGACCTAGTGACATGGGTGACACATGGTTTGATGCCTCAGGTTTGGGATTATTTTTTAAAATACGAAATTTCATATTTGTTATTTTGACTTTTCAATTATGTTGGGTTTACAAAAAAAAATAAAAAGGATATACTAAAAAACAAATAGATTTTCTATTTATGGGACAAAATGTGGTCAATAAACTAGAATAAATAATGTCACTCAACATATACATCTATTACAGCTCTTCTTATGAAATTTCAATCACATGTCTTCTTAGAAAAAGAATTATCATATTTAGAAGAATTGGTGTCATTCTTAATGGATTTTTTTAATAAATTTAGATTTATTCATGAGGTAAATTAATTCATGATTCCCATAGAATTCATGAGATCACATTTTGTGTCCATTTATCTCTCATTAACGTGAGATTGAATCTTCCCCTAATCTAAACTCAAAATTATGATTGGCATGATGCACTTTCCAAGTTTAAAATTTTATACCATTATATTAGATTCCATCCATCCAACCCTATTCTTCTATAAAATTAAGATCCAATGATCTTCTAGAAAACAATATCATTATATTCACTTCTATCTTAGGTAACACTTTACATTTTAGTAGTTTCTGATTCTATGGTTGTAAAACGAGTTGTGATTGATTTTCCTCTTTGTTTCATAAAGTTATGTAACTCATGGGGAGATAACATAACTATTGAAATCACTCTAATCATTTAGAAAAATTTTGTTAGTATAGATGAGGTGTTGAAAAAGTTAAAAGTTAATGGAGGAAGGGTCAGAGAGAAGGTTCGGGTAAAAGGAAAAATGAGCATCGGAATTGGACTAAGGTTTTAATTTATAACATGTAGGTATTTTAAAATTATATATTCAAATAATATATTTAAATATAAATGGAATAAAATATTTTACTATCAAATTAAAAATTATCAACTAAATGTAATTCTAAAAAGGTATAATTACCAATGGTGGTTAAACTCTAAGGGTTTGTAAACTCCAATAGTGTATATACTCAATTGAATGGTAAAATTCAATGGGGGATCCTATTAAATTATGTTTAAGAAAAATTCTGAATTCAGAATTTATTTTTGAACTAGTTTATTCTCTCATAATTCAATGGAAAAAAATAAACCATCAAGTTGAATTTTATTACAAATATATGCAAGAGTTATATAAATATTTGAAAAATTAACAAATTTTTTTAGCATTACTTAAATGTGATTTTTCTCCAGTGAGACACATGATTCATAGATATGATTAATGAACATATGTTGTTAAATTTTAAATGATCACGTCAATACTGAACTTATAGACTTGTATTATTTGATTTATCCTAAAAAATTAGGTATATCAGCTACCTGATTATATTTACTCAACTTTATCAGTAAATAATGAAAGTGAATTTTATTTCCTTCTACCCCAAGAAAATAAATACATTCCAAAAAGAATAAATTTTCCAAATTTTATTTTTCTATCAGGCATATAACCAAAAAAAATTCACATCTAAATAACTAAGTAGGTCAAATTATTTCATCTTGAATTGAATAATCTTAAATTAGATGTATAATTGATGTAAGTAAAAATAATTTTAAGAGAAATTATATGTGAAATTTTTGGATGTTTTTTAAATGATCAAACAAACACACATTAAACTAAATGTCAGCTAAAATATATGTTAAATAGTGAATAATCCCAATCATGCCAATATTATTGGTTTGATCCACTATTTTTCATGTTTCATAAAGATCCAATTTATATGTGGTAAAAAAGAATATCAACACACTTGTTTATATACAAATTAAAATGAATAAGAAGGTCTCTATTATAAATTATTTATTTTAAAATAATTTGTTTTTTATTTTGATAAATAAAAAAATAGATAAATAATTTTAGTTTACTCAATAAACTCGTTTCAATCAAAATTTTCGTCAACTTTGAAAAATGAGAACAAAATTATTTTATTAAGATTCAATTATAATAACATCTACTTAGATTTAAATAACTGCAAAATCTTTTAATTTTTTTAATAAAATAGATAACGTCAATTGTATTTGTAGAAAATACTTTAGAAATAAGAAAAGTGTTGATCTTATAGTATCATGCTCTATGAGAATGTTTTATAAAATAAAAATATTTTTTAAAATTGATAACATTATTTAAAAAATAATGGTTTTCAATTATAATGTGTAGTTAAACCGAAAAATATAACAATATAACCATTCAATAATTAACATTTAACATCAATTTGATATATTTTGAAATATGAATTTTTTTAGTAGAAAGATTTTTTCTGATGGGTTCACATCTAGCTACAGGTGTAATGGATTCGGCCTAGTTATTAAATTATCCCTGACAATAACCTTCTGCAGCTATTCTTTCCTTATTTCATAATATTTATCTACATTCACCAAGATAGTTTATAAACATCATTTTAATTTGAATAAATAATGTATCATGGTCAAACTAAAATTACCCATACTATATTTCATTCAAATTTATTCTGGTTTTGTTGCAAATCCATTACCTAGAATTAATAATTTATTTCATCAGTGATATGTTTATGTCTACAATCTAATATGAAGACATGATGTTCAAATATATTCCTTAGATATTCCATAATATATGTATTGATATTTAAGTCACCGAGTATATAATCTATTAGATTTTATTTAAGACACATAATGGATTTAGAAAATTATGGTTTGGTCAACAATTGGTTATCTATAGGTTCGATATGTAACAATGAACTCGATGATTTCTTTTAATTTTTTACAGAAGTATAATAAGGTTTTTTTGTACAATGTGGATAGATTATCCTCAAGGATTTAAAATTTAGTTTTAGGATCATGTGGATGTATATCATCAACCATGAAATGGAAATATTATTCCATATAATTTTTTCTTTTATTAAACACTGTATAATATTTAAGAAATTTTGAATAACCAAATAAAATTAATTTATCTCATTTGGAGGAAAACTTGTTAGTATTATCCTTAGTGTTAGGAATAAATAATTTATGTAAAAAATAATAATTTAAGTAACGTGGGGAATTTTAGGATTAAAATATTAGTTACTGTTTCTCTTCAATGAAAGGATAATTAAAACAATTTTAATTATATAGAATTCTGTATTCACAATCTTTTCACAAATGTATTTATGTATGTCATATAAAATTTGAAATTTTTTATCTAGCACTTAATGTCATCTATTCATTTTTTAATAAATCGTTTATTTTGGGGTTCTGAGAAGTATAGAGGTTAAGGTTTTGATATTTCGAGAGAAAAGGTATTGAATTTGTTCAATTTAAAACTCATAGTAATGGTCACTTTTTACGGTCCCATTCCTATGGCCACTTAGGTTTCCTACATATCTAATGTACATCACAAAGTGATACCATGATTCAATTTTTATATATTCAAAGAGTAAAAAAGTATACCTAGAAAAGTAATATTCAATTACATATACTTAATTATTTAAATATAACGTAGATACTCATGATTGTGAAAAAATATATATTTCATCCTGTTTAATATGTTGGTAGCATGAAGCATAATACATTGAATTGAAAGATATTTTGTATTGTTCCCATTTATTATATGGGTTATAAATTTTATTATTTTGGAAATCATTTTTCAGTATATCCTTGATTAACACATTCCTAGAATTTTTTCAAACTGATAAAATATTATAGAGGCATAATATCTTATTCCAAATCCATGATTCAATATGAATGGAACAATGACAAGAAACTTTTTACGAAATTATTTAATATAAATATACAACATAATCATTATCATTACTTTAACAGGAAAATAAAAAAATTATTATTATAAAAAATTATAATAATTTCTTTTCAAATTTAAAATGAAAAACACCATTATATAGTTGAGAGATAATAATACGATTTTATATTAAAAAATTAATAAAAATTTCTTCTGAAATTAAAACTATGATAAAGTTACCAATTTGGAAATGAACAATTATTTTTCCATTAGAATTTTCACCAAAATTGAATTCAACAACACCTACATTTATTGGATTTTTGAATATTGATTTATCACTTTCCATATTCCAGGAACATCAAATTTCAATGTTCCATAAATTTCAATTGGTGCACATCAAGATTGTTCCCTTCAAAACTATTTTTTACCAAACATGATTTTGGTAGCAAATAATTTTGGGGTTAATGAAATTTAGTAAGGAGAGAAATAAAAACTCATATTTTTTTATGTGTTTCTTTTCAGAAAATTTAAAATATTTAATATAAAAATATTTTTAGCTGCACATTAATATTAATTAGTAGTAAAATTTCCAGAATTGGATCTTGGAATAGAAGATATCTTTGCAACTCTCTTCTTTCCTAGATGATAACCTCTATTTTTAATAGACCAAGGTTAAATTTTTTTCATAGTATTTGATTTATAGTTTCACTAAAATTAGTAAACCTATCTATTTCATTCCTTAATTTCACTTTATATATCATCAGTTAAGAATTTTATTTCGAAAACAATGAATTCTTTTCTTTATCAACATGAAAATCATATATGATATTAGAAGTTCAATCATGTAGTTTCATTAAAATTTTCTATTAATCATAAATCTAATTAATTGTATCCTAAATATTATATTTAAATATTCTAACATTTTCTCATTTTTATCATCATCATCATGTTCATCCCATCAATGATTAGAAATATATACATGAGAGATAATTTGTACAATAAATATGTTTTTAATGAATCAAATATTTTCTTTTTCATGCTTCTAAAACTTAGTCGAGACCATGTCAATGAAGATATCATCATACACTAATAGAAAACAAGTCTATAGACAAGGACCTATAGCCATGGTTTTATTAGTTTGTGGCTAAAGCTTAGTTTATTTCCACACTTCAATTAAAATTATGGCTAAATCATTGTTTATAGCCACAATTGAAAAATATGTATCTATGTTTTTTTACCATCTATCAGGCACCTCTTCCCCAATTTCCATGATTCCTCTCCACCATCGACCCCTCACGACCCTCCTTATACCAGTGACCTCTTCTCTATCAGTGGCCCTCTCTTCTCGGTGCGACTTCTCCTCTCGGCCGCCCTCCTCCACCCTCACGACTTCTCCTCTCGCCGCCCTCCTCCACCCTCACGACTTCTCCTCTATTGTCGGTGTCCTCTATTCTCGGTGGTGACCTCTCTTATCAGCAGTAGCCCTTCTTCCCCAAAGGCCTTGGCGACCATTCCTCTCCTTGATTATCATCCCCCGACAGTTTTCAGAAAGCCTTCACGATGCTACCCCATCCTCATCCCCATCGCGATGATGCCCGTCGCTTCCATCGAATGAGGCAACGCGGTCGCCTTCATGTTAACATCTCACCTATCCAGCATGTCCATGTGAAGTTCATTCTTGAACATTGATAGTCTCCTTATTCCACGAAATTCCTTCCTACTCACTATTCATGTTATGTTCACATCCACCATTCATCCATTATGTTCTGCAGCATTGTGCACCATTTTGATACAGTGAAAAGTGATCATATATCCCCCTATTTTTAGATTAGTTTCATTTGAAGATTACTTCTAGGTATGGTATTATTATTCTCTACTATTTTTTCATTTGTGCAACTAGCTTATATTATATTTTCTTTAGGTGGATAGAAGGATTAACTAATGAATTTTTTTTACATGTTTTACCAGTTTATTATTATTTCTATGTGAGGATTATCTCTCTAAACTTGAAGGTTTTATTATGTGCATGTTGTGAGTGTTGGGAAATAGTTAACCCCTACGATTGATTTAGAGTCCTTATAGATAGGTAGATGGACATTCCATCCTTTGCACATTATGTATGGATTCTTTTTGAGGTTGTTATTTCTTAGACCCTTATTAAATAAGTGGATTTAACCACTACATATGAGGATATTAATCTTGATATTTTTCTTGAGATGAAGATAGACTTCTATGAAAATTGTCATTTTTTGTGCATATGGCCTATGGCTCCAATATAAAAAACTATGTAATCATTAAATTATTAGGGTACATGATGATGCCAGTAGCAGGAGAAATAATGATATGGTTTTGGTCCCACCCTCTGGTCATGACTCATATATGGAGGCCCCTATTCATGGTGGTGGATACAAGGGTGATCCTATTTTGGATGTTACCGAGAGAACTATTTTGTGAATTCCTCTAATGATGTTTTTTTGTCCATACAGTTGATGATTCTGGTAATATCCATTCTACTATCGATATCATTTCTATGGTCTCTAGTCATTGTGTTTTTCCACTAAGTAGCTCACTAAATCATATCATTTGTATGGTGTCACTCTAGAACCCTAACATGCCACAACTTCAGCACTTTTGAAGTATTCTGATGAGATGGAACCTAAGCATGCCAATGCTTCAGTACCCGGTAAGGATATCATTGTCATAGAACCCGATCAGGTCACCGTTTCACTACCAATGAAGGTTCTAATGAGATGAAAATAGAGAAGGCCAATACTTCAATACAAAATAAGTATTTAAATGTTATAGAGCTCGAGAAGGACATTTTATTAGCACTGCGGAAGGGTTCGTGTGTTGACTATGATGAGGAACCAGAACCTACATTACATATATATTAAGATTATTATTCTTGTCCGAATCTGGATTTGGAGCAGGATCCTATCTAGAGAATTTCCATAGTTTCGAGTTCCTATGAAGTTAATGAATTATTTACTGAGTAGGATAATTATCTTACATGATTTAAAGGAGATGGTTAATATCACACTAGTGATTTAAAAATAGTTACTTCATCAATGATTTCATGGATGAAACTACTGGGAATCATTCTTTTGACCGCTAATTTAATGGTTATCGGGTTCAATCCCCTCAATACTGAATCATCTACGAGAGATGACATTGAATTTTTTCCATTTGATCAGGACCTGTGTGACCCCTCAGCTATTGATGAAAAAGATGATATTGGTGAAGAGGTTTTGGAAACTATTGGTTTTGATAAAGGAAGGACACAATGTTATGATAGGCCTAGAACTAGGCTGTGGTATGATATGTAATGGAGGTCTTCCTTTTTATCTTCTAAGGGCTTGGGAACTATTCCATGGTTAAAACACTTAGGCACATTATTTTGAACAATAAACCTATATTTATTTGTCTAACCAAGCCAAAATTTAAGTTTGAGAAATGAATGGAAGTAAAATTTAAATCTTTCGGTTACTCAATTTTTTCTACTTATCACATTGATTCTACCACACAGTCCTTGTTGGTTCTTAATAATGATAGTTTCACTATCGATTACTTCCATAATGATCATCAATCAGAGAAAATCTCTTATTGCATTGGTACCACTGCAATTTATGTGACTTTTGTCTATGCCTTTAATTAATATACTAGACAGAGATATCTTTGAATAAATATGTCATCCATATCAATGAATATTTATTAGAGTTGTCTTTTTCTTGGATATATTAATGCTATTTGGAGGCCTGATTAATAAACTAGTAATAATTTCTATAAAATCTCTTCTAGTGTATTATTTAATTGTATTGATAAATGTGGATTGGTCAATGATTCCATATCTAGAGTTTATTAAACATAGAGTCGATATACATAAATGGGGAGGATGGAAAGTAGACTAGATATGTGCTTTGTGTTATTGGATGAAAGGAATATTGCAATTCAGATATCTGGACTCACCCTTCTATGATTTAATTTTGATCATTGTCCTCTATTAATTTAATTATGTATTAATAGATCAAGGTCATCCCCACTTTCTTTCTAGTTTAAAAATATTTGTCTTGTTGTGCTAGGCTGTAGATAAATTGTTTTTGATTTGAGGAAGATTGATTTTGTGGGAAGTCTTCTACAGATTTTATCTTTCAAGATAATTATTATAAATTCGAAACAGATAGAATATAGTAAATAATCCTTTTTTAAATCTTGATAGTGATATTAAAGAGGCTTAATCTCATCTGATTATTTTCCATAAAAAAAGCATGCCTTGATATGTGCCCTCTCATGAGGAGATAAAATAGTTATCCAAAATTGATATTATCTAGTCCCTAAAAGAAAAAATTTCTCATAATGAATTTAATATTAGATGTATAAAGGAGGGGGATCTAAATTCACTTTTATTTCATTGCAAACAAAAGGAGAAGATGTGAGGAATCTCACTTCTCTATAAATTAATAGTAATATGTTTTGTTCTAAGAATTAAATCACAAATGGTGTGACTTTTTATTTGGATGAGTTTTAATCAGATAATGGAGAAGGAAAAAATGAAAAAATGATCAAATGAAATGAACCAAGAATTGATGATATTTAAAATATAAGGCAATTTGATTCCACTAGTGAAAAAGAATATTCAAACATCTCTCTTATAATTAAATAAGAAGGTGTTGCTAGACAAGATGTCTTAAAAAACATTGTCCATATTTTAATGGGACATTCTTCATCTTGAGGAAATAAATGCTATAAGGAAATTTTTTATTCTTTAATCAATAACATTTTGGGTGAACTCCATCATCATTATATTGAACCCAATGAAAGATAATTATCTGAATATATAAGATTTAGGACTATTTCAATGGGGTTTTTTATTCCAAAGGTCATTAGAAAATTCATGATGCCAAGGATGGGTGAGATTGATAAGGATTTTATTTTGACAAATCAGGTTGGGTTTTTCCCTGGGAGGAACATTCAAAATTTCCTCTACAATGCTACTAAATGTGTAAATATCATGATGAGAAAGGTAAAGTATGGTAATATGTCCTTGAATATTGATATATCAAAATAAATTAATACAATAAAATGGAGATTCATTTTTGCTATTTAGAAAATGAATTTATTCTTCCAGATCTTCCTAGATTTGATTTGTTCTAACCTACACAATTCCAGGATCTCTATTCTAGTTAATGTGTCCCTAAGCAGTTTCTACTAGTGTTAAAGAGGAGTTAAAAGGAGATCCTTTATTTCCGATTTTATTTCATATAGCTATGGATTATCGTAGTTTGTATCTTATTGATCTTCTCAATATTGGGCATTATCTACGGTTGTGGTTTGGGAGGGATTTCTTATCCCCATCATATTTGTTTTATGATGAAGATATTTTTCTCTTTATTAGTTATTGATATCATTTGATTCTATATCATTCGTATATAATTCTTCTTCTTTATAATGTAGTAATTTTATAGTGATATGAAACTATTATTATAAGGTTATAGACTCTCTATTGTACCATAATTATATAGTCACAATTTGTCATCTGCCTCTGACATATGCGGTGGCACTCTTGTAGCCATGTAACCAACTATATTGGGGTTCTATTTAGTGGATCTTTGGTAGGGAATTTAAAAAGTGGAATAAGAAGTTTCTTTTTATGTTACCTTTCATTTTATTATATTAGATATGATTCTAAGAATGTGTTAGTTCAAGGTGAATAATCATGTCTGGGAGTGCTCATCACATGCAATGGGAAAATACTAATTGTTTAGGGATTAGACTATGGTATTGTTGATTTTTATTTAAATTGAATATTATTTCCCCTTGATTTATTAATTGAAATTAATCAACATATGGATTTAGGATATTAGGGTATTTTATCCACAGGTTTCATGGAATGAACATGTTTTTTTCAGTCATCATTCTAGGAACATAGATATTCAAATGCATTGAATAATCCATGATAGGTGGGTTTCATACAATGATTTTATATTATATGTGATATTTTCCTTAGGTGAATTTATTAATTGATTCATGATTATTTATCATTATCTTCCTATATAACTAGATTTTTTTGGTTTCTTATTTATAAATCAATATTATTTTCTATCATGTGGTATCATTTCTTAGTAATCCACTGGTGCATCAATTTTTTTCTCCCTTTGATGAGAGATACAACCTTTTTTCATATTTTATAAGTGCTTTTGTGTTAGGGATTCCAGAATTTTTATTGAAATAGTTTTTTAATGTGGATTGGTTCTTGAAATTTACGCAGTAGTGTTTTTTCCTAAATAGTACAGAACAATTATTTTTCAAACTACATATCATGAGGGGAAAGTATTTCAAGGGTTGGTTTTATAACACTTCATATAAAATTTATCACCTGGGAAAAATGGTTCAGTATAAGAGTTTCTTTGTTTCTTATTTAAGTTGTCTTTTAGTTAATTTTAGTGTAAGTGTTTTTATTTGTCAAAAAATGACACTTATTATTTTTAACTGTTCAAATGCTGTTAAATGAACCTGAAGGCTATACTTTCCTCTCTTATTGTGTATTGATTAAGATTGCTGCCTCTATATAAGAGTCTATTTGATGGTATTTATTGAAAATTGTTTGTAACACCAATTGTTTTTTTGTAAGCATATACAGATTGTGTATTTATTTAAAATTGGTTATAACGCCAAATGTTTTGATATAATATTCATCCTAGTTTTTGTGTTTGTCCAAATTTTAAAAAAAACATCTGATAATGTATTAGAGGGGGGATTTCTAAGAGGAGGAAGTGTGTAGGAAGGGGGTAGTGTGAAAGGAGAAGGGGGTGTGGGGGGTGCAAGGGTAGGGGGAAGGGGTACATGGGAGGGGGTTATCCAGGGGAAATGTGCAAGGTGGGGGGGTCATCTAGGAGGGGGGTGGGGGGTTGGGGCAGTGTGAAGGGAGAAGGGGGTGTGGGGTACAGGGGGTGGGTGGCAGGGATGCAGGGTGGGTTGTCCAAGAGAGGGGTGTCTTGGTTGGGGGTTGGGGGCGAAGTGTGCTGGGGGGAGGGTGTGTGGGGATGCAAGGTGGGGTGTCCTGGGTGGTAGGGTGAAGGGAGTGGGGTAGAGTGTGTATATGGAGGGGGCTATCCAGGAGAGGGGCGGTAGAGGTTATGGAGCAAGGGGTGTACGGGGTGTGGGGGTCCATGTGGGAGGGGTGTCTGGGGGGGTGGGCGGGGGGGGGCATGTGCCAGGAGGGGGGAGGGTTGCATGTGGAGGGGGTTGTCTAAAAGGGGGGGTGAAGGGGTCTAGGGGAGCAATGTACAAGGGGCAGGGTTGGGGGCAATGGGTGTGGGGGTTCTGGGTTAGGGGGATATCCTAGGGGGTCGAGGGGGCTTTCCAGAATGGAGGGGGTGTCTAGGTGGGGGAGTCCAAGAGGGAGGGGGTGTCCAAGAGGGGGGTACCCATAAGATAAATCTATAAAAAACTTAATTGTACATTGTTTAGAGATCTAGGTTTTAATGTGGGTGTTGGGGGTAAACCAAAATAATCTAATGTGGTCATAGAAAGGTTTGAAAATTCATGGTGATTTTAATTTGAAACATTTTTCAATTCCATTAACTATAATATATGTTATGATTTTTTATGGACATTTTATTGATGGTTACTTATTATCTTATGGAACAATGAATATAATGTAAATAAATTTTTTTGATTATTTATTTAATATATGTTTATATTCCTTAGAATGGATAGATACTGGATGTACAATGTTGATCGAATCATTGATGAATTTTAGGACTTATGGCATTCCATGGACTTTTCATTCACTAATGACTCAGATGGATGATTGATTCGATTCTCATGTTTTGATTTTGTTGGAATACCATGGTTAACTAGTGAGGAATTGATTTATCATATCACTAAACAAGGATTCCAGAAAATTATCATCTGTGGTATGCCAATGGAGAAAAAGCGCAAGTGTTGATTGACAACGATTCAGCAGAAATGATTGGTCTGAAAAATATGATTATCGCTCCTGTTCCTTTTGTATCTGAATACAACTCATCACGTAGAACAGTGGAAGAGGAAATGAATACTGGAACATATTTTTAATCTATTAATTCGGATGATGACGTTGAGAGTGCTATAAAGAAGATGGACGATGCAAATACTCTAGTATATCAGGCATGTGGAAAAAGGAGAAAACATTTGTTTTTAATGTTATTATATCATGGAAAAGCAATGTATGGATTTAGTAATACTACTGTCGACTATCTACTTACATTTATTAAGGATTTACTGTCTATTGAAGAATGTATTCCAGAAAAAAATTACAAGGAATCACTATTTATTGAAAATTTGGATTTTCATCTATTAAGATTCATTCTTTCCCCAATTATTGTTGTCTGTTCTAGAAGAAAAATACAGAGTTAAGTTAGTAAAAAAAGTGTGGCACATCAAGGTGGAATACTAATAATGATGGAACACAATATCACATACCATAGAATGTGATGTGGCAATTCCCTTTAATTCCCAGGCTTTAAAAACATTTTATGTCAGAAAAAATGGAAAAGAATATGATATAGCATGAAGATGATATAAATAAGGAAAAGGATGAAATAGTTCATCCTGAAGACGATTATTGGAAGAGTCAAGAGTTTATGGTTTTTAATAAATTTATATATATATATTAATTTATTTATTTGAAAACATGTTTTATTTATGATAATGGTATTATATATTTATTTGTTTATAGGAAAAATCAGACAGATATAAATGAAATAAGAGTTTAATGAATCATTTTTATACTCATGGACACACTTCACTCCCAGATCTTGAGCAATAACATGCAATTTAATATTAAAAGTATTTAACTTTTTTTAGTGTAAATTATTTGACTTATAATTATGATTTATTATTTTTTTCTAGAAAAAATAATTGAATATTGAGGGTCGCGTTCCTCACTCTACATTGTTATGTATAAGCTTAAAAATGTGAGATGGTAATGTGCCAAATACTGACATAGAGAATGTGATTGTATATTTATTCAAATTATTTTATTTTAACTGAATTTAATTATTTATATTATTTTATCATTTTAATTAATGTTACATATCAATCAACAGAATGCTTTGGCGACATTGGCAGAAAAAGAACCTGACATTTTAGGCCCGAACGATAATCTATATTAGGTATTAGGAGATGATCATCACGATAGAATGTGTTTTCGAACTAGGAAGAATATTGTACCATATAGATACTGGTATACTAACAATGTTTCTTCAATTACGGATTTTAGTTTGGTCACAGTGGAACAGATGAATTCTGTAATCAAAGAAGAAACTAAAAAATCAGAAAACGATGTAATTTAAAATATGAAAAATGTTATGTCTGCCATTTCTTCTACACTTTCACCAGAAGAATCTGTAGCAGTTTGTACATGTTTAATGTCGATGAGTTCTGTTGGTGGAGCTGGAGCTGTAGCAGGAGATAGAGATATAACCGGAGCTGAAGCTGGAGTCGGAGATGTTTCCAGAGCTGGTCCTAGTGTCAGTGCTGATACCGATGCTGATGTTGATGATGATGCTGGTGGTGTGATAGGTGATGATGGTGTGTCTAAAGGATGTGCAGATAAGAGTTATCATGATTCTGATGATATTGACATTGACACTCACTATTTATGTGACTTGTATTTTTGGATTGTTAATATGTGTAATTTTACTAAGCAATGAGGTATTATTATTTTAATATTGAACTGTATTTTAGTGTTTATAACTATTTATACATATATTTTATGTAGTAGATATGTTTTATTATTATTATTATATTGTATTGTGTCCTCCTCTAATGCGACCATCGTACCTCCTCGATGACGTTTCTCTGAGGCAGCCCCTCTATCTCCTCTAGCACACCTCGAACGGTATGTAGTAGAATTTTACATTATTTTCTTTAGTTATCCCCTCTATTATTTTCATTGATTATATTGTGAGTTTGATAACTTGTATTGGTGTACAAGATAGGGATGCATGCTATGCAGATAACCAAAAAAACATAGCTAATGAAATTGATTTTCTCCAATGACTTGAAATCAGGATTGACATGAATTTAAAATTCATGAGATAATGGTAATATTATACCATTTTTGGAAAGACATTAGTAACCATTTAATATGTTTTTATTGGTGTTTTCCATGTAAATTATGTGATAAATTGTTTTTTTGGGTTCTAAATACTCAATTCCATTATAAGGGGGCATGGTGGCAGGGGCAGGGGGTGTGCAAGGGGGTAGTGGGGGCAGGGGTCATGGGTGGGGTGTGTAGGGGGGTGTGCAAGGGGGAGGGGGAGGGGGTGTTGTCCAGGGGTTGGAGGGGTGTGAAAGGGGCAGTGGGGGCCGGGGGGGACAGCTGCTGTGCAGGAACCATTGGTATTGAATGTGATTTCACATATGTTAAGATTGTAAGTGAATTTTATTAATTCTCATTGTTTCCATTCATTCTTGCATGCATGAACTTGCATCTATTTGTGTTTTCAACTTTTGAGGGGTTCTATATTACTAGGATTCAGCTAAATCAATGATTGGGGTGAGCGAGGCCAGTAAATGAGCAATAATTGTCATGTTTTAAAATCAAATAGGTTTCCATTTGTTTATTCTTACTGGATTTGCAACATGTATACTAAATATTGGTTGTCATTTTTTCACTTGTTCTTTTCAGGTATTTGAGGATTCCTATAAATCACAAGTAATCATCCTAATCCTTGATGTCATTGGGAGGAAATTACAATAAAATTCAATGCAACACTACATTTTTTCCAATCGATCGATAACCATTGTGTTGTTCTTTTTAGTACAGGATTTTGGAGTACATTACCATAAAACCTTGTTTTTTCAATATTATTTCTCAAACGCTGGTGGTCCTTTTGAAACGGTTTCCTCCCCAAGCATTATTCTAATCCCTTTTATTAGTATAACGCATCCAGAATATATCATTATGAGGCTTTATTTTTCTCAATGACTTCACAAGAACATGATTTATTATGTGTATTCTTTCATATGATAGGCAGTGTATGTGGATAGGGATGCATGCTATGAAGATAAACAACAACAAAACATAGATGATTCTTATGCATGTGAGCATATAAATAAGTATCCTCTTGTGTGGGGATTGTCACCTTTGAGGTAGAGTCCCTCTCCCAGCCTATTTAATTCGGGAATTTTTTAAATTGCATTTAGGTGCCTTATTAATTCTACTTTTCTATATTAAATTGAAAAGCATGACCAATATTTAGTTTAAGTAACTATTTAATTTTATAAATATGTCATGATTTGGTAATAAAACCCCTCCTATGGAGGTGCGCTGTCTGTGAATACTCACAGTAATAGTTTATGCTTATATAGCTTGTTTGACATTATTTCATTTATTTTTTCCATTTTAATCCTTACTCCTCTATATTGAGACACCACATACATCTCCAATGATTTTTTTGACTCACAGGGGGGTACAGGGGGCAGAGGGGTGTGCAAGACGGGGTGTGGGTGTGATGGGGGTCTATCTAGGGGGTGTGCTGCCGAGAGGTGGGTGGTGGGATAATGCACGAGTGGTGGTGGGGATAGGGGGCAGGGGCAGGGGAAAGGGGTAGGGGTGCATAGGACATGGGGAAGGGGGCACAGGGGCACGAGGAAGGGGTAGGGTGGAGTGGGGAAGGGTGGGTAGGGGTAAGGGCAAGGGGTAAGGGAAGTAGAAAGGGGGATGGGGATGAGTTGAGGGGGGAAGGGTGTAGGTGGTGCGAAAGTGGGCAGTGGGGGCCAGGGGGTGTGCAAGGGTGTGTGGGCTGTGTAGGCACCATTGGGGTGAGTGATGCTAGTAAATATGTAAAAATTTAAAGGTTTAAATTCACCATGGTTTCCATTTGTTTATTCTTATTGAATTTTTAACTAGTATACTGAATACATTTAGTCATTTATTGCACATGTGTTTTTATGTATTTGCGGATGCCTATAAGTCACAATTATGCATCATAATTCATGCTAAAATTTAGATGTAAGTACAATCAATTCGAATGCAATACTACTTTTGGTCCTTTCATTCGATAACCATTGTGATGTTCTTTTTAGTACAGGATTTTAGATTACATTTTCATTGGACCTCGTTTTTTCAATATTATTTCTCAAACGTTGATTGTCCTTTTGAAACAAATTCATCCCCAGAAATTCTTATCATCCCTTTTATTACTATAACTCATTCCTAATATATCTTTATTAGGTTTTATTTGTCTCAATGTCTTCACAAAACCTAAATTTAATGTGAGTATGCTTTCACATGATATGTTGTGCATGTGGATAGGGATACATGCTATGAAGTTTACCAGTAACAAAACATAGTGCATGATTATGCATGTGAGAATATTTATTTGGATCCTCTTGTCTATAGATTGACATCATTGAGGTAGAGTCCCTCCCCCATCCTCTTTAATTCTAGAATTTTATAAATTTCATTTAGTTGGCTTCTTGATTCTTCTTGTTTATATTAAATGAAAATTCCTGATAAACTATTAGTTAAAATAATTATGTCTTTTTATAAATATGTCATGGTTTTGTAATGAAACTCCTTCAAAAAAGTGTGCTGTCTCTGAAAACTAACATTGGTAGTTTATGATTATATAGAATTATTGATGTTATATCATTTATGTTTTTCATTTTAATCCATACTCCATTCATTTGAGACACCACGAGCATCTTAAAAGATTTTTTTGACTCATATGAGGTTTGAAGGGGGGAAGGTGGTGAGCATGGTGGGGTGGGGGTGTGCTGGGGGTTTGACCTGGGTGGTGGGACTGCATGAAAGGGGCTAGTGGTCTAAAACACAAGTGGGAGGATAGGGGCATGGAGAGGGGCAGGGGGCAGGGTGTAGGGATTCAGGGGCATGGGGCTGGGGGCTTAGTGGAGGGGGCAGGGTGCAGGGGGCTGGGTGCTGGGTGCAGGGGGCAAGGTGGAGGGGGCAGGGGATGGGGGCAGGGGGCAGGGTGTAGGGTGGCGGGGGGCAGGGTGGCGGGGGGTTGGGTGGAGGGGGGTAGGAGGCACGGGGCAAGGGGGTGTGTAATGGGGAAGTGGGGGTTGGGGGTGTGCAAGGGGGCTCTGGGGGACAGGGGGTGTGCATGGGGGAAAGGGTTTTGTAGTCCCCATTGGTATTGAATGTGATTTCTCATATGTTATGAGTGTAATTTCATTTTAGTAATTCTCATAGTTTCCTGTCATTCTCTCATTCATGAACTTTCATCTATTTGTGTTTCCAACTTTTGATGGGTTTCATATGGCCAGGTTTTAGCTGAATCAATGATCGGGGTGAGCGAGGCCAGTAAATGTGATAAACTTGTCTAGGATTAAAATCATCTAGGTTTCCATTTGTTTATACTTATTGTATTTGAAAATATTATACTAAATAGAATTAGTCATTTTTTTCACCTATTCTTTTCAGGTATTTGAGGATGAATATAATTCACAATTAAGCAGCATAATCCTTGATGACATTGAGAAGTAATTACAATCAATTTCAATTGAATAATACTTTCGGTCCTTTCTTTCGATAACTATTGTGATGTTCTTTTTAGTACAGGGTTTTGGAGTACATTACCATTGGACCTCGTTTTTTCAATATTATTTCTCGAACGCTGAGGGTCATTTTGAAACACGTTCCTCTACAGGAATTATTCTCATCCCTTTTATTAGTATTACTCATTATTAATATATTTTATGAGGTTTTATTTGTCTCAATGTATTCACAAAAACTAAATTTCTTGTGTGTATGCTTTCACATGATAGGTTTTGTATGTGGATAGGGATACATGCTATGAAAGAACTAACAATAAAACATATCCCATGCATATGCATGTGAGCATATATATTAGGATACTTTTGTGCCGGGCTTGACACTGTTGATGTAGAGTCCCTCTTCCATCCTATTTAATTGAAGAATTTTTTAAATTGCATTTAGCTGACTTACTGATTCATGGTTGTTTATATTAAATTTAAAATCTTGATCTAGTTTTAGTTAAAATAAATTTTTATTTTATTAAATAATTCAACGATTTTTAATAAAACTCCTCCAATGGAGGTGCGTTGTCCGTGATAACTCACAGTGGTAGTTTATGCTTATATATCTTGTTTGACATTATTTCATTTTTGTTTTATTTTTTTATCGTTACTCATATCATTTGAGACACTGTGGGAATCTCCAAATATATTATTGACTCACAGGGGGGTGTGAATGCTAGGGGGCTACTGCAGAACAAGGGGTGGTGTAGGGGGGCTGGTGCAGGCTAGGGGGCAGGGGGTGTAGGGGGGTTATAGGGGGGATGTGTAGGCTAGGGGCTGGGAGGACGAGGCAAAGAGGCAGGGGATGGGGGCTGGGTTTTAGGGGTAGGGGGCTAGGGGTAGGGGTCGGGGATGGGTTCGGGGGTAGGGGCAGGGTTGAGGGGGAAAGAGGAGTGGTAGGGGGTAGGGCGAATTTGGTAGGGGGGTAAGGGGGAAGGGGTCAGGGGCGGGGGAAAGGGGGATGTGATAGGGGCTGGGGGTTGGGGGTAGGGGCAGGTCTGTAGGCTAGGGGGCAGGGGGGAAGGGTGGTAGGGGAAGGGGGCAGGTGGCAGGGGTTGGTCTACAGAGTAGGGGGGCATGGGCCAGGGGCAGGGGCAGCGTGTGGGTTGAGGGGGCAGGGGACCGGGGGCAGGGTGGTGGGGGGAAGGGGGCAGGAGCAGGGGGCAGGGGCAGGGGAAAGGGGCAGGGGCAGGGGGCAGGGGGCAGGGGGAAGGGTGGAGGGGGCCATGGGGAGGGGGCATGGGTTGTCTGTAGGGCAATGGGGAGGGTAGAGGTCTAAAGGGAAGGGAGGCAAGATGGAGGTCTACAGGGGAGGGGGAGGGGTGGGGGTGGGTGGTGGGAGTAGGGTTGAGTGGGGAGGTCTGTAGGGCATGGGGCAGGGGTGTCTATAGGGATGGTGGAGGGGAGGGTGTCCAAGGGGGGTGGGGAAGTTGGGCAAGGGGTGTGGGCCAGGGATGTATAATTTCGGGTGTACCCTTCACATCATAAAACAATATTACGATATAAATTTTTAGGAGGTCCTGTCACATCAAAATGTTAAAATTATCAAAAATTGCATATAGAATATATATTAATCATATACATTAATAACCCATTAAAAGGAATGAATTTCATTTCATAAATCATTATTTCACAAATATCAGGTTCCCAAATAAAATAGGTAATAAAAAACATTGATATAAGAACCATTAAACATGACTGAGAAGTAAATGTTGTGTTTTTCAAGTACTGTTATTTTTGAAAACATTATATTCGACATAAACACCACAGAGAAAATATTATATCACATTAATTGTAATATAATGTTGAATAAATGATTTTTAAGGATGAACCATACATAACATAGTGTGAAAGAGGGATAACTTGAAGAAATTAAGATTGGTTCAATAATTCCATTACCTTATATAAAAAATTATTCTTACAATTAATGTCATTTGTAATCACAATAATCTCTTAAATTTTTTATAATAAACCCTTTTATACATGGAATTGATTTATTATGGTTTTATTATGTTCTTTTATGGGCCATTGGATGAGTAATTTTGTTTTAATTCATCATTCTGGAGTATTCATTTCTAGTTTTCAGTAAGAGTTCACTTCTTCCGAGGAATGGATGTTTGTGCTAAACATTGATAAACATAAAATATTTCTATTACAAGCTATTAAAATATATTCATTTAGTTTAAATTATATTATAATGTATTTGGTTTTACACCATGAGGACGAATCAATAGTGTAATTTTAATGATGATCATTTTAGGATAATTTGTGTTCTTTTCAAATCACAGTGAACATGTTCCATAGTATCTTTTAGTATTAAGTATAAATGTTATTTACAAAACATAAAATGTGTTAAAAATACATATTAAAATATCTTTTCATTCATTGAATGGTTTTATTTATAGCATTGAATCTGTTGAATTAAAAAGGATATGCATCGATCGTGATGTTGGTAAATTAAGACATCATGTGCTACAGTTTCATTTTTGTAAAAAAATAGATCATGGGTGGATTATAATGAATAATCATAAATTAACATGATATAATTATATATTATAAATTGTACTAGATTAATAATTATATTTGGATGATAAATGTATGGGATAAGATAGCAAATGAAATGATATTTGGAAGGAATTTGAAAGAAAGAAAGTGAAATTGCATCTTTAATTTTCCTCTTAGGATCCTCTTCAAGGCACATAAGATTATACATTGGATGATAACATGATCTCTTGAACGTGGGGTAGGAAATAAATAATATTATTGGTTGAAATGTGGATATGTAATGATTCCTGAGAGGTATATTGAAATGAGGTTATGGAGGGTGGTATTTATAGTGGTGGTGTGGGGTGTTTTCTCAATATTTATATCGTTTTTTTAATTTCCCTTTTGAAAATAAATATTGATGATTCCTTGAATAGATACATTAAATTTTGAATTTATGTTCTAGATTATGGGGAATAAATCACTCATGGGGCCAGTTATAGTGGATTTAGCTTATAGTGTATTTATAGAGTAAATTTTCATATTATATAATTCATAAAAATTTGTGTATTTTATAAAAATCACAAAAATTCACCCTATAAAATTTTAAACATGTTGAATTAAAAAATAACACAATTTTATGGGAATAAGTTTCTTAATTTGAGTAATTTATTTTTTTGTACTCATCATTTACATGGAAAATACAAATTTTAAAATTATAGCAGATTTTATAACACATTAAAAAATAAACTAATGTCTCATAAAATTATCAGAAATTAATATTAGAAAAAATTATATATTTAGGAATACATTTTTATGAAAAAAAATTCATTATATAAATTATTTTAATATTTTAATTTAATATTTATAACTCAAAAAAATACAAAAAAAAATATTTTTTATTTTTAAAACATTACCTCTCATTTATAAGGTTTGTAAATTTTATTTATAATTTAGAGGGGGATGTTACTTTTAAGTTTGTTTTTTTTTTACACATAAGGGTCTTATTAATATTCATAAGGGTATGTTACTATTCATCAAAAATTATGTTTGTCTTACCAGCCACCAAATATCTAACCGATTGCAGCCATGTATGTTTTATTTTTTGAATTGTAATCATAAAAGCTCAAAAATTTAGTGTAATGGTCACACATAATATAGTATAATTATGTGTAATTTTGTTTATTAATGTGATTTTATGTTATTATACTATTTGACATTACTATATGAATAAGGAAATTTCAATGATAAAATTTTGGGTCATTCCAAAAAAAATGGTATGTAATCCAAAAAAAATTATACAATTCCACGTGGACATATAACACTACTATTTAAAGATGTTTATATTCATTTACCTATCTTTAGGACACATGTAGATCATGTTCAGTGATGTATTTGTGTACATATTTGTACCATTATTTGCATTCATGTTCTCATTGATGTTGGAATAGAATCAATCTTAAAATTATAGAGTGCCATTTTGAGACTATATCCCATCACTTATTTAGTATCTATGTAATTATAAGCGAGAGACTAAGGGGAATTTTTTTTATTATAGAGATTAATATATTTAAATTGGTTTCATAGAGCCTGGTGAGGAGACTTCCTCACTAGAGGAATCTTGACAATTTTTCCCTACACCTAGCTATCATCAGGCATAGGAGCTACACTAACATCATTGGATTACGTAAATGACGATATTTCAATTTATTCAACATTATATGATGGATTGATAATTTTTGTCCAATCACATTATTATGTGATGGAATCTCTAAACATGGAAAATAATGGAGGGGAATATTCATCAGGGTAATTTTCATTATTATATTAATTTCACCACTCATTGTTATGTAAATGTTAATCTATCAAATATATTATAATAATTGGGTTATATCAACTATCATTGATATATTCGTTTTTAAAATTATTTTTTCATCATTAGTCTTGGGTGACATGTACTCCTCAGAAATATCATTCTTTTAGTTGAAAATAAATGTTCTATTTATGCCACGAGGGTGGTAGGTCGAGCATTATTTCCTATCATTTGATAACTATCATACCATTTGACGAGACATGCATCCATATAATGGGATTAATGAGATTCTGTGGGAATGTAATCACTATGTAACACAATTAATTTTTTTATTGATAGAATAATTGAGGGTCATATGGTATGAATACGAAGATATTGTATTTAAATAAAGACACAATATTCTCTATAGTGCATTTAATGCCAATTGTAAACAATCATGAAGGTATTTATAGTTATGGAAGAGGATTGTGAACTGTGTTTTGAGAATGATTTGACCAAGTGATTTATACTCAATATAATCATATCCATAAATTTTAATATTTTTTTGATATTTGATAGCATCACATTAGAATATACTTATGAGGGTTTTATATTATTAAATATGATCCTGAATCATTTTTCAATTATAGATCAAATGATGCCACTACTCTCAAGTTTTTCCAAGATGTATAAGGGTTACAATTTTCCTTATAAAAACTCATTTATTATTTATAAAATAGATATTCTTTTATCCCATCATGGGACTAACTTTTGAATTGTATACTTAAAATCCTGATATCATATCCTTTATCTCCTTTTTTATTAATATGGAATCATTATTTTCTTTCTATAGATAATTTAAAATGTGAATGGAATTAAAGGGTGAGATGTTTGTGAGGAGTACAAAATATTGTTTCAGGATGTTGATGTTTTGGGCCAATAGCCTTCATTTTCCATAAGAGGCAATTCCCTGGTGTGAGGCTTGTTGATTGATATAAGACATATTGGGGCCGACATTCTCTATCAAATATTTGATTTCATGTGAGTCTATTTTAGAATAGATAGAAATGCTAATTTCCATGGATTGATTAATAACATATTGAGATGTTTCTTCCAATAAGTTATTTATTGTGATGGGATATGATGAGGATTAATATTACTTAGTTGATTCTCTACTCTCCCAAGGATTACACTAGAGTGCTTCTAAAAAATAGAAATATAAACGGTTTTTATGAATACATGTCCTTAATATATAGAATCATGTTGACCTGATACTCATCATCTATCACGATCTATTTCTCTCCATCCAATATTTTAGATAGGGTCTTTCAATTCATATACAATTTCATCATTAGATAAAGTATCTACAATGTGAATGAAATTGATCGATTCCTATAATGAATCTTGGATTTATGAGGGCTACATTTGGAGGGGAAATTATCATCTTTATAGCATCAGGTAACAAACTCATAATGTGTTTGAACTTTCTGGGAAACAAATATATGTTATTTATTTTTTGGTTTTCACATATAAAACTAAATGTACCAATGAAATGAATATGGTAATGTTTAAGTTGATGATTTATCTATTTTATAGGGGATAACGATGACAATTATTGGTTATCTAGGCTCTATGGATCACATACACTCAGTCTACTTGTTTTCATGACCTCCACTAATCGACATTTCACAAATTCTATCACTACTATGAAAAAGGATATACCAATGTTTTTTAACTATTGTTATAACCCTTCAAACAATTTTTATTTCCTATATAAATTTTTTGGTTGACCATTTGGTGATTATCCATTTGAATAGTACTATACCATGTTTTTTACAAAAATGATTGAATAGTATACCTATTGAAGCGGATCATAAAACATTAATACAAGCAATTTCAATGGATAGTCTTATGCCAATGATTTTTTTACATTGTTGTTATAGGTCATGTGTTGAAAAAATATCCATCACTTGGTATTGATATAACAACCTCTAACTTATATTCAAACAACTTTACCACTATCCTAGGAAATAATATATTGTTATATACTTGTATATAATTAAACATTAAATATAACAATTTTTTATAAATATTATTATTATGCTTAAATAATGGAACCACATATATAAATGGTTTTATTAATCTATTAGAATAGTTTCTAGTAAAATTACATATACCCATGGATTGATCAAACCATTGGTAGAAGTCATATATTTAATAAAAAATAGCATTCGTTATTGATCCACCAACCTCCTACTTGTATTCTAACAAGAATACCATTATCCTATAATATATAATATTTTCATATATAAAATAATATAAATGTATAAATATTAATAAGTTTATTTATTAATTAATAATATTATTATTATGTATAAATAATAGAACTACCATTCCCAATGATATGTTTGAACTATTAATATATGTGTCCAAAAAAATTACATATACGAATGATTTCAGTAAAAATTGTTATAAGTGGAAATATGATTTAATACACAAATTTTATCTTGAAAAAATTATAATATGTGTCCCAAAAAATTAAATATTTCAATGGTTTAGTGGAATTGTTGGTTTATGTGGCTATATACATATTTATACAAATGTTTTTCCATTCCTGTTGGTATAGGGTGCCCATACAAACAATGACTCTAACCACTAACATAGACACATTTAAAAAGTACATATTTCTTATTGTGTAAATTAGAACATCCTAATTCCCCCCCCCCCGCCACTAATTAATCAATAATGATAGAACATAATCATTTAAAAATTTGGGATAGCACAACATTACCAGCCTAAATTCAACCATCAACTAGAGGATTTCCCTAAAGATAAATCATTTATGGATGTTAATCCCAAATACAAAATAAAATGTGTAATACACTATATGGTTACATAGAATGACATCATTGGGTCTTCTGAGCATTGGTAACATTAGAAAAATTATTAATCATAACGAAAATGTAGTACCGCTAAACATATTCAATTTAGATAGAATAAATCATATTCTTTATATTCAAATATAAGATACATCATTTCTCCTTTCTCTAATCTAGACAAAGATTTGTTTCACTATTATTTGAGGGGGTTATATATGATTTTCATTGAGACAAGTTGTTGTCGGTGGAATTGGAAATTTCTTGGGGACAATAGTCATTATTTCTAAATTATATGTCCCATTTCCATGTGTTCTTAAAATCGGATGAGATGTCCCTCTAATGTATCTCATTGAATCCTATATCATTTTAAACTACCTCAAGATCCCAAAATAATCTAATATATTTTATAGTAATCCTTATGGGTATCAACTCAATATAGAGATTAAATATGAATATCATTAGTATATTATCAGTTGGGGGTTTCATTTTCATGGATAACGTTATACCCTTACAACATTGAATGATTCTCAATACCCTATCATTATCTTATAATTTAAAATTTTAGGGATCAAATATTATCTTCTCTCATAACATAGATCTATATTAATAGATAAACTACAGAAGGATATCTTCTCAGTTATTACTGAAATTATCTAGAATGTTGTTATATTGGGAGAATGATGTCCCTGCTATAGTCATCAAAAAACGAACTAAACAAGGATACATACTAATTTTTGATTTATTGTTTCATGGGTCCACAACATGATATAAAATGTGAGTGATGTTACACTATTTTACATTAGTCATTACATTTTTGAAAGGAATGATATTTTTTATTGGTTCTAGTAAGATTTAAATCTATGCACCCGAGGTTTTGTTTCTATTATGGTTTCATTGGTAATCTAGATCCATCCTCTACCCCAAGTCGATATTAAGAAACAAAATCATGTCATGATGTAATTTTTGAATATTTATATGCGTGTTTTTAAAAATAAGGGAAAACCTATTGGGTGTGATATGGTCGAATTTCATGATTAATATCTTGAATCCTTAAATTAGTTTTTTGCAACTAATTTCCTTGACAAGGATTCAGTTGGTTCCCAAAATGGGAGGAATATTTTTAATTAATTACTTCAAGGATGAATGAAATATACTCTACGATTTAGATACTAAATAATTTATATTATCTTACTACATTAATTGAGAAAAATATTCATATTGTATATGTACTATAGGGAAAACATTTGAATTTTTTTCGAGTTAAACAATGTATGAATATTTCCCTATTGTAATTCCATGTGGAGTAGTTTTGGTAATTCCAACATGGACTCATATTGTGAAATAAATTCCCTTTACATGATATTTTTGGTCTCCTGTAGTCGTGGATGGGTTGTGGCCTCACCCATTCCCTTTTCTTAGGATGATTCTATGTAATAAGAAGGAAATTTCACATTTTATGCAGCTCTTATATGATGATTCTATAGTTGGTGTTAGGTACACACACATTCATTTTATGTTTTGATGTGGATTATATTTTGGTATATTTTAGTGACCCCAAATATATTAACCTCAATCTCGTTTCTTCATAATTAATTTTTCATTAGTTATTGCGGATCACTACACCAGAGATCAATTTGTTTTGTATTATTTAAGGAATATATATATATATATATGATACACATTTAAAAATAGAAAAAATAAAATACAATGAATAATACACTTAATTTTTTTATTTAATGACCTCCTTCAGTGAGTTTTCCTTCATATCCCAGGGATAAGAAAAGATAAGGGTGATAAAAACATTCTCAGTAAGTTTTGCATATTGTGGAATCTATCAGAAATTAATAAGTGTAAATCTATATAGAATATCAATAATTTAACAAGAATACCCTTTATTCAATTACATGACTATATTGATAAAAAAAATAATTATTAAAATTGAATGGTAAATAAATGAACTTACATTCCATTTATTTAAAAAACTAAGAATTTAATTAAACAATATATAAAATCAATGTAAAATTATCATGGACAATAATAACAAAATACAAAATTATGGAAATTATAAATTATTTGACATATTTATCTTTGGAATGGTGGTACCTCAACTGTCAAGTCCTTTTAATGAACAATTTTAAAATATTGGAAAATACCATTTAATGGTAGTTTTTTTAACTTGTATGATTATTGATTCGTCATGTGTATATAAATTCCAAACCCCATATATCAATTATTTAACAAATAATTAATTCAATATGTAATTATAGAAGTATTTCTCCATTAATTATCCATATAATAAATATCAATATTGAGTAACGAAAAATTATTTATCAATATTCCATCAGGAATTAAAAATAAATTCATGGTAAACCTCATATGTGAAAATGGAATTTGATTGAAAATATAATAATATATAACATACATAGAATATTGTTAGTGATGAGAATTAAAATAATTTTTGAAGGATAAATGATAATATTCATTCAACAAGAGTAAACGAAATACCAAAATAATGGTTGATTGTGAAATAGAGGAATACAATGTAGATAACTATTAAATTATGCACAATGAAGGAATAGACATAAATTTTAACATTACACATCACAGATATATAGTTATTTGTGTTAAATACTTCTAAGGGGTAGTATATACACCAAATTAAATTGAATAGGTGTATATTAAAGTATATTTCTCAGTGAAATGAAAATCGAGATGAAATCCATTACAACAAACTCCATTTTTTTAAAAATTCATTTAAATTGTTTTAATAGAAATATTCATGTCATTAACATATACCATAACCATATTCATATTTATAATATCATATATTATCTTATTATAACATATCACATATCGTTTTATGAATAATATTTAATTATTTTCAATGTTTCATGTCTTAATTTCCAGGTTTTCTCATTCATGTCTCATCATAAAAAAATAATTTTATTTCATATAACATATAGATCCATAATATCAATAATTATATTATTTCTATAAATATTATTGTTACTTATTAGGTATATTTTTAGAATCATTCATCATGATTTTTCATGGAAAATAAATTGCATCGCATCGTGGAGACGATAAGCCATACATACGCACGAGTAATGATATCATTCCATTAATGAGTGAAATACTAAGGATGTGGGTGTGATATGAATTTTAAATAATCTATATAAAGTATTATATATTTAAAAATATTAATTATATTTATCCTTAAAACTATAAATGTAATGTGTAAGTGAAATAAAAAACACATTGCCTAGTTAGGCAGTTGTCTATGACACACATGATCAATGGAATCAAATTTTAATTAGAATGGAATGGAAGAACGAATATGTCATATTATAATTCCATAATTATAGTAATATTAAAAATATTCTATATATACATCAAATTCATCATTATATAAAATAATTTTAATTTTAATTTAAAATGATTTACATTGGTTTATGAGGTGGCAGTCTCCCATAGATAATGATGTTATATTGTCCCATGTGATAGGGGAAGAGATGAATAAATATAATAATATAAACATAATAACATATCATTATATTTTAGATATATTATTATTAAATTTGATGTGTTAAGAAATTTTTTAGTGTGGTAAACGAAGAATGAAAATGAAAGAGCTACATTAAGATGATTTCCTTATGTTAGATAATTGTCATTTTGATTAACTTGTAATGACATTAGTATTTTTATTTTGGATGGAAAGATGTTATAATATGTGGATAAGGATGTTTGAGAATGATTATTTATTTTTTTGGTAGATAAAATGAATTTATATATATATTAATGATTGAAGGGAGCATGTGGGATTTTATATGATGCGTAGAGGAAAGACATGAAATTTAAGAAAATAATAACGTGTATCTATGATTTTCCCATGAAAAAGTGTACAAAATGGTCCGTTAAATAAAATACAGGTTAAGGGTTAAAAATATTTCCTGAAATTTTTTTTAATAATATTTTGGTCACATTTTACCCTTTTCATCTTAGTTTAAATCTTGTCATACCAATTTTCACTATAACCACAATAATTAATTTTTACCATTTTGAATATTCATTATGATAAAAAATTATTTTGACCACATTTTAAATATAAATAACGATTATTCCAAATAAATAATCTATATTCCCAAATTCAATTCAAATAAATTAGGTCAACTAGTTTAAATTCTAACCATAAAGGCATCGAAAATATGATGTTTCCAATGAAAAATATTGCAAAGTATAAAAAATTAATTTATTTGGATAATGAAGAAATGGCTTCAACGAGATTTTAAAATAACATTATAATGGTTGTATGTGACATAATAATTTTTCAGTTATAATTTTCAAGAAAAAATTTGATCATATAATCAGTTTTTTAACTGATCATTTTGGAAACATTTTCATGTGAAAACTCAAGATACACATTATTCTTTTAAAAAATTCAATGTCTTTCAAAAATTGCATGTATTTTAATAATTGTGAGAAAATTTTTATTTATAAATTTATTATTTAAATTCTTAAATTTTTGATCCAATAATAAAACAAAATATATATTTTAAATTAATTAATAAAAAACGATTTTTAATAATTTTATTTATTTATTACTGATTATTGAAAAATGAAAATTTTCATAAAAATCAAAAAACAATACTCTGAAATAGTTTTTATATGATTATTTATAAAATTCTGCTAATATTTTTATATTAAATATTCCTGATCTAGAAAATATTAATTTTAAAATATGTGTACAAAGCCTTTTGAATATTCATTTTAGAAAATATAAATTTTTTCTAAAATGATTTTTTTTCTAAATGATTCATATTTTACATATAATCAATAGTTATTCATTGAATTTATTATATACTATTATAATACATATCGTTTCTATAGTTTTTTTATTCTATAAGGATAGGTTATAAATTCACATTTAAATGATAAAATTATAATTGATTATCAGTTTTCAATTAAAATCCTTGTTTTTTATATCATAAGCCTTCAATGAATTTAAATTTATTATGAAATGAATATATATTACTATCTTGAGTGGATAAATTATATCATAATAAAAAAAATCCATCCAAAATTTTGATGTAATTTTCTTCAAAAAAGTGGTTTGTTCTATATCAAATATATTCTAGTTACCACATTGCCTCCTCTAAATTATAATTTCTCTAAATACATTAACTGATTGATTCGTCTCATCCCCCAATACATACTATCTAGTAACTTAAATATTGATGGTTCTATCTTAGTAAAATATATCATGATTAAATTATATCTCTTGTTATGTGAGAACATGATATTTTTTGAATGAAATCCCATAACAATGATATATTGAACATATCATGTAAATGTTTGAAGATTTCTGTCATTTCTAAATGATTATCCATATCTGAAATACGTTACAAAATATTCAAGGGTTTCATGTACCTAGAAAGAAATTTCTATTATTACCAAACCATGTGAAACCCTTCTATGAGATACTTTTTTGAAAAAATGATCTCCCACTTCGATTTCCAAATCTGTCAACCAATTTTTAGAATAATATTTTCGCAAATATTGATCTACTTTTACATGAGATTGAACAGTCATTATCTATATTTTTGTCTCTTCATCATGTTCTGGTTCTATAAAATTCCTTTCACAAACATCATCACAACATGTTCGGGTATGATATCAATTTACATAAAATGATTCATATAACCGCACAATAATACTGGAATGAAGAAATATCATTATAAAAAACATTACATACAGTCAATACATATCCATTATAACATAAATGTATAGTGATCATGAAATACTATATCAAGATTTATTTCTCTAATAAAATTCATATTCATTGTGTGGTTTGTTCAATTACCAAAAATATTAATATATAATGTATTCATGACCTAAAATGGTATTAGTATTTTTTAAATAGTCCTTATAGACTATCCACCCTTCTGAGGATGGTACGCTATGGTTAAATGATACTCAGTATCTAGATCATTTTGTATAATATTCATGAATTTTGATGTAAAATAGGTATTATGACACAACATAATCTAATGAGTTTCTCCATTAAGTCATACAAACATCATTAATAGAGATAATTGAAAAGAATTGATGTAGAAAATCTACAATTATTGAGAGGAATGTGATGATCTTGTCATTTGATCAATAATAACCCACATTACATCACACATTCTAGGATTCATTTATAGTATTATGAATAACACCATAGTAATTTCAACCGACTTCAAAAATGTCAAATAATTGTATTACATGAATCCTCTATGACTTTTCCTCTCAAATTTCACTATTTTCAAAGCCAAACATCTAGATATAAAATATTAAATTACCCTTTTTAAGTTATCAAACAACACAAGTTCCATTAAAAACCAATATATCATATTTCAACACGGATTTATATAGAATTTTAGGGTGTGATCATCATCCAAAAAAACATTATAATCACATGTATAGGTAGAAAACATAAAATCTATGAAAAAATACTTATGTCATCACCACAAATTTTGTTTTCCAATATCCCATAATTCTCATATTTTATTTTTGTATGCTAATTTCCAATATTTGAGTATGATCTTTTTATCATTTCGAATAAATTTTTGTATCACAATGTAATAAAAAATGATTAATGTCACCCCTCCTAAATAATTCACATTTATTTATATACTACATCAATGAACATAGAAGCCTTTAAATCCTCATTTTGTTAAAAAGAACATTATACTTATTTCATAATGGTTCAACTAGCATATTTTCATTCCTATGGTGGTATTTTATTGAAAAATAATAATCCTTGAGAATTCCTAGCCTTCATATTTCACTCAGGTTGAGAACATTTTTATTTGAAATATATATTTCATGATTTTATGATCCATGTATATCTCACATAATTCAACAAATATATAATGTCCCATATATTCAAAGGAAAGAATACCACTACATACTCATGGTCATGGGTTGGAAGGATATGTTCATGAATGTTCATCTTATTTGATGAATATACAATAAAATTATCATTTTTATAAGAAAAAAACCAAGTACCTTCACAGATTCATCACTATATTTCATAATCCTATCATTTTTTGATGGTTGTGTAAAATTTTTACCATTGTTCAATCTCCTCTTCAATTATTCAAAATATTAATCACATTATAGGGTCTAAACAAACATAAATAATTTATATGTTATCATGGTAAACAGATTCGTTAATCCAGATAAATTATGAATGAATCACCAATAGTAAAACCCCAAACCAATTTAACTACATAAATCTGTTGTGTACATTATTTTTTGCCATTATATTTCTTATTTTCTCCTTAATGGACCAATTGTGAATCTATCATTGGATAAAATATGGACTTGACAAGAAACATCTCAAATCTAAAAAACGCACTTTCTAAAGACCGCATAAAACTATTTTCATCAAACATTATCATGAATGAAATATAATTGATTATTATGATCCTCATCTTTCATTATATACACTAATATTTCATCAATTATTACTTCAATATATTCTTTAACGTATTCCCTGAAGAGTATGGTCGTTTGATCCATAAAAAAAAGAGGGTAAATTACTCAATCCAAATGGTATTAATGTAAATTCTTAATGTATATATATCTAATTCAGAATAAATTCTTTATAAGGGCTTGTTATATTAATATAAACTTGTGAAATTTTGAACAAAGTTCAATATTTGAAGAATATTTGACCTTTATGATGTGGATCCAATAAGTCATTAATGTGACTTCAGGATACATGTTCCTTCTTGTAATGGAATTGATTTCCCAATAATCAATGTATAACCACAAGGATCCATAAGTTTTCTTAATAAAATAGAATTTTCATTATAAATTATTAAAACATAGGGGGAATAAATCACTTATCAAAAATCCCCTATTGTTATTTTAGGTTTTCCAATGATTCCACGTTTTTTATTTTATTGGTTGTCATTTGTAATAGTCTTTTATCAGTGATTAGACTGTTGTAGAACGTATCATTATGTAATATTTTGATGTCTAGGTAATTAAACAATAAATGAAAAAATGTGGTTCTATGCAATAGATATATCCCTAATTTGAAGATTATCTTCCTTATCCACAAATTTTATTTCATCTTCATTTTTTAATAGTGTTTTTGAGAAGTTTTTCTTGCAATGGATTTCAATATAACTCATATGATTTAATCTTCTATATAAAAATTAGGAAATAAACATCGTTAATATGAATGATAAATTTCTTCTACCTACGCAATTTTTTCATCATATACTTAAATCCATGAAATATTTAAGATTATACGGAAATTTTCCAAAGGTATAAAAATAAATTAATCATATATAGCAAATTATTTTTACTAGAATTATAACTTCCTAACATGTATTTATTTATGTGAGGCTTCCATGTTGAGATTTGAAAGATAACACCATTCTTATGGTTCTAGGAATATGGTTATTTTTCATAGAAAATAGGAAATATATAAAATATTGTAATGACTCAGAAGAAAATAATAAATTGGATAAATTATAAGTTATGATTAACGTACCTACCAACATTTCCTAATGTAATTTCACCACAGTTGTGCTGGTCACATATGCTTTTCCTCATCCCCAAAAACTCCTCTATTATATATTCCCTTGATTTTTGGGACAATTTTTTAAATAATTACACCCTTATTTTAGGATGAAGAAATGTTTATAATTGATTTGTTTTATCCCCTTGAATTCATGATAAATATCATCATTTTCTCATCACTTGTATCAAAATTCCTTTCTTTTCTGCATTTCACAAGGTGAATCATCCATAATTTTTCACAAGACATAAATTTATTCATTCTATTATTACTCTTTGACACTTTCACATTTTCTTATTGCTTAGTTGACCACTTATTTTCATGACTACCATTAATCATATTGGATCATGAAAATTTATTCCACATTTTATGTCACATTAATATATTTTAAAAATTGAAAAAAATGAATGACAATCCAACTCACTTCAGAGATATTGTTTAAGGCCCTTAAATAACATGTATATCAGGCATTCTATATAATGAACCTAATTCATAGTAGTCCAATATAGTATTATTATGGTATCCTCACACTCAAGAACACTTTATTCTTACTTTTTATATATTATATGTATCTTTCTATTCATTTTAGTTTGTTTATCATGAGGTAAATATTTATTGAAAATTTTATCCGTAAAATACATCCATTCAATCTGTTATATTATTTTATAATCCCTAGTATTTAGCATCAATAACACCAGTAATCAGCATAAACCTTGATAAAATATATTTCCATTTTAACATTTGCCTTTTAGTCAAATCACATTTAATGAAAATTATTCGCAACGATATTAATCAGTTTCTTAGATATAAATGGTCAGTATGACCACTAAATTATGGGGACTTCTGTTTCTTAGAACCATCCATTATAGAAGAATCAGGATGTAGAATAATATGTTTACCAATTTGTGACATCTTTTTTCCATAACATGATTAAACATCACTTGTATTGATTTAAAATAATTAGTTTCAATACCATTTATATCGTCTTGATCATTAGGGTAATATATAGATTGGATATGAGTATTAATACATTTCATTCCCCCATAAATAATTATTAAAAAATGATATATAATTGATTAACTGATAAAAAAATACATTTTTAATGACAAAACATAATTCTAAATTACTTGCAGCACATAACATAAATAAAAAATTTTGGCTTAATTTAATCATTGGATAATAAACTAGGTTTTTCAGGTGATGTATTTATTTTGAAATCATTTATAATGTTTTTTATATAAAATTTTAATTATACTATGCATATTCCTTGAAAATGTCAATCAAGGTTTGTCATAAGGCACATTTAAATATACCCTGTAACAAAATGTTTAATCATAATTTTTAATTTTTTGATTTATTACACCTATTTACAAAATTTGTATAAGAAATCCCCCATTTAGTTCTTATACCAAGAATTATTTTAATGAAAATACACATAATATCAACGTTACCAAAACATTTGGATTTTCTTATAGACATATAATTAGGGATTATAAATTGATTATTTTCTATAATATATTAATTCCTTGATATATATTTCTATATATTTTACTAACCATACATTGAAATAATCTTTAAGTACCATGATTCTAATAACTGATAGCATGGGTTTAATTTATTTCATGGGAATAGGATACAATGGATCACAATTCCATGGATAGACTAATTTATTTTTAATGTATAACCAAATACATATATGATACCCATTTTACATTTGGAACCAAAAATAAAAGTAATATCAATTCAAAATATTCGTCATTCATAAAATCATATAATGAATTCATCTACTTATCCTAGAGAAAATAAAAAATTCAACGGTGATCTCAAGTGCTCATAAGGGTTACATGCTCAAAAATATGTCATATATATATATGAAATAATTCATATGGAATTATAAATAATTATACAGACCTAAAATTAACCAATATCATGATTATCATAATTAGATATGGAATCGTCAACATGGAATGATAAATAACTAAACACACATTCGATTTAATTAATGTACTACGAATTAAATGAATCCAATAAAAAACCAATTTAAAAATATTAGGGATAATAATAATATAGGAATTATAAATTATGGAAATGATTAATTATTGGATTTCATGAACACACCAATATTGATACCTATACTATTGAGATTGTTCAAAAGATAGTTTAAAAATATTTGTAAAAACCCATTTAATGATCACTTAATGATTTTCCATAGGACATAAGTTATCCATAGATGTTATATATAATTTTAATCCCCCCACATAAATTTATGACCAAAACATTTCTGATATATCTAATAATAAATTTAATTCATTAATAATATTCCTTATTATCAAATATTTGTATTGATAAATGAATATATATGTATTAATATTTATATTTTCAATCAAACATCATTAAAAGAAAACACCTAATTTTCAAGTTTCATCTGTTTCTCGAAATGAAATTATATATGATAATAACAATATGGATATTTAATAAAATTATTGGATCTTCTAAATCATTATTGATAATATTTATTCAACAAGAGTAAAAACAATCGAAAAAAAATGAGAGATTTTAAAATGGATTCATACAACATAGGTAACATATAAATTTTACACCATGAATGAAAAAAATATAATTATAACATTGTACATAAATAAAAAATAAGTATAGGTATTTAATACAACCAAGGGGAATTATATACACCCCCATAATGTGAATAGGTTTATAATAACAAATATCTGTTGAGGAAATAAAAATTGAGATGAAAACCATAACATCACACAACCAATTTTTTGAATAAATTTTTAAATAAAATATGAGTGTTATAATAATGCTATTTATTTATAATATAATCATGTTAATTATTTTAATATCACATTTTATCATTATATAACATTTTTATAAAATATTTATAATAATATTTCATTTTTTCTGTGTTCCACGTGTCAATTACCTTGATTTGTCATGCATTTTTAGTCATCAATGTTCAGGTTCTTTGTGAATGACATATAGATTCATAATATAAAGAGTTAAATAATTGTTTTAAATTTCATATTTACTCAACATATATATTTTTATAACAATTATTTATGGTCGGATATGGGAAATTAATTGCATCACTTCGTGCATAGGGTTGGACGTACAAACGCACAAGTGATTATATCATTCCATAAATGAGTGAATGGTTATTGAAATTAGTGATATATTAATTTTATTGAATAAGTATCATGTAATATATATAACATATGTTAATTAAATTTATCCTTATTAAATTAAATATAATTCTTAAGTGAAAAACTTTGCATCTCTTCATGTGGTAGTAATTCATCCTACATACCAGTAAATTTATAATATTTTAAATGTATTTTAATTTTTGATAGAATATGTGATTTTATTTTTAAATAAGTATATTAATATCATAAATATTATAAATATAAATTCATTAAATATGTCATTATAAACATGCATGATATGTGTTTGAGGGAAAATGTTTTACATCAGTTCTTGAGGTGGTAGTACATCGTACACATGATCGATGATGTCAATTAGTATTTTATTGAGGATCATATGGATACATATGATTCCAAAAAATAATAAAATTTAATAATATGTTATATATTGTTGTTATTTTTTTTGGATGAGTTAATATATAATTAAAGGTGTGAAAGAATAATGAAAGTGAAAGAGGGTTTTTAGATGATCTACTTTTATTAGAAAACCCGCCTTTAGATATCCCCATTAAGACATTGGGAGAGTTAATTTTGGATGAACATCATATATAGAATTTTTATAATGTTTTATTTTGAGATTTATGATGTTTTGGGGTGAGGTATACTTCCTTATAGGTGTGATGAAGTGAAGGGATTGAGTGGCCTTTTCTAAGTGGGGAAGATGATAGACATGGAATGTTGAAAATAAATAACATGTAGAAATATTTTTCACATTTCAAAAGAATACACAATTTTAAAATATATAAGTTTATAGCAGATAATGTTAAAATATTTCCATCCAATGAGGTTTTTATTGTCTTAGTTCATTTTTTAGCATTATTATCTATGTTTAACCCCATAGAAAACTATGTTTCACATTAATATTTTTAATAAAATATTATTATATTCACTATTTGTTATTGTAGAAAATAATGTGGAAATTATTATATAATATAAATTATTATGATTCAAAATATTTAATCAATTTCATAAATTAAAATCTAATAATTGGTAGAAACTAATTTAAAATTGAACCTGAAGACATGTACAAAAATATTTATTTGCAAAGATAAACATTAATATGATTAAAAAAATTAATACTAATTCTATTTGAAATTGACTAAAATGAACCCTTTTAGATTAATAAATATATACTTTATATAAATATAATATTATAATCTTATAAAAAATTGTTAAATTTATATTCCTTAAAACCCAGTTTTTAATAAGAATAATCATTTTGGGTATATTTATTGAAAATGAAACATTTCAATAATATCCCAAAAAATTACCCTCGGATTATATTAATATGATTATTTAAAAAGTAATGTTAAGTTTATAAAAAAAACTTAAAAGTGGAAAATTATTAATTTAAATAACGTTTTTAACGAATGGTTGAACCATCATTTAGAGAAAATATAGTTTTTTACAGAATAAAATGCAATTTTTATTTAAATGATTATTATAATATTTATAATAATTATAAAAATTGAATGAATATTATACCTGTGTAGAATAAATAATTATCATAAATTATTTAATCCTTATCAAATATGTTATAACTAACGAATTTAAATAATAATATTTTAATAGATTATTTAGTTTCGTTTATGCTTGATATTTTGAATATCACATGTTATCAATTGAATTAAATTTATTATAAACTGAATATTTTTTAATATAATGAAGTGTTAATGTAGTATCATATTTATCCCGATTAACTAATTTGATATCTTGTTCATTTTAATTTATAGGACAAATGTTGTTGACAATTATTGATGTGTGATCTTCAATGACAATCATGCCTTTATTTTATTGGTAGTGTGTTATTTCACCCTTTCTGTTTATTGATACATATATGATATAATATTACATATATTTTTTCCATTATATAATAATTTTGTCCTTTTAGACAGCATTCTTTATCAACTATCTACTCGAGTTCTTTCATTCATAAGGAATATGCATGGTGATCCTAATGGAATACCCAATAGTCTATACTGAATACATCCTTGACAAAGTAGGCATACCATGAATAGGAATAAACATTTAGAGAATGTCGTATGATGAATTTTTCTATCTATAAAAAAATAAATCCCTTTCACGAGTACTGTGTAATGATGTAAATTTACCAATAGCTATGGGTTGTGTATTGAATGGAATAGTCGTGGGCAGTCTGAAATGATATGTGGTTTTGGGTATTTTAGTAGGGTATAGTTGTTGACTATGGTTTCCTCTCAAATATGAAGTACATAATGAAACATCATAAACCTATTAATGAAATAAAAATAAAAAAAAATCATGTTACATATAAGGATATGAATTTTATAGTTTTTATAAAATAAGAAGAGGTATGTTGGAAGAAGATTTATTTTTTTAAAATTTCAAGGATAAAACAAAATGATTTCATTTGGTAGAAAATATTATTTTTAGAAGATGTAATCGATATAACTATACCACTTCATATATTTATTAATAATTAAAATTAAAATTAAAATTCACTTTATTATTATAACCTAATTTTATAACCCCCAAACACTATTATATAATTCTCTAACCACAAATATGAAATAAATAAAAGCCTATTCTAGCTTCAATACATTCTATCATAGCTCCCTTATTCGATTGTCAGTACATGGATAGATTACTATTAGTGGTTTATTATGGATCATAGAAATCCCTTTCATTATTATTAATTGGGTATATGGATTATGTTATAAATATAAATATTTATCTTGTGTTGTTCTGTTTTACTCTCACGCTCTCGCTATTCACACATCACTCAAACATTCATGTTTAGGGTAAATTATTCAATGTAATTACTATTTTATTTTAAGATAAGAACTCAATTAAAGTTACACATTATCTTAATTAAATTATCACTTTTATTCCAAGACAAATGTGTTTATGGTGACAATTAGATCGATTATTAAAAAACCCATTGTTCTATTGGATGTGTAGTAAACATAGAAACATTTTTCATTTGAAAAAATATATCAGAGTAATATCCCAATATAATAAATAATAAAAATTTACATCAAAAATACTTATTATAAATATTAATTAATTTAAAATTAATATAAAATTTTTAAGAGAAATGGATGTTTTATTGCAGGAACAACAACATTGCAACAACATAGAGAAAAGAAGTTCTTTTGGGAGGAGAATCTAGTATAAGAGATTACATCATCCAATGGTTTGAATAAATTTAAATTCACCATAGATAATATTATCAATATAATCTAATTAAAGATCATACACATCCAAATGTTAAAATCAGTGATTTATAAAATCAGCATTGGGCTAGTTTTTTTAATACATCTCAAGTGTGAATTAGAAATTCAGCTGAATATTTTTATCCAACTGTAACTAACATTTTGACCTAAAAAACGTGTGAAACTAATTTAATTAAAGTAATATTATTATTTTTTTCCTTTTATCATATATATATATATAAATATTCCCTAATAAAATATTTTATGTAGATGTTATGTCCGAAATGGTGATGTGGTGTCTATTCTGTTGAGTCTAGTACAACATCGACTTTATGGCCAATTTATGCCATTAAAAATCATGGTACATATGAGTTGACATAAAGGTAAGTCATAGAAAATTAATTGAATAGTTATGTTAAGAAATTTTCCATAAAAATAATAAGTAAAAAAATTTATGACAAAAATATAATAGTTCACTGTAAAAGGTCAAAATTGAAATTTTCATCAAATTTACAAATACATGATATAATCCAAAATATTTGATAAATTATCATATTTAATTAACATTGTGGAAATTGTTTCATTTATTATATTTAAAATATTCAATAAAAATGTGTTTTATCAAATCACCCACACATTCCCATTGGAACTCCTAGGAAAATTCAGATGTCATTTTTTTTGAAAATTATGAAAATATAAGCATATTGATATTTCATAATCCATTATATAAATACAAGAAAATTATGAATTTAATTTATAATTCAATCAAATTTTATTTTATATCCATTAATTCATAAATTTAATGAAATGGAAATATTTTAATATTAATAACACTAATCATAGAGAAACATGTTATGGGTCACCCATGATTTTTATTCATCAGTTTTGTGTGTGACAACCTTTTTTAGTTCATATATCGTACATTTATTCAGTATATTCAGTTCATGTAAAACTTTTATTCTTACCTAGTATAAATCCAAAAAAATTGTTCTTCGGTCTTTAAAATAAAATTTTTGGAACCACACACTTTTGTATTTTCCGATGTCAATCCTTACGATCGTACCCAAGATATCCTCATTTGTCATACAATTCATCAGTCAACTATTTATTAATATATGTAAATTTATTTTTTCTATGTTTATTTGATTTTTTTTATTGTCTAAAGCATTTAGATATTGTCGCACATTAATATTTCCATTTGTTATTGTGATGAAACTCATCAGAAGATAAATAAACATATGGATTAACTATTAATATAAAATGATTTTTTACCAAATATAGTTACTATTTCAATTAAATAAAAAACATCAAATGTTGTGGATGTTTGTGAAGATGTTTGGATTTATCAATGAAACAATTTACCATAAAAAATATCACAAAAAATGGTGTTAACATAAAATATTTTATATTGACACAACCATTCACATTAATAATGAATTTTAAAAATATTAATCAACCATTAATGATGAAATATTTTTCATGTTCATCATTAAAAAACTATATTTTGAGACAAAAATATTTTTCATATATTCCACATATAAATTAGAATATTACATAATGTTTTTTTTAATAATTAATACAATATAAACTCATAAAAACACAAAAATGAACAAACTAAAGAACATACGCAAAAAATTTTGTCCCTACACAAAACTAAATATGTTACAATATTCTTAAAATGAACCTATGACATGATATATTCATATTAAATGTGAAAATAAAACTTGGAAAAATAATATAAAATTTAATAGATTATGAGAATCCTGATATTTTCACGTGATAATTGGACAATGTAGTGTGATGAAATCAATGGTATTAGTGTGAATTCCCAAAATGTTGTCCTTCAAACATTTCCCACTAATTGAAAACCTACTTTTTGTTTCCTCTAGTGATATCTCCAATACACGATAAGGGAAATAATTATACAACCTTAGGATCTAAATATCTAGAATTCAACTTAGAATCTATCATAATTTTTATGAACATTATTTAAGGATGTTGTTTCCCTCATAAAACTCCTCTTTATAGATTATATTAGCTTCTATTTATTTTTGTCACTCTTTATAGATCCTTTACTTCTTGTTTTATTTTATTCACATCTCCTCATATTGTTAAGGTTAGAGTTTCCTTTTATCTCTTACATAGTCTAAATCCATATTTCACATACTATCATCCATGATACCTAAAGGTATTCATAAATGGGGAGACAGTAGACTTTCTGGAAAAATAATCTGAAATAGGGACATACTGACTAGAGTCATGTGTGATATCCAACAATCCCAAAGAAAATCATCCAATAAAAATATGTAATCCTTTCATTATGATTAAATAATTTTCCCCTAATTTAGATTCAACTCCCAATTTTATATGTAAGCATGTCCATCTGTTTTGGGTCGTATGGAGTTGTTCTTTTATGAATCAACCAACTCTTCTTTAAGGAGGTAATCCAAATTCTAATTATAAAAGTGTGGTTGTAGATCACTAATAATACCCTTCTATATTCTAATAAATCAAAACAAATATTCCATCAAAAAATCAATTACATCATATAAATCATTAATACTTGTGACCTTCGACACAATAAATATTCAAATATAAAAAAATTAATAAAAATGTTCAAAAAAATGAATGTGGAAAAGGGACAATAATATTGATCTCCCATATATTGAAAATATCAAAGAATAATATGTGTTGTTATGTCATATCATGTATCCTTGAAATAATTCAATTAAGATGGAAAGAAGATAATGACATAAAAACCACATGAGTATCATACAACAAGCTAATCAAATATTATTGGAAATATATGATATTCCCGATTTTCAATTATGGATCAATATATCCTTCACAAGAATTTGTATTTAAAAAATGTGGGGTAATGTAAAACTCATTATCATAAACAAACATCTTAATTAAATGATTCACAATGCATGTTATAGATTTATGTATCTTCCAAACATAAATCAAATACATTCACATTAAATTCATGACATGATGTTTCATTGAATTCAATATAATTTTATAGGCAATAATGTAGTTAATAAAATCAGTAAACTAAGGTTGTGTACCTAGGAGTGTATAAATAATCTCATTAGGATATGAGTCTTGATGTTGTATATGGTCAAATTTGTGACACCCAATGATTTTATGGGATGTATCTTTTTAAATTTAATATCATTGAGTTAATAGGTTTCAGACAACACCCTCTTTAAATGAATAATGATATATAATTAAAATTTGATATTTTAAAATTACCATTTTAACATAGCTATTTAAATTTATGGAAATAATAGTATTAAAAAAATTATAAAAATTATATATTATATATTTCATCTATTTTTTAAAAAATTATTTCAAATTATTTTATTGGAATATGATAGTGAATCCAATTTTAGACATTAAAAGGATATATTTTTGTAATGAATGTTTTACCAACCTTTAATAGTGCACATTCTTTAAAAATAAATTTTGAATCTTTTTTATATTATATTGATCAATATAATAATTTTTTAAAATGAATAATGTCAATATTATATTAGGGTGTAATGTTTTTTTATGAAAATATTTATCTTCTAGGGAATGGTGGAAAATCCTTATTTTTTTATACAACTATCACATTAATTATATTGATAGTCTATTTCTGATTTGAATTATATCTCACATATGATGATATTAAAAAATATCTTATAAATGAATATATAGTATATATATATAATAATATAAGTAAATATATGTTTCCAAAATGAAAAATTATTTTTATGAATTTTTTTGAAACATAAATGCTTATTTAGAATTTTATTATTAATATAATTATATAAAATAAAATTTATTTTCATAAAATAGATTAATTAATTGTGATTTTATTTACGTATGATTATATTACAATTTTAAGAGAAATTAATAAACTAATAAAGGTGTTTAAAAATAAGTTATAATTTTAAAATCTGTATTTTGTAAATGAATGTTGACTTTAATTATCAAATATATTAGTAATATTTAGAAAACTATTTTACCAAAATGATTCTATTTTTTAGTTTTAAATTTTGAAAAATTATTAGTTATATGTTTTGTAAATTTCATAAAATAGTTGAAGTTTTTTTAAAATGTTAAATACGGTACTTTATGGTGTTTAATAAATACATTAATTATTCAGTCGTAGATAATGTATGGACTATGTAATCACATAATCTCAAACTATAAATAAATATTTTAAGATATTAATTTACTATTCTCAAAACATTGATAGACATTATCTAAACAATAAAGAAATGAATTAAATACTCAAAAAACACCTCTATCATTCAATATAAATACAACCCCCGCCACTCCTTCTAGCATATCCATAGACAAGAATAATCTAAAATTTATGGAAAAGACTCTCCCAAACCTCCCCCACTACATCCAACAACCTATGGTGTTAATAAAAGAGCAATCCCTTTTCCCTAAGGATGTTCTCAAGGAGTTCTTAAAGAGGTTACTCACTCTCCTGTTTTCTTTTAATTTCTTATCATATTCTTGTATTTTATTATCTTATCATCACCCCTATCCCAAGGTTCCATTAGGACTATTATATTTTTCTAAATGAATTTTTATTTATATAATCAAATAATACATCATAAAATTATGTTCTAATCTTTATTTTATTATAAATATGTAAACATCAACTGTGAGATGCCAATTTATAACCTTCATACACAATGTGTATTATTTTTTAAATAATAACCTCCAAGTAGGTCATAAAACCATTTTGTGTTAAAAAAGTTTATAATATAGGTATTACATATTATTTAATATTATAGAACCAATATAAATTCATGATGATAATTAATGATACTCAACGTGTTTGTGACAACCAAAAACCCACCAAAGTAATCGAAATGATTATCAATAATGACTTTTCTAATTAATCATTCTCACCCAAAAAACCAAATTAATTATATGACCATTTATTATAAATAAATTTCATTAATAACATATAATTCCAATTCTGTATAATGATTCCCATTTACCATGATCTTTTATATATGTATACAATTGAACCAATCATGAAAACAAAGGAAATGAACAATTTCACACAATGATATTTAATATTATAAATAAAATAGAAGAACATAAATTAAAATAATATAGTTATATAAATATAATACAGTTTAATTGGTTCAAAATTAAATAATTAGTTAATATAATTTTATTATTTTGTAAATTTATAACAAGTCCATACTGCTTTCATGCATAATGTAAGGCGTTTCTAATCTCAATTTTGTTTGTATGAGATACGCCTTATACATTAATATTTATTGTGTATGGTGTAGGTTTTAATCCAATATATTTAAAAAATAATGAATCTATTTTTATTAATGGTGTTAAATTAATAATATTATTATTACTAATTTTATGGGACATATGATTCGATTGAATACAAAGTGGTATTTTTTTCTCCCGGAACATCCATTTTTCATTCTATTTATTCTTTATCTCCCACTTTTCTCCATTATAATTATACATTATTTGTATGTAATTATTATAAATTTTTTATATATTACCAAAATCATGTATCCATATAATTTAATCCTTATTTTATGATAAATACCATATTTTATTGGGATCACATCCTAATTCGTCTGATAAGAAAACCATATTAAAGGGAACATCCCATTTTCAATCCCATTTTCATGATCACTCCATAAAAATTTTCAATCCAATTTCATTTTAAATAACTTGAATTATAATAAAAATTTATATTTTTTCACTTATAGTTTTATAATTATATTCTTCCTTTTTTAAAGACTCTAGTAATTTCCCTTCTATCACACCATAGATGCTCATTTTGAAAGATTCTTAAAAAAACATTATACATGTGGGAAATCAATTGTTCCTCATATATACTTATTAAAAACATTTATTTCCTTTGATATTCATGTTTATAGTAATATTTTATTACTAATATATATTATTTTCCAAAATAATTCTTCTTTCTGATGTGAAATGAAATTTCTCTCAAGAATTTATAAATTATTTTATTAAATTATTTTATCTATGATTATAAATAAACTATTTATAAGTTCCATGAGAAAAATTTATTATAAATATAATATTTAAATTTGATATATGAGATAAATGTATGAAATATTACTTATTCTGTGACTGAAAGGGTTTGTTATTGCCTCATGATTCATTGGTATATCTCATGAGATAAACTAGGCCAGATTATTACCAATTAATGTAGGGTGTCTTAGTCGGATCCTTTATAGTATGAATATGATGTAAAACATTATTAATTACATAAATCTGATATTAGTAATCTATAATACATGGGATTATTCTAATAGTATAATATATGTGGTGATGATTAATTATAAGGGGATTATGTATATGGCATTATCTATTATTCTTTTATTCATGCAATATTATGCTTAAGATTATGAATTAATTATATATTTCTAATTTTTCACCATGAACTATTATTTATATTTATGATAGATTTAATTTTAGTACTTAATATTACTGAGAATCTTATCTAACCCCTTCAATATGTTTTATTTTTCCCCAGGATGTGAAGAAGTATAGTATCATTGACATATACGGGTAATATAGGATTTTATGGGGGTTTTCAAATGATGTTTCTATATTGTTTTTCCATTAATGTATTAATGGATATATTATTTATGTATATTTATTTCAAAATCTAGTAAACTATGTGGTACTTTTTGGATGTGATCGCTTGTTCACAGAAACAATGTAATTAAATAACCATATATAGATATTTATTGTAATAATAGAAAATCAAAATAATATTTTTCTTAGGTGGATATTATGTGGGTCTTCTTTGAGATAAATCCCTTTCTATATACTACAACTGTACAACATTATAGTATATTTTGTAAATCAATTGTAAAATAAACAAATCAATTTGTCTCAGGAATTGAAGGAATACTCACAAAAATGGATAATGGGTCTTGTTTAATCTTATGCTACTACCGTTGTAGAATAGTAATGAATAACATAATTGTGTTTTTATTCAGGAATTTTGTTATTTGGGTGTTTTATCAATAATTATATTGTTATAAAAATCATGATATATTTATTTATTTATTGTACTATAGTTCTTTTTCATTGATAACTTTGATGCATTTGATGAATAACATCAGTAATCATGAGAATTTATTCTATTTTAATTTTATCTTCATGAAAACACATGACATGGGATATATAAACCTAAATACGATATTGATGTTTTTTAAATACAAATCAAATGGTTATGGGATTGTATTGGATAAAAAGATGTTGGTCAGTTATATAATGGTTATGTTATGATGTTATAATTAGATATTTTTATTTGAGGAATATATTCATAACCAAAATTTTACTGTTTTAGGAATGGATTTTTCATCATGGTTTGTTGGATATTATGTTATTAATATATTTTGTGTCTGAAAATAAAATATACATTATCTGGGTATTTTTTTATCTTATTTTTGGATATTTAGTGATCTCCTTTCGATATTTTTCATCATTGAATAAGGTATATATTCTATAGACGATTCTTCATATTAACTACATATGGAATGGATGAAGATTTAACTTGGAAATTATTTTTAGATGCTAAAAATTGATATTCTTATTCGTTTCAAGGAAAAATTAATTGTTTATGGAATGACTTACAAACCATATGATATGTTAAATGTGCTTCTAGGGTGAAATACTCATCTTGAACATTTTTTTTCAAAGTTTAAGGGATGAATTTAAAATAGATCGCAACACAACCAAAGGATAAGATTATGATTATGAAATGGAAATGAATCAAGTAATTTTTTAACTTCATATGATCATAGTATATGAAAAATTTAACTCCAGGAAAATTAGTGTGGAATAAAAAAATGATCCAATAAGTTTTCATTTGGAGAAACCAATTATATTTTAATTGATAAAATAATTATAGTTTTTTGATTATTAACATTTTAATGACTATGTTAAAAAACACTCATCATAAGAACAATATGGTTAGATAATTATTCTACATCTATATATTCACTCCTCACTAAATATATTGCAATCTATTTCGGTGTTTTTTTGGTAACATCTTAAATTCCCTTTCCCTCTTATTAAGAGGTTATGTTTTAACACTATATCGGATGTGAGTTTCCTACAATGTAATTTTGATGTACCATCATTTAATTTTAAAATTATAATTTCAAATAGTGAGATGACAACTTATTTGTTAAGTATAGAATTTAACACCCCAATACTTTATAAATTTTTTTATTTTGAATTTCTTATACATCATAGATCTCACACAACATCATTTTTAAACAAAAAATGATATACCAATAAATATAATTGTTCTGAAATTACCGTTAAAACATACACAATAAAATAAAGGGAGTGTATATTTTAGACCAATTATGAAATTTCTAAATTATTTATTTAATAAAATGATTTTACATTACCTCAAATTATTTTATTAGTATTAGAAAAGAATGAATCAAATTTTATGCATCAAAAGAATATATTTTTCTAAATTAAGTTTTATAACCTTTTAATTGAATAATTATTATACAAATAATTTTTTATACTTTTATAAATTCTATTTAACATAACAAATCTCATTTTTAGTTAAATATTATCAAAATAATCTTACGGTGAATTATTGTTAATTTTTCTTTAAAAATATACATTTTCTAATAAATAGTGAAAAAATAATATTTTTTTATATAAAATTCATTTTATTAATATAAATATTTTATTTATGATTTGAATTATATATAACATAATAAATTTAATGAAAATTTATCTATGTTTTATATTAAAATATATTAAAATATGTCATAATATACACAAATAAATATTCAGATAATGATAAATTATGTTTGGGTATTTTTGTGAAACATTAGCTTTTATATAAATTTTTATATTTAATATAATGATTTAAAAGAAAATTGATCTATATATAATATACTTATAAATTAATATGTATTTTTTCATATAACTATAATATTATTTTATTACTGCGTAATTATATTTTTATAATGATGTAAAACCATATATAATTTTAAAATATTTATTTTTCAAATAAATGGTGATTGTAATTAAAAATTAAAATAATCATATACAAAAAATTATTTTTAAAAAGTGGTTTTCATTATAAAATTTTATACATCAGAAATTGTTTTTGTGAATATTTTGGATTTTTCTAATATAGTTGAATTTTTGTTAATAGTGAAATATGGTAGTATACCGTATTTAATAATTACATGAATAATTTAATAATGGATAATTTATGGATGATGAAATCCCATAATATAGTACTATACATCATTATTTTTATATAGGTAGTTATAATTTTTAAACTAGTTATATTATTTGGAAAAAATAATAAGGTCGCGGACAAAATATTAAAAACACATCCTTATCCTCCACTATAACTACCACCCCACACTAACCCTTCTCTTCAAACATCATTATCATTTAATAATATAAAATTTATGCCAAATAATATTTCAACACTATCCCCCATAACAATGAAAATTTTTTCTCATTAAATTATCCTTACATTTTCTGTAAGCATGTTTTTAATGAGAAGAAGTTCAAGAGGTAAAATTGTCATCCATTTTATTTTAATTTTGTTTCATTTTCATTTTATTTATTATCTTATCATCAAATACCTACCAAAAAGAATGTATATTTTTAATATATTTTATGTACTATAATTTGTTTTATAGAATAATCCATCATCAGTTATCTTTCACTCTTCCTTTTATTCTAAATATGTAAACACTTTATCTGAGGTGTCGATTTTCCACCTTCATGGATGATGTTTTTTCTTTTTTCAATTTTTCATCAAAGGAAGGTCACAAAACCATTTATATATTTAAAAAATATAATAACATATTTATTACAACATATTTATTGTTTCATTACCTCTATATATACATAATAATATTTAATAAAACTAAACTAGTTTGTGATGAATTAAAATAAGCCCAAATAATCTAAAGGATTATAAATAATTTATTATCTAATGATTTATCCTAATACAAAATAATAATATGACATGTTTCATACCTACAATTATCTAAATAATATGCTCAATTAATGGATGTGGGAAATGGTTCTTATGATTTGATTCATTCACTTTCTTATAATCTATGCACTTTTCCAATTGTTTTGTACTCTGATAGGAACTAACTCATTATTTTAAATATTTATAGCAGTGAACACATTTTTTTGTAGTAACATAATTAATATTAGTGCCCCTTAAGAGTTAAAAATTAGGTAAATTATACCTACCTTAAGGATATAATCCTCAAGTTTTTTTTCAAAACTACTATCAGTTTGGGGTTACATATATTTTTTGGTTAATTAAGTTTTTTGGAACTGTCATCTAAAATAATTATATCCATAAAATGGATGTTTAAATCTATGGTATTTCTACTATGCCCCACCCGATTTCCCAGATATTATACATTTTAATATGTAAATTTTTTCATTATTTTTCAGGTTGTAGATTAATAGAAATTATTTCAGGAAATATTTAATTATTGAAATTTTATTAATATATTACATTTGGTTGGAATTGATTATGTTACAATTTTATTGTGATTTTTATTGACTTAAATGTTTTGGGTACTTATATATGTACACTATGAAATTTAGGATCTAAAAATAAATCACCAACATCAGAAAATATTGAATCTAATCCATCAATAGGAACAACGAATATGTTAAAATAAAAACTTATATTCCACTAATTAGAATAATAAAAAAAGTCAAGATAATAAATGAGTGTGAATATTTAATTAGAAATAGGTGTGATAGTATTTTTGGGCAAAAAACTAGAATCATTTCTAAAGATCCCTCTATGTATGGACTAATCCCCATTTTGTAGAAATTGAAGAAAAATTGGAGATTCGTTTCAGGATAAGTCAGAATGGGAGATGAATATATTAAAATAGTCCTCTAAGAGGTACTTCATAGAGTCTAAAATAACAAACAGTGTGATAAAATAACCAAACACCATAGTAATTGTACCCTTATAGACATTTAAGATTATGTTTCTAGTTTTGAGGAAGGGTATTCCAATAATTATTTGGCCATTATAATATATGTGATCATCTTCTATATTAAACACCAAGAAATTTGTATGAATGATCATGTTCCTTACCCTAACATAGAGATCCTTGATGATTCCCATTATGTATGATTTGGAACTATTCTATAGTTACACCACTATCCTTTTTCATTTCGTCTTATTAACCATTAAGGAAGAAAAAATAGTTTGAGGCATTACATTAATAATGGATACGAAATCTCATAAATCATTAGAGATATAATACTCCCATCTTGTTTATGGAAGGGTTAATGTCCATAGTTTCTTTTTGTTTATAGGATTTTCAATGTTTGGTATGATTAGTGTTTTTAAATTCCTCCAAAGAATCATCAGATAATTTCCTTTTATCCCTCCTCTATTTGTAAGTTTTTCTTTCAAAAAATCCATTTCTTGTAATTATCATTATTTCATTTACTATAGTGTAGTTAATGTCAATGAGTTTGAATGTATCCAAAATGAATTTTTTCATAACCTCTTCAACCATTTTCTTGGTTTTTACATATCTCATAACAAATATAGGGGTTTTGAATTACCATCATCTATAAGTTTCTTACCTATATCATTGCCATAAGTTTATCATCATTTTACATTGAATAGGTCTTGTTCGGGACGTGGTGAATCATGGTCGATTGATTGGTGATGATGCATCTATAATATTACTCCCACATATGAAAGTGATGACATTTATATTATCGTTTGGATTTTTATATTTCTTAGAATGATGATTTATAAAGTTATTACCTATGAGTTCATGTTTTGAAGTGTAAATAAAGATCCTCTGTTGTTATTATGCCCTCTGCAGAGAAACATGACTCTTCAGATCAATATGTTTATTAATAACAATATTGTTCAAATTCTTATCATTATTAGAATATATATTTTGATGAGAATTTATTTTTGATATTTATTTATTATAACACATGATTAAAATAACCATTGGGATTATTTAGAACGATTTTGGTAAGGTAGAGGTGCATATAATTTTATATTTGAAATTTAAGGTCTTTTTTTTCTAATATCCACACCGCATGTATGTTTAATCTTTATACCCTTGTTTTATTTTTGTAAAAAATGATTCATACATCATCTGAGGGAGTGGTTTTGTAGTTGTTAATATATTACCATAGGGAATGTGGCTTCACAATCCTATATATTTTATAATTGGTGGAAATAAATAGTATGGTGTTATAGTTTGGAGAAAAATTAACTTGTTATAATAGTAATTGGTTGATATCACTTTTGAGCCAAAGAAATATACATCACCATAGTTTCCAAATAATTAGACATAGTATCAATTAAATGGATTTCCATAAGTGAAAAATGAAATATATATATAATCTGTTAATAAGCCAAGTTACTAGATCGCCAAATTGATGAGAGTTTTGTAAAATATTTTCCATCAATTCATGTTATTCAAATAGTTATTTTTTGATTATTTCCCCTCAAATGTAAAAAAACACCATACTCCTCTCCATAGATTCAAGGAGTTTCTAAAATTATTAAACAACAAGTTTATCATAATTTTTTGATGTGGGAACCTCGTGAAAACACCTTTAATCTCTCTCAATTCTCATTCACTGACAAGACATATTATTTATTGATCCTTAAGAACTCATTTACAATGAGATTGGTCAAATATTTTGAAAGATGAATCATCATGAAATTTACGTTCAAATAATTCCATCGTGTCACTTCATCTGGTTATAAATAATACATCCATTCCCTAGAAGTTTTGTTAACTAAAATTGGGTATTAACATTTTTTGATTTTAACTTCAGAGATGTTTTTTTGTTTCATTGTTAATCATTCCAAATTTAATTATTTGTGGTGTTTTTTGGGATCTTCCTTAGAAAAATCTTGGTATATAATGAGAACATGAATTAACCTATTTATTTTTTAGGCATTCATATTTACAGTCAAATATGGATTGATGATTAGTTGATAATTAATATTATGTTCATCCAAATACCAAATAGTTATCTCAAATTTATTATTAATTTTATTTCTATTAAACAGGTGTTGTTTTATATATAATGCATATGTTTTTCATATTTCAAAACTCACATACTGGTGGAATTCCACAATTCAATGAATTTTGAAACTTTCCATGGACTGAGACTATTTTTCTAATGTTTTAATGAAATGTTTAGTCTGGGGTTCAGGATATATGTTATCGGTGATATTATTTTCCTTTGATAAAATTAAATGTATGAAATAATAAAAACATAATACGTTTGATTTGATGCTCCAAATAAATGAAAATAAATAAAATGAAAAAAATTATAGATGGAAAATATGAAAGAAGAATTGAAGGATAAAAAATAAAAATAAAAGTAAATATATCTATATGGTTGTATAGTGTACTTTCGTCCTCATAAATAGTAAAAATATAAAAGGCGATATTAAGGGAACTCTCAAATGATGTCTGATTTTTTGGGTTTATAGGTGCAGTAGAGTGGCTAAACAAGGTCTACACTCAACGAATTAGAACATAAATAAACATACTAATTTCATTATAAAATAAATAATAATTAAATTTAAAATATAATTATAAATATGGGGTTTGTTAGTGTTTATAAATCATTAAGATTTATGTTTTGTAGATAATTTATTTGATGTGGGATGGATAAAACACAAGAGAAATGTTTTTGAAGATATTTGTTAGAAGTAATTATCAATATAACTCTATCAATTAACATAAATATTTATCAAAATAATTTAAATTAATATATGTAATTAATTATTATCCGCTAATGTTTTAACACTATAAAATAAAAAGAAACTTCCCCAATCCAAGAAATGAAATGAATTAAACCCCATGCCAACATGAGATAATATTATAATATATCATTAAACGGATATTCATTCCAATGTAATATTTTATTTAGTGGGGAATAATGGGTCATAACAAATCTATAATTTAGGATGAATTGATAATAAGTATTATATTTAAATGCAAAAAAAAAAATGATCTAGTTTTTTTTTAATTATGATTTTCCTATCTATGTTCAAACATCACATGAACCCAGGTGCCTGGTATCAATTGTTCAATTTATTTTATAGTTTATTTTATGTCAAAAAAATAATTCAAAGGTCACATTATCGATGTTAATGTATCACAATTATTAAAAAAATAAGTGAATAAGGATAGAATTTGAGTAATTATTAAGAAAAAACTACTCTTCTACCAGTGGTGTAATCATTGATGAATCATTTTACAAGGTCAACATAAAATAATGGGTATATCATAATAAAATTAAAAAATATGATTTTCATCATAAATAAGTATAATTATGTAAGCATACGTGGAAAAAAATAAAAAAAAATAAATATTAATGGATATTTTGTTACAATAATATCAATTTTACAACAAAGGCGTGTACAACAATATCATATTGTTATGGATCCATTCATGACATCCCCCACACCCAAAAGTGTATTGAAATGAATATAACCAATTATACACTTATGTAAATAATTTAATTTCCATCCAACCCCATAAAAGGATAATGAAACAAATTTAGAGAGTGGAGCGGAGGCTAGGCTTTCCATATATTACAAGTGAGAATGAAAACACTTCCAAATATATTGATCAAAATTTATATGAATTGTTGACCTCAAAAATGAGATAACTAGGTATACCCCAAGATGTATAATTTTATGATGAACTTTTTAGTCTATATAATTCAAAATTCTATAAAAATACAAGATTTAATGGTGAAGATATTTTGTAAATGGTGATTTGTTTTCTACTTTAGAAAGTAATGCCATGAATTGACACCATGGATAATTTATTACAAAAACATTAATTACCTATATCATATGATATAATTGAATGACCTACCCAATTAAGATAATAAATCAATAAAAAACATTATTATTAAAAAATTAATAAATAAATATTTATGATTAAAATACTAAAGTTCAAATTAATTTTTCAAAACTGGAATTGTCAACATATTTTAATGTGAATGATGAAATCCAAAATGATAATAAAATAAAAATATTTAACAAAATGTTATGAAAGACTATAATTTAATATCAATAATATAGAAAAAAAATATTTTTACCAGTATTGTGTTATTCTTATATTAGAATTTCATTAATTAATCTTAAATTAGTATGTATTTAATTATATGGGGTTTTGATGTTTTCATGGGTCGTGACTATATTAATAATATTGAAAATTCGCCCATCCTTGCAGGTTGGGGTGAATTGTTTATTTTCAATGTTCATTAAATCTCCAAATCAATTTGTATTTTCTATGAAACATTCCAATCATGATCCACATGCATGGCTAATTCAGGGAATAAACTCTTTCCCTTCAACGAATGATATAATGTTAGAAATTTTTCCTACCTAAAATGAAATTCCTAAACCATTTTGTTTTTATCATTATGTATTAACATATCATTACTTACCCATGTTGGATACAATTGAATTGGGATTGGGATTCAGTGGGATTATTATAAAATGATCAGCCATTGGGTGTAGAACCAGTCATGAGATTTTTATTTATGTGACAACATTAAATGATTTATTCTAATAAAGAATCATATTCATAGAGAGAAATGTGTAATGAATCACTTCATGTTCCAACCATCCATTGACATACAGATTGAAATCTCTTTCACTGAAATATTGGTGCTGAGCATTTAAGAAACCTAGGAATACAATATATAGATCTGTAAGCTATCTTTCGTGGTTTAGGTGCCATGAAACTAAAATTCGGGATGATTAATCATATAGAAGAGTTATATAATCATCTTAACAATAATTGTATAATCTATATAAGACATATTTTCCATATTAAAATTTTTATATGTCATACATATAGTTATATGGATTGAATTTTTAATTTACATAGTAAATTATTTATAGAATTCATATTAATGTGTGTCTATGTTCTAGAATATAATTAGTTAGTTTGTTTTGAATAATTAGTTTTTTAGGGTCATATCATTATAAAAATATTCTGATGGCTATTTTTTGATCATATAGGACTATTGTTTTCATATTCTAATATACATATCAATGGGATCAAGACTATTATATCCCTATTTCATTATATTGTGGGAAAATAATATAAAAGGTGGTGTGGATAATGATTTCATTAGATGACTATATGTTGGCTGAGATATTTTATCACGGGTTAATGAGGCAGTACCCAATTTGATAGGTATCATGCATTAATGTAATTATGTATATGATGGTATCTTCAAGGTATCATCAATAAGGAGATGACTATCCTATCCGGGTGAAATGCCACTATATGAAGGACCTTCACAAGAGATGCATTGGGAGGTTCTATATGGTGGTTAGTTCCTGATAAACATTTTTGGGGAGTGAATTATTTTTTAAAAGAACTTCACACAAAAAAGAGGTTTTTTATTTATCTCAAAATGATATGTGTCACCCTAATTTAAATATTTTTCATCATTAAGATGATATTTATGGAATATTCATGTAACACCATGATATTTTATGAGAAATATTATTTTTATTTTAATTGATGTCATGTGTTGTACGCTACACCAAAATTAGAATTCATTATAAGCAGCACTGTATTAGCTTTTATTATACGCAAACACTACTCTTGTCTTGTGTTGCATGCAAAATAAACCTTCATCGATAGCTTGCGTTGTACGCAATACCGAGTATCACTAAACAACGATATGTTATTAAAATATTATATAAAATAGCTGTAATGAATAGTAATACCAACCTTTTTGAAATTTTATAAATTTTATCTTTCAAAATGGATATCATTTTTTGTTTCGGAATATAGAAATTATCCTAGGGTGAATTTTTTGTATTTTTCTGAAAACATTCAATTTCTTAAAAATAGTGAAACAACTGAGTTATTGGTTAAAACAGACTATTTATTTAAAAATTAATTTAATTTATTTTTATTTTAGGTCAAAATAGATACATAATACCTATATAATTTATATTTAATAAATTGGAGTCATTTTATAATAATTTTAGATATATAAATATTTTATTTAACTTTTTACCGTCTTTTACCCACCTCCAAGGAGCATTTGAAAATTTTCAGAAAACTTTATTTTACAGCTTCTATGTATGGAATTTCAAAATAATGAGAGACACGGTTGATATTAGTATGTAAAATGTGGTTCAATGAGATTAAATTTATTGTTGGTGAATAGTAACATTTAACTTTTATTTAACACCGTTAAAAGTAAATAGGGTAATTAAAGGTAAAAATGATATTATTATTACACTAAAACATATTTTAATTCTATTGGATAAGTGTAATTAGACCAAAAACAACGTTAGGAATAAAATATTACCCTTTAGGTCCACGTGGATTAGATTAGGACATTTATTATTATATTATTTAAAGAAGAGTAAAAATTCATTAAATCAATGTTTAATAACTAAATCATTTTTAATATAAGGTTATAAATAAGATAAATTCGACAATAAATATTCATTAGAAAGATAAAAACATTTCCTACAAAATGGTAGTTTATTTATATTTTTTAGACATTAAATTTTGTAATTTCATTATGACACAATGATGATGCAGTAATTATCTTATTAATGAAATATTAACATAATTGATAATATAAATAAACAATAAAATTTAATTTTACAGTTTTTATGAATTAATCTAATTTTCTATGTTAATATAACATATTATAGTTTGTTAGATGAATTTTTTTTGAAGTAATAATGTTGTTATGAATTTATAGATAAACAAATACCAAATAGTGTCAAAATTAACACCAAAGGGTTTATAAAAGAAATATTATATTATTCATTGATATAATGGTCCTAAAAATATAAGGCTCAGAAAATTGATTTATATAATAATATATGTGACATTAATGAATAAATTGTGGCTCTATTGTCAGTTTATAATATGTTTATTAACCATATAGTGTAAGAGTACAAGAAGACACAGTTAAAGTTAAATCATTTAACATAAAGTTAAATCTAAATGATAACGTTAACATGGTAACCTAAACAACTCTAAAACCTATTGGTTGAAAGGATTTCAACCCCTCCCCACCCTAGCCTCTAAATAAGTCACTTTGGAATCATTGTAAAGTGAATATAAACTTTTTATAAAATAATATTTTAAATTTTTCCTAATTTACCCCTCACCCCTCTTATAAAGTGGAACTCCCCCTTCTCTCTAATTCACACCTCCAAAGAAATTTTTCACTGCCAACCCCTACCCAAATACCTTTTCAGCTGTCCTCCCTACATCTTATAGGCCATTCTTTAGTCAAGATTCCATTCCAACAGCCCTTTTGATCAAATCAAAAGGATAAACCTGAAGAAGAGGAGTCGTTGACACATGCAGAAGAAATTGGACATAAGGTAAAGGATAATATTGAAAATCTCATATTTATCAGAGATATCTTATATGTAAGTATTTAAAGGGGTTATATTTTTCATCCATGTCCATAAAAAAAAAATTTCACAAAGTTTTTAATATTCTTCCATCTATGTTTAAAGTCATGTTTCCCCTCTTTGACTTTTACATTTTGTTATGGAAGGAATAATTCTTTTGTTTACAATATGATATACATTTTGAGTTTTCCGGAAAATGTATTAGGAGAAGGTTTTTTATAAATAATACTGCATGAATGTATTTTTATGATTTCATAATGCCTAAATTTCAATAATCTTCCTCTACAATATTTCATGATTATTTTCAACAAAGTCCTTTTATTTTAACAGTGAATGGCATTTCAGGAAAAGTAAATGATTTTGAAGAGGAAATTATATTTTCTTCAAGAATTTATTTAAAGTGTTTTGTCAAAAATATTTTTCATATAAGATGTAATTATCTATTATGATTATGTTTCAAGTGTAATTTATCAATTACTTACATGGATTGATTCTTCTTAGGATGAAATTATATCCAGTTTTTTTAAATGGATTACGTTACGATGGATGATGTTTCTGAAACCCATATTATTCTTTGGATCATAACGAATCATTATTTTGTGGCACACGAAAGAATGATTTCATTATGAGGTGGTTGGGACCAATATCTACTTCCAATGCATTGGGTAAATATTTATATCTCATGAGATAGACAGGGCTGGAACGACAAGAGAATCTGGTTCTATAATACAAGGATGGAATGGCAACCCAGTTCAGTAATGCACTTTGTCCACTATGATGGTCATTACAACAATTTCTTAGATACTATGGATATCATAACATATTCTTAATGGTTTCCAAAATTAAATGTTTTATTCCAATTCTATTTTATCATGATTAATGTTCCATTATGATCTATACCTTACGTATTGCCAAGGTTTATTTCACAACTCATGATCTTGATGTTTGAACTTTATATTCATGTTTTTCTATTCAAATGTATATGGATTGTTTTATTTTCCCTATTCTTACACATACAAAGCATTTGTGCTCACATTATTTATGTTTTTCCCCAGGATATAAATAATTGTTTTAGTTAAGAAAAAAAGGGAAAATCTTAATGGGAGACGTTGAAGATCTTTCCCCATGATTAGAATATTATGTTCCGAGTTTCCAAAGACACTAAACAATTAGGGTTCTTGGGTGCCTATTTTTCTTATGTATTAAGTATTACATAAAATTAATGTAATTTCCATGTACGTCACGCTTGGGTCACTACAGTTGGTATCAGAAAAATGGTTTAGTTAAACTGTGGAAAGTATGATTCAAAAAATTTAGTGCAATCCCTATAGATATTTCTATGGTATGTCTAGGGATTTCCCTAAGGGTAGTTAATAGTATAGGTTAATATCCGTAGATTATGATAACGATCAGAATTAACCAAGGATTAAACCTAAGATGTTAGATATTGAAAGTACACCCCTTTATTATGTCGTTTTCCTAGCATGATATTTACCTATCACACTATTATTTTTGGGTTTTAGACGATGGTTGGAACCCGGAGGAACCCTGTTGATCAATGTAATGGAAAATGCATTGATTGTACTCCTGAACAAACCAATGTTATGGGATATGGTGTGAAAATTATTATTGCTATACTTACACAAGCTATTAATCATTCTGGACATCCAAATAACAGAGAAAGGAGCAATATTATATTGAGTCCTTCATGAGGGAACGTCCACCTTCATTCAATGGGTTTTCTAAACAACTTGTTGCTGAACAATGGATCTATGGAATTGAATTGATATTTTCCATACATCACTGTTTAGAACATGAAAAGGAAATTTTTTCTGTTTACCATTTAGAAGGTGAAGCAGACTAGTGGTGGACTCTAATTAAGAATACAAGTCCCCAAGATGAAATTGAATCCATGGAATGGGATGAGTTCCAAAACATATTTTTCAATAAGTACTTCCCCCATATTCTTCAAACAAATATGGAAAAAATATCCTTGAGATTATGAAAAAGGATGATGAATATTTTTTTATATACAAGGTTAATTTTACAGGTCCTAATAGGTATGAATCTGGCATTACCATCCAACATGAAAGTAAAGTTGACCTATTTTTCAGTGGCTTAAAACCAAGTCTTATAAGGGCCTTATCTATAAGAGACATCAGTAGCTATGAAGAAATTGTGTGTTGTTCTATCAAGGTAGAATTGGAAGTTGGTGTTAAATATCCATATCATGATTTTGACAAAAAATTAAAGAAGGAGTTTAAGGAAAATCTATAGAGCAATGGTGAAAAGAAAGAGAATGTTTCTTTATGCTCAAAGTGTGGAATAAAGCATTGAAGAGACTGTCTAAAAGGTAATAGAAAAAGTTTCATGTGTGGAAAAGAATTTCAATGAGCAGTTGGGTGCTGATTTAATAGAAAAAAGGTTTCTAATGATGTGAATAAAGAAAAGACTACATAGAACGCTCCACAAACACTTCAATGCTTCAAGTGCAAGGAAATCAGGAATTATGCTAATCAGTGCCCTAATCCAAGTGTTAATGATGATCGAGATGAGAATCCTTTTAAGGTAAAGGAAAAAGGGAAGACACGTCTAATCACTATTTATGATGTTGAGTATGAAAATGATGTTGTGGAATGATTAAGTGTTTATGTAATGGGAATTCAAAATAGTATCATGGGATCCCATTTATAGTATCGTGGAATTTTGGAATATCTATGTGTTGGATTATTATGGTGTTCAATATTTATATGGTACCATTAACACTAAAAATTTATTAAAATATTTTAGGGAAGAAGATGATATGCGCATAATGAAGGGATAAAGAGAAAATAATATGTTTGATAGTATTAATGAGCTAATGATTTATATAAGGACAAAGTGATATCTTGGTTTGAGTATATAGAATTTGTGGAATTTTTGGTGTGTGGAAAGAGTTAACTTTTGACACCATTCATATTTTCAATAAAGTTCAATGGGTATTAAATTTTCAAGAGTATACATGATTAAGGTATTCACATGTTTGGAATGTGACCAAAAACAAGATATATCTTATGATATATGTGGGAAAAATAAAGGAATTTACATGCTCGGTATATGACATTTCTCAATAATCGGACAGAAGTTTTTTCGATAAGCCTAAAGGTTGGAATGGATTAATTTATACATAGTATAGTATTTTTTAAGGTAATAAATTCTTTAATTTTATTTATGAAATTTTATAATAATATAGTTTTAGAAAAAGTACAACCCGTAGGACAGGTGAAAACCCGTCGCATCAGACAAGGATGTGGGAATCGAACCCACAACTGAAATGCGACAGGCCTTTATCACCTACCGCTGGCCTACAAGAAGTATCTGGTTATTATAAATTAGTTTTAATTTATTAAGTGTTATGATATATGAAGAATAAGTCCATTTTTATAACAATAAACTATTAACCTCACCATAGATGTACTGATATGTATTTAATATCTTATGCAAACCTTTTTGTGATAGAGATAGATGGAATGACCTATCATTCTATTGCATGATATGCTAATACTTCAAGAATGAAAAATTCCAAATGATGTCATTAAATAAGAGATGAAGTGGAATTTTTTTTTGGAATTACCAATAATGATATTACAGTTAAATCATGTATGTGTTTCTCCTTATGTAAAAATCCATCAACTTTAGGGAAATGATCTTGAAAACCCAAAATGTTGTCCTAGTACTCTCTTATCCAATGAATTAGATGGTACCATTGATCATAAAAAATTTATGGCTTTGTGATTGTTTTATTTTTCATAGCCATGTTCTCTACCACTCTTCATCAGAATATGATGGTTATATTTCTCTTCCATACCCTTATATTCACCTATGTTATCCTATGAGGTAACTCAGTGATGAGTTAATTTGGGTAATCGTTGTGTTTCATAAATTACATTTTAAAATTATGTTTTAGTATTCCTTTTAAAGATGTGGGATTCTATAAAAGAATCATACATTTTGTATACCATTTAAACCCCAAAAAAAATCGAGAGAAAAATTCATTTTAAGGGAGTTAAATGTAACAACCCAATATTTGTTCAGAAATATTATTTTTAATTTAATTGATGTATTGTGTTGTACGCTACACAAAAATTATCTTTAGTTATATGAAACACCATATATGTTTGTATTATTTGGAACAACTATTATTGGATTGTGTTTCATGCAAGATCAACCATCCTCAATAGCATGCATTGTACGCAATACCGAGTTTCACTAAACAATGACCTCTTATTAAAATATTAAATAAACTAGTCGTTATGAATAGTAATACCCACTTTTTGAAATTTTATAAATTTTATCTTCCACTATGGACTTCATTTTTGTGTTCGGAATATTGATATTAGCCTAGGGTGAATTTTTTGTATTTTTCAAAAAACATTCAATTATTGATTAATAGTAAATACCGTGAATTGTTGGTTAAAACTAACTTTTTTTAAATAATCATTTATTTTATTTTTATTTTAGGTAAAAATAGATACATAATACCTATATAATTTTAATTTAATTAATTGGAGTCATTTTATAATAATTTTAGATATATAAAAGGTTCATTGAACTTTTTACTGTCTTTTACACACCTCCTAGAAGCATTTGAAAATTTTCATAAAACATATTTTTACCACTTCTGTGAGTTGAATTTCATAAATCTGAGAGACATGGTTGATATCAGTAAGTAAAATGTGGTTCAATGAGATGAAATTATTTTTTCTGAATAGTAACTTTTAACTCTTATTTACCACGGTTAAAATTAAATAGAATAATTAAGGGTAAAATTGAAAATATTATTACACTAACACATTTCCTAATTCTATTGGATAAGTTTAATTCGAACAAAAATAACATTAGGAATAAAATATTACCCTTTAGGTCCACTTGGATTAGATCAGGACATTTATTATTATTTTATTTAAAGAAGAGTTAAAATAGTTAAAATCATTGTTTAATAACTCAAACTTTTTTAATATAGGCTTATACATAAGATAAATTTGACTATAAATATTCATTATAAAGATAGAAATATTTCCTATATAATGGTATTTTATTTATATTTTTTAAAAATTAAATAATTTACATTATTTATGACACAATGATGATATAGTAATTACATTATAAATGAAATATTAAGAAAGTTACTATTATAAATACCCAAATAAATGTAATTTGATACGTTTTATGAATTATAATAAAACAATAGGTTAATATAACATATTAGGGTTGGTTAGATGAATTTTTTTTGAAGTTATAATGCTGTTATGAATTTAGAGAAAACAATATAACAAATAGTGTCAAAATTGGCCTAAAAGTGTTTATTAAAACAAATATTATATTATTAATTGTTATAATGGTCCTAAAAATCAATGGTTCTACCAAAAGTCTTATATAATAATATATATGACATTAATGAACCTATTTTGGTTCTAGTGGCATTTTATTGTTGGTTTATTTACCATATAGTGTAAGAAATCAGGAAGACACGGTAAAAGTTAAATTATTTAACTTATAGTTAAATCTAAATGATAAGGTTAAAATGGTAACATAAACTTGTCTAAAACCTATTGGTTGAGACGATTTAGACCCATACCAAATGTATCATCGAAATAAGTCACATTGGAGTCATTATAAACCGAATATGAATTTATTATAGTATAATATCTTATGTTTTTTCTATGGTGCCCCTCACCCCTCATATAAAAGGGAACTCCCCCTTCTCTATAATTCACACCTTCAAAGCCATTTGGCTCGTCCAACACCTACCCAAATACCCTCTCAACTACCCTCCCTTCGTCCTAGAGGCCTTCCTTTAATGGGAAAGCCTACCTATAGAGCATTTTTGATAAAATCAAAGGAAAAACCCGAAGAAGAGGAGTCTCGGACTCATACATTAGAAATTGGACATAAGGTAAGGGATAATTTTTCAAATCTAATTTTTACCCAATATTGCTTATATGTAAGAATTTACTAAGGTTATATTTTTAATCCATGTCCACAAAAATGTTTTTTCATAAAGTGTTTAATAGTATTCTATGTATGTTTAAATTCTTGTTTACCCCTCTTTTAATTTTACATTGTGTTATGGAAGGAATCGTTATTTTGTTTACCATATGTGGTACTTTTTGAATTTTCCGGAAAAGTACATGGAGAATGTTTTTTTAACTTATACGAAATGAATGGATTTTTATGATTTCATAACGCCTAAATTTCCTGAAGATTCTTCTACAAGATTTCATGATTATTTTCAACAAAATACTTTTCTTTTAACAGTGAATGGAATTTTTTGAAAAGAAAATGATTTTGAAGAAGAATGGATATTTTCCTCAGAATTTATTTCAGGTATTATTTAAAAACTATTTTCCATCTTTTATGACATTATTTAGTATGGTTATGTTTCAAGTGTAATGTATTTATCATTTACATGGTTTGATTCTTCTTATGATGAAATGATATCCAGTTTTTATATGGATTACGTTACGATGGATGATGTTTATGAAACCCATATTATTCTTTGGGTTATGATGAATGATTATTTTGTGGAACATGAAATAATAATTTAATTATGAGATGGGTGGGACCTATATCTCCCTCAAATGGATTGGGTAAATATTTATTTCTCAATAGATAGATGTGGATGGAAAGAAAAGTGAATCCATTTTAGTAATACAGTGCTGGAACGGAAAGTAAACCCAGTTCGGTAATGGACATTGTCCACTATGATGGTCTTGGAAGAAATGCCATGGATACTATAGAAATCATAACATGTGCTTAATGGTTTCCAAAAATACATGTTTTATTCCCATGCTTTTTTATCATGATTTATGTCACTTTATGATCTATGCCTTACGTACTGCCATGGTTTATTTCACAAGTCAAGATTTTGATGTTTAAACTATATGTTCATGTTTTTATTTTCAAATGTATATGGTTTGTTTTATTTTCTACATGAATACCCCTACTGATAATTTGAGCTCACCATTTTTTATGGTTTTCCCCTTGATATAATGGAAGTTTTTAGGTACGAAAAAAATGGATGACCTTTATGGAATATTTTGAATATCTTTCACCATGATTAGAAGATTATGATCTGAGTTTCCAAAGACACTAAACTATTACAGTCCTTGGGGGTCTGTTTTTGGTAATGTATAAAGTATTTTTCAAATGTAATGTGATGTCCATGTATGTCAAACAGGGGTCTCTATAATTCTATAAGGAGGAAATCGAAAAATTTATAAGTAGGTAATCTGAGGATGACTTTCGTAACAATAGTTTATCCCCATTCACAATGAGTTAGATATGAATATTATAATATAAAAATATCGTTTAAAGAGTCATGTACTTATTAAATCAATAATTGATGGAATATGAACCATACATGATGTAGTTTATTTAGGTGAGTGATATTTCAATTGATATGTTATCAATAAAGTTGTTGAATCTATGAATTGTGTATAGTGTACATTATATATAGGTTAAATACTAAAAGACTGATTTTATTTTTTTAACATTTCAATGACCATATTTATTTTTTTAATGAATATTATTATTCCCTCTATTAGACACATGAATAAGTTTGTGGTTCACCTCAGAGTTGAAAGGGGTATATACATAATTGTTGGTTGGATCCAAGATATTTCATTACATATCCGTGGATTTTTTGTGAGTAATTATATGGGTCTACTCACCTTAAAATTTGGGATTATGTCATTGAGTTATAGTAGTTATTATATTATTATGAGCCTTCCATAAAGTGGTTTCATGATTATGATGAAAATTTCCAATATTAAATAGATGATGAGTATGATTTGATTCATTGAAATCTTCCTAAATAATACAATGCTAAACCCAAAAGGGGTGGTAATTTGATCCAAATCATGGGTTACTTTTAAAATATGCTAATAATATTCTTTAACTATAGTGTGGTATAAAAAATTAAATAATTTCCACAATTTTCCATTAGAATATTTTTGTGGGATATTTCATCTTATATTATTATTAAAGGAATATGATATATTCATTTTATGGTGTGGTGGGGAATTGTACCATACCGATATATTGATTCTTGGATGTGTTGATGATGTTTTATTGGAGTCATATGGATATGATCCATTCAATAGAAGATATAGTTCCACTTCAACACTTTATTAACAATCCAGATATACCAATGGGAATTAGATGATATGGTGTTAATAAGAACATTCCATATGATGTATTTCGTTGTATTTTAGCGTATTAAATTCCATGATTCCAAGGTATACATGCATAATTGTAAACCATGAGAATGGTTATATTAAAATTCATTTATAGGCTCAATTGTGTGTTGATGTAATTATTATATAGTAATTGGGATATGATTATGTTCCCTATATAATTTGGCTCTCCATCCTTGGTGAGATATACTGGGTTCTTGGATCGAGGTAACATAATTCGATTCAACCATGGTAATTCACCGAAAATGGTCTTAGTGAGTTTTTTCTACATAGAATTAGTATAAAATAATGTTACATATGATCCATCCTTACTGAATCCTAATTAGTTTAAAATTCATGATTAATATCCTCTTAGATATCAATAATAAAAGGGATGAATTTGTTGTCACAATCTAGGGAGAGTCTCTTGAAGGGGTTCATGGTGGTCACTAGTGCCACCAGCTTTATTGCAGTCATGATTCATAGATTATTCAAAAATTTGGGTTTGATGGACTGGAATATATCATGATTCCTCAATTATGGGATATTAGTTGTTAGGTGAGTGTATCAAGAGTGACTTAGTTACATGTTGGTGTGGTTGTTGTGTGAGTGAGAGCATCATGTTTCCGATGTGGGTCATAACATGGGAAGAAGTTTTGGAATTTGTTTGTCACTATGTTTGTAACATCATTTTATATCAAAAGGGGATCCTTTCTAAAGAATACAATAAAGAAAAAATAGGAATAATTACATCAACAAATGACTAATCATATTTAATATAATTTTTTATTAATAAATTACATTGGATGAGGATAAATAAGTTATTTTTTTCACTGATATATTCACGTCTGGTTCACTATATGGGTTTCCATAATTTTCTATAAAAAAATAACCAATTATATTCCATATCTATGACGGATTCATTGGAAATTTATTTTAAACATTCTTTTCAAATTAATGAGTTCTTTATTTTTCATTTCCAACAATAGTTTTCAATTCAAATTCTTCAATAGTATGGTTGTTTAGGCCAACTGAACAACTATGCGGTTGTTTTTGATATAAAATAAAAAATAAATATTGCATTGAATGTAATGAATTATTTCTATATTTTCAGGCTAAAAATGGATCAAATTCTTGAATTTATGTGATAATATATACTTAATATATATTTTTACATCCCAATATTATTAATTATTGATACTTTCATTTAAATTTAAAAATGATTGAACATTATAATATTTCACTAACAATTAATATATTTTGTGTGGAATAGTTGAACTCAGGCCCATAATGGGGATTATAATTTATCCCAATTATTGCAAAAAATTAATTTTTTATTAGTTTTATTTAATAGTAAAAAACATTACTTTTATTTTTATGTAATGGGTGCTTACTTCGCATGGTTTAACATCATATACAGTGGATTTATAGGTAATAGTATATCATGTATGGGAAGTGTTCGACATACACATAATCATCCCTCTGTGATTGTTTTAGAATAAAATATATACCAAAAATAGCTTGATTTCTTAATAGGGAATATAGACCCATGGGATATGTGGTTGAATATACAGGTAGAGATATACCACATTGAGTTAATCATAGTTACTATATCCAAAATGAGGATGATATTGTACTTATACATTGAGAATTTGAAACTTTTAATGTGGTGGAATGATGATATCAGAAGCATGGCCTGATGAAAGGATGAGGGTTTTTTATGTTGTTTTTAACCATTAAAAGATTTTCTAGGTATCCAGTTAAACCATGAATCAATACACATGATGTTTTGGTGTTCTATTTTAAATAGAATAAACTTACTATACAAATCGGTTTCAAATTATGTTGTAAAACATTCCTATAGTCAAACATAGTGTGACTATATAATTGATGGACTCATCAAAAAGTATAATGTAATGATCAATAAATATCACAAATCCCACATGTCAAATTTTAATTTTAAGAAACTAAATATAATGGAAGATAAATCATGATGCATGAATTGTTGTATGAAATACTGGACTTTGAATAGTTTTTCATAGTTGATAGCTACCAATGAATAAGAGTTGGGGATTATGGATTGGGTATTCCTAGGAATGATTTTTATAATATAATTTATGTTATTTGGTGATACAGTTATCAATGAGGACCACCATAAGTCTTATACCAGAGAAGGCAGTCTGTGTTGGGGACTGTGTGTGATATGCATGAGGTTTCAAAATATTTAGAGGAAAAAAATAATATTTTGATCTGAATATGATTCTTCTTTGTGATATGATTATGTAATATGAGTTACTTAATGATTTAAATTTATTCACTATGTTGGGAAAGTTTAGTTCCTCTACTCCATTAATTTATTCCACTGATAATTTTCTATGTGATCTCAAAATGCAATGGTTAACGAACTCATTTGAAGAGTCTTATGTAAGAATAGATTAATACATAGTTCTCATAACAATTGGAACCCTATGGGATATAATATGATTTAAATTAATGAACGGGGTCCAAGTGATGGATTTGTTTTTCATAAGGATTATATATAAAAACAAGGTGTTCGTATCCATCCATTAACTAAGTATATAGAGCATATTTATGGGGTTACCTCCTGAAAAAACAATAAAATTAGATGTTTTGTTGGTTTTCATAATAAAAAACATCCATGAATGATATTATTCATGGGGTGGAAGCAATATGAACCTCTATAGATGAGATTATTCATGTTGAGGCTTCATGACAAAATTATATGAATACGACTTTTCATGGGGTTTCTCTGTGAAGCACATCACATTTCATTGTTTGTTCCATTTACAATTTATAGATTTATATGATTTTTTCCCCGGAAGAAGGATATTTCTCCTATGTTAAAAAAATACTACTAATATCCTCTTTGATATCATGGTATATTCCACCTCATTTGTTTATTTATTTTTAGATGAGTGGGATATTTATAGGTAATCAAGAGTAACATAAATTTTGCAATGTTTGGAAATGCATTATTTTTTAACAATTCTTCATGATTATATAAATTCACCATGATAAAACACCAAATTAAATTTTCCTCATAAATGGTTTTATTATGTCAAATGTCTCGTCCAGACCTCATTATATTAAGAATATTCAAAAGGTGGGAGCTAAAGATATGATTTGCTTTACTCTACCTCATTTCTCCACCAAAACCCAAACAAAATTGATTCAGCATGTTAGGTGATATAATATATATGATACACATGTTCACGTAACAAAACACTGTGAATTAGAAATTTATTAGGAATTTCCTTAAGAATGTAAGATGATTTTCTCTGTGGAAGATTACTCTATTTTTTGAGTGATGTTTCTTAGTAGAGGTCAGCTTGTCTGGGAGAAAACTAGCTTCCATTAATTGGACATTAAATTAATTATTTTTTATTAAATCATTATAAAAACATTGGTATCTCTTATATTTTTTATTTTTTTATATTACAGGACTCAATATTATAAGAACTTGTATAAAAAATAATTAAAATAATAATATTTTAAATTGATTTATAAATCGTGATAAGAATTTGTTGGAATTTATAAAACCCCTTGGGAATTCATTTTTCATTATACTAATTTTGTAACCATAATTTTTATTTCAATATATTATATGAATGTGAAACATGTAAGGAATCATTTATAATCTCATTAATAAGATCTCACACTATATAACAATATCATGAAAAATGATATTGAAAATAGAATAATCACATGTGAAATTAAACCATCATTTTTAAATCTTTAATTTGGATTAATTTTATTAGTTTGGATTGAATAATTTATTTACCCAATAAAAAAGAATGATAATACGACATTTACAAATAATTTTTTAAGAATATTTTTTAATCCGTTAACTCAATATGATGTTTCAAATATTATCAAACTAGAATGTGATGATAGATGAATACCACTAACATGAAACCTCCTAATGCACCAATTATCCCTAAAGATACCATCAAAAATTTAATCCACCACAAATAATATATTAGGAACCAAAACGGTTATTATTATAGAACTACCAAGACTTGTCTTGAAAAATGAGATAAAATAAATGAATAATATATTTTGAGTGAGGTACATTTTATCGATGATATTAATTCTATGTTGAATATTCCATAGGACCAATAAAGGAAGATTGTGTTAGTCGTAAATACAACTAAAATTTCCAAGGGATTTATAGATAAGGGGATAAATAGAATGAATTCATGTGGCGCCTCAAGTTATTGAAAAACCTAAAAGGAATTGGTTCCAGATGTCATAGGGATTATACACAACAAAAATTTCATATATCTAAAAATAAAAACATGATATTCCCATGAAAAAAATATTGTGTCTTTTCGATAATGACCATTTAATTAATGGGAATTAGGAGGTTAATTTTCATGAGAATGTTGTCTTGTTCCATCATCTAATCCCTCACAAATTATAATATGACTACCAGAATTCATAACAATTCAGAAGAAACCATATTATAGTATCAAATTGGTCTCATGAACTATAGTATTACTATACTCTAAATACAAGTACTATAAAATTATCCTCCTTGGGATTTTATTCACCAATAAATGTGACCATGCTATGATGGCCACACCCAAAAACATTAACCCCCCAATGACCCCTATCACCTTTACCGAATCTCCCCATCTAATAAGTGAATCATTTATAATGGTTATACATATATTTAAGTTTCATATAAGTATGGTTATATGAAAATGTCATGAACCAAATATTTTAATCATGACCTAATAGCTGAGTATATTTACGTTATAACCAAATTTATGTTCTTGATCTCCATATGATATATACTGTCATTTAAAATCACAAAAAATAAAACATGAAAAATTTTCACCCCCAAAAATAATTAAATAAATAGCAAAATGTTGTAATGAATTCATCACAAATGGTCTGTACATTAAGTTTATATTTTTAATATACTATATTTTTTAAAAAAAATGTAATCCATGAACATAATAACAAAATACAACATCAATCTCACTTTATATATAGCATAAATAACTAATGTTATCTAGAAGACTAATAAAATGATCTATGAATATATATGTGAATCAAAATTAAATTGTATATAAACAACACATCATAACCATAAAGACACAATGATATCAAAAAAAATTTTATTTCAGGAACCATTGTCACACTCTGAAATCATTCTCATCCCACACCATGAATGTCTGAAGAAAATTATCCAAAAATAAGTAGTTTCTTCAGAACCTAAACCTGAACCTATAAAAGGAATTCAGTAAACATAAAGAAACTATAATAAGTAGTGTGTTATAAAGAATTCCCAAAAATTTTCACCCATTAAAATATAAATGAGATACCTTTTATAATCCATAATGATAAATCTAGTTTGAACTGGGATTTAAGAAAATAATTACTTTTTCATATAATATAAAAGACCACACATGTGGAACCAATCATTTTTTTCCTTTAAATAACCTCATTGGAAATATATTATTTTTTATAAGAAACTAATTTAAAAACCATTTTCAAAAGAAGATTTAAAAATTCAATTACAACCATGCATGATTAATAATTTAGATTAAATCATGTTTATTGTAATTATTCACTCTAAATTATTTGATAACTATATTTAAAAATGATAACTATAAGAATGAATAAATAATAAATATTTTTTCAAATTATATATAATCTCATATGTATGAAACATATGAAATGACACTTGATGAGAAATATACTATATGATATCAATTGTTAATAATAATTCAATCCAATAAAGTAAATAAATGAAAAATGATAACATCATTTGTGTCAATCTAGGGAATATAGTTTCAAGCTACACAAGGAACCATATAATAAGTATACCAAAACCTAATGACACAAACTATAAATTAGTCATTATCCTATTTTTAATCCTAAAATATTTAGAAAAGTGTAATTATTTTAATAATGATTCATAACTAGAGATGAAAATTCTAGGTAAAGAGGAAACATTCACTAAAAAGTGTGTGTACCAAATGTCTTCCAATGTACCCATGGTTCCCATGATTATCCAAAAACTAGTGAGTAATATAAATCATGGGATAAATAACATGAAATATCTAAGTTATATAAAACCATCCTTTATTTATCCTTTTAATAAAAGTCACTTAAATTAATAGTTTTTCCTTCCATTAAAAAAAATTCAAATAAAATAGTCCGACATAACATCACCATCATCCTAAAAAAATATAATGTAAAGGGGATCAAATTCAATAATCATTTATTATACTCTATATAGATCCTTCATGTATTCATGGACAACGAACCATTATATTTTATTTTTGTTTACAAAATAATACATAATGATTTAACCCATGGATGAAGACAAAAATCACCTTTATAAAAATAAATATGACTTAATTCATAGGAAGAAAATATTTTCAACCAAATGATATTAAATTATCAGATAAACATATGTAGAATACATAATATTGAATCCAAATATAATTTAATATATCTAAACATATTAAAATATCAAATCAATGTGTATGAATTATAAAATTATAATAAAAATTGCACAATTTTTATTACAATAAATTCCCATTAATATTTTTCATTTTAAGTAGGAAAAATAAAAATTATAATTTTATTCATCAAGAAAAAATTTCATGATAGATGTGTAAGATGAAAATCCGAATAAAATATTAGTTATCATTGAAACTTAATCTATTTAGTTATTAAAATCCCATAGAGTGTATTAACATGTAGGTATAATGATATATGGATAAATAATCATTGTAAACACAATTAATGTAATTCATGAAAATCACAAATATAGGGAAAAAAGTATCATCATATAAACTAGAATAATTAAGATGAAATTAAATGTATAAGGGTTTTATGAACCTCATTGTCTTTATGAATGTTAAAAAAAATAATGGATCATTGAAAAATATACATAATACAAGTGTGTATGAGATGAAAACATCGAGGAAGAAATAAGTGATAGTATTATTAAAAACTCAAACTGCACAAGTCATCATGAACTATAATGTTTATAATCTCCTTAAATAAAGGGTTCCACCACCATGTCCCCATTGAATGATTCATAATATAAATAGAAGAGAAAATTCATAAGACAATAAATTGATTCCAAATAAAGAAGAAATACCTTGTTAATGAAGAGGAAGAGAACCAAATCCATATGAGGTAAATGGGAAACTGATTAGGTTTCCACCTCTAGATTATATGTTAGAATGCATGGGGAGATATCTCAAAGGAGGTTCTAATTCAACAAGTGATGAAAGTGAATGTCACAATATCAGTAATCTAACCAGGGATTACAGATTATGTTCATGATTAACCAATCCATGTGAAACTTTTAAGAGACTCATTGAAATATAAAGGATTTTCAAAAAGTCTTACCAATGTATTATCTAATCATATATAATAAATTAAATATGGTACTATTGTGTGAAGTAAACATGTATGATTTAAGTGGGATACATATTTAAATGAATATATTTAACCATAACATTTCAATAATCATGAATGATCTATAAAAATTTAGTATATCTCTACAGAGTTACTATTTGATTCAAAATAGAATCATCATGGGCCCCTTGACCATTTACTAGTCGTGTAGATGTGAAAACTATTACAAATATGAAAAACTACCACATAGCTCACTAATTCAATTAAATAACATAATTTTGAAAAATATTACTCAAAATGATGGATGTAAATATAGGATATCGAATGAATTTAATAGAAATGGTAAATATTATAAGATCTTATATACGAGCCATCTAAAAACATATAATATTAAGATATCAAGAAACATATCAAAATCTATTAGTATAACAAATAATATTTTTACTGGTTATAACCGATAATATAATTAAAATACAATTAATGAAAATCAAAATGAGTTGATTAGAAAAATGATCCTTTTGAAATGTCACCCCATAACTTAATGTATACGATGACATGTTGAGATGAAAAACCCATTAAATCCTATGTACAATAACCCTGAGGCTTAGACTAGGGTTGATAAGGATATAAGTAAAACTAATAACTTACATTAAAAAAATTTAATTATTACTGGATTAGTGTGGATATGGATAGAAGTAAACAAAAATAATAGAAAATCTCTAATTTGATTCCATTAGATTAATACCTATGTCTATACATTGATAATGAATAATTTTCATTCTATTGAATTAATGCATATGGTTTCTAATGAGGTATTAATAAAACAAAATGATCCATTGTCTTACAAAAAAAGGGATTGATATTCTAAGGATGACTATATTAAAAAATTTTATGGTAACTTCTTCATAGAGGGAATAATGAAAAAATATTATGAATTATTAAACCATTTTTATTCTCAATATTAATGGTAAATGTATTCCATTCATCACTAGATAGTGAAAAATTTAAACCATAATTAAGAAAATAGGCTCTACATTCCACTTGATTCAATAAAGTGTTCTAGTCTACCATAATATCCAGGTTTAATTTACACATGATTACAATCTTGTTCAATGATGGAATTATTAAAGTGAGGTATAGAATAATGATACTTTATAGAACCAATCATCCATTTATTTTTTGGAATGTATCCTAGGGTTAGAGGAACCAACTCAATGAATTTTGAAGTCATATTGAGTGATGAATTATCAGACATAGAAGAATCACTGAGAATGGTTCAGATTAACGATTCTATATGGAGTGATTGTATGGATGATAATAAGAGGTGAATCACTAAAACCATGAGAGATGTAAATTTAGGGGCCATCCCATAATACCAAATGACGAAATTTTATTGAGACTCTTTAAGGAGGAAAACAATAACTGACAAGCAGTACATGTCTTATTTGGAAACACTCAAAATTACATCTGAATCAGTCAAAACAACTCATGGGTTAAAAGAAAAATATCACAATAGTAATTAATATTTAAAACATAGATAATATTAGTTACTCTGAGACCAGAAATCAAAATATTATCACATTTGAAACAATCAATTCATATAGGATAAACAAATAATAAAATTTAACTATATATATTTTGAAAAAATATTAGAAAATATTTGAAAACCGATTATATTAAAACCACCTCATTATTATCTCCACCCATATTAAGAAAATCATTCGTGATTTCAAATTATAACTTTTACAATTTCAATCATATTTTTTAACTTTTTATAAACAAAATAAACCCATTTCACATATAATTATCAAAAAAATTAATTCATCCCTAGAAGTAAACAACAATGAATTAATAACCATATAATCTAAATGTGATTTCAAAATTAAAAAAATTATTGTTATATTTTTTTCATGGTTTGGTCGTGGAATTTTAAATCCATTAGAAAAACCATTATGTTTTTTCTAGAAGTTATGAAGAACCAAACACATTTTCTCTGCATGAATTTCCAGATGATGACAGCATACATAAAGGTATATTTCAAATCCATTTTTGATATTGAAACCTAAAAACCCAATAATTATCCATTATAAAATAAATATTATTAAAAACATCACCAATATACATACAAACACATAAATGTTTAATGCAGAATGAATTTCCAATTCATAACTCATTAGATTAATACCAATAAAATCATAATCCATAAGATGGAAATGTTATTGAAAGACTCTCCACACCTACATCTCACGATCTATCATTCTTATATAAAATATACCGTTACAACCCAAAAAACAATTGGGAAAAACTATGATTCTCTTTTTTAATAGAATTAGAAAAGAAATCCTTATATGATACATGAAATGGTTAGGAAAATGTACAATGCACATTCCTTGTATCTATGGGTTGGAATATAATGAAAAGGAATCACATGAAATACTATGGTGAATTCTTTCACCATTTAAAATAATAAAATATTAATTATAATCTTTTACATAATATTATATGGTTAATCTATTAACTAGTTATCAATTTATAATTGAATATATATATTTAAAAACAGAAATGATAAAAAAAGAACAACAAAAAATAGTATCATACACTCATTCATCATTAAGTTAATAATGGCCAACGAACATTTACCCTAGGGGTACCAGATCCTGCTTGGAATCGAATAGACCCAGGATCAAATCTGGGCAAGGCCGAATTTTTGGGGGTACTATAGCAGTACTGCAGGAGGGCACTATAGTTGTACTGTATCAGCGGCATAACTGTATCTATGGTGGCACTGTAGCGGCAGAGGGACTGTAGTAGGAACTGTAGTGGCGTCTTTACTTTAGTAGCGCGGGTACTGTAGCATTATTATTCACTGATGGTTCCTTTGGGGAAAAATGGGCTTTCGAGCATTGTATTCCAGACACTTGGCCTTTGGCCTTCAGAATATGTAAAGGGTCTCCCTCTACCTAGTCTAAACATGTCATTGCTATAAATAATAAATTGAGTCATCGTCCCTAATGTTTAAAAAAAATCATAATGTATATAATGAATGTAAACAAAAAAATCTAATATAAATATTTTAATAATAAAATTGACGTAAAAAAAGGATGGTATATATACAATCAAATAAAACAATAAATATAATAGGATACCTTTTTGAATTTCCCCCATAATTCATGGTCACACATCAATATCATACCAAGCATACTATGTTGGTGGTATGGAATAAGAAAAAATACAAGTACACCATTAATAAGGACTAAAAAGTTAAATTACAATTTTTTTAATATACAAAAACATAGTGGTACGTGTAGGGCATGAGATAAAATTCCATAAATTATTTCACAAATAATGTATATATGTAATTTAATTTATAATAGTTTATTTTTAATTCTTGTTTGAAACAAAAATCATGATAATAATTTCATTTTGATTTATTGAAATTAAAATTCATATGAAAAAACTACCCTATTTCTATAAATCAAACCACATTATTGTAATATGACTGATGGGTTATATTAATATCATTTTAAAATTATTTTCATATATTTTATATAAATTACATTAAATCTATATGAGATTAATAAATGAATTTAAATAGTGTATTTTCTTATTATCATAAAATATTAATTAGATAATTTATTTAAAAATCAGTCACTATACTTTTGGAAACTAAAAACACAATTTTTTTAATATTTATAGAATATTATATTCATGATAAATATAAAACCATGAAAAATAGGATAAACTCTTATATGAAATGGATTGTAAATTGTAGTAGAATATAATTGAATAAATAATAAATACCTTCATGTTATGGTATTATCTAGAAGGAAATCATGGTTATGGAAATATAGAATCATTATATTATCGCTATCAAAACCATGTTTTCATATTACACATAGTGTTGTAGTTATAATGGCATCTAGAGATAGATGGTTCATTGGCATCATAATTACTGTGTTCTCATAACTAGATACTTATTGGCTAGGTTAACTTGAATAATTCCATAGAAAAATTGTGTGTGGTGTCTCTAACTAAGTACAATATGATCCCATGGTAAAAAATTATTAGTGTGTAATGTCAATCATGAAATAAATCACATTAAATCCCAACGATGAATAAAAATATCCCTCATAATTCCACGAATCACCATTCAGTGAAAATACTCCTCTTCAACCTTGTATATCACATGGAAAAAAACATACCACATCATATAATTGTTGTTCTCAATCATAATTTAATTAAAAGAACTCAATTTAATAACTCGTTTCATATAGTAAACATGAAATATTTGAGATATATTTTATCCAAAAAGAAATAATAAATAAGGAATTTTTCCCAAAATGTGATTAAATAATTACAAAATATTCATGATATGAAAAACCATTACAAACCCAAATAAGGATCAATGTTTATGAGAACAATAGTATAATAAATAATTAAATACCATTTCAAAATGAAGACATTAAAAATACACTATATAGATACCAAATATCATTTAAGAAATCATTACATATTACAAAATAAATTCAATATGTATGAAATATAAAATTATATAAAAATACCCGAAAATATATAAATAACAGTACAATTACCTTAATAAGGATCCATTAATTTAGTAAAAACTATAATTCATCAGTTCAATATCCTAATATTTTCGAGTAATATTATTTTTGATAGGATATAGGATACATAACACATTTTTAATTCCAACCATGAAATACTATTAAAATGTTAAAATTTATGGTAATAGTTATTTTCTAGCCAATATACGTTCTACTATGAACAGTAATAATCAATATATTAAATGAATAATACATACAAACAAAATAAAAATGACATGATTAATTCCTATGAAATAAGTACTCGATTTTCAGTAGTCTTATTTTATGCTTCATAAATGGGTTTTTCTAAAAAAATTATTTTTAGTTCACTTTGTAAAAAAGTATTGTAATAAGTTTTATGGACATTTGTAAATGGTATTATCAAAAAATAATTCTATTTTTCAACTTAACTTATAAAAATATCAAAGGGTTAATCATTATGGATTTCCATTAAAATATATAATTTTTAGTGAATAGAAAAAATATATATTTTTATGGAAAATATTATTTTTAGCATAAATTTAATAATATAATTTCTTGAAAATATGCTTTTTATGAAAAATTACTTATATTCTATTTTTTAAAAAGGATTGGAACAAATTCTCATTTAATATTTTAAGTGAAAAGCTCTTTCAAACTGGGTAGAGGGAGACAAATTACATAGATTAGAGGCCAAAGACCATGTGATATGAAAACATGGCATGAAAGCCCATATTTTGGCCCAAATAGACTTTCGGTGAATATTCCTGCTACAGTAAAAGAGCTGTTATAGTCCCTGATACTTTATAGCCACCGTTACAATCCATGGGACAGTTTCTCCGCCATTATAGTGCTACTACGGCTACAATTCTGCTTCTACTACAATAAAAAAAATTTAACAATGGTAAAATTAAATTAGGAAATTATGGTTAGAAATAATTTGATTAGGAAAAGAAAATTACACTATGACATCCAATAATTTCTTCAGATGATATTCTTTAATCCGTAGTAATCTAATATTTGAATACATGAGTTCTTTTCATTTTATTATGAAACACCCCCTCCCCCCAATGTGTAACCCACTTGGGATAGTAATGAGAGAAGATAGATAGTGACACCTGAGTACATCCTCAAGTAGGCTGGAGGTTGGTGACTAGCATTGAGGGTATAGTAAACACATAGATGGAAAAAATTACCCTACAAAAGAACACATGAGAAAGAGAGAGATAAGACATACCGAAAAAAATCATATTCTTAATACAATATAAAATAAAACATAAGTTCAAATATGTAATGTCATGAAAAAACAACAACAACTGAAAGGTAAAACAATAAGTACTAAAAAGAAAGAAAACAAAAGGCACCATGACACTTGAAAAACTCCAACAAACCTCCAAGATTATAGTATACCACATGATCTCCAATCTACTCCAACTGACCAAAAAAATTATTTATATATTAAGGTTGAGTATAACAATATACTCCAAAGGATCTTCCCTAGAGCCAGTCATGAAATTGTAAAGAAATCAAACTAAATCACAATGAACAAAAGGTGAAACCAATCATCAACTAAATCGGTATAGTATGCTTTTAGAATCACAATTGACACTCTAACAATGTATCAAAAACAATATTATATAATATAATAAATAATATCATGGGTACCCTGCTAATACTCCCCCCCTTGTTTTCATATTTTCCCCAAAGTCGCACGTCATGCAAATATATCTCTAAAAAGGCTAGCATATAGACACCTGGACAAAGCCCCACAACTTGTACCTCGTGGAACTCACCACTCCCTCCACATAACAAAAAGTAACAATTTATTTTCTGGAATCCACTAGAACCCACATAACAGGTAAAAAACATTGGGTATCATACTCAATCCATCATAGCCTAACGCTGAGTAAAGATCCTCAATCCATCATTCCCTATACACATCATACCCATATTAGTCCATAAGAAAATTTTCCCAAAATATATATGTTTAAAATATCTAATAGCCATTACAGTTGTCTATTAACATGTATATGAAAAACTAACTACTGTTCATACCAGCATATATTATTACCAAGAGAAGAGATAGGGGAAAAGGGGGTTGTCAATTATCCATCTTACCCCTAGGAAGTTGGGGAAAACACCCCCAAGGATCAAAATCCTCCGAGGTATAATCTCCCTATCTAATATTATGGAATAGCGTAAGGAAACAAAAAACATACATGATATGATATATATCAGATCCACACTATGGGAAAAACAATTCTTAGATTCAAACTAAGGTACAACTTCTCAGAAATATTACCTTGACATTTCATTCGAGTAATCTCTAACCCCATGGTTTTTTCATTTATCTACTTGATTACAATATGAACACTTTCTATATTTCTATATTCATGGTTTTCTAGGAAAGAATTATATGGTAAAAAACACAAGGTCTCATCATGTTGATTAGGTGAACAACCCATCGAGTTTATGACACTTATACTAAGAGTGTAGAACCATCCACCCTTGAGAATCTAAACAAGGAATGGACATGAAATATTCTTCACATATTCACCTATTTTGAATGGAGAGTAAGAAAAATCAACTACCTCAAAAAATGGGAATTTTAAATAATAAAATAAAACCATAGTTTCAACAAACATACAACATTAATATCATTGGTGAATCCCATATTCAACCAATTCCATCATATCTAGTGTCCTAACAGACACCCACATGCATATAATGAGTCCAGTCACCACTATAAATGTCAAATACTACCACAACCACTAGACCCCTAACCCCAAATACCACAACAATACTCCAATATCGTCCAACCATGGATTTCATCACATCATAAGTAGTAGAATACAAAATGGAAACAAGGAAGTTGGCCTTAAATAAGGCAGTTTGGCCTTCACCCATAATGAGGACTCATGACTCCAAGAAGAGGGAACATGTCCTTTATAAGAAATAGAGAAACCACAACAACATGAATTCTTAAATAAGACTATTTTACCATTTATCCAAATATGTAATAATTAAATATAGATTTATGTTCATTTAAAAATTTTATGAAGAACAACATTCAAAAAAAAGAATGGAACAGATATCACACTATCTAGAAAAGTTAAGAGGCCAACCATTATCATGTTATAAGGAAAAAAATTGATATGTGGTCATTACCAATTCATAATCTAGTTTAAATTTGTATTATTTTAATCCCATTACAATCCAATGTGATAAATCATGCAATTTCTATGATTGCACAAATGTAGATAGAGATTCAAGGAATACACACCATGAAAAGGCCATCAACATTCATTTTTAATATGAGGTGCACAAAAATTATGTATAAATCCAAGGGGAACATGATCTAAGAATTGGAGTTCTATCGCATGAATAATATGGGAGGATGAAGTCTTGGTTTCCCATTTCAAGGAAAAAACAAGAATGAAGAACAAGGAAAAAGGTATCTCAACATTTTGAAAATATAAACAAAGTAGTAGTTTAGATAAATATTACATTTTCTATTAATGGACTATCTGGTTAGTATTATGCGTTTTGACTAAGTAAGGCACCAAGAAACTTTAGATTTTTTTATAGGAGTTATGAGATTTGAATCATCCTTAAATACCCAATAACAAGGTGTTGAATGAATTTTATGTCAAAGATATCATTAAATGAAATAACCTATAAGAAGAGGGAAACATGGTTCCCAACCCACATATGGATGAATCACTGTTCTTAAAAACAATGGCCATACTTCCATTTGATGAATCACATGTCAAAACTCATTAGTTCTAGAAACAATGTTCACAACTCGATATTTTTGTAAATTGTTTGAAATAAGTCACCATGTCCTATGAGAACACCTGCAACACGATATATTCACAAGGGAATGGACTATATTGGTATGTTACATTAAATTAGAAGCCTATAAAATCATTTTCATCATTGATAATTGAAAACCAACAATTAAAAGAAGTAAAAAAGGACTCATCTAAACATCCACCTCATGAGATACCTCTCAAGGATCTTATCACAATAATAGCTCAACTCCATCATAAAATAAATAACACGAAACCACATGTCAACAAAAACCTGCACATAGACCCTCTAATGGGGGAGATTCCTATAAATGGAGAGAAACCCACAAATTGAAACACGATTATTCCATCATATTACCAGAATGGGTGTACACCAACAAAATAAAGAACTTTACAAGAGCGGAGCTAAAAATTTAATAGATCGAGTTACTGTGCACATATTTTAAACTCACATATCCATGTAATCTCCTTGATGACATTGTGATACAAAAAGACACGAGCCAAGGGGATAGCATGCCCAAGAAAAACCTTCTCCTTTTCGTCCAAGGTTTCTATTGGTCGTTCCCCTGCAGTCGCATCATCGTCAACATCGATCATCCCCTAATAAATTTTGTGATAGTAGTTATGAAGATAATGAAAGAGTTGGTAAATGTGAAGAAAAACATGTATTTGTATAATCTGTGAGGGAATAGATACCAAATATTTCATGAATCCAACACGAACAAACAACATGAATGTCCCAAAAAATCTAAGAGAAATATTAAATCCATGACCAAACGATCACTAGCATTGAATGATAGTGACCATACAAAAGTCATGCCCCTAATTCCAAACTCTACAAGTATCCTCCTATGATTGGAATTAGATTTCTGAAAATCCCAAACTTTCATCATTGTATTAGGAATCATCTGAACCATCTCTGTCATATTCTATACTAGTTCTGACCCAAGAAGTGTTGTCTCTTCATCCCTTGTCTAGCACAACAGAGTACGAAAATGGTTGTCCATACATGTCTTCAAACGGAGCCATAAAGATAGCGGAGTGAAACCTATTTTTGTAAGAGAATAATGCCAAGGGAATGAAAAAAATGTATTATCCTCCAAAATAAAGAAATCAAGAGAAAAATATTTCATCAAGTGTTTGGATGGTTCTCTCTATCAAACCTACCTTATATGGATTAAAAGTATTGGTGTGGAATATAATATAACCACAAGAATATTGAAGGCCTCTCCACACCTAGGATTTAAAATGAGGATCTCTATTGGAAAAGATCATCCTCGGGACTCTATGGAGTCTCATCACCTTCTACAGATATTACCTTGATAAAAAAACAACTGATATCAAATCCTTGATCATTATAATTTTGGTTGATTGCCTCAAACGATCCACTGACACTCATATAGGGTTATAACGTCCCAGATCTCGACATAAACCACTAACAAATTCAATCGACATGTCCTGCAACATCCATAGGGGAACATCCAATAGATGGAGAAAACCATTGGGAACACAGTTCAAAACCATTACATTTTTGATGACCGAAGAACAAGACTAAAAAAAATTAACTACACACTTTGAATCAGGCAACCATAACTATCTCCTAAAACTTAGGTGGATATTTTTCAAACCAGGTTGTGCCGCACATGGTGAACTATTGAAATCTATTTGAACCACCTAAGTCATCAAAAAAATGAAAAAAACCATTTCATGAAGCAACACTATGTGATAGTAATCTTTAGAAAAACCATAAGGGGCCTCACCAAATCATCTTGTCCTCTCCAGAACTCCACATCAAGAACCACAACATGGATTCCTCAACCGGTTGAACTAGAAATGGCTACACCGTTATCTTAAAAAGTCATTCAATCCCCCCAAGATCTCTCTTATATAGATGTAATAATGGATTTTATTCAATTAATCTCTTGGTATCACCTAATTGAAATGATACATTTCTACAAAACTTCATGCACTGTGAATCAGCTATAACATTCCTTTTCCAGGGGTATACAAATTTCTATGTTGTAATCATATGTGATCTCCATCCACTGATGTTGTCTAATGTTTGTTTTAGATATGGATAAAATATTCCTCAAACTCCTATGATCGGTGAAGACCACAATATTCTCTCCAATGAGGGAATGTCTCAAATACTTTACGAAGAACCCCACTTCCACCAACTTCAGATCATGGGAGGAATATTAATGTTTGTGGGGACACAACTATTGAGACCCATATGTAACAAAAAATATAAATAGCATTGAAATACATCCTTACCCTAGATATAAAGAATTAATGATATCCTCAAATTGAACTCCTTCTACTGCAGGACAATGAACCACATCACTGACCAATTCCTCTTTCAAATACTCAAATGCTACATGACATTATTCATTCCTTGGAATCATTACACATCCTCCACATACATGGGGGCTACCCAAGTCACAATTCCTTATATCATTGATGGGTTGATATCTACTACCTAGTGGGTGAAATATACCTTAAGAAATAGACATCTTGAGACTAGAACACACACTTCTACACTATCTTGAATAGATTCTCAAATTTATGGACTCCCAAAACCACATGTAAATACCCTGGATGCTCCTCCTTAGACATATAGTACACAAGGATGTATTAAATGAAAACACCATGGACATATCTAGGAACTCACTTTATATAGTGTTAATCATCCCCATGAACATAAAATAAGAATTTTTCCTACCGAATGACATCACAATGTACATGTAATTCTTATAATGTAAACATAAATCATTTTTCATGATATCCTCATTCATCAGAGGCATCAGATGAAATATTCATGACCCAACCCGTACCAGTGCTCGAGCCGCAACTACCCCATGCCCGCCTCTATAGACCAGAGGATGGTGACTTTCACAGAAGGCACAAAAAACTAGGGGAGGCCTTTCCCTAAGGAACTGTACACACACACTCCGCCAACTAAATGAAAAAGTGTAGAGAAAGGAAGGAAAGATACAAAACTGATACAAAAGTGGAACCAACATACATTCACTGACCTCTAACCAGAACAAGAATATTACTAAAAAGTACTGACAAGTAAACAGAAAAGTAAAAGGGGAAAAACACACACCCATCCTGAAAGGTTCCCCAACCCGGCAACATGTAAATGAAAATTAATCCGATGGTGTGTCTCTCTCATGAAATTCCTACTTTGATCAATGATTGCAGCCCAGGCCCTTATTTCCACTATGCTCTTTCACAGTCTTGATTGACCTGTCAGTTTTCTACAAGGGCACACCAAGTGCGGGAAAAGCCCAAGCAAGGTTGAGTATAAAGATACTCTGTAGGATTCCGAAAATGCTCGAAGGTGCAACAAAAGTCATACTAAATGTTGAGTAGTAGAAAAAACAAAGGACAGTGCAAGAGTAAAAAAGAGAGAGTGCAACTCAACCCAACAAATGAAAGGAAGTAGACTCGTCCAATCCAAGAGGAACTAGACACGGAAGTCACGTGGAATACCCTATGCTTCTTTTCCCCTCCTAGAAATATAGTAACTGAACCCAACGACTGAGAATAAAAAGTATGGTGTTTATGTATATATATGTTCAAAAAGAAACCCAAATGAGGGTGTAAGGGGATATCTATCACCATGATCAGCCCAAGAATAGTTGCCAAGAGTTCAAAGGATATCCAAAAAAACCCAAACATCTTTCACTTCAACCTAGGAGGTACAAGTCAAAGGGGCTCAATCACCGCACCTCGATACTATCCGCTTTGAGCGGCACTGACTCGCCCGCACGACTTTTAGGTCACGACGCAAGGATGTGTCTCAGGGGGGAAAAGTGACCCTTTTTCTCATATATCCTATGGTCAGGTCAATGATGTCAAATTTCTGATCCGTACAACCAAGGATCCCGATCAGGTAGTCACAAATAAAATGTCACTGACTAACCTCATAGATAATGACCGAGTCTGAAATGCCAACGGGTGACCCACTACTATAACAACCCATACATTACATACATTGTTATTACTTCATAATTTAAGCACACTTATTACAACATATAACAAAACCAAGAAAGGACCGTATAGGTATAGTGTCTTTAGAAACTGGGAAACATAAACAACTGGTTCATAAAGCATCTACATTGCCTCCCATTTATTTCATCATATCTAGAGTCCCTTTTTGGCATATTCTACTTAATAACATTCTTCCTGAACGGGGGAAATAAAACATACAAAAGGGTGAGCTCAAATGCTCAGTAAAGATAAAAAAAATAAATAACAATCACATCATATTCATAAGAACATAACATTTTGGAAATCTTAACCTGAAAAAGGGAGCATAATTTCACAACATGGGATAAATCATAGTAGTGAAATGAAATCCCAATTATCATAACATAAAACATGAAACTTTTTGGCATACACACACAATCATAGAGAATCATTTCTTGTTAGTCAAGACTCATTGCCAAGACTATCATAGTGGACAAATTCCCTTTCTGAACCGAGTTCAATCCTCGTTTCAGTCCTGTTTTACTGAACCGGTATAACCTACCGTTCCAGCCATGTCTATCTCATGAGATATAAAATCATTACCCAATGAATTGGAGGGAGATATAGGTCCCACCCATCTCATAATGATACCATTCTTATGTGTGCCACAAAATCATAAATCATACATAATTGCATAACCCATGTAATAAAAATGGAATTCTTAAACAACATGACATCATAAAACAATTCATATAAGATAAAGGAATTCAAAAAATAATTCCATCAAAACATAACCAAATCAATATAATAATAGAGATATAAACAGAACCCTTTATTATCTTAGATGGAAAATATTTTTGATAAAACACTTTAACTCCATTCATGAGGAAAATATCCTTTCTACGTCAAAACACTTTTCATTTCATAACATGTCATACAATTCTAAACTAAAAGGAGTTGTTAAAAATAGACTTGAAAACTTGTAAAGGAAGCTTCTTGGAAATTATTTTTTCAAAAACCATTCATGCCGTATAAGTTAAAAAAACATTCTTCGTACTTTTGTCGAAAAAGTCAAAAAGTACCTCGTGCGAAAAACGACAAAAGATTCCTTTCATATCCTTTCCTAAAAACTCAAAGAATGGTAAAATTAGATTTAATAAATTATAGGTGGATGGAAATAATATTACATATTGAGGAAACATGTATGTGGATGATAATATACACCACAGTAAATACCAAAGTATAAACAATCTCGGATAAAAATGAGATTGTGATATTTCCCTTACCTTAGGTCCGATATGCTTTGTACGTGTCCGAACCTCCTGTATAATGATTTAAATAATGTTATTTAGTTATTATAGAATCATAATTATTGTTATGATATCATATATGGTCATATTCATAGCTTCTTAGTAGTAATATTTCATTGCTACTTGTTATTCGGGTGTTTATAACTTTTTGTTCTTATGCGTGTTTTGTCGAATAAATTATTATTCTTCACTTTAGGTTATAGATACCTCATTTCCAGAATGGTATTAGTGTAATATATATAATATTAATTCATTAAATTCATTTATATAATCATTATGAAATGAATATCATATAGAACGAATCACATTACATCGTGGAGACGGTATTCCGTACGTACGCACGAGTGATGATATCATTCCTATGATCGTGGATTTGTATTGGAGTGTATGTATACTATTTCAGAATTATTATCACTTTATAATAGTCATATATAGTCATTACTTACACCATTATACCCATCCAAGTAAGGTGGTGGTGGAAAATAGATTACACCACGGCGTGGAGACGGTATTCCGTACGTACGCATACACGGTGATTTCTTTTTCCGTAGGATGGATAGATGTTGAAATAGGGTTGTTTCATACTTATAATAACATATAAGTATATGAGTGATACTGATATTATTACTTCATAATGAATCAACTAAATAAGAAAAAGTGGAAGAAGAAATAAAGATGAAAGAATCGGTAACGGACATTATCTCTTCTTTGAAGTGCTTCTTTGAGACCTCCTTTTAGGGCACTAAAATAGGTATTTGAAAAATACCAGAACCTCTAGGATGCCTCTAGGGAAGTGGAGAGGAGAATGTGGTAGGTTTTGGCCGAGCCTGAAGGCTCAATGTGTTGTGAGGAAGAGAGGGAGGAGGTGCCCTTTTATAAGGGAGGAGAGGGGCACCTTTGGAATAACTAAAAATATTATTTTATTATAAAGTCCTGTTCGGTTTTAAATAGCTCAAAATTGATTTATTTCTAGGATAAGGTGGGTATGGGTCGAAATACTCTCATAAAATAGAATTTAGACAAGTTTAGGTTCCTATTTTAAACTAATCATGTAGATTTAACATTAAGTTAAATAATTTTACTTTTACCGTGTCTTTATGTGTTCTTATACTATAAGGATAATTAACTTACTATAAGCAGCCAAACGAACCCCAAGATGTTTATTATTAATATATATATCCTTATCTAAGCCATTTGGTCGATCCTTATATTTTTAGGAATAAAATAACAATTACTAATATAATATTTAATTTAAAAACTATTTTATGTCAATTTTGACACTATTTAGTGATTATTTTTTGTGAAAATCATAACAGAATGATTAGTTCGAAAAAAGTTAATTAAATCAATACTAACATGTCATATTAATCTATAAAATTAGTTTAATTCATAAAAAGTGTCATATTAAATTTATTTTGGTGTTTATAACATCAATTATGTCAATATTTCATTAATAAGATAATTATTGCATCATCGTTGTGTCATAAATAAATTAAATTATTCATTGTCTAAAAATTACAAATAAAATACCATTATTTAGGAAATATTTTTATCTTTCTAATTAATATTTATAGACGAATTTATCTTATGTATAACCCCATATTAAAAATGATTTACTTATTAAACATTGAATTTAACTATTGTAACCCTTCTTTAAATAAATTAATAATAAATGTCCTAATCTAATCCATGTGGGCCTATAGGGTCATATTTTATTCCTACGGTTGTTTCTGGTCGAATTACACTTGTCCAATAGAATTAGAAAATGTGTTAGGGTAATAATAATATCATTTTTACCCTTAACTACCCTATTTACTTTTAACTGTGGTAAAAAAAAGTAAAAAGTTACTATTCAACAAAAAATTATTTTCATCTCATTGAACCACATTTTACTTACTAACATCAACCGTGTCTCTCGGATTTTTGAAATTCCACTCACAAAAGCGGTAAAAATATGTTTAATGAAAAATTCAGTTTTTTAACTACCATTTAGTGGTTTCACTATTCATCAAAAATTAAAAGTTTTCAGAAAAATACCAAAATTTCACCCTAAGCTAATTTCGATATTCCGAATTCAAAAATGAAGTCCATTTTGAAAAATAAAATTTATAAAATTTCAAAAAGTGGTTATTACTATTCATAACGGCTAGTTTTAATAATATTTTAATAGAATATCATTATTTAGTGAAACTCGGTATTGCGTACGACGCAAGCTATCGAGGAAGGTCGCAATTTCGTGTAAAGAAATCCAAGCAAGTGTTGTGTGTAGGAAAAGATTCCTTTGATGATTTATATAACATAAATGTCTCGGGTGTTACATTCTACCCCCCTTAAAATGAATTTCACCCTCGAAATTCTCACTTTGTAACAAACAGATGAGGATACCTCTCCCTCATCATATCCTCAAGCTCCCATGTAGCTTTTTCTAACTGGTTGTTACTCCATAAAACTTTCACCAACCGAGTGGTCTTGTTTTGTAGGACTTTTTCGCTACGATCCAGAAACTCTATCATATGTTTTTCATAAGAATGATCTTGCTTCAGCGGTACAACTTTTGAGCTGAGTACATGTGAAGGATCACGTCTGTACTTTCTCAGGAGAGATACATGGAAGACATCGTGAACTTGAGAGAGATTCGGTGGAAGCGCCAATCTGTAAGCTACCTTTCCAACACGATCTAGTATTTCGAAAGGACCGATATATCTAGGGCTCAACTTCCCCTTCTTTCCAGATCTCATAACCCTCTTCCAGGGAGATATTCATAAGAACACTTTATCACACACTTCAAACACTAGGTCTTTTCTTCGGTTGCCGACATAAATTTTCTGTCAACTCTGAGTTACTCTTATGTGTTGCTGAATAGAACTGACCTTTTCTGCCATTTCATCAATGAGATCGGGTCCTAATATATTTCTTTCCCCAACATCATCCCAGCAAGTTGGAGTCCTGCATTTCTTTCCATTGAGAGCTTCATAAGGATCCATCTGAATACTCGAGTGAAAGCTATTATTATAAGAAAATTCCACCAAAGGTATGTGTTGATCCCAAACACCTTTGAAATCCATAGAGCAAGATCTCAACATATCTTCTAGAGTTTGAATTGTTCTCTCATACTGACCGTCTGTCTGAGGATGATAAGCAGTGCTAAAACTCAACTCTGTATCCATAGTATGCTGAAGACTTCGCCAGAACTTCGAGGTAAATATCAGATCCCGATCAGATATAATAGAAAGTGGTACTCCATGTAATCTTACCACTTCCTTTACATATATCCTGGCAAGATAGTCCAGAGAGAAATACTATCTAATAGCAATGAAGTGTGCAGATTTTGTAAGACGATCAACTATGACTCAGATAGCATTATTGCATTTGGATGTTTTAGGAATCCTGTGACAAAGTCCATAGTGATGTTTTTCCATTTCCATTCGGGTATGGGTAATTGTTGTAAAATCCCCATAGTCTTCTATCTCTCAACTTTAACTTGTTGACAAACCAAGCATCGAGAGACATATTTAGAAACATCTCTTTTCATGCCATCCCACCAGAAGTATTCTTTCAGGTCCCTATACATCTTCGTGCTTCCTGGATGAATAGATAATGATGAACTATGAGCCTCATCCAGTAGCTCCTTCTTTAATTCTGGGATGGGACGAACACAAACCCGATTCCTGAACTTTATTATCCCATCACAATCAAGGATGAATTCAGGAAAATTTCTCACCATCATTTTTAACTCGACATCTTGTTTCTATGCCTCTTTAATCTTCACATGAATAGATGGTTGAACATTCATTTGATAAAGATACGATTTTCCCCTTTCATTATAATTCCAAGATCCATCCTTTGTAAATCCATAAATATTGGATCTTTTGTGATCCTCATCATGGATAAACTAGCATGGTCTTATCGACTTAATGGCTCTGCCACCTTGTTTTCTTTCCCAGGGTGGTAATGGATTGAGCAGTCATAATCCTTAATCAGCTCCAACCATCTTCTTTGTCGCATATTCAGCTACTTTTGTGTGAAACTATACTTTAATCTTTTATGATCAGTATAAATGTCACACCTTTCTCTATAAAGATAATGCCTCCAAATCTTTAATGCAAAGATTACCGTATCTAACTCAAAATCATGAGTTGGGTAATTTTTCTCATGTATTTCAACTGTCGTGAGGAATAATCTATCAGCATATCATTTTTCATAAGAACACACCCCAATCCCTTCTTGGATGCATCACTGTAGATCACAAACCTTTCTCAACTACAAGGAAGTGTGAGCACAGGTGCACTGGATAACCTTCTTTTCAACTCCTTGAAATTCTCCTCACATTCCTCCGTCCAAACAAACTTAACTCCTTTCCGAGTCAACTTGGTGAGTGGATTAGATAATCGTGAAAAATCATTCACAAAACATCGCTAATATCCAGCCAACCCAATAAAACTTCGGATCTCGGTTATTATTATTGGTCTCGAACATCTTTCAATAACCTCTGTTTTTTCTGGATCCACAGATATCCCCTCCTTTGAGATTATGTAACCCAAAAATGCAACTTTTTGAAGCCAAAATTCACACTTGATAAATTTGGCATAAAGCTTCTCCTTTCTCAGGGTCTTCAATATAATTCTCAAGTGGTCTTAATGTTCTTCCTTGCACTTTTAATAGACAAGAATATCATCTATAAAGACTAAAACAAACTGATCAAGATAGTCTCTAAAGACACTATTCATTAGATCCATGAAGATAGCAGGGGCATTAGTAAGACCAAATGGCATCACTATAAATTCATAGTGTCCATACCTTGTACGGAAAGCCGTCTTTGGTATATCCTCCCTTTTGACCCTTAATTGATGATACCCTGATCAAAGATCAATCTTGGAAAAGTATTGAGCTCCATGTATTTGGTCAAATAGGTCATCAATGCGTGGGAGATGATATTTTTTCTTGATTGTAATCTTGTTAAGTTCTCGATAATCAATGTAGAGTCTTGTTGATCCATCTTTCTTCTTAACAAACAGAACAGGTGCTCCCCAAGGTGACTCACTAGGGCGTATGAACCCCTTATCAAGATTCTCTTGGAGTTTCTTCTTCAATTCCTGGAACTCAATTGGGGCCATTTTATAAGGTGTCTTTGAAATAGTCAAAGCACCCGATACGAGTTGTACTGAAAACTCAACTTCACGATTTGGTGGAAGACCTGGTAATTCCTCCGGAAAGACATCATCAAACTCCCGTACAATGGGAATATTCTTAATCGTGAGTTTCTCACCAACCATTTGAGATAAATAACCTTCATTTAGTGGAATCAATACCCATAAAATGGAAGAAATTTCCACTGGAAGTTTATGTTCATCCTTGCATCGATAGACGATCATAGATTGATCTGGAATATGAAATGTGACTTCCCTTATTTGGCAATTTATATGAGCTCCATGTAGAGAAAGCCAATCCATTCCAAGAATCACATATAATTCCACTATAAGAAGGATTACAAGATTTTCCGGAAGTACTTTCCCACAAACTTCAATCACAGAAGAATTATAAACTTTTAATGTGATTGTTGTGCCATTAGGTGTTGTCATAGCTAACTCAACATCTAATTGTTGAGGTAATACGATGATACCCTTAGAAAATTATTCAGAAATAAAGGAGTGGGTGGATCCAGAATCGAATAAAACATTTGCTACTTTAGAGTGGATGGTATGTGTACCTTTCACCACATAGTTATCGTACTCCACATCGCTGATAGAAATTTCATGTGACTTTCCTTTGTCTTTAGCCTTAAGAGTGTGTTGACGTCGACCATCATCATCAACCCTTGGATTAGGGCATTTATTGGCATAATGTCCCATCTCCTTGTACTTGTAGAATTGAATTGTAGTAGGTTCATTATGTGTATCCCTTCCTTTGTTTGCATCATTAGACATGTTCATCCCATCATCGCGGCATTAAAATGCCCGATGACCTTCCTTTCCACATTTGAAACATTTACTTGTCCCTTTAAGACAACCCCCTCAATGTTTCTTTCCACACATTGAACATAAGGGAAAGCTCATCTTCTTTTCAGTGTGTTCTTTAGACTTTCCTTTGAATTCCATTTTCCTCTTCATATCAAGCCCATATGACTGATGGGTTACTCTAATCTCCATCTCAAATTTGAGAGCACATCGAAAGATTTCCTCGTAGCTATTGAAGTCCCTTATGGCTAAGGCCCTTCGAAGACTTGGTTTTAAGCCACTAAATAATCGATCGATCTTACTCTCAAGTTGGATAATAATACTAGAAGCGTACCTTGCAAGTCTTGTAAAATTTGCTTCATAGGTACCAATAGATTCATCATCCTTTTGCTTCAGTTCAAGAAACTCTTTCTACATCTTTGTTCGGAGAGTACGAGGGAAGTACTTATTGAAAAATAAGTTCTTGAACTCGTCCCATTCCATGCACTCAATTTCATCCCTTTGCCTTGTATTCTTAATAAGATTCCACCATTGATCAGCATCACCTTCCAAACGATACATTTCTAAGATGACTTTATCTTGCTCAGAACATTGAAGAACTGAAAATATCTTTTCAGTTGTACTAATCCATTGTTCAGAAACTAATGGATCAGTAGACCCGCTGAATGAAGGTAGACGCTGTCTCATGAAGGATTCAAAAGAATGTTGCTCCTTCCTTTGCTCGTTTGGTGGTCCTGCATGATTCATAGCTTTAGAAAGTTGTGTGAGCATGGCTATAAGATTTTGCATTCCATCTCCTATAACGTTTGGTTTCTTAGGGGGACAATCATTGCATTGCCCGTCAAATTCCTCATTAAAACGATTCCTTCGGGTACCAGCCATTTCCTAAAACCAAGATGAATAGTGTGAGCAACACTAATTATAATAGGAAAACCACATAATAAAAAATAAAATTTCACACTTATGGGCTTATCCTAGGTTATTCATGGCCATTTCTAAAACACTAATATTGTTTTCTATGCTTAGACTTATCCTTAGGGTTCTTACTAAGGCTTTCACATCCTAGTTTCCAAAGGATGACTATAACCTCCCTCTGATACCAACTATAACGACCCATACATTACATACATTGTTATTACATCAGAATTGAAGCACACTTGTTACAAAATATAACAAAACCAAGAAAGGACCATATAGGTATAGTGTCTTTAGAAACTGGGAAACATAAACAACTAGTTCATAAAGCATCTACTTTTCCTTCCATTTATTTCATCATATCTAGAGTCCCTTTTTGGCATATTCTACTTAATGACCTTCTTCCTGACCTGGGGAAATAAAACATACAAAATTGTGAGTTGAAATGCTCAGTAAGGATAAACAAATGAAATATCAATCACATCATATTCATAATAACATAACATTTTGGAAATCATAACCTGCAAAAGGGAGCATAATTTCATAACATGGGATAAATTATAGTAGTGAAATGAAATACCAATAATCATAACTTAAAACATGAAACGTTGTGGAATACATACATAATCATAGATAATCATTTCTAGTTAGTCAAAACTCATTTCCAAGACTATCTTAGTGGACAAAGTCCATTTCTGAACCGAGTTCACTCCTCGTTTCGGTCCTGTTTCACTAAACATGTATAACCTACCATTCCAGCTATGTCTATCTCATGAGATATATAATATTTACCCAATGCACTGGAGGGATATATAGGTCCCACTCATCTCATAATGATACCATTCTTTTGTGTGCCACAAAATCATAAATCATACATCATTGCATAACCCATGTAATAACAATGGAATTCATAAACAACATGACATCATAAAACAATTCATATAAGATAAAGGAATTCATAAAAATAACTCCATCACAACATAATAAAATCAATGTAATAATAGGGATATAAACAGAACCCTTTATTATCTTAGATGGAAAATAATTTTGATAAAACAATTGAACTCCATTCTTGAGGAAAATATCCTTTCTACCTCAAAAAAACTTTTCCTTTCATAACATGTCATACAATTATTAACTAAAAGAAGTTGATTAAAAATAAACTTGAAAACTTTTAAAGTAAGGTTCTTGGAAATAATTTTTTAAAAATCCATTCATGCCGTATAAGTTAAAAAAGCATTCTTCGTACTTTTGTCGGAAAAGTCAAAAAGTTCCTCGTACGAAAAATGACCAAAGATTCCTTTCATATCCGTTACTAAAAACTCACCGAAGGGTAAAATTGGATTTAAAAAATTATATTTGGATGGAAATAATATTACATCTTGAGGAAACATGGATGTGGATGATAAAATACACCCCAGTAAATACCAAAGTATAAACAATCTCGGATAAAAATGAGATTGTGATATTTCCCTTACCTTAGGTCCGATATGCTTTGTACGTGTCCAAAACTCTTGTATAATGATTTAAATAATGTTATTGAATTTATAAAGAATCAAAATTATTGTTATGATATCATATATGGTCATATTCTTAGCTTCTTCGTAGTAATATTTCATCGCTACTTGTTATTCGGGTGTTTATAACTTTTTGTTCTTATGTGTGTTTTGTCGAATAAATTCTTATTCTTATCTTTAGGTTATAGATACCTCATTTCCAGAATGGTATTGGTGTAATATATATCATATTAATTCATTCAATTCATTTATATAATCATTATGAAATGAAGATCTTGTATAACGAGTCACATCACATCGTGGAGACGGTATTCCGTACGTACGCACGAGTGATGATATCGTTCCTATGATCGTGTTATTGTATTGGAGTGTATGTATACTATTTCAGAAATAGTATAACTTTATAATAGTCATATATAGTCATTATTTACACCATTATACCCATCCAAGTATGGTGGTGGTGGAAAATAGATTACACCACGGCATGGAGACGGTATTCCGTACGTACGCACGCGCGGTGATTTCTTTTTCCGTAGGATGGATAGATGGTGAAACAGGGTTGTTTCATAGTTATAATAACATATCAGTATATGAGTGATACTTATGTAATAACTTCATAATGAAACAACTAAAGAAGAATAAGTGGAAGAAGAAATAAAGATGAAAGAATCGGTAACGGACATTACCTCTTCTTTGAAGTGCTTCTTTGAGACCTCCTTTTAGGGCACTAAAATAGGTCTTTGAAGAAGACCAGAACCTCTAGGATTTCTCTAGGTAAGTTGAGAGGATAAATTGGCAGGGTTTGGAAGAGGTTGAAGGCTCATAGTGGTGTGAGGAAGAGAGGGAGGAGGTTCCCTTTTATAAGGGGGGAGAGGGGCACCTTTGGAATAACTAAAATTATTATTTTATTATAAAGTCAAGTTCGGTTTTAAATAGCTCCAAATTGATTTATTTCGAGGCTAAGGTGGGGATGGGTCTAAATCCTCTCATCCAATAGAATTTAGACAAGTTTAGGTTCCTATTTTAACCTTGTCATGTAGATTTAACATTAAGTTAAATAATTTTACTTTTACCGTGTCTTCTTGTGTTCTTATACTATAAGGTTAATAAACGTACTATAAGCAGCCAAACGAACCCAAAGTTGTTTATTATTCATATATATAACCTTATCTAAGTCATTTGGCCGATCCTTAGATTTTTAGGAATAAAATAACAATTACTAATATAATATTTGTTTTAAAAACTATTTTATGTCAATTTTGAAACTATTTAGTAATTAATTTTTTTGAAAATCATAACATAATTATTAGTTCAAAAAAAGTTTATTAAATCAATACTAACAAGTCATATTAATCTATAAAATTAGTTTAATTCATAAAAAGTGTCAAATTACATTTATTTTGGTGTTTATAACAGCAATTATGTCAATATTTCATTAATAAGATAATTATTGCATCATCTTTGTGTCATAAATAAATTATATTATATAATGTATAAAAATTACAAATAAAATACCATTATGTAGGAAATTATTTTATATTTCTAATGAATATTTATAGTCGAATTTATCTTATGTATAACCTCATATTAAAAATTATTTACTTATTAAACATTGATTTTAACTATTTTAACCCTTCTTTAAATAAATTAATAATAAATGTCCTAATCTAATCCAAGTATGCCTAAATGGTCATATTTTATTCATAAGGTTGTTTTTGGTCTAATTACACTTGTCTAATAGAATTAAAACATTTGTTTGGGTAATAATAATATCATTTTTATCCTTAACTACCCAATTTAATTTTAACCGTGGTAAAAAAAGTAAAAAGTTACTATTCACCAAAAAATTATTTTCATCTCGTTGAACCACATTTTACTTACTGACATCAACCGTGTCTCTCGGATTTTCGAAATTCCACTCACAGAAGCGGTAAAATTATGTTTTATGAAAAATTCGGTTTTTAAACTACCACTTAGTGGTTTCACTATTCATCAAAAATTGAAGGTTTTCAGAAAAATACCAATGTTTCATCCTAGGCTAATTTCGATATTCCGAATTCAAAAATGAAGTCCATTTTGAAAAATAAAATTTATAATATTTCAAAAAGTGGTTATTAATATTCATAACGGCTAGTTTTAATAATATTTTAATAGCATATCATTGTTTAGTGAAACTCGGTATTGCGTACGATGCAAGCTATCGAGGAAGGTCACAATTTCATGTAAAGCATGCCAAGCAACTGTTGTGTGTAGAAATAGATTTCTTTGATGATTTATATAACATAAAAGTCTCAGGTGTTACAACTACCCAGCCCGGTTGGAGTGTAAACCTTGATAACACATCGGTTGACCCACTTCCCAACCACGCTGGATGAGAGACCCTAATAAGTCGACAGGAGACCCACTGCCTAGCCATGCTAGAGGGTAGACCTGGAATAAGACGATAGATGACCCACTGCCATGTCGTGCTGGAGGGTTGAACTGGAAGAAGTCGACAGGTGACCCTCTGCCCAGCCGTGCAGGAGGGTAGACCAGGAATAACTCGATAGGCGACCCACTGCCTAGCCCTAATGGAAGGTAGACCAAGAATAAGTCTATAGTCGACCCACTACCCAGCTGTGCTGGAGGGTAGACCTCAAAGAAGTCGACAGACAACCCACTGCCCAGTCGTGCTGAAGGGTAGACCTGGAATAAGTCATTGGGTGACCCACTTCCCAGCCCTGCTGGAGGGTAGATCCCAAACAGTCATCGGTTGTCCCACTGCCTAACCCTGCTAGAGGGTAGACCCAGAATTGGTCCGATAACTTTGCATTACTACTGACATCACCGGGTGTTACCAACATTGCAATTGTGCATTGGATCAGAGTGCGTCAAATGGACCTCCATCCAACACCCTTTCGTTTTTCCACATTTAATAAGGCCTCAAACAAGGCTCCACAATCCCACACAGATTACACAGTTGCAATCCTTGCGAAAAAACACGCGAGTTAGGACATTTACTCACTCTAGACGACCAAGAGGTGAATATGGTACTATTCAATGTAGTCAGCCAGTGTGGGGCCCACACCAAGATCCCTAAACTGAAAAAACAGTTCCAACCATTATGATCCCTTTGAAAAAAAACATGGGATTTTACTACTCAATCAACCAAAAAGGATACCCAGTGAAAATGGTACTATTCACCATTTCCATCCCAGGTGGGACCCACACCATGATTTCAAAAAAGGTCGGGCAAAATTCGCCTTCGCGATGCTCTCGGAAAAAGACATCTAGATGACTATTCATTCACCCCGAACAAACGTCTGTTGAAAAAGTCACAGTATGCCACACACCGCTTAAAAGGACAGCTCATGGGGCCCACACCTTAACTTCGATTCATGCAGGCAGAATGAATTGTTGCAATCCCCTTTCAAAAACACACATAATTATATTCTAAAACACTCCAAATGGATGGCAGGTAGAAAACAACTTTTCTTCGCAAATCATGCTAATCGGGACTTGTGGGGCCCGCTCCCTATCTTTGTCCTGAATACTCAAAAGAGCATCTCCAAAAGTCTGCGTGAGGACTAGGATCATGCTACTGCTGATTTCACCATTTGGATATCCCAAGCAGGAGTTAGGTCCGACACAATATAAATTAATTAATTAAATAATTAAGCAGTTACTCACATTTAGCCCTCCGAGGCCACTGTGCCTCTGATGGCATGTCAAAAGGGTGTTCGGCTTGTGAGGTGCGTCCATTGCCGGCTTTAATAACAATTTAATATTATTAAATTAATGCTCTCGGGTTACCCGCCTTCGGGTGCATAAATGAAAAAAACCAAAACCCAACTTCAAAGGCGCTCCTCATCGATATAGTCCCACAGCCGCAAACGGTGTGTCAAACGAACACGCCGTTTTGGAGATACGGCCCACCGAATACAAGGGGGCTAAAATGGGCCGGTCCAGACTGGCCGGCCCAATCCAGACCACTGGCCCATGGCCCAGCTATGGGTCTGGTCCAACCCGTCGCGGCCCGCTGGCCATGGCCTGCATCAAACCGCCAGACCCCCCTCTGGTCCAGTTCCCCAGAGCCAACCATCCATTTGACCGGTCTTGGTCGCATCGCCCAATAGGACCCTTGGACTGTGAGTCCCTACTTCCTCCGCACCCCCGAGGTGCTGACCATGAGGGTCTTCTCCAACCACGACAAGGTCACGGACACCCCTCACCTGCTGCGATCCGCTGCGACACCACTAAGGCCCCTGGCTGCCTCTCTGCTGGCTCCGCCTGACGCCAGCACCCCTGCCGCCTGGAACCTCTGAATGCCCCACCGTCCTCGCCTTCCGTCTGGGTCATAGGGCCATCCAATGCCTTGCCTGAGCTCTCCGCACTAGATGAAGTCGGCTCCTCCACTCGACCACGCCCCAGTGACCCCAACCACTCCCCGCCTGAGCGCCATGCTTCTGGCCGTGACCGTTGCCTGATGACCGAACCCTCGTTGCGCCACCTCGAGCTCCAGCCACCACCCATGCCAGATCCGACTCTCCCGAAAAATGCCCCCACCACTCCAGTGACCCAAATTCAAAACCGATCACGAGTTTGGGATCCTCGGGACGAGACCTCCGTAGTGCCTATGCCCGATCGTTTATCCGACATGATTTTCCGCATCCAATAGTTTTGGATGAAGAATTCCCAAGAATGATATATAAAACATGTCATGAGAATTGTTCGTGTTCATTTGGCCAATTCCCCAATTTCTAAAACTATATAATTTGAAACAAAAAAACCCAAGAAATTGATGAAGAGGCGGAAAAACAAAAGGAAGCCTACCTCGATCTGGCTGTTCAACGTTGGCGACGCGCCCGCACAATCCTGCTTCGATTCACCAGATTCCGCTGCTAAATCTGGCAAAGAACAGCAAAGAATGCTGAAGAACGGCGAAGAACAGCTAGAGGGAGAGATATATTGGATGTTTAGAGAGATAGTGGGTGAATTAGGGGTTTTCCCCTAACCCTAAACACTTAACTCTATTTATAGGGATTCCAATTAGTGCAGAATTTGATTTCCCCGCGCCCTCTCATTTTATACTCCAACTAGGTATAAAGCCCCATTTCGAACTCAACGGATGTCTCAGATTTCCATTTCGAGGTATCATTCGAAGGTTATTCCAAAAGGAATTCCAGTGATAAAAATCACTAGGTGGTAATTTCGAAATGACGATTTTGGCCCTGGGTGATGGCTCTTACTGCAGGCCCACACCCACAACTTTTACACCCTTCCTAGGGAAAACGGCAGGCTCCGGACTCAACAGTTCCCTCAGTTTTTCCATCCGAGAAACCATTTAGGAGTAACTCGCATTTTATCTATTAAATGAATAATTTAATTTAATTTATCCATTTAACACACCGCTAACGAGTGAGGGGTCCGAACGTCCTATGACGATGTAGGTATGTGTAAGGGTAGCTCTAGTACTTATTATAAAAACATCATAGTATATGGTTGATACTGGTGTTGTTACAAAATAAATGAATAAAAAGAGTTTATTGGGATGGAGAAGCAAAATAAAACAAAAGAGCACATGTGAAGACGTTACCTTAAAATCATGTAACTCTATTTGGTTTGAACCAAAAGGATTTATTGAAGTACTTATTGCATAAGTTAATGATTCTAAGATGAGTATATGAATTTTTAGAGACATAATTATTAGAGATTGTCCGAGCCAAAGGCTTGAGTGGGGTGGGTAAGGTGGTAGAGGTGGGGGACTTTTATAAGAGGAGAGGACGGGCACTCTTGGAAAGGTAAAAAATGTTACATTATTTTCAAATGTGTTTCGGATTTTAAAGGTCCCAAATTGATTTATTTCTAGGATAAGGTGATAAGAGTTCTAAATACACCCATCCAATAGGTTTTGGACATGTGTAGGTTTTAGATTTTTACATTATCTTTTCATTATATTTAAATCGTTAAATAATTAGGTAATCGATGCATCATCATGATGTCATAAATAACTTAATTTATTTAAATTATAAAAATTATTAAAAATATACTATGATATAGTAATTGTTTTTATCTTCCCAATGACTATTTATAATTGAATATCAGACTTGTATAACCCCATGTAAAACTTGATTTATTTAACAATACATGTTTGTGTCATTTTTACTTTTACTTTAAATAAAAGGCATAAATGTCATTATCTTACCCAAGTGGATCCATGGGGTCCCAAAAATATACCCATGGGTTTTATTGGTCTACCATGACTCATACAAATGTTTTAGGACAAGTGTCATGTTATTTTCATTTTATTATAATATCATTTTTACCTTAAATTACACTAATTACATTTAATCGCTATTAATAAAACTTATAAGTTACTTTTCATCAAATATTATATTCACCCCATTGAACCACATTTTAAATAGTAATTAAAATCATTTATATTTTATTTTTTAAATTCAAATCACAGAATTGGTAAAGTTCCATTTAAAAGAAAAATCAGTTTTTGTAACTACCACTTTGTGGTTTCACTATTCATAAAAAATTAATGTTTTTCAGAAAAATACCAAAAATTTACCCTAAGATGTATTTGATATTATGAATTAAAAAATGATATATTATTTACCAAATTAATAAAATATATGTTGCATTAATTAATTTTATAATCAAATTCTTCTGTCAAACCAAATAGCCTGTTTTTAAGAAACAATATTTATCAAAAGATTGACACTCGTTTTTGTCCAATCTCAAAGTGATTCTATTTCCAATGACCAACATTGGATTAAATGGTATAAATATATTATAATTTTTCTTTAAAACCAATTAAAAATATAATCTTATCGTATAAATTAATTATATTAAAAATAGGTTTCGAATTAAAATACAATAGTTTTTACTATTCATTAAAAATTGAACTTTATCGGACAAATACCAAAAATTTACACAAAGTAAATTTTGATGTCCCGATTCTAATGAAGATTTTTATTATGTAAAATGTAACACATAATATTGTTAAAAAGTATATTTAAAATAGGTTCGCCATCAAAAGGCAGTTAATCGACCTTTTAAAGAATATTAGAATGTTTACGCTTAAAATGGGATTCATTCACATTTTTAATCCTCTAACATTTATTGTAAAAAGTAAAAATATTTGACAACCATATATAATAATTTTGTAGTTAGTTCTGTTCATTTCCTTCATTACAACGGCTAGGTGTTAACTACCATTTAAAATAAAATTATTTTATTATTAGATTTCAACGTAAGATTTCAAAGGAAATCGTTGTTGCGTATTGGGTAAGCAATCGAGCATAGAGTTCACTTTAAATTAATATTAAAATTTTATTCACAAATAGGGATAAATATAAAAATTTAATATTCTTTATTTACATGGGGTGTTACATCCTTCCCCCCTTTTTGTTAATTTCATCCTCGCAATTTTAAAATTTGGCTCGGAAACATAATTGAAAGTCCCACATTGGAACAAGAGTCGATAAAATAGTCACTTTCAAAGAATGAAATAGAAGTACAGAGGTCACCCATGTAAACCCATACTAGGATTACATGTAGGAATACATGGATATGGATGAAAAAGCAAAGGGTCATTCTCAGAGGGAGATTGATAGAAAACGTGTTTAAGAGAAAGATAACCACAAGAAAATCACAAACTTGTGGTGGGTTAAACGATATTCGATTCTCCAATAGGAAAAGATAATAGAAAACATTTTTGTTTTAAGTTACTTTTCATTGAGGAATTTATTTTTGATCTTAAGGAAACATACTTACTTGTCATGTTGACTTTCAACTTTTACTAGATTTCTTACACAAACTCATAATTTCTCTAAAAGAAAAGTACTTAGGAAGAATTGTTCGCATTAAAAGTACTATAATCATTTTCTAGATAATCACCTAATCTATAGAAGAGAATTATATATTTCCCATGTCTTTAGACCGATACCAAAACCAAAATTTTTAGAACAAGATCAGATAAATCAGAAAAGGATAACCCTTTATAAAAAGAAAATCTACTCTTAATCTCCAAAATTTTTCCAACATATCACAAAGTCAATGAGGACAATTTGATAAAAAATTTGTCCATAAAATTCTTCAAAGTAATCCAAACTAAGATCAAAATCCAAACATTTGAAGGATTTAGTCACATATTCTTCCAAGGTACAAATTAACACTTATCTCCAATTATCATCAGTTGCTCTAAAAGTCTCATATTGAAAAGTAATTAACCAAATCTCATATTTTCCATGATAAGTTAATAATTTCCATAGATAACCCTAAAATCATCTTACTCCTAATTCATAAAATCATCTAACTAAATAGAATAATTCATACTAACTAGGGAATTCACGTAGTCCAGTGGTAGGTGATAAATACCAGTCACACTTTGGTTGTTGGTTTGATTCCCGCAGCTTTGTCTGACGTGACGGGTTGTCACACGGTCTGTGTGTTTTCCTTTTTTATAAAACTCCAAAAATAACCCTAACATGTTTTAACATCAATAGTTTCCTTATAACTCTCATTTTCATCCAAATTCATTACGATCTCAACAACTTAATTCATGAAGTATTATTTCACCACCATAAAATAAAATGATTCCCAAAATGGATAATAGCATACCTTTATCATGGCGTCCACTCGATTTAATCATCATCATGTTCATGTAGGTAGAAGTACGATGCATTACAAAAATGATTTAGAGATCCTTCAAAATAATTTGCTTCCTCCATCCAAATACACATTGTACAACATGGGTCATATGGGTGTTCACAGAAAAATAGTTTTGGAAAATAATCATGTATGACATATAATTCCAAAACATCTGATAAAACATAATTTCTATAAAATATCCAAACAGAATTTGAGTTGAAACTTTCTATTATCGGTCCTTTTAAAATACCATAAGTATGTGCTGAGAGACTATATTTTAAAAGAAAATATAAATATGTTGCGCAAGGGTCTCCTTTCTCAGCACCATTTTTAAAATCAAAGTATGCTTCAAATTCTAGTGTTAAGTTAAAATATTTGAAAATACCTTGATAATATTTCACTTTCTTGAAAAAAGGAGAAAATTTTGAAAATAGTATTTTTCTAAATACAACCCATGATCCACGATGATAACGAGGTATAGTGGATGTGTTTTATATCTCAAACAACTTCTTGGAAAAGAGTTGTATTCTAGAAAATGTTCCACAATCATCCGAACATGAATTTGAAATAATTATTGCAAGCATGTCATCAGGAAGAGATAGGAATGTCGTTTGAGATCCTCCTCCTTCCATTCGTAACTGACTTTACTTGACCTAAAAGAAGTTATAAATCAAGGATTTAACTGAAATAATAGATAAAGGGACTAACCATGTGTCTAACAAAACCTCTTAATCCCTAAAGTTATCTAAACCAACCTATGATACCAACTATAAGGCCCCAACCTTAAACCTTACTTATTCTTGAGTTACTTCAAGAATACACGTTGAGGATCTTTTCAGGTTTATATTTTTATATAATTATATCATAAAACATGCATTACATTACAAATTTAAACAAAGTGGTTTCATAAAAGATAGTACACATTTTTTCCATCAACGGAAACATATTTAAAATAAAACATGGATTTTTTCTTGACATTTCCTTGACATTATCATCCCATCATGTACATTTCCCTTGACCTGTGAAAAACATTTCAAAAACATGGGATGAGCAAAAAAAGAATAGTAAGGGATATAAAAGTACGAAATGAAAACATTATTCCGTGCATGAAATCATACATTACTCATAAAACATAATCAAACACATCATAAAATCATGAATAAATCATAGAAATCATAATACATAAAGGTATCTTGAGGCATTCATAACATTCTTACGTAGGGAGTAACCCTCATGGTTATGTTTGGAATACCCATCACAGTATATTCCCTAAATCTATTCATATAAATCTTAACGTTTAACTCCTTCGCGTTAACCAATGCATTTGAGAGCTATATCAGGCTCACCCTTCCTTAGTTTATCATGGAACCACCCATCCTCATAATAATTCCCAAGAACCATAACATAATTGTATCACATAAAACATGCATAAAGGAAACATAACATTTCTACTTTTCAATCACAAGATATCAATACAAAACATTGATATAAAAAAATTATGAAAACCATTTTCAATACCAAAATAAAATAAAAGTAAAACATGGTATTTATTTTTCATTTTTAAAAAATTTAATGGCTTGTAGAGGAAGCCGATGCTCAAATAATGGTCATGGCAGTGGAGAAGTCATTGTCACCGCATACGTACGACAAAAAAAATTACCTTTTATTGTTTAGTAAACACTTTGTATAAAAATATTCTTTTTGAGTAAACATAAAAGTCAAAGGGGTTTATACGCCGTATAAAAGAAAGTTGTTTATAAAACAAAATATGCCTCACTGAAAGGAGATTGAGATGAAGTCCTCTACAAAGATCATTTTTTAAATAAAACAGATCTATTATGTGTATTAAATATAATTACACATAAAGAAAGTAAAAATATAAGATAATACATTAGAATATAATGACATAATTTGAAATTAGGAGATTAACCCAAAGAACGGAAATTAGGATAAGAAGTTCCCTTACAAAAATTTGACAGTCTAATGTCGTCACTTCAAAATTAATAAAATGTGTTGATGAGAGATAAAAAGGGTATGCCATCACTTTGAAATAAAGTTTAAATCTATAAGTATAATTAATAACATATCCCAACATTACAATATGTAAATTAAAAGACCCAACAAAAGAATTCTTTAAAAAGGGGAGGGTGAAAGTTTCCCTTACCGACTTGGGTATATTTCGAAACATACACCCCATGAAATAAGGAAATAAAACACTGATGTAAATACTCATAAACGAAATTATATTACAGAAAGAGTATAATAATGGGATGTACATATACCACTCAAAGGAAATGGTGGAAAATATCGCATAAATCTCAGGGTAATAAAAGTGAGATGAAAAATCTCTTACGAAAACTCAACAGCCTAATGGCGCCACTTAAAACATCCAGAAATGGATTGATGAGATCAAATAGGGTCTCTAATAATATATACATAAAATTTACAGAAATTGGAATATAAAATAATATCCCCCAAAATAACAAATAGTATCTTAAAATAAGTGACATAAAAAGAGTACTTAAAAATAAAGAGAGCGGTTGGATCTCTTACGAAAATTCGGCAGCCTAACGGCGCCACTCAAAAATTCCAAAATGGATTGATGAGAGGAAATAGGGTCTCTTAATCATATGAAAATAAAATGCACAATATTATTAATATAAAATAACATCCCAATCATAATAATTTTGAGCTTAAAAGGAATGACATAAAAGAGTGTACTTAAAAAGAAAACGAGGGGTAGGATCCCTTACCTCGTATCCGACATGATTCGATCGTTATTTAATCTCCTGAATAATAAACTTGAGTTAATTTTTATTTTATTTAGAACCTTCTTCAAGTTCATTATTCCTTTTATATCACTTATTACAATGTCATTAACACTATGTAATTATTTACGTTAATAACGGTCGTTTAAACGATCATTGCTACCTGAGTCAAAAATAAACTCTTTATAATTAGAAGTTTGTTCATGGGGTCAAATATAAAATATATCAAGAATTATATTCATTATTTATATATCATATATATCATAAATATCCATTATATACATGCATTTATAAAATTACATAACATTTAGAGATAAGAAATGAAATGCACCGTTCATGGAGACGGTAAGCCGTACGTACGCATGAACGCTACCTCCATTTCTATTTCATATTTAATTGAATTAAAACAACATGATACATAATAGTTTTATAATTCCAGTATGGTATCTTATATAATATCATTAAATCTATCATTTATATGTACCATGTATTCTATTAACGAATCATATCACTTCGAGGGGGCGGTAGTCCGCACTTCCTAAAATGTAGATATCGTGTTTACCCATAATGGAAACCATAAAGGTATGCCATAAATGAAAAATACAGAAGCTTAAGGAAAACATAAACATATTATATATAATATATAAATATAGTGACATCTTAAAGGCCACCTTTGATGGTATTAAATAAATATTGAACAATCATCGTTTTGTGAGGCAGAAATTCACTATCCACAGAAACAGTATGTTCATTAACCATTAGATGTAGGTGTGTGTAAGTGTAGCTCGAATAATTATTATACCAACATACTATTATATATAGGATACTGGTTTTGTTACAAAAGAAATTAATAAAAAGAGTTTAGGGGGGTGGAGAAGCAAAATAAAACAAAAGAGCACAAGTGAAGACGTTACCTTAAAATCGGGTAACTCCCTTTGGTTTGAACCAAAAGGGCTTCTTGAAGAGCTTTCTGCCTATGTTAAGGCTTCTAGGATTAGGATAGGGATTTTGAGAGACCAAATGATCTGAGCTTGTCCAAGCCAAAGGCTTGAGAGGTGTGGGTAAGGTGGTAGAGGTGGGGGCCTTTTATAAGAGGAGAGGAGGGGTACTCTTGGAAATGTATAAAATGTCTCTTTATTTTCAAATGTGTTTCGTATTTTAAATGTCTAACATTGATTTATTTCGAGGATATGCTCATAATAGTTTGAAATACACCCATACAATAGGTTTTTGACATGTGTTGGTCTTAGATTTTTACATTATCTTTTCATTTTATTTAAATCGTTAAATAATGAGGTAATCGCTGCATCATCATGATGTCATTATTTTTTTTAATTTATTTACTGTCCAAAAATTATAAAAAAAATACTATTATGTAGTAAATATTATTAGCTTTCCAATTATTATTTATAGTCGAAAATCGGACTTGTATAACCCCATGTAAATATTTTTTAGTAAAACAATACATGTTTGTGTCATTTTTACTTGTACTTTAAATAAAAGGCATAAATGTCATTATCTTACCCACGTGGATCCATGGGGTCCCAAAAATTGACCCATGGGTTGTATTTGTCGACCATTACTCATCCAATATGGTTAGGACAAGTGTCACGATATTTTCATTTTATTACAATATCATTTTTACCTTAAATCACACTAATTATCTTTAACCGCGATTAATAAAACTTAAAAGTTACTTATCATCAAAAATTATTTTCATCCCATTGAACCACATTTTAATTAATAATAAAAATAATTTATATTGGATTCTGTAAATTAAAATCACAGAAGTGGTAATGTTCCATTTAAATGAAAAACTAGTTTTTGTAACTACCACTTTGTGGTTTCACTATTAATCAAAAATAAAGGTTTTTCAGAAAAATACCAAATATTCACCCTAAGATATATTTGATATTCTGAATTAAAAAATGAATTATTCTTTACCAAATTAAAAACATAGAAGTTTCATTAATTAAATTTATAATTAAATTCCGCTGTCATACCAAATATCGTGTTTTTAAGAAAAAATTTCTATCAAAAGATTGACAGTCGTTTATGTCAAATCTCAAAGTGATATTAATTCCAATGACAACCATTGGATTAAATGGTAAAAATATATTCTAATTTCACATTAAAAACAATTAAAAAGATAATATAATCATATAAATAAATTATATTAAAAAGGGTTTTTGAATTAAAATACAATATTTTTCAGTATTCATTCAAAAATGAACTTTGTCGGTCAAATACCAAAAATGTACACAAAGTAAATTTTGATGTCCCGATTATAAAGAAGAATTTTATTTTCTCAAATATAAAACATAAAATTGTCAAAAAGTGTATTTACAAGAGGTTCGCCATCAAAATGTGGTTAATCGATTGTTTAAAGAATATTAGAATGTTTACACTTAAAATTGGATTCATTCGCATTTTTAATCCTCTAACATTTATTGTAAAAAGTAAAAATATTTGACAAACATATATAATCATTTTTTAGTTTGTTCTGTTCATTCCCATCATTACAACGACTAGGTGTTAACTACCATTTAAAATAAAAATATTTTATTATTCGAGTCCAACATAATATTTCAAAAGAACTCGTTATTTCGTATTGGGTAAGCCATCGAGCATAACATTCCCATTAAATAAATAATATCATTTTATTCACAAATTGGGATAAATTTAAAATTTTAATATTCTTTATTTACCTGGGGTGTTACAGACAGAGAGGAACCTCTATTTCTATCGGAGAATCGTCTGATATAGGTAACCTACTAGTGAAGCAACTAAATGGAAAACATATAATATAAAAAGAACAAATTAATGTAAATCACGAAGTAGATGAATAATGAAGAATGAAATATTTAGCATTCAAGACAACTACCTCAAAGAGCAAAGAATAAGTAAAGGATCAAGCTTCTATAGACACGTCCACTAGAGAAGACACAGACTCAGACAATGATGATGAGACATATCATCTTTCTAGAAGATTCCAAATGTTCTACCATAAGAAAAATTTCTTTAGAAAGTAAAACTATAATAGAAGGAATGATAATAAAGGATAGTGAAAAAATAAAAAAAATTAATGACAATACAAATGAGATAGTCTGTTATGAGTGTAAACGAAAAGTCCTGGTGAAAGCTGGTTTCCCGAAGCAGAAATTTAAGTATAATTAAGAAGAAAATGGTATGGGATATAAAAAGGATATGAAATCAACTTTGAGTGCTTCAAAATATATCTCTAGTATATCTCATGCTTTTTATATTGAAAAAGACAAACATGCAAACCCGTGTTTCTTGATAGAAACATCTTAGGTGACACCCAATTTCTCTATACCTAAATATTATTATTATAGGAATGAAAGTGAATCAAATAATGGTTAGAATATGACTGAATTTGAACTATTTGAATATTTTGGAATGATTTAGGGCACCTTTAATGAACTCAATGATAAATATAAATTATTGGAAAGACAACATACATTTAATAGTTATTATAAGTATGATCTGGATATTGAGAAATAAAAATGTTCTCAACTACTAAAAGAAAATACTGAACATAAATTATCAAATGAGAAATTAAAATGGGATATTTTGAATATTATTGTAGGTATAGATACCTTGACTCGGTTTCTAGGGATGAAGATTTCTCAAAAATAGAAAAATTGTATATGACATCAACCCAGAAAGAGAAGGATTATTAAAAATAAATTTGTTCCAAAATCTGAATAGTTCACTACTAGTTCGAATTCTGTACCATCTGTTAAAAACATTTATCAGAAGTACCTATCAATGTATTCAAGTCTCAAAATATACTTTCGGATTATCAGAAACATGTGAGACAGGAATGGGTTCCCAAATATTTATTTGCTAACCTCTTTGGACATATGATATGATACTATTCATGCTTCAAGAGCCTAATTAAGGTTGATGGTGGACATGTCGCATTCGATGATAATGCGAAATGGATGATCATTGACTTAGGCCAAATTGGTAACCATAATACTATATTAATTTCAAATGTAGTTTTTGTTGATTGGTCAAAATACAATTATTTAGTATCTCTCAGTTGTGTTATGATGGTTTTAATGTTATGTTTGAAAATGATGCATGAAATGTTTTTATTTCTTAAAAGGATTTAATCATCACTACTCATAGAAATGAAAATTTATATTATGTTGATTTAAATTCATTAGCTAAGAAAAATGTATATTGTTTAAATGAATTGCATAATGAATCTAGATTATGGATCAAATAATTAGGACACTGCAATGTGCAATCAAATAAAAAAACTAACTAGCAAAGGTTCAGTTAGAGATTTACCAAAACTAGAATTCCCACATAACAATGTTTGTAATCCTTGTAAAAATGTAAAAAACACAAAGTCTCTTTGAAACCATATAATGATTTTTCTACTTCTCAACCGCTTGATTTAGTTAACATGGATTTGTTTGGACAATCTAGATTTTCATGCTTAAATGGGAAGAACTATGTTTCGGTTCATGTAGATTATTTTTCTAGATATACATGGGTATACTATCTAGCTCAAAAAAGAGAAACATGTTCTTACAAAATTAAATATTCAATGTCTGTAGAAAATCATAGAGGATTTAGAATTAATTCCTTGAAATGTGATCATGGCCATGAGTTTGAAAATCATAAATTTGAATCATTTTGTCAAAAAATGGATATAATCACAATTTTTCTGCTCCCAGAACACCTCAACAAAATTGATTTGTAGAATGAAAAAATAGGAAACTTCAATAAATTTCCCAAACTATAAAATATGATTATAACATAGCTATATATTTTTGGGATGAAGCTGCTAATATAGCTAGTTACATTATAAATAGACTCTTAATTAGATTTTTACTAAATAAGAACCTTCATGAGATCTGGAATAATAGGAATCAAAATGTTAATTACATTTCATTTGTTTCAATGTAATTATACATAATACGAGGGATAATATTTAAAAAATTTAATCAAAGTGTGATGAAGGAATTTTTCTAGTTTACTCAATCTCTATTAATGTTTATAGAGTATTCAATATGAGAACCAAATGTTAATAAGAATAAGTTCATGTTAAATTTTATGTGACTGATCCACAGGAATCCAAAACCTTCATTGACCATCTTGAAGAAGATATGTCAATTCTGGACCTTAATGATAAAGGTAATGAACCCTTAGTGAAAACAACAAGTTCATGAAACTTTCTAGAATCTGTGCATGGTGAATCCTAACGAATAGAAAACCATGACGATTCTTGATTAAAACATTAATGAGGTATTAAAACTCTCAAGAATCATCCTTTAAATGTTATATTAGGTGTTCTAAATAGAAGAACAGAAACTAGATCTTATTTGAGAAACTAGGTTTAACATCATGAATTTCATTCAAAACATGAACCTAAAAAAATTGATGATGAAATAAATGATGAATTTTGGTTGATACCTATGCAAGAAGAATTAAATCAATTTGAAATAAACAATGTTTGGTAATTAGTATAAACACCTAAAGACACTTTGACTATTGGCACAAAATGGGTGTTTATAAATAAATACGATGAATCTAGAAACATGGTTTGATGAAAATCTAGACTAGTTGCACCGGAATATATTCAAGAAGAAGGAATATTCTATAAGGAAATCTTCGCACCTGTGTCTAGACTAGAATCCATTCAGATACTAATTGCCTATGCAGCTCATCTTTATTTAAAACTTTATCAAAAATATGTCAAATGTGTATTTATAAATGGGTATATAGTTGATGATTTATTTTTTGAACATCCCCAAGTTTTTACAAATCCATATCATTCAAATCATGTTTTTAATCTTTCTAATGCTTTATATGTTTAAAACATGCTCAAAGAGCTTAGAATGACAGACTTAATTCTATACTTATTTTGAACGGTTTTGCTAACAGAATATCGAAACCTACAATTTTTATTAAAAGGATTTCCAAAGATGTTTTAATAGTACAAATTTATGTATATGTCATTATTTTGGGATACTCTAAAAATTTTTATTTTTAAATATTTTTATTAAAAATATACAAGAGGAATTTGAAATGAGTTTAACGGTGGAAAATAAATATTTCCTTTGATTTTTAATTTTTTAAAATAAAAATGGTATTATTCTAAATCAAAATAAATATACCTAAGATCATTTGAAACCATTTGGTTGGGATGGTATTAAAAGTAGTGATACTCCAATGATAACTACCTGTATATTGGATGTGGATGAAACTGGTAAACTAGTGGATCAAACCAATTATAGAGGTATGATCGAGAGTTTGATCTATCTTACTGCTAGAATGCCTAATATTATGTTCAATGTATGCATGTGTGTTCATTTTCAAGACAATCCCAATGATTCTAATTTAACTGTTCTTAAAAGTATTTTCAAATATCTCATGTATTCAACAAACTTAGGATTATTTTATCCATGGGGAAAATTATTTTACTTAATAATTTTTTCGAAGGATGACATTGTAGGTTGGAAGTTATATATAAAAAGTACCTCTGGAACACATCACATTTTGGTCAAGTCACTAGTATCATGGTGTAGTACGAAACATAATTATGTTGCATTATCTACTGTGGAAGCTGGATATATATTTTCTAGTAGTTGTTGTGCTCATATTCTGTGGATGAAACAAACTTTACTATACTATGTATTTTAATTCAAACATGTCTCTATAAACTATGATAATACAAGTGCTATTAACATCTCTAAATATCCAGTATCCCATAATAGAAAAAATCACATTGATGTGACACATCACTTCTTGAGAGATCATTATCAAAGTGGTGATATCACTAATGAATTCATTGGCACTGAACAACATTTGGATGATATATTAAAAAATCCTTTGAGTTCTGAGAGGATATGTTTCATCAAACATGAGTTAGGTATGATAAACTTTTAAATTAGGAACCTCACCATTGAAACCTCACCATTAGGAACCTCGCCAATGGACCTCACTGTTAGGAACCTCACCATTAGATCCAAACCATTAGGAAACTCACCATTGGAACCTCACCGTTAAGAACCTCACCATTGGACCTCACCATATGGAACCTCACCATTGGACCTTGCCGTTAGGAACCTCCCTGTTGGACCTCCTTCTAGGAACCTCAATGTCGGAACCTCACCATTTGGAACCACACTATTGGACCTCACCCTTAAGAACCTCCCCGCTGGACCTCACCATTAGGAACCTCACTGTTGGACCACACCTTTAAGAAGCTCACTGTTAGGAACCTCACCATTGTAACCTCACCATTGGATCCTCACAGTTGTTACCATACCGATAGTAAATGTTGTCTGCTAGAATCTAAAACATTTTTTGGACTACTTATTTATTTTTTCAATGATTTATTTTTCGATCACTAAATGATAAAAATAAAGAACAAACCACATTTTTATCCACTTTAAACCTCTCCCAAACCTCTTTCATCATAACTTTAGGACCTATCCTTCTACCAAAACCCTCAATTTTATCCATATTGAAATGGAAATGTTGAAGCAACTATTGGTCAGTGATGAAGGAGATACACCAAGACCTACGAGTCATCGAGTTACGTAGAGTAGTGGAATCCATGGAGTGTCAAAGCTAATCAACCCTCATTTTTGGAAGAGGCAAATCGTTGTTGAGAAAGAACTGAGCTAAGAGTTGCAGATGTAGGGAAATTCCTTACTGATAAATGCACTTTATGCTCAGGGCTGGGGAAAATGCTTTGCCATCATAATTGACCTTACTATCCAAAGTTAGAGAAGTAATTTTATGGGTTTATGATACTAATTCCATACGAGGATAAGAATAAAATGTCTTCCATTATAAATGGAGTAAGTGTGAGTTTTGACTCTGTTGAATGGGATAAGGGTTTGAGAAATCTACATAAATGGAATCATTATAACTACTCATGAGTGGTGCCTACCACTAGTGAGTTAATCTCCTATGATGAATCCATAGCTGAACTGATAAGGAATGGGATCCTTAAGAATGTAATTACTTTTGAAATGGACTGAGAAGAAAAATTTATGTTAATGTTTGTTCAGTATGACTTCAGTTCCAGGAGAGGGGACTTTTCTACATTGATGTATCAGGATGTATTACGTTTATATTTGTGGAAGCATTGATATATGGTAAATTTGTATAGACTGTTAATGATTCAATTAGAGGATAAGAAAAATCCCAACTCCAAGTCCAATGCATTGTTTCATTCAATATTTATATCATTAATGTTCAAAGTAAAAGTATTTTCTGGAAATAAGTTGGAAATAGTAGTTGTGAGATATAATTTCTCCATCACCAAGATAATTTTCAAGTTTATGAAGACAAGCTTGAGACCTTTGAAATGATGATGGGTAAATGATGAGGCTAAGATATATGACGAATTCAACCCATTTAATCATCCTACTAGGACTAAGGATACGATAGACCACGGTCTGAAGCATAATGATGTGGAGCTTGCATACTCAGATGATGAAGAAGAGGCTGTGGGAATGCATGTCAGAGAGGATTCTTCTATAGATTATAGGAGTTATCCTGACTATCTTGAGACCAATATTTTATCCTGTGGGAGCCTAGACAACCAAAAAGACTTCCTAGAAGAGAGTATATCATAAGGGACCGTGATGATGAGGAAACTTGTGAAGAATAAGGAGATAAAAATGTTTTAAGTGACATTAGAGAAACCTCTGAGGAGGAATATTACCCTGAATCTAGTCATGATGACTTTGTGAAAACTGCTGGTGAATGTGATGAGGAATGAATAAGTATCAGTCCTCAGATAAGACATAAAAAATGGTAGAATGTGTAAATGAAGAGTTTGTTGATTCGATTGAAGCTATAATTGCAATGGTAGTAGACAAATATTATGTAGAGGAACTGGATGTAGACTCTCCTGTTGATACGGTTTATCTAATAGGTATAGATGAAATGGATGTATTTGTTCATGAAAATGATCCAAGTGAGGGGGAGGAACCTGTTTCCGCAGGTTTAGTTATTGTTTATCATTGAATAGAGGACTGGTCATAAGACTCGTGATTTGTGGTCCTAGGATTAGATTATGGAGACTCTGATGATGACCAGCCTATCTGAAGTCCTCCAATTCCATCATTTAGAGAAACTACCATTGTGTAGCCATTAGAACATTTACCTCAAGACTATTTGAAGAAGGATGATTTGGAATCATTGAAGTCAGATTTCATATGAATTTTTAATGAGAAATTTTTTGGGATAGATTGAACTATGTCCCTAAATCAAGAAGTTGTAGCATCTATCATAGAGAGAGTTATTTATACCTCTTAGTCAAATCTAATACATGAAGTGAATGATTGTAATAATCTGATCAGAACCATAGCAGAATCTATGGATCATGTGATCGTTCAATTGACAGATTATATTCGTATACGGCATAAAGGGTGAAAGTGGACATAGATCCTATATATGTTAAGAGTGTGGTTTATTAGATGGTCACTATGTTTGCGGACTTTAAGATTCCTATAGAGACACATTTGAGTGTCCATGATGATGATGTTAAAATGCTGATAAGTGGGATGAAAAAATCTTTTAAGGAGAAAGTGGCTTTCACTATGGAACCTATAAGTGTATCATCTTCCCCTTCAGCATCTCCTCCAGTTGATCTAGAAGCCTTCATGATAGTTTTCCTATAATAAGTGTAGATTTTATCTGGTTTATGTACCTCATACCCTCATTCTACGACTCATGTCATTTCCACTAACAACTAATTTCATAAGCTTGTGGGATATTATCTTAGGAAAAATTCTGAAGATTTGAAGGCCATCGAGGATAATGTAGATATATATTACAAAATGGTGTACACTAAGACTTAGATGGATGGTCACTTTAAGATTCTATTTGAGAACATGTGGATCCAACATGTCACTTAGGCATTTAAGGATCTTGATAGAAGGCTTAGAGATCTGACTCCTACCTTAGAAATATTCATAGAGAATAAGGATGTCATTATCTTAGCCATGGAAAGAGGAGGATTCATTTTTATATATTTTAGAAATCTTTTTTTTTCTTTTCCTCCATGTGTATTGCACTCCCATCATTGTTCCTCCATCCTTATCGTCTTCCTCAGCTGCTTCAGGGTCTACTAGTACTGCACCAATGATTACACCTGCACTGGCTTTCCAAATCATGATACCTATGATTCCTTAGAGTTCCACTCACATTAGGTATGATGATTCGTCTGTTGCAGCTCCTCCAACACTACTGACTGCCATACCAAGTCATATCCCTCCATATTAATCCCTTCAGTCCTCATATTCCAATGCCAAAGATCCCTTGGATATTCTATTGTGGATTGACCGTGGGATTTCATAGTTGATAGGAATCCTTTGTAAACAGTTTGTATCTTGTACTATTTCTTCATTAATAATAAAATCCTCTTTTTTCACTTTTTATATTACATTATTTTTGTTAATTGGAAATTGGTAGAAGTTTAATGTTACCTAAATCATTGCATGTATATTCTATCTAATTTATAGAGAAGTCTTAAGTACCCCAAAGTTAGCCAAAGGGGGTGAATTATTTAATATACCGATAATTTTTGAATATATAAGCCATTTGAATTTTCTACCATAACCATGGTTTAGTTTTAATTATACACATCTCTAATGTTATTTTCAATTGTTTTTAACCCTGATTGGGAAAATACTGACATAATTGTTTATTATGAAAAATGGGGAAATTGTTGGACACACTTGTTTTGATAATCCCCAATCATGTTTCATTTTTGTGAGAATAATTTTTCTAATAAAGAATAATCATGTTTAATTAATGTGATAATCATGTTCTAGTGATACCTATGTATCTTTAATCTCACCATTCTATTGTTTAAGATTATAGTACAATGGTCACTGATGAAAAGGTCACCGATGAAAAGTTCACTGATGTAAAGGTCACTGATGCATAGTTCACAGATGGAACGGTCATTGATTCAATGGTCAAATATGTAAAGGTCACCGATTAAAAGTTCACTAATGAAATGGTCACCGATGAAAATTCCCCCAATGCAAAGGTCACCGATGCAATTGTCGTTTTTAAAAAGGTCACTGATGCAAGGTCACTGTAGAAATCTACCATTGAGAAGGTCACCGATGCAAGGCTACTGGGGAAGGAAACCGGTGAAGTCTACTGATGCACATTATTGATGAAGCCTATCATTATTATGGGTACAATTACCAGTCTATCGATGCTTACCCTTCCATACATTGCCAAATTCTAAATATTATTCAAACGATCATATTTGAAAATTTTAATGCGTCTGAAATTAATTAATGATGATTGTAGACATATCAAGAAACCATATCTAGAGACAGTACAAGGTTTTACGAGTATCACATGGGGTTTACTTATTCCTATAGATGGATCTCAAATATAAAAGAGATGACCGACTAAGAATCTTGTTGAGATAGCAGTAGAAGTTAGAAACATAGAGAAATGCATGAGGAATAACATACTCACTGATCAAAGAGAACACCAAAGAACCATCCAGCACTGACACTATGAAACCAAGAGTCTCAAGAAGATCATTGCAGGAGAACAATTTCACGGATTCCATTTGTGATTCATCAAATCTTGATCAATACATGAAGTTGAATACTCAGTTCCTGGAAGCCAGAACCTGGAGTTACGACACACTGTTTTGAGGAAAACTTCAAGAGAAAGACTCAAACTGCTAATTCTTCACTCCAAAGAGTCACGATCTGAAAAACAAACACATATAGATTTTTAAACTAAATATAATAATATTTTCTCTAATGTGTTCTTTTATTTTACATTTTTATGAATTGTGTTTTTGTCTTTTACACACACTGTCTCTTAGGCTTGAATTAGATGTTACTGAAAATCATCACATAAAACATCACATACATTTTTTCTGATGTATAACTATACATGAGATAGTGTGCAGACTATATTTCAGATTATTCCCACAAAGAATAGTGGTAAAGGGTTCGAACCCTGGACAGTTTGTGAAAACTATTCTAAATCATGATATAGGCTGTGTATCAAGTTAATAAATTATATAAACTACATGGTGGTAGGATATCCCCAAGTGGATAGGATTAATCTCATCTTGATACTAAACAACTTTTTTATCTCCAATGTGAACAATATTTTTTATTATACTTTTTTTTCCATTTTCGGCTGCTTATTATTGCTAAAATGGAAAACAATTTTTCATTGACTTTGATAGTAAGTTTTGGTTAGTGTGTGTATTTTTTTAATTCAATAAACTTGTTTAAAAACATGAATATGTTTTTTACACTAATTAAACTGAGGACTAATCTCCCTTTTAGAAAACTTTTGACCAACTACAAATTTATATCTGTAAAAACATTATTAACTGGGATGTTTCAAAATTGTGGGATCGTTATCATATTGTTTTTAATATAAATTTTATGCAGAAACAAAATCCACACCCCCCTCTAGAGATTCCACTCCGACGAACTTGCAAAAACATGAATGTATTTGGGTTCCTATATATATGAGAGAGGAGTTTATGCAACGACCCACTCTACTTGGTGGGAAGTTCACCTAGGAATATCGAATATGTATAAAGATATGTGAAACTTCTATTGGTTGACCGGAATGAAATTCTAGATTCTAGGATTCATTACTAGGTGTTTCACCTAATAGTAGGTGAAGGTGGACCACCATAGACATACAATATTGTTACAACGACATTCAGTCTTAGAATTGAAATGGTAAGATGCTATTATAGATTTCATAGATGGATTATCTAGGAAATTGAGGGGTTGTGATGATATGTGGGTAGTAATTGACAAGAAAAAAATATCATATAACTTCATTACTATATGGGAGACATTATTCGTTGATGAATAGGGAAGACTGTATGTCTGTGAGATCACATGACTACATGGGGTTCCACAAACTATGGTATCAGATTGGGATGTTTGTTTCACATCACAGTTCTGGAAAGTATTGAAGAAAGATGTTGCTACTCATGTGCTTATAAGAATAGATATTCACCCTCATATGGATGGTCAAATGTAATATAAAATGAATTTTCTAGAGTATATGCTTTGTGCATGTGTCGATTATTTTAGCGGTTATTCAGAGAAGGATATCTCTCTCACTGATTCCGCCTATAATAAAATTTTCCATGAAATTATTCAAAGGGATAATTTTCAGTAATAATATTTTCTACCATTCTATTCACCATTGTGCTATCTTGAGGCCGGTGAGGCATCCATACTAGGTCCTCATCTCATAGAAGAGTCTTTAGAAAAGGTATATCTGATTAGAAAGTGTATGAATACTACTCAGTCTAAATAGAAATATTATGTCAATCATCGGCAATGACCTCATGAGTTTTAGGATGGGGATCATGTTTCTATTTGGGTATTTACCAAGCTATGTAATTGATGGTTTCAGAGGCAAGGAAGGTCGTCGCCTCATTATGTAAGGACGTTAGAGATTCAAGATAGAGTCGCACCGGTAGCCTATTGGTTTCTACTATATTAGTGGTATCTTATTCTATACGACATATTTCCCATATCACAGTTAATCCAATACAATACTATCCAATATCATACTTTTTATCCCAGTGATGTTGAGTAAGATGACGATTCTAGCTTTGGGAAATATCCAGTATGCATAGTTGACTGAAGCATGAAGGCCATCTGAGGAAAGTACTTCCCTCTCGTATGGGTGCTATGGATATACATACAAGTAAACGATGAGAGTTTGGAGATGTAAATTCAATTTATGTTCTCAGTGGCCATAGTTTTCATCAGACAGTGGATCCTTACGCTTGGATGGAGGGCTCATGGAATGTTCTTTCAAGGGGGAAATACTACAAGAACCCAGTTTTTGACTCAGTTATGGATCCATTAATTTTTGGTCTAAATATATTATTTGGACCAAATGTGGATGCCTAATGAGTTAATAAAGGATAAGAGTGTGTCCGGTGCATGTTCAGTTCCTAGAAGCCATGTTTTTTTGGAATCCATACATTGCGCACAGTTTAGAGTATACAGTACAGAATGTGTTTTTCCGGATAGAGAAACCTCGCATAGTTATTGCGCAACTGTGCAGGCTAACCAAGAGAATGACCATTTTTCCTATGAACACCTTCATGGATTGCACATGGTTTGATCAAACCCTACATCCAATCCATTTGAGTGGATCCATCCCCAATGTTTATGCGTGGTTTGACAAATCGTGCGGACAAACCCTGCATAGGATACAGTTTTGTGTAAATTTCCAGTTTTTTCCTTAATGATCTATTTTCTTCCTTCTTCTTTTCCATATTGGAATCCTATTGGATTTTAATAATATTTCAACCATTTGGTTATTTTTCAAGATCTAACCATGAAATATGGGGATATCCTTCATCTAAAAACAGACCAAGATATCATTTTTAATGTTTGATGCACCATGGTATGTACTCAAGTCCTCTTTAGATGTTCCTCTTCTCTCTGGCTCTTGACCTAGCTATTATCATCTGATTGATTTCACCTTTTCTTAGATCTACACAAATTTGATGAAATAAAATGGCTGATACTGAAGGAGTAGGGTCATACAACCCAAAATATGATGGTCTTTAACTTATCCCTAATATTCACTGTTTTTGGAATGTTCTTGTGTGCCCCAACTATTTCATCAGAATCAATTTCTTAAATTTTCATTCCATGATTATACTTGTTATAATCCTATAGTTATTACATTTTCATATAAAATATTAGTTTATTGTGGTTACACCCACATCTCAATCTTCCCCATGTTAACGGTCATGCCGTAATTCGGTTTTAGTTTTTCGACACGTTTGAGAAATTGTTCGGGTGTATTGTAACACCCCGACCGATGTTACCCAGAGTCGGTGAATTATTACATAACATTGGAAAGATCTCAAAAGATCATGTCCCAAAATACTGATTAGTTTAGTATCCTTCGAAGTATGAGATAAAATTATATGGTTTACATTACATCATTAAATGGAAAACTACAACAACATTGCTTCCAAATACAATATTGATATCCCATAGACTATCCCTGCAGGTCAGCCATAATATACCTCTTCTCATCCTGGGAATAATAAAACATAGAAAGGGGTGAGCTCAGATGCTTAGTAAGGATAACAATAAAGTGGAAACATTCATATATAATAATAAGCATTTAAGGCAATGTATAAGAAAAAAAATCCATTTAATCTTGAACTACAGCATAATATGGAAAATATAAAATCAAATAATTGCATTTACTTATTCAAATGTATACTCTACTAGTCGTTTAATCACATGAAATATAAATAGACACTTTCATAATGATGGAATGCATAATGGCTTACATTCATAACCACATAGTCAAGGCCTTATTTTAAGGCTAAAAATAAGATTTTGTTAAAGCATTTTGCCACGACACTAGTTTGTCTCATGAGAAATACCGATGCATCGAAGAGCTATAGCTGGCTCTACCCATCACTTAATAAGTACAATTCATTCCCCATATGAAAAGGTTTAAACATAAAATAAAAATTTGAATTAAATCTAGCATACGAAATGTCAATACATTATCCATAAACAATGAATGGTATAAAAATAACACATCCACAGTCAACCATATCAAAAAACCTTCAATACAGTATGGAAGATTTGTACTATAATAAATCAAATTCAAACAAGTTTAAAACCCATCAAAGGATGTTGACATAGATGAAAATGATTTGAAAACTATTTGAGACAAATATCTCTTTTTGATGAAAACATTTTAAAGTCACACAATTTAAAAAGGAAGAAATTTAAAGACATTTTTGAATCAAAGTGTCCCATACAACATTTAAACATTTCAAAGGAAATAAAATTTTTAAAACATTCATGTCCATATAAATAAATCCATAAAAATCATTATAAAAAAAGGACATTAATGCGATCAATTTATAAGAATAAATAATTAAAACATTTAAAATGATGACTTAGTAAAAATTACCTTTAAAGGAATCCCTTTCAGAACTATTTTATGACACCTGTACATGGATAATAAATATGTCCCAGTAGATACTTACATAAAAATAACATCAGATAATAAAGAGATGGAGAAATAAACCCTTACCTTTTACTTTTCCATGGTCAATGGTAGGTTAACCTCCTGTATAATGGTGAAATAATTTTTATTAAAATATAAAATAATCGTACACATTAATATGATACCATAAATGATCTTTTATCATTGCTTCGTTAATAATATCATAATATTATCGTCGTTTCGGGTGTTAACAGATTCATTTTCCTTTTTATTTTTTGTTATGTAAGTAATGTTAGTTATTGATATGGTGTATCTTATTAATATTACAAATGATATTAGTTCTTTAAATATTATTTTTAATCATATAATTAAAACTACTCTTGAATAGATACCATGGGGAATGAATCTTATCGTGTTTGTGAGGACGGTAATCCATACGTATGCATGAGCGATAATATCATTCTTTTGATATTTAAATAATATATAATTGGAGGGTGTATGATATATACAGAATAATTATCATGTTATGTTTATTATTAATTACATCATTTACACATCATTATTATATCCATTAAAATAATAATGTATTGAATAACAATTACACCACGACGTGAAGATGGTAAGCCGTATGTATGCACGTATGGTGACATGTCATTCAAATGATGGATAGAATATTGACTACGGTTGTACCATATTTATAATAACATCAAATTATATATAAGATACTGAAGTTATTATTTTATAATGGAAACAACAATGAAAGAGGATTTTGAAGAAGAAAAGAACTTCAAAGAGGTGATGAAATATTTTCCTCCTCTTCAGGTTCTTCCTTTTGATTTGATCAAAAGGGATCTTTAGGATTCCTTTTTGACTAAAATATGGCCTCTAGGATAAATGGAAGACTATTGATATGGTATTTGTGAAGGGATTTTCCGAGCCAAATGGATTTGAAGGTGTGAATTAGAGAGAATGTGGAGTTCCCTTTTATAACATGGGTGAGGGGTACCTTTAGAAAAGCACGAAATATTATTTTATAATAAAATAATTTTCTGTTTTTAATCTCTTCAAAATGAATTTTTTAAATCCTAAGGTGGGGATGGGTAGAAAACCACTCATCCAATAGGTTTCAGACAGGTTTGGGTAACTATATTAACTTTATCTTTTAGATTCAACTCTTAGTTAAATAGTTTTATATTTACCATGTATCTCTGTATTTTTATATTATATGGTTAATAAACATACTATAATCCTCTAATAGAACCTCAAGTGGTTCATTAATGACATATATAATATTATTTAAAAACTATGGATGATCATTATATTTTTTGAAATATAATATCCATTAATAATATAATATTTTTTAAAAACTCTTTTACGTCAATTTTGACAATATTGTATATTTTGTTTTTTCTAAATTCATTAAAGCATTAGTACTTCAAAAAAAAAATCATCTATCCAACATTAAAATTTCATATTAACCATGAAAATTAGTGAAATTTATAAAAGTCTAAAAATACATTTATTTGGTTATTTATAATGTCAATAATTTTAATCATCATTAATACTGTAATTACAGCATCATCATTGTGTCATAAATAAATTTAATTATATAATGTCTAAAAATTAAAAATAAAATAAAATTACATATGAAATATTTTTTTCTTTCAAATTAATATTTATAGTTGAATTTATCTTATGTATAACCTTATATTAAAAATGTTGTATTTATTAAACTTCGATTTTAAATCTTTTAACTATTCTTTAAATAAAATAATAATAAATGTCTTAATATTATCCAAGTGGACCAAAATGGATAATATTTTATTCCTAAGGTTTTTTTTGATCAAATTATACTTTTCCAATAGAATTAGGAAAAGTGTTTGGGTAATAATGATATCAATTAAATCCTTAATTACCCAATTTACTTTTAACCATGGTTAATAAAAGTAAAAAGTTACTATTCACCAAAAAATAATTTTCATATTATTGAACCACATTTTACTTACTGATATCAACCATGTCTCTTGGATTTTTGAAATTAAAATCACAAAAGGGTTAAAATTATGTTATATGTAAATTTTTAAATACTCCTAGGAGTTGGGTAAAAGACGGTAAAAAGTTCGATTAAATTTATATATATATATATAATTATTATAAACCGAATTCAACTAATTACATTGAATTAATACAGGTATTATGTATCTACATTGAACTAAAACTAATTTAATTAAAATAAATAGTTTTTTAAATAAAATGTCAGTTTTAAACAATAACTCTATGTTTTTTACTATTTGTCAAAAATTGACTGTTTTCCAAAAAATACTAAAAATCCACCCTAAGATAATTTTAATATTCCGAATTCAAAAATGAATTCTATTTTACGAATTTCAAAACATAGATGTTGCTTTAATTAATTTAAAATTAATTCCTATTGTCAAAACCAAAATGCTTATTTTAATGAAATAATAACTATAAAAATATTAAAACATGTTTATGTCTAATTTCCAAGTGAAATTACTTACAATGACCATAATTGGATTAAATGGTAATAATAATATCTAATTATACTTCCATACCATTAAAATTTATAATTCAACACTATAAAGTTTTTTGATAAAAAACGAATTTTTCAGTTAAAATATTGTATTTTTCTATATTCTCCCAAATATAAATGTTATCAGAAAAACACCCAAAATTTATTGAAACTAAATTTTTATGTTCTGATTCTAATGAGGATGTTTATTTTTGTAATATTAAATATATCAATTTTTCAAATATTGTATTTAAAAAGGGTTCATAATTAAAAGGCAGTAAAATTGCACTGTTTTTAAAATACTTCTTTTATCTAAAAAAATTAATTTTCTCATACATTATGTCTATGAAACTCATAATATATATTATAAAATTATAAGGATTATATAATGTTCAAAATTAGTTAATACTACTGATAACCGCTTTTGAGAGGGAAGTTTGGTAAGTCGTGGTGCGCTTGAACTCAGTGTTGCGTGTAGTGCATGTTATTGAATTACTTTGAAAAAAATAATGTCCTGTGAAATCGTGGTGTGGTAAATTCTTCCCTCCTTTAATAAATTGCATCCTCAAAATTTTAAATTGTTCTTAGAAAATAAAAGGTTGAAAATAAAAAAAAACTTTTTTGGGAAAACCCACATCGATAATTTGGTTAAAAAATTTTAATCTTAATTAGAGGAAAAGAGGAATGAAAAAGTCAGTTCAAAATTATGATCTCGATTTGGAGAACATTAGTGGAAATCAGAGATACATAATTGGATGAAAAATATAAATATTTATATGGAGTTATTTAGGTCATCAGTCACAAACAATCGTAGAATTGACGGCCTCAAATCCATCAATCTATGAAGATTTAAAATATCATCGATTAAAAAAACATATGTTATTAAGATGACACATTTTTAGAATTATGATCCCTTACCTAAACATTAATAATTAATTTATTCATAGAATAAGATATGGAAAAATATATACATTACATGTAGAGTTCAATCCATTAACTAATTTATACCACCAACACATCTTTTACTCTAGAAGATAATAAAACATAAAATAATATTCTATTTATCCTATTCGTATAGGGTTTAAAAAATGATTTTATAATTCATCAGCCAGACCATTTAAAAAACTACATTATTCAACCAGGACATCACATGGGACAGTTGTAGGTGATACACCCTTGTTTCCCTTCGGTTGTGGGTTCAAGTCTCGAGGCCTTTCCGGTCACGATGGGTTGTCGCCCAACCACCGGGTTGTCCTTTTTATAGCTATCCAAAAATAATATCAAGCAAGAATGATCCAAAATACTTCTATCCAAACTCACAGTCCAATGTTCATATGGAAGGTAAACACAATGATGATCCTTTTTTCCATGTAATAACATGTTAACACCTTTATCATGTATTCTTTTAAAAAATTGCATCATCCTGAATGACCATAAAGCCGTATTGATTACATTCATGCTCCCTTATTCGTTATAGAATACTAGATATACTTCTTCTATCCAAAATTGCTGTAAACTCCAACAATTATGGAATATACAAATCATTAATCAGTTTCTAGGTAGTCAAGAATATCCAATATAACTTATCAAAATGAATCAGGTATTATTCCAAAAATCACTACCTTAGTATCAAGACGATATTATGGGTTATCATTCTCTCAAACTTATATTTTCCAAAAATTAAACCTGCTATTGAGTCACCTTTCATACTTCCACACAAACTCATGTCCTTAATGTAATAATATTGCATTATAATCATTATATACTCTATAATTCATATAGCATGTAAATCATTAATACATTACTCAAATGACACAATACTTTAATAACAACTTAAGAAATCTAATCATTCCTCTTCATCATCATTAGTATGATAACATTGTTTTTATCTAATAGATTCCTTTGTGGTAAACTCTGATGATTTAGACATTGATTCTCGTACTGTACCAACTCCTTGCAGATGAAGCATTGTACATTTGATACTTTTTTCTTACCCTTGAAATCACTTACATGGTGTCCTTTTTCTCCACACATATAACAAACTCCCATTCCCTTCAAGAATTTACCAGGGAGATTCTTTCAACAACTATCACATAAGGGAAATTCCTTATTTTCCCTCTTCCCTTAATCCATGTTTCTCTCTTCCATCCTTTTCTTTACTTTCTTCCCTTCAAAGCCATGGGTTTAAGAAAGTTATTTACACATCTTATTAACATATGATACTATTTCTTCATATGTTGATAATACATGGGAGACTATTTCACTTATAAATTTTGGCTTAATACAATGAAAGATATGTCCATTCTTACTCTTTAGATAATATGTATTGCTGGAGTTCACATTCGTTCTACTGGGTGTCATTTCTATATAATGGAGTATACTAGGTATGTTTATGAATTTCAAGGAATAATTACAAACATGTAAAATACCTAATGTAAATTGAACATTTTATGGGTATAATCCATAATCATAAAAATAATTTCTTTGAGGAGGTATATACTCATAAATCCTTCATAATGATTTCTAAATAAAATGATTACTATCATAAGAATATCCCGCAGGAGTGTCGTTACCAAGAGTGAAGCAAGGCCCGTTATCGTGCACCAGTTCCTATTAAAGTCTAGCTCAATGTGGTGTTTTTAGGTTTTACCACTAGCTACATCTATGCCAGAGTCGCCTATAATTTTTCGTATCCAGACATGAATGTATTTTTGTGGAAAACATGCAAAATCTCTACAGTACCAAAATTATAGGATGTTCTTCTATAATAATCCTCAAATTTTATCTTAGGGCTATGTGCTCCAATCAATGTTTATCTAAATCTAGTTTCCATGGTTTTTACTAAAACTACCTCTAACACCAACTGTAATGCCCCGACCCCAGTTACCCAGTGTCGGTGCATTATTACATAACATTGGCATGATCACAACAGACCATGTCTCGAAAAAACGAATTGTTTAGTAGCTTTGGAAGTACCGGGAACATTCATATGGTTTACATTACATCATAAAATAGAAAACTAGAACATCATTGTTTCCATAGACAATACTGAAATCCCATAGACTATCCATACTGGTCATTCATAATATACTTTTCAGATCATGGGAAAAATAAAAAATAGAAATGGGTAAGCTCAGATGCTCAGTAAGGTTAACAATAAAGTGGAAACATTCATAAATAAGCATAAAAATTTAACACAATGTATAACAATAAAAAAAAATAATTTTAAACATGAACTTCATCATAGTATAAAAAAGATAAATTCAAATAATTCAACTTACTTATTCACATGGATATTCTACTAGTCGAATAATCACATGAAATATCAATAGCCACTTTCATAATGATGGAATTCATAATGCCATACATTCATAACCATATAACTATGTCCTTGTTCCAATACTAAAAATAAGATTTTTTATGGCCTTGTTCCAAGACACTAGTTTGTCTCATGAGACCTACTGATGCATTAATGAGCTATAGAGAGCTCCACCCGTCACTTACCATGTCCAATGCATTCATCATATAAAAAGGTTTAAACATAACCTAAACATTAATGTTAAAACTAGCATAAAAATGTCCATTATTTCTCCATAGACCATGAATTGTATAAACAAACACACCCACTATAAAAAATATCACAAAACCTTCAATACAATATAAAATATTTGTATCATAATAAATCAACATCAAACAAGTTTAAAATCCATCAAAGGATGTATACATAGATGAAAATGATTGGTAAAACTCATTGAGAGAAATATCTATTTTTATTGGAAACATTTAATTATCATAATATTTAATGAGGAAGACATTTAAAAACATTTTTGAAATAATGTGTCTCATACAACTATGAAACATTCCAATTAAATTAAAATTTTAAAAACGTTCATGTCCATATAAATAAATCTTTAAAACCATTTTGAAAACATGGACATTAATGAGAAATATTTAGAAGTATAAATATTTATAACATTTAAAATGATGTTTTAGTAATGAGTCCCTAAAAAGTATCCCTTTGAAAACTCTTTTATGAAACAAGGACATGGAAAACAAAAATGTCTCAATAGATACTTATGTAAAAACAACCACTGATAATAAAGAGATTGTGAAATAAACCCTTACCTTGTAATTTTCCTTGATCGAGTGTAGGATAAACTGATGTATAATGGTAAATTAAATGTTATTAAATTATAAAAGAATCATATACATTAATATGATATCATATATGATCTTTTAACATTTCTTTGTTAATAATATCTTAGTATTATCATCATTTCGGGTGTTAACTGATTCATTTTATTTTATATGATTTATTACATAAGTAACGTTTGTTTTGGATAGGATGTATCTTATTCATATTTCAAATGATATTTATTATTTAAATATTATTTTTAATATTCTAATGAAAACTATTCTTGAATGGATACGATGGGGAATGAATCTTATCACATTAGTGGAGATAATAATTTGTACGTACAAACGAGCGACAATATCATTCATTTGTTATTAAAATAATATATAATTGTATGGTATATCATATATACATAATCATTAGCATTTTATATTTATTATTTACATCAATTAAACATATTTATTTTACCCATCCAAATAATAATGTATAGAATAACAATTATACCACGATGTGGAGACGGTAAGCCATACGTACACACGTATGGTGACATGTCACTTAAAGGATGGATAGAATATTGAATAAGGTTGTGCCATATTTACAATGACATCACTGTATATAGATGATACTAGAGTAATTATTTTAGAATAAAAACAACAAAGAAAGAAGAAGTGGAAGTAGAGAGGAACTTGAAAGAGGTGATGAAATATTTACCTCTTCTTCGGGTTCTTCCTTTTGATTTGACCAAAAGGCCTCCATAGGATATCTTTATGACTAAAAGAAGGCCTCTAGGCTAAAGGGGGGACAGTTGATAGGGCATTTGGGCATATGTTTTTTGAGCAAAATGGCATTGAAGGTGTGAATTATATTGAAGGGGGAGTGCCCTTTTATAAGAGGGGTGAGGGGCACCTTAGGAAAAGCTAGAAATATTATTTTATAATAAAATTATTTTCTATTTATAATGAACTAAAAATTAATTCTTTAAAAGATAATGTGAGGATGGGCCAAAAAACACTAAACCAATAGGTTTTATATAGGTTTGGGTCACTATAATAACTTTATCATTTAGATTTAACTCTTAGTAAAATAGTTTGACATTTACCATGTCTCTTTATATTTTTATATTATAAGGTTAATAAACATACTATAATATTTTAAGAGAACCTCAAGTGGTTTTTTATTGATATTTATAATATTATTTAAGAGATTTGGCTGAAACGTAGATTTTTAGGAATAGAATATCAATTAATAATATAATATTTATTAAAAAACTATTTTATGTCAATATTGACACTATTTGGTATCTTGTGTTTTTAATTTATAAGAGCATTATTACTGCAAAAAAAATTCATATTACCAATCATAACATGTCATATTATCCTATAAAATTAGTGTAATTTATATAAAGTCCCAAATTTCATTTAATTCGATATTTATAATGTCAATTTTAGTAAATATTCATTAATACTTTAATTACTGCATCATCATTGTGTCATAAAAAATTTTAATTATATAACATCTAAAATTATTTAATATGATACCATTATGTGGGAAATAACTTTATCTTTCTAATGAATATTTATAGTCTAATTTATCTTATGTATAACCCCATATTGAAATTTTTTAGTTATTAAACATTGATTTTAATTCTTTTAACTCTTCTTTAAATAGAACAATAATAAATTTCCTAATCTGATTAATGTTTACCAAAAATGTTCATATTTTATTTCTAAGGTGTTTTGGTCGAATTATACTTATCCAATAGAATTAAAACATGTGTTAGGGTAATAATAATATCATTTTACCCTTAATTACCATATTTTCTTTTAACCTTGGTAAATAAAAGTTGAAAGTTATTATTCAAAAAAAATTATTTTCATATTATTGAACCAAATTTTACATACATATATCAACCATGTCTATCGGATTTTTTAAATTAAACTCACAGATGCAGTAAAACTATGTTTTCTATAAATTTGCAAATGCTTCAAGGAGGTGGGTAAAAGAAGGTAAAATGTTCGATAAAAGTTTTTTATATATAAAATTATTATAAACTGACTCCAATGAATTAAATTTAATTTATATAGGTATTATGTATATATTTGGACCTAAAATAAATTTATATAAAATAATTAATTATTTTAATAAAAAGTCAGTTTGAAACAATAACTCTATGTTTTTTACTATTCATCAAAAATTGAATGCTTTTAGAAAAAAAACCAAAAATTCACCCTAAGCTAATTGTGATATTCCAAATTCAAAAAATTATTTTTATTTTTTTAATTACAAAACATATATGTTGGGTTAATTTATTTAAAATTAATTCTCGTTGTGAAAACCGAAAAGAGTATTTTTAAGAAATAATAACTATCAAATTATTGAAACTTTTTTATGTCCAATTTCAATTTGAAATTACTTACAATGACCATAATTAGATTAAATAGTAAAAATATGATCTAATTATAAATTCAAACCATTAAAATATAAAATTCAATAAAATAAATTATTATGATTAAAAAAAAAATTTCAGTTACAATTTAGTATTTTTCTCTATTCACCAAAATATAAAAGTTATCAGAAAAACACCAAATAATTTTTGAAACTAAATTATTATATCCTGATTCTAAATAAGAAGTTTATTTTTCCAAATTGAATAAATGAAAGTTTCAGATATTTTATTTAAAAATGGTTCTCCATTAAAATGCAGTAAAATTTAATTTTTTTTAAAATAATCTTTTATCTGAAAAAATTAATTTGTTCATAAATTATGACTAAGAAACACATAATATAGATTCTAAAATTATAAGGATTATATAAAGTTAAAATTTTAGTTAATACTATTCATAACTGATTTTGAACTTCTATTTTGGTAAGTCGCGGTGCGTTTGAACTCAGTGTTGCATGTAGTGCATGTTATTGAATTACTTTGAAGAAATTACTTACTACGAAATATTTGAGTGTTAAATGTGACCATGCATGACCATTCTGAATGTGATATTTCTTATAATAAATTAATTTTTTTAATGATAATTGAATAATGGCATGTATCATGTATTCTCATAACTTGAATAGCCTAAGGTATCTTTTTTCAAAATATGGTTGTAATTTAAATTTTGATTGGAATGAATACAATCTATATAACATGGCCAAATAAAAATAGATTGAATAAAGGTTATATGTCTTTAGAACATAGTTCCACATTGATGGAAGGTAGTGGAGTGAACCTCAATAATTGAATATACATTAATGGTTAATAATTATTGATTAAATAGTTTCAACGCTATGTGGAATATGCAAACATATAGAATACAAGTCTAGAACCTAATGATTGATTACATGAGTTCAATATAAAAATTAAATAGACCGACTTGAGCACACCTTGGATTCTGAGAGGAGAATACATTGGGTCTAGGGAACCCCATTCCAATTCAAGGATACATTTTTGTAAGGTTGATACCCACCTAGACTCTGGTTCATGTCTATTTCTCTGACCTCTAGTATACTATCATAGGGTCCTTTACATTATTATAGGATAACATAGATACACTCCTTGGATTCATCATTGAATGGTAAGTTCCATGGTGAAATCCCATATGTCCCTGCCTTTACATTGCCCCATTTTACCATGGTTGATCTCCATGAATTTGGAATGGTCTCTATTGTGTAATTCCTTGGATTATAATCCTCATATTACACTCTTACCCCTTAGCTATACTCAGATACTACTGAGTTAGCATTCTGTGTGATGTATGATACCTTGGTTATTACACTAGAACTTTCTAATCAGATATCGTTGTAAGGTTTCCTAGTTACATATTTGGACTTTCAGTACTTATAATATAACAAGTTGATGTTTGTGTTTGTTATGCATTATGTGACCCATTAACATTAAATGGTAATTTCGTAATTAATAAATAGTTTACATGTTCAGATACATGTTGAGGGTTGAAGAAGGTACTTGGGTAATTATTTATATTGTGTTTCATTATTGACTTATATTATCATGCATGTACACTGCTAAATTCCATATCACATGCTAGATGTTATAGACATTGTAGGTGGTGGCCCATGGAGATTTATCTCACACACTCAACATGTGCAATTTGGTACCCGTATTAGATTACATGGTTTTAGGTGTTGACTAAGGTAATCATACAACTTCAAACACTTGATTGCTTTCTATTTATGATGGATCTTGATATCAGATTATCATCCTGGATCTTGGGACACTTGTGATAGTCCTATTTTTATTTTAATTTATGGATCATGTTATGCCTCTTTTATTGTATAAATGTTTTCTAGTTTTTTAGGGTCATTTTATTACATCATCATTGTTTTAGTGGATACAATTATTGTTACCTGAATATATCTATTACATCAGTTTTCTATTGTGGTTTATTTATATTTCTTCTGCTATTTATTATTCATTTATATTACATCTTCTAGGCTAAACTCACTTAATGAGGGCATAGTCACACATTGACACACCATATTACCCCGATGCTAGTCGGTAGCCTCTGGAATTTGGGGAGATGCGCAAGAGGCCATGTGGCCCGTCGGGCTAAGGGAACCCGTTAAGTGGCATATAGCTTAGGGATGTCACAAAACATTATTCTTTACCCTCTATTAGAGTTTTATATTATTCTGTGCATGGATTGACTTTCTCTTTACCATACTAATATTGAATGTAGAGATAAATAAGATTTTTTTCAGAAAGACATTCACATGGTGTACAAAAATGAACCCTTACCATTGATAATTAACCATAAAGATGTGAATCTAGTAAATGATGGAAACAAATTTTACCTTACACATATTGTTGAAAACAAATGAACTGTCTAGATTAATGACGTACTAGTGGCAAATGATTTTCTTGTTGTTTTTCTTGATGATTTTCATTGTATTGTATCTGATCATGAATTTGAATTTACTATTGTCTTGGTTCTTTATTCTTAGCCAATTTTAAAATACCCTAATAGAATTGTGGAAAGTGAAATTTTAGATTTAATGTAGAAATATAATTATTTATTAAATAATGTTTTCATTCAACGTATCAAATCACAATGTGGTGCTTATGTCATGATTATTAAAATGAATGACGATTCAATGAGACTTTCCATTAACTAAAGATACCTAAATTACATCATTGTTAATAACAAGTATCATTTTCCTTAAATAGATGATTTGTTTGATCAACTCGATGGAGGAAAATATTTTTTTGAAGGTCGACTTGAGGAAATGGTACCACCAGTTGAAAGTAATGGAATTGGACATTCCAATGATTAGGTTCCATACTATATATGGCCATTATGAAATTTTAGTTATTACGTTTGGGTTAAATAATGCATCAACTGTATTCATGGGTCTTATGAAAAAAATATTCATTGAGTTCTTGGATAAGTTTGTGGTTGTTTTTATTAATCATATTTGGGTATATTATAAAAGTAAATAAGAGCATGAATGGAAGTTAAGGATTATCATTCAAACCATATTAGAACAAATTCTATATGGAAAATTTAACAAGTGTGAGTTTTTGATAGAAAAAATTTCATTCATTTATCACATTATTTCTAAAGGTGGTTAAAATTTTTCTCCATCTAAATTAGGTTGTTGAATAATGGCCAAGAACAAGAAATATAAACAGGATTCGTATTTTTCTTGCATTAAAAGGTTATTATTACAGATTTTTTAATTTTTTCAATAGTTTCCTATCCCAATGACTATATTTACATCAAAAGGTGTTATGTTCATCAGCAAACAATAATTTCATGAATGTTTTCAAGAATTTGAAATAATATTGGTGAATTATCCAATTTTGACACAATATTTGTGAAATGGTGAATTTTATATCTACAACGATGATTCTTTGGAAGGGCCCGTTTGTGTCCTAATGTAGAATGGTCAAGTAATTACCTATGATTAACATATATTTAAAAATAATGAGTTAGATTACTCTAAAAATTATTTGGAAGTAGTTTTTGTTGTTTTTCATTAAAATTATGGAGGAATCATCTATATAGATTAAAATGTTAAATATATACTGACTATATTTTTTTAATGTATATCTTTATTCCTAATGAATTGAACATGTGTAATAGTAGACGGGTGGAATTTATAACGGATTGAATTTGAAGGATACATTACCATCCAGGAAAAGAAAAAAATATGGTAGATCATTGAATGGGAAATGTAAGGCTAAATTAACCATGTTACATTTGGAACATGACCCTTTGATTAATGATTTGATGAAAATTTTCATGGATGTTGTTGGTGCAAGAAATTCCTATGTTTTTTTTTCAGGTTTCTGTTTAATTGACTCAATCACATAGTATTAAGAAAGAGTAGAGGGAAGATAGTGAGTTGCAGAAAAAGGTTGAGTTGGTTTATAAGGGTATGTTAACTAAATTTAATTTTGATAAATATTGTTTATTGATATTTGGAAAGAGATTCTATGTGGATTGTGAATCACAGTTGACAAAAGAGTTTTTATCTAAATCTCATAGTTCTCATTTTTCAGTTAATCATGTAACTACTAAGAAGCAAAGATAACATCGAGAGCTTTAATATTGGGATGTCATGAATAGAGATATTAAAGACTTCACTATGATGTGTTTGACATGATAATAGGTAAAATCAGAGATGTAGTTTCCTAATGGGATGATTCATCCTTTTCCAGTACTAGTGTGTAAATGAGAAAATATATACACATATTTCATAGTTGAATTTCCAAATAATTTTCTATGTAAAATTTCTATTTGTTATGTTATCAATAGACTGAATAAATCATCTAAATATCTTCTTATTTGAGATAAAATGTCTCTAGATCCAATTACATTGTTTTATCGTAATGAGAGAGTAATGTTACAATGGGTTTCAATTTATTTTGTATCTTATCAGGATCCTAGGATAACTTGTTTCTTTTGGAAAGGTCTTAATAATTCATTGGGAACTGAATTAAATTTCAATATTGATTTTCATCATCAGTTAGATGAGAAGTTAGAATGAACAATTTTTACCTAGAGGATATGCTAAATGCTTGTTCAATGTATTAACAAGAAATTCGATATCATAATCATTTATTGGATAAGATTTATCATAATCACAGTTTACATTCCATTATTCTGATGGAACCAACTGAGGCATTATATTGAAAGTAGTGTCAAACACCATCTTTGTGGGATGATGTATTTGAGACACCATGATGGGACAAGAATTGGTAGAAGAGATGGGATAAATAGATCAGTTGATTGATAAGAACTTGAATAGATGTTAGATATGGTATTAAAGTTATACAGATAACCGGCGGAGGATCATTCTTTTGAGGTAGTTGACCATGTCTTTCTCAATCTAATGTTATGATTTTAGAGGTAGTTAAATTGGAAGTGAATCATTATTATGAAGAAAAACCAGTATGGATTCATGACCATAAAGAGAATGTGATGTGGAATATTGCGATTCATTAGGTAAATGTTTTGTGAAAAACACATATGGTTAAGAAGCCAACGTGGGAATATAAAAATTATATGAGGGGAAAATAACCCAAGTTATATGATAAATAAATAAAATTGTCGGGATGTAATTGCAAAATGGGGAAAAGTTGTGTCATCCCAGGTATTTATCGAATAATACCATTTCATTAGTATTTATGAATTATATATTAATTTTTTTGGGTATTCTTTGTTCGATAGTGTACCAGACAAGAAACAATGGGTTTTTAATAAAATCTTACATTGCAAAAAACATTGTGTTATCCCAAAAAATGATACAATATTATTATTATTATTATAAATTGTATTTAAAACCTAGTTTTTGAGTTGGTGGAAATGAAGAAGAAAAACTAAAATATGATTCAAAATTATTGTTAACTATTTTTACATTTATGAAATAATTTTTACTGGCATAAAATGAGAATGGATAGAATTTTAAACATAAAATACTATATCATTTTTAATTGTTTTTTTACCCTTATAATGGGGAACCCATTTTAAATATATTTTTTCACACATTATATGTTATAATTTCCAGAATAAACATGTTCTTTAGAATTAGAACAAAAAAATTTACCTTGGATGAAATTTAGGTATTTTTCTGATGAAGATCATATTTTAATGAATTGTGAAAAATAAACCATTTTAATGAAAAAAATCATATGCATAAAAGTTATTTATATAGATATGCAATCATTATTATTGGTTTTAAATTTTAATTGGACAATGTTTTTATCATTTATTACATTTTTTTTCATTTTAATTAATTTCAAATTTACATAGGACATTAACACATTAAAATATTTTAATACTTTTTTTACTTCTTAGAAACCTTATTTCTTGATTTGACAATTATAATTAATTTTAAATTTATTATATAATCTTTTGTTTTTTGAATTTGGAAATATGTATTACATATTTTGAATCAGATGGTTCAAATTATTTAAAATTGTACCTTTTATTTTTGGACATTATGACTAATGATTTCAGTAATAATTTTTATTTACTATTGTTAAAGTGTAAATTAGGTAAATAAAGGTAAAAATATTATTAAAATAATATAAAATTTTCCCTAACACATGTCCTAATATTATTAGATGATTTATTAGAAACCAAAACAATCCTTTGGCCGATCCTTTGGCATTTGGGAGCAACATAAGTGTGATAAAGACATGTTATAATAATTATTTTATAACAACACCAATATAATCAATAAACTAGAATGAATATATACTTTTTGTTATACCAACACATACACACAACTCTATCTAATAGAGAGATAACATACTATTTCATATACGGTGATCTAATAAATAACAAAAAGTGGATTATTCAATTTTCTCCTACCACCTCTCTGGTAGGCCATTAAGATGTTATAATATTAATATACAATATATATTAAATTTATTTTGTCTCTATGATTCTTTAATTTTAATTTAATACTTACCTTTATTCTATCAATAATGTCTAAATATGATGATTTCTTTTGAGTATGTGAGGACTACAACCCCTTAAAATTGATGTGCCTCATTCATGTCATACTTAGAAGGAATCAATGATGGATTTAATGGAATTATGTAACATATATAACATAAATATTATAAAATAATTATAATATACCTATTAATCATTTATTTTTTATTCCTTTAACAACACAAATAAATGAAAGTAGTGTTCATGCATACGCACATTCTACCATCTCCACGGATAATACATTTCATTTCTTATCTCTGAATTTTATTGATTGTCATAAATCGATATATAATAGATATATATGTTATTTAAATCATTAATTCCATTTTGAATATAATGTACATATGACCACATATGGAATTTTTAGTCATAACAATTGGAATTTCAACTAAATTATTGAACATTTACAAAATGTCTGATATGAACTCAAATAAATAAATAATTTTTATAACATAGTAATATGTAATATAAATTGAATAAAAACATCAAAAAGGAAATAAATCATGTAAAATTAAACTATTTTTGTTATTTACTTATATAAATAAAAGAACGAGACAGTTCATATTTGAGGTAACGGGCTTCGTCTAAATATCCTTTCATTGAGGAAAATTTTGACAATATACACCTCATGTTATTATATAGTTTATAATAAACCACATTGAGAATAAATTTTATTCAAAGGGAATTATAAAGTATAATTTTTTAGAAGTAATTTAATAAATAACTAAAATTAATGGGTTTTTAGCATACACATCTACATCGATCATTCTGTCACTGTGACCATTATTTTGTATTTTTCGTCCTCTACAAAGCATACTATTTTTAAAAAAATATTAAATAGCTTATTCATTTTTAAGTATTTTGGTATTGAAATTTTTTTTGAGAATTAATTGATTATATACATATAATGAAAGGATTTCGTATGATTGCGATGTTGAAATGTTATTTTTATTTTATTCTTATTCTTGTCTTATGATTATGATATGCTTCTTTGGAATTTCATATGTATATGGGTGGTTTCGAAAAAAACAAAGGGTGTATGAGCTCATGATATCTCCCAAATGGACTGTGTAACATGACGAATGTAACCATTAAAATTTCTCCTATGAGATTTATGGAATATACTATAATGGGTATTCCAAATGTAACTATGAAGGTTACTCCTTATATAGTTGTGAAAGATACAGTGTATGTATGATATGAGTGCCACAATTACCTTTATGACTTATTATTTCAATGAAGATTTCAGGATTCGTATTAGTTTAAGGATTTATAAATATTCATGATCAAGAGTTTCGGTTACATATATTATATCTTACATAGTTTTTAGGCTCATCCCAAGTGTTTAAAATTTATTCACTCGGTATAAGGATGGGTAAATGAAATGAAGAAGTAAAAATATTTTTATAAAGAAAAGAAATCATATTACATTTTTATATATGATTCCATCAGTGGGAAAAATGGATACATTTTGGATAGTATCTTCTTGTATGATTATGGGATGATATATATTAATAATAACCGAATTCTCTAAAACATTAAACATCAGAAGATCCTCAATGTGAATTCGAGATTTATGTCAATATTATGTAACATTTAAGGTTAGGCCTTTATAGTCATGATAATTTTTTTGATTGACATGACTGCTAGAAAAATGTGTAATATCCAGTGAGTAGTTATGCTTTTATGGTAATGGGATATCCTTTTTAACGACATTTAATAGTATTTTTAAATTATTGGTGTTTATATTCCAAAATTTTTATTATTAATTTGGTTATTGATTCCCCCATCATAAATATACATAGACACAATTATATATATGTGTGTGTTTGTGTTTGTGTAATTATGTATGTATGTAGGTATATATGTATCTATGATTTTTAAAAATTAAATTATATGGTGATTTATTTCAAAATGTGTATCGTGGTCATAATTGATTTTCTTCCCATACGAGGAATGATATATTTTTAAAAATTATTTTTATATTCATAATATATATATATAGATAAAACTATAATGTTATTTTTAATTTTTTTTACGTTTTCTATATTAGCTTATATGAGAATGGGTTTTTTGGCTTCTATTTAGAAAAAACATATTGATTGTGTAAATATACTCACAAAAAAATGTGTGTTATAGTGAATATGAAATTATATAATTATATGGAGTTTTATGTATTTAATATTTTTATAATATCATTTTGTAGATTCATAAAATTATTTAAATTATTTTTTACATATATTAGTGTGTGATGAACTTTGAATTATTATTATATAATATTTTGTATCATTTTATACTTTTTTATTCATTATTTATACATGTGGCATATCAAGAGTGTGATTATTATTATTGAAAAATTTTATTTTATTACTAGTTATATATAACATTTCATGTTGTAGGAAAACATCATATATAATTGTATTAATATATTTAGTTTTTATTATATTTTACAATTCTAATATGTAAAAATATAAATAGAAATCCAGATATAAAATAATCAGATAATTTATTTTCATCAATAATCATAATAAAACCCTCAGAAAAAATATATTTGAATGAGTGTAAGGTAAATGTATTTGTGTTTCATGTTGTGGGTAATCATTGCTTTTTTATTTCAAATGGAATGTGAAAAAAGTTTTTAATTTCACCTTATATATGAATGAAGTGATTTTAGGAGGTAGTGAATAATTAAAAAAATCGAATAGTAAACATATTATATTGAATCATTAGGATTTTGGGATTATTCATGAAATTAAATTTTAATTAATCTATGAGAGGGTAATCTTATTCTGTTATCTTTTGACCCTATATGAGGTGTCTTAGACCACATTGTGGATAGACATAAATTCATCAATATGTATCATGTAGTAATGTGTATCAATATCCTAAGATATATTTTATTTCATTTAGTTTCCCAGATTACATTGATGGAATTTTTATTTATAGAATGTATAAATATCATAACACATTAGTTTCTATAAATAAATAAGGGTTTAAAATATAGTTAATTTTTACATTTGAATATTTATATTGATATTATAATATATAATTGAAGATTAATAGGTTATAAAAAATTGTTGCAACATGATTTTAATAAAAAATTAATTGAATAAATATATAATTGATTCTAAATTTTTTATCGTGTTATAATTTTATATTATTTAGGTTGTATGTCATAATTCATCATTATTTTACCAAATATGATGTAATGTTACTTTATTTTATGCTTTATATCACAATTACATCATTTTATTAATTTTTTTTATTTTTAATATATTTTTTGATGTGAATTCAACAGGATTTGGTACTTTTATAATACAGTTTTAATATATATTGTATCACCCATTAATGAATACCTCCAAGTTGAAACTAACACCAAGTGTGACCTCTGATTATGGACTCCAAGAGGCCAATGTTATGTGACTAAAAATAGGGGTATAAGATATTTACAATGATTTATTTACCAAATTAATCCAAAAAATAAAAAATAAATACCATAGAATTATAATCTTATGAATAATGAAACAAATAACACAATTATTTTATTTTTATGTATAAAAACGTCAACACATAAAATTTTAAACTCCAACTGTAGTGACTCAATTAGAAAAAAATGTTTATATTTCTTTACCTAATAATTTATAACACAATCATCAATTCATTCATAAAATAAAAAATGGATTATATATATAAAGAAGTTTTTATATGGGAATGATAAATTGGATCATCCCTAAAACCTCTAATGAAAATATGTAAGAGAAATATTATTTAAAAATTGAATATATAACATAATAAAAACATAAACTATCTAGTGTAACAATTTACCAAAATCAATAATTCTCATACACCTAATAACATACACAACTATATTGAATTAATATCATATGAACGTAGCAAAATTATACCCCATAACTATTACAACAACAATATCCCAACATAACCAAATAGTTTTTGAATTCATGAATGGAATCATTTTTTCGATGAATCCTTAATTGATCTTTTTACCATATCAGTAAGAATGTTTTTGTCCAATCACAATAGTGACACACTACCAAAAAACTACTATAATAAAAGTAAATGCAGAGATAAAGAGATTATGTTGGGTTTACCCTTATGGGAAAATACAAGGATCCTACTTTTATAAGATTTCAATGTACACATAGATTACACTAAAAATATGATTTAAAGGAATTTTATTGAATGTTCTCAATCTTTAAGAGGCTCCATCTTTCTTTATATACACACACCACATCATGGAATATAAACATGAATTATTCCAAAAAAATAATCACAATATAGAATCTCAATAAAAAATTATATCACAAAACAGAATGGATGTAATTGATTGGAATCAGTCACCTCTATGAAATTTAAAATTTTATTTCCAATTTATCACAAATATCATTTCTCAATATTCATTATATGTTTAAATGGTCATTAATTTTTCTATATAAATTCTATAACCATTAATTTCCTAGAAAATTAAATTTATGAATATAAATCCATTCCCATTAACATTACATTTTTCATCATTTCATTGGACCTATAAAACGTCCATTATCATTGAAATATAACTGTTTTACTAAAATGTAATCCAAAAAAATCTTTCAGATATCCATATTTTGGAATAATACCCTAATTTATCTTATCATGGAGTGATCCAAAACTATATAATATATTTTTTAATATAATAACATGTTTTTAATGTAAAATATTCCAATCAATATTTTAGAACTTGTGTATTCAAAACACATTTTAGATAAATTTGAAAAGGTTATTGAATTTATAAATGGCTTCAATATCGTTTTTTATTCATATTTGTAGTTAAATATAAGTTCAAACATTATTTTTTGGAAATTTTTTAAACTAATAAATGTATAATAATACTACTTTTTTTATAATATGAATAAGATTCCAATTAAAAAGAAAAATATTATTTTATCTTTTTTTCTAATGTTTTAGTCTAATTATTGAATAATTGAAATGATATGAAAATATCATAACACTCTTGGTCTCATATTAGCGTCTAGACACATTAGAAAAAGAGAAATTTACGATAATTTACATATGAAGTGGTCGTATTTAAATAGGTCAGGTATGAGAGAATCTTTTAGCACTAATTGTGTATAAATTTTTCCAGTACGAAAGATTTTAAATAATGGTGGATCTATATATGTAACCAACCTTACATTTGATTGAGTCATCACTGTATTATTTGTTTCAACAACATCATGTAATGAGTAATTAACCCATTTTTGAATCATTATAATTTTTTTATGGTATGATGTATTCCAAATTAGAAAAAAACCTAATCAAAATTCATTTTCTCAAGTTCATCTGTATAATGAATTGATTATTCCACTGATCCTCATGGAAAAATCAAAATAAATAATGATACATTGATCTCATTCAAGGAATAAATATGGAAATCTCCTATAATAATCCATATGATGTAACAATTAACCCTTATTAGAGTCACCAATAATCTATTATAAGAAGAAATGATCCTCACATCTCAAAACACTATATTCATAGAGGAGGAAGATAAAATTTTAATTCTTAAAAATAATTCACCTCCCTTTTTTTAATGGATTCAAACTTTTTAATTGACCTTACATTTATTTTGGTTACATTCACCCTGTTTTCTTAATTTTAATTGATTAATTAATTTCATATTTTTTATGAAATATTATGTGTCTTTTATTTTTATTTTTTTCTATAGATTTTAAATATCTAAACTATTATTGTAGAATAACCTGATGATCAACAACATAATGAAAACTAATTACATGTGAGACCACAAAAATGAGTTGATTTATCCTTTCTATTATGTGAGTATATGTGATTCTAGGGAAGAGGTTAATTATAGTACCTTCATATTCTCTTACCCTGTAATATTTTCAATTTCAGAAATAAATTCCTCTCCCACTCCATGAATATTATGTTTAAGATAATATAATCAGTTTAAAAAGATGTCACACCAATTAATTTGGTCTATTTTTTATATTTAAAAATTGATTAACTTAGAAGATTCCTATATGTGACTACCATTACCATAATATAAGAATTCTGAATGTAAGATTATAGTTAAGGAAAGAAAAAGTATAATATTATATAATATAGGATATCAAACAATGATATATCGCTACGTTTTAAACCATGTGGGTCTCCTATCATTAATGTTGTTATATCTAAATATTATGTTTCATTTTTCTTGTTTCATCCATCTCCCTTCAGTTATATATTATTTTAAAAATTATAAAACCCATAAAAGCAACGGTGAAATAATTGTGAATCACAATTCCTAGAATCATCAGAGAAAAATATGGGATCAACATTATTCAATATAGGCAATTTATATATTATACTTGGATAATACATAAAATTTAATAGTTACCCAACATGGTTCCATTACATGTGATCTACCAAAATTATTTATTTCTCATGTAACTTGTTAATTTGTTTCTTGAATTCTATATTCATTGTATTTAATATTTACTACTCTTATTCATTTCATTTCCCAAAACATGTTTGTGTATCAATGTGAGGAAAATATTTATGTAATGAATAAATTTTAGAATTATTTAATAAAATTGATTGATCTATAATGGCATTCCTAATATAAAAAATGATAAAAAAAATTAAATGTAAGTACAAGAATTCATTATAAGATCTTGAGGAAAACATTTTTAAAGGGAAACATCATGAACAACCTTTTGTGTGTTTGAACTGCTGGAAGGATGAAGACAACTACACCAATGAATAAAATTCCTTTAAAAAATGTTCTCACTATTTTTCACACAATCATTCTTTCATCAATATGATTGGAATTAGTTGTAATTAATATTCTATCTATAGTGAAATCCATGACTTCTAGAAAATTCATTTTTAAGGGAGCATCAACATTAATACTGATGGATCATCAAGTGGAAACACATGTCTATATATTTATTGAGATTTTTAGGGATTAAAATGGGGATTTCCTCATGTTTATTTGTTCTTCTTTTAGTATTTATTATTCACTTATAGCATTATTTCGTGGAGTCATCATAAAATTTGAGAAATTAAGGGATCTTCGATAAAACAATCTCTACGTTTAATGTGATTCTATTATTATATTTCATTCAATCATGTTATGTTCTTGTCATTTATCATGTATGTGTACAAATAGGTGTATAAAAATATTTTATTACCAATCATTCATGTATTATATTATCCCTCATGTATACATTGAGGCCTTCTTAGTTGTAGATGGACATGTAAATAAAGGAGGCAATTGAATTGAAATTTTATGGTCTTATAAGATTCTAAATTTCCATATGCCCTTTCTTCAAAGAGTTCATTTTAAACATCATGTTTTTATAATATGGTGATCATGATTTTATTTTATAAAAAACGAGTCATTATCATTTTGGAAAATTCTCATATTTCTAAAAAAAGTAAGTGTCGAGAAATTTGGATGAATTTTATTTAGAAATGGAAAAATGTAAAAAATAAAAAATATTTCATGGAATAATAATTATTGAAATATGAAACCATAATTTTTAACATTATCCTATTTAACATAGAATATGATACATGGATCACCTCATATATTCAACTACAATTAGATTAATGTATTACTATTTATAATGTCCTAAATTGGGAAAATCAGATCGTCCCTGATGTTTGTTGATTATGAGGGACTGGACACAAGTGAAATAAAATACATTTTTAATTAAACTAGTTCATTGAATAAACATGATTGGGGGAAATCAAATAATTCATTATAATAAAATATTAATGAATTTGGGTGATGGGAATGTTGAAACCATATAAATAATTGGATTATTGTTCTATGAGAATTTCTTTTAGGCCATTTACTAGAATGAGAAATAGATATATGGAATAGAAAATATTGGGAAAAGGGAAAAATGGAAGTGATCTTGTTAAGTACATTACCTTATACAATTCTCTTCCAAATTAACTCATAAAATATGAATTTCTGCAGAAAATGAAGTCGTTCAGTGTGTGAGATTCATATAGGAGTCAAAATATATTCAATAATGGGTGAATAATAATGTTCATTATTTTCATTTTTTGTGTTTGAAATTGGGATCAAAAATTCATTTTTTTGATTAATTTTATTACCTTTGTGTGAAATAGTGTATTTTTTGGAGAGATGAAATCCAAATGAAACAATTATTGTAACATATTTTAAATGGAAATTATAACCATAATTAATTTTAAAACATAGGTAATCATTCATTTTAAAAAAATTATCATGAATACAGATTCTAAATTTAAATAGTTTTTTATTAATATTTATTTATTTTATTTACTTTAAAAAATAATTTAATGTCAGAGTATTGATTTTGGGGTTGGGTTATTTTAAATTTAAAGAGTTGTAAATGATGGATTTTCATTTTATTGTATTTATTTAGAATAATTTATAACAATAAAATATTAAAATTACGTGTTCATGAGATCCAATTATAAAGATAGAAAAAATAGTAATGGTATGTGAATCTCAATTGACTCTTAGAAATGTACAAGTGGTTAGATATCTAAGAATACCCCATGCATATGAAATGGCATGTTTGATGTGGTTGTGTATGGAGATTCAACATAAGATAGAATCCTATAAAATTGTTTACACATATGAATGGTCACAAAATAATTGTCTTGCATGAAAACCCACTTGTGTGGGATGATTTGGGTATGAAAACAACACCACTGAGATACGATTCTTGAATATATGAGATGATTTTTATATAGTTTATTAGAAATATATATACATGTGATCATAACCAATTTATTTGATTTAAAAATAAAGTCAACCAGTGGAATTTTTTTTAAAATTTTAGAAAAATATATAAATATCAAATTTTCTATATCAGTGATATCATGAAGTGCTTCTCCAACTAATACCCATTGAAATTAAATAAAGAAGAAGGAATAATTTGTCTTCGTAGGGGAATAAAACTAGGAATTTTTAACAATTACTATTTAATGGCCCAAATCATCCTAGTCGATTATATTGAAAAATTATGGTGTTTGGGGTATTTGGTGTATCATCAGTGACTCATTAATGATTTTTCCATGATTCTGGATGAACAAATGGTTGTATCGATTAGAGTTCGTATAACTGATGGGTGTTAGTGGCACTGATGGGAAGCAGTGGCACTGATGGACGTTAGTGGTACTAGTGGTGGTCGATGGTACAGATCATCCTTGGTGTCACCGTTCAGCCTTGGTGACACTGATGGATACCAGTGGCACTAATGGAAACTATGGACATTGACGGGTGTCAGTGGCACCGATGGTTATTATTGGCACCGATGGGTCATCCGTAGAAAGAATCACCATCCGTACAGGGGGACAATTCATGGGTCACGGTGCATGTGTGATAGTCCTAGGGTGATGATGCAAGGGTGACGGTTCCAGGGTGATGGTTCTAGGATAAATATGACTCACCTAACGGTGAGTCATTCTCAGGTTTCCCAGGACCTTCCATTTTTTCCCATGTAAGATAAATTTTGATGTAAAAGTGTTTTATTAAACATTTAAAATCAATTTAAAGCTAGTAAAATATTTTTTAAATGCCTAATAGTCGAGATAACCTTGAGTTTCGAAAGCATGTGTTGTATTTTCTAGGAGTCACACCTTGTCCGTGTTTTACAGTTTCACCACTAATACATGTTTTTCTACATTTAATGAAAATATATTAACCCATACCAGTTATCTCCAACATAACTATAGAGAATTATTAAATAACAATTTATCCCTACATGTGAAACATCCCAACTGTGTGGTCGAGTAATAATTAGGCATGTAATTACTTCAATATTATTGCCTTGATTTTAGGTTATTGCCTCTTCTTAAGCTGATATCCACTATTATTTTAATTATGGTTTCTCTTAGTGATCCTAGAGACTTGTTTCAAAGTTGAATTCTGAGTTTTTGTTGTAGCCCTTCCCACTTAGCCTTTTATTCCATAGAGTTATACCTTTGAATGATTCATATCCCCAGTTCCTGGTATGCGGAGAAAACATCAATCATTGAACATACATGTAGTATTTTCCTCTATCTCCCTATACTCTGTATCATGTGGGGCGGGTAGGGTAATGTATCCCTTGTTATGTGGGTGAAACTAGACTTTAATGAAGATTATAAAAAAAGTCTAAATAATTAAAGGGTGTGTCTGATGATTATTCTATTGTATTTATTTTATCTTATTTTTATATGGTGAATTTTATGGGCTTGTGACTGTTGAAAATAGTGGTCGTTGGTGGTATTTTCATGCATACAAATGATACTCTTTTTATATGGATAATCTTGTGATTAGATGGATGTAACATGTAAGGTGGTTAATCATATAATGATGGTCGATAAAATGGATTCCCATGGGATATTAATCGTTATGTGATCACCCTAGTTAAAAAATGAAAATAAGAAACTTGATAAATTTTGTGGTTAAATTAGAAACTCCGTTACTCTGTTATCGAATAAACGTGGTTGTTCAGCTTGCAGCTTGTGGGTGATGTGGATGGGGATGTGATCTCTAGATGTTTAGTTGTTTGTTGTGGATTTTATATCTTATGGTATTGTCTGTTCGGTAATTGTTTGGTTCTAGTATGTAGAGGTATCTCACAGACCCCTTTGTTGTTGTGACATTACAAGAGAATGAGATGTGAATTCTTAAATTTCTTCTTAGATATTTTAGTTAATTTGTTTTCTTATTTTGGTGCTATGTTAGTTAGTTTCCCAGTAGTGAAGGACTATTTTAATGGAATCAATTGAACATGATAATGATAATGTGTACAACGGTGGATTAGTTTTCCATAAATGGGTTGTGCTCTGGTTGTGGTCGTTATGTGTGTGTGTGTGTAGGGATAGTAATGAGGGTGGTAGTTCTTAAAATCCCTAATGTTGGGATGAGTGTTAGACTACCTATATGTAAAATTTTTAGTTTTTGTGATTCTTATATACACCCCATGGAAGCTAATAACAACATTCCAAACACCCCCATTCATGGGAGATGGTGTTTTTTCAACTTCTTAATGAGTGGTTTCCTATTAACTCATTTATTCTCCCTCTCTCAGTTAGCCAATGATTCATTGAGTAGGAACTAATGACCTAAGGAATATTATGGATAAAGACTCTTTGGGCCAGGTGTGTTGTTTTTTTCTACATAGGTGTGTGTGTGCAGGGTGGTTTTCCATGTTTCCTCACGATAACCCCAAGCGGTTTTTGGGAGTGGCAGTGGTTGTTCTGTCCCAAGTTCCTTCAGACATGGTTGTGGTTGTTGTGGAACATTTGTCTGTGGGTGGGGATTTTTGTGGTCATGGTATCCCAGGTGTGTGCGGGCTGGGACGTGTGTTTGTAGTGGTTTCCAATGTGTTTGTGGGAATGATTTATGGATGCAAAATGCCATAAGGTTGTTATTGGGGAAATAGTGGGACGAGAGTAGAACATGTGGGGGAGGAAAAATTTGATGGATGTCCTAAATAACTAGTGGGAAAGAAGTTCTGGTTATCAAAATATCGATGTGTTTTTACAATTACATTACCAAACATGTGTTATTTTGGGAGTGACCCTTGGTGAGGCAAAGTGGAATGTTTCTTTGCTAGGTTCTAGGGTTTTCTCTATTACTCATGGGGCATTAGAAATCCTCCCCACATGTGTATGATATCATTTGGATATCCCTACTGATTATACCTATATACTCGCCGTATGTATATAAAACTTTATTTAGGTTTCTAAGAGGACTTTGAGGACCGTACTGAACCTTTCCGGCTTGGACATCGAAATTTTTTTCTTTTATTATCTCTTTTGGTAATTTTTATCAGAGTTTTCTTGTACATCGAATCATTTTATTTTTAACATGCATATGGGAGTGGATTTTCGTCTTTAATTTTTCGTTCATTTTTTGTTTTTTTTTGGGACATACCATCTTATCTCCCTATCCTATTAAATAAATAGGGTAATTCCATCCATTTTTAAGTGTGATTCTATACCCTTGGTGCTAGTTGACACTCTGAAGCTCATTGACTACAGGACCCGCGAGTCATTATTTCCCCTTAAACATGAAAAAGGAAGGGTCTGGTAGTTTTTTTACCTTTTCCCCATCTTGGTGATGGCAGGTCATGACATAATGGTATTAGAGGTGGTGGTTGGGAGATAGGATGGAGTTCAGGGTTAGGCAAAGTGAAATTGTGTGGGATGATAAGGAAACAATGTTTGACATTCCTGGTGTGTGAAATAATCCATGAAATACCAGCTAAGACATGGGATTTTAGTCCCCCATTTTATTTGATGCAAGTACTCTAGGCCTACCGAACGACTAAGTAAGGAAATACTAATTGTAGGATAGAGGCCCTTGGAAAGTTACATTCTTCATGGTAACTTGTGCTCTTGTTTGTTTTGGGTGTTCTGGGAGTTTAAAATGAATAAAATGTTTATTTAAAATTATAAAGAGATCTTCTACAATACTCAGGTTTAATAATTTCCTGACTTCCATGAAAATTTAGAACCCAGAAGGCATACATTGGTAGTGAGGGTGTTGGAGGATCAGGAGGTTGATTTGGATGAATAGTAGACACTGATTGGCAGGAGGAGGACAACTAGTGGCAGAAGTGGCTTTGTGCCTTTCTGCAATAGACCCTTAGGTAGTATGAGGGTATTGTCTCAAACATGGAGACATAATGATGGATTTAGGAATTGGTGATAGATTTCAGCTTGATCCATGATTTGGTTGAGTACTGCGTTATTATAGCTATAATCCAGATTGAGAGAGTGGTTCTTTAGGGGTGGCTGTTGTATTTGAGAGTTAGGATAGAGACAGAGGTTTTGTGGACTGATTTTGTGAAGGAGTTCTGGGATGAATTCTTTTATTCAATGATATAGGCCATAAAGAGGTAGTAATTACTCTCCCTTCAGAAATGTAGTATGATAGTGAGTGAATTAGGGATACAGTTCAAGGATCACTTTCGTTTCACGCTAGACCTATTCCGAGATGATTAATCGCGAGCATGGATCTTCAAGGAGGATCTCTGAACTTCTCTATAATACATTGTTACTCCCTTATCCATAATGACATACATAGTGGTTTAGTTTAAGGATGATGAGGTGGAGTTGATTCACACATGGGATGGTCTGCCGTGAGAGGGGAGCCAATTGAGCTCGTCAAAGGGGAATGTCATCAATAGTACCCCATACAGTTCCAGTTTTGATATCCTGGACCTCACCATTTCTACATGAGCATATGATATATGTTCTTAGACTCTTTTATTTGTGGGAATATTTGGAATCAATGCCCGAACCTAGTGCATTACAGTGGTAGTGGGATGTTTCACCAACCACATCTACCACAATAGCTTCTAGCAAGTCCTTTTCTGTAGTAGCAGTAGCAGGGGAAAAGAGCTCCCACTCCACTGAGGGAAGACATTGATGGAGGATGCTGAACTCAGGGGACTCCACTAGGTTCTCTACCAGTGCATGGTCATGGTAGGTGGTCGATTGGGAAGGGGATAAGGATCTGGGAGTGGGAAGATTCAAGCTATAGGTTTCATGGTTCCAGTAAGGCCAGAGGATGTTCGAGGTACAATCATCTTGTTTAGTACTCATGATTCTTCATTATTTTATTTAGAAGCTTCACACAAATTAGTTAAACTGAGTTCAACTCATTATATTGGTCTAGATATAGAAAGGTATCTCATGCGCCTGGTATTGAGTATGTTGGTCTATGTTTTGACTAGATTGTCTTACATTTTTCAATGATGCATACTAATGATAGATACACATTAGTCTAGTGGGGATCATCGATTTCTACATATGAATCTATATGATTTCATTTTATGAATCGAATTGTTTTTCTATGTGTGTTCCATTATTGATCGTCTCTTGGGAAGGGTTGTGTTCTCAGATATGGCTTCCCAACATGTAGTTCTTGTCAACAAGCGGGGTTTCTGGTAGGGAAACTGACATGTAGATCCCCATATTTCCATGCCAGCCGAGCTCCCTGTGGAACCAACATACTAAGAGACTATGTAATTCTTAGGGATAGTCATTGAGTTCCTTTATGTCATCCCGGAAGAGGTTGTGACCATACCCACTAAACGTGATATTGAGTTCGAGATATACATACAACCCAGTGCATATTCGATTTCGAGGGCTCTATTTTGAATGGTTCCTTATGATTTGTGGGATTAATGGATCCAGGCTGGTGACTAAATGATGAAGGGGTTTATATGAGTGAGGTTGTCACCATGTGATTCTTCAGTATTGATCAGGAAGATGGTGGATGGTTGTCTCTAGCTGTTCATGGACTACCGAAGGGTGAATCAGGTAACAATCATGAACTGTTATGCCCTCCCGAGGTTTTAGAACATTTTTGACCACTTGAGGGAGGAAGGTTGTTTCTATGCGATTGTACTATGTTAAATATGTCACTAGTTGAGGATGGAGGAGGATTACGTCTTGAATACTACTTTTAGGTGTAGATATGTGCACTTTGAGTTTGTGGTCATGTTGTCCAGCATTACCAATGCACCAGCCATGTACAGGTGGATCAAAAACACTGTTTTCTACGAATATCTTGACTGTTTCATAGTCGTGTTCCTCAATGAAATCCTAATCTACTCATTATCAGGGGAGGATCACACCGAGAATATTAGGATTGTTTTGGATGTCCTATGACACCACCATCTCTAATATATGTTTTTCAAGTTCATATTCTAGAAATGATAAGTTAACATAGTTATCCATGTGGTGTCCTAATAGGGAATAATGGTGGATCCATCAATGGATGAAGAGGTTGTTTCTTGGAGATAAACCAAGAATGTGGCAATGTTTTGTAGTTTCCTGGGACTCGTATGTTACAACTAGAAGTTCGTACTTGACTTATCGCAAGTTGCGATACCTTTGATGGCCTTGGCTAGAAAAGTCCTTGATTTTATATAGAGTGATTAGAACAAGGAATAATTCAATTAATTGAAGGGGAAACTAGTCAATGCCCCAGTGATAAGGCTACCAGAGTAATGGGTAACATTTTAAAGTTTCGATGATGCTTCTAGGCTAGGATTGGGAGTTGTGCTAATCCAACTATAGGGGGTGATCTCTTATTGGTCTAGGCAGGTACGTCATCATGAATGTAACTATTCCACCCATGAAATGGAACATTCAGTGGTTCTATATGCACTGTTGTTTTGGTAGAATTACCTCATTTGTGAAGGCCTCATGGTCTTCACATATATCATGAGCTTTAAATTTGTTTTATCCAAGGGTGACATGAACATGAGATAACAGAGGTGGATGGAGTTTCTCTGAGACTAGGACATCAAGATCTCTAATACATCATTAATGGATAATGTAGTGGCCGGTGAATTGAGCTAGAATTCATCGAGGGATGTGGTTCAAGAGTCCGTAGATGTTTGGAAGGCAATGTAGGAGTTGGCTTCTTGATATCTAAGCCTAAGAGTAGAGGATGGTAGGTGATGTATATTTTAGATGGCAGTGCAGTATAACTTAGTACGAAATTATTAGGAGTATCAGGGGAGTAATATAGGCTAAAGTGACGTGTGATCATATTATCTAGGGAAATTCTCTAGAAGGATGGTCTTACGATAGTCAGAACCTAATGGTGTTCCATAGAAATCTAATTTTCCTACTGGTAATTCATGAGAGAGTTCACAGTGAGATCCATATATCACCCCTATAAGTACACCAAATAGTATCAAACATGTTTCTGGGATTGAGGGGTAAAGTTTTTTTGGCCTAGGGTGAACATGTTAGGGGAAGAGTTTGGGGAAAAGTGCCTCATGTTTCAACAAATGAATGATGAACTTCGTGTTCCCAGTAGTTTGTTTTAGCCCTTAGTAATTCTTGAAAAAAAGTGGAATGAATTTTTGATGGATTTCATCATAGGAATTCCCAGATATGATTGAGGCTATGATTGCATATGGTCATTGGTGTATCAGTTGAGGAAATTAGTAAACATCTTTGAAATTTTAGTGCTGAGTGTAGTTAATGCCTTGGCACAATTTTATATAGGTTATGTTGGGTGGCTACATGGAGTCACCAAAACCATCATCTTAGATCAGGATACCAACATTAATTTATGAGTGTGGAGGGGATTGTAATTTTTTTGGCACCTAGCTATGCCTTAGCACTGGTTGTCACCCCATATGAATGGGAATACATAGAGGACAATCACTACATTGGTAGATATGATGCAAGCATTAGTTCATGAATTCGGAGGATCGTGTGTACGACACATTCTTCTAGTAGATTTTTTCTAAAACAATTGTTATCACTATTCCATTGGAATGGAACCATTCATATCCTTTTATGGAAGACCATTTAGTTCACCAAATTTTTTGGATAGAGTTTTGGGAGATAGGTGTTCAGGGACCGAAGGTGGTGAAGAGCATGACATAAAATGTTCAACTTTTGTGTGATTGGATGTAGATGGATTACAACCAGAAGAAGACGTATTTTGATCATAGGAGGAGACCCTTGGAGTATGGGGTTTGGGACAACATTTTCATAAAGGACTCTATACGGCGTTGGAAGGTGATGTTTGACAGAGGGAGCAAGCTTTCTCCCATGTTAGACAGAACTGTTGAGGTGTTGCGATGAGTCAATGAAGTGGCATATCAGCTAGAGCTACCACCACCGCTAAAAAGGTTACACATCGTCTTCTATGTGTCTAAGCTATTTAATTATCTTCACAATGATTCACAAGTCCTTGACTAGGGAGATTTGAGCATCAAGGAAGATGTGAAATTAGTGGAGAAAACATTTAATATTGATGAACTTCAGGATAAGGTTCTTTATGGACGATCCATTTCCTTGGTTCATGTCTTGTGGAGGCACTATGGCCTCGAGGAGTGTACTCTGTAGCGAGAGGCACAGAAGCATTCCTAGTACCCATAGTTTTTTTGAGTTTTGTTATAAGTTGGATTTGTACTTGGGTGTAATGTAATGTTTGACCTAGTTTCTATGATATGGGTTGTTTTTTTATTCTATGAATCTGTGTCAAATGCCTAAAATGTGGGGAGGGGAGGATCTGATCTATAATCAAGATGAATTAAGTTGGATGTGATTAAACCAATGGGGTTGAGTCAGTGCTACCCAAATCAAATAGTATATTGACATGGAAGAAGGTACTCCTAGTCCTATATGTCTGGATATTGTGACCATTATATGTTTGTGTGGTTACATGGGGAGAAATGTGGCAGTATTTCTGTAGATGTTTATGATATTGATGAGTGAGATGTGTTCCTATATATCGAGGTCTATTAAAGATTTTCAAACAACTCCTTGGTGGTTTGACCTTTAGAGGTTTCTTATGATGTGGATGTCCAAACCCATTTCATTACAATGGGTTTACTCTTATATTCTCGAGAGAGAGAGAGTGCTTTGAAAGGTATCTAATGTAGTGGACCAGCCCCTCCAGGTGCATTAGATTTCCAAATTCTATTTTTTGGTGTATCCGGAGGACCATCGAAGACTCATTAAGGATTTTTCCTAGATTCAGGTTGAACAAAAAGTGGCACCGATCTGCATCGGTGGCGCCGATGTGCGTCAGTGGCATTGATGGGTCATATGTAGCACCAATCAGCATCGTTGCTAGGGCAATAGTGCTAGGGTGATGGTGTCGGGGAGATTGTGCTAGGGTTACTATGTCGGGGTGACGATTCTAGGGTGATAGTTCCAGGGTGACTGCATCAGGGTGATGGTGACACAACGATGGTTCTAGGGCCATGATGCCAAGGAAACGGTGACTCACATAATGGTGATTCACTCTCTATTTTTCTAGGTCCTCCCATTTTCCCCAGTAACGTATCTTTTGACGTAAATGTGTTTTATTACCACAATAAAATCCAATTAAAGGCAGAAAAGGATGTGTTTAACCCTCAATATTCGGGCAACCCTTGAGTTACCAAAACGTGTGGCCTTTTCATGGGTATCACACCATTGTCGTGTTTTACAGTTTCAGCCATGTAATTCATTTTTCACTGTTTAAAGGAAATCTATAACCCACACCTCTTGTGTACACCATCTCTGTAACACCCAATTCTTCCATGTTACTCTTCTCTTTGAATAATATAGTAGCATGTGTTGTACGCAACTTCGAGTTCTAACACAACCCAACTAACCATAGTAGTTGTTATGAATATTATTTCCCACCTATTAAAATTATATAAATATTATCGTTCAAAATGGAATTTAGTTTTGGATTTGGAATATTTAAATTAGGTTAGGTTGATTTTTTGGTATTTTCATTAAATATTCAATTTGTTATGAATAGTAAAAACCACTGAGATATAGTTTAAAACCGATTTTTTATTTAAATAGTAGTGTTTTCTATTTGAATTTATTTTTGGTCAAAATTGATACGTAAACCTATATAAGTTCAATGTATTTCATTGGATTCCATTTATAAAAATTTTAGATATATAAAACGTTTATTGAACGTGTTACCGTCTTTTACTCACCTCTTAGGAGAATTTGTAAATTCACATAAAACATAATTTTACCGCTAGTGTGAGTAGAATTTAAAAAATACAAGAGACCCAGTTGATATCAGTAAAAAAATGTGGTTCAATAAGATGAAAATTATTTTGTTTAATAGTAACTTGTTACTTTTATTTACCACAGTTAAAAGTAAATATGGTATTTAAGGGTAAAAATGATATTATTATTACCATAACACATGTCCTTATTCTATTTTATAAGAATAATTAGACCAAAAACAACCTTATTAATAAAATTTTAACCTATTTGGTACACTTTGATTTGTTTAAGGCAATTATTATTATTTTATTTAAAAAATAGTTAAAAGAGTTAAAATCAGAGCTTAATAATTAAAACATTTTTAATATAGGGTTATACAATAGATAAATTCGACTATAAATATTCATTAGAAATATATAAATATTTCCTACATAGGATTATTTTATTTATATTTTTTAGACATTAAAACATTTAATATATTTATGACTCAATAATGATGCAGTAATTACCTAAATAATGAAATATTAAAATAATAGATATTATAAATATCCAAATAAATGAAATTTGAGACTTTTTATGCCATCTAATAATTTTATTGGTTAATATGACATATTAGGGATTTTCAGATGAATTTCTTTATATGTAATAATGCTTTTATGATTTTAGAAAAAACAAAATACATAATAGTGTAAAAATTGACATAAAAGAGTTTTTAAAACAAATATTATATTATTAATTGATATTGTATTCCTAAAAATCAAAGGATCGGCCAAAGGAATTATATAATGATAGGTGTATCACTAATGAACCACTTGGGGTGAGGTTATAAATATATAGTATTTTTATTAACCATATAATATAAAAATACAACGAGATATGATAAATGTCAAACTATTTAACTAATAAATAAATATAAAAGATAAAGTTAATATAGTAACCAAAACCTATGTAAAACCTATTGTTTGAGTGTTTTTCTCCCCATACCCACCATATACTTTAAATAATTTATTTTTTATCCATTATAAACCTAGAATTATTTTATTATAAAATAGTATTTCTAGCTTTTCATAAGGCGCCCCTTAGCCCTCTAATAAAAGGGCACACCCCATTCTCTCTAATTCACACATTCAATGCCATTTTCATAGTCAAAAATATCCACAAATACCATATAAGATATCCTACCATAATCCTAGAGTCCTTCCTTTTGTCAAAAATCAATCCTATGGAGTCCTTTTGATCAAATCAAAAAGAAGAACCCAAAGAAGAGGTAAATATCTGAACACCTATTTGAAGTTCCTTTCGTCTTCCACTTCCGTTTTCATTGTAGTTTCCATTAAAAAATAATATATCTAGTATCTTATATATACATTGATGTTATTATAAATATGTTACAACACAATTCATTATTCTATCTATCCTTTTAATGACAGACCACCATACATGCGTACGTACGGCTTACCGTATCCACTTCGTGTTGTAATTGTTATTCAATAAATTATTATTTGGATGGGTATAATAATGATGTTTAATTGATGTAAATAATGAATATAACATGATAATTATTCATTATATATGATAAAATGACCAATTATATATTATTTTAATTTCAAAAGAATGATATTGTCGCTCGTGCGTTCATACTGTTTACCGTCTCCACGAACGAGATGAGATTCATTTCCCGTCGTATCCATTCTCGACTAACATTCATTAGATGATTAAAAATAATGTTTATAGATTTGATATAATTCTGGATATGAATAATATAGGTCCCATACATAACAAATATGACTCACATAACAAATAATATAAAGGAAAACGAATCTGTTAACACACGAAACAACGATAATACTAAGATATTATTAACAAAGAAATGTTAATAAATCATATATGATATCATATTAATGATTATGATTATTTTATATTTTAATAACCTTATTTAACCATTATACATTAGTTTAACCTATCCTCTACCAAGGAAATGTGCAAGGTATGGGTTAATTACTCAATCTCTTCATTATTAGAGGTGGTTTATATGTAATTACTTAATGGGACCCCATTGTCGGCCACATCCAAGCTTCTGCAAAATTTATTTGAAAAAAATTCTTACTATTTACTAGAAAATGGTTTAAAGTAATTTATACCTTTATTGGACCTTATATGTTTCGGAAAAAATCTTTTAGTCATTTTCCAAACAAGGTACTTTTTGGCCTTTTCGACAAATTTATGGTAAGAATTCTTTTTTAACTTATACGACGGGTGTGGCTATTTTCCGCCACTATAACATCGTCGAATATTACCTTACAAACATATAAGATTATTTTAAAATATAAATGTTTTCTTTTATAATTACGTCTCATTTCAATGATTTCAATGTAAAAAGAGATATTTCTCTAAAAAATTATTTTATTTCATCTATGTCAACATTCATTGATGGATTTTAATCTTATTTTATGTTAATTTATTATCATAAAAAACATCTATATTGTATTGAACGTTTTTTGATATGTTCAACTGTGGATGTGTTATTTTTATACCATTCATGGTTTGTGGATAATGTATTGACAATTTATATTCTAGTTTTAATACAAATGTGTATTTTTTTATTAATCCTTTTCATATGAGGAATTTATTGGACTTTGTAAGTGACAGGTGGATACCACTACACCTCCTCAATGAATTAGTAGGTCTCATGAGAAAAACTAGTGTCTTGGCATAAGGCCTTGACAAATTTTATTTGAATTCTTGTCACAAGACCTTGACTGTGTGGTTATGAAAGTCTGGTATTATGCATTCCATCCTTATGAAAATGGCTATTGATATTTCATTTGATTATTCGACTCGTAGAATATACATGTGAATAAGTAAATGGAATTATTTAATTTTTATAACTACCATATTATGTTGATGTTTATGTTCAAAAGGATTTTGTTTTAGTTTTATACATTGCCTTATATGTTTATTCTTATTTATGAAAGCTAGTTCTATATTGTTATCATTATTTTGCATCTGATCTCACCCCTTTCTATGGTTTATTTTCTCCAGGATGCGAAGAAGTATATTATGACTATCCTTTGGGATAGTATATGGGATATCCATATTGTCTGTGGAAACATTGTTGTTGTATTTTTTTCATTTTATGATGTAATATAATCTTTGTGACTGTATATATTATAGCCAAGACTACTAAACTAATCGGTCTATCGAGACATGATCTTTTGTTATCATGCCATTGATACATAATAATGCACCGACTCTGGGTAACTGGGGTCGGGGCATTACAGTGGGTATTAGAGGAAGTTTAATACAAACCATGGAATCTAGATTTAGATAAACATTGATTAGAGCACATAGCCCTATGATAGAACATGATGTTTCGTATAGAAGAAATTCCTAGAATTTTTGTATTGTAGATATTTTGTGAGTTTTCCAAAAAAAAATACATCCCTATATGGATACGAGTAGGTAGAGACGGTTCTGGAACAAATGTACCTATGGGTAAAACCCAAAAACACTGATTTGAGATAGACTCGAACGGGAACTAGTGAACGACAACAGGCCTTGTTGCACTCTTGGTTATGACACTCCAGAAAGATATGCTTAGGATAATTCTCATTTTTTTTACAAACCATTATGAAGGGTTTATGAGTATATACATTCTCAAATAAAACATTTTTATGACTTTGGATTATATCCATAAACTGTACAATTTATGTTAAGTTTTTTACAAGGTAGGAATTATGTATTTTGATTCATAAACTAATCTAGTTTATGTCATTTTTTAGAAATGGTGCCTAGTGGAAGGAATAGAAACTATATCAATACACACACTCCATGTAGTTATTTACCTTATACTCAAGATAATTATAGTAGAGTTTGTGATGCAACTGGAGTTGGTCAACTAATCACCATACTTGGACAACTCACTCAGGTTATGAATAATAACCTTTTTCCATATGGAGTACCATGATCCACATCGAGGAGTATCAATGTTAGATCGCTTCTTGGGGAAACAAACACCAAAATAAATTGGAGTAAAAATACATTAGAAGCATAGACATGTATAAATTCCATATAGAAAATATTCAATGCCTTGGGGAGTAGTGAAAGGGGAAATGTTTTCATGGCAGTTTACCTCCTCAATAGAGATGCTAATCAATGGTAGTAATTGATTAAAAAAAAGAAGATGATGAAGTATAAAATATGGAATGAAGGAAGTTTAAATAGAATTTCATAAAAAAATACATTCCACATGACCATCGAGTGGATATGGAAAGATAATTACTGAGTCTCTAGAAAAGGGAGGATGAGAATGTCGCAATGTATGAAGTTAACATTACAATGTTAGTGAGGCATTCTTCCGATTATATATGTAACCCAAGAAGTAATATTGATCCTTTATTTGATGATTTAATATAATTTCTCCAAAGAGCATTAGAATCACAATCTTTCTCATAGTACGAAGATATTGTCTCATGTGCTATCATGATAGAAAAAGTATTCTCTAAGTCTTACGACATTAAAGAAATGCACGAGAAGAAGTGATTTATTGAACACTTTGGAAGTGGAAATAATGGTAAGAAGGGAAACGTTGAATATCCATCCTGCTGTAAATGTGTTTAGAGACACCATGGTACTTTCCTGATGGTAATGGGAACCCATTACTTGTGTAGTGAAAAAGGCCACCAAGATCATGATTGCAAGGGGAAGAAAGAGACTGTCGATGTTGAATGCTACAATTGCAGAGAAAGATGCATTATGAGAATTATTTTCCTAAGAATCATAGGAACATACCTCAAAAAAGGACAATATATCAAGTAAAATCTTATTCTATCACTACTGCTGAGGTTGATGCTCTGAAACACATGGTGGCAGGTAATTTAATGGATTCCTCTAGGTTAGAAAATAATTTATTTGATTCTAGATCATCGCATTGTTTCATATCATTCGTGTTTTCTAATAAAATTAGATATTTCCAATTTGATTTAACAAGGGAGTTGTCAGTAAAAACTCATAAGGGACGTATCATTACAACCATGTTTTTTGAATCAGTCTCTATTTGGGCACATAAATGTTCTTTATGTGTTGATCTCATCATAATAACCATGATTTAATTTCATATATTCCTCAGTATGGATTGGATTTCAGACCATGATGCAAAAAATTATTGTACGAAGAAGGAGGTTACTATCTTTGATGAAGATGATAAAGAACACCTTATCTTTAGAGTATAATTGTCACCACCTAATTCTTATCTAGATCCACCCCCTCTATCTTGAATAAAGTCAATTATTAGGGACAGAGAGGATGAAATAACTATGGGTGAGGAAGAGAATGATCAAATATAGTATTTACCTGTTGTGAAACAATATTTTGATTTGTTTCCAGAGGATTTACCTGGACGTCCTCTGGAATGGGAAATATAGTTTTCTATTGATTTAATTCCTGGATCAAGGCCCATATCAAAGACCCCATATAGAATGGCCACTATGGAATTAGTTCATCTAACAAAACAACTAGAATAATTTATTAATAAGGGATTTATTCTACCTAGTGTATCTCCATGGGGATCCCCTATCCTTTTTTTAAGAAGAAAGATGTATCTATGAGGTTGTGCATCAACTACAGGGAGTTCAATAATATACCAATAAAGAACAAGTATCCCCAACCTCACATTGATGATTTATTTGACTAACTTCATAGAGCTCAATACTTTCCAAATATTGGCCTTTTACCTGGATAAAAACTGTTGTGCGTAAAGAAGGAAGGCATTCCAAATATAGCATTTTGAACTTGGTATAGGCATTAAGAGTTTATAATAATGCCTTTTGGATTGACTAATTCACCCTATATCTTCATTGATCTAATTAATTTAGTTTTCAAGTAATATCATGTTGACTTTGTAGTGGTTTTTATTGATGATATATTGGTATACTCCAAAAGCTATGAAGATAATGAAAATTGCTTGCACATTATCTTGAAGACTCGAAGAAGACATGAATTATATGGGAAGATTAGCAAGTGTGAATTCTAGCATCATGAGATTTCTTTTCATGTACATATTTTTTCTACGGATAGAATCTCCATTGATCCTTCAAAGACCAAGGCAATCCATGAATGGCCAGCACCGACAAGTATAACTGAGGTACATATATTTATTAGATTATCTTGTTATTATCGATGATTCAACATGAATTTTTCCTGGCTGGCTATCCCATTATCAAAGCTCACATGAAATGGGGTTAAACTTGTTTGGACAAAATAGTGTGAAGAATGTTTTGAAGAACTGAAGCAAATATTAGTCAATGCTTTTGTATTAAATCTACCATCGGGGAATGATGGGTTTGTTATTTATAGTGATGATTCAATGAAATGACAAGGTTGTGTCTTTATGAAGAATTATACAGTTGTTTACTATGCATAACGATAGCTAAAAATTCATGATCAAATTTATCCTACTCATGATCTTTAGTTAGCAGTTTTAATATTGTCTTTAAAGATATGGAGACACTATCTATATGGTGAAAAATGTGACATGTATACCGATCACAAGAGTTTGAAGTATATTTTCTCACAAAAAGAACTCAACATCAGGCAATGGCGATGGCTTGAACTACTCAAGGATTATTATTTCACTATACTCAACCTCCCGGGGAAGGCAAATAAGCTGGAAGATGCTTTGAGTAGAAATAATCATGGAATTTTGAACAAAATGAGAGTTGAAAAGGAATCTATATACATGGATCTAGTATAGATGGATATGGGAATAACCATGGAAGCTGAAACATCAACACTTATTCAAATGGATTACAAAACATATTTACTAGAAATGACAAAGAATTCTCAGACTAGTGATGAAGAGTTTCAAAATATGATTGAAGTTGTGAATGATGGGAGATTGAGTGTCTTTGTGTATGAAGATGGAATTTTGAAATTTGCGAAGCGGATTTGTGTTCCCGATATACCTGATCTAAAAAGGGAATTGTTGGACGATGCACATATTTCCAATTTCACTATACACCCTGGTAGCACTAAGATGTATAGATATTTGAAGGAACATTTTTTGTGGGACAACATGAAGAGGGAGATTGATGATTTTTTGTCAAAATGTATTGTTTGTCCACAAGTGAATTCTAGAAGGCAGCAGCCTGGTGGAGTCATGGAACATCTTCCCATACATGAGTGGAAATGGGATAATATTACAATGTAAATTGTCATGGGACTACCAAAGTCTTCTAGAAGAAACAATGAAATATGGGTCAATGTTGATCACCATACCAAGTCAGCACATTTTCATTTTATAATATAAGATGTACCACTTGAATGATTATAATTATTATATATTAATGATCTTTTCAGACTTCATGGAGTACCCTTACCTATTGTTTCTGATTTTGATCCATGTATTACATCATGATTCTGGAAAAGTCTTCAGAAAGCCCTGGATACTGAATTTCGTTTGAGCACTGCCTACCACACTCAAACTGATGGACAATAAAAACGGACAAATCAAACCTTAGAAGGCAAGTACAGATCTTACTCACTTGACTTTGTAGGTATGTGGGATCAATATTTACTTCTGGTAGAATTTTTCTATGACAATATCTTCCATTAAAGTATTCAGATGGCACCATGTGAAGCATTATACAGAAAGAGTTGTCGCACACGAACCTGTTGGGATGATGTTGGTGAATGAAATCCCGTAGGCCCAGAACATGTGGAGGAAAAAATGGAAAAGGTTAAGGAGATCCAAAACTACATCAAAGCAGATCAAAGTAGGTAGAAGAGCTATGCCGATAACCAAAGGAAGGATTTTCAATTTTAAGTAGGAGACCATGTTTTCTTGAAAGTATATCCCTATAAAGGTTTTATAAATTTTGGAAAGAATGTTAAATTGAGTCCTAGGTACATCATACCATTCAAAATTATATAACTAATTGGGGTTGTATCTTAACGTTTGGCAATGCCACCAAGTCTCTCGAAAGTTCATGATGTATTCCACATATCACCATTGAGAAAATACATTCTGGACTGAAAGCATGTACTCACCTATGAGGAATTAGAACTATAACGTGATTTGTCTTATTGCGAAGAGCCAATCAAGGTTTTGGATATAAGTGAAAAAGTGCTTAGAAACTGGAAGACATGTCTGGTTAATGTTCTATGGAGAAACAATAACATGGAAGAGGCAACGTCGGATCCCGAGGAATTTATGATAAAGAACCACCCGAGTCTTTTTATCCAGTAATATTCTAAAAATTTCAAGGACGGAATTATTTGAAGGAGGGGAGAATGTAACACCCCAAGCTTCCACAGTAAACTTCTTTTTGAATAATATAGTAGTGTGTGTTGTAATCAACTTTGAGTTCTAACACACCACAACCAACCCAACTAGCCGTTATGAATAGTAATACCCACATTTTGAAATATTATAAATTTTATCATTCAAAATGGACATTATTTTTTTATTCGGAATTTCGAAATTAGATAAGGGTAATTTTTTGGTATTTTTCAAAAAACATTTAATTTTTGATGAATATTGAAAAACACTAAGTTATAGTTTGAAACCGAATTTTTATTGAAATTTTTATTTATTTTATTTAAATTTATTTGAGGTCATAATAGATACATAAAACCTATATATGTTCAATGTAAATCATTAGAGTCAGTTTATAATAATTTAAAATATATATAATTTCTATTTAACATTTTAGCGTCTTTTACCCACCTCCTAGAAGAATTTGCAAATTCACATAAAACATATTTTTACCACTTTTGTGAGTCAAATTTTAAAAATCATAGAGACACCATTGATATTAGTATGAAAAATTTTGTTCAATGAGATGAAAATAATTTTTGGTCAATAGTAACTTTTTGCATTTATTTGGCCACAGTTAAAAGTAAATAGGGTATTTAAGGGTATAAATGATATTATTATTACCCTAAAACATGTCTTAATTATATTGGATAAGCATAATTATGCCAAATAAAACCTTAGGAATAAAATATGAACCTATTTGGTCTACTAGGATTAGATTAGGACACTTATTATTATTATATATAAAGAATAGTTAAAAGTGTTTAAATCAAAGTTTAATTGTTAAACATTTGTAATATGGGGTTATACATAAGATATATTAGACTATAAATAATAATTAGAAATATAAAAAGATTTCCTATAAAATGTTATTATATATATATTATACTATAGAAAATTGAGGTTATTTATGACACAATAATGATGCAGAAATTTTCTAATTAATGAAATATTAAAATAATTGATATTATGAATAACCAAATAAATATAATATAAATCTTTTAATGAATTAAAATTATTTTATAGGTTAATATGAAATATTAGGGTTGGTTAGATGAATTTTTTTCAAAGTAATAATGCTATTATGAATTTAGAAAGAAATAAAATACGTAATAGTGTAAAAATTGACATAAAAGAGTTTCTAAAACAAATAATATATTATTAATTTATATTATATTCCTAAAAATCTAAGGTTCTTCCAATGGACTTATATAATGATATGTGTATCATTAATGAACCACTTCGGGTTCGCATGGATGTATATAGTATGTTTATTAACCATATAATATAAAAATACAATGGGACATGGTAATTGTCAAACTATTTAACTAAGAATTAAATCCAAATGACAAAGTTAATATAGAGACCCAAACCTTTCAAAAACCTATAGGGTGAGTTTTTTTTTGACCCATCTCCACCATAGACTTTAAATAATTCATTTTGGTTCCATTATAAACCGAAAATGACATTATTATAAACTAATATTTCTAGCATTTCCTATGGTGCCCTTCACCCCTCGTATAAAAGGGCACTCCCCATTATCTCTAATTCACACGTTCAAAGCCATTTGGATCGGCCAAAATCTACCCAAATACCCTCTAAACTATCCACCATTCATCCAATAGTCCTTAACATAGTTTTAATTCCATCCTAAGGAGCCCTTTTGATCAAATCAAAAGGACGAACCGGAAGAAGAGATAAATATATCACCACCTATTTCATGTTCCTTTCTTCTTCCAATTTATTTTATTTAGTTGTTTCTATTCTGAAATAACAACTCCTGTATATTCAATATACTGTTTTGTTATTATAAATATGGTACAACAAAAATCTTTATTATATCGATCCTTTTAATGACTTGTCACCATACATGCATATGTAGGGCATACCGTCTCCACGCCGTGGTGAAATTGTTATTCAATACATTATTATTTGGATGGGTATAATAATGATGTATAATTGATGTAAATAATGAATGTAACATGATAATGATTATGTATATATGATATACCACCCAATTATATGTTATTTTAATATCAAAAGAATGATATTTCCCCTCTTGCGTACGTACGGATTACCGTCTCATTGAACGCAATGAGATTCATTCCCCGTTGTATCCATTCAAGAATAACATTCATTAGATGATTAAAAATAATGTTTAAAGACTTTATATAATTCTGGATATGAATTATATACATCCCATCAATAATATATACGACTCACATAACAATTAATAAATAGGAAAATGAATCCGTTAACACCCGAAACAACGATAATACTAAGTTATTATTAACAAAGCAATGTTAAAATATCATATATGATATCATATTAATGTATATGATTCTTGTATAATTTTCTAACAATTATTTCACCATTATAAAAGAGGTTATCCTACCCTCGACCAAGGAAAAGTACAAGGTAAGGGTTAATTTCACAATCTCTTGATTATTCGATGTTGTTTATACATAATTATCTACTATGAACTCTTTATTATCAATATCCATTCTTCATGAAAATGTATTTCAAAACACTATTAAAATTTGTTAGACAATGGGTTAATGTCATTTATACCCTTATTTAACCTTATATTTTTTGAAAGGAATCCTTCTGTCGTTTTCCAAACAAGGTACTTTTTGATATTTTTGAAAAATTTAAGGAAAGAATGATTCTTTTACTTATACGGAGGGTGAAACTATTTTCCTCCATTATAACATTGTCGAAGAACCCTTTACATGCTTATAATAATATTTTCAAAAATATTTTTTTTCATTTATAATTATGTGACTTTTCAATGATTTTAGAATAGAAAGAAATATTTCTCTAAAAAGGTTTTTATTTCATCTATGTCAATATCCGTAGATTGATTTTAAGCTTATTTGAAGTTAATTTATTATGATACACAAATTCCATATATTTTATAAGGTTTTGTTATATGTTTCACTATGGATGTGATATTTTAATACCATTCTAGGTTTGTGGATATAGTATTGACATTTCATATTCTTATTTTAATACGAATGTTTATGTTAGGTTTAAACCTTTTCATATAAGTAATACATTGGAAGTATTATGTGACGCGTGGATCCCGCTATAGCACCTTGATGCATCAGTCGGTATAATAATACAAACTAGTGTCTTGGCATAAGGCCTTGACAAAATATTTTTTGTAGTCTTGGAACAAGGCCTTGACTATGTGGTTATGAAAGTCTGGCATTATGCATTCCATCATTATGAAAGTGTCTATTGAGTTGTATCATATTATTCCAATAGTAGAATATCCAAGTGAATAAGTATATGGAATTATTTTATTTTTATATTTTCCATATTATGTTTATGTTCACATTTAAAAGTATTTTTTAGTTTAATACATTGCCATAAATGTTTATGGTTATTTATAAATTCTTCCTCTATATTATTATCCTTAATGAGTATCTGAGCTCACCCCATTCTATGATTTCTCTTTTCCATGATGTGAAGTATTATATTATGACTTACCTACATGGATAGTCTATGAGATCTTAGTATTATCTATATAAATAATGATGTTGTAGTTTTCCATTTTATGATGTATTGTAAAATTTATGAATGTATCAAGTACTTTTAAGGATACTAAACTTATCAGTTTCTTGAGACTTGATCATTTATGATAATGAAAATGATACACAATAATGCACTGACTCTGGGTAACTAGGGTCAGGGCGTTATAGTTGGTATCAGAGGATGTTTTGTACAAAAATTGGAAACATGTATTAGATAAACTCCGATTAGAGCACATAGCCCTAAGATAGACTTTGAGGATTAGTATAGAGGAAAATCCTAGAATTTGGGTATTTTATTGATTTTGTAAGTTTTCCAAGAAATACATACATTTTTGGATACGAGCAGGAAGAGGTGGCATGGACACAGATGTACCTTGGTGTAAAACTCGAAAACACCGCTTTGAGCTAGACTCAAATCGGAACTAGTGCACGACAAAGGGCCTCACTTCACTCTTGGTTATGACACTCCAATGGAATACGGTTATGATAATTCTAATTTTATTTAAAATCCATTATTAAGGGTTTATGAGTATATGATTCATATAAGAAAACATTTTTATGAATATGGATTATATCTATAAACCTTTCAATTTTTGTAAAGTGTTTTACAGGTTAAGAATTCTATATTTGGATTCATAAACTAATCTAGTTTATGTAATTGTTTAGAAATCACACATGGTGGAAGAAATGGAAACCGTATCAATGCACACACTCCATGTAAAGATTAACCTCCTACTCAAGATAATTATAGTGGAGCTGGTGATGCAACTGGTGCTGATCAGCTTATCAGCATACTGGGGAAACTCACTAATGTTATGAATAATAACCTTACCCTTATGGAGCACCCTAATCTATACCGTGGAGGATCAATGTTAGATTTATTCATGAGGCAATAGCCACCAACATTCAATGGGAGTAAAAATCAATTAGTATCTCAGCAATGGAAAAATTCACTAGAGAAAATATTCCATGCCTTGGGGAGTAGTGATAGGGAAAAAGTTGTCATGGAAGTTTACCGCCTCAATGGAGATGCTGATCTATGTTGGTCATTAATTAAAAAAAAATGGAATATGATGAAGTATCAAATATGAATGGAGGGAGTTGAAAGAGATTTTATTAGAATAATACTTTCCTAATGACCATCGAGCATATATGGAAAGACAATTTATAAGTCTAATTAAAAAGGAGTATGAGAATTTTACAAAGTATGAAGCTAACTTCACAAGGTTAGAGAGGTGTGTTCAGATTATATATGTAAACAAGAATAAATATTGATCGTTTATTTAATTGGATAAAACAACTTCTCCCTCGATCATTAGTCTCCAAATTCTTCTGTTCATATGCAGATATTGTCTCATGTGCTATCAATACATAAAAAGAATTTTTTATTTCTTACTACTTTAAAGCAAATAAAGAGAAGAATAGATCTGCTAAACCCTTTAGAAATGGAAATAAGGGGAATAAAAGAACACTTGAATATCCATCCTGTAGTAAATGTGGGATGAAACACCCAGATACTTTCCTGAAGGGAATGTGAGTCTGTTACAAGTGTGGTGAAAAAATCCACCAATCTCGTGATTGCATGGGGAAGAAAGAGGTTGAAGATGTTGAGTGCTACAAATGTAGAGAAAGGGGGAATTATGTGAATGAATGTACTATGATTCAGGGAAACTTACCTCAGAAAAGGACAAGTGATCAAGGCCATGATTATGCTATCACTACTGCTGAGGTTGAAGATCCAAATGATGTGGTGGCAGGTAATTTAATGGTTTCCTCAATTTTAGAAAATTCATTATTTGATTATAGATCATCTCATGGTTTAATATCTTCCCAGTTTACTAATAAAATTAGATATTTCCAATTTTATTTATCATTGGAGTTTCCAGTCAAAACTCCAAAGGGATGTATTGTTGAAATAATGTTTTGTGAATCATTCCCCAGTAGGGCATATAAATGTTAATTTTCATTTGATCTCATCGTTATACCCATGATTTAATTTGATATAATCCTCGGTATGGATTGGATTTCAAAACATTATGGAAAAATTTATTGTAATAAGAGGGAGGTAACTATTTTTGATGATGATGATAAAGAACACCTTATCTTTAGAGCATAATCATCACCTCCAAATTCTTATCAAGATCCACCCCTAGTACCTCAAATAAATTCAATTATTGGGGCGGAAGAGAATGAAATAACTATGGGTGAGGAAAAGAATGTTCAAATAGACGATTTACCTATTGTGAAAGAATATATTGATGTGTTTTCAGATGATTTACCTAGAAATCCTCTAGAATGATAAATTGGGATTCTTTTGATTTAATTATTGGATCAAGTTCCATATCAAAGACCCCTTATAGAATATCCAATATGTAATTAGTGCAATTAATGATAAAAATAGATAAAATAAGCAATAAAGGATTTATTCGCCATAGTGTTTCTTCATGGGGAGCCCCTGTCCTTTCTGTTAAGACGAAAGATGTATATATGAGGTTGTGTATTGACTTCAGGGAGATCAATGGTATAACAATAAAGAACAAGTATCCCCTACCTCAAATTGATGATTTATTTGACTAAATTCATTGATATCAATACTTTTCAAATATTGAACTTCGATATAGATACCATCAGTTGTGCGTGAAGAAGGAAGACATTCTAAAGACAACATTTCAAACATGGTACGGGCATTAAGAGTTTAAAGTAATACCTTTTGGATTGACTAATCCACCCTCTATCTTCATGGATCTAATGAATGGAGCTTTCAAGGAATATATAGATGACTTTTTAGTGGTATTTATTGATGATATCTTGGAATACATTAAAATCCACGAAGATCATCAAAATCAAATTCGAATTATTGTGAACACTATGAGAATAATGAATTATATGAGACATTTAGAAAGTTTGATTTTTTGCTTTCAGGGGATTTCTATTCTTGGCCATATTGTCTCTTAAGATGGAATCTCCGTTTATCCTTCAAATACCATGGAAATTCATGAATGTCCAGCACTGACATGTATAACTGAAGTACGCAGTTTTATTGGATTAGCAGGTTTTTTTCGACGTTTTGTCCAGAATTCTTCCGGGTTGGCGAACCCATTAACAAAGCTCACATGAAAAGAGGTTAAATTTGTTTAGAAAAACGAATGTGAATTTTTTTTGAAGAATTGAAGAGATGAATAGTCAATGATCCTATATTCACTCTACCGTGGGGGAATGATGTGTTTGTTATCTATAGTGTTGATTCAGAGAAAGGACATGGTTGTGACCATATGAAGAATGATAGGGTTATTTCATATGCATCACTATAGCTAAAAATTCATGAGAAAAACTATCATACAGATGATCTTGAGTTACCAGCTGTAATATTTTAGTTGATGATATGGAGACTTTATCTATATGGTGAAAAATTTGAGATGTATACTGATCACAAGAGTTTGAAATATATTTTCTCACCAAAAGAACTCATTATGAGGCAAAGTAGAAGGCTTGAACTACACAAGGATTATGATTTCACTATACACTACCAAAAAAGGAGGGAAAATAAGGTGGAAGATGCTTTGAGTACAAAGGATCATGAATTTTTGACCAAGATGAGTGTTGAAAAGGATCCTATATACATGGATCTAGTAAAGATCGATATGGGAATAACCATGGACAGTGAAACATCAATACGTTTTCAAATGGTTGCCAATCCATCCTTAATAGAAAAGATTAAGAGTTATAATATCGGTGATAATGAGTTTCAAGAGAAGATTGATTATATGAATGATGGTAGATTGGGTGACTTTGTGTATGAAGATGGAATTTTGAAATTTGGGAAGAGGCTTTGTGTTCCCGATATAACTGATCTAAAAAGGGAATTTTTTTACAATGCTAATAGCACCTGTTTCTCTCTGCACCATGGTAGAGCTAAGATGTATATATATTTGAAGGAGCATTTTTGGTGGGGAAACATGAAGTGAGAGATTACTGATTTTGTTTCAAGATGTATGGTTTGTCAACAAGTAAAAGCTGTAAGGAAACAGCCTGAAGAAATTATACATCCTATTCCCATACCTAAGTGTAAAGGGGATAATACAACAATGGACTTTTTCATGAGACTACCAAAGACTCCTAGAAGGAACGATCCAATATGGGTCATTATTGATCACCTTACCAAGTATGAACATTTTCTTGCTATAAGACAATATTTATCCCTTGAACAATTAACAAGAATATATATTAATGAAGTTGTCAGACTTCATGGAGTACCCCTATCGATTGTTTCTGATCGTGATCCACATTTTACATCAACATTCTGAAAAAGTCTGTAGAAAACCCTGCATACTGAACATCGTTTGAGCAAAGCCTATCACCACCAAACTGAAGGACAATCTGAACAGACTATTCAAACCTTAAAAGACATGTTGAGATCTTGCTCAATTTACTTTCAAGGTATGCAAGATCGATATTTACCTATGATAGAATTTTCTGATAACAATAGCTTACATTCAAGTATTCAGATGGGACCATATAAAGCGTTATATGGAATGAGATGTCGCACACCATCCTGTTGGGATGATGTTGGTGAATGAAAACTCATTGGCCCATAACATGTGGAGGAAACAATGGAAAATGTGATGGTGATCCAAAAACACAACAAAATAGCTCAAAGTAGGCAGAATATCTATACTGATAACCGAAGGAAGGATTTGGAATTTCAGGTAAGAGATCATGTTTTCATGAAGGTATCTCAATGGAAGGGTGTTATATGTTTTGGTAAGAAGTGTAAATTGAGTCCCAAGTACATCGGACCTTTTGAAATTCTAGAATGAATTGGGGCTGTAGATTACTGTTTGGCAATGCCGCCAAGTCTCCTCAAAGATCAGGATGTATTCAACGCATCACTATTGAGAAAATACATGCCTGACCCAACACATGTACTCAAATATAATGATTTAGAACTTGAACCTGATCTGACTTATTGCGAAGAGCATGTCAAGGTTCTTGATACAAGAGAACAAGTGCTGAGAAACAAGACGACTTGTCTTGTAAGAGATCGATGGAGAAACTATAATATGGAATAGGCGACGTGAGAACCCGATGATCATAGGATGAAGAACCACTCGAGTCTTTTTATTAAGTAATATTATAGAAATTTCGACAAGGAAATTATTTGAATGTGGGGAGAATTTAACACCCCAAGCTTCCACAATACGCTTTTCTTTGAATAATATTGTAGCGTGTGTTGCACTCAACTTTGAGTTCTAACACACCACAACAAACCAAACAAACCCTTGTGAATAGTAATACCCACATTTTGAAATTTTATAAATTTTATCATTCAAAATATATTTCATTTTTGGATTTGGAATATCAAAATTATCTTATGGTGAATTTTTTGTATTTTTCTGGAAACATTCAATTTTTTATGAATAATGAGAAACATTAAGTTATAGTTTAGAACTGTATTTTTATTTAAATAATTATTTAATTTATTTAAATATATTATAGGTCAAAATAGATACATTATACCTATATAAGTTCAATGTAATTCATTGGAGTCAGTTTATAATAATTTTAGATATATAAAAATTTTATTGAACTCTTTACCTTCTTTTACCCACCTCCTATAAAAATTTGAAAATTTACAGAAATCATAATTTTACCGCTTCTGTGAGTGGAATTTTAAAAATATGAGAGACAAGATTAATTTTAGTTTGACATTTGTGGTTCAATATGATGAAAATAATTTTTGGTGAATAGTAACTTTTTACTTTTATTTACCACGATTAAAATTAAATAGGGTATTTAAGTGTAAAAATCATATTATTAATACACTAACACATGTACTAATTCAATTTTATAAGCATATTTCGACCAAAAACAACCTTATAAATAAAATATTAACCTATTTGGTCCACTTAAATTAGATTAGGACACTAATTATTATTTTATTTGAAGAAGATTTAAAAGAGTTAAAATCAAATTTTAATAACTAAAACAATTTTAATATATAGTTATAAATAAAATAAATTCGACAATAAATATTAATTAGAATGCTAAAACGATTTCCTACATAATGGAATTTTATTTATAGTTATTATAAATTATAATATATAATTTATTTATGATACAAAGATGATGTAGTAATTACCTAATTAATGAAATATTAAAATAATTGATGTTATAAATATCCAAATAAATGTAATTTGAGACTTTTTATGACATCCAATAATTTTATAGATTAATATGACATATTTGGGTTGGTTAGATTAATTTTTTTATAAGTAATAATGTTTTTATGAATTTAGAAAAAAATACCTAATTGTTTCAAAATTGACATTAAAGATGTTTTAAAACAAATATTATATTATTAATTGATATTATATTCTTAAAACTCTATGGATTGGCCAAAGGACTTATATAATGATAGGTGTATCATTAATGTCCCCCTTGGGGTTCTCGTATACATATATAGAAAATTTATTAACCATATAATAAAAAATGTAATGGGACATGGTAAATGTCAAATTATTTAACTATGAATTAAATCTAATATATAAAGTTAATATAGTAACCCATACTTGTCTAAAACCTATTTGTTGATTGTTTTTAGACCCATCCCTGCCATAAATTTTAAATAAATCATTTTTGAGCCATTATAAACCGAAAATAAATTTATTATAAAATAACATTTCTATCTTTTCCTAAGGTGCCCCTCAACCCCTCTTATAAAAGCGCACTCCCCATTCTCTCTAATTAACACCTTCAAAGCTATTTTTCTAGGCCAATATCTTCCCAAATTCCCTCTAAACTATCCTCCTTTAATCCTAGGGGACTTCCTATAGTTATAAATCCAACCTATGGTGCCCTTTTGATCAAATCAAAAGGAAGAACCTGAAGAAGAGGTAAATATCTCACCACCTCTTTCATGTTCCTTTCTTCTTCCACTTCATTTTTCATTGTTTTTTTCATTATAAAATAATAACTCCAGTAACATATATATACTATGATGTTATTATAAATATTGTACAACCAAATTCATTATTATATCCATCCTTTGAATGGCATGTCACCATACGTGCGTACGTACGGCTCCCCATCTCCACGTCATGGTGTAATTGTTATTCAATACATTATTATTTGGATGGGAATAATAATGATGTGTAATTGATGTAAATAATGAATATAAAAAGATAACGATTCTCTATATATTATATACCATCAAATTATATATTGTTTTAATATCAAAAGAATGATATCGTCGCTCGTGCGTACGTACGGATTCCCGTCTCCACGAACGCAACGAGATTCATTTCCCGTCGTATCCATTGAAGACTAAAATTTATTAGATGATTTAAAACAATGTTTAAAGACTTGATATTATTCTAGATATGAATAAGATACATCCCATTAATAAAAAATATGACACACATAACAAAGAATATAAAGGGTAAAAAATCCGGCAACACCCAAAACAATGATATTTCTAAGATATTATTAACAAAGAAATGTTAAAAGATCATATATGATAACATATTATCGTATATGATTCTTGTATGATTTTAAAAAAAATATTTCACCATTATACAAGAGGTTATATTACCCTTGACCATGGAAAAGTACAATATAAGGGTTAATTTCACAATCTCTTCAATATCCGAGGTTTTTTATAATTAATTATCTACTGGGACCTCTTTATAATCCACATCTATGCTTCTTAAAAATGTATTTCAAAACACTTTTTATATTTACTAAATAATGGGTTAAAGTCATTTATACAATTATTTGACATTATATGTTTTGAAAGTAATCATTCTGTCGTTTTCCAAACAAGTTACATTTTGACCTTTTCTACAAATTTAAGGTAAGAATGTTTTTCTAACTTATACGGTGGGTGTGGTTATTTCCAAAATTTTAACATCGTCGAAGCCTCCCTTATAAGCTTATAAGAATATTTTCATATATAAATTAGTTCATTTATAATTACAAGACTTTTTAATGATTTCAAAACTTAAAGAGATATTTCTATAAAAAGGATTTGATTTCAACTATGTCACCATCCTTTGAATGATTTTAAGCTTATTTAAATATGACTTATTATGATACAATACATCAATATTGTATTAGAGTTTTTGTGATATTTTTGACTGTGGATGTGTTATTTTCATACCATTCATGGTTTATGAATAAGGTATTGACATTTTGTATACTAGTTTTAATACAAATGTTTATGTTATGTTTAAACCTTTTCATATGAGAAATGCATTGGACTTAGTAAGTGACGGGTGGATCCTGCTATAGATCCTCGATTCATCGGTAGGTCTAATAAGAAAAACTATTTTCTTAGAAAAAGTCCTTGAAAAAATAATATTTTTAGTCTTTGAACAAGGACTTGACTATATGGTTATGAAAGTCTTTCATCGTGAATTCCATAATTATTAAAGTGGATATTGATATTTCATGTGATTATTAAAATAGTAGAATATCCACATGAATAAGTAAATGTAATTATTTCATTTTTATCTTTTCCATATTATGCAGAAATTCATGTATAAAAGGATTTTGTTTTAGTTTTATACATTTCCATAAATGTTTATGCTTATTTATGAAAGCATATGCTATATTGTTATCCTTACTAAGCATCTGAGCACACCCCTTATATGTTTTATTTTTCCCATGATGTGAATAACTATATTATTACTAACCTACATGGATAGTCTATTGGATATTAGTTTTTTCTATGGAAACAATGTTGTTGTACATTTCCATTTTATGATGTAATGTCATCTTTTAAAATTTATCTATTACTTTCAAGGCTATTAAAATAATCGGTTTTTCAGGACTTGATCTTTTGTGATCATGCCAATGATATTTAATAATGCACCGACTCTGGGTAACTGGGGTCAGGGAGTTACAATCTCTTAGGATAAGTATTGAATCCCAATTAATCCCAATGTGTGAAACCTTCTAAAATCATGGTTGAGTCACGATCCAACTATTATGTACATAGAAAATTTCTCCCTGATTTTAGGATATGGACTCTTGTTTTGAAGATATAATCTATTATTTTCATTTCTAATTCTCTTAGTTCACCTATAGGCATTTTTCTGAGACGAATCATACACCCATGTTTGAGTCCTTTCCTATCATACTTGGACCCCACTTTGTTTTCATCTGTATGTTGTGAATCACTAGTTCGTGGGGTGTGGAGAGAAAATAGATCATTGATTATCCAAGTAGGGTTTTTTATCATATCTCTTTACATTGTATCATGTGTGGATGGTAATAGAATGTTTCCCTTAAGACGTGGGTGAAAAAAACACATTAAAAAGATAATAAACTGTCTTTAATGAATTATGGGGCATATTTGATGATTATGTTTCCTTATTTAATTTATATTCATTTTTTATGTGAGTTGTATTGGATATTTTGCCACTTAAAATTTTTTTTGTTTGTTTTACTTTCTTACGCATTAATGAACCTCTGTTTTTATGGATAATCTTGTGATTAGATAGTGGTAACATGGAAACTGATTACTCACATAAATATGTTCAGTGAAATGGATTCCCATGAAAAATAATACTTGTGTGTTCAGGCAAGTAAACCAAATATAATGGATGAATTAGATAAATGGTGTGGTTAAATTTGAAACTCCCTTGTTAGGTTCTATAATACCCTTGGTTGTTCAACTTGATTCTTGTGGGGTGATGTTGATGGGGATGTGATCTCCTGTTGTACAGTGGCTGGTTGTGGATTTGAGGACTTGTGGGGACATAATTTTTGGATTGGTTTACATCCATTACATTGAGGGATCTCACAAACCCCCATTGTTGTTGTGACTTTACAAGACAACCAGGTGTGAATGCTTAAATTGATGCTTCCATGTTTTCATTCCGTTGTTTTATTGTATTGTTGTTATTACTATTAGTTTCCTAGTAGTGAAGGACTATTTAAATGGAATCACGTGATCATTATAATGAGAATTGGTACAATGGGGGATTTTTTTCAAGAAACTGGTTGTGCTCTGGTTGTGGATGATGTGTGTGAGTGCATATAGGGATAACAACAAGGATGGTTGTTCTTAAAAACCCATAGGTTGTTATGAGTGTATGATTAACTATATATAAAATTTTATTTCCATAATATTCTTATACAAACCCCACACATGTTGATCACTTCATGTCAAACACCAACATTTATGGGGGTGTGTGTTTTTTCCAACATTCATATGTGTGGCTGGTTATTTGCTATTTTCTGCACTCTATTCTAGGAAGCACATGATTAATCTATAAGGAAATGAAAACCTATGGTAAATTATGGCCTAGAACATTCCTGGAAGGGTGTGTTGTGGTGTTTGGACCAGGTGTCTGCGTGTTGGTTTGTTTCCCAAGTGTCCTCGGGATGAGGCCCTTGTGTCTTTCGGCCAGGCAACAGTAGTTATATCCAGTTTTTCTTCGGGTGGGGCAGTGTTTGATATCTCCCATGTATATGTGGGTGGTTATGTGTGTGTTTTTGGCGGCCTAGAGGTCTGTAGATAGGAAAATGTGCGGTTGTGGTGGCCCAGGTCTCTGTATGTGTGATGTGTGGTTTTGATATACTAAAAAGTTGTGTTTGGAGCGGTAGTGAGATTGCAGTGGAACTAGGTGGAGAGTGACAATGTTTAGTATTTCCAAAATAACCATCACTTCTTGAAAATTATTCTACAGCCATGGTTTGGAACCATGGCTTTAAGCCCAAAAAAACTGTGGCTATAGGTTATAGCCACGATTCAATGAACCATGGTTGGTATTGGCGTGGCTATAGGGCCAAACCTATAGAAATAGTTTCAAACTGTGGCCATATCTCTATATCCACTGTTTGCAACTGTGGATATATCCCTATATAGGGCTTGAACCTTGTCTATATGTTCGGCCCAATAGCCACACCAATACCAGTCACGTTTCAATGATCTATGACTATAGGGTTTTAACCACGGTTGTATACCGCAGATAAAACCATTTCCATTTAAAAAAACCATCTCCCTCCACTGCCCCTCCACACATATCCTCTGCACCCCTTGCACACACCCCCTTTCACCCCCTTCCACACACCCTTGAACCCCCCCCCCCCCACCTTGCGCACTCCTTCCCCCATGTTGGGCCCCATCAGATAGAAGCCCCCCCACCCCCTGCTGGACCCCCCTGGATAGCAGCCGCAGCCCCCTGGACATCATCCCCCCCTGCTAGAACTCCTAGATAGTATCCCCCCAGCAGGACCCCCCTGAATAGAACCCCCGACTACTGGACCCCCTGAACAGCATCCCCACCAGCTGGACCCCCTGGACAGAACCCCCTACACATCCTTTGCACACGCCTTTCCCCCTTGCACCCCTAGAAAGCACCCCCCCCCCCACAAAGACACATCCCTTGCACCACTTTCCGCCCCCCCTTCCACACCCCCCATGGCACACCCCTTGCCCCTTGCTAGACCCCTTAGACAGAAACCCCCCGCTGCCCCCCTGGACAACATCCCACCCTACTAGACCCCCTGGACAGCGAACCCCTGCTTGATCCCCCTGGATAGCCCCCACCTGCTAGACCCCCCTGGAATGTCGCCCCCACCCCTACTGGACCCCCTAGACAGAAGCCCCCCCACTGAACCCCACATAACTGCACCCCCCTGCTGGACCCCCATGGTTAGCAGCCCCCTACACATCCTTTTCAAATCATTTCCCCCCCGCTGGACCCCCTTGAACCACCCCTATTTGACACCCCCTACACATGTTGCCCCCCCATTCCTCCCTCCTCGACAGACCCCCCCCCCCCCCCCCCCATACACACACACACCCTGGATAGACCCCCCCCCCTCCTGCAGACCCCCTTCCACCCCCACATGCAGACCCACCTTGCACACCCCCCTCCTAGACATAACCCCCCTCCTAATTGGACAGACCCACACTCCCTAGATTGACCCCCTGCTTCCAGGAAATATTGTCAAATCTATGAGGAGGTCTGGTTTTATGGAATGGTCTTGTCAATTGTCAACTGTATTCTACTATATGTTGTTATAATATTTTCATTATTGATAAGGATGCTGTAGAAATAGAGATTTGATACATTCATGTATGAATGATCCATGCTGTTATCCTTGCCTATCACAAAAATAATTGGATGATACATCGACAACCATATATTACAACAGAAACCTAAATCTAGAAATTCATTAATTTTATTGTATAACAAAAGAAATCAAGAACATTGAATGTTGCAAAATACCATAATATGTGACGTGCTTTTCATGATCAATATGATCTCTTGGAAGAGTTTCTTACATTGAAAACATGACATTATGTTATTTTTAGTAAAATAAGAATCACAATAGTTGTTGTTTATTTTTCAGTGTTTACCTAAATACAGAAGAAAGAAAAATCTATTTACAGAGTCTTGATGAAATGTGGTGTATTTAGATATATCTAATGTAATTTAAAATAACATATCGAATCTTTCTATGTAATGGTTATTCATACTTTTATAAGATTAATGAAACCTATAGAGACTAACTACACCCTCTTCCCCACCCCCTTACCCCACTGCCCCACTACCCCACAGCCCCACCCCTTGCACCCCTCCCCCTCCCCCGTTCCCTACAGACCCCCGCTGCAGACCACCACCCTGCCCTGCAGACCTCTCCACTCCAACATGCCCCCTCCACCCACCCCCTACACCCTCCCCCGGCCCTGCAGACCACTCCCTTGCCCCCTGATCTACAGACCTACCTCCTCCCCATGCCCTACATACATTCCCAACACCACCTACCCCCTTCCCCTGACCTTTCAAAATGCCCACTCCACCCTCCCCCCTACCCCAAGCCCTACAGACCTCCCCCCTTCCCCCTGCCCCCTTCCCCCTGCCCCCCTCCACCCCCTGCCCACTGCCCTGTAGACCTCCCCCCCTTTCCCCTGCCCCCTACTCCCGCCCCATGCCCCTTACCCATCCACCAACCCATCACCCATTCCCCCCTGCCCCCTGCCCCCTCCACCCAGCCTCGTACCCCTACACCCTGCCCCAGGACCCCATCCCCCAGCCCCCTCCACTCCTGCCCCTTGCACCCTCCCCCTCCCCCCTCCACCATGCCCCCTGCCCCTGCCCCCCTCGACCCACACCCACCCCTCCCCCTCCCCCTGCCCCCAACCACCTGCCCCTGCCCCACTCCACCCTCCCAACTACCCCAAGCCACTTGCCCTTACACCCTGTCCCCCTACACCCTCCCCACTCCCCCTTCCCCCAACCACCCGCCCCTAACCCCGACCCCTACCCCCTTCCCCCCTCCACCCTGCCCCTACCCCCTTCCCCCTCCATCCACCCCTCCCCCTCCCCCCTCCCCCTACCCCTACCCCCTACACTTTCCCCCTCCACCCTCCCCCCTTCCCCATGCCCCCTGGCCCATTCTCTTGCCCCCTACCCCCTCCACCCTCCCCTTACCCCCTTCCCTTCAAACAATGTGGAAAATCCTAGATTTCCAAAATTTTCTAATCAATTGGCATGAAACACCCAAGCATCAAGTCTTTTTGAATTATGTTAACCCTAGATTATGATTTCCTTGGATGAAGAATGAAATGGTATAAATTCTCATTCTATTCCTATTTTATGACAACCCCAATCATTCGTTATGATTATGATGGGAGTGGATTGAAAATCACATTTCGTTACCCCTATCTATATCCCATAATCATTTGATATGATATATATACAATTATCAAAAACAAGATATAATTTATATGCCTTTGTGATTCCATAAATAATTAAATATGATCACCCACAACCATCCCCTAACCCCAAACTGCACCACCCCTAGCCTACACTAGCATCCCCCTGCACCCCCCCTCTCCCCCAACCCCCCACCCTTGCCTACACCAGCCCCTTCACCACCATAGAGCCTGCACCAACACCCCCCAAACCAGCCCCTAGCTTGCATCAGCCCCAGTACACCCCCAGCCTACACCTAGAACCCCAACCCCACCCCCTTTGAACCACTTCCCCACTGCCTCATCCCCTTGCACCCCCTCCCCCTCCCCCTACCCTACAAATCCCCCCTGCAGACCGCCCCTTACCCCCTACACACTATCCACTTCCCCAACCCTTCAGACCTCCCCCTACCCCCTGCCCCTACCCCCATCCACCCTCCCCCTGCCCCTGCCCTTCAAACCTCCCCCCTGCACCCTACCCCTGCCCTGATATGTATTTTTGTTGGTTCTTTACATAGTATGAATCCCTATCCATATATATAGCCTATCATGGGAAAGCATACACATAAGAAATCTAGTTCTTGTGAAGGCATTGAGACAAATAAAACCTCATAATTATATTTTTAGAATGAGTTATACTAATAAAACGTATGTGAAGAATGACTGGGGTAGAATCCATTTCAAATGGACCATCATTGTTTGAGAAATAATATTGGAAAAATGTGGTGTAATGGAAATGTACTCTAAAAGCCTATATTAAAAACAACAGCACAGTGTTTATTATACGAAAGGACCAAATGTAGTATTGCATTGAAATTTATTGTAATATCATATCAATTTCATCAAGGATTATGATTCTTAATTGTTACATATAGGAATCCTAAAATATCTTAAACGATAGGCATAAAAATGTTTAAAGTAATCAGTATACAAGTTGACAATTCAATAAGCATAAACAAATGGAAATTTAATAGATTTTAATCCATGAAATTTTTTCTACATTTACTGGCCTCGCTCACCCCAATCATTGATTCAGCTGAATCATGGCCATATATAACCCCGAAATAGTTGAAAAAACAAATATATGCAAGTTTATGAATGCGAGAATGAACTTTGACAGATGTGATGGAAATAATGAGAATTATTAAAATACCCTTAAAATCATAACATATGTGAAATCACTAACAATACCAATGTTTCCAGCACATCCCCTACCCCATTACACCCCTCTTCCCCCACTGCCACCCTTGAACACCTTCCTCCCACCACCTGGACAACACCCCCTCTCCCTCCCCCTTACCACCTTGCACACCCTCTACACCCCCTGCCCCCACCCTGCACAGCCCCTACCCCCTTTCACACCACCCTTCACACCCTCCATGCCCCTGCACACCCCACCCCTTCCCCCCCCCCACACACCCTGCATAGCCCCTGCCCCATTGCACACCCCATGCCCCCTTACACCCCACTTCTTCCCCCCTGCCCACATTGCCCCCTTGCACACCCCCTTCCCCCTACCCACTTCCCACTTGAAATGGAATTGAGTATTTATATTAAAAATAACTTATCAAATGATTTCCCTGAATCCCCAATAAAAAAAAACAAATGGTTACTAATATCTTCTAAAAAATGGTTTAAAATAACCATTACCTCATGAATATTATATTCAAGTCAATCCTAGTTGCATTTCATGGGAGCAAATCAATTGCATCGACTATGTTTTCTTACTGGATCTCTGGATAACCTGCATTCCTATCCTTCACACCAATACAACTCATCAAACTCACAATATGATCAGTGAAATTAATAGATGTGTCGCCTCAAGCCAAAAAATGCAAAATTGGACTACATACCATCAGAGGTGTGCCGAAGGAGATAGAGTGGCTGCCTAAGAGCAGTGTCATCGAGGAGGTACGATGGTCACATATGAGGATGGAATATTTGAAGAAACCTAATCATGATGTAATGGGGGAGTTAGAGATGGATTATAATGGGTTTTCAACCTTATCTATGATTAATGAAACCTATAATGATTAACTACACCACCTTCCCCACAACCATGCACCCCCTGCCCCACCCCCTTGCACCCCTCGACCCCACCACCCATGCACCCCCTCCCTCTTTCCTCACATATACACCCTTCCGACTACCCTAAAGACCCCCAGTTACCCCCTTCCCCACCCCCTTTCACCCCATTCCCCACCCCGTTACACCACACCTACACCCTCCCCACTACTCGGTAGTACCCCCCCCCCCCGAACCCTCCCCCTTCCCTGAAGTCCAGCCCCTACAGAACCCCCACCCCCACTCCCCCATTCCACCTACCCCCATCCACATTCCCTTTTCCCCATCCCCCTTCCCTTCAGACCTCCCCCTTCCCCCCTCCACCCTCCCCTCTTCCCCCCTCCACCTGCCCTGAAGACCACCCCCCTGCAGTTCACCCCCTAGCAGTTTTCCTTCCCCCCTGCCAACCTCGCGTCCAAAAAAGAATGGAATGATGTTATTTTTAAACACCAATTTCATAATAAGAATATATTAGTGGAATGTCTCCTGGATCATGAACCCTCAACTGACAAGCAATTCGGGATCACCAATCATGAAAATAGAGACAAAAACGCCACATTTTTTCATGATTTCCTCAAAGAATAATGGAGAATTACCACACCCAATATTCTATGGGAGGATGGTTTATTACATATGGTCATGAAGAAGTCATAGGTATGGATGATGAGAATCTTATTCTCTTCTTATAGGGACATGTTCTTATTAGTGTCTATCTATGTGTCAAGAAGAGATCTTTAAAACCTTACCCAGAGTAGTGACTATTAGTGATAATTTCATCATGGTTTTAGTTTCATAGGAGCATGAGATACATGAGTTAGTGCTTTATAATTTCCATTTTAGTGCACCCAGTCCCAAAGGTTATCATGGATTATTCTATGTTGACTCATGGGAACTATTTATGAAATATCTAGTGGCTGTGGTGCATGACATCTTCTGGGGTGGGACCATCCTTCACATATCCAGATCCACCTCCCAAAACAAATAGATCCTTCTTCTTGGATTCAATAAAGACCTATCATCCATTTTAACTTTTCCTATAATGTTTTTTCTAGTTTGGTGAACACACATCTGTCCCAACTTCTACCTCATTGGATTTTAGATTATGAACATGGGATTGTGATTGGCATGAAAATCTAGGGTGCTATGGGTTTTTACAGGAGATGATTGGTGATTTGAAACAAAGGGAGACTGGATCTAATATTTCCATTATGATGGACATAGAAAAATCGTACGATCGGGTAGAATGGTCTTTCATCCTCAAGTTGTTATCATGCATGGGTATTTCTAGTGGATTTATTTGAATTGTTTTTAGGTGCATTAGTTTACCATGGATGTCCATTTATTTCTTGTGGAAGAACTTATGATTCGTTAAATATGTTTCGGGGGTAGGCAAGGAGATACCATATCCCTAAAACTTATTCATCGTATCTCAATACAACCATTATATAAATATTAATAAAAACATCCATGAAGGAAATGTAGCTTCATTTCATTTTCAGAATCTTGTACCGAGAAAAACTAAACTAATGATTGTTGATGATACTGTCATTTTTGTTAGTTTAAGTAATAACTTATTTCATCAAAAAAGGTCTATATATAAGTTCAAGGGATATATTCATGTTCTTCCTTGACAAAGCTAGTAGTTATTAGAAAACCATTTTCTAAAAAAATAAACCAATTTTGGAAAAAAAAATTCAAATCAATCAAGTAATAAAAGAGTTAAAATTAAATTTTTAGGTAGAGGGAACCTACCTCAACCCCAAGGGTTGTTTTCTTTTGATGAAAACTATAATTTTCCTTTTTTACTTCTTGCATGCATATGCAACTTCACTTATATATAATGAAACCTAGACCGTATGTACCTATTTTCATGGCCGAATATGCACTAGGGGGTCCTTAGATATATGTTTATATTTTCATATACCCTTCACACATTCACATGTATGCATTTTTCATATATCTATATAAGCACACCTAGCCCCAATATATATATTCATACTACCATGAGTGAATATATACAAAGTGGGAACATATATATGTATATGACTACCTATGCATATTGATGTATGCATTTTTCAATAGAGATTCTAATCCACTTCAGTAAAATCTAGAAACCACTAAAAACATATAAGAAACCCAAAAATAAAAAAATCCCAATTTAAAATTAGGCCAAAGAATAAAAATGGAATAAACCTTACCTAAATCCAATGTAGAAATCACCGCCTCTAATGGTGGTTGATAGAAAACCCCTCATTATAAGAAACCACCTATAAGTAAATAATGAGAAAAGAAGTGAGATATGATGAATTCCTATATATATGTGATCAGTGCGTGATTTTTACAAGATAACTGATACAAGACTCCATAACCAACAATGAGAAATGAATATTCAGATTGATTTGTAAGTGTAATATCTGTTTTATATTAAAAACAATTTATTTTATAAGATAATAATGCATTCATTATTATAATTCATAAATTATAGATGTGTTTATAGTAATATAAAACATTTATATTAAAACCACAATGTTGATCCAATAACAAACATAACAAAAAAATGATGTAAAATCTTATATTTAAATGAAAAAATCATTATATATTTTTTTTTATTAGGAAAAGGGATTTTAGGTTTACATTCTTCTTGTAGACCTCATCTGTTAATGTGTTTAATATCATCACAAAAAAACCACCTCGTAGAATTTTAAGAGTGATTGATTAAGAAAATATTTTTAATGAAAATCATGTATGAAAATAAACTGTGTAAATCATATCAATTACCCCTTATAAATCAACAATCGATTCAATAAATTCATTATCAACCTAAGGGAAACTCATGGAGTAACATGCCAGTCTAAAAGTGATATATTGAATGATTGTTAATCAAAAAATATTAAAATTATGTTGGGGATTTGACCTCAGTATGTTTAACTCACATAAGGATATTTTGAATGATATCTTGGATGTGTCTCAAAATTTTCAAGGAATGATATTTTGGTCTATTAGTGTTGTGATAATAAAATCATGGGTGAATAATAGAACAGCTGATTGAGGTCGTTGATGAAGTTTAACTATAGTAATTTTAAGAGGATTATGGTTCCTCAGTAAATGAAGAAACTCCATCAGTTCCAGTTTATACTACATTGAAAGAGCTTTTGGTTTATGAGTCTCTCATGATTCTCCCATCTATGAAACCAGTTACTATATTTTCTCCAATTACATCTAAGTCAGCAATTTCTACTATTAGTGCTACAGCTTCCAAACCTGTTCCAATTCTCTTCAGGAGGTAGCTCAATTGATGGTTGAGTAGATTACTAAAATGGAAATTAAAGTAAAATCAATGAATGAGAGATTGGTCAGCATCCAAGGATCATATACCAAATTCTAAAGAAGTTATATCTAGACCTTCTAGTTTCTTCCCGTAATACTCATCCTATACCATTGTTTAGTGCTCCTCAAACATTCACTTCTGATATGATTGAATCATTCAATAGAATCCTTAACAATGGTCTCCCATCAGTTTCCCAAATATTATGACATGATTCTTAAAATATCCTTGAGTTCTGAAAGATATATATTATCATAATAATTTGTATGGGTGTAGATGCTCTGTTCTTTTTTAGAGGGAGGACTCTGCAACAAACTCCTCTGTATCCATTTGAGGTACCATATAGAGGTTTGATATGGTTTATGACCAAGAAAACATATATTAGTGTATAAAATACAAGGTATACCCATATATAAAATACATATAAAAAGAAATTATATATGTATTCTACACTATAGAGGATATATTTAGAGAATAGTTTTTATATCAATATCCAACAATGATAACACAATATATTGTTTCAATTTCATAACACTAAACATACTCTACATCATAGTAATAAACATACTCTATATAAAACACTAAAACCATCATAAATAAACATAGTATGTGAATGAAGGTAAAATTAAAAATGATATAACATATGGATTGAGAAAACAAATAGTTATAGACAGTCATTGTCATGCCATCACATCAACTGATCAACAAATTTTCTAATCACATATTAGAAACATATTAATAAATGAAATGTAAACGGGTTTATAAACAAAGATAAGTTCCACCTAATCGTTTAATCTACTCTATTTGAGAAATAATACTCAATCATAAAACATTAGGACAATGCTGAACCTGATGCTGAGATTCATAATTACCTTTTAGGGTACTCAAGTTCCAAATGCGGCTGAGTAGGATATGCGTAAAACTTAGTAATGAACCACCAATGCTATCCTTTATTTATCAAGTAATTTTTTTAATATTCATTGAAATTATCAAATGAATGAATAAATAATATTTTGATGTATAAATAATAACTATTATCAATCCTTGGGTTCTTATGTGACCATCAAGATAGACTATACCCACATCATCCAGTGTTATTGTGTCTTCAAGCACATCATATAACCATACCCACCAATACAAAACCCAATTTACATATAGTAGTATGTGAATGAACAATTTCCTTGGGGTATGACCTTAAAAAATATAATATCATTAGTACCACAATATATTCTGAAGAGAATATGCTAGGAAATCTTGTTTTAGGTATTTAAAAAATTCAATAGTGTAATACAAGGGAAATCATATAGAGAAGAAGGATGAATACCATCATCTTGGAAATTCAATAGTGTCCTAATGGAAGAATACAAGGGGATTTACCAGAACATGTATATAGTACTATTCTAATCAACTATATTCTAAGAGCATGACCAAGTCATAAAATAACTACAGGTTCACGGGACAAATCCAATGAGACCAGCCCTAGGTATTCTAATTAGAAAAAATAGTTGAGCATTAGGTTACCATATGGGAATTCCATATAATTTATCACGAGATTGAGAAAACACGTATGTAGAATGGGAGTACCGCTCGACGGATTGAGAAACCCCGAATGGAAAAGCTGAGCTATGATTGGAGAATCCGCGCCATGAATTTAGGAACTTCAAAGAGGGGTGGAGGAATCGATGTCGGCGAGGACGAACGATAGAGGACATCAGTGGGGGTGAGAGAGGAATGCTGCATGGGAAGAGATGAGGGCGAGGTGAGAAAGGTCATTGGGGGAGGATGAGAGGACATCAAGGTTGAAGGGAGCTATAGTGAGAGGGTTTTGTATCATGGGAGGAGGAGCCCAACAGGAATCGAAAAAGGGGGGACGCATATCGGTGATGTAGGATGCTCCCAGCGGGAATAGAAATAATAATCGGGCAAAATTGTGTAGCCACAGATTAAAATTAAACTGTGGATATAAACAATCTATATCCTGGGACCTACAAAACCATGGCTATAGGTTCATGGGTATAGCTTAAATTTCTCTTACTGCATGGGAAAATTAGTGAAAGTTACCCAAATATAGATGTTCTATTTCTATTATTTTCCCTGGCATGCATTATTTGTGGAGTGTGCCTCAGTGAGGCTCAGTAGATAGTTTCCTTGCTAGGTGACTTGGTTATCTTTATTTATCACGAGTGCATTAGAATGCCTCCTTACTAGTGATTGAGTGATTTTTTACCCTACCGTGTATACCTATATACTCATCCTACATATTAAAATCTTCATTACAGTTTATAGGATGACCTTAAAAAACATACAAACATTCCTAGATCAGGATTTGATATTTATTGCTACTTCTCATATTTTTTTCTTGTAACTTGTATCATTTTGTTTTGAATATGTATATGGGAGCGGATTTTTGGCAGTAATTTTACATTCAGATTTTTGGATTTTTTTGGGCTTAATCATCTTATTTTCCGACACTATTACCTAAAAAGAGAGATGACTTCCATTTTTACATGAGATTTTATACCCTTGGTGCAACTCACCACTATGTGGCCAATTAAAGGCGGGACTTAGGGGTTCATTTTCTCCTCTTCAACATAGATATAGAAGGGTCTAGTAGTGTCTTGTCCCTATCTTCATTATGGTTAACGTTCGTCGTGACAGAATGGTATAAGAGGTGATTTTTTGGAGATTGGATAGAGTTTAATGGTTAGGCACAATAATAATTTCATGGATTGGTAGGGAAATAGTTTTAGGCAATCATGGTGCCTGAAAAGGGCTAGGGAATACCATCTATGAAATGGAATTTTAGCCCCCATCCCCCATGATACGATGCAAGGACTCTAAACCTACCGAACGACCAAGTGAGGCTACAAAAATAGTAAGGTAGAGACAATAGGAATGGAATATTCATCATTATGACTCATGTCCTTCTGTGTCTGGGATGTTCTGTGAATTTAAAATCTATAAAGTGTTTATGAATAAATTAAAATAGATCTTATACACTAATCGGGCTTAAGGATTAATTATTTACCATGAAACTATGGCACCATGATAGCGTCCACGAGTACCGTGGGTGATCAAGGCCTATGAAGATGATTTGGATGAATAGAGGAGGACAGATTGAGAAGAGGAGGATGACCAGTGGTAGAAGATGCTTCATTATTTTTAGTGTAATTCTCTCAATAAGTACAAGGGTTGTGTCTCATACATAGATACAGAAAGATGGATTGAGGAGTTGTTGATAGCTTTTATCTTGACCAGGGCTCCGACAAAGACTGGGATATGCTAGGTGTATGCTAGATTTGGGGAGTGTCACGTTAGTTGGGGTCGCTCTATCGTAGAGGGAATTTGGATACTAGGATTTTGTGGACTGACTTCAAATATGAGTTTTGGGTGTAATTCCTTTATTCATTGATGAATTCTGAAATCTGTCTTGTGTTATTCTCCCTCCATTTAGGGAGTGTGTCTAACATCCCATATAAATAATGATTAATAAATTTTCATATTTGTTAATATGTGTGAATTAAATATTAGTTTTCCTTTAAAGGGGAAGGTATGTTCGATGGATTACCTGATATGCAATAACGAGTTTCTTTGAAATCTTACATTACACACTAATAATATAAGATTATGATTTTAAATGGTAGTTAACTCCTAGTCGTTGTATTAGAGGAAATGAATAGAACTAATTAAAATATGATTATACATTTTTGTTAAATTTTTTTACATTTATCTAGTAAAAGTTAATGGCTTACAATATGAATTAATGTAATTTTATGAATATATACTCAAATATTCACTATAAAGTCAATTTACTGCCTTTTGATGGTGAACACTCTTTACATATAATTTCGGTCATTTATATATATTCTATTTGACAAACTAAAATTCTTTTTCTGATTTGGTACATTATAATTTACATTGTGTAAATTTATTTGTATTTTCCAAATAAAGGTCATTTTTAATAAATAGTGAAAAATACAGTATTTTAATTCAAAAGTGCCTTGTAATAAATTTTATTTATATGTTTATATTATTTTTTTAATTGTTTTTTAAGTGTAACTAGAATATAATTTTACCATTTAATATAAATTTGGTTATTGTAATTAATTTCACTTTGAAATTGTACATAAACAAGTATCAATTTTTTGATAGTTATTGTTTCATAAAAACACTCTATTTGTTTGGATAACAAGAATTAGTTTTAAATTAATTAATTCAACTTATATGTTATAAACTTAGTAAAATAGGCCTAATTTTTTAATTTTTAATATGAATAATATAATTGGCTGAATTGTTGGTATTTTTCTGAAAAAACAACAATTTTTGAAGAATAGTTAAACCACTTAGTTATAGTTAAAAAACCGACTTTTTCATTTAAATGATATTTTACCGCTTCTATGAATAGAATTCCGAAAATTTGACATACATGGGCATTATTAGTAAGTAAAATTTGCTTCAATAATATTTAAATATTTTTTGGTGAACAATAACTTTTGTCTTTTTTTAACATATTTAAAGGTAAATTGGGTAATTCAATGTAAAAAGAATTTTATAATATACAAAATTTCCTTAACACTTGCCCAATCATTATTTGATGAGTCATCTACGACCATGGGAAACTTTGGGTCGATTTTTGGACCCCATTGAGCCACATACAAGTGGTAATGAATCTTTATTTTAATTAACTTTATTGAAAGAAATAAATTACACAAACAAAATATCATTTAGTAAATTAGTTTTTACATAGGTTATATAAGTTATCTTTTAGAATATAAATATTAATTGGAAATTTAAAAATATTTCCTACATCTTGGTTTTTTTTTATATTTTTTAGAAATCTAATAAATTAAATTATTTATAAAACAAAAATGATGCAGTATTTACCTCATTAATAAATTATTCAAATAAATAAGATTTTAAATATTAAAAATATATCCAAAACGTGCCAAATTATTATTGGATGATTTTATTTCGAACACGTTTCATATAATCTTCTACTTTAATGATTTTTGGACTATTTAAAACTGATGATATGTTTATAATAAAATAATTTTTTCAAACTATCCTTAATAGCACCTCCCCCTTTATAAAAGCCATCACTTATTACTCATTCCTGACACATATCAAACACTCTATCTAGTCAAATCCATGAACAAATAAGCTCTCAAAATCTCTCTCCTCTTTCTTGAATACTATACTTAGGCATAAGGCACTTCAAAAGTCCTTTTGGTTCAAACTAAATGACGTTTCCCGAATTTAAGGTAACAATTTCTCTTAAATTATTTTCCTTTATTTTAATTCTCCTTCCCATAATCCATTTTTATAAAATTCTTTTATAATAACACGATTATCCTCAATATACTAAGATGTTGTTATGAGTTTGATTTGAACGACACTTTCACACACCACTATCTAATGGGTGAAGAACTTATTGTTTTTGTGGATGGCAAACTAATGCCTCATGAAACGATGATTGTTCGATTATCTCCTATCTCCTCTCATGGTGGCCATTAAGATGACACTTTATTTATATATGATATATATTATGTTTATGTTTTATTTATGATTCATTATTTTATATTTATATCCTACCATTATGGTTTCCATTATAGGTAAACACCATAATTTCATTTGAGGAAGTGTGAACTACCTCCCCCTCAAAGTGATATGACTCGTTCATACCATATTGGGTGTGTATAAAAGATAGAGTTAATGATATTATATATGATACTATACTGGAATTTTAATATACCTATGTATCATTATGTTTTCATTCCATTAAATATGAAATATAAATAAAATTAGCGTCGAGGTGTACGTATGAATTTCTATCTCCATGAATGGTGCACTTCATTTCTAATCTCCAAATGCTATGTACTATTCTAATTACATATATATATTGAATATATATTAAATATACGATATCTAAATCATTAATATCACTCAGGATATAATGAAAATTTGACCACAAGAACAACTTGTAAATTTAAGAATTCCATTTTTTACTAAAGTACCAAACATAGACAAAATGACAGTTATTAACATAAATGATTTCATAGTGTTTATAACATGGTAATAAGTGATATAAGAGGAATAATGATCTAAAAAAGGTTATTATACAAGTATAATCTAACTTTAGTATCTTATTCATGAAATTAAAGAACAAACGGGTCATGTCAGACACGAGGTAAGGGACTTCGTCTCAATCTCCATCCCTGGAGGCATATTTTGATGATATATATACCTTATTTTTTAAAAAAATTTATAATTAAACTTGTTTACCTTTACTTTCATTCAAAGGTAATATTTTTAGAAAAAGTTATTTACTAAACAACAAATGTAATATTGTTAACATTTGTGGTGACAATTACATCTCCACCGCTATAATCGTTATATGTCTTCCTCTATAAGACATAATTTTTTATAAAATGAAGAGGAAATCCCTTATTCTATTTTTCGGTGTTCTGGTATAAAAAATGGTTTTTGATGTTGACTGATTATTTCAATATCTTTAAATCATTTCTTGTGATTACAAATTAATTGTTATTAATGAAATGTTTATATATGAAATATTTTATGTGTTATGATTTAATAATGGTACCTAGAATTTTGATGGCTAATTGCATGATAAACCAAATGATGGGTGGTGTTGTGATAAACTAGGATAGGTGGTTATGTTATATCCAAAAATTCATTGGGTATGGAAGTCGGACGTATGGAAATTTTATTTAGTGATATGTGTGGAAGTCGATCGTATGGTTATTCCTATTAAGAATGTTTATGTCCCAAATTACCTTTACATGTTATGTGTTCTTTGTATGGGTTTAATGGTAAGCTTTTGGTTAAAAAAGGTTAAGAAGTGATCATTTATTCAGTGAAGAGTATTTACTATTTCATAATGGTGAAATTTATTACTTATGATAAGGTATTCATGTTTTACTTGTTGTTTTGAAAAAACTAAATTTTTTTCTTCTTTGTGTACCCCTTAATAAGAATTTTATGCTCATCCAATTTTTTTAATGTTTTTCACATGAAATAATGTGTAAAAGGGTCAAGGATGAGATCATGGAAATTTCATGATATATAAAACAAGGAAGTAGACATGTCACTATTTTCAAGAGTTTTTATTTTGAGAAAAAATAGTAATTGAGTAGATGTGTTTATATGTATTATTCAAGTCGTCATGTATATGTTATGGCTTAATTATGTAAATCACTAAACCCTAACATATCCTCAATGTGAATTATTCATTTAATTCAAGATTGCGTAATGTTTTAAGGGTGGGTCCTTATAGTTGGTATTAGTGGTCCGTTTAGATAACATTAGGAGTTAGGGTATTTTAAAATTAATATCCATAAATTTATTTATATTAATATTGAAATGAGAGCATTTATAGATTACCATGTCTCTTTATCTAAGATAATTCTATGTGCAGAATGGTTTTCCGTAGAGGAAACATGGGAGCTATGTTCGGATGACATCAAGTGGAATATAACCTTCCAAATCAGTAACCTAAGATGGTCAGAATGGGAACTAAACAGTTTGTTGCAGTGATGGCACAATTGAATCACGCTATAAATGGTAGTGGTATCCATGAAAGAGATCATCCAGATCAACCACAGAGGAACATGTCAGTAGTGGTGCATTTCATGAGGTAGCACCCCCCATCATTCAGAGGATCATCTGACCTTGTTCTAGTAGAAGGGTGGATTAAAGCACTGGAGAAAGTTTTTGATATCATTGGGTGTTTAGAACATCTACATGTTAATCTTGTTTTTTACTGTTTTGAAGGTTAAGCTGGCCAGTGGTGGTCAATAGTGAAAAATATCGGGGATATTGAGGAGATTGATGCTCTTGATTGGGATGTATTAAAAGGTATGTCTCTTGAGAAATATTTTCCTATGGTGGTTCATCTTAGGATTTGAAACAAATTCCAGAAATTGAGGCTGGAGGATGACTCAGTGGCTTCTTATGAAGAAAAATTCACTCGACTGGAAAGGTATGCTCCAAATTTCATCTGTGATCTTGAACGTAAGATAAATCAATTTTACTCAGGACTAAATCTACGATATCAAAATCATTAGCCTCTCGTGAGTTCAAAAGTTATGAAAACCACATTCGATGTGCAGAGAAGGTGGAAAACGAGTTTGGTGATAATTATGTGTTCTTTAAAAAAAACAGAATAAAAGGTCTACTTAGAAGGGAAAGGGAAAGAATTCATCAAAGAATCCAAGAGGTAAGAAAACTAAATATCCATCTTTTGAGAAGTGTTATGACAAGAATCCTTGAGATTGTTTATCAACGTCTGGGAAGTGCTTCCGGTGTGGTAAGTCTGGTCATATTGCTAAGAACTATAAAGAATATGATCAAAGAGGTAGTGAGAAGCCATCAGTAAGATGTTTTAAGTGCAATAAAATGGATCATTATGAATATTAGTGTCCAGGAAACAACTCAACTAAAAGAAAGAAACCAGACTACAATTATAAAGGGGTAGTGAAATCCATTGGAACTACTTTAAGAGATGTTGGGCCATAAAATGAAGTTGTATCATGTACACTGTTTGTTTTTTTAGATTATGCCAATGTGTTGTTGGGTTCAAGGTTTGCACATTAGTTCATTTCTGAGATGTTTTCCAGTAAATTAGGAATTCCATCTTAAGATATGAATCTTGAACATATGGTAAAAACACCGAGTGGTAATGTTTAGATAAGAAGAAATTATATGAACCTTCTTATTCTTGTGTGTAGAAGAATCTACCTGCAAACCTTATTGTTTTTCCTCTATTAGAGTTTGATGTTATTTTTGTAATGGATTGTATTTCTATTTATCATGCTAATATTTACTGTAGAGCTAAAGAGGATTCATTTCAGAATTATTTTCAGTTTGGGTACAATAATGAACCCTTCATTTTGATAACATATAAGGAAGCTGAGAATCTAGTAAAAGATGGAAATGAAGATTACATTTATCATATTGTTGAAAATAAAGGAAGTGTTGAGATTAATGATGTTCAAGTGGTAAATGAGTACCTTAATGTATTTTGTGATGAGTTTTAGGGTATTATACCTGATAGGGATGTTGAATTTACTGTTGAGTTAGATACTGTTGCTAAGACAATTTCAAAACCCTTTTATCGAATGGCTCAAATTGGAATTTTAAACATAAAGAAGAAATTGCATGAGTTATTAGATAATGGTTTAATTCACCCTAGCACATCACCATGGGGTGTTCCTGTATTTTTTGTTAAATAGAAATTTAGTTCAATGAGACTTTCCATTGATTATAGAGCATTGAATAACATAACTCTTATGAAAAAGTATTCTTTTCTTTATATCGATGATTTTTCTGATCAGCTCTTGGGAGCTCAGTATTTTTAGATGATTGAATTGAGTTCAGGGTACCATCATTTGAATGTAAAGGAAGATGACATTATGAAGACCACATTTTTTTACTAGATATGGACATTGTGAATTTGTAGTTATGCCTTTTGGTTTTACCAATGAACCTTCTATATTCATGTATATCATGAATAGAATTTTCTCTGAGTTCATGGATAAGTTTTTGGATGTGTTCATTGATGATATTTTGATTTTTTTAAATGTAAATAAGAACATGAATGTCATTTAAGGATCATCATGAAAATATAAAAGAGAAGAAACTGTATTGGAAATTCAAAAAGTGCGAGTTCTCATTACATCAATTTATTTCCTTGGTCACATTGTTTCAAAAAATATCATAACTATTTATCCTAAAAAAGAATGGTTGTTTAAGAATGGATATGTTGCACAAATATGACATAGATCCATAGTTATCTTGGTTTCTTAAGTTATTACCGGAGGTTTTTTGTGAATTTTCCATGGTTAACTGGCCCAATGACTCTGTTAACTCGAAAAGGTGTTATGTTCCTTTGGACAAAATAATATGATGATTGTTTTGAGGAATTAAAAAAGAATATTGGTGAATGCTCTAGTTTTTTCACTGCCTTCCAAAAATGGTGAGTATGTTATTTACAGTGATGCTTCGTTAAAACGACTTGGTTGTCTTCTTATGAAGAATGATCAGGTAATTGCTTATGCTTCACATCAGTTGAATCCTCATGAGTTAAATTACCCTATTAATGATTTGGAATTACATGTTGTTGTTCTTTCTGCAAAAATTTTGAGGCTTCATTTATATGGTGTAAAATGTGAAATATATACAGACAAAAAAATATTGATGTATATATTCAGTAAAAAATAATTGAACATGTGATAGAGGAGACTGTTGGAATTAAGCAAGGATTATGATTTCACGATTCATTACTATCCATGAAAGGAAAATAAAGTAGCAGATTCTTTAAGTGGAAAATGTAATGCTTCATTAACCATGATATATTTTGAACTAGATCCTATGGTTTTTGATTTTATAATCATTGACATAGAAGATTTTTGTGCATAAAATATCTTTTTTTTTGTTTTAGGGATTAGTGAAATCATCTCTATCACACAAAATAAAGAAAGTGAAAAAAGAAGATAGCGAGTTATAGAAAAATATAGAGTTGGTTCAGAAGGGTATTTTTCATAAATTTAATATTGACAATGTTTGTGTTTTGAGGTTTGGGAAAATAATATTTCTGCCTTGTGATTTACAGTTGAATAATGAGTTGTTATGTGAAGCTCATATTTCCCTGTTTTTAGTTCATCCTAGTAGTACTAAGATGTATAGTGATCTTTGGGTGTATTACTGGTGGGATGGAATGAAGAGATATATTGATGGTTTTAATGTGAAGTGTTTGAATTGTCACCAAGTTAACGTAATGAACCATTTAACGAAAGGGATACTTCAGTCTTAACCAGTGACTAAGTAGAAATGGGAAAATATATCCATGGGCTTCTTTGTGAAATTACCAAATGCATCTCGAGGTAATAATGCAATATGGGTTATTATTGATCGGTTGAATAATCTAATCATTTACTTCCTATTTGAGATACTTTTCTTCTATATCAACATTCTCGGTTGTATGTTAAAGAGATAGTTATGTTACATGGTGTTCCCCTCTCCATTGAATCTGATTGTGATCTTTGGTTTACTTCTATCTTTTGGAAATGCCTTCATAAGTCATTGGGTTCTGAATTAAATTTTAGTATAGATTTTCATTCTAATTCAGATTGGAAATATTAATGAAATATTAAGAAATTTTAGGATATTCTATGTGATTTCTCAATGGATTACCAGGATAGTTGGGACTAATATCATTCTTTGGGTGATTTTTCTTATAATAACAGTATTAATTCTAGCATATAGATGGCTCAATTTGAGGAATTATATGAAAAGCATTGTCAAACTCCAACATTTTTTATGAAGTAGGTGAACGGATGATTATGGGACTAGAATTGGTAGAATAGATGGAAGAAAATGTTTGGTTGATTTAGAAGAACATGAGAACATCTCAGAGCCGGTAAAAAAGTTATGTGGATAACCAGAGGAAGGATCTCTCTTTTGATGTATGTGATCTTGTCTTTCTCAAAGTTTCTTCATGGAAAAGTGTGATGCATTTTGTTAAGAAGGGAAAATTGAGTCCGAGGTTCCATGGACCTTATGAAATCATTGAGAAAAATTGGATAAGTTTCTTGTTGAGTGGATTTACCTCTATTTCAATCCCAGGAACATAATGTTTTTTATGTTTCAATGTTGAGATTGTTTATACCAAATCCAAATCATGTTTTGAGCCTGAAGGTAGTTTAGTTGGAAGATATACTATCTTATGAGGAACAACCGGTACATATTCTTGACTATAGAGAGAAAGTTTTTTTGAATAAGGTAATTCACCCATTAACATTTTTGTGGAAAAACCATATGGTTGAAGAGGAAATGTGGGAATCTGAAAATTCTATGAGGGATAAATACCCCCATTTATTTGATAAGTGAAAAACATTGCGCGAACAAAATTCCATTAAACTGGGGAAGGATGGAACATCCCAACTAAATAAAGAATAATATATTTTAATTTTTTTTAATATTTCTGAATTAACTGTAAATTTTTCTCTAATGGGGATGCTTTTTTCGATGGCTTACATGATACACAACATCGGGTTTCTTTGAAATCATATGTAGCACAATAATATTATAATATTATTATTTTAAATGGTAGTTAACGACATGCCATTGTATTGGTGGGAATGAATATAGATAACTAAAATGTTATTATAAATGTTTTTTAATTTATCTTATAAAAGTTAAGGGATTAAAATATGAATGAATTTAATTTTAACCATAAATACAGTAATATTCACTAAAAGGTCGATTTACCACATTTTGATGAAGAACCCTCTTTAAATCTTGATTTGGTCCATTTTATAGGTTCTATTTTAGAAAATAAAATTCTTTTTTATATTTCATTCATCAAAATTTACATTGGGTACATTATTTGAATTTTTCTGATAATGTTTCTTTTTTTCGAGAATAGTGGAAAATACTATTTTTTTTAATAAAAAAGTGACTTTTAATTTAATATATTTATATTGTATAATTATCTATTTAATTGGTTTTAAATTGTAATTATAATATATTTTTAACATCTAATCCAATGTTGGTCATTGTAATAAATTTCACATTGAAATTGGACACAAACAAGTATCAATCTTTTGATATTTATTGTTTTTCATAAAAACACGCTATTTGTTTTAATAACGATCATTAAATTTAATTTAATTAATGAATCTACTATTTTTTAAATTTGTTAAAATAGACCTCATTTTTGAATTCTGAATATAAAATATATTTTAGGCTGAATTTTTTTTATTATTCTAAAAAACATCAATTTTCTATGAATAGTGAAACCACTTAGTAGTAGCTAAGAAACCGACTTTTTCATTTAAATGAAATTTTACCACTTAGTTGAATTGAATTTAGAAAATATGACATACATGGTTGTTATTAGTAAGTGAAATGTGGTTCAATAAGATAAAAATAATTTTTGTTGAAATGTAACTTTTGACATTTATTTACCATAGTTTAAGGAAAATTGGGTAAATCATAGTAAAAAAAAATTCATAATATAAACAATTACCTTAAAACTTGTCCTAACCTTATTAGTTGAGTCATTTAAGAAAATTGGAATCCATGGGTCGATTTTGGGACTACATAGAGACACTTAAGTGTGATAATGACACTTAATTTAAATTAACATTATTTTAAGACAAAAATGGAACAAAAAATTTTGTTTAGTAAATTAATTTTTACACAGTGTTATATAAGTTATCTGTTCGACTCTAAATATTCATTGGAAATATAAAAATATTTCTTATATCTTGGTATTATTTAATAATATTTAGACATGAAATAAATAAAATTATTTATGACACAAAAATGATGCAGTATTTACCGCATTAAAAAAGGATTTAAATAAGTAAGATTATAAATATTAAAACAATATCCAAAACATGTCCAATTCTTATTGGATGATTTTATTTCGACCATGATTCACTGTATCATAGAATTTAATTATTTTTGGATCTTTCTATACAGAAGATATGTTTATCATAAAATAATTGTTTAAAACCTTCCTTAAGAGACCCTCCTCCCCCTTATGAAAACCCCTCACTTCTTACTCATTCTTCGCAGCTCTCAATCCCATTGGCTCATCCATAACCTGAAAAAATAATCTATAAATATTCCTCTACTCCTCATAGAATCTTTACCTTAGGCAAAAGGCACATCAAGAAGTCTTTTTGGTTCAATCCAAAGGATGTTTCCCTAATTAAAGGCAACAGTTTTTCATAAATTCTTTTCATTTGTTTTACTTATCCAACCCCTAAACACTTTTTATTACTTTCTTTTATAACAAAACTAGTTTCTTCAATATACTAGGATGTTGTTATGAGATGTTTTAGAACTAAAATTACACACACCTCCGTTTAATGGATGAAGAATATACTGTTTCTATGGATGGAAAACAAACTCCTCACGAACAGATGATTGTTCAATTATCTCTTACAACCCCAGATGGTGGCCACTAAGATGGAAATATATTTATATATGATATATATATTGTGTATTTTTTATTTATTCTTCTATATTTTACATTTATATCCAAACCTTGTGGGTTCATTTATGGGTAAATTTAATAATTTCTTTTGAGGATGTGCGGAGTACTTCCCCCTCAATGTTATATGACTCGTTCATAACATATGTGGTACATATAAAAGTTGGAGTTAATGATATTATATATGATACTATATTGGAATTATAATATACCTATTTATCATTATGTTTTCATTCCATTAAATACGAAATATAAATGAAAGTAGGGTTTATGCGTACATATGACTTACCATCTACATGAACGGTGCATTTCGTTTCTTATCTCCAAATGTTATGTATTGTTATAAATAAATATATATACTGAATATATATTATATATATATGATATCTATATGATGAATATAATTTTAGATATAATGAAATTTTGAACACAAAAAACATGTAAATATAATAAGTTCGTGTTTGACTCAAGTACCAAATATCGACAAAATAGAAGTTATTAACTTAAATGATTACATAAAGTTAATAACCTATAAATAAGTGATGTAAAAGTAATAATAAACATGATAAAGTTTCGTATGCTTTAAAAAATAATCTATAGTTTCTTATTCAAGAAATTAATGAACAAACGGGTCAAGTCAGACACAAGGTAAGGGACTTCATCTCAATATCCATTCATTGAGGTGTATTTTGATAATATATATTCTATCTTCATTTACACGATGTATAATAAAACCCATTTAAATTTACTTTCATTCAATGGAAATCATTTTTATTATGTGTTTTACTAAACGACAAACGAAATGTTTTTAACATTTGCGGCGATAATGACCCCTCCACCGCCGTAATCATTATTTGGCTTCTACTATAAGCCTTGTTGTTTTCTGAAATGAAATGGAGACCCCTTATTCTGTTTCTGGGTGTATTGGTATTGAAATTATTTTTTGAAATGGATTTATTATTTCAATAACTTGAAATTATATCTTGGGATTGAAAATTAAATGTTATTAGTGAAATGTTTATATTTTCAATATTTTATGTGTTATGATTTTATAATGGTACAAGGAAATTTAAAGGGAGGTTACATTATAATCCAAATGAAGGTTGGTTCCATGATTATCGAAAATGGGTGGTTACATTATAACCTATAATGCATTGGGTATTGAAGTCACCCGTATGGATATTCCATTTAGTGATATGTATGGAAGTCGACTGTATGGTTATTTCACATAAGAATGTTTATGTCCCCAGTTAACTTTATATGTTATGTGTTCTTTATATTTGATTTATTGTAATATTTTGGTTGCAAAAGGGTAAGAAATGTTCTTTTATTAAGTGATGAGTATTTACTACTTCATAAAGGTGAAAAGTATTACATACAATAAAGTATTCATTGTTTACTTTTTTTTGAAAAACTATGAGTTCTCCTTCTTTTTGTATCCCTTAATGATCTATTTATGTTCATTCGAAATTTTTAAATGTTTTTCACAGGACATAATGTGGAATAGGGTCAAGGATGGGATCATGTAAATTTCATGATATCTAAAACATTGAACTAGACACGACACTTTTTTTAAATGTTTTTATTTTGTGAAAAAATGGGAATTGAGTAGATGAGTCTACATGAATTATTCATGTCGTCATGTATATGGTATGTCCTAATTCACTAAAAGTCTAATCCTGAAAAGATACTCAATGTGAATTATTCATTTAATTCCAGATTACGTAATGATTTAAGGTTGGGTCCTTATAGTACGACAATGACAGAATTGGGGATCATGTTCTAGGATCTCCTTCGTTTCTCCCCAAACCTCCTCCTAGATGGGAAATCACGAGTAAGGAACTTTGAGTGCCCCCCCCCCCCCCCGACCTACTATGAAGTATGTTGTTAATCCCTTCCCCATACCGATGTACTAGCAGGTTCAAAAAAAGGCTGATTTGGGGGAGATGATGCACATGTTGGGGGTGTTCAATGAGAGGGGAGCAAGTTGAGCTCGTCGAAGGGGATTGTCATTAGTATAAGGCCCCATCAGATACAGTTTTGATCTTCTAGCCCTAGCCCTTTCTCCACCATCCTATGACTGAGAAGCTTTATCTATGGCAGCTATGTGAATCTTCAGAATCAGTTCCCAGACCATGTGATGTACAATGGACGTTGGCAGGTTCGTTTCCCACCTCAGCATAAAAGGATTCCTACTGGACCATTTCAGCAACCGCAATAGGGGCAGTGAGCTCCCTATCCAATGAGGGAAGATTTTGAAGGAGGGGGATGGCCTCATGGTTCTCCTATGGCTCCTAGGCCAGTTCATTACCAGGGAGGTGTCCAATAGTCGAGGGTCAGAGGAGAAGGGCATGGGGTGTTGCACGCCATAGAGGCAACCGTTTCTGCAGGGACATAGGTCGTTCGAGGTATGATCAGATTGTTGAGTACTCTTTCTTCTGTCTTGTTTGATTCAGGATCATCACACTCCTTTGTTACACCTAGTATATCCCATGATCTGGGTCTTGATGTAGAGATACATCCCATGCACCAGTTAGTGATAATGCATATCAGAGGTCAGACCAGCTTTTCATATGTTGGTCGAGGATGAAACCTAATGTTGGGGCCACATCAGTCCAGTTGGTACCTTCAGTTGCTAAAGGTGGAACCATATGATGTCATTTTATGAATTTACTAATTGTTATCTACGTGTTCTATTATTGAATGCTTCCATGGAAGGGTAATGTTATGATATATGGGTGGCCAAAATGTATATTTCATCAGCGAGTGGGGTTTTCGAGAGGGAACCTGATGTGTGGAGCCACATCTTTCCATGCTATCTATGTTGTCAATTTAACCAGCTAACTCTGAGATGGTGACTATCCTGAGAATCTTCATTAAGATCCTGTACTACTTCCCTGAAGATGTTTTCACCCTACCCCCTCGATGGTATGTTGAGTTTAGGATATACTTACAACCTGGTGACATTCAGATTTCAATGGCTCCCTTTTGGATGGCGCCTTCTGCATTGTGGGAGTTGCGGATCCAGGTTGATAATCTGGTGAAGAAGAGTTTTATCTGACCAATTGTGTCACCCTGGGGGGATCTTGTCTCACTAGAGAAGAAGGTGGATGGTGGTATCTGGCTATCAATAGACTACAAAAGGATGAATCTGGTAACGATCACAAACGGTTACCCCTTCTGAAGGATCATGGACCTTTTTGACCATTTGATGGGTGCATGTTGGTTCTCTAAGAATGATCTACTGTTGGGATATCACTAGTTGAGGTTGATGGATGATGTCATCTCGAAGACTCCTTTCATATATATATATGGGAACATTTAGTCCATGGTTATTCCATATGGCGTCACGAATGCACCAGCCATCTTCATGAGTCTCATAAACATCACAATCTACAAATAACTGGACTGTTTTGTAGAAATGTCATTGAAGACATCCTTATCTACTCATGATTAGAGGAGGATAACCCTGAGCATTTGAGGATAGTATTGGAAGTCCATGGACACCACCTAATCGATGAGAATTAGTCCAAGTGCTTGTTCGGGACAGGATAGGTGCACATTCTTAGACATGAAGTGCCCTATTAATGAATAGTAGCAGACACATTAAAGGTCGTAGTGGTTTTTTCTGGGGAATCACACAAGAACGTGGTAGGGGATATTATTTTCATAGGATTGGATGGTTACTATCGGAAGTTTTTACCCAAATTATCTCCTGTTTCAATACCATTATAGTGTGGACAAAGAATGACTAGGCTTTTGTATGGAGAGAGAAGTGCAAGAAAACTTTCATTTATTTGATGTGAAATATTTTTAGTGCCCCGGTTTTGGGATTCCAGTGAATGGGGTAACATTTGAAGTGATTTTTAATGCATCTGGTCTTGTATTGGGTTTTGTGAAAATGTAGAAGCATGGAGTGATATTTTATGGGTATTTGTAGTTTCATCCTCACAAACGTAACTAATCCACCCAAATTTGGGGATTGAAGTAGTTGTGATCACTCTAATGTTTTAGCAGCATTGCCTCATCTAGGAACACTTCATGATCTTCATGGATCATAAGATCTTGAGTTATGTCTTCTCCTATCGATACTAGAACATGAATTAGTGTTGGTGGATAGTGTTTCTCTAGGAATACGACTTTGAGTTCTCCAATACCACAGGAAAGGGTATTGTAGTGGCTGATGCTTTAAGTAAGATTTCATAAAGGGATGTGGTTCTGGACCCAATAGATGGAGGAGTTATATTCTTTACAATTGAGCATTAGACTAGTGGATTGTAGAGGCTATCTATTTCAGATGGCAGTGCAATAATACTTGGTATGGAAAGTGGATGATTCTCAATGGGAGACATAGAGCCTGAGGTGATGCATAATATTTTTGGAAAGGGCATTTCTCTAGAAGGATGGTCACAACTAGATTGTGTTTCATGGAATGTTGTTTTTCCTGGTGGAATTTCATGAGAGTGTTGAGGGTGAGTTACATTACACACCCACGGCGGTACACCCCGAAGTTCACAATATGTACATATCCTATAGGGGTCAATTTTTCTGTCCTAGGGGGATGCGGGAAGTGGTAGAGTTTGTGAAAAGGTTCCTCATGTGTCAGCAAGTGAAGGCTGAACATTGTGTTCTCGTCAGTCTGTTGCTTCACATAGATGTTCTTAAAAGGAAGTGGGATAAAAAATCGATGGATATCATCATTGTACTACACAATACTGAAGGAGTCTATGATTCAATCAGGGTAGTGGTGTATTAGCTGAAGAAATTGGCTCACTTCATATAAATTAAGTAGTCAAGCATAGTGGATGCCTTGGATAAAAAGTACATGGGTGTCATTGTGCGACTGCACAGAGTTCCCAGAACTATCGTCTTGTATCAAGATACACTCTTTACTTCACAAGTCTATAGGTCATAACAAAATTATTTTGGAACCCATCTATTCCATAGCATTTTCTTCCACCATAAGATAGATGTTAAGACAGAGATGGACATCCAAAAATTGGAATATATTTTCCGAGCAAGCATTATGGGCATCATAGGATCATGGGTAAATCACATTCCTATGGTTGATTTTTCCTACAAGAATTTCTATTTCTATACCATTGGTATGGATCCATTTGAAGATATATATGGAATACCAAATTTTTTTACCATTTACTAGTCATAGGTTGGAGAGATGGGTGTTCATGGATGGAAGGTGGTGTAGTGTCTGAAAAAAATGGATCAGCTCGTTTGTGAGAGGATGATGGAATATCAGGACCAGAAGAAGTTGAATGTCGATCATAGGATGAGAACCATGTATTTTTTGGTTCAGGACCATGAGATCATTATGGTCTTCCACTAGTGTGGGAAGTAGAGGTTCATCAGAGGAAGTAAACTTTCTCCGGGTTTCGTCGGACCCATCGAGGTGTTGCGATGACTCAGTGATGTGTCTTATCAGTTGGCGCTACCAACACCTCTACAGAGGGTCCCCAATGTCTTCAATGTGTCTCATCTCCGTTTTTATCTACAGGATTTGTTGAACGTCCTTGACTAGGGAGTGTTGTACATTGACGAGGATGCAATATTTGTGGACCGATTGGTAAAAATTGAGGACCATCGGGAGAAGGTTCTTCTTGGATAAGCCATTCCCTTGGTTTGTGAGTTGTAGAGGCATGGTGGCATCAAGGTGAGTACCTTGGCGTGGGAGGCATAGATGTGTGCCCAGTACCTAGAGGAATTTTGAATTTTTTATGTGTTTGTTTTGTACATGGTTGTGTTTTAATGCTTGACCATGTTAACTCAGAGAAGGTATGCTATTCTTATTCTCTAAATGTGTGTGAATAGTACACTCTAGGGGGAGGGGAGGAAATTATACCTAATCAAGATGCATTGATTTGGATGTGATTAAACTCATGTGGGCGAGTCAATGTCACCCAAAGACGATAGTATCTTGACATGGTGGGACTCCCTATCCTATATTTCTGGATAGTGTGACCTTTTCTTGTTTGTGCGGTTACATTGGGGAGAAGTGAGATATTGTATCCGTAGTTGTCCAATAGATGTATGAGGGAGAGGTTTTCCAATATGTTGAGGTTTGATACATCTATCAAACTACTATAGGGTGTTTTTTCCCTGATAGGTTTCTTAAGAGGTGGTTGTTCGGACACCTCTCTTTTCATCGAGATTACTCTTAAATTATGAAGGGGAAAAATGGTTTGATAGGTATATGATGTATTAGACAAGACTATCCTAGACCATTAAATTTCCAAATTCAGGTGTTTGGGGTATCCTAGAGACTATAGGTGACTCATTAATGTTTTTACCATGTTTCACATTGAACGAACAGTGGCACCGATCAACATCGGTGGCACCGATGGGCATCGGTGGCACTGATGGTCGTCAGTGGCATTGATGGGCATCATTGGAACCAATCAGCCTCAGAAGAACCATTGGATGCCAGTGGAATGGATTAGTGTCCGTGGAATCGATGGGAATCCATGGCACGATGGGTTTCGGTCAGAACGATGAGTGTCCGAGGTACCGATGGACATCGGTGGCTCTAATGAGTTATCTATTACACCATTCAACATCTGTTCCAGCGTCATGGTTCAAGGGTGACGGTGCCAGGGCGACAGTGCCGAGGGGACAATGCCCGGAGGGTGGTTCTAGGGTGACGGTGCTATTGAGATAATTCCGTGGTGACAATACTAGTGTGATAGTGCAAAGGTGACTGTCCATGGAGACGATGCCAGTACGATGGTGCCAGGGAAATTGTGACCCATCTAATGGGCAGTCATTCTATATGTTTCCAGGACCTTGTTTTTTTCCCCAATGTCATATCTATTGATGTAAAAGTTTTTTGTTACCCATATTAAATACATTTAAATCCAATAAAATATGTTTTATACCCCCAATAGTTAGGACAAACATGAGTTACCAAAACATGTAGCCTTTTTTCGGGGAGTCACACCTTTGTCATATTTTACATTTTCTCCCCTGTTACGCATTATTCTCCATTTAATGGTGATCTATTAACCCACAGCTATTATCTCCACCATCAATGAGCCAAATTATTAAATCCAAACATGTGAAACCACCCAACCACGTGGTTGTGTCATGATTGAACTTTTATATACATCAAAATTGTCTTCCTGAGTTTAAGATCTCAAATCCCCTTAAGCATTGATCATCCCTTATATTTCTTACATTTTCTCTTAGTTTTCCAAGAGACATTAATTTGAGACAATCCTTGTTCCCATACAGGAGCCCTTCTCTCTCATATATGGGGTCCTCAGAGATCTCCTTACACTATTTTAGCATCCCTAGTACTGGGTTCATTAATAAAACATTGATCATTATTCATCCATGTAGGACATTGCTTCGTCTCTATTTATTGTGCATCATGCGAGGAAGGTAGGATAATGATTCCATTAAAAATAATGATGAAACCAAACCTTAAAGATGATAATAAAAAAAATCTAATGAATGAATGGGTGTGTTTGATGATGATGTTAGTTTATTTATTTAATCATTGTTTTGATTTTGTGAATTTTATGGGCTCATGATCGCTTAAAATAGTGTTCATTGGCGGTCCTTTCTAGGTCACTGATGAACCTCTATTTTTTGTACATAATCATTTGATTAGAGGGATATAACATGGGAATGGGTTAATCAAATAAAGTTGGTCGATAAAATGGATTCCCAATGAATAATATTCCTCATTAGATCACCCCATTTAACCAAATGGAAAGAAGGAACCTGATAAATAGAGTGGTTAAATTTGAAACATCCTTGTTATGTTCTCTAATTGACATGGTTGTTCTGTTTGATGGTTTTCGGGATATGTGGATGGGGATGAGAACTCCTATTGATCGATTGTTGTTTGTGGACTTTAGGATATAGGGGATGAATGTTGAGGCATGGTTTTGTCCTTGTATTTCAATGGATCTCACTGACCTCATTTTCTATTTTTATAGTACAAGAGAATCGATTGTGAATTCTTAAATTTATTCTTGGATTCATTCATTTAGTAGATTGGATTGTGTCTATGCCTGTAAGATGCATGTTAGTGACATAATATTTAAATGTAATCCCTTGAACATGATAATGATAATGGGTACAATGGGTGATTTTATTAGAAATGGGTTGTTCTCTAGTTGTGGTTGTTGTGTGTGTGTGTGTGTGTGCATGTATGGATAGTAACAAGGGTTGTTGTGCTTTGTAACCCTTAGTTTGGGATGATTTTTTGATTTCCTATATGAAAAATGTTTTGGTTTTTATTCTTATAATCACCCCACACATGATGATCATTTCATGTTGAATACCCCCATTCACGAGGAATGGTGTTTTTGCCAACATTATTATGAGTGGATGGTTATTAGCTATTTTTTACCCCCTATACCAGTTAGGCCAAGATTCTTAAAGCATGATGTTATGAAATAATGTATATTATTTCCCAAGACACATCAGGAATGTTGTGTTGTGGTGGTTGGCCCAAGTGTGTGTGGGTTGGTTTGTTTCTAAATTTTCTAAAGGATGAGGCTCAGGTGTCTTCAGGCGTGGAAGATGTAGTTTTTCCCCTGGTTTCTATTGTTGAGTCAATAAGGTTTTCCTTATGACTTTTCCATTCCTTCTTGTTTTGAAAATCACAAACACCTTATCTTTAAGAAAATTGATTTTATAAGGAAAATTTCTTTTATAAGAAAAATTGCTTTCTTAAGGAAAATTTCTTTTATAAGGAAAATAGCTTTTATAAGAAAAAATATCCTTATCATATTTTCATCTAGATTTTTCTTAAGTATAAGATTAGGATTCATTTCTATTTTCTCAGAATTACTTGAAACTTTGATATGAAGTATTCTGTTTTAGGATCCAAATTCTGGATAAGAACTGTAAGGAAGTTTTACTCCAAATTCCAGATGAGAACTGCAATAAAGTTTCATTCTGAATTCCAGATACGAACTCTGATTTAGTTCTACTCTAGAATCAGGATAACGAATTCTTATGAAGTTCGGTGACGAATTATCATTACAAATTATGATGATGAATTCTCATTCTGAATTCTCATTCCGAATTCACCTATTAAACAGAATCTGATCATATTTGTTTTATACACTCTGAATTAATTCAGACTCCGAAAAATTTTTTGGTTAGACTCTGAACTTTTATTCTGCTTACACTTCTATAATTTGTCTACTCTTTATTATTTTCCTTACACTCCGAACCTTCACTCCGAAGCTTTCATTCCGAACTCTTATGTTATATTTTAATACGATGTCGTACATTCTGTAACACTTGTTTTGTTATAAAACGATGTCGTCTATTTTGTTATAAACTAACCGTTGTCTAAGTGAAACGTGCACAGTTCCTTCTGGTCTTTATGTAAAATATGACCATTGGAGAAGGAGCTGACCATAACTATAAATAGGAGCTCATTTGAAAGAGCTCGAGATAGAAGACTTATGACAGATGAACAACTTGGTTTTGTGCATACATGCTGTTGAAGTGATTTCTAGAGATAGGGAGTCCCTTATTAACTCTCAAAGCTTCATGCTACACCGAATGTTGGTGATTACATTTGAGGGCTTCCGGGGATAGGAAGACAGAGGTGCCGACTACCTTAAAGTTCGAGGGATTCCTTGTTGAGGAAGACAGAGGTTTCCAACTACATTGAAGTTGAGGGCTTGTGGGGATAGCAAGACAGAGACTCCGATCTTCGTATTGAGGGCTTACCATGATGTGGGGACAGACTTACTGGAATGTATAAATCAAGGGACCTTTATCCAAGGTTGTTGGATACCCTTCTCTTTGGGTTAAAAGACTTATATCTTGTTACTTGTAGATTAACTACTTGTTTAATTTCTGCTGCATTTTATATTGTAAGGAAAGTATAACTTTCTTATACTTCTATACTTGTACTATGTTTCATTTAGATTCTATATGCTTTAAAGTAGAATCTCATATTGTAATATTTTGTTAAGTTTCAATTTCTGGAACCATATTTCTAGTACCTACTTTTGGAATCTCATTCCAAGTTTAGTTTAGTGTTAGAGGTGTTGTGAATTTGCTTAGTTTAACTTTGTTAAACATAGCCCTTTCCTTTGCTTAAGGAAAACATAGTTATTCATAACTAACATTAAAGGTTCCAAATTAATTTTTAAAGTGTACAATTCACACCCCCTCTTGTATATTGAGCATCTACATCACTATTTCGATCCTACAATTGGTATCAAAGGTTGGAAACCTCATACTCTATACCAATCCCACATTTGGTATCAGAGCCAGTCTCTGAAATACTTATACTCACGAATATTTTTTTCTTGATCACTTTTTCATTCCGAATTTTCCCATTCCGAGATTTCTCATTCCTAACATTGTTATTACGAATCTTTTCCACTAACAAGTTTGTGTGTACAAGGTTATTATAAGTATGGCAGGAATTAATTTTGGTTCAATTGACAATTTGAATCCTACAAGACCACTTATATTTGATGGTAATGATTATGAATAATTTAGTGATCGTATGAGGACTTTTGTTATCAATACTGTAGTAGATAACTTTGTTATGCTTACTGGTGATTATAAAATTCCTGACAAGGAAGTTAGAACATTTACTAATCAGGAAAATCAAGAATATCAACTCAACTATAAGGTACGCAATACTTTACTTTGTTCAATGACCAGAAATATATATAGCCAAATTTCTTCTTGTGAAGTAGCTAATTGTATATGGAAGAAGTCAGAGGTTACACACTTTGGAACTTCTAAGGTGATTGAGACTAGAAGAGCTATGCTTAGAGCTGAATATCATGGCTTCAATTTTCCTTATGGAGAACCTATCTGTAAAGTTCAATAGAGATTTATGACTATAGTCAACAGTTTACAATCTATCAGAGAGAAAGGTCTAGATGATGAAGCTCTTGTGGATAAGATAATTGATATTATGCCCAATGAGTGTGAGTCCAAAAGAACATCTATAGATGAGAACAGGAAGGTCACTCAAATTACTCTTGATGAGCTATTTGGAACTCTTCTACAACATGAAACAAGAATGAAGAAAGATGCTGACAATATCAAGAAGAAGAATGGAAATGGTACTGTTGCTTTTACTACAACTTCAAATCAGATGAAAGATAAGACTTCTGAAAGAGTAACCAGATCCAAGTTTAAGAAAGTTATTTTCCAATCCGAATCTAGTGAGAGTGAAGTCTCTGAAAATGAATTATCAAATCTTGCTCGAAGGATGAACAAGATAGCTGGACAGAGAAATTTTCAATCTAAGTATAAGAAAAAGGAAAGGAAAGACAAAAAATATGGAGAAGTTACTTGTTATGAATGAAAAAGAACTGGACATATAAGACCAAATTTCCCTATGCTCAAAAAGAAAGAAAAGAAAGAAAGGCATTCACACAGGAACAAAAAGAAGTATTATAAAGCCAAAGCTAAGATAGTTCTGAAAGGTAATGACACCTGGAGTGCCAGTGGTGGTGACCCTTCAAATGAATATTCTGATTATGAATCTTCAGGACAGAAGAATCTTGGTATTATAGCCAGATTATCTATTGATAATCATTTTTTTAAGGCTATGGTACGAAATGCTGAATCATTGACCAATGTTTCTTTAAATTCTAATGATAGTATGTATTATAACTCTTCTGATGAATAATATTCTTCTGATAAAGAAAATACTTTACCTACTTATGAATAAGTCTCTAGGTTTTCTGAACTTCTTGAGATTGAGAATTCCAAACATAATAAGAAACTTGATAAGGAAAACTCTAGGAATTCTATTCTTACGAAAGAGATATCAGATAATTCTAAAGATCTTGATAAGAAAAATGCTGATTTTTAAAGTATTTCAAAAAATCTTGAGGAAGTAAGTTCGTAGAAGAAAAAACTTTCTAAAGAATTAGAAAAATTAATTTCTATGAAAAATGTTTTCGAGCCTAACTCTAGTTCAAAAACTAATGATTTTGTGGATAAAAACTTGGTTGCAAAACTCAAGTCCGAAATTTTTTCCTTAAAGAAGTGTTTATCAAACTTTACCTAAGGTAAAGAAAATTTTTGATAAAATGTATTCCCAAATACGACCTTTAAGAAATAAATCTGGATTTTGTTATACCCATGCAAAACCAATTTTCAGTAACAATTATTTTGTTCCTCAAAGTGCCCCATTTTGTACCAAGTGTCAATGTGGTGGTCACTGGGAAAAGAATTGTTCCTTAAACACAACTCAATCTCTATTATTTCACAAAGCATACTTTTCTAAGAAGATGTGGGTACCTAAAATTTTATTATCTGGAAATCTCGGATCCAAACAAGTTTGGATTCTGAATGTCTAATTTTCTTCTTGATTTCAAGAAAATAAAGAGAGTACCAACAACAATACATGGTACATGGATAGTGGATGTTCCCGGCACATGACTGGTAACAAAAACTATTTTGAAAAGATTATCAAAACAAAAGGAGGAATGGTAACATTCGAAGATAATGCTAAGGGAGATATTGTTGGTATTGGTAATATTGTTCTTCTTGGTAGAACCTTGATTTCAAATGTTATTTTTGTTAAGGGTCTTAAGAACAACCTCATTAGCATAATTTAGTTATGTGATGAAGGTTACCTTGTGAATTTTAGGAATGATAAGTGTTTAGTTCACAATTCCAAGGAAGAATTTGTTCTCTCAGCCAATAGGCAAGAGAATGTCTACACTTTGAACCTAGAAGACCTCAGAAGTCAACATTTTTCCTTGGTTTTCAAATTTCTCAAAAACCAGAAGGAACCTACATATCTCGACATAAATATATTAAATATCTTCTTAAAAAGCATGGTTATGATAACACTAAGAGTATAAGTACTCCCATTGGTACCTCAAATTCTTTAGATCTTGATGAAGCTGGGAAACCAGTAGATCAAACATCTTTTAGAGGTATGATAGGAAGTCTACTATACTTAATATCTAGTCGACCAGACATAATGTTCTCAGTATGCTTATGTGAAAGATATCAATCTAATCCTAAGGAATCTCACTTAAAGGCAGTAAAAAGAATTTTTCTCTACCTTAAGGGAACCATGGATCTAGGATTATTTTATACTTCTGAAAATGATTTTGTTCTAAAAATATTTTTTGATTATGACTTTGGTGGATGTAGAATGGATAGAAAAAGTACATCCAGAACTTTCCATTTATTATGAGATTCGTTAGTTTCTTAGTCATGAAGGAAGCCACATTCTGTAGCACTTTCCACTGCTGAAGCTAAATATGTAGCAGCTGGAAGTTGTTGTGAACAACTGTTGTGGATGCAACACACACTCACAGACTATGGCTTTAGTTTTACTAAAACTCAAATTATGTGTGATAACACAAGTGCCATTGCCCTTAGTAAAAACCATGCACATCACTCCCGTGAAAAATACATAGATATTATGCATCACTTTCTTAGGGATCACACACTTAAACGAGATATTATTCTTCAATTTATCGGAGCACAAGATCAACTTGCTAATATTTTCACAAAATCTTTGCCTTCTGATAAGATTGAATATATTAAACAGAAGTTAGGAATGATAACCGTAAGGTAATCCTCTTTAATTAACTTTCTGTTGAAAAAGTATCCTTACAGCAATACACTCCTTTTCATAGGGGAAGTACATTTGTTTGAAAGAATAACAAAGTTTTTCAAAAATTTGTTTTCAATCATTTCAGAACGAAGATTTCCAGAATGGAGATTTCCGGAACTACAATTTTTTCCAGAATGAACATGTTCGTAAAGAATACTTCTGGAATGGGAGTTTTCATATTAAAAATTTCCGGAATGGAAAGTTTCGTACTGGTATTTTCATAACGGGATTTTCGTAACGAATCTTTCATAATAATTTTTTCATTTTCATGTGATTTTTGAATGAAACTTTCGTACTATGTTTTTCCTTATTAAGTTTGTTTTCCGTACTGAGTTTATTCATACTGAGTTTATTTTTCGTAATGAGTATTGTAAACTATTTCTTAGTAATGTTTTTTTCCCCTAAAAATGTTTCCAATTACGATTAATCCTCCTAAGACAATCCAAAAGGTATGATTACCTTACTCAAGTTTTTGTAGTCATACTTTACTTGCTGGCATTTTCTTGTATTATGTTTTCAGATTATAGTTTTCTTAATTCTCTGTTTTAATAAAAACCTCAAAAATATCGGATTCACGTTTTCTAGAGAATTGGTTTTCAACCGTCAGATCTGATATCATCTTATCATAACTGTTCGATCAACCTAGGAAGTTGAACCGTCGTTTCATTGCCTATTTAAAGGGGACCCAAATACTCGTCCCACATCGATTTCAAGCTCTCGCATCCTGAATCTCTGCCTCTCTGTTTTTAAAGCCGTTCCGAACCTTAGTTGTCTCTGTTCCGAACTTCTCATAGGATTACATATCCGAATGTCTGCGGAGTTAGCTTCTCAAGATATGTCATCCACTAAGCCAATTTCTCAATGGTTAGTCTACAGAGAAAGGCTAGTCCATCCGGATTTCTTCAATAACCATGATTCACTTATTTCAAAGAACATTAAGTTGAATGGATGGGAATATGTTGCTGTATCTAAACTGTGGAATCAAGATGATTTCTTTTCGAAGTTACTTGTTGAGTACTATGAATCAGTTTTCTTCTTTAAGGAAGATAATATGGAGAAGTTTTCTTTTAAGTCTTAAGGGAAGACATACAAGCTTTCTCACACCAAGGCAGCAAGCTTAGTAGGGCTGACATATGAAGGAGAAACCGAATTTATTTCACATGTGTTTCCGGACTCTAAGGGTAGTGTTGACAGGGAAAAATCCTTAGAAACTCTCGGACTAGATGATGACAAAGCTCCGAAGATTGCTAGTTTTCCTACAAACTTTCAGATTCTATAGTTGTGGGTAAAAGGGATTATTGTACCAAGGAAAGGTGATTAAGACTGTTGAAGAAATGAGGTTATTTGATGAATTTCAATATAATGTTAAAGATTCTTTTGAGACTGGGGACAGGAAGATAAATGAGCTGACTTCTTCCTTTGAAGAGAAGCTGACAGAGGAAATGAACTTCTGGATCCAAGAAGTCAAAGATCTGAATGGGAAGCTGAATTCCGTTTCTCAAAACTGGAAATTTGAAAGGGATCATCGGATCGAGTTTGATCAGAAGATGAAGGCTCAGGAATAAAAGATCAAAGCTTAGGAAGAAAAGCTAAAAGCCCAGGAAGAAAAGATTGAAGCTCAATCCGCAAGAATAGTGGTCTTAGAGAAGCAAGCTGAAGAAGATCATAAAGACCTGAAGAAGATCAAGACTATTATTAAGGGGATCATGTCGAAGGAAAAAGATCCGAAATAACCAAATCTGATCTTTTTGTGGTATCTAAATTTATTTTGTGCCGACATTTCAAATCTAATGAAAATTGTGCCTCTCGGTTCCTTTGTTGTTATTACTAATAACTCAGGTACTTTTCTTTTTTTTCATTCCTTCAATTTCTTTTTGAAAATCACAATGGGGGAGAAGGAAAAGATCCTTAATAAAAAGAACAACTTCAATGAGATTTTATCAAAGGGGGAGAAGGAAAAGATCCCTAAGGAAAAAGAACTCTAATAAGAGTTTGTTTAAGGGGGAGTTTTTCATTTAATAAGACTATCTTATTCATAATGAAATGCCACTCTGGAAATCTATAATACGATCCTTAGAGTTTCAATGCCTAAGGGGGAGTTAGCTGTACTTATCAAATCAAAGGGAGATAAGCCTTATTGTTTTTTTCTTCATAGAATTTCTTCTTCTTAAGGATGTTTGTGCTTTCCAAAAAGGGGGAGATTGTTGAGTCAATATGTTTTTCCTTATGACTTTTCCATTCCTTCTTGTTTTGAAAATCACAAACACCTTATCTTTAATAAAATTGCTTTTATAAGGAAAATTGCTTTTATAAGAAAAATTTCTTTCTTAAGGAAAATTTCTTTTATAAGGAAAATTGCTTTTATAAAAAAAACTATCCTTATCATATTTTCATCTAGATTTTTCTTAAGTATAAGATTCGAATTCATTTCTATTTTCTCAAAATTACTTGAAACTTTGATATGTAGTATTCTGTTTTAGGATCCGAATTCTGGATAAGAACTGTAAGGAAGTTTCACTCCGAATTCCAGATGAGAACTGCAATAAAGATTCATTTTGAATTCCGGATACGAAATCTGATTAATTTCTACTCCAGAATCAGGATAACGAATTCTTCTGAAGTTCAGTGATGAATTCTCATTACGAATTATGATGATGAATTCTCATTTCGATTTCTCTTTCCAAATTCGCCTATTAAACAGAATCTGATCATCTCTGTTTTATACACTCTGAATTAATTCAGACTCTGAAAAAAAATTTGGTTAGACTCCGAACATTTATTCTTCTTACACTTCTATAATTTGTCTACTCTTTATTATTTTCCTTACACTCTGAACCTTCACTCCGAAGCATTCATTCCGAACTCTTATGTTAGATTTTAAAACGATGTCGTACATTCTGTTACACTTGTTTTTTTATAAAACGATGTCGTCTATTTTGTTATAAACTAACTGTTGTCTAAGTGACACGTGTACAGGTCCCTCCGATCATTAAGGAAAATATGACCATTGGAGACGTAGCAGACCTTACCTATAAATAGGAGCTCATTTGAAAGAGCTCGAGATAGAAGACTGATGACAGATGAACAACTTGGTTTTGTGCATACATGATGTTTAAGTGATTTCTAGAGAGAGAGGCTGTTATTAACTCTCAAAGCTTAGTGCTACTCCGAATGTTGGTGATTACATTTGAGGGATTCCGGGGATAGGAAGACAGAGGTGTCGACTACCTAAAAGTTTGAGGGATTCCTTGCTGAGGAAGACAGAGGTTGCCAACTACCTTGAAGTTGAGGGCTTGCGGGGATAGCAAGACAGAGACTCTGATCTTCGTATCGAGGGCTTACCCTGGTGTGGGTAAGACGGACTTACTTGAATGTATAAATCAAGGGTCCTTTATCCAAGGTTGTTGGATACCCTTCTCTTTGGGTTAAAAGACTTATATCTTGTTACTTGTAGATTAACTACTTGTTTAATTTCCGATGCATTTTATATTTTAAGGAAATTATAACATTCTTATACTTCCTTACTTGTACTCTATTTCATTTAGATACTAAACGCTTTAAGGTAGAATCTCATATTGTAATCTTTTGTTAAGTTTCAATTTCCGGAACCATATTTCCAGAACCTACTTTTAGAATCTCTTTCCAAGTTTAGTTTGGTGTTAGAGGTGTTGTGAATTTTCATAGTTTAACATTTTTAATCTTTGCCCTTTCCATTGCTTAAGGAAAATATAGTTATTCATAACTAACATTAAAGGTTCCAAAGGAATTATTAAAGTGTACAATTCACCCCCCCCCCCCTCTTGTATATTGAGCATCTACATCACTATTTCGATCCTACATCTATAGGAAGGTATGTCTATGGTTTTGGTGGCCCAAGTGGATGTGGGTTGGATGTGTGGTGGTGATATACCATAAGGTTGTAGTGGGGGAGGCAGTGGGACAACAATGGAACTTGTGGGAGGAGGTATGACTCATAGAATGTTTTAAATAACATGTGGGAAAGCGGTGCAGGGTACCCTGATAATGATGATCTATTACGATTAATTTAACTAAATTGTTTTATATGTGGTGTGTTCCTTGTTGAGGCTGGGTGGGTAGTTTCCCTGATAGGTGCCTTGGTTATCTCTTTTTCTCATGAGGTATTAGAATTCATCCCCACTACTGCATGAGGGATTTAGGTATTCTCTACTAAGTATACCTGTATACTCTCCCTATGAATATTAACCTCTTTCCATATCTCTATTAGGACCATGAGGACCATAACATACCATTCAAGCTTGGGATTTGGGAGTTTTTTCAACTTTTCTATCTTTTGGTACTTATCATCTATGTTTTCTTGTACCTTGTTTCCGTTTTTACAATGTATATAAGAGTTGGTGTTTTTCATTACTTTTACTTTCATTTATTTGGAGTTGTTTAGGATTTATCATCTTATATCATGATTCTATTAAATAAAATTGTAATTCCTTCCATTTTTACGTGATATTCTATACCCTTGGTGATATTCAACACTCTGGGGACAATTGAAGTTAGGACTCAGGGGTCATTACCACTCCTTCAACTTCAATAAGGATGAGTTTGGCAGTTTTCTATCCCTTTCCTCATCACAGTGAATGCGGGTCATGACATACTCCGCTGAAGAAATCTTGACTCTTGTACTTAGATGTGTGGGAACCCTCTGAGGAAGAAAGTATATCCATAACTCATGAATCTGAATGAAAATTGGAGTAGAATACCCACACACAACTAATAATTGTTTTCCATAACCATTTTGTAATGATTTTATTGTTTTCATTGAAAAGAGCCGGAATTAGTTTATGATCAATAAATTTTATATAATTTAACATTGAAAATAAATCTAATTTTTTGGATATTTCCTTTCCCATTAAATTTATTGTTATTATACTAATTATGAAGATCTTATCTCTAACGATTCTATATATCAATGATCTCCCACATGATGAATACTAATTATTCCAATGTCCACGAACTAGGACTTCATTAATTTTTTCATTTTTATATATACGTTAATACAGTGAATAAGTTAATAAATGGTTTTAGAGAAACTCTCCCGCCTGTTCTTTTTCATTTTTAAAATCAATACTTCTTCAATGACTTGTACTATGGGATATGTGTTTTCTATAGTGGAAGGAACCAATATTGTGGTAAATTTTATTTTATGGTGGGATGATCACATATGAATCATCTTATATGTGATTACAATGAACACAATAAATGATATAGGATGTTTGTAACTAGTTGGGAACACCCCAAAAGTATGAATATATAATATAAAATATGCGAAAAAGTAGTTCTGTAAATTTTTAATATAGGTGGAATAATTTATTTCAATATGTTTTCTATACATTTTCATTTATCTTTTATTTTTCCCTTTGTAACCAATTCATTGATTTTTGTTTTGAACATAAGAAAAAAATAAGGATCATAAGTTAATGTATCATTATTATCCAGGCCTAACTCCTAGATAGAGAATATTTTTGTCAAATTTATTTTACATCGGTTATATAAATGTATGTTTCACATCCTCTATGATGAAGACTATGAGTCTCAATATTTGTTGGATGAAATAATTAAATAAATACAATTGCATCAAAACATACGTTATTTCCATGTGATGTTTTAGATAATAATATACCTATGAATTCCATAAATGATCCCATTTAAAAATTTCTTCAATATGAATATGTGGTTCCCTTAAATTATTGTTGGCCATGTACTAGTTGTAATCGGATTTCATATATCCTGGAAAAAATTCGTCGACCTCACTAATCCGAGAGTCGATTACTTTTCTCTTAAAATATGACCATCCCATTAATAACCCAAGGTTGGGGAGTGATACATAAATGGAATCACATTGTTATCTAATGACATACATATATAAGTATTATTTAGGTACCATTCAAAATACAAAATAAAAATAAAAATCAATGTACCCATATTTCACCATGAAACATACATATAATGGGACACATTAATTCTACATATTAGGAAATTGTGAATTTACCTAACTAGTCATGACATGACCAATTTACCCAACCAAAATATCATATAACCCATATTCTATTGTTAACTAAATAAGGAACTATACTCATGTCTTGGGTGACACAGTTCATATGTTTTATCATACTCCAAAGGTCTTTACAATATAGATTGACATGTATTATTACAGCAAGATTTATTCTATTTTGATGGATATAGATCATTGTAACCAATTATTTACTCAATGATCCTCAAATCCTATATTAACCACATAAAACCATCAATACATAATTTTTCAACAAAATATAACAATTATAGATGATAAACATAATCTTATTCATCCCATATTTCTCTTGTCAACCAAACCAATTCAAATAATGAAAACCATGGTTATATTGTTATACCCAATTGGTTTTTTGGATTCCAAAACTATAGTAAATGAAAATAAACTTCACTAAATCTAAAAATCATTGAAATATCTGATCCACCACTTCTAACTCTTTAGGAGAGAATCTAAATATATAAAATAATAAATTACAAAATAATTATAATCATATAATCATTTAATAACACAACCATTATCTTAATCCATATCAATGTTCCTTAATCTGATACATTTTAATTATATCTCCACTGTTATTCATATAATAAAACGTGCATCAATCATTTATGTCTCTTTATAAGAGAATTAATTTTTTAAATTTAATTTGTTAAAATATAAAAAAATATTACATGCAATGGATTTTATCCCCTTAAAAATCACATAAATGAGTAAATTTACTATTAACACATATGTATCCATATTATACATAAAAATAATAAATAGAAAGGGAATTTCATACCCACCACAAGATTATGGAGGCTATTGAACAGAAATGTTACATATAATCTTATGAAATGTTAATGTGGGAAATAGATTTATGGAAATATACTCCACTTAACATCTCATTACCACATTACCTCCCATTTTCACTCTTTTCTACCATTCTTATTTATTAATATGTTATTTAATATCAATATTTTCATGAATGGTGGATTAATTTCATTATTAATTCAATGTCTCTATTTTCATCACCTTGAATCTATAGAGTAATTTTCATATCTTTATTAAAATAATCTTGTAATTATTTCATCAGAAATATTATAGAAAAGAAAATTCTACAATAAATGTAATCCTATTTAAACATGTTATGATATATTCTCTAGTGAATCCATTGATGCTATTAAATACACATGATCCAAATAAATAATGTCTATACACTTGTGGAGTTTTTAAACTCATTTTCTATTTCCCAATCAGATTTGAAATATGCATGCAATCCTTTTTCATTCCCTAAAATATATATATACTAATGGCCATGTGTTTTTTGGATAAAATATAATTCTGTTTATATTTTTCAGATATTCTTTCATTGGAATAATCTAAAATCATACTGAAAACAATATAAAAAGGATTATGTATGACTGTTATTTTGAGTTATAATAAACATCATAAAATATTTTATTAATGTGTACGATTAACTAATTTTCCATCATTATTCCTCTCAATATTGATTTCAATTTAAATATTTTTTTCAAATTATTTTTCTATAAATTTTAAATTACATCAAGATTACGATCATAAATATTTCATAAAAAATAAATTCATATTCCTTATTTGAAATAATGTGTAGATGGATAATGTTTTTGAGATCTCTGATCATTGAAATTTATTATTTTTAACTCCTCAACCCTAAAAATTCCATCACTGATATTCGATTTTTACCATAAAATATATATTATTTAAAAAAAATGTGTTAATTGAACTAATACTTATTATTTAATTTCAATAGTGATTTTTATTAATGCAATCTATTCTAAATTGATTATTAATTTCAAAAGAAAAAAACTAATATTTTCAAGAACAATGTGATAATATGAATATTAAAAGTAGTCATTTAATGTTAATATCTTTGAATCATTATCCTAATTTCAGAAATATGTTATTCTCTCTGCATAATCCTAATCCCAAATAAAAATATTTTAATATTCTATCTAGAAATCTATTTGATAGTCTGCGAAAACATTTTTAATTACAAATACAATAATTTTTCGTATTAATTCAAGTTATACCACTATCATAAGTGTTTATTCCACATCAATACCAAGAACTTATGCATACACTTTTCACACTGAAAAGTTCTTACAACAGGCTAAATTTAACTATTCAATAAATTTTCTCTAAAACAAGAACTTGGTCCTAATTATATTTCAATACATTGGCCTCTTTAAAATATCTAATCTTTAATCATTCTCTATTTTATTAAATTATTCATTCATGGCCAGAACCTCTTCATCTTTTACCATCTATTCAAATGATAATTGATCCAGATGAGATATTAATGAAGTGTTATTATATTTCATAATTTTTGGATCATTATTAATATATTTTTAACTATGTTAACTTTTTTACATAACAATATAAGACAATATTTTCTATCCATGATTCATCAGTTCATATTCTTCAAAATCCAATCAATCCACCAATTAAACATAATATTTGTATTCTTATTTTTTATAGTGAATAACCCTATAAATTTTTCAATATATATTACGTATATTTATATTATCACATATATTGAACATATATATTATTTATACTCCTCTTATATACCACATACATATCAATTCTATCGCGTATATGTGTCAAAAAAAATTCATACACATTTTTTTGAATAATTATCATTAAAAAATATATTAATCCATTAAATCTCGAAACATACCGCAGTTTCATTATTTGATCATAATATTTCACTCACATCCAAGAACATTGTAGATTTTAAGTGTTAGTTCCATCCACTAACATGTTTAAAATGATTTCCTATTCTTTTCAAGGCATAAAAAATCCTACTTCATTATGTAAGAAACTAATTGAAATACTTATACACTTTAGTTTCTTGTGATTCCACTCTTTATAAGAAATAATTTGATCATTTTTTACATTAGAAAATGTTTCATTTCCATGATAATATTTATTTATGTGGTTATCAATGAGTATATTTCATTATATATACCATGTTACTCTTAATAAAATTAAACTACACTATAGATATATTTAATATTATTGTATTATCATAATATCATAATAATTATCTCTATATAATTTTTAGTTTCCATAAATAATAACTTGATGAAATCAATTTTTTTCAACTATATATACATGGTACACCTAAATTTAATAAATTAAAAAATAGATGAGCTAATTCCCACCACATTTCAGATGAACCTTCATAATATCACAAAACATCGTTGAACATTAGGCCCAATAAATTAGATTCTCCTAATTTATCTGGTCGATAGGTATTTTTACAATATATATAATATAACTGAATCATAATATTTTTCTCAGTCATTATTAGGATTAATAATGTCAAAAAACCATTATTTTTGGATTTCAAACTATAAATTGTTAATAAATGTTGAAAAGCTTTAAATGACACAGGTTATCACCTTATTTCACTATAAGAGAATATTTTCTCATAGTTTTACACATTATATAGGTTATTTATCAGTCTCCAACACTTTAATAATTTGTTTTCACCGTTTCAAATAATTATGAATCCCTTTATATTTGAAGTGATTTTACCTTTTGATTCCAAAAGTTTGATAACACTAAAAATATTTTACAATAGATCATCCAAAAAGAACACATTAAATATAGATTTCCATACCATTCATATATATATATATTACATATTTAAATATTAATATTGTATATATTTTACAAATACATACGAAAATACCATAAAATATTAGTTTATATAAGGAATAGATACAAAATTTTAATATTTCATGAATGATCATCATAATCACTGAAAAATATATTTCTATATAAATAAATTTTCGACATTACATACATAAAACCACTATGTACATGTAATTGAAATAAAAATGGAACGGTTGATCTTAGTTTCTTATTAAGTTTAAAAAATGGTGGTATTAAGCATCAAATAAATATAACTAGAGAATAATAGTATGATAAAATGAGACTAACATTTCAAAATCCATTCTTAACATATCATAGATGAAAATATTGAATTAATACAAAAATCATGGTATTTCATATGTTAAAAATGATAATGTAAATATAGAACATTATATATTATATAATAAAATTGGGAAACACATTATTTATATATATATATATATATCAATATAATATATTTCGTTATTCAAGGGTCACTAACAATAAAATCATCATTGATTTTGTTATATACCCATTATGTAGTTTCCTTGGTCACTATGGGATCCCCTTACAATCATAATTGAATTATCCTATTAGTGAATTTGGATATCTCTATATTCTCATGCTCATTATCTCATTAAATATCTGAATTTACACAAAGAATTGTATAAATTTGTAATTCGTGTCCCAACTATCACTTAATCATAATCCTTCCATATGTGTTCCATAATATTATAAATCATTCATTTTATATTATAACCCATGGAATGGAAATGAAATTATAAAACAATTAATTAATAAAACATGGAAAGTAAACTTTTTATAGACATCCCATCACCATAAGTATAGACCATGTAAAGAGAGATTAGAGATCAATTATATTGATCACATCCCTAGTAAAGGATATGTAACAACAATGTATGTTACCATTAATTAATAAAAATAATGATGTATTAAATATTTCACTAGGTAAATAAACTTAAAATTTAGTAACAACTAATTTAAAAATTATAAAATTATAAAATATTAATGAAAAAATATCATTGATGTTATCTTTAAGAACCTGTAAATGGGATTCAATGAATTTTAAAATTCTTATAGTGAGAGAACACTTTAATATTTTTATATTAAAATTATAATTAATTATATATTTTTATTAAAATAATATAATAAAATCATTTGAAAATGGAAAGTATACTTGTTTTAGTATTTATTGTAAAAAATTCAATAATAAAAGAACAATTTCTAAAAAACATATTCCAATATTATCAAAATTATTTAAAATATTTTAAATAAAACATAAACATGTAATGAAAATATTCCTATCCAAATAGGAAATAATGATTTATTTTATTAAAATAAATTTCTAAATCATTATTGTTACCAAAGGGTGAACATTTATTCTATAACATGATAATTGAATGAATATCCAAATGATTAGATAAATAATAAAATTATTTAAAATTACAACATTAAATTTCATTAATAAAAACATAATGATATTCAATATCTGATACATAATGAGACTATACTCTAAAACCTATACATCAAATTTGAATTTATTAGATAGTTGAATAAACACTTTTATAATTGATTTATATTTATTACATATCAATACATGAATCATGTAAATAATTAAAATATTATATATAACCCACTTATAACATTTAAATGCTCTTTTAATAATGATTTCTTATTTAAAACATCATTCCATTATGTTAACTATTTTTTTTAATAATATCTGTAGATCAATAAATCTGGTCCTTATAATTAAATCATGGTTCCATAGTTTATAAGATAATAAAATAGATATTAATTAAATATATATTTATAATTATCTGTAAAAGGTACACATAGAGAAATGATTTATAATAGTCAAGGAGATGGTAAGTCGTAAATATTCAATAACACGATTTTTATTTTATATAAAAATTATAGAAATAAAGATAAATATTGTTTATTAATTATAGAACTATAATAATATTTGAAAGAGTATATAAAGAAATAAATATTTATATATATATATATATTAAAATAATCTGTATTACCCTCTAAGAACTGAGGAAATTCTAAATAATAGCATTTATTTATAGTGGTGGCAGTCCACAGGTCCACATGGGAAACATTATCATTTTACAAAGGATATGTTTTCTGAGATGTTTGAATTGATATTATAATATTAAAATAAAAACTATTTCATAAATATCATATAAAATATTTAATCCATTTATAATAACTATCCATGGAAAATGAATTTGGAAAATGATTTATATCTCTATCTGGAAGTGGTAGTATTTACATACACACGAGGGATACATTTGCATCACATTTTATGAAAAGAGGGCATATAATGGTGGTTACAAAAACATAATAAAATTTGTGAATATTAATTTTAATTGAATTCTTATTTTATGCTTAATAAAATAAATTTATATGTTGTATAATAAAAAATTATTTCAATGTTTTATTATAGATTGATTACATCTCATTCAGATGGCCTAATTTAGATCATGTCATAAGGATAAATGAAATAGTCCATTGTTAATACCAAAAATATTATTCATGGATATGAAAATTCGTATGATAATTGGGTAGCTTATGGTTTTTATAGATGTCTTAATGTGGTGTAATGACGAAAAATGGGTAGGGGTGTTCTTTTATAAGTGGGGGATGAGACACTGAGAATTTGATAATATGATTAAAATATAATATTGTAATATTGATGTGGTATGGTTTAAATTACTATATATTTTTTGGTGGGAAATTATGTGATCTAAATATAGACATTATAATTTATTTTGAGATTTTAATTATTAAAATTATGACTATCTGTGGGTATATCCCATGTAAACTAGTTTTAATCAAAATTATAATAGTGAATTTATTTTATTTTTACTATTAATTATGGAAAAACTTATTTTGAACATAATATATATTAAAAATTATTTTTATTCAAAATATTTTATCTACTTTTCCTTGTCAAATTCATATATGTTTTTTATTTTCATTTAAAAATATGATGACAAAATGTGATGAAATAGTGGCCCCCAGAACAAAATATTTTCTTATGTAAAGATGTTTTTATACCAAATTACAGCATATTATTGACTCTAAATACTATAAATAAAATTTTAAAAAATTAATGGAATTAAATTTACATGAAATTAATAATAAATCAAAATTATTATTTTCAAAAAATTCACGAAATTATTGAACATGTTTTCATGAAAAATATTTTTTTTTCAATATTTTTCATAAATAATAAAAGTTAACTATAGTTTTTTTAATTATTAGCTAATAATTACTATTAATTTTGCGAAAAAAATTCTAAAATTAAAAAATATATTATATTTTTTACCCATAAATGTAGTAAAACAATATTTGAGAAAAAATTTATTTTTAATGAATATAATGACTTTTAAAAAAATTATTTACTTGTTTTTCAATATAATTTATTTTTATAAAAAATTCCTTAATATTTACTTTGTCAAAATTCAGTTATTCATATTAACACCAACAATTTAATTTCATACATATAATGGGATATAATATTATGATTCATTTTGACTCGAGATTGCATGGATCAACAACTATTAATGAAGTTTAATTTTCTAAATAGAATATAAAATGTAATATAGTTTTATTACATTCAATCCCAAATAAAATTAATTTCTATATTAAATTATTATCTCACATATACAAAAAATTAGGATATCTCTTTTTCCTCGCATCATTGGTTTACTAAGTAGCATCAAATATCATATTTCTCCAAATAGCATAAACTAGGTGGGTAGATTTGTTCCATATAAATTTGTCTCTATGATAAATTATTAATACCAGTTTTTCATAATAAAAAATATCATTATATAGTTATACAAACTTTTACTTAAATATGTGTCAATAATTATGAATTTAATTAATTGTGAATGATACATGGAACACAACATGACATTTATAGATGATTAGTGGAAGCACCAACATATATGTTGTCATCCCTACTCAATCAAAAATCACAAATGATCCAATATAAGATATTCTTATATGGTTCCTATTTACAAATATCATACCTTTTTACATAATGAAATTTTTTACAATACCTTCTCACTAATATCAAATTTTATATTTTACTGGAAGTTTTCATAATAAATTTTATGTTGACATTTAGATAAAATAAAGTGATTTAAAATGTCTCAAAACCGTCACTGTCTTTTCCATATCAATGTTACGACCTAATTACATTATATATCCTTCTTTATGAAATTATTTTTTAGGTCTAATCATATTTCTAAATAGGTATTCATAAGGATATAACTGAATGATTGGATGAATGTTATCGTTATATGAAAACACAATTAGATTGATGGGTTGATCCAAAAAAAACCATTAATATCCAGAGAACAAGATATGAATATATATCCAAGAATTGAATGGTTCTATAATAAAAATAACCCTTTTAATAATTATTATAATTAAAAGAAAAAACTATGAATTATAAGTAGGCTGAAGACTTCCCCAAAACATTAAGAGAATCCTCATGTCTTAATTAGATACCATTGAATACAGTTCTCAATGAATCCTTATAAATAGAATATTTTTTATTCTATAATGATGATAAAAAGAAATATATTTTCCTTTGGATATAAATTATGAAACTTATTAAGATGATCGACTATAATCCACATATAATTAGGACCATTAGACATTTTTATCATTATGATGACAAAATTAATGGGGGCATTATTTCATTTCTATTCATTTTTTCTTAACAATTATAAAAACTCATTGGGATTTTACCACTTATCCTTAACATTATATTATACCAAGTAACCAGAATAAATAATCAAAAATATATCTCTTTATTAATTACTCAGAAAAATACTATTTCATAAGATTATACATATTTTTTACTCCAATAATAAAATATAATGGTAAACTATGAGATTCATGCAGAATATTATTCATCAAATCTTGTAAGATGGATGAATATACATGGTTCCTAAACACTGACATTCAATCAAAATCAATATTAAACACTGTAATGATTCATACCATATTTTTCAACTTGTCTTCTTCCTTATGTGGAACGTTAATCTCAATATATAGAGATTATTGAACACACTATTAAGTAACATATGATCTCTCCCCATCCATTAATATTTCCATTTCAATACTTTAAAAATATGTAAATAATTTATATATTGGGATCCTTATCACTTGGATTATTCCATTATCTAATCAACATAGATAATCTACAACCTTGATTAATTTGATAAGGTGGTAATGTATTGTTCTATCAAAATAATTAATCAACTTCGACTATCATCTCTAGTTCACATTAAACAATTTCGAGAGAATATTTACTCTAAAATATTATTATCAGTATATATATATCATGCAATTCCAAAAAATTATAATTTTTTAATATCATTAATGGAAAAATAAACTACTCTAGTAACATATTCTATGTTGGACATTTCTTCTCATGAACATTCAATTTTCTTGAGGCATAAGAAACAATCATATCATCTCACATGAGGATGACTCTAAATCTCTTATTTGATGTTTCATTATTGATTAAAAAGCCTTCTACACTATATGTTTGTTTAATCATATGTGTTCACACTACCATTATCTTCAATTCATGATATTTTCCTCACATGAAATTAAATTAAATAACTTTTCAATATTCATAGTTAACATAGTGAGTTGATTTGATAGCCATGAATAATTATAAAAAAATATTCAATAATATGAAACCAAATAATTAAAACTATAGATTAGGGTCATAGTGCTTATTTTGGGCCAATTTTCATTAACAGTCATCTTTGATGGATCTACTAATATACCCACACCTAAGGATATATTAACCAAAAAATAAACAATGTGTATTAAAAATTGAAACACGATTTTTTTTAAAAAAAATTACCCTTTAAGAAAATCACAATAATTTTTATTTCATTTCTGGGACCTTGTTTTCCCATTAAATATAAAATAAGTTAATCAATAAATATTTCTACAAACTTACCAATTTATTCTCTGAACAATATATTCATTAAAACCATAAATTTAATAGGATAATTAATATTAGAAAATTCCTTCACTATAAATTCATAATCTCTACAGATTATACATAAGATATTCTTGCATATGTATTCAATTGAACTCTCAATTTTTAGTATCTGAATCATATATGAATCTTAGAAAACTTTTTAGATCCTCTTAATAGACATAACTAATCATTTATATGATTCAGATGATATTTCTTATTTAGTGGGATCTTGTTAAGTTAACTATATTCAATTTAGAGTCATATAGATCCATCTTTATTCTTAAAAAACAAATAGGTTCATCCCATGCTGAATATTTTCTATAATATAACAAATATTATGATTCTACTTGAGTTTCTTCATTAATTTCTTCATCTCAGTCAAATCAATTCAATATAGAGTAATTTAAATAGGTACATCCTTAAGAATTATTTCAATTAAATATATAACATAATTTTTCAATGTAATGAAATGAAATTTTATAAAATATAAACAGGAAACTCCCCTAAAATTATCATATATTCAATGATTGTTTTCATCCCAAATATCTGTGTTAATCACACGTCATGTGAAGTAATTACTGAACCATTCAATGGATGTTGTTTTCTTTTATTTTTTATGTTTATCTTCAAACTAACAGGAGATTATAGATTTGATCAAAATATCAAATTTGTCATACCTAATAAGAAATTTGAATGGGATATATATATATAATAATAATCCATCATCAATTTACATTATATTCAAATTGAGGTATAATAATAAGATTTATAATAATCGCATTCCCAAAAAATTCAATCTGGTATGAATCATTGGTTTCAGGTTCTATCATCTTTCTATTAGTTGTTTCATTTATAATTCCATATCTATCCACTTTGTTGGTATTTTTAAACCATTATAAAATTAATCATATATAAAATAGTGGGTATATCAATAGTCAAATATGGTATTTTATGTTATTGAGTGGATTTTAATTTTACCTTTCAGCACTTAATTATTGTACTCTATATATACAATATTGGTGATGTGATATTTCCCTTTGTCTATGGGCTTCAAAGTTTCATGATTTAGATCATCACCAATAAAAATAAAATTTGATCATTAGATATCATAATTCTCATTTTCAATGTATTATAATCACATTAGTGTGAGTGGTTCATTCTATGGTTCATTCTATCCAAAAATGGATAACTTATTTTTCGACAAACATCGATATTCCAATTCCCAATGACTTTCATTTATAGACATAATATGTTAACTACTCCGATTATTACTATTTGCTCCATGTTTCCTTCAACACATAAATCATAAATAAGTTCTTATCTTTTTCTCAGAATGGTTTTTATTATTACAATTTCATTTGATATTTTTTTATTATTATAAAAACCCTCATATCGATGGGTAAATCCAATCTTCATTAAAACTTGATATCCCATAAAATTATTTGTTGAATGATACTGATGTATATTATGGATAGATCCCTTCATAGAATTGGTTTTAATACAATAGAATAATCATTAAAAATTAATTTCTAGTTGGATGTTAAGATAGAAACATTAACATTCAATTGCTGTAATGTTTTCCTCATTTTATGTATTGAATTTATAATCCTTATGTTTTAGCTAAAATAATTTCTTCTCCATTTTCATATGAATATTTCTACTAAAGTGCATATTTTAAAATAACCTTTTTAACTCGTACCACATTATGGATTCAATTACATCTTGTTTATTTGTGTACATGATAATAGTACCCCACAACGGTAATTCTACTTCAAAAATATAGAAATACATAATAATATTTTTTGTGTTCACAAACTTTTTGAATGAAAAATATCATTCGTTTTAGTTATCTAATTCTTAGAAATGAGTGGAATAACAGACCCACTAAAACTCATTGGATGTTTCCTTTTGAAGGATTCAATGGACATTTTCTCCCTCCTTTTCCCATTTAAAATATCAAACTGATTCATAGCTTAATAAATATTGCTAATTTATAACAAATAGATATTCTATTCCAGGTTATATAACATTTTTATTCATAGGAGGAATATAATTTAATTGTCTAAAACATCAATCATTATCATAGTTCTCATATGGTACATACATTAACTAAAATGAAAAAGAATATTGTGAGTAATAATAAACCTTGGGGGAAACCATGTAATCATGAAAAATCATGTATATAATCTCCGAATTGGGGCAAATTATTTTTAGTATATTAAACATTTTTTTAACCCATGACATTAAGTATCATAATAATTTAGTTTTTTTAATTGCTAATAAATAAAATGTGAATCAACTGAAGAATATCTCCTGATAGAATCAAAACAAAATCTCATTAAGGGAAAACTAACCCCAAACAAGAATTATGGATGAGCTAAACTAGATCTGTTAGACTCCTCCTACGATACTTGGGGTTTAATGATCACAAATCCGACACATTCTGTGATATCTGTTAATCCTATGTAATCAATCTCAAAACATGTGTAAAAATGATTAGTATCTTTATGCATTTAAAATACTAAACATCTTATTAATTGATATAAATTTTGTTTAATTATTTTATATTATATTTAATTTACTTCAAAATTATTTCTTTGATGAATTCCTTTTTCTAATACATTTTATGAATATCACTCTTTATGCCTATATACAGATATTTGGCTAAGTCTGAGAAACCATGAGTCTACCACCAGTTTTTCTTTTCAGGAAATGCTTCTAGACACTGTGACCATCCAGACACCATGACCTTCAAGACACTGTAACCATCCCGACACTATTACCATCTGGACATTGTAACCATCAAGATTTCATGACCATCCAGACACCACAACCATCCAGACACAGTGAGCATCCAAACACCATAACCATCCATAGATTATGATCATCTGAACACCGTGATTGGTATCTTTATACCACCAGCATAAGGCTTTATTCCACAATAATACCATGAACTTCTTGATACACTTTTCACACTAACAAGTACTTACTCCACACCACTTTTCACTATTAAATAAATTTTCTCAAAAATAAACACTTGGTCTTTATTATATTTCAATACATTAGCCTCTGGAAAAGATCTAATCTCTAATTTTTCTCTATTTTATTAAATTCTACATTCAGGGACACAACCTCTTCATCTTGTACCATATTTTCTAATGATAATTGATCCTCATGGGATATTAATGTAGTGTTATTATAGTTCTCATTTTTTCGATCATTATTAATGTTGGACTCCTCATGTGTTAATCATGTTTTAATAATCACAAATCTCATTACTGTTAATTAATCATGATCTTCAGTGCACATCTTTCTAATGCTCTTCAAACTCAACAATAGGTGCATATCATGTTTTTATAATAACAAATCTTATGGATGTTAATTACTCTTTACAAGTTTTATGCATAATCACAATTCTATCATATATTATCTCTAATGAGTAACCTTAACTCATATTCTGCATATCACTGTCTTAGTCCAAATAAATATTTTTTGTCTAAGTATGGAGACACCGTGAAGGAATCATGGTGACTAGACACTGGGACCACTCACTATGACCAGACACCGTGACCATACACCATGACCAGACACTGTGACCACTCATCGGGACCAGACACCGTGACCAGACATTGTGACCAGACACCGTGACCAGACACTATGACCAGACACCCTGACCACACACCGTGACCACTCACCGTAACCCAGACACCGTGAAGGACACAACGTGACCAGACACCGTGATCAGACACCGTGAAGTAGACACTGTTTCCATGATGACTGTGACACCGTATCTTAAGCTTTTGTCAATATTATTTTAAATGATCCTAATGGTCATATTTGTTGTTTTAATGCAATTAATGTTATTTAATGTTAGTTGTTTTCTTGACAGGAAACTGTATATGTTACCTATAAAAAGGGAATCATTACAAATGCTAGAGATCGTGGAATATAAAAAAGATTGAGATACATTAGAGAAAGCACGCGCGCCTGACACGTCTCAACACATGTAATACAACACATGTGATCTCTGTACTGAACCAAAGAGCAACCTAGAGCACAACTGTGAAGAACACATTGCATGATTCTCAAAGAAGTTCCATACATGAAATCCTACATTTCTGAAGAACACACGACGAATCAAGAGACTGTAGAACACAAGCCGAACTACGACACTCTATTTTTCAACAGAAAAACTAGAGAGGGACTCCGAAGAATTCCTTCTCAATCCAACGAGTCCAGAGCTACATTGAAAATCACTAGAGAAATTTCTAAACTCTACATCTCTGATCTGTGATTCATTATTTACTTTTTGAGCAGTGTGTGTCAACTACTGTATTTTTACACACACACTGTCTCCTGAAATTTAACTGGAGGATCTATAAATCCTCACTCAAACTCTTACTTCTTTTATTTCCCACTGTGATAGTGGTAGATGACATGTGTGACCTGAACAACTGGTTTTCTATTGTTTTGTTTCCCACAAACAACAATGGTAGAGGTCTTGGACCTGGACAGTTTTTGTAAAACTGTTTTTAACCCCGATCTTGGGTGTGGATCAAATTATTATATATATATGAGAGGACTAAGTCTCGGCTTGAGACTAAACCTCTTATTATATCTGTTGTTCATATTTTATTTTAAGTTTAATGTATACGACATATATTATATTTATTCCGCTGCTATTACTTTAAAATAAAAAATTATTTTGAATCTAATTTGATAGTTAGATTAGCAAGTGTTTACACTTATTGTAAATCAGTAGATTAGTTTCTAAAGTTAGTTTGATCATGTGGTTAAACTAACTGAGACCTAATCAATCTTGGAGAAGCTAAGTGAACATTTACAATCTGTATAAATTCACTACAGTTTAACTTATTTTATAAATCGGGGGATTTTAACTAGACATTGTTTTAACAGAAATTTTAATTTCAACTCAATTCACCCCCCCCCTCTCTTGAGTGTCCACTCCGACCAACATTTGGTATCAAAGGTTTAGTTTTTTTTGTTCAAAGATTTTTGAAATACTCTGTTTTTCAACTGTGATTTTAGTTGCATCTTTAAAGAACATAAATTTCTGTTAGTTCTAAATTTTTTATCTCTTTAAATTGTCTTTCTAAAATCTAGTTATGGATAATCGATTAGAGGGTGTTTCTACTAACAGGACACCTTTTTTCAATGGTACCAACTATGCTCATTGGAAACTTAAAATGAAAATTCATTTAGAAAGCATAGGTTTTGATATATGTACTGCCATAGAATCAGAATATAAACTTCCCACTATGGCTAGATCCACTTGGGATGAACCTACAAAGACTGCTTATAATAATAATTGTAAATCCATGAATGCCTTGTACTGTTCTTTAGGAGATGAAGAGTTTAACAGAATTTCTGCTTGTAAAACTGCTTTTGAAATTTGGGATACCTTGGGCGTTTCTCATGAAGGAACTACTAATGTTAAGGAAATGAGTTTAAATAATTATACTATTAAATAAGATAATTTTAAAATGAAAACTGATGAACCTATTTCTGACATGTATCTCAGGGTTAATGAGATAGTCAATACAATTAATTCACTTGGAAAAGCTGTTCCAGCAAAGCAACAAATTATGAGAATCATGAGATATTTACCAGACCGATGGAGAGGCACATCCGTTTCAATCAGAGAGTCATGTGACATTGCTTCTCTACCTGTTAAATAACTCATTGGTAAGCTTATGATGTATGAGGAAGAACTCAAGGTAAACAAAGAAGAAGAAGAAGAACCTAGAAGAATGTTTTTTGCTTTCAAATCTTTAACTTCAAAGAACAAGGATAAGGAGAAACTTCACGCTATAAACGAGAGTTCAAGATGTGAAGACAGTGAAAGTGTTTCTGATAGTGATGCTGAAATGGATCACATTTCTATAAGGTTTAAGAAGTTTTATAGGAAGGATAAGTTTTTCATAAAATCAAATTACAAAGGAAAGTATGACAATAAGGAACATTGGAAGAAGGGTTGGAAAAAATCCAGATAAAAGTAATGAAGTTTTCTGTTACGAGTGCAAAAGGAAAAGACATTTTAAAGCAGACTGCCCAACACTCAAATTCAAGAAGAAATATGATTACAAGGACAGTATGTACAAAATGTCTATGAAGGATACATGGAGCACTTCTGAGGATATCTCCCCTGAATCTGATTTTTCTGAAACTGAAAACAGAAATAAGGAAAACTTGTGTATTATGACAAACACTTCTAAGGTAACAGCTGAAACACCTGCTTTAAATTCTTATTATTCTGGAGATGATACTGACTCTGATAACATGTCAAAATCTGAACTATTTGAATATTTTGATATGTTAGAAGAAACTTGTAATGAGATGAAAGACAAATACAAAGGTTTAAAGAAACATTATGCTTTAACTGTTAAACATAAATCTGATCTTGATATTGAAATGGAAATGAATGCTCAGTTGCTTAACGAAAACACTGAACTGAAATTATCTAATGAGAAACTTAGAAAGGATTTAGAAAAATTCACAAATGTAAAGGATACACTTACTCAAATGCTAGGAATGAAAGTTGCGCCAAAATAAACTACTGGAATAGGCTACAAACCTGGACAGAGACAGTTTACTAAGAATATATTTATTCCTAAATCTGGACATAATGCTGCTAATTCTAGTTCTGGACATTTATATGCTTTAACTAGTTATATCCATAGTTATAGATCTAATAAGGTTTATATTTCAATGTCTGTAGATTCTACAACTTTCATGAGACCCATAAGACAAATTTGGGTACCAAAATCCTTGATTGCTAACCTGTATGGACCCAAAAAGATCTGGGTACCAAAATCATTTCCTATCTAAATCTATTTTGTAGGAATCCTGCATAAAGAGCTCATGTAGGAAGACCTATTACTTGGACAGTGGATGTTCAAGACATATTTCTGGAGACTTCTCATACTTTAAAAGCTTAGTTAGGATTGATGGAGGTTTTGTCACCTTTGGTGATATTTCTAAAGGGAAAATCACTGGCTTAGGCCAGATTGGTAACACTGACTCAGAATTAATTTCTAATGTTTTATTTGTTGATGGACTTAAATATAATATGTTAAGTATTTCTCAATTATGTGATGATGGTTTTAATGTTCAATTTGAATATGATTCTTGCAATGTTTTTAATTCTAAAAATGATTTAGTATTTTCTAACCTGCGAAATTAAAATGTTTAGACTGTTGATTTAAATTATTTAGCTAAGCAGAATATTACTTGTTTAAATGCTTTTCATAAAGAGTCTTGGATTTGGCACAGAAGATTAGGACACTGCAATATACACTCACTTAGAAATCTTACTAGGAAGAACTAAGTTAGAGGCCTACCAAAACTTGAGTTTCCAAATGACAATGTTTCTAATCCCTGTCAAAAGGGAAAGCAACATACTGATTCTTTCAAATCAAAGAAAGAAGTGTCATCTTCTCAGCCTCTCGAGTTGGTTCACATGGATTTATTTGGACCATCTAGAGTTTCTAGTTTATATGGGAAGCACTATGTATATGTCTTAGTTGATGACTTTTCTAGATATAATTGGGTATATTTTCTAGCTAAAAAAAGTGAAGCTTGTTCTTACTTTGTTAAATATTCAATGTCTGTAGAGAACCTTACTGGACTTAAGATTAAAACTCTGAGAAGTGATCATGGCCGTGAATTTTAGAATCATGAATTTGAATCTTAATGCTCTCACAATGGCCATAGTCACAATTTCTCTACCCCTAGGACACCCCAGCAATATGGTGTAGTAGAAATAAGGAATAGAACCCTGTATGAAATTTCTAGAACTATGCTTAAGGATTATGACCTACCTATTTATTTTTGGGCTGTAGTTGTAAATACAGCTTGTTATATTATCAATCGATTCTTAATTAGACATGTTCTTAAGAGGACCCTTTATGAGTTGTGGAACCATAGTAAACCTATGGTTAACTACTTCAAAGTCATTGGCTGCAAAGTCTTTATTCTTAATACCAAAGATAATCTTGACAAGTTTGCATCCAAGAGTGATGAATGAATTTTCCTATGTTATTCTATCTCTAGTAATGTCTATAGAGTTTTAAAAATGATAACCAAGTGTGTGGAAGAATCTGTTCACATCAATTTTGTTGGAACTGATCCACATGAGCCTAAAACCTCTCTTGAAAATCTTGAAGATGATCTCTCTTGTTTTGAACCTTAATGATAATGAAAGTGGACCTATAGTTGAAACATCCAGTTTTGGAAATTTTCAAGAACCTGCTTCTGTTGATTTCCAACCAGTTGATGAACCTGAAATTTCTAGCCCTACCTTTACTAGATCAACTAGAATTCTGATGAATCGTCCTTTAGATGCTGTTGTAGGAAATCTTGATAGAGGGACACAGACTAGAGCATCTCTTAGAAATCAGGTAGAACATCATGCCTTCTTGTAATAGCTTGAACCTAAAAACATTGATGATGCTATTAATGATGAATTTTGGGTAATTTCTATGCAAAAAGAACTCAATCAGTTTGAAAGAAATAAAGATTGGAATCTTGTTGAAAGATCTAAGGACACTTTCACAATAGGCACAAAATTGCTGTTTAGAAATAAAGTAGATGAATCCGGAAACATAGTTATAAATAAAGATAGACTAGTTGCACAAGGCTATAATCAAGAAGAAGGTATTGACTATGAGGAGACTTTTCCTCCAATAGCCAGATTAGATGCTGTTAGGATTTGACATGCTTATGTTTCACATCTAAATTTTAAACTATATCAAATGGATGTCAAGAGTGCATTCTTAAACGGATATATTTATGAGGATGTTTTTGTTGAACAACCACCTGGTTTTTCAAAGCCTCATTTTCCAAATCATATTTTCAAACTATCAAAAGATTTATATGGTTTAAAGTAAGCTCCAAGATCTTGGTATGATAGATTCAGTACATTTCTAATTTCTAAAGGCTTTACAAAAGGAATAACTGATCCTACTCTTTTTATAAAATGAATTTCGAATGATGTTTTAGTAGTACAAATTTATTTTGATGATATTATCTTTGGATCATCAAAAAATTCTTTATCTACTGATTTTTAAAAAATGATGCAAAATGAATTTGAAATGAGTTTAATGGGTGAACTTAAATTCTTTCTTGGTTTTCAAAATTTTAAAAATGATGATGGAATTATTTTAACTCAAATTAAATATACTATAGATCTTTTAAAACATTTTGGATTAGATAACACAAATTGTAGTGACACAACCATGGGTACCACCTATAAGAAGGATCTTGATGAAAATAGTAAATCTGTTGATCAAACCACTTATAGAGGAATGATTGGATGTCTACTCTACCTGACTGCTAGTCATACTGATATTATGTTTATTGTGTGTATGTGTGCTAGTTTTCAAGAAAACCCTAAAGAGTAACATTTAAATGCTATAAAGAGAATTTTCAAATACCTCAAGCATAATCCCAATTTAGGACTGTTCTATCACAAAGGAAAATCAATTGAACTAGTTATTTATTCTAATGCTGTCTTTTCTGCATGTAAGCTAGTTAGAAAAAGCACCTCTGAATCATGTCATCTTTTAGGAAAGTCACTAGTGTCATGGTGTATTAAGAAACAAAATTCTGTTGCATTGTCAAATGCAAAAGCTGAATACATAGCTGCTGGAAGTTGTTGTGCACAAATTTTGTTGATGAAACACACATTACTAGAATATGGATATCAATTCAGACATGTCTCAATAAATTGTGACAACACAAGTGCTATTAATATTTCAAAGAATCATGTTTCTCATTCTAGGACAAAACATATTGATGTAAGACACCACTTTTGAGGTATCATTATCAAAATGGTGATATCACTTTGGAATTCATTGGTACTGAATATCAACATGCTGATATATTCACTAAACCATTAAATTCTGAATGATATGACTACATCATAGATGATCTTGGTATGATTAATAATAAATGAATATCTTATTAATCTTAATGTTTAAAACATTATTGTACTTTACTTTATGGTTTTATACTTACTGTTTCTAAGTTACTTTTTTATGCTCACGGTCTGACAACTCACTGTCTCACCGTGATTATATAAACTGCTCACTATTTCACCATGATGACTATAAACTGTCTCACCATGATGGCTAGTTTTCTGTCTCACCATGAGAAGTATGATAATTTTTTTAATTTTATTTTTTCTCATATCGTAGTAATTTTTTTTTCACCGTTATTTGATTTCCCGTGTTTGTGTTTTTATGACGTTTCACATTCCCAAATGATAAAACCTAAGGGTTTCATTCGACTCCTTACACGAATTCTCTCCTGAACCATCTCTTCCCTCTCGCCTAAACCTTTAGTGAATGCCAATGATGAAGCGTCCATCTTCACCCTCGTCTGAGAAGCGACGCTCTAAGAAACAGAGGAGGATACCGAGGATAGCTCCCGAAGGACCTCTAAACCCAAACTTGGTAAGCCGTAAAGTTGTACCTGAAAAAGATGTTAGCCCTGAATGGTTTTTTTCTAGAAAATCATTAGTTTTGAAAGTTTTAAATGCACAAGGATGGCTTGAATGGTTGACTGGATAGAATAGATCGATTTACCCAAGGTTGTATCTCAATTCTCTTAGTATGTGATGTTCTCTTTTGAGTTTGGAGAAAGCTTTTTGGTGACCAGTTGGATTGATGGTCAGAAGTGCTCTTTCTCTTCAATGTTATGGGATGCATGCCTAAGAATTCAACATGAAGGATTGTGTGAAGATTACCAGAGAGACCCTCCTCCAACAACTGACATCTTTGACCTAGAACCCACTTTGTAAAATCTAACTGGAAATGGATCCAAGCGAAGGTCCATAGCTTCTGAACTGGATGGGGAGACAATACTTTTGTTCAAGATTGTTCAGAATTTGGTTAGTCCAAGAAAAGGAGATTTTGCTGTGATGAAGTATCAGGATGTGTTCCTGATTCACCTGTTGAAGAATGTCCAAAAGATCAATATGTGTAAGTATGTTATCAACCATATCTGTGAGCAGATCAAAATAACTTCCAAATCCACCTCCCTGTTTTATTCAAGGATGATTTCAGCCGTGTTTCTCTCAAAAAGAATGGTTGGACCGAATGAAGAAAAATTAGAGGACATTGATTTCTGTATATCCATGCCTATCATCAGAGGGATGAAGATTAGATAATATCCCTGGAAAAAGAAATGGTTTGAGGATAGTGATCAACTGTATAAAAAGATTAATCCTGTTCACTATCGAAGAAGGCCTAAGAACCTAGTTGATCCTGGTTTGGAACCAGATGATGGGGCTGAGTACTCAGAAGAAGAAGACCAAGAAGAAGTAACAGCTGAAGTTCCACCTAGAGAAGAATCTATAATACCTCCAATGGAAAAAGTTCATGTTGAAGAGGAAAGGGGTTTTATCCCTACTGTTATCCCTGCAAAAATACCTCAATGAGAGGAAGTTGTTGTTGAAATGGAATGGACTGAGGATCCTTCAGTTGTTTTTCATGAGGAAGAAGCTCATCCCAATGCTGCAAGGAAATTAGTTTTTATCTGGTTCAGAATAGCAAGAAACCATTGAGGAAGTTTTTGTTGAAGAAACACTTTCTGTTGAGAAATAAGAAAGTCTGGAAGCTTATCCTGTGTAACAATCAGTTCCTGAGATTATTACATATGCTCAAGAAAGAATGGAAATTGCCTTTCAGGTGGCAAGGAAAAAATTTGCTAAAGATATTAGGGATGATCCTGTGGATCTTTTCCATGCTCCTGAACCTCAAGAATCTGGAAGGGAAACACAAGTTGAGGGGGAGGAAACTCGAAATCGTGATATTGGGGAAGCTGGATCTGGTGAAGCTTCTCAACCTTATGTCACTTTCTCTGTACAATCTCAGTATGAGTTCCCAAGATTTTATGATGTGAATGAGTTACAGCAAGTGACTGCAACTAGAATGGATCTTTCTTCTATGTTTCAACTGAAGTCCTTATCTCATTCAGAACCAGAACCACAGCCACAACCTCAATCTGGATCAGAATCTAAGTCTGAAGATGACTCTGACCCTCAACCAGAATCTGAGTCTCTACCTTTACATGCATCCTTACCTGAGCTTCATTCCTTTGTAACCAAAGATGATATGAATGTTTTTGGAAAGACTTTGTTATCTGGTTTTGAGAAAATTGTCTCCACTCAACCTCGCCCAGTGACTCAATTAAGTCAAGAAGATGCATCAATTCACTTGGAAAATATTATCTTTCATATTCAACCAAAGATGATCCGAGAAATTCAAGCAGTCTAAGTAGAGAATAAGCTACTGAGTGCTGATGTTGCAAATCTGAAAAGTATGGTAGCAAGTCTGCAGAATGAACTATCTGTGAGATCAGATCCTGATCTTGTTTCTGCCCCTGCACCTACTGCTGTTTCACCTGAGTCTTCATATTCCCTCTTTTCTAGGGAGATTGTGTCTCAAGTTCAACCTTACCTACTATATTTTCATGAAAAGACTGGAAAAAGGAACACGAAGATGCTGAAACGCATGAGAGAGCTTGTGGAAACTCTGAATAAGCTTACATATGAATACACTGGATGTCTGCAAAAAGTTCTGAAACAGCTCAATGTTCTAACCGAAGCTGTCAAGGCTTCACCTGCTTCTGGTCAGACTTCCACACCTGCTTTGGATGATTCTCTGCTGAGATCCTTAATTAAGGAAAAATTACAGAATGCCTTCAGTAGATTGGATCTATCTTCTTTTTCAGAAGTAATTAAGAACAGTGATAGAGCATTGGACTTGGTTAGGATCCATTCAAAGATAGCTAATGATTCTCAAAAAGAGATCTCCAAGAAAATAGATTTGTATCTTTCCTGGATTTTCTCTAAAAGTGACATGACATATCACTTTTGATATCTTTTGGAAAATCTGAGAATCCCTCCGGTGACTCAAGCTTTTAAAGATCATGTTCGGAAACTTTCAGAGTTCACCAGATTGTTGGACAGATTTCTGGAGAATAAGGAAGACTTTGGAAAGGCTATGCAGTATGGTGGTGAAATAATTACTGATTTCATCATTCATTTGAAGTCTTATCTTCATGTGAAATGTACTTCTATAGTTTCTCTAGCTGCTGCACCCCTTAGACCTAGACTTCCTTCCTTAGCATCTACTACCATGACAGCTAGCCAAGACCTTTCTCAGATATGGCCAGTCATTCTTGACCAACCTAATCCTAGATCTTCTACTGCTCCTACTTTGGCTCCATCTATTTTTGAAGGTCTACCCTTACCCTCGTTGTCTACCTCTTATATGCCTTCTTCTACTTCAGCACCAACTCCTGCTGCTGATAAAGGAAATACAAAAATGGATCCCTATAGAGTTTACCGACTATTTTTCTATTTGATGGGATGTCATTTCTTGTTTACAGTTTGTACTTATCATGTACATTGTATTATTAATGCTTTGTTTAATGACAATTGCCGAGTTTCATTTCCTTTTCTCTACTTTTTGATAATCCAAAAAGGGGGAGAAAAACCTACAAGTATCAGTTCTATAATAGTATAAATGGGGAAGAAAAACTGCAAGTATCTGTTCTATAATGTTTTTGCTATGATAGTATCTTTAATATTACATATCTTTTATATTCTGCCTATATATGATTTGTGATCATCAAAAAGGGGGAGATTGTTGGACTCCCCATGTGTTAATCATGTTTTAATAATCACAAATCTCATTACTGTTAATTAATCTTGATCTTCAGTGCACATCTTTCTAATTCTCTTCAAACTCAAAAATAGGTGCATATCATGTTTTTATAAAAAAATCATATGGATGTTAATTACTCTTTACATGTTTTATGCATAATCACAATTCTCTCATATATTATCTCTAATGAGTAACCTTAACTCATATTCTGCATATCACTGTCTTAGTCCGAATAAATTTTTTTTATCTAATTATGGAGACACCGCGAAGGACTCACCGTGACCAGACACCGTGACCACTCACCGTGACCAGACACCGTGACCAGACACCATGACCAGACACCGTGACCACTCACCGTGACCAGACACCGTGACCAGACACCGTGACCAGACACCCTGACCAGACAACGTGACCAGAAACCTTGACCCGACACCATGACCAGACACCGTGACCACTCACAGAAACCCTGACATCGTGAAGAACTCACCGTGACTAGACCCCATGATCAGAAACTGTGAAGAAGACATCATTTCCACGATCACTATGACACCGTTTCTTAAGATTTTGTCAATATTATTTTAAAGGATGCTAACAGTCATATTTGTTGTTTTTAATGCAATTAATGTTATTTAATGTTAGTTGTTTTTTGAACAGAAACTGTATCTCGTACCTATGAAAAGGGAATCATTAATACTGCCATAGCTCATGGAATATAAAAAAGATTGAGCTGCATTAGAGAAATCACGCGCGCTAGACACGTCTCGACACATATACTACAATACACGCGAGCTCTGTGTTGAACCAAAGAACAATCTAAAGCACAACTGTGAAGAACACATTGCACGATTCTCAAAGAAGTTCTATACATGAAATCCTACATTTCTGAAGAACACACTACGAATCAAGAAACTTTAGAACACAAGCCGAACTACGACACTCTGTTTTTCAACAGAAAAACTAGAGAGGGACTCCAAAGCATTCCTGCTCAATCAAACGAGTCCCGAGCCACATTGACAATCACTAGATCCATTTCTAAACTCTACATCTATGCTCTGTGATTCATTATTTACTTTTTGAGTAGTGTGTTTCATCTTCTATATTTTTACACACACACTGTCTCCTCAACTTTAACTAGAGGATCTGTAAATCCTCACTCAAACTCATACATCTTTTATTTCCCACTGGGATAGTGGTAGAGGTCGTGTGTGACCTAAACAGCTGGTTTGCTGTTGTTTTGTTTTCCACAAATAATAGTGGTAGAGGTCTTGGACCTGGACAGTTTTTGTAAAACCATTTTTAACCCCGATCTAGGGCGTGGATCAAATTCTTATATATATTTTAGAGGACTAAGTATCGGCTTGATATTGAACCTCTTGTTATATCTGCCGTGCATATTTTATTTAAATTTAATGTATACAACATATATTATATTTATTCCGCTACTATTACTTTAAAATACAAAATTATTTTGAAGCTACTTTGTAGTTAGATTATCAAGTGTTTACACCTATTGTAAATCCGTAGATTAGTTTAAAAAGTTAGTTTGATCTTGTGGTTAAAATAACTGAGACCTAATCAATCTTTGAGAATCTAAGTGAACATTTACAATCTGTATAAATTCAATACAGTTTAACTTATTTTATAAATCGGGGTATTTTAACAAGACAATGTTTTAACATAAATTTTAATTGCAACTCAATTCACCCCCCTCTTGAGTGTCCACTCCGACCAACAATTAATTAATTTTAAACTATGTTAACTTTTTTACATAACAATGTATGAATTTATTTTCAATCCATGAATCATCATTTCATATTATTCAAAATCATATATATCAACCAAAAAAATTGTTAGATTTTTCTTCTTGTATTTGATTGTGAAGAACACTATAATTTTTTCAATATACATTATTTATACTGATATTACCTCCCATATAGAACATATATATTATTTATACTATAGTTTTATACCACATACATATCAAATCTATCAACTATATTTATCCAAAAAAATATATATTTTCTTACTCATTTTTTGACTAAGTATCTTAAAAATATCCATTAATCTGTTTAATCTCCAAACATACATTTGTTTCATTAATTGATCCTAATATTTCACTCACATCCATGAAAATTGTATATTTTAAGTGTTATTTCCATCCCCTGACATGTTTAAAATGATGTCATATTCTCCTGAAGTTATACAAAATCCTGGTTCATTATGTATGACACTAATTGAATGACTTATCTATTTTAGCTTCATAAGATTATACGATTTATAAGAAATAATTTGATAATTTTTTTCAACATAAAATTTTTCATTTCCATGCTACTGTTTATTTTTTTGGTGCTCAAGGAGTATAGTTCATGATGTCTACAATGTTTTTATTAATAAAATTAAACTTCACCTGTGATATATTTAATGTTATTGTATGATTATAATATCATAATAATCATCTCTATATAAATTGTTGTTTCCATAAAAAATCAATTGATGAAATAAATTATTTTTATTTTAAAATATATAGACATGGTACACCTAATTACAATATACTAAAAAATAAATGAACTAATTCCCACCACTTTTAAGACATACCTTCATAAGATCACAAACATCAGTGAACATTTTGCCCAATAAATTTTTTTCACACTATTTATCCCACCGATAGGTATTTATTACCATCATATAAAATGTAAAATTATTTAATATTTAACTTGATAATTATTTGGATTAATAATGTCAAATAAAAACATTTTTTGGATTATTATCTATAAATTGATAATGAATGTGGAAAATCCTTATATGAAAATTTTTATTCACCATTTTCACTATAACAGATAGTTTTTCCCTAGTTTTACACAATATATAGGCTAGTTATCATTCTATTAAACTTCAATAATTATTCTTCACCATTTCAACTGATTATGAAACCCATTTGATTTTATGTGATTTTATCCTTCGATTAAAAAAATTTACAACACTCAAAATTCATTACCATAGATCATACATAGAGAGCACATTTTTTATAAATTACTATTCCTTTCATATATAGATATTACATCTTTAGAGATTAATATTCAATATATTTTACAAATACATTCCCAAAGACTATAAATTTTTAGTTTATTTGTGGAATAGAAAAAAAATTCATATTTGACGAATGTTCATCATAATACCCCAAAATATATTTGTCTATATAAATATATTTTTATGCATTCCATACATAAAACCATTCTGTATAATTAATTGAAATAAAAATGGAATGTTTGAGCTCAATTTCATATTAAGGGTAAAAAAGGTGGTATTAAACATCAAATAAATATAACATGAGAATAACGGTTTGAGAAAATTTGATTTACATTTGAAGATCCATTCCAAACATATCATAGATGAAAATATTAAATCAATCCAGAAATAATGGAAGTTCATAAGTTATTAATTATAATTCAAACATAGAATATTTTATATTATAGAATAAAATATTGAAAACACATTAATTTTTTGTATATATATAAACATATAAAATCATTCCTTATTCAAGGATCACTACCAAGACAATCATCGTTGATTTGGTTATATACCCATTCTATCATATCCTTGGTCACTATTTAATCCCCTTATAATCATAATTGAAATATTCTATTAGTGAAATGGGTTTTCTCTATATTATAGTCCTCATTATCACATTAGATAGTCAGGTATATGCAAAGAATTGGGTAACTGTGTAATTTTGGTCCCACCTATAACATAATAACAATCCATTCATATGTGTTCCATAATATTATAAATAATTCAGCACATTTTATATACCATTGAAAGGAATTGAGTTTCTAAAACATTTTATGCATAAAACATTGATAATAAAATAGTTTTATAAACATATCATCACCTTAATTATAACCCATGTAAAGAGAGATTGGGGATCAATTATATTGAACATATCCCTAGTAAAGGATAAGTAATATAGAAGGATGTTACCATAAATTAATAAAATTAAGGATCTATAGAATATTTCATGAGTTAAATAATTTTTTGATTTAGAAATAAATTATTTTAAATGTTAAATTTTCTAAAATATTAAGGGGTAAACTCATTGATGTTATCCTTTAAATAATATAATTTGGATTCTATGAATTACCAAATTATTATGGTAGGGGAACTATTTTTTTATATTATAATAATAATTCCTTCTAAATTTTTATTAAAAACCTGTAAGTAAATCATTTGAGAAATGGAAAGAATATTTGTTTTAAAAAATTATGTAATCAAATATAAATAATGAAAAACAAATTTCTAATAAAACATGGGATAATATTAAAAAAATGGAAAATGTATTAATGTAAACATGAACATGGAATGAAAATATTACTGACCAACAATGAAATAAAGTATGATTTTATTAAAATATATATATAAATCATTGTTGTTACCATGCTGTAAAAATAGATACTATAACATGATAATTAAATGAATATACAAGGGATTTGAAAAATAATGAAATTATTGAAAATTATTACATTAAATTTAATTAATAGAAATATATTCATAATAAATCCCTGTTACATTATGATACTATATCCTAAAAACCATACCTCAAATTCAAATTTATTATATTGTTGTATGAACTCTTTAATAATTGATCTAAAATTATTACCTAGAAATACATGAATCATGTACATTATTTAAATGTTATATATGACCCACTTATAACATTTAGATGCTCGTTTATTAATGATTCCTTCTTAAAAACATTATTTCTTGGTGTTATCTATTTTTTCATAAGATTTTTAGATCGATAATTATTATCCTTATAACTAAATAATTTTTAAATTATTTATAAAATATTAATATAGATATTAATATAATATATATAAATTAAATAAATATGTATAATCATCCATAAAATTTACATATAGGGAAATAATTTATAAGATTCAAGGAGATGGTAAGTCTAAAATGTTCTCAAAAATGATTTTTATTTTATATCAATATGAATAAAAGAATGATAAATATTTTTTATTAATTATAAAACTATATTGATATAATAAATAATATATATATATATATATATATTAATATTATCCATATTAACCTCGATGATATGATGAAATTAAATGTAATCACATTACTTTATAGAGGTGTCAGTATACTTGTACAAATTGATAACATTATAATTTTACAAATTATAAGATTGTGAGATGATTGAATTAATTTTATAAATATAAAATAATAATTATATCATAAATATAATATACAATATTTAATCCCATAATAATAACAATCTATAAAAAATGCTGATGTAAAATGATCTCAATCATAATGTGGTGGTGGTAGTCTATACATATGCATGAGGGATTCATTTACATCATGTTTGATTGAAAAGAAAGCATATAATGATTTTTACACAACCATAATAAATTTTATTTATATTATTTATATTTAATTTATTATTTTATGATAATTACCATATATTTATATGTAGTATAATAAAAAAATAACTTTAATGTTTTTTATATGTTGGTTACATCTCCTTCGGTTGTCCTCCTTTAGATCATTTAATAAGGATAAGTGTTATGGTCCTTTGTTAAAACAAAAATTATAATTTATGGATATGAAAATTCATAAGATAATTTGTTAGGTTTTAGTTTATGTAGATGTATTAATGTGTTGTAATTCATAGAAAAGGGCTGGGGTGTTCTTTTATTAGTGGTGGGTATGAGAGATTGGGATTTTCATCAAAAGATTAAAACATAGTATTCTAATATTCATGAGATACAGTATAAATTATAACAAATTCTTAGGTGGGAAATTATGTGACCTAAATATAGACATAAATTTCAATATCAAGATTTAATATGAAACATTACCACTATTTGTGGGTTTATCCACTGGAAACCAGTTTTAAAAGAAATAATGATAGTGAAATTATTTAATTTTTACTATTAATTAAGGAAAAAATGAAATTGACAATATTATATTTTAAAAAATATAATTATTTTAAATATTTTATCTATTTTAACTTGTTAGTATCATAATTGTTTTTGAATTTGATTTAAAAGTAATCGAAGATAATTTTTTTGAATTTCATTTAAAAATAAGCTAATAAAATCCGATAAAATAGTGGTCTCTAGAACAAAATGTTTTCTTATGTATATGAGTTTTTATAAAAAACTATAACATAGTATATACTCAAATGACTATAATTAAGATTTTAAAAATATAAATGATTTAAATTTATATTAAAATAATTTTAAATAATATTTATTTTTTAAAAAAATCATGAAATTAATGAATAGGTTTTTTGTATAAATATGAATTTCTCAATTTTTTTAGGAAAATAAATATTTTTCAAAAATCATCAAAATTAACTATAATGGGATACAATATTATGATTGATTTTGACTCGACATTGCATGTATCAATAGTTATCGACAAAATTTAATTTATTTAACGATAAATATAAAATGTAATATTGTTTTATATCATCAATCCCATATAAAATTTATTTATTCATTATTTTTTTATGACAAGTATACAAAAATGATTGGATATCTATTTTTCATCACATCATTGTTTTCCCATGTATCTTAAAATATATAATTTCTCCGTATAACTTTAACTATGGGTAGTTTTGTTCCATATATATTTATCTCTATAAATAAATATTAATACTAGTTGTTCATTATAGAAAATAACCTTATATAGTGGTAAGTCCTTTTACTTAACAATATTTAAATGATCAAATATACAATTACTTAGGATTGATACATGTAACGCAACATAATATTTATTGAGGTATAGTGGAAGCACCAAGAGATATTTTGGCTTCCATACTCGATCATAAATCACAATGTTTCTAATATATAGATGGTATTATATTTTTTATATTTTCATATTTCATTCCATTTTCCATAGAAAAAATTATTGTAATACCTTCTCACCAATATCAAAATTTATATTTCACGGACAATTGCAATAATGAAAATTATGTGGAATCCGAGTTAACATAATGCGGTGTAAAATGTCCCAGAACCATCACTATCTTTTCTATAACAATGTTACGTCCAAATTAAATTCTATACCATTAAATATCCAATTATGTTATAGATATACACTTATTTTGAAAGAGTTATTCATAATGATATAACTGAATGATCGACCGAATGTTATCGTCGTAGGAAAACTCAACTAGATGGAGGTGTTGATCCATACAACCATTCAAAAACAGAGAACAAGATGTAAAAATATATCAATGCATTGAATGGTTCTCTATGAAAAATAATCATTATGAAAATTATTATAATGTAAATAAAAAACATTGAATTCAAAGTGGGATTAAGACTTCTCCAAAACATTAAGGTAATATTTAGGTACTAATTAGATTCCATTGAATATGGTTCTCCTTGAATAATTATAAATTACATATTTTTTATTATATAATGATGAGAAAGAGATAAATATTAACCTATGGAAATAAACTGTGAAACTTATTATGCTAATAAACTATAACCCAAATAGCATAATGACCTTTAGACATTTTGAGCATTCTAATGACAAAATCAATATGGTTATTTTTTCATTACTATTCATTATTGTGTAACGATTATAACAACCCATTTGGTTTTTACTTATAATCATAAACATTCTGTTATACCACAAAACCATGATACAAAATTTATAATATATCTCGTTATTATTTCCCACCATAAATAGTATATCATATTTCTTTACATATTTATTACTCCAATAATAAAATATAATTGTAAACATTTAGATTCATGAAAAATAATTTCCATTAAAGCTTGAAAGAAAGAGCAATATACATGTCTCTAAAACCCTAACATTCCATTAAAATAAATATTAAAAAATATAATAATTCATACCATATTTTTTAACTCATCATCTTCTGTATGTGGCACATTAATCTTCACGTAAAAAGATGATTTAATACAATTTTACGTAACATATTGTAACATCCCAAGTAAGTAATGAATAATAGATATTTTTATCTATGTCTATTAATGATTAAGATAGTGTTATAGAGGCTTAAAATGAAAATAAATACAATCTTATGCATGGAATACACTAATATTCTTAAAAGATTGTTTTACTGCCTTTTGATGGCAAACCATTTTTGAATCTATATTTTGACAATTTTATAAACTATGTTTGTCAAAATAAACTTATCCTTTATGATTTGGACATCAAAATTTACTTTGTGTGAATTTTTGGTATTTTTCTGACAATGTTCATTTTTTAATGAATAGTGAAAAATACTGCATTTTACATCAAAACTAATTTTTAATCTAATTTATTTATATGATTAGATTATATTTTGAATTGGTTTTGAAGTGAAATTAGAATATATTTTTACCATTTTATCAAATGGTGGTCATTGGAATCAATTTCACTTTTAAATTAGACTTAAACTGGTGTCAATCTTTTGATACTTATTGTTTTGTAAAAACACGCTATTTGCTCTGGCAGCGGGAATTAATTATTAAATTAATTAGTGTGACTAATATGATTTGAATTTTGTAAAATAGACTTCATTTTTGAATTCGGAATATCAAATATAGCTTAGAATGAATTTTTGGTAATTTTCTGAAAAACTTCAATTTTTGATGATTAGTGAAACCACTAAGTGGTAATCAAGCAAACTGATTTTTCAGTTAAATGAAAGTTTACCACTAATGTGTATTAAATTTTTAAAATCCAACATACATGGTTGTCATTAAGAAGTAAAATTTGGATCAATGAGATTATAATAATTTTTTTGTGAATAGTAACTTATTAAGTTCTTAATCACGATTAGTGGTAATTAGGGTAGTTTAAGGTATAAATAATACTTTAATAAAATGAAATGACCTAGACACATGTCTCAACCTCATTGGTTGTGTCATGGCCGACCATGACAGGCCATGGGTCAACTTGGGGACCCCATGGATCCACTTTTGTTGGGAAATGACATAAATTACTTTTTATTTAATGTTAAAGTGAAAATGACACAAACATAATATGTTTTATGAAAACAATTTTTATGTGGGGTTATACAAGTCCAAATTTTGATTATAAATATTCATTAGAAAGATAAAAAGATTTAATACATAATAGTATTTTTTTTATGATTTTTAGACATTAAAAAAATTAAATTATTTATGACATAATAATGATGGAGCGATGACATCATTATTTGACGATTTAAATAAAATGGAAAGATAATGTAAAATCTATGAACTAAACATGTCCAAAACCAATTGGATGAGTGTATTTCGAACCCTTATCACCTTATCCACTAATTATATCAATGTGGGACCTTTTGAAACCGAAATTTTTTTTCAAATAAAGTAATGTTTCTTTACTTTCCAAAAGTGCCCCTCCTCTTCTCTTATAAAAGGCCCCCACCTCTACCTCATTTCACACACTTGTCAAGCCTTTGGCTCGGCCAAACCCTGACCATTTACTCTCTCCACATACCTCTCCTCATCCTATAGGATTCCCTTTGGGCATAATCCTTTCAAAGGAATCCTTTAGGCTCAAATCAAACGGAGTTACACTTTTAAAGGTAATTCGTTCTCTCATGGTCATTTGTTTTATTTTGCTTCTCCAACCCCATAAACTCTTTTTATTTACTTATTTTGTAACAAAACCAGTATCTTAAATATACTAGGATTTTGTTATAAGATTTATTTGAGCTACACTCTCACACAACTGCATCAAATGGTTAAAGAACATACGGTTTCCCTGGATGGCGAAATTCTGCCTCCCGAAACGATAATTGTTCAATACTCATTTAACACCTTCAAAGGTGGCCATTATGATGTCACTATTTTTATATATGATATATAATATGTTTATGTATTCTTTAAGATTCTGTATTTTTCATTTTTGGCATACTTTTATGGTTTCCATTATGGGTAAACACGATATCTTCATTTAAGGAAGTGCGGACTACCGCCCCCTAAAAGTGATGTGATTCGTTAATGCCATATGTGGGACGTGTAAAGGATGGTTTTAAAGTTATTATATATCATGTTATACTGGAATTATAATATACCTCTATATCATTAATATTTCTTTCCATTAAAGTATGAGATAGAAATGAAAGTAGCGTTCATGCGTACGTACGGCTTACCGTCTCCATGAACGGTGCATTTCATTTCTTATCCCCAAATGTAATGTACTATTAAAATTACATGTATATAATGTATATATATATAATTAATGATATATCTAAATGATGAATATAATTCTGGAATTAAAATATACATACCTCTCATTTAGTTTTAATTCCACTAATATGAAAAAGAAATGAAAGTAGCGTTCATGCGTACGTACGGCTTACCGTCTCCGTGAATGGTGCATTTCATTTCTTACCTCTAAATGATTATGTAATATTATAAATACATGTATATACTGGATATATATGATATATATGATATCCAAATCGGGAATTTCATTCTGGATATAAAGAACTTTTGACCACATGAACAACATGTAATTGTAAGAAGTCAACTTTCGACTTAAGAACCAAATATTGACAAAACAAACATTATTAACTTAAATGGTTAATAATTTTTATAACATGGCAGTAATTGATATAAAAGGAATAATAAACTTTAAAAAGGTTCTTAATCAATTATAAATTAACTCAAGTTTATTATTCAGGACGTTAAAGAACGATCGAGTCAAGTCGGACCCAAGGTAAGGGACTTCGTCTCAATCTCCTTTCATTGAGGAATATTTCGTTTTATACACAAATTTCTTTTATACGGTGTATAAACCCTTTGACTTTTACTTTTATACAAAAGGAATCTTTTTCTACAAAGCGTTTTACTAAACGACAAAAAGGAATGTTTTTTTAACGTACGCGGTGACAACGACTTTTTCCGCCACTGCGAGTATTATTTGATCTTTGGCTTCCTCAAAAAGCCATAATGTTTTTAAAATAAAATAAATACCATATACCCTTTTATGTATTTTGGTATTGAAAATGGTTTTGATAAAGGATTCTAGTATGTCAATATATTTATGATATATTGTGATTGAAATGTCGAAATATTATCATTCATTTATATTGGTTTTATGTTTTATGATTTTATATTGGTACTTGGACATTTTAACGGGTGGTTACGTTATAAACCATATGACGGGTGGTGCCGTGAATACCAAGACGGGTGGTTACATTATAACCTCCAATGCATTGGGTATGGAAGTCGGCCGTATGTCTATTCCATTAAGTATGTATGGAAATTGGCTGTATGGCTATTCCATTATGTGATATGTGTGGAAGTCGACCGTATGGTTATTCCACATAAGTATGTTTATGTCCCAAGTTACCTTTATATATGTTATGTTTTCTTTTTATGGATTTTATGGTAATCCTTTGGTTACAAAAAGGTAAATAATGATACTCTATTCAATGAAGATTTTTTATTACTTCATAAGGGTGAAAAGTATTACTTTGATAAAGTATACATGGTTTACTTGTTGTTTTGATAAACTAACAATTTTCATTCTTTGTGTATCCCTTACTGAGCTTCTTATGCTCACCCCAAGTTTTGTTGAAATGTTTTTCACAGGACTTAATGTGGAATAGGGTCAAGGATGGGATCAAGGGAATGACATGCTATATAAAACATGGAACTAGACATGTTTCTTTTAAGAGTTTTTTATTATTATGAAAACTTAGTGGAAGTGACTACTTTGTAATCTTTTGAGATGTAATAGTTATGTTCTAATTCTCTAAAACTCTAAACCTGAAAAGATCCTCAACGTGTAATCTTGTGATAACCCAAGATTAAGTAAGGTTTAAGGCTGGGGCCTTATAGTTGGTATCAAAGGTCGGTTTAGAAAACTTTAGGAGTTACAAAATTGTTAAATTATAAGTTAATTTATGATATGATTGAAATGATATAGCATTTACGGATTACCATGTTGCTTCACCTAAGATATTTCGGTGTTCAGAATGGTTTTCCGCAGAGGAAACAAAGCAGCTATGTTGGGACGACATCAGGTGGAAGACAACCTTCCAAATCAGCAACCTGAGATGGTCAGAATCGGAACTGAACAGTTTCTTGCAGTGATGGAACAGTTGACTCAGGCTATAAATGGCGGTGGTATCCATGCACGAGATCAGCCAGATCAACCGCAGAGGAACATGTCAGTGGTGGAACATTTCATGAGGCAACATCCACCATCATTCAGAGGATAACTTGACCCTGTGCTAGCTGAAGGGTGGATTAAAGCACTGGAGAAGATTTTTGATGTCATGGGGTGTTCAGAACATCAAAAGGTTAGTCTTGTTGTTTACCATTTTGAAGGTGAAGCTGATCAGTGGTGGTCGATGGTGAAAAATATAAGGGATAGTGTTGAGATTGAGGATCTTCACTGGGACGAATTCAAAGGTATGTTTCTTGAGAAATATTTTCCTAAGGTGGTTCATCTTAGGATGGAAAAATAGTTCCTAGATTGAGGCAGGAGGATGATTCAGTGGCTACTTATGAAGAAAAGTTCACTCGATTGGCAGGGTATGCTCCAAACTTCATACGAGATCTTGATAGTAAAATAAACCGTTTTTACTCAGGGTTAATGCCAAAGTATCGAAGGGATTTAGCTTCTCATGAGTTCAAAAGTTATGAAAAACTTGTTCGATGTACGGAGAAGGTGGAAATGGAGTTTACCGATGATCAGGTAATTGCTTATGCTTCACGACAGTTGAAAACTCATGAGGTAAATTACCCTACACATGATTTGGAATTAGCTGTTGTTGTTTTTGCTTTAAAAATTTGGAGGCATCATTTGTATGGAGTAAAGTGTGAAATATATACCGATCACAAAAGTTTAAAGAATATATTCACTCAGAAAGATTTAAACATGAGAAAAAGGAGATGGCTGGAATTAATCAAGGATTATGATTGTACAATTCATTACTATCCGGGAAAAGCAAATAAAGTGGCTGATGCTTTGAGTCGAAAAAGTAATGCTTCATTAACAATGTTGCATTTGGAACATGATCCTTTGGTTGACGATTTGATGAACTCTGGCATAGAAGTTGTTGGTGCAGGAAGTCCTTCTGTTTTGTTTCAGGTATCCGTGAGATCTTCTCTATCAGATAGAATCAAGCAAGCATAAAAGCAAGACAGTGAGTTGCAGAAAAAGATAGAGCTGGTTCAGAAAGGTAAGTTGCCTGAATTCAACATTGATAATAATTGTGTATTGAGATTTGGGAAGAGGTTATGTGTGCCTTGTGATTCACAGGTGAAGAGAGAGTTGTTATGTGAAGCTCATAGTTCTCCGTTTTCAATTCATCCGGGCAGTACTAAGATGTATAGAGATCTGCGGGAGTATTACTGGTGGGATGGAATGAAAAGAGACATTGCTGATTTTACTGTGAAGTGTTTGACATGTCAATAGGTTAAAGCAGAGCAGCAGGGATGCTTCAGCCTTTACCAGTGCCAGAGTGGAAATGGGAAAACATATCCATGGACTTTGTTGTGGGATTACCGAGGACATCTTGAGGTAATAATGCAATCTGGGTTATTGTTGATCGCTTGACCAAATCTGCTCATTTCTTTTCTATACGAGATACTTTCTCTCTTGATCAAATTTACCGTTTGTATCTTAAATAGATAGTTAGGTTACATGGAGTTCCTCTCTCCATTGTATCGGATCGTGATCCCAAGTTTACTTTTAACTTTTGGAAAGGCCTTCAGAAGTCGTTGGGTACTGAATTAAATTTTAGTATAGCTTTTCATCCTCAATCAGATGGGCAGTCAGAAAAAACAATCCAGACATTGGAGGATATTCTACGAGATTGTTCTATGGATTATCAGGGAAGCTGGGGCCAACATCTTTCGTTGGTTGAGTTTTCATATAATAACAGTTTTCATTCCAGTATACAGATGGAACCATTTCAGGCATTATATGGGAAGCGGTGTCGAACTCCAGCTTTCTGGGATGAAGTGGATGAAAGGAAGTTGATGGGACCAGAATTGGTAGAAGAGATGGCAGAAAAAGTTCAGATGATTCAGAAACACATGAGAACAGCTCAGAGCAGGCAGAAGAGTTATGCGGATAACCGGAGGAAAGATCTATCTTTCGAGGTAGGTGATCATGTTTTTCTCAAGGATTCTCCTTGGAAAAGTGTGATGAGATTTGGTAAGAAAGGAAAGTTGAGTCCAAGGTTCATTGGACCATACGAAATTCTGGAGAGAGTTGGATCAGTTGCATACCGAGTGGGTTTACCTCTGAGTTTATCTCAGGTACACAATGTTTTTCACGTTTCGATGTTGAGAAAGTATATGCCAGATCCATCTCATGTTTTGAGCCCAGAGGTAGTTCACCTGGAAGAGAACCTATCTTATGAGGAACAACCGGTCCAAATTCTTGACCACAGGGAGCAAGTGTTACGGAATAAGGGGATTAAGCAGGTAAAGGTTTTGTGGAAAAACCACATGATTGAAGAGGCAACATGGGAATCTGAAAATGCAATGAGGGATAATTACCCCCATTTATTCGATAAGTAAATAAATTGCGGGGACGCAATTTTCTAAAGGGGGGAAGGATGTAACATCCCAAGTAAGTAATGAATAATAGATATTTTTATCTATGTCTATTAATTATTAAGATAGTGTTATAGAGGCTTAAAATGAAAATAAATACAATCTTATGCATGGAATACACTAATATTCTTAAAAGATTGTTTTACTGCCTTTTGATGGCAAACCATTTTTGAATCTATATTTTGACATTTTTATAAACTATGTTTGACAAAATAAACTTATCCTTTATTATTGGGACAACAAAATTTACTTTTTGTGAATTTTTGGTATTTTTCTGACAATGTTCATTTTTTAATGAATAGTGAAAAATACTGCATTTTACATCAAAACTACTTTTTAATATAATTTATTTATATGATTAGATTATGTTTTGAATTGGTTTTGAAGTGAAATTAGAATATATTTTTACCATTTTATCTAATGGTGGTCATTGGAATCAATTTTACTTTGAAATTAGACTTAAACTAGTGCCAATCTTTTGATACTTATTGTTTTGTAAAAACACGCTATTTGCTCTGGCAGCGGGAATTAATTATTAAATTAATTACTGTGACTTATATGATTTGAATTTTGTAAAATAGACTTCATTTTTGAATTCGGAATATCAAATATAGCTTAGGGTGAATTTTTGGTAATTTTCTGAAAAACTTCAATTTTTGATGAATAGTGAAACCACTAACTGGTAATCAAGCAAACTGATATTTCAGTTAAATGAAAGTTTACCACTAATGTGTATTGAATTTTGAAAATCCGACATACATGGTTGTCATTAAGAATTAAAATGTGGTTCAATGAGATTATAATAATTTTTTGGTGAATAGTAACTTATTAAGTTCTTAATCACGATTAGTGGTAATTAAGGTAGTTTAAGGTATAAATAATACTTTAATAAAATTAAATGACCTAGACACATGTCCCAACCTCATTGGTTGTGTCATGGCCGACCATGAAATGCCATGGGTCAACTTGGGGACCCCAGGGATCCACTATTGTTGGGAAATGACATAAATTACTTTTTATTTAATGTTAAAGTGAAAATGACACAAACATAATATGTTTTATAAAAACAATTCTTAAGTGGGGTTATACAAGTCCAAATTTTGATTATAAATATTCATTGGAAAGATAAAACGATTTACTACATCATAGTATTTTTTTAATGATTTTTAGACATTAATTAAATTAAATTATGTATGACATAATAATGATGCAGCGATGACATCATTATTTGACGATTTAAATAAAATGGAAAGATAATGTAAAATCTATGAACTACACATGTCCAAAACCAATTGGATGAGTGTATTTCAAACCCTTAACACCTTATCCACGAATTATATCAATGTGGGACCTTTTGAAACCGAAAAACATTTTCAAATAAATTAATGTTTCTTTACTTTCCAAAAGTGCCCCTCCTCTCCTCTTATAAAAGGCCCCCACCTCTACCTCATTTCACACACTTGTCAAGCCTTTGGCTCGGCCAACCCCTGCCCATTTACTCTCTCCACATCCCTCTCCTTATCCTATAGGATTCCCTTTGGGAAGAATCCTTTCAAAGGAAGCCTTTAGGCTCAAATCAAACGGAGTTACACTTTTAAAGGTAATTCTTTCTCTCATGGTCATTTGTTTTATTTTGCTTCTCCAACCCCCTAAACTCTTTTTATTTACTTATTTTGTAACAACACCAGTATCTTAAATATACAAGGATGTTTTTATAAGATTTATTTGAGCTACACTCTCACACAACTGCATCAAATGTTTAAAGAACATACGGTTTCCGTGGATGGCGAAATTCTGCCTCCCGAAATGATGATTGTTCAATACTCATTTAACACCTTCAAAGGTGGCCATTATGATGTCACTATTTTTATATATGATATATAATATGTTTTTGTTTTCTTTAAGATTATTTATTTTTCATTTTTTTCATACCTTTATGGTTTCAATTATGGGTAAACACGATATCTTCATTTAAGGAAGTGCGGACTACCGCCCCCTAAAAGTGATGTGATTCGTTAATGCCATATGTGGGACGTGTAAAGCATGGATTTAAAGTTATTATATATGATGTTATACTGGAATTATAATATACCTCTATATCATTATTATTTCTTTCCATTAAAGTATGAGATAGAAATGAAAGTAGCGTTCATGCGTACGTACGGCTTACCGTCTCCATGAACGGTGCATTTCATTTCTTATCCCCAAATGTAATGTACTATTAAAATTACATGTATATAATGTATATATATATAATTAATGATATATCTAAATTATGAATATAATTCTGGAATTAAAATATACATACCTCTCATTTAGTTATAATTCCTCTAATATGACAAAGAAATGAAAGTAGCGTTCATGCGTACGTACGGCTTACCGTCTCCGTGAACGGTGCATTTCATTTCTTACCTCTAAATGATTATGTAATATTATAAATACATGTATATACTGGATATATATGATATATATGATATCCAAATCGGGAATTTCATTCTGGATATAAAGAACTTTTGACCACATGAACAACATGTAATTGTAAGAAGTCAACTTTCGACTTAAGAACCAAATATTGACAAAACAAACATTATTAACTTAAATGGTTAATAATGTTTATAACATGGCAGTGAGTGATATAAAAGGAATAATAAACTTTAAAAAGGTTCTTAATCAATTATAAATTAACTCATGTTTATTATTCAGGATGTTAAAGAACGATCGAGTCAAGTCGGACCCAAGGTAAGGGACTTCGTCTCAATCTCATTTCATTGAGGCATATTTCGTTTTATACACAACATTCTATTATACGGTGTATAAACCCTTTGAATTTTACTTTTATACAAAAGGAATCTTTTTCTACAAAGCGTTTTACTAAACGACAAAAAGGAATGTTTTTTTAACATACGCGGTGACAACGACTTTTTCCGCCACCGCGAGTATTATTTGATCTTTGGCTTCCTCAACAAGACGTAATGTTTTTAAAATAAAATAAATACCATATACCCTTTTATGTATTTTGGTATTGAAAATGGTTTTGATAAAGGATTCTATTATGTCAATATATTTATGATATATTGTGATTGAAATGTCGAAATATTATCATTCCTTTATATTGGTTTTATGTTTTATGATTTTATATTGGTACTTGGACATTTTAACGGGTGGTTACGTTATAAACCATATGACGGGTGGTGCCGTGAATACCAGGATGGGTGGTTACGTTATAACCTCCAATGCATTGGGTATGGAAGTTGGCCGTATGGCTATTCCATTAAGTATGTATGGAAATTGGCTGTATGGCTATTCCATTAAGTGATATGTGTGGAAGTCGACCGCATGGTTATTCCAATTAAGTATGTTTATGTCCCAAGTTACCTTTATATATGTTATGTGTTCTTTTTATGGATTTTATGGTAATACTTTGGTTACAAAAAGGTAAATAATGATACTATATTCAATGAAGATTTTTTATTACTTCATAAAGGTGAAAAGTATTACTTTGATAAAGTATACATGGTTTACTTGTTGTTTTGATAAACTAACAATTTTCATTCTTTGTGTATCCCTTACTGAGCTTCTTATGCTCACCCCATGTTTTTTTGAAATGTTTTTCATAGGACATAATGTGGAATAGGGTCAAGGATGGGATCAAGGGAATGTCATGCTATATAAAACATGGAACTAGACATGTTTCTTTTAAGAGTTTTTTTTATTATGAAAACTTAGTAGAAGTGACTACTTTGTAATCATTTGAGATGTAATAGTTATGTTCTAATTATCTAAAACTCTAAACCTGAAAATATCCTCAACGTGTAATCTTGTGATAACTCAAGATTAAGTAAGGTTTAAGGATGGGGCCTTATAGATATGATCTATCTTCTTCCAATAATATTTCCATAGAAATCCTTTAAAAATATATCAATAATGAATATATTGGGATCCTCATCATATAGATTCTTCCATTATCCTTTCAACTTAGAAAATATGCAACATTGTTCAATTTGATAAGGTGGTAATATATTATGCTAACATAATAATTAATCAACATAACCTATCATCACTAGTGCACATTAATATATTATTAGAGAATATTTATTCTAAAATATTATGATTAGTATATATATAACTTAATTCCCTAAAATTATAATTTTTTCATATCATTAAGGAAAAAATTTACTAAACAAATTACATATTCTATTTTGGGAATTTATTCTCATGAACCTTTAATATTTTTGAGTCATAAGAAACATCTATATCATCCGACATGAGGATGACTCTAAATCTCTTATGTGATGTTTCATTATAGATTAAAAAATTTCTACATTATATGGTCGTTTAATCATATGTGTTCTTACAACCATTCTCTTCAATTCATGATATTTTCCTCACATTAAATTATTGAAAATATCTTTTCCCTATTCATAGTTAGCATAGTGATTTTATTAGATAGGAATGAAAAACTATAAAAAAGATTCAATAATATGCAAGAAAATGATGAAAACTATTTATCAGAGTCACAGTTCTCAGTTTGACACAAAGTTCATGGACATTCATCTTTGATGGATTAACTAATATACCAGCACCTATGGTTATATAACCCAAAAAATAAACAATGTGTTTCCAAATTTCAAACATCATTTTTTTTAAAAACATTATTCTTTAAAAACATAAAAAAAATTACTTGAATATGATGAACTTTTTTTCCATTTAAATATATAATAAATTAATAAATAATTATTTCCACAAACTAATAAATTTTATCTCTACAAAATATATTCACTAAACCCATTATGATAATATGGGAATTAATATCAGAAAATGTCATCATTATAAATTTATAATCTCTAAATATTGTACATAATATTTCTTTGGATATGTAATCACTTTTACTCTCGATTTATTTTATCCAGATCAAATATGAATCTTAGAAAACTATCCATATCCACTGAATTGACTAAACTAATAATTTTTATTATTCGGTTGATATTTCTTATTGACTGTGAATTTTCGGTTAACTATATTAAATCTAGAGCCACATAGATCAATATTTATTCTTAAAAAATAATAGTTTCATCCCATGATGATGAATTGTTTAAAATATATCATTTATTAGAATTATAATAGAATTTTTCATTAATTTTTTCAACTAAATCCGGTCAATTCAATATGAAGTAATTTAAAAAGATACATCCTATGGTATGATTTCTATTGCAACAACAATATAATGATTCAATGTAATATAAGGAAAATTTTCAAAATATCATCAGAAAACTCCCCTAAAAGTTTCATATCATTAATGTTGACTTTCATCCAAAATATCTATTGTAATCACACCACATGATAAGTAATTAATAACCATTCAATAAATGTAATTTTCATTTGTTGTTTATATTTATCTTCACACTAATAGGAGATCATAGTTTTTTTCAAAATATCAAATGTGTGATACAAAACATGGAAATTTGAATGAGATTTATATAAATAAATATATTCCATTATCAATTTACATTATATTTAAATAGTCATATAATAATAAGATTTTTATGAATCACATTCTCAAAAAATTCAATCAGGTTTAAATCATTGGATTCTGATTCTATCATTTAACCATTCATATTTTCATTTATAATTTAATATCTAACCACTTGGTTGTATGTTTTATACCATTATAAAATTAATAAGATATAAAATTTTTGGTATATCAAGATTCAAATATGGAATTGTATGTTACAGACTGGATGATAATTTTTACTTTTAAACACTTCATTATTTTATTCCATTTATACAATAGTGGTCATGTGATATTTCCTTTTGTCTATGGGCTTCCGAGTTTCAGGATTTAGATCATAATTAATAACAATCATATTTGATCATTAGTTATCATAAATCCAATTTTCTTTTCATTATAATCACTTTAGGTTGAGTGGTTCATTCTATAGTTCTTTCTATCCATAATATGTTAACATCTTATTCCCAATACATTGATATTCATCTTCCCAATGACTGTCATTTATAAAAATAATGTGTGCACTACTCCTCTATATAATATTTACTCCATTTTTCCTTCCAAACTTTAATCAAAAAGATAATCTTGTCATTTTTATGAAAAGTTAAAATTATTATAATTTCATTTGATTTCCAAATTTATTTTCGTATCAAAACACTGATATCAATGGGTAAATCAAGTCTTCATTTCAACCGTGATACAACATAAATTTTTTTATTGAATGAGACTGTTGTATACTAAGGGTAGATCCCTTCAGAGTCTTGGGTTTAAGACACTGGAATAATAAATCAATCATAAATTTGGTTGGATGATTATATTTAAAGATTAACTTTCAATTCATGTAATGTTTTCTACATTTTTTGTATTGAATTTATAATCATTATGGATTAGCTAAAATAATACCTTCTTTATTTTCATATGAATAATACTATTGAGTTACATATTTTAAAATAACATCTTAAACTCATACAACTCTATGAATTAAATCTTTCTTATTTCATTGTGTACTTGAAAATATTACCCCACTAATCTACTTCTACATCCAAAAGATAGAAATATATATCAATAAATTAATGTTCATAAAATTGTTGAATGAAATATATATTGTTTGGAACTTATCCAATTCTCAAAAACAAGTGGAACAACATACCAACTAAAACTCATTGGATGTCACCTAAAGAAAGATTCAATTGAACTTTTATCCCTCTTTTTCCCATTCAAAAGAAAAACATGATTCATAGAATAATTAATATTTCTAATTTATAACAAAATGATTTTCTATTCTAGGTTATATAAGATTTTCTTTTTTAGGAGGAATATAATTGAAATTTTTATAACATTAATCATTAACATAGTTCCCATAGGGTCCAACTATTTACTAATATCAATAAAAAATTGTGAGCAACAATAATAATATTGGTAAACCACATAATCATGAAAAATAATGAATACAATTTCAAAATTGGGAAATATTATTTTTAGTCTATTAAACATTTTTTACCATATTTCATTCAGTTTATTAATATTTTTAAAATATTATAATGTCTAATAAATAAAATGTAAATTAACTGAAGAATATCCCCTAATTGTATCAGATCATATTCCTATTAAGGTAAAAGTAACCCTAAACCAGAATAATGGATGAGCTAAACTAGATGAACAATTATTATGGTTTTTAGCCCTACATACATTTATTTTAAAATCACATCTACTTATAGTATCCATAGAGTGGCTTATATTCAGGAAAACCAGAAAATAACCCCCGTACAAAAACAATATGATGTAATCATATAAGTATATTTATCCAAAGTGATTTCACCCATTTTCCCAGTTACATATATCTAAATATAGAATAATATTTCATATGACACCTACTATTGTGACCCATTATTTTCATACAGATATATTACATATTAGAAGACGAATATTATATATATATTTTTAAAATACACACCTGAGGAAAATAAAGGTATAATGTCTTTGGAAACTAGAAATATACTATTCATATTTCATGAATGATCTAAATTATATCACACAAATTCATCAAAGAAATTACTATTAAAAGATAAAACATATTCAAAACCATTTTGTGTATCATGGAAAAGAACATAAGAACATGTAAGTTTAAATTTCAACACCCCTGATATTTTCTGAAATAATTTTATATTCAAATTAAACATAATATTTCATATTTTAATAAATAAAAATTATATTGAGTATCTCAAGTATTAAATGTAAAAACATTTAATCATATACGATATATAATATTGGGTTATCGTTCATTACACATGAAACAAGGTATTAAATAAAACACTATTTAATCACATTTTTCCCACAAAATTGAAAATTATATTTTAACACTTTTATAAAAATAATTTGACAATATAAAATTAATTATAGAAATTAGAATGTTAAAATTATATTGGGTGGGTTTTTTTCGATTTTTCAAGAATGTTTGATTTTTATGAAAATTGAAAAATACTTAATATTAATTTAACATTATATTTTTATTTAAAAAATTTATATTTTATATTTTATTTTTATATAGTTTAAAACATAAATTAATTCAATATTATATCAAATAATATTATTTTTTGAATATGAATCAATTTCTTGTTCAAATTTGATATAAACACATTATAAACTTTTGAACATTATCACATTACAAACCATATTTCTTTTCATGTTTGTTGGATTAATTTTAAATTTAATTATTCCATTTATGTAACTTTTTTTGAAAAAGTGGATTATATTTTCAAAATCAAAAATATTTATAATATCTAAAAAGAAAAAAATAATTTTTTACCGAAATAAACAGTTAATTAAAAATGTAATTAACTAGTTTAATGAAAAAATATGTTTCTTTGGGGGGGGGGGTTAAACTAGAATGATAAGAGTAAAAATGAAAAAAATATAATTCCTATTTAATTTAGTGAGTTTGATTCTAAATTTTAAATAAAATTATTCAAAATATTGATATTTAATTCCCCTTTCATTAGAATATGACCCTTAAATTTAGTTAAGTAAATGAAATGAAAAAAAATTCAGTTCATCATTTTAATATCTATAATGATTTGGGATATGAAAAAATGGAATATTTTCAAATATATATATATATATATATATTATTTTTAATTAAAAACATAGTTTTACCATAATAAATAATATTTACTATTTGGAGATAAATTAGTTACATAGAATTCATATGAAATCTGAACACAATAATTATTTAGATAATGATAAATAGTATAATCAAGACGAAAAACAATAAAACAGAAGTAAATTGATTTAAATATTTTTTATAAATTTTTGAGATATATATATCATTTCAATCTAGATTGAACATAATATATCTTAATTCAATTATTTTAGTGTTTTAAAATAAATTTAATAAATTTTTTCAAAATTTACATTAAATTCATTTTATATTATATGTTTTTGTTAAGTTATTTTAAATTAAACAAATGTACAATATTATATAAGTTGATTTTAAAATGTTAATAATTATCAACAATGGTCATTTAATGTATCAACATTTCTATTATAGTAACTTTAATTACCGTTAAATTTTAAAAACTCAGTAATCATTGTTATAGTCAAAGTGGTGCTTTTGCCTGTTACATGATCTTGTGTTGAAAATAAATTTCAACACACATTGGATTAATATATCCTTAATTATATGACATTTATATTATTAGGAGATCCAAGTTATATATTATGGATATCTTATGTTTTTTATTAAGGGATAAATTACAATGTTTTTAAAAATAGTTACCATTTTGAAAAAAAAATGCTTAAAATATGGAGATATTGACACAAAATAAATGTTTAAAACACGTGTTTAATTTTGTATTAATGGATTTTATGTAAAATATAGTCTCCAAAAATAATTAATTATCAGTTTTTATTCACATTACATAGGATTGACCATTCTATAGTTAATTATTTTTTCTATTTACAAAAATGCCACTCATCCTAAACTTAATAAATATAATTAGTCTCTTAATTTATTAAAATGCCTAAATAAATGAATATCAACCAAAAATGACAAAATTAACTTCTAAATTTTATTAACCTCATCATAGAATAATTTTTTTTTCATAATTCTAACCTACTACATCTTTGTTGAAAACCAAATGAGGATACCTGAAAAGAGGTAATGTTCATTAATGAGTGTTCACAGTTTAATTTCTTATTGGCCTTATTTAATTATTTTTATATATGTATTATATAATATCAAGAATATATTAAATATATTTGGATATTTTAATTTTTTATTACATTAAACCACACATAATTCAATCAAATGTTTTAAAAAATTATCATTTCTGTCTTCATCGAACTACCACATCTCAAAGCGATGATGTTCGTTTTCCCATTACCAACATTCATGTTGCGAATAATGATATATATAATGGTCATATATGTTATTTGTGTTATTTGTTATTTTATTGTTTTAATTTAATAATTATATATCACATACCGTCATAATTTCTATTTTTTAGGAATACAATAATGCCATTCATCTGTATAACAATGATCCTCCTCCTGAAGCATTGTGATTCTTTAAAGATTTACATGTAATGATGTAATTAAGGGTTCATCAAAAAATTTGATATATATCACATAATATTAATAATGTATTTATAATATATATATGTCATTTTATATTATTTGATTCACAAAATACTAAATTAAAATGGAAACGACATGCAGGCATACGTATGATCTACGGTGTCTAGGAACAATGTATTTCACTTCCTATAACTAAATATTAGATATTTATAAATACATATATAAATAATATATATTATAGTTAGATAATTTATTAAATTTTGGTGATGATAAAATAAAATTATACGTATGAATAAAAAATAATAATTCAAAACGTATACAAAAAATAATGAGGCTATTACACAGAAAATAAATTTGATATAGAATTGTTAAAAAAGGATTAACAAATGGTCATAATAAAATAATGTTTTTTATAATATATAAACATAATATTATCAAATTAATTTATAATAAAATCATATTAATTAAATAGTATGACTGAACAAGTTCTCCAAAAGTCGAGACATAACGTTATGGATTTTCGTCTCACCTTTATTTTCTATAAGACACTTAAAATGTTCCAAAAATGGTTCATTTATATAGTTTATATACATCCAATTAATTTGTTTATTGATTATTTTATATAATGTTTTGGGTATTTGAATATGTATTTTGTTATCTCTATTTCATGGGATTTACAGATTTAATGTTATCAAATTGGTAAGTGATGTTTTTCTCCATTTTTTTGAGACACATGTTATGTTATGTATCTTTATTCGTTAAAATTTTTTATATATAGACCCTTTTAAATTTAGTATTATTGATTTATTAATCCTCCATTTATTTTAATTCTCATTTCACATGAGGTTTTTTATTCAATACTTCCATACTATTATGAGTTTTATGTTACAATCTCACCCTTTATTATGGATGTTTTTGATTAAGACTCCACTATGGAATGACCATGATATACCTATAAATATATCTCATGAATTTATTTTGCTATTGTTATTATTTTATATTCAAATATTCGTACTATTTTTTTCACTCAAGTGGACTTTAATAATTAATAATATCATAATTTATTTCTCTTCTTAAATGTTAATCAGTTTTCTTTAAAACCCATGTTTTTTTAAAAAAAATTAAGAAATGTTTTATTACTCCCCTATTATGTTTAAATATAATTTTTTACCTATTTTTTATATTTTTAAATTTTTAATGAAATTATTGAGTCTATTATAAAAATATATTTACTTTGGATTTTACCCTAAATGTGAAATGAACCATTTTCTAACATGTAAAAAATGATCCAAAATATCCTCAGATCATGAATAAACTTATCATAAGATAATCCATTAAAATATTTCAAGGGTATTTTCATATAATTATTAATTTAAAATTATAATTTTTTAAAAATCGTTTTTCAATGTGAAACAATTCTTTTTCTCAAAAAATATTTCAAATGATATTTAAAAATTATTTTCCATCTATGATTTCATCCTTTGATGTTACTTGTGAATTAATGGGGATATTATCCATGGATACCTTTCTTATATATCCTTTAAATTTTTTATTTTCTTGATGAGATGTTTTTTATGAAACCTATTTATTTTCCATGTGTTATATGATGTAAATATTTTTTACAAAAACATATTTTTTTCATGGGTAATACTGTTATGAAATGAATATGAAACATGTTTATCTCCCATATGTTATCATAGGATGAAATATTTCTGATACATATTTCATTTCATTTGATATGATATAATTAAATTATAGGATCTTTTAGAAAACATATGTATGATTAAATTGTTGGATGGGTGATACCTATAACATCCTCAATTTCATTCGGTATAGATTTATATATAATAAGATAATAAGGGGAAATAATTCAATGGTCTTTATCCACTATGGGAAACATCGGTTTCATGATCCACACATGTATATAAGTATATCTCGATCCACAATAGGAAGCATGTGTGTCAAAATCCTATATGGGAAATAGATGCAGCCTCATCCACTATATAAATTTTCATAGTAGTTACACATGACCAATGAAATGGTTTTATTTATATACAATCATGGAAATCATTTATGACATATGATTATGGTTCATTATTGATTTGTTATTACTCCCATCAATTATCGACAATGTTTTCTAAAATGATAAAATTGGTTCCATGAATTATATTTATGATTTATGATAGGTTTTTAATGAATATTTTATATTATGATCATTATCATGTACACTTATTCTTATATGATAATTCAAAATGATCATAAAATGATATCTATTATGTTTGACCATAATCATCATTTGGACCATACTTAATTATGTTTATTCCCTAAGTAATGAAAAAAAATTCAGGAAGAGTACTCTAATGTGGGATTATAGTGACCCTCTCTTTTCATATGTTAACATTATATGATTTTTCAAAATAAATAATAAATTAAAAAATCATTCTCCCAATGAACGTAATAGTTTAGTTCTATTAAAAACATGTAAATTAAAACATTGTTACATAAATGAGTTACATTATACTCCACTAGGTTTTCCATGAATATAACACCTCTATGTCACATCATACAAAATACATATATTTTTATCTTGTTGAGTAGAAACATAAAAATGGGTGAGATCAGATGGTTAGTAAGGTTAATCATGGGTCACACATAAGTATAATCATGATCATAAGGGTATGATAATGTTGTCATAAGAATATAATATCATACCATCCTTATCAAATATCATTAAAATGAAGAATTGTTTAAAATTAGTTTTTCATAATGAAAAAAAAGGGAATTAATAATGTTAGACATGAATGCATAATGCAGGAACAAGGTGAGGAATTTTCTAAGATACATAATCATTTTATATTATTCTTTCAATGTTAAGTCACATTTCCTAAACTTTTATGGTCACATTATAGGGACTACACTTTCGAGGGGACACACCACTATCCCCAGTCACATTTCATTCCATATAAGGTATTAGGTTTCCGCATATTCCCATAATTGATAGGGTTTCCCAATCATCCTAATGTTGATCAAGTTCCCCCAATCTATTATAGTGGTTCAAGACAATAAAATTTACTCCCATAATTATCTAATTACATATGAATCATTACCCAGTGAATTTGATGGAGGTATAGGTCCCACACATGTAAAAATTATATCTTAAATACATGTTAAAATATCATAAATATTCATATACTAACCCATTAACTTAAATTGGAATAATAAATATGTATTCACATCAATACATATGGAAAATATGTATTTTTTAAAACAGATACATAAAATAAAAACCCGTGAAAAAAATGGGTTTCATAAATATATATAATCGGAATTATAAAACAATTAAATAAAAAACATTCAATCAAAATAGAAAATATTTTTAAAAATCATATGAATGGAACCTTCGGATAATTTTCCTAGAAAGGCATGAGTAACACCAATGGATGGTATCTTATATTGAATATAAATAAGGAATATAAATTAAAAAAATTCTTGGGTAAAATAACATATCATTATTGAAAATATTGTTGTTTAAACATGAAATATTTTTGAAAAAATTATTCCTATGAAAATAGCGTGAAATTTTACTAATGTATCTTTAGAAACCATAAAAAAATAAAATCCCATTTTCATGAAAATGATATGAATGTATACTTAATTTTTTTTAAAAACATGGGTTTTGAATAAAATATGAATCTAACTAAAGATATACAAATGCCATATTTTCATAAAAACAAATTATTTATAATCATATATTCCAAAAATTGCAATAAATATAAATAATAATTTAAGACATAATGTCCAACAAGTGGAGAATAAAATTCATTAATATTCATGAAATATTGATCAAAATGTTTCATCAATGAATGAATAATAAAAAAAACTGATAAATTATGAGATTATTTCAGGAAAATCTTTATGATTGTTATCTTTGAATCAGACTCACAATGTAAGAAAATAAAATTAAATGAATATTAAATAATATTTTGAATAATTATATTAGTAATATAACTTCTCAAATAGATATATGTACACCTCATATAAGAATATAGGTTCATAAAATGTATTGCGCATCAACCAAATCATTTTTTATTGTTTCATAAAAACAACATTAAGGATAATGTGTGAGCCGCATAGGACCAGAAGACACCATACATCAGGAAACATATTTAATAATTAAATAAGACATGAATTCAAAATTGAAAATGATTTCAGACTATTGGAAATTTTGCATTAGCGATAGATCCTGTAATATCATGCAACCTCCCTAGAAAACCACCATCATGGATATAATATCAAAATCATAGTATCATCATCATCATCACCCATTGAAATATCACATCGCTGAAATCCACGAAGGCCATCACATCCATATCGCTCTTCACCAGAGTCACCACATCACTGAAGGGAACAATTTCTAATTCATTATAGACCAGAAACAATGAAGTAGATAAATATTTAAATCAATATACACAGAGCACTCCAACAAAACCTTAAAAAATATCATTATTGTAAATAAAAAAATGGTGAACATTCATCGATGGGTGATTATCCCTCCCAGAGTCCAAAAGCCACTCGAACCGCACGTCCCATAACCTTCTTGAAGACCCAAATAATAGACTGGCTGGGAATGGATTGAAGGACCAAGATACTGTAGATGTTTTCTGGAAAAGGATTCTGCTATGGGGGACCAAGACAGAAACCCCATCGAACCATCAGAATAGAGAACCAAAATCATCGAGTCAGTATCTATCCCAATCACTATATGAAACAGAAATCTGCATCCATGAAAGAAAGATCTCACATTAAAATAACAGGTGGAATATATCACAAAAATTAAAAACAAAACAAACGGAAAATATCATTTCCTCTTTGAGTGAAGAGAAATAGAATTCCATCAATGATGGGAGCCGACACGGGTCAGAGACAATAATGACCCCACTTAGGAGCCCCTAAAAACCCACAGACTGCTAATCCACTTATCGCAATGAAAATATGAATGAATATCTCTATGTAAGACATAGATAAGTAAGGATGAATCTGTGGTTTGAGCAAATTTATAGTGGAAAGGTAATTCAATAGAGGACAACCTTCATCAGGATCAATAGAAACACCCAATAAATGTTTTTGAGGGGAAAGGGAGAAGAATGGGAAGGGTGGGACAAGGAAAAAATATTATCAAATTGATATGAAGGTACCCATAAATTTAAATATAAGAATCATAGAATACATTCATGTAAGTATATACACAAAAAAATGTTTTGAACAATATATAAGTCTAACAAAAATAACAGTGAGATGAGAAATCCCCTTATATTACATCTTGAATCTAATCATACTCGTTCATAAATCCTGCATAATAAATATATTATTATTATAAATATACCATAGACTCATATTATGATATACAATACCATATATTAGTTTACTTGTTACTCTATATTTCTTTTTTATTAACAATTCCATCTGAATGTTGTGTTTCGAGTAATATCCACTTACTTTTTCACATGTGTCTTAATTTTTTAAATTTCCATCCCTCAGATATATATCATTATTTCCAAAATGAAATTTTATTTATAACTGTCATATATATTCATTATATATATATTTTTAATAATATATAAAATATTATTAATTAAAATTAAATTAAACATTCACAGAGATAATATGGAATACATAAACATGAACATTGTTTCCATTTTCATGGCGTAGTAAATGAAATAAAAAAAATTAAAAATATGAACACACACCTACACATTTTTATTTATTAAATTAAAATATTATTATGATGTTATATATATTATATAAATTCACTAAACCCATATTTACAAGATCCCATGTTATGTGATAATGAATCACATGAATTTGAGGAGGTAGTGGTCCACAAGTCCACAACCGATGTAATCTTATTTACACAGAAAGGAAAGCATAAATCTATATGTTATATACTAATTATTGACGCATAAAAACAACATAAATAACATATATATTAAATAAAAATTTATTTTTCATCATAATTACAAATCATGAGAGGTGGTAAAAAACTAACAACATAGTTTTATGAGGTGGTAGTTCATCGTACATGAAGAAGAGTAAGTTTGTAACACATTTGATGGTTTTGTGTGAAATATTTATACAAGAAATTTAAAATGTTAAAATATCCAATATTTAGGATAATATTTTAATTATAAAATCCTTCAGTAATAATATTTTAGGGGGTGTATGATAAAAATAAATCAATAGGTCATGAGATAGGATGTTACCTATTCTTTGGTAACTCTTTTTATATTTGACCAAAGGAACTGAACGGTTGACATTATACCGAAAGGGAGGATTCTAATATTAATTTATGGATTTTGGGGGGATATTTGGGAATATATTTTTTGATATGAAGAGTGTGAGAGGTGTGAGTATGTGGGATAGTTGATTGAATTTTTATATGGTAACAGAAGTGGAAATATTAGTAGTTATTTAAAAGGGAATTCCACCCATATTTTTACAATATCACGTGGATCTAGTAATGGTCAAATTCCTATAAAAGTGAGGATAGTGTATAAATATGAACATAAAATGTACTTTGGACTGGTCTTTTTTAGTAATTTTGGGCCATATTTTTAACGTTTAATGTTTTGTTAAGGAAATTTTCCTATAATTGATGTAAATAATTTTATTCATATTTTTTATATTTCATAGAATAAATATTAGTTTAAAATATTATAACATAAATATAATTATAATTCATATTTTTGAATCCATTTTTCTGAATTGAAATAAAAAATGTGGCAAAAATAAATGCAAAATTAATGTCATAGACAGATTACGACATAAGGTTTCTAGAAAAAAAAATTAAATGTTTGGAATTTTTTTAATTACAATTACAATTTAAAATTTGATCCTATCAACTAAATTAGAATAATTATGTCATATTGATCTAATGAAACATTTATATGAAACAAAAATATAATTCTTTCTATATAAATAATTTTTTTAAATTTATGTTTTGAATTAAAATTCGGGCTTTTAATTAATCATCCATGAAATGATATTTATTAGAAAATTATAAAAAATTAAACCAAATATTTTTTTAATATCATGAATTCAAAAAATAATTTTTTTTTATTATATTATATATCTAAAAGTGTATAAAATTTATTTTATTATTAGTCACAAAAGGATATAAAAAGATGTTCATTTGAGAAAATATTATTTTCAATCAAATAAAGACATTCTAAAAAATTATATTATTTATTATTAATAATATTTATTTATATATATCCATTAAAAAATAAAAAATAATTTATTTTTATTCATGTAATATTTTTTAATTATTATGTTAGTAGAATGTGGATTAAAATCTGATATTAATAAAAAATTAATAGATACTCAAGACACGTGGGTGTTGTGTATAGCACATGATTAACTTGGTGTATCATATAGTACAATTATTAATTAGAGTATCATGTAATGGAAGACATAATAGAAAATACATTTATTAAAAACTAAGCACAAAAACACGTGGTGTTATAGTCTACCCCCTTTAAATGAATGTCTCCCTCGAAAGTCATCATTTTGATATAATAAAATTTTGATATTTGTGACTCAACATTTCTCATTGTTCTCCAAAACAATTCTGTAACTAGTGGATCATCCATAAATCCATTACAATGTCAGTTTTCTTGTATCATAGTACCCTTAATGCATGATCCCTAATTTTAACTCATTATTCCTCATAAGAATGATCATACTCCAGCATTATGACCTCTGAGTTCAGTACATGTGAATGGTTAAGTATGTACTTCCTAAATAGAGGTACATGAAATACCTCATGTAATTTAATGATATTTGGATGAATTACCATGTAATAGTCTACCAACAAGATACAATCAAGAATATAAAATGGACTAATATTACAAGGTCTTAATTTCCCTTTCATCCCAAACCTTATAACCTTATTCAATAAATAAATTCATAGAAACACTTTATAAATAACATAAAATCAGAGATACCATTGTTAGTTATTATCTTTAAATTTATTATGACATTGAAATACCTTGATATCCAGCAAAATGGTTTTAACAATCTATTCAATTTCTTATACTATCTCATGTACCAATAGATTTATTTCACAAACATCATCATAGGTATTTTGAAAACCAAATTTCATTCCATAGAGGGATTCATAAAGAAACACATGAAATTTTGAGTAAAATTTATTTTTGTAAGAAAACTCAAATACATTACTATGTTGATCCCATCAAACATTGAAATCCACAAAACATGATCTTTACAAATCCTTTAGAGTTTGAATTATTCTTTTTGACTTCCATCCATCTAAGGATGATACTAAGTATAGAAACTCAATTATATATCATATTCTTGTTGAATACATCACATGAACATTATGTTAAACTTCTCATACAAATCATATACAACGGAATGTCAAACTCCATGAAAATATACCATTTCATCAATTAATATAGATGAAAGATAAATCATAGAGAATTATTATCTAATAGAAATGAAGTGTGATGAATTTTTTAGGATATTGGTTACCTATAATATATGAATAAAACTACTAAGAGATTTTGGTATCCAAATGATAGAATAGATTATGACATTATACCATTTCAATTTTGGTATAGGTAATCGATGCAAGCTCCAATTATATTATTTTCCATTGGACTTATCTTGTTGGCGTACTAAGAACTGACACACAAACTCTGTGATATTAATATCATAATTTAACCCCACCTTATGTATTACATGACATCACTATACATCTTCTTACTTCTTGGATGAATAATGAATGATGATCTATGAGATTCTTCTAACATCTCCTTCTTCAAATTCAATATTGGGAGAAAACATAAAAGTCTATGCAACATTATCATTCCATACTGATAAAGGATAAACTCTAGAACATATCTATCTTTACTTTTCATTTCAAAATCATTCCCATTTTCCTATTTTATCATCATATAGTTATAATATTGTTCATTCATTTGAGAAACATCATAAATTTACACTTTTTCAATATTTCCATATCCATCATTCACTACTCAAAATATATTGGAATTTTTTTTGATACTCATCAAGGATAATTTTCCATTCTCTTTTAAACTCAAATCATATGTCAAATTTTTCACTTTCTGAAGATTTTATCATATTGGGTAGTAATAATATTATATTATATCTCACCATATTCAACGGTGTGTGTTCAAATACTTTTGGGAGAATATATATTCTTTTATTCTATGATCAGTATATATATCATGTTTTCCTATAAAGATAATTCATCAATTTCATTAATGAAAAAATTATTTTTTCTAACTCCAGATAATGAGTTTGTAATTTTCTCATGGATCATCAATTTACATGAGGAATAAGATATAATAATGATTTTTTTAATAAAAACACATACAAATACCTTCACAGATTCATAACTATAGATCAAAACCACTTCACTAATAATGAGTAATGTAATAATAGGTGAACTAACTATCTTTCTCTACAGTTACTTAAAATTTTACTCACAATTGATTATCACGAGGAAAATGGAACCCTTTTGAGTAAAATTGATTAAAGGATTTGATATTCCTGAGAAATTTCCAAAAAGCATTAGTAATATCTAGCTAAACATAGAAAAATATTGATCTATGTCAATATAGATGGTCTAGTCCAACATTTGATAGCCTTTATCCTTGATGGATCATCTATTATACTATATCATGAGATTATATGAACTTAAAAATGAACCCTTTTATATCCAAAAATTCAAAAATTGTAAATATTTCATATATATTATCATTTTATAGAGTAATTAATATAATTTTCATGTTTTCTGGAGTCTCTTACATGATCATTGAATAAATAATATTATCATCATTAAATACTAATACCAACTGATTAAGGTAATCTTTAGAGACTCGATTAATCAAAACCATGATGATAATAGGATAATTAATATGACCAAATGTAATCACTATTATTCATATAGTTTATACATTATATGGAATTTAGTGTTGTGTATACACTATTTCATGACCCTGAAATAATGATATTCAAAATGGGGGTTAATGTTATAAAACTTTTGAGCTCCACACAGTATATCAATCATGTCAACAATATGGGTAATATGATACTAGTTATTGATCTATATTGTGTTCATCTATAGATAATTAACTCAAAGTTTCATTGATCCATATATCTTCTTCATAAAGGGAATAGTTTCACCCTAAGTTGACAAACATGGCCAAATGAAACCTAGAGGAAGGTTATCATGGAATTTTTCTTCACTTCTGGAAACTCATTTGATGGAATTATACAGGGAGTCTTTGAATTTCTATGCAAACAGTTATGAGTTCTTTTGAGAAATTAATGTCCCTTTATTGTTGAAGGATAGGAAATCTTCTAGTAAAACATACTAACATTTATGAAAAAATATAATATATTGGATTCTGAATTAATCCTCAATCATATGAGACAAACACACATTTTGAGTGGGAATTGAGACCCATAAAATGAATTTTATATCCATATTATGTTCATATTTATAGTCACATTGGTACAAAATCATAGGTTGGATTGAAATAAAACGAATAACATCCCTTAATCAACAATGGACTTAGGATTTGAAAAGATAAATCTAATAAATTACTATGAATAAATTTAATATAACTATAGGTTGAATGACAATATTTTTATGAATCACATTCCCACAAAAATAAACCAATGATTTCATCACAAATTTGTGATAAAATCATAATACAATTAAGAACATCACTACAAATTATGCATCTAATAATTTTTTTGGAAGCTTAATACCTTTAGAGAATTTTTTAGATATGAACGAGCAGGTAGATCATGAATCAAATAACACAATGGATGATCTAGTGTGGAAGCTAAGTGTTCATTTTACCATGTTTCTATCAAACACCTCATTAAAGATAATGATATAATAAGATTTACCCTTTTGTATTAGTTAAATCAGTTGCTAATTATGATCATCATCACCAAACCATAGGTTTGGAACCAGATTAGAGTAATTCACATCATATGTACATTTGATGAACTAGTGTGTGGGAGTTTAATTCAATGAATCATTCCCTCAATTTATATCATTTTCCAACTTCATCAAATTAGTTCAACATTCAATTGTCTTAGGGACTTCCCTTTAACACATAACGCCATTATTATACGCCATAAGACTATTTCTTCCATTATTCATTCACAAATGAAGAATAAAATAATTTTAATCTTATTCTCATCATGGTTTTAGATTTTTTATTGAAATTATCTTCCATTTATTGTTAAAAACATGATATTGATATGAAAATATTACATGTATGTAAACATTGATAGTACAAATCACAATATCATCCATGATAATAATTTATTATATAGATAATTACCTTCTGATACATGTCTCTAAGAAACTAAATAATTGGCCAAACTTACATTCGAGTTGGATAATAATTCCAGAACATTACCTTGTATGTATTGTAAAATTGGCAACATCAGTACCTATGGAATAATAATCCTATTAATTTAACTCAAGTAACTCCTTTTCAATATTCTTATCGAGAACATGGGGAATATACATAATGAATATTACGTTCTTTAACACATCTTAATCCATGGATTTTATTTCATCTTGTTTCCTTGTATTCTTGATTAGAGTCCACCGCTGGTCTACAACACCTTATAAATGATAAAAAGTGACAATGAATTTTTTTTATTTTAAAAAATATAGAATATAAAATTTATTTTTATTAGTACCAGTCAGTTTTTCAAAAACAGGGGGATTTGATGACCCACAAAAAGACGGTGGACATTTCTTCAAGAAGGACTGAGCATAATGTTATTCCTTATTATTCTCATTTGGAAGTCAAACATGATACAGATCTTATAAACTTTGGGTTAGCATAGAAACATTGTTTTATATTGCCTCTCCAACAGAATTTAGTTTCTCATGTTGAAATCATTACAATATTAATAAAATTAACTATTAATGTGGTTCCTTCATGTTCCATCCAATGAATAAAACAAAAAATCCTTGAGTAAGATAAAAATTTTCATTATGATTAATCACATAATCATGAAAAACAACTTATAGGAATTCTAAATCATGACACCATATTTAAGCTATGACACCATAGGCATATAAAAGTTAATTCAAATCCAACTCATAATTAAATCATTCATGATGGTTCTTGATGAGTTTGTGAATTCTCAATTAATATACCTGAAAGATAAATCGTATATAATTATTCACTAATTGAAATGAAGTGTGATGAATTTGTAAGGATATTGAATATCTCTAATATATGAATTAAACAATTAAGTGTTTTTGGGGATCCAAGTGATAGAATAAACTGTGGCATTATACCATTTTCATTCTAGTATAGGTAATCGATGCAAGATCCCCTTATATTATCATCCATTATACATAAATTTTTGGCATACTAAGAACTGACACACAAACTCTATGATATTAATATCTTTATTCGATCCCACCTGATATATTCCTTGACAACACTATACATATTCTAACTTCTTGGATGAATAAGGAATGATGAACTATGAGATTCTTCTAACATCTCCTTCTTCAAATTCAATATTGAGAGAACACATAAAAGTCTATGCAACATTATCATTCCATACTGATAAAGGATAAACTCTTGAACATATCTAACTTTACTTTTCATCTCAAAATCTTTTAAATTTTCTTATTTTATCATCATATAGATATAATATTGATCATTATTTTGAGAAAGATAAGAAATATCCACTTTTTCAATATTTCCATATACATCATTCGCTAATCCATAAATATTAGAAATTTTTTGATCCTCATCAATGATAATTTTGCATTCTCTTTTAAACTCAAATCATCTGTCAAAATTTTCACTTTCCCAAGATTTTATTTTATTGGGTAGTAATAATATTTTATTATATCTCACCATATTCAACGGTGCGTGTTCAAATCCTTCTAGGAGAATATATATTTTATAATTCTATGATCATTATATATATCATGTTTTCTTATAAATTTAACTCCTCAATATCAATAATGAAAAAATTATTTTTGCTAACTCCGAATAATGAGTTGGTAATTTTCTCATGGATCATCAATTTACATGAGGAATAAGATATAATAATGATTTTTTTATAAGAACACATACAAATACCTTCATATATTCATAACTATATATCAAAACCACATCACTAAAAATATGTAATGTAATAATTGGTTAACTAACTATCCTTCTCTTCGTTTACTTGAAATTTTACTCACAATAATTTATCACAAGGAATATGGAACCCTTTTGAGTAAAATTGATTAACGGATTTTATATTCATGAGAAAATTTCCAAAAAGAATTAGTAATATCTATAAAAACATAGAAAAATATTGATCGATATCCATATGGATGGTCTAGTCCAACATTTTATATCCTTCATCGTTGAAGGATGAAGTATTATACTATAACATTAGATTATAAGAATTAAAAAATGAAACCTTTTGTATCCAAAAATTCATACATTGTAAATATTTCATATATATTCTCATTTTATAGGGTAATTAATATAATTTCCAGGTTTTCTGGATTCTCTTACATGATCGTTGAATAAATAATATTATCATCATTAAATACTACAACCAACTGATTAAGGTAATCATTAGAGACTCGATTCGTCAAAACCATGATGATAATATGATAATTAATATGACCAAATGTAATCACTATATATTCATAGATTTTATACATTATATGGAATTTAGTTTTATGTATATGCTATTTCTTGACCTTGAAATTATGATATTCAATATGAGGGTCAATGTTATAAAACTTTTGAGCTCCACACAGTATATCAATAATGTCAACAATATTGGTAAGATGATACTAGTTATTGATCTATATTGTGTTTATCTATAGATAATTAATTCAGAGTCTCATTGATAAATATATCCTCTTCAAAAATAGAAGAGTTTCACCCAAAGGTGACAAACATGGCCCAGTGAAACCCAGTGGAAGGTTCTCATGGATGTTTTCTTGACTTCTAGAAACTCATTTGATGGAATTTTACAAGGAGTCTTCGAATTGATGTGCATGAAGTTATGAGTTCAATTGATAAATTAACATCTCATTTTTGTTGAAGGATATGAACATATTCTGGTAAAACATATTAACATTTATGAAAAAATATCAGATATTGGATTCCAAATTAATCTTCATCCATATGAGACAAACACACATTATGAGTGGGAATTGAGACCCATAAACTTAATTTTATCTCCATAGTAAGTTCATACTTATAGTCACATTGGTACTTAATCATAGATTGGTTTTAAATAAAGAAACAAAACATCCCTTAATCAAAAATGGACTTAGTATTTGAAAAGATAAATCTAATAAATTACTATGATAAAATTAAATAAAACTATAGGTTGAATGGCAATATTTTTATGAAGCACATTCGCACAAAAATCAACCAATGATTTCTTCACACATTTGTGATGAAATTATAATATGATTAATAACTTCACTACTAATTATTCATCTAATAATTTTTTGGAAGCTTAATACCTTTAGGTAAAATTTTAGATATGAATGAGCAGGTATATCCATAATCAAATTACACAAGGGATGTTCTAGAGTGGAAGGTATGTGTTCCTTTAACCATGCATCTATCATACCCCTCATTAAAGATAATTATATAATAATATTTACCCTTTTGTATTTGTTAAATCGGTTTCTAATTATGATCATCATCACCAAACCATAGGTTTGGAACTAGATTAGAGTAATTCACATCATTTGTACATTTGATGAACTAATGTGTGGGCGTTTAATTCTATGAATCATTCCATCAATTTATATCATTGTCCAACTTCATCCCATTAGTTCAACATTCAATTGTCTTAGGGCCTTCTTTTTAACACATAAAGCCTTTATTATAGCACATAAGACTATTTCATCCCTTCTTCTTTCACAAATGAAGCATAAAATAATTATAATCTCATTATCATCATGGTTTTAGATTTTTTATTGAACTTATCATCTATTCCTTGTTAAAAAAATGATATTGATAAGAAAATATTAAAAGTATTTCAACATTGATAGAACAAAACACAATATCATCCATGATAATAATTTATCTTATAGATAATTACCTTATGATACATGTCTCTATGAAACTGAATAATTGGCCAACCTTACATTCGAGTTGGATAATAATTCCAGAAATTTACCTTGTATTTATTGTAAAATTGGCATCATAAGTACCTAAGAAATAATAATCCTATTTATTTATCTCAAGGAACTCCTTTTCCATATTATTATCAAGAACATGAGTAATGTCCATAATGAATATTACATTATTGAACTCGTCTCAATCCATGGATTTTATTTCATCTTGTTTCCTAGTATTCTTGATTACAGTCCTCCACTAGTCTATAACACCTTATAAATGATAACAAGTCACAATGAATTTCTTTTATTTCAAAAAATATAGAATTGAGAATGTATTTTTATTAGTACCAATCAGTTTTTCAACAACATGGGGATTTGATGACCCGCAGAAAGACGGTGGACATTTCTGCAGGAAGGACTGAGCATAATGTTGTTCCCTATATATCTCATTTGGAAGTCAAACATGATACATATATTATAAACATAGGGTTAGCATAGAAATGGAGTTTTCTATTAACTCTCCCACAGAATTTAGTAACTCATGTTCAATGACTTACAATTTCCATTAAATTGACAATTAATGTAGTTCCTTCATGTTCCAACCATTGAATAAAACAAAAAAAATACTTGAGTAAGATAAAAAATTATTTATGATTAATCACATAATCATGAAAACCCACTTATAGGAATTATAAATCATGACACCATTTTTAAGCTATGACACCATATGCATAAAAAGTTAATTCATATCCAACTTATAATTAAATCATTCATGATGGTTCTTGATGAGTTTGTGAATTCTCAAAGCATATCTCCAGGGACTATCTAACCGGGTGTAATAAAATGCCCATTATTATTAACCATATCCCAATAAAATAATGATCAAAACAATGTTTTATTTTTGATTCTTTTTTTTTATGTCTATTCCATATCCACATACACATATTGTATCAATAATGGGAATAATTTATTAGAAACCACACCCTATATGCATTACAAAAATTATTTAACATGATCATATATATTTCTCATACATAATCATATCTTATACATGTCTTTAGGGTTCTAAGAATGTTTTTTTGTCTTAGTTTTCAATTATTGAAAAAAAAATCACACAAACTATAATGAAACTTTAATTTTATACATTTTCATTAATTCAGTTTTTATGAGTAATTAATACCATAAACATATTCACAACCAAAAAATAAATTAGATTAATGCCTTTGGAGTCATAGAAACAAATACAATGGTACATAAATAGGCTAAATTATCACCCAATAGATTATCCATGACTACCACCCCTCTTAAACACAACATTCATAATACATATCATCAAAATTGGGTAAAAGGATACATAAAAATGAGTGAGATCAGAAGATCAATAATTTTATAAATTGTTATATGTAAGATTAAAAATGAAAATAAGGGTATGATAATGTGATGACAATATTATAGGATCATACCATATATATCAAAAAACATAAAAATGAATCATGGAATAATAATGTAATGTTTATAGGTAATTCATCAGAAGGTAATCTATAATATAATCCATGAAAGCATAACATAATCACACGAAATGGAATTGTGAATGACACATAGACATGTAATATAATTCAGTAATTGTCAACGAATATTTCAGAAACATGTTGTAGAACATTATGTTTACTACACATACTAATATAGACCCACCAAAATCCATACTCATAGTCCTTTCATTGCTAGGGATCGTGCTTCCCCATATTCCCATAGCGAACCAAGATTCCCCATATACCCATAGTGGCTTAAGATTCCCCACCTTCTCTGTAACATCCCAGGTAAATAATGAATAAAACATTTTCATATTTATTAATATTTTCAAATTAAATATTAATTTTACTTTAAATGGGTCTCTATGTTCGATAGCGTACCCGATACGCAACAAATATTTTCATTGAAATCTTACGTTGCACACTAGTAATAAAATAATATTATTTTAAATGGTAGTTAACGCCTAGCCGTTGTAATGGAGGTTATGAAAAGAACTTAATAAAAAATTATTATATATGTTTGTCAAATATTTTTATTTTTTTCAATAAATTTTTAGAGGAGTAAAAATGAAAATGAATCCAGTTTTTAAGTGTAAACATTCTAATATTCTTTAAAAGGTCGATTAGCCACCTTTTGCTGGCGAACCCCTTTTAAATACACTTTTTTGCAATTTTATAGGATCTATTTTTCAATATAAACATATTATTTATGATTGGGACATTGAAATTTATCTTGGGTTAATTTTTGGTATTTTTCTGACAATGTTCATTTTTCAATGAATAGTGAAAAATACTGCATTTTACATCAAAACTGCTTTTTCATATAATTTAATTTTATGGATATATTATCTTTTTAATTTTTTTTAAAGTGTAATTAGAATATATTTTTACCATGTAATCCAATTATGGTCATTGGGATTAATTTCACTTTTTAATTGGGCATAAACAAGTGCCCAATTTTTCATAAATATTGTTTCTAAAAAACCAGCTATTTATTTTGACACGGGAATTATTTTTAAATTAATTTTTGAAATTTATGTGTTTGGAATTTGGTAAAATGGATTACATATTTGGAATAAGAATGTCAAAATTATTTATTTAAAACTCTTGTTTTTTGACATTATGAATAGTAATGGAAGTAATTATCTTTAATTATCTTGATTAATGAGTAATCAGTAGTTAAAGATAATAATATAATATCATAATAATAAATAATGACCACAAAAAATGTAATAAGGCAACTGTTTGTCTCATGGCCGACCATGGGATGCCTTGTGCCAAACTTGCGGGTCCCATGGAATCACTTTTGTGAGAAAGTGACTTTTTGTCTTTTTATTTTTAAAGAATGTTAAATGTAACAAAGAATGTATCACCTAAGTAAAATATTTTTAATTTTGTATAAATAAATTATCATTTGGACTATAAATATTAATTAGAATTTTAAAATGTTTTCCTACATCATGATATTTTTTTGTAATTTTTAGACATTAAAGTTATTAAATTATTTATGCCATCATGATGGTGCAGCGATTACCTCAATAATAAAGGATTTAAATAAAATGGAAAGATATTGTAAAATATAAGACCTACACATGTCCAAAACCTATTTTATGGGTGGATTTCGAACTATTATCACCTTATCCTCGAAACACATCAATGTGAGACCATTAAAATCCGAAAATCATTCTAAAATAAAGTAACATTTCCTTACTTTCCAAGAGTGCCCCTCCTCTCCTCTTATAAAAGGCCCCCACCTCTACCTCCTTAACCACACATAAAAAGCCTTTGGATCGGCCACCCCAGACCATTTTGTCTCTCCACATCCCTCTATTACTCCTTTAATCCTCAATTTTGGCAGAAGTCTTCCCAAGGAAGCCTTTGAGCTCAAACCACAGGGAGTTACCTGATTTTAAGGTAATGTCTTCACTTGAGTCCTTTTGTTTTATTTTGCTTCTCCATCCCCCTAAACTCTTTTTATTCATTTCTTTTGTAACAACTCCAGTATAATCAATATACTAGGATGTTTTTATAAAAATTATTTGATATACACTTACACAAACCTACATCTAATGGTTAAATAACATACTGTATCCGTGGATGGCCAATTTCGGCCTCCTGAAACGATGATTGTTCAACATTCTTTTAACACCTTCAAAGGTGGCCATTAAGATTAAACTATATTTATATATGATATATAATATGTTAATGTCATACTTAAGCTTATTTATTTTTCATTTTGGGCATAACTTTATGGTTTCCATTATGGGTAAACGCGATATCATCATTTAAGGAAGTGCGGACTACCGCCCCCTCAAAGTGATGTGATTCGTTAATGCCATATGTGGGATGTATAAAGGATGGATTTAAAGTTATTATATATGACGATATACTGGAATTATAATATACCTCCATAACAATATTATTTCTTTCCATTAAAATATGAGATAGAAATGAAAATAGCGTTCATGCGTACGTACGGCTTACCGTCTCCATGAACGGTGCATTTCATTTCTTATCCCCAAATGTAATGTACTATTAAAATTACATGTATATAATGGATATATATGATATATAATACATCTAAATTATGAATATAATTCTGGAATTAAAATATACATACCTCTCATTTATTTTTAATTCCATTAATATGACAAAGAAATGAAAGTAGCGTTCATGAGTACGTACGGATTACCGTCTCCATGAACGGTGCATTTCATTTCTTACCACTAAATGATTATGTAATATTATAAATACAAGTATATGCTTGATATATATGATATATATGATATCCAAATCAGTAATTTTATTCTGGATATAAATAACCTTTGACCACACGAACAACATGTAATTGTAAGAAGTCCACTTTTGACTTAAGAACCAAATATCGACAAAACAAACATTATTAACTAAAATGGTTTAATAATGTATATAACATGTAAATAAGTTATATAAAAGGAATAATTAACTTGAAAAAGGTTCTTAAGAAAATATAAATTAACTCATGTTTATTATTCAGGAAGTTAAAGAATGATCGAGTCAAGTCGGACCCATGGTAAGGGACTTCGTCTCAATCTCCTTTCATTGAGACATATTTCATTTTATACACAACTATCTTTTATACGGCGTTTAAACCCCTTTTACATTTACTTTTATACAAAAGGAATCTTTTTCTACGAAGCGTTTTACTAAATGACCAAAAGTAATGTTTCTTTTAATGTACGCGGAGACAACGACCTTTTCCGCCGCTGTGAGTATTATTTGGTTTTTGGCTTCCTCAACAAGCCATAATGTTTTGAAAATAAAATAAATACCATATACTCTTTTATGTATTTTGGTATTGAAAATCGTTTTGATAAAGGATTCTATTATGTCAATATATTTAAATGATATATTGTGATTGAAATGTGGAAATGTTATCATTCCTTTATATTGGATTTATGTTTTATGATTTTATATTGGTACTTGGACATTTGATGGGTGGTTACGTGATAAACCATATGACGGGTGGTTCCGGGAATACCAGGATGGGTGGTTACATTATAACCTCCAATGCATTGGGTATGGAAGTCGGCCATATGGGTATTCCATTAAGTATGTATGGAAGTTGGCCATAAGGCTATTCCATTAAGTGATATGTGTGGAAGTCGACCGTATGGTTATTCCACTTAAGTATGTTTATGTCCCAAGTTACCTTTATTTGTTATGTTTTATTTATATGGGTTTTATGGTAAACCTTTGGTTACAAGAGGTTAAGTAATGATATTTTATTCAGTGAAGAGTTTTTACTACTTCATGAAGGTGAAGGTATTACTTTGATAAAGTATACATTGTTCACATGATGTTTGAAAAACAAACAGTTTTCATTCTTTGTGTATCCCTTATTGAGCTTTTTATGCTCACCCCAAGTTCTTTTGCAATGATTTTCACAGGACTTAATGTATAATAGGGTCAAGGATGGGATCAAGGGAACGTCATGCTATATAAAACATGGAACTAGACATGTTTCTTTTTAAGTGTTTTTTATTCGACGGATACTCAGTAGAAGTGTCTACTTTGTAATATTTTGAGATTTAACAGTTATGTCCTAATTCTCTAAAACTCTAAACCTGAAAAGATCCTCAATGTGAATTATTCATTTAATTTAATATTAAGATATGTTTAAGGCTGGGGCCTTATAGTTGGCATCAGAGGTCGGTTTAGACAACTTTAGGAGATAGAAAATTGTTAAATTATAAGTTAATTTATGGTATTACTGAAATGATATAGCATTTAAATATTACCATGTTGCTTGACCAAAATATTTCTGTGTTCATGTGATGAACCAGACTCTCTTGGTCCTTCCCTTTTCCAAAATTCGGGTCCTAAAGGAGTGGCGTCTTACTACGACTGATCGGTGAGACCGATCGGCGCGACTGATAGTCACAACTGATTGGTGAGACCGATCGGTGAGACCGATCGGGGAGACAGATCGGCGAGACTGATAGATGCGACCAACTGGTGAGACTGATCGGCAGGACCGATCAGTGAGACCAATCGGGGAGACGGATCGGCACGACCGATCGGTGAGATTGATCAGCATCACCCGGCCTTTGTCAAGTTGTTTCCAGATGCAGGGAGTGGCACGTCAGTGGTGGACGCTTTACCTAGGGGAGAGGAGAGAGTCTAAGGTGGCTTGAGTGGATTTGGAGAGGGAGTTCCGGGTGGAATTCTTCTCCTCGACGATGACGGCAGCAAAGAGGCATGAACTACTGTCCCTCCAGTTAGGGAGTATGTCCGTGAGGGAGCTAGGGATCATGTTCAAGGACCTCCTACTTTTTTCTCCGGACCTCTTTCCCGACGTGGAGTCTCGGGCAAGACGTTTATAAGAGGCACTCTGACCCTCCCTCCAGTATGTTGTTACCCCCATTACCCTGCTGACGTACTTGGAGGCCCAGAAGATGGAGAATGTGGTGGAGAGGATTCATGCTCTAGGGGGAGTGTCGTGAGCGGGGATCCAGCTAGGACCATCGAAGGGGAAGGCCGTCAGCACCATGCCTCCAGCATTAGGACCCTCCAGGTTCCGACCAGCAGGGAGCAGACCACAACAGTTTCAGTTTCGATCCACCAGCCCTCGCCCTTTACCTTCGGGACCGGGACCGTGGGGCTTCATCTGTGGGATCCCTGGACATCTCCAGAGTCAGTGCCCCAACCGGGTGTAGTACAGCAGTGGCAGTCAGCCCCAGCACTCGCCCCTGCAGAAGCTTCCAGCCAGACCTTTCCAGCAGCAACAGCAGGGACAGCGAGCTCCCGCTCCTCCGAGGGCAGACGTAGGAGGAGGCCGACCTCAGGGCGCTCCACAGGGACCTCGACTAGGGCGTGGTCGGGGAGGTGGCCGACAGCCGAGGGGAATGGGAGCTGGGCGTGGATAGTTACAAGCCACAGAGGCAGTAGTTCTAGCAGGGCCATAGGTTGTTCGAGGTACGATCAGTCTATTTAGAACTCTTGATTATGCCTTGTTCGATTCCAGAGCTTCGCACTCCTTTGTTGCACCCAGCCTAGCCCGTGCCTTGGGTTTTGATATAGAGAGACTTCCAGTGCCCCTAGTGTTGAGAAAACCAGTCAGTGGTCAGAACAACTTGTTTTTTGTTTGTTGGGGATGTAGACTGATGATAGGGCCACATCAGTCGGTTGGGGATCTTCTACTGCTACAGATTCAGCCATACGATGTTATCCTAGGCATCGACTGGCTATTTTCTATGTGCGCCTTCATCGACTGTTTTCGAAGAAGGGTGGTGTTCTCAGACTTGGACAGCCGGCGTGTTACCTTCACCGGAGAGCGGAGAAGTCCTAAGGGAAACAAGTGAGAGGATCCTCTCCTCTCCTTGTTGACCGAGCTGACAGTGGAATTAGTAGATGCTGAAATGATGGAAGTGCTAGAGATTGTCTGTGAGTTTATGGACATCTTTCCTGAGGAGGTGACGACTCTACCCCCTCGACGTGATATCGAGTTCGGGATAGAACTGCAGCCCGACGCTCGTCCAATCTCGATGGCTCCTTACCGAATGGCACCTTCGGAGCTACGGGAGTTGCAGATACAGATTGATGATCTGATGAAGGGGGTTATGTTTATCCGAGTGCGTCACCGTGGGGTGCTCCAGTATTGTATAAAAAGAAGGAAGATGGTGGTATTAGGTTGTGAATACACTACAGGAGGCTGAATCAGGTGATGATCAAGAATTTCTACCCTCTTCCAAGGATAGATGATCATTTCGACCAGCTGAAAGGGGAAGGATGGTTCTGGAAGATCAACCTGTGGTCTGGGTACCACCAGCTGAGGGTGAAAGGGAGAGACATCCCAAAGACAGCGTTCAGGTGCAGGTATGGGCACTTCGAGTTCGTAGTCATGCCCTTCGGTGTTATGAACGCCCCGGCTATGTTCATGGGGCTTATGAACTCCATCTTCTGGGAGTACCTGGATCAGTTAGTGGTTGTGTTCATCGACGACATCCTGGTCTACTCTAGATCAGAGGAGGACCATGCAGAGCACCTGAGGACAGTTTTGGAGGTCCTCCGACAGCACCAGCTCTATGGGAAGTTGTCAAAATTAAAGTTCTGGACATGAGAAGTGCACTTCCTCAGGAACATAGTGTATGACCAGGGGGTAGCAGTCGACCCATCAAAGGTTGAGGCGGTTGTTTCTTGGGAAGCACCCAAGAATGTGTCAGAAGTCCGAAGTTTCCTCGGGCTGGCGGGTTACTATCGGAGATTCGTACCTAACTTCTCTTGAGTAGCATCCCCTTTGATAGCTCTGAACAAGAAGGACCAGGCTTTCATATGGAGTGAACAGTTCCATTCAGCCTTCAGCTATCTGAAGGAGAAGTTGGTCAGTGCCCTAGTGTTGAGATTACCAGAAGAAGGGGTGGCCTATGAGGTATTCTGTGATGCTTCGGGACAGGGCCTGAGATGCGTGTTGATGCAGCGACAAGGGGTGATCTCTTATGGGTCCAAGCAACTGCGTTGCCATGAGCGTAATTACACCACCCACGACCTGGAGCTTTCAGGGGTCGTTTTTGCGCTAAAGATATGGCGGTACGACCTCATCGGGGAACGCTTTGTGGTCTTCACGGATTACAAAAGCTTGTGGTATATCTTCTCCCAGCAGGACTTAAACTTGTGAAAGCTGAGATGGGTAGAGTTCCTATAGTATTACGACTTCGATATCTCTTATATCGAGGGAAAGGGAAATGTGGTGGCCGATGCCTTGAGCCATAGGACACAGAGGGAAGCGGTCCGAGAGTCGGCGGATGCCTGCGAGGCAATGGAAGAGTTGGTTGCCTTACACCTGGATGCAAGGATGGATAGCTGTAGAGGCTACCTATATCAGATGACAGTGCAGTCCTCCATGTTTCAGCAAGTGGGGGAGTCTCAGTGGGGATACCTAGTGTGTGAAGTGATGTGTGACCAAGTTGGCCAGGGCAATGCTCCGGAAGGATGGATAGATGATGGTAAGAACTGGATTCTTTTCCAGAAAAGGTTGTTTGTCCCGGAGGCGATGCACGACAAGGTTCTCAGTGAGTTCCAAAACTCACCCCTGGCGGTACACCCAAGAGTTTCCAAGATGTAACAGGGTTTGAAGAGGCAATTTTGGTCGCCTGGAGTTAAGCGAGTAGTGGCAGAGTTTGTGGCCAAGTGCTTAGTGTGTCAGCAAGTGAAGGCTGAACACCGACTCCCATGCGGCCTACTACAGCCCCTATATGTCCCCAAGTTGAAGAGGGATGACATCTCAATGGATTTATTCACAGGACTACCCAAGGCCCAAGGGGGATACGACGCCATCTGGGTGGTAGTGGACAGGTTGACGAAATCGGCTCACTTTCTGGCGATCAGGGATTCGAGTACTGTGGATGATTTGGCACGAAAGTACATGGATGAGGTGGTGAGGTTGAATGGAGTTTCGAGGTCTATAGTCAAGGATAGGGATGCACAGTTTACCTCACGAGTCTGTAGAGGGTTGCAACTTGCGTTTGGCACCCAGTTACACCTTAGCACTGCTTTCCATCCCCAGACAGATGGACAAACAGAGCGCACCATCCATAACTTGGAGGATACGCTACGAGCATGTGTTCTGGACTCAAGAGGATCGTGGGTGAAATACCTTCCTCTGGTAGAGTTTTCATACAATATTAGCTACCACTCTACCATTGGAATGTCCCCGTTTGAAGCTTTGTATGGGAGGTCGTTCCGTTCGCCTGTGTGTTGGACCGAAGTAGGATAGGCAGGCATCCTTGGTCAGGAGGTGGTGCAGAACACGACAGAGAAGATTCTGCTCATACGGGAAAGGATGAAGGCGGCCCAGGACCGATAGAAGTCATATGCTGATACTAGGAGGAGGCCCTTGGAGTTAGAGGTTGGGGACCATGTGTTCTTAAAGTTCTCCCCTCGGCATGGGTAGCGGAGGATTGGCAAGGGGTGTAAGATTTCTCCCAGATTCATCGGACCCTTCTAAGTGTTGTGGCGGGTCGGCGAAGTCGATTACCAGCTAGCGTTACCACTGCCGCCACTATGGATACATGATGTCTTTCATGTGTCCTAGCTCCGTCGGTATCTGCACGACGATTCACACATCCTTGATTGGGGTGAGCTGGACATCAAGGACGAAGTGACATTTGTGGAGAGAGTAGTGGTGATCGAGGATCGCAAAGAAAAGGTGCTTCGCGGGCGAACCATTCCCTTGGTTCATGTGTTGTGGAGACATGGTGGGCTTGAGGAGAGTACGTGGGAGAGGGAAGCATAGATGTGTACCCAGTACCAAGAGTTGTTTTAAGTTTTGTTCCTTGTTGTACCTATTGTCATAGAACTTTTGTCTTTTGGCTATGAAATGTAATGGTTTTCTTCCTCTGCTAGTGTGTGAAAAGCCCCAGCTATGGGGAAGAAGAGAACCCAACCCCTAATCAAGACGCATTAAGGTGGATGCGATTAAACCCGTTCAGGCGAGTCAGTGCCGCCCAAAGTGGATAATATCTTGACATGGGGGAGGAGGCTCCCCAACCCACATGCCCGAGCAGTTTGGCATGGTATGTTGCTTGGTTCGTGACAGGAAGGTGTTCTTAGTTAATGATGAGGTTCAATCTTGAGAGGTATATTTCGGGGTGGTTGTTTGGACCCACCCTTTCCTTTTAAGTTGTTTAAATTCTCGGGGACGAGAATAGTTTGAGAGGTATCTGATGTGATGACCCAGACTCTCTTGGTCCATCCATTTGCCAAAATCCAGGTCCTAAAGGAGTGGCGTCTCAGAGCGACCGATCGGCGCGACCGATCGGGGAGACCGATCAGCACATCCGATGGGTGAGACCGATCGGTGTCACCCGGCCTTGTCATCTTGATTCCAGTAGCACTCCCTTATACGTAAATTGGGTTTTAAACCCTATTTCGACTCGTTTAAGCATGTTCGAAAGACCCATAACATGCGTAAGTGTTTTAATTAAATACTTAATCAATTCATGGGTTGGCCTAAACCACCAGACCCCCTTTTAATGATGAGTGGAGTCACATGTTCATCCCATGACCACCGCGTCTTACGCCGCGTTTTCACCTCAACCGTCCTCGGCTCTTATAAACTAAGGGTTAGCTGTGGTTTATCTTTTCTCGGTCGTGGCTTTTCAAAAATGGCTTCTGGTTCATCGAGCGCATCGTTATTTGCAAAGTTCCGTGCCCGTCCTAAGAGTCGATCGTCGATCAAACAAGTAGGGAATTTGTCCTTCGCCTCTCTCTTTTGTGTATCATGCGGGGTGGGCGTGCTTTTGATTCTATAGAACTGGTTTGACAGAACATAATGAAGACAATGACCTAATTCTACAAAGAATGATAGGGGGGATGTGTTTGTTGATGCTCTCTTATATTTTGATGATGTGTCTTCTGTGACCATCTTGTTGAGTTGTGCTGACTTATGACTCCTAAAAATCGAGGTCATTGGTGGTTGTTGTTTTTTCACTAATGAACCCTGCTGATGTTTCAAATGGCTTGTTTGTGGTTGTAAACTCCTGCTGTGAAAAGTGAATTGGTTAATCAGGTATATCCGGCGAAATAAATTGAGTCACCAGGATCTTTCATTCTGTGATAACCCCTTGTAAAAACACATGAAAATTGAAATCATGGAGTGTGTTAAGTCGTTTAATCTGAAAATGACCTTGACTTGTGTTGGTGGTGGTAATTGGATGTTTCCCTTTCAGGCCGATTGCTGGAGATGTGAGAGGGGATGGGATCTCTTGTTCATTTATACCCTCATTGGTTGTGTGAATTTGGTGGATGGGATCTCCTGTTGGTATGTATTCGGTGGTTGTGAGTTTTAAGACCCAGTGGTTACTTGCTTATATCAAAAATTGGGGTGGAATCCTCTGTTGTTGAGAATTGGGTGTGGGCGTTTTGGTTGATGGTTGACTGTTTACTTTACTGGAATTATGCCTATGCCTACTAGTTTCCCAGTAGTGCTTAAATATAAACAATATTACTGAACGTGAAATATGAAAGGGGACAAATGGGTTGTTAGCGTGAGTTGTGACTCGGACTTGAGTGCAGTTGTGATCTGTAGGCTGTCTGAAGAAAAACCTAGCTTGGGTGAGTGCTTGTTACCTATATATATATATATACTTGTAGCTTTTTGTTTCTTATTCGCGCCCCACCCTAGTTGAGCACTTAGTGCCGAACACCCCCATTTCATGGGGGAGGGTGTTTTTTCCAACACTATTCATAGTGGCTGGTTAGTAGCTCCTTTTCTGCTCCCTTTCCCGAATAGCCCAAGTATCCTTGGGCAGGCTGTGATGGCCTGAGGTCCATTATTAGCCTAAGAACCGTCGGGCGAGGTAGTGTGGTGGTTGGCCAGGTGTGTGCGGAAGGTGGTTTCCCAAGTGTCTTTGGGATGAGGCCCATGTGTCTTCGGGTGTGGCAGTGGATCCTTTAGCCCATGTGTCTTCTGGCGTGGTGGTGGTTGTTCTGGCCTAGGTGTTTGCAGGCATGGTTACATGTGAAAATTGTGGCCCAGGTGTCTGCGGACAGAATTTTGGCAGTGTGACTGCATGTGGTTGTGGCCCAGGTGTGTGCGGTCGGGATTTCGGCAGTGGGACTGCGTGTGGTTGTGGCCCAGGTGTGTGCGGGCGGGTGTGGCAGTGGGACTGCGGTGAGAATGGCGGGATTGGTCCGATGCGTAGGATATCTCAATGACTAGTGGGAAAGTGGCGCGGGGTACCCAAACATCGTTGTGCTCTTAATATATATATATCACTTGACGTGCGTTATTTGGGGAGTGTGCCTTGGTGAGGAGTGGGGTGGATAGTTTGCCTTTTTAGGTGTTTGGTTTACTCTTTTTCTCACGGACTTTAGTACGTTCCCCCACTTGTGCACGAGGGTCTTTGGTTTTCCCTACTGAGTGTACTTGTATGCTCACCCTACATATATAAAACTTCTTTCAGGTTTCAAGGAGGACTTCGGGGATCACACAAGACCTTACTAGCTCAGACCCTTGGAGCAGTTGTAGTTGTTGTTTTTCTTTTCCTCTTTTGTACTTACCTTGTAGTCACCTTTTGTACTTTTGGCTTTACTTTTGGAACATTCATGTGGGAATGGTTTATTTTTTTGGCTTTACTTTTCTTTTACCTTGGGGTTGTTGAGTTTCATCATCTCATCTCTCGATCTTATAAAATAAAAAGGGTAATGTCGTCCATATGTGAGAAATTTCCATACCCATGGTGCTAGTCACCACTCCGGGACCTACTGAAGGCAGGTCTCGGGGGTCATTATATCTACTTCAACTTAAAGAAGTAAGGGCTTGGCAATCTGCTGACCCTTCCCACTTTTGGTAAAGGCGGGACATGACAGTTCAGAATGGATTTCCGCAGAGGAAACAAAGCAGCTATGTTGGGACGAAATCAGGAGGAAGACAACCTTCCAAATCCACAACCTGAGATGGTCGGAATCAGAACTGAACGGTTTGTTGATGTGATGGAACAGTTGAATCAGGCAATAAATGGTGGTGGTATCCATGCATGAGATCAGCCAGATCAACCGCAGAGGAATATGTCAGTGGTGGAACATTTCATGAGGCAACATCCCCCATCATTCATAGGATCATCTGACCCTGTGCAAGCTGAAGGGTGGATTAAAGAACTGGAGAGGATTTTTGATGTCATGGGGTGTTCATAACATCAAAAGGTTAGTCTTGTTTTTTACCATTTTGAAGGTTAAGCTGATCAGTAGTGTTCGATGGTGAAAAATATCAGGGATAGTGATGAGATTGAGGGTCTTCACTAGGACGAATTCAAAGGTATGTTTCTTGAGAAATATTTTCCTAAGGTGGTTCCTCTTAGGATGGAAAAACAATTCCTAGAATTGAGGCTGGAGGATGATTCAGTGGCTGCTTATGAAGCAAAGTTCACTCGATTGGAAAGGTATACTCCAAAATTCATACGAGATCTTGATAGTAAAATAAACAGTTTTTACTCAGGGTTAAAGCCAAAGTATCGAAGGGAATTAGCTTCTCGTGAGTTCAAAAGTTATGAAAAACATTTTCGATGTGCGGAGAAGGTGGAAATGGAGTTTTCTGATGATCATGTGTTCTATGGCAAACAATAGAATAAGAGGTCTAGTTGGCAAGGAAAGGGGAAGAATTCATCAAAGAAGCAAGGAGGTAAGAAAACCAAATATCCATCCAGTGAGAAGTGTGGTAAAATGCATCTTGGAAAATTTTTATCCAAGTCTTGTTGGTGCTTTCAGTGTGGTATGTCTGGTCATATTGCTCGTAACTATAAGGAAGATGATCAAGCAGGCAATGAAAATCTAGTGGTAATATGTTTTATGTGTAATGAAATGGGTCATTATGGAATTGAGTGTCTAACGAAGAACTCGACTGGGGTAAATCAGCCAGACTACATGCAAAAAGGGGTGGTGAAATCCTTTGCAACAACTTCAACAGATGTTGGGACATCGAATGAAGTAGTATCAGGTACACTGTTTGTTTGTTCAGATTATTCCAATGTGTTGTCTGATTCAGGGTCTACACATTCTTTCATTTCTGAGAAGTTTTCTAGTAAATTGGAAATTCCATCTCAAGATATGAACCCTGAACTTATGGTAAAAACACCCGGAGGGAACGTTGAGACAAAAAGAAATTATAAGAACCTTCCTATCCTTGTGTGTGGAAAGAATCTACTCGCAAACCTTATTGTTTTGCCTCTAGTAGAGTTTGATGTTATTTTGGGCATGGATTGGCTTTTTGTTTATCATGCTAAGATTGACTGTAGAGCTAAAATGGTTTCTTTTCAGAATGATTTTCAGTTTGTGTACAAGAATGAACCCTTGATTTTGATAACATATCAGGAAGTTGAGAAACTATTAAAAGATGGAAATTAATGTTACCTTTCACAAATTGTTGAAAATAAAGGAACTGTTCAGATTAATTATGTTCCAGTGGTAAATGAGTATCTTGATATTTTTCCTGATGAGTTTCCTGGTATTATTCATGATCGAGAAGTTGAATTTACTGTTGAATTAGTTCCTGATTCTAAGACAATTTCAAAACCCCCATATAGAATGGCTCAAGTTGAACTTTTAGAGTTAAAGGAACAATTGAAGGAGTTATTAGATAAAGGTTTCATTCGACCTAGCACATCACCATGGGGTGCTCCTGTCTTGTTTGTTTTAAAGAATGATGGATCAATGATACTTTGCATTAATTATAGAGCCTTGAATAATATTACTATTAAGAACAAGTATCCTTTGCCTCATATCTATGATTTTTTTGATCAGCTCTAGGGAGCTCAATAATTTTTGAAGTTTGACATGAGGTCAGGGTACCATTAGTTGAATGTAAAAGAAGAAGACATTCTGAAGACTATGTTCCGTACTAGATATGGCCATTATGAATTTTTAGTTATGCCTTTTGGGTTAACCAATGCACCTTCTCTATTCATGGACCTTATGAATAGATTTTTCAATGAGTTCTTGGATAAGTTTGTAGTTGTTTTCATCGATGATATTTTGGTGTTTTCTAAAAGTAAATAGGAGCATGAATGTCAATTAAGGGTTATCTTGAAAACCTTAAATGAAAAGAATCTATATGGAAAATTCAGAAAGTGTGAGTTTTGGTTACAACAAATTTCATTCTTGGGTCACATTATTTCAAAAGATGGCATAATTGTTGATCCTGCCAAAACAAAAGTTGTTGAAGAATGGACAAGACCCACAAATGTAACTGAAATCCGTAGTTTTCGTGGTTTGGCAGGTTACTACCGAAGGTTTGATAGAAAATTTTGAAGGTTATCTAGTCCAATTACTAAGCTAACTTGGAAGTGTGTTAAGTTTATCTGGACAAAAGAATGTGATGATTGTTTTCAGGAATTGAATAGAAGATTGGTGAATGCTCCAGTTTTGGAACTACCTTCCAGGAATGGGGAGTTTGTTATCTACAATGATGCTTCATTGAAAGGACTTGGTTGTGTCCTAATGCACAATGATCAGGTAATTTCTTATGCTTCACAACAGTTGAAAACTCATGAGGTAAATTACCCTACACATGATTTGGAATTAGCTGATGTTGTTTTTGCTCTACAAATTTGGAGACATCATTTGTATGGAGTAAAGTGTTATATATATACTGATCACAAAAGTTTAAAGTATATATTCACTCAGAAATAACTGAACATGAGACAAAGGAGATGGCTGGAATTAATCAAGGATTATGACTATACAATTCATTACCATCCGAGAAAAATCAAATAAAGTGGCTGATTCTTTGAGTCGAAAAGGTGATGCTTTATTAAACTTGCTATGTTTGGAACGAGATCCCTTGGATTTTTATTTTATGAAGTTTGGCATAGAAGTTGATGGTGCAGGATGTTCTTCTTTATTGTTTCAGGTATCAGTGAGATCATCCCAATCAAACAGAATCAAGCAAGCATAGAAGCAAGACAGTGAGTTGCAAAAAAGGTAGAGCTGGTTCAGAAGGGTAAGTATCCTGAATTCAACATTGATAATGATTGTGTTTTGAGGTTTGGGAAGAGATTATGTGTGCCTTGTGATTCACAATTGAAGAATGAGTTGTTATGTGAGGCTCATAGTTCCCCTTTTTCAGTTCATCCTGGAAGTACTAAGATGTACAGTGATTTGCGGGAGAGTATTAGTGGTGGGATGGAATGAAAAGGGATATTGCTGATTTTACTGTGAAGTGTTTGACTTGTCAGAAGTTTAAAGCGGAGTAGTAGTTACCGAAAGGGATGCTTCATCCTTTACCAGTGACATAGTGGAAATGGGAAAACATATCCATGGATTTTTTCATGGGATTACCGAAGACATCTAGAGGTAATAATGCAATCTGGGTTATTGTTGATCGCTTGACTAAATCAGCTCATTTCTTTACTATATGAGATACTTATTCCCGATATCAACTTTTCTATTTGCATCTTAATGAGATAGTCAAGTTACATGGAGTTCCTCTCTCCATTGAGTCTGATTGTGATCCCAGGTTTACTTCTAACTTTTGGAAAGGCCTTCAGAAGTCGTTGGGTACTGAATTAAATTTTATTACAGCATTACATCTGCAATCAGATGGGTAGTCAGAACGAAAAATTCAGACCTTGGAGGATATGCTACGAGATTGTTAGATGGATTATCATGGAAGTTGGGACCACCATCTTTCTTTGGTTTAGTTTTCTTATAATAACCATTTTCATTCCAGTATACAGATGGCACCATTTGAGGCATTATATGGGAAGCGGTGTCGAACTCCAGCATTTTGGGATGAAGTGGGTGAAAGGAAGCTGATGGGACTAGAATTGGTAGAAGAGATGGCAGAAAAAGTTCAGTTGATTCAGAAACACATGAGAACAGCTCAGAGAAGGCAGAAGAGTTATGCAGATAACCGATGGAAGGATCTATCTTTCGAGGTTGGTGATCATGTTTTTCTCAAGGTTTCTCCATGGAAAAGTGTGATGAGATTTGGTAAGAAAGGAAAGCTGAGTCCAAGGTTTATTGGATCATATGAAATTATTGAGAAAGTTGTATCAGTTTCTTACCAAGTGGCTTTAACTCTATGTTTATCTCAGGTACACAATGTTTTTCATATTTTGATGTTGAGGAAGTATATGCCAGATCCATCTCATGTTTTGAGTCCAGAGGTAGTTCAGCTGGAGGAGAACCTATCTTATGAAGAACAACCAGTCCAGATTCTTGACCGAAGAGAGAAAGTGTTGCGAAATAAGGTAATTCACCAGGTAATGGTTTTGTGGAAAATCCATAATGTTGAAGAGGCAACGTGGAATCTGAAAATGCTATGAGGGATAAATACCCCCCACTTATTTTGATAAGTGAATAAAATTTTGAGGATGCAATTCCCAAAAGGGGGGAAGGATGTAACATCCCAGGTAAATAATGAATAAAACATTTTCATATTTATTAATATTTACGAATTAAATATTATTCTTACTTTAAAGGGGTTGCTATGTTCGATAGCGTACCTGATACGCAACAAAGAGTTTCATTGAAATCTTATGTTGAACACTAGTAATAAAATAATATTATTTTAAATGGTAGTTAACGCCTACCCATTGTAATGGTGGGAATGAACAGAACTAACTACAAAATTATTATATATGTTTGTCAAATATTTTTACTTTTTTTCAATAAATTTTAGAGATGTAAAAATGCAAATGAATCCAGTTTTTAAGCGTAATCCTTCTAATATTCTTTAAAAGGTCGATTAACCGCCTTTTGATGGAGAACCACTTTTAACTCCACTTTTTGACAATTTTATAGGATCTATTTTTCAATATAATCATATTATTTATTATTGGGACATTGAAATTTACCTTGGGTTAATTTTTGGTATTTTTCTTACAATGTTCTTTTTTCAATGAATAGAGAAAAATATTGCATTTTACATCAAAATAGCTTTTTTCATATACATTAATTATATGGTTATATTATCTTTTTAATATGTTTTAAAGTGTAATTAGAATATTTTTTTACCATGTAATCCAATGATGGTCATTGGGATTAATTTCACTTTTTAATTGGGCATAAACAAGTGCCAAACTATTCATAAATATTGTTTCTAAAAAACCCTCTATTTGTTTTGACAACCGGAATTATTTTTAAATTACTTTTTGCAATTTATGTTTTTGGAATTTGGTAAAATGGATTACATATTTGGAATCATAAGGTGAAAATTATGTATTTAATACACCTTTGTTTTTGGACATTTTGAATAGTAACGACGGTAATTATCTTTAATTATCTTGATTAATGAGTAATCTGGTAGTTAAAGATAATAAACTAATATCATAATAATAAAAAATGACCACAACAAGTGTCCTAAGGAAACTGTTTTTCTCATGGCCGACAATGGGATGTCTTGTGCCAAACATGGGGGCCCCATGAAATCACTTTTGTGAGAAAGGGACTTTTTATCTTTTTATTTTTAAAGAATGTTAAATGTAACAAAGAATGTATCACCAAAGTAAAATATTTTTTATTTTCTCTACATAAATGATCTTTTGGACTATAAAAATTCATTAAAAAGCTAAAAAGATTTAATATATCATGCTATTTTTTTGTAATTTTTAGACATTAAATTTATTAAATTATTTATGACATCATGATGATGCAGCGATTACCTCATTAATAACAGATTTAAATAAAATGGAATGATAATGTAAAATATAAGACCTAAACATCTCCAAAACCTATTGGATGGGTCTATTTATAACCCTTATCACCTTATCCTCGAAACAAATCAATGTGGGACCATTAAAATCCGAAACTCATTCTAAAATAAAGTAACATTTCCTTAATTTCCAAGAGTGCCCCTCCACTCCTCTTATAAACGGCCCCCACCTCTACCTTCTTACCCAAACTTCAAAAGCCTTTGGCTCCGCCAAAATCTGCCCATTTTCTCTATACACATCCCTCTATTACTCCTTGAATCCTTACTTTGGGCAGAAGTCTTCTCAAGGAAGCCTTTGAGCTCAAACCAAAGGGAGTTACCCGAAATTAAGGCAAGGTCTTCACTTGAGTCCTTTTGTTTTATTTTGCTTCTCCAACCCCCTAAACTCTTTTTATTCATCTCTTTTGTAACAACTCCAGTATCATAAATATACTATAATGTTTTTATAAGAAGTATTCGAGCTACACTTACACACACCTACATCTAATGGTTAAAGAACATATTGTTTCTATGGATGGTGAATTTTGGCCTCCCGAAACGATGATTGTTCAACATTCTTTTAACACCTTCAAAGGTGGCCATTAAGATGACACTATATTTATATATGATATATAATATGTTTATGTTTTCCTTAAGCTTATATATTATTCATTTTGTGCCTAACTTTATGGTTTCCATTATGGGTAAACGTGATATCTTCATTTAAGGAAGTGCAGACTACCGCCCCCACAAAGTGATGTGATTCATTAATTCCATATGTGGGACGTATAAAGGATGGATTTAAAGTTATTATATATGATGTTATACTGGAATTATAATATACCTCTATATCAATATTATTTCTTTCAATTAAATTATGAGATATAAATGAATGTAGCGTTCATGCGTACGTACGGCTTACCGTCTCAATGAACGGTGCATTTCATTTCTTATCCCCAAATGTAATGTACTATTACAAGTACATGTATATAATGGATATATATGAAGAATGATACATATAAATGATGAATATAATTCTGGAATTAAAATATACATAACTGTCATTTAGTTTTAATTCCATTATTATGACAAAGAAATGAAAGTAGCGTTCATGCGTACGTACGGCTTACCGTCTCCATGAACGGTGTATTTCATTTCTTACTTATAAATGATTATGTAATATTATAAATACATGTATATGATGGATATATATGATATATATGATATCCAAATCAGTAATTTCATTCTGGATATAAAGAACCTTTGACCACACGAAAAAAATGTAATTGTAAGAAGTCCACTTTCGACTTAAGAACCAAATATCGACAAAACAAACATTATTAACTTAAATGGTTACATAATGTTTATAACATGGAAATAAGTGATATAAAAGGAATAATGAACTTGAAAAAGGTTCTTAAGAAAATATAAATTAACTAATGTTTATTATTCAGGATGTTAAAGAACGATCGAGTCAAGTCGGACCTGAGGCAAGGGACTTCGTCTTAATCTCCTTTCATTGAGGCATATTTCGTTTTATACACAACTATCTTTTATACGGTGTATAAAATCCTTTGAATTTTACTTTAATACAAAAGGAATCTTTTTCTACGAAGCGTTTTACTAAATTTCAAAAAGGAATGTTTCTTTTAACGTACGCGGTGACAACGACCTTTTCCGCCACCGCGAGTATTATTTGGTCTTTTGCTTCCTCAACAAGCTGTAATGTTTTTAAAATAAAATAAATACCATATACTCTTTTATGTATTTTGGTAATGAAAAAGGTTTTGATAAAGGATTCTATTATGTAAATATACTTAAATGATATATTTTGATTGAAATGTGGAAATTTTATCATTCTTTTATTTTGGTTTTATTTTTTATGATTTTATATTGGTACTTGGACATTTGACGGGTTGTTACGTGATAAACCATATGACGGGTGGTGCTGTGAATACCAGGACGGGTGGTTACGTTATAACCTCCAATGCATTGGGTATGGAAGTCAGCCGTATGGCTATTCCATTAAGTATGTATAGATGTTGGTTGTATGGCTATTCCATTAAGTGATATGTGTGGAACTCGACCGTATGGTTAATCTACTTAAGTATCATTATGTCCCAAATTACCTTTACTTGTTATGTGTTATTTATATGGGTTTTATGGTAAACCTTTGGTTACAAGAGGGTAAGTAATGATATTTTATTCAGTGAAGAGTTTTCACTACTTCATGAAGGTTAAGGTATTACTTTGATAAAGTATACATGGTTTACATGATGTTTGAAAAACTAACAGTTTTCATTATTTGTGTATCCCTTACTGGGCTTTTTATGCTCACCCCAAGTTTTTTTGAAATGCTTTTCACAGGAATTAATGTGGAATAGGGTCAAGGATGGGATCAAGGGAAAGTCATGCTATATAAAACATGGAACTAGACATGATTCTTTTAAAGAGTTTCTTATTCTATGGAAACTCAGTAGAAGTTTCTACTTTGTTATCTTTTGAGATGTAACAGTTATGTCCTAATTCTCTAAAAATCAAAACCTGAAAAGATCCTCAATGTGAATTATTCATTTAATTCAATATTAAGAGATTTTTAAGGCCATGGCCTTATAGTCTCTACTGAATCAAGCATGTTTACATGATTAAAATTACAATTTCATGAGATATAAATCATTATTAAATGCATTGGAAAAAGATATAGGTCCCACTAATCTCATATTGAATCATGAATATATGTAACACGATATTAAAAATAGTCATATCATAACCATTGAAATAAAATGTGTTCTATATACATGTAATAATATCATTACATGTCGAAAATAAAGTAGATCAATACTCTATTCATTAATACAGAACCCATGAAATGAAGTAGGTTTTGTAAGAATATATCTTGGGGAAGAGAAACATGTTTCATAATTATTACACCATCAAAGAAGAAACCATTCAAAAAAATATCAATGTAACATAAGGATAATTTCCTCAGAAGATCATTAGATACACTAATAGATGTTATCATAAGAAAAAATAATTTTGTATGATCCTTTACTAACATGTCTCTGAAAATATATTTTCTTCTTTCAAAAATGATTTTTAATACATGAAACATATTTTAAAAAAATTTAGTTTTAAGATAAATTTAATAATTATCAAAGATGATAAAAAAATCATAAATCAGTTTTAAAATCATTTTTCTATTAAAATGAGAATATAAGATCATATTAAAAATATTTTTGAAAACAATTGTGAAAACCTGGTTTTGGAATAAAACAAGTATCAAATAAACGTAAGATAAGAAATCCACATACATTAGCTCTTGACTCTCGTCGTACTCGTTAAAAAATGTTATATAATAAATAATCTTTTATTATACTTATAAAATATAATAATATAATTTTATATTTATTTAAATTTAATATTTTTTATATTTCATTACATTACCCATTTAAAAGAGATTCCATGATCAGATTACATTTCAGGTAATATCTTCTTTGTTTTGCGCATGTTTCATAATTTGATAAACATTTGTCCTTAAAACATATTTTCATATTTCAATAACATAAAAATGATATTAATATCATATATATTACTTAAATAATTTTTAATAATAATATATTTTTAATATAAATATGAAATTAAATACGTAGTTAATGGAAATGGTTGGTCGCACGTACACATCAACGATATTTCAATTTTCATTTCATATTGTATGAAATGAATGTTAACAATATATAAGTACATATATATATATATATAATTTAATTTAATTATTTTTTTATAATATATATATCATAAAATTTCACTAAACCCATCACAAATATATTCCATGTTTTGTTTGAGGAAATCACAACCCTTTGACGAGGTGATAGTCTATACGTGTACAAATGTAGTTATTGTATTTACAAAAAATGGAAATCATGATGTTATATTTTATATAAATATTTAGAAATACTTAATAAAACAAAAATATACTAAATACCATATATATACATACATCAATAATAATTTTCAACAATGATTTGTGGTAAATGAAGAAAAGAACAACATAGTTTCATGTGGTAGTACTTCGTCATATAAATGTACAGTATGTCTGTTATACATTTGATGGATGTGTGTGTATTTATATGTATAAAACTTATAATAAAATCCCATAATTATTTGTATGAACATATTGTGTAATATAATAATTAAAAAATAATATTTTATTTGGTGTATAATGAAAATAAAACAGAAGATATTAATAAAAAGATAGTACCTCTTCATTGGAGAACTCGTTTTTGTTTGCAAAAATAAGATTCAATTAATGAATTTATGCCCAAATGGATGATTATAATATAAATTAAGGTATTATTTGAGGGAAGGTTGTTATATTTAGTCACATTAAAATGGATTGACAAGTGTGAATAAGTTTGAGGATTGAGTTTCATTTTATAGTGGTGGATGAGTGTTATTCTAGTCAATTTTTTGTATGGGAATTCTTCCAATAATTTTTTTGTAATATAGAACAAATAATGTAAAACCATTATATAAAAATGAGTATTAGATAAAAATATTAACATAAATTAAATTTTGGAAATGATTCAAGGTAATTATGGGCCGTATTTTTATGGTTTAGTCGATTGTTAAGCTATCTTTTCTCTTAATCTATATATCTAATTTCCATCAATGTCACAAATTATCTTGGTAAAAAACATGGTCGGAGAATTATAAATTAAAAATAATTCTGATTCCGAATATTTAATTAATTCTTTAATATTCTAAAAATATAATTTTTAGATATCATGTAACACCCCAAGCTTCCACAGTATGCTTCTCTTTGAATAAAACAATAGCGTTTATTGTACACAACTTCGATTTCTAACACACCAATACCACTCAAACTAGCCATTATGAATAGTAATAACCACTTTTTGAAATTTTATAAATTTTAAAATTCAAAATGGAGTTCATTTTTGGATTTGGAATATCAATATTATCTTATAGTGAAATTTTGGTATTTTTCTGAAAACTATATATTTTTATTAATAGTGATAACACTGAGTTATAGTTTAAAACTAAATTTTTATTTAAATAATTTTTTATTATATTTAAATTTATTTTATGTCAAAATAGATTCATAATACCTATATAGGTTTAATATAATTCATTGTAGTTAGTTTATAATAATTTTAGATATATAAAAAATTTATTGAACTTTTTACCGTCTTTTACCCACGTCCATGGAGAATTTTCAAATTCACATAAAACATAATTTTACTGCTTCTATTAGTGGTATTTTAAAAATCTGAGAGACACAGTTTATATTAGTAAGTAAAATATTTTTTAATAAGATAAAACTATTTTTTTGTGAATAGTAACTTTTTTACTTTTATTTACCACGGTTAAAAGTAAGTACGGTAATTAAAGGTAAAAATGATATTATTATTACCCTAACACATGTCATAATTCTATTGGATAAGTATAGTATGACAAAAAATAACCATAGGAATAAAATTTTATCCTCTTTGGTCCACATTGATTATATTAGGACACTTATTATTATTTTATTTAAAGAACAGTTAAAAGAGTTAAAATCAATGTTTAATAACTAAAAATTTTAATATAGGTTTATAGATAAGATAAATTTGACTAAAATTATTTAATAGAAAGATAAAATGATTTCCTACATTATTTTATTTTATTTACATTTTTTAGACATTAAATATTTTCACTTATTTATGACACAATGATGATGTAGAAATTACCTAATTAATGAAATATTAAAATAATTGATATTGTAAATATATAAATAAATTAAATTTGATACTTTTTATGAATTCCAATAATTTTATCGGATAATATGGCATGTTATGTAAGGTTAGATGAATTTATTTTGAAGTAATAATTATGTTATGAATTTATAAAAAAATACCAAATAGTGTGAAAATTGACATAAAAGAGTTTTTAAAAGAAAAATTATATTATTAATTGATATTCTATTTGTAAAAATTTAATGTTCAGCCAAAGGACTTATATAATGATAGGTGTATCATTAATTAACTACATGGGGTTCTCTTAGAAGTATATATTATGTTCATTAACAATATAATAAAAAAATAATATGAGACATGGTAAATGCCAAAATATTTAACGAAGAATTAAATCTAAAATATAATGTTAATATAGTGAACATAACAAATATAAAACCTATTGGTAGAGTGTATATCGACCCATACTCACCATAGACTTTAAATAATTCATTTTCGAGCTATTAAAAAACCAAAAATGATTTTATTATAAAATAATATTTCTATCTTTTCCTAAGGTGCCCCTCACCCCTCTTATAAAAGGGCACTCCCCCTTCTCTCTATTTCAATCCTTTAATGCCATTTGGATGGGACAAACCCTGCCCCAATACCATCTTAACTATCCTCTATTAATCATAGATGCCATCCTTTAGTTTGAAATCCAACCCATGAAGCCTTATTGATCAAGGAAAAAGGAAGAACACGAAGAAGAGGTAAATATCTCAACACCACTTTTAAGTTACTTTCTTCTTCTACTTCCTTTTTCTTTGTTGTTTCCATTTTAAAATAACATCTCTAGTATATTATATATAATATGATGTTATTATTAATATGGTACAACCAAATTCATTATTCTATCCATCCTTTGAATGACATGTCACCATACGTGTGTACGTACGACTTACCGAGTCCACGTCGTGGTGTAATTGTTATTCAATACATTATTATTTGGATGGGTACAATAATGATGTGTAATTGAAGTAAATAATAAATATAAATTTATAATGAAACTGTATATAGGATATACCATCCAATTATATATTATTTTAATATCAAAATAATGTTATTGTCGCTCGTACATATGTACAGATTACCGTCTCCACGAACACGATGAGATTCATTCCTCTTCGTATCCATTCAAAACTATCATTCATTAGATGATTAAAAATAATTTTTACAAACATGATATAATTATGGATATGAATAATATAAATACTATCCATATCAAACATGAATCACATAACAATGAATATAAAGGAACACGAATCCGTTAACACCCTAGACAATGATAATACAAAAAAGTTATTTACAAAGAAACGTTAAAAGATCATATACGAAATCATATTAATGTATATGATTCCTGTATAATTTAATAACAATTATTTAACCATTATACAGTATGTTAAACTCCCCTCGACCATGTAAAACTTTATGGTAAGGGTTAATTTCACAATCACTTTATTATCCATGGTTGTTTTTACGTGAGTATCTACTAGGACCTCTTTATAATCCACATCCATGTTTCTTTAAAATGTATTTGAAAACATTTTTATTATTTACTAAACTATGGGTTAAATTCATTAACAGCCTTTATTGAGTTTTTATAAAATGTTTTGAAGGGAATCTTTCCGTCGTTTTCCAAATAGGGTACCTTTCAACCTTTTCGACAAAATTATGGTAAGAATTATTTTTAACTTATACGGCGAGTGTGGCTATATTACGCTGTTATAAAATGTAAAAGCATCCCTTACAATATCATAAGAATATCTTCAAATATAAATGTTTTCTTTTATAATTATTTGAATTTTAAATGATTTCAAATTAAAATGAGATATTTCTCTTAAAAGATAATGATTTCATTTATGTCAGCATCCTTTGATGTATTTTAAGATTGTCTGAAGTTGATTTATTATGGTACAAAACATCAATATTTTATTGATATTTCTATGATATGTTTGACTATGGATGTGTTATTTATACCATTCATGGTATATTTATAATGTATTGACATTTTTAAGCCAGTTTTAAGACGAATGCTTATGTTATGTTTAAACCATTTCATATGTGGAATGCATTGGACATAGTAAGTGACAGATGGAGCCCACTATAGCTCTTCAATTCATCAATAGGTATCATGAGAGAAATTATTTTCTTGGTACAAGGACCTGACAAAATATTATTTGTAGTCTTGGCATGAGGCCTTGACTAAGTTTTTATGAAAATATTTAATTATGCATTCCATCAGTATGAAAGTTGTTATTGATATTTCATGTGATTATTCGAATAGTATAATATCCATGTGAGTAAGTAAATGGAATTACTCTGATTGTATATTTTCCATATTATACTGATGTTTAAGAATGAAAGGATTTTGTTTTAGTTTTATATATTTCCTTAATGTTTTATGCTTATTTATGAATGTTTCCGCAATATAGTTATCCTTAATTAGCATCTGAGCTCACCCCTTTCTATGTTTTATTTTATCCAGGATGTGAAAAAGTATATTATGACTGACCTACAGGGATAGTATATGGGATCTCATTTTTGTCTATTGAAACACTTTTTTTTGTAGTTTTCCACTTATGATGTATATATAAACCATATGAATGTATCTATTACTTCCAAGGCTACTAAACGAATCGGCCTTTCGAGAATTTATCTTTTGTGATCATGCCAATGTTATGTAATAATGCACCGACACTAGGTAACTAGGGTATGGGCGCTACAGTTGTTATCAGAGGAATTTAAGTACAAAAATGGGAATCTAGATTTAATTAAACACTAATTAGAGCACATTACCATATGATATACATTGAGGGTTAGTATAGAAGAACATACTAGAATTTTGGTATTGTAGATATTTTGTGAGTTTTCCAAGAAATACATCCCTATCTAGATATGAGAAGGTAGAGGTGGCTCTGGCACAGATATACCTAGGGGAAAAACCTGAAAACAACGATTGAAGATAGACTCGAACAAGAACTAGTGCATGACAATGGTCAATGTTGCACTCTTGGTTACGACACTCTCGGGGGATATGAATAGGATAATTATCATTTTAAATTACAAACAATTATGAAGAGTTTATGAATATATATTCCCTCAATGAAAACATTATTATTATTATTAATTATATCCATAAACTTTTCAATTTATTTTAAGTGTTTTAAAGGTTTGGATTTATGTATTGCGATTCATAAACTAATATTGTTTATGAAACTGTTTATAAATTGATTCTAGTGGATGGAATGGATACTGTATCAATGAACCCACTCCATGTAGGGATTTCCCTCCTACTCAAAATAATTATAGTGGAGCTGGTGATACAACTGTTGCTGATCAGCTAATCACTATACTGGGACAACTCACTCAGTTTATGAATAATAACCATACCCGTATGGAGCACCCTGATCCACATCGTGGAGGGTCAATGTAAGATCACATAATGAGGAATAAAACAATAAAATTCAATGGGGTTACAAATCCATTAGTACCTGAGAAATGGAAAAATTACTTAGAGAAAATATTCCATGCATTTGGGACAAGTGAAAGGGAAAACGTTGTCATGGAAGTTTACCGCCTCACTAAAGATGATGATCAATCATGGTCATTGATTCAAAATAGAAAGGAAAATAATGAATTATATAATATGGAATGGAGGGGGTTTACAGAAATTATCTTAGAAAAATATATTCCTAGTGACCATCGAGAAGATATAGAAAGGCAATTTCTGGGTCTGAGGAAAAAGGAGGATGAGAGTGTCGCAAAGTATGAAACTGACATTACAAGGTTAGCAAGGAATGCTCCAGATTATATACGTAACACAAGAAATAAGATTGATCATTTATTTTATGGGTTAAAACCATTTTTCCATCGATCAGTAGTCTCACAATACTTCTTGTCGTACGAAGATCATGTCTCATGTGCTATCAAGATATAAAAAGAATTATCTATGTCTTACAAATTTGAAGAAAATCAAGAGAAGAAAAGATCTTCTGAACTCTCACGAAATAGAAATTAGGGGATGAATTGAAAAGTTGAATATATTTTCTCTAGTAAATGTGGGAAGAAACACCCTGGTACTTGCTTGAAGGAAATAGGAGTCTGTTAAAAGTCTGATGAAAAAGGCCACCAAACTCTTTATTGTAAGGGGAAGAAAGAGGTTGTCGATGTTGAATGATACAATTGAAGGTAAATGGGTCATTATGTGAATCAATGTCCTATACGTCAGGTGAACATACCTCAGAATAGGCCAAAGAATGAAGGTCAAGCTTATGTTATAACTACTGTAGAGGTTGAGCTCCGAAAGGCATAGTGGAAGGTAATTTTTTTGTTTCCTCGTGATTATAAAATGATTTCTCTGATTCTGGATCATTTCATTGTTTCATATCATCCCATTTTTCTATGAAAATCATATGTTTCGAATTTTATTTTATAAGGGAGTTATTAGTCAAAACTCATAAGGGAAGTATCATCACAACTATGGTTTGTGTATCAGTTCCCATTAGGGCATATAAATTCTCTTTATATGATGATCTTATCGTCATACCAATGACTTAATTTGATATAATCCTCATTATGGATTGGATTTCGAAAATTTATGTAAATAAATTTTGTTAGAAGAAGTAGGTTACCATTTTTTATGATGATGATAAAGAACACCTTATCTTTAGAGCAGAATCATCACAACCTGATTTTTATCGAGATCCACCCCCAGTAGCTCAAATAAATCTAATTGTTGGGGATAAAGAGAATAAAATAACTGGGGGTGATGAAAGGAAATTTCAAATACAGGATGTACCTATTGTGAATGAATATGTTGATGTGTTTCCAGATGATTTACCTGGACATCCTCCTGAAAGAAAAATTGAGTTTTCCTTTGATTTAATCCCTAGATCAAGGACCATATCGAAGACCCCTTATTGAATGACCAATTTCTAATTAGTGGAACTAAATAAACAACTAGAGGAATTGAGTAATAAGGGATTTATTATCCCTAGTTTTTCTATATGGGTATCCCCTATCCTTTTTGTTAAGAAGAAATATGGATATATGAGGTTATGCATTGACTAAAGTGAGGTCAATTCTATAACAATAACGAAAATGTATCCCCAACCACTCATAGATGATGTATTTTACCATATTCATAGAGTTCAATAATTTTCAAAGATTTAACATCGATCTAGATATCATCTGTTTTGTGTGAAGAATGAAGAAATTCCCAAAAACAACATTTTGAACCATGTAAGGGAATTACGAGTTTATAGTAATGATTTATTGATTGACAAATGCACCCTATATCTTCATGGGTATAATGAACAGAGTTTTCAAGGTTTATCTTGATGAATTTTTAGTGGTATTTATTGACGATATCTCGGTATACTCCAAAAGCTATGAAAATCATGAAAATCACTTGTGCATTTTCTTGAAGACTCTGAGAAGACATGAATTATATGGGATGTTTAGAGATTGTGAATTCTGGCTTCAAAATATTTCTATTCGTAGCCACATTGTCTCTAAGGATGGAATCATCATTGATCCTTCAAAGACCAAGAATTCCATGAATGGCCTGCACCAACAACTATAACTGAGGTACACCGTTTTATTTATTTAACAAGTTATTATCGATGTTTCGTCCATCATTTAGCCCATTTGGATAACCCATTAACAAAAATCAGAAGAAAAGGGGTTAAATTTGTTTGGACAAAAGAGTGTGAAGAATTTGTTGAGGAACTGAGGAGAATACTAGTCAATGATCCTATATTGACTCTACCATCTGGTAATGATGGGGTTGTTATTTATATTGATGGTTCAAAGAAAGGACTTGGTTTTTTCCTTATGCATAATGATATGGTTATTACTTATGCATCATGATAGGTAAAAATTATTGATGAAAACTATCGTACTCATGATCTTGAGTTAGAAGCTGTAATATTTCCTTTGAAGATATAGAGAAATTATCTCTATAGTGAAAAATGTGAGATATATACCGACCACAAGAGATTGAAGTATATTTTCTCAAAGAAAGAACTCAATATGAGGCAAAGGATATGGCTTTAACTACTCAAGGATTATTATTTCACTATACACTACCACCCAGGGAAGGAAAATAAAGTGGTAGATTCTTTGAGCAGGAAAGATTATAGAGTTTTGAACATGATGAGAGTTGAAAAGAATCCTTTATAAATGGATCTAGAAAAGATGAAAATGGGAATAAACATGGAAGGATAATAAGCAATACTATTTCAAATGGTTTCCATACCATAATTACTAGAAAGGATAATGACATCTTAGACCGATGATGAAGAGTTTCAAATGAAGATTAAAGTTCTAATTATGGGATATTGAATGACTTTATGTGTGAAGATGAAATTATGAAATTTGGAAAGATACTTTGTGTTCCTGATATAAATGATCAAAAAATAGAATTTTTTGATGATTATAATAGTTCCAACATCTCTTTACACCCTGTTAGCCCTAATATGTATAGATATTTGAAGGAAATTCTTTTGTGGGACAACATGGAGAAGGAGATTTGCTAATTTTTTTTCAATATGTATGGTTTTTCAACAACTAAAAGCTGGAAGGCAACAACCTAGAGGAGTCATGCAACCTCTTCCCATACCAGAGTGGAAATTAGATAATATTACGTTGTACATTGTCATGGGACAACAAAAGACTCTTAGAAAGAATTATGCAATATGGGTCAATGCTGATCATCTTACCATGTCAGCACATTTTCTTACTATAATCGAATATTTACCACTTGAACGTTTAGAAAGATTATATATTAATGATGTTATATTACTACATGGAGTACAACTATCGATTTTTTCAAGCCGTGATCCCCGTTTACATAATGATTTTTGAAATTTCTTAAGAAAGCCATGGATACTGAAATTCATTTGAGCACTAACTACCACCCCAAAATTGATGGAAAATTAGAACAGAATATTCAAACCTTAGAAGACATTTTGAGATCATCCTCACATGACTTTCAAGGTATGTGGGATCAACATTTACCTCTGGTAGATTTTTTTTATAACAATTGATCCCATTAAAGTATTCGAATGGAAGAATATAAAACGTTATACAGAAAGAGATGTCACACACCAACCAATTGGGATGTGGTTGGTGAATGAAAACTCATAGGCCTAGAACTGGTGGAGGAAAAGATGGAAAAGGTGAAGGTAATCCAAAACCATATCGAAGCAGGTCAATGTAGGTAGAAGATATATGCCGATATCCAAAGGAAGAATTTGGAATTTTAGGTATGAGATCATGTTTTCTTGAAGACATCTCCACGGAAGGGTGTTTTACGTTTCGATAAGAAAGGAAAATTGAGTCCCATGTACGTAAGACATTTAGAAATTCTAGAATGAAATGGTGTTGTAGCTTACCGTTTGGAAATGCTTACAAGTCTCTCAAATGTTCATGATATCTTCCATGTATAACTGTTGAGAAAATACATGCCTGACCCTACCCATGTACTCACCAATGAGGAATTAGAACTGGAACCTAATCTGTCTTTTTGAGAAGAGCCTATCAAGGTTCTTGATACAGGAGAACAAGTGCTGAGAAACCGAATGACTCATCTGGTACATGTTCTATGGAGAAACCATAACATGGAAGATGAAACGTAGGAACCCAAGGAAGATATGATGAAGAACCACATGAGTCTTATAATGTAGTAATTTTCTAAAATTACGGGGACGAAATTATTTTAAGGAGGGGAGAATGTAACACCCCAAGCTTCTAAGTTATGCTTCACATTGAATAATACAATAACATGTGTTGTATGAAAATTTGAGTTCTAACAATATACAACCACTCAAACTAGTTGTTATGAATAGTAATAACCACAATTTGAAATTTTAAAAATTGTATCTTTCAAAATGTACTTCATTTTTGGATTCAGAATATCGAAATTATCTTGGGTGATTTTTTGGTATTTTTCTAAAAACAATCTATTTTTTATGAATAGTGAAAACACTAAGTAATAGTTTAAAACCGAATTATTATTTTAATAATTATTTATTTTATTTATATTTAATTTACGTCAAAATAGATACATAATAAATATATAGGTTTAATAAAATTCATTAGCGTCAGTTTATAATAATTTTAGATATATACGAATTTTAATGAACTTTTCACTGTCTTTTACACACCTCCTAGGAAAATATAATAATTCACATAGAACATAATTTTACCGATTATGTTAGTGGAATTTAAAAAATCCGAAAGACATGGTTGATATCAGAATGTTATATGTGGGTTAATAAGATAAAAATAATATCTGGTGAATAGTAACTTTTTACATTTATTTACCGTATTTAAAAGTAAATTGGATAATTAACAGTATAAATGATATTATTATAACACTAACACATGTGCTAATTCCATTGGATAAATATAATTTGACAAAAAAACCTTATGAATAAAATCTGAACCTCTTCGGTCTACATGGATTAGATTAGGACACTTATTATTCTTTTATTTAAAGAATAGTTAAAAGAGTTAAAATAAAATGTTAATAACTAACACATTTTTAATATAGGGTTATACATAAGATAAATTCGACTATAAATATTTATTATAAATTTAAAAATATTTCCTTCATCACGGTATTTTATTTATATTTATTAGACATTAAATAGCTTAATTTATTTATGACAAAATGCTGATGCAATAATCACCTAATTAATGAAAGATTAAAATAATTAACATTATAAATATCCAAATAAATGTAATTTGAGATTTTTTATAAATTCCACTAAGATTCTAGGTTATTATGTCATGTTTTTTTTGGTTTGATTCGATTTTTTCGATGTTATAATACTATTATTAATTTTTCAAAAACAAAATACCAAATACTGTCAAAATTGACATAAAAGTGTTTTTTAAAAAAAATATTATATTATTAATTGATATAGTATTCATAAAAATCTATGGGTCTGCAAAGGAACATATATAATGATCATTTTATCATTATAGAAATACTTGGGTATCACATGGAAGTATATATTAATTTTATTAACCATATAATATAAAAATACAATGAGACATGGTAAATGCCAATCTATGTAACTAAAAATTAAATCTAAATGTTAAAGTTAATATGTTCTCCCAAACCTGTCTAAACCCTATTGGATGAGTGGTTTTGCGACCCATCCCAAACTTATACTTTATATAATTCATTTTTGAGCCATTAGAAACCGAAAATGAGTTTATTATAAAATAATATTTCTAGCTTTTCCTAAGGTGTCCCTCACCTCTCTTATAAAAGGGAACTCCCCCTTATCTCTAATTCAAACCTTCAAAGTCATTTGGTTCACCAAACCCCTACCAAAATACACTCTCTACTATCCTCCATTAATCCTAGAGGACATACATTAGTTATAAATCCATCCTAAATATCCCTTTTGAACCAATTAAAAGGCAGAACCCGAAGAAGAGGTAAATATCTCACCACCTCATTTAAGTTCCGTTATTCTTCGATTTCCATTTTAATTATTTTATTAATTATAAAATAATAACTAAATATTATTCTATATACTGTGATGTTATTATATAGACTATACATCCAAATTCATTATTCTATCCATCCTTTGAATGACATGTCACTATACGTGCGTACGTACAACTTACCTTATCCACAACATGGTGTAATTATTATTCAATACATTTTTATTTGGATGGATATAATAATGATGTTTAAGTGATGTAAATAAAAAATATAACAAGACAATGAATCTGTATGTATTATACACCATTTAATTATAAATTATTATAAAATCAAAATAATGATATTGTCGCTCATGCGTACGTATGGATTACCATCTCCATGAACGTGATGAGATTCATTCCCCGTAATATCCATTCAAGGATAACATTCAATAGATGATTAAAAAAAATATTGAATTACTTGATTTCATTCTGGATATAAATATGTTACATCCCATCCATAACAAATATGACTCACATAATAATGAATATAACGGAAAATGAATTTGTTAACACCTGAAACAATGATTATACTAAGATATTATTAACAAAGCAATATTAAAAAATCATATATGATATCATATTAATGTATATTATTCCAGAAAAATTTTAAAACAATTATTTCACCATTATATAGTAGTTTAACCTACCCTCGACTAAGGAAAAGTACACGGTAAGGGTTAATTTTACAATATCTTTATTATCCGAGACTTTTTTTACGTAAGTATCTACTGGGACCTCTTTATCATTCAGATCCATGTTTCTAATAAATGTATTCCAAAACATTTTTACTATTTACTAGACTATGGGTTAAAGTCATTTATACCCTTTCTTGACTTTTTATAAAATGGTTTTAAGGTAATCATTCTGGTGTTTCCCAAACAAGGTACCTTATAACATTTTTGAAAAAATTAAGCTAAGAATGTTTTTTCACTTATACGGAGGCTGCAGCTACATTAGGCCATTATAACAACATAAAATCTTCCCTTACAAGATCATAAGTGTATATACAAATATAAATGTTTTCTTTTATCATTACATGATTTTTAAATCATTTCAAAATAGAAAGTGATATTTCCCTAAAAAGGTTTTGATTTCATCTATGTCAATATCCTTTGATGGATTTTATGTTTGTTTGAAGTTGATTTATTATAATACCGAACATCCATATTTTATTAATGGTTTTGGGAGATTTTTTATGATGGATGTGTTATTTAATATCATTCATGTTTTAAGGATAAAGTATTGAAATTTCTTATGCCATTTTTAATACGAATGTCTATGTTATGTTTAAATATTTTCATATGTGAAATGCATTGAACTTAGTAAGTGACTAGTGGAGACCACTATAGCTCCTCGATGCATCAGTAGGTCTCATGAGACAAACTACTGTCTTGGAAAAAGGTCTTGAAAAAATATTATTTGTAGTCTTGGCATAAGGCCTTGACTATATGGTTATGAAAGTCTGGCATTATGCATTACATCATTATGACAGTGGATATTGATATTGCATGTGATTATTAGACTAGAATAATATCTATGTGAGTATGTAGATGGAATTATTATGATTTTATCTTTCCCATATTATATTGATGTTAATGTTTAAATGACATTTTTTTTAATTTTATAGATTTCCTTAAATGTTTCTGCTTATTTATGGATGTTTCGGCTATATTTTTATCCTTACTGAGCATCTGAGCTCACCCCTTTGTATGTTTTATCATTACCAGGATGCGAAGAAGTATATTATTACTGACCTTCAGGAATATTCTATGGGATCTTAGTGTTTTCTTTGGAAACAATGTTGTTTTAGATTTCCATTTATGATGTAATGTAAACCTTATGAATGTATCTAGTATTTCCAAGGATACTAAACTAATCGGTATTTCGAGACCTGATCTTTTGTGAACAAGAGTATGTTATGTAATAAATTACTGACTCTAGTTAATGAGGTTTGGGGCATTAAATATCAATTTAATATAATATTGTATATGTTTCATGAAAACAGTATTTTAAGATCAAATGATTATAATTTTGGAACGATTTTAAATCCAATTTCTATATTAAATTAATTAAAATGAACTTAATTGGATTAAGTTAATTAAAATATATGTATTTAATCATTAAAACCAAATTAAAAAATAATTTAACAATATAAATATTTTGGATGATAAATAATTTTTGAAATTATATTAGGATTTTCACTATTCATCCAAAGATTATGTTTTTCAAAAAAACAAAAAAATTAACTGTAAAATAATATGTAAAAGAAATTTAGGTTCATATTATAAAATTATTTATATAAAATTTTTTAAAATTAATTTTATTATGTTTTATATAAGGACATTAAAAATCAGTTTATTTGAGAAAATAGTAATTTTAATAAAATAATGAATTTTTGAAAAATTATTTTTTTAATATCACTATGTTACATTGATTTAACATAATTATTTATGATATTTAAAAATTTGTTAAACATTTAAATATAATATTTTTTTAATGTATATGTCATAACTATATCATTTAAATTTTTGTAATAATAAAATGTTGTTTTGTATAAAATCGAGGTTGTGTGTAACACAAGGAGAGTGGGTATTGAATGTAGTGAAAGGTTAAATTGTTTTAGTGTATAATGAATATATGAATTAGGTTAGACTGATATTAAAGACATAAATTAATATTAATTTATTCAAAAATATTATTCATAAAAATACATTGTGGTGTAGGTATTCATAGTGAGAATTTCATTATGGAAGATATTGAAGATCATTCAACAAATTAGACAATTATGTTCCATGTTTCCAATTCCACTAAACTGTTATAGTACTCAGGAATGTTTAATCGTAGTGTAATTAATATTAATAGAATTTTATGTGATATCCATATAAGATAATCCTAGTTCACTAAAGTAGATATAGGTGGAATCAATATGTCAAAGAGTAGAAGATATTCTAACATAAGGTAAGGGATTATATCTGAATCTCTATTTTTCCATCGGGATACACATTATATCTCTTTACCACAATGTAATTAATATTTATTATTAATTATCTATAATAAATCACTTTTTAATGCTCCAAAAATAAGTACTTATCTCAATTTTTATATATTTTATTTGTAAATGCATTTTTTTAATGTACCCTTCTCAATATCTCATGATAATCTACTTGATCAAAGGAATCATCCCCATTTCATAACCATCCTCATAAAAAGACAAAATATTCTTTAATCCACCTTTATTTTACTAATATCATAATCTTTTTCATGAAAATATATCTTCATTCATTTCGGGTTTTATACAAACAATTATTCCTTTTCTGTTTTATGGACTTCTTAATACTTTCTCTTCAAGTACACTGAAGTGTCTCATTTATAAAGTTGATTAAAAACACTTTTTACATGTTTTCAATTATGTTGGACATTATTTATCTTTATTTATCCATATTTTCCATTATTAATGCCTATGTATTTTTGAAATCCATTTTTTCAGTGCCACAATCATGATATTCACCATGGTTAGTCCTTATGACACTTTTACGATACCTATTTAATTACACTGGTAACCCTTATGTTTATTATATATGTTTGGATTTCTATATGGAATAAATATAAATTAACATGTTATTATTATTGTTACTATATATTTATCCAATTCATTAGTTAATTTTTAGTCGCGTGGGACGTCATGTTTGGAATATGAGTAAGCATAATTCCTTTATATGACTTTTTCCACAATGTGATATAGTCTTGGAAGTTTTCCTGGAAACTTTTTTATGTTTTCTTATAAGTTTTTACAACATTCTAATATTTAAATTATTACATTATCCCATTTTCTATAGGTCACACTCCTAAAATTATTATTCTTTTTTCATTCCTTCTATTTTCATCAGGTCATTTCTCATGATAGATTTTATATTCTGTATTCCTATGTTTATTCACATATTTTTTGTTTTATCTCATCCCTTTGTTCATGTATTCCCCATGTTATACAATTAATATCGATATGATAAATTAATTTTAGGATATTATTATATATTCTTAATAAAAAAATGTCTTTTTTTGGATTCATTATTTTTTATTATGAATCTATTCTCCAATGACATTAGACTTGAGGATCCTTATTTTGTATTTTGTGGGTAATTAATATTAAAATAATGTAATAATTTTTCTAAAAGTCTACTTTAATTATAAAAATATATATATTTTCATAGGTTATTATATGTTTAAATGATTATGAAACATGCGAATTTTCTATATGGTTTCAAAAATTGATATGTTTTTTTACCCATTTAATTTCATGGGTTATGACATAATTAATGTTTTTGGTCTTGTGGAACCCATATGTATGATTTCATTATGAAATGGGTGAGACCTATGAATCCCTCCAATGCATTCGGGAATGATTTATATCTCATGATTTAAAAATAGGAAACAACTTTATGGTCTTTATACACTATGGTAAAAATATGTTCTCTAATCCACAATGAGAATCATATGTGTCCTGATAAAATTTTAAAAATAGACACATCCCATCCACTATGGAGAAAAGGTGCATCCTGATCCATAATTTTGACGGTTATGGTAGTTAACCTTGGAAAATTAAACGGTTTTATATATTTATGATTATGCTACACATATATGACATGAACTCAAGGTACATGATTAATTTATGATGATTCATAATTGTTATGGCCCATGTTATCTTAAATGATAATGTTTTATTGCTTGAATTTTTTTTCTTCTATTGGAGGTTGGGTGTGAACATTTTATGTTCTGATAATTATGATGTTCCATATTTCTTTTCTCAATAATTTACATGATTGTAGATTGGTATATTTTATTATTACACTAACAATGAATTTGAGATAACCCATTCTTATGTCTCATTCATTGGGTTATGAAATAAGTTTTACATAGTGTAATTCTAAGAGGAGAAATCTATGAGATGATATTTTTTGGATATTTTGAATATCGTTGATAAAAATATATTATGTTCTGTGATTACAAATTCTATGAACTATTTCTATCCTCAGGTGTGTGTTCGTGAAATCTAAAAAATATTCATCTAGAAAGTTACGATATCTAGGCATGAGAACTTTTGGTCACTATAAATAGGCTTTTTAAGGGTAAATATTAGTGATATCAAAGATCACATAATTTTAAAATGTGAATAAGAGTATAAAAAACATTATTTTGACATATAAAATTCCATATATATCCAATTACAGATCATATTTTGGAATCATAGATGTTCATAAGACATGAATAATAATGGAATTAAAAAATATCTTCCATTGGAGAATTATACTATCATAATAAATATGTTCAAGGAATATAGACATGAAAAGAAAATAGTTTCATTGGTAAAGGATAACTACCAAGACAATAATTCTGTATAGAGTCGAATCCATATTCCATCAAATCTATATTCCCATATTACTCCCAAAACTATCATAGTTGATAGAGTCAACTACTAAAAAATGTTCACCCCATTTCCAGTCATTAATATCTATGGAGATATCAATATTTACCAAATTCATTGGAGGGATATATAATACCATGACCACTAATCCCATAATTATAAAACGTTCTTACGCTTTCCATTAGATTATAAATCATTCATTATATTTCATAACCAGTTTAAAAAATCATCTTAAATGAAAATTTAAATTTTTTTTATACAATAACTCATCCAAATTAAATTCGTTTAATAAATTTATAAGCATTTTATTCATAAAAAGTATTTTGATAGAATAAGGATAGTATACATGGATCATATCCCTAGTAACGAATAAGTAAAATAAATGTATATAATCATAAATGAAAAATAGTAACTATCTCATAAATTTTTATCGGGGAAGATACCATTATCATTTATAAATAGATTATTTAAATTCATTAAACACACTAAATTATAAGGAAAACAATTTCATTGGAATAAACATGATAATCATTTAAATGATGATTTAATGGATTTATTGGCCATAATGAAACAGATTTATCATCATGTCACATGTAATGAAACATTGATTCATTTTACATTTTCATTAAAATGTAAAAATTGTATCCTTTGTAAAATGACATGAATATTCCAGTTAAATAGTTTTATGTTAACTATCCTGGTTAAATTTGACACTAAAAAATTAAAGAATATTTGGAAATACATTCTTGAATTTATTTAAATAATATGGACCTGGAAGAAATATAATACTGTCTAGAGTAGAAATAATGTCAATTTTACTTGTAATCATTTTCTCAATCATATTAGGTACCAAATTGAAAAAAATAATATATTAGCTAAAATTTATATGAATAAATAGTATAATAAAATATATGAGATTATTTAGTGTTATATAATGAAATTTCATAATTAGAATCATAATCACCAACAATCCTTGTAATCAAAGTGATTTTAAACTATAACACTTACCTATGATGGGGCTCTCAACTAAAGTGCTCTATTCCATGATAAAATAATGTTAAATTTCTTATAATTTCATAATTTAATAATTTAGATACTAATAATGTCATATATAATCCATTTATAACATTACAACACCAATTTGTCAACAATTCCTTATTAAACTGATGATTTTATGTATAATGATTTCCATTTGTTGTAAGAGTTTTAGTTTTAATGTTCTTATCCTTGTACATTAATAGTACTTTTATAATATAAAAATTATTTATCTTGATAAATACTTATAAAATTATTAAATAATAATTTTTAGTCATTCATTAATCCTAGATTTTTGAAAATTATTTTTCACGGTTCCAGTATATGGTAAGTCATAAAAACACCAAATCATTGTTTTCATTTCATAATATAAATATGAAAATAAAATAAAATCATTTTTAATAATTCAAAATTTAAAATGATATTATAAATAAAATATATTTTAATTAAATAAATATTTATTTCCACCCATATACATATGAAAAGAAAACTAAGTCACATCGCATTGTTGAGGTTGTAGTCTACACATATGCATGAGCAATGTTATCATTTTTAAGTTTATTGGAATGAAAAATTATAGATATGGTATTATAAATTAAGATGTATAATTATTTAATAAATATAATATAAAAAGTTTCTTCTCATCATAATAACCGTCAATGAATTTTTGTAATGGAAAATGAATTGTATCATATTGTTGATGTGGTAGTACATAATGAAATATTCTTTCGAATAAAATTTTAAAGAAAATGAGGTGAAAAGATTATTCCATAATCAAAATTATATATATTTATATATATATTTTGGATACAAATTTTATTGTTTTAAAATTAATATCATATATAAGTAGGATTTATAAGAATGTATAATTAGAAAGTGGTCAATTATGATCATTACCTCTCATTCGATTAGGATCATATAGATCATTTTTTAGGTAACATGGATAATTATTTTAATAAACAAATTATAGATAAATCAGCTCCATAAAATATTATTATTGAAATTTCTATGTTTTTTCATTCTAGATTATAAAAAGTGGTGAAATGATAGAAAATGTGGGTTCACCTTTATTTTTTGGGGAGAGGTTACTCATATAATTCCATAAAATATTCCAATATAATAGCTTCATACTCAACAAAAATAAATCAAAATGGATATAGATTCAATTATGGACATGGATGAGGAGTTGAAATGTCCATAAAATTAGATTTAGATAGGTTTTATTGAATAACATACCCTTATCTCTTGGTTGAAACCTAGGTAAACCCATTTTAATCTTATTAGTGATAATGAATTTTTACTATTTTTACAATTCATTATAAACATAAAATATTTTAAACATAATAATTAATGATAATTATTCTGATACGAAATATAGAATACATATTATGAAAATTAATTATATATGTTTTTTATTTTAATTTAAAATTAATCCTTTAAAACAAGATGAAATATATGTTTTCGAGAAATGTTTGTTTTATTATGAATAATATTTTTTTTATAAAAGAGATATAACAATATATTGATTCAAATTATTGTATTTAGAATTTTAAATAATATAAGTTCACTAATTCTACTTTGAAATACTTTTAAAACAGAACTAATCATTTTATATTTTTGAAGGATAAATCAATTTTCAATAAAAATTAATATATTTTATTATTCTTTGATAATTTTCTATTTTCATAACAATATAAATAGTTTATCATATGATAATTTTGAAATAATGATTTGAAAAATGATTCTAAATTTACCAAAAAGACATTCTTAAAGAAAAAAAATTAATTATATTATTTACAATTATTATGAAATAAAAAACATTTTTTGGGGAAAAATTACTTTGAATAATATAATGAATTTAATAAAAATTCAGTACATATTTATCAGTATATTTAGTTTATCAAAATCAATTATAAATATTGTATTATGAAATGTTCATATTGCAATTCACACAAAAAATTTAACATCTATGTTATAATAGCATATTATATTATTGTTCATTTAAACTCAGGTTAGTGTGTATCACACGCTATAAATGAACTTAAATTTATATTAAAAGTATTAAATAAACAGATCATAGTCTATTAAATATTTAGCTTTTAACTCATACCCATCTGGCATTGATTTTTTTCACACTATCTTCATCCTATGTCCATCATTTGTAAACCATATTATTCAATTGACATTTAATTTAACATTATTCAATATGATTATTCTCATAATAATATGTGGAAAAAATCATATATCAAGGATCTATATACTATTATTTATTTTTTATTTAATAGATATATCAAGAAATATTTCATTCTAGTTATTTTCTTTCCTTCTAATAGATGATGGGTTGAATTTACACATACGATATTATCACATTGTTTATTTTCTCCTAATTAATTAGATCGTAATGATTTTCACCTTCCAAGGATGAGAATATATTTATCAATGGATCTAAATTTTATTTACCAAAAGCAATACATCCTTTCAACTTGAGGGATTAATTATTACATTAAATTTTTTTATAGATTATATCTATAAAAAATAATTAATCTAGAAAAAAAATTCATATTATTTTTTCATTAGTAAGTGGTATGATATGATACAATATATCTTAGTGGACTCTCAATGGATTATCTATCAAAGTAAATAATTTATTCCAAAAAATTAATAAATTTTGGCTAATACAACCACATATTTAGAACATTCTCGTGGGAAATATATTTAATAACATCCCCTATTTGAGTTAACAACTAATGATAAAATTTTAGTGGTTTGATAAGTTATTGATGGTTGTTAGTATTACTCATCCTTTATCATGTTGTTCTCCATTTATGATCTCCTCTCAATATAGGAGTTCCATCTACAAAACCCAGTCAACAATTTCACATCAATACGGTCCTTTATTTATTTATTATACTATACACAATATTGTTTCTTCCTTATACCAATTCATTTTACTATTCCATTGAGAATTTTGAAAAGTGTAATATCCTTTTTTAACTGTTATATTTTACTCCGGCATCATGTTTCAATTATAGTAACAAAACCTCTGTATTTTTAAACTTTTAAACATTTTATGTCTCTCTTAAATATATTCAATAATATCTCCAATATTTCTTGACAGACCCGGTATTTTCTACATGAAATCTATCACTTATTATAAAGATTCATTAAAATACCCTTGATCATTGACAATATTCTATATATGAGTGATTTATTTATCAATTTCAATAGAATACATTAAATACTATATCAATAACCACCAAATAAAATGATTTTTCTGATGCGGAGGAACAAATATCACGGATTCTTCTTAGGGTTCTACCTGAAATCAATACCAAATAGTAGTTTAATTTCCATTGTGGTTTCATATATAATTGTATTGTATAATTTCAATGTTACATCTTATATGTTTTATGTGAATTACATTTGATCATATTGAATTAATTCTTTACCTTTATTTTCTTTTTTCTTCACCAAAAAACATTTATGAAACTTGTTTATAGATTCATTTTAGGATTGATTCATATTCGTGGAAATCATATCAATTTTTTATGGCAGGAATTCAACATCTTTTACTCAATGATCATTCTGTTAAATTTTCACTACAATATATCCAATTTTTTGTAATTAAAAACCTCTAGTGGTGAATTTAATATAGATATTCCTTTACCCATATGGAACATTCATGAAACAGATGAAAAAAGATCATTAATTATACATTCTTCAATATCATCTTCCATATGTTTATCAAGATTCTACCTCGAGTTAGATGTTTTTTCATTTGATGAATAAGATTATGTGATTTTTGGATTTACTTGTATCTCAAATAAAATAATAATATTTATATGATCATCAATGGAAAAAATATACATGATCACATTCTTCATTAACTGATACTTTTATATTTTATAATGGTGAATATATTTTAATAATCCTCTTTATTGTTTCAAAACACATTATCTCATCTTTGAGGTAACTAATATCACCAATAACCTCAAAAATATTGATATTTATAAAATAAACTATTTCAATCGACCACAGAATCAAATCATTAAACCCAATTTTCATTACATGAATCTATATGAAATTATTGTTTTCTTACCATTCTAATATGATATATAATCTAGACTATTATTATTTTGATAGTGAAAATTTTGTTAACTTCAAATAAATTTGATATAATAGTTCTCTATATAAAATATTTTTTTACAAGAAATAGGATTAAACAAAATATATATGATACAATTCAAGTCATCTCATTTGATTATTAAATATATAGTAATTGGGATAATCAAAAAAATGAACTCTATTTATATTGGTTTCATTTTCAATGTATATAATAAATTGTGGAAATATTTACCAAGAATGAACATCGTGTCTCAGATACAACTTTTTTCATTAATAAAATTCTAGTAATTTAAATGTGGGAGAGTTAATTTGTGTCATGAACCAAGCCAGAGTTCCATCCAACATGAAACCTGACCATATCCGTAAAATGGATTTAAGGGAATTCTCATTCCCCACTGGCTGGAAGCCAGCCGCTATGTATCAACAACATATTTTGGAGGATAATTTCACTGATTTTTATAAGTATAAATAATTCAACATAAATAAACAACAAAATAATATGTAACAAAAGAAAAAGGTTATAAAAAATTTCATATTAAAGGGTATATTACTCTAAAAAAACACAAAAGTATTACAACAAAAAGGGGACAATGTTACATTCCCAAAATACTCAATGCCAAAATAGTATCATCATCTTCAATCCACCAAAACCTATAATAGAAGACCAGTAGAAACCTATACCACCATCACGATACATCTTTTCATTACATATGTCGAACAAAACCGTGTCTACATACACTCAAAGGCGTATACGTGTTGTTAGTCAATGCCCAGTTGGATGCCACTAAAATAATGTGATTCCATTACATAACATTATATAAAGAATTAACAATCACATATATATTTAAAAATTTGAATTGTTTTGAAGAAAAATTTTATGGAAACTATTTTATTGAGAAATAATTTAAAGGAAAACACTATTAAAGAAAAAAATATTTCACAAATAATTATGCTTTAATATGAAGTATACAAAATGGATAACATATTCCAGTAGAGGGAACCCCATATCAAGATAGAACTATGTGACAAGAAATCCCTATAACAACTTCCTAAAATGGGACCATTTGTACCATATAACTCTATGAAATGTGGTATAGCAACCACACCCAACAGTGTCCCCATGCATGATAAAGTAAAGAGGGATCCATTTTATTTTCAAGTAGAATCCAATCATAATCATTATATATCCAGAGTTGAAATCATAAATACTTGTATAAAGATATGTGATAAGACACTTCTTAGTCAACTGGAATTATAGTCCCATCCTCCCCACCTATATACATTGAATTCACTTCGTTCCAAATTTCATTTCTTAGGTCACATAGATCGCAACATTTGAACACACACACACATATACAAGAATATGGGATACACATATAAAACCACTATTTATCATAATCAAACCTCATTCAAACTCATACGCAAACTAATCCCACTTAAAAATACAATTCACAAAACTCTTGCAATTTATTAAACAACATTCACAATTAATATAATAAAATTAGGAATCACATCATAGTTTTACACATGAAACACAACCCATGTCCATTGGAGATCTATTATTAAACACAGACACCTCAAATACTTTTTAATACTCAAATCAATCCACACATGTATTTCAATAAACATATTCAAATTGTTATAAAAAAATATTAAAATCATTTAATTCTTCTAAAATATTTAATAACTGAACTCAAGTGTTGGAAATTTCAGAAATTGGAGCTAAATTACTACCACATCACCAATTGACCCTTTGAAGCCAAGATTTAACCAAAAAATAGCACTTAAACTTAATAATCATGATCAAAAAAAATTAAGTCACCTATCCCACTAGAGATATGTAACCCCAAGAAAGAAAAATATAAACCCAAGAAAAGATGAAGAAATCATGAAATTAGAGACTTGCATTTAAAATCATGGAGAATCACACCAAATTCACCACCAAAATGGAGTTCAATGGGAGAAAAAAGAAGGATATGATGTTTCTATTGATGGATGTATTGAGTGGGGAAGAACATAAGGGTTTTTTAGTTAAATAATGGGATGACACAACCATCATTTTTAAATTATTAATCAACATGACATGGGGAACGATTTTCACATACAGTTTTATAAACCATGTGGAAACCAAGAAAAAAACAAATCCAACAGGAAGATGACACATGGTCAAAAAATATTTCACCTACCATGTGGTTCACCTCTTTCCAAAAATAGCACATGGTGGCACAGTTTCATAGTCATGGGTGAACGATTTGTCAAACCATGCACCAACCATGAACCACTAGATATTAACCCCAAACAACTATTTCTACATAAAAATAAAATGAAAAGTCATGGATAAAAGTATGGTTATTAATATAAATAATAAAACCTCAATATAAATTTAGGAATGTAACCATTATCCCTACCATGAAAACATTCCTCCCTAAAAAAATTCCACTAAATTAATAATATGGGAATATAAATTGATACTCTTCTTCATCCCAAAACATACGCTCCCATGTCTCATGTTCATAATAACCATGATTCCTAAGAACTCATAATGACAGAGTATAATTATCATCAAGAACTATTTATTAAGAATCTAAAATCTTAACCGGTTATTCAAACATAGACAAATATGGATCTAAATATGACTTTTCCCAATTTAGACAATGATATAGATCTAGTTTATACTTCTTCAACTGTGAATCACTTAACATGTCCTTAATTGACATCAAGTTAGAGGGAAAGGATAACATGTATTACACCTTACTTATTTTCTCGGTTATCCGGAGAGGAACAAAATACATTTTTGTTACCATCTCATTAATACCAAAATAAAAATGATCCATCAAAGATGAAACTTTCAGGAACCCCTGGTCACCCAATAATAACTCCATATATCAATGAATCTAATGAACATAAGTCTTGTAGTGACTCTGACCTATAAAATAATAATAATTGATCAACATCACATTATCATAGGTATATTTCTCAAGGCTTAGTCCCAACAATGAGGTCTCACCCACCTCATCCCCACACATGGTTGATCATCACAGATAACCACAAATCCCATAAAAATATCCTTTTTAATTGATGATTGGGAATTTTGTTATATAAAAACTCAAAAATAAAACAAAATTGATATCTCGCACACCACTAAAATCCAAAACAAATAGTAGGATCATGACATTCTGATACAAATTTTCGAGCTCTATTTTACTATACTTATAGGGATGGTATATCACCCCAAAAAATGTCCTATGTAAACTTATAATTAAATATAACATCCCAAAATTATTAGATAAAATAGAGGTCCTTATCAAAAATAATTAATTACAGCACACCAGGGAGTCTCACAACCTCCTGAACAAATCATCAACCCAACTCATCCACTTTTGATGAATATCTTATTAGAATGAAGTGAGATGATTTGGTCAGGCAATCTATCACCACCCAAAAAGAATTTCTCACTCGGGGTGTATATGTTAATCCAAAAATCATGACCGTGGAGCCAATGAAAAACATCTAGGTTGGAATTAGTTGAATCTAAAGAAAATGATTTGGATTATGATGCTCCAAATTGACTTGATTACATATTTAACATTGTGATACAAAGATAGCTTTATATCATCCCATACCTAGAAAAAACAATTTATGATGCCCATAAGAAAACAAAATGGTGGCACAAGTATGAACAGGAGATTGAGACTAGTGGATATCCTACATCACCACCTTCCTCATAGATAATGATTCCAAAACGTGACACGTGAAGTACAATACTCTATCGATGACAATAACCAATCACATGGTGTCACTACACCATGAAGAAATTATATAGAGTTCATGTACAACTCACCACTCGACTATTCTTGGCATGTCATTTATTGATGAGAATGATCCATTTGAAAACTATCAATGATTGAATCTCCTCTATTCTCCTTGGCCTAGAAGTGCATCTGAGAAAAAATCCCCATATATTTACACTCATCATAGGAATAGTTAAATGAAAGCCCAGGAACATTCCTGCTCAAATAATATTCCACAAAATTATTGTTTCATCATGTAAAATCTATATCGAACTAAAACCCTTATAGTTAATCAACCCAACTTCACTACATAATATTTAAAACTTTTCTGTGAGAAAATGTAGGTCATGCTTTTAAAATAAAAATGAACCCCACATTTCACCCCAAATATATAATGACATGAAATCCTAGAGGAATGCATCATGGATGATAAATCTATGGTATGGACTGGGTAATTCCATTTATTTTTTGAAGATGGAATGAACAATAAGCCACAATATGATCCTCCAACAACAACACACACCCAAGACCCATACCTGAGGCATCACAATAAACCACATAACCCATCCTCGATTCAAAAATAATCATGACATGATCTATGGTCAACCATCGTTTAAGCTCCAAAATGGATGCTTGAAAATATAGGAACCATTAAAATGTTATTCTTTTATGGGAGAGTTCATTAATTGATGAATCTAATAGATATATGTCTCGTACAAACCACATTTAATTATTTTAAAAGACTATAAATCATCTGATCTCAAACAAAATAATTTGATGCTCCCATGAAATTACCACAGTAATCTTCTGAAGGTCCACCCAAACCCCATTTTCTGATATCACCTGATCCAATAACATCATTTACAAAATCTAGAAGGTGCATTTAGATAATTTCTTAAAGATATAATGATCTCATAGTCTGTCTAACACAATTATCAAATGTCTTCCATGATTATATTTCCTATCACTGTTGAAAATCTTAAATCCATTAATACCTTGAAAAATGAATCAGGATATTGGTGGAATGCCCAATTCATAAAGTATATAGAGACTACATGACCACTCATCAACATTAAATGCATGACCAAAAGTTTGAAATGGTCATATGATGAAGCAGTGATTTTTCGCTGATCCCCGATCATAATATTATTTACCTAAGAATGAAATATAGTGCACTCCCGGGGTCGGTCTCAAGGAGGCAACTTACACAACACCAAAATTCTATTGTCACTATTTATTTTCTAATTAATATATAATATAAATATGAGTTCTAAATATGAATAAAATATGAATATATATATATATGTAATGCAAACAATATGATGTTAAAAAGAAGAAAGAAGACATTTGTTCTTGGAGGATCATAATGGTTGATATCATTATTTATTAAAATATTCTCAATATCAATTCAATGTAGTGATCAAAATCTATCACACTACACCCTATTATTTGAAATTTTATTTCCCCAACACCGAGATCTCTGCATGTGTAGAAATCCTCATCCTAAATTCGTCTAGGAGATCTCTTTGCCGACCATCTCTATACAAGCCATACTCCATCGTATGCATGACTTATATAGTGAAGGGAAGGAAAATGATGAATGAGAATAAGAACTTGGTGATAGAGAAAATGGGGCAATCAAACATCATAATAAATTTAACCACCACAAAAATTCTCAGAATTAAATAAAGATATTTAAATTGAAGCACAATGAAACTCAAAAAACCACCATTCTCCTCCTCAAACAAACATCGAGGTTAGTTCCCCATTTTCATGGATTTAGAAGAGAATACGGTGGGAGAAACACATAAAAGTAAAAATGGAAGAATGAGGTATGAATAAGAATAATAATGTAATTTATATTAAAAATATGAATAAAAATTATAGAAATAAGGCCCAACTTATCCCCCCTGGAATGGATATATCATAAATTGGGAGAACGGACACATATTTATAGGGAGAGGGGGTGACAAATTCACACACAAAACAATTAATCCAAAAGTTTTCGCATAGAGAAACCCTTAAATGACCGAATCTGTAATAGGTGTCTTCATAAATGTTGTTCCATAATGTCTCCTTCATTTCATCTACAAATTGTAGCATCATTGGACGCGCCTAGGGGTTATGAATTTAATATTGGCGGTTTTCTTTTTGGGAGGCAGCTTCCAGGCAGCTTCCTTCAAATGTATATCGTTCAATGTCCCTCATAATGAATTCCTAACGACTTGAAATTTATTGTATAAACGTTACCATGAGTCCTCGTACATATCCAAGTGTAATCTTCTAATATGGAGTTGTGTAGACCGAATTGGGTGTTTGTTATAGAAGTGGGGTCCGTTCTGTCCACCCGGAAAACTCTTCAACTTCATTGAATTTTTACGGCTACTAGAGAATCGAATTAGCTCCTGGTCCAGAAGACAAAAATGAAATAAATAAAATATTGATTCTAAAAAAAAATTAATCAGAAAAGTTTGAATTATATTTTTTTCAGTAAACGACCAAAATACCCTTGATGTAAAAATCTGTCAAAAATCCAGAATTTTTCATTTTTCACATTTATGCTCAAAATAACACTAAAACCTAAAAACGTGACAATTAGTCATTCAATAACAATATGGTGGGATTATAAAAAATGATTTACAGTATCAAATATAGGAAAATTTAAACTTCATCATCATACCTACATAAGAATGTTGTTTTAGAGACATCCATCACTCTAATATTGACTTGGTGATAACAAGAACACATGTAATTTTCGGAAAAATACTTTTCCCCTGTAAGATTATCACACAGTTCAGTGATATTGGGAATAAGTTACATATTATTTATAGTGACCACATTCATCCTCTAGTATTCAATACTCTACCAGATAGATCTATCTGTGTATTTTGAAAACAGAACTTTACCGACCCAAGGTGACACACCTAGGTGAATGAATCCTTTGGATTCAAAGTCATCTTGTTGTAACATTACATACCTCAACATGGCAGGGGATATACTGTATGAGCGACGGGATATTGGGTGTGTTCCTGACACTAAATTAATCGAGAACACCACATCCCGGTCTAGAGGTATACCTAAATAATCCACTGAAAACATCTATGAAAATCATCAAATACATGTGGTAACACACCATCAGGAGTACCACTATAGTCTTCAAACAAGAGTAATGATAATTGAGAAATTATGTTCCCCAATTCTAGATGTGTATGTTCAAAACGACCCGACCGAGGACCCCACGTACATTGAAAAACCAATGAACTATCATCTAGTGGCACAAAACTCAGTCACCACCTATAAAAATCATTGTACATCTAAAAACGCACCATTAGATCCATACCAATTATTATGTCAAATTATTCCATCTAAAAAACAAGGTAATACCATTCAAATCGACCCCTAATATGATGAGTGCGAAAGATAGATACATGAAATGTTAGTCCCGCTTCTTACCAAGTGGTGTTACTATCCCCATCATATATAGTATATTTTTAGTTTGTAATTTTAACAAATTAAGAAGATAGGAAGAGATAAAAGGAATAGATGAACTCATGTTAAAAATTGAAATCTGTGAATAATGCAGTAAAAATTGTACCTCAAACAATCCCATGTCATGCATCTGATCCTACTAGTTCATTGTCCATGGAATAAAGATAACCTATCTCAGTATGAGCCAGAGGATGACCACTAGCCTAGAACTCTAAACAGAACAGACACTTCCATAAAGATAATATAGCCTTTCTTCCACAACCACTAAACCAAGAACCCACTAAAATTTATGGTTATGATAATGATGACATCCTCCTAAAATCCACAGATTCCGAATAACTACTAAAAGATATCATGGCCCTGCAAAATCACAGCAAGATCCCCATAGTAAAACAATAGTGACAAGGTCTAAGAAGATATTGGAATTATGGTCACATGTTCAATGTAATCCCACATTGATGGAACCTGATCGATCCAACATCGGAAGCAATAGATGAAGACAGATGTGAAGGACTGCGTGAACTTCCACCTCAGTTATCCCCATGCTCCTCCTACTTCAACTTTTACTCTAACAAACTATCACTTCAAATAGATGATAATGATCCCTAGAAATTATGTTGACCACTATCATCAATCTCTACCATCAGTTAATGATCAACTACTTCACAATAAGACATATGATCGATAAAAATGTTTTGAGATCGAATTTATGGTCCCAACCACCTTTCGATCTTATGAGCCTTCATCTTCTCAGTAGAAACGAGCACGCGTGTGTTATAAACTATCTCTATGAAGATAAATGAATACGTCATCAAATATAAATTTCCCTGTATTTAAACTATAAACCCTCAGTAAAATCAATAGCCCAAGATTTTATGCCAGTAAATCTTTCTGAAAATGATGATAAAGTCATTACAACCCATCAACCAATGTTTTCCATCTTGCACCACTAAGTCCCACAACTTATGTCTGCAACGTTCCGACATAAATGAATCCAACATAACCCTAAAAACATTAGGTGTATCAATAAATGTAAGCATCCTCTCTATGATCTCAATCCACTGATATGATTTTTGAGGTTTTGTGCTTCTTCATAAATAAGGAGGCTTGTTCTTAAGGTACTCATGATTGTTGTCTTTACATTAACCCAATTTAGAATCTCCAACATGAACAATACAATTGCATGATCCTTTTCCAAAAGAATGGACAACTCAGACCAAATTATACAATAATCATTTATTAATCGGTGTGGGAGAACATTCTATGACCAGATCCTATGGCTACACATGATGTGTCCAAAGAGGAACTTTTCTACACGAATCATCAATTAAAATGAAATAAAATCAATACAACCATTCTCAAAATTTTCATCAAAAATAATAATTTTTGAACACTTTAATATATCAATATGAATCCATGTACATCACAATGTCATTCCAATAAAAAATCCACTCAACCCCCACCTAGTTTCCATATATAGTCTTTATCATGTACGTCTCTCTTAGAGTGTATGATAAAAAAACTCCCAAAACCATGTGGTGACTTCAGTCCTATCATGAGGTGTGCTGGACAGGAACCCTACTCACAACTAAAACCTAAATCCATAAAAATCCTTGATCTAGAATATCCTGTACATTTTTAAATAAATTTCCCCACATGAAAATGACATGTTTTGATACCATTTTTTCACGATCCCAGACATACTTCTATACAACCCATCACCTGACCTAATACGTGTCATCCCTAATATGTTGTTCTCAATCCCCATGGGGTGAAAATAAGTTCATGTCTATATATTATATTATTTGGGAATGATTTTACCAATTATAAAAATAATATACAATTAATAGAAATAATAATTGAAAGAATAAATAATCATAACCCAATGATGCATAATAACATTCAAATTCAAGGTTGTACAACTCCTAACAAAACTCAGAATCATTAAAATTAAAAGTGGACGAAGTCACTATCCCAAAATATTTAATGCAATAAGAAGATAATAATCCTTAATCCACCACCAACAACACCTACAAGAAAATACCACTTACACCCCAAACCACTATTATGATACATCTTGACTTTACCAAATTCATAATAAACTAATAATACATCCAACCATACGTGGATGCAAGGTGTGTGTCAATTCCTAGATGGATTCCACCCAATATAAGACAAATTAACATTATAAAACAAATTAGCATGAACATTTACTTAAAAATATATTTTTTATTTGAATGAAATCATTTTATGGAAACTATTTTATGGAAATATATTTTAGATGATAAATATTTTAATGAAATCTAGGTCCATCATATGTCGATGGATGGTATAACATCATAAATTTCAAGAAATTTACTAGGATACCCTATAGGCCCTAGATAATGTGGGTCACTAGGATCCTCATATCTCGGTGAAACATGGTACAGAAATCACAACCCACATCATCCCCATGCATGAGACACATTAGAGGATTCTATATAAATGTCATGAAGTATCACGTAATAATCAAAATTTAGTTATTCTTTTAATCAATAATCCTGATAGAATAATCAATGAAAATCCACATCCATGTCAACTAGTCTAATATTCCTTCTCTTCCATCCAGATACCTAGGATTCCCTTCATAACCAATTTCATTTCACAAGTAACATATATTACCACATTCAGATAAACACACAAGAAAGACGGAGAAACATATAAAACTGCTATTTCTCATAAGAAAACCATTTTCAAATTTCTATGAACATCAAACCCATTTAATAATATGATCTTCCCAACTTGAAGAACTTATAAAACCCCTTGAAAAATTTACAAATCATAATTCAGAAACACAATATGGGTTCATAAATTAATAGAAACTAATTTATTTTGGAGAACCATCCTTTAAAAAATACACACCTCAAATACTCATTAATAATCATTTTATACAACAAAAATATTATGTGGAAATTATTTAAATATTAAATCATGAATATCAAAAGACTATAATAATGTCATACATGGAATCACCTACGTCATGTGTATAAAATATGAAAAATCGAAGATAAAAAACAACCTCACAACCAAGGGACACTATAAAAGAATCGTTTAAATGAAATCATCATTATTTATCATAATGAATATATACCCAAACCTAAAAAGGTAAACTAAAAAATGGAGATATGGATACCCATGATGAAATGAGTGAAACCTGAGAAGTGAAGAATAATTCCATAATTTTGGGAACTACTTAATGAATCTTGAAGAAAATGCACAAAAATCACCACCACAATCGAGGTCTAAGGATAAAATGAGGGGGGGAAATTTTCTTAGGGATATAAATCTATATTTAGGATATAAAAAGATGATTTTTTTTTAAATTCTAGGGGGAAATATCCATAATTTAAAAAAAATTAAGGACCTAGTCTTGGTGAATGTTTAATACCATATTGTTTCCAACTCAATTTTCCAAACCATAAGCCCCTCTATGACAATGAAAAACAAGGAACATATTTATTAAATATTGTTTCCAAACCATGTATCAATAATATAGTTCTCCTCAATCAAAAATATGGAACCTGGCCACATTGTTTCCCGAGATAGGGAACATGGTCTACCAAACCTTGCACTAACTGTGCAGTGACTGCGGTTAACAAAAAAATTCAATATTTTCATTAAAACTATCAAGAAATATTTATTATAGACATATTATTAAAAATAAATAGAATACTTCATCAATATCACATAATAGTTTTGAAATTATGGTGTGACTTATTTTCTTCTATGAAATCTAGATGTATCATATTCACATATTGGAGGGAATGATATGAATCAATAATTATCAATCCACTAAAATAAGACATTGTTAGTACTCGAAGTGAATATAGTGACATGTAGATTTTATATAGTCAACCACTCTGGTGTACCCCATGAAATATATGAATCTAAAATTTTTATATACCAATGGTGTTAACTACATACTAAAGTAAACATATTATTTTATGAAAGGATTAATATTGAACCAATGGTATATCCTTTATCCATATCCACTCATTACATCATAAAATAATAATAATAAATATGAAACATTATTTTTTGCTTAAATAATCTATACAAATCAAATAACAACAAAATAGTATTAGTGTTCTCATATTTCTTTCATAACCTGTATGAAATCTAGTTCATCAAAACTAATTGCGAAAAATTATAATTTATTTCTAATAGATAAATGATTCAGTTTTATAAAATTTTTTATTATATTATATAACCTTTCATTTTATATAATGTATTCAATTTAATAAATATAAATTTTGTCAATAAAATTTCACATTTCACAATTTAATTGAAACTCTAAACCATCCAAAAAATCTAATTAAATACAGTAATGTCAAATATAAAACAAATTTTTTTGAGCAATTATATAATTCAATAATTTTTCTACAATAAATTAATGAATTTTTTGGTTTCCATATTTAGTATTCGATGAAGTTTGAAATAATCATATTTCATCTTGACATATTTTTCTACAATATTATGTCCTAATGAACACCTATTCCATAGAATGTATATGTGATATTATTCCAAAGTCCCTTGAATTTCAAGTCATTATTAATGAAATATCCATTATACAAACACATACTACGTAATTTTTTCATCCATCATCACAAAAAGTGTTCATCCTTGTTGAAATATAATTCCCTTGTTTTTTTTCTAACATCTTGTTCCGCATGTCAAAACACCTAGTTTGTTGCATAGTCCTTCCAAATGATATCATAGTTTTTACTAAATATAATTATTAACAAATTATTTACACATAAATCAAAATATAAAAAAGTATTAATATCGATGGTTTCCCATATAAACTCAGATTTTCAACATATATTGATCTTTTAATAATTTATATAAAAGAATTTTGGTGTGACTTACCAAACTGTGACATGAATAATTCAATATTCCAAGACAATATAACAAAAATATTACATGGGGTGTTAAATATTATGTGATAATTTTATCTTCAATTTGATAGTAACATCCAATAACAACATACTCCCACCAGAAAATTTTTTAACGACCCCAAATTTTATAAATAAAAAGTAATTTGAATGAATTGAAAAGACATATTATGCATTTTTAAAGAAAAAACATTCACTAATTTGGTTTTATTATATCGTATAATATTTAAAATATGGTAAGGAGTTCTAATCATTGATAATATATCAGTTGAAATATTATTATACGATTAGTATACATTTTGTGTTTTGATAAATAAAATTGATATAGACATGGATAGTGATGGACTCAACCAACAGGATCGTACCCTATAAAGCCCTTTTATCAAAGCTTCCATGGGAGAAAAAATATATGGTAATTTACATTGTCTAATACCATGATAATATCTAACAATTAATGAATGAATGAATCCATTTATAGAAAATGTTCAGGAAAATTGAGATCCTGAGCCAAACCATATATTCCGAACCACCACATGAAAATATAACCAATTCACACATTACTCAAAAAAAAATTTCTTCCTCAATATTGGAATATGAATCAAGGATCTAATAATATGAATATTAATATATTTTTAGAAATAATTATTTTATTTACTATATCTTATTGTGACATTATATCTGATTTTTATTTTTATAAGACATAACATAAATTGTATTTTCGGGTAATATTAAATTTCAGTTACAATATTTATTTTGATGAATTAATTGAGTTTGGAAATAAATTTTATTATGATAAAGTATTATTATTAAACAATTTTTATCAAATATAATTTAAAATATAATTTAAATTATGTCAAATATAAATTTTATAAGGGTTCAAACACTGTTATTTTCAACAAAAAATATGCATTCTTCAAAAAAATGTCATCTATTTTATTAAACGTTATAGGGTACATACCTATAAAATCTGTTTGAAAACATAAATACTATTTTTGTAATAATAATGTATTGAATCATATTTTCATTTATTATTTTGGATATTTTATAGATTTCATTTTAGTCAAGGTGCCAATACAACATATGATTTTGAGACCTTCTATTCTCGGATATTTTTTTCAAATATATTAAATAACATGTAAAAATAGTTTTCATGAACAAGTAGAATAATTTATAAAAGATATAAAATATCATAAATATTTGGGTAATAAAGAGTTAATAATGTGGGTTTTACACAATGCATGATATTACTATTTTCGGTGTGTGGTGTTTATGGAAAATTCATTGGATACGTGAATTGTATAAAATAATTAAGTATGTTTATTTTATTAATCTATTGATGTAAAAATCAAAATAATTATGTATATATATGTTTATTGTGAAATATAATAAGTATATGTTAAAATATTGAGATACAGATAGTCATTGGGGAGTGTTGAAAGATATTTTATTAAAGGATGAAAACTAGATATAAATTGAAACTCTCTGCAAAGAGAAATGGGAGGATCTCTCCAATGGTCAGGATGTTGTTCTGTTATTTTATCAGTGAACGATTTTAAACATGGTGGGAATATTTAATTATTGGATTCAATAACCATATTATATTTCTAAAAATAATATTGATCAATTGACTATTAGATTGATCTCTATATCGTGCATGTTAAAAGATGAGATTGTTTTATTTGGGAATTTTGAGAATTTCTTAGTGATTATTTGTTATCTATCCATTTTTAATTCTTGTTGTAATGAATCTAGGTCATAAGTAACATTTATCACAGTTTTTTCCTATTGAATTTTCCTTCAACTTCCCCAATTATTTTTCAAAGTGGGTGTTCATCCATTGTCTATGTTTCATCCAAAATACAGAAGAATTGATAATTTAAAACCTAGTTTTTTGCACAACAATATGATATCGTATATATGATCATTTTATGGAACGATGATCATGTGAAAATAATAGCATATTATGTATTGGAATATATTGGATATAACATATTTATATGGGGCATGTGAACAACAAAGTGAGACAATGGTGGGTGCTACCCACAGGTTTTTGAAGGGAAGATTCTAGAAAGGGGAGAAATTGAGGGCTGACCAGAGTAGTTCAGTGACTTCTGGGGAGATCAGTGATTATTTTATTGGTATTAGTGACATGATCATCTTCATAATGATGAACAATGGTTTTTGAAAAAATGAAATAAAAAAGATATGTACATTGTAGATAAATGAATTCTAGGTCCCTCCTAGTGGTTTCTAGGATTTCTAGATGATTATAATTATCACACAATGTGTGACCCCTCCATAAAGGCTCACCATGTACCTAGAAGGGTACATGGACATGAGCAAGAGTATACAGGTGTGGGCATGTAGTGTACTCTTACATATCAATTTATAGTTTTGGTATACATGAGCTAAGACAAGTACTGGCACATAGGATGCAGTACATGGGAAACAATATATCTTATAATTCTACAAGGACACGGGCATGGGCTGTTTACATTGTAATGAATCAGGGGTTATGGGATGCAATGTTTTCTCTTACTACATACTATGAAATCCTTTAATTTTGTATAGGCTCCCTTGTCCTCTATGTCATGACCTGGTTTTTCTATGGGGAATTCCTACTGTCCATTCTACAAGAGTTAGTATGGAGTCACCTTTTACACATAGGACAATGATCCCATCAGTAAGAATTCTTTGATATAGTTTCTGGAATCTTTCAGTGAGGCCCATTTTGAGATCCTCTATCATATTTATTCCCTAGGGGTGTTATTTGAATCATCTTATTGATCAAAACATTTCCACCAATAAATTACTTAGCATGTTATTCCATATTATGTTGTTGGTATACCCCAAGGAATTGGATTTGAACATCTTCTCTATATTGTATATCTTAAAACAGACAATGTATATTTCTAATAGGGTACTCAATGAAAACTACCTATCAATTGAATTTTGTTAGTGATATTAGACTTGTGGAGGGAGTTTTCCAGGATAAGTGAAATGGGGATCATTTGGGCTGGAATACTTGGTATGAATTATAGTTTTTACATACCTTTAGACTATGTGTCATTTTTTTCATAATGATATATCATTTATTTATTTTTTACATATCTATGGATATATAAATTTTATAATTTTTTTTATGATTTTTGGTTCCGTGATGTTCTTAATGGTTAATGTTATACTCACCCCAACATTGGATTTTCCCACACCTCTCATGTATTGTACAGATGATCGACCATTGGACAGAGTCCTAAATGGACCAGAAAAAAGTGGTTATTAGTGTGACCTAACAAACTAGGGATTATTCTTATAGTATCGTGAATGATATCATCTATTGGATTTTAGGGTTTTCTTGTTATTATTCTTTATGGATGAGAATTTATTTCACCCTTTTTAGTTTCTATTTACTTCATTTTTTAATATGGTTCTGGTATATAGATGTATGCATGGATGGTTGGTCAAGTGTTTTTATATTTCATTATTGTATGGCCATTTAGATATGTTTATGTGAAAATGTACTTAGGATAAGGCCACCTAAGTTATGGATATGCATACAAAACACTAGTATCCAACACCTAGACTATTAGTTATAGGAATGTGGACTAACAACATATGCCCCATTGGGAAAAGTTCTAGATGTTCTACCATAATGGGGTTCACCAAAAATACCACAACCTGTATAGTTGCATATGGTACTCGTAGTACCATAAGATGTGGATTAGAGGATGAAAACACATCATAGGTTTCAACAATAGATACCCTTTTGGTTCACAGGAGAGACCGACCCAGAGGGGGATGAGGACTGTCTTCAGGCTTTGGTGTATGTTTTTTTGTATGTTTAGAACACAATATGATAAGTTAGTGGTCACTGGTGAGAACTATCTATGGATCAAAAGGATTATGGTTGGGGTTAGTGACCCAATCATATGATTAGGTGACTATAGTATGGTTACAGTGTGAGTACCTTTTCAGATAAGAGTTCTCTCCAACTATGCTAAGTGATGTATGTATTCATGAGATTCTATAGCTCCAGCAGGTTATCATGATCATAGTTGAGTATTCATCGAGGATCAGGAGCCAATCTAAATACTTAATGCATATGGTTTTTGGTCAACTATTATGTGATCGTTCCTTCGAGTGTGGAATTTATAGAGACATAAAATCATGTGTTACACATTTATTCATTCATAACAATGATGGGGTTAGTGAGGGTGTATTTCAGTTTGAGGGTTTCTTTGTTTAGCAGAAACAACAAATAGTTGATGGTAGTGGTCCCACAAGAGAAGAGCCCTTAGCATTAGGGAGATAAAATATATGTTATGGAATTAAACATATAATATGATTTATAAATAGGTCTAATGATATATTCTATATTGTTTAGGGATCACTTGATGGGTCTATTCATCCCACGGAGAGGCTATGCAACTTATGTGATTGAAAGTGATATCTTGTATGAGATTTTTGGACCCATAGTATAGATGATTGGGAGAAAATATATGGGACACATTTGTTGATGAATTTTTAGAATAAGGAAGGTCTATATAGATGACGATGAGGAAGATGAGTTGTTAGATTAGTGGGTTTTGGTAAATGCTTCGGCTTATTACCACCCCACTCCCAGGAGCTCCACATCAAGCTTTAAGTGATGGGGGATAGGGTATGGTGAAGAAATATGTGGTTGAGACCAATTATCCAAAATATTTTGGAGTTATTAGAGGTATGATTTATATATTTAATAACATATTTTTTTATTAATAGATGCATTTTAATGTGATTGAATTATATTCGCAAATCTGGTTTGAGGAATAGTGTTTCTAGTTGAACCCTTTGATCGACCACTACACATGAAAATTCCAACTAGAGATCACTTAGTGTTTTCACACATGAACCTATTGTGTCATTATACTCTTGGAGGCAAGAGATTCTTATGTTATCTCATTATATCATTTGTGAGGCATTATTATGTCATCTTAGGTATGTATTAGTTATATATAGATGATTCCCAAACCAACTATTTTAGTTGGAGGATGTGGTGTCTCTATAGTGATGGGACCATGTATTATATTTTTTATGAAAAGAAATTAAATGAATTATTTGATAGACTCATGAATACTATGGTATAATCATTTAATCATTAGTTGGTAACAATGTCGTTTGGTGTAGTTAATGTTCCAAGTTTCCAGTTTTCTACAGTGGTGTATGAGTATAGTAAAATTTTTCATGAGAATATTTGAGGTTCACCTCTCTATTGAGTGATAGAATACTTAATTTATCTTAACCCAAAGATTTTTTCAATATCATTAGAATCAAAACTGATGGATCCCATAGATCATTTTGAGATTAGTGTGTAGTTTGTCCACATCTAAAGGAATGACTTTGGTAGAACGATTTGTCTTCCTAGGTAGCCCAAGTTTAGTTTTCCATGAACTTGGATTGTAGCATGATGTATTTTTTATACTACATGAACACGAATCAGATGGACATGAAGAACACATATCCACTACAAAGGATTTATTACCACTTTGATTGGTTGAGCGGGGAGAGATGGTTCATGCAGATTGATCTTAGGTTATGATATTACAAGATGTGAGTGTGGGATGATGATATACCAAAGAAGGAATTCAAATTTCAGTACAATCACAATGACTACATGGTGATTGAATTTTATTAGATGAACACCCAAAATGTGTTCATGGGACTCATCAACCAGATATTTCATCCATTCTTATACCAATTCTTAGTAGTCTTCATCGATGGTATCCTTGTGTACTCGAAATTGTAGGAGGAGACACACGATACACATGAGGATGGTTCTGAACATACTATAAGGGAACCAGATTTATGATATTTTCTCAATGATTTATTCATATATATGGATGTTTTATTCTATGGTAAAAATTTATTTCAATATATAGACTCCTAGAGGCCCTAACAAGGATTAGGTAGTTTAATTATGGGTGCCTCCATAGAGAATGACAGAAGAGTGTAACATCCTTTGGATTGGAAGATAATGTTTGAGATTCATAACTATCTTCTCCATGATATTGAAACCCATGAATTATTTTAATCTAAATGGGTAGCTTTTTTGTGGAAAGTGATCTTGAAATAGGCTTGCAAGAGTTTATATATAGATTGGTGATAAAAACAATATATATATTTCTAGAGTAGGTTGTTGATTACATAGTGATTTGCGATACATTTGAAATTGGTCCTAGTTATATTTGGATATAGAGGAAAGATGTTATTTCTAATGGTTCACATCATTTGAGACCAGATAGGTAACTATGTGATCCATAGAATTGAGATTAAAATGGTGTTCTTCACACAATAGATGTTGTGACACAACCTAATGGGTGGGGGTTTTGTCATCTTTTATGAATATATGAATCTCAAATACATTTTTTATAATGATCTTAACATTAGATAGAGGTGAAAGGTAAGTTTCCTCTATGACTACCTAAAAGATATATTCTAGAAGCCAATAATGGGAAACATTGTTTTATATGCTACCAATATGTGGTCTGTTTTCATTTGTGGAACATGGAATTATAGTAGTTTCCCTCATTACAGTTATCTAGTGTGGTTGTAGATTGAGTGGATTGCCTCAAGTGGATGGTTTTATCCATCCACTTTAAATGTGATTCAGGGATTTATAATATGGTGGTACTAACTGTGAGACTCTACATACATTGATATTCACCGGTCATACTTATGATGGTTTTAATTAAGGTTGATAGAATTTAATTCATTTCAAAGAATGAAAAATGGTACGAGTGATGTTATAGGAGGAGTTTCTTTGAGAGTTTTGAAAGTATCCTTTTGGGGTACATCATGGAGTGGTAATTATGTATCCGAAAATCCGACCTCTGTTATGGTGGTCATGAATGATGAAGGGAGTTTCAATGTTTTTCTATTGTTTCATTACCTGTCAATATCTTAGGACTATATAACAATATCAAGAGAGTTTATCTCATATCCTTTAGGTACCAAAGTTGATTTGAGATGGTATATCCAGTGAAATCATGACATTTTTACAACATATATATATGGGACATGATTTTATATGGGTGATCATAGAAAAACTCACCATGTAATCCAAATTTCAATATATTCAATGGCATATTTCCGAAGATAGAATAAGATTCCTCTAAATGTAGGATATAATATTAATCTATGATGTTCCATAAAAGATCATTTATATTCGCGATGCTCGCTTCATATCTCAGTTATGTGATGGATTTAAGGAGGATTTTGGAACTATATAACACATTATCACAACATTTCATAAATATACTGACGTCTATATTTAGATGTCCATTCAGCTCTAGGAATAAATTTTGTGGGCTTCCGAAATGGACTTTAGAGGTAGTTGGGAATATTATTTACCATTTTTTCAGTTTTCGTAGAATAATAGATACCATTCCATTATTGGAAGTGAACAATTTGAGAATTTTTCTCAGTGATCATATAGGTCACCACATTTCTGGACTGGCCCATGAGAGTTAGAACATATGGGAACAATGTTGGTGATAGATACTACCAAAAAGGTATACATCATCTTGTAGAATATGAGGACTGTAAAGAGTCATCATTAGTCATATTTCAAAAAAATGAAAGATCCCTTTCGAGATCGAGGAGGTAGAAAATGTGTTCCTATGGGTTTTTCCTCAATGTGGGTTATAGAGATTTAGTCTTGGAATTAAGAAACATTTGAGATTGAATGGAATATTCAAGATACTTTGTAGTGTTGGAGAGGTTGTAAACCACATTGTACTGTCATAGTAGTTAGACCGGGTGCACGACAACTTTCATGTGTCATAGTTGAGGATGTACACGAATCCACCATGTCACGTTATTGAAAAGGGAGAGACTAACGTCAATGATGGATCTACCTTAGCTAAGTACCATATAGATATTGAGGATCATCATGAGAGAATAATTATAGATAAATTGCTTTCTTTGTGTTTTTGTTTAGTGGCAGCAGGAAAATATCAAATAGAACATATGGGAGTGGTAGGATTATGGGCATGCTCAGTAATCACATCTATTTGAGTAAACCTTATGTTATATTTTTATGGAGTAATTATCAAAGGTGGAGTGAATTTAATTAGTCGTATATCACCTATATTAATTTAGTAAATTGTATGGATTATTTTTCAAGCCTAGGTGTTGAGATGATGTGAGATTTTGAAGTGTGGTGTTCCAATTATAATTTTTTTTAATAAAATAAATATATTAAATTGAATTCACATATATTTTTCCTATGAAAGTGTTATAAAATCTAAATGGGTTCGAGAATTAGAAATTTGAGGAAACAATTGAGTTTATAATGTAGTTTTTACCCTAGTCATTATATATCATTATTTTGGAAATGGGTGTATCAAGAAAAGTCATCAAAGGAGAAAAATAAATAAAATTAATAAGTCAAATTATTTTATTAATATATTTATTATATAATTTTTCTATATATGTATTCTATTATGAGTTATACAAAGGATTAGTTTCTAAATAATTAAGATCTATATTAACATTATGGATTGTGGAATAATATATCTTTGGAAAACAACAACCAGGTAAAAATTCAATACCTAGTGTAAGAAGAAATCAGAGGATCGCTCTAATACTCACAACATAGCCCCATTATTTTTCTATGGTTGATATGAATCAATGTTAGGTGATTTTAAATTGAATTCATTCTTTGTTTAATATTTTTAGGATGAACCCTAATCAATCAACCAACAGATTGATCTGTGGATCCTCCATGTTGCAGGATTGGATAGTTTTTAATGGGAATTGGGAGAGCTTTATTATGATTTGTTTTTATCTCATTATTCATCATTCTAACAATAGTTAATGTAGGATGAAAGTAACATCAAACAAGGTAGGTTACTCATGATTTTTCATTGTGGTTATCTACATCGATAAATTTTTAACCATGGGTTTTCATCATTGGCCTATGGTTCGATCCAAACACTAACGAATCAGTCATTTTGAACCTATGTACTAGATTAATAATTTTATATGACAAATATGGTCTCAGTTTAGAATGAGGATCATGTGAAGACTATAGTAGAATATGGATTATAACAAATTAGAGACCTTCAATTTGATAGGTGTGTGTGAAAGGTGACCGAGAATTATGGATGGTGCTTTTCGAATGGTATTGAAGATCAGGATTTGGAATGTGGCCCTGTTGAGTCCCAACTAGAGTAGATATACAATTTTTGGTGAGATAAGGGATTATTTTGGGGTCATTATCAATGAATGTGTACATGGATGAAAAAACGCGGTTTCTAGGAAAACCTTATCAAAAAAACATGTATTTATGTGCTACATGTCGTGTGGGTCCCTTCTTGGAGAAGGATTTGTTTTGGGAGAAGAAATGTGTTAGAAAACATGTGACTATATCACAGGGTGAGTTACCCCACCCTAAAGGCTAAATTTTTATGATTGGAGCTACACTAAAATGTTCTTGAGTGGAACGGAATGGGTATGTTGTGTACACATAAAAATACATGGGTATGATAGTTATAGATGGGTTCACCCATGTACTGGTACACAAATTTTTTCACTTTTGAGAAAATTATGCCATATAATTCTACATGGACATATACATAGTCGATATTAATTAGATGGAATTGGGGTTAACGGGAAATGATGTTTACTCCTACTACATGATGTGTACTCCTTCTACATTGGCTTGGAGAATTTTTCCTTTTCATCATGGAAGAAGTTTTTTATGGTTCATTCCCAATATGCATTCCTAAAGGGTTAGTATGGAATGTCCTTATACATAGAGGTAAATGATCTATTTAATGGGGCTTGAATAGAATTTTTTAAATCTATCAATGAGGCCCAGATTTAGGCCATCTATCATCTTCATTCCCTATATGGAGTCCCAAGAATCCTCATGATCAACACAAAATTGGAAATGATATTCCACTAAGAGGTTTATTATATATTTAGTAATTGGTATACCCCATGGAATTGGGTGGTATCCACTTCTGTGTATCACATGTATTCATAATTCTAATTAATATTTCCTAATGGCCAGACCTAATGATCAGTACCTCTAAGACAGATGTCATCAGTGATTTTTGATTAATATATTGTGTTCTCCCAAATGAGTGCTCTGTGAAAAATTTTACATATGATCATAGGATTGAATTATAGTTGTGACATACCATTAGAATTTATTTTATGGATGAGTATCTCTGGATACTGTTATTATATGTATTTTATAAATATACTCGTGTAAAGATGATGATTATACATTTGTTTCTTACATTGATGTTTCTGGGTGTCTTAGATGGTATTTATATACATACCATTAGAGGGTATTTTCACACATGATTTGAGTCTTTTGTAGAAAATAAACCCTTTGGGTGATTCTTAGATAGACCAAGGCCAAGAGCTTCTTATTTAGACAAGATAGACATAGGTATGCTCTTGTTGTATCGTGACTGTAGTCACCAGTTTACTTTGAGGTTGGACTGGTTTTCAGAATCATTATTATGGTCCAGTATTTGGGAAATTTAACATTCCATTTATTTTTTTAATATTCTTGTTGGATATATATGTATTCATGTATTTTTGTTCAGTCATTTTTATATTTCATCATTGTATGGTCTTGGAGATGTGTGCATATGTACAGTCACTAAGGCTATGTCCTATCTTGTTTGTGATATTACTACATGGAAATAGTTTTTATCGTATAGGATATTGGATGTGATATTATATAGTCATGGAATATAATCCATGGGTATGGATTGTAACAAATTACGTTAAAATTATCGAATAGTTACTTTTTCATAATTGTCAATGGCAGTCGAATTTTAATGTAAAATTTAAATTCATTTTAAATATATGATATGTATTATTGAATCATAATGAAACTAATGTTCTTTTATAAATTATACAAATGGTATCATAAAAAAATTATTATTTTCCCATTAAAATAATGTGAAATTTATGATATTTAATTTATTTCATTAATCTATTATGAATTCCCCAAAACTGGTATTGTATTTTTTGGTGTTAAAATCAATTTTCTATGAACATGACTCAGTTAAACATCATAAAGGGTAATATTTATTATTATTTATCACTTGGACATATTAAAAATAAGAGACCACTATTATTTTTTAGAAACAATATGAAATAATGATTTTAGGTTTTGAGGTTTGGATTACTTCGTATATAGAGTATAAAACCTATGTTCATGAAATAAGAAATAACAACCCTACTTTTTCCTATATAAACCCATACAGAATCCCCATAATCATAAAAGAAAGACACATGGATATTGTTAATACTCTTCTATCCCATCTCCACAATCCCGACATTTTTTTCCCATGATTATATTTTTCCCATTCTAATCTTTTTGAATCACCCCTTACGGTAATGAGTCATTTTGTTCTCCACATTATTAAATCAAATCCTTCATAATATGAATTTTATATCCAATTATTATGATGGGTTATGATTTTATATATTAATATCACTTTAAAAGTGATTTTAATGTAATTTTGTACCCATTTCCCTATATTTAAACCTTTTTCTAAATCATTGTGAACTGTTATTATGTTTTTAATATTTTACAATGAAAATCCAAGCCAAACCATTGTCTTACTTGTATAAATTTCATCATGTTATTCCATGGCTAATCCTCTTCGTGGCCATATATCTCTCCCATTTATTATGTATTTTCCCATGATATTCCATAAAATTTCAATATTGATTGAATATTATTAGGATGTTAAGAATGTTTTTAATAAAGTTGATATACCACATGTTTTATAGTTTTTATGTAATTTACAAAATTAACGAAATATATGAGACACATCGATAATCTATTATGTTATATGTTTGATATTATGTAATAAATTTTAAATTAATATATCATAATGATAGGGGTGCTCATATTAGGTTTCAACATATTGTTTATTTATTTTGAAATTTCATGAAAAGATTTTGGGATTTTACTAAACACACGAATTCATTCGAAAATATTTATAAAGTATTGAGTATGTGGTTTACAAGGAAATAAATATTTGTCTCAATATTATATGTTGATGTGAATCTGGAACATATATACCTAGGGGTGTCACCAATGAAAACTATATTTTTATGGTCTTAATTATGAACTGCTGCATGACAATAGGCCTTGTTGCACACCTATTTTGACACTCCTAGAGAATTTTCATTGGTAAATTCTCAAGAACATTAGGAAATGTTATTATGGGAAAACAAATTATTATAATTTGATATATTATAAAATATATCTTGGATAAGAATGATTAAAGCCTATATATTAATATTCTAAGGAAATACATTTCATTTATAAATTACTCGTATAATGTTATTAGATTCCCATTTGTGTGTTTAATTTTTTAAAATTAATTATCAATAATTTTCATTTTATTCTATATAATGCCCAAACATAGTGGGACTAGTGTAAGCAACCAATGTGAAGGGAAATGTTATGATATTCCCAATGATATCCCCACCATGATAGTAGTATAAATTAAGAAAATTTTAAAGACACTCCCCTAGTAGAATCATGATTTAAATAGAAAAATGAAGTAGACGATTTACCAAACCCCCAAGGAAAGAAGAAAATGTAATTGATACCTTCATGTTACAAAGGACTATTAAATTTAATGGATCACTTGATCCCTTAATTATAGTTAAATGGATCCACTGATTTTATAATATATATTGAATCTATCAGTGTTACAAGAATGAGAAGGGTAATCTAGAGATTTATTATATTTATGTAGAAGATGATCTTTGGGGGGGGAATTTATCAGGAATATGATTCACGAGGAAGTTTATATGTAATTAGTATAATGTAGTTCTAGAAATTGTTTTTGGGGAAATATATTCTTCATACTCTCCAATATAAGATGGAAATGGATTTCTATTACCTCATTAAAAAAAGAAACAGAATATACCCAAAAGAATGGGGAAAAATTAAAAAACTATAATGATAAGCCTATATAATTGTCATTAGCTACAAATAAATTAATTGTATTCTTCTTTGGTGGTCTAAACCTGATTCTATTGAAATAAATGGTGATCTGAGACATTGACATATATGAGGATATTGACCGATATTCCCTCAAATTAAAAATATAGATAAAAGATTATCAAGACTCTCTTGTGGATAATAAGTGGAAGTTGGTGTCTAATTATATAAGTGTGATGAAGAAAAATAATGATTGAATGAAATTTGAATATCCCACTTATCAAAATATTTTAAAGAAGCACCAGTGAAATTTCATAAGGGGGATGAGTATATAATTTAGGTTTGGAAAGGAAGGGAACCTATATATTTATTAATGATAGGAGAAAACAACCAATATAATGTAGGATAGGAATTATCTAGTCAACCATTATCCTATTTTCCATTGTTTCAACTTCAAAGAATAAGGGAACATTTCAAACCAATGTACTAAGACATTAGAGGTTAGAGACAATAATCCCCAACAACCACTAAGGTGTAAAGCGGGAGATTATGCAACTATAACCACTAATATAGACTTAGAAAATAAAGTGGTGAAATTTATGTTGTAAATTTATTCAAGAATATCAACTATTCTTTTTGCTTTTGGATCCATTAATTCCTTTGTTGAACACATGTTTAATATAACTATTCAAAAACTGCCACAATTAATAGAAGCATAACTGTTAATCAAAATGGACAATGGGGAATGTTTTTCATCTAATACATCTAATTATTCCATTATCAAAAATACAAATATGAAAATCCAATAAAATATCTGAATACTCAAAGCATAGTAAATTTATGTGAATTTAGTTATGGGTTAGATTTCCTTACATAGAGTAAAAATAAAATTTTACAAGAATTCAATCTTCATATAGACAATCATTAATTGATTCAATTAAATTTCAATGATGATAATGGATCGTTTTTAGTACCAAAATATCCATAATTTGTATTATTTCCCAATGAAAAATCATATAATTATAAAATAATTGTGTCTATGATAATGATCGCCGAAAAATACATTCCAATTTTGATGGAATACCCTAAAGAGTTTCACAAAGAATTGAACAATATTACAAGTAGAAAAGTGGTTAAAATATAAATAGTACTTATCCCTATGACATTTCTATATACATTAATACATATAGAATGGATGTTTAGTAACTTTATGAGATAAGAAACAACTATATGAGAATCTATAAAAAGTATTCATATGACTATGTTCATCCTTGTGGGGTTACCCATTCCACTTTTTAAAGGAAAAGGATGGGTCAATGATCCATTATGTTGATTATTGTTATCTAAAAAAGATAATGATATAGAAAAATATTAGTCTTTCATGGATTGAATTATTTTATGATTAGCTATGTTGAGCCAATTAAAAACTAATGTGGAATTTTTGATGGAATATTATCATGTAAAGGTGAATAATGAGGAAATCCCCAAGACTAATTTACATACAAGGTATGTGCATTATGAGATTAGAGAAAATCCATTTTAACTCAGATATAATCTAGAAATCATCATTGAATTGATGAATATAGTCATTGTAGATTACCTAAAAAATATGTGGTAGTCTTCATAGATGATACGCCAATATAATACAATTGAATGGATGAATGTGAGGAGAATCTTGGAACTATCAAAATAGAAATTACCAATGGAGGTGATTTATGGAATATATAGAAAATATATGATCTTGTTAAATGATATGTCCTTCTTCGGTATCATTATCACATGAAATGGTATATATGTTGACCCCACATTGAGACATCCGGTTAAAGGTTGGGCAAGACTAACCACTATGATAGATATCTTAAGTTTACTTTCATTAGATTTATAATATCATCAATTTGGGAGAATTTTATATATATTTACAAAACCTATCGTAGAGACCTGAAGCTTGACGTACATGGACATTACATTACTTTTGCGTAATACTTAGTACATAACAAAAACACACACACAAGGATCGTAATAGTTTTTTGTCTTTGGAAACTCGGAATATAATCTTTTAATTGTGGTGAAAGATCTTCAACATCTCCCATAAAGATCTTCCTTTTTCTTTTACCTAAAACCTTTATTTATATCCTGGGGAAAAGAAAACATAAAAGGGTGTGCTCAAATGCTCAGTAAGGGTAATCAAAAGAAATATCAATCACATCATTTTTATAAGAACATAACATTTTGGAAATCTTAACCTGCAAAAGAGAGCATAATTTCATATCATGGGATAAATTATAGTAGTGAAATGAAATCCCAATAATCATAACATAAAACATGAAAATTTTTGGAATATACACATAATCATATAGAATCATTTCTTATTAGTCAAGACTCATTTCCAAGACTATCTTAGTGGACAAAGACCATTTCTGAACCGAGTCACCCTCGTTTCAGTCCTGTTTCACTGAACCGGTATAACCTACCGTTCCGGACATGTCTATCTCATGAGATATAAAATCTTTAACCAATGCATTGGAGGGATATATAGGTCCCACCCATATCATAATGATACCATTCTTATGTGTGCCACAAAATCATAAATCATACATCATTTCATAAGCCATGTAATAAAAATGGGATTCTTAAACAACATGACTTCATAACATAATTAATATAAGATAAAGGAATTCATAAAAATATTTCCATCAAAACATAATCAAGTAAATGTAATAATAGGGATAGAAACAGAATCCTTTATTATCTTAGATGGAAAATAATTTTTATAAAACACTTGAACTCCATTATTGAGGAAAATATTCTTTCTGCTTCAAAAACACTTTTCCTTTCTTAACATGTCGTACAATTATAAACTAAAAGAAGTTGATTGAAGATGAACTTGAAAACATGTAAAGTAAGCTTCTTGGAAATAATGTTTTAAAAATCAATCCATGTCGTATAAGTTAAAAACATTCTTCTCGTACTTTTGTCGGAAAAGTCAAAAAATACCTCGTATGAAAAACGACAAAATATTCTTTTCATATCCTTTACTAAAAACACACCGAAGGTTATAATTGGATTTAAACAATTGTAGGTGGATGGAAATAATATTACATATGGAGTAGACATGGATGTGGATGATAAAATACACCCTACAAAATACCAAAGTACAAACAATCTCGGATAAAAATGAGATTGTGATATTTCCCTTACCTTATGTTCGATATGCTTTGTACGTATCTGATCCTCCTGTATAATGATTTAAATAATGTAATTAACTTATTAAAAAATAATATTCATTGTTATGATATCATATATGGTTCACGTATGAATTTATATTACCCATTCTTTTGTAAATTCCATGTTAAAGAAGCGTTTTGGGTAAAATCGTTTCATTTATCGTAGGTGTTTGGACTTGTTGTTCTTGACATTATTATTACTTATATCATGATTTACTTACTTCCAGAATATAAAATATGATTTATATATCATATATATTCAGTATATATATATATATAATAGATAGATCAATTAAATGAAACACACCGTTTATGGAGACGGTAGTCTGTACGTACGCATGAACGTTGTTTTCCTTTCCTTATTGTCTTGAATGGAAGTTAGTAGATGAATTATATATATTCATAAATCCATTAGATTTACCATGTAATATATTGCATTATTATTCATTATATATACTTTATAATCATTCTGGAATGGTTAACATGGATAATTAATCTCATCACGTCGTGGAGAAGGTAGTCTGTACATACGCACGAGCGATTATATTGTTCCCATGGTCGTGGAATTATGTTGAAGTGTATGAATACTATTTCAGAATCAATATCACTTTATAATAGTCATATATAGTCATTATTTATACCATTATACACATCCAAGTAAGGTGGTGGTGGAAAATAGATTACACCACGGCGTGGAGACGGTATTTCGTACGTACGCACGCACGGTGATTTCTTTTTCCGTAGGATGGATAGATGGTGAAATAGGGTTTTTTCATACTTATAATAAAATATAAGTATATGATTGATACTGATGTTATTACTTAATAATGAAACAACTAAAGAAGAAGAAGTGGCTGAAGAAATAAAGATGAAAGAATCGGTAACGAAAATTAACTCTTCTTTGAAGCGCCTCTTTGAGACCTCCTCTTAGGGAACTAAAATTGGTCTTTGAAGAAGACCAGAACCTCTAGGATGTTGCTAGGGAAGTGGAGAAGATGATTTGGAAGAGTTTGGCCGAGCTTGAAGGATCAAAGTGTTGTGAGGAAGAGAGGGAGGGGGTGCCCTTTTATAAGGGAGGAGAGAGGCACCTTTGGAATAACTAAAAATATTATTTTATTATAAAGTCAAGTTCGGTTTTAAATAGCACCAAATTGAGTTATTTCGAAGATAAGGTGGGGATGGGTCGAAATAATCTCATCCAATAGAATTTAGAAATGTTTAGGTCATTATATTAACCATATATTTTAGTTTTAACTCTTAGTTAAATAGATTGACATTTACCATGTCACTTTGTATTTTTATATTATATAGTTAATAAACTTACCATATATATCCAAGAGACCCCCAAGTTGTGTTTTATTAATATATATAACCTTATCTAAGTCATTTTTCCGAATCTTAGATTTTTTGGAATAAAATAACAATTAATAATTCAATATTTGTTTTAAAAACTATTTTATGTCAATTTTGACACTATTCAATAGTTGATTTTTTTTAACTCATAACAGAATGATTACTTCGACCAAAGTTAATTCAATCAATCATAACATGTCATATTAACCTAAAAATTAGTTTAATTCATAAAAAGTCTCAAATTATACTTATTTAGGTATTTATCATATCAATTATTCTAATTTTTCACTATTATGGTAATTATTGCATCATCATTGTGTCATTAATAAATTAAATTATTTAAATTCTAAAAATTACAAATAAAATACCATTATGTATGAAGTCTTTTTAAATTTATAATGAATATTCATAGTCGAATTTATCTTATGTATAACCCCATATTAAAAATTATTTACTTATTAAACATTGAATTTAACTATTTTAACCCTTCTTTAAATAAATTAATAATAAATGTCCTAATCTAATCCAAGTGGGCCTAAATGGTCATATGTTATTCCAAAGGTTGTTTTTGGTCGAATTAAACTTGTCCAATATAATTAGGACATGTGTTAGTGTAATATTAATGTCATTTTTACCCTTAATTACCCTATTTACTTTTAACCGTTGTAAAAAAAAGTAAAAAGTTACTATTCACCAAAAAAATTATTTTCATCTCATTGAACCACATTTTACTTACTGATATCAACTGTGTCGCTTGGAATTTCGAAATTCCACTCGCAGAAGCGGTAAAATTATGTTTTATGAAAAATTCAGTTTTTTAACTACCACTTAGTGGTTTCACTATTCATCAAAAAATGAAAGTTTCCAGAAAAATATAAAAAATTAGATCTAAGCTATATTTGATATTAAGAATTCAAAATTTATGTCTATTTTATCAAATTCAAAACATATCAGTTGTATTAATTAATTTAAAAATTAATTCCCGTCGTCAAAACAAATAGCGTGTTCTTGAGAGATAATAACTATCAAAAGATTGACACTTGTTTATGACTGGTTTAAATGTGAAATTACATCCAATGACCAACATTGAATTAAACTGAAAAATATATTCTAAATATACTTTAAAACCACACAAATTAATAATTTATCACTATTAATTATTTCGATTAAAAAATTTGTTTTTAATTAAAATTTAGTAATTTTCATTATTCATCAGAATATGAAAGTTATCCGAAAAGTACCAAAATTTCACCATAGGATAAATTCGATACTCCGAATCCAAAAATGAAGTCCATTTTGAGAGCTAAAATTTCTAAAATTTTAAAAGGTGGTTATTACTATTCATAACGGCTAGTTTTAATAATATTTTAATAGCATATCTTTGTTTAGTGAAACTCGGTATTGCATACTACACACGCTATCGAGGAAGGCCATGATTGCTTGTAATGCAAGGAAAATCAAGTGTGCGTGTTGAAAAAGCTCCTTTTGATGTAGCGTACAACACAAGAAATTAATGAAATTAAAAAGAATATTTTTTTATAAAATCTCGGGCTGTTACATTCTACCCCCCTTTAAATGAATTTCGCCCTCGAAATTCATCGGGGTTTTAAATGGTTTACTACTCGAAAGTTTCTTCAATAGAAACCCACATCGTAAAAAGGAATACCAAAACCAATCTTTAAAAACAAAATTATGAAATGTAACGGTTACCCAAATAAACTAATCATTGGGTTTCCACATAGGTGAAAATATGGATATGGAAGAGAAATCTAACCATCATGTTCTGATGGAGAGTGGTAGAGAACATGGCTATGGAAAATCCAGCAATCACAAAGCCATAAATTTGTGATGATCTATGGTACCATATGATTCATCAGATATAAGATCACTAGGACAACATTTTTGGTTTTCAAGATCATTTCCCTAAAGTTGATGAAATTGGAATTAGAAGAAATACTTTTGTGATTTTGGTAATATCTCCCCGTCGGTCATTCTTTGGACAATTTCCACTTCATCTCTTAATGAAATGAAGTTGAATTTGTCATTCGTGATGTGTTAGCAGATCATGTGATAGAATGACGGGTCATTCCATCTATCTCAAACAAAAGGATAGAAAAGTTATCAAAAAATACATAAGTGCATCTATAGTGAGATTAATCATATATGGTTCCTAAAATGGACTTATACTTCATATATCATACTGCTTGATAAAACTAGTTTCTACAAAACAGGGACATCCTGTAGGCCAGTGGTAGGCGATAAAGGCCATTCGAACTTCTATTGTGGGTTCGATTCCCACGGCCTTATCCGACACGATGGGCCATCACCCATCCTACAGGTTGCCCTTTTTCTAAAACAATATTACTATAACATCCCATCAATAATATCGAAAAACTTCTATCCTTAAACAATACTAACTTATGTACAACATAATCCATTCTAATCTTTAGGCTTATCCATAATAGTGAAAACGATTACCAGAGATTTAATACCATCGTTGATCCCTATATATCATAAGATATGTCTTTTTGGTCATATTCCAAACATTCAAAGGCCATAATCATATATTCTCTTGAATACCCATTGAACCTTAGTGGAAACATTAATGTAGTTAAATGTTAACACTTTCTATATACCAAAATCCTCAAAATTATATATCCTTAATCCATGATATCACTTAGTCCTTGTATCAATCATGAGCTCATGAATACTATCAAACATATTAGATTCTCTTTATCCCTTTCATTATGTGCATATCATCTGCTTTCCAAAAATATTTCAATCACTTTTCAAGGTTACCGATGCCATAAAATTATTGAAAACCACAATAGACCAAAACATAAATATTCCAATATTCCATGATACTATATACAACATAATTCTGGAATCCCATTACATAAACACTTAATCATTACACCACATTGTTTTCATATTCAACATCGCCAATGGTGATCGCATGTGACTTCCCTTTGTCCTTTGCCTTAAGTGGTTTCTCATGTCGATCATCACTAACCCTTGGATTAGAGAATTTATTAGCATAATGCCCCATTTCCTACACTTGATGCATTGAAGTGTAGTAGGTTCATTCTGTGTATCTATTCCTTTTTTTGCATCATTAGACATCTTCATCCCATCATTGTGGCATTCAAATGACCAATGACCTTCCTTTCCACATTTGAAACATTTACTTGTCCCTTTAACACAATCTCCACCATGCTTCTTCCCACAATTTGAGCATAAGGAAACATTCATCTTCTTCTCATCATTATTCTGAGATTTATCCTTGAACTCCATCTTTCGTTTCTTGTCAAAACTATGAGATGGATAAGTAATACCAACTTCCATTTCTACCTTGATAGCACAACGCAAAATTTCTTCATAGCTATTGATGTCTCTTATAGCTAATTCCCTTCTAAGATTTGGTTTTAAGCCACTGAAGAATCGATCAACATTACTTTCAGGTTGGATGATAAATCCAGATGCATACCTTGCAAGCCTTGTAAAATTCGCTTCATATATACCAACCGATTCATCAACCTTTTTCTTTAGTTCAAGAAACTCCTTCTCCATATTTGTTCGAAGAATACGAGGGAAGTACTTATTGAAAAATAAGTTCTGGAACTCGTCCCATTCCATGGACTCAATTTCATCTCTTGGCCTCGTATTCCAGATAAGATTCCATCATTGATCAGCTTCACCTTCCAAACGATATACTGCTATGATGACTTTATCATGTTCAGAACATTGAAGTACTGAAAATATCATTTCAGTGGTACTGATCCATTTTTCAGCAACAGGTGGATCAGAAGACCCACTGAAAGAAGTTGGACGTTTCCTCATGAAGGACTCAATAGAATATTGTTCCCTTATTTGCTCATTTGGATGTCCAGAATGATTCATAGCTTGTGTATGTATAGCAATAAGATTTTTCACTCCATCTCCCATATCATTTGTTTGTTCAGGAGTACAATCATTGCATTGTCCATTACATTGATCAACACGGTTCCTTCGAGTTCCAACCATTGTCTAAAACCCAAAAAGAATAGTGTGAGAGGCAAAAATCATGCTAGGGAAAACAATATAATAAAGGGGAAGTATCCTAAATATCTAACATCGTAGGTTAAATTCTATGACCGTTACCATAGTTCTAGGACTGTATCCTATACATATTCTTATCCTTAGGGACATCCCTAGAGATACCTTAGAAATATCTCTAAGGATCTCACTAACGTTTTCACATCATAGTTTCCAAAGGTTGACTAAACCTTTCCTCTGATACCAACTGTAGAGACCTGAAGCTTGACGTACATGGACATTACATTACTTTTGCGGAATACTTATTACTTAACAAAAACACACACACAAGGATCGTAATAGTTTAGTGTCTTTGGAAACTCGGAATATAATCTTCTAATCGTGGTGAAAGATCTTCAACATCTCCCATAAAGATCTTCCTTTTTTTACCTAAAACCTTTCTTTATATTCTGGGGAAAAGAAAACATAAAAGGGTGAGCTCAAATGCTCAATAAGGGTAATCAAAAGAAATATCAATCACATCATTTTCATATGAAAATAACATTTTGGAAATCTTAACCTGCAAAAGAGAGCATAATTTCATAACATGGGATAAATCATAGTTGTGAAATGAAATCCCAATATTCATAACATAAAACATGAAACTTTGTGGCATACACACATAATCATAGTGAATCATTTCTTATTATTCAAGACTCATTTCCAAGACTATCTTAGTGGACAAAGTCCATTTCTGAACCGAGTCACCCTCATTTCAGTCCTGTTTCACTGAACCGGTATAACCTACCGTTCTAGCCATTTCTATCTCATGAGATATAAAATCTTTACCCAATGCATTAGAGGTAGATATAGGTCCCACCCATCTCATATTGATACCATTCTTATGTGTGCCACAAAATCATAAATCATACATCATTGCATAACCCATGTAATAAAAATGGGATTCTTAAACAACATGATATCATAAAACAATTCATATAAGATAAAGGAATTCATAAAAATATTTCCATCACAACATAATCAATTAAATGTAATAATAGTAATAGAAACAGAACCCTTTATTATCTTAGATGGAAAATAATTTTGATAAAACACTTGAACTCCATTCATGAGGAAAATATCCTTTCTGCTTCAAAAACACTTTTCCTTTCTTAACATGTCGTACAATTATAAACTAAAAGAAGTTGATTAAAAATAAGCTTTAAAACTTGTAAAGTAAGCTTCTTGGAAATAATGTTTTAAAAATCCACCCATGCCGTATAAGTTAAAAAAACATTCTTCTCGTACTTTTTTTTCGGAAAAGTCAAAAAATACCTCGTACGAAAAATGACAAAAGATTCCTTTCATATCCTTTACTAAAAACTCACAGAAGGGTAAAATTGGATTTAATAAATTGTAGGTGTATGGAAATAATATTAAATATTGAGGAAACATGGATGTGGATGATAAAATACACCCCAGTAAATACCAAAGTATAAACAATCTCGGATAAAAATGAGATTGTGATATTTCCCTTACCTTATGTCTGATATGCTTTGTACGTATCCGAACCTCGTGTATAATGATTTAAATAATGTCATTAACTTATTATAGAATCTTATTCATTGTTATGATATCATATATGGTTCACATAAGACTTTATATTACCCGTTATTTTGTAAATTCCATGTTAAAGAAGCGTTTTGGGTAAAATCGTTTCATTTATCGTAGGTGTTTGGACTTGTTGTTCTTGACATTATTATTACTTATATCATGATTTACTTACTTACAGAATATAAAATATGATTTATATATCATATATATTCAGTATATATATATATATATATATATATTAGATAGATAAATGAAATGAAACACACCGTTCATGGAGACGGTAGTCCGTACGTACGCATGAACGATGTTTTCCTTTCCTTATTGTCTTGAATGGAAGTAAGTAGATGAAATATATATATATACATAATTCCAGTAGATTTACCATGTCATATATATCATTATTATTCATTATATATAATTTATAATCATTCTAGAATGGTTAACATGGATAATGAATCTCATCGCGTCGTGGAGACGGTAGTCCGTACGTACGCACGAGCGATGATATCGTTCCCATTGTCGTGGAATTGTGTTGAAGTGTATGTAATCTATTTCAGAATCAATATCACATTATTATAGTCATATATAGTCATTATTTACACCATTATACCCATCCAAGTAAGGTGGTGGTGTAATATAGATTACACCACGGCGTGGAGACGGTATTCTGTACGTACGCACGCACGGTGATTTCTTTTTCCGTAGGATGGATAGATGGTGAAATAGGGTTGTTTCATACTTATAATAACATATTAGTATACGATTGATACTGATGTTATTACTTGATTATGAAACAACTAAATAAGAAGAAGTGGAAGAAGAAATAAAGATGAAAGAATCGGTAACGAAAATTACCTCTTCTTTGAAGCGCCTCTTTGAGACCTCCTCTTAGGGCACTAAAATTGGTCTTTGAGGAAGACCAGAACCTCTAGGATGTTTCTAGGGAAGTTGAGAAGAGAATTGGGCAGAGTTTGGCCGAGAGTGAAGGCTCAAAGGTTTGTGACGAAGAGAGGGAAGGGGTGCCCTTTTATAAGGGAGGAGAGGGGCACCATTGGAATAACTAAAAATATTATTTTAGTATAAAGTCATGTTCGGTTTTATATAGCAAAAATTGAGTTATTTCGAAGATAAGGTGTATATGGGTCGAAATCCTCTCATACAATAGAATTTCGACAAGTTTAGGTCATTATATTAACCTTATCGTTTAGTTTTAACTCTTAGTTAATTAGATTGACATTACCATGTCACTTTGTATTTTTATATTATATTGTTAATAAACAAACCATAGACATCCAAGAGACCCCCAAGTTGTGTTTTATTAATATATATAACCATATATAAGTCATTTGGCCGAACCTTCGATTTTTTGGAATAAAATAAAAATTAATAATATAATATTTGTTTTAAAAACTATTTTATGTCAATTTTGACACTATTCAAAAGGTTATTTTTTTGAAACTCATAAAAGAATGATTACTTCGACCAAAGTTACTTAAATCAATCCTAACATGTCATATTAACCTATAAAATTAGTTTAATTCATAAAAAGTCTCAAATTATACTTATTTAGGTATTTATAATATCAATTATTCTAATTTTTCACTATTATGGTAATTACTGCATCATCATTGTGTCATTAATAAATTAAATTATTTAAATTCTAAAAATTAAAAATAAAATACCATTATGTAGGAAATATTTTTATCTTTCTAATGAATGTTTATAGTCTAATTTATCATATGTATAACCCCATATTAAAAAGTATTTACTTATTAAACTTTGATTTTAACTATTTTAACCCTTCTTTAAATAAATTAATAATAAATGTCCTAATCTAATCCAAGTGGGCCTAAATGGTCATATTTTATTCCTAAGTTTGTTTTTGTTCGAATTACACTTGACAAATATAATTAGGACATGTGTTAGGGTAATAATAATATCATGTTTACCGTTAATTACCCCATTTACTTTTAACCGTGGTAAAAAAAAAGTAAAAAGTTACTATTCACCAAAAAATTATTTTCATCTCATTGAACCACATTTTACTTACTAACATCAACTGGGTCTCTCGGATTTTCGAAATTCCACTCACATAAGTGGTTAAATTATATTTTATGAAAAATTCACTTTTTAACTACCACTTAGTGGTTTCACTATTCATCAAAAAATGAAAGTTTCCAGAAAATACCAAAAATTAGATCTAAGATATATTTGATATTAAGAATTAAAAAGTGATGTCTATTTTATCAAATTCAAAACATATCAGTTGAATTAATTAATTTAAAAATTAATTTTCGTCGTCAAAACAAATAGCGTGTTCTTAAGAGATAATAACTATCAAAAGATTGACACTTGTTTATGACTTGTTTAAATGTGAAATTACATCCAATGACAAAAATTGTATTAAATTTTAAAAATATATTCTAAATACACTTTAAAACCACTCAAATTAATAATTTATCACTATTAATTATTTTGATTAAAAAAGTTGTTTTAAATTAAAATTTAGTAATGTTCACTATTCATCAGAATATGAAAGTTATCCGAAAAGTTCCAAAATTTCACCTTAGGCTAAATTCGATACTCCGAATCCAAAATTGAAGTCCATTTTGAGAGATAAAATTTCTAAAATTTTAAAAGGTGGTAATTACTATTCATAACGGCTAGTTTTCATAATATTTTAATAGCATATCGTTGTTTAGTGAAACTCGGTATTGCGTACTACACACACTATCGAGGAAGGTCGTGATTGCATGTAATGCAAGGCAAGTCAAGGATGCGTGTTGAGCAAGCTCCTTTTGGTGTAGTGTAGAGACCCGAAGCTTGACGTACATGTACATTACATTACTTTTGCGGAATACTTAGTACATAACAAAAACACACACGCAAGGATCATAATAGTTCAGTGTCTTGGGAAACTCAGAATATAATCTTCTAATCGTGGTGAAAGATCTTCAAAATCTCCCATAAAGATCTTCCTTTTTTTACCTAAAACCTTTCTTTATATCCTGGGGAATAGAAATCATAAAAGGGTGAGATTAAATGCTCAGTAAGGGTAAACAAAATAAATATCAATCACATCATTTTCATAAGAACATAACATTTTGGAAATCTTAACCTGCAAAAGATAGCATAATTTCATAACATGGGATAAATCATAGTAGTGAAATGAAATCCCAATAATCATAAATTAAACCAAGAAACGTTGTGGACTACACACATAATCATAGAGAATCATTTCTTATTATTCAAGACTTATTTCCAAGACTATCTTAGTGGACAAAGTCCATTTCTGAACCGAGTCACCCTCGTTTCAGTCTTGTTTCATTGAACTGGTATAACCAACCATTCCAGAAATGTCTATCTCATGAGATATAAAATCTTCACCCAATGCATTGGAGGGAGATATATGTCCCACCCATCTCATAATGATACCATTCTTATGTGTGCCACAAAATCATAAATCATACATCATTACATAACCCATGTAATAAAAATGGGATTCTTAAACAACATGACATCATAAAACAATTCATATAAGATAAAGTAATTCCTAAAAATATTTCCATCACAACATAATCAAGTAAATGTACTAATAGGGATAGAAACAGAACCCTATATTATCTTAGATGTAAAATAATTTTGATAAAACACTTGAACTCCATTCTTGAGGAAAATATCCTTTCTACTTCAAAAACACTTATCCTATCTTAACATGTCATACAATTTTAAACTAAAGAAGTTGATTAAAAATAAACTTGAAAACTTGTAAAGGAATCTTCTTATAAATAATTTTTTAAAAATCCATTCATGACTTATAAGTTAAAAAAACATTCTTCTCGTACTTTTGTCGGAAAAGTCAAAAAAGTACCTCGTACGAAAAACGACAAAAGATTCCTTTCATATCATTTACTAAAAACTCACCGAAGGGTAAAATAGGATTTAAACAATTTTAGTTGAATGGAAATAATATTACATATTGAGGAAACATGGATGTGGATGATAAAATACACACTAGTAAATACTAAAGTATAAACAATCTCGGATAAAAATGAGATTGTGATAATTCCCTTACCTTATGTCCGATATGCTTTGTACGTATCTGAACCTCCTGTATAATGATTTAAATAATGTCATTAACTTATTACAGAATCATATTTATTGTTATGATATCATATATGGTTCACTTATGACTTTATATTACCCGTTTTTTGTAAATTCCATGTTAAAGAAGTGTTTTGGGTAAAATCATTTCATTTATCATAGGTGTTTGGACTTGTTGTTCTTGACATTATTATTACATATATCATGATTTACTTACTTCCAGAATATAAAATATGATTTATATATCATATATATTCAGTATATATACATATATATATAATAGATAGATAAATGAAATGAAACACGTCGTTCATGGAGACGATAGTCCGTACGTACGCATGAACGTTGTTTTCCATTCCTTATTGTCGTGAATGGAAGTAAGTAGATGAAATATATATATACATAAATACATTATATTTGACATGTCATATATTTCATTATTATTCATTATATATACTTTATAATCATTCTGGAATGGTTAACATGGATAATGAATCTCATCGCGTCGTGGAGACGGTATTCCGTACGTACGAAGGCACGATGATTTATTTTTCCGTAGGATGGATAGATGGTGAAATAGGGTTGTTTCATACTTATAATAACATATCAGTATATGATTGATACTGATGTTATTACTTCATAATGAAACAACTAAAGAAGAATAAGTGTAAGAAGAAATAAAGATGAAATAATCGGTAACGGAAATTACCTCTTCTTTGAAGCGCCTCTTTGATACCTCCTCTTAGGGAACTAAAATTGGTCTTTGAGGTAGACCAGAACCTCTAAGATGTTTCTAGGGAAGTGGAGAAAAGAATTTGGCAGAGTTTGGCAGAGCTTGAATGCTCAAAGTGTTGTGAGGAAGAGAGGGAGGGGGTTCCCTTTTATAAGGGAGGAGAGGGACACCTTTGGAATAACTAAAAATATTATTTTATTATAAAGTCACGTTTGGTTTTAAATAGCACCAAATTGGGTTATTTATAATATAAGGTATGGATGGGTCGAAATCCTCTCATCCAATAGAATTTAGAAATGTTCAGTTCATTATATTAACCTTATCTTTTAGTTTTAACTCTTAGTTAATTAGATTGACATTTACCATGTCACTTTGTATTTTTATATTATATAGTTAATAAACTTACCATATACATCCAAGCGTCCCCCAAGTTGTGTTTTATTAATATATATAACCTTATCGAAGTTATTTTGCCGAAACTTATATTTTTAGGAATAAAATAACAATTAATAATATAATATTTGTTTTAAAAACTATTTTATGTCAATTTTGACACTATTCAATAGTTGATTTTGTTGATACTCATAAAATAATTATTACTTCGACCAAAGTTAATTAAATCAATCCTAACATGTCATATTAACCTATAAAATTAGTTTAATTCATAAAAATTCTCAAATTATACTTATTTAGGTATTTATGATATCAATTATTCTAATTTTTCACTATTATGGAAATTACTGAATCATCATTGTGTCATTAATAAATTAAAGTATTTAAATTCTAAAAATTACAAATAAGATACCATTATGTAGGAAATCATTTTATCTTTCTAATGAATATTTATAGTCGATTTTATCTTATTTATATCCCCATATTAAAAATTATTTACTTATTAAACATTGATTTTAAATATTTTAACCCTTCTTTAAATAAATTAATAATAAATGTCCTAATCTAATCTAAGTGGGCCTAAATGGTCATATTTTATTCCTAAGGTTGTTTTTGGTCGAATTACACTTGTCCAATAGTATTAGGACATGTGTCAGGGTAATAATAATTTCCTTTTTACCCTTAATTACCCTATTTACATTTAACCGTGGTAAAAAAAGTAAAATTTTACTATTCACCAAAAAATTATTTTCATCTCATTGAACCACATTTTACTTACTGACATCAACTCTGTCTCTCGGATTTTCAAAATTCCACTAACAGAGTGGTAAAATTATGTTTTATGAAAAATTCAGTTTTTTAACTACCACTTAGTGGTTTCACTATTCATCAAAAAATGAAAGTTTCCAGAAAAATACCAAAAATTAGATCTAAGCTATATTTGATATTAAGAATTCAAAAATGATGTCTATTTTATCAAATTCAAAACATATCAGTTGCATTAATTAATTTAAAAATTAATTCCCGCAGTCAAAACAAATTGCGTGTTTTTAATAGATAATAACTATCAAAAGATTGACACTTGTTTATTACTGGTTTAAATGTGAAATTACATCCAATGACCAACATTGTATTAAATTGTGAAAATATATTCTAAATATAATTTAAAACCACTCAAATTAATAATTTATCACTAATCATTATTTTGATTAAAAAAGGTTTTTTTAATTAAAATTTAGTAATTTTCACTTATTCATCAGAATATAAATGTTATCCGAAAAGTACCAAAATTTCACCTTAGGATAAATTCGATACTCCGAATCCAAAAATGAAGTCCATTTTGAGGGATAAAATTTCTAAAATTTTAAAAGGTGGTTATTACTATTCATAACAGCTAGAATTTAAAATATTTTAATAGCATATCGTTGTTTAGTGAAACTCGGTATTGCGTACTACACACGCTATCGAGGAAGGTCGTGATTGTGTGTAATGCAAGGCAAGTCAAGGATTTGTGTTGAGCAAGCTCTTTTTGGTGTAGAGTACAACACAAGATATTAATGAAATTAAAAAAATATTTTTTTTATAAAATTTCGGGCTGTTACATTCTACCCCCCCTTAAAATGAATTTCGCCCTCGAAATTCGTTAGGATTATAAATGGTTTACTACTCGAAAAATTATTTAATAGAAACCCACATCGTAAAAAGGAATACCAAAACATGGTTTTAAAAACTAAAGTATGACATGTAACGATTACCCAAATAAACTAATCACTGGGTTTCCACATAGTTGAATATATGGATATGGAAGAGAAATCTAACCATCATGTTCTGATGGAGAGTGGTAGAGAACATGGCTATAGAAAAGCCAGAAATCACAAAGCCATAAATTTGTGGTGATCTAAGGTACCATCTGATTCATCAGATATAACAGCACTAGGACAACATTTTTGGTATTGAAGATCGTTTCCCTATAGTTGATGAAATTGCAATTAGAAGAAATACTTTCGTGATTTCGGCATCTCTTAATGAAATGAAGTTGAATTTGTCATTCGTGATGTGTTAGCAGATCATGTGATAGAATGATGGGTCATTCCATCTGTCTCAAACAAAAGGTTAGAAAAGTTATCAAAAAATACATAGGTCCATCTATAGTGAGATTAATCATATATAGTTCCTAAAATGGACTTATACTTCATATATAATACTGCTTAATAAAACTAGTTTCTACTAAACAGGGACTTCCTGTAAGCCAGTGGTAGGCAATAAAGGCCATTCGCAGTTCTGTTGTGGGTTCAATTCCCACAGCCTTGTCGGACGCGATGGGCTGTCGCCCGTCCTACAGGTTGTCCTTTTTCTAAAACTATATTACTATAACATCCCATCAATAATATCTAAAAACTCTTATCCTTAAACAATACTAACTTACGTACAACATAATGCATTCTAATCATTGGGCGTATCCATAACAGTGAAAACGATTACAAGAGATTTAATACCATCGTTGATCCCCATATATCATAAGATATGTCTTGTTGGTCACATTCCAAACATTCAAAAGCCTTAATCATGTATTCTCTTGAATACCCAATGAACCTTAGTGAAAACATGAATGCAGTTAAAAGTAAACACTTTCCACATACCAAAATCCTCAAAATTATATATCCTCAAACCATGATATCACTTAGTCCGTATATCAATCATGAGCTCATGAATACTATCAAACATATTAGATTCTCTTTATCCCTTCATTATGTGCATATCATCTTCTTTCCAAAAATATTTAAATCACTTTTCAAGGTTAAAGATGCCATAAAATTATTGAAAACCACAATAGTCAAAAACATAAATATTCCAATATTCAACGATACTATATACAACATAATTCTGGAATACCATTACATAAACACTTAATCATTCCACCACATTGTTGTCATATTCAACATCGCCAATAGTGATCGCATGTGACTTCCCTTTGTCCTTTACCGTATGTGGTTGCTCATGTCGATCATCACTAACCCTTGGATTAGGGCATTTATTAGCATAATGCCCCATTTCCTTGCACTTGAAGCATTGATGTGTAGTAGGTTCATTCTGTGTATCTCTTCCTTTGTTTGCGTCATTAGACATCTTCATCCTATCATTGCGGCATTCAAATGCCCAATTACCTTCCTTTCCACATTTGAAACATTTACTTGTCCCTTTATGACAATAAAAACCATGCTTCTTTCCACACTTTGAGCATAAGGAAACATTCATCTTATTTTCATCGTTATTCTGAGATTTCTCCTTGAACTCCATCTTTCGTTTCTTGTAAAAACTATGACATGGATAAGTAATACCAAATTCCATTTATACCTTGATATCACAACGCACAATTTCTTAATATCTACTCAAGTCTCTTATAGCTAATGCCCTTCGAAGATTTGGGTTTAAGCCACTGAAGAATCGATCAACATTACCTTCAGGATGGATGATAAATCCAGATGAATACCTTGCAAGCCTTGTAAAAATCGCTTCATATATACCAACAGATTCATCATCCTTTTGCTTTAGTTCAAGAAACTCATTCTCCATATTTGTTTGAAGAATACAAGGGAAGTACTTATTGAAAAATAAGTTCATGAACTCGTCCCATTCCATGGACTCAATTTCATCTCTTGGCCTCGTATTCTTGATAAGATTCCACCATTGATCAGCTTCACCTTCCAAACGATATACTACTAAGATTACTTTATCATGTTCAGAACATTGAAGAACTGAAAATATCTTTTCAGTTGTACTGATCCATTGTTCAGCAACAAATGTATCAGAAGACCCACTGAAAGAAGGTGGATGTTGCCTCATGATGGACTCAATAGAATATTGTTCCCTTCTCTGCTCATTTGGAAGTCCAGAATGATTCATAGCTTGTGTAAGTATAGCAATAAGATTTTGCACTCCATCTACCATAGCATTTGTTTGTTCAGGAGGACAATCATTGCATTGTCCATTGCATTGATCAACACGGTTCCTTCCGGTTCCAGCCATCGTCTAAAACACAAAAAGAATAGTGTGAGAGGCAAAAATCATGCTACGGAAAACAACATAATAATGGGGAAGTATCTTCAATATCTAACATCTTAGGTTAAATTCTATGACTGTTACCATAGTTCTAGGACTGTATCCTATACGTATACTTATCCTTAGGGACATCCCAAGATATACCTTAGAAATATCTCTAGGGATCTCACTAACGTTTTCACATCCTAGTTTCCAAAGGTTGACTAAACCTTTCCTCTGATACCAACTGTAGAGACCCGAAGCATGACGTACATGGACATTACATTACTTTTGCAGAATACATAGTACATAACAAAAACACACACACAAGGATCGTAATAGTTTAGTGTCTTTGGAAACTCGGAATATATTCTTCTAATCGTGGTGAAAGATATTCAACATCTCCCATACAGATCTTCCTTTTTTTTACCTAAAACCTTTCTTTATATCCAGGGGAAAATAAAACATAAAAGGGTGAGCTCAAAGTCTCAGTAAGGGTAAACAAAATAAATATCAATCACATCATTTTCATAAGAACATAACATTTTGTAAATCTTAACCTGCAAAAGAGAGCATAATATCATAACATGGGATAAATAATAGTAGTGAAATGAAATCCCAATAATCATAACATAAAACATGAAACTTTGTGGCATACACACATCATCATAGAGAATCATTTCTTATTAGTCAAGACTCATTCACAAGAATATCTTAGTGGACAAAGTCTATTTTTGAACCGAGTCACCCTCGTTTCAGTCCTGTTTCACTGAACCGGTATAACCTACCGTTCCAGCCATGTCTATTTCATGAGATATAAAATCTTTACCCAATGCATTGGAGGGAGATATAGGTCTCACCCATCTCATAATGATACCATTCTTATGTGTGCCACAAAATCATAAAACATACATCATTACATAACCCATGTAATAAAAATGGGATTCTTAAACAACATGACATCATAAAACAATTCATATAAGAAAATGGAATTAATAGAAATATTTCCATCACAACATAATCAAGTAAATGTAATAATAGGGATAGAAACATAACCCTATATTATCTTAGATGGAAAATAATTTTGATAAAACACGTGAACTCAATTCTTGAGGAGAATATCCTTTCTACTTCAAAAACACTATTCATTTCTTAACATGTCATACAATTTTAAACTATAGAAGTTGATTAAAAATAAACTTGAAAACTTGTAAAGGAATCTTCTTGGAAATAATGTTTTAAAAATATATTCATTCCGTATAATTTAAAAAAACATTCTTCTCGTACTTTTGTCAGAAAATTCAAAAAAGTACCTCGTACGAAAAATGAGAAAAGATTCCTTTCATATATTTTACTAAAAACTCACTGAAGGGTATAATAGGATTTAAAAAATTGTAGTTGAATGGAAATAATATTACATATTGAGGAAACATGGACGTGGATGATAAAATACACCCCAGTAAATACCAAAGTATAAACAATCTCGGATAAAAATGAGATTGTGATATTTCCATTACCTTATGTCCGATATGCTTTGTACGTATCCGAACCTCCTGTATAATAATTTAAATAATGTCATTAACATTTTACAGAATCATATTCATTGTTATGATATCATATATGGTTCACTTATGACTTTATATTACCCGTTCTTTTGTAAAATCCATGTTAAAGAAGCATTTTGGGTATAATCGTTTCATTTATCGTAGGTGTTTGGACTTGTTGTTCTTGACATTATTATTACTTATATCATGATTTACTTACTTCCGGAATATAAAATATGATTTATATATCATATATATTCAATATATATATATATATAATAGATAGATAAATGAAATGAAACACACCGTTCATGGAGACGGTAGTTCGTACGTACGCATGAACGCTGTTTTCCTTTCCTTATTGTCTTGAATGGAAGTAAGTAGATGAAATATATATATAAATAAATACAGTAGATTTACCATGTCATATATTTCATTATTATTAATTATATATACTTTATAATAATTCTGGAATGGTTAACATGGATAATGAATCTCATCGCGTTGTGGAGACGTTGTTCCGTACGTACGCACGCACAGTGATTTATTTTTCCGTAGGATGGATAGATGGTGAAATAGGGTTTCTTCATAATTATAATAACATATCAGTATATGATTGATACTGATGTTATTAATTCATAATGAAACAACTAATGAAGAAGAAGTGGAAGAAGAAATAAAGATGAAAGAATCGTTAATGGAAATTACCTCTTCTTTGAAGCACCTCTTTGAGACCTCCTCTTAGGGCACTAAAATTGGTCTTTCAGGAAGACCAGAACCTCTAGAATGTTTCTAGGGAAGTGGAGAAGATAATTTGGCAGAGGGTGGCCAAGTTTTAAGGCTCAAAGTGTTGTGAGGAAGAGAGGGAGGGGGTGCCCTTTTATAAGGGAGGAGAGGGGCACCTTTGGAATAACTAAAAATATTATTTTATTATAAAATCATGTTCAATTTTAAATAGCACCAAATTGAGTTATTTCGAAGATAATGTGGGTATGGGTCGAAATCCTCTCATCCAATAGAATTTAGACAAGTTTAGGTCATTATATTAACCTTATCTTTTAGTTTTAACTCTTAGTTAATTAGATGGACATTTACCATTTCACTTTGTATTTTTATATTATATAGTTAATAAACATACCATATACATCCAAGAGACCCCCAAGTTGTGTTTTATTAATATATATAATTCTATCTATGTCATTTGGCCGAAACATATATTTTTAGGGATAAAATAACAATTTATAATATAATATTTGTTTTAAAAACTATTTTATGTAAATTTTGACACTATTCAATAGTTGATTTTTTTGAAACTCATAACAGAATGATTACTTCGACCAAAGTTAATTAAATCAATCCTAACATGTCATATTAACCTAGAAAATTATTTTAATTCATAAAAAGCCTCAAATTATACTTATTTAGGTATTTATATTATCAATTATTCTAATTTTTTACTATTATGGTAATTATTGCATCATCATTGTGTCATTAATAAATTAAATTATTAAAATTTTAAAAATTGCCAATAAATTACCATTATGTTGGAAATATTTGTAGCTTTCTAATAAATATTTATAGTTGAATTTATCTTATGTATAACCCCATATTCAAAATTATTTACTTATTAAACTTTGATTTTAACTATTTTAACCCTTCTTTAAATAAAATAATAATAAATGTCCTAATCTAATCAATGTGGGCCTAAATGGTCATATTTTATTCCTAAGTTTTTTTTGGTCGAATTACACTTGTCCAATAGAACTAGGACATGTGTTAGGGTAATAATAATATCATTTTTATCCTTAATTACTCTATTTACTTTTAACCGTGGTAAAAAAAAGTAAAAAGTTATTGTTCACCAAAAAATTATTTTCATCTCATTGAACCACATTTTACTTACTGACATCAACCGTGTCTCTCGGATTTTCGAAATTCCACTCATAGAAGCGGTAAAATTAAGTTTTATGAAAAATCCAGTTTTTTAACTACCACTTAGTGGTTTCACTATTCATCAAAAAAATGAAAGTTTCCAGAAAAATACCAAAAATTAGATCTAAGATATATTTGATATTAAGAATTCAAAAATGATGTATATTTTATCAAATTCAAAAAATATCAGTTGCATTAATTAATTTAAAAATTAATTCCCGTCGTCAAAACAGTTAGCGTGTTTTTAAGATATACTAACTATCAAAAGATTGACACTTGTTTATGACTGGTTTAAATATAAAATTGCATCCAATGACCAAAATTTTATTAAATTGTAAAAATATATTCTAAATATACTTTAAAACCACTCAAATTAATAATTTATCACTATTAATTATTTCGATTTAAAAAGATTTTTTTAATTAAAATTTAGTTATTTTCACTTATTCATCAGAATATGAAAGTTATCCGAAAATTACCAAAATTTCACCTTAGGCTAAATTCGATACTCCGAATCCAAAAATGAAGTCCATTTTGAGTGCTAAAATTTCTAAAATTTTAAAATGTGGTTATTACTATTCATAACGGCTAGTTTTAATAATATTTTAATAGCATATCGTTGTTTAGTGAAACTCGGTATTGCGTACTACACACGCTATCGAGGAAGGTCGTGATTGCATGTAATGCAAGGCAAGTCAAGGATGCGTGTTGAGCAAGCTTCTTTTGGTGTAGCATACAACACAAGACATTAATGAAATTAAAAAGAATATTTTTTTATAAAATCTCGGGTTGTTACATGTAGCGTACAACACAAGACATTAATAAAATTAAAAAGAATGTTTTTGTATAAAATCTTAGGCTGTTACACCCATAACCATGATAATGTAGAGGAAATTAATTTTTATTTGTAAAAATGGATGTGATGACAATTCTTGGAGATGAAAAAGAATTTATCAATGTAATTGTACTTAAATCATCGATAAGTGGGGAACATTTCATGGTATACATTAATATTTTAATGAATGGTTATGGTTGTGTTATAATTAATAATTAAAAAGTGATAGAGAATTCTTTAATGAAATTGAATTTTCATGAATGGAAATACCCAACACATGTTTTTTCGTTGGCTATAGAATACATCATGTTTAAAATAGGGAATCATTGTCCCTTCGGGGAAAAAATGTGAAATATATATTTATCCTAAGATCCATATATATATATATATATTAATAAAAATAATAAATGAATATAATGTTGGATTGTTATAGTTTATGATGTATAATACAGGTTTGGGAAATACATATAAAATTAAACGAAAAAACAAATTCATATTATGTAAAAAAAGATCAGTCTCACAAATCATCTGATGATCAGAGTGTCGTAATTAGCACTAGAAATTGTAAGATTATATCAATGTGTCATTATTCTACTAGTTGTACTAAAAAAATATTTATTAAAGTGTTATTTATAAAATGGTCATTCTAATGTTAATGCATTGTGAAAAATAAAGTTTTATAAAAATTTAAATAATATAATATTTGTATAAATGACTAATTTTTTTTTATAAAATTTCATATTTTTCTTAATATTAAGATTTATAGAAGTCAAAAACTGTGACTAAAAATATAAATAGTTTTATACCAACTATAATGGAATATCTATCCATATTTGGAAAACCCTCGATACAATGATCGATAGATATCTATCATCAAATCCCTTAGGAGACCTCGATACGATGGTCATTATCTATCTTCCAAGCCCTAGAGTCCCTCAACCAGATGGATTAGATTCAAGGACATCCAATCCAAGGAATCCCTCAACTAGGTCTATGGTCAGATAGTGAATAAAAAAATCAAATATTGTCTAATGATTTTTAATTACATAAAGGGATTCCATGTAAATTCAACACATTAAATATTACAACATTTAAGAACAACATTTTCAAATATAAATATCATTAGAAGAATGGATTTTTAAATTAATCAGCTCCCAACACTTAAAATGAACTTCTATTTATATTCAATCAACCAATGATCCTATAACTATTATTGTTTCAATGGAATTGGAAAATATTCACATTCAAAGATCATAATAATATTGCTCTTGAATAATAATACTGAGATTTTAATTCTCATTCTTCATTTAGTTTATCACCATTATAATTCATTTTAAAAAAATTTCCAATGGAAAAAATTATATATATTATGATTATAAAATTTGGAATTTCAGGTGGAATTCCATGTAATATATAGATTTTATAAACTAAATATGGTTCATTTTAATGTATTAGTACCAATTTAATTATAATGATTATGCCATATCTCAATCTGAATGATATGGCATAAGTCTAATAACTAGTCATTGCAATAGTTGGTTTGATGGATCAGAAAAATGTTCAGTAAGATGCATAATATTGAATTTTGAATATTTATATTTTTATTATATTTGTATTATATCTACATTCAATAAATAATAATCTTTTCTAAATAAGAAAAATCTAAATCACAAAGGATATATAAAGTTAGTAAAAAAAATATTAAAGTATTTTTATTTTCAATACTAATGAACATAAATGTAAAATATAATTATTTGGACTAAAAAATCACCCACTTTTTGTAAAGCCCTACTCAAAAAACATTTACTGAAAAAATAATTACATTAAAAAATATACATCCCATTTTAATATTAGAAACATAAAAGATATAATCATTATCATAACTCCCCCTAAGTCTATAAAAACATTATGATATAAAGATATGAAATAAGAGTCAAGGTAAATTCCCCATTGTAAATGTTTTTCATGTATAATTATCAACATTTTATGATTTTTCATTTAAATATAACTCATGAAATAATTATCCATTTATAAATATCTCCACCATTATAAATTTCTCAAACACTATGATTTATAAAAGGAATATACATACTAAGTGTAGTAATTAATAATTTTCATCCACACATATTCACTAAAAAAGATAGTTTAGCATTATTAATGTATATCAATTATCAATTAACTGTAATACTAAGAGTTGAAAAAATGTTGCAGGAACCGAATGAAGAAAGGATCATGAAATTTTATCATTAATGAGTATTTTTAAGGATCATATCTTTATAGACTTGAAAATGATGTTTATAGATATCATACTGTAAGGAACATCAAAAATCATTTCACAATTTATTTCTCATCCATCTCTACTATATAATAGAAATGATGTTAAAATAGATAGTGAAGAAATAAAAAAATAAGGTTAATGATATATCTAAAGTGAAATTCATAGAGTTTAAAATTAATGATGAAGTAGTATTGAGATTTTATTCAAGAAATTTTATAACATCATGTAATGATATAAATAAAGATATGTTGGATGATACATAAGCTCCACCTTTTCTTTCCATATATGGATCTCAAATATGTATTGAGATAACTGATAGCACTATTGGTGGGAGAATATAAATATTGAGATCACTAAATATAAATTATGTTGCATTTAATTCTATCAAGTTAAGGATGAAAGGATAAGTCCAATGATATGATGAAACCACTAACAATACGTAAATAGAAATATGAAAAACATACCATTTATTTTTTCACATATCATTCAAAAATATCTAGACAATATAATTTTATATGGGTTATGGTGGATAATCCTACAAATAATAACCACTTAATTAAAATTAAGGAGGGCTTCTCATCTAATAAAATCGATATGATATATATTATGAATGTGGTGTCATATCATGGAATACCACTATTTATTTTATCTGATCACGACACAAGATATAATTCCATGTTATTTAATAGTGTAAAATATGTTATAAATTCTGTGATGAATGTCATCACATATTATAACTCTATACTCAAGGCCAATATGCACAGACTATACAAAAACATGATGAAATGTTGATAGAATGATCAATGGACATTAATGGACGAGGGGATCAACATCATCCACTGGTTGAGGTCCTAAACCATAATAGATTCCAATAAATCATCAAAATATATCCCCATGAAGTCTATTTTGGTAAATGTGGTATAACACCATCATGTTGGGATGAAGTCGCAGAATGTAAAATGTTGGGTCCTAAAATGGATGTAGAAATTGTTAAAAATTTCATGACCAATTAGTAATAAATTATAGATAATCATAGTCTATAGAATATCTATACTGATATTCATCATTGAGAACTATTTTTTGTGTAAATAGATATGTAATTCCTACAAATATCTCATGGGAATAAATTAATGATTTTTTTATAGAATGGAAATCTTAGTCTAAGATATCTTTTTTAAATTGATACCATTGATCACACTGGATCAGTGGTCTACTGACTATAACTACAACATAATGAATCTCAAGTACATATTATTCATGCAACCATCATGAAGAAGTAAATATTGTTGAGTCAAAAGTATTATTTCTTACATTTTCATTCCTTTTGTTTTTGATATCACAAAAAAATTCTTTGAACATTTTTAATGACTTTTTGTGTACCATGTATTTCAGTATGTATTATTATAAAACATTACGTTTTACCATACATAGAGAATTTTATATAGTATTACAAATATAAACATGCTATTACTCATTTTGAATATTTTATTGTGAATTAGTATTAATATCACACATAACACTTAATCTGAAAAAGAGATTGACATTTGTATTGTTTATCATAATGAAAAAAGTCATGACCATCAGATTGATTCTTGTTCTGATATATCAGACTGACCCCGATAAATATTATCATATTTAGAATAGATAAGTATGTCAACAAGAATAACCTTTTTTATGATTGGAAAAAAATAATTCTTCGGATCATAAATAATATATATATATAACCGTAATGGTGTCAATCAATATAACATCAAACATTTAGTTAAAAATGTGAATTCAAGTGGAAACTATCTAAGGGCTATGAATAAAACATGGAAATATTTCCATCAAAGCATCTCGTATAAATAAAGAATCATTTGTAGGTTTTTTATCTGATTTAATTATCATATCATTTCATCAGATGATTATAGACTATGAAATGATTGTTTATAGGCATTATAATTTAGTATAGAGTTTGTATTTCTATGGAATACTTATTAGGGTTATTTCCATATAAAAATTTTCTTATGTAATAATGTATGATAATTATTGTGTTCATTGGCATAAGGGGATAGTATGATGGTGATTCTGATCCATCAGATCAAGGCTTCTCGGGATGGGAAGAAAGTCACTGATTATCTTGTTAATAGACTCCCAGGATAGGGAGACCGAGAAAATCCTATCTTCATATCTAGGTATTTCAATATATGAAATGCAACACTACTACATGAGGTATAAAAATGTTGTTCCATTTATTCAAGGTTGTTTATTAACTTATAATTAATTTTAAAATTGTTAAATCATTTAATAATATCTTATAATTTATTCGTAATTAAAAATAGCTATTATATTGAAATATTTTACATGTTTCTATTTCATTTTGCAGGATGTAGAAACATATTAGTCATAAATATATTTATATACAAATGGTTTAAATTATGTTATTGTGAATATGATTAAAAAATACTTTTATATAAATTATATCCATTTTCATTTTGATTATTTACTATTATAATGTTGGTTGATGATTACTTCTGATTTTTTTACTCCAGTAATCGGGCTGAGTATGATGTTGATAATGTTAATTTTTTAGGATTCTAGTTTTCTATAGATTAAATCAATTAAAATAGGTTTTTAAACTAAGATTACCCCACTTATTAAATGTATGTATATCTATGATAACAATACAATCCTACAGTGTGAATCAGATTAGGTTCTATTTCATATTCATGTTGAGTAATTAATTTATCTATCAAATGAATGTTATATTATTATTTATTAAAATCGTGTTAAAAATTTGTAATAAAATAATGTTCATTTAGAAGAAAAAAAATTATTTTTATGACTTTAAGACATAATTTGGGATTAATAGATAATATAAACCCAAACAAACCAACTATCACTAATGATGTAGATTATGATTATTACAGAGATATAATGAAATGTGTCGTTATCAACACTCTGGTTAAAATTTTTATCTTTCTTTCTAGAGAATGAAATATTCCGGATAAGAAATTCACTACATCCATAGATCAATAAAAAATAATATTATTTAAATTATAGATTATGAAATACTATGTTGTGTTCCATGACAATACGAATATATAATCACATATCCTCATGTGAAATTGTAAACAGTATACGAAAAAATCTGGAAGTCACACACTTTGGATATTTTAAATTTGTTGAGTGTGGAAGAGCTATGCATAAAGAAGACTATCATGAAATTGTGCTCATAACAATATAATTATTTGAAAATATGAAATATAGGTTCTAAAAAATATTAAATAGTTCACAATATATATTGGAAAATTCTATTGGTGATGAAATTATTAATCAAAATATTATTGATATCTAACCCAATGGGTGGGAATCCCAATGAAAATTTTTGGGTACAATATTAATACTACTAGTTTCACACTTCATGATGTTGTTGGATACTTTACGTAATATGATGGAATACTTAATAGCGATTATGAGAAATAGAAAAAGATAAATAGTGGTATTTCGTTTGCTAAAAAATCTATTATACTTACTAATGATCTATTGGCTAATAAAATTTTAAAAATATTCAAAGAATAAGAATGTCATTATTAAATCAAATTCTTATACTTTTGTATAGTCAGATAATTATTAGGCTATCCTAGTTAGAATAATGAACATGATTGTGGGAAAGAGTTATTTTCAATTCCGATACGAGGAATTTCCTAATTATAAATGTTAAAAGAAGGATTTGGATGTCAATTGCATGGAATTTTAGAAATATGGTCATATCTGACCTGGTTGTAAAATTATAAAAATGAAATATATAATAATAGGGAATACAAAAATATATATCAAGAATTATTAAAATTTTAAATGAAATATGTTCATGAATGGATCTAACACATCAGTTCCAATAGTCATGAATCTTCTAAATGATTCAGATAGAAGAACATAAGTCATTTTTGTAAATGCACCCATTGTAAATCACTATTCAATGATAAAGGTACATGTAGAAGAATACCATAATAAAATTTCCATATATTATAATTATCCTAATGAGAAATGTTTTTCATATTAGGAAAAATAAACTTTCTAATCAAAAGAAAACTCATTGAAAATATTTTTTGAGGTTAAATGATTAGAAAAATTATATGAAACTGAGAATTTTATGGTTTATAAAAAACTTGAAATTTGTTAAGGTTGTAATATCTATAGAATATTCATGAAAAATTGTTCTAGAAAAAATATATTAGATCAATATAAGGTTCTTGATAAACCTATTTATTGAAAGGATACTATTTCAAAATATTTTAAAAATATTCTTTATGAGAAAAATGTTATTGAAACAAATCATTGTACATAAAAAAATACAAATTATGCTAAAACATTAGTTGTAAAACTAAAATATAAAATCTATAATTTCATGAAACTCTCATAAAATATTACAACTATTCGGAAAAATATTGACTATATTTTTAAAAAATTAGACCACAATATAATAGTTATATTATGGGGTTTATAAATTAAAAACATTTCTTAGTAATAACATACAAATTCCTAAAAGTGAAACATTTGAACAAAGATAAAATTTGGTAGAAACTTGAAAAAAAATTCAATAAAACAATTTTCAATCACTAGGTTTTCATAAAACTTATTTTTCAAAAATAATTCTTACCCATTGTTTTTGTTTTGGAAAATACTAGATTGAATATAAGTCTATTCCCAACAAACAAATATATATATATTTAGAATAAAAAAGATATTAACATTTATAAAATATATGGTATATGGATTGTGTATGTAATATTAAAATTAATAAAAATGTACTTACTCAATAAGATAATAAAGTTGAAAGGATCAATCGTTACTTTCAGATATTATTATCATGGATAGATTATTGAAATTTGTAACATTGTAATTCCTTGGAAAACATATTATTTAAAAAAAAATTATTCGTTGTATGTATTAAGAAAAAAATATAATAATAATTAATTTACATGTTGAAGATTACCTTGTGAACTTGATGAATGATAAATTTCTATTATATTGACCCATTGATGAATTTATTCATCCATCCAATTGGAATTAGAATGTTAACATACTATAATTAGAATACCATAAGATGCAGACCTTACATAACATAGTGAAATGGAAAATCATCATTGGTTATGAAATAGATGTTTTTGACACTATAAACATAGAAAAATATCTATGTTAACTATGAAATAACTTGTTAATGATATACCCTAACACTGGTTTGATACTACAAAAGTATGTTACCCTTGTAAATATGGTAGAAAACACAATCCTTGTGTTAACACTTTTTCAGGATTATCAATTATTTATGATTTATAGATAGTGATCATTGAGTTATGTAGTTATATATTAAAAAAGTATTTATGAAAAATAATATTAATATATTTCTTAGTTGATTATTACACGAGATACACATGGGTTTATTTTCACACAAAAAAATTTATGCCTTTTTTTATTGTATTTTTTTGTAGCCAGATTCAAAAATAATGAAAAACACCCCTTGATAATAATTCATAGTTACCATGGTGGATAATTTTAGAATCATGATTTTGAGATTGTTTTAGTTATAATGGTATAGAACATAACTTTTCAGCAAAAAATATAACCCCAAAATTTTTATTTTAATGAAAAAATGGAATTATTCAATAAATTACAAGAACCATGGTGAGTGGATAATAAGTTCCAAATCATTTTTGTGATGAAGAAAATACTTATCCCTTTTATATTATAAATTTTGTTTTAAATAGAACATTTATTAATAAAAAAACTTATGATTTATGGATAGAAAGAAAACAAAATTTTTCTTTCATCAAGGTTTTTTATTCAATGTATTTATCCATTGTAATACTGAAAATTTAAAAAAAATTACATCAAAAGATGATGATGTAATTTTTTTGGGTTTTTCCATTTTTTAAATGAATATATATTTTTTAATAAATATTACTAAACTATTTAAAAAATAATGCAAGTTTTGAATAATGAAACTATAAATTTTATTTTCAAATACCCTTAACCAATATATTTATATGTAATTTATAAAACATATTTTCATCCACTATTACAAAGTTCTTCTTATATGAAAATAACTGAAGAATTACATTTGGATGTTATTCCTCATGAATGTTTTATACCCATTATTGATGAAAATACTTTTGAAACCCAAATAAGTCAGTTGTTACTTGGGAATCATCTGAGGGTAGGAATCATTGGTAATGTACAATAACCAGTTACGATAAAGAAGCTCATAAAGAAATGAAATTTAATTTTTATCATTCATATACCAATTTGAACCTATCAATCCCAATGTGGCTTTTGGTTATGAGAATTATATTAAGGAAATTTATGAAGAACGAATTGAGTTTGAAAGGGAAAAGTCTATAATTTTGTATAATGGAATATAAGTACTACTGTCATTAAAGTAAAATGAGTATTTTAGAATAAATGTGAAGAAAATGGTATAATTATTTTAAATGATGACAGGAATATTTCAGAATGATATAATCAATGATATTGATTATATTCTAAAGAAAAATATTCTCATTTAGAAAGGCATGATTCCATTCTATTACATTTATCCATTGAAACATTATTTAATTTCAAACTATTTCAAATGGATGTGAAGTGTTAATTTTTTAATAGATCTATTTATGAAAAATTAATTTGTGAAAAAAACCACGTTTTGAAATAAAAAGCATACAAAACATTTTTATAAACATAATAATTATTTATAGGGTCCTAACTAATCTTTTATTTCATTTTATGTTAGATTAATTGGATTTTTGTTAAAAAATATTTTTAGGGAGCTACAGATCAATCTCATTTTATAAAATAATTTAATCAAAATATTATGATTGTTCCCATTTAAGATGATGAAAATATATTTTCATTAAATATACAATGTTAAATAGATTCTATTTATTCTCCAATGAGTTCATATATTAAAATAAGTATAATGGGTGTTACCGTACCTTTGAAATCAATAAAAACTAGTTGGATCTTTTATTTCTCAAAATTTTTACATTAAACGTATTCTTATGAAATTTTATGTGAAAAATATAAAAGTATTTGTAATTTTTTTGGTATCTCAAATACTATAGATCTTGATGTTTCTAAGAAACTAGTTAATCACAATACATGTAGATTTATGGTTAGAAGTTTAAATTAAATAACTTCTTTTTATCAGGATATATTGTTTTCAATATGTGTCTATTCAATATATGATGAAAATAAAAAATATTCCCATATTAATTCCAATTTTTTCGCATTTAAACAATTGGTTTCATCATTTTCCATTAAATTGGAAATTTTTTAAAATTATAATGTATTTTGGGCGATGAATTTTGTCGATGGTGAATGGAAAACAAATGTATATATGGGACATTACATTTCATAAGAAATTATGTAGTTTCTGGGCCATTAAAAAACAATACTCATTACCATATTCAAAAAATAAAATTAATTATTCTCTATTAATGATATTTTTATGGAGGAATGAAAATATATATTTCATTTCACAATGTTTGAGAAGTGGAAAAATTGGTATAATTGAAAAATAGTTGAATTATTCATATATCCATTATTATTATAACCATATTGTCCTTCTCAAAAGCTTATATGACTCTTGTAACTTTTAAATAGAAAAAAGTTGTGGATTATTTATTTTCAGATTATGATAATGTTAGACAGGATTCTGACTTTAATCTGGATAAGTGAGTGCATTCTCTGTGGATGTATGGTTTTTTGATTTAGAGGAATAAAGACATAGATACTTTCAATGTATCTGAAGTGTTTCTTTAGGATTTCTTAGTCAATATGTGGATGATAGAATTAATTATGTTTATATTCATTATTGTGGATAAGTGAATAAAACCTGAATAAATAATAATATTATAATGATTCATGAATTCATAAGAAATATTTTAGTAAAATTTATGAATACCATCAAGGCTAAAAATACATCGTATTGGTTCTGAGAAAAATATTCATTTATAAGTGAAGATATTATATAAATAATGAGATTTGATTTTTTATTCTTTGTCAAAACAATAATGTGTAAGAATATGGTGATACTTTATAAGAGTAAAAACCATCAAGAAAACGTTATGAGGATTAGAAAATGTAAAACAAAATTCGAGATCTCTCCCTTAAAAGAGTTAATGAAATACAATAGTATTACAAATGATATATTTTTTGAAATGATTAAAATTAACATTAAATATAATCCTGGGGATGGAAAAATTAGAATTTCCCCCACATAGTCTAAAGTCTTGAATATTCAGACTAGAGAAACATCAGATGAAAATAAAAAAAAGTTGTTGAAAGAGGCCAAAATAGTATAATATATTTTGGATGATTTTTAGTGGGATTTAAAAAATTATGTAATTTAAATATCAAATACTAATAATATCATTTAGAAATATAATTTTCTATTACACTAAAATTTAATTTATAGCTTCCGATATCCCTTCTGTGAATGATAAGGGGAAAAACATAGGTGGAATCAGTACTATTTATTCATGGGAAAGAATTGAATATTTTTATTTCTTTTAATATAAATATAAGAACCTTAAGACAATTATTAGAGGAGAATTATAAAGAACACAATTATGAAATTTATCTTAATGATAATGAAGGAAATGATATAGTAGAATAAAGGGAATGTGAATAAATAGATGAAGAAGAAGTAGATAATCTTGATGATGAAGAGGGGTAACCAGAATATAAAGAAGATGATGAGGGTGAATAATATCTCACTAATAAGTAATTATTGTAATCATCTTCATCATCTTCATATTAACCATTTAATAATGACATTGATGAAAAAAGATCTAGTTCTCATGATGGTGAATATTTATTAGAATAGGTCTCACAATAATCTTCAATTAAATATTATGAATATAAAAAATCAATAAAAAATATAATGATAGAGCCAAGACAAATAATATTGATGATAGTGTTGAATTTATTATGAAAATAATATTTTTTAATGTGAAAAGTATATTTTAAGGAAAGATAAAAAATAAAATAGATAATGTTGAAACCAGAACCAATAGAATCAAACCGATAAAACCTTCTTCATGATCATAGGATTTGGAGGAATCAATTGCGTAAATTGATTTTGATTGAATTATTCCATCCACGAGGATGTTATAATCAACAATTAATTATTTTACTCAACTCAAATAAAGATTCCCAGTCATATATAATATTATCACATAGAAATGAGATTAAATAAGAGTTCTAAAAGCATAAAATATTCCAATAGAACCTAAATTGAAGAATTTTCATGAAAATTTATAAAAACTAAAAGAAAAGGTTATAATGATTGAAAAATATCAGTATGCTTTCATGAAAATGAAGGAATTTTTAAAGACCTTAATGAAGAATCAATGAACATTTTTTTCTTGAACTACTAATTTATTTTTCGTTTTAAACATTCAAACCATTTGTAATGAATGAATTATATTTTCATCTAATTCTATTATTCTTGAAAGTTCTCCAATTTTGATCATTGTGATATTATTTCACACATTCATGGATAATTAGTTAGTGTATAATTGTTTCATTTTTTATATTTATATCATTTTATGAATCGTTATATTCTTCCCTATTATTTTTCAAAATCACAAAGGGTCATAATATTTAACAAAGAGGGAAAATTATTTTTAAAGGATAATGTTTTGTAAAAGGGGGAAATAATATATTAATGGGTATTATTAATTTCATCATTCATATGGAATATATTTAACTATTGGAGAAATTATTAGATTATATAAAAACAATTGTAAATTTATTCATCATATTCAAGATCATATTTAGAAGAGTTATAAACTCATGGGGAGTTAAAGTTTATAGAATAACTCTAAATATGTACTTATTAACAGAATAATGAACTGTATTGTTTTAAATTTTTTTAACTATATTTTAAATGTCAGTGTTATCTAAATAGTGGGATTTTTTTATTTATAAGTTTGACTTCTTTACTTCATTGTTCCTTTACTATTGAAAATCACAAACATTTGGTTAAAAATATTTAATAACATCTTATACCCCATGTTTTGTGTATGTTATTATTGAAAATGCTAACTTTTAACATAAATAGAATAATTTCAAATTCATTAAGAATAAAAACATAAAATTATTCATTATGAACATTGTATTCAGTATGAGTCTTATTATCAAATTTACTACAATTAAACAAATAGTTAGACCATTGTCTTGTCTATCTTGCTGATAATATTGATGACCATTGAATTGAATATGGTTTCGATATATTGGAATGGCCCTCATAAATACTATATTATTATTATTATATAATTAATAATATCATAATCACCTATGATTATAATCTGAATACAAATATTTATTTCTATCATAGGTAATATCATTAACATTGAATGTTTGTAATCTTTATCACTTTGAATATTTAGTTACGAATGATCTGTCAAACACTATCTTTATTAGGGTATTGTGATAAACCTAGTAATATTACCATAGGTTAATCACCTATAAATAATGAGTCTTTTGGATAGTTTTTAGGGGATTTTATTGGAAAATAAACTCACCAAAAAATAATAGAGCATGATCTACTTTTTCTAGTCATTATCATTATATAATGATTGGTAGTTCCAAGGAATCCATGACATGTTTGATTCATTTTTAACTTTTTCTTTTATAATTTCATAAAATCATTGTTATGATTGAGGGATTCCCGAGATAGAAAGATAGTGAATGTGATATATTTGATTCAACGGCTCCATTGATAGGAATACATATGTTGATCAGCGAATTTAGGTATTTTAGGGACATGAATAGAGATCAAATATGATATTATTATTTATGGATTTTCAGGTATCGAAATACATACCATTATTGGAGGTATAATACTATTTATACCATTTATAAAGGTTATTGAATAAAATCATCTTATGGTTAAACAAGTTAAATATTATATTAATATCATGTATGTCATTCTTAATTTTACATTGTTATTTTGTTCCTTTTTTTAAATGTTTTTATTCGGATGTTCATGTTAGGGTAAGATACTAATCGTATATAGCTATCAATATAATTGGTTTTATTAGTGTTATTGTGAATATGATAAAACAATTAATTTTATTTTAATTTTATATGTTTTGATTACGATATTTTACTCTAATATAATCAGATGATGTATATTTTTAACTTTTTTACATACATAGTTGAACTGATTTTGATTCTAAAAATGTTACTTTAAGATGATTTTAGTTTTTTAATAAATATTTTAAACTATGTTTTTAAAATTCAATTCACCCCATTTATATGTATATATAAAAAAGGTAACCTTATAATCATACATATAAAAGACCCAATACACGTGATGAATCCATATGTGGTTCCATTGAAGAATGATCTTACATGTGTTTAGTATCTAGTGAAGGTCTTTGATCATATAGAGAATGTTCTAAGGATTAAAATAATTCTACTAATAAAAGTTATATGGAGTAACAAAAATATTTATGAAGCAATGTGGGAACTAGAAGAGGTGATCAAAGATAATTTACCTCATATTGTTTAGTGATTCAAATGAAAATTTCACGGGAAAATTTTATGAATATGGGGATTTAATAACAACCCCAACATTTATAAATAAAATTCCCATTTATGATTGAATAAAAATTACATATTTTGTATTTCGTTGTATAAAATCAAGATATTATTCTGTTTTATTATATAAAATCATATTTAAAATACCATTAATCATAAAAATCACTCAGAATTTGTTCTTTAAACAGTGATCATATGATTTGTATAAAAACAGGGGTTTGATAAAACTAATTGAAATAGTCGTAGGAATTGATGACAAAGACTAGTGGATAAAATCCTTTGAATCCCATTTATCTGATATTCTGAGATATATAAAATCTGTGGGATTTTCCATTGACCAACCCTATGCCAAGATCCAACCACTTAATCATGAAAAACACCATTTATTTTAGAAGTTCATACACATAATGACTATGACCCAAACCATGTACGTCAAACCACCCCATTACATTATCTCCATCCTACACCATACACATATGGGGTTTTATAGTTTAATGACCTGATATGAATCATGATAATAATAATATGAATATTTATATTCTATTTTAAATAGAATAATGATAAAATTTATTCATTATTTTTGTTATTTTATAAATTATTTTTAACTTTATCATGATAAAAATTCATCACTTTGGGTAACATGAAATTTAATTTAATACATTTATTTTAATGAGATAACATATTTTTGAAATAATTTATAATTTAATTAAATATTATTACAAATTTTTTTTATTAAATATAATTTATAATATATTTTTTTATGTCAAATTTAATTTTGATAAGGGATCAAAAACTATTATTGTCAAAATAACCCATAATTTATCCATAAATGTTGACACATGTTTTAAAAGTGATAATTCACATATTTATATAATTATATTGATAAATTAAATATGATTTTTTTAATCATCCTATTGAATTTTTTTGAGGGATAATTTTTAATAATTTTCTGAGATACATGAATGTTTAGGTAAAAATTTGATAAGTAATAAATATACGGTGTGTATTGTGTCATCATAATGATTTAAAAGTGGTGTAACACCAGATATAAATGGATTAAAAAACAAAATATATTCTTCCCATTAAAAATAATATTATTTTTAAAATAAATTTTTACTCTTGTAAATCTATTAAGAATGCATAAAAACCTATATTGTATTTAATGGATTTAAAATAAATTTTTTCTATACATGAATCACTTATAATTCACCAATTAATATATATGAATGACTAATTCCCAAGTATATATAAAATATAGAAAAAAACCCCTTTGGTAGAAAACATGGTAAAAACCTATGAGGGTTTTGTGGTTTTGAAAACATTATTTTATAGAGTTGAAATCATAGGATTTAGAAATAATAAAGAACACTCCATTCATTTCTACCACAAACCCTCACAATATCCTCATACAATTAAATAAAAACATTTAAAACATCCGTAGTATTATTTCCCTTATATAGAGTCATCACAATGATCATCTAAACTCTCAATATGCAGATCACAAGCATTTGAAACCACCTACTCATGGTAATGGATCCCTTCTTTCTCCAGTTAATTCAAACATCTTCTACTTTTTGTGCACATTATTTCCATTTACATATGTTTTTATATGTTGTTAAATATCCCCCATACATTTAATTTTATTTATAAATTACTGGATAACCCTTTACTTCTCACAAAAAATTATTATTAATCTATAATTACATCAGTTATGTGACAGAAATTTCACTGTATCATTCCAAAAACAAACCATTGTAATATGAATAACATCGCTATTTCAACTCAATGGTATTCACCTTGACATAAAAATGATCATTTTATTATGGCATTATAATTATTTATTCCGAAATACTTGAAATAGGATTTAATTTTTATTAAAAATTAACCAATGTATAATGATCAATGTTGAACCCTTACGCATTCACATGACAAAAAATCAATTGCTTCACATTAAATTATATAGCGATCCAATACATTGGGTTATTTTTCTGTCCCATAAGACATAATTTTTAGGATTATGCAGGGAAAAAATAAATTATTGTTCTTTTCCCACCATCTTATGATATCTTCATGTTTAACATGGACCTATGATTAGGATGTCCTTTTTAAAAATTTCCACCTTCCAATGTTTCATTTAATTTTTCATTTTATACTTTCTCTATTTATTTTTATTTTGGATCATCACATCTTTATGGTGAAATTTAAATTCCTATTCTCAATAATGTAAATCATAATTTAATTTTATATATGTTTATACCCTTAATGTTGATTATATCTCACCAATTACGTATGAATTTCTTTAGGATATACCATTATGTTTTAATAATTATGGGATATTAGGATCATATTGGGAAAGCGTTCAACAATGTCGATGTACGACCTATTTTTTGTGTATTAATGCAAGGTACCAAATTACCCATATACAGTAGACTTGATGATCTTCTATGTTGAAATTTTTATGTTCATATGTAATAAATAAGTAACTAATGTTTAATTAATACAATGGTGAACTGAAAACATTATAGTGTGACTATAGTAGTTGCATTAAGATTGAATATCATGTAATTGATTAATCTTTAGATCCCATCAAATAATTTCATAAAATATTAAATAATTTTTTAACAACCAAAAAACAACAATAAGTACTTTTTGTAATAAAGAACACTATATAAAGACCAAAATATAAATTTTGGGTCCCGTATTATCTCATCATTCCAACATTCTCAACTCATTAAACCCATGATTCTAATAGTAACCACTTTAACAATAACCATGTATCCCCAACATACTAATGAAATATATAAGGATAATATTATCAATTTATATAATCATAAACAAATTAACAAAAAATCCCCAACATAGCTCCCACTATATTACTATTGACCCATTTCATAGCCACAACAACACATCATATACTCATTACAAGACTTCTACATATCTATAAACATTGTATGGTAAGGTATGAAATAACGGAATATTTAATCATCTAAGACTCGTCATTCGATGTATACCACACTCATTCACCCAAATCATAACCACATCATAACATACCATAAACACATCCCACTATAACAGATGAATTTTCTAAAAGAGTGATTAATAAAGTGGGTTATTTATTCATCCATGTTGCATGCATCCAAGATGTTTGGGAAAACAACCAAAACCTATATCATAAAACACGAATATATATGGTTACATGAATCGAGTAGTGGTATATAATAAATAACATGAAATATAAATAATATAACAGACCTCACAAGTGTATCATAAGTGTTTACCATTAGGAGTAAGAATTTCCAGACCTTGATCTAAAACAACCATTCCATCACAACTTCCTCATTCAAAAACGTCTTTAATGAATAAACATAACATAAAACCCACAACATTACCAAATATAAATAAATACAACATATCATTTCATAACATCATTAAAAAAATATGTGGTTTATAAATTTTGACAACCTTAAAATATTAAACAAAATTTTATATAAGATTACCATTATTAATTATACCACATAAAAACCATAAAAAGTACTCATTAAACAATATATTGAAGATAACTTATATCATCTCAATATTCAAAACCAATTATACCACTAAAACATCATTACATTCTTTCCATCCTCATTATCCACATAAGAACACCACAACGACTATAAAAAATTTTCTCCTAACTCTATCCATAGTGGATTAAAATTTAATGACCATTGTAACAATTGTGAGGATAGAAAAATTAACAACGTGAGTTTTTAAAATTAAACATCCACCATTCTAATTTTAATCTTGCATCCAAATTTATCCAACACATAACATGTTAAATACAGTTGATATTAATTCCATATTTTCATTCCACTTTTAATTTCCATCATTAGGTTACATATTTAATTATATATGTGATATATCATATCAACAAAAAAAAATATTAAGATTCATAATATAATGTTTTCTTGCCACTATAATTTATAACAAATATTAAATATCATATGAATCCAAAAAATCACAAGTGTTTCACTTTTCCTTTATAAATTTACTCAAAAAATACTATTATCATAATTTGGATAATAAAACCCTTTTATCAATGAAATAATAAGAATGAAAAATATCCATTAAAACATTTCTAAAGAATAGAGATATCTAATTCCATGACTCGAATAAATCATAAAAAACCAAACTATAATGGGGAAGGTGATACCGATGAGTGCATTCCAAGGAAATATTAATGAATCATAAAATAAACACAATTACTAACCCTCATCAATCCTCTATCCAGTCCCCATTAATAATGAATTGATATCATCTTCAAAATAATTTGGTAAAAGAATAAACTAATAATAAAGAATGTGATATTTAAGATAATTATCCCGTAGATAACAACATATTATAGAAAAATAGATAAGGGTTTAATGCCACCTATGGAAGTGGAATGGTCACAAACAATAACCCATGGGTATCCTAGTATTGAAGAAGTTTGGGTAAATTTAATTAAATTCAATAGGTAACTCATTTCAATATAAAATATCAGCAATTATATGATCATGGTGTGGTGGTCTCTAACATATACTAATTATTACATGATATAAGAATCGTTGAAGGATATTTCCATATATTAAGGAGTCAAATTATGTAAAATTTGTACAAATAATAGTATTCAGATTAATTAATTTGTTAGAAGACCCCAGAATATTCTGACTAGCTTCAAAAATGATGGAAAGAATATCTCTGTCTCATTTGTCTATGCTTCAACCTCTTATTTATGGAGGATGGAGCTGTGGTAGGACCATAATGATACTGCACTAAGGATGGCCCGGAGGTGGATTCTTTTCGCTGACATTAACACTGTCTTGATGCATGGGAAAAAACTGGGACTAATTTTCATTGGACAAAAACTCATGAATTTTCTGAGTGCATTGATTCCTGTAATCTGATTTAGATCCAACTTGTTGGAGCTGACTTCACATGGGGAAGATACACATGGGAAGGGAAGCGGGCCATCGAACATGATAGATGCCTTGTGCAAATTGATGACCAGAATGTTGTCTAGGGGTCTCTGGTTTTACTCTCCCCATGTTTCACTCTGATCATAATCCAATCATTGTGGATTTAAAATTTCAAAGGATGCGAACAGCCCCCAAACCCTTCTGGTTTAATAATGTTTGTCTTGTGATCCCAGGATGCAGGGAAATTGTCTTGGAGGCATGGAGGATTGAGCAAATTGGGAGCCCTCTTCATGGAATTGCTGACAATGTAAAGCACCTGAAGGAGTTGTTAAAGGAATGGAGCATGAAATCGTTCTCTAAAATTGATGATGACAGTAAACATGCTAAGGAGGAACTTGGAAGATTTCAAATCGGTCATGAACATCGGCCCACATTATCCAGGGATGAAATCATGGTGCAGAATAGGTTGGACGATCTTCTCATGGTGAAGGATAGAATGGTCAGGAATCATCTGGATGTGAACTGTCTTAAGGATGACGACATAAATTCTAATCTCTTCAATAGGTTGCATAAGGAGAGGAGAGTGTGTGCTTGCAACACAGTGATCTGTATTGGTAACCACATTTAGTCTGATGATAATGAGATTGCTTCAGCTGTTGTTGATTATTTTAAAAGAATATACTCTGATAATGGACAGCCCTGCACTTCTAACCCGGTGGATAACATTAGTCCCTATATTGATGAACATATGAATTAGTTTATTATATCCCCACCTTCCAAGGGGAAATCGGATCTGCTCTCTTCCCTCTTAATATTGAGAGTGTGCCCGACCCCGATGGCTTCACTAATAAATTCTTTATGTTCTTCTAGGATATTGTGCAGGATGATATTGAGCATGCCATAAGAGATTTCTTCTATCATTAAAATATTCCCCATGGGATGAATTCATGTTTCATTGCCCTCATTAAAAATAAGGAGAATGCCCTTGATAATAAAGACTTCAAACATTTTTCCCTTGGGAATAAAATACCCAATCCCATCATCAAGATAATCATGTGTAGGTTAGGTCGGCTTGTTGATGGTCTGATTACAGCAAACCAATTTAGTTTTTTCCCTGGAAGGAACATACGTCAATGCCTTTTCATGGCCTTAGAGAGTGTTAATCTAATGAAACAGAAGTCAACATATAGGATATTTTCTCTTAATATTGACATCTATATGTCTTTTGACACCCTTAAATGGAGTTTTCTCACTGAGATCCTTCGCAAGAATGGATTTTCGGACAGATTTCTGAATCTGATTAATACTATTTGTGGATCCGCATGGAAGTCAATTCTTGTTAATGGCGTACCAAGGGGGTTCTTTCCTTGCTCAAGGGGTGTACGAATAGGTGACCCCCTATCAAGTATTTTTTTGCTATTGCAGAGGATTACCTAAGTCGATGCTTCAATGAAATTTCTCATATGTGTATTTATAATATGATTAAAGCTGGTATTAATGATCATGCTCCCTCCCATATCCTCTATGTTGATGAAATTTTATTTCTGGTAAAGGCTTCAATGAAAACCATATCTTACATCAAGGATCCTTTTGATCATTATGATGTTATGGCTGGACAGTCCATAAGCTGGGATAAATCCTCAATTTTCTTTGGCAATGGGTTTTCTACTGGAATGAAGAACAGGATCATCTGATATCTTGGGGTGCAGAGAGGATCCTTAGCCTTTCAATATCATGGGGTGCCTCTTTTTGGGGGAATGGTGAAATGAAAATTTCTATAAGGCATTTTTGGTGGTATTACAAATCATCTTTCTAGTTGGAAAGGGAAATCTTTGTCCATGGCTGGAAGGGTTTGTATTTTGAACTCAGTTATTACATCCAATTTTGTTTACTCTTTCTCTCTTTATAAATGTCCATGAGGGATTATTAATGAGCTTCAAAGACTGGTATGAAACTTTATTTGGATAGGATCAATGTATGAAAGGATGTTGGTCACGATGAAGTGGAAATATTGTATAAAAACTATGGAAATGGGAGGGTTAGGGGTCAAGGATCTTCGCACCTTTAATGATGGTCTGATTGGAAAATTCACTTTGAGGCTAATATCAAATTAGATTGATGATGAGTTTCTGTCGACCAAGTTCACAAAACGGCTCATGAATGGATATAAATACTACCTCCAATCCTCTTTATGAGCTTCCCTAATGCAGGATTATGCAATTATTATGAATGATACTAAACGGATAGTCAGTAGAGATTCCACTCTTAGCTGCTAGAACACCTTGTGGCTGGATCAGCCCTTGCACTCTATGAATGTTCCAGCCGAAGCTACTTCATTTTCCATCTCGGACTTTTTATCACATTAGATTTTGCAGGAGTTGAATATCTCTTACTATGTGTTGCCTCAAATTAATAATTATGCTTTTATGGATTGTGGCAGAATGATCTGGCTTCCTAGAAGGACTGACATTTTTTGACCCCAATGAGTTCTACAGGCATTCTTGTGGTGGTACTGATCATGCCCCCAACATGGCTCATGAAATTCAAGGCCCTATTCATTCAGCCAGCCCGGTTTCTCCTGCTTTGGAGGATATGGATGAACAGACTTACAACATCTGATCATTTGAAGACATCTATTTTTCAGATGTCCTCCAGGTGTGATTTATGTAGGTCTAGATAGGACACCACGCAGCATATATTTATGGAGTGCAGGCAGGCCTGACAACTCTGGAATAACCTGGGAATGTTGTTCGGGTTTGCGGTGGACTCTGAAATTCTGCTCGTTGACCTGCTGTCTGGGCTACTACATATGCGATGCAGTGAGCAGTTGTGTAATCTTCTCGTTGCTACTATTGCAGAGACCATTGCGTCCTTGTGGGAATCACGGAACATGGTTGTGTTTGATGGCGCACATGATGCCATTTGGAAGGGAATGATATTTATTCACAGGGATGTGTACGTTGCGTCAATGATCTAGGATGGTGTGATGGCTAACACCATTTCTGGCGTTCAAACTCTGAGGTTGCTTGGAGTTTTTGGCCAACCCCAAAAACCTCAGATGCTAATGTATATCGTATGGATATTGCCAATTTTACCATGCCACAAAGTGAATGTTGATGGAGTTGCGTCAGGTGCACCGGGTCCATCGGGATGCAGAGGTGTTTTCCGCACTTTTTTTGGGTTCGTCAAGGGATGATTTTATCATTACATTGGCCTTGGAACCGCTTTTTATTCTTAGCTACGGGAAATGATTCATGCTAAAAGGTATTTTGTTCAATATAATTGGAGATGGATTCTGATTGAACGTGACTCTATGACTGTAGTTCTTGCATTGAATACTATAACGCGTAATGTTCCTTGGTGTGTGCTTCCTCAGTGGGTTGAGTGCCTCCACCAATCTTTTCAAATACACATGGTTGTTTCTCATGTGTATCAGGAGGCAAATAAGGTTGTTTATACATTGGAAAGAAAGGCATTAATAGATTCTGATATGATGTGGTCTTTCACGGCCCCTGCTTATTGTGCTCCAATGGTGGATGCAGATAGATGTGGTTTGTTGTATACTCGCCTATGTAATAACACCTTGTATGCCTAACTCTTTATTTTTATCTATTATTTTTTAGGACCACCCCACACTGTATCCTGATCTTCTTGCTAATGATGTAGAACATATAATAGTGGTATCCACACAATTATTCATGAACAAATATGAACCCAAAAACTTGCAACATTCTTATAACTCAAATATTATAACTCCTATACTAATACAACAATGCAATAGAGATACCAACAAGACAACCATCAAAAATAGTGAATCATCAATAAATAACTACCAAGACCTTAATAGTGAAACAATACCCCTCATTAAAAACCCGAAGACACAATTTATAAATGAATATGATTGATAAAACACTTATCCTCTAATAGAGAAACCAAAAAACCACAAATATATTTTTAAATTGATCTATCTCTACAATTAAAATTTTAGTTGAAAATCACCATAAAACTAATATAAACCCCTAAAAGTAATTCCAACACCTCCAATGAACAAAATCGAAATGAATATAATACTAATAGATATATTATCTTATACAATAGATATTATTCAATTGATTGTTTTCCTCGATAATAAAAAATATAACCAAAAATAAAATTTGAGTTTGTAAAATATAAACCCCACAACATACCCCTCAAATATTTATCTATATATAACAAAAGCATATGAGAATTCAAAGTGTTATATTTATTCAACCATATTGTAAATAATATACACCCTGAAATTATTGAAATAAATTATTCAAAATAATTCATGATAAAAAAAGTAACATAATTTCTCCCACTCCCGTATATGCATTTGAAAGCCTTCATGCCTCTATAAGACATGGAATTATAGAATGTTGTGACCAAAAGTCATATTCTATTAATAAACCTGAATGTCATTTATTTATTTAAATAATGTCCCATAATCAACAAAATAATCCCCCCAACAAAGACCATGGTATTCATCCTAATGATATGATCGATTTTAACAAACATGTATGATTTCATTAATGTGATCAATACAGGAACAATGGAGTAACTATTACACTACCTCACCAAAATTATTCAACAAAAAAAATTATAAAAAAATATGTAATAATTAATACTTACATTACTAAAAATATACTTCCATTGATGAGTAAAAACAATATGAAACTCAACATTACCATGCTCAAACTCGAGATGTATCCTCCTTATATAGGCATAATACTTTTGATTTTTTTAGAATATATCATCTACTAAGGAATCACTAACATTTTCATTGTCACAATATATATTAAATCGTCTTTAATAACCATTCAATCACAAACAATAATATTAAATAACTAATCTTATTTATGGATTGACATATAACTCCATAAAATTCATAAAAATTCAATAATGATATTTATTGATATAAGAAAAATCAATAAACTAAAAATGATCACACATTAAACTCCAAACACATGAACATATACATGAGTTATGTACTAGAGTACCAGGATTATATACTCTATAATAAAATTTATTTTATGATGAATAAACTTTCATAGAATAAATTGGATCCCTGAAAAGAATTTAAGTTTTTATATAATCCATAAGAAATTATATTTCATTGATATTCATTTAAATTATGTAAAACTATAACATTAATCCATATAAATTTCCTCCCTCTTAAACACCTATATATACAGTGGTTGGGGTGACCCATAATGAACACAACAATGCACCTAATAATAAAGAAAAAACTCTATCAATGACTCCACAATTCATATATTAAAAAACTATAACCTATCACATAATGATATGTTAAGGATATATGATGATTCACTACTAAATTTGAGTACGAAACTCACATTAAATCAACTATTCATTCAGTACTGGAATTAAATTATTACTATGAAAATAACACCTCATATTGATCATTTTTTTAAAACACATATTGATAATTTCCTCAAAAATATGATCCCTCTACACCATGGACTATGAATAAAAAAACATGTACATTTATACCTAATACAACATATAATACATTCCTATTAATGATACATGAAAAATCAAAATCTGATTTACATTATATTGTGAACTCAAGATTCTATCTCCGCCATTATCCACTATACATCTCATGTTATGGAAAAACTTAACAAAAATTCTTAAATATCATATATAACACCAAAATATCCTTATCCAATGTATATTACATCTCAATTATAGAATCTTATAGGAACAACATCTAAAGACACTGATGAAAATATACATTTAGTGGAGATATTATAAACCATAATCCCTTATGATCTGTGAAAACAAATTTTTTTTGCAAAATTTGTTATTAAACTATAATATTAGAGGAAAGAATAATAAAAACATCAATATCATGGATAAAATATTTCCCTTTAAGCGGATTTAATTATTTTTTCCCATTTCATATAATTCCACTTTAATCTGTCAAGACACAACCCCCAAAAAAATGTCAAAGACATTATAGAAGGCCTTAACCATAACCCCCTATTCAAAAAAATGATGTAAGGGAGTGTACAATAGTTTTTTAATTAGGAATTCAAATGTTTCATGACATTGATCCATCCACATGAGATTTTTTCCCTATCTTGTTAAACGTGGCAGAGGGGGAATTATTTGGAAGAAGTTAGATAGAAACCTGTTGTTATCAAAATCCAGACTTGATACATTTTTATCCTTTAAAGCAATGTTGTTGAAAATCCATGAATCAATTACATATATATATGGTGGACTGATGAGAAAAAACATTTGAGACAAAACATTCCTAATAAAAGGCAAACAATTTATCTAAAACATTCAATTAGTTAGATTTTCATACAGTATAAGATTCTTGAAAACTCCCAAAATGATCGTCAGATACTATGTAGGATCTTACTATAAACTCCAATACAAAAGGATAATATTGATAAACATTAACACAAATAATTATGTAATATACAAAATTTTTTCTTTTGTTAATAATATAAAACCAATATTGAGTTTATGATATCAAAAATGATTACCACACTCTCAATGTTCCTGAAGTGACACTAGAAATCTGTGTTCAAGATAACCCCCTCATTATCCATCATCTAATGATACCCAGATCACATATTGTTATTTTATATATATCTATTACCCTTAAAATAAGGTACGAAATCATTTATCTGTATTAGAGGATAATTATTATTCATGGTTATCTTATTAAATCACCAATAGTGAATACCCAAATTAAGACTATAATTTTCCAAACATTGTTAAAACAAATTAGCTCCAAAAGGTAACACAATGTTTTGGATAAATCCCATTGAAATAGATCATCTAATTTAATCCCTAACACTCTTATCATATAATACACAATATAGTGAATAAACAATGAAATTATAGATATTCTGGGATATAATTATATCATAATTTTAATGACAACTAGTGGGGGAAAGAGCCCAGACTCAACAGTAAAGACATTGTGGAACTCAACATCAATGCTTAGAATCGTAAACACATTGAATTCAATTAAACACAACTCTAAAAACACTAGTTTATTTGAATGTGGATCTATAATACATGGATCTATTTAATCCTCTAATTCTACAAAAAAATATTTACATATATCTCACAGAATGAAAATATCATACGAAAAAAATTAATAATGACATACATAGAATATATCTACTCTATGTTGAGTATGATATCATATGTATTTATTTAAAAAAATTAGAATCCCTGAAATACAAATATTTCCCCATATTTGATTTCTTCCATTACCTATAACGCACAAATAAAAAATGAACACTGAAATGTGTTTCTAGAATAAGGGAAATTTGAATCCAATCAAACATATAATTCAATAATTAGAATAACATAAGAGTTATTATGGAAATCATTGTTCTATAATTGAAAAATGCCTAAGACATGGTATTAAAAAAAATATGTTACAAATGAATATATTTATCCTACATGTAATAGGAACATTCATGTTATACAATTAGAAATAACATGTTTCAATTTTGTACTATCTTTTATGGTGATCACCTTGATGACCAAGCTCAAACGAATTTCTCTAAGGGAGAGGAAAATCCTGGGGCTTTTGATTCCAAAATCTATCACAAAACTACTAACTGGGATAATCAATATTATGTGCAACTGATAAGTCCATACAGGATACTATAGTTTGGGCTCTACTAGAATCTAAATACTGATCCCATAATGACCACTATTAATGTTATGAAACTAGTATCATTAATATCCATGTACTCTAGAAAACAAATCAATAATAGAGCTATAGGTAAGGAAAAGATGACTTCCTTTCAAAAAGATGTTAGGAAAATATATTGGAGAGTAATTTCCCACTAAATCACAGTTTTTCATGATAGATAATTTAAAAACCCTATATGAAAATATAATCCTCATAAATTTTGGATGTCTTTCCCATTCATGATTAATCATTCGAGCCAATATTATTTTTTGCCACTATTTTTTTTCATCACATGAAGACATAGAAAACATAAATTGGATCATTGGGTTTCTAATTACCAAAAAATGTATCCTTATAATGTTGTGACATATACCCCTTATCTATATTATGAGGAGTATAATAATGAAGTATATCCTTTAATTGACTCTAATATCTCATACTCATAATATCATAATGTAATTAATGAGAAATTCAAACTACCTTCCTGGATTCTACATTAATTAATTGATTAAAACATGAAAAAGATAACAAAATATTTAGATGATCTATATAACTCTTATTTAATACTAAAAAATAAGAACCTCCACCAATGAGTATCACACAAAAATATAAAAAAAATTAAAAATATAATGAGCGTTTTCACTTGATCGAACTTAATTATATGTCAATATACTCAAATAATAAATTTATCCCCATATTAGAAACATTCCCCAAATACATTAGCATGATTTTTCATTAGATGTCACATTGTGTATTCCTCTATCAATCTTTACCATTTAAAAAATCCTTACTCTCACGATCTACTGGGTAATAATGTTTGACATCAAAAATATGAATCACATATGTATGACTCATATATTACCCAAAAATTGATACGATTGGAAATTGATATATTGTTATACAAAACATATGTATTTTGATGGTTTTTGGAAATTGGATTAGTTTTCAGAGGACAATGGATTATCTACATTGAGTTGGATTATAATCAATGTATATCCATTATTGATAAAAAACATTGGGAATCAATTTAGGGGAATAGAAAATTGTTATTCTTATATATAGGGGGTGTGCCTCCGGGGATTATACATAATAGGGCACCAGGTTTCCATTGAATTGTGACTGTGCACCCATTAGAGATTTGGGGTTTTTAATAATAATAATTTTATTTGAGAAGAAAATTTAATATACAGACCCCCATTATTACCTAAATTCTACATGACCCTCATATCAACTCTTATTATTCACACATTATTCATTTTCTGTATTCCCATCAACTATTTTCAGACTAACATTTAATATATTTATACTGGATTAAAATGATTTTTTCTATGGTTCCTCTTATATTTATTATTTATTTATTCAACCATTTTTCTTTAATCATTTATAGTTCCATGAATTTCTGTATTTAATCTAATTTTTGGATTTCAATTAACTGATATTAATTCAACATATTGTACTTTATAGTCATGGATACTCTAAGTTTGTTTTTTTCTTCCTCAAAATTTTCATCAATAGATATTATTATACATGATTCATGTGATGTGGAGGTTATAAATATATTCCATATATAATTCATAATAAAATAAAATCATGCTTATTATCTAGATAAGAAATGATTAAACATTATATGGAATCTGGTAGGTCCGCTATTCTAGATACATTGAGTACACAATAATGGATTTTAATTTTAATATTTAAATATTTCCCATAGTATATTAATTGGTGCTGAAATAGTTTTATTTATTTCTGATACGACCTATTTATCATGGTCATGATTTCACAGGAATCATTTAATAATTGACCATTATTAATAATTGGTCTGCTAGTGATTTAGCATCATTGTAGAAATTTGTGGTGGTTGATGTCCACATTATATGGACCATTGCCATATAGGATGAAATTCAATAACCTTAACCATTAATATTGGTTTTATATCTTATTCACCCTGTTTTAGGGTATTACGTGGGGTGATATTAATTTTAAAGTATAATTTTTAAGGTTATATTCAAATTCATTTCATTATTTATAATCCGTTGATCAATTATATTTTTTAGTGGAGAAATAAAATTCCCCAATGTCAGGGGAAATGGTTATCTATAATTCCACTAATTCTCTAGTATTAGTGGTATATTTCCACCCAAGGGGAAAATTATAGTAATAAATTATTCACCATGGTAATATTTTTGACATATCATTCACTAAGAGATATAAGTGATCACCATATTCCATTAATCATGGGTGTTAAATGATAACGATCCTTCAATAGTTGTTAGGGGTATATTATTTTCATATATCCTTCTCCATTGAGAATAAATGATGGTAATATATCAATCACCTTAGGTAATAGGGGATGATGATGATTTATTCACCATGGAATTTATGTAATGGTCATGCTTTGTTCTCTAATAGAGTTACAGGATGGTAAATTGTTTGAAACAATGTGGATTTATGTGATGGTTACGTATCACAATCCTTAGAGCTATATTTTTCAGTTTCAGAGTAAAATATGGTGATATGTGCCAATGGTTGTCTATTCATACAGAGGCTTCCACATGGTGACACCTTGTCTACCATTGGGTTGATTCTAGTGATTCCTTTTCAAATAATTTTCTTATATAGAGATTTGATATTATAAAAATGGTGGAAATGTTATCAATATATTATGGTCTTATAACATTGAAATAAACAATTAATTTTTATAATAGATGAAATAGGAAGTGTTATTCATTGAATTTATTATATAGACATGTATATAATTACTAGCATATTATTATTATTATTTTCAAGAATATCGTATCAAGAAATCACTAATTTATTCACTATTATTTGTGAATACCATAAGTGGTGGGATGATAACTTACACTCACACCCAATGTCGACATATCAATAAATGTCCAAATTTCAAGATAAGAGATGCACATGATAGAAAGGGTCATATAATTGATTATTGAATAGAAAAGTATATCATAATTCTAAATATTACCACGTGGATAAAAATATTATTTTTCGGTTATATCGAATCCTTTTTTACATTGAGATCTTGTTAGACTAGATTTTACATTGGGTGATCTTACAGTTAATGTTTTTTATGAAATTTTAGTGTATCTTATTTTTTTATAACATGTTTTAGTGATTTAACCATTATTGACCTGATGTTTTAATTTCAATGTTATGTTATTCATTATTGTTGATAGTTTACATTTACTTCCTAATATTATTTATTGTTGTCTAATATGATGGGTATAGTCACCAAAAGTAATATTAATTGTTCCTAACTACTAGTCAGTATCCTATTCCACATGGGGATGAGACATGAAGACATGTGTTGAACACAATCAAGATTATATTTGGGTTGTCCGAGATAAGGAAATTATTATTTAAAATTAATTTCCTACATTAAATTTTCTTAAAAATGTATAGTATTATTTTGTTTAATGTTTTCATAACATTAGATTCATATTATGAATGATATTATCTAATTAATGTATAGGGAGCTTCCGGGGTTCTATTTATTAGACTAATGTTAATATTTTTAATTATTATGAATTTTTGATTTCATGAAAAGATGATTTGAAATTAAATGTTTATTATTTAACTCTGGGTCTAGTGTGGAATGTTAGAATTCCTTCATACTACATATTCAAAATTTTTGATTTCTGTGATATTCATTTTCTTATAAATGATGGATTATATAGTAATAAGATGAGGTTAAATTAATTTATGTCTCAATGAATAGAAAATGATTTATAATATTACTTGTTGGTAGAACACCTCATTTTTAACACAAGGTTATTTATCTGTGATTCAAATATATAATTATAATCCATGTAAACCCATGTGTGTTTCAACAGGTATAGTAGAGTGTTGGTTATGCTGGAATGGAGATGGATTTTGTAGTACCATTATGTCAAATGGAAGGTGGTAATAAAGTATAAAAATCTATTTTCTATTACTAATTTAAAAAATATGTTACCTAGAATAGTTATTGATTAAGTTAGGCCATTGTTTTTGGTATCACAATGATTTACCACTATAAGAACATATAGTCGAATGTATAGTGGGTGGGAATTAACATTACACCTTAGTTTTCGATCTAGATCCACATATTGGTTTTAAAACACTTATAGATTAGTAGTTTTTAGATATTCAAATCCAATACCTACAGTAAATGGTAAATAGGGTGTTGGAGGATGGTTCAATAAATTCAAACTCTACTATTGAGTTCTAGCTACATCATCCACCTTTGATTTTTCATATATTGAACCACATGTTGTCATGTAATGGAATGAGTCCATGAAAGCATTCCTATCTATAAGAAGACAATTTAACATAGAATGATGATTCTAGATTACAACAGGGATTATAGACTATCCATGTGATAGTGGAATGTATTGGCCTTGATAGACTATCCCATAGGGATCTATGGGATGAATATGTATGAATTTTTTAACTATATGATTATAAAGAATCAAAATGCATATTGAGAATTGAATTCTATTCGTATTCTTCATGGATTTTGGGTCGAGGTGAAGCTCCATCAATAAAAAGTAATGTGAAAGTTGAAAAAAAATCCCTCAGGTGTGCATCCCCATATTCTTGATGAAGATAACTAGAAACCAGTGACAAGTGTTGGATAGTAGATAGAAAATTATTTATATCAAATAAATAAAACATTAGGAAAAAATTTCCATTTTAATGAATAATAAATGATCATAAGTAATATATTTAATAAACGATATAAAAGTAATGAAATTTAGAAAGGGCTAAAATGTTTAAGTCATACACCTAACACAGATTTTCCAATGAAATGAACGCACATAGAGGATTAAAATAAATTTTCAAAATATGTGTATGGAGATCTACATCCAAAATTTATTCATACAACATAAATAATGTCCATATATAACTCTATGAAATGTCACTTGATTAATCCCAGGACCCATCTATTACATATTCATGTAACTAAGAAAATTTATTTTTGGGTACCTCATTACAAAGGGGGCCCCTATAGGGTGTGAGAACAAAAAATAGTAGGTAATCACCAATAGATACTCATATATAGAAAATAAATTCTTTTCATGTATATGTGATCGACTCATCGGGATAAATATTAAAAAAAAATTTACTGAAAAAGTAATTAAAAGTGGAAAAGAAATATGGAGGCATGTCGTCATAATTGTATAATATGCCTAGCAAACACACTATTGGAAATAATAGAATAAAAAATCCAAAGTCCACCCTTAAAAATATGATCCCAATCATATAGACATCTAGTTAATAATGAAAAAATATGGTTTGATGCCTCTTAAGACATTTATAATCATTTTGATCATTGGGTTTGTAATCCTAATTTACCAAACAATATTTTTCCATCATAGGGAAAGTATATGAGAATAAAACATTGACACATGTGGGTAGGTTTCCTAAAATTGGGATCAAACATACTCATATCCATGTCATAAAATATTGATTCTATGTATCAACTAGAGATATTTTAAATATGGAATAGAGATAGATTTAAATCTTATTAATCAATGTAAATATAGATTGAAATTTGATTCCTAGTTTCTCAAAAATAGGAAATCAAGACATTAGAACATGGATGAACCCTAAGAGGGTTGAAACATAGGGGAACCATTACTAATTCGTCTCTAAACCATGATTTTTATTCATGATGAATTAAATAAATAGACCAAGAACCCCATCCCATTGAATATACAAAAAATGTTGTAATTGTTAAGAAAAAATTCGCCTATTGACATTTATGTCATTTGTTTTGGAAATCACAAATCTAATTATATATAATTCTTCAGTAAATTATTTACATTGAATATGGTTTTAATTTCATCATAATCACTATTTCATCATACTCACTGTTTGATTGTACTTAGTATATTATAGAATTCACTATTTTTTCATTCCCATAATGTAAATTGTATGTATTCTTATTATTGTACTAACTATTTTATCATACCTAAACTATTTATCATAATGAATATGACCATCATACTCAGAATGTGCATCGTATCAACATTGAATCATATCAAAACTTTTCATTATATATTTATTGACAATCATACTCATACTTATCATCAATCCACCAATATTAATTTAACTAATGTTATGAATTTATCACATTTAAGTTTTTGTTATTTTTTCAAAACTCGTGTTTTATATCATTCATACAAATATTATCATTTTCATATATATATATATATATTGTTTTCACCAAAATGATTCCATGAAGTAAGTTATAAACTAATCAACATGATTTTGTGTTTTTTGTTTCAATATGACCATAATAATGCCAGGTTTCCAAGTCCCTCTGAATTTTCTAGAGAAATATGACCATTGGAGAAAATGTGACAATTGGAACTTGATGCCTATAAATAAGAAGTCATTTGTACTAGAGATAAAAAAATTTTATACTAAAAATTCTAGAGAGTGATTGTGTGACTTCTCTCCTGCTTCATACAAATGCATTGAAGTTACAAGACATGAACGATGTTGGAACCATGGTTGTCTTTTCATGATTTGGAGTTTGTTTTGTGTTTTTTTTCAATCCTCAGTGGATGTTCAGAATATGTGCCAGCAAAGTGATATTACAATTCAAGGATATAACAGCATTGAAGGTGGCACCGTTTTATAGTGTTTGCCAAATTTTTGAGCCTGAAAATCAAAAATGGAGAAATGTGTTTTTGGAAAAGGGATTTGCACGCCGATTACTTGGAGGCTTGGAAACCTGTGAACCATTGGTTTTTCAAGATCAAAACATGAAAATATAGAGAAGGGAAGAGGGTGCCCATGTTTGGATGTTGGTCACACAAGTGTTTTTTGGGGGCAGAAACTTGCATGCCGAGGGGAGACTTGTGCACCGTCGCACATGGTGTCCAAATTCCTATAAATACAGGTCGAACCCTCCTCATTACACATGAATTTTAGACTTATAGAAAATCAATGTTCCCATCGGGAAGGTGTAGTGGTTGCACAAGGGGTGGTGGGACGTGCAAGTTGATGTTGCGCGACTGTTGTTAGTTGTGCATCCAAGGTGGTTTGGGTGAGAAAGGGGTTGAGCCACACATGTTTGAAGTTGAAGACGTGAGTGTTGCGCAAGTGGTGGAGGTGGACTTGTGCGCCAGTTTGGACTTGTGCGCCAGTACTTGTGCGCTGTCTTGAAACATGCGCATCGGGCTTGGAGAAGCGCACCAGGTGTAGTTGAAGCACACTGGTCTTTTTGGAGCTTCACGAAAGATGGAAGACTTCCTGATACCTTCGATGTCAAGTGAGATTAGTATACAGGTGAATGTTGGACTTCAACAGAGCATCAACATAAAACTGAGTATGCATTCTTTTTCAATGATGAATAGACCTTCACATCTATAAATTGAGTGTGACTTAACCAAAGGAAGTGAGACAGGGGGAGATAACAGGAGTGACATGAGGGACGCAGTGAGCTAACCCTGATCTTTTGTAAAGGCAGGGATCCTGAGATAGAGTCACTGTTCCCAAACCATAGTAATCCGCATCTAGTAATGTCTATTATAATTTGGTATGACCGACAACATGTCGGCATATACTCCCTAGACGTAGCCCCTAGTGGGGAACCAATTAAAAAGTGTCGTGGAATCTCTCTGCATATGAATGTTTTCATTCTAAGCAATTTCATTATACAGGTTTGACAAGTTCTTACCAACGTGGGAACAATATCCATCACATCAAAAGAAAAAGTTGACACCATGATTCACCCGTCCCCTTCCAGGGTGTCCCAGGGTCCTACAAGTGGTATCAAAGCAATGTTACTGGGGTTGAACTTGTCATATGTCATCATGGAGAATGCAGTCAATGTCAATGGAGTCCCTCTCTTCGATTTAAGTAATTTCTAGATCTGGAAGGATGGAATGAGATCTCATCTAAGATCCCTTGGAATCGATGTTCTGTTTTCCACCATGCAAGGAATATATGTTACTGAACCAACAAGGCTAGCTATGACTAATGCCGATAGAAAATTTCTGGATGTTGATGCTAAAGCGCATAATTCTCTCATCGCAGCCCTTTCTGATCAGATCTACCTAAAGTGGATAAGTTTCACCTCAGCAAATTCCATGTTGGATAAACATGAAAATATTTATGAAGGAGATAGAAAAGTGTATGAAGAAAAAACTAAAAGTCCTACACAATAGGTTTGATGATCTTAAGATTCCTCCTGATGAGAATGAAGACTACTTCTTCAATCCAATTACTGAAGTGGTTGGCGGAAATCGGGATCTAGTTGAAGAAATCAAAGACGTATACATAGTGAAGAAAATATTAAGAAGACTTCCACCCATGTTAAATTGAAAAGGTTTCAGCCCTTGAGGAAAGATATCATTCCAAAATTTCTATGGATGATCTACTGAGCAGCCTGGTGGCATATGAAATGAGGGTCAAACTAGATGATGCTACGACTCGAGTATGCAAGGAAATGGTGTTCATATCCACGGAGAAACTGAAAATCTCAAAAGATTGTAGTGGTGTAGAGGATGAAGAAAAATAAATTCTTTCTCTCATTTCTAAGAATTCCCATAAGGGAAAAGGTAAATTCAATGGGAAGTTACCTCTAGCTTGCTTTTGTTGTGGAAAAGTTGGGCACATTGCTTCTTAGTGCTTGAGAAAGATCGATGATGATGATAGGGATGCTGAAAACATTGAGAAGCCTCAAAAAAGGTTTTTCAAGAAAAGTGACTTCAAATCTAGAAAGAAGACTCTGAAAAAGATTTTTGTATGTAAAGAGGAAGAATATGATAATGAATTATGTAATGAAGAAGAACAAGAATTTTACACTGTGAACCATGCTTCCATGATGGACACTATTAAAAAATCAGAAGATACTTTTGGAGAAAATTAGTTGAAAAATAGTGCAGATCCCAAGTTGAATCTTAAATATGATGTTAGTAAGCTCATGAATAAATGTAAGACTTGCAATAAGTGGAAATTAATTGTAGAATAATAAAATGAATATGTTGATCAAATTGAAGCATAAATTGAATGACTAGAAGTATTAGTTGAAGTACAGTCTAAAATACTTGGAAGCAATGATGATGTAGTGGATCTGAATATGAGAATTGAAGAGCAGTCAAAGTTCATCAATGACCTCACCTTAATACTAGAGGAAAAGCCCAAGACTGTTGAGTGTCTTGAAGAGGAAGTTGTTACTATTAAAAGTAAACATGAAAAATATTAAATTTAAAAAGAATCATGAAAGAAAATAATGTTTGTAAGGTTCTCAGATGATGAGCTGTTGGAGAGAGAAAAACGTGGTTCTAATGGAGTTGAAAAGATTTTAAATGATCAAATTCCTTCCTTCATGGGAAATAGTGGAATCGGTTGTGAGGAAGAATCGTCAAATGATGTAAATAAAGGTGACCAAAATAAAGGCATGATGAAAGTGGGTGATGTGGGAAAGTCTTCTGAAGTGATGAAACAGAAACCCCCAGTTCAATATTAAAGAAGAAAAGAAGATTATCCTCGAGCCTCATGTAAAAATAATCCCTCATACTATTACCCCATAGAATAAGGAGTGAGGAAAAATAGAAGTGTGAAAACATTTCCTCACATGAAGTGTTAGTTATGTGGTTATTTGGGCCATACCATGTCTTATTGTTAAAAGGATATAAGCAATCTGAAAGGAGAATATATAGGAGTTTAAAAAAGGATAAAGAATTCAAAAAATTTCTTCGGATATGGTTTTCGATGTTCTAACTTTTTTCATAAGGCCATTAATTGCACGAAGAGAAGGGACATGGACACCTCATGCCGAAGTATGAGACAAGTCATGTCTCGTTATCAAGACAGTGTTTCTCTTACAAACAGGTTTTCTCCTATCAAAAAATATTTCTACTATGAAGAACCTAGGTAAACGAGAGAGATAATTGAAAGGCCATCAGTGCTCTATACTCAATCCAATGTCTCATCGAATGAATGGACGAATATTGAGAAGTCTAACCTTGTAGTTGTGGCCCTCAATGATACAAAAAGCAACAGTACCTGGATTTTGGATAACGATTGTTCATCTCATTTGACAGGTAGTTCGGGCCTGCTAACTAATATCAAAAAGAAGGTTGATGGTACAGTATGATTTTTTATGATAGAGCTCTGAAAATCAAAGGCAGTGGAAGTACTGGATTTGCTAATGGATAGGTAAAAAAGACTGAAATCCTTCATGTAGATGGCCTACGTCATAATCTACTCATCATGATTCAACTCTATGACTTGCGATATATAGTTACATTTATTCATAATGGTTACACTATCAAGGGAAAGACATGAAATACACTTATGAAGGGATGCAGAACAGAAAGAAATTTGTATCAGGTAGATAGTAAAGAAAATGTTTGTTATATGACTGTTGTAGAAGAAAACTATTTTTGGCATCGAATACTGGGACACATCAATCAACAAGATATGGAGAAAATATCGAAATTGAGGATTTTCATTGACATTCCCAACCTGAAGTGTGAGCATGAAAAGTCTGGTGATGCTTGCATTCGTGGGAAGATGGTTTGTAGTTCATATCGGCCAATGAAGAAAAGGGCATCTCATCTTCTTGATCTAATTCATACAGATGTATGTGGGCCGACAAATGTTGTTGTAACTCATCCAGAAAGGTAATTTTTCCCTTTCATAGATGATTACAATAGAATGGCATGTCTGATGGTCATTCGCAGGAAAAGACAAGTGCTTGACTGCATGAAAATATATCGGCGGATTTCCGAGAATGATACTGGCCGAACAATCAAAGTGTTGCGATTTGATAATGGAGAGGAGTACACGTCCATTGAATTTGAAAATTACCAAGATAAGCATGTGATACAACATAATGTAGTTGCTGTGAGAACTCCACAACAAAATGGAGTTGTTGAATTTTGGAATCGACAGGTGAACAACATGGCACGAACTATGCTGGTTAAGAGTCGTATTCCACGACAATACTGGAAAGAGGCTATTCAAGATATAGTATATATTCAGAATCGAACTGGACTTTATATGGGTGAGACGAGGAAACCATATGAATTGTGTCATGGAAGGAAGCCCTCTTTGAAATACATTCGTGTTTTCAAAAGTAAATGCTTCATAAGTAGCAAATAACGAAATCATTTGAAGTATGGTGACAATGTAGATGAAGGAATTTTCCTTGGATACTCAATGAAGAGAAAAGCCTACAATTGTTTCAACAAGCGATTAAGAAGGATCGTGGAAAGCAGTGATGAGAAGATAATTGAAGAGAAAACCAAAAATGCTTCACGGATTTCATATGCTGATGGGATATAAAGTGAAGAAGAAAATGAACATGAAGTAAATTCAAATACAAAAATAGAGGAAGTTGAACAAAACAATCAGGAGGTAAATTCATGATGTTGACTCAGAAGAAGAATCTAAAGAGGAAATCAAGGATGGAGAGAATGCGACTGAACCTCACAGGAGAAATCGAAGAGCTGATATTGATTCAACTAAGATAATTGGAGACAAGAGTTCACCCACACAAACAAGGAGGATGAGGAATAACACAAAATATGCATTTCTGCCAGCTGTGGATCCATCCTCATTTTAAGAAGCTGCAAAGGATGAATCCTGGGTAAAATCCATGAATGAAGAGTTATATAATATTGACAAGAATCAGACATGGGATCTTGTCCAGAGACCGTAAGGTCACATTGATATTGGTACAAAATGGATCTTCAAGAACAATTTTGATGAACATTGAAGTGTTATTAGAAACAAGGAAGGACATGTATGTAAAGGATACTTCCAGATTGAAGGTGTTGATGTTGAAGTATCATTTTCTCCAGTGGCTAGACTACAGTCAATCAGGATTTTCCATGCCATGTCACCCCAAAGAGGATATAAAGTATTAAAAATTTATGTCAATGAAGATTTCTTGAAAGGTATACTCTAAGAAGAAGTCTACATTGAACAACCATTGGGTTTTTTTCTTGGTACTGATGAAACAAAGGTCTATAAACTGAAGAAAGCTCTATATGGTTTGAAGTAGGCACCACGAGCATGGTATTCCTAGATGGACTCGTATCTCAAGAAGCTGTAATTTAAAATATGAGGAGTAGACCACGATCTATATGTGAATAATTCTCCAAAATATTAGTTCATGGGTCTAGTCTACGTTGATGACATTATTTTTGGGGGCAGTAGGCAGAAATCAGTGGATGAATATTCCAATCACATGAAATAATAATTTGAAATGTCTATGACTGGGGAGCTCTTATATTTCATGGGGTTGTAGGTGATTCAAAGGTAGGATTACTCTTTCATTTCTCAAGAAACGTATGTGAGAGAGATATTGAAAAAGTTTAATATGCAAGGCTCCAAACCAATATCAACTCCGATTGCAGTTGGAACCAAACATGGAAAGCATGAGGATAGGGAATCTATATACCCCACTATGTACAAGAGGATATTAGGGAGCCTACTATACCTAACAGTGACACAACCATATATTGTCTTTGAAACCTATCTAGCAGCCCGCTTTTTGAGTAATCCAAAGGAGGAAAATATGACAACAGTAAAAAAGCATGAGTTATATTCAAGGTAATCACAATTGTGGTTTATACATTGCCGCAATAAGAGACAGTGAATTATCATAATTTTTTGATGCTGACTGGGATGGCGATGTAGGGGATAGAAAGTCCACTAGTGGTGGAGCATTCTAGATAGGGAATAAATGTATTGGCTGTTTGAGAAATAAACAAGAGTGTACTTCTCTTAGTACTGCTGAAGCTGAGTATATCTCTACCACAAAGGCATGCACTCAACTACTTTGGATGAAGCATAAAATAACATATATTGTTTATGAGGTGAAGAAACCAATGGTAATTAACACTGATAATAAGAGTGCAATTGATCTTATGAAGAATCTAGTTCAACATTATCGTAAAAAACATATTGTAATTAGGTATTACTTTATCAAAGAAAAAGTTGAGCAAGGCATGATTAGAATGGATCATGTTGGACCTAATGAGAAAGTGGCTGATATCCTAACCAATCCACTATTAGCGGCTGTGTTTGAGAAGCATCAGTTGAGCCTCTGTGTTCAGCCACCACCCAGTGCATTAGGAGGTTACGAAGTTCCCCTCTTCCCAGTTATATTAATTGATTTTAATCTATTTTTGGATGCGATGGAGGTTTGTGGGGGAGATACTATCCAGGGGGAGTGTGTTTTGAGATGTTCAATGAACCAATACCAATCTTTGGTTTTATTTCAAATAGGGGAGATGGAATAAATTCAGGTTGGATAAGAAGGAATTCGTTGGAAATGTAATGATTTTGTAGGATAAGAATGAATTCATTGAACATGTAATGCTTCTTGGATAATTTAAGAGAATAACATGGGTGTCATTAATTAATTCCAAAACACCGGATCAAAATTCATGCTTCCCCTCTTGTTTTCTACACAGAGCTTTTTCACGTGGACTTAGAGTGTTGTCTGAGTTGATTCTTGTGTTTCTGGTTTGCATGTGGCTGGTGCTCTATTGAATTTATTTTCTGATTGACAACCAACCCAAAGGATGAGTTTGTTGGAACCGTGGTTGTATTTTCATGATTTGGAGTATGTTTTGTGTTTGTTTTGAATCCTCAGTGGATGTTCAGAATATTTTCCAACAAGGTGATCTTACAATTCATGCAGATAATACTATTGAATGTGGCACCATTTTCTAGTGTTTGCAAAATTTTTGGGGGTGAAAATAGTCAAATTGGTAAATGAGTTTTTGGAAAAGGGACTTGCACCCCGATTACTTGGAGGCTTGGAAACATTCACTACATTAGTTTTTCAAGATCAGAACATGAAAATATGGAAAATGGAGAAGGGTGCAAATGTTTTGAGGTTGGTCGCACAAGTGTTTTTTGGGGGGAAAGACTTGTGTGCCGAAACTTGTGCACTGAGGGGAGACATGGGCGTTGTCACACATGGTGTCCAAATGCCTATAAATATAGGTCGACCCCTCCTCATTACACATGATGTTTAGACTTAGAGAAAATCAGAGCTCTGGTCGTGCAGGTGTAGTGGTCACACAAGTGGTTGTGGGTCGCGCAAGTTGAAGTTGTGCGACAGTTGTTAGCTATGAGTCCAAGGTGTTTTGGGTGAGAAAGGGGTTGAGTCACGCAAGTTTTAAGTTGAAGACGCGAGTTTCAAACAAGTGTATGAGGTGGACTTTCACGCCAGTTTGGAATTGTGCGCCGAGACTTTTGCGCCGTCTTGAAACGTGGACACCAGGATTGGAGAAGTGCACCAAGTGTAGTTAAAGAACTCCGGTCTGTTTGGAGCTGTATGAAAGCTGAATGATTTCTCGATACCTTCTGTGAAAAGTGAGATCATTATATGGGTTAAAGTTGGACTTCAACAGAGCATCTACATACAACAGAGGATGCATAATTTTTCAATGATTAAGAGACCTTCACATCTATAAACTTAGTGTGACTTCACCAAAGGCAGTGAGCCAGGGGGATTCAACAGGGGTGACCCAAGGGATGCAGTGAGCTACCCCTGATCTTTTTTAAAGGCAGTGAGCCTGGGAAAGAGTGACTATTCCCAATCCAATGTAATCCACATCTAGTGATGTTTAGTGGAATTCGGTACGACCTAAAACCTGTAGGCGTATTCTCCTTGGATGTAGCCCTTAGTGGTGAACCAAGTAAAAAGTGTCGTGTCATTTCTCTGCATATGAATGTTTTCATTCTGATCATTTTTATCATACATGTTTGACAAGTTCCTACCAATGTGTGAACAAGATCCGTCACATTAAAATAAAAAAATTTCACCTTGATTCACCCATCCACTCTCAGGGTGTCCCGGGGTCCTACAAATGGATCACTCATAGTTTTTTTATATCAATATGTTTATTGTTTTTCATTGTTTGTAAATTTATGTGATAACGACCAATTGCTACATTAGATTGGAAGATGGTGTGACAGATCTTCATATCAATGGGTATCAAGTGTTCAAAAGACAGATGTGTCGAATACCTGAAAAATTGAGGTCTTGATTGGGTAGCAAGACAGATGTTCCAATCATCATGTTGATGGATTATTAGTGTTGGTAAGATAGAACTATTACCCTAGGTGAATAAATACCCAAATAATTCAGTTAAATTAATTGTAATACCATTTACTCTTCCACTATTTATTGTAATAGATAGAGATGTCTTAAATTTATTATTTCTATAAGTATTTAATTGCAATTATTTATGTAGAAATTTTTTCTTTCTAATGTTGTTTCTATAAGTTATATTCTAGAATCATTTATACTATATATAATATGATATTTTTATTCAAACTATATACAATTGTTTCACAACCCGTGGTACCATAATAATATCATTGAATCGAGAGTCAGTCTGATAATTTTTTTTCTTTTATAAGATGCCATTTGATTTGTTTTAGATTATGTCATATTAATCTAAGAGCATTCCAGAATGGTTTTAATAGAATATTTTAAAATATAAAATTCACCCCTCCTCATGTATTTATTCTATATCATATCCATTTTGATCAAAAAATTGGTATCAATAGAGATTTCCCTTACTTTGTATACATTCATTTTCATTTCTTTTACTAGTAACAATTTTATTTCTTTATTTCTAAATAAAACTACCTATATTTTTGGAATAAGATTATGATCCATTAGTATGGAAGGAATGATTAATTTTGGTTAAATTAAAAATATCAATAAAATAACAACGCCTATCTTTGAAGGCAATTAAATTTAATAAATGAGAGATTGGATGAAGTCTTTTACATAAATACCAGTGTATATAACATAATTATGCTCACTAGTCTCTATATTATCCCAATGAATGTAGTCAGAACTTTTTCAGCCTAAGAAAAATATGATTATTAGGTAAAATATAATGTATTCTGTAAATTATTTTTATTGAGGTCCTGGAATATTTACAGTCAAATCACTTTATGTGAATCCTCTAATACAATTTATATGAAATTGGTGATTACACACTTTTATACATCAATTGTTTTCCAAACAAGAAGGGCTATGTTATGTGATGACAATCAAGCTATTGAATTTCATTATGGTGAGACTATAGTTAAGCATCAAAAATGATTTATGATGATTGTTAATTGTATTAACGTTATGGGAGAGACAAATCTAGAAGATGAATTTTTAGATGATTATAAAATATATATTAAGAAAAATGAATAAAAATCCATGTGGATTATAGTTGATGAGTCTAGAAATATTACTAATGTTAAACATGATTATCTCATTGGATCATTATTAAAATATGAAGGATGACTTAAGAGAGATGAAGATAATGTGAAAAAAGAGGATTTATGGAGTATCATTCACTAATACATAATATCCTTCGAACTCTCAGTCACCTGTGAAAACTATGTCAAGAAAAAGGATGTATCTATGTAGTTAAATGAGAGATAATAATGAAAATAAGGTGATCCTCAGTTTGACATTGACCCAGCAAAAGCTATAGATGAAAAAATAAGGGTAGAAGATAATATATAGGATTAGAATAAGAATAATCTTCTAAAAAAATTGTGGGTTTTGATGTCGCGAAGTGACTACATTGTGTTGATATATCTGGTGCTCATCTGACTGAAGAAACTGAACAAGAACAAATCATACATAATTTTTTTGAGAAAGAGAATGATAATTTGCAAGAAGTAATTTAATCGACTTCCCAAAAAGAAGGTTAAGAAGAAGTTGATGTTTAATTTATGATTGAATGTTTTAGTGTTCATAGAAAATAGAGAAGAGTATTTTTTTAAAAAAATATAGTGAAGGGTTTCAATAATAGAATGCTCATGTTGATCTACCACTAGTAAACTCTAAGGGATCATAATTATAAATAGATCCTTCAATGGTCATGAAAATGTATCAAGGTTCCTATGAAAAGATATCCATTATCATCATTGATAGATTTTATGAAGATAAAATTTAAAAGGGAAAAGATAAATAAACAAGGAAACAACCTACTAAAGACACAAGTCGAATGCATTAACATCAACCATACAATGACGAAACTGAATCCAAGAACTCAATTTCTCTTAATAATTGTGTTTAAATTTTCCATGTTTCAATTAGGATAGAGAAAACTATTCCATACCTACCCAGAATAGAAGGAAAGATTGATTTCATCACATTGAATCAAAGTAAGGAATTCAGTTCAAAAAGAGAGATAAAAAAGAATGTGATGTCAGTGGAGGATGATCTAAATGTTGTGAGTGATATATCTGTTTCTCATAAGTAAGAATGTAATAGGATGACCACATGGTCATAGAAAATATAATGTTCAGTGAATGAACATGATGAGTCCACTGAAAAATTAATAATGCTTTCAAAAGATTATGTTATCACCTATACTAATCCTAATATGTAAGCAATTGAGATGTTGAAAGAGATTCAAAAAACCCACGTTGTTGATGTAGTGAAAGAGTTGCAAGAAAGTTTTAATGATTTCCAGTTAGAGTTTTTGATACTTTCATCATTCATATAATAATTTTCCTTGTTATATAATAAACACATCTTGTTGGCCGAAAAAAATAAGAATATCAAGGAATGAGTTGACACTCAAAAATTATATATCAAGATCCAAGAGGACACCGTCAAAGCCAAGGATAAACTATTTGATGAACAATAAAAGATCCTTTAAACACATGGTGTTTCTATCTCAGAATTCATGAAAGGAATGAATAAGTTAAAGGTTGTTCTCCACAATTTTAATATGAATGAAAAATTAAGTGAAAATAAATGATTTTTTAATTTATTGATGCTCTTTTGAAATAAATGAACTTTTGAAAATTCAATGAGCAATATGTTTTCATTTCAATTGTTTTTTAATTTATTTCTCTCTAACCTTTTTATGAAAAACTATATTACCCTATTCTTTTTGTTAATCAAAATGGGGTAGAATATTTTATTAAAAGGGAAGAAGGTTTTACAACGGGGGATAATTTTAAAATGGGAGAATCGTTAAGGTTTTACAAAAAAGTAATACATTATGGAAAAGAATAAATGAATGAAAATCGGAATGAGTAAAATTGTTAAGAAAGTCTATAAATAATAGGGGTTAGTTATTTTCATTTCGTTATTCTGAAGAGTTTTCATAACTTATGGGGAGATGAGTATTTATTTTTATTTTTACATTGCGTTTGGTGCCTTCTAAAAGGGGAATATTGTTAAGACCAAATTATGATTTTGAGTATAATGACTTTTTCCTTTTAAATAACAAATCACATTATACATAATTCTCATATAACGGATTTAATTTTAATTTTCTTATTATTTCGTCGTACTCACTACTTCATCTTATTCAATATTTTATAGTACTCACTATTTTATAAAACCCACATTGTCCATTTTATGTATACTGATTATTGTACTCATCGTTTCATCATTCCCACTATGTTTATCATAATGAGTCTGAACATCATACTCAGAATGTGTGTCATAACCACTTTTCATCTTATCAATACATTTCATTATATACTTATTGAAAATCATTCTCATACCTATCATCGTACCAGCTATATTAATTGTACCCATGTTATATTTTTATCACATGAATTTTTTCATTATTTAATCCAAACATGTGTTTATTATCTATCGTACTCATGTTATCATTTTCATATATCTGGTTTTTTACCAAATTGACATCATTGAGATAGTTATAATCTAATCAAAATGATGTTGTCTTTTCTATTTCAATATGTTCGTTACAATGGAAGGTGTCCATGTCCCTCTGAATATACTGGAGAAATATGATTTTTGGAGTCAATGTTACAATTGGAAGATGAGGCCTATAAATACGAGATAGCTGGAACATGAGATAACTAATTCTGTTACTTCCATGTTCTATAGAGAGAATTTCTTCCTTCTCTTCTACTTATTGAGAAAGCCTTTAAATTAAAAGATGAGAATGGCTCATCAGTAGTTTTTGTATTTCAATAAGTGCTTGGTTTTGGTTTGTGCATTCGATCAAGTGTTAATTATTGAGGGATGTCGGTGATAAGAAGAATGTGTGACCAATCATTGTATCAATTGCTTTCATTTGTTTGAAAGACAGAGGTACCGATTGCCAATAAAATTGAGGGCTTGCTTGGATATCATGTCGGACATTCTGATCATCGTATCGAGGGATTATCAGTGTTTTTAATACATGCCTATTATCCTAGGTGAATTTAAAACCTAGTCGTTGGGATCAAATAATTCTAATACCTTTTAATTTTTTAAAATTTATCTTAATTGAAATAGAACCTTTTTTTTCTTCTTCGTTCAATTATAATTTTTTTGTAATTGTTTCAGTAACAATTTATACATTTATATATTGATTATATACGATATATGGTAGAATCATATACACTTAACATACTATAATATTTGTATTCAATAAGAATAAAATTGATTCATAACCTATGGTATCATAACTATATCAGCAGAATAAGAGTTAGTCTGATAATTTTTCTTTGTTAATAATAGGAATTCTGAATTGTATTATTTTATGTCATATTAAACTATGATTCTTCCTTAACATATTATTTTAAAAAATTTAAACATACAATTCACCCCCTATGGTATTATTTCCATCTCAGATCCATATTGATCAAACTATAATAATGTGATCACCCTGACCCTATTGAGAATCCTAGGAATCCATTGAGGAGATCATCATCAAGCCTATGAATATTTAAAATCATATACTCAGAGAAAATTTACCCACTAAAAACATAATTATGTAACCTAAATATAAATGGATCCTAGTGATTACAAGAATTCTAATAAAGTGACATTAAATAATTAATTCTCACAAACTAAAACCATGTATGTAATTTTGGGAATCATGATAAAAAATATCTAATCAAAAAGTTCTTTGAAGGTCGATACATTGAATTAAGTATGGGAATACTGATAAATACTATATATTCAATTAGGAATATAATCAAGATCCCAGAATATACCTATGGGAATCCCCATCATAATATCAAATCACATTATGTCCCACGGACCATAATCTCGGAATTACATTTGGGATTCAAATCACCATCAAAATTAAAAAATTAAAATAATTAATTACAGTGTTGGTTTGGAATAAAAACCTTTAACCGACATCTACTACAACATACTCATATGTTCACATGTTCAATATAGATTTTTTTTGACACTAACTAGAAAATATTCTCAAACCCAAGACCCAATGGCTCTGGGCTAGTCAACTACATGGCTACCAAGTAGGGTTCCTAAGTCCATACAAAAATATTTATCCCATGAAAGATCAACATGATATGAAATAAAGAAGAGGCATATCTCAGAGGAACCTCATGAATAGTATAAAATTACAAAGTTCTTCCTAGGATCCTCATAGATTTACTAAAATATTAGCCAATCATGTCAAGGCATCAAGAAGGCGCCCATGTGTTATTATTAAACACTAGTGTTAAAAATTTTAATTTTCTAAAATATCTTAATTAATAGGCCATCTAATTAAATTTAATGTGTTTTTCCCTCACAAATGATCCATAGAATCAACATTATACCATAAATTAGAAAAAATAACAAAGGGAATCTATGACATTCTTCTTACCTTTTAATAAGAATCATTGAATAAAAATAAAGAAATCTAAAAAACACACCAGCCAAACTCAAGGAACCGAAATCATGACCTAATGCTTTCAAAAATACTTTGACACATCATCAACCTACAATTTCAAATATTACCTATGAATTAAAATAAATAAAATCACCAACAAAAATAATTCAATTTTTAAATAATAGAAAATTCAACATGATGACATTTATCAATAAAAGAAAATCTATAAAAGTGTATATGATCTCCTTAGTCATCCTCTTCTAAGGAAGAGAAAAAATTACATCACAAGATTTTTTTCACACCATAATCTAGTGGAATCAAGAATAAAACACCAAAAGAAGGAACCAAAACACAGAGAAAGATAAAGAAAAACAAAATTGAATCTAATTTATTTTAAGACTATCATTTATGCTTTCAAAACATCAATAAAATTTTAAATTAAACCATTAATGGGAGAGATATCCCCTGGAGTAAGGGAGGATCAGTATGGAACTCATATAGGAGGATGATGGGTGATTAATGGCTGAAATGTGGTTAATAGTTTTTAATGATATAAGGGAAAAATTAAATTTTTTCACTTTTAATGATGAAAATTGTAATAAAGAATGGTTATCAAAATCATGTGCCAACCGTACGACCATCAATTCTCGAACACCTCCACCATGCATTTTTTTAGGACAAAATCAGTCGAAACTTTTGTCAACCATGTGAGTCCCACTAAGACACTACTAAAAACAAAACAAAATTTCATAGGAAACATCACATGGTTACAAAATCATTATTCCATTCTAAACCGGTCAACTTAGATAGGCTACATGGTTATAACCAACCATGATCTAACCATGAACTCTTGGATGGACATTATCAAAACAACATATCGAATCCCAAACCTATATGATTCCCCTATAAACATTAATAATCATTATGATCCTAAAACCTCTTATAAAAATATCACATTGATGCATTGCAATTATCATATTTTTGTTCCAAATATCCATAAAAAATTTGACAAACCATGTAATAAAAAATTGAAATTTCATCATAAATTTACAAATCATAAAACAGCGGATGTTACCAAATCCCTGCATTAATTCTTTTCATCCTTAATAACTATTCTACAAAATTGAAATTAACAAAATGACTAATGTGGGTATTGAATTTACACTCAAATGGCTATGTTAAATTCTAAATACCTAATGGGACTCCATGTTCTATCATAAGAAGATAGATCGTAACCCACCAAATCTCAAGAAAATAATCTTAGGAACTTCCAAAACATACAGATGGAACCAATATGAGCTCGTATAAAATAAAATGTGATTACATAATCAATTGATTATTCAATATTCCAATGTTATGCCTTACACAGGATCATTGTTTTAAAATGATATTCTGAGACACATAACTTCAACCATTGGAGTTTCAAAAAAATACACCTGTGGTGGCCAATGGATGATTTTGACATGTCTGTCGACTTTCTACACCTCGTCAAACATAAGGAAAGTTATCTTAGTCCTTGATTTGATATAATTGATGAAATTAAAATGGTTCAACCTGAAAATAGTCATACTAGCTTCTCTATGAATTATCAAACCAAATATTAGACTACTCTAATATCACCCCAATGACATTCCTGATGCAATTCCTCATAGAACAAAATAGCTAATTTTCATCAAATCCATATGAACAACCTATGGATGAATGCCCTCAAGAGCGCTAGCTATCAACAACTTATATATCACTCAAAACTAGATCAGAGGATTCTGAACTGACAAATGAAGCACCCCACTCCCCACTTTAAGAGAATCCCCGATGTGTTATAGTTGAAAAAATTATAATGATCAACATAGATAATTCCATGTATATTTCCTAAAAAAACAATGGGAATAGATACGAACATTCTCACTCAAAATTTCCATCACAAAACATCACCATTACTAATTTTATATAATGTTTTCCATTCAATATTCCAAATTTCAACTCAAAATATAAACAAAACCCTCAAATCATTCCTCAGAATACTCCACTATAAAATTTTTGTCACTAATTTTGATCCCTTTTGCTGCCATGATAGCATTCAGTTTCTATTTAGTAACCCATGACACCATGTTTCTAAACATAATGTGTCAGGCTCCACCCTCAAGTTAACTGTATTTCAAGAAATAATGTTATTCCATGTTGTAACATAGCATAAGAAAATTCCTTTAAATTACCATATCATGAGGGTCATCTCACCTGCAAGTATTCTATTAAAACCATCAATACTCAGATCGCACAAAGACAATTATCAGTTTAAAATTTAAACATATCCACATGGAAGAACAATTTATTATTTATTTATCACCCAACATGGATGGTTTACAACCACGTACCAAACAACTGATGGTTTGAAACATGCCCCTTTGTGTCATCCATCAATGAATACATAATGATCATGATAAATATAATGTTAGTCCTAACACACCAGCATATCCCTTAGAACTCCGAATCATTGAGGGGATCCTCACATATTCCATAATTTATTTTATAGTGACCCGTTACAATACATCATATTCTAAATGTATATTGGTAACAAAATTACCATTAGTTAATTGGAACACTGACCAAATTTTTTCATCACATATAAACCAATCTCCAAATCGAAACAACTTGTATTCTTCTTAAAAAAGCAGAAAAATAACCATTCCTATATTGAAAATCAAGAGCACCTTCAGTTCATCTGTCTAAACATGATCATAACACTATTATCACTTCCTATAAAGACTTTAATATTTTGGGCTAACACTTATCATTGGCTTCCTTCAATAAAATAAATTTTTTCTCAAATTGTTTTTATTTATAAGTAATGGCTTCTTGGTATCCTACCACTCCCTACCGACCAAGTCTCGCATATTTGTTTATATGCCTCACTACATATCCCATAGGTTAATCCTCCACGACGATCAAAGATCAGGAAGTTTCATCCCCGAACATGTCTCAATTTATGGAATCCAATGCACGATACAATCCCATTTAAGGTAAGGAACATAATGACACATGATGAACAAAACCATCCCACACGGATTCAGTTATATAGGTTTTTAATTTCCACATTATATTGGAAAACAATTTATAAGATTTAATTTTAAACCCACTTATGGGAATTCCATTAATAAGGGTTCTAGATTATAGAATATAGTCTAATGTAATCACTTGTCAGGAATCATCATAATAGGACCTGATCCTATTTGACCAAAATTATAAGGGACTAATCACAATAGATTCATGGTATGAATGATAATAATTATAAAGAACCCTTACTCACGTTGAATACATATATCGAAATAGTCTCTCAAGGTTCCTAGTTTCAATAACATTGAAATGGCCTAGACCACTCTAGTCCATGCCTTTATGAAAATAAAGTGAGGTAGGTGTTCTAGGAGTCTGCAGTTCCTCATTTCATGAGGTTTCCAGATTCATGTATTTTTAATGATAGCTGAAGGAATTGTTAGTACTGGTAATCATTAGTTTGGAGCATCAGTAGGTTAGGCATTAGTGACTCAATGTCGGTAGGTCGCATCTGTGGGTAGTATCGGTGGCTCAATATTATTGGGTTGCGTCAAGGACTTGATGTCATTGTGTCGCATCAGTGACTCACGTCAGTGACTGATGATAGTTACGCTCTATCAGTGGAGAATTTCAGTGACTCGCGTCAATGACTAGTAATCAGTGGGTCACATCGGTGACTCACATTAGTGGCTCGTGTTGGTGAGTTAGGCATCGGTAGCTATCGTCGGTGACTCGCGTCAGTGACTCACACATCATTGAATCATATTTAGACTTTTCCAAAATTTCTAATTTCTCCCCTATTACATTTTATTTGATGATAAATTATTTACCAATAATATTTAAGCAGGTTTAAAATCATTTCAATAGCTATAAATTTCACCATCACTTCCTAAGTTTCAGGGGGGTATTGAAATCATCAAACCACTTAATATTGATCATGATCCAACATTTATGAACAAAAAAAATATTTCCATTCTATTTTTATTGGATATGGTCATTTCTAATCATATGATCCTTTATTCCTTGAACAATTCCATATCCTATTGGTACGCCTAGAGCCTTTCATTCTCATGAAGTCATGTGTTGTGTTGTGGCTTTCAGATCACGTTTTCCATTAGATATCCTCATACATCACATGTACCCCCATGTTTTTAGCATAAGGAGGAGTTATTGATCATCTGTTCTTCAAGGATGGATTTCTATAATCTCTCATTTATTTTTATATCATGGAGGGTGGGTGTAATTGTGTCACTTTGTGAATACGGGAGAATCCCAATATTATTTATGGATTTTACGAAAATAATCTAACATGGTATGAAAATGGGTTTGTTACATTAGTGTTAAATGAGGGGTGGGAATGATAATGATGATGTTTTTATTGTTTTACCTATTATCAATGATTCATGTTGAATATTGTGTTAGTTGTAATCCTTCTGAATATCATGACAATTGGTGGTCTCAGTTTGTGCACCAAACTTTATAATACTTTTTGTGATTTATATATAGAGATGTTCTGAACTTGAATAAATGATTTATCAAATATATTGGTTAACTGAATAGATTATACATGATCACACATCATATGTGATCCCCCAGAATTAACAATGTGGAAATAAATAATGGGGGTTGATAAATCTGAAAATACATTTCTTTTATTTATGGATGTCTGGTGTGTAAGCATCTGTTCCTACTTAGGTATTGTACTGGTAGATTAGTGTTGGGGATATTAGTATACCAGGGTGTATGGGGTGTTACATGTGGTGTAATGGAATCTCATTTTTATAGATTACATTATTGTGGATTTGATGAACTTTTTAGGTAGTGGGATTATATTCGGGATGTGTTATGGTTGATGGGGAGTGGTATGTTATTTAATTGGGCTATGAGTGGTCGTGTTTGGGGAGATGGATATTTATAAATATGGTGAGTGTGGTGATAATATATAGTGAGGCTGCCGATTTTGGTGGTTATGAGGTGTGATTCTGGTGTTTAGCTGTAAGTTGGGTTTTTTTCTTCTTGGGAGAAATGATTGAATTATATGACTTTGAAAAATGATAATGGTTGTGGTTGGCTATGGTGCTTAGTGGATGGAAAGTGTGAATTGGGTTGATTTATCATAAATTTCATCCTCTACTTGTCACACATGTGATGATGGATGTTTGATGTGGTTGTTATTTTACATGGTAGGAATGGAATAATAGGTAAATGCATAATAATTTCAATATGATTGGATTTTAAGTGGCTTACTTTTATCGAATTATGATGTTATTGGGGTTCATTCTGATATGTGCATTTACAGGTAGAAAAAAATATGGGTAAATGTGAAGGGTTTAATTTTTTATTGAGTACCCATAGGTTGGGACTAGTTTTTGATACATATATATATATATATATATATATATATATACATACTAGTGAATTATTGGTATTTAATATCCACCCCACCCTTGTTGATCACTACATTACAAACACCATCATTGTTACGAGGGAGGGTGTATTTCCCAAACATCATGGTGGTAGGATGTATATCATTATACCCAATCTTCTATGATCCCTCTCCCTGGTGGTGATTTCCCATGACTCTTTGGGTAGGTTTTGGTTTTTGAGGCCTTTGTCTATGCGGTCCAGTTCTGGTTCCCTAATGTCTTCTAGGATAGATGTGTTGTGGTTTCAATGCAAATTCATGATGGATTGTGGATTGGGTAAAAGATGTGTATGAGTGGGATGAGATGTGGCATGTGGACCATGTGTGTGTATGTGGGTTGTGATGTTTTCATTTTGGAATATGAGGGACTTCCAAGGCGTTTTCCTCTAGGGAATGATAGTAGTTAATCATTGATAAAAGGGAGTTTGGTACCCTGTCATCGTTTTTCATTTTATATAACTTGATTAACATTCTATATTTAATGAGTAATCCATGGGGAGTTTAGGGTGGATATTATAACTTATTATGTTCATTTTTTATTCAAATATTTTCTCACATAGTCATTAGTATGCTTCTAAAACATGTGCATGAGTGACCATGGATTTTTCTATTGAGTATGCCTTTATTCTCACCCTACATATTTAAAACTATTTTTTTGTTTACTGGGATATTATTTTACCTATGTTTGATTGTACTAACATAGGTGTTGGGGATAGTTTTCAGGTTTACATATTTTAGTTTTTTCATTTGGCATTTTCTTTGGTTATTTTCATTGTATTTCAAGCAGTTTTACTGTAAAAATACATTATTGATTAATTTGTTCTTATTATATATATACATATATGTATATGTATATATTTATTCATGTTTCATTGAGTTTGAAAAATATTATCTCCCAATCATGGTGGCAATAAAAGTCTAATGTCTCTTGTTTTGTGAGATTTGTATACCCTTGGTGATGGTCACCACCCCAGGGACTACTCGAGGTGGGACTCGGGGGGTCATTATATCTCCTCCTCCATTGTCAGCCTACGATAGAAATCTTTTGAGGGAGGGTGTCATGAAAAACTGATAACATAGGATATGGTTGGAAGATAGGATGTGGATTGAATAAAAGAACACTGATGATCTCATGATTTGGTAGGGAAATAGTTTTAGTTGATCTTGGTGCATTCCATAATCAATGGAATCCCTACTATGAAATAGGATTTTAGGGCCCCGATGATCTGATTAAATGACTCTGGTATTACCGAATGACCAAGTAATGCTACTTCTTTTTGTGGGTAAATACATGTTTCTTTGTTTTTCATGAGTGTTTTTTTAATTTAAATTTAATCACTCATTAAAAGTTATTCTAAAATAAAATTCCGTATATCTCAGGAAAAGGAGTTCCTTGTATACTCTTTGAGTTATGGAACCTCGTCATCTTGCATGAGTGGATCGGGTAGTGGAGGCGCATGAGGTTTATATGTCTAAAAGGCCGAGGGTTGACCTAGAATAGGTGGAAAAATAGAGTTAGATAATGTTACAATCTTTCTAGTAGAAGTCCATGTGAAATTATATGAGAGGTGTCTCAGACATTGAAATAAAGAGTTTCATTGATGATATTATGATCACCTACTACTCGATCCAGGATCAGATGAAGTGTTGGGTTCCCTTGGTGTTAATACAATTGAGGTTAGTTTTATGTTAGTGGTGGATTTTGTACCAAGGGGAGAGGAAGGAGGCTGATGTTTTGTGGGTCAATTTCGAGAAGGTGTTCCGTGAAGAAATCATTTCCTCAACCAAAATATATGATAAGCGATAAGATATACTCTTACACTAGAATAGGATAATTTCAGTAGTATAGTTGGGGATGATGTTCAAGGATATCCTTATATTTTCTCTAGATCTCATTCCGAATGAGGAGTCCTAAGTGAGATGATTAGAGGAGTTATTTTTTCATTATCCCTTGTCCAAAGTTACTTGCTTCATCTTGACAACATACCTAGATGTTCTGAAGAAGGTGAAGGTAAATTAGATAATAAACCTAGGGTGAATACTATGATGTGTTCTTGTCTAATTATTTTAAGGGAAAGACAACATGTTGTAGGTCTCAAGAACCATGGAAATTGAGGTTTCTACCATAAGTGAATCAACCTCAACAGTTTTTTTGACCTTCTGGTCTTCATGCCAATCATGTTGGCTAGGGTAGATGTGTTTTACTTATGGTGTCCATGAGAACCATTAGAAGTAGTTCGTGAGGCTAGTGTGGTCACGGTATGGTTGAGGTAGGCATGTTTTGTGCATGCCTTAGCAAGATTTTTCGGTAAGGCCATTTCAATAGAAAGGACATCAAGCTCCATCTCAAACATAGGGAGATAAGGAACGTGGAGGCCTACCTCATGGAATTCCTTTGTTACCTCTACCATAGTGTGGTAGGGGAAGAGACATATAGTAGAGGGGTAGAGGAATTTGGTGTGGTCAATTTCAAGATGCAGAGGCACCAGTTCTAGCTTGCGTAGATATCATTCTAGGAATAATAAGAATGATTAGTACTATTATTTTCACCTTGTTTGATTCAAGCTATTTTCCCTCCTTTTTTACCATGTATATCCCATGGTCTGATAAAAGACATAGATGTAAATTTTGGCCCATATTTTTGTGTATACCGGTTGACAGTCAGACCAGCTGGTTTAATGTGTTCCAAGGATGTAGACTAATGGTAAGGCCATATAACTCAGATGGGGATCTTTTCCTACTATAGATGAATTCATAAAATGTCATCCATGTAATGTACAAGTTTTAATATGTTATTTATATTATCAAATTCTCTTAGAGAAGAGTAATATTTTCAGACGATGATGGACAATATTATGCTTTCTTTGGTGAGTGGTGTTGTCAGATGGGATATCTGTGTATAGATCCTCTTCATTACATGTTGTTCGAGCTGTTTGTGGTATTGGTGGATGGTGAGATGTTTAGGTTTCCCAAACTTTTTGGGGATTTCATTGATTTTCTTCATGGAGATGTTGTGACTCTACCCCCTCAATGTGACGCTGAGTTCAGGATAGACATGCATCCCAGTGCTTCACTTATTTTGATTCATCATTATTGTATGGAACCTTATGAGCTATGAGAGCTAAGGATAATGATTGATGATACTATGAAGTCAGGATTTATCAGACCTAGTCTGTCATCATAGGGTACTCTTGTATTGTTTGGATTGAAGGTGGATGGTGGTCTGAGGTTGCGCATAGACAACCAGATATTGAATTAGGTAATGAAAAAATATTGTAATCCTCTCCCATAGATAGATGATCATTTTGAAATTTCAGGGAGATAGATGGATCACTAATAACATTTTATAGTCTAGATATCCCCAGTTGATGGTGAAAGAGTTTGATATCCTACAAACGCCATTAAAGAGAAGGTATGACCACTTCAAGTTCCTAGTTTTGTCGTTCTATGTTATGAACACACTATGCATGTTTATGGGTCTAATGAACTTTATATTTAGTGAGATACAAGATAGTTTCACCATCATATTCATCAATGATATCAATAAATACATAAGGTCATAGGGGGATCATTCCAATCTTATCACAACTATCATTGATCTTCTACGATTCCACTAGCTCTATGGAATGTTTTCTAAGAGAATGTTCTGGAAAATAGAGGTGCACATCTGTAGTCATTTTGTATCATAGAAGGTTGTAGCAGTGGACCCATAAATAGTCGGTTGAGTATTTTCTTAGGAATCACCAATGAATGCTAAAGATGGTTGATAGTTTACATGGTCTGGAGGGATGTAACTAGATCATTATACCCAATTTCTATCGAGTTATAGCTCTATTGACGACTATGGCTAGAAAGTGGCATGCATTTTTTTGGAGTGAGTAGTACTAGACAACATTAGACTATCTAAATTATATGTTGGTTTGTTCTCCAATGTTCTAGTTTGCTGAATATGGTGTAATGTTAGAGTTGATTTGTGATGCTACCCATGTAGTATTTGGATGTGGGCAGAAGTATAAAAAATAGTGATCTATTTTATGTTTATGAATTATAATACCATCAAAAATAATTACGAAACGCGTGATCTATAGATAACGGATATGTTGGATTCCATGCATTTTGGGGGAATTACCTCGTTGGAGAGAACTTTATGATCTTATCAGGAAATAAGATCTAGAGGTGTATCTTTTCCCAGTGAGATCTGAATTTGAGACAGGATCATTGGATATTGTTTTTATAGGATTAGGACATTGATATCTCTAACACATCAAGAAATGGTGACATCATGGCTTATTCATTGATCTGGAATCCACAATGTGAGGTAGCTCAAGAATCTACTGATGCGTGGAAGGTACTGGAGAAGTTGGTTCCGTTTCACATAGATATAGGGATGGATGGTGGAAGATATTTTTTTTATTTCATATGGTAGTGTATTCAACTATGAGGTTTCATGTGGAGGAGTCTACGTGGGGGGGACTTTGAGACAGAGTTGGTTTGGGATGCCATTGACTAGGGTAATACTTCATATAGGGGGTCGGAGGTTGTTCAGAATTGGATTTTATTCCATGAGAAGCTATTTGTCCCAGTGGAAGTGCAAGAAAAATTTCATTATGCACTTTTCATATCACTCGTAGCAGTACACATATTAGTTTCTAATATGTAATGTGGAATGTGAGAGAAATTTTGGTGGCATGGGATGAAGTGATTTGACACAGAGCTTTCTTCTTAATGCTTGGTGTCACAGTATGTGAAATATGATCACCCTGTTCCAGGTCGGTTTTTCCAGCCCATAGATGTACCTGAGTCAAAGTGGGATGGCATCATGATGGATTTCATCAAAGGATTATCAAGGATCATGGAGGATGCGACACAATCTTGGTAGTAGTGGACCAACTGATGAAATCGACCCACTTCTTATTAATTATATACTCAGGGGAAGTGGATTCCTTAGCACCATGGTATGTGGATGGAACAAGTTCCGAGATTCATTATCTTAGATCCCGATATTCGTTTTACCTCATGAGTGTGGAGATTATTTCAGTATACTTTTGGCACTCAGTTACATCTCAGTACTGTTTTCCACCATTAGACATATGGAAATAAAAAGGCTATTATCCAGACACTTGATGTTATGTCACATGAATGAGATATGGAATTTTTTGTATTGTGGGAATGACACATTCCCCTAGTAACATTATCCTACAATAATAACTATCAATATTACACAAGAATGGATCAATTCAAACATTATTTTGGAAGACCCTTTCATTCACCCTTATGCTAGACAGATTCTTGGGAGATAACAATTCATGGTCCATAAGAGGTGTAGAATATGACAGAGATGGTTCACCTCGTTCATGAGAGGATGAAGGAAACTTAGGACCTGAAAAATTCATATATCTATCGTAGGAGGAGGCCCACGTAGTTTGAGGATGGAGACCACATGCTCTTGAAGGTTTCCCCTTGATGTGTGTAGTGATGGTTTGGTAAGGGGATAAATATTCATTCCCGGTTCATTAGACCTTTAAAGGTGTCACCATGCGTTGGTGAGGTGGAATAACAGTCTGTATTGCCACCGTAGTTGGAGAGGATCCACGATGACTTTCATGTCTCCCAGATTTTTCAGTATATTCCCAATGAATCCCACGACATTAAAAGGTATAGGTTGATATTAATGATGACTCAAATTTTGTGGAGGGGCCTATACAGATTCAGGATTTTTGAGATAATATTCTACGTGGACATTCTGTTTGATCATGTGTTGTGCTAGTGTGGTGGCTTGGAGGAGAGTACATTAGGGAGAGATGTGCATATGAGTGCCATGTACCCAGAGATGTTTTGAGTATTTTCTTATGTTCATATCTTATGTAGTAATTATCAAACTTATTTTATAAGATTAGTCATTTCCATATTCTATAATGTTTGATATGTTCCAAAAACATGAAATGGGGTAGATCAAATTCTTAACCAAAACGAATTAATTGAGATGACATTAAACCAGTGTGGGCACATCATTGCCACCTAGAGTGGATAACAACATCACACATGGGGAAGAATTTTCTAATTCATGTTTCTAGATAGTTAGTTATTGTATGGGGTATATTTTTGGATGTTTTTAATAGAATATGCAGGAGGAGGGGTTGTCTGATTATGAGGTTTCACTCCCGCTTTTGACCAACACAAGGTGCTTTTTCATTGAAAGATCTCTTATGGAGTGGTTGTTCAGAACCCACATTCTTCATAGTTTGGTTTTGAATTCTCTAGTTACTTAATATTTTGAGAGGTATCTAATGTAGTTAACCAAACCTATATGGTTCATTACACTGGGAACATTTAGTGATTGAAGTGTTTTTTCATGTTAGAGTGGGGTTTTTAATATTTTTTCATGTTTTTATGTTATTACAAAGGTAGGTTAGGTCATCATTATCATGGTATCGGTAGGTCATGGTGTTGGTAGTTCAGGAAATAGTGAATCACTTTCTGTAGTTATCCACGGTGGGTCATGTTAGTGACTTACTACTAGTGGTATGCATTACCGACTCATTTTTAAGTGAGTCATGTCGGTGACTCGTTGTTGGTGGGACACATTAGTGAATCATGTTGGTGACCCATGATGATGAATCGATATGGGGGGGGGCATGTTGGTGACTCACGTCAGGGTCTCTTGTTAGAGAGTCAGAAAATATTTGGTGACGTTAGTGACTCTCATCAGTGACACACCCATTAGTAAGTTATTTTTAGCTTTTCCAAGTATTTCCATTTTAGCCCTCTTACATATTATATGAAATTAAATGATTTACCAATCATAGTTAAGTTATTTTAATGTTATTTCAGAGGATTTAAATCATATAATAAATCATTAATATATAAGGGGGAGAATGAAACAGTCGAACATTATAATGTTGAGTTTCATCTGACTTTGGAGTACTTTGAAACTGTCTCCCTTAAATTGATATAGGATATGATCTTTTCTAATGTTGAGATCCTCTATTCCATGAACCCTTATATATACTATTTATGTTCCCAGAGCCTTCCTTTCATGTGGTGTCATTTATTTTTATGCGGCCTTCGGATATGGTTTTCCTTTGGTGTCCTTCATTCTAATCACACACACCATATTTATGTTCAAGGAGTTTCCTCTGATAAACATTTCTTTGAGGTAGGAATTAATTCATCCTTAATTTAACTTTTTATCATATGGTGTGGGTGTAATGGTTTCCCTTGTTTAATTCTATCGAACCCCAATTTTAATTATGGTCATTATGAAAATATTCGGCCTATTAATATAATGGGTTCTGTAACCATAGTAATAAATAACGGTTGGGGAAGAAGATGATGGTATTGTTGTTGTTTTATCTTTTATCATTGATATGAGTTTTGACTTATGTTGAACATATCCCTTATGAAAGATCATAATTTTTTTTCCTTTGTTTGTTTTTTAAACTCATGAATACTCGTTGTTAATCAATTATTGTGATGTTGTGACCATGAAAACATGAATAATATAATATATATGGTTAATTAAATGGGTTCCCTATTGACCATACCACCTTCATCTATCACTGGTAATGTATCTAATGAAGTTGAGCAATAATAGGGATATAATTTTCCAAACCCTTAGATTACACATATTAAATCCATTATATAAAGGATGAATTATTTCTATCAATATGAAATCCTATAAAAATAGAATATAGTATTATATCACAGAACATGAGCGATGAAAATCTAGTTAGAGGTCTGAGTCCAAGTCCATAATGGGTTTTTTGGAAGATTGGATATGTTATATTGTCTTCAGTTGTGGCTTTTCCCAGAATGAACATGTTTTGAGTGGAATCATGTGGATGGATGAAACATAGAGATCAATTTCCTCATGGAGACAGTGTGTTACCCAAAGAATGTGTTTCTTATATACTATATGTGTCTCATGGAGACTATTTGTCTTGTATATACTATGTGGATCATGTTGAATGAGTTAATATCAAAGACGATGTGTCTTACCGGAACTGTGGGTCTCATGGAGATTGTGTGTCTCATGGTGACAATGTGTCTATTTATAGATAATATACCATGATATTCATGATATATTTGATATGGGTGTATATCATTATTGAGATTATGGTACTATTTATTTTTGGTATTTCCATTGTGGGAGATCCTATGTGGTACTTCCTTTGTGGTATTTCATATGTGGTATTACATTTATGGTCTTTCCACTAAGGTATTTCCATTGTGGTATTTCTTGTGGGGTATTTTCTATGTGGTATTTACTTTGTGGTCTTCATTTTTTGTTTCGAGGTTCCTTATTGAGTATTGTATCACTCACCCCTTCATGGTATTTTCCACCACGTTTCATGTCTTGTGGAGGTGATAAACGGTTTGACAGAGTCCACGGCGGGCCAATACCGGCCAAAGAATTTTATGTTTAGGCACACTGAGGTTTTTATATGGCTTCAAGTAGTAGTTAAATTACATTTGTTAATAGGTTAGACTTTGATTTTACAAACATTGTTTTGGTGAGCATGTATTCTGTCCCAACTCACTATACCACAATTTCCTTTTGTGTCGTACTTTGTAAGTTAGAATATATATTATTCATGCATTTTATTACGTAGTGATCTTAAATATAATCATATTTATATTTTATTAATGTTCATGTATATAGGTTCTAGAGATAATGCATCCCATTTTTTGGATATGCCTCCTTGGTGCTAGTTACCATCCACTAGCCTATTGGAGGTGGCCTTGGGATAGTCATGACATAGGCCCAATAGGATGGGTAATGACATACTGCTTACATATAGGTTGGAGGACAATTATTATCAACTGATAGAGATTCACCATCCTCAGTGATGAGGAAACCATGCCATTCTTGTTCAATAACCACTATAGTACTCCAAGATAATAATTATTTCTTTGAATAATAAATTCTTATATAGGGCTTGCATAATTTCTTCTGTTTCCAAATGATGGGTATCATGAGCCTTGAATTCAATAAACTATATCTCACTCCTACTATCTAATTTAATTATTAGATCATCCTAAAGAAATAATGGGTGTCTTCATACCAAAACAATATTCTGTGATGGTTTTTTTGTAGTGTCCGATAATTTTCTGAGGATATCATATAATGATACAATGTTTTCATCATGGTTCAGTTATATTACCCAAAGAGGACATAAAAAATGCTATAAAACCACACACATGTATTTCAGAAAACATGGATTTCATTCCTTTCTTTTATTGTTATTCAATACAATCTATTCAATTAGATGGAACTCGATTTAGAATAAATGATGTTGTTTTTAATTTGTGTTACCAAAGGAAAATTGAAGAATTTCATGGCTAAGCATTGATCTCACAAAGTCAAAAAAATATGTAGTTCTTTATTTCACATAAACCATTTCCATGAGATGTATAATTAGAAGTTTATTAGGATTAAATCAAAAACACCTATAACTAATCAACATTGGAATGATTAACATATTCCCCTACCACTGTATAGGATTAGTTTATTAATCTTATTACAACTTTTTTCTCAACATTATTATTTTATTCTTTTAAATAATCAAAATAATCCAAGCTATTCCTCATTATATAGAAATATAATTATTTTAAAAAATCATCCATAATAGTTATAAAATATTAGTACCCATGCCCAGCTTTAATATGAAACAGTCTACAAACATTAGTGTGAACTATTTCAACTTTATCATTTTCACATTTCCCACTAAAGGGGAATTTGATAATTTTTATTGGTAATCATGAATTACATACAACATGTTTTTTATGTTTAATGGTATAAAATTATATATCTACATGTAATTTTTTCCTGATATTTAAATTTTAATTACCTAAATGGTGAAGCCAAAGCATGGTATGGAATGAGTCATGCGATTTAACTTCATCATTGATTATCATTTTTCCATCAAATCCTACACATAAATGACATTTTTAATATATTTCATACCATGAAATAGAAATATATATAAAATATAATTCATTTATTAAGAAATTTTATATTTAAATAATCTTAGGTATCTTCGGATAGAGAAATCATGTTTTTATTAACTAATGGAACATTATAATAACCCTTTAAAACCAGTATCATTTAGGTCAAAAACATGATGTGGTAGTCCTTTTAAGCACAATTAAATGATTGCATTAATTGGATTCTTGATTTTTTAGCACTCATTCCCCAATATTTATGAATCTACTTGTTTAATATATTTTAAAATAGAAATCAGAACTAAATGTTGTATTAAGAACCATATTTTTATACAGAGATAAATTGCTCTTGATAAAAAATACAGCTGAATCATCCCCATCATTCTTTGGCAAGGTTTATTTTTTATTCTAGTGGTCCTAATTTCTAAATAAAAAACATAGGACATTATGTTCCCTTGCTTTAGCCTTTATCATTATCTTCTTGGAAGGGTGTGAATATGCATTTTTCTTAATGATTGTCACATTCCATTTCCATTTAGCACAAAAAATTGTTGATTTTTAAAACTATGTATATATATATATATATTGTGATAATGTGTAAGAAGATATAAATGAGTCTTTTAAATGTGGTTCATTTTAAAATTCACAAAAACTATGGGGAAACTCAAAGGAAGTGATGAGAGAATGAGTTCAGTGACATGTTCTGTAGGGAGTATAAACCATAAAACCTCTATGAACTCAATGGTTCTAGTGTTATTTACAACATGATGCCAATCGGTGGAACCTTCTCCAAGATTTCTCTTAATGGGAAGCTTAGAAATCCCAAACCATCCATGTATATCCCTCTATTACTAATTAACATGGTGATTATAAATCATGCAATACATCTCCATATTTTTTTAGAATCCATTAGTTCACTATAAATCGATGAACACATAGAAAATTGAAAATTGACCAGATCACTCAATGTCTTTTCTTAAATAAGAAACTCATCATCACTCATCTCTTTAGTTGGGTGATCGGGCATTAAGGATTCTAGGATGTATGATATCCCTTTAGTGAATATCATAACTCGATGGAATCAAAACCTATCATGGAAGTTACTACTAGTTTTGAGGTTATCATTCTCTAATATTGATCGTTTGTATAATGTGCATGATGGGTTTTTCATTTTATACTAAAATGAAAAATAGATGATTATCATTAAATTTCTTGATTTCCAAATATTTTTCATAGAATAAATTATATCCCATTTTATGTATTTTTTAAATATACATCTTTTTAATGAAGAGCTAATCACTCTCACTATTGAACAATGAATATATTTTTTCGTTAACATTCTAGTTGAAGGAAAAAACATTACATATCAAAATGATTGATACTTTTTCTATAATAAACATAATAATCGAAATAGGTATATGGTCATGAAAATTATAGACTTTAAGCACATTGATCTATTGGATGGATTACCCACTCTTGAAAACATGGTTTGGATTTACTTAACACTTATCCCAAATGTGTTTTGAATAGTCATTGGCCACTAAAGTCAATAAATATTTAGTTTAGTCAAACCAAACCCTCATAAAAACCCTCTGACAAGTGATTGTGTGAAAAAATGGGCTATGTAATACTTTTAGATCTATGGTTTCTTTCCCAATCATGTAATGTAAGACAATGTCTGACGAAATATTTAATTACTGGATTTTAATTAACTGTGAATAAATTTTCTTTTTTATCCTTTATACATATTTTTTATATTATGGCGATTTTACATAATTAATTAATGATGGTGGATAAAACATTTATGAATAATAATTTTTTCCTACTTCTTCCATTATACATTAATTAATTAATTTATGTGATTACAACCTAACATCCATAATTACATAGAATAAAAAACAATAAATAATATATATGACCTATTTAGGAGTATTATTAAAGTGTTGATTAAATGAGTTGAAATTAAATAAACCGTTTACCCTGGAGAAAGAGGTCCTATTATTGGACTTTACATGAGTTATGACATTCCACATATACACTTATGTATTACCTAGGATGGAATCAATGCATTTTCATATTGATATGCCTCTATAATACTTTGGATTCTATATTACATACATGTATTCATTCATCACAAATAGGTGATTGTAATTGAATATATGGTTAATGGGGATTATATATATATCATTGGAGACTCATTTCCTACCTAATAATATAGGGATGAATCACTTTTAGGCCATCATTTAATTTAATTTCAAATAATTGAAATATCATGAAATAAATTATATAAAAAATACAACACATACTTAGGTTATGTTCATGCTCATGAACAGTCATACATGCATCAAATATGCAAAGGTAAATGGGTATAATTTTTTTCTTATATCATTATTTTATTATTTAATATAATAATACTTCAATTAATTAATTCAATTTCTTATTAATGATCCTCTGGTTGTTTTTGGGGATACCCATTATTAATGGAACATCTGTAAAATAAATTATAGAAGCAATACTGAAATATTAATTACATTAATGTCATTGATCATTTCATTATTTAATAAATCATTATTAATTTTTCAATCATAAAAAATTGTTCCCATCATTAAAATTAGGTTTTAGTGATTTAATTATAAAATTTAATTTAATTCTAAATTTTTTGATTAAATGGATACTTCATGACATGCACTTCTATCTACACTCCATGTACCTCAGTTTCCACATATCCAAGTCACATGCCTAGGGAATTCGTGTGATAACTCGGCCAGACTACACAAAATTTGCATTCCACCTAAACACCCTATATTATATTTTCATGATCAAAGATGGCATATTATACAGGTGGTGTGAAATAAATAACTATGTGAATATAATTGTTTAGTACATCTTTATAAACTGAGGATGGGTAGTCGATGTGTGATCTAGCAACACACAGTGTATCCCAGTATTACCAAACCTATATTTAGAACTTTCTGATGGAATCTCATGTTGTTATTCTTTTATTATTAATCCTTTAGGAAAATGAATCACTAAATGAACATGATTAACAAGTCAAATACTTGAAAATTTTATTCATATTTAAATAAAAAATAATATCAAATGAAAATTTTACCATAATTTGGCATAGATAAAAACTCATATAAAAATCATAAATTTAAACTTTACCACTCTGATACCACTTGATAGTTGTATGTGTATATGATGAATTTTGAGCTATGAGATATATTAGAATTTGTTATAACAATCATTGCTAGAAACAAAGAGTTGTGATCTTTTAGATCAAATTAAATATTAATGTTTTTTTGATGAAATAAATATTTGGTATTAGGAACTATCTTCAATAGTGAATATTGTTCATATGAAAAATAATCATCTGGATTACCTTCATTGTAGTATGGGGATCCAATGACATGATCCCAAAAGTGGTGATCCATATCTTCACCTATGATCTCTATAGAACCCCACATGATCACTGGGACATCATGTGGTGAGTCGAATGTCTTGGATTATTCATTTTTGAACACTCATTCTTTATCATAAATAAAATATTGCTTTCACATATTGTTCTATAGATAAAGGTAGGAGTATTTGAGATAGAATTCAGTATGCACAAGAATTCCCAATTCTAATTTTTTGGATTCTCTACACAAATGACATGGGCTCCTATTTATTTACATATGATTGAAGTTAAAATATTAGTGCATTTCATAATATCTAATATATTGAATTTATTAACATTAATAAACCACTCAACAGAAAATAATAATTATATTATTTTTATATTATGGTCTGCACCAACTAGTGTTATACCAAATATTATAAAATAGTCTTCTTAATTATTTTTTTTCACTAGGCTCAGTCTTAGTCTATATTAAATCCTCTAGAATTTATTGAAGGCATGAATACATATTTTATAAAAAAATTAGAAAATAAATATATATTAAAATAGTAAATAAATAAAGTAAATATTTTATTCAAAAGACGGAGAATAAATATTAATTTCCATTATGGGATCAGTTTACCATGAATAAATTTTTTTCGTTGTACATGATAAAAATTATTATTTACTTAATTAAAATAAAACATACTTTAAATAAGATCAATAAATACACTTAGTATGTTACCCTCTATAATTATTTCACTTTTTCATTAGGCAGGCTTGCCTCAATATTATGTTCAACATCAAACAAATGGTCAAAGAACCCAATAGAACGAACATAGTATCATAAGGTTAAAAATTACACTGTAACCATAGATGTGTAATATAACCCCATTATCACAATAACTCATCAAATAGGATTCAAAACACTGTGACAAACATATATGTTTCATATGAATTTTTTTAACTATCTAAAATTTACTTGTCATTACACCATGGACATGGAATTTAATGGGATGGTTCTATTCTAATAAAATGGTCAAGATATTAGCCTCTATAAGAATGGAATGGAAAAATCCTTCATCAACATATTCCTTAATGACATGTCACTCATGACACACCCAATGTATCCAAAATCCCTATGATCTATTATCATAATTGACTATGAAAATAATCTCAGTATGTAATTTTTAACATTCATTAATAAATATATTAAAGTATACGGACCATCTCACAGGATCTTATATAGGATTATATGATGGAACCAATACATGTGGAATTCCTACCCGAGGGTTCCTTTCATAATCTCCCATCCGAAATATTAATTAGTGTTAACATCATGAGTAGAAGCCTCATCTACATCTGAGTACTCACAGATAACAATCTATGAACTATGTGTCTTGTCATAGTACATTATCCAGCCACAAAACATTATTTGTGAATGTAATATTATAAGAAAAATGTTATCAGCATAGTCAGAAACTAATTTTTCCTTATCAATGAGATAATTAATCTATGAAAATATTACATTAGATTCATTTGTAAGAACAAAAAATTTGTAATAAGAAGTTTTATTAATATTAAAATCCTTGAATATATAGGTATCCAATTTTCAAACAGTTTTCCCTATTCCACCAACTATAATATTTAGGACCACATCATGTACAATGAATGAAGATCATGCTAATACCAAAACTACATTTTTCGAGATTATTATCCCTAGTTAAATCGTTCACAGATCCTGCATCACCATGATTGTATCGATATTAGGATATCATTTCTAGGAAAAAAAACATTCTTCATAGTATCATTATTTTAGTATGTTTATTGGATATAGGAATATTTAAGCATTGTAATAGATAATGACGGTATTAGTATGCATGGAAATGTTGATTTATTATTTATAATTAACTATATAATTTAATAAAAAGTAATGTCATGAAATTTCGTAATAAAAATAAAAGGAATTTGAAGGATTGAAATAAAAAGGTAAAGATTGGTTATAAATTGGTAGATTGAAATAATAATGGAATTTCAAAGGGTTATAATGATATATAATATTTAACATATCCTTAAAAATGTTTCAGATTGATTAATATACCCTGAAATCTCTTGAATGGATGTACATGAAATGAAATTAAAATTACATTATAATAAATGGATTTGAATTTAAATTGAAAGTGAATGATAGAGAAAAATGACTTCAAAAATATTGAGGGAAAAGTCTTAAAACTATAGAGACTCTATAAAAATACTCTTATGATCGAAATGTGAAACAATATTAGCTTAATAGATTTATATTATAGGGTAATAGAAATTTTGTTGGGAAATTATTGAAAAAGAAGGGAAATTGTTTGATAATTGTAGGACCCCGGGACACCCTGAGAGGGGACGGGTGAATCAGGGTGTCAACTATTTCATTTAAAGTGATTTATCTTATTCCCAGATTGGTAGGAACTTGTTAAACCTATATGATGGATATTAATAGAAAGAAAACATTCACAAGCAGAGAGACGACACAACACTTTTTACATGGTTCACTACTATGGGTTGCGTCCGAGGAGCATACGCCGATAGGTTGTCGGTCGTACCAAATTCCACTAAAAATAACTAGATGTCGATTAAAAAGGTTCAGGAACAGTCACTTTAACCCAGGCTCACTGCCTTTACAAAGGTTCATGGATAGCTCAATGCTTCCCTCAGTTCACTCCCGTTGACTCCCCCTAGATCATTGCCTTTTGTGATGTCTCACTCAGTTTATAGACGTGAAGGTCTCTACATCATCACTAAATAATACATCATATGTTTCATGTAGATGCTCTGTTGAAGTCCAACTCTCGCCTGTAGTCAAATCTCACTTCCCTTCAAGGGTACCAGGCAATCTCTTAACTTTAACACAGCTCAAAAAACACTAGCATGCTTCTTTACTACCTGGGGCATAGGTCTCCTGCGCGGCACAAATGCGGAGCGCAAGTTCAAACTGTTGTGTAGGTATCAACCAACCACCTCTGCAACACCTCCTATTTCAACTAAAAATCCACACGACTCAAATCTGTTCTCCCCCAAACCGCCATGGGTGCGCAGCCAACAACCAGCGCGCTACCTCGACTTGCACGGCCCAACAACCACCAGCGCGCAAAACGGGAGGTCAAAATATCTCTAAGTATTGAACTTCGTTACGAATGAGGATGGGTGCTCCTCTATTTATAGGAAAACTGAACCCCTGCGTGGTGGCACACAAGTATCCTCTTGGCAAGGAGGTTACGGCTCGCAGTTTCTGGCACACAGCTCATCTCCCCTAGCCTTTTTCGCACAACTCACTTGCGCGACCCAAACAATACCTATGCGACCCTCATTCCTTTTCCTTGTTTTTAGGAACCGTTCATGAAAAAAATTATGTGCACAAAATTCCAATCCTTCTAGGTATCGGCGTGCAGGTCCCTTCATAGCGCGCATGTCACCTAGGTGACCAAACCAATACCCACGCAACCCTCATTCATTTGGTATATTTCAAAGTTCTGTTCTTGAAAAACAACAGGCATGAAATTTTCCTCTCCTTCTGGTAAATGGCACGCAAGTCTCTTTGCCAAAACACTATTTTTCCATTTGTTGATTCTCATTCTCAAATATGAAAAACACTAGAGTCTGGTACAACCTTAAATACCTAAAATATGCTTATTCCATAAGATCACTTTGCTAGCACACATTCTGACCTTCCAACGAGGATTGAAAACAAACACAAACCATATTCCAATTCATGCAAATAACATCCATGGGTCCAACAATCTCCCCCTTTGGGTTTGTTGGCAATCAGAAAATAAATTCAATATATCCACATGCAAACAAAAAACGCATGAATCAACTCATCCAACACTCTATGTCTAGGTGAGAAATGCTCGGTGAAGAAAACAAGAGATGAAGCTTGAATCAGGTTCCCATGTTATGGAATTCTCAATGTTGCCCATGAAATTTCATTACAGTGACACAGAATAATTACGTGTTCATTGAGGTCCTTCTCATCCTCTGACGCTGAATTTATTCCTTTCTCCCACATTGGAAATCAATCCAAAGACTGGTAATTGTACATTATTCAGCTCAAACCACACACCCCTGGATAGTATCTCTCCCAAAAACCTACATCGCATCCAAATACAGATTAAAAACAATTAACATAACTAGGGAGAGGGGAATTTTTTAACCTCTTTATGCACAGGGTAGTGGCTGAACCCCGAGCTTCAACTAATTCTTCTCTACCACAGCCGCTAAGAGTGGCTTGTTCAGGATATCTTCCACTTGTTCATCCATTCCCACATGATTGATTCTAATCTCGCCATTCTCCACAATCTATTTGAAAAGGTAATACCAAATTTCAATATGTTTTGTACGAGAATGTTGAACCGGATTATTCATAAGATCAATTGTGCTCGTGTTATCCCAGTAAATCACCATTGATTGCTTCACCACATCACCAATGTTTGTTAATTGCTGCTTCATCCATAGCTGTTGAGTGCCTGCCTTTGTGGTAGATATATACTCAGCTTCAGCAATACTAAGAGAAGTACATTCTTTTTTCTTGCTCAACCTGCAAACACATTTTTTCCCAATATTGAAGGCTCCACCACTGGTGGACTTTCTGTCTATTACATCACCAGCCCAGTCCGTATCAGAAAATGCTGATAATTCATTATCCCCACCTATAGAAAAATATAACCCAATGTTATGTGTACCTTGAATGTACCTCATGATTCTTTTTACTGTCGCCATATTTTTCTACTTTGTATTACTCTGAAAGCGGGCCACAAGACATGTGGAAAAGACAATATCTGGTCATGTATCAGTTTGGAATAGTAGGCTCCCAAGGATCCTCCTGTACATGGTGGGATCAACAGAGGCCCCATCCACATGCTATCCATGTTTAGATCCAACTGCAATCGGAGTTGACATTGGTTTGGAGTCTTGCATATTAAACATCTTAAACAGATCTCTTGCATACTTTTCCTGAGAAATGTAAGTGTAATCCTTCTTTTTAATCACCTATAGCCCCATGAAATATGCGAGCTCCCCAATCATAGTCATTTCAAATTCTGATTTCATATGATTGGAAAATTCTTCCACTGATTTCTCCCTGCTACCACCAAATATGATATCATCAGCGTAGACAAGAACCATGAATTGGTCTTTTGGAGAATTCTTCACATATATAGTATGATACAATCATACTATTTGAACTCCAGCTTTTTGAGATATTAGTCCAGGCAGGAATACCATGCTCGTGGGGCCTGCTACAAACCATATAGGGGTTTCTTCAGTTTGCAGACCTTTGTCTCATCATTACCAAGAACAAAACCCACTGGTTGTTGACTATATACTTCTTCTTCGAGAACACCATTCAAAAATGTTGTCTTGACATCCATTTGATATACTTTATATCCTTTTTTGAGTTTCATGGTATGAAAAAGTTTGATTGACTCCAGTCATTCCACTAGATCAATGTTTTCTTCAACATCAACACCTTAAATCTGGGAATACCCCTTACATACCAGTCGAGCCTTGTTTCTGATAACACTTCCATTTTCATCAATCTTGTTCTTGAATATCCATTTTGTATCAATAAAATTGTGACCTTCAGGTCTCTGGACAAGATCTCATGTCTAATTCTTGTCAGTATGATCTAGCTCTTAATTCTTGGCCTTCACCCAATTTCCATCCTTTGTATATTTTTCGAATGAGAATGGCTCCACAACTTACAGAAATGTAGATTGCGTGTTATTCCTCATCCTCCTAGTTTGTGTGGGTGCACTCCTATCCCCAATTCTATTAGATGGATAAATCCTAGCTTTATGATTTCTCATGTGCATTTCAGTTTCATTTTCTCAAGCCACAGTTTCTTCTTCAGATTCTTCTTCTGAGTCAACATCATGATGCGACTGCTGATTGTTTTTTACAGCTTCCTCTATTTCTGTATTTGTATTTTCTCCATGTTCACTTTCTTCCTCACTTTCGATCACATTAGCATATGATTTCCTTGAAGCATTTGTGGTTTTCTCTTCAATTGTCTTGACATCACTGCTTACTTTAATCCATCCTAATCTCTTGTTAAAACACTTGTAGGATTTGTTGTTCATTGGATACCCTAGAAAAATTCCTTCATCAGCAATGTCACCAAACTTCCCTTGATTTCCTTCTTTATTCTGAATGAAATATTTTCTTTTGAATACATGAATGCATTTTAACGAAGGATTCCTTCCATTCCACAATTCATAAGGTGTATTTGTTTATCCCATATAATGAAATATTCAATTCTGAATGTGCACTATAGCTTCAATAGCTTCCTTCTAGTAATGGGGTGAGATACCACTCTCAAATAGCATAGTCCTGGCCATGTTGTTGACCTGTCGATTTTGGTGCTCAAAAACTCCATTTTTCTATGGAGTTCTGACAGTAGCTACCTCATATTATATTCCAGGTTTTTATAGGTAATTCTAAAACTCAATGGACATGTATTACCCTCCATTATCAGATCACAAGACTTTGATTGTACATCTAGTATTATTCTCGGCGATTCGCCGATATGTTTTCATGAATTCAATCACTTGTCGTTTCTTGTGAATGACCATAACACATGCCATTCTACTGTAATCATCAATGAAATGAACAAAGTACCTTTCTCCGTGAGATCCATCAACATTTATTAGCCCACATAGATAACTATGAATAAGATCAAGAATATGATATTCCCTTTTCTTATTTAGAGGATATGAACTCTAGACCAGCTTTCCACGAATGCAAGCATCACAACCTTTTTCATGCTCATGATTCAGGTTTGGAATGTCCATGGAAATCCTAAATTTTAATATTTTCTCCATGTCTTGTTTATTGATGTGACCTAGTATCCTATGCCACAAATATTTTTCTTCTCAAAAAGTCATGTAGCAAACATTTTATTTACTATCAACCTGATACAGGTTTCCTTCGGTTCCACATCCTTTCATAAGTGAATTTCATGTCTTTCCCTTGATATTTCAACCTTTCTGATTAAACGTAACAAGATGTCCTGATTCCCAGAGTTGAATCACGCTGTGTAGATTGTGACGTAGGCCATCTATGTAAAGGACATCAGTCTTATTTAGCCCTCCATTAGCTAATTCAGTACCTCCACTGCCTTTTATTTTTAGAGCTCCATAATTAATAAATCGAACTGTTCCATCAACCTTCCTTCTGATAGCTATTAATAGGCCAGCATTACCAATCATAAGGGACGAACAATCACTATCCTCAATCCATGTACTGTTTCTTTTTCTAGATTTTAGGGCCACCTCGACATGGTTGGATTTCTCAATTTTCTTCCATTATTTCCAAGAGACATTGAATTGAGTATGTAGCACTGATGGCCTTTCAATTATCTCATCTGTGTACATTGGTTCTTCAAAGTTGAAGTCTTCTTAGAGAGGAGAAAATCTGATTGAAATAGAAAAACTATATTGTCGACGATATTTGACTTGTCTTGAATTATGGAATGTGGGGTCCATGTCTCTTATCTACCTGCAATTAATAGCCTTATGACCAAATTTAGACCAATAAAAACAGTATCCATAGACACCGTTTATTCTATAAGATGGAGGATATGGATTATGTCTCCTTCGTTGATGTTCCAGATCTTCCCCATTCAAATAGCTCCTTGCCTCTTCGCAATATGAAATGGTATGGAAGAGATAGCCACATAACTGACCCTTCATGAGAGGAAATGTCTTCTCACTTCAGTTTCTCCTCATACTTTCTTCCTTGGGAGAATTGTTGGACAGCCTGTCATTTCTGAATGTTTGAGGATAATTTTCACTTCTCCTTTTAGTTTGGATTTAGGGTTTCTTTTTTAGCACTTCTAGAAACGTTTCAACATGTCCAACATTAACCTTGTCTTTCTTTTGGATCTATTTATTTCCAACAATTGATTTCCCAGCTTCACATCCAATTCCACTCTTTCCCATGAATGTGGGCCTTTGATCACTCAAGATTCTTCCTACCCATCTGAACCACTCTAGGAATTTTCCAGTAATTCTTCATCTGAGAATCTTCCAAACTATATTTTCTTCCTTGATTCTTTTGAATTTGAGTCAGTCTCATGTTTACTCCTAATAATAACTAATTCCTCCACAAGACCCTCAACAGTCTTGGATTTTTCTTCTAGTACGGAGGTGATGTCATTGATGACCTTTTCCTTCTCTTCAATTATCAGCTTCAAATCCCATACATCATCATTTCTTTCAATAATTTTAAAGTGTATATCAACAAATTGTTCCAGTCATCCAATTTCAGCATCAAGTTGATCAACATATTCAGGTGATTCTTCTACCATTTATTTCCACTTATTAAAACTATTACATTTAATCTTAATCTTGCTAACAACATCCTTAAGTTGCAACTCAGGATCAACACTAGTTTTTAACAGATTTTCTCCACCAGTATCTTCTGGTTTTTCAACAGTGTACATCCTAGAAGCATTTTTACCAGTTTTAAATTCAGGTTCTTATTCATCATAGATTTCATTATCATCTTCTTCCTCTTTACAGACAAAACACTTATTTAGAACATTCTTTATAAATTTGAAGTCTCCTTTCATAAAAAACCTTTTCTAAGGATTCTCAATGTTTTTAGCATCTCTATCATCATCGTCAATCTTTCTTGAGCACTGAGAAGCAATGTGCTCGACTTTTCCACAATGAAAGCAAGAAAGAGGTAACTTCCCTTTGAATTTCCCTTTTCCCTTCTGGAACATCATAGAAATCAGAGAGAGAATTTCTTTTTCCTCATCATCTTCACCACTACTATATTTTGATATTTTTAGTTTCTCAATGGATTTGAATGGAATTTCCTTGCATACACATGTAGTAGAATCTTCTAGTTTGACTCTCATTTCATATGCCACCATGTTGCTCAATAGATCATCCAAATAATGTTTGGAAAGATCTATTTCGTCAAGGGATGTCCCCTTTTCATTGTACATGGGTGGTAGTTTTTTCATTATTTTCTTCACAATGTCAATGTCTCTAATTTCTTCTCTGAGGCCCCGAATTGCTCCAAAAACATCAGTAATTCGATTGAAGAAGGTGTCTTCATTCTCATCAGGATGCATCTTCAGATCGTCGAACCTAATGTGTAGCACTTGAAGTTTCTACTCCTTCACTTTGTTGTCCCCTTAATTAATATTTTCATGTTTTTTACACATTGACATTTTCTGAGATGCAACTCATCACTATTAGAGAAATCTGATCAGAAAGTGCTGCGGTGAGAGCATTCTGTGCTTTAGCATCTGCATAAAGAATTTTTCTATCTGTATCATTCATAGCTAGCCCTATTGAATATGAAAAATTAATACCAAGCACAATGGAAAATAGAACTTCAATTCCAAGACATCTTGTATGAGACCTCATTTTGTTCTTCCAGATCATTAAATAACATCCATCGAAGAGAGGGACTCCCTTGACGTTGACTGCATTCTCTATGCCGACCAAGGACAGATTCAACCCTAGCAACCATTTCCCTCTGATACTGCTTGTAGGACCCCAGGACACCCTGAGAGGGGAGGCGTGAATCAGGGTGTCAAATTATTCTTCTAATGTGATGGATCGTGTTCTAATGTTGGTAGGAACTTTTTAAACTTATACGATGGATATGAACATAATGAAAACATTCACATGCAGAGAGATGACCCATCACTTTTTATTTGGTTCACAACTAAGGGCTACGTCCAAGGAGCATACGCCAACAGGTTTTTGGCCGTAAAAAATTCCACTGAACTTCACTTGTAGTGGATTAAAAAGGTTCAGGCAGAGTCACTCTTTCCCAGGCTCACTACCTTTACAATGGTTTAGGGATAGCTCACTGCTTCCCTCGAGTCACTCCCATTGACTCCCCCTGGCCCACTTCCTTTGATGAAGCCTCTCTCAGTTTATAGACGTGAAGGTATCTTCATCATCACTAAAGAATACATCCTCTGTTGCATGTAGATTCTCTTCTAACGTCCAACTATATCCCATAGTCAAATATCACTTCCCTTCAAGTGTACCGGGCAATATCCCAACTTTCACACAGCTCAAAAAACACTGGCACGCTTCTTTACTACCCGGCGCGCAGGTCTCTTGCACAGTACAAATGTGGCGCGCAAGTCCAAACTGTCGTGCATGTATCAACCAACCACATGTGCGACACCGCCTACTTCATCATAAAACCTACACGACTCAAATTCGTTCTCACCCAAAGCACCTTGGGTGCACAACCAACAACTAGCGCGCAGCCTCTACTTGTGCGTCCCAATATCCACCTGCTCGACTCAACTACTTGCATGACGGGAGATCGAAAATTATCTATTTCTTGAACTTCATTACCAATGAGGTGGGGTGGTCCTCTATTTAAAGGCAAACTGGTCCCACTGGGCGGTGGCGTGCAAGTATCCTCTCATCACGCAGGTTCCAGCACGCAGATTATGTCCCCTAACCTCTATCACACAACACACTTATGCGACCAAACCTATACAAGTGTGAACCTCTTTCCGTTGCCATGTTTTGAAAATCTGATCACAAAAAACATCAGGCATGCAACTTTCTAATCTTCTTATGTATCGGTGCACAGGACCCTTCATGGCATGCACGTCACCTACGCAACCAAACCAATACCTGCACTACCCTCATTCCTTTGGAATTGTTTTGATGTTTTGTTACTGAAAAACAATAGGCGCTCAAGTTTCCTCTCCTTCTGGTAAATGGCGCCCAAGTCTCTTTTTCAAAACATCATTTCTCCATTTTTTGATCCTCAGGCCCAAATTTGGCAAACACTGGAGACTGGTGCCGCATTTAGTACTCGAAATCATATTATTCTGTATGATCACATTGCTGGCACAGATTCTGACCTTCCACTGATGATTGAAAACAAAAACAACCCATATTCCAATTCATGCACAGAACATCCATGGGTCCAACAATAATTTCCAATCATAGTCTTGAAAATAATAGTTGTGGAGTATTGGAATCCATTACCATGAACATTTTTTACGATCATGGTTTCTGACATTTAAGCAATGATTTTTGATATTTTAGAGTAATATAATAAATATATGTATTTTTAATACTTTTAGTGTTGAAGAGTTTCTATTTTATACATAATTTTATTAATGTTATTAAAATATAATATAGGTATTCGAAAAATCATTAAAAAATTTTAAATTTAATTTTACTACATTAAATATAATTAATATAATAAATAAATATATTTATATTTGAAATTGGATTTCTATTATATATGTAATAATTTCTTATCCATTTTAATGTCATAATACATAAAAAATTCATAATGTGTTTATTTTTTACTCAAATATTCATATTTCGTGAAATATTTTGATAAATTTTCCATTGGAATCTTCAAAATTTCTAATTTCATGAAAAGAAAAACATTTTATAAAAAAATTCCACAAAATTATAAATTAATTCTTAAATGAAAATAGTCATTTATTAGAAAATATTGATTTTTATCACATGGTCGCATTTCTAATGCATTGAAAAATTATGTATAATGAAAAAAATTCAATTTAATATTTATAATTGAATATAATTAATTGTTTATAAAACAGAATTATGTCTACACATTGCATTCTCACCTATATGCATCAACAATAATTTCAGTTTAGTATCTCCAATTTAAATACATTGATTTCATACTGAAAAATATTCAATCTTATCATGCTAAAACTTTTCATCTTCCAATTATGAAGTCCCTTTAGAATGTTTGGATATGTAAACAATATATGGTGGATCAAACAAACAAAATGCAACGACCAAATACCACGATACAACACAGTATTTCATTCTATAAGCATGTTGTCAATGAACGTTGTTTCAACATATGTACAATATATTGAATTTCTATTAAGCAAATTCCAGACACAAAAATACTCTTACAAGGTACGAATACAAATGAATGTTCTCTTACAGAGTCATCTGATGCCTCCTCATCACTGTAAGGAAATATCATTTGACTATATGATATTTTTTGTGTCATGGCAATATTGATTTATACACATCTACGTTCAATAATGAATAGTACAACTAATACTGATATCAAAAAATGCATTCCTCTTCCATGCACAGGCGTGTACTACAGTCCAACTACCATTTCAGGTTTTCCATCTCTATGTATTTATATATAGGCAATTTAAAATATTTAATAACAATGTATCCGATGGTTTTGTTCTGACAACACAAGCATGAATGTACTACAAAACTCACCGATGAACAACAATCCATGAATCAGACGATCACAAGAAATACTACATCAACAAACTATGGCATAGATCCGGCTATATCTACAGAGGTCTGTCAATTATTACATTATATTTTCAATAAATAACTATTTTGTTGTATGTTTTTTCTTATTATTTTGACATTAATAACAAAAAAATAGAAGTCCAATTTTGTGTAAAAATCACTTCAACTATAAAGTCCTGAATAGATAAGATATTTAGATTTTAGTAATACATAAATTAAAATATTTAATAACAATTTAATGAATGAGGATTTTTTAACGACAGAGGCATGCAGGTACTACACATCCACCTGAAGAATTGAAAATAATGAATCGTACAATGATAGAAATTACTACTTCAAAAAACATTGACACATCTACTACTATTAAATTCAGTGTTCACTCATAGTTTATATTATATTTTCAACAAAAAATTGTTTCATTTTATGTTTTCTATTATTAATTTGACAATAATAATAATTAACATCAAGTAGAATATTGTAGATATATCACAACAACTTCTAAGTCTTGAACAAATAGGTTATTTACATTTAATTATTACTCAAATTACTACCTTTTATGTGAAATCATTTGAATTAGAATACTATTTCTATCCCCATTAATATCAAATATACTCACACTTTTCACATGCCAAATAATCAGATTGTGGGTACCCATCAAACATTTATGAGTACAACAGTTCAACTTTCTGGTATAAAGAGAGGAGTAAAAAATATAGCCACATACATTTCCCACAATTTTCATTATGTTGATCTCTAGGGAAAATTTCTTTACAGCAGCTGCTTGCTTGTCCATAATACCTTAGGACATTAGTTTTCATACAACCTCAACCCATTCCATAACATTCCATGACCACATGCACATTTACAATTAAATATTTTCATTCACATCCTTGGGAGTAAAAGTAGACAAATTTATGGACTGTGCAGGGTCTCCACAAGTTTTTTGATTAAATGGAAAAAACTACCATTATATTTGAATTTTATGCCCCCTGATGGACAAACACCAATGTTTTCTCAGTTATATATATATGACACTACAAATGAAGCTCACAACATAGTACGAGACATCAGGTGAAAACTATATTAAATAATAAAATCTCATATTTATGTCTTCTAATTATATCTTCGTAACACTATCATATGCTGATACGATGAAAAAATTCAAAAATCTGTTATACAATTATGTGTTGTTCAGAAACTAAAAGAAATGCTTCACGAAATAAATGATTTATCTTGTCAATTTAGAACAACTAGAGGTTTCATTGAGAGTAATAGCACTACAAATTTAATGTTGCGACTACTAGAAGACGTTGAAGAGATGCACAAAGATACAATATACCATCTACATCTGAGATCGCAATACTGATTGCTGGCAACATTTAAGATCTAAATCCTCAGAGAGATGTCATCATTCAAAGAAAAAGTGTCGAATTACAATGCATAGATGAGCTTCACCCGATATATCTACTTCTATAATATACATTGGTTTTCATAGGAGGATAGGATGGATATGTCGACAACATATCCAATCACGCGACAACATTAAATCAAAGTGAAAATCCATGAAAAGTAACAATTAGAGAATATTTCTCCTTCATCTTCAATTCTGTTACAATGATTCATCTTGACTACTTAATTCTAGGAGGCTTCTTCAATAGTTTATTATAGACACATATACAATGATCGATTCTCAAATACATTCTTTTATTCGCTTCAATCAAAAGCACATGAGGGAATAACTATACTATGGTTTTTAAGATTCTTTCCTTAGAGGTGACCGAGATGGGTCTTTATGTGGAAAGTGTATCATTCTAACTTCAAAATTTACATTCAGTCTGAGATATATGATTCAAAATTACTAAGATGCTATGTCAACCTTTAATTGGGCAGGGTATCAAGATCTTTTTTAACATTTAAATGCAATCCCATGTGGCCTCATGTTTCGAGATTTGTTAAGTTACACAATCTTTGCCCATCGAAATGTCTTCATATTCTTTCGTGAATATTAAATATTAAGGTGGGACAACTAATAAATGATTTACAAGAAGTATTTTTTTTCAGAAATTAACGAGAATCTTTGAAACTTCTTTGCATATAAAATATACTCTGTTAATGAAATAGTTTTTTGTCATCAAATTACACATTTTTTCCACATTTTTTCTCTTCCATCCTTCATTTTCTAATGTAGTTGTTCATACTGTGGAGTTTTCGAAGATAGGACTCCTTCATGTGAACATTATATTATTTCTTAGTCAGGACGACAATGTTGTAACTTCAACAGACATTAACAGAATTGTTATGGCTGAAATTCTAAATAAAGGAACATTCCCAAAACATCATGAAGATGTTAAAAATTTTATGATCCATGGGTCTTGTGGTCATGCGAACCGTTGCACAACCTTTTATGCGGAATGAAAAATGATCAAACCATTATCCAATGAAATTATTTAAACATATAACAACGGATGACTAAGGTCATGTTTTATATCAGGGAAGGAATTTTAGATGTACAGTTGCTCAAAATGGAATAGCATTAGACAATTATCATGTTGTTCCTTACAATCCAGTTCTGCTTCTAAAATATAAAGCTCATCTAAATATTAAAATTTTCAATCAGTCATCCTCTATCATATTCATTTTTAAATATATAGGCAATGGATATGATCGTTTCATCGTGTTACTCTATGACAACAATAAGCATATGTATGATAAATGTTTCTACAATATTAAAATTTACTTCGACTTCCGATACATCTCACCTTGTGATGATTCTTGGAGGATGTTTTCGTATGACATCCATCATAGATATCCTTTAGTTGATAGAATAAAATTTCATTTACCCAGACAAAACTACGTGACATATGGAGATTGTGACAATATTGAAGACATTTTAAATAATAGAAACATTTCTAATACCATGTTCACATCTTGGATTGATGAAACTCCATTATACCCAGAAGGCAGAAGTATAACATATACATAATTCCAAACATGATTTGTCTACCTATACCATGAAAATAATGGTACCTACGCAAATAGAGATTCAGTATTGGCAGACTGTACTATGTGACACTGTCTTCTGGATAACTCTATTACTTGTGGATTCTATTTACAAAGGTTAGAGGTGTGACTTCATACGATTATATTAGAACGGTGAACAACATTACTCATAGTACATTCAGACAAATTTGGTCAACAATGGGACTGTTAGCTGATGACAATGAGTTCATTCAAGCAATAAATGATGTCTCTGCTTGGGGAATGGGACACTCTTTGCAATGTATATTTTCCGGAATGTTGTTCTCAAATTCTATTTCCTGAGATGATATTGTGTGGATGAAAAAATGGAGGATTCTAACAAATGATATTATATATTCCCAATAACAACTCCTGCAAATACAAGTTACAAACAACTTATCATTTGTGTCAATGCATATGTTTTTTAGTATATTTCATTCTAATACTATTTCCTTCTCCTATAGACTTGAAAATAATGGATCATCAAAGAAAAATGTTTGGTTTGAGAGAAATAGACAACATTCTCCATAGCAATCATAAATATCTACAATGTTATACTCAAATGGTCGTTTCAGATTACTCATTAGCTACTCAGCCTAATCAATTGACTATAGAAGTTCTCAATTACAATAGGGAAAAAATTATTAATGAGTACTCATCATTGAACAATATATTTACACTTGAACAAAAAAAAATTATCAAGATAATTTTGTCTACATTGTGTTCTACTGCTGGCGGATTTTTTTTCTTACTTGGATTTGGAGGGACGTGTAAGACTTTCATCTAGAGATTCTTAACATGTTTACTATGGTTAGAAGAAAAAAATTGTTTTTTCCATTTCTTGCAGTGGAATAGAATGATTTATCCTACCAGGTTGGTGGAAAACCCATTCAAAATTTTATATTTTGGTATTTAAAAACAATAATTTTTTATGGAATATTATACAAAGAAGTGATATTGTAGAACTTCTAAAATAAACAAAATTGATTATCTTGTATAATTCCCTAATGCTTTATAGAAAATATTCTGAATATCTTGATCATACATTAAGAGATATAATTTCTGTAAAGAATGAAAATTCATCTAATTTAACATTTGGCGGCTTACTGGTTTTCCAAGGTAGATATTCCATACAAATAGTTCTAGTAATCCCAGGTGGTGATAGAAGTGACATTGTATTTAATATTATAAGTTCATCATATATATGGAAACACTGCCAGGTTTAAACATTTACCCAAAACATGAGGTCACATTCTACAGATTCAAATGTATGTTCTGCTAAGGTTCAATGATTTTCAAAGTGTATTTTGGACATTGGGGAGGGATGTGTTGGTGAGCTCAACGATGCGGTGGGGTGTATTAATATCCCATAAACATACCTTTAGAGAACAAATAAAATGGAATTTGTAGCATCTATTGAATTTTCTTACCCATATTTTGATATCAACTGTGGAGATGTGTCATATCTGAAAGGTCATGCAATATTAGCACCAACCCGTGACATTATTCAGGAAGTTAATGACTAAATGTTTACTCTTAGTAAATCAGAAAGAAAAATATTACTTCAGTTCTGATTCTTTTTGCAATGCCTATTTTGATACTAATCGTCCTGAGAACATATATACAACTAACGTGTTGAATGCTATCAATGTTTCTGGACTTCCTGCACATAAAATTACTTTGAAGATTGGAGTACCAATTATGCTGCATAGAAATGTAGATCAATATGTGGGGTAATGAAATGGTACTCGTCTTATTATTACCCACTTGGGTGACCATGTCTTGGGAGATGAAATTTTAACTGGTAGTAATTATAGGTATCTGGCATTCATCTGAAGAATTAATATGACACAAAATGATAACAGATGGCCTTTCAAACATAAAATAAGACAATATACATAGGCTATTTATTATTAAATGACTATAAATAAGAGTCAAGTTCAATCTCAATCTTCAATTTTTTATATCTTCGCAAGCATGTGTTCTTTCATGGACGACTTTATGTTGTCGTATAGAGTGTGACGTCCCCAAGAGGTTTGATTTTTTTTTTTCATTATAGAGATAATCCATCCTCTAACTGTACAGAAAACATTGTCTACAATTTTTTTTTGATTACCTTCCATAGGTATCTTTTCAGTAAATATATTTAAATTTCATTTGTTTTATCAATTGCACATATATATTAAGAGATTACTTATGTTGTTTCATACTACGTTATATATGTAAACTAATTGAATTCATACAAAAAACATAACATGTCACAAAGAACATGTATTTGTAATGTGATTAATATTGATGTTGGTGATTTATTAATGATACATGTCCGTGTATTGAATCTGTGGTGTAATTCATCACCCAACTCTGAATATTCTTCTATCGATATGATTCACTGTGATGTTGAAGGGAGTTTATCCTCTCCAGAAGTTACACATTCTATAGTGTTTTGATAATTCCAATACAATGTACTTATATTGTAGGAAATAATTTTATGTAACTTATATGTGTCATATGATTTTTAAAAGTATACATTGTAAATTATTGATGTAGGAGCCCAAAATTCGGTTTACAATTACTAACCGCCAGCTAATCCCGATGTTCAAACCACTATTGCATGAAGGCCTATGATACATCATAAAAAACATCCAAATTGCTCATAATCATGGTAGATACTTTGGGGCAAGACATGCTTGTTGACTTTTTTTCACAACAACAACATATGTTTGACCAACCAATGTCCAACATCCACTGTTCATTTTTGACCTCACTTCTTTTGCTGAAATTGTTAACAAAGTTGTTCCCGAACAATAATTAATAGTTACATTTCTTTAAAACCTTATTTATGGGGAAACCTACTAATTACAAACGCATTTATACAAAAAAATTTAAATAATAATTTTCAACAAATACATATCTGACATAGTATACATTTTAATTTTATCAATTAATTTGTTATTCACACTCTGTTAATGGGGATACTTAACTCATAAAGAATATTAGTTTTACATTAGTTTTTACTGTTATTGAAATTTTTGGACATATGTGACAATAATAACCAATACATTCCATCGGTACTTCCAATCAGATGATTCAAATTGTTTTAGAGGATTATATTTATGAATCATTTAATTCTCACAATAATTAACATAGGATATTTCAATTACCAACACAACTACTATGATTTATTTCAGAGGCTTGTGAATGAACTGTAGCATGTGGGGGATGTTTCCCAATATAATGTATGAGTACTTGAAAAAAAATAACTACTGCTCTAAAATACTGATCATGCAGCTGGTCAGCGAAAAGCAATTGATCTATAATATATCTAGCTACAAATTAAAATATCTTCCAAACTACAAACTACAATGTTGAGTAAGTCAATTCAATTTATTCTTATGATCTTCAACATGTTCTATAATATTGAATTAAAAACAATTTAATTTTTAATATCTAATTGATAACACAAATGTTATCAATCTATATATACCCAGTAGCTAATATATTCGAAAAGGGTATATTCGTTAATTTTATATAAAAACTGTAATGTTAGACCAAGTGAAATTCAGTTATTCCTTATTGCAAAGTGTAATGTTTTAAAATTAATGTTTTTCTCTACTAAATTTTCTAGACTTTGAATGTTTTTTTACAACTATACACTTCTAATTTTTATTATGCTATTCAATATGTTCCACCATCTGTTATTATCGCCACTTCAATAAAAGCATCATTAATACATCTGAACTTTGACATCCCAGTAGTACTCAACTTCAGAAGCAAGTAAATTTATAACTTATATTTTTTCCATGTATTATTTCAACAAACACCAACAAAATGATTGAAAACTACATAAAATTTTGTGTCCAATCCTCGTTTTTTTTCATTTAAAACATTTCCATATTGGAATAACAAAAAATAATTTCTGTTGTAATAAATCTTCTGGAACTAAGTACAATATCCTGAATTTTTTATTTTAACATATTATGTACTGCACTATTACATGTAAGACCTACTTTCATGAATATATTAATATTATGTATTGTATCACAGTCAATAAAGTGTTTCATTTCTGCTACAACATTTAAAATTCAAAGCACCCATAATTCATATTTTGAATCATGCAGCTCTTGCAGGAAAAAATATCAAACAGTGGATGGGAATATTTAGTGCTAGAATTGTCAAAAACAACCACGCTTCACTACTCCAGCGTATTCATTTAATGTGTTTCTTAATTCCTAAATAATACTTGTATATAATCTTACTATACAGCTATAATACTGCTAATACAACCTCAATACTTTTAACAAATATAAATACAATAGGTTTAGAGTTCAACGACTGGTGACAGATGATAAATAATCACTATCTCTCATTCTCTACATTAAGCATGTCATGCAATTCATAAGCAAAATAGATTCTCAGTTGACAGATTCTCTGATTAATGTAATCATCTAGATGTATTTTATCTTTAACATGTATTTGAGGTTATATTTTATCTCACAGTTTTGTTTCATTACATAATCGGACCAGGATGAGTTTGAATTGCCCCCACAGCTAAACATTTAATAAAAATATTGTTGGCAGTAGATGACACAAATTACAACATTCAGAATCGAAAAATCTCTTCAAAACTGAACACTTACACAGTTCACTTCATTAGTAATAATGAATATTATATCACCACCTATCATAAATGATTTGCAAAAAGTCATGTAAATAGAGTAATTCCTCCCTAAAAATTTAATTCTATGCCTTACAAGTTTTATATTACAACATTCTCAATAATGTTAGTATGACATATTATTTTATTCTTCCTTACTTATAATTCAGTTTAGTTTCAAACCAGTCACCACATACCTATAAAATTCATTTCACCCATCAATTTTAGGAACATCACAGTGTTGGATCATCAATAGTCAGCAACTATAGTGATTCTTGATTCGATACAACAAGTACAACTATTTGTTCAACTAATGTATAATTTCTCTATAATCTTTTTACTTTACTATCATTGTCTACATGTTGTAAACAATATTGGTTTTCCCTTCATTTTTTATAATTTTTACATTATATTATAAATGCACTACAACTGTTTTTCTGATATTCCAACTATTAAATATTATATTGTTGCCTCATTGGTGTGCCTTATAAGTGCTGACTTCTAGTCATTCATTACAATTATATCTTCATGTAGAAGAAGCTACTTACTAACTTTGATGCTGAAGATGTCATCGAATGAAATGAATCATTTTCAATAGACTCCACACCAACTCATTCCAATGAACATCATCTTCATATAATGGATAACAAAAAATATCTCACAAACTAGACGGACTGTTTTCCAAGCATTTCCAAGGTAATGGATGCCTGTTGGAAAATCAGTAAGTTTCAACATTCCTATTTCATATTATAAAATATACAGATTTTGTGTGATGTCTCTTCATTATGTTAATTTTTTATCTGGGAAGAATGTGTTATTTAAGGACCTTGCTCTATTAGTTTATTTTTGTTTGAAGATAAAATTTGATGTCTACTAAAGTTTATTTTGGTTAATAAAATTAATTATGATAAGTTTTTATACTTTTAACATCCATGCTCTGTGATGTAGCAGAAAGTTTACAGTCCTAGGTTTCTTTTATTTCTTAATGAATTAATATTATAAAATGATGGTCATGATTTTATCGGGCTACAAGAAAACAATATAATGTGACATATCTATTCATGTTTCGTGTTTCAAATTTGTATACTATGAACATTATGAATGTCATATATTGTTTTTTCATATTAATATGGGTCATTTGATCACAATAAAGTATAATTACCTATTGTAGGGAGCAATATAACTATCAAAAAACATAGTGAAGTGCGGCTTCTCTGCATCGACGGATCATGGAAGTACTGGGAGGCTATTTAATGTTGCATATTCATGTTACATAATTATGAACATAACTATAGTTTTACTCTATATCAATTTTCATATATGTTTTTGAATAGTGGATCATGTACTCTATTTTAGCAGTTGACAAAGTTTTTAGTTTGGTCAGTGGATGTTTTTTAAGTTCAACAGTAGATTCTTTATATGAGGAAATTAGATTATTGTTTCACTAAAGACACTTTATTCTTACAGTATTAGTCGTACTTACTTATATAATCTCAGGTTTTATTAATTATATTATCCCCTCTATATTTTCAAACATATAATGAATGTAGTAGTCTCGATTATATCACACCAGATGGTTAGATTTACTCAAATGATCTGAACATTAACAAGGTAATTTATACATCAATCACCTATTTAATAATGTTTTTCCATATTCCTGTGTTATTTATTAACATTTTTTTCCAATAGAAAATTTCTCCAGTCCCATATAACGATAAAGAATAGGATCTCTCTAGCAAATAAGGCTTCAACACTGAGCAGTAGCTAGGATTCATGTATTGGCTTCCAGGAATCTGCATGCTAAGTTGTACTACTCAACTTTGGACTCCCTAAAGGTAACATGGCTTCAAATTACCATCCAGTATTGACCAGTGGTTAGTGTTATTATCTATGCCCAACATACAGTAATATTATCCATTATATAGACTCAAATTCTTAGTATCCACCCCTAGAACACAACAAAAACTACCTATATTTGATGACGTCCAAACATATTCCCTCCAACAACAAGTGTATGACATTTAATGAATAATCTCATTACTGTATGGGCCAGAAAATTTCACTTTTCTTCATAACCGAAATGACTATATATTATACTAGGGTTTAATCTCAATGTTTTCATTTTCATTTATTGATTTTTTGAGCTTTTTAGTTACCCATATAATCTTTGTTGCAGATTTCATAGTTTCATATTATACATTGTAATGATTTTAGATCAAATTAAAATAATTTGTTTTACAAATATGAAATCTTGCATATTTATTTCCCAAATGTTTAATTAGACGAACATGGGTGATGTTTTTTATTTATTACATGGTAGAATGATATTTCTATTGCATTCATGTTGAAATGGGAAAGACTCAAAACAATGAAATTAAATCCCCATGTTGTTATTCTCTTCCATTCTAATGGTCGAAATATTTTACTGAAGATGATATCATAATAACCAAAAAAGTAGGAAGAAAACCTACTATCATACCATGTTTGATATGATATGGGAAATTTCAATGAAGTGAAACTAATAAAAGATTGGGATATATGAGATATGATGATATCTTTAACGTAATACTACTACCCCGCCAAAAATTAGAAATCATTCTTGGATTTTCATCTCTTTTCCCTTACAATGGTTACTCATTGCAAACATATCATAGGTTGTTTTTTCACCTTTTGTCTGAATTCTATCTATTTCATTGTATATTTAAGAAGGATAATTATTCCTTGAACCAATGTATGATGTTAATTTTTTGAATCAAGGTATTTATTTCTGTAGTCTGCTGTCCATTATTTAGGTTTTTGGAAGTAGTTCGTGAGTTTTATCTTTTATTTAAATATGTTAATTGATTATGTTCTTTGAGTAAGAATATAACAAAGTGTGATATGTGATTCTTAATTTTACGTATCATTGTCCTTTTATTAATATTTTGGTTTCCATGTTACATGAGAGAGATACATGAATGTCATGCTTTATGATCAAGGAACCTGGACTAACTGGAACAACCAACTCTTGAGTTTCATGTAATTAGGTTAGTGTACAACTCTACTTATTTTAGAGTCATATCTCTCTACTATAATAATAATTAATTAAATAGGTATAGTGGAAATAATAACTATAAACCATTATTATATCTCTAAATATAATAATGGTATTACAAGATTTTCACATGGTGATGCCCAAGAAGCAAATACCATTGAAAAATGATGGGGGAAGATCATTTGGGCTTGATTGATTCCAACTGAAGTAGCTAGAGAAGTGTCCTCACAATATATTGGTTGATGTGATTAAGAATAAGTCTAAATTTCAATTGGTACCTATCAATTTCGATTTTGTATTCAGTTTAATTTTTCATCGTTTTGTTAAACTTTGATTTATTTGTGTATTCAATTATTGTTCAGAATCACATGTCAATCTATTATATAAGCTCTCCCAACTCTTAACACCATACTTATTCCTTTACTATTTTCACAACATAATATATGTATATTGTGAACTATAGTCAAATAAATCAGGTTAATGTTTTATGTGGATTATATATTAGTTATGTTTATTAAATTTTTCATTAAAATAGTTTAATTTGTAAATTTCATTTTTTTTATTCTAACAATTATATTATATTTTCCAATTTATAACATATTTTTAAATATATTTTTATGTAATTTTGGATCATTGGTGCACACCTCATAATTGGTATGTTTGAGATTTTCTTCTACTATCATAGTGATTTGAATGAAAATGTTATTTAGAGGGGATTCAAGTTATTGTTGCAGGTTATTGTATCCCATGAAAAATATCAAAAAGATATTGGTGGATATGTGTTCAATACTTATAATTATCAGTACATCCTCATAATGAGTGCATTGCAGGTATGTATTCCTTATGTCATCTCATAATTATCCCTATTTTCCTCACTGATTTAATTGAATTTAAAAACGATTTACTAAATCATTAATAGTATACATCTCTTATTATGGTTCCACATTTAACCCTACCCCTAATCTGCTCGACTTTTGTTTCTCCAGTAGTCATTATTAGTAGGGTTTATTTATTTATTTATTGAATCAAACTACTCTTCATTGTTGGGTATGTGAATCTTATTCCATTCATATATTTGATTACGTGTTCCATTACTATATATTTAATATATATTTCATTTATGTCTTTATAATCCTCAAAGATTACATGCACAATAGACATATTATTTTGGTTTGGAATAAATATTATATGTGATGTGATTATAGTATTACATAATTATATTATGTTCAACTCCATCAAAATTAAATAAATATACAAACAATAAAAACATGCAAGCACCATTTACACGTATAGAGGTAAAGCTAAAAAATGAAAACTCATAAAATAATGAATAACATGTTCTATTTTTTTTTAAAAAAATTAACCCTAAACGGTTATTTTTTTCATACTACAACTGTAAATATTCCTTATAATTTCACTTTTACAGGATTAAAATGTCTTCAAAATATTATTCCATCTAAACCAATATCTACAGGAAGCAGGCTAAGAGGATCCAATATGTCATTATCACCTAAATCCAGTGATGGTAACATAAATTTACAATGCGAACAACAATTTTAACTCTGTAGATAAGTTCATCTATTTTCATCCACCATTGTATTCTGAAATTTGTCCATATCTAATTTAGGGGTATGTTCTGTACATTTTGATTGTTTCCCCATAACCAAAAACTCATTGTTATGCAATACTTTCTTAATGTGCTGTTGTAACTAAGGTACAGGGGATGTAACCAAGATAAAAGAATAAAATTAGATAATTGACTCTACATAAAACATATAAAGAGAAAGACATTTTTATCTATGACCTAACTTTGGAGCCTGGCCTCATTGATATAATTGAGTATATAAAATGAGAGGAAAAATAATGGCGCAAAACAATACATTCCATTAGTACATAACATACATACATTAATATTTATTCTTATTACTTTTATATCATTTGAACTTTCAATTCAGATATTTCATTTTTATTAGTAAGTATTGTTAATTTTAAACATTTTCATCTTGGTAGATATACATGTTAGATGATTTTTTACGTGGGGAGATGCTGGATTATTACCTATTATTCAGAAATTAAATTACAAGTAAAATAAGAGCCTTTTCTTCTTGAACCGTTTTTAGTTTGATATTCATGATTTTACATACATATGTCACACACAATTATTATAATCTAAATTTATTTTAAAAAAAAATATATGGCACAAATGGACCCTTTATGACTACCCATTTTATGTTGTTTTCCTTTTTAGGGATTTTTTATATTGGTTGTAGATTATTGGGAATTTTTTGGTTTCCTCTGGATTCTACAAGGATGTTCTAGCATTAATGTAAATTTCTATGCACATTGTAACTATTTTCCCTTATACAAAAAAGTCTATTTTCATCAGTACATTCTTAATATAGAATTGATCGGTTATTTATAGTTTAATTCATGTGTCCATGTATGTGGGTGAATACAAGAAATTTCATTATGTTTTAAAAAAGTGACCATCTCATGAAAGTTTAATGTTCTGGGAATATTTACTTATGTCCAATGATTATTCTTATTGAAATCTTTAGTCTGTTACAATTATCTAAAATGATTAATTATCATCCTTCGTCATATAAACATGTCTAATTATATGATAATTCTGAGATGGAAAAAATATTTTTTCACTGTATTAGTTCAGTAGTGCATAATTTTCATCATATTTTAGGGAGTATAAAAGCATAAAATCCATTGTGTGAGTGGTATTTTTAAGAGAAATATTCCATATGTATGAACATCGAATAAAGTTATTTCTTATTTCATAGATATAATAGATGATTCTACGATAGAGATAATTGATCAAAATATTATAGAATATTTTCACTATCACACGTTCAATGTTCACCAAAGACTCATTAATTTTATTGTAGAAGAACTCATGATTTACCCAAATTATTTATGTATTGTACGGTATAGATTTTTTTTCATGGATAAAACCATGATTCCATACCAACTAATAATCCTATAATTGGACTATTTTTGAATTCTTATGGATATAAAGACATATATATATATATATATATTCAAAAAATGTTAAATTTTTTTATGAAATTAATTAAAGGGTGTGTTATAATATTTTCATCATAAATTGAAATTTATTTCTGATGAAGATAAGTTAAAAATATGAACTCCAAACTGTATTACCGTTCTATGAAACCACACCAAACGAAATCATGATTCCTACTAATCCTCACCCCAACATCTTCTCAAGCCCATAAAATCGTTTCAAAATCTAGAAACCTTTAAAATCTATATAGGATGCCTTCCACCATTTATCACAAATTCACCTAATTCCTCCAACTTAGCCTCCACCTTCTCCTTTTGTTTCATCTGTGTATCTTATCTCTAAATCTTATATTTCATAATGTTCCATCTCTATAACAATTAGTCTTCACTTCATTTCCCCATGTCACAGGCACCCCATTCACTTCATTATAATCATTTTATTTTAAACATTATATTGAGTACAACGACATAACAATTTTTTTTGAATGACGCAGAACCAAATGATTTGAAAGAAAATTTAATAGTCTCATGCATTTTCTTGGGTGGAGTACTAGTTATTATTATATTATGGTCTGCACCAACTTGTTCTATAACAAATATTATACAACTGTCTTGTTAATTATTATTATTTTACTAGAATCAGTCTTCGTCCATTTTAAATACTCCAGAATTTATTGAATACATGAATACATATTTTATTCATAATCACGAAAATAATTATTTATTAAAATATTAAATAAATAAAAAAAATATTTTATTCAAAAGACAAAGAATTAATATTTATTTCATTTATGGGATCAGTTTAACATGAATAAAATGTTTCTTTATACAAATGAAAATTTTTATTCCCTTAATTAAAATCAAATAAAATTTAAAAAATATCAATAAAAACACTTATAGGGTTACCCTGTATAATTATTTCTCATTTTCAATTGGCGGGATTTTCATAATATTAAGATCAACATCAAACAAATGGTCAATGAACCCAATAGAACGAACGCAATATCATAAGGTTAAAAATAACATTGTAATCGTAGATGTGTAATATAACCCCATTATCACAGTAACTCATCAGAAAGGTTTTAAAACCCTCTGTGTAACGCCCCAACCCCAGTTACCCAGATGCGGTGCATTATTACATGACAATGTCATGATCACAAGAAAGATCAAATATCGAAATACCGATTGGTTTAGTAGCCTTGTAAACACTAGATATATTCATAAGGTTTACATTACATCATAAAATAAAAACTACAACAACATAGTCTCCATAGTCCACACTCTTGTCCCCTCACACTATCCCTGCAGGTCATTCATAAATTACTTCTTCACATCCTGGGAAAAATAAAACATAGAAAATGGGTGAGCTCAAATGCCCAGTAAGAATAACAATATAGCGGAAACTTTCATAAATAAGAATAAACATTTAATGCAATGTATAACTAAAACGAAAGCCTTTTAAAATTGAACTTCAACATAGTATGGAAAATGTAAAATGAAATAATGCCATTTACTTATTCACATGGATATTCTACTAATCAAATAATCACATGCAATATCAATAACCACTTTCATAATGATGGATGCATAATGCCAGACTATCATAACCACATAGCCAAGGCCTCGTTCCAAGACTACAAATAAGATTTTGACAGGGCCTTGTGCCAAGACACTAGTTTGTCTCATGAGACCTACTGATGCATCGAGGAGCAATAGCGAGCTCCACCCGTCACATATTAAGTCCAATGCATTCCCATGTGAAAAGGTTTAAACATAACATAAACATTCATATTAAAACTAGAATACGAAATGTAAATACTTCATCCATAAACCATGAATGGTATAAAAATAACACATCCATAGTCAAACATATCTCAAAACATTCAATATAATATAGAAGTTTTGTATCATAATATATCAACTTCAAATAAGCGTAAAATCCATCAAAGGATGTTGACATAGATGAAATCAAAACTCTTTTTAGAGAAATATATCTTTCTATTTTGAAATCATTTAAGAGTCATATATTTATAAAATAAAACATTTTCTTTGAAAATAATCTTATAAGCTTGTAAGGGAAGCTTTGATGATTTTATAACGGCGGAAAATAGCCGCACCCGCCGTATAAGTTAAAAAAACATTCTTACCTTAATTCTGTCGAAAAGGTTAAAAAGAACCTTGTTTGAAAAAAGATGGAAATATTCCTTTATAAACCTCTTATAAAAAGTCAAAAAAGGGTATAAATGACTTTAACCTATATTCTAGTAAATATTAAACATGTTTTGAAATTAATTTTCAAGAAACATGGATGTGGATGATAAAGAGATCCCAGAAGATTATTACGTATAAACAACCTCGGATAATGAAGAGATTGCGAAATAAACCTTTTCCTTGTAATATCCTTGGTTGGGGTAGGTTAACCTCCTGTGTAATGGTGAAATAATTTTTATTAAATTATACAAGAATATGATATCATATATGATCTTTTAACATTGATTTGTTAATAATATCTTAGTATTATCGTCATTTCAGGTGTTAACTTACTCGTTTTCTTTGATATGTTTTGTTACGTAAGACATGTTTGTTATGGATAGAATGTATCTTATTCATATCCAGAATTATATCAAGTCCTTAAAAATTATTTTTAAAGCATCAAATGATAATTATACTTGAATGGATACGATGGAGAATGAATCTCATCGCGTTTGTCGAGACAGTAGTCTGTACGTACGCACGAGCGACAATATCATTCTTTTGATATTAAAATAATATATAATTTGATGGTATAACATATATAAAGAATAATTATCATGTTATATTTGTTATTTACATGAGTTACACATCATTATTATACCAATACAAATAATAATTTATTGAATAACAATTACACCACGACGGGGAGACGGTAAGCCGTACGTACGCACGTATGGAGACATGTTATTCAAAGGATGGATAGAAAACTGAATATGGTTGTACCATATTTATAATAACATCACAGTATATGTAAAATACTGGAGTTATTATTTATAATGGTAATATAAAAGAAGGAGGAAGTGGAAGAAGAAATGAATTCGAAAAAGGGTGGTGAAAACATTACATCTTCTTCAGGTTCTTCCTTTTGATTTGATCAAAAGGGCTCCTTAGGATGGTTTTCCGATCAAACTAAGGCCTCTAGGTTGTATTTAGGGAAGTTGAGAGAGTATTTAGGTAGAGTTTGGCCGAACCAAAAGGCTTTGAAGGTGTGAAGTAATGATAAGGGGGAGTTCCCTTTTATAAGAGTGGTGAGGGGCACCTTTGGAAAAAGCAAGAAATATTAATTTATAATAAATTCATATTCAGTTTCTAATGGCTATAACGTTGATTATACAAAGGTTAAGGTGGGTACAGGTCTAAAACCATTAAACCAATAGAATTTTGACAGGATTGGGTTACTATATTAACCTTATCATTTAGTTTTAACTCTTAGTTAATTAGTTTGACATTTACCATGTCAATTTGTATTTTTATATTATATAGTTAATAAACATACTATATACATCCAAGAGACCCCCAAATGGTTCATTAATGATACACCTATCATGATATATGTCTCTTGGCCGAAACTTATATTTTTAGGAATTTAATATCAATTATTAATATAATATTTGTTTTAAAACTCTTTTATTTCAATTTTGACACTATTCAATAGATGATTTTTTTGAAACATATAACAGAATGATTACTTCTAACAAAGTTAATTAAATCAATAATAATATGTCATATTATCCTATAAAATTAGTTTAATTATGTAAAAGTCTATATTATATTTATTTGGGTATTTATAATATCTATTAGTGAAACTGTACACTATTATGTTAATTACTACATCATCATTGTGTCATAAATAAATTAAATTATTTAATGTCTAAAAATTTTAAATAAAATATCATTATGTATTAAATACTTTTATCTTTCTCATGAATATTTACAATCTAATATATATTATGTATAACAATATATTAAAAATGGTTTAGTAAATAAACTTTGATTTTAACTCTTTTAACTCTTCTCGGAATTAAATAATATTAAATGTCCTAATCTAATCCAAGTGGACCTAAATGATAATATTTTATTCCTAAGGTTGTTTTTCATCAAGATACACTTGTCCAATAGAATTAGGACATATGTTAGGGTAATATTAATATGTTTTTTTACCCTTAATTACCCTATTTACTTTTAACCGTGGTAAATAAAAGTAAAACGTTACTATTCACAAAAATTTATTTTCATCTCATTGAACCACATTTTACTTCTTGATATTAACCGTGTCTCTAAAGTTTTCGAAATTCCATTCACAGAAGTGGTAAAATTACGTTTTATGAAAAATTCAGTTTTTTAACTACCACCTAGTAGTTTCACTATTAATCAAAAATTGAAGTTTTTCAGAACAATGCCAAAATTTCACCCTAATCTATAATTGATCTTCTGAATTCAAAAATGATGTCTATTTTACAAAATTCCAAACATATAAGTTGCATTAATTGTTTTTATAATTTATTCCCGTTGTCACAACAAATAGCGTGTTTTTAAGAAACAATATATACCAAAAGATTGACAATTGTTTAGGTCCAATTTCAAAGTGAAATTAATTCTAATGAACACCATTGGATAAAATGGTAAAAATATATTCTAATTATACTTTAAAACCACTAAATAATATAATTTATCACAATAAATTATTTTAATTAAAAAAGTTGTTTTCAAGTATTTTTCACTATTCATAAAAATTGGAAGTTCTCAGAAAAATACCAAAAATTCAACTTAGGATAATTTCGATATTCCGAAACCAAAAATGAAGTCTATTTTGAAATATAAAATATATTTAATTTCAAAAAGTAGGTATTATTATTCATAATGGCTAGTTTTATTGGTTGTGGTGTGTTAGAACTCGATGTTGCGTACAACACAGACTATCACATTATTCAAAGAGAAGCGTACCGTAGAAGCTTGGGGTGTTACATTCTCCCCTCCTTCAAATGATTTCTTCCTAGAAATTTCTAGAATACTACCGCATTAAAAGACCCAGGTGGTTATTCATCATAAGTTCCTCGGGTTCCCACATTTCCTCTTCCATCTTATGGTTTCTCCAAAAAACTTTTACCAGACGCGTCGTCCGGTTTCTCAGTACTTGTTCTCTTGTATCAAGAATCCTGACAGGCTCTTCACAATAAGACAGATCGAGTTCCAGTTATAATTTTTCATATGTGAGTACATGCGTTGGGTCAGGCATGTATTTCCTCAAAAGAGATACGTGTAACACATCGTGAACTTTGGAGAGACATGGCGGCATTGTCAATCGGTAAGCTACAACCCCAATTCGTTGTAGAATTTCGAAATATCCGATGTACCTGGGACTCAATTTACCTTTCATACCAAAACGTATGACTCCCTTTCATGGAGATACCTTCAGGAAAACCTGATCACCGACTTGAAATTCCAAATCCTTCATCCGATTATCGGCATATCTCTTTGGACTCCTTTGAGCTGCTTTGATGTGATTTTGGATTACCTTCACCTTTTACATCGTTTCCTCCACCAGTTGTGGACCTATAAGTGTTCTTTCACCAACATCATCCCAACAGGTTTGTGTGCGACATCTCTTTCCATATAACGCTTCATATGGGGCCATCTTAATACTCGATATGAAGCTATTGTTATAAGAAAATTATACCAAAGGTAAATATTGATCCCACATACCCTGAAAGTCAAGTGAACAAGATCTCAGCATGTCTTCTAAGGTTTGAATAGTCTGTTCTGATTGTCTGTCTGTCTGAGGAAGGTAGTTAGTTCTCAAATGAAGTTCATTATCTAGGGATTTCTGAAGACACTTCCAGAATCTTGAAGTAAAATGGGGATCATGATCAGAAATAATCGATAGGGGTACTCCATGAAGTCTCACAACTTCATTAATATATAGTCTTTCTAGACGTTCAAGTGGTAGATCTTCTCTTATAGAAAGAAAATGTTCTGACTTGGTAAGACGATCAATAATAACCCATATTGCATAATTCCTTCTAGGAGTCTTTGGTAGTCCCATGAAAAAGTCCATCGTAATATTATCCCATTTCCACTCAGGTATGGGAAGAGGTTTCAATACTCCACCAGGCTGTTGCCTTCCAGCTTTCACTTGTTGACAAACCATACATCTTGACACAAAATCAGAAATCTCCCTCTTCATGTTGTCCCACCCAAAATGTTCCTTCAAATCTCTATAAGTTTTGGCACTCCCAGGGTGTATAGAGAAATTGGAACTAGGAGCATCATCCAACAATTGCCTTTTTAGATCAGGTATATCGGGAACACAAAGCCTCTTCCCGAATTTCAAAATTCCATTTTCATACACAAAATCTCTCAGTCTCCCATCATTCATAGCTGTAATCATCATTTGAAATTCTCCATCATCAGTCTGAGAACTCTTAATCATTTCTAGTAAAGATGGTTTGGCAACCATTTGAAAAAGAATTGATGTTTCACCTTCCACTGTTATTCCCATGTCCATCTTCACTAGATCTATGAAAATGGATCCCTTTCAATTCTTATCACATTCAAAACTCCATGGTATTTTCTACTCAAAGCATCTTCCACCTTGTTTGATATTCCCGGGTGGTAGTGTATCCTACAATCATAATCCTTGAGTAATTAAATCCATCTCTTTTGCCTCATGTTGAGTACTTTTGTGGGAAAATATACTTCAAACTCTTATGATCAACATAAATCTCACATTTTTCACCATAGAGGTAGTGCCTCAATATCTTCAATGCAAAGATCACAACTGTTAACTCTAGATCATGATTATGACAGTTTTTTTCATGAATTTTCAACTGTCGTGATGCATAGGAAATAACCATATCATTCTGCATAAGGACACAACCAAGTCCTTTCATCGATGCATCACTATAAATAATGAACCCTTAATTCACCGATGGTAGAGTCAATATAGGAGAAATGACTAATCTTCTCTTCAGTTCTTCAAAACATTTGTCACACTCTTTTTTCCAACAAATTTAACCCCATTACATGTGAGCTTCGTTAATGGGTTATCCAATCAGGAAAAATTCTGGACGAAATGTCGATAATAACCAGCTAAACCAATAAAACTACGTACCTCAGTTATATTCGTAGGTGCTGGCCATTCTTGGATTGCCTTGGTCTTTGAATGATCAACCGAGATTCCATATTTATAGACAATATGGCCAAGAAAATAAATCTCCTGAAACCAGAATTCAAACTTGCTAAACTTCCCATATAATTCATGTCTTCTCAGAGTCTTCAAGATAATGCGCAAATGATTTTCATGATCTTCGTAGCTTTTTGAGTATACCAAGATATCATCAATAAATACCTCCAAAAATTCATCGAGATATTCCTTGAAAATTCTATTCATCAAATCCATGAATAAAGAGGGTGCATTAGTCAATCCAAAAGGCATTACTGTAAACTCATAATGCTCGTACCTGGTTCGAAATGCTTTTTTCGGAATGTCTTCCTTCTTCACACACAACTGATGGTATCCATATCGATGGTCAATCATTGAAAAGTATTGAGCTCCATGCAGTTGGTCAAATAAATCATCAATGCGAGGTAGGGGATACTCGTTCTTTATTTTTATAGCATTGATCTACCTGTAGTCGATACATAACCTCATGGATCCATCATTATTTTTAACAAAAAGATAAGGGGCTCCCCATGGAGAAACAATAGGGTGAATAAATCATTTATTACTCAATTCCTCTAGTTGTTTCTTTAGTTCGACTAATTCTACAGTGGCCATTCTATAAGCGGTCTTCGACATAGGCATTCATCCAGGAATTAAATCAATGGATAACTCAACTTCTCATTCTGGAGGATTTCCAGGTAAATCATCCAGAAATACATCTATATATTCTTTCACAATAGGTACATCCTCTATTTGAACATTCCTTTCCTCACCCAGAGTTATTTCATTCTCTTCCTCCTCAATAATTTAATTTAGTTGAGCTACTGGGGGTGGATCTAGATAAGAATTAGGCGGTGACTATTCTGCTCTAAAGATAAGGTGTTCCTTATCATCATCATCAAGAATCGTAAAATCTTTCTTCTTACAATAAATCTTCGCATCATAGTCCAAAATCCAGCCCATACTGAGGATTATATCAAACTCAATCATAGGTATGATGATGAGATCAGCAGATAAAGAACATTTATGTTCTCTAATGGGGACTGACTCACAAAACATTGTTGCAATGATGCTTCCCTTAGGAGTTTTAACTGAAAACTCCCTTGTTAAAACAAATTGGAAATCTCTAATTTTCTTAGGAAACTAGGAAGATATGAAACAATGTGATGATCCATAATCAAATAATGCACTTTCTAAACTTAAGGAAACCATTAAATTACCTGCCACCACATCTTTCGGAGCTTCTACCTCAGCAGTAGTGATAGAATAAGCTTGGACTTGATCCCTTGGCATTTTCTGAGTTAAGTTCCCCTGACGCTTAGGACATTCATTTTCATAATTCCCCATCTCCTTGCAATTGTAGCACTAAACATTGGTAGCTTCCTTCTTCCCTTTTCAATCACGATCTTGGTGGCATTTTTCACCACACTTATAACAGACACTCGTTCCCTTCAAGAAAGTACCGGGGTGTTTCTTCCCACATTTACCATAGGATAGATATTCAACATTTCCCTTCTTCCGCTTATTTCCATTCTCAGATTGATCAGCAGATCTCTTCTTCTCTTTCTTTTCTTTAAATTCATAAGACATAGAAAATTCCTATTCGGTCTTGATATCACATGAGACAATGTCTTCGTACGACGAGAAGGATTGTGATACTAATGCTTGACGGATAAATGGTTTTAACCCATCAAAGAAACGATCAATCTTGCTTCTTGGGTTACTTATATAATCTCCAGCATACCTTGCTGACCTTGTAATGTTAGCCTTATACTTTGTGACATACTCCTCCTCCTTTTGTCTCAGACTCAGAAACTGCCTTTCCATATCTTCTCGATGGTCATGAGGAAATTATTTTTCTAAAAAGAGACTTTTGAACTCCGTCCATTCCATATTTGATACTTCATCATCTTCCTTCGTATTTTGAAACAATGACAACCATTGATCAGCATCTCCAGTGAGGTGGTAAACTGCTATGATAACTTTTTCCCTTTCACTACTCCCCAAAGCCTAAAATATTTTCTCTAGGGAAAATATCTATTGCTCAACTACTAAGGGATTTATACTCCCATTGAACTTTGGTGGTTGTTGCCTCATGAATCAATCTAACATTGATCCTATAAACTTTGGATCAGGGTGCTCCATACGGGTAAGGTTATTATTCATAACCTGAGTAAGTTGTACCAGTATAGTGATTAGCTGATCGGCACCAGTTGCATCACCAGATCCACTATAATTATCTTCAGGAGGAGGGAAATCCCTACATGGAGTGCGTGCATTGATACGGTTTCCATTTCTTCCACTAGGCGCCATTTCTAAACAATGGTATAAACTATATCAGTTTGTGAATCAAAATACATAATCCCATACTTATAAAACACTTAACATAAATTGAACTATTATGGATGTAATCCATAATCATAAGAATGTTTTCTTTGAGGAAGTATATACTCATAAACCCTTAATAATTATTTGTAATGAAAATGAGATTTATCCTAATCATATCCCCCGGGAGTGTCGTAACCAAGAGTGCAGCAAGGCCCGTTGTCGTCCACCAGTTCCCGTTCGAGTCTAGCTCAAAGCGGTGTTTTCGGGTTTTACCCCTAGGTACATCTGTGCCAGATCCGCCACTACCTGCTCATATCCAGACAGGTATGTATTTTTCGGAAAACTCACAAAATCTCTACAATACCAAAATTCTAGGATGTTCTTTTATACTAATCCTCAAAGTCCATATTAGGTTTATGTGCTCTAATCAGATTTTATCTAAATATAGCTTCCATGGTTTGTACTAAACTTGCTCTGATAACAACTGCAATGCCCCAACCCCAGTTACCCAGAGTCGGTGCATTATTAAATAACATTGGCATGATCACATGAAAGATCAAATCTTGAAAGACTGATTGGTTTAGTATCCTTGGAAACAATAGATATAATCATAAGGTTTACATTACATCATAAAATGAAAACTACATCAACATAGTCTCCATAGTCCACACTCTTATCCCCTCACACTATCCCTGCAGGTCATTCCTAAATTACTTCTTCACATCCTGGGAAAAATGAAACATAGAAAATGGGTGAGCTCAAATGCCCAGTAAGGATAACAATATAGCGGAAACATTCATAAATAAGAATAAACATTTAAGGCAATGTATAACTAAAACGAAAGCCTTTTAAACTTAACTTCAATATAGTATGGAAAAAGTAAAATGAAATAATGTCATTTACTTATTCACATGGATATTCTACTAATCGAATAATCACATGCAATATCAATAACCACTTTCATAATGATGTAATGCAAAATGCCAGACTATCATAACCACATAGCCAAGGCCTCGTGCCAAGACTACAAATAAGATTTTTCCAAGGCCTTGTGCCAAGACACTAGTTTGTCTCATGAGACCTACCGACGCATCGAGGAGCTATAGCGGGCTCCACCTGTCACATATTAAGTCAAATGCATTCCCATATGAAATGTTTTAAACATAACATAAACATTCATATTAAAACTAGCATACGAATTGTAAATACTTCATCCATAAACCATGAATGGTATAAAAATAACACATCCATAGTAAAACATATCACAAAAAAATCAATACAATATAGATGTTTTGTATCATAATAAATCAACTTCAAATAATCGTAAAATCCATCAAAGGATATTGACATAGATGAAATCAAAACTCTTTTTAGAGAAATATCTCTTTCTATTTTGAAATCATTTAAGAGTCATATATTTATAAAATAAAACATTTTCTTTGAAAATATTCTTATAATCTTGTAAGGGAAGCTTCGATGATTTTATAACGGCGGAAAATAGCCGCACCCGCCATATAAGTTAAAAAAACATTCTTACCTTAATTCTGTCGAAAAGGTTAAAAATCACCTTGTTTGGAAAATGACGGAATGATTCCTTTATAAACCTCTTATAAAAAGTCAAACAAGGGTTTACATGACTTTAACCCATATTCTAGTAAATATTAAAAATGTTTTGAAATTTATGTTTAAGAAACATGGATGTGGATGATAAAGAGATCCCAGTAGATTATTACGTATAAACAACCTCGGATAATGAAGAGATTGCGAAATTAACCCTTACCTTGTACTTTTCCTAGGTTGGGGTAGGTTAACATCCTGTGTAATGGTGAAATAATTTTTATTAAATTATACAAGAATATGATATCATTTGTGATCTTTAAACATTGATTTGTTAATAATATCTTAGTATTATCGTCGTTTCAGGTGTTAACATACTCGTTTTCATTGATATATTTTGTTACGTAAGACATGTTTGTTATGGATAAGATGTATCTTATTCATATACATAATTATATAAAGTCCTTAAATATTATTTTTAAATTATAAAATGATAATTATACTTGAATGGATACGATGGAGAATGAATCTCATCGCGTTCGGGGAGACGATAGTCCGTACGTACACACGAGCGACAATATCATTTTTTTGATATTAAAATAATATATAATTGGATGGTATAACATATATAAAGAATCATTATCATGTTATATTTGTTATTTAAATTAGTTACACATCATTATTATACCCATCCAAATAATAATTTATTGAATAACAATTACACCACGACGTGGAGACGGTAAGCCGTACATACGCACGTATGGTGACATGTTATTAAAATGATGGATAGAATACTGAATATGGTTGTAAAATATTTATAATAATATCACAGTATATATAATATACTGGAGTTATTATTTTAGAATGGTAATAACAAAGAAGGTTGATGTGGAAGAAGAAATGAATTCGAAAAAGGGTGGTGAAAACATTACCTCTTCTTCGGGATCTTCCTTTTGATTTGATCAAAAGGGCTCCATAGGATGGCTTTCTGATCAAACTAAGGCATCTAAGTTGTATTGAGGAAAGTTTAGAGAGTATTTGGGCAGAGTTTGGCCGATCCAAAAGGCTTTGAAGGTGTTAAGTAATGAGAAGGGGGAGTGCCCTTTTATAAGAGGGGTGAGGGGCACCTTTGGAAAAGCTAGAAATATTAATTTATAATAAATTCATATTCGGTTTCTAATGGCTCCAATGTTGATTATTAAAAATTAAAAGTGAGTAAATTTCGATAATAATTCATCCAATATAATTTAGACAGGTTTGGGTTACTATATTAACCTTATCTTTTAGTTTTAACTCTTAGTTAATTAGTTTGACATTTACCATGTCACTTTGTATTTATATATTATATAGTTAATAAACATAATATATAAATCCAAGAGACCCCCAAGTGGTTCATTAATGATACACCTATCATGATATAAGTCTCTTGGCCGAACCTTATTTTTTTAGGAATTTAATATCAATTAATAATATAATATTTGTTTTAATAACTCTTTTATGTCAATTTTGAAACTATTCAATAGTTGATATTTGTAAAACTTATAACAGAATGATTACTTTAAAAAAAGTTAATTAAATCAATAATAATATGTCATATTATCCTATAAAAGTAGTGTAATTCATTAAAAGACTCAAATTATATTTAATTGGGTATTTATAATATCAATTATTTTAATTTTTCACTATTATGGTTATTATTATATCATCATTGTGTTAATAATAAATTAAATTATTTAATGTCTAAAAATTATAAATAAAATATCATTATGTATGAAATCTTTTTAGATTTCTAATGAATATTCACAATCGATAATATATTATGTATTACCATATATTGAAAATGGTTTAGTAAATAAAATTTGATATTAACTCTTTTAACTCTTCTTTGAATTAAATAATAATAAATGTCCTAATCTAATCTAAGTGTACCTAAATGATAATATTTTATTCCTAAGGTTGTTTTTGGTCGAGATACACTTGTCCAATAGAATTAGGACATGTGTTAGGGTAATATTAATATCAATTTTACCCTTAATTATCCTATTTACTTTTAACCGTGGTAAATAAAAGTAAAAAGTTACTATTCACCAAAAATTATTTTCATCTCAATGAACCACATTTTACTTCTTTATATAAACCGTGTCTCACGGATTTTCAAAATTACATTCACACAAGTGGTAAAATTATGTTTTATGAAAAAATCAATTTTTTAACTACCACTTAGTAGTTTCACTATTCATCAAAAATTGAAGTTTTTCAGAACAATGCCAAAATTTCACCGTAAGATATAATTGATATTCCAAATTCAAAAATGATGTCTATTTCACAAAATTCCAAACATTTTTGTTTCATTAATTAATTTTATAATTAATTCCCACTGTCACAACAAATAGCGTTTTTTAAGAAACAATATATACCGAAAGATTGAGAATTGTTTAGGTCCAATTTCAAAGTGAAATTAATTATAATGAACACCATTCGATAAAATGGTAAAAATATATTCTAATTATACTTTAAAACCACTCAATAATATAATTTATCACTATAAATTATTTTGATTAAAAAAGTTGTTTTTAAGTATTTTTCACTATTCACAATAATTGGAAGTTCTCAGAAAAATACCAAAAATTCATCATAGGATAATTTCGATATTCCGAAACAAAAAATGAAGTCCATTTTGATATATAATATATATATAATTTTAAAAGGTACATATTACTATTCATAACGGCTAGTTTGATTGGTTGTGGTGTGTTAGAACTCGATATTGCGTACAACACACGCTATCACATTATTCAAAGTGAAGCGTACCACTGATGCTTGGGGTATTACACTATGACCAACATATATGTTTGATATGCCTTTTTTAACTATATAAAATTTACGTGTCATTACACCATGGCCAGGGAATTTAATGGGATGGTTCAATTCCAATCAAATGGTCGAGATATCATCCTCTATAAAGATGGAATGGAAAAATATTTCTTAAACTAATTCCTTAATGACATGTCACTATTGACACACCCAATGTATCAAACATACAAATGATCTATTATCATATTTTTCAATAGAATTCAACTTAGTAAGTAATTTTTATCATTCATTAATAAAAATATTAAAGTATAAGGACCATTTCACACGATCATTTATAGGAATACCTAATGGAACCAAAAAATGTGGAATTCCTACATGAGGGTTCGTTTCATAATACCCCGTCCGAAATATTATGATGTGGGAAAATCATGAGATGAAGCCTCATATACATCCAAGTACTCATATACATCCAAGTACTCACAACTAACTATTTATGAACTATGTGTCCAGTCATAGTACATTATCAAACCACATAACATTATTTTTGAATGCAATCATATAAGATTAATGTTATCAGCATAGTCTAGAACTAATTTTTCATTATCAATGAGATATATAATCTAAGACAACATTCAATTAGATTCATGCATAGGAACAGAAAATATGTAATAACATGTTGTATTAATATTAAAATCCTTGAATATATAGGTATTCAATTTTCAAACATTTTTCCCTATTCCATCAACTCCAATAGTTAGACCCACATCATGTACAATGAATTAAGATCAAGCTAACACCAAAACAACATTTTTTAATATTATTATCCCCAGGTGAATATTTCTAAAATCCATCATCACCATGATTCTATCGATATTAAGATATCATTTCTTGAAAACCACAAAGTCTTCATAGTATCATCCTTTTAGGATTTTTTTGGATATATGAATATTTGAACATTTTAATATATAATAAAGGTATTAGAATGAGTTGAAATGTTGATTTATTATTTATAATTAATTATGGAATTTTAAAAAATCTAATGTAATAACATTTCATAATGAAAATCAGAGGAATTTGAAGGATTGAAATAAAAACGGAGAGAATGGTTAAGAATTGTTACATTGAAATAATAATGGATTTTCAAAAGGATGTAATGATATAAAATATTTAATTTATCATTAAAAATGATTCAAAATGATTATTATACCATGAAATTGGATGAATATATGTACATGAGAAACAATTAAAATTATATTATAATAAATAGATTTAATTTTAAATTTTATGTGAATGATCGAGAATGATGACTTTTAAAATATTAAGGGAAAATCCATAAAACTGTAGAGACTCCATAAAAATAGTCTTATGATGGAAATGTTACACAATATGAGATCAATGGATTTAGATTATCGGGTAATAAATTTTCAGTTTGGAAATTATTAAAAATTAAGAGAAATTGTTTGATATTTTCCAAACATACCCTTGAAAATAAAAGTTGTGGCATATTGGAATCCATTATCATGGCCATTTTTTAAGATCATAGTTTCTGAAGTTTAAGTCATGATTTTTTTTATTTTAGAGTAATATAATCAATATATGTATTTTTAATACTTTTAGTGCCGAAGAGTTTCTTTTTTATACATAATTTTAATAGTATTCGTAAAATATAATATTGGTTTTAGTAAATTCAGTACATATTTGTAAATTTAATTTTACTACATTAAATATAATTATTATAATAAATAAATATATTATTATTTGAAATTTGAGTTATATTACTAATGTAATTTTTTTTATCCATTTTCATGTCATAATACATAACAAATTCATAACGTATTCAATTTCTTACCCAAATATTTATATGTTCTGAATGAATTTTGATAAATTATCCATTCGAATATTTAAAATATCATATTTCAGGAAAATAAAATACATTTTATAAAAAAATTCTAAAGATTTTAAATTTATTCTTAAATGAAAAATTACATTTATTAGAAAATATTGATTTTTATCACATGATCACATTTCTAATGCATTGAAAAATTTTGTATGATGACAAAAATTAAATTTTATATTTAAAATTGAATATATTACATTGTTTGTAAACATTTACAAAAAATAAATTATATATAATTTATTAATTTAGCATGAAAAAATTCTAAAGAAATATATACATAAATATTATCAAAAATTTCAATTATTTATACACCCAATTTTTTATTGGTATGTATTTTTTTAATTTAATTTCATTGATAACATACATTACATTCAACATCATGAATAAAATACAACTAAATATTATTATTTATGTTCCACTATTATAAACATTCCATTAAATTAGTTGTTATTAATAGTATTACCTACCATATGAAAATATATGGTTTATAAATATGTAAGATGAATTCATTGGTTACTAATTAATTATGAACGAAAATACAATCCAATTTAATATAAAAGTGAAATTTTTATTTTTTTTCTCCCAAAGGTGTTTTTCCTTAATATATTTTATTAATTTTAATTATTAAATGTTAATAATGAAATATATTTTTTATATGTTGAATAAAATATTTTTATATACATTAAATATATTTTATAGTGATAAGATATGAACAAAGACAATTTTATTCAAAAAAAATATTTTTCTAAAGGCAATTTTACATCGGTTCGTGAGGCGATTTTTCGTTGTAAAGACGATCAACAATTTTGATTCCCATTTGATGCAATAGAAGATAGGCATAAATGATGAAACTAATTTAATAAAATATTCATATACGATATATTATTGTTATAATATAACATCAATGTTAAAATATATTTTTAGAAATTAGAAGAATATATTAAATAAAAATTCATGGTTTTGAGCTATACATATTATTTAGGGAGATTTTTTTGGTTTATTACAAAAGAAAACCTAAGAGAGATTTATAAAAAAAATTCATACCTAAAATAGGGAGGGTTGTAATACATATATTTGGTTATGTCTTGGATGGAAGAAAGGTATTTTTATTTATGAATAAGGAATGAGAGAGGATTTCTTTTTTTATGTGGGGAAAGGAACAATCAATGAAACTAATTTGAAATTTTCCAAAAGAGTTGAAAATGAGAAATCCATTTCCCTAAAAAAATATTTCAAATGATGATAAAATCTAAAATGATATATGATAATGTTTTCAATATTTCTCAAAAAATCATTTAAACAGGTATTTGGAAAAAATATCTTATCTTTTTGTTTAACCCTAAGGTAAAACCATTTTTACCATAATTGCGATAATTAGTTTTTACTATATTTACTATTCATTTTAGAAAAAAATTTAGTTGTTGATGTTTTATAATATTAATTGTCAATATTATACATTTTTAATAGATTTTTGAAAACTATATTTATAGAAGTAGAGAATCGTAATTTAAAATTAATCATGTTGACAAGATGAAAATGATTCTTCAAAAGAGAAAATATTCATAAGTTGAGTTATTTTACTCAGAAAATTCAACATTGTATTGATATAAACAAAAAAATTGGATTAAATATTATATATGTAAACATATTTTACTTCTAAATCAATATAAATATAAAATGTATCTTCTAAATGTTTTAAAAGAAATTACTGTTTTTAATAAAAAAACATTATTAGTTATTATTAATAGAAAATTAATAATTGCAGAAAATTATAGAAACTAAACATAATTATATATTTGAGAAGAATTATTAAAAAATAAATTTATTATTTAAAAATAAGTTTTCTAAATGGGTAAAAAATGTATTTTAATATTTGATCACATAGCAAAAATATAACATTATAAGAAAATTTTATTTTCGATGAATATAATGACATTGTTAAAAATTAAAAAGTTATTTTTTAATATATTTTTAATCACAAATAATTACACATAAATATATAAAAGTGGTCATTCTAATTCATACTAGATAATATCATGTTTACAAAATTCATGTTTGAATAATAATATTAAGAGAATATCATGGTTCATTAAAGATCGTTTTTTGTGTGTAACAGAAGCTATAAAACTCAAGAAATTTTTTTGAAAAAATATCATTAAGTGTGTGGTTGTATCATTATTCCCCCTTTAAATTAATTTATCACCTAAAGTGAATGACTTTGATATAAAAAATGAGGGTAATTATTTCACATCATATCATTATTTTCCAATTTAGCTTCTTTAAAATATTTTTTTCCATTAAAACATAACTAGGTGTGTGTTATTTTTCAGATAACTTCCACTCTATGATATTGAACCATCAAAGTTGATTTTTGATAAGAATTATCAAGGTATGGTGGTACAAACTATGACATTAGTACCTGTGATGAATCTGCTATTTATTTCCTTAATGGAGATACATGCAACACATATTGACTTGATATAGATTTAGTCAAAGAACAAAGTGATATGAAACCCCATAACTAGGGATAAACATTCATTTTTTTCCAAAGCTCATAACCATGATCCATGGATAATTTCATAGAAACCCCATATTACCAAATTAATTTTCTAGTCCGTGTTGATGATTGTCATCATAACATTTCTATCAACATTATAATTCTATTCTACATTATTGAATTACTCTAAAATTATCTTCCATTTCATCCATAATCTCTTATACCAATTTCATCCATTCTCAATCATCAAAAAAATAAAATGTTTGAGTTTTAATCATATTACAGTATATGGAATCATAAGGATCCATATTATTGCTGGATTGAATGTTATTATAATATGAAAACTAAACTAGTGGAAGTATGGTACATATTTCTATAACTAAACTCTCTATCCAAATCCTGCTGATTATTTTTAAAGAACGTCAATGTATACGAAAATTATCTGACAGATGAAATATTTTATGATAGTCCACAATACCTTACCACTTTACTAATGTATATTATAGAATTATGATCAAGAGAGCGTTCATTTTTTATAGCAATGAAGTGTATCGACTTCTTGAGGATATCTACAAAATCCCATATAAAATTATTCCTTTTATATATCTTTAAGATTGAAAAAAATTCAAGGTGATGTTTTCACATTTCTATTTTGGTATTATTAATGGTTATAAGATCCACTTAGACATTTTTTTCCTAATTTATAACACATTAACATAGAAATAACTGATATTCAATCTATGAAATATTTTTATTCATTACATCCCACTATATAATTTATTTCAAATGTCTATACATCATTGTACTACCCAGATGAATAGAGAATAATGAAATATGATATTCATCTAAAAGCTCCATATTCAAATACATTATAGATGGAACACATATATGATTCATAAAAATTATAATTCAATCACAATAAAGGATAAATCATGAAAGTATATCCCTTTTTTAAATCTCCAAATCATCTTTTTGGGCCACTTTCCCCCACATGGATATATAGTTTAAAAATTAATTATGAATTCTATTATTTACACACTTCCATTATAATATTATGATATATCATTTGAAAATACATGAATATTAGATCCTTAGTGATCCTTATCATAGATAAGATAGCATAATCCATTTTAATGAAATCATTTACAACAATATTCAATTTCTTAGGGAGTTAATTTATAGATTATTCATAATTTTTAATCACATTTGACCATATTCTATAGAAAATATCCAACCACTTCTATGTGAATATAAAAATTATTATTTTATTAATATATATATCTCAATATTCTCCATTTAAAAAATTCTTTTATATATATATCAATACAATTATATTATCATACTATATATAAGTATTTGGATAATTTTTCACATAATCGATAAATTATGAAGATGAATAAGTTACAAATATGTAATTTTATATTATAACACATCCCATCCACTTTTTCAATGAATCAAAATATATTACAAATCCATATCCACTATAGTTTAATGTGAGAAGAAGTTATCTAACTATTATTTTCTTTAGTTATATTATATTTTCCCCACATTCATCATTTCAAAGGAAACAAGCTACCTTTTGAGTTACTTTTGTTACTGTATTAGATATGTGATATGAATATTCAAAAAACCCTATATTACATCCTTCCAATCCAAGAAATCTATAGATCTCAATCACTATGGTTGGTATAGTATCACATTTTATAACCACTATCATTGATGGTTCAACAGATATTCCCTTACATGATATTATATTTCCCCAAAAAATACTTTTTAAAAAAAATTAAAATAAATTTCCACACATCGTTTTTTATTGAGAAATAATGATTATAAATTTTTTGATTAATATGACGATCATAAAGAAATATATCAATAATAACATGTATAATAATATTATCATTGATTTGGAGTTTATCCCCAACTTCTATGATAAGCTCCCATTTGGAATGAGAATAGATTCCTTAATGATAATTGTGGTTTTCATAATATGTTCTAATTTTTCATCTATATTATACATGATCTTTGGTTAGTTTGAAATATAAAATTTTAAATACATTCCTCGATAATTGGTTTGGTATTTATGTATTTTAATAAAATCAATTCTGGTGATAAAACTGAATTTAAATAGGCTGGGATTAACGAGGATTTAATGAAGCACATTCTCTACAAAAATCTACCAAAGAAGAATCATATATTTGAGTTGTGAGAATTCCTACAGTAGGGATTTTAAATTGTAATACAACATCTAATACTTTGGTATATGAATTAAAATTAAAATATTATTTTGACATTATAATTGAATTTTTAAAACTAAGATAATATAAGATACTGATATTTTTTATCAAACATATCACCACCCCACCTTTATTGTTATGTCCGTAATTCTATTATAAAATGAAAATGGTCATCATGAATGTCAAACATGATTGGTCTGAGCGAAAAATCAATCTGAGGATATATATATATTGAATCAATATTATTAATATATGAAAACATATGTTTAACCTATGTTATGTGTGGTTACAATCGATTCAAATCCTTCATGACTGTTCTTAATCTGTTTGTACATTTCAAAAAACATATCCCTCTGGAGTGTCACTCAAGGTGTATACTAAGTCTCATAGTCATGAAATAGGTGTTCAATGATTCAAATCCAAATTTTCCTTATTGGATCATGAACCACCATGTAAAATTTTTTCAGTACCACGTTAACTTTTAGTGTCCAGATAAAGACGAATTTTCATGAAACCCACATTTTCAATCCTTTTCCAAGATTATATGAAATTTTTCGTTACATTGTCTTGTTCCTTAGACGTATACATGGAAATATTATTAGAAATATCCTTAGATATATCTATAATAATTATAACAATATTTAATCCAAATGTATAAGTGCATATTTCATTGTATACCAAATACAGAAACCCATAATTTTAATTCCAAAATGTTACATCTATTTAGGTGAATATTTAATACATTACTAAAAAATACATTCAATATGATTATAATGGTTGAATTTATTTTTAGACTAGATACACAATATTGTTATTTCATGACATATATTCAACTTCTATCATAAATATCATCACAAATTGTAATCATTATAGAGATACCCTAATAAAAACATTCTTCAAAACATATGGAAAGTAAACACAAGAAATTGTGATCATAGATGCTGAGTAAGGGTATACAATGATGATATAAATTGATTATCAAATCAAATAATAACATAATATTAATGGTATGAAATTATAAATATAACATTAACAGATCATATTTAATATATGACTGATTATAAGAATGATCTATGGAATACAATAGTATCATATCAAAACTAATGAACCATATAGGTGAGAAATCAACAAAATACAATCAGGTACCTTTTTATAATGTTATTATAAGAATGTAACCATGAAATATATATAATTAAATTTATATGAAATGTTTATAATTAAATACCGTCATATCAAAATTGATTTTTCATACACACATATATCTAATTTCAAAATAGATTAGTTATCATCACCCATTTCCCATAGTGGATCAAGCGTATCATATAGATTCCAAATGGGTATCCTAAAAATTTTAATTTATTCTTCATAATATATTGAGATATGATACATTTACCAATTACGTAAATGAATATATACGACCCAAACCTCACTTGAACCATGAATTTGTAAGCCTCACGATCATAAAACAGTCACTACTGCATTACACATTGAAAATGAATATGATTCATGATCAATTAATCACAACATAACCCATAAAGGAAATGGTTATCATAAGAATCTCATAAACTAAACAATAATAACCATTAAAATATAATGTGGTTCACAGAAATCTCTTCACAATAACCAAAACCACCCAAACGAATAATTATGGTAACATTTGATCATATCCCCAACAATTATTGTAGAACATCAATGTATGTAATCCTATATGGAAAATGATTTTTATAGAGTGAATAAAACATTTCTTATTCAAAATTAACTTTTAAATTAAAAAATAACAGATTAAAAACTAAAATATCCCAAAATAATTGATAAAATTATTTAATTAGAATATAAACAATGTATTTAAAAATAATTCATTAAAAAAAGGAATGTTGTGTTGTTATGAAATTATGTTAATGTCATACATGTTAAAGTGATTATTAATATTAAATTTTTAGTAAAATACATATGGGTGTTCTTTAGAAATAACCATTAATATTCCTTTAAACACGATTTTAAAATATGAAAATAAGTAAAAAATGTATTCAAAAAATCGTATTATATTTATAAGAACTATAATTATAACATTTTAAGGAAATGTCGATATTGATGAAAAAGGGTTTTTGATTGAAGAGATTAATAAATTTGGATTATAATGATAAAAATTATACAAGAATAATAGGAATATAATAAAAATAAAAATGAATGTAAAATATTTAATTTCAATAAATAAATATATGTTAATTAATTCCATGAGATTTTTGGAATATAGGCCATATGAACTCATAATTGAATTCATAATCATAAAATCATGATAAATAATTATATTTTAACAAAAAACCCTAAAATATTTTGTAAATTTATAATTGTAAGCCCCATTAAATATGTGAAATTATTTGATATGTATATTCCATAATTCTAATGACAAATACCACAAAAACATTCATTGGTATTATATACACTAAACAAAATAAACAAGTGGTGTATAAGGAATGTGTCACACACAAATAAAAGTGAGATGAGGATTCATTAACTCATTGGTAGTATAAAAAATAATAATCCCTATAAAATAATATCATAATATTAAAATAATAATATGATGAATAGAAATGTATTCATGGTTTAAGATATCTTATAGGTTTTATATACACCACACAATACATAGGAGTTTTGATTATGGAGTATGACTCTCTCTAATAAAAGAGAAATTTGAAATCCCATACTATTAGTGTCTACTTTATTCAAACACATTTTAACCTCACTTATATTAAATATAAATCAAATATAAATTTATTAATTAACCATTATAGAATTTATTATAACATATGTTATTTACTTATTACCTTTTATAACATATTTATTAACAATTAGTTGTTTTAAACATGTTATAGGAAATGCCATCATCAGTTTTCATATATGTTTTTTTGTCCTTTTACAATGATCTCAATTAAATAATATATAAAATATTAAAAATAATATCATATCATATATATATATAATAAATATTTAATGTTATATATGAAAAATAAATCACATCTTCCTCGATGACGGTGGACCATATGTATAAAAGAATGTTTTTGTCATTTTATCAATAGATGAAATGGAAGAATAATGGAAATAATATTAGCCTTAATGAATAATTTATATTTACTATATATCCACTATTTTCAAAAACCGTTTCCTTATTAATATAAATTTAAAGTGCATTTTTATAAATAATTGCATCACTTAGTGACACGGTTGTAAGTCATACACAAAAGCGGCATTATCATATTACAATAGAATGTAATTTAAAAATTAATATGTGATTTAAGTTTCTATATTCAATATTTTATGAATAATAAAATATTAATATTTTATAAATATCATTATAGATAGTTTAAATATGGGTGATTGAAAACAATCTACATCAGTATGTGATGCAATAGTCCACCGTACCCATGATCGATAGTTTCATGTCCAATTTTATTGAAGAGGAGAATGGTGTGGGTAATGAAACTAAGATTATAGCATATAAATATATGGGAAAATGCTATGATATTATATAATCAAATTTTAAAAATATTTTAATTATGTATATAAATAAATATAATGATAGGACATTGTTAAGAGTTATACATCTTCTTTCAGGGAGCCTATTTTGGGTTCTACTTAAAGCCTCCTTGGGAGGGTTTAAAAATAAATTAAATTACCACATGACATGGGGAGATATGTATGGAATTTATTTGGGATTTTAATGTTAATGAAAATATAATTTTATGTTTTACATTTGTATGAGAATAGAGGCACTTATATATGTGGGGAAATGAAACCAATTTGACCCAACATAGAAATTCCCCAAAATAGAAAAAATTTACAAATTCTTTATAAAGAAAAATTTCTTGAATTTGAAATATTTTAGAAATTATGATATGATAAGGTAAATTAATTTCAATGATATATGATTTATACTTGTTTTATTATCACATTTAGGCTTTTTTTTGTTTAACCCCATGTTACTCCTCAGTTATCCTTTAAAATTGTAAATTTTTTTCAATGTTTTTATAATTACGTTTGAAATTTTTTTTAATGAATTATTTTATAATATTAATTATTATTATTCCAAATATAGAATATTTTATTTTGAATCCCACTCAAATAAGTGAATAAAGCTGAAAAAAATTAAACCCATGGAATCAATGAAAATTTTGTTATCCCAAGATAATCTTTTTTAAATTAAAAAAATTTTAAAAATTTTAAATTCATTACTATGCCCTAAATTTGACTAATAAATTTATAATTAATATAAATTTTAATTAAAATCTTATTAATATAAAAAATATGTTGTATTTTACATAAACATAATAAATGTTTTTATTGAAAAGAATTATTTTTTAATATTCAATAAATAATTTATCATTAAAGAAGAGTCTCAAAATTTCGATGAAAAATAATTTTGGAAATTATTTTTCCAGAATTTTGTTTGTTCATTCAAAAAAATAAAAAAATTAGAAATAAATTTCATTATATGATACAAAATTTAAATAAATAACAATTTTTATAGAATTTTTTTTTCAAGCGTTTAAAGAAATTACTAAAAATTATGTAATTATTGTAAATATATTTTTATTATTAAAAATAATTATAAAATATTTCAAAAGGTTGTTTATTGATAAAAAAAAAGAAAAAATTTAATATCTTGGTTATAATGTTAATATTTATATTATAATATTTATAGAAAATTTTGGATTGTTAAAATTCATTGTGGTGTGTAACAAAATCAATTGAAAAGGTTAAATTTATTTTTTAAAAATCATATATTTTTAAGGTATTAGAGGAAATATTGTAATTTAATTTTTTTCCAAATAATTTCACTTTTATAATTTCTATATGATTTCATGTTCATTATTTTATAATAATTTTTATTAATGTAATTCATTTTCCCATTTTCATGGTTTTTGAAATTAATTTCTAGTCAACATTTTAAAAAATATATTTTAAAAACAAATATAACTAATGGGGAACATTATTTATTATAATTTTCAATGTAACTATCATTGGTTTTTAATAATTTGTTTCCTATACATAAATGTCCATTAATATTTATTGTTTTCCTTTTGATATATTCTAAAATTGTACCATACATGTTCTTTCATTTAATGAATCTTCATATTGTTTTGTTGAAATTATTTTAAAATCCATATATTTTTAATATGGTTATTGATAAATTATTAGATTAGGGATTTTTTAATATAGATGTTCTTTAATATCTATGATATATTATATATCATTTCAATAATATCTATATGAATTTTGACTTAACCAAATAATTATTTTTTATAAACAATGATAGATTTAATTTTTCTCACCAGGAAACATAATACGTTCATTGATAATGGAAATAATGACATTCGCTATACTATTTATATCAATTTAATTTTTTATTAATTATTAATACATGTTGATTAATTAATTCATTTTATACATTCTTATCATGTGATGGATTCATTAGAATTATTTAGGCAGGGGTGGGACCAAAAATTAATTAGCCTTTTGATACATCTATTAGTCACATGAGAGAATTTATTTTTGTTGTTTGATATATGTCTCTCCCTATAAAAATAATTTCTATATTGAATACTTGATGGAATATTTAATATGAATTAGTGAATGGTTATGCTCATAATGATATATCAACTCAAAAAAATTTGCTGGTTTAATGAGAAAAACAGATTTTATATTTAGTTAAAGCATTACATATTTATATGTGATATCATTTCCTGAAATCATGAAGATTAGATTAAGATAAATAAAATTATACATTCCATCACTATGAAATTTATTATTTATAACCATGTGATTATAGAAAATTTTATTCTCAAAACGTTTATATATTTCATGATCTTCTTATTATTGACATAATATTATTTTAATATTATTTATTCCAACAATATTATCCACACCTTTTTTATTTGGTTATGGATTTTGTTGTACAAAACTCCTTTGTTGAGAATTTTGGTAAACTCATTCATATGTTTCCATTACATTGGAATTTAAAATGAATTATTTTATATTACATATCAATAGTGGTATCATGACTTGAGATTTTAAGATTGATAACGAAAACGTATTAAACAAATTAGTAACAAAGGATTTGTGAGAAGAAAAAACAATTTAATATTAAATATATGGGGAGTTTTAGTTAAGGTTTTTATTACTACTTCCCAACTTCCCATAATAAAAATGTTCTTTTGTATGTATTTGATATAATAATATCAATATATCTTATAATTTTTGATGTTTATTTTTCTTCCAATTCATTTTATATCATTCTATTATATAATGAATATGTTTTATTCCCTATATCAGAATGTATATATCATGGGTATTTTAAATTTGATGATAGACGTTTTACTTTATTGGTTTTTTGTATAATACAATAAGATATCAATATTCTATTATGTTCTATTATTATGCACAAACATGGAATATTATACATTATTTTTATGGTCTATTGACATATTTATTTTCTTATGGGAAATGGGAATCATATAAATATTTTATTGGATCACATAAATGATATTTAAGGGGTGATGTTACAGATAGACTCGTGATTGTTGAGTATTTCCATGGGAACAAGATATTTTTGTAAATTGTGGAATCTCTAGTATTTTTATGTTTAATGGATCTTATATTTTTTAGGAATGACTAAATTTACATCATTTACTGGATATACCTTAGATGGGTAAGGTAATTGGAAAATTGTATCAAGGATCTGCCCAACATTATGTTATTGAGAATATTCTTATCAATTGGGGATATAGTTTATTTAATATTTTGGGTAATATTCATTTTTCATCCACCCTGGTGTCTATTTTTCTTAATATTTCTACACAAAACTCAAAAATATCATATATGATAATGGATGATTTAGGGATTGGGATGGTGTTTTTGTTTTGGGAGTTTACAATAGAGACCAACATAGGTTATTGATCTTGGAGTATTATGATGTGTCTAGAGAAACCTTTAATAATAAGTAATAATAACATTCATTATGAATTTATTTCTAATAGATGTTTATTTCATATGTGATCCATGAATGTACTAGTTCACTTTCATTAAAACCAAAATTGTTGACATGTATCATTCTATTTTATATAATGTTCAGTATTCCTTTCACGGAGAGTTTTATTCATTGAAATTCCATTTTTTAAAAATCAATTGAATAATACTAATGAGTTTGTATTAATTATTTAAAATTTATTTCCAAAATTATGTGATACGTAATCTAGTCTTACCACATTTTGGTATTTAGTACAATGAAATATTCTTAATGTTTCTCCAAGGGATTCAATCATAGAATGAGAGAGATCAAATTCATGATTGAGTTAAATGTAGGAATAGATCCCATACCAATTCCACCAAAGATAATGGCTCTTATAGAGATTACATAGGTGGTATTTTATGTTTTTTATGTTGATGTTAACGATTTAATTCTCCCATGTACATCCTCTTCAGGTGGTAAAATTATTTTAACCAATATGGGTGATAGTTTGTTCCTTTTAAATGCTTAATAATAATTGTTTACCCAAATTCTGGTCATAAACATATATACAATTATTCTTATATATATTATTTTTGACTATTTTTGGGGATCCATGTAAAACTCTAAATTCAATTTACTATTTTCTTATCATCATATATGAGTGATTCCATTAGATGTTTTTCATGCTATATTCCAATGTATGTATAAATTATATTAATTTTTTATGATATAATTCTTATTAATTAACATACCTAGAATGTTTATGTACCTATTAAATAGGGTTGTCCATATCTATTTATTTTTTTATGTGGTTTAATTAATGGATTAATTTTGGGGTACATTATATTTTTTAGGGCTGTAAAGTCCCAAACATCACCGACATAGATATCACATCTTAATAGATGAATATTTATTACAGATGTCAAATATATGTTGAAAAACCTTAAAGGGTTAGTTACTTTGGATATTATATACACAATATTATTAATTAGTGAAATATATATAACATCTCTTATAAATATGATCCATTTTTAACCATTCATAATCATATACTACATAGTACCTTTTTTCATAACCTAGAAAATGAGACAAAATATGTGGGCTCATATGTTCAATAAGGGATATAATAAAAATACATAGACTTAATTTGAGGATCAGGGTATTATTACATGGGATTAACACATGAAAATCATACCTTGTATTTCAAATATCAATATCTTCAGTCATGGAATATCTATTAGAGGTTCGTAATAAATGAATCATAATGTAATCGAAGAACATGTTCCATGAGAACATAACATAGAAATAAGGCATATATTTGTTTTAATTAAATTAAAAATTTTATCACTTTGTGAACAGGTAAAAATATAAATGGGTTCACTCATTATGTTTTTGACATCAAATCAATATGTCACATAAACTTATAGAAATAAAACCAGGTTCACGAATAACCTTGTGGACATGAAATCTAATTCTTTGAATGAAATCTTATGTATATAATTAGGTTCACAAAAAATGTTTTCAACATGTAATCTAGTTCACACATAACATTGTGAATATTTATTTATGTTCACAGATATCGTATTTACTCATGAGTTTTCCATTCTTACACAATGCATTATAGAGAGGTATAGGTCCCATATATCTCATAATGAAATCCATACTTTTGTGTACAAAAATATTATAAAACCTTAATCTAACAATCACATCATAACCAATGTAACAAAAAGGCTCGATAAGAACTTCATCAATTTTCCGTATCAGAACCCCAAAAAATTTAATTGTTTTCCTAAAAATTTCCTTCATACAAACAATAAAAATATAGATAACCGATATGGAAGATATAATTTAATAATATCCCATGTATTGAATATGTAATATAATGGGATGTTATATATTATGTAAAATGAAATTTAAATATCGCTTTTAACATATCACGAGGTATATAGCCTTTCTACATTAGAAAAAAAATTAAAACATAAAACATTTTCATAATTCATTCCCATGTATATAGACATGGTGTCATATAAAGGAAATATAAAATATTATTTAAAACATTTATTATAAATCATATCATTTCTATTTTTATCATAAAAGATAATTCATAAAATATTTTTGAAATATTTTTTATTTAAAATAAACATTTAAATGTATAAAATAATATTTGAAACATTTTGTGTTTATGACATTTTAATTTTTTTCATGTCATGCATGTTAACACAAATATTCCTTTAACATTTTTAGTAAAAGAGAAATAGAAATTGTTTTGAAAATAGATTGAATAATCCACCAAAATTATTTTTTAAATGGTAAAACCTGGTTATAAATTTAATTAATATATAATTTAAATAATTTTGATAAATTTTTTAAAAAAAATTTAGAAAAATTTATTTTGAATGAAAAATGATTTTCGACCGAATAGGGAAATGATGTCAGTTTTATTTGAAAACATTATTTTGAACTCATGAGTATGTAAATAACGGGAAATTAATGGAAATTAGAAATTTTATAGACATAATCATGTGAAAATTAAATTCATTTGTACATTTATTTTTGGATCATATGAATTCATCATCAAAAACAAAAATAGAAACAATCAAGATAAATGATGGGATTATATGATAAAAACATTACAACATGGTGAAATTGATTCATAATCCCCATTAAGTAATAAAATAAAATAAAATAAAATATATAATGTGAGTAAATAGATTATTTACATTTTATTTCAATAGGGTTATAGTCTCACAAAAAAAATAAGATATGTGAATATCATGACATATCATTTTCTGATTATCCTCTGCTTGTTTCACCTCGACCTTCACGCACGCCCCACTGTGGACTGGTTTGATGGTTTCTTTGGGAAATTGGGATGGTGTTGGTGGATATAATGATGAAGTTTCTAATCATGGAGGCTCTTGGATGTTGTTTTCATGCTATTGGTGTAACACCCCAAGTAAATAATGAATATGACATTTTTATATTTATCCCTATTTGTGGAAAAAATGTCAATATTAATTTAAATAGAAAGCTATGCTTGATGGCTTACCCAATATGCAACAACGAGTTCCTTTGAAATCTTATGTTGCACTCTAATAATAAAATAATATTATTTTAAATTGTAGTTAACGCATAGCCGTTGTATTGACCAGAATGAATATAAATAACTAAAATATGATTATATATGTTTGTTAAATGTTTTTACTTTTATCCAATAAATTTCAGAGGCTTAAAATACAAATGAATCCAATCTTAATCATTGAATACACTAGTTTTTTTAAAAGATTGTTTTACTATCTTTTGATGGAAAACCATTTTTTAAATAAATCTTTTGACAATTTTATAAGCTCTATTTTTCAAAATAAACATATTATTTATGATTGGGACCCTGAAATTCACCTTGGGTTAATTTTTGGTATTTTTCTGACAATGTTCATTTTTTAATGAATAGTGAAAAATACTGCATTTTACATCAAAACTGATTTTTCATATAATTTAATTATATGGTTATATTATATTTTTAATTTGTTTTAAAGTGTAATTAGAATATATTTTTACCATGTAATTCAATGATGGTCATTGAGATTAATTTCACATTGGTATTAGGCATAAACAAGTGCCAAACTTTTCATATATATTGTTTCTAAAAAACCCGCTATTTGTTTTGACAACGAGAAGTTTTTTAAAATTAATTATTTCAATTTATGTGTTTTTAATTTTTTAAAATTTATTACATATTTGGAATCAGAAGCTCCAAATTATGTAATTAAGACTCTTTAGTTTTTTGGACATTATGAATAGTAACGACGGTAATTATCTTTAATTATCATGATTAATGATTAATCAGGTAGTTAAAGATAAAAAAATAATATCATAATAATAAAAAATGACCACAACATGTGTCCTAAAGCTACTGGATGACTCATGGCCGACCATGATATTCCTTGTGTCAAACCTGGGGGCCCCATGGAATCACTTTTGTGAGAAAGTGACTTTTTATCTTTTTATTTTTAAAGAATGTTAAATGTGACAAAGAATGTATCACCTAAGTAAAATATTTTTATTTTTGTCTACATAAATGATATTTTGGACTATAAATATTTATTAGAAATCTAAAAATATTTCCTACATCATGATATATTTTTTTATAATTTTTAGACATTAAATATATTAAATTATTTATGACATCATGATGATGCAGCGATTACCTCATTAATAAAGGATTTAAATAAAATGGAAAGATAATGTAAAATTTAAGACCTACACATGTCAAAAACCTATTGTATGGGTGGATTTCGAACCCTTATCACATTATCCTAGAAACAAATCAATGTGGGTCCATTACAATCTGAAACTCATTTGAAAATAATGTTATATTTTATACCTTTCCATGAGTGCCCCTCCTCTACTCTTATAAAAGGCCCCCACCCTTACCTCCGTACCCACACTTCTAAAACCTTTGGATCGCCCAAACCCTGCCCATTTTGTCTCTCCACATCCCTCTCTAACTCCTTGAATCCTCACATTGGTCAGAAGTATTCCCAGTGAAGCCTTTGAGCTCAAACCAAAGGGAGTTACCCGATTTTAACGTAATGTCTTCACTTGTGTCCTTTCGTTTTATTTTGCTTCTCCATACCCCTAATCTATTTTTATTCATTTATTTTGTAATAAATACAGTATCTTCAATATACTAGAATGTTTTTATATGAAGGATTCTAGCTACACTTACACACACCTACATCTAATGGCTAAATAACATACTGTTTCTGTGGATGGAGAATTTCTGCCTCACGAAACGATAATTGTTCAATATTATTCTAACACATTCAAAGGTGGAAATTAAGATGACAATATATTTATATATGATATATGATATTTTTATTTTTTACATAAGCTTCTGTATTTTTCATTTATGACATACCTTTATGGTTTCCATTATGGGTAAACGCGATATCTTCATTTAAGGAAGTGTGGACTACCGTCCCCTCAATGTGATTTGATTCTTTAATACCATATGTGGAACATATAAAGGATATATTGAATGATGTTATATATGATACCATACTGGAATTAAAATAATAATATGTATCATTATGTTTTAATTCCATTAAATATGATATAGAAATGGAAGTAGCGTTCATGCGTACGTACGGCTTACCGTCTCCATGAATGGTACATTTCATTTCTTATCTCAAAATGTTATGTAATATTATAAGTACATATATATAATGGATATATATGTAATATATTATAGATATCATTATGGAATTATAACATATATATCTATATATATATCTCATTTTGTTTTAATTCCATTAATATGACAAAAAATGAAAGTAGCGTTAATGCGTACGTACGACCTACCGTCTCCATGAACGGTGCTTTTAATTTTAATCTCCAAATGATATGGAAGAGTATAAAATGAATATTTACTGGATATTAATGATATTTTAATCATTAATACTATTCTGGAAATTATTTACTTATAACTACATGGGTAATCTTTTTTCAAACAAGTTCATTTTTGACTCATGTACCAAACATCGGCAAAAACGTCTGATATGAACTAACATTATTAAACAATTATTATAACACTATAATATGTGATATGAACTGAATAATAAATCTAAAGGAGTTACTTAGTAAATTATTAATTGGCCAATGTTTATTATTTAGGAATATAAAGAAACGACCAAGACAAGTTTGACTTGAGGTAAGGGATCCTACTCCACTCTTTCTTTTTAAGTACACTCTTTTGTGTCATTACTTTTAAAGATAATCATTATTGTTATTGGGATGATCTTTTATGTTAATATTACTGTAATTTTTATGTTCATGTGGTGAGATACCCTATTCCCTCTCATCAATCCATTTTGAAAGTTCTGAGTGGCGCCTTTAGGCTGCCGAATTTTCGTAAGAGATCTAACCTCTCTCTTTCTTTTTAAGTACTCTCCTTTATGTCACTTCTTTTAAGCTCTTATTTTTTATGTTGGGGGATGTTATTTTATATTCCTCTTTATATAAACTTTATGTTAATATGATGAGAAACACAATTTGATCTCATCAATCCATTTTTTGTATGTTTTTTGTGGCGCTGTTAGGCTGCCGAGTTTTCGTAAGGGATTTTTCATCTCACATTTATTCTAATGAGATTTATGCTACATTTGCCACTATTTCCTATTAGTGGTGTATGTAATACCCATTATTTTACTCATTTTGTAATATAATTTCTTTTATGAGTATTTACATCAATGTTGTATTGTCATTCTTTCACGAGGTGTATGTTTCGAAAGATACCCATGTCGGTAAGGGAACCTTTCACCCTCCTCTTTTTAAAATACTTCTTTTGTTGGGTCATTTAATTTACAAATTATTATATTGGGATATGTTCTCATATATCCTTATTTATGTAAATCATATGTCCATGTAATGAGATACCCTTTTTTTATCTCTCATCAACTCATTTTGATGTGACGTCGTTAGGCTGTCAAGGGAACTTCTTAACCCAATTTCGATTTCTTGGGGTTCAACATGTAGTTATTGAATATTTTATCCTTTGAATATGTGCGAATGAACTTTTATTATTTTACACTTAATATCCACTAATATTTGTTGTATTCGTTTTTCACACATAATTATGTAATTGATTTATCCTTAAACCAGGGATACCGTGTATGTAAAGGACTTCGTCTCAATATCCATTCATTGAGGCATATTTTGTTTTATACACAACCTTCTATTATATGGTGTATAAAATCCTTTGACTTTTACGTTTATCCAAAAAGTAATCTTCTTTATATGAAGCGTTTTACTGAACGATAAAAGGGAATGTTTTTGTCGTACGTATGCGGCGACAACGACTTCTCCGCCTCCATGACCATTATTTGAGTTTCGGCTTCTTCTAAAAGCCATACATTCTTTTTAAATGAAAAGTAAATACCATGTTTTACATTTGTTTTATTTTGGTATTGAAAATGGTTTTCATTATTTTTTTATATCAATGTGTTGTATTGATATCTTGTTATTGAAAGGTGGAAAAGTTATGTTTCCTTTATGCATGTTTTATGTGATAAGATTGTGTTATGGTTCGTGGGAATTGTTATGAAGATGGGTGGTTCCGTGATAAACTAATGGCGGTTGAGCCCGATATATCTCTCCAATGCATTGGGTAACGCGAAGGAGTGAAAAGTTAAGGTTTCTCCGAAAAGATTTAGGGAATATACTGTGGTGGGTATTCCAAACGTAACCAAGCGGGTTACTCCCTACGTAATAATGTTATGAATGCATCATGTTACCTTTTATGCCTTATGATTTCTATGATTTATTCATGATTTGATGAGGTATGTTAAAGTTCCTATGTTTTATGGGTAAATTATGATTTCATTCTTATGTATATATGAACTCATGTTTCCTTTCCATATTTTTATAACCCTTACTGAGATTTTTATGCACATCCCATGTTTTTGAAATGTTTTTCACAGGTCAAGGGAAAGGTACATGATGTGATGATAGTGTCAAGGATGTGTCAAGAGAGAATCCATTTTTATTTTAAATATGTTTTCGTTGATGGGAAGAATGAATACTGTCTTTTATGTAACCACGTTGTTTAAATGTGGAATGTAATGCAAGTTTCATGATCTAATTCTCTAAAACTCTAAACCTGAAAAGATCATCAATGTTGAATATTGTAATATCTCAAGATTACGTAATGTTTAAGGCTGGGGCCTTATAGTTGGTATCAAAGGTTGGTTTAGATAACTTTAGAGGTTAGGGTATTCTTTAAGAATAAGTGACATTACCATAATGGTTAGGAATTCAGAAAGAGTCCAAGTTTTAGATAATGTGATTGAGTAAGTATATCTTAGTTTTTATCTTCCTCATTAGTACATGATGGTTTTGTTGATATACGTACACTTACCTTTTAGGTTTTAGTAAATGGCTGGATCTAGAAGGCACTAAAGTAACAGTGGATGTGAAGGAAACTATGGCAGTTTTTTGAGCAAGAAACTGAATGATATGGGAGCTACAATGAGAACTCTTGTGATTATCCTCAACCAACTATCTCGGGTCATGATTTACCACCTAAACCTTGGAGATTTCCCTAAGGCATCATATATGCGAGAAACAAATCCCTACAGAAGTATAGGTAATAATCATAATGTTAAGTGTGTTCAAAAACCTATGTGTCAATGATGTGGAAAAAACACATAGGAAAATGTTTCAAATGGGACAGAAATATGTTATAGATGTGGAAATGAAGGTCATAAAGCAAGAACCTGCCATGGAAAAAGAAGCATCCAGTTGACTCGAGGAAAGGGAAAGAAGTTCCTTCTGAGGGATCAATTGAATGTTTTAAATGTGGTGTCTATGGTCATTATGAAAACACATATCCTATGAAGAAGTTTCATGAATGTGATCCCCACGATGGTACAAATGTTCGTTTACCAATAACTACTGTCATTCCGATTGAGGATGAAGAAACTAACAATGACCAATCAAAGGTATAGATTATTTCACAACTATTGTTTTCCTATTTTGGAATCTTAGGATATGATTCATGATTTTGTTTTTAGGAAATAAGTATTTCAGAATAAGTTGGAAAGGAATGGTTAATGGATCATGAAGAATGTTGAATTAGTAAGAAGTCAACATATAAGGTATTCAAGAGTTATGGTGAAATTTTTTATAGTATTATGTCTCTTTTGATGATGGGGTTACATTAGAAGACTTCTTATAGTATTTGTAACCCTGATGTTTAATATATGGAAATTTTATTGAAGGAATAGTTATCTGTTATTTTGTGGACATAGTTATAAAGAACCATTTGGGTTTATATGATCCTTATTTTTGAGGTAATTATGGATTACTATATGTTATGATGGAGGTGAAAGGCATGAGATAAACTTGAGGTTAAAATATGTTATGTTTATTTTTGAAGATTTTATTTCGTTTTGGGAAATGTTTTGAGAATTATATAGTTTTGGAAAAAGGACAACACGCAGACCGTGTGACAACCCGTCGCGTCGGACAAAGCTGTGGGAATTGAACCCACAACCAAAGTGTGACTAGTATTTATCACCTACCACTGGACTACATGAAGTCCCTGGTAAGTTTTACTGATTCTTTTTTAGTTAGATTATTTTATTAATTAAGAGTAAGTTGATTTTGGGTTATCTATGGAATTTTATGAACCTATCATGGAGGATATGTGATTTGGTTAATTACTTTTCAATACGAGACATTAAGAGCAACTGATGTTGTTTGGAGATAAATGATACGATTTAACTTGGAAGACTATGTGACTTAATCCTTCAAATATTTGGGTTTCAATATTAGTTTGGTTTACTTTGAAGAATTTTGTGGACAAATTGTTTATCGAATGGTCCTCGTTGAACTTTGGGTTTTGTTGGACAAATTTTTAAGATTAAGCATATATTTTCTTTTTATAAAGGGGTTATCCTTTTCTGGATTATCTGATCTTGTACTAACCTTTTTGGTTTGGTTTTGGTTAATGTATAAACACATGAAAAGTATATAGTTCCCTTTGGGGGATTAGGTGATTCTATAGATGTTGATTATAGTACTCTTAATGTGAACAAGTCTTCCTAAATACTCATCTTTTGGAGAAAATATGAGTTTGTGTAAGGAATCTAATAACAGTTGAAAGTCAACATGATAAGTGACTATGTTTCCTTATGAATAAATTACTCAATAAAAATTAACATAAAACAAAATTGTTATCTATTAACTTTTCCTACCGGGGAATCGAATACCGTTTAACCCATCACAAGTTTGTGATTTTCTTGTGGTTAACTTTCTCCTAAACATGCTTTCTATCACTGTCCATCAGAACATGACCATATCCATGTCCATGTTTTTATACATGGAATCCTAGTATGGGTTAACTCGGTTGACCTCTGTACTTATCTTCCATTATTTTAAAGTGATTGTTTTACCGGCTCTTGTTCATATGTAGGACATTCAAGGATGTTTCCAAGCTCAATTTTAAAATTGCGAGGACACAATTCTCAAAAGGGGGGGAGGATGTAACACCCCAAGTAAATAAAGAATATGAAATTTTTATATTTATCCCTATTTGTGGAAAAAATGTCAATATTCATTTAAATGGAACGCTATGCTCGATGGATTACCCAATACGCAACAACGAGTTCCTTTGAAATCTTATATTGCACTCTAATAATAAAATATTATTATTTTAAATGGTAGTTAACGCCTAGCTGTTGTATTGACAAGAATGAATAGAAATAACTAAAATATGATTATATATGTTTGTTAAATGATTTTACATTTATTCAGTAAATTTTAGAGGCTTAAAATACAAATGAATCCAATCTTAAGCATTGAATACACTAGTATTTTTAAAAGATTGTTTTACAACCTTTTGATGGAAAACCAATTTTTAAATAAAAATTTTGACAATTTTATAAGCTCTATTTTTCAGAATAAAAATATTATTTATGATTTGGACATTTAAATTTTCCTTAGGTTAATTTTTTTTATTTTTCTAACAATGTTCATTTTTCAATGAATAGTGAAAAATACTGCATTTTACATCAAAACTGTTTTTTCATATAATTTAATTATATGGTTATATTATCTTTTTAATTTTTTTTCAAGTGTAATTAGAATATATTTTTACAATGTAATTCAATTATGGTCATTGGGATTAATTTCACTTTGGAATTAGGTATAAACAAGTGCCAAACTTTTCATAAATATTGTTTCTAAAAAACTCGCTATTTGTTTTGACAACAAGATGTTTTTTAAAATTATTTATTGCAATATATGTGTTTGTAATTTGGTAAAATGGATTACATATTTGGAATCAGAAGGTCCAAATTATGTAATTAAGAATCTTTTCTTTTTGTACAGTATGAATAGTAACGACGGTAATTATCTTCAATTATCTTGATTAATGAGTAATCAGGTAGTTAAAGATAAAAATATAATATCATAAAAATAAAAAATGACCCCAAAATATATCCTAAGGCTACTGGTTGTCTCATGGCCGACCATGGGATGCCTTTTTTCAAACATGGGGGCCCCATGGAATCACTTTTGTGAGAAAGTGACTTTTTATCTTTTTATTTTTAAAGAATGTTAAATGTAACAAAGAATGTATCACCTAAGTAAAATATTTTTAATTTTGTCTACATAAATTATATTTTGGACTATAAATATTCATTAGAAATATAAAAATATTTCCTACATCATGATATTTTTTTATAATTTTTATAGATTAAATTTATTAAATTATTTATGACATCATGATGATGCAGCGATTACCTCATTAATAAATGATTTAAATAAAATAGAAAGATAATGTAAAATATAAGACCTACACATGTCAAAAAACTATTGGATGGGTGGATTTAGAACCATTATCACCTTATCCTAGAAACACATCAATGTGGGACCATTAAAATCCGAAAAAAATTTGAAAATAAAGTTACATTTTATACCTTTCCAAGAGTGCCCCTCCTCTCCTCTTATAAAAGGCCCCCACCTCTACCTCCTTGCCCACACTTCCAAAGCCTTTGGCTCGGCCAACCCCTGACCATTTTTTATCTCCACATCCCTCTATAACTCCTTGAATCCTCACATTGGGCAGAAGTCTTCACAAGGAATCCTTTGAGCTCAAACCAAAGGGAGTTACCCGATTTTAAGGTAATGTCTTAACTTGTGTCTTTTTGTTTTATTTTGCTTCTCAGACCTCCTAAACACTATTTATTCATTTATTTCATAAAAAATCCAGTTTCTTAAATACACTAGTATTTTTCATAAGAAGGATTCGAGCTACACTTACACACACCTACATCTAATTGTTAAAGAACATACTGTTTTTGTGGATAGAGAATTTCTACCTCACGAAACGATGATTGTTCAACATTATTCTAACACCTTCAATGGTGTCCATTAAGATGAAACAATATTAATATATGATATATAATATTTTTATGTTTTACTTAAGCTTCTGTATTTTTCATTTATGGAAAACCGTTATGGTTTCCATTATGGGTAAACGAGATTTCTCCATTTAAGGAAGTGCAGACTACCGCCCCCTAAATGTGATTTGATTCGTTAATACCATATGTGGTACATATAAAGGATATATTTAATGATATTTTATATGATAACATACTGGAATTAAAATAATATTATGTATCATTTTGTTTTAATTCCATTAAATATGAAATAGAAATGGAAGTAGCGTTCTTGCGTACGTACGGCTTACCGTCTCCATGAACGGTACATTTCATTTCTTATCTCAAAATGTTATGTAATATTATAAGTACATATATATAATGGATATATATGTAATATATTATGGATATAATTCTGGAATCATAACATATATATATATCTCTCCTTTTGTTTTAATTCCATTAATATGAAAAAAATTGAAAGTAGCGTTCATGCGTACGTACGGCCTACCGTCTCCATGAAATGTGCTTTTCGTTTTTATCTAAAAATGATATGGAATAGTATAAAATTAATATTTAATGGATATATATGATATTATAATCATTTATATTATTCTAGAAATTATTTACTTATTACTACATGGGAAATCTTTTTTCAAACAAGTTCATTTTTGACTCATGTACCAAACATCGGCAAAAACGTCTGATATGAACTAACATTATTAAACAATTATTATAACAATATAATATGTGATATGAACTGAATAATAATATCTAAATGAGGTACATAGGAAATTATTAATTTACCAATGTTTATTATTCAGGAATATAATGATACGACCAAGAAAAGTTGGACTTGAGGTAAGGGATCCTACTCCACTCTTTCCTTTTAAGTACACTCTTTTATATCATTCCTTTTAAATCTAATCTTTCATGATATTGGGATGTTCTTTTATATTAATATTTCTGTAATTTTTATGTTCATGTGATTAGAGAACCTATTCTCTCTCATCAATCCATTTTGGAAGTTTTGAGTGGCCCCGTTAGGCTGTCGAATTTTCGTAAGATATCTAACCTCTCTCTTTCTTTTTAAGTACTCTCCATTATGTCGCTTCTTTTAAGCTCCTCTTTGTTATGTTGGGGGATTTTATTTTAAATTCCTATTTCTATAAAATTTATGTTAATATGATGAGATACCCTATTTGATCTCATCAATCCATTTTTGTATGTTTTATGCGGCGTCGTTAGGCTGCTGAGTTTTCGTAAGGGATTTTTCATCTCACTTTTATTCCTGTGAGATTTATGCTATATTTGCCACAATTTCCTTTGAGTGGTGTACGAAATTCCCATTATCTTACTCATTTTGTAATATAATTTATTTTATGAGTATTTACATCAATGTTGTATTGTCCTTCTTTAACGAGGTGTATGTTTCGAAAGATACACATGTCGGTAAGGGAACCTTTCACCCTCTTCTTTTTAAAAGACTTATTTTGTTGGGACTTTTAATTTACATATTGTTATGTTGGGATATTTTCTCATATATCCTTATTGATGTAAATTTTATGTCCAAGTGATGAGATACCCTTTTTTTATCTCTCATCAACTCATTTTGATGTGACGCCGTTAGGCTGTCAAGGGAACTTCTTAACCCAATTTCGATTTCTTTGGGTTCAACATGTAGTTATTTAATATGCCATCATTTGAATATGTGTGAATGACCTTCAATTATTTTACAATTAATATTCACTTATATTTGGTTTATTCATTTGTCACATATAATTATGTAATTGATTTATCCTTAAACCAAGGATACAGTCTTTGTAATGGACTTCGTCTCAATCTCCATTCATTGAGGCATATTTTGTTTTATACACAACCTTCTTTTATACGGTGTATAAACCCATTTAAATTTTTCATTTATCCAAAAAGGAATCTTTTTTATACGAAGCGTTTTAGTAAACTACAAATGGGAATGTTTTTGTCATACGTATGCGGCGACAACGACTTATCCGCCTCCGTGACCATTATTTGAGTTTCAGCTTCTTCTACAAGCCATACCTTCTTTTTAAAAGAAAAATAAATACCATGTTTTACTTTTCTTTTATTTTGGTATTGAAAATGGTTTTCATAATGTTGTTATATCAATGTGTTGTATCGATATCTTGTTATTGAATGGTGGAAATGTTATGTTTCCTTTATGCATGTTTTATGTGATAAGATTATGTTATGGTTCTTGGGCATTGTTATGAAGATGGGGGGTTCCATGATAAATTAAGGGTGGGTGATCCCGATATAGCTCTCCAATGCATTGGGTAACGCGAATGGGTGAAACATTAAGGTTTTTCCGAAGTGATTTAGGGAATATACTGTGGAGGGTATTCCAAATGTAACCAAGAGGGTTACTCCCGACGTAAGAATGTTATAAATGCCTCAAGTTACCTTTTATGTCTTATGATTTCTATGATTTATTCATGATTTTATGAGGTATGTTAATGTGCCTATGTTTTATGGGTAAAGTATGATTTCATTCTTATATATATATGAACTCATGTTTCCATTCCATATTTTTATAACCCTTACTGAGCTTTTTATGCTCATCCCAAGTTTTTGAAATGTTTATCAAAGGTCAAGGGAAAGGTACATGATGTGATGATAGTGTCAAGGATGTGTCAAGAAAGAATCCATGTTTTATTTTAAATATGTTTCCATTGATGGGAAGAATGAATACTGTCTTTTATGTAACCACTTTGTTTAAATGTGAGATGTAATGCAAGTTTCATAATCTAATTCTCTAAAACTCTAAACCTGAAAAGATCCTCAATGTGTAATCTTGTAATATCTCAAGATTAAGAAAGGTTTAAGGCTGGGGCCTTATAATGGGTTCCAGAAATGATGGTATAATATTTTTTTTCCATTTTATTTTTATTTTTGGTTCTCATTTAGCGAAAAATTGATGGTCACATGTGTTTTTGTGGTGAATTTGGGCGCGTGTGGTCCAAAATAGTGTTATTTGCTCATCCCCTCAATGGATAATTGTGATGGAATACTGGTTCAAACCTACCAAAAAATTGATTTGTAATGGTGGTTTCTCACATAACAGACATTTTTTTTCAAAAATAATAAATAACGAATTTTCAAAAAAATGACATATGTCTCAATCATGAAAAATTGAATAAGATTACATTACCAATAAGATATCTATTGATTCATAAACATCATGAAGGATAATTGTTAAAATATAAAAGATAAATCCCCATAACATTCATGATAATGAATAGAAACTAAATTAATGGGAATTATATTAACCAAATATAAAAAACAAGTCGTATGTATGGATTTTTTTCACACGGATATAAATAATAGATGAAAATCCATTAAATTAAGACATGACTTACTTCATAAACATTACAAAATCATGTATAATAAATAAAATGTTATTTTATGTATTCCATTACTATAATTATATATATCTTATAAAATTTGGTTTACTTATGTCCTTTTATTATCTTTTTCTTATCAATTCCTCATTAAAAACAATTTTAAGGTAATATCTACATTTTTCATGTTTCTTATTTTTGGTTATATATTCTCCTATTAAATTCATCATTTTTACATAATATGTAGAAACATAACCATGACATATATATATATAATACTAACTCAATATATATTTATTTATAGTAATCCCTAACACATTGACGTAGAAAATAAAATATACTGGTAATCGAGCTGGTATGCCATACGTACGCATGAATACAATATCAATTTTATAGAACGATGATATTAAGAAAGGTAAAAAATAGGTTATAATTAAAGTATAATATTTATGTAATATATATCACATATCTAAACTAATTTTCTCTTAATTATCTTCCATGAAAAGGTATTACTAAAAATGGAATCACATAGCTGTGGGAGGTGGCAGTTTGTCGTACACACAAGTAATGTAATTATTTGGCATATGAATGGGATTTTAGAAGGTATATCTTGTATTATATATAAATTGTTATAAAAATTTCATATTTATTATATATATAAACTAAATCCATAAATATATCATATCATGAGATGTGGTGATGGAAATTAAATACCTTTGGTTAGTGAGGGGGTATTCCACCATACAGACGAACGATGCTTTTGTATCCCGTTTTATGGAAGAGAAAATGAACATGGGTTATAAAATTATCATATTAATTTTAAATTTTATTTAATATTCGGAGGATATTATAATTTTATGTTTAATTATTTATTTAATTATATATAAGAAAAAATATAATAAAATTAAATGTTAGAGAACACCACTTCTTCAAGAGACATCCCCTCATTCGAACTAAATGGATTCATTGGATGTGTTTATGAAAAAACCTAAGGGTGAATGAATGAGTGGATACATATAATTAAGTTATTTAATAAATTAATTTATAATATAATTGATTTTTAATTGTTTATAAGAATGATATATGGTATCCTTTTATATGTTCGGTTAGTGGGACACTTGTATTTTTTGACATGAAAATTGTGTCCCCACATTTTTCACATACAAAGGAACAAAAATGAACAATTATAATCTTAAGGAGGTTATATGGTCTAAATAATTCTATAATAGTTGTGATTTGTGAGTTTAAATGTAATTTTAGGCCCTATAATTTTAGATTAACTTTTTATTAAACCCATTTTGACCTTAATTATGGTAATTATTTCTGACTCCTTAACTATTCGTAATGTTAATAATTTATTTTGAATATATTAGATAATATAAATTATTGTTGTTTCAAAAAATTAAATCAATTTTTACAAATTATATTAACATAAATATAAAATTTTAATTAAAAATTAATATTACATATGGGAAAAGAGTTGCCTTCTAATGTAATTTTTTTGAAAATCATACAATATTTATAAAAAAAATACATATAAAATTTATTACAATGAAATAAACTTATTAAATATATATATTATTTTAATAAATTTAAACTTTTACCCATTTTTAAAAAATATGACATTTTCAAATGCTTTAAAAAATGACAATTCAAAACAAAAATCAGTACTATTTTCTAATCCTTTCAAAAATATCTTTTATATAAATTAATTTAATAATTAACTAAAAGGTCATATTGAAATAATGATGTCAATTTTTTTAAAAATAAATTATTTAAAATGGAAATGAATTGAAATTTAAATATTTACCCGATAGGAAACATAACTACATTTCCGAAAAATTTTGTTTTAGGCATAAAATGAGATTTATTCTAATATTTTATCATGAAAACACCAAAGATGAATTTTAATTTTTTATTAAAAATATAATATGTATATTTAATTTAAATAACACATCAAAATTATGTTTTAAATTTAATTTAGGTAAATTATGTCAATCCACTAGAAATTGTTTTTCTTGAAAATTATTTAATTAAATTTACTATTGTTCTTATTTTCATTCTTAATTTATTTGTTATAATAGAAGTCATTTTTTAAATCATGTCCAAAACATATATGTTAATAGTTTTGTAAATTTTATTAATACACTATATTCTATGGTCTGTGTGATAAATATCATTTTGAATTACAGTATTTTAATATTATCAAATGTTCCATTAGAACACAGTGTTTTATACAATGAAAAATAAACTCAATGATTTATTTATCAAAAAATATTGTGAAGATTAACCTTAATTGAAAAAATATATTTCAAAAAATTTCATGATGTTACATTTGACCAAATTTAAAATTAATTTAACCCACTAATGTTTTCTATTTGGAACCACTGAATTAGAATAATTTTAGAAAATTATATCTTCAGATTCTCACATTAATTTATCATGATTATGGTTTCTCCATAAAATAATTACTTGGACAATGGTCTTTTTTTATATATCATTATGTAATCCAGAATCTTCACTATTTTTTCCTAAAAAAAACGATCATGCTCTAGTGAAAGAAAATATATGATTAGTACATTTGAGGTATCTTGTATGTTATACATGTGGGGAGATACATAGAACACATAATGAAACCAATAGAGGTTTATTAGAATCATGACATGATAATATAGAATCCCAGTGAGATCAATAATTTCAAAGGTACTAATTTACATAATGCATAGATTTTCAATAAATCCTATGAATAATTTTACCTTTTTGATGTTCTTTTATCACTTTCCATTACATATCATACTAAAAAAATTGAGATGGATTTTTTATGCAGGAAGAACTAACTTATCACAATATCAATAATAGAATAAAAAATTATTTTTTCTAACAATAGTTATAATCCTAACTAAATATTTATCCCTTTCTATCCTTTATTCATAATTATTCTTATGGGGAAACATTTATTAATATCTAAAACCACTTATAATGTTAAACATAAAGCATTATATAAATTGATAAATATGTAACACTTCTAAAATTCCAGATTTATATATAGGTTCACTAATTATTCAAATTAGATAAAAAATTAATCCTCCAAATATCATATATTAACTTTTATTTGTCATGTATAAAATATGTAAATACATTATACATGAACATTATAAAATCATGTTAGTGGCCATAATTACAATAAAATCACAATGAAAACATAAAACATCTATATTAATTGAATAAAACTATAAATTTTTTATATATTCCACAAACCTGTTAATTTTTTAAACACAATAAATATCAACATAATCACTTTTTCCAAACAAAACATTAATTATTTCTAATTTCATCAATACTATCTAATTTCCATTACTCATATCCATCGTCTATTTATCTTATCATAATTGGATCAACATCAGGAATGTATTTTTTTATCATCCCTTGATCATGTTTTTTATATAAAATATCACCATTCAATGTAGTAACTATTTTAGGTCTTTAGTATCATTTAACAAATTCTTTAAAATCCATAAAAAAAATATTTTGAATAATAATTATATTTTTTATATTTCATCAAGTCCAATACATAAAAACAATAATCATTCTAATTCATTCTTAATACATTAACCAGTCTACAACATCTTATTCCATAACACCACCTTCCTATCATATGACATTTCTAGTCCCCTCAACATCGATAACAAATCCATTTTTATACCACCTTCCCAAACCACATCCTGATCTTTCCCACTAGGAAATGAATTTGTATAATACCCACAAAATCAATATTTATATTATCCAACCATTGATGGAAGATTTTTTGAAAATCAGTATTCTCATCAATTGTGTTAACTAAACTATTTAGTTTAACTAAAATATCACATACTATGTGTCCTTTTTCACCTCAAATAATACAACCTCACCTTCCATAAATACATCCCCTTTAGTTATTTTCCCACATTCTTGACTTATTGGAAAGAGAGTATTCTTTCATCAATTGTATTGAAAACCCCAACCTTCAGTGAACTATATCCCTATATACTTTCGTGATTCTGAGAGTTTGTTAATTTTCATGTTATTTATAATATAACATGATAAATGATTTAGAATAATTTCAATATCCTATACTCGATTAATAATCTCATTTAATCTCTAATCAACATATTATCTATCACATTAATCATTTATGTAGTTCTATCTAGTCCAACACATTGACTAAAACTAAAAAAACAGCATGATCAATAATATTTTTAGCGGGAAACCACATAATCATTATTAATCACTTATAGGATGTAAAAATCAGGGCACATCATTTTCAATCTATGAAAAAATTCCCCCATCCATAGTCATTCATGTTCATTATTTAAATAATTCATGATGTTGTGTATGGAGTTTGTAAATATCCATAGAATATACAACTATACGATCAAAGCAGGTTGGTTAGGTGGCACATCATCTTCCACTAAGGGATGATTGAGTCAATCTTAATGTTCCATTTTTAGAAGTATAACTCTGATGTTAATCAACTTAAGACCCCAATATATTCCTTTATCCATGAAAGGATATATTTTCATTGAAAAAACACCCTCTACACATTACCAAAATTCCATGGAATTTTCTTATACATAGGCACATTAATTGATTTATCCTTGGTTGTAATCCTGATCATATCCATAGAAATATATATAGGGATATCCATTCAATTTTTTATTCCTAATTTCAAAAGGATATCAAAATGATTCCTCACATAACAGCTATAGAAACCCAAAGATATCATTTGATTATATCAAATATTAATTACATTTTCCAAATACATGAACTAATACATGATTGGTTTAGGGACGTTGGATACTATTTAAACAATATTATTATTTAGTTAATGATCTTAAACATATCCTATAATGAACTTCCCCTTTTTTACAATTTATAATAATTATCTACATAAACCTAATATTCATAACCTAGGACTAAAAATATATTAAAGGTTGTGATTAGATTAATAGTAAGGGTTATCATGGAAAATAATTACTCATTATCTGGGTATAAATTAATTATAAAAAGCTAAAAATATATTAAAATGATACACTTAATATCAAAGATCAATCTCATGGGTCACGAGATAATGAATAAGAGATCTGAATAAATTATTCATAACAGAATCAATGAACATGATCCAATAGAATATATTATTTTCATAAGTCATATAATTTTCCTAAAAACATAATATTATATGATTGTGAGAATGAATAAATAGATATAGGATAGTTCATTAAGTTAAGGACATGATATCATGGCCTCACATATACTTAGGGACATGCAACAAGGTCTATCAATAACCTTATGGACAAGAAAACATTGAACATGAATGGCTCTATGGACAAGTAATCAGGACCACTCATAAAATATTAAACATGTGATTAGATTCATGCATTTCATTAAGAAGATGTAATTAGGTATAATCATTTCATATTTTCTCATTATTTGTCATTTTTTACCAAATTTAGTAGAGAGAGAGATATAGGAATACCCCATCTAATAAAGAAATCCATACAAATTTATTTCATAATGTGATAAAACATTAATCATATCATACCATCATATCACATTCATCAAAAAATCAGTCGTATATATCTCATCACTTCACCATAAAATAACCATGAAAAATAAATCGGTATTATTAACACTTCATAAAAATAAATATTCACCATCTTGTGAATGAATGAGGATGGTATCATTCAATCTTATCCCCTATTATTACCTATAATTTTCTTATAGTTATATTAAATATTTTTATATGAATATTCATTATGATATAAAAAACACTAATGAGGTATATAATTGTTTAGTTCTTTTAGAAACATCGAACACAATATTATTATTTAATGAATGATATTAAATGTTTGTTATAATAATATTACCCTTTATTACTCCATCATAAAAAATTTCCTATTATCTTCGTAAAAGGAAATAATAATAATGGGTGTTCATAGATTAACAAGAAGGGTACAGAATGGATGTATGATAACATGATATGATCATAAGTCTATGAGAACATGATCGTGACATTTGAAAGCCATACACATAATATTAAATATCTGAATCATGAGTCATCTAATATATATTGGATTTTCATTAAACGTGAATAATAATGAGACAAAAATAAGATCTGGGAGAACATAACTATGGAATAAGAGATAGATTTGTGTCATAAAAAACATTTTATAACATTATCAACATGTGTAAATAGAAATAGGATCACTCATTGTGTTATAGACATGAAATCAGACCCTTACATAATCATTTGGAATTTTCACCTAGTCCAAACACAAAATAGTGGGCATGAAATAGTGGTCCATTCATAAAATCCTAGTAGTCCAGGTTCACTACAAATATAATAAAACAATACAATACCCATTACTGAATTAGGATCACTATCTACTCTAATAATGTCTATGTCCAGAGATATAAATATATATGAAATTCCTCGCGGGAATATATAGGTCAAAAGTGTCAGTAGTTATAATGTAATCACTATCCATGATTACAATTATCCCACCATTAAATAATTAAAACTATACTTTTGTAAGTCACATGATAATAAAATATTATTCATATCATAATCCATGAAATTATAAAGTGTTTTATAACATATAATCATATCATAAATTGTGGAAGAGAGAGAGGATTCAAAATATTTTTATCTTTTTATCATAACAAAAACTCAAAAAATATGTTGAGTTTATAAGAGTTCAATAATGGTATAACACATGTATGAGAAACAGGTTTTGTTAGTATCATGACATAAAAAACATAAACCATTCGTTGAAAAAATATGTATGGTATATTTGATTAATATACAGAGTAAAGCAAAAATTATATCACATGGTTTCAACATAGATGGAGAGAAATTTTGATTGATTAGTTGGAAAATTTATTTACAAAAATAAAATTTCAGTTAAAATAATTTTTAAAATATAAAATATTTTTCTGTGTCCTTTTTAAAAATAAAATGGAAATAATAAAGATATACCTCCAAAAATTATTTACAACATTTCTTAAAGAAAATATACATTTTGAATTATAAAAAATTTAAAAAAAATGAAAATATATTCAAAATATATTTTTAAAATAACCTTTAAATCATAAAAAATAAACTTCTTTAAAAATAATTTCCCTGAAAATGGGTATTTTAAATAATTTCATACGTGATAAAACCAATATTCCTTTCTTATTTTAAGTAAAATATAAATGGGAGTGGTATGAAAAAATACATGAATATTAAATTTGAAATCATTTTTCAAATTAAAAAATTTGTAAAAATTAAATTAATAAATAATTTATATAATAAAACAACTTTTTTAAAACTGTTTTAGAAAACAAGATTTTGGATGAAATAAAATTTCTGACCGAAATGAGAAATAATTTCAGAATTCCATAAAAACATTTTTTCAATTATTTTAGGAATCATAGAGTATTAAAAGGGTAAAACAACCTGAATATATAATTAATATGACTATGAGAATTAAATTTATGATAATTATAGAGATTAAAATTATTATATTTCAATATTGGATACTTAGTCATAAACAATCTTGATAAACGATGATATTATAAAATAAGACTCATTCAACTATTAAATCCTAGTATAAAAATAATCATGAAAGTATAAAAGAAAATTAAATAGGAAAACATCATGAGTATATATAAATTAATTATATTATACATTAAGGGGCCATCTAATCAAACCTTTTCATAGAATATAGGTTCATTACTTTACATATGTCTTAATGAAAGGAAATTAAGGAAAAAATCATTTACCACTTTAATAACATTTTATATGGAATACCCATGAAATTGGGATCTAAAAATTTATTTGTAAAAAAAATTATTTCTATTTTAATTAATAAAAAAATAATGGATAGCATAAGGAACACATAAATGAAAAAGGAGGTGAACATGCCATGTGTCTCACAAAATTAAAAAGTGAGGGGAAAATAGCTTACCCTATGTTTTGTATTCAATAGAAATCAATAAAACATCCTATATAATATATATATGTTTTATATAAATAATTTATTGAACCACAAACATATATAACATTCCATTTATAATTTTTCTTGACCTTTAAATTGTCACGACCCGACCCAACGGGGCTCGAGCCGCGACTCCCCAAGCCCGCCTCCAATAGGCCAGGGGCTGGCGACCAGCGCCGAGTAGGCTATCACACACATGGGAGGCATTAGCCTAAGGTACCTGTACACACGCACCCACAAACACCTCCATGCAACAGTGCAGAGATAAAGAAACTGAAAAGTAAATGCATGCATACAATCTATCCCAAACCAGAGTGCAACAGCAAAAGTACAAGGGCAAAACAGGGCCCACCAAAAGAAAACTACAAAGCACGTCCAACCTGCTCTGAAGAAGGGGAACGCTGCCACAAACACCCGCCGGAAAGCTCGCTCGGCACAGCTCCGGTAAACACCCTGGTCAACTCGCTCACAAAGCTCCGCCTGCTCCGGGTCTTCCTGGGACTCCGTCAAAAGGCCTGTGGTCTGCACAAGACACAAACATGTGCGGGCAAAGCCCGTGCAGGGGTGAGTATAAACATACTCAGTAGGCACCCCAAAAACCCAAAACCCAAGGGAGGAACTGAAAGGCAACAGTCCGCTCAACCCAGCCAGAGGGAACCCAGACGAGAGAGAAACTCCATCTCGTGACCATCCTCGGCTAAACACAACTAGTCAACTCAGCTCAGCTCAGGTGTATGCCCATACATACACCTTGAACAATCCAGATATACACAGCTCACGCCACAAAGCCACAAGAGGTACCGACCTCATCACCAGCAACTGTCCACAACCAGGAGAGTACACCACGAACACTGTCATACCAGATGACACTCATCCGAGAGATACACTCCATCGGGTTACTCGCAAAAATCACAAACGCTCACCTGAGAGACCACGCTCATCGGATAGCATCACTGAGGAAACATCACTGTAGCAACCTAACCACCAAACTCCTCGGAGAGGGGATCGCCGCTAGGGTCCGCTAGGGGGATACCAAGACCCACTCCGGTATACGTAGCTCTCCGATAGGGGATCACTCCCAGGGTCCGCTGGGGGATACCACAACCCGATCTGGCATACGTAGTTCTCACAGATAGGGGATCACACCCAGGATCCGCTGGGGGATACCACAACCCGATCTGGCACTCGACAGAAGCTCCACACTCAGATAGAGGATCATCGTCCATATAAAGATGGTCACGACGATACCGGAACCCTATCTGGTATAACTCGCGATGTAGGGGATCGAACCGACGATGTCGCAACCCTACCGAAACCTCGCGCTGAGTAGGGGATCGCATAACCAACGATACCGCAACCCTACCGACACCAAGCGCTGAGTAGGGGATCGTATAACCAACGATACCGCAACCCTACTATAAACATCATGCTGAGTAGGGGATCGTAAACCCGACGATGCCACAACCCAACTGTGCACGACCCACCGCGTAGGGGATCATATTCTTGATGATGCCACAAACCCTACGGGGTTAACCTGGTAGATAGGGGATCGCCGCCCGTAAATAAGCGGTCACAGCGATACCAAGAACCCGATCTAGGGTAAAGATGCTAGAGGATACACTCCGGGCCCTCCGGAGGGAAACCACAACTCTAACAGTTTAAACATCCCATCGAGAGGATCACAAACCCATACTAAGGTTGTGATACCACACGAACCCTCGTAGGAACGAACCAAGGGAGAACCCTCAACCACTGCTGGTCCAAACGTCGCTAACCCGAGCGACTCGCCCCAAAGCCACACTGCGCACCTCCGAAGCCAAAACCGAGGCCATCATCGCGTTCCACGCGGAAAAACACGCAGGATAGGCTGTTTACTCGCCCGAAACGGAGCACTGGTGAAAACGACACTATTCACCGTAGCTAGCTCGTGCGGGGCCGACACAACGATCCCGAAACCCATCGGGTGGATCACACCACGGCGATCCCCTCGGAAAAACAAGCGGAATCGACTACTCGCTCGCCCAAAACGGACACCCGGTGAAAAAGGTATTATTCACCGAAGGCCGGCTCGGGTGGGGCCCACGCCTGGATTGCGAATCTCAACAAACGGATTGCACCATTGCGATCCTCTCGAAAAAACACACAGGATCGACTAATCATCCGTCAAAATCGGACTCTTGGTGCAAAAGCTGCGTTTCCCCGCAAACGCCAAAACCCGGCCTCGTGGGGCCCGCACCCCGTTCGCAGTCCCAACACCCAGAAACCATCTCAAAAAGTCTGTCATACCATCAGGGTCCCAACGCCACTGACGGCACGTCAAACGGACGCTCCGGGTAGAAGTTACAAACGGCCCGAAGTCGTGAAATAATAAAATAATATTATTTTATACGACGTTTCTAGCTCCCGGGACACGATCCCGAACCCTTAAACCCTCAAAGTGAGTTCAAAAGGTCCGTATCGACGCAAGGAGTGAGTCACCGCAAACGGCTCGCGAATCGGAGTTACGGTTTGCGAGTTACGGGGGTTTAAAGAACCCCCGGAACAGTCTGGCCGGACCACCGCAGGGTTGCCGGAAACCACCGCGCCGCCGCCGGACTCCGCCGTGCCGGAGCCGGAAACCACCGCGCCGCCGCCGCGCCGCCGCGGGTCTCGCCGGATTCCGCCATGGCCGCCGCGGGACTCGCCGGAAAACCGGATTTTTCTCCGGAAAACTTCCGGGAGCCACCGGGAGCACCCCGGTGCTCCAAATTCAGATCCGAAAAAAGATTTGGAAAGATCGGGAGCCGAACTATACAAATATTATGAAAATTTGAAGAAAAACAACACAAAAACGGGATCCGGGATTGTAAAACTCAAACGGCCTACCTCGCGGGCGAAACGCCGACGATCCGCGCTCCAAAGCTTCCGTTGCACGATCCTGGAACGCCCGCCGTCGAAATCCGAGCTCGACGGCACCTTGATCGCGCGATTCGGCCGCCGATTCGCTGTCGGAAGGGGAGGAGAAGGAGGAGGAACTCCTCCTCTGCGTTACACACGTCCAACAAGGGGGGGGGGGGGCAGATATTTGTTGAACAAATATCTGCTTAACTCCACGGCCCGACACGCCCCCGACCCCGCACCAGATGCGAACCAGGATAAGGTCACCCCTAGGGTAAACGCGTCGTTCTGAACGCAACAGCGGACTCAGATTTTCCATCCGAGACTCCGTTCAGAAGTTATTCGAGCCGACGCTCGCACACAAACTTGCCACTTATTTACGGAAACGCCCGTGGTGGCGTTTCTCACCGCAGGCCCGCGCCCGCAAAGTTTACACCCCGCCTAGGGTAAACGGCACGTTCCGGACGCAACTGTGCCCTCAGATTCCCATTCTGAGCTACCGTTTAGGAGAAATCACACCCCCGCCACGTGCATAGTATAAAAATACTTAACATTTTTATAAAATTAATTCCGGGCACACCGGGCCTCGGAATCGCACGCTGTCTTCGCGCCTAGCTCTGGAATTATTCGTAGAAATATTCCAAAGTCTGACTGGGCCAAAAACCCAAGTCGCTACATAAATTACCATTTATTAACGATTCCATGTTAATGTTATGTTTCATGTAATGACTACAATTTTTATAACATAAGTTAAGATTTGTTATTTTTTTGGTCATATTGCATTGATCAAGGGTTCATATTATCCATAATTTAAACCATGATATAAATATAATATAAAATCAATAAATATTTATTTATAGTAATCAACATTATTATGGATAGAAAATGAAATGCACCATTCATGGACATGGTAGGCCGTAGGTATTCTTTGACTCTCTTTCAAACCTATTATTGGATTGAAAGAAAGATTGTTAAATTAAATTTTACAATTATAGAATTAGTTTTATTTAATATATTTATATATATCATATTATATTTAATCATATATTAAAAAAATCCAATTAATGAATTAATGAATCACACAGGTTCGTGAGGCTGTAGTCTGCCTTTCACACGAGCGATGTTATCTTATTAGAAAAATGGAAATAATTAACATATGTGGTACATAAAAATTTAAATATAATAATAATATAATAAATATAATAAATAATAAATAAATCCATCATTTTTTCAAAATATTATATACGAAAATATAGAAATGTATGACATCGTCTTCTAAGGCAGTAGTTCATTATACAAATGAACAATGATTTTATAGCCCATTTGATGGAAGTGGATATGGTTTTTTCTAACACTATTATCATAAACATATCAAATTATTAATAAGATATATATGTAATTATATTGGTGTTTATTAAAATGAATTTAAGGAATCAGATGAAGAAATAAAACATAAAATCTATTTGAAGAACGTAACCTCTTCCTTAGGCATCCTCCTGAGGTTTACACCAGAACCATCCTGGGAAGGATTTCTTCCAAAAACAATGTACTTATAGGATTAGATATTTTAATTTTAGAAGATATTTGGGTGTTATATTTTTAAAAATATATATTATTTTGCATAAGAGATGATAGGGGTGGCCTTTTAAATGGGGGGAAGATAACAAACATGGTATTTTTAAAAAGAATTGTGTACTTCCATGTTTTTTCATATTTTGAAATGGTATAAAAACGAACATTATAGAACCTTATTGATGTAATAATAAAATTATTCACATAAAATAAATTTTAGATAAGTATAAAGATCATTTCTTACCTTATCTTTTTTTGTTTAACCTCAGGAATGCCCATTTTTACCTTTACCGTGATAATTAATTTTTTCTAAATTCTCTGTCAATTTTCATCAAATATTTAGAAGAAATTATTATAAAATATAAATTATAATAACTAAAAATATATATTCCATTTCCAAAATTCCATTAATTGAAATGGAAAATTCTAATTTAAAATTAATCCCACATATGTGATTAGAAAAACTGTTTTTAATGTGAAACCATTGAAATGGTAGTGATGTTTTGTATATAAACTATCCAAATGAAATTTATTATGTTATAATAAATTGTATGAAATAGATAAAAAATTTAACAAATGTTAATTTTAAAAAATTTTAAATATAATTTAACATTATATATATTTTCAATAAAAATGTGGTTGAAATTAAAATTTACCATTTTAACTTTTAAGTAAAAATGAATCTTTTAAAAAACACTAATGAAATCAAAATATAATTTTTATATGAATATTTATAAATTATTTTATTATTAAAAATTATTTACTTAAAAGTAAAAAATCTAATTTTATTCTTATTGACAAAAAGACCAAGAAATCATTTTTTAGAAAATAGTTTTATCAAAGAATATTGACATATCTAAAAGTTAATTATTTTTTATCAATAGCATTTTTATAGAATAATTATAAAAAATATATATATAATAGTCATTAATTTTCATTTTACAATTTTCAAGGTCTAGGTTATAAAGGTCACATTAATACTATATAACGGTCTTACTAAGATGTAGTGTCTTATGTATTTCAAGCTTACCAAATGTTGCATATAAAAAATGCATGACACGATATTGTATGCAACATCAGAAAAACACTCTGTTACATGTATCACACGATAATCATCATATTTATTTTAAGAAAACACATAGATAAGAATTCAATTATATGAAAAATATATATTTCATAATATTTATAGGCGTTACATTCTACCACCATAAAATAAATTTCTACCTCCAAATTGATCAATTTATTGATGAAATGGGGATATGTCCACCTCATTAAATCATAAGTGTCCCATATATACTCATAAATCTATATATTTTTTCATAAAACATGGACCAAGTTACTGGTCTAGATTCATTAAACATTCTATATTATATCCATAGTCCATACTAGTTGTTCCTCATAATAAATATCATGATCTAATGGTATGACCCCATATTTCAGTACATGTGATGGATCAGATACTTACTTCCTCACGAAAGATACATGTAGCACATCATGAACCAGATAGAGGTTTAGTGGATGTCCCCAATAATAAGTTATTGTCTTGATATGGTCAGGATTTTGTATTGGGACCGAAATCCATAGGGATTATATTTCCTATCATTCTGTAGAGAAATTCATAGAATGAATTATGTACCTACCTAAAATTATAGATTATGTCAATTATAATAATTATAATATTTCTATTAAATTTCTCCAATTATTATATATTTTTAATTTAACTCATATTACCTGTCTTCTCATCAACTTTATGAGGTCCCAAAAAAATTTTCTATAATTTCATTCCAGTACTTCGGAGTTATATGCTTCATTCCACCAAGGACATCATAAGGATGCATCTAAATACTTGAATGATATATATAATCTCGCTGAAAAATAATGTAGAGGAAGGTGTGATCCCAACCACCTTTAAAATCCAATGAACAAGATCTTATTATATTTATAGGGTTTAAATTATCTTCAGTATAATGACACTCAACATTTTATAAATAGATTGATGAATAATTCTCCTGATCATTGAGGTAAACCATAGATCTTGATCTGACATATTGTAATGTTGTACATTATGATACAATAAAATTAATTTCTATCCTATAAATTTAATAAAGAGATAATTATTCTCTTATAGCATTGAATTTTACTATTATATTAAGGTAATCGACTATAATTGATAAATATCATAAAAAATATAAGATTAAAAATGATGGTTTTAACGAATATTACTCATATATCAACAATGTTTAATCTAATTAAAACTCAAATAACATTGCCATAAGATATAATTTTTTTTTCATTTTCATAAATTTATCTTAAAATATCCGTATTAATTATTAATATCCATTACATATAGCATAAAAAGGGGGATTCATTTATTCAATGAATATAATCAACATTCAAATTGTAGACCCATGAAGGTATCAATGTCAATTATGATAACCATAACACGATACATATATTCTTATAAAAAATAATTCACCATTTATTATTTAAAATTTCTCTTTCCTTATACAAAAACATTTTCATAGTTAGCATGGGTTTAACCATGTATTGGTAGAATAAAAAATGTTGATTTAATTATTATACAATATATATAGGGGGATATAATTATATGAAATCCCAATAATGTATGGAAAATAATATTTTCCTAATGTTCATTCATAAACAATTAAACATGAAAATTCCAACTATGGAGGTGATGATAAGTATGCCCCAATTTTAATGATTCACTTCAACTATTTCGATCACATTATATTTTGTTTTATTAATTATTTTTTAGGTTTTCTTGGCTTACCATCCATATTTACCCTTCTATTGGGGATTTGATTCGAAAAATTTCCATACTCAATACACATGAAATATTAAAGTGTAGGAGGTGCATTATATCAAGGTCTCTCCACATTCATTTCATTTAATAGACTCTTCACATAACATCTATATTCCTTTGATTGATGTTTATGCTTCCCACAAATGAAACAACTTTTTTCTCTTTAACCACTCACCAATGTGATTCTTCTAGTAGTTTTGGCATCCAGGAGTTTAAAACGTTTTCATCTCTCTATGGGTAATCTCAATGATTATTCCATGGAAGCCAATTTTTATTTTTCATGTCACTAAAACCAAGTTTGTTTGCCGTTATAAATTACGATTTTATTTCACATCAAATTATTTGATCACATAATCTGGAGTCCTTTTTAGATAAAACCTGGAAGAGATTATATTGAATCCAATAAAGAATCAGTCAACCTAAAATTTAAGATGAATTATAATATCTAAAGAGTACCACTCATGTCTGTTTAATCTTTCATCAAATCAAACAATATATTCATCATCAGTAAACTTAATCCCAATTAATCACATTTCGTTTTTTAAGAATAATATGAGGAAATGACCTATTGAAAAAAATTAGCTCATCCAACTTGATGGATGAAATTTATTCTAATTTCCTAAAAATCATTATATGATCCCACCATTGATCTACTTAAATTTCATGATGGAAGAAAATTAGAGTGGCCATTTCATTATAAGAACACTAGATAATAGAAAATATCATTCTAGATTCATGTATCTATTTTTTATACACTAAAGGACACGTGAACCCCTGAATGAAGGAGGGTGCTTCCACATTAAGGACACAACAACATATTGTTTCCTATTTTTTCCTTTTTTATGATTACCATGAATCATATATTGAATTATTTGTCTTAGAATAGAAATGAGGTTCTACTATTCATCTCCCATTACATTTTATTTCTTATGAGGACAATCATTGTATTTTCTATTTAATACATGTTTCTTTTTTTTCAGGTTCCAGCTATTCACTAATACCACAACATAGTGTGTGAAATAATGATCATAGTGGGGAACCAAATAATCAAGAAAAATAACTTATAGGTTTTATAAATCGAGACATTATTATTCATGGTCATTATCAATTCAATTCCATCATGAGAGTTACTATGTTTTTTAAATTTCAAAGGCATATCCCCTATAAGTGCTAACACATATGTGAAGAAAGCCCCATTTTTTCACTAGGAGATAATTGGGCCTATCCCAAAAATGGATTTTAAGAGTTTTTACCACTAGATAGCTATGTGTGATATCCACATCAACTAGTAGTATCAATAAATTGATTTAATTTCTTAGAAACCATTATATCTTTCCATTTCCTACAATCATGTTTATTTTCATGTACATTGATAGACCCATTAACATATCCAAAAAGACATCACTAGACATATCGTTAAATATATCTCTCTATATATCAATAAATGTTTCTAATCCTATTCTCTATTGGTTATCTAACAAATAATATGATACTAAAAATAGAGACAAGACCATTCATAATTGGATATTACATATTTTTAGTTGAATATTTACTATATAATATAAAACATTCCTTATAACCATAACTGTTTAGTATATTTGGACACATGGAACATAATATTCATAATTCATGAAATATCATTAGTATATCCCATAATGATCATCACCATTATTAATCCCACATAAAATCTTTCTTAACAAACTAGGGAAATAAAATAAAATAATGGGTGAGATCTAATTTTCAATAATGGTAATCATGGGAGATAAATAATCCTAACATTAACATAATAGAATGGTACATGATCGTAACATATTAAAAATTTACCATTCATTAGGAAGCTCGTAATCATGTGTCAGGTTATAATAATTTGATATTTGTAAGAGACAAATCACAAGGAAATAATCTTACATGAGAAATTTGAGAATAACAATTCTATAAGACATAGATGTATCGGTATATTCATAATCATATAATATTGAGAACCTGTTTAAATTGAAATATGTTCACTGATTATATTAATAAAATGAAATAAATTCATTACATAAAATCATTTGCATTGAACTAAGGATATAAATAACATTTTATAAATGATAGATATGTTCATTAATTATATGATATTATCCTTGGATCACTCCCAAGAACATCATTGTGTAAAAAGTATATTATTGAACTGAGTTCACACTTTATTACAATCATATCTATCTCATTACATATAAATAATTAACCAATTTATTAGAGGGAGATATATACCCCACTGATATTTTATTTTTAACATTACCACAATCCTCATTAATAATGTATCGTCTAATACATAATGAAGACCATATATATGTGAGAAAAAATATCAAAAAACACACATCATATCCTAACCCATTAAATGTAGGGTGTTTGATAACAATTTCAACATAACATAACTTCTGTAAAATGAATATTCTTAATAATTTATTCATTATAGCATAACACATGAAAATAACCATGTTTAATAAAAATTCTATCGTTGTGTCACATATGGAAGAGAAATGGGTTTCAAAGACACCTTTTCAAAATAAAAATAAACAATTCATAGAAAGAATAATAATGGTATCATATGTTTGTATCCTCAGTAAAGGATAATTTATATCAAAGTATTTAATATTAGATGGAGAATTATTTTAAATGATAACATTGTACATTTCATAAGAAAAGTAATTTTTCAGTGAAAATAAATATCCAAAACTGATTTTTTTTTTCAAAATATTTTCCTTTTAAAATAACATTGAAAATTTATATATGAATATTTTAAAAACATTTAAAACATGTGAGGAAGAAATCATAATTCATATATTGATGGGAATATCATTTTAAAACATATAACGTTTTTAAAAAAAATATATCACAATTAATAAGAAAACATAAAAATGAATCATAAATGAAAATTATAGTCTTATTAGATGAATATTGCATCCTGACATACATTTTTAAATTAATAATCTTTTAAAAAATTAAAATAAAAAATACCTTAGTTTGGAAGATAATATGAAGATTACTATTATTTTTTTTTGTAAAAATTAAAACATGCATAAAAATTTCATTACTAATTCATTTAGAGATTAATATAATTTTTTTAAACATTACTAGAAAACATGTTTTGAAATATATCACATTTTCATCCTATGAAATAACTAATGTCAAATTTTTAAAAACATTTTCTCATTTATTTTAGGTACAAAATATGAGGAATTGTATAATTATTTGAAAATATCACAAAACTCCATGAAAGGATAAAAAAATTAAAAATTAACATATCTTATGGATATATAAAATCCCGAAATTAATTGTCAATGGGGATATATAAAATACTCATAAATGAACATATGTCTTAATGATGGAAAATTTAGAAAAAATAAATAAAATATTATATATCATTTTAACTGTAAATTAAATTAAATTAAAATTATAAAATTGATATTTAATTACTACTAATTATAATTATAAGAATCATAAAATTAATTTGGGTTTATTATATATTCCAGATAAAAGAAATCAGTGGTGAACATTCCAGGCATCTCACAAATGTAAAAAGTGAGACAAAAATTAATGACCTTAAGTCTTGACATTTATCATACTCATTTAAATTATTGGTATAATAAATACATGTTTACTATAAATCATTTATAGAACAATATTCATATATATTATACCATATATTATTTTATTATTAACATTTTATACCGTTTAATTAATTATTCCATGTTAATGTAACATTTTCGAAAAATATGACATTGTTTTTCATATATGATTTTGTTTTTGGTTTTTTTCTTCTTAATTTGCTCAAATTGTTATCATATAAATAAAATTAGAAATGATATAAATTCAATTATATTCATTATATATGTAATTATATTAATACTTATTATTTAGATATAATGAAAGGAAATACATTATTCATAGAGATGATATGTCATATAAATTCATCAATGTTGTTTCCATTTTCTTCTTTGAAGGAATGACAAAAGGAAAATGATATATTATCATCCTAGAATAATAATTATTTCATATAGATCACATATTATTGTAAAAAAAGTCATTAAAAAATTCCATATAATGCGTGGATAAATCATAAATGAAAATCATGATGCTATTTGTAATATGAAAGTTCTTGAAGCATAAAAATATCATAAGTATAAAATATAAAAAACAAATACATTATTATTTCCTACCATTATTGGATGATATAGTAAGGAAAATGGAATTGGTTCATCAAGCTATACTCCATCGTATACACAAACAATAATTTCATTACCCATTTTATGGAAGTAGGGATATATACATGTCATTAACATAACATACAAAAACAACATTATATGGATGATATATATGTTATTATATAATTTTTTATAATAATAATTTAACTAAGTGGTAGAATAGATAAAAAACACATATTGATGAATGTTACATCTTCTTTTGGTATCCCATTTAAGCTTCATAATAACATTCATATATTAAATTTTATCACAAAATAATTCATATAGAATGATTGTAGAGAATTTTGTAAGGTATTTGGGTACATATTTTCTGAAAAGTGTTTTTAATATATGGAGAAGAGATGAGATGTAGTATCCATTTATGCGTGGGGGAGAGGACACAGTTAGAATTTTTGAATATAATTGAGTGTTATGACGTTTTCCATATGTAAAATGTGTCTAATCAAGACCATTATATATCCTTATATGTTTTATTTTATAAATATTGATATTCAATAGTCTTTAGACACATTTTCTGGTCATTGTTACTATTGTCTTTTTGTTTAACCCCATTTAATCCTATTATTACCATAACAATGGTAAATAATTATTACTACATTATATATTAATTTCGTTAAAAAATGACCTTATTATATAATATTAAAAATTATGATTCCAAATATTCTGTAGATTTCCTTAAATTTAATTTATATATATGGAGAGATATAATTTATTATTTTTCTTCTAGAAAATATTGGATAGAATGTTTTTAATGTGAAAATGTTCCAAAGGTTACAATGATAATATATGAAATTTAAAAATGAAATTAATTCAAATTTATTCTATTGGAATCATATATTTGTAATTTAAATAATATAACATAAAAAACAATTCGAATTATAATTTAACATTATAAACAATTGACACAAAAATGTGGTATGCAATTAGAATTTGGTATTTTTCATTATTCCTCAAAAAAGAAACCCTTAAGAAAATACACAAAAATTAATCATATTATCATATTTATTTCTTGATTTAAAAATGAAATTAATTGTTATTAAATAAATTTTATAAAATCCTCATCAATTAATTTAATTTTTATTCAACAAAATTGAAAATTTATTTTTCTTTAAAATTGTATTTTAGAAATATGTAAATACTTTTCTAAAATTTAACAACAACAAATAAATATGTTTTATATTTATAATACCATTAAACATAATATTTAATAAATTGTAATTTTTATTAAAATTTATACATATAAATTATATGTTATAACATTTATGTTACTAATATATCATGGACTAATTGAAACTTATTATCATCTGTAAGGCAAGATAACCCAGAGTTGAGTGTCACTAAACATTAATCAGTGTAGTATGGGACAAAAGAAAAATTAATGGTATAATTTCATGAAAAATAACATTGATATTTCATATAAATAAAAATACATCAATGTTTTGATTTTTCTAATAAAATATTTCCCAAAATCATGGGTTGTCACATCCCTAGTAATGCACACGTAACATCAAATGATGTTGTATTATAAGGAAAATGTTTTTTAAATATTACATAGAAATCAATTTTATAAAACAATCCCTAATGATTTAAAAAAACATTTAAAACATTACTTTTTTTTAGAATCCTTTTCAATGGAAATATCATTAGAATATTATGGTCGAGGCTTTATAATCATTTAAAATGTTTTTTGAGGAAAATATTGTTAAATTTTTTGAAATAACTACAAATTCATAAAATATTTTTATAAATCCTTTTGATTGATGTTATTTAATATTATAATGGTTGCATTGAATCATTTTGATTCCATGATGGCAGAAATTCTATTCATTTAATACACATTAAAACAATGATTCCATACAATTTCATTATAAAAGGAAAACAAGTATTGTTTGTAAAATGAAATGAAGAATTAGTAAATAAAATTTTTTAAAAAAATTAATAAATTTTTAATATGTATTTAATTGTTTTTATTTTTATTTTATAAACATTTTTGAAAAAAATTAAATACTTTTGGATGACAAGTGATTTTCGACCATTAAGAGATATAAAGCCAGTTTTCATTAATAATATCATTTTTTACTTTGTTATTCATTAATATAAGAAAATGAATGAAAAATATTGATTCTCATGTCATGAATATAAGAAAATAAAATTCAAGTTTTCCTAATCTTATAAGTATCCAAAATGACCCTGTTCATAGAAAGAGCCTCCAAAGGGTAAATTATATTATGGATGGACTCCATCTAGAATTCTTCTTCTTTATGTCCAACATCTCTAGTAAAAGTATTTGGGTCTTTTAAATGGAACTGCAATGTGACATGAGACAATCTCATCACAACCCACAGTGGTTTTATTTCAATAATCTTCTTGATGTGAGAAATGTTCTCATAGAATTTCTCCCCTAGATATTATCCCAGAACTATAGGTTTCTTAGGATCTACTACTAGAGGAAAATATTTATCCATAAGGTCCACTAATCCAATCAATAAGTATGGTTATGAAGGAATGTCTATATAATAAATACATATGTAATAGAAAACATAACACTTCTTTAACCCATTTACATAATACGATAATCATAATAATCCATAATAATCCTTTTCATTATACGCCGCCACACTTTCTAAACCAAGTCATTATCACCACCCTGGACAATCCTACATTTATGAAATAGATAAAAAAGGATAAAAGCATTATTATATAATCATTATGTTTAAAAAAATTATTCACATATTTCATCATTTCAATATTTAAAATTTTGCATTAGGAATAATTTTCATTTCAAACTCACAACAAAGGAGAAAAAAATTTATGTTTAACAATTTACCCAAATTCTTTTTTCCCTTATATTCCTAAAAATGATGCATGTCACCATAATCCTGAGTGTCTAGAATGATTAATGCATACTCAATTATTGTGACATTTTGGGTCAGGATTCAAATATCAGAAATGGTTTCAACAAATTATCACATCACACAACAACTGTGTCACCAAAGGTGAAATACCATTTAACATTAACTACAATTTGAAATAATAGTTAATCTACCATGAGTTCCTACGTTATCCCTCCATCATGGTTTATATACTAATATGCACAGACTCATAGCTAATTCATGAATCTTACAAGTATCATGTATAAAATTACCAAAAAGTAGGAAATAAATGGTCTATAATACCACGTTGTACAACCCCCCCCCCGAGTTCCAAATTATGGTGTTGTGATCTATTCATTACATGACCTCAGGAACACCTCCAAATACTTAAAATGATTATTACTAGTAGAAAGGGAATAAAATTGATCGTCAGCATACTATAACCTATTTTATCAGTGTAATACACCATAATGAAATAAGAAACAATAACATAAAAAGATATAATCATATCCAAAACAATATCAATATCTCAAGATAAATAAATGTGGAAAAATAATTAGAAAACTAAATAGTTTATATTAAATTATAAAGTGTATCTTATATGTCGAAATGATAAAAAAAGTAATGACACTGACAACTCCCATGTTGGTTCAATACAACATCTTTTACCTTTATACATGATAAATCTTAAATTATCCATATGACAGGTCTAATTTTCTCTTACTCCACTTAAAATCATGAAATATATTTTTGTAATGATCAGGTAGCTGATATTGGTGGTGAGTACAACCCATTAATCATCCACCGATGGTGTATAAAAAATCTCCATTCATTAATAGTGTATGCAGTTTTATAAAGAATGAAATATAAGAAATAAAGTAAACCATTAAAATTTATTAAATTATAAATTATTTAACTGTATAAAACTCTTTCTACCAAAGGACAACCGAATCAAAATAATTTCATCATCATGTGGCAAAGTGTGAACCATTTCACATTTTAGAATCTCAATTAATTATAATTATATTGGGTTTCATTATCGCTTTATTTCAATTTACAACATTTTGACTTGGAACCATAGTTAAATGAAAATATAATGGGTATTTAAGGTCATGTCTAGCACCCCATGGGTATTTGGGGAATCAGTCAAGATCCCATGACCCATGGGTATTTAGAGAGTTAGTCCCTATCACAATCAAATGTACAAATTATTCTCGATTGGTCTAGAATATCTTTTCTAGAACACCTATGTGTATTTGGTGCATCTGTTTGAGTCACACACCCCATTCTTAATAAAGAACATATGTATCAGATATCTTAGTACCCATTGTTAATATATTTTTTCCTTCTTATCAAATATCACAATAACAAATATTTTAAATAATTCGTCGATAAATTTATTCATTTCAATAAATTGAAAAAACCCAAAAAATTCCCTTTAATTAATTCGAGAATTAATGACCCAGTCAAATATTTAGATATCCAATTAATATTTCACTAATTAATTATTCAACCACAGTCTCAATAGCCCGTAATTAATTCATTAATTACTTTATTCAATTCAAAATCTCAATATCTAAATAATTAGTTCAACAACTAATTATTTTATTCAAAATCATAATATTCCACAGTTATGTCACCAATAAATTAATCAATTAATAATCTAAATATATCAATAATTATTCAAACAATTAATTATTCCAACTAATAATTCCTAAAATCCAATGATTTCATATATTACAATAATTGAATCAATAATTAATTAATCTTGATTCACAATAATATATGTAATTTATTTAACAAATTAATTAATACAATTGGGAAAACTTTTTTCTAAATGAACCCTATAAATTATGAAATTTCACGCATGTAATAGAAATAATGACTATAAAATTTTAATAATAGAATACCACCATCAATTATTTTACATACTATTACAAACAGAAATAAAATTTTTTGCTAAAATGGTGAAGAATGAGATCATGAAAATATACCTTAAACTATAGACACTCAAATAATGATCCATCAATCCTAGATCAAGATATATGAAGTCTATATTAATAACCCAAAAACTAAATATATATCCAAAAATATATAGGATAACATCCATTATATAATGAGAGAATAATTGGATAATGAAAAACCAACCATGATGATATTTACAAAATGATAGTGGTGTAGATCTATAGTGTGGGATTTGATTTTCCATGAACATAAGTCTATCACTTTATAAAATAATCTTGAAGCCTCAAAAAATGATATAATATTATGATGGACAAGTTGGGGTTAATATGGTGGTTGTTTAATTATAAAATTAATTTTTGGATTAATTATAACTAAACACACAGTTTCAACTATGGGGTGCATAATTCCACCAAACTGTGAGCCTTAACCATGCATCTCTTTTAGGGAATGAATAATTACTCTAAATGGGGAATTTTTTTTGAAAACCATCTACAAAACAACTAAATCACCTTCATTTAGGATTTTATATTTTATTTGGATGTGGAGGATTTTTTGGGAAAGCCAAGCGCCAACCATTCACTTTTCCATTTCCTTAACAAATTCCAATTTTAACCCAAAATATCCCCAAAAATGATCATACCCAAAATGTAATCAAAACTATGTAAAATAATGAATATAAAAAGCATGATACATCTATATAATTTTTCGCTATTTTACATTATCAGGAGGATTAACCTTCCAATCAGTACACAACATATTTTGGGGGTCATTGGATGTTCATATAAAATATATTGTGTATCATTTTCTAAAATTTAGAACATTAATAATGTGATCTTTAAAATCTAATATTTCATGCATGATGAAAAACGTGAAATATAATTTAATAGAAAGGTATCATTCAGTAGGTGTTTCATTATGGTTATGACATTGATAAAATGATCAAGATAGTATTTTATAGCTTCCATATTGGAAAATGATATATTTGGACACATGGATGGGATTTTAGTGACTTGAATGTGCCCATCCCGTGGTACACAAAAGAATATAAAACTATTAATTTCCCAAGAGGTAAATAAACAATAAATTTATAATGAGAAAATGAATTTATCTTTCATTGTAAGATATCAATTAACAATGATATTGTATTACATATTGCATGTTCAAAGATGGTTTACATAATTATTACATATCATTAACTCTTTAGGGTGATGATGTGTTTATAGATACCACAATTATCCTATTGTTATTATTCAATTCTATTGATATATGTCCCTATAAAGGCATCCAAACTATGTATTTTCATATTTAATAAATTACAATTAACTAGAGAATAGGATGAAGTGGGAACCACATGTGGTGAATAAGATTTTCTATATCCAAATAGTCATAATAAAATAAAATTAATCAAATGTTATTTTATCATTCATAATTTACTATTGAATTTATTTATCAGGATATTATCAAAATATTTATGTCAAAAACTCAGTAGAAAAATATAAATTTTAAAATGAATGTTACATTCTTTAGGTTATTAAAAAAAGATCGGATAAAATTTCTTAGTTAGTGGTTTCAATTAGATTATATGAAAAATAGTATTATCATTAATTGTTCATAAAATATTCATGAAACATGTGAAAATTTATCTATTTATTTCCAAACATAAATGTGTTCATTTTTTAAGGTTTTATTTTTAAAATATCTAGTGAATTTATTAACTGTTAAACCTATGTATAAAATACATTTATGCATTCCAAATGATATGTGGAATCATTGAATAAAAATATCATAATAAGATTAATCTCATGCTCTACTGAGTGAAATAATTGAAAATATCAATAATGGTATGATCCATGTTCAAGGATTGATTCTGTGTTTTCACATTGATCAAAAGTCAATAAAAAAATTGATTTTATTTTTATCTCATACGAATTAAGTCATATAATTTTAGGAGGATTTGTACAGATACTGGGGATCAAGAGGGTGAAAAATTTATTACATTTGTTATATAATTAGATAGATGTGAGTGGATAAAACTAATGGCATCCCCCCCCCCAATGTACCCTTTTTATTTTTTATCATACATAAAAAAGAATTGAATGAGATCTATGGAATTAATCTAGAATATTCATATTGAATCAATTGAGTAATGATAGTTTTAGAGTATAAAATGATCAATAAATTTTATAATTCATTAACAGCATACATGCATCATTCTGTGGTATCAGAGAAATAATGTGATTTTATAAGTGAATGTTGAAATCAAAATTTCATGGAATTGGATAGAGGGTGCAGATATAGTCTGAAAACCATTAATGGTTCATCTAACTAATGTCAGATAAATGATATATGTTTATCCAATGATCATTAATAAAATTTTCTACTAAAATTATAATTAAAACTAATATATATGTTCTACCATGGAGGAAGTGTGTGATATAAAACCAACTAGATTATGATTTTGATGGTGGGGACCTAATTCATATATTTATATGTGCTGTGAATGTTAAAAATATATATTCATAAAAAATTAATATTAAAATTCATGTGGGATAACCCCCTCCCCCATTGACTGGTAGGGGTTATCATCAAAAATTATTTTATATTGATGAAATTGTATCATCAATAAAAATTATCTTTTAAATGGTTGTAGAACTATGAATGCTTCATCTACCCCTCCCTCTTTGTTCCCTATGAGGGGTCTGCCTCTATGTTAACTTGATTTCACAACAATATATTTTTGATCATGCAATGTTTTGTTTGATCTATCTATAACCCCCCCTATAGAAATTGTCTAGATTGGGGCTTGAAACCCTTCATGGTGTTATTTCAATATTCTAATAACCGAATGTTTCCAAAGAAAAATAATATTCAAAGTCGTATTATAATATAATTTCAAGTGACAAGAAACATGAAAATTGTCCATTTAAATTAGTATTATTTATTTTAGTTCATAATTAGTGCCTTTATTTAACATATTTTATTTTTCTATCCAAGTTTACGTCATGTTTACTATACATGAGTAAAATCGTCCAATATATGTCAGATTTTTAATATTTACATATTTAATTATTTTAATATGTATTATTCAAAATAATTAATTAATTAATGATGATATGTTCATCATCACCTACAATTATATATATATATATGTTTTTATATTACAGTTAGATATAAACATTATTTGTATACCACATTCATGATATCCCATTACCTGTGAGTGTGTATTATTTTATAATGATGTTTTCTGAAGGATATTATTTTTCATATAGTTTTGGTGAAGAACTAGTTGAATTTTGGATACATTGGTAGGGTGTCCAGTGAAACACTATTGACATATGACTCAATTATTTAAAAACAGATCATGTTTCATCTAACTTATGTTTTATAGATCAACCATTAGTAATATATCAATAGTGTGATGTCTCTATACTGAATGCATGGTTTATTTTCTAGACAACATATTATTTACATAATCATAAAGAATAATAAAAAATAATATATAGATACTCCTTAGTTACATTTTTTTGGATGTCATTTATGCATTGATTAATGGTTAGTGTTTCCATAATAAAACAATATTTATAAAAAAAATATAGATTTAAATCATAATAAAGAAATATAAAAACAAATTACTGTAATCTTAATTCATAAATTCCTTCCACTATAACAATTAGAAAGAAACCATATTATTCAGATCTCAAAAGAGTTGTTGACATGGTTTCATTTATCCATGGAGTGTTACAAAACAATGGGTTAACTTAACTAAAATTGGAATCAAAGAAATAATCCATGAATTATTGGTGAAATTTTAGTGGAAATAATTTTTCCTTTTAATTTAATGATTCATAAGATATGGGAATTCGCTCGAAATATTACAAAATTAATGATAATATGAATATAAATCAAAAACATTATCTTAGGATCCCAAAAAATTGACGTTTCTATTGCTATAGCTATATGGAGATATTTAAGTATCCTTTATAACTTGAATATTCAAGAGTATAATAATTTAAAATTTAATAGTTTTTCTATTGATATATATAAATAAAATTTATCAATATATTCTATAATATTTTATAAATATTATATATTTATATAAATAATAATTATATGTGAACTAATCTATTCGGTATCATTTTACAAAAAATGGATAGTAATGTCATATAATCGTGATAATAAATAATGAAAATTTTATATTTCATTACTATTAATTTTTTATATGATTAGTAATTTTTTAATACATATTACTATTATTATAATTGAAATTGTATATACAAGATTCCCTACTACCAAATATGCCACATTCGAAAAATAGTTGGGCTGAAACTGAAGCTTATAGAGGACTCATGGATGAAACATTTAATGTTTACATCATAGTATATAAATAATGTCTAAAGAATAGTTAATGAAACATATGGATATTAATAGACACACCATGATTTGTTATCTCTGAGAATATATTTATGATGTTGTGAATTATGATATGAATGTGATTATCATTACACTAAATACATATTATATAAAATATTGACATCAAGTTGGTCGACATTTAATCATGATCATTGAGTACATTGATCGATTACTATAAATAGGTTTTAAGTTTAGTAATGACATTTAAAAAAATATCATTAAACATTATAACTTAGTTACTATATATTCATTGGGAATAATAAAACAATCATTTTATAAATATGACTTTGATATCATACTGTGTGGTTCTCTAAGAAGATAAGAACATAAAGAAATTTTTGTATTTATTTTTCTATGATAAATAATAATGGAAATGTAAAATTGATATTATAAATAATATTTCATGTGAACAATCACAATTCCCATCTAAAAATCCATATATAAAGTGGGGGAATATCCACGAGAAGGCTCTTTTTTCAAATAAGGAATGAAAGGTTTTTCGATTTAATTTTTTTTATTAAAGAGGAATAAATAAATACCTTTTATATCTAGTATAATAAATATTAGATATAATACTTCATTGTTACTACGTTGGCATTCGATAAAATTTGTAGCTTATATATTTTTAACATAAATATATAAACCATGAATGCATAGAATAGTAATTATAGTAGTGAATCTTTATTTTATTATTGGATATTTAATTGTAAATTATCAAGAAAATATAAAAAATTTATCATTAAGTTGAGGTATTCTTATTATTGAAAACTATTTTTATGTAACATTCCATAAAAATTAATTATCTAATGTTAAATAAAAGTACAATGATATTTTATTTTAGGTTTGAAATAATGTTGTTATGTTATATTATACTCAATTAATAGTTTAAATATACATCATTTGGAGAATTAAAATATATATAATTAATTATAAATATAATATATATTATATTTATAATACAATATAGATGTTAGATAATTTTTGTTCACCTAAATTGAAATAAAATGTCTACGAAATACAAAAAATTAGATTTTATGTTCATTTTATGTTCAAATTCATGTGTATTTCATGTGATTTCATGCAATTTAAAATGTGTACATGAAGCCATTTAACATTAAATTTGAAAATTAAAAATTGTTATAGAACTATCTCAACAAAATATGTATAAATTATTTCTCATAAAAGATAGGTGAATATTCATGTGCTTTATGATAATTTAAGGAATACAAAAGTGATGAGTGAAATATTATTATTATGAATATAATAGATAAATTGGTTATGTAAGAATTATAATATCTTATCGAAAAATTAAATAGTCAACAAAATTTAGTGTGGAGTATTACATAAAATCAAATTTACCAATACACATTTGAGAAATGATATTTGTTAAAATAAAATCGATTATTGGTCTTATAAGTCATGTATGTCTTCCAATTTTGATTTTATAACAACATTTATAAAATAGTTTGGTTCACCCTTAACCATGTGCCATCAATAATGAATAATGCACTTCATGGGTGTTATAGTACGAAATAAATCCATTATGTATCTAAATTCATGTTCTTAGATAAAATTATTCTTATAATTAACTCTGAATAAAAAACCTGTATCAAGAAAAAAAACAAAGTGCACCTCAAAATGGTGTCCAAAAGGTTTCAAAGGATATTAAATATATCAATAAGATAAGAATATTTATAGTCGTTATAAAGGATATATTTTTATTATTTGGTGAACAACTCAATTTGATTTAGTGCAAGAAGTTTATATTTCTATAATTTCTAGGATTGAGTAGAAAAAATAGTTGGAATGGTAATAAATATTAAAATTGTTTTAAGAAATTGTATTGTTCCTTATATAAAAATTTCATAAGAAAGTTAAAATTATTATATTTATTTTAATATCAATGAGATAATTTATTTATTAATTATTCATAATGATTACTATTATAGAAAAAGAAATTAGTGAACAAAAATAATAAAAAATTTCTCATGGATATGAATATAATACCGAATTCCAGGTACCATAATATAGTTTGTTTTTTTTTAATTTCCATAATTAATGATAGAATCAAGGGGAAATAACATTTATTAAAAAAAATTCATGAAATAGATGATAATGTGATTTTCTATAGTTAATTAATTTTTTGTATAGGATTATGACAATTTCTGGTATAGAAGGCCTTAAAATGTTATTAATAATAGAGATTCTAAAAAACATTTGAACTCAAATTTTCATAGTAGCTTCTATAATTACTACATTAATTATAAAAGTATGCATTTAATGACTAATTAAGCCACTAAATAGTTGGATACTTATATTTACATGATTCTTTATTATGTTATTTGAAGATATATAGTTTTCCAGGTAATATTTTTTGTTACCATATAGAAAACAGTTATCAAACATATGCCTAGTTACGACTTCAAAGAAATAAATCGTTTATAGAATGAATTATATATATATATAATATAATGGAACATAAAATTATATGGTAAAACCAATGTTTTCGTATAAAAAGATAAATTATATGTACTAAAATGTTTTGTATACATAATAAATTGGTCAATTTTATAAAGAATTATTTCCTATATCAATTGGTATAAATATCTTAAGGATGAGTTTTATAAGAACGAGGAGGTTATTAAAATAGTGAACATAAATATATATTCATCAATAATGTATTTATCATGTATTATATGATTTTTACTATTTCTTATATCTTCAATATTTATATTATGGTATGAATATATAAAATAATTATATGAAAACTACATAGGTATAATATTGAAGTATTCAATGATCCTAGAGAACAAACGAGTGACATTTGACAAGTATATCGAGAAGTAGTAAAACAAATTATCATGGGGATAGAAAAATAGTCTCAATATATATAAATTAACATTATATCATTGTTAGGATATATAAAAAATATCATTTAATCTAGTAGTATCAATGTATATATATACATAGTATATTATAAATTTAAATGCAATTAAAAAATAATTACTTATAAAACATAATTTATAGTGTTATTAAAATAATTCCTGAATGTTAATGAGTTTTCATACCATAAATTTTGATATAATTACAAAATTGGGTAGTAGGCAATATTTCATGATTATAAAATTTTACAAAAGGGATTTACTTGGAGATGTCATTTCATTGGGAAGTTTTACACAAAGAGGTGAAGTCATAGATTATATATTATCCATTGGGAAAATATGGATTTCCCAATGACTAAATCCATGATATAGTAGAAAAATAATATTATCAGGTGAGCCCTTAAAAGATACTATATTGTAACACGGTTGTAATTTAAGTTACTGTGTTGTAAAGGTTGTTTCCCAATACCCATTTTTAGTAGTATATTTTGATTATCGAATTATATATAAATATAATTATGAATGAATTTATATTAAAATAATGTTGTTATTACATATTCATACAAAATTTACACCATAACATCATTGGATTATTTATCATATAAAAAATTTATAGTAATTTATCGAACATTAATTATAAACTCATTATCTTTTGTTAACAATCCTAAAATATGTCTTACGCTTTAGATATTTTATATTAACATGTCAATGAGATTTTCTTACAATAAACTACTAGGGGATCGTAAGAAACGATATGTCTTCCTATGTTATTCAATCCTAGTTATCATGAGTAGAGGAGATAAATATGATTTTCCAGCCAATAGGAACACAATATTGTTTTAGGTGTTATTGGACATTCCTATCCATGAGATTAACTATAAGGACATGAATATAAGCATGAAATATTATTGTGTTTTTGAACAATAATTCCAAATCATACAATCTTGAGGATATTTTAGTTTAATTGTAATTTATAATTATGTTATAACTCATATATAACCACTTATATATTATAGAGTAGACACTTCTATTAATTGTTCATTTTTATAGTTTATTACTTTTAAAATAAAACCTATTTTATTTTTATGAAGAATCATCACAGTCATCATATTGAATTTTTATTTTATCTTATCCATATGTAATCCAAAATATATATTTTTTGAAAACATGGGTTGGGAACAAATATAACATTAAGGTAAAAAAATGAATGAAAACTATTAGTATATTAAAATATAAGAAAACCCCATTTAAATGTTTCCTTTATCCTTGATGTTATTTGAGTATAAAAAATATACCATTTCAAAAGGAACAAAATACATACATTATTATCAAATAAAACAATTAAAATAAATATAATTCTAAAAAAACATCTTTTATGAAACTTATATAATCAGGTTCATGATACAACATTAAACCTGAGGCAATTAGAATAACCATATGGGTGACTTCCATTATAATTATTCGGATATCATAATAATTAGTCAATAGATTATAAAGCTATAATGTTGAGCACACTTTTTATATGTTATATTATGATCACCCATTTATTATGAGATATGAAGGGGCTTAACCCATTTTATAATCTATATTGGCCTCACCGATGAGATATCATATGGCTTAATCGGTTGTATATGCTATATCAGGCCCACAAACTTATAACTAATGATCCTTCACAAAATCCTAAGTAATGTAATTTCATCTTGTAAATTTTCTTCAAAATACCCTTTTAAAATATATTTTAAATAATAAAAATTGATATCAAAAAAACCTTTTTATTAAAAAAATAACTTCTTGTAATTATTTATTTACACATCAATGTGAAAAAAATTAATAAAAAATATCGATTTTTGATTAAAAAATACTATTCAAAGTATTATTTCGATGTAAAGGAATGAAAATATTATCATGAATTATAATTTTAATAATTATTCGTATTTCTATTTTGAAGAAACAATTAATTATGGATATTTAAAAAGAGTATTTAAAAAAAATCATCTTACCACGAGTCAATCTCATCATATTCATCCATTATATTGTGAAATAATTAAAGAATGATCATAATATACTTTCCTGGGAACCTATTTATTATTTATTATTCATTTTATCTCACTTATAACCTTGTTTTAACCATTAATTAATCGTTTATGATCACGTCAATTATTTTGATGATTTTTGTTACAAAAGTCAAGAATGACTTTGGTTTATTAAATGTTATCAAAGTGACTATTGTTACATCATATATAGAATAATAATATTAACAAATTATCATTTTTATTAATTATTAATACTATTAAATACAATAATTATATAAGTTTATGAAAAATGAACTACATTATCATAATGTGATGTGATGATGAAAAATAAATCGCATCTCGCCATGGAGGAAGTAACCCACATGTAAGCACGAACAATATTCTCATATTTATATTTAAGAAATGCAAAGAATGTAATTGATTTATTATAATTTCAAAATTATAAATATGATATGAAAATCATATATATATTATATTTTCATTATTACTTCCTGCCTTTAGATATGATGATATAAACAAAATTATATCATTTTATGAGGCGGTATTCTGTCGTACAAATGAATATTTTTCCCCCTTTTTATCAAAGATGAGATGGATGTATGTTCTAAGATTAACAAAAAAACAACTATTTAGATTTAAATTTGTTTATAATAAAATTATTCTTTAATAAATATTGACGTATGTGCATAAATTAACAAAACTAAAACCTAAAGATAAAAAGTATATATCTTATTTGGAAAACCTTATTCATGTAAAATTTTACGACCACTAAGATTGGCATTATGCTTATACCAGACCATTATATTGAAATAATGTATTATCACAATGGAATTCAGAACGAATATGACAATTTTTATTGGATAAGGATTATGATGAGGAGGATTTATTTCATAAGATAGGAGATGAACTTATAGAATTTCTCAAAATATTATGTTGGTATATATTAATTTTTTCCTCCAAATCGACCCAATGTGTGTTATTTTTAATATGAGATTATTATTTCTCTAATAATTTCCTAAAATAAAAATTATAGATTTTTAACAATATTTATACCTTTATCATTTTTTCTTAAACCCTTTTTAACCACATTTACTCTTATGATGAATACATTGTTTTTTACTATTTGAGTGTCAATATAGATAAAATGGAATGAAAAAAACCAAAAATTGATAATTGTTGATATGGTAAAATTATTCAAAATAATTTTTTTAAATGTATTATTTTTAAGAAATTTATTATTACATAATAAAATATTATTTCATATAAAATTTAAATAATATAAATTTTAGAACTATTCATTACTCTATCATTAATATTATCAAAGAATCATTAAAAAAAGAAAAAATTATTAAATCACCAAAATAAAATAGTGTTCATGATAAATATTTAATATCATTACATAAATCAGATTCAACTTTTTTTAATATTGTTTATATTTTTAATTAATTTTCCATTAATTAATTATTTACCTCTTCAATTATTTAGAATAATTTTTTGTATTTATTTTTAATGTCATTTTTTTAAATAGAAAAATTAATATAAATATTTTATCATTAAAAATAATAATTATTTGGACCCATCGATAAAAATTACTTAATATTGAGATAAGTCAATAATATGACTTCAATTCACATCAAGGATTATTTCGGTTTTGAGCATTATCGAATTAGGTCAGAACTCATGCATAATAACTTATATATTATAAGTACACACTTATACTCACTATCAATTTTTTCCACTAAATAGAAACTGTTTAAAAAGAAACATGTTATCATTTCAGGTTTTAACCACATAAATTTTTGTTGATCCCATTATTGACTCTATTATCCATTAACACCTGTGAACAATATTTCAAAACATAGGATGAGCATAAAAATCTCAGTAAGGGATACAATAACCAGGAACGTTCTTATTCTTGGGATGACATGAATGGAATGAATAGTTTATCATAAAGTAATAATTTCCACCTTTATTAAGTAGTAAAATATACTTCATTGTAAATATTCTTATTTATTACCCTATTTTTTATCATAATATTACCATAAATCCCATATGATGAAACATATAACATATAATGGTATTTGGGATATAAAAACAATGAAATGGAATAACCATATGTTTGACATTCACAAATATCATTAAATAGAATATCCATATGGACGAATTCCATACTCAATGCATTAGAGGTTATAAGTTAACCACCCATCAATGTTTTATCACATAACCAACCAGAAATGGTTTATTATGTTACCACCTGTATTTGGTTTATCACATAATCACCCGTCAACTGTCCAAGTTCTATAAAAGAAACATAACACATTAAACAAACATAATGGAAAAATAAACATTTCATATTTCAAGCACAAGAGTCCATTTGATGATTTTGACATAATCAATAATTTACCAAAACTATTTCCGTCACCAAAATACAATAAAAGGTTATATGATATTTATTTTTCTATTAAAAAACATTATCGCATTTAGTGGGAGACAAATATCAACTAATGGTTGTTGTTGAAGAGAAGTTGTTATTGTCTCATATGTTAACAAATTAATATTTTCATTTAGTTAAACACGTCATATAAAAAATATTCCCTTTGAAAAAAAATAAATGGTTTTATTATAACAATTATATAATAAGTTCATGTATAAATTAAAATATGCCCCAATGAAGTGAGATTGATTGAATCCCCTTACAATTAGTTCGACTTGTCATGTACATTAATTATGTTCTTGAATACTAAATTTTTTTAAATTTATAGATGACTGAGATCATTTTTCATGTTTTTATTCTTCTTATATCACTTATTACCATGTAATTAAAATTACATAATTATTTTAGTAGTATCATATGTTTTGTCAGCATTCAATACATTAGTGGAAAATGTACTTATTTTGATGTAAATTGTCCGTGTATTAAAAATTCCATCATCCCCAGAATATTATTATCTATTAAAATATAATATATATTATTTATATATGTATTTATAATATCAATAACATTTGGAGACTTGAAATGAAATACACTATTCATGTAGTCGATAGGACGTACATGCGAATGAACGCTACATTTATTTCATTTTCATAATAGTAGATTAATAATCAAGTGATATAAATTTATATTAGAATACTAGAATTATATTAATTTTATCATTTTCTCATAGGTTTAATAAAATAATCCTTTATATATTCCTTTTATAGTGGGACCGAGTCACATTTCATCGAGGTACAATAGTCCACACTTCCTCAAATGAAATTATCTTATTACAAAACATGAAAAGAATAATGATATTCTGTAAAAAAAAATACTGAAAATAAGGAAAATATAATTATAATATATATCATATGTAAATATAGTGTGATCATATTGTCCACCATGATATGTGGTAGTATAGAATTGATCTGTCCTCGTTTTGTGAGGTGGTAGTTCACCGTACACAGAAACAATATGTTATATATCCATAATATAGTGTTTTGTGTATGTTTAGGTCAAAATATAAGCATAACTATAATATATTATATTTTGGATAAAATGTTTTTAGTGGAATTAAATTAGAATATTATAGAGGAAAGAAGAAGGAAAGCAAATGAAAGGCGCTTGAAAGAACATGTTACCTATAAATCGAGAAACTCTATTTGATTTGAGATAAAATTCATCCTTGGTTTTCCTTATTCCCAAGGTAAGGCTTATAGTATGTATTTAGGTATTATAGGAGATAATTGATCATATTTTGGAAAATCCAAGTGTATTTATAGGATTCATTAAGTGGGTATAGGTGGTACCCTTTTATAGGAGGTGTGAGGGGAACTTTAAGAATGTCTTGTAATATTATTTTATTATTAAATGATTTTAGAATTATAAGAGTTTAAAATTTATAAATTTCATTTATATGATTTTTATATGTATAAATAATTTCAACCAATTGGGTTTAGAAAAGTTTAGGTCACAAATATATCATTACAGTTTGACATTAACCCTTAGATAAAAACATTTACACTTACCATATATTCTTCTATTTTCATAATATATGGTTACTATTGTTACTATAAAATTAAAATAGATCCTCAACTAGATAATTAATGAAAATTTTAAAAAATATATGTTAGTTTTCAAAATCATAATTTTTTACAACTATTATATCATTAAATAAAATTGTATTTTTTTTAAAAAACACATTTACATCAATTTTAACACTCTTGAGTAATTGATTTTTGGTAAACTCATAAAAACAGGATTCCTTCAAAAATATCCATTAACATATCCACAATACTTCCATTTCATCCAATTTTTTTTGTATGGCATAAAAAATATTCAAATTAAATTCATTTTACTATTAATAATATCATTTATATTAACATTTCATTGAAATGATAAACACTGCATCATCATTGTGTCATTAATTATTTTATTTATTTAATGAATAAAAATAGTAATTAAAATACCTTGATATATTAAATCATGTTATCTTTATATTGATGATTTATAGTAAGAGATATTAGATATATAACCCTATATTAAATTCATTTTATATAAAAGATTAATGTTTATGTTATATTTTCCATTATTTAAAATATGATATAATAACATATAATTATCAGACCCATGTGGTTCAATGAGGTCCTTAAATTTACAGAAAGAATATTATCATCATAGATATATCATTAAATAGGATTATGACACATTTAAGGGTTTTTTATATTATTATAATATTGGTTTTACACTTATTGACCAGATTTACCCTTTAACCATGGTAAATAAAAAATTACTGATGTTGCTATTCATAATATCCAATAATATAAGAGAAATTTTTAAATAATTTGGGCCTTTAGATTTCAAATATTGAATCCATTTTTCCAAATTCTGAACACGTATGCTTTACTAAATAATTTAAAATTAATACTCATTGTCAAAACAAGAATGCCAGTTTTTTAATGGTAAAAACCACCAAAATATTGACGTGAATTTATATATAATTTAAATGTGAAATTATATAAAATGTAAAACATTTGATTAATTGATATAAATAATCCAATTATACTTCAAAACCAAAGTAAATGTTAATCTAACTCTATAAATATATTTGTCAAAAAGATGGATTAATATTACAATTAATTTTCTTTCAATATTCATTAAAATATGAATTTTATCAGATGTCATGACCCATCCCCCCAGGGCCCATGTTGTGACTTCCCCAATCACACCTCCAAAAATCATGGGATTGGTGACTAGTGCCGAAGGTGTCAACCTAAAATTTGGATGCATTTTCATATGTACATGCTTGGACACAGACATAGCCACGTCTTGAACACTAGAAAGGTAAACATGCATGCCACTAATCAACCACTGAGTGAAGTTACAAGTTGTAAGTAAAATAGAGCTAAATAAAAACGTAAAATATAAAAACATAAAATATGAAAGTACAAGGATCTCTGGGAAGCCATCATCTAAAAACCTCACAACATGGTAAGTGTAGAGTAGGTGCTGGAAGCTGTAGATGTATGCCCCGCCTACCAAATCTCAATGGTCCCTACCTGGTCATAGGCCTCCAAGACCTCCATCTAGAAATCAGTCGTTTATAAAATCCTTGAAACATGCGTGTGAAGCCGTGCATGGGTGAGAAACACAATACTCAATAGTGGTCCTAAAACACAAAAGAAAGACCAATAATGAATGTATACACATTGGACTGTCATCTCACACATGTATAATCCAGAATATAGAAATCAATACCATCTTTCGCAATACTTAACTCCTTGGACTACTTAGGTAATAACCCCAGATTAGTATCTTGGGTATTATAGATCACACAATTCCTTTTCCCACGGGGCCATCATATATGATCCACAGAGCGTCGAGCCAGCCACTATGACTCCTTTGGTTGGTCACCACAGGCCACCACTAGGTCCACTCTGGGGGTATATTCATCATTATGTCTGCACATCTATCCTCTACGGGGTGTCTCCTTCTCTACTGAGGCCACAAAAGTGCATCACTATCAATATGGAGGTAGAGACATGAACATAACACAAGGGAGAGGGTATCGGGATTTGTTCATGTCGGCCAACACCCAATGAATTAGAAATTAAAATAATGGGGGATTATAATTATGATTCTATAAGAAAATAAATATTCTCAACTAAAAACCTAATGAAACATTACCCTCTCTCCAGAATAAGTGATCTGTGGATTAACTGGACGTTGGTTTCTCTATGTTGGTAGTTTTTGAATGAAGAAATGGGATACTCAAAAAAAAATACAAAACCCTACCTATGATGCATTCATGCTGGATGGAAACTCATTGATGGTAGCGATCTGTCTCTGAAAATTCAAGGGTTCTAAGACATCAGTCTTCATTTGTCACCGATATCATTCTTCAAGGTCCATTGATGTCACTTCTGATTCAACATTTTTTATTGGAGAGGATTCATTACCATCTATCTGTTAGAGTATTTCCACATTTATTATCATATTTCTCCACCCCATTAATCCATTAAAATAGAAATGCATTATAGAGTTGCTTTTATGAAGAATTTTCATATTGTTACACTTTATTTAATGATTCATTACGCTGCTCATTAATGATCACTTAATGGGATTCATTTAATTTGACTCATATTCACCTCATCATCACACCTTAGTGAGGACCTATCACCACTCGATGGCGAAGGAAGAACAAAAAATAACTTCTTATGTTATTTTTATTTTTCTCTTAATGAGTCTAAAACAAAATATCACAGTTGAACCTTGACATTCCAAGATTGTTTCATTCTAGGAAAATCCTAAAATTCTAAGTTCAACTATGCCCCTATATTATTATTAGATAATTGGTTTCAATGTTAGAAAATCCAACTAACATGTTTATTTAAATTAACTAAAAAATATCAAACATATATTTTAGGCACACCAGGAATATGAATCATGTGTTATTTTATTTTATGGAATAAAAAATCCCCTATAATTTTTAAAAAAATATACATGGAATTTATAGGAAAATAAATTACCCCCAACATTAGGGATTCACATCCCCATTAGCCAAAACAAGGCTAAATAGAAAAATGGGGGTACTGAGAATGAATCCAATCATCCTACTCCCATGTTCTCAAAATGATATTCCTGTGTAGGCAATGGATGTGCCCCAAAGGAATCATCCAATATCTAAGGAACCTCCCCATTCGATTATCTATCACCATCATAAACGATACAAATATCACCCCATCATCAATGTCATACATTCCCTAGTTGATGACGTGATATTGATCATTCATGTACCTCCTCATTTGTGACCAACAGAAAACCCCGTGCACTCAGTTAATCAGTGGGGGAGACCTATGAGGTATGACACCATGCCAACATTGCTCACAATCATAAATGTTTCTATGATCCTCTGAGTTAAGTTGTTTCCCTAGTAATATCTCTACAATTCCAATCATGGAGAGACCCCATGATCACATAGTCCCCCTCCTTGAACTCCAAGGGGCCATGTCTCCTATCAGCATTAAGTTTATTCCTTCTCCATACAGTGGTCAACATATCCTTTATGATATGAACCTTCTCAGTGGTAGCCCATACCATCTATAGAGACATGAGTGATAACTCCCCTAGGTATGTCCAATATAGAGGTGAACTGTTAGGCCACCCATACAAAGCCTTGAACTGGTACACACAAATAGTTGCGTGATAGTTCGTTGTTTTATTTAAAATCCACTACTATTAGGTGGTCCTCACAATTATGACCAAAATCAATGACGTAGTCACGAAGAATGTCCTCAATGGTCTGTATGGTATTCTACATCTGACAATTATTATTTGGGCTGAATGTTATGATCAGGTTTGGCTGAGTCCCGAACAACTAATGTAATCCATAGCACAACCAGGATGTGTAGCTGTCATCATGGTCTGAGATGATCGTCAAGGGAACCCCATGAAGAGGCACTATCTCCTAGACATAATGGAATCCCAATACCTCTATCGATCCTTACTTCTCGATGAGTAGTAACTGAGGTGACTTGTTGAGTTAGTTAATGTTCACCTTTATTAAATCATGAACAATTCACAAGTGTGGTAATCTAGTCACGTTTTCCATTGAGATATCATCCCGCATCAACCCTGGTACCACAAGTGTTTGTTACAAGCTTGATGGAACCTGATTCTCAACATTCTGTTGATAAAAAGTGAGCAAATGTGAAAGTAACCGAGCCCCCACATTCTTCATCCTTGGCCAGCAGTACTGACTTCTGAGATCATGTTACATCATCGCCACTCTATGATGTACCACCAAGGGGGTTGTGAATAATTTTCTCAAAATCTCCTCTCATGATTCCACAGGTACTACATTGTTCCCTCTTAAATTTATGACATACTTACCACCTATGAAAATTTAATCAAGATCCCCAACTTAAGATAATAGATCACATTAGGCCTCATACTCAACATATACAAGATATTCCTCCCCGAATGACTATAAGAGTGGGGGTGATAGACATTTGGTAAAGGTACTACTATCTACCATCTTCTACAAAGGATATATGCATTGTGGCTAGCTACTCTATCACATTACTCTGAAGCTGCAAACTAGATCACATGTTGAGACTGTCTTCCACCACGTTCTCCTTCCCATGGGAGTAGACTATCTAAAAGTCACAGTCCTATAGAAACATCATTCATCGCCACTCTCTCAAGTTTAGGTCCTTCTAGGAAAACAAATAATAGAGACTCTTCTGGTCATAGTAGATGGTAAACCATTGAACAATCAAGTATTGCAACCACATCATCAGAGCAAAGAGTGCTATTAAAATATCTAGGTAATGAGTTGCGTGGTTCTTCTCATTCCACATAAAAATTTGTGAATTTTAGGTGATCACTACTCTATCTTGAATTCAGAAACAACCATGTCTAGTAATTGTGGTTTAACAGAAAACTACATACCAAATGCCCTCCTCTTGTAGTCTCAAGATGGGGGAACTCTTCAGTCTCCACCTCAGAGCCAATGAACTCTACTGGAACTTATATTTACACATGATGGGTTGTCTATTCTGTGTCAATTCAGATAAGGGTGAAACATATATAGAAATTGTCGGCATGACCCTCCTCTTATACCTAGAAAAACCCAAGAAAGATTGCACCTCATGCATTCTATTTGGGGGATCCTATGAAAACACATCCCCTATCTTCACCAGATCCACTACAACTCTAGCCTCCAAGATGATTTGTTCTAGATAGCGGAACTCCCGAATCCAGAACTGTATCCTTGATATCCTTTCAAAAATATGGTTCTTTCAGAGTGTATCCAAGTCTATCAGCATGTGTGTACAGAGCACCTTTTTTACACCAATTAGACCATGTTTTAATCAATGAATACCACTCTGAAATGAATGAGGTAATGATGGATGATATTGTTCATGAGTCACATGAACACTTATTGGGCATTGGTCATGTTGAAGTGAATGAAAATGAACTTGTAGTGTCCATACCATCATGTGAAGTATATCTTTGATTCATCCTCATACAATACATGAAGCCGTTGAAAGCCTAATGTAAGGCCAATCATTCAGAACCACCATGATACCTTATACTTGTCAAAGAGGTTAGCAATTCTCAAAAGTGGATATTTGTTCTTCATGGACACCTGGTTTAGGCACTTGTAGTAAAAACATAGCCTCCAGATTTTGTCTTCCTTCATGAATAACAACACCAGGGCGAACCATGGTGCAACATTGGGCTGCACTAAGACAATCTCCTATATGACTTACAGATATTCCCTAAAATACATAATTTCTACAGAACCCATCCAATATGATGGAGTGGATACTGGTTCTATCCCAGGGTACATATCGATGTAGATGTCTACCTATCTGTGAGGAGGTAGTCTCAGAACATCCTAAAGGAAGACATTCTCATACTCACTCACCACTACTGGAATTATTGGTCTCCTTTAGTCCACTATACTATTGGTGAGGCTATCCAACTAATGATTAATTTGTTGCACCCTCCTCCGATTATATATGTATTGTGCTGCAAGAGCTCCCTTTTCACTGGTGAAGGAAATCCTATACCCATACTCATAGACATACAACACACTGCATATAAAATAGTTGATTTGAGCATTAACTGTGGATAAAAAGTCCATTCCCTAGATAGCATAATAGGTCCTTCATGCTGCTAATATGAGATCCAAACCGAATATCTCACCTCCTAAAGTATTCACACAGTTTATAAACTAGTGTGTAGTCGTCAAATCCTCTCTTGTATGTGTCCCTAATCATACGGATTAAGAAAATGGATCCACTATAATGGTCATGCTCCGAACAAGATCCCAATCATGGAAATAATGACTGTAACTTGTGTCTATAAGAACTGCATCTATGGTGGAGAAGACACAGATCATACCATTAATCCTCTCTAGAGCACTATGATCAAAGGACTCTACTGCATTATTTTAATCCCACCCTTTTTGACCTACTCATAATGGCCAGGGTGGACCACATGGGGGCGGTGGCGGTGGTACATCAAACCATTTCCAATCACCTGATTCTCAGTCTGCTCATCTGTGATGTCTACTACCATGACGAACTCTTCAATCGAAATTCTATATCTTCCTTAGCATTCCCTCAACTGCCCGTTGATCATCTGTGCAGAAGGTCAGGCAGTCAAGAGCCATGTGCCCCTTCCCACAGCACATAAATACAGAGATCTCATTACTGAATCCCTCTACTCTTGGATCCAGGCTCAACCAAGCATGTGTTCCGAGGTTTCACCATGATAGAGCTACCCTTCATCAGTCCAATGGTCTTCTACTTGCTTTTCAACACTGAAAAATCTACCTTCTGTTGTCTACTGGTGGGTCCAGCTGTAGTTTCCCACTCTTATAGGATGCTCTCCACAAGAAGGGCTCACTCCTACACACTAGCCTAAGTATGGATGATGGGATACACTATAGATGCCCTAATCTGCTAACATAATCCTTACTAAAAGTCTCAATCCATGAACAATGGGTCTCGTATCATGTTTGTAAAGTAGTGTGAAAGTTTGGTGAACCTCATAGAGTACTCTTCTATTGTGATGCTACAATTCAATAGTTGTAGTAGCTCTTATATGCAAACATATTACAGCTTCCCCAAGATGATATCTTCCTTGAAGTGGTGCTCAAAGTATGTACAGATGACGGTGGCCTTATCATGAGTTTGAATCTCCATGCTCCATGATCTCTCTATCGATCCCTGAGAATGCTCACGACTATGATCTCTCTTAGTTCAAGTGTAATATTCACTATGTGAAGGACTCATGTCACCACCTCCATTGAATCCTTAGTGACCTGAGGATCTTTCACTCCCCTAAACATGAGAGGTCTTTGTCTTAGAAACTCGTTAATGTAATTGAGTCTATGTACGCCATCTACTAGTAAAACTGATAGTAACTGTAGATCAATTGTTGTAGGTAATGTGGGTGCACCACAAGGCGAGACCATCGAAAACATTGGTCCCTAAATCGGTACCTCATTACTAGGTGGACTGTCCTCATGGTCACGCATCAGAATCCTAACTAGCAGGCTGTCAACATGGATGCATTTTGATAAAAATCTATATGTACCATGGTCAATACATTATACAAGGGGAGATGACTCTAATTCAAGAATAACAAGAGGAAAAACACATTTCATATATGATTCATACTACTAGTGATTTTTAGTATAAATCTAAAAGGAATAAATCATGGTCCCGATTTAGGGATACATCAGCCTCTACCCCAACACTAGACTCTCCAAATATGAATGTTGAACTTGAATCATTTAACACTATTTCCAAAAAACAAAATAATATTCTCCACGACATTAACGTAAAAATGAACACTTTTGATACCACTTTTTCACAACCCATCTCCCCTGAATCCTGTGTTGTGACATCTCCAAGCCAGCCTCCAAAATTCTAGGGTTGGCGACTAGCGCCGAAGGCATCAACCCGTGAGTGGGATGAATATTCTTATATACCTATATGCACACACAAACAACCACATCCAAAAAATGGAAATAAAAACATGCATGCAACTATAAAACCTCAAATTAATTGTACAAACAGTATGTCAAATGGGCCACAATACTAACCCAACAAAAGAAAAACTAAAAATAGGAATGTACAAGGATCATGGGAATTTTGTCCACTCATAACCCCACATGAAGTTAAGTGTATGCTGGATACTAGAGGTTGTAGAAGTAGCCCCCACCAGCCTGATCTCAATGGGCCCCGCCTGATCCTAGGCCGCCTAGCCCTCCACTTCAGCATCAGTCATTTTCACAAGACAAGACACGTGTGGGTGTAACCCATGCATGGGTGAGTTACACAATACTAAGTAGGGATCCTAAAACACAACGTAATGAACACAAAGGAATTTATAAACATAATATGGTTAGCTCATATAGGTATAATCTAGATTATAGAATGTAAGACCATACGATGAAACACTGAACAACTTGGACTCCTAGTGTACTCAACCTTGATGAGTAAAATGGTTATGTTGGTCACCCAATGCCAATCACAACCATGGGACTACTGGGTCATAGATAACTTTTTTCCACCATGGCAATCGTTCTAAGAAACCCATTCATGATTAGTACCATGGGTCTGTCATGTCCACAGAGACGCTCTCCATAATGGGCCTTCTAGGTAAAACAATGATTCTACCCACTAGGCTATTATAGATTATCTACATGAGGTCTACTGTAGTTGATCCACATAGGACTCTTGTTTTCAGTCTTCATATATCAATCAGCCACTATATTCCAACATTTAGTGTTCTTTATTCCACGAGAAGACACTACTTATGAATTATTTTCATTTCAACTTCAATTAAAACTTCTGTTGAGTATTTTAAAAGAACCCCTTTTCAAAGGAGTTCCAATTACACAGACAGATCTTTAATCGGATGCCTAGTCTGAAGGATATTGGAGTTTTTTTAATTTGGGGTCGGTTGTGTCTCGGCCCGGTCCGACCTGGTCATATCCACCACACCCACCTGGATCAGTCTCCCTATAGGCCTTAGCCTAGTTCGACCGATCTGAATTGAAAAAGTTCTTTTATGGCCTCGCATAGTCTATCATGTTCGCTGCGCCATGTTCATTGGGCATTTCTCGACCCATCTCAATTCAGACAGGGGTCCCGCCCAATGGGATGCCTAGTGACCTGGTTCATCCAGACCGCACCAAAAATGGGTGGGGTAGTTTGTTCAGACCCAAGGCCACCCAATGGCCCCGGTTTATCCCACTAGCCTAGGCCATCAAGTGTCTCAGTTTTCGAGCCCTTGTCCGGCCCACCCGGTGGGATGGTCACCTTGAGACCAGATGCCATGTGGCATACAATTCAGTTCCCCAGGGCAGACTAATCTTACCACACCTATTATTCCATCAAACATTCTATAGACTGTGTTCTAGCAGGAATCCATGGCCCGCCGCACTAATGAAGCTAGATAGTCTTGTCCATGTTTGTTGGCCACCAGCCCGCTAATGTCGCCGCGTGCCACCACTGTAACCTGCGTGCTGAATGTGCCTTCAGTAGACTATAGATTCCTCTCCAGTAGTTCATTCCCCATGTTTTATGTGCCTTTAGAATCCATGGGGTGATGAATTCTCTGCTAAGGCCTCCAATCCACTTCACCATCAATTTGGAGGTTTGGCAAAAAACAACGCACAAGGTGAAGGGGTCCGGGTCTTGTTTGTGTCTGCGTGTCCCCTCCACATTATTTTTTAAAATAAAGGGGGTATGATTATGATTCTATCATAAAATGAATAATCCCAGTTCGAATCCTTATGAAAAAACATACTCCCACCAGAACAAGATATATGAGGATCAACATGTTCACGGGATGATCCACATTCATTGTTTTAGAATGATGAATGGGGAAAGTAAATCAAAAAAACACATACCTCCTATGGACTCTTTCCATATGGGAACACATTAACAATGGTGATCTAACCATGGAGATTAATGAGTTTGATGTTGTTTTCATTTTTCTTTCAGTAGTCCAATTATTCGAGGTGTGTCATTGTCACTGGTGATTTTCCGTTGTTTGTAGGAGAGGATTCCTCACCATCGACTCATTTGAGGAGTTCCAAAACTTTCATCCTATATCACCTACCACGTTAATCCATAATAATAAAAATGTATCACAAAGTTTCTGTTATGCGGCATCGTCGCATCTTTAGGATGTTAACTTTATGAAAAAACATATCAGCTACAATTCATTTAATGAGTTGTTACACTTCCCATTAATGAGCCATTATAGGGATTCCTTTAATATGAATTGTTGTCACCCCATCGTCACACTACAGTGTGGATGTGTCACCTCTCAATGGGGGAGAAAAAAATGTTTTATGTTATTTTTAATTTTCTCAAAAAAAGTCTAAATAGTAACTTTTCTAATCGAACCATGTCGGTCGATGATAGGTCATTTCTAGTAGAATCCCAAAATTCAGATTTCAATGATTCCCTTTGATTTTTTGATCAGTGCCACAATTTAGAATATAAAAAATCCTGCTCACATGTTTATTTAAATTAACTAAAAAAAGTTCAAAAATATATTCCGGGCTCACTAGGACATATAATGAGGTGTTTCCTAAGAATATGATCTCAAAATAATCCCATAATATTCATAAAAAACATTACATGTAATTTCTAGGACCTTACATCCTTAGAATACAAATATTTCATCAAAAGAAAATTTTGATATCCTATTTTTAAATAAGAAGTTTATTATGTCATATATATCCTTTAAAAGTGACAAAAACCACATTAAAAAATGGTATTCCATTAAAAGGTGGTAAAATGACATCTTAATAAATTTATATTATTTTAGGATTAAAATGGATTCTTTCAAATTTCAAGCCTATAAGATTATTTAGATAAATGTCAAAACATTTAAGGATAATTTATAGTCATATTTTTGTTAGCTCTGTTCAATCCCACCAATAAAAATAATTGGAATTAACTACAATTTCAAATAGTAATATTATTATTCTATAATTTTTCGTATAACTGTAACACCCAAAGATTTTGTAGTACGTTATTTCTTCAAAATAATTTGAATAACTTGCACTACACGCAACACGGAGTCCAAGCGCCCCACGACTTACCAAACTAGCCGTTCAAAAGAGGTTATGAATCGTATTAAATATATTTTTAACTTTATATAATCCTGGTAATTTTAGAATCTGTATTATGAGTTTCTTAGATATAATATAAGAACAAATTCATTTTTTTCAGATAATATAAGTATTTTTAAAAAAAATTAAATTTTAACACCTTTTAATAGTGAACCCTTTATTAAATACAATATTTGAAACTTTTATATATTCAATTTGGCAAAAATATTATTCACTAGAATCATGACATAAGAGTTTAGTTGCAATAAATTTTTGGTGTTTTTCTGATAACTATCATATTTGGGTGAGTACTGAAAAATACTATATTTTAACTAAAAACAACTTTTTTAATGAAAATAATTTAGAGTGTTAAATTATATATTTTAATGGTTTTGATGTATAAATATATTATATTTTTACCATTTAATCCAATGATGGTCATTGTATGTAATTTCACTTTGAAATTGGATATAAACAAGTGTCAATCTTTTGATAGTTATTATTTCTTAGAAAAAAAATTTGGTTTTAACAACGGGAATTAATTTTAAATTAATTAATGCAACTTTTATGTTTTTAAATTTTTTAAGTATAATTAATTGATGAATTCAGAATATCAATATTTTCATAGGGTAAAATTTTCATATTTTTCTGAAAACATTCAATTTTTTATGAATAGTGAAAAACAATAAGTTATAGTTTAAAATTTAAATTTTATATAAATAATTATTTATATTATTTATATTTATATTATGTGAAAATATATACATAATACCTAAATAAGTTAAATGTAATTAATTGGAGCCATTTTATAATAATTTTAGATATATAAAAATATTAATGATCTTTTTACCATCTTTTACCCACCTCCTTTAAACATTTACAAATTTAAATAAAACATTATTTTACCACTTCTATGAATTTAATTTCAAAAATTTGAGACACACTATTGATATTTGTAAGTAAAATTTTGTTCAATAAGATTAAAATATTTTTTGGTGAATAATAACTTTTAACATTTATTTACAGCTATTAAAGGTAAATAGGGTAAATCAAGGTAAAGAGAATATTATAATAATACTAAATTACCATAACTCATGTCCTAAACCTATTTTATGAGTTATTTCATAAAATGGGAATCCTTGGGTCTATTTTCGGACCCCATGGAGCTCCTTATTAATGATAATGACTTTTTATTTTAATTAACTTAAAGTAAATCCAAAAATGACATAAACAAATGACTTTTAGTAAATAAATTTTTACATGGGAATCTATAAGTAATATTTTCGACAATAAATATTCACTAGAAATATAATTGGATTTCCTATATAATGGTATTTTATTTTAATTTTTTATACATTAAATAATTTAATTTATTTATGACAAAATGATGATGCAGTAATTACCTAATTAATGAAATATTAAAATAATTGATATTATAAATATCCAAATAAATGTTATTTTAGACTTTTTATGAATTTCACTAATTTTATATGTTGATATTACATTTTAGGGTTAGTTTAATAAATTTTTCTGGAAGTAATTATTCTTTTATTAATTTAGCAAAAAGAAAATACCAAATAGTATCAAAATGGTCATAAAAATGTTTATAAAAAATTTATATTTTTAATCGATATTCTATTCTTAAAAAAGTAAGTATTGGAAAAAAGTTATATATAATTATTTTTTCATAATTAATGAACCACATGGGGTTCTATTAGATTTATATAGTGAGTTTATTGACCATAAAATATAAAAATACAAAGAGACATGGTAAATTTCAAACTATATAACTAGGAGTTAAAACTAAAAGATAAGGTTTAAATAGTTAACCAAACCTATCTAAAACATATTTGTTGAGTGGTGTTCAACCCATCCCAGCATTATCCTTTAAACGATCCATTTTTGAGTCATTATAATCCCAAAATTATTTTATTATAATATAATATTTCTACCTTTTCTTAAGGTGCCACTCACCCCTCTTATAAAAGGGAACTCTCTCTTATCTCTAATTCAACCCTTGAAATACATTTTCCTCACCCAATCCCTACCCAAATACCCTCTAAACTGTCCTCCCTTCACCCTAGAGGCCTTTCTTTTGTCAGAAATCCAACATAAATAGCCCATTTGATTAAATAAAAAGGAAGAACCCGAAGAAGAGGTAAATATTTCATCACCTCTTTCAAGTTACATTTTTTTTCCACATCCTATTTCTTTTTTTCCATTATAAAATAAAAAATGATGTATATTATAAATATTTTTATGTTATTATAAATTTGGTACTACCATATTCATTATTATATCCATTCTTTGAATGACATGTCACCATACGTGAGTACGTACGGATTACCATTTCCATGTTGTGGTGTAATTGTTATTCAATAAATTTCTATTTTGATGTGTATATTAATGATGTGTAATTAGTGTAAATAATAAATATAACATGATAATTATTATTTATATATTATATACCATAAAATTATATATTATTTTAATATCAAAATAATGATATTTTCACTTGTGCGTATGTACCAATTACCGTCAACACGAACACGATGTGATTCATTCCCCATCGTATCTATTTAAGACTAGTTTTTATTTGATGATAAAATAATGTTTAAATACTTAATATAATTCTATATGTGAATAATATACATCCCATCCATAAAAAATACGGCTCACATAGAAAATCATATAAAGGAAAACGAATCAGTTAACACCAGAAATGACGATAATACTAAAATATTATTAACAAAGAAATATTAGAAGATAATATATGATATCATATTAATGTATATAGTTATTGAATAATTTAATAACAATTATTTCACCATTATAAAAGTGTTTAACCTACCCTCAACAATGGAAAAGTACAAGGTAAGGGTTAAATTCAAATATCTTTATTATTCGAGCTTTTTTTTACATTAGAATCTACTGTGACATATTTATTATACATGTCCAAGATTCATGAAAGAGTTTTCAAAGGATTTATTTTAAGAGTATTTTTTTAGTAAAACATCATTTTAAATGTTTTAAATATTTATTCCTCTAAATCATTATCATTATTTTCCATGTTTTCAAAATGGGTTTTAATGATTTATCTATATGGACAAGAATGATTTTAAAATGTTAATACTTTTCAAAAGATTCAATGTGTTATGGGAAACATTGATTTCAAAATGTCTTTAAATGTCTTCCTTTTTAAATTGTGTTACATTTAAATGTTTTCATGAAAATTGGATACTTCTATAAATGTGTTTCACTAATCATTTTCATCCATGTCAACATCCTTTAATGAATTATAAACTTGTTTAAAGTTGATATATTATGATACAAATATTCAACATTATATTGAAAGTTTTGTGATATGTTTGACTGTAGATGTGTTATTTTTATACCATTAATTGTTTATGGATAAAGTTCTGAAATTTTGTATGCTAGTTTTTAATATGAATGTTTATGTTTAAACCTTTTCATATGAGGAATGCATTGGACATAGTACGTGAAGGGTAGATCCCGCTATAGCTCCTCGATGCATCGGTAGGTCTCATGAGACAAACTAGTGTCATGGAACATGGCTTTGAAAATATCATATTTGTAGTCTTTGTACAAGGGCTTAACAATGTGGTTATGAAAGTCTGGCATTTTTCATCCCATCATTATGAAAGTGGCTATTGATATTGCATGTGATTATTCTCCTCGTAGAATATCCATGTAATAAGTATATAGAATTATTTGATTTTAATATTTTTCATATTATGATGAAGTTCAAGTTTAAAAATCTTTTCTTTTTGTTTTATACATTTCCTTAAATATTTATGCTTATTTATGAATGATTCCGCTATATTTATATCCTTACTGAGAATCTGAGCTCACCCCTTTCGATGTTTTATTTTTTCTTGGATGCGAAGAAGTATATTATGACTAACATGCAGGGATAGTTTATGGGATCTCAGTTTTTTCTATGGAAACAATGTTGTGGTAGTTTTCCAATTTATGATGTAATTTAAACCTTATGAATGAATCTAGTACTTCCAAGGATACTAAACTAATCGATATTTCCAGACTTGATCTTTTGTGATAATTCCAATTAAACATAATAAGGCACCGACTCCGTGTAACTAGGGTCGGGGCGTTACAGTTGGTATTAGAGGATGTTTAGTACAATCCTTGGAATATAGATTTAGATAAACACTGATTATACCACATTACACTAAGATATAATTTGAGCATTAGTATATAAGAACTTCATAAAATTCGGTATTGTAGAGATTTTGTGAGTTTTCCAAGGGATACATCCATGTTTGTATATGAGCAGGTAGAGGCAACTTGGGCACAGATGTACCTAGGGGTAGAACTCGAAAACACCACTTTGAGCTAGAATTGAATGGGAACTGGTGCACGAAAATGGTCCTTGATGTATTATTGGTTACGAAACTCTTGAGGGATAAGCATTTGATTATTCTCATTTTCATTACAAACAATTTTGAAAGGTTTATGAGTATATACATCCTCAGAGAAAACATTTTCTTAAGATTATGGATTATATCCATAAATTGTTCAATTAACATTAGGTATTTTACATGTTTGGAATTATTCAATGCAATTCATAAACATACCTAGTGTGTGACATTGTATTGAAATGGCACCCAATAGAAGGAATGTGAACTCCAATAATACATATGATCCAAAAGTAATAAGGTTCATATCTTTAATGGTATTCAGTCTACATTTAAATGGGAAATAGTCTCCCTTGTATTCTCAATATATGAATAAATAATATCAAGTTTTAATAAGATAAGTAAATAATTCTATGATTCCAATGGATTTAATGGTAACGATGAGAAGAAAATTATGGAAGAGAAAAAGATTGATATAGAGAATAAGGAAAAGAATGATTTTCCCATATGTGATAACTATGTAAAGAATCACCTTGGAAAATGCTGGAAGGGAATGAGAGTTTGTTATAAGTGTGGAGAAAAAGGACCCCAAGTACGTGATTAAAAGGGTGAGAAAAAAGGTATAAATCTGCAATGCTTCATCTGCAAGAAGTTGGGACACTATGCGAATCAATGTCCAAATAATCAGAGTGTACCCAAAATTCTACTATTATAGAATAATAATGTTATGATACTACCTAAGATGAAGAGGAATGATTAGATTTATTACGTTGTTATTAATGTATTGTGTAATTTGAGTATTGTATTAATGATGTAAATGTTATAATAATTATTTAGTATATAAGGATTGTACTCTAGTACTATTTCTTTATGGACATGAGATTGTGTGGAACCAAGAAATGTGACTCAATATCTGGTTAAATTATGGGAAAATATATGTTTGGGAGAAAGATAAATCAGAATATGGTTCTGATACTGATGTAGTGATTTTGTAATAATAAATTATAAATTTGGATAAATTATATTTTATATTATTGACTACCTTGAAATTGATTAATGATTTTTATATTCCATCATTGTTGGAGTTTAGAACATTTTTGGATAGAAGGAGTATATCCAGTATTCTATAATGAATAAGGGAGCATTAATGTAATCAATAATGTTTTATGGTAATTTAGGATATTGTAGTGTTTTAAAATAATACATGATAAAGGTGTTCACATGTTATTACGTAGCAAAAGGAACTTCATTGTTTTTACCATACTTATATATTTTGGACTATGAGTTTGGACATATGTATTTTGGATAATTCTAGTTTGAGATTATTTTTGTATTTCCATAAAAATGGAAACCCAGAGGTTGGGTGGAAACTCTCCGCGTCCGACAAGGCCGCAAGACTTGAACCTACAACCGAAGGGAGACAAGGGAGTATCACCTACCACCGGACCACATGAAGTCATTGATTGTATGATGTAGTTTTTTTAAGGTATTGTTATATTAATTATAAATTCATTTTTTTGGAACCCTATTCGAATAGGATAAATACAGAATTTTATTATGTTCTATTCTCTTTTAGAGTAAAATTTTTGTTTGTGGTAGAAATTAATTAAAGGATGGAACTCTACTTGTCAAGTATATATATGTTTATTCTCTTATTCTATGATGAAATTAATTATTTAACATTAATTGAGGGATCTTAAAACTAAAATTGTGCTATCCTAATACCTTATGTTTTCCTAAACCGATGATATTTTAAATCATCATTGATTGATGGATTTGAGGCCCTCGATTCTACAATTGTTTGTGACTGATGACCTCAATCAGTCCCTATAAACATTTACATTTTTCCTCCAATTATGTGTCTCAAATTTCCACCAATTTTCTCCTAACTGAGATCATAATATGTTGGTGACTTTTTCATTCCTTTTTCCATTTTTAGGACTAAATTTAATTAACCCAATTTTCAATGTGGGTTTTCCATCAAATATATTTTATATTTTCATCATTTTATTTTAGAAGAACAAAATTCCAATTGCGAGGACACAATTTATTGAAGGAGGAAACAATGTAACACCCCACGATTTCATAGTATGTTATTTTTCAATGTAATTCAATAACATTCACTACACGCCAAACCGAGTTCAAAAGCACCATGACTTACCAAACTAGCCATTAAAAAGAAGTTATTAATAGTGTTAACTAAATTTTGAACTTTATGTAATCCTTATATTTTTAGATTTCATATTTTTAGTTTCTTAGACATTATGTAAGAACAAATTCCTTTTTTTAAATAAAAGAAGTATTTTTAAAAAATTGAAATTATACCGCCTTTTAATGTAGAACCCTTTTTAAATCAAATATTTGAAACTTATATATATTATATTTTACAAAATAAAATTCTTTTTTAGAATCAACACAGAAGATTTTAGTTCCCATAAATTTTTGGTGTTTTTATGATAACATTCATTTTTGGGTGAATAGTGAAAAATACTATATTTTAATAGAAAACATCTTTTTTAATGAAAATAATTTATAGTGTCAAATAATAAATTTTAATGGGTTGGAAGTATAAATAGATTTCATTTTTACCATTTAATCCAATGATGTTCATTGTATGTAATTTCACATGGAAATTGGATACAAACATGTGTCAATCTTTTGATAGTTATTATTTCTTAAAAATACGCTTTTTGGTTTTGACAACGGGAATTAATTTTAAATTAACTAAAACAAATTCAATGATTTTAAATTGGTAAAATAGAATTAATTTATGATATCTGAATATCAAAAATATCTTAGGGTGATGTTTTGGTATTGTTTTGAAAACTGTCAACTTTTTTTGAATAGTGAAAACACTAAGTTATAGATTAAAACTGAATTTTTAGTTAAATAAGTATTTATTTTCATTAAATTTATTATTGGAAAAAATAGATACATAATACCTATATAAGTTAAATGTATTTCATTAGAGTAAGTTTAAAATATTTTTAGATATACAGAAATTTTATTGAACTCTTTACCTTCTTTGACCCACGTTCTAGGAGTATTTGCAAATTTACATAAAACATAATTTTACCTCTAATGTGAATTTAATTTAAAAAATCCAAGAGACACAGATGATATTAGTAGGTAACATTTGGTTCCATAAGATGAGAATAATTTATGGTGAATAGTAACTTTTGACTTTTATTTATCACGGTTAAAGGTAAATATTGTTATTCAATGTAATATGAATATTATAATAATACAAAATTACATTAAAATTGTTCTAACCATATTGGATGAGTCATGGCAGACCATGGGCACCCTTGGGTCGATTTTGGGACCCCATGGAGCCACGTATAAATGATAATGACACTTTATTTTAATTAACATAAAGTAAATGAAAAAATGATATAAACAAATATCTTTTAGTAAATAAATTTTTACATTGAGTTATATAAGTAATATTTTCAACTATAAAAATTAATTGGAATGATAAAAAATATCCTACATAATCGTATTTTATTTGGTTTTTTATACATTAAATAATTTAATTTATTTATGACTCAATGATGATGTGGTAATTACGTAGTTAACGAAATATTAAAATATTTGATATTATAAATATCGAAATAAATTTAATATGAGACTTTTTATGAATTCCACAAATTTTATAGTTTAATATGACATGTTAGGGTTGTTTAAATGAATTTTTTTTCTAAGTAATAATGCTGTTATGAATTTAGAAAAAACAAAATACAAAATAGTGTCAAAATTGTCATAAAATAGTTTTTAAAACAAATATTATATTATTAATTGATATTCTATTCCTAAAACTATAAGGATCTGCCGAAAGACTTATATAAGGATATTTGTATCATTAATGAACCACTTGGTTTTTTATTGGAAGTATATAGTATATTAATTAACCATATAATATAAATATACAAAGAGACATGGTAAATGTCCAACTATTAAGCTAAGAGTCAAATCTAAAAGATAAGGTTAATATAGTGACCCTGACCTATCTAAACCCTATTTTTTGAGTGTTGATCGACCCATACCTACCTTATACTTTAAATAATCTATTTTGGAGCCATTAGTAACCGAAAATGTTTTTATTATAACATAATATTTCAAGCTTTTTCTAAGGTGTCACTCACCCCTCTTATAAAAGGGCACTCCCACTTCTCTCTAATTCACTCCTTAAAAGCCATTTGGTTCATCGAAAACCTTCCCAAATAGGCCTTGAACTATCCCCCCATCATCCTAGAGGCCTTACATTAGTCATAAGACCAACATAAGGATCCCTTTTGATCAAATCAAATTGAAGAACCTGAGGAAAAGGAAAATATTTCATCACCTCTTTCATGTTCTTTTCGTCTTCCACTTCCTCTTTCTTTGTTGTTTCCATTGTAAAATAATAACTCCAGTATCTTATATATATTGTGATTTTATTATAGGAATGGTAAAACCATATTTATTATTATATCCATCCATTGAATGACATGTCACCTTGCGTGCATACATACGGCTTACCGCCTCCACGTCGTGGTGTAATTGTTATTCAATACATTACTATTTGGATGGGTATAATAATGACATGTAATTGATGTAAATAATAAATATCACATGATAATTATTCTTTATATACGATATAGTATCCAATTACATATTATTTTAATATCAATAGAATTATATTTTTGCTCGTGCGTGCATACGGATTACCGTATCGAGGAACACGATGAGATTCATTCCCCATCATATCTATTCAAGACTAATTAACAGACGATGATTAAAAATATTGTTTAAATACGTAATATAATTGTTGATATGAATAATATACATCCCATCCATAACAAATATGTGTCACATAACAAATCATATTAATGAAAACTAATCAGTTAACACCCTAATCGATGATAATACTAAAATATTATTAACAAAGCAATATTAGAAGATCGTATATGATATCATTTTAATGTATATAGTTCTTGAATAATTTAACAACAATTATTTCACCATTATATAGGAGGTTAACCTACCCTCGACCAAGGAAAAATACATGGTAAGGGTTAATTTAACAATCTCTTTATTATCTGAGGTTGTTTTTATGTAACTATCTACTGGGACATATTTATTATCCATGTCCATGTTTCTGAAAGAGTTTTAAAAGGGATTTATTAAGGGAATTTTTTTTTACTAAAACATCATTTTAATTTTTTTAATTATATATTCCTCTAAATCATTATCATTAATGGCCATGTTTTCAAAATGGTGTTTAAGGATTTATCTATATGGACATGAATGTTTTTAAAATGTTAATTCCTTTCAAAAGATTCTATGTGGTATGGGAAACATTGATTCAAAAATTTCTTTAAATGTGTTCATTTTTAAATTGTCTTACTTATAAATTTTTTCACGAAAAATGGATATTTCACTCAAATATTTTTACAAATCATTTGCATCTATGTCAACATCGTTTAGTGAATTTCAATCTTTATTGAAGATGATGTATTATGATAAAAATATTCCATATTATATTGAATGTTTTGTGATATGTTTGACTGTAGATGTGTTATTTTTATTCCATTCTTGGTTTATGGATAAAGTATTGACATTTCATATGCTAGTTTTAATATGAATGTTTATCTTTAAACACTTTCATATGAGGAATGCATTGGACTTAGTAAGTGACAGGTGGAGCCCGTTATGGCTCCTCGATGCATCATTATGTCTCATGAGACAAACTAGTCTCTTGGCACAAGGCATTGACAAATTCTTATTTGTAGTCTTTGCATAAAGACATGACTATGTGGATATGAAGGTCTGGAATTATGCATTCCATCATTATGAAATTGGATATTGATATTGAATGTTATTATTAGACTAGTAGAATATCCATGTGAAATAGTACATGGCATTATTTAATTATTATCTTTGCATTATTATGTTGAAGTTAAAGTTTAAAAAGCTTTTGTTTTAGTTTTAAACATTTCTTTAAATATTTATGATTATTTATGAATTATTCTTCTATATTTTTATCCTTACTGGGCATTTGAGCTCACCCCTTTCTGTGTTTTATTTTTACCAGGATGAGAAGAAGTATATTATCACTCACATGCATGGATAGTCTATGAGATCTCAGTTTTGTATATAGAAATAATGTTTTTGTAGTTTTCCATTTAATGATGTAATGGAAACCTTATGAATGCATCTATTACTTCCAAGGCTACAAAACTAATTACTCTTTCGATACTTGATATTTTGTGATCATGTGAATGATACCTAATAATGCACCGACTCTGGGTAACTAGGGTCAGGGCATTACAATAACTCAATGTTTTGTGCAATGTAGGACATCAGAGAAACCTATTTTTTTAATTTAGAGTACTCTATCAGAAAAATAATCCCTTTTAATGTAAATGTAATATCATATTCATAAATATTGATAGATATGAAAAATATAATTCTATAAATACAGGGTAGTTTACATACTTCACTTGTTTTTGAAATGACATCATCACAATATTATTTTCCTATCAATTAAGTGTAGGTATCTCTCCCTCATATCATTATGAGATTTCCATGAATCAACTTTGAACATATTGTTTTTTATAGAACCTTTACCTGATGAATCATCTTATTCCACAATATGTACACTCTGTGGTCATTATTCTATTTCGGTTATTCCTTATAAGAATGATTCTCTTCCACCTGGTGTACCTCTGAACTCAAAATATAAGATTTATCTGGATCATACAATCTTACATTGAAACTTGAAAAACATGGTGTACTTGGGATAAACATGGAGGTTAAGCCACCCTATAGGAAACTGATCCATCTTCCACTAGGTTTTTCATATGGTCCAATGAACCATAGACTCATCTTTCCCTCTTCCCAAACACATCACACTTTTCTATGGAGAATCATTGGGAATGAAATGATCACCTACCTATAAAAATATTCTTCCTCTGGTTATCCACATAACATTTCTACCTACTCAATGTTGTTCTCATATGATTATATATCAACAAAACTTATTATTTTATATCTTCAACCAATTTTGGTCCAATCAACAACCTTTCATCATTTTCATCCCATGAAGCTGGAGTTTGACACCACATTACATATAAAGCTTCAAATGGTTACATATGTATACTGGAATGAAAATTGTTATTATATGAAAACTTAACCAAAAAAAGATGTTGATCTAAACATACATTGTAATACATTGAATAAGAACGTAGAATATCCTCCAAGGTATGAATTGTTCATTTGGATACCCATCTGATTGAGGATGAAGAGATGTACTGAAATTTAATTTAGTTCCCAATGACTTTTGAAGACTATTCCAAAAGATATAAGTGAATCTGAGATCATGATCATATACATCTGATTTGGGAACTCCATTTAACCTCACTATCTCTTTAATTTACAATAAATAAATTTGAGCTATAGACAATGTATATTGAATAGGTATAAAATGAGTACATTTAGTCAATCAATCAACCATAACCTCCATTGCAGTGTTACCTAATGATGTATTTGGTTATCCCGCTATGAAATCCATGGGAACATTTTCCACTTTCTACTTTGGAACTAGAAAATGATGAAGCATACCTTTCAGTAATGGCCACTCTGGTTTATCCTATTGACAAATAATAAATTTCGGGGTAATGTCCGCAATATCTATTTTTCATCCCATCCCACAAGTAATACTCCAAAATATCTCATTGCATATTATTACTACCTAGATAACCTCATGGTGGGGAACTATGAGCTTCATATAGAAAATATATCTTCAATATTGAATCAAAAAACACATAATATCTTTACAAACCTCAACAAAAAAATTATCAATGTTAAATTAAGATAACTTACCATTCGGAACAAATTTTCTTTTTCGGTAACGCAATTTCTTCATTCTACACTTGATTAATTATGTTTGATATGATGATTTCACTTCCCACTGAAACAAAAATGAATAATTCCCTACACCAAAAACATATAATAAATAATCATCAAATCAAAAACCAAATGATATCAATTCAAATATATTTCGATTAATGTAGTATTACCCTTTCAACAAAATGATTCAACCACTTTATTTTACTTTCATGGATGGTAATAAATAGTGAAATTAGAATCCTAGATTAATTCCATCCATATCCTCTATCTCTTTTTTACATATTTTTGATTGAATATATAGTAAATACTTTTTTAATTATAATATATCTGACACATTACTCTATAAAAATGATCCCTCTATATTTGTATTGCAAAAAATCAACATCATCTAATTCCAAATCAGGTGTTGGGTAATTTTACACACGAGGTTTCAACTAATGTAATGCATAATTAAATACCTGATCATTCCACATTAGGAAAAAACCAAGTACATTCAATGATTAATAATTGTAGATAACAAATTAACCACTCATAGAATGTATGTCCAAAACTAGAGAATTTAGAAATATTATTCAAAATTACAAAAAACAATCATCAAATTCTTTTGATGAAATGATCTTAACTCCTTTACATGTAAACATAGTTTGTTCTCTAGATAACTGAGAAACCTTTTCCACAAACCATTGTTAATAACCAGCTAATCAAATAAAACATTTAATCATTGTGATTTTTTTATGTCCTAGACGCTCTTCAAAAAACTTTTGTTTTAGAAAGCTCAAAAATTTTTCCATCTTTCGAAGCAATATGACCAAGGAATGAAATTGTTTCCTACCAAAAATCATAATTATTTAACATTCCATATTTTTTCATTTATTTTAGTGTCAACAAAACAATCATTCATTGACTTTCATGATCCTCCCATGTTTTATAATATACCAAAATGTCATCCATAAACACTACCACAAACAGATCCAAAAACCGATTAAATATTCTATTCATTAGATTAATAAATACAGCAGGTGAATTAGATAACCCAAAGAGAATAACAAAAAACTCATAATGCCCATATCTCATTTGTAAAGCTGTATTTGGAATGTCTACCTCATTCAAATTTTGCTGATAGAACCCAGACCTCAAGTCAATCATAAAAAATAGTGAGATCACTAGATATGATTAAAAAATAATTGATATGAGTTTAACGATACTTGTTAATTATTGTGATATTATTCAAGGCTGTATAATCAATACGTAGCCTCATAGAACCATCATTAATTTTCAAAAATAAAAATGCAGCTCCCCTCATAATGTGCCAGGTCCAATGAATCCTGTATCACGTAATTCATGCAACTATTTTTTTAATTCAACTAGTTATACAAGATCCATTCAATGAATTGATTCAGAAATAGTCATTGTATCTTGCACAAATTCAACAGTAAATTCCACCTACTAATTTGGAAATATACCATTGAGTTCCTCCGGAAAAAACATCTGTGAATTCATTCACTATTGGAATGTCACTAATCAACACGGTGTCCTTCATTTCAACAACATGATCCAGATAACCCTAACTTCCATCTTTAATCAATATTTTATCTTATAGGTAACTTATCAATGTAATGAAATCACTAAATTAAACATTACTATCATTAAATTATATTTTATCATGATTAACTAAAATCCAATCCCAACTGAAAATGATTTAAAATTCAACAAGGGGATGTTCCACAAGATTTGTAAGAAAGATTTTCCCAACAATGATAATAGTATTATTAGTATAAATATTAATTTGATTAATTATTCCACCTAGATTCATTACCAAAAGTTTTATTTCGCATTCATAAGGTGTTATTTTTAATTTACTTGGAAATAATTTAAAAATGAATGAATGTGTAAGTTCATAGATAATTATTGTATTGGAATATTTGGAAAAACCTTATCACATACATGTCACCACATTATTTGATGGTCCCACATCAGTCATAGTATTATAAAAGTATATCACATGAACTTCTGATTTCATTCACGATGGTTTCCACCATGGTTAATCAACTTGAGACACAATTTTTCAATATTTCCTATATCATAACAGTTAATACATATTACCACTAGTTATTTGTTGGCGGCTGACCATCTTTCATACAATTACAAAAAATATGATCATTCTTACAAAACTAGAATAACTAAGCTATCATTAAGAGGTATTCTCGATGATGTTTTTTTGAAACATCTCACATGATTTCTTACACTCATGCAACTTTGATTAATTCATTCCCTTTGCAACCAAATTGGATCGATTCTTTTGTTTTCCCTTATAGAATATTTGTTCATAAAAACACCATTTCAACATTTTCTGCACTAGGGAAAAGATTCTCATGTCATTTTCAATAACGCAAAGCTAACACCCTTCGATATTTTGTCTTCAATCCAAAAAAACCTAATTATATTACTATAAATTTTGTAGATAATCATTTGGACTTACCTTGATGAAATGGGTGCAATTTTCATCATATGAAGAAACAAATTCAATCTCCTTTTTTCTAAATTACAGAAATTCCTTCTCCTTCATAAGTCAATTAGCCTTATAAAAATATTTCTCAAGGAATACATTAGAAAATCCATCCCATTTCATGTTGTCAATCTTTTAATTCCTCTTGAATTTATAATCATTGACCACCATTGATGGGATTCAACTTCAAATTAATAAACAACAAGGCTATGATTTTGATTTTAAAAACATATTAGTACATTATAAATATTTTCTAGTGTGTAAATCCACCGTAAACCTTTCATTAGGTTTGATGATCCTCTGAATAATGGTGTGGGTTGCCTCATGAAATGATCCACTATAGACATATTCTGCTATGGTTGGTCTTGCTGATCTCTTTCATGGACACGACCACCATTTATCACCTAATTAAACAGAGCAATCACTACAACAAATTTTTCAATTCTGATTCGAATTTTCTCATGATGTGAATTTTGATGGTTATTTTCTTCTATATGACTTCCCATAATAACTACCCCGTTTCCATTGCTGAAAACCATTCTGTACAAACATATCACAAAATAAGAAATGTGGAAATCTTAAAATGCTATAACATTGTTCCCATTAAGTAAATATTTATTATAGATATTCTTTTTATAATATTAAAACTCTTAATGTTATCTAATATGACCTCTGTACCAACTATAATTCCTCAGCCTTAATCATTACATAATCATTACATATGCCAATAGTTTGAAATTATATCACATAGAGGATCTATTCATTCTTATGTATTTAGAGAATTAGTTACTATCTCATACATAAAAACATAAATATTAGAGGTAGACACTTGTACTTAGTAGCCATTTTTTTATAAAATAATAACTCTTTAATAAAATAATAGCATTGTTTCTTGTTTTAACAGCGTAACTTCTCCTTGGTCCCATCATTGACTATATTATTCTTTATGCCCTATGAAAAACATTTCAAAATATGGGATGAGTATAAAAATATAAGTAAGGGATACAAAAAGAAGGAAAAAATTTATTCTGGGGAACACATGAAAACCTTGAATACTTTGTCATTAAGTAATACTTTTCACCTTTATGAAGTATTAAAATATACTTCACTAATTGTAAACTCATTACATACCCTTTTTGACACTAATAGATAACCATATATCCCATAGATAGAAACACATAACATATAAAGTTGACTTGGGACATAAACATACATAAAAGAAATAACAATATGGTCGACATCCACACATATCACTAAATGGAATTGCCATACTGTCGAGTTCCATAAAAAAATCATTTTAGGATATAACATAACCACACATCCATGGTTCATCAAAGAACCACCCAACATTTGTTTATCAGGTAGACCCTTGTCGCAGTTTTATCAGGTAACCATGCATAAAATGACTATGTACCAACACATAATCATAACACATTAATCAATCATAGTGGAAAAAATAACATTCCAACATTTAATCAAAAGATATCATTTCAATATATTGACAAAATAAATCTTTTATCCACCCCATTTCATATAAACAAATACAAGAAAATGGTATATGGTAGTCAATTTGTATTTAAAAACATTATGGATTTTAGAGAATCTAAATATCACATAATGGTTGGGGCGGTAGAGTGGTGATTGTCGTTGCATATGTTAAAGCATTCCTTTTTGATGATTTGTAAAACTCATTATAGAAAAATGATTCCATTTCAATAGATTCTAAGGGATTTATTATAATCTATATATAATAAGGTTGTGTATAAATTAAAATATGACTCAATGAATGAAGATTGAGACCAAGTCCCTTAGTTTGAGTCCGACCCGTCACGTTAAATAGTTATGTTCCATAATAATAAATGTATTTTAGTTCTAATTTATTGATAAACTTTTTTTGGTTTATTATTCCTATTATAACACTTTTTACCATGTTATAATTATTAATTTATTGTTTATGTTAATATATGATGTTTTGTTGATATTTGGTAAATGAGTCAAAAATGAACTTGTTTTGATGTAAAATGTCAATGTAGTCAAAAGTCCATCACATAATAGTATTCCTGATTTAAATATCATATATATATAGTATATATGTATTTATAATATCCATAATATTTAGAGGTTATAAATGAAATTCACCATTCATGGAGACAGTAGGATGTACGTACGCATGAATGCTACTTTCATTTCATGTCCATATAAAAAAAATAATAATAAAATAATATAAATGTATATTATAATAATAGTATTATATTAATGTCAGGTTTCCATCATATGATTAATAAATCCACCATTTATACATTCCATGTATATAGGGAATGATTAACGTATCTTTGAGTTGTTGTAGTCCATACATCTTCAAACGAAATTAACGTATTTACAAAACATGGAAAGAATAATGGTATGTTCTAAATAAAAATTATAGAAACATAGGGACAATATAAACATAGTTCCCATATAATAGCCACTGTGAGTGGTGGTAGGATAATGTTGAACAAACATCGTTTCGTGAGGATGATGTTTATCATACACAAAAATATGATATTCTATATAAATTAGATAGATATGTGTGTAAATGTAGGTAGATTACTCATCATAAAAAATTCATAGTATATTTATGATAATTTTTTTGGTTTAAAATAACGTAATAAATAAGGGTTAGGGGCTTTATAATGAAAACAAATAAAACGATCTTTAGAGAAGACACTACCTCTAAATCGTGTAACTCTTTTTCGTTTCAGTCAAAAGGATTCCTTATGTTTCTTTATTCCCAAGGTAATGATTCAATGAAAAATTTAGAAACTTTTGGAGATTATATGAGTAGAATATGGGTGAGGCAAGGGTCTTGATAGTTGTGGGTATGTTGGTAGATGTGGTGGCCTTTTAAGAGGGGGGTGTGGAACTTTTGGAATGTCATGAAATATTATTTTATCATAAATTGATCTTCTAATTATTTTATTTTAATAGATATAAATTTCTTGGATAAAAGTAGTATGGGTCTATATACTCTAAAACAATAAGTTTTAGACATGTTTAGGCCACAAATTTAACCAAATCATTTGGCTTTTAACCTTAGATTAAAATTGTAACTCTTACCATGTCTTCTTGTATTTTCTAAATATATGGTTACTATAGTTATATAAAATTTCATGATAACCACAAGTGGATATTTAATGAAATTTCTAACATTATAAGTGTTTTTTGTACAAATATCTCATATTTACGACTATTATATAATTTTATAAATTAGTATTTGTTATGAAAACTCATTTATGTAAAATTTGATATAATTTAGTAATTAATTTTTGTTAAATTCATATAAACATGATTCATAAAAAAATGAATTAATGCATCCCTGAAATGTCAATTGCATACAAATATTTTTTTTTGTGGCATAGAAATGGTCTAATAATTTTTTTTAATATTTATTATATCATTTATTATAATATTAAATTAATTTGGTAATTATTGTATCATCATTGTGTCATAAATAAATTTATTAATTTTATGTCTAAAAATTAAAAATAAAATACCAGTATGTAGGAAATATTTTTATTAATGTCTAATTAAAGATAAAGAGATTAGTACTATGAACCTATATTAATTTTTTTTTCCAAACATATGCATTTTTATGTTATATTTTTATATATATTAAATTAATTACTCTAACATGTCAATATGAAACTCATTTGACTCAATGACGTCCTAAAATCATCTCAAGGCATCTCATGGTCGCCTATATCTCATCCAATATTATTAGGACTTGTTTTAGGGTTGATATATATAATTATAACATTATATTATAACCTTATTTACCAAATTTTCCTTTTAACCATGTAAAAAAAATAATTACTGAAGTTTTAATTCATAATGTGCAAAAATAAAATGGAAATGATTATAAAATTTGGGGCATATGATTTCAAATATGAATTAAATTTTTATAGATTCAAAAACCAGATTTTTTAGCAATAAATGTCAAATTAATTCCAGTTGTCCTAATGGGAAAGTGAGGCTTTTAATAGTGAAACCCATCAAAAAATTATAATGTGTTAATATAAAATTTCAATGTCAAATTATTTACAATGACCAACATTAGATAAATTAGAAAAAAACATAATCCAAATTATACATTAAAACCAAATAAATTGAAAATCAATATATATATATAAATTAGACAAAAAGGCAGTTTTGAATTAAAAATCAGTATTTCTCACTGTCTTTAAAATATGAATTTATAAAACAGATACTGAAATTTCAACCAATATCAATATTGGTGTCCATATTTTAAACAAAATATTAGTTTTTTTAAATATAACCAATAAAGGTTATAAAAATAATATTTAAAAATCGTTCTCCATCAAAAAGATATAATACGAACTTTTAAAAATATTATTGTATTTTATGAATAGAAATGGATTCATTCTCATATTATGACTCTAAAATTTTGTGGATAAATGTAAAAATATTTAGCAAACATCTATAATCATATTTTATTTTGGGATATTAATTTCCGTCAATACAATGGTTAGGCGTTAAATACCATTTAAAATAATAATAATACTATTATATTATTTTTTGGTATAACACAATGTTGTGTGACAAGTAAAATTTCACGAAAACATGTTGTTACATGTCGAGTACTATATCAGATAATGATTCTCCTTTAGTATAAAATTAATATCTTATTCCGAAATATTAATATATATGAAAAAGTATTATTCGACAAATACTTGATATGTTATAGTACTTATTGTAAAAAATATCCTCTTGATATCAATATATAAAAAGTATTATATTTATTAAAACAATAATGTTACATGAATGACATTTTGTTATATAATATACTATTAAGGTCATAATCACATTCATGTAGTCCAAAAAGTACTTCAATTTGATCCTTGGATTATTATGGTCTAGATATACTAATATAAAAATATGTAGGAATATATTAACGGAATATTATAGTTATTATAATTATATTTTTAACCTATATTACCCTATTTACTCATTATAATTGTAATATAAATTACTATGTTCAGTATTGATAATCAAAAAAATAAAAAGGACATGTAACTCCCCTTGTATTTTAGGAAATAATTTTATTTCAAATTAATTTAATCTTTTTGATATATTATTTACATGAAATAATAATTCTATTTTACATTACAGACGCTATAGAGATTTTTTTATGTTACCTAAAACACAGAGGTTAACTTATATTTCACGAAACACAAGTTTATCTTATGGTACACAAGATGATGTGTACTATTATAACTGTTATATATTATTACTGAGAGTGTTATAAAAAACTATTATACTAAGAAATATGAATATTTAAAATTAATTTATAAATATTATGTATAATTTTTTTTAAAAAGGAATCATATTCATAAAAAATTAGTTAATTATCATAATAGTGTTTATACAGTTCAAAAATTATATTATTAAAAAAGACGGATTTTATTTATTTTTGTGAAAATAAAAAAATTAATTTGTGACATTTTAACAAAAAAAATTAAAATTTTATTATTGAAATCATCATGTCATAATTTTTTTAGGGAATTTTTTTTTTCTTTTTCTAAAACATTCATTTATTCATGATAAGTTAAAAATACAAAATTTTTATTAAAAATATCATTTAATTAATTTATTTTTATTGTTAAAATATATTTTAAATTTGATTTAATGATAATTATTTGAATTAAATATCCATAAATCCTGTTTATTTTTTTAAAGGTTGGGACAGAAGCCTCAATTTATTATTTAAAGAAAAGACCTCTTAAGACTGGGTAGAGGGTGACCCATTACATAGCCCGAAGGCCCAAGGCCAAGTGGCCTGAATACAAGGCTTGAAAGCCCATTTTTCGGCCCAAAGGACCCCTCGGTGAACTGTACTGCTACAGTATCCACACTGTTGTAGTACCTGCTATAGTACAGCCTCCACTACAATACTTACTACAGTCCCTCCGCTGCTACAGTATCATCTCTGCAATAGTTCCGCTGCTGCTACAGTACTGCTATAGTGCCCTACTACAGTACATCTGTAGTACCTGGAAATTCGCCCCTGCCTAGATTTGATCATGGGACTTTTGGATGAAAAGAAGAAGCTTGTACCACTAGGGTACAGGTTCATTGGCATTAATCCAGCTTAATTCATTATAATAATTTTCATATTTAATTTTCATATGTAAACATTGTATACTTTTGAATAATTTCACTTCAAATACCCACTCTCTTGTCTCATCTAAGAGATATATTTTTAATAATAATTTTCCTATTATGTGGACAGAATTATGAAAAATAAATTTAATATTTCTAGTTATCATATTTTATATTATTTAATAATGAAAAAATATTTTTTTCCATAAATTAACATTCAATTTAGTAAAAAATAACCTCTCGAGTTAAGGTAAAATTGAGGTTACCATGGGTCAAACGTAAATAATAAAGGAAGATTAATATATTAACATTATAAAAAATTATTTTACATTCATATTTAGACCATTAAATCTATATGTATTTATAAAGGACCATTTTTACCCATTTTATATTTAATCAGTTTGTGATAACTCAATTCATTACAAAAATATGACATGTGTCCTTTCTCCCACTTATAAAAGAACACCCATCTCCACAATTATCCATACCTTACAAACATTATTATCTTCCATGGCCTTCCCGAATCAATTACAAACTTCACTTCCTTCATTCAAAATGACTTTTTTACATAAATATATCATTGTATGGTCTTTTCTATAATCCTTATGGGGTTATCTGAAGAGCATGTATCATTTTTCAATGACTGTTATGATTTATTTCATCTTTCGCCACATGAAATCCTTATTATACAATGATGTTTTAATATTATTATTATCTTTTATATACAAATATTTTATTATGGTTAGTTAATGGCCTATAAAAATCTCCACTTATATCAGATGTGTTATAAAATCATTGTTCATCTGTACGGCATACAATTGCCTCACGAACCGATTTGGTTCATTTTTCCATTACCATCTCTCATGGTTAGAAATAATGATATATTTATTTTTTTATTATATATATTAAATATTAAATATTATGGAATTATTATATCATAGAAAACATCATTCATTCTATTTTATGGGAATATAATAACATCACTCATGTGTAATGAAGACTACTTCCTTATGAATAAAATATGATTCAGTCACGCTTGGCATTTTATTTGTTAATGATGAGTTTACAATAATGATGTGACATATGGGAAACAAAAAAATAATCCTAAATTAAATTAATTATATATATATACATATTATTTTTATTTATTTTTATCTGACAATAAAATGGAAACATAATTTCTACAAATGTATGAATTACATTCTCAATGAATAGTGTATTGTATTTTACATTAATAATTTAAACTGATTACTATTGATACATATATAATGAATAAAAAAGATATTTATATCCGGGTTTACATCATATATATGATGAAATCATTACTTGTGTAAGAGTAAGAAAAATAAAAAATAACTATGAACATCAACAACAAAGGATTTATTTCCCAAAACGTGACTTTAACATCGATTTATTAGTAAAATATAAATAAAAAGTTGTAATAAATTAACATATTTTAAAAAATATATCAATATATTTATTTTATATACTCATAATATACATATATTTACTATAATGGTGTATTTAATGTGTACAATATAAGTCAATACTTATGGTATGATATTTTCTTCTCACTTCTTACTTTTATAAGATACATTCCATATTTACCAAAAAAATAATTTTATGTTTTGTATATAGGTATCATTAATGTAGGATATTATTCTTATGAATAATATTATTGTCATTTACATATCAATTTTATGAACTCAATATCATGGTGTTTATTTTCCAATATTTTCTAAATCTGTTAGGGATTTTTTTCTCAATTTTCCTTCATTGAAACATAAAATTATGTTACACACATATATTATTGTATGAGGTTTATATACATCTCTTTTGACATGTAATTTGATGAAATTATTTGTTATAAATATATTTTATAATTTATTTAATTTTATTGCTTCTTTTTTGGTATGTTTCATAGTTACTAATGTGGTTAATATTTTATGTTACTAATTAATCATTTACAATTACTATTTATGATCAAGTTTCTTATTTTAGAATCTTATGATACATATCATAATTAACTAATAAATTAATTTACATATGATTATGTTAATATAATAATTTATTTCATTCATTTTTTCTCTTTATGTACTAATGAGTTCAGAAATAATGATTTTTATAAAAATAAGATTTTTGGTCAATAGCACATTTTCTTATAAACCATGGTTTCTAAAAACAATCTGATTTTTTATAAAAAACATTCTAATGATATATTAAATACTTTTTCCCATGTTATATTTTATATATTGTTTTATAATGAACCTCTTTGTAGTTTTTAGAACAATTTATGTCTGTATTTTAAATAAATTTTGAATGAATTATTTTTTAATTCATATATGTCACAAATTTTTAGTAAACCCATCATTAATACATGAAACGTAAATAGTTTTTTTGTAATATAATAATTTTTCATAAAAATGATGTTATGTATATTTACGATAATCCATGTTCGATATATTTATTATCAAATTATTTTTTTAGAAAAATGTTGAAAACTATTATGATAAAACCATAGTGAGATCCCTACATTCATGTTTAATGATATGTCTGTTGACGATTTAATTTATATGAAAATGATGTGGAATTTTATTTATGTTTAGAGTGTGTGTAATCCATAAAATTACATCCCTATATTGATAAACCAAGATGGTATGGCTATGTTTTAGATATATCCTTGAAAACCCCCTATTTATAAATACTTCATCAGGAACTGGTGTACAAAAAAGAGCCTCACAACAAACATAGTTTGACACACCCAGGGGATATGATTTAGAAATTCACAAACTATATATGATCCATAATTAAGTATTTAAATAAATAATAACTATTAATTACCTATGATAGAAATAATTCCTAAATTTAAAATTATCTGCCTTGATTTATAATTACAATAAATTATTTTTCATACAATGTGGTTTTCCATTATGATTATCATTGATAAGTATCTGTTTTTTGATTATGTAAAGAGTGAGAATTAGAAAGAACTGGGATAATATAGAATTTTCTGTATAGTTTTCATATTAGGATCCAAATGTTATGATTACTGGATTAAAGATAATTGTGATTATACTTAATAAATTTTCAATAATATTGATTAACAACATGTACATTAAAAACTCTCATACTCAAGAAATATGAGAATGAAATATTTCACTAGTTCATGGTTAGTACATATAATTTATTAAAGAATAATTAGTCTCATATGTGTCTATAATGTGGGATGAAACACCTAATTGGATGTTTTATAGGAATGTGAAGAATATTTAAATTTGGAAATGATATAAAATGTTCATGTAATTGGAAATGTTAAATTAAATGACTGGTTAATGAAATAGATGGTAATAATGGTCTCCCTAAATCATCATTGACTGTTAACTAGTTTACATTTATATGATATGGGATTATGACAATCCATGTTCTTAGAATAGATATATAAAAAAATAAATATTTTATGAGTAATTTTTATATTTTTGTTGATGATGATACTATAAATTATACATGAAATAAAATATGTATTTATTAATAGGATGAGGAATCGTAGTAAATGGTTTGATAACATGAGGTGTGAGTGATGTAATTATGCATTGGAATTAAAATATTAATTTATATAAAACTTGAAATATAAATGTACTTTTCAGTATATGTTTTTCATTAAAGATTTGGTTGAATATGAAAAATGTAACTAATTGAATATAAGAATTATTAAATGGAAATGTGGTTTTCTGATTATAGGAATGTAACCCTTAATATGTTTAGGATATTGAAAAAATATATATTTATTTGTGAAAAAACGATAATTGATATAGATAAATCAGAACAGATTATATTGGTGAACTAAAAAATGACATAGGATATGTTGAATAGTGTTGTGTGTTTTTCATGAATGAATTTGAAAAATTATTGGATATATGTAACATATTAATTAATAAGTGTTTTTATTTAAGTACTAGGAAATCAGTAATATTTTAATTGATTTTTTTTGGTAATTAGAGATTCAATATATTACACGATGAATTTATTCACCTTTTTTGTTTGTAAAAATTAAGAACTTCTTCATGATATTTGGGGGATTAATGATATGTTCATTTTTAAAATTCAGTGACATTCATTTAGATGATTTGGATTTTAGTCATCTATATAGTTTATAAGTTTAATCATTTATATAGTATATTTATTTAAATTTAATGATGGTGGATAGATGAATTTTATATTTCAGTGTATAAATATTTATGATTACATGATAACAATTTCAATCAATTTTTCATGATAATTGAAGTTGAATAGAAATTCATTCACTGTATTTATGGATCTTATGATACATTATTTCATCAAGAATAAAAAATTATCGTTCATTTAATGGGGTTTTATATATTGTGTAAATTGCTCCATGAACAACAAAAGTGATAGATTTTTCTTATTAAATGGAATAAAATTAGGAAAATGTATCTTCTCATGAAAATTCATCAAAATTCATAAAATGATGTTGACCAGAAATGATGTACAGTTCTCAATATTTTTGATAATATTAATGACATTTTTTATGAAAATTTGGTCAATGTTTTAATAGTCTATAACCTTCCCTTGGTCACCCACATTCATTTTATCAGATCTCATAATCACCCCTTATAATTATTTATTGTTTTCATACATTTATAAATATTCACTTCCAATGTGTTATTTCTTATATAGAATCCTCATTATGTGTTACTTTAGTTATCATTTATGTTTCCAAATTTCTATTTTTTGGGATCTTTTATATTTAAATTGTATTATGTGGGATTATATGAATCAATTATAAACAATTAATGCTTTAATAATCTAGATAAATTTTGAGGGATAAACCTTTAATAGGGTGTAAAATCTAAACCTACATGATATTATAAAATTATTTTTTAAAACATTATTTACCTTATCACACCAGTCCTTTTTATATTATTTATTTTATTTATTTATTAGGAATCAGGTGGTTCGGGTCAAGGCTGAACTTAACTTTCTATATTTTATTTTTAAACACACTTTTCGACCTTTTTGGCGTTCAGTGCACTATTGTCGAAGCCTCACGACCTCTGTTCGGTCGCCGCATGACCTCTCTCAGCTCTTCGCACGCCTTCTTGACGTGCAACCAATTAAATAAAGAAGTTATTAATAAAGAAATAAAATTTTAAAGAGGGAAAAAATTAAGAGAAAACAAATTAAGAAGTGTAAGTGGTCTTAGTGAGCTTACAGGGTCTGGCATGCCTTGTGGAGCCAGAGACACTGTCCTAAAATACTCTCTGTGGCCAGTGGTGTGATCGGCGTATAGCCGCCAACCATATGTTCCAATCATCCACTGACCCTAGTTTCGTCTTACTTTTCTTCTCATCTCTTTGTTTTAGAATCGTGTGAATTTGGTTTTTAAGTAAAAAGGGTTTAGTCTTCGAAAATGTTTTGAAATATAGCGCTTTAAAAATAAAATGATATGAAAGGTTTGGAAAGTGTGGGTTGGATGTTTTGGTTTTGAAAAAATGGAAATCTTTGGTTTTTATCCTTAGTGTTCTCGTGATCGACCACATGCATGACTATATATAGAATGAGAAAGGGTTAATGGAATGAGCAGATGAGTTCCTAGATGGACATGAGGTGGGTGTTGGTTTGGTATGCTAACATGCATGTGTGAGGCCCATGGGACATTATTGGTGTTTTTGAAACCCACTGGCTTTGCTTATTTTCAAAATGTTTTGTTAAAGGAAAATTTGGTGTTTTTAAATAACCGGGGATTATATGGTGTATCCTTGTATTTTTGAAAGGTTGGATGTGAGGTGTTTTGAGTCGAGGATTCCTTCTAGCTGGTTTGTGTCCTGAGTTTGAATTCTTATTTGTATGTTGGTATGAAAGCGTGTAGCTAGTTAATTCTTTTGAAAATTACATTGGGGAGCCCTTGCAGTGGTTTCCCCTACACGTTTGGTGTTCTCTTGTGATATGTCCTGACCATTGGACCAGTTCGGTTGGGTCTATGGTTTTCATTCTTGGCTAGTGTACGCCCCTAATAAAGAGTTAATGTGCGAATGACGTGCGACCCCAGATGGTTCGCCGTTGGCCAACCCTCTAGTTGTCTAAAGTAAGGAATCATCCTTTTTAGTGACAATGCTAAGTTTATTCCTTTTTTATCCTTCAGTTAAGAGGATCCTCTCACAGTGGAATGGCAGATGAGAGGGGAGTTGATGGGAGTTTTGGTCTTTGGGAGTTGTCTGACTCATCAGGTATGAAGTTTGACGTCATCATGGTTGAAGGATCCCCCTCGAAATGGCGAAAGGAAATCTAGCGGGGAAGGGTGAAGGCGGTTCAGAATTTTCAGTGTTGACCAGAGTCTTGAAGGGCTTTGTAGAACTTACATCAGCTTCAAGGGTCATGTTTGGTGATGTCTTGCAGCGGGAGGTCCCTTTGATAGTCAACGGTGGTTGGGAAGCGGTAAGGGAGACTCCAGTGGGAAAAAGGTAAAAGCAACCCTAAGTTTTTGGTGCAGTCTATCGTTCAAAATGACCTCTGGTTTTGGTTTGTTTCATTTATGAAAAGGTTTGTTTTAGGCTACTAGTTTGGCAGACCCAGTCGTAAGAGGCTTCTATGGTCGTTCGCAGGAATCACATGTTGTTCAAGACGCAATTTAAAGTCGTTATCAGTATAAAGTTCTTCTCAAAAGCAACGGTCATGTTCAGGTGACGATTGGTGGTGTCGTGTTCTCATTCAGTGTGACAAAGGGTGATGTGCATGCACCATATCAGCTCCTGTATTTGTGAATGTTCCATGTATGATCAGTTGGATGTCGTAATGTGTTGTGTTTGATGGTGTTTCCTCGGTTGCAGTGTGGTCGCATGTGACACCAAAAAGAGAAGCTTCGTTTAGGAGTCTTCAATGCCTGACTGCGAGGTAGGAGATGCTTCAATCACCAGGTCTCTATCCATAGGCCCCGAAGTGAATCTAGTGCGTGGTCAGGAACGCCGAGAGTGTATGAGGCCCTGACCTTATTTCTGTCATTGGTGTAGAAAGTAGAGGCATTTTAATTTGTTTCAATGGTTGTTTCGTTTCGAACAAACCGTCTGGATGCGTAAGGTTTCAGTGACTATGCGGAGGCATGTCCGCCTCGATGCCTTAATGTCTTGGGGGTTTCATCCCAATGGATGCACTCTGTTTAGTGGTTCTTATGGGAGTCTTATCAGTAAATCTGTCTCAAATTTGAATAATGCTCATCCAGGAATGTGGAAATGCAGGTTTGTCCTGGTTCATGCTTTTGACGCCCCGGTAGTCGGGCCCCACCATCCCTGCCCCTTGTGGTGGGGTGTTTGGTCACCATCGAGAAATTTTCAAAGTTTTTTATCTCCTGTTGGGTCTAATGGTGGGGATAACCATGATGAGTCTCACACGAATGTCTATATAATGAATCAGTGATTGACTTTTCTTTAATATCAGGGAGTCTGCTCGAACCTCCTAGTGTCGTTTTTCCAGTCTCGTTTGGAGCGCTAGTGAGTTCCTAATTGTGGGGTGCCCCTCGGGCCTCCCCATGTTGATATTTTTCTTCTGTTTTTAAAAATGGCTTTGTGATAAGCGATAAGAGTGTCCCTTGGACGTGGTCTGACCTTGTCTGTTGATTCTAGCCAAATGGGGTGGTTTTCGTTTAATTGTGCTTGAGGAATTTCGGCTTGTAAAGTTGATTTTTGTGGGAGCAAGGTCTTATCTTCTTAAACAATCTACTGGACGTTTTCAGCTCTTTGGGGTGGGAGAAACATTTCAGAAAGTCATTTTACGCATTTCTTGATGTTGTCTTTGAGTCACTTTCTCAAAGAACAGTGTTTTTCCCTCCCTTTGTGTGATGTTTGTGGGGATCCCCTTTGAATCTAAAGGGAGTGTGGTTTTCTACTGTGGGGTTTCATTCTGGTTGTGGCTTTCCTGGGATGGAAAGATTTATGGTGGGGAGAATTGTCACACCCGTCTTTTTTATATTATTTATTTTATAGTTTTTATTGGTAATAAGGTGGTTCGGGTCAAGGCAGAAACTAAATTTCTGAGTTTTATTTTGAAACACACTTTTTGGCCTTTTTGGCGTTCAGTGCACTGCTGTCGAAGCCGCGCGACCTCGCTTGGGTCGTCGCGCGACCTCGCTCGGCTCTCCGCATGCCTGATTGATGTGCAACCAATTAGGAAATGAAGTTATTAATAAAGAAATAAAATTATTAAGAGGGATAAAAAAATTAAGATAAAACAAATTAAGAAGCATGATAAAAAATTTAATGGTTTGCTTTAATATTTAAGGACGTTATTATCATTTTCACTATTATTATTATTATTATTATCACTATTAATACTTTAATTTAGTTTTTAATATTGAATTTAGGTTTTATTCCGTTTTTATTTTATTCTACTTTAATATCTTTTTATTTTATTTTATCATTATTTTTTTTCTTTCTCATTTTTTTATTATCCCTGGCATTTTTCCACTCCCCCTCCTACTTGTTCCCATCGCACGGCTCACCCCCTCCCCTCTAACCCTAGCCACCGCTCTCCTCTCCTCTTGGATGCCCATCAGACCCCCTGCCTTCCTCCCAGCCACCTCGCCCACACCACTCCCCTCCTGCTCCCAGGTGCATCGCACCCCTGACCTCCGCCCCACCATGCTCCCTGGAGAATCTTCCATCGCACCCCCTTCCCCCCTACAGTCCCGCTCAAGAAGCGCTCCCCCTTTCTCTTCTTTTTTTTCTCTTCTTTCACGCTGCATCACCACTGTTCTCTTCCCCGTCGTGCTGTTGCCCCCCCCCCTCCACGGTTGGTCGTCGGACTCCCACTCCCCTCTCTTGCTCCTTTCGGCACCCCCTGTTCCCCTGTCCATCTGAGGCACAACTACCACAGATCCCTCCCCCTTTTCTGGCGCTGCACCCTACTCTTGAATCGCACCGCCGCACAGACCCCTCCAGTGACTTCCCCTCAGCTCGACGGACCCCTCCTATTTTCTGTCTTCCCTTCGGCTACCCCTCCAACCGGCCAGCCCTACACCGGCCGCACCATACCCGTTCCTGCCCTCGTACAACCGCCTTGCACCCCTTTGTGTCACCGGATAGCCGCCCCACACCTCCTCGTGCAACTTCGGCAGCTTCCGTGAACTTTGGGCCAACCTCCTGCACCCCCGCTATAAGTGTGTTTTTCATTAATCGCTTGTTATTTAATCCTGGTTGAGTATGGTTATAGTTTAAGTTTGAGTTTGGTTAAATTTTGGTGAATTTTGTCTGGTGAATTATTTATTAGGCTATATATAGATTGTCTGGGTTTCTTTTAACGTGCGACGGTTGTTGCACACCATGGTTGTGAAGTCTGCCACACCGAGGTAGGTGGTTCCGATCATAATTATTACTTGATGATTTTATTTGCTTGTTTAATTAATTCATCATATTATTTAGTTAGTTTGCAGGGTGCGAAGTGGTCTTATTTTTTTCTCTGGAAATCTCATATGCATTGATTTTTTATTAATGTGTTCTTGTGATGTTAGTTTGATTTTTTTTGGAAACCCATGTCAAGCTTCTTTAGTGTTTATAAATTGTTAATATTTTAATTAAATGAAATTTTCGGTAAAAATCTTGTTTCGATAATATTGCGTCGTGTGTTTTGTTCTAATGTGGATTTTAAATAAAAACGAAATTTACCGTTAGTGAAAACGTTAATGCATCGTTTTTTAGCACTATTTCTAAACTACTCAAACTGTCTCTTTTTAATTGTTTTAAGTGGCGTGGATTGAACTCATGATGTGTCGGTGTGTGTGTTTGGTTACGAAAGAAGGTTTGGTTGGTTTTGTGTGTAAATTCATGCACTACTCTTCAAAAATTTGTTTATTAAAAATATTAAATGTTCTATTAAATAGTTATTAATGATGCAAGTTGTTTTAATTGGTTGTGTAAGAAATGCAGAATGAGTTTTGGAACATTTTAGTGTGCGTATTATTTCAAATGGATTTTATGTGTGCGAATGGTGGTTTTTCGTGTGTGTGATGTCGTGCATGGTTTGACTGTTTGTTTACAACATGTGGCATGAACTTTAAATTATTTGAGCACAAACATGAAGACTCGGTACTAGATGGGTAGACTAGAATAGCGTGCTAGTGATACGGGATTGGCCTCCGCCTAGTTTCACTTAGCGGGATTAAGTCTTACAACACTAAATAAACCTTGGATAATGACTAGAGACCACTATGGTAAGAGGTGTTTCCCTACCAGTGGAACGTACACAGGAATGTATGATATGGTTCACCGAGACGTGAGGTTCTAGGGTCCCATTTCTCGCTAGTATCTTTAGGGTCTCTCCCATGTATTGTGTTATTCCTCTACTTTCTGCTCACCATCGGTACATGGTGTGACATTGGGGTTACCAATAAAAGTGTGTGTGCATGTGTACGTGTGTGTGTGCATCTGTGTGTGTGCATGCGTGGGTGGGTGTGTGTTTGTATGTGTAAGTTAACATAAGTTGTTTTCATTTTAGATAAGTTTCCCCTTAAAACCATTTTTTCATAAAACCAATTCCTTAAACACTTATTTATTTTTATTCTGTTAAATTGAAAAATGTATTTGTCTTTTAATAATTATGCATGGAACCTTATCTTGGTGGCATCCTACTGGGCTTTTAGCTCACACCCAACATACACCCTTGTGTGTATGTCGATTCTTTTTCTTCTATATTCTAGGTTGTGACTTCATGCTCAGCGATGGTGGTTCAGGTTGTAGTTGGTCTTTTCATGCAGAGTGGTGCTGATGTGGCCTCTCTTTTGCCAAGTGGTTTGAGTATGACTTTCAGTTTCCGCTGTTGTCTTTTCTTTTTAGTTCTTGGTTTGAGTTGTAGACTTAAAAAAAAGTTCATAGTATAAATATGTGTTTGGTTGTCTTTTTCCAGTTTCATTTTATTTACCAGGCTAGTTGTTTTTCTGTCTATTATTTCAGGTAAAATTGTTCCCACTTGTTACTTACGATACCTGGGCACTTGTGCCAGTCCGTGGGGATCAGGAACACCCTTTGGGTCTTGCCGCGGACTGGGTCGGGCGCCAGGTTGGATGGTGACCCGACCTAGTTCGTGACATACCAGTATATTATAATTTACATTAAATTTAAATATTAGTATGAATTAAATGAATAATTCAGTTTTTATTACGTTACAGCGAACACCAATTTAGTTTTTCGTTTCTGTAAATACATGGTTTTCTAATGATGCACATTACACGAAGATATAATAAAACCACAATATAATTTTAACAGGATCATTATAACATATTAATTAAACATTGAAATATTTATATTAGTAAATATAGTTTATGTCAAGAACCAGCCCAGTTCGACCCCAAACCATGGACCCGAACTGATCCTTGGCATGGCCCGAAAGGCGTTCTCGATCCCTAGGGGCTGGAAAAAAGTTCCGAGAATCATTAGAGAACACAATGGAATTATTTTCCCAATATATAAACAATAATAAAGCAGTTGAAAGAAACAGAAAACCCAATAAACATCTATGTAAAATTGATCTCAACCTAATTTATACCAGAAACGAAACAATACAACAAATATACAAAGGACTAAACAAACCATCTAATAAAACTAGATCCATGTGACCCCATGTGTCACTCTCCAATACAATGAACAACTGTCACTCAAAGAGATCGAACTCTAGATGAAATATGCACAAGGTCTAAAAACAGAAAAGAACTATAGGCGTGAGTATTAAAACTCAGTAGGCTAGTCCAACAAAAAATTCCAAATGCACACCTTTAAAATAAAAGAAAAATAAATTTCATATTTGAGATACAAATTATAAAAGTATGGTTTTATACAAGATTACTCAAAAAAATGTACAATCCATTTCCCTTAATCATTTCCAAAACTAGATTCATTCAACTAGTGTGCCAATGGAATTTTCACGGAAAAAGTGAAGATTACACAATCAGATTTGTACAAAGAGGATAAAACATATTTATTTGATAACCATTTTCATAAACATTATCAAAACCATCCAACCACATTCCAATAAAAACAATACACAAGAAGTCATGACAATAATAACACTACAAGGGCAATGTAAATATACATACAAGCATTATATTCATCACTACAAGCAACTGAAAGCCAATAGACACGGGTGAACCTAGGAGATCAAGAATAATCTATAACATACTATACATGTGACTCATTCGGATGGCATGAACTATCTAGATGATGTCATAACACCCTAACGCTCAGTATATCACTACATGGCCTAACCGAGGGGCCTAATCCCCATAGCAACAATAACTCAGTATTCCCCTGCTATGGGGACACTATCCAGTGCGTAATCTAAACTACTGCAGCAACTGTTCTCAGAAAATTCTCTGAATATGCCAAATTCCAATTTTTCAAGTGTTTAGAAAAGGGGGTTATCCAACCGATTCCATCCGAGCATCGAATCACCTATATATATATATATATATATATATAATTATCCCTAATAGGCCTCACACCGAGTCTCCCCAAGGATTACTCTCATGACTTAAAATAAATAGATCACAAAGGGATCCAACCATGAAACCATTATAATGAAACCCAAGGATTCCTCAACAAGGGCATACCAACCATTCAGTTTCAAAAAGTCATGAGAAACATCCAATGGAGGGTTTTATAACAAACACTTTTCATCACATTCACAAAGTGGCCAAACGGGCCCTGAAACATTTCCCAAAAAACAATCCTTTACCAAAAATTCATCCCATATTTCAAAAGAGGAATCAATAACACCATTACCATACAAAAATATTTATAAAACTCCTTCAAATAACCTCCATCCAACTTTCAAACCACAACCAATTTTTCCCATTATAGTGCTAACTGGGCCATAATTCATCATCACACAACAAAATTATTCTCTAAAGCCAACTACACATTTCAAATCACTTAAAACCATTTAAAACTCTTTCAATAAACCCAAAATCATTATTTGACATGCCACATAATTGTTAAAATGTCCAAATCATTCATTACATACCACTAATTACTCCCAAAATCCAACCAGACATTTCAGCAAACACGTGGTGTGTGGTATTTAACAAGAAAATCATATTTATCATATATAAAGGTATAAAACACCACTTTTCACACCAAACAATAAAACCAATTATCAAACATAAATATATTATATTCAAAATTGGTGTGAAAATCATGAAATTAATGTATCTTTATTTAAAAAAGAAAGTGCAAAGGGAAACCTACCTCAAATCCACGGAGGAATGGAAACACAGACTCCAAAATAGTCGCTGCGGGTTCCGAAACACCAGATCTATGAAGACCATACCTAAAAGAAAAGAACCCCCATAAAAACATGGTGAAAATAGAACCCTAAGTCATGAATGACCCGAGGAGATTAGTTGACATTGAAAATTTTGAAGAAGAAGGAAGAGGGAAGAGAGGAGAAGATGCGATTGAAGGATTTGAGGAAGAACCACTAACCATTGGTGAGAAATTAGCCCAAACATGGCCCAAAACGAGCCAGAAAGATAGGGAGGCTCCCTAGGGATGATAACCAACAGGTAGGGCTTTAAATGAGAGGTTGAATTACCAAAATATGATTTTTAGAGAGAATGGTATTAAGCCCGTAAGTGGCTGTATGGTTTTGCTGCATGGTTTGAGAAACCGTGCGCAAACCGTATGAGGACTACTGGAATGAATATGCAACTTCTCATGGTCAGGTTTCACGGTTTGGAGAACCCGTGCCAAACCGTACGGCATGAAAAATTGGCCAAAAACCCTCAAATGAAATCCCAAACAATAGGGAAAACCCACACAAGGACCCTTGAATGAATTAGACACAAAAAGGTGACCTTGTTGGTGTCCAAAACTCTACAACATGCCCCTTTCTCCGATCAAAAACCAAGGACAACCAAGTTTGCAATATTATAAAATGGAAACAATTTAAAACTGAACCCCTATCACACCCTCGACCGGAGAAAAAAGACAGGATTCTCAAAAAATTGGACCATAAACCAAAACTTGAAAAACTGGGCATGACAATTCTCCCCACCATTAACGCTTTCTACCCCAGGAAAACCATAACACTTCCTAGATGATTGATCAACATCTAAAGATTACACATCAACAAGATACAACCTACTCAACTATGTAAAATTTACTCACCAAAATGGAAACTTAAGCATTCTACTTGAAACAAAACAACAACTCAAAACCACATCTTGAGAATAAATGAAAGGATCATGCTACCACATCCACAACCAATCCGACAACAAGACCATTGGGCCTTCACCCAAGGAACCCAGCACTCACCAAAACATAAAAGGAAATTGGGAAATAAAGAGACATCAATGTAATGCTTCTTCTACCAAAAATAAAACCCCCAAATCCAAACCTGAAATAGATATTCAGCAGAGGGGAGGCCCGAATGGACTCTACACCATTATAAAATGACTAGCACTCGAAAAATTCTTAAGAGGAAACCCCAAGATACCCACAGTGGGTATCCCCACCATTAATAACTAAAGAACAAATGAGAATTATAAATGATCTAAAATCGGGCCTCTCCCACAGAGGACCACCAAAACATCCCCTTAACAACCTATCAACCCAACCAAAGAGGAACACAACATGGACATTGAACCCGCCCAATCTCGAACGGAGGGAACTAGAACCGGGAAAACACTTTTCACATGGACCAAAAACCCCTATAACTCAGGGCGGGGAGGGAAGGGCCTAATTCTTGACCACTGAAACCATAACCGTCAACTACCCAATGCTTGACTCTTATTAATAGATAAAACTGATATGACACCTGAATCACATGGGTGGTCTACACAAGCACAGTGATCAGAAAACCTCATGTTAGAAAGAGAAATCACAACATTGAATAATGGGGTATGAATAACATTATCTTTGAAGCCAGAGCGAATTTATTATGTTTAGGATTTTTAAAAGGAATACTGAAACTACCTCACAACAATAGTTGAGGTACAAATTTAACCTGACTTCCCACATCCCTTGTATTCCTTACTACGCGCCATCTTCACTCCGAGAACAATAGTTGAAGCTCTGATGGAAGAAGTATCTACAGTCTCGCAGTCAGGAGCTACTATACCTAAATGGAACTCTTTCCATTAGTCCCACACACTACCACATAACACACCCAGGTTGAAAGAACATATCAAGAGGGACCATGAAACTCTCTTCTTCAACAACACACTTTTACCCAAACAAGGACTTACAGATACACAACACTATTTTCCCTCAATCTAAATGTGGAACAGAATAAAAAAGTCACAAAATAACACCTAATATACATCACTGACGACAACTGATACAATTGAGAGAATCATAATAATAGGAAGGCACATTAAATCAAACCAAAACATCTCTCAATTCCCAAAACAAGTTGAGGTATCATCCGAAGAGGTGTATTTAACATTTGAAATGATTCCTTAAATTGATGAACTGAAGTCATACCAACGGATAACTATCTATAGAGACATTACAACATCCAAAACATCTTTAAAAAAACCCCACCGAACAATACTCCAAAACTGAGCCACCAACAATATTCCATCCCAAAACACAATCGTGGTATCACTTCTGAATCACAAGGAAGAATAAAAATTAAAATACACTTCCAATAAACAGAAATACAATCCACACAACAAATAATCTACAAACCCTCATTATTTTTCTGGTTAAAACACTTTTGAGAAACAAAAAAAACAAACTTGGTGGATTTCCATAGTCACCAATGGTTTTTCATTGAGTCTCACTCGCATGCACATTTCTGTGCCACCTCAGGAACCCAACCACCATGCCACACCAGGCATCTATCAAAATATACATATAAAACCATTCATTTGTGAACCCATGAAAATAATAAGTCTAAAACAAAACTATATAATTCCAAAAATCATGTACCTTCTAAAGGTACAATTACCCCTAAGTAAAAAACCATTTTTAGATTTCCCAAAACAACCCATTTTACCATTCGTGAAAATTAAACCCCATAGGTCTCCATCAAAATCCCATCCCTCTATTCAAAACATTTTTTAAGCATATCAAAAAACCGTACATTTTCAAGAAATATTTGATTATGAACCCATTCCATTTCTTTTAAAAAAATTACAAAACAAACATTCTATTCAATACATCCCTTTCCCCTATTCAAAAACTCACCCAAGCCTCTTTTCGTTAACCAACATCCACAAAGGCTAAAACACTTTTCAAAAAAACATCATCCACTCAAAACCAATTTCTAAAACCATTTCATCATATTTTAACACTTTTAAATTTCCCAAAACATCTCATTTAAAACAATAATTCAGAACCACTTTAAAACAATCCAGTCTTTCAAAATATTTTATTTCAACCACCCATATGATTAGATTAAAAAAATAAATTACATTTTATCCCCATGATTTGTTTCACAAAAACCCAACTTCCCAAAGTCATTCTTATACAAAATTTTGAAAACCCACTCTTAACTTTTCAATAACAAACCATTCCATTAAAACCCATTTTCACAATTCTCACATAATAAATTTCATAACAAAAATCATAATTCAAGAATGGTCCAAGAGACCCACAAAAGGGAACTAGTGTTGGTGGGAAACATGACCATATGGTTGGTGGCCAAACGTCAAACACCCCACCAACACAGAGAGGCTTATTAGAACCCTGACCTGGCTCTACATGGCTTTCCATTTTTTGGGAGCTCACGGAGACTATTAGTCCAACTCCCCTTGTCATATCCCAACACTAAATAATCATCATAACCAAAGACACTACCAAAACTGGACTTCCCATGGGCACCTGAGGGTCTGAACGAGAAAGAGTTTTTGACACTCTTTCCGAACATACCCATCAATTCCCTAAAATCCTACTCCATCTACCTTGAAATCCCTAAATAAAAAAGGGCTCCCTAAAAAGAATGGTCTGCTAAGAGCCAAAATCCTCAAGATACCATTTTGTCACGAACCAGCCTGGGTCGACCCCAAACCGGCCACCCGAACCGATCTGTGGCATGGCCCGAAGGGCGTTCCTGATCCCCACGGGCTGGCAACAGGTGTCAGACATCATTAGAGAACACTAGGGAATGATTTTCCCAAATATAGAATCAATAATAAAGCAGCAGAAAGAAACAGACAGCCCAATGCACATCTATGTAAAATAGAGCTCAACATAATTTATACAACACACGAATCAATACAACAAATATACAAAGAACTAAACAAACCATGTAACAAAACTATATCCATGTGACCCCATGGGTATCTCTCCAATACAATGAACAACTATCGATCAAATCGATCTAACTCTATCTCAAACCTACACAAGGTCTAAAAATAGAAATGATCTATAAGCGTGAGTATTAAAACTCAGTAGGCTAGCCCGATAAAAAATTCCCAATGGACATCCTTTAAAATAAAATGAAAATTCAACTTCATGTTTGAGATACAATATATAAAAGTAAGGTTTTCTACAATATTACTAAAAAGAAAAGTAAAATCTATTTCCCTTAATCATTTCCAAAACTAGATTCATTAAACTAGTGTGCCAATGGAATTTTCAAGGAAAAAGTGAAGTTTACATTTTAAGATTTGTAAAAATAGGATATAACATATTTATTTTTTAACCATTTTCATAAACCATATCAAAACCAGACATCCACATTCCAAGAAAAACAATACACAAGAAGTAACAAAAATAATAACACAACAAGGGCAATGTAAATATATATACATGCATTATATTCATCACTATAAGCAACTGAATGCCAATAGACACGGGTGAACCTATGAGATCAAGAATAATCTAGAACATACTATACATGTGACTCATCCTGAAGGCATGACCTAACTCGATGACGTCATAATGCCCTAATGCTCGGTGTAGCCCTACATAGCATAACCGAGGGGACCAATCACCATAGCAGCAATAACTCAGTATTCCCCTACTAATGGACCACTTTCCAGTGCGTAATCTAAACTAGTGGAGCAATAGTTCTTAGATAATTCTCTCAGTATTCCATATTCCCATGTCTCAAGTGTTTAGAAAAAGGGGTGAGCCAACCGATTCTAGTCGAGCATCCAATCACATACATATATATATATATATATATATATATATATATATATAATTTTCCACAACAGGCCTCACCCTGAGTCTCCCCAAGGATTACTCTCATGCATTAAGATAAATAGGTCACAAAGGGATCCAACCAAGAAACCCTTTTAATGAAACCCACGGATTCCTAAGAAAGGTATTACCAACCATTCAGTGTCAACAAGGCATCAAAAACATCCAATGGAGGTTTTTATAAAAAACAATTTTCATTATTTTCACAAAGTATCCAAACGGGCACTTAAACATTTCCCAAAAAAACTAACCATTAACAAAAATGCATCGCATCTTTAAAATGAGGAATCAATAACACCATTACCATATAAAAATAATTATAAAACTTCTTCATATAACCTCCATCCAACTTTCGAACCTCAACAAATTTTTCCCATGAAATTGCTAACCGGGCCATATTTCATTGTCACACAACCAAATGATATTAAAAAGCCGACTACACAAATCAAATGAATTAAAACCATATAAAACTCTTTAAAGAAACCCTAAATCATTATCTCACATGCCAGAAAATTTTTAAAACGTCTGAACCATTCATTTCATACCACTAGTTACTCACAAAAGCCAACTGGGCATTTTATCAAACACGTGGTGTGCAATATTTAACAAGAAAATCATTTCTATCATATATAAAGGTATAAAACACCAATTTTCAAACCAAACAATGAATCCAAGTATCATACATCGCTATTTATTAATAAAAATTGGTGTCAAAATCATGAAATTAATGAATCCTTAATTAAAAAGTAAAGTGCAAAGCGAAACTACCTCAAATCCATGGCGGAATTGAAACGCACAATCGAAAACGGTCGTCGCGGGTTCTGAAACACTAGATCAATGAATACAATACCTAAAAGGACAAAACCCCCATAAATACCTGGGGAAAAAAGAATCCTATGTCTGGAATGACCGAGGGAGAATAGTTGACCAATAAAAAATTGAAGAAGAATGAAGAGGTAAGAGAGAAGAAGATGAGATTGAAGGATTTGAGGAAGAACCAATAAGCATTGGTTCGAAATCAGCACAAACATGGACCGAAAAAAGGTAGAACAAAGGGGAGGCTCCCCTGGGTCGATAACCAATATGTAGGGCTTCAAATTAGAGGTGGAATCACCCAAATCAGATTTTTAGAGTGAATTTTATTAAGCCGATAATTGGCTGCACGGTTTTGCTACACGGTTTGACAACTCGTGCGCAAACTGTGCGAGGACTACTGGAATGAATCTGCAACTTCGCATGGTTAGGTTTCACATTTGGGAAACACGTGCTCAAATCATGCGGCCTGAAAAATTGGCCAAAATCCATCAAATGGCATCCCAAACAATAGGGAAAACCCACCCTAGGACCCTTGAATGAATTAGACACGAAAATGTGACATTGTGGGTGTCCAAAACTCTACAACATGCAACTTTTTCCGATCACAAACCATGGAACACCAAGTTTGAAATATTATACAATGGAAACACATTAAATCTCAACCCCTGACAGACCTAGGACTGGAGAAAAAGACCATTATTCCCAATTAACCAGACCATAAACCAAAACATGAAAAACTGGGCGTGACAGTTTAAATATTATATATATTTTACTTTTATTCAATGAAAATATATTTTTTAATAATTTAAAAATCATTATAAAAGTATTAATCTGTTTTGAAAATAAAATTTTCACAAAACATATTTTAATTTTAATTTTTATGATATTAATTTTTAAAATATTTATAAACATATTTTTATAAAATAAAATAAATTTTTTAAATAATAATTTCAAAATTTTATTTGGGGTAATTTATATAGGTTTTTCTAAAATGTTTCATTGTTGAATAACATGTAATGAATATATAATTTCAATAGAAAAATACATTCTTTTAATTTATTTAGTTTGCTATATTATTTTTTAATTTAATTATATAGTATATATAGTTATAATATACATCCAATAATACAATTCCTACCACATGATTAAATTTCAAATTGAATTTTGATGTTAGAACATTGTGTATTATTAAACACCTTGTCTTTAAAAAGTCATTCTCTCGTCGGGTCTGTATGAATAATTTTAAATTAATTTTTTATACTTATGTTAATGTATTTCAGAAAAATATATTAAGTAATTTAAATTATAATTTATCTTTATTATATAATATGAAAATCATATATTTTTACATAAATAAATTGGGAATGAAGTAATACATAATTTACACAGTTATAGTTAAATTCTGTTTATAATGGGATAAACAAAGACAATGGAAAACAATAACTTATAAAAATCCTAAAAACTATATTATGAAACAATTTTTATCATTCCAAATCTATGTATTGATAATGAAATATATGTGTAACATTTTACAATATTAAAAATTTAGTAGCACTCAATTCTTTTTAAAAATATCATGTTCTTACTCTACACACATATATAGTTTCACCACTCTATTAAAATCTTCCCTCAATAAAGATATTTAAATCTGAAAATACCTTCATTAATCACAAACTAACATTCGTTACCTCATCTTATAAGCATAATTTTGGATATAAATCCATCATAGGAAGGATATTGGTGAAAAATAATGGAGGATTCATGAAGATGATGCAATGTTCATCGATGAGCGTATCAGTTTTATTTCCCCATCAGCATCAAGAAATTATAATTATAACATGTATTTATAATATATATATAGTATAATATATATATTTATATGTTGTTATCTTAAATTAAATACCATTAACTATCACCGTTTCCATCAAATGGGATTTAAAATCACTGTCCATGTGTATAACAGACTACCACATCGTGAGTCGATGAAATTTATTTTTCCATTTCCACCTCTCACGGTGGAGCATAAACAAGAATTTATTTTTTATATAAAATATATATGATATTATTTAGATTATCTAATTATTATACCACAGAAATATTTATCTGTTATACTATATTAGGAATACGATAATATTGCTCCTCTGTATATTGGACCACCACATTGGGTAGCGATGTGGTTCTTTCAGGCTTTACCTAGAATTTATTAATTAAGGTTTCAATAAATTTTTGTAAGATAAATGACATTAAAATTATTATATAATTATAATAAATATATCATTAAATTTTATATATTTTAATTTAAAATTAAAATGTAAAAATTATTCATGTATACGTACGACCAATAGTCTCCAATAATGATGTATTTTTTTATCAATACATTTTATAAATTACTATAAATTAATATATACTGAATATATATGATATTTTTATAATTTTATACCACAAATATAATATTAAATACTGATTTATGTAATAGGAATAAAAATAACATGTCCCAAAATCCATAAAACCCAGATACGGTTTTGCCTGAAACATGGATTTAAAATGAAACTTTTAATAATCATGAAGTAAAGGGTCAAATGAACATTCAAATACAGAATTATATATATGAATATGGTTATTTAATAAATTTATTATATAATTATATCAATTATAATGTTTTTATAAATTTTTACAATGGAATTCAAGTCTTATGGTAATATATTTACCTCTCAATTTTTACATATATGAGACAAATGTCATATTCACTATCTAATTATTTCTTGTGGTTTATATAATACATATGAATATATTTTATGATTCATTTAACTAATTTTATTATAATTTATATATATCTATTTTAATATATATTTATGGGTTTTATGTTTTAAAAGTTACCAAATCGGTAAGGGTTTTGTTTTCCTCATATTTCATTATTTATGAAATTGGATTATGTTATAAATTTTATTTCATTTATGGTCTGTTTATAAATCAAAATTTACATCTAATATAATGTATTTATGTTTCCTCATGATATATTATGTTTTTTTAATTATATTCATTCATGAGGGTTGCGTTATATAGTAACAAAATTGTTAATTATGTTTTATTACAATCTCATCATTCATTGGGAGGCATTATGATCTCGATTTTGATGATATATTCATATGATAAATCTATTATAAAATTAATAAATTTATTACCCTCTATATATTTATTGAAAATATTTTTTTCAATTATTTTTATCTCTCTACATACTCTAGAGTTCAATGTGATTTTATAAAAAAAATCATATTTATGTGAAAAAATCAGTTTTCCTCCAATTTTTTTCAAAACACTGTTCATAAATTTATTCTATCATTTTAAAAATGATTTATTAATGGAATTTTATCTATGTATTTTTATAATTTTATTAAATTCAATAACCATTTCATTTTCAGAAATAATTCATGTTTGGCTATTACCAAAACTGTTAAACAAATTGTTGTTTTTTTAACAAGAAAAAAATTAATAGTATTCCTCATTGTCGAAAATTCTCAATTATTTAAATATTTTCTTAAATATTAACAATTTATTTTTTAAAAAATACTTTTCCATAATAAGTTTATAAATTTTAAGATAACTTTTTTCAAAAAAAAAATTATTTTTATATTTTTATTCTTTCAAAAATTATTTTCAAAGTGGAATGAATATTTCTACAAGAAATTATTTTTTAATGTTTAATGATTTAATTATATGTTTAAAATTTTAATTTCAATGAATTGTTTTAGAATTTTTTATGTTATAATTTATTTTTTTAACAAAATACTATATTTCTTTAGACATTATCCAATTCTTATTTCAAAATACTTCTCCATATTAGATGTTGATATTTGATATTATTCATTTGTGGCTAGGGGTATGACCCATGTTTACCATTATTTTTTATTTTATGAATGTTTTTTATGTATGATAGAATGATTTTTAGGAAACCCATTTATCATATGTGGGTTATAGTATGAATGAACACTTATGATGGACAATTTATTTTATGGGATATAATATGATGAAATATTATAATGATTATGAAACCTAACACTTTTCCATATTTCATTATATGACTAAATGTTTTTAAAACCATTCTATTTGATTGGTTGTGAAATTTTTAATTTTTTATGATTTTAGGGAACACATATGAATAATATTTTGTAATGGTGGATAAGTACTAACCATGTATGTTGGTTTCATTATAACAAATAATGGTGGTTATTTTATACAAAGATGGTTGGGACTGCTATCTCCCTCCAATACCTTGGGTAATCAATTATATCTGATGAAGAAATACAATACTAGAATGAGGGGAACACTTATTTGATTAGGGTACATTGTCCACTATGATGGTCTTGGAAGTTAAATACAAATTCTATGATGGTTTGGGGAGTAAACCCATTATAATAAGATATCCATGCATATGATCCATGATTAATATTGAAATGATTTTTTATTTCAATGAATGTTCCCCATAATATATATCTTATTCCAATGTCACACTCTCACTACTCATGCGCAATCATTATATTATGATTAATATCATATAAATATTCAATCATCATTCCATGATTTATAATTATGATCTTTGATATATAGGGAATGGTTTTCAAATTCAATGATCATTACCATATATAATTATTCTCTTGTTATGCTAATGTATCTTCCTTTTTTGATTTGGACTTGAGGCTTGGATTCTTCTTCGGGTCCATCTCTTTTAGCTTCATCAAGTGGCGTGGGGTCTGATCTGGTCTCGCAGGTTGTTCTCATTGAGTTCATGAAAAATATTTTGCATTCAGGGTTTGATGGATGTGTGAAGAATGGTGATTAGTGTGTTCCAGTTTTTTGGAGTGTGTTTCTGGTTTCATGGTCCCTAGAGAATCAAGTGAGGAATTTTGGTGTTGGTGATTTCGTGTCTTGTTTTGGAGTTTCTTCTGTTGGTTTTAGAGGAATCAGCTCTTGGTTTTGGTTGATTCTACCTTATTTCATGGTTGTGCCTCTATTGTTTGTGATATGTTTTTGGATGAATCTTATGTACGATCTCGCTATGATGTTTTGGTGTGTTTTTAACCAGCACACTACTTGGATCTATTTCAGATGAGGTTTAGAGCACAAATCTTTCACCTGACCATGCCATTTGGATTTGGAAGTTTGAGAGGGTATGGCTCTTCCATCGGTACCGGGCCCATGCAACTCTGCACGGGATAGTTATTCATGCAGTCATGTAATAGTGAATACTTGTTATCATGTTGTAGTTACTGGGGAGAGAAAGATCCTATAATATTTATCTGTTTTATTCACATTAATGGTTTTATTTTTTTTGTAATGTTGGATATTCCAGTTTCTCACTTTTTCTTCAAAAGTGTTTTGATAATAAAAAATTTAATTTTCAGTTAGTCAGCTCAACATGAATGTTGTTACCTTTCCATATGTTCTGAAGAAATGTATTATGTTAGATATGTCTAAGAATGTTTGTTGTTATCAATAATTTTATGTGTGATTGTGTATCTCCCTTATGGATTATTGTTTATGTTTCTACAATACTAATTGAACTAAAATATTTTGGTCCACATGAGTTTTTTTTTCTAATTTAATTAATTTTTATAAAAATTATGAAATAATAATTTATGATAATCCTTGGTTACTATAGAAAATATTTTTTAATTATTAAAAAATTTGGTCCACATTCATAATCAATTTTTTGAAATTTAATATAATTAATTTTAATAACGTCATATATAATTAAACCATCAAAATCCAATGGAAAACATTTTTTTCTAGAAAAATTACCTTTTAAAATATATATTTATTGTTTTAATAAATTCGGGTATGAAATCCATTTTAATAGACATAATTGTGTAATTTCAAAAACAAATATCTACTTAATATTTAAAACTAATCAAAAACTAAATTTGAACAGAAAAGCATTAACAAATATATTATTTTAAATAAAAATCATAATTTTTTAATACTCATTAAAAATCAATAGTTTTAAAAAATTAAAAAAATCATTCTGCGATAATTTTTAGAATTATAATTGAAAAATACAATTCATTTTGTTAATATTTTTTAAAATTTTTATATGATAATTTAAATAACCTCTAGTAACATGGTATAAAAATAATTTTTTGATGAAAACATATTTATTGAATAATGATATGATGTTACTAAAAATTAGTCATTATTTAAAAATAAGTAACCAATACATAATAAACGATTAGTAAAGCTATATATTTTATAATTTATTTAATATTATTCATTCCCTCAAATTTTGCATCATGGTAATAATGGTCATTGTTAAATAATTAGATTTCATTTCTCATTTAAGCTAAAAAGTACATATCAAGTAATCTATCAAAAAATTCAATTCCTCTTAAAATATATGTATGTTATATTCTCCCTCACCTTAATAAAATGTTCCCACCAATTTTATCTATTTATCAGTGACAATGGTTGGACAATTCAAATTATATTTATTGAAACCCCACATTGTAAGAATTGTAAATAAAATATACACTTGATATTTAATAAATGATATGTATGATGGTAATATGGAATAAAAAATATGTGGTTTCCTTATATATGAACCTAATTGGTATTTGAAAACGTATATATAGAAGAGAAAATGCCTCCTAATGATTTTTAGAGAGTGATATAAAAAATGGTCATGAGAAAGTGATCCACCATAAAACCAGATATAATTGATGGTATAAGGGCTACAGATTTCCTAGTGGGAAAATTAATAGATAAATTTTTTTATCATAGATAATTTTACTAATGTTAGAGAATTATTTTACTACAAAGACTATGAATATAAGGAAATGTATATACCAAAAAAGATAGATTTCTTCCTTTATGAAATTTCCAAAAAAAATCATCTTTTTTCAAAATGATGAGTGTGTAAAATTAATTTTTCATGACTGAAAATCCCTAATAAAATTATATTGATCATGAAAACCACAAAATGTAAACAATGTATACCTCTTGTATCTAAACCTTAAAAAAAATTAATACAGAATAATAGAATCCAAAAATATAATAAACAGTCATTCCAACAAAAACTAAATTAATATCTAAAATTTAAAAGTAATACCCAATGCTCAAAATATATTATTTAACAAATAAATATCCAAAACAATTCTCAAAAAAAATCTAGGCTATGATATCGTTATAAAATAAGAAGTATTGTATCATATAGTCATCCAATATACATTTTGTAATCCCCTGAACCCTGTTGACTGAAGCTGGTGAAATTTTAATTACATTAAAACGATTACAAGAAATACATATCCTAAAGGACAGCCTAGTTTAGTAGTATTTGAAAATCTAATAAATCCTAATTTTTTCATTACATCTTTAATGGAAAAATAATATATCATTTCCATTATAAATAATTATAACTCCTAGATTATCCCTAAAAGACATTCACAATATTCTTCTTCACATCATTTGGAGATATTAATCCTGTGAAATGGGTGAGCTAAAATGATCAGTAAGGTAAAGTAATATAATTTATGTAATTATAAAAATATTCATTATTTATGGAAAAAAACTATGAATAAATGTCTTTAAAATATTCATAAGCATAATATGGATGGAAAGAAAGATGATTAAATAATCCCATAAAAATGATCATAAGGGAGATAAACATAACCATGGGTATTTTACTATTAGAATAATACCATGTTTTATCAATTAATAATATTTTAATGTGTGAATTAATGGATCCATATATCATAAAAAAATTTCATTTCCTAAACTGAGATATCTAAAAATGATTAAGACCTAGTCCAAAACCATTTCTGAAAATGGGAAAGCCCCCTGCCAAATCCATATCTATATTGTATCTTGATACCTACCGTTGCATCGAGGTGATATAGAGGTCCCCAACCATAACATTATATTTACAATTAATTCCTCATTTTTATGGGGTTAAATATAAACTTCATATATATATGAAATGTAAATAACATTCCCCAATGTATAAGCATATTTACTAACCATTCTGAGTAGTATGGTGAATGGTATCAAGATAATAGATCTAAGATCAAAGTAATCATAAAATTTACAATATAATATGATATATTATATCATAATATATTAATCCAAATTAAATATAACAATCAATAAGGGTGTTGAAATAAATTAAAATTCTTTTACAAAATCCCAGAGTAATTTATGAAAGAAAAACACTTTTACTTTTACAAGATGTTTTATTTTTGAAATATTTTTTTATAAATTTAGAAGTGAACTAAGATATATTTTTCATAACTATATGAGTGATTTTATGAATAAAATGGTTGCCTAAAAATGATTATATTGTGAAAAATGAAATATATATGAATTTTAGAAGTTCTCTTGAATAGGTCTTGTATTTCAAAATTCATTTAATAATGATGTATTTAAAATATGTAACTAACCATAAAATAAATATGGATTATGATAGGTACATATATTAATAACATTCACACATAATTTATGAGTAGTAAATAATAATAATTAATAATATGGTTTTGGTAAGGAGAGAAGAATTGTAACCCGAATGAAAATGGAGGTTCATGTATAAATTCTTACCTTATGTTCTAATGAGTTCCGCACTTGAACATAATGTCCTATATAATGAACAAAATTAAAATAAATAATTAATTACGAACTATTTATAAATTTATTTCGTTAATTATTGTATTTTTGGTTCATTTATGGACTTATTTATGATCTATTGTGTTTAATTTAATTATTCAAAAGAATTTGTTTTCATGGATTTCATGATCGATTTGCTTGTTTATAACTAATGGAGTTCATGTAAAATGGGAATAATTATACAGAATAGAAATTAAATGTTTCTAATAAGAATACCTAAGTGTAAGTGGTTAATTTTATCATTTGGTTATATGGTATGTAGATGAATCAGTAGATAAGACATTTAGTTACAATTGTTTAATTGATTACGATGCTATTGCGGTCACCAGTAACTAGTTTGGTAATATGAATTAGTATTACATATAAAAATATTCCATAATATTAAATATGTTATAGTACACATATTATAATCTATTTTATCCATAGAAATGGTATCATGACCATCAGTGATGTATAAATAGAAGAAATAAAGTTTTTCTTCCAGGAAGGTTGATAATCGGCACATCCGAAATGATGATTTCATTTTTAAAATAAGAGAGAGAGAGAGAGTAAGGATATTTATAATGGTAATTACATAAAAAATATATCATTCATTTATATATATATATATATAATATTGGAGTTATCATGATAATTTGGATAGATTATGTAAGGACATAATTAGAATATAATGAACCATAAATGAAATTAAAAAGAAAAGGAATAGGATTTTACCACTTAAATACTCCTCCCAAAGAACCTACTTAAGGGGATTGGTTTTGCTCCTTTGAAAAAACCAAGAACTCATAGATGTGGGGATATAATAGAGAATAATATTTATTTTTAACATTGAAAATCATAAAGGATTAGATTATTTAATAGAAAAGGGGCATGAGAGTAGTTTTTATACTAGAGGAGACGGGGTAATTTCTAATTATTGTATTCATTATTTTATTATTTTTCACATGAGAGGAAATATTGTTTATTCTTATGACTCAATAATGCAATGATTTCATTTCATTTGATATAAAAAGTGATTAAAATAGAAATAAATGTTCCATGATTCTATATTTCATGTATTTAGCACTTATCATATATAACCATATATTACTATTCATAAACAAATTCATGTATTTTAGAAAAATTCCAAAAATTAATCCATAAACATTTTTCAATGATTATAATTCAAAATGTAACTCCATTTTATGAATTTATTTTTATAAATATGATAAATATAATTTTTAATTTAACAAATCATTTTCTCAAAAAATATAGTTTTGAAGATTAAATCTACTTTTGAAACACCCTAAAAATCAAACAAAGCTATTAATTAATTATCCTAAAATCATAGAAAATATTATTATTAAAGAATAAATTTTTTTAATATAATCATCATTTAAATCAATTTATTATTTATAAAATATTTACTACAAAAAAATAGCAACACTTAATTATTAATTTTTTGAATACTCGCATTCTTGTACTATAAGTGAGGTTTCTATATTTTATTTACAAAATCATGTGGGTATTTACTATTTTATATAGAAACTCTACTATTCATAATGTTCATATTACTATTCATAAGGGTACATTAATATTCCATGGGTTCAGGTAACTATTCAAAAAAACGAATACTGGTACTATAAAATTCTAAATCTTTTACTGATCGCAACACTTTATATCCATTTTATAAATTCCAAACATAGAAGAAAAAAATTGTGTTTAATGGCTATGTTATATTTACCTGTGATAAATAAAAAATTTATGTTTCATAGAGACATTGTGTTTCAGGATTTTCATTCTATATTAAATTTATTTGTAAATCCTTTGGGTGTTATATTATCTCCTTTATTAAAAATTTCATCCATGAAATTAATAGAATGTTACCTCAGAAAATGATTTGGGTATGTATTCATAATAAGTTACCTATGATCCCACATTGCTACTTGAAATTATTTATTTTTCCAAATTTACATTACCATCAGTGTTGTCTGGTTCTTCAACAACTGATATTTAGTGTCGAAAACTCATATAGGATCTTCCAATTATGATAATTCAACTTTCATATATATTCCTTCCGATGTGTATACATGTGTTGGGTCTGGAATTTACATTCTAAATAATGAAATGTGTAAAACATTGTGTACTTTAGAAACTCTAGGTGGCATCGCCAAATGTTAATCCACAACTCTAACTCTCTCCAGTCTTTCAAAAGGACCAATGCCCAAGGGTATTGATTTCTTTTTCTTCTAAAATCTTATAACACCCTACTGTGAAGATACATTCAATAAAACATGATCTCTCACATGAAATTATATATCCATAATACTATTATCATAATATCTCTTTTTTCATTTGTTGAGAAAATTTAATATAGGTTTGAATAGTCTTTACCTTCATGGGTATTTCATTTAAAATATTTCACTCACCAACTTCATACCTACATGTTAGTGTACAACATCTATTTCAAAAAAAAATGATTCATATGGTTCCATTTGAATAATTTATTGAAATTATTTTTTGTAATAATACACTACTATTGGTCAATACTAATCCCACACATCTTTAAAATCAAGTGATCCTAAAATCAATATTCCATCAATTGTTTGGATCATCCTTTATGATTGTCAGTTAGTTTGAGGGTGATAAGTTGTACTCAAATGAAACTCGGTATCCAAAGATTAATCAATACTTATCCAGAATTTAGATGTAAATCATAGGTCATGATCAAACACAATTGACAGAGGCACTCTATGAATTCATTCAACATCATCAATATAGAGCCGTGCAAGGTCCTCTAACTTAAAATCATCTATTATAGTGAGGATATGTGAAAATTTGGTATATCGATCAACAATTACCCGGATTGAATCATTCCATCAAATAGATTTGGGTAATCCAATGTAGTATTCTATAATAATTTCAACATTTTTCAATGTAGGAATAAGAAGAGGTTTCATGAATCCTCTAGGATGTTTTCTATCAGTAATTAACCATTATCAACAAAAACATATTTGTATATAATCTTCAATTTAATACATCATATTATCCTACTAGAAATGTTCCATAAAATCTCCATACATCATATTTTTTCTATGATATATAGACATACTAAAACTATAGGTATCATCTAGTAACTCTTTTTTTAACTCGAGTATATATGTAACACATAGATACCTACCAAATTCCAAAACAATGTCTTCATACATGAAGTCTATCAACTTATCAACATTCAAAGAATTTATTTTATGTTGAATAATCACGTTATCACGCTAAGAACATCAAATTATTTCTAATAAATATGATTGGTAAAAAAAATTAAAAATTTAATTATTTTTAACGATCTTTGATAAATCCCATTTCAATCCTTACTAGATCCGAGTATATAAGTTCCTTTTCAATTTCCATTTTTTATAACTATATAATCCTTTTTAGTCAATGCATATTCTACACTATAATCCTTCATATGGTGGTATATTATTATAAAATCATAAAAGCAGTGTATTTTGACCTATCACATTTCCCTCAAGTTGAGTTATTTCTTTTTGAAAATTTATTTCATCGTCTTGTGATATGGTTATATTGAAAAAAAATCCATAGAGAGAATTTATTCATACTACTAGGGAACAAATTACTACTACTAAATCAATGACACAAACTAAGAATGGCCGCCATCCAACCTGGAGCCTGACCTGGTTCGCGACATGGCCTGAAGGGAGTTCCTGATCTCCATGGGATGGACCAAGTTCCTAGGTATCAAGAATAACATGTGGGAATGGTTTACCCAAAATAAAATATAGAAAAAAAACTAATAAAATATTCACACTGAAACTGGAAACAATCAACCAACTATGCCTTTAACCATAAACATGTTCAATGTCTACAATTCAACAACAAACCCCAAAGTTCACAATAATGAAGATAGATAACTTAAACTCCAATATCAACATCCAAGAAAAGACCATCTGAATGCAGACCCAACTTTACTAAGCATAATTTCACAACCTGGGATACACAAAAAAAGGTCTACATACGCCCAATTGTGATTGCAGGATATGAGCGAAAATCCATGTACGATGTCACCCAACAAAATGTTTCCATGTATAAACATTAAATGTAAAATACTTTTTCAGGTTAAATAAATTAAAGGACACCAAAGAATGAACAATTTTAAAGAGACAATATCTATAAAGGAAACACTTTCAAAGTAAACAACATAAATAAAAAAACACCCTTATAATTAAGACAACACAACCCTTTAAGAAAACCCAAAAACCACACTGTATTATGACAATGAGTGTATAGTAGTATATGAGCTGCAATAGTGGGGGAGGACCTGTAGTTATTATAAAAAAGAATGAATTGGACCCTAGAACATCACGTCTTGGTGAATAGTAGTATAAGAATCACAACATAGTTCGTTATCATACACAAGACACTAGTTGGGAAACACAACCATAACCTATTAGTCAACATTCATCATCCAATGTATAGTTAGTGCTGTAATAGTCAAACCTGCTATGTGAAACTGGGACAGAGCCACTTCTGTATCACTAGCACGCTAGATCTCTTCTGCCCACCTAGTACCTAGGCTCCCCCCTTTTGTGATAAAGTTGTTCCAATTTCACATTTCATATCAGAATCACATGATCAAAACAAACAGGATGTTATGTAAATCCAACACCACACTATCACACACACTAAAACCATTTGAAATAGTCTGCACACAAAAGACATTATATAACATAGTTAAACCATTTTTTCACAGTTAATAATTATTTACTAAAACATATTCAATTTTGTAAACAAGTTTTTTAAAAAGATACATTGAATGACATGACACAGAAAACCAACCCATCCCTCCATCATGAACAAACACACAACGCCATATCGACAACACAACCTGGACCTCATACATAGATTAATAACCCAACTCCACAGTTAAATGACATTTTCTTTATTAAAAAAAACAATAGAAATTTTATTAACCAATTTAGGACTATAAATCATGACATTAAACACCAAAGACACACTAAAACATTATTTTGGACAAAACACACATGAACTCTACACCAAAACAAAAACTGCGCACTTTGCGCATTTTCACAGAACCAACACAAATTTTATAAAACACTAGTAGACAGCTAAATGTGTGTTTTCACAGCAACTACACATTCAACCCACTCAACACCTTCCCTTATGACCAAACACATGCAATGACAAATCGAAAACACACATAAAACCACATTAATAACTGAAAAACTAACTGCACATATTATTAATCACTAACGATAGACTAAAAACTGGTTTCCAATCAAAGAACACACCCACACCAAATGAACATACAACCAAACAAATATAACACATGGAGAATTCCAAGAAAAAGAAACCGCCCCAAAATGATTAATTAGATAATATTATAAATTAAATAAGCAATCAAAATAATTTATTAAATAATTATTATATGAAGAACAACCGATATTTGATGCTGAATTTCCCTCAATTTCGTCTAACACTCAAATCACACCACGAACACACCACAAGATGATCAAATCGAACCCTAAAACAAGAATAGGTCCCATGAGAACATCAAAATAAGACCAAAAACCACTTGAAACATAACCCGATAATCTCCCAAAAGAAGAAAAATAACCATGTGAGGCGAAACGCGCCTCTGGCTATGAGAGAGGGGTTTTCGGAGGACGTTGCTCTGGAAGAGATTGTGCCGGTAAAGGTTCTGTCAGAGAAGAATGGTCGGGAGGAGGCCAATGCAGTGTAATGTGAGATCGAAGGGAGTATTGTCACAAGGCAGTGGTGGTGCGAGTTGTCGTGGGGGGGGAGCATTGTTTCATTGGTTCAAAGGCTGCCGGAAGGTCTTTCGGCCGGGAAACAGGCTAGCTTTCCATGGGGAAAAGGGGGAGAGACTTTAGATGTGGTAAGAAGAGGGATGGGTGTGATGGTGGTGTTGGCTGGGTGGAAACCAATCAGAACATGGAGGGAGGGGAGGTTGGAGGTTGTGCGATGAAGGAAGGTGGGGCATCAGAGTCAGCCAGCAGGGGTGAGAACAGAGGCGGGGAGCTGGGCGGTCACCAGAGCTGACGAGAAGGGTTTTTCATGGGGTGGGAGGCACAACTAGGAATCTGAGTGGGAGGTTCATAGGAAGTCTAGTGAGGGGATGGAGGGGTGCACCTGGTAGGTGGTCGTGCGATAGGTAGAAGAAGGGGGATGGTTGGGGCACGATGGACTAATAGAAGAAGGGTAGTGCAGTTAGGGTTTGTGAGGTGGTATCATGTTACATGGGGGTGATGGAAAAGATAGAAAGTGAAAAAAATAAATGAATAAATAAAATTTAAATGAAAAACCGGAAAGATAGCTAAAAAAAGGATTTCAACCCACATAAAAGAAGAAATGATCATTAAAAAATTGGCACAACCAATATATATAATAATGTTAATAATCCATTTTATTTTTATTTTTATTTTATATTTATGACAATATTCTCATATTAACAAATTAGTTAAAATATTATTGAAATTAATAACAATAAAAATAATTAAATTCGTAATAATATTAATAACAATATTATCAACAATAATAATTATAATAATAATAACAATTTACCATTTCTATTATTATTAATTTTTTTCATTAAATGTCGTTATTTATTTATTTATTTATTTATATCACATCAATGTAATTTATGTCATTTTACTTACTTTATTTGTTTTTGATATTGGGAAGGTCGTACGAGGAACTGGGCTATGTCACGCAGTGACCTGGGAAATGTCATGAGGCTTCGGGCTTCCCCTGACCATGCGTTGGATTCTGCGAAGACCAAAATATTCATTAATTAGTATAATGTAAAATTTTAATCGGCATCAGACCACACCACAACAATAATTTGTAAAAGCAAATAAAAGTAAATAAAATAATAAAATAATTTTTTTTAAAATCCAAGTGTGAAAATCTTCCCCACCATAGATCTTTTTTTCCTCAGAAAGCCACAACTAAGGCTGAACCCCGAAGTAGAAAATGACACCACCTTAGGGTTTGAAGATGATCAAAATGAAGAGAAAATGAAAAGAGGCAAAAAATCATTCTTAGAGAAAATGACTTATATGAAAACATTAAGAAACACGTAATTATATTTTTCCCACTAGTAGTCACCCTCTAAAAAGTGTTAGAACCCTCTGGTTGACTAATAAAGGATAGGAATTCTCACACACACTGGAGCCAACATAACAAACTGAACACCTCATGATCCCCAAAATGGAAACCACAATGTTTTTCAGGAACATCCAAATTAGACCAACCACGTCCAAGGAGTACTCTTATCCCCTATCACCAAATCATCTCTAGGAACAGAACTAAAAGTAAAATAGGGGAAATACCAGAGGGTTTCCCCACCATTAGAAACTTACTAAAACATGAGACGAGATTGGAAAACCGACATAGGGGCCCCAGGAGGACTCCATACCATTTTGGAAAGGTCATCCCTAATTCATTCCAGAGATATTTGAGCGAGACATGTCATGGATCTCCCCACTAGTAGAACTGACAGAGATACAAAACAATGAAAAATTTCACAAATTTTATCAAACACACCACCAAAAGGGGTGGGGATAGAAGGGCCCCAAGTACCGGGGCGTCAAAACCACAGTCGAAGACAAACCAACATCCCAACATCCCTTTAAGAACACCACTCAACTTTGTGACTGATTTACCTAAAAGACATCAAAATAACTAGTAAATAAGGTTACATCTTGTGGGGTGCATCCACCAGAGCATTAAGGTACGAGGTGACCACACCTCCTCATAGACACGGGAAACCCCACTCACCCAAACGAGTCATTCGGAATGAACCAACCAAAGAAAACAATTTAAACCCATTTCACCTTCAGTATTGCCGATAGAGATATGTTTGGGGTCCCATACACTATCGGGGTTCCTGACCATGCACCAGCATCACTCCGGGGCCTTTTTCTAGAGACTAGATGTCTAAAGAATCTCTAGCATAGTAGTCTGGTATTGGAGACTCACGAACAGAGATTCTCCTTTGGGTATCACACCCAACCATAACATTACCGTGAGAACATTATAAAACACAACACACCACTATATCTAACTACTCACTCGTAGCACATCCAACAAATAGGGGTTTAGTGGATGCACATGAATCACCTTTCACCTTAACCCTAAAACATAATAAAGAAAGATGCATGACATAAACTACCGTTTGAATAGAAAAATTATAACTCCCCAAGAGGAGACACACCTTTGAAAACATCGATTCTCGATGGATCCTACAAAATCCACCCTTGTTCCTAAAAGAGAAATCATGTTGCAAGATGTCACAAAAAATGATCCTTGCGGCCCGTGAATGTATTAAAAGCCTTTCAATCCGTTGGTTTACACCGATAATTCTGAATCACCTTCACCCTTCCCCGTTGGGATTCCTTTCACCTCTTTCATGGGAACGTTCAGAGACAATGATATCAATCTTCACACCTGACGACTCAAACAACACAAAGAGGCCAAAACTTCGATTGAATCCCCTTTCATCTATCATCCCAATGTGAGAGGATCTATTCATCTGAAATGAAAAAAGGAATAGACTTAGTGCTATCATGGAAAATAGAGAGTTCTTAATTAATCATTTGGAGGGTCGGCCAACGAAGAATTACCTATGGCCACACCTCAATCGCATGTTAATTCATTTGGGGGTGGGTGCGTGCACTAGTAAAGAATGAAAACCATGGACCCAAAAAATCTACTACAATGGCCAAGACATACCACAAGCGACAATTAAACGTGTAGGGGGAACCACCACAAGGGCTTTCCGAAGCATTTTTCAAAAGTAACCACTAACCACAGGATTTCACACCAACATACAAATAAGATTTAGAAATCAGGACACAAAGCAGTTGACATGGATTATCGGCTCCAAACACCTCACATACAACACTGCCAAAACATAAGGAAACACCACACAATCACCGACTATTTATAACACCAAATGTTCCATTTACAAAACTTTTTTAAAAATAAATGAAGTTGGTGGGATGCACAAACACCAATGGTGTCCCATGGGCCTCACAAATTCATGTTCCCTTGCCACACCAGCACCCACCTCATGTCTATCTTGGCACTCATCCGCTCATCCAATTAACAATTCATCTTCCCAATAATACCAATTCATGCAGTTTCCTATGATAACACCAAGGCTAAAAACCATAAAATTCCATTTTTCAAAATAAAACATTCAACTCAAAATTTTTAAACCATACACATAATTTTTTAAACATCTTCATTTATAAAAATTTTCCATGAAAAACTCACTTTTTCATAAAAATATGTTTCCATGATTCCAAAACAATGAGATGGGGAATGACGCAAGAAGGAACTACTGTCAGCGAGGAACTGGGACATATGGTTGGAGGCCATACTCTAATCACGCCACAGCTACAGAGGGTATTCTAGGACAGTGTCCCTGGCTCCAAATTTCTTTCCAGACCCTGGAGCTCACTTAGATCTCCTAACCTAATCTATTTTCATTTCCCCAAAAAATGATTAACCACAAGGACCAACGACATAGACAAACTTCAACTTACTCTGGTAACTCGAGTCCCGTCATGAGGTGTACTAGCCAAGCACCTTACTCATTGCTAGAACGTCATGTTATGACGCCCTAATCATTGGTCTACCCTGCCTATATCCCAAAAGAACATGACACAAGAGGAAAAACCTCCACTGATACAAATTTTTCACGAACCAGGTCGGGTCTCCATCGGACCACGAGCCTGACCCAATCCGCGACCTTTCCCGAAGGGCGTCCCCGATCCCCACGGGCGGACACAAGTTCCCAAGTATCATGAATAACATGTGGGAACAATTTACCCAAAATAAATGATATAAAAACATCTAAAAAGATAGACAAACAAAAACTGGAAACAAACTACCAAACACGCATTTAACCATAAACAAGTTCAATGTCTACAATAAAAAAACTCAAAGTGCACAACAACAATGATAGATAACTAAAACTTCAATACCATACTCCAAGTGAATATTTTCTCCAACAATACCCACCATCACTAAGCATGATGTCACAACCTTGAATTCACAAGAAAAAATTTCTCCATTCACCCATAGGTGTATGCATGGTGTGAGCGAAAGGTCAAGTAGGATGTCACCCAACAAGAAGGTTCCACATATAAACATTAAATGTCAAATACATTTCCATGAAAAATATATGAAAGGACACCAAATCTTGAACAATTTTAAAGAAAAAATATCTATAATAAAAAAACATTCAAAGAAAATAACATAACTAAAAAAACAGCCTTGTAGTTATGAAAACCCAAACCTTCATGAAAACCCAAAAACCACACCATATCCTGATGGTGAGTGTATAATAGTTCAGGAGCACCAAATATTGGAGAGGCCCTATAGGTACTAGAAAAAAGAAATAATGGGACCCTATAACATCTCATCTCGGTGAGCAATAGTATAGGAATCACAACAAAATACAGTCTCATGCACATGCCACTATTAGGGAAACACATCCATAACATAGTGGCCCCCAATCATCAACCAATATTTAGTTAGTGTTGTAATCGTCAAACATGATATGTGAAACCAGGACAGAACTGCTTCTATATCACTGGCACGCTAGATCAAGTCTGCCCACCTAGTACCAATGATTTTCCTTTTTGTGCTCAAGATGTTCCAATTTCACATTTCATGTCAAATTCATATAAAAAAACAAACATGATGTTACATAAATTCAATGCCACACTTCCACAAAGACAAAAACCAGTTGAAATAGGTCCCCCACAAAAGACGTTATGTAACTCAATTAAACAATTTTTTCATATTTAATAATTATTTACTAAAACATATTAAATTTTGTAATCAAGTTCCTTCAAAAGATACATGGCCTGACTTAACAAACAAAACCAACCTAGCCCCCATTCATGACCAAACACAACCAACACCTTATTGGGAACACAGAATGAACCAATTACATCGATTAATAACCCATCCACACAGTTAAAAGACATTTTACAGATTAAAAAAATCACTAGAAATTTTATTAAGCAATTACAGAAGATAAAACAAGACATTAAAAACTATAGAAACACTCAAAACATCTTTTGGAAAAAATGCACATGAACGCTACACCAAAACAAAAGCAACGCACATAGCATATTTCCTCAAAACAAACACAAATTTTACAAAACTAAAGTAGAAAATTCAATGGGGGTTTTCATAGAAACAACCCATTCAACCCACACAACACATTCCTTTATAACCAAACACAAGAAACAACGTATTGAAAACACACTCAAAACCACTTGCACAACTAAATAACTAACGGAACATATTATTAAATAAAAAAATAGACTAAAAACTAGTTTCCAATCAATGAATGCACCCATACCACAATAACATACAACCAAACAAATATAACACATGGAGAATGTCAATAAAACAAAATTTGCACCCAAAAGAATTAATAAAAGAATATTATAAATTAACGATGAAAGAATATTAATTTATTAAATAATGTTTACACATGGAACCACTTACCATTAACGCTGAATTTCCAAAAAATTGTTTCAAAACACAAATCACCCCACGAAAGCACCACAAATGATCAAATTGTACACTAAAACAAGAATCGTACCAAAGAGAACATCAAAATCGGAGCAAAACCACATGAACCATAACCTGATAATCTCCCAAAGGAAAAAAATAACCATGGGAGGTGAAACACAACTGCTGAAATGGGAGAGTGGTTGTTGGAGGAGGTCTCTCTGGTGGAGGTTGCACTGATAGATGTTGTGTCTGGGAAGAATGTGTGGGAGGAGTCTAACGAAGTGAAATGCAAGCTCGAATGGAGCTACGACATGAAGCATCAGTGGCACGGGTCGTCGGAGAGAGCTTGGGGGTGTCGGTTTGAAGGCCTTCAGAACGTTTTCCGGTAGGGAAACATGGCGTCATTCCATGGGGGAAGCAGGAAGCGATGTCAGGTGTGGCTAGAAGAGGGTTGTTCATGACGATGTTGCGTGCAGGGTAGGAACCGATCGGAATATAGAGGGAGGGTAGGATGGAGGTGGCACGATGAAGGAAGGGGGGGGCATTGAAGGTGGCCAGTAGAGGAGTGAATAGTGGCGGGGATCTAGGTGGTTGTTGGAGCCGACGAGAAGAGGGTTTTAAGGGGTGGGCGGCGTGAGCAGGAATCTGAGCTGGAGGTGCATAGGAGGGCGAGCGCGAGGGAGGAGGGGTGCACTTGGTGGGTGGTCGCGCGACGGGTAGTATAAGTGGGAGGGTTGGGGCATGACAGACCCAAGGAAGAAGGGTACTACTGTTAGGGTATGAGAGGGGGTATCACATAAAAAGGGGGGTGAGGGAAAGGATATAAAGTGAAAGAAATGATTAAATAAAAGGGAAAAAGAAATAAATAAAAAATAAAAGAAATGAATGCTATAAAAACGACTTCAACCCACTTAAAAGAAAAAACGATCATTTAGAAAATGGTACTAAAAATATAAATAATAATGTTAGTAATCCATTATTATTTTCATTTTATATTTCTAGAAATAACTTTATATTAGCAACATAATTAAAGTATTTTTGGAAATAATAATAATAATAATATTTAACATATTAATAATATTAATAAGAAGAATAGCAATAAAAAAATTAAAATATTATTGAAAATTTACCATTAATATTTTTTTAAAATGATTCATTAAACATTGTTTATTTATTTATTTTATATATTTCACTCCAACCACATTTATATCATTTTACATTATTTATTTGTTTTGGACATTGGGTAGGTCGTGCGGGGAACCGAGCGAGGTCACGCGGTGACCCGGGCGAAGTCATGAGGCTTCGACCATCCCACGCCCGTGTTTCGGATGTCACTAACCCTAAAATATTAATTTTTCATCAAAATGTAAAATTTTAATCATGCTCAGCCTACACTCCGATAGAGATTTGTAAAAAAATTAAAAATATTAAAATAATAAAATAAATTTTTTTAAAAATATGAGTGGGACACTCAATATCATAAGATGGATTGTTTTTAATGAGATTTTTACTACCTCGATACAAAGTAAACAACAATATCATTATACCCATGGGAAGAATCATTCCCTTTCATTAATGCTTCATTATAAATCACAAATCCATCAATTCCCAATGGTAGATTATAGGTTGGATAATTTCCTAATGTATTTCTAAAATCATAAAAAATTTATTCTCATTCTTCTTTCCATATCAACTTAACCACGTTATGAGTATGGTTTGTTAATGGGATAGATATTAAGTTGATGTTATTAAAAAAACACTAATAATAACCTGTTGAACAAATAAAACTTCATAACTGAGTTATGTTTGTTGAAGTAGGCCATTCTTGAACAACAATTCTGTTTTAAGGATCAACTATGATTCAACCCATAGACATACTATAAGCAAGAAAATAAATTTTATGAACCCATAATTCACACTTTATAAACTACCCATATAACTCGTTTCCTCTATGAGTCTTCACTATAATGCATAAATGATTCTCAGGATCTTGGTATCTTTTAAACCATACCACAAAATAATCAATAAATTTCAAAATATTTAATCAAAATATTCCGTAAAAAATATATACATTACATCCATGACAATACATGGAGAATTAGTGATTCCAAAAGGAATTTTTAAAATATCATAATACCCGTAACTGGTTCAAAATTCATTTTTTGGAATATCTTTTTCCCTCACACACAACTGATAACATCTAGATCGAAGGTCAATTTTTAAAATATAATGGGAACTATGAAGTTTTTCAAATAAATAATCAATGTGTGGAAGATGATACACGTTCTATATCATAATATCATTGATCTCCCCACAGTCAATAGAACAGCCTCACAGATCCATCATTCTTGTAAATGAAAAAACATGATCTCCCCCGGATGAAACACTATGGTGAATAAAACCCTATGTACTAAAATTATCTATTTTTTTATTCAACTCCACTAATTACAATATGTACATTTTATAAGGAGTATATGATATCGGTCTTCCACCATGAATTAAATCATCAAAAAATCAATTTCATTCCCTATAGGATATCAATGAAAATTCACTAGAAACATATCAACATATTCTTGCACAACAGGTATGTCATCTATTTGGATTTATTTCCTCACCTATAGATATTGTTATCCCTTCCCCATATAATTTCATTAAATAGAGATACTTAGGGTGGATCTAGATAACAATCAAATGATTGGTTTATTCTATAAAGACAATAGATTATACATAAATCTAATAAAATATAACTTCCTTCATTAAGAAATAGATTTTCACATCATACATTGAAATCCATACCATTTAAAGAATTATAACATAGTAAATTATATGTGTAGTGATATTTTCAACAACTAAATCAAATTTTTTTCATCATACGAGGGACTAATCAACAAATATTTGTTTAAATGAATCTGTCATCAAGAGTTAGGACTGGCAACACCTTTATTAAATTATATTGGAAATGTCTAATTTTCATTGAATGTTGGGAATATATAAAATCATCAGATGATACATAATCAAAAAAAGCATTATAATAGTTTTATTAATTTATTAAAGTGTCTAATACCACTAAATTAGATACTTTATCCTATTATTTTTTGATCGCATATGTTTGGCCTTCCTCCCATGGATTTTTCTACAGAACTTTTCTTGGACTCATTTAAAAATATTTAGCATAGTGTATCATCTCCCTACAATTATAGCATTGATCATTGATAAATTTATTCATTCCCATTAAATCACCAATATTATTTCCTTTCTTTCCACACATTTATCATACTCTTTTTCATTTTATTGAGTCCCCATGGTGTTTCATTCAACAAGTAGAACATGTTATAATATTTCCTTTTTATTCTTACCCTAATGGATTATTTCCTTCATCACTCTCTGAATATCTTATTATCCCTTAAATTCATAAGAATTATAGGATTATCACTATTTCTTGTTAGATCTTAGGAATATATCATTATTTAATGAGAAATATTGTGTGACTAGTTCCCTTTAATAGGAATGGTTTTAAATAGTTAATTAATCTAACCATCTTGATCCTTTTATTTTTTATTTAGTTTGCAACATGCCTTCATAACCTATTAAGGATGGACTAAAACATTTAAACATTTTCATTCTCTTCTAGTTTCAGATGAAAATAACTTTTTTTCCAAATCCTCTCATTGTTCATGAAGAAACTGGTTTTCTAAAAAAAATTACATAAAATCCATCAATTACACATTTTTCATTTCCTCATCCTCCATTGTTTTTTTAATTAATGGAATCCACTAATATGAGTCTACAGATAGTCAAAAACATTCCATGAACATCTTCTACATTTCATTACATTCTAATGATATAAATATCTTCTCTATGAAACTTACCCACTGCTCTGATATGAGTGGGTTTTGTGCCTAATTAATTGATGGAGGTTGTATTCACATATTGAATTATAATATTGCTCCTTAACATTTTGGATTATTATTTTCCATGAAAGTATGGTTAAGTTTTATAACTTCTGTCATCTTTCCTGGTATAGATATATGTTTCTCATCACTAGTCACAACTTTAAGACTAACATCATTATCTTTCATAGGAGGGAGATCCATACATGGGATAAGAGTGTTCATATTGTTTTGATTACATCCACTATGTTCCATTTTTAAATAGTGTAATTGAATAAATTTTTATATAATTCATAATGTATACTATCTAACATAACATAAATTGAAATTTTACTCATGTTTAATCCTCTAATTATAAAAATGGTTTCTTTGGGGATATATTTATATTTTAGTCCTTCATAATTATTTGTAACTAAAATGACTATTATGATAATTATTAACCCTAGTATAGTTGAACCAAGTGCCAAGTAAAGCCCAATTTTATGAATCATTTAACCCTATTTTAGGAACAAAACACCATTTCAATGTTATTACTCTTATGTATATATCTGCATGAACTACATCCTCTTGAAGTATTTATAAGGGTATAAATTTTCTAGAAAGTTCCACATAATATATACAATAACAAAACTATAGTATGATCTTTTATTCTTATACATAAATATTTTCTTAAGGTCATTTCCTCTAATCTTTTTTTTGAAATATAGTTTCCAAGGTTTCTACTAATCTTCCTTTGATACCCACTATAACTCCCAACCCTAGTTTTCTTGATCCGATGCATTATTTTATTACATTGGAATGATTGCAAAAAATATGTATCTCAAATTATTTAATAGTTTTTTAGTTTTGGAAAAATTGATACATAATATGTCTTATATTTCTAATTGAAAGGAAAAACAATATATCATGTCCCTTTTAATCATAAAAAACAACTAGATTATCCCTGCAAGTCATTCCTAATATTCATCTTTGAATCCTGGGTGAAAATAAAAAATAAGAAAGCGGTGAGCTCAAATGACTAGTAAGGGAATGTAATACAACATATTTTATCATTAAAAATAAACACAACTCTTGGTGAATAACTAAGAACAAATTCTTTAAAATAATACATGATAATAATATCGTTGGAATGAAAACTGATTACATAAAGCAATATAAATTATCATAAAGTAAATAAAAATAACCATGTATCTTATAAAATTATGATAATAACATGGTTGTTCAATTAATTATATAAAAATATGGCATTTCATAATGTCATAAATATGTGAAATACAATTGAGGCCTCAGCTTTGAAATCTATAAATTATTTAGTCATCGATCATAACCGTTTTTGAAAATGGGAAAGGCCTCAGCCAAGTTTATATTTTATTATCATGAGACCGTTAGATTCATCCAGGGTCTATAACAGGCCCCAAAAATCACTTTATAATTAAAATACATTCCTCATATAAATGGGGTTAAACATAAACATCATATACATTTGAAATTCTCCAATCTGTAAACATAATTACTAAGCACTCTGAGTAGTATGGTTAACGAAATCTGGATAGCACTTAAATATTCAAAATAATCATAAACAATTATAAATAATGTGGTATATGATCTCCTAACATATTAATAAAAATTAATCATTGGAGGCATCTAGAGTGTTGTAATAGACGATACTACTCATACAAAATCAATGAGTAATTCTTGAGGGAATTACTATTTTACTTTGAAATGAACAGTTTCTTTAAAAAACGCCATTGTATAAAACCAAATGTAAAATAATATAATTTTTTATTAATAAAATTATTGATTTTATAAACACTAATTAGGGCATAAAATATATTATAATTTGAACAGGAAAATAAGCCAAAATTTTAGAAGTTCCCTTGAATCTGGTTTGTTTATTGGGAACAATATTTCACAGCTCCAATTAAAAGATGTATCTCCACATAAAATAGAGAAGGATTATGATTGGTATATATATATATATATAATATAAACAAATAATATTTTCATAGTACATAATAACAGTTATGAATTTTATTGGGGTAAAGAGAGAAAAAAGAGTAACCCAAACAAAAATGAAGGTTTTTGGTTGAAATCATTAAAATATGTCTGAATGAGTTCTACACATAACCTTTATTTCTCATATAATAAAATTAAAAAAATTATTTTATAAAATATGAAACTCTTGTATAATTATTTGTTTCATTATAGTACTATAAGGTTTATTAATGGCCTTATCGATGAGTTATAGTGTTTAATTTTATTATTCGGAAGCATTAGTTTTTATTGTTTTCATGATCAGTTCGTTGTTTAAAACTAACAGAGCTCATGTTAAGTGGGTATAATTATAAATAATTGGAACTAAAATTTATTTATTGGAATATATGAGTGTAATAGATTATTCATATCGTTTTTTATAGGTTACTAGGATGAATCATTAAAGAAGACATTTAGTTATAATCATCTATATTATTTCGACATTATTTCGATCACCATGAAGTATTTTTTACATGTAAGTAAGTATCATGTATATGTACTCGATAGATAACATTAAATAGGATAAAATACATATGTTATAATCTATATTATACATAAAAATATTATAATGACCAGATATTAGGAATACATTGAATAATGAATGTTCATCATACATAAAGTTTTTAAAGTGGCACCTCCTGGATGATGATTTAGATTTTAAAATAAAAGAGAATATGGAGATTGATAATACATATTCCATTAACTGGATATCATGAATATATATATATATATATGATATTGAAATTATCATGATAATTTGGATTGAGAATTCTAGGAGATAATAAAAAAATAACGAACATTACAAGAAATTAAAAAGAAAAGGAAGAAGATTTTACCTCAGGAATTCTATTCTTCTAGAATCTCTTTAAGAGAATTGGATTAGTTCTTTACAGAATATAATCATATTTTGGACCTAGTAAGTGACTAGGGGTGTCTTATTGGATAGATCACTGAAAATATTCATGGCTTAGTGGTGTATTGATTATATGTCATGAGCTTGGTTTTCATTGCGGAGGAGAGGTGTAATTTATCATTATTTTATTCATTAGTCTATTATTTTTCTCAAGATGGGCATTAAAATTGATTCCTAATAATAAATAAAGTAATTATTTAATGTTTTTTTGATCAAATGATTCTTACATCATCCAAACATAATTCATGACCCTATAATTCAGGTATTTTTCATTTGTCGTAAATTATCATATATTTCTATTCATAAAAATTAAAGTATTTTTGAAAAATACCCAATATTAACCATAACAATTTTTCAAAATATATAACCAAAATATTAATACCATTTTATGAAAATAATATTATAAATATGAGAAATTTAATTTTTAACTAAAAACATCATTTTCTTGAAAAAAGCATTTTTATTAGGAAAAATGTATTTAATAACACAATGAAAATTGAATAACTGGTCTATTTAAATTATTCTAAAATTATAAGGAAAAAATATTCAATTATGAATTAAAATTATGAAGTATATTTTATATTTCAATAAATTTATTAATAATTCTTTTTTTAGTACTCAATAAATACTAGCACTTAATTATTAATTTTAATTCTATTCACTTACTTGTAAAATGATATAATTATATCATTCTTTCAATTATAAGGATCCAAAATTTTAGTTATACATTCATGAGTGAGGTTACAATTTATTTGGTCGATTTACCATTCATAAGGGTCATATTACTATTTGTAAGGGTACATTACTATTTTAAAGGGCCATGTTACTATTCACTAAAAATGTGTGTTGATGCTATCAGGATCTAAATATATTAATGATCATAATCATGTATGTCCATTTCTTATGAAATTGAAAACACGTAAAAATAAAAATTATGTTTAACGGTAAGGTTATAACAATCACTAATAAATAAAAAAATTTAGTATCATACAGACATACCGTTGCATTTATTTTATTTTATATTAAATTTATTTCTAAATCCTCTAGGAGTTACAAATTTAAAATTTATCATAAAATAATATAAATCAATCATTATGTATCATACACCAAATGAAATTTCCTAAATAAAATATTTTATGATATATGCAAAATATTTCCCAAAATAACATTAATACACAAAGATATAATATAAAATCAAATATGCTTCCAAAATATAGGTCAAACGTTATTTATCTATTAAAACCCCAAATTTTTCTATTAACCTATTATAATATAGTATTCCAAAAAGTGTGAACGTATTATAAAATTAAATTATTCACATAATCACTAAATCACTATCCAATACCATGGTAATATATTCCATAAAACAAATTATTCCAAAATCAATTTATTCTTGATAAATCATATCATTTTAATAAAAAGTAAATGTTATAATAACTAGGATATCTTTTAGGAAAATGGAAGGCTCTGCCCCCTTTTTCCGTTATATTTCCTATTCACACCCTGTGTCCTTTACGGACATGATAGGTGGTCACCCCTCATAGTGTAATTACATTTTAAAAAATAATATTTATATACTCTTTATAAGAATCAAGAAATGTGAGAATACTACTTAATAATAATAATAATATATTTAATAATAATAAAATTTTGTAACCGCATAGGCTATATCATATATTTCATTTTTTATCCCATAATTTATAGACCATAATTATTTGAAAATACATGATTTTAAAATCCATAAATACTAACAATATCTTTAATCCTATCTCCAAAAAATTTCTATAATTGTTCCTCAGGAATAATTTTCTATTAAATATATGTTATGCGTAAGGGTTATATTATCATAAATGTATCCCTAAAGACTCTTAATCATCACAATAATAAAACACATAAAAAATGAATAGGGTTTTCTATGAATTTGAACTAAATTACAACCATAAGCTTGAAAATCCTTGTAAGTTTTTATAACACATCAAATTACCAAACCTAAAAATATTATTATACCTAAAATTCTATAAAAACTCTTCTAATACCAATTTTTACAAACATACGTTATGCAATAAATATTATTTTCTTTATGTACAAGAATTAAATTATTTCAAACCATTAGTATCCTTTTAGTTTAGATTTCTCGAAATTTAGGTAATAAATGTAATTTAAATAGTTATATGTCAAAAAGTGGAAACTGTTACTCAATGTCCTCTTTCTTCACAATATCAATCATTTAAAATAAAACATATTTTATTTTTATGAAAAATCCAAATTACTTTCATCTTGACTATTATTTTATATTACTCATCCTTTAACCATTATATGATCTTTGTAAAAACATGGTATGTTCATTTAAATATCAATGATGTACATAAAAATAAATAAAACCACTAATGTAGTAATGAATATGAATTACCAGTTACTTTTTTGCATTATACCCAATGTTATATTTTTTATGGAATAATAACATTACATAATAAAATCACATACACATTTTTCTCAAATATTTTTTAAAAATCCATAAAAAAAAATTAGAACCCATTTCGGAATCATAGATCATTATATTCATAAATCCCTTTAAAACCCATGGAAATTAGAATAACCTTGTGCTTGAAATCCAACATAATAATCCCATGATGATAATAATAAACAAATTAATTCGATTTATATAAAGGGATTCACCCTTTCTATAATCAATATCATTATCACCAATCTTTCATAATATATAATGTGGTTTAACACTTCATATAAGCTATATGATGCTCAATAATGATAAATAATTTATATAAACATATAACATAACATGTTTCGATCTCACACATTTTTTATATAATTATATAGAACCTTATCATGAATAAATAAAATTATTAATTAACCTTTTCTTCCAAAAATCCAATGAATAATTATTTAAATAAAAAGGCATATATATATTAATAAAATAGTTTATTTTAGAAAGCCTTTTCTAAATCAATAAATTGTTAACATCATAATAATTCATTTAAAAATAAATGTGTATAATTATAATGGAAACATAAATGAATTGTGGTGTAAAATGGAAAAAATTCCACTCATTACATATAAGTTAAAAAATATATTCATTTTTTGAATTTAGTTAAAAATGAATAAGGATCTTTCAATGATGATTTATATTAAGGAAAGTCCCTTACCTCGAGTCAGACATGTCATGTAAATTATTTATCTTCTGGAATAGTGAACATACATTAATAATTATCTTTATTAAGAAAAATTTTCAATTTTATTATTCCATTTATCTAACTTATGACAATGTTAATATTATTACATAATAAATAATTTTAACATTAGACGTTTTTGGGATATTTGGTGTATAATTCCAAAATAAATTTAGTATGATGAATATGGTCAAAAACTACATTATTCCATAATCACCACAATATTAATCATACAGTTATTATAATTTTTATTATTCAATTATTCTTGTAAATATTCCCATTAAAAATTATTGTGAAAAAATAGCTATGTCGTAATCCTGGAGTTGGTAAGTCATACGTACGCATGAGTAACATTTCCATTTTTAATGATAATTATGTGAATATGGGATGTGTTATTATAAATTTTAGTAATTATAATAATATCATAAATTTTATATTAATTCATAAAATACACATATATAACATCCATGTGATGTGGGGATGAAAAATGAATCACCTTGATTCGAAGCGGTGGTAGTCCACATGTATGAAAAAATGACGTTATCATTTCTTAGTGCATAGAATAATATATTTATATAATTATAAATATTTAATTAATATAATAAATAAAAATTAATCTCACTATTATAACCACTATTCAGAGATGATGATGAAAGCAATTACTTCGATTCGCGAGAGAGTTGATCACCTTACACAGGAAATACTATTTCTTTTACCATTCTATGTAAGAGAATATGGATAGATGTGGTTACATTAACATAAAAACACATTTAAATTTAAGGTACTTTTTTTATTAAATAAACATGTTTTATGATCTATTGATGGTTGAGGAATAATTGACTAAATAAATACAAACAAAAAATATTATACCTCTTCTTCGTAAATCCACCTTTTCAAAACACCTTAAGGCTCCATAGATTGGTATTATCTTCAAATGGGTTTTACTTAAAAAAACTTATCCCAATAATTACAAATATGTATTAAATTTTTAAATATTCTAAAGATTGAAGATTTAGAATTTAATTTTAAATTAAAATTGTAAAACGCAATGAATATAATTTTTTCCCAGAATATTATACTATTATAAATATAATGTTTTTAAAGAAAATTATAGTATAAAATTAATTTCAAAAAATAATTGAATTATTTTATAAAAATACATCCATTAAAATTTTTAATCATATCCACAACATAAATTTTCATTCATTTTATAGAAAAATAAATTTTCGTTTTCAATTAAAAATGGTACTTTTAACAATATCTCAAAAAAAAATTCTGTAAATTCTATGATAATATTCCAATGATAATATTGAAATTATTAATTAAAAAATTTAATTTATCTTTTGAAATCAGTTTTCCTAAATTTCCATTTAGGAATTATAATAATAAACCATAAAAAATCAATAGAATTTATTTAGGACGAAATGGTGTTTTTCATTAATAAAATGAGTTTTAAAAAATCAAGTACATATTTTAAATGGATTAAATTATAAATTATAAATGAGTATGAATATTTTATATTTCATAATTCAATTAATATTATTCTATCCCACTAACATTATAAGTATTTTATAATCATTAGATTAAAATAATATGATTATGATTTTCATTTATGCTCAATGTAGCATTTCTTGTATGATATTAAACATTTCCCTTACTTTTAAGATAACATGGTGCTATATTTGTTACTGGTCTTTGCGATTTATATCATTAATAATGTTTATAATTTGTTCATTTAATTTCTTTGGAAAAATCATGAGATTAATTTAATGGATAGCTATGTTGTGTGGAGTGCTTCAATTGTGTGATAGAAATGATTGGTTGATCAATAAATTATTTCTCGCTTCCAAATAAGAAGAAGATATATTTTTACAATTGAATGGGATGGTAGTTAACTGAATAAAATATATTCTAGTATATATTATGGGAATTCTATCCAATATAGAGAACAAATATAAATAAATATATTAAGTATGATGACAAAATGTGTGCATCTAGAATTATTGGATATTAGGGGACAAAGAGATTATAATACATAATGTGTATTCTTAGGTGGTTATTATTTCAATGAATTATCCTTATCTATTTTGGGGATTTTTTTTTGTAGAAATCACTACAAGTCTATTATCAAAACTCACTACAACTGAGATATTGTCTAATAAGTTCACAAACAAATAATATTCACATGTTCTACTGGTTCAGATGAATTGCAGTTTCAAATAATGTGGGACCCATGTGAGGAGCGTGAGAACATTTGGTTGTGAGAAATCATAAGTAATTAAATTCAATTATATATTATTCATGTTATAATAATGAATTATGAAATAATTTAATATTTTTTGACATAATATTTACATAAATTAGTGAATTTGAGATATATGTTATTTTTTGAATGAACATTAATAATTATAAGTTTATTAAATAAGTATTTTAGAGCCACGAAAATTTGTTTTTATTTGATTACATGAAATTTAAAGGTATCATAAATGATTTTTTAAATGCATAATGAATGTATAATAAGTTTACTAGGTCATTCATTACATAAATGTGTTAGTTTCAATAGTTAGATTTTTATGGAAAATGAATATTTTTTAAGATTAAAACCTAAGTATGAACATCATTGTATAATCTAATGAGTGGGTGAAAAAATTCAACAATTATATATCCCCAATCTCTCCCTATTGTTCTATATAGTCAAATTTAAGTGAATATCATTAATAAAATTACACTGGTTTAATGATCAATCATGTGTACATTTCGTGATTTAAAATCCGATTGAATTCAATTAGATCTTCAATTATACAATCCTGTAGTCAAATTTTAGACCTCTAGGGGCTCTATTTAAAATTTTTATTATCTACAGGGTGTTTATTTGATTATATTAATCTATATAGATCAATAAATGGATAAATCTTACAATGATCGCAGAATTCAACCTTGGTACCATTTTTGTATCATTATTCATAAGTAAAATTTGTTTAGTGGGATCCTTAAAGTGAATATATTATAGTTGTACTAAATAATTTGTTTTAATATATATTTTTTGTTATAATATTTTAATTTTTAATTTTATCCTGATTTAGTTCCATATAATGTTCATTCATCTTAGAATCTAGTGATAATATTTAGTAAATTTAGAGATAAATGGATATAATATGAGATATTAATGTGTCAATTGGAGATTTGAGAGGTATAATTCATAAGGAATATGATATCTAATGTTGTGATATTATATAACCACAATATTTTCATGCCTGTAATTTCATGGGAGCGACCAATTAATGTTTTCAAGATCTATAGATTCCAGGGATTAATATGGTAGTATAGAATATTTAAATAGAACATCATAGGATTTAGATAGATAATGTTGGTATAATAAAAGATGGGTTATAATATTATGTGGTATAATCCTTTACTGAAATTATTCAAGGGGCTAAAGGATATGTTGAACACTTAATCTACCTGATAAAAACAACCCAAAAAATGATTTATAGCCAATTATAGATGTTCAAGTGAATCGATAATAGTGTAACATCTTACTATGTGAGAATAATATGATGTTTGGTTACCAAAATATCTTTATAGTTTCCATGGTCTAGTTCATCTCCAAATTAACTGATCTATAGTTGATATACCTTAGGTGTTCTTCCATTTATTCTATCGGATTTTTTCCTATGATAAGGATCTAAAGATTATACTATGGAGAATATTTATTATAGTTTAGATTACTGAAAATATCCATAAAATAAATATTAAAATAATACCTGAATGATTAACCAGTAAGAAAAATGATCTAAGCTAAATTAAATCAATAATCAATTAAATACTCCCATGCTCTAAAAATTTAAAATACATTATGGTACATAATCTACATAAGTTGAATGTCACAAGTTTGTTTTACATGAACATGAAAAAAAAAATTATGAATCTATCCATGTGGTTTAAAATTATTTTACCAATTCTATATCCTATAAATTTGTAAATCCATAGATTTTTTTTCCAAATATCATTCCATTCTCTTGCATATTCATATAATCAAATGGTATTATCAAGTACTAAAATCCAAGTGAATCGTGATCCGGATTTGAGTAAAATTCAATATGTCATAATCATAGGTGTACCACATATGGTTGTATATAAATGTTCATATATAATGTTATATTATTAAAAATTTAGTAAATGGAATAATAAATAAAAAATTCATATCCATGGGTTCTACAAAGTCACCAGGTTGTAGCTATACCTGATATAGAAATGAATTGGGTGTCTTCAAACATACCAAGGATGTAAAAAAATTGGATTCATGAACCAGGTTGTATTCATTGAAAGAATATCACATCATGATATAGTATGAACCATACATGAAGTAAAACATGATGTTCAGGTCAAAATAATGGGAATTATACACTAATATATCATTATATTCATTACATTTGTAGTATTTCATGAGAATTAAGTCATAATATCTAGTACACTATTCCAATATTTTTTTTCTTAGAACAAATGAATCTTAGATAATCTAAGATGGTGGTGAATAATGGTATGGATATTCATTTATAACATCTTCAATTCCCATAAGACCATGACCTATTTTTTGTGAGGGTCTCTTCATTTTCTGTTTAGTTTTTCTATTGATATTATTCCTTACAACACTCTCTGATGGAAATGAATATAGAGTAATGCATTAAAGGGAGGAAAATGACACATTGTTTTTTATTGGTTCACTCTCACTGGGCTACATCCAAGGATCATGCAATTGAAATATATAAATGTACTAAATCCACTAAATCACACATTATATACATGGTTCTGTCTAGATAGCTTATAAAGTCATTCTGACTTCCTTACAAGAAATAGAGAGAACTCATTATTTCCCAAGTGTCACTCCCTCCATATTTCATTCGATTGATCTCTACTGATGGAAAGGATGATCGTTTTCATCTATATATTTTCTCTCCAATAGAAAGAAATCATACATAGTTTCTTTCAATATTTATCACTACATTAGTGAAATTGAATTAATCAACAAATGTATATAGTTCATATGTTGAAGTTCATTACGAGCTTCTCCTTCACATTTGTAAAAACACATTGATGTAGCAATTCCACTTTATAGACAACGAGAGAAAGTTTCTCTTTTCTATAGAAACTGATGTTAGTAACTCAATATTTGGAAGGATATCCAAAGGATGCTAATTATTGTTTTCATTAGTTCAGATGTATTAGTTAATAAAATCATTCCACATGTATTTTTATATAGTTATGAGAATCTTCATAATTCATCTATTAAATCTATATATGATAATGATACTTCCCATTAGATAAGAAATACTTGTTTCTCATGGAATAAATATTAATAATGTTACCCCTATGAAATACCCATTCATGTATCTACTTGCAAGATAATTTGGTGTGAAGCCGAATTTATGATATAATAGAGGATTACTATTTTGGGTTATCCTAGAGAAATACCCATTGAGATAGATCCTTTTGTGAGACACCATTCATGATATCATGGAACATAACAGATTGGATGTGATACTGTTTTGTATCCTTTCATAAAAGCAGGGAACGTGACCCCTTGTATGATATCATAGTGCATCACTAATTGGGACATATAATTATGCATAACCGTTGAATAAGATATGGCTAGAATACCCCTTACAATAGATCCTAGCACGATACAACTTAAGCGATTTTTTTTATGTTACCGATCATAAGACTTTTTCAGATGATGTGGTTCTTTAGACCATGTTCATTTACTATTGATTTAGAGGCATTTTTTAGTTCATGTGGATCCCAAAATATCAATGGATTTACTTATTCATTCAATCACCCATCTCATAAATCACCTCCAAATAATTATTCATTCGGAATATTTTCATGATCTTTTATTGATGTTGTTGGTAGTATGATTCAGATGAAAGACTTTATTCTTCTCTAGATAAAAAATATATGATGCCAATAAAATATACTAGATAAATTCATGTGAAAACCCTTCATTGGAATTTAAATCATATTAATATATAAAAAACATTATATCCTATTATAGATGGTAAATTGGGTATTTATCGGAGAAATTAACATAACATAACAACCCAAGTCATGAATAACCATCTGTTCCACCAACACAGAATCTGTATCACCTGATTCAAATGATCTCATAATGGGATCACCTTTCTCATGTCATTGTAATTTCACATTATCACATGCCAAAAGTTTTAATTTATTCATCTGATCACTATAATTATCGTGGAGCTTATATCATGATTACATCATAATATCCAAAGACAATAATAAAATCTACGACATTGTCTTCAAGTTCTTCACGACATCCCATCATTAGATTGATTGTAAATATCACTCTTATCATGATCACATCTTGAGATCCAACGTAAATCTTATGGTAAGCATAATTTTATTCTAGTGCATCATGTCATCTCTCCCTGAGATACTTTGAAAATCATTTTTTTTCTTCATTTGTATCACATGATCAATCCGTGAGGTCCTCCATCCAATATGAGGTGTCTTCAATTTTATTCACATGATAAAAATGATATCTCATTTGAAAATCACGTGGTGCTTCAGAAGAATTCATCAATAGATCATAGGATAACGACGAGTTTATTTGAGATATAATACATTCACTCTAAGGAACCAACCATAAACAATACATAATCTTGAGTTAAGTCATGAATTCACATTGAGCATCTTTTCAAGTTTATGGTTTTAGATAATTAGGCCATAAATTTTACATTACATCTCAAAAATTACCATTTAGACACTTCTAATCTGTCATATGTTTCACAAAAATAAAACTCCTTAAAAAAACAAGAGTTATTTTCATGATATAAATTTTCCTGGATACCTCCTTTATTTTAACCATCCTTATACCCAATGAGAAACATTTCAAAAACATGCGATGAGCATAAAAATCAATGAAAGAGTTATAAAATAATGAAACAAAACATCAGCCGATTATTATAGACAAATCAAAGAAACTATACTTTTCAATCATTACATACCTCATGGAATCAAATGATTTATGAATAACACAGAAAAATCATAAATCATAAAGGAAACTTATGGCATCCATATCAAACATACACTTTATCTATCACAGATACATAGGATGTTACAATTCTAATACCCATCACAGTATATTCCCGAAATCTCTTAGGAGAAACATCATGTTTACCTCCATCACATTACCCAATGCATTGGAGAGCTATCTCAGGCGCACCAGCCCTAGGATTATCACAGATCCACCCATATACATAAACAATTCCCAATTACCATTACATATTCTGAACATGTATACAATCATAAATGAAAACATAACATTTCCACATTGCAATCACAATATATAATTTCATTATATTGACATAATCAATTATTTATCAAACCATTTTCAAAAACATTTAAAACATTTAATAAATAGATTTTTTAATCCAAGTGTCCCATACCACATTAAAGATTTTAAAAGAATTAACATTTTAAACCATTAATAACCATATAAATGAAACCTCAATACCATTTTGAAAACATTAAAAATAAAGAGAAATATTTATAAGTATAAATCAATAAAACATTAAAAACTATCTTTAAGTTAAATATTTTTTCACCAAATGATAGACACATGAATATAAATAATCGAGGAATAACAGTTAATCAGAACTTTATAATATCATGTGAATAATGGTATTCATGATATAATATTCTAATGGACATTATATACACTGTATAAGAGTGAATTGGTGCAAAACAACACTTAAGTCTCAATGAAATGTAAATTGAGATGAAATCCCTTATAAAGATGGTATCTTTAGATTAAAGATAAATCTATTACATAATTATGTGTGACAAATATAAATCCAAAAAATATGATTGTATATTTTGTGTACAACATTCAAAGTTCATTCACACATATTCAAAGCATGACATAATCAACAAGTAGAAGTTTAACCCAAAGAATTGAAATTGGGTTAAGAAGATACCTTATAGAAATTTGATAGCCTAACGACATCACATTAAAATTAAAAAAATGATTTGATGATATAAAAAAGGGTATCTAATCACATGGAAATAAAATTTACAGTAATGAAGATATATAAGATTATATCCCAACATAATAAGGTGTAAATTAAGAGACATAACAAAAAAAATTCTTTTAAAAAGAGGTGGGTGAAGGGATCCCCTATCGATTTGGTAAATTTTGAAACATACACACCATCAAAGAGGTATAATAAAATGAATACTTAAATACCCATGAATTAGATTATATTTTCCAAATTATACAATCATGGGCAGTAAATAAGCTGTAAAATAGTAAATAGTCATAATTATAACATGAATCTCCCGAGAATAAAATGTTAGATGAAAATCCCCTACCATGTCGTACTCAAGAGGATCATATAACAAATAGTTAATAACCACCTAATGAATCACAGAATACCATGAATATGAAGAGATTAATTATAATATATATATCAAATGGTAGTACAAAATACACCACATGCAATAATTATGTGGCGATCAATGGAAATATCACAGAGTTAAGAGTGAGACAAGAAACTCCTTACCTCTTCTCTGACATGACTCGTATGGTCAATGTTATTCTTGAATACTAAACATATGTTAATTTATACTTCCTTAAGAAAATTTATTATTTTTATTATTCCATTTATATAACTTATTACCTTTATTTAAAAATTAGTAAACTATTTTATTTCATATCGGACATTTGTTTGATGATCAGAACATTAGCCAAAAAAGAACTTTTTATAATTAAAAATTGTCCTTGTGGTAAAAATTCCAATATCTCCTGAATGATATTAATGATTTAGATATCATATATACAATATATATCCAATTTGAATGTATATATAACAATCCATATCATTTAAAGTTAATAACCGAAACGCACCATTCATGGAGACGTTGAGCTGTATGTACACATGAACACTACTTTCATTTATATTTTATATTTAAAGTGATGAAAACAAAATAATATATTGATATTTTATAATTAAAGTATAATATAATATGACATATATGTTACATAATTCAATTAACTCCATATTTTATACGTTTTGTGTATGTCATCAACGAATCATATCTCTTTGATGGGGCGGTAGTCCGCACTTCCCCAAATGAAATTATCATGTTTACACATGTTGGAAAGAATGAAGGTATGCTTGTAAATAAAATTTATATAGGAATATAGAAAACATAAACATATTATATATCATATATAAGAACATTTCCTTCTTAATGTCCACCATGAGAGGTCGTAGGATATAATTGACCAATAATCACTTTGTAAGGCGTTATTTTTATATCCACAGAAAAAGTATTCTTTACATCCATTAGATAGAGGTGTGTGTAAGTGTTGTTTGAATCCTTCTCATAAAAACATTCTAGTATATTTAGTATACTGGTTTTGTTATAAAATAAAGGAATAATAAGATTTTAGGGGTTTTAGTTGTTAAATAAAAGAAAAGAATTTAAGATAAATCGTTACCTTTAATTTCGGTAACCCACTTTTGTTTGAACCAAAGATAATTCTTGATGTGACATATTCCTATGTTAATACATCTAGTAATAGGATAGGGATCTTGAGATATTATTTGACAATGGGTTGTATGATCCAAGGGGCTTTATAGGTGTGATTAATGGGTTAGAAGTGGTCTCCTTTTATAAGGTAGAAGAGGGGTTCTTTAGTAATTTTTGAAAATTTTATTTTATTATAAAAATATCCTCAATGTAAAAAGATCAAAAACTCATTTAAGTAGAATATAATATGACTATTTTTTGAGATAAAATCCTACAATAATAATTGGAGATGTTTTGGATATTTTATATTATTAATAATCTTATTTATTTAAATCATTTATTAATGAGGTAAATACTGCATCATTATTGTGTCGTAAATAATTTAATTTATAAGATGTATAAGAATTTAAAAAAAATTAATGTATGGAATATTGTTACCTTTCCAATGAATATTTATATTCTAAATGATGACTTATATAACCCAATGTAAAAATTGATATACTAAAATATGTTTGTTAATGTCAATTTTGCCTTTTCTTTATGTTATTTAAAATCATGTGTCATTATCACTGTTAAGTGGCTCCATGGGGTCCCCAAATCTGCCCAAGGATGCATATGGTCAGCCATGAATCATAAAATAAGGGTATGAAAGTGTTAAGATAATTTTGTATTATTATAATATTCATTTTTACCTTGAATTACCCTATTTATCTTTAACCGCGGTAAATAAAAGTCAAAAGTTACTATTCGCAAATCATAAATTTAATTTTAATGAACCAAATTTTACTTCTAATATCAACCATGTATGTCATATTTTTGAAATAAAATTCACAGAAGAAGTAAAATTTCAATTAATTGAAAAATTCATCTTTTAAACTACTACTAAGTGGTTTCACTATTCATCAAAAATTGTAGTTTCTCATATAATATATCAAAAATTCTGCCTAAGATATATTTGATATTCCGAATTCAAAAATAATTTCTATTTTATAAAAATTAAAACATAGAATTTGCATTAATTAATTTAAAATAAATTCCTATTGTCCAATCAAATAGCGTGTTTTTATGAAACAATAACTATCAAAATATTGACACTTGTTTATGTCCAATTTAAAAATGAAATTCATTCCAAATGACCAAAATTGAATTATATGATAAAAATAAAATCTAGTTACACATTAAAACAAATTATAAATATAATATAACCATATAAATAAATTTTATTAAAATGATGTTATGAATTAAAATACAGTATTTTTCGCTATTTATTAAATATTAATTTTATCAGAAAAATTCAAAAAAATTAGCAAATGTAAATTTTGATGTCTGGAATATAAAGAATAATTTTCTATGTCAAATAAAACATATAAAAGTGACTGAAACTATATTTAAAAAGGTTTCTCCATTTAATGGTGGTAAATTGACCTTTCAAAGAATATTATAGTATTTAATATTGAAATTAGATTCTTTATTATTTTATGCCTTTTGAATTTATTGGATAAATGTAAAACCATTTAAAAAACACGTATAATCATATTTTTGTTTGTTATATTCATTATAACCATTAAAATAGATAGTCGTTAACTACTATTCAAAATAATAATAATATAGAATTATTTTTTAGTATGACTCGGCATTGTGTGCAACATAAGATTTCAATGAATCTCTTTATTGCGTATCAGGTATGACATCGAATCATAGAATTCCATTTTAATTAAATTATTATTTAATTCCCAAATATTTATAAATATGAAAATTTCTTACTATTTATTTAACATTGATGTTATATCATTCCCTCATTTTGTAAATTGCATCCTCGCAATTTTAATACTATTCATGGAAACATAATTGAATGTACCACATCAGAAAAAAGAGTAAATAAATATATCACTTTAAGAGAATTAAAGATAAGTATAATGGGAATTCTAGATAGCCCATACAAGGATTACATATAAGAATACATGGATATGGAAGATAAAACAAACCATCAAGTTATAATGGAGTGTAATGGAAAACATGGTTAGGAGAAAATAAACCACCCAAATATTACAAACATGTGATAGGTTAAATGGTATTTGATTACCCAGTCAGAAAACTAAATGGACAATGTTTTGGTTTTATGTTTATTTTCATAATTTTGAGAAATTATTTTACTACATAGAATAATAACATGAGGAAATATCCATAATTTTCAAGTACAGTTCATCCTTTAATAGGTTTCTATCAAAAACTCATATTTTCACCAAACGATGAGTATTCATGATGAATTGGTCACACCTAAAGTGATACAATCTACTTCTAGAGAATCACGTGATCTAACAAAGATGAATCATATATTTCTCAGGTCATTAGAAATTATCCAAAACCAAAAAGTTTATTACAAGATCACACTATCTCAAAAAATGATAATCCGTTATAAAAAGAAATATTATTCTCAATCTCCAAAATTCAAAAAACAGTAACCCAAGTTCAATAAAGACCACTAAAGAAATAAAATTACTTATAATTCTTCAATATAATCCAAACTAATATTGAAAACCAAAACTCAATAGAATTTAATCCCATATACTTCCAAAGTAAATCATTAAATTTATCTTCAAATGACATCTAATACTTTTAATGTTTCAAACAAAAGTGTAATTAACCTAATCACATATTCCCTATGATAGGTTAATCATTTCCACAAATAATCCAAATATCTATATTTCTAAAATAATACATATATTCCTCCAAAAATAATATTTCAACCATTACTCTGCAAATAAAATCCAATAGTATTCTATTTTTTGGTGTATATTATTCCCCAAAAGAGAGAACGTCTTCCAAATTAACCATTATCACTAATTCACCAAAGAATTTCTACAATAAGGATATCCATTTGATAAAACATAATATCATCTTATTCTTGAACCATAAAATAATTTATCTAAATAATTAATTAGTTGTACTAACTAGGGACTTCACGTAGGACAGTGTTTGGTGATGCGCCCTTGTCGCCATTCGGTTTGGGTGTGATTCCCACTACCATTCTGTACATGATGGGATGTCACCCTTCATGTAGGTTGTCCTTTTTCTAAAACCATATAATTATATAACATTCCCAAAAAAGATATAAATTCCTCAAAAATAACCATAACATATTTTAACTGTTAGAGTTCTCATTACAGCTCCCATTTCATTCAGTATCTCATTATGAAAACCACTATAGTTTCGTTCACATCTATTTTTATGTTGGTTCATGCTAGATCACAAAATTTACTAAAACCAAAAATTTCAGTGTGTGTTTATCGATAAAATCATCTTCTATTATCTGATTATGAGGGTAAACACAAAGATATACATATTCATGTTATCTTAAACTCATTCGATTTATATAAAATAATCATGACTCTTTCAAATATGATTACCATTATTGTTATGACACGTATTCTTAAATAACACCCTAACTTCTAAAGTTACATAAATTGTCCTCTAATACCAACTATAATGACATGACCTTAAACATTACATAATCTTGAGTTAAGTCATGAATTCACATTGAATATCTTTTATGTTTAGAGTTTTAGAGAATTAGGACATCAATTTTACATTACATCTCAAAAATTACTATGTATACACATCTACTCAATCCAATGTCTCACAAAAATAAAAATCCTTAAATAAAACAATAGTTTTTTTTGATATAAATCTTCTGGAATACATCCTTTCTTTTAACCTTACTTATACCCAATGAAAAACATTTCAAAAACATGGGATGAGAATAAAATGATAATTAGGGGTTATAAAATATGGAAAGTAAATATTAGCCAGTTATTGAATACAAATGAAAGAAACCACACTTTTCAATTATAACGTACCTCAATAAATCATATGATTTATGAATAACAATGAGAAATCACAAATCATAAAGGTAACTTATATATTCCCTATAAAACTTACATTGTAGCTATCATGGTTAATTATGGAGTTGCACTTGGAATACCCATCAAAGTATATTCCCTAAATATCTTAGGAGAATCATCATGTTTACCTCTTTTGTGTTACCCAATGCATTGGAGAGTTATCTCGGGCTCACCTGCCCTAGATTTATCACTGAACCAATATTATACGTAAACAATTCTTGAAAACCATTACATATTAAGAACATGTATAAGATCATAAAGGAAAGATAACGTCTCCATATTTCAATCAAAATATATATTTTAAAGATATTGACATAATCAATTCTTTGTCAATCCATTTTCAAAAACCATTTAAATCATTTAAGAAATATATATTTTAATTAAAGTGTCCCATACCACATTATTGCTTTTAAAGGAATTAAAATTTTAAAAAATTAATATATATATAAATAAATCCTTAAAAACATTTTGAAAATATGTACATTAATGTGAAATATTTAGAATAATAAATCATTAAAACATTTAAAACAATATTTTAGTTAAAGTGTTTTTCAAAAAATAAGAGACGCTTGAATACAAATAATCAAGAAATAACATTCAATCAGAACATTATAAAATCGTTAGAATAAAAGGACTAATGATATAATATGATGAAGGATAGTTTGTACACCATATAAGAGTTAATTTGTGCATAACAACATTAAAGCCTCAATGGAATGTAAATTGAGTCGAAATCCCATATAAAGATGGTATACATAGAATAAAGATAAAATAATTAAATAATTATATGTGAGAAATGTAAATACACTCAATATGATTGTATATTCAATTTATAACAATCAATGTTTATTCACACATATTCAAAGCACATCATCATCAAAAAGTAGATTTTTAACCCAATGAAATGAAATTTTGTAAAGAAGTTCCCCTACAGATATTTGACAGCCTAACGCCGTCACATTAAAATTGAGAAAATGAGTTGATGAAAGAAAAAATGGGTATCTCATCACTTGTAAATACAATTTACATCAATAAAGATATATAATAACATATCCCAAATATAATAATATGTAAATTATAAGACATAACAAAAAGAAGCCTTTTAAAAATAGGTTAATGGTTACCTATCCGATTTCATATCTTTTGAAACATACACCCCATGAAAGAAGTATCATACAATGAAGATGTAAATACCCGTAAATTAGATTATATTACCCAAATAATATAATAATGGGCAGTATATCAATCCAAAAAATTGAAATAGTAAAAATTATAGAATGAATCTCACAGGAATAAATAGTGAGATGGAAATCCCATTCCACGTTGTACTCTATCGAGTGTTATGACCAAAAGTTAATAACCACCAAATGAATCACAAAATACAGTCAATATGAAGAGATTAATTATAATAAATATATATCAAATTAAAGTAAACAATAAACCACATGCAATAAATAAGTGGCGATCAGTTGTAATGTCATAGAATTAAGAGTGAGATAAGAAACTCTTTACCATGGGTGTGACCTGACTCATATGTTCCATGTTCTTCCTAAAAAATAAACATAAGATAAATAAAACTTCCTTAAGAAAATTTTCAATTTTTATTATTCCCTTTATATCAATTATTACCTTGCTATAACATTTATGTAATTATTTGAGTTCGTATCGGATATTTGGTCGATGTTTGGAACATTAGTTATAAATGTACTTGATATAATTACAAATTTCCTATGTGGTCAAATGTCTATTATATCCGTAATGATATTCATGATTTATATTTCATATATGTCTTATATATCTAGTTTTTATGAATTAAAAATATTCCATATCATTTTTAGTTATGAAATGAAACACATCGTTTATATAGATGGTAAGCCATATTTATGCATGAATGCTACTTCAATTTATATTATAAGTATAAAGGTATAAATACATAATAAAAAATAGGTATATTATAATTATATTATAATATCATATGATATATATGTTACATAATATCATTAATTCCATCTTTATATGTTCCATGTATGTAATAAACGAATCGTATCACCCTGAGGGGGAGGTAGTCCGCACTACCACAAATTAAATTATCGTGTTTACACATATTGGAAAGAATAAAAGTATGTATGTAAATAAAAATTACAGATTCATAAATTAAACATAAAAAATAATCTATGTAAATGCAGTTCCATCTTAATGGCCACCATGAGAGGCGGTAAGATATAATTGAACCACATCGCATCGTGAGGTGTTAGTTTTCCATCCACAGAAATAGTCTGTTTTTCAACCATTAGATGGAGGTATGTGTAAGTGTAGTTAGAATAATTCTCATTAAAACATACTATTATACTGATTATACTATTGTTTTTATAAAATAATGGAATAATAAGTGTTTAGGGTTTGGATAAGTATAATAAAAGAAAATATGTTAAGAGAAACCATTACTTTTATTATGGACAACCCACTTTGGATTGAACCAAAATAACTTCTTGAAGTGTCTTCTGCCAATTTAAATGCTTCTATGAAAAGGAGAGGGGTCTTGAGAGATTATTTGGGAAGTATTTGGATGATCCATGAGGCTTTAGAGTTGTGAGGAATGGGATAAATGTGGACGCATTTTATAAGGGAGAGGGGGCTCTTTAGGAAAGTTTGAAAATGTTATTTTATTTTAAACATATCTTCGATGTAAAAAGGTCCAAAACTCATTAAATAAGAAGATAAGTTGCCTCATGTTCTAAATAAAATCATCCAATAATAATTTTACATGTTTTAGATATTTTTTTAATATTAATCATCTTATTTATTTAAATCATTTATTAATGAGGTAGATGCGGCATCATTATTGTGTCATAAATAATTTAATATATATGATGTCTAAAAATTATAAAACAATTTCCATAAAGTAGGAAATATAATTAGCCTTCTATTTTATATTTATAGTCTAAATTATGACTTTTATAACCTGATGTAAAAAATTTATATACTAAAAGATGTTTGTTAATGTAATTTTTGTCTGTACTTTATGTTTATTAAAAAAAAGTGTCATTATCACTTTTAATTGGCTCCATGTGGTCCAAAAATCGACCCAAGGATACCCAGGGTAGGATATGACACATTAAATATGGTTCGTACAAGTTTTAAGATAATTTCATATTAATATAATATTATTTTTACCGAGAATTACCGTATTTACCTTAAACCACTGTAAATAAAAGTCAAAAGCTACTATTCACCAAAAATTATTTTTTCATCTTTTTGAACCACATTTACTTACTAATAACAACCATGTATTTCATATTTACAAAATACAATTCACTAAATCTCTAAAATTTCATTTAATTGAAACAGTCAGTTTTTTAACTACAATTAAGTGGTTTCATTATTCATCAAAAATTGATGTTTTTCCGAAAAATACCAAAAAAATAAGCCTAAGATATATTTGATATTCCGAATTCATAAATAATATCTACTTTACCAAATCTAAAGCATATATTATTCGTTAACTCACTTAAAATCAATTATCATTGTCCAAACAAATATCGTATATTTAAGAAATAAAAACTATAAAAAGATTGACACTTGATTATGTACAATTTCCAAGTGAAATTAATTTAAATGGCCAAAATGGGATTAAATTAGAAAATATATAATCTAATTAAACATTAAAACCAATTATAAAGGTAATATGTCCATATAAATATATTATATTAAAAGGTAGTTTTGAAATAAATTACTATATTTTTCACTATTAATTAAAAATGAATTTTATCATAAAAATACCAAAAATTTGCCCAATGTAAATCATGATTTCCCAAATCTAAAATATAATTTTGTTTTACCAAATAAAACATATAAAACTGAACCAATCTAGATGTAATGAGGGTTCTCCATTAAAAGGTGGTTAATTGGACTTTTAAAGAATATTACAATATTTATGCTTAAAATTAGATTCTTTCTTATTTTAAGCATTTCGAATTTATTTGATAAATGCTAAACCATTTTAAAATCATGTATACTCCTATTTTAATTAGTTCTATTCATTCCAGCCATTACAATGGATATGCATTAATTAATATTTAAAATAATAATATTATATTATTATTTTTCTATATGACTCAGCATTGTGTGCAATGTAATATTTCAAAAAAACACCTTGTTGCATATCGGGTATTCCATCAAATCACAGTATACCATTTAAATTAAAATTAATATTTATTTCAAAAATATTAATAAATATGAAAATGAATTACTCTTTATTTAACTAGGATGTAAAATTCACGCTCTGCGATAACAAAAAATAATTCTCCTCAATATCATCAATTCACGATCCGAGAGATTCGGAATATGAAGATCCATGAGATATGACATATTTCCTTCTGTGATAACATATATCTCACCCACTCTAATATCAAAAATATTATACATAATTATATCTTACATCTCTCCATTTAAGAGGAAAAAGATCTCACCATACTCATGATAATACATCCATTCCTCTATGAGAACATACATCTCATACTATATCATATCAGAAAATAATTCACTGTGTTATCAGTTCAGACATTCTTGCTGACTAGTAATTCCTCTTTTGAAAAGAAAACATCATTGAAAACATAGAACATTATAATAAAAAATCATAATCACAATCACCACAATGAGTTGTTTTTTACAACAAACCCCCTATTAAGGTATTTTTAAAACACATATAATATTCATGAATCAACATATATACAAGTCACTTCAATGACAGACCATTTTTCTTCTACAATACAAGATAATGAGAAATTACTTCATTAACACATTCTATAATCCCAAATTATATAATTGGGTCATGTGAAACAAGAGTAACTTGAAATGTTAATAGATGAATAACATCCTTATCGGTCCATACACTAGAAACTAATAAAAATTATGGAAGCCTATCATCCATCCAGATCACTTAATAACCTACACATGTATACTACTATCACGACCTATCCTCGGGGCCCGTGACGTGACTACCCCAAGCCCACCTTCCATAGGCCAGGGGCTGGCGACTAGCACCAAGGCGTAAATCCCAGTAAAAGGGAAGGCATTGCCTTTGTAAAGTAAACAAACACCACAGAGAAAGAAAACAGTATAAGTAAACCCTAAGTAAAAACTGAGTACAATAGTAAGTGTGGGAAGGTAAGTGGGCCAGAATAAAAACCCAAACTGAAAGAAAAGTACAACTGGGAAGGGAAAACAGATACTGAAAGTAAAGCTGTAGCCTCAAGTCATCCACTAGAACTCCCACCTGAAGGGTATGTACAGATAGCCTCCACAACGCTCTCTCACGTCATCCTCCTCAAAGTGTCATCTCGTCGTGAAGTCCACCACTAGATACTGTCTCGTCGTGAGGTCCACCCCTGGTTACCGTCCAGTCCACGAACACTCAGCCTCTGTCTGTGCTGCCCATCGTCTACAACCAACACAACGAGGTGCGGACATAGCCTGTGCAAGGGTGAGTATAACGATACTCAGTATGAACCCTGAGACCCTCAAGGTCTCACTAAATCCATCAAGGATAACCACAATGAAGATCTCAATAGATAACCTCTACCTATATATATGCCCATATATATACCCAAGTTATCATGTAACCCATATCAATCATGAGAAAACACAAAGATTATGAAATCAACAGATAACCACTACCTAGGTATATTCCCATACATATACCTAAGCTATCAAGTGACCCATCTAAATCATGAGTTAAACACAAAGGTCATAGACTCAGCACAAACCAGGATTTTCATTATTGAATCCGTAACTGCTGAAGAGCCCTGTCTCTAGAGTGTACAGTGGTCCAGTCAATACTCTGAGGTGTTTCTCACTAACCTATGACTGCTGAGGTACTCTTCCTGTCGAGTACCGCGGGTCTGCCACCTCAAACAGTAGTGCTCCTCTGCCATGGGTCTGTCACCTCACATAGTAGTGCTCCCCCTCATAGCCTACAGAGGTACTCCTCCTGTCGAGTAACGCGGGTATGCCACCTCAAACAGTATTTCTCCTCCTCCATGGGTCTGCCACCTCACAAAGTAGTACTCCCCACTAGGCTATGATAGTAACTCCGAATCGAATCGGACAAGTAGTCATCAGGTCACAGCCAGCTACACGGTCTTCGTACTCCATACGCTCGTCTCCGGGAGGGTCCGCTCCACGAGATACTAGTAGATACTCCAAGTATAAAAAATTTCCACGAAGAAGAATCTCAAAGTACCGCCTCGTCAAATGGGTCTCAACGCAACAGACGACGCGTCAATCAGATGCTCGGTCTGTGTGTGACTAGCATTTTCGTCTATGGGCCCAGTTGGTTTCGTGTGCGAACCAATCTGTCCATAACTCAACTATACCCTGAACTCTCGTAAGTTAAACTCAAAGGGTCCGTTTCTCCATGTGATCTCCAACGCCGCTAACAGTTCACCAAACGGAAGGCCAGTCTGAAAGTTATCAGTTTCTCCGTTCCAGGGGCCTGGTTGGATTTCGGGTGAAATCCAACCCGGACACTATCCAACTACATTAAAAACTCAAGAGAAATATGCCAAAAGTTCCGTCTCATCAAGAGGAAATCAACGAGACAGACGGCGTGTCAATCGGACGCCCGATCTATGAGTTATTGGCTTTTTTGTTCCAGGGGCCCAGTTGGTTTCGTGAGAGAACCAACCCGACCACACTTTGATGGCATCCAAACCTCGAAAAGAGTAATCCAAAAGTTCCGTCTCATTAAGAGGAATCCAACAAAGTAGACGGCACGTCAATCGGACGTCCGGAGCTCAAGATATAGGTGTTTCCGCTCTGAGGACCTGATTGGTTTCGTATCCAAACCAACCCGGCCGAACCCAATGTTCCTCGAAACCTTGACTGTAATATACCGAAACGACCTTCTCGATCCAAGGGTCATATCGCAACTAACGGTGCCTCGATTGGAGGTCTATAGCCAAAGAAATGGTAAAACGACCAAAATTGATCCGAAAACGGGGGGCCTGGGCCCGGTCCGACCCGGCCCAACATGCCCTGGGTCGGCCCAAACCGGGTCGACCCGACCAGGGTCCGGGTCCGACCTGGACTGTGTGTCCCGGCCTGTCCTGGGCACGACCTGGCCCGGTCGCCAGGCGGCTCGGCCGTAACGGCCCAGCGGTGCGCAAGGGGGGCGTTGCCCCCTTGAATGATCCGCAGCCCCATGTGGGGGGCCGCCTCTCGCCAACGGACTCGTTCGGGCTACCGCGTCCCTCCTTCACCAGTCCCGCACGGTTGCGGGACGGTCGGCCTGCTGACGCGGCTTCAGCTGCGGTGGTTCTCCCAGTCCGCAGGCCGGGCGCCGCCGCCTCCCGCCGCCGTGCTGGCGTGGCATGCCGGCTGGTTGCTCCGCGGACCACTGGACGTGTTACGGTGGTCGGAATCGCACGTTGCCTTCACCAATGGTCCTCCCAGGACCCGACCTTCACTACGAAGGCTTAGAAATTACCTTGTGGCCTCGTTTGTCATTGGCTGTCAATCCACACGTCAAATAACAAAACGCGCCCTCTTCGTGGTTTTCAGGCGCGGCGCGACGGCACGACACCCCTTCGTTGCGGCCCGACTCCGACCGCGGATTTGTTCGACCTCAAAGGCACGGTGTGATGGCACCGCACTTCTTCGTCGGGATTCTCCGAATTCCCACACGGTGCGACGGCACTGCGTCGCTTCCATTTCATGCCACATAGATAACCAAAAAAAATAAAAAGGGGAGGAGGTTCGACCGTGTTTGTGCGGTCCGACCTCCTCCGTTATTTTGTTAACAGTTGGTTGTTAATATCGAAGAACGTCTAAAATTATACACTACATGAAAACAAACCCTAATTGGATATTTGATGTCGCACGTCGGGTGTCGTGGAGAACGGCATCGCGAGGTCGGACGTAGATTCTGTGGACGTCGGGGTGCGTCCAAGGAGGAAACAATGTCTCCTCACTTGTTTCTATGATGAGGAAGGAAAGTACATTGTCATTGGCAATGATCACCGTGGTCGGCGACTTCTCCCTTGTCGTTGAGGAAGATGAAGATGGAAGAATCTAGTTCGCCGAGTCTTCTAAGTTGAAGGTTCGATGTTCTTCGTCGGAGAAGAACTGTTCTTCATGTTCTTCAATGTGGAAGATGAACTTCTATCTCCTCCCCTTTCCCAAACAACCATCCAACCCCAAATCAAATAAGACTTTTCTTATTTTATTACCCATCTCATGCATTTTCAAAACATTTCAAAATGTTTAATTAACTTTACTTAATTAATCTTGAGCTTTTCAAAATTAAATGAAGTAGAGTTGGCATCATTAATGAGAGGATGTGTCACAAGGGGGGTTGGAGTGAGTTATGGAAGATGAGAGATCACCCACTTAATGGGGGAGTTAGAGGAGGTTTAAGGAATGTAAAGGGGTGGGGTTCGTGTGGGGCCCACCTCACCTTTAATCCTCTCATAGGTAGTTTACTACAAGTGGGTCCCACCCCTAACTCCCTTACATAGGTTATAACTACATAAGAGAGGGATAATGTGTTATGACACAACACTTAATCCACTTAACAAGAAATGAAAATATAATTGTATATCAATTATATTTTTATCCCTCACTTTTTTTAAACAACTCCTCCCAAGAAAACGCAACTCTAGAAAGGGTCTTCTTAAGTAATTATCGGTTCTAAAGATTCATTGGTGCCCACTGATTTCAATTCCAAGCATCGGTTCAAATGTTAGGAAAACCCGCTCGTTCGTTCACTGAGCGTACCAAAGATAAACTTCAGAAATTTATTCCGGGCACACCGGGCCTCAGAATCAAGTTCCGTCAGAAACTGCGTTCTATTAAAATCCCAAAGAAAATTAAGAAAAAAAATCCCTTGAATTTTATGGGACATTTCATTACTCCCACCTCAGGGATTTACGTCCCTATAAAGCTATAAAACAAACTAGGAAACAAAAGTGGTACTGAGCACGCATTTGAGCCTTCCGCTCCCATTAGCTCTCTTGGAGGTTCCTGTGCTGCCAGTGAATGCACTCCTGAGGAATCGACCATTCACGTAGGACCTGCTCCTATCGATCCTCAATTTCCTCTGGAACCTCCGTGCATGTCTCCATGTCATTGACGTCCAACTCCCTGAGGTTGATGGTGTGTGAAGGATCTTGCACGTATCTCCTCAACTTAGGTGCGTGGAATATTTCATGCACCCGGTGAAACTGAGGTGGAAAGGTGAAGTGGTAAACCACCTCTCCTACCCTACTGGGGTCCTAGAAAGGTTGGTTGAACCACAGAGATATCTCACCGCCTCAGCTACATCTCTATAAACCTCATCGAGGTGAGACCCGTATAAGAACGTGATCGCCATCCTCGAACTCTAGAGGTCTCCCTTTTCTGATTAGAACTGAAACTCAAAACTCCTGCAGCCATGAGGGTAAGGTTGGCCGACCAAATAATGATCGGCAACACCCTCCCATGCACGAGTTTATCTTGTGCTGCCCGGGGTTTCCTTTTCACCGACCAACGAAAACCCATCCTGACATTTTCTTAATACCGTCAATTTGATTATGAGCAGTGATTGCCAAAACCACACTCAAACTAACGTCGTAAAGCCTCGAAGCTGCCACCAAGAGGTCCCAACCGAGACTCTCACCTCAAGGGTCAGATCACACCGTCGGAATAAGTGTGACTATCGAGCCTCTTCTCAAAGGTATCTCCATACGTGAGGGTCAAGTCAACGGTTTAACCGGAAAATCTAGGTCTGTGACTAGATTCATGGAAGGATGGGATGATTTCTTTTCAATGTTTGTGGCTACGATAGCTAGTAGAAGACAAAGTCCACACTTTGAATCATCTTTAGAGCCATTTCGGTCGCACTACATGACTGCATGCAGCTACCCTTTTCCACTGCCCTCCAGCTCCCTAAGCCTAGAGGGGACAACAAAGGCGGGTGGTTGTGATATGTTGAAATGTACACCACCTCATGTTTCTCTCCTAGATCTGCCTCCACATCTGATTCTCTACAGATTTATCTGTCCTTAGCATTTCCTCTTCTTGAAACTTTCGCATGCCCAAGTCTCTGAGAGTGGAACCAGCTCGCTGCATTCCAACATCTAACATTCTCTAGCTGTATTCATTCAGCCAAAGAACATTCAACCTCAAGGTTCTCTCTACCACCCTAACGTGAGTAGGAATGCATATAGGAAATAGTGATGGCTCGAATCGTATTCATCAAGTACTTGGAATGTTCGGTATGCCTCAATGAATTCTCAGTTACCGACACGTCGTCCAGCCAAAGTTTTATAAGCTCTAGAAAACTCTCAGCCACCTCCTCAAGCTAGTCCTCAGCCACCTGTGAATCAGGTTTTCCTCGGAACATGAGGGTATCTAATGTTAGAACACATGTAAGGCAGTAAGCTTACATGTGTCACCAACCGGTACTGCCGGTTGTAACTGCAGACCAACAGGTAGTGATGTATAGCTGATACACTACCCGAAGGCACTATCTCAGGCATCAGTCCACGTACTGAAACCTCATCACTATGCGGACCATCCTCAAGGTCATTCACTGGAAAACACTAGTGGCCATGTCCACCATCCACACTCCTAATGTCTCAGCTAGGCCAAAAACTCTAGAAATCGCCTCCATCCAGTGCTTTGCTGTCTGGGAATCTACCTCGCCTCGTAAGCTCGGAGGCCTCTACTGCTGGAACTCGTGCAACGTGCTCTGCCAGCGTGCACTGTTTGCTAGTATGGCTGGTGGAATCTGCTGCCCAACAGGTGGTGGTGCTGTTGGTACACCACCCGAGGGTGCCAACATAGAAAAAAGGGCCCTACACCAGAGCCTCACTGCTCGGTGAGTAGTCATCGAGTACTCACTCGGAACTCCATCTAACTATCTGCGTGGAGACATCCTGAACAGATGCGACACGGTCAACGATTTATACCTGGTGATCTAACCTGGTTTGATCTGAAATTAAAACTTTTGGAATCACACACGCAATCAGTGTTTTCGTGCACAAAGTCGGAAATCAGTAGTCAGGGTCCTGGTGTACGGATACGTCGGCCGCCACACCAACACTGGACTCCTGAACTGAAGATCACACTCGGTACCCTTAACACTATTTCTTCACATAGAAAAATATCAGATTCCTTAGTTCTACTGCAGAACCGAACTCCTCTGATACCAATTTGTCACGACCCGTCCTCGGGGCCCGTGTCGTGACTACCCAAAGTCTGCCTTCCATAGGCCAGGGGCTGGTGACTAGCACCAAGGCGTAAATCCCAGTAAAAGGGAAGGTATTGCCTTTGTAAAGTGAACAAACACCACAGAGCAAGAAAACAATAGAAGTAAACACTAAGTAAAAACTGAGTACAATAGTAAGTGCGGAAAGGTAAGTGGGCCAGAATAAAAACCCAAACTGAATGTAAAGTACAACTGGGAAGGGAAAACAACAACTGAAATTAAAGTTGTAGCCTCTAGCCGTCCACTGGAACTCCCACCTGAAGGGTACGTACAGATAGCCTTCACAACGCTCTCGCCCGTCAGCCTCCTCCAAGTGTCGTCTTGTCGTGAAGTCCACCACCAGATACTGTCTCGTCGTGAGTTCCACCTCCAAGTACCGTCCAGTCCTCGAACACTCGGCCTCTGTCTGTGCTTCCCATTGTCTACAACCAACACAACGAGGTGTGGACATAGCCTGTGCAGGGGAGAGTATAACGATACTCAGTAGGGACCCCGAGAACCTCAAGGTCTCACTAAATCCAACGAGGATAACCGAAAAAAGATCTCAACAGATAACCTCTACCTAGGTATATGCCCATACATATACCCAAGTTATCAAGTAACCCATCTCAATCATGAGGAAACACAAATATTATGAAATCAACAGATAACCACTACCCAGATATATGCCCATACATATACCTATGTTATCAAGTGACCCATCTCAATAAAGAGGTAAACACAAAGGTCATAGACTCAGCTCAAACCAGGATTTTCATTATCGAAACCGTAACTGCTGAAGAGCCCCGTATATAGAGTGTACAGTGGTCCTGTCACAACTCTGAGGTATTTCTCACTAACCTATGATTGCTGAGGTACTCCTCCTGTCGAGTACCGCGGGTCTTCCACCTCACATAGTAGTGAAACTCTTCCATGGGTCTGCCACCTCACATAGTAGTGATCCCCCTAATAGCCTACATAGGTACTCCTCCTGTTGAGTACCGCGGGTCTGCCACATTAGACAGTAGTGCTCCTCCGCCATGGGTCTGCCACCTCACAAAGTAGTGCTCTCCACTGGGCTATGCTAGTCACTCCAAATCGAATCGGACAAGTAGTCATCAGGTCACAGCCAGCTACACGGTCTCCATACTCTGTACGCTCATCTCTGGGAGGGTCCGCTCCACTAGCTACTAGTAGATACTCCATGTATCACAAAGTTCCAAGAAGAAGAATCTCAAAGGACTGCCTAGTCACATGGGTCTCAACGAAATAGACGACACGTCAATCGGGCGCCCGGTCTATGTGTTACTAGCCTTTTCGTCCCCGGGTCCCAGTTACTTTCGTGTGTGAAACAATCCGACCATAACTCAACTGTACCCCGAACTCTCGTAAGATAAACTCATAGGGTCTGTTTCTCCACGTGATCACCAACACCACTGACGGTTCATCAAACGGACGTATAGTCTGAATGTTATCAGATTTTTCGTTCCAAGGACCCGATTGGATTTCGGGTGCAATCCAACCTGGCCACTGTCCAACTGCATCCAAAACTCAAGAGAAGTATGCCAAAAGTTCCGTCTCATCAAGAGGAAATCAATGAGATAGACAGTGTGTCAATCGGATGCACGGTCTGTGAGTTATTGGATCTCTCGTTACAGGGGCCTGGTTGGTTTCGTGAGAGAACCAACCCGACTACACTATGACGGCATCCAAACCTCAAGAGGAGTAAGCCAAATGTTCCATCACATCAAGAGGAATCCAACAAATTCAACAGCACGTCAATCGGACGTCCGGAGCTCCAGATATATGTGTTTCCGCTCCGAGGGCCCGGTTGGTTTCGTAACCGAACCAACCCGGCCGAACCCAAAGCTCTTAAAAACCTTGATTTTAATATATCTAAATGACCTTCTTGATCCAAGGATCACATCGAAACTGACGGTGCATCGATCGGAGGTCTGTAGCCAAAGATATGGGTAGAAGACCGAAAGTGATCCGAAAACGGGGGGTCTGGGCCCGGACCGACCCGGCCCAACCCCCTCTAGGTCGGCCTGAACCGAGTCGACCCGGCCGGGGTCCAGGTCTGACCCGGCCGGCGTGGCCCGGCCCGGCCGGCGTGGCCCGGCCCGGCCTGGGTGGCCCGGCCTGGCCTGGGTGCGACCCGGCCCGGCCGGCGCGGGCGCTGCCCTGTCGCCAGGCGGCTCGGCCATAACGGCCGAGCGGTGCGCAAGGGGGCCGCCGCCCCCTTGAATGATCCGCGGCCCCGCGTGGGGGGCCGCCTCTCGCTAACGGACGTGTCCGGACAGCCGTATCCCGCCTTCGCTGGTCCCACGTGGTCATGGGATGGTCGGCCTGCCACCGCGGCTTCAGCCGCGGCGGTTCTCCCCAGCGGCGCGCCGGGCGCAGCCGCCTCCCGCCGCCGTGCTAGCATGGCGCGCCGAAAGTTTTCTCCACGGACCACCGGACGAGTTTCGGTGGACGGAATTGCACGTCGTCTTCGCCAATAGTCCTCCCGGGACCCGACATTCACTGCGGAGTCTTCCAAATAACCATGCAGCCTTGTTTGTCATCGCCCGTCAATCCACACGTCAAATAACAAAACGCGCCGCCTTCGTGGTTTTCGGCACGGCGCGACGGCGCGACGCCCCTTCACCGCAGCCCGACTCCGACCTCGGATTTGTTTGACCTCAAAGGCGCGGTCTGACGGCGCCGCGCTTCTTCGTCGGGATTCTCTAAATTCCCGCACGGTGCGATGACACTGCATCGCTTCCATTTCATGCCACGTAGATAACCAACAAAATAAAAAGGGGAGGAGGTTCGTCCGTGTTTGTGCAGTCCGACCTCCTACGTTATTTTGATAACAGTTGGCCGTTAATATCGAAGAACATCTAAAATTATACATGACATGAAAACCAACCCCTACTTGGATATTTGACGGCGCACGTCGGTTCTCGCGGAGAATGGCGTCGCGAGGTCAGACGTAGATTCTGTGGACGTCAGGGTGCGTTCGAGGAGTAAACAACGTCTCCTCACTTGTTGTTATGATGAAGAAGGAATGTACATTGTTATTGGTGATGGTCACCACGGTTGGCGACTTCTCCCTTGTCGTGGAGGAAGATGAAGACGGAAGCATCCAGTTCGCCGAGTATTCTAAGTCGAAGGGTCGATGTACTTCATCGGAGAAGAACCATTCATCATGTTCTTCAATGTGGAAGATGAACTTCTATCTCCTCCCCTTTCCCACACAACCATCCAACCCATAATAAAATAAGATTCTTCTTATTTTATTACCCATCTTTTGCATTTTCAAAACTTTTCAAAATATTGAATTTAAATAACTTAATTAATCTTGAGCTTGTCAAAATTAAATGAAGTAGAGTTGTCATCATTAAAGAGAGGATTTGTCACAATGGGGGTTGGAGTGAGTTATGGAATATGAGAGATCACCCACTTAATGGGGGAGTTAGAGGAGGTTTAAGGAATGTGAAGTGGTGGGGTTTGTGTGGGCCCCACCTCACCTTTAATCCTCTCATAGGTAGTTTACTACAACTGGTTCCCACCCCTAACTCCCTTACATAGGTTATAACTACATAAGAGAGGGATAAAGTGATGTGACACAACACTTAATCCACTAAACAAGAAATGAAAATATAATTGTATAACAATTATATTTTTATCCCTCACTTTTTTTTAAACAACTCCTCACGAGAAAACGCAACTCCAAAAAGGGTCTTATTAAGTAATTTTTGGCACTGTGGTTTCATCGGTTCCCTCGAATTTCAATTCCAAGCACCGGTTCAAAAGTTAGGAAAACCCGCTCGTTCGTTCACTGAACGTACCCGGGCTAAACTTCAGAAATTGATTCCGGGCACACCGGGCCTTGGAATCAAGTTCCGTCAAAAACTGCGTTCTTGTAAAATCCCAAAGAAAATTAATAAAAAATTTCCCTTGAATTTTATGGCTCTTTACAACTACATGGATCATGAACCCAATGTACACACCATTTCTATAGTTGTGTTCAATGATAGAAAATATTTAGAATTGTTAGATTTAAAACTGTCACTATTTTATTACACACTCTATCTTTTTCATCACTATAATTGATAAGAAAAATTCTCCCCTTTACGAAAGAAAATACTGGTTACTCCATTGTGGTATCCAACATGGTAAATAAAACATATAATTTTATAGGGGAAAAAACACTACACCTCATGGTGATGGGGTTTTAACATCGACACTGTTCATTTATGGGGAGTCGAATCCACCCCATGTGTAAGTTGATGCCACTCAAACACTTCTTAGGTTAAGGAATTAATTAGAAAACATTTAACAAGATTACCAATCATTAAAAACATAAAATTGTCAATAATAATTTCTAAATCATTCACGATCAAATCAAATTTTATATTCATTTACTTTCTACATGAGTGTTGGAATAGATTACTTAATGCTTTTTTTCACACTAATTATTACAATTCATATCAATTAGATACTTCACATTAATGTTCCCACTTCTCATATATTTCAATAAAGGGTTCCATTATTTATTAATTTAATCCATGTTGTTTAGTGATCTACATTCATCATATTTCTTAAAATGTAAAAAATAATGAGGTGAAAAACGACATTTTTTTATCTAAAAAATTATATATATAATGAAACATTACTCTCCCCATTTGGTCGTTCACATCTTCTTACCCATGAGACACCATTTTTTGACCACTGAATACCATCAATAGTTTTAAACTATATGAAACTTCACCGTTTACAATGTTCATTAAATTAAAATTGAATCTATAATTCTTTTAATCTATTAAGAATTAGAGTCATATTATTCTTTATAGCTACACAGTACTGAATGATTTTTATTAAGTTAATATACCACTTAACATGGTGACATGGAATGATCTTATAAGCATAATTTGTCAGAAATAATTTTAGGAAACTGGTTATTATGCAAATAATCTATAATGTTATAATGTAAATCAGATTCTTAAACTAAATATAGTTGTATATTTTTTTAATTCATTAGACGACACATTTTTAAATTGGAGCTATATCACCTATGGTGTTAATCACAATGTATCCCAAAAAACCTATATAAATTTCATATCCAAAAAATAGTTTTTTGATACCATAATATAATAATTAAATATACAATCATGAAATATATAATTTTTGCTTCTTCTCCCAAAATTTTTACTTATTGGAAACATTATACATGCACTGTGGTATGGTACCAATGGGTGTGTATACATAGTGACATTGATCTGCAAGATCAATTAGTAATCAATTTTACATCTATTTAGTTTCATGTTAAGATTATCATAATATAATATACCTCTTTCATAGAATCTGACATCTAGTTACATATTTGATAGATAAAGTTATAATGAAACACTAATGATTTAATCTGATATCATTATTGAATATCAAGAGTTTGGATTCTTTTTATAACATGTATATCTATTATTCTTATGTTCTTGTTCCCTTCTAAAAGTCACAAAAACCATGTATTGTATCTTCTCTTTATCTGGTTCCGATTCTGATACAGCTTAGAACAGTTAATTCATAAGGAGAGGGGTTCTTCTAGAATCCCCAATAAGCAGATTTTGGTCGACCTTTGTGGATTAAACCTTTAATATTTTCATACTATACTATAAACACGTTTTCAAATTATTTAATTTTTCCATCCAAGAAAAAAAATTTCCGATATATAAATAGAAAATATTTACCTAGATTCTCTTTATTTTTAAAATTTATAGATTCTATAGGCTTGGAATTTTTTAAAATATAGGTTTTAATCCAATTATTGTTAATTTCATTCATTGATTCTACACTAATATTTCATTTTTTATGATTTATTCTCTGAGATATAATTTTTTCACTAATCATCTTCTCTTGATTCATCCTTAACTAGAGGGAACATTATCCATCAATTACATAGATCCTTTTTTGTTGAAATGTTCAACTTACATGGAATAATCTATTTAATTTACATGATTTAGTTATCAGATTCACCAAACCCTTCCTTGACTAGAGTTTTACTTTTAATGTATATACAACCTTTTTTCTAATAATTGTAGCAACTCCTCTATTTATCTTCCAATTTAATTCCCATTCTTTCCAAACATAATTTCATGATTGTAATAAATGATTCTATTGGTACACCATTGATTGATAACCTTGTGGTTCCTCAGATCTTGTAAACTTTTATTTAATATATTAGATTTCTTTCTAGAATGGGATTAATCGTTATACACCATTGGAGTTAGGGAACTTCTTTCTGGATCCTTTTTCTCCCCATATTTCATCTAGTTAGAATATAATTCCATATTCATTTAACAATAACATTTAAAAAATCTCACATTTGAAGCATCCCTTTATTTATCATTTCATGGTTGATATTTTTTATACAACTAGGGTTATTCGTCTAACACTGATCATAAAGATTCTTGAAACATACTCATGGTGTGTCCCAATCTTCCACAAAGTAGAATTTAATATAAACCTTCTTCAAAGAGACTATTATTTTATACATCTCGTTAATATTTTTCTTATTATCTAATTAAAAAATTTTATACTCAAAACATTAAATCTATTACATGGAGAAATCCTAAAATTTGAACAAGAAACCAATTGATACTGAATATGTTGACATCACTTTTTGTATAAGTCTTGTTTATTCTGTTCTAGAACCTATATTATTTTCACTATTTATGGCACTATTAATGGCTCTATCTCATTAATGCATGGGAGAGGTTTCATCGTAGCCCATACCTGATTTTATGAAACTGTATTTCCATGGTGACGAGACAACAATTTCAGGTTTTCCTACTCAATATAACAATATATATTTATTCCATTATAATAGTATAAATGATTTTCAGATAAAAAAATTAATTCATCCTTCAACTTGGGATTACTATTGGACATAAATTTTTCCACCTCGTTTTGGACCAACACTAATTATTTTCCTAATTTTTGAATATTTGTTTCCGTATATATAAATTGAGAATTAAGTTCTCTATTGAGGGTTTTATAACTTGTATTCTCATACAAAAATATATAAGAGGGTTTATGTTCCATTTCTATATTATTCAATATTTAATAATTAATATAATAAAATTAATATTTAAATAACACATTCACTTGTTGCATTCATTGATTATCATGTAATAGTTATGTTAGATGTATACCATGAACATAATTTATGACATCCAAATTCATTATTTATTCTAAGAATAGATTCTTTTTCATGTAATCATTATTGACCTTTTTCGATTCATTATCTTGGGAATCATTCTTATCTATTAGATTTAAAGTGACATCAAAAAGACTTATATTAAAACTGTTTATCTTATTGACTTTAATTTCATACACATGGATCCATATATCATTAGACTTATTTTAATTTTCTAATTTCCTATAGATTTGTATAGTCTCATGGAAAACATCTATTTTTTAATATATTATAACTTAATTATCATTAATAGTTCCTATATAACCTAGAATATATGGTTCATCACAAATTCTAAAATCCTCATTTAATGGGTAAATATTATTACTATGTGATTCATCCAAACCATTCCTCAATACATTATGAGATTTCTTAATCTAAATACCACTCTTATCATAGACTCATCCACTTTGAGAAATACCATCAAGATTCTGATTCTTCATTGAATCTCATACATTTCCACTGAATACAAAAATATGTTTAAATTGAAATGTCATTTTCAATAAAAAGTAAACCATTCATATAATAAATAAATCAGAGGAAATATTCACTTTGATAAAAAAAATTAGTCACCAGAGCATATTAATAACCTTGAGAGGGGGGAAAATATAGGTATGCATATTCCTTATTTAATTATTTATGCCCCATTGGAACTTGACCACTTTATTATCAGGGTCACCTCATTTTACCATTAATGATTTTGATGACCCTATTATTTAAAATTTTATATATTAATGATTAATAGAATATAACGAAAGAATGAAATAATAAGGAATCATATATTTTTATTTTTTTTTCTCCCACAGTAGGTTATGTTCATGGATAATTAAATAGAAATGTAACGATGTATCTTATCTACTGAAGAATTTTGCTAAACAATTTTTCTGAAAGATACTTTCAATGCTTATTTCTAATTCCTCAAATAATTTAGGGACATCTCCCAACATCCCTAGGGTCACTCCCTTCATATTTCCTTTGATGGATCACTTCTAGTGGAATGGATCAACTTATTCCTCTACATTTTCTCACTACTCTAGAGAGGATTCATACATTGTATATGGATATGTACATCCCTTCATTATATATATTTATCTTGTCCTCAATTATAGGTATATTCACTATTGAATTTATTTCTGGGTTGCTCCATTACATGTGTGAAAACACCCAGATGTTGCAATTCCACATTCAAAACACCTCAAACAGACTTCCCTCTATTGTAGACTATTTAGTTATAAACTCAATATTTGTTAGGATCTCTAGTAGATTGTTATTATTATTTTCACTCTCTTGGATGTTCCAGTTAGTAAAATCCTACCAAAAGTACTCCTAAATGTTTTATATCAACTATCATATTATTATTTTAAATTATGAAATTACAGTGGAATTCCTCACTGGGAAACACATTTTTTCCCACACCATGTCAAAAACATTCTCCTATTACCCCTATATGAGACCCGGACATATAAAACCTTTCATGAGATCATGGTGTGTAACCCCTTTCATGAGACTGTGTCACATAAACCAACATGAGATCCTAGGATGAGACCCATTCTTAGATATCTTGGAGTGATAACCCTTTCAAGAGATATTTGTGTGTTACCCCTTATACGAGATCTAAGAACATATACCTTGTGTGAGATCCTATACTATCCAACATGTGTGATATCCCAGTTCATAACACCTTGCGCTAGATCCTTGTTTTTAACCATTTCATGAGATCCTTATGTGAATCCCCTAGCATGTTAACATAGAACATGAACCCTTTCTTGAGATATTGTTTATGTCATGTGTATCTGGATACCTTGTTCATATGATGAAGATCACAAGGCCATTTTCAGTTCCAGTGGATAATTTTCTTTCTCAATTAATGCATATCACGAGTTATCAATGGGTCCTCTCTTGTAATCTTCCACTCAACCCATTATTTACATTATGATATTTATTCATGATATCCTTTCACAAGACCCTACATGGATTACATGGATCAAATTATTCTAGTGCAAGGCATTATCCTACACATGCGAAACACTAATATGATTTCAATCACATACACTCTTTCCCTTATTGTGAAACCACTTATGTGGAATTATATTTCGATCAATAATTTATGGAAAACGTTTTCAACAATTATGGAAGTTTAATAGGGTATTTTTTGAAAAAAATATAATTTTATTAACACCAAATATAACGAAAATCCATATCTTCAACCACCTCTACAATTAGTAACACATGATTTGCATGATTACTCCACATGATCACATTACTCATGTCATATTCACTTAAAACTATCTCTTATCCCATGTCAAATGATATTTTCATGATAAAAATTATTTTATTTGAATTAATCACATGATCCAATCATGATATCCACTAATAGTAATGGAGAAAATGAAATCATCTTCTAGCACATCATGAGATCCCAATGTGATATACATAGAAAATCATATGCATAGTAACATTTTCTTCCAATTCTTCATGTGATATCTCCATGTGAGCCTCTTATCTTCAGTTCCTTCGCTTGATCCCTTTGTGATATCCTCTAAATATCATGGGGTTTATTAATGTTTCATATCAAAATATCAATGTGATATATTCTAGAAATCATTTGGTGCTACTCATGATCTCATCATTAGATGGTATAAAAATCATGCGAAACATTGAGAGATCTTAAATTCATGTATGGTGAGATTATAAATTTTTCTCCCTATTATAATACATTTGTGCACAGATAGATCATGATTCAAACATTGTATGATATTTAGAATCTTTATCCCCATAAGGTAAGACATCTCTCCCTCCATAATATTGGACATCTCACACTCCATGAGGTAAGAAATAATTACCAATAGGAAATCATACATACCCCATTCGTGAGATTATTCATCTCACCCTACACAAGATAAAACATCTCACACTCCATGAGTCCAGACATTGACACTCCAAAGATCTGCTAAAAAATTCATTCGCACTCATCATGCCACCCTTGAAAAGTAACCTTGGACCAGAAAGTCAAACCATTTCAGCGAACATTATCAGAACCAAATAACCTCTATGAAGGATTTTTTAAAAAATGATTCCATAATCAGTGATGAAATTATGGTAACAATAATCCATCATATACCCTACTATTCTATTAATATGATCATAAGAAGTTAAATAATGATCGAACAAAAATATAATAGTGATAATCATATCACGTCTCCATCACCACGAAGGAAGAATCATTCCAATCCACAGAAATAATGGAAAGTTGTAAAATAATCCCTTACCATTAGAAAATCATAATATGATAAAATTTCTCGAGTTGTGGGAATAATTAAAAAAAGAGAAAAATAATCCCTAAACATAAGAATAATCTCAAGATGAATAAAAAACCCTATCCAAATACATAATATCAATAGATATAATTTTTACTAATTATAGATCAAATCATAATAAGAGGAGCCTTACATTCCATAAATTATCATGTGCTCACGTGAATCAAAAAACCATGTTTTGAAGCATAACCCTAAGGAAATTATTCTCTAGTTATAAGAGGAATTATAAATAAATCATCATCACATTCCTTTAATATTCCCATATGGGTATGAAATCCACTTCATTAGATGTATCACAAAATAGGATATACTACGCAATATTAATGTAAATTATAAGTATTTCGGAATTGTATCCCATTAACATTCAAAAATTGGAATCGTGTTCCCCTAATATAAACAATAATATAATGGGATATTTTTCCCTCTTATAAGGTCAAAAATATGTAAATGAAACTGAATCCAATTCTATTCAAATTATTCATACAAGTGGGAATATTTTCCATGTGCATATGAAATTTTAGGGTTACTAAAACGTTTGTCCCACAAAAAAAAGGATCATATAAATGTAAAATTTTACACCTTATAAAAAATACTAATGGGAATAAATACCCAAAGTATAATTACATCATATAAAAAAATAATAAAAAAATAAATAGTCCTATTAAAAGAAGTATGATTAGGATGACATAACCTCCAAATAACTTTAATCATAGGTAGTTAGGTCCTCTAATTACCTACCTATATTCAAACCAAAAACTAAATAATTACATAATTAATTACAATGAAAAAAAATGGGTGGGGGGATCACCCATATACATCATTCAAATTTAATAAAAAGACCATAAATGCATCACAAATGATTAACTCAAGTCAGGCATCTTTCTAACCACACATAATTTATATTTATCATAATCAAGGTGTGTAAAGGGATCTATTACCAATCCTATGTTTCATGTTATTCACAAGATACATTTATATTTGCAATACAACCATATTTACTATACATTAATTCTCACCCATGTCCTTCAATATCAATGTAATTAAGTTATTTCTCATTAGATACAAAAACATGTCCTCAATAAAAAGTAATAATGTTAAATTATTTTGAGGAAAAATCCAAGTGATGTATCCCATAAGCTATAATCATTTTAAAATCTATTTTATTTGAATGAAGGATAAATTCACCAAAACATTGTCCTATGAATCATAACAAAACTCAAGGAAATCCCCCAAGGGGTCTCTAGAATGTAGTCCACTATCGTGGAATCAAGCCATTGGCTATAGATGTGAAAATAATTCATCAATAATATTAATGAGTACCTTAATGCACTATATTTTATGATCCAAATTTTAAGGGTCTTGGATAAAATACAATTAGTTTTCTAGATCGACCACATGCGGTAAGGTGACATTACATCACAAGTAACATGAAGGGTGTCGTAACTATTGGAGGAATCTAGGGATATCCTACCTTATAAAGGATTAAATCTCTTAAACAATGGTCATACCCTAAATACATAGCTTAACTATACTCAATCGAGCTCTATTAGCCATAATCCATCCACATTTACCCCCAAATCCTTTAAAATCCATTTTAATTTATTGTAAGTCATACTAATTTATTAAATTAATCAATTACATAATTATATACATTACAAATAATTAATTAATAAGTTATCAAATGGGGTAATAATTCCATAACCTCAATATAAAGGTTTCAGATTAATCTTGGAACACCAATGAACATAGTTTCATCAAAATCCTAAACAACCACACATGTTTTATTTTTAAATAAAATTTTAATTTGATGGAAATAAAAAAAATCTGTAAGATGGAAAAATAATGATAAACCCCAAATAATATTTAATTTAACCTCTTAGTATAACATCTTTCCATACCACATTAGGTACCTATCATCTTAGCTTAATTAAAACACGTATCGGTGGAATATGAATCTAAACCCTCACTCAAACCCACCCAAAATCAGAGAAAAATGTTGAGAAATATTAATGAAACAGAAAAAGGTTTAACTCACCTTAATTAAGGGAAAATAACATTTTTTCAGATGGTGAATAGTTAAATGGAATGAGGATGAGAGGGTTAGAGATTAACTTTCTCTTCTCTATTAACCATCCTAAATAATGTAACCCTGAGTTGTTTCGAAACTAAAATTGTAGAAAATCCCTATAATTTCCCATTAAAAACACCCTAGACACATAGGGAAAGTATAATTGCTTTACTAGACCTCTAGTGAGCTCGTAACGATTCTAGATGAATGTCATGATGTTTTAATTTCTCGATTACTATTATTACCCTAATAAAGATTCCAAAAAAGCTAATGGATCCCCACTGTACTTTTGAGGTACACTGAGTTCCTACTACCTCCCAATGAGCATTATAAAGGGGGTTTCTAGTTTCCAATGTCCTGAATACTATAACTTCTATGGAATATATTGGAGTTCTAGGGTATAGTTTTACAATTAATAAGCCCAGTCTCTATTTACAAAACCCTAATTATATCATCAAGAACTTTTTCTTGATCAAGCATCTCAAAACATCATTATAAACATTCATAATGTATCATAAAATACAAGTATTCTAATTTCAATAATTATTTTTAGAAATAGTTCATCTACTATATAATCCTACCTTCTCTCATGATCAACAAACATGAACACATGTAGTGTGTTAAAACTATGATTCCTTCCACTATATATCCTTAAATTTTCTCCAATTTTATCTCTTGATTTGTAATAGTCATTGAAACCTGGTTCCCAAATAGAAAACATACCCCTGTCAACTTTTCTAATGTTTTATCCAAACCAAAACTAGTATAATTGAACAATAAACTAAATTAATTACACTGTAGACCATCATAAAATAATATTATCATGAAAATGAAATATATAAATCATCATCCAAATAATATGTCACAATCATGAATCAATGTTATTGTTGGTTATTCAGTGAACAAAATAACTTTAAAAATCATATTATGTGATAACTATTCTAACAATGAGTTCTGAAAACACCAAAATGACCCCACATCCTCTACAACATTCATATAATTTAAAAATTCCAATAAAATACAAAAAAAAATTATTTTACATGTCTAATCCTGAAGACCACCCATCTAGCAGAACACTCAAGTATTTTCCATATATTAAATATTCCAACTCATATCCTGACATAATGGATAAAAAAATGAATAATGTTTCTATTTCATAGGTCTATAAACATTCTTTGGGTACAAACACCCAAAAACCATGTCATATAACTTGTTAAATATATAAATTTCAAATTTTAGGTCGATATAAGAAGTATATTGTCCAAATGGGAAATACTACCCTATAATAGTGTTCCCTATCCAAGTCAATATATATATAGATCATTTTAATTTAAATCCAAATGTATAACCCCCACCACTACTAGCTTTGTATCATCATATGAATCATAGTTAACTCTCACCACACCAATGGAATAATATAAGAAATTAATTCATCAAAATGTTGTATCTACACCATATAATTTAACACCTAATTAATTATATGTACCGAAGTTTTCAAATTATATAATCAATTCAATATTCCTACAAATAATGTTAGAAACACCACATATAGAGAAAACATCCTTATGATAATTGACAATGAACTATGAAATTTTATTTCTTAGCTTGGATAATTTAAAAAAACATCAAAATTCATACATCACAACTCTGTTACAATGGAAATAACACCAATTTAATCGATCACCTTCACAGACATGTTGATAACATGTTTCAAAACACAACAGACTAAATCCATCATGACTATATTCTCACAAATTCAATGGTTTTCACATTCAAAAAATATAATTATCGAACAATCCAAAGTATTAGTAATAATTTTGATCCCCTAAAAATACTAGAGAAAACATACAACCTTGAGGTACCTCACTAGTTTTCACATCATTTTTGCAGACATATCAATGCCAATCGTTTATACAATAAAATCAAATCTCAATAATGATAAATATAAAAAATCATTATCAATCATTTTCATCATTCTCTCAAAACCAAAAAAGGGTAATGGTGATCATTTAAAAATTTCTATGCACTTCTTAGACTATATCATAGAGGTCATGAAGTATATGATTTCAACGTCCCAACCATAAAATATTGGAACCAAAAAAAGGACTCATACACCACATGGGCATCAAAGAACTAACATGATCAATAATTTCCCTAACACTATATTAGGAAGATTTAATATAAAATTATCTATCAACCATGTAACCATGACGTAAGATATTAATTCATAAAACCTACACACACGCTATTATATTAATAGAGAGTTTAAAAAATACAACCATCATCATATCATGAGTTTCATAAAAAGATGAACATGCTAAAATTAACACTAATAACATCATTTAAATTCAATATTAGATTATATTCTACATAAGGCTACATATATATCCAGATAGACCATCATTTTAATCATAGAAATAGATGAGTCTTGAGAGAAATGCATAAAACAATTCACATGGTTTCAATTGAAAATAAATTATAAAAACAAATTTGTACACCCTAGAATTATTCTATCCAAAACCCAACACATATCATCCAGATTCACATCCCAAATATCCAATTCATATGAGCGGAATCAAAAATAATCATCCGTAAAATTCTAATTTTTCACAACACTACATGAAACAAAATCAATACAAAAATAAAAATATATTTTATGGTTTCCCTCATGTGAAGCTAATATTTGACCATGTTTCACTAACATTTCACTAATGTCATACATATCATACAAGAATATACACGTCGTTATAATCTATAATCCATCAACAGACCTAGGAATCATCCCTCTCATTCATTACTCTCCTATCTTCCCTACCCATCTTATGTATAAGTTGGAAAAACATAACCTCTACATTCAAAAAAATGAATTTATATAATCCTATGTTGAAAAAAGAATTACTATGCACCCCCAACGATTTCTATTAGACATATTCTATAAGATGAAAATCCAAAAATCAAATATCATGAATCAACCTCAAATACATATGAAAAAACACATGAAAACTCTTCATTCTAGGCCACAATTAGTATAAAAATGGTAGCATACCAACCCTCATCCAGAACATTCTGATAAAAATTTCCCATCGTGATCATTATTATTTCCATAAGAACAAAAACAATTACACCCTAATTTAATACGTCACATAGATACCTCATAAAATATAATATATATCACTTGTAAATATAACTCACTACACTATACTCACCCTAAAATTAACGGTTCTCACATCACTAATGCAAAAATATATCCCAAACTACCCAATCTTGAGTAAGGTATCGAATAAATTATAATTATCACCATAAATTAATAAAAATTCAAAACATAATGAAAATATTATAAAATAAATTTTTTAATACACAATCGTATTTTAAGGAAAACTCCATATAACATGTTTCAAACTCAATAATTAACCATACTCTATAATCTAATCAGGTTTCCCAATCACATGTAATAACATGAATTTCACATGAATACTACATGCCGATGATATTCATGGAAGATTACTTATTTCCACCATAGTCCAAAAGAAAATACAATAAATAACTGTTCCAAAATCCAACTTCATTGTAATAATAAAAAGTTCGCAACTATAATAATAAAAATTGAAGACAATAATCTCAACTCCCTAGTGACATGGATTTACATTAATAGAGTTGTTAGAGTAGAACATGAAAAATAAGAGATCCAAATTTTCAATCTATACTACTTTGACTAACCATATACCAAATAATATTTTATTGAAAAAGAAGACATTGATAAAACATTGCAGTGACATGAATATAGTTAACCACCAGTGTAACTGAACCTGGTTCCCATAAATTTCATTATGTCAAACATCGTACCTTTGATGAGAGTCTATATGTTTTCTAGGTGACCCTAATCTCTAGTAATGATAACCTTAAATAATAGAAACAACAATATATAACTAATTTCCATAACATTTACATGTAAATGATGATATCCGACCAATATTAAATCAATATACATTTACTAACACCAATTCTATAATAGAATGTGTAGAAAAAATGTCATGCATTCATACATTATTGAAATTTGACTAGTGGTATTAAAATGAAAAGGATAACCATGCTTTAATAAATAAAGGATAATATGACAACCTAGGACCTGATCACCTCCCATGTCCCCTCTCCAAGATTCATACAAGTTTTATAGATTCATTATCTAATGATGGGGTGATTCATATATATTTTAATGTTATCAATAGCTCCTCTTCGGTATGAATGTGGAAGGGCATACCTATCTGAGTATTCGTACAACCCATTAGGCCACCTCAAAAGGTATACCCAAAACTTACAACATATAAATATCAATGTGTATTGTCATATTCTCAAAAAGAAAATATAGTTATTGGAGACTACAATAAATAGGTCACGAAAATGAGATCTACAGAAGCAATTCTGTTCAACAATATCTACATAAAGTTTTGTTTAGGATTCTCTACAATACAGTATAAGTAACAATTGGGAAGAATAAACCAGGTCACATGAATGGTTATAACATCTTTTCACGATATAGCATAAAACTAATGTGAAATAATTCTTGATTATCAAGTCACAATTGTTATAATCTCATCTCACAATATTAAGATTGTTTTGGAATGGGATATCTATACCATAAACCATTTAATAATGGTATACATAGTATCTATATACCAATGAAGAATAATCTAGATTAACATACCAATAAAAAACATCCATGATTTTTCAAAGATCCATGGAAATAATGATCCATTTATGGGATAATGACCTAGTGAAAATTATCCATTAATGGGAATGCAATCCCCAAAAGACAATTTAATTGTGGGAATCCAACACAAATTGAATTATTAATTAATATATTTTATCTATATCCATTAAGGTAATCATAAATGGGATGTGAATACCCATCCCCATGTATAACATTATAATTTCAATGAAACCCTTTCCATGGGTACAATCATAATAGGGAAAATATTCTATAGCCCTAGGCATATAAACAAAGTGATAAAGTAGTACATTTCCATTAGTATTATCAAAAAATTGAATAGAATAATATATCTTGGGAATAATCACAATAGGATATTTAATCCTTAGTATTGGGTTTCAGCATAATTATAAAGGTTTCACATCCCATTAATGATCATTTGTGTATTAGTATCATGTCCCCATCATTGGAAGCATCACTTAGTGGGAAGTAAATCCCACATCAAAAGAAATACTAATTAAAATGAATTAAATCACACTATCATTTGTATTAGGGAATCACATCACATTCCAGGTAAGTATCAAAACATGGGAATTAAGTCCAAGATTTATGAAAAATAAAAATCAAAACATGGAATCATATCACATTACCATTCGCAATTGGGTATCTCATCCTCCTACAAGGATGTATCAAAGCATGCTAAGAACATCCCCCTCTAAATGATATTAACAACTAAATAGAATAATTTCATTGAATGTGTTTTATCCAAAAAAAGTGACTATATATTCCTAGAACAGAATCCATATAGGGGAGACATGACACTTTATCCCATACATGAAAAAATTTATCATCATATATGAATCTAATCTAACTTATAGAAATACCATTAAAATAGGTCCTAATATCCCATGGTATAATCACATCACCTAATGGATTACTATATTGCATAGATAAATTAGTGAAACACAATTATATTGGTATAACATTCAATTCACTTTAAATAATACTTGGTCGATCATCACACACTAATTATATCATTGAAATCACATTGAGTGTTTTTTAATTTTAAATTATTCCTACTGAATATATAGTTTTTATGAAGACCAGTGTTATTATGTTAGATAATATGTGAGGTATTACAATATTGGTTTTTTAATTTTAGAACCCCTCATTTAATAAAATAGTTGTAGGTCGGATGTTGGAAGGGGAATCTCATTCTTCTGGTTAATGTGGATGTACCAATTTGTTGTGTTACTTTATATTGGATAATTAATGGTAGAGGAAACATCTCAGATGATAGAGTCAATACATTGTTTCATTTCATTATTCAAATTGAAAATGTTTGATGTAATTTAATTAAATGTAATTGGAAGGTTCATTTATAATATTTAAAACTTAATTGATTATTTATAGTTCCATTGATAGGTTTTGGATGTATTTTAAATAATGTAAAAATTAAATATAATACTTGTTTTTGATATTATAGATTAAATTCATAAAAATGAAATGTTATATAAACATAACCCAACATTTAAATATATTTTATAAAGGTATCCTAGTCGATTCATTGCATGCGTAAAGGTCCTGATAATGAACATCATGTTTTTTAATTATAAAAAATGCATATTGTAAAGGGTATCTATAATGAACACTAACAACATAAGGGTAGTTAATAATCTATGTCTATGCAACTCATGATTTTATGTAAGGTTAGCTAAAAATAAACACTACTTGCATAATGGTAATCCATAAATACAATGAATGAAATTGATTACAACCACCTAGGTAACGGTTGTTTCATAGCTATGTAAATTTCCTATAAGAATATCATTTATTATGTATGGGTAATACCAGTAGATCAGAGTTCATATCCGGATCAATGGAATTTTTTTACAGAGAAATATAATCATAATGGATTCCACATGGTATACTATGTAATTATTGGAATCACATTCTATATATGATATAGTTCATACAGACGGTGGTGAACAGTAGATCATGTGGTGACATAGTGCATGGTCAATCAAAAAATTACATTTCACTACATGGAATATATCAAAGAATTCATGAATTATATGATGTCTATGTCCAAACCCTAAAACATAGTCATCTAAAAATGGGATAAAACGACATGGGACTCAAGGAAATAACATGACCCCCCATTTACCTAACACCATGTTAAGAAGACATAAAAACATTATCTATCAAACATGTAACCGTGACATAACATATTGATTCATACAACCCACAAACACTATCATATTAATGGAGTGTTTCCAAAATACTGACAAAATCATATTAAACATTCTATAAAAATATGGTCATGATAATACGAAAACTAATAACATAATTCACATCCATGATTAGATTATATAATATGTAATGATACATATATAGCCAGATATCCCATCATTTTAATCATTAAAATATAGGTGTCATGAGGACATGCCTAATATAATTCACATGGTTGCCATGAAAAATAAAATGTAAATTTAATTAGGTGTACACACTAGTATTATGCTATCAGAAACCCTACTAATATCTACTAGAGTCACATCACAAATATCATATTCTTTCATTCCCAAAAAAAATTATCATGCGTAAAATTTTAATTTTTCACATCACTATATGGAGCATCATCAATACTACCATAAAAATATATTTTTGGATAGCCCTCATGTCACTCTAATAGGTAACCATGTTTAACTGAAATTTCACTAATATTATACAAGAATCTACACAACCTTATTATATATAATCCATAAATCGGCTTATGAATAAACCCCCAATTTCATTACTCTCAGGTCATCCCTACCCGTCCTAGGTATAATTTAAAAAAACACAACTTCGACTCAAATAAAATTTGACTTTTTCTAATCCTATATTGGAAGAATAATTACTATGAACCCAAAAATAATATGGTTAATCATATTATATAATAGTAAAACCAAAAAAAAACTCTCAAGAATCATCCACAAATCTATATGGAAAATCACATGAATCAATTCCATTTGGTCCACAATCATTTGAAAATTTCATTGTTCATAAACCAATCCTCCCATTGTAGGGTACCAAACCTCATCTAGAACAATTCGATAAAAATATCATGTTGGGATCACTATTATTTCAATTCAAAAAACAACAATTCTACCATTATGTAACACATCACATAGATACCATATAAAATATTGTTTGTATCATTAGAAAATAGAACTCACTACACTATACTCACCATAAAATACATGGTTTTTATGTCACTAGTGCCTCAATTTATCACAAACTACCCACTCCTAAGTGAGGTATCAAATATAAAATAATTCTCTTCATAAATTAATAAACATTTAAAACATACTGAAATTGTTATTTTATAATTTTTTAATACACAATCATATTATATGTAAAACTCTATATAAGTTGTTTCACACACAATAATTAAACATATTCTGTAAACAAATTTAGTTTCTCAATCACATATATTAACATAAATTTCACATGAATCCCACATGGTGATATAATTCATGAACAGAGACTTATTTCCACCACATTTCAAGAGAAAATACAATAAATTGTTGTTCCAAAAAACATCATAATTGTAATAAGAAAAATTACTCAACTATTCCAAGACAATATTCTATACACTCTGATAATGTGGATTTACATTAACAGAGATGTTGTAAAAGCACATTTGAATGAATAAAACCATCATTTTGATCAGTCATATTTGACTGATAATATCCCAAATACTACATCATTGAAAAATATGAATTTGATAAAACATTGTACTGACATGTATTTGGTTAGAATCCATTGTGACTGAACCAGTTTCAACATAACTCCCATTAGACAATAAAACCGGCCATTGCTGATAGTATAGAGGTTTCTAAGAGACTCTACTATCTCTCAATGAAAAACAATAATTATAGAATATATAATATATAAAGATTTTCCATAGCATTAAGATGTAAATGTTGATATCCCACATATATTCCATCAGTAAACATTTTCTAATTCGCATGCTATAACAAAATGGGTAGAAATAATTTCATTCTTTCATACATAAATTAAATGTTACAAGTAGTATACAAATGAAAAGGATTACCGTAATTTTAAAAATAAATGATACTCAAACAACCTCGGTCATGAGCCCCTCCCAAGTGTTCTCCCCATGATTAATTCATCTTATAACGTTTAATTTTCCAATGATGGGGTGACTCCCATACATTTGAATGTAATCAATAGGTCCTCTTGGGAAACAATGTGAATGGGAATCCTGATCTGAGTGTCTCTACAACCTAGTTGGCCACCTACAAATGTATCCCAAAAAATTACTACACATAAATGTCAATGTGTATTGTCATGTTCTTATAAATAAAACATAATTAGCAATGAAAAAAAATAAATAAGTCACAATAATGAGTACTAAACAACCACTCTATTCCAAAAATATCTACATAAAATTATATCATGGTGTCTCTAAACCTATAATATAAGTAACAATTGTGAATCATAAACCATGTCACTAGAATGGTTATAACTTCTGTCAATGATATTACATAAAACTCATGTGAAATACCTCTTGATAATCAATTCACAATAGTTTTAATCACATCTCACAATATTAATAAGGTTTGTAAATTGGATGTATGAACCATAAAACATTTAAAAATGATATGCACAATATCATTATTACTATGATTCATAATCTTGAGCAACATCCCATTGAAAATCACCCATAATTGGTCATAGTTCCATAGAAACAATTATCCATTTATGGGCACAATGAGTTGGTGAGAATGATCCATTAATGGGAGTACCATTCCCAAAATACAATTTAATAGTGGGAATCCAACAACAATTTCATCATCAATGCATAAATTTTATCCATATCCATTAAAATAATCATAAGTCTGATGGGAATACATATCCCCATGTATAACTGGATATTATTAAAGAAACCATTTCCATGGAAATAATTTTATGAGGGAAAAAGATCTATATCCATGGGCATAATAAAATGAGTTAAATTAGTCTCTTTCTATAAGAATTATCAACAAAAATGAATAAAATCCCATGTCATGGGAATAATATGAAAATGATATAAAATACATAGTATTGGGATTCATCGTAATAAAAAGGATATCAAATATCATTAATGATCATATGGGTTCTAGGATCATGCCCCCTTCATTGCAATAATCACTTAGTGGGATGTAAAGCCCGCATCAAAGGAAATAATAAATAAAAATAAACAAAATATAACCACAATATACATAAGAGAATCACATCACATTCCCTGTCAGTATCACAACATGAAAATTAAGTTCAACTTTAATGAAAAAACTATAAAACATGAAATCATATCACATTACTATTCCCAATTTGGTATCTCATCCCCCTCCATGTATTTACTATATCATGGGTAGAGCATCATCCTCCAAATGATATTAACAACAAAACAGAAAATTTTGGAATTTAACATGTTTCATCTACACATGGGAGTACATATTCATTAAAAATAATCCATATATGGGAGACTAGTCTCATCATCCCATCGATAAAATAAAACATAATGAAATGGGAATGTAATATAACTTATAGAAATAACATTAAAAAGGTCATAGTGTACCATGGTATAATCTCATCACAAAATAGAATACTAAATAGCTTGTTTAGATAAATAAGTGAAGCACTATTATAATTGTATAACATAAAACTCAGATTAAAAGAAACTTGTTCGATCATCAAATGATAATTATATCAATGAAATCACACTGGTTGAGTTTTATTTTTAAATGATTCCTAGTTAATATATGGTTTTTATGATGACCAATGTTAGTATGTTATTGAATATGTGTGGTATTACTCTCTTGGTTGAGTAGTTTTAAAACCCTTAATTAATAAAATAGGAGTAGATCAGATGATGGAAGGGGAATCCCATTATTATTTTTAAAAAGTAAATTTTAATGAATGGTGTTACTTTATATTGGATTGTAAATGATTAGAAGAATCAACATGGAAGATAGAGTCAATAAAATGTTTTAATTTATTTTTTCAAATGAAAAATAGACAATTTTCATTCATTTATTATAATTGGATGATTCATTTATATTATATAAAAATAGATTGATGATCTATAGATCAATTAATAGGTGTTGGTTGATTATGAAAAAATATAAATATTTAATATAATAGTGGTTATTGATATTATAGATTAAATTCATAAAAATATAATTTTATATAAACTTAATCCAATATTGCCAAATGTTGTATATTGATAACCTAATTGATTCACTTCATGCGTGAAGGTCAATATAAAGAACATCATGTTGTGTAATGATGAAAAAATGTGTATATTTTAGTGTATATATAATGACCATTGAGTACACAAGGGTAGTTAATCATCTATATGTAGGTAACTCATGAAGTTATATAAGGGAATCCAAAAATTTACACTACTCAATTGATGGTAATACAAAAATATAATCTCTATAAAATATTAGAACACCATATGTAATTTTTGTTTCATAGCGACATAAATTTCATATAAGAATATTATTTCTTACGTAAGGGTAATACCGGTTTTTTAGAGTTCATATCTAGATCAATGGAATTATTTTATAGGGATATACAATTTTAATGGGTTTCACATGGTATAAAAAGTTATTGTGGAAACCACGTGGTTGATATGATATAGTATATATTGATGTTGGGGAATGGTTGACCATGTGAAGAAATAGTGAATGATCAAACAAGTAATTTCATGGGACACTCTTTATATAGTGACTGCATGATTTATATTTCTGTAGATAAAAATTAATTTTTATTTTTATGAAATATATATCATTATTATAAATATGTTTTTAGATAGTAAAGCAATGTTGAGTATGAGAAGTTTTAGAAAATATGTTGATATTATCAATTAAAGGACTTTTCTATTTTCTTCGGGATATGTGAGGTTAATCACAACATTATATTCGTAATATTATTTATTGTAAGGGTTCTTTATATTCTTATTAATGAAGATAACTTAGCAATTTTCCCTAAAAGGAGTATTTATGGGAAATGAAAATTCAACTAAACCATATGTTTGAAGGTGATGTGTTTTAATGAAAATATTTTTGAACATAATTTTGTTATCGATTTTAGGTGATTATTTGGATTGAATTAATAAAAATTATATGAATTATCCCATTCCACAAATATATTTTCTATTAACATACTAAATATATAAATGTACGATGTAATCATAAGTGATTATTGTGAATGTAGTATTATAACGGCCAGATAATTTGGAACATCTAAAATAATAAAATCATAAATAACATGTGTCACGTGGAAAACCAACCTATGGAAACAACTTACTAAAATGAATCATGATATTTTAAATCACCAAGATTAATATATTAATATTTTGGTTAAAATTTAGTATGAAATTAAAATAATTTCAAATTATTTATTTTATCTAATTTTAATATTTAAAAAAAGATTATTTTGAAATAATCATAAAAAGGTTTCAATGATTTAAATTATTCATATTTAAAAGGTTATTCTTGTAGAAATAAAATTATAATTATAATATTAATATGATGAATAATAAATTATTTTTATTTTTATATGAAATTATTTTAAACACTATTGAAAATTAAAATGGAATTTTTCAATAAAAACATTTTTTTCAATATTTTGTATTTTCCATTAAAATAATTTATTATTTAAATATTATAACATGAATTTTATAAAAAAAACATAAATTATTAATATATATTATCATAATTATATGTGGGTTTATTTTTTAGTTTTTTTAAATTATACTTTATTTAGGAAAATAATTAAAATGGAATGTTTACTAAAATTACATTGTTTATATCATGAAGTAGAAATGAAAAAACAAGTAAATAACTTATTCATTGTAAAATAGATATTTAAATTGTAAAAATATATATTATTAAACACTATTATGAGTTAATAAAATCAATGGTAAAGAAATTATGTAATACATTCTATAATATATATATTTTTTACTTTTATCTAATGAAATAGTATTTTTTATAAAATTTCATTTTATCTTTCATTGAAAGCCACATAAATTATTTTTCAATTAAATAAATTTCATTAAAATTAATTTAAAGGATAATTATAACTTATAATTATATCATATTCTTAATAATACACTTTTCTTAATGTGTTTTACATATTACAAGCACTATAGTTGATATTAATTTTTAACACATGAAAAGTTTAATATGATAAAATCGATTTCATATATGAAAACATTATGTAAAAATATTATCAAAAAGAACCATTTTATTTTTTATAACTAAATATATATTTCAAAATGTAAAATATACTTACAATAATAAAATGTAAAGTTATAAATGAAATAAATTTAATGTTAATAGGTTTTAATCATGTTTCTTATTTATTATTTTTTATAGTACTGCATATATCTCTTTCCCAACTCAATCATTGTAAATTTTTAGACCAAAAATTCTTGTTTAATATGTGACCTCTCTATATAATGTATTTATATTTACAAGAATTCCATTTTAACCACATATAAATGGGTCCTCTCAGCAGCCTTAAAATACTTCTCAAAATATTCAAATCCTCTTGAAAATATACATGTATTCCATCCCCTGAAATCCTCTTTAACCCTCTTAGGATTATGGACATAAGATAACGTACAAATCTACCTATATTCAAGAATGACATTAACTATATATATATATATTATCAATGAATGTACTCCTCACTCTCTAAAAATTTTCAGCTCAATTTTTGTAAACATATTTTACCTATTATTAAATGACAACGTTGTTGTTAAAAATAAATTAAAATGTTTTTTATGAGATATAATTTATGTTCTATTTACATATTCCCATAGGAAAAGACAAATCCCCAACTGTATATTTGTGTGGACTACCAATTCCATGATGAAGAATTCTTGGTTTTCCTTAGAAATCAAACATATCAAGAATAAATGTTAAATATAAAAAATAATCAGGATATATAATAAATATTTATAACTCTAAACTGATAAACCGTAAAAATCATTCCTTCTTCTATAAAAAAATTAAATCCACAATTGTAACATCCATGTCGAATAAGGAATATGAGATTTTTATATTTATTAATATTGTTGAATTAAATATTAATTTTATATTAATGGGGATTCTTTGTTCAATGGATTCCCAACTCAAAATAATGAGTTTCTTTGAAAACTTATGTTACACACAACGTCATGTTATAATAAAAACATATAATAATATTATTATTTAAAATGGTAGTTAAAAAATAGTCAATGTATAGTCATGAATGGACATAACTAACTAAAATATCATTATACTTGTTTGTAAATGTTTTTAAATTTATCCAATATAATATAGAAGCATAAAATGTGAATGAATCCAATTTTAAGTAGAAACGCTCTAATATTCTTGAAAAGGTCGATTTACTGCCTTTTTATGGAGATCCATTTTTATATATAGTTTTTGCCACATTTAAATGTTCTATTTGACCAAATAATATTCTTCTTTAGAACAGGGATAGAAAAATTTACTTTGAATGAAAAATTGGTATCATTCTTATAATGATCATTTTTAATGAATATAGAAAAATACTGCATTTTAACTCAAAACTACCTTTCAGTCGAATTTATATATATAGTTAGAATACTATTTAAATTCGATATAATCTTTAATTGGATTATATTTTTAGTTTTTTATCCAATTTTGGTTATTGGATGTAATTTCACTCTTAAATTGAACAAAAAAAATGATCAATATTTTGATAGATATTATTTCTTAAAAGAAACGCCTATTGTTTTTACAATGGGAACTAATTTGGAATTAATATTTCCACTTCTATGTTTTGAATTTATTACAATGGATTCCAAATCTAGAATCAGGGGTTCCAAATTGTGTGAATATATTACATTTATTTTTATATTTTATAATGATTTACTTCAGTAAATATTTTATTTACCTTGTTTAAATGGTAAATCTAGTAAATTAGGGTAATATAATATTATAATAATATTATATAAAACTGGCACATGTCCTAATCCTATTTTTGGATACATGTACGACCATGGGAATCCTTGGGTCAATTTGTGGGACCCCATGGAGCCACATAGAATCTATAATGACACATTATATTATTTAATTTAAAGTAAACCCAAAAATTACAAAAAAAAATATATCATTTAGTAATTCAATTTTTACAAGTTTTTATATAAGTTATATCTTCAACTATAAATATTCATTTGAAAGATAAAATATTTCCTACATAATGGTATTTTATTCATAATTTTTAGACACCAAATAAATAATATTATATATGACACAATGATGATGTACTAATTACCTTATTAATAAATGATTTAAGGAAATGAGATTTTTAAATCTAAAAAACTATCTAATGTGACGACCCGTCCCCGTGGGGCCCATGAGGCCACTCCCCAAGCCTACCTCCAATAGTCTGAGGGCTGGTGACTTGCACCGAGTAGGAATATTACTACATGTGAAGAATTTCATAATACCATGTACCCACACACACATCTCCAAGCCCAAAAATTCTAAAATGTAAAAAAAAACACTAAGGAACAAAATGCATGCATACATCTAAACCCACCAACAGCGTATGATGAAAAGTAATGTACTGAAGGTAGACTAGGACAGAATACAAGCCCACCAAAAATAATAGTCTGAAAACTGAAAAGTCCAACCGGTAAACAGAAAGAGGTGTTGTGACTACTACTCGTAGTCGAAGGAACTCCTAGGCCTATAGGGAACTCGGAAAGCTCGGTCCTATCCTGGACTGACTTGGAAACTATCAATGAAATTATCATCTACACAAGACATAAAAAGTGTGGGAAAAGACCATGCAGGTGTGAGTATAACAATACTCCATAGAGGACCCCGAAAAACACAAGTCAGATATACTAAAAACCCAGACCCGTAATCTAGAGACATGTCACACAACTTCATAACCCCACTAGGGATTAATTTCGATTATTCAATGAAGTACTATTTTAGAGAGGACACACTCCATGAGTCTGGTAGCTCTGATAGTGTCTGTCCTAGAAGTTCTGTTTGTCGGGAAATTTCATGAGAGATATCCACACTCATTATAGGAGACACATTCCTGAGAGGTAAAAGGTCACGATAAATAGATACACTCATTATGGGAGACACACTTTTTTGTGGGGAAAAGGGCACAATAGTTATATACACTCATTACAGAATACACACTATTGAGTGGAGAAAGATCATGATACATAGATGAGGATCACTTCAAGGGCCATATAGGATACTGTGACTCTTCCCGAATTCAACTATTAGGTAGAGGATCGACGCCTGGTATAGTTGGTCATGTCGATTCCTGACTCTGCCTAGGGTTAATAATGGATAAAGGATTTCAATGTATGCCTCCCTGATGGATGCCTAACTCTATCACAGAATATCATGCTAAAGGGATCATACATATGATGAAGGAAATGATGAATTACCTTTAAGGGAATGAGAAAAAGGGGAACGATCCCAAAAAAACATGTCCAGGATACGGTGGACAAGAATACCAAACCATTTTCTAAAACATTACACGTCGTGTAGAAATTTCACACGCCTTGTCTTTAGACCCCGAGTACTTCCTGTCTACAACGGCCTACATCATAAGGCTGATCGTGTAGAAAATTCAGTACACAGTGTGTGGTACGGAGTGCACGCCGTGTTCGAGTCATCGAGGGTTGGCTCCTTGTATGCAGTCGTGTACCCATACATGGCCTCAACCCATGTGTTCTGACCCATGTATTGGGTACATTGGGTGACCTGTGTTACTGGCCTCACCTGGCCGTGTGGTGAAGTACACAGTCGTGTACCCCATCCTGTGTCCATGTATCCCCTAGGAATATGTCGAGTCCCTCGTAGTCGCCTGTGCCATTCTGCATAGAGAGTACACGCCATGTTCTCAATCCATGTAGTCTATCTTGTGTTTGTGTACCTTCCACGATACACGTCGAGCATCGAGTATGGTCCAACATGCCGTGTGACCTAGGGCACGCGTTGTGTGATTCATATATGATTCCCAAAACCCATGTCGTCACTGAGCTAGTCCACACGGCGTGTTCTTCGGAGAGACACTTCGTGTATTCTGGAAATTTCCTGAAATGTGAACCTTCGTCGTGTGGCTTCTGTGATGTCCCTTTCGTAGATCCAGCCATCCGATCATCATGAAACTCTCAGGTTTTGGTGGGCGTGATACCATGAAGCCAATTCCGTTGTTTTTGGACCTCCGATTGGCTATGAGTATGTGCAACGATCCACCCGCCTGAAGAACGCTCATAGAACGACCCTTCTTGATCCGATCTAATTTGTCATCCTCTATCATCGTCGCACCACTGAAAGACCATTGTGGTGTCGAATATTAAATTTGGGATCTTTGCGTTACAAAATGGTTGTGAAACGATTCATTGTTCCTCACCCAGCAAAGAACGCAAAGAACCCATAGAGAAAATAAAGGGGGAAGAAATACAAATCCAAAAATCGAGGAACGAACCTTCGCCATTGTTCGTCACAGTGTTGATCTGCTACCGTTATTTTGCTCAAACGGAGTGGAATAAAACAACAACTAAACATGGATTAATTCCTCAAAATCATCCAAACAAAACCCACCTGAAATAACTTACGAATCTGCAGATCAACTTGTTCATGGTTGATCCGTGTTCGTCATTTAAATCAAATTTGGGGAATATAATTTAAATAAAAAACCCCTACCTCAACTTGGATCGATCGCTGGTGAAGGGGGTCTGTTAAAATCATCGTCGAGATCCTCTAACCTCATTAGTGCAACGATTCTAAACTTTGATTCGTCATTGTTATTCACTGAGAGTTTTTTTCAATGCTCCATGGATTTTTCAGAGTTTCCTACTAATCAATGCCAACGAGGAACATTCAATTATACCAATAAAAATGGAAAACTATTTGTAATTCCATCACATTGTGGAATTAACGAGTTAGCGTTGCTTTTTCAGGGTCATTATAAAGTGGCATTTATTAATGAAACAACAGCCTAGTCACCGCGCTACTGGGGATGTTTCCATATAAAATAAAATAAACATTGCTATTTTTTTATTTTTATTTAACTTAAAACGTCCAAAAAATAACATTTTCCTTTGACCAGCGCCAGTTGAGGATGTAACCAAAAATACATAAAGTCATCGTCCCAGATGAAACGGTGCCCTCATATTTTTAATCTGGGCATCCGTTTGGAAACTACCACAAACGTGCAGACATGCTGACTAACATGACTTAAAAAAGGCTTATACCACCATTCTGGGAACACTAGGCCTCAGAATGATCTACAGTTTTCACACCCAATATCGTAATAATTCCATATAATATTTAAAAATAATAACTAGAAAATATGAGAATTTACATTCTCCCCACCTTGGGGCTTTACGTCCCCAAAAATCCAAAAAAGGATAATAAAAAAGATGTGGGTACTAGTCACGGATCTAAGCCTCCCGCTCCCAAGTGCTCTCCGGAAGTTTCATGTGTTTCCACCAGACGTGCTCAAGGGGAATCGATCTCCTATGAAGGATCCTCTCATGCTGAAACTCGATCTCCAAGAGGTACAAAGAAAAGGGAACTCCATCGTCGATGCCCATCTCGCCCCAGTCGAGGATGTTTGATGGGTCATGCACGTACCTCCTCAGTTGTGACACATGAAAGACTCCATGTAAACGATTCCAATATGGTGGTAGAGGTAGGTGGAATGCCACACCGCCAACGCTGCACAATATCTAGTATGGTCCGATGAACCTCAAAGATAGCTTGCTGCCCCGTAAAAATCTCAGTAGCCCTTTTCGAGGTGAGACCTGAAGAAACATGTGGTCTTCCTCTTCGAACTCCAGAGATCTCTGTCGTCTATTAGCATAAGACTTTTTCCAGCACTGTGCAATCTTAATCCACTCTCGGATGATTTTAACCTTCTCATTGGTATCTCACACCATCTCTGGACCAATGAGTGCTGACTCTATAAGGTCAGTCCAGGAAAGCGGTGACCAACAGGGTCTCCCATAAAAGGCCTCAAATGGTGGCATACCAATGGAGGAGTGGTATCTATTGTTGTACGTAAACTCCATAATGTGGTAGGTGGTACTCCCTACAGTGAACAAAGTCCAAGATATAGGCTATGAACATATCCACAAGAACCAGAATGGTTTTCTCCATCTGACCATCAGTCTGGGGATGAAATGTTGTACTCAAGAATCGCTGAGTCCCAAAGGCATCTTGCAATCCCTTCCACAACCGGGATGTGAAACAAGCTTCTCAATCTGAGACTATCGTCAATCGGATGCCATGAAACTAAACTATCTCTTTCACGTAGAGGTGTCCCACGATCTCTACGGAACTCTTCTCACTGATAGCTATGAAGTGGGTCGACTTGGTGAGTTGGTCAACGATCACCTAGATGGAATCATAACCCATGGAAATCTGTGGTAATCATGTAACGATGTTCATCGATATTCCATACCATGTCCACTATGGAACTTCCAGGGGTGATATAATCCCACTGGAACCCGGTGCTCATCCTTCACCTACTGGCATGTGAGGCATCAGAAAATGAACTCTGTTACTGCTTTCTTCATGCCCAACAACTACAATTGTCGTCGGATATCTTGGTACTTTTTTCCCTTAAAGAATGTACTGCCAAGGGGTATGTATGAAACTCCCTCAGGACCTCCTCCTAAAACGCCACCAGTACAACAGTGTGTCCTCTGAAATGAAGTACGTGCTCCCCATCATGAGAATATCCATTAGGAGAATGTCCTGTGGATAAAAAAGCATGATAAGTCTCACATTCGGCATCCCCAAGTTGTGCTTTCCTAACTCGTTGTAAGAGATTAAGGGTGATATCCATCGACTACAGGTATGATGCATTCTCTCCATCCATGAAGGATAACTGCAACGTGGATAACTGATCTATCACCTCACTCAACAGCTGCAAACTTGACCTTCTTCTAAGAGCACCCACCACCTTGTTCCCCTTTCCAAGAGAATATATAATCATGATATCATAATCTTCGAGGAACTCGTGAAAAATCCTCTACCTCAGATTCATAAGTTTTTGTAAAATGATGTACCTAAGGCTCTTGTGGTCGGAGTAGAAGATAAATCGCTCGTTCATAATGTAGTGTCTCCACAACTTCCATGCGAAGACTATCCATGTCAACTTGAGATAATGGGTCGTATAGTTCTGCACATGTTCCCTAAGTTGGCGTGAACCATAATCAATCACTTCCTTCCTTGGCATCAAAACATAGCCAAGCCCTGTCCCTGATGCGTTGCAGAAAACTATGTAATCGACACCCTCCTCCAGCAATCTCAAGATTGGGATGCTTGTCAAACTCTATCTCAACTGCTCGAAAGCCTTCAAGCACTTCTTCCTCCACCTATAGGGTTTCCCTTTCCTAGTTAAGGCTGTCACCACTGCTAATATTTGGGAGAAATGAGGTATGAATCTTTAGTAATATACAGCCATCAAAATGAAGCTTTGCACCTCTTTCATGCTCCAAGGTGGCTCCCATGCTAACACTGCCTCCACATTGGCTGGGTGCACCACTACTCCATCTGTTGAGATGACACGTCCATGAAAGTTTACATATTGAATCTAGAAATTTCACTTCGAGGGATTCCTATAAAGCTGGTGCTCTTGAAGTATGTATATAACCATCCGTTGGTGTCTCGCATGCTCCTCCTATGATGCCGAGTACACAAGGGTGTCGTCGATGAAGACCACTGTGAATCAGTCCATGTATGGTTGGATGATTTGGTTCATCAGTCCCATGAACACTGTGGGGGTGTTCGTCATGCCAAAAGGCATAGCCAAGTATTCATAGTGACCGTAGAGGCATCTAAAGGCCGTATTCAGTATATCCTCATCCCGTACTCGTAACTGGTGATAGACTGATCGATGGTCAACCTTTGAGAACCATTGTTCCCATCTCAACTGATCTTAGAGGTCGTCGATCCTCAGTAGTGGATACATGTTCTTTACTTTCACCAATTCCATGTGCCGGTAATCTATGCACAACCTCAAAAATCCCTCTCCCTTCTTGGGAAACAAGACTAGGACTGGTCAGGGTGAAGCTCTGGGTCTCACAAAACCCTTACTATGAAAATCCTCAAACGGCACCCTTATCTCGCGAAGCTCTACGAGAGCCATCTGATATACTGGTGAAGAAATTTGTGTCTTCGCAAGGTTTAATTCTATGTAGAATTCAATTTTATGGTGGGGAGGTAATCCTGAAAAATCATCGGGAAAGACGTCATTATACTCTACCACTACTGTTGGGAACTGAGTGCTCACAACATCTACTGCTCCGAGGGTACGGCTAATCATCTCATTAGTGATCTTATGCACCCCCTATACATGATCCCATTCTGTGAGGCCTTGTTCTCATTCTCTCCGAAAAGGGAAACCTCGTCCCATCACTGGAGACACAGAACACTCTTCATCTAAAACAGTCAATCTGGCCATGGACCAAAAATAACCAATCCATAATGAGAATGACATCGTAAGGCCTCAACGACACCAACATTAGGATACAACCTAAACTCTCTCCTCCAAGGGTAATATCACATTGTCTGCAAAGGTGTGTGATCGTCGAATACCCTCCCACATGTGTCTCCAAGCATCAGGATCGAGTCAACAGTTCTACCAGAATATCAAGGATTCAAAAAATACATGTGGTGATGAAGGAATCATGGGAACCTGTATATAAGTATGGAAGATAAGGTAGATATGACACATATCATACCTTGTATCATCCCTAGAGCCTCTGGGTTTTACACCTCAACCACATGCAGTTTTCCCTGCCCCTATCCCCCAGATCCCTGATCCTAGTACGGACCTCATGGGGGTGGTGGTGGAAGTAGGTCGAGGCGTCTGCCACCACCTACATCTCTCCCTACTTCTCTTCCACATATGCCACCTGGCGGGTCTGTCTACTACAATCTTTGCCTCTGCCTCGATGGTCCATTCACCACTTCACAGTCAGCAGCTTGACGGGTCGTGCAATCTCTAGCGAGATGTCCCCTACCTTCACACGTGTAACATAGATTCTCCCTAGGATGACTGGATCCATCCTGAGAGCTTTGGACTATCGATCCTATTTCTTGGGTCCTCCTTGGACATTTCCCACATCCAGATCATTGTGCCTGACGTCAGCTCCCTACTGCTCGGGTATCTGCACCTGTCTGCCTGCTCCTGACTACAGTCAGCCATCTCTGCTCCTCCATGTAACTCTCTATCACCAAGGACCACTCGAGAACTTCAGAATATGACATAATGCATAGAGGCAAGACACAAGCTCTGATGTCTCGTTGTAGACCTCACTTGGTCAGAGCTTTGAAGTACTGATCCCTGACCATATACATCAAGTACCTGGAAAGTTTGGTGAACCTTGATGAATAGTTGGCTATCATCAAACGACCCTGAGGGAGCTGACGAAGCTCCTGGATGTGCATAGCTCTCAGCTTAACTGGAGATAACTCCTCCTTGAATAGTCTCTCATACCCCGTCCTTGACAGAGTCTTCTGATCGTGAGTCTGTGTTGTCAGACTCCACCATTATCCCACCGAACCCTAAAGAAGGCTCTCTCCTATGATCACCATCTAGTCTTCTGGCTCCCTCACTAAATGAAAAAATATGGTCACTGCATCAAGCCATTTCTCAGCCACCTGATGGTCAGGCTCTCCATGGAACCCGAGGGGTCTCTCTCTCTATAAATCATGGAGTGTGCTAAGTATGCTCCCCTGGTCGGTCGGTACTGTAGGTAACACGGGCTTCTCCACTGGGGGTTACATTGCAGGTGAACCACCGCGTGGTAACGCCTAGGGAAATGTTCCTTCTATCGAAGTCTCGTCACTGAGGTGGTCATCCTCCTAATCGTGCTACTGAATCCTAGTGGGTATGTGTCGCGGAGGCATCCTATAAAGAAACAAGATGTAACATGAGTATATATGGACATCTGACTCAATGGACATGGAAAACACAACCCATTCCTATATAATGCATGTAACTTTCTTTTATTTCCCTATAACCATTGTTTTCATGTACCGAGTTCAAAATAATTTTATCAGATTCTAGGAGTGTGGATACGTCAGCCGCTGCACCAACAGTGGAGTCTCTATCCTAAATGCTGAGCTCAAAACACTTAACACTGTATCCCAAAAACCATCTCCCAGACTCTTGGTCCTATGATAGAATCGACCACCTCTAATACCACTCTATCATGACCCGTCCCAGTTGGGCTCACGCCGTGACTCCCCATGCCCACCTCCAATAGGCCCGGGGCTGGTGACTAGCATCGAGTGTGGATATTAATACAAGGGAGGAATTTCCTAATAACCTATACCTACACACACATATCCACAACCACAAATTCTGAAATGTAAAAAAACACTATGTAAAAAAATACATGCATACATCTAAACCCAACAAACAAAGTATGATTGAAAGAAAATTACTCAATGTAAACTGGGCCAGAATACAAGCCCACCAAAAATAATAGTCTGAAAACTGAAAAGTGCCACTGGTAAACACAAATAGGTACTAGGACTATAGCTCATAGCCGAAGAAATGCCACAGCTAGCAGAGAACTCCGAAATCTCGGTCCTGTCCTGGTCCTCCTTAGACTATGTCAATGGGCTCCTCATATACACAAGACACGACATGTGCGGGAAAATCCCATGCAGGGGTGATTATAACAATTCTCAGTAGAGGACCCAAAGAAACACAAAGGAAGTACACAAAGGAAAGGCACAGATAGCTCTACATAGTATATTTCTACTTAACATATAATAAAATGTCACAAATCTGATATACTCAAAACCCAGACCCATAATCTAGAGACAAGTCACACAACCGCATTCCCACTCTAGGGATTTATATCAAAGATTCCACAAAGTACTCGTTCTGGGAGGACAGACTCCACGAGTCTGGTAGCTCTGATGGCATCCATCCGAGAATTTCTGTTCATCGGAAAACGTCCCAAAAGATAGCCACACTCATTACAGTAGACACAATCCTGAGTGGGAAAAGGTAAAAATAGATATATACACTTATTATGGAATACACACTTTGGAGTGGGGAAAAGTTCATGATAGATAGATACAGTCATTATGGGAGACACACTCTTGAGTGGGAAAATATCACGGTACACAGATGAGGATCACTTCTAGTGCCATGGAGGATACCATGACTCATCCAGAATTCACCTGTTATGTAGAGGATCGACACCAGGTAGAGTTGGCCATGTCGATGCCTGACTATACCTAGGGTAAAGAATGGATAAAGGATCTCAATTTGGGCCTCACGGATGGATTCCGGACTCTATCACAGAATGTCTTGCTAAAGAGATTATACTCCTATAGAGGGAAACAATGCCTGAACTTCAAGGGAACGAGAAGAAGGGGCACTAACCCAAATGAAACATGTCCCGGATATGGTGGAAAAGATGTCCAATCAATTTTTCAAAAATTACACGGCATGTAGAAATTTCACATGATGTGTCTTCAGACCTAGGGTACTACACGTGTTCAACGGCCCGTGTTGTAAGGCTAGTCGTAACGAACATTAAGTACATGACATGTGGTACGATGTAAACACCATGACCGAGTCATCCGGGGTCGTCTTTGTGTACATGGCTCTCTGCCTGTATAGGGCCTCAACACATGTGTTCCAACCCGTGTATTGGGTACACAGGGTGACCCTGTGTTACTCGCCTCACCTGGCTGTGTGGTGGAGTACACAGTCATTTACTCCCTCCCGTGTCTGTGTATCCCCTGGAAACAAACCATGTCCCACGTAGCCACCTCTGCCATGCTGCATTGAGAGTACAAGATGTGTTCTAATGCCGTGTAGTCCATCCCTTGTCCGTGTACCTTCCATGATAGATGCTAATCTTAGGGGATGTTCCATCACTATGAGTGACCTGGGTCACAAGCCGTGTGATTTATATCTGATGCCCTAAACCCTAGATTCTTCTGATCAGTTCCACATGACGTGTTCTTTAGAGATACAGGCCGTGTATTCTGGAAATTTCCAGAAACGCGAATCTCTACTGTCGTGCCTTTCGGGATGTCCCATTCGTTGATTCAGCCGTCTGATCGCCATGAAACTCCCAGGTTTTGTTCGCCCTGACACCACGAAGCCAAATTTGTTGTTTTTAGACCTCTTATTGTCTCTGAAAAATTGCATCAATCCACTCGCGCAAAGAACGCTCGATGAACAACACTTTCTGATTCGGTCTGATTCGTCATCCGCTATCGTCGTCGCACCTCCACTGTCAAGCCTTCCGTGATGTCCCATTCATCGATCCAGCCGTCTGATCTCAATGAAGCTCCCTGGTTTGGGTCACCCAGACACCACGATGCCAATTATGCTGTTTTTAGACCATCGATCGTCTCCAAAAACATGCAACGATCCACACGCGCAAAGAATGCTAAAAAACTGCCCTTCTTGATCTGGTCTAATTTGTCGCCCGCTATCGTCGTCGCACCTCCACAAGTTCATTGTGGTGTTGAATCTTAAATTTGGGATCGTTTCCTCGAAAAACGGATGTGAAATGATCTGTTGTTCCTCTCCCCATGAAGAATGTGAAGAAATCATGGAGAAAAGGACGGGGAAGAAATCCGAAACAGAAAATCGAGGAACAAACCTGCACAGTCATTCGTCATGGTGTTGATATAATCCCATTAGTTGGCTTAAATAGAGTGGAATCATACAAAAATTAAACTGGTATTAATTCCTAGAAATCAAACCAATAAAACCCTCCCGCAAGAATGTACGAATCCACAGATCAACTTGTTCATGGTTGATCTGTGTTCGGCATTTAAATCAAAAGTGGGGAAAATAATTTATATAACAAAATCCTACATCAACTGGATCTATCGTTTATGAAGGGACCATTCTAACATCATTATCGAGATCCACCAACCTTTTGGCACAGTTATTCTCAACATAGATTCGTCTACGTTCATCACTGATAGTTTCCTCCATGATCCATGGATTCTCCAGAGTTTCCTCTCAATCCTTGCCAATTAGAAAAATTCAATTATCCCAATAAAAAGGGAAACGTGATTGGAATTCCATTACGTTGCAGATTTAATGAGACAATGTTGCTTTTTCAGGGTCATTATAACGTGGCATTTATTAAAGAAATAGCCGCCCTATCGTCGCACTGCATTGGATGATTCAATATAAAATAAAATAAACATTACAATTTAATTTTTATTATTATTTTACTAAAAACGTCCGAAAATTACCATTTTCCCACAACCCGCGTTGGTCAAGGTTAGACCCATTTTTAAGTAAAGTCGTTTTCCCAGACACAATGGATCCCTAAATTTTTTAATCCGGGCATCCATTGAGAAAATTCCACAACAGTGCACACATGCTGACTCACTTAACATAATAAATGTTCAAACCATCATTCCGGGCAATCTAGGCCCCAGAATGATGTGCTGTTTTCACGCCTGGTCTCATAATAATTCCATATAATTTTTAAAAATAATACACGGAACATCCGAGACATTACATCCAATACCTATAAAATTATTATAGGATGATTTTATTATAAACTGAAGTCATCTTATCATCAAATTTAATGAGTTATTGACCATTTGATACCGATATTCATTTTGTAATGAAACAATGTTTTTAATCATTACTAAAGAGATCCTCCTCACCCTTATAAAAATCCATCATCTCTATCCCATTTCTGTCACCTCTAAATCCTCTTAGCTCATTCAAACTCTACTCCATTAGGCTCCACACATCCCTATATTCCTACTAGATGTCTTAACCTAGGTAGAATTCACTTCAAGGAATACTATTGGTTCAAACCAAAGGGATTTACCCTATTTAAATGTATCATCTTCTCTTATATCTTTTATTTTATTTTACATATCCTAACCTATAAACTCTATTTATTACATTACATTATGAAAACACCATTATTATCAATTTATTAGGTTTATTTTTATAATTATTTGAACTACACTTCCACACACCTCCATCTAATGTATATGAACATATTTATTCTATCGACGACGAACTATTGCATCACGAAACAAGGATTTTTCAAATATCTCAAATCACCTCGTATGGTGGAAATTATGATGCAACTATATTTATAAATGATATATATTATTATTTTTATTTTTATGTTCCAATATTTTTCATTTATAGCACAACTTTATGTGTAAACGTGATCATTTCATTTGCGGAAGTGCGGACTACCGTCCCCTAAAAGTGATATGACTCATTCATGCCATCATAGAACGTATAAAGGATGGAGATACTGAAATTATGTATGATAATATAATGTAATTATAATATACCTATGTATCATTATGTTTTCATTATATTAAATATGAAATAGAAATGAAATTAGCGTTCTTGTGTACGTATGACTTACCATCTCCATGAATGATGCATTTCATTTCTTACCTTCCAAATGTTATGTACTATTATAAATACATATGTATACAAGATATATATGATATAAATGATATCAAAATCATGAATATCATTATGTACAAAATATAAATTTGACCACATGAACATCTTGTAATTATAAGATGTTTATTTGATCTCAATTTCTAAATATAAAAAAACCTCTGATATTAACATAAATGATTACATAATGTTTTTAACAAAGTAATATGTGATATTAAATGAATAATAAAAATGAATATTTTTTTAAGTAAGTAGAAATTAACTTTAGATTTTTCATTTAAGATATTAATGAACAAACGTGTAATTTCGGAAATGAGGTTAGGGGTTTTCATCACACATTTTATTCCCATGGGATTCATGGTATATTGGCCACTATTTCTGTTTGTGTCATGTATGTACTTCACATGAATGTTTTCACTTTGTAATAAAAAGTCATTTATTTGTATTTACATTTTCATTCTTTGATCCTTCTTTGATAAGGTGTGTGTTTCGTAAGATACAAAATCGGCAAGGGACCCTATCACCTTCCTATTTTAGTCAATGACTTCTTTTTTGTTATGTCTTTCAATTTACATTTTCTTATGTTAAGATATTTTATTGTATATAAATATTGATGTAAATTTTATGTCTATGTGTTAAGAGACCTTTTTCTCTCTCAACAAAACATTTTCTTACTTTTTAGTTGATGCCATTAGGCTGATGAAATTTTGTAATGGACCTTCTTAACCCAATTTCAATTCATTGGGTTAAACTTTTAATTGTTGGTTATGTCATGCTAGGAATATGTGTGAATGACATCTGATTGTTATAAACCGAATAACCAATAATATTGAGTGTATTAATACTTTTCACACATAATTTTTTAATTGATTTATCCTTAATTGGATGATACAATCCTTATAAGGGATTTTATCTCAATTTACAATCCATTGAAAATTCATTGATGTTATGAACCAATTCACATTAATATGATGTATATATTTTCCCTGGACATATTATACCATTAATATCCTTATTCTCAATATATTATACACTTTTAATAATGTTATTCCTCATTTATTTTTATTCAAGCATCTCTCATTTGGTTAAATATCATTAACTAAAATATCGTTTTAAATGTTTTAATGATTTATTATTGATAATATTTCTCATTAATTTCCATATTTTAATAATGGTTTTATGGATTAATTTATATGGAAATAAATGATTTTTAATTAAAATTTCATTCAAAATATTAAATGTGGTATGAGACACTTTGATTCAATAAATATCATTATTATAAAATTTAAATGTTTTTTAAAATGTTTTGATAAAACATTGATTATTTAAATATCATGATATGATATATTGTGATGGAAATGTCGAAATTTTATTTTTCCTTTATACTAGTTTTATGTGTTATGAATATGTATGGATCATGGGTATTGTTTACGTATATGGATGGTTCTGGGATAAACCTACGGCAGGTGAGCCCGAGATTGCTATGTAATTCAGTGGGTAACATGACAAAGGTAAACATTAATGTTTCTCCTACGAGATTTGTGGAATATTCTTTGATGTGTATGACAAACATAACTCCCTACACAGCTATGAAAACTAAAATATAATTATGTTATGTATTCCATAACATTCCTTTTCTTTCAACTTATTTTTTCTATTAATTTGAACCATTTCGCGATTTGTGTATGTCATCCTTGCACAAGGGACATGCTAATATTCTTTATATCGTTCAAATTTTATTGGATGTCTCCAAAGAGACTCATAACATTGCTTTTTTGATTTATGATTTCTATGTGTTATTCAAAAATATTATGATTTCATAAGGTATGTTATGATTGAAAAGTATGGTTTCATTGATTTGTATTTATTGGTGGAATAATGCTTTCATTCCTTATTTTATATCTCTTAATGAGCTTTTGACGCTCATCCTATGTTTTGAAAAAAATAGGGCTTAATGATTAATAGGTTCAAGGATGTGATCATGGAAAAATCATGATATCTAAAACATGGAAATAAACATGTTTTTTATATATGTTTTAATTTTATGAAAAAAAATGGAAACTGGGTAGAATTGACTACTCGGTAATTTTTGATTTGTAACGTAATTGTTACGACCAATTTCCCAAAAGATCTAAACCTGAAAAGATCCTCAAATGTTAATTCATGTTTTGACACAATATTAAGTAATTTTTAAGGATGGGTCTTTATATTAGGTATGAGAGAATGGTTTGGACAACTTTAGAGATTAGGATTTCTGATAGTCGCGTGGTTGGTCTCTATGTCAATTCATTAAGTTAAATCTATATTTTGTAACTTTTTCAGATAAATGAAGGATTCTTATTAATGGAAGCAGGAGGATATCAAATTACATTCCTATCTCTTCTAGATGATTTGCTTGAAATAATTATTGTAATGTCATGTATAGCCAACTCTGAAAGATTTTATAACATACAACTCAATTGAATAAAAATTATTTGATATCTCAAACACCTCCATTAAACCATGATTACATTGTGGATCCTGGGTTGTATTTAATCAAATTTTATTTTCTCAATATTCTCATATTTTCAAGAGAGGTAAATTTTATCTAGTATTTTTCAAATATTTTACATTATCACATGATATTGAAATTTATTATCATTTTTAAAAAGGTGATAATGAAGGAGACCCTTTGACTACTTATATATATTTGATTTTAGATTATAGTTTTCTAGAACATACTTATATTATTTTGATAGGACCATTGATTGAATGTTTCAACTCAATCTTGGTACTACTATTTTATAAATAGAATGTTTTATCAAATGTTTTTAAATTATATGTCATAAATGATTTTTTTTTATAAAAATATTTTTTGGTGATCACCCATATGACCCAATTTTTACGAGGTGTATTTGGATGAAGGGGGAAGACGATTTTTAAGGATATCTAAATCATTATTGCAAATTCATGGACCATCTATCAAGGTTAACATTATGATGATGAAACCAGGTGGATGAAATGTTCAAGTTATGATGTTATTTCTTTTGGAATGGTGTTATTTTATAGAGGAGAAAAATTCTCAATATATATAATACTTTATGAATTATGATATTGAGGACATTATGAGTCTGGATGAAAATGAGAGGAATAAAACAACCATTGAGGATAAACATTTTATGGTTATTTTTGAACATTTTATCTCATTTTTTGGAAGGTTATAAAATTATATAGTTTTTGAAATTGGAATACACATAGAACATGTGACAACCCTTTGTTTCGTGTAAATCTATGGGAATCGAAACCACAAGAAAAGTGTGATTGGGATTTATCACCTACCACTAGACTATGTGAAGCCCCTATTTAGTATGACTTATTATATTTAGTTAAAAGATTTTATTGATCAAGAATATGTTGATTTGGGATCTTATGATTTATCAAATGGATATCCTTAGGGTATGAAAATTATTTGGGGATTAATTTATAACAGATATTTTGGTAGATGTTTTCTCTTTCTGGGAAACTATTTACCAAAATAAAATATTATGCATTGGGATTTCAATTGTGGGGTAATTATTGACTTTTATTTATGGATAATCTATGTTTTTGTTATGGACATATGTTGTTTTTCGTTATTTATGGAAATGATTATCCTATCAAAGAGAATATGTGATTTGGTTAAATACACTTCAGTATTAGACCTTAAGAGTAGTCGATGTTATTTAGAGATAAATATTATGATTTATCATTGAAGGCTATGTGATCAAATCCTTGTAATTTTTTTTGTTTCAATCTTAGTTTGGAAAAATTTTATTAAATTTAAGGATAGTTTTTTATTGAATGGTCGTTCTTGAACATTGAGTAGTTTTTGTTGAATTTTTTAGATTAAGATTAGTATTTCTTTTTATAAAGGGTTATCCTTTTTGGGGATTATATGATCATGTTATATCCTTGTTGGATTTGGTTAGTGTCTAATGATAGGTGAAATATATAGTTATTATATTGTGGATTCTTTATTTCTCTACAAGTTCTTTATAGCACTTATGATGTGTCCAAGTCATCTTGAATACTCATCTTTTGGGGAAAAGAAGCGTTTTTGGTAAAAATTTCGTTAAGGATGAAAGTCTACTTGACAGGTAATTATTTTTAATTATGTTCGTAGTAAATATGATAAAAAATACCTCATCATTATTACAAGGAATATAAAAAAAAATTTGTTTACTTTTCCTACATGGAAGCCAATCACCATTTAACCCATCACAGGTTTGTGGTTTTCTTGTTGTTAACTATCTTCTAATAATATTTTCATTAAATCTCTATCATAAATTGACACTTTGTTTCTCCTCTATATCCATATTTTCATGGAATCTTAATATGTGTTTTCTTGGGTGACCATTGAACTTATCTTATTCCTTTTAATGAAATAGTATTATTGACTCCTTTTCCGAAGTGGGACTTTTAACGATGTTTATGAGAAAATTTTTAAAATTCCACGGAGGTAATTTCCAAAAAGGGGAAGGTGTAACATCTCAGGTGAATAAAGAATATGGAATTTTCATATTTATTAATATTTATGAAAAAAATATCGATTTTACTTTAATTTGGATTCCTTTTTCGATAGCATACATGATACACAACAACGGGTTTCATTTAAAACATACTTAACACACAATGTTACCTTATACAAAAAAATAATATAATATTATTATTACTTTAAATTGTAGTTAATGCACAGTCGTTGTATTGGAGGGAGTAAAAAAAACTAACTAAAATATTATTATACAGGTATGATAAATGTTTTTAAATTTATTCTATAAGGGATATAATCTTAAAATATGAATGAATCCAATATTAATCATAAACACTCCAATATTTTTTTAAATGGTCTATTTATTGCATTTTGATGGAGAAACTTTTTTAAATCTAGTTTTTTTCACTTTTATATGATAGATTTGACAAAATAATATTCTTTTTTAGAATCAGGACATCAAAATTTAATTTGGAAGAAGTTTTGGTTTTTTTTATAATGGTCATTTTGTTAACGAATATTGAAAAATACTACATTTTAATTCAATTCTACCATCTAATATAATTTATTTATATTGTTATAATATTTTTTTAATTTTTTTTAAAGTGTACATGGATTATATTTTTAAAATTTAATCCAATGTTGGTAATTAGAAGTAATTTCACACTTAAATTGAATAATAAAAGTGTCAATATTTGGATAGATATTATTTATTAAATACATGCTCTTTATTTTGACAATGATAACTAATTTTAAATTCATTTCGGCCAGTTATGTGTTTTGTATTTAGAAAACTGGATTCAATGTATGGAATTATTATGTCAAAGTGGTGGGAATATGTAACTTTTTTTATAGAAAATGATTATATTTACATTAGTAAATATTTTATTTACAATGGTTTAAAGGTAAATCTTGTAAATAAGGGTAAATATTAATATTATAATAATATTTCATTACCCTAACACGTGTCTTAATTTTAATGACCCGAATCTTGACGTACATTGAAATTACATTACTTTTGTGGAATACATAGTACATAACAAAAACACACACACAAGGACCGTAAAAGTTTAGTGTCTTTGGAAACTCGGAATATAATATTCTAATCATGGTGAAAGAACTTCAACATCTCCCATAAAGATCTTCCTTTTTTACCTAAAACCGTTCTTTATATCCTGGGGAAAAGAAAACATAAAAGGGTGAGCTAAAATGCTCTGTAAGGGTAAACAAAAGAAATATCAATCACATCATATTCATAAGAACATAACATTTTGGAAATCTTAACCTGTAAAAGAGAGCATAATTTCATAACATGTGATAAATCATAATAGTGAAATGAAATCCCAATAATAACATAAAACATGAAACTTTGTGGCATACACACATAATCATAGATAATCATTTCTTATTAGTCAAGACTCATTGCCAAGACTATCATAGTGGACAAAGTCCATTTCTGAGCCGAGTCACCCTCGTTTCAGTCCTGTTTCGCTGAACCGATATAACCTACTGTTCCATCCATGTCTATATCATAAGATATAAAATCTTTACACAATGAATTGGAGGGAGATATAGGTCCCACCCATCTCATAATGATACCATTCTTATGTGTGCCACAAAATCATAAATCATACATCATTACATAACCAATGTAATAAAAATGGGATTCTTAAACAACATGACATCGTAAAAAAATTCATATAAGATAAAGGATTTCATAAAAATAATTCCATCACAACATAATCATATCAATGTAATAATAGGGATAGAAACATAACCCTATATTATCTTAGATGGAATATAATTTTGATAAAAAAATTGACCTCCATGCTTGAGGAAAATATCCTTTCTACTTTAAAACCCTTTTTCCTTTCTTAACATATCATACAATTTTAAACTAAAAGAAGCTGATTAAAAATAAACTTGAAAACTTGTAAAGGAAGCTTCTTGGAAACAATTTTTTTAAAATCCATTCATTCCGTATAAGTTAAAAAAACACTCTTCGTACTTTTGTCGGAAAAGTCAAAAAGTACCTCGTACGAAAAACGACAAAAGATTCCTTTCATATCCTTTACTAAAAACTCACCGAAGGGTAAAATTGGATAAAAACTATTTTAGAAGGATAAAAATATTACATATTGAGGAAACATGGATGTGGATGATAAAATACACCCTAGTAAATACCAAAGTATAAACAATCTCGGATAAAAATGAGATTGTGATATTTCCCTTACCTTATGTCTGATATGCATTGTACATATCAGAACCTCCTGTATAATGATTTAAATAATGACATTAACTTATTAAATAATCATATTCATTGTTATGATATCATATATGGTTCACTTATGACTTTATATTACCCGTTCTTTTGTAAATTCCATGTTAAAGAAGCGTTTTGGGTAAAATCGTTTCATTTATCGTAGGTGTTTGGACTTGTTGGTCATGACATTATTATTACTAATATCATGATTTACATACTTCCAGAATGTAAAATATGATTTATATATCATATATATTCAGTATATATATATATAATAGATAGATAAATGAAATGAAACACACCGTTCATGGAGACGGTAGTCCGTACGTACACATGAACGCTATTTTCCTTTCCTTATTGTCTTGAATGGAAGTAAGTAGATGAAATATATATATACATAAATCCAGTAGATTTACCATGAATTATATTTCATTATCATTCATTATATATACTTTATAATCATTCTGGAATGGTTAACATGGATAATGAATCTCATCACATCATGGAGATGGTAGTCCGTACGTACGCAAGAGCGATGATATCGTTCCCATGGTCGTGGAATTGTGTTGAAGTGTATTTATACTATTTCAGTATCAATATCACTTTATAATAATAATATATAGTTACTCATTACACCATTATACCCATCCAATTAAGGTGGTTGCGGAAAATAGATTTCACCACGGCGTGGAGACGGTATTCCGTACGTACGCACGCGCGGTGATTTCCTTTTTCCGTAGGATGGATAGAAGGTTAGTTAGAGTTGTTTCATATTTATAATAAAATATCAGTATATAATAAATACTTATGTTATTATTTTATCATGAAACAACTAAATAAGAAGAAGTTGAAGAATAAAAAAATTGAAAAAGATCGGTAATGGATATTACCTCTTTTTGACACGCCTTCACTTAACCTCCACTTAAAGAACTAAGGATGGTCTTTGATTAAGACCAGGACATCTAGGATGATACTAGGGAAGTGAAGAAGATATTTTGGCAGGGTTTGGGAGAGCTTTAATTCTCAAATTGGTGTGAGGATGAGAGGGAGGAGGTGCCCTTTTATAAGGGAGGAGAGGGGCACCTTAGGAAAATCTCCAAATATTATTTTATATTAAGGTCAAATTCGCTTTATGATGTTTCCAAAGGGTCTTATTTCGAAGATAAAGTGGGGATGGGTCGCAATCCTCTCATCCAATAGTATTTAGACAAGTTTGGGTTATTATTTTAACCTTATTAATTAGATTTTACTCTAAGTTAAATAATTTAACTTTTACCGTGTCTTTTTTTTTTCTTACACTATATGGTTAATAAACTTAACATAACAAGACAAACGAACCCCAAATTGTTTATTATTAATATATTTATCCTTATATAAGTCATTTGGCTGAACCTTAGAATTTTAGGAATTAAATAACAATTAATAATATAATATTTGTTTTAAAGAACTAATTTATGTCAATTTTGACACTATTTGGTACATGATTTTTATAAAATTCATAACAGAATGATAAGTTCGAAACAAGTTACTTATATCAACCATAACATGTCATATTAACCTAGAAAATTAATTTAAGTCATAAAAAGTCTAAAATTACATTTATATGGGCATTTATAACATCAATTATGTCAATATTTCATTAATAAGACAATTACTGCATCATCTTTGTGTCATAATAAATGTGACCTATTTAATCTCTAAAAATTCTAAAAAAATTCCTATGATGTAGATAATTGTATTATATTTCTGGAGACTATTCAGTTTCGAAGTTTCATGAAGTTTATCACTAAATTAAAATTATTATACTTATATGATTTAAGAAAGTGACATGTTGTCACATTCTTTGGTTTTAATAATAATTAAATTATTTTCATGGACAAAAGTCCATAAAATGAATCTAGTCCGACCCTTAGTTTATATGGGTCTACTTTTAGCCATCCAATAAGATTTTTCCAAGTGTTAAGGTATTTTTATAATCTTATATTTACCCTTAATTACCCGATTTACCTTTAACTATAGTAAATAAAATTTACCGTAGTTACTATTCACTATGCCCAAAAATAAAAAGTAGTTTATTAACATAATTTGGACCCACTGATTACAAATATGGAATACATTTTTCCAAATAAAATACACAAAATATGCTGAAATTAAATTAAAATTAATCCTGTTGTCGAAAGAAAACAGGTTTTTCTTTAAAACATTGCAAAAGATTGGATTGATTTAACCTACGAATTCAAGGTAAAATCAATGCTAATGACATACATTATATTAAATGGTAAAAATATATTCTATTTATACTTTAAAACCATTCAATAATATATTTTAACCACATAGTATATTATGATGAAAAAAGTTGTTTTTAATTAAAATATAGTGTTTTTTACTATTCATTAAAATATGAAAGTTATCGGAAAAATATCAAAACTTTATCTAATGTAAATTTATATATCCTGATTCAAAATAATAATTTTATTTGTCAAATTGAACATATAAACATGTCAATAACTAGATTTAATGTGGGTGCGCCATCAAAAGGCGGAAAAACTGCATTTTCTGAAAAATACTTATTTTACCCGAAAAATTTATTTTCTTCTTATACCATGTTCTAGAAAATATGTTAGATGAATAATAATGTTATACAATTAAAAAATTTAGTTAATACTATTCATAATGGCTAGTTCATGACAAAATTATAATAATATATCGTTGTTTATTAAAACCCGGTATTGGGTACAACACACGCTATCGAGGAAGGTCGCGATTACGTGTAATGCAAGCCAAGTCAGGGTTGCGTGTTGTGAAAGAATCCTTCATTGTTTTGTATATCATAATCCAACCATATTTCATTTATAAATTGAATATATATATATATATTCAATGTTGTGTAGAATAACTATTATCAAAATTGTGTGTAACACGATCCAAGAATAGTTTTGCGTATACTAAAAGCTAATATGGTGTTGCGTATAGCGCAAGGTAATCTTGGTGTAGAATACAACACAAGACATTAATGAAACTAAAAGAATATTTTTCATAAAATCTCGGGGTGTTACATTCTACCCCCCTTAAAATGAATTTCTCCCTCGAAATTCGTTGGGGTTATAAATGGTTTACTATTTGAAAGTTTCTTTAATAGAATCCCACATCCTAAAAAGGAATACCAAAACCAATCTTTAAAAAAAATGTATGAAACGTAACGGTTACCGAAATAAACTATTCACTAGGTTTACACATAGGTGAAAATATGGATATGGATGAGAAATCTAACAATCATGTTCTGATGGAGAGTGGTAGAGAACATGGCTATGGAAAAGCCAGCAATCACAAAGCCATAAATTTGTGACGATCTAAGGTACCATCTGATTCATCAGATATAAGAGCATTAGGACAGCATTTTTGGTTATCATGATCATTTCCCTAAAGTTGATGAAATTGGAATTAGAAGAAATACTTTCGTGATTTTGGTATAGTCTCACTGTTTGTCGTTCTTTGGACCATTTCCACTTCATCTCTTAATGAAATGAAGTTGAATTTGTCATTCATGATGTGTTAGCAGATCATGTGATAGAATGATGGGTCATTCCATCTGTCTCAAACAAAAGGTTTAAAAAGTTATCAAAAAATACATAAGTCCATCTATAGTGAGATTAATCATATATGGTTCCTAAAATGGACTTATACTTCATATATCATACTTCTTAATATAATAAAACTTGTTTATACTAAACAGGGATTTCCTGTAGGCTAGTGGTAGGAGATAAAGGCCGGTCGCACTTCGGTTGTGGGTTCGATTCCCACAGCCTTGTCCGACACGATGGGATGTCGCCCGTCCTGCAGGTTGTCCTTTTTCTAAAGCTATATTACTATAACATCCCATCAACAATATCAAATAATATTTATCCTTAAACAATACTAACTTATGTCCAACATAATCCCTTCCAATCTTTAGGCTTATCTAAACTACTTCAGTCCAAGCTCATAGTATAAAGAAAATGATCACGTGAATGCCATCTTTTATTCCCCATATATCATAAGATATATCTTTTTGGTCAAATTAAAAACATGTGAATACCTTAATAATGTATTTTCTTGAAGAATGAATACCCATTGAACCTTATTGAAAACATGAATGCTGTCAAAAGGTAAATATTTCCACATACCAAAATCCAAAAATTCTATATACTCAAACCATGATATAACCTTCTCCTTATATCAGTCATGAGCTCATGAATAATATCAAACATTTAATTTTCCCTTTATTCCTTCATTATGCGCATATCATCTACATTCCAAAAATATCTGAATAACCTTTCATTGATACTGGTACCATTAATCATACACTTTCAAAACTCAAGGAATGGAAACAGTGTAACAATACATAGATGTCTCTTTATTCCATAGTACCATGAGATTACTTATATAACATTACACATTATAAACAAGTAATCATTCCACTACCATCTTAAACCATTGACCGAGCTTCAACGATTCTTTCATCTCACATATCATTTGTAGTCTCTTCATCATCATCAACATAAATACTACCCATACGACCATATTGATTCTCTTCATGAGACTTTCCCTTAGGGCATTGGTTTGCCTAATGCCAGTACATTACACATTTAAAACATTTATCCATTGTTGATGTCGTAGAAATACCATTATCTTCATCCTTGGTGTTAACTGAACCTTTTCCTTTGCACTTACTGGCTTTGTTTCCTTCTTTTCCACACCCAAATCATCTTCCAGTTCCTTTGAAACATTCTCCTTGATTCCTCTTCCCACATGATTTACATAGGGGAAATTGAAATTTCTTTCCTCTATGATCATCATGAAACTCCATCTTTCTCTTATTAGCTGAGTTAGGAAACTTAACAAATTTTACTTTATTGATCATATTATGAGATTGCTGATTCGGCATAATAATGATGTTTGGACTTCCAAATACCATTTCATTTGGTTTCTCATGAAGAATATCATTCCATTGTCCACCATATCCTCCATTATCCTGAATCATCTTGTTTCTAGCCATTTTCTAAAACCCAAAAAGAATAGTGTGAGAGGTAAAAATCATAATAAAGGGGGAGTAACTTCAATATATTACATCTTTGGTATAATCTAATATCGTTACCATAGTTCTAGGACTATATACTATATGTATACTTATCCTTAGGGACATCCCTAGATATACCTTAGAAATATCTCTAGGGATCTTACTAACGTTTTCGCATCCTAGTTTCCAAAGGTTGACTAAACCATTCCTCTGATACCAACTTTAACGACCCGAAGCTTGACGTACATTGACATTACATTACTTTTTTGGAATACTTAGTACTTAACAAAAACACACACATAAGGACCGTAATAGTTTAGTATCTTTGGAAACTCGGAATATAATCTTCTAATCGTGGTGAAAGATCTTCATCATCTCCCATAAAGATCCTTCTTTTTTTACGTAAAACATTTATTTATATCCTGGGGAAAAGAAAACATAAAAGGGTGAGCTAAAATGCTCAGTAAAGGTAAACAAATGAAATATCAATCACATCATATTCATAAGAACATAACATTTTGGAAATCTTAACCTTCAAAAGACAGAATAATTTCATATCATGGGATAAATCATAGTAGTGAAATGAAATCCCAATAATAAAATAAAACATGAATCTTTGGGTCATACACACATAATCATAGAGAATCATTTCTTTTTATTCAATACTCATTGCGAAGACTATCTTAGTGGACAAAGTCCATTTCTGAGCCGATTCACCCTCATTTCAGTCCTGTTTCACTAAACCGATATAACCTACCCTTCCAACCATGTCTATCTCACGAGATATAAAATCATTACCCAATACATTGGAGGGAGATATAGGTCCCACCCATCTCATAATGATACCATTATTATGTGTACCACAAAATCATAAATCATACATCATTACATAGCCCATGTAATAAAAATGGGATTCTTAAACAACATGACATCATAAAACAATTCATATAAGATAAAGGAATTCATAAAAATAATTCAATCACAACATAATCAAATCAATGTAATAATAGGGATAGAAATAGAACCCTATATTATCTTCGATGGAAAATAATTTTGATAAAACACTTGAACTCCATTCTTGAGGAAAATATCCTTTCTACTTTAAAACCCTTTTTCCTTTGTTAACATGTCATACAATTTTAAACTAAAAGAAGTTGATTAAAAATAAACATGAAAACTTGTAAAGGAAGCTTCTTGGAAATAATTTTTTTAAAATCCATTAATTTCGTATAAGTTAAAAAAACATTCGTCGTACTTTTGTCGGAAAAGTCAAAAAGTACCTCGTACGAAAAACGACAAAAGAATCCTTTCATATCCTTTACTAAAAACTCACCGAAGGGTAAAATTGGTTATAAACTATTTTATAAGGATATAAATATTACATATTGAGGAAACATGTATGTGGATGATAAAATACACCCCAGTAAATACCAAAGTATAAACAATCTCGAATAAAAATGAGATGGTGATATTTCCCTTACCTTATGTCCGATATGCGTTGTATGTATCTGAACCACCTTTATAATGATTTAAATAATGTCATTAACTTATTACAGAATCATATTCATTGTTATGATATCATATATGGTTCACTTATGACTTTATATTACCCATTATTTTGTAAATTCCATGTTAAAGAAGAGTTTTGGGTAAAATCGTTTCATTTATCGTAGGTGTTTGGACTTGTTGTTCTTCAAATTATTATTACTTATATCATGATTTACTTACTTCCAGAATATAAAATATGATTTATATATCATATATATTCAGTATATATATATATATATATATATATAATAGATATATAAATGAAATGAAACACACTGTTCATGGAGACGGTAGTCCGTACGTATGCATGAACGCTGTTTTCCTTTCCTTATTGTCTTGAATGGAAGTAAGTAGATGACATATATATATACATAAATCCAGTAGATTTAAAATTTCATATATTTCATTATTATTAATTATATATACTTTATAATCATTCTGGAATGGTTACCATGGATAATGATTCTCATTGCATCGTGGAGACGGTAGTCTGTACATACGCACGAGCGATGATATCATTCCCATGGTCGTGGATTTGTGTTTAAGTGTATGTATAATATTTCAGTATCAATATAACTTTATAATAATCATATATAGTTACTCATTACACCATTATACCCATCCAATTAAGGTGGTGAAGGAAAATAGATTACACCACGGCGTGGAGACGGTATTCCGTACGTACGCACGCGCGGTGATTTCCTTTTTCCGTAGGATGGATAGAAGGTTAATTAGAGTTGTCTCATATTTATAATAACATATCAGTATATAAGAAATACTGATGTTATTACTTTTTAATGAAACATCTAAATAAGAAGAAGTTTAAGAAGAAAGAAATTGAAAAAGATCGGTAATGGATATTACCTCTTTTTGACGCGCCTTCACTTAACCTCCACTTAAAGAACTAAGGATGGTCTTTGAAGAAGACCAGGACATCTAAAATGATACTAGGGAAGTGTAGAAGAGATTTTTTCAGGGGTTGGCCAAGCTTGAATGCTCAAATTGGTGTTAGGAAGAGAGGCAGGAGGTGCCCTTTTATAAGGGAGGAGAGGGGCACCTTAGGAAAATCTGAAAACATTATTTTATATTAAGGTCAAATTCGGTTTATGATGGTTCCAAAGAGTCTTATTTCGAAGATAAAGTGGGTATGGGTCTAAATACTCTCATACAATAAGATTTAGACAAGTTTAGGTTATTATTTTAACCTTATCAATTAGATTTAACTATAAGTTAAATAATTTAACTTTTACCGTGTCTTTTTTGTTTTCTTACACTATATGGTTAATAAACTTAACATTACAAGCCAAACGAACCCCAAGTTGTTTATTATTAATAAATATATCCTTATCTATGTCATTTGACCGAACCATAGATTTTAGGAATTAAATAACAACTAATAATATAATATTTATTTTAAAAACTAATTTATGTCAATTTTGACACTATTTGGTACATGATTTTTATGAAATTTATAACAGAATTATAAGTTCAAAACACGTTACTTATATCAACAATAACATGTCATATTAACCTATAAAATTAATGTAAGTCATAAAAAGTCTCAAATTACATTTATTTGGGCGTTTATAACATCAATTATGTCAATATTTCATTAATAAGACAATTACTGCATCATTTTTGTGTCATAATAAATGATAATTATTTAATCCATAAAAATTATAAATAAATTCCTATGTTGTAGATAATAGTATTATATTTCTGGATAATATTCATGTTCGATGTTTCATGAATTTTATCACTAATGTAAAATTGTTATACTTATAAGATTTAAGAAAGTGACATGTTGTCACATTCTTTGGTTTTAATAATAATTAAATTATTTTCATGGAAAAAAGTCCATAAAATGAATCTAATCCGACCCTTAGGTTATATTGGTCTTCTTTTAACCATCCAATATGAATTTTACAAGTGTTAGTGTAATTTTATAATCTTATATTTACGCTTAATTACTCGATTTATCTTTAACTATAGTAAATAAAATTTACCGTAGTTACTATTCACAATGCCCAAAAAGAAAAAGTAGCTTATTAACATAATTTGGACCCACTGATTCAAAATATGGAATCCATTTTTTCTAAATTCAATACCCAAAAGATGCAGAAATTAAAATAAAATTAATCCCGTTGTCGAAAGAAAATGTGTTTTTCTTTAAAACATTGCAAAAGATTGAATTGATTTATCCTACGAATTCAAGGTAAAATCAATGATAATGACATACATTATATTAAATGGTAAAAATATATTCTATTTATACTTTAAAACCATTCAATATTATAATTTAAACACATAAGATATTACGATGAAAGAAGTTGTTTTTAATTAAAATATAGCGTGTTTTTACTATTCATTAAAATATGAAAGTTATCGGAAAAATATCAGAACTTTATCTAATGTAAATTTTTATATCATGATTCAAAAGAATAATTTTATTTGTCATATTAAACATATAAACATGTCAAAAACTAGATTTAAAGTGGGTGTGCCATCAAAAGGCGGCAAAACTATATTTTTTGAAAAATACTTATTTTACCCCAAAAATTTATTTTGTTCTTATAAAATGTTCTAGAAAATGTGTAAGATGAATAATAATGTTATAAAATTCAAAATTTAGTTAATACTATTCATTACGGCTAGTTCAGGGCAATATTATAATAATATATCGTTGTTTATTAAAACCTGGTATTGTGTACAACACACGCTATCGAGGAAGGTCGCGATTACGTGTAATGCAAGCCAAGTCAGGGTTGTGTGATTTGAAAGAATACTTCGTTGTTTCTTATAACAGAATCCAATGATATTTCATTTATACATTGAATATATATATATATATACTCAATATTGCATAGAATTACTATTATCAAAATTTTGTTTAACACGATCCAAGAATAGTGTTGTGTATACTGAAATCTAATACGGTGTTGCGTATAGCGCAAGGTAATCTTGGTGTAGAATACAAAAGAAGACATTAATGAAATTAAAAGAATATTTTTCATAAAATCTCGGGGTGTTACATTAATCATATTTGAGGATACATGTGTATCCATGGGAATCATTGGGTCTATTTCAGGACCTCATGGAGCCACATAAGAGGGATAATGACACTATAATTATTAATTTAATGAAAACAAAAAAAATTACATAAACATATATATTTTTGTAATTAAATTTCTTACATGGGGTTATTTAATTTATCTATTTGACAATAAATATTAATCTGAACTCTATAATTGTTTCCATCATCATAATATTTTTTTATAATTTTCAGACATCAGATAAATACAATTTTTTATGACGCAATTAGGATGCAGTGATTACCTTATTAATAATTGATCTAATTGAATGAGACTATAAAATCTAAAAATACTCTCAAAACCAATCCAATTATTATTGGATAATTTTATTTCAAATATTAGTAATCTTATCTTCAAATTTAATGAGTTTTTGACCTTTATAAACAGAAAATATGTTTATAGTGACATAATGTTTTCAAACATTCCTAAAGAGCCCCTCCTCCCACTTATAAAAATCCATAAACTCTTACCCATTACTGACACCTCTAATTCCCCTTAACTCGTCCAAACTCTTATCAATTAATCTTCTTACATCTCTATCTTCCTCCTAGAATCCTTAACTTACGTAGAATAATCATTAATGAATCCATTTGGGTCAAATGAAAGGGAGTTACCTAATTTAAAGGTAATGTCTTCTCATTAGTTATTTTCATTTATTTTACTTTTCCAACCCCATAAAGTCTCATTATTCATTTCATTTATAACAAAATAAGAATAGTCAATATAATATGTTTTCTATGTGAATTATTCTAACTACACTTCCACAAACCTCCTTCTAATGGATACAAACAGTTATTTTTCGTGATGAACCCTCGCTCAACTAATTCGACGATGTAGGGGTTATTCATTTCTATTGGTGAATTTCATCCGTCATCATTCCTTGTACATTTGGACTGCTTGTTACCAGTTAACGGGAGGGGCTGGACCGCACAAACACGGCCAACCCTCCTCCACTTTTATCTTCTCTTCCTTGTGGTTGAATGGAATGAGGATGGTGCGGTGTCGTCACACCGCGCCGGGTTATGCGGTAAGGTATGCACGGCGCCGTCGCGCCGCGCCTTTGAATCGAACAAGAACGTGGCGTCGTCGCGCGGCGCCGGAGACCCCCGAAAACACCGCGGCCGGAGCGGGGCCGCGGTGGAGGGGTTTGGCGCAGTCATGCCACGCCGGACGGTCCAAGGCCGCGACTGAGGCTGCAGCGGAGCAGGGGAACCGGTGGGTGGTTCTGGGCCGCTGGCGTCGGTGCAGGGGGACCGGCTCTTGTCGGTCCCGTGGTGCAACTGCCGGCCCACCGGAGCAGGCTGGCTGGACAAAAGAAGAGTCGGGGGTTCGTAAACCCCGGCTGGCCAGAAATGAGCGGCCCCCCACATGGGGGAAACAAATTACAAATGGGCAGGAAGCAGCCCCCCCCCCCCGCCCGCACCCCTATCCGCTCAGCCGAAACGGTCCAGCCACCTGGCTGGTGCCAGCGCGCCGGGCCGGCTGCCCAGCCCAGTCCGCCAGGTCGGGCCGCTTGGCCGGGTTGCGCCCAAACCGGGCCGCGCCCAAGCAGGCCAGACCCTGACCCGGGTCGGGTCGCCCAGTTCGGTCCGACCCAGGGGGTACCGGGCCGGGTCGAACCGGGCCCGAACCCCCTAATACCGGACCTATCACGGAATTATGCCCATAACATGGGTTTCATACCTCTGATAGACTCACCGTTAGCTGCGATGTGATCCATGGATTGAGACGGTCGTTTAGGTATATTACACTCGAGGTTTTGGGGAACTTGGAGTAAGGCTGGGTTGGTTCAGATACGAAACCAATCGGGCCCTCGGAGCAGAAACGCTTATATCTCGAGCTCCGGATGTCCGATTGATTTCCAGTCGACTCTGTTGGATTCCTCTTAATGAGACAGAACTTTTGGAATGCATCGCTTGAGTTTTGATGCAGTTGGATAATGGTCGGGTTGGATTGTACCCGAAATCCAACCGGGCCCCTGGAACGGAAAGGCTGGTAACATTCGGACCGGATGTCCGTTTGACGAACTGTCAGTGGAATTGGTGATCACGTTGATAAAAGATCCCTATTAGAATACCCTATTAAAGTTCGGGATACAATAGAGATATGGTCGGGTTGGTTCGCAAATGAAACCAACCGGGCCCCTAGGATGAAAAGGCTAGTAATTCATAGACTGGGCGTCCGACTAACACGCCGTCTATTGCATTGATACTCTTATGACGAGGCGGTACATTGAGATACTTCTTCATGGAACTTTGTGATAATTGGAGTATCGACCAGTAGATCATGAAGCAGACCCTCCCAGTGACGAGCTAGCATAGTGCAGAGACCTAGTAGCTGGCTGAGACTTGAAGACTGCTGATCTATCGACTCGGTGTGTTTCGGATAGCCTAGTGGGGAGGGCTTGGTTGTATCGGCAGACCCATGGAAGAGGAGCGCTTGGTAGTAGTGGCAGACCCATAGTACTCAAAATAATTAGTACCTCTAGAGGCTTGGAGGGGGAGTGCTTGGTTGTAGCGGTAGACCCACATCAAAGGAGTGCTTGGTTGTAGCGGCATACCCGCGGTACTCAACAAAAGGAGTACCTCTGGTACCTATGAGGGGGAGCGCTTGGTTGTAGTGGCAGACCCATGGTAGGAAGCGCTTGGTTGTAGCAGCAGTCCCACAATACTCGACAGAGGAGGAGTTCGACACGCTTGGTTGTAGCGAAAGGCCCTCTGAACTCTATAGAGGAGGAATTCAGTGCACTTGGTTGTAGTGACAGGCCCTCTGAACTCGACAGAGGAGGAGTTCGACGCACTTGGTTGTAGCGGCAGACCCACTGTACTTGACGGAGTAGGAGTTCTTCAGCAGTTTTGGTTTCGACGTAATGAATAAAATCATGGTTGAGCTGAGTCTATAATCTTTGTGTTTCCTCTTGATTGAGATGGGTTGCTTGATAACTTAGGTATATATATGGGCATATACCTGGGTAGAGGTTTTCCGTGGATTTTATAATCCTTGTGTTTTCTCATGATTGAGATCGGTTACTTGATAACTGGGGTATATGTATGGGAATGTACCTAAGTAGAGGTTATCTGTTGAGATCTTCTTTGTGGTTATCCTTGTTGGATTTAGTGAGACCTTGAGGGTCTCGGGGTCCCAAATGTGTATCGTTATACTCACCCATGCACGGGCTATGCCCGCACCTCATTGTGTTGGTTGCAGACGACGGGCAGAGCAGACAGAGGCCGAGTGTTCGAGGACTGGACGGTACCCAGAGGTGGACCACATGATGAGATAGTATCCGGTGGTGGACTTCACGATGAGGCGACACTCGGAGGTGGTTGACGGGCGAGAGCGTTGTAGAGGCTATCTGTACCTACCCATCAGGTTGGATCTGTGGTGGATGATTCAGGGGCTGCGTTATCTGTACCTACCCTTCAGGTAGGATCCGAGGAGGACGACCCATGAGCTGATTTTATCTTCTTCCAGCTGCTTGTCCTTATTGTACATTCTTTCAGTTGTAGCTGTACTTTCGATTGGGTTTGTATTCTGGCGCATTTACTTTTCAGCACTTCCTTTTTGTACTTAGTGTTTTACTTCTACTTGTACTCTGTGGTGTTTTGTTACTTTATTAAAGGCAATACCTTCCCAGTTATCGGGATTTACGCCTTTGGTTCTAGTCGCCAGCCCCTATCCAATGGAAGGCGGGCTTGGGGTAGTCACGGCACGGGCCCCGAGGACGGGTCCTGACAAATTGGTATCAGAGGAGTTGGTTCTACCGTACAACTTATAACTCTGATATTCTCTTTCTGTGAAGCAATAGAGTAAAGGGTACCGAGTGTGGTTTTCAGTTCAGGGAGTCTATTGTTGGTGCGGCGGCCGACGTATCCGTACACCAGGACCCTGACTACGGATTTCCGACTTTGTGCATGAAAACACTGATTGCGTGTGTGTTTCAAAGAGTTTTAATGTCATCTCAATCTAGGTCAGCTCACCAGGTATAAATCATTTGACCATGTCCTATATATTTAGGATATCTCCATGCAGACAGTCAGTTGGAGTTCTGAGATAGTACATGATGACGGCCCACCGAGCGACGAGGCTCCGGTGCGGGGCCCTTTTTACTATGTTGGCACCCTCGGGTGGTGTACCAGCAGCACCACCACCTGTTGGGCAGCAAATGCCCCCAGCTAAACTGGCGGATTGTGCACGCTGGTGGAGCGTGTTGCACGAGTTCCAGCAGTAGCAGCCTTCGAGGATATGAGGCGAGGCAGATTCCCAGACAGCAGAGCACTGGATGGAGGTGATTGCTTAAGTTTTCCGCCTAGCTGAGACATCAGTAGAGTGGATGGTGTACTTGGACACTAGTGTTTTACAGTGAACGACCATGAGGATGGTCTGCATAGTGATGACAATTCAGTACATGGACCGATGCCTGAGATAGTGCCTTCGGGTAGTGTGCCAGCTATATATCACTACCTGTTGGTCTACAGTTACAACCGGCAGTACTGGTATGTTACACATGTAAGTGTACTACTTTAAACGTGTTGTAACATAAGATACCCTCATGTTCTGAGCCGAACCTGACTCACAGGCGGCTGAGAACTGGCTTGAGGAGGTGGATGAGAGTTTTTTAGAGCTTATACAGCTTCAGCATGACGACGTGTCAGTAGCTGAGAATTCATCGAGGCGTACCAAACATTCCGGGTACTCTATGAATATGATTCTATCCATCACTTTTTCCTCTATGAATTCTTACTCACATTAGGGTTCTAGAGAGAGCCTTGAAGTTGAATGTTCTTTGGCTGAATGAATACAGCTTCACCTTCCAAACGATATACTGCTAAGATGACTTTATCAAGTTCAGAACATTGAAGAACTGAAAATATCTTTTCAGTGGTACTGATCCATTGTTCAGCAACAAGTGGATCAGAAGACCCACTGAAAGAAGGTGGACGTTGCCTCATGAAGGACTCAATAGAATATTGTTCCATTCTCTGCTCATTTGGAAGTCCAGAATGATTCATAGCTTGTGTAAGTATAGCAATAATATTTTTCACTCCATCTCCCATATCATTTGTTTGTTAAGCAGGACAATCATTTCATTGTCCATTGCATTGATCAACACGGTTCCTTCGGGTTCCAGCCATTGTCTAAAACCCAAAAAGAATAGTATGAGAGGCAAAAATCATTATAAGTAAAACAACATAATAAAGGGGAAGTATCCTCAATATCTAACATATTAGGTTAAACTCTATGACCTTTACCATAGTTCTAGGACTGTATCCTATATGTATACTTATCCTTAGGGACATCCCTAGACATACCTTAGAAATATCTCTAGGGATCTCACTAACGTTTTCGCATCCTAGTTTCCAAAGGTTGACTAAACCTTTCCTCAGATACCAACTGTAGAGACCCGAAGCTTGACGTACATGGACATTACATTACTTTTGCGGAATACTGAGTACATACAAGGATCGTAATAGTTTATTGTCTTTGGAAACTCGGAATATAATCTTTTAATCTTGGTGAAAGATCTTCAACATCTCCCATAAAGGTCTTTATTTTTTTACCTAAAACCTATCTTTATATCCTGGGGAAAAGAAAACATAAAAGGGTGAGCTCAAATGCTCAGTAAGGGTAAACAAAAGAAATATCAATCACATCATTTTCATAAGAATATAACATTTTGGAAATCTTAACCTACAAAAGAGAGCATGATTTCATAACATGGGAAAAATCATAGTAGTGAAGTGAAATCCCAATAATCATAACTTAAAACATGAAACTTTGTGTCATACACACATAATCATAGAGAATCATTTATTATTAGTCAAGACTCATTGCCAAGACTATCTTAGTGGACAAAGTCCATTTCTGAACCGAGTCACCCTCGTTTCAGTCCTGTTTCACTGAACCGGTATAACCTGCCATTCCAGTCATGTCTATCTCATGAGATAAAATCATTACTCAATGCATTGGAGGGAGATATAGGTCCCACCCATCTCATAATTATACCATTCTTATGTGTGCCACAATATCATAAATCATACATCATTGCATAACCCATGTAATAAAAATGGGAATCGTGAAATCATAAAACAATTCGTATAAGATAAAGGAATTCATAAAAATATAGTTCCATCACAACATAATCAAATCAATAGGGATAAAAACATAATCCTTTATTATCTTAGATGGAAAATAATTTTGAAAAAACACTTGAACTCCATTCTTGAGGAAAATATCCTTTCTGCTTCAAAAACACTTTTCCTTTCTTAACATGTCATTCAATTATAAACTAAAAGAAGGTGATTAAAAATAAAATTGAAAACTTGTAAAGGAATCTTCTTTGATATAATGTTTTAAAAATCCATTCATGATGTATAAGTTAAAAAAAACACTCTTGTCTTACTTTTGTCGGAAAAGTCAAAAAATACCTCGTACGAAAAACGACAAAAGATTCCTTTCATATCCTTTACTAAAAACTCATCGAAGGGTAAAATTGGTTTTAAACAATTTTAGGTTGATGGAAATAAAATTACATATTTAGGAAACAAGGATGTGGATGATAAAATACACCCCTGTAAATACCAAAGTATAAACAATCTCGGATAAAAATGAGATTGTGATATTTCCCTTACCTTATGTCTGATATTCATTGTACGTATCCAAACCACCTGTATAATGATTTAAATAATGTCATTAACTTATTACAGAATCATATTCATTGTTATGATGTCGTATATGGTTCACTTATGACTTTATATTACCCGTTCTTTTGTAAATTCCATGTTAAAGAAGTGTTTTGGGTAAAATCGTTTCATTTATCGTAGGTGTTTGGACTTGTTTTTCTTGACAGTATTATTACTTATATCATGATTTACTTACTTACATAATACAAAATATGATTTATATATCATATATATTCAGTATATATATATAATAGATAGATAAATGAAATGAAACACACCGTTCATGGAGACGGTAGTCCGCACGTACGCACGAACGCTGTTTTCCTTTCCTTATTGTCTTGAATGGAAGTAAGTAGATGACATATATATATACATAAATCCAGTATATTTAACATGTCATATATTTCATTATTATTCATTATATATACTTTATAATCATTCTGGAATGGTTAACATGGATAATGAATCTCATCGCGTCGTGGAGACGGTAGTCCGTACGTACGCACGAGTGATGATATCGTTCGCATGGTCGTGGAATTGTGTTGAAGTGAATGTATACTATTTCAGAATCAATATCACTTTATAATAGTCATATATAGTCATTATTTACAACATTATACCCATCCAATTAAGGTGGTGGTGGAAAATAGATTACACCACGGCGTGGAGACGGTATTCCGTACGTACGCACGCACAATGATTTCTTTTTCCATAGGATGGATAGATGGTGAAATATGGTAGTTTCATACTTATAATAACATATAAGTATATTATTGATACTGATGTTATTACTTCATAATGAAACAACTAATGAAGAAGAATTGGAAGAAGAAATAAAGATGAAAGAATCGGTAACGGAAATTACCTCTTCTTTGAAGCGCCTCTTTGAGACCTCCTCTTAGGGCACTAAAATTGGTCTTTGAGGAATACCGGAACCTATAGGATGTTTCTAGGGAAGTGGAGAATAGAATTTGGAAGAGGTTGGCCGAGCTTGAAGGCTCAATGTGTTGTGAGGAAGAAAGGGAGGGGTGCCCTTTTATAAGGGAGGAGAGGTGCACCTTTGGAATAACTAATAATATTATTATATTATAAAGTACAGTTCGGTTTTAAATAGAACCAAATTGAGTTATTTTGAATATAAGGTGGGGATGGGTCGAAATCCTCTCATCCAATATAATTTAGACAAGTTTAGGTCATTATAATAACCTTATCCTTTAGTTTTAACTCTTTATTAATTAGATTGACATTTACCATGTCACTTTGTATTTTTATATTATATAGTTAATAAACTTACCATATACATCCAAGCTACCCCCAAGTTGTGTTTTATTAATATATATAACATTATCTAAGAAATTTGGCAGATCCTTAGATTTTTAGGAATAAAATAACAACTAATAATATAATATTTGTTTTAAAAACTATTTTATGTCAATTTTGAAACTATTCAATAGTTGATTTTTTTTGAAACTCATAACAGAATTATTACTTCAACCAAAGTTAATTAAATCAATCCTAACATGTCATATTAACCTATAAAATTAGTTTAATTCATAAAAAGTCTCAAATTATACTTATTTATGTATTTATAATATCAATTATTCTAATTTTTCACTATTATGGTAATTACTGCATCATCATTGTGTCATTAATAAATTACATTATTTAAATTCTAAAAATTACAAATAAAATACCATTATGTAGTAAATATATTTATCTTTCTAATGATAATTTATAGTCGAATTTATCGTATGTATAACCCCATATTGAAAATTATTTACTTATTAAACTTTGATTTTAACTATGTTAACCCTTCTTTAAATAAATTAATAATAAATTTCCTAATCTAATCCAAGTGGGCCTAAATGGTCATATTTTATTTCTAAGGTTGTTTTTGGTCGAATTACCCTTGTCCAATAGAAATATGACATGTGTTAGGGTAATAATAATATCATTTTTTACCCTTAATTACCCTATTTACTTTTAACCGTGGTAAAAAAAGTAAAAAGTTACTATTCACAAAAAAAATTATTTTCATCTCATTGAACAACATTTTACTTACTAACATCAACAGTGTCTCTCGGATTTTTGAAATTCCACACATAGAAGCGGTAAAATTAAGTTTTATGAAAAATTCAGTTTTTTAAATACCACTTAGTGGTTTCACTATTCATCAAAAAATGAAAGTTTTCAGAAAAATACAAAAAATTAGATCTAAGCTATATTTCATATTAAGAATTAAAAAATGATGTCTATTTTATCAAATTCAAAACATATCAGTTGCATTAATTAATTTAAAAATCAATTCCCGTCGTCAAAACAAATAGCGTGTTCTTAAGAGATAATAACTATCAAAAGATTGACACTTGTTTATGACTGGTTTAAATGTGAAATTACATCCAATGACCAAAATTGTATTTAATTGTAAAAATATATTCTAAATATACTTTAAAACCACTCAAATTAATAGTTTATCAATATTAATTATTTTGATTAAAAAAGTTGTTTTTAATTAAAATTTAGTAATTTTCACTATTTATCAGAATATGAAAGTTATCCGAAAAGTACCAAAATTTCACATTTGGCTAAATTCGATACTCCGAATACAAAAATGAAGTCCATTATGAGAGATAAAAATTTTAAAATTTTAAAAGGTGGTTATTACTATTCATAACGGCTAGTTTTATTAATATTTTAATAGAATATCGTTGTTTAGTGAAACTCGGTATTGCGTACTACACAAGCTATCGAGGAAGGCCGTGATTTCTTGTAATGCAAGGCAAGTCAAGGATGTGTGTTGAGCAAGCTCATTTTGGTGTAGCGTACAACACAAGACATTAATGAAATTAAAAAGAATATTTTTTTATAAAATCTCGGGTTGTTACAATATTTCTATACACAAAGATATGTTTTAACTAAATAAATTAAAAAAATAGATTTATGTGAAATATTTAATTGAAATTTACCAAATATATATTCGTTAAAACTTTTTATATTATTGTTACATATTTTCTAGATAAGATATAAGAATAAATCCAATTTTACTTCTAAAAACATATTTTTTTAAAAAGCATCTTTGTTGCCTTTTGTGCAGTTTATTTAAAATTAATTTCTCCACAATTTGAAATTATATTTGAAAAAAAATATTTTATAAAATTATCTTATAAAAATTAACATAATGTGAATTCATGAAAAGTTTCTACTAATATAATTTTTTCAATGAATAATGAACAATATTGATTTTTTTAAAATGAAATCTATTTTATTTAATTTAAATAAAATTATTTTTTACATAATTTGATATTTAAAAATAGTACATTTATATGTCTTTTAATAAAATATAGTTTATTTGAATCAGCTTATTATTGAATTTTTATATAAAAACGTTTTTAAATTTTATACATTTTCTCTTTTGAAAAAACATTTCTCCTCAAAACTATGAGATAAATTTGAGAATTTAATTTTACACATCTACGAATAGTATTTGTAAAAATGTATTAGATAAATATTATAGTAATAGTATATGTTTAAAAAATTAGCATAATGAATGCTATAAACTATTAATTATATTTATCATAATTTAGGTAACAATGGGTGTATCAGGGGTTTATACTAAATATATAAGATTAAAAAATGATCCAAAATTAGAACAACACTAATTGGATGAAATATTATGACCTTATATTTTATAGGAATGATAATCTTCTTTTTGTATCCTTTCTTGGTGATACAATTGTGGAGACGCCTATTTTTTCAAATATTTACAAGTATGAAACTCACATCACATATAAAAGGATACCACATATTCCCTCTAATTCAAACCTTCCTATCTCCATAGTTCATCTTGGAAAAACCAAAATATATTTATTAAATTTATTATATCATATTATATGCCACATTTTTGTCATAAATCATATCCTAGAAGAATTTTGTTGCAAAACAATTATGATGTTATCAGGTGAAGTGGTAACGATGTAACAAATTGTTTTATTTTATTTCATTATAAATATCCTTAACATATTATTAGAACTTGCTGAAATCATATAATTTATATAATATATGTATTTATATTTTAGTATTTTTATTTAATATCATATATATTTTTCATCATACATAAAATGGTTTAAGAAATAATCATTCATATGTTTTGTAGACTACCACCTCACAAACATATGTAATTTATTTTACCTCAATACCTATCTTAATAGGATATAATAGTGTATTAATTTTTTATATATTATATTTATCAAAATATTATTATTTATTTATTCAAATATTAAATTATCAATCTTAATTTCTTTTATGTGCAAATACGAAAACGTCGTTCGGGTGTGTGATGAACTACCACCTCAGAAAGCGATGTCAATCCTTCAAGCATTACATGAATAGTAACCAGGGTGATTTTGTTGAAAATATTAGAAATATTTAACATATGTTTTTTTTGCAATATATTTAATATATTTATTTATTTTCTTTTGGAAATGGAAACATCATTAAATCTTTTTTACAATATACCATCTCCATGAATGATGTTTTTCATTTTATATCGTTATTATTTGTAGATCTCTGTAAATACATAAATAATTAATAAATATTATTATTTTTATAATTTTTATAAATCAGTATATTATTCTTCTAGGATTTAATTAAAATGACCACAAAAAAACAAAACATATATTAAAAAAAGAAATCATTTCCCAAATCCTTACTTTTACATGAAATTGTTAATAAACATTTAATAAAATGTCATAGGAAAATAATATAAGGAAATATATATATTTTTTTATGTGTGTGTATGTGTGTTAGAATGTTACATTAATATAAGTATAACATAATTTAATTTCATTTACAAGAGGTTCAAATGTGTACAATGAAAGTCATGAATTATTGTAAGTGGATTATAGTCCCTCTTTAATTTCTGGGAGACACATTCAAATCACCTATAATTTCCTTTTTATAGTTTCTATTCTAACCCATTTAAATTTTATTTAATTAATGTAATTATATTCATGATTTTTTATGACTCAAATTATTTTATTAGACATTGGGGCATACGATTAAAAATAATACTAATATGGTAAGGGATTTATGTGTCACAATTATTTTACATGATACAAAATCCATATTCACCATATGTATATCTTAATTAATTTTATAATTCAAATGAATGTTTTTTGTTATTTGTATAATTAAAATTATTGGGATTTACATATCTATATTAGGATATATTTTTTAATGTGTTTTATGGTTAAAAATATACCAAAATTGTAAAGAATTTTAGTCTAAAATTTACCACTTATTGATGTATGTTATTTTGAACACATATCTTATTCTATGATGTGTATATAATAACCCTTTGAAATTAAATATTATAAATGTAAATATTTTAATGTTAATTTTTTTTTAATTTTAGTATTTCATATGAATTATGAATCAAAGTTACCAAAATGGTTACTTTTTTATTACAATCTCACAACTTATCAGGATTTTTTATAAAAATGTGTCCATGGATGAAATACTACCTTTACTATCTCAAGAAACTCATTAATATTATTATTTTATTGTTAGTTAACTTAAATACATGTTTTCCCTTCATTTTTTTCTATTTAATAAAGACTTCCAATGTTTTTTATGGAAATTTATCTTCATTTCCCAATTTGGCCAAGAATCCTTTTTCGTATAAAATGTGTTTTTTTCAAAAAATAAAATCATAGAATCATTCAAAAAATTATGTAACGGTATAAAAATTATTTATTAATGAAGTTTTTACCCATTTTTACTATTTTAATGCATTTAAATAATTATTCATGTGGTTTTCCAAATAATGTGTTTTTGTGTTTTACTAAAAAAGTGAATAAATATTTAGATTAATATGTAATAAATTAATGGGATTTCCACTATCATGAAAATTAAATGATTTTATGAATAATTTATCATATTATCAAGTTTTTTTCTATGAAAAATATTTTCACAAGGATTTATGATTTAAAAAATCATTTCCAATGTTAGATGGGTGTTTTCCTTAGAAACTATTCTAAATGATTTATAATAATTCTATTAAATTATTTTATGGATATATTAAATTAATAAAATATTCAACATGTTTTATGTTTTGAAAAATATTTTCTAAATATATAAATCTTATTTTCCTCTAGAAATGTTTAAAACTATTTTAAAAAATTCATTTACAAATTTTTTATAATATGATTTAAAATTTAGTGTCAATTTTGTTTTAGGTTTTAAAAGTTGTTTTACAATATTTTATTTAAATTATTTTGAAATATTTATTTCTAATTTTATATTGTTATCTTCAACTAAATTGTTTTCCAAAATATATTATTATCATTCAATTTTAAATTGTTATTTTTAATGAAATTGTATAGTCCTCATTAAATGTTCCAAGTGATTAATGAAAATCATTTTCCATATAAGATTAAATAAAATGGTTGTAATTTCTCATTATTAGGGATATTATCCAAGGATAATATTATTATTCTTTATATGTGTATTTTAACTATTTTATTTGAATATTTTTTGGTAACCCATTACTCTTCCATTTTTCATACAATGAAGAAATTATTAACAAAGATTCTTAATTTCATTGGACAAGATATGATTAAATGATTATAAATCTTGTCACATTTCCATAGGTTATAACATGATTAAATGATTATGAAACACCATTCATTTCATTGGTTATGATATTATGAATTGCTTTTGATTTCTTGTGACATAAACATATACTTTTCATTATATTGTGGGTGGAAACTATATCTACCTCAAATTCATTGGTTGATGATTAATATATCATGAGATATAGAAGTTTGAAATGTGTTATGAACCCAGTTCACTAAAGTGAAATTTTCTTCTATCACAGTCTTCAGAGTAAGCCTTTTATTAAATGATGGTTTACGGAGTGAACCCATTCCAATTTCAAACTGATAGTTGTGAGACCTAATAATGATGAATATTATTTTCTATGATCATTTGTAAACCATAAGTATCTGTCTTATGTCAATGATATACTGTCACAAATAATTTTATTTGATTTTTTTAGATTTATGTCATACAAACATTCAATATTTATTCCACTACTCCATCTTATGATCTTTGATATGTTGGGTATGGTTTCTAAATGTTATGATCATGTTCTCATACCCTTATAATAATTTTATGCTTACACATATACCTTGTAGCAATTCATGGATCAACACATATTATTTTACTATTTTATATGTTATGGTGATTGTTTTTATGTTAGTTATATCTAATAAATTAAAATTTTGTGATGATATTAATTTTATATGTTGAAGATATTTCATGAAATAGAAAAATTATAGTCTCTCAAGGCACTAAAACATTACGATCCTTAAGAATGTTTATATGTAGTGTAATGAATATTCATATAAAATATATAATATAAACGTATGAAAATAAAGGGTCGCAAATATATAAATATGAGTCCCCTTTTAAGGGTTTCCTCATGACTCCTTAAATATCCTTGATTTTTATAGTTTTATTTAGTGATATTCTTTCCTGATGCTTATTTTTAAAATGTTTCCAAAGTGGAAAAAGATTTATTTTATAGTAAACATTATTTTCATGAAGATATATGTTCATGGTTCCTTTGTAAGAAATAGTATTTTTTGAAACCACATCAGTAATATTATCTTCTAGTTATGCATGTGGTTTATTTTCCTAATTTTCATTTCCGAAATTTTTTATCAAAGGAACAACAAAAAATTCATGTGTAGTTGATATCGATCATGTATCTTCTGTATGATATGTAATATTTCTCTTCCATATCAATGTAATATATTTTTTTGGAAAATAATATTCTCTAAACATAAATTATTTCCTATTTATATTTTATATGTTCTTTGTCCCTCTATTAAATTATTATAAAATGAAAATTTCATAGCATTTTTTAAATGCAAATCTTATTATTTAATTTTTATAAATGAATAAAAAAATTATTCTTATCATTAAAAACAAAAATTTATTTTACTTCCATCAAAACCATTATTTTCATTTAATATTACATTTTATGTATTCAACGTTATTTTAAAAGAAGATAATTTCCACACTATTTTACAATTTTTAAAATTTTTTATGTCATTTTTAAAATAAAAAGTGTTTTTTTATGAAAAAAAATCATGATATTTGAATGGGTTTTCCATTAAACCATGACAATATTCTTATGTGTTAATTTTTATCTATTAGTGATAATTTTTAATGATACAATTCTGATTATTTGAATGGATGGATTATGATTGTTTCAAAGATACTATCACAGAAACCATATATTTTCTAATGGTTAATCATGTTATAAATGGAATACTTGATGTTTATATAATTTTTATAATGATATGAGATATATATATAAATTTTTTATGTTATTTTTTTGGGAAATGTTTTCATTTTGTTTGGTTCGATTATATACCATAGACTGGTAGTTTTTTATTATCCTAGAATAGGGATTACATTTTAACATTGGATGTATGATTATATGATAATACTATGATTATTTGGGTACGGAATTTGAACATATAGTTATTATATTTTTAAGAGTGATTTAATGAGTAATAAGATATTTATATCCCATGTTTAGTTCATTTGTTATTTATAATTTCAATAGTTTTGAAGAGAAACATTATGATTTCAAAATGCAAGATAATGAGTTAAAATTTTATTAAATGTATCTTATAATTCATACGGGTGACTATTTTTAGTTTTTTATTGATTTTTTGGATCAATATTATCATTACATCGATCATTATTAATGAATTCAAAGACACATTCATTTATTAATTATTTATTACATGTTTTATGATTCATGATCCAAGTATTGAAATATATGATTCCCCTTATATAAGAATCTTTAAATATGACTGTTTCACCATACATTTATGCACATCATACCCTCATTCATATAATTAATTATTATCATTTAGGTTTACCCCTATTTAGATGTTCAGTTCACCCTTCATGTGATTCCTTTTCAATAAGTTATGAATAATGATGAAAACTTATTGGAATCAAAAAATGTTTTATATGTGAAGAATATTTTTCCAGATGTTCTATACATAATATGGAGTATAGAATGTTAGTTGTAGTGGAAAAATACTATATTGAAATCATGATTGTTGTTTTTGAATGCGTTTTTCATTATTTTATAACACACCAAACATAAAATTTCATTGGTTATATATGTTAGACAGTACTTTTTTTACAATATGAATTGGATGGAAATAATTTTCTCAGAATAATCAGTATCAAATATACTAAGGAAATGTTTATATTTTTACCCCCAGATATGGTTTTTTGGGATTAGGGTTATTATAGTTAGTATTTGAACATTTTAAAATATATTTAGATATCAGAATGTATTCATGTGAGTATTATATGAAAGTTATAGATACAATTATGGGATTATAATTTATTATTCAAAATATATTCAGAGACATATAAATTCCATATTATTTTATATGTGATGGAATTTTTATGTGAAAAATGCAATTTTTGGATCCATTTTATTTTGATGAGGTGTGTTTAACTATTATGTTTAATTTAATTTGTTATTTTGGAGAACTATTATTTAAATATTATGGATATATACATTATATTATAGGATTCTCTATGACGTTAAACCAATTTTTTAGATTAACGATGTAATGTTTTTTTTATTTTATAATATTTTTTATTTATGGAATTGATTATCATATTTTTTATATTATATGATTTGGGGATTAACATTTCTGTATATTTGGATTTCTGAGTGACTATTTTTCTTTGGAAGTAAATTTTAAATTTATCTTTGGAAAAAACAATTATCCAATATTTCTAATTATTGGGATGCAATATTGGCGAGGAATATTTTCACAACTTTTAAATATAATTATTGATTGAATTATTTGGATTGAACTTTTTTGTGTTACTTTTGAATTTTAGATTCTAACGTATAACATCTTAATAAAATGGATATTTCATTTTGGAATTTATATTACATTTTTTTATCAACTTCTTTAATATTAATGTATAAATATATGTGGAATAAATGTTAATCATTTATAAGAATTATGTGGTCTATTATAAGTTTATTCTAGTACTTCGTACATGAAAAATTCATATATAATAACCATCGTTTGGAGAAAAAATATAAAATACTCTCTAAATATGTTAATGATGGAAATTGTTATTTTAGAATATGTATATTTCCTAATTTTAATTTCCTATATTGTTAAATAATTCCAAAAATCATGTATATGGATCTTGAAATTAAAATATTACCATATTACTTCTATATTCTATGAATAAATTATACCTTTCTACCCTCATATGTGTATGGTTACTATGATTGTTTAAATTTTCCAAAACATGTTATGTATAAGATTCTATATCTACCTAGGTGTTCTATTTCATTCAATTGTCCATATTTTAATTCCAATCATTGTTCTATTATTTGGTAATATTTTATCTATTATTCCATATAGCTTTCTTACTTTCTAATATCTATTTGAAAGTGTAATTTTTTGACTCTTTTAATGATGTCTTCTTAAATGATGAAATTTTCAAAAATCCAAAAAATGATTATCCTAAATAATTTAAATTTATTTATGATTCATTTTATTAAGTGGGATGAAATATACCATTTTTTAAAAAATATAAATACTTTGATTGATAGCGTACATGATCTACCACATCGAGTTTAAAAGAATCATTAAATTTTATTATTTTAATATTACTATTATAACCTATCTATTCATTTTAAATGTATTAATAAGATTACATAATTTATAATATAAATGTCCTTCTCAATAAATATGAATGAATAATTTCATGTTTAATATTAAGTCAATAATTAATAAGGTAATTTTATGCATAAATTTTTTTTAAAGCGTTTTAATTATTTTGGGAGGAAATAATTATTATAATTATTTAAAATAATTTTCAAAAAATTTATTCAATAATATTTTTTAAAATTTTTATTCATGAAATCAAAAATAACTTATTTGAAATATTGATATTTTTTTGAATATATTTTTAAATGAATATCAAAAATATAGATTTTAATTTTAAAAAATATTATGAATTAATGTTTTTGCCAACTAAAATATTATTTTATAATATAATTAATATTTCTTTAAATCCATTAAAATTTTAATAAACCATTTATTATTTTTAATCAATTTTATACATTAATTTATTATAAAAACATTGTATACTTTAAATAGGGAATTTTTTATTAAAATTCTTTTTCATCATGTCATTGAGTTTATTTTCAAATTAAATTCATCAACTTATGAATTTATTTATCCCAAAAAATATATTTAATATTTTTAATCCTGGGTTCTAAATTTTGTAAATAGATAACATTTTCTTCAATACAAATTGATCCCAAGTCAACATTTACCACAGTATAGGGTAAATAAGGCATTAAAAAATAAGAATAATATGGTAAGGGCTATAATCTAATCGTATCAGTGGACTTTTTATTATTTTAGGATTCCAATTCATCAATAATAATCGATGATTATGTTATATGAAATTTTTTCATATGAATTTTATTATGACATTTATGATATTTTATGTACACAAAAGAGAACAATATAACTCATGTTATTAATAAATGTAATATTTTTAAACATGGGTCAAATATGGGATATTTTAGTTAACAATTGATTTTTTGATATCCAAATTCAATTTATTCATCCAAATACCTTTTTTATTTATTTAATTAAAATATTAATATAAATTAATTCACAATACTAAAAGAGAAGTTGATTAATTAATGGAAAATTAAATAATATCTAATTAAAAATGTTAAAACTATTATATTATGAAATAAAAAATGATATTTATAAATTATTTACACTAATAAGACATATTTAGCCTGTATAAAATTATTTTATTCGAATTTATTTTGTTTTTATGATTTTATTATTGTAAAAGTCAATGAATGGTTCTCAAATTGAAATTAATTATATTTTATGAAAATAATGTTTTATTTATTGATTTAAAATACTGAAAAAATATATATTTATAAAAATGATTAGGATATGGTTTAAAACATTAAAAAATGGACCTTTTAGAGGACATTTTTTCATTTATAATAACTATCTAGGAAAACATTGAGTGAATACCATGTTATCATGGTATGTGTGAAAGGATATATATGAGGGTTAAAAAATATAGAGAAATCAATTTGATTCAAACATGTACAAATTTTATTTTAGGAGTTGTTTCTAATAATAATCATATTAACATCAAATAATATAAATTTCAAGCCATTTTGACATCAACATTAATTTTTATTAATTTGAGGTTTAATGAAATTCTAAAAATTCATACCCATGTATTATAATGAGGAGCATATTCTTCTCATTAATTTACACTTCACATGAAATTTAGCTTTGAAACTAATGCCCAAATACCTTCCTAACAACCCTCTTAACATTTTAGAGGTATTATTTTTTTAAATTTTTATGCTTAGAGATAGGAATGTAGGTTATCGGAAAAGTGGTATAGTACTTAACTATAGTTTTTAGTCTTAATTAATCTTCATGCTTAATAAAATATTCTCCAAACATGTTGACATAATAAAATTTGTGTCATACATATATCTATATGTTATTTTTTTATTTAATAACTTATTTACATACTCATATTTCATTAAATGGGAAATGAATTCGTTGTTCATATGTACGATAGACAACCGCCTCACGGAACCATGTAATTCATTTAACAACACCACCTCATAGGTATGGTTATATAAATGTATTTAATTAATATAAATATACTATTTCTATTACATATTTATCATTCCTGATATATAATATATCATTTACTTTCTTACCTTTCCATTCATTGAATGATGAAAATGTTATTCATGGATATGTGTTCACTACCACCTCCATAAAGCGACCTGATCAGATTTTCATCCCCACATTGAATGGAATATATACATATATATAAGAATATTAAAAGTTATAATATGGTATTAATTATATTATTATCATTATTTTAAAATAAATTAATACTTACTTTCATTCCATAATGGTCACTAACAACTGTAAACATCACACGTGTGTACGTACAACCTATAATCTTTGTGATTGAAACATAGTTCATATTTCAAAACCATATTTCTTGATTGGTATTAAAATTATATTTAATTAAAAAAATCTAATTATTTTAGTATTATTATTTTATATATGATTTAATAAGCCACCCCTTTACTATGTTTGACATGACGAAGTAGTTTTAAAACTCTAAACTAAACATCCAAAAAACATGCAATACAGACATACTAATTATGTAATTAAATAAAAAATTTATAGGAAATTAAACATAATGTTTGATGGAAAATTAATAATATAGTAAATAAAATTAAGGAAAAATACAATTGATATATGTTTACTATATGGTAATTAAAGGAAATAAATTCAATATTTGGACTTGAGGTAAGGGATTTTGTGTCAATTTACTTTATTTCGGTCATATTATATTATTATACAATTTTTTTTATTAATATGGGATATATAATTTCACTTTTCTAGGTTATATCATGAATCATTCAAACATCAAGGTATTTGAAGATTTAATTTGGATTATTTCATCTTGCGGTTTTATATGAAAATTACCAAGTGGTAAAGGGTTTCATAACACCACTTTCTATCACTAGGTGATAAATATTATTGATTGATTTTTATATGAAATTATTATATGTGTATTTATAAATAAATTTTTTATTAAATATATACACTTATTTTTTGTGATGTTATATTTTTTATAGAGCATATCTCTTATGATTATTTTTAAATTCAATGTTTGATATTTGTAAGGTTTATTATTCTCATATTCTCATGAATTGCATAACTAATTTATGATATATAACGGTATTTTTTATAAGGACTATATAAAACCCCATTGACATTTTATATGATGAAAATTATTATATCCCAATATTTTTAATGTTTCATTTAATGTTACTATTATATGGGGATTGAGATCGAAATGTCACCAATACAACAAAGGCTTTATTTTACAATCTCATTTCTTTTCAGGGTTATTTATCTTCATTATTACATGAGGAGAAATAATATGCCCTCATTTTCATTAATCAAATATATATTATTATAATTTTGTTACAAAGGTGGTATATAATTTTAATTAAAATTTTATTCATTATTGATTAAAAAAATATAAAAATATTCATCAGTAATTGATAACGATTATTTATCTTATTTATGATCATTCATATTTAACTTCTACATCCATGTTCTATAATTAAATACCAAAAAATATTTTATAAAAACTAATTTATTTTCTAATTTATATAATGTGATATTTTATCATATATTAAAATTTTTTAAAATTAAAATTTATTAATTTTTTCCAAATGGTTTAATTTTGATTAAATTTTAGAAAACAATTAAAAAATTTATGTTAAACATTTACAAAATGAAAAAAAATTCCTCGATCATGCAAATTATTTCCATTAAATATTCGTTTATTATATTAAATTTTTATTTTAAATTAAATTTATTTTCACAATATTTTTTGAATATTTATTTTTTGAATTTTATCTCCAATGTTGAATGTGTATTCCCCAAATAATTATTTACATGATCTTTTAATTGTATTCCCAAATAATTATTCTAAAATAGGTATTTCATTTAATAAAACCATCATCATTGTTTTTATTGATGAATTATTATTGTTTTGAGATATTTTCTTAGATAATATTTCATTTCCATGTCTTAATCAAGTAATAATTAAAATAATGGAAGCTTATTAATGTTTTATGGTGATATGTGAGACCTAAATACTATATTTATTTTATTGTTCGTAGTGAATTTTTTTTGATGAGGGATTGTTTTATTATATTCAATGGATGGTTAGTTATTTTATAGGAAAAGGATGGTTGGATACATTATAACCTGTAATGGGGGTGTCTATGATTTCCCTCCAACTTGTTGGGTTTGGAAGTCGATCATATGGTTTTACCATTTTTAAGAGTGACTCTATGAGTTATATGGGAATGACATCCCATATTGAGTAAGGGATTTATCTATTCTAGTTATGGGGTTTTACATATTAATTATGATTTATCTACGTGTTAGTGATTTTGTGTGAAAATAATTTTTTTATACTTCTTATGTAAAAGATAACGTAGTTTTTAATTATTCCAATGATAACGATTGACATAACAAAAAAAATATTTATTGATCCTAAATGTTATCTACTTTGTTATATATTTTTTCCATGTTTCATTACTGATTTTCCTAGTATATATATATATATATGAATTCATTATGTTATTATCATTCACTATACTTATTTATTCATACAATTTTGTGAATATTGCCTTCAGTATTAACATTCAATTTGTTAATTTTTATGTTTACCCATAAAAAGAATTTGAGCTCGCCCTTATTAGTATATGTTTCTTCTAAGATATGACTAATGAGGGTACATGAATTCAGTATATAAAGGTTTCATAATAGAATAAACTTTTTGGAGTTTCTTCAGACATACTAAAGAATATGAAAATCTGGGTACAGTGGAAAAAATAGTCTCTTCAAGTCAGAATAGTTTTAAATGAATATTTTTGTCCAAATTTTATAAAAAACTAAAACTAAATGGGCATTTTGTATATATGGGTTTTAATATCTATTTTTTTGTTGAATGGATTGGATGAAAAAATGGGTCACAATTATATGTATCAATGTTATAATGTTAATTTTTATGGTTTGAGAACCATATCCATGAGTTAGGGTTTACTGAAGTCACATAATGTGACTAGTAATGTCCTCTTTTTACATGGTTGTTAAAATTTATTTTTAAGATTATTTTTAAAATTATGATTCTATTTTAATCATTATGTTAAAAAAATTTGACCTCTGTTGATGTTATTTTTCGGAAAATTACTCCTAAATCCTCTAATAGTATTTTCATTTCTATAATTAAACTATAAGTATCAAAAAAAATTTAAATTGTGATGCATTCATATGATATTTCCATTTGGTGTGTTTTTCATAGAGAATATTTTCATCTATGTATAAATTCCCAAAACTTACTATCTTATAATTTAATTACAAATTTACAATATTATCGACCTCATTTATTTTGAACGCTAATAATCTTGTAATTATATTCCATGAATGGGGAAATTATTTTTATACTTTAATTTTATTATTCAAATTGGATTTTAATTTACAATAAGGGAGGTTTGGTTATATAACACATTATTATTCATTTCCTCCATATGGTGAATGAATTAGAAATAATGAGAAAATTTTGTGGTATAAAAATATATATCTGCTAAATGAATTGGTATGTACCATGTGACAAAGTAGGTGGGGTGTTCGATATACCTTAGACCAATTATTATTTATTTATTCGTTTAAGGTAATGAAAATAGATTTATGATGTTTTTTATGCGTTAGTAATGGTAAATATATGATATATTATCTTGAGGAATTCACTGTAATATTTATTATCTCCTTTAGTATGTATTACATCATTATAAAATTAGTTGTTTTTGTTTCTATATTGCATTTGATAGGTAGCTCCCAGGGATTCAACTATTCTTTTGTTTTATTGACTACATGGGGATTATAACTATTTGTGATTTATTTATTTCTATTGAATTAAATAATTTAAATGGGTTGGTTATTTAAATTATCTATATTCTAATATATGGTACTTTTCACATATAATTCTATTTTTTCATTCTACATAACCAACCCCTCTAATAGATTCGAGTGAAATAGGTTGATATAAAAGAGTTATTAATGATATAGTTTTAGATATATAATTCTCTTGTAAGAAACATATAATGTGTTTTCCTTTTTATCTTTTGAATGGAAAAATATCTAACAAAATATAAATTTCAATGTATAATTAAAGAATGAATGGTTATAATGTAGAATCATAATTAATATTGAAAAAATAGAAAAATTTTAATATGATGGGAATAGTGATAAATGTATTTAGATAGTGAAAAGGGATGAGTATATCTTCGGAGCAATAATAAAATTGGATTGGTATTATAGAAAATTAAACATAATTTGTGGCCTCTTATGTTTCGACTCTAAATTAGTCTCTCTTAAATATGGTTCCATTCACAACATAGTTGTGTTTTAGTCTATAAATATAAATTCAAACTTCATATAATGTCACAGTGGTGGTGGAATAAAAATAATTTACCATTAGCTAAATGAATAGTATATACGACGTTTGGATGAATGTTAATTATGGGTTTTTAATAAAAAATCCAAGTATGAAACTTTCCATGTTTTTTCTAACATACTGTTTTAATGGAATCATATTTACCCAAGCTATGGTATATTATAGAGGATAAATAAATAATAAAATGATACATGTATTTATGGTGATAAAAATGTTATTCCATTCATGCTAAAATATTATGGACATTAGTTGTAAGGTGGAATTAGGGTGTTTTATGTTGTGACAATCTATAAGGGGTTTAATCCTTATATATTGGAAGGTTTTTCATGATATTTCTAATGGGTTATAATAAATTTATTTTTTTTGTATTGCTATGTGAATATGTGAGACCCTTTATTTGGGTGGTTAGTTTTGTAGTGCTAGGTGTAGCATGGCCATCAGATTTATAAGCATTAGTTTCCTTTTATCTTTGACTTGATGTTTTCCAGATTATTATATTGGTTGAAAGACCTAATAGATGTTAGATGTTTCATTGGTTCGTAGTTAATTAAAGAATATTGATATGTGATTGTGACAATGAGTGTGGTTAAGGCCACCTTGTGTGGATTTTTATTTATGAATCATGTGAAGATGATTTATATTATGGTATCGAAACATAGTTTGTTCTGTGTAATGAATGTTTTAGAACATTAAGTAAATTTTTTATTATATGTTAGAGATCATAGTGATCATTTTACTATAGACTGAAGGATAAATTTTAAGGATGGGATAATTTATATGATATTTCTTGTTTGCAAGGTGATCATAAATATATTAATCTGTAATCTGTAGAGTGTTGGAAGAAACATATGGTATTATGAAGATGTGGAAATTTGTAGTAACTGAATAGTGTCCTTTGTAGACTAAGATTCCCTTTGATTATTTGAATGAAGGCATCGAGTGAGATAAATTTATATAATGGAGGTGACATACAATGTTCATAGACAACTAGGTTGTATAGTGTTTATGGTTAAGATCGATTTAGTATGTCTTTATATGGTATAGTCAAATCATATTGAATATTGACACTATAATTTATGCTTATTAGAAATCCTATTATTATAGATTGAGTGTTTGAGCGGAATTTTGAAAGGATAAAAAAGATGCTCATTTAACTGGTACAAGTGAGTGGGTTTTTTTGACATATATCATTGTTGTGGTGGTACAACCTAATATTATATTTTTGGAGGTGATCATTGTTTTTTATTTTTATGTGGTTTATTTTTGATAGAATATATGTCATGTTTCCAGGATGGTTATGATAAATTTCATGGATGAGGTATTTATGTTGTGTTAGATACCAGAATCATTTGGTATGGTCATGATATAATTTTTGAATTATTTGGGGTGAATTTTAATATTCATAGTTGGCACATGGAATGTTTTGGGATATATTTGTTTAGTCCAAAGAGTCCCATTATAGTTAGTACCTTATGATTTTTTAGTGTTTTCTATGAGGTATATGAACCATTAATTTTCATAAAAATAATGAGAGAGTTCATGGGTTACATTTGTGAATACTAGACAACACATTTCAAATGTTGGTAAAATAGTGTGAGACACCATTTTCATTTGTGAGTCATAATGAGGTAAAATATTGTTGATGTTGTGATGTTTTTCTTGCTATTGGAATATTTTATAAAAGGTATGACAAATATAGAATATTGTATATAATGGATGAATCATGGTAGGAGTGAGGAATGTGATGAGGTCTATATTAGTGATGAAATTACTATAAGGTTATGAGGTTTTTCGTAATGTTGATATGGTAAACTCACTTGGAGTACATTTTGTGATTTTTTTTAAAAGTGAGATGTGATGTGATATCATTCACGTCATATGGTACATAGTGAGAAAGAGTGTAACTGAAAAATATTCAAGAGAGTTCCTTATATACGGTGAGTTTGGAATCAATGTGTTTTTGAGTCACTATTCATTCTAGGTATGGTTTTATCTTTTTATACAAAAAATTTGAAGGGTGATGAGCAAGGGAATGGACCATGATTTAGAGTATTAAGGAACAGGTGTTCAGTTAATGTTGTGTGTGGAATTAAAAAAGTGATTGCATGAGTCACCAAATTGTTAATATGATTTCAATAAAGGATACAATTCATAACATATAAAATTGACAGAAGTGGGGCTCAATGATTCTATTATTGACTGAGGATGGACCTCGAGAAGGATAATACTTGTGTGTGGATAATAAATATAGACTATTATGGGGTAGAACCCCATTGATAGGTTGAGCATGTTTCACTAATATTAGCTACACATAATATTAATATTGAGTGACATCATTACTAACTCAGTCAAATGAGGTTTCAAACTTGTGATTTCTCAAGGGTGAAAATGGAAGAGTTAGAGGTGAAAAGAGGAATGCACCCATGTAATACTATCAGATAATTAAATTTTAATGGCACTTTTAATAATGGGTTTTATTAAATAATTTGGAATATTATAATGATAATTTTTAGTGGATATGTGTTTTTATTATTATATATATTTATAATAATAGTGGTTCATTGTAACATTATTACATATGGATGACATACCAACATGAATGATGTGTTGAGGACATATGTTATATATAGTCTCTAGGGTGATATTGTGTGTCCTAATGAAATTGTTAGGTAATAAGTAGACTGTTTTATATAAACAAAATAAAAATTAATGGGTAGTATTATAATTTTTTGGAATTCATGAATTCCACTATGTTTGGAATCTATGTGGATTTAGTTAGGATAATGACTTTTGTATTGGCTGGGACAATGAGGTTTTTAGAGGTGAATCTTGTTTGGGTGAATATTTTGCATTCCAAAACCATTGAAATGTATATAGTTTTCTTTTTTACATTTTTAATAGTGACTATGATAGTCCAATTTGATTGATTATATTCTAGAGTTAAATCGTAGATCATATATCCTTATATTTGTTAGATCTTTGTAAAAATTATAGGATTCAATTTCATTTTCCTCAAATATGGTTGGAGGGAAGTGAGATGAATTGATAAATCCATGTCACAAAAATAATTTTTATTTGATCCTAAAATGATTAGTTATTATTGTGGTAGTTTTTGAAACTATTATTTGGGGGAATTCCTATTTGTTGAATGATTCCATGTGTGGACCTAATTCATCAATTTATTCAAAGTGTAACCCCCACACTTCATCACATGATTCATGGTGCGAATCATTTGATAAAACCCAATAATGTTTTCCTTTATTGGTACAATTCTCAGAATGTAAAAAAAGTTGGTACCATAGACCTTGGTTGCGGGTGGGACCAGGCATGTGGGTTCATTGCTAAGATATTGTTTATTTGGTTAATGCTTCCGTTATGTAGATACTAATTTTTTTGGTCAATTGAGAGAAATTTTTCCAATGATATGATAACTTCTTTAGTGAAAGTGATTTGGCAATATGGGACATATCCATGTAGAGAAATGATAAATATATTTTGGTATATTAGCTTAGTGGAAATTATTTATTGATGGCGTGGACTGGTGTTGTTTGAAAATATCATCTTCAAGATAAACATATTTAAGGTGCAAAGCATTCAAACACCCAACCGTTCATTATTGTATGAAAATATTAAATCTTTTTCTAAGGATTAATGGGAAGGTATTGGGTTGTGATGGGTCTAGATATTGTTAGGATATCCTATATTATTATAACTGTAGGATCTATCTTATCACAAATTGAGGACATGTGTCAGATCATGAAATGATTGTCAAGATAGAAAAATCACGAAACAATTAAAGTTCATGTTCTGAACTAATTAACTATTCCATGACATTACCTAGTATCATAATTATATCAATTTTTCATTTAATATTGGTAGGGGGATTAAAATTAAGAAGATTTTATCCCCCTCAACCACAATAATAATATGATAAACCCTCACAATTGGTTATCATATCCCCTTCAATGGGAGAATACCCAAAATTGGTAATGGATTTAACTGTTCTTATTCATTTTTTTGAGCTCAAAGTGAGTCTATCATTTATCCTTATTCCATTAATGTTGTCTTCAATTGACATGTGGTTTCTTTATTTGAAATACCAAACACAACCTATTTGTAGGTTATTATTATTATTTCATGATTTTTAGTTCTTTATCTAAATAAAATGGATGATATTGGATGATTAGGATATTATACGTGTAAGGAATGTGGTCAATGTGATTTTCCTTATCATGTGGATGTCGTATTTCATGATGGAATGGGTGTTATGTCCTCTTATTGTTCATTTGATGAAGAAAATTAATTACTAATTTTCAAAAAAAATTAACTTCATAGAATCCCCTTGGGTTTATCAAAATATATTTGATTGGGGGGTTGACCATACTAAATGTGATTAAAGTGCTTGTTTATTCATAGAACATTGAATTATGTAAATTAAATCAGGTAGTTTAGGGATACCCTTGGTAATGTAATGGATTTATTATGGAAAGTGTGTTTACCAAAATAAAGCATAATAACCATAAATTATCAAATCCATGATAATTTTAAATTCAATTTTGATGTAGACCAAAGTGGTGAACGTGGAATGAAACATTCAATTATTTTTCTGTTTAATTTTGGAATAACAAGTTGTCTGATATTATTATATATGGTTGTGATAATGGAATATCATTGATAGTTCCTTAGAAACTGAATCAAATTAATTGGAGAGTAAATTTATGGAGGACAATTGGATACCAATAAGGGACTGATTTCAATTCGAATAGTGAATATATCTATTGATTAAACATGGTTTAAATCTATGGAATTCTATGTGAGTGCTAGAGGATTATACATAGATTACTTACTGTAAATTATATAGGGCATCTCACCCATGGATTTAAAAATATATACATTTACATATGATAAAATATTTGATATTTAATTGAAAACTTATATAATTATATATGTGTAGATCCTCAGATTCCTATCGATCTTATTGGTAGGGAGTACCTCTAGTGTCAGACTAAAAATTAAATTGAACTGTTGTTTTGAAATCCAAAAATTGTTTATTGAGATTATACGATACATATAGAGATAATCTAGAATTAATAGATGTGAATTCTTTTTTGATCCACATAGTGAAAAATGGGTAACTTGATTATAGTTTCCTCATTGATTAAAATTGTAATGGAACAGAGACATGAAACATCCATAATAATGAATGACCGGATGTGGCTAATGAATGTACTATCGAAATGAATTAACTCCCTTATATAAAAGGCATAGTTATGTTATTTTTATTTCTACCAATTATTATAATTTTTATTTAACTTGTTTATTTCAATTCTTCATTATTAAATCATAAATATTATATTTTCACTAGACATAATTGTTGATGGACTACTGAAATATTCTCACACCATGCTCAGATAACCATAGAACATGGATATTCCACCTGATATCACTAAGTGGTCATTATTTAATGATTTAAATAATGGACTGATGTTGATGCATGATGCTTTTGGATTCATTGGATGGAGTTAGAGGATAATACCATAGTATATGTGGGACCAGTTCTGGATTGGATGTTATTCATAAATTTATTTTCATTATTTTAGTGTTTCTACATTGTGATATGTCCATAGGTGGTCTAAATTTTTTTTTATGGAACAATCATATATTATGACATGTGATGTTTTATATCATTTATCAAAATATTATTTGTGTGTGATAATTATGAATAATATTGTATCTATGTTATTTATTATTATTTTTAATTTCCACATCGGTAATAAGGGAACTGTCTCTATATGGTAATATCATATTCCCTCATTAGAAGTCATACCCCTCCATCATATAGGGAGATGATTTTTAGTCCATTTTTCACACGGACATATAGAACGGGTTTAATGTCTTCTTAAATGTGGTTTCGCAACTATATCAAATTTATGAAACCCATGTTTGATGTTTTTTAATCATAAGTAACTTTTTAACAACAAACAATAATATTATTTTTTATATTAATTTTATTTTTCTTCACATGTATAAATTCAATATAAAAAATTGATGAAATATTAAAAAAAATTCAATTAGTAGATTTTGTTTTCGTTAAAAAAGGTAAAAAAAAGTAATGTTTATTACATGATAAATGTAAATGTATTATTTTATAATAATTTTTTATTAATATTGTGTAATTTCAATATAATAATATTAATTATTCACATTTTAAAAAATGACATAATTTAATTTTTAACCCTATATTTAAATAAATTATAACAAATTTCACTGTTAATCAAAACTATATTAGATTAACATCACTGAATGGTGAAAAGAACATATTTTTTCAATCATTCTTCCAATATATTTAATGTTTTATATTAAAAGTTAATTTTATATTATCTATAAATTTACTTACTATATATATATATATGGAATTATAAAATAAAAAATTTCATATAAGGGTATCCTTATAATTTTAATAAAAGATAAACTACTATGATAAAGACTAGTTATCATGGTAAAAATAAAAATGGTAAAATATAAAAAATGAGTCGTAATGGGAATGAAACAAGTTTAGAAAAATTAAAAAAAAAAAGAGATTTTGAGAAACAATCGACCTTATCACACCCCACATTCCATTAGATCTCAATTTTTAAAACTTTTTTATTTAAATAGTCTTATTATACTTTTGTTAAATAATTGGTGTTCACAAATGATCCATTTAATTCCCTTATAAAAGTGAATCACCTACACCAACTTAATGTTACACATCCACTTAGAAATTCCATTAAACCATAACTTATTTTTAAATCCATGATTTATATTTCACTACATCAATCATCTAATCATTATAATTATACATAATCCATTCATTTCCAAGGATACATTCAAGAGAATGTTTAAGGTACCAAATGGTGTATTAATTAATCCTTATCATTTTATTATTTTTCTTTTTCTTACAAGAATACTCTAACCGTTGTAAAAAATTATATAATTTTAAATACTAGTCATAAATTTTATTAAATTAATATAAAAAATCATTTATTACCTTCCAATCTCATAGAAAAATAAATAAAAAACATTAATCATGTGTTTTGAGGACTAGTGCCTCCACAAAGAGATGACTTCTATTATTAACAACTTCTATTATTTAGAGGTTATAATGATCTAATTTGAAAATAAATTTAACCTCAAAAAAATAATTATTTTTTTAATTATTCAAAGAATAATCCTACTTTATTATCCCTTTTTTTGGGAAAATGAAAATTCTTACAATGAACTGCATTTATTACATCCATGATGAGGTATGAATTTTTATATTTCATATTTAATTAATTTATTTATTCAACCCATATAAAATATATCTATAAAAAAAATCTATTTTATAGTATCATTATTCCTCTATCATAATAATATTATTCCAAAATAATCAATTTCATCAAAATTGAAACATAACGAAATATATAATGTTCTTTTTTGTTATATTTAACTACAGATATTAATGATGTAATAAATATATATAATTGATTAATTTTAAATCCAAAGAAATATTTTTAACATATGTTAATATGAAAATATGTTATTTATTTTATTAACCATATATTAATTATTTTGGTTGTTATTAAAATATCATCATTTATTTCTAAAATTATCCAAATAAGTTGGCAGTTATTGAATTTTCAAACATACAAATGAATGAAATATATAATAAATAAATAAAATTTGATAATATATTTTCAATATTAAATAATAAATACATGTATAATATTTCTAATTATTTATAAAATAATTAAAATTTAATATTAAGGTTTTTATAAACATGCACTGGATGAATCTGGAATAAGTTATGTGCTTATTGTCAAAAATAAAATTTCTTCAGAAATATTTCCTATTATAATATATGTATTTTTTGTAATCTGGTATATATATAACAATAAATATTTTCTATCCTAATATTTAAATTTCAAATCATATTTAATTGATCTTTTGAAACCATATAATTCAACAGGTTTTGACTCTAATGTTTCTAAGGTTGTAAGGGTTATATTTTTTCATTTTCAACTTCATGAGATATATTTGGTATTTCACAGCCTATATTTTTCATATGGTGTATTATCATACCCATTTCATTAATATATGAAAATATTTTCCATTTCATGTTCTCCATCTCAGGTAAATTTGTTTCATAGACTAAAACATTTCTGAGAATTTTCATGCAAATATATTTTTCAAATAGAGACTTGTTTTGAATTATAGTCCATATATGAAATTTGTTTACATTTATCTTTAAATTATCTATCATTTTATTCTCTTATATTTTATAATTGGGTTTTAATTTTTTACCAATTTTCTATTTTTTTAGGATCATTATTTAACCATTTTTTTATAACTAACACCGCATTTTATTTTTGGTTGGGAACCTCACTTTTAAATTTCTATATTTGTTAAATGGTTAAGGTCATTACAATTTACTCTATAATTTTATATGGTCATTTATATTATATTACATTATATAATGGTATAAAATAAATATTTTTCATTTTCTCTATGTGTATTTTTCATGAATGTGAGAAAATGAACATGTGTTAATGTTTTTAATGGGAACACATATATTCACACACATTTTAATTTTTAATGATTCATTATTTCATAATTTTGAGGGATTCTAAAATAAATTATATTTATACTTTTTTACAATTTTTTAAATTAATTAAAAATATCACGGATGAATGTTACATTCATTTTTTATTTTTAAAACTTATAAAAATCGTCATCTACATTATTATCATTTGTTATATCATATGCATGATTATGGATATTATTTAATTGATACCATTAACCTTACTTAAATAGATGTAATATAAATATGTTATTTTTTATTTTAGAATTGATTTTTCACTTCTGTGGTCTTACCTTGTTTGTGAGGGTTTTTAATCCAAAATTTCCTACTAATACCTTCCGTTTTAGTACCTTTTTTCCATTTATTTTATTTAGTGTAATTAAAAAATATTACATATATTTATTGATTGAGTAAATGAACAACTTAAATATATAACCTTTTTTATATGATGTAAATATAATATTCACTATTATCATGATTATTATGTAATTATATTAAATTATATTGAATATCTTTTGATACGGGTTTATTTTAAATAGAAAAATAATGTATAAATTATTGATGTTATTATTTATATTTCCATTACATTATTAATTTATAAATGACATGAAAACCATTTTATTTCAATGTATCTTTTGGGATATAATGAATAAATTTATTTTAAGTGGCACTCATATGGATGGATAATGATATGTAAGGTCCTATATTACCATCCAATGCAGTTTTTATTTTTTTATATATCATCAGATAATATATTGTGAAATTGTTTTGACATGCTCTTAGAATAATGGGTGGGACTTCCTGGATATGGTCACAATATAATGTTTGATCCTTCCATTTTATTACCATAAACTAATGTGTGGTCCTTCTTATATATTCTCACAATATGATGACACATTATTCTTATTTTTTCTCAATTATATTACTCTTATTACAATTATTATGTTATACTATCATGGATCATGTTTACTAAAAAAAATTCAAATCATTATTGATTCATTTCTTATGTTAGGCCATCTCATATATCCTAACTCATGTTTCGTGGTCTAATATTTATTTTGTATTATTTTATTATATGTATTTTTTATACTAGTTAGATCATCTAATGGTGAATTATGATTTTTTATGAGTATCTAATATTTTTACCCTTATTTAGAATTTGATTACCCCGATTTATTATGTTCCCATTTCCCCAAATTATGAAATAAAAAAGTATATATTTTTTAGAATGGTTTTATATATGGAGGATTAGTGGGAGATATTGATGACATTTTATTAATTATATATTTCTATATATAGTTTTAATTTTTTAGCAAAGTTGAAAAAGACATGGGTATTGATAGTTAATATATTTTTATAGTTTTCTAATTCTCTAAACATAATGGTTAATAAAAATAGATTATAATGGAAATTTATATTTGTGCCTTTTAAATAAGATAGTCTCTTCTATGAGATGGAATATTTCAACCTCAATTGAATAATAGAGTTAATATCCCAGCATAATAACCCCTTCAACAGGCAAATCGAAGGCATGTTTTAGGTCCCCTTTGAAAGAAAACATCTCTCACTTGTAGCCACTACGGGAAAAATGGGTATTTGGGACGGGATTTATTCCCGTCGCAAATAGCCCTGTTAAAAACTTATTTGCGACGGGGGTATTTGTCCGTCTCAAATAAGTAGCCTTTTGCGACGGGATAGCTTTCCCCGTCGCAAAAGGACTGGCGCGCTTTGCGCGCCAAATCGCGGGAAACTTATTTGCGACGGGGGAATATTCCCGTCGCAAATAACCGGCGGCGGTAAAAGGTATTTGCGACAGGAATATTCCCCCGTCGCAAATAGTATGTCGGCAGGTGGTTATTTACGACGGGACCCGTCGCAAATAACTATTTAACTGTTGACCGTAATAAATGATGGCTAAGGTATTTGCGATGGTACCCGTCGCAAATAATATTATTTGCGACGGGATACCCATCGCAAATGGACCCGTCGCAAATAATCTAACCTATAAATACCCCCATCCGTTTTTTTCAAATTATTCTCAAACTCCATCTTCTTCTTCTCTCAAAATTTTATTTCTAATGTTCAGTTTTTCTCAAGTTTAATTTTTTTTCTCCGGAGTTGATATTGAAGTTTTGAAGAACGATCAGAGATCAACTTCAGATCAATTTTCAAGGTATTTATATTCATTTTAATTTAATATTTATTTTTAATTTTTTATTAGTTTCAATTATTCTGAATTAGTTGTAATTTAATTATGTTTACATTGTTTTATTACTTAATAAATTTAAATTGTTAGTATTGTTCATAGTTAATGGTAATTAGGAATAATTAGTAAAAAAAATTAATAATTAGTAATAAATATCAATAATTAGGAATAATAACATTATTATATTATTAGTATATTTTATTATTAATATTAAAATAATATATTTTTTTATATATATACAATTCTCTTTTCATCAGTGTGTTTGCTGTCTCCACATGTATTATTTGTATGTGGAGATAGAAAACACACAGATGAAAGGAGAATTGTATATAAATTAGAAAATTATATTATTTTAATATTAATAATAAAATATACTAATAATGTTATTATTCCTAATTATTAGTAAGTATTCTTAATTATTGATAATTATTCATATAATTATTAATAATTAAGAACAATTACCAATAATTATCAATAATTAGGAATAATTAATAATAATTATTAATAATTACCAATAATTAGTAATAATTACCAATAATTCGTAATAATTACCAATAATTAGTAATAATTACCAATAATTAGTAATAATTACCAATAATTAGTAATACTTAGCAATAATTAGTAATACCTACCAATAATTAGTAATAATTACCAATAATTAGTAATAATTATTAATAATTATCAATAATTGGTAATAATTAGTAATAATTACTAACAATTACCACTAATTAGTAATAATTAGGAATAATTACCAATAATTACCAATAATTACCAATAATTAGGAATAATTAGTAATAATTAGTAATAATTAGTAATAATTAGTAATAATTCGTAATAATTAGTAATAATTAATAATAATTAGTAATAATTAGCAATAATTAGTAATAATTAGCAATAATTAGTAATAATTACCAATAATTAGTAATAATTAACAATAATTATCAATAATTACCGATAAATAGTAATAATTAGTAATAATTTGAAATAATTACCAATAATTAGTAATAATTACCAATAATTAGTAATAATTAGTAATAATTAATAATAATTACCACTAATTATTAATAATTACCAATAATTAGTAATAATTACCAATAATTACCAATAATTAGTATTAATTACCAATAATTAGTAATAATTACCAATAATTACCAATAATTAGTAATAATTAGTAATAATTAGAAATAATTACCAATAATTAGTAATAATTACCAATAACTAGTAATAATTACCAATAATTAGTAATAATTACCAATAATTAGTAATAATTACCAATAATTAGTAATAATTACAAATAATTAGTAATAATTAGTAATAATTAGTAATAATTACCAATAATTAGTAATTATTAGTAATAATTATTAATAATTAGTAATAATTAATAATAATTGCCAATAATTAGTAATAATTACCAATAATTAGTAATAATTAGTAATAATAAATAATAATTACCAATAATTAGTAATAATTAACTATAATTATCAATAATTACCAATACTTACCCATAATTAGTAATACTTACCAATAATTAGTAATAATTACCAATAATTAGTAATAATTATTAATAATTATCAATAATTAGTAATAATTAGTAATAATTACTAATAATTACCACTAATTAGTAATAATTAGGCATAATTACCAATAATTACCAATAATTACCAATAATTAGGAATAATTAGTAATAATTAGTAATAATTAGTAATAATTAGTAATAATTAGTAATAATTAGTAATAATTTGTAATAATTAGTATTAATTAGTAATAATTAGCAATAATTAGTAATAATTAGCAATAATTAGTAATAATTACCAATAATTAGTAATAATTACCAATAATTAGTAATAATTAACAATAATTATCAATAATTACCGGTAAATAGTAATAATTACCGGTAAATAGTAATAATTAGTAATAATTAGAAATAATTACCAATAATTAGTAATAATTACCAATAATTAGTAATAATTAGTAATAATTAATAATAATTACCACTAATTAGTAATAATTACCAATAATTAGTAATAATTACCAATAATTACCAATAATTAGTATTAATTACCAATAATTAGTAATAATTACCAATAATTACCAATAATTAGTAATAATTAGTAATAATTAGTAAAAATTACCAATAATTAGTAATAATTACCAATAATTAGTAATAATTACTAATAATTAGTAATAATTACCAATGATTAGTAATAATTTGTAATAATTAGTAATAATTAGTAATAATTAATAATAATTACCAATAATTAGTAATAATTACCAATAATTAGCAATAATTAGTAATAATTAATAATAATTACCAATAATTAGTAATAATTATCAATAATTATCAATAATAAGCAATAATTACCAATAATTACCGGTAAATAGTAATAATTAGTAATAATTAGAAATAATTACCAATAATTAATAATAATTATCAATAATTAGTAATAATTAGTAATAATTAATAATAATTACCAATAATTAGTAATAATTACCAATAATTAGTAATAATTACCAATAATTACCAATAATTAGTATTAATTACCAATAATTACTAATAATTACCAATAATTACAAATAATTAGTAATAATTAGTAATAATTAGTAATAATTACCAATAATTAGAAATAATTAGCAATAATTAGTAATAATTATAATAATTACCAATAATTAGTAATAATTAGTAATAATTAGTAATAATTACCAATAATTTGTCATAATTACTAATAATTACCAATAATTATTAATAATTAGTAATAATTAATAATAATTACCAATAATTAGTAATAATTACTAATAATTAGTAATAATTACCAGTAATTACCAGTAATTAGTAATAATTACCAATAATTACCAATAATTATTAATAATTAGTAATAATTAGTAATAATTACCAATAATTAGTAATAATTAGTAATAATTAGTAATAATTAGTAATAATTACCAATAATTAGTAATAATTACCAATAATTAGTAATAATTAGTAATAATTAATAATAATTACCAATAATTAGTAATAATTATCAATAATTAGTAATTATTACCAATAATTACCAATAATTAGTATTAATTATTAATAATTAGTAATAATTAACACTAATTACCAATAAATAGTAATAATTAGTAATAATTAGTAATAATTACAAATAATTAGTAATTATTACCTATAATTACCAATAATTAGTATTAATTAGTAATAATTAGTAATAATTACCAATAATTACCAATAATTAGTAATAATTAGTAATAATTACCAATAATTACCAATAATTAGTAATAATTAGTAATAATTATCAATAATTAGTAATAATTACCAATAATTAGTAATAATTACCAATAATTAGTAACAATTACCAATAATTAGTAATAATTACCAATAAATACCAATAATTAGTAATAATTAGTAATAATTACCGATAATTACCAATAATTACTAATAATTACCAATAATTAGTAATAATTACCAATAATTAGTATTAATTAGTAAGAATTACCAATAATTGGTAATAATTAGTAATAATTACCAATAATTAGTAATAATTAGTAATAATTAGTAATAATTACCAATAATTAGTAATAATTACCAATAATTAGTAATAATTAGTAATAATTATTAATAATAAGTAATAGTTTGTAATAATTCGTAGTAATTAGTAATAATTAGTACTAATTAGTAATAATTAACAATAATTAGGAATAATTACCAATAATATTAGTACTATGAAAATAATAAAAAAATTATATAATATTAAAATTATCAATATTTGAAACATGTTTTGCTTTATTCTCAACATATATATTTAATTCCTAAAGGGTCAATTTTTAGGTCTCTCTCAATAAAATGTTTTCGTCAGTCGTGTATGATCTAAACTCTATAATTATCCTAGCTTGAGTGTTTTTTTGAACAAATTATTCAAAACCAGTAATGCTTTTATATTTTATAGAGAAATACGGAACAACGGGGTCATCAACAATCACTATTAGGTGACCGCATATGGATAAATCAATGTATAAATCCAAATGGTTCTGGTTTAAATCCAGTATATGTAGAAGTTGTGGAGACTTTTTTATCATTTGCGGCATCAAATCCAGAATTTGTTTCAGAAGGAAAAATAAAATACCCTTGCAGAAAATGTGCATTGAGAACGTTTGACACGTTTGACAAAGTGGGAGAACATCTCTTGTGTTTTGGTTTTCAAACAGATTATGTTTTTTGGTATCAACACGGTGAACGCAGTTCCAGAGCAGGTGATACCAACTTGATTCCGGATCCATCCCGGTTTCAAGATTTATTACATGATGTTGCTGGTTCATCTGTTCAACATACAGAAACTCCGGCTGATATAGCTTCAAATCCTGAGTTGGCACCGTCTGAATTTTATGAGTTGTTGAAGTCTGCTGAGGATGCGTTATATCCTGGCTGCAAGATGAGCAAATTAGAAGCAGTTGAAAAATTTATGGCTATCAAATAAGATAACGGAATGTCAAACACCTTTTTTGACCAGATATTTTCATTTCTTAAAACACTATTCCCCAAAGGAAATGTTTTACCTGCAAATTACTATGAGAGTAAGAGGATGGTTTGAAATTTGGGACTTACTTGTCTGAAGATTCATGCATGTTCAAATGACTGCATTTTAAATTCTGGGGAAAATGAGTCGTTGGTTAGTTGTCCCACATGTGGGCAACTGAGATATAAAGAAGGACAACACGGTATGTCTGGTTTGATTCCTGTAAAACAATTGAGATATTTTCTGCTTGCATCCAGACTTCAGCATTTATTCATGTCTAAGAATACAGCGACAATGATGTCATGGCATAAAGAAAATATTTCAACCGATAAAAGATTGAATCATCTAGCCGATGGTGATTCATGGAAACATTTTGATAGAGTGCATCCATCCTTTGCTTTAGAAGCTAGAAATGTTCGACTGGGCCTTTCCACTGATGGTTTCTGTCCGTTTGGATCTTATGGTAGTCAATATTCATGTTGTCCTGTTTTTATAACTCCATACAATTTACCTCCATGGATGTTGATGAAGGAGCCATATATCGTTTTGACTTTACTAATTCCAGGACATCCGAAGAAAAATATTGATGTTTATTTGAAACCATTGATTGATGAATTAAAATTTATTGTGGAGTACTGGTGTCAGTACATATGATGTTGAAACAAAACTGAATTTCATACTGAGAGCAGCATCGATGTGGACAATAAGTGACTTCCCGGCTTATGGGATGTTATCTGGCTGGAGTACACATGGTCAGAAATCATGTCCTTACTGTATGGGAGAGAACAAAGAATTTATGATCATTCATGGAAAGAAACCTTGTTATTTTGACTGTCATCGCAGATTTCTTCCAGCAGATCATCCTTTTCGCAGAAACAGATCTCATTTCAGAAAAGGAACAGTTGAAAGGGATGGACATCCAAAAATGCTATCGGGTTTGGAGTTAAAATCAGTTTTATTTTCATTACCTCCCATCACTTTTGGTCCCACAATAAACCAACAGAAAATTTCTGGTTTTGGGAAAGAACACAATTGGATTAAATGATGCATATTTTGGGATTTGCCATATTGGTCTGATTTGTTGGTCCGACACATGTTAGATGTCATGCATATTGAGAAGAACTGTTTTGATAATTTGTTTCATATCGTTTTGGCTATGCCAGGAAAAAAGCAAAGACAACGTAAATGCAAGTTTAGATATTGCCCAAATTTGCAGGCGTCCAGAATTGGAACTGTTTGAGAATGTCAGAACAGAAAGGTTACTGAAACCAAAATCAGCTTATACACTATCTAAAGTAAACTGTTTATTATTTTGTCAGTGGATTGCAGATTTGAGACTTCCAGAGGGTTGTGCTTCCAATTTGGGTATATGTGTAAAGAATGGTCATATTACTTGATTAAAAAGTCATGATTGTAATGTTATAATGGAAAGACTTCTACCCATTGGATTAAGAGGTCTGTTGAATTCTGTGATTTGGGATTCCATAACAGACATGTCTCATTTTTTTCAGGAAATTTGTGCGGCTACAACAGATTATGATGCTCTATGAAAACTTGAAAATGATGTTGTTGTAATTATATGTAAACTGGAAAAAATATTTCCGCTGTCTTTCTTCGACTCAATGGAACATTTGATGTTACATTTGCCATATGAAGGCAAATGTGGAGGTCCAGTACAGTTTCGATGGATGCACCCATTTGAAAGATGCATGCAAAAATTGAAAAGAAAAGTACGTAACAAAGCATCTGTTGAAGGATCTATTGCAGAAGCATATTTGTAAGAGGAAATATCTTTTTTCTGCTCCCATTATTTTGAATCTGAGTATCCTTCAAAACAAAACCGAATGGGATGAAACGAGAGGAATATTGATGAAATCGACAATAAATTATCTATTTTCAACCAGTCAGAGCTTGGTTTTGGTGGAGTTTATGAACGCTGGATTTCAGATGATGAACATCATAGAGCTCATACGTATGTTCTGCTCAACTGTGAAGAGATGACATCAGCTGTACTTTAAGTGTTTATATCACTTATTCTATCATTTATGTTACAATAAATAACTTTGGTTTTTATAGGTTGTATGATAATAATATCAGGAAACAAATTCCACAAATTACAGCAGCTGCTCTCGAAGAACGTCGACTGAAAAATTTCTCTCAGTTGTTTCAAAAACTGGTAACATAAATTCTTTATCTTTTAGTAACTCATTAAATGTATAGTTTACTATATTGATAATTATTTTACAAATTTTCAGGTGTGTCGACATGCTGATAAAATTGACAAATGGCTGTGTGTATTGAGTAACCCACCTTCCAAACTTGTTAAAACTTATAATGCATATGTGGTGAATGGATTTCGATTCCACACACATGCATGTGGAGAATCGAAAAAAACAATGAACAGTGGAGTTAGCTTGAGAGGATCTCATAATCGAGAAAATGAAGTTGACTTTTATGGTATACTTGATGAAATCATTGAACTCTGTTATCTTGGACAACATTACATAACCATGTTCAAATGTCGGTGGTTGGATACAGAGAGAGGAGTGTTTGTTCATCCGACTCATGGAATCATCGATATTAAATGTAAAAGTGTTCTCGCAGTAAATGAACCATTATTATTGGATCAACAGGCATATCAAGTTTATTACGCAAAGTACTATGCTACATCAAGAGACTTGACTGATTGGTGAATTGTAATAAAAATCAAAATTCGAGACAATCAGTTTAGTCAAAGTGAATGTGCTTTCACTGATGTGAAAAGAATTGAAGTTTTCAAGAGAGTACTCAAAATCAATCTTTTTTACAAAGAGACATGAGTATTGATGACGACACCCCACATTTAAGAGTTGGTGATGACGATGATGTTAATGATGTCACATATGAATTTGAAATGGTAAGAGATGAAGAAACTGTAACTCGAATGGATATTGATGATGTTGAGGAGGAATATGAAGATGACATTGACATATATGAAGATGATGATGAAGATGAACACTGATAGAATTCCATGGTATTTATATACAATCATAATATGTATATATGTATATATAATAGTAATTATCAACTATTTGCTAACAACATTAACATTTTCTGTTTCAGATGGACGATGCCACATTTCGTGAGTTGGCGGATGCTGACCAGACTTTCGATGCGGATGAGTTGCTGACAGATGACCCTCAGCCTGCAGGCGCTCCAGGGAGTACATGGAGGGGGCGCGGTCTTGCATGAATGATGATTCTTGACCCCGTCCCCGAGCGACGTCCACATCTTGGGTTTGATCCACGCACACGGAGATGTGATAACCTCTGTGATAACCCGTGGATTTGACTAAGATTTCATTAATCTATTCACATAATAAATGTTTATTATTTTTATAGTTTTCCACATATAGCAGTCGGACAGGGTAGCGCTATTTTGCGCAACTATTTCTCTCAGCCGTGGACCACATGGGAGCAGATTCCCAATGATGTGCATCAGGCCATGTTCGGCCATTGGTTGGTACGTACGTAAATAAATAATTTTTATTTTTAAAATTATTTCATTTCTAACTTTATATTTTGATTTATTTCTAGGGTTTATGGTATCCGATCGAGGATACCATGCGTGATTCCATCCATGAGGCATGGGAGGTGGCTATGCGTGATTGCCTTCGTCAGTTTTTTCACAATTTAAGAAAAGCTGCGTTGAAGAAAGCAGGAGTGTCATATTTTGACGAGTCATGTAGAGCACACCGACCAGAGTACATTTCATCCCATGTATGAGATGGATTATGTGCGCACTAGTTGAGTGGTGCCTTTCAGAGGAGATCATCGGTGGGGAGGTAGAATCGGGGGAGACAGGAGGTGACTCATTGAGCTGGGAGTCGTTCATTCAGTACTCATAGACAGCATCTGGTACATACTTTATTTATAAATATTTTATATAACTATAAATATTAACAGTTTATTTTTTATTCTTATAGGCTGTTGAGCACCCCGATATTACGGAGTACGACGTATATCGGATGATGTATAGTGATCATGCTACTAGGGAGCTCAGAGGTGATCGTCAGCATCACATCGTGGTCAGTATTATTTTTTTTCAAGTTTAAAAATTAACTACATATAATATATTCACAATTTTAATTTTAAATTGCAACTACAGGAGTCACATGAGACCGCAGTGTCACAGGCCCGGCCTGAGAGTCAGGCCGAGTCATCAGATCAGACTACTGGCTGTCATTTTGATGAGGCGGCATGGATGCAGGCCACCCAGTATGCCTTCGAGAAGGGCTGGGTAGTTGGTATCACCTCTCGACTGACTCCCAGAGATTATTATGGAAGTGCTGCGATGTCGGCATCCAACTCGAGAGGAGCTCGTGCATCTTCTTCTGATACACAGTATGAGGATCAGTTGCGATCTCAGACTGCACTGAGAGAGAGTCTCCGACAGGAGCAGGAGCAGATGCGTCAGCAGAATGAGGAGGAGCGTCGACGCCAGCAGCAGCTGTACGAGGAGCAGACGAGTCGGTGGCAGCAGCAGCATCAAGAATAGATGGAGTACATGCGCCGACTCACTCATGCTTTAGGGATGAAGTTTCCTCCACCACCATCTGCAGATCCCCCCCTCCATCAGATTAGATTTTGTATTTATGTTATAAAATTTGTGAAATCAAACTGTGATTTTTTTCTATTCGTAGTTTCTGTCTCATTACAAAATATTAATAATATTATATTTTTAAATAACAATATTAATATGAATAATAATATTATATATATTTTATACTATTAAATTATATATATATATTGAAATTTTATAATATTATAATTTAATTATATTTTTTTGTAATACTTGAATTATTTTAATATTTGAATGTAAAATAATTCTATTATTTTTATATTAATTAAAATAACTTATTAATATTTTTTTTATTTATGAATTATAATTCTAATATTATTATATTAATTAAATCATTTATTAATATTCTATTATTTTTTATTTTTGAATTATAATTCTATTTTTATTATATTAATTAAAATAATTTATTATTTTTATTTGTGAATTATAATTCTATTATTATATTTATTAAAATCATTTATTAATATTTTATTATTTTTTATTTTTGAATTATAATTGGATTATTATTATATTAATTAAAATAATTTATTAATAATTTATTTTTTTATTTTTTTATAGTATTTGCGACGAGATACTATTCCCGTCTCAAATAGTATTATTATTTTTTTATTTTTTTTAAAATAGTTTTTTGCGATGGGTCCCGTCGCAACAACTATTTGCGGCGGGCCCGTCACCATAGGTATTTGCGACGGGTCCCATCGCAAATAGGTTTTTACAAAAATAAGGAGTACTAGTTTCGACGAGGATTCTCCCCATCGCGGAAAAAGGCTTTAGCGACGGGCCCGTCGCAAAAAACTGTTGTTGTGACACCGTTTTCAGCAACGGGTCATTGCGACGGGCCCCCGTCGAAAAAAGCCATTTGCGACGGGATCTCGTCGCAAATGACCCGTCGCAAATACCTGTTTTTCTAGTATTGAGCCTTTACAATTATTAATCCTCATTTTTATAAATTCCCTTGTTTTTTATTTTTATGATAATCTAAAGGGAGTGAAAAAAATATCTTTCTGAATTCCATAAATTATTGGTTTTTTCATATTGTTGTTTAATTGGTAGGGGTTCTTATGTTTAGAGATCACCAAGCAACTGTGAGAAGAAGAACTTATTTGGGGGGAAGGGGTAAAAATCCCCTACGTATTCAACACAACTTTCGACATGGATTCAACTTTAATAAATTGTAATCTTATTGATAGTTTTGTTACCCTTGTTTTGGTGGATGAGGTAATAATTTCCTTACACATATGGTAATGGGTTTATTTTATACGGCTTCTGTTATGACTAAAAATGTTGTTTTCCTGATAGGGTATTCTTCCACATGGGGTAGATTGAGGTGCAAGGAATGTTAAGTAGGAGAATGTCTCCCATTGAGTGGTTGTTTTATTTCATAGAGATTTTTATTTCTCAGATGAGGTACATGTTTTACCATATTTTATAAATAGAATAAGATCTTATAAATGAAACGTTCCCTTCAATTGTTCCAAATATTAATTTTCAATATGGAAGAATATTTCTGGATAGGGGAATAATCACATATATAGCTAGAGGAATAAACCGCTCATATAGAAATGGAATTTTACTATATATTAATTTTTAAAAATTTGTTGGATTAAGGATAATCTGAGCATATGTTCTATATACTTCCCCAATACATGGATATGCATGTTATATTGGCCAATGATGATTACCTTATGGGGAACCTTCATAGTATAAAATGAATCTTTTTACATTTTTTGGAGATTTGATGACACAGAAGATACAAAGAAACATAGAAAATATAAAACACAATAAAAAAACAAATTTTATTTATATCCTATAGATATTCATCATATCCATGATGATGGAGGTTGTTTTCATTTTTCCAATTATTGGTCTGCCAAATTATTATGGAAATGGTAATCTATCCACTCCACTAACACCTCTAGGACATCATATCCAGGAGTGGAAATGGGATATAAAAAGTAATAGGTTAAAGTAATATAGTTATTCCCACAAGTATATGTTATCTTAGAAATAATAATGGGAAACATATTACACATGATCATTCTACATTACTAGGATTATAAGAACATTATTAAATAAGGGATTTATACTTTCGATTAATACTGATAAAAAACCACAAGTGAATGTTAAGATTATGAATATATCAAAAATTAAACAGAATTTATTTTTTTATATTATGGAGTTATCAAAGAGTGTTAAAAAAATGGATTACCTTCTTGTTTCTTGTTCTCTAGATGTACTCCAAGAATACTAGTTAGAGAATCAGGGGGACGAATATTATCTTTCAGCTATGATAAAATTCTATTGATGATTTTGTAGTCATTATAGAATTATCATCCAAATTTGGACCTCTAAATTAGAAACATGGAATACATTTTTGAATGTTCAATTTCTCTAACTAGAATATGTTATTTTGAAATTGAACAAATCGAATACAATGAAAAGCAGTTTCAATAAAATGTGTTTTCATCCGTAAGAGTTAATTTATAAAAATATCTGGTATAATGGTTATTAAAAGTTAATTAATTATAGTATATATTATTAAATAATTTTTAATTCAAATTCAGTTCAAATTTAATTTATAATGTGACATTTAATGAAAAGGTTGTACATTTTTTTTAAAAATAATATATTTAATTTTCACAAAAAAATAAATCATATCAGAAATAGCCCAAAATCTAAGCCTAAGATAATTATTATATGTTGTTTTAAAAAGTAATATATTTTTTAAAAAATAATTTTTTTTAAACCTCCATAAATTAATTATATAATTTTCTCACTTAAACCTATAATATTTTTTTATGAAAACATGTTTTCTTGAATAAAATAGATTTTAAAAAAACTGAATGATTATTTACTGTGAATTAAAAATAAATTAATATTTTGTAAGAACATTATATATGTGTGATTATATATATATATATATTATAATTAAGTTAATCCTATTCATTTCCACCAATTCAACTTTGGCATTATTATAGTCATATTTGAATAATAACAATTTTAGGTACTCTTAATATTGGTGTTGTGTATCTTTTATGTTATAGAACATAATATTATTTTAAAATATAGGTATATTATATTAAACCATAATAAATTTCATCAATAAAATTTGATCATTATATTTATAATATATGATTTTACATTTTGTAATATATTTTTTAAAAAGCCACATAATAAAGAGGTCTTGTAAATCATATTACGAAAAGAGTGAGTAAGAAAAAATAACATCATATGTAATATTTTATACTAGATGTCAAAGTTGGATTATTTAAGTAGTGTAAGATCCTAACCATTTTAGGATGTGATCTATGCCCCATTTTCAAGAACATTTTGTTGTTTTTATGTACCATGATTTGTGGCTTTTGGGGCATTTGGGTGAGATATTAAGAAACATTAACGAACAAAATAATGTTCATGGTTTGTGTGATATTTGAAAAATCATGCACTAAAACCAAGGTAACCATGCGAAACACGAATATATGGACATGGAGTTCCATACAGTTAGTATAAAGTTTACCCTAACTGTGTTCCCCTGCCCAGGAAACCATACACCCAAATTTAAATTATCTAAAAATTAGTTTTTAGTTGACCTAACACCACAACACCCCTCTATTTCCACCAAGGCTTGGGAATGAAAAATTCAAGGTGATTCTAGGTCCTTCTAAAGGGATTCTAAAGATATTTTAACACAGACATTTGAGATCTAAATCCCATATTCATGATCCTATCTCTTCCTGATAAATGGATTTCATCTCAATGATTCCCCCATTATTTCCTCAATACTACATTAATATTTTAAGGAAATATTTACATTATTTCAATATATCGAAACCTATTTTTTGGCATCTAGATATAGGATTATGGTTCAAGATCAAGAGTTGAAATATCTTGATTCATTTGATCTTAATTTTGGGTTTAGGTATTTAGATCAAGATATTGAACGTCGTCGTTATACTGCTCAGGTTTAGGGGATTTCCATTGGGCTCACATCCATTAATAAACCGAGCTAAGTTGTTTTAATCGAACTCCCATAGTCATGGATTTGATATGTCTATGTGATATTTATGAAGTAATAACATTCTTTTGTAATTGATTTCATCAATTATGCTATCGAGGAATATTATTTGACTTGTTGATGCTTTGGATATATATGATAATTTTTGATTTGAACATGGATAAAAGGGGATTCACACATAGAGAATTTATTTGTGGATTTTTTATGGATAAATATATTATAGTTCACTTATTGAATTAGTGATGTTTGATATAATAAATTGGCAGGAATTAAGTATGTGATGATGTTGGGCTATGACAGGTAATTAATGGTGACTTAATTATCTTCCATTATGTTGGTTAGGATAATTAATCTGGAGTCTAATTTTGATAAGTTGAGATTTGATTTAAATAATTAATTATAAAGAATTAATTAAGGAAGAAGATTATTTTTTCTGGATTAATTGATTAATTAATTAATAAATGTAATGTGTACTTAACTAATTGTTGGGTTAACTAATGATCTTTTATATAGTTTTTTAATCAATGGAGTAGTCATATAATTATATGGTTAATTATTTTGAATTAATTAATTGTATAAATGATTGACAATTTGGGTGTTAGACATAGCATTCTTGACCAATTTAGAAGTTGGGACATGAAAATAGTGTTCCTCCCTAATACTTATCCTAGATCATATGATTTGGGGTGTATGAAATAGAGATATAAAATGAATGATATTTGTGGTGTTTGACAAGGTGTTCAATAAAAATTATACTTTGGGTTCTTGATATTTCTATCAAAATCAAAAGAGTTATAATAATGAGTTTTTCTTAAATGTGATACATGCTTCGAAACAAGGAATAATGCGATGATTAAATAATAAATGAATATGTGATAACAATTTGTTTATGAATTGTATTCATTGCTTCATAGAATTTCATATGTTGAATTTTGACTTGAATTGTTTTATACACTGTTGGTTGTGTCCTACTGAGTCGTACTCACACACTATTCGGGCCTCCTAATCGGCCTTCGATCAGACTATATTGTTTCAGGATAGGATAATGGCAAGGCACTAAGATAGATTGTTGTAATGGAATAAATCATGGGTGATGGAACTTATTGTGGTTCGGGTCCCTCTTGGGTGTCATTGTGTCCTTATTTTTAGTGTCATTACAGAAACTTGGCACTTTTATTTTATAGAATGTATTCAACTTAAATTGATTATTATAGTTCATGTTTTTGAATATCTTGTGACTCAAAATTATATAGAGGTTTCTCATAGCCGGCGATGTCGAAGCCCTAGGTGGCGATGGTCACTCCTGCCCCTCCCCTCTCGGAGGGGAGGATCCTCTGCATCCGCTCACTGGAGCTCGTCCAATTCCCATCATCCCATTCTTGTATCCTGATTTCATTCCTACTTTTCTGAAGATTTTTTCAGGGCTAAAAGTCATTAAATTCTTCTACGGTCACCCTCATTTATTGATTTGATGTTTTTAATTCACTAAGGTGTCCTCTCTTCTACATTTAACCTTAATCATGAATTTTATTCATCATCGGTCCTTGGTGCATTTCTTCGATCATTGGATTTTTGATTGATGGGGTCTGCAAGAGCGAGTGACGGTTGGGTTACTAGACATGAAACATATCATGATCTGATTTGCTTATGAAGATGACATGATTCTTTCCTAGTCGAGCGCTCCTCGTACTTGTGATTGTTCACGATTTCTTCTTGTTAAATGGACGTATTATTTTCATAGGCAATGAGATTCATCAACAATGGTGGTTTGGGTAGGTTTTCTGGAGCATCCTATCCCCTTTAAAAACCATTCAATTCTTTGTATGCTATGGAACATGGTACGGTGGTATCTCTATTCAGACAGTAGGACCATGGAAGTGTGTCATCCGATCTTGTCGAGGATTTGTATGGAAGTCGATGTATCTAAAGTTACTGTTGAGTTCTTCTCGATTATCATGGGTGAGGAGTTTTATAACAAGAAGTAAGTGGTGTTTGAACCATGGTATGAGATCTGTTATTCATAAAAGAAATTTAGACACAATTTAGAAGTTTGTCGGCGTAGGGGTTTGAGAGACATGGGTATTGGGAATTTTCACGCATCTCAGGCCTCAGTTGGACCCACTATTGGTAGTAGTAAGCTACCAAAGGTTAATTTAAAGTATGGGATTAAGGGAGTTGAGTGTACGGCGAATGATGGTCATGTAGAAGTAGTAGTTAAGAAAAAGAAGGCAGGGGTGTTGCCTCCTGAACTGAGTTTTACTAAAATATTCAATAGGTTGAGACAAGACTTGGAAGGCCCTCCAAGAGCTACTTACATCACAAGGGTTACATAAAAGGGTGGTTCTCTACAAGTTGAGAGTAATGATATCATCTAAAACATAAATGCATTGGCAGTGAGTGTTAGGGTTAATAATGGTCCGGTCCATGATTTTATTGAAAATCATCAAGAGGAGGAGGCCTATTTGGATCTGAGTAAGGAAGTGGGGGATCAGTAGGATGGAGGTAATAACCATGATATTGGGGAGCATCCTCCATGCTTGGTCTGGAAAGATTCTAAGAATCAATCATGATTCATGGGTAGGGTCTTAGTGCAACTGAGAAGTGTGGATACACCTATGAAGAAATCCAATAATAAAGAGCTTATTAGTGGAAAAGTGAATGATAACAACTCTTATGCTCCCCTGGCTTGTAGAGGATAGTGTTAGGGGCAGGAGGTTATCCCGATATGCAGTCATTTTGTAGGTCAGGAGGGATTGTCTCTAGATCAAGAGAACTCCATTGATGAACAAGAACAATATGGCACAAATATAGATGTTGATTTTCATGGCTATTTCTCAAACAGGATGGAAGGGAAGCATGGTAATAGCCCGCACAATTCAAGGAAGGGAATTCACCAGTGGTCTGAATCGAAAGGTTACACATTGGTCACAAAGAAGGAAAAAAGGGTGAAGGGATTACTCATTTATTTCAAATCCAATGGAGGCCATGTAAGGTAAAAATGTAAATCAACGATTCTGGAATGCATGACTACTTCTAGTTCTCATATTTAGTGGATTACTAAATATTTTAATGCCGATTCGGGTGAGGTTAGTGCAAAAAACACTTGTGTATAAAATGGTCCTAAAGAGAAATATCTATGAATTTTTGTTTTTTCAGAAAAAGGGATGATGGAGGAGTTTCTTTTGAATAAGGGGATACATGATGGTTATGAGTTTGTAAAACAATGACACTGTTTAGCCATGATTGATAATAACAGTCAATTTCAGCAAGACCGAGGAGTGACTATTGGATACCAAGAGGTTCATATCCATGGAATATGGGGTGATATCTCTGATAGTGACAATGAAAATGATAGTGACATGGTCAGGCCATCCTATAGTGACATTGTTCTAGGTGTGAAGAAGAAGGTGACCAAGAATGAGGAGGTTATGATTTCCCTGATATGAAGGCCGAGGAAAGAATATTCCTATCTGCCAAAGTCAGTGTCTACCAGTGCTTTTTCTAGGAATGAAGGCGGGGGTATTCTCTAGTTTGAAAAAGGGTGCACAATCTTCTAAGGAATTTATTTCATTGGAGAAATTTAATCATAAAAGGCAATTTGTGAAGATTCTAAAGCACTATGAATGCTCAAAGTGGGTTTCCACTTACTTGGAGGAAGAAACCTGTCATTGATGTAGTGACAGGTGTGATTTTATTGATTTGTAGTTGTCTTTTCTGGATCGTGGTATTTTCTTATTGTACATTTACTTTATTTTAGTAAATGTTAAGAGGTTTTTCCTCTAACTGCACTTTTCGGGTAATATCATGCGATAAATTATTATTCTATTTATATATATTTTTCTTTTTTTTATTAAATTGGTGTTTTATTATAATAAAAGTATGTATAGTATCCCATGACTGACTTACTATACCCTCAATGCTTTTCGAAAACCTCTTGAATACAGGGAGGTATGTTTGAGGCAATGCGACCATTTGGATCGGAGAACCGTTTAGGGGCACTAGGTTTGAGACGTTGCAGCGTTATATCAAAGGTTCTTTTCTTTTTGTTCTTATATTATTGACTTACTATTTTGGGGAAGGTATAAAGTATATTAGGATGATTCGGGGCATGGTAATGAGCTCATACATGGGAGTTGCAAACACATGTTTGGGGGGGATCTAGGAACGCATGGAGGGATTGTTGTGGTTGTAGTTTTTTTATTATAGGTGGATATTATTTCATCTTGGGTGACTCACTTGTGGTGTGATTTTATATTGGTTTTTAAAATTATTGAACATTTATTTGTGGCATAAAGTGGCACGAGATCTGATTCTTCATGCATCATCGTAGGCACTATGGGTTATTGTGGCATACATCATTTTAGGAACTCATAGGAAAATTGGTTATGGTTATGTTATTAAATATAATTTGTTTTCTTTCATGTGAGATTGAAATAAAAATGGGGTCTAACATGAACTAATAAATATTGAAAAAGGACAAACATTTAGAATAATTTGGTGCCTATATGAGAATCAAGATAATTAAAATGTGCAAATATTTTTTCAACATGAACATGGAGTAGAATGGTTAAGTGTAGTGATAAGGCCTTAGTGTGGGCCTTGTGGTGAGAAAGGGAAAAAGGACAAGTTGAAACATATTGTGTATCATTATAATCATAAGAATATTTTATAAGGTTTCATTATAATACCTAAAACGTCTCTTTGGATTTGTAGATATATTCATCAAAGAGGTTTGTAGAGAGGGACACATTGGGCCATGGCTCAGAATGAAATTCCAGATAGGGATCTTGAGGCATCGTTGGTTCAAGCATGGGATGTAGGGGAGTAGTTCTAAAAGACCATTACATGTTTCATGAAATTAATGGAGATAGTCATAGGTAATGTTCTAAAAAATTATATCTCTATTGACATGTAACTTTCACCTACAACACCCACAGACTTTTACTATCGAGGGTGGACCCGAGGGTGATGAGTTTTGGAGTGAGTCCATAGAGATGATACATGACCATTTTGAGAATCCGGCTAATAGGAGGGTTATGTGGGCTGCGCATATGCTATTGGGGTCACAAAAAAGTGATGGTGGTAGATTTAGGTATGATATGTTCAGAAAGATAATATGTTTGGGATGGTATTTCAGGATGGGTTCTTGGAGCACGTCAATCCAGAGACACTATGAAAAAACAAGGCTTCATATTTTATGTGTCTGACCTAGGAAGGCATGTCCATAATGGATTATTCTAAGTGTTTCACAGATTTACAATGTTTCTCTCAGGATGTTTTGGCAGATGAGTCTTTTTCGACAAAATGATATTCCGATGGACATTAATGGTAAATTATGTTTGAGGTGACTAAAATTAGAATGAATAAGTTATTATAAGTGGTTAATTAGGTTCTAATTTCTTTGGGGAACAAAAAACATCCAATACTAGATAGGTAGTTATCATTAGAGTGTTAGGGAGTGTTCCTTCTAAGAGTAGGAAGCTCTATTACAAGAACCTTAGTCATGACAGTAGAAAGAAGGGATGACAATCTAGAGGAAAATTCTCACAGGATAAAAATCACATGCTTTACTACCAATGTGGTAGTCTGAGACAACATTTTAATCATTTTCATCAAACTCTAGTGTAGTTCTTGTTTTTTGACATGATGGGGAAACTGAAAATATTCTGTAGGAAGCAGTGGGAGATAAATTCAGAGGGCACAGCTATACAGAGTCAGAGTGTGGGAAGGGGGCCTTCTACACTATTTAAGTCTGGCAACTAGAGTTCTGATGGAGGAGGCAGTATAGGAAATGGACATGTTTCATCAGGTACTGTGCTCTCGTATCATAAAATTGGTGATACTCAGGGGAATGAGACAACGAAACCAGAAAGAGGGGTAGGAAAATTACATGCAGTGTATCCTACAATTGTGGAAATTAAGTCCTGGACATCAATAGTGAGACGTACTATTCAAATAGAATCTACATTATCCAGTTACTTGTTTAATAATGGTTCCTCTCATTCCTTTATATATATAAATCATGTTAATGGATTGAGCCTAGAGGTAGAGTCCATAAGCGTAGTGATGAATATAGTTAAACCGTTAGGAACATGGTCTAGAGATATCTATTTATTCAAGGGTTATTCTCTAGAGATCGAACAGTATCATTATCATTGGGATCTATATGTCCTTAATATGATGGGATTTGACATACTTATGGTTATAGAATGGTTACTCACATACTGAGCCCACATCGATTGTTACCACATTAGAGTCACATTTTTTATCCCAAGGCAGATCAGAATATTCATCATGGAGAATGGGATATCCAGGTGAGCCAAGCTGGGCCAGTTACACATCAACTAGGACAACTCATAACCCATGTTTCTTGTCTTTTTATAATTGATATATGTGGTAGGAAATACATCCATCCAATAGTTGTGGAACATTTCCATGATGTCATTCCTGAAGACTTATCTGGGTTAACAGCTGAGTGAGATGTGGGATTAAATTTTGATCTCATGCTGGAGGATGATCTAGTTTCTATTCTACCTTGTATAATTACACAGAAAGAGGTTAAATATATCCAGATACATTTGATGTAATTATATGATAAGTGATTTGTCCGTCAAAGTACGTCTCATTAGGGATCAATAATGTTTTTTTTAAATGAATGCTAAAAATAGTTTGCTTTGGTGTGTTGATTACAAGAAGATGAATTAAATGACCATGAATAATCGATATCATCTTCCATGTTTAGATGACCTGTTTGAATAGGTGAAGGGAGATTGACTGTTCTCAATTATTTATTTGAGATTTGGGTATTAGTAGGTGTGAGTATAGACATCTTATATACCCTGAGCGGCATTCAAAAGTAGGTATTTCCATTATTAATTTTTTATAATGATGTTTGGGTTAAAAAATTCTCCAACAGTTTTTATGGCCTTGATGAATAGGTTAAATCATCCATACCTTGTTCAGTTAGTGGTGGTGTCTTTAGAAAACATCTTGGTGTACTCCATGTCTTATGACAGTGATGCCCAACAACATGACATCATCTTAAGTAAACTGATAGAGTGTTATCTATACATCAAGTTGTCTAAGTGTCAGTTTTGGATTGACTGGGTAAACTATTTTTCGAATATCATCTCAGAAGAATGTGTGGCAGTAGACCCAGAAAAAGTGAAGGTAGGGGCTTCATGGAAGAATCTGAATAATGTTTTTGATACCGATTATTTTTGGGATTAGTCTGCTATTACAGGTGGTTCATCAAAGACTTTTCAAAGATGGAAGCACAACTTTGAAGTTTGATTAAGAATGGGGTAATTTTTAAATGGAAGGAAGCAGGTGAGATTGATTTCTAGGATTAGATTAAGTGCATGAAAACCACACCAATATTGATCTTTCTGGAGACATTTGAGAATTACATGGTGTATTGTGACTATTCAGGGATCGAGCTTAGATCAGTGTTGATATAAGGGGGTCTAGATGAAGCTTATTGATCTCAATAGGTGAGGAAACAAGAATGTAATGAACCCACGAATGACCTCGAGTTATTAGCAGTGGTTTATGATCATAAGTGCGGGTGTCACTATCTTTTGGGTGAAAAGTTTACTATCTTTAAAGATCGAAAAATATTAAAGTATATATTTATAGAAAATAACTTTAATATTTGTAAACGAAGATGGGTAGAGTCTATGAAGTCCTTTTGATTTTGAAATTTTATTTACACATGGAATAGGGAATAGTGTGGATGATTCCATGAGCAGGAAAACTCAGACTCAGTTGGTTCATGAGATGAGTGTGGAGTGGAATACCATGACTTGTTTGGATGAAATGCAGGTGTTGACTCAAGATAATTAGAAGAAGAGGAACCTTGTATCAGTAGTAATGTATTACATAATAAAGGGAAGGATATGGGAAAGTCAGTATGATGATCTAGCATGATTAGCCTTAAAAGAAATCCATGAAGTCTGGGATACACCTTTATACTGGTTTAAATATGAGGATGAGGTTGTCTATGTGAAGAAAAAAGTTTTCATACCTATGAGTATGAAAGTGGATCTCATGCTATAATTTCATGCCTCAAAGTGGTCGGTCCATCCTAGGGTGAAAAAAATGTATCGTGAACTTCAAAGACAATTTTGGTGTCCAGAAAATAAATGGGAGATTGCATGTTTCATGACAAGATGTATTTCCTATCAGTTGGTGAAGGAAGAGCATCATCAACCATGATGTATATTACAGTAATTGTCTATTCCAAAATAGAAATGTGGAGATGTAAATAAGGATTTTAGGTTAGGACTACCAAATATTCATAGGAATAATGATTATATTTGGGTCATTATGGATTGAAAAATGAATATAGCACATTTCCTTCCTAGTAAGGAACATTCACAACATGATATTTTGGAGAACTATATGTTTGAGTGGTAGTTCATTTTCTTCTGGTAACATGGACTATAGGTTCATATCATTATTCATTCTTTACTTCAATCATATGGCAGGGCATACAAATGTAACATGGAACACATATTTTTATATGTATGTAGTTCCACCCAAAGATACATGGGTTGTTAGAGCATACTGTATAGGCTCTAGAGTATTTTATGTGGGATTCATGGCTTGGCATCAGTGGTTCTTGGGAGAAGAACTTGGATTTAGTGGAGATCATCATTCATAATAGGAATCATGCAACTATATAAATTGAAAAATATTAGAAACATTACGGTATACCTTGTAGATCACTACTATGATTTTCAGAGGTGGGTGATTATGATATGTTAATACTGAGTCTCATACTAGAGATGTCAATCCAGGTACAACTGATTCAAAAAAAAATTATGCCTATGTCTTAGAGTAGACAGAAATCATATGCTAATAGACTAATATGACACATACTTTTTATAGAGGGTGATAGTGTATTCTTTTTTTTGTCACCTAGTTTGGGTAACCATAGGATATCGAGGTACGGTAGGATGGCAGAAGGGTTTGGAGGACACTTTGATGTAGTGTAAAAAATCATGATGGTGGCATACTGATTATCCCTTCCACAGAAATTTAGTGCTATGTCTGGTGTTTTCAATTTGTCAAAACACCGGCGGTATCACTATGACCCTTCTCGTGTGATCAATGTGGATGAGTCTGACCTTGAGATAGATGCCTCTTTTGAGGAAGATCATAGATGTGTACTTGACTGTAGTGAGAATGTGGTTTAGAGAAATATTTTTCCCCTAGTTTATGTGTTATGGAAACATGGATGTGTTCAATAGGAATCATGGGAATGTGATGCAGATTGGAGGGCTCAATGGCCAATCAATTTGGCTAGGAATCTTAAAAGACATCAAGAGTGCACCATGAGAATGTGTTTTTCCATAGTGGGGAGATTGTATGATCCCGAACTTTTTTAAAGTCATCATGAGATGGTTTTTATTTAATTTAGTTTTTCTATGTAACATTGTTTTTGAGGTACATATTGGGCTATGTTTGGGTTTGTTTTTAAGAAAAATTAATTGAGAGAGGGTAGTGAATGGTTTGGGAACAATTTAAAAATTGTGCACCTAAACTGATGTAACAATGACAACCATGCAAACCGAGATATAGAGGTATGCACATTGGGCACATAATTTACTCACATAGTGCGCCCCTACCCCGGAAACTATTCATGAGGGTTTTAATTATCTAAAATTTAGTTTTTAAACAACAAGATCTATAGTGACACCTATATTTAGACCTAGACTTAGTATTAATTAATTGAAGGAAATCCTAGAAAATTCTAGAGGTATTCCAAGGTGATTTCAACACCGTTCATCAATATCTAATGCGCAGATTGAAGATCCAATCTCTTCCCCACAAGTGGATTTTAACTCAACGCTTCCCTCATTTTCCCTCTATATATCTTTGTTCATTTCATGGAATATTTACACTATTTCTATAGATATAAACCTATGTTCTGATATCTATATATTTGATTGTGTATATAAATATAGAGTTCCAAGATATTGATAATTTTTATCATAATTTTGGGTTTATGGTTTTAGATCAAGATCTCGATCGACGTCGTTCGACATCACATATTTTTGGTGTTTCCACTTCTCTATCATCTATCGACAAACCGAGGTCGATGGTCTAAATAAAAATCTATAGTCATGTATTTGACATGTGTATCTGAGATTTATGAATTTCTATCTTTCCATAGTAATTTATTTATAATGTTGGGATAATTAGGAATGTGATTTGACTTGTTGATGCTTTGGAGATATTGATGATAAAATGATTATTTAAACATAGATCATTGGCTCAACCCAAATAGATAATGGATTTGGGGAATTTTTCACGGATTGAGAAATTTTAGATGAGATATTGAATTGGTGGTGTTTGAGATAATTAATGATGGGGAATTAATTATGAGAAGATGATTCGGTATGTGAGATAATTAATGTTGAATTAATTATGTGTCATAAAGTTGATTAATATAATTAATGTATAGAATAATATCATAAGTTGATATTTTAATTCGTTAATTAATTTTGGAGAATTAATTATGGAATAAGATTTTTTTGGATAGATTAATTAGTTGATGAATTAAATAATGTGTTGGGTACTTAGTTATCTTTTGCGTTAACTAATGGAATTTGATATGATTAATTAATCATTGTATTATTAAAGTAATTATGTGGTTAGTTATTTTCAATTATTCAATGATTTAAATGGCTAAGAATTTAGGTTCTTGACATGGTGTTATAGACCAATTTAGATGATGGGACTCAGACATAGCTTGCCTCACTAATAGTTATCCATGCATTTGTGATATGGGGTGTTAGACATTAAAATCTATAAAGAATGTGAATTTGGGTTCTTGACAAGGCATTCAACACAATATTAGATTTGGTGTGCCTGGTATTACATTCAAAACCAAAATATTGACAATAATGAATTATGATTTTAAAGTAAGACATGATATCACAGCAGGACTAATGTGATGATTAATTAATAAAAAACAATTAAGTAAATATTTATTTATGCCTTGTATTCATTGATTCATTGAATATTGTACACAGTAATTTGATTGGACTTTTTTTAGACATCGTTTGTGGTGGCCTATTATGTTGTATTAACACCATATTCAGGTCTCCTGATTGGAACCATAGAATTCATTGTTTTTATATGATAGGATAAGGGCATGGCCCTGGGAAAGATATTTTTTTTAGATTGGAACATTTGAGAGGGATCTATATGTGATTTGGGACCCTCTTGGGGGACATTGGGTATTTATTTTCAGTTTCATGGTAGACACTTGACTGAAGAATTGTCTTATAATTTTTTCCCTTTCAGTTTAGTATTATATTTCTTATTTTTTCAGTCATGTGATTTGTTATTTTAATTGTTATTTATATGATTTTACACTTGATTATTTTGTTTCCTACTGTTTTTGTTTTGTTCTGATAAAAGACGGTATAGTCTCCCCATTACTGAACAATGAACAAATAATTTTGGATACTGATAGAGAATATTGATCATAAGAATGTGATTGAATTAAATAATGTTAATGACTCAAAAACTATAAATCATAGAGGTATGATAATGAACCATTATTCATTAGATATAATAGTAAAATGGTAATATTTTTTTTCAGATCCATATTCCTTGTATTGTGGAAATATGTTACCATATTTTCTAAGAAAAAAGGTAAAATACATAATTTTCAAATATAATTTCAAATAAAAATCTATTTCCAGATTATATTCATCATTTTCTCCAAACAATTAGTATTTAATATATATGTTTCTTTCCAAAATCCATGAAAATAAATCATAATAGATAATATAATCCACAAAAAAATTTATTACATTTATATTAGTACATTTAAAAAAAATATTTTGAAAAGGAATGATAAATTCAAAATAAAATAAACATTCAGATGAAGAAATAATACTTTAAACTCTAAAATAATTCTTTAATACCATAATCACCATAAACACACATTAAAATCAATTATTCATCTAAAATATAATGAATCATTCATTCTTGACCCAAAATACCATAATATTATTTTTTACTAAAGTCATTAAATGATATAAAAATAATTAAATTCATGAAAATTATCATTTGTCACATAATCACCAAATCGCTTTCCAATATCATGGATATATATATATATCATGTTCCTATGTTTTAATAACCTATAATTAATTCAACATCAATGATATGATTAACCATTATGGATACTAATAACTTTTAAATTATTTCCAAAATATGTAAAGGCATTCTTCCGCAAATAAAATTTTCAGGAAGACCCATACTATCCCAATAGTTATATGACAAAAAATGTATTTTGAAGTAATCATAATCATCAAAGTATTCCATCACCTAAAACCATAAAGGAAATGTCCATTTAATTTAAATTTTCATCTACCATAATAATATAAAACCATAATAGTATCCATATAACATAAGTCAACATATGATAGATACATCAAAATCTCAAATGTTATCTAAACACTAATATGATACCAACTATATTATGTTCAATACCTATACATTGGGATCTTTTATAAAAATATTATCTTTATATTTATAGATTTGATTTAGATAAACATGTCTCCCTTTTAACCCTTAAAAATATATAACATGGAACTGAAATATCGGATCACTTGTATACTAAATTATCTTTTTGGTTTGTAGTTTTAGATAATTGGGAGAAACACTTACTTATCTACTTTGGTAAATAAACCACTTGTTCATAAAAATATATATCATATCCCACTAAGATCTCCACATATTTTAACCATCACATGATTATAATATGTATGAAAATTCATTACAACCTAGTTAATTGGATAAAATATGAAGGGTGAGATCAAATTTATAGTAATGGTAATAATAGTAATTAATATTTTATTTCCATATGTGACAAAAATATAAGTGTATGGTTATGGTGGGATAATCAAAGGTTATGGAAAAAACATAGGAGAATTGATACCCAAATAATCCTAGATCATTAAACATGTAATTGGAATAATGCGTTAAAATAAAACAATAGTGATATATATCAAAAATCATGAGCCATTAAAAAATTATTCAATATAGGATTCATTATAAAATTATGTGTGAATAAATAATTCATGTTTGTTACGTGGAATATAATTTTCTTATGACCCATAAAATCATCCTTATAAGTGGAATATATTACCCAGTAAATTATAATAATATCTTAGGATAAAAAATACTCGTAAACTCCAATCAATTCATAATTAATTAGAGAGAAATATTGGGATCACCAATCATCAGTTTCTGTGTCTATCTCCCCCATCATCATAAACAATATCCATGAAACTTTATCTAAATATAACACATGAATGGTTGGATTTATCACAGTAATAAGAACCATTATTTATTTATATCATTATTTTTCAAAAGGAAAGAAATGGGTTTCATGATAATCCACAAGAAATAATTCCAATAAATATTGAAAAAAGGATTATATCATTAAACTATATTTATTATGGAGAATAAGTATCACGATTGGTTTTTTATAAATATAAAAACCCTAAAAATATCATTTAAAGCATTCTTGATGTAATTAGGCTTCCAATATTGGAATAATTTTTTTAAAAATATAAATTTCTAGAATATTTTAATCATATTTTCTTTGAAAAGAAACAATGTTACATATACTTTCTGATTAAATGAATTGGGTGTCTATATTAGCAGGAAATTATATTTTCGTAGAAATAATTAATGAAATGATTTTGTTCACACCTACGTTTAAAAGTATATTGTTATGGAAATGAAAAGAAGTTAAATTTTAGTTTTATTTTGGAAAATTAAAGAATTAAAGTAACAAATCTAATCAATCAATTTTTAATAGTGAATTAAATTTTAAAAAGCGTTTTTTAAAACAATGATATGGATGAGAAAGACCAAAAATAAAAAATTTGGAATAAGATCAGTATCACAAACCAGGAACATTATTAATGTTTATTTGATCAATAATAGAGTAACATAAATCTAAAAACATAAACGACATTCATAAATATCTTTTGAATAAATTTCCAGTGGTTATATAAAATATGAGGTTATTATTTCCCCAAAAGGATCCTCGAACTTAAAAAAATTTCAAAAAGAAAGGATATCTTAACATAAATACATTTCTAATTTTGTAAAATTGAAATAAAAATTCATCAAATGAAATATTTTCATACTGATTTTTGAATCTCTTGAATAAAAATAATTAATATGAAAATATACACTAACAATCTAGTAAGTACACCATACATGGAAATCATGGTTCACGATAAGATACTTGTGAGAAAAATGACATTGATATCATGAAAACCCCTTGAAAAGATCATAACATCTAAATTGATACTTTAAACATTAAATTATTATTTAAATATTTTTAAATAAACATAAAACAATATTAAATAGATGATAGAAAATATATAAATATCAACTCATATAAAATCATGTCATAACAATGTCAATTAAGTAGATTTATAACCTAATGAATGGAAATTTCGTTAAGAATCCTATTATATATTTGGTAAAAATACAATAAAAATCCAATGGATAATGTAACTAGAATGGAAACAAAAATTACCCTTAATTATGAATGATTCATGATATAGAATTTAAAGGGGCATTATATACTACATATACAATAAATCAGGTGCACAACTATAAAATATACCATAATGGGGATAAATTGTGGTGAAATATCTTACAAAGAGTAAGAATATCATATATTCCCATTTTATTTATGTAAAATATTTTTATATTTATTATTTTGATAAAAAATATAATTTTATTTGTTTATTACATTAATATTTAAATTGTTTTCAATAATTTTCAATAAAATATGTAATTTCTTAATCAGTTGAGTCATTCGTGGGTATTTTGAGGACGTTAGGATTTTAATTTATAATAAACTTTGTGTGTTGACAATTATTAAAGGGCTCAATGTCACCTCATTTCAACCATACTTGTTTAAACTTCCAAATATTTTAATGTTATTATTTTTGATATCTTACATGATATGAAACATCAATCTTAAAAGAATAATTGAATCTTATTATTTAATAGGAACCATCATAACGTAGCAATTAAATTAGAGGGAATAAATAATATTAATAGCATTATGAAAAATATAATTGATCTAATCATTTATAATTTATTAATACTTAATTTATAAAACTATTCTATATTTTTATTAATTCCATTTTATTCTTCATAAAAATATGTTATATTAAAAAATTATTTTTATTTATTTTTATTGGTGATTAATATAAATAATTACTACAAAAATTTGAAAAATTATTTTCTAAAATTAATTTCATTTCTTAATTCAGAATTCAACAATTATCTAAGGATCAATTTTATAAACATTTTAAAACTTTTATGTTTTAGAGAATATAGAAATTACTGGTTATAATTGATAACATTATATTTTTTATCATTTTTATAAGGTAATTTTTTTCAATTATTTTTAATTTTAAATTAATTATTTTAATTTTAAATAAAAAACTAATGGGTCTCAAATTAGATTATATAGATAAATTTTTTACAAAGGAAAATTATATTTAAAAAGATTATTATTCTATCAAATGTATTTTTCATTACATTCTCTAGGATTAATTTTAAACTAAATTATTCACATTATATATTTTAAAAGTATAAATAAAATAGTCGTTATTTATATTGAGTGAATAAATATTTAGTAAATATTATCTTTTTAATTTTGGTCAATATTAATGGTAACATTAGTAATTTCGATTACCACAGTAAAACATAATATATGTAATTTATGTAAAAAACTAAATGGTTGGAACTTCTAAATTACACAAATACTCTCCAAATTACTATTGAATGGGTATATGTCATCCATAATCCTTCAAGGCTCCAATTGATGAAATTTTTTTCAATAAAGATGATATTATGACCTTTATAATATTTTATTTAATGAAATGTCAAACATGACAAACTCTAATTTTTTAAAAGTATAATTTTTTAATATGGGTTTATCGTGTGGTAATTTTTAATATAAATATTTATTTATTATATTCAATTTTTATATTCATCTTGTTAATTTTTATTAACTTTTATTGAATAAATATTTACCTTATATGATTTTCGCAATGCTGATGCAGCCATTAATTAATTAACTAAAAAATAAAATTATTTAAATTAAAATAATAATGATTTATATAATATGAAATACATAATTTGAAAAATGATTTGTCTAGATTATATTAATTTTAAAGGTTCAAATAAAATTATTTGGATTAAATTTTACAATTCTTCATGATATTATTAATGTTAATTTGATTAGTACTTTTAAAAATTGACATTAGAGATATTTTATTTGAAATAAAATTTAATTAAATGATATAAAATTCGTAAAAATATTATATTCCACCATGATATTATTATAATGATTAAATTTTCATTTGTTGTCAATTTATGAGAATTTTATTATGTTATAGTTATTATACATATTATCAAATAGTATAAATCCATGTGGACGATTCAATAGTTAGAGGGGTGACAACAAAAATAAAAGGGTATAAATATTGTTAAAACATGTCTAAAATGTATTTTATAATGATATTTCGATCAATAAATATAATATGTTCAAAATAAATTACTTATTGAGACATTTGTAATTGAAAATGTGTTTTTATTATTTTAAAAGTTTGAAAAATTCTAGTTGTGCCCATCCCATCACATTTGTATAGTCACATCGTCTTCTCATTTCATTACACTTCCAAAATCATTTGATTTGTCCAATACCAAACCAAATACATTCCTATAACCAATCATTTCATTATGGAGGTATTTTTTGGGAAAAATAAAAAAGTTATAGATCTTAATGTGTTAACCAAAGGAGGTTTTCCAAAGAAGAGGTATAGTTTTTTCGACATGTTTTGTTGTTGTTTATTATTAAACATACATAAAACCTTCTCAAACCAAGTTAAAAATAAGATATTTAATATAAAACATATAATTATATTTTTTATACTATTTTAATTAATAATATAAATATCCACTTTCTTCTGTTCTAAAAATAATTCATTGTTGATTTGTACTAAAGACTACCGCCTTAAGAACTGATGGAATTCATTTTCCTTCAATGTCTCTCAATACATGTTATAATGGTGGAATAAATGTATACGTATGATACTAATGGAATATTAATAATTATAAAAATATTATCCATATTTTATTTTCAAACCATTATATTCATATTGAAATGATAACACGATTCATGTGTGTGGGTGGACTACTATATCCAAGTTGGGTTGAGATTTATTATCCATCAGCACATCAAATGAATTATTGTTACACTTAAATTATAAGAATTAAAAATATATTAAATAATTTTTTATAAATTTTTAATGATAATTGTTACATACCTTGTTTCCACAATTACCTATGAAAAATTGAAACGTTACCTAGGTGTGTGTATGCCCTAACATCTCTATGATTATAGTATAATTCATATTTTAGAAATATATAATTGATGAATTTTAATGTTTATTTTTGGTATAAAAATGATATTTATTTCCCGAATATTATTTTGGATAACGTCAACTAACGACCACTTTCACCATATTCAAGTGACTGAAGTCCTTTTGGACATAAGTACGGAATATCATCAAAATTACCAATGTGTTCATAAGTGATTATTAATTGTATATAATATAGAAGTAAATTAAATATAATGAAAATGAAAATTCAAAACTGTCATTAGTAAATTAAATGAGGTACATAATTTAATTATTTATGCGGATAACGAAATCAAGTGATGATTCAATCATAAGGAAAATGGAAATTCTTTTAAAAATCATATTTTTAATGATTCTCTTAAAAATATATTTTCATCCATTTCCATGTTTTATAAATAAATTAAAATATATTTTTATAGTTCTCAAAGGCATTTAAAATGTGAATTTTAGAATGTTATATTTCCATCAAAACAGTTCGTAAGAGATTTTTTTCCATTTTTCAAATTATGTATATTGGGACTTTTCAAACAAAATTAAAAATTAAGGTTTCTTATATTATATGACATGATCATATTTTAACATCATCCCCTAAATTAATTAATTTAATAAAACCTTATATGTATCCATGGGTATTATTGAATAAAATTGTTTCTTTATTATATTACAATAATTATTATTTTAAGAAGACATTTGTAATATAAAATTGTTTTTTGATATGAAAGTGAGTTTTTATTTAAATGAATTTATGGATTTAGAATCAAAATATAAATGAATAAAAATTTTATTCATGATATGGTACATGATTTATATATGAAAAATGGGTGAGCATGATATATATAATTCGATTGTCTGAGCCCTATTATACTTAATAGGTGATCCTAATATATATAATGTATTGGGTAGAGACCCATTAAATCCAATGAAATTTGGGTTATCCCAACATTTATTTTCTGAATACTGAGCCCCATTATAACTATCTAATTAATTTAGTAATAATTATCTTCTCCAAGTCTTTTTATTGGATGTCAGACGTATGGTTTTTCAAATAAAATGGGGTTTTATATGGATTTATGAATTTGATGACTTAAGATACAAAAAAGTGATTTTATTTTCTTCGTGTGGGGTTTTAAGGTCATCATTGGGAAAATTGTGTATTTATTATTGTGGAAATGTTTTATTTCATACACTTAACCAATAAATAAGAAAAAGTTATAGATTATACAGGATTCATATTTATCAATTGACTAAAAACTTTCATTGATTATGTCCTTTACTATGATTTTTCTACTCATCCAATATTTTAATATGTTTATTTTAACCAAGATCTTATAATGAGTAAGTACAAGAATGAGGCCAATAATCAAGTTTGAGATTATATTTCATGAAAAAATCATATTTTATTTTAATTTATTTATTTGGTTTGAAAATGGATACTAACCCTAAGTGTTCATTTGAAATTTATGTGTATATTATATAAGAGTTTTTCCAAACCATATAAAATTATAAACAAAAAACATCCATATAATTATATGATATAAAATTATACATCATTGTATCTAGAATATTTAACGCATAAATATGGATCTTACATCAGTTATTAGAGGAGGGGTTAGAAAACATTGTAGATTACGATTTTTTCAAGAGTGTTAGGGATACCATTATGTGTTTATAAATTTTAGGTTGATCAAAATTTCAATGAAATACAAATCCTATTTAATTATTTAAGTTATGAAATTTTATGGTTTCTTATAATATAGTGTTATAATTTTTTTTTGAGTTAATTATGGGTTACCGAATTATAGAAATTTTTTTAATTGATAACTAAGAGATTAGAAAATGATTTTGTTGTTATGTAGATAATGTTATTTAAAAATATGATCAATATTCTTCAAGGTATATATGATTATGTTAATCATAATAAAGAGGAATATTTTGAATAAAAAAATGTTTTATTATATTTTACTATGATATCTGATTTTATTATTGATTAATGGTTATTTAAGTTATTTATGGAAATTGTAAGAAAATGTTGGTAATTATGATTATTTTAAGAGGATTTATGATTAACTGATAAGATTTGAATAAAAATATAAAATATATCATAGAATACTATCTGATAAAATCCTTCTTATTTTTGGGTTTCAATCATAGTTATGAATATTTTTTTGGAATTTTACCAATATTTTTAATTGTATATTTTTTTGAACATTTTATATTGATATGAAATTTTGGAAACTAATGTAGATATCAATTTATGAAGATATATTTATTTTTTGTAATTATATTATCATATAATAAACATGGTTTTCTTGAATAATAATGTTAGGAGAAACATATTTTCTCACTTATTTGGATTTATTAATCTCTGGTAGTTGATTTTACTTATTCATGGATGAAAAATTCATCGTCAAAACTCGTCATTTTGTAAAAAAAGATGTGATTGTGGTGGATATTTATTTCGTGGATGATACTATACATATAAAGTGAGAATATTTCTCTATAATAATATTATATATAATTAATATATCATATTGATTTTGATAAAAATAATCCATTTACATTTCATACCATGAAATAAATAACCTTTTAGCCAATAAAAAATATATAAATTTTTAGAGGTTATCTTTCTCAAGATAGTGTTCTCTTTCAATACCTATCAGTACTTTGGATTTTTTTTCTCTACCAAGTCAGTTTATTCATTTCACACATATGTCCTTCTAATTGAAAAACCCAGAATGTGTTACTATATAAGACCTTCATACATCCCTTTACTCTCTTATTATGTGGATGTTTTATTAATCATTTTTGGGCTGCAGGATTTAAATAATGATATTTTCAATTATTAAATACTGGTTACAAATCCTGAGTTAAAATATTTATTTTTTAATTTATTAAAAGGTGGTATATATTATCCCATGTTTTTATAGGAAAATGTTATATAGCATAAATGTTATGGAACACCGACCACAACCAAACACCATATCATATTATTCAATTTTTAATATTAAAACATAACCGTTAAATTAGTGTAAATCAATAATATCGACCGAATTATGAATTATATAATTTTCCTACATAGTAATATTTTTTTAATTAATTTTTATAAAATATTTATGTGTTTTTTAGTAAATAAATAATATTTTTTTAAATACTTTTTCTTCAAATTTTTGTTTTCATTTTATGGGTGATTATTATATTTAGATTATAGAAATTATTGAAAATTAAATTTAGGGAATTAATTTTACTTCCATCCACAATATCAAACATATTTAGGATTAATTTTATAAAATTTTATAAAAGCATTATTTATCATGGAATAGTGGAAATATTGATTTTAGAGAAAAATGTACTAATTTTATTGTATTTATAATGTAAAAATATTTATTGGATTGGATTTAAATTTTAATTAGTTTAATCTAATTTAATATAATAAAATTAATAATTTTTATAAGGATTTTATACTATGATATCTTATAAAGAAATTTATATTTAAAATTAGAATTTTTCTGCAGAACATGATTCCCTTATTCTTTTCCGGTTTAATATTATATTAAACAATGAAAATTATTTATAATTAATAATGAAAAAATTGATTGGATATTTGGAACTAGTAATTTAATATTTTTTAAATACTTCCCATATGTTTTTGGAAAATATTAATATTATCTTTTTCATTTTTATCATGGTAGATGCTAAATCAGGTAGTTTATGTTAAAATTAAATTGATAAGAACCACCAAATGACCAAATAACATAGATAAATATTACTGGATGAGTATAAATCGAAAATAATCACAATAGGGTCTAATATATTTTCTCATTGGGAAACTTGTATGAGATTATTCTATTATATTATTTTATTTATTGCACTATCAAACATGTCATACTCTAGTTTTTAATATTTTTAATATTTTAATATTATTCTATATAGGGGATTTGATCGACTATGAATATTATAATAAAATATAAAATATTTATATTCATCCTGTACATTTATTTTAAATGTATATTCAACACAAAAAAACAATACATTCATTCACAACACATATGTAAAAACTAATTAATTAATAGAAAAATAAAAAAAAGATATAATAAATAGTAAAATTATTATATTTTGATATACATAATGTAATAAAAGAATTTAAATGATTTATATGAAATTTTATTGATATAATAAAAAAATTTATTGAATTGTATATGTTTTCGTGTTGTTATTAATATCAATGTATGGAATAGTTCTAAAAATTCACATTGTGGATATTTTATAGTAAATAAATTTATTATTATATTATATTAAATTCCAATAAATATTAAATTCAGCCATGTAATTAGGATATTATTTATGATTTCAAATATGATCCATTATGGGACTCTTTTTATTTTATATAAAATATATTAAATTTAATATATTATATATCAATGTTGTCATGGTAAGAGATAATGTTGATACATAGGGTTAAACCTAAATTATAAGAATAGAAATATAGACCAAAAAATGTTTAATATTTATATTAGAATGTTATTTCTACCAATAATCATAATATATTCAATATAAATCCCTTTGGATTCATTATTAATTGAAAATTAATTTTTATCAATTTAATATTTTTTAGATGTTATAAGAGTGTGCCTCCCCTCTCTTATAAATGGTAACCAATTCTTTTTATTTCTTCACATTTGAAAAATAATATTTTTCAGAATATAACATACCCAAATATAATATTATAATTACTACAATCATAATACTGTACTTTTTAGGAATAATACAAATCCAATAGGTATAAAGGTGTTATGAAGATGATGTTTTCTAAAGAATTTGAATTGTTTTTATCTATGGTTTTTTTGTTTAATTTCTTCCTCCACTTCAATAAAACTAGCTTAAACAATGATTAAATAATAATTCCATTAATATAAATATAATAATTTTTCATTATTTTTGTGTAATGACCTAGATCCATCTTCACATTAATCAAATAGGAAAATAATTCATCATTCATTTGTAAATAAGACTACAACCTAACGAATCATTGTACTTCATTTTCCATCACAGTCTCTACAAACAAGTTATTTTTGTGGATTTAAATATTATATATGATATTAATGACATTTATATCATTCTATAATGATAAAATACCATTTAAATACTCTCATTTCCATGCATATAAATATTATAATGTCATTTGTTTGTATGTGTGGAGAACCACCTCCACAATGCGATGTGAGTCATATTTCATAACCACATAACAAGGGTGATATATATAATAATATATCAAAAGATAATATTATATTTATGATATTTTTATCATTATTTAATGATAAAATTTTCTTGATATTCTTACCATAATTATCATTGACTAATGGAAATTTTAAACACGTGAACGACCTATTGCCTCCATTATAGTAATGAAGTTCATTATTGATAACCATATTTAATGGATATATATAAAAGTATATTTTTAATTTTAATTTATAATTATTTAATTATTATTATTCAATATATGGTATATTTCTTACCACACTTGTAATAGTCAACATATTGAAGTAATTTTGGACATTAGTATCTAATATCATCGAAACATATAACATGTACATAACAGACTTTGTAATTGTATATAACATAAACATAAAGGTTATAAAATATGTAATGAACTATAAAAACATTATTATAAAACAAATTAACTTATTATTATTAATATAATTGATAAATAATGTAAATGATGAATTAGAATCATGGAAATGGACATTCATTTAGAAGTAGCCTTTTAAAATTTCCCATTAAATATCTATTTTCATCCATTTCCATGTTCTCTAATAATGTCTTAATTTTTGTTACTATTCTAATATGATATTTAGATTAATTTTTTCTATTTTTTATTTATTAAATAAATTTTGTTAATTAATCTTTTGTTTTATTTTCTTCTAGAAGTACATTGTGGATTTTCTGGAAAAAATATTGAGTGATTCATTTTTTAACTTTTACTGGATGAGCATATTTTCCCACCACGATGATGAATTACTGATTTTATGACTCCATTATATGATTACATTGATATTTTTAGTGATATAATTTTTTAGGATGTGAATATGTTTTAGATTTTAAAAATAAATTATTACTAGAAAATGGTATTTTGGTATCCAAATATATTTTTATTTAAAAGAGTTTTTAAAAGTGTTTTATGATGATAATATTAAGTAATAAAATTATTTATTCAGGATATGGTTCCTGATAATTATTTGAAAAATGTGTTAGACCAATATATATTATATGAAGGTTTGATCCACATTATAGCTCATGGTTGTGCCTAATATTTCCTATACAAATGGTTTAACTCCCTTATAACTCATGAATAATTGGTGAACCAGATATAACTTCAACAATGGGTTATACCCATTGTAGATATCTATTGCATTGGATAAGGATAATGTTAACTAAATAATTATATTGGATATTATTATTATGAATATTAAAATTTAATGTGGTTTTTAATGGTATTGTTAATGAGTTGCTCATTGTTCTTAAAAGGGTTTTCATTTTCTTGTAATGGGGTTTAATGTTTAACATTAAGGGAAGATGTTGTGTTTTATTTATTTTTTAATATTTCTTTTTATATTCTCAAATAAATTTTATGTTGAATATATAAATTACATTGATTCTCATGTTATTTACTAGACTAACTATTTTCCATCATTATATCTATAACTAATATTTTTCTCATCCTCTAATTTCAAAAAACTCACATAGATTTAATTATGAGTAAGGATGTGGATGATGTAATGAATTTCATTGAATTATATTGATCCTATAAATTTGTAATGTTTAACTCGAAAAATGTTTTTTTGGGATAAATGGATACTGTGTATAAGTTTTTACTTTCCATTTCTATGGTTACTAGGTAAGAGATTGAACTAATTCTCAAAAACACTAAACTGAATGGATAATTGAGATTATAAAAAAGATAATTATAGTTAATTAGAACTAGAATATGAAATTATTAAGTCTAGATACATAAAATAGTCATGAAATAATTTTAATTTATATAAATAAATCATAAAATAAAAACCAACCATGAGATATGGTTATTAATATGATCAATGTTATAATCATAGAGATGTTTGGTCACATGTTTTCCTGAGTAATTTTATATTTTTCAATGATCATGATAGAAATAATGTGAATACTATTTTTAATTTTAAGTCATAATTACTATATGAAAAATATAATATATTATCATTATATATTTTATATAAACTCTAATTGTGTGGCGGTTATGAAAAAAATCGGAATGCTTCACGGGGGTGGTAATGTAAACACACACTCTGACGATGTTTACATTCATCAATTTATATAAAGGAAATAAAAATATGATATATTATCTTTCAAACCCCACTGTATTTCGACTAGTATTATATAGATATATATTTATATTTAATCCATCACTATAACAATCAATAATGTGTCGTGATGGAAATGAATTACATCGGTTCTTGAGGCGGTAGTCCACCATATGCCTGAACGGTGAATTAATTTCAAAATTTGAAGGAAGAATGACATGGATAAAAGATATTAAATTAATTCAATTATATAATAGTTTGTGATATATAAATTTTTAATTATTTCATTTTAGATGAATAATATTTCATATAGGTAGAAAAAGAAATAAAACTAAAACATTCAGTTTAAATCTATTCCTATTCATTGGATTCACTATATTGCTTTAAATAATACATCGAATAATTGTTGTATTACTCCAAAAATATGAACTATATAATTTTTTATGTCCATTTGAAGACATTTGTGTAGGAAATGGATGAGATAATGTGCTCCAATGGTTCAAGGAAAAGAGGAGAGGAGGTTCTCAATTATAATGAGTGGTGAGGAACTATTTGAATTAATTTAATTATTATATTAATATAAATAAATATTCACTAAAAATGGATCTAAATTTGTATAATTTTGATATATGAATTGAATGGTTCATAATCAGCTCATCCAACAAAATCTTGATAAATTTAGATTATGTTTTCACCTATATATATTATTTTAAATCACTTGTTATCGATTTCTTCTACTATCATTTTATTAATGATTATTTTATTAAACGAGCCATTGAAGTTATAATAAAAGTAATAATTCCCTCTAAATGGAACATGGTTGTTATTCCTACCATATTCCATCCACTTATCCATTGGTAATAATTTATTAAATAATGAATAATATAATAAAAAAATTTATTATAAAATATTATTACTGTATTTTTTGGAACAATTCATTTAGTTATAATTTTTTTAAAAATAGACATTAAAGATATTAAAATATAATCCATTATGAATTCCATAATAATATCTTTGCATATATAAAAATCTTAGGACACGAATACTCCCCCCAAAAACTATGATTTTAATGTGTATAAAATTATTGACATGATTTTTATACTACCTGTACAAGAACTATCTTGACATGGTGCAATAATTTAAAATAATTATTTCATGAGTAAAACATAAAAATAAACTTCCATGATAATAAAATTATATTTAAAACTAAAATTTAGAACCATAAAATATGTTTTTTATCCCTATGAAAACAATTATAGATATTTATAGTAGGGATGTGAAAATTTTGAAATTAAATATTATATAAATAATATATTTCATTTTCAATGGAAAATAGCACAAAATATCATTGAAGAATAATAATTAAGTTTTGTGGAAAAAAATTAGATAATATTTTATTCCAATGTTTTAGGGTCATTTTTTAGTCCATATAACATTACATTTAATCTTAATGACACTTTTTTATATTACAATAGCACCATTAAATTACTATGGTTTTTATTTTTAATGATAAAAAACAAACTGTTAATATTTACCAAAGATAAAAATAATGATTCAATATTTGGAAACCATTTTTTAATATGTAATTTTCATAAGTGTCTGAAGTTAAACAAATATTAATCACACAAAAATAGATGAAAAGAAGTTAACAGAAAAATATTTTTTTAATCTGATAAATGAACATATATAATGAAATTTATAATGATGATTAAAATATAATTAATTTGATTATATATAATTATATAATTATTATGATAAATAATCATTAAATTAGCATATTAAAATAAATTATTCATTAAAATAAATGCAAATTATATAGAAATCAATATTTTCTATTTTCACAATAAAAAATATAACTTCTATGAAAATTCCAAAAAAATATCACCCTATGATATGTTTGATATTTTGATTTTGAAAATAATATTTTTTATCAAATATAATTTCGATAATTTCAAGAAAATAACTATAATTGTTTCTCACAAAAATTAGTAGAATAATATTTTTGATGAAAATGTATTTTTGAGAAATAAAATGATTTTATAAAAACTTTAATGACTATTTACAATGAATATAGAGAGAATTTTTTTAAACAAAAATTCATATATATATATATATCTGTGTGTGTGTAACAATTTAGTAAATCCCATTCATACATATTAATTCACAAACTAGGTTATACTAGTAATATTTCAATAATAATATTCCATAGTTCATTCAAAATTATTATAGTATATCTTGTTCTTTACTGAACATAGTGTTCTTTGAAAATTTAAGAATCTAACAAGACGGTTGAATTTTAGGTTTTGGATCCATAATGAATTTATATATAGTCTAGAAAGGTGTGTATTGCTCCAATACACAATCGGTTGTGGTATAATGAATTATAAAATAGAAAGGACTACAGCCCCAAGGAGCTGGCCACAATATAGTGGTTCCATGACAAAAGAGATTTTATAATTCCCATACTGATAAATATAAATTTCCTATAAATTATATAAATATTATATTGTATAATGGCTATCAATGAACTATAACCTGCAATCCCTCACAATCAAAATATGTTGCATCCACCTATCCAAGACATAGTGTTCATAAAATTGTAGAACCACTGAAATTCCCCTTTAGTCCTCTAAATCATATCCCATACTATACAATGGATCTATGAATAATATATTATATCCTCAAGTTTGTCCACTATTCCCAAATTCATAGACTACGTAAATGTTATTCCAATCACAACACAAAAAATATATATGTTTTAGTTCCCATTTCCCCCTTAAAACTTCTCTCGATTACAGGATTTCCGAAAGCAATCAATATTCAAAATTTCGACATAAATTTTTCTAGTTCCTAACATTAAAAATTTCCACTATTAACCTGAAATTTTATAAACATATAAAATTATATTTTTGTTAATACTAAAAATATACCAAAAAAACTAACCAGTATTTGTATAAATCACCCAAAAACATTCTTTTAGATTATTCAAAATTGTATAACTTCTACGAAAATCTATAAATACCTCATTATAGATCAATAGAACAAAAAATAGAGATTAAATTATGTCTTAAACTTATTAATCCTTTTCCCTCACCAAAAATTGAGATAGTATAAAATTATAAAGTCAGTTTAAATTTCTAGTTCTACAAAACTATCACCCGCCTATCAGGTGGATAAATAATTTTTGGGCTATTTTGTGGGAATGGAAAAAAACCTAACCTTTACATTATTTTTAATTTGGGTATAGGGTGTTTTGAAAGGTAATTCAATGATTCCACATCAATATAAGCTATTACGTACTATTAATTTTATTTCCATTGAAGAATCATTTATATACCTTCATTTGGGAATGATCAACTTATGAAGGAGTTGAATGTGTTCAACGGGTGAAGTGACTTATGATGAATCTAGTTTATAAAAGTTGTCACACTCCTGATTGATGTTTGTTCATAATTCATAACTATTTTAAGAAGGTGAAATTTGTATTTCCTAAGAGATATCGTATTCATTCAATGTTCCCCTTAACATTTACTAGATAGTGGGTTTTGTGCGATGGAATGAAATATAAAATAGAATATAGATAATAATAATATATATTGTTTGAACCTGATAAGACATTCTTGGGAATAAGGTCGTTCTTTATAACTTTTTCTGACTTTTATAGTCAAACATTATATTCATCTGTTTCATCATTCTCAATACCATTTTCATTCCATTTTAATAAATATTAAAAATATTGAATCTTTGAAAAAGTGGTTGGGAAAGTAAGTGTTTCATGATAAGGAACTTCAAGAGAATGACCTAGGTCATCCCTTATGCAACACATAAAAAAACCGATATTCTATGTGCAACCATGTCAGTACTCACAAAATTCCTACTATCTTTCTTCACATTTCATTGAAACCCAATTTTTACCACATAAGATAAACATTATTTTAATTTCAATAAGGGTGATCCCTTGATTCATATATGTAATTTTTGTAGGGGTTTTTATAAAATATTGATGCCATCATAAAATCATTGATGTTGAGGGATTCAACAGAAGTATCATTCAAGTATTTATGAGCTCATTAGATCACATATATTGTCACTAAAGTATATAATTAGTGTATTTTTGTAAAGACCCATAAAAATCAAGGAAATTTTTTTCTTAATTTTCGTTGAGATTTTACAAGAACGCATTTTTTGACAGCACCTGATTTCGAGGCCCAGTGTGCCCGGAATCATTTTCCGAAGTTCGGATCGGGTGCGTTCAGTGAATGAACAAGAGGTTTTTTCTAACTTTTGAACCGGTGCTCGGAATCAAATTCCGAGGGCACCGATGGAATCACAACGCCGGTATTTTCTTAGAAACGCCTCTTCTGGAGTTGCGTTTGCTTGGGTGTGGTTTTTAATTTTTGGGGTTAAGTGAAAAAATAAAATAAAGTGGTGCGACAAATTTATTTTATCTCACTTAAAGCCACTTAAAGCCAGTTTAAGCTACTTAGGATAAGTTAATGTGGATAGGGTGGATCCCAAAATATCCTACCCTCTTGGTAGGGTATTTGTGAGGTGGGGCCCGCACGATCCCCATCGTTTCTTTTCTTCTATGTAACGTACCCGCGAAAAATCCTCTTTAATGAATGTCAACGGGTGCGTTTTCAAAACTCTTAACGCTCCTATTAGTTGGACAGTTAAGACGTTACCTTTAATTCACCAAATTAATGGTTTGTTTCTGAAATTGTTTTTCAAATTGTTGGCATGTTAATAAAATAAGACCAACACATGTCTTTCTTGAGGATTTTTCGTTGAGAGGATTTGGAGAAGACTCTAAGGCTTGAGATCTTCATCCTCCCTCAGGAAGAACGCGAAGAACGCGAAGAATGCGAAGAACGCGAAGAACGCGAAGAACGTCGAACCCTCGGAGATCGACGACGCGACGCCGTGTTCCGCAACGCCGACGATTCTCCTTCTGCGACGCTTCTTCCGCGACGTTTCTCCCCCGCAACAATCTCTGATAATCAACAGCTTGAGGTAGGGGATTATGGATCTTTTAAATTTCCTTTGTGTATTTTTATCCTCAACATGGATTTAATTGATGAAATTAAATCTGTGTGTTTTCATTAACCCTCAGAGATCATCGACGTGACGCCGTATACCGTGACGACACGACGACCCTTTCTGCGACGCGACGATTCTCTTCTTCTACGACAGTCAATTTCACGAAAAACTCACGTTCGACAACAACGACAAGTTAGGGGTTTGATCCATTTAAATCTTTGTGATTAATACCCGCAGAGTTGATTAAATAATTGTTGTGAGACTTTTAAAACCTCTAACACGGTGGGTGTGGACCAACGAACTAGTCTGAACCCACCTCCCCTTTCGTTCTTGGTGTGCGCAACAGAGGACGTCGACAAATTAGGCCACACGGGCGACGCAGGGTCCTCGCAGTGAAGGAAGGACACCGAGAGGACCTTTGGAGAAGACGGCGTGAATTTCCGACCACCGGAACCCATCCAACGGTCCGTGGAGCAAACCGCCGGCACGACACGCGAGAACAGCGGTGCCGGCGGCGGCGCCCGGTGCGCCGCCGAGTAGAACCGCCGCGGCGGCTGAAGCCACGGTGGCGGCCGATAGACCTGCGACCGCGCGGGTCCTGTGAGGGACGGGACACGGCCGGCTGCCGCGTCTGCTGGCAAGGGTGGCCCCACGCGGGGTCGCGGTTCTCTCACGTGGGGGCAGCCCGCCCCTCGCGCCTCTCAGCCGTAACCGGCCTAGCCGACCCCTGGCGGTCGGGCCGCACCGGCCAGGTTGTACCCGGACCCGGGTCGGGTCGACGTGGTTCGGGCAGACCTGGGGGGGGGGGGGGTTGGGCCGGGTCGGTCCGGGCCCAGACCCCCCGTTTTCGGACCTTTAAGGTATTTTGCCCATAACATGAGCTACAAGCCTCCGATTGACGTGTTGTCAGCGGAGATGCGACCCTTGGATCGAGACAGTCGTTCCGGTATATCGCACTCAAGGTTTCAGAGTACTTTGGGTTTGGCCGGGTCGGTTCTTACACGAAACCAACCGGGCCCTCGGAGCCGAAACACTTATATCTTGAGCTCCGAACGTCCGATTGATGTGCCATCGACTTTGTTGGATTCCTCTAAGTGAGACGGATCTTTTGGCTTACTCCGCCCGAGTTTTGGACGTAGGAGGACTATGGTCGGGTTGGTTTTTCCTAAAAAACCAAACGGGCCCCTGAACGAAGAAGCCAATAACTCTCAGACCGGGCATCTGATTGACACACCGTCTGCGACGTTGAGTTCCTGTTGACGATACGGAACTTTTGGATACATCAACTCTAGACTTTGTGTTAGTTGATGTATCAGCCTCTCGGCTCGTGGAGCGGACCCTCCTGAACGAGCTTGCTGTGTGCGGGAAACCTAGAGATGGCTGCGTTTGCGACTGTGACAACAGCCACAACTGTGCAGAGATCCTCATTGGATTAGACGATGACGACTACAACACTCAGTGATCCTTTGTGGATCAATGCCACCGATCCTGTGTGGGTCAGCGCTCAGCGGTCCTGTGTGGGCCAGCGCCTACAGATCCTGTGTGGGTCTCATCCTATGTGGGTCTTTGCGGGGGTTAGTTACCTATCAATTTTTTGTGGGTCAGATCCTTTTTGGGTCATTTCAGGTTTTAGTTACCTATCGATCCTTTGTGGGTCAGATCCTTTGTGGGTCATTTCGGGGGTTATTTTCCTACCGATCCTTTGTGGGACAGATCCTTTGTGGGTCATTGTAGGGGTTAGTTACCTGTCGATACTTTGTGGGTCAGATCATTTGTGGGTCATTACGGGGGTTAGTACCCATCGATCCTTTGTGGGTCCGACGGCTTAGATGAATCAGTGGAAATATCTGGTCTTCTTTATCGTCATATGAAGAAGTATTCCTATGTGATCTGAAATCATGTTTTGCATTCCTATGTGGATTGTGTTGTGTTACCTGTGTGGATTATGTTTTTATTTCCTATGTGGATTGAGTTGTTCTATCCTGTGTGGATTTACGTTTTTCTTTCCTGTGTGGATTGGGTTGTACTTGGGCTCGGATGTTGGAGCTGAACGAGAATTGATGACTTAGGTATATATATGGGCATATACCTAAGCATTATCAGATGTTACTTCATTATTGTATCCTTCCTTTTTGGTTTATCCTTTGTGGATTCAGGGAGACCTTCTGGGGTCTCGAGGTCCCTATTGAGTAGCTTATACTCACCCCTGCACGGGCTATGCCCGCACTACATTGTGTTGGTTGCAGACGACGGACAACGCTGATCGTGGTTGAGGCTTGCGGAGGTGGACGGTACCTGGAGGTGGACCACTTGGAGGGACGTACTCGGAGCGGTCTTCTGGACCCGAGGAGCAGTGGAGGCTATCTGTACCAACCCATCAGGTGGGATTCCCGGTGGTCAGCTCGGCATTGCAGCTTTACTTTTCAGTTGTTGTTTTCTCTTTCCAGTTGTACTTTACTTTCAATTTGGGTTTTTATACTGGCCCACTTACTTTTCTACACTATTGTTGTATCTAGTTTTTACTTAGTATTTACTATTACTTCTTGCTTGCTCTGTGGTGTTTTTTTACTTTACAAAGGCAATGCCTTCCCTTTTTAACGGGAATTAGGCCTTGGTGCTAGTCGCCAGCCGCTGGCCAATGGGAGGTGGGCTTGGGGTAGTCACGGAACAAGCCCCGAGGATGGGTCGTGACAAATTGGTATCAGATGAGTTTGGTTCTACTGAAGAACTTGGGACACTGATCATTTTCTATGTGAAGCAGTAGTGTTAAGCGTATTGGGTGTGGTTATCAGTTCAGGGAGTCCAGTGTTGGTGCGGAGACCGACGTATCCGTACACCAGGACCCTGACTTCTGATTTCCGACTTAATGCATGAAAACATTGATTGCATTTGTGTTTCAAGTTTTCATTGTGATTGCTTTATTTCAGCTCACCAGGTATACTGTTTTGACTATGGCGCACCATTTTCTTTTCAGGATGGCCCCACAACGATAGCCAGCTAGGGTTCCGAGAATTGAGTGTGATGACAGCCCACCGAGCGACGACGCCTCGGTACAGGTCCCTTTGACAGCTGAGGCACAGGCGGTACCTCTACCTGCCGAGCCACCAATGCTTCCAGCCCCAGCCGCTGACGATACATGTTGCCTTAGTGCACTGCATGAGTTCCAGTGCCAGCGACCGCCCAGGTTCCATGGGTTGATGGACCCCCAGGTAGACGAGGACTAGCTGGAGGTAGTGGTACGAGTTTTCCAGTTATTGAGGACACCAGCATACCTCATGGTGATCCTCGTAGTGAGCCTACTGCACGCGGCAGCGGGCCGATGGTGGATCTTGATGCTCCAGGTGCACGATGAGGCATCTCTTCTCTGGACGGACTTTGAGAGCCTCTTCCACTCAGAGTTCATCCCAGCCACCCTCTATGCGGTGTGCATCCAGGAGATTCTTCACCTGCGGCAGGGCAGCTTTACAGTCACCCAGTACTCGGCGAGATTTACCGATCTCTCGCGCGACGTGACAGACATGGTACGAGACCCATTCTTCCAAGCCCGGACCATTAAGCAGGGATTGAGACATGAGATCAGGGCATCGCTGATCTCCCTCAACATTCCGACCCAGGCAGAGGTACTGGAGAGAGCTCTTTTGATCGAGAGCTTCCTTGCTGAGCCTTCTTCAGTAGCGAGACCTACCGCGGGGCGGCACGTAGCAGAGTCATCTGCAGCAGGCAGTTAACGGATGACTCATGGGTCCAGGCAGACCAGACCCTCACGCAGACAACCTCAAGACACTAGCTCATAGTGCGGGGCACACAGCGTGGTGCCAGTCTTTCGAGAGGCAGGCAGTGCTACACATGCGGCGGGCAGGGCCACATGGCTCGTGAATTCCCACCCCACCGTGCCGAGAAGTAGCAGAAAGTTGAGGGGCCACCCAGGTAGAGGAAGAGGTTTGACCGTGGAAGTCCGCAAAGAGCATGTGGATGAGGCAGAGGAGCTGGCCGAGCAGAAGGGGGTGGGAGACGCTTTGAGGCTCTACCACCACCACCACCAGGAGGTCCACCCCGGCCATAAGGAGCTGGCCTGCAGAGACAGGCACAACTCCAGGCAGTGGAGGCCTACAACCACGGCGCATCCGAGATTATTCGAGGTACTATCTTTGTCTATTCCACCCTTGTTGCAGTTCTTATAGACACAGGAGTGAGTCACTCTTTCATATTCGCTTCCCTTGTTCGGATCTCGGAGATTCCAACAGAGCCGTTGGATCAATCCTTACGGCTAGAGACTCATACTGGAGCAGACTCGACGATTACGCACTGGTACCGGCAGTGTAAACTTACTCTAGGAGGCGAGAGATTTGGCTGGGATATTCTTGTAGCAGCGTTGAGGCCTTACGACGTCATCCTGAGAACGGATTGGTTATATACAGTCCATGCACAGATTGACTGTATTAGGCGCAAGGTGTGATGTGTATGCACCGAAGGGATCAGGTTCACCTTCACCAGCGAGAATGGATCCTTCTCAGCACAGGATGGACTCTCGCAGAGGAAAGTACATCCCATCACTCATCAGTTGGCTAGCCTCATCCTAGGAACAGTTGACGTGCGAAGTCCTAGTTATCCTCTAGTGGTGGATCAGTATGCGGACGTCATTCCCGATGACGTTACAGGGCTACCTCCTCGCAAAGAGGTAGAAGTTTATATTGACATGTACCCCGGAACAGCCTCAATATTGACTCCAGCATATCGGATGGCCCCCGCTGAGCTTTGAGAGCTACGGGTACAGTTGGAGGACTTGCAGGGCAAGGGATTCATCTGACCCAGTGTTTCACCCTGGGCATCCCCGATATTGTTCGCCAAGAAGTCGGAAGAGAGCTTGTGACTTTGTGTCGACTATCGTTGCCTGAACCATGTGACGGTGAGGAACAAGTATCTGCTACCGAGGATTGATGACCTCTTAGATCAGCTCAAGGGAGCACAGTGGTTCTCAAAGATAGACCTCGGGTCAGGCTATCATCTGCTCAGAGTTTCGGACGGGGATGTGCAGAAGACGGCCTTCAGATGTCGGTATGGCCACTATGAGTTCTTGGTTATTCCATTTGGCGTAACCAATGCTCCGGCACTGTTCATGGGCCTCATGAATATGATATTTCAGCCATACCTTGATAGATTTTTCGTGGTCTTCATCAATGACATTTTGATATACTCGACGACTGAGGAGGAGCATGCCTACCACTTGTGAGTTGTACTGAACACACTTAGAGAGCACCAACTTTATGGAAAACTCGGGAAGTGTCAGTTCTGAATACGTGAGGTCCACTTCTTGGGACACATAATCACTGAGGCGGTAGTTTCAGTGGATCCTGCGAAGATCGAGGCAGTGCTAGGTTGGGAGCCACACAGGAGTGTGACAGAGGTGCAGAGTTTCTTGGGGCTAGCTGGATACTACCGGAGATTTGCTCCATACTTCTCCAAAGTTTTGACACCACTATCTGATTTGACGAAGAAGGGGAAGCCCTTTGTGTGGTCAGAAAGATTTCAGCAGAGCTTCCAGGAGCTGAGACAGAGATTGACCAGCACACCTATCTTGAGGTTGCCTGAGGAGGGAGTAGGGTATGTAGTCTACTACGATGCATCAGGGACCAGACACGGATGTGTCCTGATTTAGGGGTGGGAAGTGATCGCCTATGGATCACATTAGTTGTGGACACATGAGGAGAACTATGCTACCCATTACCTGGAGTTAGCAGTAGTGGCCTTCGCTCTGAAGACATGGCGACACTATCTGATGGGCGAGCGCTTTACAGTCTTTTCTGACCATCATAGTCTCCAGTACATCTTTTCTCAAAAGGAACTAAACCTGAGATTGCAACGATGGCTCGAGTTCCTCCAGGACTATGACTTTGAGATAGTCTATACTCATGGGAAGGGGAACGTGGTAGCCGATGCTCTTAGCAGGAGGACGGGCATTCAGCTACTTGAGGAGGCGATAGAGTAGCTAGCCGCATTGCGGATATCCTTTATGGATAGAGATGGAGAAGCTTTCCTTCAGTCACTCACAGTCTCTCCTCCACTACTACAGTGGGTCAGAGAGGCACATCGTGGGGACACTGACTATGAGATGCCGCATGCATAGATATCCTCAGGTTAGGCACCTGATGGTTTCTCATTTGGAGCAGTGCACGACATCCTTTTCAGAGGATGTACCTTGGTACCAGTCGCTTTATGAGAGGAGGTGTTGATAGAGTTTCACACTTCTCCATTGGTGGTACATCCTGGAGTGGCGAAGATGTACCAGGATCTCAGACGACACCACTGGTGGCCGGGCATGAAGAAGGCTATGGCGTAGTTCGTTTCTCAATGCCTCACCTACCAGTAGGTGAAGGCAGAGCATCAGGTACCAGCAGGATTCGTACAGCCCTTGGAAGTCCCGGAGTGGATGTAGGACGAGATATCTATGGACTTCGTGACTAGGCTTCCACGCACTTCCAGAGGTTACGACTCCATTTGGGTGATTATCGACCGACTCACCATGTCGGCTCACTTATTACCCATTAGAGAGCAGGGATCGGTGGAGAGAATGAGATGTCTCTACGTTCAGGATATTGTATGGATTCACGGTGTGCCATCATCTATCATCTCCGATCGAGATGCTCGCTTTACTTCCCGACATTGGAAGGGGTTGCAAGAGGCGTTCGGGACGCAGCTACGTCTGAGCACCGCCTTTCACCCTCATACGGATGGTCAGATGGAGAGGACCATACAAACTCTCAAGGACATGCTCCATGCATGTGTTATCAACTTTGGTCGCAGCTGGGAGGACCACCTACCCTTGGTGGAGTTTGCATACAACAAAAGCTACCACTCCACCATCGGGATGGAACCATACGAGGCGTTGTACGACCAACCTTGAAGATCGCCTTTATGCTGGACAGACCCTGGTGAGTCAGCACTTTTGGGACTGGAGATGGTCCAGGCCATGATAGAGAAGGTCCAGGTCATCCAGGAGCGGATGAGGACAGCTTAGAGCCGGCAGAAGTCTTATGTTGATAGGAGGAGGAGGCCACTAGAGTTCGAGTATGGCGACCACGTCTTCTTGCGTGTCTCACCTAGACGTGGATTACGGAGATTTGGTTGAGGCAGAAAGTTGTCTCCACGCTTCATCAGACCATTCCAGGTCCTCAGCAGGATTGGCGAGGTGGCTTATCGCTTGGCTCTACCACCTTAGTTGCACCGGGTGCATGACGTCTTCCATGTATCTCAGCTGAGGAGATACGTGCACGACCCGACGCACATCATTGTTCACGGGGAGCTAGACGTTGATGATGGGGCGTATTTTGCGGAGGTCCCAGTGGAGATTGAGGATCGACAAGAGCAGATCCTACGTGGATGGTCGATTCCCCTAGTGCGCATCAGATGGCAGCACGAGAACCTCCAGGAGAGTAGTTGGGAGCGGGAGGCTCAAATGCATGCTTAGTAACCACATTTGTTTCCATAGTTTATGATGTATCTTTACGGGGACGTAAATCCCTAAGGTGGGATTGATGTAAAGACCCGTAAAATACAAGGAAATTTTTTTCATAATTTTCTTTGGGATTTTACAAGAACGCAGTTTCTTACGGCACCTGATTCCGAGACCCGGTGTGCTCGGAATCATTTTTTGAAGTTTGGCTCAGGTACGTTCAGTGAACGAACGAGCGGGTTTTTCTAACTTTTGAACCGGTGCTCGGAATCGAATTCTGAGGGCACTGATGGAATCGCAGCGCCGGTATTTTCTAAGAAACACCTCTTCTGGAGTTGCGTTTTCTCAGTTGTGGTTTTTAATTTTTGGGGTTATGTGATGAAAATAAAATAAAGTGGTGAGACAACATTATTTTATTTCACTTAAAGCCACTTAAATCAAATTAAAGCTACTTAAACTAAGTTGAAGAAGATATGGTGGAACCCAAAATATCCTACCCTCTTGGTAGGATATTTGTGAGGTGGGGGTTGCATGAGCCCCGCTGTTTCATTTCCTCTAAGTAACACACCTACAAAAAATCATTTTTAATGAAATTCAACTGGTGCGTTTTCTAAACTGTTAACGATCCTATTAATTAGACAGTTAAGACATTACCAATAATTCACCGAATTAATGGTTCGTTTCTTAACTTGTTTTTCAAATTGTTGGCATGTCAATAAAATAAGACCAACACATGTCTTTCTTGAGGATTTCTCATTGAGAGGATTTGGAGAAGACTCTAAGGATTGAGATCTTCATCCTCCCTCGCGAAGAATGTGAAGAACATGAAGAACGCGGAGAACGCCGATCCCTCGGAGATCGACGACGCGACGCCGTGTTCCGCGATGTCGATGATTCTCTTTCCCGGCACTTCTTCCACGATGTTTCTTCCCCACAACAATATCTGATCATCAACTCCTTGAGGTAGGGGATTACGTATCTTTTAAATTTTATTTGTGGATTTTTATCCTCAACATTAATTTAATTCATGAAATTAAATCTGTATGTTTTCTTTAACCCTCGGAGATTGTCGACGAGTCACCATATACCGCGACGACGCGTCTCCCCCTTCGGCGACGTGACGATCCTCTTCTTCCGTGACGGTCAATTACATGAAGAAATCACGTTCAAAAACAATGAAGAGGAAGGGGTTTGATTCATTTAAATCTTTGTGATTCATACCCACAGCGTTGATTAAATAATTGTTGTGAGACGTTTAAAACCGCTAAGACGGTGGGTGCAGACCAACGAACAAGTCCGCACTCACCGCCCCTTTCGTTCTTGGTGTGCGAAACAGAGGACGTCGACAAGGAAGGAAGTACGGGCAACGCGGGGTCCTCGCAGTGATGGAAGGACCCCCGAAGGACCTTTGGAGAAGACGGTGTGAATTTCTGACCATTGGAACTCATCCAGTTGTCCGCAGAGAAAACCGCCGGTGCGCCACGCCGGCACGGTGGCGCCAGCGGCGGAAGGCGGCGGTGCACGGCTCGCAGCTGAGGAGAACCACGGCGGCTGAAGCCGCGGTGGCATCCAGTAGACCCTCCACCGCGCGGGTCCGGCGAGGGATGGGACGTGGGCGATTACCGTGTCCGCTGGCAAGGACGGCCCCACGCGGCACCACAGTTCTCTCAGGCGGGGGCCACACGCCCCCCACGCTGCTCGGCCGTAACCGGCCAAGCCGACCCATGGCGACCGGGCCGCGCCCGTGCCGGCTGGACCAGGTCGCGCCCATGCTGGGCCGGGCCCCCCTGGCTGTGCCGGCCGGGTCGGACCCGGATCCGGGTCGGTTCGGGCCCAGCCCCCCCGTTTTCGGACCTTTTCGGTCTTTTGCTCATAACATGAGCTACGGGCCTCCGATTGACGCACCGTCAGTGGCGATGCGACCCTTGGATCGAGAAGGTTGTTTCAGTATATCTCAATCAAGGTTTAAGAGTACTTTGGGTTTGGCCGGGTCGGTTCGTACACGAAACCAACCGGGCCCTCGCAGCGGAAACACTTATATCTTGAGCTCTGGACGTCCGATTGACATGTCGTCGACTTTGTTGTACTCCTCTAAGTGAGACGGATCTTCTGGCTTACTCTGCCCAAGGTTTGGACATAGGTGGAGTATGGTCGGGTTGGTTTTTCCATAAAAACCAATCGGGCCCCTGGAACGAAAAAACTAATAACTCTCAGATCGGGCGTCTGATTGATGCGTCATCTGTGACGTTGAGTTCCTATTGACGATACGGAACATTTGGATACATCAACTCCGGACTTTGTGTAAGTTTATGTATCAGCCTCTCGGATCATGGAGAGGACCCTCCCGAATGTGCTTGCTGTGTGCGGGAACCCTAGAGCTGGCTGCATTTGCGACTGTGACAACGGCGACGATTGTGCAGAGATCCTCAGCGGATTCGATGGCGACGACTACAAAACTCAGCGATCATTTGTGGATCTGTGCTACTGATCCTATGTGGGTCCGATCCTATATGGGTCAGTGCTCAGCGGTCCTGTGTGGGCCAGCATCTACAGATCCTGTGTGGGTCCGATCCTGTGTGGGTCTTTTCAGAGGTTAGTTACCTATCGATCCTTTGTGGGTCAGATCCTTTGTGGGTCATTGCGGGGGTTAGTTACCTATCGATCCTTTGTGGGTCAGATCCTTTGTGGGTCATTGTGGGGGTTAGTTACCTATCGATCCTTTGTGGGTCAGATCCTTTGTGGGTAATTGTGGGGGTTAGTACCTATCGATCCTTTGTGGGTCTGATGGCTTAGATGAATCAGTGGAAATATCTGGTCATCATTATCATCATATGAAAAAGTATTCTTGTGTGAGCTGAAATCCAGTTTTTCTTTCCTATGTGGATTGTGTTGTGTTATCCTGTGTGTATTATGTTTTGCTTTCCTATGTGGATTGTGTTGTTCTATCCTATGTGGATTTAAATTTTTCTTTCCTTTGTGGATTGGGTTGTACATGGGCTCGGATGTTGGAGCCGAACGAGAATTGATGACTTAGGTATATGTATGGGCATATACCTAAGCAGTGTCGTATGTTACTTCATGATTGTATCCTTTCTTTGTGGTTTATCCTTTGTGGATTCTAGGAGACCTTCGGGGGTCTTGGGGTCCCTATTAAGTAGCTTATACTCACCCCTGCACGGGATATGCCCGCAGTACGTTGTATTAGTTGCAGACGATGGACAACGCTGATTGTGGTCAAGGCTTGCGGAGCAGGACGATACCTGGAGGTGGACCACTGGGCGGGACGTACTCGGAGCGGTCGTCTGGAACCGAGGAGCAGTGGAGGCTATCTGTACCCACCCTTCAGGTGGGATTCCCGGTGGTCAGCTCGGCGTTGCAGCTTTACTTTTCAGTTGTTGTTTTCTCTTTCTAGTTGTACTTTAATTTCAGTTTGGGTTTGTATATGGGCCCACTTACTTTTCCGCACTACAGTTTTATCGAGTTTTTACTTAGTATTAACTTCTACTGCTTGCTTTCTCTGTGGTGTTTGTTTACTTTACAAAGGCAATGCCTTCCCTTTTTACAGGGAATTACGCCTTGGTGCTAGTCGCCAGCCCCTGGCCAATGGAAGGCAGGCTTGTGGTGGTCACGACACGGGCCTCGAGGACGGGTCGTGACAATTTTACTAGGCACCAAATATTTTCATCTATGGATATCATGTATGATACCTAATGTGGGGTTTGTATATTTATTTTGTTAACAGATTATGTGGTTTGACTGAGAATTATAATTTTTTCAGGTCCCTAGAATAATGTTTTATAAAGATATTTTTGGTCCCCACATATTATGGAATAGCTATAAACAATAATAGGCTTCTGGCCTCTGTCTGATAGTGACCCCGATAGTTATATTCATAGGAAATCATAAGATGATTTTTTTTAATCTTGAAAAAATAATTATCCAGGAATACTTGACCATTCAAAACAATATATATATATATATATATATATATTACTATGATCATTTTAATTTGGAATCATAATATTTATTATAAAATAACACGTATAAATGGAATAATGAAGGAGGTTCAAGTTATACAGCCATGTATCTATTGTATATAATAAACATATGTTATAATAAATATAATTTTATATAATTTTATATCAAATAATATATTTAAAATAGTAATAAAATATTATTATTATTATTTATATTTTCTTATCATATGGAATCAAATATGTGATTCGTATCTAGAATTTCAATCATAACATAAAGATAAAAAACTCAACTACTATGTGTTCTGTTATTTCGATATCTAGTCTGGTGCACTTTCCCATAATATTTTCCATTTGATTAAATCTTTCCATAAAATATTATTTTTACCTTAATATATAATTTTGTTAAATTAATTGTCAATATCACATATTTTTCTAATTAGATCATTGTGGTTTATGTCAGTGGGGTATTAAAAAATTTAGAAACATTAATGGTATTTTTAAAATTTGATTTTGTAGATATAATGAAAAAACACTAGAAATATTCGAAATCCATAACTCAAAACACTCTCATGAATAGAACATGATGGCACACATAATTTGGTCACTAGAGGGCCAAATGTTAATTTTTTTTGAAACAATGACTTTTGTTGTAAGTATATGTGCTTCCAAGATGAATGATTATGTAATTTATTTGATGTATACGGATAATATGGTTTTAACATATCATTAGTAAGATTATGATGACCCGTATAGTTAGGTGATTAAATGTTATTTGGTGAAATATTTATATGAGTCAAAATTATTGTTGTAATGAATTCATGGAGAGTAGTTTGAGTTAGTAAATGACAATATAATATTATCGAGTTTATATATTTTTTACTTGAATAATTAATTGTTTAAAGAATTAATATCCTTTTATGGATAACATGGATTTCACTTTGACATTACATAAAAATAACATAGAGAAATGTTTTACCTCATTGTAGATTAAATATGAAATTATTGTATGATATCGATTGACATGGATTTTATAACTGAATGTTATGATATAAAGTCGTTACCTCAACTCCAAGGAACCTATGTTGGTGGTTATTATATAATTTTTTGTATAGAATATAAAATTACCTATCCCACAGTATTTAATTGTTTTATATTGTTATAATAATAGATATATAATTGATTCTCGTATTAAATTTTCAAACATGATATTCCACTTATAATTATATTGATATAATAATTATTTAATCTATTATATTAGAGAAATAATTCTGGGATCAATTATTGATACCTTGGGGATAAGAATCAAAAGAAATAGGTTTTCTCTTTATCTTAGTAAAGAGAAGAATACAATAGAACCTATCATAGATAAAACATGGCCTTAATTTAATGGTAGAGATAAATACTAATAAAATATCCTATATTACTACTATCACGAAGGAGAAATATATCCATGGATGAAATAGTAACATAAATAACAACATAGGAATTCATAATTGATTTAAGAGCTAGGTAATCAGTAATATTAGACATCTTAATTTTACAATAAAATTCTCATGCAAAGATATCATATATAAATGTGTGATGAATTATCAAAATACCATGGATAGTTTATCTCTTGAAACCTATTAACCCATCGAGTATATTTATAACTATAGGCCCAATAAATCAAGATAAAATACCAAGTAATTATTAATATCATTGGAATTAATAAAAAATAAATTAAATAATAAAAAGTCTTTGTAATTAAGAAACATAAGTATTGAAATGAAATAGTGCATTATGTTAATATTTTCCACACTCAGTAAATGAACTTACAGGATCATAAGAAATATATATAAGTATTTGTTATTATTTTATTAGATAAAAACCCCATTCTAAAATAATAATCAACAAAATATTTTCATGTAAATGAAAAACACAACTATAATGATATTAATAAGACCTTTTAAAAATAAGAAATATTCTTTTCATTATTTAAATTTGTAATATATAAATTATAAATGATATAGAAGTAGAATTTTTATTGAACGTAATGGTTACATTAAATGAAATAATTATAATTAATAATAACCATGATTATGGGAAACGGTGGTCATGCGATAAATGTTAAAAAAATCCTTTTACAATATTTTTAGTGAAATCCAAAATTAACTATTTCAAAAATAATTAAAAATATTTCATTATAAAATTCTGTAAAAAACCATATTTATTAGAAAATTACCATTAAAATTTATTAAATTTTATACAATAGAATAATTGATACAATGTAATGAAATTTGATATGGAAGAGAATGATTCATTGTGGAAAATAAAGATAATATTGTTCCTTCCATGGGAATCGTTTCTATGGAATTTAATACAAAAAGAAAATGATATGGTATTAAGACGATTAAAAATAATTTTAGGGGTAGAAAATAGATGTTTCTTATAGAGAAATAAAATTGGATTCCCCCCAAATAAATTAAACACAATAAAAATCAAATTCTACTACATGTTGGAAATCTGACCCTTAACCCAATATTTTTCACTTATTGGATGCACAAAGAATTCCCAATATAATAAATTTAGATTTAATATTATTTTAAATATTTAACATATTAATAGTTATTTTTCCACATATATTATAGTTATAAATCTAATAACATATATATATATATATTAAAAATATTAGTAGTGTGTGGACTTTTTCATTTCCCTTACATTATTATGCCTGGAATCTCATGTCCTTGTGACATTTACAAGGATTCATCATATCTATAATTTAAATTATGCAATAATTCATGTCCATTATATATTTTGGGAGTCCCAAATTAATTTTAGTGATCTTATTGTTGTGGTTCCTATGAAAGTATTAAAAATTATATTTTCTAGTTATTATTGCATTATCGAATGAATTAAATTTATTAGTAAATAAACTCTTGAAGTATAAAAAATATAATTATAAAAATATAATAAAATGGTAATTTTAACATATTATTACTAGATAATATGTTTCATTTTTCATTCATGAGATTAGAGTAATGATTAAATTCTTTTTATGTGTTAAAAATGACCAAATCAAAAAAATGTTTTAATGATAAAATCACCATGAACATGTTACTGAGTAGTTATAACATAAAATATAAATAAATATAATGGATTTAAAAAAAAATTCTAATAAAATAAATTATATTCAAATAATGGTATATAAATAATATAAACATATGAAAAATGTAAAATGTTATAATATATAATGGCTCTCTTTATGCTCATTTTAGGTTGTTAAATAATAATGTATCAATTTATTCTTAATATTATTAATATTTTGGTATAATTACCATTTAATAACCTTTAAAATATTATTAATATAACATATATCAATACAATGTATTTTTCAAGATATCCATGTATTATAGTGAGGAAAAAATAAATACAATAGTTATGGATGTGGTAGTCTTCAACAAACACATACACCTATTTCATTTTCAAATGCATGAGAAGAAGGTATATAAAATTTGGTACTAACCTATAATAACATTTCAATATAATTATTATAAAAATTTATTATATTATAAATTTTATAGTAAATTATAAGGAGATGAAATATGTAACAAACTTGACAAAAATTAGATTAGAAAATAAACTCTTCTTATTAATGTATCCTCTAAATATAACTTAAATACATCGTAAAAGAACTAGATTTTCATAGTATCATTTTTAAACATGAATATGATTGTTTATAGAGGTTTTTTGGATGATTAATAAGATAAAACAATATCATATATGCTTTTTAAAATGATAGATCAAAATTATTTTTTTCCATAACAAATATAATTCCTTTTAAAAAATATTTAATCCTTAATGGTTATGAATGTTAGAAAAACAAATTACAAGAGATTAATTAATCAATGATTTATGATTCATGAGTCTGTTTCTCATCCAATTTTCAAATTATAGGATTCTTTAAATTTTATATCAAATAATAAAATGTATTTTAACATTAAAAACCCATTTACATTATTTTTAGGACTATTTATAAATTGGACTTCGAAAATATCTATATTGACGTTAAATTAAAATTTTAACATTAATATTACTTCATAACTAAAATATATATCAATAAATGTTATGAAGGGATCTGTCATATCCAAATATTATCAGTTTAATATATTTATAACCATTTACATTGAATTCTCTAATTATTTCAAAAATGTTGTTTTAACTATGCATAAGTGTTTTCCATAAATATAATTTTTTTAAAATTGAAAATAATTAAATAATAAAATGAAAATTTATTCATAATATATATTATAATATTATACATTCCATATTGTATTATTATTAATATCGTTTTTAAAGAAACATTTGTAAAATAATTATTAATAGGTGTGACATTTTCATATATACAAATTTCTTATTAAAAATAAAATGTCATATTAAATAAAGTGAATAAAATATTGGTAAAAATTTTAAGGGGTAAAGTGGATGTACAAAAATCATATATGAAATCATTTAAATATATAATTTTATGATATTTTTAGGCTTTAAAAAATTATGTAACACTTTTACCATTTTTGACTCTTTACAGTGGATAGTAATTTTAAAAAAGAAGACAAATATTTATTAATTAAATTTAAATGGAACATATTATATAATTTATACATTTTCAATAATAATTTTAACACCATATTTTATTATTCAATTTATATTAGAGTAAAATTAATTTTAATTAAATGTAACATAACAGAACACATTTTTTGTTCAAAAAAACCCCTCTAAAAATAAAGAAATTATTTTACACAATAAATTGTATAGTATTGATTAAAATGATTTTTTTTACATTATAATTAGAAAATTATGATTTTTTGAACTAAAAAGAAATTAAAGGATTAATGGTACCTTGTAAACACTTTTCCCCATTTCAAAAATTTATATTTCTTAATAAGTCCTCTTTTCAATTAGGTTAGGAGGGAAAATTTACATGACCACGAATCCAACATGCATAGTGACAAAAATTAGTGGCCCATATTGTAAGGTGAAAAAACATCATACCTCATTATTGTACCTGAATATATTATAATATCCTTGCCGAATTAATTCTCAATGTTTGTGCCCATGACCTTACATAATGTTATTTGTTACTTCTATTTACATGAGTACTTGTACATGGCGTAATATCTTGTCCAATATATATATATATAAATTCATACTAGGTACATTTTTCCCTTCCTGATTTCGGTTCCTACATTGATTCATCATCATGGGATTATCAAGTAAGGTATACCTGATATTCTACATAACCCATAGTCTTAGTGTCCGCAAAATCCCTTGATGGCTTGGAGGCCCCATTTCGTGAAGGCATAATTGAAACAGAAACCCAAGTTCAACAAAAATAAATGATGGACTAATGAACCAATGGACCATAACCCCAATATTATGGTTTGAAATCCTAATTCTGTAAAATCATTTTTCATCTAAATTATTACTACTATAACATCAATAATGAAAACTCCTTTATAAGTTTTTTAATCAAAATAGCTAGTGTAAAATGACAGTGTGTTTTCCACTCATGGACTACCCCAACCATTTAAAAAATTAATTATTTATAAAAAAATTATCTTAATTTCCAAATGTAAAAAAATTGAATTTCTAATTCAATATAATATTTTTAAAATCATTATATCACATTATTAAAAAGATTTTTAGTTCACAAAATGGTTTCATAAAAGATATAATTTTTCTTATTTCAAGATGAGGACATAAAATTAATTGTTTTATTAAACCCCATACTTTTATAATTCATAATAAAATCAAAATTTATGTATATTTATAAAAAAATTCATCATAAGATACCTTCGACATGAGAATTCCAAAAATGATATTCCCATAATCAAATTAAAACGAAAATATTTTGGAATATTAATTTCAATAATATATTTGGGAAAATATATTTTTATTATACTATAATGTTGAGAAATAAAATATTCATTGTACTATATTTTTGGGATGGTTTGACTTCTTATTTAAATAAAATTTTAGACATTACATTGCAAACAAATTAAATAAATTCTTCCTAATAATTTATGATAGACATCAGTTATTGAAAAATATCAGTAATTATTTTTTATAATTCTTTAGGAACACATGTTTTCCCACTATAATGTGATTTCATTAAATTTCATTCACCATCAAAGTCATGAAGTCCCATAAAACCTACACTCTAGTTTCATGAATCTTGATTGTCTCTTTAATTTAAAATAGGTTGATACTCTATTTCCATAGTGGTGAGTACCTACATTGGTTATGTAATATATTTCATCGATAAAAAATAGAATTTGTCATGAAAATTAGGTATATTGGGTAGAATAGATTGATGATATGAAACAACATTTATTTTCATCAAAATTTCAATTGACCTGATGTACCTAGGTATAATTTTATTCTTCTTCTCAAATCATATCATTTCCTTCCAGGGAGATACTTTTTATAAGACCTGATTATTGGATCGAAATAATGAAGTAGATACACAATATACAATAGGAGTGGGTGAATTGTATATGTTTAAAAACTTCTTTGAAACTTTTAAAGATGGTAATGTTTAAAAAAGTTTAACAAGGTAAATTCACATAACATCATTGTTCTACCAACATGATTGATTCCAAAAATGTGGTTCTAGAAATGAAACTTAAGAAAATTTTAAAAACATAAAGATTCTACCTAAAATCATATAGAATCTTACTAATCAGATTAAAAGTATAAGAAATTATAAAATAGTTATACTTTCCTTATCCATCAAAATGCAGTAGAAAACAAACATGAAACAACACAAACAACAAGTATGAAATCATTTAACCCAAAGATAAGGGTATCCAACAACCATGGAAAAAGGACAGTTGATTTATAAATTCATGAATCTCTATATTACTCACACTAGGGTAAGCCCTCTATATGAATATCGAAGTTTGTCTTGCAATCCTTGCAATCCTTTGAACTTCAAGGTAGTCGACACCACTTTTTTTCTATCCCCTGAAGCCCTCGAATGTACTCAGTAACATTCAGAGTCACACGAAGCAATTATGAACAAAGTGTTCAGTCCACACAAAGCAATAATGTCCCTCTATCTAGAAATCATCTCATCAGCATGTAATCTCTAGATTTATGAACGTTATTGAGCACATACAAATGAGCTCATATTTATAGGAACATCTTCAACGGTCATCTCCCAACTCCAACAGTCATACTTTCCATTGAATTTCGGAGGGACCTATACACGTGTCACTCGAACAATAGTTTATTAGAAACAGAATGCACGACATTGTAATATAACTCAATAAAGAGTAAGTAAAAAATGGTTTCTCAACCAAATTAAATTTTTAGGAATCTATGGAGAAATAGATTCCAGATTCTAAATGAGTAAACCAATGAAGTCTATATTACAAGGATATTTGGATTCTGTTTATCAAGGAATTGGGTATCAGAATTATATAGATATTGGAGTCATAATTCTAAGGAATATGGAGTCTTAATTATGAGGAATTTAGAGTCTTAATTACGAGGAATTCAGAGTATGAATTCGGAGGAATTCTGAGCCGAATTCTGATTAATTTGGAGTCTGAATTCTGAGGAATTCAGAGTCGGAATTCGGACGAATTCAGAGTCCTAATTCTAAGGAATTCAGAGTCGGAATGTTGAGGAATTCAGAACCTGAATTATAAGGAATTTATATTCTAAATATTAGATAATTCAGATACATTATTTTAGTGAATTTAGATTTTGAATTACAGATAATTCGGATTCTGAATTTCATAGAATTCGGATTTTGAATTTTAGAGAATTCAGATTCTGAATTTCAGAGAATTTAAATTCTGAATTTCTGAGAATTCGGATTCTGAATTACATAGAATTCGGATTCTGAATTTCATAGAATTCAGAACCTGAATTCGGATCCGGAAAATATAATACTCTATATATAAGTATTTATAGAATTCTGAGGTTCTAGATGTGAAACTGAATTTTACTCATATGAATAAAAAGAGTTAGATTTAGAGAGACAAAAAAATGAACAATAAATAGAAGGTAAGGATAAATTTCCATTGGGAAGGAAAATTTTCCTTATCAAGATGAAACTTATAGAAAATGAAATATTCCATAGGAGAGAGTGTTTGTGATTTTAAAGACATAAATGAATGGAAAAGTCATAAGGAATCTTTTTTCACTCAACAATCTCCTACTTTCTAGAATGAACAAACATCATTATTAAGAAGAATATAAGGACATAGAAATTTTATGTAATGCTAAATAAAACTTGTCTCCCTTTACTTATGGATCATTTTTTAATACGACTAACTCCCCCTTAGGCCTTGGAAACCATAATGATCATATTCCAAATTTTATGAATGATATTTTCCATTTTCATTCATAAAAAAATCATAATGATGAAAACTCTCCCATACTTAGGGATATTTTTAATTCACTATGTATTCTTTTTTAAAATTCATTTTTAGCCCTTTGTGATTTTAAAAAATAAATACAGGAAATGGAAAAATATATGGTACCTGAAATATTAGCACTAGACAACCAAAAATAAAGAACATCGAAAAATTTCATTAAGATTGGAAGAAGATGTACAATAAGGAAAATACAACAAAATATCAGATTTAGAATTAAATTGTCCTTTCTTCGCCTTGGCATAAGCTTCTTAACAATATTCTTTAGAATTTTGAGCTCTTTGTGATCCTCTTCTGCACGTTTGAGAAACTGATCCTAATATTTTACTTCTTCTCTATGGCATTGATTTTTTCTTCCTGATCTTTAAGAGATTTTTCCTGACCCTTCATAAATTCTTCTTTCTTAATTATCTTATCTTCTTTCTAAATTCTGAGATCCCTTTCCCTTTTCAAACCTTGAGCAACTCAATTCAATTTCCCTTTCAGATCTTTCACTTCTTCCTTCCAAGAAGTATGTTCCAGAGTTATATTTTTCTAAAAACTATTAGATATATATCTGATCATCACATCTTCTATGTCAAAACCACCATTGTCACTTTCTTGGAATTCATCAGGGATTCTCATCACTTCAACTATCTTCCTTGACCAGCTTTTCATCTTTTTTGCGTGATCTTTTATGAGCTTCATAGCTAATGAAAAATGATCTGATATCTACCTCGAGATTGACACACTTATTCATAACCATGGATACTGAATCTGATTTTTGAATTAAGCAATGTTGAAGCTTCTGGAATCTCGAGTATATGATTGAAAAAATATGGATAATTCCATAACTATTTTTCAAATAATGGACTACAAAATCATGTCCAAGAGAGGATGATTTTGAATCTGAGACTTCGGTTGGTGAATTTTCTTTTCTAACTCATTAGATTTCCTCTTCGATGAACCACCAAATTATTTCCTCTTTACCCCAACTTTGTTAGGTGTATATAATACCACTTGTTTCCCCCTATCAACCATCAGAATGAATTCCTCTTGATCAAGAGATTCATGTTCACTATCAGAGAGTTGAACAATTCTGTCTTCAATAATTTCTTCCTTTTCAGATCCTACCTCAACATCTTCAAGGTGAATGAAAAAATTATTAATGATTTCTTCTCTAGATACTTTATTTACATCAACTTCACCCTTATCTTAATCCATCCCATGAGTATCATGCTTTGAAGATTCTACATGAGAGGTTCAAATTGATAATTTCTCAGAAGGGATTTCCTTCTCATGATATTCCTCTACCTTCTTTAGAACAACTTCGGAGTCACCACTGCATTCTTCTTCCTATTCTTCTACTTATTCTTCTTCGATTACTACTTCTTGATGTTTTCTCAGAATTACGAACATATTTCCTAGAATTTCAGGAAGTGGTTCTTAATGAAATGAAACTGGTACCTGAATATTCTCAGAGGCATTATCAATAGCCTTTAAAAGGTATTGCAATATCTCAGCTTCAACCAACATCATCCTTTTCTCTTTTTCTTTTTCATCCTTTTATAGATTCTCATAAGTCTTTTCCTTCAACACTTTTGCATCAACAGGGTTGAGGCCATAAATAGGCCCCCCTTCCTTCATGTTCTTCTTATCTTTCCCCCACTTAGCCACAACTTCTTCAGGATAGTATTTTTTCTTCTTTGGCTTTGGATGTATGGATAGAATTTCCTTAGCGACTTGGGTTTTTCTATTCTCTTCTTGTTCTTTAACCGTCCTCTTTCTTCCTCCCTTCATAGAAGTTTCGGTGACTTTTAAATTATTTGAAAAAGATTGAATTTCTGATTCTGTAAAATCATGTAATTTTCTCAATTGACTATTAATGTTAATCTTCTCCCTCCTCAGAGTATCATCACTCAAAAGTATCAACATAAAATTCTTCGACATAGAACTATAAGGGATCATGAAATATTAAAGACAAAGTAAAATGATTTTTAAATGAATGGTCAGATACATAATAATATGAGCCTTCATATTTCCATCTGTTATATTCATAATCGTAATGAAGATATGCCTAAAAATATTTATCTTTCGTATATTCACTAGGAAATTGAAAAAATACATATCACTTTTCATCATGGTATCCTTATCCCCTTTTATTAGAATTAGAAATCCTTGAACCGATAGCTGAAGATTCCGAATATTTCTAGATAGATGAATAATTTTCAATGTTTTCTCATCCTTAAGACCAAGACAACCTAAAACCTTTTTCTTATCAAATTGTCCTATCTCATCAGGTATCTTGTGATAGAAAAATTCAACTTCTCCCTGATAAATAATTTCTATCAGATTTGGTTCCTTGTTATAAGAATGATAATACATCATTCCATGGATTTTGAATGAAAACTTATCACTACCTCCTTCGTTGAAAAATATTATTATCTCGTAGAATTCAACCAACAACTCCAGATACACTGAATCCTCTGCTTTCGATTTCGATATGGAAACACTCTCCCACCAATTCATATTTATATTCATAGGGATAATGGAATCATACTTAGAAAAGAAATTTGGATGAAACAACCTTTCTCCCTAAATATTACATTCAGTGATTTCATTTATAGATGACATTTCCTTTTGACACGAAGATTTAACATACAATTCGAACTGAGGAAACCTTGATGATCCATAACTGGCTTATTTAGGAGGGGCAGAGATTTAGCACGCGAAGTATTTAGTTTTGATTTAGGAAAACCATTTTGTTTCCTTTATATAAGAAATCGATGTGACGGTTCGGCTTCTGAGATTGATCCAATGGTTGAACACTTTCTGGTAAGATCTGATGGTTGAAAATACAGTCGTAGAAGGAAATTTGGTCCAATCTGATCTTATGAGGTTTTCAAAAAAATTGGATTTCTGAAAAATTAAAATCAATACAAAATATTTTTCTTAAAACAGAATAAAATACCATTAAGTAAAAAATGGTGATTACGAAAACATAGGGAAAGAAATTAAAACATCTTGATTTCTTAGGGAAAATATTCGTAATGAGAAAAAAAATTCCTAGAGAAAATTAGATTCAAAAAATTGATAATGAAAAAACATTATACTACGAAAATTTTGACTCCGAAAGATTATACTATGAATATTTTGACTACAAAAATCTTACTACGAAAATTTTAACTACAAAAAAATATTTTAACAAAAAAAATTTATTAGAAAAAAAATTATCATTACGATTTTTTTTCTAACTAACTAGGAAATGTACTCACCCTATGAAAAGGAGTTTCTTACTATAAAGTGATAGGTTTCAAAAATAAGTTAATAAGAAAATTATTACCTTACGGTTATCATTCCTATCTTCTACTTTATATATTCAAATCAATTAGATGTTAATGATTTTGTGAAAATAACAGCAAGTTGATCTAGCGTTTCGATAAATTGGAGATTGATATCTAATTTTTTATGTGATCCCAAAATAAAGTGGTGCCTAATATCTATGTTTTTTGCATTAGAGTAATTTGAAGGGTTTTTAACTAAGGCAATGGAACTAGTATTATCACACAATATTTTTTTGTCTAAAACTCATACCTGAATCTATGTGTGTGTGTGTTTCATCGACACCACTTGATAACAACAACTTCCAACGGCTAGATATTTAGATTCAGTAGTGGAATGTGCTACTGAGTGTTTTTTTATTGATCATGAATCTAATGAATCTCCTATGAAATGAAATGTTCCGAATGTACTTTTCCTATCAATTCTACATCCACCAGTGTCAACATACAAAAAACTCATTAATACAAAATCATTTCCAGAAGTATAAAAGAGTCCTAGATCCATGTTTCCCTTTAAGTAGCAAAGAATATTTTTCACTGACTTTAAATAAGACTCATTATGATTGGATTGATATCTTGCACATAAGAATATTGAAAACATTAAGCTTGGACGACTATATGTCAAGTAAAGTAGACATCCTATCATACCTTTAAAAGATGTATGGTCTATAGGTTTCCCAACATCATCAAGATCTAGTGAATTTGAGGTACCAATGGGAGTACATATTTCATTAGTGTTATCAAATCCGAACTTTTTAAGTAGATCATTAATTTTATAATGTTGGGATATATAGATTACATCTAGTTTTTGAGAAATTTTAAAACCTTGGAAAAGTGTTAACTCAACCATCATACTCATTTCAAACTCATGTTTCATTAGATCAGTAGTGGAATCAGTTAAATATTACTGAGTTGAACCAAATATAATGTCATCAACATAAATTTGAACAATCAAAAAAAATTTCATATCATTCATTATAAAAAGTTCTTGATCAGCATATCCTTTGACATAATTATTTTGAAGCATAAATCAGGTAAGCCTATCATACCATGCTCTTGGGACTTTTTTGTGTCCATACAAAGAATTGGTATGTTTGAAAACATGTTCAAAATGTTTTTTATGTTCAAAACCAAGATTTCGTTCAAAAAAACATCCTCTTGAACACTACCATCAATGGAAGCACATTTAACATCCATTTAAAAAAGTTTTAAATTGAATAATGCTATAATGTCAAGTAGAATACAAATAGATTCAAATCTCTCTACTGGAGCATAGGATTCTTCAGAGTCTATTTCTTCTTGTTGATTATAGCCTTTATCAACTAATATATATATTTATTTATTACTATGATTTCATTTTCATCATATTTATTTATAATGATCCATTTGAATCCAATAACAGAAGTTTCCTCTGGTCTTTCAACCAAGGTCCAGACATTAATCCTTTCCAATTCATTTAGCTCTTCCTACATACATTTTATCCAATCATCATCACCCAATGCTTCATCATTGATTTTTTGTTCTAATTGGGAAAGGAATTCATGATGTTTTACTTTATTTCTCAAGGAACTTATTGTACTTACAGGTTGATTTACATTTCCAATGGTACTATCTCTGGGATGATTCTTAATAAATAACTAATCTGTGATTTGTAAAACCTGTTCATCAAAATAGGGTAAGAAGTCTTCTGGGGTAAATGCTCCGGAAATATTTTATTGAAAATCAGAAGGATCTTCTATCAAGATTTGATAATCAATTTTTTAAAACACATTCGAAAAGTATGTTGAGGTTGTTTAAAAACAAAAGGGTTAGTTTCATAAAATTGTACATGTACTGTTTCTTCAACAGTACAAATATTTTTATTGAAATCTTTGTAAGGCTTAAAAGTTTCGGAGTAGCCTAAGAAAATTCCTTTATTAGATTTTGGTGTGAATTTGTGTAGATTATCTTGAGTATTCAAAATGAATTCCTTATAACCAAAAACCTTGAAGTAGGAATGTATAGGTTTTCTACCATTCCATATCTCATAAAGAGTTATATTAAGAAAATGTCTAATAAAACCACGATTTACATTATATAATGTAGTACATACAGCATCAGACCAAAAATGTTTTTCTACGGAATATTCACTCAACATGGTTCTTGTTACCTCTTGAAGAATTTTATTTCTTCTATAAACAATAATATTTTGTTGAAGGGGTTCATGGTTCTACGATTTAATGAGTAATGCCTTTTCTACTACAAAAAGTTTCAAAATAAGAATTTTGAACTTCACCTCATTGATCACTATGAATAGTTATCAAAGGATGGTTTTTATCATTTTTAACTGGTTCTCCAAATGTTTTGAAATAAGAAAAATCATCAAATTTCATTGTTAAAAATAGAACCACGTAAATCTAGTGTAATCATCAACTAAAAAAAACATAATATTTGCCTCCAATGATTCCAGTTTGTGTTGGACCAAAAATATCCATATTAACTAACTATAACGCATCAGTATTTGAGACTTATCCAACATATTTAAAACATGATTTATATTGCTTTCCATTTTGACAAGGATCAAAAACTTTTGAAGAATAAAATTTATGTTTTTGTAGATCCTAAGGAAATATTTTCATATAGAGTTTTCATAGGTTCATAAGGTTATAATATCCTAATATTTTATGCGAAAACACTAAATGATATTCCATTAAACTTAGATATGGTAGGTCTTGGATCCTATGGTCTTCTAAGATTAATTTGTAAACATTGTCAAGCCTATTGGCTGAAAGAATAATATCTTTCTTGGAATTGTGTACTAAGCACTAGTCATTCATAAAATTCACAAGGTAACCTTCATCACATAATTAAAATATGATAATGAGGTTGTCCTTAAGACCCTTAACAAATAAAACAATTGAAATCAACTTTTTTCCAAGAAGAACAATTTTACCTATACTAATAATTTCTTCCTTAACATTGTCTTAGAAAGTTACATTTCCTCCTTTCATCTTGAAAATATTTTCAAACAAGTTTTCATTACCAATCATCTGTCATGAATATCAACAATCCATGTACCATGTATTTCTTGTGAAACTATCTTAATTTTCTTAATAATAACAGTGTTTGACTTTCGGAACCCAAACATTCATGGATACATAAAATTTAGAAAGAAAAATTTTAGTTATCCACATTTTCATTGAAAAATAATATTTAGGAAAACCTAATGACTATGTTTTGTTAAAGAAATTTATTTTTCCCAATGCCCACCACACTGAATCGTAGTGTAGAATGGATTACATTGAGGACAAAAACAATTATTACTAAAAATCGGTTTTGTACTACTGTAACCAAAACCATAATTATTCCATAGAGGTCAGATTTGGGAATTCATCTTATCAAAATTTTCCCTAAATAAGGTAATGATCGAAAAAAACTTCCTTAAGGAAAATATTTCTAACAGCAGTCTAATAACTAAGTTCTTGTACTTAAATACATCCGTTTTAGCACTAGATTTAGGCTCAAAAACAGTTTTCATAGAAATTACTTTTTCTATATCACTAGAATGTTTATCCTTCTCAGAATTAACTTCCTAAACGTTTTATGGAATACTTTCAAAATCATTTGTTTACTTATCATGATCATTAGAATGATCTGATGTTTCCTTAGTAAGAATAGAAATTCTAGAATTTTCCTTATCAAAATTTTTCTTAACATTTGAATTTTCATTCTCAAAGAGCTTAGAAAAGTTATAAAATTCTTCATAGGTAGGTAAAGTATTATCTTCATCAGAAAAAGATTCTTCATCTAAGAATTCATAGTATTTACTATCTCTATAATTAGAATTCAAGGTTACATTGGATATGGATTCATCATTGTGTACCTTATCTATTAAACAGTGATTTTCAACAGGTAACTTAGTATATAAACTTTGATTTTTCTATACAGAAGATTCGTAATCTGAGGATTTATCATAAGAGTCTCTACCACTGACACTCCTGGTGTCATTTGCATTCAAAAAATTCTTATATTTATCATTGTAGTACATCTTTCTATTCCTTTCAAAATGTTATTCCTTACTATCTTTTCTCTTAATCATTGGAAAATTTGTCCCTATATATCCATCTCTTTTCCATTCACAACAACTGACTTCAGAGCCTTTCTTATATTTTTATTTTTTTAACTAATAGCTATACTAAAAGTCATTCTTCAACTATCTTATTCATCCTTCGAGCAAGATTATCTAGTTCATTCTCAGAATGTTCACTATTTGTTGATTCATAGAAAATAATGACCTTATTATATTTAGAACTTATAACACTCTCACGAGTCTTCAATTTCATATGAATAAAATTAGTTGTAAAAGAAACACATCCATTCCCATTCTTCTTTTTTAAATTTTCATCATCTCTTTTCATTCTAGTCTCATATTGACGAAGTGTTCCAAAATGCTCATCAAGAGTAATATGTGAGAATTTCCAATTCTCATCTACAACTGTCCTCTTCGATTCCTACTCAGTGGGAATTATGATTATAATCTTGTCAACAAGTGCCTCATCATCCAAACCTTTTTCACCCGTGGATTGTAAGAAGTCGACAATAGTCATGAATCTCAGTTGTACCTTACATATAGATTCTCCATAATGAAATAAAGAAACCATGGTTATTATTTCAAAGCATACCTCTTCTACATCCAATATCATTGGATGTTACAAAATGAGTTACTTCAAGAATCTTCAAAATACAATTTGTAGCATCACAAGAAGAAATATTGCTATATATAATCCTGGTCATGGAACACAACAAAGTATTGTGTACCTTATAGTATAGTTGATATTCTGACTTCTCTTAATTAGTAAACATTCTGACTTCCTTAACAAGAATTTTATAATCTCTATTTAGCATAACAACGTTGTCTACTCTAGTGTTAATTACAAAAGTCTTCATACAATATCTCCTGTATTCATAATCATTCCCATCAAATATAGGTTGTCTAGTATGATTAAGATTTTTAGTGGAACCAACATTCATCCCTGGTATCTTAAAGAGAATAATATTTCAAAAGAACATGTGAGTAGTAAATGTTTGTAAACAAGGAAAAAAATATCCTAACCAAGGAAAATATAAAACAATAAAAAACAGGAGCAAGAAAAGTTATATGTGAAAATAAGTATTCCGATGACCTACACTGATACCAATTGTAGGATCAAAATAATGATGTAGAATATCAATATACAAAATGGGGGTCATTTGTATACATTAAAAAATTACATTGGAACTTTTAAAGATGGTATTGTTTAACAAAGATAAACAAGGTAAATTCACAATACCTCTTAGTTCTACAAACTTGATGGAATCAAGAAATGTGGTTCCAGATATGAAACTTAATAAAATTTTACAAAGATAATGATTATACCTTAAAGTTTATAGAATCATACTAATCAGAGTACCAATATAAGAATGTATAAGATAGATATACTTTCATTATCAATAAAAAATTAGCAGAAATAAAACATGAAGCAATACAAGTAACAAGTAAGAAATATTTAAAACAAAATTTAATGGTCTCCAACAACCTTGGATAAAGGTCCATTGATTTATACATTCAAGAAAGTTTGTCATACCCACACCAGTGGAATCACTCAATATGAATATTAGAGTCTGTCTTGTTATCCCCGCAATCCCGTGAACTTCAATGTAGTCGGAACCTCTATCATCATATCTGGGAAAGCCCTCGAATGTAATCAGCAATATTCTATGTCACATGAAGAAATTCTGAACACGTTGTTCAGTACACACAAATAAATAAAGTCTCTCTCTCTATAAATCACCTCAGCCACATGTAATCTCTAGATTGATCGATGTAATTGAGTATATTCAAATGATTTCTTATTTATAGTCACATCTTCAACGGTCGACTCTCTCCTCCAACGATAATATTTTTCCATGAATTTCGAAGGGACATGTACACAAGTCACTCGAACAATAGTTAGTTAGAAATAGAATGCATGACATTGATTTATAACTCAACCAATACTAAGTAAAAAATGGCTGCTCAACCAGATTCTATTTTTCAGAGTGTAAGGGAAAAATAGAATTCGGTGTCTAAAAAAGTAAACCTATGAAGTCAATATTACAAGGATATTTGGATTCATTTTCGTAGGGATTTCAAAATCAAAATTATATAGATTTTGAAGTCAGAATTAAAAGGACTTTGGAGTCTGAAATCTGAGAAATTCGGAGTTTGAATTATGAAAAACTCAGAGTCTGAATTCTGAGGAATTCAAAGTATGAATTCTGTGGAATTTGGAATCCAAATTCTGAGGAATTCAGAGTCTGAATTTAGAGTAATTTGGAACACGAATTCTAAGGAATTGAGATTCAAAATTTTAGAGAATTCAAAATCTGAATTTCAGAGAATTCGGATTCTGAATTTCAGAAAATTACAATTTTAAATTTCAGAGAATTTGGATTCTGAATTTCAGAGAATTGGGATTCTAAATTTCAGAGAATTATGTAATGACCTGGGGTTTTGGGGTCCATTAATTGGTGGAAATCTGATGGTGGGTGTTCCGGGTAGTATAGGGGTGAAGGTTGACCCCTAACGGTAGGCCTACCGGTATCCTTAGCCTACCGGTACCAGGCCTACTGATAGTAGGCCTACCGGTAGCTCGGCCTACGGGTAGCTCGGTCTAACGGTAGATGGAGCCTACCGGTAGCCATAGCCTACTGGTAGCACGTTCTACTGTTAGATTGGTCTACCGGTAGCCACCGCCTACTGGTAGCTTGTCCTACCGGTAGCTCAGTCTACCAGTAGCCACCGCCTACCGGTAGCTCGGCCTACCGGTAGCTCGGTCTACCGGTAGCCGCCGCCTACTGGTAGCTTGGCCTACCGGTAGCTCGGTATACCGGTAGCCATATCATATCGGTTCCCCGTCCTACCAGTAGCTCACTCTACCTGTAGCCATAGCCTACCGCTAGCTCGGCCTACCACTAGCTCCGCCTACCAGTTTCCTCGGCTAACCGGTAGACCTAGCCTACTGGTAACCCCCACGGGTTTTGCAGTAGCGCCTCAATTTTGGGAAAATTGGGTTTTAACCCCAGTTTTGACCCCTTTAAGCCAGTTTTAAAGCCCATCAATTCCCATTAATGGTGTTTAATTAAGTGTTCGTGTGCATCAGATTAAACCGCCCCTAATGGCGGGGACCCTTTAATGACGTGTGGGGCCGTGTGGTCAACCCACGACCCTGCTCCTTTCGTGTTCTTATCTCAGTATCTCAACCGTCCCCAACCCTTATACCCTTATAAACTAAAGTGTTCAACCTTAGTTTCTTTTTGTCGATCACCCAACTATTGATTCGTCTGCTCGTCCTTGAGTTACCGAAGTCACACCCCTGTAATTTGTGCATCCGTTGTTCCTCGCTCATGAAGAGAAGCTTCGATCGTTGATCAATCGGGTAGGGTTTCACCTTCTTCTCTCCTTTCTATGTATCTTACGGGGTGGGTACGCTATAGGTTCTATAGAATTGGATGAACCAAACATTAATGAAGATAATTATCAGATTCTAAATAATGAATGGGAGGGTTATGACAGATGATGCTACTCTGTTTTTCCCCTCCCCCTGATTAATGATTTTTGATTTGTGTGGGCTTACGCTACTGAAAATCCTAGTCGTTGGTGGTCTTTCTCTGTGCACTAACAAACCCCTACTCCTTTTGTGGGTAATGTAAAGTAAAATGGTTAATTATGTATATTCAACTAAATAAATTGAAATCACTAGGATCAATACTTTTCTGTGATAAACTCGGTTAATGTACAACGGAATTGGAATCATGGATTTTGTTAAATATTTTAAATCTAAAAATACTGGCATGGTCTGCTTTGTGTTGGGGGTAGTGGTTTGGTTCTTTTTATTTCACGGGCCGATTGCTGGGTGATGTAGGTGTGGATGGGATCCCCTATTATTATGGTTTCGCTGGTTGTGAATTTGAGGTTGTGTGGTTACTTTGCTTATATAATGAATTGGGGTGGAATCCTCTATTGTTGAGAAACTGTTGGCTCCTGGGTTTGGGAATATGGGTTAGTATCTTGGGGTTTTCCATGGTTACAGTACTTTGAGGGATCTCACATATCCCTTTTTGTGGTCCTGACTTTACAAGAGAACCGGGTGTGAATGTTTAAGTTGATGTTTGACTGGACTCTTTCTTTGGCTTGTTCCTATGCTTGCTAGTTGCCCATGTAGGTGAAAGAAAATTACATAACATTATTAATGAACATGAAAACAAGGATGGGAAAATGGGTTTTGGTTTGGTGTGAGTTGTGACTTGGACATGGGTGCTGATTTTGTTCTTTAGGCTGGCTGAAGAAAAACCTAGATTTGGGTGAGTGCTTGTTACGTATACATATACATGTAGATTTGTGTTTCTTGTTCGTGCCCCACCCAAGATGAGCACATAGTACCAAACACCCCCATTCCATGTGAGAGGGTGTTTATTCCAACACTTCTATGAGTAGCTGGTTAGTAGCACATTTTCTTCTCCCTTTCCTGAATGGCCCAAGACACTACAGGCAGGCTGTGATGGCCTGAGGTCCATTATTAGCCGAAGAATATTCAGGTAGGTTAGTGTGGTGGTTTCCCAGGTGTGTGCGGGCAGGTGGTTTCCCAAGTTTCTTTAGGATGAGACCCAGGTGTCTTCAGGTGGGGCAGTAGATCTTCTATCCCAGGTGACTTCGGGCATGGTGGTGGTTGTTCTGGACTAGGTTTTTATAGGTGTGGTTACACGTGATAGTTATGGCCCAGGTGTTTGCGGGTGAGGTTAGGTTGTGGGACTGCGTTAGGGTATGGACTAGGTGTGTGCAGGCAGGGTGAGGCATTGGGACTGTGGTGAGAACGGCCAGATTGGTTCGATGCGTAGGATGTCTTCAATAACCAGTGGGAAAGTGGCGTGGGGTACCCAAACATCGATGTGCTTTTATTATACATTACATGACTAACATTATTTCGGTAGTGTGCCTTGGTGAGGTTAGGGGTGGTTAGTTTCCTTGTGGGGTTTTGGTTATCTCTTTTCTCACAGGGCATTATTATGCCTCCACACTTGTGCATGAGAGTCTTTGGTTTTTTCTCTACTGAGTATACTTGTATGCTCACCCTACGTATATAAAACTATTTTCAGGTTTCCAGGAGGACTTAGGGGATTGTGTTGGGCCATACTAGCTCAGACCTTGTGACATATAATTACAGTTGCTGTTGTTCTTTCATTTGGCACTTTGCCTTATAGTCTCCTTATACATTGTGGATTTTACTTTTGTAACATGCATTGGGAATGGTTCTTGGATTTACTTTTACTCTCAGTATTGGTGTTGTGGGATTCACTATCTTATCTCCTGATCATATTAAATGAAAAAGGGTAATGCCTTACATTTAGTGTGTGATTTCATGCCCTTGGCATTGGTCGCCACTCATGGACCTATTGAAGGCGGGTTTCGGGGGTCACTATCTCTCTTTCAACTTAAAGAATGAAGGGCCTGGAAATATGCTAACCCTTCTTCTCCTTTTGGTGAAGGCGGGTCGTGACAGAATGGTATCAATGGCAGGGTTGAGAGATAGGATAGAGTCTGGAGTTAGGCACAATATGGATTGCATGGGATGGTAGGGCAGTAGTGTTGGGTGACCTTGGTGTGTGAATTAGGATAGGGAATACCGACTAGGACACTAGATTTTAGGGCCCCCTGTGATCCGATGCAAGGACTCTGGACCTACTGAACGACCAAGTGAGGCCACGATGATTGTAGGGTAGAGACCCTAGGAAAGGTAAATGCATCATAATGGCTTTTTTCTCATTATTCATGAGTGTTTTGGGAATTGAAATCAATAAGAAGTTTAAGAAATTTATGAACAATATTATTCACTACTTGGTCTTAGGCATTCCTTGTTTACCTTGAAGCTATGGCACCTGAGAGGTGACCACGGGCGGTACGGGCGATCGAGGCCCAATAGGATGACTTGGTCGATCGTAAGAGTTCTAATCAAGAGGAGGAGGATGACAAGTGGCAGAAGTCGCTTCGATCCTTCCAGCGACAACCCCTTGAGAAGTATGAGGGAAGCACCTATGACATGAAGATGGAGAGTTGGCTAGAAGAGCTAGTGATAGCTATCGGTCTGATTCGGGCTCTGCCTAAGTACTGGGTTCCTCTAGTTGTCGGACAGATGTGGGGAGTGGTGCGTCAGTGGTGGACACGTTACCTGGGGGAGAATAGAGATGCTGAGGTGGAATTCACTAATTTCGAGAAGGAGTTCCGGGCGGAATACCTCTCTTCTAAAATGGAGGAGAAGAGGCAAGAGGTACTTTCCCTCCAACAGGGGATTATGTTAGTAAGGTAGCTAGGAATCAAGTTCATGGACCTCTTACATTTCACTCCAGACCTCTTTCCAGAAGAGGAGTCTTGGGAAAGATGTTTAGAGGAGGAGCTCTGACCCTCTCTCCAGTACGATGTTACCCCCTTTACCCTAGCAACATACTTGGAGGTCCAGAAGAAGGATAAAGTGGTAGAGAGGATGCATGTTCTAGGAGGTGTGTCATGAGAGGGGATCCAGATGGGATCATCGAAAGGGGAAGGTTGTCAGCACCATACCACCAGCATCAGGACCCTCTTGGTTTTGACCAACAGAAAGCATGCCACAACAGTTCCAGTTCCTGTCCCCTGGTCCTTGCAATTTTCTTTCGAGCCCAAGACCGAGGTTTTTCATATGTGGGAGCCATGGAAAACTCCAGAATCAGTGCTCAGACTGAGTATAGTACGACGGTGGCGGACATGCCTAGCAGCCACCCCAGAAGCAGCTTCCAGCTAGGCTCTTCCAGCATCAGTAGCAGGGGCAGCGAGCTCCCGCTCCTCCAAGGGCAGATGTTGTAGGAGGAGGCTAACATCAGGGCGCTCCCTAGGGACCTCGACTAGGGCGTGGTCAGGGAGGTGTCCGACATCCGATGGGCAGAATAGCTTGGCGTGGGAAGTTGTACACCATGTAGGCAACAGTTCTAGCAGGACCGGAGGTCGTTCGAGGTATGATCAGTTTTTTTAGTACCCTTGCTTACGCCTTGTTCGATACCGGGGCTTTGCAGTCCTTCGTTGCACCTAGTCTAACCCGGGATATAGGACTAGATGCCGTGAAACACCAAGTGCCCCTGGTGGTGAGCACACCAGTCGGAGGTCAGACCGACTTGTTATATGTTTTTCGAGGATGCAGACTGATGTTAGGGCCACATCAGTCAGTCAGGGATCTACTACTTCTACAGATACAGTCATACGATGTCATCCTAGGAAACGACTTGTTGTTCTCTATGTGTTTCAACATCGACTACTTCCGGTGATGGGTTGTGTTCTCAGACATGGGTGGTCGGTGTGTTACATTCACTGGTGAGAGGAGCAGTCAGAAGGGCAGCAGGTGAGAGGAACCCCTCTTCTCATTGTTAGTCGAGTTGTTAGTAGAATCGGTAGATGCTGAGATGGTGGAGGTGCCATGGATCGTCAGTGAGTTTATAGACATATTTCCTGAGGAGGTAACGACTCAACCCCCTTGACGTGATATCGAGTTTGGGATAAAATTACATCCTGGTGCTCGTCCAATTTCGATGGCTCCTTACCGGATGGCTCCTTCGGAGTAATGGGAGTTGCGGACTCAGATTGATGATGTAACGCCCCGACCCCAGTTACCCAGAGTCGGTGTATTAATTACATAACATTGGCATGATCACAAGAAAGATCAAATCTCGAAAGACCGATTGGTTTAGTAGCCTTGGAAACACTAGATATATTCATAAGTTTTACATTACATCATAAAATGAAAAACTACTACAACAACATAATGTCTCCATAGTCCACACTATTATCCCCTCATAAAACAAATCCCTGCAGGTCATTCATAAGTTACTTCTTCACATCCTGGGAAAAATAAAACATAGAAAAGGGGTGAGCTCAAATTCCCAGTAAGGATAACAATATAGCGGAAACTTTCATAAATAAGAATAAACATTTAAGGCAATGTATAACTAAAAAAAAGCCTTTCAAACATGAACTTTCAACATGGTACGGCATAAATAAATAGAAAATAATGCCATTTACTTATTCACATGGATATTCTACTAATCGAATAATCACATGCAAAAATCAATAACCACTTTTATAATGTTGGAATGCATAATGCTGAACTTTAATTTATTTGTCAAGGCCTCGTCCCAAGACCTAGGGGCTAACTGTAACCGGACCCCAACCCGGAGTGCCTCTAATAACCGGACACCAACCCGGAGTGCCTCTAATAACCAGACACCAACCCGGAGTTCCTCTAATAACCGGAGACCAAACCGGAGTTCCTCTAATAACCGGAGACCAAACCGGAGGGATTACTTTTACCGGTCCCCAACCCGGAACATACTTGTCTAACAAATTCATCTGAATGAAAGGTTGAAATATAACACAAACATTCGGATTAAAAATAACTTATGAAATGTCAATACTTTTAAGAAAAACCATGAGTGACATAAGAATAGCTTATCCACAGTCAAAAATATCACAAAACCTTCAATACAATATAGATGTTTTGTATCATAATAAATCAACTTCAAATAAGCTTAACAGCCATCAAAGGATGTTGACATAGATGAAATCAAAACTATTTTAGAGAAATATCTACTTTTTTGAAATCATTTTAAAAGTAACATAATTATAATACATTCAATTTGAAAATATTCTTATAAGCTTGTAAGGGATGCTTTGATGATTTTATAATGGCGGTAAATAGCCGCACCCTCCATATAAGTTAAAAAAACATTCTTACCTTAAATTTGTCGAAAAGGTTAAAAGTTCCTTGTTTGGAAAATGACGGAAAGATTCCTTTCGAAATACATAAGGGTATAAATGACTTTAACCCATATTCTTGTAAATAGTAAAAATGTTTTGAAATACATTATTAAGAAACATGGATGTGGATGATAAAGAGATCCCAGTAGATTATTACGTATAAACAACCTCGGATAATGAAGAGATTGTGAAATAACCCTTACCAATTTGGTAACTTATGAAACATACAACCCATGAAAGAGGTATCATACAATGAATATGTGAATACACATAAATTAGAGTGTATTACACAAAGAATATAATTATGGGCAGTATATACACTACACAAAAGGTAATGGTGGCAATATGGCATGAATATCACGGGAATAAAGAGTGAGATGAAAACCCCTTACCTTGTACTTTTCCTTGGTTGGGGTAGGTTAACCTCTTTTTCATAGGGTTCTTCCTTTTGATTTGATCAAAAGGGCTCCTTAGGTTGGCTTTCTGATCAAACTAAGGCCTATAGGTTGTACTGAGGGAAGTTGGGAGAGTATTTGGGCAGGGTTTGGACGAGCCAAGTGGCTTGAGAGGTGTGAGGAATGAGTAGAAGTGGTCTCCTTTTATAAGGGAGAGGAGGGGCTCTTTAGGAAAGAGTGAAAGTATTACTTTATAATATAATTATCTTAGGTTTATAATGGTCCAAAAATCATTGAGGTCGAAGATAAGTTGACTCATATTCTAAATAACATCAACCAATAAGAATTGGACAGGTTTTAGATAATATTTTAATCATTATAATCTTATTTATTTAAATGATTTATTAATGAGGTAAACATTGCATCATTATTGTGTCATTAATAATTTAAATTATTTGATGTCTAAATTTTTTAAATAAAATATCATTATGTAGGAAATATTTTTAGCTTTCTAATGAATATTTATAATCTAAAATCCAACATGTATAACCCTATGTAAAAATTGTTCATCTAAAAGATGTAAGCTTATGCCATTTTTATTTTTATTTTAACTTTATTAATATAATGTGTCCCTACCACATACAAGTGGATCTAAGGGGTCCCCAAATCGACCCAAGGATGCCCATGGTTGGGTATGTTTCCACCAATAAGGTTAGGACACGTTTTAGGGTAATTTTGTATTATTATAATATTATTTTTTAACCCTTATTTACCGGATTTACCCTTTAACCATGGTAAATAAAATATTTACCGCAGTAATTATTCAAAATGTGTAAAAATAAAAGTTACCTATTTACATAATTTGTACATCCTGATTCCAAATATTTAATCCATTTTTTCAAATTCAAAACACAGAAGTGGCAGAAATTAATTTAAAATTATTTCCCGTTGTTAAAATAAAAAGCGTGTTTTTAAGAGATAATAATTATCAAAAGATTGACACTTGTTTATGTCTGGTTTAATTGTGAAATTATGTCCAATGACAAACATTAAATTAAATGGTAAAAATATATTCTAAATATACTTTAAAACCACTCAAATTCATAATTTATCAATATTAATTATTTTGATTAAAAAAGTTGATTTTAATTAAAATTTAGTAATTTTCACTATTCATCAAAATATAAAAGTTATCTGAAAAGTACCAAAATTTCACCCAAGGCTAATTTCAATATTCCGAATCCAAAAATGAAGTCCATTTTGAAATATAAAAAATATATAATTTTAAAATGTAGATATTACTATTCATAACGGCTAGTTTGATTGGTTGTTAGAACTCGGTGTTGCGTACAACACACGTTTTCGCATTATTCAAAGAGAAGTGTACCGTAGAAGTTTGGGATGTTTCATTTTAAATTTTTTATGTCCCCATTTAGTCAAAAAGTTTAAAATATTTTATTTAAAAAGGGTTCACTATTAAAAGTTGATAAAAGTGCAATACTGAAAATGAATTTGTTCATGCATTATATCTAAGAAACTCATAATATGGATTCTAAAATTATAAAGATTATATAAAGTTTAAAATTTAGATAATACTATTCATAACCTCTTTTGAATGGATTTTTTTTTGTAAGTCCTGGTGTGATTGAACTCGGTGTTGCGTGTAGTGCAAGTTATTGAATTATTTTGAAGAAATAACACACTATGAAATCTTGGGGTATTACATTCTCCCTTCCTTCAATAAATTGTGTCCTCGCAATTTGAAATTGTTCTTCGAAAATAAAAGGTTGAAAATAGAAAATATATTTGTGGGAAAACCCACATCGGAAATTGGGTTACTAAAATTTACTCTTAATATGAGGAAAAGAGAAATTAAAGGGTCACCACCAAATTATGATCTCGATTAGGAGAACATTGGTGGCAATTAGAGACATATAATTGGAGGAAAAACGTAAATATTTATAGGTAGTGATTGAGGTCATCAATCAGAAACAAGTATAAAATTGAGGTCCTTAAATTCATCAATCTATGATGATTTGAAACACCATCGGTTCAACAAAACATAGGGTATTAGGATAACACATTTTTGACGTTTCAAAATATCTTAGTTGAAATCCCACATCAAAAAATGAATTAATGAGGCCTCTATTTAAAATAAAGAGTCGAAAGTATGAGGATTACCAAAAATAACACATACTAGGGTTCCATGTAGGAAAATATGGATATGGAAGAAAAATTTAACCATCAATTATCTGATGGAGAGTGGTAGAGAACATGGCTATGAAAAGGCCAACAATCCCAAAGCCATAAATTAGTGATGATTTAAGGTACCATCTAGGAAAACATTTTTGTTCTATGTTTCTTTTCTTAATGTTGAGGAATTTATTTATGAGATTGGCTAAGATCATAAGGAGATATACTTACTTTATAATTAGAGTTTTATCCATTAATAAATTTCTACCACAAACTCATCTTTCACTCTAAAAGATAATAGAATGTAAAAAAAATTCTATTTACACTATTCGTATAGGGTTCCAAAATAAACGAATTTATAATTCATCTACAAGATCTTTTAATAAAAACTACATTATTTAATCCAAGACATCTCGTGGGCCAGTGGTAGGTGATACACCCTTGTCGCCCTTCGGTTGCGGGTTCAAGTCTCGCAGCATTGCCGGACGCGACGGGTTGCCGCCTGACCTCCGGGTTGTCCTTTTATGGAAATCCAAAATAATCCAAACTAGAACTATCCAAAATACTTATGTCCAAACTCACAGTCCAACATTTATAAGGAAGGTAAACATAATATAGATCATTTTTACCCCGTAATAGCATATGAATACCATCATCATGTATTACCGTATTCCTTATTTATTGCATTCATGCTCCCTTATTCCATATAGAAAGCTGGATATACTTCATCAATCCAAAAATGTTTTAAACCCCAACAATGATGGAATAGACAAATCATTAATCAGCTTCAAGGTAGTCAAGAATATCCAATATAATTTATCTAAATCAATCATGTATTATTCTAAAATCACTACCTCGGTATCGGAACCATATTATGGTTTATCTTTCTCTCAAACATATATTTTCCAAAAAATTAACCTTCTATTGAGTCACTTTTCTTTGTTCCACACAATCTCAAGTCCTTAATGAAATAGTACTGCAGTACAATCCTTATATACTCCATAATTATTATAACAAGTACATTATTGATACAACACTCAATTGACATAATCAACATAAGAACTCTAATCATTCCTCTTCATCTGTGGTAGTATCATAACTTGATTATTATCCAATAACATCATTTGCGGCATAGTCTGATGACTGGGACATAGGTTTGCGTAGTGTCCAAACTCCTTGAAAATGAAGCATTGTACATTTAAAACCATTTTCTTACCCTTGTAGTCACATACTTTGTGCCCTTTTCTCCACACTTATAACAAACTCCCATTCCATTAAGGCAAGTTCTAGGGTGTTTCTTTCCACAGTTACCACATATGGGAAAATTCTTCTTTTCCCTCTTCCCTGTATCCATCTTTCTCTCTTCCATCCTTTTGTTCTCTTGCTTCCCTTCAAAGCCATAGGACTCAGTAAACTCTTTACTTATCTTATTAACACATGATATTATTTCTTCATATGATGATAATACATGGGAGACTATTTCTCTTATAAATTCTAGCTTAAGACCCTGAAAGATATGATCCTTCCTTCTCTTTGGATCATGTGCATTTCTGGAGTTCTCATTCCTTCTACTGGGCGCCATTTCTAAACAATGGAATACACTAGATCAGTTTATGAATCAAAATACATAATCCCATACTTATAAAACACTTAACATAAATTGAACTATTTATGGATATAATCCATAATCATAAAAATGTCTCCTTTGAGGATGTATATACTCATAAACCCTTCATAATGGTTTGTAAAGAAAATGAGAATTATCCTAAGCATATCCCCCGAGAGTGTCGTAACCAAGAGTGAACCAAGGCCCGTTGTCGTGCACCAGTTCCCGTTCGAGTCTAGCTCAAAGTGGTGTTTTTGGGTTTTACCCCTAGGTACATCTGTGCCAGAGCCGCCTCTACCTGCTTGTATCCAGACAGGGATGTATTGCTCGGAAAACTCACAAAATCTCTACAATACCAAAATTCTAGGAAGTTATTCTATACTAATCCTCAATGTTCATCTTAGGTATACGTGCTCTAATCAGAGTTTACCTAAATCTAGCTTCCAAGGTTTGTACTAAACTTTATCTGATACCAACTGTAACTCCCCGACCCCAATTACCCAGAGTCGGTGCATTAATTACATAACATTGGCATGATCACAAGAAAGATCAAATCTCGAAAGACCGATTGGTTTAGTAGACTTTGAAACACTAGATATATTCTTAAGTTTTACATTACATCAAAAAATGAAAAACTACTACAACAACATAATGTCTCCACTGTCCACACTATTATCCCCTCATAAAAAAAATCCCTGCAGGTCATTCATAAGTTACTTCTTCACATCCTGGGAAAAATAAAACATAGAAAAGGGGTGAGCTCAAATGCCCAGTAAGGATAACAATATAGCGGAAACTTTCATAAATAAGAATAAACATTTAAGGCAATGTATAACTAAAACAAAAGCCTTTCAAACATGAACTTTCAACATGGTACGGCATAAATAAAATGAAATAATGCCATTTACTTATTCACATGGATATTCTACTAATCGAATAATCACATGCAAAAATCAATAACCACTTTCATAATGTTGGAATGCATAATGCTGAACTTTAATTTCTTTGTCAATGCCTCGTCCCAAGACCTAGGGGATAACTGTAACCGGAACCCAACCCAGAGTGCCTCTAATAACCGGACACCAACCCGGAGTCCCTCTAATAACCGGACACCACCCCGGAGTTCCTCTAATAACCGGAGACCAAACCGGAGTTCCTCTAATAACCGGAGACCAAACCGGAGGGCTTAATTTTACCGGTCCCCAACCCGGAACATACTTGTCTAACACATTCATCTGAATGAAAGGTTGAAATATAACATAAACATTCGGATTAAAAATAACTTATGAAATGTCAATACTTTTATGAAAAACCAAGAGTGACATAAGAATAGCTTATCCATAGTCAAAAATATCACAAAACCTTCAATACAATATAGAAGTTTTGTATCATAATTAATCAACTTCAAATAAGCTTAACAGCCATAAAAGGATGTTGACCTAGATGAAATCAAAACTATTATTGAGAAATATCTAATTTTTTGAAATCATTTTAAAAGTAACATAATTATAATACATTCAATTTGAAAATATTCTTATAAGCTTGTAAGGGAAGATTTGACGATTTTATAACGGCGGTAAATAGCCGCACCCGCCATATAAGTTAAAAAAACATTCTTACCTTAAATTTGTCGAAAAGGTTAAAAGTGCCTTGTTTGGAAAATGACGGAAAGATTCCTTTCGAAACACATAATGGTATAAATGACTTTAACCCATATTCTTGTAAATAGTAAAAATGTTTTGAAATACATTATTAAGAAACATGGATGTGGATGATAAAGAGATCCCAGTAGATTATTACGTATAAACAACCTCAGATAATGAAGAGATTGTGAAATAACCCTTACCAATTTGGTAACTTATGAAACATACAACCCCTGAAAGAGGTATCATACAATGAATATGTAAATACACATAAATTAGAGTGTATTACACAAAGAATATAATTATGGGCAGTATATACACTACACAAAAGGTAATGGTGGCAATATGGCATGAATATCATGGGAATAAAGAGTGAGATGAAAACCCCTTACCTTGTACTTTTCCTTGGTTGGGGTAGGTTAACCTCCTCTTCTTCGGGTTCTTCCTTTTTATTTGATCAAAAGGGCTCCTTAGGATGGCTTTCTGATCAAACTAAGGCCTCTAGGTTGTAGTGAGGGAAGTTGGGAGAGTATTTGGGCAGGGTTTGGATGATCCAAGTGGCTTGAGAGGTGTGAGGAATGAGTAGAAGTGGTCTCCTTTTATAAGGGAGAGGAGGGGCTCTTTAGGAAAGAGTGAAAGTATTACTTTATAATATAATTATATTCGGTTTATAACGGTCCAAAAATCATTGAGGTCGAAGATAAGATGACTCATATTCTAAATAACATCAACCAATAACAATTGGAAAGGTTTTAGATAATATTTTAATCATTATAATCTTATTTATTTAAATGATTTATTAATGAGGTAAACATTGCATCATTATTGTGTCATTAATAATTTAAATTATTTGATGTCTAAAAATTATAAATAAAATATAATTATGTAGGAAATATTTTTAGATTTATAATTAATATTTATAATCGAAAATCCAACATGTATAACCCTATGTAAAAATTGTTCTTCTAAAAGATGTAAACTTATGCCATTTTTATTTTTATTTTAACTTTATTAATATAATGTGTCCCTACCACATACAAGTGGCTCTAAGGGGTCCCCAAATCGACCCAAGGATGCCCATGGTCGGGTATGTGTCCACCAATAAGTTTAGACACGTTTTAGGGTAATTTTGTTTTATTATAATATTATTTTTTAACCCTTATTTACCGGATTTACCCTTTAACCATGGTATATAAAATATTTACCGCAGTAATTATTCAAAATGTGTAAAAATAAAAGTTACCTATTTACATAATTTGGACATCCTGATTCCAAATATGTAATCCATTTTTCCAAATTCAAAACATAGAAGTGGCATAAATTAATTTAAAATTAATTCCCATTGTTAAAATAAAAAGCGTGTTTTTAAGAGATAATAACTATCAAAAGATTGACACTTGTTTATGTCTGGTTTAATTGTGAAATTATGTCCAATGACAAAAATTAAATTAAATGGTAAAAATATATTCTAAATATACTTTAGAACCACTCAAATTCTTAATTTATCAATATTAATTATTTTGATTAAAAAAGTTGATTTTAATTAAAATTTAATAATTTTCACTATTCATCAAAATATAAAAGTTATCTGAAAAGTACCAAAATTTCACCCTAGGCTAATTTCAATATTCCGAATCCAAAAATGAAGTCCATTTTGAAATATAAAATATATATAATTTTAAAAAGTAGGTATTACTATTCATAATGGCTAGTTTGATTGGTTGTTAGAACTCGGTGTTGCGTACAACACACGCTATCGTATTATTCAAAGAGAAGCGTACCGTAGAAGCTTGGGATGTTTCATTTTAAATTTTTGATGTCCCCATTTAGTCAAAAAGTTTAAAATATTGTATTGAAAAAGGGTTCACTATTAAAAGTTGATAAATGTGCAATACTGAAAATGAATTTGTTCTTGCATTATATCTAAGAAACTCATAATATGGATTCTAAAATTATAAAGATTATATAAAGTTTAAAATTTAGATAATACTATTCATAACCTTTTTTGAATGGATTTTTTTTGTATGTCATGGTGTGATTGAACTCGGTGTTGCGTGTAGTGCAAGTTATTGAATTATTTTGAAGAAATAACACACTATGAAATCTTGGGGTGTTAAAGATGATCTAATGAAGAGGGGTTATGTTAGACCAAGTGTGTCACCACGGGGTGCTCCAGTTTTGTTCACAAAAAAGGTAGATGGTAGTCTCAGGTTGTGCATAGACTACAAGAGGATGAATCAGGTGACGGTCAAGAATCACTACCCTCATCCGAGGATAGACGATCATTTCGACCAGCTGAAAGGGGAACGATGGTTCTCGAAGATCGACCTATGGCCTGGGTATCACCAGTTAAGGGTGAAATAGGACAACATACTGAAGACGTCATTCAGGTGCAAATATGGACACTTCGAGTTTGTAGTCATGCCTTTCGGTGTTACGAACTCCCCGGCTGTGTTCATGGGGCTTATGAACTCCGTCTTCCGGGAGTACCTGGATTGGTTCGTAGTCATGTTCATCGACAATATCCTGATCAATTCAAGATTAGAGGAGGACCACGCGGAGAACCTCAGGACAGTTTTGGAGGTCCTCTGACAGCACCATCTCTATGGGAAGTTGTCGAAATGCAAGTTTGGGATGCGAGAAGTGCACTTCCGTGGGCACGTAGTGTCCGAGCAGGGTGTAGTGGTGGACCCATTAAAGGTTGGGGAAGTTTTTTCTTGGCTAGCACCCACAAATGTGGCATAGGTGCACAGTTTCCTCGGGCTTGCGGGTTACTATTAGAGGGTCATACCCAAATTCTCTCGAGTTGCAGCCCCTTTGACAGCCTTGACCAAGAATGGCTTGGTTTTCATGTGGAGTGAGATGTGCGAGATAGCCTTTAGCTATCTGAAGGAGAATTTGGTTAGTGCCCCAGTGCTGAGACTACCAGAAGAAGGGGAGGAATATGAGGTGTTCTGTGATGCTTCAGGGAAAGCCCTCAGATGTTTGTTGATGCAGCGACAAGGGGTGATCTCTTATGAGTCTATTCATCTACACCCTCATGAGTGTAATTATGCAACCCTCGACATGGAGCTTGTAGTGGTTGTTTTTGCTCTAATGTTATGGCTGCATTACCTCATCAGAGAACTCTTTGTGGTCTTAAAAGATCTCAAAAGTATGATGTATATCCTCTCCCAACGAGACCTAAAATTGTGGTAGCGAAGGTGGATGTAGTCCCTCCAGGATTACGACTTCGAGATTTCCTAAACTTCAGGGAAAGGGAATGTAGTGGTCGATTCCTTGAGAAGGAGGTCGTAGAAGAATGTGGTCCGAGAGTTGGAAGATGCCTGGAAGGCAATGGAGGAGTTGGCTGCCTTGCACCTGGATAAGAGGATGGATAGCAGTAGAGGTTTCCAGTATCAGATAATATTGTCGTCTTCTCTGTTTCAGTAAGTGGAGGAGTCTCAGTGGGGAGACCCTGAGTGGGAAGTGATGTGTGACCAAGATGACCATAGCAATGCTCTGGAAGGATGGATGGAGGATGTACCAAACCAGATGCTTTTTCAGGGAAAGATATTTGTTACAGAGGCGATGCATGGCAAGATTTTTAGTGAGTTCCACAACTCACCCATAGCAGTGCACCCAGTATTTTCAAAGACGTACCAGGGTATGAAGAGATAGTTATGGTGGCCTGGAGTAATGCGAGCAGTGGCCGAGATTATGGCTATGTGCCTAGTGTGTCAGCAAGTGAAGGCTGAACACTGAGTTCCTGGCGGCCTGTTGCAGTCTCTAGATGTCCTCGAGTGGAAGTGGGAGGACATCTCAATGGATTTAGACATGGGACTACCCAAGATTCAAGGGGATATGACACCATCTGGGTAGTAGTGGACCGATTGATGAAATCGGCTCACTTTATGGCGATTAAGGAGTCGAGTGCAGTGGATGATTTGGGATGAAGGTACGTGGATGAGGTGGTGCAGTTGCATGGAGTTCTGAGGTCCATTGTCTTGGATATGGATGCACAGTTTACCTCATGAGTCGTGAGAGGATTGTAGAAAGCTTCTGGAACCCAGCTACGTCTTAGCACTGCTTTCCATTCCCATACAATCGGACAGACAGAGCGCACCATCCAGACATTGGTGGATATGCTACGGGCATGTGTTCTGGACTAAAGAGGATCATGGGTGATACATTATCCTCTATAAATGTTTGCCTACAATAATATATATCACTCTACCATTGGTATGGCTCCGTTCAAAGCCTTGTATGGGAGGTCATGCCGCTCACCTTTGTGTTGGACCAAAGTTGGATAGGCGGGCATCCTTGGCCCTGAGGTGGTGCATAGCACGATAGAGAAGGTTCAGCTTATAAGATAAAGGATAAAGGTGGCTCAGGACCGAAAAAAGTCATATGCTGATAGAAGTAGAAGACCCTTGGTGTTTGAGGTAGGAGACCACGTGTTCTTGAAAGTCTCCCATTGGTGTGGACATAGAAGGTTTGGGAAGGGGAGTAAGCTCTCCCTTGGGTTCATCAGACCTTTCGAGGAGTTGGTATGAGTTGGTGAGGTTGTGTATTAGTTATAGTTTCCACCTCATTTGGAGAGAGATCACAACGTCTTTCTTGTCACCCAGCTTTGTCGATACCAACATTACAACTACCACGTCCTCGATTGGGGAGAGTTGGATGTCGAAAGCGATGCAACCTTCCAAGAGAGACCAGTTAGGATCAAGTATTGTAAGGATAAAGTGCTTAGTGGAGGAACCATCCCCTTGGTTCATGTGTCGTGGAGGCATGGGGGCCTAGAAGAGAGCACTTGGGATAAGGAGGCCCAGTTATGCGTCCAGTATCAAGAGCTGTTCTGACTTCCTTGTTGTTTTTTTTCCGACCCTTGTTGAGATGTTTTACCTCGCACATTAATATATGAAATGCATGTTTTTATTATCTATTAGATGATTTGTTCCCTGTCCTCTATGTGAATGTGTGATGATGGGAAAACCTGACTACTAATCAGGACTCATTAATGTGGATGTGATTAAACCCATGCGGGTGATTTAATGCCACCCAATGCGGATAATATCCTGACATATAAGTGGGTACTCCCTAACTCATGTGTTGGATAGTGTGATCCCTGTTCCTATTGTGGATTTTGTGGTTGATAAATCTTGGATGAGTATTCAGAGATGTAAGGGGGTTCTGTTCCAGCTTTCGAACAACTCAAGGGTTTTCCCCTGAGAATTATCTTAAGAGGGTGGTTGATCAGACCCCACTCTTCTCCTTTCTGGTTTGTACTTACAATCTCGGGGACAAGAATAGTTTGATAAGTATCTGATGTAATGTTCAAGTGTTTTGGTGTTTATTACTTGGTGGAAATCTGATGTTGGGTGTCCCAGGTAGTCTAGGGTGAAGCTTGACCCCTAACGGGAGGCTTACCGGTAGCCATAGCCTACCGGTAGCATGCCTACCGGTAGCAGGCCTACCAGTAGTAGGCCCGCCGGTAGCAGGCCTACCTGTAGCACGGCCTACTGGTAGCTCGGTCTACCGGTATCCGCAACCTACCGGTAGCTCGGCCTATCGGTAGCTCGGTCTACCTATAGCCACAGCCAACGGTAGCTCGGCCTACCGGTAGCTCGGTCTACTGGTAGCCGCAACCTACGTGTAGCTTGGTCTACAGGTAGCCATAGCCTACCAGTAGCTCAGCCTACTGGTAGCTCGGTCTACCGGTTTCCGCAGTCTACCGGTAGCTTGGCTTACTAGTAACTCTGTCTACCGCTAGCCACAACCTACCGGTAGCACCGCCTACCGGTAGCTTAGTCTACCGGTTGCCCCTGCCTACCTGTATCTTGGCCTACCGGTAGCTCGGTCTACCTGTAGCCATAGCATACCGGTATCTCGGCCTACCGGTAGCTCAGTCTACCTGTAGCTGCCGCCTACCAGTAGCTTGGCCTACTGGTAGCTCGTTCTATCGGTAGCCGCTGCCTACCGCTAGCTCGACCTACTGGTAGCTACGCCTACCTCTAGCCTCAGCTAACCGGTAGACCTAGCCTACTAGTAACACCCACGGGTCTTCCAGTAGTGCCTCCTTTTTGTGCAAATTGGGTTTTAAACCCTGTTTTGTCCCCTTTAAGAATATTTTAAATCCCATTAATTCCAATTAATGGAGTTTAATTTAGTGTTCATGTGCGTTGGTTTACACCCCCTAAAGACGGGGACCCTTTAATGACGTGTGGGGCCACGTGGTCAACCCACGACCCTTCTCCTTTCGCATTCTTATCTCAGTATCTCAACTGTCCCCAACTCTTATACACTTATAAACTAATTTTTTCTCTCTGGGTTTCTTTTTCTCGATCACACAGCGATCGATTCTTATGCTCGACCTTGAGTTCCCGAGGTCACACCCCTGAAATTTGTGTATCCAATGTTCCTCACCCATGAAGAGAGTCTTTGATTGTTGATCAATCAGGTTGGGTTTCACCTTCATCTCTCCTTTTTGTGTATCTTATGGGGTGGGTATGCTATTGCTTCTGCAGAATTGGATGAACCAAACATTAATGAAGAAAATAAACAGATTCTAAAGAATTAAGGGGAGGGGTGTGACCGATTATGCTGCTCCGTTTTTCTCCTCCTCGTGATTAATGATTAGTGATTTGTGTGGGCTTACGCGACTGTTAATCATGGTCATTGGTGGTCTTTCTCAAGGCACTAATAAACCCTTACTCCTTGTGTTGGCCATGTAAAGGAAATTGGATAATTACGTATATTCGGCTAAATAAATTGAAAGCACCATGATCAATACATTCTTGTGATAACCCCGGTTAAAGTACTAAGGTATTGGAATCATGGAGTGTGTTAAATCTTTTAAATCTGAAAATATCGGCATGGGAATGCTTTGTGTTGGTGGTAGTGGTTTGGTTGTTTTTATTTCACTGGCTGATTGCTGGGTTATGTGGGTGGGGATGGGATCCCCTATTGTTATGGTTTCACTGGTTATGAATTTATGGCCATGGGGTTACATTTCTTATATCAGGAATTGGGGTGGCATCCTCTGTTGTTGTGAAACCATTGGCTCCTTGGTTTGGGAACATGGGGTAGTATCTTGGGGTTTTTCTTGGTTCCAGTACATTGAGGGATCTCACATATCCCTTTTTGTGGTTGTTACTTTACTAGAGAACCAGGTGTGAATGTTTAGGTTGATGTTTGACAATAATCTTTCCATGGCTTGTGTATATGCTTGATAGTTGCCCAAGTAGGTGCAGAAACATACATAATGTTATTACGTAACATGAAAACAATGATGGGACAAATGGGATTTGGTTTGGTGTGAGTTGTGACTTGGACATGGGTGTTGATTGTGTTCTTTAGGCTCACTGAAGAAAAACCTAGATTTGGGTGAGTTCTTGTTACCTATACATAGACTTGTAGTTTTTTGTTTCTTGTTCTTGCCCTCCATAGTTGGAAACATAGTGCCGAACACCCCCATTCCATGGGGGAGGGTGTTTTTTCCAGCACTTCTTTGAGTGGCTGGTTATTAGCTCGTTTTCTGCTCCCTTTCCCGAATGTCCCAAGACTCTACGGGCAGGATGTGATGTCTTGAGGTCTATTATTTGCCCAGGAATATTTGGGTAGGGTAGTGTGGTGGTTGGCCCAGGTGTATGCGGGTAGGTGGTTTCCCAAGTTTCTTCAGGATGAGGCCCAGGTCTCTTCGGGCATGGAAGTAGAACTTCTAGCCCAGGTGTCTTCGGGCGTGGTGGTGGTTGTTCTGGATTAGGTGTTTGTAGGAGTGGTTACATGTGACAGTTATGGCCCAGGTGTTTGCGGGCAAGGTTTGTCAGTGGGACTACGTGAGGATATGGCCCAGGTGTGTGCGGTCGGGGTGAGGCAGTGGGACTATAGAGAGAATGGAGGGATTGGTTCGATACATAGGTTGTCTTCAATAACCAGTGGAAAGTGGCGCGGGGTACCCAAACATCGATGTTCTTTTATTATACATTACTTAACTTGAGTTATTTGGGGAGTGTTCTTTGGTGAGGTTTGGGGTGTTTAGTTTCTTTGTTGGGTGTCTGGTTATCTCTTTTCTCACAAGGAATTAGTATGCCTTCCCACTTGTGCACAAGAGTCTTTGGTTTTTCTCTACTGAGTATACTTGTATTCTCACCCTACGTATATAATAGTGTTTTCAGGTTTCTAGGAGGACATCGGGGATCATGTTGGGCCGTACTAGCTCAGATCTTGTGATAGATCATTGCAGTTTCTATTGTTCTTTATTTTGGTACATTTCTTTCTAGTCTCCTTATACATTGTGGATTTTACTTCTGTAACATGCATTGGGAATTTTTCTTGGAGTTACTTTTACTTTCAGTCTTGGTGTTGTGGGATTAACTATCTTATATCCCAATCCTATTAAAAGAAAAAGGGTAATGCCTTCCATTTAGTGTTTGATTTCATGCCCCTGGCGCTGGATGCCACTCTATGACCTATTAAAGGTGGGTTTCGACGGTCATTATCGCTCCTTCAACTTAAAGAAATAAGGGCCTAGAAATATGTTGACCCTTCCCTCCTTTTGTTGAAGGCGGGTCGTGACAAATTTGTATTCGTAATTTCAGATAATTCGGAACCTAAATTCAGATCCTTAAAATATAATACTATATATCTAAGTATTTATTGAATTTTGAGGTTTTAGATGTGAAACTGAATTTTACAAATTGGAATAAAAAGATTTAGATTTAGAGATAATAAAATATGAACAATTAAAATAAGGTAAAGATAAATTTCATTGGGGAAGGAAAATTTTCTTTATCAAGATGAAACTAATGGAAATTAATATTTTCCTTAATATAGAGTGTTTGTTATTTTCTAGACATAAAAAATGGAATTTTCATAAGGTATCCTTATTGGATCAACAATTATCATCATAAAAAATTATAATCACATCCTCTAATTATCAGAAAATAAATTTTTTCTACTTTGAGTTGTATAGATATTATTCTTGAGTATCTTACAGCATAATAATCGCCACCTCAACAACATTCAAGTTTACTTACATCCTCTATCAAACCTTATACTTCTATTTTGTAGTACTAAGTCAACTCTCATAAAATGATACGAATAATTCCATTTGGAATATTTAATTGATTATAAAATTATATGAAAATTCCAAGTGACATAATCTAATCATGTATATAAATTCTTAAATAATAATTTTCAAATTGCCATTAATTTATAAATGATATATAGAATTAAATATATATCAGTGTATATATCCTTTTAATAAAACATCTAATGTTTTGAGGGAAACCAAGGGTTCTGGTCCAATATAATATATATATATATTCCATTAAGTCTCAACAACTCATTAATGTGGAGTCATGTACGATTCCAAATGGTTAGATCCAAATTTATTTTATTTATATGTTTCGAATTAGTAAGGTGATCCACAATAACCCATATAAAAGCATTCATTCTAGTATTCTTCATATTTACAAGGAAATTTTAATTATAAAATTTTCATAGCTTCATATTGGTATTTGGATTATTTTCATGACTATTTTTTGGATGTTTCATATTGGACATAACATAATAACATAGAATGATTCTATAATCCTAGTAAATAATATACAATTTAAAAAATCCCACATGAAAAATGTTCTTATATAATTATATATCATTTTTCTAGTTGGACATATTAAAAAATTTTGGATATGTGCTTTTTCTAAAAATTTCCTCATCAACTCAATTATGGGTTGGACACAATGTATCTTTTCAAACATTAACACACTATATTCATAGATAATTTTTTATAATATTCCTGAATTATTTGATATTGTCTTCTTTTGTAGAAACTTATCATCATATTGTTACTTAATTATCTTCACCTAGAAATATTTTAGGGATATTTCATAGATATTAGATTATTTATACCATTTAATGATAATTACCTTATCATATTATAGTAAATATATAAATATATTACCATTATGTACTCTCATTATGGTCAGAAATATATTTTGTCTTCTTTTAAATGTACCAATCATATTCTTTACATCTAACAGAGGTAGTGTATGAAGTATTTATAGTATTCAAATAGATCCATCCAACTCATTTTCCTCATGTAGAACATTTTTTGTGATTAGATGTACTTAAATCTTGTGTATTTTGTATATATGTAAAATATTTCACCAAAGAGGACCTTCCAAAATATATTTTTGGAAGATAATGAATATTATAACAATAATGATTGATTTATATTTTTCTATTCCTTGATTTTTAATTTACCTAATGAAAAAGAAAAAACATTATCATTATACACAGGGAAAAACCCATTCACTTCATCGAGGATGAATTATATAGAACACAAATTTATTTTTTTAATGGTAATTTCAATATTGGTTCATCGATCAATATGCTCTTAAGATCCAAAAATCATTCTTCATGTTTCTATGACCATGTTCCCATTAATATTTTACATGTCTACATGGTTAATGTGTTAACCAATCAAAAAAATTGTACAAATCACCGATATTATTTTATGAAACCATATATGGTTAGTCTCTCGGTTAGGTTTTCCATTGTTGGACATTAAATGAAAATCATTATCATTGAAGGAAAAATAAATATTATATCGTTAAAAAAAATAATTCCATGAAATGAAATTCATGTAGTAAAAACTCACTATTATCATATTTCCTATACAATTTGTTTTCTATAATAGTCTCAAGAATGATTTTGATGTGATTCTCATGATCCTCATATGTTTTTTTGTATATAATGATATCAAAACTAAATACCAACATGAAATTATAAAAAATATTATTAAATATTATATACATTGTATCCATAAGAATAAGGGGTAATTTATTCAATCAAAATAGAATTATTATAAACTCATAATGTACATACCGTGTATGAAATGTCATCTTCGATATATCATCATTATTTTTCACTAATTTATGATAACTATATGAAATATAATCGTTACAAACAATTGAGCTCCCAAAATTCTATCAAATATTTATTCAATTCATGGAAATGTATACCTATTATATATAGTAATGTAATTTATTTACATAAAAAATTCACAACCTAATGTATTTATCCTTCATGTTTCAATAATATTTCAGTTTCTCATCAATGAGAAACTCCATGGAATATGATTTCCTTGTCATAGAAATCCTATATTTTTCTATTTAAGTCAATAATATTTTAGGTTGAATTTTGCATGGATTCTTATTTATAGTTTTTTAATCAAGAATGAGTTCAACAAAAAAATGAATTTCAAGTATTGATGGACATATGTGTAGTTCATAATGAAATGCTTCCATGTATTCATGTACAAAAGTGAAAATCTATATTCTCATTATTTATTTCCTAAATATTTATTTCATTTTATTCTTCTTATTCTCCTTGAAATACATTAATGAGACATAGTGGAGGTAGATATGTAAAGGACTCAAAAAACTAATTCTTAAATATTAAAACTATAAATTTTCTTCCCCATTTTCATATGATAATATGATTCTTTTATGAATAATTTATTTGTTTATACAATGAGATAAAATCCATACAAAGGATTACTTAAAAGTTAATCACGGGTATACTAAAAAAATTTCTATAATTTTATATCTTCTAATATTTATTAATCTTTAAAACATATATCTATTTTAAAAATATTTCAACTTATTGTGTTATTTGAATAAGAAATTCTTACTATATTATGAGACGATTCAATATATAAAAAATCAATCATGATATGAATTTTTTATATATCTTCATTCAATTAATTAATTAGATATATTTTATATTCTTATCAATTACATTATATCATTTTATTTTGAACATCAACCCCAACTAGAGTAATAATATAATGTATCCCTTAATCATTTGACCTCATATGAGGTTAATTCCCTTTGTTCATATGGTATTGGTTGTAATTGTGTGTCATCTATTTATTGTTAAATTATTGGACGTAGACAAGATATCCCATTATATTGTTTTCATGATCATGAGGGCCTTCCCCTTCTCACTTCATGAAATCACCGATTTATGTAAAATATATAATGATGTGTTTTTTTAAAAACAATCATATGGTGCAAATTCAACCCTTACCATCATTCGCATATCTACATTTCTCTTTAATAATAGGATAGTCACATTTTTCATTTATCTATATCACTTGAAAATATAATACATAAATAAATTGTTATTTTTTTAAAGGTAACTTAATCCTATCAACATATAATGAATAAAATTAATAAACTAATTCCCTTGTAATATCTGATTTTTTCCATAAAAAAAGTTATCATTATTACATATTGCACTATGGAAAACGTTAACATTTAAAGGTTCTATCAATTTAAAGATAAAATCATATTCATCACCATTTTCCTCTACCTTTTGACTTATATTAATGAATTTTCATTCCATATAATCTCACATTTCCTGTGAAAATTATATTATAAATAAATTAATTTAATTTAATGACATAACTTATATTCTATATCCACTTACTCATTAGTGTTTTGAATAAGTTAAATTCATTGATCGATATCTATTTTTAGTATATAAAAAATAATTATAAATTTTACCAATTAGCTACCTTCCAAATGTGGGAAATATATTCTTTATGGGATTGTACCATTTAATGGATAATGATGGATTAGTAGTTTAATTGAATGATTGAGGTAGTTGTCAAATAAGTGGCCTAAAATTTTTACACTATGTTCGGGGCATATATGTTTCTATATAAGGGTTACGTTATTAGTCATAACATTAGTTGACTACACAAATAATGTTAAAACCCCATCAACCCTAGCACCAACCAATTTTACATCGTTAAAATTTTCATTAGTGAAATCCCTATATTGGTTATGGAGGTAGATACAGTTCCTATTTACTCCAAGGAACAATCTATAGAAAATTTTATACATTGTATTAGACAATAAAAATATGAATGTATAATCATAGAATAAAATCCATATTTAATTAATATATTATAGATGATTTTCTTTAATATCATATTGGATTATCATAATTTTTAGGTTACCAAAATATATTAATCTAGATCTGGTTCCGATATATTTTATTAAACATTATCAAATAGAAATTTTATCAACCCCTCTACAGTGACATGGAGTATATTCTTACAATATTACATTTCTATAATTTTAAAATTTTAACATCCTATAGGATTAATGTGTTTATTACTAATTGGAGTCTATATATTGATATGAATATCATAATAAATTTTAAAACCACAAATAGAACATAAATTTATAGAAATAAACTTATTATATATTTTATTATATCGTTGAAATCCTTCATATTTCACTACTAGTTTATGTGGGAACAAAAAAACAAACATAAATGTTTATATTTTCTTTTGACAAAGGGAATATATACAAAAAAATCAATCATATTATACACAATGAATGAATAATATAGAATAGATAGATAATAATAAAAATATAACATAAAACTAAAAATATTAAATTTTAATATGTCAATGGAAAAAATGAAAACATAAATATACACATGGAAATAAAAAATCAATTTCATGTTGAATAAATTCATAATTATATACATCTTCTTTATATAATCAATGTCTCACCACAAGATTTCAAACATAAAGTGGTATGGTACATGGTGAATACCCACATTGTATTTCGGACCAACCAATACATTTGTGGGTTATTTAAATTTTCTCCTCACCCATCACTAAATAATTCCAATACATTCATCATATTAAAGGAATTAGTAAAAATATAAAGCATATCATACATTCAATAGCAATGAATAAAAACATGTATTGGAAACCTAGTATACAAATTATCCATATTTCCCCATGTAATTATATTGAATAACATGATCTCCAGAAATCATGTAAATGTTATTGAAATGTATCATTAGTCTTCATCGTCATTGCATTATAAAAATAATTAAAATATGAGGACATAGATGATATACATAATAATAAATACATTTGGATTATTCTCGAAAAAATGTGAAACAACCATATCTTTTGGAAAATTCTAGAAATTAAAAAATCCAAAAATATATTATTTAATTTTATCTTAATAACAATGGCTTCATAGATAGAATTATTAATATTGAATAATATTCATGATCATTGAAAAATGCTATCATGTGATAAATTATCCAACCCAATATTATACCAATTTTGTATGGAAAGTAAAAATAGTCTAATAGGGAATATGATAAATGATTTCGCTATAAAATTTTATAATGATATAAAATGTTAATAATAATTTTCCATAAAAAATTTGATGTTAATAGAAGAATAGTTTTGGAAAAAATATAATCTACATGAATATCAAAGAGGAATATTCTTATTTTAGAAGAATAGATAAGGTCGGTTATTTTTAAGTGAATCATGTCGGTAAAATATCAAACCAAAATGAACTAAAATATTATTTATATATATATAACCCCAAATAAGTTACATTTTTATTTAATATATTAGTTTTTTATAAAATAAATATGATTCCATTAATTATAAATGTTAGTAATAATCAATTTTGAATTCATTTTCATATATGTAATGCAACCCTTACCTCAGAAATTCCCTTAGCCAAACCTACACTATCATCCTTATATAATATTTTTAATATTAATTTTTTTTAATTTAATCCTTATTCATATTTATTTTCACTTAATATCATCCATTTATATTTAAATTTACCTATGTATTATTTTTTCAATCATTACAAATTATTATTTATTTATTTATTGCTAATTTTACCTCGTATGTTTTGGTTTGCAGGTTCTTGTGAATCATCATTTTCATGGATACCAAATATAAAATTTTTCATTATATGTTAAGTAAGTATTTTATATAGTTTTAGTGTTCTACGTTAATTTAATGTTAATTTTCGTTCTTTTACCCAAGAAAAACATAAAAAACCATTATTTAGTGATTATTAAATTATTGAAGGAATTGAATTTATTGATAAATATACTATCGAATATTAAAAAACAATACTTTTAAAAACATGTTAAATTAATCAATATTAAATATTATTTATTTTATTTTATTTTTCATAGTCACTAATGATTATCATGTTATAACAAAGTGAATGTAGGTGGTAAAATCATCCAAAACTAGAACACATTATAATAATTGAAACAGAATCAACATGTCATTGACCATTGATAATATAAATTTTATAGAATATAAATGGTTTCAATAACACATTTTATATTTATAACTTAAATTCCATAATTTTTAGATGAAATGGATAAATAAAAAAGAATAGTTTGAATTTATTAGTCACATAGAGTCTCTGTATGCCAATTTTGTTGCTTCAAATTTATAAAAATCAATTAATTATTAATATTATAAAAATAATCAAAAACATTAATTTTTGAGTACTTAATAATTTTATAAATATAATATTTATTCATAAAATATATTTTTTAATCCCTCTGTTAATGACAGTGATGAGAAATGAAATATTTCATTTATGGAGGTCGTAATCCACACGTAACACATATGATATTTTAATTTTACAGTGGATGAGTTTAAGATAAAAGTTTTTTCATAAAAAATTAATATATTAGTATACTAGTGATATAGATTTAGTTATTATTATTTTTCATTATAATATATTTGGTGGTGGTGATAGATTAATGAAACATTAAAGAAGGAAATTAAGAAAACATTATATTCTTTTGATATCCTCTGTTCTGTTGAATATAAGGCCATTATAAGAGAGTTCGACGGTCACACCAAGAGCATATAAATATATAATTGATGGTTTTATGGGGGATTTTGGAAGATTATTTATAAAAAAATAAACTCATATATGACTTTATAAACATTATATTAAGACTCATTTGAAACGAATAAACAAAGTTGTTTAAAAAAATTTAAATCATTAATTGTAAATGATGTAATTTAAAAAATATCAAATAGTACATAGATTCACCATATATGATAATTTCACCACATCTCATCTAAAATATCTAATATAAATATTTTATTTCAATATAATATAATAAATTTTTGTATAACACTAAATAACTGTGGAATATATTTTTATGGTTGTTCAAATAATTTAAATTTAATGATACCTATAAAACATTGCATTTAAATTTTGACATTATCATTCATTATTAAGTATAATTTCTATCCAAATGTTTGTTAATGAATATATAATACAAAATTTAATAAATTTTAATATTATAAAACAATTTAATTTGACTTTTATATTGGATGCACATGTGCTCGGTCGACACTATGTGAGAATTTACAAAATTATACTCTTATTTAATAGTAAAATTTCTCATAGATAAAATAATTATTTTTCATAAAAATTATTATCTTTCCGAACATTTCATATTTTATTTTTATTTGTATCATTTTCAGAACAAATATTTTCATATAATATGTGATAGGGTGACCTTTTTGCAAATAGAAATTTCCCATTACAAAATATGTATCGCATTCAAATAATATAGAGCCATAATTGATAACAATATGATAGGGATAATGGTTATGTTTATTAAACCACTATAAACTCATTTATGAATTATTTTTGTGATATTTTAATGATATAACCCTTAAATTAGTACTTTTTATAAATATAAGTCATTACTATGTTGAATAAATCTTACAATGGGAACATTATTTTTTGAAACTATTAAATAGAATAGAAAATTTTACCTAATTTAGATGTGTTTAATAAAATATAGAAAACTATTTTTCAGGATAACATTTATAAAGGTGGTAAAAAAAGATTTGATTAAAAGTGAACATTATATAATAGAAACAATTTTTATAAAAATGGACCTTTAATGAATAAAAATAAATTTACATAGAAATGATGTATTTTATTGATTATCGTGATATTTATTGGACTATGGTTAAGAAAACAATAATTTTTTCACAGTAAAAGAATTAAAAATAATAATGGTACCATGTAAATACATAAATATGCTAATGAAATATATATATATATTGGATCTAAAATATCAATAATAAATTTCTAAATTTATATAATACATTTACTGAATTTCATCACATTATTAACTGATTTTATTTTTGATAAAAGAGTCAGTAATATAATTTATTTTTTAATATATTTTTTTCTTTTTTTTTGGATTTTTAAAAACTATAAATCTTTTGACCCAAAAGTAAATCATTTTATATATTTACCAAAATAATCCTCCATATATAATCTTGAAATGATGAATCCAAATATTGAATCTATACAATATAATTAAAACAATCATTGTAACACCCCAGGTAAATAAAGAATATGACATTTTCATATTTATCCATATTTTTTGAATAAAATGTTAATATGACTTTAAAGGGTATTCTTTTCTCGATGGCATACCCAACACGCAACAACGAGTTTCTTGGAAATCTTACGTTGCACTCTAATAATAAAATAATATTATTTTAAATGGTAGTTAACATGTAGCCGTTGTATTTGTGGGAATGGATAGAAATAACTAAAATATGATTATGTATGTTTTTAAATGTTTTTACATTTATCCATTAAAAGATAAAGGCTTAAAATACCAAAAATATTGAATTTTAAGCGTATATGCTCTAGTTTTCACTAATGGTTCACTTATCACCTTTTGATGGTGAACCATCATTAAATATAGTTTTTTTCACTCTTATACTTTCTATTGGACCAAATAAAACTCTTCTTAAGAATCGGGACATCAAAATTTACTTTGTGTAAATTTTTGGTATCTTTCCGATAAAGTTCATTTTTTTATTGAATAGTGTAAAATGTTGTATTTTAATTCAAAACCTCTTTTTAATCTAATTAATTTATATGATTAGATTATCTTTTGAATTGGTTTTAAATTGAAATTAGATATATTTTTACCATTAAATCCAATAGTGGTCGTTGGAATTAATTTCACTTTGAAATCAGACTTAAACTAGTGTCAATCTTTTGATACTTATTATTTCATAAAAAAACGTTATTTGCTCTCACAGCGGGAATTAATTATTAAATTAATTAATGTGAATTATATGATTTGAATTTTTTAAAATAGACTTCATTTTTGAATTCGGAATATGAAATATAGCTTAGGGTGAATTTTTGGGATTTTTCTGAAAAACATCAATTTTTGATGAATAGTGAACCCACTAAGTGGTACTTATAAAAAACTGATTTTTCCGTTTAAATGAAAATTTTCCATCTTTGTGTTTTGAATTTCAAAAATCTGACATACAATTTTGTCATTAAGAAGTAAAATTTGGTACAATGGGGTAAAAATAATTTTTTGGTGAATAGTAATTTATTAAGTTTTTAATCACGATTAGAGGTAATTAGTGTAGTTTGTGGTAAGAATAATGTTTTAATAAAATTAAATGACCTAGACACATGTCCTACCCTAATTCGATGTCTCATGGCCGACCAAGAAAATCCATGGGTCAACTTGGGGACCCCATGGAGCCACTTTGGTTGGAAAATGACATAAATATCTTTTTATTTAATATTAAAGTAAAAATGACACAAACATGAGATGTTTTACTAAATTAATTTTTAAATGGGGTTATAGAAGTCATATTTTTGACTATAAATATTCATTGTAAAGCTAAAAAATATCCAACATCATATGTTTTTTTATAATTTTTAGACATTAAATAAATTAAATTTTTTATGACATCATGATGATGTAGCGATGACCTCATTATTTAACGATTTAAATAAAATGGAAAGATAATGTAATATCTAAGACCTACACATGTCCAAAACCCATTGGATGAGTGGATGTATAACCCTTATCACCTTATCCTAGAAATAAATCAATGTGGGACCTTTAAAATCCGAAACTCTTTTGAAAATAATGTAACATTTTGTAACTTTACAAGAGTGCCCCTCCTCTCCTCTTATAAAAGGCCCCCACCTATACCTCCTTACCCACACTCCCAAAGCCTTTGGCTCGGACAAACCCTTTCCATTTTGTCTCTCCACTTCCCTATATTACTCCTTGAAGCCTCGCTTTGGGCAGAAGTCTTCCCAAGGAAACCTTTGAGCTCAAACCAAAGGGAGTTACCCGATTTTAAGGTAATGTCTTCACTTGTGTCCTTTTGTTTTATTTTGCTTCTCCAACCCACTAAACTATTTTTATTCATTTGTTTTGTAAAAAATACAGTATAATAAATATACTATGATGTTGTTATAAGATGGATTCGAGCTACACTTACACACACCTACAACTAATGGTTAAAGAACATACTGTTTCCGTGGATGGAGAATTTCTGCCTCCCGAAACGATGATTGTTCAACATTATTATAACACCATCAAAGGTGGCCATTAAGATGACACTATATTTATATATGATATATAACATGTTTATGTTTTAATTAAGCTTATTTATTTTTCATTTATGGCATACCTTTATGGTTTCCATTATGGGTAAACGCGATATCTTTATTTAAGGAAGTGCGGACTACCGCCCCCTCAAAGTGATTTGATTCGTTAATACCATATGTGGTACGTATAAAGGATATATTTAATGATATTATATATTATACCATACTATAATTAAAATACTATTTTTTATAATTATGTTTTAATTCCATTAAATATGAAATAGAAATGGAAGTAGCGTTCATGCGTACGTACGGCTTACCGTCTCCATGAACGGTATATTTCATTTCTTATCTCAAAATGTTATGTAATATTATATGTACATATATATAATGTATATATATGTAATATATTACATATAAATTATGGATATCATTCTGGAATTATAACATATATATATATATCTCTCATTTTATTTTAATTCCATTAATATGACAAAAAATGAAAGTAGCGTTCATGCATACGTACGGCCTACCGTCTCCATGAACGGTGCTTTTAGTTTTTTATCTCAAAATGATATGGAATAGTATAAAATGAATATTTTCTGTATATATATAGTATTTTAATACTATTATGGAAATTATTTACTTATAACTACATGGGAAATCTTTTTTTCAAACAGGTTCATTTTTGACTCATGTACCAAACATCGACAAAAACGACTGATATGAACTAACATTATTAAACAATTATTATAACATTATAATATGTGATATGAACTGAATAATAATCTCTAAAGGAGGTAATTAGGAAATTATTAATTGACCAAAGTTTATTATTCAGGAATATAAAGAAATTAATAAGACAAGTTGGATTTGAGGTAAGGGATCCTACTCCACTCTTTCTTTTTAAGTACACTTTTTTATGTCATTTCTTTTAAAGCTCATAATTCTTGTTATTGGGATATTATTTTATATTAATATTAATGTAATTTTTATTTTCATGTGATGAGAGACCCTAGTCTCTCTCATCAATCTATTTTGGATGTTTTGTGTGGCGCCGTTAGGATGACAAATTTTTGTAAGAGATTTAACATCTCTCTTTCTTTGTAAGTACTCTCCTTTATGTCAATTCTTTTAAGCTCCTCTTTGTTATTATGGGGGATGTTCTTTTATATTACTCTTGATGTAAATTTTATTTTAATGTGATGATATAACCTATTTGATCCCATCAATCCATTTTTGGAATTTTTAAGTGGCGTCGTTAGGCTGCCGAGTTTTCGTAAGGGATTTTTCATCTCACTTTTATTCCCGTGAGATTTATGCTACATTTTCCACAATTTCCTTTGAGTGGTGTATGTACTGACCATTATTTTACTCATTGTTTAACATTATTTCATTTATGAGTATTTACATCAATGTTGTATTGTCTTTCTTTCACAGGGTGCATGTTTCGAAAGATACCCATGTCGGTAAGGGAACCTTTCACCCTCCTCTTTTTAAAAGACATATTTTGTTATGTCTTTTAATTCACATAATATTATTTTGGGATATGTTCTTATATATCCTTATTGATGTATATTTTATGTCCAAGTGATGAGATACCCTTTTTTTCTATCATCAACTCTTTTTCTGAATTTTGATGTGACGTCGTTAGGCTGTCTAATTTTTGCAAGGGAACTTCTTAACCCAATTTCGATTCTTTGGGATAAACTTGTACACCTTGAATATGACGTTCTAAGATTATATGTGAATGTCCTCTGATTGTTTTACACTTAATACCCACTTATATTTCATGTATTCGTTTTTCACACATAGTTGTGTAACTGATTTATCCTTAATCCAAGGATACCGTCTTTGTATGGGACTTCGTCTCAATATCCTTTCATTGAGGCATATTTTGTTTTATACACAACATTATTTTATACGATGTATAAACCCCTTTTAATTTTCCATTTATTCATAAGGAATCATTTTTATACGATGTGTTTATTAAATGACAAAAGGAAATGTTTTTGTCGTACGTATGCGGCAACAACGACTTCTCCGCCGTCGTGACCATTATTTGAGTTCTAGCTTCCTCTATAAGCCATTCCTTCTTTTTAAAAGAAAAATAAATACCTTGTTTTACTTTTCTTTTATTTTGGTATTGAAAATGGTTTTCATAATGTTTTTATATCAATGTGTTGTGTTGATATCTTGTGATTGAAAGGTGGAAATGTTATGTTTTTTTATGCATGTTATATGTGATACAATTATGTTGAGGTTCTTGGGAATTATTATGAAGACGGGTGGTTCCGTGATAAAATAAGGGCGGGTGAGCCTAATATAGCTCTCCAATTCATTGGGTAACACGAAGGAGTAAAACGTTAAGGTTTCTCTGAAGAGAATTAGGGAATATACTATGGTGGGTATTCCAAACGTAACTAAGATGGTTACTCCCTACGTAAGAATGTTATGAATGCCTCAAGTTACCTTTTATGTCTTATGATTTCTATTATTTATTCTTGATTTGATATGACTATGTTTAATGGGTAAAGTATGATTTCATTCTAATTTATATATGAACTCATGTTTCTTCCCATATTTTTATAACCCTTACTGAGCTTTTTATGCTCATCCCAAGTTTTTAAATGTTTTTTACAGGTCAAGGGAAAGGTACATGATGTGATGGTAGTTTTAACGATGTGTCAAGAAAGAATCCATGATTTCTATTTAAATATGTTTCCATTGATGGAAAAAAAATGAATACTATCGTTTATGTAACCACTTTTTTTAAATGTGGAATGTAATGCAAGTTTTATGATCTAATTCTCTAAAACTCTAAACCTAAAAATATCCTCAATGTGTAATCTTGTAATAACTCAAGATTAAGTAAGGTTTAAGGCTGGGGCCTTATAGTTGGTATCAAAGGTATGTTTAGATAACTTAATAGGTTAGGTTATTCTTTAAGCATAATTGGCATTACCATAATGGTTAGGATTTCAGGAAGAGTCATAGTTTTAGATAAAGCGAATGAGTAATTGTATCTTAGTGTTTACCTTCCTCATTAGTACATGATGGTTTTGTTCATATACATACACTGAAAATTCTGTTTTTAGTGAATGGATGGATCTAGCAGGCACCAAAGAGACAATAGGTTTGAAGGAAACTGTGGTGGTTCTATAATTAAGATACTAGATAAAATGGAGGATTCAATGAGGAAACTCGTAGTTGTTCTAAACCAACTGTCAAGGAGTCATGATCAACCACTTGAACTTGGTATGATCTTTAATGCATCATGTACGAGCTGACCAATCGATGTGGAAGTTCAGGTAATAATTATAAAGGTAACCATTAGAGTTTATATGATCCTTACTGTAGAGGTAATTATGGGTTACTATATGTTATGATGGAAGTGAAAGGCATGAGAAAAAATTGAGGTTAAATTATGTTATGGTTATTTTTGATGATTTTATCTCTTTTTGGGGAATGATTTGAGAATTATATAGTTTTGGAAAAAGGACAACACGCAGACCATGTGACTACCCGTCGCGTCGGACAAAGCTGCGGGAATCGAACCCACAACCAAAGTGCGACTGGTATTTATCGCCTACCACCGGACTACGTGAAGCCCCTGGTTAGTTTGACTGATTCATTTTAGTTATACGATTTTATGAATTAAGAGTAAGCTGAATTTGGGTTATTTATGAAAATTATAAACCTATCATGGAGGATATGTGATTAGGTTAATTACTTTTCAATACAAGACTTTAGGAGCAATTGATGTTGTTTGGAGATAAATGTTACGATTTAACTTGGAAGACTATGTGACTAAATCCTTCAAATTTTGGGTTTCAATCTTAGATTGGTTTACTTTGAAGAATTTTATGGACAAATTTTTTATCGGATGGTCCTCGTTGAACTTTGGGTTTTGTTGGTCAAATTTTGGAGATTAAGCATAGATTTTCTTTTTAAAGGGTTATCCTTTTCTGGATTAACTGACCTTGTACTAACCTTTATGGTTTTGGTTTTGGTTAAGGTCTATATATATGGGATGTATATAGTTCTTTTTGGTGGATTATGTGATTCTCTAGAAGTTGATTATAGTACTCTTAATGCGAACAAGTCTCCCTAAATACTCTTCTTTTGGAAAAAAATATGAGTTTGATTAAGGAATCTAGTAAAATTTGAAAGTCAACATGATAAGTGATTTTGTTTCCTTATGAATAAATTCCTCAATAAAAATTAAATTAAAACAACAATGTTGTCTATTAACTTTTCCTACTAGGGAATTGAATACCGTTTAACCCATCACAAGTTTTTGATTTTCTTATGGTTAACTTTCTCCTAGACATGTTTACTATCACTCTCCCTCAAGAACATGACCCTTTCCTTTTTCTTCCATGTCCATGTTTTTCTACATGGAATCCTAGTATGGGTTAACTCGGGTGACCTATGTACTTAACATCCTTTATTTTAAAGTGATTGTTTTACCGACTCTTGTTCCGATGTGGGACTTTCAAGGATGTTTCCAAGCTCAAATTTAAAAATTGCGAGGACGCAATTCCCAAAAGGGGGGAAGGATTTAACACCCTAGGTAAATAAAGAATATGAAATTTTCATATTTGTCCATATTTTTCAATAAAATGTTAATATGACTTTAAAGGGGAAGCTATGCTTGATGGCGTACCCAACACGCAACAACGAGTTTCTTGGGAATATTATGTTGCACTCTAATAATAAAATAATATTATTTTAAATGGTAGTTAACATGTAGCCGTTGTATTGGCAGGAATGGATAGAAATAACTAAAATATGATTATGTATGTTTTTAAATGTTTTTACATTTATCCAATAAAATATAAAAGCTTAAAATACAGAAAGAATTCAATTTTAGGCGTATATGCCCTAGTTTTTACTAAAGGTTCACATATCGCCTTTTGATGGAGAAATGTCATTAAATATAGTTTTGATCACTCTTATACATTCTATTGGACCAAATAAAACTCTTCTTAAGATTCAGGACATCAAAATTTACTTTGTGTAAATTTTTGGTATCTTTCCGATAAAGTTCATTTTTTAATGAATAGCTTAAAATGTTGTATTTTAATTCAAAACATCTTTTTAATATATATTATTTATATGATTAGATTATATTTTGAATTGGTTTTAAAGAGAAATTAGAATATTTTTTTACCATTAAATCCAATAGTGGTCGTTGGAATTAATTTCACTTTGAAATCAAACTTAAACTAGTGTCAATCTTTTGATACTTATTGTTTCATAAAAACACACTATTTGCTCTGACAGCGGGAATTAATTATTAGATTAATTAATTTGAATTATATGTTTTGAATTTTTTAAAATAGGCTTCATTTTTTAATTTGGAATATCAAATATATCTTAGGGTGAATTTTTGGGATTTTTCTGTAAAACTTCAAATTTTGATGAATAGTGAAACCACTAAATGGTACTTATAAAAAACTGATTTTTCGTTTAAATGAAATTTTTCCATATTTTTGTTTTTAATTTCAAAAATACGACATACATGGTTTTCAGTAAGAAGTAAAATGTTGTTCAATGGGGTAAAAATAATTTTTTCGTGAATAGTAACTTATTAAGTTTTTTATCGTGATTAGAGGTAATTAGTGTAGTTTATGGTAAGAATAATGTTTTAATAAAATTAAATGACCTAGACACATGTCCTACCCTCATTGGATGTGTCATGGCCGACCAAGACAATCCATGGGTCAACATGGGGACCACATGGAGCCACTTTTGTTGGAAAATGACATAAATATCTTTTTATTTAATGTTAAAGTAAAAATGACACAAACATGAGATGTTTTACTAAAAAAAAATTTACATCAGGTTTTATAAGTCATATTTTTTACTATAAATAGTCATTAGAAAGATAAAAAGATTTCCTACATCATAGTTTTTATTTTATTTTTAGACATTAAATAAATTACATTATTTATGACATCATGATGATGCAGCGATGACCTCATTATTTAAAGATTTAAATAAAATGGAAAGATAATGTAATAACTAAGACCTACACATGTCCAAAACCCATTGTATTAGTGTATTTCGAACCTTTATCACCTTATCCTAGAAATACATCAATGTGGGATCTTTAAAATCCGAAATGCTTTTGAAAATAAAGTAACATTTTGTAACTTTACAAGAGTGCCCCTCCTCTCCTCTTATAAAAGGCCCCCACCTCTACCTCCTTACCCACACTCCCAATGCCTTTTGCTCGGCCAAACCCTGCCTATTGTGTCTCTCTACTTCCCTCTATTACTCCTTGAATCCTCACTTTGGGAAGAAGTCTTCCCAAGGAATCCTTTGAGCTCAAACCAAAGGGAGTTACCCGATTTTAAGGTAATGTCTTCACTTGTGTCCTCTTGTTTTATTTTGCTTCTACAACCCCATAAACTCATTTTATTCATTTGTTTTGTAACAAATCCAGTATCTTCAATATACTAGGATGTTTTTATAGAAAGGATTCGAGCTACAATTACACACACCTACATATAACGGTTAAAGAACAGACTGTTTCTGTGGATTGCGAATTTGTGCCTCCCGAAACAATGATTGTTCAACATTCTTCTAACACCTTCAAAAGTGGCCATTAAGATGACACTATATTTATATATGATATCTAATATGTTTATGTTTTACTTAATCTTCTTTATTTTTCATTTATTGTGTACCTTTATGGTTTCCATTATGGGTAAACGCGATATCTTCATTTAAGGAAGTGCGGACTACCGCCCCCTCAAAGTGATTTGATTCGTTAATACCACATGTGGTACGCATAAAGGATATATTTAATGATATTATATATGATACCATACTGGAATTAAAATACTATTATGTATCATTATTTTTTGATTCCATTAAATATGAAATAGAAATTGAAGTAGCGTTCATGCGTACGTACGGCTTACAGTCTCCATGAACGGTACATTTCATTTCATATCTCAAAATGTAATGTAATATTATAAGTACATATATATAATGGATATATATGTAATATATGACATATAAATTATGGATATAATTCTGTAATTATAACATATATATATATATCTCTCATTTTGTTTTAATTCCATTAATATGACAAAAAAATGAAAGTAGCGTTCATGCGTACGTACGACCTACCGTCTCCATGAACGGTTTTTTTCGTTTTTTATCTCCAAATGATATGGAATAGCAGTAAATTAATATTTACTGGATATATATGATATTTTAATACAATTATGGAAATTATTTTCTTATAACTACATGGGCAATTTTTTTTTTAAACAAGTTCATTTTTGTCTCATGTAACAAACATCAGCAAAAACGTCTGATATGAACTAACATTATTAAACAATTATTATAACATTATAATATGTGATATGAACTGAATAATAATATATAAAGGAGGTACTTAGGAAATTATTAATTGACCAATATTTATTATTCAGGAATATAAAGAAACAAACAAGACAAGTTGGACTTGAGGTATGGGGTCCTACTCCACTCTTTCTTTTTAAGTACACTCTTTTATGTCATTCCTTTTAAAGCTAATATTTCTTGTTATTGGGATGTTATTTTATATTAATCTTACTGTAATTTTTATGTTCATGTTATGAGAGACCCTATTCTCTCTCAGCAATCCATTTTGGAAGTTTTGAGTGGCGCTGTTAGGCTGCCAAATTTTCGTAAGAGATCTAACCTCTCTCTTTCTTTGTAAGTACTCTCATTTATGTCACTTATTTTAATCTCCTCTTTGTTATGATGGGGGTGTTATTTTATATTCCTATTGTAGTAAATTTTATTTTAATGTGATGAGATACACTATTTGATCTCATCAATCCATTTTTGGAAGTTTTAAGTGGCGCTGTTAGGCTGCCGAGTTTTCGTAAGGGATTTTTCATCTCACTTTTATTCCCGTGAGATTTATGCTACATTTGCCACAATTTTATTTCAGTGGTGTATGTACTAACCATTATTTTAATCATTGTGTAATATTATTTCATTTATGAGTATTTACATCAATGTTGTATTGTCCTTCTTTCACGGGGCGTATGTTTCAAAAGATACCCATGTCGGTAAGGGAACCTTTCACCCTCCTCTTTTTAAAAGACTTATTTTGTTATGTCTTTTAATTCACATAATATTATTTTGGGATATGTTATTCTATATACTTATTGATTTAAATTTTATGTCCAAGTGATGAGATACCCTTTTTATCTCTCATCAACTCTTTTTCTGAATTTTGATGTGATGCCGTTAGGCTGTCTCATTTTTGCAAGGGAACGTCTTAACCCAATTTTGATTTTTTGGGATAAACTTGTACACCTTGAATATGACGTTATAAGATTATGTGTGAATGTCCTATGATTGTTTTACACTTAATACCCACTTCTCTTTCATGTATTCGTTTTTCACACATAGTTATGTAACTGATTTATCATTAATCGAAGGATACTATCTTTGTGTGGGACTTCGTCTCAATCGCCTTTCATTGAGGCATATTTTGTTTTATACACAACATTGATTTATATGTTGTATTAACCCCTTTGACTTTTACGTTTATTCAAAAGGAATATTTTTTATATGAAGTGTTTATTAAACGACAAAGGGGAATGTTTTTGTCGTACGTATGCGGCGACAATGACTTCTCCGTCGTCGTGACCCTTATTTGAGTTTCGGCTTCCTCTACGAGCCATACCTTATTTTTAAAAGAAAAATAAATACCATGTTTTACTTTTCTTTTATTTTGGTATTGAAAATGGTTTTCATAATGTTTTTATATCAATGTGTTGTGTTGATATCTTGTGATTGAACGGTGGAAAAGTTATGTTTCTTTTATGCATGTTTTATGTGATACGATTATGTTGAGGTTCTTGGGCATTATTATGAAGAAAGGTGGTTCCATGATAAACTAAGGGCGGGTGAGCCCGATATAGCCCTCCAATGCATTGGGTAACGCGAAGGAGTGAAACATTAAGGGTTCTCCGAAGAGATTTAGGGAATATTCTGTGGTGGGTATTCCAAACGTAACCAAGAGGGTTACTCCCTATGTAAGAATGTTATGAATGCCTCAAGTTACCTTTTATGTCTTATGATTTCTATGATTTATTCATGATATGATATGCCTATGTTTTATGGGTAAAGTATGATTTCATTCTAATGTATATATGAACTCATGTTTCCATTCCATATTTTTATAACCCTTACTGAGCTTTTTATGCTCATCCCATGTTTTTTAAATGTTTTTCATAGGTCAAGGGAAAGGTACATGATGTGATGATACTGTCAAGTATGTGTCAAGAAAGAATCCATACTTTCTTTTTAAAAATGTTTCCTTTTATGGGAAAAAATTAATACTATCTTTTTTGTAACCACTTTGTTTAAATGTGGAATGTAATGCATGTTTTATGATCTAATTCTCTAAAACTCTTAACCTGAAAAGATCCTCAATGTGTAATCTTGTAATAACTCAAGATTAAGTAAGGTTTAAGGCTGGGACCTTATAATCATATAAGTAATATTTCATATAAAATTATTTGTAATTAAGTTATATTTATTTTACTATAATGTTTTTTTAATATAATGTGCATTGTGTTACAGTCCACGGGTGTACTGATTACCTATTATTGTAGAATCTTGAGAATTGTATATGTTTTGAAAAATCAAATTAATATATATATTCTATTTTAATAATATACTACAACACCCTGATATTTTGTGATAATGGTTTAATATAAATTTAATCTTGTTGATATATTTCATTTCATACATTGTAATGGTTAACATGCGTTACAGGAAACACCATGTTTCAAAAAAAAGTGACATAAAATTAATGTATTATTATGTCATATAAAAGTAATCAAATATTCAATATAATTTAGATAATATGTATGAATAAAAAAATAATTAATATATATTTTTCACATATATTTTTATAATGAATTATTTGATGATGTATGAGTTATAAATTAAAATAAAAACCATTTCAAATCAACGAATTTTTTTTTCAGAAAAAATATTTTAATGTGGAGAACATTTAATAGATCAATGAATTATTTTTTTTTTGAATTTTTTAATAAAATCTATATATTATTTAATAATACAACTGTATAATATTCATCTTATTTTTTTCTACCCAATATATAGAAATAAATCCAATTTTATGCTTGAAAACGATGTTTTTCTAAAAAAGTAGTTTTGTCTCCTATTGGAACTTATTTAAAAATTAATATTTTATAGTATAAAAAATATTTATTTTATGTAAAAAATTTAAGTTTTTAAATAATCATTTCAAAATTATTTAGAATTTCTTTTTTATAATTTTCTAAAAATATAATTTTTTTGATGATTAGTTTAAAATAATGGGCTTTGAAATAATTTGTATATTATTTTTGAGAAATTAAAAAGATCCAATTTATTTAAGATGGATTTAATATTAATATTAGGTAAAAATATATCTATTAATCCAATTTATATTATTTTAATTTACTTAATATTTTATTTTTTAAAAACATACTTTAATAATGAAAATGATGTCTTTTAAGACTTGATTTTTCATCACATCAGCGGGTTTGATTTTAAAACAAATTCCTCCAATTTCATGACTTAAATTTGGAAAGAATGATTTGATATTTATAATCATTATATTTTTTATTATCTAAAATGTTGTACATAATTGTTGACCATAATAAATATTAAAAACAATACAATTTATTTTTCATGGTTAAGGTAAAAATGTGTTTACCGACGGTTAAACTATAAAGATATGTGTAAAAATGTCCCCAAACATGTAAAAATGAGATTTAGTAGCCATATATATACATTATATCTTCAAGTATCTATAATGAATTTTTTTTAGTATTTTATTATTTTAAAATTGTTTGTAGTTCGTTTTATATTCAAATATAATTAGTTTTTACCTCACCTCATTTGTAAAAGGCCACACACTTCCCTCTCCTCTTCACACCTCCAAATACCATATTATCAGATAATAAATAACCATATTATTTAATTAAATATCTCACCACATCCTGTAGTCAATATTTTTTACAACATATAACAATGGATGGAGTTTGGTGAAAACAAAGTAATTATTTATGACGATGTAGTAAGATCCCCCAAAGAGTTTTTTATTTTATTTTTTCTTAAAATTATTTAAATTAAAATTTAAAAACTATTATATAATATCCTACCAAATTTATATGTAATCATATGTTATTATGTTAATTTATTAACCACAATCATTTCCCTCTTCTATTGAATGCGATAAAATATCATCATTTCTATGAACGACACACTACCTCCTCACAAACTATTATTAATCATTTTCCATCATGACCTATTATTTTTGGATATAGGAATTCTTTATTTATTATAAATGATATTAATGAAATAATTATACCTCTATAATAATAATAACCTACATAACTACTTATATCCAATCTCGTTTGGAAAAAAATATTGTTGTTGGTGTGTATGGTGTATAACTACCTCGAGAATCAATCTAATATTATTTTCATTTATAATTTAATTGGATAGAAATATGTATATATTAAAAAATATATATACATTATATTTTAATAAATATTATACTTATGGAGTAATTATATCATATATACCTTCTTACATTCCATTTTATGGGGCGTATGATAATGTCGTTTGTACGTTGGACTACCGCCTCATGATGTGATGCGATTCGATTTTCACTAACACAATTGATGGAAGTTTATTAGCATAAATTAAATGAATATATATGACATAAATTTCATTATAATTATTATATATTTGTAAAATATTTTTTATCCTTCATTCATTTTATCCATCGATAAATTTAAATATCATTAATGTGTATGTACGACCTACAAAATCCATAAATGGTGTATTTAATTTTATATTTCGAAATTTTATATATTACATAAAGTACTTATATAAAAAATTTATCTGAAATTAATATCATAAGAAAAATTATATAAATTACAGAGTTGTGGTCAATATAAAAGGCAAAAAATAAAAAACTACAGCATACAAGAAAAAAGAGCAGTTATTACCCCAAACGTAATCTAAAAAAAGAATTTAAAATAATAAGGTGGTAAAAATTAATAAGTTAATAATATATATAATGATATATAATTAATGTTTTAAAATAGATTTTTAATAATATATATATATTATAAAGGATGTTTCAACAGTTATGAATGAATACTATATTTACGGTAATAGATTTCCATCTTACATTTATTTTTTATGAAACACATTCCATATTAACAAAATGGTTCTTTTATGTGGTGTATATAATAACAATTAATGTATTTTAGGATTCCTATATTTAATTTTATGTCAGTTTATATAACAATTTGAGGATTTATCTATATTGGTTTTACGGTCCAAAAAATACCAATGTTGTAAGGGATTTTTGTCTCAATTTTCTTTAAGACGTATGTAACATTATGCCCATATAACATTTTTTAGGTGTCTATAATAACCACAAGACATATTAAATCATGATTATAATTATATTAATTATATTTAATATTTCATTCTATGTTATTCATTAATGGAACATATGTTTCAAAAGAAACCAAAGTGGTTATGGTTTCATATTACAATCTCATTTTTATCGATATTGTTTATGATTATGATTTTGATGATGAAATCAGAAGATCTATTTCTCAAAAACATTAATTTTTTTTTGATACTATGATTATTCAATTTTAATACATATTTTCCATCATTTTAGTCACTTTAATTACTTAATATTCAAAAATAATGTTATCAATGAAACCCAACTTTATAAAACTATTTGGTTGAAGATGATTTTTATTTTGTATCTAAGTTTGAAATTAATTTTTTAAATTTATTAAATTATCCAATTAGGATTCTTAATGAAAATTTTACACTTTTTAATTTTCAAAAAATAATTGATATGGAATCTTCATGTAATTTTAAATAACCAGTCCATTATGGAATTTTCTAAAAATGTGAAAGAGATAATTATTTTAACATGTATGGTATGAATAGAAAACCACGCCATTATGACCGTTATATTATTTTAACATTCCTTTATAATATTCCACTGTTATATTTACGTAAAAAGATTATTAAATTTTTTATTTCATAAATATTCATTTTAATGTTAAAATATTGTTTATCCTGAGAAAATTTCCATGTGATAATTAAAAATTATTTTCTATACAAGATTAAATACTTATTCCTTACATATGTATTACTAGTTATTTGATCCAAAGAAACCATTATTAAAAATTATATATATCATTTTTTATGATATAAATATGTTTTTGAAAGCTATTTCTCATGAACGTGTTATACCTACTTAAATTGATTACGAAACATGATTATATTTTCAAGGGTTATGATTTCAAGTAATAATGAAATGGTCATGAAACCCACCTATTATACAAATTTTATTAAATAATGAAATCTTTAAATAACCCATTTCTTTTCACAGTTTCTAATATGAAAAATTATTTACATTCATCTAGAAGACATATCTATTATTTTCATTATGTTATGGTTTTCAAATTATATACATCGATGGGTGGATCCTATATATCCCTATAATGAATTGGTTAACGATTGATGATATTTGAGATCATCAGGTACACTGGTGGTTATACCCATCCTGAAGGATGGTATACATGATGTTTTTTTATGACTAAAATATAGAACTTTGGAGGTTATCCAATGATTAAAATAAGGTAATCATGAGGATATCCAAATCCTGAATTTTGTACATTGGTGGATATCCCAACCATAAATTTTTATGAATGTCTTGTTGGGTATCCATGACATAAGATCCTTTATAATTTTTTATATTCTATAAATCTATGTATTATTCCAATTTTACACTCTTAAAGTTTATTTTATATTCATTAATTATTCATGTATTATGGACTTCCATAATTAATTCCATGCCTCGTGTTTATCATTATTTTTGTTCTCATGTTACATACAAATGTAATAATATTATATTGATGTCTCTCTTTATTACCATTACATAGAAATAAAGATAAACATTTATTATGATTCCTTTACCATGGATATGAATAATGTTACTATATATGATATGTCAAAGAAGAGTGCATGTTATGAAGAACGTAGGAGTAGATGACATTGCTCACTTATAGAATAGTTTATTTATTTACCCATTTTTTCAAAAGAACTAGAGCTAAATTACACTATCATATATAAATATGCTATGTAATTAATATTGGTCTATTATAATGGAATAATCTTGTATGATATGTTTATGGTTAATACCGTTGTTATCTTAAATAATGATTAATTATCCATTGCAATCTATGTAGTGATAACATTAATAAAAAATTGAGGTATATTTATAATGATATATCTAGGGATATGACTATGGATAAGCCTACACAAAGTAAATATAAAGGAAAATTCCCTCATATATTTGTAAATGACTAATTCAGTGTATTTCCACTATGAGTATTATTTATCAAACTTTTTACTTTGGTTTCAGTAAATAGAATAAAATAGAATGAACTTGGTTAACGTTTAATTTGGTAGGATTTATTTATGAGAAACAAATTGAGTAGATGATTATAGTTATGGATATTCTGATTATTCCTATTAATTTTTCATCATATATGATTAACAACATACACCTTAACTAAATATTAGACTCACCAATGATATTAATGATAGATTTCATTGAGAGTTGAAGTGGTGGAGATAATGAAAAAATTATGATTCAATTTTTAATATATCATAATATATGATGAAGAACTCTAAGGAATGTATCAAATGAACATAATGATGTCTTGTTTTTTGGTAAATGAACATATAAATTAATAATTGAAAAAAATATTATTTTTAAGTTAATACAAAATAATATAATAATGGTATTTCTACAATATCATTTATGGTTAAGTGTTTCAAATATGAAATGTTTTTTAATTATGAATATAGATTACCAAAGGAAAATTAGAATTAATAGAAAAGTCCATCTTGTCCAAAAAAATGGTTATATTTCTATTGATAGTGATATTATAATATATATATATATATAAGAAATAAGTATAAATGAATGAGATAATGAAACTGGGAAAATGGTTTATAAAAAATGATGAATAATCGATGTATTTTTATATTTTGATTAAAATAAAATTATTTTTATTTGTGGTATTTTTCTTATTATAATCATGAAAAATAAATAGTTTTTTACAGTAGTTTTTCCTTATAGTGTTATTAGAATATTTTAAATGGTATCGATCACCTATAAATGTCATTAAATAGAGGGGTTATATTTTGATAATGGGAAGATAACAATTAATATATTACTAAAGTTGAGAAAAAGATTTTTAGTTTTGATAAAGAGATCAGTGATATGGATATAGTAAATTGGAAAATATTGATTATATTTCAAAAAAATATTATTTATTTAAAATTTAATTAATGTTATCATTTTTGGAGTTAATATCTTTTGGATTTGTAGAATATATTTAATAATACATTATTTTATTTTAGGAATGAGTAATGTGTTAATTTTTAAAACAAGGTATGCTTTGATTATGGATTTATGGTAATTCAGGATATTACCATTTTTTAGAGAAAATATGATAATTTTATTCACATATTTGATATCTGACATTATAATATACTCTATATTGTATGGGAGAATAATGTTAAGTAGATTTTGGGTATTAGTTGACCTTATTTATATATTTTTTATTATCTATTTTTCCAGACATAGAGATGCATTAAGGATAACTATGCATGGATTGTATTTTTTTGAAAATTGGTTCATTTTGGATATCATGCGCTAAAAATTATGTTCTTGATAATAAAATGAGAAATAATAAATGAATTATTATTATTTTTGGGATCTTATGATCCAATAGATCTTTATGGAAAATAATTCATCTATATTTCTCAATGTATGAGATGAATTAGAAAATAATATAATCCTAACCAAAGGATAAAATTGTTATTATGATAGAAATGAAAGACATGACAAAGGTATATTGGTCCCTTTTAGAATTCTAGTTCATATTAGGATGGTGTCCTATCTTTTTGTGCATCAAACAAACCTCTATCTGGTATACTATGAGTTCAATGCATACATAATGAGTAATAACATAACATTTCCATCACATGTACTGAACTAATAGGTTGTACAATTAGAGAATGATATTACTTATGAGGAATAACAGAAGAAGATTCTATATCATTCTAATAATTTTCTATGAAACATGACCAGACTCATGGTAAATTTTTTATGGTGAAGACTCCGATATAAGGTAATTATTCTGGAACAAGGGGATGTAACAAGGCAGAAGTATCCTCCGTTGATCGTACTAATGTATTTGAATTAGATGGATAAATTCCTTTTATGGGGGGAGAATAAAACAACATAAAATTTTGTTAAATACTATTTTCATATAAATTTAATATTTCTGATATTCTAGGTTATAAACAACACTATGTTCATCATGAGTTACAGAAAACCACATATTGTAATGAAACCCAACATAATTTTAAAATAATATTATTTAATATGATAGTTATCACCTATCTGTTGAAATGGTTGTTATGATATTGATTCATTAAATCTGGAAACATTATCGATTAAACATGTATATATAATGAATTATTTAATGAAAAAATTAATATAAATTAAAACTAAAAATATTTGAAAACAAAACAATACAAATTTTTTTTTTAAACAAATATGTTTTAGCATAATAAATTGGAAAATTCACATATAGTGATTTATTTTAATAATATATAAATAATATTTATTCCATAAAATTTATAACGTTTATTTTATGTGTTTAATAGATAATAAATAAGAATAAATGTACTTTTATTCTTGAAATGTATTTTTCTAAGAATCAAATTTTTCACATTTTGGGAACATCTTATAATATTATTATTTTTTAATTTTTTAATTTTTTTCAAAAATATTTCTTATTTTTGGTATAATTATGTTAAAATTAGGATTCTTTGAATTATCATAATTTTCTAAAATGATAAATTTTTCAATGATTAATGAAAAATATTTTCTTTTATAAATATGTTTAGTTTATTTTAAAGACATTAAAAACATTAATATTATTTCCAGATGTTTTTATTTGAAAATTAAATAAGATTATATATCTATTAATAAAATTTAGGCCCTTTTAAGAAGTTTAATATTGAAATTTTATATTATAAATTTCTATACTTTTGAAATGTTTCAACTTGAAAACATGCTTCTTGTCACATTTGTGGAATTAATTAAAAATAAAATTATACATATTTTTGGTATTGAATTTGGAAAAATGTGTTAAATATTAGTAATTATAATAATTTATATTTTTCGATAATTTCAACATAATTTTTTCAAAAAATTATTAGTATAAAATATGAAATGTAATTACCATATATATTAAAAAATGGGTTTTTGAAAGTGTTGAACTAAAATGAAAATAGTTAAGAATGAACTAAAACATGTCAAAACCCCATTGTATTGGAAAATTTTTATATTATGTCTCCTATGATCTATAATTTCCCAATTTTATCCTTTTATATTTGAGAAAAAATTTCTATAGTTTTTTCTTCTCAAGAATTACAAATGTTTCACTCGACTAACATATAAAATATAAGTCCCTCTATTCACATATCATGCCTTCATAGAACATTATAACGGAAAAGAACTACCCAAAACCCCTAATTAATTTTCCCATCTAATCATAGAAATTTTTTTTTGGAATAAATCCATCCTATTTTGGATTCTTGTTCAAACCAATAGATGTTTTCTTAGGAAGAGGAAACATCTCTAACTGAGTGTTTTATTTTGTTTCTTCCTCCATCTCCTTCAATTTATATTAAAACATGATGATATAATAACCTCTATAAAATCCATATAGAGATATTTTATTATGTTAATTTAATATCCAAGTTCCTTCTATTATTTTATCAAATAAGATATGAAATCATAAGTCATTTTTACAATAGAAACATTGTTATTATACCTTTTTAATTTTAATACAATATCTAAATTATGACTTCCAAACCCTTTTTGAAATATAGTACGGTTTCTCATTTTTAAGGCGTAGTACCGGCTGACGAATCTATGTGTTTTTTATTTTTAGATTTACATGATGGGATAAATAGACATATTAAATTAATATCTGTTATATTTTTTATTTTATTAAACCTATTTTATACTTATATAACATATTACTTCTTACTTTGCATTCTGTGTGGGAGACAATAGCATTGTTCATGCGTACAGCAGATTACTACCTCATGAATCAATGTCATTCATTTTTCACTAATTTTTTGAATTCAATATTATTAAGGAAAATTTAATATAAATATATGATATATATTAAATAAAAATGTTATATAATGGTTACATAATATTAACTTTCATTCATTTAATAATTTATGATAATGGAAATGGTGTCCATGCATAGGTATGACATATCATCCCTATATGAATTTTATTATATTATACATGTATAAGTTTAATTGATTAATATAAATACATATATAATGAATATATATTATATTTATATCATCATTAATATTATGTAAATTATAGAATCATGATTTTTGTAAATGGGAAAAAACACCAAACCAAAACATACATGAAAAATGATGTAGTTATTACCCATAGTGAAATCATAACAATTAATTGTTAATAAATTAGTAATGGAATGTAATTTATAAATTAAATATAGTCTGATATATTTATATAGAGTTATGGCTTTTAGATCTATGTATAATAAACATATATTTATTATAAAAGAGGTTCGAATGTGTATGATTGATGTTAATACTTATGTTAAGAGATTTTCGTCTCCTATTTGATTTCTCTGAGACACATTCCATAATAACCATGTATATAAATTATGTGGTGTATATATTGTGATAAATTTATCTAATTATAATTATCTTTAAATTTATGGGTATTAATAAATCAATTTAATGATAACACATTGATGGGTTTACGGTTCAAATCTTACATAAGATGAAAAGGATTTTTGTCTAAATTTTCCATCTTAGAGAGTTATATTAGGTTATGAAACTATCTCATTTTATGAGGTTCATATTCTACCCCCTTTGATATGTTATATAATTAATATATATCTAGTAATGGTATTTATTATTTTCGTTGATATTACGAATTAATGGGTATTATGATTCAATAGTTTCTATATTGGTAAGAGAATGATGTTACAATCACACTATTTATTTATATTATTTATTGTAATTATTTTAATGATAAAATATTATTTGTTGAGTCAATAATGTTTCCTTATGACCTTTCTATTCCTTCTTGATTTGAAAATCACAAACACCTTATCTTAAGGAAAATTTCATTTACCCTATGTTTGGTCTTGATAAAAAAAATTTCATTCCCTATAAAAATTTATCCTTACCATGTTTTTCATTGTACATTTTATTTCTAAGTGTAAAATAAGGTTTCATATCTAAAACCTCGGAATCTTATATATAATTATATATAAATAATTTTTTTTCAGGATCTGGATTCAGGTTTTGAATTCTATGAATTCATGTTCCAAAATATCTGAGTTCAGACTCAGAGTTCTCTGAATTCAAAGTCCAAACATTTTGAGTTCAGACTTCGAGTTATCTGAATTCAAACTCCGATCATCTTATGTTCAGGCACCAGATTATTCTAAATTTAGACTCAAAACATTCTATGTTTGGACTCCGAATTCTCCTAAATCTTGACTCCGAACTTTCTATGTTCAAACTTAGTATTTTCCTGAATACAGACTCTAAACATTCAATGTTCAGACTTCGAATTCTATGAATTCAGACTCTGAATTCTTATGAATTCAGATTCTGAATATCCTTGAAATTCATACTCATGAATCCTATATAATTCAGGTTCCAAATTCCGTTGAATATAGATTCCTAATATCATTGTGTTTAAGACAACAAATGTGTTTTTGGTTAGACTCTGAACATTCATTGTTCCTTAAATTGCAAAAAATGAATTGTGTTAAGCGTCCATATTTTTTTTACTCATGTTTTGGTTTTAAAATGATGTCGTGCATTCATTTAGTTACTAACCATTGTTTTAGTAAAACGTGTTCAAGTCCCTCTAAAATTCAAGGAAAAATATGACCATTGTAGGAGGGAGCTGACTTTTGAGAATGTGCCTAAAAATAGAAGCTCATTTGAACATGTTCAAACAAGTTGATCAATCTAGAGATTACATGTTTCTGAAGAGATTTCTAGAGAGAAAGAGACTTTCATGCTTTATTTGTAATTAACATCTTGTTCATAATTTCTTCGTGTGACTCTAAATGATGCTGAGTACATTCGAGGACTTCTAGGGATAGGAAGATAGAGGTGTCAACTACATTGAAGTTGAGGGCTTGCAGGGATAGTAAGATAGACTCAAATCGTCATATCGAGGGCTTACCCTGGTGCGGGTAAGATAGAATTTCGTGAATGTATAAATCAAGGGACCTTTATCCAAGGGTGTTGGATACCCTTCTCTTTGGATTAAAATATTTACTAATTGTTACTTGTATTGTTTCAAGTATTCCGCTGCATTTTGGTTGTTGAGGAAAGTATAACAATATTATACTTTCTTATACTTGTCTACTCTGATTTAGAGAGATTTTAAACCTATTAAGGAAGAATCGTTATCTTTTCAAACTATTGTTATGTATCATTTCTGGAACAACTTTTTCAGAATTACATTTTCAGAATCACATTTCTAGAATCAAGGAAGTTTGTAGAACTAGAGGTTTTGTGAATTTACCTTGTTTAACTTTGGTAAACATTACCAACAATAGAAGTTCCCAATGAATTTTTAATGTATAAAATTCACCCCCACCCCACCCCTCTTGTATACTGAGCATATACCACATTATTTTGATCATACAATTGTTATGTTTGGAGAATATCATAATCCATACCAACCTAAAAATTAGTATCAGAGCAGGTCTCTGAAATACATATATTCACACATATGTTTTCATGCTCATGTTTTTCATTGTTCTATAGTTTTTTTCTTGGGATATTTTTATCCTTGTATACAAACTTTTATTACTAATAGGTTTTCGTGGAAAGATTTTTTTTTAAGATGGCAGGAATCAATTTTGGTTCCATATACAACATGAATCCTACTAGACCACCTACTTTTGATGGGAATGATTATAAATATTTTATAGATCGTATGAAGACTTTTGTTATTAATACTAGAGTGGACAACAGTATAATACTTACTGGAGATTATGAGATTCCTAATAAGGAAGTCAAAACATTTACTAATCAAGAGAAATCAGAATATCAACTAAACTATATGGTACACAATACTTTGTTGTGTTCCATGACCAGGAATATATATAGCCAGATTTCTTATTGTGATGCTGAAAATTGTGTTTGGAAGAAACACGAAGTTACACATTTTGGAACTTCCAATGTTATTTAATCTTGAAGAGCTATTCTTAGAGTTGAGTACCATGGTTTTTTCATTCCTTAGGGAGAACCTATATGTAAGGTACAATAGAGATTTATGACTATTGTCAATAGCTTACAATACATGGGAGAAAAAGTGTTGGATGACGAGTCACTAGTAGACAAGATCATAGACATCATACCTAATGAGTGGGAATATAATAGAATAACAATATAAGAGAATAGAAATGTCCCACAGATCACACTTGATGAATTTTTTGGAACTCTTCTTCCTCATGAGACTAGAATTAATGGAGATACTGAAAATGTAAAGAAGCATAATGGGAATGGAAGTGTTTCATTTTCAACTACATCAAATCATATCAAATCCAAGTCCCTTGAAAGAGTTATAAGATATAAATATATGAAGGTTGTTATACAATCTAAATCCAGTGAAAGTTAACTTTCTGAGAATGAACAAGATAGTTGGGAAGAAAGACTTCCAGTATTGATACCAGAAGAAAGAAAGAAAGGATAAGAATGAATCTGAAGTCACTTGTAATTAATGAAATAGAGATGGACATATAAGCCTGATTTTCCTATGCCAATGATAATAGAATGAAAGGATAATAATTCTGAAAGAAATACTATGAAGTACTACAAAGCTAAAGCTATGGATGTATTGAATGCTAATGACACCTGGAGTACCAACAGTGGAGAATCATATGATGAATTATCATATTATGAATCTTTGGGATAGAAGAATCCTGGTCTAATATCCAGACTACCAATTGAAAATTATTTCTTAATGGTTATGGTACATAATGCTGAATGTATGACCAATGTATCCTTGAATTCCAATTATAGTAATAGTAAATATTATGAATCTTTGGATGAATAATCTTTTTCTGATGAGGATAATACTTTACCTACCTATGAAGAAGTGTATAGGTTTTCTATGCTTCTTGATATTGAAAATTATAATGTTAAGAAAAAGATTGATAAGGGAAATTCTAAGAATACTATTCTTACTAATGAAATATTAGATCCTTCTAAATATCCTGATAAGATAACCCTTGATTTTTAAAGTATTTAAAAAACCTTGGGGAAGTAAATTCTAAGAATAATAAACAACATAAGGATCTAGAGAATTTAGTTTCTAAGAAAAATGTGTTCGAGCCTAAATATAGTGCTAAAGCTAATGTTTTGGAAGACAAGAACATAGTAATTAGACTAAATTCAGAAATATTTTCCTTGAGGAAGTGTTTATCAAACATTACCTTTGTTAATGTAAACATTGATTAGATTTATTCTAAAATTCAAACTCTATGGAATTATTCTAGATTTGGTTATACTAGTTCAAAACCCATTTTTAGTGACAATTATTTGGTTCCACAAAGTGCTCTATTCTGCATTATGTGTCAGTGTGGTGGGCATTGGGAAAAAAATTGTTCGTTAAACAAAACCCAGTCTTTAGGTTTTCATAAATCATATTTTTCTATGAAAATGTGGATACCTAAAATTTTTCTTTCTGACAATTCTGTATCCAAGAATGATTGGGTTTCGAAAGTCTAACGTTCTTATTTTCTAGAGAATAATGAAAGTAGCAACATCTATATTTGGTACATGGATAGTGGATGTCCCCAGCATATTTCTGGTAACAAAAACATCTGTGAAATTATTATCAAGAAGAAAATAGGGAAAGTAACTTTCAGAGATAATGATAAGGGAGAAGTTATCAGTATTGGTAAAAGTGTTCTTCATGAAAAAACATGGAATTCAAATGTTTTATTTTTTTAGGGTTTTAAGCACAACTGCATTAGTATTAGTTACTTATGTGATTAATGTTACCTTGTGAATATTATGAATAGAAAGTGCTTAGTACACAATTCCATGGAATATTTTATTCTTTCATCCCATAGGAAAGGGAATGTTTACAGCCTAAATATAGAAGACCTTAGGATCCAAGACCTACCATGTCTTAGTACAATGGAAGATCATTCCTCGTTGTTCCATAGAAGGTTAGGACACTATAACCTTAGGAACCTATGCAAACTCTCTATGAATAGACTAGTTGAGGATATACTGGAGCTTAGATTCGATTTTTCAAAAGTATTTCATCCTTTTCAATATGGAAAGAAACATAAATCATGTTATAAATCAGTTGGTGAAGACTCAATCACTAATTCATTACAGTTAGTGCATATATATCCTTTTAGTCCAACAAAACCTAGAAGCATTGGAGGAAAGTATTATGTATTTTTGTTAATTGATGATTACAGTAGATTTACCTGGGTTTATTTTCTAGAAAATATATCTAATGATTTTTCTTATTTCAAAACTTTTATATTCCAAGTTAAAAATGAGAAAAACCTTCCTTTGATAAGTATCCATAGGGATCATGGAGGAGAATTTCAAAATTGTTATTTTGAATCTTTTTGTAGTAGAAACGGGATTACTTATAACCTCTCAGCACCCAAAACACATTAAAAAATTGTGTTGTTGAAAGAAGAAATAGAATTCATCAAGTGATAACAAGAACCATTTTGAGTGAGTATTTGGTAGCCACAATTTTGTGGGTTGAAGCTATACTATAAATCTTGTTTTGGTTAGACCTTTTCTTAATAAATCTTTTTATGAGTTATGGTATGGTTGAAAACCTAGACTTTCCTAATTCTAGGTTTTTGGATTCATGGTATTCTTTCTGAATACTAAAGATAATCTACAAAAACTCACACCAAAATCAGGTGATAGAATATTTATAGGGTACTCCACAACTTCTAAGGCTTATAGAGTTTTCAATAAAAACACGTGTACTGTTGAAGAGACAGTACATGTCAAATTTGATGAAACTGATCCTTTTGATTTTAAACAACCTCAACCTAAATCTTCGGATGTGTTTTCAAAAAATTATTATCATCCTTTGTTAGATGATCCTTCTAATAAGGAAAATTTTCAAGAAAATGTTTCTAAATAATTTACCCAAAATGATTTCCTACCCTATGTTGATGAATAGGTTTTACAAAACCCAAATCAGTTGTTTCTAAAAAATCATCCTAGTGATTGTATCATTTGTGATGTGAATCAACATGAAAGGACTATAAGTTCCTTAAATAATGAAGTAGAAAATTTAGGTGGTGATGATTGGATTAAAGCTGTGCAATATGACCTAAATGAATTTGTAAGGTATAAAGTCTGGAACTTGGTTGAAAAACCTAAGGAACTTCTGTTATGGGAGTAAAATGGGTTTTCAAATATAAGTGTGGTGAAAATGAAATCATAGTTAAAAATAAAGATAGATTAGTTGACAAAGTCTATAATCAACAAGAAGGAATAGACTATGAAGAAACCTATTCTCCTGTAGCTAGGCTTGAATCTTTTCATATTCTACTTGCCTTTGCAGCAATCATCAATTTCAAACTTTTTCAAATTGATGTGAAATGTGCATTACTTAATGTTTATGTTCAAGAGGATGTTTTTGTGGAATAAACTCTTAGTTTTGAAGATAAAACCATTATAAACATGTTTTCAAAATTACAACATCATTGCATGGACTTAAGAAATCCCCTCAAGCTTGGAATGATAGGCTTTAAAGATTTTTGCTTCAAAATAATTATGTTATGTGAAATTCATATCCAAACATTATTATAATGAAAGATAAGAAAATATTTCTGATTGTTCAATTTTATGTTGATGACATTATATTTGGTTAAACTCAGCAATCGTCAACTGATTACATTGTGAATCTATTGAAATCTGAGTTCAAATGAGTATGATGGGTGAGTTAACATTTTTCCTTCGTTTTAATGTTTCACAAAATCTAGAAGGTATCTATATATCCCAATATAAGTATATTAAATATCTTCTTAAAAATTACGGATATGAAAATCCTAATATAATATGCACTCCCATTGGTTCCTCAAATTCACTTGATCTTGATGAATCTGGGAAACAAGTAGATAAAACAAATTTTAGAGGTATGATAGGAAGTCTACTTTACATAACTGTTATTTGTCCAGACATAATGTTTTTAGTATTCTTATGATCTAGATATCAATCCAATCTTAAGGAATCTCACTTAAACAAAGTGAAAAAGATTTTTTACTACTTAAAGGGAACCACGAAACTATGATTCATTTATACTTCTGGAAATGATTTTTTTTTAAAAAGTTTTTCGGATGTTGACATTGGTGGATGTAGAATGGATAGAAAGAGTATATCTGAAACATGTTATTTTGTTGAAGATTCATTAGTTTCTCAGTCATGAAAAAAGAAACACTCAGTAACACTTTCCACTGATGAAGCTGAATATGTAGTAGTTGGAAGCTGTTGTGCTCATGTGTTGTTAATGTAACACATACACACATACTATGGTATGAGCTTTAAAAAAACAAAAATTTTGTGTGATAATAGTAGTTCCATTGACTTAATTTAAAACCCTGCAAATTACTATCATGTAAAACACATAGATATTAGGCATCACTTTCTTAGGGATCACACACAAAAGGAGATATCATTCTTCAATTTATCAGAATGCAAGTTCAACATGATGATATTTTCACAAAATTATTACCCTCTGATAGATTTCAATTCATTAAACAAAAGTTAGGAATGATAATTGTAAGGTAATTTTTCATGTCAACTTCCGCTTTAAACCTATCTCCTAACAGTAATAAACTACTTTTTATAGAGTGAGTACATTTGTTTTCTATATTTTCAAAATTTTCGTTGTCAATTTTTTAGAAAATTTGCATAATGAAAATTTTTTCGTTGTCTATATTTTTCGTAGACTAAATTTTTTTCGTAGTCTACATTTTCGTAATGATGATTTTCGTACATAAAATTTTCATAATGAATATTTTTGTACTCAAAATTTTCGCAATGAATATTTTTTTACATAAAATTTTTGTAATGAAGATTTTCATTTTAAATTTTTTTGTAATCAAAAAATTTCAGAATCTAATGTTCTTCAAGAATAATTTCCCTCAATATGAATAATCTTTCTAGAAATATGAAAGTTATGTTTCCTTTATTAATTTTTCATAATCACCTTTTACTTGTTGGTATTTTCATTGGATTTTAAATTTTCGTATTCACTCATTCTTAAATCCGGATCTTTTTTATTACAAACCTCAAAAGATCAAATTCTATCAAAATATCCTTATGTCTATCATGTTAGCCGTCAGATCTAATCACAAGATTTTTCAATCGTTGGATTGAGAATGGAAGCTGAATTGTTGCCTCAAACGCCTATATAACGGACCCCCAAATGGTTGTCCCACATCGATTCCAAAGCTATCGCGGGCGGAAGCACTTCCCTCCTACATAAGACCATTCCTGATTTTCAAGGATTACTCAACTCCGAATCTCTATCAAAGTTTCTTCCCAGAAATACATTTCAACTATCAAGCCTATTTTTGAATGGATGATTTATAGAGAAGGGTTTTTAAATCAAAATCTCTTTGCTAAGTATGATTCTATCATTTCAAATAACATCAAGATGAAAGGATGGGATAGTGTTTTCATTTTGAAACCAGGAGCTTAGGATCTAATATATCCAGAATTTTTTGTTCAATTCTATGAGTCAGCAAGTTTGTTCAAGGGAGAAAGAAATGATAAATTCTGTTTCATGATCTATGGGAAGACTTATTCTCTTTCTTACACCAATGCAGCCAATTTGATAGTAGTTCCTTATGAAGGAGAAGATTTTTTTTGATCACATATGTTTCCGGATGTTCAAGGAAGCATGGTTAAGGTGAAGGCTATGGAATTCCTCTTTATTTTAGATGTAAAGACTCTGAAAATTGTTCTCCTATCTACAAATTTCTAGATTCTCAAATTATGGGTTCAAGGATTCATCATTCTGAGAAAACGGGACAAGCATACTTTAAGGAAGAGTGACATGTATATCCTCGATTTCATGGTGAATCTAAGAAAGATAAACATAGTTAAGAATATTATGATTATAGTTGAGAATATAAAGAATAGAAATCTGAAGGCTAAGACTATTATGTATCCAACCATTCTCTCAAATCTGATTGTTTGGTTTTTAGTGTCCTTCAAAATACCTTGTAGTTATAAGCCGTGAAATTGAAATGTTATGCTGGAGAGTGATGATACCTTGAGAAGGATGAATGTTGGATTTCCTAAAGAATATAAAGAATTTTATGAGTTTCCTAAAGAAAAATCCAAATGTAAGAACCTGAGTTTTGAGCCTCTAGGTATTTTAATTTTTTTCTTGATGTTATTCCAGAGCAGGGTTTTCCGATGACGTGTGATTCCTAGCCCCGATGCAGCCAGAATTTAATTTTAGATGGGTTCACACTCAAAACGCAAAATAAACATAATTACTTCAAAATAGTTTCTTGGATGGGAAACCTGAGGGCAACATTGAGTCTGGAACGTGTTTTTTACCCTAGCAGGGGTGTAACTTTTGAGGGTGCGACCCTTCTGTGGAAAATGCAACCAGGGGAGTTGTCGTAATATGGAGGCCCCGGGCGTGTACTTTGAAACTTCTGAACGGAGGCTCGGATTAAAATTATGTGACAGCCATTGTGACCAAAATGTGGATTTTACCCTAGGGGCGGCATAACCCTGACCACGCTGAATGTTCGGGTGTGGGGCCTACGGGTGGGGGGTTTAAGTGTTTCTATTTAAACACACCACACCACACCCTCTTCTCCCCCTTGTTCTTCCCTTTGGTGCAAGTTATTCCCAAAAAGGGAGAACCTATTTTATGCATCCCTCTCCCTCTCCAAGGTAGGTGGTGCCTCTGAAGGATTGTTGGTGAAGCGTAGGGCTACGCCTAGTGAGGTAGGCTCGTGAATTTTAAATTTTAATTCCCACATCCACTTCAAATTAAATTCATTTCATCGTAATGAAATATTATCGTCTAGAGAAGACCATAGTTTCATAGGGCTTGATTTTATCTTCCCAACGATCCTTTTGGATCAAATTTCCGAGTCCCGAGATGTCCGGGGTGTCCACAGCAGGTTTTTTGGCCATTTTCTTCTTTTCCGGGGATTCCAGTGGTGGTCTGGCGGTCGGTGTGGCGGTCCAGACGTCTCCCAGCGGTGGCGGCAGATCCCAGCGTAAGCGCCGGTTTCTGGGAGGATGGCACGGCTGCGGGATCCTTAGTGCGGTAGCGGGCTCCAGGCAGCAGCGGCTACGCGCAACAAGGCGGGCTCTAGGCGGCGGTCCCTGGGCAGAGGACGTCGGCCGGGTGGACCGGGGTTCGCGGCACACGACCACGCACAGGAGACAGAGACTCGCCGAAGGAGGGTCCCCGTGCAGACCACCCACCAGCCATGAGGGCTAGTCAGTGTAGTGGACCGCAGGTCCACGGTAGGTGCTGCAGGCCGGGCCGGCTGGCACTGGCCTGCCCAGGCCAGGTTGACCGGCCGGACCGGGCAGGTCCATCCCAAGGGGGTTCATCCCTTGACTTTGGACACTCGTAACATCCACTACGGGTACCCGTTACATGTGCCGTCTGTGACAGTGATATCCTAGGATCAAGATGAATCCTTTGAGATGGTCTTGAGAAATTTTGATTCTCGACATGGTGGCTTGGTGTCCCGTCATTCTCGTTAAGTACTACGCTGGGATTCTACCTTCGGATGGCGCAAAAACATCTGGTGTCCGTTTAAGGCACCATCAGCGGCATTGTGACACTGGAATTGAGATTAAGTGGTCTAGGTTGGTTTCATTTGTTGATTTCAGAGTTGAGGTGTGGCCCCCATGTGCAGTCTTTTATGTTGTGAGCCACATTTTGCGACTTTTTCATCATACGTCCGTTCGGGGCGAATGAGTAGTAATTTTGCCGTGTTTTTGAGATAGCATCACGATGGAATAGTTCGACTGACCTCTTTCAAGACCGTGGTATCGGCCCCAAGATACGTCATATGAGCATAAAGTGGTGTTGAATAACATTTTTGTCAGGAGTCCGTTTCCAGCGAGTAAGTAGCCTATCTCTTAAGTTTTTCTGCAAGGATTACAACGGTGTAATCAGTTTGGTCATGTGGATACACATTTGGGATCTCAGTTAATGTTGAATCATTAAAGGATGTTGGTTGGAGGTTTCTTTGACGCACTCTGACCCAATGAATGGTCGAGATGTGAGCGACACCCAGTGATGGCGCGGGCAGTGCTGAGTTATCCGACCAGTTCCGGGTTTGCCCACATGCTGGGCTGGGCAGTGGGTTACCAATTGACGTTAGGGTTCACCCTCCAGTGGGGCTGGGCAGTGGGTTACCCATTGACATTTGGATTTACCCTCGTGTTGGGTTGGTAAGTGGGTTACCCAATGACCTTTTAGGGTTTACCATCTAGCTTGGTTGGGCAATGGGTCACCCGACATCCTTTTAGGGTTTACCCTCCAACAGGGCTGGGCAGTGGGTCACCCGAGGACCTTTTTGGGGTTTCCCCCCAGTAGGGCTGGGAACTGGGTCACCTGATGACCTTTTAAGGTTTACCATCCTGTTGAGCTGGGCAGTGGGTTACGCGACGAATTCTTTCAGACTCCGCCTTTTTTCGACGAGGCTAGTCAGCAGTTTTTCTCAGTGGTTATCCGAGCGGGATTTTTTGGTGGTACAGTTTAGTGATGAGGAAGCTTTTATGTGTGTGATTGTTGGGAATCAGTGATGGATACCATTAGAACTATAGGAAACTTATCCTGGGCTGAGTTTGGAGATGGATATCCCCTTATGAACTTGTTCGGGTTTCTTATTGAGCATATATATATATATATATATAAACCCTACTTATGTTCCCACTCATTGGGCTCAATTACTTATCTTCTAGAAGGGGCGTAGAAACATGGGGTATTCCACGTGCTTTATGTGTCTTGCTCCTCTTGTTTGGCACATGTCTACTTCATTTCTTTTGTTGGGTTGAGCTCCTTTCTATTTATTGTAATCATACATTTTTCTGTCTATAGTCTACCATTTAGTACCTCCTTTTTTTCTCCCTCGAGCTTTCGGGGCATCCTACAGATTATCCTTATACTCACCCCTACTTGGGCTTTGCCCGCACTTGGTGTGACCTTGCATACAACAGATAGGTCGATCGAGACTACAAATGAGCGTAGAGGACACATGAGCGTGGGCTTCGTTCGGTGGCCAGATTAGGTCTTTTAGGTGCGAGAATCACTAGCTATTTACTTTTTTCACATATTTCCGGGTTGTGGCACTTTTCTAGATGGGCACGTGTTTTTCCTCATTTCTTTTTAGCATCTTGTCATCACATTACATTTCTTTACATATACAAGTTGATGCATGATTTTGGTTGGGTTATAGTTGTTTGTCCTTTGGTTTTCTTTTTACTCTGCACTTTTGCATTGATTGGGCTGTATGTGTACAGGTACATAGGAAAAGGCCTCCCTGATATTTTTATGCCTTCGGCGCTTGTCGCCAGCCCCTGGCCTGTGGAGATGGTCTTGGGGTAGTTGCGGATCAAGACTGGTAGGGTCAGTTCATGAAATAGTGGTATTAGAGGTGGTTCGTTCCTCAGGGCATTGTTCGGATGTCGCTAAAAATATTGGATGGGATTTAGTGAAATAGTGTAGTTGTGTCTCGAGAGCGGTTCTCAGGACAGGGAGTCCAGTGATGGTACGGGCGGCCTATGTATCCTTTCACTAGGACCCTGATAACCTGCTTGTCGACTCAACACACTGAGACACTTGTTGCAAGGAACATTGGAACATGCATCTAGTATGATTGAGTCTTTGAATATCCTTTTTGAATCATATCCCATTTTTTATTACAGATATATATATATATATATTTTCATATGATCACGGTAATCATTGATAATTTTCAGGATTCCCCCATGACAGCATCCAGCTAGGTTACCCTCTCCAATTCGTGACGACTACGTGGAGAGCGATGAGGCTTCCGTCCAGGGAACCTCATGTGATACCCTTCCACCCAGTTCTTCACCAGTAGCCCCTCCACCTAAGGAGAAGTTGTTTGAACTAGAAGTACATGTCTAGGTTGAGTGCCGGTTGAGTGTGCTCTGAGCCTTTCAGCATCACCGACCGCAAAAGTTCCACAGAGCCCCAGATCCCCAGGAAGAGGAATCATGGATAGAGTATGTGGACCAAATTTTCCAGATAGTACGCATAACAGCAGACCATATGGTAGCCTTATATGCTAGCCTTTTCCACGGGATGGTGGGGCATTGGTAGGGGTTCGTTATGCAGACCCACGATGAGTCATCTCTCACATGGGATAGCTTCCAGCAGCTCTTCTGGCAAGAGGACTCCCACTCTTGCTTACACTCCTTTAGGATTCAGGAGCTTCTGTAGTCGTTGTAGGGGGGATTTCCTTGGTTCAGTACTCAGCCTGGTTTTCCGATCTGACATGTTACTCGCAGGATATGATCCGTGATAGTTAGTTTCAGGCGCGGACGTTTGAGCAGGGTATTCGCAGGGAGATTCATGCTAGTGTAGTGACCATGTGCATCCCTACTCATGCTAGGGTGCTAGAGTGGGAACTCATTACAGAGAGGTTCTTTGTTGAGGGACGCTAGCTGACAGGTCCAAGTAGTGGCCACTTCAGAGGAGAGTCCTTGGTGACAGGCGGGCGGGAGAGAACAGAGCCTCAGATGGAGAGGCCCTTCCATGAGCATTCAGAGGGGAAAGTTCATACACCACAGTGGTGTTGTGGAGAATCGAGGAAGGCAGTAGAGAGACAGTGTTATGCCAGTGATGGATGAGGCTACCAAGAACGGGACTGCCCGACCAGGAATACCGAGTAGTTGTGGCAGGAAGGGGGCGCACCGAAGCAGGAGAGGCAGTGTCGTGACCAGGGATCCCCCAGGCGAGGAAAGGGTGGTCCTCAGGGAGGCGGCCCAGGCAGAGCGGTAGGACATAAGGGTCTTGGATGACATTTTTAAGTCCTTCCACCACAACCACCAGGCGGCCCACGCCAGGATCAGGGAGCTGGTGGTAGGGGCTCGTAGGTAGCTTCTGGCTATGGGTGTTTGTGACCCCCCAACACACGAGATTGTTCGAGGTACACTTTGTGTTTAATCTATGCTTGCTTCGGTACTAGTAGACATCGACAACAGCCTTTCCTTTATATCGATATTGTTGGTACAAGATTCGGAGCTTCGAGTAGAGGCACTAGCCCGTACACTTAGCCACAAGGTTCCTACAAGAAGTGGCTCTTTAGTGAAATTTAACTGTAGACAATGCGAACTGTCATTCGGAGGAGGGAGTTTCATGTTGGACCTACTTATCACCACGATGGAACCTTATGATGTCATCCTGGGCATAGATTGGATTTCTATGGTTCACACCCAGATTGACTATCATCACATACGAGTTAGAGGCTTGTTTTCTTATGGGAAGAGGTTCACCATCCTTGGTGAACAAGACCTCATGGAAGAACAGATGGTTACTTTGAGCAGGAGACGCTGACCTTTTTCACACCAGTTGGTGAGAATGGCTCTCGATGTAGCAGTTGCTACAAGCACTTCGATCCCTACCATTGTAGAGGAATACATGGACATATTTCCCGAGGATGTTCTAGAACTACCTTTGAGGTGAGATATGAAGTTCTGCATTGAATTGTAGCCGTGGACTACCCCGATATCATTTGAGGCTTATCAGATGGAACCCACAGAGTTTCGAGTGCTACGAATTCAGCTTGATGACCTTCGTGATAAGGGATTCATCAGGCCTAGTGTATCCCCCTGGGCATCTCCAGTTTTTTTTTTGTGAAAAAGGCAGATGGGAGTCTGCGTCTTGATGTGATTTATCGTCACCTAAATCAGGACCCAATAAAGAACATGTATCCTTTACCGAGAATCGATGACATCTTCGACCAGTTGAGTGGTGCGAAGTGGTTCTCCAAGATTGATCTTCGATCCGACTACCACTAGTTGTATGTTCGTGAGGCTGACATCCCAAAGTTGGGTTTTCATTTTCTATATGGGCATTACGGGTTTATTGTGATTACCTTTTTCGTGACAAATACCCTTGAGGTTTTCATGGCTTTGATAAACTAGATCTTCCAGCCGTACTTGGACCGTTTTTCAGTTGTCTTTATTGATGACATACTCATCTACTATGTGATGAAGGATGAGAATGAAAAGCATTTGAGGATGGTCCTAGTCTTACTCGGAGAGCACCAGCTATATGGGAAGCTCTTGCAGTGTCAGTTCTGGATTCACAGGGTTTACTTTCTGGGGCATGTCATTACGGAGTAGAGATTGGCCATAGATCCCGCAAAGGTAGAGGCAGTTCTTGATTGGGATCCACCCAAGAATGCGTCAAATGTGAGGAGCTTCCTTGGTTTGGTATGGTACTACATGATGATTATTGAAGACTTATCTGGGACTTCTACCCCTTTTACCGCATTAACGTGGATGGGATGACCGTTCACCTGGACTGATCAGTTCCAGAAGGCCTTTGAGGAGTTGAGACAGAGGCTGACTAGTGCTCCAGTTTTGAGGCTACAAGAGGTGGGCATTTGAGTTCATAGTGTACTGCGACACTTCAAGAGCTAGGCTCGGGTGCGTGCTGATGCAGCAATGGGCACTAATTGCATATGGGTCGAGGAAGTTGAGGCCCCATGATTATAATTATGCGACTCACGATTTATAGCTAGCAGTAGTGGTCTTCGCCTTGAGGATATGGAGACACTACCTTCTATGTGAGCATTTTGTGGTCTACTCAGACCACCAGAGCCTCAAGTACATCTTCAATCAAAGGGATTTCAATCTGATGCAGAGGCGCTGGCTGGAGTTTCAGCAGGACTGTGATTTTGATATAGTTTGCACTCTAGTGAAGGGAAATGTAGTATCATATTCCCTTCGTAGGAATTCCCATGCTCATCTAGTGTGGGAAGCTTTGGATTAGTTGGCTTCCCTTCAGCTGACCTTGGTGGAACAATAAGATACGGTTTTTCTGCAGTCGATTGTGTTGACACCTTCACTCCTGAGCATGTGAGAGAGTCGCAGCTGGGGGATGTAGACAGCGAGGTACTTCGTGATCAGATATCCATGGGCAATGCACCCAAGTGGTATTATAATGGAGGTAATTATGAGATCATGTTCTAGGAGTGAGCTGTAGTACCCGTGGATATGCGAAAGGAGGTGATGAGGGAGTTCCACGCTTCTCCCTTGGATTTACATCCTGGTGTGGGGAAGATGTGCAGACACCTTCTATGGTAGGTTTGGTGGTCTGGCATAAAGTGGAGCGTTTCTAACGTTGTTTCTGATTGTCTTACCTGACAATAGGTGAAGGCAGATCATCAAGTTCTGGAAGGGTTGTTGCAGCCCCTTGATTTCACAGAGTGGAAGTGGGATGGAATATATATGGACTTGGTCATAGCGATACCGCACATAGCGAAGGGAAATGATTCCATTTGGGTGATAGTGGACTGACTCACGAAGTCGATGCACTTCCTGGCCATCAGGGAGCAGAGCTCGGTAGAGAGCCTTGGGCAGCTATATGTTCAGGAGATCTTCTTCCTTCATCGAGTACCCTCGACGATCGTCTCTAACCATGACACGTGGTTTACGATGCGATTGTGGTGAGGCCTGTAGAAGGAATTTGGGACTCGGCTATGGATGAGTACATCTTTTCACCCATAGAAGAACTGGAATACCGAGCGCACTATCCAGATTTTAGAGGATATGCTTAGGGAGTTCATGTTAGACTTTGGCCCAAGCTGGGAGAATCACCTACCCTTGGTGGAGTTCGTTTACAACAACAGTTATCACTCTTCTATCAACATTTCACATTTTAAGGCCCTCTACAGGAGACCCTACAGGACACATTTTTTCTAGAAAGGGGTTCGGGAGAGCTCCCTCGGGGCCTTAGAGTCGGTGAGAGCGATGACGGAGAAGGTGTAGGTCATTCGTGAGTGGATGAGGACGGCTCATAGTAGACAGAAGTACTATGCAGATCGTCATCACATGCCTTTGGAGTTGGAGCAGTGGGACCATGCCTTTTTGAGATTCTCTTCGCGACGTGGGACATAGAGGTTCGCCCAGGGAGGAATGTTGTCCTCATGGTTCATCGGCCCCGTTGAGATCGTGCATAGGGTCAGTGAAGTGGCCCATCGTCTTGATCTACCCCCACAGCTGGAAAGGGTGCATACCGTCTTCCACGTGTCGTAGCTGAGGAAATACATGCACGAACCCATGCATGTTATCAACTAGGGAGAGCTGGACATCGAGGATGGAGCCACCTTAGTAGAGCACCTGATGGCATTTGAGGACAGGCAAGAGCGGAAACTGTGTGGATGGACCATTCCTATGGTTCGTGTGCCATGGCAGCACGGGAGATTGCAGTAGAGCACCTGGGAACGGGAGAATCCGATGTGGGATCAATATCCCAAGTTGTTTTTGTTGTTTTTTTGGGACAAAAAACATGAATGAGGAAATGTTGTAAGAACCTGGGTTTTGAGCCTGTAACAATTTGAATTTTTTCTTGATGTTAGTCCAGAGCATGGAATTTAGACGATGTGTGATTCATAGCCCCGGTGCGGCCAGAATTAAATTTTAAGTGTGTCCACACTAGACACGCCAAATAAAATGAATAACTCCTAAAAGGTTGCTCGTATGGGAAACCAGAGGGTATCGTTGTGTCCGGAATGTGTCGTTTACCATAGGAGGGGTGTAACTTTCGCAGGCGTGACCCTTCTGGTGAAAACACCACCAAGGGAATTTTCATAATTTGGTGTCCCCAGGCATGTACACTGTAACTTCTTAATAGAGGCTCAGATTAAAATTATGAGACCGCCGTTGTGCTCAGAACATGGATTTTACCTTAGGGGTGGCTTAACCCCGACTCCACTGAAAGTTCGGGTACGGGGCCTTCGAGCGGGGCGTTTAAGTGTCTTCTATTTAAACACACCCCCCACCATCTACCCCCCCCCCCCTTATTCTTACCCATGGAGAAAGATCTTACCAACAAGGGAGAACCTCCTTCAAGCCTCCCTCTCCCACTCCAAGGAGGGTGGTGGCTTCGACGGATCTTTGGTGAATCGTCGGGGTACGCCCAGCGAGGTAGGCTTGTGCATTTTCAATATTAATTCCCGTAAGCCCTTTAAATGGAATTCTTTTCTTGGAAATGTTGTCTGATCATCAAGCGAAGCTCGTAGTTGTGTAAGGATCGATTTTATCTTCCCAACTATCTTTTCGAATCAAATTTCGGAGTCTCGGGGTGTCTTGGGTGGCCCCGGAAAGTTTTCCGGATGTTTATTTCTTTTCCAGAGATTAAAGGGCCGGTCCGGCGGTCGGAACGGTGGTCTAGTGGTCTCTCAACAGAAGTGGAAGCTCCCAGTAGCAAAGTCGGTTACCAGGACAGTGGTATGGTGGCGGGCTCCAGGCGGCGGCGGCTTCATGCAGTGCGGCAGGCTCCAGGTGGGGGTACCCGGGTGGAGGATGTCGGCTGGGTGGACTGGGGGTCGCGGCACACGACCCCGCGCGGGGGACAGAGACACACTGAAGTCGGGTCTCTCTGTGGACTAGCGACGGGCCATGAGGGCCGGTCGGCATGGTGGACCATGGGTCTGCGACCGGGCTACACAGCAGAGCGGCCTATCGGCGCTACGAGATGGGCCGACTGGCCCAGGCCAGGTGGACCGGCCATACCGGGCAGGTCCAAACCAAGGGGGTTCATCCCCTGACTTCGGACACCCGTAACATCCACTACAGGTGTCTGTTTTGTGTGCAGTCTATGGAAATTCAATCCAATTCTCGAGAAAAAGCTTTTGAGATGGTCTTGGGATATTTTAATTCCCGAGACAGGGGCTCGGTGGCGCATCACGCTCGTTATGTACTACATCGGGATTCTTCCTTCGAATTGCACAAACACATCCAGAGTCTGTGTGAGGCCCTTTTAGCAGGTATTGTGACCCTGGCGTCGAGACAAATTAGTCTAGGGTGGTTTTAGGCATTGAAGTCGGAGTTGAGGCTTCGGCCCCATGAGTCGTCTTTTATTCTGTGAGTAGTGTTTTGCTACTTTTTCACCAGATGTCCGTTCAGGGAAAATGAGTAGTCGTTTTGGCATGTTTTTATGAGAGAATCATAATGGCGCAGTTCGACCGACCTCATTTGGGACCATTGTGTGGGCCCCACATGACACAGTATGGGCATAAAGTGGCGTTGACTAAAATTTTCGTCAGGAGTTCATTTCCAGCAAGTAAGTAGTCTATCTCGCATGTTTTTCCATGAGGATTGCAATAGTGTAATCTATTTGGGTGTGCATAGCCTCTTTCGAGATCTCATTAAATGTGAAAACATAAAATGAAATTTGTGGGAGTTTTCTTTGATACACTCTGACCCAACACACGTTCGGGATGTTATAGACACAAAGTGATGGAACGGGCAGCGTGGAGTTATCGAACCAGTTACGTGTTTACCCTCCAGAAGGGCTGGGAAGTGGGATACCAGTTGACCTTAGGGTTTACCCCCCAACGTGGTTGGGAAGTGGGTTACCCATTGATATTAGGGTTTACCCTCCAGATGGGCTGGGCAATGGGTTACCAGATGACCTTTTATGGTTTACCCTGGAGTAGGGCCGGGTAGTGGGTCACCAGACGACCTTTTAGGGTTTACCTTCCATAAGCATTGGGTAGTGGACACTCGATGACTTATTAGGGTTTACCCTCCCACAGGGCTGGGTAGTGGGTCACCCGACGACCTTTTGAGGTTTACCATCTAGTTGGGCTGGGCAGTGGGTTACCCGAAGACTTCTTTCAGACTCTGCCCCTTTCGATGAGGCTAGTCAGCATTTTTTCTCTGTGGTTACTAGATCAGTACTTTTTGGTGGTACAGTTTAGTGATGAGGAAGCTTTGACGTGCAGGACTATTGTGCATTAGTTATGGATACCCTATAACTGTTGGCAACTTTTCCTGGGCTGAGCTTGGATATGGAGATCCCCTTACGCACTCGTTCGGGTTTCTTGTTGAGAATATATATATATATATATACCCTACTTATCTTCCCACTCCTTAGGCCTAGTTACTCTACTTCTAGTAGGGGAAAAGACACGCGTGGTATTCCACGTACATTCCGTTTCTAGCTCCTCTTCATTGGGACGAGTCTACTTCCTTTATTTTGTTGGGTTGAGCTGCACTCTCTATATTGTACTCTTACTTTGGTATATCTATCTTATACCATTTAGTATCTTCTTTGTTTCTCCCTAGAGATTTTGGGGCATCCTACTGTGTAACCTTATACTCACGCCTTCTTGGGCTTTTCCCCCACTTGGTGTGCCTTTGCAGATGACAGACAGGTTGATTAAGACTCTGGAGCAGTGTATAAGACACACGAGCTTGGGATGCGTTCGATGGTTAGAGTTGGTATTTTAGGTGTGAGACTCACCAGCTGTTTACTTTTGTTACCTGTTGCCGGGTAGTGGCACTTTTCTAGTTGGGAGTGTGTTTTTTCCCTTTTCTTTCTAGCATCTTGTCGGCACTTTACCTTTTTTCTTATTTAGAAGTCGATGCAAGACTGTGGTTGGTTTATAGTTGTTTTCGTTTTGGTTTTCTTTTTACTTTTCACTTATGCATTGAGTGGGATATGTGTGCATTTACAGGTACTTAGGAGAATTCCTCCCTAATATTTTTACGCCTTCAGTGCTTGTCGCCAGCCCCTGGCCTATGGAGGCGGGCTTGGTGTAGTAGTGGCTCGAGACCGGTTGGTCTGGGATGTGACACTGAAGCCTTATCGAAGAAACTGGAGGCCATTGAGACCTCTAAGAAGGGAGAATGGAATAGGATAGTGAAGGAAGTGGATGAAAAGGAAAAAATACACAGAGGATAAGGTAACCCAATCCGCACCACCAAATCCTAATAAGAAACAAGAATATCTGGATGAGGTTGTAGAAAAATGGAGGGAAGAAAAGCAGAAAAAGAAAGAAGGGGAGCCTTGCTTTGGTTTGGATCCTGCTGAAGCAAATGTTTTGAAATAAAAGACTGCTGATGAGCATGAAAATCAAGAAAATGAAAAGAAACAAAAATAAAGGTGACTGAAGCATAGATTGTGCAATCTCTTCTAAAGGATGCTGAGAGAGCCTTCGAAAACATTGTTGTACCACAATCCTTCTTTGTAGAATCGTTAACAGGGACTCCGGGAATGAAATTTGTGACTCTGGAAAATGTACAAGATAAAGTAGTGGAGGAAGAAGAAGAGGAAGAATAAGGTAGTGGTTATGTTGAAGATATGATTAAGTAAGTAGAAGATTTCCATATGAAGGAAAGTCCATCTGAGAAGCTTTCAATACGAACTTCTGATGATGAGTCTTAAAAGCTTTCTACTCCTGGGTAAGATAATAAATGTGAAGATGACAAGACTGAAGAATTAGTGAATATGCTATCTGAAGAATTAAGTTGTAATCATGATTTCATTCATCCATAAGATTCTATGGTAGGAGCTGATAAGGAAGAGATAGAGGAAGATAAATTTGTTCAGCACTCTGATAGTGAACATGAATCTATTGGCCAATTGGAGGCCATTCCGAAGGTTGATAAGGGAAATGGGTTGTAGTTGATACACCTACAAAGGATATTGTATAGAATAAGGATGATGGTGGTTCATCAACAAGAAAATCTACTGAGTTGGAAAAAGTAACCTCACCAAGAAAAATATCAGATTCAGAATCATCTTCTCTGGGACATGATTTCGTAGTCCAAGCTTTGAAAAAGCTTGAAGGCAATATTTCAACATTTTCCTATATAGACTCCAGATTCTAGGTGCTTCAACACACCCTAAATCATAAATTGGATTCAGTATCCACGGTAATGGATAAGTGTGTCAAGCAAGAGGATTGTTTCAAAACATTTTTCAAAAAATGGGAAGCCCACAAAAGATCCTTCAAGAAGATGACCAGTTGGTCAAGGAAAACTATAAAATACATGATAAGTCTTGATGAGTTCCAGGAATGTTTCATGTATGCCTTTGACACCATCAATGTGATGATCAAGGATCCCACAAATAGTTTTCAGGAGAATATTACTCTGGAACAGAATTACGGTATTCAAGAAGTGAATGATCTGAATGGGATGTTGTATTCAGTTGCTGAATGTTTGAAAAGATAAAGGGATCTCAGTATTGAGATAGAAAAGAAGCTTGTCAAGTAGAACAAAGCCTTGAAGGCTAAGGCATAGGTTCTTATGGCTCAAGAAGAAAAAATAAAATCCATAGTGAAGAAAACTGAGGATCAGGATCAAATTATCAAGTGATCAAATAAGATCACAAAGAGCTAAAGAAGCTCAAAACTATTGTGAAGAAGTTGGTGCTGAAGTAAATGGAAGGATAAAATTTTTCAATTACGATCTTCTGTTTTATTCAATCATTGTATAAATTTTACCAATCCTAATGAAATTTTCGGTTCCTCTATGTATATTATTTGATTTTCTTATACTAATATTTTAGATACCATAACAAATTTTCCATTCCCTATATTCTTTTTTGGAAATCACATAGGGGGAGAAAGGAAAAATTAATACTAAGAAATGAACAAATTTCTCTACGTAAGGGGGGTTCACCTAAGGGGGAGTTCTTATACAAGAATATTTCCATAATCAATGAATTTCTATGTCTCATTCCAGAAATCTGGAATACTATCCTTTGTGTGCCCAAATCCAAAGTAGGAGTTAGTCATATTCATCTTTTCCTATGTGTTAAGGGAGAGAAGTTTTAAATTCAAAGGTCAAAAATATATTTTATAAGTCCATATATTCTTTTTTGCAAGGATGTTTGTGCTTTCCAAAAAGGGGGAGATTGTGGAGTCAATATGGTTTCCTTATGAATTTTCCATTCCTTTATGTTCTAAAAATAAAAAACACCTTATCTTAAGGAAAATTTCATTTACACTATGTTTTATCTTCATAAGGAATGTTTCCTCCCCCAAATAAAATTTATCCTTACAATGTTTTTTGTTATTCATTTTATTTATAAGTGTAATATTTGGTCTCATATATAAATCCTTTGAATCTTATATACACATTGATATAAAGCATTATGTTTTCAAGATCTGGATTCAGGTTCTAAATTCATTGACTTCATGTTTTGATCTTTCTGAGTTCATACTCCGAGGTCTCTGAATTCGGACTCTGAACATTCTGTGTTCATACTCCGAGTTCTCTGAATTCAGAATCTGAACATTCTATGTTTAGACTCCGAACATTCTATGTTCAGACTACTAATTCTCTTCAATTCAGACTCTGAACTTTCTATGCTCAGAGTACAAATTCTCTTGAATTCAGACTCCAAACTTTCTAGTGCCAGACTCCGAATTCTATGAATTCAGACTCCAAATTCTTAGGAATTAAAATTCCAAATTTTCGTGAAATTCAAACTTCAGAATACTATAGAATTCAGTTTCAAAATTCCTTTAAATATATAATCCGAATATCTATGTTTTTTAGACACCGAATGTGTTTTTTGTTAGACATCGAACTTTTATTTTCCCTTACATTATGAAAAATGTATTTCATTATGCAACCATATTTTTTCTTACTTGTGTTTTGGTTATAAAAATATGTCATGAATATAGTTACATACTCACCATTTATTGAGTGACATGTGTACAAGTCCCTGAAAAATTCAAGTAAAAATATAATCGTAGGAGGAGGGAGTCGATTGTTGAGAATGTGCCTATAAATTGGAGCTCATTTAAAGGAGCTCAAACAAGTTGATCAATCTTGATATTACATGTTGCTGAAGTGATTTCTATTGAGATATTCATTCATTCATTGTGTGTACTAGGATTCTTGTTGAAAATTTCTTCATGCAACTCTGAATGTTGCTGAATACATTTGAGGGCTTCCTAGGATAAGAAGACAGAGGTGATGACTGCCTTGAAGTTGAGGGCTTGTGGGGATAGCAAGACAAACTCTGATCTTTGTGTTGAGGGCTTACCCTAGTGTGGGTAAGATTGGATTTCTTGAAAGTATAAATCAATGGACCATTATCCAAGGGTGTTGTATACCCTTTTCTTTCAGTTAAAAGGTTTACTATTTATTACTTGTATTGTTTCAAGTTTTCTGCTGCATTTTGGTTGTTGAGGAAAGTATAACTATCAAATACTTTCATATACTTGTATAATATGATTTAGAGAGATTCTATATGCTTTAAGGTAGAATATTTATATTTTTAATCTTTTGGTATGTTTCAGTTCTATGTCTACTTTTTCAGAGTTACATTTTTGGAATAACATTTCTAGAATATATAATTTTTGTAGAACTAGAGGTTTTGTGAATTTACCTTGTTTAACATTGTTAAACATTACCAACTTTAAATGTTCCCAAATATATTTTAAATTATACAATTCACCCCCCTCTTATATATTGATCATCTACATCATTATTTTGATCAAACAGTTGGTATGTTAGGAGAATATCATACTCCATACCAACCTAACAATATTATCTATTCCTTAATAAAAACATTAATGTAATTATACTATATTAATTCAATGAGAATACATTTTTTGAACATTTTCTTCTATTTATGTTCTCAAGATTCGTAAATTGTATTTTAAGATACATACATTATATCTCTATTCGATCAAAAAACCGACTTCTTCTATAAACATTTTTTATAAAAAAAATCATGGAATTATTTAATCATACTCTTTGATTTTAATATAAAATTTTATCATTATATGTTTATTATAGAAAAATTGAATTGTTATATCATGTTATAAAATGAGGACCATTTAGGATATCCTAAATATTTTGAACTAATATTTGTTTTAACATGTACATAATTAATGAAATTTACTAATGTTATGGACTATATTTTCATTGAACCATATTTTTTATGTTTATGTGGTTATATTCAATGAAAATTATTTGGATATTTTTAAATGTCATAAAAAGTGTTTTTCAAAATTGGAAGGCAATTTTCCTCATAAAATTCGCCATGTGATATTTCATAAATATTTTCAATATATGATGGAATCAACTATTGTAAATTATGTTTAACTAGGGACGTGATCCAAGGATACAGTTATTATTATTTCACTAAATTTTTATATTATGATGATAATATTTTTATGAATCCCCTTTCTCTCCCATGGGTCATTGAATGATAAAGTTATTATAAAACACACTTCCTTTCCCACTGATTATGCTACGGTGAAATAAATAAATGATTAAGAAACCCATTACTTTTACTAGGGTAATAAATTAGTAAGATTTATTCGAAATCCATTTCATTTTATGTGTTCTAATATAATAAATTTTTTGTGATCATTTAGAACTCATATGTCAAATTTTGTTATGTAAAAGTGGTTATGTTATATCCAAGGATTAATTAGTTGTTAATACCATGGATGGGTGGGGCCGACATCTACCAACAATGTATTTGGTAGTTGTTAATTGTAATTGAGATCAAATGGTCCATGGGTGATCATCTAAATATGTAAATATAGTATACTCTAGGGTTATATTAATCTCATAATAGGGTACAAGGGAGGTTATATCAAGACCACCACAAAAATTATTTTTTTTAAAAAAATCAACTTTTTTGGAAAGTGGGAAATCATACATAGAGAACATCCATTCACCCATATCCCCATCCATATGACACACCATGTTCAAATTTCAAAACCCAAATTCAAAATTCAAAATCCAAATATAAAAACCTCCAAAAACCACATCGACCAATGAGATACCCACCACAATCCACATCAAGATGATTCCCTGAAAATCATTATACATCCATCATCAAGTCACCGACCTGACATCTCATTACCATTACAACCATCACATCTACACATCAACAACACATATCCCACATCAGTTATCACTACCATCCAATTCTCTGACATCCACAACCATCACCAACCACCGTCGTCGCCATCACACAGAACCAATGGGCCTTCCATGAATACTGAACCACGACCACCATGGCCATATCCGTTCAAACACCATAATATAATAGCATCACATTGACATTCCCCACCACCAGATCACAAAAATATCAACAAAAAACCCACTCCATCAACCGACTGAAGAAAAAACCTCCTAGATCACTGATAACCACTCTAACAACACCTCCCAAACCTTTCAAGATAGCCACCTTGCCAGACTGAAGCAATGTGGAGAGGTGATAACTATATCCAGAGCAGAGTAAGAGAAGCATCGGGCCTTCACAGGTAGACCTGAACATTTCTTACATCATCAGACCAAAATGAAACTTTACTGGCACCAGAATGTGTGCAAGGACACCTCTAGAACCTCCACTGCAACGCAACACACAACCCAAACCCTCATTGAATCGATCACATCTAACCGTCCTGAAAGGGAGAAGTTGATCTACAGGCCAGTTGGGAGTATAAGCATGGAGGTAATCTGATTCAATACGTGTAACAACCCATGATTTTATAGTATGTTATTTCTTCTATGTAATTTAATAACATTCACTACACACAACACCGAGTTCTAGTGCACCATGACTTACCAACCAAGCCGTTCAAAAGAAGTTATGAATAGTATTAACTGAATTTTGAACATTATATAATACTTATAGTTTTAGAATCCATATTATGAGTTTTTTTAGACATAATGTAAGAACAAATACACTTTTTTCAGATAAAAGAATTATTTTTAAAAAAAATTAAATTTTACAGCGTTTTAATGGAGAAGCCATTTTAAATCCAATATTTGAAACTTTTATATATTAAATTTGACAAAATAAACTTCTTATTTATAATTGGGACATAAGAATTTAGTTTCTTTTATGATTTGGTTTTTTTTATAACATTCATATTTGGGTGAATAGTGAAAATACTATATTTTAACTGAAAGAAACTTTTTTAATAAAAATAATTTATATTTTTAAATTATAAATTTTAATAGTATTGAAGTATAAATATATTATATTTTTAAAATTTAATCCAATTATGGTCATTATAAGTAATTTCACCTTTAATTTGGAAATAAACAAGTGTCAAACTTTTGATAGTTATTAAAAATACACCTTTTGTTTTTTATAGCGGGAAGTAATTTTAAATTAATAAATGAACCTTTTACGTTTTTAATTTGGTAAAATAGACTTAATTTTTGGATTTTTAATATCAAAATTAGCTTAGGGTGAATTTTTTTTACTTTTATAATAACATTAATAATTTGATAATTAGTGAAAATTACTAAATTTTATTTAAAAACAACTTTTTTAATTGAAATTATTAACAGTGATAAATTATGAATTCCAGTTATTTTAAAGTATAATTTGATTATAATTTTACTATTTAATCCAATTTTGGTCATTGGAAATAATTTGATATTTAAACTGAACATCAGAAAGTGTCAATCTTCTGATAGTTATTATTTGTTAAAAACACGCTTTTTGTTTCGATCACAAAAATTAATTTTAAATTAATTATTGCCCCTTCTGTATTTTGAATTTGAAAAAATTGATTCCATATTTGGAATCAGGATGTCCAAATTGTGAAAATAGGAATCTCTTATTTTTATACATTTTGAATAATTACTTCGGAAATTATTTTATTTACCATGGTTAAAGGATAAATCTGGTAAATAAGGGTAAACAAATAATATTATAATAATATTAAATTACCCTCAAACGTGTCCTAACCCTATTTTTTGATACATGTCCAATAATTGGCATCTTTGGGTCGAATTTGGGACCCTATGGATCCACTTGTAGGTGATAAGGACACATTATATTAAATAAGTTAATGTAAATACAAAAATTACAATAGCATATATCTTTTAGAAAAACAATTTATACATAGGTTTATATATGTTATATTTTCGACTATAAATATTCATTAGAAATATAATAATATTTCATAAATAATGTTATTTTATATATAATTTTTAGACATTGAATAATTATATTTATTTATGACACAATAATGATGCAGTATTTTTCTCATTAATAAAAGAATAAAATAATTATTATTATAAATGTTAAAATAAATATAATTTGAAATATTTGATTTCATAAAATAATTTTTTTTGGATAATATTACATGTTATTATTTCTTAAATTAATTTGTTTCTAATTAATAAAGTTGTTAAGACTTTAAAAAAAATCAATTATTAAATGTTGTCAAAATTGACATTAATGTGTTTTTAAAACAAATAATATATTATTAAATGATATTCTATTTTTAAAAATCAATGTTTCGGCCAACAGACTTATATCATGATATTTGTATCATTAATGGACCACTTGTGGGTTTCTTGGATGTATATAGTATGTTTATTAACTATATAAGCAAAAAAAACAAAGTGACAAGGTAAGTGTCAAACAAATTAACTAACAGTAAAAAGTAAACGATAAGGTTAATAATGTGACCAAAACCGGTCAAAAACCTATTGACTGCGTTTTTTTCGATCTATCCCCACCTTATACTTTGAATAATCCACTTTTTTGGCATTAGAAACTGAATATGAATTTATTATGAATTAATACTTTATGTTTTTTCAAAAGAGCCCCCCCCCTTATAAAAGGACACCACTTCTAACCAATTCCTTACACCTCTCATGCTTTTTGGCTCATCCAAACTCTGCCCAATTAAGATACATACATCCCTATCCTCCTTAAAGAATCTTTAACTTAGGAATAAGGCACTTAAACAGTACTTTATGGTTAAAACCATATGGATTTACCCAAATTAAAGGTAACAATTTCTCTTAGATTCTTTTCTTTTATTTTAATTCTAGAACCCCTAAAATCTTCTTATTCTCCCTTATTTTGTAACACCACCAGTATAATCAATGTACTAGGATATTGTTATGAGACGTATTTGGACTACACATACACAAACCTCCATCTAATGGGTGAAGAACATCATGTTTCTATGGATGGAAACCAAACGTCTCACGAAACGATGATTGTTCAGTTATCTCCTACCACCACTCAAGGTGGCCATTATGATGGCACTATAATTAAATATGATACTAATGATATTTATTTTATTTATAATATTCTTTAATTCCATTTTATATCATACCATTATTCATCTAATATTGTATATATATACGATAATTTCATTTGAGGATGTGTGGACTACCGCCCCCTCAAAGTGATATGACTCGGTCATACCATACATGTAACTTATAAAGGACAGTGTTAATGAACATAAGTAAAACACATAAGATATTATATTATACTTGAATAATAATATAACTATGTATCATTTGTTTTTGGTTCCTTTTAAAATAAAATAATGAAATAGAAGTAGCGTTCCTGCGTATGTACGAACTACCGTCTCCACGAACACAATGAGATTCATTCCCCATCATATCCATTCAAGTATAATTGTCATTTTATGATTAAAAATAAGGTTTAAAGACTTTATATAATTCTATATATTAATAATATACATCCCATCCATCAAAAATATGGCTCACATAATAATGAATATAAAGGAAAATGAATTTGTTAACACCCAAAACGATGATAATACTAATATTTTATTAACAATGAAATGTTAAAAGATCACATATGATGTCATATTAATGTATATTATTATTTTTTAATTTAATAAAAATTAGTCCACCATTATAAATGTGGTTAACCTAACCTCAACCAAGAAAATTTACAGGGTAAGGGGTTTTCATCTCACTCCTTATTCCAGTGAGATTCATGCCATATTGCCACTATTACCTTTTGTGTGGAGTATGAAATACCCATAATTTTATTCTTTGTATAATACACATTAATTTATGTATATTTACATATTCATTGTATGATACATCTTTCATGGGGTATATGTTTCGTAAGTTACCAAATCTGTAAGGGTTAATTCCTCAATCTCATTATTATACGAGATTGTTTATGTGTATGTATTTACTGGGAAATTTTTCTCATCCATGTCCATTTTTTATAAAAATGATTTCAAAATGAATATTTTAAGGATTTTTTAAAGGTAAAAATTATCACGTTCAGAATTTTAAATGTTTTAAAGATTTATCTTTCTAAATAATTTTAATTAATGTCCATATTTTCAAAATGGTTTTATGGATTTATTTATGTGGACATGAATATTTTTAAATGAAAATTATTTTCAAAAGTTTCAAAGTGGTACGGGACACTTTGATTCAAAAAACACTTTTAAATTATTTCCTTTATAAATGTGTGACTTTTCAATGATTAAAAAAATAGATATTTCTCTCAAATAGTTTTGATTTCATCTATGTCAATATCCTTTGATTGATTTTAAGCTTATTTGAAGTTGATTTATTATGATACAGAACATCCATATCGTATTGAAGTTTTTGTGATATGTTTGATTGTGGATGTGTTATTTTTATACCATTCATGGTTTATGGATAAAGTATTGACATTTAGTATGCTATTTTTAATACGAATGTTTATGTTATGATTAAACCTATTCATATGAGGAATGCATTGGACTTAATAAGTAACGGGTTGAGTCGGCTATAGCTCCGCGATGCATCGATAAGACTCATTAGATAAACTAGTGTCTTGTCATGAGACCTTGACAAAATCTTATTTGTAGTCTTGGCACGAGGCCTTGGCTATGTGGTTATGATAGACTGGAATTATGCATTCCATCATTATGAAAGTGGTTATTGATATTGCATGTGATTATTCAACTAGTAAAATATCCATGTAAATAACTAAATGGAATTATTTCATTTTATTTTTTTTACATATTATGATAATGTTCAAGTTTAAAAGGATTTTGTTTTATTTATGCATTGCCTTAAATTTTTAAGTTTATTAATGATAGTTTTCGCTATATTGTTATCCTCACTGAGCATCTGAGCTCACCCCTTTCTATGTTTTATTTTTCCCAGGATGTGTAGAAATATTTTATGACTGACCTGTATGGATAGTCTGAAGGGGATATGAGTTTGGACTATGGACACTATGTTATTTTAGTTTTTCACTTTATGATTTAATGTAACATTTATGAATATATGTAGTTTTTCCAAGGCTACTAAACTAATCAGTATTTTGAAACTTTATCTTTTGTGATCATTCCATTGTTATGTAATAATGCACCGATACATGGTAACTGGGGTCAGGGCGTTACAGTTGGTATCAGAGGAAGTTTAGTACAATCTTTGGAAGCTAGATTTAGATAAACTCTGATTAGAGCACATAGACCTAATATGGACTTTTAGGATTAGTATAGAATAACTTATTAGAATTTTGGCATTGTATATATTTTGTGAGTTTTCGGAGCAATACATCCATTTCTAGGAACGAGCTGGTAGAGGCGACTCTGGCATAGATGTACCTTTGGGTATAACACGAAAACACCGCATTGAGCTAGACTGGAATGGGAACGGGTGCATGACAACGGTCGTTGCTGCATTCTAGGTTACGACACTCCTGGGGGATATGCTTTGGATAATTTTCATTTTCTTTACAATCCATTATAAAGGTTTTATGAGTATATACATACTCCAAGAAAACATTTTAAGATTATGGATTATATCAATAAACTATTTAATTAATGTTAAGTGTTTTACAAGATTGGGATTTTTGATTGCTATTCATAAACTAATTTAGTGTGTTCCATTTTTTAGAAATGGTTCCCTATAGAAGGAATGAGAACTCCATCAATACGAATGATCCAAAGAGTAAGAAGGATCATATAATTCATGATCTTAAGTAAGAATTTAGAAGGGAAATAGTCTACCATGTATTATCATCATTTGAAGAAATATTATCATGTTTTGATATGATAATTAAATAGTTATCAGAATCCTATGGATTTGAATGGAATCCAGAGTAGAAAAGAATGGTAGAGAGAAAGATCGATAAAGGGAAGAAGGCAAAGAAGGATTTTCCCATATGTGATAACTATGGAAAGAATCACCTTGGAAAATTACTTAAGGGAATGAGAGTTTGTTATAAGTGTGGAGAAAAAGGACACCACATTCCTGATTTCGAGGGTAAGAAAAAGGTTTCAATTATACAATGCTTCGTCTACAAGGAGTGGAGACACTACTCGAATCAATGTTCAAATCATCAGAGTATTCCCCAAATGATGCTATTGGATAATAATAATGTTATGATTCTACTAAAGATGAAGAGGAATTAATGGTGTTCTTATGTTGTTATTCAAGAATTATTCCATTTGACTGTTGTATCAACGATATACTGGTTATATGAATTATAGAGATAAATAAGGATTGTGTTGTAGTACTACTTTATTGAATATTTGAGATTATATGGTACTATGAAATGTGAATAAACATGAATTTAATATTTTTTTTGAAAATAAATTGTTGAAGGAAAGGTAATCCATAATATGGTCTTGATACTAAGGTAGTAAATTTGGAGTAAGAGATGGTTGATTTGGATAAATTATATTGGATATTTCTGACTACCTTGGCACTGATTAATGGTTTGTTTATTCTATTTGACTGTTGTATAAATAAGGTTTTATGGTATTTCAGGATGTTGTAGTGCTTTAAAAGAATACACGATGAACGTGTTCACATGCTATTACATGGGAAAAAGGATTTTCATTGTGTTTACCTACCTTATAAATTTTGGACTATGTGTTGGAAAGAAGTATTTTAGATTAGTCTAGTTTGTGATTATTTTTTGATTTCTATACAATGGACAGCCCGAAAGTTGGGCAGAAACCTGTTGCCTCCGGCAAGGCTGCGAGACATGAACCCCCAACAGAAGGGCGATAAGGGTGTATCACCTACCACTGACCCACGTGATGTCCTGGATTTAATGATGTAGTTTTTTTAATGGTTCTTCTAGATGAATTATAAATATATATTTTTAACCCTATACAAATAGCATAACTAGAATATTATTTATAAGTTCTATTATCTTTTAGAGTAAAAGATTAGTTTGTGGTAGAACATAGTTAAAGGAAGGAACTCTACCGGTTATGTATACATATTTCTTATTCTATTATTCGATGATGAAATTAATTCTTATAATTTAGTGAAGGGTATCTTAAAACGAAAAATTTGTTATCCTAATACCGTATGTTTTTTTGAACCGATGGTATTTTAAATCATTATAGATTGATGAATTTAAGGCCCTCAATTTTACAATTGTTTGTGATTGATGACATCAATCTCTACCTAAAAATATTTACATTTTTCATCCAATTATATGTATTTAATTCCCACCAATGTTCTCCTAATCGTGATCATAATTTGGTGGTGACCCTTTCATTTCCCTTTTCGTCATATTAAGACTAAATTTTACTAACCTGATTATCGATGTGGGTTTTCCCAAATGTATTTTCTATTTTCAACCTTTTATTTTTTTAAAATTATTTCAAATTGCGAGGACGAATTTTATTGAAGGAGGGAAGAATGTAACACCCCAATATTTCATAGTACGTTATTTTTTCAAAGTAATTCAATAACATTCACTACATGCAACACCGAGTTCTAGTGCACCATGACTTACCAAACAAGCCGTTCAAAAGCGGTAATGAATAGTATTAACTGAATTTTGAACTTTACATAATCCTTATAATATTAGAATCCATATTATTAGTTTTTTAGACCTAATTTAAGTACAAATACATTTTTTCAGATAAAAGAAGTACTTTTCAAAAAATGGAACTTTACTACTATTTATTGGGGAAGCCTTTTTAAATCCTATATTTGAAACTTTTATATATTCGATTTGAAAAAATAAACTTCTTATTTATAATTGGGACATAATAATTTAGTTTCAATAATGTTTTGGTGTTTTTCTGATCACTTTCATATTTTAGTGAATAAGTGAAAATACTATATTTTAACTGAAAACCACTTTTTTAATCAAAATAATTTATATTGTTAAATTATAAATTTTAATGGTATGGAATTATAAACAGATTATATTTTTAAAATTTAATCCAATGATGTTCATTTTAAGTAATTTCACCTTGAAATTGGACATAAACAAGTGTCAAACATTTGATAGTTATTAAAAATACCCCTTTTAGATTTAATAGCGGGATTTAATTTTAAATTAATAAATTCAACTTTTTTGTTTTTAATTTTGTGAAATATAGTTCATTTTTGGATTAGAAATATCAAAATTACCTTAGGGTGAAATTTTTGCACTTGTCTGATAACTTTCATATTTTGATGAATAGTTTAAATTACTAAATTTTAATTAAAAATAACTTTTTTTAATCGAAATAATTAATAGTGATAAATTGTGAATTCGAGTGATTTTAAAGTATAATTAGATTATAATTTTACAATTGAATCAAATTTTGGTCATTTGACATAATTTTATATTTAAACTGGACATAAGAAAGTGTCAATCTTTTGATAGTTATTATTTGTTAATAACACACTTTTTGTTTCGACAACGGCAGTTAATTTTAAATTAATTTATACCACATCTGTGTTTTGAATGAGAAAAAATAGATTCCATATTTGTATTAAGGATTTCCATATTTTAAAAATAGGTAACTCTTATTTTTAGACATTTTGAATAATTACTTTGGTAATATTTTATTTACCTTGGTTAAAGGGTAAATCCGGTAAACAATGGTAAAAAAATAATATTATAATAATATTAATATAACCTAAAACGCGTCCTAACCCTATTATATGATACATGTCCGACCATGGGCATCTATGGGTCTATTTGGGGACCTCATGGTGCCACTTTTAGGTGATAAGGACACTTTATATTAATTAAGTTAAAGTAAATACAAAAATGACATAAGCATATATATTTTAGGAAAACATTTTTTACATATGGTTATATATGTTATATTTTAGACTATAAATATTCATTATAAATATAAACATATTTCCTACATAATGGTATTTTATATATAATTTTTAGACATTGAATTATTAAATTTATTTATGACAAAATAATGATGCAGTATTTTCCTTATTAAAAAAAGAATCAAATAATTAGTATTATAAATGTTAACATAAATATAATTTCAATGTTTTGATTTCATAAAAGACTTTTATTGGTTAATATGACATGTTATTATTTCTTAAATTAATTTGTTTATAATTAATAAAGTTGTTAATACTTTAACAAAAATCAACTTATTATATGTTGTCAAAATTGACATAAATGTGTTTTTAAAACAAATAATATATTATTAAATGCTATTCTATTCCTAAAAAACTAATAATCGGCCAAATGACTTATATAATGATAGTTGAATCATTAATTCACCACTTGGTGGTCTCTTGGATGTATATAGTAAGTTTATTAACTATATAAACTTAAAATACAAAGTTACCTGGTAAGTGTCAAACTAACTAACTAAGAGTTAAAACTAAAAGATAAGGTTAATGAAGTGAATCAAACCTGTCCAAAACCTATTGGATGAGATGTTTTCGACCTATCCCCACCTTATAATTTGAATAATCCACTTTGTATCCATTATAAACCGAATACGAATTTATTATAAATTAATACTTTAAGTTTTTCCTAAAGACCCCATCCTCACCCTTATAAAAGGACACCAATTCTAACCAATTCCTCACACCTCTCATGCCTTTTGGCTCGCCCAACCTCTACCCAATTAAGATTCTTACATCTCTATCCTAGTCCTAGAATCATTAGCTTAGGAATAAGGAACTTTAATAGTACTTTTTGGTTCAAACAAAAGGGAGTTACCCAAATTAAAGGTAACGATTTCTCTTAGCTTATTTTCTTTTATTTTACTTCTCTAACCCCTAAATTCTTTTAATTCATTTCATTTGTAACACCACCAGTATACTCAATATCCTATGATATTGTTATGAGATTAATTATAACTAAAATTACACACACCTCCATCTAATGGGTGAAAAACATAATGTTTCTATGGATGGCAACAAAACGCCTCACGATACGATTAATGTTAAATTATCTCCTACCACCTCTCAAGGTGGCCATTATGATGGAACTATAATTAAATATGATATTACATATATTTATTTTATATATAATGTTCTGTAATTCCATTTTATATCATACCATTACTCATTTAATGTTGTATATATATACGATAATTTCATTTGAGGAAGTGCGGACTACGGCCCCCTCAAAGTGATATGACTCATTCATACCATACATTGAATGTATAAAATAATGTGTTAATGAACATAAGTAAAACATATAAGATAATATATAATACTGTAATAATAATATAACTATGTATCATTTGGTTTTGATTACTTTTAAAAAATGAAATGGAAGTAGTGTTCGTGCATACGTACGGACTACCGTCTCCACGAACCCGATGAGATTCATTCCCCATCATATCCATTAAAGTCTAATTGTCATTTGATGATTAAAAATAATGTTTAAGGAATCGATATCATTCTCTATATGAATAATATAAATCCCATCCATCAAAAATATGGCTCACATTACAAAGAATATAAAGGAAAACGAATATGTTAACACCGAAAATGATGATAATACTAAGATATTATTAACAAAGCAATGTTAAAAGATCATATATGAAATCATATTAATGAATATTATTATTTTATAATTTAATAACAATTATTTCACCATTATACAGGATTTTAACTTACCCTCTACCAAGGAAATGTACAAGGTAAGGGGTTTTCATCTCACTCTTATTCCAGTGAGATTCATGCCATATTTCCACTATTACATTTTGTGTGGTGTATTTACCGCCCATAATTGTATTATTTGTGTAATACACTTTAATTTATGTGTATTTACATATTCATTGTATGCTACCACTTTCTAGGGGTATATGTATCATATGTTAACAAATTTGTAATTTTTAATTCCTCAATCTCATTATTTTCCGAGAATGTTTATGTGTATGTATTTACTTGGACATTTTTATCATCCATGTCAATTTTTTATAAAATTTAATTCAAAATGAATAATTTTAGGATTATTGAAATGTACTCTTTATCAAGATCAGAATTATAACTTTTATAAGGATTTAACTTTCTAAATCATTTTAATTAATGACCATATTTGCAAAATGATTTTATGGATTTATTTATGTGGAAATGAATGTTTTGAAATGATAATTCTTTTCAAAAGATTCAAAGTGGTATGGGACACATTGATTCAAAAATCTCTTTTAAATTAATTACTTTATAAATGTGTGACTTTTCAATGATTTAAAAAAAAGTGATATTTCTCTCCAATAGTTTTGATTTCATCTCTGTCAATATCCTTTGATGGATTTTAAGCTTATTTGATGTTGATTTATTATGATACAAATCTTCCATATCGTATTGAAGTTTTTGTGATATGTTTGACTTTGGATTTGTTATTTTTATACCATTCATGGTTTATGGAGAAATTATTGACATTTCATATGCTAGTTTTAATATGAATGTTTATGTAATGTTAAAACCAGTTCATATGGGGAATGTATTGGACATAATAAGTTACAGGGGGAGCCCGTTATAGCTCCTCGATGTATCGGTAGGTCTCATAAGACAAACTAGTGTCTTGGAATGAGGCATTGACAAAATCTTATTTGTAGTCTTGCCACAAGGCCTTGGGTACATGGTTATTATAGACTAACATTATTAATTCCATCATTATGAAAGTGGTTATTGATATTGTATGTGATTATTCGACTAGTTGAATATACATGTAAATAAATAAATTGAATTATATCATTTTATTTTATTTTCCATATTATGCTGAAGTTCAAGTTTAAAAGGATTTTTTTTATTTATACATTGCCTTAAATTTTTATGTTTATTTATGAAAGTTTCTCCTATATTTTTATCCTCAATGAGCACCTATGCTCACACCTTTCTGTGTATTATTTTTCCCAAGAAGTGAAGAAATATTTTATGACTGACCTATATGGATAGTCTGAAGGGGATATGAGTGTGGACTATGGACACTATGTTATTTTAGTTTTTCACTTTATGATGTAATGTAACATTTATGAATGAATGTAGTTTTTCCAAGGATATTAAACTAAACGGTCTTTTGAGACTTTATCATTTGTGATCATGCCAATGTTATGTAATAATGCACCGATACTTGGTTACTGGGGTCGGGGCATTAAAATTGGTATCAGAGAAAGTTTAGTACAATCCTTGGAAGCTAGATTTAGATAAACTCCGATTAGAGAACATAGACCTAATATGGACATTGAGGATTAGTATAGAATAACTTCCTAGATTTTTGATATTGTAAAGATTTTGTGAGTATTCCGAGCAATACATCCCTGTCTGGATACGAGCAGGTAGAGACGGCTCTGGCACCGATGTACGTTGGGGTAAATCCCGAAAACACCGCTTTGAGCTAGACTTGAATGGGAACCGGTGCATGACAACAGGCCTTGCTGCACTGTTGTTTACGACACTGCCGGGGGATATTCTTAGGATAATTCTCATTTTCTTTACAAATCATTATGAATTGTTTATGCGTATATACATACTCAATGAAAAAAATTTATGATTATTGAATATATCCATAAACTATTTAATTTATGTTAAGTGTTTTACAATTTTGTTATTAGGTATTTCTCTTCATAAACTAATCTAGTGTATTCCATTGTTTAGAAATGGTTCCTAGTAGAAGGAATGAGAACTCCAGCAATACGCATGATCCTCAGAGTAAGAAGGATCATATCATTCATGGCCTTAAGCCAGAATTTAGAAGGGAATAGTCTCCCATGTATTATCATCATATGAAGAAATAGTATCATTTGTTGATATGATAAGTAAAGAGCTCTTAGAGTCCTATGGATTTGAAAGGAAGCCAGAGAAGAAAAGGATGGTAGGGAGAAAGGCAGATAAAGGGAAGAAGGTAAAGAAATATTTTCCCATATATGATAACTGTGGAAAGTATCACCTTGGAAAATGCTTTAAGGGAATATGAGGATGTTATAAGTGTGGAAATAATGGACACCACGTTCATGATTGCGAGGGTGAGAAAAAGGTTTCAAATGTACAATTCCTCGCCTGCAATGAGTGGGTACACTATGCGAATAAATGTTCAAATCATCAGAGAATGCCCCAAATGATGCTATTGGATAATAATAAAGTTATGATACTACCACAGATGAAGAAAAATGAATAGTGTTATTATGTTTTTATTATAGAATTATTCAATTTCAGTTTTTTATCAATGATGTACTAGTTATATGAATTAGGGAGATAAATAAGGATTTTATTGTAGTACTATTTCATAGAAGATTTGAGATTATGTGGTACTATGACAAGTGACTCAATAGAAAGTTAATCTTTTTTAAAAAAATACATGGTTGAATGAAAGGTAATCCATAATATGGTCTTGATACCGAGGTATTAATTTTGTAATAAGAGATGGTTGATTTGGATAAAATATATTGGATATTCTTGACTACCTTGGCACTGATTAATGGTTTGTTTATTTCATCATTGTTGGAATATTCAAAGTTTTTGGATATAAGGAGTATATCCAGTATTCTATAAGTAATAAGGGATCATGAATGTAATCAATAAGGATTTATGGTATTTCAGGATGTTGTAGTGTTTTAAAATAATACATGATAAAGGTGTTCACATGTTATTACATGGGAAAAAGGATTTTCATTATGTTTACCTACCTTATAAATTTAGGACTGTTAGTTGGACAAAAGTATTTTGGATAAGTCTATTGTGAGATTATTTTTGGATTTCCATAAAAACGACAACCCAGAGGTTGGGTGACAACCCGTCACATCCGGCAAGGCCGCGAGACTTGAACCCAGAACCGAAGGGCGACAAGGGTGTATCACCTACCACTGACCCACGTGATATCCTGGAATTAATGATGTAGTTTTCTAATTGTTCTGCAAGATTAATTATAAATTCATTTTTTAAACCCTGTACAAATATGATAAATACAATATTATTTATAAGATCTTTTATCTTTTAGAGTGAAAGATGAGTTTCTGGTAGAACTTAGTAAAAGGATGGGACTCTACTTGTCATGTATATATTATTCTTCTTATCTTCTTCAATGAAGAAATTAATTCATATAATTAATGAAGGGTATCTTAAAACAAAAAATGTGTCATCCTAATACCGTATATTTTGTTGAACCGATGGTATTTTAAATCATCATAGTATGATGAATTTAAGGACCTCAATTTTACAATTGTTTGTTATTGATGAACTCAATCACTACCTATAAATATTTACATTTTTCCTTCAACAATATATCTCTAATTTCCCCCAATATTCTCATAATGGAGATCTTAATTTGGTGGTGACCCTTTCATTTCCCTTTTCCTCATATTAAAACTAAATTTTACTAACCTGATTTTCGATGTGGGTTTTCTCAAAGGTATTATCTATTTTCAACGTTTTATTTTTGTAAAATAATTTCAAATTGAGAGGACGCAATTTATTGAATGTGGGAAGAATGTAACAACACAATATTTCGTAGTACGTTATTTTTTTCAAAGTAATTCAATAACATTCACTACACGCAACACCGAGTTCTAGTGCACCATGACATACCAAACAAGCCGTTCAAAAGCAGTTATGAATAGTATTAACTGAATTTTGAACTTTATGTAATCCTAATAATTTTAGAATCCATATTATGAGTTTTTAGACATAATGTAACAACAAATACATTTTTTCAGTTAAAAGATGTATTTCTCAAAAAATAGAATTTTTCCACTTTTTAATGGTGAAGCCTTTTTAATTCCTATATTTGAATCCTTTATATATTAAAGTTGAAAATATAAGATTCTTCTTTATAACTGGAAAATATGAATTTATATTCAATAAAGTTTTGGTGTTTTTCTATTAACTTTCATATTTGGGTGAATACTGAAAAATACTATATTATAACTGAAAACAACTATTTTAATCAAAATAATTTATATTGTTAAATTATAAATTTAAATTGTATGGAATTATAAATATATTATATTTTTAAAATTTAATCCAAATATGGTCATTTTATGTAATTTCTCTTTGAAATTGGACATAAACAAGTGTTAAACTTTTGATAGTTATTAAAAATACGCCTTTTGGTTTTAATAGCGGGAATTAATTTTAAATTAATAAATGCAACATTTATGTTTTTAATTTGTTAAAATAGACTTCATTAATGGATTGTAATATGAAAATTAGCTTAGGGTGAAATATTGGGACTTTTCCGATAACTTTCATATTTTGATGAATAGTGAAAATTACTAAATTTTAAATAAAAACAACTTTTTTAATCAAAATAATTAATAGTGATAAATTATAAATTTGAGTGATTTTAAAGTATAATTAAATTATAATTTTACCACTTAATCCAATTTTGGTCATCGGACATAATTTCATATTTAAACTGGACATTACAAAGTTTCATTCATTTGATGTTTATTATTTGTAAAAAACACGCTTTTTGTTTCGACAATGGGAGTTATTTTTAAATTAAATTCTGCCACTTCTATATTTTGAATTTAAAAAAATGGATTCAATATTTTGAATCAGGATTACTAAATTTTGAATATAGGTAACTATTAGTTTTATGCATTTTGAATAATTACATTGGTAAATATTTTATTTACCATAGTTAAAGGGTAAATCCGATAAATAAGGGTAAACAAATAATATTATAATAATATTAATTTATGGTAAAAATTTTCCTAACCCTATTGGTTGATACATGTCCAACCATGGGAATCTTTGGGTTGATTTTGGGACCCCATGGAGCCACTTGTATTTGATAAGGACAATTTATAATAATTAAATTAAGGTAAATAAAAAAATGACATTAGCATATATCTTTTAGAGAAACAATTTTTACATAAGGTTATGTATGTTATATTTAAACTAAAAATATTCATTAGAAAGATAAAAATATTTCCTAAATAATGGTATTTTATATATAATTTTTAGAAACTAAATAATTAAATTTATTTTTAACACAATAAAGATGCCGTATTTTCCTCATTAATAAAATAATCAAATAATTAGTATTATAAATGTTAAAATAAATATAATTTGAAAGTTTTGATTTCATAAAATAATTTTATTGGTTAATATGACATGTTAGGATTGCTTAAATGAATTTTTTTATAATTAATAATAATTTTATTACTTTAACAAAAATTAGTTATTAAATGTTGTCAAAATTGACAAAAATGAGTTTTTGAAACAAATATTATATTATTAAATGATATTCTATTCCAAAAAAACTATGGATCGGCCAAAAAAATTATATCATGATAGGTGTATCATTAGTGGACCACTTGGAGGTCTCTTGGATTAATATAGTATGTTTCATAACAATATAATCTAAAAATACAAAGTGACATCGTAAGTGTCAAACTAATCATCTAATAGTTAAAACTGAAAGATAAGGTTAATAAAGTGACCCAAACCTGTCCCAAACCTATAGGATGAGTTGTTTTCAACATATCCCCACCATATACTTTTAATATTTCACTTTTTATCCATTATAAACTGATTATGAATTTATTAAAAATTAGTACTTTACGTTTTTTCTAAAGAGCCCCTCATCCCCCTTATAAAAGGACACCAATTCTAGCCAATTAATAACACCTATAAAGAATTTTGGCTCGCCCAACCTCTGCCCAATTAAAATCCCTACATCCCTCTCCTCCTCTTAGAAGCCTTAACTTAGGCTGAAGGCACATCCAGAGTCTTTTTTGGTTCAAACCAAAGGGAGTTTCCCAAATTAAAGGTATCGATTTCTGTTAGCTTATTTTCTTTTATTTTACTTATCAGACACCTAAAAACTTATTATTCATTTATTTTGTAACACCACCAGTATACTAAATATACTAGGAAATTTTTATGAGAAGTATTCAAACTACACTTAGAGACACCTCTGTTTAATGGGTGAAGAACATAATGTTTCTGTTGATGGAAACCAAACGCCTCACGAAACGATGGTTTTCAATTATCTCCTACCACCTATCATATATGATATTAATGAAATTTATTTTATATATAAGATTATGTAATTCAATTTTATATCATTCAATTATTAGTCTCATGTTTTATATATATACGATAATTTTATTTGAGAAAGTGTGGACTACCACCCCCTCAAAGTGATATGACTCGTTCTACCATACATGGAACGTATAAATAAAGGTGTTAATGAACATAAGTAACAAATATAAGATATTATATTATATAGTAATAATAATATAACTATGTATCATTTGGTATTGAATCCTTTTAAAATAAAAAAATTAAATGCAAGTAGCGTTCGTGCGTACGTACGGACTACCATCTCCACGAACGCGATGAGATTCTTTCCCCATCATATCCATTCAAGTCTAATTATAGATTTATGATTACAAATAATGATTAAGGACTTGATATCATTATGTATATGAATAATATACATACCATCCATAAAACATATGGCTCACATAACAAAGAATATAAAGGAAAACGAATCCTTTAACACCTGAAACGATGATAATACTAAGATATTATTAATAAAACAATGTTAAAAGATCATATATGATATCATATTAATGTGTATGATTCTTGAATAATTTAATAGAAATTATTTAACCATTATAATAGATGTTGACCTACCCTCAACCAAGGAAAAGTACATGTTAATGGGTTTTCATCTCACTCCTTATTCAAGTGAGATTCATGCCATATTGCCACTATTACCTTTTCTGTGGTGTATGTATGGCCCATAATTGTATTATCTGTGTAATAAACTTTAATTTATGTGTATTTACATATTCATTGTTTTCTACCTCTTTCATGGGGTATATGTTTCCTAAGTTACCAAATTGGTAAGGGTTAATTCCTCAATCTCATTATTATCTGATATTCTTTATGTGTAAGTATTTACTGGGACATTTTTATCATCCATTTTCATTTTTTATAAAAATTATTTCAAAATGAATATTTTAAGGACTTTTGAAAGGTACTCATTATCATGTTCAGAACTTTAAATGATTTAAAGATTTATCTTTCTAAATCTTTTTAATTAATGTCCATATTTTCAAAATGATTTTATGGATTTATTTAGGTGGACCTGAATGTTTTTAAATGATAATTATTTTCAAAAGTCTCAAAGTGGTATGAGACACTTTGATTCCCAAATCACTTTTAAATTAATTCCTTTATAAATGTGTGAATTTTCAATGATTTCAAAAAAATAGATATTTCTCTCAAATAGATTTTATTTCATCTATGTAAATATCCTTCGATGGATTTTAAGCTTATTTGATGATGATTTATTATGATACAAACCTTCCATATCGTATTGAAGTTTTTGTGATTTGTTTGACTATGGATGTGTTATTTTTATACCATTCATGGTTTATGGAGAAAGAATTTAAATTTCGTATGCTAGTTTTAATAAGAAATATTATGTTATGTTTAAACTTGTTCATATGAGGAATGCATTTGACTTAATAAGTGACGGGTGGAGCCCGCTATAGCTCCTCGATGCATCGGTAGGTCACATTATACCAACTAGTGTCTTGGCACGAGGCCTTGAAAAAATCATATTTGTAGTCTTGGCATGAGGCCTTGGCTACGTGGTTATGATAGTCTGGCATTATGCATTCCATCATTATGAAAGTGGTTTTTGATATTTCATGTGATTATTCGACTAGTAGAATATCCATATGAATAAGTAAATGAAATTATTATATTTTATTCTTTTACCATATTATAATGAAGTTAATGTTTAAAAGGATTTTTTTTAGTTATACATTTCTATAAATGTTTGTGTTTATTTATGAAAGTTTCTGCTATATTGTAATCCTTACTGAGCATCTAAGCTCACCCTTTCTATGTTTTATTTTTCCCAGGATCTGAAGAAATATTTTATGCCTGACCTGCTGGGATAGTTTGAAGGGGATATGAGTGTGAACTATAGAGACTATGTTATTTTTGTTTTTCACTTTATGATGTAATGTAACATTTATTAATGTATCTAGTGTTTCCAAGGCTACTAAACTAATCAGTGTTTTGCGACTTGACCTTTTGTAATCTTGCCAAGGTTATGTAATAATGCACCGACAATGGGTAACAGGGGTCGGGGTGTTACAAGACGTGACCAGACAAGCATGGTCAAACTCCCCAAAAAGCATCCAGAAAAATTGAGATCATAAATACCACCCATAAACAACATGGAATCAAGGGGAAACAATATTGAAACACTAAATGAACCACATGGCTAAAACCTAATGAAGAAAAAGACAGGGGATGTTTAAGGGATTCAGGAGTGAAACCCTAAACAACATGAAATAGCATCAGGGGATGAAAACAAAGAGAGAAGTATATGAAGAAACTGGAAGATAGAATATAGACACTCCTAGATAGAATAATGGGGGGTGAAACACTAGGAAAAGAAATGGGGTCACTCTATGGAGCTCGTTAGAAGATATTATTGGCTGGAATGAGACTCCAACATCATGGGAAAGAAGCTAAGGTAGTTGAAGAGAAGCGCACATGGGAGAGAACTAAATGGGATAATAGTGCCATTAACTTCATTTTATATCAAGACCAAATAAGGGAAATGCAAGGATATACCCATAATAATATGAATGTTCTGAGTCAATGTATTGCATCACAGAGAGGGGGAGAAGTTAATCATTGGTACTCTTTTTCTTTTATGTTTGTTCTCAATTGAAAAATCCTTCACCTCTTATTATTGACTTCAATTCACTACTAAAAACAAAGTCAACACCCATACCCAGGAACACAAAGATTTACAAGGTTCACAATTCAAAAAGAATGGCTATATACTAGGTATAGTTTGGAAATGATCTAATTCCGTACAATAAACTACGAAAATAATCCTTGGATTAAAATGTGTAGGATATACCCTAAAACTCAGGTAGCACTATGAAACAATCCCTCCATTGTGTGTGCACCCTTCTAAATTATTAGGTAAATAAATTTTTTTTGGTAAAAAATCATGTTACCTGCCATTTTTTCCAATTCACCAACTGTATTCAATTGTTAAACAATTATTCTTTTCTTTACCAAGAAGAAATGTAAGAACCTCTTTGACAATGTAAGAAATTCTGTCTGATTAACCTCTGTACAACAAACCCAGTCCAGTTATTCTCAGTCTTAAATTATTTCAATTGAATAAAATAGAATTGAATCGGCACAACTATAATAATTGAATACAATAGTGAATAAAAATACATTTAGAAGCACTTCAAAACATGTATGAAATTTTCATGAAAAATAGAATCATCACAACATCAAAACCATAGACTAGAAAAGAGACTCAATCCGACTCGTCCTCATCCCAAGCAACTCAATATGAAAACACCAAGTCCAAAAAACTAAAATCTAATTAATTCATCATTATATGATGAAACAAATAAAACAAAAGTCAATATGAATAATTTTTATATAATCTTATTTCTCTAAAACCTAGAGCTTATCTGTTCTCTACTTTAAATAGTGCTCAATTTCAGAATGTACAATGTAATTTTACTTTTTATATAATAAAATTGAAGAAAATCCAAAAGGTCATTCCCTCTCAATAAAATATAACCAAATATTAATTTCCCTCAAAAAACATAGGGTATATTTATACCTCATCAAAACTTCTAAAATAATATATATTATTCTTTAATGTTCATATCCTTCTTTATCCAATTCAATTGTATCGCCATATCCAATTTTTCTTTTCAAAATTTGAAATCAGTTTTACATTTATAAAACATAGAATTCTATGTTAGATTTCTAGGTACGATTTCATAGTACGATTACCGTGTATATTTGTTGCGTACAACTTCTGGGTAGGATTTTTGGGTAAGATTGTTGGGTACGATTACGGGGTAATATTTTTTCTATGTACGATAACTAAATATGATACATTACAATCTAATAAAGATCCTTGTCATGTGTGCAACCATTTACATGACTGTTGTGTGTGATTGTCTCTTCATATGATCACTTCGTACGATATCTTATTATTTGATAATGATCCTTGTTATGAGTACGATCATATTTTGGGTACTATCATTTCTTGTGTACGATCATTTCCATAGTATGATCATTTTATGGGTACGATCATTTCTTGGTAACATCATTTTTTGGGTACGATATTTTCTGTGTACGATCATTTTATCGGTACGATCGTTTCTAGGGATGATCTTTTCCACTATATGATGATTTTCCTGGTACGATCATTTCTGGGTATAAACATTTTCATTGTACGATCATTTCTAGGTACGATCATTTCTAGGTCCGATCAAATAAATTATGATAATGACGATATGCCCGGATATGATACAATATGATATGAAAATGATTACTTCTTGATTATTTCCATTTCATATATTTTCGTCTACCTGAATCTGATGTAAAACAAACAGACAAGGATGAATTTTTTAGGTATGATGCAAAAAAATTATAACATATGTTCTCCCATGTACTATGATCATTAATAAATACATTATATTCTGTTTCACAGTCACATTATTCCAATGAAAAATAATTTCATTACCTCATCAGCATGAGGAGCATAAAATTATGTCGTTCTCTTTTAATTCAATCCAATTCAAAACAAAGTTATTACCTCATAGGATTGACATTATCTTTCTATTATGTGATCAGAACCACTTGTATTCAATTTTAATTAGCTCCTCCTCTTTTCAAATCTCATCACCATTAACAACTTTTCAATATTCACAACTATTCAGATCTTTTCAATAGTCACCACAATTCTTATATTTTCAGTAGTCACCACTATTCATATATTTTCAATAGTAATGACCATTTTTTACATTCCTATTTATTTTATCATGATTTCATCATAAGTCTTACCACCTACTTATAATTTTGGTGAACATATAATCTAAAAATAATCTTCATAATTACATTGGAAGGTATCATAAATTTTAATTCATTCATGATTCTTTCTTTCCTTCTATCCTGAGAAAACAAATTTTGAATACATGAGTCTTATTGTTAGAATACATGGTTCTGATTCTCATCAAAACACAACCAAAAACAATTGTTTCTATTATATTGATTCTCTCATTCTAGATAACAATAAGTTCATCATTATGATAGAAAGATTGAGTATTATTGTTTTTCAAGTCCAGTGGTTTTGAAACTATGGATATGATTATTTTGAAAAAATAGATCCCATTCTTTTCAAAACAAATGGAAGTATGATTGGTTTGACACTAATACAATATTTCATGAAAAAAATATTTATAATGTGTTTCTTCTTTTTCTACAAAACCTATCAACCAAAAAAAGCATCATTCTATCAATACCTTTTATTCATATTTCCCATTAATCACATTTCTCAACATAATTTAATTCTTCAGAATATAGATTTATTGACAAATAATACAACCCAAACACAACATGGGCCTAACAATCTCCCCCTTTAATTTGTTTTGTCAAAAACCTCTTCAATCACTTAGGTCAATTTAAATACAAATTCCCATTAATTAACTTTATCAACACCCTTTCATTCTTCATTATAATAACGATCTAAAAAAAATACTACCAAAACAACACTTGTCCCAAAAAATCATCCCCTTTTTTTCAATACCAACTTCAACCATATGATACTTTTTTTTCTTCTTATATTATCCATTCCTTCCATGCTCCCTCTAGTTCATTTATCTCTCCCCCTTTCAGTTATCTATCCCCATTATTGACAATAAAATTAAATGGATCCACCATCGTAAGTTCTCTTATTAAAAAATTATCTTCATTTTCAGAGTCTAGAACCATTCTTCAAACTAGGTATCACATGAGTTCTTTAATGAATAACCTTTCACTAAAGAGCTCCATGTCTATGTGGTGTAACCCGATGTAGAAAACAAGAGGTTATAGTCAAGGTGATAATTGATGTCTGTGATATTAATGTTATGAAATACCTTTTAATGTTTTTTTCCTGAATATTCATGATTGAAGAAATTCTTGAAGGAATTTTCCAAAGGCGAAAGAAATCCTCACCCGTCTCAACAAACACATCAGAATGTTCAGATGTATAAAAACATATTTTTAATAAAAAAAATTTCACACCCTTGTTTATTTATTGTCCAAAAAAAGATAGGCACCAATAAATTAAATCTTCCTTAATTACACTTATTTAATTCCCTGGCTATTAGAATAATTAATCAACAATATTAGGAATAAAGAGGATCCTAGATTTTTTGTTAGAAACAAAAATCAGATTAAAGACCTCGCTCAATCTTACAATCTTCTTCTTCTTGGATTTTTATTGCATGTTATTTCTTCTTTATATTCATACTTATCATGTTTTGCAATAGATTTATTCATATATGTTGAATCGTTGGATGATGGTGTCATATTTTCTTCATCTTTATGAACATCCTTATTAAAATTAGTTTGTTCTATGTTATCTGTTATAATATCTAATGATAATTAAACATGTTTGGATATCATTCCATTATTTCCCATACTCAAAATTATTGGATACATTTTTTTCAGCGTCTCTCATATCTTCATAAGACATCTTCTACCATTATTATTTAATTTTCTTTTTTCATTCCCCAAATTTCCTAGCCAGGTTAATCTTTTCATACCAAACAACTAAGCACTAATTGTTTCTGGCACATAGAATATCAGACTTTCTGGACTTCCAAAACAGTAGGTTTTTTATAATTTTTAAGAATCCTATTTTTTTAGAATCAAAACAAATCATCCATTCCCAAGGTTTCTGGTTTTCTTACTCCTTTAAAAATATAATTCCAATGGTTGGAACCTATTGTCAAATTTTACATCATTATTCTCATATTTCTTCAACAAAACCTTCTCGTACTTCTACTATTGAGATATATGACTCCCCGTCAAACCATGCCTTCTACAACCTGCAGAATTATAGTAATGATGTTGGTGGAAGCAACACATATTCTAAATATGTCAAAATCACCAATAGTACAAGCAATAAATATATATAAAGAGTATTTACCACTGAATCATCCATACTATTAAGAGTTTGGAATGTGTTTCTCAACAACATTCTACTATTTATTTTCCAATCAACCTACCTTTATAATTTCAATATGATTCCTTCATTTCTTTTATGAATTATCCAAAGTATTTGTATTGGAAAATTTTTGAGATTTATAATCCATCATAAAATTCTCAACCTTGTTGGTCTTAGACACATACATGACATTTCCCCGTATCTTATTTTAAAAAATTAATACATGATTATTCATAGAATATGAAGCTAAATTATGTTGATCCTTCTCAGGTTTCCCATTCTAAGAACATCAACCAATTTTAGTGATAGTGTTTCAGAAACTTGTATTTCTTAATTCAGATTCAGATAACTTTTCTATGAAATGTCCCAGGTTTACATCATTTCCCTTTAGATTAACCTATAGATACTCATTAATATTCATTTTGTCTTCAATATATTTCTTCAAATCAAAAATATCTTTCTCCATCTTCTCCATCACTTTGAAATAAAATAATTTATTTCTAATTGAGGATGATTTAACTTCCAATGTTTTGTTTTTCTTTTTATGACAGCTGATTTTTTCTGAAGAATTATTTCAATTCTTCTTTCAAATTTATATAATATGGAGTATCTTATTCATTCTAACAAATTCTTCTCAGTTTATCATCATTAATCGTGGAAATAAATAAATTTTCCTCAGCATGCTCAATGGAATCGTTAGATTCAACTTTACTTTCTTCTTTGTCTTTGGCACAACTACTTTGATTACTGGTGGAATATTATTCATTAATTACTGCAATGAAATTATTATCTTTACAATTATTTTTATCATCATCACTATAATCTACCTTAGAAAAAAAATATTTTTCTTTTTTTATTGGGAGATCCCCTTATCTTCCATCTATGAATAAAATTTTTCTTTATCACAATTTTCCTTCCAAAGTATTCTTGGCCTTCTTTCTTCATCTTCACTTTCATATTCATCAAATTCTTCTTCATTTCCAATTTTAGGACAATTGGAGAAAACACTCTCAATGGAGTCACATTCAAATAACATTAAGAGATGTTTCCCTTTATACATTCTAGTAACTATTTTCACATTATTTGAAAATAAAAAAAAATTGGATCATGATTTTTACATAGCATATTTTCAGAGTCAGAATCTCTAGGTTTTCCTTCATAAAGAATCGTATTTTATTTCTAGTAATACATAAAAGAAATTTACCTAACAAATTATGTTTTTTTCGTTCATATAATTCTCCCTTCTAATTTTGTAAGTAATTATTGTTGTTTTACAATCATCAAGAGATAATGTTTCAGGATCTCTAACTACTATGTCATCTACCCTGTTAAAGAAGTCCCCAACCGATTCATTCTCATCCATATTGAGATCTTAATACTTAAATATCCATATTTTTAACAATTCCATCTTCACTTTTGTATTTCCTTCATATAGGTTTTTTAAATTATCCCATATACATTATGTTGTGGTAACACCATTTACTCCCAAGAATTCAATCTAACAAATTTATAAAAATATATAATTCTTCATCCTTACACTGTTCTCAAGATGTCCTTTATCAATAGGTTTTAGTGTTGTTTTATAAAAATATATAATTCTTCAACCTCCCATGTGACACCGTGTGGACATAAAGCGGTGTTGAATAAAATTTTCTTCGGGAGTTCAAAACTATTTGAAATATTCCATTTGGTATGTAAAAATCATGAATTTAACAAAAATGAATTTTAAAGGGACATCTTGAGAACAATGGAAGGATAAAGAAAGATTTTACCATATGTGATAACTGTGGAAATAATCTCCATGGAAAATGCTTGAATAGAATTGGAGTATGTTATAAGTGTGGAGAAAATGGACACCACATTGATGATTGTGAGGGTAAGAAAAAGGTTTCAAATGTACAATGCATCGTCTGCAAGGAGTGGGGATATTACGCGAATCAATGTTAAAATCCTCAGAGTATTTCCCAAATGATGATATTGCATAATAATAAAGTTATGACACTACCACAGATGAAGAGGAAAGAATAGTGTTCTTTTTTTTTGTTAAACAATTTTTCCATTTCAGTGTTGTATCAACGATGTACTAGTTATATGAATTATGGAGATAAATAAGTATTTTACTTCAGTACTATTTCATTGAAGATTTGAGATTATATAGTACTATGAAATGTGACTCAACAGAAAGTTAAACTTTTTTTCATAAAATAAATGGTTGAAGGAATGGTAATCCATAATATGTTCTTGATATTGAGGTAGAAATTTTGGAATAAGAGATGGTTGATTTGGATAAATTATATTGGATATTCTTGAATACCTTGGTAAAGATTAATGGTTATTTTATTTCATTATTGTTGGAATATTAATAGTTTTCGGATATAAGGAGTATATCCGGTATTCTATAAGTAATAAGGGATCAAGAATGTAATCAATATGGTTTTATGGTATTTCAGGATGTTACAGTGTTTTAAAATAATACATGATGATGGTTTTCACATGCTATTATGTGGGGAAAATGATTGTCATTATGTTTATCTACCTTATAAATTTTGGACTGTGAGTTGGAAAAAAGTATTTTGGATAAGTCTAATTTGAGAATATTTTTGGATTTCCATAAAAACGGCAGCCCAGAGGTTGGGCAGGAACCCGTCGCGTCTGGCAAGGCCGCGAGACTTGAACCCACAACCGAAGGGCGACAAGGGTGTATCATCTACCACTGACCCACGTGATGTCGTGGATTTAATGATGTAGTTTTCATAATTGTTCTTCTAGAGGAATTATAAATTCATTTTTTAACCCTATATGAATAGGATAAATAGAATATTATTTAGAAGTTCTATTATCGTTTAGAGTGAAAGATGATTTTATGGTAGAACATAGTTAAAGGATGGTACTCTAATTGTCATGTATATATTTTTCTTCTTCTCTTATTCAATGAAGAAATTAATTCTTATACTTTAGTGAAGGGTATGTTAAAACAAACAATTTTTTATCCTAATACCGTATGTTTTGTTGAACCGATGGTATTTTAAATCATCATAGATTGATGAATTTAAGGTCCTCAATTTTACAATTGTTTGTGATTGATGACCTCAATCACTACCTATAAATATTTACATTTTTCATCCAATTATATTTCTCTAATTGACACCAATGTTCCCCTATTCGAGATCATAATTTGGTGGTGACCCTTTCATTTATTTTTTCCTAATATTAAGACTAAATTTTACTAACCTGGTTTTCGATGTCGGTTTTCCCAAAGGTATTTTCTATTTTCAACATTTTATTTTTGTTAAATAATTTCAAATTGTGAGGACAAAATTTATTGAATTAGGTAAGAATATAACACCCCAATATTTCATAGTACGTTATTTCTTTAATGTAATTCAATAACATTCACTACACGCAACACCGAGTTCTAGTGCACCATGACTTATCAAAAAAGATGTTCAAAAGCGGTTATGAATAATATTAACTGAATTTGGAACTTTATATAATCCTTATAATTTTAGAATCCATATTATGAGTTTTTTAGACATAATGTAAGAAAAAATACATTTTTTTCAGATAAAAGATGTATTTTAAAAAAATGGAATTTTACAAACATTTAATGGGGAAGCCTTTTTCAATCCTATTTTTGAAACATTTATATATTCAATTTGAAAAAATAAACTTCTTCTTTATAATTGGGACATAATAATTTAGTTTCAATTATGTTTTGGTGTTTTTCTGATAACTTTCATATTTGGGTGAATAGTGAAAAATACTATATTTTAACTGAAAACAACTTTTTTAATAAAAATAATTTATATAGTTAAAATTATAAATTTTAATGATATGGAATTATAAAGAGATTATATTTTTAAAATTTAATCCAATTATGGTCCTTGTATGTAATTTCACCTTGAAATTGGACATAAAAAAGTGTCAAAATTTTGATAGTTATTAAAAATATGCCTTTTGGTTTTAATAGCAGAAGAAAATTTTAAATTTATTAATGAAACTTTAATGTTTTTAATTTTGTGAAATAGACTTCATTTTTGTATTAGGAATATCAAAATTAGTTTAGGGTGAAATTTTGGTACTTTTTTGATAACTTTCATATTTTGATGAATTGTGAAAATTACTAAATTTTAATTAAAAACAACATTTTTAATCAAAATAATTAATAGTGATAAATAAAGACTTTGAGTGATTTTAAAGTATAATTATATTTTAATTTTACCATTTAATCCAATTTTAGTCATTGGACAGAATTTCATATTTAAACTGGACATAAAAAATTGTCAATCTTTTGATAGTTATTATTTGTTAAAAACAAGTTTTTTGTTTCGACAAAGGGAGTTAAATATAAATAATCCAAATTTTTAAAATATGTACCTCTTAGTTTTAGAACTTTTGAATAATTACTTTGGTAAATATTTTATTTACCATGGTTAAAGGGTAAATCTGATAAATAAGGGTAAACAAATAATATTATAATTATATTAATTTACCATAAAACGCATCCTAACCCTATTGGTTGATATATTTCAGACTAGGGGAATCTGTGGGTATATTTTGGGACCCAATGGTTCCACCTTTAGGTGATAAGGACACTTTATATTAATTATGTTAAAATAAATAAAAAAATGACTTAAGCATATGTCTTTCAGAAAAACTATTTTTCAATACGGTTATATATATTATGTTAAATAAAATAAATATTCATTATAAATCCAAAAATATTTCATACATTAGGAAATTTTATATATAATTTTTAGACAATGAATAATTAAATTTATTTATGACTAAATAATGACGTAGTATTTTCTTCATTAATAAAAGAATCAAATAATTAGTATTATAAATGTTAAAATAAATATAATTTGAATGTTATGATTTCATAAAAGACTTTTATTGGTTAATATTTCGTGTTAATATTTCTTAAATGAATTTTTATACAATTATTAATTTTTTTAATAATTTTACAAAAATAATTTATAAAATGTTGTCAAAATTGACAAAAATGTGTTTTTTTAAAAAAAGTATATTATTAAATGATATTCTATTCCTAAAAAACTAAGGATCAGCCAAAAGACATATATAATGATAGGTGAATCATTAATGGACCATTTGGTGGTTTCTTGGATGTATATAGTAAGTTTATTAACTATATAATCTTAAAATACGAAGTGACTTGGTAATTGTCAAACTAATTAACTAAGAGTTAAAACTAACAGATAAGGTTAATAATGTTACCAAACCTGTCCAAAACCTATTGGTAGAGTTTTTTTCGACCTACCCCCACCTTATTCTTTGAATAATCTACTTTTGAGTCATTAGAAACCGAATAAGAATTTATTATAAATTAATACTTTATGTTTTTCCTAAAGATCCCCTCCTCCCCCTTATAAAAGGACACCAATTCAAACTAATTTATCACAACTCTCAAGCCTTTTGGCTCGTCCAACCTCTGAAAAATTAAGATCCCTACATCCCTATCATTCTACTATACGCCTTACCTTAGGCAGAATCCACTTCAAGAGTACTTTTTGTTTCAAACCAAAGGAAGTTACCCAAATTAAAGGTAACGATTTCTCTTAGCTTATTTTCTTTTATTTTACTTCTACGACCCCTAAAATCTTCTTATTATTTTCTTTTGTAACACCACAAATATACTCAATATACTAGGATATTGTTATGAGAATAATTAGAACTACACTTACACACACCTCTATCTAATGGGTAATGAACATAACGTTTCTATGGATGGCAACAAAACGCCTCACGAAACAATGATTGTTAAATTATCTCCTACCACCTCTCAAGGGGGCCATTATGATGGAATAATAATTAAATATGATATTAATGATATTTATTATATATATAGGCTTATGTAAATCCATTTTATAGCATACCATTATTCATATAATTTTGTATATGTATACGATAATTTCATTGGAGGAAGTGCGGACTACCGCCCCTTCAAAGTGATATGCCTCATTCATAACATACATGGAATGTATAAAGGAAGGTGTTAATGAACGTAAGTAACAAATATAAGATATTATATAATCCGGGAATAATAATATAACTATGTATCATTTGGTTTTGATTCCTTTTAAAATAAAAAATGAAATGGAAGAAGTGTATGTCCGTACGTACGGACTACCCTCTCCACGGACGCGATTAGATTCATTCCCCATCATATCCATTCAAGTCTAATTGTAATTTTATGATTAAAAATAATTTTTAAGGACATGATATCATTCTGTATATGAATAATATACATACCATCCATCCAAAATATGGCTCAGATAACAATGAATATAAAAGAAAATGAATATGTTAACACCCAAAACGATGATAATACTAAGATATTATTAACAAAGAAATGTTTAAAGATCATATATGATATCATATTAATGATTATTATGCTAGTATAATTTAATAAAAATTATTTCACCATTATACAAGATGTTAACATACCCTCAACCAAGGAAAAGTACAAGGTATGGGGTTTTCATCTCACACCTTATTCTAGTGAGATTCATGCCATATTGCCACTATTACATTTTGTGTGGTGTATGTAGTGCCCATAATTGTATTTTTCATGTAATACACTTTAATTTATGTGTATTTACATATTCATTGCATGCTACCACTTTCATGGGGTATATGTTTCGTAAGTTACCAAATTTGTAAGGGTTAATTCCATAATATCATTATTATTCGAGAATGTTTATGTGTATGTATTTTATGGGATATTTTTATCCTCACTGTACATTTTTTATAAAAATGATTTCAAAATGATTATTTTAAGGATTTTTAAAGGTACTCTTTATCATGTTCAGAATTATAAATTTTTTAAAGATTTATCATTCTAAATATTTTTAATTAATTTCCATATTTTCAAAATGATTTCATGGATTTTTTATGGGGAAATTAATGTTTTGAAATGATAATTCATTTCAAAAGTTTCAAAGTGGTATGGGAAACTTTGATCCCAACATCACTTGTAAATTAATTTCGTTATAAATGTATTACTTTTCAATGATTTCAAAAAAAAGAGATATTTCTCCCAAATAGTTTTTATTTCATCTATATCAATATCCATCGATGGATTTTAAGCTTATTTGATGTTGATTTATTATGATACAAAACGTCCATATCGTATTTAAGTTTTTGTGATATGTTTGACTGTGGATGTGTTATTTTTATGCCATTCATGGTTTATGGAGAAAGTATTGACATTTCGTATGCTAGTTTTAATACGAATGTTTATGTTATGTTAAAACCTGTTCATATGGAGAATGCATTGGACATAATAAGTGATGGGGGGGAGCCCGCTATAGCTCTTCAATGAATCGGTAGGTCTCACGAGACAAACTAGTGTCTTGGCACGAGGCCTTGACAAAATCTTACTTGAATTCTTGGCACGAGGCCTTGGCTACGTGGTTATGATAGTCTGAAATTATGTACTCCATCATTATGAAAGTGGTTATTGATATTTCTTGTGATTATTCGACTAGTAGAATATCCAAGTGAATAAGTAGTTGGAATTATTCCATTTTATTTTGTTTCCATATTATGCTGACGATCAAGTTTAAAAGGATTTTGTCTTAGTTATAAATTTACTTAAATGCTTATTTTTATTTATGAAACTTTCTGCTATATTGTTATCCTTACTGAGCATCTGAGCTCACCCCTTTCTATGTTTTATTTTTCCCAGTATGTGAATAAATATTTTATGACTAGCCTGTAGGGATAGTCTAAAAGGTATATGAGTGATGAATATGGATACTATGTTATTGTAAATTTTCAATTTATTATGTTATGTAACATTTATGAATGTATCTATTGTTTCCAATGTTACTAAACTAATCGGTCTTTCGAGACTTTATCTTATTTGATCATGCCAACGTTATGTAATAATGCACCGATTCTGGGTAACTGGGGTCGGGGCATTACAGTTGGTATCATAAGAAGTTTAGTATAATCATTGGAAGTTAGATTTAGATAAACTCTGATTAGAGCACATATACCAAAGATGGAATTTTAGGATTAGTATAGAAGAACTTCTTAACATTTTGGTATTGTAGAGATTTTGTGAGTTTTCCGAGAAATACATCCTTGTCTGGATTAGAGCAGGTAGTGGCGACTCTGGCACAGTTGTACCTTGGGGTAAAACCTGAAAACAATGCTTTGAGCTAGACTCGAACGGGATCTAGTGCATGACAACTGGCCTTGTTGCACTATTGTTTATGACACTTCTGGGGGATATTCTTAGGATATTTCTCATTATTTTTACAAACCATTATGAAGGGTTTATGGGTATATACTTACTCCAAGAAAAAAATTTATGATTATTGATTTTATCCATAAACTATTTAATTTATGTTAAGTGTTTTACATGTTTAGTATTAGGTATTTCTATTTATAAACTAATCTAGTGTATTCCATTGTTTAGAAATGGTTCCTAGTAGAAGGAATGAGAACTCCAACAATACGCATGATCCTAAGAGTAAGAAGGATTATATCATTCATGGTATTAAGCAAGAATTTAGAAGGGAAATAGTCTCCCATGTATTATAATCAAATGAAGAAATAGTATCATTTGTTAATATGATAAGTAAAGACTTCTTGGAGTCCTATAGATTTGAAAGGAAGCTAGAGAAGAAAAGGATGGTAGGGAGAAAGACAGATAATGGGAAAAAGGTAATGAAGGATTTTCCTACATGCGATAACTTTGGAAAAAATAACCTTGGAAAATTCTTGAAGGGAATGTGAGTATGTTATATGTGTGGAAAAAATGGACACCACGTTCGTGATTGCGAGGGTAAGAAGAAGGTTTCAAATGTACAATACTTCGTCTGCAAGGGGTGGGGACACTACTCAAATCAATGTTAAAATCATTAGAGTATACACCAAATGATGCTATTGGATGATAATAAAGTAATGATACTACCACAGATGAAGAGGAATAAATTGTTTTCTTATGTTGTTATTATATAATTATTCTATTTGAGTGTTGTATGAACGATGTACTGGTTATATTAATTATAGAGATAAATAAGGATTGTACTGCAGTACTATTTCATTGAATATTTGAGATTATATGGAACTATGAAAAGTGACACAACAGCAAGTTAAATTTAAAAAAAACTACATGGATGAAGGAAAGGTAATCATTAATATGTTCTTGATACTGAGGTAGTAATTTTTGAATAAGATATAGTTGATTTGGATATATTATATTGGATATTCTTGACTACTTTATCACTCATTAATGGTTTTTTTATTTCATCATTGTTGGAATATTCAATGATTTTCGATATAAGGAGTATATCCAATATTCTATACGTAATAAAGGATCATGAATGTAATCAATAAGGTTTTATGGTATTTTAGGATGATGCATTGTTTTAAAAGAATACATGATGAAGGTGTTCACATGCTATTATGTGAGAAAAAGGATTTTCATTGTGTTTACCTACCTTATATATTTTGGACTGTGAGTTGGACAGAAGTATTTTGGACAAGTCAAGTTTGAGATTATTTTTGGATTTCCATAAAAACGACAACCCGGAGGTTGGGCGGCAACCCGTCGCGTCCGGCAATGCTGCGAGACTTGAACCCACAACCGAAGGGTGACAAGGGTGTATCACCTACCACTGACCCATGTGATGTCCTGGATTTAATGATGAATTTTTTTAATGGTTCTGCTAGATGAATTATAAATTCATTTTTTTAACCTTATACGAATAGGATAAATAGAGTATTATTTATAGGTTCTCTTAACTTTTAGAGTGAAGGATGAGTTTGTGGAAGAACTTAGTTATTGGATGGGACTCTACTTGTCAAGTATATATTTTCTTCATTTCTTATTCAATGAAGAAATTAATTCTTATATTTTAATGAAGGGTATCTTAAACGAAAAAATGTGTTTTCCTAATACCGCATGTTTTGTTGAACCGATGGTATTTTAAATCATCATAGATTGATGAATTTAAGGCCCTCAATTTTTCAATTGTTTTTGATTGATGACTTCAATCACTACCTATAAATATTTAAGTTTTTCTTCAAATTATAAGTCTCTAATTTCAACCAATATTCTCCTAATGGAGATCATAATTTGGTGGTGACCCTTTCATTTCACTTTTCCTCATATTTAGACTTGATTTTACTAACCTGATTTTTTATGTGTGTTTTCCCAAAGGAATGTTCTATTTTCAACATTTTATTTTCGTGAAATACAATCAAGTTGAGAGGATGCAATTTATTGAAGTTGGGAAGAATGTAACACCCCAATATTTCATAGTACGTTATTTCTTCAAAGTAATTTAATAACTTTCACTACACACAACACCGAGTTCTAGTGCACCATGACGTACCAAAAAAGTCGTTAAAAGGTGGTTATGAATAGTATTAACTGAATTTTGAAATTTATATAATACTTATAATTTTAGAATCCATATTATGAGTTTTTTAGACATAATGGATGAACAAATACATTTTTTCAGATAAAAGATGTATTTTTCAAAAAATGGATTTTTATCGTCTTTTAATGGAGATTCCTTTTTAAATCCTATATTTTATACTTATATATATTTAATTTTACAAAATAAACTTCTTATTTATAATCGGGAAATAATAATTTAGTTTCAATAATGTTTTGGTGTTTTCAGGTAACTTTCATATTTGGGTGAATAGTGAAAAATACTATATTTTAACTGAAAATAAATTTTTTAATCAAAATAATTTATATTGTTAAATTATAAATTTTAATTGTATGGAATTATAAATATATTATATTTTTAAAATTTAATCCAATGATTTTCATTGTATGTAATTTCACCTTGAAATTGGACATAAACAAGTGTCAATCTTTTGATAATTATTAAAAATACGCCTTTTGGTTTTAATAGTGGGAATTAATTTCAAATTAATAAATACAACTTTTTTGTTTTTAATTTGATAAAATAGGATTTATTTATGGATTCAGAATATAAAAATTATCTTAGGGTGAAATTTTGGTACTCTTCCTATAACTTTCATATTTTGATGAATAGTGAAAATTACTAAATTTTAATTAAAAACAAATTTTTTAATTGAAATAATTAATAGTAATAAATTATGAATTTGAATGATTTTAAATTATAAATAGATTATAATTTTACCATTTAATCCAATTATGGTCATTGGACATAATTTTATATTTAAACTGGACATAAGAAACTGTCAATCTTTTGATAGTTATTATTTTTTAAAAACATGCTTTTTGTTTCGACAACAGGAGTTAAATTTAAATTAATTTCTGCCACATACATGTTTTGAATTTTTAAAAATGGATTCCATATTTGGAATCGGGATGTAAAATTTTTTAAAATAGGTAACTCCAAGTTTTATACATTTTAAATAATTACATTGGTAAATATTTTATTTACCATGGTTAAAGGGTAAATCCGGTAAATAAGGGTAAACAAATAATATTATAATAATATTAATTTACCCTAAAATGTGTCTGAACTTTACTGGTTGATACATTTTAACCATTGGCATATTTGGGTCTATTTTGGGACCCCATGTAGCCAAATGTAGGTGATAAGGACACTTTATATTAATTAAGTTAAAGTAAATACAAAAATGGCATAAGAATATATCTTTTAGAAAAACATTTTTTACATAGGGTTATATATGTTATATTTTAGACTATAAATATTCATTAAAAAGATATAAATATTTCCTACATAATGGTATTTTATATATAATTTCTAGACATTGAATAATTAAATTTCTTTATGACACAATAATGATGCAATATTTTCCACATTGAAAAATTAATCAAATAATTAGTATTATAAATGTTAATTTAAATATAATTTGAAGTTTTTTATTTCTTAAAATAATTTTATTGGTTAATATTGCATGTTAGGATTTCTAATATGATTTTTTTTAATTTAAAAAGTTGTTATCACTTTAACCAAAATCAATTATTAAATGTTGTCAAAATTGACATAAATGTGTTTTTTTTTAAAAATATTATATTATTAAATGATATTCTATTCCTAAAAAATCTATGGATCGAAAAAACGACATATATCATGATAGGTTTATCATTAATGTACCACTTTGGGGTCTCTTGGATGTATATAGTATGTTTAATAACGATATAATGTAAAAATACAAAGTGACATGGTAAGTGTCAAACTAACCAAATAATAGTTAAAACTGAAAGATAAGGTTAATAAAGTGACCCAAACATGTCCAAAACCTATTGGTCGAATTTTTTTCAACCTATAACCACCTTATAATTTGAATAATCCACTTTGGATCCATTATAAACCGAATATGAATTTATTATAAATTAATACATTATGTTTTTTTTAAAGAGCCCCTCCTCCCCCTTATAAAAGGACACCACTCCTAACCATTCCTCACACCACTAAAGCCTTTTGGCTCATCAAACCACTACCCAATTAAAATCCGTACATCCCTATCCTCCTCCTAGAAGCCTTAACATAGGAATAAGGCACTTCAGGAGTCTTTTTTGGTTCAAACCAAAGCGAGTTACCCAAATTAAAGGTAACAATTTCTCTTAGCTTATTTTCTTTTATTTTACTTATCCAACCCCTAAAAACTTCTCATTATTTCCTTTTTTAACACCACCAGTATACTCAATATACTTGGATATTGTTATGATATGTATTTGAACTACAATTACACACACCTCTATCTAATGGGTGAAGAACATAATGTTTCTGTGGATGGCAACCAAACGCCTCACGAAACGATGATTGTTCAATTATCTTATAACACCTATCATATATGATATTAATGATATTTATTTTATATATAAAATTCTGTAATTCAATTTTATAGCATATAATTATTCATCTCATGTTGTATATATATACAATAATTTCATTTGAGGAAGTGTGGACTACCGCCCCCTCAAATTGATATGACTCGTTCATATCATACATGGAACGTATAAAGAAAGGTGTTAATGAACATAAGTAACAAATATATGATATTATATTATACTGGAATAATAATATAACTATGTATAATTTGGTTTTGAATCCATTTAAAATAACAAAATTAAATTCAAGTAGCATTCTTGCGTACGTACGGACAACCGTCTCCACGAACGCGATGAGGTTCATTCCCCATCATATCCATTCAAGTGTAATTTTCATTTTATGATTTCAAATAATAATTAAGGACTTGATATCATTATTTATATGAATAATATACATCCCATTCATCAAAAATATGGCTCACATTACAAATAATATAAAGGAAAACTAATCTGTTAACACCCAAAACGATGATAATACTAAGATATTATTAACAAAACAATATTAAAAGATCATATATGATATCATATTAATGTATATGATTCTTTTATAATTTAATAAAAATTATTTAACCATTATACTGGAGATTGACCTACCCTCAACCAATGAAAATTACAAGTCAATGGGTTTTTATCTCACTCCTTATTCCGGTGAGATTCATGTCATATTTCCACAATTACCTTTTTTGAGGTGTATGTACTACCCATAATTTTATTCTTTGTGTAATAAACATTACTTTTTGTGTATTTACATATTCAATGAACTATACCACTTTCATGGGGTATATGTTTTGTAAGTTACCAAATTGGTAAGGTTTAATTCCTCAATCTCATTATTATCCGAGATTGTTTTAGTGTAAGTATTTACTGGGACATTTTTATCATCAATGTCCATTTTTTATAAAAATGATTTCAAAATGAATATTTTAAGAATTTTTGAAAGGTGCACTTTATCAAGTTCAGAATTTTATATTTTTTCAAGATTTATCGTTATAAATCTTTTTAATTATATTTCCATATTTTCAGAAAGATTTTATGGATTTATTTAGGTGGACATGAATGTTTTGAAATGATAATTCTTTTCATAAGATTCAAAGTGGTGTGGGACACATTTATTCCAAAATATCATTTAAATTAATTCCATTATAAATCTATGACTTTTCAATGATTTCCAAAAAAAGAGATATTTCTCTAAAATAGTTTTGATTTCATCTATGTCAATAATCTTTGATGGATTTTAAGATTATTTGAAGTTGATTGATTATGATACAAAACATCAATATCGTATTGAAGTTTTTGTGACCTGTTTGACTGTGGATGTGTTATTTTTATACCATTCATGGTATATGGATAAATCATTGAAATTTCATATTCTAGATTTAATACGAATGATTATGTTATTTTTAAACTTGTTCATATGAAGAATGCATTAGACTTAATAACTGACAGGTGGAGCCTACTATAGCTCCTCGATGAATCGGTAGGTATCATGAGACCAAATAGTGTCTTGGAATGAGGCCTTGAAAAAATATTATTTGTAGTCTTGGGACGAGGCCTTGGCTACGTGGTTATGGTAGTCTGGCATTATGAATTCCATCATTATGAATGTGGATATTGATGTTGCATGTGATTATTCGACTAATAGAATATCCATGTGAATAAGTAAATGAAATTATTACAATTTATTTTTTACCATATTGTGATGAAGTTCATGATTAAAAGACTTTTTTTTTTGTTATACATTTCCGTAAATTTTTATGTTTATTTATTACAGTTTCCGCTATACTGTTATTCTTACTGAGTATCTGACCTCACCCCTTTCTATGTTTTATTTTTTCCAGGATATGAAGAAATATTTTATGACTGACAAGTAGGGATAGACTGAAGGGGATACGAGTGTGGAATATGGAGACTATGTTATTGTAGTTTTTAACTTTATGATGTAATGTAACATTTATGAATGTATGTAGTGTTTCCAAGGAAACTAATCTAATCGTTATTTTGAGACTTGATCTTCTGTGATCATGAAAAGGTTATGTAATTATGCACTTAATCTTAGTAACAGGGGTCAGGGCATTACAAGACGTGACCAGCCAAGCATTGTCATACTCCCCAAAAGGAATCCAGAAAAATAGAGATCATAAATACAACACATAAACAACATGGAAACAAGGGGAAACAAGATTTAAACACTAAACAAACCACATGGCTAAAACCTAATGAAGAAAAAGACAGGGGAAGTTGAAGGGATTCAGGGGTAAAACCCTAAACAACATGAAACGATATCGGGGGATGAAAACAAAGGTATAAGTATATGGATAAAATTGAAGATGAAATCCAGAAACTGCTATAAAGAATAATGGGGGGTGAAACACGAGGAAAATTAAAGGGGGGTAACTCTATGGAGCTCGTCGGAAGATATTATTGGGTAGAATGAAACTCCAACATCAGGGGAATGAAGCTAAGGTAGTTGAAGAGAAGCGCACATGGGAGATAACTCAAGGGGATAATAGTGCCATTCACTTAATTTTATATCAAGACCAAATGAGGTAAATGCAAGGATATCCCAATAATAATATGAATGTTCTGAGTCATTGTATTGCATCACAGAGAGGGGGAGCGGTTAATCATTGGTACTCTTTTTCATTTATGATTCTTTTCAATTTAAAAATCCTTCACCTCCTATTACTGACTTCAATTCACTACTAAAAAGAATGTCAACACTCATACCGAGGAACACAAAGATTTACAAGGTTCAGAATTCAAAAAGAATATCTATATACTAGGTATGGTTCGGAAATGATCTAATTCCATAAAATAAACTAGGAAAACAATACTTGGATTACAATGTGTAGGATATACCCTAAAACTCAGGTAACACTATGAAACAATCCCTCCATTTTGTGTGCACCCTCCTAAATTAACAGGTAAATACAACTGTTTTGGTAACAAATCTTGTTACCTCCCATTTTCCAATTCACCAACCGTATTCAATTCTTAAACAATTATTCTTTTCTTTACCTATAAGAAATGTAAGAACCTCTTTGACTTTGTAAAAAATTCTGTCTTATTAACCTAAGTACAATGATCCCAGTCCAATTATTCTCAGTCTTATTTTATTTCCATTGAATACAATAGAATTGAATCGACACAACTATAATAATTGAATACAATAGTCCAGATAAATACATTCAGAACCAATTCAAAACATGTATCAAATTTTACTGAAAAATAGAATCAGCACAACATCAAAACCCAAGACCAGAAAAGAGACTCAGTACGATTCTTCCTCATCTTAAGTAGCTCAATATGAAAACACCAAGGCCAGAAAACTGAAAACTAATTAATTCAACCTTATATGATGAACAAAATAAAACAAAAGTCAAGATGATTAATATTTTTATATTCTTATTTCTCTAAAACCAAGAGCTTATCTCTTATCTACTTTAAATTGTGCTCAATTTCAAAAAGCACAATGTAATTTTACTTTTTATATAATACAATTGGGGAAAATCCAAAAGGGCATTCCCTTTCAATCAAATATTAATAAATTTTAATTTCCCTCAAAAAACATAGGTTATATTTATACTTCATCAAAACTTCTCAAAGAATCTATATTATTCTTTAATAATCATATCCTTCTTTAGCCCATTCAATTGTATCTCCATATCCAATTTCTTTTTTCAAAATTTGAATACAATTTTACATTTATAAAACATAGAATTCTAGGTCAGATTTCTAGGTACGATTTCTTAGTACAATTACTGGGTAATGTTGTTGTGTACAACTTCTGGGTATGATTGTTGGGTTAGAATTTTGGGTACGATTACCGGGTAAGATTGTTTCTATGTACGATCACTATATATGATTCATTACAATCTAATAAAGATCCTTGTCATGTGTACAACCATTTACATGATTGTTGTGTGTGATTGTTTCTGTATATGATCACTTCGTATGATATATTACTATTTGTTGATGATCCTTGTTATGAGTACGATATTATTTTGGGTACTATCATTTCATGTGTACGATCATTTCCATAGTATGATCATTTTCTGGGTACGATCATTTCTGGGTAAGATCATTTTTTGGGTACGATATTTTCTGTGTACGATCATTTTATTGGTACGATCATTTCTAGGGATTCTCTTCTCCACTATATGATGATTTTCTCGGTACGATCATTTCTGGTTATAAACATTTTCATTGTATGATCATTTCTAGGTACGATCATTTCTAGGTCTGATCAAATACATTTTGATAATGATGATATGCCCGGATATGAAACAATATGATCTGAATATGATTAATTTTGGATTTTTTCCATTTCATATATTTTCGTCTACTTGAATCTGATGTAAAACAGATAGATAAGGATGAATTTTTCAGGTATGATGAAAAAAATTGATAACATATGTTTTCCCAAGTACGATGATCGTTGATAAATAAATTATATTCTCTTTCACACTCACATTAGTCCAATGAAAAATAATTTCATTACCTCATCAACAAGAGGGGCATCAAATTATCTTGTTATCTTTTAATTCAATCCAATTCAAAACAATGTCATTACCTCGTTGGCTTACCATTAACTATCTATTCTGTGATCATCACCACTGTTATTCAATTTGAATTAGCCCCTCCTCTTATCAAAATTCACCACCATTAACAACATTTCAATATTCCAAACTATTAACCTCTTTTCAACAGTCACCAAAATTCTCAGATTTTCAGTAGTCACCAATATTGATTTTTATTTTCAATTGTAACACCAATTTTTTACTTTCCTATTTCTTTCATCATGATTTCATCATAATTCTTAGAACATACTTATAATTTTGGAGCATTTAAAATCTAAGAAACATCATCATAATTACATTGGAATGTATCATAAATATTAATTCATTCATTTTTCTTTCTTTCCTTATATCCTGAGAAAACAAATTTTGAATACATGAGTCTGATTATCAGAATACATGGGTCTGATTCTCATCAAAACACAACCCAAAAAAATTGTTTCTATTATATTGATTCTCTCATTCTAGATAACAATCAGTTCATCATTACGATAGAATGATTGAGTATGATTCTTTTTCATGTACAATGGTTTTGAAACTATGGATATGATTATTTTGAAAAAAATGGATCCCATTATTTTAAAGACAAATGGAAGTATGATTGTTTTGACACCAATACTATATTTCATGAAAAAAACATTTAGAATGTGTTTCTTCTTTTTCTAAAAAACCGATCAACCAAAAAAACATAATTCTATCAATGACTTTTATTCATATTTCCCATTCATCACATTTCTCGACATAATTTAATTCTTCAGAATACTGATCTATTGACAAAAAATACAACCCAAACACAACATGGTCCTAACAATCTCCCACTTTGTATTTGTTGCCAATATCCAATTCAATCACTTAGGTCAATTTAAATATAAATTCCCATTAATTAACTTTATCCACGCACTTTCTTTCTTCATCATAATAACGATCAAGAAAAATACTCTCAAAACAAAACATGGCCATAAAAATCATCCCCTTTTTTCAATACCAGCTTCAACCAGATGATACTTTTCTTTCGTCATATTTTATTCATTCCTTTCATACTCCCCCGATTTCATTTATCTCTCCCCATTTCAGTTATATCTCCCCCTTATTGACAATCAAATTAAATGGATCCACCATGTTAAGTTCTTATCTTATTAAAAATTATCTTCATTTCCAGAGTCTAGAACCTTTATTCAATCTAGGAATCACATGAGTTTCTTAATGAAGAACCTTTCACTAAACAGCTCTATGTCTATGTGGTCTAACCAGATGTAGAAAACATGAGGTTATAGTCAAGATGATCATTGATGTTTGTGATATAACTTTTATGAAATACCTTTTCATGTTTCTTTCATGAATATTCATGACTGGGGAAATTCATGAAGGTATTTTCCAAAGGCGAAAGAAATATTCACCCATCTCAACAAACACATCAGAATGTTCAGATGTATAAAAAAATATTTTCAAAAAAAATTGTTCACATACTTGTTTATTTATTTTCCAAAAAAAGATAGAGACCAATATATTAAATCTTCGTTAATTACACTTATTTAATTCGCAGGATGTTAGAATAATTATTCAACGATATTAAGAATAAAGAGGATCCTTGATTTTTTGTTAGAAACAACAATCAGATTAAATACCTCTCTCAATCTTACCTTCTTCTTCTTCTTGGATTTTTTTGCATGTTATTTCTTCTTTATATTCATAATTCTCATGTATTGTAATATATTTATTCTTATCTGTCGAATCGTTTGATGATGGTGTCATATTTTCTTCATCTTTATGAACAACTTTATTACAATTTTTTTGTTGCATTTTTTCTGTTATAGTCTTTTTCTTTCGAATGATAATTAAACATGTTTGGTTATCATTCCATTATTTCCCATACTCAAAATTTGTGGATACATTTTTTTAGCATCTCTCATATCGTCATAAGACATATTCTACCATTATTATTTCATTTTCTTTTCTCATTCCTCAAATTTCTTATCCAGGTCAATTTGTTCATACCAAACAACTACGCACTAATTCTTTTGAAACATAGAAGATCATACTTTCAAGACATCCAAAACATTAGGTTTTTTAGAATTGTTAACAATCCTATTATTTTAGTATCAAAACAAAACATCCATTCCCAAGGTATCCGGTTTTCTCACTATTTTAAACATTTAATTCCAATGGTTGGAACCTATTGTAAATTTTTACGTCATTCTTCTCATATTTCATCAACAAAACGTTCTCGTAATTATTTTTTGATGGAATTGACTCCCCATCAAACCATTCCTTCTATAACCTAGGGAATTAAAGTAATGATGTTGGTGGAACAAAAACATATTCTACATATTTCAAAATTACCCACATTACTAGTAATATATATAAGGAGTATTTCCCCCTGAATCATCCATACTGTCAAGAATTTGGAATGTGTTTCTCAACAAAAATTTACTATTTAAATTCCAGTCAACATACCTTTATATTTTCAATATGATTCCTTAATTTCATTTATGAATTATCCAAACTATTTGTATTGGAAACATTTTGAGATTTATAAATCATCATAAAATTCTCAACCTTGTTGGTCTTAGACACATACATGACATTTCCTCCAATCTTCTTTTAAAAAACTAATACATTATTATTCTCAGAATATGAAGGTAAATTGTGTTGATCCTTCTCAGGTTTCCCATTCTAAGAACATCAACAAATTTTAGTGATTGTGATTCAAAAACTTGTATTTACTAATTCAGATTCTGATAAATTTTCTATGCCATGTACCAACTCTACATCATTTTATTTTAGATTAACCTATAGATACTCATTAATATTCTTTTCTTATACAATATATTTCTTCAAATAAAAAATCTATTTCTGCATCTTCTCCATCACTTTGATAAATATACTTTATTTCTAATTGAGGTTGATTTATCTTCTAATGTTTTGTTTTGATTTTTATGACATATGATTTTTCTGAACAATTATTTCAATTCTTCATTCAAATGTATATAATATGGAGTATCTTATTCATCCGAACTACTTCTTCTGAGTTCATAATCATTAATTGTGGTAATAAAGAAATTTTCCTCAGTATGCTCAATGGAATTTTCAGATTCAACGTTACTTTCTTCTTCTTCTTTGGCAAAACTACTTTAATTACTTGTGGAATATTCATCATTAATTACTAAAATGTATTTATTATCTTGGAAATTATTTTTCTCAACATCACTATCATCTACCTTAGACAAAAATATTTATCTTTTTTGATTTGCAGAACCTCTTATCTTCCATCTAAGAATAGAATTTTTCTTTATCACCCTTTTCCTTCCAGGGTCTTCTTGGCCTTCTTTATTCATCTCCACTTTCATATTCATCAAATTATTCATCATTTCCTATTTGAGGAAAATTGGAGACAACACTCTCAATGGAGTCACATTCAAAACAATTTAAGAGATTTTTCCCTTTATACCTTCTAGTAACTATTTAAACATTATTTGAAAATAAAAAAAAATTGGATCATGATTTTTACATACCTTATTTTCGAAGTCAGAATCTATAGGTTTTCCTTCTTAAAGAATCGTAATTTATTTCTAGTAACACATGAAAGAAATTTATCTATCAAATTATACTTTTATTTCATATAATTATCCCTCCTAATTTTGTATGTAATTTTTGTAGTATGAAAATCATCAAGAGATAATGTTTCACGATCTCTAACTACCAATGATAAAACATTTCCATAAAATTTATTCGTTAGTATTATGATGATCATTCCAACAATAATTGAATCCTCTAACAATTCAACAATACATATGGTAGTACATACTATTTCATCTACCTTGTTAAAGAAGTCCCCAACCGATTCATTCTCATCCATCTTTAGATCTTCATACTTCAATCTCCCAATTTGTAACAATTACCTCTTCACTTTTGTATTGCCTTCATATAGGTTTTTTAATTTATCCCATATACATTATGTTGTGGTAACACTATTTAATCCCATGAATTCAATTTAAAAAATTTATGAAAATATATATTCCTTCATCCTTCCACCGTTCTCAAGATGTCCCTTATCAATATGTGTTAGTGTAGTTTTATCATTAATGGGAGGTAAACCTACTGTAGAAGCTTCCTGAACATCATAAAAAATATAAATGACATATGGAAGTATTACAACTTTCCAGATTTGATAATTTTTCCCATAAAATACTAGATTATCATTACTATTCACAAAGGTGAAATTTTCCATCAGCAAGGAATAATGAAGGGAACCTTTCCTCTCATACAACATGAAATCCCCATATCAATGTATTGTACCACAATGAGGGGCGGCTAATTAGTGATACTATTTTTCTTTTATTGTTCTTTTCAATTGAAGAAACATTCACCTACTATTAGATATTTGAATTCCCAGTAGAAACAAAACATAGCAGACATCCAAATGAACAAAACGATTTTGATGTTTCACTATTTAAAAAGAATATATATGTCCTTAGTATAGTTTGAAAGTGATCCAATACCGTAAAATTAACTAAGAACAGAATCCTTGGATTAAAAATAGTAGGATATACCCTTACACTCCTATGGTACTATGAAACAACCCCCCCCCCCCCCTTTGTATGGGGGCTCCCTCCTTGCAAAATAGTGAAATACAATTTCTTTTGTAACAACACATGTAATTAGCACTTCTTTTCAATTCACCAAATGTATACAATTATAAATCAACAATTAATTTCCGTATCCAGAATAAAGGTAAAAGCCTCATGGACTATGTAAACCAATCTATCCAATTACCCTGAGAAAGATGCTCCTAGTCCGATTCTTCCCTACCAAATTTTCTTTCAATTAAATTCAGTAGAATAGAATCCACACCACTCTAATAATTGCATACATTAGTCTAGAAAAATAGAATCGTTACGACATGAGAACATGTATGCAATAGTGATGACATAAAGGATCGACAGAACATCAAAGACAGAGACACGTAATGTGACTGAGTAAATGTTTTCCATATCCTAAGAAGGCCTATAGAGAAACACCCCATATAGAAAACTCTAAACCAATAAATTCATCAAGAAATGATCATAAATGTAAAACAAAATTAAATATAAATACCCTTCATATCCTCTTATCTCTATAAAACCCAGAGCTTATCTCTCTTCTATTTTCAAACAATTCATATTTTCAGAATGTTTGATCTAATTTCACTTTTTATAGGTGACAATTAGAGATATTCCAAAAGTTATTTCCCGCTCAATAAATTTTTAAAAAAATTTAATTTCCCCCCAAGAACCTGGGATACATTTTGACATCATAAAAACTTCTTAAAGCATCTAGATTTATCTTCAATGTTCATCTATATCTTTACCCCATTCATTATTTATGACCATAACAATTTTTCTTTTCAAAATCCCAATACGATTTTTCATTTAGAAACCTTTAAAATTATGATTCTGATTGCTGGGTACGATTGTTGGGTATGATTGCTGGGTATGATTGTTGGGTATGATTGCTAGGTACGATTTATGGGTTCGATTTTAATTTTCTTGGTCACGTTTTAAAATAGTTAACCTAACCACTATCCCAAGGCTGAGCATTCTTCATGATGGTACATCCACAATGATTCTAAAATAACCCATGATAGTTGGGTAATGATGATGAACTAGGAAGAATATGAGTTTTGGATGGGGTGTCCTACCCTATATTAGTATGGAAGTAGGAATTACTCTACATATAGTGTTTAAGGATGTGGATGTGTTATATTAGGGTATGGTCAACCATATCAGTAGAGTGGTGAAGCTAAATGGTCTCAGACAACAGCATAGGGAAGAGGGAAAAGACAGTTTCATGCAGCCCAGCCGATAATTATGGATAGTGATGATGTACTATTGATAGATATATTTTCTATTATTTCATCTTCCATGCATTCTAGGAACTTATTTGTTACAATATCCTATCATTATTTTATATCTGAACTAATTCTTAACAGGTTGAGACTTATAGTGGATTTTGGGACTAGTGTATTAATAATTGATACACTTTTTAGAGTATGGTTGAGATACAAATATTTCATGTTATGAGTGTTATCTAATGTTTGGGGTGTATAATTTTATTTTTCATCTCCACATCCTTTATATATAAGTATTTGACTTGATTTGGGGTATGAACAAGATGATACAGTACCAAGACCATATATATTGTTACTTCATGATAGATACTTGTACATATCTTATGGGGGAAAATAATTTTCTTCATTGAGAGTGGAAATTTCATGTAGGTTTTGTATGGACAATTCATCAGCAACTAGGGGAGCTCACTACCCATGTTACTAGTATATTTTTGGATTTTGGGGGTGTGAATTTGGATGTCTTTCCACCCATAGTTGTCTGGATGGGGGATGTGTTTCCCAAGGACCTATATGGGTTTCCAAATGATAGAGATGTGGTGTTTATTATTGATCTCATTCATGGTGTTAAAAAACTATTCATTCCATCTTAAATAATGACACCCATAAATATTAAAATTTTCAATACTCATTTATAGGAATTGATGTATAAATGTTTTATCAATCTGCTAATGTTGAGTTACGGTTCTACATTATTGATTACTAAGAAGGATAACAACACCGAGAGATTATGTGTGGAAAAAAAGAATTTGAACCATTTGATATGTAATAACTGATATCGTAGTCCATGTACTAACGTGACATTTGACTAGTTTAGAGGAGTTTTTTCTCCAATAATGACTTGAGGTCAGTGTATCACCTTCTAAGTGTTATATCTGTTGATGGGCCACTAACATATTTCCAAAATAGGTATGGACTATTTTAGTTTTTTCTGATACTGTTCAATTTGAAGATTGCTATGGTAGTGTTTATTTTATGGATAATCCAAATAAAAAAACTGTACCTTTATCAGTATGTGGTTGTTTTTTGTATGAAATATTTTTTTACTCCATGACTCTTGAAAATCATCAACAACATCTTGAAATAATCTTGAGTACACTGAGAGAGAATTGGTTTAATGAAAAGATGTCTTAGTGTCAATTCGAGATTGATAGGGTATATTTATTAAAACAAATAATCTTGTAATATGGTGTGTTAGTGGACTCATAGAAAGATTATGCAATGGTTTCCTAGGAGAAGAACAATAATGAATTAGATATTCACAATTATCTAGGTTTAAAATTATATTATCGAATGTTCTTCAATTAATTTCAACATTTTGAAGCCCCACTCTTGGGATAGACCATAAAATGTATTATATTTTAATGGTCCAAATATAATGATAAATCTCCCGAGGAGTTGATGATGCATCTGACTACTACAACAATTTTTATCATACCCATTCCAGTTGAAGATTATACAGTGTTCTGAGTTTCATCTGGGTCATTCCTATAGTAGTGTTGATGTTAGGAGATCATGATGTGGCTAATTGGCCAGGGAAATTAATGCATCATGAATTTAATTACCTGACATATGAACAAAATTTACCTACAGTGGTATATTCCATTATTTTTTGGCATCATAATCAGTTGGGAGGAAAGTTTAATATGTATATTAATCTGAATTATTTAAATTATAACATTTCACAATGAGATTTAAATCTTTAATGGTTGAGGTAGGATTACTATATGAAATATTTGGATATTGAGATAGTATATACACATAGGGATATAAATAGTTTTGGTAATTAATTGAGAAAGAATACATAGGATTAGGAAATTTAATAGACCAATACTATGTACAAAATGATGGGTTTATTGGAAAAGATTATATAGTGGTTTAGGGGGGCTAGGAGGGGATGACCCCCAAATAAGTATTAGTCGATTCCAAACTTGTGACCCTTATTAGGGAGAGGATGTATGAGGATATGATGTTTCTCTCATTAAGGGAAATACCAATAGGTTAGAAGAGACATTCATATTGAAACATAGGTGATGAGAGGTTCTTCAATGTTAAGTATCATGTTGTTGTACCTACATGTTGGTATGAGGATTTGATTCTTGAATATCATTCCTACAAGTGGGTGGTGCCTCTTAGATTAACCATGATGTGCCATGAACAACATAAAAATTAATCCAGGGAGGTCATGAAAATTTATATTTTAGGGTTTTACGATTGGACACTACACCTATGAAATGGTGAAGGCCGACAATCAATGACCTAATGGTTTACTACAGCCGTTTTGTATTCCATAATAGATGTGGGATGAATTCCAAAATCGCATTCATATTAAAGAAACTATCATTTTGGAAAAGATTGAATAAATTTTTGTTTGGGATATAGTCATTCTGAACAGGGTTTCAAAGAATATAGTATCATACCATGAATCATGTTTCACTTCCTGATTCCAGAATGGATTGAAGAAGGTTCATGATCTTCTCGTATTTCTGAGAACACATTTTCACCCAATGATAGAAGAGATTTAATATGGATCCATACATGTGTTGGGGGAGATTCTAAATATGTGTGTCAGAGACATTGGTTGGAAATTATTGAAACAATTAGCACTCATTGAGTTCTCATATGTCAAAAGATATCAGTAAACTATTTATATTGAAAAATATGATGCACTTTATGGTAAGACATGAAGATCACCTCTATACTGGATTCGGGTTGGTTGAACAATTTTTTTCAAACTGATTATCTGGTAATAGGTTTTTGATGGTGTTCAGATAATTTTAAAATGTATGGCTATCTCTCCTAGTAGGAAGAATCTATATGATGAACATCGTAAATGATCAATTGATTTTATAGTGGGTGATCATGCATTTCTTAAGGTTTCACATAGATTGGGAATATTTTTTGGTCCATTTGAGATTGTGGAGAGTATTGGGCCAATGAAGAACTGATTGTCTCTTCCATAGATGTGTAGTTCTAGGAATGATGTTATCCATGTGTCGCACCTTCAGAGGTATAACATCAACCCTTTCTCATGTGATCGATGTTTATTATGATGAGCTTGAGAATGATGTGTCCTTTGATGAGAATATGATTTGTGTTATGTATCATTGTGAAAAATTTTTCTTTGAAATGATGTGATGATAGTGTGATTATTGTGAAAAATAGTCTTGTATTAGATGAAACATGGGGAAATTACGTTGATAGGTGGGCTCAGTTGCCATATATTTTTAAAATAGAATCTAAGAGAATCTTTGGAGACTAACATGATGATGAGATATTTTATGTTTCATAGATGGTAAGATCCCAAACCTTTCAGGAGATGTCAAGAGATTTCATTCAGTTACAATTTATCCTTTTTGTTATTCCTTTAATTGGTTTTTGATTGGGGGTGTTTCAAGATTAATTGAAGATTTTTGGATGTTAAAGGCATCGTTCCTGGATTTTCCATAGTTAGGGAAAATCATGTGGCTTTGACTAGGAATCCATGTGCCCAGATTTTGTCACAGAAAAAATAGTGCACAATTAGTGCATGGGATGGGTACAGTTGTGTTGATTGTTAGATTATTGTGAAAAATTAGAATGTTGCAGTGAAACATTTTGGAAGATAAGAAGATATAAAGTCTCAAAGTAAATATATTTTCACAATTCTATCTCAAATATTCTTGGGACAATATCTTGATGATGAGATATTATAAGTTGGGAGACATTAAGATCCCTAAATTTTCCAGAGATTCTATGATATTTCATTAAGGTAATATTTTCCCTTTTTTGGTATTCATTTATTGTGTTTTTAATTGCGGTTATTTCATGTTAAATTGAACATTTTAGGAAGCTGGTGAGTTTTTTATGGTTTTCCCGTCATTAGTGAAAACAATGCGGCTTGGAATAGGAGTCCATGTTCCCAGATTTGATGAGACGGATGATGACACACACTTAGCGCATGGTTTTTTCAATCCACGTGGAGACTCTAGAAAACTGTGCACCCTGAAAGAGTGGGGTTTTCTTTGAATTGGGAATGTCTTCCAAAAATTGCACCACATAGGAGAAATAATGAGAACCATCATAAGAGGTGAATAATTAGGTCACATGGTTTGAAATTCCATCTACCCAGGAAATCGAGAACTCTGATTTTCAATTACAGGAAAAAATAATTTAAATTCCCTAACCACATAGTAGTAACCAATATTTTTCCCTAATTGAACCAAAACCTATTACTGTGATTTTTGAATCATTTGGTAGGATTCCAAGGATCCTTGAACCCCAATCTTGATGAAGTGTAGTTCTAGCCGAAAGATTGTATTTCCTTTGGTACATAATTTCTTCCCCATATGGATTTCTCTCCCTTCCACCTCTCTTCCTGATAAAAGTGGATCAGTTTTCATTTTTCAGTGATGGTTTAAATCTATGTTATCAGGGAACTTATTCTATTTTATTTAATCATTGTTTTTGTCATATACCTTCCACACTACTGTGATATTGATCATTTCTCTTCAATTTTGGGATTTTTTATTTGGAGAACATCATTCATATACATTAAGGTTTTTGGTTAAATTGATAGTTACCACAACATTGAATATAATTATGTTTATATAACTATATGATTTTAATTATCACTTTTGGAAAATTCATCGTTAATTTAAAAAAAATTAGTTTGTTAATTAATGGGTTTATGGAATTGGTGAAAATCATGATTATCAAATTCAAAGGTTAAAAATGGGATATCAAATTAGTTGAAAATGGGAAATAAAGGGATGGTTGACCTACACATGATGGGTATTTAGGTATTATTATTAAATGAGGGTAAATAGATTAATGGGGAAATTGTCATATTTTTCATTTTGCTTAAAATGATGATCCGTGATTAATTTGATAAACTAAATTGGTGTATCATGTTGTGATAAATTGAGATGTGGGTTAATGGTGATTAACATTGAACAATGTGACAAAATTGATATATGTGATTGATTGGTAGATAAGGTTTCATAGAATAACTGATTCTCTAAATAAATATGGTGTTCCATATAGATAATTTTGGCCCCTGATGAATTCATGTGAATATTAATGTATGGGAAGTTGAATGATACACCAAATACCAATGAGGTCTGGGAAATGGAATTATTCAATATATAACAGATGGGTTGTGCCAGACATTATTTTCTAGGCCCCATGATTTCAGAATGGGATTCTGGTTCGAAAAAAATCTAATAAAAAACAACAATTAAATGAATAATGATAGACCTGAAACACTGGATTGTGGTTCCCGATGATGTATGTTTCAGACTCCAGCATGGGATGAAGAGTGTATTGATGGTTTGGATGTCACTGCGAACCCAAAGAGTTATTTTTTTAAATAAAAATAATGAAATGTGATAACAATTTACTTTTTTTATTATACGTTTTATATTATACACCTAAATACACTATTATATAGTGGATACTGTTTTATATGCCGTTTGTGGTAGAATAATATGATTTTTTCACACCCTACTTGTTCTTATAAATTGGTACCTGGATATACTTCATGTTTTAAGGAACCAATTAACGTTGGAGAACAATTTTATATGTCTACTTTGGGATGTAGCATAGATGAGGGAAATAAACTTCTGGTGAATACCCACATTGGAGTTGTCAATGTATTTGTTAATTGGGTTTTTTAAATTTGAATGATAAAACATATATGGAATTCCATATCAACTAATTATGTTTTTATATTTTTTAGAGTTCAATTTTATCTAGTGATGCTATTCTGTAATGGTTTTGGTATTATTGTATTTCATTGTTATTATTATTTTTCTGTTCATGGTTTATTTTTAAGTATTGTTCTTATTTGATAAAGATTGTATTGTCTCTTGATATTATATGTTATAGAATAAATTATAGTCTATTGACTCTATTGTAAGGGGTGGCACACTTGAGGTCATGTGACCCATTGGTTTGGGATACTAATATGTGGCTCTTAGGCTAGGATGTTACATTTACTCATGTGAGACACCACACACACACAAAAGGAATATTGGTTTGATGGATAACAAGAAGACCAAGTCCCCTCCCAATTAATGGATGTGATGATGATGTAGATTTGTGGTTGAGATGATTATAAGCAGGTAACCTAGTTGATTTCTTATACGAGGACTCTAGATGGATGATGTGGTCATGATTAAGAGAGTATGAGGTTAATTTCCATTATGATGTGTGGAATTGTGAATATTGGGGACTGGTTCATTGGGAGTTGGTATATGAGATCCCATTTAAAATTTGATGGTGTGTGTTATACTATTTATACTCAATTATTTCAAGAGTGAATATTTTTATGAGCAAGGGATTATAAAAATTAAAATATTGATATGTATAAATTAGGATTTTTAAATTATTATAGTGGGTTATATTATTGTGTAGTATCATGTGAGTTTGGAAGATGATATAATTTAATAGTTTATTAATGAATCATATTTACCCAAAATTATTTTTAGAGAATTATAGGAAAAATTATGTGGTGAGGCACTACGATATGATGTAATTCTTAAGCCTGATGTTCCCTAAATAGTTCAGCCAAATATTTTAAATTTTTAATAGTGCATGAAATATTTTCCTGATTAAGATGATTAACTTCTAAACAGGTGTCCGAATCTGAAATTGGAGGGAACCGTTGATATTAGAGAAGTGTCTTTACCCATGGCATGACTTATCAATTGTTGGCATAGTTTTCTATGTAAATATACAAAAATTTCATAACCATATATAAAATAATTATATGAAATTATTTTATTTTTCAAATCCTAATAACTCATAAAATGTGACAAAGATAGGAAATCTGAGACCACCACTAAGTTCATTTGGGTGTCTTTTTCTTAGGAGATTCCTAACAATGACCAATGAAGGTCAACTGTAAAAGTTAATTTTTTTCCATTTTAAATGAAAAAAAAAGAAAGGAAAAAATGTTATTTTATTTTTTTTGGACATTTCGTAGTGTTGAAGCGATGCAACAATGCCGCAATGTGCTAACCTATTTTCATACATAAATTAAAAAATGTAGAAACACTGCCTCACACCAATATGGAAATTATGAAATGCATTTTATTCATTTAATAGGTTAGAAGCGATACATGATTATATTGGAAATACTATAGATATCCACTAGAAGTGCTCAAGAATAAAATCATTGGAAAAAAATCAAATTGGAGAACGATGAACGACAACAAGATGATGATCATGATCACTCATGGGTGGATCAGTGACGACAAAAAATGTTCTTCCATGATCGGTCCAATTTACAGGTCAGTAGGGAGTTTTGTGTGGTATCTATCCCCATTCATTATCCCATATGATTAAACCGCATTAATCAATGAAAATGTTAATCCACGGGCCATGCGTGTTGCGGGAGGGTCATATTATATTATGAAAATTATTACTGTGATGGTTAAAGTTTAATTTTTTCTAATCAACCCCAATGATCTTCATCTATCATAGAAGGATCGGGGATTACATGAACAAGACCAACTTCCATCAATTTGGGGTGTTCATGTGATTTCCTCTCCCTCATTATTCATTCATCATTCATCGTAATTTTTTTTCCACAAAGGCAATTCTATTCCATAGTGGCATAAAGATCCTAGCAGCGTAAAGCGATGACTGGAGGATGAATCTATGACCTCTTCATTTAGAGAAAAGCGAGCCAAGGTTGCCGACGGAGTGGTCAATGGCGATGGCAGTACCATCTCGACAAGGAGATTGGGATAGGCGGTCCATGTAAGGAGTATAGGCCAGGAAGTCCAGTCAAGAAAAAAACTATCAGGGTGGGCGACAGAGGTAGGAACCCATGTCCTAGGCCGGACCGCGTTGACGGGATAGGCTGCGGTGGTTGAGACTGCATACAGTTTGTAGAAAAGTCCACCGAAAGGATGACCGATGGAGGTGGAATGGGGTCCATTGAGACCATGCCATATGAGGGAATGTTGCAGCAGAATTAGTGGGCTATGATCGGGAGGCATTGGCCAGCCTCATTGACCCCAACGTGACTATAAACATGGTACAGGTGACACATGGAGAGCCGAGGTGTTATATCTACAGAATGCGACATAAGTGATGACTAGGAAGTGTACTTGTATGAGACTTGTGCAGGATAAGATATTGGTCAATCATACATTCTTGGTGGGGTAAATTGGGCTTATTAGGAGGCCTAGTGGGATGAACATCACTTCTCAGCAGGCCATGGTCTAATGACTCATTGGGCCAAGCCAATTCGGGCTAGCCCAAACTGATCGGGTCGAGTCAGGCCAACTGTACTGGGTCGGGTCATGTCGGTGGGGCTAGGTGGAATTGGACCTAGGTCTCTCCATATCCATAACACTAAATATATCACATCATTGTATTGGGAGGTCTATTAGACAAGTCTTCTAATTCATTGGATCTTATTCTATTTGACGGTCAATTTCATATGGGTTTGTGGGGTTTTTATGGACCAATGTAGGTTTGGAGTTTTCCTTTATTCTTTCCTTGAGGGTTTAGGGTGACATAGAGTCCACATCATTGTAGAACAATCCTCCCTAGAGGCTATGTCCCAGATATTTTTTTTGGAAATCCTCATTGGGAATATAGTGATTCTATATCAATCCTGATATATTTTTGTGGGAATTTAAATGACCTCTGAGAGAAGGGAATTAATCATCCATCTATTGGGATAGATAGTTTGGGTTCTCAGTATTCATGGTGAAGAATCCCTTATGTTATGATCCACATCGATTGGTTTTTTAGTATTCTATAATAATAACCACCTATGTTGTGGGTTAATATAGATTATTTTTTTGGTATTATCTAGTAATAACCCACTATTTGTAAATCATTATATTTAATAGTGTATTATCATTGTTCTGGGACCAAATTAGAAAACCATTTTTGTAAGATTCTTCGATGATATCACGGATCAATGAGTGAGTTCTACTGAAACAAGCATGTCACGAAAAGGTTCATGTGGATGATGTTTGGTTGAGATATTGAGACTCCATGTCATAGAGAGACTAGATGTATCATGAAAACATTGTGATGTATCGAGACCAGTTGTTCTCTATGATACTTTAAGTTGATATTTTATATATGCATAACGAGAAGAGAAATCTCCATGAACGATCATGTAATGAGATGAACTATATGGCTTGACGAAGTGGGTGCCTTGAGGTTTATAATCCATTACGTGTATTCATGGAAGTTTTTTTATGTGTTATAGATATATAACAATTTTTTAGCCGACTATATCCTATTAGTGATGTTTTTATGGACTCTTTCTTCATGTTTCAAGGTGTCCTGCGAATTATTGATTTACACACCCCTAGAAGGGAAATTCCCAAATGTGTTGTTTCTTGGGATGATAATTGATGCTTTGATTTAGTCCTTGCTGGACCGCAGTATGATGGTGCTTAGTGTGACCCAAAAAATGCGGTGGGCTTCTATGAATTGATAGATGGGTTTTTATCAACCTCTCAGGTAGGGTTTTCTACATAATAGTTATATATAGTTTTACATTTTTTACATTTCCTTTTTGTTGGTCATGTATTCAGTCCCCATTTACATTCATTATTATACTGTGGTACTCTATGTTGGTATCTTAGTGGTATTTCCGTTTGTTTACATAGTGTTTTCTGTTTCAACACCTCTTCTTGAAGATGTCTGTATCTGTACAGGTACGAGGGAAAATCCCTCCTGTTTTTGTTATATTCCAATTTTGTGATATTGGTTATCCATCATCATTTGGGAGGCAAGCATAGGGTAGTCACAGTACGGTCCCCTATGGGGCGAGCTTTCAAAAAGTGGTATCAAGGGAGGTTTATTCTACCCTATGGAAAAAGTGTCTTTGTATTTTGGTATGTGGAAACGCTTTTATATGTTTCAAGATTGGATCGACCCATGGAATCCAGTTCTGGTGTGGCGGCCGACCAACCCATGAACCGAGACCCTGGATTTTTATTTTAGACTCGGTATATGAAGAAATTAATTTTAGAGGAAAAATGATGGTACATTAATCATATAAGAATGGGTTGTCAATTACATGTCCCTATTGAGTCATCTCACCGGGTATAATCTTTTTCTTGTGGTATATTTTGTTTTAATTCATTATTCTTCAATGTTGACAGTCGGCTAGGATTCCACTGCATTATCCTGAGGATGATTCATGGGGTAACAATATATCAGTACAAATATTTTTACCATAGAAAACAACTCTAGGGGTTGTACAAACTATAACACCACCTGTAGAGTAGCACATTGTACCCATAGTACTAGAGGGTGAGATTCACATTCAGAGTATACTTTATTATTTTCAGAGACAAAAAACCCTTAAAATCTGAGGTAAGCCCATCTCTAATGTAGGAAAGCACTGGCATGAGGTGGTGATCAAATTTTTTATCCAGTTATGGATTAAATATATTATATGGTGGTCTTGGTGGTGATAACCTTATATGAATCGGCATGGCGATGGGTGGAGGTTGGATAACCTCCTCATATGATGAGATGACCCTTACATGGATAGATTTTGAGAACCATATTTAGATAATAATTTTTCACCTTAGAAGTAATGGTCTATATGTTCCCAAGAGATTCTATAGCTCCGGTAGGACGACATGTTAGTATATGAGTATCCATTTAGGCATACCAATCATTCCTAGTACTCAATGAATACAATATACGATAAGTGCTTCAGGAATAAAACCATTGAGAAGGGTCTTTTTAGTGATGTCCAACCTAATGATATTTGTTCATGAATTCCTACATATGCTAGGGTTCTTTTAAAGAATTTTTTGTTGAATGTACGTTGGTTGAACGAATAAAATCCATAGATGATATGAGGGGGAAAGTATGGAAAACCCCTTGGTAGTAGAAAGCTAAAAGTACTCTCAAATACTGGATGTGTGAGATATCCCGAGAGGAGGTCCAAGGACAGGTGATCTGTAGCTGATGGCTTGTAGGGAGAGTCCATTCGACTTGTAGATAAGTAATTATTTTATTGTGACGACTGGGGGCATATTAATTGAAATTTTCTTCCCTATCATACTACTGGAAAGGAATTAGTGGATGGCCATCCAAGGTATAGAATGTGATAGGAACATATGGATATTCAATGTATAAGACTTGTTAGATGAACTGGGAGAACAACATTAGGTGGTGTATATTTCTACATGACACGACCAAAAACCCCAAGGGGTCCACACTATGATTAGGGGGTTGTATGGAACTGGAGGGGACAACAAAATGTGTTCAAGGAATATGAATCTAGGGGTCCATGAATTATTCAAGGTACAGTCTGTGTCTATTGATTGATTCTATATTAATAGATATAGGTTGTAATCATTCATTATTGTCGCGAATCATTTTTAAGAACTAGATATTTTAATTAAATAATTGACTTCACCCATACTTTTGGAGATGCCAACTATAGAATACTGGATAATCACACATATGTGGACAGTGGGATCACACCCCTGAGTAGCGAGTTTTGGTTGGAACCACTTGGTGGAGACATCAAGGCCTTCCGACATCATTCTTGTTGAGGAATTTTTATCGACAGTTCATGATCAGATTGACTATTTTAGGAAAAGGGTGTGGTGTGTCCAAATTAATGGAACATGGATTTCCTTCGTTGGTGAATAAAGGAAATTTAGGTAGCATAAGACAGACTCATGAATAAGAGGGAGCATCAGATCACTCATGAGTCATCTAGCCTTACCCTCAGAGTTGTAGATGTTGTAATTGTTCAGTTCCCTGTAGTAGTGGAAGAGAATGAGGAAGCCTTTCCAGAATATTTTTTCCATGATTTTATTTTAACTAGTAGATCGATTTCTGCATTATATTACACCATAACATGGAATCAATATCACAATCCAAAAATAGGATTTCAATCATACTGTTTCATGGGATAAGGGTGTAGTTGGAAGACTTATATATTAAGGGCATAATAAGACCCGGGGTTTGAGGTTATTTGTATATTACCAACGCCTAAACAAAGTGAGCATGGTGGTCAATTATCTACTACCAAAGGATAAATGAGAACAGTGAGAATTTGATAGGTTCCTAGTAGTTCTTGAATGTTTTCATTCGATCAAGAAATAACCTATTGTGAGTACGGTAGGAGGATATTCTAAAGGTGGATTTCAGATATTTCTACAGTCACTATGAGTACATAGTGATTCCCTTCGACATTATGAAGGCCCCAATAGAGTTCCTGAGACTCATGAAACAAATATTTCCGCATTGACATGAAAGGTGAATCCATTAATGTGCACATAAGGTTTCTATAATGTGTTTCATCACTTGAGATATAGTTAGATGATCACACCAATAATGAGATTTCCAGAGGAGGGAGTCAAGTATGTATTGTGATGTGATTCATCAGGGAGAAATCAGGGTTATGTTCTGATGAAGAGGAATGTGATGATTGCCTATGGTTCGTGCAAGTTGATACTACTTGATAACAACTATGTGACCTATGATCTTGAGAGGGAAACAATAACCTTCACATTGAATATGTGGAAACACTACCTTATGTGAGAGTTTTTTTCATATACCACAACCAAAAGAGTCTCAATAATATCTTCTAAGAGGACATGAACTTTAGACATAATATATGGCTATATTTCCTCCATTCCTATGTATTTATGATGGTCTATACACCTGGGGAGAGGGATGTGGTGATGGATGCTCTTAGCTTGATATACAATTAGTATTTATTGAATGTGGAATTTTAGTAGGTGTCCTTGTTATAGTTATCCTTCATGGATAGAGTTTAGGTAGCTTACCCCTAGTCAATGGATGTTACCCCTCTACTCTAATAGCGAGTTTGGGAGGAACATCATTCAGATACTCAGAGTGAGACATTACATACTCAGATGTCTATAGGGATTACCCCTATATGATATTTGAAATGTGGGAAGCATGTTTTTATATTCAATGGATGCACAGTAGTACCATTGGTTATATAGGTGTAGTTTTCCGGTAGTTCCATAAATTACCCTTTTAACCATTGTGTGCAAGGTTCTCATGACAACAGTGGATACCAAGAGTGTTTTGATGAATCAGGATATGAATGAGGATGTCAAGATGAACATTGGGGATGAATAAATCAGTTCAATATGGGATTAACTATTGATGTGAATGTTTATTTCTTGTTGGAATCAAATTCATTTTTTATCAACACAACTAGTTGTGGCCCCTATGCATGAAAGTGGTTTCTCCCTTTCTTTCCTAGGGTGCCAGTCTGTAAGTGGAATAGAATATTTGTGGACTATGTGGCTGGTTTACAATGTACGTCCAAGAAAAATGAATTAATATTGGTGATCATTATCTAAATCACCTTGTTTTCCACTTAATAGCTTTTCAAGAGCAAGGATCAGTAGATATGATGGGATGCCTCTACATGTAGAACATAGAATGAATCCATGGAATCACATAAATTATAGTTTCTGATCATAATGATTGTATTTTATATCCTTGTCCTAGAGATCGAGGATCAGTATGAGTGGATTCTCTCAGGGTAGTCGAATTATATACAATGTGCTTAGTGGAAGCACGAGAATCTCTAGGAGAGATCATAGGAGTGTGAGCCTCAAAATGATTCATGATACAATTATCTATTTGGGAATACCCTAGTTTGGATTTCAAGGACATTAAACTTTAATGTAGGAATGATGTAATGAATCAGATTTTCCCAATACTTTTTTTAGAAAAGTTTTGGGAAATTATGTGACTAGGAACAGAGATGGAATGCGATTCCAAGGCTCAGTGTACCCAGAATGGGTCAACAAAAAGACATCATGTTAATAGAAAGTGTGAGTTATTTTCTAGAAAAAGTGGAATAACATCTTAATGGATTATCAAATAAGAAATATGAGTGGGCCAAGGAACCTAAAATTGTGGCTTTAACCATGGTGTTCCACAACATTTGTTAGTGTGAGTATTTTGTGGAAAAACATAAAAATGGAATATCCATAAAAATTAAAAAATATTATTTTATAATTAAAATTATAATAACACATAAAAGAAAATTTTTAATGGATATATGAGACCACCATTGGTTTCTTAAGGTGGTTTTTTCATCAAGAAATTAGAAACATTGAATGGTGTGGGACCACTACGAATGATTTTTTTTTATTATTTAAAAGGGAAATAAAATAAACCTAAAATGTTTATTTTATTTCTTTTGAATTTTTGTTTCATCGTCATAATGGTGTGCATCCGAAAATGGATGTCATCTTTTCTTTAATAATTGAAATAGTATGGTGATGCTGCATCACAATAATGTAGAAATGAGGAATCTTGTTTTATTTATTTAATTGATTAGCATGTATAAATGAATAGATTGAAAATCATGGAGAAATTGCCTAGATGCTCTGGAGAAGAAAATAATTAGTCAAACCTTTCATTGGAAAAAGACGACTGATGACGAGAAGATGATCGGGATCTCTCATGGATGGATAACTGATGGTGAAAAAAATCGACACAAATCGATCTAAATTATAGGTAGGGTGTGTAATCTGATTGATTTTTATACCCATTCTTTATCTTTATGAAGAATGTGGATTAATGGATGAAACAATTAATGCATTGGTCATGTGTATAGTGGGTTCAGATTATTCTATTGTGGGAATTATTACAAGGATAATTCATTTTATAAATGGTCTATTCTTCCCCTTCTCTTTTCATCTAACATGGACCGATCAAGACCAACATGAAAAAATACAAGATAAATCCATTTGGGGCATTATTGTGATTGAAACTCCATTGTTATTCATTCTTCATTCATCATAATTCAAGATCCATGACCCAAATTTGAAACTACCATGGTGTGTTATAACGACTCATACTTTAAATACATTGTTATTACTTCAGAATTTAATCACACTTATTATAACATATAACAAAACCAAGAAAAGACCGTATAGGTATAGTGTCTTTAGAAACTGGGAAATATAAACAACTGGTTCATAAAGCATCTACTTTGCCTCCCATTTATTTCATCATATCTAGAGTCACTTTTTGGCATATTCTACTTAATAACCTTCTTCCTGACCTGGGGAAATAAAACATACAAAATGGTGAGCTAAAATGCTCAGTAAGGATAAAAAAAATAAATATCAATCACATCATATTCATAAGTACATAACATTTTGGAAATCTAAACCTGCAAAAGGGAGCATAATTTCATAACATGGGATAAATCATAGTAGTTAAATGAAATCCCAATAATCATAAATTAAAACATGAAACTTTGTGGCATACACACATAATCATAGATAATCATTTCTTGTTAGTCAAGACTCATTTCCAAGACTATCTTAGTGGACAATGTCCCTTTCTGAACCGAGTTCACTCCTCGTTTCAGTTTTGTTTCACTGAACCGGTATAACCTACCATTCCAGCCATGTCTATCTCATGAGATATAAAATCTTTACCCAATGCATTGGAGGGAGATATAGGTCCCACCCATCTCATAATTATACCATTATTATGTGTGCCACAAAATGATAAATCATACGTCATTGCATAACCCATGTAATAAAAATGGAATTCTTAAACAACATGACATCATAAAACAATTCATATAAGATAACGGAATTCATAAAAATAATTCCATTACAACATAATCAAATCAATGTAATAATAGGGATATAAACAGAACCGTTTATTATCTTAGATGGAAAATAATTTTGATAAAACACTTGAACTCCATTCTTGAGGAAAATATCCTTTCTACCTCAAAAACACTTTTCCTTTCATAACATGTCATACAATTCTAAACTAAAAGAAGTTGATTAAAAATAAACATGAAAACTTGTAAAGGATGTTTCTTGGAAATAATGTTTTAAAAATCCATTCATGCCGTATAAGTTAGAAAAACATTCTTCGTACTTTTTTCGGAAAAGTAAAAAAGTACCTCGTACGAAAACTGACAAAAGATTCCTTTCATATACTTTATTAAAAAGTCACCGAAGGGTAAAATTGGATTTAAACAATTATAGGTGGATGGAAATAATATTACATATTGAGGAAACATTTATGTGGATGATAAAATACACCCTAGTAAATACCAAAGTATAAACAATCTCGGATAAAAATAAGATTGTGAAATTTCCCTTATCATAGGTCCTATATGCTTTGTACGTGTCCGAACCACCTGCATAATGATTTAAATAATGTTATTGACTTATTACATAATCATAATTATTTTTATGATATCATATATGGTCATATTCTTATCTTCTTAGTAGTAATATTTCATTGCTACTTGTTATTCGGGTGTTTATAACTTTTTGTTCTTATGCGTGTTTTGTTGAATAAATTCTTATTATTTTCTTTAGGTTATAGATACCTCATTTACATAATGGTATTAGTGTAATATATATCATATTCATTCATTCAATTCATTTATATAATCATTATGAAATGAAGATCATGTAGAACGAGTCGCATCACATCGTGGAGACGGTATTCTATACGTACGCACGAGTGCTGATATCGTTCCTATGATCGTGAAATTGTATTGGAGTGTATGTATACTATTTCAGAATTAGTATCAATTTATAATAGTAATATATAGTCATTATGTAAACCATTATACCCATCCAAGTAAGGTGGTGGTGGAAAATACATTACACCACGGCGTGGAGACGGTATTCCGTACGTACGCACGCGCGATGATTACTTTTTCCGTAGGATGGATAGATGGTGAAATAGGGTTGTTTTATACTTATAATAACATATACGTATATGAGTGATACTGATCTTATTACTTCATAATGAAACAACTAAAGAAGAAGTGCAAGAAGAAATAAAGAATAAAGAATCGGTAACGGACATTACCTCTTCTTTGAAGTGCTTCTTTGAGACCTCCTTTTTGGGCACTAAAAAAGGTCTTTGAAGAAGACCAGAACCTCTAGGATGTCTCTAGGGAAGTGGAGAGGAGAAATAAGTAGGGTTTGGACTAGCATAAAGGATCAATGTGGTGTGAGGAAGAGAGGGATGAGGTGCCCTTTTATAAGGGAGGAGAGGGGCACCTTTGGAATAACAAAAAAAATTATTTTATTATAAAGTCATGTTCGGTTTTAAATAGCTCCAAATTGATTTATTTTGAGGCTAAGGTGGGGATGGGTCGAAATCATCTCATCCAATAGAATTTATCCAAGTTTACATTCCTATTTTAACCTTATCATGTAGATTTAACATTATGTTAAATAATTTTACTATTATCGTGTCTTCTTGTGTTCTTATACTATAAGGTTAATAAACATACTATAAGCATCCAAACGAACCCCAATTTGTTTATTATTAATATATATAATCTTATCTAAGTAATTTTGCCGAACCATAGATTTTTAGGAATAAAATAACAATTACTAATATAATATTTTTCATAAAAACTATTTTATTTCAATTTTGACACTATTTAGTAATTAATTTTTGTGAAAATCATAACAGAATGATTAGTTCTAATAAAGTTAATTAAATAAATACTAACATGTCATATTAATCTATAAAATTAGTGGAATTCATAAAAAGTGTCAAATTACATTTATTTTGGTGTTTATAACATCGATTATGCCAATATTTCATTAATAAGATAATTACTGCACCATCTTTGTGTCATAAATAAATTAAATTATTTAATGTCTAAAAATTACAAATAAAATACCATTATATTGGAAATCTCTTTAGATTTCTAATTAATATTTATAGTCGAATTTATTTTATGTATAAACCCATATTAAAATGATTTACTTATTAATCTTTGATTTTAACTATTTTAACCCTTCTTTAAATAAATTAATAATAAATGTCCTAATCTAATCCAAGTGGGCCTAAATGGTCATATTTTATTCCTATGGTTGTTTTTGGTCGAATTACACTTGTCCAATATAATTAGGACATGTTTTAGGGTAATAATATCATTTTTACCCTTAACTACCCTATTTACTTTTAACCGTGGTAAAAAAAAGTAAAAAGTTACTATTCAACAAAAAATTATTTTCATCTCATTGAACCACATTTTACTTACTGACATCAAAAGTGTGTCTCGGATTTTCGAAATTTCACTCACAAAAGCGGTAAAATTATGTTTTATGAAAAATTCAGTTTTTTAACTACCACTTAGTGGTTTCACTATTCATCAAAAATTGAAAGTTTTCAGAAAAATACCAAAATTTTACCCTAGGCTAATTTCGATATTCCGAATTCAAAAATGAAGTCCATTTTGAAAAATAAAATATATAAAAATTAAAAATTTGGTTATTACTATTCATAACGGCTAGTTTTAATAATATTTTAATAGCATATCATTGTTTAGTGAAACTCGGTATTGCGTACGACACAAGCTATCGAGGAAGGTCGTGATTTCGTGTAAAGCAAGCCAAGCAAGTGTTGTGTGTAGAAAAGGATTCCTTTGATGATTTAAATAACATAAAAGTCTCAGGTGTAACATTCTACCCCCCTTAAAATGAATTTCACCCTCAAAATTCGTCACTTTGTAACAAACAGATGAAGATACCTCTCCCTCATCATATCCTCAAGCTCCCATGTAGCTTCTTCTAATTGGTGGTTCCTCCAGAAAACTTTCACCAATCGAGTGGTCTTGTTTCGTCGGAATTTTTCGCTACGATCCAGAATCTCTATCGGTTGTTCTTCATAAGAAAGATCTTGCTCCAGCGGTACAACTTCTGAGCTGAGTACATGTGAAGGATCAGGTATGTACTTTCTCAAGAGAGATACATGGAACACATCGTGAACTTGAGAGAGATTCGGTGGAAGCGCCAATCGGTAAGCTACCTTCCCAACACGATCATGTATTTCGAATGGACCGATATATCTAGGGCCCAACTTCCCCTTCTTTCCAAATCTCATAACCCTCTTCCAGGGAGATATTCGTAAGAACACGTTATCACCCACTTCAAACTCTAGGTCTTTTATTTGGTTGTCGGCATAACTTTTATGTCGACTCTGAGCTGCTCTTATGTGTTGTTGAATAGATCTGACCTTTTTGGCCATTTCATCAACGAGATCGGGTCCTAACATCTTTATTTCCCCAACTTCATCCCAGCATGTTGGAGTCCTGCATTTCTTTCCATAGAGAGCTTCATAAAGAGCCATCTGAATACTGGAGTGAAAGCTATTATTATAAGAAAATTCCACCAAAGGTAGGTGTTGATCCCAACAACCTTTGAAATCCATAGAGCAAGCTCTCAACATATCATCTAGAGTTTTAATTGTTCTCTCAGACTGACTATCTGTCTGAGGATGATAAGCAATGATAAAACTCAACTCTGTATCCAGAGTCTGCTGAAGAGTTCGCCAGAACTTTGAGGTAAATCTCAGATCCCGATCAGATATAATATAAAGTGGTACTCCATGAAATCTTGCCACTTCCTTTACATATATCCTGGCAAGCTGATCCAGAGGGAAATCCTCTCTAATAGCAATTAAGTGTGCATATTTTGTAAGACGATCAACTATGACCCAGATAGCATTATTTACTTTGGATGTTTTAGGAAGTCCTGTGACAAAGTCCATAGTGATGTTTTCCCATTTCCATTCGGGTATGGGTAATAGTTGTAACATCTCCTTAGACTTTTGTCTCTCAGATTTAACTTGTTAACAAACCAATCATCAAGAGACATATTCAGCAACATCTCTTTTCATGCCATCCCAGCGGAAGTATTATTTCAGGTCCCTATACATCTTTGTGCTTCCAGGATGAATAGAGAATGAAGAACTATGAGCCTCATTCAGCATCTCCTTCATTAATTCGGGGATGGGAGGAACACAAACTCGATTCCTAAACATTATTATCCCATCACAATCAAGGATGAATTCAGGAACATTTCTCACCTTCTTTTGTAACTCGACATCTTCTTTCTGTGCCTCTTTAATCTTCACATGTATAGATTGTTGAACATTCATTTGAGAAAGATACGATTTTTACCCTTTCATTATAATTCCAAGATCCATCCTTTGTAAATCCATAAATATTGGATCTTTTGAGATCCTCATCATGGATAAACTAGCATGGTCTTGTTGACTTAATGCATCTGCCACCTTGTTTGCTTTCCTAGGGTGGTAATGGATTGAGCAGTCGTAATCCTTAATCAGCTCCAACCATCTTTTTTGGCTCATATTCAGCTCCTTTTGTGTGAAAATATACTATAAACTTTTATGATCAGTATAAATGTCACACCTTTCTCCATAATGATAATACCTCCAAATCATTAATGCAAAGATTACTACATCTAATTCCAAATCATGTGTTGGGTAATTTTTCTCATGTATTTTCAACTGTCGTGAGGAATACGCTATCAACAAATCATTTTGAATAAGAACACACCCCAATCCCTTCTTGGATGCATCACTGTAGATAACAAACCTTTCTCCACTACAAGGCAGTGTGAGCACAGGTGCACTGGATAACCTTCTTTTCAACTCTTTGAAATTCTCTTCACATTCCTCCGTCCAAACAAACTTAACTCCTTTCCGAGTCAACTTGGTGAGTGGATTAGATAATCGTGAAAAATAATTCACAAAACGTCGATAATATCCAGCCAAACCGAGAAAACTTCGGATCTCGGTTACTGTTGTTGGTCTTGACCATCTTTTGATAACCTCTGTTTTTGCTGGATCCACAGATATCCCCTCCTTTGAGATTATGTAACCAAAAAATGAAAATTTTTGAAGCCAAAATTCACTCTTGGTAAATTTGGCATAAAGCTTCTCCTTTCTCAGGGTCTTCAATATTATTCTCAAGTGATATTCATGTTATTCCTTTCTCTATGAATAGACAAGAATATCATCTATAAAGTCTACCACAAACTGATCAAGATAGTCTCTAAAGACTCTATTCATTAAATACATTAAGATAGCAGGGGAATTAGTAATACCAAATGGCATCACTATAAATTCATAGTGTCCATACCTTGTACGGAAATCCGTTTTTGGTATATCCTCCCATTTGACCCTTAATTGATGATACCCTGATCAAAGATCAATCTTGGAAAAGTATTGAGCTCCACGTAGTTGGTCAAATAGGTCATCAATGCGCGGGAGAGGATATTTGTTCTTGATAGTAATCTTGTTAAGTTCTTGATAATCAATGCAGAGTCTCATTGATCCATCTTTCTTCTTAACAAACAGAACAGGTGCTCCCCAAGGTGACGCACTAGGGCCTATGAACCCCTTATCAAGATTCTCTTGGAGTTTCTTCTTCAATTCCTGCAACTCAATTGGGGCCATTTTATAAGGTGTCTTTGAAATAGGCAAAGCACCCGGTACGAGTTTTATTGAAAACTCAACTTCACGATTCGGTGGAAGACCTGGTAATTCCTCCAGAAAGACATCATCAAACTCTCGTACAATGGGCATATTCTTAATCGTGAGTTTCTCACAAAACATTTGAGATAAATAACCTTCATTTAGTGGAATCAATACCCATAAAATGGAATAAATTTCCACTGGAAGGTTATGTTCATCCTTGCATCGATAGACGACCATAGATTGATCTGGAATATGAAATGTGACATCCCTTCTTTGGAAATTTATATGAGATCCATGTAGAGAAAGCCAATCCATGCCAAGTATCACATCATATTCCACTATAGGAAGTATCACAAGATTTGCAGGAAGCACATTCCCACAAACTTCAATCGGAGAAGAATTATAAACTTTTGATGCGACTGTTATGCCATTAGGTGTTGTCACAGCTAACTCAACATCTACTTATTGAGGTAATACGGTGATACCCTTAGAAAATTTTTCAGAAATAAAGGAGTGGGTGGATCCAGAATCAAATAAAACATTTGCTACTTTAGAGTGGATGGTAAGTGTACCTTTCACCACATCGTTATCATACTCCACATCGCTGATTGAAATTGCATGTGACTTTCCTTTGTCTTTAGCCTTAAGAGTTTTTTGATGTCGACCATCATCATCAACACTTGGATTAGGGAATTTATTGGCATAATGTCCCATCTCCATGCACTTGAAGCATTGAAGTGTAGTAGGTTCATTCTGTGTATCCCTTCCTTTGTTTGCATCATTAGACATCTTCTTCCCATCATCGTAGAATTAAAATGCCCGATGACCTTCCTTTCCACATTTGAAACATTTACTTGTCCCTTTAAGACAACTCCCTCCATGTTTTTTTCTTCACTTTGAGCATAAGGGAAAGCTCATCTTCTTTTCAGTGTGCTCTTTAGACTATCCTTTTAATTCCATTTTCCTATTCTTATCAAGCCCATATGACTGATGGGTTACTTCAATCTCCATCTCAACTTTGTGAGCACATTGAACGATTTACTCATAGCTATTGAAGTCCCATATGGCTAAGGCCCTTTGAAGACTTGTTTTTAAGCCACTAAAGAATTGATCGATCATACTCTCAGGTTGGATAATAATACTAGAAGTGTACCTTGCAAGTCTTGTAAAATTTGCTTCATAGGTACCAACAGATTCATCATCATTTTGCTTCAGTTCAAGAAACTCTTTCTCCATCTTTGTTCAGAGAATACGAGGGAAGTACTTATTGAAAAATAAGTTCTTGAACTCGTCCCATTCCATGGACTCAATTTCATCCCTTTGCCTCGTATTCTTAATAATATTCCACCATTGATCAGCATCACCTTCCCAACGATACACTGCTAAGATGACATTATCATGATCAGAACATTGAAGAAGTGAAAATATCTTTTCAGTAGTACTAATCCATTGTTCAGAAACTAATGGATCAGTAGACACGGTGAATGAAGGTGGACACTGTCTCATGAAGGATTTAATAGAATGTTGCTACTTCGTTTTCTCGTTTGGAGGTCCTGCATGATTCATAGCTTGAGAAAGTTGTGTGAGCATGGCTTCAAGGTTTTGCATTCTGTCTCCCATAACGTTTGTTTGCTTAGGGGGACAATCATTGCATTGCCCATCGCATTCCGCATTAACACGATTCCTTCGGGTTCCAGCCATTGACTAAAACCAAGAATAATAGTGTGAGAAACACTAATTATAATAGGAAAACCACATAATCAAGAATAAAATTTCACACTTAAGGTCTTATCCTAGGTTATTCATGGCCATTTCTAAAACACTAAGATTGCGTTCTGTTCTTAGACTTATCCTTAGGGTTCTTACTAAGGCTTTCACATCCTAGTTTCCAAAGGTTGACTATAACTTTCGTCTAAAACAAACTATAAAGACCCATACTTTACATACATTGTTATTACTTCAGAATTGAAGCACACTTATTACAACATATAACAAAACCATGAAAGGAATGTAGAGGTATAGTGTCTTTAGAAACTGGGAAACATAAACAACTGGTTCATAAAGCATCTACTTTTCCTCCCATTTATTTCATCATATCTAGAGTCCCTTTTTGGAATATTCTACTTAATAACCTTCTTCCTGACCTGGGGAAATAAAACATACAAAAGGGTGATCTCAAATTCTCAGTAAGGATAAACACAAGAAATATCAATAACATCATATTCATAAGAACATAACATTTTGGAAATCTTAACCTGCAAAAGGGAGCATAATTTCATAACATGGGATAAATCATAGTAGTGAAATGAAATCCCAATAATTATAACATAAAACATGGAACTTTGTTTCATACACACATAATCATAGAGAATCATTTCTTATTATTCAAGACTCATTGCCAAGACTATCTTTGTGGACAAAGTCCCTTTCTGAACCGAGTTCACTCCTCGTTTCAATCCTGTTTCACTGAACCGGTATAACCTACCATTCCAGCCAAGTTTATCTCATGAGATATAAAATATTTACCCAATGCATTGGAGGGAGATATAGGTCCCACCCATCTCATAATGATACCATTCTTATGTGTGCACAAAATCATAAATCATACATCATTGCATAACCCATTTAATAAAAATGGAATTCTTAAACAACATGACATCATAAAACAATTCATATAAGATAAAGGAATTCAAAAAAATAATTCCATCACAACATAATTAAATCAATTTAATAAATGGGATATAAACAGAACCCTTTATTATCTTAGATGGAAAATAATTTTGAGAAAACACTTGAACTCCATTATTGAGGAAAATATCATTTCTACCTCAAAAAAATTTTATCCTTTCATAATATGTCATACAATTCTAAACAAAAAGAAGTTGATTAAAAATAAACTTGAAAACATGTAAAGGAATCTTCTTGGAAATAATGTTTTAAAAATCCATTCATGTCGTATAAGTTAAAAAATCATTCTTCGTACTTTTGTCGGAAAAGTCAAAAAGTACCTCGTACGAAAAACGACAAAAGATTCCTTTCATATACATTAATAAAAACTCACCGAAGGGTAAAATTGGATTTAAAAAATTATAGGTGGATGGAAATAATATTTAATATTGAGGAAACATGGATGTGGATGATAAAATACACCCCAGTAAATACCAAAGTATAAACAATCTCGGATAAAAATGAGATTGTGATATTTCCCTTACCTTAGGTCCGATATGCTTTGTACGTGTCTGAACCTCCTGTATAATGATTTAAATAATGTTACTGACTTATTAAAGAATCATAATTATTGTTATGATATCATATATGGTCATATTCTTATCTTCTTAGTAGTAATATTTCATTGCTACTTGTTATTTGGGTGTTTATAACTTTTTGTTCTTATTCGTGTTTTGTCGAATAAATTCTTATTCTTCTCTTTAGGTTATAGATACCTCATTTCCATAATTTTATTAGTGTAATATATATCATATTAGTTAATTCAGTTAATTTATATAATCATTATGAAATGAAGATCATGTAGAACGAGTCGCATCACATCGTGGAGACGGTATTCCGTACGTACGCACGAGTGATGAAATCGTTCCTATGATCGTGGAATTGTATTGGAGTGTAAGTATACTATTTCAGACTTATCATCCATTTATAATAGTCATATATAGTCATTATTTACACCATTATACCCATCCAAGTAAGGTGGTGGTGGAAAATAGATTACACCACGGCGTGGAGACTGTATTCCGTACGTACGCACGCGCGGTGATTTCTTTTTCCGTAAGACGGATAGATGGTGAAATAGGGTTGTTTCATACTAATAATAACATATAAGTATATGAGTGATACTGATTTTATTATTTCATAATGAAGCAACTAAAAAAGATGAAGTGCAAGAAGAAATAAAGATGAAAGATTCGGTAACGGACATTACCTCTTCTTTGAAGTGCTTCATTGAGACCTCCTTTTAGGGCACTAAAATAGGTCTTTGAAGAAGACCAGAACCTCTAGGATGTCTCTAGGGAAGTGGAGAGGAGAAATTGTCAGGGGTTGGACGAGCTTGAAGGCTCAAAGTGGTGTGAGGAAGAGAGGGAGGAGGTTCCCTTTTATAAGGGAGGAGAGGGGCACCTTTGGAATAACCAAAAATATTATTTTATTATAAAGTCATGTTCGGGTTTAAATAGCTCCAAATTGATTTATTTATAGGCTAAGGTGGGGATGGGTCAAAATCCTCTCATCCAATAGAATTTAGACAAGTTTAAGTTCCTATTTTAACCTTATCATGTAGATTTAACATTAAGTTAAATAATTTTTCTTTTACCGTGTCTTCTTGTGTTCTTATACTATAAGGTTAATAAACATACAATAAGCAGCCAAACGAACCCCATGTTGTTTATTATTAATATATATAACCTTATCTAAGTCATTTGGACGAACCTTAGATTTTTAAGAATAAAATAACAATTACTTATATAATATTTGTTTTGAAAACTATTTTATGTCAATTTTGACACTATTTAGTAATTAATTTTTGTGAAAATAACAACAGAATGATTAATTCAAAAAAAGTTAATTAAATCAATACTAACATGTCATATTAATCTAGAAAATTATTAGAATTCATAAAAATTGTAAAATTATATTTATTTTTGTGTTTATAACATCAATTATGTCAATATTTCATTAATAAGATAATTACTGCATCATCTTTGTGTCATAAATAAATTAAATTATTTAATGCCTAAAAATTACAAACAAAATACCATTATGTAGGAAATCTTTTTATATTTCTAATGAATATTTATAGTCGAATTTATCTTATGTATAACCCCATATTAAAAATGATTTACTTATTAAACTTTTATTTTAACTATTTAACCCTTCTTTAAATAAATTAATAATAAATGTCCTAATCTAATTCAAGTGGCCCAAAATGGTCATATTTTATTCCTAAAGTTGTTTCTGGTTGAATTACACTTGTCCAATAGAATTAGGACATGTGTTAGGGTAATAATATCATTTTTACCCTTAACTACCCTATTTACTTTTAACCGTGGTAAAAAAAAGTAAAAAGTTACTATTCACCAAAAAATTATTTTTATCTCATTGAACCACATTTTACTTATTGACATCAACCGTGTCTCTTGGATTTTCGAAATTACACCTACAGAAGCGGTAAAATTAAGTTTTATGGAAAATTCAGTTTTTTAACTACCACTTAGTGGTTTCACTATTCATCAAAAATTGAAAGTTTTCAGAAAAATTACAAAATTTCACCCTAGGCTAATTTCGATATTCCAAATTCAAAAATGAAGTCCATTTTGAAAAATAAAATATATAAAATTTCAAAATGTGGTTATTACTATTCATAACGGCTAGTATTAATAATATTTTAATAGCATATCATTGTTTAGTGAAACTCGGTATTGCGTACGACGCAAGCTATCGAGGAAGGTCGTGATTTTGTGTAAAGCAAGAAAAGAAAGTGTTGTGTGTAGAAAAAGATTCCTTTGGAGATTAATATAACATAAAATTCTCGGGTGTTACATGTGTGGCCTACAGAATCCAAGGAGGTTACTGAAGGTAGTGGTTCTAATTGATTTTGGTCGAACATGGATTGGCGAGGCAGCTGACGTGGTGGCCGACAACATGGATTGTATCGTCCTAGTAATAAGGTCGGACTAGGTGGACCAAGATTGATGAACACCGGCATGGTGGTTGGAGACAGTTGTAGCCCGCATCCTATGTGGGACCACTATAGAGAGATGCCCCAAAGGGGTGTTGGCCAAGTGCGGTGACCAGGAAATGACATTGAATGGCTGGCCGGTGAAGGCAGGACATGGTGAAGCCTAATTGTATCAGAGGAAATCCCGCTACAACAGAAGGTGTCGGCTAAGACTATGATGTTGTGGATGTTGCGAAATGTGGGGACCAACCGTGTGGACCCCACAGTTGTACTGGATGCATGTAGGGCATCATGGGGGGAGCTGGGGCACGTCGTTTGTGGAACGGGGTGTGTAACACCCTGAGATTTTATGAAAAATATTCTTTTTAATTTTATTAATGTATTCTGTTGTATGCTACACCAATAGGAGCTTTCTCAACACGCATCCTTGACTTTCCTTTCATTACACGCAATTGCGACCTTCCTCGATAGCGTGTGTAGTAAGCAATACCGAGTTTCACTAAACAACGATATGCTATAAAAATATTATTAAAACTAGCTGTTATGAATAGTAATAACCACCATTTAAAATTCTATAAATTTAATCTCTCAAAATGGACTTCACTTTTGGATTCGGAGTATCGAATTTAGCCTAAGGTGAAATTTTGGTACTTTTCGGATAACTTTCATATTCTGATGAATAGTGAAAATTACTAAATATTAATTAAAAACAACTTTTTTAATCGCAAAAATTAATAGTGATAAATTATTATTTTGAGTGGTTTTAAAGTATATTTAGAATATATTTTCACAATTTAATACAATGTTGGTCATTGGATGTATTTTCACATTTAAACCAGTTATGATCAAGTGTCGATCTTTTGATATTTATTATCTCTTAAAAACACGCAATTTTATTTGATGATGGAAATTAATTTTTAAATTAGTTAATGTAACTGATATGTTTTTAATTTGGTAAAATAGACATCATTTTTGTGTTCATAATATTAAATATAGCTTAGGCCTATTTTTTGGTATTTTTTTGGAAACTTTCATTTTTTGATGAATAGTAAAACCACTAAGTGGTAGTAAAAAAATGAATTTTTCATAAAACTTAATTTTACCACTTCTGTGAGTGGAATTTCAAAAATCCGAGAGACACAGTTGATGTCAGTAAGTAAAATGTGGTTCAATGAGATGAAAATAATTTTTGGTAAATAGTAACTTTTTACTTTTTTTTACCACGTTTAAAAGTAAATAGGGTAATTAACGGTAAAAATGATATTATTATTACCCTAATACATGTCCTAATTCTATTGGATAAGTGTAATTCGACCAAAAACAACCTTAGGAATAAAATATGACCATTTAGGCCCACTTGGATTAAATTAGGACATTTATTATTATTTAATTCAAAGAAGAGTTAAAAGAGTTAAAATCAACGTTTATTTACTAAAACATTTTTAATATAGGGTTATACATAAGATAAATTAAATTGTAAATATTCATTAGAAATCTAATACTATTTCCTACATAATGATATTTTATTTATAATTTTTAGACATTAAATAAATTAATTTATTTATGACATCATGATGATGCAGTAATTACCATAATAGTGAAAAATTATAATGATTGATATTATAAATAACCAAATAAATATAATTTGAGACTTTTTATGAATTACACTAATTTTCTAGGTTACGATGACATGTTATTATGGATTTAATTAACCTTTTTCGAGCTAATCATTCTGTTAAGATTTTCACAAAAATCAATTACTAAATAGTTTCAAAATTGACATAAAATAGTTTTTAAAACAAATATTATATTATTAATTGTTATTTTATTCCTAAAAATCTACGGTTCGGCCAAATAACTAAGATAAGGTTATATATATTAATAATAAATAACTTGGGGTTATTTTGGGTTGTTATAGTATGTTTATTAACCTTATATTGTAAGAACACAAGAAGACGCGGTAAAAGTAATATTATTTAACATAATGTTAAATCTAAATGATAAGGTCAAAATAGGAAGCTAAACTTGTCTAAATTCAATTTGATGAAATTATTTCGATCCATCCCCACCTTATCTTCGAAATAAATCAATTTGGAGCTATTTAAAACTGAATATGACTTTATAATAAAATAATATTTTTAGTTTTCTAAAGGAGCCCCTCTCCTCCCTTATAAAATGGAACCCCATCCCTCTCTTCCTCACAACACATTGAGCATTCAATCACGGCCAACATCGGGCAAATTATCTTCTCCACTTCCCCAGAAATATCCTAGAGGTCCTGGTCTTCCTCAAAGACCAATTTTAGTGCCGTAAGTGGAGGTCTCAAAGAGGCGCTTCAAAGAAGAGCTAATTTCCGTTACCGATTCTTTCATCATTATTTATTCTTCAACTTATACTTATTTAGTTGTTTCGTTATGAAGTAATAACATAAGTATCACTCATATACTTATATGATATTATAATTATGAAACAACCCTATTTCACCATCTATCCATCCTACGGAAAATGAAATCACCGTGCATGCGTACGTACGGAATACCATCTCCACGCCGTAGTGAAATCTATTTTCCACCACGAACTTACTTGGATGGGTATAATGGTGTAAATAATAACTATATATGATTATTTTAAAGTGATATTTATTCTGAAATAGTATAATTACACTCCAATACAGTCCCATGATCATGAGAATGATATCATCGCTCGTGCGTACGTACGGACTACCGTCTCCACGACGTGATGAGATTCATTCTCCACTTTAACCATTCATGAATGATTATAAAGTTCATATAATAAGTAATCATGAAATATATGACATAATAATGATACTGGATTTATGTGTATATATATGTATGTCATCTACTTAATTCCATTCAACTCAATAAGGAAACGAAAACATCGTTCATGCGTACGTACGGCCTACCGTCTCCATGAACGGTGTATTTCTTTCCATTTACTGATTTATTATATATATGTATATTCTGAATATATATTATATATAAATCATGTTTTATATTCTAGAATTAATTAATCATGATCTAAGTAATCATATGAATAATTACAAGTCAAAACAAGGATGAAAAATGAAACAATTTTCCCAAAACGCTCTTGAACATGGAATTTACAAAAGAACGGGTAAAATAAAGTCATAAGTGAACCATATATGATATCATAGCAATGAGTATGATTCTGGAATAATTCAATGACATTATTTAAACCATTATACAGGAGGTTCGGACACTTACGAAGCAAATCGGACCTAAGGTAAGGGAAATATCACAATCTCGTTTTTATCCGAGATTGTTTATACTTTAGTATTTACTGGGGTGCATTTTATCTTCCAAATCCATGTTTGCGCAATATGAAATATTATTTCCATCCACCTACAATTGTTTAAATCCAATTTTACCCTTCGGTGAGTTTTTATTGAAGGATATGAAAGGAATCTTTTGTCATTTTTCGTACGAGGTACTTTTTGACTATTCCGACAAAAGTACGAAGAATGTTTTTTTAACTTATACGACGTGAATGGATTTTTAAAACATTATTTCCAAGAAGATCCATTTACAAATTTTCAATTTTATTTTTAATCAACTTCATTAGTTTAAAATTGTATGACATGTTAAAAAAGGAAAATGTTTTTGAATTTGAAAGGATATTTTCCTCAAGAATGGAGTTCAAGTGTTTTATCAAAATTATTTTCCATCTAAGATAATATAGGGTTCTGTTTATATCCCTATTATTGCATTGATTTGATTATGTTGTGATGGAATTATTTTTACAAATTCCTTTATCTTATATGAATTGTTTAATGATGTCACGATGTTTAAGATTCTCATTTTTATTACATGGGTTATGCAATGATGTATGATTTATGATTTTGTGGCACACATAAGAATGGTATCTTTATGAGATGGGTGGGACCTATATCTCCCTCCAATTCATTGGGTAAAGATTTTATATCTCATGAGATATAAATGGATGGAACGGTAGGTTATACCGGTTCAGTGAAACAGGACTGAAACGGGGAGTGAACACGGTTCAGAAATGGACTTTGTCCACTAAGAGTGTCTTGGCAATGAGTCTTGATTAATAAGAAATGATTTTCTAAGATTATGTGTGTATGCCACATAGTTTCATGTTTAATGTTATGATTATTGGGATTACATTTCACTACTATGATTTTTTCCTTGTTATGAAATTATACTCTCTTTTGCAGGTTAAGATTTCCAAAATATTATGTTCTTATGAATATGATGTGATTGATATTTCTTTTTTTACCCTTACTGAGCATTTGAGCTCACCATTTTATGTTTTCTTTTCCCCAGGATATAAAGATAGGATTTAGGTAAAAAAGGAAGATCATTATGGGAGATGTTGAAGATCTGTCACCACGATTAGACGATTATATTCCATGTTTCCAAAGACACTAAACTATTACGATCCTTGTGTGTGTGTTTTTGTTATGTAGTAAGTTTTCCGCAAAAGTAATGTAATGTCCATGGACGTTAAGCTTCAGGTATCTACAGTTGGTATCAGATGAAAGGTTTAGTCAACCTTTGGAAACTAGGATGCGAAAACGTTAGTGAGATCCCTAGAGATATTTCTAAGGTATGTCTAGGGATGTACCTATGGATAAGAATACATATAGGATATAGTCCTAGAACTACGATAACGAACGTAGAATTTAACCTAAGATGTTAGATATTGAGGGTGCTCCCCCTTTACTATGTTGTTTTCCCTAGCATGATTTTTGCCTCTCACACTATTCTTTTTTGGGTTTTAGAAAATGGATGGAAACAGGAAGATTCATGATAATGGAGGATATGACGGACAATGGAATGATTTTCTTCATGAGAAACCAAATGAAACAGGATCTGGAAGTCCAAACATCGTTATTATGCCTAATCAGCAATCTCATAATATGATCAATAATCTCAACATTGGTAAGTTTCCCGACTCAGATAATAAGAGAAAGATGGTGTTTCATGATGATCATAGAGGAAAGAAAGTTCAATTTCCCTCATGTAAATCATGTGGGAAGAGGCATCGGGGAGATTGTTTCAAAGGAACTGGAAGATAATTTGGGTGTGGAAAAGAAGGACACAAAGCCAGTAAGTGCAAAGGAAAAGGATCAGTTAACACCATGGACAAGGATAATGGTATTGCTATGACATCAAAAATTATTAGATGTTTTAAATGTGGAATGTATGGGCATTATGCAAACCAATTCCCTAATGGAAAATCTCATGAAGAGAATCTGCATGGTCATATGGGTAGTATTTATGTGGATGCTGATGAGGAGACTATAAATGATATATGAGCTGAAAGAAGTGTTGAAGCTCAATCGGTTGTTTTAGAAGGTAGTGGAATGATTGTATGTTTATCAAGAGTTATGTTGTATAGTTAATGGTACTATAGAATAAAGAATCATCTAAGGATTGTTACACTATTGTTTTCCTAAAAGTATTTTAAAGTATATGTTGAATGGTACCAGTAACCATGGAATTTTATTCAGATATTTTTGTAAAGTAGATGATATGCGCATAATGAAGGAATAATAAGATAATGAGATGTTTGATTGTATTCATCAGCTCATGATTGATATAAGGACTATGTGATATCATGGTTTGAGTATATAGAATTTTGAGGATTTTTATATGTGGAAAGTGTTAACTTTTAACTGCATTCATGTTTTCACTAAGGCTCAATGGGTATTCATTTTTCAAGAGAATACATGATTAAGGCCTTCGAACGTTTGTAATGTGACCAACAAGACATATCTTATGATATATGGGGATCAATGATGGAATTAACATGCTTCTTATATGAAATCACTGGTAATCATTTTCACTATAATATGACAATGGACTGAAATATTATGGATAAGCCTAAAGATTGGAATGGATTATGTTGGACATAAGTTAGTATTTTTTAAGGATAGAACCTTTTTTCGATAGTATTTATGAGATAATATAGTAATGTAGTTTTAGAAAAAGGACAACCTGCAGGACGGGCGACAACCCATCGCGTCGGACAAGGCCGTGGGAATGGAACGCACAACCGAAGTGAGAATGGCCTTTATCGCCTACCACTGGCCTACAAGAAGTCCCTGTTTAGTAGAAACTAGTTTTATTATATTAAGCAGTATGATATATGAAGTATAAGTCCATTTTAGGAACCATATATCATTAATCTCACTATAGATGGACTTATGTATTTTTTGATTACTTTTTTAACCTTTTGTTTGAGACAGATGGAATGACCCATCATTCTATCACATGATCTGCTAACACATCACGAATGACAAATTCAACTTCATTTCTTTAAGATATGAAGTGGAAATTTTCCAAAGAATTACCAACGGTGAGACTATACCGAAATCACGAAAGTATTTCTTCTAATTCCAATTTCATCAACTTTGGGGAAACGATCTTCAAAACCAAAAATGTTTTCCTAGTGCTCTTATATCTGATGAATCAGATGGTACCTTAGATCATCACAAATTTATGGCTTTTTGATTTCTGGATTTTCCATAGACATGTTCTCTACCACTCTCCATCAGAACATGATGGTTAGAATTCTCTTCCATATCCATATTTTCACCTATGTGGAATCCCAATGATTAATTTATTTGGTTAACCGTTATGTTTCATACATTTGTTTTTAATTATTGGTTTTGGTATTCCTTTTTATGATGTGGGTTTCTATTAATGAAACTTTTTAATAGTAAACCATTTATAACCCCGATGAATTTCAAGGGCGAAATTAATTTTAAGGGGGGTAGAATGTAACACCCTGAGATTTTATGAAAAATATTCTTTTTAATTTCATTAATGGCTTGTTTTTTAAGCTACACCAAAAGGAGATTTCTCAACACACATCCTTGACTTTCCTTTCATTACACGCAATCGTGACCTTCCTCGATAGCGTGTGTAGTACGCAATACCGAGTTTAACTAAACAACAATATGCTATTAAAATATTATTAAAACTAGCTGTTATGAATTTTCATAACCACCTTTTAAAATTTTATAAATTTTATCTCTCAAAATGGACTTCATTTTTTGATTTGGAGTATCGAATTTAGCCTATGGTAATATTTTGGTACATTTCGGATAACTTTCATATTCTGATGAATAGTGAAAATTACTAAATTTTAATTAAAATTTTTTTAATAGAAATAATTAATAGTGATAAATTAATAATTTGAGTGGTTTTAAAGTATTTTTAGAATATATTTTTACAATTTAATACAATTTTGGTCATTGGATGTAATATCACATTTAAACCAGTTATAAACAAGTGTCAATCTTTTGATAGTTATTATCTCTTAAAAACACGCCATTTGTTTTGACGATGGTAATTAATTTTTAAATTAGTTAATGTAACATCTATGTTTTTAATTTGGTAAAATAGACATCATTTTTGATTTCATAATATCAAATATAGATTAGCCCAAATTTTTGGTAATTTTTTGGAAACTTTCATTTTTTGATGAATATTGAAACCACTAAGTGGTAGTAAAAAAATTGATTTTTTCATAAAACATAATTTTACCGCTTCTGTGAGTGGAATTTCAAAAATCAAAGAGACACGGTTGATGTCAGTATGTAAAATGTGGTTCAATGAGATGAAAATAATTTTTGGTGAATAGTAACTTTTTATTTTTTTTATCACGGTTAAAAGTAAATAGGGTAATTAAGGGTAAAATGATATTATTATTACCCTAACACATGTACTAATTCAATTGGATATGTGTAATTCGACCAAAAACAACATTAGGAAAAATATATGACCATTTAGGCCCACTTGGATTAGATTAGGACATTTATTATTATTTAATTCAAAGAAGAGTTAAAAGAGTTAAAATAAAAGTTTATTTACTAAAACATTTTTAATATAAGGTTATACATAAGATACATTCGATTGTAAATATTCATTAGAAATATAATAAGATTTCCTATATAATGATATTTTATTTATAATTTTTAGACATTAAATAAATTAATTTATTTATGACAGAATGATGATGCAGTAATTACCATAATAGTGATAAATTATAATAATTGATATTATAAATACCCAAATAAATATAAAATGAGACTTTTTATGAATTACACTAATTTTATAGGTTAACATGACATGTTATTATTTATTTAATAAACTTTTTTCAAACTAATAATTCTTTATGACTTTCACAAAAATCAATTACTAAATAGTGTCAAAATTGACATAAAATAGTATTTAAAACAAATATTATATTATTAATTATTATTTTTTTCCTAAAAATCTAATGTTAGGCCAAATGACTTAGATAAGGTAATATATATTATTAATATACAACTTGAGGTTCGTTTGTCTTGTTATAGTATGTTTATTAACCTTATAGTGTAAGAACACAAGAAGACACGGTAAAAGTAAAATTATTTAACTTAATGTTAAATCTAAATGATAAGGTTAATATCGGAATGTAAACTTGTCTAAATTCTATTTTATGAGAGTATTTAGATCCATCCCCACTTCATCTTTGAAATAAATCAATTTGGATCTATTTAAAACCGAATATGACTTTATAATAAAATAATATTTTTAGTTTTCCAAAGGAGCCCCTCTCCTCCCTTATAAAAGGGCACCCCTCCCTCTCTTCCTCACAACACATTGAGCCTTCAAGCTCGGCCAACCTCTGCCAAATTATCTTCTACACTTACCTAGAAACTTCCTAGAGGTTCTGGTCTTCCTCAAAGACCCATTTTAGTGCCCTAAGAGGAGGTCTCAAAGAGGTGCTTCAAAGAAGAGGTAATTTCCGTTACCGATTCTTTCATCTTTATTTCCTCTTCCACTTATTCTTATTTAGTTGTTTCATTATGAAGTAATAACATCAGTATCACTAATTTAATGATATTTTATTATAATTATGAAACAACCCTATTTCACCATCTATCCATCCTACGGAAAAGCAAATCACCGCGTGTGCGTACGTACGGAATACCGTCTCCACGCCGTGGTGAAATCTATTTTCCACCGCCACCTTACTTGGATGGGTATAATGGTGTAAATAATAACTATATATGAATTTTTTAAAGTGATATTGATTCTGAAATAGAATACATACACTCCAATATAGTCCCATGATCATGAGAACGATATCATCGCTCGTGCGTATGTACGGACTACCGTCTCAATGATGCGGTGAGATTCATTCTCTACTTTAACCATTCATGAATGATTATAAAGTAAATATAATAAGTAATCATGAAATATATGACATAATAATGATATTGTATTTATGTGTATATATATGTATGTCATCTACTTAATTCCATTCCAGTTAATAAGGAAACGAAAACAACGTTCATGCGTACGTATGGCCTACCGTCTCCATGAACGGGGTATTTCTTTCCATTTAGTAATTTATTATATATATGTATATTCTGAATATATATTATATATAAATCATGTTTTATATTCTAGAATTAATTAATCATGATCTAAGTAATCATATGAATAATTACAAGTCAAAACACGGACGACAAATGAAACAATTTTACACAAAACACTCTTTAACATGGAATTTACAAAAGAACGGGTAAAATAAAGTCATAGGTGAACCATATATGATACCATAACAATGAGTATGATTCTGGTATAATTAAATGACATTATTTAAATCATTATACAGGAGTTTCGGACACTTACGAAGCAAATCAGACCTAAGGTAAGGGAAATATCACAATCTCATTTTTATCCGAGATTGTTTATACTTTAGTATTTACTGGGGTGTATTTTATCTTCCAAATCCATGTTTCCTAAATATGTAATATTATTTCCATCCACCTACAATTTTTTAAATCCAATTTTACCCTTTGGTGAGTTTTTAGTAAAGGATATGAAAGGAATCTTTTTTCGTTTTTCGTACGAGGTACTTTTTGACTTTTCTGACATAAGTACGAAGATTGTTTTTTTAACTTATACAGCATGAATGGATTTTTAAAACATTATTTCCAAGAATATCCTTTTACAAGTTTTCATGTTTATTTTCAATCAACTTCTTTAGTTTAAAATTTTATGACATGTTAAAAAAGGGAAATGTTTTTGAATTTGAAAGGATATTTTCCTCAAGAATGTTGTTCAAGTGTTTTATCAAAATTATTTTCTATCTAAGATAATATAGGGATATATTTCTATCCTTATTATTTCATTGATTTGATTATGTTGTGATGGAATTATTTTTATTAATTCCTTTATCTTATATGAATTGTTTGATGATGTCATGATGTTTATGATTCCCATTTTCATTACCTGGGTTATGCAATGATGTATGATTTATGATTTTGTGGCACACATAAGAATGTTATCATTATGAGATGGGTGTGACCTATATCTCCCTCCAATTAATTGGGGAAGGATTTTATATCTCATGAGATAGACATGGCTGGAACGGTAGGTTATACCGGTTCAGTGAAACAGGACTGAAACGGGGAGTGAACTCAGTTCAGAAATGGACTTTGTCCACTAAGATAGTCTTGGAAATGAGTCTTGACTAATAAGAAATTATTCTCTATGATTATGTGTTTATTCCACATAGTTCCTTGTTTTCAGTTATGATTATTGGGATTACATTTCACTACTATGATATATTCCATGTTATGAAATTGTGCTCTCTTTTGTAGGTTAAGATTTCCAAAATATTATGTTCTTATGAATATGATGTGATTGATATTTCTTTTGTTTACCCTTACTGAGCATTTGAGATCACCCTTTTATGTTTTCTTTTCCCCAGGATATAAACAAAGGTTTTAGGTTAAAAAAGGAAGATATTTATGGGAGATGTTGAATATCATTCACCACGATTAGAAGATTATATTCCGAGTTTCCAAAGACACTAAACTATTACGATCCTTGTGTCTTTGTTTTTGTTATGTACTAAGTATTCTGAAAAAGTAATGTAATGCCCCTGTACGTTATGCTTCAGGTCTCTACAGGGTGTCTGTCCGGAGGGGGAAGTGCATGCGGCTAGGCCACATGCGGGATAAGGGTCTACCCACTCATGCGGGTCGAGATGGAGAAAAATGGCCACTCTGGTGGTCTAGTGGCCTCTACTATGAATACCATCAATCCAAGCTGGTTTGGGACTAGGCCTACCATTCGGGTAGGGTCGGCTGGGTAGGGTATGGTTGGACCCGGGTAGCTTGAGACCCATTACACTAAAATGACGGTATGCTTCAAACATGAGGTATATTTGATGATCTTTTAATTGTGTTGTAACCCTTTCGATAAATCATCAAATTGGGATGGGTTGAAAAAATTATTTTTATTGACTTGTAATGGTATTATTTATCCCTAGGTTCATTTGTTGAAGTATCAGAGCGACATTAAATCTAGATATGTATAAAAAAATACCTTCTAGAGGCCTAGTACTGTATAGAGTTGTGGAATCCCTATATGGGACTAAATCCATCATATATCACCACTAGTCGAGTTTTTTTGGAATTTACCTGACCATTGAATAGAGGGAATTAATCCCACTTTTAGTGGGATGTATTGGTATGGTTCTTTGTTTTCTAGGTGGAGATTTCCCTATGTTACAAGTCGCATCTGTAGGGTTTTCGGTATATTCTAAAAGAATCCCATACATTGTATATTAATATATATTGGGTTGTTGATATTATTAGGGAAGAATATCTTCTCTGTATTTCATCACCTTGACCAGTGTATTGTATTTCTTCGGGGCCAAAACTAGTGGGAACTTTTTTTAAGTGTCTTCGATGATATCAAGTCAGGAGGATTGAGTTCCCTAGAGATTAGCGTGTCTCAAGCAACATACGGTGGAATATGTTTGGTTGTGATATTGAGGATCTATGTCTTAAAGAGGTCATATGTCTCCAGAAAAAATCATGGTGTATCAAGACTAGGGGTTCTCCTCGATGCTTTTGGTAGACATGTTCTATGTGCTTAATATCACATGGCTTGAGGAGTGGGATCTCTTAGAACGTGTGTTCTATGAGTATAACTGTATAGATTTCAGTATAGAAGACTACAACCCTTGGAATCCTTAACAATTATAGTTATTAATTCATGTTATATATATTGTAGACATATACCAGTGGTGAGATGATTATATCCTCTTGGTGAAGATTCCCTTGTGGTATTTTACGCCATATATTTGGGTGTCCTACTGAGTATTGTTTTAATCACCCATTGACATGATATTCCTACATATGTAGTGTCTTGTGAAGATGATTGACATATTTATGAAGTCTATGGTGGACTAGGGAAAGTTGGTTCATAGAAGAACCTAAAAAACGGGATGTGATTCTAGGAACATAGACAATTGGTCCTATACTGATCTTTCGGGTAGGGTTTTATGTGGAGGAGATCAATGGATTTTTTCTTTTTAAAATTTCCTTTTTCATGGGCTTATATTCTAGCCCTGTTTATTATCATTTTCCCCTTATCGAACATAGTGTTGGTATCATAGTGGTATGACAATATGTTTGTATAGTGTCTTCGGTTTTAGTACTTTTTCCTGGAGATGTGTGTATGTGTATAGGCATTTAGGAAAATTCCTCCCATTTTTGTGATATACCTATTCAGTGTCAGTCGGTATCCCCTGGCCAATGGGATTCGAGATTGGGGTATTAATGGGATGATCCCCTCTTTGGTGTTCATGAAAAGAATCTCATTGATATTGTATACGCATCAATTATTTTGTTATCTGAGATCATAAATATATTTTGTGATTATATTGTATTCATTGTTATCTATGAACTATATTGACATAAAGGATTATCATTGTACTATGGAATATTTAATATGTGAGATATACATACTTCTTATATATTTGTAGGTCTGTAATGTTATAATGGTAGAGTTTTTATTATGTGACAACTCAATTAAAATGGTGTATTTTCGGGTTTTTGTGTCTTGGGATTGTTTTATATACCACTACTATATATGGGAGGTTTGGGTTTATAATATACCAAGTATGTAATCGTTGTTAATCTAATGTATTACATATCTCAAATTTTTATTGAATTATTTATCATTCATTCATTATATATAATTTGTGATATCAAATTATTATGGATTTCTTATTGTTTGTTATTTGGTGGTTTAAGTGTAATTATTTAATAAGTCATCATGATATATAGAAGTAAATTCTTCTCATTTCTATGATTTATACCCTTATCAGTTACATCCATCCTATAACCTAATAGAGGAATGATCTATGAAACGTATTATATCAATATGTAGTCTTTTGTGATGCTCGATATGATATTAATAACAAAAACATATTACAAGAGAATTTGGTTAATATTTTTGTTCGAGATTTATAGTTATACAAATTTTACTGATTAGTTGGTTTTGGGATAGATGTGAAATAATGTTCAAAGTATAATAGTTTCTTTTGGAAGGCCAAAGAACCTAGATATATTATGGTGGTCAATGACTTCTTATGTATGGACTCCAGTTTTCTACTAAATGAATCATGTTTTTTTGAAAATTTATTTCATGATGTAGTTAGTTAAAGTGTCAAGTCAGGATAATTTTATCATTAAAAAGGGTATGTGTCAATTTGTTATAATTTTTCTTTTATTTTTACATCAATCAAACATCACCTCATATTAATGATTCAATTACTTGTTGAATGAAATTAAACCACACATCCAAAGTAACAAAAGTATTTAAAAGGATTAAAATCCAATAAGAAGAGATATGTCCTTGGTATAGTTTGAAAATTATCAATTACCATAAAATCCCCTATAAATAAAATATCTGATTAAAATGAGTATGATATATTCTTACACATATGTAACACTATGTAAATAATTCCAATTGTTTGGGTGCAACCTCTTAGAACAATTAGGTTAATATAATGTTTTTGTAATAACTCATCTTACATGTGCATTTTTTGAATTCCAATAATATATTAAATTGAAAACACTTATTTAATTTTGTCCCCAGAAGAATGTAATAGTATCCCTGATTCTATAATGAAAACATAGTCTGATTTTATTAGTTTTATTTTCCCAACATGATTCCTATGAGTACGATTATACTCGAGATGATTCTGTAATGTTTGATTCATCCAAATACCAATCTTCCCAATTTGAAAAGTAAGACTATGATATAATATGATTGAGATTAGTCGACATCACTTCAATTATGAGTATGGAAAGATCAGTTTTATTATAAATATATGATTCTTACAATGTTTGGAAGTCTTAGAAAAAAATCCCTAATTATGATAATCTAGCCTGATATGATGATTAGGTAAATACAGTTGACAATCAGAGTATGATAATCAGATGAGTATGATAATCACTAAGTGCTCTTATCAGCTGAATACAACGTTGTAATACTATCTCTTCTCCTTTCAATCCAATCCATCAATACCTTTTCATCAAAAATGTTTATTAAAACTTTTTTCTATCCCTTAAACTTCTATCTACCCTCTAATTATACGTGCATTGGGCATCAAAAACAGGCAATGTACTTTTCACTATTTATAAGAGACCCCAGAGTGGATTTGACGGGCGTCCCAAATTTTTTCACACCTAATTAAATTCACCTTACTCCAAATTTACCCTATAATCATGGATGAATTTTTAATTTTTCAACTCTTCTAAAAGATTCTTGATTATTCTATAATCATTAATTCTTCTTCAAACCTTCATTTTAATTTTTAGTCTGATTTCAAAACAAGAGATGTTTTTTTCATCATGATGTCTTCAAAAAAAGATAAGTATTAATTGAATATAAATGAATGAATATATGAATACCAAACTAAATTTAGTCTCACATATGATTTATGAATACACTGATCCGTATTAATTGTATGCAATCATTCTTTTAAATTCCATGCTCTCCATTGAATATTCATTTAGAAATATCATATTTCGAATGACTTTAATTAATTCGCATCTTCTCGTGACCCGGTTGGAATGCTACAATGTAATTGAAAAATTTTGAAATGGTGGCTACATTGTTGATCTTATTATATCATTACCTTTTCAATTCATCAATCTCAAGAGATTCCTTCCCTGAATATGATCACACTAGGTATGATATTTTTATTTTAGGGCCTGAGTATGATCTTCATGGATACGATAATTCTAGATATGATATTTTTATTATGATCTTCAACACCTTCTTTCTTTCCTTCTCACCCCAAATCTAATTTACATGTGTACTATCATTCTTAGTATGATTTTGAGTGATAGGATCATCCTGATATTTATAAACCTATATATGATCATATTGGGAATAATTATTTTTCAATCGATATAATTTCTTTTACTCCTCCTTTCATTCTTCCATATTTTATGATAAGATACAAAATGTACATATGATTTATTAGAATTACATATTACAAAATCACCATCACATTTAATTAATCACAGACATAGAGACATTAATTTACCATAAAAAACACTTTACATACTAGATCCAAAGTAAATCAGATATATGTATAATTCCAGCAACATGTTTTCTCTATGTGACTGATTATCTCATACTAGATTACTATAAAATCATAAATCTGATCTTCTCCCATTCCTAACCCATGGAAAGTCCAATTAGAAATATTTATTTTTAATAGTTTCTCCTAATTATAATAGACATATTGAATTTGATGTTTTAGAAAACAATAATCATATAGTTTTAAAAACAAAATTCATTATGATTTCCATAAATTAAAAATTGATGATATTTTTATTCGTCAAAAAAATCCTTTGACAAAAAAAACACAACATTTGAAAACAAACTTTTTTCTATTTAGAATAGTCCTAACATAATCTACATTATATTCTTTCTTTCATCCACGTTTCATAAATCACTTAACATTGTATTCTCATGAAATAGATTACTTATCAATAATTCATTGCCTTTGTGGGATAAGTCATTGTAGGAGAAAATAATAATTGACAGAAAAACCATGTTGCCCAAAAAAAAAATTTATGAAAAAAATTTATTCTTTAGCATCCCTTAATCATCTTGAAATATTCTTCATCCTCACTAGAATAAAAAACAATTTATCTTCCTATAACCAATCTCAAAAATATTTAGAATAATTCACACACAATACAATGCTAAATTTATTACATCCAAACAACCCCCGTTCCTTATATGAAAAAACATTAATTTATGAAACCAATCATTCCCATGATAAAAAAATACAACTAGAATATGAGATCAGGAATAGAAACCCTAACCTAAACCATGAAAAGATTGATAATGGATGCCAATTTTCAACATCAAATTAGAAAAAACATTTATTTGGTAAATGTTTTGTGAATATGTCAATAACTTGTTCAGATGATGGAACATATTCTAGCATCTATTAATTTTTCTCCACATTATCATTTATGAAATAACCTTTGATATCAATATGTTTTGAATTTTAATTGTGAAATGGATTCCTTGTGAGATTTATTATACTAATAATATCACAACTGATGAGCATGGGAAACTTCACATTTACAAGTATGACTCCCAATCGAGTTTTACTCCAAATAATTTGAGTAGTGTCTTGAGTGGTAGAAAATTACTCATTATAAACTATACTAAGAGTTACTGAATTCTATGTCATTGAATTCCAACTAGCAAAATTTATTCCCCGATACAAAACTCCATCAGATGTGGATATTCTATCATCATAGTATCCAACAAAATCAGCATCAAAATACCCATACAATTCAATACTATCTCTACTACCAAACATAATTCTGATTTTTTTTTATTATTTTCATTTTTTGAGAATCCTTTTTCCATTAATTGAATGTGATTATTTTGTGGAACGTTTGAATATTTCACATATGGTATCCACATAAACAATTTTAGGTTTCCTGGTAGTTAAATACAACAATCATGTAGTCATCAATAGAAATACATTCTGATAAACATTTTTCCTTCATCTTAATTATAATACTTTGTTTCAAATAATATTGGTATGGAAATAGGTTTTCAGTTTTCCAAGACAACCCTCTTACGATGTTCTATATTATAATTTTCTTGATGAAGAAAAGTTCATTCCTTTATTTGATGTATTTTTAACCGAATAAACTATTTCCTTCCCCTCAACATGGAAATTTCAAATACCTTTTTAATTTCATCATCTTGCCATTCAAAACATAATTCATTATTTCCATCATGGTTTATTTCATCAAAATAAATATTCACAATGATTGAATACACTTACATTCTGTAATATAGATATTTCAATACACTCTTCATTATTTAAATTCATCTTCCTTAAGCATGTATCCAATTTAGAATACCATTCCCTCAGAGATTTTTTTGGCTACACAATTCCTTTTTAAATATTTACAAAAAAAAAATTTCCCATAAAAAAATCCACTAGGATGTTCAATATAAAATTCCTTTTCAAGATCACCAGTTACGAATACGGATTTAATTTCCATTTGAATGGTCTTGTAGACTTATTGTGCAACAATAGAAAGAATGATTATGATAGTATGAAATATTTCTATTGGGTAAAATGTTTCATCCCAATAAATACCTTATAATTAGGAATACCGGTTTCATACCAATATTTCATTATTCCGTATAATATCACCTACATTATTTCTCTTGTTAGGGAAAACATAATTTGTTCCAATATTGTTTTGGTTATTAGGATTGTGTATGAGTTCCCGAGAAACATTTATTCAATTTGATCCAAATTATTATTCATGTCATAACCCAATTATAGATGCTCAAAATATATGTTCATGTCATTCAGATCCACCATTGAAAACAAATAAGTACATCTAATTTCATGTATAATTCTTATTGTTTAAACCTTATGATGTTTGTCACCAATTATAATATGAGATTCCACTTTTTTCATCATCCTATGATGATGATTTTGAGTATCCTCCGCATCACTAGAAATAGGTTACTCTGAATCTACTTCATGATTTGGAATTAAATTGGTTGTTACCTAATCATAATTGTTTTCAAAACAATCTTGCCAATATTTCTCATCTTCTTGAGAATGTATATATTACCTCTCCAGTTAAATCACATTCACATTAACTTATCATAAATTAATTTTTTTCCATTTTTTAATCATCAATATCTTCTTTATTCCTAATAATATCCATGAAATATTATATCTTCACATTTTTCTCCATGGTTCAACAACTTCCACATTAGTTATTAATAATACATGGACACCCAAAAATTCTTAAATACTTAAAACATATAGTTTTCCACAATAAAATAATATAGAGTCAAATCCAATTGAGTCCTATAAAAACAATGGATCTAGATATAAGTTGTAGAAATCATGGATTACATCTAAAATTTATGAGAAACCCCATTTTAATGTAACTTGCTTCTTCCCATTTCCACCAAGCATCTAATCTTTCTTCTAGAAGCACCATTTGGTTGAAGAGTGTGTGGGGAACTATACTCAATCTGAATTCCATGTTTCTAATGATAACATTAAAATTCATCAATTTTTTATTCACCAACATTTTCTGTTCGTAACTTCTTCACTGAATATTCACAATTTTTTCACCCTTCATTATAAATTATGTAAGAATTATAGAGCATCTGATTTATGATTCATATAAAAAATTAGGTAATGCGAGTAAAATCATAAATTAAATTGATGAATTACTGATCTATAATATATAAGTCTTTTGTAATTTCCCCACATATATCATATTTATCACCACTAGGGGAGGTTTGGACAAATCTAAAATTTATAATGCACTACATTTTTAATCATTCCCTTCATCAAAAATATTGAAACAGCGGTATGATCTTATTGAAAAATGAGTAATTATTACAAAAGTATATAGTTTAGATATCAATATCTTGTTTCCATGACTTCTGTTTCCTATGCTTTTATTCTATGATTTATTCTCTTACATAATACTCTCGTAACAAGAGATTTGTATCTCACAAATCTGAATCAAATTTCTTTTTGCACAATGGCCTCTTGTAACATTTGTTCCATCTTCTTCACATTTCACTAGTAACCCATATTTTATGAATATAACATTTTTACCCTCATCAAATAGTTATCAAACACATTGATCAACATAAATATATTTCATGGATTTCAACTTTTCATTCCTGATGTTGGATGATCCGAAAACATTAATTTTCATGCATTCATCATTTCCAAATGTATTTTTCCTTCATTAAATTCAATCAAATTGTTAATAAAATTAAAATTTCATATCATATGAGAATAATTTCTACTATAATGAATCAATAGTCAATGACCTTTTGTATCATTCAAATCATTTTCAAAATTAAGAGGATTTTCCTCATCCATTTCATTCTACATCGTCAGCTTTTATGAAGCATTAAGAATCCATTGTTGTGTAGGAAACAAAACATGGAATCCATTTTGATGGTGTCGAGTTTTTTTACACCATTCAAAAAAAGTTTACAATTATTGGAATCTACCTTCATCATTTACATCACCTTTCCAATGAATAATCACAACAACCTTCCCTGACATCTTTTTTTGAGGAAATTGACTCCACCTTAACATTTTTGTTTACTAACATGTGGAGTAATATTAATTTTGTTGTTTAAACTAACACATATATTCTATATGTTTAAATCCACAAAAATACCAAAAATATATATATAATGATTACTTTTTACAAAAACTTCCATATTATTTGGGATTTTGAAATCATTTCTAAAAAATATTCTGAATTTCATTTCAAACCCATAAACCATTCCATTATCAATATGAATATTCATAAATTTTTTACCTTTATCAGAAAATGAAGTATTAGAAACATTTTAATTTCAACCTCAAGATTTATTTTTTTTATAAAACTACATATTTATTATCAGTTTTTGAAGGTATTATTTTTTTATACTTTTTTTATTCTCATTTTGATATATTTCACCAAATTAAATGACAGAGAGTTAGAAACATTTCTTTCTCAAACAATATATCAAATTATTTTATTTGAAATGTTTCCACTCTTCTTATATTTTCCTTCATCTTCACTTCCAAATACATATGAATATTAATTTATTCTTAAATAAATTTCTTTAAATCATCAATATCATTTAATAGTTTCATTTTGTCGTTAGAAAAAAATTCTGAATTCTTCCAGAAGAGAATTCATATTAGAACATTTTTTCAAGCCTTGTTGTCTTCATTAAAAATTCATTAAACTCTTCTATAAACTGATATCAAATTTTAGTTTATTCTTCATTAGAATTACTTATTATAAATTCTTCATCATTCACTATTCCAAAAAAATATTTTCAATGCCGTATTAAATTGTTTTTTCAGATTCTGCATTACAGCCTTCAAATTATTCATCATTGGATATGAAACCTCTTCTTTTTAATTTTAAGAATGTTCATTATTTCCGTAATAAATTGAATTATACATTATTACCATGTTTCTTCCATGATCTTCTTGGTGTTATTTCTTATTCTTTACTACCTCATTATTTCTTTATTCGATGATAATTGGCATAAACGTTACAAACATATTCAAATTTAAAAATTTTAAAGGGGAGATTATATTTTTATTTACATATAAATCATTTCATAATTTTAATATAAAATGATACTATATTATCAATATCTATAAATACGTCATTTTCAGAGTCGGATTCACCTGAATCATATTCTATAATAATATTTTTTAAATTTTATATCTTAGAATCCATGAAAGAAAATTCTCTATCAATTTGTTTCTCTTCATACATTTATCTTTTCTAATTTCATAAGTGATGAGAGTGATATGAAAATCATCAAGAGATAAGGTTTCAGGATCTCTATCTTTTTATAATGAAACATTGGCATCAACACTTTTTGGAAGGATTCTCAATATATGTTCAAAAACTATAGAATCATTTATATTTTCCCCAATGATTCATATACTACTCAAAATTTCATATACCAGAGTAAAGAAGTACCTAATAGATTCATGATCACCCTTATTAAAATATTTATATATCAAAAACCAGATTTGTAACAATTCTTTATTATTTATTGTATTTCCATCATATATGCTTTTAATTTGTCCCATATATGTTTTTATAGAAACACTTATCACTCATAAGAATTAGAATTCATAAATTGATTATCATATAACATTATTAGCACATCCATCATTCTATATATTTTTTGTATCAATAGACGTAATATGGAGTTAAAATCAATAAGAGAAAAAAATCATTTATAGCTTAAATAACATCATATACAATACACATTATATATGGAAACAATAAATATTTACATATATGATAATTCATTCCATTATAGACAGGAATACCATTACTATTCACACAATTCTCATTCTCTATCAGTAATGAAGAAGTGAATAGAGAAAAAACTTTGATACAATCTGAAAGTGTCCATTTAGGATGATTGTATCAGAATAAGGGGGATGGCAGATTCAGTGATAAATTTTATTTTATGTTTCCTTGAAACAAAAATCATATCTTTTAAAGATTCAATTCCCTTCTGAAAACAATTCAACCACACATCCAAAGGAACAAAAGTATTTACAAGGTATAATATTTAATAAGAATATTTACTTTCATTGTATGTTTTTTGAAATGTTCAAATACCACACTATCCACTAGAAATCAATCAGAGAATTACAAGGTTTATGATATAACTTTACAGTATTTTAGAACAATATAAATAATTCCAATAGTGTCTGTGCACCCTCTAAGAAAAAATATTATAATACAACATTTTCATAACAACTCATGTCACCTGGGATTACTTCCAATTTAACAAATGTATTCAACCGAAAGAAATATCAATTTCATACCCAAAAGAATGTAAGAACATCCTAGACATTGTTATGAAATCTAAGTCCTATTTTACTAATAGGATTTTTCGAATTCCATTTTCCCAGTCAGAGTCCTCTATATTTTATTTTAATCAATATGATTTTCACATGTATGATTCTTCATGATATGATTCTTCCCAATAAGAAAAAATAAAATTTTCACAAAATATAGTAGATATTAATTGGAACAACATCAAATTTGAGTACATGCATGATGCTCAGTATGATTCATCAAGTATATTTCTTCCTCTCGAGGGAAATCTTAGTATGAAAATCATAAGTCTGAATATCCAACCCAATATGACGATTTGCATAATAAAACTGACAAGGAAAGTACGACATTAAAATGAGTATGATAATTGTGGAGTACAATGACTATCTAAATAAAACATTGTCATATTGTCTCTCACCCTTCAACTATAATACATAAAAAATACTTTTCAACCGAAGTGTTTACAAAAAATTATTTCCCCCTCTTATACTCAAAGCCTCTCGTTCATTAATAGTACATCAGTCATTAGAAAATTAAATTGTATATTCCTCATTTTATTGGTGAACTAATATTGGATTTAGTTAGAATCCAAAAATATTTCCTGCCTAATAAAATTCACCTTAATCACAATTTCCTCTAAAATATCGAGTGTATTTTGACTTCGTCAACTCCTCTCAGGTCTTCTTGATTCATCTACAATCATCACTTATTCATCAGATATACATTTAGATTTATAGTTTAATGTCAATACATTTGTAAAAAATTTTCAATCCTATTTTAACAAACCAATGCTTTGAATTAATTGAATATAAATGAATAATGAAATGGATAGAACTATTAATTTATTCACAATTATGATTATTGATTACACTGATTTATATTAATTTTATGCAGTCATTCTTATAATTATTAGTCTCTCCCATGACTACTCAATCAGAAATCTATGATTTCAAATCACTTTAACTTCTTTGTTGTTCACTTGACCTAGTAGAAAACCTATAATGTAATTCCACATTTTTGAAATGGTTGGATACATTTTTAGTCTCATTATGTCCTTCTCATTTCATCCAGGGGCCTCATGAAATTCCTTCTTTAAATATGATCACACTATGTATAATCTTTTTATTCATATGCCTAAGTATGATAATCTTGGTAATGATAATCCTAGATATGATCTTTTGAGTACGATCATTAACACCTTCTTTATTTCCTTCTCATTCCAAATCCAATTAACATGTGCACAAAAATTATAAGAATGATTGGCCTTGATATAAACATCCTAATTATGATATTTCTGGATACAAAAATTCTAGATATGATTACTTTTTGATCAACATCATCTCTTTTACTCATTTCTTTCTCAACTTTCATGATATTTTTCACAATATACTAATGTTTTATAGGAATTAAATATTATTAAAACATATTCACATTTAATTTTTAATATTCATAGAGACTAAAATTCATCATTATAATAACCAATACTTATACACCATATCAAATGTGAATTTTATTACCATTTTCATCCACAAAGACATTTTCTCTATGCGACTGATTTTCTCATTCCAGAATACGATCAAACTGCCATTTCAATATTATCCCATTCTAAACCCATGGAAATTTAAATAATAATCATTTCATGAAACCATATTTTCCTCATTATGATTGATGGAATGAATAGGAATTTTAAAAAAACCTATGAACGATTCTTTTCAAAACTAATGTCAGTATGATTTACACCACATAAAAAAGTGAGGTGATTTTATTTCATCATAAAAATTCCAAAATAAAAAAGACAACATTTTAAAACAAACACCGTCCTCTTCATCATCATTATAATAGTTAGTTTATTAAATATATCCAATTTTATTCATGACATAGTTGATGCAATTTCATTTTATGTATATCAATGATCTATATGAGTTCTAGTAGATTTGTAATTCTAAGGATATTTTCAAATATTATATAGTCATTTTGTTATGGGGTTTTTTGGGTTTACATATCTATTTAAACTGATATTGTATCATATTAATAATTACATGGTTTTTTTTGATTATATAATGATCAATAATTCACATACTTAAGAGGTTATCATTATTAATGATAATGATTTTAAAGACATTATCTTAGGACTAATGTATGCATAATTTACTCTTTTTTGATATAGAGTATTTATTTTTATTGATATTTAGAATTATCATATTAGTAATAAAATTTTAATTGAGTTTGGAATTGATATATTTTAGATATGTGACCTCATTCTCTTTACCTTAATGGTTGGGCCATCATTTTCAGCCCTTATCTTTTGTTTTCATAGGAAAATTTTATTACCATTAATTAATTTATGGGATTTATTTTATCATGAACTATTATTTAGTTACTGAAGTGAAGTATTAAATTTTATGGTTCAATCCTAGTTCTCTATTGATTTTTTACATTCTTATTTCACAGATGATTTTTAATTACATATATAGTTCCAATATTAGACAATAATAGGATAAATGATGATATTTTGCATAATTTTATTAGTCATGAGAGATAATTTTTTTAAAATATTTGTGATGTTAGTGAATGGAAACCAACTGATCTTAGTGGATGAGTATCCAGATAGAGAGATAGAGGATGATTATTTTCTACTCATATATGAATTATTATGTGTTATGTTTTTCAAATCAACTATCTGATATTTCATACCCATTGATCTAAAAGATATTTATTGAATGGGAATTGATTATAGAATATCAGCATGATATACATATAGGTTAACTAATATATGATATATGATGATGTTTTTTCTAAGAATGTATTGAAATTTACAATATACATATTAAAGGATTATGATGATTGATTTCATAATATTGATCATTTTATATTATGTTATGTATCAAGATTTAGTATCAAGATTATTGTGAATGATAATCGACCAAATGATTGTTATATATAATAAATTTTATCATAATCTCTATAATGGTTAATTCACTCTGGGATTGAGAATTATATGATGAAAAATTCTTGATGTCATTATATGTTATGAACATTTCTAAAAAATGAATCAGATATTTTTATTAGTGAATTTGGATAGATTTTTTGTATTGAGAACACTACATTTTTTTCATCAAGGGGGATTAATGGTATATATTAATATTTTTAAACTCAATTAGAATTGTTTTCTTGGTTATTACGTTATCTGGGTATGAGTTAGATTGTTGTACAACATCAGGAATGACCTTGTTCACACTAGATTATTTTAATGGACCATAGTTCTTTAAAAGATATTTGTTTCTTGAGTATATTTTTTAAAATATTAATAATAATATACCCTAAAAAATAAATAGAAATCAAAAAATTATAATATCATTATTACATTAGTCAGCTATGGTACCAATTTAAATTAAAAACATTACATAATTTCAAAAAAATAAAACATCTATAGTGTGAAAGTATAGATTTATACAATCAATTAGAATCATAGCTCCCACCTCAGATGATATATAAAAAATATTGGTCAACCAATTAACATATTATGAAAATGAAACTATAATTGTAAGTGAAATTATAGTGACTTTTTAACTAAAATAATGAAGTTGTATTTATAAGGTATAAGGGAGATGTGACTATTGTGATTTGACCATTATAATACTTTTGGTATATATGTCTATATGAAACTATACCCCTGGTTGGTAATTTCACATTCATAATTTGTGTTTATAATAAGTAATGGCATAGTATAATTGATATAGAAATGAGAAATGATGGCCTTAACCTATAGAGTCATGTCATTTAAAGAATATTTTTTAGACCATTGGAGGGAGTTTTTGTTACTACAGTTCTCCCTGGACCAGTCCCAATACAATCATAACAATGTTTAGCCTGAATTAAATCACCTATGTTAGAAGTTCATGTTTGTTGATTTTACCACTCGATCGTTGTTATCTAACAACCCCCAAGAAACAACCACCATCACATGCAATAAACATTAGGAATATAATATTGTAATAAGTGGTAATGTGTCCATAACATTTTTTAAATACCTGTAACACCCCAATATATTATAGTATGTTATTTCATCAGAGTAATTCAATAACATGAACTACGTGCAACACCAAGTCCAAACGCACCACGACTTACCAAACTAGACATTCAAAAGAGGTTATGAATAGTATTAACTAAATTTTGATGTTTATATAATCCTTAAAATTTATCATCCATATTACGAGTTTCTTAGACATAATGAAAAAACAAATTCAGTTTTTCAGATAAAAGAAGTATATTTTTAACAAATTTAATTTTACAGCCTTTTAATGGAGAACCTTTTACTAAATCCAATATTTAAAACTTTTATATATTAAATTTGACAAAATAAACTTATTATATAGATTATAAACATATGAATTTAGTTTCAAATTTTTTTTGGTGTTTTTCTTATAAGTTTTATATTTTGTTGAATAGGGAAAAAATCTATATTTTAAATGAAAAAAACTTTTTTATTCAAAATTATTTGTACTTTCAAATTATACATTTTAATGGTTTGGAAGTAAACATAGATTATATATTTACCATTTCTTTCAATTTTATTCCTTGGAATTAATTTCATTTTGAAATTGAACACAAACAAGTATCAATATTTTGTTAGTTCTTATTTCTTAAACACATGTTTTTTTTGTTATGACAATGGGAATTAATTTTAAATTAATAAATGAAACTTATATATTTTTAATTTGGTAAAATATACTTAATTTCTAAATTCATAATATCAAAATTATCTTACGGTGATAATTTTTTATTTTTCTGAAAACATTTATTTTTTGATGAATAGTGAAAAACACTAAGTTATTGTTTAAAACCGACATTTTATTTAAATAATTATTTATTTTATTTAAATTTAGTTTAGTTAAAAATAGATAAATAATACCAATATAAGTTCAATGTAATTAATTGGAGTCAGTTTATAATAATTTTTTATATATAAAAAGTTTATTGAACTTCTTACCGTCATTTAACCACCTTCTAGAATCATTTACAAATTTACATAAAAAATAATTTTACAGCTTCTGTGAGTTAAATTTCAAAAATCTAAGATACACTATTGATATAATTAAGTAATTTGTGGTTCAATATGATGAAAATAATTCTTGGTGAATAGTAACCTTTTACATTTATTTACCACGAATAAAAGTAAATAGGGTAATTAAGGGAAAAATGATATTATTATTACCCAAAAACATGTCTTAATTCTATTGGATAATTTTAATTCGACCAAAAAAAACCTTAGGAATAAAATATGATCCTTTAGGTCCCCATGTATTAGATTAGGACATTTATTATTATTAAATTCAAAGAAGAGTTAAAAGTGTTATATTCAAAGTTTAATAACTAAAACATTTTTCATATATGGTTACACATAAGATTAATTCGACTATAAATATTCATTAAAAAGATAAAAATATTTACTACATAATTATCTCTTATTTATATTTTTTAGACATTAAATAATTACATTTATTTATGACACAATGATGATATAGTAATTACTGTATTAATGAAAGATTAAAATAATAGATAATATAAATATCAAAATAAATGTAATTTGAAACTTTTAATGAATTAAAATAATTTTCTAGGTTAATATGACATATTAGGGTTCGTTATATGAACTTATTTTGAAGTGATAATGTTGTTATGAATTTTGAAAAAACAAAATACCAAATAGTGTCAAAATTGACATAAAATGGTTTTTAAAAATATAATATATTATTAATTGATATTAAACTATAAAAAATATAAGGATAAAAAAGGTCTTAAATAATATTATATATTTCATTAATTAACTATTTTAGGTTCTCTTTGAAGTGTATAGTATTTTTATTAACCATATAATATAAAAATACAAATAGACATGGTAAATGTCAATCAATTTAACTAAGAGTTAAATCTAAATGATAATGTTAATATAGTGACCCAAACCTGTCTAAAACCTATTGGTTGAGTGTATATAGACCCATCCCCACATTATAATATAAATAATTCATTTTTGAGCCATTAGAAACCAATTTTTTTTTATAATAATATAATATTTTTAGCTTTCCCTAAGGTGCCCCTCACCCCTCTTATAAAAGTGCAGTCCCCCTTCCCTCAAATTAACACCTTAAAATCCATTTGACTTGGCCATACACTACCCAAATACACTCCCAACTATTCTCCCTTCAACCTATAGGCCTTCCATTTGTCAGAAAGCCATCTTACGGAGCCCTTTTGATCAAATCAAAAGGAAGAACCTGAAGAAGAGGTAAATATTTCATCACCACTTTCAACTTATTTTCTTCTTCCACTTCCCCTTTATTTGTTGTTTCTATTCTAAAATAATAACACCAGTACCTTCTATATACTATGATGTTATTATAAATATGGTACTACCATATTCATTATTCTATCCATCTTTGAATAACATGTAACCATATGTGCGTACATAAGGCTTACCGTCTCCATGCCATGTTGTAATTGGTATTCTATACATTATTATTTGGATGGGTATAATAATGGTGTGTAATTGATGTAAATAATGAATATAAAATGATAATTATTCTGTATATATGATATAACATCCAATTATTTTAATATCAAAATAATGATATTGTCACTTGTGTGTACATATGGATCACTGTCTCCATGAACATGGTGAGATTCATTCCCCATCGTAATCCATTCAAGACTAACTTTCATTAGATGATTAAAAATATTTTTTAAAGACATAAACCCATTATGATTATGAATAATATTCATCTTATCCATAACAAATATTAGTTACGTAACAATTCATATAAAAGAAAACTAATCAGTTAACATGTGGAACGATGATGATATTAAGATATTAATAAAAAATAAATGTTAAAAGATTGTATATGATATCATGTTAATGTATATGATTCTAGTTTAATTTAATATAAAGTATTTTACCATTATATAGGATTTTAACCTAACCTCGACCAAGGAAAAGTATAAGGTATGGGTTAATTTCACAATCTCTTTATTATCTGAGGTTTTTTGACCTAATTATCTTCTGGGACATATTTGTTATCCATGTCGATGTTTCATAAAAGAGTTTTAAAAGGGATTAGTTTAAAGGAATTTTTTCTAAAACATCATTTTAAGTGTTTTATATACTTATTGTTATAAATCTTTCTCATTAATGTCCATGTTTTCAAAATGGGTTTTAAGGACTTATTTATATGGACATGAGGGTTTTTAAAACGTTAATTCCTTTTATAAGATTCAAAGTGCTATGAGAGACATTGATTCAAAAATGTTATTAAATGTCTTCCTTTTTAAATTTTGTGACTTTTAAAATTTTTCTTGAAAAAGAGATATTTCTCTCAAAGATTTTTAAAAATAATTTTCATCAATGTCAACATCATTTGATGGGTTTTAAACTTGTTTGAATTTTATTTATTATGATACAAATCTTCCATATTATATTGAAGGTTTTGTGATATGTTTGACTGAGGATGTGTTATTTTTATACCACTAATTGTTTATGGATAAAGTATTGACATTTCATATGCTAGTTTTAATACAAATGTTTATGTTATGTTTAAACATTTTCATATGAGGAATGCATTGGACATAGTTAGTGACAGGTGGAGCCCGCTATAGCCGCTTGATGCATCGCAAGGTCTCATTATACCAACTAGTGTATTGGAATAAGGCCGTGATAAAATCTTATTTGTAGTCTTGGAACAAGTCATTGACTATGTGGTTAGGAATGTCCGACATTATGAATTACATCATTATGAAAGGGGATATTGATATTTCATTTGATTATTTGACTAGTAGAATATCCTTGTGAGTAAATGAGATTATTTTATTTTATATTTTCCATATTATTCTGTAGTTCATGTTTAAACTACTTTTATTTTATTCTTATACATTTCTTTAAATGTTTATGCTTATTTATGAAAGCTTCCACTATATTGTTATCCTTACTGAGCATCTGAGCTCTTCCCTTTCTATGTTTTATTTTTCCTAGGATGCGAAAACTATATTATGACTGACCTATAGGGATATTCTTGGAGATATCATTGTTTTCTATGGAAAGAATGTTGTAGTAGTTTTCCATTTTAGGATGTTATGTAAACATTATAAATGTATCTAGTACTTTAAATTCTACTAAACTAATGGGTCTATCGAGAATTAATATTTTTTGATCATTCCAATGATACGTAATAATGCATCGTCTATGGGATTATGGGGTTGGGGAATTATAGTTGGCATTAGAGGAAGTTTAGCACAAACCATGGAAACTGGATTTAGGTAAACTCTTGTCAGAGTACATAGCCCTAAGACAGACTTTGAGGATTATTATAGAAGAACTTCTTAAAATTTTAGTATTGTAGATATTTTGTGAGTTTTCCAAAAAATACATCCATGTCTGGATATGAACAAGTAGAGGTGGCTCGGGCACAGATGTACATTGTGGTAAAACCCAAAAACACCGCTTTGAGATGGGCTCAAATGGGAACTGGGGCACGACAACGGTACTTGATGCACTCTTGGTTACGACACTCCCAGGGGAATTATATGGATAATTCTCATTTTCATTACAAACCATTATGAAAGGTTTATGATTATATACCTCCTCAATGGAATTTTTTTTATGATTATGGATTATATCCATAAACTGTTCAATTTAATTTAGGTATTTTGTATTTTTGGAATTATTCATTTCAATTCACAAACTGACCTGCAGTATGACAATGTATTGAAATAGCGCCTAGAAAAAAGGAATGTGAACTCCAGTAATACGTATGATCCAAAGATTAAGAAGGATCATATCTTTCATGGTATTAAGCCAACATTTAGAAGGAAAATAGTCTCCTATGTATTCTCAACATATGAATAAATAGTATCATGTGCTAACAAGATAATTAAATAATTTTTTGAGTCCTATGTCTTTGAAGGGAAGCAAGATAAGAAAAGGATGGTAAACTTAATGACGGATAAAGGAAATAGGGAAAAGAAGCATTTTACCATATGTGATAACAGCGAAATGAATCACCATGGTAAATTATTGAATGGAATGGGTGTTTGTTATAAGTGTGGTGAAAAAGGACACCAAGTAAGTCATTGTAAGGGTATGAAAAAAGTTTATAATGTACAATGATTAAACTAAAAGGAGTTTGTACACTACGTGAATCAATGTCTAAATCATCAGAGTATACCCCAAATGCGGCTATTGGATAATAATAAAGTTCTGATACTATCAATGATTTAGAGGAATGATTAGATTTATTACGTTTTTTATTTAAGTATTGTGTGATTTGAGTATTGTATTAATGATGTACATGATGTATGAATTATAGAGTATATAAGGATTGTATTGCAATATTATTTCATTAAGGACTTGAGATTGTGTGGAGCCAGGAAAAGTGACTCAATAGTAGGTTAAATTTTTGTAAAATATATGCTTGAGAGAAAGATAAATCATAATATGGTTCGGATATTGAGGTTGTGTTTTTAGAATAATACATGATTGATTTGGATAAATTATATTGGCAATTATTTACTACCTTAAAGCTGATTAATGATTTTTATATTCCATAATTGTTGGAGTTTACAAATTTTTTTGGATAGAAGGAGTATATCCAGTATTCTATAAAGAATAAGGGAGCATGAATGTAATCAATAATGTTTTAGGGTATTTCAGGATGTTGCAGTGTATTAAAAGAATACACGATGAAGGTTATCACATGTTATTACATGGGAAAAATGATCTTCATTGTGTTTACATTCCTTATAAATTTTGGACTATGAGTTTGGACAGAAGAATATTAGATAAGTTTACTCTGGGATTATTTTTGGGTTTCCATAAAAATGACAAACCGGAGGTCGGGCAGCAAGCTGTCGTGTGTGGCAAGGACACGAGATGTGAACCCGCAACCAAAGGGAGACAATGGGGTATCACCTACCACTATCCCACTTGATGTCCTAGATTGAATAATGTAGTTTTTTAAAGGTCTGGTAGATGAATTATAAATTCAATTTTTTTGGAACCCTATACGAATACGATAAATAGCATATTTTTTTTAATTTCTATTATCTTTTAGAGTGAAAGATGAGGATGGAACTATAATTTTCTATTATATGTATTTTTTTATCTTATTCAATGAAGAAATTAATTCTTAAACATTAGGTAAGAGATCTTACAACTAATAATGTGTTATCCTAATACCTTATGTTTTGTTGAACCAATGTTATTTTAAATCATCATAGATTGATGGCTTTGAGTCCCTCAATTCAATAATTGTTTGAGATTGATGGCATTAATCACTACGTATAAATATTTACGTTTTTCCTCCAATTAAGTGTCTATAATTCCCACCAATGTTCTCATAATCGAGATCATAATTTGGTGGTGACTTTTTAATTCCTCTTTTCCTCTCATTAAGCCTAATTTTTTAACCCAATTTCCAATGTGGGTTTTCCCACAAATGTATTTTCTATTTTCAACCATTTATTTTCAAAGAACAATTTCAAATTGCAAGAATTCAATTTATTGGAGGAGGAAAGTATGTAACACCCCAAGATTTCATAGTACGTTATTTTTTCAAAGTAATTCAATAACTTGCACTACACGCAACACCGAGTTCAAGCACACCACGACTAACCAAAATTGATGTTCAAAAGTGGTTTTGAAAAGTATTAACTAAAATTTGAACTTTATATAATCCTTATAATTTTAGAATCAATATTAATAGTTTCTTATACATTATGAAAAAACAATTTCATTTTTTCAGATAAAATAAGTATTTTTTAATAAAATGCAATTTTACCACATTTTAGTGGAGAAACGTTTTTAAATCCAATATTAGAATCTTTTATATATAAAATTTTACAAAATAAACTTCTTTTTTAGATTCAGGACATAAGAATTAAGTTTAAATAAATTTTTGTGTTTTTCTCAAAACTGTCATATTTTGGTGAAAAGTGAAAGATAATATATTTTAACTAAAAACAACTTTTTTAATCAAAAAAATATGTTGTGTTAAATAATATATTTTAATGGTTTTTAAGTATAAATAGATTATATTTTTACCATTTAATCCAATTTTATTCATTGTAAATAATTTCACATAGAAATCGAACATAAACAAGTATCAATCTTTTTTTAGTTATTATTTCTTAAAAACATTGTTTTTGGTTATGACGATGGGAATTAATTTTAAATTAATAAATGAAACTTTTATGTTTTGAATTTGGTAAAATAGATTTAATTTTTTAATTCAGAATATCAAAATTATCTTAGTGTAAGATTTTGGGTATTTTTCTGAATACATTCAAATTTTGATGAATAGTGAAAAACAGTGAGTTATTTTATAAAACCGAATTTTTATTTAAATAATTATAAATTTTATTTTAATTTTTTTTGGTCAAAATAGATACATAATACCTATATAAGTTAAATTTAATTAATTAGAGTCAGTTTCTAATAATTGTTCATATATAAAAATTTTATTGTACAATTTACCGTCTTTTACCCACCTCCTAAGAGCATTTGAAAATTTACATAAAACAAGGTTTTACCACTTCTGTGCATTGAATTTCAAAAATCCTAGAAGCGCAGTTGGTATCAATAAGTAAATTTGTTTCAATTAAATGAAAATATTTTTGTTGAATAGTAACATTTTACTTTTATTTACAGCGGTTAGAAGTAAATAGGGTAATTAAGGGTAAAAACTTATATTTTTATTACCCTCACACATGTCGTATTTCTATTGGATAAGTGTAATTCGACCAAAAACAACCTTAGGAATAAAATATGATCCTTTCGGTCCACAAGGATTAGATTAGGACATTTATTATTATTTGATTCAAAGAAGAGTTAAAAGTGTTAAATTTAATTTTTAATAACTAAACCATTTTTAATATTGGGTTATACATAAGATTAATTCGACTATGAATATTTATTGGAAAGATAAAATAATTTCATATATAATAGTATTTTATTTATATTTTTTAGACATTATATAATAAAATTTATTTATGACATAATGATGATGCAATAATTACTGTATTAATGAAAGATTAAAAAAAATTGATATTATAAATATACAAATAAATGTAATTTGATACTTTTTATGAATTCCACTAATTTTATAGTCTAATATGACATATTAGGGTTGGTTAAATTATTTTTTTCTATGTAATAATGTGGTTAAAACTTTATAAATAACAAAATAACAAATAGTGTCCAAATTGACATAAAAGAGTAATTAAAAAAATATTGTATTATTAATTTAAATTGTATTCCTAAAAAACTAAGGTTCGGAAAAAGGTCATAAATAAATTTATATATGTCGTTAATTAACCACTTGAGGTTGTCTTGTAAGTTTGTAGTATGTTTATTGATGATTTAATATAAAAATACAAAGATACATGGTAAATGTCATATTATTAAACTAAGAGTTAAATCTAATTGATAATTTTAATATAGTGACATAAACCTGTCTAAAAAGTATTGATTGAGTGGTTTTAGACCCATCCCCACCTTATCCTTTAAATAATTCATTTTGGAGCCATTAGAAACAGAAAATGATTTTATAATAAAATAATATTTCTAGATTTTCCTAAGGTGCCCCTCACCCCTCTTATAAAAGGGAAATCCCCCTTCCCTCAAATTTACACCATAAATGCCTTTTCGCTCAACTGAACTCAACCCAAATACCCTCTCAATTTTCCTCCCTTCATCATATAGGACTTCTTTTTGTTAGAAATCCAAACTATGGAGCCCTTTTGATCAAATCAAAAGGAATCACTCGAAGAAAAGGTAAATATTTCATCACAGCATTCAAGTTCCTTTCTTCTTCTTCCACTTCCTCTTTCTCTGTTGTTTCCATTCTAAAATAATAACTCCAATATGTTATATATACTGTGATGTTATTATAAATATGGTACAACCAATTCATTATTATATCCATCCTTAGAATGACATGTCACAATATTTGCGTACGTATGACTAACCGTTTCCACGCCATGGTGTAATTGTTATTCAATATATTATTATTCAGATGGGTATAATAATGATGTGTAATTGTTTTAAATAATAAATATAACATGATAATGGTTTTGAATATATGATATATCATGAAATTATATATTATTTTAATATCAAAAGAATGATAGTGTCGCTCATGCGTACATATGGATTACCGTCTCCACGCACAGGATGAGATTCAGACCCCATTATAATCCATTCAAAAAATAACTTTCATTAGATGATTATAAATAATTTTTAAAGACTTATAATCATTATGAATATGAAGAAGATACATCCTATAAATAACAAACATTAATTATGTAAAAAATAATATAAATAAAAATTAATTTGTTAATACCTGAAACGAATATAATACTAAGATATTAATAACAAAACAATGATAAAAGATTATATATGATATCATGTTAATGTATGTGATTCTACTATAATTTAAAAAAAATTATTTCACAATTATACATGAGTTTATCCTACCCTTGACCAAGGAAAATTACAATTTAAGGGTTAATTTGGAAATCTAATATTTATTATCCATGTCCATGTATCATAAAAGAGTTTTCAAAGGGATTCTTCTAAAATAATTTTTACTAAAACATCATTTCAATTTTTTTAAATACTTATTATTATAAAACAATTTCATTAATTTCCATGTTTTCAAAATGGTTTTTAAGTATTTATTTATATGGACATGAATGTTTTTAAAATTTTAATTCCATTGAAAAGTTTCAAAGTGGTATGGGACACTATGATTCAAAAATGTTTTTAAATGTCTTTTTTTTAAATTGTTGACTTTTAAATGATTTCATGAAAAAGATATATTTCCCTCAATGAGTTTTACAAATAATTTTCATCAATTTCAACATTCTATGATGTATTTTAAACTTATTAGAAGTTTATTTATTGTGATACAAATATTCCATATTGTATTGAATGTTTTGTGATTTGTTTTAATGTAGATGTTTAATTTTTATTCCATTCATGGTTTATGGATAAAGTATCAACCCTTTGTATGCTAGTTTTAATACGAATGTATATGTTATGTCTAAACCTTTTCATATGAGGAATGAATTAGACTTATTATGTGATGGGTGGAACACTCTATATCTCCTTGATGCATCGGTAGGTCTCATGTTAAAACTAGTGTCTTGGCACATGGCCTTGAAAAAATATTATTTATAGTCTTGGTACAAGGCCTTGAATATGTGGTTATGAAAGTCTGTCATTATGCATTCTATCATTATGAAAGTGGCTATTGATATTGAAGGTGATTATTCGACTAGTAGAATATCTATGTGAATAATTAAATGGGATTATTTTATTTTATCATTGTTATGTTATGCTGAAGATTATGTTTAAAATACTTTTATCTTAGTCTTATACAATTCCTTAAATGTTTATTCTTATTTCTGAAAGTTTCTACTATATTATTATCCTTACTGAGAATCTAAGATCACCCCTTTATTTGTTTTATTTTTCCCAGGATGCGAAGAAGTATATTATGACTGACCTGCAGGGATAGTCTATGGGATCTCAATGTTGTCTACAGAAACAATGGTGTTTTAGTTTTCCATTTTACGATGTAATGTAAACATTATGAATGTATCTAGTACTTTTATGGCTAATAAACTAATCAGTCTTTTGAGACTTGATCTTTCCTAATCATTCCAATTATACGTAATAATGCACCGACTCTGGGCTTCTGGGGTCGGGTCATTACAATACCTTTCTATGAATTACTTTTATATTGCATGACACCAAATTAAGAATAAATTTTCTTAATAAAATATATGTTTAAATTTGATGGATTGTATATTTTGATTTGTGGTCATAAAAATTCATAATTCTACAATCTTATAAAATTTATACTATTATTATAATAAACCTATGTATTCTGAATAGTACGTATATTAATTAAATAGTCTTTGGAAAAATGTCTATTTAAATTTTTGATGATAATATAATTTCATAAAGGCCTATTAATTTTTTGTATGTATCATATATTAATGTCTACATTAAAATTTTTTATTTTTAAATAAATAACTATTTATATGTTTTCAAGTTTAAATTATCATATTTTGGGAATTTTTAGTATAAAAATATCATAATTTCTAAAATCTACACATGAAAATTATGTTGGGGTAAATTTGTTAGAATTTTCTAAAAAATGTAATTTTTTCATGAATATTAAAAAATAACGTATGGGGTTTCCATATACACTATATGACATCATATTTATGTCATATATATGTAATAATTAATTAAAAATAATCCACTTCCTAAAAAATGTTATCTTATAAATATTATGTATTTTAATTTATTTTAATAAATTTCTAAAACTATAAGTAACATTATTGGGTAAAAAAAATGATATTCTATTTTTAAAAACATTAAATTATATTTAAATTACATTACCATGATAAATATGTAATGAATTTTTTTTTTCATTTTTGGTGGAATAAAATAACAATACATGTGCACCATATTTCTAAAATCATGACAGAAATGTAATGGCCCGGACCTCTCCTACCCATTACTTTGTCAAAAAGAGGGTCATGATGTGTTCTGGAGGGTAGAATTTTAACAGCCCGAGATTTTATAAAAAAATATTCTTTTTAATTTCATTAATGTCTTGTGTTGACTGCTAAACCAAAAGGAGCTTGCTCAACACGCATCCTTGACTTGACTTTCATTACACTCAATCGCGACCTTCCTCGATAGCATGTGTAGTACGCAATACCGAGTTTCACTAAACAACGATATGCTATTAAAATATTATTAAAACTAGCCATTATGAATAGTAATAACCACCTTTTAAAATTTTAGAAATTTTAGCTCTCAAAATGGAATTCATTTTTCGATTCGGAGTATCTAATTTAGCCTAAGGTGATATTTTGGTACTTTTCGGATAACTTTCATATTCTGATGAATAGTGAAAATTACTAAATTATAATTAAAAACAACTTTTTTAATCGAAATAATTAATAGTGATAAATTATTAATTTGAGTGGTTTTAAATTATATTTAGAATATATTTTTACAATTTAATAAAAATTTGGTCATTGGATGTAATTTCACATTTAAACCAGTCATAAACAACTGTCAATCTTTTGATAGTTATTTTCTCTTAAGAACACGCTATTTGTTTTGACGATGAGAATTAATTTTTAAATTAATTAATGAAACTAATATCTTTTGAATTTGATAAAATAGACATCATTTTTTAATTCATAATATCAAATATATCTTAGATCTAATTTTTGGTATTTTTCTGGAAACTTTCATTTTTTGATGAATAGTGAAACCACTAAGTGGTAGTTAAAAAAACTGAATTTTTCATAAAACATAATTTTACCGCTTCTTTGAGTGGAATTTCGAAAATCTGAGAGACACGCTTGATGTCAGTAAATAAAATTTGGTTCAATGAGATGAAAATAATTTTTTGATGAATAGTAACTTTTTACTTTTTTTTACCACGGTTAAAAGTAAATAGGGTGATTAATGGTAAAAATGATATTATTATTACCCTAACACATGTACTAATTCTATTGGAAAAGTGTATTTCGACCAAAAACAATCTTATGAATAAAATATGACCATTTAGGCCCACTTGGATTAGATTAGGACATTTATTATTAATTTATTTAAAGAAGGGTTAAAATAGTTAAAATCAAAGTTTAATATGTAAATCATTTTTAATATGGGGGTATACATAAGATAAATTCGACTATAAATATTCATTAGAAGCTAAAAATATTTCCTACATAATGGAATTATATTTTTAATTTTTAGACATTAAATAATTTAATTTATTTATGACACAACGATGATGCAGTAATTATCATATTAATGAAATATTGACATAATTGATGTTATAAATACCCAAATAAATATAATTTGAGACTTTTTATGAACTAAAATAATTTTCTAGGTTAATATGACATGTTAGTATTGATTTAAATAACATTGGTCTAAGTAATCATTCTGTTATGAGTTTCAAAAAAATCAACTATTGAATAGTGTCATAATTGACATAAAAAAGTTTTTAAAACAAATATTATATTATTAATTGTTATTTTATTCCTAAAAATCTAAGGTTCGGCCAAATGACTTATATAAGGTTATAGATATTAATAAAACACAACTTGGGGGACTCTTGTATGTATATTGTAAGTTTATTAACTATATAATATAAAAATACAATGTGACATGGTAAATGTCAATCTAATTAACTAAGAGTTAAAACTAAAAGATAAGGTTATTATAATGACCTAAACTTGTCTAAATTCTATTGGATGAGAGGATTTAGACCCATCCCCACCTTATATTTGAAATAAATCAATTTGGAGCTATTTAAAACCTAACATTACATTATAATAAAATAATGTTTTTAGTTATTCCAAAGGTGCCCCTCTCCTCCCTTATAAAAGGGCACCTCCCCCCCCCCCTCTTCCTTACACCACATTGAGCCTTCAAGCTCAGCCAAACCCTTCCAATTTCTTCTTTCCACTTCCCTAGAAACAACCTAGAGGTTCTGGTCTTCTTCAAAGACCTATTTTAGTGCCCTAAAAGGAGATCTCAAAGAAGTACTTCAAAGAAGAGGTAAGGTCCATTACCAATTCTTTCATCTTTATTTCTTCTTCCACTTATTCTTCTTAGGTTGTTGCATTATGAAGTAATAACATCAGTATCACTTATATACTAATATGTTTTATAATTATTAAACAACCTTATTTCACCATCTATCCATCCTACGGATAACGAAATCACCGCGCGTGCATACGTACGGAATACCGTCTCCACGCCGTGGTGTAATCTATTTTTCACCACCACCTTACTTGGATGGGTATAATGGATTACATAATAACTATATATGATTATTCTAAAGTGATATTGATTCTGAAATAGTATACATACACTCCAATACAGTTCCACGATCATGAGAACGATATCATCGCTCGTGCGTACGTACGAACTACCGTCTCCATGACGCGATGAGATTCATTCTCCATATTAACCATTCATGAATGATTATAAAGTATATATAATAAGTAATAATGAAATATATGACATAATAATGGTTCTGGATTTATGTGTATATATATGTATGTCATCTACTTAATTATATTCAACTCAAAAAGGAAAAGAAAACAGCGTTCATGCGTACGAACGGTCTACCGTCTCCAAGAACGGTGTATTTCTTTCCATTTACAGATCTATTATATATATATATATATATATATATATATATTATGAATATATATTATATATAAATCATTTTTTATATTCTGGAATTAAGTAATCATGATCCATGTAATCATATGAATAATTACAAGTCAAAACACAGATGAAAAATGAAACGATTTTACCCAAAACGCTCTTTAACATGGAATTTACAAAAGAACAGGTAATATAAAGCCATAAGTGAACCATATATGATATCATAACAATGAGTATGATTCTTGAATAAGTCAATGAAATTATTTAAATCATTATACAGGAGGTTCATACACATACAAAGCAAATCAGACCTAAGGTTAGGGAAATATCACAATCTCATTTTTATCTAAGACTGTTTATACTTTAGTATTTACTGGGGTTTATTTTATCATCCACATCCATGTTTCCTCAATTTGTAATATTTATATCCTTCGACAATATCTTATATCCAATTTTACCCTTTGTTGAGTTTTTATATGAATGTAATCTTTTTTCGTTTTTCATACGAGGTACTTTTTGACTTTTCCGACAAAAGTACGAAAATGTTTTTTTAACTTATACGGCATGAATGGATTTTTAAAACATTATTTCCAAGAAGCTTACTTTACAAGTTTTCATGTTTATTTTTAATCAACTTATTTTAGTTTATAATTTTACTACATGTTAAGAAAGGAAATGTGTTTTTGAAGCAGAAAGGATATTTTCCTCAAGAATGGAGTTCAAGTGTTTTATCAAAATTATTTTCCAACTAAGATAATAAAGGGTTATGTTTCTATACCTATTATTACATTGATTTTATTATGTTGTGATGTAATTATATTTTTATGAATTCCATTATCTTATATGAATTGGTTTATGATGTCACAATGTTTAAGATTCCCATTTTTATTATATGGGTTATTCTATGATGTATGGTTTATGATTTTGTGGCACACATAAGAATGGTATCATTATGAGATGGGTGGGACCTATATCTCCCTCAAATTCATTGGGTAAAGATTTTATATCTCATGAGATAGACATGGCTATAATGGTAGGTTATACCGGTTCAGTGAAACAGGACTGAAACGAGGGTGACTCGGTTCAGAAATGGACTTTGTCCACTAAGATAGTCTTAGAAATGAGTCTTGACTAATAAGATATGATTCTATATGATTATGTGTGTATGCCACAAAGTTTCATGTTTTATGTTATGATTATTGGGATTTCATTTCACTACTATGATTTATCCCATGTTATGAAATTATTCTCTCTTTTGTAGGTTAAGATTTCCAAAATGTTATGTTCTTATGAAAATCATGTGATTGATATTTATTTTATTTACCCTTACTGAGCATTTGAGCTCACCCATTTATGTTTTCTTTTCCCCAGGATATAAAGAAAGGTTTTAGGTAAAAAAGGAAGATCTTTATGGGAGATGTTGAAGATCTTTCACCACGATTAGAATATTATATTCCGAGTTTCCTAAGACACTAAACTATTACGGTCCTTGTGTGTCTATTTTTTTATGTACTCAGTATTCCGCAAAAGTAATTTAATGTCCATGTGCGTCAATCTTCGGTTATCTATAGTTGGTATCAGAGGAAAGGTTTAGTCAACCTTTGGAAACTAGGATGCAAAAATGTTAGTGAGATCCCTAGAGATATTTCTATGTTATGTCTAGGGATGTCTCTAAGGTTAAGTATACGTATAGGTTATAGTCCTAGAATTGTGCTAACGATCTTAGAATTTAACCTAAGATGTTAGATATTGAGGGTACTCCCCCTTTACTATGTTGTTTTCTCTAGAATGATTTTTTCCTCTCACAAGATTCTTTTTGTGTTTTAGTTAATGGAGGGAACCAGAAGGAATTCGGTTAACATTGAATCCAATGGACAAATTGGTGACTATGAGAAAAAAAAATTGTATTTCCTAGAGAGAAAGATATTGTGATTATGTCGAATCAGTCATCACGATATATGATTAACAAAGTGAAATTTAGTGGTATGCCTAATTCATAAAAGAAGAGGAAGATAAACTATTATGCATGTTTGCATGTTGAGGAGCATAAAGAAAAGAAGATTGAGATTTCTATTGAAGGGAAGAAGAACCTTGAGGAATACCTCAAATGGAGGGACCGATGTTATCTGTGTGGAGAAAATGGTCATAGAGTGACAGACTGTTATGGAGTTCAATGTATTATTTGTGAAGAACATGGGCATTACCCAACTCAATGTCCGGACCTAAAAAGTTACTTCTAAATAAAGGAAGGACTTATTCTAGGACAATCATTGAAGTGGATGTACTGAAGTGTTTATGTATTGGTATTCAAGAATAATGTTGTTGAGGTACTTTTATGGTGTATTGAAATATTTATGTATTGTTCTATTGTGGTTTTTAATAATTTTAAGGTACCGATAACCATGAAAAGTGATTCAAATATTTTGGAAAGTAGATGATATGCACATAATGAAGGGATAAGGAGAAAATAATATGTTTGATAGTATTCAAAAGCTCATGATTGATATAAGGACTAAGTGATATCATGGTTTGAGGATATAGAATTTTGAGGATTTTTTTATATGGAAAGTGTTAACTTTTAACTACATTAATTTTTTCACTAAGGTTCAATGGGTATTCAAGAGAATACATGATTAATGCCTTTGAATTTTTGGAATGTGACCAAAAAGACATATCTTATGATATATGGGGATCAACGATGGTATTAAATCTCTGGTAATAGTTTTCACTATATTACGAGAGTGGACTGCAGTATTATGGATAAGCCTAAAGATTGGAATGGATTGTGTTGGACATAAGATAGTATTGTTTAAGGATGGGTGTTTTTTCGATATTATTGATGGGATGTAATAGTATTATAGTTTTAGAAAAAGGAAAAACTGAAGGACGGGCGATAGCCCATCGCGTCGGACAAGGCCGTGGGAATCGAACCCACAACCGAAGTGCGACTGGCCTTTATCACCTACCACTGGCCTACAGGAAGTCCATGATTAGTAGAAACTAGTTTTATTATATTAAGAAGTATGATATATGAAGTATAAGTCCATTTTAGGAACCATATATGATTAATCTCACTATAGATGGACTTATGTATTTTTTGATAACTTTTCTAACCTTTTGTTTGAGATAGATGGAATGACCCATCATTCTATCACATGATCTGCTAAAACAACACGAATGAAAAATTCTACTTCATTTCTTTAAGAGATGAAGTGGAAATTGTCCAAAGAACGACCGACGTGGAGACTATAACAAAATCACGAAAGTATTTCTTCTAATCCCAATTTCATCAACTTTAGGGAAATGATCTTGAAAACAAAAAATGTTGTCCTAGTGCTCTTATATCTTATGAATCAGATGGTACCTTAGATCGTCACAAATTTATGGCTTTGTGATTACTGGCTTTTCCATAGTCATGTTCTCTACCACTCTCCATCAGAACACGATGGTTAGATTTCTCTTCCATATCCATATTTTCACCTATGTGGAAACCCAGTGATTAGTTTATTTGGGTAACCATTACATTTCATACTTTTGTTTTTAATGATTGGTTTTGGTATTCCTTTTTACTATTTGGGTTTCTATTAATGAAACTTTCGAGTAGTAAACCATTTATAACCCCGATGAATTTTGAGGGAGAAATTCATTTTAAGGGGGGTAGAATGTAACAGCCTGAGATTTTATAAAAAAATATTCTTTTTAATTTCATTAATGTCTTTTGTTGTACGCTGCACCAAAAGGAGCATGCTCAACATGCATACTTGAATTGCCTTGCATTACACGCAGTCGCAACCTTCCTCGATAGCGTGTGTAGTACGCAATATCGAGTTTCACTAAACAACGATATGCTATTAAAATATTATTAAAACTAGCCGTTTTGAATAGTAATAACCAACTTTAAAAATTTTAGAAATTTTATCTCTCAAAATGGACTTCATTTTTGGATTCAGAGTATCAAAATTAGCCTAAGGTGAAATTTTGGTACTTTTCGGATAACTTTCATATTCTGATGAATAGTGGAAATTACTAAATTATAATTAAAAACAACTTTTTTAATCGAAATAATTAATAGTGATAAATTATTAATTTGAGTGGTTTTAAAGTATATTTAGAATATATTTTTACAATTTAATAAAATGTTGGTCATTGGATGTAATTTCACATTTAAACCAGTCATAAACAAGTGTCAATCTTTTGATAGTTATTATCTCTTAAGAACACGCTATTTGTTTTGACGACGAGAATTAATTTTTAAATTAATTAATGCAACTGATATGTTTTTAATTTGATAAAATAGACATCATTTTTTAATTCTTAATATCAAATATAGATTAGATCTAATTTTTGGTATTTTTCTGGAAACTTTCATTTTTTGATGAATTGTGAAACCACTAAGCGGTAGTTAAAAAAAACTGCATTTTTCAGAAAACATAATTTTACCGCTTCTGCAAGTGGAATTTTGAAAATCCGAGAGACATGGTTAATATCAGTAAGTAAAATGTGGTTCAATGAGATGAGAATAATTTTTGGGTGAATAGTAACGTTTTACTTTTTTTACCACGGTTAAAAGCCAATAGGGTAATTAAAGGTAGAAATGATATTATTATTACCCTAAAATATGTCATAATTCTATTGTACAAGTGTAATTCGACCATAAACAACCTTATAAATAAAATATGACCATTTAGGCCCACTTGGATTAGATTAGGACATTTATTATTAATTTATTTAAAGAAGGGTAAAAATAGTTAAAATCAAAGTTTAATAAGTAAATTATTTTTTATATGGGGTTATACATAAGATAAATTAAACTATAAATATTAAATAGAAGCTAAAAAGATTTCCTACATAATGATAATTTATTTTTAATTTTTAGACATTAAATAATTTAACTTATTTATGACACAACGATGATGCAGTAATTATCTTATTAATGAAATATTGACATAATTGATGTTATAAATACCCAAATAAATATAATTTGAGACTTTTTATGAACTAAAATAATTTTCTAGGTTAATATGAAATGTAAGTATTGATTTAATTAACTTTTGTTGAATTAATCATTCTGTTATATGTTTCAAAAAAATCAACTATTGAATAGTGTCAAAATTGAAATAGAATAGTTTTTAAAACAAATATTATATTATTAATTGTTATTTTATTCCTAAAAATCTAAGGTTCGGCCAAATGACTTAGATAAGGTTATATATATTAATAAAACACAACTTGGGGGTCTCTTGGATGTATATGTTAAGATTATTAACTATATAATATAAAAATAAAAAGTGACATGGTAAATGTAAATCTAATTAACTAAGAGATAAAACTAAAAGAAAATGTTAATATAATGAACTAAACTTGTCTAAATTCTTTTGGATGAGTGGATTTCGACCCATCCCCACCTTATCTTCTAAATAACTCAATTTTGAGCTATTTAAAACCGAACATGACTTTATAATAAAATAATATTTTTAGTTATTCCAAAGGTGCCACTCTCCTCCTTTATAAAAGGGCACCTCCTCCCCCTCTTCCTCACACCACATTGAGCCTTCATGCTCGGCCAAACCATGCCAATTTATTCTCTCCACTTCCCTAGAAACAACCTAGAGGTTCTGGTCTTCTTCAAAGACCTATTTTAGTGCCCTAAAAGGAGGTCTCAAAGAAGTACTTCAAAGAAGAGGTAATGTCTGTTACCAATTCTTTCATCTTTATTTCTTCTTCCACTTCTTCATATTAGGTTGTTTAATTATGAAGTAATAACATAAGTATCACTTATATACTTATATGTTATTATAATTATGAAACAACCTTATTTCACCATCTATCCATCCTACGGAAAACAAAATCACCGCGCGTGCGTACGTACGGAATACCGTCTCCACGCTGTGGTGTAATCTATTTTCCACCACCACCTTACTTGGATGGGTATAATGGTGTATATAATAACTATATATGATTATTGTAAAGTGATATTGATTCTGAAATAGTATACATACACCCTAATACAATTCCACGATCATGAGAACGATATCATCGCTCGTGCGTACGTACGAACTACTATCTCCACGACGCGATGAGATTCATTTTCCACGTTAACCATTCATGAATGGTTATAAAGAATATATAACAAGTAATAATGAAATATATGACATAATAATGGTTCTGGAGTTATCTGTATATATATATGTATGTCATCTACTTAATGCCATTCAACTCAATAAGGAAAAGAAAACAGCGTTCATGCGTACGAACGGTCTACCGTCTCCATGAACGATGTATTTCTTTCCATTTAATGATCTATTATATATATATATATATTATGAATATATATAATATATAAATCATGTTTTATATTCTTAAATTAAGTAATCATGATCTAAGTAATCATATGAATAATTACAAGTCAAAACACGGATGACAAATGAAACGATTTTACCCAAAACGCTCTTTAACATGGAATTTACAAAAGAACGGGTAATATAAAGCCATAAGTGAACCATATATGATATCATAACAATGAGTATGATTCTAGAATAAGTCAATTACATTATATAAATCATTATATAAGAGGTTCTGACACATACGAAGCAAATCGGACCTTTGGTAAGGGAAATATCACAATCTCATTTTTATCCGAGATTGTTTATACTTTAGTATTTACTGGGGTGTATTTTATCATCCACATCCATTTTTCCTCAATATGTAATATTTATATCCTTCTACAATATTTTATATCCAATTTTACCCTTCGTTGAGTTTTTATATGAAAGGAATCTTTTGTCGTTTTTCATACGAGGAACTTTTTGACTTTTCTGACAACAGTACGAAGAATATTTTTTTAACTTATACGGCATGAATGGATTTTTAATACATTATTTCCAAGAAGCCTCCTTTAAAAGTTTTCAAGTTTATTTTTAATCAACTTCTTTTAGTTTAAAATTGTACGACATGTTAAGAAAGGAAAAGTGTTTTTGAAGCAGAAAGGATATTTTCCTCAAGAATGGAGTTCAAGTGTTTTATCAAAATTATTTTCCATCTAAGATAATAAAGGGTTCTGTTTCTATACCTATAATTACATTGATATGATTATGTTGTGATGTAATTATATTTTTATGAATTCCTTTATCTTATATTAATTGGTTTATGATGTCACAATGTTTAAGATTCCCATTTTTATTATATGGGTTATGCTATGTTGTATGGTTTTTTATTTTGTGGCACACATAAGAATGGTATCATTATGAGATGGGTGGGACCTTTATCTCCCTCCAATGCATTGGGTAAAGATTCTATATTTCATGAGATAGACATGGTTGGAACGGTAGGTTATACCAGTTCAGTGAAACAGGACTGAAACGAGGGTGACTCAGTTCAGAAATGGACTTTGGCCACTAAGATGTTTTGGCAATTAGTCTTGACTAATAATATATGATTCTCTATGATTATGTGTTTATGCCACAAAGTTTCATGTTTTATGTTATGATTATTGGGATTTCATTTCACTACTATGATTTATCCCATGTTATGAAATTATGCTCTCTTTTGCAGGTTAAGATTTCCAAAATGGTATGTTCTTATGAAAATGATGTGATTGATATTTCTTTCATTTACCCTTACTGAGCATTTGAGCTCACCATTTTATGTTTTCGTTTCCCCATGATACAAAGAATGGTTTTAGGTAAAAAAAGGAAGATCTTTATGGGAGATTTTGTAGATCTTTCACCACGATTAGAAGATTATATTCCGAGTTTCCAAAGGCACTAAACTATTACGGTCCTTGTGTGTTTGTTTTTGTTATGTACTTAGTATTCCGCAAAAGTAATGTAATGTCCATGAACGTCAAGCTTCGGGTCTCTACAAGAATCGACTTTTCCCACACCTTTCAGAATTTTGTAACTACACGCCGTGTAGTGTGAGTACACGCCGTGTGCAACCTTGCTGGGTATACCCTGTGTTGAAGTCGTGTCAATGTCGCATGAAATAAGTTAGTACATTCCGTGTAGCCCATACTACACACCGTGTAGTTCCTTCCCACGTACGTGTAACCCACAAACCATGTGTTGACCAGTCAATGACTGTGTGCCGCGTTGAATGTCATGTTGGAAGCCGTGTGGAGACCGTGTGAAATGGCCGAGTATACACCGTGTACTAGAAAATACACATCGTGTACTTTAGTTTTTATCTCTTATAAAAGGAGGGGGCATCTCCTCCTTTTAAAATCACTCCACCCCTCCCCTCTCCTTCGAGCAGAGCTCTCCCGAGAGACTCCAAAGATCTTTTCCTCCATAACATCTCCGTCTGAGCTCCGATTTACGATCCTTTAGCGTCCACAGGATCAAAACGATGAGGTGGAACTTCTGATCTTGGATGTGTTGTTTTCCCTTCATCCTTTCCTTCCCATATTCCCTCCGAGGAGGTTTTTTGAGTTTTGAAGAAGCGACGGATGCTGACGGACGTCTTCTAAAGCTAATTTGGGGGAGCGTTGTGATTAGAACCTGTTGAGGTAGGGATCTTAACTTTTTATCTCTCTTTTTTGCATTATGTGGTGTGGGTATCCTCTTGTTTTCATGATATACGATTGAACCAATAAATAAAGATAATAACTGGTTAAAAAATGGGGATAGGGAATTTTTTTATCTTTTTTTATCTTATTGTTATGTTGAGAATTTAGTAGGCTTATGCCAATTGAAAATCACGGTCATTGGGGGCCTTTGATTGCTCAATTAAATGTTACCCTATCTTTCTAGACCGTTTTGTGCATGGAACTTTGTGGGATGTGGAATTCGGTTAATTATGTAATGCTGGCTGATTTAAAATCTGGAACCCTTGTGTGATCACCCCGGTTGAAGAAAATGGAATAATTAACATTGTGGATATTGGCTTGGTTACGTGTTGTGTGAAAGGGGGGGGGGTGGATCCTGAGTTGTTATGAATAGGATGGGCAGCGGGGCTGCGGTAAATGATATTAAAGGGGCGATGTTGTGGAACGTGCCTTGTTTTGTGATATGATTGTGCAGATGTGGTTATAGTGGCAGCAGGACTACAGTAATGGGTTGTGTTATTAAAATAAAGTGGAATGTTTATAAATTTACTATGGGGAAAGATAATGAACGTGGGAACAACCAATGGGGATCAACTGATGATAAAAATGTTGGTTTTGTGTTTCTTGTGTTTTATCTAACTTGACTTGTCGTTGGTAGGGATATGTCTTAAGAACGAGTGATATGGATGGTTGTGGATACTTGCCTAGTAGTTAAGGAACTAATAAACTAATACTTCTAAAACATGAAAACCTAAATGGGGTTTTGATTGTTTGTTTTATGCATGCTTGGTAGTATCAGTGCTGAGGCACGTGCTCAATTTCTCTGTTTGGAAGCCATAGGTTGGGCCGTTTGTTTGGTATACATATATATATGTATCTTTGTGTTTTGTCACACCCCACCCATGCTGAGAACTTAGTGTCGAACACTCCCATTTCATGGGAGAGGGTGTTGTCCCCTTACTTACTAGCTCCGTCCTGCTCCTTCTTCCATAGGCTGTGATGGCTTGAGGCGACCTTACACCAAAGACTCTTCGAGAAAGTTTCGATTGGGGTGGTTTCAGCCCAAGACACTTCGGGAAGGTGTACTATTAACAAGAATATTCGGGATGAGGCCCAGGTGTGTGTGGGTGGGATATGTGGTTGTGGGGCCCAGGTGTGTGCGGGTGGGATATGTGGTTGTGAAGCCTAGGTGTGTGGGGGAGGGATATCTGGTTTTTGAGGCCCAAGTGTGTGCGGGCGTGATATGTGGTTTTGAGGACCAGGTGTGTGCGGGCAGGATATGTGGTTCTTGATGTATAGGTGTGTGCGGGCGGGAAGAGTGTGGTAGCATCAGGACGTTCGACATTAGGAAGAGAAGGTAACTAGTGGGAAATTGTGCGGGGTACCCAATACTCTTGTTCTTATATACTACTACATGTTGTTATGTGTTTTTGGTGAGTGTGGTTGGTGAGGTTGGGTGGATAGATTTCCTTGTTAGGATGGTTTCTTCTTTTGTTCTCACAGGACATTAAGATGTCTCCCCACCTATGCACGAGAGCATTAGGATTCCCTACTGAGTATACTTGTATTCTCACCATACGTTTACTTTTAGGTTTCCCGGAGGACTACTAGGGCCGTGCGGGACCCAACTAGTTGGGACAGTTGGAGTTGTTGTAGTTGTTGTACTCTTGTTTCTTTTGGTATTTTACTTTTGATCTTTCTTGTACTTGTACTTTGTTTCAGAATTGATTAAACATGCATGTGGGATTGGTTTGGGTTTATTTCTATACACTTTTTCTTTTCCGTTTTGGTTTTTGACTTGTACTATTTCCCGATATTAAATAATAAAAGTGTAATGCCTCCCATATTTGTAAAAACTCATACCCTTGGTGCTAGTCTCCACCCCGAGGCCTACTGGAGGCGGGACTCAGGGGTCATTATCTTCCTTTCACCATTGTCAGCTAAGGAGGGGCATCTTTGGAGGGTGGGGTTGTGAAAGAATGGTATCAAAGGTGATGGTTGAGAGATAGGATTGAGTTTGGAGTAAGGCATAGTGAGGATTGCATAGGATGGTAGGGCGATAGTGTTTGTTGATCTTGGTGCGTGACATAGTCTAGGGAAGACTAGCTAGGACATGTGATTTTAGGGCCCCCTGTGATCCGATGCAAGGACTCTGAGCCTACCGAATGACAAAGTGAGACTACATTTATTGTAGGGTAGAGACCCTAGGGAAGGTATATACATTATCATGATTGTGTTTTACTTGATTTGGGTGTTCTGGGAAAGAAATAAAGTGATAAAATGAAGCCTTGAGAAATTTCCATGCTACATGGACTTAGGAGATCTTTGTTTAATTTACAACTCTGGCACCTGGATGTCATCAGAGAGGCAGAGGAGTTTGGCATGGATAGTTGCACCCAGCAGAGTTGGAAGCTCTAGCAAGACCCGAGGTGGTGCGAGGTATGGTTTGTTTTTTCAGCACTCTTGTTTCGACTTTGTTCAATTTTTGAGCTTCGCACTCCATTGTTGCACCCAGTCTAGCCCATTCATTGGGTCTAGACATAGAGAGACATTCCATACCACTGGTGCTTAATACACTAGTTGGACGCCAGACTAGCATGTCATGAGTTTTCTGGGGATGTGGGCTGACGTTGGGACCACATCAATCTAGTGGGGATTTTCTTTTTATACAGATGGGGCCATACGATGTCATCCTAGGCATCAACTGGTTGTTTTCTGTTAATGTCGTTATCGACTGCTTCTGAAGAAGATCTGTGTTCTCCGACATGGATGGGAAGTGTGTTGCTTTTGTTGGCGAGAGGAGATATCAAGTGGGAAGCCGGCATGTGAAGACTCTCCTTTACTTGCTAGGCGGGGTATCGGTGGTTTCAGCTGATACAGAGATGATGGATCTTCCATAGGTTGTTGTGGAGTTCCTCGATGTCTTTCTAGAGAAGGTTGTGACTCTACGCCCCCCCACCCCGATGTGATATTGATTTTGGGATAGACTTATATCCTGCTGCCCATCCGAATTTGATGGCCCCTTATCAGATGGGACGTTTGGAGTTGCGGGAGTTGCAGATTAAGATTGACGAACTGATGGAGAAGGGTTTTGTTCGACCCAACATGTCTCCGTAGGGTGCTCCAGTTTTTTTCCTGAGGAAGGCGGATGGTGGTCTCAGGATATGCATAGACTACCGAAGGTTGAATCAGGTAATAGTCAAAGAACGTTACCCCCTTCCAAGTATAGATGATCTCTTCGACAAGCTTAGGGGAGAAGGATGGTTTTCTATGATTGATATATGATCTGGATATCACTAGATAAGTGTAAAGTACAATTACATCTGTAAGATGACTTTCAGGTGTAGGTATGGGCACTTCGAGTTTGTAGTGATGTCGTTTAGAGTTTCTAATGCACCAGTTGAGTTCATGAGACTTATGAAATTTTTCTTCTGAGAGTTTTTGGAACGGTTCGTCGTTGTGTTTATCGATGGCATCATAATCTTATCAAGATCAGAGTAGGAGAACATTGAGAATCTCAGGGCAGTCTTGGAAGTCCTTCGACACCACCAGATATATGAGAAATTGTCGAAGTGTAAGTTCATGACGTAGGAAGTACACTTCCTTGGGCACGTGGTGTCTCAGCATGGAGTGTCAGTGGACCCGTCGATGGTGGAGGCAGTTTTTTCTTGGGCAGCAGCCACGAGCATGGCAGAAGTTCGTAGTTTCCTGGGGTTGGAAGGCTATTATCGGAGGTTATTTTCGGACTTCTCTCGAGTTTCTACTCCATTGATAGCATTGAACAGGAAGAACTAGGTCTTCCTATGGATTGAGCAGTGCCAGGAAGCTTTTGACTACCTGAAGGGGAAGTTGGTCAGTTCTCCAGTACTCCGGATTCCAGAGGAAGGGTTGTTGTATGAGGTGTTTTGTGATGCTTTTGTCCTTGGTTTGGAGTGAGTACTGATGCAGAAGAAGGGTGTGATCTGTTATGGTTCGAAGCAATTGCTCCCTCACGAGCGTAACTATGCCACCCACAACCTAGAGCTTTCACCAGTAGTGTTCGTAAAAAATTATGGCGACATTACCTTTTTGGGGAGAGCATTGTGGTCTTATCAGATCACCAGAGCTTACGTTATATCATCTCCTAGCATGACCTGAACATATGGCAGTGGAGATGGGTCATGTTTCTCCAAGACTATGGCTTATAGATCTCTTAAACTAAAGGTAAGGGAAACGTTGTGGATGATGCCTTGAGAAGGAAGTCAAATAAAGAATTGGTTCGGGAATCCGGTGACGCTTGGAAAGTGAAGGGAGAGTTGGCTGTCTTGCACATGGATGCAAGGGTAGAAGGTGTTAGAGGCTGTTTGTTTCAGATGACAGTGAAGCCTTCCTTATTGCAGCAGGTGGAAGAGTCTCAGTGGGGAGACTCTGAGACAGAAGTAATGCGAGATCATATTGATCAGGGAAACACTCCAGAAGTATGGTCAGAGGATAGCCATCATCAGATGATTTCTCATGGAAGGTTGTTTGTTCCAAAGGTGATGCATGAGGGAGTCCTCCATGAGTTCCATTTCTCAGCCTGGGCGGTACATCCGGAAGTTTCAAAAATGTACTGAGGCCTGAGGGAACAATTTTGGTGGCCCGCGGTGAAACGGGCAGTGGAAGAGTTTGTGACTAAGTGCCTAGTGTGTGAGCAAGTAAAAGCTAAACATTGTGTTCATAGTAGTTTGTTTCATCCTTTAGATTTACCCGAGTGGAAATGGGATGAAATATCAATGGACATGGTCACAAGATTACCCAGAGCTTAGGGTGGTTATGATGCTATATGGGTAGTGTTGGATCGGCTGACGAAATCAGCTCACATCTTAGAAATTAAGTAGTCGGGCCCGGTGAGTACCTTAGCATATAGGTATGTAGATGAGTTGGTATGTTTTCCTGGAGTTCCTAATACTATCATCTCAAATCAGGATACTCGGATCACCTCATGAGTCTGGAAGGGTTTAAAGAATGATTTTGGCACCCAGCTATGCCTTAGCACTGCTTTCCACCCCCAGAACGTTGGGCAGATAGAGCAGACTATCTAGACATTGGAGACATTCTGCGAGCATGCGTTCTGGATTTCAGAGGATCATGGGTGAAACACTTACCTTTAGTAGTGTTTTACTACAACAACAACTTCCACTCTAATATTAGCTTGGCGTCGTTTGAGGCTTTGTATGGAAGACCATGTCGTTCACCCATTTGCTGTGTAGAGGTTGGAGAGACAGGTGCTCTTGGGCTAGAGGTAGTACAGAGCACCATAGAGAAAGTCCAGCTTGTGCGTGAGAGGATGAAAGCAGCTCAGGACCGAAAGAAGTCATATGCTGATCGTCGGAGGAGGCCCTTGGAGTTCGAGGTGGGAAAAGATGTGTTCTTGATGGTTTCTTCTTGATGAGGGCAGCGGATGTTTGGGAAGGGGAGTAAGCTCTCCCCTAGGTTCATTGGACCTTTCGAGGTGCTGAGGCGAGTCAGCGAGGTGGTATATTATCTGGCCCTGCCACCTTAATTGGAGAAAGTTCATGACATCTTCCACGTCTCCCAGCTTCGTCGGTACATACACGATAACTATCAAGTTATCAAATGTGGAGAGTTAGATATGGGAGACGACGCGACCTTCGAGGAGTGACCAGTCAGAATCGAGGATCAAAATTAGAAGGTGCTCCGTAGACGAACCATCACCTTGGTTCATGTGTTGTGGAGGCATGGCAGCCTCGAGGAGAGGACTTGGGAGTGGGAGTCTCAGATGCATGCTCAGTACCTAGAGTTGTTTTGACTTGTGTTTTACTTTGTTCTTATGATCTTTGTTTTGATGTTATGCTCTATACCTTTGATATATGGAATGTTTGGCTTGTTGGTTGTGAGACGTTTTGTTTCCTTGTTCTCTAAAAGTGCGTAATCTGTCCAGACATGTGGGAAAGGGAAAAACCTGATTCTTAATTGAGATGCATTAATGCAGATGTGATTAAACCTCTGCAGGCGAGTCACTGCTTCCAGAAGCTGATAATATCTCGACATGGGAAAAGGAATTTTCCCAAGCCACGTGTTCGAATATTGTGTTAGTTTTACGGTGTTGGGGGTAGTGTATGTTGAAAAATCCTAATATATGGAAGTGGGAAGACCCAATTCATAATTGAGAGGAATTAATGCAGATGCAATTAAACCCATGTAGCCAATTCAGTGCCGCCTAAAGTGGATAATATCTCGACATAGGAGTGGGAATTCCTAACACATATGATTAGGGTTGTTGGTTGGGTTCTGTTATAACGAGAGCCCTAAGAGGTATCTTATTGTGATTCTCTGGGTTGGTTTCTAAATTCATGGGGACGAAAATGTTTTAAGTGGTACATGATGTAATGGCCTGGACCTCTCCGGCCCATTCCTTTGTAAAAAATAGGGTCGTGAAGTGTTATGGAGGGTAGAATGGAATTTTCCCACACCATTCAAGAATTTTGTAACTGCACGCCGTGTAGTCTGAGTGCACGCCTTGTACCACCTTGCCGGGTATACCCCGTGTTCAAGCCGTGTCTTTATAGCGTGAAATAAGTGATTACACGACATGTAGCCCATAATACATGTTGTGTAGTTCCTTCCCGCGTAGGCGTTACCCTCAAACTGTGTGTTGACCAGTCAACGACTGTGTGTCGCGTTGAATACCGTGTTGGGAGCCGAGTGGAGACCGTGTGAAATGGCCGAGTACACATCGTGTAATAGAAAGTAGACACCGTATACATTAGTTTTTCTCACCTATAAAAGGAGGGGGCCTCTCCTCCTTTTCAAATCACTCCTCTCCTCCCCTCTCCATCGAGTAGAGATCTCCAGAGAGACTCCAAATCTCTTTTCCTCCATAACTTCTTCGTCCGAGCTCTGATTTACAATGCGTTAGTGGCCATGGGATCGTAACGACAAGGAGGAACTTATGATCTTGGATCTGTTGTTTTCCCTTTGGCCTTTCCTTCCTAGCTTCCACCCGAGGAGGTTGTTCTGGGTTTAACAGAAGCGACAGACGCCGACAGATATCTTCTAAAGCTGATCCAGGCGAGCGATGTTATCCGATCCTGTTGAGGTTGGGATCTTACCTTTGTCTCTCTATTTTTTTCATCATTATGGGTGGGTATCCTCTTGTTTTCATGATATACAGTTGAAAAAATAAATAAAGATAATAAATGGTTAAAGAATGTGGGTGGGGAAGTTGTTTTTCTTTGTTTATCCTATTGTTATGCTGAGAATTGAATATTTTTATGCCTACTGAAAATAATGGTTGTTGGGGGCCTTTGCCTGTGCAATTAAATGTTTCCCTATATTTCTAGACCTTTTGTGGATGGAACATTGTGTAATGTGGAATTCGGTTAATCATGTAAAGTTGGCTGATTTAAAATCCAGAACCCTTGTGTGATCACCCAGTTTGAACAAAATGGAATAATGAACATGTGGATGTTGGCTTGGTTACGTGGTGTGTGAGGGGGGGGGGGGGGTGGATCCTGAGTTTTTATGAATAGGATGGGCAGTGGGGTTGCGGTAAATGATACTAAAGCGGTGATGATGTGGAATGATCCTTGTTTTGTGATACGATTGTGGAGATGTGGTTATCATTGTAGCAGGGCTGCAGTAATGGGTTCTGTTATTAAAAGAAAGTGGAAAGTTGATAAAGGAAATGTGGGGAAAGATAATTAAAGTGGGAACAACCAATGGGGATCGATTGATGATAAAAAGGTTGGTTGTGTGTTTCATGTGTTTTATCTATCTTGACTTGTGGATGGAAGGGATATGCTTTACGAACGATTGATATGGTTGGTTGTGCATACTTTCCCAGTAGTTAAGGAACTAATAAACTAATAATGCCGAAACATGAGAACCCAAATGGGGTTGGGATTGTGTGTTGTATTCATGATATGTAATAGCAGTGTTGAGGCACGTACTCAGTTTCTCTATTTGGAAGTCATAGGTTGGGCTATGTGTTTGGTATATATATATATATATCTGTATCTTTCTATTTTGTCGCACCCCACCCATGTTGAGCACATAGTGCCGAACACTCTGATTTCATGGGAGTGGGTGTTTTCCCCTTAGGTACTAGCTCATTCATGCTCCTTCTTCTATAGGTTGTGATGTATTGAGGCGACCATACACCCAAGACTCTTCGGGTAGGTTTCAATTAGGGTGGTTTCAACCCAAGACTCTTTCAGAATGTGTACTGTTTCCATGAATCTTGGGGATGAGGCACAGGTGTGTGCAGGCGGGATATGTGGTTGTGTGGCCCTGCTGTATGCGGGTGGGATATGTGGTTGTGAGGCCGAGGTGTGTGCGGGAGGGATATTTGGTTTGTGAGGCCCAGGTTTGTGCGGAAGGATATGTGGTTGTGAGGCCCAGGTGTGTGCGGGCGGGATATGTGGTTCTTGAGGCCCAGGTGTGTGCAGGCGGTGAGAGTTTGGTAGCGTTAGGACGTTCACCGTTAGGAAGAGCAGATAACTAGTGGGAAATGGTGCGGGGTACCCAATACTCTTGTTCTTATATACTACTACCTGTTGTTAGGTGTTTTTGGTGAGCATGACTGGTGAGGTTGGGTGGATAGATTTCTTTGTTAGCTTGGTTTCTTCTGTTGTTATCACAGGACATTAGGATGTCTCCCCACCTGTGCACAGGAGATTTAGGTTTCCCTACTTAGTATACTTGTATTCTCACCCTACGTTTACTTTCAGGTTTCCGGGAGGACTACCAGGGCCATGCGGGACCCTACCAGTTGGGACAGTTGGAGTTGTTATAGTTGTTGTACTCGTGTTTCTTTTGGTATTGTACTTTTGATCTTTCTTGTACTTGTACTTTGTTTCAAAATTGTTTAAACATGCATGTGGGATTGTTTTGTGTTTATTTCTATACACTTGTCCTTTTTCTTTTTGGTGGTTGAATTTTCCTATTTCCCGATCTTAATTAATAAAATGGTAATGCCTCCCATTTTGGTGAAAAATCAAACCCTTGGTGCTAGTTTCCACCTCGGGGCCTACTAGAGGCAGGACTCGGGGGTCATTATCTCCCTTCCACCATTTCCAGCTTAGGAGGGGTATCTTTGGTGGGAGGGGGTTGTGACAAGAAATCATGTGTACTCCAATTGTTTCCCAATTTTCACACCATAGTGTACCAAGACCTATAATTGAAAATTATTTATCAAATTCCACACTTCTCTTATAAATACCCACATATTTCATGATTTCATTAACTCACAATATATCCTCCATTATGTTTAGTTGATTATTCCTTTTAAGTTTTTCCCTCATGGTGTCCCCAATCTCCCAATGTTCCATCCTCAGGTTATAAGAACAATTATTCAATGTATGAGATCTTTCTGAGCATCCGAATTACCTTGGGGTTATGCTTTACAGTTCTTTAACACAGTATATTTCTAAATTATTTTTATGTATTCCTAAAAAAGTCTATTTTTATGAATAAATAATATGTACAAGTCGACATTATTATACATTTTATGGGGAAATACTTGTTTCATAATTTTCCCTATTAAATTTTGTTTGGGAATAAATCTTGATTAAAGAGTACTTCTATATTTCTTAAAAATCATCCTTTACACATGATAATTTGTTTTAAGATACAATTATTTCTCTATATTCACATATTCTATAATGAAAAACAGTCTTAGTTCATTTTTTTGTTTTATGAAAGAAATTATGACTCTTCCATTTTACTAAAATAATAAATCTGTTTCTTTAAACTGCACTAAAGTGGCTCATTTATAACCATTAATTATCATTCTTTTTTTAGGTTTTCACTTCATTAGGGAATTTATTAAAATTATTTATTCCTATTATCTGTTATTAATGTCCATGTATTATTTAAATATCCTCTTTTAAGGACACCGTTATTATACACCCACTGGTTCTGCCATATAATATAATTCTGATAACCATTTAATTCTATTTGTAACCCTTATGTTTATTACAAATGTATGATTCATCATGTGGAACATATTTTCATTAACATGTTATTACTAGTTCTCAAAGATGGTTCTCGAACTAATTGGGTAATTAATTTTTCTATAGAGATGACATGTTTTTCAAAAACAATATGAATAACCTTGGTAATTTTTTTTGAGTCCTTGGTGATAAACCATGGTGGAATGCTTAGAAATGTATAATTTAAATGTTGTATCCACATTTTCTTGATATGATTCACATTATTATTATTTTGTGATGTCTCTTTTTCATGACATATTTTTATGCCTCATGTTCTCATTGATATGTCTCATGATCACATTATTTATGTCTTCCTTTATAATTTCATTAATTGGATTCCTGATCCTCCTTTCTCTTGATGTAAGTCCTTAGGATAAAATATGTTGTAAAAGTACCCTATAGTGATCCCATGAATATTAATTTCAAAATGTTTCATAAGAATGTTTATTTTATCATGTAATATGTACGATTTTCCATGAAAATGGACGTTAAATGATCCTCTATTAATAAGGTGTCATGAAAAATTATGTAATAAAATGGCGGGATACTATAGTTGGCATCAAATGAAAGTTTAGTAATTCGTGAAATTAGAACTTCAAAACATTTGGAAAAACCATATGGACAATACTATACAGTGGAATGAATCTTGGTATTTTGGAAAGGTATTATGTATGTGATTTTTGATAAATGAAATGCCAATATTGATACTAAAAAATGGGTTTCGCTCTAGTACAACTATACACAGGGTTAACAACCAAAACCAATGCTTTGAGCTAGACTCAAATGGTAAATGGTGAAAGACAACATGAATTTATGAACATCTATATTAAAACTCACATAAGATATTATAAGTTAATCAAAATATTTTTTTGAATCATTATTAGGGATTTATAGAAAAAGAAATTTTTAATAGAGGAGATTTATATTACATTTATGAATGATGTTTTATGAAAATAAAATTCCATTATAATTATAATATTCATGAATTAACATAATTTTTAGTATTGTTTTTATATTTTAGAAAAATTGTGGGAAATTTGAGAAACAATGTAATCGATGAGTGTGAAGGATGAACATTCCCTTGATTCCTTCATGCATCAATAAACACCATCCTTCAGTGGATCTACCAACCCACTAATTTCTGAATAATGGATAAGCTCTATAGAAATGTTCTTTTTTTACTCAGCATTTTGGAGTAAGTGAATGAAACCCTAGAACTATACCTCTTAGAATAAGAAGTTTATTTGTGGTAGAAAAATGTTTTATAAGTTTAGACCAAGAATGATGATTGATAAACTATAGAAGCAAGGAAATTTTAGTAGACATGAATTCACAATATAATTTTATTTTCAAATGAGGGTTATCATAATATGAGTTTTTTCTGGAATCACCTCTTATATCCTTTTTTATGGAGATGTTCAAAGAAGGGGGTGAGGGAAATGAAAGTATAAATATAGATAATGTCACCATTTTCCATAAATATGTTGATGTATTTCTTGAATAGTTACTATGACCTCCCCCAAAAAATTGAGTGTTCTCTATTGAACTCAATCCTGGAACAAAGCCTATATCAATGACACCATATTGAATAGAAAATATAGAGTTAGATTAATTAAAGAAACAACATCTATATCTATTGTAAAAGGGATTTATTTGACATAGTTTGTCTCTTTGGGGAGAACCTATTCTCTTTGTTAAGAATAAGGTTGAATTAATGTGTCTATAAATTTATTTTCCAGAACATGATGGGATCATAGTAAAGATCATGTACCCTCTAACAAGGATTTATATTTTATTTGACCTTCTTCATAGGGATAAATTAATATCCATTATTGATATCCAATTTTGGTATTATATATTGAGTGAAAAGGAAAAAGGTATTCTAAATAATACCTTCTGAAAATGATATGGAAATTATTATAATTTTTTATTCACTTCTTCTTGACTAATTCTCTTACTGTATTTTATGGAGGTGATTAATAGTGTCTTTATGTGAAACTTTGATAAATACATGGTAGTTTTTATTAATGACATTATCATACACTCCAAATGTCATGACGAGTATATGGATCATCAATAGTTTTTTTTTGGGATCTCTATGGAAGGATATTATTTTTTGAAATATCAGAAAATTTGAATTCATGTTAAAACAAGATGCATTATTGGGGAACATTAAATGAATGAAGAAATCATAGTTGACCCTGTGATGAAAAATGAATTATAGGAGCAGAATCATCCTATAATGAAAATGGAAGATTGTAGTTTCCCTGGATTAGTCGGAATTATAGGAGGTATGTGAAAAAAATTTCTTGAATTTCTATTTGACTTACTATGTTAACTCAAAAAGGAGCTATGCCAATATAGATAATAGAGTATGAGTACGGTTTCCATGAACTGAATATGTGATTTGTTTATGAAATTTTGTTCACAATAACCTTTGTTAAAGAAGGATTCATTATCCATAGCAATGCATCTCTAAAAGGGATTTGGATCATCCTCATGGAAAATGGAATGATGATTACTTATACATCTTGACTGTTAAAGCCTCCTAAGTAGAATTATTTATGTGTGAGAAATAGAAAGATGAGGTTATTATTTATATGATAACATGTAAGGAATACATTTATGGGGTTAAATTAGATATATGCATAGACTAAAATATATTGAATTATATTTTCAAACAAATGGAATTAAAAATTAGAAAAAGGAGATTCTTGGAACATTAAAATGAAAATGACTATTTATTCCATTGCAGGCATGGAAGAACTAAAAATGTGGTTGATGCATTATGTAGGAAATACCATGTTGTGATAGAAATGGTGATGAATCTAGGGGATAAATTTTTAATGGACCTAGTAAATTTGGACACGGGAATTGTAAGGTAGGGAAAATAAAAAAAATACCCCAACTTATTTCTCAACCATCAATAATCGAGAAGATCAATAAATCTTAAAGGGAAGATCCGTTTTTTCAAAAAATGATATTGGATCAAAAGAATGGGAAGCTTCATAAGTTAAATATTGATCAAGAAGTTATAATGAAATTTCATACAAGTATTTGTGTCTCATCTATCCCGTTGATAAATAATGATCTGGTGGATTAAGCTCATAACCCTACATTCAATATACATCATGGAAGAACTAAAATTTTTAAGGACTATTTTGATCATTATTGGATAAATAATTTAGAAGGGGATATTGCTTATTATACTACAAGTTTCTCAGTATGTCAATAAGGGATTGGGGTGAAACAAATTCAAAGATGGGTGTTTCAAAAATGTCATATCATTAATTTCCAATGATTTATTTTTGTATATTTTATGGATTATTTTCAAGATCATGTAGTGATACTGAGAGTGATTCTGAGGTTTGATGTTCCAGGAATAAATTATTCAAATATATTAAATATTTTAATATCATGTTCACAATGTTTTACTAAAATTGTATAATAACTTATAAATGGAGGATCAGATCATATTTTTTTAGGGAATCATTAAATTCAAAATGTAAGGTTTACCGTAGTTATGTCATAACCATTACCGACATGGGGTATTTGTGGAAAAGTCAATATTGGAGTAAAATAAATATAATTATTAAAAAACTATTTTATTTATCCTTTATCTCATTTAAGTGATATTTTATTTAAATAAAATCATATGGGTAATTTGAAATGGTGTTCCACCTAACCCTATAAATCATTATTGTGTCATTGGAGAGTGTAGAACTAGATTCCACTGGCAGACAAAGACCAGATTGAGGATAGATGACCAGTGGGAGATATAGTTAAAGGATATCACCAACGATCATGGAATAAATCAATTCACTATTATTGATTGATCAAAATTGATGTAGGATTTTTTTATAATATTCATTCCTTGTTATATATTTCTACGATGAACGTGAATCAATCATCTAATATAATGATTCATAGATCATAAATGTTAAGATATCGGTTATTTGAGGTGATTTTTTGGAGATATTTTTATATGTGATTATTTTATTATTAATGTTTTGTTCTAAAGATTATGGATTCAGTCCAAAATAATCTATATCAATGATCATTCCTTAAAATTTTTATGTGAATTTCTACCACCATTCTTAATTCATTGAAAGAATTCTTCATTTATCCTCTGTCATGAAATTAACTAGGAAATCAATCGTTGTACAAAATTTTTTTTTGATGAAATTATTTTATATACTATATCGTGGATTAGAATGAAAAGAAGATGGTGAAATTATAGAAGATATGGTAAATCAGATAGTATTGGAAAACCAATATTTTATTCTTCAGTGTGGACCAAGTAACAGTGTTCGATGGGGTTTTTAAAATGGAATTGATGAGAGGAGTGTGTGGTTAATTGATGGTAAGGCTCGACCGACCTAGATCCTTATTTTTCCTGCATGTAACAAACTGTCATTGAAGATCGGAGGTTCAAAATGAACATAGATTCCAGATTTGATATTTTAAAAATTTCTACATTAAATAGATTGTAAATTGGTTACACACACCACGTGTGTATCTATCAACAGTGGATATGTTTCCTAGAAGAAGATATGTTTTATATGGATTGTGACCTTGTAACATTTTGTTTGGTCCCCTATAGATAGAATTGTGTGTACTTTTAAGGGTACGTATACTTGGTCTAGGGTACGCATCCATGAGCACTCCATGTAATCCCACGTAGACATGACCTGAAAAAAATGTAAATGGTCCAATAATGCACTCATACATAGTAACTGTTATTCATGAGGAAGCACATTATTTTCCTCCACAAGGACCCATACATAGTACATGTACATGTCTATGACCCATAGTTAAAGGGTTCTAGATTGTAACCCTAATACATGTTGTGCACTCTTAAAAATCTTGATTTAATACCTTTACATTTGAATATTGGACAAGATTCTTCTAGGTGTGTTCCCCATTTCTATTCTCTTATGGTTAGTATTTACTAACCTCCTACTCATTAAATTGTGATCCCTTTAGTATGAAATCATGGATTGATTTTTTATAATCCTTCTTTGAGGCACAATGTGAGACCATCTATTCATCTTCATACCCTAGGCGGAATTCTTTGTATCATTTTGAACAACAATATGTGAGGGTTGATCTATACATAGCTAGATAATATACACCAGGTAGTTTATATACCCCATGGCCATGGGATCGATCCTTATATTTGTTTTGTATATCTTCAGGCATTCAAAAAATAATTATATGGGCAATGCCTGGAAAAAATTACCACTCATATGGAATTCAAATGTGTAACTAGACTCAAGTGTGTGTTATCCCGAAATAGTTATTTGTGGAACCATCAAGATGGAATCCTATATTATAATTATGTTTGTCCCTAACCTTTTTATTTTTTTTATTTTTTGAGACTATCTAGTGGTTTCTACATATTAAATGTAGACATATACCTATGTAGAGATGGATCTATGCTTTGTGATTTTTGGTTGTCCTACTGGGTATTATTATATTCATCCATATACAGGATTTTCAACACATGTTGTTTCTATTTAAGATAATTTTTCATTTAATAGTGTCCTAGATAGACTATGACCAGAAGGTTGTTACTGAGACCAGACAGATTGTGGTGAGTTCCATTGGTATCTAGAAAATATTTCCTAGTTTTAATTTTATCTTGGACTTGTTTTCAAAGTATATGTGGTGGTATGGTATTTGGCTCTTTCTACATACCTTTACATCCTATCGTACTATGGTAATGCTATTTATTTGTATGCATTAATTTTTTTAGTTGTTTTTGAAGTTTAACCTTGTATGGGATTGAATATGTGTGTGGGTGTTTGTGTCTAAAGGTACATAGGATATGGTTTACCATAAAAGTGATATTCCTAAATAGTTCTAGTTTCCAACCCCAATCCCATTGGAGGTGGTCCCATGGAGTTTCAAAATGATCACCATTGTTAGGGGTTGTAACTTTTTTGTTTCAGAGTAGTGAGTTTTACCATAGGATCGAAGTCTATGAGATTGGTTTGGGGATATAATGTTATGTGTTTTGGGTTTTTTTTTCTATATAGAGACTCATGTGTTTGTGTGCTGGTTGACATATCCATACTCTAGGACTCCGTTTTCATACTTATAAACATGCTATATTAGAACATTGGTTGTTGGAATATCAATGTTACATGGATAATATTGTAATGGGTTATGGTTCCCATGTCCTTCATGAGTCAACACTCTATATATAATAATTGACTATAGTAAATGTTGTTTACTTTTAGGTTTCCTCTGTGTTGTATGCTTGATAGGGTTTTGCATTCGGATCTTAAGGATGATCCCCTCAGTGATAATTCTAGATACAGAAGAAAATTATACAGATGTTACCTCTTGGTGGTGTAGTAGCTATACCACCACCTGTATTGATGGACATTATACATGTGGCACCAATGTATGAGGTTAACAAGATAAGAACCCATCATGATTTCTAGTGACAGAGACCCCTTAACATATATGGTGATCCCAAACCATAGGTTTATGAGGATAGGCATGATGTAGTGACTTGAGTTTTTCATTTGGTTTGTACACCTTTCGATCGGATGGTGGTACTATAGGTGAGGCTTCGCCAAGGATTTTCCAGTCTATGGAGGGGGTTAGTGACCCAATCTTATGATGGGGCCACTCTATCATGGTCTTAGTTTCAATTACATTTCATAGATTATTTCTCTCTAACTATGATGAAAATAGTTTGTATTCAAGAGATTATATAGCTCTAAAAATGTAGAATGATAATAGATGAGTTTTCACTAAGGTTTTCCAACATCTCCAATTATTCTTTGGATATGGTTCATAAAATATTTGTTCAGGCACTGATTCTAGATCGAGTGCTACATAGAGATATGTAAGCTAGTTTTATCTATCTATGAGTTACTAAATTTTTAGTAGTTCTAGAACAAGCCTTTTTGGTTGAGGTTTCATGTCTGATAATATACAACAAGTAGTAGATGGTAGTGGGGATATAGATGTAGGGATGTCAGAAATAGGGATCCAATATCATTTTCAGGGTTTTGGGAATGTGACACATTTCAGTATGAGGTCATAGAATGGTGGCTCTATTGTTCAGGACTCACAAGGTTGGTGTTGTCATCATCGATAGAGGATCTTCTACTCTTGTGACAGTAGAGAATATCATTCAAGAGATTATCTTACCCACCATACGACTAATACAAAATCTATTCATTTTCCACTATGGAAGAGGCATATGTTTTAAGAGGTAGAATTGAAAAACGTTTAATGTATAATTAAACATGAGAGAGAATCTGGAAGGGTAGACACTTTCATAGGTTAACAGCACCACCCCTAGGTGGTCTACTCTAGGCTCTGGAAGCTGGAGGTTAGAGGAGGGGACAATTACATGTGGTCAAATATTTTGGAGTAGTGTCTCCAAGAATTATTTGAGTTTTCATATTTTTATGTTCTACCTTAGTAGTAATACTAATAGAAATTGGTTCTATTCATTCCTTTTATTCCACATAACCTTTTTTATTCTTAGATATTTATGTTGATCTCTTGGTCTGACCCTTGTTCATGGAATCTCCTTTTTGATATGACCTAGCAATCACCCACATTTGCTAACAATGTGACAAGACACATGGAGGAAAGTGATTTTGGGATATCTTTGATGTGGTCATAACGCCTTATATCATCATCATATGAATGGAATGGTTATCTAAGGTTCATCCTTAGATTGAATGTTTTAGGTGAAGGATGTGGTGTGTTTTCAGGGATAAAAATACGTCCCACTTTTTGGGGGGAAATTTAATTAAGTTTGTGTATGATATACTCATTAAGGAGAGGGTTTAGTTGATTACTCACGAGTAATCATGAATAACCCTTTGTGTAGTGGATATTATGAGTTTTCATACTCTTATTATGGTGGTAGAGTATGGAGACATTTTCACTAATGGTGTTCTAGGATTACCTCATTAATGATAGATATAGTTCTTCATTTATCTACACCCAAATATAGATCTAATAGTTGTTATAGTATATTTTATAGATTCATTAGAGATTCATGAGTTAAGTGTGAAGATGGAGGACTAGTAGTAGAAGGTAATTTTTAGACTTAGTGTTTCACCCAGGGTTCCCACAATTTTGTAATCAAATGGAGATTGAGTGTGTGTGTGTGTGTGCGCGGAATTCCAACCCTTGAACCAGGTGACCATATGTAATAAGTATCAACTACCAATGATTTATGGAATCATTGATCAGTTGAGGGGGGAAAGATAGTTCTAAATGGTCGACCTCAGGTTAAGCCATCACTAGTTTCTCGTGTAGTGTGAGGATATATATATGATGGAATTCAAATGTTTTAATATTCTTCATGAGTACATAGTGACAACCTTTGACATAAAGAAATCCCCATCAGTGTTCACTGGACTCATGAATAGGACCATTCATCCATTATTAGTTTGTTTCATGGTAGACTTAATCTATGATATCCTTGTGCACCAAGTTTATGAGGAGTAGAAAGTGAGTCACATGATTATGGATTTTGATGAAATATAAGGACACAAAATATATAGGGAATCCGTCAATTTTTCCCTACCGGATTTAGGTGATCCACATTTAGGGACATTTTTTCCCAGCACATGTAGTGGTAGTAGACCCATCCATGGATGAGGAAACATAATCTTGGGATCCACCCAATAACATGAAGGGGGTAGGAGATTCCTTGAGTGGGTAGTCTATTAATAGGGATTCGTAATAGATTTCTCTAAGATAACAGAAACCATTTAAACTTTGACCCGAAAAGGGTATTCATTCATGTGGACATAGACGTTCTAGTAGGATGTTCATTAGATAAGTTAGAAATATTCTAGTGCTCCCATCTTGATACTTTTAGAGGAGGGTGTCAGGTATGTATTTTTAAGTGATGCATTAGGAATTAGAATTTTTTGTGTTTGGATGCAGTGGATGTCATTCATTTCATAAGATTTATTTTAGTTGAGAACACATAAACAGAACTAATAACCCATGATCATGATTTAGCAGTGGTAGACTTCACAATAAATATATAGATAATATACACTATGGTTTAGAACATTATCATTTATTTTGATCACATGATTTTCAATTATATATTTTCTCAAAATTATCTTAACCGAAGGATGAGGTGATGGATATAGTTCCTCCAGGATTATGACTTCATGAATTTCTATAAATATGAATAGGGGAACTTTTATGAATATTCTCTTAGTAAGAGATCATGTTTGAAGTTAATTAACGAGGATTTAGAATAGGCATAATTATAGTTACCCTTATTGGATGGTGATGTCGTATCTTACCTCTAATTTATGGTGGTAACCACTCCACTCCTGCATTGAGTCTAGGAGGTAAATCTTGGGGATGATAACTATGAGACCATACATAATCATATATCCACTAGAAATATTGTTGAATGGTTTTCTAAAGGTGGGAGAATATTTTTGTTGTCAATGGATGCAACATAGTACCAATGACATTATGGGATGAGTTTCTGAGATAGTTTCATAAATCTTCATTGGAGGTAAATATATATGTGAAAATGTTGTATCATGACATACAATGGCATGTTTGGTGGCTAGGGATGAAGATTATGGTATCATTTTTTCACTCAATGCCTTTCATGTCACCAGAAAAATTACCCTACTAACGATTTGGTGTAAGAAGTGGTTTTATTTAAAAACAATTATATAGTTAATATATTTATAAAATAAATTGACATCTTTAAACAAATAATAATATAATAATTTATACATTCCCCCAAAAAAATTGAATATACAATATAGAATACTGTAAGTGTTGAATAATTATTAAAAATACTTAATACATTACCGACATTGGAATGGAATGAAGTTGGATGATACATTTAGATGAAAGAATCATTCTAGTATATCTATAATAAAAATCAAGAAAGATCAAATATATTTTTATTTTAAACGGATGGACCGTGAAATCATGTCTTAAGGGGAGGAATCTCATATGTATAAAAGTTGCTTTCAACCATTTATCGATATGATAATTGATGGAGAAAAAAGTGGATGTATAAGTACACAATATGGTGAAAATTGATACTGATCTTAACCTTTATTGTGATTGAATGATAAGGTTCATGGATAGAATATGTGTCTTGATAATACTACACTTATAGAAATATGAATTAGTATAATTTCATTACTAATAACTCAATATTAATCCTTGAAGTATGAAGATGTATATAGATATGAAATAGTATTTCATGTTTTTGAACATTAAGATAGATATCATGGGTTGTGTATCTCAATGTTTGGTATGCTGAAATTTTACATATGCCAGAAAAATTCAATGGGTATGTTAAAACTCTTAACGATTTCATAATGTAAATTGGAAGACACCCCCATGGATATCATTTTTGGACTCCAAAAAATTTATAAATGAAATAATGATATTTGGTTTATAGTTGATTACATTAAAACGTTTTCACACATGATTTCTATAAAATATGAATTTTATATTGATTATCTATCTAGGTTATACATTAACGAAGTTGTAATGTCAGAAGGAGGTCTACATTAAATTGTATATAATTTAGCACTGCGTAGTAACTCAATGTTTTGGAGATTTATTCAGCAATCTATTGATAAATAGTTTTATTTCATTACTTCTTGTCATCCATAGTTTGATTGTTATTCTCAATGTAAAATTCTAAACATAGAATATATATTGAGATTATATTATTTAGTACTAAAATTTTGTTGGAATCATCACTATCATCCAGATTATTTTTCTTAGAAAAATATCTTTCACTCGAGTATTCACATGATAAATTATAAATCCATCTATTGAAAAATATTATATTTCCAACATTCATGGATATATATTGGTAATGAAACATATTAGGACCTATATTGGAAATGGAAATGAAAAAATTCATTAGATATATTTTACATTACAACAATGGATTTAATAGATGATAAAAGAGTTATGTTGAAAATTATAAGAAAGATATCGAATTTGATAATAGTGAGGAGGTATTGAATTAAATTTTATAGGGAATAATGTTATGGGATTGAAAAAAGGGAAAGTTCATCACTTCAAATATTATTTCTTTCCAGATTATTGATCATATTGGGAATGTTTTTTATCTCATGACACGCCCATTAATCCACTTTTTGGATTATGATTTGTTCCATGTATCTATTTTAAGGGAGTATACCCCCGATCATTCACATATACAGAACTCTAATGTTTCATTATAGGTTCATGATAAATAATATTAATATTTTTAAAAAAAATTGTATAATAGAAATAATGTTTTATAGAACCAGACAACTTATATTGAAAATGTTATTTAGTGGAATAATTAATACCAGGCAGATAAATGGGAACCTAGGGGTTTGATAATGAAATGATAAAAACATTTTATTTTTTCATAGTGATTAATTTTTTAGGGAAGAAGTAATTTTAAGCGGTGTTGAATGTTACATCTCTAGAATTAATATGTATTTATATTGAGATAAACATGAGTTATTTAATTTCATTCCTTTTACACATCCCCACAAAAAAATGAACCATGATATTGTAATTCCATACAACATATAACATAGATTAGAATGAATGACTATTAATGCCAAAATTGTGAATAAAATGTCTACATTTTTTAGTTAATGAATCTTTATTGTTTAGTTCATAACAAATAAGTTCCAATTTTCAAAAATTAATTTTATGCATTAAAAATACATTTTCATAAAAAAGATAATTTCATTTTGTTTGGTAGAAAAAATTTATAATTTTGTTTTACCTTTTATATAAATTAACATCAAATTTATTAATATCATTTTTAAATCATCATATAAATATATTGTAAGGGATAAGCATTAAAATTTATCTAAAAATTTATATTTTTCATTTACTTGCAATAAATACAAAATATAGTTAATATTGTCAACTATTTTCATGTAAAAGTATTATTTAGTTTGTAATTTTTTCTGTAAGTAAAATAGGACACCAATAATTATAAATAATTTTTTTAACTTTGTAGGAATCAAAATTTTCTTTTATTATTATATATCATCATGTTTGATTATAAAACATTTTTTTAAATAAAATAGTATTTAGGCATGTCACGAATTTTTATCTTAAAAATTAATTTAATACCAATTTATTAGTTATTATAATTAATTTATATATTAAAAATTCTATAAAACAATTTACAATCATTTGATAATTTTTACATGATAAGGAATAGAATTAAATTATGTTTTGTGATTAAAATACATTCTTATTAAGCATTATTTCTTTATGGTTTGAATTTTAATTTAAACATAAATTCTACCACTTATTGAAATTATATTTAATAAAATGAATTTGATATTTGGAATTATAAAAATTAATACAATTTAATAGTCTCATCATTTTTGTCAAGGTGAATAGTAAAAATAGTAAAATTTTGTTACAATAGTTAGGGTTAAAACTAGTTTACTAAAGGGTTAGACCAGGATATTAGGATTGAAATTCCACATATAAATTTACTATTTTTTTAAGATATTATTTAAACTAAAATTTTCCTACCTTCAATTTCATGTCCATTTGGGGAAAAATCAACATAAAAGTTACATTATGTTTTTTAAATGCATTTTAATATTCATTTTATGTCCCACCACTTACATAAAAAATAAAAAATGTTTAATAACATATTAATTAAGCCTTATAGATCACCCAATAACTTCTATAAGACCATTATATATCAATTACATTTATCTTATACATTTTATATTCTCCTAATACCGACCCATCAAGGCTACAGTTTTCTCTCAAGGAGGTCTCTCAAAGTAGTTTTATAAATCATATTCGAGATATTTTAAATTTACATATTCTTCTACTATACGGAAACTTATTTTATCCATCATAACATAATCAATTTAGAATCATAAATATATATATAAATTATTATATTTATTTCATAACCCTTTGAAAATCCCATATCCATCAAATTGAAGATAAATATATTGCTTGTGTTTACATGTGAACAACTTCCTCCACGTAACTGTAAAATTAATGTTTCACAAACATCATTCATGGTTGATATTATGATATATTTAGTTTATATATATATATATGTGAAATTTATTATATAATAATGTTTATTAAACTTTCAATTATTATTTTAGTTTCTTTAATTCCCCTACTTTAAAAATGTAAACATCACTCTTATATACATATAGACTAGCGTCTCCACATAGTGATGCAATTCATTTTCCATCCCGAATTTAGGTGAATATTAATAAAAAATATATATATATATATATATAATTAATCTATTTTATATTTATATAATTTATAAAATTGTGGGGATAAAGGAGCCATGATAAATTTCATTGGACTATAATTACTAATAAAAACGTGTATCAAAAAATAAAACTGCTAAAACCAATTATGATAATGATAATTAATTATTGTATGTGAGTGAGTGATAATATTTAACAATTAATCCTTTTACGGTATTATAGGTTTAAATATGTTCTTTATATAAATTTCTAAAAAATGTATATTTCTTATACCTTAGTTTATAACACTTATGAATCATTAATGATTTTATGCATGAGTTCTTGATCTCAATTTTTTCATTTAAAAATTACGATGATATGTAAATATTTATGATTATTTTAATTCCCCGACCCCAGTTACCCAGATTCGGTGCATTATTACATAACATTGGCATGATTACAAGAAATATCAAGTCTCAAAAGACCAATTAGTTTAGTAGCCTTGGAATAACTAGATACATCCATAAAGTTTTACATTACATCATAAAAAAACATCTTGTCTTCTTATCCCTTTATACTATCCTTGCAGGTCATTCATAAATTATTTCTTCATAATCCTAGGACAAATAAAATATTGAATGTGGTGAGCTCAAATGCTCAGTAAGGATAACATTATAGAAGAAGCTTTCATAGATAAGCATAAACAAATAAGGCAATTTATAACTAAAACAAAAGCCTTATAAACTTGAACTTCAGTATAAAATGGAAAAGATAAAATAAAATAATTCCATTTACTTACTCACATGGATATTCTACTAGTCGAACAATACCATGCAATATCAATAACCACTTTCATAATGAAGGAATACATAATGCCAGACTATCATAACCACATAGCCAAGGCCTCGTGCCAAGACTATAAATAAGATTTTGCCAAGGCCTTGTGCCAAGACACTAGTTTGTCTCATGAGACCTACCGATGCATCAAGGAGATATAGTGGGCTCCACCCGTCACTTATTATGTCCAATTCATTCCTCATATGAACAGGTTTAAACATAACATAAACATTCGTATTAAAACTTGCATACGAAATGTCAATACTTTAACCACAAACCATGAATGGTATGAAAATAGAACATCCACAGTCAAACATATCTCATTTGATACAATATGGAAGATTGTATTGTATCACATTAACCTAAATCAAGAATAATTAAGGATGTTGACATAGATGAAAATAATCATCAAAACTATTTGAGAGAAATATCCCCCTTTTCTTGAAATCATTTAAAAGTCACACTATTTGTCAAGAAGCCATTCATAAATAGATTTTTGAATCAAAGTGTCCCATACTACTTTGAATCTTTTAAAAGGATTTTTAATTTTAAAACATTAATTTCCATATAAATAAATCCTTAAAACCATTTTTTTAAAACATGGACATTAATGAGCAAGATTTAGAAGAATAAGTCTTTAAAACATTTAAAAATGGTATTTTAGTTAGAGTTTCTAACCAAAAGAGAGACACTTGAATACAAATAATTGAGGTAATAAAAACATTGTAATATAATGAGAGTAAAGGGATTCATGATATACTATGTCAAAGTACATTATATATACCACATAAAAGCGATTTGGTGTATATCAACAAAAAAGTCTCAATGGAATATAAATTGAGATGAAATCTCTCATAAAGGCCGTACCCTTAAGATAAGGATAAATAAAAGACATAGTTATGTGTGAAAAATATAAATACACTAAATATGATTTGATATTCAGTGTAAAACAATCAAAGGACATTCACACATAATCTTGTAAAAACAACACCAATGAATTGGATGTTTAACTCAACAAATGGAGAATGAGTTAAAATTACTCTTATCAAATTCATATTGATGAATTGAGAAATTATCAATGTAGTGATTATGTGTATCAAAATTATATCCACAGAAAAGGGGACTGGAAATTATGACATAAGCAAATGAATAGAGATTCCACACATAATCTCAGAGTAAAATAATCAATGGAGTTTGCGTAAAGCCGAATAAATGGAAATTAGAATTTCAAATTCCCTTATCGATTTGGTAACTTATGAAACATGAACCCATGAAAGAAGGATAACACAATGATTATGTAAATATACATGAATTAAAGTATATTACACAATGAATACAAACATGGGCAGCACACACACCACATGCAATAAATCAGTGGTGAATAATGGAATTCTCACGAAATTAAGAGTGAGATAAAAAACTCCTTACCACATTAATCAACTGAGTCGTATGGAAATAAGTTAATAATCACCAAATGATTTACAGAATAACATGAATATAAATATAATCATGATAATATATATCAAATGGTAGTACACAATACACCACTTTCAATAATTTAGTGGCGAACAATGGAAATCTCACGGAATTGAAAGTGAGATAAGAAAATCCCTTACTTTGTACTTTTTCCATGGTCGAAGGTAGGTTAACCTCCTGTATAATGGTGAAATAATTGTTATTTAATTATAAAATAATGATATGCATTAATATGATAAAATATACAATCTTTTAACATTGATTTGTTAATAATATCTTAGAATTATCGTTATTTCGGGTGTTAACGGGTTCATTTTATTTTATATTATTTATTATGCGAGCCATATTTTTTATTAGTGGGATGTATATTATTCATATCCAGAATGATATCAATTCCTTAAATGTTATTTTTAATCATCAAATGACAATTATACTTGAATGTATATTGTGGAAAATGAATCTCATCGCGTTCGTGGAGACGGTAGTCCGTACGTACGCACGAGCGACAATATCATTCTTTTGATATTAAAATAATATATAATTGGATGGTATATCATATATAAATAATCATTATCATGTTATATTTATTATTTACATGAGTTACACATCATTATTACACCCATCCAAATAATAATATATTGAATAACAATTACACCACGACGTGGAGACGGTAAGCCGTACGTACGCGCGTATGGTGACATGTTATTCAAAGAATGGATAGAATACTGAATATGGTCGTACCATATTTATAATAACATCATAGTATATATATGATACTGGATTTATTATTTTATAATGGTAATAACAAAGAAAGAAGAAGTGGAAGAAGAAAGGAACTTGAAAAGGGGTGGTGAAAACATTACCTCTTCTTCGGGTTCTTCCTTTTGATTTGATCAAAAGGGATCCATAGGTTGGCTTTATGATAAAACTAAGTCCTCTAGGTTGTAGTGAGAGATGTTTAGAGAGTATTTGGGCAGAGTTTGGCTGATCCAAAAGGCTTTGAAGGTGTGAATAAATGATAAGGAGTAGTGCCCTTTTATAAGAGGGGTGAGGGGCACCTTTGGAAAAGCTAGAAATATTAATTTATAATGAATTCATATTCAATTTATAATACCTCAGAAGTTGATTATTTAAAGGATAAGGTGGGTATAGGTCGAAAACCATTCATCCAATAGAATTTAGACAGGTTTGGGTCACTATATTAACCTTATCTTTTAGTTTTAACTCTTAGTTAATTAGTTTGACATTTACCATGTCACTTTGTATTTTTATATTATATAGTTAATAAACTTACTATATACATACAAGAGACCCCCCAAGTGGACCATAAATGATATAACTATCATTATATAAGTCTCTTGGCCGATCCTTAGATTTTTAAGAATTTAATATAAATTAATAATATAATATTTTTTTTAAAAACTCTTTTATGTCAATTTTGACACTATTCAATAGTTGATTTTTGTGAAACACATAACAGAATTATTACTTAGAAAAACGTTAATTAAATAAATCATAATATATCATATTAACCTATAAAATTAGTGAAATTCAACAAAAGTCTCAAATTATATTTATTTGGGTATTTATAATATCAATTATTCTAATTTTTCACTATTATGGTAATTACTAGATCACCATTGTGTCATAAATAAATTAACTTATTTACTGTCTAAAAATTATAAATAAACTATCATTATGTAGGAAATCGTTTTATCTTTATAATGAATATTTATAGTCTAAAATCCAACATATATATCCCTACGTAACAATTGTTTTTCTAAAGGATATATGCTTGTGTCATTTTTGTATTTATTTTAACTTAATTAAAATAAAGTGTCATTATCACTTACAAGTGGATCCATGGGGTCCCAAAATCGACCCAAAAATACCCATGGTCGACCATGTATCAACCAATAGGGGTAAGACACGTTTTAGGGTAATTTAGTATTATTATAGTATTATTTTTTAACCCATGTTTACCGGATTTACCCTTTAACCATGGTAAATAAAATATTTACCGAAATAATTATCCAAAATGTCTAAAAATAAAAGTTACCTATTTAAAAAATTTGAACATCCTGATTAAAAATATGGAAACCATTTTTCCAAATTCAAAACACATAAGTGGCAGAAATTAATTTAAAATTAATTCCCGTTGTTAAAATAAAAAGCGTTTTTTTAAGAGATAATAACTATCAAAAGATTGGCATTTGTTTATGTCTGGTTTAAATGTGAAATTATTTTCAATGACCCAAATTGTATTAAATGGTAAAAATATATTCTAAATATATTTTAAAACCACTCAAATTCATAATTTATCACTATTAATTATTTTTATTAAAAAAGTTGATTTTAATTAAAATTTAGTAATTTTCCCTATTCATCAAAATATGAAAGTTATCCGAAAAGTACCAAAATTTCACCCTAGGATAATTTCGATATTCAGAATCCAAAAATGAAGTCCATTTTGAGAGATAGAATTTATAAAATTTCAAAAAGTAGGTATTACTATTCATAACAGCTAGTTTGATTGGTTGTGGTGTGTTAAATTCTTGAAGTTGTGTACAATGCACGCCATTGCATTATTTGAAGGGAAATGTACCGTGGAAGCTTGGGGTGTTACATTCTCTCATCCTTAAATAAATTGCGTGCTCACAATTTTTAAAATTGCGCTTGGGAATATAATGTAATGTCCCACATCGGAAAAAGAGTCAATAAAACTATCACTTTAAAAGAAAGAAAGAGAGGTATAAAGGTCATCCAAGTTAACCAATACTTGGATTCCATGTAGGAAAACATGGATATGGATGATAAACTAAGTGTCATGTTCTGATGGAGAGGGATAGAAATCATGATCAGGAAAAAGTTAACAATAATAAAACCACAAACTTGTGTTGGGACAAATGACCATTAGTCTCCTAGTAAGAAAGTAAACGAACAACATTTTTTTTTGCTTTAAGTTATAATAAATAAGGACGAGGAATTCATTTATGATATTGACTAAGAACATAAAGAAATATACTTACTTTTTAAGTAGAGTTTCATTATTTAATAACTTTTTACCACTAACTTAATTTTTTTGAACAATGAGTATTCAAGAAGACTTTGTCATAATGAAAGAGCTAGAATAAACTTCTATAGAAATACATGATCCATATAGGATAAACTATATATTAACTTGTCTTTAGAGATTAATCAAAACCAAAATGGTTAGTATAAGATCTGATGATCCCCCAAATGTATATTCCATTAGAGAAAGAAAAAAATACTAATATTAATTTCTTAAATTAAACCAGGAATACCCAAAGTTAAATAAATACCATTCAATAACAAATTTTCCTTAAAATCCTTCAATATAATCCAAACTAATATTGAAACCCAAAACTTATAAGAATGTAGTCTTCCACGTTAAATCATCATATACTCATAAAGTCACATACTTAAAATTAATTAACCTAATCACATATTCTTTATTATAGGTTAATCATTTCCATAAATAACCTAAATCAATATAGATCCACAATAAAAACATATATAAAAATCCACCATTACTCCTCTAATGACATCCCATAGTCTTCTATTTTCCTTGGACATATAGTGTTCCCAACAAAGTGAACATCTTCCAAAAAAACATTTATCACTTAATCACCAAATCATTTTCCTATACTAAGGGTATTCATTTGATAAGACATAAGAACCCAAATCAACATATTATTGATCAATAAAATAATTTAACTAAAAATAGTCCCACTAACCAGGGACTTCACGTAGTCCAGTGGTAGGCGATAAATCCCAATCGCACTTTGGTTGTGGGTTCGATTCCCACGGCTTTGTCCGATGCGACGGGTTGTCACACGGTCTACGTGTTGTCCTTTTTCAAAAACTATATTTTATAATATTACCAAAATGAGATAAATTCCTCAAAATAACATAATTTAACCACAAATGATATATCATACCTTGCATTTTCATCCCAAATTATAATAACTTATAATTCTCTCAAACCCCAATGATCATATAAAACCAAATGGTTATTTATACATATATCCACAAGAGAAGAGACAATTCTTCCTCAAATATAATTCTCACATGGAAAATTGTGGGGTTAAAAATACACGAGAAAATTATTCCAAAGTAAACCCATCAACAAGGAGTGCTAATAATTTTTAAACATTTCTCCGACCATTTATTTCCACATAGCTTCTTCTTTGACCCAGATAATAACCTATAGAATAGGAAATTCACTCGGGTAATGGCCAGGTCCCCTACATTTACGACAAATGACTGTAAATGGACTCTTGGGACCATTTTTATCTTCTTCCATAGTACTCTTCATTTTTCTTCGGCAATTATTCACTTTATGTCCTTCCTTCCCCCACGTAAAGCATTTCTTTGTCCCATTGAGACACTTTCCTGGGTGTCTCCTTCCACATTTCCTGCATGATAGAAATTGAGGATTTCTTTGTCCATGGTCTCCACTACTGGAGCTCTTATCATTCATCACCTTTCTCTTCTATGTTGACTCCGGTAATTGGTTAATATATATATTGTTGATCATATTTTTGGAAAATTGATTTGGCATAAAGACGATATCTTTTACGCCTATCAACATTCCATTTTGTTGCTCATTGCTACCACCGTTCCCACCTTGTACATCATTCTCATATTCACTCTGACATCCTTGGAATCCAGCCATTGACTAAAACCATAAAGCATTGTGTGAGTAATAGTAGTCATACAATCATTTAGAGATTAACATGTCACCATATTCTCAATTTGAAAAACAATAGTTTTAACCAAGGTCATTTACTCTCATCTTATATATATAGTACATTAAATCGGTTTGTAAAGAAAATGTAAATTATCCTAAGCATATCCCCTGAGAGTGTCGTAACCAAGAGTGAAGCAAGGCCCGTTGTCGTACACCAGTTGCCGTTCGAGTCTAGCTCAAAGCGGTGTTTTCGGGTATTACCCCTATGTATATCTGTGCCAGAGCCGCCTCTACCTGCTTGTATCCAGACAGGGATGTATTGCTCGGAAAACTCACAAAATCTCTACAATACCAATATTCTAGAAATTTCTTCTATACTAATCTTCAAAGTTCATCTTAGGTCTACGTGCTCTAATAGGAGTTTATCTAAATCTAGCTTCCAAGGTTTGTACTAAATTTCCTCTGATACCAACTGTAATGCCCCGACCCCAGTTACCCAGAGTCGGTGCATTATTACAAAACATTGCATGATCACAAGAAAGATCAAGTCTCTAAAGACCGATTAGTTTAGTAGCCTTGGAATAACTAGATACATCCCTAAAGTTTTACATTACATCATAAAAAAACATCTTGTCTTCATATCCCCGCATACTATCCCTACAGGTCATTCATAAATTATTTCTTCATAACCCTGGGACAAATAAAACATTGAAAGGGGTGAGCTCAGATGCTCAGTAAGGATAACATTATAGCAGAAGCTTTCATAGATAAGCATAAACACATAAGGAAGTTTATAACTAAAACAAAATCCATATAATCTTGAACTTCAGCATAAAATGAAAAAGATAAAATAAAATAAGGCCATTTACTTAATCACATGGATATTCTAATAGTCGAACAATCCCATGAAATATCAATAACCACTTCCATAATGATGGAATGCATAATCCCAGACTATCATAACCACATAGCCAAGGCCTCGTGCCAAGACTACAAATAAGATTTTGCCAAGGCCTTGTGCCAAGACACTACTTTGTCTCATGAGACCTACCGATGCATCGAGGAGGTATAGCGGGCTCCACCCGTCACTCATTAAGTCCAATTCATTCCTCATATGAACAGGTTTAAACATAACATAAACATTCGTATTAAAACTATCATACGAAATGTCAATACTTTAACCACAAACCATGAATGGTATGAAAATAGAACATCCACAGTCAAACATAACTCATTTGATACAATATAGAAGATTGTATTGTATCACATTAACCTAAATCAAGAATAATGAAGGATGTTGACATAGATGAAAATAATCATCAAAACAACTTGAGAGAAATATCCCCCTTTTCATGAAATCATTTAAAAGTCACACTATTTTTCAAGAAGCCATTCAAAATTAGATTTTTGAATCAAAGTGTCCCATAACACTTTGAAACTTTTAAAATGATTTTTAATTTTAAAACTTTAATGCCCTTATAAATAAATCCTTAAAACCATTTTTTTAAAACATGGACATTAATGAGCAAGATTTAGAAGAATAGGTCTTTAAAACATTTAAAAATGGTATTTTAGTTAAAGTTTCAAACCAAAAGAGAGACACTTGAATACAAATAATTGAGGTAATAAAAACATTGTAATATCATGAGAGTAAAGGGATTCATGATATACTTTGTCAAAGTACATTATATACACCACATAAACGATTTGGTGTATATCAACAAAGAAGTCTCAATGGAATGTAAATTGAGATGAAATCTCTCATAAATTCCGTACCCTTATGATAAGGATAAATCAAAGACATAGTTATGTGTGAAAAATATAAATACACTAAATATGATTGGATATTCAGTGTAAAACAATCAAAGGACATTCACCATAATCTTGTAAAAACAACACCAATGAATTGGATGTTTAACTCAACAAATGGAGAATGAGTTAAAATTACTCTCTTATCAAATTCACATCGATGACATGAGAAATTATCAATGGAGTGATTATGTGTATCAAAAGTATATCCATAGAAAAGGGGAGTGGAAATTATGACATATGAAAATGAATAGATATTCCACACATAATCTCGGAGTAAAATAATCAATGGAGTTTGCGTAAAGCCGAATAAATGGAAATTGGAATTTCAAATTCCCTTATCGATTTGGTAACTTATGAAACATGAACCCATGAAATAAGGATAAATCAATGATGATGTAAATATACATGAATTAAAGTATATTACACAATGAATACAAACATGGGCAGCACACACACCACATGCAATAAATAAGTGGTGAATAATGGAATTCTCACGAAATTAAGAGTGAGATAAGAAACTCTTTATCACATTAATCAACAGAGTCGTATGGAAAAAAGTTAATAAACACCAAATTATTTAAAGAATAACATGAATATAAAGTGAATCATGATAATATATATAAAATTCTAGTACACAATACACCACTTTCAATAATTTAGTGGCGAACATTGGAAATATCACAGAATTGAAAGTGAGATAAGAAAATCCCTTACTTTGTACTTTTTCCGTGGTCGACGGTAGGTTATCCTCCTGTATAATGGTGAAATAATTGTTATTTAATTATACAAGAATTATATGAATTAATATGATATCATATACGATCTTTTAACATTTATTTGATAATAATATCTTAGAATTATCGTTATTTCATGTGTTAACGGGTTCATTTTAATTTATATTCTTTATTATGTGAGCCATGTTTTTTATTATTGGGTTGTATATTATTCATATCCAGAATGATATCAAGTCCTTAAATATTATTTTTAATCATAAAATGAGAATTATACTTGAATGTATTTGATGGAAAATGAATCTCATCGCGTTCGTGGAGACGGTAGTCCGTACGTACGCACGAGCGACAATATCATTCTTTTGATATTAAAATAATATATAATTGGATGTTATATCATATATAAAGAATAATTATGATGTTATATTTATTATTTACATGAGTTACACATCATTATTACACCCATCCAAATAATAATATATTGAATAACAATTACACCACGACGTGGAGACGGTAAGCCGTACGTATGCACGTATGGTGACATGTTATTCAAAGGATGGATAGAATACTGAATATGGTTGTACCATATTTATAATAATATAACAGTATATATATGATACTTGAGTTATTATTTTATAATGGTAATAACAAATAAAGAAGAAGTGGAAGAAGAACGGAACAAAAAAGGGGTGGTGAAAACATTACCTCTTCTTCGGGTTCCTCCTTTTGATTTGATCAAAAGGGATCCTTAGGTTGGCTTTCTGATCAAACTAAGTCCTCTAGGTTGTAGTGAGGGAAGTTGAGAGAGTATTTGTACAGGTTTTTTCTGAACCAAAAGGATTTGAAGGTGTGAAGAAATGATAAGGAGGAGTGCCCTTTTATAAGAGGGGTGAGGGGCACCTTTGGAATAGCTAGAAATATTAATTTATAATAAATTCATATTCAGTTTCTAATAGCTCAAAAGTTGATTATTTAAAGGTTAAGGTAGGGATAGGTCGAAAACCATTCATCCAATAGAATTTAGATATGTTTGGGTCACTATATTATCCTTATCTTTTAGTTATAACTCTTAGTTAATTAGTTTGACATTTAACATGTCACTTTGTATTTTTATATTATATAGTTAATAAACTTACTATATAAATAAAATCGACCCCCAAGTGCACCATTAATGATATAAGTCTCTTGGACAAACATTAGATTTTTAGTAATTTAATATCAATTAATAATATAATCTTTGTTTTAAAAACTCTTTTATGACAATTTTGACACTATTTAATAGTTGATTTTTGTGAAACACATAACAGAATGATTACTTCAAAAAACGTTAATTAAGTCAATAATAATATGTCATAGTAACCTATAAAATTAGTGTAATTCAACAAAAGTCTCAAATTATATTTATTTGGGTATTTATAATATCAATTATTCTAATTTTTCACTATTATAGTAATTACTGCATCACTATTACGTCATAAATAAATTAACATATTTAATGTCTAAAAATTATAAATATAATATAATTATGTAGGAAATCATTTTATATTTCTAATGAATATTTATAGTCTAAAATACAACATATATAACCCAATGTAACAATTGTTTTTCTAAAAGATATATGCTTGTGTCATTTTTGTATTTATTTTAACTTAATTAAAATAAAGTGTCATTATCACTTACAAGTGGATCCATGGGGTCCCAAAATCGACCCAAAGATACCCATGGTCGACCATGTATCAACCAATAGAGTTAAGACACGTTTTAGGGTAATTTAGTATTATTATAATATTATTTTTTAACCCTTGTTTACCAGATTTACCCTTTAACCATGGTAAATAAAATATTTACCGAAGTAATTATCCAAAATGTCTAAAAATAAAAGATACCTATTTACAAAATTTGAACATCATGATTCCAAATATGGAATACCTTTTTCCAAATTCAAAACACAGAAGTGGCAGAAATTAATTTAAAATTAATTCTCGTTGTTAAAACAAAAAGAGTCTTTTTAAGAGATAATAACTATCAAAAGATTGGCATTTGTTTATGTCTGGTTTAAATGTGAAATTATGTTCAATGACCCAAATTGTATTACATGGTAAAAATATATTCTATATACATTTTAAAACCACTCAAATTCATAATTTATCACTATTAATTATTTTTATTAAAAAAGTTGTTTTTAATTAAAATTTAGTAATTTTCACTATTCATCAAAATATGAAAGTTATCCGAAAAGTACCAAAATTTCACCCTAGGCTAATTTCGATATTCAAAATCCAAAAATGAAGTCCATTTTGAGAGATAGAATTTATAAAATTTAAAAAAGTAGGTATTACTATTCATAACAACTAGTTTGATTGGTTGTGGTGTGTTAAAATCTTGAAGTTGCGTACAATGCACGTCATTGCATTATTCGAAGGGAAATGTACCATGGAAGCTTGGGGTGTTACAATTATGATGAGAAAATAATAATCATTTGAAGTAATATATCATTGATCCTATAAATTTTAGTGTAATTATATTTAGAATAAAAATTATTTTATACAAAGGGTTTAAAATTGAATGTTACCAAACTAGTAAATGTTTACAATCTCAAATTATCCATTATGGGACATATGATATGTTATTAACCTATGTTATATTCTGTGGTGAATCCTACAACCCCATTAATATTTTATATCATTAATAAGTTTTTTATAATTTTATAATTTTTTATTTGATGTTATACCATTTAAGGTAATTACGATTAAAAATTCAACAAATTAGAATGGGTTTATCTTACAATACCAATTTTACCTAGATTGCTTTTGATAAAATTATAAAAAATGAAATTATATGATCTATAACTCAAAAATATTATCTCATTTATAATACTATTTTTATTTATCTATTTTTCATTTTTTCATTTAATTATCCTATCTTTATTTAGTAAAGAGAGAGACAATATATTTTTAAGGAATATTGATTTTTGTCTCTCTGCATTCAGTAATAATTTATCCCATGGACTAATTTCCTTTAAAATTATTTCAATAATATCATTACTATTCTACGAATAATTCCTATATTCATTTTTACCCATTTTTTAATTTGTATAAAAATTATTAAAATGAATCGTCATATAATTTTCCCAAATGAGGAAGGATTGAATTTGTACATAAGAAATGAATGGAATCATTGTTTTAACATACATCATAAGAAATGACTATTCACCATTAATAATTTTATTTCAATTGAGTATTACCTTAAATTAATCCATTGTTATTTTAATATAAAATTAATTTATTCTTATTTTAAAAAAAATTAGTCATAAAAAATGTGATTTCAAAATGAAAATGATTTTTTTCTACTCGAAAGGTTCCAAAGATCTTTCAACGAAGCATTTATCCATATTTACATCCATCAATTTTACCAATGTTTTACTAGGGATATGATTCATTGGAAACATATTTTTTCTTCATATAGATGTTTTATTAGTATGATGATGAAAATTTTATGAAACCAATTTATTTTACATTACTTATGTTGTGGTGAAATGATGAATTTTTTTATGTAGAACTATGATGTATGGATTATGATTATATAATGGGTGAGATTGAAATAACTCATAATTTTGGGTGATTCTATTATATCCCTTCAATGATTTAGGCAATGATGATAGACTTTACAATCTCCTAATATATGATAGATTCCAAAAATACTAATATATATTTATGTTATATTGACATATGTTACTCATAAGAGAATATTGGAAATTACTGAGTTGACAATTCCATTTTGAAACATTGTATATAATAATGGTCTTTGGAGAAAAACATAAATAATAAGAGATTTCCTATTCTTAGGTATATTCCATAAAATATTGTGTTACTATTATGTTACCATCACATGCAGCATCAATGATTATTTTAGTTTTCGCACTCTTAGGTCTTATGTCTTCAATTATGACAAATCCCAATTTAATGTTCCATGAATACATCTCATTGGCTCGTTGGATATGAATTTTGAATGTTATGATAATGATATTATGATTATGGATTATGTTTACTCATTTATTATAAACAATTGATATATTTTTTAACAATACTTTCCATATGAGCTCATCATTTTTAAACATTTATATTCCTCATGTTAAGAATATTTTTTTTCTATATAGGGTATATCATAGAAAGGTATTAGTTAAAATTAAATATTGGTGGATGATGTATATTATATATATACTAGTTTTATATGTATATATGTTACCAAAGACAATAACTATTATGTTCCTACCACGGAACATGTGGATTTGTATTTGGTATTCATCATATAATATTTAATATTCACATATAAAATGTTTTTTTGTTATTATGGCCACATTATGTGTCAAATTGACGTGTTGTTAGTATCTAAACAATAATTATGAATTCTCAATATTTTTATAAACTATAAATTCATCTTGAGATTTGATACCCATTTTTTAGGAATTGTTGTTAGTTTTGAACAAAATTGATTCTATTAAATAGAATACATTTACTTTTCATAATACTATCCACATCATGGGTTGGAATAATGTGAGATTAATTATTATAAATCAATAAATAATTAATGAAATCAGTTCTAAAATATCTAGATAATATGGGAATGTTTTCTTTATTTTTTGTATGTGAAATTAATTTTTTAATAATATTTTAAATCAAAATTAAAATACAAACATTTTTTAATCCTAAAATCAAGATTTATCAAACTGGAATGTAATTATTTCTAAATACGCAAAAATGAAATATTGCTATTCTTCAAAATATATCTCAATAATCTAAGTACGGTTTCTTGTCTTTGAGTATTTGATATAACTTGGATGAATCAAAATTAATGTTTTTTGAGATGGGGCTTGAATAAGGGTATACAACAAACTAAAACATTTATCATCCTCTAATCCTCTAGGTTAAATAGTTATTGTTCTCTAATTAGAATTAACACATTTAATATAATGATATATCATAATTTATCAAACTAGATATTGAATAATATAGTCTAGATCACCACTAAGGTATAATCCAAGGATAATACATAGGGAAGTGTGTTGGTTTACCAAAATCCATTGAACTCACTTTCATTTGATATACGATATTAGGTCACATTCACTCCATTATATGGATTCAAACAGAAACATTACCATCCATGGGCCCCTCCATTTTAATCATCAATATGGTACTTTGGTGAAGGAAATTCCAATTTTTACACCTAGGGGTCCTCATAATTATCAAACAGAACAGAATAAATCTATCTCAAAACTCCATAATTTATGATTTTTTTACTCCGAATTTGAATATATTATATTTCATTAATGATTTATGATAAAAATATATATTTATATTTTTGATTATATTCATTATATAAAAACAAAAAAGAAAATTCTTTGTTAATATGAAGATAATTTGACACTATACTTATTTTGGTTTTCTCCTTCTTTAATAGCCAAAAGTAGTTTTGTAACATTTATGATCTTCAACACTTCTTCCTTTAATTGAACTAGATATATCAATGTAAATTCAGTATGGATATCCTTTATTCTTATTTTTATAATATATTATGTCAATATACTGAAATTTAATTATTTATTATCTCATGAAATGTGATATTATATATTATTACATCTATATTATTTGAGAACAATTAATTGAATTTTCTATAAAGACATCCATTTATCCAAGTGATGATTTAATGATCGGGATCAAACCTTCTTCCTAAAATCCACTGAGATCTTTAAAATTTGAAAAACAATTTTAATGTGGTGGTAATATAAAATTAAAATGTAGTTTTCTTCTTGATTATCTCCTCATTTTAAACATTAACAGAATCTACAAGGTATTCTAAGACTAATCTCTTTAAAATGTGACATACCTATTATAGAATTAAATTCTATATTCTATGACTGATCATAGTGTGATATAATTTTCGAATATATGATTATTTGTCAATAAATAGATCAATGATATCCTAAAAATTTTATATATTTAATTCCATTAAATATCAAGGATTAAACCTATTTATCTTTTTAATCTCATCCCAATTTTGGAATAACCCTCTTCCATTAAATGGGAATATTCAAATAGGCAGAATAACCAAAAAAATATTTTTCAATTTGCAATGTAAATATTACTAAAATATTGTCACAACATTCCTGGATGACTAAATTATCAATCGTATATAAAACATTAATTTATATGATAAACATCAACTAACCAAATTGTCAAACATATTGTCTTATTGATATTAGATTATTGAGTAACGCATAGATTTTAGCTTATACAACATTTTAAATCATACATGTTGTAGTACAACTATATACTTTTCAAATTTTTAATTTGGAAACAAATTATCTGTCACTAACTTCTATATAATGACACATATGATTTATCCATAGTGTGGCGTGTTAACCATTTTATATCAACTTTTTTACCCATATGTTTTTTAATATTTAGTTTTATATATTTTCTGGGAATATTTATATATTTTTTGTAACACCCCACCCCTGCCTCATTAGATTATGGAGGCGGTGAGGGTTACAAGGCATTATGTGAAGTTCCCAAGGTTCCAATGGATGGTAAAATATGTCGAGGTCTTAGAGAAAAAAATTGGGGATCGATTTTCCCTTAAGACAAAACCAACCAAACCATCCACTATCAACCACTATATGATGCATGTCAATCAAAACATCCAAACATGTATTCCCAAAGGCCATCCAAGTTGTTCCACAATACAACCCAAAACTGATACAACCAATACCATATCAGGGTACTATGCGAATGACTCAACAAAAGACCTGAAATAATCCAATACACACTCCATGGCTCCAGACCGATCTCCATGCTCCATGATCCACCCAAACAACATGATGCACCACTAAAGGATAATGATGCCTTACCTTTCCCCACATCACGATACACAACATCTTTAAAGACACCTACGTGCCAAAGCAGGGGGTGAGTTCAACTACTCCGTAGGATTTCCCCAAATATCTTCCCTACACATGCCACTAGGATAAAACCGTTAGCACATTTATGTAAAACAGATTATATAGAATAATCACAAGTGAAACAATTACAATAATCCAAACACACACTTACCAAGCCATCTCACACAAACCAAGTAACCAAGGGAAATCCAAAACAAACATTCCACAATCTATTTCATCATTTACAAAATAGCATGACAATTTCCATCTTGAAAATCAATGCACACAAAAAAAACATAATGGTGGACCTTCCATCCAACCCATTCACCCATTCACAATTATCGGTACTTCACGACCACTTATATTGTGATGGTGCCCCTTCAGTCCACTATCCATCCCCCTTTTTATAGTGGTACTTCCTACCCGCTTCCACACAACATTCCAAATCAAGCCACAACCAAGCATTCCACACCAAGGCCACAATATCATGCAATCCATAATTCCCATTAAATATCTATCAATTCAATAAATCACCCATTTATTAAAAACACACTTTAACCATTTTTCATGCCAAACCACATTTAAAAAAAAATCATTTTTATTGAAAACTATTTTCCATCAACCATTTTCACAAATCAAACTTAGCAACCAATTTTAAAATCTCTTTTTTAAAATCCACAACAAGAGAATTTTACCCCAAGACCCCTTTCTCCCAAAAATCCCCAAAACATCACCCAAGTGATTTCCAACCACATTCACACATCAAAACACAATTAATTTTTTCCACAACAAATTAATTGTGACCAAAAACCAGTAATTCTATCCAAGTGGAGTCGAGATAGAATCCACCTACCTTTATGGTTCTTGGAAAATTGACCCACAAGCAACAATGCCTCAAAACTAGTGAACACACCACCGAAGCCTCTATAGTTCTCCTTCCCTAACATCCAAAAGCCTTAAAATAACATCTAAGGAAACAAAAATCCTAGATCAATACACAATGGGTGTATATCTAGAAAACTAAGATAGAGTGATATATAGATATAGATGAGCCAACGAGCTCGTACTCGAGTGGTAAGGTCTCCTGCTTAGCATCCAAGAGACCCGGGTTCAAAACCGGGTGGAGGTGAATTTTTGTGATACAGTAGAAGAACTGTAGCAGATACTATTAGATACTGTAGCAGCTGGACTATTCACCCGATTTGGGCCTACGGGTCTACAGGGCCATTGGGTCATCAAAGGCCTTCGGGCCACAGGGCCTTCGGGTCACGTAGACAATGGAGTAGCCCAGTTCATACATAACAGGCCCCAGAAGAGGATCAGATCAATAGGAGAAGCAGCCACTAGAAGCAGAGCTAACCGGATTGGAAGAATGAGAGGGTATGGCAGCCGCCATCAGGACCAGGAACCGTGCAGCTTTTTACGGTACAATTCTAGCCGATCATCAATACAATGTGGGGAGATAAGGAGATTGATGATTACAGATGCTGGGGAGGGGCAGTTCTAGTGGGCCGGGCCTACGAGTCATATAATGGGCATGGTATGCCTCTGGGCCTTCGGGTCAGGTATTGCAGGTCATGTCGGGCCTTATTCCTTGGGCCTACAGGTTATGTACAGGTTCCCCTTCAACCCTTACAAGGGGGAGTATCTATAATAAAATTAAAAAAGAAGGCTTTCGGGCCATTCGGGTAGGTATAGAGGAAAGCACAAAAAATCCGAGTGGATAGACTTACCCAGGAGAAACCACCTTCAATCCACCAAGAAACCTCTTCAAAACGCTTCCAAAATGAGTAGGATATCACCCTAAACCTCTGAGAACCAGAAATCCCGAGTGAGGATTGAGTGGGAGATAATTTTGAGAGAAATGAGTCAACCATGAGGGAGCCTAGAATTAAAAACCCTACTTTTAAGCGGCCGCATGGTAATCCCACACTGTTAGGAAAACTGTGCACTAACTGGGCGCATGCTACAGCCTCGAGAACAAGGGTCTGCATGGTTGCCTCACACGGGTTGGATAATCATGCGTAGGTCGTGCGAGGCCTACTGTCTCCCCCAACATGGTTTCTTGGAGAACCCATATGGTTTCCCTTAATCGTGCTCAAACCATACTCTCTTATAAAAGCCTCCAAACTTATTAATAACCATTCCAAACTCTCCTAACCTCTTCTCAACTAATATGATGCACTTTAATCACATAAATAATCATAAAAAAGGCCACATACCTCATACTTGGTGGGGGCTATATTATCCCCACCATTAGACTTCTCGTCCTTAGAAATTAGTGAACCCGCCCTTTGCAGAAAGAGCTCGGGCCAGTGCTCGACCATTTCTTTCTCCCGCTCCCATTTCTCTTCATGAATCTGACCATGCTGCCACAAAACCTGAACGAAAATGATTCTTTTACCGTGAAGACATTCTCTTGCCTATCCAAAACCCGCACTAGCATGCGTACCAATGAAGTATTCGTCTCTAGATCAACAAGTTCCCATCGAATCACATGGTCACGATCTGGATGATACATCTTCAACTGTGACACATGAAACACATTGTGCATGGCACTGAACCTAGGTGGAAAATCCAAATGATAAGCCACCTCACCAACCCGCTCAAGAATCTATAAAAGTCCAATATACCTTTGAGATAACATTCCCTGCTTCCCAAACCGACGATGTCCAAACCTTGGAGAGATCCTCAAGAATAAATGATCACTCACCTCAAATAACAACGGCCATCGACGATGATCCTCATATGATTTCTGATGACTTTGAGCCATCTACATTCTCGTCGTGAATTACTTGATCTTCTCTGTATTCTTCTGGACAAGGTTCGGTCCATCCATCGAGGACTCACCAGTTTCTACCCAGCATAGTGGAGAACGACATGGCCGCCCATACAAAGCTTAAAAATAAGCCATAAGTATGGATACATGATAACTATTAATGTACGAGAACTAAACCAATGACATGTTCTCCCCCCATGAGCCACCAAAATCCATAACACAATTCTGCAACATATCATCCAAAGTTTGTATCTTCCACTCCGATTGACCATCCGTCTGAGGGTGATACGTTGTGATCATAGTCAACTGTGTCCCAAGGGATTGCTACAAGGATTTCCAAAAACAATATGTAAAACTCATATCTCTATATGATACAATCGAAAATGGAACGCCATGCCTCTTTACCACCTCCAAGATATATATTTGGTACTGATCGTCCACCATATGAGATTCACGAATTGGAATGAAATGGGCTGACTTCGTTAGTTGATCTACTATCACCCAAATGGCATCCTGATTTCTGACCATTCATGGGAGACATATGATAGAATCCATCGTTATTTTCTCCGACATCCAAATAGAGACTCATAAAGAATGCAACATTCTCGCTTGCCTCTTATGCTCTACATTGACCTATAGACAAGTCAAGCATCTCGCAATAAACTCAGATACACTTATTTTCATACCACCCCACTAGAACAACGCTTTTAATGCTTTATACATTTTTTGAATTCCAGGATGAACAACCCACCTGAAATGATGATTCGCCTTGAGAAGATCCTCCTGAAAAGAAACTAGTACCACCATCCGATTCTGAAAACAGAAAACTGAATCTTCATTCAGTTTCCAACCCTCAATGGTCTCCCCACCATTCTGTTCCAACCTCATAGTCATACACTCAGAATCAGATATCTGTCCCTCTTTAACTAGTGACACCAAATCAAGAATCAACATGACCGGAGAAAAGACCGCTCTATCCCCCTGGTCCTCACATTCCAACTGCATTTCAGCTATAACCGACATCAACTACCACTGGTCTGATGCATGTTTCACCACCTGAGCATATGATTTTATACTTGATGCATCCGCTACCAAATTTACCTTATTTAGTGTGTACATTATGTCCAAATCAAACATCAGGATATATTCCATCCATCTCATTTGCCTCAAGTTAAAATCCCTTTTTGATAAAATGTGCTTCAAGCTCTTATGATTTGTGTATACCGTGAATTTCACACCAAGGAGACAATGACGCCACATTTTCAAATCATGGACCACTACTGCCATTTCAAAATCAAGAGTTGTGTAGTTCTTCTCATGCACCCTCAACTTCTGTGAGTCATATGTAACCACATAATTCCCTTTCATGAGAATGCACCCCAACCATGATCCCGATGCATCACAATACACCACGTACCCTCTTCATGTATCTAGCCAATCCAAGATTGGCGATGATGTAAGGTGACCCTTTAGCTCTTCCAAACACTACTAACACTGTACATTCCACTAGAATGTAACATTATTCCTTGTCAAAGATTTCATCAGTGAATCCAAACATGAAAAATCACGAACAAAACACTGATAATACCCAGCTAGACCAAGGAAACATCGTACCTCAAAAACATTCTTTGGCGTTTGTGACGAGATAATAGCCTCTATCTTTACAAGATTCACTGAAATTTCCCTTTCAAAAATCACATGGCCAAGAAAATGGACTTCTATTATCCAAATGTCAAACTTTGACAATTTGGCATAGAACCGATGATCCCTCAAGATCCCTAACATTGTGGCCATGTTCTGATCATGCTCCACCCTAGTCTTTGAATACACTAGCATATCATCTACAAACACCACCACAAATAAATCCAGATATCTCTAAAATATCTTATTCATCAATTCCATGAATAAATCTAGGAAGTGAAAAACCACATATTCATAATGAACATATCTAATTCTGAATGTTGTTTTAGGAATGTCGTCCTTCCTCACCCACAATTAATGATATCCTAACCTCAGGTCGATTTTGGAGAACCACTTATCTCCCTTCAACTGGTCGAACAAATCTTCATCAGTTCTTCATTGTAGCGTAGTTAAGTCTACAATAATCAACACAGAGTCTCAATGTTCTATCTGATTTTTTCACATACAACATCTGCACTACCCATGGAGACGTGCTAGGACGGATAAACCTTTTGTTTTCTATGTCTTCCAACAAGACTTTCAATTCCCGCAATTCAATAGATACCATCTGGTAAGACGGAAGTGAGATAGGATTGGTCCCCAGAAGGTGATCAATCGTAAACTCCATTATTTTATGATAGGTATCAAAAAAAATTCTTTGTGAAAAAACATCCATGAACTAATCCACCACTACTAAAAGAACACTCTGCTCAACACCCTCTAACAATTCCAATGACAACCCCACCAACTGATATGATAACGTGCCCACAGCTAGTACCAACAAACCCATTGCACCCTTCCTTTCATGCCTCTCTCCTATAAAGAGAATACTAACGCCATCATCTATCATAAATTCCATTTTCCGCGCATTATATTATATGTGGGCCTTAAACACCACCAGCTAATCCATTCCCAGGATTTCATCATACCCATCCATCTCAAGTACTGAGAAATTCCCACAATAGTTAATCCTTGCCCACAACGATACAATGTTCTCTACACAATATGTCTTGACCCTCTCTTTGACCCAGAAGAGTTTGTTGTTTCAAAACCAAGGGCATCATTTCTACCCTTAAACCCATCGACCGAAACACACGTGCAATAGTAAAAGAGTGTGAGGCAACTGTATTGAACAACACTTGCATCAAGGTAGAATTTAAAGAATAGTACCTTTCATCGTGGATGGTCCCGACTAGTCATCCACCACAACCTGCTTGGCTCTAAAAAAAGCCTTGGATACCACGGTCTTCTCTTTATTTCCATGCTGAGGAGTTGTGGTGTTCCGAGAATCACAATAACTTAATTTTATCTACTGAGGAGCGGTATGAAGTTGTCTATGTCCCATCGATGCATACGATGTCTGGGATCCTTGAAGAGTGTCACGCACACCCATCATTGTAGCATTCCAACAATAACACTGCATATGTCTCATCCACTTAGAATTATGACATGCTCCAGGTCATGGCGTATAATCCCGCTTGATGTGGCTCGTAGAACCACACTGAAAACGTCATGGTTTTCTTTGGGGCTTTGGAAGAAGATTTACTGATCCTGCCATCAGATCATGTCCCATACTCCCACCCTAGGAATAAGTGTCCCTCCTATGCTTGAACCCACCATTATAATTCCCACTATTTCATAAGGGTACCACCATGATTCCTCCGCCCAGAGCTCCAAAAAGATCCCGCTCAGCCACCGATGCTCGATTCACCGTGTTTGTGTAATCACCAATACAAAACATCTTTTTTTTTTGAACTGATCTATGGCCTCAACCCTGATTCGACGATCATTGTCTATAACAATGTTCTACTAGCAACCTCAGGTGAAAACCACACTATGCTCGTAAACCTAGCTTCATACTTTGTCACCGACATATGCTCTTGCATCATACTGAAGAAATCAGTTGTGCGCTGAATTCTAAACATATTTGGGTTGAATTGTTTCTTAAAAAATTCCTCAAAGCATTCCCACATCATACCCTAGTCCATTCTAGCTTGGAATATCATCTACCACCACTTAAGGGAAAGATCATCCAAAATATATGTGGCCAATTACACTTTTATCTCTATCGATGTTCCTAAGAATTCGAAGATCTTGTTCATTCTATTCAACCACGATTCTGCCCTCTCAAGCTCTGAAACACCCCTGAATATGGGTGGATTTTTCATTTGAAACTAAACCACATGATCGACATGCTTTTTTTCATCCTCTTTATTTCCAATTTCCATATCTTGTAAAGTTTTCACTATACTTTTCATTAACTGCTGGTTCACCTGAGGCTCAGGTGCAACCACGTTCTCAACGAAGACATCCTATTGGTTTCTACAACGCCTACCCAGTTTCATTTCTATAAATAGAAAACAAACAACCATGAGTATCACCTCTATAGAAATAAATAATTCCCATATCAATTTTCATTACACAACACTATCACAATGAGGATTTCCACCTTTTCCACATTTACATGTTTCACCATTTTTGTAAATCAAAACATTTTCAAAATACCACTAGTTTCCATGTTTTAGATCCTTCTATTTTGAAACCCAATTAAAAATTTTCAAAATCCACAAATTCATATCACAACATAAATCATTATACCCCAATGAAATATGCATCATAAAGGGAAGTAATTTATACCATGCCTGCCCTTCTCATCTGATTGGTTGCACCCATGATAATGAGATATCCAATGCCTATAAGTGTATCCAACAACTTTTGTAACCAACTACTTGGTAAAAATAAGTTCAGCGTAAAAGGGTTAGCTACGTCCTTTTATGATATACATTCCATGTTACGTCATTCCTACACCTTGCTACCATACCAACTCAAGGAATATACCACAATGAATGTCAACTCCAAATCCGAGAATCAACTCCAAACGACCAAACAAGCTGATACCACTTGTAACACACCCAACCTAATTGTCATGAGGAGGCGGTGAGGGTTACTTGGCCTTAAGCGACATTCCCAAGGCACCAAAGGATGGAAATAAATGGCGAGGGTATCAAGAAAAAATTGGGGAATTATTTTCCCTTAAGTCAAAACCAACCAAACCATCCACTATCAACCACTATATGATGCATTTCAGTCAAAACATTCAAACATGTATTTCCAAAGGTCAACCAAGTTGTTCTACAATACATCCAAAAACCAATACAACCAATACGATATCAGAGTACTATGCAGACAACTAAAAAAAATACCCAAAATATGCCAATATACACTACATGGCTCCACACCAAGCTCCATGCTCCAAGCTCTACCCAGACATCACAATGCACCACTAAAGGAGGGTGATGCCTTACCTTTTCCCATTTCACGATACACAACATCTATAATGACCCATACATTATATACATTGTTATTACTTCAATGTTGAACAAAACTAATTAAAAAATTTAAAAAAACCATGAAAGGACTATATAGGTATAGAGTATTTAGAAATGGGGAAACATAAACAACTGGTTCATAAATCATCTACAGTGTCTCCCTTATATTTCATCATATCTAGAGTCCCTTTTGGAATATCATACATAATACCCTTCTTCCTGACCTGGTGTAAAGAAAACATACAAAAGGGTGAGCTCAAATTCTCAGTAAGGGTAAACAAAGGAAATATCAATCATATCATATTCATAAGAACATAACATTTTGAAAATCATAACCTACAAAAGAGATCATAATATAATAACATGGGATAAATCATGGTAGTGAAATGTAATCCCAATAATCATAACATAAAACATGAAACTTTGTGTCATACACACATAATCATAGAGAATCATTTCTTAGTAGTCAAGACTCATTGCCAAGACTATCCTAGTGGAAAAAGTCCATTTCTGAACCGAGTTCACACCTCATTTCAGTCCTATATCACTGATCCAGATTAACCTACCATTCTAGCCATGTCTATATCATTAGATATAAATAATTACCCAATGAATTAGAGGGAGATATAGGTCCCACCCATCTCATAATGAAACCATTCTTATGTTTTCCACAAAATCATAAATCATAGAATAACCCATGTAATAAAAATGGGATTCTTAAACATCATGTCATCATAAAATAATCCATATAAGATAAAAGGCCATCATAAAAATAATTTCATCATAGCATAATAAAATCAATGTAAAAATAGGGATAGAAACAGAAGCTGATATTGTCTTAGATTAAAAATAATTTTGATAAAACACTTGAACTCCATTTTTGAGGAAAATATCCTTTCAACTTCAAAAACATTTCTCGTTTCTTAACATGTCAAAAAATATTGAACTAAAATAAGTTGATTAAAAATAAAATTGAAAACTGGTAAAGAAATATTCATGTAAATAATGATCTATGAAATCATAAAAATCAATTCATGCCATATAAGTTAAAAAAACATTCTTCTCGTACTTTGGCTGGAATAATCAAAAAGAACCTCGTACTAAAAAATGACAGAAGATTCCTTTCATATATTTTACTAAAAACTCACCAATGGGTAAAATTGGATTTAAAAAATAGTATTAGGATAGATATAATATTACATATTTAGGAAACATGGACGTGGATGAAAAATATTCCCCCAGTAAATGCTGATGTATAATCAATCTCAGATAAAAATGAGATTGCGATATTTTATCTTACCTTAGGTCCGATATGCTTCGTACGTATCTGAACCTCCTGTATAATTATTTAAATAATGTAATCGACGTATTAAAGAATCATATTCATTGTTATGATATCATATATGGTCATATTTCTATCCTTTTATTAGTAATAATTCATTTCTACTTGTTATTCGGGTGTTCATTGCTTTATGTTCTTATGCGTGTTTTGTCGAATAAATTATTATTCTTCTTTTTAAGTTATAGATACATCATTTACAGAATGGTATTAGTGTAATATATATCATATTTATTCATTCAATTCATTTATATAATCATTATTCATTTATGATCATGTAGAATGAGTCGCATCACATCGTGGAGACGGTAGGCCGTACGTACGCACGAGCGATGATATCATTCCCATGTTTGTGGAATTGTTTTGAAGTGAATTATAGAATATCTCAGAATTAGTATCATGTCATAATAATAATATATAGTTATTATTTACACCATTATACCAATCCATGTAACCTGGTGTTGGAAAAACAGATTACACCACGGTGTGGAGATGGTATTTCGTACAAACGCACGCACCGTGATTTTGTTTTTCGTAGGATGGATAGAGGGTAAAATAGGTTTGTTTCATATTTATAATAAAATATTAGTATATGAGTGATACATATATTATTAATTTATTATGAAACAACAAAAGAAGAAGAATTATAAGAATAAATGAATTGGAAAGAATTGGTAAAGGATATTACCTCTTCTTTGACGCGCCTCTTCTAAACATCCTCTTAGGGAACTAAAGCTGGTCTTTGAAAATGACTAGAACCAGTATTATGTTTCTAGGGACGTTATGAAGTGAAATGGGCAGAGGTTGGCAGGGCATGAATGCTAGAAATTGTGTAAAGAGTATAGGAAGGAGGTTCTCTTTTATAAGGGAGGAGAGGGGAACCTTAGAAAAAACATAAAATATTTTTTTCTAATAAAGTTATATTCGGTTAATAATAGCTCCAAATTTATTTATTTCAAAGCTTAAGTGGAGATGGGTCGAAATCCTCTCAACCAATAGGTTATAGACACATTATGTTTACTATTTTATCCTTATCATTTAGATTTAACTCTAAGTTAAATAATTTAACTTATATCGTGTCTTCTTATTTTATTACACAATATGGTGAATAAACGTACAATCACAAGACAAACGGACCAAAAGTGCTTCATTATTAATATATATCCTTATCCAAGTCATTTGGTAAAAACATATACTTTTATGAATAAAATAAAAGTTAATAATATAATATATATTTTAAAACCTATTTTAAGTCAATTTTGACACTATTTGGTAAATGATTTTTTTTGAAAATAATAACAACATGAATAGTTCAAAAAATATTAATTTAATCAATACTAACATGTCATATTAACCAATAAAATTAGTGTAATTCATAGAAAGTCTCAAATTACATTTATTTGGTTTTTATAATATCAATTATGGTAATATTTAATTAATAAGGTAATTACTGCATCATCATTGTGTCATAAATAAATTAAATATTTTAATGATTAAAAATTATAAAGAAAATGCGATTATATAGGAATGATTTTTAGATTTCTAATTAATATTTCTAGTAAAATTTATCTTATGTATAACCCTATATTAGAGATGTTTTACTTATTAAACATTGATTTTAATTCTTTTAAAAATTCATTGAATAAAATAACAATAAGTGTCCTAATATAATCCAAGTGGAACTAAAGGGTAATATTTTATTCATAAGGATGTTTTTGTTCGAATTAAACTTATCCAATAGAATTAGAACATGTGTTAGGGTAATAATAATATCATATTTACCCTTAATTAGCCTATTTACTTTTAACCGTTGAAAATAAAAGTAACAATTACTATTCAACAAAAATTATTTTTATCTTATTGAACCACATTCTACTCCTTGATATTAACCATGTCTCTCATATTTTTAAAATTCAACTTACAGAAGCGGTAAAATTATGTTTTATGTACAATTGCAAATGCTCCTAGGAGGTGGGTAAAAGACGGTAAAAAGTTCAATAAAATGTTTATGTGTCTATGTTATTATAAAATGACTCAAATGAATTACATTGAACATATATAGGTATTATGTATCTATTTTGACCTAAAATATATTTGAATAAAATAAATTATTATTTAAATAAAAATTCGGTTTTAACCAATAACATAGTGTTTTCACTATTCATCAAAAATTGAATGTTTTCAGAAAATATAAAAAATTCACCCATGGCTAATTTCATTATTGGGAATCCAAAAATGAAGTCAATTTTTAAAGATAAAATTTCATAAATTGGGTATTACTACTCATAACTGCTAATTTATATAATATTTTAATAACATATCGTTGTTTACTGAAACTCGGTATTGCGTACAACGCAAGCTATCGAGGAAGGATTCTCTTGTGTGTAATGCATGCCGTATACTGTTGTGTGTAGTGAAAGATTACTTTGGTGATGAATATAACATAATACATAAAAACAAAATATTTCCCATAAAATCTTGGGTGTTACATTCTACCCCCCTTAAAATGAATTTTTCCCTCGAAATTCGTCACTTCGTAACAAATAGGTGAGGATACCTCTCCCCCATCATATCCTCAAGTTCCCATGTAGCTTCTTCTAATTTGTGGTTCATCTATAAAAAGTTCACCAAGCGAGTGGTCTTGTTCCATATGACTTGTTCGCTACGATTCAGAATCTCTATCAGCTGTTTTTCATAAGAAAGATCTTGCTCCAGGGGTACAACTTCTGAGCTGAGTACATGTGAATGATCGGGTATGTACTTTCTTCAAATAGATACATGGAACACATCATGAACTTGAGAGAGATTTGGTGGAACCTCCAATCGGTAAGATACCTTCCCAACATGATCCAGTATTTCAAAAGGACCAATATACCTAGGGCTCAGCTTTCCCTTTTTTCCAAATCTCCATACTATCTTCTAGGGAGATATTCGTAAGAACACTATATCACCCACTTCAAACTCTAGGCCTTTTCTTCGGTTATCATCATAACTATTTTGTTGACCCTGAGCTGCTCTAATGTGTTGCTGAAAAGATTTGACCTTTTCTACCATCTCGTCAACCAGATCAGGTCCTAATAGCGTTCTTTTCCCAACTTCATCCCAGAAAGATTGAGTTCTTCATTTCTTTCCATATTGATTTTCATAAGAATCCATATAAATACTGTAGTGAAAGCTATTATTATATGCAAATTCCACCAAAGGTAGGTGTTGATCCAAACCACCTTTTAAATCCATAGAGAAAGCTCTCAACATGTCTTCTAGTGTTTTAATTGTCCTCTCAGATTGACCATCTGTCTAAGGATGATAAGAAGTGCTGAAACTCAACTCTGTACCTAGAGTATGCTAAATACTTCGCCGAAACATTAGTGTAAACCTCAGATCTCGATCAAATATAATGGAAAGTGGTACTCCATGAAATCTTACCACTTTCTTCACATATATCATTGAAAGCTGATCAAGAGATAAATATTATCTAATAGCAATTAAGTGTGCCGACTTTGTAAGATGATCAACTATAACCCAGATAGCATCATTGCCTTTGAATGTTTTAGGAAGTCCAGTGACAAAGTCTATAGTGATGTTTTTCCATTTCCATTCTAGTATGGGTAATGGTTGTAACATCCCCTTCTACATCTGTCTATCAGCATTAACTTGGTGACAAACCAAGCATCGAGAGACATATTTAGCAACATCTCTTTTCATGTAATCCCACCAGAAGTACTCTTTCAGTTCCCTATACATCTTCGTGCTTCCAAGATGAACAGAGAATGATGAACTATGAGCTTCATCCAATATTTACTTCTTTAATTCTGGGGTGGGAGGAACACAATCCCGATTCATGAACCTTATTATTCCATCCCAATCAATGTGGAATTCAGGAACATTTCTCACCTTGTTTTGTAACTCTACATCTTATTTCTGTGCCACTTTAATATTCACATGTATATATGGTTGAACATTCATTTGAGAAATATAATATTTTTCCCGTCCATTATTATTCCAAGATTAATCCTTTGTAAATCCATAAATATTGGATCTTTTGTGATCCTCATCATGGATAAGCTAGCATGGTGTTGTCGACTTAAGGTGTCTGCCACCTTGTTTGCTTTCCTAGGGTGGTAATGAATTGTGCGGTCGTAATCCTTAATCAGCTCCAACCATCTTCTTTGGCGCATATTCATCTTCTTTTGTGTGAAAATATACTTTAAACTTTTAGGATCAGTATAAATATCACACCTTTCACCATAAAGATAATGTCTCCTAATATTTAATTAAAGATTTCTGTAGCTAACTCCAAATCATGAGTTGCGTAATTATGCTCATGTATTTTCAATTTTCTTGAGGCATAAGCTATCACCATATCATTTTTCATGAGACCAAACCCCAATCCCTTCATGGATACATCACTTTATATCACAAACCTTTCTCCACTATAAGGTACTGTGAGCATAGGTGCACTGGATAATCATCTTTTTAACTCCTTGAAATTTTCATTACACTCTACCATCCAAACAAACATAACTCCTTTTCGAGTCAACCTGGTGAGTAGATTAGATAATCATGAAAAATCATTCACAAAACATCGAAAATATCTAGCAAAACCAATAAAACTGCAGATCGAAGTTACTTTTTTTGGTCTCGACAATCTTTCAATAACCTCTGTTTTCAATGGATCCACGGATATCCCCTCTTTTGAGATTATGTGACCTAGAAATGAAACCTTTTGAAGCCAAAATTCACACTAGGTAAGTTTGGCATAAAGCATCTCCATTCTTAGGGTCTTTAATACAATTCTCAAGTGATATTAATGTTTTTACATGCTCTTTTAATAGACAAGAATATCATCCATAAATACTACCACAAACTAATCAAGATAGTCTCTAAAGACTCTATTCAGTCGATCCATGAAGATAGCAGGGGCATTAGTAATACCCAATGACATCACAATAAATTCATAGTGTCCTACATTATACGGAAAGTAGTCTTTGGTATATCATCACTTTTCCCCTTAAATTGATGATACCCTGAAAGAATATCAATCTTGGAAAAGTATTGAGCTCCACGTAGTTGGTTAAATAATTCATCAATGCATGGGAGAGGATATTTGTTCTTGATAGTGATCTTGTTATGTTCTCGATAATCAATGTAGAGTCTCATTGATCCATATTTATTCTTAACAAACATAATAGTTGCTCCCCATGGTGATGCACTAGGGTGTATGAATCCCTTATCAAGATTCTCTTGGAGTTTCTTCTTCAATTCCTGCAACTCAATTGGTGCTATTTTATAAGGTGTCTTTGAAATGGAAATAGCACCCGGTATGAGTTATATTGAAAACTCTACTTCACTAATTGGTGGAAGACCTGGAAATTCCTATGGAAAGTCATCATCAAACTATCTTACAATGGTAATATTCTAAATCATGCGTTTCTCTCCAACCATTTGAGATAAATAACCTTCATTTATTTGGATCAAGACCAATATGATTGGAGAAATTTCTACTTGATGGTTTTATTCATCCTTGCATCGATAGATGATCGTTGATTGATCAAGAATATGAAATGTGATTTCGCTTTCTTAGAAATTGATATGAGATTCATATAAATAAAGCCAATCAATGCCATGAATCACATAAAATTCCACTATATGAAGGATCACAAGATTTTCAGGAATAACTTTCCCAAAAACGTCAATCGGAGAAGAATTGTAAACTTTTGACATGACTATTGTGCCATTAGGGGGTGTCACAACTTACTCAACACTTAAATGTTGAGGTAATACAACGATACCCTTAGAAAATTCTTCAAAAATAAAATATTGTGTTGATCCAGAATCAAATAAAACATTTTATACTTTAGAGTGAATGGAAAGTGTACCTTTCACCACTTTGTTATCATACTCCACATCACCAATAGAAATTGCATGTGACTTTCTTTTGTCTTTGGCCTTATGTGTTTGTTGACGTCGATCATCATCAAAAACCCTTATATTAGGGAATTAATTAGAATTATTCCCTATTTCCTTACACTTGTAACATTCAAGTGTAGGAGGTACAATCTGTGTAGCCTTTTCTTTGTTTTCATCAGTAGACATTTTTTCCCCATCATTGCGACATTCAAAATACAGATGACCTTATTTTACACATTTGAAACATTTAATTGTCCCTTTATGAAAATTCACTTCATGTTTATTTCCACACATTGAGAATAAGGGAAAAATCATCTTTATTTCAGTGTGGTCTTTATATTTTCCATTAAATTACTTTTCCTATTTTTATCAAACCCATATGACGGATGGGTTACTCCAATCTCCATCTCAGCCTTGAGAGCACATTGAACAATTTCCACCTATCTATTGAAGTCCCTTATGGCTAACTCCCTTCGAAGACTTGGTTTTAAGACACTAAAAATTGATCGATCTTACTCTCTGGTTGGATAATAATTCCAGGAGAGTACCTTACAAGTCTTGTAAAATTTTCTTCATAGGTACCAACTGATTCATCATCCTTTTGCATTAGTTCAAGAATATCCTTCTCCATCTTTGTTCGAAAAATACGTGGGAAGTACTTATTGAAAAACATGTTCTGGACCATGTCCCATTCCATGGATTCAATTTCATCATGGGGCCTTATATTATTGATAAGATTCCACCATTTGTCAGTTTCACCTTCCAAATGATATACTGCTAAGATGAAATTATCATGTTAAGAACATTGTAAAACTGAAAATATCTTTTTAGTGGTACTGATCCATTGTTCAACCACTAATGTATCAGTTGACCCACTAAATGAGGGTGGGCGTTCCCTCATGAAGGATTAAACAGAATGTTTCTCCTTCCTTTTCTTGTTTGGAAGTCATGTCTGATTCATAGCTATAGAATGTTGTGTGATCATGGCTATAAGATTTTTCATTACAGCTCCCAAAACATTTGGTTGCTCAAGGGGATAATCATTGCACTGCCCATCACATTCCACATTAACACGGTTCCTTCGGGTTCCAGCCATTAACTAAAACAAAGAATAATAGTGTGAGAAACACTAATTATAACAGGAAAAAACATTATTAGTAATAAAATTTCACACATTAGGTCTTATCATAGGTTACTCATGGCCATTTCTAAAACACTAACATTCTGTTCTATGTTTAGACATATCCTTAGGGTTCTTACTAAGGATTTCACATCCTAGTTTCCAAAGGTTGACTATACCTTTCCGCTGATACCAACTATAACGTCACATACATTATATACATTGTTATTACTTCAAAATTGAAACACACTTAATACAAAATATAAAAAAACCATGAAATAACCGTATAGGTATAATGTCTTTAGAAACTGGGAAACATAAACAAGTGGTACATAAATCATCTACAGTGTCTCCCTTTTATTTTATAATATCTAGAGTCCCTTTGGGTATATCTTACTTAATACACTTCTTCCTAACCTGCGGAAAAGAAAACATACAAAATGGTGAGCTCAAATTCTCAGTATGGGTAAACAAAGAAAATATTAATCATATCATATTCATAAGAACATTACATTTTGAAAATATTAACCAGCAAAAAAGATCATAATATCATAACATGGGATAAATCATGGTAGTGAAATGAAATCCCAATAATCATAACATAAAACTTGAAACTTTTTGGCAAAGACACATAATCATAGAGAATCATTTCTTAGTAGTCAAGACTCATTTCCAAGACTATCCTCACGGACAAAGTCCATTTCTGAACCGAGTTTACTCTTCATTTCAGTCCTGTATCACTGAACCAGATTAACCTACCATTCCTTCCATGTCTATCTTATGCGATATAAAACATTACCCAATGAATTGGAGGGAGATATAGGTCCCACGTATCTCATAATTAAACCATTATTATGTGTTCCACAAAATCATAAATCATAGAATAACCAATGTAATAAAAATGGGATTCTTAAACATCATCTCATCATAACATAATCCATATAAGATAAAAGGACATCATAAAAATAATTCCATCATAACATAATCAAATAAATGTAAAAATAGGGATAAAAACATAACCATATATTATCATAGATGTAAACAAATTTTGATAAAACACTTGAACTCTATTCTTGAGGATAATATACTCTCTACTTAAAAAACATTTTTCCACTCTTAACATGTCAAAAAAATTTATTCTAAAAGAAGTTGATTAAAAATTAACATGAAAACCTATAAAAGAAGTTTCATGGAAATAATGTTCTATGAAATCATAAAAATCCATTCATGCCGTATAAGTTAAAAATACATTCTTCTCGTACATTGGCCAAAAAAGTCAAAAAGTACCTCGTACTAAAACATGAAAAAAGATTCCTTTCATATCTTATACTAAAAACTCACCAATGTGTAAAATTGGAATTAAACAATTGTAAGAGGATAGAAATATTATTACATATTGAGGAATCATATATGTAGATGATAAATATTTCCCTAGTAAATTCTGAAGTATAAACAATCTTGGATAAAAATGAGATTGCGAGATTTTCCCTCACTATAGGTCCGATATGCTTCGTACGTATCCGAAACTCTTGTATAATGATTTAAATATTGTCATTGACATATTACATAATCATATTCATTGTTATGATATCATATATGGTCTTATTCTTATCTTCTTATTAGTAATATTTCATTTCTATTTGTTATTCCGGTGTTCATTGCTTTATGTTCTTATGCATGTTTTGTCGAATAAATTCTTATTATTATTTTTAGGTTATACATAAATAATTTCCATAATAGTTTTAGTATAATATATGTCATATTTATTCATTCAATTCGTTTATATAATAATTATTCAATGAAGAACATGTAGAACGAGTCGCATCACATCATGGAGATGGTATGTCGTACGTACGCACGAGCGAAGATATCATTTCCATGTTTGTGGAATTGTATTGAATTGAATGATAGAATATCTCAAATATAGTATCATTTCATAATAAGGATATATAGTTATTATTTACACCATTATACCCATCCATGTAAGGTGGTGTTGGAAAACCAGATTACACCATAGTGTGGAGACAATATTCCCTATGTACGCACACGCGGTGATATTGTTTTTTGTAGGATGGATAGAGGGTGAAATAGGGTTGTTTCATATTTATAATGACATATTATTATATGATTTATAATGATGTAATTAATTTATTATGAAACAACAAAATAATAATAATTAGAAGAAGAAATGAATTTGAATGAATTGGTAAAGGATATTACGTCTTCTTTGACGCGACTCTTCTAAACCTCCTCTTAGGGAACTAATGATGGTCATTGATGAAGACCAGAACCGATATAATGTTTCTAGGGATGTTGGTAAAGGAAATGGGTAGGGGTTTCCGTGCATGAAGGCTCAAAATTGTGTAAAGGGGAGAGGGAGGAGGTTCCCTTTTATAAGGGAGGATAGGGTCACCTTAGGAAAAACTTAAAATATTATTTTATAATAAAGTCATATTCGGTTTATAATAGCTTCAAATTGATTTTTTTAGAAGATAAAGTTGGTGTGGGTAGAAATCCCCTCCAAAAAAAGGTTTTAGACAAGTTTAGGTTACTATTTTAACATTATCATTTAGATTTAACTCTATGTTAAATAAGTTAACTTTTACCGTGTCTTCTTGTTTTCTTACACTATATAGTTAATAAACATACTATAACAAGATAAAAGAACCAAAAGTGGTTCATTATTAATATATATAACCTTATATAATTCATTTGGAAGAATTTTAGATTTTTAGGAATAAAATATCATTTAATAATATAATATTTGTTTTAAAAACTATTTTATGTCAATTTTGAAACTATTTGGTAATTGAGTTTTTTGAAAATCATAACCGCATTATTATTTTAAAAAAAGTTAATTAAATCAATACTAACCTGTCATATTAACCTATATAATTAGTTTAATTCATAAAAATTATAAAATTAAATTTATTTTAGTATTTATAATTTCGATTAGGTTAATATTTCATTAATAAGGAAATAACTGCTTCATCATTGTGTCATAAATAAATTTAATTATTTAATGTCTAAAAATTATAAATAAAATACCATTATGTAGTAAAACGTTTTATCTTTCTGATGAATATTTATAGTCGAATTTATCTTATGTATAACCCTATATTAAAAATGTTTTACTTATTAAACATTGATTTTAATTCTTTTAACTCTTCTTTCAATAAAATAATAATAAGTGTCCTAATCTAATCCAATTGGACCTAAATGGTCATATATTATTCATAAGTTTATTTTTGGTCGAATTACACTTATAAAATAGAATTAGGACATATGTTAGGGTAATAATAATATCATTTTTACCCTTAATTACCCTATTTACATTTAACCGTGATAAATTAAACTAAAAAGTTACTATTCACCAAAAATTATTTGGTCTTAATGAACCACATTTTACTCTTTGATATTAACTGTGTCTCTCAGATTTTCGAAATTCAACTCACAGAAGCTGTTAAATTATGTTTTATGTACAATTGCAAATTCTCCTAGGATGTGGGTAAAAGACGGTAAAAAGTTCAATAAAAGTTTTATGTATCTATATTATTATAAAATGACTCCAATTAATTATATTGAACTTATATATGTATTATTTATCTATTTTGACCTGAAATATATTTAAATAAAATAAATTATTATTTAAATAAAAAGTCGGTTTTAACCAATAACTTAGTGTTTTCACTATTCATCAAAAATTGAATGTTTTCAGAAAAATACCAAAAATTCACCCTAGGAAAATTTTGATATTGCGAATCCAAAAATGAAGTCCATATTTAAAGATAAAATTTCAAAAATTTTGTATTACTATTCATAATGGCTAGTTTATATAATATTTTAATAACATATTGATGTTTAGTGAAACTCGGTTTTACGTACAATGCAAGCAATCGAGGAATGTTCCTCTTGTGTGTATCCAAGACAAGACAATGTTGTGTGTAGTGAAAGTTTCATTTGGTGATGCATATAACATAATACATAAAAACAAAATATTTCTCATAAAATATCAGGTGTTACAACATCTGCAAAGACACCATCATTCCAATGTAGAGGGTGAGTACAACTACTCAGTTTGATTTCCCCAAATGACTTCTCTACACAAGCCACTAGGATAAAACCATTAGCACATTTATGTAAAACAGCTTATATAAAATAATCAAAAGTGAAACCATTACCATGAGCCAAACTCACCCTTACCAATCCATCTCACCCAAACCAAGAAACCAAGGGGAAGCTAAAAAAACATTACCCAAGCCATTTCATCATTTACACATTAGTGCAAAAATTTCCATTTTGAAAAGAAATGCACACAATGCAACCATAATGGTGGAACTTCTATCCAACCCGTTCACCCATTCACAACTAGCGGTACATCCCGACCACTTATCTTTTGATGGGGGCCCTTCTGTCCACTATCCATCCCCTTTTAATATTGGTACTTCCCGACCACTTCCACACAACATTCCAAATCAAGCCATAACCAAGCATTGAACACCAAGGCCACAATAACATGCAATCAACCATTCCCATTACATACCTACCAATTCAATACATCACTCATTTATTGAAAACACCCTTTAACCATTTTCTATGCCAAATAAAATTTCAATAAAATACAATTTTTATTGAAAACCATTTCCCATCAACCATTATCACAAATCAAACACAGTAACCCAATTTAAAATATCCATTTTAAAATCTATAACAAGATCATTTCTACCCAAAAACACTTTTTCCAAAAATATACCCAAAACATCACCCAAGGGATTTCCTACCAAATTCTCACATCAAAACATAATTAATTTTTAGCACAAAAAATTAATTGTAACCAACCACCACTAGTTCTAACCATGTGGAGTCGAGAGAGAAGCCACCTACCTATTGGGTTCTGTAAAAATAGACCCATAAGAAACAGCTCCTCAAAACCGACAAACGCACCACCGAAGCCTCTCTAGATCTTCTTCCCTAACATCCAAAAGACATAAAATTAACATCCAAGGAAACCAAAACACTAGATCTACACACAACAGGTGTAGAGCTTGAAAACCGAGAGAGAGGGATATGTAGATCTAGAGGAAAGCACAAAGAAACTGAGAGGAGAGACCTACCTTGGAGACACCACCTTCAATCCACCAAGAAACCTATTAAAAATGCTTCCACGACAAGTGGGAGATTACCCTCAACCTCTATGAACGCGAAATCCTGAGTGAGGATAAAGTGGGAGAGAATTTGGAGAGAAATGATGCAACCCTGAGGGATCCCGGATATAAAACCCTACTTTTATGTGGCTTCACGGTTATCCTACACGATTTGGAAAACTGTGTGCTAACCATACACACACTACTGCCTCTAGATCAAGGGTCTTCATGGTTGCGTCACACAGTTTGGTGAACTGTGTGCAGGCTATGTGAAGCTTACTATCTCCCCCTGCATGGTTTCCTAGAGAACCCGCACGGTTTACCTTAACTGTGCTCAAACTGTGCTCGATTAGAATAGTTTCCAAACTTATTCAAAACCATTCCAAACTCTCTCAACCTATTGTCAACTCATCCCATGCACTTATAAAAAATAAAGAAGTATAAAGAAATAGTACATACCATAAATAGGGGTGCTACATTTTCCTTGATTACCATAATGTAATTTCATCATTAAAATACTTTGGTAACCTTTATGTATCATCCCTTTTATTAGTATGTATTGATGTGGTGACCTTTATACATTATCATGTTGAACATCTTGTATCAACATGGTGACATATATATATATATATATATATATATATATATAAACAGTATGGAATTTATATATTAGGAACTTGTTATATTCTTGGAAGAAACATTTACATATCATCCTACTTACCATTATATGTCATCATGGTGAAAATAAAATATTATCCCATTGATTTAAATACCATCCTTGGAATCTTTTCCAATTAAGTATTTTTTTCTTTTCCTAAAATATCATAAATGAGATCCTTGTGTTCAAACTGTGGATTGTTTTTGAAACTCAAAAAATTTCATAACATACCTCTATACATTTACCATTCAAATAAAAATACTCTTCCAAATTTACTTATCAACAACTTCATTAAAAATATTTCCGACTCAAAATTTATAAAATATTATTCTCAAATCATCTAACATAAAATATTCAAAAACATAAACCAGAAAAATAATAACTTTCACATACACTACCCAAATAACGTTTGAATGCATTATAGATTAACTTATTGTATAATTATAATTAATAGAACTTTATATCATCAATAATAAAAAACAAATTCACTGCATCGAATTTAATCATTCTAGCTACATGGATTTAATAACAATTATTATTATAAATATATCTCTTTCATATAGTGATATTTATTTCAAAATATATAGATTTACATTCCATGTATCCACCCATTGAAAATACAATTAAAATATCCTTATTTAAATAATTTTCAATTCGCACTCTCACCCTTTTTTATAAAATCCAATAGTAATTACCTCGTCATATATACTCCCCCTTCACACATTCAATATGTAACACCCCAGGTAAATAAAGAATATGTTATTTTTTTATTTATCCCTATTTGTGGAAAAAATGTCAATATTAATTTAAATGGAACGCTATGCTCGATGGCTTACCCAATACGTAACAATGAGTTCCTTTGAAATCTTACGTTGCACTCTAATAATAAAATAATATTATTTTAAATGGTAGTTAACACATAGCCATTGCATTGGAAGGAATGAATAGAAATAACTAAAATACGACTATATATGTTTGTTAAATGTTTTTACTTTTATCCAATAAATTTTAGAGGCTTAAAATACAAATGAATCCAATCTTAAGCATTGAATACACTAGTATTTTTAAAAGATTGTTTTACTACCTTTTGATGGAAGACATTTTTAAATAAAACTTTTGACAATTTTATAAGATCTATTTTTCAAAATAAAAATATTATTTATGATTGGGACATTGAAATTTACCTAGGGTTAATTTTTGGTATATTTCTCACAATGTTCATTTTTCAATGAATAGTGAAAAATACTGCATTTTACATCAAAACTGCTTTTTCATATAATTTATTTATATGGTTATATTATATTATTAATTTGTTTTAAAGTGTAATTAGAATATATTTTTACCATTTAATAAAATTATGGTCATTGGGATTAATTTCACTTTGGAATTGGGCACAAACAAGTGCCAAACTTTTCATGAATATTGTTTCAAAAAACCTGCTATTTGTTTTGACAACGAGAATTATTTTTAAATTAATTATTGCAATTTATGATTTTGGAATTTGGTAAAATGGACTACATATTTGGAATCAGAAGTTCCAAATTATTTAATTAAGACTCTTTTATTTTTGAGCATTATGAATAGTAATGACGGTAATTATCTTTAATTATCTTGATTAATGAGTAATCAGGTAGTTAAAGATAATAAAATAATATCATAATAATAATGAATGACCACAACATGTGTCCTAAGGATACTGGTTGTCTCATGGCAGACCATGGGATGCCTTGTGCCAATCTTGGGGGCCCCATGGAATCATTTTTTTTGAGAAAGTGACTTTTTATCTTTTTATTTTTAAAGAATGTTAAATGTAACTAAGAATGTATCACCTAAATAAAATATTTTTAATTTCATCTACATAAATGATATTTTGACCTATAAATAGTCATTAGAAAGCTAAAAATATTTTCTACATCATAGTATTTTTTTAATTTTTATACATTAAATAAATTAAATTATTTATGACATCATAATGATGCAGCGATGACCTCATTATTTAACGATTTAAATAAAATGGAAAGATAATGTAACATCTAAGACCTACACATGTCCAAAACCTATTTTATGAGTTTATTTAGAACCCTTATCAAATTATCCTTGAAAAAAATAAATGTGGGACCATTAAAATCCGAAACTCAATCTAATATAAAGTAATGTTTTTTTACTTTCCAAGAGTGCCCCTCCTCTCCTCTTATAAAATTACCCCACCTCTACCTCTTTACCCACACTACCAAAGCCTTTGGATCGGCCACTCCCTTCCCATTTTGCCTCTCCACATCCCTCTCTAACTCCTTGAAGTCTCACATTGGGCATAAGTCTTCCCAAAGAAGACATTGAGCTCAAATCAAAAGGAGTTACCCAATTTTAAGGTAGTGTCTTCTCTTGTGTTCTTATGTTTTATTTTGCTTCTCCAACCCCCTAAAATCGTTTTATTAATTTATTTTGTTACAAATCCAGTATCTTAAATATACTAGGATGTTTTTATATGAAGGATTCGAGCTACACTTACACACACCTACATCTAATGGTTAAAGAACATACTGTTTCTGTGGATGGTGAATTTCTGCCTCACGAAACGATGATTGTTCAACATTCTTCTAACACCTTCAATGGTGGCCTTTAAGATGACACTATAATTATATATGATATATAATATTTTTATTTTTTACTTAATCTTCTTTATTTTTTTCATTTATGGCATATCTTTATGGTTTCCATTATGGGTAAACGCAATATCTTTATTTAAGGAAGTGCGGACTACCGCCCCCTCAAAGTGATTTGATTCGTTCATACCATATGTGGTACATATAAAGGATATATTTAATGATATTATATATGATACCATACGGGAATTAAAATACTATTATGTATCATTATGTTTTAATTCCATTAAATATGAAATAGAAATGGAAGTAGCATTCATGCGTACGTACGGCTTACCGTCTCCATGAACGGTACATTTGATTTCTTATCTCAAAATGTTATGTACTATTATAAGTACATATATATAATGGATATATATGTAATATATTGAATCTAAATGATGGATATCATTCAGGAATTATAACATATATATATCTTTTATTTTGTTTTAATTCAATTAATATGACAAAAAAAATTAAAGTAGCGTTCATGCGTACATACGGCCTACCGTCTCCATGAACAATGCTTTTCATTTTTTATCTCCAAATGCTATGGAAAAGTATAAAATGAATACATACTGGATATATATGATATTTAAAACATCAATACTATTCGGGATATGATGTACTTATAACTACATGGAAAATTATTTTCCAACAAGTTCAACTTTTGACTCATGTACCAATGATCGTTTAAACGACCGTTATTAAATAAAATAATTACATAGTGTTAATGACATGTTAATAAGTGATATAAAAGGAATAATGAAATTGAAAAAGGTTATTAAGGAAGTAGAAAGTAACTCAAGTTTATTATTCAGGAGATTAAAGAACGATCGAGTCATGTCGGACCCAAGGTAAGGGATCCTACTCCTCTCTTTCTTTTTAAGTACACTATTTTACGTCATTCCTTTTAAAGATCATATTTCTTGTTATTGGGATGTTATTGTATATTACTCTTACTGTAATTTTTATCTTCATATGATGAGAGAACCTATTCTCTCTCATCAATCCATTTTGGAAGTTTTGAGTGGCGCCGTTAGGCTGCCGAATTTTCGTAAGAGATCTATCCTCTCTCTTTCTTTTTATGTACTCTCCTTTATGTCACTTATTTTAAGCTACTCTTTGTTATGTTGGGGGATGTTATTTTATATTCCTCTTTCTGTAAACTTTATGTTAATATGATGAGATACCCTATTTGATCTCATCAATCCATTTTTGGATGTTTTAAGTGGCGTCGTTAGGCTGCCGAGTTGTCATAACGGATTTTTCTTCTCACTTTTATTCCCATGAGATTTATGCTACATTTGCCAAAATTTCTTCTGAGTGGTGTACTTAATTACCATTATTTTACTCATTGTGTAATATACTTTCTTTTATGAGTAGTTACATCAATTTTGTATTGTCCTTCTTTCACAAGATGTATGTTTCGAAAGATACCCATGTCGGTAAGGGATTCTTTCAACCTCCTCTTTTTAAAAGAATTCTTTTGTTGGGTATTTTAATTTACATATTTATATGTTGGTATATGTTCTCATATATCCTTATTGATGTAAATTTTATGTCCAAGTGATGAGATACCCTTTTTTTATCTCTCATCAACTCATTTTGATTTGACGTTGTTAGGTTGTCAAGGGAACTTCTTAACCCAATTTCGATTTCTTTGGGTTCAACATGTAGTTATTGAATATTTCATCCTTTGAATATGTGTGAATGACCTTTGATTATTTTACACATAATATCCACTTATATTTGGTGTATTCGTTTTTCACACATAATTATGTAATTGATTTATCCTTAAACCAAGGATAACGTCTTTGTAAGGGACTTTGTCTCAATCTCCTTTCATTGAGGCATATTTTATTTTATAAACAACCTTCTTTTATACGGTGTATAAACCCCTTTGACTTTTATGTTTATCTAAAAGTAATCCTTTTTATACGAAGCATTTTACAAAACGAGAAAAGGGAATGTTTTTTTCGTACGTATGGGCGACAACGACTTCTCCGCCGCCATGACCATTATTTGAGTTTCGGCTTCCTCTACAAGACATACAATTTATTTAAAAGAAAAATAAATACCATGTTTTACTTTTATATTATTTTGGTATTGAAAATGGGTTTCATAATATTTTTATATCACTGTGTTGTATTGATATCTTGTGATTGAAAAGTGGAATTGTTATGTTTCCTTTATGCATGTTTTATGTGATACGATTATGTTGTGGTTCTTGGGCATTATTATGAAGAAGGGTGATTCCGTGATAAACTATTGCCAGGTGATCCCGATATAGCTCTCTAATGCATTGGGTAATGTTAAGGAGTGAAATGTTAAGGTTTCTCTGAAGAGATTTAGGGAATATACTATGATGGGTATTCCAAATGTAACCAAGAGGGTTACTCCCTACGTAAGAATGTTATGAATGCCTCAAGTTATCTTTAAGTATTATGATTTCTATGATTTATTCATGATCTTATGAGGTATGTTATAGTGCCTATGTTTTATGGGTAAAGTATGATTTCATTCTTATGTATATATGAACTCATGTTTCCTTTCCATATTTTTATAACCCTTACTGAGCTTTTTATGCTCATCCCAAGTTTTTGAAATGTTTTTCAAAGGTCAAGGGAAAGGTACATGATGTGATGATAGTGTCAGGGATGTGTCAAAAAAAGAATCAATGTTTTATTTTAAATATGTTTTCGTTGATGGGAAGAATGAATATTGTCTTTTATGTAACCACATTGTTTAAATGTGGAATGTAATGCAAGTTTCATGATCTAATTATCTAAAACTCTAAACCTGAAAACATCCTCAATGTGTAATCTTGTAATAACTCAAGATTAAGTAAGGTTTAAGGCTAGGGAATTATAGTTGGTATCAAAGGTCGGTTTAGATAACTTTAGAGGTTAGGGTATTCTCTAAGAATAAGTGACAGTACCTTAATGGATAGGATTTCAGAAAGAGTCCTAGTTTTAGATAAAGTGAATGAGTAAGTATATATAAGTGGTTATCTTCATCATTAGTACGTGATGGTTTTTTTGATATAATCACACTGACAGTTCTGTTTTTAGTGAATGGATGGATCTAGTAGGTACCAAAGTGACAATATGTTTGAAGGAAACTGTGGTGGTTCTCTGATTAAGAGACTGGATGAAATGGGGTATTCAATTAGGAAACTTGTGGTTGTTCTAAACCAACTATCAAGGAGTCATGATCATCCACTTGAACTTTGGTATGTTCTGTAATGCATCATGTACGAGATGACCAATCGATGTGGAAGTTCAGGTAATAATTATAAAGGTAACCATTATGGTTTATATGATCCTTACTTTTGAGGAAATTATGGGTTATTATATGTTATGATGGAAAATGAAAGGCATGTGATAAACTTGAGGTTAAAATATGTTATGATTATTTTTGATGATTTTATCTCTTTTTGGGGAATGATTTCGGAATTATATAGTTTTGGAAAAAGGACAACACGCAGACCGTGTGACAACCCGTCACGTCGAACAAAGCTACAGGAATCAAACCCACAACCAAACTGCAACAGGTATTTATCACCTACCAATGGACTACGTGAATTCCCTGGTTAGTTTGACTGATTATTTTTAGTTAGATGATTTTATGAATTAAGAGTAATTTTATTTTGGGTTATCTATGGAAATATATTAACCTATCATGGAAGATATGTGATTAGGTTAATTACTTTTCAATATGAGACTTTAAGGGCAACTGATGTTGTTTGGAGATAAATGTTACGATTTACCATGGAAGACTATGTGACTAAATCCTTAAAAAATTGGGGTTTCAATCTTAGTTTGGTTTAATTTGAATAATTATATGGAGAAATTTTTTATCGAATGGTCCTTGTTGAACATTGGGTTTTGTTGGACAAATTTTGGATATTAAGCAAAGATTTTCTTTTTATAAAGGGTTATCCTTTTCTAGATTATCTGATCTTGTACTAACCTTTTTGGTTTTGGTTTTGGTTAAAGTCTAAAGAAATGGGAAGTATATAGTTCTATTTTTTGGATTAGGTGATTCTCTAGAAGTTGATTATAGTACTCTTTATGTGAACAAGTCTTCCTAAATACTCATATTTTGTAGAAAATATGATTTTGTGTAGGGAATCAAATAAAAGTTGAAAGTCCACATGATAAGTGATTATGTTCCCTTATGAATAAATTCCTCAATGAAGAGTAACTTAAAACAAAAACGTTTTCTGTTAACTTTTCCTACTGGGGAATCGAATACCGTTTAACCCATCACAAGTTTGTGATTTTCTTATGGTTAACTTTCTCCTAGACATGTTTACTATCACTCTCCATCAGAACATGCCCATTTGTTTTTTCCTCCATGTCCATATTTTCATAATTGGAATCCTAGTATGGGTTAACTCGGGTGACCTTTGTACTTATCATTATTTATTTTAAAGTGATTGTTTAATTGACTCTTGTTCCGATGTGGGATTTTCAATGATGTTTCCAAGCCCAGTTTTAAAATTGCGAGGACGCAATTCCCAAAAGGGGGGATAGATGTAACACCCCAGGTAAATAAAGAATATGACATTTTTATATTTATCCCTATTTGGGGAAAAATGTCAATATTAATTTAAATGGAACGCTATGCTCGATGGCTTACCCAATACGCAACAACGAGTTCCTTTGAAATCTTACGTTACACTCTAATAATAAAATAATATTATTTTAAATGGTAGTTAACACATAGCTGTTGTATTGGATGGAATGAATAGAAATAACTAAAATACTATTATATATGTTTGTTAAATGTTTTTACTTTTATCCAATAAATTTTAGAGGCTTAAAATACAAATGAATCCAATCTTAAGCATTGAATACACTAGTATTTTTAAAAGATTGTTTTACTACCTTTTGATGGAAACCCATTTTTAAATAAAAAATTTTACATTTTTATAAGCTTTATTTTTCAAAATAAACATAATTTTATGATTGGGACATTTAAATTTAACTTGGGTTAATTTTTGGTATTTTTCTGACAATGTTCATTTTTCAATGAATAGTGAAAAATACTACATTTTACATCAAAATTGCTTTTTTATATAATTTAATTAGATGGTTATATTATCTTTTTAATTTGTTTTAAAGTGTAATTAGAATACTTTTTTACCATGTAATACAATTATTGTCATTGTGATTAATTTCACTTTGGAAATGGGCATAAACCAGTGTCAAACTTTTCATGAATATTGTTTCAAAAAACCCCGCTATTTGTTTTGACAACGGGAATTATTTTTAAATTAATTATTGTAATTTATGTGTTTGGAATTTGGTAAAATGGACTAAATATTTGTAATCAGAAGTTCCAAATTATGTAATTAAGAATCTTTTATTTTTAAACATTATGAATTGTAACGACGGTAATTATCATTAATTATCTTGATTAATGAGTAATCAGGCAGTTTAAGAAATAAAATAATATCATAATAATAAAAAATTACCACAACATGTGTCCTAAGGATACTGGTTGTCTCATGGCCGACAATGGGATTCCTTGTGCCAAACATGGGGGCCCCATGGAATCACTTTTGTGAGAAAGTGACTTTTTATCTTTTTATTTTTAAAGAATGTTAAATGTAACAAAGAATGTATCACCTAAGTAAAATATTTTTAATTTTGTCTTCATAAAGGCTCCTTTGGACTATAAATATTCATTGGAAATATAAAACGATTTTCTATATCATAGTAATTTTTTATAATTTTTATACATTAAATAAATTAAATTATTTATGACATCATAATGATGCAGCGATGACCTCATTATTTAACGATTTAAATAAAATTGAAAGATAATGTAAAATCTAAGACCTACACATGTCCAAAACCTATTAGATGGGTGGATTTCGAACCCGTATCACCTTATCCTTGAAACACCTCAATGTGGGACCATTAAAATCCTAAACTCATTCTAATATAAAGTAACATTTCATTACTTTCCAAGAGTGCCCCTCCTCTCCTCTTATAAAAGGCCCCCGCCTCTACCTCCTTACCAACACTTCCAAAGACTTTGGCTCGGCCAACCACTTCCCATTTTTCCTCTACACAGCAATCTATAACTCCTTGAAGCCTCACTTTTTGCAGAAGTCTTCCCAAGGAAGCCTTTGAGCTCAAATAAAAAAGGAGTTACCCAATTTAAAGGTAGTGTCTTCCCTTGTGTTCTTATGTTTCATTTTGCTTCTCCAACCCCCTAAACACTTTTTATTCGTTTATTTTGTAACAAATCCAGTATCTTAAATATAATATGATGTTGTTATAAGATGGATTCGAGTGACACTTACACACACATACATCTAATGGTTAAAGAACATACTGTTTCTGTGCATGGCGAATTTATGCCTCATGAAACGATGATTGTTCAACATTCTTCTGACACCTTCAAATGTGGCCATTAAGATGACACTATATTTATATATGATATATAATATGTTTATGTTTTACTTAAGCTTATTTATTTTTTCATTTATGGAATACCTTTATGGTTTCCATTATGGGTAAACGCGATATCTTCATTTAAGGAAGTGCGGACTACCGCCCCCTCAAAGTGATTTGATTCGTTAATACCATATGATGTACGTATAAAGGATATATTCAATGATATTATATATGATACCATACTTGAATTTAAATACTATTATGTATCATTATGTTTTAATTCCATTAAATATGAAATAGAAATGGAAGTAGCGTTCATGCGTATGTACGGCTTACCATCTCAATGAACGGTACATTTCATTTCTTATCTGAAAATGTTATGTACTATTATAAGTACATATATATAATGGATATATATGTAATATATTACATCTAAATTATGGATATCATTCTGGAATTATAACATATATATATATCTTTCATTTTTTTTTAATTCCATTAATATGACAAAAAAATTAATGTAGCGTTCATTCATACGTACGACCTACCGTCTCCATGAATGGTGCTTTTAATTTTTATCTCCAAATGATATGTAATATTATAAAAAGAATATATACTGGATATATATGATATTTAAAACATCAATACTATTCTATATATTATGTACCTATAACTACATGGAATATTATTTTCCAACAAGTTCAATTTTTGATTCAAGTACCAATGATCGTTTAAACGACCGTTATTAACTAAAATAATTACATAGTGTTCAGGACATGGAAATAAGTGATATAAAAGGAATAATGAACATGAAAAAGGTTCTTAAGGATGTAGAAATTAACTCATGTTTATTATTCAGGAGATTAAAGAATGATCGAGTCAAGTCAGACCCAAGGTAAGGGATCGTACTCCTCTCTTTCTTTTTAAGTACACTCTTTTATGTCATTCCTTTTAAAGATCATATTTCTTGTTATTGGGATGTTATTTTATATTAATATTACTGTAATTTTAATGTTCATATGATTAGAGACCCTATTCTCTCTCATCAATACATTTTGGATGTTTTGAGTGGCGTCGTTATGCTGCCTAATTTTCGTAAGAGATCTATCCTCTCTCTTTCTTTTTATGTACTCTCCTTTATGTCACTTATTTTAAGCACCTATTCGTAATGTTGGGGGATGTTCTTTTATATTACTCTTTCTGTAAACTTTAGTTTAATATGATGAGAGACCCTATTTTATCTCATCAATCCATTTTTGGATGTTTTAAGTGGCGCTGTTAGGCTGCCGAGTTTTCGTAAGGGATTTTTCATCTCACTTTTATTCCCGTGAGATTTATGCTACATTTTCCCCAATTTCCTTTGAGTTTTGTATGTACTTCCCATTATTTTACTCATTGTTTAATATAATTTCTTTTATGAGTATTTACATCAATGTTCTATTGTCCTTCTTTCACGAGGTGTATGTTTCGAAAGATACCCATGTTGGTAAGGGAACCTTTCACCCTCATCTTTTTAAAAGACTTATTTTGTTGGGTCTTTTAATTTACATATTTATATGTTGGGATGTGTTCTCATGTATCCTTATTGATGTAAATTTTATGTCCAAGTGATTAGATAAACTTTTTTTATCTCTCATCAACTCATTTTGATGTGATGCCGTTAGGCTGTCAAGGGAACTTCTTAACCCAATTTCGATTTCTTTGGGTTCAACATGAAGTTGTTGAATATGTCATCCTTTGAATATGTGTGAATGACCTTTGATTATTTTACACATAATATCCACTTATATTTGGTGTATTCATTTGTCTCACATAATTATGTAATTGATTTATCCTTAAACCAAGGATATCGTCTTTGTAAGGGACTTCGTCTCAATCTCCTTTCATTGAGGCATATTTTATTTTATACACAACCTTCTTTTATATGGTGTATAAACCCCTTTGAATTTTACGTTTATCCAAAATGAATCTTTTTTATATGAAGGATTTTACAAAACGAGAAAAGGGAATGTTTTTGTCGTACGTATGCGGCGACAACGACTTATCCGCCGTCGTGACCATTATTTGAGTTTCGGCTTCTTCTACAAGCCTTACCTTTTATTTAAAAGAAAAATAAATACCATGTCTTACTTTTCTTTTATTTTGGTATTGAAAATGGGTTTCAAAATTTTTTTATATCAATGTGTTGTATTGATATCTTGTCATTGAAAAGTGGAAATGTTATGTTTCTTTTATGCATGTTTTACATGATACGATTATGTTGTGGTTCTTGGGAACTATTATGAAGACGGGTGGTTCCGTGATAAACTAAGGGAGGGTGAGCCCGATATAGATCTCCAATTCATTGGGTAATGCGAAGGAGTGAAATGTTAAGGTTTCTCCGAAGAGATTTAGGGAATATACTGTGATGGGTATTCCAAACGTAACCAAGAGGGTTACTCCCTATGTAAGAATGTTATGAATGCCTCAAGTTACCTTTATGTCTTATAACTTCTACGATTTATTCATGATTTTATGAGGTATGTTAAAGTTCCTATGTTTTATGGGTAAAGTATGATTTCATTTTTATGTATATATAAACTCATGTTTCCTTTCCATATTTTTATAATCCTTACCGAGCTTTTTATGATCATCCCATGTTTTTGAAATGTTTTTCACAGGTCAAGGGAAAGGTAAAAGATGTGATGATAGTGTCAAGGATGTGTCAAAAAAAGAATCAATGTTTTATTTTAAATATGTTTCCGTTGATGCGAAGAATGAATACTGTTTTTTATGTAACCACTTTGTTTAAATGTAGAATGTAATGCAAGTTTCATGATCTATTTATCTAAAACTCTAAACCTGAAAAGATCCTCAATGTGTAATATTGTAATAACTCAAGATTAAGTAAGGTTTAAAGTTGGGGCCTTATAAAATACATTTTTCATATTTTCAATGATCAATACTATAGCATTTTTAGGGAATCTTTATTCCATTTCACTTATAAACTATATACATTCATAGTTGAACCTCCATATTTGAAAAAAAAAACATCTTCATAACCCACTAGATACAAAAAGCTCACATCATAATCTCTTGGTAGTATCAATAATTTGAATGTTACCTTTAAAAAAATCGTTGTTTTATCCACCTATAAATTATCCTTCACTCTTTATTTGTTGGATCCATTTACCTCCCCCCCCACCATAAATTTTTAGGTTCCTAATTAACTACTTGTTTATCAAATATTTTTATGTATTCATCACTGGTAGAACACTATATTCTATAATATAGAACAAATTAATATTAACAAATAAAAAAATTCTATTTTTTCATATTTCAAAATTTTAACTTCTTCCTTTCCATTGTTGAATTTTTTCAAAATATTTCAATTGGGTGAATATTCCATTTGGTAATGAGGTGTTAAATTTTTAATTAAGAATAATAAGTAGTTAATTAATGCATGAAAAAGAAGTCCAATTCAATGACATAAAAATTTTCCATTTTAATCACATATTTCTAAAAACATGTACAACTTGTTATTTTTACAATCAACATGAAATATTATAATATTTATCACACTAAGAGAAAACCAAAAAATAATAAAAATTAATGTACCATGTTTTTAATTTATACCATGTTTTGATGAAATTTAAAACACATGTTTAAAATGATATTTTTATCTAACATGTTATCCACGAACCTTCCGTACATCAAAGGGATTAGAGATTTCAATATGTGGAGAACCTGCCTTTGAATTATCATCCAAAAATCCCCAAATATACTATTAGTTTTTTAATACACATATTGAGATATTTTTAAGCACATGGATGCCACATGATTTTAATTAAGCATTCTTCCCTAAGAATTTTGGTATCATAAAGAATAATTAGATTACACTGCTTTATTTTAAAATTAATAATTAAATAAAAATTCAATTAATTTTACTTCATCTTCAATTAAGTTATATTATACTTTTCTTGCTAGACAATGCCACTAGTGATATGACATAATATCATTTTTTACCTCTATGTTTTTTATAACATCACTTCATTTTCTGAATATTTATTTGGAACCACATTTATTACATATATTTATGTACATCATTTTAACATCATCACCATAGAATGAAATTAAATATTAAATAATGAATCCCAAATATGTTTTTATCACCATTTATTTAATTTTAAATAATCCCTTTATTCCAATTTAAAATTATCAAACCAAATACAATTTGGGAAATGAAATTGTTTAGAAACCATTTATTTTAAATAAATTCTTTTATCTGAATAGTAGCCCATATATTATATATACCCATTAAATCTAAATAATTTTAATTTATATTAAACAAATTTAAACATAGGAGAATATGGTTACTTGTTGGTAATCCTTAATGTTATTGTTGTTGTTCGTCTTGATGAACCAACCAATTTTTTTTATATTTCTTCTCAGAATTAATAATGTATATTATTTATATAACACCACTAATCAAAAACATAATTCCTGTTATTTTATTTATTTATCTACATATTTCTTATCTTTGGATTCTAAACAGATGCGTGTTTTATCCCACTTGTACATATTTATTTATATGATTCTCCATTATTAAATATTAAGTTACAATTAATATATAATGAGTGTAATATTCCATTGACCATCATTTATTTCCCTACCATTTAATTTTTATAACCACTATGTCAATATTCATGCATACTTTCGTCAATTTTTATTTGATCCAACTCAAAATTTCCCATACTCACTAACTCGTTTTTAAAATAAAAAATATAAATTTAACACTCTCGAGGGATTTTATTTCTTTATCATCCAAATTTGATTTCAATTTTTCTAATATTAGTGTTTTTGGGTAATCCATTATTATATCATGGTTTTCTATTTTTTGGGAACTATAATTTTCATTTAGAGTGGTCAGTATATTTCTTACCATAATATAATTTCTTTTCACGAATCCATTATTCCTATTTTTCATTAGAATGGAATAAATCCTTCTAACAGAATTATATATTATTTTAATATAATATATATCGATATGTCAATGGTTAACCCAATTATATAAAATCATGATAACCGCAAACATCATGTAGTTATTTCTCATATAAGTTATTTATGAATTTGGTTTTACTCCACAACTGATCCATTTGGATTTTAGATATGGACCCATTGTGTGACCCAATCATCAATAAAATAATAAACTTATACCTACTTACTTTTGAGAGTAATCTTCTCCATATTTTTACAAATATCATTCTTATTTCCCATATATAGATTTATTATTTTTAAACAACATTTTTTTAATTCTACCATTAGAGATCTTACCATATCCTTTCATTTTATGGAAATTAATTAAAGAAACTTTACCATCATGTTTTTCTCTATAAATTAGTTATCCTATATTATAAAATTTATCCAAAAACTTCATTTATATATTTTATCGCCTATTTAGGTTCTTTTAAAAGTGATAATGTATATTTTTATCTTCTTATTTGAGGATATTTTTTCTTTCATAGTGTGTATTTTTTTTTGTTATCCTCAATTTCCCTTCCATTCACCACCAATTATTGAGATGAAGACATTTTCGTCCACTTATACATCCATTATCCTTCTATTCATTAATACCTATTTTAACATGAATGCAGATTTATCTAAAATCATATTCAAAAGTTGATCAACCTTCTTTTATAGTGTTTGGATCTCATTTTTGTGGTTATATTAATATTATTCATATTGAACACCTAATAGTGTTGATACTTCATCCAATAAATCAACATCATCTCTATCATTATGGGGTAATAAGAAATTAGATGTTTTCATGTGTCTTTTAAATAAATATTAGAGTTTGATTTATAAATATATATGGAAGTTCTCACCATGATTCGTGATCCCCTATTCTAGTGGGATTTCTTCTTATTTTTCATTATCGTATTATCCAGTGAAATAATTTAATCTTCAACAGGTCTTTTAATGATTTCTAATTATTTCTATATATTCAATCTTTTAATATTGTAAATATTACGATATTCATTGTTTCAACTAATTTATCAAATCTATATTCTAATAATGTATAAATATTAAAAAACAACCAAAATGAGAAATTTTTTTGAGTACCTAAATTGTTAATACTTTCTGAAATAAATTTTTAGAGTCCTATATCATATATTTTTTCATTTTACATCCTTAAATTGGAATCTAATTTTATATATTTTCCAATATATTAATTATAAGCCTATAAAAACAAAATAATTCAAATTTTTCCACTACAAAAATTTCATACTATTCATTAATTGATGATTGAAAATTTCACCCAAATGGATAGAAACTCAAATAAATTAATTTTGAAAGAAAAAATTTAAATAAATCCTTTTGAATATAATAACAATTTTTGGGACCAAACAAGAATATAACACCCATAGGAGGGTCAATCAAGGATCACACCTCATTAATAAATTTCTCTTATTTTTTCCATATATCATATGTAACATGTTCCTTCATTGGAAAGAATACGTTCAATATCACACTCTATTTTTATCAATAAAACTGAATATTATAAAAGAATACAGAGAGATAAGCACGTGTATACAATAGTTTTGTACATGGGTTTCCATGTTGAGATAATCCATTGAGAATAAACATGATGTGGTAATAGAATACAATACTTTACTACACTCACTTTTAGTAGATATTTGATTTTATGTCACAGTAACTACAAAATAAGCCAAACATACCATATAATGTTTATGAAAGACACACTGTCAATAATAGGGCGTAAAGACCCAAAAGTTATATTTAAAAATATAAAAAATGATTTTTTGATTTAGAGAATTGGGACCTTATGAGAGGTAATATGGTAATTTACATTAGTAAAATATATTAAAAATATTTCCTTAAGGTTTTATTGTTCTTGAGATGTGATAATTAATATTTTCATGGAACATGGTTTCAATCCTATTTTGTATGAGTTTTAATACTATTAAATAAATATAACTTTTTCTGATGTTTCAAAGCATTGATATCTCTTAATAGGATATCTATGTGTAAATATCATCTTCTTAATTGAGATTGAAATGTTGGGTTTTTTCCAAAGGAGGTATAAACATTATTTAGGTATTAGTATGCTAATTTTTATATTTTTTGTTCCACTCACTCCTATTATAACAATCATTTCCATGATAAAAAAGTAAAAATTTAACCATGTTGGTACCACCAAACTGAAGGGAGATGATGAGATATGGTATAAGAGAAATGTATGAGAAGTTCGATCATCTTGGATTATGATATAGAGTCTGAGGCGACTCAGGTATAAAATAAATAAAAATAGAATCATTTTAGTGTATTATTACTGTTATATCTAAATAAGATTCAACCCATAACCTGAAGGGATTATATTCATTTGATAGTAGATACATAATAATCTTATTTGAGAATAATATCCATCATCTCCCATAAGATATTCTCATACAGTATATTTCCTTGAAAAGCCATACATAATCCATTCCTTACAATCATAGGGAAATTGAAAAGTATGAAATAGTGAGATTATATTCCGAATATGGGTAAATATAATATCCTAAAATATTAAATGAAATATAATGATCAATAGAAAAAATGATATGGTAACCCAATATTTGAAAACCCAAATATTATTATTTTGTGACCATTATAAACTATCCAAAAAATTTCTTGGTATGAATAGGATGTAATAAATAAATATATAAATACAAATAAAGGTCTTGCTCAATATAAAATTATTCATTATTTATTAGTAAATAACCACTCAATTTTTATTAATGGCGTTTTATGTTACAAAAATATGTTTTCTTCAAAATGTTTTTACTTTTGGTTGAAATATAATTTAAATAATTTTTAGAAATTTTATATTTTTTTTAAAAAAAACTTCATTCATTTTTATAATTAAAATTAAAATATATTACTCAAGTTACATTTTTTTTATTTTTCTGATAAGTTATATTTTTTAATGAATATTTAAAAAAGTCTATTTTTTTATAGAAAAAAATATTTTATTTTCCATTATTAACCATATAAAATTTTATTTTGTATTAAAACTAATTTTTTATAGGGATATATTGATTTAAAATAAAATAAATACCTTTTTCGAGTGGAATTTTTTCCAATATTTTGTATAATACCATTTAATATTTAAAAGGGATTTTTTCTAAAAACATTTTTTAGTCTTTTTTTGTAACATAAATTAGGAATTATAATTTTCATAGTAAATGTTTTTTAATTATGAAATACAGATTTCATATTTTTAAATCAAGGGTACCAGTATTTTATATTGGCTCAGTTAATTTTTTTACATTATTGATTTTTACAATAATTTATTTTCATGATAAAAGTTAAATCATGTAATTAATGTTATAAATAAAAATATAATGACAAAAAATTACTCTAACACATCCTTTAATTTTATTGGATGAGTATATATCATCCATTATTATATAAAAGTTGAATATATAAACTTTTCTTAAATTTTTACATGATTTTGACCTTGAAAATATTTATGTCAATTTGAATAAAAAAATTTCACAATATAAATTTGGTTGAAAACAATTTTTTAACATATTTATAAGTAATAGAAATAATTTTTTATAAATATTAATTTTAATTATAAATCATTTTTTTCATTATGGTAATTTATTTTTAATTTTTAGTGATTAAATAATTTCTTAAGGTTCTTATTCAAATCTAACACAGTTATTATTCAAGTTGTAAAAAAATAAAGACAATGTTTTTTAAGAAGATAAAAATATTATTATTTAAAATATAATTTTCATTTTTTTTTAGAAAAAATAGTATATATTATTTCTATGTGGAGTAATTTTATTCTAATTCCATTTTTATAAATTTATTATTCAATTTAAATTAATAGTTTCATAGATGGCATTAATGATATTTTAATATAAATCATATTCTATTAAATATTTTTGAAATCCAAAAAAGCATATCTTCATTAATGTGATTTTGAAAAGGATTAAAATTCCAATAATGGTTCGTTTACAGGATGTTTTTTTAATAGAAACATTATTAACTTGTAATGGATTGAAAACATTAATATTATGTTAATTGCCAAAAGGGATAAAAAATGTTAAAGAATGTAGATAAGTATTAAAACATGATCGAATCATGTATAAAACTTTATTATATGAGAATATTTCTAATCATCATAATATAATATTCAAAACATATCAATTCTGATACATTTGAACTTAAAATTTAAATTCTATTAGTTTTTTATTTTAAAAAATTCTATGAGTGTCCCACACATCTCTTATTAAAGCATAAACCTTTTTCTAATTTTTTAAAATATAAATCCTTTTGATAATCCAATACCTATCCAAAATCATTCCTAGGATTTCTCTAAAAATTATATAAGAATTTTTTTGGGTATAACACCAATCCTATAGGGGTTAAGGTTTTACAAATAGTTGTTTTCCAATGAATCTGTATACAATTTGATTAAATGTTATCATGATTTTATTTTTATTATTAGTTGATCCCTAATGAAATTATTAATCCATTATCTTCAATATAATAAAATTTTATTGTAATAATGTAATTTTATATCTTTCTGAAATGTTTTTCTAAAATTTTTTATATATTTTAATCTATTTTTTTAATAACTCTTTCGTAAACCAAAAAAATGCGGGTTTTCCAATGTGAACAAATTTTTTTTTAATATTCAAGATAATTATAATCTTATAATTTTCGAATATTTATAAGGAGAAAATGGTTAAACATTTATAATTTGAGAAATTTCCAAAGGTGTAGAAATTTAGATAGTTATATATATTTAGAATGTCAAAATATTTTACAGATATAAAAAATGTTCTTTAAATATAGAAATTTATACATTTCTAAATATATAGAATGTATGAAAGTTATATTGATTTTTAAAGTTAAATAATTGAAAAATATAAAAATATTCTAGAGAATTAGATATCAAGAATGTTCTATAGATTAATAAGGGAAGAAAATACTGAAAGTATAGAAGATAAGAAAGTAGACAAGAATAAGAAAGATAGAATGTATAGAAGAAAAAAATTAACTAGGAAAATGAATTATGGAAACTCCAAATGTTATGATATTTGTTGTTATGAAGAAGGTTATAAATTATAAAAGTTAATAATGTTTCTTAGAATAATAAGGGTAGAAATTCTAGTAGTGAATAATTATATATAGATGAAGTGTGTTTTAAATTATATGATATAAGAAAATTATTGATATAAAAAATGTAATATAATTACACAGATAAGAAGTTTACATTATTATGAAGTTTTCTTTCAAATGCCTAATGATTTTATGTTTTCAATAATGTCACTAAAATATTAGGAATAATTCATTATATATGATGTAGATAGTATAATTATGGTCAAAATTTCAATATATTCTAATGTAAAAAATTTAATGTGAACTTTTTTATACAATGTTTTCACTTATTTATCAGATAAACTAAAAATTAGGTGAAAATTTTTAGAAAAAACCAAAAAAACCCGGTATGAAAGATATTTATTTGATTTTTTTAAATTTTTTGATCCGATGGATAGTTGAAAATCAAAAAAATATTTCTAATCCGATATAATTTTATAATTAAAAGGATTTTTTCTGGTGGATAGACACTATGATTAGAAAAATAGTATAATCAGATAGAGAGTATGATAAGAAAACAAATATTTTCTAGATGTATAAATTTGTAGTTTTCCAATCTATATAATACTTTAGTTCTCTAAATTTTTTAGTGTTGTAATTTAACATACTTAAAAAGATAACGATTCATGAAGTTTCAAAGTTTATGTTTGTATAGAGTTACATAGTTGAACTTTTATGAATTGACATGATATATGTTTGTATAGATTTAGAGTGTTGATTTATCATATAGATAAAAATTTGATGTCTATATAGATTTAAAATTTTCTAATTTCAAATTACAAACTTTTTTTACAAGGATTGATGACATTCTTAAACATAGAATTTAAGAAAATATGATAGTAGCTTAAATCCTATAGAATTAATGATGATTAAATAATATAATAAAATACATGGGATGCATCCATGAAAAATCCTAGTATATTAGAAATATTAATTTTTTATTATTATTTAGTGTAAACATGTAATTGGTTCCCTACTATTTCCATTTTTTGTGAACCTATAAAGAAGAGAGAGAAAGTACCTCTTAGATAACCTTATTCACACGTATGAAATGTCAATGTGGTGTAATGGTTGTGATAGAGTTAGTTTAAAAATGTTGTAGAGTTTCATGTTGAATAAGTTTTCTAGATATAATATTTTGATCATAAAATTAGATAGATATGAGTTCATATTACTAAAAGGATTATAATATATAGATTTTCAATGCAGAAAGTTGATGAGGAAATGAGTATTGTAAAATTTGATAGAATATATATTCAGATTAGGTGTAATTATAGGAAACAAGTATTGGACATATATTACCAAACATAATAACTTTGAATGGATACTTAACAACTAGAGATATGTAATAGTGGTATTGGGATGTCTTTATGGACAAAATATAATGGAGAAAAAGTCAAAATGTTACATTTTTTGTCATGAATCATGTTGTTTATGAGAAAATTGTAAAGTGGTTAGAGTCAGTATATTCATAAAAATGTGTAAATATAAGGGGATAGTTCTAGTTATATCAAATATAAATTCTCTTATTATAATAAATAACTTCCATGGACCCATATGAGTTGTCATGATAAGGATTAGGTTCTCACACTAATGCCAAACACTGTAAATATTTTTTTCCTTGCTTACAAAAAAATTGAAATTCTTGAGAGTTTCTTATAAATATTTACATCAAACTTAACTATATAATGTTTTATGAATTAAATTTATTAAAGATATAATTATTTAGAATATATCTTTAGATTTCACCCCTTCTAATTTTTTTAATTATACTTTTTAACATTATTAAGTATCCAATTATAGTTCACATATTAAATATATGTCACAGAATACACATTTCTTACAATAGAATATGTATTTTTACCTTCTACATAAAAAATAATCATGAATCTAAAAATATCATGATTATATATCTTCTTTCGATTTCCCAAAATTTTTCTTATTCTACTACAATTGTGTTTCCCCCCATTGAGACAGATGTTCCTATGAATTTTTCTGATAATAAAAACATTTAATTTGATATTAAATCTAGATATATTATTTTTATGTATCTATCTGAAAAAATTATTAAGATGATGGGTCTGAAAAAAAGACATAAGAAATTTTGTTTATACATGAAAATATAATTTTAGGAAAAACAACATTGATAGAGGATATGTTACAAATATGTGGATTCATGTTCTAAAATATCAGTCTGGGAGATGAAAAAAATTGATGATCATTTAAACAATATTAATGAATTTTTTTTAAACATATATGTTCATTGAGATATCTTCGAAGATTCAAAAATTATAATGAATCATTTGAGAAGTATCCCTTTGATATTTCATTGTAAACCCACATATTTATTATGATAATATTAGTGATTATGAAGATAAATATGATAATAAAATGTATTAAAATATCTTGTATATTTTCTCTTAGAACTAATGTAGTGCCAATGCAATATATGCAGGTAATATTCCACTCAAATATTTTCATTATAGTGGTATTAATAAATTTTCCATGAATATCCCCAAGAGGAATTTCAATTATTTTTAAGATCATTCTATTTAGATTCCTCAATATAAGTAGAATGAAAAATCATATAATATTGATAATAAGAACAATATTGGTAAAAAATAATTTCTAGAAACATAAGAATCGGGTTGAGTAAGAAATTTTAATCTAACTCAAATGAAAGTAATTATTTGGATGCAGAATTTTCAAAAAGTGTAATACAATGTTTCAATTTTTTTGAAAGAAACTATATATTCATTAAACAAAACTACAAAAAAAAAATATTTATGTTAGTTTTATTTATTATATACAATAGCTCTGTAGGTGACATCTATTATAGAGATGTTTTAAATACATTCCATAGCATCGTTATTAAAACATTCCGTAAAAATTAATATTTTATTATTCTTCCAGTTGTTTTAAATAAATTAATATAAAATATAATCTTATTTTTGTTTTTGAAAAAATGGAGTGAAAAATTGGTTTTAAAGATCCATAATTTGAATAGTGACTCAAAAACTGTTTTTATCCTTGATGATCTCAAAACAGACCAGAATAATTTTTAAAAAATCATTCATTCTATCGGTTTACTTCATAAACATAAATTTTTATTTTGGTAGAAAATAAATTATATAAACCATAAGAAGTATAAAAAAACATAATTCATTAACATGATATTAAGGGATTTCGATGTCTTAGTATACATTATTATCTTCTGATTAATCATCTCATCAGAAAAAGAAGACATTTTTCTTAGAATGTATTACATATTCTGATTGAATATTTTTAGTTTTACCATGATACAATGAAAGATTATTCATTATTATAAAAATAGAATCATTAACAGTTATATTAATTAAGAAAACTAACCATTATAACCTAAATAATTTAAAATTAATAACAAATACCATGATAATAATTTTGAAATATGAAATTGTAAATTGATGGTGAAGGTAAAAAGAGTTGAGTCGGGGTTATGACGATACTCAAAAGAATTGATCATTAAATTAATATAAGTGAACCATGAAAACATATAACTGGCATTGTAAAATAAAATTATATAGTACAAATATTATAATGAAATTGAAATTTTTTTTCTTCTACAAGAAAAATTGTACTAATAAATTGGTGGGAAATTATTTTTTAATTGTTTATTTTATGATTAATGATGTGAAAAACAATATTATAATATATATATTTTTAAAAATGATGTAAAATTTTTTTCATATCAGTTTTTCAAATAATCATCATAAGAAGATAGAATAAATATGTAACTCATATTTTATTCATTTTTTTTACTAGTCGTGGATCTCAAATAGAGTTATAGATCTAATGTAATTGTCATCAGAATTTTGAGGTCTCTATGACTTCATTTCAACATGATCAACATCCAATATCCATAACATTTGATTAATAAGTCAATTTTATCTCAAAAACACTGAAATCTAAACTTATAAAATCAAATAAACAACTTTTAATATTATATACAACTTATGTTTGATATAATGATGTGAAATATGACATTTAACTTCAGGTTTTGAATACATGATGTAAAATTTCATCATCAATGAAATTTAAATTCTGGTTTTTTAATAACCGATGTTAAAATTAATGATTCAAATCATTTTTGAACGAGAAGGAATTATATTAATGTTTAAATATATTTTTTAATTCTCAAGATTCTGTTTTAGTTTAAATGAATATAGACTTATAAATCAGGATTTTTTAAGTATAAAGTTGATCACGTCTAAACTAAATCTTAGAGAATTCGAACATAAGTTGACCATATCATTTTGATCAGTAACAAAAATTCAGTTGCAGGAATATTAAAATTGAAGCATATAAAATTAACTACATATTGTTAAAAAAATTATATAATTTATTAGAAAATTGACATGAAAAATGATTTTTAACGTATATTTTAAAAAAAAGAGTTAAAACTGAGTATTTCACATCGGTTATCCTTAAATAGATGTGAAAAATGATATTTCAAATAATTTTTCGCAGTATTTATCATAAAACCAATGTGATAATATTATTTTTAATAACTTTTCATGACGGTTATTAAATAACCATTTTAAAAATTCTTCCTTGAAGACTTTTAGTGTCGATTATCATAAAAGAGACATAAAAATGATATTATTAATATATTTTCTTGATATCTATTAAATAACTAACAGAAAAATCTTTTCATATGGACATTTAATGATTGTTAATAAAAAACCAATGTAAAAATACCTCCCACAAGCCTTTTATCATACGACTTGGAGAACCAAAATCAAAAAGATGATATAAAAACCATTTTTTCTACTACTGTAGTAAAGAAGAAGGAAAGAATAATATTAAAAAAAATTCCTACTCATGTACGAAAATGTAGCATGCCATTTGAAAATAATATAACCCAAGAATAAAAAATAATTTTGAATAATGAATTATTAATGGATTTTAATGAATAATTATATAATATTTAATAATAAGATGAGTATATTTATGAGGTTATGAACCTAAAACTGAGAGTTTCTAAAAAATAAGGGATGGTGGAAAATATTAGTAAGAATTTTGAAGATAAAGAATAATTTGTTTGTAAAACTCATAAAATACATCATAAGGTGGAAAATATATTAATATTAATGAATTAATTTTTTTAGAAAAATATTTTGAGGTAAAATTTTTATCATATAAATCAAAAAAAAATATCACACCATGAATTAGATAAAATAACCACCCACCCAAATTCAAAATTCATTTGATTTTAATAATAATATGTAACTTATGAAATATATTGTGATATCTTTGAATGATAAATAATGTGAATCATCTATAAAATCATCAAATGTTTAAATTCTCACCACAAAAAATGTCACCACAAGATCGGAGGAAATTAATGTTGATAAATGATATGAAATTCAACAATATTATAACATTGAAATTTCATATTTCAATATAAAGAATAGGTTTAATGGTTTTTCTAATGATGTTTAATTTATGGGAACAAAGCATAAAATAATTTTCACAACATGTCACAACCTAAAAATAGGCAAGAACAATGTGGGAGAAATGATCAAGAGTAAGGAGTAACATTCCTATAGAACATGATTCTATAAAAATTAAATCATAAGATATTATAAAATCATTTATAAAATATCTATTTGATTCATCGCGTATGTTTATAAGATATTTTATCAATCCGGTTTCTTTTTTGAAAAATTTATGATGACCTATCATTGGAAATGATCATATGATAGTAATAAAAGAGACACAAAATAATTTAGTAGAAGAATCAACCATTACAATTTATACATATCTAAAATATACTAATCATAACCACCCATGGATTCATGATAGTGGTTACACCTCACATATGAATGTTCATTTTAAAATATTGAAATACGTTGAAAATAATGAGTTAGGAGAAGTTACATTAGTATGTCATGGATCCTTAAAAATCAAAAGAATATGAATTACTAAGAATGATAATGGGAAACTAAAATCTATCAGAGATTTATTTATTCATAAAATCAAACACCACATATCCATTGTGAGTCAAATTTATGATGATATATATTGATTGATATTTAGGAATGATTCATGTGTTTTTATAAGATTGGAAGATTTTAAATTTGTTACCCAAGGAGAAATATATAGTGTAATTCCCTTTCAGAATGGATGACTATTAAACTAAAGTTATTTTTGTGAAAAACATAAAAAAATTTGTTGAATCATGGGCTTGGGCATATTTCCCATATATTTATGAAAAAAATCTAATATATATGATTTAAGAAACATTCAAGAATTTTTGTGGAAATTTGATTATTATTTTTAACTTATCAGAAAGGAATTATTATTAATAATATCGATTATAACGTGGATATTAAATATACCAGACCAATAACGTTTATTTATGAAGACACATGTGGGGAAATGATATATGAATATTAAAAATTGGATTTTTACATTATTAAATTTATTGCTGATTTCATTCACTTGACCATCATCATGTTTGTGATTAAAATTTTTGAGTATTTAAAATTGTTTAGATTCATTAGAATATATGTCTAAGGAGAAATGGGTTTTTTTATAAAGAATCTGATATCTGATAATAGAAAAGAGTACACATTTAGTGATTTGGAATCATACCAATAATAAATTTATTCGATAAGTAGTATATTTTCCATAAACTGCAAAAAATAGAGTACTATAAAGGGAAAATAAGAGTTTATGCGGAAATAAAATGAAGTATGTTTGATAAGTATAAAATTTAGTTCTTTTCAAGAGAAAATTAGTTATTATTATGGAACATGTACAAAAAGTGATTTTTATTAAGGAAAAAATCCATCATGATTTTCTATGAAATGTTGTATACCATTAAAAAATCAGGTATTTAACAAAATAATTCTTGATGTCTCTCTTTTCTTATGATAAAAAATCAAGGTCTAGAAAAATTTGATGAAAATTTATTATAAGTAATAATCATGGGGTATTAAAACAACCGAAGAAGTAATAAAATCTAGAACAATCATTTAAAAATGGTGTTGAATTCCTATTATCTTAATTTGTTGAAAATATAATCTCTGTAATAACTATTCATTAGAATTTATTTGAATTATAGATTAATATATATATTGAGTAAACCATAATTGATGTTTATAGTGAGAAAAACACCATGATTTAGACAAATCATATAGAAAGGAAGGTGAAGAATATAAAAAAACTTTATAATTCAATACCCTTAAAAAAGGCATGGAATTTGGTAAAATTATTGGAAACCATAAATCTCTATCTCAAACTAGATGAAATTATATATTATAAATTGAAATGTTACATATCTCACATCTTGAATTATAAACTTTTTTAGATGATTTTAAAACAATAATAGACCCAAGAAATTAATTAATATTTTGATCTAATAGATTAAAATAGAATTTTGTTAATTGTTCCATGTCCAAATAGAAGTAATATCATTGTAACAAAAGCTGTGTCATGAAACATGTTGAATGAGTCTGGAGATATTTTTAGAAACAAATCTCTTCTTTTTAGTAAGGCTATGCATAGGTGGCTATTGTGGATATTGAATAAACTTTTTATCCTATTAAGTATAATAAACTATTATAAGGTTCTTAGATATGGTGTTAAATCATTTTTATAATGTTTATTATATGGACTTAATATTATCTTTATTAAAAGAGGAGATTTAGTAAGAACTTTACATTGAGAAACCCCATGGATTTTTACTTCAAAATAACAACACCATTGTTTCTAATATAAATAAATCTTTATAAGATTAAAATCAGGCAAGATGGTTCTAGTATGAAAGACATGATAATTTAAAAAAATACTTTGAAATTTTATAAAGTAAAAGTTTCTAGAATCTTATATGTGAATGAAGTGATCATAGGTACTATCATTATAATTGAAATAGTTGACAATATAGTTTTTTCAAGACAAAAAATATTGTTAATAATTTTATGTAGAAATAAAGTAGGACATTATAATTTCAATGATTAGAGAAATGAACATATTTCTAGGTTTATAATGGTAATAGAAGGAATGATACATGTTTCTATCATAATAAATGTATGAAATAAAGTTTGTACAATTATTCGTAATGGTGGATTCAAATGATGTTTCTACATCTATTTCTATTTTCATGAAGAAATTAATGATTAATATAGAAAAATCTATGTTAATTTTTTTTTTTCAATTATAATTTGATGATTTCTATATATTACAGCCTCAAGGCCCAACATCATATATGTTGTTACATTGTGTGACATATACCAATTTAATTAGAGGTAATCTCACTAATTAGTAGATAATTAATAATGAGATATGTTAAAGGAACATCTTCATGTGGGAAATTATTTAAAATAATTTTTATATGAATATTTAGTAATATGTAGATGCTATTTGGGATAGATATTAACATGATATAATTTAATATTATGGTGGAATTTTTTTCTTGGATAATGTTTTATGAAATGACCTAGTAAGAAACATATTTTAGTGAATTTAATAATAGTATAATTAGAATATGTTATAGCCACCAATCCTTGTACATGAATAATTTGGATTGATGTATAGTTGTAATATAAAAATGTCAATGCATGCGAACCATTGAAGATATGTTTGGATAATAAATGTGTTATTGTTCTTTCCAAAAATCATTAACAATATTCAAGACTAAATCACATTGATATTATGTATCATTTAAATTTAGAGAATTTTAATGGCGGATTTGTGATGGTGGTGTTTTTTCAAAATAATATTAAATTTGTAATGTATTCAGAAAATATATGTTATGAGAGAGATTTGAATAATTGGGGCTAGAATATTGCATTATTCCTCTAATAAATAATTATTAAACATTATAGGGATGTCACCCACCATGATATTGATTATTTCCAAAAGGGGGGACAGAAGGTAAAAACATTTAAAGAAGATTTTAAATTTCATTAAATAATGAATATGATGTTGCATTTATCATAAAATGGGGGAGATATCTTGAAGGTGGAGAATAAAAATTAAATGATTTATAAAATAGAGAAGATCATTCTGAGTTGGAGTTTATCATAACATGATAATAATTTTTCTTATCACCAAGGGTTGAAATTATTTAAAAAATAATAAATATTTCCATTTTTTTGTTTTAAGAAACAATAATATAAAAAATTTGTATTTTGGTAAAAATTGATAAAATTTCATTTGTGTCAAATATTATTTTTTGAAATTTACTGAATGGTGAAAAAAATATAACTATTAAAAGATATTAATTAATATTATCAATAAATCCTAAGAGGGATTTGAATATACTTTATGATTTATTTTCTAATAGCAGTTTATATTTATTGAAAACAATGTCCTATTAAAGAATGGTCTCGAAAGATATAAAATGATGGTTCTCTAGAAGATAAAAAATTAATGTTATTTTTGGAGAAAGTATAATGATATAATGTCAATAAATTTATAATGTCAGAATGTTCTATAGATTTTGACAGTGGAGACATTCTATAGATATAGAATTTGAAAATAATTATCTATATTTATAAAAATATAATGTGGTATTGGTTTTTATAACAAAATATTTATATAGATGAATAAAGTCTGAGAGTATATAAATTTATTATTTTATGGTGATTTGGAATGCCCAAATGTTCAATAGATGAATAAACATAAACAAGGTATAATATATGTAAAATACCAAATTCTCCAACATCATGAAATTTATAATGTGTCGATGTTAATAATGTTGTTGAAATGTAGAAATTTATAATTTTTGAAATTTGAAAAGGATGGTCAGATTGTGAATGTTAGACGTTCTGGATGAAAATAAATTAGTTGAGATGAAGAATGATAGAATGTACCGATGTTAATAAATTATTAATTTTGTGTTAAGATAAAATGTATATAAGATATAAACATACTTATATGATGAATGTTTTATTATATGGACGTTAAAAATGTTAATGAGATGAATAATATAGAAAATTCCTGATGTTAGAATAATTACGTTTTCAACATAATTAATTTCTAATGTCAGAATATGCTATTTAATTCCTTTAAAAATCCAAAAATATCATGAATAAGTAAAAATATGCGATGATGTTAGTATAAGAAAAGAAAAAATATATGGATTTTCCAGAGATCTTGTTTATATAAGCATATTTTATATAATATTTAAACATCTTCATCCGATAAATAAATAATCATTCTGAAATTTTCTAGATAAAAAATACAAACAATGCATTGTAAGAAACTCAAACTGACTTGTTTTATGATGTACATATTAAATTGAATGTTTCAAATCGAATAGAATTGTAAAATTAGAAATATTTTTTATTCAAAGAAAACTTGATAGATGAAATGTTTGATCACACAAATAATATTATCATATAGGCAATATTATAAGACATATAATTTTTTTATGATTTTAAAAGTTGGAGTTTTTCTAAACTAATAATTTCATGGAATTCAAGACGATAAAAAGTTTTAGTTTTATAGATTATAAATGTTAATGTTTCCAAATGTAAAAAATTTGATGTTCATAAAATGATTTAAATTTTATGTTTAAGGAAGATACAAAGAAAAATTTTGTATATATTTATATAGTTGGTGTTTCATCATGTTACAATTTTGAATTTTATACCAAGAAACAAAATTGACATTTAAAGTTGTACAGAGATGATGTTACAACTATTGATGAGTTTCATAAACATAATGTTTATTGAAATACCAAAATGAATGAAAACATAGATAATTAATGACCATTAATGAATGATCTATAAGAGATTATAAGAGTGCCAAAAATTTCAAATAAGCATGATATTCATATATATGAATTTTATTGAGTGATATAGTGAAACATTTTACATTTTTAAAGACCAGTAAATTTCAAGGAATTTTTTTTAATTTATTTGGGATTTTACATGTATGATGTTTCTAACGGCACCTTATTCTAAGGCCCGGTGTGCCCGGAATCATTTTCCGAAGTTTAGCTCAGGTACATTCAGTGAACGAACGAGTGAGTTTTCCTAACTTTTGAACTGGTGCTCAGAATCAAAATTTGAGGGCACAGATGAAACCGCAACGCTGGTAATGGCTTAGGAACACCTTTTTCGAAGGTGGTTTTTCTCGGGAGGAGTTGTTAAAAAATGTGAAGTATAAAAATATAATTGTTTTACAGTTATATTTTTAATTCACCACTAGTGGTTTAAGTGTTATGGGAAATAAGTAACATCCATGTGAGGAAGTTGGGGTGGAGCCCACATGATCCCCCACCTCCTTCATTTTCCCTCACACCCCATTAAACCCCCCCCCCCTCTAGCTTTTATTTTGTAACTAATCCTCTCTCCATCATTAATTACATGTCAACAAGCACAATAAATTGATTAATTAAAGCTATTCAATTAATTTAATTAAGAGTTTGAATTTTTTTTATTTTTGAATTCAAGGAATGGGTAAATAATATAAGGATGAACCTTATTTTATTTGGGGTTGGTTGTGTTATGAGGGGATATTTGAGAGATATTACTCTAAGATTCAAGAACGCGAAGAACGCCACGACTATGACGAAGAACATCGTCACCGCAAGGAGAGATCGACGAGCCGTCTCTTCTTATCTTTGTAGCTGGTGTGTAATGAAGATCCCTTCATGGACACACACCGTTCTAACTTTTCTATACGTCAATGGAAGGGAGACACCGCTTCTTCCTCATACGTTCTCTGTCAAAATATACAGAGCTTCAACTCGCGACACCGTTTTCCCGCGACGATCATCGTTCGAAAACTTCTTCGAGGTAGTGGTTGTTCATCGTTCAAGAATTATTAATTTTCATTCTTGGTTATTTCTTAGCTTCCTGTTATAAAAATAACGAGAGGAGGTCGGACTACACAAACTCGATCAAACCACCTCCCCTTTTTTGTTGTTGAATTACTAGTGTCTTGGAAACGGAGGGGACGCAGTGTCGTTGCACCGCACGGGAATGAGAGAACCACGACGATGGAGCACGGTACCATCGCGCTGCGCTGGTAAAGCCAAATGAGGCCTCTGCCAGAAGTGGGATGCGCCGGAGGAGTGTCGCACCGTCGCGCCGCGCTAGAACACCAAGGAGGGCCTCGGCGAAGGGCTGCGGCGCCGTCGCGCTGTGCCGGATGGGAAGGAGCCGCGACCTAAGGCCACAGAGGTTTGGGGAAGCGGCCGGCTGAGCGGGCTGCTAGAGCCAGCTGGAGCCGGGACCCCGCGGTTTTTGTTATGGTAGGCCATAAATGGATGACCATTTAAAAAATCAAGGGGGGTAGTCGCCCCCCCCTGCATCTGCTCAGCTCGTGGGTGCCCAGGCCGGACCGGCTGCACCGGGCCGGACCGCCCGTGACGTGCTGAATCCCCACGCAGGGCTGGGCCTCACCAGCTGGGCCATGCCGCGCCAGCCGGGATGGGCCATGCCCAACTGGGCCGAGCCCAGACCCGGGTCTGGTCGCCCCGGTTCGGGCCGACCCAGGGGGTTTTGGGCCGGGTCGGACCGGGCCCGAACCCCATATTTTCGTACATATCCATTCAAATGCCAATAATATGGGCTACGGACCTCCGATCGATGCACCGTTAGTTGAGTAGAGATCCTTGGATCGATAAGGTCATTTCGGTATATTACACTCAAAGTTTCGAAGATCTTTGTGTACGGAAAGGTTGGTTCAAACACGAAACCAACCGGGCCCTCGGAGAGGAAACGCTTATAACTTGAGCTTCGGACGTCCGATTGACGTGCCGTCGATTTTGTTGGATCCCTCTTAGTGAGAAGGTTCTTGTGGATTACTCTGCTTGTGGTTTGGATGTAGTTGGAGTATAGTCCAGTTTGTTTGGACTTAAAAACCAACCGGGCCCCTAGGATAAAAAATCCAACAACTCTCAGACCGGGCGTCCGATTGACGCATCGTCTATCATATTGAGTTCCTTTTGACTAGGCGGAAATTTGGGATACATCAACCCCGGACTCTAGGTCAGTTGATGCATCGACCCCCTTGTTTTGCTGAGCGGACCCTCTTGGAATCGAGCATGCTGTTTGCAGGAACCCTAGAGCTGGCTGCGACTGTGATGATGACGACGACTGTACTGGGATCCTCCGTGGGTTCATCAGCAACAATGACTGTACTAGGATCCTCTGTGGGTCCAGAAGCGATGACGAATGTACTGAAATCCTTCATGGGTTCGACAGTGATGACTACTCTTCTTGTATCCTGCATTGGTCCGGTAGTACTTGACTAATGTTCTTGTATCTTATGTGGGTCCGGTAGTATTTGACTCTGTACTTGTATCCTATGTTGGTTCGGCAGAGTAGCTGGTCTTGTATCCTTTGTGGTTCCGATAGCTTAGCTAGTCTTGTATCCTGTGTGGGTCCAACAGGTTAGAAGAATCACTGGCTACATCTGATCATCTATATCATCTTTTGAAGAAGTATACCTGTGTGAGCTGATTCTTGACTTTCAATCATTATCTTCGATATGATTGTTTTGATTTCCAATGTGGGTTGGGTTGTGTTATCCTGTGTTGATTGGATGGTGCTACCATGTGTGTACTAGTTCGAACATGGGCTCAGATGTTGGAGTCGAACTGGAATTGATGACTTAGGTATATGTATCGGAATATCCCTAAGTAGAGTTGGTTGTTACTTTATGATTGTAACTTTCCTTTGTGGTTTATCCTCCGTGGATTCTAGGAGACTTTTGGGGGTCTCGGGATCCCTACTGAGTAGTGAATACTCACCCATGCACGGTCTATGCCCGCACTACGTTGTGTTGGATGCAGTCGACAAATAACGGTGATCGAGGTAGGAGCTCGTGGAACTGGACAGTACATAGAGGTGGATCACTAGACGAGAAGTACACGGAACAGATGGCTGGAGCTGAGGAGCTGAGGAGACTATCTGTACCCACCCTTCAGGAGGGATTTCCATAGGACGGCTCGGTGTTGCTGCTTTAATTTTCTGCTGTTGTACTCTCTTTTTAGTTGTACCTTACTTTCAGTTCGGTTTGTATACTTCCCCATTTACTTTCCATCACTTACTATTGAACTCAGTTTTCTTAGTGTTTACTTCTTCTTGCAAACTATGTGGAGTTTGTTTTCTTACATAAAGATAATGACTTCCCTTATATCAAGATTTACGCATTTGGTGCTAGTCACCAGCCCCTGTCCTATAGAAGGTGGGCTTGGGGTAGTCACACCACGGGTCCCGAGGATGGGTCGTGACAAATTGGTTTTAGAAGAGTTCGGTTCTACCACAGAACCCAGGACTCTGATCTTTATTCTATGTGAAAAAATAGTGTTAAGGGTATTGCGTGTGGTTATCAGTCCAGGGAGTCCAGTGTGGCTGCGGCGGCCGACGTATCCATACGCCAGGACCCTGACTTCGTATTTCTGACTCAGTGCACGAAAACATTGACTGCATGTGTGTTTCAAAATTTTTCTTTATGATTACATGTGTCAGCTCACCAGGTATACTGTATTGACCATGGAACACCTGTTTCTTTTCAGGATGGCCCAACGATGACAACCAGCTATATTTCCGAGAATTGTATGAGACGACAACCCACCGACCGACGAGGCCTCGGTGTAGGGCCCTATTATTGCGAAGGCACCGATGGTACCTCTACCCACCGAGCCACCGATTCCACTAGCCCTAGCCACTGAGAGTGCACATACCCTTAGTGCACTGCACAATTTTAAGCATTAGAGACCGCCCAGGTTCTGTGGGGAGATAGACCCTCAGGCAGCCAAGGATTGGCTGGAGGTTGTAGTTCGAGTAGTCAGGTTAGTAGGGACACCAACTGACATCATGGGGATCCTTGCAGTGAGTATCCTACACGCAGCAGCAGGTAGATGGTGGTTCCTGATGCTCCAGGTGCACGATGAGGCATCTGTTCATTGGTCAGACTTCGAGAGCCTCTTTCGCTCGGAGTTCGTCCCAGCCACCCTCCGTGCGGTGCACATTCAGGAGCTACTACAGATGTGAAAGGGCATCATGATAGTAGCCCAGTACTCGGTGAGATTTACCGATCTCTCGCGCTATTCCACAGACATGGTACGTAACCCATTCTTCCGGGCCTGAACCTTTGAGCAGGGACTGAGGCCTGAGATCAGGGCCTCGATAATCTCCCTCAGCATTTTGATGCAGGCAGGAGTACTGGAGTGAGCCCTTCTCGTAGAGAGATTTCCTAATGAGCCTACACCAGCATCGAGACCTACCGCATGGTGGCATGTGGCTGAGTCTTCTGTAGCTGGTAGTAGACTGATGTCACAAGGGTCCAAGTGGACCAGACCATCAGGCGGACGACCTCAGGATACTGGCTCGGAGGTGTGGGGTGCACGCAGCAGTGCCAGCCTTCCGAGGTGCAGACAGTGCTATGCATGCAGTGGGCATGGCCTCATAACTCATGACTGCCAGACCCGCCATGTAGAGGTGCATCAGACTATTGAGGGACCACCCAGGAAGAGGCAGAGGTTCGACCATGGTGGTTCTCAGGGAGTAGGCGGACGAGGCAGAGGAGCTGGCCAAGTAGCAAGTGGTGGACGATGCTTTGAGGCTCTACCACCACCACCACCAAGAGGTCCACCCCGACCACAGGGAGCTGGCAGGCAGAGGCAGGCTTAGCTTCTGGCATCGGAGGCCTACAACCACGGCTCACCCGAGATGATTTGAGGTACTATCTATGTCTACTCCACCCTTGCTGGAGTTCTTATAGACACAGGAGCGAGTCATTATTTCATTTCCACTGCCCTTGTTCGGAGCTCGGAGATTCCAACGGAGTCGTTGGCTCGATCATTAAGGCTAGAGACTCCTACGAGAGAAGACTCCACGATTACACACTGGTGCCGGTAGTGTGACATTACTCTAGGAGGCGAGAGCTTTGGCTGGGATCTTCTTATAGAGGCATCGATGCCTTACGACGTCATCTTGGGCATTGGTTGGTTATCTACAGTCCATGCTCAGATCGACTGTATTAGGCGCATGGTGCGATGTGTTCGCACCGATGGGAGCAAGTTCATCTTCTCCGGTGAATAGTGAGAATTTGCAGTGCAGGATGGACTCACATAGAGGAGAGGACAACCGATCACTCATCAGTTGGCTAGCCTCATCCTAGAAGCAGTTGACGTGCGGAGTTCGAGTTTTCCTGTAGTGGTGGATCAGTATGCAGATGTTTTTTCTAACGACGTTCCAGGACTACCTCCTCGCAGAGTGGTAGAATTCTATCTTGACCTCTACATCGGGAAAACCCCGATATCTACTCCATCATATCAGATGGCTCATGCTAAGCTTCTTGAGCTATGGGTACAGATGGAGGACTTGCAGGGAAAGGGATTCATCCGAACCAGTGTTTCACCCTGGGCTTCCCAGATTTTGTTCACCAAGAAGGCGGATGGGAGCTTTCGACAGTGTGTCTATTACTGTCACCTGAACCAGGTGACCGTGATGAAGAAGTATCTACTACCGAGGATTGACGACCACTTCGATCAGCTCAAGGGACCACGGTGGTTCTCAAAGATAGACCTCGGGTCAGGCTATCATCAGCTCAGAGTTCAAGGAGATGATTTGATAAAGATGGTCTTTAGATGTCTGTATGGACACTGTGAATTCGTGGTTATTCCTTTCGGAGTAACCAATGCTCTATCATTGTTCATGAGTCTCATGAACAGGATCTTCTATCCTTACCTAGATTAATTTTTCGTGGTCTTCATCGACGACATTTTTATATACTCGACCACTGAGGAGGAGCATTCTTACCACTTGCAGGTTGTTTTGGATGCACTCCGAGAGTAGAAACATTATGTTAAGATCCCAAAGTGTCAATTTTGGATATGTGAGGTCCACTTCTTGTGCACGTCATCTCTGAGGCGGGATTTGTAGTGGATCCTACAATGATCAAGGCAGTGCTAGTTTGAGAGCCACCCAAGAGCATGACAGAGGTGCTGAGTTTCTTGGGTCTATCTGGGTACTATCATAGGTTTGTGCCGAACTTCTCCAGGGTTGCATCACCACTTTCAACTTTGAAAAAGAAGGGGAAACCCTTCGTGTGGTCAGATAGATATCAGCAGAGCTTACATGATCTGAGGCAGAGATTGACCAGTGCACCCATCTTGAGGCTACCGGAGGAGGGAGTAGGGTATGTAGTCTACTGCGATGCATCAAGGACAAGACTCAGGTGTGTCCTGATGTAGGAGCGGGCATTGATCACCTATAGATCACGATTGTTAGGGAAGCATGAGAAGAACTACAATACCCATGACCTGGAGTTAGTAGTAGTGGTCTTCGCTCTGAAGATGTGGGTTCACTATCTGATGGGCGAGTGCTTTACAGTATATTCTGACCACTAGAGTCTTAAGTACATATTCTCACAGAAGGACCTAAACCTGAGACAGTGGTGATGGCTCGAGTCTCTCCAGGACTATGACTTTGAGATAGTCTATACTCTTGGAAAGGGGAACGTAGTAGCCGATGCTCTCAACAAGAGGACAGGCATTCAGCTACTTGGAGAGGCGACAAAGTAGCTAGCTGCTCTCCAGATATCCTTCATGGATAGAGATGGAGCAGCCTTTCTTCAGTCACTCACAATCACTTCTCCACTTCTTCAGTGGGTAAGAGAGTCACAATGTGGGGACATTGACAGTGATACGCGACGTGCACATATTTCCACAGGACAGGAACCTGATGGTTTCTTTATAGGAGGAGTGAATATCTTCCTTTTCAGAGGACGTACCATGGTACCAACTTCTTTACAGGAGGAGTGATGAGAGAGTTTCGCACTTCCCCTTTAGTGGTACATCCAGGGGTAGCGAAGATGTACCAGGATCATAGACGACAACACTGGTGGTCAGGTATGAAGAAGGTTGTGGCAGAGTTTGTCTCTCGATGCCTCACCTTGCAGTTGGTGAAGGCGGAGCACCAGGTTCCAGCTGGCTTGGTACAACCTTTGGAGGTCCCAAAGTGGAGGTGGGATGGAATATCTATAGATTTTGTGACTATAATTCCACGTACTTCTAGAGATCACAATTCCATTTGGGTGATTGTTGACCGACTCACCATTTCGGCCCACTTTTTAGCCATCAGAGAGCAGGGCTCAGTGGAGATCTTGGGCTGACTGTACATTCAAAATATTGTACAGCTTCATGGTGTGCCATCATCTATCATCTCCGATCAAGATTCTCTATTTACTTCCTAGCTTTGGAAGGGGTTGCAAGAGGCATTCAGGATGCAGTAAGGTCTAAGCACCTCCTTTCACCCTCAGAAGGATGGTCATAGGGAGAGGACCATTCAGACTCTCGAAGACATGCTCCGTGCATGTTTCCTTGTCTATGTTTGTAGCTGGGAGGATCCCCTACCCTTGGTGGATTTTTCGTACAACAACAGCTACCACTCCACCATCGGGATGGCACCATATGGGGCATTGTACGACGGACTTTGCAGATCACATCTGTGCTAGGCCGACACTGGGGAGTCAGCACCTGTGGGACCAGAGATGATCCAGGCCACGACAGAGAAGGTACAGGTCATCCAGGAGAGGATGAGGACAACTCAGAGCTGACAGAAGTCTTATGATGACAGGAAGTGGAGAATACTAGAGTTTGAGGATGGCGACCACGTTTTCTTGCGAGTCTCACCTCGACGTGGATTATGGAGATTTGGTCGGGGCAAAAAGTAATCTTTGCGCTTCATCGGACCATTCCAGGTTCTCAATAGGATATTCAAGGTGTCTTATCTCCTAGCTCTACCACCCCAGTTTCACCAGGTGCACAACGTCTTCCACGTATCTCAACTGAGGAGATACATTCACGACCTGACACATATCATGGACCATGGGGAGCTGTACATTCATGACGGGGAGAATTTTGCGGAGGTCCCAGTGGAGATCGAGGATCGACTGGAGTGGGACCTATATGGGCGGTCGATTCCTCTAGTACACAAAAGGTTGTAGCATGAGAACCTCCAGGAGGGAACTTGGGAGCGGGAGGCTTAGATGTGTGCACAATATCCCCATTTGTTTCCCTAGTTTACGATGTAGGTTTACGGGGATGTAAATCCTTGAGGTGGGAGTAATTTAAAGACCCGCAAATTTCAACGATTTTTTTTTTCTTAATTTCTTTGGGATTTTACGAGTAATCTGTTTCTGACGGTACCTAATTCTGAGGACCGGTGTGCCCAAAATCAATTTCTGAAGTTTAGATCGGGTACGTTTAGTGAACGAACGAGCGGGTTTTCCTAACTTTTGAACCGGTCCTCAGAATCAAAATCTGAGGGCATCGATGAAACAGCAGTGCCGTTAATTTCATTGGAACACCTTTTCTGAAGATTCATTTTCTTAGGAGGAGTTGTTAAAAAATGTGAAGAATAAAAATATAATTGGTTTACAATTTTATTTTTATTTAACTAGAAGTGGTTTAAGTGTTAGGGGAAATATGTAACTTCCATGTGAGGAAGTTGGGGTGGGGCCCACATGAGCCCCCACCTCCTTCTATTTCCCTAATAGCCCATTAAACCCCCCTATATATTTTATTTTGTAACTCATCCTCTCTCCCTAATTAATTACATTTAAACACTCACAATAAACTGATTAATTAATGCTATTCAATTAATTTAATTAAGAGTTTGAATTTTGAATTTTTGAATTCATGGAATGGGTAAATAAAATAAGGATGAACCTTATTTCATTTGGGGCTGGTTTTTTGTGAGGGGATATTTGGGAGAGATTAGTATAAGTTTGGAGAATGCGAAGAACGCCAAGACTACGACGAAGAATGCCGTCACCGCAAGGAGAGATCGACGAGACATCAATTCTTCTCTCCGCAGCCGGTGTGTGACGACATTCCCTTCTTGGACGCACACCATTCTAAATTCTCTCCATGTCAAATGAATAGAGATGCAGCTTCCTCCTTGGACTTTCTCCGTCAACATACACGGAGCTTCACCTCGTGACGCCGTTTTCTCGCGAAGATCATCATTCGACAACTTTTTCCAGGTAAGGGTTGTTCATCGTTTAAGAATTATTAATTGTCATTCTTGGTTATTTCATATCTGCCTCTTATCAAAATTATGGGAGGAGGTCAGACCGCACGAACTTGGTCGAAACTCCTCCCCATTTTTTTTGTTGTTGAATTACTCGTGGCTTCGAAATGGAGGTGACGCGGTGGGGTTGCACCGTGCGGGAATGAGAGAACCAAGGCGATGGAGCGCGGAGCCATCACGCCATGCCGGTAAGGCCTAAGGAGGATGTGGCAAGAAGCAGGACACGATGGAGGAGTGTGGCGCCATCGCGCCACACCAGAACACTAAGCAGGGTTGCGGTCGGGGTGGGCCGTGGCAGTGGGGCGCAGCACCACCGAGCCACCCCGGACGGGAAGGAGCCGCGGCCTATGGCCGCGGCGGTTTGGGGAAGCTGCCGGCTTAGCCGGCCACTGGAGCTAGCTGCAGGAGGGATCCCAAAGGTTTGTTTAAGGCCTTCCATAAATGGCCGGCCGTTTTCCAATCAAGGGGTGCATCAACCCCCCCCCCCCCCCCCCCCCCCCGCGTCCGCTCAGCGCGCGAGCGCCCAGTCCAGACAGGCCGCACCATGCCGGACAGCCCATGTGGGGCCGGATACCCACACCAGGCCAGGCCTCACCAGCCAGGCTGGGCCGCGCTCAACTAGGCCGGACCAGGACCAGGGCCAGGTCGACCCAGTTCTGACCGACCCATGGGGTATTGGGCAAGGTCGGACCGGCCCCAAACCAACTGTTTTCAGACAGATCCGTTAAAACTCCTATAACATGGGCTACGGACCTCTGATCAACGCACCATCAGTTGCGTAGAGATCCTTGGATCGAGACGATCGTTTCGGTATATTACACTCATGTTTTAGGAGAACTTTGGGTACAGATGGGTGGGTTTGAACATGAAACCAACCAGGCCCTTGGAGCGGAAACACTTATAACTTGAGCTCCAGACGTCTGATTGACTTGCTGTCAACTTTTCTAGATTCCTTTTAGGGAGAAGGTTCTTTTGGATTATGCCGGTTGAGGTTTGGACATAATTGGAGTATGGTTGGGTTGGATTTGACTTAAAAACCAACCAGGTCCCAAGGATGAAAAAGCTAATAACTCTCAGACCGGGCGTCCGATTGACACGGCGTCTGTCACATTGAGTTCCTTTTGACGAGAGGGAACTTCGGGATACATCAACTCTGGACTTCGTGTCAGTTGATGTATCAACCCCACATGGCTCATTGAGCGGACCCTCCCAGAATCGAGCATGCTGTGTGCGGGAACCCTCGAGGTGGCTGCGACTACGACAGTGATGACAACTGTACTGGGATCCTCTGTGGGTTCGGCAGTGACGACGAATGTACTGGGAATCCTCCCTGGGTCTGGCATCGACGAAGACCGTAATAAAATCCCCCATGGGTTCTATGGTGATGACTACTTTTCTTGTATCCTGTGTGGGTCTGGCAGTACTTTACTACTGCTCTTGTATCCTATGTGGGTCCAGTAGTATTTGACTCTGTACTTGTATCACATGTGGGTCCGGCAGAGTATCTAGACTTGTATCCTTTGTGGGACTGACAGCTTAGCTGGTCTTGTATCCTGTGTGGGTCCGACATCTTAGATGAATCAGTGGCTACATATGATCATATCTATCGAATTTTGAAGAAGTATACATGTGTGAGCTGGGTCTTGACTTTCAATCATTATCTTCGATATGATTGTTTTTATTTCCTGTGTGTATGGGGTTGTGTTATCTTGTGTGGATTGGATGATGCTATCATGTTTGGACTAGATCGAACTTGGGATCGAATGTTGGAGTCGAACTGGAATTGATGACTTAGGTATATGTATGGTCATATACCTAAGTAGAGTTGGTTGTTACTTCGTGATTGTATCATTTCATTGTGGTTTATCCTTTGTGGATTTCGGGAGACCTTCAGGGGTCTTGGGGTCCCTACTGAGTAGCCTATACTCAACCCTACACGGGCTATGCCCGCACTACATTGTGTTGGATGCAGACGACAGACAGCGCTGATCGAGGTAGGAGCTTGTGGAGCTGGACGGTATGTGGAGGTGGATCATTGGACGAGACGTACACGGAGCGGATGGCTGGATCTGAGAAGCTTAGGAGACTACCTTTACCCAACCTTCAGGTAGTATTTCCAAAGGACGACTCGATGTTTCTACTTTACTTTTCTCCTACTGTACTCTCTTTTCAGTTGTACCTTACTTTTAGTTGGGTTTGTATACTGGCCCATTTACATTCCAGTACTTACTATTGTACACATTTTTTATAGTGTTTACTTCTTCTTGAAAACTCTGTGGTTTTTGTTTTCTTACATAAAGGAAATTCCTTCCCTTATATCGGGATTTAAGCCTTTGGTGCTAGTCCCCAACCCCGGGCCTATGGAAGGCCGGCTTGGGGTAGTCACGACACGGGTCCCGAGGACGGGTCGTGAAAACATTCCCTTTCTATTTCTAAAACCCCAATAAATAAGATTGTAATTTTTCATCGTATATGAAATTTCTCACACATTTGAAAATTGAATGTGCTTAAGAGTTTTATTCAGAGAGAGATTCCAATGAAGGGAAGTATTATGTTGATGAAGAGTTTAGTATAAAATGTTTTGATCAGATTAACTAGAAATAAGTTATTTCTAATTACCATAAAAAAGATAATTTGAATTTATTTCTATGAATAAATCATGTGAGGTGCTGATATTTTTTTAATTCTATAGAACTAAATATTTTATCAAGAATATTTTTTGAAATAGTAAAAAAGATAGTGATTATAATACATAGACACACTGAATTGGCACATACTAGAAAGAGAAATTTAATAGAGTAATTTGAGGGATATTTTAGACTAATATTTTGAGATAATAATCAATAATGTTCTATTTTTTTATTTTTCCATTATTGTATAAATGAATTTTAAACTTATAAGCGTCAATGTAATCTTACATATTGGGTGATATAAGGAGACCAACAGCAGTTTGATCAATGTTTTATTCACTTTTTATAACACCAAAATTCCATTGACCCACTTGAGGTTCCATGGTGATGATGTATCATTCACACAATGGATAAACCATCTAAATCATACATTCCTTTTTTCATTCCTACATATTCATGCTTGTGGGTATCTAATAAAAATTGATCGGGGAGATAAATTTGTCATTTTTTCGTGGGTTAAATCTCATAATGTTTGTCATTTTAAAAAATATAACCACTTATTCAACACCCAATAGTTATTTAATGATCATTAATAACTTCAATAATATATCACATCCATTTATTATTCAATTAAAATGGAAACTGAAACCCTCATTCATGTGTATGGTAGACCCCCACTTTACAAACATATGCATCACCTCCCCCAAAAAGCTGATGTAATGATGGATTTGATGTATATATGTGATATTATATACATATTAATCTTTCTTAAACGATAATATATCAAATAATTTCATACCTTCTCATTAACTAAAAAACAACAATGTCGTTTGTGCGTATGTGTAGATTACCAACAACACAAGGCGACATTACATGTTTTTCATCACCACATCACATGGATGATATGTATATTTTTTTCAATTAAATATTATGGTATTGATGATATAATTATCATTGTGGAAGGAAAATATAATTGAAACATTGTTTCCATAGTGATCATTGAAAAATGGAAACAATTCACATGAATGTGTACAATATACCCTCTCCATGATTGTAATGTATTTCAATTTTCCCAAAAAAATTTATTGGATTTAAATTTACAATATATTTCAAAATATGATAATTATTTCATTTTTATTTTCTCATATATGAAGGAATAATGACCACTTTGACCATAACCAACCTACCAAAGTCATTTTTAAAATATGTGGGGAAATATTCACAACATTTAGTTTGAAGTTGATTAATCAGATAGTTGATTGTTAGAAGGTAAAAGGAATAATGAACCATAAACAGTTCATAATCATTATAATAGTTATTTTTTATATTTTTTAGTAACATAATAAATATACGTGACATGTTATAATAATGGTAAATGAATTTCATTTAAAAATACACAGTTAAGGTTTCTCTTTAAAAAAATTATTCAATGTCCATAGGATTAAAATATTTATTATTAATGCATTCATATAGAAATTATAATTTTATAAAATAATATTTCTATCACTTTTGTCTTTCTATAATCGTTTTTTGAAAAAAAAATTATTTTATGGAATTTCATGAAATTCTTTAGAAAAAGATAAAAATAATGTTATATTTTACCATATACAGCTACAACGAAAAAGGAATTTAAAGATATTTTAGTTTTTAAAACTTTATTTTAATTCATATAGATATATCAATAATGAAAAAAATGTTATCGATGGAAAAGAAAATTTTTATTATGTAAGATTTAGTTATTCTATTCTGGTTCATGAGAGTTGTTTATGATGAATGATAGTTCTGTTATAAAATAGGGGTGGGTGAGCCCGTTATAGCACTCTAATGTATTTTATAATAGGATGGAGTTAACCAATTTGGTTTTCTAAAAGAGATTATGTGAATTTACCATGTTTTTTATTCTATGAATATTTAATATGGTTATTTTATGTGTAATTGTGAATGTTATTATATGTGTAGCCGTAAATGATATCCCATTGAAAGAGCTAATATAATATTGTTCCATCTATTATTAAATGAATGATTATTTCTTTTTATATGTTTCTATGAAAATATTATGTTTTCATAATGCAATATGATGACATTATGATAAAATAAAGGTGTATTATACTAATTAAGGGTGAATGAGAGAATACTAAGAAAACGTTTTCATTGGTTTTTTGATTATTGAAATTGGATCTTTATGTAATTTAATTTACCTTTGTGACTTAAAATGAGATATTTTAGGATATTATTTTCGATGTATTTAATTTTTTTGTGGTATTAATAATTAAATTTTCAGACCAATTTTTTTGAATAAGTCACATTATTGTAATTATTCAAAGTAGTGGCTTATTTATTTATTTTTAATTCACCTACTAAGTTTTTTTTTCCAATACAACATCTTATATTTTTTTTTCACAGATTGAGTATAACCAAGGATGAGGAAAAGATGAAAATTTTAATGATGTTTCCTGAAAATAAAACATGAATATTTTTATACATTTTTATATTATGAATGGTTGAAAAATAGATATTAACACTTTGTAATATAATGGTTTGTTAAGTAAGAGTAATGACTGAACTCTACAATACTTCTAACCTTGAAGATATTTTTTATTGTAATAATTTAATTTCTAGCTCAATGTTAATAGAATATTTAATTGATAACTATGGGTCCTTACGATTGGTATTAGAGCAGTTTTTAGAAAACATTAGAGATTATAATATTTTAAAGGGTGGTTATCTTAAGAGTTTTTGATACCAAAATGGAATTATGAGTTTATGTTTGACTATATGTTCAAAGTATTATAATAAAATTGTAGAAAATTATGTGCTAGTATTTTTAGGTTTTTAATGATATTATGAGAGATATTCTTTGGGGTTTAAGTATATGTAACCCTTAGGGTTAACACGAAGGTTTCTTTGAGAATAATAAAATTACAATTTTTGGGACGTTAGAAGAAAATTATGATTTTTTTTGTTGTTACAAAATTCCATATTTTAGAATTTGATAATGTTATTTTAGGTTATTTTCATGTATATTTATTATGGAATACCTATAGTTATTTTTTATTATAATGAAAATTATCATCTAAATAAGAAATAATTATTTTCAGGAAATCATGATTGTAATTTATAGTGATTATAAATTTTTACTAATGATGAAATGAAAATGATCACAAAAAACCTTCTTATCCCTTCCGAATGATTTTGGTATCACAATAATGGAAAAAAATTCTATATTTATTAGGAAAAAAAATTCAAAATCTAAATCACATGTGAAGAATTTTTTATTATGTCCAATACCTTTTTTATTTCTCAGAAAAATTCTTTGGTTCATTGAAACTCTTATATAAGATAAAAAAAATCCACGGATCCATATCATTCGAAATGGTAAATACCCTCATGTACTGGACTATTTCATTTCTAGATATTTCGAAATAATGCGGTATGATATTGGGAAATTAACAACATAATGAATTTCCCTCACATCAAGATATATGATATGACATATTTTATTATGATCTATGTATATATTGTAATTGAGTTGATATTGATAAATTACAAGGAAATATCATTGAATAAGATTTAAAATCATCTCTTGTTGATTATGAAAAATATTAATTAAGGTTTTATTATCAATGATATTCTGATATATTCTTGATATTATGATAATTATAAAATGTATAATAGTAGACTATGATTTTAAAATTTTGAGTCACATGTTATATGAAATTGATACCACTGAATTGTTTTTTGGAAAAAAGAGTTATTTTTAGATATTTTCATTTATGAACATATGATAAAGTGGTAAATAAATCATTAAGTTAATATGAGCATTGAGAAAGTAAATTAATATTATTTCATTTTTTAGAAAAATATTTTTCTGAGAATACCATTGAGTTTAAAAATTGATTTGGGGATTAATGATATTTTTTATAATGTTAATCATATTTATAGTAAATAATTAAAATTTATATTATATAGATTTATTAAAGTGATAACTCAAAGCTATGTAAACAAAACATTGCTTCTAGAAAGGTTGTAGAGTATGGACCAACAATAAAAAGTTGATATGTGAGATATTCAATCCACTATCAAATGTGATGACCTTGTTAGTATAGAATTATTTTTCTAGTTAAATGATTTATAAAATACCGATTCAATTTATTTTTGCTACATATTGGTAATCATGTAGAAAACTGTGTTATTATATAATTATTTAGTGATTAAGTGACTGAATTTATTTTGTATAAAGTTCACTATTTTGGGGACCTTATTTGATTAAGGTAAATAAACATTTTTCTAATATATGATTTTATTTGAGTAATAGTGTAACGCCCCGACCCTAGCTGCCCAGAGTCGGTGCATTATTACATAACATTGGTATGATCACAAGAAAGATCAAATCTCGAAAGACTGATTGGTTTAGTAGCCTTGGAAACACTAGATATATTCATAAGTCTTACATTACATCATAAAATGAAAAACTACTACAACAGCATATTGTCTCCATAATCCACACTCATATCCCCACAAAATATCCCCGCAGGTCATTCATAATTTACTTCTTCACATCCTGGGAAAAATAAAACATAGAAAAGGGGTGCGCTCAAATGCCCAGTAAGGATAACAATATAGCGGAAACTTTCATAAATAAGAATAAACATTTAAGGCAATGTATAACTAAAACAAAAGCCTTTCAAACATGAACATTAAACATAGTATGGCATAAATAAAATGAAATAATTCCATTTACTTATTCACATGGATATTCTACCAATTGAATAATCACATGCAAAATCAATAACCACTTTCATAATGATGGAATGCATAATGGCAGACTATCATAACCACATAGCCAAGGCCTCGTGCCAAGACTACAAATAAGATTTTGTCAAGGCCTTGTTCCAAGACACTAGTTTGTCTCATGAGACCTACCGATGCATCGAGGAGCTATAGCGGGCTCCACCCGTCACATATTAAGTCCAATGCATTCCCATATGAAAAGGTTTAAACATAACATAAACATTAGTATTAAAACTAGCATACGAAATGTTAATACTTTCACCATAAACCATGAATGGTATAAAAATAGAACATCCACAGTCAAACAAATCACAAAACCTTCAATATAATATAGAAGTTTTGTATCATAACAAATCAACTTTAAATAAGCGTAAAATCCATCAAAGGATGTTGACATAGATGAAATCAAAATTATTTTTAAAGAAATATCTCTTTTTATTTTGAAATAATTTAAGATCCATATAAAATAAAACATTTTCTTCGAAAATATTCTTATAAGCTTGTAAGGAAAGCTTTGAAGATTTTATAACGCCGGAAAATAGCCGCACCCGCCGTATAAGTTAAAAAAAACATTCTTACCTTAATTCTGTCGAAATGGTTAAAAAGGACCTTGTTTTGAAAACGAAGGAAAGATTCCTCTTATAAAAAGTCAAACAAGGGTATAAATGACTTTAACCCATATTCTTGTAAATAATAAAAATGTTTTTAAATACATTATTAAGAAACATGGATGTGGATGATAAAGATATCTCAGTAGATTATTACGTATAAACAACCTCGAATAATGAAGAGATTGTGAAATAACCCTTACCAATTTGGTAACTTATGAAACATACAACCCATGAAAGAGGTATCATACAATGAATATGTAAATACACTTAAATTAGAGTGTATTACACGAAGAATGTAATTACGGGCAGTACATACACCACACAAAAGGTAATGGTGGTAATATGGCATGAATCTCACGGGAATAAGGAGTGAGATGAAAACCCCTTACCTTATACTTTTCCTTGGTTGGGGTAGGTTAACCTCCTGTATAATGGTGAAATAATTGTTATTAAATTTTACAAAAATCATATATATTAATATGATATCATATATGATCTTTTAATATTGATTTGATAATAATATTTTAGTATTATCGTTGTTTCGGGTGTTAACTTACTTGTTTTCTTTTATATGTTTTGTTACGTAAGCCATATTTGTAATGGATAGGTTGTATATTATTCATATACAGAATGATATTAAGTCCTTAAACATCATTTTTAAATCATCAAATGATAATTATACTTGAATGGATACGATGGAGAATTAATCTCATCGCGTTCGTGGAGACGGTAGTCCGTACGTACGCACGAGCGACAATATCATTCTTTTGATATTAAAATAATATATAAATTGATGTTATATCATATATACAGAATAATTAACATGTTATATATATTATTTACATGAGTTAGTTATTCATTATTATACCCATCCAAATAATAATATATTGAATAACAATTACACCACGACGTGGAGACGGTAAGCCGTACGTACGCACGTATGGTGACATGTTATTCAAAGGGTGGATAGAATAATAAATATGTTTATACCATATTTATAATAACATCACAGTATATATATGATACTGGAGTTATTATTTTAGAATGGTAACAACAAAGGAAGAAAAAGTGGAAGAAGAAATGAACTTTGAAAAGGGTGGTGAAATCATTACCTCTTCTTCGGGTTCTTCCTTTTCATATGATCAAAAGGGATCCTTAGGTTGGCTTTCTGATCAAACTAAGGCCCCTAGGTTTTATTGAGGGATGTTGGGAGAGTATTTGGGAAGAGTTTGGCCGAACCAAAAGGCTTTGAAGGTGTGAAGAAATGAGAAGGAGGAGTGCCCTTTTATAAGAGGGGTGAGGGGTACCTTTGGAAAAGCTAGAAATATTAATTTATAATAAATTCATATTCGGTTTCTAATGGCTCAAAAGTTTATTCTTCAAAGGTTAAGGTAGGTATAGGTCGAAAAACACTCAAACAACAGAATTTAGACAGGTTTGGGTGCTTATATTAACCTTATCTTTAAGTATTAACTCTAAGCTAATTAGTTTTACTTTTACAATGTCTCTTTGTATTTTTATATAATATGGTTAATAAACTTACTATATACATAGAAGAGACCCCAAAGTGGTCCAGTAATGATGAACCTATCATGATATAAGTCTCTTGGCCAAACCTTATATTTTTAGGAATTTAATATCAATTAATAATATAATATTTGTTTTAAGAACTCTTTTATGTCAATTTTGACACTATTCAATAGTTGATTTTTTTGAAACTAATAACAGATTGATTACCTAGAAAAAAGTAAATTAAATCAATCCTAATATATCATATTATCCTATAAAATTAGTTTAATTCATTAAAAGTTTCATATTATATTTATTTGGGTATTTATAATATCAATTAATTTAATATTTCACTATTTTAGTAATTACTACATCATCATTGTGTCATAAATAAAATAAATTATTTAATGTCTAAAAATTATAAATAAAATATCATTATGTAGGAAATCGTTTTATATTTCTAATGAATATTTATAATCTAAAATCCAAAATATATATCCCTATTTAATAATTGTTTTTCTAAAAGATATATGCTTGTGTCATTTTTGTATTCATTTTAACTTAATTAAAATAAAGTGTCCCTATCACCTACAAGTGGAACCATGGGGTCCCCAAATCGACCCAAAGATGCCTATGGTCGAAAATGTATCAACTAATAAGGCTAGGACACGTTCTAGGGTAATTTTGTATTATTATAATATTATTTTTTAACCATTATTTATGGGATTTACCCTTAACCATGGTAAATAAAATATTTACCGCAGTAATTATTCAAAATGAATAAAAATAAAAGTGACCTATTTACACAATTTTAACATCATGATTCCAAATATTGAATCCATTTTTCTAAATTCAAAACACAGAAGTGGCAGAAATTAATTTAAAATTAATTCCCGCTGTCAAAACAAAAAGCGTGTTTTTAAGAGATAATAACTATCAAAAGATTGACACTTGTTTATGATCGGTTTAATTGTAAAAATATGTCCAATGACCAAAATTATATGAAATGGTAAAAATATATTCTGAATATACTTTAAAACCACTCAAATTCATAATTTATCACTATTAATTATTTTGATTAAAAAAGTTGTCTTTAATTAAAATTTAGTAATTTTCACTATTCATCAAAATATGAAAGTTATCCGAAAAGTACCAAAATTTCACCTTAGGCTAAATTCGATATTCCGAATCCAGAAATGATGTCCATTTTAAAATATAAAATATATATAATTTCGAAAAGTAGGTATTACTATTCATAACTGCTAGTTTGATTAGTTGTGGTGTGTGTTAAAAACTCAAGGTTGCGTACAACACACGCTACTGTATTATTCAAAGAAAGCATACCGTTGAAGCTTGGGATGTTTCATTTTAAATTTTTGATGTCCCCATTTAGTCAAAAAGTTTAAAATATTGTATTTAAAAAGGGTTCACTATTAAAAGTTGATAAAAGTGCAATACTGAAAATGAATTTGTTCTTGCATTATATCTAAGAAACTCATAATATGGATTCTAAAATTATAAGGATTATATAAAGTTTAAAATTTAGATAATACTATTCATAACCTCTTTTTAATGGCTTTTTTCTGTAAGTCATGGTGTGATTGAACTCGGTGTTGTTTGTAGTGCAAGTTATTGAATTCTTTTGAAGAAAAAACACACTATGAAATCTTGGGGTGTTACATTCTCCCCTCCTTCAATAAATTGTGTCCTCGCAATTTGAAATTGTTCTTCGAAAATAAAAGGTTGAAAATAGAAAATATATTTGTGGGAAAACCCACATCGGAAAATTGGGTTACTAAAATTTAGTCTTAATATGAGGAAAAGAGAAATGAAAGGGTCACCCCCAAATTATGATCTCGATTAGGAGAACATTGGCGGAAATTAGAGACATATAATTGGAGGAAAAACGTAAATATTTATAGGTAGTGATTGAGGTCATCAATCACAAAAAAGTATAAAATTGAGGTCCTTAAATTCATCAATCTATGATGATTTGAAATACCATCGGTTCAACAAAACATAGGGTATTAGGATAACACATTTTTGACGTTTCAAAATATCTTAGTTGAAATCCCACATTGAAAAATGAATTAATGAGGCCTGTATTTAAAATAAAGAGTCGAATGTATGAAGATTACCGAAAATAACAAATACTAGGGTTCCATGTAGGAAAATATGGATATGGAAGAAAAATCTAAACATCAATTATCTGATGGAGAGTGGTAGAGAACATGGCTATGAAAAGACCAACAATCCCAAAGCCATAAATTAGTGATGATTTAAGGTACCATCTAGGAAAACATTTTTGTTCTAAGTTGCTTTTCTTAATATTGAGGAATTTATTTATGAGATTGGCTAAGATCATAAGGAGATATACTTCCTTTATAATTAGAGTTTTATCCATTAATAAATTTCTACCACAAACTCATCTTTCACTCTAAAAGATAATAGAATGTAAAAAAAATTCTATTTACACTATTCATATAGGGTTCCAAAATAAACGAATTTATAATTCATCTACAAGATATTTTAATAAAAACTACATTATTTAATCCAGGACATCTCGTGGGCCAGTGGTAGGTGATACACCCTTGTCGCCCTTCGGCTGCGGGTTCAAGTCTCACAGCCTTGCCGGACGCGACAGGTTGCCGCCCGACCTCCGGGTTGTCCTTTTATGGCAATCCAAAATAATCCAAACTAGAACTATACAAAATACTTCTGTCCAAACTCATAGTCCAACATTTATAAGGAAGGTAAACATAATATAGATCCATTTTACCCCGTAATAGCATATGAATACCTTCATCATTTATTACCATATTCCTTATTGATTACATTCATGCTCCCTTATTCCATATAGAATGCTGGATATACTTCATTAATCCAAAAATGTTTTAAACCCCAAAAATGATGGAATATACAAATCATTAATTAGTTCTAAGGTAGTCAAGAATATCCAATATAATTTATCCAAAACAATCACATATTATTCCAAAATCACTACCTCAGTATCAGAACTATATTATGATTTATCTTTCTCTCAACCATATATTTCCCAAAAATTTAACCTGCTATTGAGTCACTTTTCTTTCTTCCAAAAAATCTCAAGACCTTAATGAAATAGTACTGCAGTAAAATCCTTATATACTCCATAATTATTATAACAAGTACATTGTTGATACAACACTCAATTGACATAATCAACATAAGAACTCTAATCATTCCTCTTCATCTGTGGTAGTATCATAACATGATTATTATCCAATAGCATCATTTGCAGCATAGTCTGATGACTGGGACATAGGTTCGTGTAGTGTCCAAACTCCTTGAAAATGAAGCATTGTACATTTGAAACCATTTTCTTACCCTTGCAGTCACGTACTTTGTGCCCTTTTCCTCCACACTTATAACAAACTCACATTCCTTTCAGGCAAGTTCGAGGGTGTTTTTTCCACAGTTATCACATATGGGAAAATTCTTATTTTCCCTCATCCCTTTATCCATCTTTCTCTCTTCCATCCTTTTATTATCTTGCTTCCCTTTAAATCCACAAGACTCAGTAAACTCTTTACTTATATTATCAACACATGATATTATTTCTTCATATGATGATAATACATGCGAGACTATTTCTCTTGTAAATTCTGGATTAAGAACATAAAATATATGATCCTTATTTCTCTTTGTATCATGTGCATTGCTGGAGTTCCCATTCCTTCAACTAGGCGCCATTTGTAAACAATGGCATACACTAGATTAGTTTATGAATCAAAATACATAATCCCATACTTATAAGACACATGACATAAATTGAACTATTTATGGATATAATCCATAATCCTAAAAATGTTTTCTTTGAGGAAGTATATACTCATAAACCCTTCATAATGATTTGTAAAGAAAATGAGAGTTATCCTAATCATATCCCCCGGGAGTGTCGTAACCAAGAGTGCAGCAAGGCCCGTTGTCGTGCACCAGTTCCCGTTCGAGTCTAGCTCAAAGCGGTGTTTTCGGGTTTTACCCCTAGGTACATCTGTGCCAGAGCCGCCTCTACCTGTTTGTATCCAGATAGGGATGTATTGCTTGGAAAACTCACAAAATCTCTACAATACCAAAATTCTAGGAAGTTCTTCTATACTAATCCTCAAAGTTCATCTTAGGTCTACGTGCTCTAATCAGAGTTTATCTAAATCTAGCTTCCAAGGTTTGTACTAAACTTCCTTTGATACCAACTGTAACGCCCCGACCCTAGTTGACCAGAGTCGGTGCATTATTACATAACATTGGTATGATCACAAGAAAGGTCAAATCTCGAAAGACCGATTGGTTTAGTAGCCTTGGAAACACTAGATATATTCATAAGTCTTACATTACATCATAAAATGAAAAACTACTACAACAACATATTGTCTCCATAATCCACACTCATATCCCCACATAATATCCCTGCAGGTCATTCATAATTTACTTCTTCACTTCCTAGGAAAAATAAAACATAGAAAAGGGGTGAGCTCAAATGCCCAGTAAGGATAACAATATAGCGGAATCTTTCATAAATAAGAATAAACATTTAAGGAAATGTATAACTAAAACAAAAGCCTTTCAAACTTGAACATTCAACATAGTATGGCATAAATAAAATGAAATAATTCCATTTACTTATTCACATGGATATTCTACTAATCGAATAATCACATGAAAAATCAATAACCACTTTTATAATGATGGAATGCATAATGCCTGACTATCATAACCACATAGCCAAGGCCTCGTGCCAAGACTACAAATAAGATTTTGTCAAGGCCTTGTGCCAAGACACTAGTTTGTCTCATGAGACCTACCGATGCATCGAGGAGCTATAGCGGGCTCCACCTGTCACATATTAAGTCCAATGCATTCCCATATGAAAAGGTTTAAACATAACATAAACATTAGTATTAAAACTAGCATACGAAATGTTAATACTTTCACCATAAACCATGAATGGTATAAAAATAGAACATCCACAGTCATACAAATCACAAAACCTTCAATATAATATAGAAGTTTTGTATCATAACAAATCAACTTTAAATAAGCGTAAAATCCATCAAAGGATGTTGACATAGATGAAATAAAAATTTTTTTAAAGAAATATCTCTTTTTATTTTGAAATCATTTAAGATCCATATAAAATAAAACATTTTCATTGAAAATATTCTTATATGATTGTAAGATAATCTTTGAAGATTTTATAACACCGGAATATAGCCGCACCCGCCGTATAAGTTAAAAAAACATTCTTACATTAATTCTGTCGAAAAGGTTAAAAAGGACCTTGTTTTGAAAACGACGGAATGATTCCTCTTATAAAAAGTCAAACAAGGGTATAAATGACTTTAACCCATATTCTTGTAAATAATAAAAATGTTTTTAAATACATTATTAAGAAACATGGATGTGGATGATAAAGAGATCCCAATAGATTATTACGTATAAATAACCTCGGATAATGAAGAGATTGTGAAATAACCCTTACCAATTTGGTAACTTATGAAACATACAACCCATGAAAGAGGTATCATACAATGAATATGTAAATACACATAAATTAGAGTGTATTACACAAAGAATATAATTATGGGAAGTACATACACCACACAAAAGGTAATGGTGGTAATATGGCATGAATCTCACGGGAATAAGGAGTGAGATGAAAACCCCTTACGTTGTACTTTTCCTTGGTTGGGGTAGGTTAAACTCCTGTATAATGGTGAAATAATTGTTATTAAATTATACAAGAATCATATATATTAATATGATATCATATATGATCTTTTAATATTGATTTGATAATAATATCTTAGTATTATCGTTGTTTCGGGTGTTAACTTACTTGTTTTCTTTTATATGTTTTGTTACGTAAGCCATGTTTGTAATGGATAGGTTGTATATTATTCATATACATAATGATATCAAGTCCTTAAAAATCATTTTTAAATCATCAAATGATAATTATACTTGAATGGATACGATGGAGAATGAATCTCATCGCGTTCGTGGAGACGGTAGTCCGTACGTACACACAAGCGAAAATATCATTCTTTTGATATTAAAATAATATATAAGTGGATGGTATATCATATATACAGATTAATTAACATGTTATATTTATTATTTACATGAGTTACACATTCATTATTATACCCATCCAAATAATAATATATTGAATAAAAATTACACCACGACGTGGAGACGGTAAGCCGTACGTACGCATGTATGGTGACATGTTATTCAAAGGGTGGATAGAATACTAAATATGTTTGTACCATATTTATAATAACATCACAGTATATATATGATACTGGATTTATTATTTTATAATGGTAACAACAATGGAAGAAGAAGTGGAAGAAGAAATGAACTTGGAAAAGGGTGGTGAAATCATTACCTCTTCTTTGGGTTCTTCCTTTTGATTTGATCAAAAGGGATCCTTAGGTCGGCTTTCTGATCAAACTAAGTCCCCTAGGTTGTATTGAGGGAAGTTGGGAGAGTATTTGGGCAGAGTTTGGCCGAACCAAAAGGCTTTGAAGGTGTGAAGAAATGAGAAGGAGGAGTGCCCTTTTATAAGAGGGGTGAGGGGCACCTTTAGAAAAGCCTGAAATATTAATTTATAATAAATTCATATTCGGTTTATAATGGCTCCAAAGTTGATTATTCAAAGGTTAAGGTGGGTATAGGTCTAAAACCACTCAACCAATAGAATTTAGACAGGTTTGGGTACTTATATTAACCTTATCTTTAAGTATTAACTCTAAGCTAATTAGTTTCACTTTTACAATGTCTCTTTGTATTTTTATATAATATGGTTAATAAACTTACTATATACATCCAATAGACCCCCAAGTGGTCCATTAATTATGAACCTATCGTGATATAAGTCTCTTCGCCGATCCTTAGATTTTTAGGAATTTAATATCAATTAATAATATAATATTTGTTTGAAGAACTCTTTTATGTCAATTTTGACACTATTCAATAGTTGATTTTTTTGAAACTCATAACAGATTGATTACTTCAAAAAATGTAAATTAAATCAATCCTAATATATCATATTATCCTAGAAAATTAGTTTAATTCATTAAAAGTTTCATATTATATTTATTTGGGTATTTATAATATCAATTAATTTAGTTTTTCACTATTTTAGTAATTACTACATCATCATTGTGTCATAAATAAAATAAATTATTTAATGTCTAAAAATTATAAATAAAATATCATTATGTAGGAAATCTTTTTATATTTTTAATTCATATTTATAATCTAAAATCCAACATATATAACCCTATTTAATAATTGTTTTTCTAAAAGATATATTCTTGTGTCATTTTTGTATTCATTTTAACTTAATTAAAATAAAGTGTCCCTATCACCTACAAGTGGAACCATGGGGTCCCCAAATCAACCCAAAGATGCCTATGGTCGAACATGTATCAACTAATAAGGCTAGGACACGGTTTATGGTAATTTATTATTATTATAATATTATTTTTTAACCATTATTTACCGGATTTACCCTTAACCATGGTAAATAAAATATTTACCGCAGAAATTATTCAAAATGTCTAAAAATAAAAGTTACCTATTTACACAATTTGAACATCCTGATTCCAAATATGGAATCCATTTTTCTATATTCAAAACACAGAAGTGGCAGAAATTAATTTAAAATTAATTCCCGCTGTCAAAACAAAAAGCGTGTTTTTAAGAGATAATAACTATCAAAAGATTGACACTTGTTTATGTTCGGTTTAATTGTAAAATTATGTCCAATGAACAAAATTATATTAAATGGTAAAAATATATTCTTAATATACTTTAAAACCACTAAAATTCATAATTTATCACTATTAATTATTTTGATTAAAAAAGTTGTTTTTAATTAAAATTTAGTAATTTTCACTATTCATCAAAATATGAAAGTTATCCGAAAAGTACCAAAATTTAAACTTAGGCTAAATTCGATATTCCAAATCCAGAAATGAAGTCCATTTTAAAATATAAAATATATATAATTTCGAAAAGTATGTATTATTATTCATAACGGCTAGTTTGATTGGTTGTGGTGTGTGTTAAAACTCAAGGTTGCGTACAACACACGCTACTGTATTATTCAAAGAAAGGATACCGTTGAAGCTTGGGATGTTTCATTTTAAATTTTTGATGTCCCCATTTAGTCAAAAATTTTAAAATATTGTATTTAAAAAGGGTTCACTATTAAATGTTGATTAAATTGCAATACTAAAAATGAATTTGTTCTTGCATTATATCTAAAAAACTCATAATATGGATTCTAAAATTATAAGTATTATATAAATTTTAAAATTTAGATAATACTATTCATAACCTCTTTTGAATGGATTTTTTTGTAAGTCATGGTGTGATTGAACTCGGTGTTGCGTGTAGTGCAAATTATTGAATTATTTTGAAGAAATAACACACTATGAAATCTTGGGGTGTTACAAATAGAGGGGGGATTTTCTTTTTTAATGAAAATATTATTTTAATACGGATTGATATTTACTCTCAAATTATATATTGAAATCATTACCATTTATTTGATATTATAGGATTTGATCTTAATTTTTTTTGGTATGAGACATTATGAGTGATTGATGTAATTTGGAGATAATTGATAAGAAAATTATTTTTTAAAAACATTCATGTATTTTTGTTTCAATAATAGTTAGAGATATAATAAAAAATTCGATGGATGGTAATTTAAATATTTATTTATTTTTAACCTTGGGTACCGATATTAGTTGTTGGATATGACTATATTATTCCTTCATAAAAACATTTACCCATTTCTGGGAAATATCTGACCATTTGATAACCATTGTTGGTTTGATTCTAATATAAATATAAGATAAACAGTTTTTCCCCTATTTTGAAATGTTTTATCTGATGAATGATGATTTCTGTTCCTCATTCAACAAACTCATTTTAAATAATCACATTTTCGAGATATATATGATATTTTGGTGGAAATTAATTAATCTTTGAAATTATAATTATAAATTATGTTTATATTCGTATGATTTTGGGGAAGAAGATAAATAATTCAAAAACTCTAATAAAAAGTCATTTCAAAAAATTATCGTATTTAAATAATTTTTGATGAATCGAAGTTCTCCTCACATATATCAAATTTATGAATTTTTTGGTAAATGAATTTCCCCAAACCATATCCAATATAAAAAACTATTCTTCCATGGAGTTATTTTTATTTCCCATAACAATATATTAACTTCCCAATTATGTATTTTTATTTAGAATGTGACTTATGTGTTAATCCAGAGGACATTCATCTTTCTCATCCCTCATTACAATTGGATTTTTATCACCCCTTTTTATGATGTGGGATTTATAAATATGTTTTTTTATAAGGGAACCCATTGGTTGTTGATAACAAATTCAAATGGTGAGGTTGTTGTTTTTGTCAAGACCCATCCCCTAGGGCCTGTGTCGTGAATACCCCAATTCCACCTTCCATAGGCCAGGGGCTGGCGACTAGAACCAAAGGTGTAAATCCCTAATCTGGGAAGGCAATACCTTTAAAACTGAAAACACACCCTACAGAGTACACAACTGAATACAAAACACCATGTAAAATTGTATAACAATAGAGTGTTGAAAAGTAAAGGGGACAGAATACAAGCCCAACAGAAAAGTACAAGTACAACTGAAAAAGGGACAAACAAATGAAAGGTGAAAGCATCTCTTGGATCATCGACCATGGTTCTTACCTAAAGGGTAAGTACGTATAGCATCCACAACACTCTACGTTTTTCCTCCTCCGTGTATCGTCATGCTGTGTGGTCCACCTTCGGGTACCGACCAGTCCTATCCACTCTGCCTCTGTCATCGTTGTCCGTCATCTGCAACCACCACAATGAGGTGCGGGCATAGATCGTGCAGGGGTGAGTATAACGATACTCAGTACAGACCCTGAGACCCTCAAGGTCACACAAAATCTAACAAGGATAAACCAAAAAGTATGAAATCAACAGATAACCACACTTAGGTATATTCCCATACATATACCTAAGTTATAATGTAATCCATCTCAATCATGTGGTAAACTCAAAAGTTACTAACTCAACTCACACAGGTATACAACTTTTGTAGAGAGATTGAGATGATCAGATGTAGTCAGTGAATCATCTAATCTGTCTGAGCCATACAGGATCTAGGACCAGCAGTTAGAACTATCAGACCCACACAGGATCCAGGAACAGTAGTCAGAGCTATCAGACCAACACATGATCCAGGACCAGCTATTCCGTCGGACCAACACATGATCCAGGAAGAGAAGTCAGAACAGTCGGACCAACACATGATCCAGGATCAGTAATCCGAACTATCGGACCAACACATGATGCAGGAATAGTCAACAGTGCACAACCATCCATAGGGTTTCCACAAAGCACGCTTGATTATAGGATGGTCCGCTCCCCAAGGAAAGTGTCGATACATAAACTTCCATGAAGTCCAATTTTGATGTATCCAATGATTATGTCTCTCCATAAGAAACTCAACGCGATAGACGATGCGTCAATCAGACGCCCTGTCTGAGAGTTATTGGCATTTCCGTTCTGAGGGCCCGATTGGATTTAGGTTTAATGCAACCCGAACATACCCCAACTACATCCAAACCTCAAGTGGGGTATACCAAAAGTTCTGTCTTTCTCCATGATTTCTGTCTCTGTAGACGGTTCGTCAATCAGACACTCATAGCCCATGTTATGAGCGAAATGGGCAAAATAGGGTCAAATGGGTCTTGGTCCGGTCCGGCCCAGTTGGACCAACCGGGCCCGACCCGAGTCCGGACTGGGGTCCGGCCCGGTTTGTGGGTCTGACCCGGACTCTGGGTCTGTCCCGGTCTGCAGGTCTAACTTTGCCCGAGGGGGCGGCACGACCCGCACAGGGTCCAGCCCGGTGGCCAATGGGGGTCATCCCTAGCCTCATCCAGGGGGGGGGGTTTCACCCCCTGCTTCTCTAATGGCTTTGTCGTTCAGGCAGGTGGATCTTTCCCCAGGATGGCGCTGGTGTGTCACGCGGGACCCAGCAGGGTCCCGATTTTTCCAGTTGGCTGAACGGTCAGCCGACTCCGCACGCGGCGCCGGTTGTGTCGCACCTCTTTCGGCGACCCGACTACTTGGGCCGTCGGACCTCTTCGCAGCCAGGCTCGATCCAGACGCTACTGCACCATCGTGGAGAGGGTCCATGTCCCTCCTTCAAATCACCGCATGGTGCTGGTTGCGTTGTGCCTTCCCAGTCGACCCGACGGCTTGAGCCGCCAGCTTCATTCGTGGTTGGCCTTGCGCTGCCGCAGCCACATGTCGATGCACATCGGTTCCATCCATCTGTGTTATAGCCATAGGTCACCGAACGAGCTCTAGTGGCCTGATTCTTGTTCTGGAAGAATTATCTCTCTCCTCGGTTCTTTTCCTTCGATCCACATTCATCGTTGAAAAGAGTCTCACATTCTGATCTCATTCCGAGATTAGCATCAAAATCCACAAAGAATTCGGAGGGTTCGGGCCATGTTTGTTTGGTACACACCCTCCGCATTAGGGTGATATCAAGCGGCTTCGAATTCTAAACCACGATGGAAATGAAGAACATGAAACATTTTGCAAGCTTTAACACCTATATTTTGTTGGTCGTTCATCGTTCATTGATGTAGTTACGGGAAGAAGACGAAGTGGATCATCATTTTTCGAATCCGCCAAGCACTTCCAATCCCGAGTTGCGTCAACTGGTGGAAGACGCTACATATTGGTAGGTGTCCGAGGAAGAATTTGAAGAAGGATCGTCGCCAGGGTTCTTTGTTGAAAGAATGTGTTCTTCATTCTTCGTTGGGAGGAGCTTTCTTCGTTGTGAGAAATCTAATTCTCCCAAGCTCTCCTCTCAAAATCACCTCCATGTTTGAAATTCCATGCCAAAATAATATTAGATGTCTTATTATTTTTCATTTTTGAAAAAAATTCAGAAACAAAGATTTCAATTAAGTGGCTACACCTAATTAATTCACGTGTGTTGGCACGAATTTATTAGGTGAGGTCAAGAGGCTCTCCCTCATTAATAAGGTATATTTTGGAGGTTATACCCTTCTCCCATTAATAGAGGTCGGGTGGTACCCACCCCTATTATTCAAATGGGAGGTCAAGGTCTCGGGTTGTAACCACATCGTAACCTATCACGGGATGTTATGTTCGGGTTGTTCCCACCACCATACCCTCTCATGGGAGGTTAAGGTGTGGTGGTCCCACCTTCACCTTCTAAGAGGAGGTTTCAACTACTAGTGGGTCCCAACTCCAAAAACTTACATGGGGTCTGAAATAAAATAAATTATATCTCTTTTTATTTTATTATTTTTTATGAAAACCGAAAATCTATCTATTATTCTCATCAATATTTCGTCGAGGTGAATGTATCCTTAAGATAATACCGACACTGCGAGTCCAATGGTACCCTCAAATTTAATTTCGAGCACCAGGTCAAATGTTATAAAAACCCGCTCGTACGTTTACTGAACGTACCTGAACAAAACTTCTCAAATTGATTTCAGGAACACCGGGCCTTGGATTCATGTGCCATAAATTTTCGTGGACTCCTAAAATTCCCATGTATTGAGGAAAAAAATTTCCATGGAGATTCCGGGTCTTTACATTCACCCCACATCAGGGATTTATGTCCCTGTAAGCTACAAATAGAACTAATTGAACAAATGTGGGTACTGAGCATGAATTTGAGCCTCCCGATCCCCTAGGATCTTCTGGAGGTTCCCGTACTACCAGCAAATGTGCACCAGAGGTATCGACCGTCCACGTAGGACCCACTCCTATCGATTCCCAATATCTACTAAAACCTCTGTAAAAGTCTCCACATCGTCGACCTCCATCACACCATGGTCAATGATGTGAGTAGGGTCATTCACGTATCTACTCATCTATGATATGTGGAAGATGTCGTGCAACCGGTGCAACTGAGGTGGAAAAGCCAAGTAGTAAGCCACCTCGCGTACTCTGCTGAGGACCTAGAAAGGTCCGATGAACCTTGGAGATAACTTTCCACCTCAACCGAATCTCCATAAACCTCCTCGGGGTGAGACCCGTAGAAATACATGGTCACCATCCTCGAACTCTAGAGTTCTCCGTCTCCTGTCATCATATGACTTTTCCTTTCTCTGTACAGTCTTCATCCGCTCCTGGATGATCTGCACCTTCTCTGTGGTAGCCCATGCCATCTTTGGTCCCACTAGTGTTGACTCTCCTAGGTCTATCAATCAAAGTGGCGATCTGCAAGGTCAACCATACAAGGCCTTAAAAGGGGACATCCCATTGGTGGAGTGATAGTTGTTGTTGTATGAAAACTCCAACAATGGTAATTGATCCTCCCAGCTACAACTGAAGTCAAGGACACAAGTACAGAGCATGTTCTCGAGGGTCTGAATGGTCCCCTTAGTCTGACCATCTGTCTGAGGATGGGAGGCCGTGCTAAGATGAAGTTTCATCTCGAAATACTCCTGAAACCCCTTCCGTAGCCAGGAAGTAAACTATGTGTTACGATCAAAGACAATAGAAGAAGTTACTCCATGTAGTCGCACAATCTCTAGCACGTTGAGGCATCCTAATCTCTTTACTAAATCCTGCTTTCTGATCGGTTGGAAGTGGGTCGACTTGGTGAGTCGGTCGATGATCACCCAAATCAAGTCAGGACCCCTAGATGTAAGTTGATGACCCGTCCCAAAGTCCAAGGATATCACATCCCACTTCCACTATGATACCTCTAAAGGATGCACCAGGCCTGCTAAAACCTGGTGCTCCGCCTTCACTTACTGACAAGTAAGGCACCGAGAGACAATCTCTGCTGTAGTCTTCTTCATATATGGACAGCAGTGCTGTCGTCGAAGGTCCTGGTACATCTTTTCCACTCATGGATGTACCGCTAGAGGGGAAGTGTGGAACTCCCTTAACACTTCCACCGAAAGTGATACTGGTACCAAGGTATGTCCTTTGAAGAGGATGATGTGCTCCCTACCAATATAAAATCCATCAGGTTCCTACCCTATGGATATCTGGGAACGTCGTGTCTCACAGTCTGCATCTCCACACTGTGAATCCCTGAATCATTGACGAAGTGGGGGAGTGACTGTAACAGACTGAAGGATGGATGGTCCATCATTATCTAACAAGGATATCAGTAAAGCAGCCATCTGCTCTTTCGCCTCTCCAAGAAGTTGTATACCAGACCTCATGCTGAGTGAATATACAACAACATTCCCCTTCCTAGGAGTATATACTATCTCGAAGTCATAGTCATTTAAAAACTCATGCCATCACATCTATCTCAGATCAGGTCCTTCTGAGAGAAGATATACCCGAGACTCTTATGATTAGAGTACAAGGTAAAATTTTATCCCATGAAATAGTGTCTCCACATATTCAAGGTGAAGACCACTTCTACTAAATCCAGGTCATGGGTAGTGTAGTTTTTCTCATGTTGTCTCAGCTCCAGAGAACCATATGCCAACACTGCTCGCACCTGCATCCGGGAACACCCAAGTCTGTTCCCTCATGCATCGTAGTAAACTACGTACCCTACGCCTTCCTATGGAAGCCTCAAGATGGGGGCACTAGTCCGCCTCTGCCTCAACTCTTGTAAGCTCAGCTGTCATCTCTTCGACCACACAGTGGGTTTCCCCTTCTTTGTCGAGGCTGATAGCGGTGATTCAACTCTGGAGAAGTCTGGTAAAAACCATCAGCAGTATACAACCAAACCCCGGAAACTATTCACCTCCATCACAATCCTGGGAGGATCCCAAGCAATTACTGCTTCAATATTTTCAAGATCCACTACAAACCATGCCTCCGAGATGACATGTCCTAGAAAGTGAACCTCTCGGATCCAAAACTGGCACTTTGAGAGTTTACCACAAAGCTAATGCTCTCAATGTGTGACTAGTACTAACCGAAAATGGTAGGCATGCTCCTCCTCAGTAGTTGAGTAGATAAGAATGTCTTTGATGAAGACTACGAAAAAGCGATCGAGGTACGGCTAGAAGCTCTTGTTCATAAGTCCCATAATCACTAATGGAGTGTTGTTTACACCGAAAGTCATAACCAAGAACCTGTACTTGCCATACCGACATCTGAAGGCTACCTTCTACACATTCTCGACTCGAACACTGAGCTGGTGATAGCCTGATATGAGGTATATCTTCAAGAACCACCTTGTTACCTTCAGCATATCAAAGAGATCATCAATCCTCGGGAGTGGGTACTTTTTCTTCACAGTCACCTAACTCAGGAGACAGTAGTCAACACAGAGCCTCAAACTCATGTCTCCCATCATGGTGAACTGAATCAGGGCTAACTAGGGAGAAACACTAGTCCAGATGAATCCCTTCCCCTGAATGTCCTCTAGTTGTACCCTCAGCTCGTGAAGCTCAGCAGGAGCCGTCCAATATGCTTGTGTAGATATTGGTGTCGTCTCTGGGTACATGTCAATGTATAAGTCCACCTCTCTAAGAGGAGGTAGTCCTATAACGTTGTCAGGTAAAACATCTTTATACTGGTCCACCAATATAGGATAGCTCGGACTCTCCACATCATCTGCTTCAAGGGTAAGGCGGGCCAACTGATGAGTTATCGGCTACACGCACCTCCGAGTAAGTCCATGATGTAATGCAAAGGCTCTCTTCTCACTGATGAAGGTGAACCTAGTCCCATCCATGAAGACACACCACACTTTGTGCCTAATACAGTCGAACTGAGCATGGATTGTAGATAACAAGTATATACCCTTTGATGACGTCGTAAGCCCTCAATGCCGCTACGAGCAGATCCCAGCCGAAGCTCTCCCCTCCAAGAGCAAGCTCACACTGCCGTCACTAGTTCATAATCATTGAGTCTGCTACCGTAGGAGTCTCTAGCTGTAAAGATCAAGTCAATTGCTTTGTAAGAATCTCCAAGATCTAAACGATGGTAGTGGAAATGACTGAGTGACTGGAACCTATTTCTATAAGAACTGTAGCTGAGGTGGAGTAGACACATATCATACCACGAATCATCTCCGGAGTGCCATGGTCGTAAGCCCCAGCTGCCGGAAGCTGAGCTCTCACTTGTCCACCTGCTCCCTGTGGTCGAGGTGGACCTCCTGGTGGTGGTGGCGGTAACAACTCGAGTCATCATCCACCACCAGTTGCATGGCCCGCTCCTCTTCCATGTCCACCTCGATCGAACCTCTACCTCTGCTTGGGAGGTCTATCAACTGTCTGCTGATCATCAATTCTGACGGTCATGAGCCATGTGACCCTACCATCTACTAGAGTAGCATTTCCCACATTAGGCATGACTGGATCTGTCTCGTGTGCCCCGCACAACTGAACCGCTATCCTGAGGTCGTCCACCGGATGGCCTGGTTTACTTTAACCTCTGCAACATCTATCTACTGACAACTATAGAAGACTCCGCTGCATGTTGAATAGTGATGGGTATCACTACTGGTGACAGCTTATTAAGGAAACACTCCACTAGCAGGGCCCTCTCTTACACTCTTTCCAGTGTCAGGATGCTGAGGGATATCATTGAGGCCCCGATCTCTCGCCTGAGCCCCTGCTCGAATGTGGGCCCTAAAGAATGGATCCCATATCATTTCTATAGTGTAGCGCAATAGGTCTTTAAACCTCACTGAGTACTATGCCACTATCATACTACCATGCTGTAGATGAAGTAGCTCATGTATACACACCGCAAATAGGGTGGCTGGGACAAACTTCGTCCGAAATATTCTCTCGAAGACAGCCCAGAGTAGTGTCGCCTCGTCATTCACCTAGAGCATTAGGCTGCACCATCATCCTACCACTTCCTAAAGAAGAATCGTGGAAAGGATCACCATATGGTCAGCTAGTGTCCGTACTAGTCTGAAGACTCTCGCCACAACCTCCAGCAAATCCTCAGCTGCCTGCAGGTCTGTCTCGCTGATGAACCGGAGTGGCCTCTGGCGCTGAAACTCGTGAAACGCTCTTAAGAAGCATGAAATCTCTACTGATAGGGCTGGTGGTATGAGTGTACAAACGGGTAGTGGTACCACTAGTGCCTACACTATGATAGGACCCCACACCGAGGCCTCAAGGATCGGTGGGATGTCGTCTCGTACAACTATCGGAACCCTGGATGGGTGTCTTCATGGAGGCATCCTGAAACGAAATAGGTGTTCCCTGGGCAATAAGTTATACCATGTGTGGTGAGTCAAAGAGATCACAAAGAAATATTTTGAAACACACATGCAATCATTGTTTTCGTGAAGTGAGTCGAAAATAAAATGTTAGGGTACTTGTGTATGGACATGTCGGCCTCCGCACCAACACTAGACTTGATAAACTAAAAACCACACTTAGTACCCATAACAATATTGATTCATAGAAAAGAAAGATCAGAATCCTGAGTTCTGCAGTAGAACCAACTCCTCTGATAGCAATTTCTCACGACCCGTCCCCCGGGGCCCGTAGCATAACTACCCCTTGCCCACCTTCCATTGGCCAGGAGAGCGTGACTAGCACCAAAGGCGTAAATCCCTAAATGTGGAATGAATTGCCTATATAACTAAAAACACACTCAACAGAGTACACATCTGAATAAAAAACACTATGTAAAACTGTATAAAATGAGTGTGCTAAAAATTAAAGGGGCCAGAATACAAGCCCAACAGAAAAGTACAAGTATAACTGAATAGGTACAAACAACTGAAAGGTAAAAGCAACTCTGGGATCATCCAACACAGTTAATACCTGAAGGGTACGTACAAATAGACTACATAGCACTCCACGTCCATCTATCTCCTTTGTGTACCGTCACGTCATGTGGTCCACCTCCAGGTACCTTCTAGTCCTATCCACTCAACCTCGGTCAGTGTTGTCCGCCATCTGCAACCAACACAACGAGGTACGGGCATACCCAGTGCAGGGGTGAGTATAAAGATACTCATTAGGGATCCCGATACCCTCAAGGTCTCACAAAATCCAACAAGGATAAACCACAAAGTAATAAATCAACATATAACCACACATATGTATATTCTCATACATATACCAAGGTTATCACGTAATACATCTCAATCATGAGGTAAAATAAAAAGTTACTGACTCAGATCGCACATCTATACAAACTTTGTAGAGGGATAGAGATGATCAAATGTATCCACTAAATCATCTAAGATGTTGGACCCACACAGGATCCAGGACCAATGGTTAGAACTGTCGGACCCACATGGGATCCAGGAATAGTAGTCAGAGCTGTTAGACCAACACACGATTTAGGACCAGCTATTCTGTCAAACCAACACATGATACTGGAATAGAAGTCAAAACTATTAGACCAAGACATGATCAAGTATCAGTAATAAGAAATGTTGGACCAACACATGATCTAAGAATAGTCAAAAGTGCACAACCATCCACAGGGTTTCTACAAGGCATGCTTGACTCCGGGAGGATCATCTACTCATGAAAATTTTTTATACATCATCTACCATGAAGTCCCTTGTTGATGTATCCAAAAGATCTATCTTTCCATAAGAAACACAACGCGATAGATGGTGTGTCAATCGGAGGCCCCGATTGAGAGTTAACAGAATTTCCGTTCAGAGGGCCCAGTTGGATTTAGGTTCAATCCAACACTACCATATCCTAACTACATCCAAACCTCATGTGGGTTATATCAAAAGAACCTTCTTGCTCCATGATTTCTGGCACCACAGACAGTTCGTCAATTGGACCCCCATAGCCCATGTTATTGGCGAAAAGGGAGAAATTGGGTCAAATAGGACAGGGTCCTGTCCGACCGAGTCAGTCCAACATGTTCTGCAGGTCTGACCCGGTCTACGGGTCTGACCGGACCTGAGGGGGCAACCCGGCCGGAGGGGGTGCCCCGACCTGAGGGGGCGGCCCAGCCTGCGAAGGCGGCCCGACCCATGCTGGTGGTCTGGCTCGTGTTGGGTCCAGCCTGAGCTAGGTCCGGCCCGGCGGCCCCCGAGGGTCTACCCTATACACATCCAGGGGAGGCCGCACCCCCCGGTTCTCGAACGACTTAGCCATTTGGAAGGGTGGAACCCACGCCATGCTGGCGCCGGTGTGTCACTCGGGACACAGTGGGGTCCCGCTATTTACTGTCAGTCGAGCGGCCAACCGACTCCTCGCCCAGCGCCGGTTGCACCACACCTCTTCCAACGACCCGGAGGCTCGGGCCATCAGGCCACTTCGCAGCCGGCCTCGAGCAGGCTACTGCTGCACCACCATGACCTAGGGTTGCAACCCTCCTTCAAACCATCGCACGGCGTCGGTTGCACCGCGCCTTCCTGGTCGACCCGGCAGCATGAGCCGCCGGTTTCTTTCGCAGCTGGCCTTGCCCCGGCTGCCAATGCACCTCCACGGCTAAGAATCCTGGCTTCTCCTCTGGCAGTTCAGTTTCACCGCCGCCGCCACCTGTTGATGAACGTTGGTTCCATCCACTGGTGTTCTTTTCGTGGGTCATCAGAAGAGATCTGGTGGCCTGATTCTTATTGTGGATGAAGTCACGCTTTCATCGGGTCATTGCCTTCGATCCACAATCATCGTTGATGAGAGTCGCACATTCTGGTCTCATGTCGTGATTAGCATCAAAATCCACAAAGAGTGCGAAAGGGCCGGGGATGTGTTTTTTCGGCTCGTCCCCTCTACATTAGGGTGATATCAAGAGGCCTCGAATTCTAAACCAGGATGTAAAACTAATAAAACGCAATAATTATCAAGCTTGAACCCCAACCTTTGTTGGACATTCATCGTTCGTTGACAGAGTTGCGGGAAGAAGACGAAGAGGATTGTCGTTCATTGTGTTCGTCAAGGGCTTCCAAACCCAAGTAGCTTAGGTTCATGGAAGACGCTCCACGTTAGTAGGTGTCCGAGGAATAAGTCGAAGAAGGATCGTCACCGACGTTCATCGTTGGAAGAACGCATTCTTCGTTCTTTATTGGGAGGAGCGTTCTTCATTAGGAGAATTCTAATTATCCCAAGCTATCCTCTCAAAAGCTCCTCCGAGTGCGAAATGCCAAGACAAAATAATATTAGATGTCTTATTATTTTAGATGCTGGCAAGAAATTCCAAAATGGATAATTCAATTAAGAGGCTCCACCTAATTATTTAATGTTTGTTGGCACGAATTAATTAGAGGAGGTCAAGAGGCTCTCCCGCATTAATGAGGGAGAGTTGGGAGGTTGTACCCTCCTCCCATTAATATGGGTGGGGTAGTCCACACCCCTATTATTCAAATGGGAGGTCAAGGTCTCGTGTGGTCCCCATGTCGTAACCTCTTGTAGGAGGTTATGTTCGTGTGGGCCCCACCACCATAACCTCTCATTGGAGGTTATGGTGTGGTGGTACCACATTGAACATCCAAGAGGAGTTTTCAACTACCTTTGGGTCCCACCTCCAAACACTTACATGGAGGCTGAAATTAAATAAAGTGTAGCTCACTTTCTTTTATTATTTTTTATGAAAAACCAAAAAACTAACATTTATTCTCGACCATCTACTGCCGATGTGAAAGTCTTCATAAGTGAATACTGGCGCTGTGAGTTCAACTGTGCCCTCAAATTTCATTTTGGAGCACTAGTTCAAAAGTTATAAAAACTCGCTCCTACGTTTACCAAATGTACCCGAACAAAACTTCTGAAATTGGTTCCGGGCACAACGGGTCTCAGAATCATGCGTCGTAAATTTTCGTGGAGTTGTAAAATTCCCAAGTATTTAAGATAAAAATTCCACATAAATTATGGGTATTTACAGTTTTTTTAAGGATGAATAATGATATATCTGGAATTTTTTGAACGAAACAAGGTGAAATATTGCCAAAGATAAACACCACCAAATTTAACAAACCATGAAATTTTATTATAAGAAAATAATTATATAACAGGTAAATTAATGTCTTTAAATACGATAAAATACATTATCAAATATATATTTATGTCACAACCAATCCTCTGGGCCTGTTCCTTGACAACCCGAAGCTCACCTTCCATAGGCCATGGGCGGGTGACTAGCACCAAAGGGGTAAATCCTGATAAAAATGGAAGGCATTGCCTTTATGGTATTAAAAAAACACAACATAGTACACAAGATGATGTAAGAGAAAAGTGATACTAAATACAAAGTAAGTGTTGATGGGTAATTGGGCCAGAATACAAACCCAACATAAAAGTACAGTACACCTGAAAGTCTAGTACAACAGCAGAAAAGTAAAACAGCAACCACTAAGTCATCATTCGGGAATCCCACCTGAAGGGTGGGTACATATGATCTCCTCAGCACATCAGGTATGTCCGTCCGCTCCGTGTATGTATGACCATGTGGTCCACCTCTGGGTACCGTCCAGTTACAGAAGCCTCTATCACGATCAGTGCTGTCCATCGTCTGCATCCTACACCATGTAGTGCGGGCATTGCCCCGGGAGGGGTGAGTATAAGGATACTTAGTGGGGACCCCGAGACCCCTGAAGGTGTCCCATAATCAACGAATGATAAAACATAGAGAAAAGAATATATCATGAAGTATCAGCCATATCTACTTAAGAATATTCCCAAACATATACCAATTTCATTAATCTCAGTTCGGCTCCAACTCTCGAGCCCGAGTACAAAACAGTCCACACAGGAAAGAATCCAATCACATCGATGATAATGATTGAATGTCAAGACTCAGCTCACACAGGTATATAACTTTTTTAAGTTGATAGAGATGATTAGATGTAGTCACTGATTTATCTATGCTGGAAGACCCACGTAGGATACTAGTCCATCTAAGATGTCAGACCCACGTAGGATACTAGACCAGCCACTCTGTCATACCCACATAGGATACTAGAACAATAGTCAAACTGTCGGACCCATGTAGTATACAAGAACAGTAATCATCATCATTGAACCCACAGATGATTCCAGTACGGTAGTTGTCTTCGCCGAACCGACAGAGGATTCCAGTACGATAGTCATCGTCGTCGAACCCATGAAGGATTCCAGTATGGTAGTCATCGTCGCCGAACCCAAGGTGGATTCCAGTATAGTTGTCGTTGCAGTCACAACCATATCTAGGGTTCCCGCACACAGAACGCTCGATTCCTAGAGGGTCTTCTCCTCGAGCAAAGGGGTTGATACACAAACTATCACAAAGTCTAATGTTGATGTATCAAAAAGTTCTGTCTCATCAAAAGGAACCCAACGTGATAGACTATGTGTCAATCAGACCTCTGGTCTGAGAGCTATTAGCATTTTCACTCTGGGGGCCAAGTTGGAAATACACTTGTTCCAAACCTGACCATCATCCAAATTTGACCAAAAATAACTTAGTTTATTGCAAAAGCACCTCTTCATCGGGGGGATCCCAATATCACAGACGACGCGTAAAATTGGTCGCATGGTCTTAAATTTATTCACGTTTAAGTGAAAACAAGCCCGACCCATTAAGCCCAGTGGGCCGACGGGTCAGGTCAAACCAGTTTTGGCAGTCCCAACCTGGCAGAGGGTCGGACCGGCTCGATGAATCATGCGGACTTTCCCAAGGGGCACGACACGGCCTGAGGGGGTACGGCCCGGACCCGCAGGGCACGACCCGACCCTGCATGGCATGGCCCGGACCTGCAGGGTGCGGCCTGACCCGACATGGCACGGCAAGGCACGGCATGACACAGCGCGGCACGGCGCGGCGTAGCCCGGCACGACATGGCCCGGAAGGTCGGTGCTCGGCCGGGGGGCCGAGCGGCTTGTCCCGGGTGGACGAGCGGTCCGAGTATTGGGGAGGCCCCCCACTTTCCCAAACCGGTAGCGCCAAGTGGTACCCCCCTGTCCCTCCGGCCAAAGTAGGCCGGTCTTCCGGGCACAAGCGGCCCGCTTGGACGGGCCGCGGTCCTGCTGCACCGCACCTCCGACTGCCACAGCTCCTTCACCCGGTCGGTCGACGAGCGGGCCGATTCATCGCTGATGTGGCCGGCGGAATGTGGGCCACGGTCCACCGCATCACAGTGACAAGGGGTTCCACGATCTTCCTTCGGCCCGACCGGCATTTGCCGGTCGGTTCTGCTTCGGCCGAGCAGCCCACAGTTGCACAACGCGGTTCCTCCGCACGCGGCCGGCGCGCAGCTGATGCCTTCGATCATCGCCGCTTCCCATTGAGAATTAAAAATCAAGAACAAATGAGGGTCATCAGGCTGTGTTCGTTCGGCTCGCGCCCTCCGCGTTAGGCGGTAACATATTTCCAAGGTTATTCCAATTAAACCAACAAAGAACGAGGTGAAAATTATTCCCTTAAAATTGTACAAAACCCTACCTCGAAATTGACGTCGCACATCGTCAAGTCGTGAAAGACAAGCGTCGCGGTAGTCAGGCATCGTGGATGAACGCTGTTGTCCTGCCAATGTTGGAGGAGGAGGTGGTAGGGGAAGTCATGGAGCGTTCTTCGATGGAGGTGTTCTTCATTGGGAGAAGAAAAATTTTCTTTTCTAATCCTCTAGAGGATCCACCCCAAAACATTTGTCAAGAAAATATTATTTTAATGGTTCCCCTATTTTAATAAACTTGTCATGCATTTTCAAAATGATTGAAACCCTCCCAAAGTAATTAATTAATTTGTGGATATCAAAATAATTAATTCAAGGTGTTGTCATATTAATGACCAAGTGGAATGTGCAGAGTTTAACAATTAAAGAGGGGAGTTGTCAAGAATTAAACTGGGGGGGGGGGTTAGGAGAGTGTAGGGGGAGTAATGGGGAAATGAAAAGGTTAGGATCATGTGGGCCCCACCTAACAAATATCTTCTCATGGAAGGTTATGTGGGTGTGGGCCCCACCTCTAACTTCCCTTGAGAGGAATTAACCAACTTCCATATATAAAATTATGTTCCACAAATTTTATTTATTTTATTATAAATTCCCAAATATTAACTCTCAACCCACATAAAACGCAACTACAGTAAATGTCCCCTTATGTGAATATCGACGTTGCGAGTTCATCAGTGTGCTCAGATTTCAATTCCGAGTACCAGTTCAAAAGATATAAAAACCAACACATACGTTTACTAAACATACCTGAACAGAACTTCAAAAATTGATTATGGGCAAACCGTGTCTCGGAATCAGGTGCTATCAGAAGCCATAGACTCGTAAAATTCCAAAGTATTTATGAAAAAAATTTCCTTCAAATTTCTGGCCTTTACATTACTCACACATCTGGTATTTACATCCTCGTAGATCTACAACACACACTAGGGAAACAAATGGGGGTACTGAGCTCGCATTAGAGCCTCCCTCTCCCATGTGCTCTCCTAGAGGTTCCCGTGTGGCCTGTGAATGCACACGAGAGGAAATGACCATCAACGTATGACCCACTCCTGTCGATCCCCTATCTCCACTGGGACCTCCGCAAACGTCACCCCATCATCGATGTCCATCTCTCTATGATTGATGATGTCGGTCGAGTCGGGCACGCATCTCCTCATCTGAGATACGTGAAATACGTCAAGCACCCAGTGCAATTGAGGTAGAAGGTCTAAGAGGTAAGACACCTCACCTATTCTATTGAGGACCTGGAAAGGTCCGATGAAATGTGGAGATAACTTGCCGCCCTGGCCAAATCTCCGTAGACCTTGTTGAGGTGAAACCCGTAGGAAGATGTGGTTGTCATCATCGAACTCCAGTGGTCTCCGTCTCCTATCACCATATGACTTATGTCTGCTATGTGCAGTCTTAATCCACTCCTGGATGATCTAAACCTTCTCTGTCATAAGCTGAACCATCTCTGGTCCTACATGTGCTAACTCCCCAGGGTCAGTCCAGCACAGAGGTGATCTTCATGGTCGGCCGTACAGTTCCTCGTAAGGGGTCATCCCGATGGTGGAGTGGTAACTATTGTTGTACGCAAAATCCACAAAGGGTATGCGATCCTCCCAGCTGAGAACAAAGTCAAGGACACATGCAAGGATCATGTCCTTGAGAGTTTGAATGGGCCTCTCAATCTAACTGTCTGCCTAAGGATGGAAGGCGGTGCTCAGACTTAAATGCATCCCAAAGTCTCATGTATCCCCTTCCAAAGCTGGGAAGTTAATCGAGCGTCACGATCAGAAATTATATCCGATGGAACACCATGAAGCCGTACGATCTCTTGAACATAGATGTGTCCCAAGCTCTCTACTGAGCCCTGCTCTCTGATCGGTAGGTAGTGGGCCGACTTGGTGAGTCGGTCGACAATCACCCTGATAGAGTCATGAACTATGGATGTACGTGGATGCCCCATCATAAAATCCATGGATATCCCATCCCACTTCTACTTTGGGTCCTTTAAGGGATGAACCAAGCCCGCTGGCACCTGGTGCTCCTCCTTCACTTGCTGAAAAGTGAGGCATCGTGAAATGAACTCTACTATAGCCTTCTTCATACCCAGCCACCAGTGTTGTCTTCTGAGGTCCTGGTACATCTTCTCCACTCCTGGATGTAACACTAGAGGGGATGTGTGAAACTCCCTTAGTACTTCCTCCTACAGTGCAACTAGTACCACAGTACATCCCCTGAAGTGGATGTCGTGCTCCCCTCCTTCAGAAAATCCATCAGGCTCCTACCCTATAGATATCTAAGCACATCGTGTCTCACAATCAATGTACACATGTTGTGCCTCTATGAATCGCTGAAGGACTAGAGTATTGACTGTGAGTGACTGAAAAAAAGGCTTCTCTATCTCTATCCACAAAGAATATCTGTAACATGGATAGCTGCTATGTCACCTCTCCTAGTAGAGGAATGCCTGATCTCCTGCTAAGAGAATCATCTACAATGTTACCCTTCCCAGGAGTATAGACTATCTCAAAGTCATAGACCTGGAGGAACTAGAGCCATCGCCATTGTCTCAGGTTCAGGTCCTTCTGTGAGAAGATGTACCTGAGACTATAGTGGTCAGAGTAGACTGTAATCGCTCACCCATAAGATAGTGTCGCCACATCCTCCAGGCGAAGACAACTACTTCTAACTCCAGGTCATGGGTAGTGTAGTTATTCTAATTCTATATCAACTGTCGTGAACCAAAAGTGACCATTTCTCACTCCTACAGCAGGACACAAGTGATTTTGATCCCTGATGCGTCGTAGTAAACTACTTACCATATGCCTTCTTCTGGTAGCCTCAAGATGGGTGCACTAGTCAACCTCTGCCTCAAATCTAGAAAGCTTTACTGACATCTTCATGACCACATGAAGGGTTTCCCCTAATTCGTTAAAGCTGATTGTGGTGCTTCAACTCTCGAGACGTCTGGCACAAATCTCCGATAGTACCCAGCCAGACCCAGAAAACCCCACACCTCCATCACGCTTCTGGGTGGCTCCCAAGCAATTACTGCCTCGGTCTTCAATGGATCCATTGCAACTCCCGCCTCCAATATGACGTGTCCTAGAAAGTGAACCTCTCGAATCCATAACTGGAACATCGACAGCATACCATAAATATGGGGCTCTCAGAGTGTAACTAGCACAACCTGCAAGTGGTAGGCATGCTCCTCCTCAATAGTCAAGTAAAATGGTAGGTCGTCGATGAAGACTTTGACAAACCGATCAAGGTATGGCTGGATGATCCTATTCATGAGACTCATAAACACTGTTGGAGCATTGGTTACACCAAAAGGCATAACCAAGAACTCGTAATGGCCATACCATCTCATAAAGGATTTCTTCTACCCATCTTCATTTTGAACTCTGAGCTGGTGATAACATTACCTTAGGTCTATCTTCGAGAACCATAGTTCTCCCTTGAGCTGATCAAATAGGTTGTCAATCGTCGTAAGTGGGTACTTGTTCTTCACGGTCACCTGATTCCGGCCACGGTAGTTGACACAAAGTCTCAAGATACCTTCTGCCTACTTGGCGAACAAGGTCGGAGAAGACCAGGGTGAAACACTGGGTCAGATGACTCCCTTTCTCTATAAGTCCTCCATCTGTACTCGCAGCTCACAAAGCTCGAAGGGAGCCATCCGATATGCTGGAGTAGATATCAGTGTTTTCACAAGGTACAACTCTATATAGAAGTCCACCTATCTATAAGGAGGTAGTCCTGGAACATTTTTAGGAATGAATTCCGTGTATTGATCCACCATAATAGGAAAATTCGGACTCCTCACATCAACTGCACCAGGGATGAGAGTAGTCATCTGATGTGTGATCGGTTTCCCCCTCCACTGAGTAAGTTGCTCCTGTGCTGCAAAGGCTCCCTTCTCGCTGGTGAAGGTGAACCTTGTCCCATCCGTACAGACACACCACACTTTTTTCCTAATACAGTCGATCTGAGCATGGACTGTAGATAACCAGTCCATACCCAAGATGACGTCGTAAGGCCTCGACGCCTCTACAAGGAGATCACGGTCGAAGCTCTCGCCTCCTAGAGTAAACTCACACTGCCGGCACCAGTGCATAATCATTGAGTCTGCTCTCATAAGAGTGTCTATCCCTATGTATCGAGCCAATGGCTCTGTCGGAAACTCCGAGCTTCGAACAAGGGTAGCAGCAATAAAATAATGACTCACACCTGTGTCTATAAGTACAATAGAAAAGGTGGAGTATACACAGATAGTACCTTGAATCATCTCAGGTGTGCCATGGTCTTAATCCTCGACTTCCTAGAGCTGATCCTACCTCTATCAGGAACTCCCTGTTTTCGGGGTGGACCTCCTGGTGGTTGTGGTGGTAGAGCCTCAAAACTTCGTCCCCCACCCGCTGCTCGGCCAGCTCCTCTACTTCGTACGCCTGCTCCCCGCGGACCACCACCGTCGAACCACTGCCTCTGCCTGGGAGGTCCCTATACTTTTTTCTTCACATCTTCCTGGCGGGTCGGGTAGTCTCGAGCCATGTGACCTTGACCTCCACATACATAGCACTTCATTCTCCTCATATTTTTTGCTCGGTTTCATCTGCCCCGCATAACCGGACCTGAATCCTGAGGTCACCCACCTGATGGCCGGGTCCTCTTGGACCCCTGCATCAACTATCTACTGCCAGCTGCAGAAGAATCCACTATGTGTCACCCTACGGTGGGTCTCACTGCTGGTGTCGGCTCAGAGAGAAAGCTCTCTACAAGAAGGGCTCGCTCCAGCACTCTCGCATGCATCAGAATGTGGAGGGGGATCATCGAAGCCCTGATCTCATGTCTCAATCCCTACTCAATGGTCCAGGCACAGAAGAATGAGTCTCGTACCATGTTCGTGGAGTAGTGTGAGAGATCAGTAAAACTCGTTGAGTACTGAGCTACCTTTATGTTGCCCTGCCGTGGATGAAGTAACTCCTAAATCCACACCGCACTAATGGTGGCAGGAACAGACTCCGAGAATAAGAGACTCTCAATTCCTATTCAAGGTAAAGATGCCTCTTTGTGATCCTAGATAATCATGCTCCACCATCTACCTGTCGCTGCATGCAGGAGACTCACCGGAAGGATCACCATAAGATAGTCTGGTGTCCCTACTAATCTGAAAACCCTGACTATAGCCCCCATCCAATCCTCGGCTGCCTGATGGTCTGTCTCTCTGTGGAACCTGGGCGGCCTCTGTCACTGAAAATCATGCAACGCACTCAGGCGGCGTGCTCTCTCTGCTACATGGGCTGGTGGTATGGGTGGCCCAGCGAGTAGTGGTACCATTGGGGCCTATGCTATGATGGGGCCTTGCACCGAGTCCTCGTCGCTCGGTGGGCTACCATCTCGCACGTAACATGGAACCCTAGTTGGATGCCTTCATGGGGCCATCATGAAAGGAAACAGGTGTTCCACTGTCAAAACAGTATACCAAGTGAGCTGACACAAATTAATCACAATGTAAAATTTTAAAACACACATGCAATCATTGTTTTCACACAATGAGTTAGAAATCAGGGGTATGGGTCCTAGTGTATTGATACATCGGCTTCCGCACCAACACTAGAATCTGTGGACTGAAAACCACACTCAATACTCTCAAAACTATTGCTTCATAGAATGGAATGATCAGAGTCTTGATATATGAGGTAGAACCGACTCATCTGATACCAATTTGTCACAAACCGTCCTCGGGGCCTATGTCATGACTACCCCACGCCCACCTTCCATAGGACAAGGGCTGGCGACTAGCACAAAATGTGTAAATCCTGATAAAAAGTGAAGACAATGTCTATATGATAGTAAACAAACACAACAGAGTATGCAAGCTGAAGTAAGCACAATGTAATACTGAATACAATGTATGTGCTGAAAGGTAAATGGGCCAGAAGAAAAACCCAACGGAAAACTACATTACAACTATAAATCAAGTACAACAGTACAAAAGTTAAACATAAACCACTAAGTTGTCCTCTTGGAATCCCACCTAAAGTGTGGGTAGAGATGATCTCTACAGCACCTCGGGTCCGTCTGTCTGCTCCATGTACATCTCACCAAGTGGTCCACCTCCAGGTACTGTCCATCTCTATAAGACTCTACCACGATCAGCGTTGTCCATTGTCTGCATCCAACACCACGTAGTGCGGTAATTTCCCTTGAAGGGGTGAGTATAACGATTCTTAGTAGGGACCCCAATACCCTCGATGGTCTCCAGAATCCACGAAGGATAAACCAAAAGGAAAGAATCAATCCAGAAGTATCAACCATATCTACTTAGGTATTTTCCCATACATATACCTATGTCATAAATCCCAATTCGGCTCCAACTCTTGAGCCCATGTACAATACAATCCACACAAGAAAGAAGTCAATCACATCGATGATATTGATTGAAATTCAAGACTCAGCTCACATAGGTATATAACTTTCGTAAGGTGATAGAGATGAGCAGATGTAGTCACCGATTCATCTAAGCTGGCAGACACACATAGGATACTAGTCTAGCTATGCTGTCGGACACACGTAGGATACTAGACCAGCTACTCTTTCGGACCCATGTAGGATACCAGATCAGAAGTCAAACTGTCCGAACCACGTAGGATACCATAATAGTAATCATCGCCGTCGAACCCATGGAATATTCCAGTGTGGTAGTCATAATCATGAACCCATGGAGGATTCTAGTACGGTAGTCGTCGTTGCAGAAACCATGGAGGATTCCAGTATGGTAGTCGTCGTCGCCAAACCCAGGGAGGATTCCAGTACGGCAGTCGTTGCAGTCGCCGCCAGCTCTAGTGTTCCTGCACACAACACGCTTGATTCTGGGAGGGTCTCCTCTTTGAGCAAAGGGTTTGACACATCAACTATCATGAATTCCAGAATTGATGTATCCTGAAGATCTGTCTCATCAAAAGAATCCCAACGCGGCAGATAGTGCGTCAATCAAACTCCCGGTCTGATAGTTATTAACATTTTCGCTCTAGGGGCCCGGTTGGAAATACACTTGTTCCAAACCCGGCCATCTCCCAAAGTAGAACAAAACTAACATAGATTATATCAAAAGGAATTATTCCTCTCGAGGATCCATATGCTACAGACAGTGCATCGATCTATCACACGGTCTTAATTTTATTAACGTTTAAGTGAAAATGGGCCCTGCCCGTTAAGTCCAGTGGGACAACGGGCCAGGTCAACCCGGTTTTTGCGGGTCCGACCCGGAAGAGGGTCGGACCAGAACGATGAATTGCGTGGCTTGGTCTGAGGGGGCGCGGCCCGGCCGGGCATGGTGCGGACCGACCCAGCCCGGCGTGGCCCCCCCGACGCGGCGCGACCCCTCCCTGTAGGGCGTTGCCGGCTCGCCGCGGCTCGGCTGGTTGGCCGAGCGGCATGGCCCGGGTAGCCGAGTAGTCCGAGGGGGGGAGGTGTGGCCCCCTATTTACCGAACCGAAGGTTCCATGAGGCGCCGCCCTCTCGTTCGGCCGGATGAAGATGAACGGTCATCCTAGAGCAAGTGGACCGCTCGGGCGGGCCACGGTCCTGCTGAGCGGCACCTCCGGGTACTGCGGCTCCTTCATCCGGCCAGACAAAGAGCGGGCTGGTTCGCCTCCGAAGCAGCCCATGGAATGCGGGCCGCAGTCCACCCTAGTGTGGCGCCCCTTGTGGAATAGTGGTCTTCCTTCGGCCCGGCCGGATTTAGCCAGCCGGTTCTTCTTCGGCCGAGTGGTCCGCAGTTACGGGCCGTAGATCCTCCGCAAGCGGTCGGCATGCTATCGGTGCCTTCGATCATCGCCGCTTCCCATTACGAATTAAAAATCAGAACAACAGAGGTTCGTTAGTCCGTGTTCGTTCGGTCTATGCCCTCCGCATTAGGCGGTAACATATGGGCAAAGTTATTCCAATGAGACCAACAATGAATGGGGTAAAGATTATTCACATAAAATTGTACAAACATCTACCTCGAAATTGACGTCGCACGTCATCGAGCCGTGGAAGACTAGTGTCACGGTAGTCGGGCATCGTTGAAGAACGATGTCGTACCGCAGATGTTGGAGTATTAGGAGGTAATAGAATTCATGGAGCGTTCTTCGATGGAGGTGTTCTTCGTCGGGAGAAGAACACTTTTATTTTCTAATCCTCCAGAGGTTCCACCCCAAAATATTTGTCAAGAAAATATTATATTAAGGCTCCCCCTATTTTAATAAACATGCCATGCATTTTCAAAATGATTCAACTCCTACCAAAGTAATTAATTAATTTGGGGAGTTCAAAATAATTTATTGAAGGTGTTGTCATATTAATGACGAAGTGGAAGGTGGAGAGTTTAACAATTAAAGAGGGGAGTTGTCAAGAATTAAACAAGGGGGATTAAAGGAGTTTAGGGGGAGTTATGGGGAGATGAAAATGTTAGGATAATGTAGGTACCACCTCACAAATATCCTCTCATGGGAGGTTATGTGGGTGTGGGCCCCACCTCTATCTCCCCTTGAAAGGAATTAACCAACTTCCATAAATAAAATTGTGATCTATAAATAAAATTGTGTTCCACAAATTTTATTTTTAATATTATAAATTCCCAAATATTTACTCTCAACCAACATAAAACGCAACTGCAGTAATGGTCCCCTTAATTGAATACATGAGATGCAAGTTCATCAGTGTCTTAGATTTCAATTCTGAGCACCATTTTAAATGATAGAAGAAACCACATGTACGTTTACTGAACATACCCAAATGAAACTTCGGAAATTGATTTCGGGCACACTGGGCCTCAGAATCAGGTGCTGTCTGAAACCACATGCTTATAAAATTCCAAAGTATTTATGAAAAAAATTTCCTTGAAATTTCATTGTTTTACAATTTAGGTGTAAAAATATATAAATTTTTTTATTAATGATATTTAAATAATAAGTCTATTGATTGTTAATGTAAATTTCTTCATCATAAATATTTTATCATGAAACATAATTTAGTTTGATTTTTGTGAGGAAATCGTATAATTAATTCTTTTAATTTTTTTAAAAAACCTAAGGAATATTTAATTTCATTTTGTAAATAATTTTTCAAAATTATATTCTCATTACATTTAATAAAATTTATGAAATGATCTAATTTTCAATTAATAGTGAAATTTTTTTATTGAAAATTGTATTTTTTAGATTATTTATATGGTAGAATTATATTTCAGATTATTAATAATATTCCATTGGTTGTTAGGATTTAAATTAATGGAATTTTAAAATTTTAAAATTAATTTTATGCATTAGTTTAGTAGAAAATCATTTTATTCATAAAATGGAATTTGTTTTGGGAAAACTATTTTCTTAAAATTTTTTATGTATAATTTAAAATTAAATTCATTAAATATTTGTTTATTAATCTAGAAAAATGGATCTAGAATTTGGAATTAGTGGGTACAAATTATTTTAATAGGTCAATTATATTTATAGAACTTATTAATCGGAACTTTATTATTTACTTTTATCCTGGTAAAAGGTAAATCGAGTAATTAATATTGAAATTAAAAAGACAATGACTAAAAAAATAATTATACAACACTATTTTTTAATAACAATAATATTTTTAATTTATGAATAAATACATGATTTGTTAATTTATAAATATTCAATTGAAATATAAATGTGATATTTTATTTTTTATTTTATACTGAAAAAATAATTTATTTAAATTATTAAGAAAGACTGACATAGATCTTATGATAATATTAACAAAAATTAATAAAATGATTTAAAAAAATCAAAGAATAATCTATTGGATTTAGTTGTTTTATTTTGTTAATTTAATAGGAATAAATAAAATTCTATAAAGGTGTGGATGCATTTTATTTTAGTTATATTATAGTCTTATAGTTGTAAAAGTCAATTTAAATGAATCATTCCAAAATTGGAAATAATGTTATTTTATAATAAATTATGTTTTATTAAATGTTTTAGAACTTATTATAATCATATCATGAGGGAAGAGATTTGGAGAATGCTTAAAATCTCATTAATATTATTATAATAATGAAACTGGATAATAAAGGGTTTAAAGAAAAAATTAAGTGTAAAAACAAGATACAAACATATACAAATATTATTTAATGATATGAATTTGACATATCCTCATCTTATAATTTTAATATTATTTGTTTGGGTCTATTTGGATATAAAATTGGATTTATTATAAATTAACATCTTAATAAATTATAAGAGAGGTCTACCCCTCAATTATAATACTGATCATCTTCATCTCATATCCTGACATTTAAAAAACAATTGGTTCAGAATTTAATATCCAAAATAACATCCTAACATCACTACCCACACTAAATAGGCCGTGTTTTTTGAATAATACTTATTATAATGGTTTGAAATATTAAATTAAGAGAAATTATATTGAATAATATGTATATTTATTATTCATGTGTATTCATTTTGTTTGTTTTCAATATTCTTTAAAAAAATCTCATATAATAATAGTAAAATATTCCATATAAGGATATGTTATTATTATAAATTAATATCCCAAATCCATTTCATATTCTATAAAAATGGGAAAAAACCCTCTGTTTAATTGTACAGTGGACTACTGCCTCACAAACATATTCAATTTGTTCAACATTACCTCCTTTCAATGATTTATTTAATGAAGGATTTAATTTATATATGTGATATTAAGGAAAATTGAATCAATTTAAAAATAAAATGTATCATATAATTTTTTACCTTTCCATTCACTGATAAATGGAAACATCGTTTGTGTGTATTTATAGACTCTCATCACCACGAAGTGATGTGATTCATTTTCGTCACCACATCACCATGATGACATATTTTTATATTAAAATAAATAAAACTTTATTTATTTGAAAATTATCATTACATAATGATAATTTAATACCTTCCTTCATTCCATAATGATCTATAAAAAATAAGATTGTCATTCAGTCATATGTATGCCATACCGTCAATATGATTGTAACATAGTTCATTTTTGAAACCCATCATTCATGATTAGTTTTTAATGTATAATTTATGTAGGAAAATTATAATTATTTCCTGATTATTATTTATTAGATGATGTGGTAATGACTACATTGACCATATCCAACCTACCGAATTCGTTTTGAATATATGAGCTAAAATAATCAAAATGTCAGAAATGAACCTAATTGTTTATTTAATTGATTATGGCCTGTTATAATGAATAAAAACCATAAAAGGTATTAATAGTCTAAATACTTAGGATAAATTTATCCTTATGGATGATAAATAACATATAGGATGATTCAAACTCAATTTAATGGACTTTCATTAAAAAACTATTGTAAAGGTTATCATAAATCTCATTCTCTTCCATGACTATATTTTTCAGAGTAAAAAATTAAATAATTTATATTGAAATAAAATAATATTAATGAAATTTTTATCTATAATTTTAGATTTTATCAATGGTTTTAAAAATAAATATTTTTACATAAATTTTTCACGTGAATTATCAAAATAAAAAAAATAATATTTAAACATTTACAATGATAATGATTTTATCACCACTATAAACGTTCTCTAATGTTAGGAATGAATTATAGAATTTCATGTTTTTTTAAATATAAAAAATATCAAACACATTTTTATAGAAAATATATTTTTTAAAAATTGATTTTAAATAAAATGGATATATCAAATTCTAAAAATAGTTTCTCATGGGTGCCAAGAAGGTTTTTATGATGCTTGTTTTTAGGAAGTACATTTCGGTTCATGTTCATTTTTAATGAATATGGGTGGTTTTTGTTATTAAAAATAGTTTTTTAATAAATATCTCTCCAATTAACTTGGTAAAGGGATTGATTTAATCAATTAGTTTTCTCCTAAGAGATTATGTGATTTTTCCATGAATATTGTTGTTGGTTAAACTATTATGGTTATTTCATGTGTAACCAAGAATGTTATTGTATGTGTAAATTAGATGGCTATGGAATTTTAAAAGTTTGAATATGAATATTATTTTTCAAATTCCTACATGATTTATCTATTAATTCTATGGTTTTTAATGAAAGTCATATGATTTCACAAGGTAATACAATGTTGTTATTTTTAAAGGAAAGTATATACTACTTCATAATAGTGAAATTTATAACCTTGTTAAATAGTTTCCATTAGTTTTTTGTGATTTACATGTAACCTTTATCAGGGTAAGTTTACCTTTATGATATATTATGATATATTTTATGAAATTATTTTTGTATAAATGTTTATTTGTGTATGAAATTTTTTGTTTTTAACCCAATTTTTTTTATGAATGATCTTTTTATTATTTCTCATCAACTAATAGTTCATTTCATTAATTTGTTTTCACTTAATACTCTTTTCACATCCCCCTTCTTAAAATGTAGTTTACCAGATGAGTTGGGATATGGATGTGATCAAGATGAAAATTTTGAATATGTGTCTAAGAAAGGATATTTCATTTTAAAGGTTTGGGTTTCAAATAAAAAATTTATTTTTAATTGATTGATGAAGAATGTAATATATGGTTTTATTTTGTAATATTTATGAAATAATTCCATAAAAAATAATCCTAAAATATCTTAAATAATTTACAAAATTCTTATCTAGATTAGTGTAACATGAATATGTAATTTATAAGTTTGGGTCCTCATAGTAAAAATAGAAGATATAAATTATTGAATATAAGTGAGAAATATATAAGAATAATAGTATGAGGAAATTATTATAAATTATATAAAAAACCCCAACAATAAATATACCATAAATATTTATTCATAAAATAAGGAATTATCATAACAAATTTAGGATTCATAAGATTATTGAATCCTGAATAATAGTTTATAATCTATGACTTAAAATAATAATTATTAGAAATAAGTTATTTAATTACTCATAATAATAGTAATTCACCTACTTATATAATTATAACTTCCCATAAAATCATAAAATTGTTGATAGAGTCCCATTATGTATTTAGTTTACTTTGAATTCCCATTAACATTGTGTATAGTGTCCTATAATTGTTTCAGTTCACTAACCAAACCCATTCATATTACCTCATGAGTTATCAAGTGAAATCCAATGTATCAGATAGAATTATATTTTTTTTCCACCATTAAAATAATGAAAATCATACATATGTGACACACAAGAATACAAATACATTCATGATATCATTATAAGTGAATTTACCAGTTAAAGGGAACTAGTTCCATGATAAAATCCTTAAACAATAATAGCCATATTCCATATAGATAAATATATAATATACTTACATTATATAACATTCTCAGTAAAGAATAAATTTTTATAAATTACATTGTTTTATATTGAAAAGAAATTATAAATGAGTTAAAAATATTCTTTGTAAAAATTAGTAGAAATATCCTTTTATTTTATTAACTTTTAACTACCAAAGAATATGAAAAAATTGGAAATGAATTTCACTAAAAAAATGAATCATAGATTTATATTTAAATGGTATCTAAAGGAAATTATATTGTTAAATCAATCCATGTTATATATATTAAAAACTATCATGTTCTAACATGTGTAAATAATGTCAAAAGTGTAGCATGTTTTATTTTTTTAAAATATTCTATATAATAATGTTAATGTAAATTTAATTTTAGTATAAATAACAATTATTAAAATTTTATTTATATATTAAAACATTACCTAATTAATTTTAATAAATTAAATTATGAGGAGAATGATTCCAAACTATACAAAGATAAATAAAGATGTATTCTATAATAATAATTATTATTCATATAATGTCAATTTCATTATAGCAGGAAATGTTAATAATACATTTAAATTCAAATAATAATTAGAGGATAAAAACATGTGGTTTTAAGAGATAAAAATAATATAATTCCACAAATAGTTACTGAAACATAAATGATCATGATAAAAAGTGACTTTGTAACATTAACCATTAAATCATTGGTAACCATTGAATTAAAAACTCTAGGTATATTGAAATATATATATATATATATTAGTAAATACAAATAAGATTTATAAAAATTTTAATAAAATAATTCAACATTCAGTATATGCACCACACAAAATAATTAATTTAGGGAATTTAGAACATAACTGAACTAATGGAAATTGAGATGTAGGAACCCCTAATGCGAGTAACAACACAATTTATTCACACTATAAATTCATGTATAATAAATTTAAATTTATTATAAATTTTTAGAAAAACAATAATTATAATATAACTATATATCATTACCTAATAATTATAATTAAGTAATTATAAATAAATTTCACATAAAACTCAAAATTATTAAGTAAACTATTTTACTTCCAAATATAGTTTCTTTATCAATTGTTTATGTTAATAATCATTGATCTTGCTTCCATATTATTAATAATTTTATTATTTTAAAACTTATTTACTACATTATATTTTATAACCATTCATGTAAGGTGGTGATGGAAAATGGAATGTTTCTCTTTATGGAAGCTCTTTTATGAATATATATACATGAAAAAATTTCACATTTCAATGTATGGGAAAAAGGATGTTAAATGATAATTTTCATTAAAATAAAAATAATTATTTTATAAAAATCATATATATTTTCTCAATTCATTTATAAAACCATCAATGAGATGTGGTGATGAAAAAACACATCGTTTCGTTGAGGCGATAGGCTGAATATACGCAAGAGAAAGGTTTTCATTTTTCAAATGGTTAGGAGGAAGGTAGAACATGAATTTAAAATTAACATAATATAATTTATGTATAATTATGAAAAAAATATAATTTTTATGTCATCGGTATACTATATTTAAAGTAGTTCTAAGTAGAAATACACAAATAGAAAATGAAAAGGATTGACTATGAATTTTTACCTTACTCATTGGAATAAATCCATCAAAAATATATATTAATCTTATGATAGGTGGTAAATTAATGTTATAATTACATCTATGACATATATAAGAGAATTTGGGAAATATTTGGGATGGTTTTGGTTGAATAAATATCCTTTTTTGAGGATATGTCTGGAGGTGAATGACCCCTTTTATATGTGAGTGGGGTGGATGTTTTCAAAATACGGATTACTTTATATGAAATACAATTCACATTCAATTGAAAGTGGATCTAAAAGTGAATATTAATGGATAGATTATTGTAATTCTATATCAAAAATCTCATAAAACCATATAGATATATATTTTATCATATTTTTTGTATTTTACCATTATCTAAACTCTTTGTCATTGTTTACTTCTTGCACGGTGTCTCATTTTTTAACAATTGTGTGTTTTTTTGATGTAAATGAAATTACCCATATTTCATATATTATTTAAGATAATTATGACATTTAAAATAATTTTAAAATATAAAATCTCTAAATGTGATAAAAAATTATTTTAATCTAACAAATATATAACCCCTAAAAATAGTGGTTTTTAAAAATTGTTATGAAAATGGTAAATATAGGATTATAATTTAAAATTAAAAAATTTTAAATGTATGAATTAATTTATAAAAAAAATCTCTTAATAAAAAATGTTTCATAAATTCTTAATAGGTTCTTATATCCTAATTATTTAATAAATGACATTGTATTTGAAAAATAGAATTCTTCATTATTTCACTAAAAATCAATATTTTAAAAAATTCACCAAATTTAATCATTATATAATTTTTCCATTCAATTTATAGAATTAAATTTAATTTAAAAATTTATAATTCTAATACATATTTATTTATCTTTTAAATTAAAAATACATAATATGAAAAACCAACAATGTTATTAAAAAATTTCTATGACCTTTAATAAATAAATTTACATTACATATGGTTACATAATTTTTTCATTGATGTTCTTAAGTTATAATCCCTATAATTTTAGGAATAAGTTATTTTTTTATAACAATAATAACATGTGATTAATTAAAAAACATTATTTTATAATATTAAAATATACAACACTTTTATTTTCCTTTAGGTTTAATTATTTTTTTAATTTGATTAATGATTTTTAATACTTAATTTTAATTCCTGCTTTACATGCTAATAAGTTATATTGGGGTTAATTTTTTTCCTTGTTGTGAAATATTACCAATCGAATACAAATAATTTATTAAAGGTAAATACATACGAAAATCTAAAGAAGTTACATTCCACCCCCTTAATAATAATTTCACCATAAAAATTCCATTATTATTATGGAAACCATTGATATTACTTCTTAACAATTACATTAAGTGGTTCCCACATATATTTTTAATATTTAATGTTTTTAAAAAAACATTGATCATGTGGTTAGTATTATTCTTCATCACATTATCTCTTAGATTCCTAATTTCGACATGTTGTTCCTCAAAAGAATGATAATTTTCAAGTTGTATAAAATTTCAGTTTAATAAATGTGAATTACCATGTATTTTTTTCCTTAAATTTTGTTCATGATACACATCATGAACCTGGGAGAGTTTTAGTAAAATTACATGTTATAATCCACTAAATCTATAGGATCAAGAAAATTAACGAGTCTAATATATATTGGAATCATCATAACATTCATAAAAATATCATAACCCTCTAATAATATCATATACATTAGACAACAATTAATTTTTTAAATATTATCACTCACCAATGATTGTTTATAAAAATATTGTATCGATTCTAATCTATCATGATATACAATTTAGTGGATCTACCAATCTCAAGAATTTACTTGACTAGATCATGTACAAATAGTTTAAATTTTATAACTTTTTCACAAAACATTAGTGTTAGGAATTTATTTCGATTATTGTTATTGTATGTAGAAGTATTAAATATTGAGAAAAAACTATTTTTGTAAGAAAAATATTACATGAGGATGGTTTTCATTCCAATTACCTTTAAAAACCATAGAGAGATCTCGCAATATATTTTATAGTATTTTAATGGTCCTATCTGGCTAACCATATATTTGAATATTACATGTAGTTATATTGTAAACTATTTCTTCGGTGATGGCCAAATAATTAAGTATAATATCATGACAAACTGTGGATCTTGATCTAACACAATAAATACTCGTACTCTAAAAGTAATTAACCCCTACACAAAATATATCCTATAAATTCTCTTTAGTGATAAGTATTATGTAATAGTAATGATATATTATTAATTAATAAAGGTATCAACTTCAAAACAAATAGTTTTATGGCCTTTAGATGTCATGGGTGTCCTATGAGGAAATCTGGGGTCATTTTCTCCCATTTCCCTCAAAGTATGGGTAATTATTGAAATATATCTTATATAATTATTATGTTCAACATTAACTATATGAAATAGAAATCATATAGATACATACTCCACTCTATCTCTCTTTGTGGTGTCCTAATACAAATACTCATTGAGATCTTATACATCTTTATACTTTTAGGACATAGTGCTAATGGTGAGTTGTGTTCTTCATCCAATAACACCTCCTTCAAATGTATTATTTTAGGGACACATATCAGGTTCCTAGATCTAATAATTCTATCCCATCTAAGGATAAATTTTATAACATTCATCACATTCAATTTCATATCTACATTCTATTTTTGAACCAATTCATTTGGAACATGGATACATGGATGGCGATTCATTTCCAAAAGAAATTGTATCTCTCATGGAATAATAATTTCAATGTATATGCTATATAAATACAAATGATTTTGTTAACTTTCAATACTCAACCTGGAAAACCTAATATGGTTTTTCTGACTCAGAGAGTTATGAACATTTTCTTCATCTATTTGTTGTAATGAATTGAGGATCTACAATCATGACTCAAATCCACCCATATCTTTTCTGTATAATCAAATATTTCTATGTGAATATATACTTTATTTTTCTGTATATGTATATATATCACACTTATAAAAATATAGATTACGCCACCATATTTATAATGACGAAATTACAATTTCAAGATCCAATTTTTTAGTGAGGTAATTTTTCTTATTAACCATTAATTAGAGTGAGGTATATGATACTACCATATAATTTCTTAAAAGAAAACATCCCAACCCTTTCCCTGATATATATGAATAACCAATGAGAATTTTTTGTGATTTTTTAATTACATTCTATAAGGTTTGTATGGATTTCATCAATTTTTTTAACATGTTACGTTAATTTATATGATTTTAGTGACAGTCTTAATGTTTAATCCATGATTCAATGATAATTTTAATTATCACATTCATTACAATATGAAAAAATTGAGCTATTGAATTTTATTTGATGAAGATATGTATCGTTCTATGAAAAATAATCATTTATTGATGATCCTACATGAATACGTATTTAGGAAAATAAATATTTTTTATAAATATTATTATATGATGTCCATGTCCTGTTTGTATTTTAAAATATAATTTATTTTTTTGATTATGGATAAAAACTATCAAAAAATTGGCCAGGATGGACCTTCCAGCTAAAGAAAATATACCTATATCAATAATGGCCTTCCTAGGTCAAATGATAGTTTAGCCTATATACATGGATTAAAATAGTGAAAGGTAGTATGCAACTAGATTATATACATCTTGGTGTACATGGGTAACAATGCATATATGAGTGGTAGTGTTCTTGAGAGTTGATGTATAGCTCATGATTTATGGGAGTGTGTGTTTCTAGGAACCAGTCTTGGTCACATGGAAAATGTATGTGTGGAATGGTTGTAATAATTAAGTGTCTATAGATCAATGTGGGATTTGATTTGGGAAAACACAAGTAGATGAAATATTTATGAATAAAACAAACACAACTATTTTAATTATTTTTAGATATGTTAAATCACCATCTCCCAACCAAGACAAGTTTCATTTTATTATACATGACTTCAATTGTTTCATGTATGTTGGATTATTCTTGTAGAAGACCACATATAATCTCAAACACCCATTGAAATGGAAATACATATCAAGATAAATATAAATTTACATAAGTATGGATTTTACACAACATATAATGATGTTTTTAAAGTTATAATGTGAATAAGTTTTTTTTATTTTTATAACGATATACCGTTTTCAACGAATATTATATGTGAAGGATTTTATAGTTTTCAAATTCTTATTCTATAAAAATGAGGTTTTTAATGTGAGTGTAATGTTAATAAAAAATGGAAAGCAATGTTGGTTTGAAAATGCACCTTATAATGATAGTATTTAAATAAATAATTTCATAATTGGTTATTATGTTGAAGTGTACCTTTATGGTGAGTCACAAATAATAATTATTTCCACATGTTGTGTGAAATTTGACAATGATATACGATATTATTTTCTACATAATGAAGAAATGATTGTATTAGAAATGATTTTAATAATTTCATGAGTTAATAAGGTGTTATTTTTCACACACAGATATATATATATACCTATTATACTCTATAAATTGTCTTCCCATGTCTGTGAAAGAGATTACCAATAAAAAAACCCTTCAATTCCTTAATTTAGTTCTATAAAGCCAGTGAGGCATGCTATGTGGAATTTATTTTGAGAAACATTATTCCTTCGCAAAGAATTAGTGATGTGAGAAGTGTTTGCGGCATATAGGTGTTATGTGAGTGATGTTTTATGTGATATGAATGCATGAGAGAATTTACTATGGTTTTTATATTCTATTATAATTTAAATTTTATATATTATCATGAAAATAGTTTTTCATTCCATATATTACATTATGATGAATTAAATTCGTTGAGATTCATTGTGAATAAATAGTGTGAAAATCATCAGATATTAGAATAAACAATAAATGTTGTGACACATATGCAATCTGATGATCGTATTATGTTAATGATCAAAATTTACCTTAATATTTAGGAATTATATAGTTCTGAAGTCATTATTGTTGAGACCTCGATAAATAAAGATTCTAATGATGTTATTAATAATGTTATCATGATAGATATTATTTATTGTGATTATCTATTATCCATATTATTATATAAGTGTCAAAATTATATCAAATTCATCACGATGTCTGTATATTAAAGATCTTTATGAAAATTTGTATGAGAAACTAACATTCAAATAGGATATATATTGTTTTATATGAAATAATTTTGTTTTTAGAAGTGGGATTCATATCGGTTCTATGGGAGGATAATATTCTAGTCTGAATCTATGATATTGAATATTGTATGGTGTAACCTCTAATAACGATAGTGTTTGATTCGTTAATAAAGTAGTATAACCTATCACGATAAGGAGTAGGCTCACATTGTTACAAAATAACATAAATTTTTTTTCCCGCGACTATTTAGGTTCACTATATTTAGTTATATATGAGTAGTTAAAAAATATAATTCTATTTTAATGTATCAAAATGATAATTACAAAAGAAGAAGAAATTGTAAAAATTCAATACCCAAATTCCCACCCCCCCTCATTGGTTTAAATCCTCTCTCGGATCTTCACATAACCATATATAACAAACCCTTCTCCACAATAAGTTAGTGTGAAAATATGTTCACTTACAAGAATTCTCTATAGTTCCATTAAATTTTGTTCAAATTCATCATTTAAAAAGATATTATTTTCATTTTGAGCGATCTTGGTTAGTAGATTCAATATCCATTAATAATTTCCAATAATGCGAAGGTAGTGTCCAACTAATCTAAGACAACTACATAACTCTGTATCGTTAGTTGGTTAGGAGAAAATTTTAATAAAAACTATCTTATAAGTATCCAAATATGTACCCAATATATTTATTACATAACCCAAGAATGATACTTTCTATTTTTTTAATTCACATTTTCTAAATTGTTCGAAAATATTCTCTTTTCATTGGTTTAGCAACACAATTTTCAAATGATCTAAATTTTCCTCCTTGCTCTTTTAATATAGAAGTGTATGATCATTAGATAATAAAAAATGATAAAGGTAACCTCTAAAGACTATATTCATTAGATACATGAAGTTATCATTGAAATATCTATGTCTGAAAGGAATAAATAAAAATTTATAGTGCCTATACATTTAACAGCCCAACATTTTACTATATATATAACCTTCACAAAAATACATTAATTTCAAATAATTATTCAAACAATAAACCACTATAAATAGAAATGATGAAGTTGTAAAATAATATTATAAATTATTCCATTTTAATATAGATATTAAATTAGATGATGTAAAAGGATTTAATAATATAATTAAATCCTTAATACAAATATAATGAAAGAGAATCAGGTAGTTGAAGTCTCCTTTGTGAGGATTAGTTTTTCGACCAATGAAAGAAAAAATATTCACTAGCATCTTCCCTAGAGAAATTACAAGAAAATAAAAGACAATTACATTAAGAAAAATCATATATTAGAGAATATCAATCTTTTGGAAATTTCAAGAAGATCTATTGCAGCAAAATCACCCGCGATGACTACCCCCGGAGCATACCTTATGGATTAAACATATTCCGATATCTATAGGTGATTTGTAACTTAAAATTATAATTATTTAATAATGTAATTATTTGTGTAATAACATATTTATTATTTTTATTCAGAAGAATTAAAATTTTTATATTTAAATAGAATTAAATATAATAATGCATTGATATAATTAACAAGATCATTTAATAATAAAAATGATTTATGTCCAAAATTTCAATTTTCTTTTTTAATTAAAGAATATTAATATATTATTGACAGTTTATAATCTTTATATGCATAATATATTAATTCTAATCAATGTAATATTTGATAAAAAACAAAATTATGTATAATGAATATTTAAAAAATCATATTTTACTGATAAAAAATATTTCAATATATTTTAATATTTCTATTTAAAATTTAAATTGTTATATTTATGAATATTAATTTTGAAAAATAAAATTAATAAATTTATTTATCATTTCAACATTTCTTTATCATTAATTTTTCATAATTTTTTAAAATAAATGATTTTTATTTGATTGTTGAAAAATAAATATTTTGTTATCTCATTCACTTTTTGGAAACTATCATATTATAAGATTAATTTAATTTTATATAGAAAGATACTTAGAGAAAAATATATATCCTAAAATTGAATTAAATTATTTGAAAATACTCTATTGGATTAATAAAACACAAGTTAATATTTTTGTAAACTAATGTAATATTTTACACAAAAAACATTTTTTATTCACTTATATTAAAAATTAGTTTTCATCACTTACAGAAATTAAATTGAACAGATTGATTTCATATATTATTACATCATTTTCTTATAATTTCCTATTTTCCTTTTTAATTTTAGATATAAATTTATGATTACTATGATTAATGTTATTTACCAAGTTATTTATAATAATGTTAATTTCTATAAAGAAATTTGTTAACATTATTTAATTTTTATATAAAAAAAATAAATAATTCTTTCTGGAAAATGTAAATAATATAATTTTTAAATTTATATAATTCTATTTAAACTCATTCAATGTTTCATAAATAATAAATAATATTAAGAACACCTAATGGTCCAATGGTTTTTTAAACAAAACACACACACACACATACACACACATATATATTGAATATTTTACTATAAAAGTATATTTTACCCATGTTAAGAAATATAATTTTATTTAATAAATATAATTTTTTCTTTCAAAAAAAGTATGATTTTTTATATTTATAATTAAATATAAATTACATTGGAAAATATATTGTTACTAAGGTAATAAAATATCAAAATTAAGAAATCTAATGCATAATGTTTTGAATCATGTTTAAAATATAATTTAAATTAATGGTAGGATATATATATATATACACCATATATAATCTCATAGATATTTATTTTATAGTTTTATAGCTACATACCCTTAAATAGTTTAATGCCATCATCGAAAAAGAAATCGTTAGTTATAGAAATATCATTTTTATCACTTATAAAATGATATCACCTCCACCAAAAATATTTCCAAATAAAAATATTTTTATCTAAAAAACCAAAAACCATAATTTTATCAATCATGTCACCATTACCTGGATTACCTTTCCTTCTTGGATACCAATATATAGAGCCTTAAGATGTTGCCAATGCGGGAAAATCAAAAGAGGGAGGTTATGTTCTGAACCATGATCTATTATTTCATTTCATCCTCTACCTAAAAATATATATATAATATTACATAGATGTTTGATATTATTAGTATTAAAAATATTCTTGAAATTGTGTTATAAAAATGAAATATCCATTTTGTACCTTTGTCCCAAACATCCCAAACATGAAAATTCCACCTATGTTACATGCATATAATCTGAAATAGTATTATAAAAATTAAATAACCATTCTAAAATTATAATAGTATGAACATCCCATGTTTCTCACATTGGGTGTGACCCAGATGAGCTTAGGAATGTATTTCTATTTATTTTAGGATTGTGGTTAAATGCGTTAAAACAAATGAACAATTAAATAATATTATCCATACATGCAGTTTAGAATAAGAAGACGTAAGGAGAAATGAGTTTAAGAGTTCAGAAAAAATAGGGCCCTTAGGTTTCTGCTTCTTGGATGGATCCTTCTAGTGCCGCTACCTTTTGGCTAGTGGCCTCCAAGTTTGCTTCCCGTCCCTTGAGGACTCTCTCTTCATCAGCGGCTGTAGAGCGAAGTCCACTGACCCTAGCCCTTGCTTGCGCCTGTTCAGTTTAAAGTCTGGTTATTTGGTGACCCACTTACACTAGTTGCTCTTAGGAGTCTTCCAGCTGGGCCCTTAACCACTCCACAAGTTCAGAACAGTTTTCATTGAATATATCATATTCCAAAACATGTTTTTCAAGTTGTAGGGATTCTTGTTCTGCCTTTATGAACGCTTGGGTACACCCTGACCCCTCCTGACACAGGGAAACGTTGGAGTGTCGACTACTCTCGTGATGCTTCTCTGCCATGTATTTGCGGACCGTCGAATAAAGGCGTTGAGCATCCACCCATCCAGTACATAGAATGTGCATCCAGGTGTGGTGTGATCCCATTAACTTTATCCATTCCATATAAGGTTGACCAAGAAAGTTCTTGAGGCACTTCCACCCTTTGTGCTGCATCATCTGGCTCTCCTCGGCTGCCTTCGAGTCTGAATCGTCAATCTATTCAGGGTCTACGTGCCAATAGTTGGGGAAATCATCCAACAAGCTAGCAGTAGGGTCCTCTTCGAGTGTTCTTCCCAAGGGGTTAGGCTCATCAAAGCCTAGAAAACCTTCTTCTCTATCCTTGGCCTTGGTAGTTTCTTCGTCAACTTCCGGCCCCGCCCCGACATTGGTACTGCTGATATCCACAACCCTTTGCTCACTGAGCGTCGGATCTGACTCAGTTTGATAAGGGTGTCCTGAATGGGACAACACATTTTCAGTTGAATCAATCACGGATGACCTGGGTTTAGCTGCCCGATGAGCCTCCATGGCTGTGATTACTATACAAACAATGGACACCCAGATCAATTGAGCTCTCTGCGGTGAATACCGGTGTTGATGTAATGAACTTTTAAGATCCCAAAGCATCATCCTCTGGTGTTCTAGCCGCTACAGGAGCTGTCATTGAAGGGGACCCCTCAGCGCTCGTCAACTCAATGATGGGTGTCTGCTCCCCACCTTGTTCTACCGGTGCCTCCTCCTCCCCTTCAGATGGAGACCCTTGGTCGGCGCCCATATGCTCATGAACATGATAAGGAAATCTGATTGAGGGTTACAAAAAATGATGAAGGGAAAGGATAGACAAGGACTGAGACATACCTCAAGTAGCACAGTTATATCTACATCAGAGCCAATGATCTTGCCACGCTCCTAGAGAGTCCCTTGGTAGGACGCCCCCTGAGACCCTCCACCATGATGCCCCTCTTCTTCTTCACCCCCTCCTTCACCTTCTCCATATTCATCCTCTTCTATCTCAGTGCCCTCCGACTCATCGTCGCTATCGTCATCCCCTGATGGAATATTTTATTGGATCATGATCCTGGCAGGGAATTGCTTTTACCAAGAAAGATAGCTCTGTACACCAACCCTGTTGGCATGCATACAGGTCCATGGTCATCAGATATGCTTGCCGACAACGAAATTTCACCCTGTTGACAACCCGAATGAGTCTGACCTCTGATAGGTGGATTCCATATCAAACCATCTTTTGCGAAAGAGATTCAGTACCCATCGACTATCGCAGGGTCATCCAGACTGACCACAGAGATGGGAAGATTGCATCATTGTATGTTTGAAGTAGATACCTTGACTTCTTCCCATAGATTTAACTAACCATTACATGATCCCCTCTTACCCCAGGTGATGAGAGTCCGGCCGTGCTGCACGATGTCCCTGCTACTGAAGTCCCAACCTGTGTAGGCCTAGTTTCTCGACATGCTTACAACCTACCCCCCCCCCAAAACACCTTTTCCACTCTCTCTCCACCCAGGTTCTACATTGGATAATTTGGGTTTTCAAACATAGATCTACAAAATCCGATCAGGGTGTGATATGTCCCAATTCTCAGCATATTTGGTTGAGTGGCCATCATCAAATACAGTGGGAGGAAAGGTGATAACATTTCCGGAGCCTTGGGTCATGAACATCAGCCCCATTTGGTGAAGAACGCACTAATGTCTTTCATCCAGAACATCTGGGTGCACCTTTTTCAGCATCCGCTGAAGGCATCCAAACTTCCTGGAGAACCTGGACGACACATAGGGCTCAAAAAAGATCTTCCCATAAATCCAGGCCACGAACACCCCACCTCTAATGCTCTGTAAGTATTCCCTTTTTTCCAATGATCATTTCCCATTATCTATCATCTGGCCAGTCGGGGTGTGGAATGTGACGAAAGTGACTTTATCATGATTTATAATTCTAATCCTTACCCCCTCTCCATTGAGCGTCAACGACATGACCCCAACGATGTTCAACAAGGAAGGTCGCATGTCATTAACTGGAGGACAAATGGAATTTGGAAAGTTATACCCACAACAATGAGCCATGAACCAGCGATAAAAGATCTAGAAGGGACCACATATCCTTCTCGGTGACTGTCCTCTCGAATTGCATCCCAAAATGGCATACAAATGGGCTAACATGGGGACTCCCAGATTTAATATTTGATTGGTGGCCATGATGTCGATAATCACTAGGATTGCTGGACAAACTCCCATCCTTGCATCTGTCAACCATAAGAGCCACCGACTTATAAATGTGGCAAGATATCTGGTGTACTGAATGTTTAGGTCCAAAATCTCATTTATGATAAAGCCCCATGACTGATAATCCTACACCTTCAGGATCTTCCAGTACGATCCACTTTTTCCCCATTGTGTCGTTGTTGGACACAGTCTCCCTCGCCCCAATATATTGACCTTTGGATCACTTTGTAGGAACAAGATAAACCATTTCTTATAAGTGATGTCCTTCAAAAAATCCTTGACCCCCATCCTCTCCTTAGTAAGTTCCAATAGGTGCCATGTTAGCACATGGGTTCACAATCTGTGTCCCTAGATGTTCCTTGGTGGGAGGAATTCATCGTATTTGTGCCCATCCAAAGGGATACCCCCGATGTAATGAATGTCTCAAAGGCCTATACCAACTTCACCATGATGAAGATGGAAGGTATTGGTATTAGGGGACCATCAAGTAAACAACTTTGTCCCGAGCTTATACTAGAGCTAGAAATGAAACTATGACGTCCACACCACCTCGAACAAACTGATGTGCGGCAGTTCAGTTCCATACTGGTCACATGTCTAGAGAACCCAATACACCCAGGCCCATTCACTCATGAAATTTCCTCCATACCGCAAGTCCCAATACTGCAGCATGCATTTAGTCTCGTCAGTAACACTTTGACGGAAGGTGCTTGCGTAATGGGCCGAAAAATTATCTGCGACAGGGACACACTCTGAAATGGTCATGGTCCTAGGATCTAGGATGTAAAGGTCCATATGTCTGGTTTCTCTAGAAGGATGACCATTGTAGGTGATATTATACCGGGGTAGGTCATTCTAGAGGGTCACCCATGATAGCGTTGTGTCGACCCCAAATCATGGCATGGGTACCTCCCCCAAGATTCTGAAGACCCATATCGACAGGTTGGAAGACATTGCATACTCTTTCTTCACTGGGGTCAACATTTTTAAAGCAGTACAGTTTCTATATATGATAATTTGGGCACCATAAACCTTAGGTTCGGTGACCATCTCAGCCCTTTGGATAGCTAATGTGGCTTCTCCATCTACGTCTGCACGATTTGTGGCCATCTTCCACTGACAACGTATCAAGAGGATGGCCCAAAAAATAAGAAGCTGGAATGGAAAATAAAAAACTAATGAAAAATATTAGAGGCTGGCATGAAATATCCGAATCTGGTGCAAAATATCTTGGGTTTGTCGCATAAAATTATCGCTAACCTTGATGAATTTTTTGCAACCGAAGTGTTTTTCGCACAGGGTGGAAGAAGTATTTTATGTGCGAGAGCTCTTGGATTATCACGCAAGAAAATCTGTATGGAATGGGAGACCAATGGGGATTTTATAGACACAGATATGGGTTCATGAATGCTCGCGAAAAAAGGATTGTACGCTACTAGTTTTACACACCGCTTCTATTTTAGGCAAGCGCGGGCCCCAGGGAATCTTGCATTTCAGCATTTCCCTCAGAATCTGACCTTTGCAGCCGCTCGCCGATCTGATTATGAGGGGGGCATTTGTAGATGTCAAGAAAAGCTCTAGGGTTGAAGAAGGTTCAAGCGTGACAAAATTAAGACAAATTTGGAACCAGCGATCCATTCCGGGGGGCCCGGAGTGGCTGTGCGAAAAAAATTCCAAGGTGCGCAAAAAAATATGTCCCACACGAAAAACTCTTGGCGCAGAAATTTTCACGCCACCACCCTGTGTGGTTGAATTTATGTTCCACCGACACCAGCATTCAATATTTCGCACCAGCTTTTTTTCCACACGGATACGTGATGCCAAGTGCCTATAAATAAAAGGACACCTCCTTCAACTTCTGATCAGAAAAATCTGAATCGTCTCTCTGAAGCGAAATTCACCTCTCGAACACGCAATAGAATACTCTCAATTACTTAATTTTTCACGCCAAGTCACCCGAGGGTCCTCCTTTGCACGATACCATTTGGTATTGATCCTCAACCAAATCTCATCAAGCCCCTTCCCCTTCATGAAATTCCTTTTGATTGAGAGAAATCAATTCTTCGCGTGCAATTTTTTTGGGTGCCACATTGGCCATTTTCGGGGGCGCAATTTCTTTTGTGTGCCGCCATGGCCTTTTCCACATACGCAGCTCATTTTCATGTCGGCCCGGCCTTTTTCGTGCATGCCACTCAATTACATGCTGGCCCGGCCTATTTCGCATACACACCTCAATTGTGAGCCACTGCGGCCTATTTCGCGCATGCAACTCAATTGTGCATCAGCCCCACCATTTTGTGTGCAATTATCCCTCTTATATGGAAGCTTCCAACCATGTTCCCATCGTGATGTCTCTCTTTCGGGAATCATTTTTGGGCACCTCCCATCCCAAACTTACCTTTGTAATATAATCTTTTCCCGTGCAACATCCTAGGTTCGAACGAAGTAACATAAAATCCCCTTGGATGATACTACCCATTCTGTTGCTTTGCCTATTTCATCTTCACATACACACGCTAACGTCTATTGCTTCTTTGAATAGCCACGGTAACATGGACCCCCAATGGTTTTCTCCATAACAAACCCTAGCCATAGCGTTTCATGTCCCTTATCTTCACCATGGGGCGGGGTGTACAGGGTATGTAAGTCTAGGGGTGCAGAGAAAACCCACCTCATCCGAGCTGTAGGATGATAAACTACCAAGCACCATCGTCCTGAGCACATGACATTAAAATGGGACTTCTCTACATGCCTCGCTTGTGGGGTACCCCCACCATGGACATTCTGGATGCCCACTGGTCTCCACGAGAGTGAGATCATTCCACACATGGAATGGGATCCTCTTTATCGGTGCAGCGTCTGTCCATGGGGGAAAGAGCAAACACCCTGGTGTAAGCCCCTAGCTTTGTTGTAGGAGGCAGCATCACTACTTCTCCTTTCTTTTTCGTTCCCATGGAACAGGGGGAATGGACACTAGGCCCCTCCTTTCAATAGTAACATATACTTCTTCCACTGGGCTTTGTTGCCATTAGGCCTCCATCCTGTAGTACGCCCCAACATTTCTAGGCTGCTAACCATGCATAAGACCATGTTTCCTCTTTGGGCCGCTAACTACATATAATCCCCACTTCACCTCCCACAGAAGTACCTTTCGCGAAATGACAATCAGGTCTCTTCTACCTCCTGTTTCTCACACCGAGCATGACTCACGTAGGCATAGAGTGAGCACCGACCATGAAATCTTCCCTGGGAAGCCTAGAGTATAAGCCCCATACCATCTTAAGTATGAGGACTTTGATATTTTCCAAGGAAGGGTACGTAGGAAGCCTCCCTGAGGTTCAATCCCCCCACCATCCATTGGCCCTGACCATATTCACATCGGTGCACCAAGCCCCCACAACATGAAATACAAGGTCTTTAATCATTGCTAAGGCAAGGTACATAGGAATCCTCCACGAGGTTCGAGACCACCACCCATTGGTCACTCTGACCCCAATCATGTCAGTTCACCAAGACCTTGGTTCGTCTCAGTGCATAAGACCCAAATTCCCCCTGAACAACGAGGTCTTTGATCCTTGCCAAGAAAATGTACGTAGGAAGCCTCCCTGAGGTTCAAGACCAACATTCAGTCGCTCCGACCATCTTCACATCAGTTTCCCCAATCCCTCATGACATTAATCTGTGGACCGCAATCAGCGGTAACACGTTGTTTCCCTAGTCAGCAGTAAGTAGTTTCACACAAATCCTACCATAAACTATGTGGTCTTTGATCTTTGTGAAGGCAAGGTACGTAGGATGCCTCCATGAGGTTCTAGCCCACCATCCACCTAGACCCAAGTCCTCACTCACTTCAGTTCACTGACTCATTCCCCATACTCGAACTATGTGGTCTTTGATCTTTGCCAAGGAAGGGTACGTAGGAAGCCTCCCTAAGGTTCAAGCCCAACAACCAATGGTCCCAGCCACTTCACGTCTATCCACCCACATCCCGTGTGTTGTTAAACTGTATTTTACTTTTTGTTCCCCATTTAACGGCAAGCCATTGTCAGTACATTTAGTGGTTATCCATTGTCAGCCTCTTTCTGCGGAAATTCGTTGTCACTTCATTCAGCGGTAATCCATGGTCAGCTTCTTTCAGTGGTAAGTCATTGTCAATACATTCAACAGTAGTTCATTTTCAAGATGAACTACGTTCACCAAACTACGTGGATATTGATTCATTGCCACGTGGATACATAGTAATTCTATTCGCGGATCATGTCTAACTTCATTGTCACCCATGCGCTGGCCCTATTTCATTCCCCCTCAACTTCATTCATCCACCCATCATCCATCTTGATTTATATCTGGGCCGCCACATCCCTGTAAAATCATTCCATCTCATTCCTTATTACCATCAATAGTGACCAAAAAGTCAACCACATATTGGCCCCAGCATCAGTGTTCTGTCTAGGAGTTGCTCCAATACAATCCACTCTATTCTGTGTCTTGATCATTTAGATCCATCTCCGTTAGACATTAAACTTGCGGCATTACCTGTGTTAAACATGGGAGGCTGAGCAAAACCATAGTTACATGCCCATGGCATATGATTCTCCCTATTTGACGTGGGATTCTTCGGGCTTCCGCGACCTCGAAAATTTCTATAATAAGGGACAGAAGATAGACACGCCAGTGTACCGGCACCTATACATGCTAGTGATGCCCAATGTGACTACTCCCCTAACTGAAGGTTGTTTCCCAGACTGGACCCCTTGTAATGTATTAACAGAAGCATTGTAATTAACTAGTGTCAATGAAGATATGGTGCTAAGAAGAGTTTCACGAACAACGTATTAAATCTATAAGTGAGACCCAGACTAGGTGATGAGTTCCGAGGAGGAATCCAAGAAAGAAAGAACTAACATCCCATCATCCTGTTTCGATCAAGGAGCAAACGCCCTTGAAAAAGTGACGGATGTCGCCCACCTTTGGAGAGTGGGAATGTGGGGCAACAACTATGCATCCCCCAAAAGAGACAGACGTGCGCGCCCCGACAAAAGCATCAGAAACAAAATAATTACTATTCCTTTTTGAACTATATGTTTACATTGATTATAATAAAATAAAGAAAATAAATTAAATTCAAATATAATCATTTAATACACCAGTGAAGTGTTATACATACCTATAAAATTAACTTCCCTCATTAATGAATTCAAATAATTTTAATTTTAATATTATTGATTCTTTTATTTAATTTCTTCATTAATGGACTAATTTCCACATTAGTGTCGGGAAAATATTTATGGTAATTATTTTTTCACTAAAAATTAAAAATAAAATTTAATGATGAGTAAAAATATTTTAAATTATAAAATTGTATTTATAACTGAACATAACCTATATTTTTCCAAATTTAAAAATATTATAGTTATTAAAAATAAGAGTTTGAAATTTTATACCTTTTATTAGATATAATATTTTAAAAGTAAAAGTAACATAAAAATGGAAAAATTTCATATAATAGAATTATGGATGATTATTTTAGAAATTGGATCATCTAATAATAATAATTAACGTTTTAGGTTCATTTTCAGGTAATTTTCATATTAATTTTTACTTTTTTTACCAGAGGAACCCTTTACAATTTTTAAAAAAAATACAAAGGTTACTAATCATATTGATCGAAAAAATGTGGTCAATTTACAAAATTTACGCCTTCTAATTCAAAATATTAAATCCATATTTCAAAATTCCATAAAAAATTAGGTTATAATTTATTTTAAAATTAATCTGTAAAAAAATGTTTCAAAATAGTTCTTCACCAAAATGGCCTTTTATTGAATAATATGATTTTATAATAACTCGTGTATAAGATTAATTTACCAAAAAATAATTTAATAATATTAATAAAAAATTAACAAATTAAAAATTAAATATAATATAGTATATAAATTTATTTGAAATATACTTTAAAATAAAATACAGTTTTAAATTAAAATTAGTAATTTTCAATAGACATTGAATGATAAAAAATTTATGAATAATCCCAAAATATCACCAAATATATTTGTTAAATGATTATTGAAAAATAAAATAATTTTTATAAAACAAATTTTCTAAATGTTCTAGATGATAATTATAATTATTTTCTCTTAAAAATTAATAAGCACCATTTTCAATAAAAATATATTTCTGAAGCATAAAATGACATTACTAAAAATTGAGTTATTATTTACTATGTTTTAATAATTAAAATTATTTTTATTTTGACTTTTATATATTTCATAAATTATTTATTCTTGTAAATGAACACCAAGTTAAAATCTATGTTGTAACACCTATATTTAAATACTAATATTATATTATTGGTTTAATCTTGGTGTTGTGTATATTCTATGACCTCGAAAATAGTATTATCATTAAAAATGTGAACACTTGTAATGTTAACTTATGTTTGTTAGTCAGGTCCTTGACATTTTAAAATTACATTGTGGATATCCTCATCATAAAAAGGGTTCATAAAAAATAAACTTGGGAAAAGAACAAGAGAATAATGAAGGTAATCAAGAATAAGTCATAACATATTTGAAATATGAGAGAAATAGAGGTAAGTAAAAATATTTACATAGAAGAGAAAAAAACACCTAAGGATTGATAAATAATGATATAGAGGACGGTAATGAGAAATCTAAATTATAGAAAATGATAAAACATTAATGAATGGAAAGGACCCTAGATTCATTATAATTAAAGGTAATATGATATCATATTTAATTCATGATTATTTTCCTTATGTTAATGAATTATTTTGAAAACTATAATAAGAAAATAGATAAATATAATTAATTGATAAAAATTATTTCAATAAATTATAATTTTCAACAAAAATCTTATATTTTTATCTAACGATTAGTATTCATGATGAATGTTTTTAATTACATATGTATTATAATCAAACTCTAATATATCAAAAAAAATCCTCATAACAATATAAATTTATTCAACTTATATTTTAGACATTAAACAAAACCATAATGGTTTGTATAAGGGAATTTTATTCCCAAAATAAACAATCCCTTGTATAAAGATTTAAAATATTTATCAAACAAATTAAACAATAATACCCAATGTTTATACTAAATCATTAAATAAAAAAATATCCTTAAAATTATTCAATATATTTTCAACCAAAATAGATACCCAATAAAATGGAATTTATTTTTCATTCTTCCAAATATAAATATATCATTTATTAGAAAATAACATTAGTATCTCATAATTTCAAGTACCCAAATATTATTTTCCCAATTCAAATAATCAATATGATATGATAAAAATATCCATAAATAAATGAACATATAACACAAATAACCATATTATCTTCCACATTAAAGTACATTTTAACAATAATGTTTATCCTACACTGTTTATTATATGTCCCTAAATGTGTAATTTCATTCCCCCAATATAATACATAACATTAAGCCAAAAGATTTCATGTACCTCAACCCAATAATATTTCATCCAAATTCTCCTTATTCAATTTAAAATTCCTTCAATAGGAAACTCAAAAAATGTATTTAATAAATTGAACATATGAACAACCTTAAACTCATTATCCCATTTTGGTATCAATTAATCATAATATAACCACACATGAAAAAATCATAATCTTCAATGTTATATAAATCCTTATATGATTCCAACAATAACATCATCAAACCTATAATTTGGTATATGATTCTAAAAACAAACAAAATGCAAATTTGTATATTTGATAATAAAAAGTGAAACCCAATATTAGGAATCAAAATTCTAAAAAATTAAAATGAAATATTTTATCAGTTACATAGAAAATGACATATTTAATTTTTTATATTTGAAAATTTCGAAATACTCTTACATAAACAGAACATTAGACATCAATAGAGTATTGTTTTCCACTATACCAATATTTTCATATTCATATTATATGTTAAACATATAAAAAATATTATTCACAATTGATATGATTGTAGAATAAAAAATACTATAATAATTATAAAAAACCTATGGAAAATTTGATATAATAATTATGATATAAAATTCATGGTATGGGTAAATATATTTGATAAAATATATATTTCATTAGTGAGGGTAAGGTGAGCATAAATTTATAGTCACGTAATCATAGTGCATTGGAAAAACATAAGGTAATTCATAACCATCAATAAATAAATCACCAATCATGAAATATAGAATAAATAATTATCAAATGAATGTTTCATTGGAATCAATAATAATGAGGAAAGTGATGATAATAATAATTAATGTAATAATTAAAACCCTAAATATTTTTACCTATAAGAAGTAGAATAAATATGTCATAAAATTTTCAATCATTAACATACCTTTTGATATCATAATATTTCGGTAAAAACACATTAATATCATAGATAAAACACGGAGTTAACTTGGTTCACAATTTAAATATCACTCATACAATCACTCATAAAAATATAACAACCATAGAGTCAATAACCATTACAAACACATTAGACAACTATCACAAACCCACTCATTCATGGATTATAATAGAACCACAAATTCTTTTTTTAATAATGAAACCATCCATATTTCTTCTATAACAGAACCACATAATCATATTATAGATTCTATAATATTAATAATGTACATAGAGATTTTATCTCATCATAATACTCTCAGAAGCATTCATTATTCATTAAATAAATTTATTAACCAGTGGAAAAGAAATGAGTTACATAAAAATATATTGAAATAACAATAATACATATATATAACAAATGATTATTGTTTCATTACATAATATCCTTTGTCTAGTATAATTAATATCATGGTATGTTTTAGTTGTGGAATGTAAATACCATTAAATGATCAAAAACAATTCTGAAAATTAACCCTTTCAATTTGAAAACAACATTTGAATACTAAAAATTCACTAAGTGTTTAGATATTACTTTTTCATAATAAACTACCGTGGAAAAATATAATGTAATATTAGAATAAAATATTTATCATGTTAGAGGGAAAATGTATTCATGTTTTATATATTAAAAATAGAAATTCCTTCCAAACATTATGTTATTGGGGTAAAAATGGCCTATTTGGAAATTTTTAAGAACATTAGATTTAAAAATTTTAAATAAAGGTAAATGATCACCTAAAATAGATTTTAGAAATGATTAATTTTTACTAATGGTCATTTTGTAAATAATTATATAAATATAGATATGGAAGATACTGATTCCTGATCAAATAGAACACAGAATATTGGTATCATTAACAAATAACATTCTAGATGTCTATTTTATAAATAATTGATGAATTTGAAATTATTCATGTTAATCATATTCATAACATTATAATAATAAAATATATTTGGTTTTGGAAAATAATATAATGTGATTTTCCCAAATTCAAAAGTAATCATAAATAGTCCAAAAAATAAAATAGATTATAATGTAAAGCCTTTTCCACTTTCCTAAATCTTCAATTCTAAGACCCATTAATGAGTAAGATCAAACACATATTTATATTAAAAATAATGATATTAACTATATAATATTTCAAATGGTTAGTATATATTCCTCATAAATGATGATAGTTTCATATCTAAAATATATGTCCTGTGTAAATAGAATTTGAGATTAGTAACCCTTACAAAGACAATATAATTGAATTAATAAATAATAAAAAGATAGATTATTTGTAACAAATAAATCCAAAAAACAGGGGTAAATACATAATAAAACATGTTAGAGATAATTTTCCACATATTAATGGAATAATAGTGTGAGTGAAGAAGAGTTATAACCAAATGAAAGGAAACTGAGTTAAGAAACGCTTTTCTACTTAGAAAATGTTATGTAAAATATATTTGGATAAAATAATATCTATTAAAAGTTTAAATATCTGGAATTTTGTATATTTTAATATAGATATGTAAAATTTTTAAAGATATAATAAATAAAAAAAATAAGTTGCATGAGATTAAAATATAACACAATGTACAAAAATTGAGACGAAATTCCTCACATCGAGTCCAAAATTTCAATGAATGGCGTTTAAATACAATATAATAAACACATATCAATTATTTAATTTTATAAAATATATTTAATTTTTTATTTATATATCATATACCATTTTTTCAATTTTTAATATGACATAGTTATTTACATAATTTCTTAATTCCATGTAGGGTGTTTTGTAGACTTTGAGTTTATAATTTCAAAACAACTCCAACACAATGACATGGTCAATGGGGTCATTTTAACATCATATCTAGATTAAAAATAATTATATAAATTATTTTTTTTAGATAAATTATTCTTTTTAAACAATTCATGATATATGGTTATGAAAAATGAACTATGTTACAATCATGTAGAGAGTAGGTCATTTGTTTTCATGAATTACATTTCCATTTTTCAAGGATTGTAAATGAAAGTATCTAAGTATTATTTTACAGTTAAAAAATTATAAGAATATCATAAACCATATTTTATTTCTTTTTGTGCACTTATATACATAATCTATGTGATCTGGTGAATAAAAATGAACTGCATCGCTTTATGGAGGTGATAGTCCACAAGTACACAGAAACAATGTTATAATATTTCAGTTAATGGATATTTCTGATAGTAAATTTTAAATTATATATTAAAAATTACAAATATTTCATTAAAATAATAATTTATATATATATATTAAATTCATCATTATTACCATCTGGGAGATATGGTGATGGAATAATATTACATCGGTTTTTACGATGATAGTCCATCTTACACAGGAACGACGAATTTTATTCCCATTTGATAGATGCATGAGATTGATATAGGTTATGAAATTAACAAAATTAAGTTATATTATATTTAATATATAGATTCCATTATATAATCATAGTTGTATAATATTTTATTTGGTAAAAGAGGAAATAAAAATAAATTCTCCATTATGAACTATTTATCTTCTTTGGAAATCCCTTGTTTATTTACATCATAATCTATATATGGATTGTATATTTCTAAAGATAAGACCTATAAAATGTTTTGAGTTATTGTAGGCGAGTATTTAGGTATTTAACATCAAAAAAAAATCTTGAGGTGTGAAAAATAAGAGTAGTGACGTTTTTGAATAGAGGGGAGGTGAACTTTTATAATTTCATAAATTATAGATATAATATATATTAATTTTTATATCAAAATGAAGTAAAATTTATAAGAATAAATTATAACAAGTATGTCTCTATAAATCCTAGAACAATAAATATTTATCATTTATGTTTCATATTTTTAGCGTTACCAGTTTGTATTTACAATTTATTAAAACATTTCACCCTTACCACAACAAAATGGTTTTTTACTCATTAAAAGTCAAGACAGTGACTATAACTAAATCAAAACATTCAGTAATAGAAAAATGGTAAATATTTTAATTTATATCCTAAATTTTTCCCTATTTTGGATTTATTAAGAATTTTTATTCAATTAATAATATATCTTATTCCTAAAATTACTATAAATTTTTGAACAATTAATTAACCTTCAAATTAATCCCATCATGAAAAAAATAGAATAAAATATTTTAATAGATAAATTATTTATTATAGTTTCAAAAAAAAATTTATGTATCTCATTTTTTATTTCAAATTATAGTAATATTTCTTAAAAATACATATCCAATGTTTATGAGTATGTTAAAAAGTTTATAGTTATTAAAAATAAGAGAGTTACATTTTATTGATTTTAAAAGTATAAATTTTCATAAAAGTCAAAATCATATACACATTTTATGAAAAGGTTATATAATTTATTAACGGATTATTATGTAAAAATGGACTCATAAAATAAAATTCAGAAATGTTGTAGTGTCATTTTCTAATCATTATCGAATTATTCCTAATTTTAATTACACGATTTAATATTTACCATTATAATAGTAATTACTAATGAAACAATTCAAATTTACCTAAAATATGAAATAAATATTATCAAAATTTATAAATCCTGATTAAAAATATGGAATACATTTTTCAAGATTGAAAAAACAAAATTTTTAGAATTTAATTTAAATTTAAACTGAAAAAATTTGAAGAAATATAATTTTAATAGAAAAAATACTTTTTAATGTATAAATTTTATTATTTTGATTTTAACACTATGTTATGTTTAACATCATAATTATATTATTTTAAATCAAAATAGACTAATTAAATATAAATTATTTTAAAAATATTTATTTATAAATACATTAATATAAAATAATGATTTCAATTACAATGATTCTTTTTCATCATTCATTAAAATAATCCAAAATTTAAAATAATTCAATATTTCATAGAAGAAGATTATGTAATTAAAAAAATTATATAAATTTATTAATGTATTTAATTCTTTTAATACGAGCTAAAAATGTATAGGATTTAATGGTCATATTTAAATAATAATATTTTATTTTTCCTTTATGTTTGGTGTTGTGTATCATGTATTATATTGAACAAATTATTCATTTAAACAATTTTTTATATTAAATTGGTCATGTGGATAGATCAAGTATAACCTTTGGGTACATGATGTAGGTTGTGGTTAGGTACATTATTAGATATCCCATGTGCGGTACAGGACATGTTGAAGTATACATCATGTTGAGTCACAAAAAAATCTAGATCTTAGGTAAATGAATAGATGCCTTCTGTGGAATAAATTCCATAAATTAGATTATTAACACCTTTTACATGTGAAATAAACATCAATATGGTTAGATTTATATCCTAATTATTGTTTTTGGGTTTACACAATGTATAACTCGACATAAAAATTGTTTACCTTCCCCTCAAAGGGTATATTCTTGTTTTATCAGCCTAGAAAATGATCCAGAATATTATATTTTTTCTTTAAGTATCATTATACATAGAAAGTTGTTGTTGGGTTATTTATAATTATCAGTGTTTGTTGGAATTGTTAATGGTACTGGTTGTAAATTATTGTAACATCCCAGCTAAATAAAGCACATGAAATATTCATATTTACTAATAATTTTTTTGGATTAAATATTTATTTACCTTTAAAGGGGATGCTATGTTTGAGGGCGTACCCGATACGCAATAATGGGTTTCTTTGAAATCTTACATTGCACACAAATATATATTATTATTATTTTAAATGGTATTTATGGAATATCCATTGTATTAGAGAGAATGTATAGAACTAAAAAAAATATGATTATATATGTTTATTCAATGTTTTTATATTTATCCAATAAATTTTAGTGGCTTTAAATGTGAACGAATCGAATTTTAAGCGCAAATAATCTAATATTCTTTTAAAAGTCAATTTATCGCCTTTCAATGGAGAAACATATTTAAATATAGTTGTGGTCACTTTTATATGATATATTTGAAAAAATATCTTTATTTATAATTGGGATATCAAATGTTACTTTTGGGAAATTTTTGGTATTTTTTTGATAAATTTTATTTTTTATGACTAGTGAAAATGTTGTATTTTAATTCAAAACTAAATTTTAATATAATTTATTTATATGGATATATTATATTTTTAATTCGTTTTAAAGTTTAATTAAATTATATTTTTACCATTTAATCCAATTTTGGTTATTGGAATTAATTTCACTTTGAAATTGGATATAAACAAGTGTCAATCTTTTGATAGTTATTGTTCCATAATAACATGCTATTTGTTTTGGCAACATAAATTAATTTGAAATTAATTAATGAAACTACTATTTTTTGAATTTGGTAAAATAGAAATCATTTTTGAATTAAGAATATCAAATATCCCTTAGGATGAAATTTTGGTATTTTTCTTAAAAAACATGAATTTTGATGAATAGTGAAACCAATTATTAGTAGTTCAAGAACTGACTTTTTCATATAATCAAAATTTTACTGCTTCTATGAATTTAAGTTCAAAAATACTACATACATGGTTCTTATTAGTATGTAAAATGTGGTATAATATGATGAAAATAATTTCAAGTGAATAGTATCTTTTGACTTTTATTTACCGCAGTTAAAAGTAAATAATGTAATTCAAGGTAAAAAGAGTATCAAAATAATTCCAAATTACCTTAACAATTCTCCCAACATTATTGGATGATTAATGACCAACCATTTCAATCCTTTAGTCTATTTTTGTACCCCATGGATCCAATTATGAATGATAATGACACTTTATTTTAATTTACTTAAAGTAATGGAAAAATGACATAAACAAATATCCTTTTGTAAATAAATTTTTACATGGGGTTATATAAGTCATCATTTAGACTATATATATTCATGGGAAATATAAAACAATTTACTAAAACATGGTATATTTATATTTATTTTTAGATATCATATAATTTAAATTATATAAGACACAATAATGATGTAGTATTTACCTCATCAATAAATAATTTAAATAAAAAAGATTATAAATATTAAAATAATATCCAAAACCTGTCCAATTATAATTGGATGATTTTATTTATACCATTATTCGTCTTATATATGAATTTAATGATTTTTTGACATTTTGAAGACGATTATAAGTTTTAAATAAAATAATTGTTTCAAACTTTCTTAAAGATCCCCTCCTCCCCCATATATAAGGACACCACTTCTAACCAATTCCTCATGCCTGTCAAGCCTTTTGTCTCGTCCAAACTCTACCCAATTAATCTACATACATCCCTATCCTATTTTTATAAGCCTTACAATAGGAATAATGCTCTTTAAGAAGTGTTTTTGTTCAAACCAAGGGAAGTTACCCAAATTAAAGGTTACCGTTTCTCATAACTTATTTTCTTTTATTTTAGTTCCCAAACCCCTAAAATCTTTTTATTTCTATATTTTATAACAAAACTAGTATCTTCAAGATACTAGAATGTTTTTATTATAAGGATTATAATTAAACATACACACACCTCCATCTAAGGGATAAAGAATATATTGTTTCTGTGGATGGCAATCAAACACCACCCGAAACGATGATTATTCGATTATCTCTTACCACCTATCATGGTGGACATTAATATGGGACTAAATTTATATATTATATATATTATTATTTTGTTTTATTTATTATTCTATATTTCTAGTTTACATAATACCTTTATGGTTTCTATTATGGTTAAACGCGATAATTTCATTTGTGGAATTTTGGACTACAACCCCCTCAAAGTTATATGGCACATTCATGCCATATGTGGGATGTATAAAGGATAGAGTTAATGGTATTATATATGATATTTTACTAGAATTATAATATACTTATGTATCATTATGTTTTAATTCCAATAAAATAAGAAATACAAATGAAATTAGCATTCATGAGTACGTACGGCTTACCATCTCCATGAACGGTGCATTGCATTTCTTATCTCCGAATGTGATGTACTTTTGTAAATAAATATATATACTGAATATATATGATATATATGATATCTATATCATGAATTTCATTCTGGATATAATTTATTTTATCCCACATGAACAATTTGTAATTATAAGAAGTTCATTTTTGACTCAAGTACCAAATATCGACAAAACGACCTTTATTTACTTAAATGATTACATAATATTTATAACATGGAAATAATTGATATGACAAGAATAATAAACCTGAAAAAGTTTCATAATAAATTATAAATTTTCTTTTCTTTATTATTCAGGAAATTAAAGAATGAACGGGTCAGGTCGGACAACGTGGTAAGGGATTTCTTATATCACTTTTAATTCTGTGAGTCTTATATTGTTCACCGCGGATTCATTTCATGTGGTGTATTATGTACTGCCATATGATATATATAATCATGATTCTTATTATATTCATGGTATTATGTTATTTATTTGGTGTTTATTAACTTTTGGTCATACGACTGAGTTGATTTCAACGTGGTAAAGGGTTTTATATCACTTTTTATTCCGGTGAGATTAATGCAATATTTGTCACTATTTCCTTTGTGTGGTGTACATAAATCCCATGATTTTTACTCATTGTTTAATATAATTTCATTTATGGGTATTTACATATTCATGGAATGATTCTACTTTCATGTGGTTTCGTTAGGCAAGTTACCAAATCGGTAAGGGAACTTTTTAACCCAAATTTCATTCCTTGGGTTAATCTTCAAATTATTAATTATGTCATTAAATGATTATGTATGGAATAAATATTTATTTATTTATGTTTTAATATCCACTCCCTTTTTTGGATATACATTTCATACACATAATCACTCCATTGATAAATTCTGAAGTCATCGATATGAACATGATAAGAGTAATTTTAACTCAATTTCTATTCATTGAGTTAAACATCCATGTCATTGGTTTTGTCTTAAAAAGAACATATGTTAATGTCATTAGATCAATTTACACAGAATATCCATTCATATTGGTGTATTCTTATTTTTCACACATAATTATGTCATTTATTTTTCCTTAATCTAATGATATTGTCTTTATAAGGGATTTCATCTCAATTTACATTCCAATGAGGCTTCATTGTTATTATTAACCAATTCACTCTTATACTTTGTATATACTATCCTTTGGAATATTATATCATCAATCCCTTTATTCTCAGGATATAATAATTTTCTGATTAAATGTTATTCCTCAGTTATTTGTACTCAAGCATCTCTCATTTGGAAAAAAATTCTTTAACTAAAATATCATTTTAAATGGTTTAAAGATTTATTCATATAAATATTTATAATTAATGTTCATGTTTTAAAAATTCTTTTTAGGATTTATTTATATGGACATTAGTTATTTAAAATGTTAATTCAATTAACATCTCAAAAGTGGTATGGGACACTTTGATTCAAAAATCACTTTATTAAATGTTTTAAATGGTTTTTCAAATGGTTTGATTAAGCAATGATTTTTTCAATATCTTGAAATGATATATTGTAATTGAAACGTGGTAATGTTTTTATTAAAATTATTATTTTTACAATATTTTATGTGTTTTAATTTTATAATGGTACATGGACATTTGAATAGTGATTACGTGATAAACCAAACGATGGGTGGTGCCGTGATAAACGAGGATGGGTGGTTAAGTTATAACCGCCAATGCATTGGGTATGGAAGTCACCCGTATAGATACTCCATGTAGTGATGTGTGTAGAAGTCGGCCGTCTGGTTATTCCACTTAAGAATGTTTATGTCCCAGGTTACCTTTATATGTTATGTATTCCTTATATAAAATTTATGGAAATATTTTGGTTAAAAAATTGTAAGAAATGATCTCTTATTTAGTGAAGAGAATAATCTACTTCGTAAAGGTGAAAAGTATTACTTATGATAATGTATTCATGGTTAACTTCTTTTTTTGAAAAACTAGTAGTTTTCATTCATTGTGTAACCCTTAATGATATTTTTATGCTCATCCAAAGTTTTTGAAATTTTTTTCACAGAACATAAAGTGGAATAGGGTAAAGGATGGGATCATGGAAATGTTTTGCTATTTGAAACATGGAACTTGACATGACTCTTTTTTTAAAGAGTTTTTATTTTGTGAAAAAATGGAAATTGAGTAGAAGTGTATACATTAAAATTTCGGAGATGGTGTGTATTTTTTATTCCTAATTATGTAAAACTATATACATGAAAATATATTCAATTCGAATTATTCATTTAATTCAAGATTATGTAATGTTTATGTTTGAGTCCTTATACTTGGTATCAGAGGTCGGTTTAGATAACTTTAGAGGTTAGGGAGTTATGTAAGCATAAGTGACATAACAATAATATCTAACATATTAAAAAGATTCGTAGTTATTTTGAATGAGTTTAATATAACCTTAATAAGTATATATTAGAATTTATCCTCCTTATAATATATTATATTATGATATACTCACACTGACCTATTTGGCTTTAGTAAATGGTTGGATCTAGTAGGAACCAAAGTAACGGTAGATGTGAAGAAAACCGTGACACTTTTCTGAACGAGCAACTAAATGAAATGGGAGCGTCAAAGAGGTCTCTTGTGGTTATTATCAACCAACTATCTCGACTCATGATTGAAAACCTAAACCTTGGTGATTTTTATAAGGAAAATATATAGGAGAAACAAATCCCTATGGATGTTCAGGTAATAATAATAAATGTAAGTATGTTCAAAATCCTATGTGTCAAGGATGTTGAAAGAAACACCTAGGAGAATACATCAAATGGACGGGAAGATTCTATACATGTGGGAATTAAGTTCATAAATAAAGAAGCTACCATTGAAAAAGGAAGCATCCAGTTTACTCTAGGAAATGAAAAGATGTAATTTCTGAGGGATAAATTGAATGTATTAGAGGTGGTGTTCATGGTCATTATACAAACATATGTCCTACAAAGTTGTTTCATGAATGGAATCACCTAGATCATATAAATATATGTTTACCAATACCTAATTCCATTCTAATTGAGAATGAAGAAACTGACTATGACCAATGGATGGTATTAATTATTTCATAACATATGTTTTGACATGATTGAATCTTAGGATATGATTCATGATTTTGTCTGTTGGAATGAAGTATTTATGAATAAGTTGGTAATGAATGGTTAGTGGATCAACAAGATTGTTGAATGAGTGAGAATTCAACAGATACATGATTCAAAGGTTATGGTATATTTTAAGATGATGAAATACATAAAGGTATTAAGGCTCTTTTGATGATGGGATTATATTGGAAGACTTTTTATAGTATGTGTAACACTAAAATATGATATATATAAATTTTATTCGAGGAATAATTATATTTTCTTTTGATGAGTAATGGTGGAATTTTATTTTGGAGAATATTTTTTTTATTATAGACATATGATAATTTATGTTTTTATGGAAATCATTAACCTATAATAGAGAATATGTGATTTTTTTAATTAAACTTAACTATGAGACTTTAAGAGTAGTCTATTTTTATTTGGAGATAAATGTTAAGATTTACAGTGGATGACTATGTGATAGAATCTTTCTGATTTTTAGGTTATAATTTATGTTTGGGTTATTTTGGTGAATTTTAAGGACAATGGTATATTGAATGGTCTTTATGGAACTTTGGGTACTTTATGTTGAATTTTTTAGTTTAAGAGTAATATTTCTTTTTATAAAGGATTACCCTTTCTGGGGATTATATGATATCCTAGTAAACATTTTTTGTTTTGGATAATGTCTAACGATAGGGGAAATATATAGAGATTTTTTGTGGATTATGTGATTTTCTAGAATTTGATTCTTGTGCTTTTGATGTGACTAAGTATTTTTTTAATGCTCTTTGTTTGGAGAAAATATTAGTTTTTGTTAAAAATTTATTAAATGCTAAAATTATACTTGAAATTAAGTATATATTTTTATGTTATTATTATAGGCAGTAAAATAATTCTTCATATTATTAAAAGGAACTTAAAGCAAAAAAACGTTGTTAGTTTATGTTTCATAATGGGAAATCAATGACCACTGAACACATCACAAGTTTGTGATTTTGTATTTGATAGATTTCTCTTAATCATGATTTCTATCACTCTCCATCTAAACATGAGGGATTGTTTTTTCATCCATATCCATGTTTTCCTATATTGAATCATATTATGAATTACCTCAGGTAAAAATTTTGTTTTTTTTATTTAAATTGATAGTTTTATTGACTCTTTTTCCGATGTGGGACTTTAAATGATATTTCTGAGCGCAATTTTAAAATTGAGAGGATGAAATTTCAAAAGGGGGGGAAATATGTAACATCCCAGGTAAATAAAGTACATGAAATTTTTATTTTTACTAATATATTTTTGGATTAAATATTAATTTTACTTTAAAGGGGATTCTTTTTTTGATGGCGTACCTGATATGCAACAACAGGTTTGTTTGAAATCATACATTGAACACTAGTAATATAATATTATTATTATAAATGGTTGTTAATGCATAGTCATAGTATTGGAAGGAATGGATAAAACCAACTAAAATATGATTATATATGTTTGATAAATGTTTTTACTTTTATCCAATAAAATATAACGACTTAAAATGTTAATGATTCAATTTTTTTTGCACAAATAATATAATATTCATTAAAAGGTCGATTAACATCCTATTAATGGTTAATTATATTTAAATATATTTGAGTTCACTTTTATAAGATCTAATTGACATACTAAAATTCTTTGTTAGACTAGGGATATCAGAATTTACTTTCGGTAAATTTTTAGTATATTTCTGAAAAAGTTTAATTTTTTATGAATAGTGAAAAATACTGTATTATAATTCAAAATGGCCTTTTTAATTTAATATATTTATATAGTTATATTAACTTGTTAATTAATTCTATAGTGTAATTAAATTATACTTCTACCATTTAATCTAATGATGGTCATTGGAATAAATTTCACTTTGAAATTGGACATAAAAAACGGTCAAACTTTTGATTGCTATTGTTTCTTACAAACACGCTATTTGTTTTGACAACGAGATTTAATTTTAAATAGATTATTTCTACTACTATTATTTGAATTTGGTAAAATATATATTATTTTTGAATTCAGAATATTAAATATAGCTTAGTCTGTCTTTTTTGTATTTTTCTGAAAAACATCATTTTTTATTGAATAGTGAACCACTTAGTAGTAGTTAAATACTGAATTTTTCATTTAAATGAAATTTTACTACTTCTGTGAATTGAATTTTGGAAATATGACATATTTTGTTGTTATAAGTAATTAAAATATCCTTCCATAAGATGAAAAAATAATTTTTTGTGAAGAGTAACTTTTGACTTTTATTTACCGCGGTTAAAGGTAAATAAGGTAATTCAAGGTAAAAAGATTATTATAATAATACTAAATTACCTTAACAATTGTCCTAACCTTATTTAATGAGTAATTTCTGACCTTTGGCATCCATTGGTTGATTTTGGGACCCCATGGGGCCACTTATGAATGATAATGACACTTTATTTTAATTAACTTAAAGTAAAGGCAAAAATGACATAAACAAATATATTTTCATAAATCAATTTTTAAATTGGGTTATATAAGTCATCATATTGACTATAAATATTCATTGGAAAGTAAAATAAATTAATAAATCATGATATTTTTATTATAATTTGTACTCATCAAATAAATTAAATTATATAAGACATAATAATGATGGAGTATTTACCTCATTAATAAATTATTTTAAAATAGAAGATTATAAATATTAAAATAATATCCAAGACCTATCCAATTTTTTATTGGATGATTTTATTTCGATCATGAGTAATCTTATATTCGACTTTAATTATTTTTGGACTTTTTAAAAATGATGATAATTTTATAAAAAAAATAACTATTTCAAACATTTCTAAAGAGCCCCTCCTCCCCCTTATAAAAGGACACCAATTATAACCAATTTATCACACCTCTCAAGCCATTTGGCTCGCCCAAAAAAGGCCCTCTTATTCTACCTACATCCCTATACTCTTCCCAGAAGCCTTACCTTATGCAGAAGGAACTTTAAAAAGTCCTTTTGGTTTAAACCAAAGGATGTTACCCAAATTAAAGGTAATAGTTTCTCTTAACTTCTTTCCTTTTATTTTACTTCTCCAACCACTAAACTATTTTTATTCCTTTCTTTAATAAAAAACAGTTTCCCCAATATACTAGTATTTTGTTATGATATGTATTATAATTACAATTACACACACCTCCATCTAATTGGTGAAGAATATATTATTTATGTGGATGGAAAACTAACGCCTCACGAAACGATGATTATTCGATTATCTCCTACCACCTATCATGGTGGCCATTAAGATGAGACTATATTTATATATGATATATATTATGTATATGTTTTCTGTATGATTCTATATTTTTCATTTATAGGATACCTTTATGGTTTCCATTATGGGTAAACGTGATAATATCATTTGTGGGAGTGCGGACTACCGCCCCCTCTGATTGATATGACACGTTCATGCCATACGTGGGATTTATAAAGCATAGATTTAATGATATTATAAATTATATTATACTGTAATTATAATATACCAATGTATCATTATGTTTTAATTCCATTAAAATAAGAAATAGAAATGATAGTAGCGTTTATTTGTACATACGGCTTACCATCTCCATGAATGGTGCATTTCATTTCTTATCTCCAAATTTTATGTACTATTATAAATACATAGATATACGAGATATATATGATATATATTATTTCTACATCTTGAATATAAATCTATATATATTGGATATTAGAACACATGAACGATTTGTAATTATAAGAAGTTCATTTTTGACTCAAGTAACAAATATTTAAAAAACAACCATTATTTACTTAAATGATTACATAATGTTTAGATAACTGTAATAATTGTTATAAAAAGAATAATAAACATTAAAAAGGTTCTTAAGCAGGTAGAAATCATATTTAGTTTAATATTCATGAGATTAAACAACGAACGAGTCATTTCGGACAACGAGGTAAGGGGTTTCTTATCTCACATTTAATTCAATGAGATTTCCATTGTTCGCCAATTATTTATTGCATGTGGTATATTTTGTACTGAAATTTTATAAATATTATCATTATTCTCCTTATATTCATTATATTCTGTGATTCATTTGGATTTTATTAACATTTTATCATATGACTCAGTTTATTTAAACGTGGTAAAGGGTTTTATATCACTTTTTATTCCCATGAGATTCCTATAATAATTGTCACTGTTTCCTTAGTGTAGTGTACGTACTGCCCATGATTTTTACACTTTGTGTAATATAATTTCATTTTTGGGTATTTACATTTTCACTTAATGATTCTTCTTTCATGTGGTGTATGTTTCGTAACTTACCAAATCAGTAAGAGAACCTTTTGACCCAAATTTCATTCCTTGGGTTAATCTTCAAATTCTTAATTATGTCATGCTATTATTGTGTATAGAATCACTATTTATTTATTTATGTTGTAATTTACACTCCCCTTTGTGTGGATATACTTTTGGTACCTAGAAAAACTCCATTGATAAATTCTCATTTCATCGATATGAACTTGATAAGAGATATTTTAACACAATTTCCATTCATTGAGTTAAACATACAAGTCATTGGTTTTGTCTTAAAAAGAACATGTGTAAATGTCATCTGATTGATCTACATTGAATATCGAATCATATTTGTGTATTATTTTTTTCACACATAATTATGTCATTTATTTTTCATTAATCTAACAGTACTCTCTTTATAAGGGATTTCCTCTCAATATACATTCCACTGAGACTTTACTGTTGTTATGCACCAATTCACTCTTATACAATGTATATACTATCTTTTGGAATAATATATCATTAATCCCTTTATTCTCATGATATAATAACATTCTAATTTAATGTTATTCCCCAATTATTTGTATTCAAGCGTCTCCCATTTTGTTAAAAATTCTTTAACTGAAATATCATTTTAAATGTTTTAAATATTTATTATTCTAAATATTTCCCCTTAATATTCAAGTTTTCAAAATGGTTTTTAGGATTCAATTATATGGACAGTAATGTTTTAAAATTTTAATTTTTTAAAATCATTAAAGTTGTTTTGGACAGTTTTATTCAAAATCACATTATTTAATGTTTTAAATTGTTTTAAAAATGGTTTTATTAAGAATTGATTTTTCTAATATCATGAAATGATATATTGTAATTACAATGTGGAAATGTTATTGTAAAATATTTATATTTACAATAATTTATGTTTTAGGTTTTTATAATGGTACATGGACATTTAACGGGTAGTTACGTGATAAAAAAATGATGTGTGGTGCCGTGATAAATCAGGATGGGTGGTAATGATATAACCTCCAATTCATTGGGTATGGAAGTCGTCCGTATGGCTATTCCATTTAGATATTTGTGTTGAAGTCAACTATATGGTTATTCCACTTATGAATTTTTATATCCCATATTACCTTTATATGTTATGTGTTATTTATATGGGGTTATGTCAATCTTTTGGTTACAAAAGGTTAAGAAATGATATTTTATTCATTAAAGAGTATTTACTACTTCTTAAAGGTGAAAAGTATTACTTATGATAAAGTATTCATGGTTTACTTGTTTTTTTGAAAAACTAACAGTTTTCCTTTTTGTGTAACACTTACTGATCTTTTTATGCTCTTCCCATGTTTTTGAAATGATTATCACGTGACATAAAGTGGAATAGGGTCAAGGATGGGATCAAGGAAAAGAATTATTGTCTAAAACATGGAATTAGACATGAATCTTTTTTAAAGAGATTTTATTTTGTGAAAAAATGGAAATTGAGTAGAAGTGTCTACATTGATTTTTTTGAGATGTAATGTAATTGTTATGCCTAATTTTCTAAAACTCTAACCATGAAAAGATCCTCGATTAAATTATTATTTTAATTCTAGATTATGTAATGTTTAAGGCTAGTTCCTTGTAATTATAGCCCCTTTGTGACAATAGAGGGATCCAGGATAGGATGTAGGGAATCTATTAGGATAGTCTACCCCTATCATCCCTTTGAATCTAGAGAATGGTATCATTGCATTCATTAAAATTATGAATATTTTATTGGAGTTATTTGGAAGTTGTAGAACCAAAATGGGTGGAGAGTAAAAAATTAATTCTCTAGGGTAGTCTTTAATGGTTCCTTATTTGTATTAGGGTAACTCCAATGTACTTATAGAAAAACGTGTAAGACAAGGATAATCCCAAAACCCCACAAACTCTATAGTGGGATTTGTTGTTTTTTTATTGGAGGAAATGGTGTAAGTCATTTATTATTTTTGATCATTGATCATCAGGTAAATATTTATATTGTTGGTGGTGGATACCCCTCCCTCTTACCTATCACCCCATGAGTTTCTCAGGGAGATATAGTTGAAAATATAAAATATTTCTTGATATACATATAATAAGACGATGAGTTATGATTACTATGAGGTTTTAGTGGTATTCATATAGGGTTACAATAATCCATTGGGATTAAATTTTTTATTTCAGTTCTAGATATTCCTATCATTGATAGATTCATTAATCCAAACTAAATATTTTGTACTGGCCCTCCATGTTGTGTAGTAACTTTGATCTCTCATCATGGTTAGATCTATCCGTTATATATATGGTGTTTGAGTTATAAATCCCAATGATTTTTTGGGAGAGGTATAACACATTGGACATGATGTTTTCTTAGGTGTCTAGTTATATTTTATTATCAGTATATGGAAGAACATGGTACTCTCAATGGTATATTTTTGCCTCTAGTGTGGTGTGTTTCCCCTGATATAGAGTGACATAACATCATTATTATAAAAAAATTGAGTTATATGGATTGTTAAGAAGACTAAGGTCATTTGGTGGATAAGGTACACAAGTTCTTCCACTTCTATATGTCATTTTTATAGAGATGGGACAAATGGCGGAGGGTCCTCTTTGTCCATGAATGATACCCTACCCCTATTGATTATTTTTTTCTTGGAGAACTACTTATATTCATATCATTTTTGAGTATCCATGTATTCCATATAATCAAATAAGGTCTGCACTACATCCTGGGATGAGGTGTGGGTATACCCCCATTAGTAGACTATTAGAGTAGGTATTTGATAGAGATATATATATATTTTCCTTCAGTGGATTGAGGTATCATTCTTGGAACATCATCTTTCTGGTGAGATAGGTTATTGACCCTATGTGATGATATGATATGATGATGGTATATATGGGCCGCTCATGATTAAAGATCCTATTATGTTTGGAATTACCTTTATTAAATCCTCTAATAAGGAAATGTTATTTTTGTGTTTGTTATAATATATAGACCAATGTTGTTTGATCACACCAAATGTAGATGATTTTAGATGTATTTCCAACTAAGGAAGATGAGTAGGGATGTGTGTTCCAACTAGGTGTGGGAATTTTTTATGGGGTCCACATTCCATTTAATGTGTAAACATTTCAGGTTATCCCTCATATTTCCAATGGAATGGGACTACGGTCCGATTTGTGGGTGATGCTATATTTTATTACATGGATTATGTTTTTCCATTAATTTAGTTTGGTGGCTGTATTAGTTGACCCTTTGGTGTAAATTATAAACATTAATTTTTCCAATTTTTTAGGGGAATCCAATTTTGTATTTTTATACTCACCTCTAAACAATATTTATTCACATTATTGTTGGGTCTATAGATGTGGTTTACTTTTTGATGGTGATATCGATGGATCCGGAGATTTAGATATCCTTGTGGGGTTTATTTCTTGCAATAATTATGAATGGATTTGATATAGTATAATGATCCTCTTTTTCCCAGTCACCATAGTTTTTTGTTATAGTTTGGTGTTTTTGGGGACTTGTATATTTTCCACTCTTATTTTTTTTATTTCTATTCCATCCCCCTAGGTCATTTAGAATATTTTTTAATTGGGGTTTAAATCTTAATTAAATATGTTTCCCTTATGGGGTTGTGAATATTTTTTTTATTATTTTGTATATTTGATATCAATTGAATAATAAAAGGACACACTTTGAGTGATATTCTTTCATGGTACCAATAATTGGCCCCTCATCTAGTAGAGCTATGATATTGGTAGTAAACTTGGATAAATAGCATCCCATGAGGGAATGAAGGGGGTTAGGACATGTCAAATTAAAATCAGATCTGGTGCTTATATATAGGAAATTTGGAGAATGGTGTGCCATGCTCATGGCTCAGAACATAAGTGGAACTAAATCCATGGGGGTATAGGTTAAGTTGAAAACCATGGTACCCAAGTTACACTATGGAATATAAATCATTAATTTTTAATGACTGTAATAATTTAATTACTAACTTGATTACATAGGGAATTTTATTTGGGGTACATTTGAGTAGGTATATACATTATATTTAGTTTAGTACATAATCAGTTTCACTACATGATATCATTCTTTTTTAGAAATTTCAAAATGATGGTGTTGACTTCCATTGTCAAAACTATTTCAATTGATGTATTATATGGGATTTATGATGATTGTTCTGGAAAATAAATAATTTAATTACTTTTGAGATTCTTGAGTGATTCTATCTATAAATTTTAATTGGATGGTCCCAATATTATTTAGAACTATATATCCAACAATAGAGATCGATCATAGTGATAAAATCATCCATTGGTTGTCAATTATTACCTCATATATGTTGTTTTTTTCTCAATGATACATCTACATTTATTAATGTCATATGTTGTGTGACTCCCAAACATGAGGTGTATTAATCTCATTTTTTATGTTCTACTTGATGAGAAATTTAATCTTTAAGACTATCATTTGTTGTCTTCAACCCCACCTACAATGTGATATTCTTTTTTATCATGAGGTAATTTATGAGATGTGGTCCTACATCTATGAAGTTAGGTTTTCCACTATTTTTTTATTCCCAAGTCATTGGTTATCAACAATGTTCTGTTACCCCCTCGAGTGATACTTTTCCCTTAGTGAATTATGGTTACCCATATGTGGTTTCAATGTAGTGGAATAGAATTTTTCATAACCAAAGAGGTTATGGTACTAAGGGATAATTATCACCTGAGAATCATCTATCCTTCATCAAAATATGTCTTCCCCTATAGGCTTGTTGATAAGAAATGCAGTATTTGTAGTTTCAGATGATAGGGTTTGATATGCACATAAGACCTGGGTCCAACATCATAAATAAATGATTTATAAGAGTTTAGTTGATGTGTGGCATTATAATGAAAACTCTAGGTTGATATTGTAGTAATAGGATGATCCATAGATAGGTGTTTCTATAGCCTACAATGTTTTTTCAATACAATGGATTATAAATATGCAGATCTAAATTCCAGGACATGGAGCCTTGGATGGATGGTATGTCACTCCCAAGGCAAGTGAGGTAGTGATTATATATTGATATTATCTCATGAGTAAAATTATATTAATGGGTTATATTCTAGAAGAGTATTTTCTCCTAGTGTATTCTATAGATGGATTAGATCAGTACAATATTATTATTTAAATGATATGATTTGTGAAATTTTTTCATAGAACTCAATTTTCCGTAGTATCAATGTGTGATATTACTTAATTTACCAATAATTGTCCAAATTGATAGAGATATGAGCAATGTTATTGGACAAGTTCATTATGAATAAAGAATGCTACTATAGTTGATTGTCTACCCATGTCTACATCATTGGCCTGAGGAATCATTATATGACTCTATTAGTGTAGAGTGTGTCCCAATTTTGATATCATTAGTATTGTATGATAACTCACAAAAATATTTAGGGGGAATATTTTACATTGTGTAGTGGATTTTGATCAATCATATCGGTTGGGGGAAACATTTTTTAGGGAGGGATACTCAGGGAGTGAACAAGTCCATCCCAATAGAAGATAAAACCGGTTTCTATAGGTTGTTTTAGTGAAAAACATCATACTCTATAGATTTTTTGACGGAAAATATATAAATAAAAATGAGAGGGACTATCATTTCCATGGTAAATTACCTGGTAGAACATGGGGTGTTGAGTGATGTAATTTTTTGAATGACGCTTTTCTTGAGTTTTTGAGTGGATAGATAAATTATTGAGTTACACTCTTAAATTTCATAGTCCATTGGATGGGGAAACATTTTTACTACAATATTATTTATTAATAATATAGCAAGAATATGTTTTAAAGAAAATATAGGCTTGAATGTGTGATATCATATGTTTTGAGTATAATACTATCTATTTTTAAATCATATTGAAATGTTTGAAACTACGTGACATGTGGAATGTTTCATTATAAGATCCCTTATGGAATCTGGAGAAGTTAAATGAGTAATAGTGATTAATAGGTCTAACAACCAATGAATAACATACATGGACATTAGATTTCATTTGCAGAAAAATTAATACACAAAATCTAATATATTCCACATTACCGTATTACTTTAGCGTATTTTAAATCTCAAAACACATTCTCCTAGCATTGTAAAAGATCATCATCCTCTCCCATAATGATCATCCCATTTATTTTCATACCTATAAACGTTCTATATATCATGGGGAAAGAAAAACGAAAAATGGGAGAGATGAAATGATCTTTAAGGGTAAACATGAATAACATCAAACAAAAAATAAAATTAAAAATGTTAAAACATGAACATTAATTTTTAATATCAAAATTGTGAGTTATGCAATAAATTTTGGTAGTCCATAAGGAATAAATAAAAAAATGAACATGAACCATGATAAAATAACGTAGACATAAATCATGGAATTGTGGAAAAAACAATCCCATAATATGATTTAAAATGTATCAAACTCAATACTGCCAATAAAATCATATTGGACAAGGTACATTATGGAACCGAGTTTACATATCATTCGAAACATGTATTACTTAACCAGATTTACAAGACATTCCAAACATATATTACTGTACCAGATTAACATGACGTTCTAGGCCTGTATTAATGAACCAAATTTACATTAAATTCTAGTAATCTATATCTTATGAGATATAAATCTATACCTCATGCATTGGAGGGAGATATAGGTCACATCCATCTCGTAATTAAATCATTATCATAAATTACACAAAAACATAAATTATTCATTATAGTATAAAGCATGAAATAAATATATTTTCAGAAACATAATTACATCATAACCTAATACATATAATGTTACATTATATCATTAAGATAATAAAATCCTAGTAATAATTGAGATAGAAACATAACTATATTCATATAGAGTCATTTTAGATGAGAAATAATTTTGATAAAATACATGACCATAATTCTTGAGGATAATATTCTTTCTTCCACCAAAAACTATATTATTTTCTCAAAATACCATGAAATAGTATAAGAAAAGAATTTAGTTGATAATAAACATGAAACAATGTATAATACACTTCAAGGAAAAAAGGCATATAAATCAATCAATGTTATATAAGATAAAAAATATCTCATCCCACTTTTATGGAAGAGTCACAAAAATACCATGTAAGGTAAATAAATTATAGATCCATTATAAATAATGTAGTTAAAGGATGAATTGGGTAAAAATTACCTTAAATTAAAATAGAATAATAGTAAATTTTTTTATGAATTTTTTTTATAATACAAGTACATGGATGATAAATATACACCCATTAAATACTTATGTATAAACATTCTTCTATAAAAATGAGATTGCAACATAATCCCTTTCTATAGGCCTGAAATGCTACATATGCATATGAACCTCCTCTATAATGATTTAAATAATGCTATTTTACTTATTCCATTTTCATAATCATTTTATGATATCATTAAGGTTCATATTATCATCTGTAACATTTCATTGTCACCTGTTATTCGGATATTAACTACTTTATGTACTTATGCATGTTTTTTCAGATAAGATCATATTCCACTTCTTTGGTAATATTTATATCATTAAAGAATAATATTATTATAATATATATCATATTTATTCATTACATTCATGTGTATATTCGTTTATTAATGAACATCATGTAAAATGAATTGCTTCGCATCCTGGAGATTGTAGGTCGTACGCACACACGAGCGATGATATCATTCACATATTGGTTTAATGGTATAGAATGGTTGATATATTAATTATACAGAGTAATTATCAAGTTATATTTATTATTTATATCCATTATACTCATTATTATAAGATTCCAAATTAATCAATGTTGAATAACAAATTACACCATGGAGAGGACATGGTAAGCCATGCGTATGCACCCATAGTGACATTTATATTCATAGGATAGAATAAATGAGTTATTAGGTTGTACCATAATTATAATAACATATAATAGGTTTTAATATACTAGATTTATTACTTTAGTGTGGAGACTACATAATAAGATTAGGTAGAAGAATAAAATAATTTTGAAAGTGGTGATAAAGAAATTACATTTTTTCGAGTATCTCATTTTGATTTTCATAAAAGGTCTTCATTGGAAGGATTTTTTCCAAAAGTATAGTTTGTATGAGAAAGGAATGGATTTTGGGAGATTATTTGAGAATAATTTGGGAGATCCAATTGGTTTTAGAGGTATAAGAATGTGGGTAGATAAGGTTTCGTTTTATAATAGGGAGGAGGGGCACTTTAGGAATGTCATGAACAATTTTTTTAAAATAAAATGATTTTTGAATTCTAATAGTACCAAAGTGATAAAGTTTTAGGATAAGATTATTTTGGGACTAAATCCTCTCAAACAATAATTTTTAAACATATTTAGTTCACTAAATTATCCTTATAAATTAGTTTTAACCCACAGTTAAAACATTTACTTTTTCCATGGCTTCTTGTGTTTTCAATATATATATTCTATATAGTTATTATAAACTGTATAATGAAACTTAAGAGAATAATTAATGAAATTTGTAAAATTATGAATTTTAGTTGATGTTTTTTAGTTTATTATGACTATCATATCATTTAAGAAAATAATATTTTATTCAGAAAGTCATTTATGTCAATTTTGGAACTATTTAGTAATTAATTTTTATTAATGCGGTAAAAAAATTATGATTCCAAAAAAATACATTAAACGAAATATATCATGTCATAATCATCCATAAAATTCATATAAGATATAAAATTTTTTAAATTACATTTATTCAAATCATTCTTTAATAAGGTAAGAACTACATCATAATTATGTCAAAAATAAATAAAATTACTTAATGAATAAAAATTATAAATAAAATAACATGATATTTTCAATATTTTTATCTTAATAAGTAAAATTTATACTTAATTATATAATTTATATAACCCCTAAATAAAATTGTTTTTCAAAAATGATTCATGTTTTTATTACATTTCCCTTCACATTTAATTAATTATTAAAACATGTCATTTTCACACCCATGTGGCTCCCAAATGAAAAACATTGAGCCAATTAATTTTTTGGTTTCCCATTATACATCCAATAAATTAGTACATGTGTTTGGGTATTTTCATTTTATTATAATATATTTTTTCCCTTATTTACATAATTTTCAATTTAATTGTGGTAAAAATAATAATTACTAAATTTACTATTCATAATGTTCAAAAAAAGATACAAATTTACAAAATTTGGACTAGATAATTACAAATATGAAATCCAATTTTTCAAATTCCCAAAAAATAAATTTCTTTAGTTAATTTAAATTTAATTCTCATTGTCAAAACTAGAAATCTGGTTTTTAAGATGTAAAACTATCAAAATATTGGCATGTCATTATAACCAATCTAAATGAGAAATTACTTCAAAAAAAGATAATACAATGAAAAAAATTGTATTAAATGATAAAAACATAATCCAATAACCATTTAAAATAAATTAATAATACAATCCAACTATATAAACAATTAGATGAAAAGGTATTTTTGAATTAAAATGCAGTATTTTTTTACTGTTCATTAAAATATAAATTTTAATCAGAAAATTCCAAAATTTCATCCAAGGTAAATTTTGATGATCTATATCCAAATAATAATTATGATACGTCATATATATCTAATAACATTGTCAAAAACAATATCTAATAATATTTCTCTCTTAAAACGGGTTAATTATGTAATTTCTTGAAAATTACATATTTTATCTTACAAATTGATTTTGTTCCTATATCTTATCTAAAAACGTATAAGATGAACTTAAAAAAAATATATTTAATATATTAAATATATAATTCAGTAAAAAATACATATAGAGTGATTTTATTATTTTATAGATTCACTTATGTTCATTTAAATTGTTTTTTAGAAGGAAGTTAATAATATTCACACCCACCATTATAATGAATAGGTAATAACATGTAGTTATCACATATACCTGGTCTTCGTTGAAATTAATTATATCAATAGATCTATAAATTAGGTGTAACACTATCCAAGAATAGAGTTGTGTATACTTTAAGCTAATATGGTGTGGCGTATAGCACAACCTAATCATGGTGTAATGTACAACACAAGACATCAAATATATTAAAATTAATCAATATCATAAAATCTATAGGTGTTATATTATACCCCATATAAAATTAATTTCTCCCTATAAATTCACTGGGGTTATAGAAGGTTTTCAACTTTAATTTTTCTTTTATAGAGACCCACATCATAAAAAGGAATATTAAAACACCACTTTAAAAAAGAAATGTTAGAAATATAATGGTTGATCAATGTAACTCATCACTGGGTTTCTAAAATGGATAAACTAGATGTGAAGTGAAATAATGGATATGAAAGAAGAATCTAACAGTCACGTTATGATGGATAGTGATAGAGAACAAGGTTGGTAGAAAGTTAACAACCAGAAACCATAAATCTATGATGATTTATGGGACCATCTGATTCATCAGATTAGAAGGTACTATGATAACATTTTTTGGTTATCAAGATCCTTTCCCAAAATTTTAATAACATGAGAAGAAATGTGTACATGATTTTATTACAATCAAACCATTTCTCATTAATTTAAAAATTCCCACTTCATGTGAAATTCAAAAAAATGTAATTGAATTTTTCATTCTTAAAGTGATAGAAGATCATACGATAAATAAATTGAATGATAGGTCTTCCATAAATCTCAAAAAATGTAATAACATGTTATCAATCATGAATTATTATATATATGGTGAGATAAAACATTATTCTAACAAACTACATATGATGATTAACATAAATATTCCAAAAAAATTGATTACCTTATATTCATTGTGAAAGATGAAAATCAAAAACTATATAAGAAGTTTTACGAACTATGCTTAACATTTATCCCCATACATCATAGAGTATCTTGGGTTGGTCACATTCCAAAAATGTGAACACCTTCATCATGTACTCTCACGAGTAACTGTAATAAACTAAATTATCTGATATCCTTAATGGAAAAAATACATCTTGTTAGAAAACATAGTGGATTATTCATACTGTCCCAAAAAGATGTTTACATTATCCATGATAACATAACCCTCTTTACAAAAACTCTATAATTTGTTCATAATAAACAGCCATCGTCCAATTTACTAACTCAAATCTAACATATCTTTATCCAAGAATCATTATCTAATTTTAAGGTATATATTATGGATTATTATCACATAATCATGTGTTTTCCAAGTATACCACCTTAAATTTAATCCTCATGTTGGCTTCATATAACTTTTTAACGTATCATTTCTTATCATTAATGAAAAATGTATACTGGAAACACGTATAAATTTAATGATTCATTTAACATAACCTTTGAATTTAAAAAGATATACACCTCAATCATCCATATTTATTCTTAAACCATTACTCATGATCCATTATCTTCTTCGTTAAAAAAATAAGAATAATGTATTATGCTTTCTGAAGATAAATAATCTTAGATTTAATGTAAAAAATACAGGAAGAACATCACATAACATTCACATTTCATTTACAATGGCACTATCTAAAGAAGTGTGACCAATACCCATACCACAATCTTGATTCTCTTCATGATGTATCCACATAATAAATTTCTCTTCATAAAACCCATACATTTCACGTATATAACATTCAATGATTAACCATGTTCTATGTAGTAATTTTTATTGACTAAGACTAGAAATCAATATGTGAGAAATACATATCAGAGATTAGAAACACATATGTAAGGTAAATTACATATAATGATTCAATCAGTGGTATCATAAATTTAACCCTAGGTGAGTCATTTTTTTCAAATATAACTAGGATTGTAACCTATAGATGAATTATCCTTAGGACGTCCCAGGACGTATCATTATAAATTTATCTAGGGATCTCACTAATGTTTTTTCATACTAATTTCCAACGGCTGACTAATACTTCACTCTGAAACGAAATCTAATTTCCCACACTTGACGTATGTGGACACTAAATTTATTTTGTTAAATACTTAATACATTACAATAAATATACTCTAAAATACCATATTATTTTAGTGTCTTTGGAAGCACGGAACACATTCTTCTAGCATCGTGAATGATCATCAACATCTCTCATAAGGATCTTTAATTTAGTCATACTACCTAAGACCATTAATTATATCTCGTAGTAAATAAAACATAAAAATGATGATCTCAAAAGCTCAATAACGGTAAACCTAGATAATGTAAAACAAAAAATATATAGAATAATGTAAAAACATGAATATAAATTTATAATTTTAATATCATGAGTCATGAAATAAATATTGGCAGTTCATAAGGGATAAATCATAAATGAGCACAACCCATGATAAAATAAAATTTACATAAAACATGGAATTGTTGAAAATAATAAGCACATAATATTATTTCCTTTGTATCCAAGGAATTTCTACCTAGAAAATCATTGTGGAAAAAGTCTATTACAGAACCAGGTTTACTTACTATTCCATCCTTGTATTACTGAATTGGATTTACAAGTCGTTATGTCCATGTATTACTAAACCATATATAATTGACATTCCAACCATATTATACCGAACTAGTTTTATATTTCCTTACATTCATGTCAATCTACTGATATATAAATCATTACCCAATGCATTGGAGTGAGATATAGGTCACACCCATCACATAATGAAATCATTCATACACGTTCCACAAAACATAAATAATCCATCATAACATAACCCATGAAAAAATATTGGTATCTGAAACATCATTCCATCATAACATAAACCACATAAAATATCATTACATAATTAGAAAAATAAAATCATCGTAATAATAGGGATAGAAACATAACCCTATTTTGTGACTATCATCATAGATGGAAAATAATTTTGATAAAACACATGAACTTAATTCTTGAAGATAATATCCTTTTTTCCTAATTTTTTTTTATTTTCTCAAAATCAATCAAAATTTTATAATTAAAGAATTTAAATAAATATAAATATGAAATCATGAAGAAGAATCTATGTGGAAACATGCCATAAAAATCCATTATTGTTGTCTATGAAAAAAACATTCTCCTCTTACATTTTCCAGAAAAGCCAAAAAAATACCACGAAATGTTTATAAAATAGGGATTCCTGCCAAACCATGTATTAAGAGTAAAAAATGTGTAAAAATGACATTAAAAATACACATAATAAAAGTAAACATTTTATGAAACCATTTTAAATAATATGGACATGGAAGAGAAATATAACTCCAGTAAATACTAAGGTATATACAATGTTGGATAAAAATGAGATTGAAAAATTATCCCTTACCTTAGGTCCGATATGGATTGTATGTATCCAAAACACATGTATAATTGTTAATATAATGTTATTAGACTTGTTAAATAATCATAAATATTTTTATGTTATTGTATATGATCATATTATCATCTGTAACATTTCACTATCACCAGTTATTCTAATACTATTTATTTTTTGTTCTTCTGCATGTTTTTTCAGATATTTACATGTAATAGTTTATTGGATATAGTTATATCATTTAAATAATGATATTAATTTAATTCATATCATATGTAATCTTTCCATTCATTTATATAATTTCAATTTGATGAAGATCATGTATAATGACTCAAACCGCATCGTGGAGATGGTCGGCCGTACATACGCACAAGCTATTGTATCATTCACTTAGTAGTTAAATGGTATGGGATTGTATGGTATATAAATAATATAGTATAATTATCATGTTATATTCATTTTTTACATCCATTATACTCATCATTATACCATCCAAATTAAGTATTTTAGAATGTTAAATTACACCATAGCATGGAGACGAAAGTCCTTATGTATGGAAGCATGGTGATACTGGTGTATTTTGGATGAATAAAAGGTTATATAAGTTTTTCACATAATTATAATGTAATATCATCATGTATAATAAGATGAATTTATTTATTTAATATAGAAACAACATAATAAAATTAAGTAGAAGAAGAAATGAATTTTGAATGAGGTGATACAACAATTACCTCTTTTTTGAGTATCTCCTCTAGATTTTCACAAAATGTCTCCTTACGATGGAATTATTCCAAAAGCTTGGTCTCTATGAAGAAGGTAGGGTTGTTGATATATTATTGGAAGAGAATTTGGGTGATCCATGAGACTTTATAGATGTGAGTAAATGGGTATAGGTGGTCTCTATTTATAAGAGGGAGGATGGGCACTTTAGAAAAGTCTTGACAAAATATTTTATTATAAAATTATATTGAAATTATAATATTTAAAAAGTGATAAATTTTTATTATAATATGATAATGGGTATATATAATATTAACCAATATGTTTTAGATACATTTAGGTCCCTAAGGTAACCTAATCTTTTATCTTTAACCGATATCTAAAAACATTAACTCTTACCACGTCTTGTTATATTTTCATAATATATGGTCAATGTAGTTACTATAAAAAACGAAAAGAACCTCAAGTGGGTCATAAATGAAATATTTAAAATTATGTATGTTAGTTTGATGACTAATATATTTTTATGACAATTATATCATTTGATAAAATTTTATTGGTTTTAAAAGCTCAATTTTGTCAATTTTGTCTCTATTTAGTAATTGATTTTTATGAAAGCTATAACAACCAAATTTGTTCAAATAAACTATAATAATTAGAAGTTAAAATGTCATAATAATCAATAAAATGTGTGTATGGAAAAAAAATTTCTAAATTACATTTAGTTTAGTATTTATAATACCATTAATTTGAATCGTTCAATAATATGGTAATCACTACGTCATCATTATTTCGTAAATAAAGTTATTTATTTGAAGACCAAAAATTAGAAATAAATTACCATGATATAGGAAATATTTTTTTCATTAGAATTGAAATTTATTGTAAAATATATAAATTATATAACCCCACCATAAATTTTTTTTAGTAAAAGATACTTGTTTATGTTTTATTTCCCTTTACATTAAATTAATTATTACAACATGTCCTTTTCACATCATGTGGCTCCCAAATGCCATAATTTCGGCCAAAGGATTTATTTTTTTTACAATGACTCATAAAATTTGACAAGGATACATGTTAGGGTACTTTTTTATTAATATAATATTATTTGTAACCATATTTACCTATTTTACCATTTAACTATAGTGAATAAAAATAAATACTAAAATTACTATTAATAATGTCCAAAAATAATTAGTAACTCATTACATTATTTGGATAATCTAATTACAAATATGGAATCCAATTTTCCAAATTCATAACATTGTAGTTTCATTAATAAATTTAAATTTAAATCTCATTTTCTAAACAAGAAAGAGAGATTTTAGGAAAAGAAATACATTCAATAGATTGAGATGTGTTTTTTCCAATATAAATTTGAAAATGCATCCATTGACCAAAATTGGATTAAATGATAAAAAATAATAAAATTAAATTTAATAATCATTTAGTATGATAATATATATATATATATAAATTAGTCAACGAGGCAGTTTTGAATTAAAATGCAGTATTTTTTACTATTCATTAAAATATGAATTTAATCTGAAATATACAAAAATTTCAGGAAAGGTAAATTATGATGTCCCAATTACAAATAACAATTTTATTTTGTAAAATTGAACTTATATAGTTTTCAAAAACTATATTAAAAATGGATTTTCTATCAAAAGGCGGTAAAACTACATTTTCTTGAAAATACGTATTTTATACGATAAATTGAATTTTTTATTGTATCATATTTACAAAAGATATAAGATGAATTTAAAACATTAAATTAAATTTATTACATGTATTTCACTATAAAACCATAAATATTGATTTTATTATTTTATAGACTCACATATTTTTATTAGAATTGTTTTTATAAGCATGTTAATAATAGTCATACTCGCTATTACTAAGACTAGGTTATAATCCAAGAATAGTGTTGTGTATTCTACAGGCTAATTTAGTGAAGTGTATAGTGCAAAATAATTTAGGTGTATGATACAACAAAAGAAATAAATGATATTAAAAAGAATATACCTCATAAAATCTCAGGATTTTGAAATAGGACTGTGGAAGCATATGTTTTTAATGGGAACAGGTTGACTTTGTGTTCTGGGTGATGAATAATGTCATTTGTAGTAGATGTGATGTTAGATATGGTACATGGAATAAGTGAGTTGTTCCTTGTGTTGCTGAAAATGAAACAATGATAGGATTGATGTTAGATTCATTCTATAAGGTAGGTGGTGTTGATGTATATTACATTTTAGTTGATTATAAGGAGAAGTGATGGGCCCAGGTAGGATGGAATGACACTCAGGTTGTCAAATCCTATAAATAGAGTTTTATGTGCCCGTATTGTATCTATATTATTGTGTAACACCTAATGTTTTTATTATCTATTTTACTTTTAATAAATATATCATTTTATATCTTCCTTTACATGGAACGCAGTACTAAAATAAATTGAGGTATATTTTGTTAGCATTAAATAAATATTAGTGAATAGACACATTATAACATATTCATTAAGCAAGTTAATATAAATTTTTTTAACCACATTAAAAAATATATATTAATGTAAAAAATTGGTCATTTTTAAAACTAATGAATAGATTAAATTCAATTATTTTGTCTAAATAATTAATAAAATTATTTTATGCAACCAAATGTTTTGTTTCTAAAATTTTACTTTTATAAACTATGAATTTTTATTTCAACACAGAATTTATATTATAGTTAAATTATGATTAAATATAAGGAATAAAATATTAATTTATTTCCAAAAAATTAATTATAAAATTATTAGAAAGTGGAATAAAAACAAAAAATATTTTAAAAATACAATTTTTTGTTGTAAAAAACGCTATTCATTATATTTTTTATACAATTTAAATGATAAATTAAAAAATTTGTGAAATATAATTTTAAAAAATTAACATCATTTTTTTGATTCGGTATAGAAATATTTTCTTTTGGATGAATTTTTTTTTCTGAAATTCTTTATTTTTTGGTGGATCATTTAAATTACTATATTCATGAATACAAGGAATTTAATGCAATAATTAACATGTTGAAATGAATTATAAATTTATGAAACAATTTTCGTTAAAAATATGTATTTTATATAAAGTTTTATACATTTCAAATTAGTTTATTTAATTTACAAGACAATATATTACATTTTAGAATAGGTGATTTATTTTTCCCAAAAATAGTGTTCAATGCATTGTAAATTTATTTTCTAAAATTTATTATTATTAATTTTCACAAAAAAGTCAAATAAAATTTATTTCATATTTTGATAAAAAATGTTCAAATTTTTCAATAAGTACTATTTTTTAGACCGAAAAATACATTTTTTAGTCGGAAAAAATAACATTGTAAAAGTTAAAATGGTTACTGTTATAAAAAATGTAAAATACCTTAATAATGTTTTCATAAAGTCTATAAATGATTGGATGAGTTATTTATTTACGAAAACATATATCCCCTACAATATTGTTCTCTTTCGATGCCAAATTGCATGAATAGATCACTAAATATTATAAAAACACCACTCCTCTCGTTTATAAAAAGATGTATTCATCACAAAACTTCTCCTCATGCCAAAGACCCATTATTTTAAAAAACCCCTACTCAAATCCCTCCCTAGAAATCCTAGAAACAACATAGTGGTTTTTTCAAATCAAAGTCTAAATATAATTTCGAAATAATTTGTTAAAATGAGTAAGAAAAATTTCAAAAATTACTCATTTTAAATTATATTTTATAATGAATTCTTCTTATACATAAATTTATTTTACAATAAGAAAAAATTATAAAAATAATTATTATAGAAATATTTTTTATATTGATGGAAAAATAATTATCTACCTTCCATTCGTTCTAAAAATAAAAATGTTGTTTATGCGTACATGTGCACTACCTCTTACATGAAGTGACAAATTTCAATATTCGTAGCCTCCATACATGAATAATTAAAAGTTGGTATTTAATAAATATTATTCATATTTATATAATTATTAATATTCTGAAAATATTAATCAATATCTACATTTTTTCACCTATGAAAGACAAAAATGTTGCATGTGTGTATGTGCTAAATTCCATCTCTATGGAATGACATGTTATGATTTCCATCAACTACTTTCATGTATGGTCCTAAAATATATTTAATTAATAAATATGATATTTAGGAGTACTTTATTTCTTGAATAAGGATATCAAATAATAAAAATTCACAATTATAAATCAATCTGTCGATATCTGTAAATTACCCAAAACAAAATTTTCATATATATTTTTCTCGAAAATCATGCAAATTTTTTCGGTCAAATGAATTTTGGGAAGCATAAATAATTTAAATATTATTATTTAAAAATAATTTTTATCAGGTAATTATGTATTTCTTATCAAATATTGGGGTTTTAATTTCAATTATAGAATATATGTGAAATGGTCAAAACATTTCATAATGAAAAAAAATTAAATTGAAAGTGAATGAAAAATATAATATTATAATTAATGATTGGTAATGAAAATTTGTATTAATAAGGTTTTTAAATAAGTTATTAATATGTTTATATTTATGATACATGAGATAATGGGACATTCTTTAAATTCCTGAATAATGGCATGGGATTTCTCATCATAATATTACATTTTCCATATTAAACACATGTTTCATTATATAGGGTATATATACTATACTATAGATTAAATAATAATTAATTTTATGAAAAAATTGTGTTTTAAAATGCAATTTAATTTTACTTATTGAAATATATTTTTATAAATAATTCAAAAAATTTGTTAGAGATTTTATTGAATTAAATTATTTTCATGAGTGGTAATAATTCCTTCATGACTATGGTTAAAAAAATAATTTCATGTATCCTGTGATGATATTTTATTACATATTCAGTCTTAAATTTATTTAAAAATAAATTTTTACATAAATAATATCTTATTTTATCTATTTTGAACTCAATAAAATTTGATGATGTTAATAATAATTCGCATCCTCTCTAAAGAAGCTTGTTCTCTGCCATGTCCATGTTCAGTATTCCCATCAATATTCTCCTTTATTATTTTGAAATAAAAATACATTCCATTCATATTGATCTTAATATTTCCGATTAATTCCTTCCATGATGAATAATTATGAATTTTGTTATTGATGAGAGTTCCAATAATAGTTCTTTTAAAATTTTGAAATGGTTGTATCCGTTTTTAATTATACATTTAATCAACCCCCCCCCCCCCCCCCAATTTCTTCTAAATATATATTTTTTTAATATTTATGGATCCAATATTTAGACGAATTTCAAGAAAATGTTACCAAAAGTATTTATTTTAATTCCTTAAAAAATATATTTCAAAATTTCACTAATAACATCTCCTCTTCTCGATGATATTATTAATTTTTTTAAATAATTTATTTTGTTTTTATTCCATTTTAGTCTTTAACTTCAAATAATAAATCCCATATTTCTTTATGTTTTATTAATAAAAAATTTTATTACTTTAAGTGATAATAGTTTTGAGTGAATGAAATTTTCAAATTAAAAAATATAATTCTTGATAACATTATATGTGATTCCATTTTACAAATTTTATTAAACCAATTATAAATTTTTGTGTTATTTATGGTTTTATGGATGAATAATTTAATGCGAAAATCACACAAATATGAATGATTTATGGCTAGGATCATATATATCTCTCAATTCAATTGGTCAAGTATTTTATCTCATAAGATATTTTTTTATGGAAATGAGTATTCTTATTTATAGATGTAATTATAATTGAGAGAATCAAAGAGTTGATGCTTCCATATGCCTATACTTTTAGAATATTTCATTAATATTTCAATTTATTGTTCTATTATCCTATAATTTTAGAATAATTATATAATATTTTGATCCATGATATAATTTGTATAATTTTGTGTTGAGTATTATGTATACATATCTTCTCTTATCATTGTCTTTAATTCTCATCAATGTTTTATTGTTACATGTTTTTTATTTTATGTTCTTTTAATTATTTATTTCTACAATATCCATTTTTATCACATATTTTTATTTATTGAGAAATTTTTACATTATTAGTTATTTGGGATCACCCCTTTATTATTTTCTCACTCTCTATGTTACGGATATTAGTATAATTTATCAGATCACTAGTTGGGAATCTTGTATGGTTAGAATTTAGATAAATGATAACATGTATAAAATATAAGTGTATCATGTAGTTGATCATCAGTGACACTAAATCTCTTATTATTGATATTTTTTTATATTTTTTTATATTTAATGTAAAATTTATTGAGAGATATATATGATTACTGTGGTTCTGCTCAATTCATATAAAATCCAATTAAAATGTTTGTATTCTCTAACACTAGATTTGTTTGTGTGGGCCATTGGAGCCTTGATTGATTTCAAACCAGAGCATAGAGATTATTTTATAACTACATTACATAATTTTGAGGATTATAATGACATAATATTATTGAAAACACTATATATTTTTGTGTACTGAATAAGAAATATAAATTTTGGAAATGTAAATATTGTTGTATTTTCTAGAAATTATATATATATATATATATCGATACAAACTAGTAGATACAACCACTACCATATTTAAAAATAATGGTAAATATCATAAATATGATGGTTAGGCATTTATTCAATATTCACTTGACACATATCTAAGTGGCCTAATTGCACAAAATGTTTAACGCTCCCATGGAATATCCTTTGGTTAATTCATATTCTATTTATGAACCATTATGTGAGATTTAAATATATTAATGTTAGAGAAATAGATATGAAATGATTAGGTATAACATATATTTAAATGATGATATTTATAGTTCAAGGTACATGAAAATTGATATGTGATTTTATGGATGTAGGCTATGCATAATTTTGAGAGCATTTAGATCAGTTATTTTCTAAAAAATTTATAAGAAATGCTAGGATAATTTTTGGATAGTTTTATGGGATTAGGTTAGTATGAATAATTTATCCTAAAACAATGAATAGTATTTTGAAATGAATGTATCATAGTGTAAGACAAAATTTTAATAGGATAATAGATATAAGGATTGATTATCAAATCCCTCTGACAATTTAAACTGATATTAAATTATAATGATAATAATTTTTTTCAGTATTTTTTTGGAATCCGTAACATAAAAATGGACTTCTAAAATAAATTTCTCATGAAACTCAATATTATAATTATGAATTTAATAAATCAATTTATAATTTTTTTTGGGGAATTTAAATATTTTTCTATAATTGAGGAAAAACATGAATTTTAGGCTTTTACAAAGGATAGCAAGATAAATATTATATCATGAGTAATACCCTTATATATCTTTAAAATAGTGTGTGATTATTAATATTAAGAGAACACAAATTATTTAATGTTGGTGGCATTTAACAGTCTAATATTTTAGAATAAATTTCAATTTAATTTAATAAAATGTAAAATAAATAGATTCACATGCAACATCTACCTAGAAATAAGGAAAGATATATTTTATTAATATACAATTAACATTAAATATGATCATTATAATATATTTCATTAGTGTTGCTGTATAACAAAAAAGATTATTTTATTATGAAAAATTATTTTTGTTCTAAAATTATTATGTTTATGCACTCAAGAATTTTTACAATAATATATATACATATAATAGTTAAATTTTAATTAAATATTTATATAACATTAATATATTTATAATAATTTTATTTGTTGATAGGAGAAAATATGAGTAAAAAATAGTTAACAATGGAAAGTGATATGTTGTTATAAAAACATATTTCATTACTTCTTTTTGTTTCCATTTAAAATCGAACAATCAAAATCTAATAATTTTATTATAGAAATTATATTCACGTTTGAATTTATCATAAAAATTAATCTCAAGATGAAATTTTGGTATTTTTGAGAGAAAACTGATTTTTAGGTGAATACTATAGAATATAATTTTTAAAAATACCCAAAATTTTATGTCATCATGAATATATATACATGACTAATTTTTTATAAAAAATCCTTCTGAAACAAATTTTTATTTTAAAAATAATATTATATGTCTAAAATAATAATTCTAATTTTCACGTTTTTATTTGAAATTTTATAATTTATGTTTTTTTTCTACGACTATTTTTTATTAAATATATATTTATTAAATTATAATTAATATTTATCACAATTATAAATTTTTTATTATAAAATGGATTTAATATTTGGAATCATAATGATAAAATTATGCAATAAGCCCCATTTTATTATTAAATATAATAAAAATATATTCAATAAAAATTATTTACTGAGGTACAGGTTGACATAATAAATGAGTTTAAAAAAGGGTAAAACCATAAATCATGGGGTAAAAGTGACACTAAATTATTTTTTGAGGGATTTGTATTGGATATATCATATCATTTCCAATATTTTCAACTCATAGAGTCACATTCTTTGAAAATATGTCATATTATTATAGAAATCTCACTCATTTCACTTATAAAAGGAGTCCTTCACCACACCACAGCTCCTAAAAGAAAAATCCCAATAGTTTGACTGAAATATACATTCATATTTCCTCAAATTTAATATACAAATTGCGTAGTATTTTATCTTCAAATAACCACCCCTAAAATTCTTAATTCAATTTTAAAGGGAGGGATTCCTAGGAGTAAGGTAAAATGTTTTAAATAAGCTCTTTTTGTTTCAACTTATTTAAGTATATTTGTTCAACTCAATGTATATTATACCACATTAATTTTTTTTTCATTAATTTTATTATTTTGTTGGAAAAATTAATTATATATCATCCCCATCAATAGAAAAATATTATTAATGAACATTTTTTGGTGCATACTACCACTTTTAAGAAGTGAGACATATCATTTTTCATAATGAAAATACAATGTTGTTTAAAAGCTATATTTAATGTGTGAAAACTGATTAATAGAATTATTAACATTTTTAAAAGATAATTCATTTTCTACCTTATTAATACTCAATGAAAAAATTATAACATTGTCTGATTTAAATGCAGACCACCACATAGAAGGAGTTGAATTCATCAATTTTCATCATAAACAAACATGATTGGATCTAAAATAAATTTTAATTATATATATATATGATATTATTTATTAATAAATTTCATTAATATGGTTTTTAAATTATAATAGAAAATTTTAAAAACATTATAAATTAATTCATTGATATTTGGAAATTACATGTAATAAGATCTTAATGGATTCTTTCTCATGAACCAAAGACGTATCTTCCATAAAATGAAAATGACGATGAAAAATTAATTGAAACAATAATGTTGAAACATATTATATTATGTTGTATTAGTGAAATTGTCATCATTGAATGGATTTTTACACGACAATGATAAGAAATTTGTGAAACGATCCCGACATATGATATTGAAAATAAGTATTATCTATTTAATTAATTCATTATGAATTATTATGATTAAATATATGAAATGGTAATGAATATTCATATGGTTCTTTAATAGAAAATTAGTATTTTAATGTTAATGACAAAATATATTAAATCCCATCAACAAATGTTGGGAGTAAAGGTAATGTATTTTTCATCTTATTTTTAATTATTTAGGACTGATGCCAAATTCACCCCTTCTTTAATTTGGTGTAGTTCATATTCTGCATTATAGATTACATTTTCATACCTTTATAAAAAATTAATTTTTTTTAAATCATTTAATATTATTAATTTTTATTGTCTATCAGTTCAATGTTACAAATAATATAAGGGGTTTTCCTAAAACTACTCAGTTATTTTATCATAATTATTATAATTTTAAAATGTCTATACATGATTATTTTTTTATATACAATGATGATATTATATTTTATTTCCTCATAAATATTTAGTGAATTATACTTACAAAATAAATAAACATATTTTATAAATTTGATTTAATAAAAAAATTTATAATGACATGAATAATTCTTATTATATAGAAATAAGGTATTTCTATTCCATTTCAATGTTATATATCCCTAACAACAATTTTTATTATTATTATAAATATATATTAATTCTGGAAATCATCATATTTATTTTTACCATTTTTAAATTGGATATTTATTATATTTTTAGGATGTTTCTTTAAATAACAGTATTGTTAAAATATTTTATAGTTTTTTACCTTTCCCAATTATGAAATTTAAATTCTAAAGGAAATTTCCTTTAAATAAAATTTATTTACTTTTCAATTATTAATTATTGATATTTATTTCCTAATATTTCGAACAAATCACATATTCATTGAGATTTCATTCAAAACATTAATAAAACTCTTCAAAAAAATTTATGTTTCACTACCATTTTTTCACTATAACTCCAAATATATATGCCCAATTCAGTTATTATTTATGAATAAACCCTTTAATTACAATATAAAATAATAATTATTTTGGGATTGAAATTTTTTGTTATTAAACATTGAAATTTATGTATACATTTTTATGTGATTTAATTTCATCAATATTTTGAACTCCATTTTCATTCCTTAGGTTATTTATGATATGATGAAATATTAATTTCAGGTGTCACACAAATGTGTGGTATATTTATAGGTAGTTTCCTACATATACCTATAATGAATTGTTTTGGTATTTATATTTCATGATATAAGTATTTATAGACAAGATTAAGTTTATTCTCAAGTGTACATGAAATTGTACGAACAATGATGGGGATAATTCCATATAATTATTTTTGGGTTTTATTTATATGATATTCAAAAAAAATTTGTTATTATTCCCTAATTCAAGATTACTATTGTGTGATTATAAAAAATGTTATTATATTTATTCTTCAATGTTGAAATTGCATTAGAATTATATTATATTATAATAATCAATAATACTCGAACATGTTTTATGATTATAAACAATGATCCCATAATAATTTTAGAAAAAAAATTCCTCTTATACATGTTTTCTATCATGTTTTGATGTGTTGATAAGTTTTCCCCTTACTAAGACTTTCATTACACCAGTAATTCATGTTTTCATTCCCCTAATAATAAAACTTGTAATAATTTATGAGATTTAGTGTAAATAATTAAATGTATTTCAATTAGAGAGGATTTTTTACAAGTATTATAAGATAATATTATTATGTATATAATCCTCAAAGGCACGAAATAATAAATTTATTGAATAATATGATTATAATGAGATATAATATTTTAATTTTTTAAATATAATTATGTTTATTTTAGTTTATCTCAACTTTTATCGAAACAAGTTATAGGATAAAGGTTTTTATCATCTGATCATGTAATGTAGGCATAGGGAGGCTGAGAAATTATTCTGTTACCCTTTTGGAATTTGGGGATAATGACACCCCCATGTAAATTTTAGGTAATATAGTAACATTCCAGTGACTCTGATGGTTTATTAAATAACATTGTACTACTATTTATGAGAATCCCTTGGATTGATGTTAATTATTTGGTTCTAATTTCTTGATGGATGACTCAAATGGGTGATTCAAGATGGTTCTAAGAGCTACCCATATAGTGGGTTGAGGCTATTTAACCTTTGTAAACATGAAATTCTCATGTATAAGTGTGTTGTATTCCGATATGATTTTGGATAAATGGATTCTTAGAGATATTCTTGGGTTTTGTTTCAATTTTTAAAAATCATGATGATGGTTATGATGTGGAATCATCAATTTTACGATAAAAATGTATAGACTTATTTTATTACATCTAAGCCCAAGTCCATTAATATGTGAAAGACTTTAATTTTTCCAATAAAATTTGATGTGAAATATTTTTTTATGGTTCATCTTTTCATGGGATGTGATGTTTATCATTGGGATGAATATTGGGGAAATTATTAGTTGGATAAATTATTAATGGTATTTTATATTTTGTAAATTAATATTATTTAATTAGTAATGTGGGGATTTATTTATCTCCATAACATATATAATAATGGAAATATTTAATTTGAATATATGTATCAAATGAGTGGTTTTACCCATGGGAGGTATAAAAATTGTCCCATCCCCATGATTATCTACCTCATTAGGTGAGTGTAATGGATTCCCTTAACATTATTGAAACATCAACACTAAAGGGATAATATGGGAGCTTGTGGTTTATCATTATCAATGATAGGTAATTAATCTCGATAGGGATGTTGTAGTGAGGGGGTACGGATGTGACCTCAATTTTTTGGGGATCTGAGCTATGGATCATTATTTTTATTTTCATTTCATCATTATTTTCATTCCTTTTAATTTAACTTAAGTAGATTTGAATGTTTTTTTGATCAATTAAGGACCATAATGTGGTTATTTTTGATAAAATGAGTAAACTGTGATGGTTTTTTGGGTTTGTGTAGCTTGAATTCCAAATCACATAGCGTATATTTCATGAACACAAGTCGTAAAATCCTTCAGCGATACAAGGATGAAAATGTGTCTATATATCACATTGGACCAAAAATAATAATGTTTAATATCATTACATATAATACTCTATCTATTGGTTAGCACACAGAAGGACACCTCATGTGGAATACATGACATGTAGAATTAGTCTCAATAATAGGTAACATGAAATTTTTTAACTAGGGAACATGATATGATTTCCCATGTTCTTTAACTAACATGTATTACTTGAGATACTCTATCAATTATGTAACTACACATTGTGATTTGTAAAGGTTCATATACAAAATGGTTTATTGGGTAAACATACTATATACCCCATGGTACTTGTCATGCAGCCTCCCATTATATTGTATTTTCATGTTTTCTATCCATATATGCTAATTTTTATAGGTAACTATTCAATTCCATGTATCACTTCGATGTGAAAATTTTGGTGGGGTTCATATCAGTATTACAAGCCTATGGAATAGTGATTTATAACTATTTATTATCATATCTGTATGTAAATAGTGATAGGATATACATAATTGTTGATATAATGTGATATGATAGTAAACCCACAGAGGGATTCTAATACTAATGAATGGGATCCTCAATCATATTCAATGATTAATATTCTCTGGGAATTCATTAGTGGTTGTACATTTTTAGATGATATAGTGTAGTGAATCGTTGTGTACGTTTTAGTCATTAGTGGTACCCTCTAATAAGTATGATAACATGATGGGACTTATTTAAGGATATTAAACATGAGGGGAATATCTAATTCCTCTAAACAATATAGTGGTATTTGGTACATGTGTATTGGGTATGAGGATAAGGAGTTATTTGTTTACATGCAATGGGCTTCGGTCATTATGACAAGTTTTTACGGTCGGGGGGGGGGGGGGGGATACCCCACTCTCCCCAATAGCTCCCATTTAGATTCTATGGGAGATGGTGTAGGTGATTATATAGACATATCAATATACTATTTAATAAACCACTAGTTTTAATGAATATGTAGAAGTATATTTATAGATATATTATTTTTTTACAACCGTTTTCTCAAAATTATGGCAGTAGTTTGTATTTTCCATAATTTTGATGGAATTAGTATTCTCCTATAGATGGGAGATGTGGGTCTTCCTTGATATTGGTTTCAGTAGAGAAATCATTATTTTATGAGCTATCTATTAATATTAAGATATTGGATTTTTTATTCTTGTATAGGTATTTGTAGTAATACCCCCTTTCTATCATGATGGTTTCATAAGGCCCTCATATAAAATACTATGTTACCATCGTTAATATTTTGTTATTAAATATTGTGTAATTACTTTCTTATAAATGTTTTTATAAAGAATATAAAATCATTGGAAAAATTTTGTGTCTCCCATGGGTTATTCATGGTCGGGCTTAGTCATACAAAAACTGTGCATTTAGGCCAAAAACATAACAATTCTATATTTCATGGTATGGAGAGGGTTGGTCAAATTCTGTAGGGTCTTAAGGGAAATCATGAGAGAAGTTTTTTAGGATCTAGAATCATTCACTTGACTAAAACAAAGTTAACTAAACCATTGGTCCAACCCATGAGGTTCACCCAAATTTTTTTTAATATTTGTTTTTTCCAATCCAAAATTAAAAATCCATACTTCTTATACCTTTCCCCTACCTCACATGACACCACAACAAGGATTCTCAATTATTGTGACTCCCATCCTCTAATATCCCCCCCCCCCGTTGTATGATTATGTAGTGTTTTCTTCCTGATTTAGGATAATAACAATGAGGTATGAACTCATGTTCCATATATTCCACCACTTCTATTGATTTCTTCTTTTATCATCACTACAGCACTCTTGGCCAAATAATAATTTGTCTACTTGGACTATTTTTTTTGTGATCTCTAATTTTATACGGAATTATTAAATGTAAGTGTTCTCATTTCCTAAAATTTAATTAAACAACCATTGATTATTTTAGTTTTAAAATTTTAATTTAATTTCTGAATGATAGTTTTTTTTATATTTTGAAATTCAAATAGGAAAATTGGTTTTCACTTAGTTTCCATAGAATTTGTATGATTATTATTATTTTAATGGATGTAAAAAATTTTAATTCACCTCGTGTGCACAAAAAATGTTTGTCAAATGGGTTTTTAATATCTTTAAAAATTATATTGGTGTTATTAAAGGTGTTAATAGCGACTATGATTAATTTATATTTGTTTTACATGGACTTTGTGAGTCAGGATGATTTAAAACATGTTTTATGGATTAATTTAAGCTAGTAATGTTTTTCTGAGCATTCAAAGTATTTTATTAAATATTTTAATTGTTATTTCAAGAGCTACCTTAAAAGATAAGTAATTTTAAATGGTTTAAAAAATTATTTTGAATAAAATATGATTTTTAAGACGGATATACCTCAATTATGGTTTGAAATAAATTTAACTGCCATGTTTTGGACCCTTGTAATTCTTAAATGAATTTTTGGTGGCCACATAATTTAATTTAAAAATTGTTTTATCTGTGTTTATAATGAAAAATTTCTTGAAATGATTTTAAGAGTGATGATTTATTAATTATTTTTTATTTTTAGAAAATATAATTTAAAAATATAAAATGTTATGGCTTGGAACTGCAAGTCATTTTTTTGTGAATGTCATGTTAGACACATGAAAATGTATCATTATTGTGTGGGTGCATGAGACCCTTTTTGTGCCATTTATTTTTACCCTTCCTTATTGGTAATTCTATAATGATGATATTCTTGTTACACACTTCTTTAGATGTTGTTTATTTATGGGTTGGTTATATGATTATAAAAAAGAGTATTTTACATGGTATAGTTTTATAGGATAGGTTTATTATATTTTCATATATCAAATAATTCTTGTGATTCTCATTTTTTTTTTATATTATCATCACAACTTTTGATTCATCATGAGAATCTATGCATTCTAATGGGGGCATGATTTATGTCACGCTAGTTATATCATACATTAGATAGTGAACCATAGTTTTATTGTTTTCTTTTTATAAATGAGTACACTAGTGAAGCTTATTTTCTTAGGATGGAGTATCAATGAAGATTGTTTTGGACACGAAATATACTGATACTTGGTCTAATGAATATTTATATTAATAAATTATCTTAAAAAACTACTATGTGGCCCATGACATGAATTATTTACATGGTGATTTAAAAATGTTATTCTTTAGTTATTTAATTATAATCCATTATTCATGAATTAAACATGGAACTTATATATTATTTATTTAGTTTTACATCTTTCCTTAGTGGTTGTTGTTATTTTATATTTTATTTTCCATTGGTTTGGTGTGCTTAAAAAATTTAATTTTTTAGAATATTTTAATAAATGGATTGTTAGTTTCCTTTAAGAGGTTTTCCAAGATGATTCATATTTTTTTGGATTAATAGATTTTATAATAAATTTTCATTTTATATATCAATATTATTTTTTTAATTCATTTATGGATTATTCAGATATATGAATTAAAATGTGATTGTTTCCATTTTACAAATATAAAAAATTTGGGTTTATGAAAAGGATATAGACAATATATTAGTTTTTCGTGATATTATTTTTAAAAAACATACATTCTAATATATTTTAAACTATAATTAAATTTAATCATTAATTAATCTCTTGTCAGGTAGAAATCTGGGTGGTATCCTACAGAGAATTTTTGTGATCATTCATATTTTTATATACCAGTTTTAGGATTCAGTTTAACTCTTGATTTCCCATAGGTTATAAGGGGCATTGGGTTTTGTTAGTGTGACTTATGATCTCAAAAATCGGCTAGTGATTAATTTTTATTTAATTTAAATATTTCTCCATTAAAATTATCCACCCAGGTTTATACTTTTTTTATTTAATAAGTGGTTTATTATATATGTGTTGTTTGTATGAAGAGACTGGTTTTTTTTAGTGTGATGTAGTTGGAGTTGATTTAGGGGAATTTATTAATATTTTTTAAATTTATAATATTTCTATTCAGTATTGAAACATTGATATACAATGTAAAAAGTGGGGATTCATGAATTTCTCTAATTTTTAACTATGATTAAAGGATAAAACCATACATAATGAAATTTAATTTGATTCCCATAAACTATTTTTTTTCTCTGGGGTATTGGGAATACCCTTCATGGTAGTAAAAAAACAAGTCAGGTGTATATCAGATGGTATACATAGCTGATTTATTAAAATTAATAAGAAAGTTATTATTTTTTTGTGATACTAGGTTGTAACGAATCCCTAATGATATTTGGGAGTGACAATTTATTAAGGATTATGGGATGTTTGTTTGGACATATGATTTTTTTGAGTGTGTTTTATTACACAACATATCATGACAATTAATAAATCAATATGAGGGGTTGAGTTTTAAATTTCGGGATAAAAATTATTTTATGTTCAATGTTGATCAGTTGACCCTAAATACCATGATACATGATTCCTTAATGATTTTCTGGGAATTTTGTATAAAAATAGATGAATGATTTTTTTGTAATGTTTGTTTACATGGATGGATAAATTGGGTAGTTTCCAAACCCTTGGTTTTGAGATGGTCTATGTGTCACTATTGGAATATCCTATGGTCTATCAAACCATGAGGCCATGTCAATAATGAATCTAAAATCCATTTAAAAATGTTATATTGACCCCAAAATTCAAAGATCATTTTGCCTGTTTCTCAGCAATGGGAAATGAATAATTTCGGACTAGTTATTTAAGGATGATCTTACTTGAATCTATGATCTAACTACTTTTTATTTGGTCATCATTAAAATTCATTTTTGTGTACCAGGATCTTTAAAAAAATATTTTTACCCAATAAGAATATTTATAATATGAAATATTATTTTCGAAAAAAAACTATTTATAAGTGTCATTTTATTATAAAAGATTGAATATTTTTATTTTTTTAAAGCTATTGAGGATTTGGAACTGTATACGGGTCTGAACTATTTAAACCAGAATGATTTAGAAAATATATTATGAAATGGTATTGGAATTTTAGATGGATTTTTTAATAGAAATGTAATGATAAAATTGTTTTAGTTCTTTCAAAATGATGTTCATATATATAAAATGTGATATTAAAAATACAATACTAATAAATAAGGCATTAAAATTTTATTAATTTATGATGTATTTTCCTTTGCGATTCAAAAGATACAGTGTATTTCAATAAAAAATTGATTCCTAATGTGTAATTATTTGAAATATGGGTTTATATCCTTTAATAAATATTTTTTATTTCAATGAAATAAGGTTTTTTTGTTAGTGATATTTTTATTTTATTTAAGAGATTTATTATTTTCTTATTATCCTCTAATTATAGTGATAATATTAAATTAAATGAGTGAAACACATACAAATTAATTTAATCATTAATTTTTTTTTAAAAAAATTACCAGGATTTATTGAAATAATATATAATGTTTGTATCATTATATTTACCTTGTGGTAATTCTCATCATCTCATATGATAAGTTTTTAATTTTTATGGCCCATTTTAAACTTGGGATGAACTGGTTTAGACTAAATCTTCATTGTTATAGGAATAGTTTCAAGGATTCTTGAATTATTATCCACCATTATTATTTTTTTAGTATGGTTCCATCCAATGTGCATGATATGTAATGTTTTAAAAACCTTTGGAATCAATGAATAATTATTTTTGTGGTGTTTCATAGACTTTTTTTATTATTTTTATACTATTACTGGAGGTCTTTTAGATCATTCATGGTGTTTTGAACAGGTTATTGTTTATGTTTTTGATTCTATGAGGGTGATTATAGGATTTTAGTTATTTTGTGGAAATTTTGGTTCATTGATAATCAAGTATCTTTATCAATGTGGTTTCCATTTTGTGTACATAGATTGCAGTTTTTTGGTAGATAATTGGAACATTGGGTTAGAGCTTGGGGGTCCAAAATATCTATGGTTTTGTTATACTCTTGTAAGACTTTCATTGAATTTTTGGATGCACCATTAGTGTAATTCCATAGGATATTTTATGAGTTATTCATTATGCATGTTCATTTACCCAGGTTCAAATTGATATTGTTATTTTTTAATTGATATTTTCATCTTGCAGTGTCTCTTCCATTGTTTTATTGGTGATGATATTTAAGTAGGTCTCTGTAAGAGTCAATGTATCCCTTTTTGGTCAGGGTATTCCTAAAGGAATTTTGATCTAGCTTTAAGGATGGTTGGATTGATTACATTCAAATTTGTTATTAATTAGGTTTCATAATTATGTGTTCTCTTTTTGGTGTTATGTCTCTTAGAAAGAGTGTATCCCTTTGACTCATCATTTTTTGTGATTTATATATTATAGAAAATTCTCAACATAACATTATTTTTATTAGTCCCCATGTCTTGTGGTGCTCAATTGAGTTCAACATGAAGACATTAAGAGTTTCTTGAATCTGTGACCAGTTATATTTTCCTTTATCTTGTTTTCTTCCTGGGATATTGTATCTTTTACCTCTTCTTTAGTGTATTGGAATGCCAATTATATGTTTTCTTTTATCTAATACTAATTGATATCTATGGAATGTAGTGTTATTATTAGTTGATTATAACACTATGTGTTTCAATCATTATTATTAAAATATTTAATTTATGTTATTTTATTATTTATATGTTTAAATATGGAATGTAAAATTTTTGGGCACTTGTTGTGTATCACCTGAGTTGTGTAATGTTTTGTGTAACCATGTTGGAACTATGAATTTTGGATTTCAATATGATAATTTCATTGGGAATGGTTAGATCATGGTTAGTCCACCCGAGATGGGTATTGGGGGAAAACATGTGGCATTGTTGATTCCTTCCAAATGAATAATGAAAAATCAACAAAAATTTGAAATAAATAATAATGGGAATTATTTCTCCTGATAAAACAACAAAATAATAATGTGATCATTATCATATAGATATCATGAACCTGCAGGAGAAACATAACCACATGAACTTTGAAAGTTCATGAGTGTTGTAGTAGATGGTGCATAGCCTACAGAATACCCCCTGGAGAAGCATTTGAAATGTTTATATGATCTCATGAAGCCATCATAGAACCATGATGAACACACGATGGAATCAACATAGGTACCCCCAAGGCATGTAAACTATCAGGTGGTTGGAACCTAAAAAGGCATTCAAATTGTTTTGAAAAATTGTAGGTAAATATAAAAAAAATGTGGGAGCCTCTTGCTGTCATAAATATCATGTGAAAAATAACCATTGTGTAGAGTGATTATCATCAACAAATCTCATATAAACACATGAGGTCCAAAAACATTTTAAATTAAAATAAATGAAAAAATTTGGAAATATGGGATACTATTTCGGTCATGAAAACCATGTAACGCACTCTATGTGGATCGCGAGACACCACAAGAAACTTTAGATATGTCTTCCTTGTTATGAGAGATCCTAGTACCATGTCACCCTCACTAATAAATATGATTTGGACATGTCGAGGCATTCACACACTACCACTTAGGATCTAAAAAAATATGTTTTCACCTATGATAATACTCATGCCCCACTATAAGAACATTGTTGGACACATAGATCATAGATAGAAAAAGTGATTGTCTTAAATAACACTTTTGTAAGATCTCTAAATCCCCATACCTTTGATAAATAAAATATTGAAACAATTCAGATATATCAGGATCCTCTTGCGATCATAAAATTCATGAGACATGATTTTGTGCTCCAAAATAAGTCCTGAAATACCCTTGCAAATCCATATTTATTGTGAAAAATGTCCTAGAAATGTTTTCTTATTTCAACTAAAATCATTTCAGCATTCATCCAAATCTCACATAAGTACATATACATGTCATTTTAATAATATGAAATTCCCTCAACAAGTATGAATCATTTGAAAAGACCCCTTAAATTAGACATAATACAAAAGACAAATAGTCAAAGAGATGGTGTCATGGTCAAAAAAATTATGAAAAACCATGGAATGACTTATAACAAGATATCATGAAACATTTCAAATCAAGTCACTCCACTGTCTCCAGCCTAAATTTTCATTATATAAACTACCCAATGTAGTGAATAAATGTGGTGTCAAGGTATAGAAATCCCCGACCACATCATGAATAAAACATGGAAAATATCTTTTAACATCGCATAGGCGTACCCAAGATTCATAGTGGATTTCTCAGAGCATATTATCTATTGAATGGTAATTTTTTCTGTCAGGTAATATCTTAAGAACGGCTATAGTTATTATGATGAATGAATATGAACACCTTGTGATATATCATAGAACACTATAAGGACTTCTACCTTGTCACAAATAGAACATGACCCATACCGAATAGATCACATGAGACTTGAAATAAGATAACACTAAACAATTAATTTCATAATAAATGAAAGGATTTAACAAATATTAAAATGATAGAAGACTTATATGAATAATGTACACACTGATCCGAGTGCACTTTTCTTGAACCACCCAGATGACACAATAGCACCAGGACATGTCACCCATGTATGAACCCAAACCGAAGAAGCCCGGATCAAGTACCATATATTATTACATTACAATATATATAATAAATGAATAATGATGGAGCAATAATTTGATCATTTTTTGAATTTATATTACATAAATTAACATTACCTTACAACATGAAATGAAATAAAATATATAAAATCTATTAGAAACAACTATATACCCCTAGTTTATCTAGGAAATTCATTCGTAATATACATCTTCGCATCCTCTGAAAAAATAATTCATATAAAAGGAGTGATCTATGATGCTTTTAAGGGTATGTAATACATCAGAAGCTAGTATAAACAATATGAAATGGTGAATTACTAAAAACTCATTCCATTTGAACATAAACTCGAGAATAATATGAGAAGAATAAAATCTAAATATATAATTCCACTCAAATAATATAATTCAAATGAAGCTATACTATGGATTTTCTACTATTATAATATTCACATGGATAATAAATTAATAATATCATAATTTTGGAATTGATAATGTACTACGTCTAAAATATATCATCATGACATCTCCCAATGCATCTAAAAATTACATGGTTAAGGCCTCAGCCAAAATCCATTTCTATTTTATCTCATGAGACCTATTGATGCATCGAGGGTCTATATAGGGACAAAATAATAACTTTCGAAGTCCATTTAACTCATCATATGAATGGGGTTAAATATAAATATCATAGAAATATTAAATGTAAATAAATTTCCCCTATCGTTAAATATAATCACTAATCATTCTTAGTAGTTTGGTGAAAGGTATCAAGATTGCACATCCTTAGTCAAAATGACCATAAATATTTTAATTAAATATTGTATATTATAATAAAAATTTATCAGTGTCATTAAATCATAAATTCAACATAAGTGTTTATATTTATGAAAATATTATAATATAATCATTGAGAAGATTATTTAGAGAAATACCCTGTTACATTGAAAAGAAGAGTTGTTTTAGAAAAATAATTTCAATTTTTCATAATTATTCTCATGAATCCAGAAATAAAAATATATAGGGTTTCAAGAAAAAAAATTGGATTTTGGAAAAATAATGGTGTCTTAAGAAGTATAATGAATGTAACTTGATAATATGTGTGAAACTAGGTAGTTAACATAAATCGTCCATTCATATCTTGAATAATTGAAAAAGTAACCTTATAATATGTGTATAATCCCATAAAATAAAGACAAAATGATGACGATATATGATTTTGGATCATATACATATTATTTATAATAATTATGTAAAAAAATTCATAGTTCCATTGGTGAAAAAAGAGAGATAGTGTAACCTAATTGAAAAATGATGGTTCATAAATAAACCCCTACCATATGTCTGAATGTGTTCTTCCCAAGACCATAATGTCCTAGATAATCAACATAAATATATTTATTATTTAATAAAAAACATTTTATATTACTATTTTATTTTTTATATGTTTATTATGTTCATTTATTATCTTTTTTATCAGTTATAAGATACAAATTTAGTGGTTGGGATCATTTTTTCCCTTGGTTATTGACACATGCTTCTTGTAGGGTGTAAAAAAAGGAAATAATTTTTCTAATGAAGCATAGTGGCTAAACAGAGTTGTCTCACATGAGGAGCATTGATTTTGGGTCTATCAATATCTCTAATTCACATAATATAATTCCTTTTAGTTTTTTTAATATTTATTGAAAAAATGTGGTTGGTTTTTGAAAACATAAAATTAATATAATGAAATGGAAAATACAAATATAAATGTAGATGAATACAAAATTTAGATTAAAATAAAAATGTCTTGGTCTATGGTTTGATAAAATGGGTTAATTCATTTTTTATTTTATGTTTAAATTAAATTTTATTATTCATTTAGTTCAACCTCATTAATGAATTACATTCCTCTTATTCACAGTGTACGTGATGTTAGTATATATCGGGAACACCAAAGAACACCTTCTCTAATAGTCAAGTAGGGTAGCACCTTAATCCAAAATATTATTCCTAAAATAATTGCCTCTACCATATATTATTTCATCCATTTACAAAACCCCAAATCAACTATATGAAGGATCTTCTAGAGAAAAGGGAGGGAAAAAATGAACCAATGTAAATGAATTTATTTTTAAATAGTGTTGTGGTGGATGACCACCGCACCTTTTTAGTATACCCCTTCCACCACAAATAATTTTAAAACAATTTTAATTGAAGGAAAATAAAAATTAACACCATGAAAGCTACACCGCGGTCAACATGCAGTTTAGTCACATTCTATTGCAATGTAAAAATTTGTCCCAATGTAATATTGATGAGAGACAACGCGATTATTATTGGAAGAGAAAGAGAGATTAAATAATAAAATAGAATCAATTTAATAAAACAAAATCAATGTTTTTCATGGTTTAATAAAAATAAAATAAAATAAAAACAAAATATAAATCTTTGAAGCCCCCATGGCCTCCTCTCCTTGGTTCACTAGATGGAAGGGTGTGTCTTGAATTGATATGAGTGGTAGGTGGACATTTTCTTGTATTTGTAGAATTTTTCCTCCAAAAGCTGTCACATTTTGGATCCATAGTATTTATGGAATATTTTGGACCATTGTCTGTAAATGTTGTTCAAAATGTTTTTTCTCAAACACCCTCAAACTGCCTGCTTAATTTCCCCCCATATGTAAGAGTCATTAATATTTTATTGTCTATTAATTTCATTGGATGAAGGTTTTAGGAAGCTTTTTTCAAAATATTTTGTTCATATTCCACCTTTATGAGGTCATATATCTGTGAATTTTAATGGAAAATTGAACCATTGAGACCTAGTTCCATCCCATGTGGAATAACCTCAAATAGAAGTGTGTAGACAGAGGTGTAGTTCAGTTAAAGGGATGGGATCCATGCTCTCTACCCTAAAAATTTCACAACATCAATTTTTTTCAGGACTCTAGATTCTCAAATCAGACCCTATTCTAGAAGAAAATGTTTATGAAAATAAAAAGTATTTCAACAAAAATAATCACCCAGTTTATAATTATATTTTAGATTAAATTTAAAAAATACCATTGTCGTAAAAATATTTAAAAAATTAATAATTAATAACCATTCAAAATATTGATAAAAAAATATAAAAATATAATAGATCCATATAAGTTAAATTAAAATATTGTTGTGGATAAAAAAATTTAAATTCTTATAAAAATGATAAAAATAATAGATCTATCAATTCCCATACACATAAAGAAAGTTATCCCTTAAGAAAATAACCTGAACATGGAATTGAGAGGACACCAATGATACAAATATTAATATTCCAAAAAATAAAATAAAATAAACAACAATCAATGACAAATCAAATTTTAAAAAATCCTTAGGATGTACCATTTAAATTTTTTATTTTTCAAATAAATAGTTAATTAATATAACTTTCTTACCCTATTATGGAAAAGGACGGAACTCCTACATTCATTCATTCAAGATACTCAATTAATTATTATTAAACATTTCATGTCATGAATTATCTCATCTCTGAATCATTTATCTTATCTCTCATGATAAAAAATATGTAGAGGTAGGATCATATCATGATAACATGTTCAATATCTATATTCTTGTAATTGATATACATTATCCACTTTGTAAAAAAATTAATATAAAATCACGAGAACATGAAATAAAGGTTCATATTACTCTAAGGACTAAGGCTGGTAGGATTTGATGTTTTTATGAAACCTGGATAATAAAATAGTTTATCTCTAAAGTACAATGAATTATATCAAAAATTTTAATTAAATTCTACCCTACAATGTAGCTATTCTAGTTTCCCATAAACTCAATGTATGATGATGATCAAATTATTAATGAGGAATGTTTTGTGAACACTTTTGAATTTCTTTATTTTTTATTTTTTATCAATAAACCCTTTCTTTTTTTTCAAAAATATATTAATTGATTAAATCTAACATCTATCACCACCCCCGTATGATAAAAATAATAGGTCTAGTAAGGGTTATTATTTTTACCAAATCACAACCCATTTTTCTAAATTTTTGTTATTTTTTTATTTTTATATTTCCATATTCAAGAGGTGAAGTACAATAGAGTACCATGAATTACTCCAAAACCTTGTATAACTCCCACAATATGATCCCATACCTTTTTATCACAATTCATAACATCCCATCCACTATGATTTTTTTAACCCCCACACATATTCTTTCATATATATTTCATATACTAAGAGTATGGTATGAATTCATAAAAAGTTCATGATACATGCATAATCCCTACAAAGGTCATTCATGGTCTCTATGAGATAAAATAAGGATTTATTTAAAGGTTTTCTTTAGTTATAAGGTATTTTCATTCGAAACATCAATCATTTTAAATGTATTTTTTCCATTACTATATTTGACAAGATTTAATACATGTTCTGGCTAGTTACATGTCCCAAGATCACTCAAGAAATATGCTCATGATAAATTTGAAGTACATTCTCAATAAATTCTATCATAAAATAGATATATAATATTGGAAAATAACTCAATGAACTATTAATAACAAAATACAAATTCACATAAATTTCAGAAACTGAAATCATGAAAAATGGTTATGAAATTTCATTTATATCATTCAATTCCCTCAAATCATGAGTCATTATTTCAATATTAATTCTTCACCTAAAAATTTAAATTTTCCATTTTTTTAATTTAGTATCATTAACAATTAAATATAAAATATGGAATCACATGATTCCTAAAAAACTCATGGCTCATAGATTAGTGAAGTAAAAAAATGACTTCTTTTATGGGCATGCAATTCCAATTGAATGATCAGAACATGATTTGGAAATAAAATATATTTTATAATATTAAATGCTAAAATTGAACTCCCTTTTTAAATAATGTTATTTCCTCCCTTACAATGTTTGAAGACCCTATTCACTTATGAACCTACAAAATAGAATTACACATCTAAGAATAAGGATCGTGTCTTTTAGGACAAAAAATAGAGGGAGTAGTTTTTATTATTGAATAATTCCTAAAATTGTATTTGAAATATAAATTATTAGTATTTAAAATAAAAGTGCTATAAATCTATTAAAGGATAATTTCATGTATGATCAACCCAGTGGGCCCTGACTTTTGACTTCCTCTATTTAGCAGTACTAGATGTTATCCAAATTTTGATGCTGGTTTGGGCTTAATGGATATGAACCACCACATGTATATTTAACAATAATCAACTTCTTTTTTCTTTTTGAGTATAATTCATTGTACATATTACAATATATATACCCCTTTCTTAATTTGGATCATCATACATGGTGGTGGTAGGATGAAGTACAGATCTCCTCTTCATTCATTTCTATTTGTGCAACATTTTATTTCTCTACTTGTACTACCCCTAGTGAATATTCAATGTCTTCTTGGAGCACTAGGTGTTAATAAATATGTGAAATTTTTTTTCCTTATTCAACCTCATGAGAATAGTAAGATTCATCCAATTCTAAAAATTCCAAACAATTAGGAGTAGCACTCAATTTAGCTTCAATTGAACGAAAATGAATTTTAGTTTAATAATGTATCATCTCCCTGATTTGGTTCGAAATGAATATATTAATTGAAAGAATGTGCCTCACTAGATGGAGTGCACGACACGACCCTACCCGGGCTCGAGCCACAACTACCCCAAGTCCACTTCCATTGCCTAGGGGCTGGAGACCAGCGCCGAAGGAACAATAACTCGTGGAGGCCTTTGTCTAAGTACCAATACACACACACGCAGCACACTCAATGAAAAATAACATAGTAAAAAAGAAAAGACGATAAGAGTAAAATAGAAACCACTATATAAATACCACAAATGTGCATCGTCCTCTAAAAAGTACAAGTAATGTGCTGAAAAGAAAAAAAGGGTCAAAACATGCACCCAACCAGAATGGGTGCCACAACCCAGCAATAGGTAAACAAAAAGAAATAGCTGACGGGTCTCCCACCTAGAACTCGGCTATGACCACCACACGCAGTCCAAGCTCCCGAACTCTTATGCTCCTCTGAAGTCACGACCGACATATCCGTCATCTTCAAGGTCACACCATGTGTGGGAAAATCCCAAGAAGGGGTGAGTAAAAATATACGCAGTAGGATACCCCGAAGGCTCTAGGGAGCAACAAAGGTGGTATTGAAGGGTGAGAAGTAGAGCGAACAGGGAAAAGTAAAGGAGAACAATCGAAGGTGCAGTAAAGAGTACAATAAAGAGACCAACGCAACCCAACAAGTGAAAGGAGGTACACTCGTCCAGACACAGGGAGCTGGAAATGGTGAGAAGATGAACTTCTCGTCGAGTCTTCGCTACCTATAGCAGGAGAGTAGACTCTTCGAACCATGAGAAGCTAGACACGGAAAGCACGTGGCATACCCCTCACGTCTTCGCCTCCCTTGGAAGGAGAGTAGCCAAAACGCAAGGGGTGGGTACTGGAACAAGGTATATACATATACATATTCTCAACAAGAAGCCCGAACAATGTCGTAAGGGGATCTCCATACAATAGTTCAGCCCACGAAAAGTGAGTCACCAACAGTCCCACAAGTAACACCATCGATGCCCAGCATCCCGCACGTCTGCCCCGAACTACAAGTCAAGGGCTCAATCTCCTCACCTCGACACTATCAGCTTTGGGCGGAACTGACTCGCCCGAATGGTTTTAGGTCGCATCACAAGGACGTGTCTCGGGGGGGGGGGGATGTGCTCCTTGTACTTGACAGTTCTGGGGGAACGTCAAACCACCCCACGTCACTGCCCCGCAGTCGAGAGGTCTACTCAATGTCGACATACGACCCCCTGCCCATCCCCACTAGCGTGTCCCTGGAAGTCAACGGGTTCCCACTATAGGGAGACCCGTAAAGTCGACGGGTTCCACACTGCCCAGACCCGTAACAGGGTAATCCACTGGAGGGCGACCTGGCTAAAGTCAGCGATGGGACCACTGCCCAGCCCAGCTGGAGGTAACCCGGCATCGGGGACCACTGTCCAGCCCATATGGAGGTAAGCCTGACATTGGGAACCACTTCCCAGCCCAGCTGGATGTAAGCACGGCATTAGGGACCACTGCCCAGCCCTGCTAGAGGTAAGCCCGACATCGGGGACCACTGCCCAGCCCCGCTAGAGGTAAACCCAGAACTTCTCTGGCCATTCCTAGTGGATGGTACTACTCGGTGAACAGCGCTATACTGGCCATCCCTACTGGATAGTAACCCATTAGCGAGCCTTGCTCGAAACAACCCTATCCCTGCTAGAAACAACCTCAGCCCTGCTAAAAAATCCTCCTGTGTTGATGATCGGTGCCCGCATAAAGTGTTGGTCACACCGAATACACAAGAACTCTACCAGGGAACACGAGGGGATGGGAGAAACTCCCCAGGCCTCACAAGGCATTACCAATCCAATCTGATGAGTAACTGTCGTAGCGGACCGAGACATCTCATCCCAGAATGTGGGGAAAACACCCACGCTGCACGAACACCCGTATTCATAAACGGTGCCGCAGTCCGGTGAAAGGGCATGACACTGAAACCCCTCACAGATAAAGATACATAGGAACAAACCAACTCTATAGGGAAAACCATTGAGAACAAAACCAGGGGGATACCACTCAACCCTGCTAGTCAAAACCTTCGAGAAGTGGACCAGTGGAAAACTCAACCTTGCTGGTCATCAAAAGAGCACTAGTCCAGGGGAAACTCCACCCTGCTGGTCGAACAAACGAGCAAAGAGGGACCCTCTATGTCACAAGAGGTAAAAATATGTAAAGAATAACACGGTACGCAAGTGGGGTCCACACAACGTGTGACCCCATCTCAATCCCAACCAAGAGTACAAACATTCTTAGGTACAAACAACCACATGTACTTCCAAGCGTTTCTGTATACTCCCAGAGCATACCTCATTCTTGCCCAAAGGCCATCGTGCACACGACACCCAATGTCAACACGAAGGCGTGACGTAATAACTCCAACATTCCACCTCAAGGGTTGAGTCATAGCCAACCACATCTCTTCACTCACATAGGAGTGCATGCGATCACATGCCAAGGGTTCTCTGCAAACACGGCGAGAAGAACTGCCATCAGGGCACCTTTCACATTTCCAAATTTAATAAAATCGAGCAAGATGCTCCACCCAACCAAATGGATCACACCATTGTAATCCTCGTAGAAAAACATGAGAGATAGGCTACTTACTTGCCTCCAACGGATATCTGATGGAAATGTCACCAACACCACATCACGCCCGAACGGCGTCCCGTGATCTCGAGTCTTGGCCCCAAATACAGTCGGTCGCATCACACCATTGCGGTCCCCTCAGGAAACCACATCAAAAATACTACTAACGTGAGCGCAACAGATATCTGGAGAAAAGATACGTTCCGGATCCCCGTGCACGAGCGGTACCACACAGGACCCACACCCCGGTCTCTATGCGCTTCCAACAGATCGCACCGTTGCGATCCTCTCGAAAAAGCACATAAGATGGACTAAGCACTTGCCCAAAACAGACACCCGGTGATAAAGATGGAAAAATCATCGTCAACGCCCAAACGGCCTTCATGGGGGCCGCACCATCATGTGGAATTACAGCGGGCAGACTGCGCCAACACGATGCCCTCAGAAAAACACCCAACATCGACTGCTCGCATGCCCCGAACAGACGTCTGATGAGAAAGTCGCTAAAAGCTGCACGCAGTGCAAAAGACAGGCCGTGGGGCCCACACCTCAAATCCGGATTCAACACCCTAAACTACCATGGAATGATTCTCCCCGATTCCAGGGTCCCAACGCCACTGACGACACTTAAAACGGACGTCGGACGCGTCCGCGCCGTCCAAAACAAGAATTCCCGGGAAGCCCGCTTAGCTGCTTTAAGCAATTGTTGTGCCCCCGAGCCCCTCGTCTTGGAAGTGAAAACTCCAGAAACCTCCAAAAAAGGTCCACCTATAGGTCCGGACCACGTCGCCATAGACAACACAAAAAACAGACACACGTAGCGAAAGTTACGGGCGTCGGAAAACAGAGGGGCAAAGCCCCTTGGGCTGGACCGGCCGGTCCGCCCGGCCTGGGATGGCCCGCGCCGGCCGACCCGGCTCACAGCGCCGCCCCATGACCTAGCCGAGCAGGAGGGCTGTGGACCTGCGGTCCACGCACAGACCGGCCATGAGGGGCCGGTCGCGCCAGCCGCCTGAAGACACGCCTTTGGCGGGTCTTGTTCCCCAGCGGGGTCGCGCGCTGCGACCCCGAGTCTGCGAGTCAACCGGCCGGCACTACCGGCCGGCTCTTCCGCTCCGCGCCGCGCAAAGACACCACTGTCGAGGAATAGATTCCATTCCAAAGGCCACCCGGAGCTACTGCCTGGTGCTCCGCCGTGCTCACTCGCCGGACTGCCGTCCAGGAAACGCCGCGCCGCCGCCTGAACCTCACCGGACCGCCGGAAAACCCCCAGAACTCCCAAAATTCCCGTAAACTTCGCCGAACCAATGTGGCCTCCTCATAACTCGGATTTCAATTATGAAAGCTACAACAGAAAGATAAAATTGTATACTACACATCCATGGTATTTATTCAATAGTTTAACATAAAATCGATGCTTAAAATTGAACTCAAATTAGGTGCGGGAATAAAAATTGAAACCGCAACAATACTACCTCGTAGGCGTTGCCCGGAGCTTCACAAACCAAACCGCCTCCTATCAGGAGCTGCCTCGCTATAGTGGAGGAGGAGAGGATAGAGGAGTTGCAGCCTGCCACCGTCCAGGCGAAGAAGAAGGAGAAACAGAGGGAGGGGTGGGTTAAGTGTCTAAATAGAAAACACTTAACCATCCGCCCGTCGGCCCGAAACCGAACTCCCGACGGGGTTGGGATTAAGCCTCTCCTAGGATAAAAAATACGCTCTGAAAGAAAAAGCTATCTTAGAATTTTAATCCGAGGCCCCGTTCAAAAGTTATTAAACTCAGCGCCCGAGGCCGCCAAATTACGAAAACGCCCTACGTCCATTTTTTATAGACGGCATGGGCCCGCAAAACTTACACCCCTCCTAGGGTAAAAAGAACATTACGAACTCAACAGTGCTTTCGATTTTCCAAAATGAGCCACCGTTTAATAGATACTTGATCTTCACCCTTAATCGAATAAATTAATTGTTTAATTCATCCGTTTCTCGTACCGGAAGCGAGCGAGGGGTCCAAACATCCCGCACCGACAAGTTTTTTGTAGTTCCTAGGGTTAAACCCCAATTCCGGACCCATCCGTACACTCAGATATTTGATATAGAACACCTTTTAGGAGTTATCCCATTTATTTGGCATTTCTAGAGTGAATGCACTGAAAACTCAATTCCGGCCACACTGGGGTTCGGAATCGCATGCCGTCTGAAGGTGCTGCTCTGGAATTTCTTCAAGAATATTCCAAAGTCTTTCACAGCAAAAACCGGGGTTTAAATCATTCCCTCCTTCAAGAATTTCATTCCTAAAAATAAAAACCAGGGAACAACTCTGGGTACAAAGCCCACACCTGGCTTTCACATACCCAGAAGAACCCACGCACAGCTCTGCATCACCGCACATAGTCCAAAGGATTGATCAGTTCATGCGAGGTCGGCCCTTGCCGATGTCGTGCACCCACTCCAGACTTTGGGGTTAGGGAAAGGTGGTAGGGAACCTCTCCATACCTTTGCACAGTTTCAAACGGCCCGAAGGGTTTAGGGGGTAGCTCACCTCCCCGACCGAACATCCACGTCGCACGTCGTGACTGGAATCACCGCCTGCACCTGGAACAAGGCCAGGTGATTCCCTCCTTCAGAATATCCATATGGTGAAACACCCAAGGATATCTGGTCACACAAGATTTCATAGTTGATGTCTCTCAACCAAGACTCTATTACAGGCTCGGAAGCGAAGGAGTCAACACCATCGACTAAAGAAAAATTTTACATGCCTTTTACCTTACCAACACAGGGTTACACCCGACGCCCTGCATCACCCTGGTAACACCGCAACAAGGAAAAGGGAGGAAGGTATTCCACACGCAAAGTCTGAAAATTCTACTGTAGAAAGTAGAAGTGCTATAGAGCGTACCTCTTATCACCTCATGCTCTGTAGGATCATAGACATTCAAAGCTCACGGCTATCAGTGGTCCCAACTGTCAGCTTCGGGAGCCTGACGTGGACCGGCTAGTGGTGATGGGAAGAACTCATAAGGTCATCCTCCACTTCCATCTCCTCCCACTCCTCTACTAGCACAACCTCTCTGGGTACTACTCTGATCACGGTGCTACCTCAGTCGTGGTGGTGTACCTGCTGCCTGTCCGAAGCTCTCTGCATTCCTGGTCGGGCAGTCCCGGGCCAAGTGACCTCGTCCGTCGCAAGCATAACACCGACTCTCTCTGGGCTTCACTGCTGCCCTCTAGCACCACTGTGGTGTATGACCACACCCCTAAGCCTAGATGTCAGAAAGACACCTGTGTCGAGGTTCTACTTGCCGACACCCGGTAGCTATGGCAGGAGTCTCGGCTCCGACGTGCCTGCTGCCACCACCAACTCTAGAACGTGATAGGAAGCCCTCTGTCACCAGCACCTACTTTAGCACCCCGACATATGTGTAAATTCCCAAGGGTACTATGATAGCATGAATCTCTGTAAAATGACCCTGCTCAAACATTCGCGCTTGGATGCTGTCGTCATGGACCAAGTCCGGGTAAAAGCATGCATGGTCTACAAAACTAGTCGAATACTCGGCCACTTTCATCCCTCCCTACTGAAACAGCATGAGCTCCTGAATCCGAATGGAGACAAGTAGGAAGGGAAAACCTCCTCATGGAAAAACAACTGAAAGTCTACCCATGAATGTGACGACTCGTCAAGAAACTGAGTTACCAGACTCCACCAACGCCAAGCTGCTCCACGAAAAAGGTTGGCTTCCAAACCCAATCTCTGATCTTCCAGTGTCTACACAATCCTGAAAAGGCGAACCACTGCCTCGAGAGAATCCTCTTCTGCCTAAGGGTCTGGCTCACCACTAATCCTCAGCGGTCTCTGCTACTGGAACTCACAGAGCGCACTCAACCTACGCTAAAACTCAGCCTGCTCTGCTGAAGCTGTCTACTGCTCAACCGGTGGGTGTGCTGCTACCGGCCCACCCAGAGAAAGGGTCTTTCATGATGGGTCCTAGACTGTGGCCTCGTAGCTCGTAGGGTCGTTGCCATGAACCAAAGATGGTATCCTGGCTAGCTGTCTTCGCGGAGAAATCCTGAATATTATCAAGGAGTGCCGCGGTCAGATGAGCATATATGTAAATACCTATAACAACGATGGAGATATGACTAAATAAGGACAGGAAAATACTCAATCCTATGTGATTCACAATCCAATTTTTTTCCCTGCAACAAGTGTCTCAGCATGCCGAGTCGACAAGAGGGTTATCAGGGTCCGGGTAAATGGATACGTCGGCCGCCGCCCCATCACTGGACTCCCTTGCCTGAGAGCCGCTCTCGAGACATGTTAACACCTTTTACCCTAGATCCCAACCAATTCCTCTATTTGGGACACCCGACCAACGTCCCAAGGAACAAACTAGCTATGATACCACTTTTTCATGACCCGACCCTACCCAGGCTCGAGCCGCAACTACCCCAAGCCCGCCACCATAGGCCAGGGGATGGCGACCAGTGCCGAAGGCACAATAAATGGGGGAGGCCTTTGCCTATGTACTTGTACACACACACACACAACACAGTCAATGAAAAAGTGCAAAGTAATAGAGAAAAGACAATAAGAGTAAAAGAGAAACTTCTATATAAATACCACAAATGTGCATCGACCTCTAAACAGTACAAGTAAAGCGCTGAAAAGGAAAAAAAGGGGCATACCACATGCCCAACCAGAAAGGGTGCCGCAACTCGGCAACAGGTAAAGAAAAGAAATAGCCGATGGGTCTCCCACCTGGAACCCAGCTACGGCCACCGCACGCGGTCCAAGCTCCCGAACTCCTATGCTCCACTGAAGTCACGACCTACTTTTCCATCGTCTTCAAGGGCACACCATGTGCAGGCAAAGCCCAAGTAGGGGTGAGAATAAAAATACTCAGTAGGATACCCCAAAGGCTTGAGGGAGAAACAAAAGAAGGTACCGAAAGGTGACCAGTAGATCGAACAGGGAAAAGTAAAGGAGTACAATGGAAGCTGCAGTAAAGAGTACAGTAAAGAGTCCAACTCAACCCAACAAGAGAATAGAGGTAGACTCGTCCAGACACATGGAGCTAGAAACGGTGACAAGATGAACTTCTTGTCGAGTCTTCGCTACCTATAGCAGGAGAGTAGACTCATCCAACCATGAGAATCTAGACACGGAAAGAACGTGGCATACCCAGCGCGTCTTCACCTCCCCTGGAAAGAGAGTAGCCAAAACCCAAGGAGTGGGTACTGGAACAAGGTATATACATATACATATTCTCAACAGAAATCCCAAAAAAGGACGTAAGGGGATCTTCATACCGTAGCTCAGCCCAAGAAAAGTGAGTCGCCAATAGTCCCAGAAGTAACACCATCGATGCCCACCATCCCGCACATCTTCCCCGAACTACAATTCACGGGCTCAATTTTCGCACCTCGACAATATCTGCTTTGGGCGGAACTGACTCACCCGCATGGTTTTAGGTCTCATCATAGGGATGCATCTCGGTGGGGAAAGGGCTCCTCGTAATTGAGAGTTCTGGGGGAACTTCAATCCACACCATGTCACTGCCCCACAGTCGAGAGGTCTGCTCAAAGTCGACAGGAGACCCCCTACCCAGCCCCGTTGGAGGGTCCCTAAAAGTCAATGGGTTCCCACTACAGGGAGACCCGGAATGTCGACGGTTGCCACACTGCCCAGTCCCATAACAGGGTAATCCACTGGAGGGCGACCCGGCTAAAGTCGGCGACAGGACCACTACCCAGCCCAGCTGGAGGTAACCCGACATAGGGGACCATTGCCAAGCCCAGCTGGAGGTAAGCCCGGCATCAGGGACCACTGCCCAGCCTAGCTGGAGGTAAGCCCAGCATTGGGGACCACTGCCCAGCCCCGCTGGAGGTAAGCCCAGCATCGGGGACCACTGCCCAGGCCCGCTGGAGGTAATCCCAGAACTGCTCTGTCCATCACTACTGGATGGTACTGCTCGGTGAACACTGCTATACTGTCCATCCCTGCTGGATGGTAACCCACTAGAAAGCCCTGCTCGAAACAACCCCATCCCTACTGGAAACAACCTCAACCGTATTAAAAACAACCTCCTGGGCAGAGGATCAGTGCCCGCGTAATGTGTTGGTCACAACGAATCCACAGAAACTCTACCAGGGAACACAGGGTGACAGGAGAAACACCCAAGGACTCACAAGGCTATCCCGCTCCAATCTGCTAAGTCACTGTCGAAGTGGACCGAGACATATAATCCCAGAAAGTGGGGAAAACAACCACGCTACACGAACACCTGTATTCGTAAATGGTGCCACAGTACGGTGAAAGGGAACGGCACTGAAACCCCTCACAGTCGAAGAGATAGAGAAACAAACCATCCCTGCTGGTCAAAACCATCGAGAACAAAACTAGGGGGAGACCACTCAACCCTGCTGGTCAAAACCATCGAGAAGAGGACCAGTGGAAAACTAAACCCTACAGGTCAAAAAAAGATCACCAGGCAAGGGGAAACTCCACCCTTCTAGTCGAACAAACGAGCGCAGAGGGACCCTCTATGTCGTGAGGGGTCAATGTACGTAAAGCAGAACACGACACGCATGTGGGGCCCATACAACGTGTGGCCCCATCTCAAACCCAACCAAGAGCACAAATATTCTCATGTACAAACAACCACATGTACCTCCATGTGTTCCCGTATACTCCCAGAGCATACCACGTTCCAGTCCAAAGGCTATCGTGCACACGACACCCAACGTCAACACGAAACCATGATGTAACAACTGAAACCTGCCACCTCAATGGCTGAGGCACAACCAACCACATCTCTTCACTCACACGGGAGTTCACACAATCACACGCCAAGAGTTCAATGAAAACATGGTGAGAAGAACTGCCATCAGGGCGCCTTTCACATTTCCACATTTAATTAGATCGCTCAAGAGGCTCCGCACAAACAAACGGATCGCAGCGTTGTAATCCTCATGGGAAAACATGCAAGATCGACTACTTACTCGCCTCCAACGGATATCTGATGGAAAATTCACCAACACCACCTCACGCCTGAACGACGTCTCATGATTCCGAGCCTCCGCCCCAAAAACAGTCTGGCGCATCGCACCATTGTGATCCCCTCAAGAAAATAAGTCAAAAATATAGATCACTTGAGTGCAATAGATATCCTAAGAAAAAGATATGTTCCTTCTCCCCGCGCATGAGCGGTACCACGTGGGACCCGCTCCCCAATCCTGAAGCCCTGCCAACAGATCACACCATTTTGATCCTCTCAAAAAAACACACGAGATGGACTAAGCACTTGTCCAAAATGGACACCCGATGATAAAGATGGAAAAATCACTGTTAACACCCAAACGGCCCTCACGGGGCCCGCACCATCATGAGGAAATACAGCAGGCAGACTGTTCTAATGCGATGCCCTCGGAAAAACACCCAACATCGACTGCTCACACGCCCCGAACGGACGTCCGATGAAAACATCGCTAAAAGCTGCACGCCGCTGAAAAGACGGGCCATGGGGCCCATGACTCAACTCTGGCTTCAATTCTTGAAACAATCCTAGAAATCTTCACCCTGGCGCCATGGTCCCAACGCCACTGACGGCGCTTAAAACGGAAGTCGGACGTGTCCGTGCTGTCCAAAACAAGAATTCCCGAGAGGCCCGCTTAACTGATTTACGCACGTGTCGTGCCACTGAGACGCTTGTATCGGAAATTAAAACTCCTGAAACCTCCTCAAAAGGACAGACTATATGTCAGGTCCACGCCGCCACAGACGGCACACAAAACGGATTCCCGTAGCGAATGTTACGAGCGTCAGAAAACTGAGGGGCAAAGCCCCTTGGGCTGGACCGGCCAGGACCGGCCGGTCCGCCCGGCTCGCAACGCCGACCCGCGGCCTAGCCGAGTGGGCCGGCTATGGACCTGTGGTCCACGCGCAGACCGTCCATGAGGGTCCGGTCGCGCCAGCCTCATTATGACCCGCCTTCGACGGGTCTTGTTCCCCCGCGGGGTCGCGCGCTGCGACCCCGAGTCTGCGAGTCAACCGACCGGCACAGTCGGCCGGCTCATCCACTCCGCACTGCGTGAAGCCGCTGCGGCCAAGGACTTGCTACCATGCCGAAGGCCACCCGGATCCGCTGCCTAGATCTCCTCCCTGCCAGCTCTCTGGACCGCCATCCCGGAAACGCCGCGCCGCCGCCTGAACTTCGTCGGACCGCCAGAAAACCCCCAGAACTCCCAAAATTCTCGTAAACATCGCTGGACCGCTGCGGGCTCCTTGTAACTCGGATTTCAATTCTGAAAGATGTTACAGAAATAAAAAATTGTATAATAAGCATCCATGGGAAGTATTCAATGATTTCATATCAAATCAATGCATAAAATTGAACACAAAGTAGGGGCGGGAATAAAAAATGAAACCGCGACAATCCTACCTCGTGGGCGTTGCCTGGAGCTTTGCTCGCCGAACCGCCGCCTTGCCATTGCTGCCTCGCCGGAGTGGAGGAGGAGAGGATGGAAGATCTACTTCCTGCTGCTGTCCATGCGACGAAGAAAGAGAAATATAGGGATGGGTGGGTTATGTGTTTAAATAGAAAACACTTAACCACCCGCCCATCGGCCCGAACCGGAACTCCTGCCGGGGTCGGGATTTAGCCTCTCCTAGGCCAAAAACAACAGTTTGAACACAATGGAGGTCTCAGAATTTTAATCTGAGGCACCGTTCAAAAGAAATTAAACTTAGCGCTCGATGCCGCTAAATTACGAAAACGCCCCTAGGGCCATTTTTGATAGACGGTCCGCGCCCACAAAACATACACCCCTCCTAGGATAAAATGCATATTCAAAACTCAATGATGCCCTCAGTTTTCCAATCTGAGCCACCATTTATGAGATACTTGAGCTTCACCCTTAAACGAATAAATTAATTATTTAATTCCTCAGTTTCTCGTACCACAAATGAGTGAGGGGTCCAAACGTCCCGCACCGACAATTTTTATGTCGTTCCTCAGGTAAACATCCCATTCCGGACACATCCACACACTAGGATCTTTTATCTAGATCAATGTTTAGGAGTTATCCCATTTATTTGGCTTTTCCAGTGTGAACACACTGAAAACTCAATTCCGGCCACACCGGGGTTCGGAATCGCACGCTGTCTGAAGGTGATGCTCTGGAATATCAACAAGAATATTCCAAAATCTTTAACAGAAAAAACAAGGTTCTTAAATAGAGGTTGTTATTTGGTCTCCTCCACCTCAAATTCGGCCAAAAATTCTTGGATTTATTCAGTGATATTATGAAAGACCAGTGGCACTTCCTTCTTAGACTTGAATCTTGGCAAGTCATTTTGGTTTTCGTTATTCATGATCATCAAAATATTTGGTTATATGAATTTATCGCAGAATTATTTCAATTTTATAACCATTATAATATGATAATATCTCATTCATGGGAGTTCATACTATGTATAATCAATTTCTTGTCCCTTCACCTAGGATTAATCATTCCCTGAATTGAAAAAATTGTAATTTGAAAACATCAAGGGAAAATCAATTTTTTAAATTCTTTTTTATAATTAAAACAAATAATGAATGTTTAAAAAATGTGATCCATGAATATTTGATTTAAATAACATCTTATCTCCCCGAAATTTTTGCCAATTTTGAGGCACCCCTATCGTATGGCATGAGATAATATTTTTTCATTTAATACACCATAGTGGCTTACCAGGGTTTTGTCACTTGACGAGTGTTTTTGTATTTCCAATAAATAATTATAATTCTCCTAATATAATTATTTTTCTGTAATAATTATTTTAAAAAATGGAGTTTTTTTACATTAAAATATAATTAAATGAAACCATCAAATCAAACTGCAGATGCAGAAAAAATGAAGATTAGGAAGAATGGTCTTGGTTCAGCGTTTGATAACATGGGATCATTAATTATTTATTTGTATTTTAAATTAAATTTTATAGTTCATTTAGTGAAATCTCATTAATTATTTATATTATGTTGATTTATATATTGTTTGATTTCATTTTGTGTTCTACACACCAAACCACAACTCCTCCAGTAGTCAAGTCGGGTAACACATCAACTTGTAATGTTATTCCTAAAAGACTAGGATCCACTTTATTTCATTTGATAACATTATAAATCACTATGTGCACTGTATGAAGGGATTTCCTAAGAGGAAATAGGTAAAAGGAACGAATAAATATAATTGAATGTATTATGAAATACCATCGTGGCGGACTGTCCTTAAACCCATGAAATAATCCTCTTTCCACTACAAATTAATTTGAAACATTTTTCGTTGAATAAAATTACAAATAACACCATGAAACCTCCCCCATGTCGAAGAATTGAATTTTTCACATTACATTTCAATATATAAAGATATCGTCGTGGAATATAGAAGAGATAGAATGATATTAAGATTGGTTTAGAAAGAGAGATGTAATAATAAAGTGAAACCACTTTATAAAAATATGAATTTGTTACATGGGAAATGAAAACTAAAATTAAAATAAATAGAAATAGAAATCATTAATTTACCCTTAGCATCCTCTCCTTGGTGACTCGAATGGAATAGTGTGGTCTAGAATGATTTGATAATTAAGAGATTCTCTTCTTTTGTAGGTCGAATCTATCCTCCACGAGTTGTCGGATTTTGGACCAATTAAAATTATGTAATCATGATGTGAATCCTTCATAAAAGATTATCAAAAACGTTTTTTTCATCTACCCTAAAAATTTAAGCTTAATTATCCTCTAGATATAGAGGTTAATGAATTTTTAATTTATGGTTACATTCATTGTATGAAGATTCCAAGCAACTTCCTTCAACATGTTTCATTCAAATGACACATTTATGACCTCATAACACCATTAAATTTATTAGAAAAATTCTTCTATGTTCCCTTATTCTATTACATATGTAATCACCTATATTTTAGGAGTGTATACAGAGTTGTTCTTTTGTTATGTTTTTGGGGTCCATGATGTCACCTTGAAAAATATTCCAAATTCATTTATTTTTTCAGGCCCCTTGGTTCATGAACCAGCTCCTGGTCTAAAAGAGTAATATGAAGAACATAAATCATAGATTTGAACAAATAAAATTATTCAACCAATTTGAAATTATATTTTTATTGAAAAGAACCAACTACCCTAGTGGTAACATCTGTCAAAAATTCTGAATTAAGAACTTTCCCATTTTTTCCCAAAACACATCATAAATTCAAAATTGACCAATATAGGATAAAAATGACATATTTTTTGGATTAAAACAACAGAAAATCATATAAAATTGCATAAAATACTTTCTATCTCAGTTTTCCTGATCAGTTCAATTGTTTATAAGTAATGAATTTCATTTAAAATCGATATAATTTTCCATAAGTAGAATTGTATGTTGTTAATGCACATATAAAATATTTCAAGTAATCATATTTTTTTTCATATATGTGTATGATTCATTATATATAACATTAATGATAGTCGTTCAGCTCATTTTGCTGGGTTTTCAATCATCATGAAATTTGTTTGACTTATTAACTAATTTCATGTGTAATAATGGTTAAAAATATTATATAATATATAAAAAATATATTATAATTTCCTAAACCCATAAAATTGATTTCTTGACCTTTTCTAATTGTTTTAATGGATGATTAAGGTGAAACAGCAATGATGTATGTAAATTGACAAATCAAAAATGGTGTTTTCACTTATCAAATAAAACGGATATAGTAAGGTTTTTGGTGATGGATCAGTCATTGACACAAAATAATTATATTATATAAATGATGTTGGAGTTATAAATAATCTTTCTATAGTATAAGTGAGTTATGTATAACAAAAAAAATTCAATGATAATGAATGAAAAGATCCATTTTTTTACATCTTGAATTTTATTCATTAAGAACCTATTTAAGTGGGTTGGTTTGGGAAATATGTTGACAAGAAAGGATCATGGACATGGGGGAGGGGCCATGGAATAATATTGGTATGAAATATGACAATTCTCAAAACATTTAATGTGTGAATAGATGGGGTGGTGAGCAGTTGTATATATAATGGAGGAGAAGGGGGTTTTTGAATTATGTTTTCATTTGTTTATTATTTTGAATCATAAAAATGAATATTTTGGTCATTATCAGAATATATATTAATATAATTAAGAGTATTTTGAGATTACGGGCTTACATCATCCATAAATCACTTATTACTCGATATTTTTTGTATTTAACATTTATCGTAAATTTTTTTATTTTACTATCCATGAAAAAATCATGTATTTTTATAAAATCCAAAAATTCACCCTAACCATAATTAAATTTTTAGAATTAATAAATTAAATATATTTTATGAATAAAATTTTCGAAAAATAAAAAATTAAAACTTTAATTAAAATAATAATTTAATTAAAAAATACAGTATTTAAAATTTTAACTGATATTATAACAATCTAAAAAATTAAATAATTTCTCATAAAATTATCCTAAAATCACGAGATATGAAATATTAATTTATGAATTGATTTCCAGAAAATAAATTCTCTTTCAAAAAATATTATTATTAATGTAATCGTCATTAAATATTTATGTCTTATAAGAAATACCAACACTTAATTATTATTTTTAAGATATTAATTTTCTCATAATATGATATAAATATATAATTTATGAATTTATAATATCCCTAAATTCTTTTTATACTATAAAGGGTGAGTTTTCTATTGATTTGGATGGATTTCTATTCATAAGTTCAATATTACAATTCTTATGTTTATTTTATTATTTCATTAGTATAGGTTCTGTAACATCTACATAAACGTCATTGATCATTGACTATTTATTTATAATTTTTTAATTTTGTTATATTAGTGATTTTATATGATTTATAATATATGATATAATTATAAGAATTTAAATTTCATAGATAAAATTTTTGGTCGTTGCATTCTCTTCTCATTTAAAAATTTCATCCTTCAAATTTCAAGATTTTTAGTTTATAAAATGATTTGGGGTAGTAATTTCTGATAATTTTCACAGTCTTCCATGTTCCCTCTTCAATTTTGTTATTTTTAAAAAGTAAATTTACCAAAATGTGTCATTTGATTCCTCAAAAAGTGTTCTTTACTTTACAGAATCTAGATAGTACCTTCGCATTAAGAAAAAACATGTTCCAAATTTATTCCTTTAGAAGTGAGTACAATCATTGGGTCTGGAATTTACTTCCTTAACAAAGATATGTGGAGCACATTGTGTTATTTTGAAGGAATATATGGCATTTCCAAATGATAATCCAAAATTCTAATCATCTCTATGATTTAAAATGGACCAATGTACCTAGGGACCATTTTTCATTTCATTCCAAATCTTATGACACCCTTCAATGGAAATAATATCATGAAAACATAATATGACACCTGAAATTACTAATCCTTCCTTCAATTATCTGTATAGCTATTTTCCTACTTTTTGATATTTTGATATGGGGTTCAATTGTCTTTACCTTTTCCACTATTTCCACTGCAATCTATGGACCTATAATATTCCTTTCACAATGGCCACCCCAAAATGATTGTGTAAGACATTTTTCTCCATTCAATTCTTTATATGGTTCCATTTTAATACATTAATAGAAACTATTATTATAGAAATGTCTATCAATTGAAAATACCAATCCCATATACATTGAAATTAAATTAAAATTTATCCCAACATGACTTATTATGTTTAAATAGTATTTTCAGACAACTGATATGTTTGTGGGTGATAAAAAGTACTCCAATAAAGCAAAATATCCAAAAAAACATGAACATTTTTCCAAAATTTTGATTGAAATCAATGATCGTGATAAGACACCATTGAAGGTGGTTCCCCAAGAAGTTTACCATCATCATTCACAGACAGTCATGAAATGTGATATTGTGGAAAAACCACCCTTATAGAGAGGAAATGTGATTATTTTCAATGATTATCAACAATTACCCAAATTGTATCATTATTTATGGGAGTATTTGGTATTTTGGTGACAAAAGATCTATTAATTTCATCCAATTTTTATGTAGGAATAGTTAGTGGTTTCATGAATCCTCTAGGAAGTTTTCTTTCATCCATCACATATTGATAGACTAAACTTCTTTATAAATACTCAGAATGTTATCACTTTGTATTTCCCACTATAAATTTTCTTCAATGTATCTATAAATCTTAGTGATACCATGATTTATAGAGAAATTAAAGCTATATGAATCATCCAATAAGTCCCTCTTTAGCACTGGTATAGTGGAAACACATAACATTATCCAAATTTCAAAATTCCATCATCATAAACAAAGTCCTAAAAATTCACATGATTCAAAACATTTATTTACTTCTAAAGATTCTCATCATGAGACATATACATTTTATCCCTTTCCAATAAAGATTCTTAGGAATCCAATTAATTAAGTAATGTTGTTTCACTATCCTTGAAAATTCTCATATCCATATTTTCATTATCAATGTACATTGGATCATTATAAATGATTACTATCTTTAACTATATTATCCATATAAATGAAGGCATTTTCTACCATATTTTCCATCCATGATTGGTAGTGTATTGAAAAATCACAATTCTTGAGCAGCTCGTGCCATTTCCATTTCCTCATATTGAGTTGTTTCTTTGAGAAGATATATTTTAATCTCTTGTGAATATTATATATCTCACATCATTCAAGAGAAATATAGTGTCATCATAATTTTAGATAAAATATTACATATAATAACTAAATATTATGAGTTGTATAGTTTTTTTCATGATTTGTAAACTACCGTAATGTATATGAAATAAATCTATCATTCTACATATGGACATTGTCAAGTCCATTCATTGATGCATCACTAAAAATAAAAAACCCACCATTTCGTTATGGTAGAGTCAAGATCAGTTCATTCACTAATTTTTTTCTTCAATTATTCAATGCATTATTAATTTTCCTTTGTAAAGAAAATCTTATTCCCTTTACGAGTAATCTTGGTTAACGAGTTAGCAAATTTGGAAACATTCTGAATGAAATGCTAATAATCACAATCTAAATCTATAAAACTATAGTCATAGATTATGTTTTTTGGTATAGGTCATTCCTAAAACGCCTTTTCCATTCTAGGATCAATTACAATTCAATCATTGGATACAATATGGAAAAGAATGAAAACAGTTTGAATCTATAATTTTCACTTTCTGAACATCCCATTAAAATATTTTCTTCTATGAGTCACTTGAACAACCTCTATATGGTTCTCAAGGTCCTCATTTATTTTAGAATATATCAAAAAATCAATAATAAATACCCCAAAAATCATCATGATATTATGTGAACACTCGGTTTATTATTTCCTTAATAATAGTCGATCTATTACTCATCCAAGTGCCATTACTATAAACTCGTAATGTCTATAACTTGTTCAAAATTAAATCATTAGAATATTTTCATTCCTTAAATAAAATTTATAATAACCGTATCGATGTTCATTTGTTGAATAATATTGAGCTCTGTGAAGCTGATCAAATAAATCATTAATATGAGGTAGGGGATACATGTTTTTTAATTTAATATAATTGATTTCTCTATAATTTGTACACATCCTTATGAAACTATACTTTTTTTAAGAAAATACAGAGCTTCCCCATGGAGAACCACTAGGGATAATAAATCATTTATTAATAAATTCTGCCAGTTTTTTCTTCATCTCAACAAATTATTCAATGTCCATTCTATAATGAGTCATTGGTAGAGGTCTTTCACCCGAAATTAAAGCAATATGGGGCTAAACTTCCCTTTCTAGAGGATGTATATGTAAATCTTATTGATATAAACAAAAATATTATTCCATAATAATTTCATCTATTATTTTCTGATTTCATTTCTCACTCATAGTTGATGTTTTCTCTTCCTCCCTAAGAATTTCATTTAGAAGATCTACTGGTTTTGGATACAGATATGACATAGTTTTTGAGGTTTTAGCTATAAAGATAATGGATTCTACATCCTCCTATCATTTTTTAGTTTCATTCATTTGCAATAGGATTTTTAATAATATTTTGAATCCTAGTCCATACATAGTATTATATCTAAGTAAATCATATCTATAATGACATGGTCAGCAGCAAAATAAAATTTATATTTCATAATGGGGACTGACCAACAATTCATTTTTGTAATGATACTTCCATTAAGAGTGTTAACTAAAAAATTAATTTCTTAAATAAAAATGGTAATTTATTATTTCCAAGGATATATGGGAATATATAAAAGAATATGATGATCTAGAATCAAATAAAGGAGTAAAATGTTTTGAGAATTTTATTAAAGTACCTTCCACCATATCATTATTAACATCAACCTCTAAAGATGTTATTCCATAATCATGGACTTTCTCCCTTGTCATTTTACAGGTAATTTCTTATTAAATAATAGTAAAATCATTTTAATAATGCCATTTCTCTTTAGAAATGTAGAATTTATCATTGGTAGCTTCTTTCTTTCCCTAGAAATCATGGGCTTGGTGGCCTTTTTCTCGAAACGTGTAAACAACTCACATTCCCTTTAGGAGAGTACAAGGGTGTTTCTTCCCAAAAAACTAGAGGATGGGAAACTCCGTTTTAATTCATTTTGATTTCCATTATTTATTCGGATTCCTTCTTCTTCTATTGTTTTCCCTTAAAGACATAAATTATAGAGAATTCATTCTTTATCATGATCGCACGTGTGACTATATCTTTATATGAATTAATATTTTAGGATACTAGTTCCCTCAACAGTAATGGTTTAAAACCTTCAAATCATTGATCTATATATCTCTCTAGATTACATTTGTAGTACACGGTACTCCTTTCTATACTTTAAAAGATACCATCATCCTTCAAAATGATTTTAATCTTTTTTTAGACTCATGGATTGCCTCTCCATATCCGCTCATTGTTTTCTTGTAAAATATTTTTATATGATAGTACTCTTAAAATCATTCCATCCTATATAAGAAATTACATCATACTCCATTGTGTTTTTAATTAACATTCATAATTAATTAGAATCATTTGAGAGATGATAAACTGCCATTACAACCATCTTGGAATCATTTTGTCCCACAGAGAGAAATATATTCTCTAATGAAATTATCCACGACTCACCTAAAAATGGGTTTGCAGTCCCATTGAATGAGAGAGGATGTAGTTTCATAATATGGTGTTTCATTTCTCTTCAATGTTGTATATAAGGATGCCCCATATGGGTAACGATATTGTTAATAACATGATTCAACTTTGCTAGTATTGTTATAAGTTGCTCAACACCTGTCCCAGTTCCATTACAAACATAATTATATTGAATAAGAGGGAATTACTTAAATGGTATATTCTTTATGATATGATTTCTATTCCTTCCTATAATTAACATTTCAAAGTTATGATATACCCTAAATTAGGTTATGAATCATAATTCAAAATCCTGAACTATAAATACACTTAATCATGAAATGAATATTTTTCCATAGCTAAACTATTGATCATAAATATAGATTATTTAGGAAAATGTTTATTTTATAATAATTCATAATGGTTTGTAAATAAAATGTAAATTATCCTAATCATATTACACAAGAGTGTAAAATAATGTTCATAATAAAGACCATTATCAGGTACTAGGTTACTTTTATTAAGGCCCGATACACCTTGTTAAATTTATTACCCCTAGGTAAAATTATACTCTAACCACATCCACCAGTAGTATCCAGATAGTGATGTACTTATTGAAATAACAACATAATTTCAACCATAAAAAAATTCTGGTATGTCCTTCTATAAATATCCTCAAATTCAATCATAGGTATATCTTACTTATTCTATGTTTTCTTAATCTAGTTTCCAATGATTATAGTAAATCTTTTTTGATACAAACCATAAAGACCCAAACCCCAATATCCCAAAGCATGTGCCTTAAATTATTATATTGGAATAGATATAATACAAACTTCCCAAAGGACAGATTAGTTTTGATGTTTTGGAATCTATATTACCTACAAGAACATTCCATGACAAATTGAAATGAAATAAAACATAAAAACTCTATTGGAAATACCCATAAAATACTACTTTTACTCTGAATGTCATTCATAATATACATATTCGCATCCTAGTGAAAAATAAATCATATGAAATAGGTGATATAAGATTCCTAGAAATAGTATATAATATAAAGGAAGGTAATATAAAAAATAAATCCTTTTGAATTACTAAAAACACATTCCATTAGAACATATACTTCATAATAATATGGCCATAATAAAATATGAAAAAATTTAATATATATAATCACATGATAATGAAGCTTAGACATGTATTTTATAACCTTTTAATATTAACATGGATAATCAATTAATTTTATCTTAATGATAGAATGAATGAATCCAGTCATCTGAAACATATCGTCAAGGACTCAGCCAATGGAACTAAAAATAAATTTTTAGTGGCTCGACCAAAATCGAATTCTATTTTTTTATGAGACCTACCAATTAATAGAGGGGATACAGTAGTCTCCTGACATCACTTTAGATATAAAACTACCAACTAATTTTAAAGGGGATATCCATAAACAATGTAAACATATGAAATATAAATAAATTTACCTAATATAGAAACATAATCACTAACCACTCTAATTAGTATAGTGATTGGTATAAAGATACAACATCCATTGTCAAAGAGATCATAAACCACGTTATAAATTTTTTTGGACATTAATAATAATATATTATTATTAATAAGTTATAAATTCAATATTTTTGTTGAAATAGATAAAAATATTTTAAAAAATCATTGATAAAATTCTTGAGTGGAAAACTACTTTTACTTTTCAAATAAGAGTTATCTTTGAAAAATCAATTGAATTTTACGTTATTTTTTGAATAAGACAATAAAAGAAAAAATATATTTTTGGATGAATTTTTTTTTAATTTTATAAAAATTTATAGTGTTTTAAAATATATTATGACTTGTTCTTGAAAATGGGTAATAAACAGAGATGTTCACTTAAACCAGTCTTGGTCATTGGGAAGAATTTAAAAGGGAACATTATAAAAGATGTATTCTACCATCAATGAAAGATGAATTAATATGGATATAATAATTTGTAACATATAAACCATATTTTGATGAATTATATAAAAATAATGAATAGTTACATTGGTTTAAAGAGTGATAGATAGCATAAGCTGAATGAAAAATGGTGGTTTGAGGAGAAACCCTTTCATTATGTCTAGAAGATTTCGGCACTTGTACTTAATGTACATGATAATAAAAAAAACTATTAATTAATAAATTTATAAACTCTTGTTCATATATTTTATATAATATAATTTTATTAACATAATTTATTCTATTTTTTATGATATATAGCAAACAAATTTGTCATTTTGTAGTGTTTCATTCATTGGTTTTCATGATTAGTTTACTTGTTTATAAGTAATAATGTTCATGTCAAATGGTTATAATTGACTAGAATTATTATTATATGTTATTAGTGTACATAATTAATATTTTTTGGTATTATATATTATTTTTTCTATATATTATGATGATTCATTGGATATAACATTACTGATAATCGTTTGATCATTTTGGTGTTTTTTTACTACAACTAAATAGTTTTTTATTGTTAATTAGTATCATATTTATATAATTGTTCCATAATATTAAATATTCTGTGATATATATATTTTAAATTTCTATCCATAAAAAATATTTAATGAACCTCCTTGAATGCATTAATGGAAAATGAAAATCAATCGTCCATGAGGTCTGTAAATTGACACATCACGGGTGATGTTTTCATTTATAGAATAAGAGAGAGATCGAAATGATATTGATGATAGATATTCCATTAACATGATATAATTATATTATATAAAGTATAATGTAGTTACCATGTATCTTGGATATGGTTGGTGAAGGATAAGAAAATAAAATAAAATGGAAGGAAAACAAAAGAAAATAAAGGGGAATTTTACCTCTTGAATTATCCTCATTGAGAACCTACTTAAGTGGATTGGTTTTGTTTTTTTAGACCAAAGGCTATTAAATATGGGGGAGGGTCTTGGTATGTGTATTGGGTAGATCTTTAAAAATGATAAATTCATGGATGGTTTGAGGATATGTGGTGGTGTGATGAGGTATTTATAGTAGAGGAGAGGGGTGTTTTTTGAATATTTTATTCATCTATTTATTATTTAGGCTCATGAAAATAAATATTCTAAATATTAACATAAAATATATCAAAATAATAATGGGATATTAGATATTATGTGATTAAATCAGCTATACATCACCTACGAACTAATAATTCACATATTTAACATTTATTAATAAATTATCAAATTTTAAAATTCACCAAAAAATCAAGTATTTTGGAAAAATATAAAAAATCCCCTTTAACATAATAAAATTTATCTAATTAAAAATAAAAAACATTTGATGAAAATAATTTTATAAACATGGGAAATTTAGTTTTTAATTAAATTCATCTTTTAACAAGAAATGATTCTAATTATAAATTTATAACAGAATTGATAACACTTGAGAAAATTATCAATGGTCTTCTAAAATTATCTTGAACTAATGAAAGAAAAACATATTAATTTCGAATAAATTTCATGAAATTAAATTTCCAGTTAAATCAATTTATTATTTAATGAATTTAAATTATAAATTTATAACATAAAAAAATAGCAACACATAATTAATATTTTTAATAATATTCATTAAGTTATAAATTGATATAATTTTTTCATAATTTCACTTATAATATTTCTAAACTTTTTGTATACTTTCATTGGAGAAGATATTATTCATTAGGATGCTTTACTATCCACATGGGTCATATTATTATACCTATGGTCATGTTACTATTTCATTAGTATATACTCCATATCATCTAGAAAAACCTATTTTTATTCATTATTTATTTATAGTGTTTTTATTTTGTTATCTAAGTGATTTTATGTTATTTGTACTTTATGAAATATTTACAAGAAGTGAAATTTGATTCATTTAATTCATGTTAATTATAGTCCAGCTCTTGCAGTTCACTTTTGGCATACTATTCAGATCAAGTGAACTTCTCTAGAAATGTCAGAGGAAATCACATGGCACCCTGCCCCTTGGAATGCCTCCCATGTCTCATGAATCCCTCTTGGATTTCCAACAATACCGTCTGATTCTCTTTAGGTTTGTTATTTTAATTATACGGGGACATCAGTACATGTATTCTGAGTCCTACGATAGAAATAGATCATGTAAACTGGCTCCCATGACATCCGACAAGTAAGGCATCAAGATCTTGAGATTACTTTTGGACATGTTGCATGAATTTTGTGGCTCCCTCCAGAAATGTCAACCCAGATCACGCACCACCCTCCATACATATATCTTTAACTCATACGAAACCATCCAACCATGTCTTCCAACATCAGTGATGACACCAGTGCAAGATAGCAGGATCACGTGAAACCCTCAAATCATGTCAGTCATGATCATGCGATAGCTTCGATGATCAGCCAACTGGGTCTTCTGATGCCCTACAAACATGTTAGCCTTGTATGTACGATGACCATCAGACATACCAACCATATAAAATTATTTCTCATGGAAAATACACCTCAATTATGTGATTTTATTGGGACATGTTGGTAATACATACTTTAACTTTTCATGCAATCAATCATGGAATTCCAAGTAGAAAATCGACATAGTTCATATACCGAAGCTGGATAAATCAAGAGGGAATCCCAAGTCATTATAAGATTGTGTATAATAAATATAAGGGTAGCCTCAGAGTGTAATCCATGTCTAAATAAACTATCATAACTCTAATTAATAAAATAACTATGGTATATAGGATGCCATTAAAAGTATATATCTCCATATAAATCATCCAAAGGGTTATCCTAGTTAATAATTCATTCATCTATAAGTTGTGAGAATGATTATTTTATATCTATTATTTCTCACACGAATCCTAGATCACATTGACATAGGGGGTTTCAATCATTATAACATTCATGGCATCATCCACTATAAAGAGAAGAATGTCAGGTCATCTGAGGATCAATGGTCTTGATAAACTTATCCAACCTATATATATGGGTACCCTTAGTGTGTAATCTCGTACCTAATGAACTATGATGAATCTTAGTCATGAATTAACCAGTTTATGTAGGACACCTGCATAAGGTCTAAAAACAAATTTAAATCCACTTCAGTCTAAGTCTTACCATGTATATGAAATTCTAACAATCATGACCCGATGTCTCCCATTAGATGACAATACTTCAATGTAAATTAGTGGATTATGTTGAAATATATCTAGGATGAATTTATTCCTACCTAAATCAGTATTCATTGGATTCCTTCATATGTTTCTAGTTCTATATTTAGTATCCAATAGGTTGACCACCACATAAGACCCGAATACATATTAAATGAGCCTAATTAAATTTTAACCCAAGTTTCTCAACTCGACAATAAGTCACGTCATTATAAAGAGTCTCATTGAGAGCGTCATTGGAATCATTAACTGATCCTTCAAGGGAATCCTCAATGTGTAATCCCTTATTAGGGGAATGATATAACTACCCAACATACATGGGTATCTTCCTTGGGTCATGTCCTAAGGGTTTGAATGAACTACAATAAATCTTATTTCTAACATACCTATTATACATACAACACATCCATGTGGTTCGAACTAAAATATCTCATGCACTAGTGCCACCATATATGTTTCTCCTATTCAAATTAAATTTCACTAGTTCAATGAACAACATGGTTTTGATTATTTTTAAACACAATGATATGTAGGAGGACTCATAATGGATCAATCCCCTCATTAAAATATCTAATGCCTCCCTAGATAAATCCAAACTCCATATTTTCTTGGTTTTAATGAATAAATATATATGAAATTATCCATCAAATGAAAATTGATGAAGAACCCCATATACATACAGATGGATACACCAACAAGACCCCCTTCTAACTATATATAAAGATACTAAACCTATGACCATTATCTTATAGAAAAAAGTCCTATATCGATCTTTGGATGGGATTCTCAAAAATATCTTAAAAATATAACAAAGTCTTTGAGTAGGTGACAATTCCACCCAAAATGGTTTCATGAGACCAACCATTCATCCTCCTGACCAATGTGATTTCCTATGAATCATTGGTTCAAAAACACAAATTGACTACCTACCATAGGAATATAGGTATGTACCTAGATATGGATGAGGTAACTATTGGGATTTTCAATGAATAGATATCAAATGGGGATCATGATGTGAATTATTGAGAAAAACATTGACCCCCCCACACAAAATCAATCCATCATAAAAAATCCACACACTTCATTATAAGGGAAAGACAATGGTGAAACCTCCATGAATCTCTTAAATAATAGTATGATCAATTAATCAATCATTGTTCCATTTTTAATTTCATATAATACAAAATAATTTTTATTTAAATCGATGTGAATCTCTCAAATAATAAGAAAATAAGTTAAATAAATTTAATTCCATATGTTCTTGAATAATATATGATAGAAATTGTTTTGAACCCAATGTGAATTTCTCAAATAATAGAATGATTAGTTAACCATGGGTTGGGCCATTATTTCGAGCATAATATAAGAATTACATGTTAAAACTGACATGATCTATAAAATAATAATATGACTACTATACCACGACATAGTTCATAGGGATGATCCTATGTAGCTAGGGTTGTCATGAAAAATTCCACCCCCAATTTGACATGTCCACTTGAGTAGAATGGAAAAATCATTAATAAAAGGAAAATTAATATAACTATTCAAATAAAAGTGAAAAAATATCAATCCCATAAAAAGAAAATTGATTTTTTAACTTGTACCTTATGTAAAACATGATTGTAGATACTGCTCACATAAAATGTATCGTGATCTATGATAATTTTTTCATCTATTGACCATTATAAAAATCACTTTCAAATAAAACCCCTATGGTCCTTGTAATTACTTCACCCACTAGACATATTCATCTTAGGATGTATAATCCAGTGGTATGGGAATACCAAATGCACAGTATGATCTAAGCCATCGACACTACCCGAGAGGCTCTCTAAACAAAGAAACAGATGCATCTGTACCATCTGATGAAAATGTTAGTAAAGTTAGTGGCATTCTTTTGTATAACCAACTGCTTTAAATGTTTTTTCCAGAACAAGGAAATCACAAACTTCAATATCTGGTGAATGGTTACTATGGAGAATACTATTCATCCATTCTATGTTAAGGAAAAATGAGGAGATCTCTTGTCATCCGTCATTTCCAGTGCCATCCCACATGGAGAATACTATTCATCCATTCTATATTAAGGAAAAATGAGGAGATCTCCTGTCATCCGTCATCTCCAGTTCCATCCCACATATACTAATAAGTATCATACTAAAATTACCAACTGACACATTGTTAACTATATAACCAATTAATGGGAAATAAGTATGGAATATCATGAACAAATAGATCTATATAATAATTAGGGGGCTTATATACCCACTCTTGCTAATGATGTCTTCATTCTTATTCGGATTGTAATCAAAAAGTAAGGTTAAATCCCTACTCCCTATGAACAAGTCAGCTGGAATATTTTTTTAGTAGTTATGGGGGTGGTGTGTATTCTTAACCCCCGTTCAAGAATTAAATTGGCATATTATGGAAGAAAAGGAGGGAAAATGTCAGTTCATATCACATCTTCAATAAAATATATCTTCTATTATATAGTTGAGATGAAAAATGTGCAGTCTTAAATAAATGAACGTAGTTTATTAAAATTCCATTACATATTAGAAACTTTTGAAGAACCCCACATACATATTTCCATTAGAGTAAATATAAATTTATAATAATATATTCCTATCCATATAGAATGGGAAGTTCAACGCTCTTATTATAATGTACCAGTGGTTGCTTCAGATAATGATATCATTCTTTCTTTCTTCTATAAGTATTACTAAAAAAATATTCTAATGGAGGATATGTTAGATCGGGATAATAGTCTCATTAGAATAGGGGCACCCCAAGTGACCATGGGACATGACTCAGGATAGTGGCTCATGACTGCTCAAAAATTTTGAAGGCATATTACGAAGGAAACAAATGTGGCTCATTACACTATTCTGGCAAATTCTAACCATGTGATATGGGAACATTCCTATGATAATTCCTATATTCATAGAAAAAAACCACCAAAAAACTCTAAAGACCCCTGATTAGGATCATATCCCTCTTCTAGATGGAACATACCATGTGATAATAGAACATTCCATGAGAAAATTCATATTCCTATTAGTGAATATTCTAGACATATTCCATGATATCATAGATTCTTTTTGTATATTTTTACTTCAGATGAAGAATGAATTACATATACATATTTTTAGTAAATTTAAAAGGAGGATCATATTTATTCAGACACTCTAGAAGCTCGTTGTTATATTCAGGTGGGGAATAAATATTCAAACAATGGTAACATTTTTATTCCAATTGGGGGTCACTATTTTAGAGTTTCACATGCCTTAGGGAAGCATCATATTTCTACAACAAAAGACCAAAATCATGACCCAATGTGTCAGGATCGAGCTCAAACTCTATTTATGATCATGGATCGTCAAGTGAAATGGAACATTCCATCGGATACACTCATTTTCATTTAAATAAAATGGAATACATTTACATATTATACAAGATTCTCAAAATTCTTATCATGCTCCCATTGAACAAGATGGTTATAAACAGGGTCTTCAATTATTCATATAGAAATGTAATATACCTATAGAATTTAAAAATGAAGGTTAAAGTATTACAACCATGATGAATAAAAAGTATCATATCCTAAATATTCTCAATATAAGTTTCCATTATGTTTTTTGTGACATAATATCAACACCCCTAGGGTCTTTTAAATCTTCAACCATAGAATAAGATTATCATTACTATGATAGTCCTCCTGGTTCTACTGTGGAGATGTATCCTAGGGTCTCTACTCCTGACATCCTCCATCTTCAACCACCCCACCATGATATCTCCCACATACATGTAATTCTCTCCTTAACCATAAACCTTCATATATATAGGTGTTCAAAACTCAAATTCCTTTGTATAAAGAGGTGCTTGAAATTTCGGGGGGAAACTAAAAATGATTCCACATCATCTTCTAGCTGCACTTCACTCTAATTATCAAGAGATCTCATAAAGAATATTCTCTGGCCTGGTCAAATTAATGAATGTATGATTGATGAAGAGGAACATGACATAGAACTATAAAAATAGTTAGCTGAAAAAAACCACGATATTTTTAGCAAAACATACTTTGAGGTCTTAGATGATCTAGAAAAAAAATTTATGCCTTATCTATGCCAAGATATGTAGTGAACCCATCTGCGATCGAAGACTAGAAACCTCCCTTATTCATGAAATGAGGGTTTCCTTTAGACCATAAAGATAATATTTTTCTTTCTAGATCATGCCATTGTCTCCATGGCCTAGAATGAAAAACCATAAAATCAGATCAAAAATCAACAACACACTTGCTTCCATTTAATCACAACACTTTAGTAGTTGATCTATAAATTCTTTTCTTGTATATGTATTCATGTTTGGAGAAATAAAGTTGAATTAAAATTTTCAGTACCACAATAACATTATAACCCCTCATATATAGTGTATGTTAATGCCATATCATTTTGAAAAAATCAAGGGAACAGGTAACACTTACGAATTTTTGGAATTTGAAAAGAATTAAATAGCATCAATTGTTCTTCGACATCACCCAAAGAGGAAGATAATAATAATCAAATATTTTGGAAATGGCCCCTTGAATCAATTAAAATTCATTCTTTACACAAAATAAATGATTTTAATCCACCTGATGGAATCATTTATAAATAGACTACTGTCATGGGATTCCACTGCACCGATCTCATACGAAATCACAACCATGAAACGTCATATAGGCCATAGTAATAGATTCTACAGTAACCATCCAGAAGTTAACACAGCTCAATGGTCTGGGGAAATATCTACCATTGCATCAACCCCTGATATTGTCAATTCCTATGAAGATTTAAGACATGCCAGACGTATTTGAAACTAAAATTTCAGCCCACTGGGATGTGGGAATTTATATATCCTTTTCCATCACCATTTCCTCCAACATTCTAAAAAATCCTTCGGAAATAAATTATGGATCCGGATCAAACCTATCTCGTTATGATGGGGGAATTTATATCCCAATGTTCATCTCAGGATTAAAAAAATCCCCAACTAAAATTATTGGATCCTCAACAAATGGATTAGTGAATACTGGTTGTATCTATGTATAACCTCCATCCTTCTAGGGTGGGTTTATGTTCATAATCATCAGCCCCATAAAGAGAATTAATATTATACATATTGGGAGGTAAATATCAATGGTCAATATTCCTTCTATTACAACATCCACAAGGGAAACCTATTTTATTCAAGTTGTGTTTGAATAAAAGGAATAAAAAATCCCTCATGTTCATTACTCATAGGCCCATGCAGGAGGAGAATACAATGAAGGAAATCATACCCCACATGGGTCTCAACCCAAAAAAGACCAATATTTTCAAGGGTTCATGGCATTATCCAAATACATGCAATGACAAATCATCCTATTGTGTTGAATGTAATGGGACAACCACCATTCTCTAATATAGCTCAATTAATGTTAATATTTTTAAGAAAAAATAAATTTTTGATCATTGAGTAAATAAATAGGGCCACAATATGGAAAGAATAACCTGAGATGAGTGTGAATTTGATTCACCCACAAATGATACATTCACTAAAAATCAAAATATGCATCAAAATATGGGTCCTACAAATATCAACTTACACCCTCAATAGTGGAAAAATTCCAATGGTTAAGTGAAATCATTGATACATCTCAATCATAGCCAAAAAGAATTATAGTTCCTTTCAAGGATGATTGCTTATTAAAATTTTAGAATGTGAAAAAAACTCATATAGAAATCAACGAGGACCAACTGATGGGAAATATTCCCACTAAGTATCATCATTAGGGTGAGATGAATATTCTTACTCTAATAACTGATCTTACTAAAAAATATTCATTTGGGAATCACATGAGCTACGAATCTTGTATTCCATCCTATATTAATTTAGAATTCATAAATGAACATGGAATTAATCCATTGCGATTAAAGTCCCTCCCACTCCATGGTAATATCTTAGTGTATTCACTGGTGAAGAATCAGTGGTAGATGAAGATAATTCCACCATAAAAAGTCTAATATGATCACTATAGATGGAGGGAAGCTCAAAAAACATTACCTTTGAAACAAATCAGGGTCATAGAGTTTTATGAAATTCTAATGGAATTCATGAAAAGGAGACATGTTCCAATGAATCCATAGAAGAATCCCTATCCTGAGTGGGTGGAATAAAAATTTCCTCCTAATTGTTTTCGAAATACTACATTCTCAACCATTAACGATGCCGGTGACCCTAAAAATATTTTCAAACACATTGTGTTATGATGTGGGATGATGATGTGACATTGAGATCAAAAGGAGGAAATGAATATGATTTATTTTTATAGACACTAATTATTCCATCATTTGTTTGGGACAATAGCCTTCTAGTGGGATTTGTTGCATGATTTGAATACCTTCTACATCAATTCCATTATTGTTTCAAATCCATGATGAGGTAAATAAAAATTTTCAACCTAATTAACTAAAATAAATATGTAAATGATAGGGTTTCTTACATTATAGATAGACATAATGGTATATCCTATTAACATATAATCCCTCTCTCATTTGAAATATTATTGGATCATTGTGATGAAAATCTCCTAGATGAGTTGCAAACACCTCTACTGCCATTGATGTATTGAGGTGGGTTCGGTGAGACTATAGAAATGAAATAATGTTTGGAGGACACCATTCATAAAAATGGGATAAATTTCAAGTCATTACTTAAATAGATGGGACAAGGTTCCATAATCTAGAAGCTACCTCTATTATCCTCACACCAATTGGAGATCCCATTCAAGGATCTGTGTAGGCCCTGGAATTCCTAGTAGTTAATGTCAAGTGGAACAACAAAAAAATCACCCTCATACATAAGCATAGTGAATTAAGACTCACTCAAGATTTGATGAATAGACGAATAAATCCTACACCTTCATAAATGAACAAGTATCAATTGTTTCTTTGGTTCCCTAGACAACAACCTGCTGAAGCAACCATATATCCAGAATCCCAATGAGGTCAACCTCAATGATTTTACCATCATAATCCCTTTCCATATATGTTCGGGTCACAATATACATGGAAATATCATATTCGAATACATCATTCAAGGCTTGGTTGACTCCATACAGGTTGTGTTAGATAACTACTTAGATCAAGTGGCATGCATAGTTGTCACCTAGTCAAAATAAAAGGGTTATTGGAATAAAGCATCCTCCTAGTGTCGATATATATTCAAAAACATGATAAGTAATAAAATTGATTAAGATCATTCCGCCATGAGTCTATAGTTATTTTGTCCCAAAATATCTCCACCAACCAAGAAGATGGCATAAGGTATGTCTACTTAAGGTGGTGACACTCATCGGGTATAGTAGGAGACAGAAGTGGAAGACTCAAATCTTGTTTTGACTCAAGAGACAATACATAAATATTAATTCCATACAACATATAAAGAAGTGGTACCCCCAACAAACAAAACCCACGTCAAATTAGTATCTCATGTTTAGTTATATCAATGTTATACATGAGCAAGATTACCACTCTGATGAAAGATGTGCCTCTAAGTACGATTTCCTTACACAAATCCCGGGAACATGAGGTCTCATGCATATGAGCGATCAATGAAAGTTATAGAATGTGAATGTTCAAACAAATTATATAATTAACATCCCAACTAATAACATATATGAATTCAACAACCATCTAAAGAACTATATAAAACCCAAAAATGAACAATGGAGTCTATGAACCCTCCAGTGGTCATCCTTATCCAGTTATCTTGCATGACAACCATGTGGTGTGTCAATTACTTTCTCAGTCCAAAAAATGGAGATGGTCAATGTGACTCGGGCCATGAGAAGTAGATACTTCCAAAACCACTAAAAAAAAGAATTCCATGCACCTAAAATTCCTCATATCATGGGAAAATTTTCAATGAGAAACCCTTATTTGGTTTGATAAGTCATTTGGTACAATAGTATGAAATTATGAAATAGTGGGTGGTTTTCCTGGATAATCTCTCAATCCCCAATGTACTCGATATTTCAAAATAACTCCAAAGGGAACTCACTAATGTTTTCCAAATACTTGAGGAATTCGAGAAATAATTCATCACAGATGAGGTATATCAAATGGATACTATGTTAGTAGGATACCATGTCTCTATATCATTCTTGTAGCATGATTCAGATGATGTTATCTATGTACACATTACACAAAAATATTCTTCTAGTAGACTCAACACTACCAATATCTGAAGGGATATTACTGAAAATTGTTGCATGTTCAATATCATCCAAATTCAAAACATCAGATTCCTGATATATAGAAAAGGTGATTTATATTCCTCAATGATTACCATTCAAATGTATGATAATCCTATGCAATGACCTATTTAAATGATAAAACTAAATGTTGAGTTTGATGATATCAAATATAATGCGGTGTTTATGGTTATCTAGCAAGACACCACATACAATGTCCTACTCAGAAGGCCATGTCCTTATATTCACATTGGGGTACCTTCATTATTATGTTAAATTTTGAAATACCCCCAATTTATGGAATTTTATGCATACCACATGGTGATAAATTTCCCTTTTAGAATTATGAAGCCACATATGATAAAGCAGGTTTCTATAAAAAGGGAGCCAAACATCCAATAGTGATTGATAATATATATGTTTTAGATTCAAATGGCTTGGATACACCCATGAAAATCTTAAGAGTATGATCGATAGAGATAATGTTGTCTCCAAAAATAGGGTTTTAGGTAATACTCCTTCCCATAGACGTCCAAGAACCTCCTCTACCTAGTGATAGATTCAAAAAATAATCAAATCCTGAATCTCTCTTCAGTGAATATGGATGTATGATATGATTATATTTATTCCTGTAGAAACTCTCCCCTTAAAAATGATAGTGATACCCCTATATTTCCATCTCCACATGAGAATTTCTTTACCGACTCAGAGGTGGAAGAAGAATAGGATGACCTCAAGAATGTCCCTCTTGTATTCATGGAAGGTGTCTCTCCCAATATCTATGAGCTCAGAATGCTAAATATCATATCAAAATAAGACCCACAACCTAAATTGATTAGTGCTGACAAGAACCTATATGATAAATATATATTCATCTCATTTTTACATTAAACCTGATATGTGTTTTCTTATAACTATACAGAATGTCCTATATTGAATCTAGATGTGGCTATACACTATCTCACCTTGCCCGAGGACTTTCGGTCATCTAGTATGAAGAAAAGAGTATTCACCCCTCCTATAGTACCAAATAATAGTTTTAATTTGATAAAATTATAAAATAATACTTGTTATGAGAAGTGGAATTCCCATGTTTTCTTGCTAATATTGTCCCTACCTAGAAATAGAATGGACATATTATGGTCTAAATTGATTTCAGATACCTCAATCAGTTTTTCCCAAGGAATAATCCCTATATCTGATCGCATAACACTTTATTGATGAGAATTCTAGATTTATATATATTTCCTTCAAGAATGGTAATTCATGGTATAATCATATTATGATATCCTCTAATGATAAAGAAGTAACATTATTATGATCACCCGGATGGATTGGTTTTATATTAGGTCATACCACTTGGATTAACGATTTGTAGTGAAACATATAAACATGCCATAAGACATATCATTTACCCATTCATTATAAGGATTGAAAAATATTATGTTGATAAACTAGTGATCGAATCCTGTCTGTGATGTGATCATTTCATGGATCTTTAAATTGTTCCTAATAATCTACGGTAGTTAAATATAATGATGAATCCACTAATTTTTTTTGAGTAATAACAAGGAAGTTCCTTTTATATTTAGTATTCCATCATTAAATCAAGGACATAATAGATAATAATAGTGCTATTTTAGAAATGTTATCCCTCATAAATATCAAATAACTAAGGGGGATCCAGTAGAACTCTGCCAAAATTTGGTTACTCCTAGACAACATGGGCATAAATTATCACCCTTTTACTAGGATAATAATGTACAGAATCTCAAATGAATGGGACATGGAATTCCAAGAGGCCATTGAATGTCACAAAAAGTATCTACACCACCCAATAGTTTTAATTATTTTAGTGGAGGGGAATACGATCATCTTAAAGGTGGCTGTCATGGAATAATTACATGGAACCATCCATGCACAAAATAATGATATAGAGTGTGAGAAAATTAGCTATTACCTCAGTTGAAAAAATAGTACATACTGATACCTAAAACTCATATGTTGAGATGAACTACCTCATACTCATATTTTCAGTGCAGAAGTTGATGTGATTCTTGGAGAAACAAGAATTAAACCTATTCTATTCCATTAATAGACACAATGGAATCCTTGTCCAACCGATGCTAACTGGGTTCCTGGATTGATGTTTGGTCATTCTACAAAAAATATAACATCCATATCATGTCCAAATAGCGAATAAAGATAGTAATCTTGCTGATTTCCTTACGGAACACCCCACAATAGAGAGTACAACAGTAGACACTGAACTCCCATATGAGAAAGTTTTATATTCCCATAAAACATTGTAATCATGGGAGACGTATTTTGATAGAAACAACCATATTCTTATTGAAAATGGAATATATTATTTGAAGCAGAATCTAGTTAGTTTGGGGATTATATTTTTTTTCTCCAAAAATCAATTTTTCCCCTACTATTTCTGACTATTTTAAATATAAACAAATAGTGAGGTAGAATATGAAAACCAAATCATTGGATTAGAACTGTGGATAAATCTATAAACATCCTACTAGAATATCAAAGGGGACTCAATAATTGTGATAAATTTGATCAATAGAGAATATTATATAAAAGTACGAATTTCCACTCTAAATGGCTACGTTAGGGGAATAGTGGAAGGATCCACTTTTGAGCCCAAATATCATCATGTACCATAATAACATAATTTTTTCACCAACTCATTTGATAAAGATTCCACAGTCAATAATATACATAATCATAAGGATCATATCTTCCATATCACACACAAAATAATGGTCCCATCAATCATCTTCTTTGATCTAGAAGAAATTAGTCATTTCAATGCCACTAAATAGTGTGATGAACTAATATTCAACCCTAAATGTATATAAGACATTATTTTGTATAATTTAAACAATAATATTCTATTAAACCAACATATCATAGAATAGATTTAGGGTTCTGCACTGACCATTACCCTACCAAATGACCCAAATTAGAAAAGAAACATCAAGATTGAAGTTATGATGAAATCCTCCTCTGATTAAAAGAAGAATAAGAGATATACACAATCATTTAATAATTCCCTGTAGGCTATTGTGGAACTAATCAATCTGGAAATAGGATATCCCACCAAATTCTGAGGATGTGATATTACTATAATGCCCTGATATATATACTATGTGCAATTCACCTATATATGTCATGTATTCTAGATCAAGGAAAACTTCTACAATTATACCCCAAAATTTTTACATATAGATAAATATTCCCAGTAATTTTCCATTTGGGGAATGAATGTTGTGGGGAAATATCTTGTATCCACCGTTAATATGTTCATGTAAACCCTTACTACGACCGACTTCTTCTCCAAATGGGATGAGGCAATAACCATTAAAGAGTTTGAGATAATGAAAACTCGTTAACTTCATAAATTCTCATATCATCACTATGTTCGGTGTCCCTCACACAATATTAATTGGAATTAGCATGATATTCTATTATATGGGAATGAAGATATGGTTCCTTTTTTAGAACATCGTGTCTAATCACTCCTCTATATATAATGATGAAAAATGGAAAAATAGAGGCCTTCAGTGATATCTTTTCAAACATAATCTTGAAGATGGGGACTAAAGATAAGAATTTATGGCCAGATAAACAACTTCATATTTTATGGGACCACTGTACCACCCCTCTTATGAATGTAGAATAAAATCTATAATCATTTTTATATGGGATTGAGGAAGTAATCTCTATATAATTTCAGTTTCACTCACATTGAATATCCTTCTATGAAACACTCTTTAATGATAACAATTCACAAAAATGGTGAGTTTATCTTGAATTACTAGATGATGATAATTTTTGTTCATTTCAAAACCCATGATATCCACCAGAATTAGATCTCATGTGCCTTCAGCAAAAAGGTCTTCTTCAATTCATTCCTCCAAGGAGAATTAGTGTTGGCTCTCAAAATCCAAATGATACTAGGGAAAAATCCCATAATTATTTATCCAAAATGCGATGGGATATATATCAATAATGAGGTCTATCTGTGAGGATGCTATAATTGGACACAATAGATCGGGAAATTTCCACACTCCCCACCAATATGAGGTTTATCAATAAGTACATTGCATAGCAGTCCTAAAGAACCAAGTCCTGGATGAAAGACCGTAATCATTACAACCCGTCATGTCCTAACCCCATGAGATTAAAATTTACAGAGCACATCATCATAGAATGACTTAAAATTGAAAAGATCCACCAATGGGCCATCTTTATCCATATCATACGACCCAATCCCTGAATGGAATAATTTAAATAGAATAACATCTCATGTCCAAAGCTCATGACTCTAAACTGTATAGAGATCATCATAACTTCATGATGTTAAACTGAATGGATCCACCAATACATAATTTTCATTCATAATAGGTAGACCAATACAAACAATAAGTATTTTAAACTTCATAATGACTCATGTATTTACCAGACAATGTTTAGCTGTATAGAACTGGTCCTTACCGTATGATGTTAAACTGTAAGGAATATGTCCTTACTGAATGATGTCAAACTGCATTAGAATCAACATATCACAAATGAATCAATCCAAATGAGCTATATATATGTAAAATAATGATTATATAACCCCTTACCAATGTTATATTTATCTCCAAAAATAGATTACATAAATTTGAGAATTATTTTTGGCATGATTCTTGTAATCAATGGATACATATTGATGGATAAACCTTTATTTTTTTGGTCCCATCCATAGTGTCACTTCCCTTTAAATTTTGAGTTCCATATTCCTTACCACAACACATTAAATTTTTTGTCTGATATCCGTGATTCATGAGATTAAAATATGTAGGGTTATACCACTATGTACAGAATGATTCTCATTTCAACAAGAGATGTATGGACAAAATTATCCTATATCTTGGTCCATCCACCTAATGAGAAAAAAATTCCCATATCATCTCTCTAATATCCTATTCGGGATGATTTGATTCATTATTATTCATTTTTTATCTAACGGAGAATAGCTCACATGAGCATAGGAATTTCAGTAAGGGGATTCCTGACATTAAAAAAGAATATTAGATCATGACAAGGCAATCATGGTCTTTAATGGGTGACCATAGAGGGAATAACATGATTCCTCTCTTCAAGTGATTATACATTAAGGTTTTTTTCCTTTGAATGAAAAAAAAGATCCAATCCTTTGTACCTCACCCAAGAGGACCATTATTTCTATATTTGGTCTCATATCATACCTCTATCCAATAACTATGTGTCACATGATTCCTAACATTATAGGATACATAGTGACTCCTGATTCTTATACTTTGGATCTAGTTAAAACAAATAAACATAAAACTTCCCACTTAAAGCATATGGATCCAGTATGAACAATAATCTTGTTTTTTATGAACTATGTATGGTTTGAATCCTATTACCACTTGATATGTAGTGACCCTTATATCGAAAATATTTTGGTCCATATACAATATAATTTTTAACATCCTGAAGCCTTCATCCTTACTAAAAGACATTAAACAACATGGTTTCTTATGAAATATGTGTGGCTTGATTCATGACATTATAGGTTATGTAGTAATACCTAGATCTCTAATATTGTGAAAAAATACAACAATCGAGGTAATCAATTCCCACCTAGGCATTTAGGCCAGACCTGTATAGATAGATTCTTGTTAAATTACTACATGTATCATGGTTTTTGTCATCATAGGATAAATAGTGATTCCAGAATCTTTAATCCTTTCCCCTGATGCAAAAAATGATCAAAAATTATTTCCAATTGTATAGGGGATAATCCATACAAGACCATATTCCATATTTATGAGTCAGATCTATGTGATGCAATATTTTTCTTGTAATACATATTTCACAATTGTAAATTTTAGTCACCACATATTTATCACATTACCATTAAACTACAAGGTCATTATCTTGTTGCATTACATTTAGATTATACAATTACATCCTTACATCGTGAAGTTAAAAAATATGGAAAATTTCATTTTCCATAATGTTAAACTTCAAAAAAGCAATTTAATAGCTTCTATATAATGTTAAATTGAAAACACCATCATAATTCTTCATCTCTCATCAAATGAATACACGAGAAGAACCCTCAAAAAGAATATTATGGAGTTTGTCAACAAAATTTTAGGAACCTGAATTCACATATCTCCCTTAATTTATTAATCACCTCGCACTGATGAAAACCATTCAATGAAAATCTAAAGGATAGTTTATATTTATGTTTCACTATGATATAGATGCATTAGGACTCATAATAACCAAACCGAGAAATATTAGCTCTGCAATGAGGGATTTATAATCATTTTGAGACTGAATTCATAAAGATGGATCTCAACACTAGATGTAGTCTTGTGACATCACTGTTATGATTTTACAACCCCACATCTCCTAATCTGATAACCACAAGCCATTATTTACAACATTACTTTCACTCTCTTAGAAGTATGTTGAAGTGATCAAGACCATGGGTATCCAAATTGGGCCCCTATGTATCATCCCTTATAATAGGTCTATTTTTCCATGTACTTAAACTACATGTGGTTTGGTCGAACATATATGACCATAAAATATCTCAAACAACGGTCCAAATCTCAAAAAAATGATCTATTAGTGATGGAGACATAATACTTTTCTGTTTGAAACCCCTCAAAGGGAAGCGTAAGAAAAATTCCACTCTCATATCGCTGAACTCTTCATGTTTAGACTTTTCGAAAACAATTGTGCTTTAATAAACAATTCTTAAATATCATAGAACATGCTCTATATTCCTACAACAAACTAACAAATTCTTGTTGGAACCTTTATATTAGTAAAACAATTATAGTAATGAATTTTCACATCTCATCACCATTAGAACATGTTCCCTATGTAGTGATATAACCAATAGGGTTATCAAAATAATACTGAATATTACAATCTTTATCAATAAAAATTCATGATTTGAGTGCCTCCAATCACTTAAACCGTTGTTGGACCTTCTAAAAGGATTCTTCGGTTCAAGAGGCCCTTTGTTTAATTATGACTTTATAGCTATGGCTTGTGTAAATATGCCTATGGTCATAAAAAAAATCACTCTATTGAAAAGGAATTTTGATCCTTCTAAGAATTGATGTCACCAAAACCTAAATCCACACCTCAGTTCATTCTAATCCATTCCCAGTATAATTTTCCCAGACCATACTGATGACCTAAGCACCATGACCCATGATTTACAATCAGTATAATGAAATTATTCATTCGGATTCGATATCCTCAATGTTATGTTTCCAGGAATTGTACCCTTTTTCAAATAAATAATGTGATTCTACATTCTTTAACTTTTTATGGACTACACATCATGATTTGAAACCGTAGAGTGTAGAGCTCTAGATTAACAACTAATATTCGAACATCCCTAGAGTAATAGAACTTTTCTTGGATAGCTCTTTTCCAAACCCAACATTTAATATGAATTTTTTTCTTCATTAATAGTTCATAGCCCTAAAAAATTAATGTATATCGTATTTTTTTTGACAATTATTTCAACACATAAGGGTTTTCCACTACACAAAAAAGTCCTTTGATCCTTGAAGGCTTGAAACTTCAATCCATGTAAGCCCTATAAACAATGCGGTTGAAGTTGTAACCTCGAGGTGTTATGGTCTACCTCGGAATTTATGCCCCATTACGTATTCACTGACTCAAAATTTGGGGTTATGAAATATATCACCCATATTCCAACAATTCATTTTGAACTATGATCCCTATTATTTCAACTTCTTCCAATATTACTACCGTAATTCATCCATAATCATTGGAATATAGTGGATACACCTTTTTTGGAAAATGATGCAGACAGATATGGTCATTGACCTACTATCCAAAGAAATATCCTACTTCCTTGAAAGGAGATCTTATCATCATGATACTCGACAATACCATGGAAGTACATAGAATCCCTATATTCTTTGATTTATTCCTAGATGTTCTTCTCTATATCCCATAATCATCAATCAAGTCCTAGTAGCAAGATTTTAAAATTCATGGCATCCCATGTTCTGTGTTAAATATCCATAAACTGCTGTGACAGAAGGATTGATATAAAAGACCATAAACTACAATGATATAAGATATGATCTAAAAGTACCTAAACTACGATGATAGAAGTATCGATCTAAAAAACCCCAATTTATAGTGATAAATTTCCCAAGCTAAAAGACACTAATTTACAAAAATAGATGGTCCAAACTGAAAGGACTTAAACATACAATCAATATTGATTTAGTCACAAAGGATAGAAATGATTTTAAGGCCCACCATATGGACTTAGAAAAAATAATGCTACAGGAGACATGCCTAATGGAATCAGATAAATATAGGGAACTCCATCTATAGGACATATATTCTTTTAAATTATCCATTTTTTAAAATAATAATTCTCGGGATATATAGAGTACATATATCAGTGTTAAAATTTATATTAGTGGGTATTCATTAGTGTTTCTACATAGAATTCTATTATGATGTAAATATTTTGATCCTTGAATTTTGGTTTGCATGATATTTTTAAATGGATCAGTTTCATTGATAATATATGTGATCAAGCAAGAATAACTTGAGAAATCATCAAGTTGGTAATATTGTTACTAGAGCCAAATTACAAAAAACATCCAATGATGGATTCATGATTTATTTGGAGAATATCCTAGGAAAAACATTCCTAGAAAAGGGGTTCTCTTGAAATAGGTCTCATGAATGAATCTAAAAATCATTTAATATAAGAAGGTCTAGTGATGAGATCAAATGATAGAGCCAGGGCATAAGAGTTATGATGCATGGATTGTTGGTGAACGAGCTTCCCAAAATTTCCCAATTTATTGAACCTACCATGGAAGATAATATGTCACCTAGAAGAAAATTAATTTCCCAAGACACTAATTAGATACTATAATAGAATCAAAATAAAAAAAATTCATTCCTCCTAATCGTCCATCTGTCACCCTAGATGACGCTCCTAATGGGGGGAATTTTTTAACCCAAAAATCCAGCATAAAAAATCCAATAAAATAAAAAATAAATAAATATTGGTATTATTTTCTCCATAAAATGGATGATGAATATGGCCATGATCGCACATATAGATTGAATCTCTTGAAGGCACACTATTTAATGACATGTGGATGTTTAGGCATACCAACATGCAACACTCTTATCCTATGTTTGATCCCCATAGCCCCATTAAAATTTCCTTCTACTCTTGATAAGTCTTCATAAACAGTCATTGGTCACATGGTGGAATCATAAAAATAACTCCCCATTTCAAGAGAATTATCAGGTTGTAGGTTCAACACAAGGCATTCAAAAATCATTAGAAAAAATGAGGGAAATATCCCAAAGGTAAGATCATATAGTGATCATAAATATTCGATAATGAATCACTAATTAGTAGTGTGATTTTCTTCGACAACACTAATATAACCTTGTGGGATCCCCAACCAGTATAATATATATGAAGGATATAAAAGGAAGAAATACTATAGGCTATTTTAACTGCAAAGACCAAGTGATTTTCTCAAAGAAGTTCCCAAGAAACCAGAATTTCATTATGACATTTCTGCCTTGCCATGTGATATCCCTCAAGCGTGTCATCCCCACCACATGAATGTATTTGAAAATTTCAATATAGTATCACTCTCCCCCTTTGTCTCCAAAAATAAGTAGAAGGGTTCACCAATGATAATATCCTCACATCACTATAAGACCATTTATGGGTCACACAAAATATGACCTGTGGGGAAAGTGATTGTCTTGGAAAAAGTTCATGAAATACCACATAATAACCATGAATGTGACAATTAATTAAATGAAATAAAAGTGAAAATTTTGGATCCTATGAAAGTCATAAAATTCATGAAACACACTTGTGTTCTCTGAAATACTTCACAAAGGACAAATAGAAAGACATCATTTTCATGATGAGGTTCCAAGAAATGTTTCCTCAGATCATCCAAATTCATTTAATCTTGCATCATAATATCACAAATTTTTATTGAAATGATACCCTGACATTATGAATGTCCATTTAAAATTCTATATGATTAATAAATACTCTTTTAGATGGAAATTATCCATTAGACCAGGTATTCATGGCATGGTGTCTCGATCACTAAATTTCAGGCAATGCCCCATAATGACCTACTGTAGGATCTCGCAAAACACATGACATCAAATCCATCCACTGACTCCATCATAAATTAATGTTATACGTTCCATGAAAATAAAAAAAAAGTATGGTGTAATGTCTTATAGATTCCCCATTCTAGTATGAAAAATGAAGTGACTTTTCCTAATAACCTAGCACTTACACGTCCAGAAATAAATGTAAATTTGTCGGATTGGATAATATCAAAATAGTGAATTTAATCCTTCATGTATGATATAGATAACAACTACAGTGATCATTAAGCATGTGTATGAGTTTATCCTATTTAATCATTATTATTATGAAGTACTTTGGTTTGGTCAGGAGAAGAACATAATGCATACCTGGTAGATCACAAGAGACATTAAACAAGATAACACTAAACAAATACGAGTCATATGAAATAAATCGATAGAAAAATTACTAAAAATATTGGAAACTTATGTGATAAAAATAAACACAAATCCTCATATGATTTACCAGAACCATGCAGTTCATGCGACAAAACCATAAAATTTCACTGAGATCATTTGATGATCATTTTTCTTACTATTTTAATCAAGTGAAGTATTCCTTACACATTATAGCACGTCACATGGATCCACTACTGTATGTATCCATGGTCATTTGAATCCCTCTTCACTCACTATCAATACCTTGTTATAACCCTCATACATGTCTTCATAGTCATATAGAATCAGCAATACATGTCAGCTTAGTCTTGTCATAACACAAGGTCATGTCAACTGTCTCTCACAACATCCTCTAGGTACGCCATCCAGGTCTCATTATGTCCTATGCACATGTTAGTTGGAATTCCTGACACCCTCTAAAAATTTCATCCTATTTGATAGATTACCATCCAATAATTTCACATTACGTCTTGTGACTCCCTCTAATAGTTTAATATTTCATTATTTATAAAACTAGGGAATGTAATCTCGATTATACAATTCTCTCTAATAATGTTAGATAAGATCATGTGATAGATTCTAAGATCATCTATTTCTTGAAATGACCTCTTGAAAAGTAATCTGTGGTCATGTAATGACCTTCTAACCTGCCATCTAGATTTTGGGACATCCACAAGGGAAGAAAAATGGATCATGTGACTATCCATATACATGTTAGTAATACAACCTCTAACTTGTCTTGTAGATAATCAAATAATGTTTTGCAAATAATCGATGTATATTAGGAAGAAGAGCATATATTTTAAACCATACATCCTAATACTTGATAACCTTCTTCATCATACATATATGGGTATCCTATGTGTGTAATACCCGAAAAAAAAACTATGAGATCCTTGATTTCATCCATTGTTGGGATACATAGGATACCATCTAATGCTCAAGATCTGTATCAAACCTCTATAGGGATATTTAAAATCATATGTCCCATATATATAAGTATTAATATTGATTATTTATTATCCATTTTTCTCACATATATAGTAGCTCACATAGGCTTGGGGAGTTTCAATGATCTAATCAATCACGTCAAAAGCCTCCATAAAGAGAATTATGACATTTATAGTGGGAATTGTTGGACTTTTTGGCCTAAAACCAAATACATTGTACTTTATTTATTGATAAATATCTTATCACATCTTGGTTATTTTTTTTGCTTGACAATGCATTTGAAAATGTCATAGTGATAGTTGTTGCACTAAAAGGTCATAGTAGATCCCTACTATGATGAGAACCATTATTTACCATAACACTAATCTTGAATATATGTTCTATGGTCAGAAGAATTTATAAAAGGGGCATAAATAATACAGGCCATTAGGGGCTAGGAGACATAAAAAATTAATGAACCTTATCATGGTGTGCACCCTTGGTAATATCAAGGTGGATATTATGATAATGAGGCCCGCCATTAGAAAATCCACAATTCATAGTGTCATTAGATGTTCTTATCTACAAATGTGGGTATCGGTCCTTAGACATTAAGATTATTATTAATGGTTATTACAAAATGCACATATATATGTATTGATGCAAACCTTTATGACACACCCTCCATAGTGAGGTAGGATATTTTGGGTGCGTCATGATTAATACTGCTTTAATAGAGAACGCGAGAGAGGATTTCTCCTTTCTGTTCCACAACTGATGTAGATACCTATGGTACATTTATGGAATTGATATAGCCTTAATTAATCCATGTCCATTGTATATAGGGGGAAAAGTTCAATTTCGAGAAGTCAATGAGAGAATAATACAACACATGGGTTGATGGCACCAGTAAGAAACCCACTTGATTAAAGATATCAATACAAAGGGATTATATTACCCGGTAATCATTGGTAAGAGGTGACATTCCATTATAGCATTCACTTATTAATCATGGGTTCCTTGGCATGCTTCTAGATGCTAACCTTTGAATTTAGGTAGGCTCTACCTAATTCCAATGAGAAAATATGCCTAGAGGGTCATAGACTAACATTGTCCAAGTAACTCGTTTAAATATTAATTTAACAAGTTGAATTATGATTATTCCCGATGGTGGTTTATTAATTATTCGATGATGTCTGATCACATATATTTCAACACTAGTTATTCTAGAGAATATATTGATGGAGAAATGATATATATTTATTAGATAGTAATGAAGTAAATTTTTTTATGAAATAAATATCCATTATTCAAGGTCTAATATATGTTGTTGAGTAAATAATGAAAATGGAAAACAAAAGTACACACTATGTTTACTAATATACATGCAGTGTAGTTTTTCTGGGGATGTGTGAGTAATAATATTATTTAATTAGTTAAATATTATTTGTTGTAATTCAATGGCCACATTTTAAGTAATAATAATAGTCAACTATTGTTATAAGACATAGGATCTTACTAAAAATTAAATTAAATTAATAAATGATTTCAGGTACTTAATTCATTTTAATATTCTATGAAATTAATAATCCAAATTATATAATTATAATTAACCTAGCCATTTTAGGGTGCTTGTGTACAACTAGTCTAGAGAAAAATTTTATGAAAACAAACAATTCTTTTCTACTAATAATTCTCTCAAGATACAAGAGATATCCTCCTCCACTGGATCAAGGAGAGCACACTTCATGTGTCTCTCAAGGTGATCTAAGGAGGACATCGCAAGAGAAGTCTCTTTCGTTCTTGCACCGGGAGATCCCTTCGGTGAAGTCCGGAGATACGTGGAGAATGTTTGGATCACCGCTAGAGGAATCATAAACATTGATTCAATGACGCAACATTTGATCACATCAGATCGTTTCTCATTCACCTTATCTAAACGAAGTTTTAATTCAATATTGTTTAAAATTAAAAATAGGATGTCATCCGGAGGTTCAAAAGATTCCTGAACATATAAAACTATAAAAACTGCTTGTATTTAATAGTACACACCACGTAGTATAGGTTCCATGCACCGGGATGGTCCTCCAAATTAGGTTGTGTCAATGGATCCTATCTCTATCTTTATGAATTTGTGTGTTGACCGGGAACATGTGGCACATGGTTTTAGGATGACATGTCGTGTGGCCCATTTAACACTGCATGTATTCTCGTTCGTGTTTGGGTAGGACCATATACCCTATACACAACATGCCTAGAAGGAAACCGTGTAACATGGATACTACACAACATGTGTCCCACTGAACACGCTATGTACTATGAAGATTTCTGAAGTACATCTACGTACCATGTCCCCATGCATGTAATTATGATGGACATGGAACAAAAGTAGACACTGTGTAGTCAGAACTACATGTCGTGTACTCATTCAAATTATGAAAATTTATTAATATTTATTAATAAATTATACACACCCTTGATACATGTACAATAGTGTCGGCGTAATTTTGTGGTACAACATATGATAAGAGTTTTATCTATATGTGATTATGATTACATCAGCATAATGTTCATTTCTAATTATTTGGTAGCCATTAACTGGAATTCACAAGGATTCCTCCAAGTCACAAGTTATGTACAACGAAATTTTAAATGGATATATTTGTATCATATTAAGATGGATGATAATGTTAATGAAATTAGAAAAAGATTTAAGAAAAATGGATTGATTAGTTGTTTATAATTTATTAATTCATGTTTGATTTATCTTAAACAATAATTATTATATAATTGAATGCAAATTTTGTGTGTGTAAATATTGTTGCATCTTTGGATGATCATGGGACAAGCCAAGACCTTTTTATGTGAATGGTTTATTTTAATATATTTATTTAAATTAATTTGTTAGCAAGTGAACCTCCACCTCATTAATATTTAGGTCTAGCAAACTCAAGGTTATTTTAATGTAAAAAAATGTTTTTCCACTCCCCTGTGAGTGAGATAATATCAAATGTAGTGGATGGACCACCCAATCTAGTGGAGGCGACTCAAGTTAGGATTCAAGGTGAAAACAATCCAAAACCGTACAATTGTGGAGAAATTTAAAGTCGTAAACAAAACCCAAAATGTTCATGGTGTTTATCCCATAGGTCTTGGGTTAGATTATAATCCTCTAGATAAACTAACTAATAGAACAAACTCATGATCATACCTTTTATTTTATTTCATTCATTTTCATTTTTTGTATTTATTTGGGGCTTGTTGTCACGATCATAAAATTAATGAATTAAACAAGCATGAAATATGGAACAAAAATATGAATGGATTATGCGTAAATATTATCTTAGACATGGATAATCACATAATCATATCTTACTCAATATTGAAAATCCTAAAATTAATGATAATAAAATTTCATTTTACGTATAGGAATAAAATCCCTCAAAGAAATATTATGTCGGTATAGCCTTCCATAATAATGGATAGAATCGATCACTAAATCAATGTGCTTGACTGACCCTAGTTGGGGTGAATTCAATTATCAGGGAATTCTAATTCAGGATTTTGGGATGACTTGACTTGGTTCACATCAAGAGTTTACTTCCACAGTGTGACATGGTGTGACCAAGAAGCAAAGGTTTAGGAAATCAAAAATAAAAGGATTTTAGGATTGGGTAGTCCACTTAGCGGATCAGGGAGATGCAAGTAAATGTAGTTGAATTTGTAATTCCTACGTAAAACCCCTCATGTTACATGAGAAACCATATTGGGGGTAATTGTAAGAGTAAAATGGATAATTTCCACTATAATACATATGAAACAGAATATTATGAAGTCAATGGTGAGGAAAATTGGATTAAGAAAAAATAAAGGGATACTAATATTTAATATAATATTTATTTGTCTCAGTTTTATCATGATAATGTAATAAACATTTATCATCTAACTTTTTTGAAATATATTGAAAAATTAATTCAAACATATCTTGAAAACCATACTCGAGATGGAAAACCTTATAACCGACACCAATTTCATGGAATGGAAGAGGCATTTTTGTGTCATCCTTCGCCACGAGAGAAAATCGTATGTGCTAAAAGATCCTGTTACAGTTTTTCATAGAAAAGAGGAAAATACTGAGAAAAAATCCCTATATATGAAACAGATTGATGATACCAAAAATGTCCAATGTTTAATTCTATCATCCATGTCTAATGAGCTCTTGAATCAACATGAAAACATGGATTCATATAGCAGGATGTCACACCATAAGGATCTATATCAACAGAAGGAAAGACTAGAGAGAAGTGACATCACCAATTATTTTTTCACCCCTAGGCTAGGAGAATCTGTGTAATTTGGGCCTCATGTAGTCAATCATATTGGCTACATTGAATTCCTGGACATCTTAGGGATATTGTTCCGGAATCAGTTGCATACATATCCAATCCTATCATCACATCACAAGACACTTTCTAGCTTTATTGTCAACTAAAACATGAGAAACAATGAGAGGACTCTATCAGAACATCTAACCTTAATTCGCTAGGTATATAAGGACATGCATCATGACAAACTTTCATTTCATAAAATAAATAAGAAAATTAAGGACAAAAAATGGGGCTAAGGATTCATAAACAGTCTATAGTCCCTGATCATTGTCCCTCCATGAAAGGGATGATCCAGAAGTAGTGCATGGAATGAGAGGTGGTATGTTTCTTATGTGGTATGCATGGCCACTGGAAGAGAAACTGCACCTAGAAGTGTGGGGATGATAATAGTGTGTTCTTTATCGAGTGTAATCTTTCCATTTAAACACATTTCATATTAAATACAACTCGTGGGGCACACATCATTATTAAAATGTAGAAATGAAGTATTTTTTTAATGATTACCATAGGATAGGTTGATCGTTGAGCTGCCAATGGCATAAGACTGGCTGTATTGGCCATTGGAGATTACCATCTCACATCACCTACTGGGATGATTTTGGTTTTACATAACTATTATTATGTTCCTGGTGTTACTAATTACATTACTTTTGTATCATGTTTTGATATTGATGGTTTTTTTCTATTTTTGGAAATAAGGGTAGTTTCTTTTATCAGAAAAATGTCTGTTATGATATGGAACATTTATATAACAGTTTTATATATAAAATTTCAAAATACAAGTGTTAGAAAACGATAATGATATAAAATCGCATGACTCATACATCAACCAGTTGTTGCATCACCATCCCAATCATGTAAATGGGAATCTCATTGAAATGCTCTGTCAAGATGGTTTTTTTTGACAATAATGAGCTAAATCAACTTGATAAATGTCACACTAGTTTTCAAGGTTAAATGACCAAGCCAAAATGTGGTGGACAAGGTGAAAGGGCCCTAGAGATTCTAGTATTGGTGCACACGGATGTTTGTGGACCATTTCTAGTAGATGATATAGGTATATTTTCTTACTTAATTACTTTTACTGATCATTTGTGTAGATATGTCTATCTCTTCAAAATGAGGTATAAGTTAGATTCCTTAGATAAATTTAGGGAATTAAAGAATTATGTAGAGAATCATCTTGGTTAGATGATAAAGAAACTTTGATCAGATCTAGGTGGAGAATATATGAACCAAGAGTTCATCAACCTTGAATGGGAGTTTTTTATTCTATCTCAACTCACTCATCCTTATACACCACATTGGAGTGTTTTTGGTGAAAGAAGAAAACGCACCTTATTAGACATGGAAAGGTCGATGATGAGTCATGCAAATATTCCATTATCCTTTTAGAGATATTCATTAAAAACTATAGCATTCACATTAAACTGATTACTAACTAATACGAAAAATGGAATTTCATCCGAGATATGGAATGTAACAAAACCCGATTTTCCTAAACATATGTATGGGGATGCGAGGAATTTGATAGGGCCTTCTCGGGAAATAAACTAGCACCCAAGGACATGAAGTGTATCTTTATGGGATATCCCAAAGAAACGAAAGGATATTACGTATATTACCCTTTAGAAAAGAAAGTTAATGTCTCTAGACAAGCCATCTTTTTTGAGAGGGATCACATCATAAGAAAGGATAGTGTGCGAAAGATTGATTTCGATGAAGTTGATGCTCAAGATACACATGAGTTGGTACGGGAACATGTTCCAGTGGTCCACAAGGAAAAGGTTCCAAAAACAACATTATTGTGGAGGATCTCAAGTGAGGTAAGGTAACCAAGTAGATTTGGTTTCCTAGTCATTGATGATGGAGAATAATTATTTTTGAATAATGACAAACCTATCTAATACAAGGAAGAAGTATAAATCTCAAAAGTTGCAATATGGCTAGATGGTATGAATTCTAAGATGGATTCCATGTATTAGAACCATGTTTGGGTATGGGTCTACGAGCCAGTTGATGTTATATATGTTGGATAAAAATGGAGATTCAATAGATAACTAGAAGTGAGAGTTCATGTTAGAAAATATAAAGCAATGATAGTGGCTAAAGGATTCAGACAACATCAAGGAATTAAATTTGATAAAACCTTCTCACAAGTTTCCATGTTTAAATCCATATGGATCATACATTCCATATTAGCATAGAAGGTCTATGATATTTTTTAGATGGATGTAAAATAGAATTCAGTAATGGGATCCATTATGAAGACGTCTATTTGACACGAGTAGAAGGTTATGTGACACCAGGTGAAGCCAAAGAGCTTTGAAAGATAGAGAAATAAATTTATAGATTAATGAAAGAATCCAGGTCATGGAACATTCGATTTGATGAAGCCATAAACAAATTTGATTTCATTAAGAATGAATTTTAGCCATGTGTTTATAAGTGGTTTAATGGGTATTTGATCGTTATCCTAGTAATATATGTTTATGACATATTGGTTATTGGAAACGATGGATGAGTCTTATAGTAAGTTATGGACTGGTCGAACAAGATTTTATCCATAAAGGAATTGGGTGGAGAAACATATATTCTAGGGATAAAGAACATTCATGATTGATATAATAGACTTATTGGACTATTTCTGGGTACATACAATGACAAGATACTAATGAAATTTAGTATGGAACTATCCAATAGGGGATTGGTTCCAGTTCCACATGGCCTACATATTTCTAGAAAACTGTGTCGTCAAATAAAACAGGAGAAAGATATAATGAGTAAGATCCCATATGCTTCAACTATAGGATCCATCATGTATTCCATGTTACGTACCAAGCTTGATGTTGCCTATGCACTAAGCATGGTAGGAAAATATCAATATTTTCTAGAAGAAAATCATTAGACTGCTGTTATGACTATCTTTATTTATCTGAGAATATCTAAGGATATGTTCCTAGAGTCTGGAGGAGATGATAATCTTGTAACCAGAGGGTATGCTGCTGCTAGTTATCAGATTGATCAGAACGATCTGAAGTCGCAATATGGATATGTTTTTTTCTGAATGGAGGATCTGTGATCTAGAAGAGATCACAGAAAATAGTTGTCACCAATTTTACTGTGGTGTCAGAATATATTGTGGCTTTTGATGCAAACAAGGCTGTTTTCTGGATTCAGAACATTGTCCAAGAGTGTTATGTGGTTCATAGAAGTAAATATCCAATCACATTGTGTTTTGATAATACTATAGTGGTGGATCTTAGAAAAGAACCAAGGTCACATAAACGGATAAAGCACATACTCCAGAAGTATCACCTATTGAGGGATTTCTATCAAAGGGGTGAATTTGAAGTGGGGATAGTGTCCATAAAAGATAACATGCTAGACCACATGACTAAAATCCTATCATAGTTGAAGCATGAATATCATGTGAGGGATAGCAGGTTAAAGGTTATTAGTAGTTGGCTCAGTCCAAGTGGGAGTCTATTGGAGTTTATGGCCTATAACCAATTACATTTTGCGTTAATCATTTATAAATACATTATCACATCATGATTATTATTCTACGTGACAATGCTTGTGATAATGTTCTAAGGATAACTATTGCATGAAAAGGTCATAGCGGATCCATGCTATGATGAGGACCTGGAAGTTCCATAACACTATTCTTGGATATATGTTCTATAGATGAATGACGTTATTTGTGGTACACAAATAATACAAACCATTAGTGGTGAGGACTCATAAAACATTGAGGAACCTTAGAATGGTGTGTCCCCTTCTTAATATCTAGGAAGATATTATGGGAATGAGACCTGCTAGTAGGAAAACCTCATTTCATAGTGTCATTGGATGTTCCTATCTACAGACGAGTGTATTGTTCCTTAGACATTAAGATTATTATCAATGGGTGTTACAACTCACGCACATTAATGTATTGATGAAAACTGTGACGCCAAACTTTTCACAGTGATGTAGGATATTTTGGGTGCATCAAGAGTAATAATTCATTAATAGATAATGTGATAAAGGATTTTTCCATTTTGTTCGATATTGGAATTAGATATCTTTAGCCCCTTGATGGAATTGATATATCCTAAATAAATCTTTGGCCATGGTAAGGAATGGGAAACTTCAATTTCGGGAAGTCAATGAAAGAACAATCGAGCACATGGGTAGATGAAACCAGCATGCAACCCTCTTGATTTGATTTATCAAGAGAAAAGGAATACAATGCACAGTAAGCATATGTAAGATGGGACACATCATTTTGGTGTTAACATCATTCTCTATAGGCGTCATGGAATTTTTCTAGAAACTAACCATGGAATTTTGGATAGCTCCACCTAATTCCAATGAGAAAGAGGCCAAGAAGGTCACTCACTAACTGTGTCCAAGTATCTCAGTTAAATATTAATTTAACAATTTGAATAAATATTATTCTCTATTTTGGTTTAATAATTATTCAAGGATTCCTGATTGAATTTATTTCAAAATTAGTAATTCAAGAGAATATATTGTGAGTTAAATAATATATATTTATTAGTGAGTAATGTAGTAATATTTAATTAAGAAATAAATAGCCATTATTTATGGTCTAATGATTGTGGTGGAAGAAATAAATAAAATGGAAAAACAAAAGTACACAACATGTATATTAATATAAATGATATGTATTTTTTTGGGGATTTCTGAGAAATAATATTATTTAATTAATTAAATAATATAAGCTATAATTCATTTGGTGAATTTCAAGTAATAATAACAGTCAATTGTTATTATTAGACATCGGTTCTTACTATGAATTAAATGAAATGAATAAATTCCTTCGAGTAATTAATTCATTTTATTATTCTAAGTAATTAAAAACCCCAATTATATAATTGTTATTAACCAAGCCATTTTATGGTGGTTTTTCACCATGGATATAGAGAAATCTATCAAGAGAAAATATAATTCTTTTCTTCCAAGACTGCTCTAAATCTTTGAGAGAGATCCTCCTCCACCGGATCAAAGAGAGTGCTTTGTATGTGGCTCGAAAAGAGATCTAAGGCGGACAATCCAAGCCATGGATCTTCTTCCCTAGAACCCAAAGATCCATTTTCGACATCTATATATTCATGAATCATGTGTGGGTCACCTATAGAGGAATACTACAGATGGATTCTACAACACAATGACAAATCACATCAGATAGTGACCATAAATATCAAGGGAGAGAGAATTACATCATGGTAATCCTTTTGTTTTAATTAAATTAATTATAACCAACCTATGATAATCTTATCTATAGTTCTAGGACTCCCATAATTTCTTTCAATCTTCATTTATTCAAAATATATGGTGTTTTATTATCGGGACGTATCTCAGATTGATTGTTGTTAATAGAAAAATAAAAGTTGGGCGCACCCACCAACACACATCCTTTGCGCCCAGACCTACATGAATCCCATGAAATTATGACCTTTTTCATCCTACATATAAAGGAATCCTCATTGTCTATTAGGAAACCTAATAAACTATAATTACTCTAATTCCAACCTTAACTAGGATACTTATGAATCATTCATAATGCCTGAGACCAAATGGGAATTCACTTTAGTTAATTTTCCACTGTGTGTATAACATTCTAACCAACATGAACCAATCTACCTCAAGTGCTAATCATCATTCTTCATCCACTGGCAGATTGAGAATTCACTGAACTGTAATGAATCTAATTCTTTCCTAATAAGGACATGCAGGATTCCTTCCTAAGGCTCGGGGTCTATATTATACATCCAATGTGATGTAACATCATGTAAACCCCTCATATATATACCATTAGGAAAATTACTCTCTATCCCTTATTTCCCAGCTAGATAAAAGTTCAGATGGTCTTAGTGTGTCGCAATTATACCCTCATTGGAATCATGAATCTACACTATCCAGGGAAACCATAGTGTGTAATCCCCAGTATGTGGAATTATATAATTACACAACACATAGGGTTATCTACCTTGGGTAATGTCTTAAGAGAATGAACGAACTATAATAACTTTGAATCCTTCTATAATAAGGTTACATAGTACACCTCATCAAATTTTATTCTCAAATAACTAGTTCCCCAATACCCCAATATATGTAAATTAAATGTGAAGTTAAACATCAAGGGTTTAATGAACAATATGGTTATTGATTATTTGTTACAATATGATAACTAGTATTCCTCATAATGGAATAATACAATCCTGAAAATATTAATTGACTCCCAAAAATACTGGTTTTTCATATTATACATATTAAATATATAACAACATACCCATAAAATGTTAATTGATGAATACACGTGGATACATATATATGGATTATCCAATAATATACCCCTTATTTCTTCATAAAAGGAGACTTAACATAGAACCACTATATTAGGGTACCTTGTATGGTATCATGAATAGGAAGAGATTCATGAACCTATTACAAATCTCTAAAGGGTCCTAGAATAGGAAATGTCCCCTTAAAAAGGTTGTGATGATATTGACCTCCCATACTCTCAACCAATGTGACTGTCAATGAATCATTTGGTCTAAAACTAGAACTAACTACTAGCCTTTGGACCATACTCAGTCATGGATGTGGGAATCATTGGGAGTTTCTATGAATAGTTAAAAAATGATGATCCTAATGTGAATTATTATGAATAACATTGAATACACAACAATATTACCACTGTATGAAATCCACACACATCATTCCAAATAAATAAGAATATTTTGGTGGTTTCAATATCATTTATATGATTGATGTATGGTTTACCAAACCATGTTCCCAAAAAATGATGCTTATCCAATGATTTAATTTTTCAAAACTAATTAATTTCCATTCCAAAATTAAAAACCATTAATTCTAATTTCACTACCCTATTTCCATATGAGACACCCCATGTAAAACACTTTTTTAGCATGCCTCCCATAAATTGATCTCTCCAATCTATTTATTATTCTTCTAGGGTTTCTCCATGATTTAGGATTGAATAACTATGGTATAAATTCCCAATCATTCTCTTATTATTGTCCCATAGGTTTCATATTCCCTCATCTCTATGTCAATTTTTTAGATCCTAGGGTGTTCAAGTGACTCTATTTTTGTGATCCCTTTATATATAGGGATTAAAATGTATTATTCATGTTAAGTTCACCAAAAATTTCATGTTTCAATGCATTGTTCTTGTATTTTTCTTATTTTTACCATTGCCTAAAATTTTATTATATAACTATTTATTATAAGAGATTTATATTTCTTTGTTAATTTCTAAATAATTTTATTTCCTATGTCTGTTAAGATATTTTGATCACAACATGGTTTTCTTTTGATTATCAATAATTTCGAAGGGTTATTTCTATTTTAATGGATTATTATAATTTTATTTCACTTCATATTAAAATAAAATGTTCAGTATATGGACCATATAACTCATAAAAGATTAAATTTGTCTATCAAACAGATTAATTGTTCTTTAAGTTAAATTTTGAATAGTTTAACATAGAAATTATTGGTCTGATTGATTTAAAATGTTTTACATGAACTTCATGAAGTAAATATTATTCTTTTAAAATTTAAAAATGGGTTTTGGATTTTTTTTGTTTTAATTTCATGTGATATGTGAAATTCCATGTGTTTTAAAATGGATTAAACATAATTTCATATCGAAATTTACCATTTTTAAAAGAAATGACCCCATTTGGGTGGGGAAAAATATATTGGGTTGATTATTGTGAAAGTGTGTTAATCCATTAAATCTATTTAGAAATGGTTTTAAGAGTTTTTCTTGTAAAAAATGTTTTCCAATTACTTTAGGTGGGACTCCTAATGATATTTTTGTAAATAATGATTTGAAATGAAATTTCAACACATTAAAATAAATTTATTATCTCCTCAAGGGATTTTTGTGATCCACATCAGTATAACCTTAAATGATTTACAAATGGAATATATGGATTTGACCACATTTATTTCACTCCTATTTCTACTCATTTTATTTTGGGTTTTTTTTTGTAATTTTCTTGTTTCTCACTTATTATGATGTTTTTTATTTATGAAAAGGTTCTATGATTATAAAAGAATTTGGGTTTACTATTATGGAAATTGATGAAAGGTGATATCTATTTTGTTATGTGATATCATTCTTGTGATGAACATTTATTTAGTTTATGCTCACCTATGATTTTTATTGGTCATGGAAACCCAGTTAACCATGATAGAAACCTCAATTTATTCACAACTTGGTAGTTTGATCATTAACATGTTAACCATGGTGATTTTAATTTCTTGATTTATGTGAATACATCCGTGATTCTTGTGTGTTAATTTTATGGAATCTACATTGTTTGTATCTGATGAAACGTATGATAGTAGTTTGTACATATATTTTAAAATAGTCTAAGATCATCTGACATTAAAACCAAAGATGTGATATGTTTTATGTATCATTTCCTTTGTTATTTATATATAGGCTTCCCATGGTTCCTTATGTTCTCTTGTTTTTAAATTGATTGAGAAACCATTATCTTACTGTTTCAATTTTAATTCCAACCATTGTGGTTCTTATTGTGTTATATTTAAATTTCACATAGAGGAGTTTATTTTTGGTAGAAATTGATTTTTTATGTCATTTCTATGTGTGGAAAGTTTATTTACATTATATTATTTTCATCAATGTTTGGAAAAACAATTCTTGATTAAAATCATTCAACTTGTATTTTTATAGTAATATTGAAAATGGGTTTTTTTGTATGAAGAATTTCATTAGATAAAAAAAATATTTTAAAGTGATTGTTTTTATGTAAGGAATATAATGAAAATAATCAAATATCTTTGGACATGATATTGGTTTCTCATGAACATATTATTGTAAAACCAACATACTAAAAAAATTTAAACAATATTGAAAGTGGATATTCAATTGATTATTGGAATGTGGAAAAAAGGGTGGTGGCCTAGAAAACATGTTTGTGCTCATTCCTATTATTATATTCTTATTTAATGTTTTATTTTTTATATTTATTATAAATGGGGTGTATATTGAATCTGGGGTATTAACTGTGACTTGAGGTACCCTAGAGGTTACATTTAATTTTTTTAATTACTTTCCTTACTGGACCTAAAAAACAGGACACACGTATTTATCTTATTTTTATTTAATTTCAGGTAAATTATAAATGTTTATTTTTTATTATTAAGTTGTTTGTAAATCTATGAATGTTATTTGTTGGTGATATGAGGACATTGCTTATCGTTGCATTGATTTTTTTTATCTTCATTGTATGAACATATATCTTAAAAAATTGGATTGTTCAGAGCCAATTTTTTTCCTTAAAACACTAATTTAAGGAAAAAAATATTTCCAATGTGGTGTTACATTATTCTATTGAACATGTTCAGAACCTCTAGAGATCAGGAACATAATTTGGGCTATTAGAGAACTAGGATGAGTATTGGTTTTTTGGACGCCCTATCTTGTTTGTTACACCAATTAATCTGTAAAATAAACCGTATGTAATATATGATGGTACTATACATGGTTTATTATGGCCTTTTTGATGGAATGGACCGACTTATGTCGAGTATTTTTTAATATATATGGTATTGAATGATGAGTAGTAGTTACAGTTAAGATAATCGAGAGAATTATTTTTCACTAGGTAAACCCGATATCTCCTCATTATTATGCCACTCAAGTGGAGCAGGGATAAGTGAATAAGCATCCAAAATGTGGTGTGTTTATCCTATCTCCCACTACATTATAATTCAAAGACTACGACACTCCCTTTTTGTTACAGTTGTTAAGGATGCACTTCTTCATACTTCTTCGATTGTGTTGTGTACTCACCCATGTGGTAGGGTGTAGGTATCACACAATAATTATACTATTAATATAGTTCTATGATGGAGAGGATTATATGGTCAAACTAGGTAACACAGAATAATTCTAAAAACACTAACAAACTAAGAGGTTCAGTTATCCACCAAACGTTATAAAAATATTTTATGTTGTTTTAGGTTGATGGATCATACTTTATAATCCTCTTAAATTAAGTTTTTATTATTATTATATTTTATAATAAATATTTTTTATTTTTGAGTTAGTTCTTCTATTAATCTTCATGTTATTTGATCAACTTTGAGGTTGATGAGTATTGAGGAATTTTCCACTGAGGTAGTTGGGAATGTTATTTGTTTCTCCTATGGAATGAGTTTCAATTATTGAGCCATGATTCAATTAATTGACTAATAATTTGAGGTTATACCTTATATTCTACATGGAATTGGTCCAGGTCTATTTTTGTGGGTGGTGGGGATATTATAACTTCTTCAATTTCTAGTATTTTTCCTTTTATTGATGTTGGTGGAAATATATTTGAACCTATTGGTGGGAGGATACCTATATCTTTATTATACCATTGTTTATGGATCATCCTAATGTGTATTTTTATATTCACCTATATATGGTATTTCTTCCCACACATATTTTATCTATTAAATGGTGTACTTATTGACTATGATATAAGTGAATATAGAATCTATGGTAGCCTAGAGGGATTTTAGGCATGAAATTCTTAGGATTAGAGTAGATACAACATATAGATACCCCATTTCCCATATATCTAAGGATGATGATTTAGTTATTAGTATTTAGGCCTGGTATTTTCTACCCTATTATACTTATATTAATAATAAATTTACATTATATATTTATCATATATGTGTGTGAATATTTTATTCTCAGTTAAAAATTTATCTCCTATATGATGGGGGATATTTTTGGGATGGTGTTGTATATCCAGTACGTGATTTGTTGGTTGTGTCCCACCATTTAGTCTTATTTATACTTCGTTCATGTCACCATAACCTGTTCATTTAGCGGTTGGATTGTGATGGAACACTTAGCTTACTACTATGCCAATACATAAATATTTGGGTCATATCCTATCAAAATGTCGCTACTTCTTCTTATCTTCATTGAATAGATTCAATAAAGAAAACTTCTTATTATTATCTTGAGTTTCTCTTCATAATTAGCATATATAATTCCTGATCTCAATATCATCACTCTATAATTGATGTTTCATTGTTGTATAAATTGTTTAATCAAAAAATACACTATGATCTGAAGATATTATCTCATCTAATATAGAGTTGAGTCTAAATCATTTGTAAAATCATAATAAAAAAAATTATTCTAGAGGAAGATAATTCTTCACAATAATTGCAAAACATCAAATGTTACTAGCTTGAATTTTTTGTTATTTTCAAAATTTAATATTTTGTTAGTTTTTTGATGTTTAGATGTTTAGAAAATTGGAATGTAAGATGAGTGTCACCAGAATCACATAGTCATTGTGGATTGTGCACCCAATCCAAGTGATCCCAAGAGGTTTCATGGTTTATACATTATTCCCCCAAAAAGGTTACCTAGATGTAATTTTTTGATACATATGATTAATGTTCTTGGATAGAATATGGTAAAGGGAATATCAGTGTCTAATAAAGGTTAACTACCCTCACAAATGGGGTTTCATTATAGTTGTAACTACATGGTTGGAACATGGATTCCTAACCAATGTATTCTGCACAATTGTCTAAAAATAAAATATTCCACTTTTCAACTTTTTCGAATTACAATAATTTTCCATTTATCCTCCACATTTTCATTACATTGATACAATAATCAGTTGTGAGACTCTTCCTCCTCTATTTTGTGTATTCTATATGGGTTTTTGTAAAATCGATCAAGATAACTATTATTTCTCATTGATTTTTACTCACACTTCTTCAATTTTCCTTTTACTTTATTTTCACCTTGTATATTTTCAAAAAAATTCCATTGTTACTGTGTATATAAAGTGGGATGGATTTAGACGTGGATTTTCAGAATTTTAGTAATTTTTTATTATTTTTTTCTTCATCGGATCTTGATATTGGTTAAGACTAAAGCGGTTAGGATGAGTTAAATGTTGATGTCTCTACATGATTAATCAATCCTTTGGAATACATATAATACTTATGTTTCTATAGCCACTTGTTTTATATTATTAATGAAATATGTTAATGGGGACTAATTTATAAATATTAATGATGAATCATTGTTTTATATCATATTAATTTATAGTTCCCCATGGCAATAAGGTGTTGTTTTTTCTAAACCAAATTCTACACATGAATCCAATTTGATTGATTTTTTTAATGATTTAATTTATTATATATAGTATTTAAATGATTTTTTTGAAATATAATTGGATTATTAGTGATGTTCCCTTGAATTTTAATACATAGTTTTATAAAATGTCTTATTTTATAAAGTGATTTATTATGTTTATTTTTTAATTATTGACCCCGTTAGTTTTTTATTTTGATTATCTCACAAAAATCGTTATACAATGTTATCTATATTATGTTCATTTTCTTATATTATATGAATATGGAAACCCGGGTATGTGTTTTAGTAAAACTCATGAGTGCTATATTAGTATAAGATGGGTTTTTATATTACACATAGTTAATTACATTCCCATGATATGTGGACTTCTTGTGAAGGGAAAAAAGGGAAGTTAGAGGTTTGATCAATCAAGATCCCATAGGATTCAAGTTTTATCTGAGTGTGGCCCTACTTATCCCACATCATGTTGATTTAAATGACCCACAAATCAGAGCATATGAAATTTATGTGATTTATTAATAATTTATTATTGTATCACATGTTTAATCATATCAATACTAATTAATTATTTTATATTTCAGTCCTTTAAATTTTATTAATTTAATTTTCATACTTACTCTTAAATATTTGTTTATATTTATAAATCCCAATGGATTTTATAAGGATCTACAATAACATTTTATTGGAATGAAATCAATTTTCCTAAAGGGGGTATTTTAAATCATTTTTTATCCAATTTTAATAATTAATATTATAAAATATATTATTTACATTCATGAGGAAATCTTAATCACATTATGTCCCCAACTCTATATACATTCTCTATGTGTATCAATACCAGGTTTTGACTAATAAAGTAAAATTTGTAGGATACCTGTATTATTACGGTTCTTCTTAATTCGAATACATACTTATTGACATTGTGATTGTTGTTGACCATATGTAATGGTGTGTTGTCTTACAGAGAGAATTTTGGGTATCCTATGTGGATGATTTTGGGGTCTTTTTTGCATCAACCATTCAATAAATTATTTTATTTTAATAACGTGTATATAAATATGTATGTATTGTTTATATAGAGATGTTTTGATATTCTATTCTTATTTCCATTGTGATTTATTCAATTTGGTTGGATTCTATTTATTTTCAATTTTTATTTTTTCACATGGTTATCTATGATATGAATATGTCATGGTGAATTTTTAGGTAGAGTATGTATTGTTGTTTGTGTGATTTGAAGGGTAAAACCATTTATATAGGGTTTATTTGATACCATTGGTGCTTGTTGATTATCCACTAAATGAGGCTAATATTCATTGTTAATATATATAATATTCATGTGCTTTATTATTTGTAAACACCATTTTAGTGCATTTTACATTTTGAGCACCATTTGACATTATGATTGTAATTCATTCATAAAATGCACTATTATGTGGTACATTTTTTAACTTCATTTAAAGTACCCAATGATTCATCTGATTTTAAAGAATCTAATTATACAAATTTTAATTTGATATTTTGGGAAATTCATCTGCACTTCAATATGAACATGATTGATTCAGAGATCAATGTAAAATTAATGGAAGAAGATGGTGATATTTTGTGATGATAGGAAACAATTTGGAAAAGTCAGATTGGACACCTGCCCACTGATTAAAATGTGGGGCCCAATATACTGGCTGAATTAATCCCAACATTCATGTGATGCTATAAGACATGTATAGGAACAAATAACTCTTCATGAACCAATGCTAATTCTCCATACATGGCAGACATTAAGGCGGCCCAATTTGGTGATAAATTTCTCTACCAGATTCTGCCGCCCCGAAACAAATCCTACCAATATGATCATATCTCGAAATACACAACTCCAAATGGGCCCAAATTTTACAGGAGGTTAGAAGACATCAGGGGATCCATTTTCTTTGTCTATGGACAACTCTGATTCACCCATCTATAATTTCATCCAAGTGTGTCTGTTCCATGGATGAAAGATGGCTGCCACCTCGGGTCAAGTGTGGAAAAGTCCAAGTTCCACAAGATTTCCACCACCCTAGGTCTACCATAATCAAGTGGGATGCATTGTACTATTTGAGGCTTGACCCAAGTCTCCAAAAATTCCTATTTAAGGTAGTGGTTGTGGAGGAGTTTTCATCTTTGGTGCTTTGTTAAATGGTAATGTTATTCTTTGATTTTTTTGTCTCAAGTTTTTCTTTCACATGTAAGTTGTTCAATTCACTTTAGTTTATTAATAAAAGTTCTTATTTTCCTCTTATTATGTCGTTCTTCATATCAATTTGATACCATTAGATCAAGGTGTCAATTTATTCACACCAAACCTTGTGAAATTATTCACACAATGGTGGAGTGATCATTTTATTTTTATTGTTTTCTTTACTTCTTCAACTCCTCCCTCATCAGTCTACTTCCTGCTTCCATTAAAACCACAACATAAATGTAGGGATAACCCACTAATGAGTTGATCCAAGGGAGTAGCAAGGGGATTTATTAAATTTTATTTATAACCCCATTAATTTATAATAATTTCTTTAATTGAGATTTTTATTTGATTATTTTTAAACTCCGTCGTCCTTGTTGAATTTAAGGACACACATTTCAAGTGCTAATAAGAAACTTTACCTTGAATTTCTCAAAAAATGATCATTGATGTGCATAGGTGATCAGTATTAAAGGGTTTCAGTATTAAACCAGTAAGTGATGATATTGTTTTATCTTCTTAAATGAACTCATCTAAAATACAAGAAATTGAAATCATTGAAAAGGAAATATGTCCAATCCAACCCAAGTGGTAATATAGGATCAACTCACTCTTTTAAATTGAATTAACTTAAGAATCATAGACTTAATTAAAACCATATTAAATCAACCCAAGTTGGACACTTCATAGCCAAAAACAATCCATGAATGTACGTGTCTATAGGTTACTTCTTAGGTCTCTATGGATTTGATAACCCAAGATAAACTACAACGACCGTTCTACCTTCATCTCTTGGGTAAATTTAAGCGTGAATCACTTATCATGAGAATACAAAGATTAGGATTGTACTTATGGGATTGTAGAGGATTAAAATGGATGATTTGGTCGATTGAATTGGTCTTTTTAATTATCAAAATAATATTATCCTCCCCATGATATTTGGATGAATAATGGTAGTATAGATGAAGGACAATTTTAAACTGTTAGGTGAGTTTGTTTTAATGTCTCTTTAACCCTTCTTCATGTTGATCCACGAGATACCATGGTTGGTTTGAAATTATTTCTATATATTAGTGTTATTATCAGGAAATTATTTATAATTTGATGAGGATTATATCTATTAATATTTTTGGGGGAGTCCAATTAGTTACTATCATAAATTTATATTTTTACAGTGGAAATTTCAAAGAAATAATAGGTTCATGGGTTAGATGCATGGTTAGGAAACCCATGTAGTGAATGTGTAATTGGACATGGGAAACATCTCAATTATAATCACATAATTAGAATACTTTTAACAAAAAAATGTGGTCAAACAACGAATGGTGATAAAATTTTAATAACATTGACTGTATCAACTCGTTGGTATTTCATAATTTAATTATAAATGATTTTTAATTTTTTTATATATTGGGTTAACATTTATGTTTTATCCATGTTTATTAGAGTGGTATTGTGTTTTTAAATAGTTATTAAAATAATATTTTATAAATGGTGCCTCTTAGAGGGTATCAATTAATTTTATAATGGGAACTATAGAGAATACATCACAAAAACCCCTATTTTTGAATTTTTTTTATTCAATCATCATATAAATTAAATATTTTATTTGTGATGGTGGATACTTAAATCTTTAGTTGTAGATCATGATCAATAGTATAGTAATTAGAATGTAAATATTTATCATGGTGATGAGGGTTTCATGAATCAATGAATTGATAGACCAGAATGAGTGGATACATAGTTTTCTTTAACCACTTAAATATCTGTGGTTTTATTTTCATATTATTTAATAGGAAGATAAGCTTATAAATAACATGAATCGTGCATACCTGATCTTTTTTATAAGGATATCAACTAGGATATGTTTAATTAGATGTTCGACCAATATTTTTATAATGATACATTGAGGAGGGATTATTGATAGTTCACAATTTTTGGGAAGGGGAATCATTCAGTGTTAGAGTATATATCTTAGTTTGCTATGTTAGTTCGCCTTTCACTAAAACCCTTAAAATAGATTATCTCAAGGATATATGGGGAAATATGGGTTTGAAACTAGAATATATATATATATATTAATTTTCTATTCTACCTATTAACCTCTAATTATGTAGTCAATGTGGATGTGATGACTATGAAAAATATGACAGGTTTGACACAGAAGGTAACAATATTTGATTGGGATGGGAAACACCATAGATCCTTTGAAAATTTGATTTGTGAATTTTAACATCTCCATTTTTAATTATTTTTAATCTATGTGGGGATTATTCAATGTTTTATTATTCATTTGTTTGTTTTTTTATGTTTTATAATGTTGTATAACCATGTAGGGGAATACAGATCTCAATAATTATTCACTTATGAGGAAAACAAGCCAACCTATGATATTTAATTGATGATGGTGATGCCTAAATTGATGACATATAACCATTATCTGTAACATACTAGGTAAATAAATAAATATGACATTATCATATTTATTAATATTTGTGAATTAAATATAAATTTTACCTTAACAGGGTCGATATGATCGATGGCGTACCTGATATGCAACAACAGGTTTCTTTGAAATCTTACATTACAAACTAACAATATAATATTATTCTATTAAATGGAAGTTAACGCCTAGCTATTGTTTTGGAAAGAATGAACAAAACTAACTAAAATAAGATTATAAATGTTTGTTAAATATTTTTACATTTATCCAATTAATGATATAGACTTAATATGTGATTGAATCCAATTTTAAGCACTAATACTCTAATATTCTTTAAATGGTTGATTTAACACCATTTGATGGAAAATCCTTTTTAAATCTAGTTTTTTTCACCTCTTATGTTCTATTTGACAAAAACATATTATTCTTTAGAATTATGACATTAAAATATAATTTGGATGAGTTTTTGGTATTTTTCTGATCAAGTTCATTTTTTAATGAATAATGTAAATAATGTAATTTAATTTAAAATGCATGTTAATATAATTTTTTATATTGTTATATTATGTTTTTAATTGGTTTTAATGTTTAATATGATTATATTTTACTATATAATTCAATTTTGGTCATTTTAATTCATTTTACATTGAAATTGTACATAAACAATTGTCAAACATTTGATTGTTAATATTTCTTAAACACACGCATTTTGTTTTTACATCAGGAGTTAATTTTATATTAATTTCTGCCACTTTGAGTTATGAATTTGGAACAATTGATTACATATTTGGAATTAAGAGGTCATATTATTAAAATAGATAACTTATATTTTTAGACATTATGGATATTTACTTCAATAAATAATTTATTTACTATTGATAAAGGGTAAATCTCGTAAATAAGATTAATCAAATAATATAATAATAATTTAAAATTACCCTAACATGTGTTATAATCCTATTGTATGATACATATCCGACCATTGGAATCCTGGGGTCGATTTTGGGACCCCATTGAGCCATTTGATGGTGATAATGACACTTTATTTTAATTAACTTAAATTAAAGGCAAAAATGGCATAAAAAATATCGTTTATTAAATTAATATTTTACAGGGGTTATATAAGTTTTCCCTTATAAAATAATAATTAAGTAGAATGGAAAAATTATTTCCTACATTATGGTATTTTATTATAATTTTTATACATCAAAAAAATTAAATTATTTATGACACAAAAATGAGGCAGTGTTTACCTCATTAATAAATGATTTAAATAAAAAAGATTATAAATATTAAAATAATATCCAAAACATGTTCAATTATTATCAGGTGATTTTATTTCTACCTTGAGTCATCTTATCTTCGACTTTAATGATTTTTGGACCTTTTTAAACCAAATATAAGTTTATAATAAAATAATTTCATCAAGATTTGCTAAAGAGGCCCTCCACCCCCTTATAAAAAGACACCACTTCTAACCCATTCCTCACACCTCTCAAGCCCTAAGGCTCATCCAAAACCTGCCTAAATAATCTCTCAAAATCCCTCTATTTTACTTATTATCATTACTATAGGCCGAAGGAACTTCAGCAAACCCTATTGGTTCAATCCATTGGGAGTTACCTGAATTGATGGTATCACCTTCTCTTAAGTTCTTTGGTTTTATTTTACTTCTCCAACTCCATAAAATGTTTTTATTTATTTATTCAACAACAAAATATGTATCCTCAATATACTAGGATGTTTTTATGAGAATAATTCTAACTACACTTACACACACCTCTGTCTAATGGGTTATGAACATACTGTTTCTGTGGACAGCGAACTACTGCCTCACGAAATGTTGATTGTTCAAATATCTCCCACTGCCTCTCATGGTGGCCATTATGATGGAACTGTATTTATATATTATATATATTATATTTATATTGTATTTATGCTTCTGTATTTTTTTATAAATAGAATACCTTTATGCTTTCCATAGTGGGTAAATAGGATAATCTCATTTGAGAAAGTGCGGACTACCGCCCCCTCAAAGTGAATGACTCCTTCATGCCTTATGTGGAACATATAAAGGATGGATTTAATGACATAATATATGATAATAAATAGTAATTATAATATACTTATATATCGTTATGTTTTCATTCCATTACAATACAAAATTGAAATGGAAGTAGCATTTATGCGTACGTACGGCTTACCGTCTCCATGAACGGTGCATTTCATTTATTATCTCCAAATGTTATGTAGTATTATAAATACATTTATAAAATCTATATATATATATATGATATATATGATATCTAAATCATGAATATCATTTTGTATATAATGATCTTTTGACCACATGAACAACTTGTAAATATAAGATGTCCATTTTTGACTCTAGATCCAAATATCAACAAAATGAGAATTATTAATTTAAATGATTACATAATTATTATAATATAGTAATAATTAATATTAAAGGAATATTAAACGTTAAATAAGTTCATACTAAATTTTAAATTATCTTTATTTTATTATTCAGGAGAAAAAATAATGAACATGTCAAGTCGGAAATGATGTAAGGGACTTCGTCTCAATCTTCTTTAATTGCGGCATATTTGTTTTAATACATGACATTAATTTATAAGTTTTATAAACAATTTTGACTTTTCATTTCATTAAAAGGGAATATTTTTCTACAAATCATTTTACTAAATGACAAAAGGTGAATTTTCTTTTAACTTAAGCGGTAACAACGACCATTCCGCTGTCATGAGTATTATTTTCTCTTTCGCGTCCTTAACAAACTGTATCATTTTTAAAAGCTAAATAAATACCATTAAAATTTGTATGTATTTTTTTATTGAAAATGGTTTTGATAATGGATTTTTTATGTCAATATATTTAAGTGATATATTGTGATTGAAATGATGAATTGTTTTCATTCCATTATATTTGTTGTGTGGGTTATGATTTTATAATGGTACATGGACATTTGTTGGGTTGTTACATGATAAACCAAATGACATGTGCTACCATGATAAAAAAGGACAGGTGGTTATGTTATAACCTCTAATGCATTGGGTTTTGAAGTCATTCGTATGGTTATTCCATTTATTGGAATGTGTGGATGTTGACTATATGGTTATTCAATTTAACTATGTTTTTGTCTCAAGTTAACATTATATGTTATATGTTCCTTATATGGGTTTATGGTATTATTTTATTTACACAAGTGTAAGAAATGATCTTTTATTCAGTGATTAGTATTTACTACTTCATAAAGGTGAAATGTATTACTTATGATAAACCATTCATGGTTTACATGTTGTTTTAAAAAACAAACAGTTTTCCTTCTTTGTGTATCCCTTCCTGAGCTTTTTATGCTCATCCCAAGTTTTAGAAATGATTTTCATAGAACATAAAGTATAATAGGGTCAAGGATGGGATGAATAAAAATTCATGCGGTCTAAAACATAGAACTGGACATGACACTTTTTTTCAAGAATTTTTTATTTTGTGATAAATAATGGGAACTCGGTTGAAGTGTCTACTTTGCATCTTTTGGGATGTAATGTAATAGTTATAACATAATTCTATAAAACTCTAAACCCAAAAACATCCTCAATGTAAATTATTAACATAATTGATGATTATGTAATGTTTCAAGGATGAAGCTTATAGTTGGTATCAGTGGGAGGTTTAGATAACTTTAATAGTTTGGGTATTGTTAAATTAATATCCATAAAGTAATATATGTTCATATTGAAATGATATCATTTATAGATTAACACATTTCTTTGCCTATGATATTTCTGTGTTCAGAAAGGTTTCCCGTAGAGGAATCCTGGCAGCTATGTCGGGACAACATTATAAAGAAGACAACCTTCCAAATAAACAACCTAAGATGGTTGGAATCAGAACTGAATATTTTGTTATAGTGATGGAATTGTTGACTCAGGCTATAAATGGTGGTGGTATCCATGCAGGAGATCATCCAGATCAACCACATAGGAACATGTCAGTAGTGCAACATTTCATGAGGCAACATCCCAAATCATTCATAGGATCATCTGGCGCTGTGCTAGCTGAAGGGTGTATTAAACCACTGGGGAAATTTTTTTATGCCATTGGCTATTTGGAACATCAAAAGGTGAGTCTCACTATTTACTATTTTGAAGCTGAATCGGGTCGGTCGTGGTCGATGGTGAAAAATATCAGGGATAGTGAGAAGATGGATGAAATTGATTGGGATGAAATCAAATGTATGTTCTTTGAAAAATATTTTACTAAGGTGGTTTGAAATAGGATTTAAAAAAAATTCTTTGAATTTGATGCAGGAGGATGACTCAATGGCTGCATAGAAAGAAAATTTCACTTGAATAGCATGGAATGCTCAAAATTTCATCTGAGATCTTGATAGTAAGTGAAATGCATTTTACATAGGGGTGAAGACCCGATATTGAAGAGCAATAGCATCTTTTGAGTTCAAATGTTATGAAAAGGTTGTTCAGTGTGCAGAGAAGGTGGAAATGTAGTTTTCTGATGATCAAGTGTTCTTTGAAAAACAATAGAATAAGAGGTCCAGTTGGTAGGAAAAGGAAAAGAAGTCATCCAAGAATCCAGAAGGTAAGTAAACTCAATATCCATCTTGTGAGAAGTGTGGTATGAAGAATCATAGATAATGATGATCAAAGTCTAGAAAGTGAATCTAGTGTTGTATGCCTTGTCATATTGCTCATAACTGTATGGAAGTAAATCAATAAGGCAATGAAAATCCAGAGGTATGATGTTTTATGTGCAATGAAATGGGTCATTATGAAAATGAGTGTCCAGTAAAGAACTCAACATTAGGAAAGAAACCAGACAACAAGCAGAAAGGGGTGGTGAAGTCCTTTGTAACTATATCAGTAGATTTCGGGCCATCAAATGAAGTAGTATCAGGTACACTATTTGTTTCTTTAAATTATTCCAATGTGTTGTTTGATTAGGGTTCTACACATTCTTTAATTTCTGAGAAGATTTTATTTAAATTAGGAATTCCATCATAAGAAATGAATCATGAACATGGGGGAACAACACTTAGAGGAAATGTTGAAAGAAAAAATAAATTATAAAAACCTTCATGTCCTTGTGTGTGGAAATAATCTACCTGTAAACCTTATTAATTTGCCTCTAGTAGAGTTTAATGTTATTTTGGGCATGGATTGGTTGTTTTTTTATCATGCTAAGATAGACTGCAGAGCTAAAGAGGTTTCTTTTTAGAAATATTTTCATTTTGAATAAAAAATTGACACGTTACTTTTGATTTCTTATGGGGAAGATGAGAAACTAGTAAAATAGGGAAATGAATGTTACCTTAAACATATTATTAAAAAAAGGTATTGTTCATATTAATGATTCTCCAGGGGTAATTGAGTATTTTGATGTTTTTTTGATGAGTTTCCTAGTATTATTCCTGATCGAGAAATTTAATTTCTTGTTGACTTGGTTTCGGAGTCTAATCCAATTTCAAAACACCCTTATCAAATGGCTCAAATTGATCTTTTAGAGTTAAAGAAGCAATTACAAGAGTTATTAGATAATGGTGTCATTTGACCTAGCACATCACCATGGGGTGCTCCTGTCATATTTTTAAAAAATAATGATTCTTAAATTAAACTATGAATTGATTATAGGGCATTTAATAACATAATATTTAAGAACAAGTATCCATTTCCCGATATCGATGATTTTTTTGATCACCTCCATGAAGCTCGGTATTTTTTGAAGATTGACATTAGGTCGGGGTATTTTTAGTTGAAAGTAAAGGATGTAGTCATTCTGAAGATCATGTTTTTTACTAGATATGGACATTATGAATTTAGAGTTATGACTTTTGGTTTAACCAATGCACCTGCTATATTCAATGATCTTATGAATAAAATTTTCTAGGAGATATTGGATAATTTTTTGTTTGTGTTCAATGATTATATTTCTGTTTATTCTAAAAGTGAATAGGATCATGAAAGTCATTTAAGGGTTGTCTTTCAAACCTTAAATAAAATGGTACTATTTGGGAAATTCAAAAAGTTTGAGTTTTGGTTACAAAGCAATTTCTTCCTTTGGTAACATTGTTTCAAATAATGGAATAATTGTTGATCCAACTAAAAAAATGTTGTTGAAGAATGGCCAAGACACATAAATATAACCAAGATACGTAGTATTCTTGTTTTAACAGGTTATTACCAGAGATTTGTTGAGAATTTTGCAAGGTTATCTAGTCCAATGACTAAGTTAACTTGAAAAGGTGTTAAGTTTATTTGGAAAAAATAATATGATGATTATTTTCAGTAATAGAAAAAAATATTGTTGAATGCTCTTGTTTTTTACACTACCTTCCAGAAGTGGTGAGTTTTTTATTTATAGTGATACTTCATTGAAAGGACATGGTTGTTTCCTTATAAAAAATGATCAGGTAATTGCTTATGATTCACGTCAGTTGAAACCTAATGAGTTAAATTACCCTACACATGATGTGTAATTAGATTCTATTATTTTTCATTAACATTTTGGAGGCATCATTTGTATGCTGTAAAATGTAAAATGTATACTGCCCAGAAAAGTTTAAAGTATATAAGTAGCCAAAAAAATAGAACATGAGACAAAGGAGATGGCTGTAATTAATCAAGGATTATGATTTCACGATCCTTTACCATTTTTTGTAAAGAAAATAATGTGGTTTATCCGTTGAGTCAAAAAAGTAATTCTCCATTAACCATACTTCATTTGGAACGAGATCCTTTGATTTTTTATTTGATGAACATTGGCATAGAATTTGTTGGTGCATGAAATTCTTCTGTTTTGTTTCAGTTGTCTATGAGATCGTCTTCATCAAACTGTATTAAGAAAGCGTTGAAGGAAGATAGTGAGTTGTAGAAAAAGTTATGGTTGGTTTATAAAGGTAAGTTTCCTGATTTTAACTTTGATAGTGATTGTGTATTGAGATTTGGAAAGAGATTATTTGTGCCTTGTGATTCATAGTTGAATAATGAGTTGTTTTGTGAAGCTCATAGTTCCCTGTTTTCATTTCATCTGGGCAGTACTAAGATGTACTGAGATCTTTGAGAGTATTACTGTTGGGATGGACTGAAAAGAGATATTGTTGATTATACTATGAATTGATTGACTTGTTAGCAGTTTAAAGTAGAGAGGAATTTACAGAAAAGGATACTTCAGTATTTAACAATTCCAGAGTGGAAATGGGAAAATATATCCATGGACTTCATTATGGGATTACCAATGACATCTCTAGGTAACAATGCAATCTGGGTTATTGTTGATCGATTGAATAAATATTCTCATTTCCTTCATATTCGATATACTTTGTCTCTAGATCATATTTCATGGTTTTATTTTAAAGAGATAGTTAGGTTTCATGGTGTTCCTTTCTCCATTGTATCTGACTGTGATGCCATGTTTACTTCTAGCATTGGGAAAGTCCTTTAGAAGTCATTGGGTACTGAATTAATTTTTATTACTACTTTTAATCCAAAATCATATGGGTATCCAGAATGAAAAATTCAGGCCATGGAGGATATGTTACATTCTTATTTACTGGAATACCAAGGAAGTTGGCACCATCATATTTTTTTGGTCGAATTTTATTTTAATAACATCTTTCATTCCAGTATACAGATGGTTCTGTTTGAAGCATTAAATGGAAAGTGTTGTCGAAGTCTAGTTTTTTGGGATAAAGTAGGTGAAAAGAAGCCGATGAGAGTAGAATTGGTAGATGGTATGGTACATAAATTTCAGTTGATTCAGAAGCACATCAGAATAGCTCAGAGAAGGCAAAAAAGTTATGCAGATAACCAGGGGAAGAATCTTTCTTTAGTGGTAGGTGATCGTATCATTCTCTAATTTTCTCCCTGGAAATGTGTGTTGCATTTTGGAATGAAATGAAAGTAGAGTATGAAGTCCATTAGGCCATATGAAATCCTAGAGAATGTGGTATTTTTTACCCACATAGTGTCTTTACCTCCATGTTTGTCCCAAGTAAACAATCTTATTCATGTTTCAATTTTGAGAAATTATATGCCAGATCACTCTAATGTTTTGAGCCCAAAGGTAGTTCATTTGGAAGGGAATATCTCTTATGAAGAATATCCATCCCATATTCTTGATAGAAGAGAATATCCAGCCCATAAATCATATGGTGTAAGAAGCAATATGGGATTCAGAAAATTCTATGAGGGATAAATACCGCTATTTATTTGATAAGTGAATAAAATTGCGAGGACAAAATTTCCCAAAGGGGGGAAGGATGTAACATCCTAGGTAAATATTGAAATATGAAATTTTAATATTGGTTAATATATTTTAATTAAATATTAATTTTACCTTAAAGGGGTTTCTCTGATCGATGGCCTACCTGATACGCAACAACAGGTTTCTTTGAAATCATACGTTGCACACTTAAAATATAATACCATTATTCTAAATGGTTGTTAACACCTAGCTATTATATTGTCGAGAATGAACTTAATTAACTAAAATATAACTATAAACGTTTTTTAAATAGTTTTACTTTTATCCAATAAATGTTATAGGCTTAAAATGTGAATGAATCCTATTTTAAGCACAAATACTATAAAATTCTTTGAATGCTCGATTTACTCCCTTTTGATGGAGAACCCTTTTTAAATCTTGTTTTTGTAACTTTTATATGTTATATATGACAAAAAAATATTATTCTTTAGAATAGAGAAATCAAAATATAATTCGGATAAAATTTTGGTGTTTTTCTGATAAAGTTCCTTTTTAATGAATAATGAAAATACTGTATTTTAATTAAAAAATGCATTTTAATCTAATTTTTTTATATAGTTATATTATCATTTTATTTGGTTTTAAAGTGAAATTAGATTATATTTTCACCATTTAATCAAATTTTGGAAATTGGAATTAATTTCACTTTGAAAATGGACCTAAACAAGTGTCAATCTTTGATAGTAATATTTCTTAAAAACACGCCATTTGTTTTGAGAGCGGGAAATAATTATAAATTAATTTAATCCACTTATGTGTTTTGAATATGGAAAAATAGATTCCACATTTGGAATCAGGAGATCCAAATTTTGTAAATAGGTACCTTTTATTTTTATACATTATTAATATTTACTTCAGTAAATATTTTATTTACCATGGTTAAAGGTTAAATCTAGTAAATTAAGGTAAAAAATATTATTATAATAATATAAAATTACTCTAACATGTGTCCTAATCTTATTTTTCGATACATATCCGACCATGGGAATCCTTGGGTAGATTTTGGGACCCCATGGAGCCACATAATGGTGATAATGACAATTTATTTTAATTAACATAAAGTAAAGGCATAAATGGAAAAAAAAAAATTAGAAAACTAATTTTTACCTGGTGTTATATAAGTTATATCATAGACTATAAATATTAATTTGAAATATAAAATGATTTCATACATTATAATATATTTCTTTTAATTTTTATATATCATTTATATTAAATTATTTATGACACAATAATGAGGCAGTGTTTACCTCATTAATAATTGATTTAAATAAATAAGATTATAAGGATTAAATTAATATCCAAAACCTGTGCAATTATTATTGGATGATTTTATTTCGACCATTAGTCATATTATCTTCAATGTTTAATGATTTTTGGAAAATGTTAAACCTATTGTATGTTTATAATAAAATAATTGTTTCAATATTTTCTAAAGATCCCCTCCTCCCCATATAAAAGGACACCACTTCTAAGCCATTCCTCACACCTCTCAACCCCCTTGAATCATTAAAACCCTACCCAAATAAGATATCAAGATCCCACTCTTCCACCTAGAAGCCTTACCTTAGGCATAAGGAACTTTAATAAACTCTTTTTGTTCAATGCAAAGGGAGTTACCCAAAGTAAAGCTATCATCTTCTCTTAAGTTCTTCTGTTTTATTTAACTTCTCCAACCACAAAAAAAACTTTTTATTCATTTAATTTAAAAATAAACTAGTATCCTAAATAAAAAGGCATTTTTTATAATTATTAAAACTAAAATTAGACTTACCTATGTCTAATGGGTAAAGAACCTGTTGTTTCTGTGGACTGCGAACTACTACCTCACGAAACAATGATTGTCCAAAATATGTCCAACCACCTTTCATGGTGGCCGTTATGATGGAACTATATATATATATGATATATATATTATTTATTTTGTTTCTATGCTTCTTTATTTTTCATTTATAGAATAAATTTATGGTTTCCTTACTGGGTAAATACGATAATCTCATTTGAGGAAGTGTGGACTACTGCCCCCTCAAAGTGATATGACTCATTCATTCAATATGTGGAATAGATAAAAGATGGAGGTAATGATATTATATAAGATATTATACCAAACTTATAATATACTTATGTATCATTATGTATTCATTACATTACAATATGTAATTAAAATGGAAGTTGCGTTCATGCGTACGTACGGCTAATAATCTCCATGAATAATGCATTTCATTTCTTATCTGCAAAAGTTTTGTACTATTATAAATACATGTATATAGTAGATATATATGATATATAAATAATGAATATAATTAAGGATATAATGAACATTTGACCACATATGAAACCTGTAATTATACGAAGTCAATTTTTGACTCAAGTACCAAATATCGACAAAATGACCATTATTAACTCAAATTTTTACATAGTGTTTATAAGATAGTGATAATTGATATAAAAGGAATTATAAACTTAAAGAAGTTATTATACAAGTACAAATTATCTTTTTTTATTATTCATGAGATTAAATAATGAACGGGCCAAGTCAAAATTTAGGTAAGGGACAAGTCTCAATCTCCTTTCATTGAGGCATATTTTGTTTTAATACATAACTTTATTTTATACGCTGTATAAATACCTTTGAAATTTTATTTCATTCAAAGGGAAACTTTTTCTATGAAGCGTTATACTAAAAGTCAAAAATGAATGTTTCTTTTTATGTAAGCGGTAAGAACGACCTTTCTGCCACCGAGAGTCTTATTTACTCTTTGGCTTCCTTAACAAGCCATAATGTTTTTAAAGGGAAATAAATACCATATACTCTTTTATGTATTTTAGTATTGAAATGGGTTTTGATAATGTATTTTTTATGTCAATATATTTATGTGATATATTGTGACTGTAATGTGAAATGTTTTAATTCCTTTATATTTTTTGTATGTGTTATGATTTTATAATCATACTTGGACATTTTTGAGGTGGTTACGTGATTAACCAAATGATGAGTGGTCCCGTGATAAAACATGATTGGTGGTTACATTATAACCTCCAATGCATTGTGTATGTAATTCAGCCATATGGGTATTCCATTTTATGATGTGAGTGGATGTCGACCATATGGTTATTAAATTTATGTATGATTATGTCCCAATTTACCTTTATTTGTTATGTGTTCGTTATATGGTTTTTATGGAAATATTTTTGTTAAAAACGGTAAGAAATGATCTTTTATTCAGTGAAGTGTATTTAATACTTAATAAAGGTGAAAAGTTTTACTTATGATAATATATTCAAGGTTTACTTGTTGTTTTGAAAAAATAATAGTTTTCCTTCTTTGTGTATCGGTTACTGAGACTTCTATGCTCATCCAAATATTTTGAAATGTTATTCGTAGGACATAAAGTATAATAGGGTCATGGATGGGATGAAGAAAAATTCATGCTGTCTAAAACAACGAACTAGACATGACTCTTTTTTTTAAAGAATTTTTATTTTGTGAAAAATAATGGGAACTGAGTAGATGTGTCTACTTCAGAACTTTTGCTATGTAATGTAACAGTTATGACCTAATTCGTTAAAAAACTATATCTAAAAAGATCATAAATGTAAATTATTATCTTAATTCATGATTATGTAATGTTTTAAGGCCGCGTCCTTATACTATCTCTTCAGGGAGATGTTTTCTATTTATTATGATTAACAGATTTTGATATATGTAATTTTCATGTGGGGTTATAGTTTTCAATAAAGACACTAGGTAGATTTACTCCATATCATTGATTTTTATTTATCCTAAACCCCAAGAAAAAGGAATGTGTCAGTCAATTTATTTAGCTAGATGTTAGAAAATGTAGAAATGAAATAAAGTGAAGTTGAGTTTATTTTGAGGGGATTATTTTATAAATTTCATCCCAATATGAATGATGTGTGTGATTAGGTGTTCTATGATCGTTTTCAAATCAAAAACATCCTGTACGATCATATTATGATATATTAGGAAGAATATTATGAATGTTAGTGTGTAAGTGAAATTTTTATTAGGTGGATACTACAAGTTATTGATAAAAATATCTTGATGGTGCAATCTATTTCAGAAAAATGATAGTGGTTCCTTTGACCTTGAGGCTGAAGGTGATGGAAGTTGGGAACCGTTAAGTTTGGATACCTTACCCTTATTCTATAAATATAGTTCATTATATCAAATGAAATTTTTGGTTTTCTTAGAATATTATGTAATTTTTTAATTCTCTCACTAAGTACCTTACTTATCACAAAATTCATTTTAAGAATCATAATCTCATGCTATTTTTGTAATATATTTCAATTACATTGGATTAGTGGGATGATATATATATGGAATTTGTTATTTTATTTCATTAATCTCATAGTGGGAAGATATTCATATGTTTTATTATTGAACAGTTTATCAAATTCTATAATTTTATTATTATTAAGGATTCATAAAATTGGAAGATCTTAGAAAACTATATGTCAAAGTGATTATTAAGCTTTATGGTCTTCCATGATCCATTGCTTCTGACTGACATGGACTCATTAATTTCCATTTTTGTTATAGTATATAAGAATTGATGTGTTATATATTTATTTTTATAATACCTTATAATATACTATTGTATAATAAAACTTTGTGGGCCATTCATATTATAAAGGATATGATATTAGTGTATATTTTGTAATTAGTGGTATAATGTGAGAAAAAACTATTGTTTTTTATTATTCATTTAAAAATAGTTTTTAACACACAATAAGTATGAACCCCTTTGAATATATTTATAAATCATCATATTTTAAACTTTATTATTCGTTATTATTAAGTGATTATTACTAATTTTGACTAAAAAATTTTAGTTGTTTTATTAGGTTTCATAAATTCATTAATGATTTTTTATCGCTCATAGTTTTATTTAACCTTTTTCCTATCATCATTTTCATCCTCTAAAATTTATCACTAGTTTTTGGGTGATTCTATGAGTTTCCCCTCTACTGGGATATAATCATTGGGGGAAATTGGGCAAGTTCGTGATGTATTATGTTAAGCTATTTAATATTTAAATGAATACCAATAGATAGGTATTTTAATTAGTATTACAATCCTGGATGGATTTTATTAATGATGCATCTCATGTTTCATGGTTATAGAATTATCATTCTGTCCGATAATAAAAGTTTCCTTGCAAGCATGTGGGATTAACACCTAAAACTATTATTTTTTGAGAAACCTATCTATATAGAAGACCGTTGGTATAACGTGTTGTGGGGATAATCTATTTCATTGGAATATATTATATTTTCGTGTGGTAGAGATATCCATGATACATTAGAGTTTGAGGCATTAATAATAGAAAAAGGATATCATTAATTATCTAAAAAAGAGAACTAAGAACATTCTAGGGGAAGAAACATTCATGGTGAGGAAATTGGTGACACCCCATAGGTAATAGAGAACATTTTATTTATGTTATTTATATTACATAATTTTTTGGATGTATTTTTAGTCATAGCTTTGAATGTTTTGAAAATTGGGAAGAATAATGTGTCACATTATTAGAACATTGTGTTTCTAGACATGCACCAAAACTATTAATAAGTTGTGGGTGATGTTTAGTGAGGAATCTATTATTGGCACATTTTTTTCTAATAAATTATAGCCAATACATGAAAAACATTATCTGTGTGATTGTGGTGTATTGATGGAGCATGGTTCAGGGAAATTTTTAAATAATCCAATGTAAAATACCCTTATGTAAGAGGTTCTTTCAAAGTTGAAAATACATGGTTGCTATATAATTTTCCAAAATATGTGGTCTGTCCGAATTTCCAATAATTATAAATTAATATTTTTTCAAATGGGATTAAACTATTGTTTCATTCACCCCCCCCCCCCATTTTCTAAACCTAGAATCACTTCACAAAGGTATGATATTTCCTCCTAGAACCCTTAGTGATTCTTAATTGATTCTAGTGGAATACATAATGGAAAATCATGATTTTTCTAGGATTTATTCTCTCCACATAATCTAGCTTCCTCTTCCCATGTTTTCTTCATATCTTTATTCAAATGTTGGTAATGTTGTTTCAATCAATAAAATGATATGGTTTCAAAAATAAGTTTTTGGAATTTTATGACTTTTTATGACTACTATGATGTCCCATGTAATTTGAAAATACTATTACATGATTCCAAAACATATTGATCCATTAATAAAACACATATACCATAAATTCGTTGCCTTTTTTGAAAAATAGGTTCATAATACCTCAAAATGAGGCTAAAAACATCATTTTTTACTCTCCATAAAGTACTCCTAATTATAATTCAAATTTGTAATTATATATGGGGTAAACGTGGGAATAAAAAAATAATGGGGTGAGTTGAAAAGTCGAGTAAGGTAATAAACATGATAAATAAGCATAACATGTGAGTCAAATTGATAACATGATATTATATATGATATGTAACTTGAGTAATCTCATGGAATCATAATGTTAATATTATGTTATAATAATATAATGGTATCCTGGGAAATATGGAATCCGAATAAAAAATGACATGAAAAAAATTAAATAATAATTGTGAAGACAACATCACAAGGTGTATGGACTCCCATAATGTGTAGGTTTCACTCATTAATCTCATACAAGATGTTTCATGAGAATAAAACATTACCTAAAAATTTGGAGTGTTATATAGTTCCCAGACCACCCATCAAATTCATTTCATATAAATTCATATGTGTTCAATAATAAGAAATCAATCATTTGGATGAAGCATAATAATTACACATGGAATGAAATGGGTTGCATAATATTTTCTTGGGACATAATGAAAAAAATTCCTTAAAAGATCCCACTAGAGAGGTGTTTATAAAAGTGTGTATTACCACATTAAGAAAATGCATAATAATTTAGGTATATATGTATGAGACAAATATATAGATTTTATATTCATTCCATAACAGTAATGGTCCTTTCTATATTATGTATAATAATTTAATTAAAAATATTAAAAATATTCTTTAGGAAAATAACCTTTCCACGTTGAAGTTATATTTTAATAAACTAAAATTCAGTAAATATTTTAGAAATAAATTTCCATGAAAATATCATTGGAAACATATAAAGGAAGTTTCGAGGGAAATGATTTTCATAATGGCATAAAGTATAGTTTTTTTGAAACATGTTAAAACAAATATTCCATTCAAATATTCTATAAAAATTAAATTGTAACTTATCTGAATAAAGATAGGAAGATTCATTTTAAACCATTATTTAATGGTCAAAATGGGTAATTATGTATTTTAACAAAAATATGGGAACATTAAAAAATAATTTTTTTTATAAAAATGGATATATACTAAAAAGGGATTTGACCAAAGTCAGATTTGAACGCAATTTTATTAAAAACGATTTTTCAATAATCTTAATAACCTAAGGGAATTATATGGTACAATTACATGGAAACATCATTAATAAAAATAAGTAAATAAAATGTTAGGTTATTTTTAATAAATGATAAAAAATTCCCAGAAATGGAAATTCATTCATAAACTATCATAATTAAAATTATATTGAAACATAATCCATTACCACTTCGGTAGATATTGAATCTTAACACCCCTTGAATAGAGTAGATAAATTGTAACATAAAATTTCATGAGTAACAAGTATTCATGATATATTATGTAAATGGGATGTATATAAACCAATTAAAATATTGAAAAAAATTCAAATTTTAATATATATAATTGTAAGGTAATCATTCATGGACCAATAGGGACAAAAAGAAAAAACCATACATGAATAATAGCGGCCAAAAGTTGTTAAGTCCAAGTGTGTATTTGAGAAAAATGTGATTATAGATCTTTGATATATATCCAACTTAGATATACTAAATTACCTAATCATAGATTGTTCCTCCAGACTACACATTGTTTGCCACAGAGTTACCTTCACGCTATGTATTCATGACAGAAATTGCCTGACTGATTTTTTCTTTTACATTGCCTTACCAGATAAGATAGGTTCCAAAGAGGATTATAATTCCCTAGGAAAAAATACACTAACATAATAGAGACAGACTCTATTTTATCGACCCTAATGTTTATGTGTTCACACATGGGTAACCCAATGTTCATGGATTTAATCTCTACACCCATGGACGAGCCCAAACCATAGAAATAACTGAATCCAAGAATGATGGAACAATATGGAATTATTACATATCTACAACACCTCATTTCCAAATATATATATATATATATATATTGTCTATGTTATTGCAAAAACCACTTCTTGGCGACAACCACATAACCCATCTTCCTTATTTGTTATGTCTCGGACTTGCTGTTGGTCGAGATTTTTCCATGATGCCGAAAAGGAAGCCTAATCCTTCTCTTCCATGTATAAGCTAGCCCAGATCCACCACACTAGCATATGTATAAACCTTGAGGGAGTAGGATTAATTTTTCAAGACTTCTATCACCTTGTTCTTAGCATCCTAAAGAATCCATAAAATCATGTAAAAAAATATGAGACAACATTTCCTATTAGTTTTAATGGTCTCAAATCTGTGCAACTATCTGATAATGATCTCATGGAATGACTTCCCGCCTAGGGTGACATTCATACATGACCCATGGAAAACCAATAACTCCATAAACATTCTACCTGAACAAAAAGGTTCTAGGTGGTCTGCATTTATGGTTTGATATATCAAAAGAAATGTGATAGAGTAATCACCCCTCTTCATTGGATATTATCATCTATCTGGGGAGCCTCTTGTGAAATTTGCTAGATCAAGAAATTGAGTTTCATGGGAATCTCCTTGCACTATAGGAACAATGCAAGACCATCAATCTCACTTAGTATATGATGGGTGTCATTGTATCCATTGTAGGAAAACATTCCAGAGGACGAAGCAATGAATCAGAAATGGCCTGGCTCATCAACATTGATAATGGAATCATTCCAACCATGGTGGCTACTAGATTCTTTTAATGTGATTTTCGGATCTTGGAACCCTTGGAATAATTTTTTTTATTTGACCAAGTTATCCTTCCATATGTTAATGTCTCCCCTTATGAACAACTAGAGGCTGGGATCTTGGAGCTTGAATAGATGGTTTTACATAAATTTAGAATGGTTTATGAGTATACTCTTAGTTTTTGTGAAATCCTACCATCTATCCCCATATCTATCTCTGAAAAACACTCTACCAAAGATTATACTCTTCAATTATATTCCTTGCAAGCTGAGACATAACTGATTTCATAGTTTTAGTAGCATTGTGGAGGCCCACACCACCCTCCTCAACAGTTTTATTGATGCATCTCTAAGAGGCCCAATGATAGCCCCACATTTAGTTATAATCCCATATGAAGGACGACATGACATTTTTAATCCTTATGATAGTACCCCTAGATGGATTAATGATAGAAAGTATGTTCATGGGTATCAAAGTGAGAACACTATTTATAAAGTTGACCCCTCCCTCGAAGGAAGGAAAATTATTCTTTAAATTATAAATTCGGCTTGTTATACGGTTAATAATATCGTTAATGTGGATATTTTTTACTCTCCCATTAGGGATGGGACCTCCATGGTATGTCATTGAAATTTGACTCTAATGAATTCCTAATATGTATTGGATAATATGTCATCTCCTACCAGAACATTTATTAGATACGAACACCTTAGTATTTTTTTGGGTTGATAAGCTGAACAATTCCCTCACCAAAGGATGGCATGACACCCATGATGTTTGAATGGGACCTATGAAAATAAATAATAAATATTAAAACCTCATTCAAAAAATTAATATGATAAATGGAATTCCTCCAAAATTTAGTTTCTAATGGAATAAAACATTTATCCTCTAAACTAAGGTGAATGTACCTTTAGAGGGACTCTTGGGACAATAGGAAGAGATAAGGGGACATTGGTTCACCTTGGCATATCACTCTAATATTTTTTTAAGAACCTGAAACCCAAATCCATTAATTAAATCAACATCCATGGAGATTTTTAGCATCTAAAGAAAAAATCATAGAACCATTCCTAAAAGCCAAGATTCCTCATCACTTAAATGATGAAGCGCAACTGAGTCTATCACATTCTTTGTCTATGTCTACATGAATTATAATGTTAGAACAAACCATCCCCTTTTTGATGTCCCCAACCAATTCCGTATCATTGGAAATGGCCCGTCGTATGCTTCTTCCCTTCTCAAAACTATATTGTTCCGTGCGAACATGTCATGGGATGATATTTTTAAAAAATAAGTGATTAATTGTAATGAATTAAAATCCAAAAATTAATAATTATGTATAAAATTTAAATCATTGAAAAATAATTTCAGAAATATTTTTGTCATAATATAATAAATGATGTAGTCATATAAATAAATAAATAGTAATTGAGTTGAGAAACACAATACCTCATGCTTCACATTAGTCGAGAACAGTTTATCCTCCTATGTATCAGTTTTAAGCATTTTATTAAATTATAAAAGAATAATTTTATTATTACTAATATCATACATGATTATTTTATAATATATTATTAATATTTCATTAATAATCATTCATTATCCCTATTATTTTAGGTGTTAATTTCCTTGTTTTATCATACACGCCTCATCCAGAATGTTCTTGATCATAAATATAGGTTAATGGTCAATCAATCCAATAAACATTTTAATGTTATAAATATCATTTTTTCTTGAAATGTATATTTGTAATAATTATTTAATTTTGAATAGTGGGATTGACTCACATCACTTCGTGGAGACAGTGAACCATATATACGAGTGAGGGATATAATCTTATCATTTGAAAGTGAAAGGGTATGTAGGTTGACTATATATTACTTTTAATAAGTCAGTATCATATAAAATATATAAAATATATTAATCATGTTTTTATTTTTTACCATCCATGTAAAATTTTAGTGACAATGTATTCACATTGCGTCAGGGGGTGGAAGTCAATCATAGACACAATCGACAATATCTTATTTTGTACGAAAGGTAAAGAAAGGAGGTATATATGGAATTATAATTTGAATAATATAATTATATCATACAATTTATATCATTAATATTATATATATACATAATATAAATCATTATATTCACTGATGATAAGAGATGTTATAAAATGAATTATGTCAGGTCGGGAGATGACATTCCTTCTAACATATAATAAACTATTTAATTACCCATTTAATGGAGAAGGATTTGTTTCCCAGTCATGAACATAACAAAAAAAACATATAATTTTATCGAATAAATAAAATTTATTTCAGAATAATGTTTTAATAAAATTTAAATGATGAAGTAAATGAAATGTAATAAAATGGTCGACCATGGATGTTACCACTTCATTAAAAAACTATTGTGGTTTTCATAAAAATCCATTCATGGTTCGTTTTATATGAAAAATAGATTTATAGGATGTATTTAGGGATTTTGGGATGAGATTTGGTTAGTGATTTTCGGAACCAATGTGTTTTGAAACTCTGTGACGGAGAGGAGAGCAGTTGTCCTTTTATAAGAGGGGGAGAGGACACAGTTATAATTTTTTTAAATATGAACGCTTCCACCCACATTTCATGTATGAAATATTTCCCTAAAATTGAATCATTTTCAAACCATATAGGATATTCAAAAGATACAAGACCATAAATTAGTATTTCTATAGTTTTGGGATCATTTTTAGCAATTATATTTTTAGTTTATCCCTCATAGTAGACCTATTATTACATTAATTTCAAAAAAATAATTTTTACTTTTTTCAATATTCGTTATAGTAAAAAATTTATTTTGACATATTTAATGATATATATTATTCTAATTATAAAAATGGAATCCATGTTTTAAAATTAAACTCATATAAGTGGTAGAATTTAATATAATATTAAACATGTAGATTTTTTTAAAAAAATTTCAACAAATACTTTTTTTAAGGAAATGATTATCCAGTATTAACTATATGGAATTTAATAAAAACTAGATAAATTTAAATAAATATTCATATACATATAATCTATATATTTAACTTAACTCATTTTTGACAGATGATTTGTTTTAATTATTGAAAATTCCATAAAATTTTACACATTAAAATTTTTTTCAGAAAAAAATGATCTTCTAATGCCTAAAAAATAACCATATAGTCAAATATAGTCTAGAGATGATTTAAATGAAATTATGTTGATTTAATATAAATTATTATCCTAATTTTAATTTTAAAATATTAATAACAATAATTAATTTATTAAATATAAATAACAATTTTATAAAAATATGTACTTTTAGTATTCAATAAAAAGGTAATATTTTCTAAAAAATCACATAATTACACCATAATTTAATATCAATATTCCAATTTTAGAAATAAAATATATTTTTTAAAATAATATTATTATAAGTAGTGAAAATTAATTTTAAATATTGTTCACAATGCGCATCTAAACCTCCTTTAATAAAAATGATGTTTTTTTATTAAAAAATCCCTTTTCATTGAAATGATTCTTATTTATTTTATAATCAATAGATAATATTTGAATTTATTACATAAACACAAATAATATATCATTTTAATAGTATTTTTATCCTATCTCATATCAACAAAAATAAAGTCTAGTTTATTATGGTCATTTTTAAATAATAATATTTTAGTAGATTTTCGGTTTCATTTAAACAAGGTGTCGCATGAATCATAAGCTATTTAAGATATTGAAATTACATAATAAATAATTATATTTTAGAGTCTTAGAGTGTTAAATTTTTTCCCATAAATGGGTTATTGGTTCTTATTAACTATCCATCAATTTGTTCCTATTATTGATATATCTTGGATTTACATTCCTCCCCCTTAATTCAATTTTTACCTCACTATTTAATTTTGACCTTGATAATAATGTGTTTAACATTTGAAAATACTATTATTGAAACCACCCATCATAAAAGCGGTTGATATAACATATTACTTATAATATAGAAATGTATTAATGATTTTTAACTGGAATAAAAAAATTATTATATTTCCATATAGGGGAACATTTGTTGTAACCGAAGACATGGAAAAGGAAGGAAAAATATATTATTATAGAGAGTTATTGAGAATATTTATTACAAGATATTCAATTATAGATTTAATGTTATGGAAATTAAACAAACAAATAAATGATGACAAAATTACCATTTGATTCCTTAGATATGAAATAAATATGATAACATTTTTTAATATTTTGTCCCTAATATAAATGAGTTTTTTATAGCTGTAAAATTTTATGAAATATACTTACATTATTTTATAAAATTTCAAAATAACTCTTTCATTCACTGGTTGTGCTTAAATCATCTTTAACATAATCTATTAATCTAAGAAATTAATATTCAATTTTTTTTTCGTGTTTTACGCACTAATATTAAGATTTAATAGATCATAATATCCATTAAAGAGTAAGACATTATTCATAATATTTTTATTCAAAAACAAAATAGGAAATTAATGTATGATAAATCCAAAAATGAGTATAAATTTATAACTATCTTAAATAGAACAATAAAACCAATGGTTTAGCATAGATCATTCACTATATAAATGAAAATATCTACCAAATAACCTCAATAACAACAACATATAGTATGTATTTATCTTCATGGTTTATATCATACTCATTCAACATATATATCAATTAAATACCATTCTTCTAAAATAATAATTTTTTAAACCTAAAAGATATATATAATTTTACATATAAAAACATCTCATAAAATATCCATTGTTACCCAAAAATCAAATAACCTGATCCCATAATAAATTTCCCAAAATTTACTTAAAAATTGACCTTCCTATAATCTATGTATGAATAATGTCATAGTAACTAGAATATCACGTAGGCTAGTTGTAGCCGATGAACCCAACACCCATTAGTTTTCGGTTCATGCCCCATGGCCTTCCTAGATCTGAAGGGTTTTCCCTATGATTTGGGGTTGTACTTTTTCAAAAACTATGAAAAAAATATTTGATAATCATATTGAAAATTCCACATGATATAACAAAATTCTCACAAATATTATTATGATATTTAAAATAACATTAATCAACAAATTAGTTTATAACCTATATGGTTATCTATACATGTTTTTTCCACTATTAATGTAACACCCCAGGTAAATAAAAAATATTACATTTTTATAGTTATCCCTATTTGTGAATAAAATGTCAATATTAATTTAAAGGGAACACTATGCTCGATGGCTTACCCAATACCCAACAACGAGTTCCTTTGAAATCATACGTTGCACTCAAATAATAAAACAATATTATTTTAAATGCTAGTTAACACATAGCCATTGTATTGATAGGAATGAATAGAAATAACTAAATTACAATTAAATATGTTTGTTAAATGTTTTTACTTTTATCCAATAAATTTTAGAGACTTAAAATACAAATGAATCCAATCTTAAGCATTGAATACACTAGTATTTTTAAAAGATTATTTTACTACTTTTAATGGCAAACCATTTATTAAATAAAACATTTGACAATTTTATAAGCTCCATTTTTTAAAATAAACATATTATTTATGATTGGGACATTGAAATTTACCTTGGGTTATTTTTTGGTATTTTTATGACAATGTTCATTTTTCAATGAATAGTGAAAAATACTACATTTTACATCAAAACTGCTTTTTCATATAATTTAATTATATGGTTATATTATATTTTAAAGTTGTTTTAATGTTTAATTAGAATATATTTTTACCTTGTAATTCAATGATGGAAATTGGGATTATTTCCACTTTGGAATTAGGCATAAACAAGTGCCAAACTTTTCATAAATATTGATTCTTAAAAACCCGCTATTTGTTTTGACAACGAGAAGTTTTTTAAAATTAATTATTGCAATTAATGTGTTTGGAATTTGGTAAAATGGATTACATATTTGGAATCAGAAGGTCCAAATTATGTAATTAGGACTCTTGTTTTTAGACATTATGAATAGTAATGACGGTAATTATCTTTAACTATCTTGATTAATGAGTAATCAGGTAGTTAAAGATAATAAAATAATATCATAATAATATAAAATGACCACAACATGTGTCCTAAGGCTACTGGTTTTCTAATTTCCGACCATGGGATGACTTGTGCCAAACTTGGGGGGCCCCCTGGAATCACTTTTGTGAGAAAGTGACTTTTTATCTTTTTATTTTTAAAGAATGTTAAATGTAACAAAGAATGTATCACCTAAGTAAGATATTTTTAATTTTGTCTACATAAATGATCTTTCGGACTATAATATTCATTATAAAGCTAAAATGATTTCCTAGATCATGATATTTTTTTATAATTTTTATACATTAAATTTATTAAATTATTTATGACATCATGATGATGCAGCGATTAACTCATTAATAAAGGATTTAAATAAAATGGAAAGATAATGTAAAATCTAAGACCTACACATGTAAAAAACCTATTGTATGGGTGGATTTCGAACCCTTATCACCTTATCCTCGAAAAACATCAATTTGGGACAATAAAAATCCGAAACTCATTTGCAAATATAGTTACATTTTATACCTTTCCAAGAGCGCCTCTCCTCTCCTCTTATAAAGGGCCCCCACCTATACCTCCATACCCACACTTCCAAAGCCTTTGGCTTGGCCACCCCCTGCCCATTTTGTCTCTCCACATCCCTCTATAACTCCTTGAAGCCTCACTTTGGGCAGAAGCCTTCCCAAGCAAGCCTTTGAGCTCAAACCAAAGGGAGTTACCTGATTTTAAGGTAATGTCTTCACTTGAGTCATTTTGATTTATTTTGCTTCTCCAACCCCCTAAACTCTTTTTATTCATTTCTATTGTAAAAAATAAAGTATCTTCAATATACTAGGATTTTTTTATAAGAATTATTCGAGCTACACTTACAAAAACCTACATCTAATGGTTAAAGAACATACTGTTTCTGTGGATGGTGAATTTCTGCCTCCTGAAACGATGATTGTTCAACATTATTTTAACACATTCAAAGGTGGACATTAAGATGAAACTATATTTATATATGATATATAATATGTTTATGTTTTACTTAAGCTTCTGTATTTTCCATTTATGGCATACCTTTATGGTTTCCATTATGGGCAAAGGCGATATCTTCATTTAAGGAAGTGCGGACTACCGCCCCCTTAAAGTGATTTGATTCGTTAATACCATATGTGGTACGTATTAAGTATATATTTAATGATATTATATATGATACCATACTGGAATTAAAATACTATTATGTATAATTATGTTTTAACTCCATTAAATATGAAATAGAAATGGAAGTAGCGTTCATGCGTACGTACGGCTTACCGTCTCCATGAACGGCACATTTCATTTCTTATCTCAAAATGTTATGTAATATTATAAGTACATATATATAATGGATATATATATGTAATATATTAAATATAAATTATTGATATAATTATGGAATTATAACATATATATTTCTCTCATTTTGTTTTCATTCCATTAATATGACAAAAAATGAAAGTAGCGTTCATGCGTATGTACGGCCTACCGTCTCCATGAACGGTGCTTTAATTTTTTATCTCCAAATGATATGGAATAGTATAAAATGAATATATAATGGATATATATGATATTTAAAACATAAATACTATTATGGATATGATTTACCTATAACTACATGGAAAATTATTTTCCAAACAAGTTCAATTTTTGACTCATGTACCAAACATAGACAAAAACGTCTGATATGAACTCATATTATTAACCAATTATTATAACATTAAAATAAGTGATATGAAATGAATAATAATCTTTATAGGAGGTCCTTAAGCAATTATAAATTGACCGAAGTTTATTATTCAGGAATATAATGAAACGAACAAGACAAGTTGGACTTGAGGTAAGGGATCCTACTCCTCGCTTTCTTTTTAAGTAAACTCTTTTATGTCATTCATTTTAAAGATCATATTTCTTGTTATTGGGATGTTCTTTTATATTAATCTCACTGTAATTTTTATGTTCATATGATGAGATACCCTATTCTCTCTCATCAATCCATTTTGGAAGTTTTGAGTGGCGTCGTTAGGCTGCCGAATTTTCGTAAGAGATATATCCTCTCTCTTTCTTTTTAAGTACTCTCCTTTATGTCATTTCATTTAAGCTCCTATTTGTTATATTGGGGGATGTTCTTTTATATTCCTCTATCTGTAATATTTATGTTAAAATTATGATAGACCCTATTTGATCACATCAATCCTTTTTTGGAAGTTTTATGTGGCGTCGTTAGGCTGCCAATTTTTCATAAGGGATTTTTCATCTCACTTTTATTCTCGTGTGATTTATGCTACATTTGCCACAATTTCCTTTGAGTGGTGTATGTAATGCCCATTATTTTACTAATTGTGTAATATTATTTCTTTTATGAGTATTTACATCAATTTTGTATTGTCCTTATTTCAGGAGGTGTATGTTTCGAAAGATACCCATGTCGGTAAGGGAACCTTTCACCCTCCTCTTTTTAAAAGACTTCTTTTGTTGGGTCTTTTAATTTACATATTATTTTGTTGGGATATGTTCTCATATATCCTTATTGATGTAAATTTTATGTCCATGTGATGAGATACCCTTTTTATCTCTCATCAACTCTTTTCCTAAATTTTGAAGTGACGTCATTAGGCTGTCGAATTTTACCAAGGGAACTTTTTAACCCAATTTCGATTTCTTTGTGTTAAACATTTAGTTATTGAATATGTCATCCTTTGAATATGTGTGAATGACCTTTTATTGTTTCAAAATTAATATCCACTTATATTTGGTATTTTTATATTTGTCACACATAATTTTTAGATTGATTTATCCTTAATTCAAGGATATCTTCTTTATAAGGGATTTCAGCACATTTTACATTTCTATTGAGACTTCATTGTTGTTATGCACCAATTAAATATTATATGTTGTATATAATTTCCTTTGGAATATTATATCATGAACCCATTTATTCTCATGATATTATAATGTTTTGATTAAATGTTAATCCTCAATTATTGTATTCAAGTGTCTCAAATTTTGGTAAAAAAACCCTTTTACAAAAATATCGCTTAAAATGTTTTAATGATTTTTTGTTATTAATATCCATGTTTTAAAAATGGTTTTAAGGATTTATTTATATGGATATTAATGGTTTAAAATGTTAAAAGCTTCAAGGTGGTATGAGACCCATTGATTAAAAAATCGCTTTATTAAATGTTTTAAATGGTTTTTAAAATGGTTTTTCTTTAATGGATTCATTATATCAAAATCCTAAAATATTATATTGTCTTTGCAATGTGGGAATGTTATTTTTCTATTATGCTTAAGTTATGTTCTATGATTATGTTATGGTTCTTGGGAATTGTTATGAAGACGGGTGGTTCCGTGATAAACTAAGGGTGGGTGAGCCCGATATAGCTCTCCAATGCATTGGGAAACGCGAAGGAGTGAAACATTAAGGTTTCTCTGAAGAGATTTAGGGAATATACTGTGGTTGGTATTCCAAACTTAACCAATAGGGTTACTCCCTACATAAGAATGTTATGAATGCCTCAATTTACCTTTTATGTATTATGATTTCTATTATTTATTCATGATTTGATGAGGTATGTTAAAGTGCCTATGTTTTATGGGTAAAGTATGATTTCATTGTTATGTATATATGAACTCATGTTTCCTTTCCATATTTTTATAACCCTTACTGAGCTTTTTATGCTCATCCCACGTTTTTTTTTGAAATGTTTTTCATAGGTCAAGGGAAAGGTACATGATATGATAATAGTCACAAGGAAGTGTCAAGAAATAATCCATGTTTTATTTTAAATATGTTTCCGTTTATGGGAAAAATGAATACTATCTTTATGTAACCATTTTGTTTAAATGTGGAATGTAATGCATATTTTATGACCTAATTCTCTAAAACTCTAAACCTCAAAAGATCCTCAATTTGTAATCTTGTAATAACTCATGATTAAGTACGGTTTAATGCTGGGGCCTTATAGTTGGTATCAAAGGTCAGTTTAGATAACTTTATAGGTTAGGTTATTCATTAAGCATAAGTGACATTACCATATTGGCTAAGATTTTAGAAAGAGTCGTTGTTTTTAGATAAAGTGAATGAGTAAGTATATCTTAGTGTTTATCTTACTCATTAGTACATGATGGTTATGTTGATATACTCACACTGACCTTTTGGTTTTAGAAAATGGCAGGATCTAGCAGGCACCAAAGTGACAATGGGTTTGAAGGAAACTGTGGTGGTTCTATGATTAAGAGCCTGGATGAAATGGGGTATTCAATGAGGAAACTCATGGCTGTTCTAAACCAACTATCAAAGAGTGATGATCATCCACTTGAACCTTGGTATGTTCTTTAATGCATCATGTACGAGATGACCAATCGATGTGGAAGTTTAGGTAATAATCATAAAGGTAACCATTAGGGTTTATGTGATCCTTACTTTTGAGGTAATTATGGGTTATTATATGTTATGAAGGAAAATGAAAGGAATGAGATAAACTTGAGGTTAAAACATGTTAGGGTTATTTTTGGAGTTTTATAAAAAGGACAGCACGCAGACCGTGTGACAACCCGTCGCATCGGACAAAGCTGTGGGAATCGAACCCACAACCAAAGTGCGACTGGTATTTATCGTCTACCACTGGACTACGTGAGGTACCTGGTTCGTTTGACTAATTCATTTTAGTTAGAAGATTTGATGAAATAAGAGTAAGCTGATTTTGGGTTTTCTATGGAAATTTATTAACCTATCATGGAGGATATTTGATTAGGTTAATTACTTTTCAATACGAGACATTCGGAGAAACTGATGTTGTTTGGAGATAAATGTTATGATTTAACATGGAAGAATATGTGACTAAATCCTTCAAATATTTGGGATTCAATCTTATTTTGGTTTATTTGAAGTATTTTATGGATAAATTTTTTATCGGATGGACCTCGTTGAAATTTTGGTTTTGTTAGAAAGATTTTGGAGATTAAGAATATATTTTCTTTTTATAAAGGATTATACTTTTGTGGATTATCTGATCATGTACTATCCTTTTTGGATTTTGGTTTTGGTTAAAGTCAAAAGACATGGGAATTATATATTTCTCTTTTGTGGATTAGTTGATCCTCTATAAGTTTATTATAGTACTCTTAATGTGAATAAGTCTTCCTAAATACTCATCTTTTGGGGAAAGTATGTGTATGTGTAAGAAATCTTGTAAAAGTTGAAAGTCAACATGACAAGTAAGTATGTTTCCTTAAGATCAAAAATAAATTCCTCACTAAAAATTAACATAAAACAAAAATGTCATCTATTAACTTTTCCTACTGGGGAATCGAATACCGTTTAACCCATCACAAGTTTGTGATTTTCTTGTGGTTAACTTTCTCCTAAACATGTTTTCTATCACTCTCCATCAGAACATGACCCTATGTTTTCTCCTCCATGTCCATGTTTTACTACATGGAATCCTGGTATGGGTTAACTCGGGTGACCTCTGTACTTATATTCCTTTATTTTAAAGTGATTGTTTTACTGACTCTTGTTCCGATGTGGGACTTTCAAGGATGTTTCCAAGCTCAATTTTAAAATTGCGAGGACGCAATTCCCAAAAGGGGGGAAGGATGTAACACCCTAGGTAAATAAAGAATATGACATTTTTATATTTATCCCTATTTTTGAATAAAATGTCAATATTAATTTGAAGGGAACGCTATGCTCGATGGATTACCCAATACCAAACAACGAGTTCCTTTGAAATCATACGTTGCACTCTAATAATAAAATAATATTATTTTAAATGGTAGTTAACACATAGCCATTTTATTGAAAAAAATGAATAGAAATAACTAAATTACGATTAAATATGTTTTTTAAATGTTTTTACTTTTATCTAATAAATTTTAGAGGCTTAAAATAAAAATGAATCCAATCTTAAGCATTGCATACACTAGTATTTTTTAAAGATTGTTTTACTACCTTTTGATGAGAAACCATTTTTTAAATCCAAAATTTGACAATTTTATAATCTATATTTTTTAAAATAAACATATTATTTATGATTGGGACATTGAAATTTACCTTGGGTTAATTTTGGGTATTTTTATGACAATGATCATTTTTCAATTAATAGTGAAAAATACTTCATTTTACATCAAAAATGCTTTTTAATATAATTTAATTATATGGTTAGATTATCTTTTTAATTTGTTTTAAAGTGTAATTAGAATATATTTTTACCATGTAATTCAATTATGGACATTGGGATTATTTTCACATTGGAATTAGGCATAAACAAGTGCCAAACTTTTCATAAATATTGTTTCTAAAAAACCCGCTATTTGTTTTGACAACAGAAAGTTTTTTTAAATTAATTATTTCAATTTATCTGTTTGAAATTTGGTAAAATTGATTACATATTTGGAATCAGAAGGTCCAAATTATGTAATTAAGACTCTTTTGTTTTTTGGACATTATAAATAGTAACGACGGTAATTATCTTTAATTATCTTGATTAATGGGTAATCATGTAGTTAAAGATAATAAAATAATAAAAAATTACCAAAACATGTGTCCTAAGGCTACTTGTTGTCTCATTTCTGACCATGGGACGCCTTGTTCCAAACGTGGGGGCCCCATGGAATCACTTTTGTGAGAAAGTGACTTTTTGTCTTTTTATTTTTAAAGAATGTTAAATGTAACAAAGAATGTATCACCTAAGTAAAATACTTTTAATTTTGCCTAAATAAATGATATTTTGGACTATAAATATTCATTAGAAAGATAAAGATATTTCCTACATCATGATGGTTTTTTTATTATTTTTAGACATTAAATTTATTAAATTATTTATGACATCATGATGATGCAGCGGTTACCTCATTAATAAAGGATTTAAATAAAATGGATAGATAATGTAAAATCTAATACATACAATGTACAAAACCTATTGGATTGGTGGATTTAGAACCCTTATCACCTTATCCTCGAAACACATCAATGTGGGACCATTAAAATCCGAATCTCATTTGAAAATAAAGTTACATTTTATACCTTTCCAAGAGTGCCCCTCCTCTCCTCTTATAAAAGGCCCCCACCTCTACCTCCATACCCACACTTCAAAAGCCATTGGCTCAGCCATCCTTGCCCCATTTTGTCTCTAGAAATCTTTATATAACTCCTTTAAGCCTCACTTTTGGCAGAAGCCTTCCCAAGGAAGCCTTTGAGCTCAAACCAAAGGGAGTTACCCGATTTTAAGGTAATGTCTTCACTTGAGTCCTTTTGTTTTATTTTTCTTCTCCAACCCCCTAAACTCTTTTTATTCATTTATTTTGTAAAAACTCCAGTATCATCAATATACTAGTATGTTTTTATAAGAATTATTCAAGATACATTTACACACACCAACATCTAATGGTTAAAGAACATACTGTTTCTATGGTTGGTGAATTTATGCCTCCCGAAACAATGATTGTTCAACATTCTTTTAACACCTTCAAAGGTGTGAATTAAGATGACACTATATTTATATATGATATTTAATATGTTTATGTTTTACTTAAGCTTCTGTATTTTCAATTCACATCATACCTTTATTGTTTCCATTATGGGTAAACGTGATATCTTCATTTAAGGAAGTGCGGACTACCGCCCCCTCAAAGTGATTTGATTCATTAATACCATATGTGGTATGTATAAAAGATATATTTAATGATATTATATATGATAAAATACTGGAAATAAAATACTATTATGTATCATTATGTTTTAACTCCATTAAATATGAAATAGAAATGGAAGTAGCGCTCATGCGTACGTACGGCTTACCGTCTCCATGAACGACACATTTCATTTCTTATCTCAAAATGTTATGTACTATTATAAGTACATATATATAATGGATATATATGTAATATATTACATCTAATGTATAGATATCATTCTGTAATTATAACATATATATATATATATATATATTATTTTGTTTTAATTCCATTAATAAGACAAAAAATGAATGTAGCGTTAATGCGTACGTACAGCCTACCGTCTCCATGAACGGTGCTTTTAATTTTTATCTCCAAATTCTATGGAATAGTATAAAATGAATATATAATGGATATATATGATATTTAAGACATCAATTCTATTCTGGATATGATTTACCTATAACTACATGGTAAATTATTTTCCAAACAAGTTCAATTTTTGACTAATGTACCAAACATAGACAAAAACGTCTGATATGAATTCATATTATTAACAAATTATTATAAAATTAAAATATGTGATATGAACTGAATAATAATCTTTATAGGAGGTCCTTAATAAATTATAATTTTACCAATATTTATTATTCAGGAATAAAATGAAACGAACAATACAAGTTGGGCTTGAGGTAAGGGATCCTACTCCTCTCTTTCTTTTTAAGTACACTCTTTTATGTCATTCCTTTTAAAGATCATATTTCTTATTATTGGGATGTTCTTTTATATTACTATTACTGTAATTTTTATGTTCATATGATGAGAGACCCTATTCTCTATCATCAATCCATTTTGGATGTTTTGAGTGGCGCCGTTAGACTGCCGAATTTTCGTAAGAGATCTATCCTCTCTCTTTCTTTTTATGTACGCTCCTTTATGTCACTTATTTTAATCTCCACTTTGTTATGTTGGGGGATGTTAATTTATATTCCTAATTCTGTAAACATTATGTTAATATTATGAGAGAACCTATTTGATCTCATCAATCCATTTTTGGAAGTTTAATGTGGCGCCCATAGGCTGCCGAGTTTTCGTAAGGGATTTTTCATCTCACTTTTATTCCCGTGAGATTTATGCTACATTTGCCAAAATTTCCTTTGAGTGGTGTATGTACTGCCCATTATTTTATTCATTGTGTAATATACATTCTTTTATGAGTATTTACATCAATGTTGTATTGTTCTTCTTTCACGAGGTGTATGTTTCGAAAGATACCCCTGTCGGTAAGGGAACCTTTCACCCTCCCCTTTTTAAAAGACTTCTTTTGTTGGGTCTTTTAATTTACATATTGTTATGTTGGGATATGTTCTCATATATCCTTATTGATTTAAATTGTATGTCCATGTGATTAGATACCCTTTTTATCTCTCATCAACCCTTTTCCTGAATTTTGAAGTGACGTCGTTAGGCTGTCGAATTTTACCAAGGGAACTTTTTAACCCAATTTCAATTTCTTTGGGTTCAACATTTAGTTATTGAATATGTCATCCTTTGAATATGTTTGAATGAAATTTTATTGTTTTACACTTAATATACACTTATTTTGGTTGTATTTATATTTTCACACATAATTTTGAGATCGATTTATCCTTAATTCAAGGATACCTTCTTTATAAGGGATTTCATCACATTTTACATTTCTATTGAGACTTCATTGTTGTTACGCACCAATTCACTCTTATATGGTGTATATACTGCCCTTTGGAATATTATATCATGAACCTATTTATTCTCATGATATTAAAAAGTTCTGATTAAATGTTAATCTTCAATTATTGTATTCAAGTGTCTCAAAGTTTGGTAAAAAACCCTTTTACCAAAATATCGCTTTAAATTTTTTAATGATTTTTTGTTATTAATATCAATGTTTTCAAAATGGTTTTATGGATTTATTTATATGGATATTAATGGATTAAAATGATAAAATCTTCAAGGTGGTATGGGACACTTTGATTCAAAAATCCCTTTATTAAATGTTTTAAATGGTTTTGAAAATGGATTTTTTAATGGATTCATTATATCAAAATCCTATAATGATATATTGTTTTTGAAATGTGGGATTGTTATTTTTCCTTTATGCTTAAGTTATGTGCTATGATTATGTTATGGTTCATGGGCATTATTATGAAGATGGGTGGTTCCGTGATAAACTAAGGGCGGGTGAGCCCGATATAGCTCTCCAATGCATTGGGTAACGTGAAGCAGTGAAACGTTAAGGTTTCTCCGAAGAGATTTAGGGAATATACTGTAGTGGGTATTCCAAATGTTACCAAGAGGGTTACTCTCTATGTAAGAATGTTATGAATGCCACAAGTTACCTTTTATGTCTTATGATTTCTATGGTCTATTCCTGATTTGATGAGGTATGTTAAAGTGCACGTATTTTATGGGTAAAGTATGATTTCATTCTTATGTATATATGAACTCATGTTTCCTTTCAATATTTTTATAACCCTTACGGAGATTTTTATGCTAATCCCATGTTTTTTTTGAAATGTTTTTCACAGGTCAAGGGAATGGTACGTGATATGATGATAGTCACAAGTAATTGTTAAGAAATAATCCATGTTTTATTTTAAATATGTTTCCATTGATTAGAAAAATTGAATACTATCTTTATGTGACCACTTTGTTTAAATGTGGAATGTAATGAATGTTTTATGACCTAATTCACTAAAACTCTATACCTGAAAAGATCCTCAATGTGTAATCATGTAATAACTCAAGATTCAGTAAGGTTTAAGGCTGGGGAATTATAATTAAAATATTTTATTTCATATTATTTACTTAATATAAAAGATAGTATAAACCCTAAATGTTACCAATACCATAAGAAATATTTCCATAAACCTTGGTGGAATTCATCCTAAAATAAATTTTCACTAAACCCCTTACTAAATCCAAGTGTTTCATTTTTTAAATGTCTCCAAAAATAATCGCAATCATATTATACATCCATAAAATAAAACCTCAATTCAGTAAATTATCATTTAAATTTATTATTATACTTATATTTATCAACCCAATACTCAATAGGATTCACCAATTTTTTCAATGGTAACCATCTATTCAAATCCACCATAATGGTTCATAGATAGTTTGTGATGTCTGAAAACATATCACTCAAGAGTGTTAAACTACATGTATAGCGAGGCCTATTGTTGTGTATAAATCAATTGTACAATAAATCTCATCTCACGTTTTTCAGAGTTATTAACCCTATATATATTTATTTTAGAATCAAATATACTTGTATTGTCTAGATATGGTTGCAATTTCTCATTAATCACTCTCTCAATACATCACCAAGATTACATAATTTTTTCCAATAAATAAACTAATCCTTATAAGTATAACTAGGGTTATCAGAAACATTTATTCATCCTACACTCTAATTAATTAACCAACCATTCCATTGATAGAAAAGATAAATACCTCATCCATTATACACATATTATTACAAAATTTTTAAATTAAAAGTATCCTTTGATACAAGACAAGGTTCATAAATTTCTTGTCATTTTTGAAGACAGTGTTTATAATACATCAATGTGTGCCTGAAATTAGAATTATTTATTTTACTCACCAAATTGTGCTCAGAAATTCCATATATTATCCAAAATTTTCTTAGGGAATCCTCTAGAATAAGAAAATAATCATAAAGGTAAAAATCATAGTAAGGGAAAAAATATTATAGGGAAGCACAACATTAGCATCAACGGTAAAATAAAATATCATAAAAGATATGGAACATGTGAAATCAAATGGAAAATTAATGTATTCAACATAGTTTCATGAAATTAATGCCTCGCAAGAAATTTGGAGGAAACATAAAATAAAAATGAATCATATGACAAGGATAACTTCCAAGAAAACATCACATGGTGGAAAATGTCCCATAATGTATTAGGTTCTCTTTTTAAGACTATACATGATGTAAGATGATACTAAAACATTACCCATTGTGTGGGAGGACTATAAAATTATGAGTCCAACAATCACATTTATTTTATATACTTGAATATTTGTTTCAAATAACTATATTAATAATAAGGCACAAACATAATAATTTGTCGTGGAATGAAATTGTTTTTATATTATTCTTTCATAACATAAAAAATAGATTCCTAAAAAACTTTATTTAATATATGTTCATAAAGAATTTATTACCCAGTAAAAAAGGGTTAATTTGTTTGGTACATATCACTGTGAAATAGATGGAAAATTATAAAAATAACCAAACATTAATGGGTTCTTTAATTGATGAATAAATATTCTTTTAAAAGTATTAAAAGTATACTCGATGAATATAACGTTTTCACTCTAATAATCACTTTTAATGTAAAAAATTTCTCCAAATATAGAGGAAATAATTTTATTTTAAAATATACTCTGAATTATAAAATTAATGATTCTATGAAAATAATTTTCACCATGATGGAGAATAATTTCCATCTTATAGACGTTAAAACAACGATTCCATTCTAATTTTTGGTAATAGATTAAAAGTGACATGTTCAGAAAATAAAATGAATATTAAATTAAATCTATTTAATGAAATTAAAATAATTGAAAAATGATTTTTTTATAATCACATAAAAACCTTAAAAATAATTTTTTATAGACGGATAATTTAGAAAAAATTTATTTTGACCAGAACTAGAAATAAATATTGTTTTGTTAAATAAATTCTCAATTAATTTAAGAACCAAAGGGATGATATAGAAATATAATATAAAATTTTCGTGAAAAAATAGTCTATAATAAAGTGTAATTTTTTTACTAGTGAATGACCAAATAACTTCAAAAATGGAAATTAATGTAATAATAATACTGTCTAAAATGAGATTGAGACATAGACCATTACCATTGAGGTAACCATTTAATCATAACTTCTTTTGAAATAATTAGATAAAATGTATTAAAAGTATAATTAAGTAGGTTGGATTAATTATATTCTATATATAGTGGACATATAAACACCTTTTAAGTGATATTAGGTCTATATAAGGATACTTGTCTTAAAGAAGGATGTTTTCAGACCAAAACCTCACAGTATTTGTACATTGAAGTTAGCATTAGTTAGTTAAGTAATAATGGGTAAAAAATTAATCAAAAAAGGCACGACTATATAAAATATAATATATTAAAATTTTATTTCACAAATAATTGGGTTATAATATAATCAATTATGTATTTTTAAAACCCAATAAAGGGAAATTGAGTTAGGAAACCCCTAACCTAGTGCTTTAATTTTCATGAGTGACCTTTTACTACATGTATAGTGGGTTTAAACATGTTATTAAATTATAAATGAATAATATTATCATTTATAATATCATATATGTTATTATAATAAAATATTATTATCAATTTGCTAGTAAATATTAACTATCACAGGGGTTTGAGGGTTAATTTCTATCTTTTCTCCTTAACATCTCACCACGAAAGATACAATTCTTGAACAAAGATTATATTTAAATCTAATCTAGAATGATATTGATTTCAAAAATATTATTATTTTTCATTATATAATTATTTATAATAATTATTTACTTTTGATCATTGAGAATGAATAACATCCCATTATTGAGAGGATGAGTCATATATAGGTATACGAGACATTGTAATTTCATTAATAGGTAAAAGGGTATAGAAGTGTATAATATTTTAAATTAATAGAATATATTTCATGTCATATATATATAACATATATTCATTAAATGTTTCTCCTTTTACTTTATATTTAAACTAATCACACCACTTCATGAGGTGGTCATCCTCCGTAGTCACGAATGACATTTTCCAATTCTCCATGGAATTAAAAATAAGAAGATATATATGATAGATAAATTACAAAAGTATAATTATACCATAAATATTATATATGAAAACAATATACATTATTATATCTAGACTTGAGAATAAATGAAAAAAAACTATGTCGCTCCATGAGGAACTATTCATTTTTACAGACAATCAATAGTTTCATTAACCATTTGAGAGAGTAGGAGATGGTTGTAAGACATGCACTTTGTAACAACTGATATTTGCTGAAATATTTTTTTTTCAATTTATATTCCAATTAGATATTTATTATTTTGGGAAACATGATTTCTAGATAACATTACATGAAACTCTGATATTATCTTGTGTTACACGGAACACTAAGTTTATCTTAATTTATATGTAACTTTGAGTTTAAACGAATCATGACATACTATTTAAATATTTTTATTTAATATGATAATTATCACATAGTCGTTGGAATAGAAGTTATCAATTTTATTTACTAAAATATGAAAATACATGTTTTAAAAATTTATATATAATGAATCACATATATTCCAATAAATTATAAATTAAAATAAAAAGTCTTTGAAAAAAAATACTTTTTTGGAAAATACTATTTTCATGAATAAAAAAGTGTTTTGGCTTAATAAATTAATAAAAATAAATTATCGTGAATTATTTTAACTAACTGTATATATTATATATCAAATATAATATTAAACATTCGTTATATTTGTATTTTAGACAAAATAAAATTACAATACGTATTTTTTGCATAAAAATGTAATTTTTTGAAAAAAAATGTATTATAGAATTTTCACAATTATTTAGAAATTAATATTTTTGAATTCAATAAAATTTATTACAAAAAAACAAACTTAATTTTTTCAAACATAAATTTAAAATTAACTTGTAGTTAATATTTTTATAAATTAAAAAAATGAAATAAATTTAGATTAGTAGTAAAAAATACATTGTTTTAGTAAAAAAATAATTTCTTTTAAAGAATTAAAGGACAAACAAATTATATTATTAGTGTATTAATGGAAAAAATTAAATAAATTATATAACATTTAATAAAATTCATTTTTTGGAATAAATTTAGTATTGAATTTGGATATATAAACTTTTTATTCTTTTGATCATTTTCTACTAGGAAAATAACATTCTCATCAAGTATTTAGGTTTAATTTTAAATTATTTTTTTCCATATAGGGGAATATTATTTTTCAAATAATATTCCTTATTTTATTTATAAAAACATATATTCTATAATCATTTTAACATTGTTTTGCTTAATATAATGAATAGAATATCAGTAAAAATTATTTATTGTGATTAAGGTAAAAATGTGTTTATCAGGGGTTAAACCAAACATGATAAGGGAACAAATTAACAATAAAATTGCACAAAACTATTTTTATGACCATATATTGACTTCATATAATATATTTATTTATAATCCTTCATTTTTTTTCCTTTTGACTAGTGGAAAATGTGGGCAGAACATTGTTATTTTAAAAAATTATAAGGGTGACACTCACCTCATTAATAAAATGCAACCCACTATTATCCCCTATTAAAACATATAAAACCAATTTGTATTTAATGACATAATATATCCACTTAATGAATTACATAATATTATATTTTATTCATTAATTTTTTCCTAAATCCATATTGATTATCCTTTCGGTGTAATCCTAAATAAGTTGTATGAAGAAGTGGTAACATCCCTAAGAAAGGATTTTATATTGTTTATTCCCCCAACACCTTCAATTATTATTAGAACATGATGATATGATAACCTCACTACCTTCAATATACTGAAATTTTATTATGTTATCAGAATAACAGAAATCTTTCTCCACACTCATCAAATGGGATACAATATCATCATTCATTTGTTTTGTGTACTACCCACTCTCCAAACAATATAAATTATTTCCATCCACCCCTATAACTAAAGTATGTAATAATGATTTAATGTTTATATATGATATTTATTATTTAATTATACCTATATAATTTTAATAATATTAATATCTATGTACCTCCAAACCCGTTTGAGTGCAATAATGTCTCTTGTGTGTGCATTGGACTACCAACTCTCAAACTAATGTGATGTGTTTTTCATTAAAATATAACATGGATGGGAATAAGGATAGATAAAATAAATATTTACGATATGGGTAACATATTTATTATTTTAAGTTATAGTATCACATATAAATCATTATATTTCATTCCCTTAGAGTGTGATAATGTTGTTCATTTGTATGGTGGACTACCACCTCACAAAACAATGTGACTCATTTTTGATGTATTATTTATATAGATTTTTATAAGAATGTTTTTAAATATATATGTGATATATATATATATGTAAAAAAATTATTATTCAATTTCAATATATTAAATGCCATTATTTCCTTCAAATAATTGAGAAAATGGAAATAACATTCCTGACTACGTAAAACCTACCACCTCTAAGAATGATATATTTTATTTTTTCTATGTACATTTTATGGGTTACTAAAAAGAAACATATACTGAATATATAGATATTTATATAATGGATAACATTATATATATTATGGTACAATGATCATTGTGTATGGAAAAAAATTAAAAATACATGAAAAACCAAGCAGTTATTATATGAAATGTGATTTTATCAAAGAATTATTATTAAATGGGTGATAATATTTCATAATCAAATAATATATTTTATGATATATATATTTATTGTTCCATAATATATGTATATATAATTTCCAATAATTTTACATGATGATATAATGTGTGTGAAATAATTCAGGACTTATGGTAAGAGATTTCTTGTTACTCATTTAGTTCGTTGAGACATTTGAAAATTCCACACTCGTTTATTTTATGTGGTGTGCATATTTCTAGATTTAGATATATGAATATGGATAATTATATGGATGAGATGAAGTATAAGAAAATTTCTTGTAGTGTGGGTTAATTGTAGAGTGAGTGGTTTCCATGAAATTACATCTATTTATAGATACTAAAAGTTGATATGGCTTTATCAATGAGTTACCTAGGGATAATAACTCTAAAAATGTCACATTGATCTAGAATCAATCATCACTTAGTGAATGAAAGTGGACCTTTATGAACACCAATGTTAACATTCATTTGTGATTTGTTTTTTAAATTAAAAAAACATTATCAAACATCATGAAGGATTTGAAAAATGTCTATGAATGGTATAGAATAAGACTACAGTGAAATGGATTGGAAAAAATAATCAATGATTTATATATCTAATAAATGATATTTTATAATTATGTATTTTTCATCTTAATCATGGGATTTTATGATTATGTTTGATCATATTCTCAAATTCATTGATACCCCTTTTGATGTTTTATATTATGGGTTGATATCAATATTAAATATATTTTGAGAGAAATGTATTGAAATACAACCCATTAGTTTTTTATATGTTTTAATGAAAAATTTATTTGATAAGTAATTACATTACACTTTGTTGATATATTATTAAATGTACCATTATCCTTTTTCGGTTTAACTTATCAATGATCTTAATATAAAAATGGGTTATTGATATTTGTGAATTATATTAATAGTGTTTTGGGATATGATAAATCTTATGTTGGGAAAAAATATATTGCATTTAGAAATTCCATTGGGCTTGAACCAACATCTAAATGATTTTATGGGTATATTACATACCAGTAGCCCATGAGAATGAGTATTTGTGGTCATAAATCATAAAGAGAGATATTTCTGATTATGTATCATGGTACATAGTATTTTATAGTGTTACAAATGATATCAATAAGTATTAAGGGATAATATAATCATTATACATACATTGATTGGAATTGGGATAACATCACACTAGATTTTATCATTGCACTCCCCAAAACATCTAAAGGGAATAAATTTGAAGGATTTTTATTCGATCTCCATTGAAAGTAATCAAATTTCGTCACTATAGGATTAGATTTCCAACAAGATCATAATTGTGTGATATAAATTAACGATGTTGTATGACTAAATATACTACCTCATTCATTTATAACTTATTAAAATCTGTTATTTTCTTAAATGTTTTAGTGATGCCTTTAAAATGCTCTTAATAAAACGTTTTTTCATCTCTATGTTTCATTCTAACATAGATTGTCAGTCTATGTGAACAATTTTAACCCTGTATGTTATGTTAAGGTCTTGTTCAATGGATTAAAAAGGATATTGGGATCGACACCATCCACTGATAGATTTTACGTATATTAATAAATTTCTTTCAAGAATTAATATGAAACCATTGGAATGCCTTTATGGAAATATGATTAGAACTCTATCATACTTCAATAAAGATGTAGGATGAAAGATATGGAATCATGAACTAGTTGATTGAATGCAATATAAGATAATAGAATTTCAGTAATTCATATAGGAAGAACAATGTTGATAGAAATGTTTTCATGATAATCATCAAAATGATCTAGAATAGAAATTTTTTTATAATATGTTTCTATAAATTTCTTATTGGAAGAGTCATGGGAAAATTGTGCCCTATGTATATTTCCCACTTTGAAATTATTGATCATATGTAAAAAATAGTTTATTATTTTTCACATCCACCAAACATCTCTAAGATTCATGATTTAATCCATGTATCTCTCCTATGAAATTAAATACATGTTCCATAACATATACTGAATATACAAGTCATACCACTGGATAATGATGTTTATTAGGAGGAATAACTACTGTAGATGTTTTATTATAGAACGTTATATGAAACAAGACTAATAACCCAAACACGAAATTTTGGAGAACTGGCCATTAGAGAATGTTATGTGGGAACCTGAAAATGTAATGAGAGAGATGCATCCTCATTTATAGGTTCAACATTGAAGAATTTTGAGGGTAATATTCATTTTAATGGGGTTGAATTTAATCCCCCAAGACTTTGTTAATGTTTTCCTAATAAAATTTTTCTTTTAAATATTTTTGATTACATGAAAAATAAATTTTATATTTTGTAACACAAAACCTAGATTTTAGTTTGTGATATACACAACATGGGTTTTATCTTTTTTTTAAACATAACATAGATTTTAAATGAAACGTGAAATACTGTTAAAATATTTTTATCTAATATTATTTTTATCACATATATGTTGGAATGAAATATATGAGTATAATTCTATAAATTAATAATATATATTTTTCACACATTTATATATAATGAATTATTATTTCACTACTTAATTAATAATGAAAATATAAAACCATTGAAAACAAAAGATATATTTTTCTTAAAAACATTAATTATGTTCCCTAACATATTTTACTTCAATAAATTAATCAAATAACTTTTAGAGAAAAAATTATATGAAATTTAAATATCTAATATTTATTCAAATGTTATACATTAACCTTATCTAATTTCTAGATATAATATAATGTTAAAAAAATATACTAAAAACATTATTTCTCAAAAAATAAGTTTTAACGCATTTTACGAACATATTTTAATATTAATATTAACACATCAATAAAATTTATTTCACTAAATATTTTTTTATTATGTTATTATCAAAATTATAATGAATTCAATTTTTGAGAACATTTTTAAAAGTTAATTTTTTTGATATGTAGTGAAAAATACTAGGTTTATAGAAATTTTAATTTATTTTAATGCTTTTAAAAAAATTAAAATTAATTAAGATGAATTTTAAATTAAAATCTGTTCAATAATATATCGTTTAAAAATTTTATTTCATTCTAATTAATTCAATATTTGATTTTTATATAACATATTTTTAATCTTTTGGAGATTTTCAATTTTTAAAACGGTTTTCTCAACATGATATGAGGTTTAATTTTAAATTAAAACATTTTAAATATGTGAAATTTTATTTTAGAAAAATGGATTCCATAATATTAATCAAAATAAATTTTATTTTATATTAGGTTTATTTTTTATCATTTTTAATTTAAAAATCACAAAAATTTAATTACATTACTTAAAGTGAAATTTGGTTTACTAGGGGTTAAACAAAAGAGATAAGTAGTAAATGGAAAATAAAGTTGTCTAAAAACCATTTTATTTTGTTATATAAACATTTTCTCCATTATTTTTTTATAATATCCCATTATGGATGCTTGTGGTATCATGGAAATGTGAGTTCACCTTTTTCTTTTAAGAAATTATTATTGCACCACTAACCTCATTTATAAAAAGGCCACCCCCTATCCTCTCCTATTTTCAGTTATGTTAACCAATAGTTCATACAATACCTAACATTATAACTTCTTTATTTCAGTTTTATCATCCTACAGGGCTTAGATTTTTTAAAAACTCAACTCATGAATCTTTTTTTGAAAAAAAAAATTGATGTTGTCTGGAGAAGAGGTAATGTCTCTTACCAAGCATTTTATTTTATTTCTTCTATCAAAAACATCGATTATTATTAAACCATGATTTATAATAACTTCATTTTATTTTATATTCCTATATATTATTATGTAGATTTAATGAAAATTTTTTTCTCATCATCCATTAAATGAGATATTAAATCATCATTCGTGTGTAAGGAGGACTACCGACTCGCGAACTGATGTTATACATTTTCCATAGCCACCTCTAACAGAAGTATATAATGATGGATTTAATATTTATATATGATATTTATTATATTATTATACCTCAATAATTATATTAAAATGGCTATTTTATAGCATCCAAACTCGTTGGGAACCAATAATATTGCCCGTGTATGTGGGAAACAACAGCTTCATGAACCAAAGTGATTTTCTTTGTCATTTCAATTTTATGTAGATGGCAATAACAAAATATTAAAGAAATATATATGAAATTGGTAACATATTTATACCTATGAAATTATGATACCTCTAAAACCTTATTTATTTAGATTCAATGGGAGTACGATAATGTCGATCTTGTGTACGACATATTATCACCCCATCAATCTATGTGATTCGTACTTCACATACGATTTACATGGAGGGTAATAATGATTGTTTTAAATAAAATAATGTTATATATATATGAAATAACAAATATTCTATAATATTAATATTTTATAATCCTTTATTTCATTCAATTCATCAAGTAAATGGAAATGTAATTAAGTATGCGTATCATCTACCCTCTTCATGAATGATGTATTTTATTTTCTATATCAAAAATTTATTGATTAATATAAATAAATTTCTAATTAAAAAATATTATATTTATATATTATTTATCATTATTTAGATAAATGAACCGTTTTCAAATTAATATTACTGTTAATAATATATCAAAACATATATGAAAAACATATCCATTATTTGTTGAAATGTGATTTTAATAAGGAATTGATTATAAACATGTAATAAAATGGAATAAGTAAATTTTATGTGGAATGTTATATATATATATATGGTTATTTAATAGATATATAATATACTTAGAAATATTATATAGTGTTTTTTGAATTTATATGGAAGAATTAGAGACTTAAGGTAATGGATCTCTAGTATCTCTTTTATTTCAGGGAGATTCATGAAAATTAACTACTAATCTATTTTATTGGTGCATATTTTTCCTATATCACATGTTATGTAAAAAATATCACTAGATTAATTTTATTTAAGGATTAAAATGATGTTACAATTTATTTTTTATTTTTATTCAATATAATACTGACATGGTAAAGGGTTTTTGTTTGAATTTTTCTTTTATGTGACATTAGTTATGTTATGAAGCAATATTATTTTATCGGGGGTTTATACATTCATTTTGACATGTTATACCATGAATATAATTATTTTAATTATATTAAAATGTTTCACTTGTTATTTTTTTCATGGGGCTTATTATTAAATTTTTTCAAAAGTGGTAAATATTTTATGTAACAATCCAATATTTTATTGAGAATGTTTATGATTGTGCTTCCAATGAAAAAAAATAATATGATATATCTCCCAAAAAAGTCATTTATATTCTTATCCTTTGGTTATTCATAAAAATTTCATTTAACAATACAATTTTTACCACTCTTTGATACATAAAATAAGTGATTAATTTTTTTATATGGAAAATATATGTTTTCTATATATTCAGTTGAAAGCACCTTCCCATTAATGTTCATGTTTTCCAAAAACATTTCAATTTTTTTTTCAAATTATTAAAATAACATTTTACACATATATAGATTTTTAGAAAATAGTTCAATAGTAATATTCATCATGTTTTGAAAAATAAGTTCTAATTTTATTTTAAGAAAATGGTTAAAGTAATTTTTTATCTTTATGAAATGAATAATATTTTTCACTATCATGAACACTCAATGTTTTAATCTTCCATTATCTCTTTCAGAGGATATTCACAATGAATAGAATTTTGAAAATGTATTATATTTTAAATAAAATATTTTATTGTGTAAATGATATTTTACACACAGAATATTTTACATGATTATTAACTTGTACTTTATATGTTTTAAAGGTTATTTTCATGAATAGTTTTTCCAAAATATTTTATTAATTTACAGTTTAAACATCTAACTATCATTGAAATCTACTTTTCATCTTGAAATTTTCCATGTAATTTTTTTGTCAATATCAATTTGCATCTAAGATTTCATCCTATGGTGTTAAAAAACATTTCTAGGTATAATAAAAAATGATACCATCTAGATAATTTGTCCGGATGATTTCTGATTATGATGATGATATGTTTATGAAACGAATTTTTTTATTAGCTTATTTCAGGATATTGTTTATATGAATCCCATTTATTTTCCATTGATTATGTTATGATATAATTCATATGAATCCCATTATTTCATGGGTTTTGATATAATCAATGTATTTTTATCTGGTTGTTCAAATATTTATTTATTATGGGATGGGTGAAACCTATATCTCTCCAAAATACATTTAGTAATTAATAATTTAATACATCCTCAAAGGACTCATGGGATGTTATCTGAATCCTAATATATTCTACACTAGAAGTTATATAAATCCCAAAATATGGTATATGGGAGGTTATCAAAATCCCAAAAGAGGGAACAATTGAAATTATGCCAAGCCTAATATGTTATAATTTTATTAATGGGTATCATTGATATATGATTTTAAATTCTTATTTATATTCCATGAATTTATTTCATATGCCAATGTTATCCACTTACGACTTATCTTACTTGATTGAACTATAATTCATGTCTTGTGAACAACCAAAAAAAATTCCATGGATCTTTTTTTTTATTTTTTATAACTATGGTATGTTTACTATATGTTTTCTCCTGTATTTATACCCATATGATCATTTTATATTGATATATACATTTTTTAATCCACCTAAAAGTCTAAGATAACCCTTTCTTATGTTTATATTCCCAATTATATGAAGAAATGTATTATGTGATATATGTAGAAGAAATTTTTTACTTTTGAATAAAATTGTGGGAGATGATGTACCTTAATAATGGGGATGTTTTTTATTTTCTCATATTTCCAAAGGAACAAGACCTAAATGATTTTGGTGTGTATTTTAAGGTAACATAATGAATATTTTTCTATTAATACCTATTATTTATATAGGATAAGATTCTATCTCAACATCCATAACATAAAAACATATCATTATATGGGATCTACTAAAGTTATTATATAATCATGTTTTTATAATATTTAAAGTGGAATGAATAGGAAATAAATAAAAAAGATATATTATGTTTGTTACCTCTTCATCAGAAAATTCCGTATTGTGTGCTCCAAAATAATTCACAATTTTCATTTCTAAATAAACCAAGGTTTATAGGATTTGGTGAGGTAAGTAAGGAATTTATATTTTATTTTATTTCCAAAGCCAATGGATTTTATTACATTGGATTGTATTCGAGAGGGGTGACCTTTTATAAATGGGTGAGAGGGAACAATTATAATTTTTGAAAAGGTGGAATTCCTGTCACATTTTTATCATTCAAAAAATGAACAAAAAATGAATATTTTAAACTATTATAATGTATAAGGTCTAAATATGTCCCTAAATTTGTATTTGACAGGTTTTGGGTAATCTTTAACCCTTTCTTTTTGAGTTAACCCCCTAGTAAACCTACTTTTACCATAACCAAGATAAATTTTTTTACCCTTTCAGTATTAATTGTGGTATAAATTTAATTTGACCATATTCAATAGAATATAATATTATGATCCCAAATAATGATTCCATTTTTTAAAATTAAACCCATGTATGTGGATGAATTTAATTTAAGATCATGCCTGCAGACATGTTGAAACAATGGATTTTCATGAAATGTTTTTTTACAAAAATATGATCTCATATTAACTATATGAAAACTAATCATAAATAAATAAGTTTTAATTATTATTTATAGATTTACAATCAATATTATATTAAATAATTCATAATTAGTTGTTTTTTTATTTATTTAAAATGGACAACCATTATACCATTTAAAATAATTTTTTTCAAAAAAATATACTTCATCGACAAGAAATAAGTTTACAATAAATTTTATTACAAAAATATTTACATATAAAAAATTTCACATCATATAAATAAATATTAATTTTATAATTTTAACTAAAATTAAAATAATAATGGCAGATATATTATTATAATGAAATCAATATATAATAAAAATGGTACTTTCACTATTCACTATAAAGGCAATATTTTCTACAAAATTAAAAAATCACTATAATTAAATATCTCAATTATGATTTTAAAAATAATATTAGTTTCTCAAAATATATTTTCATTAACTGTTAAAAAAAATTATATTATGTTTGCAATGATTTACTAAATCTCCTTTTTTAAAAATAATGTTATGCAGAAGAAATTTCTTTTTCTCTCAAATGGAAATGATTTTATTAATAATAAATAGGTAACCACAATCATTTTTTTATAAATGTTTAAAAACATAATTTTTATAAATATGATATTCTATTTATACCCATTAACATAAATTCTAGGTTATAATGGTCATGATTAACTCATATTATATTAATTGTGTATCAAGTTTCATAAACATGTAATTGCATGTACACCAAGCTATCGAATGTATTGAATTAATTTAAGAATTAATAATTTTTAAAGTCATGTGGAGTAATATTTTATAATATTATTACTTTTTTGTTTCATGTACATTATCCAACATGAATTTATTCTTCAAAAATCTCAAGGTGTCACAATTATATTTTTCTTTGTCACATTCCATTGGTTGAAGGAAATGAGTTTTCAATGAGGTTATGATAAATAAATCTATATAATGAATCAATCATTTTTAATTACTATAGTAATTGATTTTATTTTTCTTGTTATATAATATAATGGTTTACATATTTTATGAACAATTGATTTATAATTTTCCCTTGTGTTTCATGTTTTAATATTTGATAATGTTATGGTTCCTTATTGTCTGCTTGCTTTGTTTTTTATAAAATCAATTTTTTATATATAATATTTTTTATAGTTTTTTTTTAATTTTCAATTAATTAAAATGAATTTTTAAATTTATTTTGAATGATTATAGTTTTATGATATATTTTTCCTTGTTCTATATCCCTTATCTTCATGTAAAGTAATGTGTGTTTCTGTGATTATTAAAGCTAGTGTTTTAAATTTAATGATAAATTTTGTTTCTTATTTTGAAGTTTTATTTGAGATTTTTTTAGGAATTTAGACAAATTATATGATTTATATTATATGTGTTATGAATGGAAATCCTTTGGTATGTTTTTGGGTTAATTGGATCACTACTACGCTATTACAGATTACTCTATGCTAGTTCCCTTGGTGAATTATATTCTGCAGATATGGGGATGTTATTTTCATGGGGAATAAAGGACAGTCTACTTAAACACCACTGTATCCTATATCCATTAATATTGGTATAACAACCATCCTCTTCTCATCACTAATCAATTAAAAAATCCACATAGTAACCCTTCTAATGATAGAAGACAACAAAAATTCCATCCACAATGGAAAAATAAAAAAATAAAAAATTTCCACCATCCATTGAAGAACACAATAAAAATTCCCCAAGAATAATTGAAGTCATCATTGATCATAGAAATTAATACACCGAAAATCATATCGTAACAATACATCCGCACTAGTATCATAATGTTTTAATGCATGCATCCCCATCGAAACTCACACCACTATCATCAAAATATATTTCCCTTTTGAGAAGACAGATAACCAGAAATCATTTGGAAACTAAATGGATAGAGAAATAAAAACCCACAAATAAAATTCCTCCCTATAAAATCATATCATAAGATTTTTTAATACATCACTAAGAGTTAGATTCATTTGATGAACCAATTTTATACCATAAAATTCATCAGTAACCATGAAACAATTCCCATTTTAACAATATCATTGTAGAAAAACAAAAAGAGTACAAGACATATATTTCGACCTTTAGATAATTAAATATGATGAAGCTGAAATGATTTAATAATGTAGATAAAATAATCAAAACTTCTTCTTACACCATGAAAACTAGTGTAGCTATCATGAGTCCTATGAATCTCAAAACCAATTAATGATTGGTCCTTTCCAATGTCGTAGACATGGAATGACTATTAAGTGAATGTTGAAACCAAACTAAAAAAACCTTCTATGGGGACTAGAATACATTAGTGAAGAGAGGAATATGGTCAATTTAGAAATAAAAACAACACTCAGTGTTGTTAACTACAAAAAAAATCACCACGGGATTCCAAAATTATTTATTTGAAACTAGAAAACCGTTAAGAGTCAATGTCAGGGGGCGGGGAGGAATGAAATAAAGGGAGATGGGGATATCCATGAGAACACAACAATGGTCCATCAAAAATTTAATAGACCATATATTAAATAAGGATCACATAGAATAGACCATAAATATATAGAGGGGTCAATGTAATAAGTAGTAAAATATGAGATCTCCACTCTAATACCCAACACTATAAACCACTAGGTGTGAGATATGGTAGGATATATAAATATTACTCTTATGATCTAAAAAATAATATTAATAAGTATTCCCCTAACCAAAAATTTATTTTTTTTACCAATTATCCACATCCTATTTCTAATGGATTTACAACCAAAGTAAGATTAGTAATATAATAAATGGAATTATAATATTATTTGATTAACTCATTAATGGCTGTAAAAAACTATTAGATAGACATTGATATTATTTAACAATTTTTATCACCAAATCGTATTGTTATCCTATTATAGTATATAATTTTTTAGTGCTAATAAAAAATAATAATTTAAATTAATAAAAGAACTACTCTTCTAAATCTATGATGGAAATGGATGTGACTGAAACCTCTATAAATGTGGAATTATATTTTGATGTAGGATTTTTTTACCATTGAATTATTCATGATATTAATTTTAAATTTTATGAATTTGGATCTAGTATTATTAATGAATAAATGGTTACATAAAAAACTAAAACAAATCTAGTTTATGTAATAAATGTTCTCTGAATAAAAGGATTATATATACTAATTACAAGTAACTTCAATTTGAGTATTTGAAAAAAAATGTTTCAATAATTATTAAAGTATTATTAATATAATGATAGAATTAATTTATCACAAATTGGTTTTATATGAGAAATTATTATTTTGTTTGTTTTATTGGAATTTTCCAAAACAAATTTCTCATTCCTCATCATATTCAGAAATTTTTATTCTATGTCCTACAACGAAAAACGAAATGAATTCCAATTTAGTTTTTTGGTATTCCAATTTCCATCGTTCAAATATTAGAATTATTTACATTAAATTTTTATTTAAAATCACATTTTAAAAATAGAATACAATAATATCATGTCATATTGTCAAGGGAAATGTTAGTCGTCAGATGAGGCTATGGGTGGGTTATGTTGATAGTGACATGTGGTAATTGTGTTTCAGGTAGTGGTTCAAGTTGTTATGTGTGATGGATAGAATATTTTTGTGTTAGAGGATGTTGAACTATAGTATAGTAGGGGTGTTTTTCCATGTTTATAGAAGGTTATTTAAGAATTAGTCAAAATATTTCCTATGTGGTAGGGTAGTCTTGATTCCATGATAAGGAAGCGAAAGTTGCAATAACTTCTGAGATGAGGGAGGCAGTGGCGACATATTACGATGTGCTACATCAAATAGGGATGATAGGTGTGGATCCATAGCCTCTCCTAGATATCAAATACATATTTGTTCAAATGATACAATTCTGGTAAAAAATATTAGTATATGGGCATCCATCATGGTCATTTAGGAGATAAACAAAACCAGGATGACTACAGACATTCCATTCCGATAGTGGAATCATTTACACTCATATGCACACATGTAGGTAGACAAACTCCATTCTTGGTGATTCCTCCTACCCATAAATCTTGATAAAGAATTCATGAGTCCTTCCACATAGATATCTCCTCATTTGGGCGATGTTTTGTTGATTTATTCATTGGGTTTCCAATTTGCGAAAATAAATATCCCATCAAGATATGTTATTCATATTGATCTCAATTGTGGTGTATGTTTTTCTATTATAGGAACATTTTTAGTTCATATAGAAATATTATATATTTTTCTTTGTATACATGATAATGAGTTTTTGGAAGAATGATAAGAGTGTTCACATCCCTCTTATACGGTCAGGTATTCCCTTTTATATGCATGGCATGTGATACTCGATCAATGGGCCATTTAACTGATAGGTTTAAGTGTTCTCCTAGTATACCCATGGAACATGATCTAATTTTATATCCAATATATTGGGTCAAAAATTAATATTGTTACAGTAGTATATGATATTTATTATCCATGAGACTATTTATAGATAGTGGAATTTATTCCCCTCATATACCACGTGTGTGAAATCCTCTATAGCATCTAATATGAATGCTCATGTATTCCCTTCAATTACTAAGGACACAAGATCTTATATAAATGGGTTGTACTCCCTAAATAAAGGTGTCTACAGGTAATTATTGGATTCACCTTTATAATTTCAGTTTTTTGACATGGTTTTCTCAATTATTTTTTTTCATGATAGTAGGGTTCAATAAATACTTGAAAAATATATTTTTTTTATTCAAGGTGTATATTTTACATAGGATTAAAAATAGGGGCACTATATCAATTTATTCAAATGATAGATTTGGTATCCCCTTATATAAATTTATAACATCAACACAATGTTTCCACTATTTTGAATTTTTCAATTAAAATGTACAAGTTAGATTGGTTTAATAGTTAAAATTATTATATTCATTTACCTCCTTAAGATCCCATTGGTTGACTTAGAGATGCAATGTATTGATGTCTATTGTATTCATGTTTTTATGGAAGTTTTAATACTATGATGATCTATTTTTTCTAAATAGATTATGACCTTTGAGTAGAGGAGATTATATTATTAATATATCATTATGTCCATGATAATTGTAGATGTATATCATATTTAAATTTCCATTTCTTGTCTTTTAACTTGTTACTCCTTGTTACTTGGGGTTTGATCTAAAAATTTTCATTGATATTTATTTTATGTTTTTGGGGAATATTATTGAGTATGTTTATACTCACCACTCTATAGGCCATGTGACATCAAATTTTGTGTTAATGTAGACAACATATAGGTTCAATGTTGGTCTTAGTGGATGTTGACCTTTTTTACCTTGTTTGGAATTGGGTCCTCTGGATACGTTCTGGTGTATGTTAAATCAATGTCATTTATGATGGTAATGGTGGCCATTTCATATGAATGTTGATAATTTATTATATGAAATTTACGGTATTATAACAATGAACTGAGTGTAGCATATTTTTAAATTCATCATGTTTAATGCTCTTATGGTGTTTACTTACATTTAATTGTACTTATATTTTTTTTCTAATTCTTATGTTATACATTTTTAAATTAATATATATATATATATAATTATCGTGATAATGGTATTTTTCGTTAATGAATGATATGTGACTGTTTTTGATTTATGTAGGCTAATGACTCCCATTTTTTCTTATTTTCCTATATGGTGGTAGTCACAACCCCTATCATATTATAGGTAGTACTGGTGTTGAACTATTACATTGATATCTTCAAATGTGGGGCCTAAATGTCTTTCTCATGTGAGAGTGGTTTTATGGTGACTCTATAATAGGAATGGTTTTTGGAGTTGGGAGTCATGTGCATATTTTTTGGGAATTTAGGGAAACAATAATATTGGGGCATTTTCATTGGTTATGAAACCAGGGAGAGTAGTGTATGTTTTGAAGTCGATATATCCATTTTCTAGGACTAACCTACTATTCTAAATATAAATATAAGATATCATTTTAATGTATAAGAATGTTGGTTCATTCATTATATAGTTTCCAGTTATACTATTTCATATTATTTCAATGTTACAACATCGAGATATGGCCTAGACCTTATGGGTTTCTCATATAAATGATGGTTGATACCCACTAACATCCATGTTGTGTATGAAGGTAGGGTTATGAAAATATCTTACCAATATTTATTCCTCTGACATAAATTAATTAGGTACATGTAATTATTCTTTTTACGTGACTAAATTTAGATGAACCATTTACCCATTATCAAAGGAAGTATGTCTCCACTTTATACTTAGTGTGGATCTTTCATGTAGAGTAAATGATAGTTTACATATAATTTTTATAAACTTAATATAATATAGAATATATAGTGTGTTTTACAATGAGTCTAACTATATTGATTTATGTGGTGATATAGATCCTCTATAGATATTTTATTGGATGGATTTTTATTCATTTATTACCTAATTTCATGGGACATTATAGACCATATGTCGATTCTTATACAATTATTCCACTATGGAATAGTGATTCATCAATGGGTAATATTTTGTTGAGCTCATGGAAGGACATCTCTACCATATTTTTATTTTGATCCATTTTCCAGGATATTTTTTATCAAATCAAATGGGGAACTCTTTAGTTAAAATGACTATACTCAAGTATGGGTTTAGGATAATAAAAATCATTAGATATTCCCTATACATGATTTTACAATGGAATAATCAATATCAATGTATTGTGTAGATACTATGTGGAATGAAATATTGAAATTTTCTAGTAATTTTACCCAACACCACCTATGTCAGAGACACCGGGCATGATTTGAAGAAGAAGTGTTAATATCAAAAATCCATCATGGATATATGGAATGATAATATGTCACATGAGGAAACCCCTGGAAAGGTCATGAATGTATGATAACATTGAGGATAACAAAGATATTATATACTCTCAGGTAAACGGTAGGGTCCTGGTAGGGGTGGATTCATTTAAAATGTGGGTGGAGCATCATTAGATAGATATGTAAGATGTTATGATATAATCATACGTTTAACATCCTTATCTCATGTCAATAAAGGGGTTATGATTGTTTTAGATGTAGAAATATGTATGTGAGGGATTCTAATGGACAATAATGAGTTATTATATACTAGATTATGATCTATCTGATCCTTCCATGGTCCCGTGTACTATGTATCTCATGAATGAGTTACTATTTATTCATTATATGTTTCATAGTTTTAGATTTCATTAAGTCCGCATATTGGGCCATTCTCTACTAGAGATTGTCTAATGATTGAAACTATCTTTCACTCACCCATTCTAGTGATGTGAAATCACCATATTTTATGATAGTCTATTATTAAATATTTATTCAATATTGAAATTTAAAAAATGATCATATCATAGAAGAATGGATGTCTGGTGTTGTGATGTGGTCACAAATGTTTTTGATGTAAGTGAACTTGTTATAGATTTTGGGGATTATGTAGGATATTTCTAAGGAAAACTTATAGTTTTCCCTTATTAAGAAACTAATATATACATCAAATTATATTCCCTAGATTGAGTTATATCTTATGACTAAGTTGGATGATACACAACTTTATATATTTTATCGATCGACAGTTCATCCATGGTATCATTTGAGGGGATAACATATTATGAATTAGAATATTTTTTCTGTATCATGCCATCAGAGTGCCAAAATTGTATTAAACTATCATTGTATGGGATCTTGATTTGTAGGGTAGAAATGAATATAGTATAGTTTAGTATATGGTGTTTGATAAATACTTTTTTTAGAAAACCTAGTGTGGTTGTTGATCATTCATGAAATGTATTCCGGGGATGGTTGTGGGAGGATATTCATGTGTAGCTGGCTTCAAAGTTTTTTATCCCAATGTGGATAAGCATAAATTTTACACCAACAATCAATAGCAGTGTCCCCACAATCCATGCATATGTTTGAATATACCAAGAAGGATTTTCATATTAGTGGTTTTAAAAGTCTGAATTTTATCAGGAAATATAAATTGATGGTTTTTGTATAGGGGTATCACAACCACCACTTTCTCATGTGCATAGATATTTTTCTCTTGTGTTTATATCGAACAATAAGATAGATATCCTAAGTGATGTTCAGAATAGTGATGGGATACACGTAGTGTGGTATGTTCAATGGATTTTTATGGGTGTACTCATCAAATGAAAACACATTCTATGTAATAGAGGAGTAAAATTTCCAATGGGGTTATTGATTTAGGTTACTCATGTATGTGTTATTATAGGTTATATAGTCAGTAGAGTAGTTTTATCTGAATAGTCAATTTAAAAATCTTATTAAAGAGAAAAACTGGAACCTCATGGGTAGTGGATTATTGTTGAGTAGTTTAACATGTTTTTTTTTCAATGTGATAAGTGGTAACATTCATGAGTGATCAAAAACTATAAGACATTGTTGTCAATAAAAGTGAGTGTGATGAAATATAATATCCTATTTCGAATGGTTGATTCTCTTGGATATTTGAATAGAGTTTATGTAATAAGGCTCATGATTCTATCAAGTCATGATCTAGAGATACTTTTGAGAATGCCTTCATAGTATTAAAGAGTTAAGAACCTAATATATAACTAGGGTATGATATTTAAATAGAACTCCTATAGTTTTGGTGTCAAATACTAGTTAATCACTCATTATTGTGAAATCTGTAAATTTTAATCATCTCATAAACTAATCATCTATGACACTCATTATGGTGGGGATTGAGGCACTCATAGCAGAACTAAACTTTCCAGTGAACCACATATATAAATATTTCAATGTTCCAGATTCTTTTTCAATTGATATTGAAAAATATCTCTTAGATGACATAAGGTTATGAGTGTGGTGGCTTGAAATGTCTATACTAGGGTGGTTTCACATATCAGATTAGTTCTTATTTTGAGATGGAATACAGTCCGTAGCGTAATATATAGATGACTTTTTTTCTTTTCATTACGGTTGTGTACTGAGTTTTCTTAGGTATATGACATAAATGGTGAAGGAAATTTATAAACATGTTTCAATGTGGTTGTTTGGATAATTTCAATTTCTAGGTACCGTGATTTTTTTCTTTTTCAAGTATGAAAATGGGATTAAGCTGGTTTGGATGTAGAGCACGTTCTTTTTTAGAATGAGTCTTTTCTCAAAATTGAAATTCAATGTCATCAGACCAATCTTTGGGTAAAATGATAATTCAACCATAGTAGATGAAATTTATAAAATTTAACATGGACATTTATTTTTTTATAGTGTATGCGTTAATGATAAGATAGATCAGAATTATGGGTTCAATGAATCCTCGATAAAAATATATTAAATATAGAAATATTATATATAGCATGTGTGTACATATTTTTGTTAGATTACTTATAACGTATAAATGGATAGTTGAAAAAAAAGTAATATGTTCAATTTGGAATAGGTTTTTTACCCTAAGTGTGGTATAACATCAATAGACATTGGATTTCTCAATGTTTTTCCATAGAAGATGGATTAATAATAGTAAAATATTAATTCAAATAATAATTTATTATTACAACAATGTTGAATAAATATCTTAACCTTAATGTTGTTTTTATTTATGAATCCTTATCTTAATGTCCTTGAAAAAATAGCCACATGAACCCTGGTATTTGAGAGCACTATTAAAGGTCAGTTGCTATGAGGAATCAAAAAATGGATCACTGAGGTCGACAATGACTATGAATGCAAATGAAACATCCTTCAATGAGAAATATATTTTCAATAAGAGTATTTTTTTTACCTCTTTATTATTTATGAAATTATTTTAAAAACATTTAAATTGGTATCCTTTGTATATCAGGAATAATTTTATAATTATTATCTTGGTCTTATTGAATTAAATTAAAAATTAAATATCAAAGATGTTGAATTAATATTCATAATTAAATTTGAAGTATAGGTTCCCCTTGAAAAAATATAAACAATCCCAGTTTCTATATTTCATTAAATATTTCATAGCTGTATTTCCCCATTTATTATTAATGGATTGAAGGAATTATTTTACCTATAATGGTTTTTAATGTACCATTATTATTAACCTATGATTATCATAGTTTTCAAAAGAATAATTTTCCACCTTTCCTCAAAAACTACATCAACCCCTGTTATATATTCTATGATATAGTTTGAAATGAATTAATATTATGAAGTCAAGCATTACACAAGGCTTGGTTATTCACTCATTATTTTTAACAATGAAATTTTCATTCCCATTATAGTACAACAACATATGCCTCTAATCTCCTGTCAAGTTTGTATGGGAAATGGGGTTTTTCAAAAGAATATATAGGATGGGATTTTGTGAAAATGACTTGAGGTTAAGGTGATGATGGACACAATATTTGTTCATGAGGTAGTGCATGTTTGAGATAACACATGAATATTAGGGGCAGTCGTATGGTGGAGTATATGGGGAGGTAAACCAGGTTGTTGGCCAATGGTTTAATCAATATACATTGTAATGTGTGGACATACAAATGGAGGTTCTGATCCCTAAGGAACAATATGTCGGGGTGGTTTCCTATTCTCACCTACATGTCTAATATAGGTTGAATTCGATAAAAATTTACCTTTTACAAAGGGGGGTGATTCTTAATTATCCCATCCATCTAGGTGAGAAATAGAATTTGGTTGGGTCTGCCCCAAACTGTCTTGGGGTGGGTTGGTGCAAATATGTAGATGTGTAGCATGTGTTGGAACTATGTTCTATATGAGGTGTGATCACCATTACCTTTTGTCTCAAAATTAATTATTATGGCCCTAAAAATGGTTTACCCCTACCCTTGGGGTTTTATTAGTAAATTACTCATCTATTGATTGATTTAGGAAAATAATTTCCAAATCCTTGTTATTTTTCAATGTTTATGATACTAGTTTAGTCTGATCGGATATCAAATACTATTCTCATTGTGAGATGGATAAATTTTCCTTTGGATAATTTAGGATTATTATGGGATTTTTTCTATGGTTTGAGGTGTTCAAATCTCTCTTATATGGTCCTGAATTCTCCCCCTCCCCATACACTCAGGTATGGAATCCCGGGTATGTATGTTAGATTATTGATAGGTTCAAGTATTCCACTATATAAATAGGTCACAATATCATTTATATTATCTTGTAGGAAATTTCGTGTATTCCACCCATTATACAGGAGAGTGGGATCCTTTATCTTCCATGTGGATTATAAACAATGTTAGGTATTCCCCCATATACCAATGTCATGTGACATAATAACTCATCATATTAGATGGATCATTTATTCCCACCATTTACCCAGGGTGTGGGATCCTATATATATGGGTCATACCACCTTTAATATGGTAACATTAAATGGGTTACAAAATATAAATTATTGTTTTTGTAAATTGACATAGTTTTCTCATACCTGAGTGATTACGATAGTATGAATTAATACATCCTTGACTAAAATAAAATTCTCATCAAGGTGTTGGTTTCCCAAGGGTTCTAGAATGGGTAAACAATATTAATTGTAGTGGATGATTTTTTTTGGTAACATTGTTTTTTGATTTACATACTTAATCAAGGTGTGGCGGCATCATTATAGTTTATAGTGGATATGTGGGAGGTAACAAGGCTGATTAGTTAAAATTCATTGGGACTTGTGACCCATCATGAACAATATAGTTACTTTAGAGATATGATATATTAATAATTGTAATCTTATGCATATTTAAAAAGTTAGTTACATTGGTAATATCTATTTTATCAGTACATTTGAAACATTATGGGTTACTACTAAAACAATTTTTACTTCTATGTATCTATGATAATTCCAATTTCTGGTTATATCTGGAGTACCATTTGATGACTATCTCATGGTTACTCACTCATACCATGGGTTTCTAGCTAATTTTTTATTTAATTTTTGCATTACAGTTTCTAGGTGTCATATTGGGTATGTTTTTACCCACCCATGTATGATCCATGTTCGCACATGTGTTTCATTTTTGAAGATGATACACTGGTATTGAGATGGTTATGGTAGATGTAAAATAACATTGGTTTGTTCGGAGGTGACTCATTGGGATATATGGTAGTTTGTGATGGAGCATGGTGGTTCGTGATAATGGTTGTGACCTTTACATAATTAGATAATTGTAAAAACAAAAAAATGAGTATATTTATAGTGTCTTGGGACATTAAGTTATAATTATTTGTATAATGTAATGTTTATTTGGTATTATCATTCAAGGTATTTTTATTGGAGATATGTGTTTCTTATAGTTTGATATATGTTAACGGATCTCATATTGTTTGATTTTCATACATGGTTCTAGTCACCAACCCATATCCTATTTAAGGATGTATCATAATGTAACTATCATGTTACTACAAGCCTATAGAGGGACAAGATGTTTTAGGTCATGTCAATGTCTGGGCTTCATTATTAATATTTAAATAAGTTTAGATTGTTCTTGGAGTGGGGTACCAATTTACCATATTCTAGAGATTTTATTTAACACATGTAATAGTCCCCATATTAGGTATGTGATATATTCTTAACAAGATATTGTGACATTTCATTACTAATTTAAGACATAATTTTTTATTGGTATTTATTTCTGTTACATTTCAATCATTGTAAGTTCTTGTTTTCTCTTACATCTTGGTCTATTATAACAAAACTAAATGGATTTGAAAAGGGTTTTTATAGACATGTTTTAATAAATTAAATATACTTTCCTAAAAATGGAGTATTATATATCATGTTTTCAATATACTGGTAACATTGTTCACAATCAATGATACTATGTATATTCCAGGAGATATCCTGTTAGGATTTTTCATTACCTACAACATACATCTTATGGGTTTAAATTGACATGGTTATATATGTTCTAGATATATGGAAAGGATGCACATCATATGGTGGTTCTTATCAATACTACTTTATTCACATTAGAATAGTGGTATGTGTTAAATGAGATTCATCAACAGTTGGATTGTATGTATCATTATGGGGATCCTCCAGTGATTATTTTAGGGTTGTTTAAGAAGTGGTAATTATTTCCTGCAATTTTAATTATTTGACCATTTGAATATGAATATATGTATAAATAACTTATTTTTTATTAATGATTGAGGTGTGGATGTTTATTTATTATATTTTTTACACTCTATTTTTTATTTCAATTTGTTGTCTCTACATATTTTTGTTCACGGTTGTCTAATTTAGGGACGCTTCATATTGGATTTCCTCGTGGGATATTTTTTATGGATTATCTGATATCAAGTGTGAAGCTATTTTCGATTCTTGAATTTGAAACCCTTGGTACTTTTCACCAGATTTTATAGATTGAAAATGATATTTATAAATTATTATGGAATATATTTTATAACATAACATATTTCTCTCATCATATTTTTTTTGGAATTATCTCTTTTTTTCTTATTCGTAAAAAATATAATTTATATGTGTAACAAGTACGTATTCCTTGAACAATACCAGATATGTCAACGTAAATTCTATAAGTGTATTCAAACTTATTATTATCATAAACAGATATTTGAATATATTTTTAATGAGAAAAACCTTTATTAATGGAAATTACGCTTGATCTAATTAAATGTCTTATTACTTAAAATGGTTATATAAAACATAAGAAATTCGTTTTTTTATGTTAATAGAATTTAAAATACTTTTAAGAATTGTTATCATTGGTAATATAGTAGTTGAACTATTATCACATGATTAGTATAAATATTGGGCTTTTAAAAATCCAATTTACTAAGAAAAAGGAAATGATGGCCTCACCTTGTAGAATTGCTCCATAAGAAGCCCATTTTTTGAGCTCGTAAAGGAGGTATAGTCATTGGGATTCTCTATTGTCCAATCCCAATCTGAGCTTCTATATGTTAATCTTGAACGGAATCACCTATAGGAGAAGTGAAAATTGTTGTAGATTACCACTCGAGTGATGTTATTTCAGCCACCCCAAGAGTCTACCACCATTTCAAACCATACCCTTAGGTCATATGCTAGTGTTATATGGGGTTATGTAACAAGAAACTAGAACTATTGTTGTGTGCATTAATATTACGATTATTTAAAGAATAAAAAATATACATTCATTTTATTAATTTGAACTGAAATAGTATATTTTTTTCTTAATATTTATATTCAATTATAAAATATATTTTTATGAATTAAGGGATTTTTAAATTTAAAAATATTTTCATAAAATATTATTAATAAATAAATTTTTATAAAATATAAAGGACCATATAATTTTCTATGAATAAAAAAAATTCATTATGGTTTGAAAAATGTTTTGGTCAAATCCCATTAATTTTCGATAAATGTCGAATTTTATCTTAAAAAATATTCACATATTTATAAAATTAATTATATAAAAAGAATATTATTTTTGGATTCAGGATGTTGAAATTAAAAAATAGTTAATTGTTCATTATTTTCCGAGACTGTTAAATTTGTAAGTAAAAATTAAATACTGTTTAAATATATAATGTGTTTTATGACATCATAATAAACCAATAGTGATGTAATAAAACACTATGAAAAGTAGTTTCGGCCAATAAATGTATTAAATTTAAAATTATGAGATTTTATATTTGTTTGATTTATTTTGCAAGGCCTTAGTGGACCGTCCAAAACTTATAAACTATTATAGCATTCTAAAATTATTTCCTTGAGAGTGTGACTCACCTCCCAATATGCAATTATATTTATTTTATTATATTTGTCCATTGGACATATAAAATATTTTTTTCTACATCTCTTTTGGAAAAAACAAAGTAAAAACAATGGGGTGGTTTGTGGTTTTGTTTAGTTCAATGTGTAGTCTCTAAAACCTAAATAATAATGAATTCCCTCGCATCTCCTATATAAACTCACTCAATATCCCATTCCAATTCACTAAAAACTATATTAGCTCAACCAAAATCTTCCCTCCCCTCATTATAATTCTCCTGAGGCTTCCCAAGCTCCCTAGACACCTCTCTCAAGCCTCTCCCAAACCATTGGGATCACACATCCAAGTAAGGGATTTCGTCCTTTCTCATTTTTCCCAAATTTCATTATGTTGTCATACACTTTTATTTTCAATTGAAAATTTTGGGGAATGATTTCCTACCTCCCAAATAATTCCCTCCTTATTATTGAATGATTAGTGTCTTCTTCTATCTCATTAATTCCTCTCATGTACACCTATTACCATGTCGAAATTCTGTAAGTAATTTCTCTCTTCTCATTTACATTCAAGAAATTATTTTATATTTTGCATTTAAATTAAATTATATATTTTTGAATATTATTTTCCATGAACACCATACATTCCATTTCATGTATAAATTATGAGATACCCATTTCACTCCCATCAACCCATTTTACTATTTCAATTTGACATCATTAGGCAGCCGAAGATACACCAAAATATTCCATGCCAAACACATTGTGTAAGTGTATACAATACCCATTTCTATTTCAAGGGTATTAGTCTTTATAGACATGTACTTGTTGATTGAGGACTTAAATTTATCTATTCCAAATCGCTTATTCATGGAATAAATTTTTATTTATAATTAATCATATATTTTATGATCTATATGGAACACTTATTCAAGAAATGAAATTTTTTAAAAGGGTATACCTTGATAGAGCTCTGATGCATTGGGTAAAGAATAGTATCCAGATATGAAATGTGCAATGAGGGTTTAATCATTCTAATTCTAATTCAATGATGGTCTACTCATGATAAATCATATGTAATGAGGGTCTACTCATTCTAATTCAAGTGCAATGATGGTTTAATAATGCTTAATGTGCAATGCACCATGGCTCATGCTAATATCATCTTAAATGTTGTTTCCACATTTATATGTTGTGTTAATCATGCATTATCGTTCCTTTATGTTCATGTTAATAGTGTGATCAATTGATATTCTTATTACCTATCATGTACTATGTTATAAATGTTAGTCCATACTTACTCCCTTAATGGGATTATAGCTCATCATTTTCTTATACATGTCCTCATGTTATCCGAGGAAATGCTAAGTACAAAAGAATGTCATGGTCATGTAGAAGAATTTTTCAATAAATTTGTTTTGTTTTATGTTTTAAGTTGTTATGTAATGTTCATAATTTCCAAATACACTATACCTCTCGATCCTTAATGTATCCTTAAGAGTATGATTATATAATAAATCACGATTAATTGGGTAATAAAGAGAATGGTTGTTTTAGATGATACCAGATGATAAGATTAGTTATTTTGGGGATTAGGATTATAAAACCCTAGTTAAATTCCTAGGGGAAATACTTAGAATAAGAAAAGAATCCCTAAATTTTGGTGACTATATAGTATGTGGTTTATGAAACAAAAAAACCTAGTCTAGATATGAACAAGTAGTGGCAGCTCTGGCACAAATGTATCTAGGGGAAAAACCTGAAAACACCTCTTTGAGATAAATTAGAACAAGAACTGGTGCATGAGAACAGGCCTTGTTTCACTCTTAGTTATGAATCTCTTGGGGATATACTATTGTAAATTCATAAGATTTTTATAAATCATTATTGAGGGAATAAATAAATTATCATAAGAATGTATGTTCTGAAATAGTTCATTGATAACATAGATTGAAGCTTATTAATTCATCAGTTAAAGAAATAAATATAATTTATAATCTATCTATTTTTATCAATGGATTTGCCTTTATTTTTTACCCATATGTATCATTTCATTCCATCCAATGGTCGATAATAGGAGGAATCAATCTAACAACTGATTTGAAGATCAATGTGATGACTATTCTAATGTGATGCCCAATCCGATGGGAGAAAAAATCGAAATCTTTTTCTTGATAATCTCTTAGTTAAATCAGTGTTTTAATTGAAACATTGGTCAATAGGAAAATCCAACCACCCCCCCCCCCAAATAGAAAACAAGAATTAATTGAGAGCTTCATGAGACAAATGACTCATACATTTATTGTATCATCTGATCCCTCAATCACCGAACAATGGATCAACTCAATTGAAAATATCGTATGCATCCTTCAATGTTCTGAACAAGAGAAGTTTCTTTTGGATACTTATTTTATAGAGGGTGAATCATATCAATGGTGGACATTGATAAAAAAAATGTGGCATGAGGAAAAGATCGAGGCATTGGAATAGAAGTAATTAAGAAAAATGTTTTCTGATAAATATTTTCTGTGCAGCATACGACTAAAGATGAAAAAAGACATACTTGAACTCATCAAAAAATGAACAATCCATTGGAGAGTACGAGGAAATCATCATAAGACTTGCACAAAATTCCTCCAGATTTTTCGTTACCCCCGAATTCAAGGTTGATCGCTACTATGGTGGGATAAAACCTCACTTATAGAAATCGCATGCAATCTATGACTTCGATAGCTATAAGGAAATTGTCTAATGTTCCCTCCAAGATGAAATGTATATCGGAGAATATAAGGGGTATCAAGGAGATATTAAGCATAATGTGGACATTATTTCTGGGGGGTCGGATGGATAAATCCAATGATGCTATGAAATTACTGCACCTCAGTTGACAAAGGTGATAAGAGAAACACCATTGAAATTTCATGAAGGGGTGAGGAAATTCTTATGTTTTGGGAGATAATGGCTCTTGGAAATTAACTATTAGAAAAAAAACTACTCCTAAAAAAATAGAATAGGAATTCTCAGTTCAAACATCAATGTGTTGTTTATTACTTAAAACTGAAAAGAACAAGGAAACATTGCAAACATGTTCCCTAAGACATGTTTTCTCAAAGGAAACCAACAACCTCCAAGGCATCAAGGGTGACCTATTTCCATCAATACTACCTATGATAACCCAAACAAAAATGTTGTGAAAGGTATGCAACATATTCATTAAAGAATATAGAATGTAAATTTTCATTATGTTTCTATGGATTCATTTATATCATGAATTATAGTAGAAAAATCCCAACACCACCACATATCATGGAAATAGAGAAGTCTCTCAGAACAAAAAATAGGGAATTCCTTGCATCCCATGAATTTATCTACTCCCCTATCACAATTTGTGGATTGAACTTCCTAGAGATCCTCATAATACTCCCTATGACAAAATTTTATTCAATTCCTGGAATGGATTTCATTTACCTATATGGAGACAACATAAATATTTTTGATAGGGAAATCACTCTCCATATAGTGAATTGATCCCCGATTCTGTACAAGTGTAATGAGATGGAGGAATATTTTTTTGTACCATCATTTCAAAAGTAGATATTACTTCCCTATGAGCTCACTTATCTTTCATAAATGATTGGTTCTAAGGAAGCAACCACTCTTGAGGACATTCCTATTGTGAGGGAAATCGATGAAGTGTTTCCCAATGAATTGTCTGGTCTTCCACATAGAAGAGATGTTGAATTCTTGATTGATATTATACAAGAGGAATTGCCAATATCCAAGAATATATATAGAATGGAAATTGTGTATCTTGAGGTGATAAAGAAAAAACTACATGACAATCTTGATAAAGGGTTTATATGCCCTAGTGATTCACCATGGGGTGCAACATGCCTCTTCGTCAAAAAGAAGGATTGGTCAATGTGCTATTTATTGATTATTGTGAGCTCAATATAATCATGATAAGGAACAATTATCTTCTATAGAAAATGGATCACTTGTTCGATAAGTTACATGGAGGAAAATATTTCTCTTAGGTGGATCTTTTGTTAGGATATTAGCATTTATGTCTAAACAGGTGTATATCCCCAATACTACATGTCGTACAAGGTAAGGGAACTATGAATACGTATTTATACTTTTCAGACTCACTAATGCTCTAGAAATAATCATGAACATGATGACTAATGTCATTAGTGATTACCTCATCAAATTAGTGGATGTATTTATACATGATATTATAATATAATTCAAAACCAATGAGGAGCCTGAAGAGAATCTAAGAACTATACTAGAGTCCATACAAAAGGAGAAGCTCTATGTAATGTATATCACGTGTGAGTTCTGTTTGAATGATGTATCATTTTTGTGTCATATCATATCAAGAATTGGGATATATGTGGATCCTTTCAAGAGAGCTGCAATTGAGGGATGACCGAGGCCAACATCAGTGATAGATATCCATAGCTTCTTGGGGATAGAAGGATATTATTGCCGACCTGTGATAAATTCCTCATGAATTTTAAACCCTCTAACGAAGCTAAATAAGAAGGGATTCATGTTTTCATGGAGTAGTGAATGAAAATATAGCATCATGGAGTTAAAAAGGAGGCTTTTCAATGTGCACGTGCTCACAATAACAACACGTGGAGAACTTTTTGAAGTCTTCAATGATGATTCAAAGAATGGCATGGTCTTTTTTGTGATGAAAAATGACATTGTCATTGCATATGATTCAAGTAAATTTAATTTTCATGAGAAAAACTATTCAAAACCTGATCTTGTGTTGGATTCATTAATCTTCACAATGAAAATTTTCCCGCATTACCTATTTGGGAAAAGTGTAAAATATATACGGATCACAAAATCATCATTTATATATTCACATATAAATAGTTGAATATTCTACAATGAAAATGGTTATATATGATCAATGCCTATGAATTCTAAATCCTTACCACCCTCAGAAATCGGACAATGTGGTAAACACTATAATAAAAATGGACCCAGAGAACCTATCAATGATGATAATTGAAAAGTATCCAATGTCTTTAGATTTGATGAAGATGGACATGTGAATCATAATTAAGGGAACATCATCAATCCTTTCACAAATGATTTATCAACTACCTCTTTTAGAAATGATAAAGGATGATCAAAATGATGATGTGTGGATTCATAAGATAGTGGAAACTAACAGAAAAGGGAAATCCTCGATGTTCTATTTTAATGAAGAAGGAATTGTGATATTTGGGACAAGAAAATACATTCCATCAAATATGGACTCACTGAAAGAACATTTGGAGGATTCCCATATTTTGAATTTCCCCATTCACCTAGGAAAAAAAACTATATCGAAATAACTGATATCATTATTGGGTAGATAACATGAATAAAGATTTTTCTTAGTATACATAAAAGTGCCTAGTATGTCAGCATTTAAAGGATGAGAGGAAGAGGTACATGGTGATGATGCAACAATTACCAATAACATCTTGGAAATTGGAGAAAATCACCATTGATATTGTCACCAGTCTTTCGAAAACATCAAAAGGAAATAATTCAATATAAGTTGTTGTGGATCGTCATACAAAGCCTGCACAATTCATTGAAATTTTTGAGGATTTATAATTGGATCACCTAGAATGGATATACATCAGGTAATTGGTAAGGCTGGAAGGTTTAAAAATTTCTATTGTATCTGATCGAGATCCATGATTCACCTATATGTTCTGGAGGAGTATCCAACATGCTCTGAATACTATGTTGATCTTCATTATGGCTTATCATCCTCAAACTGATGGCCAATCAGAGTGGACTATCCAAACACATGAACACATGTTAAGAGAATACTCAATGGACTTCAAATGAATATGGGATCAACATCTTCCTCTAGTTGAGTTCTCATACAACAGTAGTTTCCACTCAAGAATCCAAATGTATCCTTACGAATCCCTTTATGGGAAGAGTAGTAAAACACCAGCATGTTGGGATGACATTGGGGAGTGAAATATCGTATGTCCAGAAATGGTCAAAGAAATAGTGGATAAGGTTAAGACCATCATGCATGACAATAAATCTGCTCTGTGTCGACAAACGAGATATGGTGATAAACATCGATGAGACCTAGAGATTGAATTTGGAGACCTAGTATTCCTCCTTATATCATCATGGAGGAGAGTTATGAGATTTGGGAAGAAGGGAAATCATCTTCCAAGTTACATCATACCTTTTGATATACTTGATTGCATTGGAGCAGTGGCATATCGACTAGAAATATCACCAAACCTATCTCAAGTACATGATGTACTCCATGTATCACTCTTTAGGAACTACATACATGACCCATCACATGTACTCAATCTAGAGGTGCTGCCACTATAGAATAAAATATCTTATAAAGAGAAGACGATGATGATTTTATATCATAGAGAAATGTTTCTATGAAATAATATAGTGCCCCCCGTCACGGTGTTGTGGTAAAATAACAAGTATGAAGAAGGTACGTGGAAATTAGAGGACGTGATAATGAAGAGTTACCCTCATTTGTTTTAGTGCGGTAAAAGGAAAATTTGAGGGAGAGATTTTTTTAGGGGGGAAGATTTTAACGACCCAAACATTTATTAATAAAAATTCATCTTGATCAAATTAATTGTATTATTATGTAAAATGCTTATATAAAACATATTCACAACCTTGTTTTTTTTTGAATTTGGGGTATTAAAATACCATTAATAATTGTAATTATAGCTAATATAGTTTTTGAACAGTTATAACATGATTATTATAAATATAGGGATTTATCAAAACCAATTCTTTCAAACAATGGATGTGATGACCTCATCTAGTAGAATTGCTACATACGAATAAAATTTTTCAGAAATCAGAAAGGTGGTAGCATCACTGGTCTTCCCACTTAACCAATCCCAAGTTGAGCTTCAATGTATTAAGTTTGAACTGAATCACCCACGGGAGAAGTGGATGTCGATAGAGATTACCATCCAACCGATGTTATCCGAGCCACCCAAAGAGTCGGTCATCATCGCACACCTTAACTTTAGGTGTTATGACGGTGTTATATGGGGTTATTTAACAATACCCTAGAACTAGTATGATGTGCATTATTTTTTTTGTACACGGTATAGAATAAAAATTCATTTTTTACTATGATAACAAATTGAATTTCTTTAGTTAATATTTAAATTCAAGTATAAAATCTATTTTTATGAATTTATTTATTTTTGAATTAAATAGTATTTTATTAAAATATTATTACTAAATTATTTTTTATTAAATATAAATGAATTTATAAATTTTTATGTATACTATCAAAAATTGTATTAGGGTTTGAAAACTGTTTTTGTCAAAACCCATGAATTTTAAATAAATGTCACTTATTATTTTAATATTAAAAACAAAAATATTTATAAAAATATTTATATAATATGAATAATATTTTTTTATTCAGGACATCGAAATTATCTAGTGGTGATTTTTTCATAATTTTCTTAGATTGTAATATTTTTAAGTAAAACTTAAATATCTTTTAAATATATAATATGTTTTATGACATCATAATGACACAATATTGAAGAAATAAAATACACTGAAAAGTATTTTATGCCAATATAATTTTTAAATTTAAACTAATCTGATATTATATTTGTTATATTATATTTATGGGGCCTTAGTGGATACTCCAAGACTTATACACTATTTTAACATTTTTAAATGATTTCATTAAAGGTATGACTCACCTTCACATAAGTAAGCCTAATTTTTAATTATGTTCGGCCATTGGTATTATAAATAATATTTTTCCAATCCCCTTTGGAAAAACCGATTGTCAAAAACCATGGGGTGGTTTGTGGTCTTGATTAGTTTAATGTGTAATTTCAAAATCCTAAATAATAAATATTTCCACTCCTTTCCGATATAAACACACTCAAACTCCCATTCCGCTTCACTCAAAACCTTTTGTGTTCGACCAAAATCTTCCCTATTCTCTCTATAATGCACCCAAGGTGCCCAAAGAACCCTAGAATCCTATCTGTCACCTCTACCAAGCCTGTGGGATCACTCTTCCATGTAGGTGATTTTGTCCATTCACATTGTTTTTCAACATACTTTTTGTTGTTATACCAGTTTATTTTCAATTACAAAAGTTGGGGTATGGTTTCTCAACTCCCCCATGATTCCCTGTTTATGGTTGAATAATCAGAGACATATTTATCTCTCATTAATTCCTCCCATTTACACATGTTACCAAGCCAAAAATCTGAAGGGAATTTTTCTCATCTTCTTGACATTCATGAAATTATTTTATATTATGCATCTAAATTCCCTTACATATCTTGGGATATTATGTTCTATGACCCCCTTATAGTCCACTTAATTTATAATTTATTATAGACCCATTTATCTCTCATCATCCCATTTTAGGATTTTAATTTTACGTTGTTATGTTTTCGAAGATACACCAATATATCCCTTGAAAAAATCAACATGTAAGTTAATACCAATCCCATTTCTCTATCAAGGGTAATCACTTTTTTGATCATTTACTTGTTGATTGGGTTCTTACATTTATTTTTTCTACATATTTTACTCATGGAATAAATTATGATGTTTAATTAATCTATGTTCTATGATCTATTTGGCACACTTACGCATGAACTGAAATGTCCTTAAAGGGTACCCCTTAATAGCGCTCCAATGCATTGGGTAGAGAATAATATCATGATACACAATATACATTAATGGTTTATTAATTATAATTCAGGTGTAATGAGTGTATACTGAGGCTAATTAAAGTGAGAATAGGATTTACTCATGCTAATTAAAGTGCAATAAGGTTTTACTCATTCTCTATGTACAATGAGCATTAGCTCATGCTAATATTATGTTAAATGTTTTCCCTTATTTCCATGTTATGTAAATAACTTTATAACATTCCTTTATGTTAAATTCTCTCTTGTGATAGATTAATAGGCCTATTTCTCTCCATGTACTATATTATTCATTTTATTCCTTGTTTACTCCCTTACTGGGCTTTATAGATCACCTTTCCTTGTGCATATTCTCAGGTTATCCCATGAAATGCTAATTACAAAGGAATGTTGTGGTAATATACAATATTTATTCAATAAAGATGTTTTGTTTTTTTATAAGTTGTTATGTAATATTCCTAATTTCCCAAGACATTGTAACTCCTGATCCTTAGAGTTTTCTTAAGTGGATTTTTATGTTATAAATCATGTTTAAGTGTTTAATAAAGAGAAGGTTTGTTATAATATTCATACTTATCTTTTTTTTATGAAATCAGATAGTCAATTCATTTAATTATATATTTTTCTTCTTAACAATAATATGTAGTTTTCATAATTCATACTATTCATCAAAACATGAATTAAACGGTAAATTATACACACTAATATTTGATGAAATACATATTTTTCAAATAGATTCAATTTCTTTTATAGATTTTGTTACACACAACACCCAGTATAAAGAAACAATGACATGCTATTAAAATATTATTATTTAAGGAGAAATTTTTTACATAGCAATAGGATTTTCATATATGAATAGGAATAAATATTTTATGAAATTTTATTGTTTACGCATGTGTAAAATTAATTCATTGTTCATTTATTTTCTATAAATAATATTAATATGTATTTCAATATAAAATAAATTATATTTTGGGAAACTAAATTCATGTTTTCAATTTTTCTTTGTGATAATTAATTAAATTTATCACTAATGGTAAATTATTTAAATGAAATTTATATTTTTTAATTTTTTTAATTTTTTTAGTTATTAATATTATAATTTTACTATACATTAGATAATGACAAATTATTTTTCATGCTTAAATTTTTTATTTTTTAAAGTCCATTTTAATCATATTTCTCATACATATTTTAAATATATTTTCTAAAAATAACAGTTATTGAATTTTTGAATATTTATTCAATATATCTAATCAAGTGGTTAAAATTTGTCAAATATTCCCCATCTATATTTAATTAATATGAATAGTAACCATGATAAATCTTATCACATCCGTAAAGGGTAAAATATGTTTATCTATAAGAAAACTAATTGATAATGTTATAATTTCAATAATAATTTTTAATTTTGGAATGTAAGTTGACCCTTGTCTCTATATTCTAATGAAAAATTTATTTAATGGAAAAATTTATATGAAAATGACCTATATAAAAATTAAACAAATTAATGTATCAAAGTGTAACTCTCTTAATTTTAAATATTTCATATGTCTAAAAAATGGCACAAATTTGTTTTATGATTTTAAATAGTTTTCATTTTTAAAAATAATTAAATTATTTTCATAATGAATATTTATTTCTATTTTATCATAATTATATAATTACCTTAAATACATATGATATGTCATCATATAAAATATTCAATTAATATAAAAATAAAAAAAAATGTTAAAAAAATATTACAAGTAATATATTTTGAATGAGGTATAGGGTTATATAAATTATATATATATATATAATATTTTATATTTTTAAAATTATTACATTTTAATTTCAACTTTTTCATTATGCCTTTTATAAATTAAATTAATATTTTCCAGAATGAAATTAATGTTATTCTATGAAAAATAATATTTGTTTATATTATTTAAAATAAATAAAAAATATATTAATAAGACATGTTGGATATTGAATTGTCAAAAATTTGATAGCATGTTTATTTATGGGTCAATTATCACATTAAATGTAAAATATATACCCTTAAAGGTGAAAAAGACTTTACGGTAGTTATGATTTAAATTGGTTAACTATGTTCTTAAATAATAACATAACATTGAAAACACCACTTAAATAGGAATAAATTGTATTGGACGATTATATTTTTACCCCATATTACATTTCTTAAAATACCTATTATTTTGGAGTCATTTGGAATATGTAATGATTTTATTATATTTTAATATTTCAATATATTCCAAGTATGCCCCTACCTATAATTATACTGTAGCACCACTCGTTTCTCTTATTCAAACATAAATTAAAATTATATCTTATACCTAACCTTGAAAGGTCACATATAAACATCATCAGACATTCTAGATGAGATGGTCCTCCAATAATACAAACCATGGGGCCCTTAAGAGGATACCTATTAAAGTCATATCAAACAAGAGGTAATCACCATAGTATATCACTTCAATTTACATATTCATTCACCTACTATAAATATGGTCTATTATTCATTAAATAACACCTTATATATATAATATAATGAAATGTTATTATAATTATTTAATCTAAATTTTTTCTTACTATTTTCCCTAAAATATGAAGTGAAATCATTGATTGAGCGCACATACGGCTTATCATCTCCATGTAGCGATACAATTCCTATTTCATTACTATATTTCATGGATGATTATTATGATGGATTAAATGCTTGTAAATTATATTTATTATGTAATTATTCTTCATTAATAATAATATCATTTCCAACATCTTATATTCCAAAACATTTTATAATGATAATGTTGCACAAGCGTACTTATGGACTACCACCTCCACGAAGCGATGGGATTGATTTTTCATATCTACTTTAAATTGATCATAATATGGATATATTTTATGAATATATGTTTTATATAATATAATAATTATTTAGGAAATTTAAATTATTATTTACCTTTCTTTCATTACATCTATCGAAAAAAAGAAAATAGTGTTCATATTTACGTATGACATATTGTCTTTCTAAGTCGAGTAATTCATTTTCCTATCTCGTGTATTTATATATAATAAAATTTATATAATTAATAAATATTCTAATTATATTATTATTAATATTATATAAAATATAGAATAATTATCAAAGTACATAGTCCAAAACTACTAAATCAAAATATGCATGAAAAAGAATCAGATATCAACTGAAACCATGATTTAAATGATTAACTTCTAACAAATGATAGATAAAGTGTCATAATAAAATATTATATTGCATTATATATATGATTATGGTTTTTTATATAAATATGATAAATTTAAATTTATTATAACTGAGGTTATATAACTTTTAATCCGAGTTTACTTTAAAGTAATAAATATTTGTCTAGCTTTTATTTTTTGTGAGACACAAGTCATTATCACCACTTCATTATTTCATGTATTGTATATACATGTCAAATAGGTATTTTATTCTAACTTTTATGTATTTTATGTGTATTTATAAATTCATACATGTTTATTTCTTTCTAGTTTAATGTAATTAATACTCCACTGATGTGTGATGGGTTTTATGTTAAAATACAATTTTCTATTGACGTCTTTTTTTATTAAGTTTCTAATGATGAATTATAATGATGTACGTCTAATGAAACTAATTTTTTTTATTCTCCTATGTTTACTTCCTAAGAATAAATTTATTCCATTCATTTTCAACTCCTTAATTACTCAATATATGGAAGATATTTGTTTAAGTAAAATAGACATTATTTATCTCTTTAGTCAAAAATACCTTTTAATTCGTTATCTATGTTTTCTAAAAATATTTTAATGATGAATTTAAAGATTATCTTAGTATTTTTTAAATTAATTTTTACACATGTTCATTTATAAATAAATTTAAAAGAAATTTTATTGTTATTATATTAGTGATGTACTTTTTGAAATTTTCTAAAAAAGTGTAAAAGGAATAATTTACTTTATAAAATAAGGAGTGAATGGAATTTCCCTCGACCATCACTAATTGATGATCAGATGAATCCATTACATGTTTTCAATTATATTTTCATTTTAAGGATTCCATTATTATTTTTAAATTTCTTATTTTTTGGAAATGGTTATTTTAAGGTGAAAATGATATTTTACTCAAGAAAAAATCTACTACTCCATTAAAGTAGTTTTTCAACTATGATAACATCCTTTTATTTTAGTGATGATTTTTAGGGAAAATTATCCTATGATACCACAATTAATCTTTATTTATATATTTTATTATGATGATGATAAAATGTTAATGAAACCCATTTATTTTTATGTGGTAAGAGATGTTGAAATGATGGAATGTTTATGAAACCCATTTATTTATTGGATATGGTGTAATGTTATGATAAATGTAATTATGATATAATGGAAAAAAGGAATGTTTTTATTAATTGATGGGTGAGAATGGATATATATATATATATATCCCTACAATTGTTCTATAAAATTTTTAAATCTCATCAGATAAATATGGGGATCATATTTATTTTCATGATCCATTATGTGAAACAAGTTTATCTTCTTGATCCATTTTTAGAAAAATCTATTTTCTTTATCTACAAAGGGAAATAGTTATAGATGATTGATCTATTTTTATTTGATGTTATTGGTGGTTATCCTTGAAATGTGAAATGGTTTCTATACCTATAATGGTTCCACACTTCTATGAAATGATCTTATGGTTCATGTTTGAATAATGATGTTCTATCACACATATAAATCATTAAATTTTATTGATATATTCCATGACACTTATTTATGATCTTTAAAATAATGGTTATGAATGTTTTTATTTATGAGTAGCATTATTTATTCTTATTTCTTAATAAAATCTGTTGATATCTATTATTCTTGCACTTATTGAGAATCTAGGCTCACCCTCAATTATGATTTAGTTACTAAGGATATGAATATATTTTTTAATTGCGGATTTCCATGAAGAGTATGAAATCAGAATGTCTTTGGGGTGATTTTGAAGATCTTACATGATATTAGAAGACTGTGTATCTAGTATCCCAGGAAACTAAACCATTATGTTTTTTGAGTGTCTGTCTACAAATTGTATTGAATAGTAAACTGAAATATTTTATATTTTTTTATGAAAACATTTGATTCCTATAGTCGAGATCAATCCATATTTTTATATCCACCATGATCATGTTAGGTGAACTACACATTTTAATGTGATCCAAATAAACAAATTAATTTTAGTCAACAACAATAAATCAATCCACATTTTTAATTATAACCAAATATGGAAGATATATTAGAAATAAATTATTTAATTCTTTGATTCCTCACTACAACATGATCATATAATTACTCAACCTAATGACGACATATTATCCTTCATCTCATATTGATGCACAATCAATAAATAAATCCACAAGATCACTAAAATATATTATATTTAACTCCATCAAATATCATGGTTTTATTATCTATCTGTCCACGATCTTCAATTATAAGGCATAATGATCCTATTCCATGGTGTGGTTATATACAAATATGCTGAAAAAATAAAATCCATTAATTTATCTTCACGAAGTAGATATTCATCTCACTACATTTCAGAAATCAGAGTTGGATGAATTGTCAAATTTTTTATTATATACTATAAATCATAATCTATGACTAGAGACATTATCAATCATATTTTAATCTTGTCAATGGAATGAGGGGCAATGCTTAATTATCATCTTTTTTGTCCCAATTATGATTATTTATTCCAATACAGAGAAAAAAATATAATTATTCTCTTTAAATACACAATATGTATCACTATATACTACTGGGAAACCATAATGTATCAAATATATTGTATCCCGGTAACCTTTATATATTTTCCTCATTACCCTCAAATATTTTCCTTGTTGCTATTATGTATTGACCATGAAATCTTTTTTTTCTTCGAAAATTTTATATATCCAGACATTGTAAAAATATTACTCGTATCCATTATGTGACATCATGGTGACTTTTATATATTCCTATGGAGACCTTTACATATGGTCCGGATGAACTTCTTTTATACTAATAACATTTACATATCACCTTATTGGAATTTATGTGTTATTAATGTGACCCTTACATATCATTAAGTTAATAAATTTTTGTCCATAACCATTAGATACCATCCTGATGACCGTTACATATTATCCTTGTTAACATTATGTATTTTCATAGTGTCCTTTTCTTATCATTTTGGTGACCTTTATAAGCTCAATTTTTTTTTAATTTCTATAAAATTAAAATATATCATGATACATGTGTTAATTCAATAGGTTGTTCTTAAAAATGAAACAATACATCAGATCTTTCAACCATATTTAAAAAAACACAATCGTATATCCCAAAAATTGTTTCGAACTTCTACTTTATGAAACAAATCATATATAAACTTTCAGATATCAATTTGAAATAACATGTTTTCATTAATTTTTGTTTCTCTATTCTAGAATGTAATTATTCTGTAAAATATGATCATAAAATAATCTACTATAATAAATTTATGAAATTACACTACCAAAACATGTCTAGAACTTTATATTTGATATAAAATCCTATAATAATTTATAGAAAATCTCATTCAAATACTATAATTAATAAAGATGTTTATTTTCAACTAAAACATATCATCTAAAATGAAAACATACACTTTTAATCACACTAGGAACACAGTGTGTTGGATTCTCATGAGATTCATTCCTATATAATTAAATTCAATTAATGATTTGTTCCCTAAACTAATAATAACATCCTATCATTATTTCCATGAATTGACTAAGTGATGATAATTTTCAACTAAAATGTTAATTTAAAATCAAAACCAACACATTCAAATTTACTAGTCACACTATGTTTTAGAATGATGAATGGTTCATTCATGCATGTCAAAAATGGATTGAATATCATTTTCAATTAGTATCTAGAAAATCGTTGTTTTTTATTAATTAATTTTCATACATGTGCTTTAATATACAACTCCATTTTATGTATACCACTACTCTTTTCAGAAAGTTAATTTTATGTTAAATTTACCATGATAGTATGTTCATACTAAATTCTTAATTTAATATATTTAAACCAACATAATTTAGTTCCATTTATCTTCTCATCAATCACAGCAATTTTAGTTTTATCTAAAACATGTTAAATTTTAACTATATTCTCCTTATTAACCCATTATATCAATCTGAAATATTTTATTTCTATTACACTTATACTTTTCAATGGTTTACTATCAAATGATTATAAAAACTACCATATAAATAATTTTTTCTAATAATTGTCCTATCAAACACACATTTAATATAATAGGAATGTTATGATAAGAATCACCCTAGAATACAACTTCAAATTTTTATATCATTATTTTATAATATTAGAGTCATTGTCATTATTATATCCATTACATTGTGTAAAGGATATTAAATATTGAAAAACGCCAAAATTTTAAATAACATTGGATATCAATATTTTGTCAATAACATAACTAAAGAAAATTGTAAAAATATTAATAAATATATTCTATATTATTCGAATAAATATAGAATCCTATAGATTATGAAGATTTTCTACAAATATAACATAAAATTATTATATAATTACCAAAATGAGTAATAGATAAACCAAATCATTATTATATTAATTAATTAAAAAATTAGAAACGTGTTACGTAATCACATCATTAATATGTGTATAAATAATATATCACCATGAAAGATAACAAGTCTTCAAGAATAAAATATATTTATTCATCTGAATGTATGGATTATCAGAATTCATAGTTTTACTAAAAAATATAGATAAAAATAGTTCATAAAAACCTAAAAGAAGTTTTAATTACAAACAGTTATATAACATTATGTGTTCATATTTTCGGTTGGAATATGATGTATTTAAGAAATTTCAAATTTAATAACAAAGCATTATTTTATTACTTTTTATCAGACACTACATAAACATTGATAAAGATTGAAATTTATTCAGATAGTTGTTTTGATAATAATATTTTATTATATATACTCTAATACAAATATAGTTATAAATATCTATAGGTTAATTCTCTCAATAGTTCATCCTCGTAGTATGGTTTTTATTATATATAATATCTATCATATAATAACAAATAACTTTTTTAAAAAAATATTATAAAACATACAATATTAATTATATTTGAAAAATGTTATGGGTTATCATTTTTGATTATTTTTTAGTTATCCATACATTTGATTGAAAAAATATTTCTTCATAGTACATCAAATTGATCTCAATTATAGTCCAATGTTTCTAAATAAAGAGAATGAATTAGTTTTAGAAAAGTTGATAATATATTTTTTATGATTAGAGTAAAGAGTTTTATTCCGACATTACATGTACCCTGAATATCTTATCATATGTTTTTTTTATTTTTCAATCATGGTGTGTACATTGGGTGATCATACAAGACATTCATCTTAAATATTTGATGTATTTTATATAATTAATTTTAGGGATACTAAATCCAAATTTTTTTCCAAATGAACATCTATTTATAATTGTAAAATATAAATTCTGAAATAATAATGAATAGTATTCAAATATCATTAAAATTATTAATAAAATGTAGTAACAAAATATTATGAAAATATTTATCATTAATATATCTATAATCTATCTCATGGAAAATCATGCATGAGAATTTCATTTACATTATCATTTCTATTTAGGTCAATATTTTCATCTATATAGATCTTTTATTTATATTAAATGTAATTCATATTTTGATAATGTAATATTCTATTTATATAAAATTTTAAAATTATTAAATGTTTAAATTTAATTGGTGGTGTGATGTTACTCTCATAAACTATTTTTGATATATTAGATTACTATTTTGAATGTCTTGAAATTACATCCCATTTACCCTTATATTTATCCTTCTTTAAAAAAATATCATAGTTCATACCTATTTTCGCTAACATAAAATGTTTTTTCATATAAAATAATTTGGAAATGATAAAACTCACTATCATCAAGTACCTTTTTAAGATTTAATTTACATGACATAATAAATAAAAAATATTATTATATTGTTTAACCATGAATATCAACAAAAGGGAGAATCCATGTTAATTATTAACTATTGATCTACATAAATCTCTTCAATCATTTTATCTTTTAGAAGTTTTTTATTTTTGTTAATATCAAGGAAAATATTTTAGATTTTATATCTCAAAAAAGGGATAATTGGGTGAAAATATATATAAATAATAATCAATTTCACCCTATAGAATTACATTAAAAAGGTTTCATTAATTGTTAGATTTACATTAATCAAAAACTATTATAAAAATTTCTATTACATAGGTATGTATAGCCTTTTAGGGGATTGGATAACAGAAAAACATGTCGGGGTGGCTCATTTTGTTATTTTTATTATTGTGTTTCTTCTTCACATAGATCGTTTTGAAGAAAATAGTGGATCACATTTTCCTACGAAATAAATTTCTCTATAAGATCATATATATTTCCAAAATCATTTTTATTTTATAATATATATCTCTTTGTGAATTTATTTTCCAAAATTATATTATGGGTGAAACGCTAAAACATACACATCTAACATATCGATATTTTTATGAATGTATTAAATCCATTGAAGGTCGTTTTTCATCAGGTATAGTAGATAACAATTCTTATGTATAAAATAAATAAACAGTGTATGAAAATATGTAATAATTTTAATATAATTCATTTTTAGTGAAAAAACATTAAATTAAGACATACTTACTCATGATTTGCATACATTTTTTGTGTTTTTATAGAAAATTTGTTCCTTTCAATTAATATGATCCTCCATCCAAATCACAAGACATAGCATATAAGTGTATTGAGATTGAAATTAATTAACATATATATATATCTAAAAAATTATTATATTATTATATAATACCACCCAATATTTTTAAAACATAATTAAAATATATACCATTTATTCTTGTGAATAATTCCATGTCATTTATTTTCGAAGGGGAGCGATGATTTTGATGAAAGTCATTATTTTTTCAGACTATTTTTGTTTCATAAATTAGTAATTCTAAAAAAAATGAATTAAAACAAAAAATGTAAAAATAATATTATTAATCACAAAATACATTATTTACTTCATCCTCTATATGAATAATGAATTAATTTTCATTTTCGTGGTTTATTATGTGTGAATATATAGTTTATGGGTACTGTATTACCTTCCAATCAACATCCCTAAGATAATGTGTTATAAGATGTGGAAAAAATTGTTGATGAGACATTCTAGAGACCATTGGTATGAATATTATTTGATAATATTATAATATAAATGTACTCTGTATGTATAATTGGGATTAAATCAATTTTTCATTATTTTATTTTATGGTATAACTGAGAATGTATATCAAAATGTCACCCTAATAGCTTCCAAAATTATTTCTACAATGTAGGAACAAAATCTTTCTAAGTATCTATAGAAACCATTCCATGCATTCATGTAATATCCCTATTGTAACTAATTAAAATTGAATTGTTGGAGACAGTGGGTTTCCACCATGAATTCAATCTAATCTATAATTTATTCCATGGAATTTCCTTAAAAAAGGTCCCTAACAATACTACACTACAATTCTCATTAAATGTTTAACCACCTAAGATTTTATCAATTTCAAAACTTCTAATATTTTTTCCATTACATTGGTTGTATTAGTGGGTAGATAATCCCTTATCTTACAATATCGATAATCCATTAATTTAAACTACTAAAATAATATAGTGAACATATTATATTATGAGGTAACACATTATATACAAATAACTAATCCATGAAATTTTACCAATTCATTGAGAACCAATATTTTTTTCAATGTCAATGGGGTTTAGACACAAATTCATGTGTCTATATCCCCACTTTATAGTCAACTAAAAAAAAGAAATCAATTATATTATAATAACCTCAAAATTATTATAATTTCATAATAAAAGGCCAAAGATTAATGGATTTTTCATTTAACCCTATTGTTTTTCTCAATAAAATAGAAATTGAAGTATTCAGGTTTTTTAAATTTTGGGAATAAATTAAATATAATTTCAATAAATCCATTATTGGCAGTTCAACATTGTACACCTGATAGAAATTCAAATTCACAAATCTCAATACTTCTATTTTAACTAAACTCATGCAACCATCACATTTATATCAGAAACTCCGCACATTGAATGTTTTGTAAAATAACTCCCCCATTTTTTTTAATAATTCCATAGTCCTTAATATTCATATAAATATCTATTTTTGACTGGGTATTATATAAATGAATTGTATCCTCCATAATAACAACTCAAATATTTTTTACCATAATATCCATATCGTATTCATATGTATAGAACTAATAACTATTAATTACGTCACAAGTGTAATAAAATACTCGTACACATGGTACTCTGTCTAGACATAAAAATTATTTGGATTTTGAATTTGAATTTTTAGATAAATCCTTATAATATTATTCTTTAAAGCTGCTTATATACTATTGATTCATTGTATTTGATTTCTAAATTTTGGTCATTCATAGATACATTTATTAATGTCTCACATTATTACATTCAACATACAGAATCGCCTCTCTACATTTATATAAAACATACTAATGGACCTACACCAACCTATAATAGTAATTATGAAAAAATATCTTCCAAAAAAAATCAGCCTCAATGACCCCCCAATGATGAGATTTTGAGAGATGAATGTTATACATATTGAAAAGGGTTTTTATTATAGAATTAAATTGGATCATTAAAAAATAATTAGTCAAAAAAGAAACTATTTGACCTGGATTTTTGATAACTCCTTTTAAAATGTTCTTATAAAATTCAATGTGTTACATCCATCTCGAATGTACACGACCAAATAGTTGGATCTATTTAACTAGGTGAAAAATATAGTTAACTATTTTATCACTGATTTAGAGTGAAAAACATACACAATTCACACAATATGACATCAATTTTATTATATGTAGTTTGAAACATAATTGAGATAGTAACCTTACCCCACAGAGTATTGAGAAAACCCATGTTATCATGTTTAAAAAAATTATGAAGAATGAAATGAAAAGTCACGAGTGATATATCTTGATTCTTAAGAAATAATTTCATGTGATTTTATTTCATTTAACAATAAATCCTTCCTCGATATGATAAATTTGATATTTTAGGAATAAACATATTAATCCCTTACACCATTAATTATGTTAATAATATGATATTTTTCTTTTCGTAAAAGTGTATAAGCCACTGGAGGAAGAAAACCCTATATTTAGAACATCACTGAAACCAAATATACTCTTAAACCCATATAAATCATTTATTAACTAGCTATAATTCCATTTTTTATTTTATTATATAGAGAATTTAGTAATATGTTAATATCAGTATTACAATATTATTTTTATATTGTTTAGACATCAATAAAATTTTGATGTAGAAGCAATTCTAATATAATAATTTAAAAAATATATCTTCTTATAACATGTTTTCATTGGGTTTTATAAAACATGTATATAAAAAATAGATAATTTCTAAAATATTAAATACCATGTAAATAGATATTTTTGTACTCCTTCCTCAAAATTCCCATCAAGTGATGTTGTATAAGATAACTAGTAATGTCATTAAGGTGATGATTTACAATGTTTTAGGAAACCATTATTTATGGATTGTTTCAACCAAACAGAATGTATCACATCTTCACAACAGGGATACCCATATATTACATTAATTTTATATCCAAAATATTTTTAATTATCTATAAACTTATTTTTTTCTTGAACAACCCTAATCTCGACAATATCACTTAATTTTAGAGAGTATTATACAATGTAACACCTAAATTTTGAATCAATTTTATATCATCAACCAATAGAGGTAAACAAACAAAAATATCCTTACTTGGTATTTCAGTCATGGTATATGTAGAGTGAAAATAAATATAGATATATGTCATGCATAACAATAGTGGGAAGTTTTAATTTACCAACATAACAAAAAATATACTATTACTATTTTTTAAATAGCAATAGGATTCACTCCTTCTATAAATTGTGCAGAATTGTGGTTTCTGGAATCATTTCAGAATTATAGATAATCATGATCCATTTTCTTCTATCGAGGATGGTATAATAGGTGACGATTATTTCCATATTAAATTCATGTATCTTCATTCCGTTTCAAAATCCATATAGTTTCTTTCAACACATATAACCATGAAATCATTGAAATTGATAGGAAATATAACTCAACTTTGAATGAATTGAATATTTTATATCATAACGATCCACAACACACATTGGGTGTTTCTTTTGATTCATTCACCATAAATTAATGAAATCTATTTCTTTTAAATTTCATATATATTCCTGGAACTATATCTTTATTTTTATTTGGTTTCTCAAGACCATTAAAATACATTATATTCATTGTCAACATTCTTCCACTGAATAAAGCATAATGGGTGATGATGTTTTACATCTTTTATTCTTGTATAAAAATTAAAATTAATTTCCCTTATATTCTCCACACTTACATATAGAAATCAAAAAAATGAAATTAAGAAAAAATATCATTCAATATTAAAAGACATGAATCATCTATCTTATACTGAGTTTCACCACACATTTGGTATTTTAAATTGATTAGTTTACTATAAATTAATGAGATCTACTGATTTTAAATTTCTTATTTCATCCGACCACTATTAAGTAGATTTTGAGGGGTTTCTCATATCAATTAAAAAATTTGGATGTTTATGATCAATTTTCTTTTGTGGATTGTGATTGTTTTTTTTACATTTAATTATTTTATTTTTTTCCATTTTAAGTTCCTTAATGTATTATCACATCCATATATCCATAAAAACCATGAAATGATTTTAAAATATCAAAAAAAATTAAATACTACAATCATCTATATTTTATTGACCTTATCATCCCATAGGGTTTTCATTAAGTGATCCATACACTATATATAATGTAGATATTTTTACTTATCTTTTCAAATTTATATTCTAAAATGTTCCTTTTTAGAGGTTTGTCAACTCTTTTAAATATTTTGATATTCTTGGTCCATTTTCTTCCATTGAGTGAAGATTAATAATTGATGAAGTTTTCTATCATTAATTCTTATATGTACAAGACATGTCAATTTCCTGTTAGTCTAAAAATATCCTTATAGAATTCAAAAATATAAATTGATTGGAAATTATAATACATGTTTTACATACATGAATCAACTATCTTGTATCAATACACACCATACATGCAGTATTTTTGAAGGGATTCATGAACTATAAATTAACCATATACTTTTCTTTTTTATTTACGATTTAAGTCTTCAACTGTTATTTTCATAAGGACCTTCCCTTGTAATTTTCTCTACCAATGTGACCCATCTCCCCCATGTTCTTTTCTTCCCATAGAAACCCTATCCCTTACCAATGCAGACACACCATTTTTTTCACATATCTATTGATGAATTTTTATGTCTCACAAATTATTGTGACCTCATTTCGTAAATAATTAAATATAAATATACAATTCAAATTTTATATAAATTAATTTATTAATATACCGGTATTTATATATATGTATTTTCATATTAATATAACAATATTTACATTAGTATATTATATATATATATATGTACATATAATTATTTATGATCTATTATATATATGTATATATATGTGTGTGTGTGTGTGTGTTTGTGATTGTGTGACATACTGAAATACATGTAATTATATATAAATAATTTTTTTATTTATACATATTATTAATCATTTATTATTTATGACCATTTTTATTATTAGTTAATTAAAATTATGTTTTAACTTCTGTTTTCATGAATTTAATTGTAGTATATATGAATTTTTGTATGTATAGGTGTTTCTGTGTTTTCTTATGTGTGTATTAATTTCATATAAATTATAATTATATTTAATATTGTCTATTATTATTATTTATTTACAAATATAAATTATTGATTTATGTAGTTCGTAACATTATTATATGTGGTTGTGTGTAATGTAACTATTAAATTATTATGTATAAACATACATATTATTGAAATTGAATTTTCAATGAATTTTTTAAATTCATTGTAATTTTACACATATGAAATTGATCATTTCAAATAAATGACAAAGTTTGAATATATATATATATGTATATATCTGTGTGTGCATGAATTATAATTTCAAAACACAGTTATGTTGTAAATTTGATGCATTTTTTGACACATCTTAATTGGATAATTTTTTCGAAAATTATTTAAAATAGAAACATTATTCAAGTTTATAATGAAGATTAATTAGTAATTCTTTATGAAATTTTTCCTATATGAAAAAGTAGTCATGTTCTAAAAAATGACACTAAAAATGTTTTAAATTTTTTTTTAAATAATAATCCTTAAAAAATAATATATTATTATTTCTATATCATTGTATTCATTGAGAGATAACACCCATTAAGCATAACATTCATTTAGTTTCATATGTTTGATTAAGAGGCTCATTATATCACGGTTAAATAACATTAAATAAATAAAGTTGTTCTATGATGTTGGTATCTCTCCATAAATTCTAAAAAATAAATTCATATAGTGACATTTTAGGTGAAATACTATACATTTAGTGAAAAAAATGACATTTTTTTTCTTATTTATTTAACTTCTCAAACAAAAATATAATTTTTTTGGGGTCATATTAAACTATAATTCTGATTTACTCAATAAGACATCCATAATTGTTTACAATTGTACCCATATAAGAAAATCCATGAACCAGTGTCTAATCAATATCGCTGAAATTATATGTTTCTACATTGAGTTCAGTATAATATTTATTACATTGTTCTATTCTGTAACAAGTCATGTGTTCTTCCAACTAACCTAAACAAATTTATCTTCAATAAAAACCATATAATCACAAAAAAATGTATTGCTAACTGTTATTTCAATGTGTTGTTGTAAACAGGATGAAATATTTAACACCATCATCATAATACTTATTTTTATACAATTGACATATATCCATTTTTTATTCTAATTTATCGTATTTGGTTCAACAAAATTTATATTTATCAAAAAATAAATAAATACAAATATGGTATGCATATAATGTGTAATTTTTTACATGTATATATATTTTATTCTATATAACATTAAGAAATATTTTTAAATCCTAATATAAAAATATATAAGGTCTATAAAACAATAGATACAAAGAATATATTTTATAATAGTTTCAAAATATATACATATTATATATTATATATATATATAGAAGTTTTTTAAAAATATATTATACACAAATGGGTATGTAAACAAATTAAATATTTGAGTATAAATTTAAAAATTGTGTTGGTGTAGATAAAAAAAATAAATTCTTTATATATATATATATAAATCATCAAAATATATACTATATATTTATTGAATTTTCATGTAAATTATTATACATAAATAAATCTAGTATACAAAAAATGAATTCATTTTTATTGATCATATTTACTATAATGTATATGCGTGTTTATTTATATATTAATTTATATACACACAGAGATAGAGATATATATATTATATATATGTACACAAAAATATATATTCATACATACATTTATATAAACAGATGAAACAGACACATTTACATATATGGGTATACAAAAGAATATAAGCAGTCGACAATTTCAATTACTAAAAAATAATTAGGGATGAAATTAATCTTATTGTTTATATATAAATTTATACATACACACATATTTAGGTATTTAAAAAACAAGAGATTCAAAAATCAGATTTATAAGGGAATACTAGATGAACAACTAAAAATTCTTAAATGTCTTACAAAACACATGCACTATCAATTTTGAAATACCTATAAACCAATTCTGAATAATGTGCATTCAATTTTAATGGTCAATTCTTATAATAATTGCCACATTGTCAAAAGAAAACGTTCTAGATTCTACTGAATCATGAATGAAGACAAGTAGTGTCATGACTATTAGGTTATTTTAAAACGAGTAAAATTTCTCTTCCATTGATAACCAACACCAATATATATAACTAATTATTATCATTACAAAATCACTAAGGGCTGGTAAAAAATCATTTTTTAGTGAAACATTTAACATTGACAAGTACATGACATTATTGGTGATAATTTTATCACTAATATATGAAGAATTGTCTTCATTAAATATAGACTTCATTGAGCACAATCTATGAAAAATTATAATTTTATAAAATGTAATTAACTGTAATAATGTTATATATACAAATACTAATTATTACTTATTTTATAAATATATATAAAATTCATTATATTCTATATCAATTTTACTATGTATTATTTATATTAATTAAATATTCTATTAAAAATATTATTAATTAATATAATGAATAATTATTTTAGATTAAATAAAAATGTATAGTTAATATTTATAAATATTAACTATGTTGTATTTTTATGTAAAAAATAATTTCAACTTATTTTATTAATAAAATGTAAATATTAAATTTACTATCAATTATAATTTTTAAAACTAACCATTAACAATAATATAATAATTGTAATTATTTAAAATAAATTAAAATATATGAAACTTTTTTATATTAAAGAATATTAAAATGAATAATAATATTTATTTATTTTAATATTTATCTATAAATATTTCATTAATTACATTCAATTTCATTAATTATTAATAGTATCAAAATTTACATCTATATTATAATGATATTAATTATTTTTATATTAATTGATACTATTGTATAAATATTAATAATTTACTAATTATATGGAAATTATATAATATTATTTATATCACACATATGAAATATTAAAAAAATTAATTTTTAAAAATATTATTCGTTAAATTTTAAAAAATATTATTAATTATATAGAAGAATATATATTTTATAGAAAATAAAAAAAATATTAAAAAATTTTAAAATGTTAAATTTATTTTATTTTGATAGAAAATATTAAAATTTGTTTTAAACATTAAAATAAATTTTAAAAATACCATGATTTGTATTTAAAAAATATTATTAATAGTTTTATATGAGTAAATTATATTTTTTAAAAAATATATATAAATTACTTATATACAAATATATGTATCACCAAAATTTATATTTATATATATATTCCTATATAATATTACATTATTTTTATTTAAATAAAATTAGTTATTGATAATAAATATAATGACATATATATAATAATATTTTATATTTTAAATATGAATATATTCTATTAAAAAATGTTTTTTTATAAATATAACCTTAAATTATTTTATACATTTAATTCAATTGATGATATTTTTTCATTGTAAATAATTATTTATTAATAATTATACATTTTTTCAAAATATATTATATATAATATACAGATATATTATTATCTGGAGTCATGTGTGTGATTGTCTGTATGTATATTTCTGTAAATATTTGTGTGTGATAATGAGATATCTGAAAGTGTAATATCAAAAGTGTGGGTTTCTTTGTAGTGCTATAAGGGTAAAAACTATCATTGATAAGTGTTCACTTTAATCAACGATAAAATTAAAGTATTTATTCACATATAAATATGTCCGTGTGTATATAAATATATATACACAATATATTATTAAAATTATAATTTTTTTAAAAATAATATAAAAATTATTATTATTTTAAAAAATTATTCTATTAATGAATATTTTATATACATATTAATAATAAATAACAATATAATTGTATTTAATATTAGTAATATATATAAAAGTATTACTAATTATACATTTTATATAATTATTATCATTCATATTTTAAAATCAATTATTTAAAGGAATAACTATTTTGTATAAATAATGATGTGTTTTCTATATTAATAAATATTACAACTATATTATGTTTATATAAGAAATATTTTAAATAAAATTTACTAATTAAAAAATATTAAATTTATATATCCATTGGATTTTAAAAAATACTACTAATTTTTTATATTTAATTTATTCTTAAAAAGAATATCAATTACATATAAATATAAATATATATATTATTAGAATCATTATATATATACATATAAAATTTTATTAATTACATTTGAAAAACATTACCATGATTGTTATGATCATGAATTAGAGAACCTAAATCCATGACCCAAAAACATTTACTAAAAATATCCAGGAAAATGTACACACAACAGAGCCCATAGAACCACATTTTAGGTAATTAAATGTATTTTTTCTATATATGTATATAATTGACATATATATTATTATCTAGACTAAAATTTATGTTATTTTGTGTACTTATATGTATATATATATACCCCACAAATTAGGTGTGAATTTGAAAAAACTATATGTGTTTTCTTGTTTATATATATATATATAAATCATATGTACATTCATATTTACAATTTTATAGGTTAAATATATTATTTTTTCATATCTTAACAAAAAAATGATTAATTTTACCATTATTAGAATAATGTTTCACAAACGTCAAATATTATTACTATTAAATAAATTGATAAAAATTTCGACACTTATTGGCACTCACTTTTAGTACTGGTAAAAAATATATTAGTTCTTCTAGGTGGGGTAACAGCAACCAAATTTAGAGAAAATGTAAAATAATATTCTTGGTTGGACACGACACACAAAAGAAAAATATATATATATACATATATATATATATATGTTTATTTGTATTTCTAATTTTTGTGAAATTTATCAAAGGATGATTGAAACCTTTAGAAATTTTGAATTTGGAAATGTGTTATTAATAATAGGAGAATCGTATCATTGATGACATTAATGTCAACTAATATGTATTATAGTTACAGAAAGGTAAATTGTTAAATAAATGGGGATTATGTTGGTAGAAAACATAAATATCCATGGATTATATTAATTTTTATAGTGATCCATTAATATAGAGTATATGATGGTTATAATCAATGTCCTAGATCAATCCATATCTATCATGTCATATATGAGATTCATGAAAATTTAAGGTTGTCCATATGAATTTTTAGAGTTGAAAAAATTGAGTAATATCTTTTCATTGGATTGTGAGGTCCACAATATAATATTTCACAACGCTACCATTAGTAGGTCATAATTTCATGGAAACTTATATAATATTTACTTAAAAAAATTAGTGGGAAAAATTGAAGCCAAAGTAATTTATTTCTATTATATGATTCCTCATTAAAACCCCATATTATGAAAACACTTGGTAAAAACATAATTAAGGTGGAATTAGAATATATTTCCCAAACCCCACTCATTATATCGTAGATAAATTTGTAGTCTTTTTTTATATTTTAGAAATTATATTCTTAGATGTAGCCATTGGTAATATATTTGAATAAAATCATCATGATTATCACATGAACATATTTTATTGATTTCAATCTCTCCATTATTGTTCAGTTAATGAGTGAAATGAATTTTGGTTAAATATGTTTTATTTTATCATATTTCATGTACCCATAAATAAATTGATCATTAAAAGTAGCATTGTAGACATATAATATAGTATTAATTTCATTACTAATATTTAGATGAAAATTATTTCTGATATAAGGATTTCATGATCTCAACTAATCGTTATCTATATATTATTCATGAATTGAAATAAACTAAACAATATTGGAGGAAGTTGTGGAAAAAGATTATTTTGAGTAAAACCATAAAATGGAACTTCATCCATAAGTGAAAAAATTTATGATTTTAAATTTAGATTTATTTGGATAAAATAAATATACATCATTGACCAAAACAATTTATATTAATATAAATTACATAATATGTGATTATTTATACCCCTAATATGTTAATGACAAATTGAATAATATTACCTTTCATTAAATTCATTTAAATAATACCTAATATCATATTGATGGAATGTATGCACATGCACATGTATATCCATTAGGGATAAAGTATGTGCATTCATCGGAGAAAAATTTTTCTTATCACCTCCCTCTATATTAAATATATCACTCTTAGAAGTATGAAATTTAAATTTTAATTAGGGTTATATTCATGAATATATAAAATAATTCCAAAATATAATTATTTATCTTCTTGGTCATTAATTTAAAATTATAGGATAATCATCATAATTTTATTATATTACAGAATAATGATTTCATAGAATATTTTGAAGTCTTGATTATATTTAAATTATATTGATTAATTAGAAAATATAAATCAATTTTATTATCATGGCCACATACCTCCAATGTGTCCCTCTTGGGATGATATTTAATAAATAGAGCTAATGAACCTCATATCCCAACTCCAATTAGACACCAGTTAGAAACTATAACCAAGAGTATCTCAATCACACACATGGTAGACATTAACAAAACTATAAATTTAAGGACTAACATAAAATATTGAATATCACCAAATAATAGCATACATTATAAAATAATAAATCGAAAAAAAGAGTAATTCTATAATGAAACAAAAACAACTAGATGTACCTGAAAAATCTTTAAAAGGACCAAAAATCTCCAGAAGATAATTAGTTACTCCTCATGTTAGTAATTCTCAGATTGACCAACCAAAATTATTGTGAATTGGAAAATAGTTTATTGAAATATAGAGTTATGATTACTTGTATATGCAATAGGATATTCTTCAAAACCACTCATTTAGAATATAATAATACATAAAAACAACCAATATAAATACAAATGATAGAAACTCATCACATGAATTGGTAGAACTAGTTCCCATATTTATTGTTACTCTCTTACCAAGTAATACATAGAAATAATTTATTCTATTTTAGAAAAATATTTATCATTACAGTGCATATCTTCTAATTCCCCACTAGTTTTTCACTCTCACACACTAAAATCACACTTCATATTCTCATCCATAATATAATCTATATTTACATCTTGTGAAATCATATCAAAACTGCCATGACCGGCCTTCACCAAAAGGAGGGAAGGGACAATAGATTTCCAGGCCCTTCCATCTTTATGTTTAATAAGAGATAATGACCCCCGAAACCCGCCTTCAATAGGTCCCAGAGTGGAGACCAGAACCAATGGTATAGAATCTCACATAAAATGGAAGGCATTATACTTTTTATTTTAATAGGATCGAGAGATAAGATAGCAACCCCAACAATACCAATGTTGATAGTAAAGGTAAAGCAAAAAATTACCCAATCCCATATGCATGTTCAACAGTAAATGATACAAGCCACAAAAACTCCAATGTTAAAGTACCAAGAAAAAGGAAAATGACAACAGCAACTACCCCAAGGTCTGAGATAGTACAATCCCGCACGATCCCTGAAGTCCTCCTGGAAACCTAAAAGCAGTTTTATATATGTATGGTGAGCATAAAAGTACACTCAATAGGGAAATCCAAAGACTCTCGTGCACAAGTGGAGAGGCAGTCTAATGCCCTATGAGAAAATAAAAACCAAAACACCTATCAAGGGAAACTATCCCCCCAAGCCTCACCAAGGAACACTCACCAAATAATGCAAGTCAAGTAAATTATATTAATAACACATCAATATTTGGGTACCCCGCACCACTTTCCCATTGGTTATTGAAGACATCCTATGCGTCGAACCAATCTCGCCATTCTCACCGCAGTCCAACTGCCAAACCTCACCCGCACACACCTGGGCCATATCCTCACCACAGTACCAATGCCAAACCCCGCCCACTGACACCTGGGCCATAACCACAACGTGTAACCACACCCGAAGAAACATGGGCCAGAACCACTACTGCCACACACGAAGACACTTGGGCCTCATCCCAAAGACACTTGGAAAACAGCTTGCCCGAAACGAACTGGGCCAACCACCAGAACTACCCTTCCACAAGATTCATGGCCTAATAATGGACTTCATTCCATCACAGCCTACCCGAATATTCTTCAATTAATAATGGACTTCAGGCCATCACAGTCTTCCTGAAGAGTCTTGGGCTATTCGGAAAAGGGAGTATAAATGAGCTAATAACCCGCCACTCGTAGGAGTGTTGGAAAAAACACCCTCCCCATGAAATGGGGTGTTCAGCACTAGGTGCTCAACTTGGGTGGGGCGTGAATAAGATACATAAAAGCTACAAGTATATGTATATGTAACCAACACTCATCCCAACCTAGGGGTTCCAAAACCTAAGCACAAACACCCTTGTTACTATTCAGTCCCAAAAAATCCACGGCACTCACGGCCAAGTCGCAACTCATCCAAAAAAACCAATTTCCCATTTATACCATTCTTTTTTTAATGTTCAAGTGATCCCATTTAGGTGTATTCTGTACTACCGGGCAACTAACAGGCATAAACACAATCCAGGAAAAGAGAAACAGCCAAAAAAAATTCAATCATTCACACCTGGTTCTCTTGTAAAGTTCCAACAAAAAAAGGGGATTAGTGAGATCCCTCATAGTACTGGAACCAAAGAAAACCCCGAGACATAGCCCCATGTCCCTAAACTAGGAACCAGTGATTTCTCAACAATAGAGGATCGCTCCTGAGTTCGTGTCATAGCAGAGAAACCACACAACTTTTGATTCAAAACTAACATTCGTACCACAATGAAGGATCCCATACTCACCTACATCACCCCATATTAAATCAAACAAAACAACATTCCTACTACCAAAATGTAGCAAGGAAACGTCCAGGTTCAAGCACATCATTCATTTTTTTCTTCTTTCTGTTGGTTATCCAGGGCAATCACATAGCGATTCTTGTTTTACTGAGCGTCCATTTTACCAACTGAGTTTAAGTGATTAACTAAATTCCATGTTAATTAATTTAATCATCATAGAAGACATGGTTCATTACTATGAAATGAAAGACCAGCAACGGAGATGATTTTCAGTGAGTATAGTCTAGCACAATTCACAACACATATCAACATAAATGTGTACAATAGAACATTGATCACACCCCCCTTAATTATTTAAGGTCCATGCATTATCTTCATTAAGATTGGTTTCATCAATTCACAGAGAGGAAAAAGCGTACCCACCCCGCATGATAAACATAAAGGGAAGGAGACGGGAAAATCCCTACATGATTGATCATGGATCGGCGTTTTTCTCCATGGTCCAAGAATAGGGGATGCATGACTTATAGGGGAGGAATTTTGTGGAATCCAAGGGGTGAAGAAACCTATAGTAGAGGCGCACCACAAGCCACAGGAAGAAGGGACTCTAGGCGTACCAGGGGGAAGACAAATCCATCCAATGGAAGAAGAGGAAAAATAACTTCTCGTGCGATATATAGATAAGATCCTATTCTTAAGGGATATGGGAATTTTGAATGCCTGGTAAGTCGGATCGTGGTTTCCCAGGTGTTTTGGAAGTTATGCATGATGAAATTAATTTTTTATTCAATATCCCCCATCGGGGAGGTTTATTAGGGTTTTAGGAATTAATTATGGGCTTTAAGTGGATTTAAAAGGGGTAAAAGAATTAATTTACGTCAAAAATTATGTTGCGGGAGAAGGACTGGAAAAAGAAAACTGAGGGCTGGGTGAGGACATCGTTCCACCATGACCGGTGCCACCATCATGGTGCCACCATGACTGGTGCCACCGTCACGGTGCTACTGTTTCGGTGGAGCCTTATTTTGGAAATGTAATGGTCCAGGATGGTCTCATCAATTACATTAGATACCTCTCAAACTATTCTCTCCCTCGAGAATCAAAAAAAAACTAGTAGAAAAAAGAGGTTCCGAACAACCACCTCAAAAGATACCTCTCAAGATTGAACCTAATCGTCAACTAGAAACACCTCTCCCTCAAGAAACCAGGAAACACACAAGGGTCAATCTTCCGAGTCATATGGGTTGGGGAGTCTCTTTCTCCATGTCATGATACTATCTGCTTTCGGCAGCACTGACTCTCATGCATGGGTGATATCGAAACCACCTTAATGCATCTTGATTATGGATTGGGTCCTCCCCTCCGCATAGTTAGGACTTTTCACACACATTCATAGAATATGTAAAACCACATATTTCATAGCCGACAAGGCAATGTGTTCTGTTACAAACAATTACAAAATAGAACAGCACAATACTCAAAAAAAACTCTGGTTACTGGGCGTGCATCTGTGCTTCCCATTCCCAGGTACTTTTCTCAATCCAACCATACCTCTACAACACACGACCAAGAGGAATGGTCCATCCACGGAGTACCTTCTCTTCAAGACCCTTGACCCTCACTGGACCTTCCACAAAGGTCACATCATCATCGATATCAATATCTCCCTAGTCGAGGACGTGTGAATCGTAGTGCAGATACCGATGGAGTTGGGACACATAGAAGACGTCATGTATCCTCAGTAGCAGTGGTGGTAACACTAGATGATAAGCCACTTCTCCAACATTCCACAACACTTCGAAGGGTCTCATGAATCTAGGAGAGAGATTTCTCCCCTACCGAACCACCGTTTCCCATACCGAGTGGATATCTTCAAGAATGTGTGGTCCCCAACCATGAACTCCAACGGTCTCCTCTTATTATAGGCATATGAAATTTGTTGGTCTTGTGACACCATCATCCTTTCTTGTATAAGCTAAACCTTATCTTCCAAGCTATGCACTTCATCTAGTCCTAGAACACTTGCTTCCCCAACCTCAGTCCAGCACACAGGTGAGCGACACTGCCTTTCGTACAAGGATTTGAACGGAGCCATGCCAATGGTAGAGTGAAATCTATTACTGTAGGAAAACTCTACTAGAGGAAAGTGTCACACCCACGATATTCTTGAGTCCAGAAAACATGCCTGCAGTATATCCTCCAAGGTCTGGATGGTGTGCTCTGTATGTCCTGCTGTTTTGGGATGGAATGCAGTAATATGACGTAACTGGGTTCCAAAGGAATACTTCAATATTCTTCAGATTTTTAAGGTAAACTGTGTATCCATATTTGAGACTATGGATCTCTTAATTCCATTAAACAGCCCCACCTCATCCACGTACCTTCATGCTAAAGCATCCACTGCACCTGACTCCTTGATCGCCAGAAAGTTAGCCGATTTCATCAACCGGTCCACCACTACCCAGATAGCGTCACAGACCCCTTGAACCTTGGGTAGTCCCATGAAGAAATCCATATAGATTCCCTGCCACTTCCACTCGGGGACATCTAGGGATTACAGTAGACCGCCTGGAACACGGTGTTCGGACTTCAGCTGTTAAACACAAGACACATTCCTACGAAATCTACTACTGTCAGTTTCATCCCAAGACACCAGAACTATCTCCTCATACCCTAGTACATCTTGAAAAATCTAGGGTGCACTGCTAGGGGTGATTTTTTGAACTCACTAAGAACTTTTTCGTGCATCTCCTCTGGAACAAACAACTTTCCTTGGAAAAGAATCTGGTTCTGACCATCCTCTGTCCAACCTTTCGGTGTATTGCCCTGGTCAACTCATTCGTGCATCACTTCGCATTCTGAGTCTACCCATTGGGACTCCTCTACCTACCGCAACAAAGAATATTGAACTTTCATCTGATATAGTGAACCTATGCCACCTTCTATCCTAGTATCCAGGTATAGGGCATCCAACTCCTCCATCGCCTTCCATGTTTTTGCCGAATCTCGAACTGCATCCCTCCGAGACTTCCTGCTCAGGGAATCAGCCACTACATTCACTTTTCATGAGGTGTAGGAAATATTGATGTCGTAGTCCTGAAGGAACTCTATCTACCTTCGCTATCGTATGTTTAGGTCCTGCTGGGAGAAGATGTACTTCATGATTTTGTGATCTGTGAAAACCACGAAGCGCTCCACAACGAGGTAGTTCCGCCAAAAATTTTGTGGTAACATGACCACCACAAGCTCTAGATCATGGGTGGGATAGTTACAGTAATGGGGATGTAACTGCCTTTCCCATAGGGGATCACCCCTTTCCACTACATCAACACACTCAAGGCCTTTCCCTGAAGCATCACAAAACTCCTCAAATGCTTCCCCTTCTTCTGGAAACCTCGGCATTGGGGAACTAACCAACATCTTCTTCAGATTGCTGAAGGCTGCCTGGCACTACTCGTCCCCCAAGAATGCCTGGTCCTTCTTGTTCAAGGCTGTCAAAGGTGCTGCAAATCGAGAGAAGTTGGGCTCGAACCTCCGGTTGTAACCCGCCAAAACCAGGAAACTACGAACCTCTTCCACGTTCTTGGGGGACACCAGAGAAACAACCGCCTTGACATCTTATGGGTCAAATACTATCCCCTTCTCAGACACCACATTCCCAAGGAAATGCACTTCTCGCATCCAGAACATGCACTTGGACAACTTCCCATAGATTTGGTGCTTTCAGAGGACCTCTAAAACCATTCTCAGGTGCTCTGTGTGATCCCCCTCTGATCTTGAGTAGATCAAGATGTCGTCAATAAACACGATGACGAACCTGTCTAGATATTCCCAGAAGACAGAGTTCATGATCCCCATGAACACAGCTGGAGAGTTTGTGACACCGAACGACATAGCCACAAACTCAATTTTCCCATATCTGTACCTGAAGGTAGTCTTTGAGATTCTTGAGTGTTACCTGATTTAGTCTCCTGTAGTCTATGCAAAGCCTTAGACCACCATCCACCTTCTTCGAAAACAAAACAGGATCACCCCATGGTGACGCACTTGGTGGAACAAAACCCTTTTTCACCAGATCATCAATCTGAATCTGCAACTCCCGTAGCTCCGAAGGTGCCATCCGGTAGGGGGCCATCGAAATCGGATGAGCACCAGGTTGCAAGTCTATCCCAAACTGGATTTCACGTCGAGGGGTAGATTTGTCACCTCTTCTGGGAATACATCTATAAACTAACTGCCGATTCCAGGTACTTCCACAATTTCTGCATCCACTGACTCCACTGATAGCTTTGCTAACAAAGAGAGGAGGGGTTCCCCTCGCTTGCTGCTCCCCTGGAAACTCTTCTCTACGATGAAATTCACACCTCACCTACCCATGTATGAAAACACAACCCTTCTTCAGAAGCATCCAATGATGGAACATACAGAGAACAGCAAGTCGATGCCTAGGATGACATCATATGGTTGTATCTGCAACAGTTGAAGATCCCTTACTAACTGATGCGGAACTATCATCAGTCAGCATCCTCGAAAAACATACAACAAGTCATTCTGACCTCCGACAAGTGTACTCAGCACCAGGGGCACTGGAATTATCTCAGTGTCTAAACCCAGAGCATGGGCCAGACTGGGTGTAACAAAGGAGTGTGATGCTTCAGTATCAGACAAAGCATACACAAGGGTACTAAAAAATTTGATCATACATCGAATGACCTCTGGCCATACTGGAAGTGCTGCCTCTGTAATGTGAAACTGCCCACACCCAGCTTCTCTACCTCTCATCTGTCAGCCTCCACCCCACCCATGCCCTGGTCGATGTCCCGGAAGAGCTCCCTAAGGTTGGCCTCCTCCTGCAACGTCTACCCTTTGAGGGGTTGGAGCTTGATGCCCCTGCTACTGCTGAAAGGGAACAACTGGAAACTGATGCTGCTGAAGTGGGTGCTGATCCTGCCCACCCCCACCATAATGTACATTTGTCTGGGCACTGGTTTCGAAGGTTCTCATGGATTCTACAAACGAAGCACCTCGATCCCTAGCCCGACGAGAAAGGGTGAGGATCGGGAGATCAGAATTGGAATTACTACGGCCTGCTCCCTGCTGGTCAGAATCTAGAGGGCCCTGATGCTGGAGACCTGCTGCTGACAGCCTTCCCCATTGATGGGACCAATTGGATTCCCTCTCATGACACATCTCCCAGCGTGTGCATCCTCTCCACCACTTCATCCTTCTCCTGCACCTCTATGTATGTCGGTAGGGTGAAGTGAGTTATAGCGTACTGAAGAGAATGTCAGGGTGCCTCCTCTAAACGTCTCGCTCAAGACTCCTCATCCAGAAATAGGTCCGGAGAAAAGAGAAGGAGATCCTTGAAGTTAATCCCCAACTCTCTCACTGACATGCTCCCCTATTGGAGGGAGAGTAGCTCCTACCTCTTCTCGGCCTTCATCGGGGAATAGATGAACTCTGCGTGGAACTCCTTCTAGGAGTCATCCCACACAACCTCAGCTTCCCTCTTCTCTCCAAGGTAAAGCTTCCACAACTGACGCGCTGCTCCACGCAAATGGCTGACTGCCAGAGAAACCCAGTACTCCGTCAGAGCCTAAAGCAGTCCGAAATCTATCACTAGTTCATCAAGCCATCTCTCCATCTCCATATCTGAGGTGTTGCCCGTGTACTTCCCGAGGGTCTATCACTGAAAGGCTCGAAGAATCTTCTGCCACTGATCATCCTCCTCCTCTCAGTCAGTCCTCTGCCTATCGGCCAAGTCAACCTCATGGTCCTCGATCGTCCGCACTATTCTTGGTTGCCTCACAGGTTCCATAGGTGCAAGGTAAACATGGAATTCCTAATCCCGAGAAGTGTAGAATATTTTTCTTAAATTTTTTTAGACTTTTTTATTTATTTCGAATCCCCCAGACAGCCATGAAACATAAGAAAACAATAATTAAGATGCATGTACCTTTCCTAGGGTTTCTACCCTACAATCAGAGTATCCTTACTTGGTCATTCGGTAGGTCTAGAGTCTTTGCATCAGATCACGGGGGGCCCTAAAATCTCGTGTTCTAGCCGGTCTTCCCTGGCATATTTCACACACCACGGTCACCCAACACTGTCACCCTACCACCCCATGCAATCTTCAATGTTCCAGACTCCAGAATCCATCCTACCTCTCAACCTCCCTTTGATACCATTCTATCATGACACACCTTCACCAAAAATATGAAAGGGATAAAAGATTGATAGGAATATCCTTAATTATGTTTAAGGAGAGATAATGACCCCTGAAACCCGCCTTCAATAGGTACCGGAGTGGCTACCAGCACCAAGGGTATAGAATCTCACACAAAATGGACGGAATTACCCTTTTTATTTTTATATGATAGAGATAAGATAGCAAACCCAACAATACCAATGTTGAAAGTAAAGGTAAAGCCAAAAATATCTCATTCACATATGCATGTTTAACATTAAATGATACAAGCCACAAAAACTCCAAAGTTAAAGTACCAAGAAAAAAGAAAACGACAACAACAACTTCCCCAAGGACCGAGCTAGTACAGTTCCACATGATCCCTGAAGTCCTCCTGGAAACCTGAAAGCAGTTTTATATACGTAGGGTGATCATACAAGTACACTCGGTAGGGAATACCAAAGACTCTCGTGCACAAGTGGAGAGGCAGTCTAATGCACTGTGAGAATAGAAAAACCAAAACAACTAGAAAGGGAAACTATCCACAAAAGCCTCACCAAGGAAAACTCCCTAAATAATGCAACGCATGTAATGTATAGTAATGGCACATTGATAATTTGGTACCCCATTCCACTTTTCCACTAGTTACTGAATACAACCTATGCGTCGAACCAATACCTCCATTCTCAGTGCGGTCCAACTGCCAAACCCCCCACACACACACCTAGGACATAACCTCACCGTAGTCCCACAACCAAACCCCGCCCACAAAAACATGGACCATAACCACCACGTGTAACCACACCCGAAGATAACTGGGCTCGAACCACTACTACCACGCCCAACGACACCTAGGCCTCATCCCGAAGGCACTTGGGGAAAAATGTGCCCGCAAACACCTGGCCCAACCACCAAAACTACCCTGCCCGATGATTCTTTGGATAATAATAAACTTCATTCCATCACAGCCTACCTGAAGATTATTGGGATAAAAATGGACTTCGAGACATCACAACATGCCCAAAGAGTCTTGGGCTATTTGAAAAAAAAAGAGCAGAAAGGAGTTAATAACCAGCCACTCATAAGAGTGTTGGGAAAAAACAACCTCCTCGTGAAATGGGGTGTTCAGTACTAAGTTCTCAACTTGTGTGGGGTGAAAATAAGAAACATAAAAGCTACAGGTATATGTATAGGTAACAAACACTCATCCCAACCTAGGGGTACCAAAACCAAAGCACAAACACCCTTGTTACTATTCATTCACAAAAGAATCCACGACACTCATGGCCAAGTCACAACTGACCCTAAAAACCAATTACCCATTTAAGCCATTCTTTTTTTCATTTTCAATTGATGCCATTTTGGTGAATTCTGCACTACCGAGCAACTAACAGGCATAAACACATGCCAAGAAAAGTGAAACAACCAAACAACAATTTAAGCATTCACACCTGATTCTCATGTAATGTTACAACAAAAAAAGGGGATTAGTGAGATCCCTCAAAGTACTGGAACCAAAAAAACCCTGAGACATATCCCCATGTCCGAAAAATAGGAACCAACGATTTCTCAACAATAGAAGATCCCACCTGAGTTTGTTTCACAGCAGAGCAACAACACAACTTTAGATTCACAACCAACATCTATACCCCAACGGTGGATCCCATCCTCACCCACATCACCCCATAGTAAATCATACAGAACAACACACCTAGTAGCAAAACAGATCAGTGAAACATCCAGGTTCAGGCACATAATTCATTGCTTTCTTCTTTCTGTTGGTTATCTGGGGTGATCACATTGGGATTTTTGTTATACTGAGCGTCCATTTAACCGGCCGAGTTTATGTGATTAACCAAATTCGATATTAAGTCATTTAATCATCATAGAAGACATGGTTCATTAGTTCATATGGAAATATCACCAATGGCAATTATTTTTAGTGAGGATAGGCCTTCACAATTCACAACACATATCAACATAAAAGAGTAGAATAGAACATCGATCACACCACCACTTCATTCTTTATGGTCCATTAATTATCTTAATTAATTTTGGTTCCATAAATTCCCACAGAGACAAAGGCGTACCCACTCCACATGATACACATAAAGGACAGGTTAAGGAAAAATCCCTACTTGATTGATCAATGATCGATGTTTTTCTCCATGCAGCATGAACAGGGGATGCACGGCTTGCAGGGGAGGAATTCTGTGGATTCCAAGGGGTGAAAAAAACTCCAATAGAGGCGCACCACAAGCCACATGAAGATGGGACTATAGGTTCACCAGGGGGAAGAATGAAACCGTCCAAAGGAGGAAGTGGAAAAAGAACTTCCTTGTGATATATAGATAAGATCCCGTTGTTACGGGATATGGGAATTTTGAACGACTGGAAAGTCGGATCATGGTTTCCCACATGGTTTGGCAGTTACCTATGATGGAATTATATTTTTATTTAATATCCCCCGTCGGGGAGGTTTCTCGAGATTTTTAGGAATTAATTATGGGCTTTAAATGAATTTAAAAGGGGTAAAAGAATTAATTTACGTCAAAAATTACGTTGCGGGAGCGAGACTGGAAAAATAAAAAGGAGGGCTGGGTGAGGACATGGTGCCACCGTGATCGGTGCCACCGTCACGGTAGCACTGTTTCGGTGGATCCTTATATTGGAAATGTAATGGTCCAGGAGGGTTTGGGCCATTACAAAAACCATTTTTTCTGTAGAATCCTCAAACAAACTCATCACCATAATAATAATCTGGTCTGTAATTACGTTATGGTCTATAATCCACTAAATCCAATGTCAATTCGTTATACATCAATCTATCATAACAAAGAAAATTACACCTTTGGGAACTTTTGAAACCATGACTAGATATAAGTGTGTAATAAACATTAAGTCATTACATCCTTTAAATAAATTTTTTGTAAAACAAAGGGTCTTCTTAACATTGCTATGAATGATATTTTTATGACAGGCGATTATAGCTCGGGATATTCCTACACATAAAATATAGTCAAAGGGAGAGTGGGGGAAAATGATACATAAAACATATGGTTCATCATTATTCTATATATAAAGTAAAATACACCCTAAAAACATTAGGTGTGGGTTTCATTATCGATGGAGGTGGTGAATTCTATAAAATCATAAAATATAAAATATATTTCACATAAACACACTAAGGTTCCTACCTAGACATAGGTTCATCGACAATAATCATCTCACATAAAAAATTTCTACAACCACCAAATACTACATTTAAACAAGAACAGAAGAATCAAAGTTCTATATTAATTATTTAAGTATACATCAATTAATATAATTTCTTATTAAATTCTTAAAATAAAACCTTTATATTCTAATACAATATTCATTAGCACTAATGATCATATTATTATTTATATAATCAATTATGTAATCAATCTCGTAGAATACCATCAACAATAGGCATCGTTTATTAATTCATTTATCATTTCATAAATTGTGGGTACTCTAGTACTCATCCTATTTGATTGAAGTAAAGATACACATGTAGTGCATATAGTCTGTATACATAAAGATATTTTCAATTGATCACAGAACATCTGATACAATATCCATTTAAAATAATCATGCCAAAAAATATTTTGACGAGAGAACCCTATGATGAACTTTTTCCTACCTCCTCTGTGTCATCCAAACACCATTATTGGTTGTATAATCCATTCCATAATCACCAACATTATCCATCACTGTAACTCTTGGATTTGATCCCATTAATCATAAATACTCATAACCATTCAAATTTACAATGAACCGAAACCCAAAAATGACTTAATATCATATATCATGAATATAATGAAAAAATATTTTTTTCAAAAAATAATTTTATGTGCAAATGAAGGACATAGAACCACGTCATTAAAGACATTAATAAGGAAATATGGGATCCCTATCAAGCCTCAATTTGTATATTTCGTGAACAAAAATTTCAATTCCCATCATGAATTTAAGGATTTGTTATTCTTAAGGTTTCCCCTCAATAAACTCGTTCTCAATAGCTGAAAAAAAACCATGGATTAACATATACAATCCTTCAGCATTATTTACACATTAAAAAAATATCTTGAGTGATCAATAGCTAATTATATAGATCATCCATTAGTCACATAATGTTATCATCTTTTGCTTTCTATGACATTCAATTAAATTAATCCATGATAAATATGAATAAAAAAATAAAATTATGAAGATATCACTCTATCTAGTTAATATCATGATGAACCACAAAAATTTTATCAAAACTCGTTCAATCAAAAAATCAAAAATATATGAATGCTCACCAAATAAAGAAATATAAAATATCTAAATCATGAGATGATTATATTCTTTCAACTATTAAATTTTAAAAATTTCAAAAAACAATTCTTATAACATAATAAAATATATTAAAAAATATTCCACCATGTTATACCCACTTCAATCTATTTTTTTAAATGTTATTTTAATATCTGTTATTCTACAAGAAATTATATTATTTATCTTTTTTATATAATTTACTAGAATAAAACTATCATCCTAAAAAAATATTTATTCTCAAAAAACTAACTTAAACATAATCATTTTATAATCTCTTAATATTTATAAAATAAATATGTTCATTAATGAGAAAAAAATATTATTTTCTTGATTAATTATAAATTCAAGAATGTTTGATATGTATATTTAATTCACCTTTTAGATCATTATATCTCTTATGGTTAATAACTACTATATGTATGGATAAATTAATGATTTATTAAACCACTTTTATCATAAATCAAAATAGAAGAATCTGATCCCCTACTCAAGAGGAAGCTTTAATTCGTGATTCAAATTGAACAGAAGAATGAGGGAGGATGCATGAAGGCTTGAAACATTCAGAACGAACTCAAATGATTATAAAAGGGTTAAAAGACACTAAGAGTGAGATATTTTGATAATCCAAACTCAATATAATTAATGAAAAATTTATGAAATTAAATAACACTCTTTTTATGAAAATTTATATAACATTCTTATATGTTTCTAAAAACATGATTAATAATTTCAACTAAGTTACCTATAATTAGTTCATGATTTAATTCATGATCCTTGAATACAGAGTATCCTGGAGTATTATGTAATTAAAATATATTACTCAATTTCAACATAAATTAATTTAAACCCTATAATTTATCAATATTTACTTTTATACTTACTCATTTTTTTTGGAAATGGTGTTTTACGTTATTCTTGGGGAAACTAGAATGTTTTCCACATTAATGGATAAATGAATGTGATGATATTACATTGGAAGAGAATACATGGATCAACCACAATAACCATGAAAAAAAAGCATAAGAATAACCGGTGAACCACAGGGATCAACAACATTGCATTGACTGACCAAATGAACAAACTACTTATCATACCAAACACCAACACAATATAGAGAAGTGAATTTACAGATCATCCATATTGACCAAAATGATAAAACACAAAACTAAGAATCATAAATAAAAAAAAATCAACCGTATACATAAAAATGAGACAACATGAACAAACTTATACCACATGGTTAGAGAAAACATTTTCTGACAAATATTATTATTTCATGATTAGACAAAAGACCACATACGTGAAAATACAAATTAACAAGAAAAAATAATAAATGAACCCATTAGATACCTCAAAGAATTATGAAAATATAAAGGAAGGGTTTAACAAATATCAAAACATACATTATGAACCTCTCATGAAATTATCATTCCCGATAATTGAAAACAAACCTAGAGTGTAGGGAATGTTGTATGAGAACCACCCTGTGAGATACCTCTCGTCGATAATTCTAAAAAACACTACAATATTGCCTCATGAAAAAATCTTATTGGATATACCAATCAAAAATTTTAAATACCATATACAAGAATAAAACTGAGGAAGGGAAATGATCCCAAAAATCATCATAAATTCAAAGGAAACATCCTAGTAAACTGAAAACCAGAAAAAATATATGTAAGGATGATTAATTCATGAATTGATAAAGACAGGGACTATGAATCTATAAATCATAATCCCAAGACCTCTTCACTAATCCAACATTCCACCACATGACATTAGATAAATTAATAACACCCTTACACTAGACATTCTCTTGAAATTCTTGACTCTCATATAGTTATTCATTAATGTTCACATGTTCTCCAATATCAATCTCACTACAATCGATGGTTTAGGGATCATCATGAAATTAAGATACATGGTATACATCATGAATCTAGATAAAATGTTTGGGCTGTGAAAATAAGTTTTATATATCTCTACCTTACGTCAACACTTTGATAGGCCACACAAATTGGGGAGAAATATTAGTCCAACAACTAATCCTCTATAGTCCCAAAAAATGAGGGAAATTCAAGAACACATGATATCTAACATCGAAATATAAATTATACCACCAATTATGAATATAGTTATTATTATGATCTTGAACTACATTCATTCATTCATAGATCACATGTACCATTATTTTCATGATCTACACTAATTTTGGAACAACAATAGATTACTCTCTAACCTTGATATATAAAATATTTATATAAATGTTTGAGAATAAATTTCTTTGAATAGTTCTGTAAATATGATTATATGAAATATTTTATTATAATAATACCATACCAAGGGTAGGTTTCGCACAGGTAAATCTCCAAATTCAATAATATAGGTACACAACATGTCCTTTAAATTTTTTATGGTCTTCTCTATATAACCATATATATTTGGATGAATTATAGTGATAAAGAATAACTATGATCCATAATTACAATGGAGACCTCCCAAAATCCACGAGATTAACAAAGGATATTAATAGAGTATGATCATATTTGCAATTCCATGATTCCTCACCATCTCCTACACATGCTTCTCCAAAAAAATCTTTAATAATATCGACTCCTAAATCATTAAGAACTTAGCTAGAATTTTTCATGATGTCCATGATCACCCTTTTTGAATCATTACTATTGTATGCTCATGGAAAAAAGATAACTATGTCTGGCAATGATTCCTATCACATACATTAGGGAATATTATGTGGTTAATTAAAACCATATGGAACATGATGCTCATCATTAACCCTCTCAAAAAAAATAATTATAGAGGAAATAACTACAACTGAGTTCATAAAACATTTCCACTAAATCTATAATTTCATATCATGATACATATTTTCATTACATGGATATACCACCGCTATATAAATATGTATCCCAGAGATTACCACATCATTAATTTCCGAAGGAATGAATATACTCCTCATAAACAACATCTGATGGTGCCTTTCCTCTAACCATCGCTTTAGATAAAAACTAAAAAACACTGGAACCCACAAACATTTTGGCTCAAAATATCGAAACTAAGGTTTCTCCACATGATGTACCAAATATTACAACACGATCATATGATAAAGTCATACCCATCCATCAATTTCTCCCTTTTCAAGATGCATCATGGTCAACCCTCCCATCACTCTCCATGGGTATTTATACACACTTAAGAAAACAAAATTAGTCTTCTTGCATAGGGAATCGTCCAAAAAATCCCCATAAGTATTTTTAATAGAATTATCAAATTTATAATCCAATAATAACTATATCCATCACCATTGTCACAAATTTGAATCATGCGAGGAAAAGTCAGACATCACACTCTTTTGATATGCGAAGGCCAAAAGATTCTCACCAATAATATAATATCACCCCAAAAACAAGGAAAAAACGGCCACATCATGTTCAATGACGTTGGTTGTGTAGTTATATCCAGGAGTTTGTATTTACCATGAGCAATAAGAGATAACCCCCTTATACATCATTAACAAGCCTCCAAATCCACGATCTAAAACATCATAATAAACCACAAATACTACACCCTACACAAATATATGAATAAATTCAGAAAAAAATTGAAACTACTTTAAATATTAAAATGTAACTTAACATTTGTTAGTCCACATGAATTTCATATCATTCCCATTCAATGATATCATAAGATTCTATATTTGGTAGAAGTTGATATCAGACATGATGTAATAGTTAGAGAGACCAAGAAAACACAATAACACGAATATATGGATTTCTCATGAATCTATAATTAATAAATCATAAATTTTAGATGAAATAATTTAAATATTCACATAGGGGTTGTTCTCATGAGGAGTCTGATCACATAAACTAAATTGTTTTTTCACTATTGATGGTATCACTATTTCAAAAAAAAATATGCGTTAGTATTACAGTCGACAATGAAATCAACCCGATTACAGCACCCCATCCCAATGTAATTATAATAACCCAACATTGTATATCTCCATGAAAGATAATATCCCTCAAGTCATCACCATTTTTCTACACAGACCCTCTGAATGCTATATTATTATGATAACATAGAGTAATAAATGTAACTAGTGAGAAGAATAAAATAGAATATAAATCCAAGTGATCCCTTCACAAAAACTGGAATATCTACTACTAAAATTCCAATAATATAATAAATATATAAACTAATGGACAATTTTTTCAAGATTCAAAAATTAATTTCCATTGATCATGATTCTATTTTTGATCTCTATATTAATATATGTAGAAAATAATGATGGTGTAACATATAAAAGAAAAATAAAAAGAGATGAGAATGAGAGGATGAAAAGATAAATATTATATATTAAAAATCTAAAGAAATATTAAAAAAGTGATAAAAAATATCCCATTAAATGAAAAACACCTTAAAATGGAATTTGGGGTATATTTAGTGACATGATAGGGGATTATTTTGGATCTAATAATATTCCTTTTAACTTTTTCAGATAATTGGAAATATAAATGGATGCATATAAAAAATTGGTAAACTGTAAATTTTTCCCCAATAATATCTTAAACCCCTCACAATATTTCACCTAATTTTTGTATGCAAACTGGATGTTATGAAATTATTACTATTGAAAAAAATAATGTCCGGGTTACTTCTCATATTCAAATGCACCAAATTACCATATATTTATGGCATTTAATATGGAAAAATATCATCTAAGAATACTAAAGAAAAATGTTACCCTCATATTCTCAATATAATTTTAAAATATTTTATCGGTTGGTCTTCCCGTTATATAGATAACATCCCATATTAAAAATTTATTTAATCAGGGAACAACCACCTATGATAAACATGTGTGATCCTTTTGGAGTATATAATGTTGGATTCATTAATGGGTTAATAATGGGGAAAATTATCACATTAATAAAATGATTCTACAAAAAACTATTTTAATAAAATATATTTCATCATTTCTAATCTATTAAATAAAATTCACTTTCATTTTCATCTTTCATATTTAAATTAATTCCACATAAAAATTAATCAGTAGCACAATTATACCTACCTTGAAATGAAATTAATTTCACTCTTCGCATAAGGGAAATTAAATATGGGGTTATGATCATACCTGGAAAATGAATGATTCACTATAGTCATTTAAATGTTTTCATATCCTTAAACTTTGTGAAAAAAATGGTTGGAATCATGATGAAATTTTTAATTTGAATTATGTGGCTACTTTTTTGTGGTCAAATTAATTTTATAAATTTAATACTGAAAAGTAGATGTTGAACTACTAAATAAAATTCTTTAATATTAAAATGAAAATAAATGAAATATATCATCCAATTACAATAACAATATGAAAAAAAACAATACCCCCATTTTTCACATTATACATGAATTAATCAATTAATGAAATGAAATATTTAAACCTAATGCTTAATATTTTTCTTTTCTAATATTTGTATTCATTCATTGAATTATTTTAATTTTCTAGACAATGAGATGAAAATTGGATAAAATTAATAAAAGAAAATTCATTAAATTAATTATGGATTTATAAAAGACTTATATTGATTATTCTCAGGGAAGTATTCAATCACATCGTTATTGATTAAAAAAATCCATTATTAAACTTTTTTATAAATTAGTAGGGAAAATGTAATAAATCAAGAATAATTAATGTAATTTTAAAATTACCAGGATGAAATTACCCAAATGTTTACACAAACATCACATAAATAGTGATGCACTTCATCCCAATGAATACATAATAATGAACCTTCTCTCAAACTTAATCATGAAATACCAATGGAAAAAATATTATGTTTACAGTTAGGTAATGAATCATCAGAATGTATTGTGATATAAATTTATATGAAAATTATTTATTTCAATGCTCGAAATAATTTAAAATGTAAATCTAGCCTCATGTCAAAATTTGGACATCTAAATAAATATTATAATCGTATAAAAACATAATATAAACTCCAAACCATTAAAAGAGAATAATAAAAAATTATAGTGTGCACAAAAAATCTATGTATCCCTAAGGAAAGTGTTGATTTTATGATGAATTTGTAAAAGGGAATAATAATACCTCACATGAAATGAAATATAAGATGATTAAATTTTTTTATGGATGGTAATTCCAAAAATTTATCAAACTCATCAAAATCCATGAAAATAAAATGTAAAAAAAATCAATATAAATAATCATTTAAAATCTATTTTATCCAAAATCTAAAAAGCGATATCAAAATAAAATCATGTTTGAAATCAAAAAAAGAATATTACTTGAAATTTTATGTTATTAAAAATGAAATAAATCATATAAAAACAAATAAAAAGGGTTTAAACTCCCCCAAAAATTATTGTAAAACTACTATTTATTTAATTTCAAAAAATTAGAAATATGTGGGAGGAAAGTCAAGGAGGGAAAAATTAAATGACCTGAATTTATTTCCAACTGATAAAGATGATTTATAATCCTTGATACAACCAAATGGAACTAAAAAGAAACAAACCAAACAAAACATTTTTAAAACTAATTAAAAGGAATTACAAAGGGAAAATAGGTGGGATAAAAATTGATTTGGACCACCAATGTGGGTTCCATATTTTTAATACCCCAATAAAGGTTCTTGGAAAACATTATCCCCACTCCGTACTAGGATAGGGTACCTTACATATAATGAACCACATTTTATTTCATCTAAAATATATCCCCTTACACTTATTTTTTAAAAACCAATATATATTATTATTCATCCATACCATTAGAAATTTAGTACTAATTTCATGGTTGGGAATAAAAAATAATGGGTCTACTATTTGTTCATCCACAATAATGGATAATTTAATAACATTATCTAGGGCCTCGTCATTTGAAGATAAATTATAAATTTCTAATAGGTTAATTCATTTAATATATACAATTTAATAATATTAATTGTGGAAGAGTAAATATAAAATTCCGTACATTTATATAGTTCTCCTTGAAACATGATATCATTAGAAAATACCCCTGGTAACATAGTCTTCATGGGTGTATCATCTATATTATAACTATCCCACAAGGTTTCCCATGTGTTTTCTAAATCAAAAAATTAAATATAGCAGGAGGAAGTACTAAATTCATTTTTAATAAAATCAACATATAATGTCTTCAAGAAAGTATTGTCTCCATGGGAATGTTTGAAATTTAATTCTTATTTTTTGTTCAGTGCCTTGTGGAGTATGTTTCTTATATATCGATACAGATAGTCAACCCACATTAATAATTTTTCAAATTCTATCACATTATTATTGTCTTATTCCAATTATAATGAAAGGATTAAAGGTATTCATTTTTCATTGAAAATTATTTTATAGTTAGATACCTTTTCATTTTTTATGAAATCATCACAATATTCATATAATTAATCATGATCTCCCACATGCACATTAGATCGAAAGTATTCTTCTTTAGTATCATTTAGTAATGGTATATAATTTTTTTTGACTATTTACGTTATAATTTGATCCTAAAATTAATCATTAATTAACAATATCTGAATCGTAGTGCAGATACCGATGGAGTTGGGACACATGGAAGACGTCATGTATCCTCAGTAGCAGTGGTGGTAACACTAGATGATAAGCCACTTCTCCAACTTTCCACAACACTTCGACGGGTCTCATGAATCTAGGAGAGAGCTTTCTCCCCCTACCGAACCACCGTTTCCCATACCGAGTGGATATCTTCAAGAACGTGTGGTCCCCAACCATGAACTCCAACGGTCTCCTCTTATTATAGGCATATGAAATTTGTTGGTCTTGTGCCGCCATCATCCTTTCTTGTATAAGCTAAACCTTATCTTCCATGCTATGCACTTCATCTAGGCCTAGAACACTTGCTTCCCCAATCTCAGTCCAGCACACAGGTGAGCGACACTGAATTTCGTACAAGGCTTTGAACGGAGCCATGACAATGGTAGAGTGATATCTATTACTGTAGGAAAACTCTACTAGAGGAAAGTGTCGCACCCACGATCTTCTTGAGTCCAGAAAACATGCCTGCAGTATATCCTCCATGGTCTGGATGGTGTGCTCTGTATGTCCTGATGTTTTGGGATGGAATGCAGTAATATGACATAACTGGGTTCCAAAGGCATGCTTCAATATTCTTCATATTTTTAAGGTAAACCGTGTATCCATATTTGAGACTATGGATCTCTGAATTCCATTAAACTGCACCACCTCATCCACGTACCTTCATGCTAAAGCATCCAATGCACCCGACTCCTTGATCGCCAGAAAGTTAGCCGATTTCATCAACCGGTCCACCACTACCCAGATAGCATCACAGACCCCTTGAACCTTGGGTAGTCCCATGAAGAAATCCATATAGATTCCCTTCCACTTCCACTCGGGGACATCTAGGGATTACACTAGACCGCCTGGAACACGGTGTTCGGACTTCAGCTGTTAAACACAAGACACATTGCTACGAAATCTGCTACTGTCAGTTTCATCCCAGGACACCAGAACTATCTCCTCATACCCTAGTACATCTTGAAAAATCTAGGGTGCACTGCTAGGGGTGATTTTTTGAACTCACTAAGAACTTTTTCGTGCATCTCCTCTGGAACAAACAACTTTCCTTGGAAAAGCATCTGGTTCTGACCATCCTCTGTCCAACCTTTCGGTGTATTTCCCTGGTCAACTCATTCATGAATCACTTCGCATTCTGAGTCTACCCATTGGGACTCCTCTACCTACCGCAACAAAGAATATTGAACTTTGATCTGATATAGTGAACCTATGCCACCTTCTATCCTAGCATCCAGGAATAGGGCAGCCAACTCCTCCATCGCCTTCCATGTTTTTGCCGAATCTCGAACTGCATCCCTCCGAGACTTCCTGCTCAGGGAATCAGCCACTACATTCACTTTTCATGAGGTGTAGGAAATATTGATGTCGTAGTCCTGAAGGAACTCTATCTACCATCGCTATCATATGTTCAGGTCCTGCTGGGAGAAGATGTACTTCATGATTTTGTGATCTGTGAAAACCACGAAGCGCTCCACAACGAGGTAGTTCCACCACAAATTTTGTGGTAACATGACCACCACAAGCTCTAGATCATGGGTGGAATAGTTACAGTAATGGGGATGTAACTGCCTTGCCCATAGGGGATCACCCCTTGCCACTACATCAACACACTCAAGGCCTTTCCCTGAAGAATCACAAAACTCCTCAAATGCTTCCCCTTCTTCTGGAAACCTCGGCATTGGGGAACTAACCAACATCTTCTTCAGATTGCTGAAGGCTTCCTGTCACTACTCGTCCCCCAAGAATGTTTGGTCCTTCTTGTTCAAGGCTGTCAAAGGTGCTACAACTCGGGATATGTTGGGCACGAACCTCCGGTTGTAACCCGCCAAAACCAGGAAACTACGAACCTCTTCCACGTTCTTGGGGCATACCAGAGAAACAACCGCCTTGAATTATTATGGGTCAAATAATATCCCCTTCTCGGACACCACGTTCCCAAGGAAATGCACTTCTCGCATCCAGAACATGCACTTGGACAACTTCCCATAGATTTGGTGCTTTCAGAGGACCTCTAAAACCATTCTCAGGTGCTCTGTGTGATCCCCCTCTGATCTTGAGTAGATCAAGATGTCGTCAATAAACACGATGACGAACCTGTCCAGATATTCCCAGAAGACGGAGTTCATGATCCTCATGAACACAGCTGGAGAGTTTGTGACACCGAACGACATAGCCACAAACTCAATTTGCCCATATCTGCACCTGAAGGTAGTCTTTGAGATTTTTCCCTCCTTCATCCTCAATTGGTGATATCTAGACCACAGATCGTTCTTCGAGAACCAACCTTCTCCCCTCAGGTGGTCAAAGAGATCCTCTATCCTCGGGAGAGGGTAGCGATTCTTGAGTGTTACCTGATTTAGTCTCCTGTAGTCTATGCAAAGCCATAGACCACCATCCACCTTCTTCGAAAACAAAACAGGATCACCCCACAGTGACGCACATGGTGGAACAAAACCCTTTTTCACCAGATCATCATTCTGAATCTGCAACTCCCGTAGCTCCGAAGGTGCCATCTGGTATGGGGCCATCGAAATCGGATGAGCACCAGGTTGAAAGTCTATCCCAAACTCGATTTCACGTCGAGGGGGTAGATTTGTCACCTCTTCTGGGAATACATCAATAAACTAACTGCCGATTCCAGGTACTTCCACAATTTCTGCATCCACTGACTCCACTGATAGATTAGCTAACAAAGAGAGGAGGGGTTCCCCTCTCTTGCTGCTCCCCTGGAAACTCTGCTCTCCGATGAAATTCACACCTCACCTGCCCATGTATGAAAACACAGCCCTTCTTCAGAAGCATCCAATGATGGAACATACAGAGAACAGAAAGTCGATGCATAGGATGACATCATATGGTTGTATCTGCAACAGTTGAAGATCCCTTACTAACTGATACGGACCTATCATCAGTCAGCATCCTCGAAAAACATACAACAAGTCAGTCTGACCTCCGACAAGTGTACTCAGCACCAGGGGCACTGGAAGTATCTCAGTGTCTAAACCCAGAGCATGGGCCAGACTGGGTGTAACAAAGGAGTGTGATGCTCCAGTATCAGACAAAGCATACACAAGGGTACTAAAAAATTTGATTATACATCGAATGACCTCCGGCCATACTGGAAGTGCTGCCTCTGTGACGTGCAACTGCCCACACCCAACTTCTCTACCTCTCATCTGTCGGCCTCCACCCCACCCATGCCCTGGTCGATGTCCCGGAAGAGCTCCCTGAGGTTGGCCTCCTCCTGCAACGTCTACCCTTTGAGGGGTTGGAGCTTGATGCCCCTGCTGCTGCTGAAAGGGAACAGCTGGAAACTGATGCTGCTGAAGTGGGTGCTGATCCTGCCCACCCCCACCGTAATGTACATTGTCTGGGAACTGGTTTCGAAGGTGATCATGGATTCTACAAACGAAGCACCTCGATCCCTGGCCCGACGGGAAAGGGTGAGGACCGGGAGATCAGAATTGGAATTACTGCGGCCTGCTCCCTACTGGTCAGAATCTAGAGGGCCCTGATGCTGGAGGCCTGCTGCTGACAGCCTTCCCCATTGACGGGCCCAAATGGATTCCCTCTCATGACACATCTCCCAGCGTGTGCATCCTCTACACCACTTCATCCTTCTCCTACACCTCTAAGTATGTCGGTAGGGTGAAGTGAGTTATAGCGTACTGAAGAGAATGTCGGGGTGCCTCCTCTAAATGTCTCGCTAAAGACTCCTCATCCGGAAAGAGGTCCGGAGAAAAGAGAAGGAGATCCTTGAAGTTGATCCCCAACTCTCTCACTGACATACTCCCATATTGGAGGGAGAGTAGCTCCTACCTCTTCTCGGCCTTCATCGGGGAATATATGAATTCTGCGTGGAACTCCTTCTAGGAGTCAGCCCCCACAACCTCAGCTTCCCTCTTCTCTCCAAGTTAAAGCTTCCACCACTGACGCGCTGCTCCACGCAAATGGCTGATTGCCAGAGAAACCCAGTACTCCGTCAGAGCCTAAAGCAGTCCGAAAGCTATCACTAGTTCATCAAGCACGCTCTCCATCTCCATATCTGAGGTGTTGCCAGCGTACTTCTTGAGGGTCTATCACTGAAAGGCTCGAAGAATCTTCTGCCACTGATCATCCTCCTCCTCTCAGTCAGTCCTCTGCCTATCGGCCAAGTCAACCTCATGGTCCTCGATCATCCGCACTACTCTTGGTTGCCTCCCAGGTTCCATAGGTGCAAGGTAAACATGGAATTCCTAATCCCGAGTAGTGTAGAATATTTTTTGTATATTTTTTTAGACTTTTTTATTTATTTTGAATACCCAAGACAGCCATGAAACATAAGAACACAAGTAATTATGAGGCATGTACCTTTCCTAGGGTTTCTACCCTGCAATCAGAGTATCCTTACTTGGTCATTCGGTAGGTCCAGAGTCTTTGCATCAGATCACGGGGGGCCCTAAAATATCGTGTTCTAGCCGGTCTTCCCTGGCATAATTCACACACCACGGTCACCCAACACTGTCACCCTACCACCTCATGCAATCTTCAATGTTCCAGACTCCAGAATCCATCCTACCTCTCAACCTCCCTTTGATACCATTCTCTCATGACACACCTTCACCAAAAATATGAAAGGGACAAAAGATTGATAGGAATATCCTTCATTATGTTTAAGGAGAGATAATGACCCCTGAAACTCGCCTTCAATAGGTACCGGAGTGGCTACCAGCACCAAGGGTATAGAATCTCACACAAAATGGAAGGAATTACCCTTTTTATTTTTATAGGATAGAGATAAGATAGAAATCCCAACAATACCAATGTTGAAAGTAAAGGTAAAGCCAAAAATAACTCATTCTCAGATGCATGTTTAACATTAAATGATACAAGCCACAAAAACTCCAAAGGTAAAGTATCAAGAAAAAAGAAAACGACAACAGAAACTTCCCCAAGGTCCGAGCTAGTACAATTCCACATGATCCCTGAAGTCCTCCTGGAAACCTGAAAGCATTTTTATATACGTAGGGTGATCATACAAGTACACTCGGTAGGGAATACCAAAGACTCTCGTGAACAAGTGGAGAGGCAGTCTAACGCGCTGTGAGAATAGAAAAACCAAAACAACTAGCAAGGGAAACTATCCACAAAAGCATCACCAAGGAAAACTCCCCAAATAATGCAACGCATGTAAAGTATAGTAATGGTACATTGATAATTTGGTACCCCATGCCACTTTTCCACTAGTTACTGAATACATCCTATGCGTCGAACCAATACCTCCATTCTCACTGCGGTCCAACTACCAAACCCCGCACACACACACCTAGGACATAACCTCATCGTAGTCCCACAACCAAACCCCGCCCACAAAAACATGGACCATAAACACCACGTGTAACCACACCCGAAGATAACTGGGCTCGAACCACTACTGCCATGCCCAACGACACCTAGGCCTCATCCCGAAGACACTTGGGGAAAAATGTGCCCACAAACACCTGGCCCGACCACCAAAACAACCCTGCCCGATGATTCTTTGGCTAATAATTAACTTCATTCCATCACAGCCTACCTGAAGATTCTTGGGATAAGAATGGACATCGAGACATCACTGCATGCCCGAAGAGTCTTGGGCTATTTGAAAAAAAAAGAGCAGAAAGGAGTTAATAACCATCCACTCATAAGAGTGTTGGGAAAAAAACAACCTCCTCGTGAAATGGGGTGTTCAGTACTAAGTTCTCAACTTGTGTGGGGTGAAAATAAGAAACATAAAAGCTACAGGTATATGTATAGGTAACAAACACTCATCCCAACCTAGGGGTTCCAAAACCAAAGCACAAACACCCTTGTTACTATTCATTCACAAAAGAATCCACGACACTCATGGCCAAGTCACAACTCACCCTAAAAACCAATTACCCATTTAATCCATTCTTTTTTTCAGGTTGAATTGATCCCATTTTGGTGAATTCTGCACTACCGAGCAACTAACAGGCATAAACACATGCCATGAAAAGAGAAACAACCAAACAACAATTTAAGCATTCACACCTGATTCTCATGTAATGTTACAACAAAAAAGGGGATTAGTGAGATCCCTCAAAGTACTGGAACCAAAAAAACCATGAGACATATCCCCATGTCCGAAAAATAGGAACCAACGATTTCTCAACAATAGAAGATCCCACCTGAGTTTGTGTCACAGCAGAGCAACAACACAGCTTTAGATTCACAACCAACATCTATACCACAACGGTGGATCCCATCCTCACCCACATCACCCCATAGTAAATCATACAGAACAACACACCTAATAGCAAAACAGATTAGTGAAACATCCAGGTTCAGGCACATAATTCATTGTTTTCTTCTTTCTGTTGGTTATCTGGGGTGATCACATAGGGATTCTTGTTTTACTGAGCGTCCATTTAACCGGCCGAGTTTATGTGATTAACCAAATTCAATATTAAGTCGTTTAATCATCACAGAAGACATGGTTCATTAGTTCATATGGAAATAGCACCAATGGCAATGATTTTCAGTGAGGATAGTCCTTCACAATTCACAACACATATCAACATAAAAGAGTAGAATAGAACATCGATCACACCACCACTTCATTATTTATGGTCCGTTAATTATCTTAATTAATTTTGGTTCCATAAATTCCCACAGAGACAAAGGCGTACCCACTCCGCATGATACACAGAAAGGACAGGTGAAGGAAAAATCCCTACTTGATTGATCAATGATCGATGTTTTTCTCCATGCAGCAAGAACAGGGGATGCACGGCTTACAGGGGAGGAATTCTGTGGATTCCAAGGGGTGAAAAAAACTCCAATAGAGGCGCACCACAAGCCACAAGAAGATGGGACTATAGGTTCACCAGGGGGAAGAATGAAAGCGTCCAAAGGAGGAAGTGGAAAAAGATCTTCCTTGTGATATATAGATAAGATCTCGTTGTTACGGGATATGGGAATTTTGAACGACTGGAAAGTCGGATCGTGGTTTTCCACGTGGTTTGGCAGTTACATATGATGGAATTATATTTTTATTTAATATCCCCCGTTGGGGAGGTTTCTTGAGATTTTTAGGAATTAATTATGGTCTTTAAATGAATTTAAAAGGGGTAAAAGAATTAATTTACGTCAAAAATTACGTTGCGGGAGCGAGACTGGAAAAAGAAAAAGGAGGGCTGGGTGAGGACATGGTGCCACCGTGATCGGTGCCACCGTCACGGTAGAACTGTTTCAGTGGATCCTTATATTGGAAATGTAATGGGCCAGGAGGGTTTGCGCCATTACAAAAACCATTTTTTGTAGAATCCTCAAACAAACTCATCACCATAATAATAATCTGGTCTGTAATTACGTTATGGTCTATAATACACTAAATCCAATGTCAATTCGTTATACATCAATCTATCATAAAAAAGAAAATTACACCTTTGGGAACTTTTGAAACCATGACTAGATATAAGTGTGTAATAAACATTAAGTCATTACATCCTTTAAATAAATTTTTTGTAAAACAAAGGGTCTTCTTAACATTGCTATGAATGATATTTTTATGACAGGATATTATAGCTCGGGATATTCCTACACATAAAATATAGTCAAAGGGAGAGTGTGGGAAAATGATACATAAAACATATGGTTCATCATTATCCTATATATAAAGGAAAATACACCCTAAAAACATTAGGTGTGGGTTTCATTATCGATGGAGGTGGTGAATTCTATAAAATCATAAAATATAAAATATATTTCACATAAACACACTAAGGTTCCTACCAAGACATAGGTTCATCGACAATAATCATCTCACATAAAAATTTTCTACAACCACCAAATACTAAGTTTAAACAAGAACAGAAGAATCAAAGTTCTATATTAATTATTTAAGTATACATCATTTAATATAATTTCTTATTAAATTCTTAAAATAAAACCTTTATATTCTAATAAAATATTCATTGGCACTAATGATCATATTATTATTTATATAATCAATTATGTAATCAATCTCGTAGAATACCATCAACAATATCCATTGTTTATTAATTCATTTATCATTTCATAAATTGTGGGTACTCTAGTACTCATCCTATTTGATTGAAGTAAAGATACACATGGAGTGCATATAGTCTGTATACATAAAGATATTTTCAATTGATCACAGAACATCTGATACAATATCCATTTATAATAATCATGCCAAAAAATATTTTGATGAGAGAACCCTATGATGAACTTTTTCCTACCTCCTCTATGTCATCCAAACACCATTATTGGTTGTATAATCCATTCCATAATCACCAACATTATCCATCACTGTAACTCTTGGCTTTGATCCCATTAATCATAAATATTCATAACCATTCAATTTTACAATGAACTGAAACCCAAAAATGACTTAATATCATATATCATGAAAATAATGAAAAAATATTTTTTCAAAAAATAATTTTATGTGCAAATGAAGGACATAGAACCACGTCATTCAAGACATTAATAAGGAAATATGGGATCCCTATCATGCCTAAAAATGTATATTTGGTGAACAAAAATTTCAATTCCCATCATGAATTTAATGATTTGTAATTCTTAAGGTTTCCCCTCAATAAACTCATTCTCAATAGCTGAAAAAAACCATTGATTAACATATACAATCCTTCATCATTATTTACACATTAAAAAAATATCTTGAGTGATCAATAGATAATTATATAGATCATCCATTAGTCACATAATGTTATCATCTTTTGATTTCTATGACATTAAATTAAATTAATCCATGATAAATATGAATAAAAAAATAAAATTATGAAGATATCACACTATCTAGTTAATATCATGATGAACCACAAAATTTTTATCAAAACTCGTTCAATCAAAAAATCAAAAATATATGAATTCTCACCAAATAAAGAAATATAAAATATCTAAATCATGAGATGATTATATTCTTTCAACTATTAAATTTTAAAAATTTCAAAAAACAATTCTTATAACATAATAAAATATATTAAAAAATATTCCACCATGTTATACCCACTTCAATCTATTTTTATAAATGTTACTTTAATATCTGTTATTCTACAAGAAATTATATTATTTATCTTTTTTATATAATTTACTAGAATAAAACTATCATCCTAAAAAATATTTATTTTCAAAAAAACTAATTTAAACAGAATCATTTGATAATCTCTTAATATTTATAAAATAAATATGTTCATTAATGAGAAAAAAATATTATTTTCTTGATTCATTATAAATTCAAGAATGTTTGATATGTATATTTAATTCACCTTTTAGATCATTATATCTCTTATGGTTAATAACTACTATATGTATGGATAAATTAATGATTTATTAAACCACTTTTATCATAAATCAAAATAGAATAATTTGATCCCCTACTCAAGAGGAAGCATTAATTCGTGATTCAAATTGAACAGAAGAATGAGGGAAGAATGCATGAAGGCTTGAAACATTCAAAACGAACTCAAATGATTATAAAAGGGTTAAAAGACACTAAGAGTGAGATATTTTGATAATCCAAACTCAATACAATTAATGAAAAATTTATGAAATTAAATAACACTCTTTTTTTGAAAATTTATATAACATTCTTATATGTTTCTAAAAACATGATTAATAATTTCAACTATGTTACCTATAATTAGTTCAGGATTTAATTCATGATCCTTGAATACATAGAATCCTGGAGTATTATGTAATTAAAATATATTACTCAATTTCAACATAAATTAATTTAAACCCTATAATTTATATATTTTTACTTTTATACTTACTCATTTTTTTTGGAAATGGTGTTTTACGTTATTCTTGGGGAAACTAGAATGTTTTCCACATTAGTGGATCAATGAGTGTGATGATATTACATTGGAAGAGAATACATGGATCAACCACAATAACCATGAAAAAAATCATAAGAATAACTGGTCAACCATAGGGATCAACAACATTGCATTGACTGACCAAATGAACAAACTACTTATCACACCAAACACCAACACAATATAGAGAAGTGAATTTACAGATCATCCATATTGACCAAAATGATAAAACACAAAACTAAGAATCAGAAATAAAAAAATCAACCGTATACATAAAAATGAGACAACATGAACAAACTTATACCACATGGTTAGAGAAAACATTTTCTGAAAAATATTATTATTTCATGATTAGACAAAAGACCACATACGTGAAAATACAAATTAACAAGAAAAAATAATAAATGAACCCATTAGATACCTCAAAGAATTATGAAAATATAAAGGAAGGGTTTAACAAATATCAAAACATACATTATGAACCTCTCATGAAATTATCATTCCCAAGAATTGAAAACAAACCTAGAGTGTAGGGAATGTTGTATGAGAACCACCCTGTGAGATACCTCTCGTCGATAATTCTAAGAAACACTACAATATTGCCTCATGAAAAAATCTTATTGGATATACCAATAAAAAATTTTAAATACCATATACAAGAATAAAACTGAGGAAGAGAAATGATCCCAAAAATCATCATAAATTCAAAGGAAACATCCTAGTAAACTGAAAACCAGAAAAAATATATGTAAGGAAGATTAATACTTGAATTGATAAAGACAGGGACTATGAATCTATAAATCATAATCCCAAGACCACTTCACTAATCCACCATTCCACCACATGACATTAGATAAATTAATAACACCCTTACACTACACCTTCTCTTGAAGGTCTTGACTCTCATATAGTTATTCATTAATGATCAGATGTTCTCCAATATCAATCTCACTACAATCGATGGTTTAGGGATCATCATGAAACTAAGATACATGGTATACATCATGAATCTAGATAAAATGTTTGGGCTGTAAAAATAAGTTTTATATATCTCTACCTTACGTCAACACTTTGATAGGACACACAAATTGGGGAGAAATATTAATCCAACAACTAATCCTCTATAGTCCCAAAAAATGAGGGAAATTCAAGAACACATGATATCTAACATCGAAATATAAATTATACCACCAATTATGAATATAGTTATTATTATGATCTTGAACTACATTCATTCATTCATAGATCACATGTACCATTATTTTCATGATCTACACTAATTGTGGAACAACAATATATTACTCTCTAACCTTGATATATAAAATATTTATATATAAATGTTTGAGAATAAATTTCTTTGAATAGTTCTGTAAATATGATTAAGTGAAATATTTTATTATAATAATACCATAACAAGGGTAGGTTTCGCACAGGTAAATCTCCAAATTCAATAATACAGGTACACAACATATCCTTTAAATTTTTTATGGTCTTCTCTATATAACCATATATATTTGGATGAATTATAGTGATAAAGAATAACTATGATCCATAATTACAATGGAGACCTCCCAAAATCCACGAGATTAACAAAGGATATTAATAGAGTATGATCATATTTGCAATTCCATGATTCCTCACCATCTCCTACACATGCTTCTCCAAAAAAATCTTTAATAATATCGACTCCTAAATCATTAATAACTTAGCTAGAATTTTTCATGATGTCCATGATAACCCTTTTTGAATGATTACTATTGTATGCTCATGGAAAAATGATAACTATGTCTGACAATGATTCCTATCACATACATTAGGGAATATTATGTGGTTAATTAAAACCATATGGAACATGATGCTCATTATTAACCCTCTCAAAACAAATAATTATAGAGGAAATAACTACAAATGAGTTCATAAAACATTTCCAATAAATCTATAATTTCATATCATGATACATATTTTCATTACATGGATATACCACCACAATATAAATATGTATCCCAGAGAGTACCACATCATTAATTTCCGAAGGAATGAATATACTCCTCATAAACAACATCTGATGGTGCCTTTCCTCTAACCATCGCTTTAGATAAAAACTAAAAAATACTAGAACCCACAAACATTTTGGCTCAAAATATCAAAACTAAGGTTTCTCCACATGATGTACCAAATATTACAACATGATCATATGATAAAGTCATACCCATCCATCAATTTCTCCCTTTTCGTGATGCATCATGGTCAACCCTCCCATCACTCTCCATGGGTATTTATACCCACTTAAGAAAACAAAATTAGTCTTCTTGCATAAGGAATCGTCCAAAAAATCCCCATAAGTATTTTTAAATGAATTATCAAATTTATAATCCAATAATAACTATATCCATCACCATTGTCACAAATTTGAATCATGCGAGGAAAAGTCAGACATCACACTCTTTTGATATGCGAAGGCCAAAAGATTCTCACCAATAATATAATATCACCCCAAAAACAAGGAAAAAACGGCCACATCATGTTCAATGTCGTTGGTTGTGTAGTTATATCCAGGAGTTTGTATTTACCATGACGAATAAGAGAAAACCCCCTTATACATCATTAACAAGCCACAGAATCCACGATCTAAAACATCATAATAATCCACAAATACTACACCCTACACAAATATATGAATAAATTCAGAAAAAAATTGAATCTACTTTAAATATTAAAATGTAACTTAACATTTTTTAGTCCACATGAATTTCATATCATTCCCATTCAATGATATCATAAGATTTTGTATTTGGTAGAAGTTGATATCAGACATGATGTAATAGTTAGAGAGACCAAGAAAACACAATAACACGAATATATGGATTTCTCATGAATCTATAATCAATAAATCATAAATTTTAGATGAAATAATTTAAATATTCACATAGGGGTTGTTCTCATGAGGAGTCCGATCACATAAACTAAATTGTTTTTTCACTATTGATGGTATCACTATTTCAAAAAAAAATATGCGTTAGTATTACAGTCGACAATGAAATCAGCCCGATTACAGCACCCCATCCCAATGTAATTATAATAACCCAACATTGTATATCTCCATGAAAGATAATATCCCTCAAGTCATCACCATTTTTCTACACAGACCCTCTGAATGCTATATTATTATGATAACATAGAGTAATAAATGTAACTAGTGAGAAGAATAAAATAGAATATAAATCCAAGTGATCCCTTCACAAAAACCGGAATATCTACTACTAAAATTCCAATAATATAATAAATATATAAACTAATGGACAATTTTTTCAAGATTCAAAAATTAATTTCCTTTGATCATGATTCTATTTTTGATCTCTATATTCATATATGTAGAAAATAATGATGGTGTAACATATAAAAGAAAAATAAAAAGAGATGAGAATGAGAGGATGAAAAGATAAATATTATATATTAAAAATCTAAAGAAATATTAAAAAAGTGATAAACAATATCCCATTAAATGAAAAACACCTTAAAATTAAATTTGGGGTATATTTAGTGACATGATAGGGGATTATTTTGGATCTAATAATATTCCTTTTAACTTTTTCAGATAATTGGAAATATAAATGGATGCATATAAAAAATTGGTAAACTGTAAATTTTTCCCCAATAATATCTTAAACCACTCACAATATTTCACCTAATTTTTTTATGCAAAATGGATGTTATGAAATTATTACTATTGAAAAAAATAATGTCCGGGTTACTTCTCATATTCAAATTCACCGAATTACCATATATTTATGGCATTTAATATGGAAAAATATCATCTAAGAATACTAAAGAAAAATGTTACCCTCATATTCTCAATATAGTTTTAAAATATTTTATCGGTTGGTCTTCCTGTTATATAGATAACATCCCATATTAAAAATTTATTTAATCAGGGAACAACCACCTATGATAAACATGTGTGATCCTTTTAGAGTATATAATGTTGGATTCATTAATGGGTTAATAATGGGGAAAATTATCACATTAATAAAATGATTCTACAAAAATCTATTTTAAAAAAATATATTTCATCATTTCTAATCTATTAAATAAAATTCACTTTCATTTTCATCTTTCATATTTAAATTAATTCCACATCAAAATTAATCAGCAGCACAATTATACCTACCTTGAAATGAAATTAATTTCACTCTTCACATAAGGGAAATTAAATATGGGGTTATGATCATACCTGGAAAAATGAATGATTCACTATAGTCATTTAAATGTTTTCATCTCCTTAAACTTTGTGAAAAAAATTGTTGGAATCATGATGAAATTTTTAATTTGAATTATGTGGCTTCTTTTTTGTGGTCAAATTAATTTTATAAATTTAATACTGAAAAGTAGATGTTGAACTACTAAATAAAATTCTTCAATATTAAAATGAAAATAAATGAAATATATCATCCAATTACAATAACAATATGAAAAAAGCAATACCCCCATTTTTCACATTATACATGAATTAATCAATTAATGAAATGAAATATTTAAACCTAATCCTCAATATTTTTCTTTTCTAATATTTGTTTTCATTCATTGAATTATTTTAATTTTTCTGGACAATGAGAAGAAAATTGGATAAAATTAATAAAAGAAAATTCATTAAATTAATTATGGATTTATAAAAGACTTATATTTTTATTCTCGGGGAAGTATTCAATCACATCTATATTGATTAAAAAAATCCATTATTAAACTTTTTTATAAATTAGTGGGGAAAATGTAATAAATCAAGAATAATTAATGTAATTTTAAAATTTCCCGGATGAAATTACCCAAATGTTTACACAAACATCACATAAATAGTGATGCACTTCATCCCAATGAATACATAATAATGAACCTTCTCTCAAACTTAATCATGAAATACCAATGCAAAAAATATTATGTTTACAGTTAGGTAATGAATCATCAGAATGTATTGTGATATAAATTTATATTAAAATTAATTATTTCAATGCTCGAAATAATTTAAAATGTAAATCTAGCCTCATGTCAAAATTTGGACATCTAAATAAATATTAGAATCGTATAAAAACATAATATAAACTCCAAACCATTAAAAGAGAATAATAAAAAAATTTAGTGTGCACAAAAAATCTATGTATCCCTAAGGAAAGTGTTGATTTTATGATGAATTTGTAAAAGGGAATAATAATACCTCACATGAAATGAAATATAAGATGATTAAATTTTTTTATGGATGGTAATTCCAAAAATTTATCAAACTCATAAAAATCCATGAAAATAAAATGTAAAAAAAATCAATATAAATAATCATTTAAAAACTATTTTATCCAAAATCTAAAAAGAGATATCAAAATATAATCATGTTTGAAATCAAATAAATTATATTACTTGAAGTTTGATGTTATTAAAAATGAAATAAATCATATAAAAACAAATAAAAAGGGTTTAAACTCCCCCAAAAATTATTGTAAAACTACTCTTTATTTAATTTCAAAAAATTAGAAATATGTGGGAGGAAAGTCAAGGAGGGACAAATTAAATGACCTGAATTTATTTCCAACTGATAAAGATGATTTATGATCCTTGATACAACCAAATGGAACTAAAAAGAAACAAACCAAACAAAACATTTTTAAAACTAATTAAAAGGAATTACAAAGGGAAAATAGGTGGGATAAAAATTGATTTGGACCCCCAATGTGGGTTCCATATTTTTAATACCCCAATAAAGGTTCTTGGAGAACATTATCCCCACTCCGTACTAGGATAGGGTACCTTACATATAATGAACCACATTTTATTTCATCTAAAATATATCCCCTTACACTTATTTTTTTAAAACCAATATATATTATTATTCATCCATACCATTAGAAATTTAGTACTAATTTCATGGTTGGGAATAAAAAATAATGGGTATACTATTTGATCATCCACAATAATGTATAATTTAATAACGTTATCTAGGGCCTCGTAATTTGAAGATAAATTAAAAATTTCCAATAGGATAATACATTTAATATATACAATTTAATAATATTAATTGTGGAAGAGTAAATATAAAATTCTTTACATTTATATAGTTCACCTTGAAACATGATATCATTAGAAAATACCCCTGGTAACATAGTCTTCATGGGTGTATCTTCTATATTATCACTAGCCCACAAGGTTTCCCATGTGTTTTCTAAATCAAAAAATTAAATATAGCAGGAGGAAGTACTAAATTCATTTTTAATAAAATCAACATATAACGTGTTCAAGAAATTATTGTCTCCATGGGAATCTTTGAAATTTAATTCTTATTTTTTTAGTGCCTTGTGGAGTATGTTTCTTATATATCGATTCAGATAGTCAACCCACATTAATAATTTTTCAAATTCTATCACATTTTTATTGTCTTCTTCAAATTATAATGAAAGGATTAAAGGTATTTATTTTTCATTGAAAAATATTTTATAGTTAGATACCTTTTAATTTTTTATGAAATCATCACAATATTCATACAATTAATCATGATCTACCACATGCACATTAGATAGAATGTATTCTTCTTTAGTATCATTTAGTAATGGTATATAATTTGTTTTGACTATTTACGTTATAATTTGATCCTAAAATTAATCATTAATTAACAATATTTGAAAAATATTCATTGATTTCTCTTTTCACGAGAAACTTTTTATGCTACCAATTCCTTCAAAGAATTTTAAATAATTGCAATTCAACTTTTTAATTAATTAATAATTTTCATTCTAATCTAATTGAATATTAAATTATACTTATTTGTAAGATTCAAAAAAAATATGTGAAACATTATAAAATATCACAGTAAATTTCCATCATTGACATTACTAAAGAAAGATATGAAATAATGTTCTACATTTTGATTTTTTTTGAAAAAAAGTAGACATAAGATATTGGCCTCTTTGAAAATTGTGGAGATTGAAGTAGTTTTCTTTTGGAATCTCTAATAAATAAATACTTATATTCATATGAATAAAATATAGTGTGAACCCTACTCGATATCTCGAGGAAGCCACTAACACAATAAGGAATTTTTATTGTCACATTTTATAAACTAACTAATATAATACTAATGATAAATACTTATGAACTCAAGTGATAGGAATGGAAATTAACAAAATATATAAATATGACAATAAATCACAAAGAAGGATTGTATATAGAAAGAATTTATTGATGAATAATTTTTGTTCATAAGAGTTCACGATGATGTAATAATTGTTCTTTATAAAATATATATGACAATATTAAATTAAATTAAGATATCAACCCTAGACTCTGAACCCTCCCATTTAAAAGGTAATTACCCCACACCAATATTCTACATGAGAGATACAATCACTCACATCATCACTATAGTACTAGAACAACCCCCTATAAGTAATAATATGATAACAACTCAATGGAATAAATATGAACAAGTAGATGAAAAGAATAGATTAAAAGTGGGGTGATCCCATAAACAAAAATATTATATCTAAACACTAAATTTCATAATACAATAATGGGATAAATTAAACCACAAATAACATAGTCATCCACCACAAATTTTCTTCTAACATTCATCTATGTTTAATATCCATTTTCCTATATATAGATAACCATGGTGGAGGAAAAAAATGATAAAAATTAAAGATAATTTAAATTTATGATGACAATAATACTAATATATATTAAAATTTATTATAATATTATAGAATCAAAACCACATGAATGTACCATGAAATGGAATAAATTTTTATGTGGAAGTGGATGGGTAGATTTAGAGGTATAAAAGGTGTTGATTTTTTATAAAAACAGATTCCCATAAAATATACTTATTTTCACTCCAATTAAATGACAGAACATGGGAATGTGTTATACTTGATTTTTTTTAATATCTTTCATTGGTGTTAGCCCACTGAAAATTATCTGTTTTGGACAATTTTAATAGAAGTTATAACAATATTACACTAAAAATTATTATATCTTGAAGATTTTTGATATATCAATTCACAAATTTATAATCAATTTATGGTATTTAAAAAGGATTAGGAATATGCTAGAAAAATATTTCTCATCGTCTTTTACATTAAAATGTTAAATATAATCACATATGGGATATCCATTAGTATGATGTGGTTATATATTAAAAATTATTACAATAATAGAACAGATAACAAGGATTGAATTTCATGATTATTTTGGACCTTATCATATTGGATTCACATTTTAAAATAGTATGATGAAATTTATCCCAATAATATTGTGAGACTAAAAAAAATTTAAATCCGGATTTTTAAAATAATGTATTGCCGAAATACCAATTTGATATATAAATATTGAACATCGTAAATTTGGTCACATTAACAAATAAGCCCAAATTATTAATAAGACATAAAATTGTGTATATTACCTATAAAATATGAATTTACCTGGATTAAAATATTTAATTACATAATAATATATGTGGGACTATGAGATTCATCTTATGTCTATAAAATTATTTTCAGATACCCAAGAAACCATTCCATCAATCGTCAAAGGATCTATGGGTACTCCATAATGAGTCATTACATACCAGAGAAAAAAAACTCAAAAACCTATAACTCACATTTTTACAGAATCATAAGAAACTCATGAATCCAAATAACTCGGAACATAATAATATATTTTTTACACTTTCTCCCTCTGACAATAAAAACCATAGAATATAATTATTCGACCCCATCCTGAACCAATATAGAAATTGATATAGTGAAGCATTTATCAGTCCCTTGAATAGTATTGGAGCATTCATAACACTAAATAGAATCAAAATCGACTGAAAATGAACATAATAACATATTAAATTATCCTCTAGAAAAAATTAATATTTTAATCACATTTTATGTTATATAAACCACATATTGATATTCGAGAACCAATTGGCTCCCTTCTACCGATTAAATATATTGTCAATATATGGTTGTGGATAGTAATTCATCACCATCACATGATTTAAAATTAGATAATAAATACAAAACTAGAAACTGTCATATTCCCTATATTTAAATTGAATTGGAGGTCCCCAAGGATTAATATTGTTATAAGCAAATAATCTTTAGAAGTGAACATTAATCTAAATCTACATCAGCTACAACTCAGAGTGGTCCATCAAATATATCGATATCGACACAACCGAATCACTATGTTGTATTTTTGTATTTAAATATATAAAACCCAAAATTAAATAACCAAAATCTATTTGTTATTTTAATACATTTTCAAATTATACAAGGAATCACTTCCCAAAATATCAAATTGTTAAGCTGCCTTGTGAGAATATATAGATACATGATTATCACATTTCCTTTAAAAATATATAATAAAACATTAAAATTGATTGAGAAAATTTTTATTTATTTTTTTATATCACTTAAAAAATTAACATATCCATTTACAGTATCCATAGATAAAGAAAACCTAAAAATAGTTATCACAAATATTTTGTATGCAAAATTATACAATAGAATCTATCATACAATAAGAAAATCATAAATATTATGTAAGAGAAAAAAATTAAATATTCCATATAACTAATATTATAAAAAGTAAATATATCAATGGATAACATAACAATCAAAATAATTATATATATAACAATAAATATTTTCATAAAGATAAAACATATAATATAGGACATCATAATGTTATTTTCCATGTCTCGTGATAAGAATAAAAAATATATACATATATGTATATGTTTATATAAAAATTGATAAAAAAATCACAAAATACCAAAAATATATTTTATCATGGGACCCACTATTGCATTATGGGGATGTATTGTTCCCCACCCATCACTCTTTATGACTAATGCATTAATATTATACAATAAACGAATAAAAATTGAATACATAATCAATATAAACATTATGTTCGGTCCAATGATGTATGTTTTGTCAATTACATGTTAATATGTTTTTTCTAAAATTTTGATAATGTGGGATTCATAGTGATTTATTATGATTTCATGTTATTGAATTAGATGTGACATTTCACTATATGTTAATTTGAAGGATATTGAAGTGATATAGTTCTACGAACACTTATATTAAATGATGACACTTTTTTCATCAATATTTAAATGACGATTGTCAACAATCCAAGTATTTTTATGAAAAAGGTGTTTTGAAATTGATGAAAAATTAATAATATATTTTCATAATGATTTATTGAAGAAGAGATGAAATAAATTTTTCCCATGAAAAATAATATCTATTTTTAATTAGATATGGTTGATAAATAATAGTTGAGATGTGGAAAACATATTTTATATGAGGAAGTATTAAGTCCATGTATAAGCCAAACATCCTGTGAACCTATGCATAAGGAACTTATGAGAGGGAACCTGGAGGCATGAATTGGCTAGAGTAACCCTTTGTGGTGAATCTGGTGGTGCTAGTGTCTGAACATTGTATGGGGTTTGATCCCAAATAATCAAATAAATTGTTATATGGTGAAACATTATCATAAAATATAGTCATTACATTCACCATTTCAACATGGGACTGATGCAAAGTCAGAATTATTCCTCCATCATTAAAATGAAGTACACACCACCTTATGTTCGATCAAAAATCATTAAAATTTTTGATCTTGTGCTAAGCATTGTCTTCCTCTTACTCTACTTGAAAGAAACATATATCATTGTTTTCATTCATTTCTGAAATGAATAGATCATTCTAAGACCAATAATGATTATATAGAAGTCTTGGAACACATTAATAGAATTCTGTATTGAACACCTCATATCTAAGAAGTTTTTAAGTATTTATTCACTTTTATCTTGTATTCCAATGCTTATAAATATAGTCAAATAGAAGTGATGTCTCTTGATGATGTCGAGTTCCTAGAAAAATTAAAAAAATATTTAATGCATTGGTGTGATCAAGATAATATATCCCTAAATTTTCACTTTGCGAATAACCTTTTAATGTGGAGAAAATGATTTGGTGTACGCCCAACAAGAAATGGGTATTTAGTTATACTGTACAAAAAAACATTTAACCCGATATTCTTACGGTATATTCAAGTGTTTTATGTCGCATGTATAATTCATGTGTACAAATTGAGTTTTATTGGATTTTTTCTATGTGATAAGAAATAATGATCCTCATTCATGGATATTTGAGTTGAATGATGTGTGATTCATGAATTAATTAATACTATAGTGATCCACAACTGATAAATTACTCTATGTATGAGGAAGTAATTATTTAGTTTCAGACATGAAGACAAATGGGTAATTTATTTTGAGAATAGTAAGTAAATATTTTAACCCCTAAGAATATTTTAGATGAACTCCATTAAGGAAATATCCTACAATATTTTGGTATTTCGTAATGACCATAAAATTTATTTTAACCCTGGTCTATGTGGTATTTGAAAAGAGGAAAATAATACCCATGGTCTTTGGGGTATTTATAGTGAGAATAAAATTTAATCCCAAACCATTACCTTATTTTTAAATGAGTGAGGTATAAATTTGTTTAGTCACAAACACATTTAAATAAGGACATGAATGGTGAATTTTAATTATTTAATTAACTGATACCTCTTAAACTATATTTTTTGAATATAAACATGTTCATGTAGGTGATGAAGTATATTTTCTGTATTGGATGATCTGAAGGGGTAAAATATATGATTCATTGAATCATTTTCACACAATGAATTTGGAATGGCCTGATACATACATGTATTGAATAAAAAAGATGATTTTCAAAACTATTGGATTGGATCCATAGTGGTTACTACTAATGATCTCTAAGGAGTCTCTAAACGAGAACTACTAATCTTCTTGTGGATGTTCATGACAGAATGTGGTCTATAAATATTAGGGAGCATGGTCATCATATCATCCTACAGCTGATCAAGATAGAAGAATTAGTATATTGTAGCTTAGTGTAAAACTAGTTGTTGAAGATGATTGAGACTAAGGTGTATAACCATTCGAGGAGAACAAAATGGTAATGGGTTATAACCAACCAAGTCAATAGAGTTTGATTGTTGTGGGGTACAACTAGGGTCAACTGAATGATGATTTCTGTGGGTATATGCAGTTTTTTACTTATACATTTTATTCATTGAATGTATTATAGTGGAGAATCCATTTTTGGGGAATTTCCATCATTGTATGGATTAGTCCCTTTAGATTAACCATATAAATATTTTTTTTTGATCTTTACCATATTACTATTATATAATATTTGAGATTGTGAAATTTTATTGATTATTTCATTATCCTTTACTAGTTCAAGGTTGGATTCGAATGAAAATAAATTTAAAAAAAAGAACCCTTGGTTCACCCCTCCCCTCTCAATGGTCAATCTAATATTGGGTAATATGCATTAATATTGAAAAAGAAATGTACGAAATTTTAATATTTTCATATTTTATTAAATAAATCATCACTATCATAATTCATTGATTGAAATAAGTTTTTTTGGTAATATTAAAATATATACCTAGTGATGAATAAGAATAATCAAATAATGATAAAATAAAATAAAATAAAATAAAATTCATATTTGATCCTTTCTATCAAAACATGTGGGATATATCATTTTAATTATAAAATATTATATATAAAAACATAAATAAAATTGGTTATATTATTTCTATTGAAAATAAAACTTGAAAATTTTTAATGTATGTTTCAAATAAAACAATACGTATGATCGAGGAAAAATGCTTTAATTAAGTAAATATTAAAATAAAGATACATTTCATTAATTTTGGGAAGAGAAAAATATACCATGTTTTGAAAATGAAAATATTATTATTTTAATATTTTTTAAGGAAATAAAAATAATTTTTAAAATTACATTTAATATGAATCAAAGTAATTTTAGTCATTGTTAAGAACATTTTATAAAACATTCTGGTTGTTGTAAATGATTATTAACTATAGGAAAAAATATAGTTGTCATTTTAGAGAAAACAAATTATAGATCATATTAAGTAATAAATAAAGTTAAATTAAAGGAAATTCTTTAAACTCTATATATGACCATATGGGTAGAAAATATATAGATATTAAAAGAGTAATTACATAGAATTTATATCCAAGGAATTATTAACCATCCTAAAAACTATTAATATATAATAAACACATACGTCATACTTATGATTAGGCATATAAATTATATATAACTTAATATTCAACTTAATTTTATAAATAATTTATTATGGAACATTTTGATATATATTTAAATTTTTCGACATTATATAATCATTTGTATTCCATTCACTAAATAGTTTATGTTTTTGTTGACCACATAAGGTTTTTAGGTCAATATCTTGAAAATTAATTCTATATGTTGACCATAGATTAATGTTTTATGAAATTATATTATCATTTTCACAAAGATAATGATATAATTAATATAATTTCTATTCATTATATTTAATTTCAGAATCATCCATGAATATTGGTAATAAACATATAAATCACATCACTTTATGATGGTGATAGTCTACACATTCACAAGAACAACATTGTCACTCTCAAATGGATGGAAGGATAAGAATTTTGATGTTATATTATATTTAAATAATATTATTTTTTTTGTAAATATTTTATATATTCATTATTTCTATCCTTATAAACATGAATGTAATTAGTGGGGGAATAATACTTACACATCTTTGTGCAGTTGTTAGGCCATATATATACATGGGAGATTTTTTCATTTTCCATAGTATTTAAATGATATATAAAATGAATGAAAAATTAATATAAATACATATAAACATGTCTAATATAATAATTTAATTATTTTAATACAATTATTGAATATTTGGATTATGTTTAAGGGGAAAGGAATATAAAAAATATCTTATGATCCTATAAATATTTTGTTCGAAACCTCCATTAGATTACACTATAATACTTCTCGATAGGGTATTTGTTTTATTCTAGGACCTATTAGATGCAAAGATGGAATTTAATAAGTCATTTGGCCAAGTAATGGTTAAGATAATTTGAACCATTATAGAATATAAGAGAGTGGAGGTGTTCCCATTTAAAAGTGAGGTGGTTAGAAAAATTTTAAATACCTAAAACATTATTATATAATATATTCCTTAACCAAGTCATATAGATAAAAAAATTATGTTTGAATTTAATTATAGAAAAGAAAAAATATGACAACACAATTAGATTTACTCTAGTGTTTTTTGTTATATGGAATCTATATACCATTATTTTGAAACATTTAAATCATTTTACCCTTAACTAAAGTGATAAATATTTACCATTGTTACTATTCATTATAACCAAATATTAATTTGATATATTACCTATTATTAGTTATTTATATTTTAAAGTTGAAATAATTATTAAAAAATTCAATTTATATAATTTTTAATACTTAATTTTAATGTATGTTCACATAATGTAACAATGCCTGTTTTTTAAAAAATTGAATTTTAAAAAATAAATATTATTTCACAAGAAAATAAAGAATAATACATAGTATAGTTGAATTAGAATGATTATTTTAATTTCAAGGAGAATTATTTATTTTTAAGAACAAATCAAAACCTGATGTAACCATATAAAAAATTATAAAGAGAGATGTACTAAAAACAATATGTATTTGAACCAGAACATTAATTAGAGTTTAAAAATGTTAAAAATATATTAATAAGGTAAAAATTATAATTTTTTATGAATTATATTACATCATAAATATAAATATTTTTTTAAAAAAAATATTCATAAACATTAATGGTATTCTTATATCATTATAATTTCTTAAAAATGATAGTTTTTTAAAATAAGTAATTATCACAATTCACTAAAAATGATGTATTTCTAAAATGTTTCCAAAATTAGACCAATGATAATTTTGACATGAATAATTTAAAATTAATGTTGATTTCAATAAATTATATTTATTGAATTTTGTAATTTTTATTTTAATCAATTTCTTGAATAAATTCTTGTGCATTATTTTTTTGTTTCATTTAAAAGTAATGTTTACCAACAATAATTTAATATTTAGTATTAAATTCTTCCCACATAAAAATTACATTAAAAGGCATTAAAAATGTCACATCATGAATAATTTTTTGTAGGTATACATAAAAACATCTTCGAGTTCCTACATTTCTTCTTCTATTTTATAATTTCTCTAAAGTACCCTCAGAAATAAAGTCACTAAATAAAGAAACACATAATATCTATTGTAAAAAATATTGATAGTATCATCAAAAAAATAAATCAGGATGTAATTATATTTCATAGGAGGTGATCCCATGTATTGGTTATTTCCAATACTTCACTAATAATGATATATAGAATGTATAATGAACATCAAATTGCCAAGGTGGCATTTCCAAATGGTAAGGTGTAAATCTAAAAATTTAGAGAATTTAAAAAGTCTGAACAAAACTTTGACCATGTTTTTCTTTATTGGAATACCTTATAACACACTTCTGTTGACATAACTTCAAGAATATAAGATCTTTCAATTAAAATTTTAATTCCTTCCTCGGTTATCACCATAGAATTGTTTCTAATTTTAGACGCCTTGTGATGATTCTAAAGAGTTGTCACATTACTCACTGTTTATTTCATGACATTAAGTGAAACAATATTTTTATCAACAACCTTATCCCAAAAAGTCCGATTTTAACACAAAATTTTCATACAATGTGTTATATGGAGATCATTTAATTCATGAATAGACACTATTATTATAAATAAATTCCTAAAAAGGTAAATATTTATCCAACATACAATGAAAGAAAAAAGAGCATGATAGAAAAAAGGATTATAACATCTGAATAGTCCATTTTAAAATCCCATAAGATTGAGTATGATTATCGGTGCTCAAAATTTTTTTGATGTAAAGACCCTTTAGAAAATATTACCAGAAATTTTAAGTTAATATGGGGTCAAAATTATATAAAATCTAAAGAGAATCACCATTAAGTCTCACAATTTCATTAATATATAGTCATGTGAGGTTCCTAAGAGTTATATCATCCCTTATAGTGATGAAATGTGTTGATATGGTATAGAGATCCCAATATCCCACATGGAATCATTCATTCATGGATTTTTGGGAAATACAATAACAAATTCCATATTAATATCATCCCATTTCCAGAAAAATAATATATTATTGGTGCATGTATTCTTTATAAGGATGTATCTACACAATTACTTGTTGAAAAAACACATCATCTTGGTCCATGTCCTATAATTTTTCATTTCATATTGTCCCATCAAAACTATACCATCAATTATGGATATATTTTGGTTCTACTAAGGTGTAATGAGAATTTTTTTCATTGAGATTCATAAAATAATTATTTTTAGCTAAATAATTTATGTAACACATCAACACATTCAAAATATTAACATATCATTTTCATTGATAGATATTTCCAACATCCTAAAATACAATGATTTGATTTTGTTTTGATTATTATTATCATCAACATATAATTTTTTTAATTTATCCAACTATAATATTATGGAAATAATTTGGAATAGATTTTATGATTCCTATTCTATAATGAGACCCATATCTGATTCTATTAAATCCTTGAATATATAATATTTTACAATCTTCAACTTAGTAAAAATCCCATAATCATTCCTACTCAATGCATCAACAACCTTATTTTCCATTATAATGTGTTAGAGTGCTGAGTAATCATAATCATTGTTTTGATAAAACCATCAAATTTTCCTCATTTTTATCTCTTTTTATGGTGATATGTACTCTAAATGTTTTGATCTGTAAATATTTATCAACATTCAGTGTAAATTAAAAACCTATATATTGTCAATGATTTTATTTCGACTACCAGCATAATTTTATGAGTTAGATAATTATATAAATGATTAATTTAGTCCCTTAATTCATTATCAATTACTCTATAAATTTTTATAAGTACACAACCTTCTCTCTTCTTTGATGCATCACTATATATCACTAGTCCATCCTCTCTAAATGGTAAAAATCAATATCATCCCACTAAACAATATAGTATAAATTTCATTAAAAAATAATTTAAATTATATTAAACATAAAAATATAGACCCTTTATATTTCAACATATTTAATGGGTTTCTTAATCGATTAATAATAACCAAATAATCCAAGAAAACAATGTACCTCAGTTATATTCATTGTCGTTATCCATTCTATAACTTTTTTTGCCTATAAAATAACTTCCAAAATTCAATTCATAGGAAAAACATGGAAATTCAATGAAACAACCTAAATATCATATTCACATATTCTAAATAGAATATAGAAATCATTTTCTATATGTTTTCGAAGAATTATATCTTATAATATTTCTATTTTTTACAGTATTATAAGAAATAATTAAAATACACCACACATAAAAACCATAATATTCCTTGAATACTATGTTCATCATGTCAATAAAAATAAAGGATTAAATACTCAATACAATATTCAAAACAATAAATTCAAAATATCCATAACATTGATATAATTTCATCAATGGAATATCATCAATAAATTACTTCAATTTGAGGACTCCTATAATAAATAATACTATATTAAAAACATTATATTCCTTGATACTGATTAAAGAATTAATCATCTTGGGGTGGAGGATACATGTTATTTATGGTATAGTAATTGATTTCCCTCTAATCAATGAACAATATAATAGTCCCAAATCATAAAAAATTTATTTAAGCTCCCCATGGTAAAGAATATGGGCTTATAAATCCAACATCACAAAACCCCTATATTAGATTCCATACTACAACTAATTCCACTCTGGACATGCTATATAAATTATTAAATATAGGATTGGAATCATGGATGATATCAATAGAAAATTCAATATCTATATCATGTGGATATACAATTAGTTATTTATAAAACTCGTCAATGTAATCCATATTAACAGGAATAACCACTCTTCGTGGGTTACCTTTCCCATTAATAGATTGTGTCTACAATTCTTATATAAGAATATCATTAAGAATAGTTACCTGAGGACAATATATACATGATTCGGATATGTTATCATACCCACTAAATAAAATGGATTCCATCTATCCATCACAAATTATAATTTAATTAATTTTGAAAAAATAAATAAATTATAATTTGGGATACTAACCATATTAAGGATTATATCAAATTAAACCATAGGTATAATAATCATGTTTTCAAATAGTTTATTTCATTTGGATCAAAATGGGAACTTACTAAATTATCACTATTATAAAAATATATCCACTATGAGTCTTGATTCAAAAAACATTTCTTATACTGTATGAGAAATACCAAATTTTATCAGAAATCATTTTCGATATAAAAGTGTTAAAATATAAATAATCAAAAGAAGAATTCGATAAATTTTTTATAAAGATCAATGTAACTTTCCCCTTATATATGGGGTCTTAAACCTCATCTGTAGTGGTCTAATAATCTTCACTTTTCCCTATTTTTTCTAAGGTAACTTCAAATGATTCATGGTAAATTCATTTTGATGCATCCTCATCTACATAATGATTAAAAATTACATATTAGAGGCTTCATTATATCCATTTAAATAAAATTCCTAATAGAATTTATCTCTATTATTGAATAAATATACAATTCCCATCAATCATGTTCTATTGTGTTTCTCTCCATGAGTAATGTATGTTATAGATTCCACCATTTCCATATTCAATTTTTACGTATTTCGTTTTAAAGAGTGCGGAATTGTATAATTATTTTCTATTTTCCCTGTAATACATAATACTTTCACATTTCATTCTCTACCATGAAGGAACAAATATTATATCCTTACATACATAAATTTTACAAGACACCAATTCCCTTAAATGTCTATATTTTAGCCCCTTAAATATGATTTCAATATTACTTTAAGGATTATTTATATATTCCAATATATGTGTTTCTAAATTTTTATAGTAAGCATTATATTCAGTAACATTGTCTCCTTCCCTTTTCCAGATAATGATGAATTGACTCTCCAAGTCTTCTAATTTCATAAGAAGAATGTATTTTTTCAATAATATCACTTTTAATGTCATTTGTGATATACTACTTATATCTTCTGACTCAATAGTGTTATATATCAATGACCACCATTATGTATTGTCTTGTTAACGGTGATAAACACCAATGAAACTATTTTCTCTCTCATTACTTCATAAAGTGATAAATATCTTATCTAAGGACAATATCCAATTCTAATATACTAAATGATTTTAATTCATATTTTTTATTAGAGGGTTTTTTATCAAATTATGTGTTCTCACATTATTGTACCATGATGGTGATCAACAGTATTACCCATATGAGAAAATTTTTAATAGTAATGACCTATGTTATCTTCCCCAATATAATTATAATTTATTTATTTACAACTCTGGCTCCATATTAATATTATTTGATTTTCGTTTAATTCCTAAAATGATTAAATTCATTGATACGGTTTCCATTCCGTCTCGTATAATAAAATTCTAAAAATGAAATATACTGAATTAGTGGATATGATTATAAAATATAAATTATAATCAATAATTATTAACAAAAATTTAGGTTTTATGTATATCATAACTCATATTTAAATGATTATATTGTTTGAGGATATATTAAAATCATGAAAATATTTTTAAATCATTCTTAATCGTATATAATAAAGGTTTGAATCAACAGAATAATTTATCCCTAGTGTGTGTATCTATTTATTCTTCATAGTAAAAAATTCTATGAAACGTTACAAAAAAACATGTACATTTAATTAAAAGTCCGTTGACTTATAGAAATATGGTTGTATTTTTATAAAAACATATTCTATTTATAATATTATGTAACAAATAGAGGAAAATTAATGTAAAAATAATAAATTGAAAAGATACCTATAGGAGAAGAAGATTTTAGGACATTAAAAGTGAAATAGATTATAATTTCTATTAATGTAAAAGTAAATGATCTTAAAAATGTAATTCTATCATAAACACTTACCTCAATCTTCTTCTTTGTTGGACATGTTACATCCTTCAGAATAATCAATTTAAATTTACTAACTCCTTTAATATGAACCCCTTTAACCTATATTATATATTTTAGGGTCTTTAATAATAATTTTGTATTTATTGAATCAATTATTACTATTTCAATCAAAAAATTAAGGTTTGTTAGTAATTTCCAAAAATCATATCTATTATATTGACCATGGGTATGGTTTTTATGAACTGGTTTCATCATCATAATAATTTTAATAATGTCATGACTTTATCTATCAATCATTATATATAATTTTCAAATCATCCATCCATGGTGATAAAAAATTGGAGAACATTGTCGAAGTTGTAGTGACCATGTAAATGTGACTGATGTTATCATTCTCAAACAAATGGAAGGTAAATAATAAAAATGATATATTATATTTTTGGAATCATAATTTGTAAGGGGCTCCTAAACCCGCTTAATGTTTTCATATTTGAAAATATTTATTTATTATATTTCAATTAAAATTGTTGGTAGTTTGAATTATTTATTTTTATATAAAATAATATATATTGATTAAGTTATTCCTACCATTGATTATATATTATATTTCATTACATAAAATATCTTTAGATTTCATGATTGTTTTCCTGGTAATATGTTCTATAAGTTTTATATCGAGTTCCTATGAAAACATTATCATATGAGAACATTAAATATTTTTTATTCATGGGTTTTACTCTTACCAAATAGTCAAAACACATAGATAAATCTCCCATATAGCCAAACCACATAGACAAATCTCCAACATATCCAAATCACCAAATAAAATTTCTTAATTAGTTTACCTTTTATATTTTATTTGTCATAGGGATATAGAATTACCAATTTAGAGATTCTTATTGTGTTTGGAAGGTAAAAAATTAAATACATTAATTTAAAGAGATAAAATTATTATTCAATCTCTATCATGTTCCAAATAAGGTTATGAATAATCTAAATGTTTTCAATACTATTTTGATTTTTATTTTAATGTCAATATTATGTATCTAATTTTGATTGAGATGATTAAAAATTATTTCTAAAAATAATTAAATTTTATAAATAGAACTCACCTAGATTTAATGATGATTCTTACTTGAAGGCATTATTTAGATAAAAAAAATTATATTTGACGTTGTTTAAATAAGTACTAATTTGGGATACATAAATTATACTATATGATAAATTCACTATTGTTCACCAGATACATCAATTATCTTACATGAATTCAAAAACATGTGTTATCCTAGGTGAATTAAATTAAATGAATTATCCTATATGAATTTACATTTGTGAATTAACAAACATGATTTATATAATGAGTATATTTTATATAAGTGAAATATTTTATATGCATAAACGTATCATATGAGGTTGTGAAGTTTTCTACAATATAATATAACATATAATTATAATTTTATTTCATATTATTTCATATTTATATTTTCTGTCATTTTGTTATAAATATTTTTTGGGTTTTAAAAATTATTAAATTTTACAATAACTATAAAAATGTCATGATAATAAGTTCTAGATCTATTGATTATGAATTAAATTATATCCACATGGTATTAAATGTGTATGTATATTCGCTATAAATTTTCAGAACTTGAGATATTTAAATTCAAATCCTTTGAAATATAAAGATTCAATCATTCGTATTATAATGAAGACTTCAATGGATTTTAGTACTGATTTATTTTCAATGTTATATTAATTATTCTAACATATTTTTCTGTAAATTATGTTATTTTATTTTTATGAGTATCCAAATTAACACATGTGGATATTACTTTTTATTTATGAAGGATTTACATACAGAAAATTATCTGGGAAATAATCCTTGATAAATATAATTAAGATGGATCATTTCACATATGAGACATGTGTTTTGGGGAAAATATATATGAAGTAGAGTTCAAAATTGAATTATTGCATTCATTCAGAAACTCTATATATAGAGTTGTCAAAACAAGTTCAATAAAACCAATTGATGATGATACAAGAACTGTGAAAATCTCTAATGTTCCACTCTTAATATGATAAATGTTGATCTGAGCACATTATCGGACTTAGTAATTTGATATTCATTTAACAGATCAATCAATGAATCATTTAAATTTAAAATATTAATTTCTTCAATTTTTTTCTACAGTTCATTAATTATTTTTATTTATTTTTTTCTAAAGCATTTTTGAATTGTACAACCCCTATGAAAGGTAAATGTGTGTGGACTATGACTTCTCAAAAAAAAATTTAGTTTTGGTTGTGCCTCTATTGAAAAAATTAGGACTATATGAGATGGGATACTAGTAGGAAAAAATTGATTTAATTTGGTTCCAATATATAGAAAAAGGAACTTTAATCTTGAGTTTAAACCTTTAGTGGAAAATCCATTATAATTGGGTTGTGACTCCAAGTGCACAAATGACAATATGTGATTACATAGTTAATGTGTTCCATATCTCTCTATATATCGTATGGTTGAATAATATGGTACGATTAATTTTATCTAAAATACTCTAAAATTATCTATATTCAATTGATTTTATTTCCACTATATTAGAATTAAAACTGTGACATAATATTTAAAATTATTTCAAATGTCCAATTAACTCCCTCCGATATATTCTATTATCATCCCTTTATGAACAACATGTATATTATATATTATATTTACATAATCATAATTTTATAACAAATATCATATATATCAATTTTTTCATCTTTATAACAATTCAATTAAAGTGGTGGTGGAAAAAAAATTACACAACTATGTATAGATGGTGGTAAATAAACATTCACGAAAGTCTTTTTTATATTACATAATATTAAAGTGAAATGGAAAATTGATGTATAGTAAACAAAGAAACATTTAATTACTCTGAATATATAGATATAATTATTTTTTATGTTAATTAATGTTATGGATGAGGATTGATTAGAAATAACCTGAAAAATCATAGTAATAACATACACCTCATATTCTGGTAACCTCCCTTGGAATACCCCTTGATCTTTATTGAAGTTTAATTTTGGTGAGACAATGATATGCATATATTAGTTAAGGATTTTAGATTTTTATTTGTAATTAATTGGTTTTGTAAAGTTCCTCGAATAGTGTGTATAATAGAGGAGAAAGGGTTCCCATTTATAAGTGAGGGTGGTGGAAATATTTTAAATACATGAATAAATATTATATAACATATGTCTTACTAATATATTTATGCTCCAAAAATTCATATATCCAAATATGATAAGGTTATGGTCGAAATAATAGTTACTAATGATATTTAATTCTATTTTCTGTGTTATATTGAATCATTATCCTTTAATTTTAACACATTATGATATTTTAACTTTAATAGGTTTGATAAATATTTACCATGGTAATTTTATATTAGGAAAAAATTTTAACTTTACCTTGTTACATATTATTTATTATTAATATTGAAAATATTGGATCTATTGTTCTTGATTAAATATTTGTTTGTGGAAAAAATAGTTATAATATACAATCAAAAAATGCAGTGAAATGTTTCATTGAAAAATATTAATTTAATTCATAAATATGAATTTATAAATAAACCAAGAATCATATTGATTCTAAGGGTATAAGTCATATTATTTTAATAAATATTATAATTATTTTTCTTTTAAACCAAACAATATAATAAATGAACCTTGTGAGTATGTTATTAAGTGAGAGGAATTAAATATAAGTTTTGCTTAAAAAACATACTTACATAGATTTCCAAAATGTTAATCATATCCTAAAAAGTTAAAGAAAATTCAATGAATTATATGAAATAGTAAAATATTACTTTTCTAGATATAATTTTCATAAAATTTCATGTTATTGTTATATCATTCCAATTTCATATGTGTGAATATTTTTTAAAAATTTATATTTTTCCATTACTGACCCAAAATTAATCTATTTATAAAACATAGAAAAATTCAACCAAACTAATCTTTATGTGATGAATTAGAAAATTAAATTCATTTCATATAATAAAATTCATAAAATTTCATAATTTTTATTTTAATCAAATTCTTGAATAATGTTATGTTCATTATTCCGTAGTTTCTATAGAAATAAAAATCTTACTTTATATAATAGAATATCTGATGTCAAAATATCGATCTCTTGTTGAGTGAAAATCACCACAAATTCATCGAGGAAGTAATTAGGGTACTCTTATACCTCTTTGGGATATACCAATATCTGATCCTCTGGAGAACCTACCATCATCCAATGTATATAGAAATATAATGGCTCAATATGCCTATGACCCTTCTGAGGGTCTCTTAAGACAATTAACATCTCATACTATCCCTAAATTTCATTGAATATAATTTTTATCATAATGAAATTCATAATATCCTATAACAAAAAAATATTTTATATTTTTTTATGATGTTGTATGGTTGAATACATAATCATAGAAAGTATCACAAGACCGGTGGTTCCCATCCACTAACTTATAATATCTACGCACATCATACATAATAAATTGAGCATCTTCAGCATGAACCATATGGGGATGTCGACCTATATACATTTATATTATGTAAAAAATGATCTCTTATACCCAGGACATTGAATATTTAAGTTTAATTAATGAATTCTTCATATAATTATTCTTATTATCTACCAAATTTTTTCAAAGGTGAATAATATAATAAAACATGATACAAGATCCTTACATATGTTAATAGACCACTAGAATTATCACCTTATTTAGATTATTCATGAAACTTTATGGTCATTTCATTAAATTATAGGGGACCCAAAATTGTATGTCTTAGATGGTCGGCCATAATTACGTATTATACTAAGCATGTCTGATATTGTTTCCCTATTAACCCATTGATCATCGCCAGTCCCCAAAATCTAAAAAAAATCCCTTATATCAATATTCTACTTTTATTCTACTATGTCATGACTGAACACCCATGAATTGTACCCCTTATAGGAAAAAGATGAGGAAATATATATAATGAACCATTAATATCTATTTCAATATTTTATTATTAGGAATCAATAATAGAGGTCATAACCATCACAAATATTCAAGGAATTCGATTTAATATAATTTTATTTAATTAGGGAAAAGATAGAATACCACCAAGTATCTCTATTCATAAATAAATAGTCATTACTGATACATTTAATGTTAGAAAAATACAGAAATAACTGAATGTGCCAAAACATATCATCAATAATGACCATGATTCCCCAACAACTCTTGAATGACTCCATGAGCTAGTAACTTCCATCTCAATCACAAAACCTATCATGTAGACATGAAAAATAAATTGGCGACATACGGTTAATATAAAAATCATAACTAATAGTATCCACCCTAAAAACTATTTTTAAAATTTTAAAAGACGAGTAATAATTAAAAATTTATTAAAAAATAAAACATATTCATCACCAAAAGTGGAAAATCTATTTCTTATACTCACCACATCTCCCTCAACATTTAACGTATATTTGTAAATTGTTATTTTTAAAAATTATATTTATAATGACTATACCCTACTTCCACATCTACACTAATTTGTCTCCCTCAAGATTCAATAGCACATGTATTGATCCCATGTCTTCAAGAATCCATCTATAAACATGTGAATTTTTATCACAACCATTCACCATATTATGAAATGATGAATAATATAATCATCATCATATCATAGTTTACTAAGTGTATGTCTAGAATCCACTACATCCCATGAAAACCTGTAATACTGTAATCCTTTAAATGAATTTCATTTAATTACATGGGAAGAAATTGAAACCATGACTGGATATGGGAATGATATGAACATAAAACCATTTCATCCAATATATAGGTTTATTGTCAAACAAATATCCATCACATTATATATCTGTATAATCCTTATAACACAATCCATTATATCTTGGGATATAACAAAACAAAAACAACATCAAAATAGAGAGAATTGGTATATAAGAAGTCATACGTTATTCACTTTTCATCCCAAATGTTAAAGAACACCACCCCACAAACCATTCGGTGTTAGTTTCCCTATCGATGTGAGTGGTGAAGCATATGAAATTATAAAATATTGAATACATCACATAAAACCACACTAAGGAAAAAAATATCCTTAGACTCATCTATATCTACCTTCCCAAAATACACTCATATACAACCACTAATGTCTATATCTAAACAATCATACAATAATAAGACTTCTATATTAATTAATTAATAATACATTAATGGATCTTGTTCTTTATCTAATTATATGATTAACTTTTTAATATTATATCCCAATTTTCATTAGAACTATATCACTTCTTCTTATTTATATTCTCATGTATTTTATCATTATTTGATATTACCATGAACCAGAACCATTGATTCTTTAATTCATTTATCATTTCATAAATTCTAGTTATGGTAAAAATCATGTTATATTCTTCTAAAAAGATGACTTTGTCATGAATAGAACCGAACATCATTGAGATGTTGGAAATTGATCAAAAAATAACTGTCCAAATGGACATTTAAAATCATTATGTAATAATATATATCCGTGTGAAAACAACACATGAAAATCATCTAGACCACTCCTATGTTAACGCCAAACCATTATTCATAGTTTAATCAATTACTCTATCACTAACATCAACCAATACTATAACACGAGGCTCCCATCCCATTTATTATTAACCTTCCCAACTATTCAATGTTTATAATCTAAAAAAAATAAGGATATTGTATCCAAGAGTAAGAACATGTGAAAAAGGTATTTTTAGAAATAAATTTCAAGGGAGGACTAAGTGAATATAATGATTTTGATTCATAATTTTGTTAAAAAATATGGTCTCACACATTCCCACACATTTTACATTGTCAAAAAATAATTTAAATACCCTTGTTAATTATCAATTTTATTGTGTGTTGGTTTATCGCATTAGGAAAACAATATACATATTCTAACAGTGTCTAATAATAAATTTAAAAATTCTAAAATCCTTACTAGCATTTCAAAACAATATCAAGGATGATCGGTAGATAAATCATAGGCCTTTTCCATTAGTAACATTATATTTCCAATATTACATTCTTTATCCACATCATGAAATTAAACAATGATAACTAAAGATAATAAGACATAAAAAAGTAGATAGAATGCACTCTAATAAATATAAAAGGAAACATTATAATGTCATTAAATCTCATGTTACCAAAAAAATTTTACCATATGTTCAATTCCCAAATAATGAAATATTAATTAACTAAAATATTATATCATTGTATTATTTCAATTATCTAATTTTCCTAATTATAGAGAATAATTTGTATCATACAATAATTTGTATCATTATATCCCCATTAGGTCTTATTTAGATCCCATCATTATAAATTCATAAAAAATACTATATCATCAACCACTATCCTCAAATGTTTTGTTAAACTTTTTACTATTAATTCACTGTAACCTCCTTTGACTCATGTCCTTAATGGTAAAAAAAAGTGTAATATTTTTCAGTAACAAATTCTCTATAAATTATAATATTATGAAACTAGTTTTTTGAATGTCATTATTCCAAAAAAAAATGAAACCATTCCCTTAAATTACACAATAATGTACTGCAAAACCTATATTAGTCTTTTTCTCATTGAACACACAGAAAAAACATTGAATTTTTTTAAATTATAATTTAAAACCCCAAATAAACCATTGTTGATACAAAAACATTCCTCAAAAAACATTTTGAAAACCCCATACATTTATTGATAAAATTAAATTTTAGTCATTGAATAGGAAAATACATAGTGGAGTAGAAGTTCCTTCTCTAAAAACTATATGATGGGAGGTCATTCAAATTTTTAATCCAATAAATGCATCTTATAGTGTTCATTGGGTAATGTGTTTGTCATGATATATACTACCAGATTTTTTATAGACACATACTCCAACATAATTTTTTTTCCATATTCTATTTAATAAATTGATCATTGATATCGATATGATTTTTACATGAGTGATAGAAACAATTTTTTCAAGGATTTATAACATTTAAGTCAAAACACTTGATATATAAGGTAATTTAATACTGAAAAGTACATTCCCAATCTAATAATTCATTCCTAGAAACTGATTATGAGGTTATGTATCCACTTTGTATTTATCATCCATAGTTCTAGAAAAATATAATACTATTTCCTTTTATGTATATAAATATCGAAAATAAAAATAAAAATGACTTATGTCAACTTGTGATCATACATAGAGGCACCATAATCAATATCTGTATATCAAAAAAACTCTTTTTGTAAATTATAAACATAATAAAAAGAAATTCCCATCACAAATTTGATATAATAATGGATGTTAAGTGAATTTCCTTGATACAACATTTTTATCTTATACATCAACATGTTTCTATCAAAATTTCAACACATGTTTTCATCAAATACAATAGGCTAGAGATAATGTTACTTTATTCTATCACATTGACCTATATACAATTTCCATCCGTTGGAATCATCAACCTTGTAGTAAACTGAGTTTTTTAACAACGGAATCCTAAAAAACCCCATATATGTACCTCCTTTGTAAATTTTGATTGAGAAATAATTTATTCATTCACTATGTCACCATAAAATCAAGGATAACAGATGTATCACCAGTATTTAACACATCAAACTAAAACCGCAGGAATTATATAATATATATACATTGTACTTTGTTAGATCCTACAAATAATAGTTAATTCACATAAATACAATCCATAAACCATTTATCACTCTTAGTTTTAATATATATATTTTGATCAACTCCTCCAAGTTGGAATACGATATTTCTCAATTATTGATCAGTCATAGAATACCTCTCCATTTATGCATGCTTAGGTCCATACACAATCTTATTTATATTGTCTATTTTCTCTAAACATTATAAAAATTAAAACTATCTAATTTTTATATTTATACTTTTTATTAAATTAATAAATTATGGAATTCTATCTTGATATCCATTGGGAACACCTTGAATCCCATTTCTACTCTAATTACAACGAGTAATTTAATTATTCCAAGACATACTAAGGGAGAAAAATTCTTATGTACATTTTTCAATTAAATATAGAAATAGACATCCAGAGAAATCATGATTTTTAAAAAATCACCTTGTCAAATTCATTTATTCAATTAAATAACCCCTTTTTGTTCAGCTAGCATATTTTTCAAGTCTCAAAACTATTTCCTATGTTTTATCTTCTCATTTAATTGATGATCTTCATGTATAGATTTCATACAATTTTATATCTTTTTCCCCTTATTAATGTTATATTTTATTAATATAGGTTGCAGAGATTTTATTTTTTTATTCATCATCATTCTATCTAAATAAAATTATTTTGTCACCAATGATGTTCTCGTCATTAAATTTATACATACTATTCAGTTTCCTCGTAGATGATAATCTTATTTCAATATCCTCATCATAATTATCTTCATTTGAATCGTTATTATCCACATGTTCTACCCTTGTGTTTCTTAGTTAAATATCACATTTGTCTAGTAATTCATCACCTTTTTTGACAAACCATCTCACTTTACATAATAGTAACATCTTGAATTTTAAATATTTATCAATGTAGATTGATAAAAAATCATTATAACTTGTTTATTGAGTACTGAAAATGAATAATACTTTCATACATATGAGATTCAAAAATGGGAGGCTACACCTTGTTGTGAATGAATTACACACTCTAAAAAAATTACAAATACATCAATTAAGGTTTTATTCTATAGAATATCTCATAAACAATATTTGATTAATAAAAAATAAAAATACGCAAATATTGGAAGAGAATAATATTAAGACCTATTCATTATATAAATTATATAGTATATCCATTTCATTGAGAAGCATCCAATCCATATTGTTAGTGGTCTATTTTCTCCTCTAAACAACAAAATTGTTTAAGCAATTATCACTATTGAGACATGGTACCTTATCCCTTTATTCTCTAGATAATATATACATGTATACTAATATAATTCATCTCATTATCATTCCTAAACTATTATTTATTCCTCACAACTAAATTTCTATAAATATTTTTTATCATGTTATGAATTTTAATACCTTCCATTTTTAGTGATCACCATCAAACATGCCTTCCAGTGGGTATCATTAACAAATATCTATTTCAACCTTCATCCAGAAATTTATCTTGAAGGAATTGGATAATATAATTCAACATGAACCAATTCATAAAAATTAATTTCCATTTTTTTAATTTTGCATTTTTTATGAATAATGTTCAATTTTTTACAAGTATTACATGCATGTGTATGGTCACATGAATTTCATGGGATTTCATGAGCTACTTCGTACTTCACCAAGTCCTTTAAGGATTTTTTGACTCTTTTGGAAAAATATTATGAAAAATTTATTTTCACCACCATATGATATAAAACATTATACTTATATTTAATTATTTGGATAGAGATTTACCATCGTGAACTTCAATTTAATGAATAATGTATTTTTTATTCCTATTAGAATGTGATGTTTCTTTGATAAATTGATTTCATTCCTTATGTAACCTAATTGTATTACAATTATGATTTTTTGAATATTTCTATTAAACGAAGACATATATGAACCACTTATTCTTTAATCCAATTTTAGCTTCCATAAAGTAAATTTCAATCAAATAATCAACATTTAAAATTTCAAATACCATCCTTTTCATACATAATTCATTTGATAGTATTCTTATTTCCTATTATTTGATAAGTAAAAAATATTTTAAGGATATTCACTCTAGATTAATCTATTCAAATAAAATAAATCTCCACATAATTCATATTCATATATTTTCATTTCATCATCCATGTCCATTTCCTCACATTATCTGGTGGTAAAAAAAATCTTTCCTCTTGTGAGATAATTAAATCGATTTCATTATATAAGGATAAGAAATCATTTTTATTTTGTAACCCACATGATGAGGGCCTTATTTTTTCAGTTATCCCGTTCTATATCTACCAAGACAATTTATTTATTTTATTAATGATAAATTTATAGATTTTTGAATATAACATTTTTACGAAAAGAATTGTTTTTAAATATATATAATGTGTTTGGATATTATCTATATTGTCTTTGTTGTTATTGTCCTATGAAGTTCTATTTAGATAATGAAAACATATATTGTGTATACATAATGTTTACATGATAGTAAATTTTGATTTTATAGAACTATTGTCTATATTCATTACTCCTTCAATTGCCTTTTTAGACATTGAGTCAAAACCATGTGGATAATATTCTATAGAGTGGGAAATTATTGTTTTTCATCCTGCAATACTATATTTTCATATGTTCAAGCTAGACACCTACAACCTCTTATTATTTATATTTTCCTTTTATAGGATATTTTCTGAATTCTATGATGGGTCTCAAAGATTATCCCCGGACATTTAGATATCCTCTAAAATCTAACATCATAATGTCATATTAGATGTTATATTTTTGTATTAATTTTTTTAGCTTTCATCAAATCTTCATGACCTTTTATTTGAGATTTATGATTATATTAACATGATTTTGATAAGCATTTTTCAATAAATTTTATTTTAATTTTAATATATGATTTTCATCTCAACTGCAATTATTCTTTTTCTAGATTTCACTATATGAGTTGTTAGATCATAGAAATTAAATCGGAATTATTCTATTATTTATACTATATATAATGTTTATATTCAAAAATAAATATATTACTATTCATGTCCATTATTTTATAAAAAACGTTTTAATTCAAGTGAAAAATAAAACATGGCATTATAGATGTTGGTTCTATCAGTTTTAGAATCTGCATCACTGTTGAGATCACCACCTTGTGGACTATTTTTTAAAACCATAAAAAATTGTTCATTGATGCCTTTACAATCCCCATTCTCTAACACTTCGATTTCTTCTGAACAAACAAACTCTATTAAATGAATGATCACATTTTTAATGAACTTATTCTATGAGACCAAATTTCATTTTACATAATTGATGAATTGTTCATGGGTAAGTCATCATTATAAATATCTTATAATTTCATTGAAAAATAATTAGTATGGTGTGTATCTTTTTCACCGCAAAATAAATCATATTGAATATTATATTTGATATTAATATTATCTTTTTTGAGGTTTTAGAGGATGAATTCCCTAAATTTATTTTGTTTTTTATTTTTTGGATCATCATCCAATGAGAGAGACCTCATTACACAGAATACCATTTTTTCAGATTCCATTCTATCATAATTTTTTTGTTTTTATTGTGCACCTCACATGGAATGAGTGTTCATTGAGGACAATACAATATCACCTTCAATGATTTTTATTCCTTGATAACTAGGAATTTCACAACGAACTGTGGTGGAAATATTCCTGTGATCAATTTTATTTTCAATATATCATCAAGGGATTCACCAAGAATCCATATATAATCCAAAATAGTGTACAATGAATCAAAAAATTCATTAAGCGATTCATTCTGGTGCTTCCTCATGTCATTGTACTCCATCCATATAATTTTTAATTTTTCATCAGATACCTCATAATCCCAATCACTTATGGTGATATTATATTCCCATAGGACCAGTAAGAATTTAGATAATATCACTTTTATATAGATTTCATTGGAAAAAATATCCACTTAATGAACTAATTACATTTTTGTCTTGATTGGAACCTATCAGCAGTTTTATGATAAATATCATTTCATTATATCAACAAATATCCATTTTATATATTTCATATAAACATCTAAACCTAATTATTAGCTAGTTTGTTCCATCCAATTAATTGATAATTGATTATTTTTTCTATCGAATATAAAAAGCCTCTTTGATTGATTATTTCTGTCAGGGATTCTTTGAAAAAAATTTACATCAAGATCCATTTGTATTGATAAATTTTTTAGATACCAATCATGGAATACACCTTGGGGGTTTAGGGTTATTCACTTCGAATAAACCTTTGAAAAATATTTTATTGATGATAGAAAAATAAACTCTTATCACTTACTCAAACTAATATATAAGGGATAAATAATGAAATGAGATAAATAAGAAAATTGATTACTTCACTTGAAATAGTCTATATATAGGGTTCATACAAAATAAATAGTGGGCCCCATGATTTACATTCATAGATATTAGATCAATTTTTTTGAATATTCACTACATTACACATACACACATATAATGATAATAATGGTATAGTTCCTTTTGATACTACACAAAAAATATTTTTATCTATTGATTAATATTCAATATCTCCCACAAATATCTTCCCATTTATTTCTCTTCTTATAAATTCCCTACAGAAAACATTTCATTATAATTTATAAAAATTAATCATAAGAAAGGGTGAGCTCATATGCTATGTATGGGTAAAACAGATTTAAATAATCATAATATGGGAGAAAGTGTTTGAGACCATGAGAATAACTTTTGAAAACCATATCCTTCATATCAAAGATCATAATATTTGGTCATAGCATATATCATAGATCTTTAAAAGACGAAAATTGTAATAAAATAAAATAACATGATCCATGGAACATAACAAAAAAATAAGATATACATTTTTTTCATACACATAGGAAAGAAAAATAATTTCCATAGTTTTCAAGGAACACTACCAAGGATAAGAGAGTTTTATGGGTTCACTCCCCCAACCACCATAGTAATCAAGTATAACTCCCAAGACCATCATAGCGGAAAAAGTATCTTACAAAACAAGACCGTATCACCATTCTATACATTTAAATCGTAGGGGATATAAATCATTAACCAATGCGTTCGAGGGGGATATAGGGCCCACCTATAAAAAAATGAAAATTAAATATATGTGTTCTATAATATCATATGACATTAAAAATAACATAACCCATGAAATGAAATATTTTTTATAATCATTTCATCATTAAATAACCTCTAAATGAGATATAGGCTTCATAATCAATTTCTCCTACTACCATGGTAAAACCATTGAAACAAAGCGAGTTTTATAGTCATTTCGCCATCATATTACTCATGGAAGAGAAACATGGTGAATTAAAATTACACCATAATGAACATTAACCATTTAGTTAATGAATAATAATGTAATCCAAAGATAATATCCCTAGTAAGGAATTAGTAATTTAAAAGGTCGTCATATTATATTGAAAATTGTTTTAAAAGATCATTGAAAAGATTTCATGAGAAAATTTCTTTTATTTGAAAATTATTTTTCAAAATGAAAAAATTATAAAATATTTTAGAAGTCCTCTTATTTGAAAATTATTATAAAATCATATAAATAAATTATTAAAAATAATTTGAAACATTTTTTTAGAAAAAAAAATTATATAAAAATATTTTTTAAAATAAAAAAACAATCAATATTTCTGATGTTATTTTAATTAAAACATTACAATGTAGAATTTAAAAATCATTTAAAACATTCATTGATCAACAAATACTTTATTTTTTGAAATGTAATATTTTAAAAATAAAATCATTTCAGAATAAAATTCATTCAAAATTAATATGGAATATTATAAAGGAAAATCCAAATAAATTATTGTTCATGATGGAATATATTTCCATTCATATAATACATATTAAAATATTGAATCTCTTTAAATAGTTTATAAAATCCTAACGACAAATATTTGAAAAATAATTTGATAATTCATTTCAAAATATTTCTTAAAAAGTAAAAAATGGATAAAAATTTATTTAATAAATAATTCGAAACTATAAAAACACATTTTTTTAAATCATATTTGTAAAAATTTGGTTTTGAAGAAATTTTTTTTTTCAACCTTTGAGAGAAATCAATACAAATATTCAGAAAAACATTCTCTTGAAATATTGAGTACAGAAGGGGAAGGAAATTTATGGGAAATATTATTCTCATGAAATTACTTAATTGGAAGAAAATTCATGTGTTTACTTGTATTTAGTTTGTAATATCCCATTATAAAAATCAAAAACATATATAATTTGATAATCGATGAGATTTTATTAAAAAACCCTTGCCTCTTTGGTGACATTGAATCATAAAACCCAATGATATAGTGACATTAAAATAAAATTATAATATCATGATAATAAATACGTTCTTGATATTACTTGTCAATGGGTATTTATATACACCTCCAAAAAGAATATTTGTTAATACCATAACATATATATCAAATAAGGAAAATTGAAGAAAATATTTATTACCACTTTTGTACAATTTTTACTCTAAACCATATGAAAGAGAGATCATAGAATGAAAATGAAATTTAAATAATTTTTACGTTATAAATGAAACAATATGTTGATAAAAAATATATAAACCACAAAAAATAAGTGGGTGGTGAATATGGAATGTGTCTTGATGAAATAAAAATGTTAGATGAAAATCACTTACAACATTGGTATTTTTTTGGATCATAAGAAAAAATAAAAAATAAAATAAAATAAAAAATTAAATTTCTTTAAAATAAATATATTAGTGTTATAAAATGTCAAAAGGGTATTATATACACCTCAAAAATCTATGAGTGGTGATTTTTTAGGTGTCTCTTATAAATAAAAGGGAGAGAAAAAAATATATTACCTTAGGTCTATACATTTTTTAACACATTTTAAAATAAAATAATATATATATATATATATTATAAATTTATTATAGAATAAAAATTGAAAATATAATAACATATATGATTTAATTATTTTGTTTTATTACATGTTTATTAACAATTCAAATTTAAAGTCACATTTCGTGAAACAACTTCTTTTTTTACATGTATGTTTTGATTTTTTTTTGTGTAATCTTACATTGATAATTGTTTAATCATATCGATAATGTTAACCATGATATAAATATAATTTATATTTTTAGTACGTATTTTTTCAGAGTAATCCATGTGATTTAGATATAGAATATTAAACACAATGTTCTTGGATATGGTAGGATGTGTGTACACATGAATGTAGATTCAATTTTCCTTAAGGGTTTAAATAAATATAGGTAAAAAATATTAATATTTAAAACCATTTATATCTCATATATATCACATATTTTTATTAATCTCATCATCTTTTCCTTCCATATCAACAATGAATGAAACACATCACTTCATAAGGCTGTAGTCTATCGTACACAAGATTGACATTATCATATTCTTAGGGGAACAGAATGTAAAATGGAAAGGTGATATCATGATTCCAGAATGATAATATTATCTTAAATATCATATATAAATAATAAATCCATTATTGAATCTATATGTGAGAGTCATGATGAAAAAACATCATCAGTTCGCTAGGAGGTAGTCCACCATACATAAGAATTGTGATTTCAAAGCCAATTTGATAGATAAAGATATGGTTTTACATCATGAATAATAATATAATATCTTATCATTATATTTAATATACTAACATTATTATATCATCATGTATTATTTATAATTGAATTAGGTGGTGTAAGTAATAAAATAAAACGATCTGTTAGGTGTGTTACCTCTTCCTCAAACTACTTCTTCAAGATTAGTACAATTAATTATGTGGATGGATTTAAAACCAAAATAAGGATTCTATAATGTGATTAGGGAATTATGAAAATTATTTTGTAACATACTGGATGAATGAAATGGTTTTTGTTTTTTCAATTTTAGAATATATGTGGTGTCCTTTTATAAGTAATGTGAGAGATAAAATTTTAATATTTTGAAGGAATATAGATTAACCACGTTTGATTCATTAAAAAGGTTACAAAATATAAAAATTTAATTTATCAACGATATATGGACTAAATATTTCTATACAAGTAGTTTTGTAAAAATTTTATGTTATTTTTATCACTTATCATTTTAGTTTAACCTCCCAGTAAACCCATTTATAACGTAACCGGATCAATAATTTATATATATTTTACAATTCATTATGGAAAAAATAAAATTGAAATTATAAGAGAATAAAAATTATAATGAATCGTAATATTTAATCCAAATTTTAAAATTAAATTCACATTAGTGAAAATTTATAATTTAAAATCAATCCAGCAGTCATAATGAGAAATCTTTTTTTAAATGATAAATGTTCATATGTTTACTAGGTTTTTATAACAAAATTCAAAATAAAACTGATTAAAATATAAAAAAATTAATTAATAGATATATAATTTAACTAAATTTTCCATTAAACCATTTTATAAACATTTTTATGATTTTAAATACTTTAAAATAAATGATAATTCTTAATTAGTACCACTGTTTTTCACTATACATAAAAAAATATAACTTGGTAGAATATTTTAAAAACAATTCACCCAAATGTAATTTTGACATAATTATATCAAAAAATAATTTAATTTTCGGAGTTAAATTTCTTAGAAGTTGAATAAATATAATTATATGATATGTTTACAAAATAAGAGAAAACATAATTTTTGAAAAATATTGTTTTTATGTGACAAAAATTAGTTATTATTATCTCTAGCCTACAAAACACATAATATGAATGTTCAATGTTGTAATTGATTATATTATATAAAAATTAAATTTAAATAATTTAGAAACAGTTTTTTGTTTACCTCATTGAAATAAATTTTTTTGAGTGCCTAAAAAAATTCCCTGAAAAATATTTCATTTTTTTAAATGTGATTTATATTCATTTATAATTAATTAATCACAATAAAATTATTCATATATAATAATAATTTAGTTTACCTTATTCATACCCTCCATTATAATTCAAATGGTATAACTATCATATTAAATAAGAAATTTTAATATTATTTCATGTTTTGTTTGAAATGACTGTCGCAAGTATCATATGATAAATTCAGTGTTCTATGTAACAGAAGATAAACTGAGTGTTAAATCTATGGAAAAAAGTATTGATTTATTTCATAAATATATATTTCAAAAAATATAAGGGTGTTACACTCTACCCTATAAAATAGATTTCTTCTACATCATTTGAACTTCTATAAGGTAAACAAGTGTTTAATATTTGAAAAATCCTCAGTGGCAAATAGAAAATGTAAAAATGGTTTATAAAAATTACTATTTAAAAGAGATAAATGGATGTTTTAATGTCATTTGTAATAGAAATATAGGTTTTTATATAAGATGACATATGTGGGATGTTAAAACGTGGTCATCGAAGAGAATAGTAACACCAAAATAATGACAAAGAGTGATACATAATATAGTTAGGAGAAAGATAACAACCACAAAGTCATAAATATTTGAAAGGTGAAAAGACCATTTATTTGTAAAAAATGATGGTCTGTGTTGAAAATTTTATGTCAATATTCTTTTATTAATGTATAATAATTTTAATTAGAATATATACATACATAATTGAATTCCATTTCATATTAATAATATAAAAATTTGATTGTGGCTTGATCAATTTCTTATTCATCCAATACATTAAGCGGTGATATTTTTTCCAAGAGACCTACTTGATCATAATATCCATATAAGTATGATAATTTATTTATTCTTTTTATAGTTATTTTAAATGTTATAATTTTTACAAATGGTTTTCCAATATCTCAATTGATCCACTTATTCTATTTCATGATTTATTAACCTTATGGTTCCTCTATGTTTGATCAAAATTCAAATCCAAATTTTTTAAAAGATAGTAACTAAATGTAAAAAATAATGTTCTCACTAATACCCTAAAAACATTATGTATCACTCAATTTCACTTAACAAATATGTGAATAAATTCATCATATATTTTCCTTAAATAAGGAAATATCCTTAATTACCCTAAAATAATAATGTAAACATACATGATTTTAAAATTTACACTTTAATAATTCCTTTAATAAAATAAAATGTTATTTTATATATTTAAAAAACAAAAAATGTTGTCAAATATAATAATGATAATATAAAACACTTTTATCATTAAATCATTAATCAGTTCAAAGGTAATCAATACTATCCAATTTACGTTATATATATCAATAATCTCTTTAACCAAACTGAACACCATATCCTTAGCATCAAGAACATATTAAGGGTTATCATCCCATAATAAAAATATTAAATCTCTATAAAATAAAATTTCATGTCCATCAGCACCATTTAACATATTATTGAAACTCTTTGATTGAAAAATATTGTTGAACAATCTATTTATGTTTCATGATTCTAATAACCAAAATACCACTATTAATAATTTTATTATTTTATTGCCAAAGAATAAATATATCAATATTTCCACAATATTCACACACCATTAACCATACTTCTTCATCATGTCCAAGAAATATTTTTTACATTAATATATTATTTGTAGTCTCTTCATAGTCATTAATATAAAAATTATTCGTATAAGCTTTCTTATTTTCTTCATGGGTTTTAACATTAGTAAATCGATTTTTATAATTCCCATATCTTAAAATTTTGAAAAATTCAAATATATATTGCATATTAGAGATATCATTATCAGAAATTATTGTATAGAACAAAATTTATATATTCTTTTATAATTACTTGTTTTTATTCCCTTTTGTCATCTCTCAAAACCTCTCCTAGTTCCACTATGCAATTAATATGGGTGTTTTTCCAAGATTCTCAACATATTAGCAATATAATCATTTATCCTATATGGTCTACACCACCAAAAATCATACAAAACATTATCCTTATATTATTTGGTGAGCTCATGGGTTGGTTGTGGTGAATGTAGTAAATCATATATTGTTATTATTGATTAGTAATAATCATAATATCTTCTAATCAGGTTATCCTCACATTTGGTTTCACATATTCACATTTACTATCACATTCAATGTTGACCAAGTTCCACCTTTTTCCCACCATTTTCTAAACCCATAAGAAATAGTGTGAGGAAAATAGTATTATTTGAATATCACACAATTACGAAACACCATCTATATTATATATAAATCACAACACATTCTTTACAATCTATGGAACGATTAGATTAACCTAGGTCATTCATGTCCATTAGTCAAATCCATCATGATGACTCATAAAAAAGTTGAATTTATATATAATATATCGTACGAGTGTCACACTAGCGGTGAATAAAAGATTGATGACATTAACCATGGGATGATCACTTCCATCTCAATGCACCCTTTTTATTATTATTACCCTTACAGACCTATTCATTAGAGAAACATCTACTTGTAGTATCCAGACATGGATGCAATTTATTATAATCCATTTCCTCTATCATTTTCCTAAATTCTAGGACATTTTTCTATACTATGACTAATACTAAGAATTATCCATAAAAATGGCACTATAAATATCCATAGAAAAACCTGTAGATATCTAAATAAATTTTTTTATTTTTTTTAAAAAAAATATTTACTAAACATATCTTATAATACCAACAATTGTGAAGCATTATTCTCATACATAGATATTACATCATTTCAAATTAATATTTATCATATTATAAGAAAACTCTTCTATTGATCTTAATTGTATAGTGACTTTGGAGACTAGATAAATAATATTTTTATTTCATGAATGATCCTCAATATCTACCATATATATCAGTCCACAAATTACACTACTAATAAATTATCTACATAAAACCATTTCTAATAACCATTGAAAAGGAAACATAGTAATGATAGTGAATAGATTTTTAGTACAGGTAATCAATTTATTTGAGGTATCATAATATGATTATATTTGGTTGGTAGTAGGATAATAAAATTTGAAAACCATACACTTCACATTAAATATCATAACCTTGAATCTTGGAATACATCACAGATGTTTATATGACATGTATCATATGTAAATAAATGATACTGAGCCATAAGAACCTTAAATTAGAAAAAAACATAGAGTTTTTTTCATACACATAAGAATATATAATTATTTCTATAGTGTTAAAGGAAACTACCAAGGCTGTCATAGTGGAATGATTTCACCCCCCCAAACCATCATAATTGTAAATGTTCACTCTCATTACTATAATAGCATACTAATACCCTTACTAAATTGGGTTCACTAACCATTATAATCCTCTCTATATCATAATATATAAAAAAATTCCAATTAATTAGAAGGAGATATTCGTCAAATCCATCACAAAAGTAATATTGTGAGTATTTGTGCCACATGATCATAGAACATTCTTCATATGATAAGCCATGTGGTGAAATGGGTTAAATAAAAATTTCATCAAATCATAACATGTGGAAAATAGAATGGTTTCATAATAAATTCAATATTCCATAATAGAATAAATCATTAAAGGAATAGAGTTCCATAATTATTTTCTCATGGTATAACCCATGGAAGATAAAATAAGTTTTATAAACATCATTCCATCATAATCATAAACCATTCAGTGAATGAATAAGAATAGTATACTTGGATTGTATCCCCATTATAAAATTTTTAACATTAAAAAATGTCATATTATATGGATAATTATATTTAATTATCATTCTAAAACATTCTTGAGGGAAAAACCTTATCATTGAAAATTACTGTTGAAAAATAAAAATTCATAAATTATTTTATATGTTATTTTATTTAAAATTAATATTGAAAACATATAAATAATTTTTTCAAAATAAATTAAATAATTACTTAAATAAAATAACTATTCTGTTAAAATATATTTTTATAATAAGGAATTGACAAGGAAAAAATATATTTCTTTTTCCTTGATATCTTCTAAAGAAATCTCTAAAAAACATATAAATTTTTTTTGATGAAAACATGCCATCCTTTTTGAGAAAAAACAATTCATAAGCTAAAAAATAATTAAAATTCGGTACATCGAATATCATCATGTAATATTATATATTAATCTTCATTGTTATTAGAGTTCATGATGGAATTGGATTTTGTTCTTTTTATACACATTAAAACAAATATTCCTTTAACATTTTTTGTAAAAGAAACAGATAAATTGTTTAGAAAATTACATGAATGTTCATTTTAAATAATTTTGAAAAAAGAGAATCATGTTTAAAATTTTATTCAACAAATCTTTTGAATAATTTTAATATGATGATATGAATTTTTTTAGAAAACATTATTTTGGAAGAAAAAAGATGTTTTGACTGATTAGTTAAATAAAGGCATTTTTTAAAAAAATTATTTTTAACTCTTTAGTACATATATAATGGAAAATAAAAAATAAATGTATTCAAACAAAATAAATAGAGGTGGAGAAAATTTAATTGTTTATTAAGAGATATTTCACAGTATTGAATCTTCATAAGACTAAACATAAACAATCTTGATAAACCATTGGATTGAATTATAAAACCATAAAATCTTTGTTAATATTGAATCATAAACCCTATTGAAAGTATAAATTTAATTGAAACATAAAATATCATGATAGAGAATAAATTACATATATAATTTCTTAATATGACTTTATATACACTTTATAAAATAATATACATGCATTACATAATATAAGTCTCAATGAATGAAATTTGAAAGGAAATCCATTACCACATTGGTATCATTTGAAACATAAACCCTGTTGAAAAAGAGAAAATTAAATTAATATTAAAATGAACCTATTTTTTTATATGAGTCATAAAATAAGTTCAGTATCATTTTATACACCACATAAATAAAATATGATTTGAATTTGGAATGTGTCTCACAAAACTACAAAAATGAGACGGAAATCCCATGAAACTCTTGTAATTTTTTGTACCTAAGGTCCCAATAAAAAATAACATAATATTAAACATTAAATATCATATAAATATTAATATTCGTGGTGTAAACCTTAATTGAAAATGTATATAATCCATATAAACAAAATGACCTGTGAATATTCATTTGTCTCCCATAAATAAAAGAGAGACTATAAATCTATTACATAAAGTCATTACTGATTTTCACAATATTTGAAACTTTTATATAATTACTATAATGAAATTATAAATCTATTTAATAATAAAATTATATATATTATACAATATATGATTTACAGGTGAACTTTTATTACACATTTATTAACAATTCCTTGTTGAAGCCACTTTTTAGGAAATAACTGTGTTTTTTGTGTATGTTTTTATTTATTTTTGTCCCATTACATCGATAAGTTTTACATAATATCCATAATTTTAAAAAATATAAATATATTATATATTTGTTCTATTTTATTTAATAAAATCATAATATTTGGATAATGAAAAATGAAATAGGCCATTTATGGAGACGAGAGATCGTAAATACACATAAAAGATGCTTCAATATTCTCGAAGGATTGAAAGAATAAGAATTAAAAAATATATTAATATTAAATAACCATTTTATTTCATATATATATATATATATATTTATCATTATTCCCTTATTAAATTACATGTAATTGGTGAATGAAACACATTGCTTCAGGAGGCAATAATATGCCACATACACGAATGATGTTATCATATTCCAACAGAATATAATGTAATAGGGAACGTTTTATATAATGTTTATAGAAGAATAAAAACATCATAAATATTATATATAAATAATAAATTCATAATTATATCTATTAGTGAGAGTTGGTGATGGAAATTGAAAAAAATTTGATTCGCATGAGGGTAGTATGTCGTACACATTAATGATGATTTTGCAACCCATTTTATAGAATTAGATATGTTTTTGTGTCCCTAAATTAACATAAAATCATATAATTATATGTAAGATATTAATATTATTTTCTTATCAATATTTTATAATGATTTAATTAGGAGGAGGATGAAATTAAATAAAACTCTTGGTTATGGGCATTGTATCTTCTTTAAAGAACATCTTTTTTCAGCATTAAATGGATTAATAAGAAATATTTATAACCAAAATAGGGCTAATATGATGTTATTGGGGAACTAAGGAAGTTATTTTTTGAGGATTTTCCAAAGAAAATGGTTTTGGCTACATGAATTGGAGAAGATAATGGTTTACCTTTTATAAGTGACGTGAGTGACACACATGACATTGGTTGAAATGAAAAATACATACCCACTTTTTTCATAAAAAAGGATAAAAAATGAATAATTATAAATCATATAATATATAAGGAAAGAATATGGCTAGATATGTTGTGTTTAAATTGTCTTGGGTCACATTGTATACTTTTGATTTTGTTTAGAGTTTTTAGTATGTATCATCGAAGAAATTAATTTGAACTTATTAGATAAAATAATGTTTACTAATTAAAAATATGGAATCAATTTTTTTTATTAACTCGATGAATGGGAAAATTTAATTTTAAATTAAATCATGCAGTTGTGATGTGAAAGTAGTAATCCAATGAGAAAATGTTCAACATAGTAAAAAATTGTATCAAAATTCCATATGAAATAGATTTTCATGAAATAAATTATATTAAAATTTTAAAAAAATTACTAATTTTAGTTTTCAATCCAACATAAAAAAATTTAGTGCTTTTTAATTTATTTTAATTAAAATAAAATTCTTACCAAAACACATTATTTTTAAGAATTCATCAAAAAAATTATTATTTCACAAAATTCTAAAATATTAACAATAAGATTATTTTCAAATTTTTTTTTTCAATTTTAATTTTAATTTTTTCATATATATATATTGAAATTGGGGTAAATTAATTTAAAAATAAAAGAAAAATTCTCTTTATAAAAATAACATTCTAAAGAAAAATATTACATTGATTATTATTTACTCTCTAAAAATAACATAACATGAATGTTAAAACATATTATCGAATAGAAAATATTTAAATTTAATTAAAATTATTCAAAAAAAGTGATTTATTAATTTTATTTAAATAAAAAAATATGTGGGAATAAAAATAGTTTTTCAGAAGAAAAAAATTCATTGTTAAAAAATGGTCTATATTTATATTAATAAAAATTTGGTCACCAAATAAATAATTAAATGATTTTTTAATTTAGTTAATCTTATTCATCCATTCTAACATAATGGATATGGGATAAATAAAATGTTTAATAACATTATTTTAATAATATATCATGTTTCGTTTAAACTCGGGGTTGTCTATATCACATGCTAAACTCGGTTTTAAATGTAACTCATGATAAGATCAATGATTCATATAATGTAAAATATCAATACTATTAAATTAATTTTAAAACATATGTCTCAAAAATCACATTATTTTCATTCTACTCCTTTAATGATATTTTTTCCTCTCTATTTGAACATATGTTCTGTGAACAATAGATTCACATTTAAATAACATTTTATAGTAATCCCACATTTTATAAATGGATAATAATACATCCACATGAAAGGAGAGAATCTAATGTATTGATGTTATCTATAAAAATACATTCCTGGTTTCCAAATGAGATTAAAAAGTGGGAAGTGAAAATATGTACATATAACAGAAAACCATAACCCAAATACTGATTGATAGTGTTATAGAACATGATTAGGATAATGTTAATGGCCACAATTCATTATATTAGGTATGGGTAAAAGAACATTACTTCATCAACAGTAACGATATAATATTAACATTTAATATAATTTTCATTTTAAATAATTGAATAATTTTCATGATAACATACAGTTACATGTTTTAATTTTATTTCATAGGAATAATATCATCCTTTGGATGTTCCTTGATCAATTTAGACTTTATCTCCAACACTAAGAGATGGATTTTTTACCTAATGCACTTATAGTTGATAATATCTATAATATTAGATTAATTCATTCCATATTTCTTTTTTAATTATAAAAAACATAATTGTAATCATATGATAACCAATAACATCCAATGATCAACGTTATTTTTTTTCTTGAATTGTAAACCTTATGAATCCTCCATTTTTTGAAAAAAAAGTTATATCTCTCAACTAAGAAACATGGTAATTAAATTTCGAGAATATTTTTATCATTAATCTACAAAACTAGATTATTTATCTCCAAATGTCACATGCCAATTAATTGAATACATTGATCATATATTCTCCTCAAACATGGAAATATCATTAATTACTATAAAAAAATAATGAAAACATACTTTTATTCAAAATTTATCTATTTATTGATTCCATAAATAAAATAAAATAATATTTTATATATTTTATAAATAAAAAAATGTTGTAATCTCTATCAATGTTAACATACAACACATTTTCATCGAAACATTAATTAAGTGAAATGTAATAAATAAAATCCATCTGGAATTATTCATATCAATCATCGCATTAACCAAACTAAACCCAATTACCTCAACATCAAGAACTTATTATGGGTTATATTTTCTTAATAAAAATAAAACCTTGACATTGACTAACTTTTCTATGCCATATTTACCATTTAACATATTAATGATAATCCATTATGAAAAAATATTATGGGACAATCCATTGATGTTTCATGATTCTAATAGCAAAGATATCGTTGATAAAAATAAAATTATATGAATCCTAATATATAAATACATAATTCATTGGAACATAATAATAAACTATAATGTGGCATTCATCATCTTACTCCTTAACAATACTTTCCTTTCATTTTTCATTTTTATTGTCTTCATCTTCAGTAATATAACAATTAATCATCAAACCATGTTGATTCTATTTGTAGACATTACCTTTACCTAATCTATTTTCATAATTACTATAATTCCAAATTTTATGCATTCAATAATTCTTGATAACGTATTAATACTACTATTATTATAAATTATCGTTGGTAAACATTTTTTTTCCTCTCCAATTATTTTCTGTCTATCCCTTTTTTCACATATAAAACATCTTCACATTATTTTGAGACATTAATATGGGTTGTTTTCCTACATTACCTATATATAAGAAATATAATATTCTTTCCAATAAGATTGATGCCATAGTAATTCACAGCTAAATATATCCTTCACTTATTTAGTGAGTCTAGTTGTTGGTTTAGGAGTTTGTTTTTAATCATATATTATGATAATAGATTACACAAAATCATAATATCGGTAACTCATGATATCAAACCATTTGGTTTGGTAACAACAAATTTTCAATCACATTTATTGATAATCCAGTTCATTTTAATACCCCAAATTAAAAAAAATCCTAGTGTGGGAAATAATAATCAATTTGGGAAAAGTCATAATAAATAAAAATCACCTATATTATTTATAAATCATGACACCATATTTACAATATATGGAACCTTGTGTTTAACCTAGTCCATCCAAATTCATTATTTAAATCTTTCATGAATGTTCTTAAATAGTGTGAATTTCCAAATAATTTCCCCAGGACTTTCAATCCTATTATAAAGGACCATTTTCCTTAACAATGAGAAGATAGAGTCTGTATCACTGTGCGTTTTTTGAGTTATTAACCATAGGTACCTATGTTCTAGATCCAAATCAACTTTTACTATCCAGATAGGTATTTAATTATATGGAAACTACTTGCTTAATCCTCTACCAAATTATAGTATATTTTCATATTCATTAACTCGTTCTGAGATATTTCCTTATTCATATCCCTAGACATATCTGTAGAAATATCTCTAGGAGTCTCACTAATTTTTTCCTATTATATTTCTAGATGAGAGGTAAACCTATCCTCTAATAACAATTGAATATTCTCAAACATCTCAAACATAGATATTACATCATTTTACAAGAATATTCATGACATTGGTCAAACACCTAACTGAGGTCATATTTCTATAGTTCGTTTGGGGATAGGAAATAAATATTTGAATATAATTAAATATTTATAGAATATCTGATAAATATCATCCCATATAGTACACTTCTTAGATATTCCCGATTTAAAAAATTTCTTTATTACCTTGGGAAATAAAACATAAGGGAGGTGGTCTTAGATGACCAGAAATGGTAAAAAGGGAGATACCTCAGTATGACATAAACATAAGGCTGTGAAAAATTACTATAACATTAGAAACAAATAACCTGAATTTCTAAGATCATAATCATCAGTCATGTCATAAATCATTGTATTTTATAAGACATGGATCCAATGGAAATCAAATAATATGATCTATAAGAATATAAAATGGAAATCATACATATATTTATTGCATACATATAAGGATAGAAAATTATTTTTGTAGTATTCATGGATCAATTACATGGAAATCGTAGTGCAATGGGTTTACTCTCTAAAGCATCACAATAGTAAATGTTCACTCCCAAGACCTTCATATAAGGAAAAGTCACTTAATGGACTGGGCTCACATGAAATTTGAGTCTTGTATATCTAATGAGTTATAAATATTTTCCCAATTCATAGGAGGAACAAATATCTCCCACTGATGATATATTAAAAAACACATGCACATGCTCCACAAAGTCAGAGAACATTAATCATATTATATCTCATCAAATGATGTGGGTTTCATAATCACTTAATTATATCATAAACTATGTAAAACAGATATATTTCATAATTATTTCATCATTCAATCATACCATAACCCAAGAAAATGAGTTGGTTTCATAATAATTTCTTATCTTAATAACCTATGGAAGAGAAACTAGTTTCATAAACATCATTCCGTCAAAAACATAAAAAATTCCTAAAACAAATTAGAATGGTATCCTTGTATAATATCCCTAGTTTGGAATATATAACATCAAAATATGTCATCTCAGGTAGAAATTAATTTTAAATATCCTTTAATATATTTCTTTAGTAAAATAAAGTAACTTTTAGAAATTATTTTTCAAAATAAACATAATAAAATATTTATGATGTCAATTTTTTTTTGAAAATAACCATAAAACCATATCAATAATGCTTTAAGAAACATTAGACAATTTTAATGATTAAAATATATTGATTTGAAGATAAAATTTTAAAACCAATATTTAATAAAATATGTTGGTGTTTCTTCTTTTTGAAAAACATATAATGGAATATGAATAGACATTAAGAAAACAATCTTTAATAGAATGTACATTTTGTTTGGAAAAAAACTATTTAACACATAAAAAATAATCAAATTCCTTTTCATTGAAAAAAAATTATGATATTAATTTAAAATGTAAATAAATTATTTTTCATGATAGTATAGAATTACATTCCTTTCATACACATTGAAATGAAGATTCATTTAACATATTAAGTAAAATCTAAATGGACATTTGTTTATAAAATTAAGATCCATTTAAAAAATATTTATAAATTAATACATGGGTTCAAATTTCCATATAAAACATTTTAACAATGTAAATAAACAATTTATGAAAACACTTTTATAAAACATTCTCTTGGAATAAAAATGGGTTTCTACAAAAGAGTGTATCAAGTATGATTTTTTTATAAAAATATATTTCAAAAACATAAGTACAATAAGAGGGGAAAATTAATGGAGAAATATTATTCTAAAAAAATAAAAAGAGAATAAAATTAATCAATTTATTGATTATAATTTCATAAAATTCCATTATCTAATTATTAAATATAAACAATCCTAATAAACAATTAGATTCTATTTTAAACCCCTAACATCTTTAGTAACATTCAATCATAAAACACAATGATATAATATCATTAATGAAAACTAAAAATATATTCAGAATAAATAAATAAACAATATTATTTTTTAATGGAGGTTTATATAAAACACATAATTAGGGATACATATATTACATTACATATGTCTCAATGAATGAAATTTTAGGCAAAAATACCTTACAACATTGGTAATTTTTATACCATGGACACCATAAAAGAGTGATCGTAAAATGGATATATAAATACAAATATTTTTTTGATTATGAATCACAATAAAATAATTGGTAGTATATGAAACACATTAAATAAAAATTTTCTGAATATGGCATGCGTCTGATCAATGAAATAAAATTGAGATGGAAATACCTTGCAATTTTAGTAATATTTTGCATCATATAATCTAATAAATCCTAAAATATAATTAAACATATGATATAATTTAAATATGTATATTAATGATAAAAAATATAAATGGATTATTATATAAACGAAAAAATTAGTTGGTGAATTTTCATATGACTACTAATAATAAAATAGAGACAAGAAATCTCATACCATAAGTCTTGACTTATTTCATACATGTTAGAACTGCATATATAATACATATATTTTTATTATAAAAAAATAAGATAACAATACATATATATATATATATTTATATATATATCATTCCCTATGTTATTTACGTATTACCTTTCCTTACATGTTTGTTACCAATTCTATGTTATAATCATGTTTCGTGCAATAATTGCGTTGTTATTCGTGTATATTTTTCATTTTTCATTTTAGGTACTCTTAATCTGATCAGGGCAGAATCATATCTATAATTTTAAACATCATATAAATTTATTATATATTTTGAGTATATGTTTTTTTAGTAATACATATAATATAGGTATATAAAATAAAATACATCGTTCATAGAGATGGTAGGCCATACCTACATATGAATGTTGTTCTGATTTTCTTCATGGATTAAATCAAATAATTGAGGATAATATATTACCGTTATTTAATAGTTATTATTTCATATATATCACATAATTTTATTAATCACATCTTTATTACCATCCATGTATAAAGATAATGGATAACATCGCTTCGTTAGGGGGTAGTTTTTTGTACACATGAATGATGTTATCTTATTTCAATAGAATTGAATGTAAGAATTAAAATGTGATTTATTAATAAAAAATAACAATAATATCATAAATATAATAAATATCAAATATAAACCATCAATCCTTCATTGTGTCCATCTATGATTGGTTTTTATAGAAAAATAATAACATTAGTTCATCACGTGGTGGTTGGTCATAAACACGAATTATGACATTGTAAAACATATGGTGAAAGAGGACATGATTTTAAGTCATAAACATATTATAAAAAATATTATTATATTAATTATACTTATTTTATTACATCTTTATCATTTAATAATAATTTTGGATAAATAGGAATATGTAAAATAAAAAGAATGTTTAGTGTTGTTGCCTCTTCTTCAAAAAAACATCATTTGTTCTGCCCCAAAAGACTTATTGAGAAGGATTTATAGAAAATATAACGATTATATAATTGTATTAGAGAGTTATGAAAAATAAATTTTTTAGGGATATTTATAACCAAAGGGTTTTTTATGTTTGAATAGGAGAGGAGAAGAGTGTCTTTTTATAAGTGTTGGGAGTGGCTCACTTTTAATTATTAGAAATGAAAAAGGACTACCAAAAATTTTATTATGGAAAAAGTCTCTAAAATGGATATTTATACATAATAAATTGTATAAGATCAAAATATGTCCTGTAAAGTGATATTGAAACTATTTGTTTTATTTTTAACCATTATATTTTTATTTGAACCCCACTGTAAACCCATTTTTACTTTAAACAAGATAAATAATTATTAATATTTTAATTATTGATTGTAATGAAAAATTATGTTAAACATGTTACATAATATTAATTATTCTAGTAAAAATAAATTCAATCCATTTTTCCAAATTTCATTCACATAAGTGGAAAAATATTAATTTAAAAGTATGTTCATAGTTATGCTGAGGAAGCTATTTTACAAAGAGAAAATGTCCAATAGATGGATGTTAGTTTTATTTAGAAATTCATTGTAAAGTTAATTCAAAGAAAAAAATTAATTAATAGATATATGATTTTAGAAAGATTACATTTCAATCCATTTAAAACAAATTATATTTTTTAATTTATTTAAAATAAATTATAATTCTTGATAAATACTATCGGTTTTCACTATTTATCAAAAAAATTCGTCTGCTCAAAAAATTATTAATTAAATCACCCTTAAATAATTTTCAAATTTTTATTTAATAAAATAATTTCAAATTTTGTATAAAAAAAATTTTATGTGGAAAAATTTTATTTTATAATAAAAAAACATATTTTTAGAATATTATTGTTTGTTGAGAAAAAATATATTTATTATTATATAGTTCCAAAAAACACATTAAATGAATATTATAATATTTTATTGAGTATATAATATATAAATTTAGTTAAAATAATTCAAAATATTTATTTAGTTAACTTATTGGCATAAAATATTTTTATGTGCATGAAAATGGTATTTTCTAAACAATATTTTTATTATTTTAAATTTTTGTTATTTTATCATTAATTAGTCACCAAATAATTCATCAAAAATTTTAATAATTTAGATAATCATAGTCATACCAACCATTCCAATGTATAATTGATAAATATAATTATTAAATAATAAAATTTTATTCATATGTGACATTTCATTTAAGCTCTATGTCATATGTAACACAAGATAAACTCCACATTGTGTGTAAATCAATCTAAACACAATGTTTCATGTAATAAAAAATACTAAAAATTTTACATTTATTTTAAAGGAAATATTTCAAAAAACCATAATATGTTAAAAGAGATATGTAAAATCTCCAAATTATCTATGAGAATTACTTGTTCATTATAATTTATAGCGCATACACTAATAATCTGAGTTTAGAACCTCCACTAAACCTTGACAAAACACTATACTAAAATCATTTATTTATTTATTCAATGATATGAAAAAACCTCAAAGGGGGTTCTATGATAGAACACAACAAGAATTCAAGGAGGTCGGAGGTAATTAAGACTCATAGTGTCACCTCTAACAATATTCAAACACTTAGTGGAAAAAAGATCCCAAACTAGTAAAGGAGAAAACATCTTATAATGAGTGTACATTGAATCCATAAAATCAGAAACCTTATGTCCCTCTTACCATATGTGGTGAACACTTATCTGGTTTTCAATGATAACTCACCACCCTTACCATAATAAATAACTCATTACTCCTATGAGTAAAATAACTAATTTTTTACAAATTATAATTAATGTCACAAAAATTTTAATCTATTGGTCATTTTCTATTATATAATCATTATTATATCCCATGAACATTCAAGATGGAACATGTAAAATTCCTTCTATCTCTCTTCTTTTCCAATAATTAATCCCTAAGAAATTCTTATTATTTTTATTCTATACCAAATATGAAAAAAATCTTCTCATTATATATATATATATATCTCCAAGACATGAATAAAATTCAATTTCCCCACCATTTATTCAATAAAATTATCTTCTTTTGTGGATAAATTATTCCATAAATTGACATGAAATTAAATTCAAATTTTCCCTCTATAAGCAATGAAATATATCATAAAATTTATGAATTTTTAATTTATGATTTAAATAACAACATGACATTATATGAATTGTTTCATCTCAAGAACTCCATTTTCAATCCTTTTTCAATATTTTGACATATGAAATAGAAAAATTTAATTATCATTACCATAAAAATAATGCCAGTTATTTAATTCATGTTTTCTTATGTTCACCATCAAGATAACCAAATCATAACAAAATAACCTTTTGTTTATCCCTTTGAAGATTATCCATGCATTAAAATGCCTCTAATAATTTCTTAACACATGCTTAGATAAATATTATTCCACTCTTAATTGTTAAACTAAAAACATATCTATATTGGGCTTACCTATAATTCATATTGATTAAAAAAAATTCCAATTTAACTATGTAATGAATTAGATATTCTTCAATCATATCTTCTAGAAACATGATGGGTATAGATAACTGTATTACAATGTTTTTCGCACGAATTCATCATGTTGTTAAATCACTTGAGAGTCCACTATATTCAGTACCATTCTATTTTATTACTCCCCATATTTAAATTTATTTAGAAAAATAATAATAGAATATCAAATGTTTATTTATATATATATCACTATTTCAATTCGGATTAACCTAAAAGACATCCAATCCATCAGTTTATCTGGAATTTTATTTACCATTACATTAACATAAATACACAATGACATGTTTGTATATATTCCTTAATAAATATTCCAAAAAATTCATCAAGACTCTTTATGATAAATATTTATAAAATGTATGATCCACATATACATATCTCTTTATATTGTGTTATAAAAATAGGGTAAAATGTTTCCAAATTTTTTTTCTAACACCTATTTTTTTATGTTTTTTGATAAAATATTTATACTATTTTAAATACCTAGTGATTCTTACAGGAATATTGTGAACGATCAACTTAAATGAGTTAGATATATGCATAAAGGTATGTATATTTTTGTTTAAGACTTTATTCATGTGTAAAACCTAGTTAGACATTGTTATGGGATAATTCACTATTCGATCCTAAATATTCTATACTCATGTGCCATTTTGGTTTGTGAGGATTAAAATATGTATTTTTAAATTTATATATATATTATTATGCATTAAAGGTTCTAACATAGTTTTTAATCCTTAGGGAATGCAATACTATTTCATGATGATATAATCATCCTATATTTTAAAATTTTATTTATAGGGATGTGTTTTTAAACAATTTTAGAATTTTCTTGATTAAAATATAGGATTTTGAGATTATTTTTGGGGTTTTTTCATGTACTATCACGGTATATGGTTTTTAGGAGTTTATTTTAATACTAGTCTATATCTTTTGATTCGATGTAGTTATACGTGTCTAGTATTTTTATTCTATTTTCTATCATTCATGAATTATATATTATTAATGATATTAATTAATTTTGTATTGAATATTCTTCAGGTATTGGTATATTTAATGTTATAATATAATATTGTTTTATTTTATATTGAGGGTATGTTATTTCATTAGTGAGATCTAGGAGAGTGGAGGTAGACTTTAGTGCTAATATTTCATTACATCACATAACCTAGTGGGTTTTCAATAGAATTGATTCATGAAAATTTCACACACATAATCAATGTATTCAATGGATTTAATGATGTATATAAATAAAGTTAATTTCCCAAAAACATTTAAATAATTAGATGTTTTTTATATTTTATTTAATTGATGTATATTGTAGAAAAATAGAAATATTAAATCATAAAAGTTTATTTAGAAGAATCCATATAATCTATTCATATTCAAAATATACTACATAAAATCAATTAAAATGTTTATTAAAATAAAAAAAATTGGATATAGGTGTCTATTATTCACATAATATTTGTGATACATTCACTATGAATTGGAATTTGGTGGAAAATAAAAATTTAACTAAAAATCAATAATATTTTTCAAAATAATCCATGTCAACAAAAATAATTATCTCACTTGTCAAATATATCATGGAACTCTATTTGATATATGGGTTTTATATATTTTATGATTCTAATAGGATGGAACCCCACAACCACTATGTATAGTCATTAAGAGAAGTATCCATATTTGACACAACATTTCCAAAACCAATATTCTCCCACTTATTAAATGGAATATTTCCAAAAGCCATGTAATTTTTTATAGTATGATATATGAATGAAAACATATTGTGTTCCATTATTTTATATCATTCTTTATGATATATATATATATATATTGTAGATATTTATTTGGATAGTCCTATTGTGAAACTTGGGTGAGTTGTAGTGCCTTCAATCCTAATGCATGATTTATTTGGCACCTCTATAATTCCTAAAAGGAAGTGGAGTGTTATTATGATAACACAAAATTCTCATAAAAAGGAAAATAATTTAACAGTTATTTAAAAAATGAAGTATAATGGACAGTTATTGGTCAAAGGTAACATGAGATGTAATTGTAGGCCTTACTCATACGTTTATGAAACATATAAGTAAATACATGGGATCAATAGAATTATAATATCTTGTATAATAGATTCCAGACAATTAGTTTAATATTTCTAGGTGGTTTTTCTAAAAACATATTGATTATACTATCTCCCTCTAGGAACCTACATCTTTTTTCATCCATAGTACCATGAGATACTAGCATATTGTGGACATTGGAATGGTATTTCATTAAGTTGTTGGATAATTTAGTGAAACCTATGGATACACCTTTTAGGGAATATTCTTTTTATTATACCATGGTGACCTTCATCTAACACTAAATAAAATAATTATAAGTAGTCTACTATATGTTAAGGTTCATATTATTCGTTGCAAGTTTCATTCAATTATAGACTCAAATGTATGAATATCTTCAGTTTTATGGTCTCTAAACACTTCAATACTCTAATAATTTTTCAATCATTCTATAGAAATATTTATGTTTATTCAGATACTTAACACACATATTGATATGTTACATCATTTATCAAATTATGGATTTTGAAAAATTAATTATTATTTTATTCTATGTTATCAAATATGATTGAAATTTTTTTTCTATCATATTAAATTGTGTCTTATGATATCGGATATTGTAGACTAAAACTCTTGATAAATCCCTTTATTTTATATTAGTCATAGTATACGGCGTCAGGATATCAAATTCTATAGCTAAACTATGTAGTAAGTTAAAAATATAACATAATATCAACTTGATGATATCAATGTGAATTGTAAAATAATATTTTCATTTGTGGTTTTTAAAGCTTATATTTTAGTCATTATCCATACAACATTGTATAAAAATGTTTTTTTCATTAGAAAAAACTATAAAATCCTTACGCATGAAACTTATCAAAAATGATTATATGATTATGAGTATTAATGTATGACTAATATCCCTTAAATAGTTTAGGAATTGAAATATATCTGTCATATAATATGACTATTCATATATCATTAAATATAATATGAATGAAAAATAGTTTTTTTGTAAAATTATAATATGAATTGAATATTAAAATTTTTATTTTTATATAACTAAAATTAAAAAATGTTTTGGTATGTCTATTATATTATAAAATTTTTTAAAAAAGGTTCTTTAGAAAGTGTTTATAATTTGATAAATAAATTATTATAAACATTTATTTATAAATATACCAAATTATTAAGTGTTTATATTAAAATATATTTATCAAAAATTATTTAAGAATACTTATTATATAGATATAAAATGTTTATATGGAATTAGAAAGTTTAATTTATAATATATTTATAATTTAAAATAAAAAACATATTTACTTTTTAAATTTAATATTATGAATTAAAAAAACTGATTAACTTGAATTTTTAAAATTTTATTGCCTTATATGTAAATTATTTAAACTATATCACAAATAATATTGATAAATTAATTGATCAAATGATTATATAATATTAAATATGTGATATTTAGATTGATTAAATGTTTTAATAATGGAAATTAAAAAAAAATATTTTAGTAAATGGCATATATTTGAAGTAAATTTCATATAATTTAAAAACGAATGTGTTTATAATAAGAAATATATATATAATTTTATATTTATTTTCATTTTGAAATGTATATAATGAATTTTAAAGTGATTTTAGATATTAATTTATGGATTGTCTAAAAAAATTATGTCATTTTTAAATTAAATAATTTTTCATTTATTCATAATTCCATATTTAATTCATATATCTAAATTTTATAATATGACGTGTTATAAAAGAATTAGTTAAATTTTCAAATTTCTGGTAGAAATTTCCATTCATGCAAATAAAGAGTTATATTCCTTGTGTGATAGGGGATAAAATTTTCTTCTACTATCATAGAAACTTGTATTGAGATATGACAATTAATTATATGGTTAATTATGATTTATATAATTTATTCGTCAAATAGTTTGTAGAATTGAAACCTATCTTATGTAATGTTTCCTTGGATTGAGGGATTTGGGGTTGGATATCCCATTATCTTGAAGGCTTTTTCTAGATTCTAGAAAACTGTAAGTTGAGAACATATAGTTACAATATTAATCATTCATGTATTATAGATTTTTGATAAATATAAATATATTAACAAAATAAATTCATATTTTGTATACATAAAATGAATTTTGATATGTATGAATATAATTAGCATCTGCTTTGGGATAGAAAAACATGTTGTGTTTTGTGTAAGGAGTTATATATCAATACGATTTAAATATATTGACTTAGTTTAAGGATTGTGATTACAACCTAAATAACAAGATACATTGATACAAAAAGCCAATAAATTAGATATGATAGTGATATTAAATCCCCTTAAAATATTATATGTTAGATTCTATAAAAATTAATAATATCTCAATTCAGCAATCATTCATCAGTGTAGTTTCCTCCATAGTAGGTTTCTCAAGGATTTTATTATGAAAATGATGTTGAAAATGGATATCTCTAAAAGTTGGGTAACAAAATTTCATTAGTTGAATTTGGATATAAATAGTTGGTAAACCATTACAGTTTGGATATCATTAGGAATAGGCTTGTGTTTATCCATATAATGGATTGGGAAGACAGTTGTCTGATCAAATATCTATGATTAATATATGATTTTATTGGGATCATACTCTATCTAAATAACTAATTTATGAGAGGATATTAAAGGATGATAAATTTCGTGGTTAAATATGTATCTTGACCTTCAATATGTAATGATTAATATAATAGGGTTCATAAATATAAAGGGAGATAGTTTAAAATGATTCCTTATTAAATGAATTTAAAACATTTCACTCCTCTGGTAAAAGATTCTATCATAGATAAAAAACATCATTATATTTAAAATTAAAAGAAAAATGACCCATAAAAAGGATAACATTCGGGTGTGATACAATTAATATTTGTATCCTATTAAATGTTATTATATATAAGAAATTATATGTGTCAAGGAAACCATTAACTATGTTACCAAATGTTGAATTTCTTCTGCTGATGAATCTTAATGCTTATAAAAGTATATAATAATTTCCATGGGGTTTTTAAGGAATAATAAACAATATGAGCAATATAATTTTATACTTTGTTCGTATATTAACCATGATTTTATATTTTAAGTACTTTGTGAGACATGAAATTATCCATGATCTATTTTTCTCATTAATGGATTTATTTTATTGTAATTTATAGAACTTTAATGATAATTTTAATCTATTTAAGATAGAATTACACAATATTCTAGAAATATTTTGGCATATATGAACCGAGAATTTGATATCAAGTATCAGATATTGTATTGATAGTTAAATTAGGTAAAAATTGAAACCAGAAACAAATATTTTAATTGGAATGTCAAACGATATATATTCTAGTATCCATTTAAGTATATTTAAAACTAATTTTATTAGGAAGATGAATAAATATATCCAAATTAATTAATTCTCTAGGAAAAACAAATGAGTTAAATAAATAACGTAGTATTTTTATGCTTGGAATTTAAGATACAAAAATCCATTCCTATATTTCTTTGGGTATGTGATACCAAATTTACATAATACATGTTGTGAGTATAGAGGTGTTCAGATTCATGGTATGAAGTGATAGATATTTTTTCATTTAAGTCATTTAGTAAAGAGTTTCAACATCAAGGACTTGAATAGGATGTAATATATCAACCATGGAAAAATCATATTAAAGGATAGTTTTGTACATAAAATTTCTCATATATGATAAGAGATGTGTTTCAATGAAAAATATATGGAAATATATTCAGTAAATTGTTTATAATTCCTGGTATTCTATAAAATTATTTGACAAGAATATATGGTTAAAATAGTATCTTTATTATAAATGCTTCTACCTAGGTCCTTGTTAAAATATGAGGAATGGATATTCAAGCACCATGAGTAGAATATTTAAAGAATAATATTATTTTAAATAAAATGTTTCAAAAATAAATAATTCCAAATAAGTTATAGAAATAATACTTTATTTTTTAAATAATCTAATCTAATTGATATAAATGATACCTCCTAATAAAATGGATTTTCTGTTTCTTAGAATGATATTTTGAGAATAATATATCTCCATGTTCCTAGTGGGTGTGTGTTTCATCATTAAGTTGTTTAGAATTATTGGGGAAAGTAATATTTTAATAATTATTATTATTTAAGTTAAACTAAATACCAATACTAATTTAAGGTAGATGCATAAATATAAGTACAAATATTTACATTTAGTTTACATTATAATTTGAATCTCTATTAATATCCCAATGGTGTTTAGGATATGTTAGTACAAATATATTTTAAAGTGTTAATTTTTTTCAAAAAGATTTTAAGGAAAATCACTGATTGAAAAAGTTATAATTATCATGATGTAGTAACTTTAAAGAGTTTTGTATATAAAAGAGATGAAAGAATAAAATTTTTTGGTGTAGAACAGATGAGTTTTAATGTGTTCGTGGATTTGAACATTAAGATAATGATTCTTGTGTTTAACCATTATTAAAATAGATATACATCGTAGATAATACTCACTAATGAGTTGAGTAGAAGAATTTTTGTAGATAGTCATATAGAGATGTAGAATTAATTTCCTTTAAATATAATGAATTGGAAAAACCCCCCAATAAGTTATTTAAAGAAAATAATAATCGTAAAGACATTCTTGTAGGAGGTGTTAAATATGTTATTTTGTATGATTTTTTAAAATAATTTGATGAAATTTTAGGAATATAAAATATTCCATGTAATATAGAAGGAAATATTTATTATAGTATTCATTCATGTTGGATAGAAATTAGTATGTATTGACATACATTTAATGATGTATAATGATGATTAACCTCTCAATGTATAACAATGGGTTATCCCTAACCAACATCAATTACGGAGTATGATAAGTTTTAATAAAATGTTATGTTTTGTGTGATTTTGATTCATTTATCCAGATATAAAATATACTCATGACTAAAAAATGGGTTTTATTTACTGGAAAAACCATGAAGGATGCATCAAGGAGTATTACACACTAAATATCTGGTATAACCTGGGTGAATATACGTTATTTGGAGTCCCCACTAGTTTATGTTAGAGAGATATGTATCATGAGAACCTTTATACATTGATTCATTTATTTGAAAAGTCGTGAAGCATAGATAATCATTGGTGGTTGGGTATATTGTCTACCATTTCATTGGTTGGAGTATAACTGGGATGGGACATTTCCATCCATATAAATAGTTTGACATATGGTCACATGATTTACATATAATAAGGAATTGAATGGATATACATATAAGAAGCATATGAGGTTGTTATGTTATTAGGTAAGGGTCATGTGATGTGATTATCCTCCAGATAAATGACTTTAGATGTATTCATCGACATGGTCATTCTACACTCATATATTAGAGAACATATTAGGAGGTTAAATAGGATTTACCAAAACCATTTCCCTTAGTCACTAAATGTCTTCAGAAAATGTGTCATATAGAAATTCAATATTTTAGATTATTTATATGATGTAAATAGGTATAGAGATACATGTATTTGACAATAATCACATCAAATCCCATTGTATCATGAGTAGAAATGATGATTTTTTAGATTATCCTAGTTATATACATTAATGGGTATGGTGATTCATATTTATATACAATATATGTAATGATAACGGTGTAACACTATGTGGTAGATTTAATGTTTATTTAGTTTAACTCTAATAGTTTCTCTAAACTGTGATAGAATTTTATTTAAATATTATTTTGTTTGGGGATTGGACAATTTATTTCAAATTATGAAATAAAAAGTGATGTTAAAGATGAGTTTCTACACGTTTTTTAGAATGAAATCCAAAATGATTTTTTTATATGGATTCATAGTTTATTATATATGTTAGGATATAATTTTAAATAGATTGAAATTATATTAGGATTTAGTATAATTTGGATATTTGACGTAAAAATCCAAAAAGCCATGTGATGTCATATAATATGATATGGTGTGTAATAGAATATGGGATATAAAATGGAAAACTAATATTTTATGACTAAAGCTTATATAATATTTTATTATATATATATATCATGTGGGTTACCTTGGATAGTTATGTTATATGACTTGGGTGAGTAATAATTCCATGAATCATAAGGTCTAATTTAATTTTCGCGATTATTATTAATTTCATATAGCAGATTGTTATTGAGTTAAAACTTGAATATTAAATAATTTTTATATTATTGATTATCAATTTTATAAGATAAAACATGTGTTATATTTAATTATAGAGAATAATATTATATGTAATTGTAGACACTACTCACACATTTATGGAATGTCTGATTAAATTCATGGGCTCAAGATCATTATCACAAACCATATATAGGAATATTTGTTATGAGACTAAGGAGTTTGTATAATACACATAAAAACGTCATTCTGATACACCCCAATCATGAATCTCTAGTATCCCATTATCCTTAGCACATTGAGATACAAATATATTGTTGATCATTAAATGGTTCTTCCCTATGCATAAAGGTTAATCTATGAATATTATGGATATATCATATTATGTGTATCTTTTATGTTGTTCCTTGGTGAAAATCATGAAACAGAAAATGAATTATAGTGAAGTAGAATAATACATTTTAAGGTATTCTTTCTTAATTTTTAGTTTAATTTTATTTTAGTTCAACGGAATATAGATCTTGGGTTTCATTTTTGGTAAGTGCTTCCACTACTTTGACTAACCATTAATCATTAATTAACAGACATTCACCTACACCCAAATCTGTATTACATTGATTCTATGAAAAAAATTCTACATTATAAAAACACTAATCATCTTTTTTAGTGAAATACATTCTATGTCGGGTTTGTATACCCCTTTAAAAATGGGGGTGTGGTGGATGGACATCATCATAAATCCTTCCATACAAGATAAAACCCACTAGAGCATATATAATTCCACAGTTTCCCTTATGAAACCCTAATATTAAATATTTTCATTTATTATTAGTTTATATATATTATTAAAATCCTTGTTATTATTTTATATATCCCTTGTAGTATCTAATTAGAGAAAAAAGTTATTGTGATTTGGAAAATAATCCCAAATTGTGTTCTTAATAATTCCCAAAAAACAGTGAATATAGTTATGAATCATTTTCTACTTATAGATAAATATCATATCCAAGGGGCATCATTTTAACCAGATCATATCATTTTGTAACTCAATATTATCAATGAACTATTATTTTATCATGGATAATGTAATTCACTTCTACGACCTTTATTTCAATTATATAGTTTCTCCTATAAAAGGAATACATGTTTCTTAATATAGACATCAAACTATCCATATTTCTAACAATATCTATAATTTCCCCCACTAATGATGGATCATTTACACCATAACATAAATATAGTAATGGTATACCATTAAGATTCCATAGCCTCCACATATTCACATCCTAGTGTTGCTTCCTAGTATTTGAGATAATGTAGCTCATTGTCACCACTATATATGATGTAACACCCATACATTTTTAGAGTGTAATTAATTTAAAATAAATACCATGTTTGATTACATATAACCTAAAAAACACCAATCATAATCAAATCAAGAAAAACAATCAAAATATTATTCTTCAAATATGGTTGATACAACATTGTCATTGATTTGGAGGGTATGAATAACAATAACCACATTATAAAATATATATTGAAATATTACCTAATTAAAATTTATTTTTTAGTAAATAGAAACTAAGTACATACATTTGAATTATAATAATTAAATAACAAAATTTTAAGATCATTTAACGTTTTAATTGTTCATTTATTCCTAAAACACTTTTTTCATATATTTATTATTTTTTTAAAAGGTTAAATCTATTAAATTTATATTTTTATATTTATTAAATGAAATTAATTTTTAGATTCATTATACCAAAATTGAACTTATATTTATATTTGAACATTTTTCACAAATGGTTTATGTGTCGGTGAACAGTGTAAATTGTTGAATTTACAAATAATTTCATTTTATGAAATTATATTGATAACTGAATGGATTGAATTTTTATGAAATCTTTTTTATAGTCCAAATAAAATTTTATTATGTAATAAAATAAATTTAAAAATATATATTTTTATATAGAATTATTTTTTTCCATTTTGGAGATCTAAGTGATGGTTTTCTTCAATTAAAAAAATTATGTTCTTATCATTTAATCATGTTTTAACAAGGATTCTTTTAGTTTTTTAAGTAAAATTTTTCTCATGTTGTTTAATATAATTTAATTAATTCAATGGAAATCAAAAACATAAATTGTTTTTGTATATAATAATTTAATATACATAAAACATGAATGTTTATAAAAAATAAAATTCTTTTACTTAGGTGAAGAAATTGTTTCATATGTAAATACTTAATACTTTTAAATGAATATTTAGTAAATATAATAACATTCTTCACTATAATGACCCCTACCTTAGTTGTCATGAGTCGGTGTATTCATTATACATCAGAATATATACAATTAGAAAAATCCTATAGAACTGATCAATTTAGCAACATTAGAGAACTAGATATGTATATGATACCCATTTTACATAAGAATATAACACACACAACATAAAAGTGGGAAACACTTCTCATCATTGAACTCATTCTTGGAATTCATCCTCGTACAATGTCAAAATGATACTAAATATGGGTGATATCAATTTCTTAGTGAGTGTTATGTACAACATAATATTTCACGAATTAATTATGAATGATAATTATATAATGGTAAATAATAGAACAAAAATTATCTTTTAACAACATCACTCTAGGTATTGATATGAAATAATCAATATGGTAAGGATAAAAATTAAAAACAAAATCAATTTTCCAATAATCATGGATTGAAATGAAACCATATATAATAACATTGTTAAAATATCATGGATTATAATAAGGATGTTATTAATGATATAAGTTCCGAATTATTAAATTCCATGATATTCAGTATCATTATACCTCTAAAATAAGGACCTTTCACAGGATACATTAAATAAAACATATAGAAACCCACTTCATTAAGACAACATATTTGTCTAATGAGATATACTGATGCATCGTGGGATATATTATATTGGACCCCATACTTTATTGCATGTCCAAATCATTGCCCACATATAAAATTAACGATTTAAAAATCTAATCAATATTCTATATGAACAATCATACATATTTAGTAACGGATATATATTTACCTATATTACATCTTCTAATCAAATAATATTCAATGTATTCACAATATTTACAAATTATATATGATCTAATAAAAAAATATCTGTCATTAAATAATATAGATATTTATGAGAATTGTAATTTATATAGAAAAGTGATCACCTGAAAGTGATTTTTTAAAGATAATGATAACAATCACAATAGCAAGTGATATTGTATAATAACTTTTTAGCACATGGTCGTTTGTAATTAAAATCCACATGGATGATATAATGAAAATTTAACATAATATAAAATTAATATTGATTATGTCATGATATTACATGTCAAATGGGTGGTATATATAACATATAAATGTTAATCATTGCATTATAACAATTAAGACTCAATGGAATGTAAATTAAGATGGAGTCTCATACCTGAGGCTTTCTATTAATTTAATGTGATTTATGTTCATTTATATTAGATTTAATAATGTTTTTAATTTATACTATAACCTTAATAAAATTTAAAATATCATATATGATCCTCTTATAACATTTTACTACCCATTTTTTAATAGTATTTAAATATTTTCATTGTTTCATGTGTTAATTTCTCCTTTTTACCACTCATTATTTGTTAGAATAGTTCTGTTTTTTATAAATATTAAATATTTACATAACACCCATTATAATAATAAGTAAATAATAATCATATTTATATGTCAATTATACTTTTAACACCAATCACGAATTATGTTTTTGAGAAATTAAGTATGTTACTATCATGGAGACGGTAGGTCATACATTTGCATGACTAACATTTCAATTTTTCAAAGATCATTACGAAATGGATTAATGTAATATTATATATTTTCATAATGATAATAATATCATAAATACCTTTTTATATATTTTAATATTCTTATAAATATCATCATTGTGGTCTGTTAAAGAACACCGAGTTCACCTAGTGAAGGCGGTAGTCCGCACATACACAAATGATGTTATTAATTTTTTGTATAAGAAATAAAATGAAAAATTATTTTTTTTAGAATGATAATTATGCCATTTATATGACAATAATTTCATATTTATCACATATATTAATTAAATTCATCCTAATTTCTTTCTATGTTACACATTAGTAAAAGACAAATAACATCACTTTTATATGTTGTAGCCCACCGTACTCATGAGTGATGATATAGTATACCCAAAGAAATGGAAGATAAAAAATAAATATATTATATAGTGAATATATAGGTATTATTAGGATATAACTACATAATATATATATATATATACTTCAAGTACATCATTTTACCCAACTTTGATAGGTGGTAAATTAAAATTGATTGACATCGATTTACTAAACATTTGTCTACCGTAAACACGATTGATAGTTTCATTACCTTGTTAATGAATTCAGGGATGGTTATACGTCCTGAAAATTTTAAAATAACCAATATGTAAATGAAATATAATTATTTTATTATTTAATCATTTTCTAAATATAATTATTGGTGTTTTTGGAAGAAAAACTCCAAAAACACATATTGAAGAACTTCACCGGTTCTATGGGTAACCTTCTTATGTTTGCAAACAAATCCATCATAACCAGGATTTATTACCAAAATAAGTATTATTGTATGATTTTAAGGATTATGTAACGTAATTTTGGTTGGAAGTATCCAAAATAAATAGTTTATAAGTTTAATGAAAAGAGGAGAGGGGTGTCCTTTTATAAGTGAGGCGAATAGAAGACATGTAATTTTTTAAAACCAAAATGGATATATATGTTTTTTAAAATTAAAAAGAGAAAAAATGGGGTATAATATTAAATAATTAGTGGAATATTCAAAATATATCCATTCAATATATTTAACACATGTTTTATGTCAATTTAACCTTTATCCCTTTAGCTTAACCTCTCAATAAATCCATTTTACCTTAATATGGGTATTTATTTTTAACTATTTTCACTATTAATTATGATCAAATATTTTGTTGATATTCTTATAAAAGATATTTTATTATATTTACAAATATGGAATCAATTTTCCAAATTTAATTCATATAAGTAGAATAAATTATTTTAAATTTAATCTCTCATACGTGACAAGAAAGATGATTTATAAAGATAAAATGTTCAAAAGTCTACAAGATTTTTGTATCATAATTAAATATTAGAATTATTAAAATTTACTATATTAGAATAATAGATATATAATTGAACTTATTTTAATTTAAAAAAATTAAATATAAAATAATATGATAAATAATTTAAATCAAAAGCTAGTTTTTAATTAAAACTCATTAATTTACACTGCTCAACAAAAAATAAAACCCCTCAGAAAAAAATCCTAAAATTCTCCCAAATATAATTCTGATATTATTATTCCAACAATTAAGTATATTTCTTCAAATAATTATTCTAAAAGTGGTAAAAATTAATTATAAATCATGTGCTCAAATTGTGACTACACCGCCTTTAAAAAAATACTGTTTTTTAAAAAACATTTATTTTCATTTCAATGATTTATATTTTATTTATATATATATACATATATACATACTTTTTATAATTTATCTAGTACCATTCATACCATCTAATTTAAATACTATGTTATAATATTATACTATATTACAGTTCATTTCTACTTTGGGTTGTGTGTTCTATAGGCTATCATAGATATTAAGTTTAATTAACTATATTTTATGGGATATTTTAGCTCAGTGTCACATGTCACATATTATATAGAATAAAATGTTATTAATTTAGAATTTGGGGTGTTACATTCTCTGAAACAGAAATGAATTATGTCCTCTATATTTAAGGATGATCTCGATAACCAAGGGTATTGAATTTATAAATACCATTGTAGAAAACCCACATTATGATAGGGTTAATTATATTTCCTCTTAATAATAGTCAAATAGATGTAAAAAGGTCATATTGAATAGTAATATAACTATGTTTGTATGTTTGAGAACATAGGATATAAATGAAATCATGGATGTATAAAATAATACTAACCCTCAAGGATAAATAGAGAGTGATAGAAATCATTGATCACAAGAAACTGGCTAATATAGGGAACGTTAACAATCACAAAACAACAAACCAAAGATGTGTAAAAAATGTAATGACTATCATAAAAATTGATGATAATAGGAAATATTTTTTATTTCAAATTCATTTTCTTTGATTTTTTCATTCTTTTTCTCTATATGAATATAAGTTAATATACATACATGAAAAAAAATTATACCATAGGAAAAATTTAATGCTTTTTATATGATTTGACCAATTTCCTATTCATCCATCACTCTAAGAGATGAATATCTAAAATTTAGTTTTTATGCCAGTCACACTAATATTAATTTAAAACATATCAAAAGATCTATGAAATAATAACAATATATTCCTCAAATAATTACTAAAATAAAAATTGTTATAAAAAGTTATCCAATCACACCGAAAGTTAATCATTGTCCTTTACATCAATATTTTAACTACATGATATTCCAAAATACATATGAATAAATTCAAAAGGAAGGTAACTATGTAAAATTAATATTCCCTAGACAATTTAAATTGGTTTTTATTGTCACATTAAAAATATATGAGTACCAAGATCACAATAAAACCTTAATAAAAACAAGTAAATATACAAAAATAATAAATATGGCTGTAAAATAAACATCATAGATCCAAACTTATAGTAAAATTCAACAGTGTTTACATAAACCATAAAATCACAAACCAATTTCGTGGGCACTAATACAATCCCATAAATATAAAATTTTGATTAGTTTCTCAGTATATAGAAAATGTTAAGGGTTATCTCCATTTAATCATTAAATTTAAAAAAAGATAATCATCCATTCAATAAATTATCATGGTACCATTCGACACATGATTTCAAATCCATTAGAAATGGTACAGTATTACAATACTTGAACATTTCATGATTATTATATTGAAATTATCATGAATAAAATTCTTTTACAACATATTTCATGGATCCAAACACACATGAAAATAAATATTTCCACATTGGTTGTACCTAATGTATAATATTTAACTTCATACCTTATCTTACTCTAAATTATATTACGTTGATGATTGCAGAAATAATTTATATGTATCCCCATCTTCTTATAGTTGAATCATTTCACAGTAGAAATTTATTTCCTTCTGTTACCAACACAATCATGGTGGATTTTCTCTACAAACTTCTAGAAACTCTCATTACCATCAAGTAAATACCACTTTACGAAACTGTCACATATTGAAAAATAATTCTATCCCTTCTTCACATTATCCATTTTTTCTCCTCTTTCCTCTTCTTCTTTTATTTCCCTTTAAATCCACAAGACATGGATAATTATTTCACTATCATAATATAACATATAACTATTTCTTATTATATATAAAATGATTGATATATCATAGTTATGTATGGATTTTTCTTCATCCCTAAAAATAAATGGTCAATATTTCACCTCCTTTTGTGTATGTAATCCATATAATACATAGGTGACCTTGTAATGGTTGATTAATACTTCATACAACTATATTATTCCATTTTATTTATTCTAATAATTTTTCTATTTATATCATGTTGTCTCTCATAGGGGGAGTATTTATCTAATAAAGTCTCCTTAAATGATTTTTATTATATTATTTTTAATTCCTCTCCGACTCTATTATTCTTGATCAATGTCCACCATTAATCAATATCCCCTTAGAGAAAATACACTAAAAATGTAATCATTTCTGATTAACCATATTTCATGTCCATAAATATCTTCTCGAAATTATTAATACATTTATCGACTAACACTATATTAGTACCAAAAAATTATAGGGATGATTTTGCATAAAGAGATCCAAAATAGGATAATCTCATTCTGGAATAGGTTAGTCCATCTTGGAAAGTTGGTATCTTATAACCTGATTATGGTACCCTAATATAGACATAATTTTATCTATTCTAATATTACCTATATTGGAATCCTCGGATAAGAAATATCTATCTTTCCCATGAGTGTTGATTCCCATATTCCTTCAAGAGACCATTTCTAAAAAATTATGTAGCACCACATATTTCATGTATGTAACCTGTTATTTATGATTTATATGTATATAATGAGTTTTTGTGAATTAGGAAAGGGTTTCTAAACCTTTTTGTAGGATTTTAGTTCATTAATACAAGTTCATTATTTGATCATGGTATGGGAAAATCATGAAACACCTATAAAAACATTGTATTATGAGGTAGGGGAAAAAGGGATGGCGAACATGTGGTATATATTTTTTCAAATCCATGTTGAAGACTAAAAGAAACAATGTTACATCAGATAATGAGATTTTTCATGGTTAGATCATAGGTTTCTAACCAAGTGAGCGAACTATATAAGGTTTATACTAGTGATAGTGTATAGAGCACCATTAGTTCCATATTTTCCTAACTACGCGACTAACCATTCACGATTTTAATGTGAGGTCATAAAATTATGGATCTCACATGTTTTGACATCTAAGGCCCACCTTTTCTTATTATGTGTCCCTAAATCAATATTCACTCTTCCCAAAGGCCATAGAAGCTTCTCCTATCAATCTGGAAATGATCCTAAGGATCTTGTTGGTGTTCTGAAGCCAGATTCCTGTGATAAGTCATCATTATTTTATTGGTGGTTTTACTTATATCTAAATCTCACTATCTTTCTAATTTTTTATATCTATTTCTACTGTGGATAAATATAAAATTTTTGATTCCAAATATGATTATATTTTGTTATTTTTAATATATGGTAAGAGATCAATGGTGTGGTTCTGGATGTTCAACCCGATTCTATAGATGTGTTGGTGCTATTTTACCATTTTTCCATGTTTTTTGGTAGTATTATTTACTCTCAACTCTAGAAAATAAATTATGAAGGATTGATTTCCATATCATATTTTTTATTTAATTTGATTTTTTTCCTCAGTGAAATGATTGATAAAAATATTTATGAGTTTTGGTTTGTAGAAATTGATAAATTTTGTGTTTTTTGGAAAGATAATATTGTAACAAGATTTGAAAATAATTATTTTAAAATTGATATTTTTGGTTTTTTTGCATGGAAAAATATTTTCAAATTTTTTATAGAAATAGGTTTTGCATATGTTGTCTTTTTTCATCAGATTTTTGTGATTGTGTTGTGTGTTTTCATGTGAATTGAGATATATACATGTATAAAGACCCCCACCCCTCCAATAAAATGTTTTTATGGATATAGGAACGTAAAACCACATTAAATGTTGTATAATATGTTATGTATTATTGAAATGATGTCTCACCAATAGCATGTGTTGGGAGGTATATGGTTTCATGTGGGGTTTCCTGTGTGGATATTTTAATGGAATGGGTAATGACAAAAAAAAATTTGAAATGGTTTTATAGAACTAACTGGCTTATTCCCTTGGAACATGATATTGTTTTGTAAAAACTTATTTATTTTGACACATTTTTATATTCCAACATAAACAATTTTAGGAATTATTTTATATAATTGTTATATCATGTTCTATCTTTGTAGCGTGAGTAAGGATGTCATTTGGAGGAAACATGTTGAGTTTTGTTTCTCACCAATAATTTGGCACTTTGGTGCTTTTGTATGTGTTCATTATCAGTAAATGGGATAATGTAATGTATCAAACTTATTTAGAATAACATTTTGATACTTGGGATGTTTCATGTTGTTAGATCATAGAGTATGTTGGGGAATGAAGTTTTTTATTAGACTCTTAGTGTTTTGTCTTCTGATGTGTACATTGATGTTATAGTCTTCAATTATGGTACATGGTTTTGATTTATTTTTAATATCAATGGTTTCCTTTGAGTTTTTTTTCATGGATATAAGGATTCATGTATTGGTATATTTCATTACGGCATGTATGGTCAGTTTTTTTATTTTCAAAGGGAATATATTCCCCCAATATTTAATGAATCCTTGAGCATTTATTTTGAGCCTTTATCATCTTGGGTATGTCACATGTGGCCAACTAATACCCTTTAACCATCTCAAGTTAATGAGGATGGGTGGGATATTACACATTTTATCAATATTTGTCTTCTAAATTATCTTATGGAACAATTGGTCAGTAGTTCGGTCGATCTCAGAGTTGAAATTCATTATGGCATATTCCTTGTTCTGGGTTGGTAGAAATGAGTATTATTTTTAGTCATGAAATTTAGAGCATAAAAATACATATCTATCCTTTATATGTTGAAAATAAAATTTCCCAGGAGTTGGGTACATAATTTTTTTGGATACATTTAAAGGAATTGTAATCTCATTGTCATGGGTTTGTCTAATGAGACGAGCATGACACTTATGAAGAAATGACTTCCCACAAGGATTAAATATTTCATTTGGTGTAATTATTTATGTTTTCAATAAATATGTTCTTTTTAAAAAAAATATTGAATTTTTCATATTTATTTATTTTAAAATGGATTTGTAGTAAAATTTTGAAATATATAGAATTTCAAAAGATAGATGATATTTTTTAAAAAGGATTAAACATTGTAAAGGATGATTTTGGAAAGCATTGATGTGATTGAATGATTTGGTAGATTTTGAAATTCAAATACTTTAGTAAATATAGGTTGAGATTAATGGTTTTTGATTATTTTATAGAATGTTAGACCTGGTAGATGTCAAAGAAACCAAATAGAGGATACTGGTGAGAATGTGGTTGCACCTAAGCCACAGGTGAATGGACAGCTTGTTCAGAATAATGTTCAAGCATTTCAGGTTGTGGAATGTGGGAATAAGAGGGATGATTCAAGGAAAGTGAATCAATTTGTACAATTCAAAAATAGAATCCACCCATCTTCCAGGGCGATTTTGAACCAAAAAAGGTAGAGGTGTAGTTGAATAGGATGAATTGTATCATAAATTTCATCAACCCACTTGCAGAGTCGAAAGTCAATATAGTATCATATATGATGGAATATCTTTCACTATGTTGGTGGAATTTATCTATTTAAGAAAAAATAAATGAATGAATTGGTTGAGAGGATTTTGAGGAGTTATTTTTCAAACAATTCTATACTCATACAATAAAAATTCAAAAAATTAACGTTATATTCATCTTGATTAAAAAAAATTGGCATGGAATATGCGGCCAAAATCCTAAATATACTGCACTTTGCAGCCAAGGATACTACTAGTGAATCCATGAAGTCGAGTATCATTGAATCAGGTCATAGGAAATAGATTCACTCAAATAATGTTGTGCTCTATATTACAGACTATACATAAATGGTGAATATAGTGATGTTGAATGAATGAGATATCTTAGAAGATAGAGGATGATGAATAATATTGATACCCATAGTAAACTATGGAAACTATAACCTTGGAAGAAATAAAAAGAGGGTAACCAACATCGAAGGTGGATGTATGAATCAAAATCAGATTGTTGGATCAATAATCCATTCTCCATGACCCAAGATAAAAGAATGATGTTTCCAATGTGGTTTATTTGACCACATAAAGTGGGAGTTAAGGGAACAACATAGATAATGACAAAATTGGAATCAAATATGAAATATTCCACTCCATAGTTGAAATTCTATAAGGTCATGGGTTCAAAAAACTATTTAGGTGTCTCTAAGATTGTATTCTTCATCCAAATGAGTGATCCAGAAAAATTATCATCAACATAATGGATTTAGCCACGAATATTTCAGGAAAACCATAACTCCTTATATAGTTAAATATAAATCTAGAAATATTGAACAACATGTTTTGAAAAATAATTTATATAGATCTAAGTATGTTATTATGGAGTATTAGTCTAGACCATCTACAGTGGGAGTTATGATTCTTTTAAATTCTATCATAATGATTTTCATCGATAGGGATGCAACCCATTCATTTATTGTTTATCATGTTATTTATTTTCTATGATTAATAGTTAAGATGATTCATCCTTTTATAAAACATCAACCTCTTCTTTTTCCAATAGTGTTTTGATCTTTCTATTATAGATCTTGTTCTATAATGGTTGATGGAGGTGAGGTAAAATGGGACTTCTCGATGCTTTAGATGGATTTTTTCAATATAATTATATATATGGGGTGGTTAATAATGATTAAGGCCCACATCTACTATTATACATGAATATTATTTTTTATGACTGAAGATTGTAGTGAGAATCTCTTTTTAGGGGACAACAATGATATGGTATATGAAATAGGCTTCTTCAAACCAGCTATTGGAACAATCTAGTACCAGTTTTTAGCAGTATCATTTACAAAGATTGATGATATTGAGAAGAATATTTTTCAATAGTGGTGAATTGATTTCAAAAATTTATTTCATAATAACTTTTTTTGGTTTCCACCTGTAAGATAAGTGGAGTGTATGATTGATCTCTTTTCGGGACGAATCCTATTTCACATCCATCTTAATGGATAAAACCAATAGAATTAAGGGAATTGAAATTGATGTTAGAAGAGATGAAAAGAAAATGTTTCACTCATATGATAATATCTCTATTTGTAGCACCATCCATGTTTTTCAAAACGGTAGTTGGAACTTTTAGTTTGTGTTTGGATTATCATAAGCTTAGCAATGTTATCATAAAGAACAAGTATCCAGATTCTAGAAGAGAAATGGTTGCTTGTGTAGGACCATAGGGAGTACGCGCCTCACGCGCCCCCCCTTTTTTCAAAATCTCCCGCCCGTTATCCCAGATCTAGGCCGCTCGGATGTGCCACTGTCGGCTCTAGCCACCATAGCTCCTGGATCTTCTGGGAGCTTTCCCCCGGCACTGTGGCCGCCCCCAGAATGTCTCATGTTTCCCCTATCTTCGGTGCCGCTTTCATAGATTCCCATTTCCCCCGGCTCATGTTCCCCCTCAACCCTGCTTCCCAGCGGTGTCCCTCCCCCCGCTGGTGGTATCACATGATAGCTCATGTCTAACGGTTGAGGTTCCAGCATTGGCCTTTGAAGAGGTGGCGACATGCCTCCACTGGACGCTTGTGGCCTGGTTTGGGGCGTAGAAACCTCCGATCTCATTTTTTCAGTGCTTGGTAGGTTCATGGGGCATGTCTTCCCTTCTGATGATCTCAGCCATACACTGAAATTCATTACTTGTGGTTCTTGGTTCGGAAGCTGACTTTGTCCATGTGTGGTATTGGGCCCCGAGGACCTAGGGTAGATGGTGCTACAGCCTAGATGGTTGGTCGATGGATGCGCACAATGGGAAGTAAAGTCCCCTATTAGAGGTGTGTCTCAGCAATCATGGTATCCCACTTCCCTTCCATAAATCTGGCTTCCTCAAGGCCATAGGCGACTCGCTAGGGGGTTTTCTCTGCTCTGGTGAACGTACATGGAGCTGCTAAGATGCTTCAAAGGCCATGATCTGTGTTGAAATGGACATCTCGAGCCACCCTCCTGACTGCATCTCTCTTCGAGTCAAGGACTCCTTCAGTTGGTCGTAGCCTATTCTCTTCCCCACCTACCCGTTGTTCTATTCTTAGTGATCCCTCCAAGGGAACTCCCTCTATGTTTGTCATAAAATCCATCAGGGTGGTATCCATCTTCCTCGGCATCTAGTGCCTACCCATCCAGCCCAAGCATCCTCATCCGCTGGCCATGAAATCTCATAGGTCACTACATCGGTGGTTTCCCCGGATCCTCTCCCTAGGAAGTCTCTTCTGGTGGCTCCTAGTTCAACCCCCCAACGGCTCCCCCTACTCTATTGGGGGCTTGCTCCCTTTTCAGAACTCCTCACAAGCTTCATTGTCTCCCGTTCATCCCCCTTCCCTTATAATTCCAGGCATGTGGAACAACTTCCTCCTCCTCCCCGCAGACCCAGACCCTCCACCCAGGTGCTCCTGCACCTTCCCGATTTGCAGTCATTTCTGAAGGTTTTATTGCATAGGGTACATCTTGCCCCAACCACCAGCCTCTCTCCCTTTCACTCGGACGTTGTACCCTGTGCCGCCCCCTCCTCCCTCTCCTCCTTTATTCTGTCGGCCCCCCTCTCTTGACTCTCCAGCCTCCCTCTCCCACCCTCTCCCCTCTTCCTGAGGTCTCATCCCCCACCTGAGCTTAGGAATGGTATGCTTCCCCACAGTCCTCCAGGATGGGACGAAACTTGGGGCTTTCCCACTCTGTAAAGGATCCCTCCTCTATGCCTTCTTCCCCAGCCGGCAGTACAGGTCGGTGCACTCGAGCTCAGGATATGAAGATTTGGGAACTATCTCCATCATGCTCCTCGTAGGATAGGAGTCCCAGAGCTAGATCTAGGATTTTTCCTGTCTAATGTATCCTATGGTTTTCTGGAACACCCGGGGCTTCGGTGATCAGTCCAAAATGGACTTTCTTGCAGCAAAGGTTCGTAAGCAAAAGTTCAGTCTCATCGCCGTCAAGGGGAATAAAAAGACCTCTCCAAAGTCTATGATTTCCCTAGAAGGCTATCCGTGCAAGGGTTCATTAATGCAGAGCCTACCATCAAACATATCTGGATCTTTTGGAATCCGCATATCGATGTCGATCTCGTTCAGGCGGGTGACCATCATATAACCGCCAAGATATCCTATGATAATGTAGACCATTTTGTATCCTTCATTAATGGGATCTATGACTATTAGAAACGCGAGACCGTATGGCAAGATCTATCTAGCTGCGATCCGGGTAACTGTCCATGGATATTCGGAGGGGATTGGAACATTATTGTGGACCTCGATGAAAAGATGGGAAGGGGTACCTTCCCCAGGAAAATGAGTCAGTCCATTTCTTGTTTCATGTAAGCCAATGACCTCATGGATCGTCTATTCAGTAGAGAACACTTCACCATGTGAAACAACCAACATGGTCTACGGTGCTCCTTGATCCATTTGGACCGGTTCTTGGGAAACATGCAGTCCATTTCTGTGTACCCCAACATTAAAGTCATCCATATGGTGTGTGACCCCTCCGACCACTCCCTGCTCTTTGGTTTTACCTCTACAAAGAATCAGTCACCTACGGCAACTAAATTCTCTCACAAGTGGGCCAACATTCTTGGATTTTAGGATACTTTTAGACACTCTTGGTGTGTACCTGTTCAAGGGAGGTTGTGGATTGCCTTTCACAACAAGCTTCGAAGGCTCAAAAGCCAGCTTGCGGACTAAGCCAAATCCTTCCCTCTGAGTCATGGGGTCATGGAGACTGCAATGCAGGATATTGAACATATTAAAGTGAGCCTTGAAGGAAATTGGGCTGAAATAGTTTTTGATGAATTATCCAGGAAGAAATCCATCTTTACATTTATGTTGCTTCGTCAATATTGGATGGTGAGGGAGTTCTCGAGAGTTAGATGGATGTATGAGGGTGACATGAACACCGCCTTCTTCCATTCGTGCATTAAGGAAAGGAAGTGAATGATCCAACCTTACATCCTTTTGGAGGATTGTTCATACTAGAAAGATATGGAGGTGGTGGGGAATCTTGACCACTCTTTCTTCGGAGACCTCCTCGTAGGTCTCAACCCCTACATGCCTGAAGGTTACCTCAGGGAAGAAGTAGAGTTCATTGCAGAGATCTCTATTCAGATGTCTCCTGAGGCCAATGGGATGATTGAGGCCCTTCCGTAGGAGGTAGATATTCATGAGGTGATTAGGAACCTCAAACCGGAAAGTGCTCCAGGCCGAGATGTATTTCTAGGATCCTTCTATAGAGATGCATGGGAGGTGGTCAAATTCAATCTCACTGAGATGATCCAAGACTTTTTCATGGGTGGGCCTCTCCCTCGTGTGGTGGCAGCAATGGCTCGGGTTCTTATCTCTAAAACAGAGAACCCATCGTCAATCTTCCGGTATCTCCTGGTTAGTATGTGTAACTTCCACTACAAAATCCTTACAACCATCAGTAACACTAGATTGGCCACTCACCTCTCTAGATGGATATCTTTGGGACAACACAGTTTTGTAAAAGATCTTTCTATCCAAAGGGGGATTTCATAGGCCTAGGATATGGATGTAGATATCAACTCCAAGTCCCACGGCTCTAATCTCATCATTAAATTGGACATGAACAGAGCCTGCGATTGAATCAAATGGGGATTTATCAATAAGCTCCTATAATGTATGTGCCTCTCTCCTTGGTCGATGGATCTCATCTTTCGGTGATATATCTCTTCATGGCTGGCAGTGCATTTTATGGGGAAATATTACGGTTTCTTAAAGGTTGTTCGGGGCCTAAGGTAGGGATACCCCCTCTCTCCGAGCCTCTTTATCCTCTCGCAGGAAATCCTTAGCCACCTCATCCTCAAAAACATGATCAATGGTAGGATCATCCCCTACAAGAGAAGAGGGAACTCCACCTCCATCTCCCACCTAATGTTCACCGATGACATAATGATCTTCCTAAATGAAAATAGATGGTCCCTTTGTGGCATCATTAAGGTTATTTGGGACTATTGCTATTAGAGAGGTCATGTTATCAACAATATCAACAGAAATGTGTAAATCTACAAAAAAATCCCTCCAAACCGGGTTGTCTCCATCTGCAACCTTCTCGGTATTGAAAGTGGGTACTGGCCGATGAACAACCTGGGGGCCCCCATCTCCCAGAGAAGCCTCCGAATCAAGGATTTTGATCACATTGTGTGCCTCATCTCCGACAGGATCCTCAACTGGAACAATAAATACCTTTCATTCGGAGGCCACATTTCTCTGGTTAACAGTGTTCTTGCAGCCACCCCAGTCCATTCCCTCTCATCCCTCAAAGTTCCCAAATCAGTTATCAAGAATATTGACAAGATCTTGGCATAGTTCATATGGGATAAAATGGATGAATGAAAAATCTCTTGGGTCTCATGGAGGAGGATGGAGAGACCTACTCAGGAGGGTGGAATTGATGTTCGTAGTCTCACGGATACCTTGCTCTGCATGAAGGCCAAATAGGCCTGGGAGATTCATTAAAGGAGAACTTTATGGCGGAAAACCATTGGAAATAATCTTTTTGATGCCTCGCTGATGGAAGCAGGGCACCTGTCCCATTTTATGTAGAACCTCTTGCCTCTCTTTTCCTCTCTTCTTCCCCACATCCGGTGGATGATTGGCCAGGGGAAAGTTTCCTTCTGGCATGCCAACTGGGCAGGATGTGCGGTTGGCTTTCCGATGTGCCCTGCTTACAACATTTCATTTGAAGAGTCCTACAACTACCGATCCTTTACTAAGGCAGTACTAGACCCGGAAAAACAAGAAATTTTTCATCTCATTGTCGTCAACATGGAAGCAAATAGATTCATTTTCACTCCCTCTCAATCAGGAGCTTACTCTTCCAAAACCAGCCACAGTATCCTCATTCTCTCACCCCACCATGATCCATGGAACAATCTCCATTAGCTCAAGCACATCCCGTCAAAACTTAACTTCCTCACATGGGGGATGAGAAAGGGATCCCTTTCCACAGATGATAATATCAAAAAATATGGTATCCCAATCTCTTCCCACTGCTTGTGTTGCAACGCCCATAAAGAGGAAAGTCTGGAGCATCTCTTCTATGAGGGGGAATGAGCCCAAGAGGTCCATCACGGCTTTCGGACTTTCACTATTGTGCACAAATGTGATCCATATGAGGCGTTGTTCATCCCTTTCTGGTTTCAGGGATCGGGTGACAACGGTGTGGAACGGATAGCATGGGCCTTCATTATGCATGTAGGAGCATGGTGTATCTGGAAAGAGAGGAATAATGCACTCTTTAAAGCGATCGTCTCCTCTGGGTGGACCGTCATTGCCAGAACATGTGGCCTCCTGCTCGACCTGAATAGATTTATCAAGGGATGGAATGAAGCCCCCTCGCTCCTATTTTTGCATCTGCGCATCCACAGTCTTTGAGAGGCATTTCCTCAGGGAAATTGGGTCTGGTGGAATCCCCCCTCTAGTGGATTTAAGCTCAACATGGATGGCTCCTGCTCAAAGGGATTCACGAAGGGATGTGGGGTGTTTCACGACGTCAGTTTCTCATTCTTGTTTACCTTCTCGGTTTTCTTGGGAAAGGGTACCTATATCCATGTGAATGCTCTCTCCAATATTTCAGGCCTTTCCCTATGCCAGCAGGGGGGGCCTTTTTATCATTGAAGATGAAAAGGATTCTCTCGTCCTCCTCAACTCTTTACAAGGCACATGGAATTCCCCTTGGCCTATCACATACTACATCAGGAAAAGAAGAATCTTTCTCTCCCACACCCGGGTGAAACATACGTGGAACGAAGGAAATAAGGTGGTAGATCATATGGAATCCATTACGGCCCAAGGCCTTGGTACCTCATGTTTTTACAATACTACTGAACTTAACCCTAAAGGGGTCACCCTCTGATAGGGCATGCCCTCGGCATGCACTAAATTCTCCCCTCCCCCCCAGGCCCTCTTCGGTTGTACCTCTAGACTTGTTCTCTCCCCTTCCCCTCTAATAAATAATCAAAGATGAAGATGATGACAAGTGTCTACATCCTTGAATTGATGATATCATCGATCAATTGAGGGGAGCTCAATGGTTCTCCAAAATTTAATTTTGATCAGAATATCACCAATTGTAGGTTAGCAAGGAGTATATATGAAAGGCATCTTTTAGTAGTAGATATGTCCATTACGATTATGATTTAATGCAATTTGGTCTTACGAATGCACTAGCAGACTTTGTGGAATAAATGTCATTGACATTTAATCACTATTTTGATGCCTTCATCATGTTGTATGTAGATGACGTATTGATGTATTCATATTCAAAGGATGAACATGAGAAAAAACATGGTGACAATAAAAGGAATGTTGATAGATTGTTGGTTGTATGAAAAAATATCAAATAATTATTTTTGAATATAAGGAATTTTCCATCATTGACATGTAATCACTGAAAAATCTATTTATGTGGATCTAGAAATGGTAGAAGTTTTTACCTCTTGAAAACCACCAAATAATGTCTTCAAGATACATATTTTCCTTGGTATATCTAGTTATTACCAACGGGTTGTTCATGATGTATCATGACTAGCTTTACTTATGACATCTCGGACAAATAAAATGTTTCATTCCAATGGGATGAGGAATTTAATAATTCTTTTGAAGAGTTAAATGTTTACATTACATCATCAAAAAATTTCATTTTTCCAAAATATGGACAAGGGTATGTGGTTTATTTTGATTCATCAGGATTTGGGTTGGGGTGTGTTATCATGAAAGGATAAAACATTGTTACTTATGGAACAAGGTAGTAATGGGTGACTTAGAAGAGCTACCCAAAAATTTATTTTCAGTTTGATTTTATAGTCCATGACTTAAATACTTCATTTCAATATCACTTTTGTATGAAAATTACTATATTTACAGATCATAAGATCTGTAATCATATTTTCTCACAATTTTATTTGAACCTATGAAAATTTTTATTAACAGAGTACCTCAAAATGGTTGACATTGATTGGATTTATACACCTGATAAAAGAAATTTTGTTTCATATTCCTAAATCAGGAATTAATATAATCATATGAAAAAAATCATTATATGAGTTGCAGTTTATATCAGTCCTAGTTGAAATTCACTTGGACTATGAAGACCAAGGTGATCATACAATATTCTTTCTAGTTTCGTTTATTCATAATTTGCTGTAGATTGTTAAATAATAACATACATATGATTCAAAATATGTGCCTAGGAGGTCTAAACCAAAATTTGGGGAGACCATTCAGGGATGTATAATGGATGACCGTTCAGTTTTTCTGTTTGGGAATAGGTTGGTCATATATATGGCTTGTTTGGAACAAGTTGTTCATGATTACCACCATTCAATATGGTATGTTTATCCGGAAATATAGTATATCTATAAGGTTCTGAGAGTAATGTTATGGTGGGTTGGAATAAAATGGAAGTTGGTTGAGTATGTTTCTAAATGATCAACAAGTCATCAGATTAAGGTAGAGCATTGGAGAATAGAAGGTATGTTGTAGTTTTTACCAATTACCATTTTGAAATGGGATTATATATATGTATATTTTTAACCAGACTCCCAAAAATAGTTAAGAAACATGATTATATATGGGTGATAGAAAATCATCTCACAATGTTGTCACATTCCATCCAATTCATAAATATCAAATGGTGGATGGATTGTAAAAAAATCTATTTCTGACAATTGTAAAGAGTCATGGAATTCTATATTTAATCATGTTAGAAGGTGATCTGAGGTTTATTTCTCATTTTTAATATCGTTACAGAATTACTATAGGAGTATGTTAAAAATGATCATGGTGTATTATCTTAAGACAGATGGAAAATTACAAAGGATGGTAAAAATGATAGAAGATATGTGCCGGGTTTGTATAATGGATTTTGGTGGCTCATCAGATTAGAACGCACCATTAGTGGATTTATCATATTACATATATTATTAGGCATTGATATATATAGCTACCTTTTAAGAATTGTATGTGTAACCTTTTAATTCTCCACTCTATTGGGATGAAATAGGTGTGACTTCACTGGTTGTGTTGATCCTAGTCCATGAAACAATAGAAACAGTTTAGTTGATCATGAAATGGACAGAGACATCATAAAGTCATCAGAAATAATACAAGGATAATCATCGATGGATATTGTGCTTCATGGTGAGTGATCATGTGTTTTTAAGAATTTTTAAGGATTAGAAATGTTTTTTCTGGGTATCCAATGAATTTATCTCCTATTTACAAAGTTCCTCTTTAGATAATTGAACTGGTCTGAAAGGTGGAATATCATTTTTCATTTCCACCATAGTTTAGTGAGGTGCATAATTTTTTCATGTATCTCAATTAATAAATAATCATCTAGATTCAAACCGTGTGATGTTTTGGGATCATATTGAACTTGTTTTGTATTCTTCATTTGTACATATCTTATTGTGGATTATATTTATGAAAGAGAGTTTCTTGTGTGGAAAACAATTGCTCTAGGGTAGGTTTTGTGGTATAATGGTAAGATTCATGAATATTCATGGGAAAAGGAGATATATATATAAGTGTAATGTAAAGATATATTTCAGGATAATTATATTTTTCTACTTAATTGTGATTGAATTTCCAATGATATGGTGAATTGTGCACCTCGGTTTCATGTATTTAACCCTATATTTATTTTTTATCAATATAATGTGATTACGTGATGTTAGGAAATGTTTGGAAACCTTTTTGAATATTTTTTGAACATTTTTATATGTGAAAATTTTGATAATGGTTTGGGAAAACCGTGAAACACCTGTAGAAAACCATGCACAATGAGGCAGGGGATAATGTTAAGGTGCACAGGTGGCGCGTGGGTTTTCCATACTGTGTGGAAGCGTAAGAGAAAGAAAGATATATAGGAATGTGGGATTCCAAATAGTTACCACATTATTTTCTAACCATGTGATCTAGAAATGTGAGTTTCATTGTTTTGATAGTGGCATGCACATGGTTAGTGCACGATATTGCTAACCATGAGTCCAAATTTGCACATTTTAAAAGTGTGATGCACAAATTTGGGATCTCACCAATTTTGACCTATAATTCTCTCATTTATCATTTTATGCTTCCATAATTTTATATTCACTCTTCATAAAGGCTATGGAAGATTCTTCGATCAATTTGTAGGTGATTTGAGGACTTCTCTTGGGTTTTTGAATCCATATTCTCGTGGTAAGTCATATTTCATGGTTTTTTTTCGTGGAACAAATTCTCCCTCTCTGTCAATTTATTAAATTTATATTAAATTTGGATATAATTAATATATTTTATTCCATATATGATTTTTTTCATATTGATCATATAAAAAGTGATCTACGGTGGGGTTATTTAGTTTCAAGCTGATTCCATAGATGTTTTCATGTCATTTTACTATTTTCTCTATGTTTTATGAGGTAGCTCAATTCACTGTCAACTCCTCTATATATAAAATGAAGGATTTATTTCAAATTCATGGTTTTCATAAAATTTATTCTGTTTCTGTTGTGCATGTTTTTATAAAAACCCATTTATATAACGATTTGAGGAAATTGGAAAATTTGGTGTTTTGTTGGAAATAGTATTTGGTAAAATGATTTTAAAATTACTATTTGGATTTATTATATAAAATCAATTTCACTATAAAAAATTATTGAAATGGGTTTGGTATACTTGGTTTTGGCCTTGTTTTGGCAGGGTTTTGTTGCATGTGTTCAAATTTAATGGGATGGATAAGGGTGTGAAGTACTCCATTAAAAGGATAGGATAAATATTGGCATGAAGTATCCCCATCAATGCGGCTCACTAAGTGATGGCTTAGGAAATTATTGACTCCCAACTCTTGAGTACCTGGATGTAAATTGCCTATTCCATAGTTTAATGTGTGATTATATGGAATGTAATGGGTTATGAAAATAATGTAATTTGTGAAATGGTTTTAGATAATTTCATGGAACCTTCCCTTGAATATGATATTGATTTATAAAAATTGTTTTGTTATGAAACTAGTTTATATTCCGATATTTTTTAAGGAATTTTCTTATATAAATAATTTTATATAATTTTTTTAGCATGTAAAATCATAGTGGCATGAGTAGAGGTGTCATTTGGCCAAAACATAATGTGTTTCATTACTCACCACTATATTGGGACATTGGTACTTTTTTCCAATGTTGTTTATCGAGACATGGGAATATGTAAAGTATCACATAGATTTCATTATACTTCATGATATGTTGGATGTTTTGTAATGTTCAAGAATGGATCTAGTTGGATCTTGGGGTTTTTTCATTGGTGTCTTTGTCATTATTTTATACTGTTTACTTTGATTTTGTAATCTTCCACTATGGAAAATGGTTTTGGTTTAGTTAATGTAAATGGTTTTCTTTGGCTGTTATTTAATGGATATAATTCATCTTGAAGTGGATTATTTCATTATTTAATTTATGTTTTTTTTTATTTATTTTCAAACGTAAAATCATCCTTCAATAGTTAATGAAGCCCTTACTATTTATTTTTATTCTTTAACTCCAAATATGATTTTTATTTGAAAAGAGTGAAAAACAAGAACACCAAACTAAGGTTTCTTAAGAGAGTGTTATTTGAGGAAATACCCTCTAATCAAATTCACATGCTAAGGATACAGCCAATTGATGGTGAGAAGACAAGTAGTGATAGAGCTCTGGTCCTCCAAAGAAGCTAGGAGATCTACGACCCTATTACCCTCGCGCCAAGTATGGGTTACCTAGATGTTGTTTCCAAGAAATTCTATACATTTGCGAACTGTATAGTCCATAGACAATGGAGAAGATTCATTACCACTCATGGAATCATGAAGGAACTTATATTAGGTTTCCATATAGGTGATGTCCATGTTCACTTACATGCAAAGGGAGATCATGGTGAGCATCGCTTTGGCCTCGTTCTAATGTGAGGTACCATTTTTTAGAATAATGTGTAAGACAAACACATATTTTTCCTGGTCTAAGAACCACACCCCTCCTCTCACGATTCCCATAATACTAGAACCATTCGAATTAAATTTTTAACATGAAGAGGGAGGGGTCCTACAATTAGAATTCCAGTGTAACTTGTCAAAGAATAGAAATGAAGATTAGATTATGACCTGAAGAAGCCACAATGAAGTATCAACCCTACAATCAAAGGTGGGATAGACCGTATCCACTAGTAGGAAATGATTTATCACATTGATGGACCTCACAGAGGGGATATGACCATCATATATGGTCTGGTTTGTAGCTTTCCACAAACACCATCACTCAGCATTATACATCACAGCTCGATCCATATGTTCCATATCAGTGTCCGAAAATCCATGGAACTATCATTACAAGAACGTAGAATCCCTGATATCACATGAGTAGTTGTTTGAAAGGACTCCAAAGAAGGTCCACATTACATGATCCCATTCCCCTTCATTGAAAAGCTGAAAAGGTCACTCCTCCTGCCTAATCCTACAAAAATGGAACCATGAAGAGGGACTCATTTCAAACATCAGGATATTTATTTCCTTGGAAATGGATTGGTTCTAAATGTTCTATAAAAAATTTAATTTTCTTGATTCTTGTTACACCACAACACATCTTTTTAGATTTCCTGAGGATTATTTACAAAAAACATCACACAAAAACCCCTAGTAGTGATGGCACCTAAGGGAGAAATAGTAAACACACATATACCAGGCTCAGAATTGAACATGATGGCTTTGAGGAGGTCATATATTCCCCCATCTAGAATAGACTTGGTAAAACTAGGGTAAATACTCACTTCCTTGACTATGACTGGGGGCGTATAAAATTTGAGAATAGATCCCACCTAGTTGCGACTCTAGAGGTTAATATCCCATGTGAAAACTATACAAAGAGATTTCTGTTGAAGAATATGAATAAATGGGTAAATGATTGACCAAAAGAGATACACATGTCCTCACTCCGCCTCCGCATTTCTCCCACTCATATTGGACGTGGACCTTCACCAATGTGTACTTTCCTCTAGAATATCATACCTGATCTTGGCATGCATGTAATGGAGGATACTATATAGAATCCTTGCATTGATCCCCCCGTTGTGCCTAGGACTTTCCAATCTGTCCCATGAGGCCTAGTGAAACTTCCCTTCTGATAGATCATCCTAGGTAAAACTACATAGATCCTTATCAATAATTTCAATGACTCTGTGTATTACATTGAAATAGGACAACTTGTGGATAGGAAAAACAGAAAAAAATGATATTAACCAGGTTGATGAAGCCCATGAAAGAAAGGTAGTGGTTCTTCTAGTTGATGATTAGGCTAGTTATCCTATTAAAAATTAGATCAATATCACTAACCCGAATCATACATGATGAATTGGGCATGCACATGTACTGCATGTGGAAGGACCCACATTTCATGTTGAGGTGGCTACACAGTGAGGAAATTTTTCTAGGAGCGCACATGTGATAGATGAAAATATTACTTTTTTGAATTACTAAAAACATTCCCACTCCATTATCAGTAGACCTCATTGATGTTCTTGATGCCTCGAATGAAAAAATTTCATCCATTCTTTAAGATGGTTCCATCATCCGCAAATATTAAGAGAGATATCATTAAGAGGTTCGTATTCCTTCTATAAGGTAGAATGAATCCCTTAGATAGGCCTCCGTTGATATGTCGGCTTAGAATGTCTTGAACGAGGATGAAAATACTGGGTGAGATCGGATCTCCCTGTTGAAGGTCACTCATAGCTTTAAAGAAACCAAGAGACTTTCCCAATAAGGAAACTGCCAACCATGACATGCTAAAAATTTTGAAAACAGGTCCATAGCCCTAGTTGAGAACCCCATTGTTGCATGAAATCTATTTAGAAAACACCATTCAATATGATGGTTTGCCTTTTCCATATCATATTTGATCGCCAAATTCAATCCATGGGTCCTTTCTTTAATGTGTCTCATCACCTCCTGCACTAGAGTAATAGCTCCCTGTATAGAGAAGCCTATAAAAATCCTATGTTTCATAATGTAGATGCATCATGGTATGAATTTAGATAGTCTCTGGTTAATTAAACTTACTAGAATCTAATAGGGGAAGTTACCAAAACTCAATGGTCTATAATGAGATATAGAAGAAGTGTCCTTAATCATTGGAGTGAGGAACATGGTGGTAGCTCTTACAACCTGAAGTAGTCTCCCAACTCATAAATAGTCCTAAATAGCTTCTACTGATGTCCCCCTGTACCACCTACCATCCCCCCCCTTAAAATGAGCCTGGGAAACTATCCGGCCCATCTGAACGATCAGAGTTAAGATTCATCACTGCTAGATATATTTCATCATCATTCGAGATCACCTCTTTGATTTCATTTTATAGGTGAGACACTATAGTGGGAATCACCTACCATAGATCCATATAATCACTTGGATATACACTTCACATCCTTGAGTTAGATCCATCAAGGATTTCGCTAAAAAAATTATGAGACATTCCCCCAACTATATAACAATCCTCTGTATGGGTTTCATCATCAAGAAAAATGTCGGGTTTGTTCATTCGTCTCCTTTATCAGACATAAGAATGGAAGAATGAAATGTTTTTATTTCCCTCATGAATCTATTTCACATGATATCTCTCATAATCTAGTCTCTCCAATTTATGAATTTGTTCTTCCCAGCAAGCATTCTTACCAACTAACTCTTCGAACACAAAGTCACACCATGACTCCCCGAGACTGGATCCCAAGTTAGCGATACTTTGTTTCATTGTCTCCATGTCCTAGTTAAAGGTAAGATTCCAACTGGTCCATTCATAAATCCTTATCTTTAAACACCATAGTTTTTTATGAAGAGTCACCCAGGTTCTCTCATGAGTTGGTTTTCCCCACAACTCTCTTACAAGTAGTTGATAAACAGGGATTCAAGACATCTTGTTTCAAGACCTGAAGGACTCTGGGAAATCCATCCTATAAGGAATAGAAACCATTAAGGGAGAGTAATTAGATATAGATCAGACAAGATGTGTATCCTTGGCATTTAGAAGCATGTTGATGGAATTTTTGTTGGCCATACAATGATCGAGTCTACTCCAGCTGCGTCTGCCTCACCATTGGATGTGGTACCATGTATATTATGCTATTTAGTACCCCATATAAAGAATTCCTATACCTTTCATGAATCATGCATAGTCCAAACTAACATGTTGGGTGAAGTCACCTCTACAATTATTCACTCCCATGTCAAGGATAGTTTGGAATCCCCCCAACAAAAACCACAGGAGATATAGAGGTTCAGAAGATCCTATCTCAGACCATAGAAGATGTCTACCAAAGGAGTCACAACATCCATAAAAAATGAAAACAAGATGCACTCTATTCCCATAGTGACTTTCAAAGTGATAAATTGTTCAACAAAATTAATAAAATTCAATGAAACCTCCTTATTCCAATGATCCGGATGTGGCAGTTCATTGTGTCCACGTGCATAGAGGCATGCATTTTCACTTTTCAACCAAAATCCCTAATCATAACCATTTTTTTCATATTCTTGAGAATAACTACAATAGAAATATATTTTTTTTTCAAAAATTATAAATTTATGAAGTTAGACATCACTATTCCATCCAAACCATGGTAATTATAGATGATCAGAGAAAACATAAAAGATGGGGGAGCCCTACTTTGGCCCTAGGATCGGTGGTCTTCTTATAGTGGGAGGAGGATACATCCCTAAGTTTTCTCATCCTTGAAAATGTTCACATACCTTGACTCTTAGAGGATATCCGGGATAAAGGAGTCACATGAGAGGGTGGCTCTGCTCTCACCCCTTTCAACACCCCTGGAGTCGAATAGGAGGTAGGAATAACCTTAGCTCAAACCCAAAAAAATAAGGCACTCAGAATGCCATTTATGATCATGTAGGGACCATACTTCGAGATGACATCTAGAAGGGGAGGGTAATAGGGAAAACTATCCACAACCTCCATCTCCTAAGAGGCATCAGGAAGGACCTCTAAAGGAGGTGGATGTAACACCCAGTGGTCCAAAGTGGATAGATGAAAAGGTAAGAGCTTATCATTTATCTACCCATGTCCATGAATCGAAATAGGATTGATAAAGGAATAAATGAGCACTGAGACCATTGAGGAGGGAACCCCTTTATTTAAGACCATTATATACTTTCATGGGGAAGGATCACTAAAAGATGATCGGGAGAGTTGGGCCTCAGGCAATGGATCAACTCGGCGGTTGAACATCCCCTATCTCTATCACCAACTCTTAGGTAGGATCTGTCTTGAAGCCACCCAGATAGGTAGGAGAAGGTTCTTCACCCTAAAGATCCTTAGGATCTGGGGGAGGGACTCCTTTCATCCAATTTCAATACAAATGGCCAGATTGACCTTAGAGACAACATGATGAACAAAGAGAAAGAATGATCTGGAACATGATGGCTTGGTCCCAAGACACCACACCCTGCACCTTTAAGGAAATATTTTCTAGAAATGGTTTGGATAGATCCAAATAAAAATATATTCTAGGCACTATAATGTCCTTACAAAAAGAGGGTGAGATCATCCATGCACAAAAATCCGCCGATAAAATCCCCAATATCCTTTAGGAATGTTCTGTTTTTGAAGGTCATGGTTAGAACAAGGTGCCCAATCCAAACCACCACACGTGAGGGATTTCCATTCCCTTATGTACTTTCATAGACCAAGGATCCAAGCTAATCCGCCACTGCATAATGGATCTGGGAGCTTTTCACCACACATGAAAGAAATCCACCTCTGACTCTAGAACCACCCAGAAAGAATTATGATGAATCACTATGATCCCCATCTGGTAAAATAGACCACAAGAATCACCAAACCATCTAAAAACCTGCAAGGAAAGATTCGTCACCCTGAAACGATCCACAAGTGTCCACTTGAGACAAGTAATGACCTTCGTGAAAGCTACATGGGGAACCTCCACTACTACCCAAGATCTGTCACAGGATTCCACCTGAGAGACAAGACACACCTCTATGAAACAGACCTGTTGAGATCCACTGGAAGAGCCATACAATGCATCACGAAAGGATCTCACTGGATGATGAGGTTAAAGTGGGGATCTAGTTGGTTGATGAGGAATTTTTGGCTCAGTGGTAGGGAAGAATCTAATATCAAAGATCATCGAAGATAGGATATCCACCTGACCACCATCGGCTGGGGATGCAATGGTCGAAATATTTTGAAAATCAACTGGCGCGTGAGGCACGTTCTGTTGAACCTACTGAGCCACCATTTTTTCCAACATTGACAGGCTTTGGCATCTTGGGGATGTCACTTAAACCCATGTAATATTATTTATCATTCGAAATAAAATGAAGAGGTGTAGGATGTTAGAAATTTAATATGTTGAATTCGCTAATAAAATTTTTAATTTTTAATGATAATGTATAATTCTTAATATAGTGAAACAATTATCATAAATTAAAAAACATATTCATCATAAACTAGGTTTGTCCATAGATATAATTATTTTCAAATCCTTCACAATGGTTACTAAAAAATATTAATTAACCTATGACAACTCCCTAGAGAGTTCCAAACCATCTCTTTTGTAAGGCCCATTGTCATTCACTCTGTGGAAATCAGGTTTATCCCAATCCTCCCTTTTGACTTTATGACCCTTAATTACATCTGTCACAAAACTATGTGCACCTGTAGTATCCATACATGGATATATTTCTATGAAATCCATCATAATATTTTCCTTCTAAAAACATTAGTATTTTATTGTATACTAATTTGTAAAGTCTATAATAGTGTTATTCTCCCTAATATATGTTATTTTAATCGATTTCCATGGTTTCTACTAAAATTACTATTATTCAAACTATAACAACATAGACTTTAGAATCCGAGAGCCAATGCATGCATTATTACATCGGAATACATAGAAATGGTAAAATACCAAATAACGGATCGGTTTAGAATTTTTGGAGAACAATATATATATAAATGATACCCATTTTACATAGGGTTATACAGTACAAAGTATATAAATGAAAACACTTGGAATCCATGAAATCATTTCATGAATTGTTTTTATATCCTAGATAAAAGAAATGAAATAAGGGTGATCTCAAATTCTATGTATAGTTTTTGTACATTGATAGAATTCATGAATCAACAAAAAATGATATGTGTAAAGTTATATATTTCATAAAAAATCCATTTTAATTTAATGACTATATGAATAGATATGGTATAATCATTATATAAGGGTAAATAACTGAAAACATTCCATATAATCGATTAACTGAGAAAAAAATGCATCCTGAGAAAATATAAATTTAAAAAAATAAGAATACTAAATAAATATATTTATTTTAAATATATGAAATTATTAATAATTGTACTTGATGATCTCATGTATCAAAATACCTCTAATATTAATTCCTTTCACAATAAAAATTAAATACTACAAGTACAAACCCATTTAATTTGGAGAACTTTTTTGTATCATGTGAACCACTAATGCATCCAGGGGGTTTATAAAATCCCATACAACTCATCACTAATGGTTCAAATAATTTCTAACATATTGAATGATCATTTTAATTCACGAATAAATATTCTTTTTCCCCATTTATCTGTATAGATTAAATGATATATATTTATCAATTTTTCCTAGTTAATCAAATAGAATTAATAGTAAACACCATATGTAAAAAAGAAATAAGACAGAGAAAATAAATTATCCATTATTGATTAATATTTATATTTATGATAAATGTAATTTATGATGAAAAATTATCACAATTAAGTGAATTTTTAACAGAATTTTAACATTCACAAAAGGAAGTGAGATTAAACAATAACATTTTACAACTTATTCATTTTCAATTCAAATTCTCTTATATTACATAATTAAAATAGAAACATAAAATACCATGAAGTAATAATGAATCATGGTATTACATGTAAAATTTGTATATATACACCATGTGAATGTGAATAGTTGGAAAATTAATGTTCTATCACAATGAAATTTAAATTGAGATGAAATCTCGTATCTCACACATTCCATTAGATGGAATTTCTGTATACACTTGTATAATGACTCTAATCATGTTATAAATGTATTAAATTTTCATAAATATATTTATTATATCATATATGATCCTCTTATCACATTTCACCACCAATTTGTTAATAATATTTCATTATTTTCATTGTTTCTTTTTTTAATCAACTTGATTAATTCTCATTTATTATTTATTATGAATGGTCATGTTCTTGTGAATATTAAATAGTTATATAAATTACTGAATAATAATCATGAAATAATCATTATATTAATAAATCATTAACACTTTTAAAACTAATCATTAATGATATTTTTTAGAAATAAATTATGTAACAAAAATAGAGGCAATTGGGAATACGTACAGATTAACAATGTTTCCATTTTTTAATGATCATTATAGAATAGTGATATAAAATATTTTATATTTAATGAATGAAACATATTATCATAAATACCATATTTTTATTTAAATATACTTATATATATCTTCAATGTTGTGTGGTGATTAAAATATAGTCACAATTCTAGGTGATGGTAGTAGTCCACACATACATGCATCATGCTAACATTTTTCAGTGTATGAATGAAAATTATATATAATATTTTAAAATGTATAAATATGTAATAAAATATCATATTTATTCCATTTATATCAAAAATATTAATTAATATTTTCCTTATAACCATCCAAGTTACACATTATTGAATGAGGAATCACATCTCTTCACGAGGTAGTATTCCACCGTACACACAAGTGACTTTATCGTATCCCCTATAGAATGGAACTTAAAGATGGTATATATGATATAATTACTCTAGATGTATATTAATGTTATAAATATATTATATATACATTAACTCAATCATAATACAAGATTGTGATAGGTGGTAATGTAAGACAAATGACATTGGATCGCGAGGCAGTAGTTTGTTGTACAGACAAATGATGATTTTGTAGCCCATTTGATGGAAGTGGGGTTTTTTATCTATAAAATTATTATAAAAAATATATTTATATTTAATATACTGATGTTTTTATATCATTATGGTTTAAAAATCATTTAAGGAGGTGGGGGAAGAAATAAAATAAAAATGCCCCTTGAAGATCATTACATCTTCTTTAGGTCACTTCATTTGGATTGCACCAAAATCCTTACTAGGTAATATTTTTACAAAGAATAAGAATTATTGAAGGATTGTGAAGAATTTGGGATATTATTTAGGATGTTCATATCTGATTAAAAAGGGTTTCATGGAGTAAATAATAGAGTTGAGGGTGGCATTTTATAAGTGAGGGGAATGTAACACTTGTAATTTTTGAAAAGAAATATGTGTACCCAATTTTTCCAAAATAGAAAAGGATAAAAAGGGATTACCGTAGATTTGTAGACATTATATGTTCTAAATTCTTCCATAAAATATGTTTAATAAATTTGTTTAGTTTATTTCAACCCATTTCATTTTAGTGTAATACACGATAAATCTATTTCTACTTTAACCAGGAAAATTACTTTTTTACTATTTTAAAATTTAATTTTCATAAAAAATAAGTACACACAATTATAAAATATAAATTCTTAATAATAGAGAAATATAATCCATTTTTATACTTGTTTTAATTTAATAGGAAAATCTCAATTTAAAAATAATCTAGTAGACACGACGAGAAAGCAGGGTTTTAAAGAGAAAATGTTTAAAAGATTGCAATTTTTTATATCAAAATTAAAATTTTAAGTGATTCCATTGACCTAAATTGGAATAATAGATATATAATTTAAATAAATCAATTTAAAATTAAAATAAATATATAATTTACCATTATAAATAAGTTATATGATAAGACAGTTTTCAATTAAAACTAAGAATGTTTTACTATTTACCATGAAATTACACTTTTTAATTAAATAAAAACATTACATTAATATAATTTCACTATTCTAACATAAAATATTATTTTATTTTTTCAAATATATTATTGGAATGTGGTATAAAATAATTTTAAATCCAATTTTCATAACACAATTAAATCATCTTTTATAAAAAAAATAAGGTTTCACAAAAAACATTTGTTTTCATTAAAATATTATTATATTATTTATAATTAATATATTGAAATAATATTTATAATTTAGTTAGTACTATTCAAACCATCCAATTTTTTGTCTAGGATTTAATTGTATGTTTTATAATTATTCATTTTAACTAGATATTGTGTGTTCTGTAAGCTATAAAATTTGTTCAAATTAAAGAATCATATTTGTAGGGTCTTGAAAATTCGACAAGGAGGATATCCAATTACCCCAAGGCATGGGAAAGGACTGAACCGGTCCACGTACTGGCTTCCAAAAATAGTACTCGGCTGGTTTGGCAAACCGCAATTCCGTGGACCAGCATCGTCTGCAAAATAGAGGCGGGAACCCTGATACGGGCGCGGAGCAGGACGGACGCCAAGCCGGTCCACCGCCGCGAACCGCGCCAACCGGCCCATGCTTCGCGCATCGTCGTTCGCGAAACGGAGGCGGAGGGCCTATGCAGCCGCGGACTGCTATCATTCGCGAGATAGAGGCAGAGTGTTAGCAATGCCGTGGTGGGGATTCCTTCATGGGATTCCGTAGAAAGTGTCATGTGCCCCAATGATACAGCCTCCTTCGTGACCCTATAAATATTCACCGAGGGGCACCAAAAAAAGGCAAAGGATGGACGTGTGAAAACCCGTGGGGAGACCCTGGAGAAATCGCTCCCAATGGTAATGTTCCGCAACCATCCGCGGACCCCATATCGTCCATGGATGCACTCTTCCGGGTATAGGAGAAACCAAACTGTGAACCACATGTGGCCAGCTCCTCCGCGGCCAGCCCTTAGTGGTCATTTCCTTTGTGGATAGTCCCTTCGCGGCCAGTCACTCGCGGCCGGCTCCTCGCGACCAGCTCCTCCACTAACACCCTTCGCGGACAACCAAACAGTGAACCACATATGGCCAATGCTTCGTGGACAGCTCCTTCGTGGCTAGTCCCTTGCGGCCAGCCCCTTCGCAGAACATCGTCATTCGGGAAATGGAGGCGGGAACCCCTTCGCGGATTCATAGTCGGACGGCCAGCCATCCCACCCACGGACACCATTCGTAGACAACCTCCTACATGGCCTGCCACCTCCGCAGCCTGCTCATCCGACAAATTCCTTCACGGACATCTCCTTCGTAGAAATCTCCTCCACAGACACCCTTCGCGGACAACCAACCCACGAACCGCAAGAAGACATCCTTTGCAGAAGGCTCCTCTGCGGTTGTTCCCTCATGTCCAGCTACTCGCGGCCATTCCGTCACTGACCCCAATGAAAAATGGATAGTGGCACCACGAACATTTCGATCCGGGTCAACAGTATTTTACATTTCACCCTTGCGCCACCCCAATATCCATCTTATACATTCAATGAGTGGAGCTACTCCTCATGACTCTCCTATAACCCCATTTCCTAGCTCGTTTTTCTAGGTTCATCCAGAAAGGTCTTCCCTTGAATAAGTCCCTCATCAACCATTTCTAGGTATATCGTACCTAGACGTTCTGACCACATGACGTTAAACTGTATGGCCCTCATCCTGACAACATGATGATAAAATGTATAGCCATCATCCTGACCACATGACGTTAAAATGTATGGTCCTCATCCTACCTATATGATGTTAAACTTTGTGGAAACAGTCCTTTCTACATGACTATAAACTGTATCATTCCCTATCATTCAATCATTTGATGCCTCTTTCTCCATGAAAGAGATACATTATGCTCCAAGCATATGATGCTTCATGCCATGTTTACAGTGGCTTCATTTCAAGAGCGATGGAATCTGTTCGAACATTCCATCACTCCACCTCATGCTTTTCACATCCTTCACTCAGATATTCACCCCCTTCCATGTCTGAAGGGACCCCCTAATGGCCTAGAATCATGCCACATCGGCTCACCTACCGTCCTGGTCCAACGCCCCAGAAGACTTCAGACAACACTTCAAGTCAGGTCCTTTGTTTCGAACACGGTCAGTAGTTGACCCTCATTTTTTTGTCCCCATTTCAGGCCAACGTGATATTGATGATGTGTTTCAAACATGGTCATTAGTTATCCTCCATAACCATGACACCCTCATTTCATTTCGAATGTTGGGCATGTAATTCACACTTTTCATCTCCCTTTGTTCAGACTGATTCCAACGCCCATGGCGTTATCCCGCTTGTTCAATTGCGCATAGGCGTTGGACCCCACTATATTCCTCAACCCATCAATGGGTTGGGATGAACTCATGTCCAAACATGAAGAAGACACCTTGGGTGTCCATGTCAGAGTAAGTACTGACTTTTTAGGCCACCCCCACGTGTAAGTCCCACTCCAATTCTCACGGACGCACCTTTCACGACGTGATCGCCTGGTCCCTGCTGCCTCTTGTTTCTCACACCAAGCATGACCCACGTGGTCTTAGAGTAAGCATCGACCATGACATCCTCTTATGGGCCTCTTTAGAGTGTAAGCCCCAATCTATTAACATGGGCTACCTCATAGCGTAAGCCCCACTCATGTGAACTACATGGACATTGATCCTTGTCTCTTAGGCAGGATATGTAGGAAGCCTCCCTGAGGTTCAATCCCATCATCCACACTATGGGACTCCTCAGAGTGTAAGCCCCAAATCCATTACTATGGGCGGCCTCAGAGCGTAAGCCCCACTCTTGTGATCTATGAGGACTTTGATCACTGCCTCCTAGGTAGGGTACGTAGGAAGCCTCTCAGAGGTTCAAGCCCACCACCTGGTTGTTCCAACAACCTTCACGTCGGTTTGCCTTCATCCCGCATGACGTGAAAATATACATTAGAACTATGTGTACTTTGATCCCTACATCCTAGGAAGGGTACGTAGGAAGCCTACCTGAGGTTGAATCATAAAAACCGGTCGATCTAACTATATTCATATTTGTTCACCGCACCAATCCTAGTGCCGCTTCAGTGAGTCCAGAATCCTATGGGTCATTAATCCAATGAGGGATGGTAAACCTCGGGCATAAATGATTCCTAGTACCTGCGTTCAGCTGACCATTTCCAACTAGAAAAAATTTCTGGATACTATGAATGGGTATAAACCAAAGATTCACAAACATATGAATACATCTTAAATCAATAAGACATTCCCGGGACAGGCAATAATTCCCCCCAAAAGGGTGTGATGAGCACGAATTCCCATCCTCTCGACCAATGTGAGTTCTTAAGAATCATTGGCCAAACCACCTAGTGGGCACTTGCCTTTGGAATGTAGGTCCACGTATCGTTGGATATGGAACCATTGGGAATTTTGAAACAAAGACCGGTGTACCCGACTTTAGCAATCGAGCGGGGCTCAACCATCCGTGAGATTCGACAGTCGGGCGTACTGGTCCTCCATCTCCTCGAAGGGAAACAATTAAAAACAATTTTCTAGTGATAATTAAATCTCAATGTTTCATGTCACATATTCTATCAAATATAATATTATTCTTTTAGAATTTCATTTTTTTATACACACCCAAAAACTATAAATGATTATTCTACTTGATGACTTGATTCATAAATATATTATTTAGGAACAATCTTTCCCATCACTAACTAAATTTTATTCACATTTTACCCATCATGGAATACCCTACCAAAGAAATTATCCATAACATGGGGTATGGTAATGTAATAAAAGGAGATATCAGATTCTCATTAAGGCAATACATGGGAGATCTCAAAGCATGATCATATCAAATCATAAGACAATAATAATAGCTTGAAATCCTAATCATTATTTACGAAATTAATACCTAATATATCCTAGATCATAAACATGATTCATGACAGAAAACCTTATCATTTCAATATAAAAGAATCATAATAGCGAGAAAACATAATTAATAAACTATGGTCCATATGTTCATATAATATTCATAAAAACATTACATCAGTGTTTGGAATAATCTTAGTTATAAAAACCATTTTTAGGGTAATCAACTGATTCCATTATATTATGGTTAATTATCAATCAACACCAATTCTTTTATCATAGTGTATCATTCATATCTACCTATTTCTTATGTTTGATCAGTCGCATCAATTCATTTCACAAAATTACGTCAGGAGATAAAAATATTTACCTTCTGTATTAGATCTACATAACATACCTATCCATGACATAATGAAACCCAAACCTATGTTTGTTGTAATATCACAAATAATTCAACATTTTACTATAGATTAGACAGTTGAATGAAATAAGATTTATAAAAAACCATATAATTAATACGGATGATATCAATATAATAATACACCATCCATAAAATGAATAAGGATGATATCACTGGGTCATATAGCCAGGAAAATAATTTGAATCAAAGTATTTGATCATAGATGTAAATATATGTAAATATCACTCGAATGTATCTTCAAAAAATAATTGTTTCATTTCGAAACTAAATATTTTAAATCCATGAATTATTATTATATTATATGAAAATAGATATTTATAAATACAATGGATGCTTAAAATAATTTATAATTCATGATGAATGTAAATTATGTTTATTTTATAGTAGTTAAAATAATAATTTTATTAACGGTTCTGATTAAAAAGTACCCCATCGAAAAAAGAAAATAATATTAATTTTATTTATTTTGTACCAATTAAAACATTGGGGAATTTTTTACCTCCAAAATTCATTTAGTAATAGTATATAAATGTTGAAAACATTTTAGAAAACATAGATATTGAAGAAAATAATTTTATGATCGAATTGGGATAAAATAAGATGGATTCTCTTTAAAAAAAACATAAAAATATTTAATTCCAAATAGAGTAAATGGTGAAAAAAATTAAAAATTACATGAAGAATAATAGTATAATAAAACTAAATGTTTATATCATATATGGATCTTATAATTTAATAAATGTAAATTTATGCCTAAACAATCACGTGTAGAATGAGATTGAAACATAAATCCCTTAAATCAATTATTGTTTAAAATAATACTTGTTTGTAGCAGAAATATAAAAAATAAATATTTATTATAGATCCATAATCCTATATAGCATAAAATTTATTTTTTACATGTAACATATTATAGTATGTGTGTTAATAAATCATTATTAAAATCAATATTACTTGTGATAACTATGTTGTTTTTCTTGCCTGATTCAGATCATAAGTATCATGCCAGATACATTGATAATGGATAGATCACCCCCAAAATTTTAATAATGTAATGACTATAACTTTTAATAATTAAATATACAATAATAACTATTCTTAAAAAGGGTTCATTAAAATCGAATCAGATAACTTCATTGAGATGGTAATCCTTATGTTTGCACATGTGATGTTTTGACAATTTGATGGATGGAGCTAAAGAATGGTAAAAAAGAATTAAACTTTATATAATTATACTAATATACTAAATATCATATATAATTATTAAATCCACAATTTTAATCATAAAAAGTTATTTTGATGAAAAATCAAGTACATCGCTCTATGGAGGTGGTTTTTGACACATATGCACACGAAATGTCTTCTTTTACTATATAGTGAAGAAGAGATGGATAATGATCATTTCATCACCATAATAACAAATAAGAATATTTAATATAATTGATTCAATATTTTATAATGGATACCATGAAATTTTTAATAAGTTATAATGTGAAATAAAATTGAATCTAGTTGGTTAATAGTTATAACATTTCATTGAGAAACTTTCAGTGTCTTACACCTTAAGCATGGATAAGATGGGTTTTTTGGAAAAAAATATCTAGGGTAGGGTAATGAATATAAGATGATATTAGGGTAGGTATTGGAAAATATATAATTATCCAACATTTGGTCTAAGTGATGAATGGAGGTTACCTTTTTTATAATTTAAGGTAGGGTCTCCCTTGAAATTACATATAGTATTATATAAATACAAATAAATTTAAGTGTTAAATTTTAAAAAAATTGATATATTTAGAAGATATGTTATTATATTTAAAATAATCTAATAAAATAATATTTTTAAATAGTTAGTTGATGTTTAAACCCTTATTTAATGGTTTTAATTCTCCCCATAACCATTAAAAATTTATATAATTAAAATGATATCAATTTTTTATACTTTAATTATCAATAATGATATGATAAAAAAATGTTTCCAAAAGCATAAACTGGTTCATCTGATACACCATTTCCAAATCCCATGTCCATGATAAAATTTTTAGGAATTTTAGTACATTAAATAAAATAACATTTTAACTATGATACTAAATAATGAATCCATTTATCAAGATTTAATTTCTAAAATTGTATGAAATTTTTTTAAAATAAAATTGGGAAACAAAAATATATACATTTTCTAAAAAGATATTTATCGATAAAACTATATTTCTTCTTATGTCATTACTTGAAATCCCCATTACATTAATTTCCAAAAAATATTGAATATAAATTATATAAATTTCAGTATAATTATTCATTAATTGTGATTACTTTTATTCATTTAGATAAAAACACATTCCATACATGTTTTCAAGAAATAAAATCAATTACATCAAAAATAATTAATTTCATATGTAGTTAATTGGAATGGATGAATTAATTTTATATGTTTGGAAACAATAATTCATCATAATTTCTTTATTATTAATCATACCATATTCTAGGAAATAATAATATTTTAATAGTGTGTTGTGGATCTTTTAAACATGGTGTTTAATGTAAATAATCTTATCAGTGAAATAACGTCTATTTAAAGTGTACTATATAATAGAAACATGGTGAGATACATCTGACACCCCTTATAAGAATTTCCCCCCCAAAATTACCCAATATTTATACAATTATATAATGATACATTTTCACCACCACATCATTTGGTTCCCATGTAACTTTCTCAAATTTGTTATCTCACTAAAAAACTTTTTTCTATGTAATTCATCTTATTTTGTAGAACATCCACTATATGATCCAAAATTTTCATAGGTTGTTCCTCATAAGTGAAATATTTCTCCAACGGTATGATCTAAAATTTTAATTCATATGAACAATTAGGTATATACTTCCTCATAATAGATTCATGGAACACATCATGAACATGAGAGAAATTTGATTGAAGTTTTATATGATAATCCATCATCACTATGTGATCATGAATCTCAATAGGATCAATATATCTAGGGCTCAACAAATCCTTCTATATAAATCTCATAACCTTATTCCATTTTGTTATTCATATTAACATGTTGTAACCATATTTGAACTCTATATCTCATTAATTATTTTCATCATAAATTGTATGTAGACATTGTTATACCTATATGTTTTACTAAATTACTCTAACATTCATTTCCATTTTCCCAATTAGATATAGTCCCAATATCATTCCTTATATAATTTCATCCCAAAATGTTATATTTATTCCCATTATATCATATATGGATTCATAAAAACCCATCTGAATTTCATGGTGAAAGGTATTATTGTATGTAAATTTCACTAAAGAAAAGTGTCGGTCCAACCACCTTTAAATTTTATAAATAAATAAATAAATTTATATTCTAGAGTTTTTTTAGAAATATTAGAATATATATATATATATAAGGATTATATTTTGTAAAAACATAGAAATCACTATCCACATACTATTAAATAATTCCTTATAACATTGAGGAAAACCTTGGATCTTAATTAGATAAAATAGAATGTGGTACTCCATGTAATCACACCACTTCATTAAATATTATCCTAGAAATATAATCAAGAGAGAAAAAATAAATAATTATAATGAAATGTGTAGGTATATTAATGATATTCAATACAATAAAAATATAATTTAACCCTTTAGATATCTTGTTGATTTTGATGATGAAATCAATGGAAATTTCATTCCATTTCAATTTTTATATAGTTAATGGTGGTAACATTCCCGCAGACTTATTACATTTCACCTTAACATGGTGAAAAATCTTGAACCAAGTTATTTATTTGAAAATATACCTTCTCATTTAATCCCACTATAATTACACTTTTAAATTATATACGCATTTTTATTTCATATATTAATGGAGATTAATGAACTATGAGTTTCATCAAATTGGTCCTTCTTCAAAATTGGTTTGGATGGAAAACATACTCGGTTCATGAACCTTATCAGACCATTACAATAATGGTTGAACTCGGAAATCATTCTCAATTTTTTATAGTTCTAAATCCTCCAATAGATCATCATTGATCATCAAATACTTGTGTGGATGAACATTTTATTGGTAATGATTGGATTTTTCCTCAACCATTAGTATTTCATGTTTTATATTATAAAAATCTATAAGTATTGATCAATTTCAACATTTATCGTGGAAAAACTACATTGGTCCTTCTACATTAGAGCATCATCAACCTTATTCAACTTCTCATAACAGTAATTTATTGAGAAATCATAATCATTAATCAACCCCAACCATCTTCTATGGTGCATATTCTCGTTTTTCTTTGTGAATATATACATTAATATTTTTTGATAAAAATATATACCAAAACATTTATAATAGTGACAATGTCTCTATAGTATTAATGAAAAAATTAAATCACCAATATAAATATTAATATTCATGTAATTTAATTCATGTATTTACAATTAGTGTATGGTATATAATGTCACTATATAATTATCTGTGAAGAAATATCACATTCCCTTATTTGATGTATCGCTATTGATCATAATCATTTCCCCAATATAGTGTATTATGAGAACATATTTACTGAACAACCTTATATTAAACTCCATAAAATTAACTATGAAAACATTTATCCAAGAAAAAACATAAACCCCTTACATGTAAACTTTGTGAATGGATTATATAATCATGATAAATATATTACAAAATGTGAGTAATATATAAAAATCAAAAGAAAGTTAATATTATTTTTACAATGGTTGGTATATAAATTTTTTTATAAATTCTATCAATTAATTATCCTCCAAAATAACATAACACTAGATTATATGACCCATTAATGGCACATTTTGAAGATAAAATTTACAATTGTTATATTTAGTATTAAATTTATCCATCCTCGGTAACCTCAACCCGATTCCAAAATGATATTCTTCTTCTTCCTTAATATCTGAATATATAATAATATCATCTACATGGACTATCAAAAAAATTCAATCTAATCTATAAATAGTATATTCATTGAGTCACTGAAGTTACTAGGGGGTTTAGTAATTCCAAATAAAATTAAAAAAAATTGTAATTCCCATAACTCATATAAAAAGATCTATTGGTTATATCCTCATTCATAAGCATCAATTGATGATATCCATAATGAATTTTAATCATTGAAAAGTATTTATATCTACATAATTGATCAAATAAATCATTGATATGGGCTATATAATACTTGTTGTTGATAGTTATGTTATTTTTCTTCTGATAATCAACGCAAATATGTTTTAAACTATCATTATTTTTATCAAAAAGAACCGGTCAATCCCATGGTGATTTACTCAAGTATATAAATTGATTTTCTAGATAGTCTTTGAGTTTCTTATTTAATTAAAATAACTTGGTTGGGCCTATAAAATATAGACCCATTGAAATTTATGTATCACCAATTTTGAGTTAGGTTTTGAATGGATACATAGAAAATATTCAAAAAATAAATTAACAACTTCATTACAATAGTTTTAACCAAAATCTTGAGAGTCTCCAAAACCATCTATGAAAAATACACTTCATGGATAAAAATTAAGTCATATAACATAGATGTAATTTTTAATGGATGATATTATTCATCCTTGCACTAAAAAATGGTCAATGGTTCATTCATAATTAGAAATGTGACTTCAATAAGTCAAGAGTTGATATATTATCTATATAATTAAATGTAATTCATTCCTAGAATCACATTAAATTAAACTGGAGGGTGATAAAAAGATATTGATGATGCATGTTCGCACAATTGTAAATCAGGGTGAAGCTATAGGAATGAGATTCCATCATAATACAATTAGGATTTTTCAGTAATAATCAATATCTAATCACTGTGGTTATAGTGTGAAACTAATATTAAATTCTTATAGACAAGAGACTAGATAATGTAAGAATAATATAATGCATTATTTTTTCTAAAGTGGATTATTATAGTACATTTCATTATTTGATTCTCATAACTGACATCGATGGTATTGATCACGTGAGGTTTTCCTTTTCAATTCAGTTTTAGAGGTTGATGATTTTGATCATCATAAAAAACATTCATATTTTTAACTGGTGTCTATAATTTACATACACCATAAAATTTATTCATTTAATAATTGGTGGTTCATTAATTTGTATCATCATTTCCTCAATTGTATCAATTGTAATCCCTATTAACATTTTCAATTCATGAGTTTTATAACTATACTTTTCTTGATTATAGAACATACCATTTTCATTCTTGGAATTACACTCATTTTTTTATAACATATTTCTAGCATATAAATTACTTGGACTTCTTTGAACCATGAAAAGATTATATTTTTCATTGGACCCCATATTATTTTTGTTATCATTACAATGGGAATGATGGGAATCTCATATTTCCTTTTCTATAATGAGAGAACATAAATAAAATCCTTCATAGTTACTAAAGCCCAATATAGATAATTTCTTTATAATTATTGGTTTTCATCAACTAATGAATCCACCAATTTTTATTTCACGGATGATTAGTAAACTTGAATCACACATTTCAAGTCGTAAAAATTTATCCTCATAGGTTCCATTGAATTCATCATCCATATTCTTTTGATCAAGAAATTCCTTCTTTAGTTTGGTATGTATAATTTGATAGAAGAACATAATAGAAAACATATTCTTAAACTCATCCCATTTTAGGGAGATACTTTTTTACCCTTGCCTCATATTATTAAAAAGATTCCATTGTTTATATGCATTACTATCCAAATTATAAACTAATATCAAAACTATTTCATGTTTTGATCACTGGAGAAAAAAAAAATTTCTCAAGGGTATTAATCCATATCTCATTCACTATTGGATAAAAATAACTAAAAATTAATTATTTTTAATCACAAGTGACTCAATAATATGATTCTCTATATTATAATCATTCAAGAGATCAACATTATTTATGTTTTTATAATGTTCAATGTTCATATCACTAAGACTCATATTTTTTTATCACAATACATTTGATTTACCAAGAGGAAAGTCATTGTATTTTCCATCAGATTTATTTTCATCGTGATTGGTTTGTGTTCCATACATTAACTAAAACTAAAATTGATTTTATTTGTATCAAGATAGAATAACCAGACTCAAAATTCACAAAACCATAAAAAATTATTCATTAGATGTGTAGATAAAAAAATTTCAATCAATGATACAATAGTTTAACCATTTCCATACATGATTATTTTTCATTATAATATTTCCTAATGGTATATAAATAGAATGTGAATTAAAAAAATATAATTATATGGGAGTGTCTAGTCAAGTGTGAATTTATAGGCCTGGTAAATTTGGATTTATGATGATCAAGATAATAACCAATCATACCCTTTCAACGTTACTACCATAGGGTGAATTTGTGACACACCCAGATCCACGTGATACTATCTAGATAGGGATGTATTTTTTAGGGAATGCACAATCTTTTATTTATAATATTCTAGGATGTTCATATATACATAGGAAAATGCATATGTGTTTTTACCAAATTTATCAAATCCTAATCAACTAAAATAAAAATGTTTATCTCTGATAGAAACTAAGGTGGACTAAGGATTTCATATATAAATAATAAATCCTTTTTGATAAATTTTTAATAAATCATATAACATTACATATTCGAGAACTGTAATGGTAAATTTTACATAGAGACTATATATATAAACATCTTATTTCAGTATAATCTTCATCATATATAATAACATTCTTCTTAAATTTTACCATTCTTGACATACACTACATAAAACCAATCATCGTATCTTAAGGAAAGGAATCACAGTAAAGGGTTATCTTAGATTCTCAGTACGGTTAAAATTGGGAGATATGAATCAATGATAATATACATGGATAAGATAAACATTATAGGATGATATTATTATCATAACATACAATGTCCTTGCCCTATATTTCATAGATCATAAACATGATTCATAGAATAAAACTATAACTTTTTTAAATAAAATAATCCTATGAATGAGGAGCAATCATAAACCCTATATTCACATCATAATAATAAATACATCACATAAGATTTTGGAAATATTATAGACATAGAAACCATATCATTATTCATGATTAATCATAGATACCATCATATCATAGTGTATCAGGAATCAAAACATGTTTCATATATCATAATATATTAATCTTCACTATATGTTTCACATATTATAGTATATTAGGAATCCCTTATTGTTTCCCATAGTGGATTGATCACGTAAACTAATTTAAAAAAATCTCATGAGACATAAATATTTACACAATCAATTAGAGAGCCATAAAATGAACACCCATCAAACAATGAAAATCATACATATGTGTTAAAAAATATAATGAAACATTCATCATTTAATCAGAGCATAACCCATGGATTGAAATGGATTACATAAACAATTACTTATAGAATAAATAGTGGTAAATGAATTGGTTTAGTAAATTTATCATAAAAATAATGATAATCCTTTCAATTATAATGACGATGATATCAAATGATCATATCCTCATTGAAACATAATTAAGATCAAAGGTTGTCATCATATATGAAAATTTCATTATATGATCACTATAATATATCATAAGAAAATTTATACTTTCATTTTAAAAAATATTATATAAAATACATAAAAAAGTTATTATAGAAAACATATTTATTTAAAGTAAATTTTTATACATTACTGGGAAACATTAAACTAGTTACCATTAATGATAACATTATATTTCATTCATTACATTATCGTTAAAACAATGATACTGTTCACAGCATCTGTAAAAAAATACATCACATGGAAAATGAAAATATGATTCATTATATAAAATTATAAAATGTAAAACATGGTTAAAAAGATTCTATAAAAATAATTAGAAAATATTTAACGATTTCATTGGATATATTTTTTTAATACATTTATATAGAAGATAAATGTTATTTTATTTAATGATGAGAAATAATGTAATATTTTCATAAAGATATTTTCTTAACTATTTTGTGTACCAAAGGGAGAAATATATTGTAAAAAAATTTAAAAACTATAAATAACCATTGAATATTTAAATTAATGGGTTTTATCATATAAGGATAATATAATTTTCTCAATATAAGTTCTTTCATAAATAATCATAATTAAGTTAGAATGGAAACTTAAATCCTTTATATAAACTCTCATATTGATTCATACATGTTCAATCCTCCTATATAAAATTTTTTATATATATAAAATTATTTGATCCTAATAAAATATATATCTAATTATTAATTATTTACTTATATCATTTTACCACCGGTTTATTTAAAATTCATTATTAAAAACATTTTTCCAATTGAAAAATTATTCATTTTTCAAGCATGTTCGGTTTGGAAATAATGGTCCTTATACATTGATCATGATTCAATCATACCTAGAATTTTAATTATTCCATGAGTATCAGATTTTTAAAAAATATAAATTTATATAACTATTAATATAAATTCGTGATTAAAAATAAACTTCATACATTCATAGATGTAGAAAATCCTATGTACACATATGTGATGTTTTATTTATTTATGTTAAATAAATAAAATAGTGGAAAATATTACATCACCTATTTCGAACTATAATATTATCATTAATTTCTTATATATTATTTAAATCTAAATTGTTAACCACCAATATGAAGCTCTGATTTCAAATAAAACACATCTATTTGTGGAGGTGGTTGTCCACATGTACGCATGAGTGACGTTTTCTTTTCCCATATAATGAAAAGTCGGTAGATAATGGTTCCAACATCACCATAATAAAATCTATAAGTAGATAAGATATTGATTTCATTTTTTTATAATGTATACTATTGATTTCATAGGATGTATATGTAGAAATATAATTGATAGTTCCTTGTTTAGAATTATTCCTCTTCATTGAGAAGCATTCATTGGCTTACACATTTGTCCATAAAATGATGGTTTTTTAGAATGACTAAAAGCTATAGGATGTGGTACAAGATTTTGGGATGAAATATAAAAAAAAATATATTTTTTGATATATTATTCTAATTTTTTTTGAATCTTGGAGGAGAGGTTGTACCCTTTTATATGTGAGGGGAGGGTTACCCTTGGAATTTAAAATGTATTAAATAAATAAAAATTAATTTCCTTGTTTAAGTGGATAAAATTTTATATTTTTCATTTAAAAGATAACTATATTTCAGTATAATATTATACAATAATATTTATATATTTTTGGTTGATTTTTAACCAATATCTAACAGTTTTACCCCCTTTCAGATTAATCGTTTTTAGAATTACCATGATATCAATGTTTTTACTATTAAATGGTCAATATTGTTGATATAAACTGGCCATTGACCCATGAGTGGATAATGGATTATATGATAGGTCATATAAAATTAAATTGTAAAAATATATTTTTTTATTAATTTTAAATCATATAATAAAATATTATTTAATATAAGAAAATAGAAAAGTAATTTTTTGAACTATTCACAATGGTGGACTTAAAATGCAACATGATTTCAAATGAAATCAAATAAAAAAACATCACTATTACATTATATTTGTCTATAAAATTCAAGGAAACAATAATTCAATGAAATATTATTACTTTTAATATATCTTAATTCATTTTTTTATATTTATATTGCATATAAAAACATCGAATGGATTACATAAAAATTTAATGGAAATATTTCATCACTAAAAATCAAAAATAATTTATTATAATAAAAAAATTAATTCTTATTTCAAATAAATATTTAGAACATAAAATTACCTCTTTTAATCCAAATGAATGTATATTAGATAAATTAATTTCATGAATGTAACATTTTTTATTTATAGTTTTTTTAAATTATATAAATGTCGTAATAAATGTTCATGGAATCTGAGATTCTATATTTTCAAAACCAAGATGATAATGAATTTAATAACCTCCTAGAATAGAACAAAATCAAGTGTTTTAGAAATTTTAATTTCTCATCCAAAATGTTTATCCATTCATTACTCATTTATGTAACACCATGATATTTTTATGAAATATATATATTTATAAATAATTATATTTCATTGATGTGTTGTGTTTCACTCAAGACTATGTTTACTAATGTGACATTAATGACTGAGTTTCTATGAAATATCATTTTATATTTTTAATTATTTAAACTACAGAACTATAACATATAATATATAATTTCTATTGTTATTGTGATTAACTAAATTATTTAAATATGTTTTACATGTGAAAAATTATTTTGAAAATAATAGGAATTGTTTTTTTGAAAAGACTATTAAAACATGTAAAACTATTTTTTATACCAATACAATAAAATAAATATCCTTTTTTGGATTGTATTACTTAAATATATATATATATATATATAATTTATATAATCTATTCTTCAATATTAATCCTATTTATTTCTAGACAGGATATAAAAATGAATATAGATTAATGCTTACAAAGTGTTTTTAAAGCAGATTTATCACATTTTAAGGGAGTAATTGATTTAACACAAATTATTGACAGTTTTAAAAAATTTATCTTAAAAAATCATATTATTTTTTAAAATTATGAATATAAAATTATTTTGGGGTAATGTTTTTTCCATTAAATATTCATTTTTATAATGAATTGTTAAATATCGGGGATTTTAAATGAAAACTCCCTTTTCATATATATAATGTATAATATCACAATATATTTTATAATTTGTTTGAAAGACACAATAGTTGAATTATAATTCTCTTATTAAAATTTATGAAATTTTAATCATTTTTTATTTAATTTTGATTTTAAAAAATAATAAACTTTTGAATATTTTCAATTTAAATACTTTATTTCCTACCTAGTCTATAATATAAATTTTTAATTCTTTTATCCAAATATTTATAATAAAAATTTATATACACAATCCATATATTTCAACATAAGGATAATATTTAGTAAACAAATTCCATTTATTTTGGGAGTGCATGAATTGTAAATTTAGAAATTTTTATTACCATGGTAATGGGTAAATCTGATTGTTAGGGGTAAATATAATATTGTAAATATTAGAAACTAACCAAAAAACCATCCACATATCTATTGAACTATTATTTTTAATTTAGATGAATTAATTTATTGGTTATGTAACCATTTATGGCCATTTAGATGAGATTATAATGATTATAATACTTTATTCAAAGAAAAGACAAGTATTTCATACTCATGTTTATAACAATTGAATTTTTTTAATATGGAGTTACCTAGGAGATATGTTTGAATATAAATATTATTTTTAAACAAACATAAATTTATATATCATTTAAATTTATTTTTAATTTTTAGTGATCAAATTATTATCATGAATAATTGAATCATGATGGTGGAGTAATTATTCAACTAATGAAAAAATCATTAAAATGATATTAGTAATATTAAAGGAAATATTATTATAATTCATTAAGGTTATTGATGAATTTTATAGGTTATTTTGACATGATAGGGGAGAATTATTTTTATTTTTTCGAATTAATATTGTTTAATTGATTTTCATGATGTCAATGTAATGAATAGTTATGAAATTGACACTTATGATATTATATATATAATTATTTTATTAAATTATTGAAAACCAATAAAGATTTAAAATATGTAAAATGTAATGGTATATGGACTAAAATATCATATATTGGATATTTGTGGTAATATTTAATCAATATATGTAAAAATTACATCGTATTAATATTGAAAAAATTATTTATGTTGTTAAAATTAAAAAAATTTATCTATGGTTTAATCAAATTGATAAGCATTAAGATAATATCTGAACATGTATAAAATAAATTTAATGAGGATATTACAGCCTTATAATATCATATAATTGAATAAATGGCATTTTTTATGTATTTGTATTGAGAATGAATTTATTACAAATTAATCTTTTATGAAATTCCAAAGTGACCGTCCCCACTTTTATAAAAGGGAAAATATTCTTCTCATTTATTCAAAATTAAAAAACTATTAGGTTCGTATAACATTGTATAAATATAATCCCAACTATTGAACCTTCATTTTAGAGTCCTTTTTTTGCATACATCCTACAAAATAAGTCCTTTGGTGGAAACCAAAAGAGATATTAGAATAAGAGGAAACATTCATCAATGATCATTGTTGTTTTATTTCTTTATAAATCCCATTATGTAATATTTATTACAGGTTTACATAAGAACCTTAGTATATTAAATATAATGATACATTATTTGTAAAGGGTACAACCTGAAACATTACACACTTTTGTCAAATGGGATATACACTCACCGTCTACATTTATGGCGGACAACCTTTATGTGAACCGATGTCATTCATTATTCCATTAAAAACATTAATGGTTTTGAATAATGATTTATTTAAATTTCATATGTGATACATTATATTTTTATGATTTTATTATGATAATTTTATTTTTATATCACACATACCTTCACTAATTCTATTTTTTGGGAATATGAAAACGTCGTTCGTGTGTACGGTAGACCACTGCCTCACGAAGTGATGTGATTAATTCATGCATTGAATTGAATGTATTAAAGAAATTTTTAATAAAAATATCTTAAATATATAACAAAAAATTATTCTATAATTATAATATATGATATGATTTTCTTTCTTTTAATATGAATATAAATTGAAATAGTGTCAATGTGTACATATGACATACCATCTCCCTGAATAGTGTACTTTATTTTTTACCTATAACATTTAGAATCACCATAACTAAAACTATAATTAATATAGATATGATATTTATATCATATATATAAATATAAATATTATGATATCATGATCTATGAAAGAGGACCAAAAAACATGTCAAAACATGGTCCAAAAATAGAGCGGTAACATTAATATGTACTTTTTAATAAAACTTTATTATAAATTCATAATTAAATAATATATGGAATTCTATATATTAATATTGTTCTTTGGAATATGTCTAATAATACTATATTTATTATATATGATGTTTTAACATATAAAAAGGAATTCTATACATAAGGTAATGAATTTTTCGACACTTTTATATCAATGGGACATATTCCATATACACTACTTGATTCATCCATGTGGTAAATATGTTTCCAAATATTGTAATATATTATCCTTATCCATTAATTTATGTTCATTTACATGTTCATATGATGATCTTCTTTTGTGGGGTTTACGTTTCAAGTGATACCAAATCTGTCTGGTAAATGTTTCTAAATTTTTCTTATTTGACGCTTTTTTTATGTTCTGAACTTGTATTATTTTTTTAAGTGTATACAATTAACATTTATAAATTGTATCCAAAATATCCTAATATATATTAAATTATAAGTATCTTTTCATTTTATTTTCTCTTTAGTTATAATTTTTCTTTATTTAGAATCCATGTTTTCTAAAAATGTTTAGGTATTTTTTTTAAATAATATTTTAATAATTTTAAAGTTAAATAATTCAAATATGTTTAAAATTTTTTTCAATTATTAATTTACATGAATAAAATATTATTTTCCGGGAAAAATTTTTGAAATTGTTTTTATAATTTTAAAATATTTTCATAATGAGGAATGAATATTTTCGCCATGAGATGATTTAAAGAGGTCTTTAAAATTTATTTTCCGTCTAACATGACATACTTTGGTGTTGTACATGCCATATTGGGGATAAAATACAATGATACCATTGGTATTATATCAAATAATGGATTATTATTTAACAGAATAGTTTATTTGTATCCTGTTACTTTTCAATGATATGTTATATGATGAAATGTTTTCTAAAACAATTTTATTTCATGATTACTAACATTCGAAATGATGTATAATATTTTGAAATACATATGTACTATATAATTATGTTATTGGTGGGACCCATATATCCTTATAATGTTTTGGGTAAGGATGGATAACATGTGAGGTATATATGTTATATTTGGACCAGATTTCATTATTATAATTCTATGGGTAAACTGGGTTTTATGTCAATCATTAAATGTTTGGACAAGGTTTTCATGTCCATATGTTTATATAAGGGTCCTATTTCATATTCTGTGATCAAAGAGTTATCATGTTTCTATTTATACATGTTCCCAAAGTTACGTGTTTATGTGTATTCCAAAATTTTATGTATTATGTCAATGTTATGATGTCATGGATTATGATCATTGATTCCCTTATGATTCATGTCTCATGAATTACAAATATTTATTCCATAACTCATGTATTTGTTCTTTTATATGAAAAGGTATGATCATTAAGTGTTATATTAAGTTATCATACCCCATTTTCATGTTATGTTCATGTATCTCCCATGTTTACCCTTACTTAGCATCTGATCTAAACATTTATTATGTTTCTTCTCCCAAAGATACAAATAAATTAATTTAGTATGATATGTCATAAAAGGTTCTAGTTAGTAGTGAATATGTGTGATAAGTTGTAGAAATTTTATGAAAAACTTTTTTATGAGTCTAGGTTTCTAAAAGAACTAAACTAATACTGTCTCTAGGAATCTGATTCGGTAATTTATGAAATACTTTGAAAAACTATTTATTGTCAATACATGTTAATAATGGGTTGTTATAGTTGGTATCATAGAAAAGTTTAATCATCCTTCCAATACTAGTATGAGAAAACCATAAAAATATACTTAAGTATTAGTCTACTTATAGGTTAAAATCATAGTGTATTGGTAACGATCATGAATAAAATAGTATTAATGATAAGGTGTTATGTATTGTAATTCTATTAGAAATTTCCCTCCATTATGTGGTTTTACCAGCGTGATTTGTGCTGCTCACACTGTCCTTTTGGGTTTTATTCAATGTAAACAACCAGAAGGAACTTGGTTAACATGTTATGTGATAGAAAATTTTATAATGATAAATCAAATGGGATAATTGATGGACTTATGGATGTTTTCATTATGCCTAATCATCTATTGTGATAAATGAATAACAACATGAAATACGGTGAGATTCCTAAAATATAAAATTAGAGGCTTATGAAATTTTAGGAGTGATCATATTGTTATGAACTTTTGGAAAGAATATTTGGCTTCCAACAACACTATATGGTGGAAATAATGACCTATAGAAATATAAAAAAATAAGGGTAAGATTTTATCTGTGTAGAAATGAATTATATATATTGAAATATTATCAAAGAGTTCGGTCTATTTTTTTTGGGGAACATGGTCATTATCCAAATCAATGATAATTCCAAACAATTAACTACTAGGAAAAATAAAGACATGTTCCATGACTATCATTAATGTGGAAAAATAAAATTATTTATGTATTTAGATTCCAGAATAATATTATAGAACTAGTTTTGTGGTACTATTGAATAATGAAATATATAAGGATGGTCCAATATAGATTTCCCTTAAGTCATTGAAGTCACATGCTTAATGGTATTAATACCCATGAAAAAATATTGAGTTGGTAAGGTGATATTAATAGAGAACAAAAGCTTAATATAAAAATAACTCATGATATATCCATGATGTTGGAATGATATTCTGACATATATATATTTTATTATGATAAAAACTAGTATAATATTTATGGACATTGAAATTATGAAAATGTGATTTATGATATCATCAATTATGTTTATTGAATTTTTTGAATTATGGTATGAGGAGAGAGATAATATTTTAATGCATTCATGTTTTCACTAAGGATTTATTTTAATTTGGGTTATTACCATGTCTTAAGATAATAAATGAAAATATTATTTAAATGTTTGGTGTTTAACAATTAAGAGATACATTAGATTTTTCGTAGGAGTAATTTATGATTTTTGAAATTTTGTAACCTCATTTTGAAATATTCTAATTTTATACCATTGTAAGGTTGATAAGGGTAACCATTTATGAAAAAAGAAATATTGAACATTGGATAAGGATTTAGAAATTAATTTTTTATGTAACCATAAGAATGTTAATTATTTATTGAAAACCAATTCTAACCACTTACTTTTGATAACTAGAGATGGAAGGAATAACATGTCAGACCGTTATGTATCATCATATCAACTAGTTCTTCATGTAGGTTTTAGGTGTAGTGGAAGAGCAAGGATGGGTGTACCAAATGTAAATTTTACCATAAAAATGATAAATCTTTTATTTTTCACGATGATAAAACACCAGATCATCTGAATATAATGAAGGAAAAAAAGGAAAGAGGGATGTCCCTGAACCATGTAGGGGATCATCTTATATTGGTGATAATTAATATAATTAATAGAAGAATAATTATCTTCATTGAATTCTCCCTCCCTTGATGTTTCCAGACATGACACAATGTGATCTGTCATTGTGTCGCACAAGCCATGTGCATGATTCCTCTAGTGGTGATCCAAACATGATCCACATATCTCTAGACATCACTGAAGGGATCTATTGGTGCTAGCGCGTAAGAGACTTCACTGGCGATGTACGCCTTTGATCTCCTTGAGGGCCACTTCCAAAGAGCTCCCCATTATCCGGTAGAGGAGGATCTCTCTCATAACATAAGATCATTCTTGGAGGAAAGGGATTCTCTAACAGATTTAGGGTTTTCTCCAGATATTTTGTGCATAACAACAAAAAAATGGTTATTTCTAAGGAGAATAATGTAATTGTGATTTATATTACATAGAATAATAAAATAAATTAATTAAACAAATGCATATATTCATTTCATTTAATTATTAGTAAGACCTAATGTCTAATAAAAACATTTGACTACTATTATAACTTGACATGCGCCAAAAAATACCCATAATATTATTGAATTAAATAAATATTATTATTCCTCACAAATCCCCAGTAAAAATACATGGCATATATATTAATATACATAGAATGTAGTTTTGTTTTTCTATTTTCCTCTATTTGATCCACCATAATTATTAAACCTTTAGTAATGACTATTTATTTTAAAAATAAATATCACTGCATTATTCTATAATAAAATTATTATTTCACAGATAATATATTCTCATGAATAACTAGTTTCGAAATAAATGTGATCGGACATCCTAAAATAATTATTAAACCACATTTATGAATAATATTTATTACCCTTGTTAAATTAATATTTAACAGAGGGACATGGACACTCATAGTGTGCGACCATCTAGGAATCATTCTCCATGGAATAAAGAATATAACACTTAAAGACTATAGTAAATTTCATGAAAAATTCAAATACACCCATAGAGAAATAATCTAACTCCACAAGGACATGTAAACTCCTACGAATGCTTATAGTGATATGTAATCTCTTTGTCTCGATATCTCCAATCAAATGGGATGAATGCTAGTTTCATCAACCCATCCGCTAGATTATTCTTTTTTATCACTTCCCAGAATTGATCTTTCCCATTTCGTACTGTAGCCATGGATTTATTTAGGCTATATCAATTATACCAAAGGGATTGAGATATCAACTTTCGTTATCGAATATATGGGAAAAATAATTTCTCGCATTATCAATTAATTCATTATTACATGTGACGCACCCAACATATCGTACCTCGTTATTAAGAGTGTGTCGTCGTGGTTTTCATCAATACATCTATGTGTGTGACTTGTAATACACATTAATAATAATGATAAATTATAAAGACCAATACACACATCTACATATAAGAACATCAGATGAACCTATGAAATGTGTATTTCATACTGGAGTCTCTTGTTCTCATAATATCCTCTGGGATATTACCAAGGGAGAACAACATTAGAATGGTCCCGAATGTTTTATGAGACCACACCCCTAATGTACTATATTATTTGTGTCCCTCGAATAAAATCATCCAGCCATAGAACATATATTCATTAATAGTGGTATGGAACTCTTGAGTTTTCATCATAGCAGGGATCCACTATGACCTTTTAGTGTAACAGTTGTCCTTGTTAAATTATCACATGCATTGTTATGCAGAAGAAAAATCAGGATGTGATAAGGTATTTATTAATATTCCAATCCATTTATATCATTCTTTTGTGATTAAAATATTATATAATTGAATTTTATATCATATATACAGAATAATTAACAAGTTATATTTAATATTTACATCAATTACACATCATTATTATACCCATCCAAAAAATAATGTATTAAATAACAATTACACCACGACGTGGAGACGGTAAGCCGTACGTACGCACGTATGGTGACATGTCATTCAAAGGATGGATAGAATAATGAATTTGGTTATACCATATTTATAATAACATCACATTATATAGAAGACACTGGAATTATTATTATAGAATGAAAAGAACAAAGAAAAAGGGAGAGGAAGAAGAATGTAACTAAAAAGATGTGGTGAGATATTTACCACTTTTTCGGGTTCTTCTTATTGATTTGATCAAAAGGTCTCCATAGGTTGTCATTATGTCTAAATAAATGCTTCTAGAATAAAGGGAGAATAGTTTAGAGAGTATTTTGTCTGGGGATGGTTGATCGAAATGGCATTGATGGTGTTAATTTGAGGGAAGGGTGAGTGCACTTTTATAAGATGGGTGAGGGGCACCTTAGGAAAAGCTAGAAATATTATTTTATAATAAAATCATTTTCAGTTTCTAATTTCTCAAAAATTAATTATTTAAAGGATAAGGTGGCGATTGTTCGAAAACTACTCAACCAATAGGTTTTAGAAAGGTTTGGTCATGATATTATCTTTATCTTTTAGACTTAACTCTTAGTTAAATAGTTTGACATTTACCATGTCTCCTTGTATTTTTTTATTATATGGTTAATAAAATTACTATATAATTTCAACAGAACCTCAGGTGGTTCATTAATGATACACTTATCACTATATAAGCTTTTTAGTTGAACCTTATATTTTTAGGAATAGAATATCAATTAATAATTTCATATATGTTTTAAAAACTCTTTTATGTAAATTTTGACACTATATGGTATTTTGTTTTTTCTAAATTCATAACAGCACTATTACTTTGAAAAAATTCATCTAACCAACCCTAACATGTCATATTAACCTTTAAAATTTTTGGAATTTATAAAAAGTCTCAAATTCAATTTATTTGGATATTTATAATATCAAATATTTTAATATTTCATTAATTAGGTAATTACTGCATCATCATTGTGTCATAAATAAATTAAAATATTTAATGTCTAAAAAAATACCATTATTTAGGAAAAAAATTTAGATTTATAATGAATATTTATAGTAGAATTTATCTTATGGATAACCCTATATTAAAAATATTTTTGTTATTAAACTTTGATTTTAACTCTTTTAACTCTTCTTTGAATTAACAAATAATAAATGTTATAATCTAATCCAAGTGAACCAAAGAGGTTCATATTTTATTCCTAAGGTATTTTTTGGTCTAATTATACTTATCAAATAGAATTAGGACATGTGGTTGGGTAACAATAATATCATTTCTACCCTTAATTACCCTATTTACTTTTAACCGAGGTAAATAAAAGTAAAAAAGTTACTATTCACCAAAAATTATTTTTATCTTATTTAACTACATTTCACTTACTGATATCAACCTTGTCACTTGGATTTTTGAAATTCCACTCACATAAGTGGTAAAATTATGTTTTATGTAAATTTGCAAATTCTGCTAGTAGATGTGTAAATGACAGTGAAATGTTCAATTAACTTTTTATATATCTAAAATTATTATAAACTGACTCTAATGAATTACATTGAACCTATATAGGTATTATATATATATTTGGAACTTAAATAAATTTAAATAAAATAAATAATTATTTAAATAAAAATTCCTTTTGAAAATATAACTCAGTGTTTTTCAATATTCGTCAAAAATTGAATGTTTTCATAAAAATACAAAAACATAACCCCAAGATAATTTCGATATTCCGATTGCAAAAATGAAGTCCATTTTGTGAGATAAAATTAATAAATTTTCAAAAAGTGGGTATTACTATTCATAGCAGCTAGTTTGAGTGGTTGTGGTGTGTTAGAACTTGAAGTTGCGTACAACACACGCTATTGTATTATTCAACGAGAAGCGTGTCATGGAAGCTTGGGGTATTACATTTTGAATCCAAATTGATTCCATGGATGCATCAAATGACGCTATATATTCGTACTGCACTGTATAATTGGAAACAACTAGTTGTTTGAACTCTTCCATCTCACAGCTTCACTCTTGAGATAGAAAACATATCCTGGTTGCGGCATCAGATCATTATGATGTATCTCAAAACAAGAAGCATCATAGCCTCTGATAACAAGCTTCTTATCTACTCCATACACCAGGAAAATATCCTTAGTTCTTCATATATATTTAAGGATAGTTATAATAGTAGTCAGTGTTTCCCTCCTGGAACATCTTCATATTAGCCTACCGTGCTCAGCACATAGACAACATCATGCCTGGTACATAACATGGCATACAAGAAGGATCCTATATCCAAAACATATGGGAACATACTAACCTTATATTTGTACTATTGTTTTTAATGATACATAATATCAGAATTATGTTGGCCATGTAGCAATGGAACCAATCCCCTCTTGTATTGTTCCATACTAAATAACATTAATTTATGGTCAATATATATACCCTGACATAGTCTATGAAGCCTCTTGGATCTATCACGAATCATCTTGATCCCAAGAATGTATGCTTCTTCACCTATGTACATGGAGAAACACTTATTCAACCAGACCATAACTAACTATAGGAATGTTATATCGTTTCCAATGAGTAATATGTCATCAACATATACTACTAGGTGAATGACCTCACTCCCATTAAACCTCTTATCAACACATGGGTCACATTAATTCTTAATGAAACCATATTCTTATATGGATTCGTCAAATTAGTTTTTTTCATAACTAAGATGCTTGATTTAATCCATAAATGGATTTTTAAAACATGAAAACCTGCTTGGCTTCACATGGATTCAAAAACCCTTCTAGTTGTGTCATATAGACATCTTCCTGGATATTCCTATTAAGGAATTCTATTTTTACATCCATCTTACAAATCTCATATTCATGGAAATAAATGATGGAATGTATGATTATTATTTATTTAAACATGGGTACTAGAGAGAAGGTTTCATCATAGTCAATTCCTTAACGTTGTACGAATTTTTTAGCGACATAGCCTTTCTTTATATCTTCCAACTTGACCTTCCATGTCCATATTTCTCTTAAATAACCATTTTCATCCAACAGGATTTACATCAACTAGTTCATCAACCAGAACCCATTCTTGGTTCTGATACAAGGAATCCATCTTAGAATTCATTGCTTTTTTCTATCTTGAAACTGTAATTATCTATATTTCTTCCTTGTATGAGAGTGGATCATCACTATCGAAATGTAATGATTCAACATCCTCAGTTACTAGAAAATGAAATCTCTCTGGTTCCAATAAATCTCTTCTGCTCAAATGGAGTACTTGTATTTTTGGAATCTCTTCCACAAGGACCTATGAAACGTGTTCCTATTCTAACTCATGTGTATATTGAGAATAAACTTTTTAAAATTCAATCTTTATCCCACTATTATTTTTTAGTGTCACAAACCAACTCGGGTCGACCCTAAACCGGTTACCGAAGCCTGATCTGCAGCAAAGCCTGAGAGGTATTCTCAGTCCTCCTGGGCCGGCAACAAGTGCATGTGCATTGATAGAGTGACAATGGGAACATTTTCACAAATTATAAAAAAAATAATTAGAGATAATAAGGGGAATGTCATAATAATCTAACCAAATAATACAACTAAGCAGGAACACAAGGAATTAAAAAACTAACTAAACAAGAAAAAAATTTCTCTGTGGGACCCCATGGGTCACTCCCTTCCTCAACGATCAATCATTTCCAAAGGTGATTTCACCCTATATGGAACCTTCAAATGGAAAAAAATATGAGTGATTATTAAACATTTGTATGTTATCATGATAATCTATTATTAATGCATTTCATTTAAAATAAAATAAACATCTATTTTCAAGTTATAACTATCATGTATAAAAGAATGGTTTTCTTCAGGTTAATCAAAAACAAAGAATGAGTCACTTCTCTCATCAATTTCACAAAAACCGAATTCATTATTTTAATCAGGATTTATCATTTTCAAAGGGAAAGTGACGTTTAGGTTTTTGATTTTCACAAAAAGAATAAAACACCTTTCTATGAAAACAATTTTCATAAATCACATCAAAACCAAACATCAATTTCAAGTAAAAACACTACACATGAATTTACCATAGTAGTTACACATCAAGGGAAATGAAAATAAAATATACATACATGTAACACATCAAACACTTCCTGCACTAAGAACGAGTAGACATAGTTGAACCTAGGATATGAAGAACAAACTAGAACATACTAATTCATGAGACTCAATCCCCATTGGCATGTCACGCACAATGAAAATCAAAACGCCCAAATTCCCAACAACCCTAACTCATGATAGACCGAGGGGCCCAATACCATAGTAATAAACCCAAAATATATCCACCTACTGTGGGACACTGGACTATCCATCCACTACAGCTGTAGAAATCATTCTCAGAAAGATATGTCAATATTCTAGGTTCTTATGTCTCATGTATATAACAACGGTGAGCTAACTGGTTCCAGCCAAGCATCCAATCACACACACAACCCCCCCCCCACACATATATATATGTAATAAATAAAAACTAGTATCACCCCGAGCCACTACATGGGACATCCCCTTACCTTTAAAAAATTCGAGCACCTGGGAGCCTTTAAGCGTGGGACTCCCAAACAATCAATCACAACCAAGGAAAGAGAGGTTTCAAAGGAGGGATTTCATCATAATAATTTCATCATTTTGCACATGGTTCCAAACAGTCATTAAACACCTTTCACAAACCACCACTTTTAAAAGAACCAAATTCTTTTTCCACAAAGGGGGAAAACCAACACTTTCTCTTCCACAACTATTTATAAAATCTTGATTCCTTATAAAACCAAAACCATTTTGAAACCATTTAACGAGCCTCAAAAATATACCTCATGTGTTTCTAATATTTTTATAAAACCAACCATGAATGTTGAAAATATTTTTATAAAACCAACCCAAATCATTATATATCCTAAATAAACTTTAAGAGCCAACCATGAAATTTATCAGCCACACATGGAACATTTTATAAAACAGTTTCTATAAAAAATCAACCAGTTAAAAACACAAAATTCATGCCATATTCGTATTTAAATTTATAAACAAGGTTTTAGTCATTATAAATAAGGTGGAAAATTAATAAAAATTTTAATCAAACCAAAGGCATGCTCATACATAACTAAACAACCTAATGTTTTCCACAAAACAAGAATTGAACTTTCAATTCACAGGCCAAATAAATTGTCAACAAGTTTCACTAAAATGATTTGAAAAAATATAGGATAAAAACATCATGAAATAGATGATCATAAATTTTAATGGAAAGAGTGTAACACCTCAAGCTTCCACTGTACGTTTCCCTTCGAATAATGCAATAGCGTGTGTTGTACGCAACCTCGAGCTCTAACACACACCACAACTAACTAAACTAGCCGTTGTGAATAGTAATACCTACTTTTTGAAATTTTATAAATTTTATTTATCAAAATGGACTTCATTTTTGGATTAGGAATATTGAAATTAGCCTATGTTGAATTTTTGGTATTTTTCTGAGAACTTCTAAATTTTTATGAATAGTGAAAAATACTTAAAAACAACTTTTTTAATCAAAATAATTTATAGTGATAAATTATAATATTTAGTGGTTTTAAAGTATAATTAGAATATATTTTTACCATTTTATCCAATGGTGGTCATTAGAATTAATTTAACATTGAAATTGGACATAAACAATTGCCAATCTTTTGATATAAATTGTTTCTTAAAAACACGCTATTTGTTGTAACAGCGGGAATTAATTATAAAATTAATTAATACAACTTATATGTTTGGAATTTTTTAAAATAGGCATCATTTTTGAATTCGGAATATCAATTATAGCTTAGGGTGAAATTTTGGCCTTATTCTGAAAAACTTCAATTTTTGATGAATAGTGAAACCACTAAGTGGTTGTTAAAAACTGATTTTTCGTTAAAATGAAATATTACCACTTCTGTGATTTGATTTTCAAAAATCCGACATACATGGTTTTCATTAAGAAGTAAAATGTGGTTCAATGAGATTAAAATAATTTTTTGGTGAATAGTAACTTTTAAGTTCTTAATCGCGATTAGAGGTGATTAGTGTAGTTTAAGGTAAAAATAATGTTTTAATAATATGCGATGAGCTTGACACCTGTCCTACTACTATTGGATGAGTCATGGCCGAACAAGACAACCCATGGGTCATCTTGGGGACCCCATGGATCCACTTTAGTTGGAAAATGACATTAATATATATTTATTTAATGTTAAAATTAAATTGACACAAACATGAGTTGTTTTACTAAAACAGTTTTTAAGTGGGGTTACACAGATCCAAATATTGACTATAAGTATTCATTAGAAAGCTAAAAAGATTTACTAAATCATAGTATTTTTTTTATAATTTTTAGACATTAAATAAATTAAATTATTAATGACATCATTATGATGCAGCGATGACCTCATTATTTAACGATTTAAATAAAATGAGATGATAATGAAAAATCCAAGGCTTACACTTGTCCAAAGCCTATTGGATGAGGAGATTTCGAACCCTTGTCACCTTATCCACGAATTATATAAGTGTGGGACCTTTAGAATCCGAAAAGCATTGTATAATAATGTAACATTTCAATCTTTCCAAAAGTGCCCCTCCTCTCCTCTTATAAAAGGCCCCCACCTCTACCACCTTATTCACACTTCCAAGCCTTTTGGTTCGGCCAACCTCTGCCCAAATACTCTACAAACTTCTCTCCCTTCATCCTAGAAGCTTTACTTAAGTCAGAAAGCCATCCTAAGGAGTCCTTTTGATCAAATAAAAAGGAAGAACCCGAAGAAGAGGTAACATTTTCATCACCCTCTTTCAAGTTTCTTTCTTCTTCCACTCCCTCTTTGTTTATTATTTCAATTATAAAATTATAACTCCGGTATCTTCTATATACTGTGATGTTATTATAAATATGGAACAACCATATTCAGTATTCTACCCATCATTTGAATGACATGTCTCCATACGTGCGTACGTACGGCTTACCGTCTCCACGTCGTGGTGTAATTGTTATTCAATATATTATTATTTAGATGGGTATAATAATGATATGTAATTCATGTAAATAATAAATATAACATGATAATGATTCTGTATATATGATATACTATCCAATTATATATTATTTTAATATCAAAATAATGATATTGTCGCTCGTGCGTACGTACGGACTACCGTCTCCACGAACGCGATGAGATTCATTCTCCGTCGTATCCATTCAAGTATAATTATCATTTGATTATTTAAAAATAATGTTTATGGACATGATATCATTCTGGATATGAATAAGATACAACCTATCCATGAAAAACACGACTTACGTAACAAAACATATAAAAGAAAACGAGTAAGTTAACACCCGAAACAACGATAAATCTAAGATATTGTTAACAAAGCAATGTTAAAAGATCATATATGATATCATATGAATATATATGATTCTTGTATAATTTAATAACAATTATTTCACCATTATACAGGAGGTTAACCTACCCCAACCAAGGAAAAGTACAAGGTAAGGGTTTACTTCACAACCTCTTCATTATCCAAGGTTGTTTATACATAATTATCTACTGGGACCTCGTTATCATCCACACCCGTGTTTCTTAAAAATGTCTTTCAAAACATTTTTACTATTAAATGGAAAATGTGTTAAAGTAATTTACACCCTTATACATTTTTGAAAGGAATCTTACCGTCGTTTTCCAAACAATGTACTTTTTGACCTCTTTGAAAAATTTAAGATAAGAATGTTTTTTTAACTTATACGGCGGGTGCGGCTATTTTCCGCCCTTATAAGTTCGTCGAAGCTTCCCTAACAAGCTTATAATAATATCTTCAAAGTAAATGTATTATTTTATAATTATGGGACTTTTAAATGATTTCAAAAAGGAGAGATATTACTCTCAAATAGCTTTGATTTCATCCATGTCAACATCCTTTGATGGGTTTTAAGTTTAATTGAAATTGAATTATGATACAAAACTTCCATTGAACATTTTGTGAAGTATTTGACTGTGGATGTGTTATTTTTATACCATCCATAGCTTATGGGGAAATTGTTGATATTTCGTATGCTAGTTTTAATACGAATATTTATGCTATGTTTAAACCTATTCATATGAGGAATGTATTGGACTTAATATGTGACGGGTGGAGCCCGCTATAGCTCCTCGATGCATCGGTAGGTCTCATGAGACAACTAGATGTGGAATTGGCCGAGGCCCTTTACCAATTTGATTTATGGTTTTGGCCGAGGCCGTAATCATTTTAGACGTCTTGGCCGAGGCCTTGACAAAGTGTTTCAGAATGTCTGGCATTATACATTCCCTCATTATGAAATTGGTTATTGATATTTCATGTGATTTTTCGTCTAGTAGAATATCCATGAGAGTATGTAATGGCATTATTTTATTTTACTTTTGCCATATTATGCTGAAGTTAAAGTTCAATAAGTCTTTTGTTTTAGTTATACATTGCCTTAAATGCTTATGTTTTCTTATAAAAGCTTCCACAATATTGTTATCCTTACTGAGCATCTGAGCTCACCCCTTTCAATGTTTTAATATTTTCCAGGATGTGAAGAAGTGTATTACGACTGACTTGCAAGAATAGTCAGTGAGGATATGAGTGTGGACTATGAAGACCATGTTATTGTAGTTTGTTTACTTTTTGATGTAATGAAATAATTATGAATGTATCTTGTGTTTCCAAGGCTACTAAACTAATCGGTCTTTCGAGACTTGATCTTTTGTGATCATGCCAATGTTACGAAGTAATGCACCGACTCTGGGTAGCTGGGGTCGGGGCGTTACAAAGATCATTGAGAAGCCTAACTCGAAACTAAAGCACGATAAAATCACAACTCAAAAACGATGCATGATCTCTTTTTCACCTCGATTGCATGCTCCAGAAGCTGAATCAAATCCAATACTACCAAAATGAACCCAAAATGAATGAAATATATAAATGTAATAAAGGTAAAAACAAGAATAAAATAATATAAGAATAAAGGTATACTGGGGGGGTTGTGGATGGAGATGGGCCACCATAGGGCTATTTGTGATGATGAATAGGGTGTTGGGGGCTGAAAGTTGGCCGGAGAGGCCACGAGCACAGGCAGAGGTCAACCAGTAGAGTTTTTTTTCTATACAAGTGGTGGATGGGGGTGTTTCCATCCAGAGGTGGGTCAGCCGGGGATGGCGACACCATAGAGAAAGGGAGTTGGGGGGGTCTCGAATGGAGGCTGAGCAATAGGAGGGAAAAACAATGTTGCTGAGCTGGGAGGGTGCTGGACTGTGGTGGTGTCAGTGCAATCGGGTGAGGCCGAGGAGGTGTGGAGGCCAGTTTCCATAATGGGAGGTATTAGTATGGCTAGTGGCGGGTAGTATTTTCACACAACAATGCAGGGGGTGGAGGTGCGTGGAAATGGTAAAGGGGAGAGAAAGAGTAAAAGAAAAAAACCTAGAAAAAATATAATTTAAAATAAAAAATAAATGAAAACTAAATTATTATATAAAAAATAATAATAATAATAATAACAATAACATATAAACAAAATAATTTATAACACTTGATTAATTTTTAATAATAGTTACATTAATAACGTTTTCAATGGAAATAATCATAACAACTATTTTGAAAAATAGTAGTTAATATTATATATAATAATAATAACAAAATTCTCAAAAACCATAATCAGATTAATCATAAGAATAAAAATTATAAATAACAAAATAAAATATAATTCGCTTTAAATCACAAAATTTACTCATAACAATTTTTTTTCAAGACGGATGAGATATTAAGCATCTTGGGTGAAGTCGTGCGGTATCCAAATCGCACTTTTCCCATGCGACCAACGACTTCAACATGAAAAGAACACATTTTATATATAACTCAATGAAATTAATTCGAGACCTAACCCAAACCCAAAAAATAATTAAAGGTAATAAAATAATATAATAACCTAAATAAATGGGTTGGGGTGTGACAGCTCTCCCCACCCCAAATGCTTTCTTCCATTGGAAAGCCACAACAATATACATCTGGTCGATAAACACCTTCGGGTTCCACAAAAACATTATCAAACCTCTTTATCCAAGGACATTCTATCGACCACCAATGGGACAGAACATCATTTCCTGAAACATATCACCACCCTAGGGGAGGCTTGAACGGTCTCCCCAACATTAGAATTTAACTAGCATCTAATAATGTTTTAATAATAAACCATTTATCCCCCCCATAAAGAACCAACCTAAAAGTAGCCAAACAGAAAACTGAATTATACCTGAACTAGGACTTACTCAAGGTAAAATTAAAATAGTAAGAATATGTAAACCACCAACTCCATTTTTACCTAATAATGAATAAAAAACCAAGACCTCACCCGATTAACATGGGTGGACCACAAATGGACTTCGACCAGAAAATATCATCCAAAACAGCACAATTACTAACATTCTGTGATGGATAATTCCATCATGATCTTTGTGAGAAGATGAAATTTAAAATGATGGAGAAAACACAATAGAAACACTAAAACTGTCTCACCACATGATAGAGGAACAACCTTAAACAATCTCTTTAAAATCCCCCTTGGTTTTTGAATACATGTCTGCTTAACTCTAAGGCATTTTGGCTGGATCATGGATGGATGAAGTGTAGAGACCCTAATATTGACGTACATGGACATTACATTACTATAGTGTAATACTTAATACATAACAATAATGGACACACAAGGACCGTAATAGTATAGTGTCTTTGAATACTTGTAATGTAATCTTCTAATCATGGTGAAAGATCTTCAACATCTCTCGTAAAGATCTTCCCTTTTTTTCATACCTAAAACCTTTCTTTATATCCTGGGGAAAAGAAAACATAAAAAGGGTGAGATCAAATGCCCAGTAAGGGTAAGAATGTATAAAATAAAACATACCATATACATTTGAACTTAAAAACATGAAGATAATGTTTAAACATAAAAAGCTTGACAAATGGCACAAATCATGGAAGTACGTAAGGAATAGATCATAAAGAAACATTATGAATGATAAAATAGCATGGTAATAAAACATGTAATTGTGGCAACCATTAAGCACATGATATGATTTCCATATTAGCCAAGGCATGCTGCCAAGACCATCTTAGTGGACAAAGTCCCTTTCTGAATCGAGTTCACTCCTCGTTCCAGTCCTGTATTACTGAACCAGTTTACCTTACCGTTCCAGCCATGTCTATCTCTTGAGATATAAATATTTACCCAATGCATTATAGGGACATATAGGTCCCACCCATCTCATATTGAAATCATTATTTCGTGTGCCACAATATAAACATAAATTATTCATCATAACCCAAGAATAAAATGGGTTTCATAAACATCATTCCATAATAACGTAATCCATACAAAAAAATTGGATATCATTTCATCATTAGAAAAGTGAAACCATTTAAATCATATAGACATGATACTTGAAACATAAACATGTGAAATAATTTCATCTTAGTTGAAAATGGTTTTGATAAAACACTTGAAATGAATTTTTGAGGAAAATATCCTTTTTTCATCAAAACATTTTTTTTCACAAAATGTCATGAAATTATAAAAGAAAAGTATTTTCCTGAAAATAGTAATGAAATATTTTGGAGTAAGATTCATGAAAATAAGGCTTTATAAAACCATGAAAATCCTTTCATGCCGTATAAGTTAAAAATAAAATTCTTCTCATACTTTTGCCGAAAAATTCAAAAAGTACCTTGTAGGGTAAATAAAAGAAATATTTCTTCCATACCATGGGCTAAAAAGTCAAAATGGGTAAAAATTACTTAAAAAATACATGAAAACATTGTTATAAAACATGGGCATGGATTATAACAATAACCCCAGTAAATACTTACGAATAACAATCTCAGATAAGAATGAGATTGAAAAATTATCCCTTAACTTAGGTCCTATTTTCTTTAGAAGTGTCTGAACCTCCTGTATAATGATTTAAATAATGTCATTGACTTATTCCAGAATCATAATCATTGTTATTATATCATATATGTTTCACTTATGACTTTATATTACCCGTTCTCTTGTAAATTCCATGTTAAAGAGCGTTTTGGATAAAATCGTTTCATTTGTTGTCTGTGTTTTGACTTGTAATTATTCATATGATTACATAGATCATGATTACTTAATTCATGAATATAAAACATTATTTATATATAATATATATTCAGAATAAACATATATATAATAGATTAGTAAATGGAATGAAATACATTGTTCATGGAGACGGAAGGTCGTACGTACGCATGAACGCTGTTTTCGTTTCCTTATTGCGTTGAATGGAATTAAGTGGACGACATACATATATATACACATAAATCCAGTATCATTATTATGTCATATATTTCATGATTACTTATTATATATACTTTATAATCATTCATGAATGGTTAATGTAGAGAATGAATCTCATCGCGTCGTGGAGATGGTAGTCCGTACGTACACACGAGCAATGATATCATTCTCATGATCGTGGAATTGTATTGGAGTGTATGAATACTATTTCATAATCAATATCACATTAAAATAATCATATATTGTTATTATGTACACCATTATACCCATCCAAGTAAGGTGCTGGTGGAAAATCGATTACACCACGGCGTGGAGACGGTATTCCGTACGTACGCACGCGCGGTGATTTCGTTTTCCGTAGGATGGATAGATGGTGAAGTAGGGTTGTTTCATACATATAATAACATATAAGTATATGATTGATACTGATGTTATTACTTCATAATGAAACATCCTAAGAATAATAAGTGGAAGAAGAAATAAAGTTGAAAGAATCGGTAATGGACATTACCTCTTCTTTGAAGCGCCTCTTTGAGTCCTCCTCTTAGGGCACTAAAGTTGGTCTTTTAAGAAGACCAGGACCTCTAGGATGTTTCTAGGGATGTGGAGAAGAGAATTTTTCAGGGATTGGCCGAGCTTGAAGGCTCAATGTGGTGTGAGGAAGAGAGGGAGGAGGTTCCCTTTTATAAGGGATGAGAGGGGATCTTTTGGAAAAACTAAAAATATTATTTTATTATAAAGTCAATTTCGGTTTTAAATAGCTCTAAATTGATTTATTTCGAAGCTAAGGTGGGGATGGTTCGAAATCCTCTCATCCAATAAAATTTAGACAATTTTAAGTTCTTATTCTAACCTTATCATTTAGATTTAACATTAAGTTAAATAATTTTACTTTTACCATGTCTTCTTCTGTTTTTATACTATAAGGTAAATAAACATTCTATAACAAGCCAAACGAAACCCAAGTTGTTTATTATTAATATATATAACCTTATCTAAGTAATTTGGCAGAACCTTAGATTTTTAGGAATAATATATCAATTAAATATATAATATTTGTTTTAAAAAATAATTTATGTCAATTTTGACACTATTTGGTAATTGATTTTTGTGAAAATAATAACAGAATGATTAGTTCGAACCAAGTTAATTATATTAATAATAACATGTCATATTATCCTAGAATTTTTTTTGACTTCATAAAGAGTCTCAAATTATATTTATTTGGGTATTTATAACATCAATTATGTCAATATTTTATAAATAATATAATTACTACATCATCATTGTGTCATAAATAAATTAACTTATTTAAAGTATAAAAATTACAAATAAAATATCATTATGTGTGAAATATTTTTATATTTCTAATGAATATTTATAGACGAATTTATCTTATGTATAACCCTATATTAAAAATGATATACTTATTAAACTTTGATTTTAACTATTTTAACCCTTCTTTAAATAAATTAATAATAAATGTCCTAATCTAATCCAAGTGGACCTAAATTGTCATATTTTACTCCTAAGGTTGTTTTGGGTCGAATTAAACTTATCCAATAGAATTAGGACATGTGTTAGGGTAATAATAATATCATTTTTACCTGTAATTACCCTATTTACTTTTAACCGTGGTAAAAAAAAGTAAACAGTTACTATTCACCAAAAATTATTTTAATCTCATTGAATCACATTTTACATACTGACGTCAACCGTGTCTCTCAGATTATTGAAATTTCACTCACAGAAGCGGTAAAAATATGATTTATGAAAAATTCATTTTTCTTAACTACCACTTAGTTGTTTCACTATTCATCACAAAATTAATGTTTTCATAAAAATACCAAAAATTAGGCCTAAGCTATATTTGATATTATGAACTAAAAAATGATGTATATTTTACCAAATTCAAAACATATCAGCTTCATTAATTAATTTAAAAATTAATTACCATTGTCAAAACAAATAGCGTTTTCTTAAGAGATAATAACTATTAAAAGATTGACACTTATTTATGTCTGGTTTAAATGTGAAATTACATCCAATGAACAACATTGTATTAAATTGTAACAATATATTATAAATATACTTTAAAAACACTCAAATTAATAATTTATCACTATTAATTATTTCGATTAAAGAGGTTGTTTTTAATTCAAATTTAGTAATTTTCACTATTCATCAGAAAATGAATGTTATCTGAAAAGTACCAAAATTTCACCCTAAGCTAATTTCGATTTTCCGAATCCAAAAATGAATTCCATTTTGAAAAACTAAATTTACAAAATTTCAAAAAGCGGTTATTACTATTCATAACGGCTAGTTTTAATAATATTTTAATAGCATATCATTGTTTAGTGAAACTCGATATTGTGTACTACACACGCTATCGAGGAAGGTCGCAATTGCGTGTAATGAAAGGCAAGTCAAGGATGCGTGTTGTGCAAGCTCCTTTTGGTGTAGCATACAACACAAGACATTAATGAAATTAAAAAAAATATCTTTCATAAAATCTCGGGGTGTTACATTCTACCCCCGTTAAAATGAATTTCACCCCCCAAATTCATTGGGGTTATAAATGGATTACTCCTCAAAAGTTTCTTTAATAGACACCCGCATCGTAAAAAGGAATACCAAAACCAATCTTCAAAAATAAAAGTATAAAACGTAACGGTTACCCAAATAAACTAATCACTGGGTTTCCACATAGATGAAAATATGGATATGGAAGAGAAATCTAGCCATCATGTTCTGATGGAGAGTGGTAGAGAACATGTCTTTGTAAAAGCCAGCAATCAAAAATCCATAGATTTGTGATGATATAAGGTACCATCTGATTCATTGGATATAAGGGTACTAGGACAACATTTTTGGTTTTCAAGATCATTTCCCTAAAGTTGATGAATTAAAAGAAATATTTACATGATTTTGGTACAATCTCACTGTTGTTCGTTAATTGAACAATTTCCACTTCATCCCATAATGAAATGAAGTTGAATATGTTATTCGTGATGTGTTAGCAGATCATGTGATAGAATGATGGGTCATTCCATCTGTCTCAAACAAAAGGTTATAAAAGTTATCAAAAATACATAAGTCTATATATCATATATGGTTCCTAAAATGGACTTATACTTCATATATCATACTTGTTAAAAAAATAAAACTAGTTTCTACTAAACAGGGACTTCATGTAGGCCAGTGGTAGGCGATAAAGGCCAGTCGCACTTCAGTTGTGGGTTCGTTTCCCACAGCCTTGTCTGACGCGAAGGGTTGTCGCCCGTCCTAGAGGTTGTCCTTTTTTCTAAAACTACATTACTATAATATCCCATCAATAATATCAAAAAAAGTTTTAACAATTCTAACTTATGTCCCACATAATCCATTCCAATCTTTAGGCATATCTAAAATACTTCGGTCCAAGCTCATAGTATAAAGAAAATGATTACTTGAAATGTCACATAACAATCACATGAATTCCATCATTTATCCCCCATATATCATAAGATATATCTTGTTGGTCAAATTAAAAACATGTGAATACCTTAATCATGTATCCTCTTGAATAATGAATACCCACTGAACCTCAGAGAAAACATGAATGCTGTCAAAATTTAACTCTTTCCACATACCAAAATCCAAAAATTCTATATACTCAAACCATGATATAATCTTCTCCTTATATCAGTCTTGATCTCATGAATACTATCAAACATTTTATTTTCTCCTTATCCCTTCATTATGCGCATATCATCTACATTCCAAAAATATCTGAATAACCTTTCAGGGATACTGGTACCATTAATCATACACTTTCAAAACTCAAGGAAAGACAACAGCGTAAAAATCCTTAGATGTCTCATTATTTCATAGTACCATGAGATTACTTATACAACATTACACATGATAAACATGTAATCATTCCACTACATTCTTAAACCATTGACCGAGCTTCAATAATACTTTCATCTCACATATCATTTGTAGTCTCTTCATCATCATTAACATAAATACTACCCATACGACCATACTGATTCTCTTCATGAGACTTTCCCTTAGGGAATTGGTTTGCATAATGCCCATACATTCCACATTTAAAACATTTAACCATTGTTGATATCGTAGCAATACCATTATCCTCATCCCTGGTGTTTACTGATCCTTTTCCTTTTCACTTACTGGCGTTTTGTCCTTCTTTTCCACACCCAAAGCATCTTCCAGTTCCTTTGAAACATTCTCTTTGAAGCCACTTCCCACATGATTTACATAGGGGAAATTGAACTATCTTTCCTCTATGATCATCATGATACTCCATCATTAACTTATTAGCTGAGTTAGGAAACTTACTAAATTTTACTTTATTGATCATATTATGATATTGTTGATTCGACATAATAATGATGTTTGGACTTCCAAATCCCATTTCATTTTGTTTCTCATGAAGAATATCATTCCATTGTCCATCATATCCTCCATTATCGTGAATCATATTGTTTCCAGCCATTTTCTAAAACCCAAAAAGAATAGTGTGAGAGGAAAACATTATAATATAGGGGGAGTAACTTCAATATCTAACATCTTTGGTTTAATCTAATATCGTTACCATAGTTCTAGGACTATATCCTATATGTATACTTATCCTTAGGGACATCCCTATACATACCTTAGAAATATCTCTAGGTATCTCACTATAGTTTTCGCATCCTAGTTTCCAAAGGTTGACTAAACTTTTCCTCTGATACCAACTGTAGAGACCCTAAGCATGACGTACATGGAAATTACATTACTTTAGTGGAATACATGATACATAACAAAAACAGAAACACAAGGATTGTAATAGTTTAGTGTCTTTGGAAACTTGGAACGTAATTTTCTAATCGTGGTGAAAGATCTTCAACATCTCTCGTAAGGATCTTCCCTTTTTTTCTTACTTAAAACCTTTCTTTATATCCTGGGGAAAGGAAAAAATAAAAAGGGTGAGCTCAAATTCTCAGTAAGGGTAATCATGGATAAAATAAAACATACCATATACATTTGAACATAAAAACATGAACATAATGTTTAAACGTCAAAATCTTGAGAAATGACACAAAACATGGAAGTACGTAAGGCAAAGATCATAAAGAAACATTATGAATGATAAAATAGAATGGGAATAAAACATGTAATTGTGGAAACCATTAAGAACATGATATGATTTCCATATTAGCCAAGGCATTGCTGCCAAGACCATCTTAGTGGACAAAGTCCCTTTCTGAATCAAGTTCACTCCTCGTTCAAGTCTTGTATTACTGAACCTGTTTAACTTGCCGTTCCAGCCATGTCTATCTCATGAAATATAAATCTTTACCCAATGAATTGGAGGTATATATAGGTCCCACCCATATCATATTGAAATCATTATTTCGTGTTCCACAATATAAACATAAATTATTCATCATAACCCAAGAATAAAATGGGTTTCATAAACATCATTCCATCATAACGTAATCCAAACAAAAAAATTGGATATCATTTCATAATTAGAAAAGTGAAACCATTTAAATCATAGATACATGATACTTGAAACATAAACATGTTAAATAATGTCATCTTAGATGAAAATGGTTTTGATAAAACACTTGAATTGAATTCTTGAGCAAAATATCATTTTTTCTTCAAAATCATTTTCTTTTCACAAAATCTCATGCAATTTTAAAAGAAAAGGATTTTGTTGAAAATAATCATGAAATATTTTGGAGTAAGATTCATTAAAATAAGGCTTTATAAAACCGTAAAATTCCTTTCAGGCTGTATAAGTTAAAAATAACATTATTCTCATACTTTTGCCGAAAAAGTCAAAAAGTACCTTGTATGGTAAATAAAAGAAAGATTCCTTCCATACCATGGGGTAAAAAGTAAAAATGGGTAAAAAGGACTTAAAACATACATGAAAATATTGTTAGAAAACATGGCAATGGATGATAACAATAACCCTAATAAATACTTACGAATAACAATCTCAGATAAGAATGAGATTGCAAATTTATCCCTTACCTTATGTCTGATTTGCTTCATAAGTGTCTGAACCTCCTGTATAATGATTTAAATAATGTCATTGACTTATTCCAGAATCATAATCATTGTTATGATATCATATATGGTTCACTTATGACTTTATATTACCCTTTCTTTTGTAAATTCCATGTTAAAGAGCGTTTTGGGTAATATGATTTCATTTGTCGCCTGTGTTTTGACTTGTAATGATTCATATGATTACTTAGATCATGATTACTTAATTCCAGAATATAAAACATTATTTATATATAATATATATTCAGAATATACATATATATAATAGATCAGTAAATGGAAAGAAATACACCATTCATGGAGACGGTAGGCCGTACGTACGCATGAACGCTGTTTTCGTTTCCTTATTGAGTTGAATGGAATAAAGTAAACGAAATACATATATATACACATAAATCCAATATCATTATTATTTCATATATTTCATTATTTCTTATTATATATACTTTATAATCATTAATGAATGGTTAATGTGGAGAATGAATCTCATCGCATCGTGGAGACGGTAGTCCGTACGTACGCACGAGCGACGCTATCGTTCTAATGATCATGGAATTGTATTGGATTGTATGTATACGATTTCAGAATCAATATAACTTTACAATAATCATATATAGTTATTATGTACACCATTATACCCATCCATGTAAGGTGGTGGTGGAAAATAGATTACACCACGGCGTGGAGACGGTATTCCGTACGTATGCAGGCGCGGTGATTTAGTTTTCCGTAGGATGGATAGATGGTGAAATAGGGTTGTTTAATAATTATAATAACATATCAGTATATTATTGATACTGATGTTATTACTTAATAATGAAACAACCTAATAAGAATAAGTGGAAGAAGAAATAAAGTTGAAAGAATTGGTAACAGACATTACCTCTTCTTTGAAGCGCATCTTTGAGTCCTCCTATTAGGGCACTAAATTTGGTCATTAAAGAAGACCAGGACCTCTAGCATGATTCTAGGGAAGTGGAGAAGAGAATTTGGTGGGAATTGGCCGAGCATGGAGGCTCAAAGTGGTGTGAGGAAGAGAGGGAGGAGGTGCCATTTTATAAGGGAGGAGAGGGGCTCTTTTAGAAAAACTAAAAATTTTATTTTATTATAAAGTAAAGTTCGATATTAAATAGCTCCAAATTGATTTATTTCTAAGATAAGGTGGTTATGGGTCTAAATAATCTCTTCCAAAATAATTTAGACAATTTTAGGTTCTTATTTTAACCTTATAATTTAGATTTACCATTAAGTTAAATAATTTTACTTTTACCGTGTCTTCTTGTGTTTTTATACTATAAGGTTATTAAACTTACAATAACAAGACAAAATAACCCCAAGTTGTTTATTATTAATATATATAACCTTATAAAAGTAATTTTGCAGAACCATAGATTTTTAGGAATTAAATTTCAACTAATAATATAATATTTTTTTAAAAAACTATTTTATGTCAAATTTGACACTATTTGGTAATTGATTTTTGTGACAATCATAACAGAATTATTAGATCGAACCATGTTAATTAAATTTATAAAACCATGTTATATTAACCTATAAAATTAGTTTAATTCATAAAAAGTCTCAAATTATATTTATTTGGGTTTTTATAACATCAATTATGTCAATATTTTATAAATAAGATAATTACAGCATCATCAATGTGTCATAAATAAATTAACTTATTTAAATTCTAAAAATTAAAAATAAAATATCATTATGTAGGAAATCATTTTAGATTTCTGATGAATATTTATAGACGAATTTATCTTATGTATAACCCTATATTAAAAATGATATACTTATTAAACTTTGATTTTAACTATTTTAACCCTTCTTTAAATAAATTAATAATAAATGTCCTAATCTAATCCAAGGGGGCCTAAATTGTCATATTTTACTCCTCAGGTTGTTTTGGGTCGAGTTAAACTTATCCAATAGAATTAGGACATGTGTTAGGGTAATAATAATATCATTTTTACCCGTAATTACCCTATTTACTTTTAACCATGGTAAAAAAAAGTAAAAAGTTACTATTCACCAAAAATTATTTTTATCTCATTGAATCACATTATACTTACTGACATCAAATGTGTCTCTCAGATTTTTGAAATTTTACTCATAGAAGAGGTAAAATTAAGTTTTATGAAAAAATTATTTTTCTTAACTACCACTTAGTGGTTTCACTATTTATCAAAAAATGAAAGTCTCCAGAAAAATACCAAAAATTAGGCCTAAGATATATTTGATATTATGAACTCAAAAATGATGTCTATTTTACCAAATTCAAAACATATCAGTTTCATTAATTAATTTAAAAATTAATTCTCGTCGTCAAAACAAATAGTGTGTTCTTAAGAGATAATAACTATCAAAAGATTGACACTTGTTTATGTCTGGTTTAAATGTGAAATTAAATCCAATGACCAACATTGTATTAAATTGTAAAAATATATTCTAAATATACTTTAAAACCACTCAAATTAATAATTTATCACTATTAATTATTTCGATTGAAAAGGTTGTTTTTAATTAAAATTTAGTAATTTTCACTATTCAACAGAAAATGAAAGTTATCTGAAAAGTACCAAAATTTCACCCTAAGCTAATTTTGATATTCCGAATCCAAAAATAAAGTCCATTTTGAAAAATAAAATTTAAAAAATTTCAAAATGTGCTTATTACTATTCATAACGGCTAGTTTTAATAATATTTTAATAGCATATCGTTGTTTAGGGAAACTCGGTATTGCGTACTGCACATGCTATCGAGAAAGGTCGTGATTGCGTGTAATGCAAGGAAAGTCAAGGATGTGTGTTGTGCAAGCTCCTTTTGGTGCAGTGTACAATGCAAGACATTAATGAAATTAAAAATAATATCTTTCATAAAATCTCGGGGTGTTACATGAATCATCCCCTACCACATAGTCAGGTTCTAATAATCGTTATAAGAAACAACCATCATTTGATTGGAAAAAATAAAGGACTGAATTTTGAAATGAAAACCATGCTGGAATTGAGAACTATAGTTGATCAAAAGACCCACGACATTCCCATACATTTCAAGACCCAAAACAACATATGTATACTATCAACGATAAGAGATCCCTCACACTAGAAAGAATCATACCCATGAAACATTAAAAAAAATACCCAATAGGACATCATCTCTATGAACATCCTCATTGATTATCTCTAGAGATTCCTCAACAGAGTCTTTGTATGTGACCCAAATTTCCACAAGCATGATAGTTCATAGGAGTACATAGGCATGAAGGCCTCTTGTAAACCAACTTTCCACATTGATAACATAAGAGGATCTCTTACTTTGAAGAGGATTATGAAAGATCCAATGTCTATTTGATTCCATTACCAGCTTCATATAATTTTAATTTCTTACTCATCTTCTGGATGGATGCCTCCCCACTAGTACTAGGAATTGATGGAGGGGGGATTACATTGTGCACTCCTACAAAAATGACATCAAAATGAATGGAATTACTCACCAAAACTACAACAAAAGTTAGGTTGGTTGCTGAGAACATTGATTTAAGATCATGACGGAGGCCCACCTCGATATGCCGAGCCTTCATGGAGTCTTCTATGGAATACACCAAATCATAAGAGAATATCTCTACAATGAACTGGAAACACTCCAACACTGATCAATCAACATGTTGCAGACAACACATATCCATCCCTTTTCTCACCCTTTCATTCTCAATGAAATATTGAAAAATGAACAAATCCTTCAAATACTCCAAAGTATGATCTTGATGGGGCTTGTTACAAAACACTAGAATCCACTACATCCATAGTGAACCTTCTGACAAGACGGTTTAAAACATGATCTTCAATGACATAGTAAATTCAAGGAGGTTAATCTCCCTTTAAATATTTCACATCCACTCCTCCACTAATGAAGGGTCTGGTTGACCATAAAAGATAGGTGTATTTAGCTTCTGAAACTCAAGCATAAAATCTATAGGATGATCAACCGCATTACGATCACCCATCAAAGAATCAAGGGGATAACCATAGGACATAAAAAGTCATGAACCCAATCAAGACCAACTCAATAAATAAAATCAAAAAGTTCAAACAGCACATAGGTGACAATATGTAAAAAAATAATACATGTTATCATAACATCAAAATATTCCATTTTTTTAAATCATATATAATTTAAAAGGAGTTTGGTGGGTTAAACACTCACCACTAGTATTCTTTAGAGTCTCACTCACATGAATTTTTCTATTCCAAGCCTAGAATCTATCCACTATACCAGACATCCATTCATATTCCATCATACCATTATTCCTGTGAGCACCAATAGGAACACATTATCCAAAAAAACGGCTTCATTTTCCAAAGGAAAATCTTTCATCCCATTTCATTTAAAACCATCCAAAAATTAATGATGTAATTTCAAACAACGAATTTTATTAAAAAAAATTCAAATTCAAACAACTTTTAGAAGTCAAAGGAGACCGAAAAAAACTAAAAAATTGGAACATGTATCAGTGGGTGACTTGACCATATGGTTAGTGTCCATGTACCAAACATGTCACTGACACGAAGAGACGTTTAGAACCATGCCCCTAGCTTCACATGGCTTTCCAGGTCATGAGATCTCATGGGGAATATTAGACCAGCTTTCCTTTTTGTATACCAATCAAAAAACATTCCATAAAAACAAAAGGAAAATAATTAAACTGGACAACCCATGGAAACCGATGGATCGGAATGAGAAAGAGTTTATGATGCTATTCTTTCATCTACCCCTAGAGTCCCAAAAATCCTACTCCTTCTTCAACTACATCCCCAAATAATAATGGTCTCTCTAAAATGAGAGGTATGATGTGAGCCGACCCACTCTGATATCATTTTTTCAAGAACCAACCTGGGTCGACCTTAAACTAGTCACCCTGAGCTGATCCACTTCATATCACGAGAGGTGTTCCTGATGTTCCCGGGCTGGGAACATGTGACTGGGCATTGACAACAAGAAAATGAAAATTTTTTCTCCTAATATAAATAAATTATATAAGTGGGGATGATAAGTAGAAGCTCCTAATTAATAGACCAAATTAAATGACTAAATAAGAACCGAAGGAAATAAAAACTAAACTAATGGGAAAACACTATCTTCGCGTGACCTCATAGGTCACTACCCAACACAACAGTCAAATGTCAGCCAAGGTGGGAACACCCATGATTGAACCTTCACGTGGACTAATATCAAAAAATAACTATAGGAGTGAGTATTAAAATTCAATAGGCTAGTCTAATCATCTATTATCAATGCATTTCCATTAAAATAAAAGAAACATTCATTTTCATGTTTGAACTAGAATGCATAAAAGTATGGTTTTAACGTGTTATTCATAAACAATGTTCTACCCATTTCCCACATTCATTTAGGAAAAACCCAATTCTTTTGTTTTTTGAGACATTAGAATTTTCAAAGGGAAAGTGGTGTTTACATTTTTTATTTGAACAAAAATAATAAAAAACATTTCTTTAAAATAAATTTTCATAACCCCCATAAAAACCACACATCACACTCTAGTAAAAACACTACACATGAATTCACCACAGTAGTTACATGACAAGGGAATGGAAAAGAAAATATACATACAAGTAACATATCAAACACTATAAGCACTAATAACGACTATACAATGGTGAACCCAACAGATCAAGAATAAACCAAAATGTACTAATACATGTGACTCCATACCTGTTGGCATGCCACGCATGATGAGAATCAAAATTACCAAACGCCTCGCCACCCTAACTAAGGAAGACCGAGGGGGGATAGCACATATTAATAATCCAAAAATATATCAACCTACTACAGGACACTGTTTAGTCTATCAACTACCAGTGAAGCAATAGTTCTCATAATGATCTCTCAAAATGATAGGTTCATAGGTGTCATTTATATAAAATGGGTTAGACACCTGATTTCATCCAATCATCCAATCACTATTATATATATATATATAATAACAACAAACATCACTTTGAGCCACTCTATGGGACAACCACTATCCATTAAACCATTCGAGCACATCTGCGTCTCTAAGCGTGGGCCTCCCAAACAATCAGTCAAAACCAATGAAAGAGAGTTATCTAAGGAGGGGTTTCATAAATAAAATTAATCATTATCCAAAAGGTTCTAAATGAAAATTAAACAAATTTCACTAACCACCGCTTTTAAAAGAGCCAAATTCTTTTTCAAAAAAGGGGGTAAACCACTGCTTTCTCTTCCACAATCATTTATAAAATCACATTTCCTTATAAAACCATTCCCAGTTTGAAGCCATTCAAGGAGACTCAAAATACTACCTCGAATTAGGCCAAACTTTTTATATAACCAAACTAAAACATTTTTTATCCCAAATAAACTATAAGATCCAACTAGACAATTTATCAGCGACACATGAAACATTTAATAAAACAGTTTCTAATTACAACATAACCATGTACAAACACAAATTTCATGATAAAAACTTATTTAAATTTATAAAGTATGTTCTACACATCACACATCAAGAGAAAAACTAATATAACATTTAATTAAACAAATGGCGTACGCAAACATAACAAAACAACATCATCTTTTTCACAAAACAAGAAATGAACTATTAATTGTTAAGACAAATAAAATAGCAGCATGTTGAAAAAAAATAATTAGCAGAAATATATTAATCTAATGGTAAGAAATAGATGAACATAAATTATAAAGGTAACCACATTGAGAAACCTATATCGAAATCGAAGCGCGACAACAACGCAACTCGGTACCAGTGCAAGATCTCATTCGCACCTCGGTTGCGTGCCCTAGAAGCCGAATCCAACCCAATGATACAAAAAAAACCAAAATGAACGAAATATATAATGAAAACGAAGGGGAAAATAAGAATTATATTAAATAACCATAATGGTATACCGAAAGGTCGTTGTGTCTAAAGACTGGCTGCTGGATGGCTATGCATGTCGGATTAGGGGTTAATGGAGGTTATTGGCCGACCGGAAAGGATGCAATCACTGGAGGAGGTCAACCAATGGGGTTTATTGACATATGAGGGGTGACCGAGGGTTTCTCTGGCCAGAGGAGGCTGGGTGGGGGTGGTGGCACCAGATAGAAAGGTATCCATGGGGTCTTGATCGAATGTCAGGTAAGAGGAGGTTGGAATAACACTACTAATCATGGAGGTAACTGGGATGCGGTGGTGTCATTCCATGTGGGAAATGGTGAGGAGGTGTGGATGGCGGTTTCAACGACGGGTGCTGGCCAGAAGGCCAATGGCGGGAGGTCTACTCACACAAAGCTAGGGGAAGGGGGTCGGGTCCTCACTACATAAAGAAGTAAGGGTCAATGGGGGTCGACGTTGGGAAGCATGGGGTGGATGGTCGGACTCACTGCAAGGGCCAGAAAGGAGCTGAGAGGCACTACAGGAGGGACCAGAGGGCTACACCTCGTGGAAATGGGAGAGGTGTTGGGCATGTTCATGCCGCACAATGAGGGAATGGAGTTAGTGTAGAAGATAAATGGGGGAAATATTGTAAAAACCCCTATAAAAATAAAATTGAAAATAAAACAAAAAAGAAAATAAAATTATTATGCACACAATTAACAATAATAATATTAATAATAACGATAACATATAAATAAAATTATTTAGAACATGTGCTTTATTTTTAATAATATTAACACTAATAACATTTTTAACAGTAATAATCTTAATAACTATTTGAAAAATAGTATTTAATATTATTTATAATAATAATAAAATGATTCTAATCAATCATAATCACATTAATCATAAAAATAAAAATTATAAATAATTCAATAAATAATCATTCACTTAAAATCAAAAAATTAACTCGTAATAATTTTTTTGAAGATGGACGGGATTCAAATTCTCCATGACGAAGCCACACAGCTTCCAAAGCCTGCTCCGCCCATGCGCCCACCGATGTCCACAGCAAATAGTCCACTTTTTTCAAATAACTCAATGAATTTAATCTGGGACTGAACCCTAACCCAAAAAATGAAGATAATAAAATAATAAAATAACCCGAATAAATGGTTCGGGGTGTGACTTTTAGGATGTTCTCCCTCTCAATAAAGATATATTTTCTGGATACAGTCACTATCTTGTCTGATTTTTTATATAGGTAATAACCATTCATTTCCTTGGGATATCCTATAAAGATACACCTCATTCCCCGGGGTTCTCGTTTGTTTCTTAAGAAGGCCTTAACAAATGTCTAGCATCCCTATACACATGTGTGAAACAAAATGGGTTCCCTTCCATTCCATAACTCATAGGTAATTCAATTTACCACCTTAGTTGGTTCTCAATTTAATGTGTATGCTACAGTTTGTAATGAATATCTGCAAAAGGCTAATGGATGATCTTCATGACTCATAATTGACATCACCATGCCCAACATGGTGTGGTTCCTCCATTAACTAACACAATTTCATTATTAATTATAAGGAGTAAGGAGTTGAGATAGAATCCTAGACTCCCGTAAAAGGTTGTTGAACTCTTGGTTCAGCTATTATGCACCTCGATCTGATCAAATCTTCTTTATCTTCTAACCTAGTTAATTTTATACATCAATATTTAATTCCATAAATTTCTCCAAGGACTCTCACTTATACCTCATTAAGTAGATATATTCATATATACTCAAATCATCATTTATATTAATGGCGTTAGAATATCCACTATTAGATTCTACTAAAAATGGTCCACACACATTAGTGTGTACCAATACTAGAAGCTCTATGGATAATTCACCTTATCCATCAATAGAAGCCTTGGTCATTTTCTCCTGTAAACAAGTTTGACATCTATCAAATGGTTTTAGCTCAGTGGAGTGAAAATATCCATCTTGGCAGAGTTTTATAAATCACTTCTCATATACATTACTGAGACGGTGATGCCATTACTAGATGTTGTATAATTCATGTGATTTTGTTTGGTTATCAATTTACAACACTCTCTTTTCATAATTTAATACGTATAATCATTTTTTAAATGCGCTATACTATAACATAAATTTTTTTTATAAAAGAATCAACCCTTATTTTGAAACATGAAAATAAATCCATCCATATACATACAAGATATTGAAATTATGTTTTTGGTAACACTAGGTACATAATAATAGTTATGTAAATCCAAAACCATCCCCTTTTGAAATGAGGGATGGTAATCGCCAATGGAAAACCCATCCGGCCTCACACCATTGGAAGCTCGAGGATCCACTTATCCTCTAGAAATCCTTCTAAATATAATTTGTTCCTACATTTTAATCTATATGTGAGCCCCACGGGATGTATCTAACACCCAATCTATAGAAGTAGAAAGATTACAATCGATAAAAAATGCACCTTTTGCATCCCCACGTTTCTAGGTGTCATTCATATTCCAGTGGACTAGGATTACACATGAAAAACATAGTACCTGACATTCTTTACGATGCCTCTAGATCTTCTCTTTCTTGGAGGGATGGCTCTCAAGGGATTCAGACCGTTTATAAATCCATGTCGCCATTTCATTTTCCTTCCTCTTCTTATTCACCATAAAGAAAGCGGGTTTTCCATGCACATTGTCCTTATCCACATGGTGAATCAAGGTCATAAGTTCTGATAGAATATTCTCATTTGTTCTTGTGTTGTAATTGAAAATAAAGCTAGAGATGTTCTTGGGTAGTAATGTTAGGCTGAGATCAGTTTTCAACTCATCTGGGAACGTAATCCGTAAGATGTCCAGGCATTCAATGTAGCTAATAAGCAAGACTACATGAGGCAAAGCTGGCACATTATCTCAAATATTAGCTGTGAACACATAACATTCGATCTCATATCACTCTTTTATTGTTATATCTTGATAGAGATCCATAAGGTGAGACATCGTGTTATACGCATCCATGTTTTCATTTTTCTTTAAGAGTTCATTAGACTAAGAAAATATTATGAATCACTGGAATTCTACGAAATCATCCAAATTTTTCATACAGAGAGATATTTACACATCACAGGCCATGATTCTAGGCGCAACTATAATATTCTCTTCCAACACATAAAAATTCCTCTCTTGGAAAATGATGACGTGTAAACGCCTCTACCACTCCAAGAAATTTGTGTCGCTAAGAAGGTTATCCTTATCGAGTATGGTTTGTAATGATAATTTTTATGTGATTTTTCATTCCATTTCTAAAAATTAATATGATTAAATATTTAGTACTATCAAGATAAAATTGAGACAGACAATCAAATTAATACTTATTTGTGTCCAATTTTATTGAAATATGATATCCCTCACCATTGATATCATAATTTTATATTTCATGAATATTCTAGTGGAATGGATCCATATTTCCCATCACATTACCCCAACTGGGTATGGTAATGAAAATTCAATGGTTTTATATAGGAAAAATATATTCCAACCGCATTAACTTACAGTTCCTTGATCCGCTAAGTGGACTCCCCAATCCTGAAATCCTTTTATTTTGGATTTCCTCAACCTTTGCCTCTTGGTCACACCAAGTCCTACTGTGGAAGTCAACCCTTGAGGTGAACCAAGATAATTCAACCCAAAACCATGAATTATAATTACATAATAATTGAAAGAACAAAAACTATGGTTGTTCATGCACTTTTAACTATGGTTCAATTCAAACTACGATTATGGTAGGCTATAATGACTATATATTTCCTCGAGGGATTTTGTTATTATAAATAAATATCCCTTTTATTATATTTTTACATTCATTTTAATATAATGTGGGATATATTTAAGTGAATAACCATTTCAAAATAAATATTTACTCATAAGGTGGTCTTAATATAGTTCCACCTTTCATGTTTATTTAATTAATTAATTCTGTGATCGTGACAATGCACCCACAAAAAAAACCATTAAACTGAAATAAATTATGTAAATTTAATGATAATGATCTTGTTTTATTGGTTAGTTTATCTAGCTATTGATAAACTATCCCATGACTTATGGGAGAAACCACCTTGAACTTTTTTGGTTTGTTCTTATTTATTTCCACCGGTCCACCATTGTATCTCTATGGGTTGGTTTCACCTCGGCTCCTAACATGAAGCTACTCCACTAGCATGGGAGTTTAATCCATTACATATTCTTTTATCTCAGACACATGTGAGGGGTAAAAAAGGGTTTTACATAAAAGAAACCATGGGTATACAGACCTTGCGTATTAATGAGGATTTGGCTCGTCAGCTAAGAAATTTAATTTAAATAAATAAATTAAGAAACACCATCCACATACAAAGGTCTCAGTCTAGATAACGATCAACCATACATCTAACGATATTAATGCATAAATAAAACTAGCATTAAATTGGTTAATCATTCTTTTTTAAAATAAATCATGATAAAATCCATTAGTTATTATCATTAATTTATCAATCCTTTTATATTAAACCCTTTTTCATTAATTTCCTTTATATTATCATCCATAATATTTTTAAAAAAATAAATTTATTTGAATTTACCTTTTTAAGAAAAATTTAACTTAGATGAAACCAGGTGAATGCTCATTCTTAACAAGCCAATGAGTAGAAATGAACAATACTCAAATATTAAATTAAACACATATGTATAAAACACCAATCACATGTTATGCCCCAGATTTACGCCCAAACCACAGTACACATCTCAATGACTTTTATAATATAATAATAATTTTTAATAAATCATTGTAATTTGGATGAATACCTAGAATGTAGTTCCTACAAAACGACATATACAATCAGTCACCATCCCTTCGAAGTACGCAATTTGGAATACTATGTGTAGATATTCTACAGAAATATTTGAAGTACATAGTGTTTCTAGTGGGCCACATGTTTTGTAGTATCTTTGTTACATGGTCTCCAGCCAGGAACAACATGTACAGGGTATAGGGTCCAACCCTAACATAAAGGGTGTACACACCATATCCTTTGGACCTCACGATGTGTTATCCAGAAACTGCATGCCAAGTTTTCGTGGTCAACACACAAATTAATTAATATTTAAATAAACTCCAATCACATTTCGTCGTTGGGTGGACCAATCCCAATGCTTTGAACCTTTACTACGCGGCATGTGAGGAATCCTAGACACTGTGGAGTCCAACTACATGGGATTTGTGTTTGAATAACACACTATTAGTTATGGTGTTGTATAACCAGTATCATTTGGCACATCTGGATTAGATCCTTCATTTTATTTTAATCAAAATTAAATAAAAAATCATTTCTATAAGGTGACTGAGAAACAATTGAGGAGATATAGATCTCGAGATTCAGATGTAAAGAAATATTATCATTAATTTAAGGAACTATAATATTAAATATGTAAATCCTGAACAAAAAACAAATTAATTATAATAAACTATTTGACCCCTATGATACAAATTGTAGGTTTTAGGCATAGCATAAGCGGGTGTATGGGTGCACCGAAAATTAATTTTATAGTTAACAATTATCAATTAGAGATCAATCAAGATGATAAAAGACAGGATCATTGGAATATAATGTAGAAAAAAATAAACAGGGATGTCCCAGTACTATGGAGAGGATCATCCTATTTTTTGTAATAATTAAATTAATTAAAATTATATGAATTACATTGATGGAATTCCCTCTCGGTTGATGTTTTAGGTCAGAATCCAATGCAATCCGTCATTACGTCAAAGAATCCAAGTGTAGGCTTCCTCTAGTGGTGATCCACACATTCTCTACATAGCTCAAGATATTGCTAATGGAATCTGAGGGTGCTAGTGTGAAGGTTACTTCACTCGTGATGTCCGCCTTTGATTGAGTTGAGAGATACTTCCAAATAACTCTCCTTGATTCAGTGGAGGGGGGATCTCTCCCGTTATTTGAGTGCGTTATTGGAAGAAAACAATTTTCTCTTGTCTTGAGAGCCTTCATCTGATCTGTTTTACACAACTACAATTAATGGCTACATCTAAGGATAATAATGTATGGGGATTTATATTACATAGAATAATAAAATGAATTAATTGACCAAAGACATATATTCATTTCGGTTATTTCAATGTAGGACCCCATGTCTAATAATAACATTTGACTATTATTATCACTTGACAAGAGCCCAACGAGTTACCCATAATATTATTTAATTAAATTAAAATTAATATTTCTAAAAAACAACAGTAAATACTACAAAGTGTATGTTAATATACATGGCATGTATATTTTAACTAATTTACCTTATTTCATTTACCACATTTATCAGACCATAAATAATGACTATTTATTTCATAAATAAATATCACCGCATTATTTTCTAATAAATATATTATTTATCCCACAATATATTATATCTAATAACTAGTGTCAAAATAAATGAGATAAATCTTCCTTGAATAATTATTAAACAAAAATTAGGAATAATATTTATTGAACTTGTTAAATGAATATTTAACTAAGGTACTGGGATAAACTTAGTGTGTGGCCCAATAGGCACCTTTCTCAGTGGAATTAGGTGGAGCATGTCCAATGTTCAATGTTAACATCTAACAACATGCCATGGCATGAATATAGAAAGATGTATATGCCAGAAAGATGTGTCACCACCTACAAATTCTTACCATGTAATTTAATCCCTTTCTCTCGATATCTTTAATCAAGCGGGTTTCATTCTAGCGCCATCAGCCCTTGTGCACAATTATTGTTTTTTTGAATTCATGGAATTGAAATTTCACATCCTTTAACATGGACTTGTATTTATTTAGGCTATATCAATTCTACAAAATGGATCAAGATATCATATTATGTTATGCAACAGAAGGAACAAATCCTTTCTTCTATTTTCAATTAATGGCATATTACTCTGGACTCACCAAACATATCCCACCTCATTGTGAACAATGTTTCATCAACGTTTTAGTCAATGCATCTAAGTGCTCGAGTTGTAATACCCATTTATAATAATTTTATATTCTAAGGACCAATACAAACAACCACAGATGGAGACATCCATTAACAATATGAAATGACGATTTCTGACTTCTGGGTCTCATTTTCATTATATCCTATGGGATATTACCAAGGGACCACACCATGAGAAGGTGCCTAATTGTTTTTTGAATCATCACCCCTAATGGAATGTATTATTTGTGTCCCTCAAATCAAATCATGCAGTCAGAGGACATATATTCAAGAATAGTGTTATGGAACATCCGAGTTCTCATCATAAATGGGATCTTCTATAACCCTTTAGTGAAAAACTACCCTTAAGACATTATCACATGAAATATTGCACATAAGAACAATAAAGATGTGTTAAGTTATTTACTATTAATCAAATCCATGAATACAAGTTTATCATAAAGAACAAATTAGTTGTCTATTGGCCACCAACTCCAACACATTGACCATTATAATTAAAACCACATTTCATATAGTATGAGATGAAGTGTAAATTGATCAAGTAATAACCAATGGCTGATGTTATAATAAAAAATGGAATGAAATCATGTAAGTATATCTTCTTTTGAAAACTCTTCAACATTTGGAAAAACTATTGAGATGAAATGTGTATCTAAGTATCTTCATTTCTGATGAAACAAATAGTCCCTTAGATCATCACCAATTTATCATCCTATAGTGGTTAAATTTATAATGACCATGTTCTCTATCAATATTCATTAAAATTTGATTGTTAATTTTCTCTTCTATGTCCCGGTTTTTACATTCAACTTATTTATCATTTAATGAATCCTAGTTACGAGTTACTTTGGGTAACCATTATGTTTCTAACTTTTCTTTTTTTTGAAGGATGTTTTATTATTCATTTTTATAATGTGGGTTTCTATGAAAGAAAAATTATTGTATTAAATCGTTGATGACATCGATGAATTTCTAGGGATAAATTCATTTTAAGGTGGGTTGAATTTAATAACATGATATTTTTATAAAATAATTTTTAAAAAATTAATTTGATTTCCTTGATGTCTTGCATTAAACACAACACACAGTTAACTTTTGTTACATGAAACACTAAGTTTCTATGACACATAATTTTATAATTGTAATTATTTTAAAAATAAAACAACATACTATCTATTATAATGGGGAATACGAACTGGATAAACTATATAATGAATGTATGGGTTACACATGTAAAACTCTTTTAAGAATAAAAAAAACTCTTTTTCTGAAAAAACTATTTAAACGTAAAAAACCATGTTTTATACCAACTAAATAAATTAATCAAAAAAATTAGATTATATTAATGAAATATATATATATATATATATAATTTTCCATCTATTTTTTAACAATCATCTGAGGTGCTTTCTATATATGATATAATGAATAAATCCATTTTTATGCTTAAAATGTGTATTTTTTTACAATTACTTCTATCACCTTTTACTAGATCACATGTTTTAAATCATAATTTTGAAACATCTATAAATTTATATAGAAAATTTTAAATTATTTTTTTAATACGAATATCAATATATGAAAAGGATCTTTATTGTATTTTTTTGAAAAATATGCGTTTTTTATGAATTTTGAAAAATAATGGATTTCAATTCAAAAATATCATTTCATTTAAATAATAAATTAGGTTAATTTATATTTATAGTTGTTTCTGAATTCATAATAGATCAATTATAAATCCATGGTGTTCTGCTGCAACACACCGCCCATGTCCACTGTGACGCCTTCGAGCGTCGCCATCCCATTTCGGCCGGCAAGAGCTGGGTGCCGCCTCTTCCGGTCGCTGGCGCCACCACACTGGCGGAGCTTCCATGGGCCACTAGTTAAGCTCTGGTGGTGGGATTTTATTCACGTCTCCTCCTAAAGCCCACCCAAAAGGACGCCTACACTACACGACCCTCGGATTGACCTTACAACCATCATTTTCATTCACCCATGAAGAATGTAACCAATACTGAGATCGGTGGAAGGTCTTGGTTTTTTTATTGGCCATCACCCTCTATGTTAGCATTATAAAATGGTAATCAATTCTAGAATTAACAACTCATAGTTAAAAAATGAAACCCCCTACCTTGAATACATTTGTAGATAGTGCGGATGAGGTAGACATGTTTGTGTTCAAAGTGTGTTCGTTGGCATTCATTGATCTCCAGATTGTATCCTCAAATGTGTAGAAGTTCATTTTTATGATGGAGGGAGACATCACCAGCACTTCATCTGAAAATTTTCAATGGGTTCCCAAATCCCACGAAAAACTATAGATTAAATAAAATGAAGTATAGTTTCACATGTTTCACAATTAATGGGGTTCATTTATTAGTTTAATTATGAACCCATTAATCTCTTGATGGTGCAGTTAAACAACCAAGTGTAATTGGCCATTAAATTGTCTAACAACCCAGAGGTCTCACCACCATTTCTCATCCGTTACAAAGAATTAAATAAAATAACAAATTTGTAAAATCGGGGTTTTAAATTATCCCCACCATTGGGATTTATATCCTTGAAAGCCACACCTAAAATATGGAAAAAATGGGGTTACTAAGAACATATCTGAGCCTCCCGCTCCCATGTTCCCTCCTCGAGGATCCCCTGCTTCCATTGAACTCGCACAAGTGGTATAGACTACCCATAAAAGACTTGCTCCTGTTGATCCCCTATCTCCATCAAGAACATTGAAAATGTCACCCCCGTCGTCAATGTCCAGCTTTCTCCAGTCGATAACGTGTGATGGATTTTTCACGTGCCTCATCATCTGTGACACATGGAAAACATTATGCACCTAATGCATCTATAGGAGAAGATTTAGATGGTACGCCACATCACCCACTATTATGTGAATCTTGGAAGCTCTGATAAATCTCGTTGATAGTATGCCACCATGGACAAATATTTCCAATCCTCATTGATGTGAGACCTTTATGAAAACATGGTATCCCTCCTTGAACTTGTAGTGCTTTCATCTTCTGTCGGCATAAGACTTCCACTGGATCTATGTAGTCTTCATCCTCTCCTGCATCATTTACACCTTCTTAGTGGTAGCTGATACCAAATTTGGACTCATAAGTGATTACTCCCCTGGGTCATGCTAGATTATAGGTGATCTTCATGGTCTCCCATAAAAAACGTCAAACGTGGTCATTCTGATGGTGGGGTGATAACTATTGTTGTATGCGAACTCCACCACGGGCAGGTGGTCCTCCCAACTGCGGTCAAAATAAATAATACAAGCACGAATAATTCTTCATGTGTATGTATTTTCCACTCAATCTATCCATATGTCTGAGGATGGAAGGTGGTTCTGAAGTGTATCTGAGTCCTGAAAGCCTCTTGTAATCCCTTCCACAATCGGGATGTAAAACGAGCATCACAATCTGATACGATCGTCGATGGAGACCATAAAGCCACAAAATATCTTGTACGTTGCGACATCCCAAACCCTCTACTGATCACCACTCATTGATGGTTATGAAGTGGGCAAACATAGTGACTCAGTCACTGATCACCCATATGGAATCGTCGCCCATGGAAATATGTGGTATTCCTGTCCAGAAGTCCATGGAGATATCATCCCACTTCCATTCCAGCTCCTCAAGTGGATGTGTGAAGCTAACTAGAACCGGATGTCTGGCTTAAACTTTCTGATAAGAGAGGCATCATTAAACAAACTTTATCACTTATTCCTTCATCCCTTAAAACTAGTACTGACCCCAGTGTTCCTTTTACATATTTTCCACTCTAGAATGTACTGTCAAACAGAATGTGTGTAACTCCCTCAACACCTCCTCTTGTAGCGTAAATAGTACCATGGTAGGCCCCTTGAAAAGTATGATGTGCTCCCCACCATAAAAAAATAGTTATGGAGCCCATAATGAGGATATTTGAGCACATCGGGCCTTGCAGTCAACATCCCCAAGCAGTGCCTTCTGGACTCGTTGAAGGAGTGGGGGAGTGACAGTCATGGATTTAAGGTATGATTCTCTATTTCTATCCACAAAGGATAACTGTAACACAGCTAGCTGCAATGTTTCCTCACTCAGAAATAGTAGACCAGACCTCCTCTCTATTCCATCGGCTAATACGTTCCCCTTCACAATAGTGTCAACTATCGCAATGTTATAGTCTTGGTGGAAATCTAGCCATTGTCATTGTCTCAGGTTCAGGTCCTTCTGTGAGAAGATATGCATGAGACTCTTGTGATCAGAGTATATAGTAAATTGTTCACCCAGAATGTTATACCACCACATATTCAGTGTAAATACCACAATTGCTAACTCCAGGTCAAGGGTTGTGATGTTATGCTTGTGTTTCCTTAGCTATCGTGAGCCGTAAGTGATTAACGCTTGCTTCTGCATTAGGACACACCAAAATATGGTCCTTGTTGTGTCGCAATAGAAAACATAACCAACCCTATCTTATGGTAACCTCAAGATGGGGGAACTCATCAGTCTCTGCCTCAGCTCATAGAAACACTAATTACACCACCCCATCCTCATTAAAATTTTTCTCTTCTTCGTCAAAGTAGATAAGGGTGCTACTACCCTGGAAAAGTCAATTACAAATATCGGGTAGTACCCATCCAACCCCGAAAATCACTGCATCTAAATCTCACTCCTGGGTGGATCACAAGAAAGCATTTCCTATATCTTTTCGTGATCCGCAAAAACTACAGCCTCTGAGATAGAGTGCATCGGGAAATGGACTTCTTGTATCCAGAACTTGCACATTGAGAGCTTTCCATAAATCTGTAGCTCTAAGAGTGTATCAAGAACAATATGCATATGTGTGGCATGCTCCTCCTTCATCGCGGTGTATACCATTATATCATCAATGAAGACTACCATGATGAGATTGATTTAAGGTTAGAAGATCCCATTCATAAGCCTCATTAACACTACTGAAGCATTTTTCATGATAAAATACATCACCATGAACTTGTAATGGCCAAACCAATATTTGAAAGTAGTATTTGGTATGTCCTCATCCTATATCATGAGCTAGTGATAGCCTGAACTGAGGTCTATCATCAAAAACCACCATTCTCCCTTTAGCTGGTCGAAGAGGACATCAATCCTCGGCAGTGGATACTTGTTATTTATAGTCACTTGGTTCAGGAACCGATAGTCCACACAAATCCTCAGACTCCCATCAGACTTCTTGGAACTCAAAATTGGGGCTTCCCAAGGAGAAACAGTAGACCTTATGAACCCCTTCCACTACAAGTCTTATATATGTACCCTCAACTAAAAAAACTCCATGGGAGCCATCCAATATGATGGTGTAGATATCAGTGTCATCCCAGGGTACAGGTCGATGTAGAAGTATAAATATCTATTATGAGTTAGTCTCAAAACATCATCAGGGAAGACATTAGAATATTGGTCTACGACAATAGGATAGATTAGACTTCTATACATCAACACTTTGAGGGTTTGGCTACCCAACTATTGTGTGATCTATTGAACCCTCCTCTGAGAAATATCATCCAATTCTGAAAAGCTTTCCTTCTAAATAGTTAAGAAAAACCTTATCCCATCCTCATGAACACATTGCACTTTGCACCTAAAATGTCCGATTTGAGCATTGACTGTCGATAGCCAGTCCATACCCAAGAATATGTCGTAAAGACTCTACACTGCTACTAAGTGATCTCAACTAAAGTTCTTGCCTCCTAGATTAAGCTCAGACTACTGTCACTAGTGCGTAATTGTCGAATCCTCTCCCATAAGAGTCTCTAAATGCAAGGATGAATCCAAAGGCTCCAACAAATTCCTTGAAAATTGAACGAGAGCCATGGAAATGTATTAGTGATTAGCACCATTATTTATAAGTACTTCAGCTATGGTGGAGTAGAAATAGATGATACCTCGAATCATCTCTGGAGCACCGTAATCGTAGGCCTCATGTTCCTAAATCTGATATTTTCCCTATCCACCTGCTCCCTGAGGTCAAGATAGACCTTTGTTAGGTGGTGGTGGTAGAACCTCAAATCGTCGCCCACCGCCAACTACTCGTCCATCTCCTCTTCCATGTCCTATGCTCTGTGGACCTCTTCGAACGAATCATTGTCTCTACCATGGTGGTCCCTCGTCCTTCTTCGGATAATTAATGCGGATGGTCGGGTAGTCATGATCCATGAGACCATTCCCACAACATATATAGAACAATCTTCTTCCTTGCTAACCTCCTCTGTCTTGTGAGCTACGCACCTCGGACCCAACATCCTAGGGTAAACCTTTAGAAGGCCTCTCACTCTTAGACCTCAGTTTCATCTGCCAACTGCCTGCGGCAGATGACTCGACTACCTTTTGTTCGGTGGTGGTTCTCCCTTTCAGTTCATTCTCAGCCTGAAATCTCTCCACAAACAGTGCTCTCACATGCACTATCACATACGTTGGGATATTGAGTTATATCATCGATGCTCTAATCTCTTATCGGAGACCCTACTCAAAGGTATGGGCCTTGAAGAAGTGGTCTTGTACAATTTTGGTGGAGTAATGAGAGAGTTCTATGAATATTACTGAGTATAGGGCCACTGTCAGACTGCCCTTCAATAAGGGCAGAAGCTCTTGAATATGCATAGATAATAGAGTTTCTGGTACAAAATCCACCCTGAAAAGGGTCTAAAATTCCAACTACTATAGTGTCTTCGACCCATGTTTATGGAGTGTTAGGCTCCACCGCCTCCCTGTTGTTCCCTGAAAGATACTAGAAGTTGGTATTACCATCTGGTCTTCTAGTGTCCCAACCAATCGAAAAACACATGCCATAGCCTCCAACCAGTCCTTATCCACATGCAGGTCTATCTCGCCTCAAAACCTCTGAGGCCTCTATATCTAGAACTTTTGAAACATGCAGAGTAGTCTTGCATGGTCTCCGGGTGGGGATAGTGGAAACTACATCCATACGGGTGGTGGTGGTGCTAGTACACCACACGAAGGTTCTATTACAATTAGAGGCCCCTACACCAATTCCATATCTCTCAACTAGTCGTCATCATGACCTATCATAGGAATCCTTTCTGGTTGTCTAAGTCGCGGAATCCTAAATGAAACAAGTGTTCCACAGTCAAAATAGTGTACCTCATGAGCTAACACAAAGAGATCAAAATGGAATCAAAATTTTCAAAACACACGCAAGTAGTGTTTTCATGTACCAAGTCAGAAAAAAGAATTCAAGGTACTAGTGTATAGATACGTCAGCCTATGCACCAAAACTGGACTCCCTAGACCAAAACCCAAACTCAAAAGACATAACACTATTGATCTATTGAAATAATAGACTCTTTGTTCTTCTGGTAGAACTGACCACCTCTGATACCACTTTCTCATGACCCGACACCCGGGGCTCGTTTCGTGACATCCCCAAGCCCCCTTCCATAATCCGGAGGATGGAAACTAGCATAAGAAAGACATATAGATAAAAAGTGATGGTATTGCTTCAAAACTTCTACACACATATATAGGGCGTACTGCGCACAAGTAAAACAAAATGGAAGAAGAATTGTATAGCCATAACTAAAAACCTCAAAAGAGTTTAAATATAAGTACTGAAAGTAAAAGGGGGCAGAATAAAAGCCCAAATGTAATCTAATTATAGAAAAAAGGAATAATAGCTCCTCAGATCACCCGCCAGGGATCCAACAAGAAGAGTAGGTACAAATCGTTAATGAAGATCGCGACGTCAACCAGTCACCTCCATACACCATCAAGAACTAGCTCCTTGAGTCTCAGTCAAATCTTCCATTTTTTTTCACAAGACACAACAAGGTGCGTGCGAAGCCCGTGCAGGGGTGAGTAACAATACTCTGTAAAGACCTAGAGAACCCCAAATGTCTCTCCGAATTCCACAAAGAAATAACCAGAAAGCATGTTCTCAAATAAAACACCAAGAAAAAGTCATTTGACACCTGGTATGACATAAGTACAGAAGTACATATTACTAATACTAAAGCTAGATCATCTTATTCTATCAACTGTCCCTACCACTGAACCACACAGAATCGATATACGCTGACCCACACACGATCATTGAGTGCTGACCCACATAAGATTGATAGTTGCTTACCCAGAAATTATTGATGAGCATTGACCCACAATGGATTTTACCCACATTGGAATGATATGAACTGACCCACATAGGATCTCTGACCGCTAACCCACACATGATCGGTATGTGCTAACCAACAGAGGTTAACTCCTAAAATCCCACTTCACAGATAGCCACAAGATTCTCGGATTTAACAAGCTCGATTTTGGGAGGATTTTTTCATCAAGCCATCATTAGTATTAAAATAGGAATTAATTCCCATGAATATGCAACCCAATTTACCACCATGTCATAGATGTTCCAATGCAACAGACAATGCGTCAATCAGACACCCAGTCTGAATTTTATATGGATTTTAGTGACGAGGGCCCGATTACATTTGGGTTCAATTAAACCCAAACATACTCCATATTTCTCCAAATCTCAATTAGAGTATCTCAAAAGGGGAGTCTCGTCCTAAGGGTTCCAGTTCCACAAACATTTTGTCAAATGGATGTCTGGTTTAGGATATTTTCCCAGTTAAGCGAACTGGTCAATAATTGGGTTCAGGTTCAGTCTGACACGGTTGGACCGACCTGACCCGGTCCCTAGGCCCAACCCAAAGTGGATGGGCTCAGACCAATTTGGAATGGCACAGTCATGCCTGTTGATCCATGGGTTCAGACCGCTGGGCCACAGGTTCGGCCCTGCCCGCCTATCGGGTCGCAGAACCGCCCGACCAGCCAACAGAGATGCGGAACCGTCCGGCCCGCTAGCTGGAGTGGGGGGCAGTTCCCTTCTCGAATAGCTCAGCCTTTAGGGTCCTTAAATCAATGGCTCTAGATAGCGCCCCTCCACCTGGACAGTCTACATGGACCAGTCACCTGCAGACCTGCGGGTGTAGGTCCTCCTTCTGCCGTGGCTCGGAGCAGCGACCCTCCTCTACCGCATTCCACCCCACTTCTACACGAACGATAAATGCCAACGGCCCATTTCCCCCACTTTTCCATTGATCACTGACATACCTTCACATCAGGGGACTATGGGGCGCCACATACTCAGGTCTCTGGTGCTACCGCCCCGGCAGAGCTTCTGTGGGACATCGGTGAATCTTCAGTGGTCTGACTTTCCTCTCGTCTGCACCTACAGTCCTCCCAGGATGGCACCAACACTGCGCAACCCTAGGTTTCACCTTTCTGGCATATGTTTCTATCACCAATGAAGAACGCAAACAATACCATGATCTGAGAAAGGTTTATGCCTTGTTTGTTTGGCATGTTCCCCATACATTAGCATTATAACATAGAAAGCAATTCCAGAATGAACAAATGTTAGTTAAACAATGAAACCCCCTACCTCGAATATGTTCGTAGACTGTGTATATGAGTAAGACAAGTCCATGTTTAAATCATGTTAATTGGCATTCGTTGATCTCCACATTGTATCCTCAAAGGCATCGAAGCTCTGTTCTACAAAGGTGGGAGACTTTTCCAGCACTTTGTTAGGAATTCTCCTATAGTTTACCAAAACCCACCCAATCTATTTTTTTATAAAATAGAAGAGAGTTTATCATGAAACTAAATTAATGTGGTTTAATAATGATTCTAATTAGTGAACCCATTAACCTCTTGATGGTACGGTTACACAACCATGTGTAACCATCAATTAAAAGATCTAACAACCTAGTAGTCTTGCCACCATCGCTCATCGGTTACTAATAATTAAATAAATTTACTCAAGGAGTTATTTTATTATATTTTGTAAAGTAAAAAAAATTAAAATTTTCATACAATACTTGCTGATCTAATTTAACATTCACGTAAGTTAATCTTGGTAATGAAAATTCAACGGTACCCTCAAATTTTTAATCCGAGCATCGATTCAAAAGATTGAAATATCTTCTCGTACATTTACTGAACATACCATAAAAAAGTTCAAAATTCAGTTTCGGGCTCTCTGGGTCTTAAAATCATGAGACACCAATTTTCAAAGACTCATAGTAACTCCAAAATAATTTAAAAAAAGTTATATTGAAAATTCGGGTCTCTAAAATAAGTGGGATATTGGGTTGGTGTGTACAGTAAATGAGTGGGGAATACTTTATCATTTCTCAAACATAGGATTTGTACTCTATATAACAAAATAAAAAAAACAAAAAACATCCCATGGGTTTTCCTAGTTTTCCTTATAAATAGGATGTGGGTTATATTATATTATAATTCCAATGTTAAAATATAAAAAATGAATAACCTTGTTGATGTGGAAGTGAGTAATACTCTTAAACAAATGATTTTAAAACATTAAAATATTTTAATGTTTTTGGTGGATTCATAATGTCTCTATAAAATTAATTGAATATATATAAAATCATGTTTTTAAGGGAAAACCTATATTTGGTTATGGATACCCTATATATTAATTTTTAAATCCCAATTTTTATTATGGTGTCATAATAAATATTGTATATTTTAAAGTATTGAATTTCAATCCAATAATTCAATTGTCTGAGACTACTATGGAAAATTTACCATCAGATAATTTCATTTTTTGATTCCAAAAATAATATTCATTTTATCAAAATAATTTAATAAATATTTGAACCTTTTCTTTTAACATAAGGATTAATATTTATTGAGAAATTTTGGATTTTTTGACAATAACATTTTTTGAACAATTATAAAAAATTACATTTGACTTCATAGAATTTAAATGATCATTTATATTTAATAAAAATTAATAAAATAATAATATTTTTTAAAATACTATTTATTTGAAAAATAAATTAGTTCATTAATTTTTTTTTATTGAAATTGATTACTAATTAAAAATAAATTTATTATTCTATGGGTTAAAAATTTAAATCATTTATAAAGTAACAACAAAAAGAAAATATAATTATAATTATATTGAAAATAAAATTTATATTATTATTATTATTGACTTGATATTTATCTATTTAATACACCAGAAAATTCATTATGGTATGGTTCTTTATGGTGATACTTTCCTGGGGGTGTTCAACATACATGGTTTGGTCCATTATCTTGATGATTTTGAACTTCTCTGGTAAATGGTTTCACTCGTAGTTAAGTTGTTGAACCTTAGCATGGGCTTGGTCAATGAAAACTTCCAATAATTTTATATCCCTTGAAATACATGATAAATTGGCTTCATAGGGTACAATCCTAATTGTTCAGTCCATTACTTCCTTTGTCTATATCAATTGAAATTGTTAAAACCCTGTATTTTTCTTAATTATGTGAGCACTATTCAATAGATATATTATCCATGACACTAATTATTAATAGTATTTTAAATTTAATAGGATATAATAAAAACAAATTATTTTATGTGTTTTCTGTATCCATAATATATATTAGGACTTTTCATTAAAATATAAGGTGAATTTTGTTTACAAATATTCGAGTTATTACAATCATCCCCACTTAAGAAATTTTACCATAAAATAATTAATTTCTTGCACTAAAAAATACGAGGGGAATTATATTTCATCACCTCCTCATATTCCCACATTTATTCTTCGAACATTATTTTTCTCCACCACACTTTGACGATGTTCATTGTCTTATTTAATATGTCTTTTTCTCTAAGTTATAAGATCATCACTGGTAGCTCCTCATAAGAGAGATCATAATCTAATGGTACCACCTCATGATTGAGTTCATGTGAGGGGTATGGTATGTACATTTTCAAGTGGGAAACATGGAATGCATCAGTTAATTAATATTTGTTATGTGGGAGTTATAGTCAAAAGGAAACCACTCTGATATGATCAAGGATATAAAAGGGGTTGATTTATCTTGGGCTATGATTTAACTTATTTTAAAAATATTATGAAATTTTTACATTGAGATATGAAGAGGAATACCATGTCTCCAACATCAAACACTATATATCATTAACAATTATCATCGTACACCTTCAGTAAACTCTGGCTATATTTTATTTGTTGATAATGGTCTTATAATTTTCCAACATTTCAGCAACCATTTTAGAACCTATCATTTTTCCAAACATCATCCTAGAATTATGTTTTTTTTCTCATATTCCTATGAAGGGAATAATAGGGGCCTTTTGGATTCTTATATGGAAAATTTTATTGTATGACTACTCGACTGGAGAAAGATGATGATCCCATCATGCTTTGAAGTCAATTGGGAATTATCTTAACATGTAATCAATTTCCTTGATAGTCTGTATAGATCATCCATTAGTTTGAGGTTGATAAACCATACTGATGTTCAACTCATTATTTATATCTTGTCATGAAAATCTTCTATAACATGGAGGTAAATATATAATTTCGACTAGATACAATTTATAATGGTGTTTTGTGTAGCCTCACCACTTATATAATGAATATCCTTACAAGTGGATCTATTGAGAAATAATCATGAATTGAAATAAAGTGTATAGTCTATGTGATATTATCCACAATAACCATAATACCATTATTTCCACTTAATTTATTCCCAACAGTTGTGGTAATGTTTGTGGTTATGTTTTAGAATTTCTATGTAGGTATGGGTAATGGTTTCATTATCCCTATGGATTTATTTCTTTCTGCCATCACTTACCAATATATTGTACATCTTGATGTATATTCTGTAATATTCTTCATAATATTGTCACACTAATTGTGCTCTTAAATATCTTAATACATATCTTTTATTCCATGATGGATAGAGAAGTTTGAATAGTGTAAATCATCCAAAAAATATCTCATTAAATTAGGATTTTATGGTACACATTGTTGTGACCCAATTCAAAAAAATACTTATTCTTTAAAATTGATTCCAAGGATCTGCCCATTATTATAGTTTCCACTTAATACAAAATTCCCACATAATCTTTTTGAGATACCTTTATCCTCTTGGGAAGTGATAGTTGAGAATTCATTTGTGAGAGTATTGATTAGTTCCCCTCTTTTGAAATTTCTAGGTTCATTATTTCAAAATCCATAAAGATAGGATAACTCTCAATTCTCATAAAAGATAGAATGTATGGATCCTTTATACTTAGATGGACATCAAATATATTTTCATTCCTAGGATGATGGTGAATTGGGAAGCCATTGTCCTTGATCAACTACAACCATCTTCATTAGTGCATGTTATACTCTTTCTCTCTAAAAATTTAATTGAGACTTTTTTATCCATATTTATTACTCACTTCTCCCTAACGATATATTTCTAAAAAAATCAATGTGAAGAACACTGCATCTAACTCCTTTTCATTCACTGTGTAGTTATATTAATGATGTTTTAGCAACTTGGATGCATATTCTATCAGATTTTCTTTCATCATTAACACACAACCCAATACCTTCTTCATAGAATCAATGAATTCCTATAAACGTTCTCCACCTATTGGTATTGTGACTACAGGTGGATTGAAAATCCTCTTTTCCAACTCCTTGTCTCTCTATTCATATTCATTATTCCAATAGAAATATACTCCCTTAAATGTATGTTTGTTTAGAGGGGTTGGAAACCATGATATATTTCTAGAATATCAATAATAGTACTCAGGTAATTTATGAAAACTATTTATATATGTCACATATGATGGTATCTACCGTCTTTCACTAGATTTTGTCTTTAAAGGGGACACATATTTCAAATTTACTTTGAAAATATTCCATCATAATGAAACTTATTTCAAATATAAAGAAAATTTTGTATACTTGGCATTAATATTCTCCTTTCATAAGGTCAATAACACAATACTCAGATACTCCTCATGATCCTACTTTCTTTTGATTCATATTATAATATCATCGATAAATACTACCAAATATTTTTCAAGGAAAACATTAAATACTATATTAATCAATTCCATGAATATTTATTGAAAATTTATAAGTCTATATAGAATTACTAGGAACCCCTATAGGTTTTCCACTAAAAAAATATGTCTTGGGAATAACTTCTTTATTCACTCTAACATGGAAATACCCTTACCGCAGACCCTCCATGGAGAAATATTTTTCTCCACATCACTGATAAAATATGTGAAAAATCCATTATATTTGAGAATTGAAATTTATTGTGATATTTTTGATATCTTGATGATCAATTAAAAGGAACATTGACCTATCCTTCTTCTTGATGAATGGGGATCATGAATCCCATAGTAAAGCACTTGGTTGAATGAACCATTTATCTAGATTATCTAATAGTTTTTTCCTTAGATCTTCAAGATTCATAACAGCTATTTTATATGTAGTCTTAGATAATGGTAACTCCCTAGTTATAATATAATTGAAAATTAATAAACATGTCTTGGGGAATATAATAGAATTCCTCCAGAAACAAATCAATGTATTCCCTCACAATGGGCATGTAATCAATGATAATTCTTTCAAAAGCCTCAATAATTTTAGATAAATATGAATTCTATTAGGAAAATAATATCCTTGACTGAGATGTTGGTTCTAAAACGGATTCATCATTCTCCTTCATCTTGAATTGACACAGAGGGCGATTCGTGATACAAATAATGATTTCATTACCTTGGTTGTTTATGTTTTCTCTATATAAAGAAAGAAAATCTGTGATAATGAGATCATTAAATTACACCAAAGGGGGTATGAAAAGGATCTGCATTTTGTTCAGACCAAAAAAACTAATAGTAGTGCAGTTTTATACTTAGGTTGTAATAATTTCCATTTTCTCCATTTTCACCTGTTGCTCTAGGTCCCTGCGTTGTGGTGGTGATAGAATATTTCCACTAAACATTTGTGATATAATGGAATGTTTATAATTAGTATAAAAATTAGTGTTTTTTATTTTTTTATGAAGATCCAACGTACTTGAATTAAATTTATTTTTGGTAGCCACCTCAATGGTTTTGAAGGAATAATATCACCATTTCTTACTTAGAGATAGTTGGTTGTGTAAAATAACCCATGTCTTAGTACATTGGGTTTTATTGTTCCCAGGTTCCATGCAGTTTATGTAATGAACAAGTCATTGAGGTTTGATCATATAATTACTTTCCTCTATCACATTTTTGAGTTTCTCCTTTTATAAATCACTAGGTTCTCATACCTTAACACACTATAAGAATTTCAACCCCCCCCCCCCCCGGGCAATTTACAGGGTGATTCTGTCCACACCTTTGAATGCAGATTGTTGAAATTTCTTGGAACCATTAGATTTTAGTCATGAAAAATCACGAATTAAACTCAAATTTCCTTATATTATCTCTTTGATACCCTTTATATTCATTAGTCAGCATTTTTACATTGAGGTAACATCAGGAAATTTCGTCATAGATATCAATGTATTAGATCACATGGGATTTTCATAGATTTTTTTAGCCAAAAAAAGATGTGGTATGTCTTTCATTCAGGGTTAATGAAAAACAAAAAAGTATATCATGAAAATATTTTGATGTTTTCCTTGTACTCCTCGATAAATTCATCATCTTTTTTCTTGAGGGAAAATAAATCTATTTCCCTTTTGAGTCAGAATATTTAAGGAAAATATTTATCAAAAAACATTTTCTAGAATACCTTCCCCCATATCATTTGGATCTCTTCCTCAGGCTTCATATTCCTGATAGATATCCACTATTTATCATATTACCCCTCTGTAAGATAAATATCCAGTAGAACGATATCTTTCTCAAAAAACAAATGATGGATAATATATTATAAATGGAGGCAATACACTTTTCTATTATTAAGGGATAAATGATCCTCTAAATGTTTTAGGCCTTTAATGTATAAAGATCACAATTTTAGTTTCTTATTTCTTAGGGGTATTTTCATGCTCTTCCAGATCTAGGTTTATATTTATAACCTGAGTAAGACGAGAGAGTATCATTATAATATTTGTGATTCCTACTCCCATCGTTTAGGGAATTTCAATGGGTAAATCATCACATTTCCTACCACATTTTTTATTTAATCGATTCCTAATATATCGGGACATTATCAAGATTAAGTAGAAAATTAAGTAAGAATATTTTCAAAAAAATAAGATACAGAAATGTGAATCCATGAAAATTAAATAGATATATTATAAATTAGAAGTATGTTCTTAACTTATGAATATATAGGAATCAATCTATGTTATAAAAGATATGTTTCTAAAAATATATTCATATTAGTATTATTTTTTCAATTACCGATGGTTAATAATGAGATTATAAATTTACCAATGCATATCCCCCCAAGAGTGTCAAAAATTTTGTGCAGTCCGGCCGAATTTCATGCACCCGTTCTTGGTCGAGTCTTTATCAATGCGATGTTTTTGAGTTTTACCCCATTGTATATTTTTTCTAGATACACATCCACTTGTAGTATCTAGATAGGGTTGTATTTAATTGATAAACAACATAGTCTATAAATATAAATATTTTGTAATGTTTTCTTATATGTATTATTATCCATGTGGCTTTCTCTAGAGATTTATAATCCAAATCCCATAAATTACTAAAATCTTCGGTTCATACAAACTATGACAACCCTAATCATTATTACACATTAATTCAAAATATGTTATATGATATTACACATAACACAACCAAGATGGTCTAGATGTATATAATCATTTGGAATTAGGTACATTAGATAAAACCCAAAAACATTAAATGAATCATCTTTATTGAAAACTTCCTTTACACAATCATAATATTCCTTCGTACATAATAATTCATTGGATAACTTGGTGACATAAAAAAGAAATAGGTGAGCTAAAAATCCCAATAAGGGTATAATAATGAAATAACATGAAAAACATAATACATGTTAGATAATACGAATATCAATGAGCCATAATATTGGTGAGAATCATTAAAATGAACAATGAGGCATGATATAGCATGATGACCTGAAGCCCACATGTGAAATGTTAATGTAAATTAAAACAGAATATCATAAACACAGGTCAAGGATCACTTATAATAAATTATAATGGAAAAAAACTATAATAGGATATGGTTTTCTCAATGTCCCAACATTATGTCTCATGAGACTAAATATTACATAATGCCCCAAAGCAGTATATAATTTCAGGCACACCCATCACCTAGATTTCATTCTCATTCTTAATTGTTCCACATAGATCATTAAATATGGATTCACTCATATTATTATTTTATTCCATGATCATGGATTATGTAATAAATAACAGTATGTTCCAATTAGTAATTATAAGGGCATAAAGGTAAATGTCATTGATAGGAAATGGGTATGGGTATTCACAACACAATTTATTACATAAAAAATCTAGATGAGATTTCGATAGCATAGAGACATTACATCAAGTTTCATAAAATTGGATTATGAGATAAAAATAGGTATATAATAATTTGGACATAAAATTGAGAGTAATAAGAGAATTTAAAAACAAATCCAAAAAATAATAATGAGAAAATGACATTATATAAAAATGAAGAAACAATAATATAGAGGAGAATGAAAATAACCCTTACCTTGAGGGTCTTATGTCAACATGTTGGTAAGAGCATATTGAGAGCTTGGGGAACCCTGGGAGGTCTCTAGGCAGGGGAGGTAAGAATAATTTTGTGATACAATGGTTTTTATGGAAGAGAAGTGGGATAATGAGTGATTTTATATAATAGATTAGTGGGATACACTTTATGATTTATCATGCGGGGGGCTCCAGCAGGGGGGATGATGCAAGGCGGGGAGGTGCGGTGCGATGACAGGACGACAGGCTGGTGGAGGTGCGGTGTGTCAGTGGGTCTGAAGAAAGGAAGGTGATGGAGCAAGTGAGTAAGTCCGAGGGGGATGGGTGTCGTATCAAGTGCGTTGTTCCCCAAGAAGAGGGTGATAGGGTGGATGATGCGTAAGGAGAAAGCACTGGGGTGTTGGGAGGGTGGTCGACCGGCTCATGTGGGTAGAAGTGAAGGAGAGGGGAATGGTGGCGGTGCAGAAATAGAGTTATAGGGGGGACTCCTCGTGATGGGAAGATAGATAATGGGAGAGTAGTATGGTTGAAGGGGAGGAAAAGAAAAAGAGAAAAAAATAAAAAGAATAGAAGAAAAGAAAGAAACATAAAAGAAAATAAAAGAAAATAATAATAAATAAATAAATAAAACATTAATCTATAATACATATACATCCATAATAACCTCAATAATTATCATTGTAAGAATAAAAATTTAGTATTATTATCAAAAACAATAATCATTATTATAAACCTTATTAATAAAAATAATTCTAATAGAACTTAAGAAATAATATTTCATATCAAACTTTATTAATAAGATAAATGATAAAACATTGATAATAATAAAAATAGCACACTCTCTAATAAAATATATATATAGACACATATATAAATATTTACCCAATGTCACATTTATTCACTATATCATCACTTATGCAATTTATTTAATTACACATAATGGTGGAAGACTGTGCGGTCTCCCCGCATAGCTCCATCAACCGTGTGTGGGCCATGTTGTGGCCTCTGCTCACTCTAGTAGTGACTGCACGGGTATCCAATCTGTCTGCACGACTTCTGTTAAGATGTGCAGTGTTCACGCAATAGTCTAAAACCCCCAAACCTTTACAAACATCAAAATTTTGAACCAGGACTCATCATAACTTCAAAAAAAACACCGGATGCAAAGAAAATAAATAAATAAATAAAAATATTTGAAAATGGTGGGTGTGACAAATTTCCCCACCATAATGATATCCAAACCCGGAAAGCCACGACAAGATCATGACCCAAATCTAAAACTCCTTAAGTGTCACTCACCCCCAAATGTTTATGCCCCTCCAATTGATCGATCCAAATAGACACTGAAAACCCACAACACACAACTCATCCTTAAAACAAGATCACCTTAACTGTCACCAAGAAGAACCCAAAACACCTATTTAGACCAAGGAACGAACGAACTTAAATCACCTATGAGACATATCCCTATAATCATAGTCCAACAAAACCATTGGGTGTTCTAAAATATTAACGTTTACTCAAGAGGATGAACTCAGGATTTGGTGGTTCCGCACGAGGACACCTACCACCAAACGATGCATGAAAATAAACACTGATACTAACACGGGGAGGCCCGAACGGACTCCCCACCATAAGTATTGGGGTAACTATAAATTACTTTTGGTGTAACATTGTGAGACCCCTGTGGGTCTCCCCCACCATAAGAACTGACGAGGTTAACCAAACACGAATACATTCTGCAAGGACCAGAAACCCCACCACAGGGTAGGGGAGGGAAGGGCCCAACCAATCAAACATCAATACTACCGTCACCACTACCTCAACAATGTCACACCCTCATAAGAACCAAAACCATGCCAAACCAAAGACCGGGTCAAAACCAAGACCCTTATTCACTGCTGGGGTTATCCTGACTACGCGCCAGCATCACTCCGGGTCCTATAGCTGGAGCACCGATGATTGAAGCATCTCATGCCTGACAGTCAAGTTTTAAAAATTCCTAAACCTTACACACAAACAGCAATTTCACCAAACACACTTCCAATAAAATAAAAAATTCATAGAGGTTCAAACAATACCATTCTTACATCTAAAATAAAATAAATACGTCAAAACACTACAAAAGACGATTACTACATCCAAGAGACACTAAAATGAGAAAACCTCAAACTGATCCCTAAACATTTCCCTAACCCTACTTACGGCCTAAGGTGACCATCTATGATCCAGGTCTACCTTTAGATTGCTTTTTGTAAACATCATAGTAGAATTGCTGCAAGTGACCCGGACATCCACAGGTGTGGCAGGGTCTTAGAGAACTCAGGCACGTCAGCCTCTTGTGACCCATCCTACCACACTGGTGATCGATCGCGACATTGCGTCGTGAAGAAGATGGATGATGTTCTGAAGGACTCTTAATATCTATTAGACCTACTAGCATCAGGTCGCTTCCCATTCTTCCTCTCTCCTTCCTTTTCACTGCTTCCCAAGGCCCGGGGAGGATTCACCACCTCATGTCCTCCTACTATCTTAGCTTTAGCAAGAAATTTTTACCCCACAACTTCTGATAAGATGGTTCGGTTGAGGTCTTCCAGTTTAGATCGAAGTCCAGACTCAGATTTTCATGCCTTCCCAGGATCGTTTGCAATAAACCATTGGTCGTACAAAACTAAGTTTATAAAATGTCGTTATAATTATAGGTCTGATTCAAGGCCTTGCAAAAGACAACACAACTTTATCCTCTTCCTCAGTTTCGTCATCTCAGAGAAATGTTGTTGGATGAACGATGAATTGAAAAAATCCTGTGTTAGATCATCTGGAGGATTATTCTGAGTCACAGACTTCCACCATTTACAAGTTGGACCTTCAAGAATAAAGGTATCCAACTTCACCTTTAATGACTCATGCAACCCAATGAAACTGAACTTCATATCAATATTCTACAACCACTCCTCCGCCTCAAGAGGATCTACTTGACCATAATAGGGTGGATGATTCAACTTCGAGAATTCGAAAACATAATCTATAGGCTGATCAACTGGAGGATTACCTAAGGATGCACCACCCGAAGTTCCACCTTGGGCATCCATCGAACCTTCATGGGGACGAACACTAAGGAAAAATAAATTAAGGAGTAAAATCAAAACATTGTTATTTACATTTCAAATTGAACTTTTAACAATTTCCAAAATAAAAATTTACAACAAATTTTTAGAATTACAGATGATTCAAGAAATCCACATGGAGAAACTAGTGCTAATTGGTGACTCCGACATATGGTCAGCAGCCATACGCTAGTCACGCCACCATCACAAGGAGCACTCTAGGGTAATGTCCTCGACTTCACATGTATTTCCAGACCATTAGTGCACAAAGAGGTCAATTTCCCAACTCCTATTTCATTTCCCAATATAAAACAATTCAAAAGAACCCAAAGACCCCAACAACTCGAACATGTCATAGTAACCTGGGGTTTGGAACGAGAAAGGGTTCATGACTTCCTTCTCATTCATACGCCTCAAGTCCCGAAAATTATACACCTCTTACCATGAAAACCCCAAATAAAAATGAGTGCTCTGAAAAACAAGGTCCGCTCAAGATCCAACCTCCTCTGATACAACTTTGTCATGAACCATGCCAGGTCGACCCTGAACTGAATACCCGAGCCGGTCTGCGACATAACCTGAGAGGCATTCCCGATCCTCCTAGGCTGGTGAAAAGTGCCAGGGAATCAAAAGAGATAATGTGGGAACTATTTCACCGGATAAAAAAATAAATCAGTGGGAAAAATAGAACAATTCAATGTAAATAAACAACACGAAAAGAAATAATGACCAACAACAAAAAAAATAACTTGACCACGACCAAAACATCTCGCGACTCTGAGAGTCTCTCACCATTCCACAACCAACTCTTTCCCATAATGAGTATTCTCATGTCAAACATACTACATATACTAAAAACAAGAAAAAACTATAGGTTTGAGTATTAAAACTCAGTAAGATCTCCCAAAAAACAATTCCCAATGCACTACCCATAAATAAAGAATTTACTAATTCCATGTTTTAACTAAATTATATAAAATATGGGTTTCCACACACACATATTGATTTCTAAAACATGTAATGGTCCATTGCCCTTTTTGTTTAAAAACAAGTTTAATGTTTGAAAGAAACAGGTGCATTGCATTTTAAAAAAAATTGCGAACAATTAAAAATACAATATTTAGTTGTTAGTAAGAAAAAGGGAAACCACAGAAAAAAAATACAACACACAGTAAGGGCAATGAAAAAAGTGGCCCATAGGGGCAGAAACCGAACTAGACCTCTCAATCATCTGCCACATACAAATAAGCACTAAAAGAAACATGGGTCGAACCTTGGAGCTCGTGACCAATCTAGAACGTACTATACATGTGACTCATTCTAAAGTCATGCCTATACGCGATGACTTCATAATTTCCTAACGCCCAGTGTTTCCCTACATGGACTAACTGAGGGGCCCAATCCCCTAGTTGAGTATAATCTTTACTAAGGTCCACTAGTTAGTGTGTAATCGAAACTAGTTCAGAAATCATTTTAAAGAGATTCACTTATTATGTCAGGTACCATGTGAACACATGTAATAAAAAGGAAAGGGTTGAGTAAACAAAGTCAATCAAGTAGCACCAACATCACAAACTAATCTTGTAGTCAACGTACACAAAATATAACCCCTGAGTCACCCAAAAGGGATTTTTCCAAAATAATTTATTTTATTAAAGTGCCAAACGGGCCATCTCCAATTTTAAAGGAAATCCTCATTTCTTAATATAACCAAAACACTTGTTCACACATCAAAATAAATCATTTATCAATAAACCATAAATACATTTCAAATTCCATGAATTATGTTTAAATTCCAAATAATCATTCTTTCACTACTGGGTGTCTGTTCATCAAGAAACTATTTCAAGTTCCATGTATAAAATAAACAAATCGTTTTACACCAAATAATCATTTATAAATTAGTTATCTCAAATTATTTCCCATTTATTGAAATTAATAAAATATCAATGAATAAAAAAATCTAGATTTAAAGGCGAGTGTAGTGGGGGAGCTACCTCAGCTCGCTGTCCAAACACAAGGCTCGACACGCCTCGTACAGGCGTAAAAGCAAGCGCAAGCTGATAACCGCAATATCGCAGGGTTACCTTGTATACGCCCTGCAACAAATGAAAAATAACTAAAATTATACAAACATAGACTTAAAACAATTCAAATGAGAAAACAATGAAAATAACCACCTTGACATGTTTTCAAATCACAACTCGCACCATTGACACTATTTATTAAACCACATTAATATTTATAAAACAATTTTCATAAGGTATCTCACACCATCACACACCCAAAAAACCCCATTCAAAAACCACTTTTAAGATCAACCACACATCGTCAACATTATAGAACAAAATATGCACCACTTGAACCGTTAAATAAACTAATTCCATAAAAAAATAAAAATACACCACATGACAAGAACCATTTCGAAACCATGCACACGTCACTTTAAAAACCATAAACCAAAAGTCTATATTTGAAATCACGCACACCTCAAAATATTCCCAAAACACAATACGCAACACCTATAATATATATTAAACTAGTTAAAAGTTTATATATCATGTTTAATAACATCTCAATCCACTAATTAATTATCACAGACAAAGATAAAAACATGAAACAAGTGAATACTAAATCAAGAAGACTTGTGAAATGGGGAAAATCACATCAATGGATGAAGAAGACCATGAAAGTGGCACGAAACACCATTCGTACCCCTATTTCACACTTTAGAATTTCAATTGAACCCTATATAACAAAGATTGAATCCAAAATGATGGATAACTCATGATATAAAACCCGGACACATAAGGTTTTAGAAAAACTAGAAATCTCTTCAATGAACCTACTAACCATCAAATAATGTTACATAAAAAGGAAGGGAAAAAATACCATGAAGGGGAGGCTGCCGAAGAAGGACCACTCCGGAAAGGTAGTGCGCAGGAGGATTTACGCCAGTAGGATAGGTCGTTGGAGGGAGGAGTTCTAGAATAGGGTGAGTCGGCATGGGGAGGGGTCATGCTAGTAGGAGGGATGCCAGAAACAACAGAAGAGTAGGGGGCGTTGGCTCGGAGAAGGAGGGAGCGGGCTGGATGGCCGGTGCAGGGCAGGGGCTGGGATGGGTGTGGCGTGCTGGAGGTCACCTATAGAAGGCAGAGGCACGGAGGGTGGCTGCTGGCGATCAACGTATGCAAGGAGGGTGATCCGGCTGAGTGGTGCACAAAAGGGGAGGTATGTGAGGCTGGTCAGACAGATGATGTAAGGTAGAGGCGCTGAGGGTTCAAGCGGGGGCTCCAGCAGGACGGTATAAGCAAGGCAGGGAGGCACGGCGTGATGGCAAGTGACATGCGGATGGAGGCGCGGTGCGGTAGGGGGTCCGACCAAAAGAAGTTGACGGCGCGGGTGAATAAGTCAGCGGGGGGTGTTAGGTGTCGCAGCTACTGTGTTGTGCCACTATAAGAGGGAGACAGGGGGGCTGATGCGTAGAAGGAGAAAGTGCTAGGATGTTGGTAGGGTGGTCAGACGGCTCGTGCAAAATAGAAGGGAATGAGAGGGGAATGGTGGTGGCACAGAAATAGGGCTATATGGGGGAATCCTTGCGACAGGAAGAGAGAGAATGGGAGAGTACTATGGTAGAGGAAGAGGAAAGCAAAGAGAGAAAAATAAAATAAAAAGAATATAAGAAAAAAAGAAAAGGAACAAAATATAGAATAAAAGAAAAACATAATAATAAATAAATAAAAAACATTAATATATAATAAATATACATCCATAATAACCTCAATAAATTTAAATGTAATAATAAAAATTTTGTAATATTATTAATAGAAATTATCATTATTATAAACCTTATTAATAACAAAAATACTAATTGAACTTTAGTAACAATAATTCATATCAAACATTAATAATAAGATCAATGATAAAACATTAATAATAATAAAAATAGCACACTCGCTAACAATATATATATATAGACACATATATATTCATATTTTCCAGATCTCTCATTTATTCACTATATCATTGCTTAACCAATTTATTTAAATACACTTAAATGTGGGAGACTGCGTGGTCGCCCCGTATGTCTCAATCAACCATGCTAGGGTCGTGTGGGGGCCCCTTCTCACTCCAGTAGTGACCGCATGGGTTTCCAAACTGTCTGCACGACTTCTGCTAAGACGAATAGTGTTCACGCACCGACTTAAAACCCACAAACCTTTCCAGACATTAAAATTTTCAACCGTGACTCATCGGATGTTCGAAAAAAAACACCTAACTCCAAGAAAAAATAAATAAATTAATTAATTTTTTGAAAAAGATGGGTTTGAAAAATCTCCCCACCATAACACATTCCTCCCCCAGAATTCCACTACAAGATCAATACCCAATGATAAAACTCCTTATGTTCCACTCACCCCCAAATGTTTATGCCCCTCCAGTTGATCGATTCAAACAGACACTGAAATCCCATGACACACAACTCATCCTTAAAATAAGACCAAGTTAACCATCACCAAGCAGAACCCAAACCATTTATTTCAACCAAATAACTAACGTCCTTAAACCACCTCTGAGACTTATCACTATAATATTAGTCCAACAAAATTGTTGGGTGTACACCAATCTCAGCGTTTACTCGGGAGGACATACTCAGGATTAGGTAGTTTCGCACAAGACCACCTACCACCAAATTATTCATGAAAAGAAACTCTAATAATGACATGGGGAGGGCCGAACGGACTCCCCACCATAAGTATTGGGCTAACTCTAAATTAATTTTGGTGTAACTCTGGGAGACCCCAGTGGGCCTCCCCACTATAAGAACTAATGAGGTTAACCAAACATGAATACTTTCCTCATGGACCAGAAACCCCAGCACAAGGGTTTGGGAGGGAAGGGCCCAACCAATCAATCATCAAGACTACCTTCACCACTACCTCAACAATTTCACACCCATAAAAGAACAAAAACCATTCCACACCAAAGACCGGGACTAAACCGAGACCCTTCTTCACTACTGGGGTTCTCCTGACTACGCGCTAGCTTCACTCCGGGTCCTATGGATGGAGCACCAATGATTGAAGCATCTCATTCCGTATAGTCAGGATTTAAAAATTCCCAAACATAACTCACAAATGAGAATTTCACCGAACTCACATCCAATAAAATAAAAGTTTCAAATAGGATCAAACAAAACCATTATTACTACTGAATGAAACAAAATACCATAAAATGCTACAAAAGAAAATTACTACATCCAAGAAACACTACAATGAGAAAACCTCAAACTGATCCCCAAACATCTCCCTACCCATGCTGATGGGATGAGGTGACCTTTGATGAGCTAGGTCTAGATTTAGCACATTTCTTGGAAACACAACAGCAGAATTGCTGCAAGTGACCCAGACATCCACAGGTGTGGCAGGGTCTCGGAGCACTCGGGCAAGTCGGCCTCTTGTGACCATGCCTACCACACTCGTGACAGATCAAGTCATTGCATTGTAAAGAAGATGGATGAAGGTGTGAAGGCCCCTTAATCCCTCTATTAGAGCCACCGACATTAGGTCGCTTCCCATTCTTCCTATCCATATCCTATACACCGCTCCCCAAGGATGGGGGAGTATTCGCCACCTCAAGTATTCCTTCTAGCTCAACTTCAGTAAGAAAGGATTGCCCCAAAACATATGAGAAGGTGGTTAAGTTGAGCTCTTCCACATTCGATCACAGTTCAGGTCGAATTTCAGACTCAAATTTTCGAGCCTTCTTGAGATCATTTGCAACAAACCATTAGTCGTACGGAACTAGGTCTATGAAATGTTGATAGAATTCTATAACTGATTCAACGCCCTGCTGAAGATAACACAACTTCATCCTCTTCCTTAGTTTCGTCAACTCAAAGAATTATTGTTGGAAGAACGATGACATGAAAAACTCCCATGTTAGATCTTCTCAAGGTTTAATCTAACACACATACTTCCACCATTTCCATGTTGGACCTTCAAATATAAAGGTATCCAACTTCACCTTTAATGACTCAGGCAACCCCATGAAACATAACTTCCTCTCTAACTTCTAAAACCACTCCTCCACATAAAGAGGATCTTCTTGACCATAAAAGAGTGGAGGATTCAACATCCGAAATTCCAGAACATAGTCTATAGGATGATTAACTAGAGGATTTCTTAAGGATACACCACATGAAGATACACCTTGGGCATCCATCGAACATTCGTGGGTGAGAACACTAAGGAACAAGAAAATAAGGAGCAGAATCAAAACATGGTCATTGACATTTCAAATTTAACTTTTCACAATTTCCATAATAAAAATTTACAACAAGTTTTTAGAATTAAAGAAGACTAAAACAATGCACAAGGAGAAACTACTACCGATGGGTGACTTGGAAAAATGGTTTGCGGCCATACGTCAGTCACACCACTGTCACCAAGAGCACTCTAGGGTAATTTCCTCGGCTCCACCTATCTTTCCTATACATGAGAGAATAGAGAGGTCACTTGCCCGAAACCTATATCAATTTACAACATAAAACAATTCAAAATAACCCAAAGACACCAACAACCCTAACATCTTATTGTATCCTGAGGTTCGGAATGAGAAAGGGTTCATGAAATCCTTCTCGTATGTACACCTCGAGTCCCGAAAATTCTAATCCTTCTACCATGAAAACCCATAATAATGATAAGTGCTCCGAAAAACAAATTCTCCTCAAGAGGCATCCTCCTCTGATACCACTTTTTCACAAAACAAGCCTGGTCGACCCAGAACCGATCACCCGAGCCGGTCCGCGACATGGCCCGAGAGGCGTTCCTGATCCACCCGGGCTGGCGACAAGTGCCAGGGAATCAAAAAAGAGTAATAGGGAATGATTTCTCTCAATAAAAACTTATAAAACAGCAAAAAAATATAACACAAAGTAACTAAACAACACGAAAACAAAGAATGACCAACATAAATAAACTAACCTGACCACGACCAAAACTCCTCGCGACTGTGAGAGTCGCTCACCAATCCACAACCAAATCATTCCCACAGTGGCAATCTCATGAAAAACCTGAAATATAAACTAAATATATGAAAACACTATAGGAGTGAGTATTAAAACATTGTAGGTTCACCCAACAAACTATTCCCAATGCAGTACCTTTAAATAATGAATTTTCTAATTCTAGGTTTGAACTAAATTATAAAAAATATGGTTTTCCACAAACACACATTCATTTCTAAAACAAGTAATGGACGATTGCCCTTTTTCAATTAAAAACAAATTTAATGTTTGAAGGAAATAGGTGCATTTCATTTTAATACATTTTTTCGAAAAATTTAGAAATCCAAACTTCTATTGTTAGTAAAAAAGGGATACCACACACAACACACAACACACACTACGGGGAACGGAAAAAGTGGCACACAAGGACCAGCAAATGAACAAGACCTCTCAACCAACCACCAAAGACAAATAAGAACTAAAAGAATCATGGGTCGAACCTGGTAGCTCATGAGAAATCCAAAATGTACTATACATGTGACTCATCCTAAAGGAATGCATACTCTTGATGACGTTATAATGCCCGATGTTTCCCTATATGGCCTAATAGAAGGACCAAATCCCCTAGAAGAGTATAATCCGTACTAAGGGCCACTATCCAACACATAATCTACACTAGTGTAGCAATCGTTCTAAGAATATTCAATTACTATGCCAGGTTCCCATGTCAACAAGGGAAATAAAAATGAATGGGGTGAGTCAACAAAGTAAATCATGTATCACCAACATCACACACAAATAATTTATTCATTGTACACCAAATATCATCCCTGAGTCACCCCAAAGAGAGTTTTCAAAATATTTTATTTTATTAAAGTGTGAAAATGGGACTTCACCAATTTGAAAGGAAATCCTCATTTCTCAAGAAAACAAAAACACTTTTTCACGTGTCAAAATAAATCAATTATTAATAAACCAGAACTACATTTGAAATTTCGTGAATTATGTTTAAAGACCAAAATGACATTCTTTCACGATTGGGTGTCCGTTCATGAAAAAAATATTTCATGTGACGTGTACAAGAAAACAACTCTTTTTACAGAAAATAATCATATAAAAATTGATTATAAAAAAATTTCCCATTTAATAAAATTAATAAAATATCAAGGAATCAATAAATTCTATATTTAATGGTGAGTGTAGTAGGGGACCTACTTCAGCTCACTGTCTAAACACAATGTGTGGCACGCCTCACACAAGCATACAAGAAAGCACAAGCTGATGACCGCAGTATCATATGGTTACTTTGCAAACGCGCTGCAAAAAATACACAATAACTAAAATTACACTAACATAGACATAAAACAATCCAAACTAGAAAACACCATGAAAGAACCACCTTCGCACATTTTCAAATCACAACACGCACCATTGACTCTATTTATTAAACCACTTTAAAATTTATAAAACTATTTTCAATAGGTATCTCACACCTGTACACACCCAAAAAATCCCCTTCAAAAACCTCTTTTAAGATCAACTGCACCTCCTCCACGTTATAGAGCAAAATACGCACCACTTTCACTGTTAATTAAACTAATTTCATAACAAAATAATAATATACCACATGAAAAAATCTATTTCGAAACCATGCACACACTGCTTTAAAAACAATAAACCAAAAGTCTACCTTTTAAATCAATCGCACCTCAAAATATTCCCAAATCACAATACGCACCACATATAATATTTATTAAACTATTTAAATGTTTATAAAACAATTTGAATAACATCACAATCCACTAATTAATTATCATAGACAAAGAAAAAAAGATGAAACATGTGAACATTAAATCAAGAAAACATGTGGAAGGGGGAAAATAAACTCAATCGATGAAGAAGACCCCGATAGTGGTGCGAAACACCATTCACACCTCAATTTCACACTTTAGAATTTCAATTGAACTATACACAATGATGATTGAATAAAAAATGAAGGATAACTCAATAAATCAAACACTGAAATATAAGGTTTTAGAAAAACTAAAATTATCTTCAAAGAACCTACTAACCATGAAATAATCATACATAAAAAGTAAGGGAATAAATACCCAGAAGAGGAGGCTATCATAGAAGGACTACTCCAGAAAGGCGGTACGTAGGAGGATTTGTGTAGGCAGGACAGGTTGCTAGAGGGAGGGGTGATAGAATAGGGTGCGTCGGGAAGGGGAGGGGTCATGCTGTCCGGAGGGATGCCATAAATAGCCTAAGAGCAGGGGGTGGATCAGGGAAGGATGGAGCGGGCTGGACGATCGGTGCAGGGCAGGGGTCCCGGATGGGTGTGGCATGCTAGAGGTCATGGGTATGAGGCAGAGGTGCGGATAGTGGCTACTGGTAGTCAACGGATGAAAGGAGGGTGAATTGGCTAAGTGGCGTGCACAAGGGGAGACATGTGAGGATGGTCGGATAGTGGATGTAAGGCGGAGGCGATGTGGGTTTAAGAATGGGGCACTAGTAGGATGGCAGATGCAAGGTAGGGAGGCGCAGTACAACGATAGGATGTCAGGCGGGTGGAGGCACGGTGTGGCAGTGGGTCCAACCAAAGGAAGGTGATAGTGCAGGTGAAGAAGTCCGGTGGGGGGATGGGTGTCACGACTAGTGTGTTGTGCCACTAGAAGTGGGAGATAGGGTGGCTGATGCATAGAAGTATAAAGCCATTGGGTGTTGGGAGGGTGGTCGGCCGGCTCATGCGGGATAGAAGGGAAGGTGAGGGGAATGGTGGGGGTGCAGAAATAGGGTTAGAGGGGGGGGGACTCCTTGCAACGGGAAGAGAGAGAAGGGCAGAGTTGTATGGTGGCAGGATAAGAAAAGAATGAGAGAAAAAAATGAAAAGAATAGAAGAAAAAAAGGAAATAAACATAAAATAAAATAAGAGAAAAATAATAAATAAATAATTAAATAAATAAAACATTAATCTATAATAAATATACATCTATAATAAGCTCATTAATTATAATTGTAATAATAAAAATTTAGTAATTTTATTTATAACAATAATCATTATTATAAACCTTATTAATAACAATAATAGTAATAGAACTTCAGTAATAATATCATGTATCAAACGTTTATGTTAAAACCAATGATAAAACATTGATAATAATAAAAATAGCACACTCGCTAACAAAATATATATACACAGACATGTATATATATACATATTTACCCGATGTATCATTTATTCACTATATCGTTGCTTAACTAATTTATTTAGTTACACATAAAAGTGAGAGACTACGCGGTCACCCCGCACGGCTCATTCGACCATGCACGGGCCGTGCGGTGGCCCCTGCTCACTCAAGTAGTGACCGAACGGGTATCCAAACTATATGCATGACTTATGTTAAGACGAACAATGTTCATGCACTAACCTAAATCCCACAAAACATTAAAAACATCAAAAATTTGAACTGGGACACATCAGAACATCGAAAAAACACCTAATGCTAAGAAAATGAAAATAAAATTATTTGAAAATGGTGGGTGTGACATCCCATGTCACTATTTGTGATTTGGAATTCTCTAAGAACCTTGTCATACAACCTCGGGTGTAATTTTATGCAATTCTTGGAATGGATAGGATTTACCAATATAAAGCAAATATATATTGTCGTGAGAGGGAAATGACTCTCCATATGAATAATCGACCTCTGATTTTGTACATGTGTGAGGAGGAGGATGAATCTTCCATAGTACCATAATTTGATGTGTGGTTGTTAATACCTTATGAGAACGTGTATCTTGCTTAGATGATTCATTGTAACAAAGAAACCATCATTAAAGACATTCTTATTATGAGGGAATTTGTAGAAGTGATTCCCAAGTAATTTCCTGGTCATCCTCCTAGAAGAGATATTGATTTCCCAATTTATTCTATACAAGAGGAATTTCCAATATCCAAGACTCTATACAGAATTGATGTTGTAGACATTGAAGAGTTACAGAAACAACTATAGGAGAATCTAAATAAAGGGATTATACGCCCAAGTGCTTCACCTTGGGGTTTACCAGTCCTCTTCGTTAAGAATAAGGATGGGTCAATGCACCTTTTCATAGATAAATAAAATATAAAAAAATAACGATAAAGAAAAAGTATGCTTGGCCTTGAATTGATGACTTATTCTATCATCTATGTAGAGAACAGTATTTCTCCAGTGTGGATCTGTGGTTGGGATATTACGAAGTATGGATGAAGAAGGAGGATATCCCACTGACTACTTTTTGTACATGGTATGAGCACTATGAATTCATAGTAATTCCTTTCAGACTCTCTAATCCTTTAACACTCTTCATGGACTTGATGAATAGAGCCTTTAGAGACTACCTCAACAAATTTTTGGTAGTCTTCATAGATGATATTATAATATACATCAGAAACCAAGGAGGTGCATCAAGAGAATCTAAGAACCGTACTAGAGACCTTGTGAATGGAGGATCTCTATGAAAATTAATGTAAGTGTGAGTTCTCATAGAAGTTATTATCATTCTTCAGAAATATCATCACAAGCAATGGGATATCTATTGTTCCTTCCAAGACACATGAAATTGAGAGATTGTTGACGTAAAAATTCGTGACGGATATCCATAGATTCATGGGGTTAGTTGGATATTATTGCAGATTTTTGAGAAATTTCTCATGATTATAAAACCCTCTTACCAAGATAACTCAGAAGGGTGTCAGGATTTCATGGAGTGATGAATACGGAGATAGCTTCAAGGAGTAGAAAAGTGGTTTATCACTGAATTCATGCTCACAATACCCCCAAGTGGGGAACATTTTTTGGTATTCTATGATGCTTCAAAGATAGGCATGAGTTGTGTGTTGATGAAAAATGAAAATTTCATTTCCTATACTTCAAGGAAATTTTATGTTCCGGAGAAAAACTATCCAACACATTTTCTGTATTTTGTTGCAGTAATCTTATCCTTAAAATTTTAGAAACATTAACTCTTGGGGGAGAAGTGTGAAATTTATACTGACCACAAAATCCTCAAGTATATATTCACATAGAAAGAGTGGAGTATGCACTAATGATGATGGTTAGAGATGATCAAAGACTATGACTGCTCAATCCATTACCACCCTAGGAAAGTGAACAAGGTGGAGGATTCTCTATGTTGAAAAGATCCATAAACTCATTAATTTATGATAATTAAAAAGTATCCATTCTTCTTAGAAATGATGAATATGGACATTTGAATCATATATATGGTAACATCATTAATCATTTCTCAAATTGTTGTCAACCGTCTTTTTTAAAAATATTAAAGGATGCTCGAAAGGATGATGTGGTAATTCCAAAGAAAGTTGGAACTATCAAAAAAGGGAAATACTAAGAGATCAATGTTAATGAAGAAGGAATTGTGAAATTTTTGACAAGACTATATGTTCCACCAAATTCGGTGTTTAAATATGAACTTTTGGACGATGTACATAGTTCAAATTTCTCCACTCACCCGTGATGCACAATGATGTATCTAAATCTACGAGAGCATTTTTGGTGGGATAACATGATGAAGGAGATCACTGAGTATTATTCAATGTTCCTAGTATGTCATAAAGTGTAGGATGAGAGGCATAAGTTTAAGGGGATGATGCAACCATTACCCATATTACATGGAGATGGGAGAACATCATAATGGAATTTTTCACCAGACTTCTGAATACAGTTAAAGGTAACAATTATTTCTGGGTTATTTTGGATCTCTTACAAAGATTTCACACTTCATTTCAATCCGATAGGATTTATCATTGGATCAACAGGAACAAATATACATAAGAGAAGTGGTAAGGTTGAATGGAGTTTCACAATTGATTTTATCCGATTGAGATCCATGATTCACATTTTTGGTCTAGAAGAGTCTCCATCATTATATTAATACTGAGATGAACTTTAGTGTGTCTAATCAACCTTAAAAGGAATGAAAATTAGTGGATACTATCCAAACACATGAAGACATGGGGAGATAATTCCCCATAAACTACACAGGATGATGGGATCAATATCTTCCCTTCATTGAGTTCTCATACAATAACAATTTCCACTCAATCATCCAAATGAATACATATGAATCTATTTCTGTGAAGAGGTTCATAACACTGGTATATTGGGATGAAGATGAAGAGATAGATATCCTAGGTCTAGAAATGGTCGATGAAATGTTGGTAATGGTTCAGACCATCCAGCAACACATTAAAGCTGCTCAGAGTAGACAATAAAGCTATGTTGATAATCATCAATGAGACCTAGAATTTGATTATGGGGACATTTTATTCCACCGCATATTATCATGGGGGAGATTTATGTTATTTGGGAAGAAGGGAAAGCTTATTCTAAGGTATATCGGCCCTTTTGAGATCCTTGATCGCATTGGAACAATGTCATATCGACAAGCACTCCCATCGAACATGTCCCAAGTACATTATGTATTTCCTGTATCACTCATGAGGAAGTACATACCGAACCCTTTGCAGGAAATCAATATAGATGTGGTACCATTTGATAATGACATCTCCTATGAATATAATATGATGAAGATCTTAGATCGTAGGGAAAAAGGTCTACAAAATAACAACATTCCCCTCAACAAGGTGTTGTGGAAAAACCACATGTTTGATGCAGCATTGTTGAAATTAGATAAAGTGGTGAAGAGGGGTTACACACATCTATTTTAGAGCAGGAAAATAATCTTTTGAGGAAGAAATTTATTAAGGTGTGATGTTTTAAACGATGCAACTTTTTATTAATGAAAATTTATCTTAATCTAATTAAATGTATTATTATGTAAAATGGTTAAATAAAACATAATAACATCATTGGTTTTTTGTTTTTAAATTTTAAAATATTTTTTATATTTTTTACCATTACTAATATAGACATTTAATAGTGATCAAATGAATAGTATAAATATTGGGCTTTAACACATCCTATTTTCACATCGAAAGGAAGCGATGACATCATCCAGTAGAAATTCTCTATACGAATCCTATATATCAGAGTTCTGAAACAGGGTATCATCAGTAGTCATCACTATTGACCACCCCCAATCCAAGCATGAAAATGTTAAGCTTGAACGGAATAACCTATGAGAGAAGTGAATGTTAAAAGAGATTACTACTGGATCGATGTTATCTGAGCCACCCAAGAGTCTGTCACCATCGCACGCCATACACATAGGCCATATGTGGGTGTTATAATAAGTTGTGTAACAGGACCCTAGCACTATGATTATGGGCATTTTATTTTTATAGAATAAATAATATACATTCATTTAATTATTCTTACTTTATTAATGGGTTTTATAGAAAAAATAATATATTTTGTTAATATTCAATTAAAAAATATATATTGATGAATTAATCGATTTTGATGAATTTATTAATATTTTAATAAAACATTTTTTTCTTTAATTACTTTTTATTAAATATTAATTATTGTATAATTTTTTTATGAATGTAATAGAAATTTTTATTTAAGTTTTGAAAACTAATTTTTTCAAAACCCATGATTTATAAATAAATGTAGGTTTTTATTTAACAATTGAAAATTCAAATATTTTGAAAATATTTATATGAAATGAATATTATTTTTGGGTTCATGATGTTGAAATTATCTAATGGTTAATTTTTCATAATTTTCAAAGACAATTGATTTTTTTCGGTAAAAATTTAATACCATTTAAATATATAATGTGTTTTATGACAACATAATGACCCAATAATTATGTAATAAAATACTATAAAATTAATTTTCGGACAATATATGTTTTACCCTAAAAATAATGTGATTTCATATTTGTTTGATTAATTTAATGGTTCCATATTATACCATCCAAGTCTTATAAAATATTTTATCCATCGAAAATTCTTTCCTTGAGAGTGTAACTTACCTCTACATAAGCAAGCCTAATATTTTCATATGTTTAGAAATTGTACTTATAAAAAAAATCCCACTCCCCTATTGAAAAAACAATGGGAAAAACCCATTATACGGTTTTTGGTTTTGATTAGTTTAATATGTAGTTTCCAATACCTAAATAATAAATAATTCCTTCTACTTTCCAATATAATCCCACTAAATATCCCATTCCTCTTCGCTAAAAACCTTTGGAGATCAACCAAACTCTACCCTCCACTCACTTAAATCCTTCCAAGGTGCCCCAATCTCCCAATAAGTCTCTCTTAAGCCTCTCACAAGCCTCCGGGATCACACTTCCTAGTAAGGGATATCTTCTTTTCTTGTTTTCATCAATATTTTATTATGTTGTTATAACCATTTATTATAAATTAAAAATGTTGGGGTATGATTTTTCACCAACCCAATACATCCTTCTTTATGTTTTAATGATTATATACCTCTTTCCCTCTCATTAATGACTCCCATGTGCACCAGTTAGCAGGCTGAAATTCCATAAATAATTTCCCTCTTCTCATTTACATTCAAGAAATTATTTTATATTGTGCATCTAAATACCATTACATATGTTAGGATATTATGTTACATGACCCCCTAACTGTCTATTTCATGTATAAATGATGAGATACAACTTTCTCTCTCATCAACCCATTTTATGATTTCTATTGGACATCATTCTACTGCTGAAGTTACACCAAAATTTCCCATGCCAAAATCATCGTGTATCTGAATACCATAACCATTTCTCTATTAACGGAATTAATTATTATGTACACATACTTATAGATTTAAAAGTTACATTTATTTCTTCCACATATCATATTCATGGAATAAATTATTAATTTTAATGAATACATGTTTTATGATCCTTGTGGCATACTTATGCTTGAAATTAAATGATTATATATGGTGTGCCCTGATAGCTCTTTAATGGATTGTGTAAAGATTAGTATCATGATACTTCAAGTTGAAAGATGTTTTATTCATTATAATTCTTGTGAAAGGATGTATTACTCACTCTCTATGTGCGATGATCCTTGGATCAGGCTAATATCATGTAAAATGTTGTCAACACAACTCCATGTTACGATAATCATGTTATATCATGCCTTTATGTTTAGGTTTCTATTATGCTCCATTGATATGATTGTTTCCTAACAATTATTGTATTCTTCATGTTATTCCCTGTTTACTCCATTAAAGGTATTTATAGCTCACCCTTTGGTTATGCATGTCCTTAGGTTATCCCATGCAATGCTAAGTATGATGGAATGTTGTGGTCATGTAATATAAGTATTCAATAATGATGATGGGTTTTATGTTCTATGTTTTTATGTAATGTTCCTATTTTCCAAATACACAAGACCTATTAGTCCTCAGTGTTGTCTAAATTTAATGATTATGTAATAAATCATGTATAATCATGTAATAATGAGAAGGATTGTTATATAAGGTATGCAGGTAAATTTAAATAAAAAAAGTTACATTTAGTTTCCATTACAAATTAAATATCACTGAATATCCTAATGAAGTTTGGGATATTCTCGTACAAGAACAATGTAAAGAGTCACAATACTTCCCAAATGATTTTGGGGAAAACCATTGATTGAACGACCTCTAATACCGAGGATGATATATATAAATAGTTATATGTATATAATAGAATTTTACAACATAGAATTTTATATTGTATCATGATTGTGTTTGAATATGTTCATGGAGTTTAAAATTGATAATATCATTCCTATGTTTCACTATTATTTAAATTGACATACATCAATGATATTACTCACTATAGAGTTTATTGTGAGTGTTTTATGACATGGTCATATAGAGATGTGGAATTAATTATATATATATTAAATGAGTTTAAAAACCCATAAACTGTGTCAAAGATTTGTATAATCATGCGGCCTTTCATATATAATAATTAAGAATCATTAATTTTTTGGTTTTTTAAAATGATATTATGAATTTTATTAATATAAAATACATCATAAAAAATAAAATGTAAATTTCTTTTTAGTATTCTTTAATGTAAGACACATTAAAGTACATATTAATATACAATTAATGAAGAGTAATGATAATTGACATCTAAAAGTATAAAATTGAGTTATCCCAAACCAATATTTATCATGAAGTATTATATGTTTTAATTAAATGATTTGTTTTGTTTGTGTAAGATTCTTTTATAAAGATAAAAAAATACTCATTAATTAGAAAATGGGGGTTCTTTTTTACTGGAGGGCCCAAGAAGTATACATCAAGGAGTGACACATAATATATTTTTGGTATACTAGGGGTTAAAGGTTCATATTTGGGGTCCCTAATACCTAATTTGGTAGAGATATCATTCATGGGAACCATTATACTTAAATATATTTCCTACACAATTCTTGAGCCATAGATAATGAGGGGTGGTTGGGTATATTGCTTATGTTGTCATTGGTTGGATCATAACCAAGAGGGGATTTTTTTCACTCATATAAACAGTATGACACATGGGTCCTTGATCAATATAGACAATGGAAATGTATTCCTATAAATATAAGTTTCAATAATGTTATTATTTACATAGATATGGTCTATATAAAGAGATCATATGCTATATAAATGACTTATATTGTATGTATCAACTTATTCAACATATACTCAGAGAGTTCAGAATGTATTAAGAGGCTATATGGGATTGCAATAAACCATTTCCAATAGTAAGTCAATGTATTTGAAAAAGGTACAATATATAAATTTATTATTTAATACATTGTATATTATGTACTTATATATAGAGATACACGTGTTTGATAGATATCACAACAGATCCTTTTATATCTTGAGTGGAATAATTATTTTCAAGAGTCTAATCTGTAAGAAGATTTATGAATCTGGTTATTCATACTTATTTTCAATACTTCATTGGACCATGGGGTGACACCTTATGTTTTAAGGAATTGTTATTTAGTTCAACTCGGAGAGTTTCTATAAATTTATCTTAGAGTTTTATGGAAAAAATAATATTTGGATGGGGGATTCATAATCTATTTCATATGATTCTATTAAAAGTGATGTAAATTATATCTACCTTGATGTTTATTTAGGATATACCAATGTATTTTTTGATATGTTTTTCATAATATATCATATATTTTATAATATAATTCTAAATATATTAAAACACTTTTTGAATTTAGTACAAATTGGATATTGAAGGTAATATTCCAAAAATTCATATCATTCCATATAGTATGATATGGTGTGCATTTGAGTATGGAATATATATGAAAATTGATCATTTTATACAATTAGGTTATATAGTATTTTATGATACATAGAATTCAAATGGGATGCCTTGCATACTCATATTATAGGAATTGGGAGAGTAATAATTTCATGAATCATAGGGTATGATTCAATTTTCACTACTATGATTAATTTTATGTAGTGGAGTGAAATAGAGTTGAGACTTCAATCTTATATACATTGTTTATAATTTATTATAAACTTTTTTTGATGAACCATATTTGATTGTTTATGATTTCAGGTTATCTAAGATTTAATAGTAGGAATTACATACACTTTTATGAAATGTATGAGTAAACTCATGGTATTATCAGCATCCTCATAGCCTCTATAAAGGACAATAGGTTATGATATTGAGATTTTTGTATGATCCTCTTACAACCCAATAGATGGTACTCCCATATCTTGAATATCATTTATCTCATCCTCTTAATCACAATGATATATTAACCTATCATGGACCATTGGAATGTTATTTACAAATCCACTATTTGAATTAGTGAAAACTATGAATATACTTTGAGGGAGTATTTTTTCAATTGACCCCCAATGGTCATCATCAAAAAATAAATGAAGGGTAGGGTAGTGTCATACTATAGTGTGAGGTACAAATTCTTCATTTTTAGTTTAATTTGATTTTAGTTTCAAAGGAATACTGATTATGAGATTCATGTTTTTTAAATGCTTTAACTTCATTGGTTAATCATTTATTACAAGACTATCACCTACACCAAATTCCTTTTTCCAGGGATTCAATGAAAACTATTTTGGACATGTAAAATGTGAATAATCCTTTATTGGAGTCTTCCAAGGAATGAGGGGTTGTTACACGACCTTTTAAAATAGGGTTGGGGTCGATGGATATATTGATAAATTCTTTCCCTCAAGATGAAATCCACTAGAGTAGGAAAAATGGAAAAGGATCTCCTATGAACCCATAGTTTTCATCATATTCAATGGATTATAGATTTTATGGATCATTAAAAGTATTTTTGACTTATGATATTTCCCCTCTTAGAGAAAATTATAGAAAATTTCAATGTGATTTAGAAAGGAATGTAATATTGAGTTCTAGAACAAGTCCATATATCCTTGAATATCGTAGTGAAACATGTAGTTCTGATCAACAAATCTGAGCTCCAATAGAAAGTATTCTAGCAAGAATATAAAATTTCCAAACTCCATAGTGTCATTGTTCTCATATTTTATCATTTATAACGTGATTCACTTATAAAAAATTTATTTCTAAGATATAGTTCATAATATGAAATGAATACATGTTTCATAATAGAGATGTCCATCTTTCAGGATTTCTGATCATGTTTTGATTTTATATTTCCAAATAATCCTGAATAACATTCCCCTGAACAAAAATATATCATTGATGTACCTTTTAGATACCATGTAATATAATTTTCCACGTCCAAGGTTTCTTCTTATAATTTGAGAGAAATAATATCATGGTCACCACTACATACAATGTATGAACATGAGGTTTTGGAATGTAATTTATTTTAAATAAATACTATGTTTGAAAACATGTACCACAAAAAATGTCAATCTTAAATGAAATCTGATCAAAATGGGGAATGTAATTCATTAAATATGATTGTTATAACCTTTTTTTGGTTTGTAATGTATTAATAATAGTAACTACTCAATAAAATATCGATTAAAATTTTTTCTTTATTATAAATTTACTGATCTGTTCTTATAAACTATGTGTGTTATTTTTAATTATAGAATTAAATCACAAAAAATTTAATAACACTTAATGTTCTAAATTCTCATTTTTTATATATTATGGAATTCCTTTTTTTGTATTTTTCTATTAAAAAATAAATTTATGGATTTTAGACTTAGAATTTGATTAAATGAAATTCATTTTAATATTCATTATAATAATATTATCTTAGATGTTTTTCTATAATTTTTTTTAGAAATTGTAGATATTTGGATAAAAAGTGAAAACTACTTATTTTAAAAATAGTGTCACTTTAATGAATTTTTCATTATATAAGAATATATTTAATGGTTATAAAACATTTTAAATAGACTAATGTAATTTTTAAATACTAATAAAATTTATTTACAAATATAAGGTCAAACATAGAAATCTAACAGTTGTTTTCATTCAAATAAATATTATTGTTAGTTATTATCTATTAATAAGGTCTTCCCATGGTTAATTTTTGTTTTTTTTTAATTAATATTAGCCTCTTTTTATTTAAAATAATTCATTTAATTCAATGGTAATCAACATTTTACATTATTTTCGTTATAAAATTATTTTCTATGCTTAAAAATAATTTTTTAATAATTTTTTTATTATTGAGGAAACCTTATGAAATATTAAATAAAAATTACACCCTTTTATATAAATCTATAATACATATAATAACATTACACACTATTACAACCCCGAGCCTTGTAGCCTAGATCCGGTGTCGGCTTTATTCTATTGGAATAGATACAAACGGTTAAATACTAAAGGAATGATATGTTTAGTAGTTTAGGAGAACCAAATACATATATCATATCAATTTTACATGGGGATGTAAAATTAAAAACATTAAAATGGAAGCCACTTTGCATCCTTGAACTCATTCCAAGAATTTTTCTTCATTTCTTAGAGAAATGAAACAAAATAAAGATGACCTCAAATTCTTAGTAAGGGTTTAGGTATAAATAAAGATATCATGAATCAATAAAGATTGATATATATTGAATGATAAATAACTTAACTTTCATTCCATTTAAATAATTTTACTAGATGAATAGACAATTCGTAATCAATATGTCTACGTAAAAAACATAACACACAATGAATGTAACCAATAAACTAATAATGAAACACTTATAGAGATAATATCATTGTAATAATATAATTGATAATAATAAGTGAATTATTAATGAATTAAATTCTTAATTTTTTAATTACACGATCTTAGAAATAATGAAACATCTATTTTCAATACCTTTCACAATAGAATTTAAATACTAAAGGTATAGCCCCGTTTAACATTGGAAAATTATTTGTCTCATAAGACCTCTTGATGTATCGAGGGGCTATATTATACCAAACCCCACTAATCATGGTTGGTATGAAGAATTACTCAAATGTAGAATAATAAATTTAATTGTTCAATAAATATTCCTTATCATCAATTATATGTATTGGTTAAAGGATACATATTTATCAATATTTCCTAGTTACTCAAATAACATTAAATGTAAACATCATTTGTAACAATGGTATTTTTTTCATAATAAAAATATCCATTGTAAAAAAAAATTTATTGTTAATATAAATTTATATCCCTTTTAAAAATAATCATATAAATTTTTTTGTTTTAATAAAATGTTAACGATCACAAAATTTTGTGAGATTGTGCAATAACATTTTACCACTTGGTCATTTCCATGTCAAACCCCTTTGATGAAATAATTCAAATTAAAACATAAAATACGATGAATTATTAATGAATCATGATTTTACATTTCAAATAGATTATATATATGACATATAAAATTGAATTGGTTCACAATAACATGTAAGTCTTAAGGGAATGTAAATGTAGATAAAATACCATACCTCTTGCATTACATTAGTTGAACATGAAATAACCACATTTAAAATGAATTTAAGAATGTTATTAATTTATAATATAACCATAATCATATTTATAATATCATATACGATCCTCTAATTATATTTTAATACCATTTTGTTAATATTATTTCATTATTGTATTAGTTTTGGGTGATAATCTACAGGCTTGCTCATTCGTGTTGTGTTATGAATGTTTTGGCTCTGGTGAATATTAAATAGTTACATAATATCAAGAATAATAATAATGATGTAAATAAAAAATTTATATTTCCATTATACTTTTAAAATGAATCATGGAATATGGATTTGATAAATTAAGTATGTTATGATAATGGAGATTGTACGTTGTACTCACGCGTGAGTAACATTTCTGTTTTTTAATGATCATTGTGGAAAGTAGGTAAGTAATATTTTTTCAATATAAAATTATAATAATATCATAAATACCATATTAGTTTTCAAAATTTATTTATATATATCATCCCTGTTTTTTTTATGAAAAGAGAGTCGAATCGCTTCATGAAGGCAGTTGTCCTCATGTACACAGGTGATGTTATCTTTTTTGGTGTAAGAAATAAAATGAAATATTTTTGTTTCATAATTTTAAATATCTAATTTATATAATTATTATATCATATAAATTAAATTTATTTATTAATTTTATCCTTATCACCATCGATGTTACACATTTGTTAAAGGTGAATCCCATCCCTTTGCGATGTAGTAGTTCATCGTACAGACATGTGATGTTATCATATTCCCTATTGAATAGAATGTAAAAAAGGTACATATTATATAATTGATCCACATGTCTATTTTTTTATATATATAATAAGTACTTTATATCAATAATAATATCCTAATGTTATAGTTTGTAATGGAATATATAATGGCATCGGTTTCAGAGGTGGTAGTATACCGTACAAATAAATGATGATATCATAACCTGTTTTATGGAATTGGGGATGGTTTTAAGTATTTTAATTATTATATTTATATTTTATAATATGGAATATACTTATGTTATTAAATCATCGACGTAAAATAATTATTGGGAGAAGTGATTAAGAGATTACATAAAAACATTCTTTGATGAACATTTCCTCTTTTTCGGATAACATCCATAGGTTTACATAATGATCCTTTATAGGATGGATTTATAACCTATATAAGGCCTCTAATTGGTGGGTAAGTGATTTTGGAATTGATTGGTTTAGATATTTTCCAAACCAAAACTGTTTGATTGTGTTAGGAAGAGAGTATAGGTGTGCACTTTTATATGTGAGGTAACTGGAATGCTTGTAATTTTTTAAATGAAAGAGGTGTACCAATTTTTTTCAAGTCACACAGGGGTCCTAAAAGGATAATTCTATAGATTTATACATGAAAGGGTAAAAATATTGACGTAAAATGAATTTAATACATGTTTTTATATCATCATAAACATTATATTTTTTGTTTAACCCATGGTAAATCCTTTTTTACCTTAAACGTGGTAATTCAAATTTTAATGTTTTAACTATTATTTTTTTCTAAAAAAATTAACATTAAATTTTAAAAAAAATATAATTTAGTATTAATAAAAATAAGGAATCAATTTTCAGAAATTATATTGACATAATTAAAATTTTTAAACTTAAAATTAATCACACAGACACGATGAAAAAGAAATTTATTAAAGAGAAAATGATCAAAATTTTACAAATATTTTAAATATAAATCACACATGAAAATTATTACAATGAAATCATTTATAATAATATATATATAATTTAACTAATTTAAATTTAAACCTAATCAAAAATATAATTTAATATTATAAATAATTTAAATAAAAATGTTGTTTTCAATTACAACTCAATATTTTTTAGTATTCCAAAAAAAATTAGAAACAAAAAACAAAAGATAATTTATATATAATATTATAAAAAATTAATTTTATTTTGTAAAATAAATGTACTGAAATTGGAAAAAAATATTTTAAAATCAGGATTGCAAAGGCTGACTAAACATTCTTCTAAAAAATACAATTTTTCAGAAAACATTTCTTTTCTTTTAATCGATTCATATTTTATTGCTAATCAATTAAAACCATTCCTTTCATTATTTAGTCAGTATTATATATATAACATTAAAAATAATTACTATTTTATAATGATATACAATATTACAAATCTTTTCAACTTGGATATGTGAGATCTATATGTTATCGAAGAGATTCAATTTAGAGAAATATATTGTGTGGGTTATATAAGGTCATTGTTGCATCTAACTTATGTTATTGAATTCAATGTTATTATTTTTATATTTTTTGTAGTTACATTCACCTCACGTTATATAAACTGTTCTCTCACAATTTAAAATCATATTGGTAATTATTGTTTGGTAAATTTTATGTACCATTATCAAAAAACCCACATCATAAAAGGGTAAAGAAAATATCCTTTTAATATGAAATAAAGGGAAGTAAAACAAATGTCATATGTAAAAATCACATAACATGGTTTCCAAATAGGATAACATGGGAGGGAAATGAAATCATGGGCATGGAAGATTATGATAATGACCATGTATTAATGCATAATGATATAGGTCATTGATCAAAAGAAATTTGGTGATCAGGATATTATTAAAGATCAAAAAATGAGAAAATAAAGAGGTTCAAAAAGGTTCATTAATATCATAAGATGTGATGATTATAAGACAAAATTTTTATTTAACGATATTGTTCCCATAGTAGATAAATTTAGTCACTATATATGAATATATTTAAATATAATAAATTGATACATTTCCCCTTTATAAGAACTATTTAATACATTGGTTTTTCTTGAATCAATTTCTAATTCATCACTTATTCAAAGATATGAATATAAAAAAAATTATGCCTGATGGACTAAATTTCATTTTTGACAGATCATAGAACCCATGATATTTTAATAAGATAATAATATTTTCATTACTATAACAAAAATGGATATAATAATTTATCCAAAACACACAATGTTCAACTTAAAACCTTCAATAAATAATTAACCTTAAATATCGTCCAAAATATTTATTACCAAATTTTAAAGTAATTTCTCTAAATCAATATTATATTCCCCATGAAATATAAATTTTCTATTAATACAAAATTCTAAATATGTGAATACCTTATTCTCCATAAAACCATAATTAAAACATGATTTAAAAAACTCTCATATTGTCAAATATATTTCATAGATCCAAGCATCTAGTAAACTTTAGAAAATATAGCATAAAACATACAATCATTAATCAATTTATTGATCAGAAATAATATCCCATAAACATATAATTTTCATCTTTATCTCAATATATATATATAATGTTTAGTTTTATCTCCCCTTAATAATGTCATTTCCAAAAATATCAACATTCCACTGAATCAGTGGTCATGGTTCCATTCAATGCATTCATTCAAATCCATTAATATATAGTACTACTATAAAATAAATATACAATTCATGATTATTATAAATATACTATAATGAAAAAAATAAATTTAAAACAAATATATTTGATCCAAATATTAAATCACATTAATAATTCCACTTTTGTTGTATCAATAACATAATATTGACATTGATCCCATAGTTTATTCTGAGGTATATTCCTTTGATGCTTGGAGAATTAATTATCATAGTTCACTATATCCTTATAGTGGAATCATTCACATTGTAAATGTCATTCTTTACTATGATTTCATGACAATAGTGGCCTTTCAATCTATACATTAGAAAACTATCATTCTATTCGAGAATGTATAAAAGGTGTTTCTTTCCATAATTATCACATGTGGGAGAATTATTCTATCTACTCTTCCCTATATCCATTTTTGAAATCTCCTCCACTCTATTTCCTTATTCCCATAAATACAACACCTCGAGGGGAACAATTTGTTAGTATTTATAAACACAAAACTATTTCATCATATGAAGATTATTTTTGAGAGACCAATTCACTTCAGTAACTTGGCTTACTCTGTTCAAAAAAATGTTCTATCCAACACTCAATGTTGTGTATATAGTTTTTTCTCATATAGATATCCTTATAATGGTACATTCATATTACACAGTAGTTTATTTATCCTATTACATTAATATATTGACAATTATATTAATTTTAGTCTATTTCTCATCAGGAAATGTTTTTTTAATAATGCATCCTTAAAATATTTTCATTCCATGAGTTCTATTTTATCTTCATCTCAATTAATATTTATTAATGAAAACCATTTGTCAACATATGATTCGATAAAATACACTTCAATTGTCACCTTTTATTTTTACCACATACCAACTCAAAAAATATCATCCCCAAATACATAATCTATTGCTCATCAATCATTAGATAATTAGTCCCATGCAATTATGTGGGATTTTATCACATAAAGAAATCCGACATAGGATAATATTTCTGTGGAATATGTTCCTCTATTTGGGAAAGGCTTTGTCATTATTACCTAGTTATTATTCCCTATAATAACCAAAATTTACTCAGTTATATTATTTTTTGTATTGGCTTCCCTAGTGTGGAAATATCAACATTTTTATGAGTATTGATACCCTTTTCTGCCTAGGAACCATTTGTTAACAATTTATTTTATTATATTATCTTATAAAAATCATAACTTTAAAGTATAATTTATAATTATAAATATAGTGTAACACATAACATAAATTAAAAATTTATGATCATAAATTTAGTTTATTTAGGGATATCATTATTTTCAAATCCTTTATAATGGTTTTTAATTAAAATATGAATTATCATAGGAATATCCCTCAGTAGTGGAAAAAAAGTGAGTATTTATTCTCCCTATCATGTACTAGGTGTGGTCTAGCCTAGTGCTCCATTTTAATAATTATTACACCTGGGAATCACTATTTTTAAACCACATCCACACGTAGAATAAAAAATAGGAATTTATTTTTAGGAACACCCACATAATCTCTTCCATACAAAAACATTATTTCGTTCTTCTGTACATATTATCATGGTGTATCATAGGGTTATTTCCCATAATCAATATTTATTGTAATCTTCTGCCCATGGTTTCTACTGAACTCACTCTGAAACAAACTATAATGACCCCAAACAGAATAGCCATAGGCTGGTTTCCCATTTAATACGTTAACATATATACTAAGGGTAAAATTACAATGTACCTATTAGTTTTGCAGTAGTGAAGAACCATATACATATATGATACACATTTTATATAAGATTATATAATTAAAAGAATAGATTTAGAAAACAGTTATTATCATTGAAATTATTCCATGATCTATTCTTCATATCCTAGTGAATGGAAAAAAATAGTGGTGTGAGGAAATTCTTAGTAAGGGTTAAATGCAGTGGAAACTATTTTAAATACATAAACAATGATCAATATGGAATGACAAATAAGAGAACCCACATTCTATTTAAGTATCATGAATGATTGAATAAATAAAGAATAATAAATTTGTAAAGGTAAATATCTAAAAATGCATTCCATTTAATAAATAAAATGTGAATAAATGAAAATATAGATAATAAATTTGTAAAATTGTCATTGTTTATAATAAAAAATTTATTAATTAAGGAAATTCTTAATTATTAGACACCGTGATTTCAACAGCCTGAGTTTATATGAAACTTTTTTGAATAAATTAATTTTAATTTATTTATTACATTTTATGATACACCAATTTAAACATTCATTACATTCTACAAAATTTTAATCTTTCACCACACATAACATCAGCTAATCTTTTGTTACATGCAGTATTGAGTTCTTAGGAAACAAAAGTTTATTATTATAATTATTTAAATGAGATAGATATAATATAACCATTAAAATTATAAATATTATTTCTATTAATGTAATTTTAAATATTATTTATAATTTATTTATATAAATAAATCATATTGATAATAAAACATATATTTTTATGGTAAAGTCTTTATACATTTCAAATAAACAATTTTTTAAAAAGAACAAGAATTTATTTCCTTATATAACACTAATTATATTAATTAAAAAATTATTAGAAATATAATTTCATAAAATAAACATTATATATTAACTCATAATATAAAATTTATCTTATTTTGAAATGTATGGGTTTTATAAAAACATCATTTTTAGATGAATAGTGAAAACTAATGAATAATAATTCAAAACAACTTTTAGTTATAAATCATTTAAATGGGTAAATTTTATATTAATTTGGATTCAAATAATAATGAAATAAATTATAAATAAAATAATCCAAATAAGTTAATTAGAAACAATTTTACATTGATTTTCGATATAAAAACATTTCAATCTTTTGGATGTTTTCACATTAAAAACATGTTTCCACAACACATCTACGAGATTAATTTTAATTTAATTTCATCCACTTCTATGTTAATAATTAGAAAAGATGGATTCAATATTTTTAATAATAATATTATATAATTTCTAATAAGGTAAATTTTTTTACCAAATATTTTACTGAAGGTAATTAAAATTATTTATTGAAATTTAGGTGAAAATGAGCAAAATTAATTACAAAACGTAGAAAATAAGTTCTGACAATTACCCTACATTTTTTTAAAAAAAATATAGTGTATAAAAATTTAAAATAATACTCGTATAAATAAATATAAATTTACATTTGTAACACATGGGGTCAAGTTAAATGTGGGGATCACAAAATTCCTTTCAAGAATAACCCTTGTGTCCTTTTCACCTATAGTAAAAGGATTCCTCTCCAACCAATACATTTACACCTATAAATCCCTTTTGAATAAAAAAAACCTAAAAATATATCCTCTAAAATCCCATTAATTAACCCTAGAATCTTCTATTATGTATAAATCAAACATAGGAACCCCTTTATGGTATACCAAAAAGAATTACCCAAAGAAGATGTAACATCCTTCAACAGGCCCTATCCTTTTTTATTCATTCTCCACCACCTAAAATATTATTTTTAAATAATTATATAATTAACTTAATATCCTATATATACGGATATTTTTTATTATAATTTTTTACGTATACCTACACACACATTCCTAAAATTGGTAACAAACATACCGTTCTTATGTACAACAAACTACAGCTTCAAGAAATGATGTTGTTCGCTTTTCCGTTACCACCACTCATAGTTGGGAATTATAATGGAAAATCTATTTTTATCATTTATCGGATATTTATGATGTATTTACACTCCAGAAGTTATTATATAAAACAATTAATTATTTGTTCCATTTTCTTATAAATATTATAGCGTCATTTGAGGGCATATAGACTACTGCCTCCTCAAAGAGATGTGACTTGTTCACACTTTATATGGAATGTATTTAGGAAGGGTTTAGTAAATTTCTATGAAATATGTAAAATAATAAATCTACTATAATTATAATATATATATATATATATCATTTAATTTCATTTCATTCAATACAGTATGAAAACTAAACCAATCTTCATTCATATGTAGGGTCTATCGTCTCAATGAACAATGTGTTTAATTTTCTATTTTAATATTTTATATATTTTTATAAATAAATATAAATTTAATATTTATTATATTTATATCAGTAAAATAAGTTTTTTTATATTATGGAGAAAATATAAAAGTAAGTGGACCTTAAATATAACAATCAAGATACATGTGAAAAACAAGGCATATACTACCCCAAAACGTAACATTAACATGAAATTTTTTAATAAAAGAATAAAGTAATGAAATATTAAAAAAATGTTATTCTATATCTTTGTATGGTTATATATTATATTTATAATAAACTTATATTTATTATAAAAGAGGTATGCACGAGTTCGAAGAGAGCCAATACATGAGGAAAGGGGATTTCCAGTCACACTTTTATTTATGCGAGACTTACAATTTTTTCACAACACATTTATTTTTTGTGGGGTATATAATTAAAATGAATGTATTATAGGATTAATATAATACAATTTATGGGTTTTTTAATATAAATTTCATGATATTTATTTCATGGTGTTTATGGTTCAAAAGACACAAAATCAGAAAAGTACTTTTCTCAAATATTCATTCTTTAATATACATGAAATGTTATAAACCTTTATGTTTATATGGGGTGTATATAATAAACATTTAAATTTTATGTCATGAATATCATTTTATTAGGATATTCAATGCTTTAGGTTATTTAATTTATTCATGTGGACTATGATTTGGATTTACAAAAGTGGTAACTATTTATTACTACAATACCATCATTTAATGTGATTATTTATGATTATAGTTTAATTTATAACATCATCTGATCCATATCTCAATAAATCTCATGAATTTTATTATTCTATGTTTATTAATTGCTTTATCATCTTTTAGTGTCATGTTTTTCACTATCTTGTACTTTAGAAAATTAAGAATGTGTTTTTATGAAAATATGACCTTATTAATCCATTCAATTAAATACCTGTTTTATCAAAAACCCCAATTTTCAAAAATATATTATGTTAAACAATATTTTAAATTATTTTAAAATAATACTTTATATATTTTCAATATTTTATTTTCTAATAAATGTATTTCAATGATTTCAAGAATTCATTTTATTTTCTAAAATCCATTTTTTGAAAAAATGTTTTCAAAGATTATTTCAATCTATAATTTTAGTTTTTTAAAATATATTCATAGAAAAAGGTTTTAAAAATAATTTAATGATGTATTTATCAGTTTTTAATGAGTTTTCTAATAAATAAGTTTTCAAAATATTTTCAATCTTCCTTTATCATTTTTCAAATCTGTTTTAAAAGAAAAATGATTTCAAAAGGATTTATTTTTTGTAAATATTTTATTGGAATAAAAAAACTACTTCCAAAAGAAATTGTGTAAATGAAATTGTAATTAATTATTTATAAAAATATATTTCATAAATTGTTTTATAAATTTTTTTTGAAAGAAATAATATTTTTTCTTAACAAATGTTCCATGTGACCTTTCAAAATTATTCTCCATCTAATAGGACATACATTGTTCTAGTTTATCCTTTAATGTGGATATATTTTATGAATAATATTCATATTCTTTATCAAATGGTTTATGTTTTTATGGAATGATGTTTATGACAACCATTTATCATCCATGGGTTATATGCTTTTGAAACAAAATCCTTTTCACGGGTTTTTCTTTGATCAAATTTATTATGAGACCTATATAATTTCCATAGGTAACAATGGGATGAAATTTTAATGATACCCATTTAATTTTTTAGGTTATGATATTATGTTTAAGAAACCCATCACTTTTTGTGGGACATGATATGATGATTTCTTGGGATCCTATGGAACACGTATATATGATTTTACTATATGAATGGTCAAGCCTATATTTCCTTCAAATTAATTAGTTTATGATTTATATCTCATCAAAAAATTATGGGATTCAAGTAGATGGGATAGACCTATAATGAAAGATGTAGAAACCTGATCTATTGTGGGATGACGGGGAAAACTAATCCACTATGGTAAGATATGGAAACTCTACCCCTTACTGAAAGGGTTGTGACATGGGATGGTGGTGTGTCTCACCCAGTAGGTTTAGTCCCCATGAAATTCCATGATATGTTTAGGCAGTGCTGCTTGATTTATTGAGAATAATATTACATGGTTATGTGTCTTCCATAATTCAATTTCTTATTCCAATGTTATGATTTTAGCTATTATGTTTTTGATTCCATTTCGATTCATTCCATATGAACTGCCAATATTTATTCCATGATTCAATTTTATTATATTTTATATGAATGGTATGATATTATAATGTTATGATCAAATTCTAAAACTCTTATTCACACATTTATGCTTAAATATCTCCCTTTTTTACCCTCAATGATAATCTGATCTAACCCATTTTTATGTTTACATTCCCCAGATTATGAACATTTGTATTATGTATGATGTGTATAAGAGGGGTTCTAGATGTGGAGAACATTGTGTGAGATAACTTAACTCCATTATGTACCAGTGTTTATATTTATATGTTTCCAAATTCAATATACTAATATGATATTTGGGATTTTTTCTGTGTAATGTATTAAGTATTTTACATATATAATGTAAAGATAATGTATGAAATGTGAGGGTTTCAAAAAAAATTATCCATTGGAAACTATGATGATAAAGTCTTAGTGAGAACCCTATATAAATGTTTAAGGATAAGTATAAGGATATAGAATAGAAGATGAAATATCCTAGAATTTTGGTAAAGGCTAGGGTGAGTGGTTTCCTATAAATACATCCCTTTTTAAAACTACAAGTGGGCGAGGATCTAGACCATATGTAAATAAGGGTAACAACCCCCAAAACACTATAATGGGCTAAACTCAGTCAGGAACAGGTGCACAACAACAATCCTTGTTGCATGACAACAATCCTTATTTCCCACCTAGTTTAACTATCTCAAGGGACATGCTTTGAGAATTCACAATCTCATCATGAACTATACTGAATTATTTAAATATAAGTTATATATGAATAACCTATGATAAAAATAAAGTGTCATAGATTAATGAATGTCTAATAATTCAGATATCCTATAAGTGTTATTTCTTGATTATGTGGTTCCCCACTATGATAATTGGTTGTTACTCTATTCTTCTTGTTATTAGTTAATGGATGGAACACAAAGGAACAAAATTAATGAGGATTGTAATGGAAAATGAAACGATTATCTTCATAGGAAACACAATTCCATGGCAGGTAGAATGAATGATCTAATTACTACGGTCACCTATATTTCTCAAGATTTGAATCGTGCATGACATCCAAATGAGAAATGGATGGATCAAAATTCTCTTGAGTCCTTCATGAGACAATTTCACTATAAGGCCCCATCCTTAAACCTTACATAATCTTGAGTTATTACAAGATTACACATTGATGATCTTTTCGGGTTTAGAGTTTTAGAGAATTAGATCATAAAACTTGAATTACATTCCACATATAAACAATGTGGTTACATAAAGATAGTATTCTTCATTCCCATCAATGGAAACATATTTAAAATAAAACACGAATTCTTTCTTGACACTTCCTTGACAATATCATCATATCATGTACCTTTCCCTTGACCTGTGAAAAACATTTCAAAAAAACATGGGATGAGCATAAAAAGCTCAGTAAGGGATATAAAAATATATGGAAAGGAAACATGGGTACATATATACATAAGAATGAAATCATACATTACCCCTAAAACATAAGCACTTTAACATACCTCATCAAATCATGAATAAATCATAGAAATCATAAGACATAAAGGTAAGTTGAGGCATTCATAACATTCTTACATAGGGAGTAACCCTCTTGGTTACGTTTGGAATACCCATCATAGTATATTCCCTAAATCTCTTCTGATAAACCTTAGCGTTTCAATCCTTCGTGTTACCCAATGCATTGGAGAGCTATATCGGGCTCACCCGCCCTTAGTTTATCACAGAACCAACCGTCTTCATAATAATTCCCAATAACCTCAACAGAATCGTATCACATAAAATATGCATAAAGAAAACATAACATTCCCACCATTCAATCACAAGATATCAATACAACACACTGATATAAAAACATTATGAAAACCATTTTCATTACCAAAATAAAATAAAAGTAAAGCATGGTATTTATTTTTCTTTTAAAAAGAAGGTAGGGCTTGTAGAGTAAGCCAAAACTCAAATAATGGTCACGGCGGTGGAGAAGTCATTGTCGCCGCATACGTACGACAAAACATTCCCTTTTGTCATTTAGTAAAACTCTTCGTATAAAAAATATTACTTTTGGATAAATGTAAAAGTCAAAGGGGTTTATACACCATATAAAATATGGATGAGTATAAAACAAAATATTCCTCAATGAAAGGAGATTGAGATGAAGTCCCATACCTTGGGTCTGACTTGAATTGGTTGTTCTTTAATCTCCTGAATAATAAACTTGAGTTTATTTATACTTGTTTAAGAACCGTTTTCAAGTTCATTATTCCTTTTATATCACTTATTGCCATCTCATGAACACTATGTAATTATTTATGTTAATAACGGTCGTTTTAATGATCATTGGTACTTGAGTCAAAAATAAGTCCTTTATAATTACAAGTTGTTCATGTTTTCATTATATCCAGAATGGTACTCATGATGTAGATATCATATATTTCATTTATATCCAGTAAATTCATGCATTTATAATCTTACATATTCAATTAGAGGTATGAAATGAAATGCACCGTTCATGGAGACGGTAAGTCATACGTACGCATGAACGCTACTTTCATTTATATTTCGAATTATATATAGTGGAATCATAATGATATAAAGGTATATTATAATTCCAGTGTAATATAATATATAATATCATAACTCCATCCATTATACGTCCCACATATGGTATTTAACGAATCAAATCACTTTGAGGGGGCGGTAGTCCGCACTTCCTTAAATGAAGATATTGCGTTTACCCATAATGGGAACCATAAATGTATGCCCAAAATGAGAAATACAGAAGATTAAGGAAAACATAAACATATTATATATCATATATAAATATAGTGACATCTTAATGGCCACCTTTGAAGGTGTTAAAAGAATGTTGAACAATCATCGTTTCGGGAGGCATAAATTCACCATCCACGGAAACAGTATGTCCTTTAACCATTAGATGTAGGTGTGTGTATGTGTTTCTAGAATACTTATTATAACAACATCCTAGTATATTGAAGATACTGGTGTTGTTATAAAATAAATGAATAAAAAGATTTTAGGGGGTTGGAGAAGCAAAATAAAACAAAAGGACTCAAGTAAAGACATTACCTTAAAATCGGGTAACTCCCTTTGGTTTGAGCTCAAAGGCATCCTTGGGAAGACTTCTTCCCAAAGTGAGGCTTCAAGGAGTAATAGACGGATGTGGAGAGACAAAATGGGCAGGGGTTGGCCAAGCCAAATGCTTTGGGAGTGTGGGTAAGGAGGTAGAGTTGGGGGCCTTTTATAAGAGGAGAGGAGGGGCACTCTTGGAATGTAATGAAATGTTACTTTTTTTGAAAATGATTTTCGGATTCAAAAGGTCCAACATTGATATAATTCGATGTTAAGGTGATTAGGGTTCAAAATACACCCATAAAATAGGTTTTGGACATGTTTGGGTCATAGAGTTTACATTATCATTTCATTTTATTTAAATCCTTTATTAATGAGGTAATCGCTGCATCATCATGATGTCATAAATAATTTAATTTATTTAAAGTCTAAAAATTATGAAAAAATACTATGTTGTAGGAAATTGTTTTAGATTTCCAATGAATATTTATAGTCTAAAATATAATCTATGTAGACAAAATTAAAAATGTTTTAATCAGGTGATACATTCTTGTTATATTTACTTTCTTTAAAAAAAATAAAAAGATAACAAGTCACTTTCTACAAAAGTGATTTCATTGGGTCCCCAAGTTTGGAACAAGACATCCCATGGTCAGCCGTGAGACAACCAGTAGAATTAGGATACATGTTGGTGTCATTTATTTATTATTATGATATTATTTTATTATCCTTAACTACCCGATTACTCATTAATCAAGATAATTAAAGATAATTACCGTCGTTACTATTCATAATGTTCAAAAACAAAAGAGTCATGATTACATAATTTGGACCTTAGGATTCCAAATATGTAATCCATTTTACCAAATTCCAAACACAGAAATTGCAATAATTGATTTAAAAATAATTCCCGCTGTCAAAACAAATAGCGGGTTTTTTTGAAACAATATCTATGAAAAGTTTGGCATTAGTTTATGCCCAATTCCAAAGTGAAATTAATCATAATGACCACCATTGGATTAAATGGTAAAAATATATTATAATTTAACTTTAAAACCAATTAAAAAGATAATCTAATCATATAAATAAATTTTATTAAAAAGAAGTTTTGATGTAAAATGCAGTATTTTTCACTATTCATTAAAAAATGAACATTGTCAGAAAAATACAAATAATTCACACAAAAAAATTTTTGATGTCCCAATCATAAAGAATAAGTTTATTTTGACAAACATAGCTTATAAAATTGTTAAAATATATATTTAAAAATGGTTTTCCATCAAAAGGCAGTAAAACAATTAGTGTATTCCATGATTAAGATTGGATTTATTTTCATTTTAAGCCTCTAAAACACTATCTAATTCATTAATAGACATAGATAAAAATATCTATTATTCATTACTTACTTGGGATGTTACATCCTTCCCCCATTTAGAAAATTTCATCCCCGCAATTTATTTACTTATCGAATAAATGGGGGCACTTATCCCTCATTGCATTTTCAGATTCCCATGTTGCATCTTCCATCATGTGGTTTTTCCACAAAACATTTACCTGATTAATCACCTTATTTCGTAACACCTGCTCCCTATGGTCAAGAATATGGACCGGTTTTTCCTCATAAGATAGGTTCTCTTCCAGCTGAACTACCTCTGGAATCAAAACATGAGATGGATCTGGCATGTACTTTCTCAGCATCGAAACATGAAAAACATTGTGTACCTGAGATAAACTCGGAGGTAAAGCCGCCCGGTATGCAACTGATCCAACTCTCTCCAGAATTTCATATGGTCCAATGAACCTTGGACTCAGATTTCCTTTCTTACAAAATCACATCACACTTTTCCATGGTGGGACTTTGAGAAAAACATGATCACCTACCTCAAAAGAGAGATCATTCCTCCTGTTGTCCATATAACTCTTCTGCCTACTCTGAGCAGTTCTCATGTGTTTCTGTATCAGCTAAACTTTTTCTGCCAACTCTTCTACCAATTTTGGTCCCATCAACTTCCTTTCTCCCACTTCATCCCAGAAAGCTGGAGTTCGATACTGCTTCCCATATAATGCCTGAAATGGTTCCATCTGTATACTAGAATGAAAACTGTTATTATATGAAAATTCAACCAAAGAATGATGTTGGTCCGAAATTCCCTGATAATCCATCGAACAAGATCGTAGCATATCCTCCAAGGTCTGAATTGTTTGTTCCTACTGCCCATCTGATTGAGGATGGAAAGTTGTACTAAAATTTAATTCAGTACCCAACGACTTCAAAAGGCCTTTCCAAAAGTTAGAAGTGAACCTAGGATCACGATACGATACAATAGAGAGAGGAAATCCATGTAACCTGACTATCTCTTTAAGATAAAAATTGGAAAGTTGATGTAGGGAAAAAGTATCTCGTATAGAAATGAAATGAGCAAATTTGGTCAAGAGATCAACAATAACCCAGATTGCATTATTACCTCGAGATGTATTCGGTAATCCCACAACAAAGTCCATGGATATATTCTCCCATTTCCACTCTGGCACTGGTAAAGGCTGAAGCATCCCTTTCAGTAACTGCCGCTCTGCTTTAACATGCTGACAAGTCAAACACTTCACAGTAAATTCAGCAATATCTCTTTTCATTCCATCCCACCAGTAATACTCCTAAAGATCTCTATACATCTTAGTACTTCATGGATGAACTGAAAATGGAGAACTATGAGCTTCACATAACAACTATCTCTTAAACTGTGAATCACAAGGAACACACAATCTCTTCCCAAATCTCAAAACGCAATCATTATCAATGTTGAATTCAGGCAACATACCTTTCTGAACCAGCTCTACCTTTTTCTGTAACTCACTGTCTTTCTTCTGTGCTTGTTTGATTCTATCTAATAGAGATGATCTCACTGATACCTGAAACCAAATAGAAGAACATCTTGCACCAACAACTTCTATGCCAAAGTTCATCAAATCCTTAACCAAAGGATCATGTTCCAAACGCAACATTGCTAATGAATCATTACTTTTTCGACTCAAAGCATCGTCCACTTTATTTGCTTTTCCTGGATGGTAATGAATTGTAAAATCATAATCCTTGATTAATTCTAGCCATCTCCTTTGTCTCATGTTCAATTCTTTCTGAGTGAATATATACTTTAAACTTTTGTGATCGGTATATATTTCACACTTTACTCCATACAAATGATGCCTCCAAATTTTTAAAGCAAAAAGAACAACAGATAATTCCAAATCATGTGTAGGGTAATTTACCTCATGAGTTTTCAACTGACGTGAAGCATAATAAATTACCTAATCATTCTGCATTATGACACAACCAAGCCCTTTCAATGAAGCATCATTGTATATAACAAACTCACCATTCCTGGAAGGTAGTTCCAAAACTAGAGCATTCACCAATCTTCTTTTCAATTCCTGAAAACAATCATCTCAATCTTTTGATCCGACAAACTTAACACCCTTCCGAGTTAGCTTAGTCATTGGACTAGATAACCGTGAAAAATATCTAACAAACCTTCGGTAATAGCCTGCCAAACCAAGGAAGCTACGAATCTCAGTTACATTTGTGGGTCTTAGTCAGTCTTCCAAAACTTTTGCTTTTGTAGGATCAACAGTTATCCCATCTTTAGAAACAATGTGACCAAGGAAAGAAATTTTTTGCAACCAAAACTCACACTTGATGAATTTTCCATACAGTTTCTTTTCTTGTAAGGTTTGAAAGGTAACCCTTAAATGTCTTTCATGCTCCTGTTTGCTTTTAATAGAAACAAAAATATCATCAATGAAAACCACCAGAAACTTATCCAAGAACTCATGGAAAATTCTATTCATTAAGTCCATGAATACAGCAGGTGTATTGGTTAGCCCAAAAGGCATTACTACAAATTCATAATGGCAATATCTTGTACGGAACGCGGTCTTCGGAACATCTGCTTCCTTTACCTTCAGGTGATGGTACCTCGATCTCAGGTCAATCTTTGAAAAATACTAAGCTCCCTGGAGCTGATCAAACAAATCATCGATATGAGGCAAAGGATATTTGTTCTTAACAGTGATATTATTCAAGGCTCTATAATCAATGCTAAGTCTCATTTAACCATCTTTCTTTTTAACAAATAAAATAGGAGCACCCCATGGTGATGTGCTAGGTCGAATGAAGCATTTCTCTAATAAATCTTGCAATTGCTCCTTCAACTCTAAAAGTTCAATTTGAGCCATTCGATAAGGGGGTTTTGAAATTGGCTTAGCATGAGGAACTAAGTCAACAGTAAACTCAACTTCCCGATGTGGTATTATTCCAGGCAACTCATCATGAAAAACATCAGGATACTCATTTACCACTGGCACATCATTAATCTGAATAGTTCCTATATTTTCAACGATGTGTGCAAGGTAACATTCATTTCCATCTTTTACATGTTTCTCGGCCTCTTGATATGTTATCAACAGTAAGGGTTCATTCTTGTACACAAACTGAAAGTCTTTCTGAAAAAAAAAACTTCTTTATCTCTACAATCAATCTTAGCATGGTAAATAGAGAGCCAATCCATACCCAGGATAACATCAAACTCTACTAGAGGTAGTACAATAAGGTTTTCAAGTAGGTTATTTCCACAGATAAGGATAGGAAGATTCATATAAATTCTTTTTTCCTCAACATTTCCCCCAGGTGTTTTTACCACAAGTTCAGGAGTCATTTTTTTAGATGGTATTCCCATTTTACTCGAAAAGGTTTCAGAGATGAAAGAATGTGTAGACCCCGAATCAAACAACACACTGGCATAATCTGATAAAACAAACAAATTACCTCATACAACTTCATTTGATGGCCCGACATCTGCTGAAGTAGTTGCAAAGTATTTCACCACCCCTTTCTGCTTGTAGTCTAACTGCTTCCCATCACTCAATCACTTTGTCGGACACTCGTTTTCATAGTGACCCATCTCATTGCACTTAAAACATTTCACTAACTGTAAATCAAATTTGGTCTTACCTTCACCTTGATCTTTTTCAGAGAAATCACGAGCCTTATGTCCCATCTTACCACATCAGTAGCACTTTCTAGAATTCAGAAGTCATTCCCCAGCATGCCTTTTGCCACATTTATCACAAATTGGAAACTTAGTTTTCTTACCATCAGACTTTTTTGAAGAATTCTTACCTTTCTCCTTCCACCACGGTCTCTTCTTCTATTGGTTGTTATAGAACACTTGATCATCAACAAACTCCATTTCCACCTTCTCAGCACATCGAACAAGCTTTTCATAACTTTTAAACTCACAAGAATATAATTCCCTTCGATATTTTGGCTTTAATCCTGAGTAAAAACGATTGATTTTACTATCAAGGTATCGGGTAAAATTTTGAGCATACCTTGCCAATCGAGTGAACCTTTCTTCATAGGCAGCCACTGAGTCTTCCTATTGCCTCAATTCCAAAAATTGATTTTACATCCTAAGTCGAAAAACCATCGGAAAATACTTCTAAATAAACATACCTTTGAATTCATCCCAGTCAAGAGCATCAATCTCATCGGCGTCCCTGATATGTTTAACCATAGACCACTACTGATCTGCCTCACCCTCCAAACGGTAAATAGCAAGACTAACCTTTTGATTGACTGAACACCCCATGACATCGAAAATATTCTCCAGTGCTTTAATCCACTCTTCAGCTAACACAGGGTCAGATGATCCTCTGAATGATTGGGGATGTTGCCTCATGAAATGTTCCACCACTGACATGTTCCTCTGCGGTTGATCTGGCTGATCTCGTGCATGGATACCACCACCATTTATCGCTTGAGTCAACTACGCCATTACTGCAACAAACTATTCAGTTCCAATTCCGACCATATCGAGATGCTGATTCGGAAGGTTATTTCCTTCTGTATGCCTTCATAGCACTACTTCCCTGTTTCCTCTACAGAAAACCATTCTGAACAAACATGTCTTAGATGAAGAAACATGGTAATCTTCAAATGCTATATCATTTAAAAAAAATATTTTTGGATAATAATATAATATAATTCTAACTCCTAAAGTAATCTAAACCTCCCTTTGATACCAACTATAAGGCCCCAGCCTTAAACCTTACTTAATCTTGAGTTATTACAAGATTACACATTGAGGATATTTTCGGGTTTTGAGTTTTAGAGAATTAGATCATAAAACTTGCATTACATTCCACATATAAACAATGTGGTTACATAAATATAGTATTCTTATTTCCCATCAATGGAAACATATTTAAAAAACATGGATTCTTTATTGACACTTCCTTGACACTATCATCATATCATGTACCATTCCCTTGACCTGTGAAAAACATTTCAAAAAATCATTGGATGAGCATAAAAATCTCAGTAAGGGATATAAAAATATATGGAAAGGAAACATGGGTACATATATACATAAGAATGAAATCATACTTTACCCTTAAAACATAAGCACATTAACATACGTCATCAAATCATGAATAAATCATAGAAATCATAAGACATAAAGGTAACTTGAGGCATTCATAACATTCTTACTTAGGGAGTAACCCTCTTGGTTACGTTTGGAATACCCATCACAGTATATTCCCTAAATCTCTTGGGAGAAACCTTAATGTTTCACTCCTTTGTGTTACCCAATGCATTGGAGATCTATGTCGGGCTCACCTACCCTTAGTTTATCACGGAACCACTCGTCTTCATAATAATGCCCAAGAACCTCAACATAATCGTATCACATAAAACATGCATAAAGGAAACATAACATTCCCACCTTTAAATCACAATATATCAATACAACACATTGATATAAAAACATTATGAAAACCATTTTCAATACCAAAATAAAAGAAAAGTAAAACATGGTATTTATTTTTCTTTTAAAAAGAATGCATGGCTTGTAGAGGAAGCAGAAACTCAAATAATGGCCACGGCGACGGAGAAGTCATTGTCGCCGCATACGTACGACAAAACATTCCCTTTTGTCGTTTATTAAAACACTTTGTATAAAAAAGATTCCTTTTGGATAAACTTAAAATTCAAAGGGGTTTATACACCGTATAAAAGAAACAAAATATGCCTTAATGAAAGGAGATTGGGACGAAGTCCCATACCTTGGGTCTGACTTGACTCAGTCGTTCTTTAATCTCCTGAATAATAAACTTGAGTTAATTTCTACTTGTTTAAGAAACTTTTTCAAGTTCATTATTCCTTTTATATCACTTATTTCCATGTCATGAACAGTATGTAATTATTTTAGTTAATAACGGTCATTTTAACGATCATTGGTACTTGAGTAAAAAACAAGCCCTTTATAATTACAAGTTGTTCATTTATACATTATATCCAAAATGGTATTCATGATGTAGATATCGTATATGTCATATATATCCAGTACATTCATGCATTTATAATATTACATATTCATTTAGAGGTAAGAAATGAAATGCACCGTTCAGGGAGACGGTAAGCCGTACGTACGCATGAACGCTACTTTCATTTCTATTTCGTATTTTATAGAATGGAATCATAATGATATAAAGGTATATTATAATTCCAGTGTAATATAATATATAATATCATAACTCCATCCTTTATACGTCCAACATATGTTATTTAACGAATCAAATCACTTTGAGGGGGCGGTAGTCCGCACTTCCTTAAATGAAGATATCGCGTTTACCCATAATGGGAACCATAAAGGTATGCCCAAAATGAAAAATACATAAGCTTAAAGAAAACATAAACATATTATATATCATATATAAATATAGTGTCATATTAATGGCCACCTTTGAAGGTGTTAAATGAATATTGAACAATCATCGTTTCGGGAGGCATAAATTCACCATCCACGGAAACAGTATGTCCTTTAACCATTAGATGTAGGTGTGTGTAAGTTTTTCTCGAATACTTCTTATAACAAAATCCTATTACATTGAAGATACTGGAGTTGTTACAAAATAAATGAATAAAAAGAGTTTAGGGGGTTGGAGAAGCAAAATAAACCAAAAGGACTATAGTGAAGACATTACCTAGAAATCGGGTAACTCCCATTGGTTTGAGCTCAAAGGCTTCCTTGTGAAGACTTCTTCCCAAAGTTAGGATTCAAGGAGTAAGAGAGGGATGTGGAGAGCAAAATGGGTAGGGTTTGGCCTGGCCACAGGCTTTGGGAGTGTGGGTATGGAGGTAGAGGTGGAGGCCTTTTATAAGAGGATAGGAGGGGCACTCTTGGAAAGTAAATAAATGTTACTTTATTTGAAAATGATTTTCGGATTAAAAAGGTCCCACATTTATATAATTAAAGGGTAAGGTGATAAGGGTTCGAAATCCACCAATAATATAGGTTTTGGACATGTGTGGGAATAGATTGTCCATTATCATTTCATTTAATTTAAATCCTTTATTAATGAGGTAATCGCTACATCATCATGATGTCATAAATAATTTAATTTATTTACAGTCTAAAAATTTTGAAAAAATACTATGATGTGAGAAATCTTTTTAGATTTCCAATGAATATTTATAGTCTAAAATATCATCTACGTAGACAAAATTAAAAAAATTTTAATCAGGTGATACATTCTTGTTATATTTACTTTCTTTAAAAAAAATAAAAAGATAACAAGTCACTTTCCACAAAAGTGATTCCATGGGGTCCCCAAGTTTGGAAACATACATCCCATGGTCGGCCATGAGACAACAAGTATAATTAGGACACATTTTGATGTCATTTGTTTATTATTATTATATTATTTTATTATCCTAAACTACCCGATTACTCATTAATCAAGATAATTAAAGATAATTACTGTCGTTACTATTCATAATGTCCAAAAACAAAAGAGTCTTGATTACATAATTTGGAACTTCTGATTCCAAATATGTAATATATTTTACCATATTCCAAAAACAGAAATTTCAATAATTGATTTAAAAATAATTCTCGTTGTCAAAACAAATAGCGGGTTTTTTTGAAACAATATCTATGAAAAGTTTGGCATTAGTTTATGCCCAATTCCAAAGTGAAAGTAATCCTAAAGACCACCATTGGATTCAATGGTAAAAATATATTCTAATTTAACTTTAAAATCAATTCAAAAGATAATCTAATCATATAAATAAATTAGATGAAAAAGCAGTTTTGATGTAAAATGCAGTATTTTTCACTATTCATTAAAAAACGAACATTGTCAGAAAAATACCAAAAATTCACACAAAGTAAATTTTGATGTCCAAATCATAAATAATAAGTTTATTTTGACAAAAATAGCTTATAAAATTTTCATAATATTGATTTAAAAATGGTTTTCCATCAAAAGGCAGTAAAACAATTAGTGTATTCCATGCTTAAGATTGGATTTATTTTCATTTTAGGCCCCTAAGACACTATCTAATTCATTAATAGACATAGATAAAAATAACTATTATTCATTACATACTTGGGATATTACATTCACCCTCCATTAAATAACTCTATTGATAAACTTTTTAATAAATAATTGATCAGTACCACTAATAAAATATACTACGTTCCCTAGTGTTTGGAACATAATTATTTCATTGTGGTTGTATCTTAATTATAATGTGATGCGGATAAATGGTGGACACTAATAATGAATATGAGTAAGTAAAGTGAAATTGATTCCATTTATTGGGAAGAGCTCAAGAACATATTTTTCAATAATAAAATTCCTCATGTTCTTCATTCTAAATTTTAAAAGGAGTTCTATGATATAAAGGAAATGAATGATGAATTCTTCAGTACTTATGAAGATAATTTCAGAATACTTGAAAGGTAAAATTAGAGAATAATCATCCAACCTGAATACAAATTTTATGGGTTCTTCCATGGCATAAAGCCAAGTATCACTTGGGTGTATACTATATGAGACTATAATAGCTATAAAGAGATTTTGAAGTGTGCATTCAATGTTTGAATGGTGGTTACAATTATGTATCAATAATATGTTTTTAATAAGAAAAGGAATAATAATTTCAATGGAAAATCTAAAAAAAATAGAGAGAATAATATTATCATTCTTTTATACACTAAGTGTTGAATGAAGAATATAAGTAATTGTATTATGCGGTCTAATAGACGTTTTACATGTGCATGGAAAGACCATCAGGAATTTGATTGACAACCTAATGGGAATAAGTTAGACAATGATGAAAATAGATGGAAACATACACAAAATGCACCTCCCAGACATCAATTATTCATGTGTAAGGAAGATTGTCATTGGGAACACTGGTGACCAAACCTGATGGTTTGTGATGATGATTGTTGTCAGGAACCTATTAAACCAATGGACAAGGGTAAATCTCATATAATTATCGTTTCAGATGAGGGGATTGATAATGATGAGTTGAATGTTAAACATTTCATCCTATCTAAAACTGTTAATGTCTTATTTGATTCTGGATCTAACAACGGTTTCATATCTAGAGAATTTAATATGTGTATTATGATTTCACCAATACTATTAGACGTGGAATTATTACTGAAAACCCATAATGGTACAATTATTTCTTCACATGTATATGATTTCTCTTTGGTTGACATTGGTCATAATTTGCTTCCTAAAAATCATTTTATTATTTCAATGGTTGAGTTTGATGTCATATTAGGAATGTATTGTATTTATATTCATAAATACAACATCAATTGTTAAGGACAGTTTTCTATGTTTTATATTTCAAACAAAACTATTGTCATATTTCAATGTGATGATATGTATGAAATTCATATAGAGATTCATCCAGTGTACTGTTATTAATTCCCATTCAAAAGGCATGATTCTCTCAAATGTATTGGGAGAAGATTAACATCAATGATATGCATATTTTTCTATATTTTGTAGTTGTATTTTTGAAAGCATTTCTTATCCTTCAACCAAAAAGAAATGTTGAGTTTTCAATAGAACTCATATCTAGTTCTAAAAAATTTCAATAAATCTATATATAATAGTCCTAATTGAGTTGTAGGAATTGAATATTCAACATCAAGAAAACCATGAAAAGGGATTAATTTGGGAAATTCTATATCCTTGGGTTTAACATGTTCTTTTTATTTATAAGAAAGATTGAATAGTGAAACACTACATTGATTATCAAGAGTTTAACATGATCACAATCAATAATAGGCATCATCATCTCTATATTGATTACTAGTTTGAAAAACTTTTTGGATGTCAATACTTTTCCAAGATTGGCTTTTGTTATGCATATCATGAATTAACGGTCAACAATAGGGATATACCCACAACATAGCTTAGTAAAATCTGTGGACACAATGAATATATAGTGATTATTTTTTGTAGTACTAAATCGCATCCTTTCTTCATGGATTTGATAAATATAATTTACAGAGGTAGCCTCAATGAATTTGATGTAGTCATTATAGAGGGAATTATTAGATATTAAAAGACAAAATAATAGAATTAAAAACACCTAAAAATTGTATTAAAGACCCTACGAAATAATTATATATATGAAACATTTACAAAGTGTGAATTTTTTTATTCAAAATGATTCATTTTTGGGTCACAGAATTTCATGAGATGGTGAATGTTGGCCTAGACTTACCACAGTGACTGTGATTCATAGTTTTTTTGTCTAAATATATATTATCAACATTTTTGGAGAATTTATCATGAATATATAATCCTATAATGATGTTATCTTAAAAGGTATCCATGTTACTCTATAAAAATAAATGTGAGGAAATTTTCAAGGAACTAAAGATAAGGTTTATCACCACACATGTTCTGACATTCCCTTATAGTGGAAAAGGGTTTGAAATCTATATTTATGAATCCAAGAAGGGTTTGATATTTTTTTATTATGTGGAATAACTTGGTTATCTCTTATTCCTAATTATAGTTAATGATTAAAGTGAAAAATTACTAAACACATGATTTGGAGTTAGTTGTGGTAATTCTTCATCAAAGGAAGGGAATATTTTTCATTATGGAGAAAGGTGTGATATATATAATGTTCATAATAGTCTGAAATATATATTCACATATAACTATTTGAAAATGCACTAGAGAATATGGTTAGAGATGATAATGTATTATGACATCTCAATTCATTAACACCATAGAAATGTTAAAACGGTGGTTGATTCTTTTAGTCGAAAGGATCATGCATCCAAATCCATGATCAGGATAACAAAAGTTATACTATTTCTTTATCTATGAAGGATAGATCTATAAATCATAAAATAAGATGAAAATATTATCTTTAATAATTGAATGTCCTACCCTCTATCCAAATGAAAATTAAATTGGCACAAAAAGAAGATGTAAAACATCAAAGGGAGATTGAAAATGTAATGGAGTTTAACATTGATCCTGATGAACCGATAAGGTTTAGGAATTGTGAATGTGTTCCTTCCATACCAAATTTGAAGAAGGAGTTTTTATAGGAAGATAATAGTTATTAATTATCTATTAATAATGGAAGTATAAATACATATTCATTTATAAAACAATTCATTTTTTATGATGTCAAGAACAGAGATATTATAGATTTTGTATCTCAATTCTTGGTATTCTAGAAAGCTAAGGATGAAATACACAAGTCTAAGGGAATTTTCATCCATTACCAGTTACAGAATGGAAATGTGAGAACTACATTGTGGACTTTTTCCTTGGACTCCACAAAACCTCTAATGGGTATAATTCAATATGGGTGGAAGTTTCTCAGCTTACTAATTTAGCACAATTCATCGCTCTCAGAGAATACTTCTCTCTAGATAATAATTATTGGATATACATTAAATAAGAGGTAACGTTTAATGGAGTACCACATTTTATTGTATCTGATTGGGATCCAGGGTATACCTTAATGTTTTGGTGAACTCTTAAGAAATCATTTAACATAGAATTGAGTTTTATGATTTTTTATCATCCTCAAATGTATTGTCAGTCTTATTTAACAATTCAAAATTTAGAGACTATGTTGATATCTTTCTCTCTAAAATTAAATGGTGGTCGGGATCAACACCTTCCTATATTTGAGTTTTCTTACAAAAATAGCTTCTACCCGGGAATTCATATGGATCCCTATGAATCCCTACATATGAAAAATGTAGACCACCAACGTGGTGGGATTATGAGGAAGAAATAAAGTTAATTTGACCAGATATAGTTGGATAAATAGTAGCGATGCTTCGAACAATTGAACTGAATTTCAAGGAAGATCAATTTCATTAGAAATGTAGTGAGGATAATCATCTACATGATCTATAATTTGATATCATAAAGAATTAATTATTATAAATAACTCCCTTGAAGAAAATATGTTATTCAAAAATAATGGGAAACCAATCCATAGGTATATCAGTCCCTGTAAAATTATTGATCGAATCGAGATGGTAGCCTATCAAATGTTAAATTATCCAAATATTTTTTCGTTACATTATTTTGTTCATGAATATCTCATATTTATGTACATAATTGACGCTTCACATTTATTTAACTCACAGGTCATACAGTTGGAGTATGATCTTTTTTATGAGGAATAACCAATGGAAATTTTGGATCATACAGAGAAAGTTTTATGAAACCAGACCACTAACATGGTCAAATATTATTAGATAAAACAATACCTATAGGAATATACTAGGGAACATGAGGATTTGATGAGGCGGAATTATCCTTGTTTTTTTATCATAAAGTCAAATTTTGAGGTGGAAATTTATTCTAAGGGGGATAGAATGTAACACCCCAAGTTTTAATGAAGATATTTTCAAAGAAATTAATTTTATTTGATATATTATGTTCCACTTTATACCAAGAAAAACATTAATTATTTGATACAATAAGTATATCTTTTGTTATAAGAAACATCTCCTTTGATTTCATTTCACTCAACACAATATTTCTACAAAACATTGTTTAATTGTTATAATTATTTAAATAAGATAGATATAATATAGTCTTTAAACATATTAATTCCAATATTAATAACTAATTTTAAAATATTATTGTTAATGTTATTATATAAATAATAAATATTGATAATAAAACATATAATGTTTGGTAAAGACTTTATACGTTTGAAAATAATATTTTCTTAAAAGAACTACTTTTTATGTCCTTCTGTATACAGTAATAAAATTAATTATAGAATCATTGTGATATTGATTTTGATAGAATGAAATTGATTTATTATTTAATAATTTAAAGTATATAATATGGTGAATTTATTTTATTTTTTCTAAAAACAACATTTCTTGATGAATAGAGGATAATACTGAATTTTAATTTAAAACTGCTTTTTCATCTAAATTATTTTTTTAGTCATTTATTTTTAATTTTATTTTATGGTATAATTAGAAAAATTATAAATAAATATTACGAATTGATATAATTGTAATAAATGTTACAAATAAATTGGATATGAAAACATTTCAAATTTTTGGATGTTTTCACATTGAAAACCAACTGTCAGGGAATATCAATGTGATTAATTTTAATATAGTTTTCCTAAACATACTGTTTATAATTGGTAAAAATGGATTCCATATTTTTAAATAGAAATATTTATAATTTCTAGTATGTTCAACATATTTTTTGACCTAAATTATTAGGTAAGGTAATTAATATTAATTACTGAGATTAATGTAAAAATGTGCTTAATTAATTACTACTCATAGAAAATAATATGTAAAAAGTACTCTACACTTGTATAAAAATTATTTCATGAAACTATTTCGACTATAAAACATATAAGGTTCTATAACGATCAATTGTTACCCTTGGAGGATATGTAAAACGTGTGGATCAGGCAATTCGTTTCAGGCATACCAACTTTTTCATTCTCCCCTCTTACATAAGGTATCCTCTCCTCCCCTTATCTTTTCACCTCTAAAGAAGTTTTTTTACAAACCCTAAAAAAATAGAATCCCAAATCCTATAAAATAATCATAAAATACAAGAATTTTATTTAAATCCAACCAAATAAATCACTTTGGTGTAAGACAAAATGAGTTACCCAAAAAAAGGTAAGATACTTCCCCAATCCCATTAATTTTACATTGTTTCTCCACCCCATAAAATGTACTTATTATGTAGTTATATAATAAAATATGTAGCCTAATTATATTTATATGTTTTTAATATAATATTTTGAACAATAACAACCCACACATCCATAAAATGGGTAAATAATTTGTTGTTCTGGTGTATGGAGGGAAACCACCTCACAAAATTATATAGTTCGTTTTCCAATAACAACTATCATGGATCGGAATTATGCTGGAATTATTTTATATAAGATATATATTTTATTTATGATGTATTTATTATTATAGAATTATTATATAATGCATACAATCATGCTTTACATTTTTTTCCAATAAGATAAATTATTTTTTGAATATGCAGACTACCACCTCTTCAAAGCGATGTGATTCGTTCAAGCTTTAAATAGAATGTATAATAGATGGTTTTAGTAAAATGTTATTATATATATGAAATAATATTTATAAATTATTTATATAATATATCTAAATATAATCATTTAATTAAATACAACAAGAAAATGGAATCAACGTTCATTCGTACAGACAGCATACCATCTACATGAATGGTGTATTTAATTTTCTATTTTTATATTTTATATAATATTGTAAATACATATATAATGAATAAATATGATATTTATATCATGGATATCATTCTATAGATTATGGAATAATTATATACATATGTGGACCAGAAAACATAACAAATCAAAACACATGCAAAAAAACATATCAGGTATTACCAGTAACGTAACATTAACATGGAGTCATTAATAAATGGGTAATAAAAATTCACAATAAAATGATATATGGTATTAAATATATGAATATTGTTTGGTGGAATGTGTACAATAAAATTATATTTATTATATAAGATAATTAAATGACTATAGAGAGAGACAATCCCTAAGGTAAGAAGATTTCTAATCTCACATTTATTTCATTGAGACTTATACCATATTCACCACTCATTTTTTTAGGTCATGTATATAATTTCCATGAATGTATTATATTATTCATATTTATAAATTTATTTTTATTTACAAAACCATTTTATGATATTGATTTCATGAGGTTTTTTATTCATTTATTACCAAATCGGTAAAGTAATTTCTTGAATATATGACTTCTTTGAGATAAATTCTTTATTATGCACTTATATTGTTCTATAGCGTGAATATACTTCCCATTTAAATTTTATATCATTAATCTAAATACTTTCATGTCATTATAATATTCATGTAATTATATTATTTCATAGGTATTATATTTTAAATTTACCAATGTTTTAATAGTTTATTGATATAATCACAACATTTGTCAGGATTGTTTATGATTATGCTTCCATTAATGAAATATTATGATCCATTTTTTAAGAAAAATAATGAAATTTCTTATTATCTATAAATTAATGATATATTCATTCATTATTACTATTTTTCCACTCTATGTTTATTATGATACTTAAGGAAATGTTTTTCTTAAAATCTGAACCTACTTTTCCCTTTGGTCAGATACGTATTTTATTCAAAACCGATATTTTCAAAAATGATTTAACTATATAAATAATTTTTAATTATTTCAATATATTCTATTATATGTTTTCAAAATTTTATTTTAAATAAAATTATTTTAATTATTTCAATATTTATGTATTTGTTTTTATATCATTTTTCTATAAAAGGGTTTCCAAAAACATTTCATGAGTTATCTTAATGTTTTCAATCTGTCTTCAAAGAAAAATAATTTGAAATTTTTTTCATGATTTCTTTTTGATTTTATGGTTTTTTCACATGAAATGGTTGGAATTGTATTTCATGATTACGTTATATGATTATAATGATTTTTTAAAATAAAATGGTTTTAGGATTCTTTTTGATTTAAAATTAATTTTTCAATGCAAAAAATTTATTTTCCTCGAAATTTTTTTTGAATTAAATTACAAATCCTTCTTTATAAGAAGTGAATTTTTTAAAAAGATTTATGAAAATGATTATCAAGGAAAGAATATTTTCCATTAAGAAATGTTCTATGTGATCATTGAAAATCCTTGTTCTTCCAAGATGACATACTTTGTTATAAGTTATTCGTTATTGGGGATATGATACAAGAATACCATTCTTTATCATTCTTTAATGGTTTTTTATGGAATGATGTTTAAAACAACTATTTCTCTTCTATAGGATATATTATTCTGAAACCAACTTCTTTTTATGGGTTAGGCTTTTATGGAATTTATTATAAGACATATATATTTTTCTTAGATAATAATATGATTAAATTTTCACGATACCCATTTTATTACATGGGTTAGGATATGATATTTCTGAAACCCATATATCTTTATGTTTCATGATAAGATGGGTTTTTATAATCTTATGGAACACAAATTTATGATTTTATTATCTGATGGGTGGGACCTATCTCTCCCTCCAATGCATTGGGTAATGAATTATATCTGATGAGATAATGATGTGATTGAAATCAAAAAGCTTAATACACTATAGAATACGGGGAAACCTGATCCAATATGGGGAGATAGAGAATCATAGTCAGCTATGATAAGATGGGGATACCTGATCCCTAATAAAGAAAGGACTATTACTAGGGATGGTGGTGTGTCCCACCCAGTAGGCACAGTCCCCATGAACTGCCCTGAAATGTTTTTTCAATGTGCTTTGACTTTTATGGAATGATTTTACAAGTTTATGTGTCTACCACAATTACATGTCATGTTCATGGGTTATTATTTCAGGGATTATGTTCTTTATTTCCTTATGTATCATTTTTTATTTATTTCCAAAATTTATTCCATGGTTTAGGTTCATAATCTTTGATATATATGATATGGTCTTCTACTGTTATAATCACATTATCATGCCCTTGTACTCATGTTTCTACTTACATTACTCCCTTGTTTACCATTACTGAGAATCTGATATCTTAATTTTTTATGTTTCTTTTCCAATGTGTTGAAGATATGTATTATGTCTGATGTGTATAAGAGGGGTTCATGTCATGGAGAACCTACATGGATATAATGTATCAAACTCGCGATCCCTGGTTTATGATTCCATGTTTCTAAAGGCATTAAACCAATATAATATTTTAGATATATTTTTGTAATGTATTAAGAATTTATAAAAAAATGATATAATGTTAATGTTTGAAAATAAAACGTATATATAATGATAATAGGAATAATGATATCACTACAGTCAAGAAATTTCATAAGATATTCTAAATATTGTACATAGAAAACCGTTTAATTTGGAAAACTTATATTTCTCACAAGATCTAATGATACATCGAGGTGATATATTATATCAGGCCATACCCATCACTATAGGTCCAATGCATTCCACATGAATTGATTGATCAAATTAATCCATGAATTATTATGCCTTATCTGTAAATATCTATATTGAGTTAAGGCTATTGATTTTTCAATATTCCCCTTGTTAATCAAATAACATTAAATGAAAACATGATATATACAATTGGTTTGTGTCTAAGGATGTAAACATATAAAAAATTTGAGAGTATATATATTTAATAGAACTATAATTTATAATGAAAAATGTTAAAAATAAAGTGATAGTTTCAAGAGAAAGTCAATAATTTCAAAAGGAAGTGATATTGTAAAACAACGTTTTACCACATTGATATTTTCATGCCAAACCCAATTGGATAAAATAATTAAATTTGAAAAAAAAATAAAATAAAGTATTAATTAATCATAATTTTAAAATGAAATTGGGATGTATGTATTCCATATAATATTTAATTGATTCATAATAACAATTAAGCCTCAATGGAATGTAACTTGAGATAAAATCCCTTACCTAATGATTTTTATTAGTTGAACATGATCTAAACTCTTATATAATTATTTTAATCATGTTATTATGTTATAATATAACCATTATTATAATTATAATATCATATATAATCCAATTATAACATTTTACCACCCATATGTTAATAATGTTTAATTATTTTCATTGTTTCATGTGTTAATCGCCTTGTTTTCTCATTCGTTACCTATTATTAATTTTTAGGTTCTTCGAAATATTAAATAATTCTATAAAATAAATAATTATAATCCTGAAATAATTATAATACTTATATTTCAATTTTATTTTTAAAATACATCAATAAGGATGGTTTTGGGAATGAAAAATGTTAAGGTCATGGGCATGGTTGGCGATACGTATGCATGAGTAAGGTTTCCATTTTACAAGGATCCTTATAGAAAAGAGGTAATGAAATTTCATATTTCCATAATTTTCATAATATCATAAATTCCATATTATTTATTTATATATACTTATATATATAATGAATTTTTGTGGTGATGAAAAGAGTCTCATCACACTGTGAAGGCGGCAGTCCGCACATACACAAATGATGATAATATTTTTCAGTGTAAGAATGGAAATGATATATTATAGTTTCATTATGAATAATATGCAATTAATAACATTTTTATGTCATTTATATCACAAATATTCATTAATTTTATCCTTATCATCTTCTATGTTATGCATTTGTAAAAGTTGAATCACATCCCTTTATGAGGTGGTTGTCCAACATGCACATGAGTGGTGTTAAGATATCTCCGATTGAATGGAAATTAAAAAAATATATACTAATTTTCACTAAATAGTTATAAATATGTTATAAATATCATATATATGCTTTATATCCATCATCATAGCCAACCATGACGTTGGTAATGAGAAAATGACTGACATCAGTTCCCGAGGGGATAATCCACGGTACACAAAAATGATGAATTCATAAAAAAAAATTGGATGTGGGGATGAATGTAAGTCATGAATATATTTTAAAAACGTATATGTATAAATAATTTAATTGCATTGTTTTATCATCATGTTTTAATAATAATTTATGTAGGTGGAGGAATAAATAAAAATAAAATTCCCGTTGAAGATCATTACCTCTTCTTCAGGTAACCATCATATGATTTCATCAAAAGCCTTAATAGGTTTCATTTATCCTAAAAAAGACTTATAAAATGTTTATATGTAATTTGGTATGTTATTTGGTTTGTTAATGGTCAAACCAAATGGTTATGAATATGTGAATAATAGGGATGAAGGGGTGGCCTTTTATAAGTGTGTTGATTGAAACACTTGTAATTTTTTAAAATTAAATTGTGTACCATAGTTTTTAATATTTCCAAATGGCCAAAAATTTATTATTCTTGATACCTATACATTATAGGTCTTAAATATGGATATAGAAGACATTTTATACATGTCTATAGGTTATTTTACCACTTATCCTATACGTCCAACTTCATAATATATCAATTTTTAACTTAACTGTGTTAATTAATTTTCCAATATTTTCACAATTTATTTGCATCATAAATATTGTCAAAATATTTAGAAAATATAAATTACAATGATTTAAAATATATAAAATATTTTCAAAATTCCATTCAAAGAAGTGAAAAATTTTATTTTAAAATTAATCTGGTATAGAGAACGATATATCAGGTTTTTAAAAATAAAATTATCAAAAGATTAAAAATTTATAACATAATATTTCAATAATAAAATGATTCCAATGACATAAAATGGAATAATATATATTTAACTGAACTAATTATACTTTAAAAATAATTACAAATATCATTTATAAATATAAATAATTTAATTGAAAAGGTTGTTTAAAATTAAAAATCATTTTTTTTAATATTCACAAAAAAAAATTCAGAAAAAACCCACAATATTAAACCAAAGATAAATTTTATATTATGATTTAAAAAATTAATATAATATTTTCAAAAATATTTTCTAAAAGTCAAAAAATTTAATTTTAATTCATGCGCTCAAATAATGACTCAAACATTTTTTAGAAAAAATACAGTTATTCAAAAAACATTTCATTTCATTAAAATGATAATTTTTTTATTTATAATTAATGTATTATTATAATTTTCATAATTTAGTTAGTAAAATTCATACTCACCAATACAACATCATGTTTTTACCAAAATAATATAATTCGGTTCATTTAGACCGAGGGTTTAGTACTACACAAGTTATCACAAAGATTAAATTTAAAGAAATATATTTCATTATAAATTCAAGATTAGTGTTTCATATCAATACAGAATCAAATACAATGTTATTATTTTATAATTTAGTGGGGTTACACACAGCCCATAACTATAAAGGTTTTCTTACTAAATGACAAGATACACAAATGGATTATTTAGGTATAATATTCGTCATCAGTCATAAAGTGTTCCCCATATTATACCATGATTTAATTAACATACTTGAACACTTTCTCCATAACCTGGTGAAATGAAACATAGGAAAGGGTGAGCTCAAAATCTCAGAATGGGTAAATAAGGGATACCTCAATAAATAATCATATTAAATCACCAAATTAATATAATATCATGATATCGTGATCATTAAATATAGTTTTCGTAAAAAATATATCATATATCATAAACATGACTCACGATAGAAAATTTTATAATTTCAAAAGACAAGAATCATAAGAGTGATAAATCATCATAAATTAATCATGAACCATAAGATCAAAGAAAAATCATAAAAAAATGCCAAAAAAGATTGAAAAATTCATAGTCATAGAAAACATATAATTTTTTGGGTTAAACAAATGAGACCATCATATCATAGTGGATCAATAATCATCACATTTCCCCCATATCATATTGGATAATGAATACCTACACGTTTCCATTAGTGAATCGATCACACCAATTAATTTCACATATGTATTTCATGAGGTATAAATATTTACACAATAAATTAGGGGTATATAAAATATCCTATCATAACATAATGAAAACCATATATATGTGTGTGGTAATATTATAAAACATTCACCCTTTCATCATAGTATAGATTATGTAATGTAATGGGATTCATAAAGATTTCATCATTTTATAATTTGATAATAGAATACTCCTTTTAAATAAATTAAATTGACAAAAATGTCATCATTATAATAATAATAAATCACTAAAAAATAAATAAGATTTTGTTGGATCATATCACCAGTAAGTCATAAGTAATATCGATGCATGATATCATGATGAATATGTCTTAAAATATCAATGAAATATATATAGAAAAAAAACCCTTTACATTTTGAAAATATTTAAATGAAATATAAATATATTTATATATTTTTTGGAAAATATTTTCTATGACAATAATCATGTAATAATTTAGAGGAAGCTACAAATCATTGAGTGGTTATAACCCTGGAAATTTTTTTCATTTCATAATCCTTAAAATAAAGATTTTGTTCAAAGTATTGGTAAAAATGTTCCTATTTCAGAAAATGAAAAGAAGGTTATTTCAAACCATTTTTTGAAAATTAAATCTTGGTAAAATTTCGATATCAAAAAACCATTTTATAATATTAAAACCCATTCCAGAATTTTTTTGAAAAAACATTAATTTGGAAGAGAAATATTATCTGATTGAAATAAGATAAATAAAGTCGGGTTTTCTTAAATATTTATTTTAAACAATTTTGAGTACCAAAGAGAATTAAATTGTGGTATAATTTTGAAAAAAATAACTAAATTCTAATATAACGATATTTTTTTATCATATATAGATTATATAATGTATTTAATGTAAATTCAAGCATAATCAATCCCGATTAAAATGAGATTAAAACTGAAATCCCCTTCCTCTTTTCCTGTATTGATTCTCAGTTTTTCTAACCTCAAAAAAAATAAACAATGATTTATTATTGAAAAATAATAATATATATCAAATAATATATTATTTACTTATAATATCTCATTAGCACTATATTAACAATTCTTTATAAAAATCACTATTATGGGTGTTAACTACTATGTTTTTCATGCATGTTTCTATTTGTAAATATGGATCCTTATACCATGATAATGTTTCTATAATCACCAAAATTTGATTCATTTCATGAGAAACATTTTTAATAAATAAATAAACTATTATAAATATTTATTTATTGCAGTTATTAAAATAGAATTATAACACTTTTTTGATATAGTAATCTTTATTTACCCACAAGTTAATGTTTGATGATTCAATGGATTGAACGAAAGAAAGGTAAATAAAAATTAACAATTAAATACATATAATAATATATTAAATATTATATATATTCAGTAAATCCATAATTATAACCATCAATAATAAACGATGATGAAAAATAAAACGCATCACTTCATGGAGGTAGTAGCCCACACATATATACAAGTGATGTTTTGGTTTACTATATCTTGAAAATGAGGTTTATAATGGTTATTATATAACCATAATAAAAAAAAATTATAGAAAATATATTTCATTATTTATATTATAATGTCTACCATATATTTTACTGGAGGTAGAAAATGAAATAAAATTGACTGTTCTTGGTTAAGAGTAATATATATTCATTGAGAAAACCACTTTGGCTTAAACCATAATCCTTGAAAGGATAGTTTTTTTGAAATAAAAAGATATCTAGGGTAGGGGAAGTAATCTAAGATGATATTAGGATAGGTATTGGACACTATAGTAGGATTTAATTTCTTTACAAAGGGATGAAATTAGGTTCCCTTTTAATAATTGAGATGAGGGGCAAACATGGAATTACGTAAATAAATATTTACGTTTATGAATCTTGGATTTTATATATTCAAAATATAGCATGATTTTAATTCAAAATAACTTGCAATATAATATTTTTAAATGTTTAGGTTATTTTAACCATTTTCCCTTAGATTTAATTCCCCATATTATCTATTTTGTTAATTTCCATGATATCATAATTTTTTTACTCTTTAAGGATCAATCTTGTTTTTATAAAAAAAAAGTGTCTTATAAGTGTAAAATAGTTGATATGATATATCATGTACCTATGAGTTTCCCAAAATAATATTCTAATGAATTTTAATTCATTTAATAACATTTTATTTCATATAAGAGAAAATTAATGTAATTTTCAAGACTATTAATAAAGTATGACATTAAAGACATCATTATTGTAATGTAAATAGAATAAAATAATTTAAAATAACACTATTATGTTATATTTATCCCAAAAATTCTTGTAAAAAAATATTTCATAATAATATTATTACTTTTAGTATTTTTAAAACTATTTATTCTATTGTTATCTTACTTGAAAAAATATTATGGTGGTATTTTGTTCGATTTTAAGTTAATTATTCCATCACTAAAAATTACAAATAATTTACATGATATAAAAATAAATAAATATTTATAATAATAATTTATAATGGATGAAAACAATATTTTATCCTTATAAATGTGTATTAGGTATATTAATGTCAAGAGATAGATATATTGTATTTATCCTTTTATTAAAATAATATAAATTTCATAATAATATAAATTTCTACAATTTTCCATATTTTAAGAACGTAGATGAAAATATAAAATCTACACTAATAAAATAGGATTGAAACATTTTTTTGAGAAAATATAGAAACCTTATCCAAATTTTTTACCCCCATTTTTCCTGCATTACCCTTTCCATTTTGACCAAAAATTTCAAAGGATACTATTCATTACACATTAAAATAAATGAGTCTTATTTAAAAAATTTGATCCTCCTAATTCAAAACATAGAATAATTTTTTTTCAATATTCAATATCTAAAATTGTCATAAATCCATTTTTAATGAAACGTTCAAAACACAATGAAATCCATTTTTATGAAAATTATTTTTTAAGCATAAAACTACATTTTTTTATATCATGACTAGAAGAAATGATTAGATAAATATTAATATTTTGACTATATAATATATACACATAAATAAAATAATTCCTTAATATTGGATAATTTTCTTTATGTAAATCAAAACACATTGCGCACATAAAAAATTCAGAAAAAATCCCTCAGTTTCAAATGATTTTATATTCATTTCTAATAAATTGATAACCAATGAATTAATATTATTCATTTATAATAACTAATTTCTAATAATTTATATATTATTATTCTTACCATCCAACCCAAAGTCTATTAAATAATAATATTTTAATATTATTTCACTGATCTTTAAAACTCATTGTTGCATGTAATAAAAGATGTCAAATAATTCAAATTTATTTAAAATGAAGAATATAATAAAATATCATGATGATAAATTATACACCCATATAATAGTTTTCCCCTCAAAATTTTATTAGAAAAATATTAAAAATGTATGATACTTTTTCTTCATCACATCCTTAGGTTCCCACATAGCTTACACTAATTTATGATTTCCCAAAAAAACAATGACTATGTGAGTGGTATTTTTTTATAAAATTCACTTTACGATTTATAATATCAACATATTTTTCGTCATAATATATATATTACTCTAGTGGTATGATATATGAGTTCTGTACGTGTTCAGGATCATGTACGTACTTTTTCTTCAGATATATGTTGAACAAAACATGAACATGAGAGAGATACAGAGGAAGTGTCAAATGATACACTATTATCTTAATGAAATCAATAATATAGAAGAGACAAATATATATTGGGCAATATTTTTCCTAATCAGATATCTCAACCTTCTTCCATTAGGATATTTATGGGATTAAATTTTCACCAACTTCGTACTCTATATCTCATCATTCATTTCCTCAAAACTTTTTTTAGACTCTGAGATTCCAAATATAGTGTTGAATGACTGTAACCATATATTCTATTTCCTCATCTAAATCCCATCCCAATATATTTATTTCTAAAATTTCATCCCAAAATATTAAATTTTTCACATCCTACCATAGAGGGATTAATACGGATCTATCTGAATTCTCGAATGAAAGATGATATTATTGGAAAATTTTATAATAGGAAGGTATTGGCCCCAACAACCTTTAAAATCTCTATAGAAATATTTTATCTTTTTTTATATTTTGAATAATTCTTAGAGACTTATTATTTATTTTAGATTGATATGTTTGATAGAAACTAAACTCTGTGTCTAGATCATGATGAATACTTCTCTAAAACATTGTGGTAAAACAATGATCCCAATTTGATACAATAGAATGGATTAATCCAAGAAATCATACCCCTTAATGTATATCATTGATATATTATCAAGAGATAGAAAATTATATAATTGAAATAAAATTTGTTGATACCATAAGGTGGTCGACCACAAGAGAAATAACATTGTGACCTTCAGATTGATAGAGGAGTTCAATGATGAAATCCATTTAAATGTATTCCCATTTCTATTCATGTATAGATAATGATTATAACATTATCTCATAATGTTTTTATTCAGATGGTTGGAGGAGTTCAATGATATTACTTATGATTTCATGAGGTACACTAAAGAGCTTATGTTATGTATGTATTGATGAAATAAGGTTTTCATTCATTGTTTTATAAACCATACTAAGCTTTATATGCTCATCCCATGTTTTGAAATGTTTTTCACAATCCTTAAAGATGAATAGTGTCAAGAATGAGTTCAAGGAAAGGTCATGTTGTCTAAAACATGGAACTAGATATGAATCTTTTTTTCATGAGTTTTTATTTTATGAAAAACATGGAAACTGAGTAAAAGTGTCTACTTTTTAATTTTTTTGATGTAATGTAATAATTATGGCCTAATTCTTAAAAACTCTAAACCTAAAAAGATCTTTGATGTGAATTATCCATATAATTAAACATTATGTAATGTTTTAAGTCTTAGTCCTTATAGTTTTTATCAAAGGATTAGATAACATTAGGATTTAGGCTATTGTTAAATCAATATCCATAAAATAAATTATGATAATATTGAAATGATATAGAATTTGAAGATTACCATGTATCTTCACCTATGATATTACTTTGTTCAGAATGGCTTTCCATAGAAGAAATAGGGATGATGTGATGCGATGACATCAAGAGGAAGACAACCTTCCAAATCAGCAACCTGAGATGGTCAGAATCAGAATTGAACAGTTTTTTGTAGTGATGCCATTGTTGACTAAGGATAAAAATGGTGGTGGTATCCATGCACGAGATCATTCAGATTGACCAAATAGAAACATAACAGTAGTGGAGAATTTCATGAGGCAACATCCCCCATCATTCAGAGGATCATATGACCCTGTGCTAGCTGAAGCATGGATTAAAGCACTGGAAAAGATTTTTAATTTCATGGAGTTTTTAGAACATCAAAAGGTTAGTCATGAGGTTTACCATTTTGAAGCTAAATCCAATTAGTTTTGGTCGATGGTGAACAATATATGGGATAGTAAGGAGATTTATTCTCTTGATTGTGATAAATTCATAGGTATGCTTCTTGAGAAATATTTTCCAAAGGTGATTCATCTTAGGATGGAAAACAAATTCATGGAATTGAGGTAAGTGGATGACTCAGTGGATGTTTATGAATCCAAATTCATATAAATGTAAAGGTATTCTCCAAATTTCATACTAGATCTTGATAGTAAATTCAACTGCTTTACTCAGGATTAAAGCCAATGTATCAAAGGGAATTAGCTTCTCGTGAGTTCAAAATTTAGGAAATTTTTTTCAACTTGTGTAGAAGGTGGAATTGGAGTTTTCCAATGATCTGGTGTTCATGGAAAAACTAAAGAATAACAGTTCGAGGTGGCAGATTAAAGGGAACAACTCTTCAAAAAAGTTAGATGGTAAGAAACTTAAGTTTACAATTTTTAAAAATTGTGGTAAATATCAAGGTGGGGAATGTCTTTTGAAATATGGTAAGTGCTACCGATGTGGTAAAATGGGACATAATGCTCATAATTGCTTTGAAAAAGATCAGGGTAATGGTAAGACAAAACTTTATTTACGATCAGTAAAATTTATAAAGTGAAATGAAGTGGGTAATTATGTAAATGACTATCCAATGATGAACTCAACTAAGGAAAAGCATCCAGACTACAAGAAGAATGGTGTGGGGAAATCCTTTACAAATACATCAGTAGATGTTGGGCCATCAAATGTATTATCAGGTACATTGTTTATTTTTTCAAATTATTCCAATGTATTTTTTGATTCATGTTCTATACATTCCATCATTTCTGAGAAGTTTTTTAGTAAATTGGAAATTCCATCTCAATATATAAATCTTGAAATTATGATAAAAACACCGGGGGAAATGTTGTGAAAAAAAGATATTACAATAACCTCCATGTCATTGTGTGGGGAAAGAATATACTAAAAAACCTTATTTTTTTTCCTCTAGTATAGTTTGATGTCATTTTTGGAATGGATTGAATTTTTGTTTATCATGCTATGATTGACTATAGATCTACAGAGGTTTCTTTCTAGAATGATTTTATGTTTGTGTACAAGAATGAACCCTTAATTTTGATAACTTATCAGGAATCAGAGAAACTAGTAATAGATGTAAATTAATTTTACCTTTCACATATTGTTTAAAATAAAGGAACTATTCAGATTAATGGTGTGCCGGTGATAAAATTTCAACTTCAAATTTTTTCATGATTAGTTTCCTGATAGTATACCTAATCAGGAAGTTGAATTTACTGTTGACTTAATTCTTGATTCTAATCCAATTTCAAAAACCCCTTATTGAATGTCTCAAATTGAATTTATAGAGTTAAGCATTCTACTGCAAGAGTTATTAGATAAGGGATTCATTTGACCTAGAACAACTGCATGGGGTGCTTCTATCTTGTTTATTAAAAAAAATATTGTTCAATGAGACTTTTCATTGATTATAGAGCATTGAATAACATCACTGTTAACAACAAGTATCCTTTGCCTTATATAGATGATTAGTTTGATCAAATCTTGGGAGCCCATTGTTTTTCAAAGATTAAATTGAGGTCAGGGTACCATCATTTGAATGTAAAGAAAGCAAACATTCTAAAGACTATGTTTCATTCTAGATATGGCCATTAGGAATTTTTTGTTATGCCTTTTGGATTAACCAATGCACCTGTTGTATTAATGGATCTTATGAATAGAATTTTTTGTATGTTCTTCTATAAGTTTTTTGTTGTGTTCATTGATGATATTTTGGTTTATTCCAAATTTATAGAGAAACGTGAAATTCATTTATGGGTTGTCTTGAAAAGCTTAAAGGAAATGAAAATGTTTCGGAAATTTATCAAGAATGAGTTTTGGTTACAAAAATTATCTTTCCTTGTTACATTGTTTCATAAAATGGCATAATTGTTGATCCTGCAAAAACAAAAGTTGTTGAATAATATCCATGACCAACAAATATAACTGACATCCATAATTTTCTCGGTTTGATAGGATATTACATGTGGTTTGTTGAAAATGATGCATGGTTATCTATCCCCATAACTAAGCTAACTCGACAAGGGGATAAGTTAATTTGGATAAAATAATGTGATAAATGATTTCAAAAATTGAAAAGAAGATTGGTGAATGCTCTAGTTATGGAACTACATTCTAGAAATGTTGAGTTTGTTGTCTAAAATGACTCTTCGTTGAATGAACTTGGTTGTGTCCTTATGCAGAATGATTAGGAAATTGTGTATTCTTCACGTCAGTTAAAACCTCATGAGTTAAATTACCCTACACATGATTTGAAATTATTTTTGGTTTTTTTTCATTTAAAAATTAGGTGGCACGATTTGTATGGATTAAAATGTGAATTATATACTAACCACAAAATTTTTACATAATTTAATAACTCAAAAAGAAATAAACATTATACAGAGGAGATGGTTGGAAATAATCAAGGATTATGACTGCCCGATCAATTACCATACGGGGAAAGCAAATAATGTAGTTTATGATTTATGTAAAAAAATTAATGATTCATTAACTATGATATGTTTGGAATAAGATCCTTTGGTTTTTGATTTCATGGACTTTGGAATAGAAGTTTTTAGTTATGGAAATCCCTCTGTTTTGATTTAGGTGACAGTGAAACAATTTCCATTAGACAGAATTAAGCAAGAACAGAAGGAAGACATTGAGTTGCAGAAAAAGGAAGAGTTGGTTCAGTTGGGTAAGTAACATGATATTTACATTGATAATGATTGTGTTTTCATGTTTGTGAAGAGATTATGTTTTCCTTGTGATTCAATTTTGAAGAAAGAGTTTTTATGTGAAGCTCATAGTTCTCTATTTTCAGTTCATCCTACTAGTACTAAGATGTATAGAGATTTTGATGATTATTACTGGTGGGTTGTCTTGAAAAGAGATATTTCCGAATTTACTATGAATTGTTTTTCATGTCAATAGGTAAACACAGAGCGAATGTTACCTAATGGGATGATTCAGTCATTACCGTTGACAGAGTGGAAATGGGGAAATATATCTATGTACATTGTGGTAAGATAACTAAAGACATCTCAAGGTAATAATGCAATATGGTTTATTATTGATGGATTTACTAAATCTTCTCATTTCCTTCCTATTAAAGATACTTTTTCTCTAGATCACCTTTTTGGCTGTATATTATGTATATAGTCCGGTTGCATGGAGTTCCCCTCTCCATTTTATCTGATAGTGATCCCATGTTTACTTCTATATTTTAGAGAGGCCATTAGAAGTCATTGGATAATGAATAAAATTTTACTATAACTGTGCATCATCAATCAGATGGGTAGTCAGAATGAACATGTCAAACCATGAAGGATATGTTATGTGCTTGTTCAGTGTATTACCAGGGAAGTTGGGACCAACATATTTCTTTGGTTGAATTATCGTATAATAACAGTTTTCATTCAACTATATAGATGGCTCCATTTGAGGCATTATATGGGATGCAGTGTCAAACTATAACTTCTTGGGATGAAGTAGGTGAAAGGAAGCTGATGAGAACAGAATTTGTAGAAGAGATGGAATAAAAGGACCAGTTGATTCGGAAGCACATGAGAACATATCAGAGAAGTAAAAAAATATTATGCAGATAACCAGAGGAAGGATCTTTTTTTTTAGTTTGATGATCATGTGTTTCTCATTGTTTGTCCCTGGAAAAGTGTGATGCATTTTGTTTTGAAGGAAATTTGAGTCCAAGGATCATTGGACCTTATGAAATCCAAGATAATGTTAGATAAATTGCATACAGAGTGGATTTACCTCCATTTTTATCCTAGGTACACAATGCTTTTAATGTTTCATTGCTGAGAAAATATATGCTATATCAATCTTATTTTTTGAGCCTAGAGGTACTTCATTTGGATGAGAATCTCTCTTACGAAGAACAACCAATCCATATTCCTGACTAAGATGAGAATGTGTTGCGGAATAAGGTAATTCACTAGGTAAAGGTTTTGGGGAAAACTATATTGTTGAAGAGGCAACGTGGGAATCTGAAAATGATGTGATAGATAAATACCCCCATATACATGATAATTGAATTAAAATTGTGAGGATACAATTTCCAAAAGGGGGGAAGGATTTAACATCCCAAGTAAATAAATAATAATACATTTTCATATTTATTAATATTTGTGAATTAAATATTAATGTTATTTTAAAGGAGGAGCTATGTTTGATGGCATACCCAGAACGCAACAATGTGTTTCTTTGAAATCTTATGTTACACACAACAATAAGTTATACTGAAAAAATAATATAATAATATTATATATTTTTTAATGGTATTTAACGCCTAACCTTAGTAATGGTAGGAATGATCAAAACTAACTACAATATGAATATACAAGTTTGTTAAAAAAATTACATCTGACCAATCAAAGATAGAGGCTTAAAATGTGAATGAACCTAATTTTAAGCATAAATACTCAAATATTTTTTAAAAGGTAGATTTACCACCTTTTGACAGAGAACCCTCATTAAATATAGTTTTGGTCAATTTATATATAATATATTTGAAAAAAATAAAATTCTTATTCAGAACCAGGACATCAAATTTTACATTGGTTAAAATTTTGTATTATTCTGATAAAATTCATTTTTAAATGAATAGAGAAAATATTGTACTTTTAATTCAAAGAATCCTTTTAATATAATTTATTTATATTGTTATATTATCATTTTAATTGGTTTTAAAGTGTAATTATATTATATTTTTACCATATAATTCAATATTGGTCATTGGATGTAATTTACCTTTGAAATTGGACATAAACAAGTGTCCATCTTTTGAAAATATTTATTTCATAGAAACCTGCTTTTTCGTTTTGACAACGGGAATTAATTTTAAATAAATTATTCTAACTTCTATGTTGTTAATTTGGTAAAATAGACATCATTTTTAATTGATAATATCAAATATAGCTTAGGATGAATTTTTGGTATTTTTTTGAAAACATTAAATTTTTGTTGAATTGTGAAAACAGTGAGGAGTAGTTAAAAAACAAACTTTTTCATTTAAAAAAAATTATACCTCTACTATGAATTAAATTTTTAAAATACGAAATACATGGTGGTTATTAGTAAGTACAATTTTGTTTAATAAGATGAAACTAATATTTGGTGAATAATAACTTTTTACTTTTATTTACTACAGTTATATGTAAATAGGGTAACTCATGGTAAAAAATATTACTATAAAATAAAAATACCTTAACACATGTCCAAAACTTATTGGATGAGTAATGGACAACCAATAAAATCCTTGGATGAGACTTTTTTCCTTTGAAAGCCACTTGGGTAAGATATTTATATTAATAACTTTTTATTTAAAGTGAAAATAAAAATATCATAAACATGTATTATTTTTCTAAAACAATTTTAATGTGGGGTTATACAATTGATATATCTGACTACACATTTTCATTATAAATATAAAATTATTTCCTACATAATGGCATTTCATTTGTAATTATCAGACATCAAATAAATAAAATTATTTATAACACAATAAAGAGGCAGTGTTTAACTCATTAATGAACGATTTAAATAAATATGATTATAAAGATTAAAAAACAATCCAAAACATATACAATTATTATTGGATGATTTTATTTAGAAAAAAATTCATCTTAACTTTGACTATAATATTTTTTGGACCTTTAGAAACCTAAAATAATTATATAATAAAATAATATTTTCAATCTTTTCGAAAGAGCCCCTCCCCCCATATAAAAAGTCGGAACTTCTAACCCATTAATCAAACATTTCAAGACCACTATATCATCCAAAAACGACAAAATTAATCTCTCTACATCCTTATATTTCTCCAAGAAGACTTACCTTAGGAAGAAGTCACATCAAGTATAACTTTTGGTTCAATCCAAAGGGAGATACCCAATTTAAAAGTAACATCCTCTCTTAAGTTATTTCATTTTATTTTACTTCTCCAACCCCATAAACTATTTTTATTCATTTATAACATAAAAAAAGCAGTATACTCAATATACTAGGTTGTTTTATAAGAATTATTTGATCTACAATTACAGACATGTACATCTATTGGGTAAAGAACATATTGTTTCTGTGGACGACGAACTAACGCCTCACGAAACGATGATTGTTCAATCTCCTCCTTCCACCTATTATGGTAGCCATTATGCTGGAACTATATTAATACGTGATATCTATTATATTTATATTGTCTCTATTCTTCTTTATTTTTCATTTAGGTCATACTTTTATGGTTTCCATAATGGGTAAATGGGATAATTGAATTTGAGGAAGTGTGGACTACCATCCGTTCAAAGTGATATGACTCGTTCATACCATAAGAGGAATGTATAAAAGATAGATTTAAGGAAATTATATTTGATATTATACTATAATTATAATATACCTACTTATAATTATGTTTTAATTCCATATAAAATATTAATGAAAGTATCATTCATGCGTATGTACGGCTTACCGTCCACATGAAAGGTGTATTTCATTTCAAACCTCCAAATGTTATGTACTATTATAAATACATATAAATACTAGATATATATGACATATATTATTTCCTAAATCTTGAATATCATTCTGGAGATAATTAAGTTTCGACCATGGAAAACAAATAAATATTAGAAGTTCATTTTTTACTCAAGTACCAAATATCGACAAAATGACCATTATTAACTAAAATGATTAAATAATGATTATAACATGGTAATAAGTGATATAAAATGAATAATGAACATTAAAATGGTTCTTAATCTAGTATAAATTAAATTTAGTTTATTATTCAGAAGATTAATGAATGTATCATTAAAGTTGGACATGATGTAATGGACTTCATCTCAATATCCTTTCATTGAAGCTTATTTTTTTATACATGAAATTATTTTATACGGTGTATAAACACCTATGAATTTTAATTTCATCCAAAAGGAATATTTTTATATGATTTGTTTTACTATAAAAATTAATGTTATTTTTTAACGTAATTGGGGACAATGACCTTTTCAATCGCTGTGAGTATTATTTGATCTATGGCATCCATAAGAAACCTAAATGTTTTTAAAAAGGAAATTAAATAACAAATACTCAATTACATATTTTGTTATTGAAAATGGTTTTGATAATGGATTTTTTGTTTCAATATACTTAAAGGATGTTGAAATTTTATCTTTCCTTTATGTTTATTTGATGTGTTATGAATATGTTATGGTTCATTGGCATTGTTTATGTATACATGTGGTTCTATGAAGAACCAAGGGTGGGTGATCTCGAGATAGATCTCCAATGCATTGGGTAACATGACCGAGGTAAATGATAATGTTTCTTTTAAGAGATTTAAGGAATATACTGTGATTGGTATTCCAAATGTAACTCTATATGCAGCTATAAAAGCTAAAACGTAAGTATGTTATGGAGGCCACAAGTTACCTTTATGATTTTTTATTATTATGTGTTATTCATAAATCATATGATTTCATGAGATATGTTAAACAGATTATGTTATGTATGTATTGATGAACTAATATTTTATTTCATTGTTTTATAACCCTTAATGATCTTTTTATATTCATACCATGTTTTGAAATGTTTTTCACAGGACAAAAGGATGAATAGGGTCAAGGATGAGATCAAGGAAAATTCATGTTGTCTGAAACATGGAACTAGACTTGACTTTCTTTTTTTAAGAGTTTTTATTATATAAAAAAACAGAAACTATGTAGAAATGTATACTTTATAAATTACTGAGTAGTAATGTTATAGTTATGGCCTAATTCTCTAAAACTCTAAACCTAAAAAGATCTTAAATGTCAATTATCAATTTAATTCAATATTTTAATACGTTTTAAGGCTGGGTCCTTATATTCAATGTATACTCAATAAGATCCTCCCTAGAGCATCTCATGAAAAAGTAACCAAAGCATCCTAAAGCATAATGAGCAACAAGTGAAACTATCTCATGGACTAAATAAGTACACTATGTTCCCACCCTAACCATATCTAATTTCACCAATTATCTCATACAAAATTATATAATAGAATAAGGATTATCAAGGGTACCCTACTACCAATTCCCCAATGGTTTTCCACTTTTCCCCAACACCGCACCTCTTATAAATTTCTCTCTAAAAGGGATTGCCCATAGACACCTCAGCTTAGAACCACAACATTAACCTCATGAATTACCCCCACTTCATCCACAGAACAAAAGTAAACAGGTAGTTTCTGTAATCCCCCACAACATGAAAAATAGGTATCATACGTTGTGCATTAATCTTTAAGCCACTACAACCCATATGTAGTGTAAGGATTCTCAACCCATCACAACCTACACATGATAAACCTACAGCAGTACATAAGAAAATATATCCAGAAAATATGTTGGTTAACAAACAGAAGCCATTATTTCCCTATACAGACATATATGTGCAAAACAAATCGTTGTTCCTACCAGCACAAGTAATTACCAAGAAAGAGAGCACGTACAAAGGGGTTCGTCACACCTCTCCCTACTGGAATGTTAGGGAAAACACACCCTCACCCTCACCTAGGGCTCAGAATACCTGGGGAGTCAGTTTCCTTACTCGATAGTGTAACACCGCAAGATTTCATAGTACATTAGTTCCTCAAAGTAATTAAATAACTTACACTACACGCAACATCAAATTCAAGCACACCACGACTTACCAAACTAGTAGTTCAAAAGAAGTTATGAATAGTATTAACATAATTTTGAACTTTATATTACCCTTATAATTTTAGAATCCATATTATGAGTTTCATAGACCTAATGTAATGACAAAATCATTTTTTCAGATAAAAGAAGTATTTTTAAAAAAATCAGATTTTACCACCTTTTAATGGCGAACCATTTTTTAAATAAAATATTTGAAACATTTATACATTAAATTTGAAAAAATAAACTTATAATTTTGGATCAGGACATAAGAATTTAGTTTCAATAATTTTTTTTATTTTTCTGATAACTTTTATATTTGCGTGAATAGTGAAAAATAATATTTTTTAAACTGAAAAAAAAATTTTAACAAAAATTATTTATAGGGTCAAACTATACATATGAATGGTTTGGATGTATAATGAGATTATATTTTTACCATGTAATCCAATTTATGTTATTGGAAGTAATTTCACTTTGAAATTGGACATAAACAAATGTCAATCTTTTGGTAGTTATTATTTCTTAAAAATACGCTTTTTGGTTTCGACAATGGAAATTAATTTTAAAAGAATAAATCTAATATCTATGTTTTTAATTTGGTAAAATAGATTTCATTTTTGAATTCAGAATATTAAAATTATCTTTGGGTGAATTTTTGGTATGTTTCTTGAAAACATTCAATTTTTGGTGAATAATGAAAAACACTAAGTTATAGTTTAAAACCAGATTTTTTTTAAAATAATTATATATTATATTTAAATTTATATTAGGTAAAAATAGTCACATAATATATATATAAGTTCAATGTAATTAATAGGAGTCAATTTATAATAATTTTAGATATATAAAAATTTTAAAAAACATTTCACCGTCTTTTACCCACCTATTAGTAGAATTTGCAAATTCACATAAAACATAATTTTACCGCATCTGTGAGTGGAATTTCAAAAATATGAGTGATATGGTTAACATCAAGGAGTAAAATTTGGTTCATTAATATAAAAATAATTTTTGTTGAACAATAACTTTTTACTTTTATTTACAACGGTTAAAAGTAAATAGGGAAATTAAGGGTAAACATGATATTATTATTACCCTAACACATGTCCTAATTCTATTGTATAAGTGTAATTCCACCAAAATATACCTTAGGAATAAAATATGACACTTTAGGTCCACTTAAATTTGATTAAGACATTTATTTTTATTTTATTTAAATAAGAGTTAAAAGAGTTTATGAGTATATACTTCATAAAAAACCGCTTTGATCTAGACATGAATGAGAACTGGTTCACGACAACAGGCTTTGCTGCACTTTTGGTTACGACACTCCTAGGGGATATGCTTAAGAAAATTCTCATTTTCATTACAAACCATTATGAAGGTTTTATGAGTATATACTTCCTCGAAGAAGACATTTTTATGATTAGAGATTATGTCCATAAACTGTTTAATTTATTTTAAGTGCTTTAGATGTTTGGGATTAGGTATTGTGATTCATAAAATAATCTAGTGTATTCCATTGTTTAGAAATAGTGCCCAGTAGAAGGAATGAGAACTCCATCAATACGCATGATCCAAAGAGTAAGAAGGGCCATATCTTTCATGGTCTTAAGACAGAATTTAGAAGGGGAATAGTCTCCCATGTATTATCATCATTTTAAAAAATAGTATCATCTGTTGATAAGATAAGTAATGAATTCTCGGAGTAATATGGCATTGAGGGGAAGCCAGAGAAGAAAAGGATGGTAGAGACAATGACAGATAAAGGGAAGAAGGTAAAGAAGGATTTTCCCATATGTGATAAATGTGGAAAGAATCACATTGGAAAATTCTTGATGGGAATGTGAGTATGTTATAAGTGTGGAGAAAAAGGACACCCCATTCGTGATTGCGAGGGTAAGAAAAATGTTTCAATTGTACAATGATTCATCTACAAGGAGTGGGAACACTATGCGAATCAATGTACAAATCATCAGTGTATGCCCCAAATGATGCTATTGGATAATAATAAATTTATGATACTACTACAGATGAACAGGAGTGACTAGTGTTCTTATGTTGTTATTAAATAATTATTTCATTTGATTTTTGTATCAACAATGTACTGGTTATATGAATTATTGAGATAAATAAGGATTGTACTACCATACCATTTCATTGGGGATTTGAGATTTTATGGTACTATGAAAAGTGACTCAACAGCAAGTTAATTTTTTTTTAAAATACATTTTTGAAGGATAGGTAATACCTAATATGGTCTTGATACTGAGGTAGTAATTTCAGAATAAGAGATGGTTGATTTTGATAAATTATATTGGATATTCATGACTACCTTAGCACTGATTAATGGTTTTTTTATTTCATCATAGTTGGAATATTCAATGTTTTTGGTTATAAGGAATATATCTAGTATTCTACATGGAATAAGGGATACTGAATGTAATCAATAAGGTTTTAAGGTAATTCAGGGTGGTACCATATTTTAAAATAATACACGATGAAGGTATTCACATGTTATTACGTGGAAAAAAAGATCTTCATTATATTTACCTTCGTTATAAATTTTGGACTATGAGTTGGGAAATAAGTAATTTGGATAAGTCTAATGGTTGGAATGTATTATATTTGGCATTTGATACTTTTTTTAAGGTTAAATAATTTCTGAAGATTACTTTTGGGTTGTTATAAAAATGACAACCTGGAGGTCGGGCGACAACCCGTCGGGTCCGGCAAAGCCGCAAGACTTGAACCCGCAACACAAGGGTGACAAGGGAGCATCAACTACCACTAGCCTACACGATGTCCTAGTTTGTAAAATGTAGTTTTTTAATAGTCTGAGAATTGAATTATAAATTTATTATTTTGGAACACTATACGATTAGGATAAATATATTTTTTTAGAAATCTTTAGGAGTGAAAGATGAGTTTGTGGTAGAAATTAGTTAAAGGATCGAACTCTTCTTGTCATGTATCCGTTTTTTCATCTATTATTCTATAAATAAATTAATTCTTAAACATTAGGTAAAGGATCTTAAAACTAAAAATGTCTTATCCTAATACCTTATGTTTCGTTTAACCGATGATATTTTAAATCATCATAGATTGATGGTATTGAGGCCCTCAATTCTACAATTGTTTGTGATTGATAACCTCAATCACACCCCATAAATATTTATGTTTTCCCTAAAATTATGTGTTTTAATTTCCACCAATGTTCTCCAAATTGAGATCATAATTTGGTGGTGACTTTTTCATTCCCATTTTCATCTTATTAAGACTACATATTAATAACGCAAATTCTGATGTGTGTTTCCCACAAAGGTATTATCTATTTTCAATATTTTATTTTCAAATAAAATTTTCAAATTGCAAGGATGTAATTTATTGAAGGAGTGAAGAATGTAACACCCCTATATTTCATTGTACGTTAGTTCTTCAAAGTAATTAAATAACTTAAACTACACACAACATCAAATTCAAGCGCACCAGGACTTAACAAACTAGTCATTCAAAAGTGGTTATGAATAGTTTTAAAAGAATTTTGAACTTTATATAACCCATATAATTTTATAATCCAAGGACAAATTCATTTTTTTCAGATAAAAGAAGCATTTTTCAAAAAATGCGATTTTACCACCTTTTAATGGCGAACCCTTTTTAAATCCAATATTTGAAACTTTTATATATTCAATTTGACAAAATAAACTATTTTTTTGGGATCAGGACATAATAGTTTAGTTTCAATAATTTTTTTGTGTTTTTCTGATAACTTTCATATTTGGGTGAATAGTGAAAAATAATATATTTTAACTAAAAACAACTTTTTTAGTAAAAAAAAATTATATAGTTAACTATACATATGAATGGTTTGGATGTATAATTAGATTATTTTCTTACCATTCAAATCAATTTTGGTCATTGAAAGTAATTTTACTATGAAATTGGATATAAACAAATGCCAATATTTTGGTAGTTATTATTTCAATAAAATATGATTTTTGGTTTTGACAACAGGAATTAATTTTAAACAAATAAATGTAATATCTATGTTCTGAATTTGGTAAAAAAAGGATTCATTTTTTTATTCATAATATCAAAATTATCTTAGGGTTAATTTTTGGTATTTTTCTGAAAACATTCAATTTTTGGTGAATTGTGAAAAACACTAAGTTATAGTTTAAAACCGAATTTTTATTTAAATAATTATATATTTTATTTAAATTTATTTTAGGTAAAAATATACATATAATATCTATATAAGTTCACTGTAATTTATTGGAGTCAATTTATAATAATTTTATATATATAAAAATTTTATAGATCTTTTCACCGTCTTGTACCCACCTCCTAAGAGAATTTGCAAATTCACATAAAACATAAATTTACTGATTCTGTGAGTGGAATTTATAAAATATGAGAGATATAGTTAATATCAAGGAGTAAAATGCATTTCAATAAGATAATTTTATTTGGTGAATTGTAACTTTTTACTTTTATTTACCACGGTTAAAAGTAAATAGGGTAATTGAGGGTAAAATGATAATATTATTACTTTAATCCATGTCATAATTCTATCAGATATGTTTGAATCGCCCAAAAACAACCTTAGGAATAAAATATTACCCTTTAGGTCCACCTGGATTAGATTAGGAAATTTATTGTTGTTTTATTTAAAGAAGAGTTAAAAGAGTTAAAATCAATGTTTAATAACTAAACCATATTTAATATAGGGTTATACATAAGATAGATTAGACTATAAATATTCATTAGAAAGATAAAAAGATTTCATAAATAATGGTATTTTATTTATAATTTTTAGAGATTAAATAATTAAATTTATTAATGACACACTAATGATGCAGTAATTACATTATTAATGAAAGAATCAAATGAATGGTATTATAAATATTAAAATAAATATAATTTCAATGTTTATATGAAATAAATGAATTTTCAAGGTGAATATGACATGTTAGAATTGATTCAATTTTTTTTGAAGTAATCATGATGTTATTATTTTAACAAAAAACAAATAACAAATCGTGTCAAAATTGACATAAAACAGTTTTTAAAACAAATATAATATTAATAATTGATATAATGGTCCTAAAATCTATGGTTCAGCTAAACGACTTATATAATAATATATATGACATTAATGAACAAATTTGGGTTCTATTGTATGTTTATAGTATGTTTAATATCCATATAATATAAATATACAAAGAGACATGGCAAATGTCAAACTAATTAACTAAGAGTTAAAACTAAAGGATAAGGTTACTATAATGACCCAATCCTATCTACAACCCATTGGTTGAGTGTATTTCGACCCATCCCATCCCTAGACTCGAATTAAATCACGTTGGTGACATTATAAACCGAAAATGAATTTGTTATAAAATAATATTTTAAGTTTTTTCAAAGGTTCCCCTCACACCTCTTATAAAAGGGAACTCCTCCTTCTCTCAATTTTACACATTCAAATCATTTTGGCTCAGCCAAACACTACCAAAATACTCTCCCAACTATCCTCCCTTTATCCTAGAGGCCCTCATTTAGTTATAAATACATCTTAAGGAGCCCTTTTGATCAAATCAAAAGGAAGAACCTGAAAATAAGTAATAATTTCACCACCCTCTTTCAAGTTATTTTCTTCTTCCACTTCTTATTTCTTTGTTATTTCAATTATAAAATTATTACTCCAGTATATTCTATATACTGTGATGTTATTATAAATATTTCACAACTTTATTCATTATTATATCGATCTTATGAATGATTATGTCACCATGCGTGCGTACGTACGACTTACCGTCTCCACACTGTGGTGTAATTTGTTATTCAACACTATGTTCTTTGAATGGAAATACTGATGATTAATATGTATATAAATAATGTAAATAACATGCTACTGTCTATTTAAAATTAACAGACCATCCAATTCCACACATTTAATTAAATGATATTGTTGTTCCTGTGTACGTACGGATTACCATCTCCACGACGCGAGGAGATTCATTTTCACATTCACCTTTCATCAAAAATTATAAATATATATATTACAAACAAGTATGTAATATACGACATAATAATGCTACCAGATATATATATATATATATATATTCACTTACATATATCTTATTCACTTAGTTCTGTTCAACACGATAAGAAAACGGAAACATCATTTATGCGTACGTACAGACAACAGTCTCCATAAATGGTGTTTTTCATTTCATATATATTTATATTATACATATTTATATTATAAATATATATGATATATAAATCATGTTTTATATTCAGGAATTATTTAAATCACGGCCTAATTGATACAATCCGGAGTAACAAGTAAAAACACGTACGATAAAGAAAGCAATTATTTCCCAAAATGTTAATTTAACATGGAAGTTATTAATAAATGGGTAGTATAGAGTAATAAATGAATCATGTATTAGATAATATATATTAAAATGGTTCTGGTATAATTTAATAACATACTATGATCTTTATACAGGAGGATAAACATACCCTCGACCAAAGTAAAGTGCAAGGTAAGGGTTAATTTATCATTCTCATTATTTTCCGAGATTTTTTTTGTGTAAGTATTTACTGGGACATTTTTATCATCCATGTCCATTATTCAGTAAAATGATTTCAAAATGAATATTTTAAGGATTTGTGAAAGGTACTATTTATGAAGATCATGATTAAGGTTTTAAATATTTATCATTATAAATATTTTTAATTAATGTCCATGTTTTCAAAATGATTTTAAGGATTTATTTATATGGACAAGAATGTTTTGAAATGATAATTCTATTCAAAATATTCAAAGTGGTTTGGGACACTTTGATTTAAAAACCTCTTTAAATGTATTCCTTTATAAATTCTGTGACTTTTAAATGTTTTCATGAAAAAGGGATATTTCTCTCAAAGAGTTTTACAAATAATTTTCATCTATGTCAATATCCTTTGATGGATTTTAATCTTATTTGAAGTTGATTTATTATAATACAAGACTTACATATTGTCTTGAAGGTTTTGTGATATGTTTGATTTTGGATGTGTAATTTTTAAACCATTAATGGATTATGGAGAAAGAATTGAAATTTCGTATGCTAGTTTTAATATGAATGTTTATGTTATGTTTATACTTGTTCATATGAGGAATGCATTGGACTTAGTAAGTGACAGGTGGAGCCCTCTATAGCTCCTAGAGGCATCAGTAGGTCTCATGAGACAAACTAGTCTCTTGGCACAAGGCCTTGACAAAAACTTATTTTTAGTTTTGGCATAAGACCTTGACTATGTGGTTATGATAGTCTGAAATTATGCATTCCATCATTATAAAAGTGGTTATTGATATTCCATGTGATTATTCGACTAGTAGAATATCCATGTGAATAAGTAAATCGCGTTATTTAATTTTATCTTTGCTATATTATTCTGAATTTCAAGATTAAAATGATTTTGTTTTAGTTATAAATTGCCTTAAATGTTTATGTTTATTTATAAAAGTTTCCACTATATTTTAATCCTTACTGAGTATCTTATCTCACCCTTTTCAATGTTTTATTTTTCCCAGGATGTGAAAAGTATTTTATGAATGACCTGCAGGAATAGTATGAGGGGATATGAAGACAAGATCTTGTTGTAGTTTTTTTTCACTTTATGATGTAATGTAAACTTTATGAATGTAACTAGTGATTCCAAGGCTACAAAACTAATTGTTCTTTCGAGAAATGATCTTTTGTGACCATGCTAATGTTATGTAATAATGTACCGACTCTGGTTTAATGGGGTCGGGGCATTACAGTTGGTATCAGAGGAAGTTTAGTACAAACCATGGAAGCTATATTTAGATTAACTCTGATTAGATCACATAGCCCTAAGATAGACGTTGAGGATTAGTATAAAATAAATTTCTAAAATTTTGGTATTGTAGAGATTTTGTGAGGTTTCCATGCAATACAATCCTGTATGGATACAAGCAGGTAGAGGCGGCTCTGGCACATATGTACCTAGGGGTAAAACCCGAAAACACCACTTTGATCTAGACTCGAATGGGAACTGGTTCACGATAACAAGCCTTGCTGCACTTTTGGTTACGACACTCCTAGGGGATATTCTTTGGAAAATATTCATTTTCATTACAAACCATTGTGAAGGGTTTATGAGTATATACATCCTCATGGAAGACATTTTTATGATTATGGATTATGTCCGTAAACTGTTTAATTTATTTTAAGTGTTTTAGAAGTTTGGGATTTGGTATTGTGATTCATAAACTAATATAGTGTATTCCATTGTTTAGAAATGGCGCCCAGTAGAAGGAATGGGAACTCCCACAATACGCATGATCCAAAGAGTAATAAGGGTCATATGTTTCATGGTCTTAAGCCAAGAATTTAGAAGGGGAATAGTCTCCCATGTTTTATCATCATATTAAAAAATAATATCATGTGTTGATAAGATAAGTAACAAATTCTCAGAGTAATATGGAAGTGAAGGGAATCCAGAGAAGAAAAGTATGGTAGAGACAATGACAGATAAAGGGAAGAAGGAAAAGAAGGATTTTTTTTCATATGTGATAAATGTGGAAAGAATCACCTTGGAAAATGCTTGAAGGGAATGGGAGTATGTTATAAGTGTGGAGAAAAAGGACACCACGTTCGTGATTTCGGGGGTAAGAAAAAGGTTCCAATTGTACAATGCTTCATCTGCAAGGAGTGGGAACACTATGCGAATCAATGTTCAAATAATCAGAGTATGCCCCAAATGATGCCATTGGATAATAATAAATTTATGGTACTACCACAGATGGAGAGGAATGACTAGTGTTCTTATTTTGTTATTAAATAATTATTTCATTTGAGTTTTGTATCAACAATGTACTAGTTATATGAATTATTGAGATAAATAATGATTGTACTGCAGTACTATTTCATTGAGGATTTGAGATTATATGGTACTATGAAAAGTTACTCAACAGCAAGTTAAACAATTTTTTGAAGATACATGGTTGAAGGAATGGTAATCCTTAATATGGTCCTGATACTGAGGTAGTAATTTTGGAATAATAGAGGGTTGATTTGGATAAATTATATTGGATATTCTTGACTACCTTGTCACTGATTAATGGTTTTTTTATTTCATCATTTTTGGAATATTCAATGTTTTTTGATATAAGGAGTATATCTAGTATTCTACATGGAATAAGGGATCCTGAATGTAATCAATAATGTTTTATGATAATTTAGGTTGGTACCATATTTTAAAAGAATACATGATGAAGGTATTCACTTGTTATTACGTGGAAAAAAATATCTTCATTATATTTACCTTCCTTATAAATTTTGGACTGTGAGTTTGGACAGAAGTAATTTGGATAAGTCTAAAGGTTGGAATGGATTATATTTTACATTTGATACTATTGTTATGGTTAAATAATTTCTGAAGATTACTTTTGGGTTGTTATAAGAATGACAACCCAGAGGTTGGGCGACAACCCATCGTGTCCGGCAAAGCAGTGAGACTTGAACCCACAACTAAAGAGCGACAAGGGAGCATCACCTTCCACTAGCCTGCGTGATGTCCGGGTTAGTATAATGCAGTTTTTTAATAGTCTTACAAATGAATTATAAATATATTATTTTGTAACCCAATATGATTAGGATAAATAGAATTTTTTTGAAATCTTTTGGAGTGAAAGATGAGTTTGTGGTAGAAATTAGTTACAGGATCGAACTGTACTTGTCAAGTATCTGTTTTTTCATCTCTTGTTCTACAAATAATTTAATTCTTAAAGTTTAGGTAAAGGAACTTAAAACTAAAAATTTCTTATCCTAATACCTTATGTTCTGTTGAACTGATGATATTTTAAATCATTATAGATTGATGGCTTTGAGGCCCTCAATTCTACAATTTTTTGTGATTGATGACCTTAATCACACCCCATAAATATTTATGTTTTCACGACAATTATGTGTTCTAATTTCAACTAATGTTCTCCAAATTGATATCATAATTTGGTGGTGACTTTTTCATTCCCCTTTTAATCTTATTAAGACTAAATTTTAATAACACAATTTCGGATGTGGGTTTTCCCACAAAGGTATTTTCTATTTTCAACCTTTTATTTTTGAAGGAAATTTTCAAATTTCAAGGACATAATTTATTGAAGTAGGGAAGAATGTAACACCACTATTTTTAATTGTACTTTATTTCTTCAAAGTCATTAAATAACTTACACTACACAAAACATCAAATTCAAGCACACCACGACTTACCAAACTAGTCGTTCAAAAGTGGTTATGAATAGTATTAACAGAATTTTGAACTTTATATAAACCTTATAATTTTATAATCCATATTATGAGTTTCATAGACATAATGTAAGGAAAAACTCCTATTTTTCAGATAAAAGAAGTATTTTTCAAAAAATGTGATTTTACCACCTTTTAATGGAGAACCCATTTTAAATCCAATATTTGAAACATTTATATATTCAATTTGACAAAATAAACTAATTTTTTGGGATCGAGACATAAGAGTTTAGTTTCAATAATTTTTTTGTGTTTTTCTAATAACTTTCATATTTGGGTGAATAGTGAATAATAATATTTTTTTTAAAGACCAAATCACAATTTATTGAAAGTCAAAAAGGATTACAAGAGGTGAAAGGAAGGGATTTTTTTACAATCTCTATCAAAGAGGTAAAATAAGTCAGAAGGAATAGAGTCCAACTAAGTCATGGTCTGATGAAGACCATTGTTGGAAAGAGAGTCAGCAACTGCATTTGCTTCACGGTAGGCATGAGTCGCTATATAATCAATCACGTGGAGCAAGTTGAGGCAGTTCATCCAACGAGTTGTAAGAGACCAGGTTGGATGGATGTTTCCATTCTAGGTGGCATGGATGATAGTGGTTGAATCACTTTCAATCTATAACTTTCTCCAACCTCTTTGAAGCGCGATTTCTATATCATGAATGACCCCAAGCATTTCCGCCTCTAGAGATGAAGAGTAGCCACAGCCAACGTAGAAGCATCCTTGGCACTGGCCAGCCGAGTCTCTGAAGATAGCACCACAACTAGCAGGGAATGGGTTTCCTTTGGAAGCTCCATCCACGTTCACTTTGATCCATGCTGGCATTGGAGATTTCCAGAACACTTCAAAGTAACGTTTAGGCTTTGGGAAGATGCCATGAATATGGAGATGGCGAAGAATCTCAAAATCACCAACCGAGTTGTCACAACAGTCTTTTTGAATTGAGGCAGCTTCTTGAATCACAAGAAGAATCCGAGATTTTCCTGAATTAATATTGAGAGAGTGATTATTGTGAATAAGATCATTTCTAACAAACCAAAGCTCGTGTAGAATTTCTTCCACTACCGCAAGAAATAGATTCTTGATTTGTAGAGAAGCTTCATGTCTAGTGCAGTTTTTTAAGAATAAGAAGATTAAGTCAGTAAGGAGTTTTCTGCAATTAAATAAATCAAAAATATAATTCCACAGGGAAGAGGCCATCACACAAGATAAAAAAAGATGATTGGAATCTTCCCTGTGTTGATTACAGAGGCGACACATAGAACAGAGTTGAATGCCAAAGATTTGCAGACCAGTTTCAGTATGTAGTCTATTATGAGCAATGCGCCAAATAAGGGTAAGCCTCAAAGGTTTAATCCAAGGTTTGTTAAAATGATTAACCCAAAGAAAAATAGATTCACTTTCAGAGAAATTATGCTTCTAAATGTTTTTTGAATCGAGAATTCCATTAGTAGAAGGTTCCCAAACAAGTAAATCACCATTAGAGGAAAAAGGATAATTATTAATAGTTTGCAAAATATTGTCAGGGAGATCACATTGATTAGAATGTAAGACCTCCTTAATAGTCTGTTTAGTATTATCAGGAGGATTATTGAGGGGTAACAATGATATCAGAGGGTTACCACACAATTTGTCACACAAAAAATTAATGGAAGAATCAGCACTGACAATCCATCTGAAATTATGAATGATATTTTGGTAGGAGTCTTGGATTGAAGGCCAGATGGAAGAGTTAATGTAATTAAAGTTCCCTTTTAAAAGCTTAGAGAAGAATCTAATTTTTAGAAACTTGGTAGTTTTAGAAGTGAAGTTAATAATGCTCCAAGTAAGATGAGCTTGAAGAGCATCATTGAAAAGCTTTACATTTTAATGCCAATTCCACCATTACAATGGGTTTGTAGCATGAATTCCAAGGGATAATAAATATCTTCTTTTCAAAGATGCTTCCAGACCAAATGAAGTTTTTGATATAGGTATTAATTTTTTTTAATATGTCGATAGGCCATATATAGACCATAAGGGAATAGACCATTTTAAAAACAATGGTCAATTTAACTAAAAAGATTCTCCCAGCCATGGAGAGGGATTTGCCTTTCCACCTGGAGAGTTGATTTGTGATTTGTGAGATGGAATTAGAAAAGTAGATAGCTTTGGGTCGACCCTAGAATATTAGAACACCCATGTAAGAGAAAGGTAAGTGGCCCTCCTTATGACCCAGAAATGTGATGATGCCATATTTCCTTCTAATAGGAAAATTGTTACCAAAATAAATATATGATTTACTCCAGGAGATATCTTGACCAATGATTTCCTCATAGTGAGATATATCTTCTTTGAGAACATGACGATTTTTCTGGTCTCCTTTCATGAAAATAATAATATCATCAGTGTATAAAATATGGTTGGGGTTATTTAAGTTCCTGGAAACTTGAATAGGTTTAATCATATTTTTATCAACCAGATCATTAAGGAGCCTGCTAAAGTAATCTTCAGCAATAACAAAGAGGATGGCAGAAAGCAGGTCCCCCTTCCTGACTCCTTTTAAACATTTTAAGTAACCTCTAGGGGTACCGTTAATTAGAATAGAGATATTAGCTGAGTGAAAAAGAGTCTTAATTCTACCAATGAAGGAATCACAAAAGCCAATGTTTTGAAGGACATTGAAAATGAAATTCCAGTCAATGGTGTCAAAAGCCTTTCTGATATCCTGTTTAATAGCCACACAACCCCCTCTAGTGTTTTTATTTAAATTATTAGCACATTCAGAAGCAAGGAAAATGCACTCCTGAATGGACCTTCCCTTAATAAAACCAAATTGATTCCAGGAGATGATTCTATTGCAGATAGGAGCAAGTCTATTTGCAATAATTTTTGTGATGATTTTATAGATAGTTTTAATCAGAGAAATAGGTCTGAATTGATGGATCTCAGAAGCATTCTCAACCTTAGGTATTAAGGTTATAAATTGATAATTTTTTCCATGAGAAAGAGATCCATTAGTAAAAAAGATCTTAACAAGGTTACAAACATCATTTTGAATTATATCGCAATGATTTTGGAAAAAACCATTATTGGATCCATCTGGACCCTGAGTACTGTCTGATTTAAGAGAAAAGATAGTGTCTTTAATTTCATGATCAAGAGGAGTACTTAAAAGAGACGTGTTGTCTCTTTCATGTACCATTGAAGGAATAATACCAGGTTTAAGATCAATATTAATATATGGACCATTAAATATGTTATAGAAATACAAGGTAACATGATCAGCAATGGCTTCCTCAGAATCGATGATCAGGTCATTATGAATGGGCGGGGAGAGTGGACGACTGGCCTTTCTAATTCTTCGAAGATAATTATAAAATTTAGTATTGAGATCACCATCAGTAAGCCATTTTGTCCTAAACATTTGTTTACGGATATTGTCTTTAAAGGAAAGTAATGAGTTTAGTTTACAAGAGATATTAGCCTCCAAATGTGGATCCATATTAAAATCAGAATTAGTGTTTTGAGTTTGGAAACGACTGAGTTCATCTTCAAGATCAGAGATATCCCGATCCATTTGGGAATTTGAGGTTTTGCACCAGCCTTTAAGCGCTTGCTTAAGGATTTTCAATTTGTGAAAAAAGCAAAGGAGTCTTTGTGTTGTTTCATGGAGTTCCAGGTGTTATAAATAAAAGTAACACAATCATGATTCGAGGACCATGAATTATTAAATTTGAGAGTAATGATAGGCTTTCGATCATTCATGGAAATCCTAACAAGGATAAGATGATGATCTGAGTTGAGTCTAGGTAGTGTAACACTAGATATTTTGTCTCAGATGTCAAGAGCCTTCATGTTAACAAAATCCATGTCAAGTTTACTCGCAACATTTTTATTGTAATTTTTTCTGTACCAGGTGTATATTTCACCAATAAGAGAGATTTTAAAAAGGTTACAATCTTCAATGGTAGATTTAAATTCCCTGGAAGATATAGAGAGATATAAGGGCCCAATTTTTTCATAAGGGGAAAGAATGGCATTAAAATCACCCAAAACAACCCAGGGACCTTGTATAATAGTAGCCATATCAAGAAGATCAAACAATAAAGTTCTGCTATCTTGGTATCTATTCTTGGCATAAATCAAAGTGCAAAAGATATGTTGTCCATTCCAAGAGAAATCACATGTGAACTGCTGATCAGAAGTTCTAAGAATGTTAATATTATTTAATGTATTGTCGGAGAAGATCCACATTGAGTCATCATGAGGACCATTTTTACAAGAACCTAGAAAACTATAATTAAGAGAGCCAAATATAATGTAATTCATTTTAAAATCAACTTTAGGTTCAGCAATGGCAATGAGAAAAGGTTTTTTAGTGTTTAAAATCCACCTAAGTGTAGTGGAGGTGTCATTGTTGGCAACACCTTGGCAGTTCCAATAGAGGATATTCATTTCCAATTATGTTTTGGGTTCTGACCCTTCTTTTTTTTATTTACGAGAGCCCTTCTTCTTTTGGGATCTCGTAATTATTGAGAAGGAAGCAGATATTTTTTTACTCTCATCAGTTTCAGAACTGTGAGAGGAACCAGAATTCAGATCTGTATTTAGATTAGAAACAGAAACTGGGGTACTCACTGGGTCAGTACTGTCCAGTGTTTAAGGTTTTCTAGTAGAAAGAGTAGAGTGATGATCAAAAGAGAGCTGTTTCACCTCTCTAACCAGAGAAGGACTGTCCTGATTGACCTGTAAAGTAGCATTCTGGGCATGGGAATGCTTAAGAGGAGAAAGAGGGTCAGTCAGAGACAGGATTGTTTCAAGTTCTGCAGATTTTGAGAGATCAGATACGGCGTGAAAGTTTTGGTAAGGATCATGTTTTTCAATAGGAGAGGTGGGAAATATCCAACCAACCAAACAGGGAGCAACTGTTTGAACAGATTCAATAAAATCTTCAGAAATAGGAAGTGGAGTGTGTGAGATACTGTGCTCCAAACGAATGAAAACAGAATCAGCATTCGCAGTATGTGAGATAGAATTATCATCATGATTAACATCATTTTCATCAACTACAATGGAATAATTATCCACCTTATTCTGCAAAAGAGCAGAAATATGCATGTCAGAAGAGGAATTAGACGTCACCTTATTGACAGAGGGAGATTCCACTTTTAAAATAGAGTCAGAATCAGTAGTGTGTGATGAAATGTGAGTAGTATAAATTCCATAAGAGTCAAGATTAGCAGATTGAGACTCTTTTATAGATACTTTAGAAGCAGTAGAAACACATTTAACATCAGAAATGAGATGCACAGAATTACCAGGATCTGCAGTGATTCCAGACCTACCAAGTGACTTGTTAGAATCAAAAGTATTTTCCATGGGATATGATGGTACAAGAGCCTCCAAGTACCTACAAGTAATCTCATTTAAAATTGACGTATCAGAGGATGAATCATTATTAGTGCAATTAGAAATAGTAATAGGATTGTTTTTATCTGAACTACCACTGTTACAAACATCTCTTGTTCCTTCTAAACCGATGGGGTTTTCAATGTTTTGAAGGGTTTCTTCTTCCTCAACCAAAACAGCCCAAGATTTTCCTTCTAAGGAGGATGGGGGACATGATTTTTTGACCCAAATATCCTGTTTTTTTAGAGGGGGGTCAGATTTATCTGTGATAGTTTTCCCTTTTTAGCATGCTTAACCTCATGCCAGTCATTAATAATTGGACGGTCCATCTGTTTCCTAGCTACCCTACAATTGACAAAGCTATGCCCAACCAGTTTGCAAACTTCACAAAATGATGGATTTTTTTAATACTCAATACTGAGTTCCATTCTGCGATCAGGGGCATTAAAACCAATGTTAAAGGGTAATTCATGAGTTAAGTTAATTTCAACCATAACTCTAGCATATATGCCTAAATCCCCATTCAATGTTCTATGATCAATTTTAATCGAGGAACATATGCAAGAGGAAATATCATTTAAGATTTTCATATGTCAATAAAACCAATTAAGACCATGGATTCTAACCCATACCTGTGCCATATTGTTTTTCTGTGTGTATGGGTTAAAAGAAGGATCCAAATCGACATTCTAAGATATCCAGGTTTATAATATAAATTTCAAATCATCCATACCTGATCAAGCTCACCATGAGAGCTGAAGAGGATATGATAGTAACCTATACCTAAGGGGACTATCTTCCATTTTGGAGTGCCCCAGCAGTGTGCAATCCTGTTCTTTAGCTCGCAAATTGGCCATGGATTATCCCCCGTGTTGTAAGATACTCGGCCAAGGACCGAATATTTACAAAGTTTCTCTCTCTGCTTTAAGGCTTCTAGATCAGCATCCACAAAGAAAGCACCATCTTCTAACCTTCTGAAGAGGGGTTGTTTGCACTCCTTTCCACTACTAATATCCACTCCCTTTAGCACATCTCGGAAGGAGACAGGAAGAGGGCGAAGAGGTACCTGAAGGTTTCCTACTTCGATTTTTGCAGAATCTGATTCTAAGGAAGTAATAACAGGAGGGGAAACGAGTTCCCACTCTAGATCGAAGCCCTCCATCAGAGATCCCAAGGGGAAACAGTGGCGAGAGTTAGGGTTTTGAATCGCCCGTTGGAGCACGGTTCGAGAGCTCCCATTCCTTCGTTCTCCATCAACAAGACTTCGTGAAAAATAATATATTTTTACTGAAAACTACTTCTTTAATCAAAATAATTTATATTGTTAACTATACATATGAATGGTTTGGATTTATAATTAGATTATATTTTTACCATTTAATTCAATGTTGTCCATTTGAAGTAATTTCACTAGGAAATTGAACATAAACAAATGTCAATCTTTTGGTAGTTATTATTTCATAAAAATACACTTTTTGGTTTTGACAACTGGAATTAATTTTAAACGAATAAATGTAATATCTATGTTTTGAATTTGGTAAAATAGGATTCTTTTTTGAATTCATAATATCAAAATTATCCTAGGGTGAATTTTTGGTATTTTTCTCAAAACTTTCAATTTTTGGTGAATAGTGAAAAACACTAAGTTATAGTTTAAATCCAAATTTATATTTAATTAATTATAAATTTTATTTAAATTTATTTTAGGTCAAAATAGACATATAATATCTATATATGTTCAATGTAATTTATTGGAGTCAATTTATAATACTTTTAGGTATATAAAAATTTTACATAACTTTTCACCGTCTTTTACCCACCTCCTAGGAGAATTTTCAAATTCACATAAAACTTAATTGTACTGCATCTGTGAGTGGAATTTAGAAAATATTAGAGATGCAGTTAATATCAAGGAGTAAAATGTGGTTCGATAAGATAAAAATATTTTTTGGTGAATTGTAACTTTTTACATTTATTAACACAGTTAAAAGTAAATAGGGTAATTAAGGGTAAAAATGATATTATTATTACCTTAACCAATATCCTAATTCTATTGGATAAGTGTAATTCGACCAAAAAAACCATAGGAATAAAATATGACCCTTTAGGTCCACTTGGATTAGATTATGAAATTTATTTTTGTTTTATTTAAAGAAGAGTTAAAAGAGTTAAAATCAATGTTTATTAACTAAACCATTTTTAATATAGGGTTATCTATAAGATAAATTCGACAATAATTATTCATTATAAAGATAATTAAATTTCATAAATAATATTATTTTATTTATAATTTTTAGAGATTTAATAATTAAATTTATTAATGACACACTGATGATGCAGTAATTACCTTATTAATGAAAGAATCAAATAAATGGTATTATAAATACTAAAATAAATATAATTTCGAAGTTTTTATGACATAAACTAATTTTCAAGGTGAATATGACATGTTAGTATTGATTCAATTGTTTTTGAAGTAATCATGCAGTTATTATTTTATCAAAAAAACAAATAACAAATCATGAAAAAATTGACATAAAACAGTTTTTAAAACAAATATTATATTATTAATTGATATAATAGTCCTAAAAATCTAAGGTAATGCTAAATGACTTATATAATAATATATATGACATTAATGAACCAATTGGGGTTCTATTGTAAGTTTATATTAAGTTTAATAGCCATATAATATAAATATACAAAGAGACATGGTAAATGTCAAACTAATTAACTAAGAGTTAAAACTAAAAGATAAGGTTACTATAATGACCCAAACCTATATAAAACCCATTGGTTGAGTGTATTTCGACCCATCACATCCTTAGACTCAAATTAAGTCACTTTGGGGCCATTATAAAACTAATATGAATTTATTATAAAATAATATTTTAAGTTTTTCCAATGGTTCCCCTCACACCTCTTATAAAAGGTCACTCATCCTTCTCTCAATTTCACACATTCAAATCATTTTGGATTAGCCAAAAACTGAAAAAATACTCTATCAACTATCCTCCATTAATCTTAGAGGCCCTAATTTAGTTATAAAGCCATCATAAGGAGGCCTTTTGATCAAATCAAAAGGAAGAACCTGAATAAGAGGTAATAATTTCACCACCCTCTTTCAAGTTCTTTTCTTCTTCCAATTATTATTTCTTTTTTATTTCAATTATAAAATAATTAATCCAGTATATTCCATATACTGTGATGTTATTATAGATATGGAAAAAACTTTATTCATTATTCCATTGATCTTATGAATTATTATGTCACCATGCGTGCGTACGTACGGCTTACCGTCTCCACGCCGTGGTGTAATTTGTTATTCAACACTATGTTATTTGGATTGATATAATGATGAGTAATATGTATATAAATAATGAAAATAACATGCTAATGTCTCTGGAAAATTAATATACCATCCAATTCCACAAATTTAAGTAAATGATATTGTCGCTCATGCGTACATAAGGAATTACCATCTCCACAACGCGAGGAGATTCATTTCCATATTCACCATTCATCGACAATTGTAAAAATATATATATTACTAAAAAGTATTTAATATACGACATAATAATGCTACTGATGATATATATATATATATATATGTACTTACATATATCTTATTCACTTAGTTCCGTTCAACACAATAAGAAAACGGAAACATTGTTTATGCGTACGTACGGACTACTGTCTCCATAAACGGTGTTTTTCATTTCATATATATTTATATTATACATATTAATATTATAAATATATATGATATATAAATAATTTTTTATATTCTAGAAGTATTTAAATATTTTTCTAATTGATACAATCAAGAGTAACAAGTTAAAACACGCACGGTAAAGAAAGTGAATATTTCCCAAAATGTTAATTTAACATGGAAATTATTATTAAATGGGTAGTGTAACGTAATAAATGAATCATGTATGAGATAATATATATTAACATGGTTCTGGTATAATTTAATAACATACTACGATCTTCATATAGGAGGATAAACGTACCCTCAACCAAAGTAAAGTGAAAGGTAAGGGTTAATTTCTCAATCTCATTATTATCTGAGATTATTTATGTGTAAGTATTTACTGGGACATTTTTATCATCCATATCCATTTTTCATAAAAATAATTTGAAATTTAATATTTTATGTATTTGTGAAAGTTACTATTTATCAAGATCATAATTTTAAATATTTAAAATATTTATCATTCTAAATATTTTTCATTAATGTCCATGTTTTCAAAATGATTTTAAAGATTTACATATATGGAAAGGAATGTTTTGAAAAGATAATTCTATACAAAAGTTTCAAATTGGTATGGGACAATTTGATTAAATAACGTCTTTAAATGTCTTCCTTTACAAATTCGATGACTTTTAAATGTTTTCATGAAAAACGGATATTTCTCTCAAAGAGTTTTACAAATCATTTTCATATATGGAAACATCCTATGATGGATTTTAATCTTATTTGAAGTTGATTTATTATGATAAAGCACTTACATATTTTATTGAAGGATTTGTGATATGTTTGACTGTGGATGTTTAATTTTTAAACCATTAATGGATTACGGAGAAAGAATTGACATTTCGTATGCTAGTTTTAATATGAATGTTTATGTTATGTTTATACCTGTTCATATGAGGAATGCATTAGACTTAGTAAGTGATGGGTGGAGCCCGCTATAGCTCCTCGATGCATCGGTAGGTCTCATGAGAATAAATAGTGTCTTGGCACAAGGCCTTGACAAAAACTAATTTGTAGTCTTGGCACAAGGCCTTGACTATGTGGTTATGATAGTCTGGCATTATGCATTCCATCATTATAAAAGTGGTTATTGATATTGCATGTGATTATTCAATTAGTATAATATCCATGTTAATAAGTAAATTGAATTATTTAATTTTATCGTTGTTATATTATTCTGATGTTAAAGTTTAAAAGGCTTTTGTTTTAGTTATACATTGCCTTAAATGATTATGTTCATTTATGAACGTTTCCGCAATATTGTAATCCTTACTGAGCATCTCATCTCTCCCCTTTCAATGTTTAATTTTTCACTGGATGTGAAGATGTATTTTATGAATTAATTGCAGGGATAGTATGAGGGGATATGAAGACAAGATGTTGTTGTATATTTTTTCACTTTATAATGTAATGTAAACTTTATTAATGTATCTAATGATTCCAAGGCTACTAAACTAATCGGTCATTCGAGACTTGATCTTTTGTGATCGTGCTAATGTTATGTAATAATGTACCGACTCTGGTTAACTGGGGTCGGGGCGTTACAGTTGGTATCAGAGGAAGTTTAGTACAAACCATGGAAGCTTGATTTAGATTAACTCTGATTAGATCACATATCACTAAGATAGACTTTGAGGATTAGTATAAAATAACTTTCTAGAATTTTTTTATTGTAGAGATTTTGTGAGTTGTCTGGGGAATACATCCCTATATGGATACAAGTAGGTAGAGGAAGATCTGGCACATATGTACCTAGGGGTAAAACCCGAAAACACCGCTTTGATCTAGACTCGAATGGGAACTGGTTCATGACAACAGGTCTTGCTGCACTTTAGGTTACGACACTCCCAGGGGATATGCTTAGGAAAATTATCATTTTAACTACAAACCATTATGAAGGGTTTATGAGTATATACTTCCTCAAAGAAGACATTTCTTTGATTATGGATTATTTCCATATACTGTTTAATTTATTTTAAGTGTTTTAGAAGTTTGGGATTAGGAATTGTGATTCATAAACTAATCTAGTGTATTACATTGTTTAGAAATGGCGCCCAGTAGAAGGAATGATAACTCTAGCAATACGCATGATTCAAAGAGTAAGTAGGGTCATATCGTTCATGGTCCTAAGCCAGAATTTAGAAGGGGAACAATATCCCACGTATTATCATCATATTAAAAAAATAGTATCATGTGTTGATAAGATAAGTAACGAATTCTCGGAGTAATATGGTATTGAAGGGAATCCATAAAATAAAAGGATGGTAGAGACAATGACAGATAAAGGGAATAAGGTAAAGAAGGATTTTCCCATATGTGATAAATGTTGAAAGAATCACCTTGGAAATGCTTGAAGGGAATGTGAGTATGTTATAAGTGTGGAGAAAAAGGACATCATGTTCGTGATTGCGAGGGTAAGAAAATGGTTTCAATTGTACAATGCTTCATCTGCAAGGAGTGGGAACACTATGCAAATCAATGTTCAAATCATCTGAGTATTCCCCAAATGTTGCTATTGGATAATAATAAATTTATGATACTACCACAAATGAAGAGGAATGACTAGTGTTCTTATGTTGTTATTAAATAATAATTTCATATGTGTTTTGTATCAAAAATGTACTTGTTATATGAATTATTGAGATAAATTAGGATTGTACTACAGTACTATTTCATTGAAGATTTGAGATTATATGGTACTATGAAAAGTGACTCCACAGAAAGTTAAACTTTATTTTGAAAATAAATGGTTGAAGGAAAGGTAATCCTTAATATGTTCTTGATACTGAGGTAGTAATTTTAGAATAAGAGATGATTTATTTGGATAAATTATATTGGATATTTTTTACTACCTTGGCATTGAATAAGGGTTTTTTTATTTCAACATTGTTGGAATATTCAAAGTTTTTGGATATAAGGAATATATCTAGTATTCTACAAGGAATAAGGGATCCTGAATGAAATAAATTAGGTTTTATGGTAATTCAGGGTGGTACCGTATTTTAAAAGAATACATGATGAAAGTATTCAAATGTTATTATGAGGAAAAAAGATCTTCATTACATTTACCTTCCCTATAAATTTTGGACTGTGAGTTTGGACATAAGTAATTTTGAAAAGTCTAAATGTTGTAATATATTATATTTAAATTTTGATACTATTTTTAAGGTTAAATAATTTATGAATATTACTTTTGGGTTGTTATAAAAATTTCAACCCGGAGGTCGGGCCACAACCCGTCGCATCTGAAAAAGCTGCGAGACTTGAACCCACAACTAAAGGGCGACAAGAGAGAATCACCTACCATTGGCCTACATGATGTCCTGGTTTGTATAATATAGTTTTTTAATAGTCTTAAAAATAAATTATAAAATTATTATTTTGTAACCCTATACAATTAGTATAAATATAATTTTTTTTGAAATCTTTTAGAGTGAAAGATGAGTTTGTGGTAGAAATTAGTTAAAGGATCGAACTCTACTAGTCAACTATCTATTTTTTCATCTCTTATTCTATAAATAAATTAATTCTTATACTTTAGGTAAAAGATCTTAAAACTAAAAATGTATTATCTTAATACCTTATGTTTTATTGAACCGATGATATTTTAAATCATCATAGATTGATGGCTTTGAGGCCCTCAATTCTACAATTGTTTGTGATTGATGACGTCAATCACACCCCAAAAATATTTACGTTTTCTCTAAAATTATGTGTTCTAATTTCCACCAATGTTTTCCAAATTGAGATCATAATTTGGTGGTGACTTTTTCATTCCCCTTTTCATCTTATTAAGACTAAATTTTAATTACGCGATTTCACATGTGGGTTTTCCCACAAAGGTATTTTCTATTTTCAGCCTTTTATTTTCGAAGAAAAATTTCCAATAGCAAGAATGTAATTTATTGAAGGAGGGAAGAATGTAACAGCCCTAGATTTCATTGTCTGTTAGTTCTTCAAAGTAATTAAATTGCTTACACTTCACACAACATCAAATTCAAGCGCACCACTACTTACCAAAAAAGTCGTTCTAAAGTGGTTATGAATAGTATTAACCGAGTTTTGAACTTTATATAACTCTTATAATTTTAGAATCCATATTATGAGTTTAATAGACATAATGTAAGGACAAATTCCATTTTTTCAGATAAAAGAAGTATTTTTAAAAAAATGTGATTTTACCGCCTTTTAATGGGGAACCCTTTTTAAATACAATATTTGAAACTTTTATATATTCAATTTGACAAAATTAATTAATTTTTTGGGATCGGGACATAAGATTTTAGTTTCAATAATTTTTTTGTGTTTTTCTGATAACTTTCATATTTGGGTGAATAGTGAAAATTATAAATTTTAACTGAAAACAAATTTTTTAATAAAAATAATTTATAGTTTTAACTATAAATATGAATGGTTTGGATGTATAATTAGATTATATTTTTACCATTTCATTCAATGTTGGTCATTGGATGTAATTTACTAGGAAATTGGACATAAAGAAATGTCAATCTTTTGGTAGTTATTATTTCATAAAAAAACGCCTTTTGGTTTTGACAACAAGAATTAATTTTAAAAGAATAAATGTAATATCTATGTTTTGAATTTGTTAAAATAGGCTTGATTTTTGAATTCAGATTATCAAAATTAGCTTAGGGTGAATTTTTGGTATTTTTTTCAAAACATTCAATTTATGTTGAACAGTGAAAAACACTAAGTTATTGTTTAAAACCGAATTTATATTTAAATAATTATATATTTTATTTAAAATTATTTTAGGTAAAAATAGACATATAACATCAAAATAAGTTCAATGTAATTTATTGGAGTTAATTTATAATAATTTTAGATATATAAAAATTTTATTGAACATTTCACCGTCTTTTACCCACCTCCTAGGAGAATTTGAAAATTCACATAAAACTAAATTTTACTTCTTCTGTGAGTGGAATTTAGGAAATATGAGATAATGGTTAATATTAAGGAGTAAAATGGGGTTCAATAAGATAAAAATATTTTTTTGGTGAATTGTAACTTTTTACTTTTATTTACCACGGTAAAAAGTAAATAGGGTAATTAAGGGTAAAAATGATATTATTATTACCTTAACCCATGTCCTAATTATATTGGATAAGTGTAATTCGTCAAAAAACAACCTTAAGAAAAAAATATGACCCTTTAGGTCCACTTGGATTAGATTAAGACATTTATTGTTGTTTTATTTAAAGAAGAGTTAAAAGAGTTAAAATCAATGTTTAATAACTAAACCATTTTTAATATAGGGTTATACATAAGATAAATTTGGATATAAATATTCATTATAAATATAAAACGATTTCATAAATAATTGTATTTTATTTATAATTTTTAGATATTAAATAATTAAATTTATAAATGACACACTGATGATGCAGTAATTACCTTATTAATGAAATAATCAAATAAATCGTACTATAAATATTAAAATAAATATATTTTCAAAGTTTTTATGACATACAAGAATTTTAAAGGTGAATACGACATGTTAGTTTTGATTAAATTTTTTTTGAAGTAATCAGGCTATTAATATTTTAATAAAAAACAAATAACAAATCGTGTCAAAATTGACAGAAAACAGTTTTTAAAACAAATATTATATTATTAACAGATATAATGGTCCTAAAAATATAAGGATTGGCTAAAAAAATAATATAATAATATATATGACATTAATGAACCAATTGGTGTTCTATTGTAAGTTTATAGTATGTTTAATAGCCATATAATATAAATATACAAAGAGCCATGGTAAATGTCAAACTAATTAACTAAGAGTTAAAACTAAAAGATAAGGTTACTATAATGACCCAAACCTATCTAAAACCCATTGGTTGAGTTGATTTCGACCCATCACATCCATAGACTAGAATTAAGTCACTTTGGAGCCATTATAATCCGAATATGAATTTATTATAAAATAATATTTTATGTTTTTCCAAAGGTGCCCCACACACCACTTATAAAAGGGTACTCCTCTTTCTCTCAATTTCACACATTAAAATAATTTTGGCTCAGCCAAACACTACCAAAATACTCTCTCAACTATCCTCCCTTAAACCTAGAGTCCCTCCTTTAGTCAGTAAGCCATCTTAAGGAGACATTTTTATCACATCAAAAGGAAGAACCCGAAGAAGTGGTATTAATTTCACCACCCTCTTTCAAGTTCTTTTCTTATTCCACTTCTTATTTGATTGTTATTTCAATTATAAAATAATTAATCCAGTATATTATATATAATGTGATGTTATTATAAATATGACACAACTTTATTCATTATTCTATCAATCTTATGAATGATTATGTCACTATGTGTGCGTACGTACAGCTTACCGTCTGCACGCCGTGGTGTAATTTGTTATTCAAAACTATGTTATTTGGATGGATATAATGATGAGTAATATGCATATATATAATAAAAATAACATGCTAATGTCTCTTTAAAATTAATATACCATCCAATTCCACACATTTAAGTAAATTATATTGTCGCTCCTGCGTACGTACGGATTACCATCTCCACGACGTGAGGAGATTCATTTCCACATTCACCATTCATCAAAAATTATAAATATATATATTACTAAAAAGTATGTAATATACGAAATAATAATGATAATGGAGATATATATATATATGTACTTACATATATCTTATTCACTTAGTTCCGTTCAACACGATAAGAAAAAAGGAAAAATCATTTATGCGTACGTACGGACTACTGTCTCCATAAACGGTGTTTTTCATTTCATATATATGTATATTATACACATTTATATATTAAATATATATGATATATAAAAAATTATTTCTATTCAGGAAGTATTTAAATCTTTTTCTAAGTGATACAATCAAGAGTTACAAGTTAAAACATGTACGATAAAGAAAGCGATTATTTCCTAAAATGTTAATTTAACATGGAAATTATTATTAAATGGGTTGTATAAAGTCATAAATGAATCTTGTATGAGATAATATATATTAACATGGTCCTGGTATAATTTAATAACATACTACGATCTTCATACAGTAGGTTGAACTTTCCCTCCACCAATGGAATGTGCAAGGTAAGGGTTAATTCCTCAATCTCATTATTATCCGAGATTGTTTATATGTAAGTATTTACTGGGACATTTTTATCATCCATGTCAGTTTTTTCATAAAAATTATTTCAAAATGATTATTTTAAGGCTTTTTGAAAGGTAATATTTATGAAGATTATAATTTTAATTGTTTTAAAGATTTACTTTTCTAAATCTTTTTAATTAATGTCCATGTTTTCAAAATTATTTTAATGATTTTTTTATATGGACATGAATGTTTTGAAATGATAATTCTTTTCAAAAGTCTCAAAGTCGTATGGGACACTTTGATTCAAAAATGTCTTTAAATTTATTCCTTTCTAAATTGTGTGACTTTTCAATGTTTTAATGAAAAAGTGATATTTCTCTCAAAGAGTTTTACAAATCATTTTCATCGATGTCAACATCCTTTGATGGATTTTAAGCTTATTTGAGGTTGATTTATTATTATACAAAACATCAATATTGTATTTAAGGTTTTTTGATATGTTTGACTGTGGATGTGTTATTTTTATACCATTCATGGATTATGGAGAAAGTATTGACATAATGTATGGTAGTTTTAACACAAATGTTTATGTTATGTTTAAACCTGTTCATATGAGGAATGAATTGGACTTAGTAAGTGAATGGTGGTGCCCGCTATAGCTCCTCGATGCATCGGTAGGACTCATGAGACAAACTAGTGTCTTGGTACAAGGCCTTGAAAAAAACTTATTTGTAGTCTTGTCACAAGACCATGACTACGTGTTTCTGATAGTCTAGCATTATGCATTCCTTCATTATAAAAGTGGTTATTGATATTGAATGTGATTATTCGACTAGTAGATTATCCATGTGAATAAGTAAATGGAATTATTTCATTTTTTCTTTGCCATATTATGCTGAAGTTCAAGTTTAAAAGGCTTTTGTTTTAGTTATACATTGCCTTAAATGTTTATGTTTATTTATGAAAGTTTCCGCGATATTGTTATCCTTACTGAGCATCTCAGCTCACCCCTTTCAATGTTTTATTTTTTCCAGGATGTGAAGAAGTATTTTATGAATGACCTCCAAGGATAATATGAGGGGATATTAAGACAAGATTTTGTTGTACTTTTTATAAATTTATGATGTAATGTAAACTTTATGAATCTGTCCAGTGATTCATAGACTACTAAACCAATTGGTCTTTCGAGACTTGACCTTTTGTGATAATGCCAATGTTATGTAATAATGCACCGACTTTGGGTAACTGGGGTCAGGGAGTTAAAGTTGGTATTAGAGGAAGTTTAGTACAAACCTTGGAATCTAGATTTAGATTAAATCTGACTAGAGCACATAGCCTTAAGATAGAATTTTAGGATTAGTATAAAATAACTTCCTAGAATTTTGGTATTGTAGAGATTTTGTGAGTTTTCCGAGAAATACATCCCTGTCTTGATACGAGCTGGTTGAGTTGGCTCTGGAACATATGTACCTAGGGGTAAAACCCATAAACACCGCTTTGATCTAGACTCGAATAGGAAATAGTGCACGACAATGGGCCTTGCATCACTCTTGGTTGTGACACTCCCAGGGGATATGCATAGGATAATTATCATTTTCATTACAAACCATTATGAAGGATATATGAGTATATATATCCTCAAAGAAGACATTTTTCTTATTTTGGATTATGTCCATAAACTGTTTAGATTATGTTAAGTGTTTTATAAGTTTAAGATTAGGTATTCTGATTCATAAACTAATCTAGTGTATGCCATTGTTTAGAAATGGATCCTAGTAGTAGGAATCAGAACTCCAGAAATACGCATGATCCAAAGAGTAAGAAGAATCATATCTTTCACAGTCTTAAGCCAGAATTTAGAAGGGAAATAGTCTCCTACATATTATCATCATAGGAAGAAATAGTATCATGTGTTTATAGGATAAGTAACAAATTCTCAGAGTCATATGGCTTTGAAGGGAATCCAGAGAAGAAAAGGATGGAATTGTGAAGGACAGATAAAGGGAAGAAGGTAAGGAAGGATTTTTTCATATGTGATAACTGTGGAAAGAATCACCTTAGAAAATTCTTGAAAGGAATGGGAGTATGTTATATGTGTCGAAAAAAGGACACCATGTTCGTGATTGTGAGGGTAAGAAAAAGGTTTCAAATTTACAATGCTTCATCTGAATAGAGTGTGGACACTACGCGAATCAATGTTCAAATAATCAGAGTATACCCCAAATGATGCTGTTGGATAATAATAAAGTTATGATACTACCACAGATGAAGAGGAATGACTAGTTTTCTTATGTTGTTATTAAAGAATTATTTAATTTGAGTTTAGTATCAACGATGTACTGGTTATATGAATTATGGAGATAAATAAAGATTGTACTACAGTAATAGTTCATTGAGGATTTGAGATTATATGGTACTATGAAAAGTGACTCAACATCAAGTCAAACATTTTTTTTTTTGAAAATACATGGCTTTGAGGCCCTCATTTCAAATTGAATGGATGAAATTTATTGATGGGGGGAATAATGTAACACCCCAAGATTTCATAATACATTAGTTTTTCAAAGTAATTAAATAACTTACACTGCACGCAACATCAAATTCAAGCGCACCACGACATACCAAACTAGTCGTTCAAAAGCGGTTATGAATAATATTAACAGAATTTTGAATTTTATATAACCCTTATATGTTTAGAATCCATATTATGAGTTTCATAGAAATAATGTAAGGAAATATTAATTTTTTTCATATAAAAGATATATTTTTAAAAAAATGTGATTTTACCTCCTTTTGATGGCAAACCCTTTTTCAATCCAATATTTGGAAGTTTTATATATTCAATTTTAAAAAAATAAACTTATTCTTTGGGATCAGGACCTAATAATTTAATTTCAATAAATTGTTTTGTGCTTTTCCGATAATGTTCATATTTGGGTGAATAGTGAAAAATGATATATTTTAACTGAAAACAATTTTTTTAATCAAAATAATTTATCGTGTTAAACTATACTTATGAATGATTTGGTTGTATAATTAGATTATATTTTTACCATTTTATCCAATGTTGGTCATTGGAAGTAATTTCACATTGAAATTGGACATAAACAAATGTCAATCTTTTGGTAGTTATTATTTCATAATAATACACTTTTTGGTTTTGACAACGAGAATTAATTTTAAACTTATAAATGTAATATCTATGTTTTTAGTTTGGTAAAATATACTTCATTTTTGAATTCATAATATCAAAATTATCTTAGGGTGAAGTTTTGGTATTTTTATGAAAACCTTCAATTTTTGGTGAATACTAAAAAACACTGAGTTATAGTTTAAAACCGATTTTTTTTTAAATATTTATATATTTTATTTGAATTTATTTTAGGTGTAAAAAGACACATTATATCTATATAATTTCAATGTAATTAATTGGGGTCAATTTATAATAATTTTAGATATATAAAAATTTTATCGAACTTTTCACTGTCCTTTACCCACCTCCTTGGACAATTTGCAAATTCACATAAAATTTAATTTTACAACCTTTGTGAGTGGAATTTCAAAAATCCGAGAGATACGGTTAATATCAATGTGTAAAATTGGGTTCCATAAGATGAAAATAATTTTTGGTGAATAGGAACTTTTTACCTCGGTAATTAAGGGTAAAAATGATATTATTATTACATAACACTTGTTCTAATTCTATTGGATAAGTGTAATTCGACAAAAAACAACCATAGAAATAAAATATGACCCTTTAGGTCCAATTGTATTAGATTAAGACATTTATTATTATTTTATTTAAAAAAGAGTTAAAAGAGTTAAAATGAAAGTTTAATAACTAAACCATTTTTAATATAGGGTTATACATAAGATAAATTCGACTATAATTATTCATTAGAAATAGAAAAATATTTCCTACATTGTGGTATTTTATTTATAATTTTTTGAGATTAAATAATGAAATTTATTAATGACACACTGATGATGTAGTAATTACCTTATTAATGACAGAATCAAATAAATGATATTATCAATATTAAAATAAATATAATTTCAAAGTTTTTATGACATACACGAATTTTCTAGGTGAATATGACATGTTAGTATAGATTCAATGTATTTTTTTGAATTAATAATGCTGTTATTATTTTAACAAAAAACAAATACCAAATAGTGTCACAATTGATATAAAATATTTTTTAAAACAAATATTATTTTATTAAATAGATAAAATGGTCCTAAAAATCTAACGTTTAAAAAAAAGACTTATATAATAATATATATTTCATTAATGAACCAATTGAGGTTATATTGGATGTTTATAGTATGTTTATTATCCATATAATATAAAAATACAAAGAGACATGGTAAATGTCAAACTAATTAACTAAGAGTTAAAACTAAAATATAAGGTTAATGTAATGACACAAACCTATCTAAAACCCATTTTTTGATTGGATTTCGACCCATCCCCTACCTTGCCTCGATATAATTCATGTTTGAGCCATTATAAACTGAATATGAATTTATTATAAAATATTATTTTATATTTTTCCAAAGGTGCCCCTCACCCCTCTTATAAAAGGGCACTCCCCCTTTCTCTCCATTTCACACCTTCAAATCCTTTTGTGTAACACCCCGAGATTTTACGAAAAATATTCTTTTTAATTTCATTAATGTATTTTGTTGTACGCTACACCAAAAGAAGCTTGCTCAACACGCAACCATGACTTGTCTTGCATTACACGCAATCGCGACCTTCCTCGATAGTGTGTGTAGTACGCAATACCGAGTTTCACTAAACAACGATATGTTATTAAAATATTATTAAAACTAGTCGTTATGAATAGTAATAACCACCTTTTAAAATTTTAGAAATTTTATCTCTTAAAATGGACTTCATTTTTGGATTCGGAGTAACGAATTTATCCTAAGGTGAAATTTTGGTACTTTTCGGATAACTTTCATATTCTAATAAATAGTGAAAATTACTAAATTTTAATTAAAAAAAACATTTTTAATCAAAATAATTAATAGTGATAAATTACTAATTTGAGTGGTTTTAAAGTATATTTAGAATATATTTTTACAATTTAATACAATGTTGGTCATTGGATGTAATTTCACATTTAAACTAGTTATAAACAAGTGTCAATCTCTTGATAGTTATTATCTCTTAAAAACACGCCATTTGTTTTGACGACGGAAGTTAATTTTTAAATTAGTTAATGTAACTGATATGTTTTGAATTTGGTAAAATATACATCATTTTGAGTTCATAATATCAAATATAGCTTAGGCCTAATTTTTGTTATTTTTTTGGAAACTATCATTTTTTGTTGAATAGTGAAACCACTAAGTGGTAGTAAAAAAATGAATTTTTCATAAAACTTAATTTTACCACTTCTGTGAGTGGAATTTCAAAAATCCGAGAGACACGGTTGATGTCATGAAGTAAAATATGGTTCAATTAGATGAAAATTATTTTTGGTGAATACTAACTTTTTACTTTTTTTTACCACGGTTAATATTAAATAGGGTAATTATGGGTAAAAATGATATTATTATTACCCTAAAACATGTCCTAATTCTATTGGATACATGTAATTCGACCAAACACAACCTTATGAATAACATATGACCATTTTGGCCCACATGGATTAGATTAGGACATTTATTATTATTTAATTCAAAGAAGAGTTAAAAGAGTTAAAATCAAAGTTTATTTACTAAAACATTTTTAATATAGGGTTATACATAAGATAAATTAGATTGTAAATATTCATTAGAAAGATAATAATATTTCCAACATAATAATATTTTATTTATAATTTTTAGACATTATATAAATTAATTTATTTATGACAGAATGATGATGAAGTAATTACCATAATAGTGAACAATTATAATAATTGATATTATAAATAGCCAAATAAATATAATTTGATACTTTCTATAAATTCCACTATTTATCTAGGTTAATATGACATGTTAGAATTTATTTAATTAACTTTTTTCGAACTAATAATTCTGTTATGATTTCACAAAAATCAATTACTAAATAGTGTCAAAATTGACATAAAATAGTCTTTAAAACAAATATTATATTATTAATTGTTATTTTATTCCTAAAAATATAAGGTTCGTCCAAATGACTTAGATAAGGTTATATATATTTATAATAAACAACTTGGGGTTCGTTTGGCTTGTTATAGTATGTTTATTAACCTTATAGTGTAAGAACACAAGAAGACACGGTAAAAGTAAAATTATTTAACTTAATGTTAAATCTAAATGATAAGGTTAAAATAGGAACCTAAACTTGTCTAAATTCTATTGTATGATAGGATTGCGATCCATCCCCACCTTAGCTTCGAAATAAATCAATTTGGAGCAATTTAAAACCGAATATGACTTTATAATAAAATAATATTTTTAGTTTTCCAAAGGAGCCCCTCTCCTCCCTTATAAAAGGGCACCCCCTCCCTCTCTTCCTCACAACACTTTGAGCCTTCAAGATCAGCCAAACTCTGACAAATTATTTTCTCAACTTCCCTAGAAACATCCTAGAGGTTATGGTCTTCCTCAAAGTCCAATTTATTTCCCTAAGAGGAGGTCTCAAAGAGGCGCTTCAAAGAAGAGGTAATTTCCGTTACCGATTCTTTCATGTTTATTTCTTCTTCCACTCCTTCTTATTTAGTTGTTTCATTATAAAGTAATAACATCAGTATCAATAATATACCGATATGTTATTATAGGTATGAAACAACCTTATTTCACCATCTATCCATCCTACGGAAAATGAAATCACCGCGCGTGCGTAGGTACGGAATAATGTCTCCACGTCGTGGTGAAATCTATTTTCCACCACCACCTTACGTGGATGGGTATAATGGTGTAAATAATAACTATATATGATTATTTTAAAGTTATATTTTTTCTGAAATAGTATACATGCACTCCAATACAGTCCCACGATCATGAGAACAATATCATCGCTCGTGCATACGTACGGACTACCGTCTCCACGACACGATGAGATTCAGTCTCCACATTAACCATTCATGAATGATTATAAAGTAAATATAATAAGTAATAATGAAATATATGACATAATAATGATACTGTATTTATGTGTATAAATATGTATGTCATCGACTTAATTCCATTCAACTCAATAAAGAAACGAAAACAGCATTCATGTGTACGTACGACCTACCGTCTCCATGAACGGTGTATTTCTTTCCATTTACTGATTTATTATATATATGTATATTCTGAATATATATTATATATAAATAATGTTTTATATTCTGTAATTATGTAATCAAGATCTATGCAATCATATGAATAATTACAAGTCAAAACAAGGACATCAAATGAAACAATTTTACCCAGAACACTCTTTAACATGGAATTTACAAAAGAACGGGTAAAATAAAGTCATAAGTGAACCAGATATGATATCATAACAATGAGTATGATTCTTTAATAAGTCAAGGACATTATTTAAATCATTATAAATGAGGTTCGGACACTTACGAAGCAAATCGGAACTAAGGTAATGGAAATATCACAATCTCATTTTTATCCGAGATTTTTTATACTTTAGTATTTACTGGGGTGTATTTTATCTTCCAAATCCATGTTTCCACAATATTTAATATTATTTACATGCACATACAATTGTTTAAATCCAATTTTACCCTTCGGTGAGTTTTTAGTAAAGGATATGAAAGGAATCTTTTGTCGTTTTTCGTACGTGATACTTTTTGACTTTTCCGACAAAAGTACGAAGAATGTTTTTTTTAACTTATACGGCATGAATGGATTTTTAAAACATTACTTCCATGAAGCTCCATTTACAAGTTTTCAAGTTTATTTTTAATCAACTTCTTTAGTTTAAAATTGTATGACATGTTAAAAAAGAAAAAAAAAATTGAATTTGAAAGGATATTTTCTTCAAGAATGGAGTTCAAGTGTTTTATCAAAATTATTTTCCATCTAAGATAATATAGGGTTCCATTTATATCCCTATTATTACATTGATTTTATTATGTTGTGATGGAATTATTTTTATTAATTCCTTTATCTTATATGAATTGTTTGATGATGTCACGATGTTTAAGATTCTCATTTTTATTACATGGGTTATGCAATAATGTATGATTTATGATTTTGTGGCACACAAAAGAATGGTATCCTTATGAGATGGGTGGGACCTATATCTCCCTCAAATGAATTGGGTAAAGATTTTATATCTCATGAGATAGACATGGCTGGAATGGTAGGTTATACCGGTTCAATGAAACAAGACTGAAATGGGGAGTGAACTCGGTTCAGAAATGGACGTTGTCCACTAAGATAGTCTTGGAAATGAGTCTTGACTAATAAGAAATGATTCTCTATGATTATGTGTGTATGACACATAGTTTCATGTTTTAAGTTATGATTATTGGGATTACATTTCACTACTATGATTTATTCCATGTTATGAAATTATACTCTCTTTTGCAGGTTATGATTTCCAAAATATTATGTTCTTATGAATATGATGTGATTGATATTTCATTTGTTTACCCTTACTGAGCATTTGAGCTCACCCTTTTATGTTTTCTTTTCCACAGGATATAGAGAAAGGTTTTAGGTAAAAAAAGGATGATCTTTATGGGAGATGTTGAAGATCTTTCACCACGATTAGAAGATTTTATTCCGAGTTTCCAAAGACACTAAACTATTACGATCCTTGTGTGTGTGTTTTTGTTACGTATTAAATATTCAGAAAATGTAATATAATTTCCATGTACGTTAAGCTTTGGGTCTCTACAGTTTGTATCAGAGGAAAATTTTAGTCAACCTTTGGAAACTAGGATGCGAAAACGTTAGTGCGATCCCTAGAGATATTTCTAAGGTAGGTCTAGGGATGTACCTAAGGATAAGAATATGTATATGATATAGTCCTAGAACTACGGTAACGATCTTAGAATTTAACCTAATATGTTAGATATTTAGGGTGATCCCTCTTTACTATGTTGTTTTCCCTAGCATGATTTTTTCCTCTCACACTATTCTTTTTGGGTTTTAGAAAATGGCTGGAAACATGAAGATTCGTGATAATAGAGGATATGACGGACAATGGAATGATTTTCATTATGAGAAACCAAATGAAACAGGATCTGGAAGTCCAAACATCGTTATTATTCCTAAACAGAAATCTCATAATATGATCAATAATCTCAACTTTGGTAAGTTTCCCGACTCAGATAATAAGAGAAAGATGGAGTTTCATGATGATCATAGAGGAAAGAAAGTTCAATTTCCCTCATGTAAATCATGTGGTAAGAGGCATCATGGAGATTGTTTCAAAGGAACTGGAAGATGCTTTGGGTGTGGAAAAGAAGGACACAAAGCCAGTAAGTGCAAAGGAAAAGGTTCAGTTAACACCATGGACAAGGATAATGGTATTTCTACGACATCAACAATGATTAGATGTTTTAAATGTGGAATGTACGGGCATTATGCAAACCAATGCCCTAATGGAAAATCTCATGAAGAGAATCAGCGTGGTCATATGGGTAGTATTTATGTGGATGATGATGAGAAGACTACAAATGATATATGAGATGGAAGAAGTATTGAAGCTCAGTTGGTTATTTTAGAAGGTAGTGGAATGATTGTATGTTTATCAAGAGTTATGTTGTATAGTTAATTGTATTATGGAATAAAGAATCATCTAAGGATTGTTACACTATTGTTTTTCCTAAAAGTATTTGAAAGTATATGTTGAATGGTACCAGTAACCATGGAATGTTATTCAGATATTTTTGTAAAGTAGATGATATGCGCATAATGAAAGAATAAGAAGATAATGAGATGTTTGATTGTATTCATGAGCTCATGATTGATATAAGGACTTAGTGATATCATGGGTTGAGTATATATAATTTTGAGGATTTTGCTATGTGGAAAGTGTTAACTTTTAACTGCATTAATGTTTTCACTAAGGTTCAATGGGTATTCATTTTTCAAGAGAATACATGATTAAGGCCTTCGAACATTTGTAATGTGACCAACAAGACATATCTTATGATATATGGGGATCAACGATGGTATTAACATGCTTATTATATGAAATCTCTGGTAATCGTTTTCACTATAATATGACAATGGACTGCAATATTATGGATAAGCCTAAAGATTGGAATGGATTATGTTGGACATAAGTTATATTGTTTATGGATAGAACCTTTATTCGATATTATTGATGGGATTATATAGTAATGTAGTTTTAGAAAAAGGACAACATGCAGGACGGGCGGCATCCCATCGTGTCGGACAAGGCCGTGGGAATCGAACCCACAACCGAAGTGTGACTGGCCTTTATCGCCCACCACTGGCCTAAAGGAAGTAAATGTTTAGTAGAAACTAGTTTTATTTTATTAATCAGTATTATATATGATGTATAAGTCCATTTTGGGAACCATATATCATTAATCTCACTATAGATGGACTTATGTATTTTTTTGATGACTTTTCTAAGCTTCTGTTTGAGATAGATGGAATGACCCATCATTCTATCACATGATCTGCTAACACATCACGAATGACAAATTCAACTACATTAATTTAAGAGATAAAGTTGAAATTGTCTAAAGAACGACCAACAGTGAGACTATACTGAAATCACGAAAGTATTTCTTCTAATTCCAATTTCATCAACTTTAGGGAAACGATCTTCAAAACCAAAAATGTTGTCCTAGTGCTCTTATATCTGATGAATTAGATGGTACCTTAGATCATCACAAATTTATGGCTTTGTGATTGCTGGCTTTTCCATAGCCATGTTCTCTACCACTCTCCCTCAGAACATGATGGTTAGATTTCTCTTCCATATCCATATTTTCACCTATGTGGAAACCCATTGATTAGTTTATTTGGGTAACCGTTATGTTTCATAATTTGTTTTTAAAGATTGGTTTTGTTATTCCTTTTTACGATGTGGTTTTCTATTAATGAAACTTTTGAATAGTAAACCATTTATAACCCTGACGAATTTCGAGGGTGAAATTCATTTTAAGGGGGGTAGAATGTAACACCCCGAGATTTTATGAAAAATATTCTTTTTAATTTCATTAATGTCTTGTGTTGTACGCTACACCAAAATGAGCTTGCTCAACATGCATCCTTGACTTTCCTTTCATTACACGCAATCACGACCTTCCTCGATAGCGTGTGTAGTACGCAATACCGAGTTTCACTAAACAATGATATGCTATTAAAATATTATTAAAACTAGCCGTTACGAATAGTAATAACAACCTTTTAAAATTTTTGAAATTTTATCTCTCAAAATGGACTTAATTTTTGGATTCGGAGTATTGAATTTAGCCTAAGGTGAAATTTTGGTACTTTTCGGATAACTTTCATATTCTGATGAATAGTGAAACTTACTAAATTTTAATTAAAAACAACTTTTTAATCGAAATAATTAATAGTGATAAATTATTAATTTCATTGGTTTTAAAGTATATTTAGAACATATTTTTACAATTTAATACAATGTTGGTCATTGGATATAATTTCACATTTAAACCAGTTATAAACAAGTGTCAATCTTTTGATAGTTATTGTCTCTTAAAAACACGCCATTTGTATTGACGACGGGAATTAATTTTTAAATTAGTTAATGTAACTGATATGTTTTGAATTTGGTAAAATAGACATCATTTTGAGTTTATAATATCAAATATATATTAGGCCTAATTTTTGGTATTTTTTTGGAAACTTTCATTTTTTGATGAATAGTGAAACCACTAAGTGGTAGTAAAAAAAATGAATTTTTCATAAAATTTAATTTTACCACTTTTGTGAGTGGAATTTCAAAAATCCTAGAGACACGGTTGATGTCATTAAGTAAAATGTGGTTCAATGAGATGAAAATATTTTTTTTTTGAATAGTAACTTCTTATTATTTTTTACCACGGGTAAAAGTAAATAGGGTAATTAAGGATAAAATGATATGATTATTACCCTAACACATGTCCTAATTCTATTGGATAAGTTTAATTCGACCAAAAACAACCTTAGGAATAAAATATGACCATTTAGGCCCACTTGGATTAGATTAGGACATATATTATTATTTAATTCAAAGAAGAGTTAAAAGAGTTAAAATCAAAGTTTATTTACCAAAACATTCTTAATATAGGGTTATACATAAGATAATTTTGATTGTAAATATTCATTAGAAATATAATAAGATTTCCTACATAATTATATTTTATTTATAATTTTTAGACATTAAATAAATTAATTTATTTATGACATAATGATGATGCAATAATTACCATAATAGTGAAAAATTATAATAATTGATATTATAAATACCCCAATAAATATAATATGAGACTTTTTATGAATTACACTAATTTTATAGGTTAATATTACATGTTGTTATTTATTTAATTAACTTTTTTCTAACTAATAATTCTGTTATTATTTTCATAAAAATCAATTACTAAATAGTGTCAAAATTGACATAAAATTGTTTTTAAATCAAATATTATATTATTAATTGTTATTTTATTCCTAAAAATATAATGTTCGGCCAAATGACTTATATAATGTTGTATATATAAATAATAAACAACTTGGGATTTGTTTTTCTTGTTATAGTAAGTTTATTAACCTTATAGTGTAAGAACACAAGAAGACACGGTAAAAGTAAAATTATTTAACTTAATGTTAAATCTAAATGATAAGGTTAAAATAGGTTCTATAATTGTCTAAATTCTATTTTATGGGAGGATTTAGATCAATCCCCACCTTATCTTAGAAATAAATCAATTTGGAGCTATTTAATACCGAATATAACTTTATAATAAAATAATATTTTTAGTTTTCCAAAGGAGCCCCTCTCCTCCCTTATAAAAGGGCACTCCCTCTCTCTCTTCCTCACAACACATTGAGCCTTCAAGCTATGAAAACCTCTGCCAAATTCTTTTTTCCACTTCCCTAGAAACATCCTAGAGGTTCTGGTCTTCCTCAAAGACCAATTTTAGTGCCCTAAGAGGAGGTCTCGAAGAGGCGCTTCAAAGAAGATGTAATTTCCATTACCGATTATTTCATATTTATTTCTTCTTCCACTTTTTCTTATTTAGTTGTTTCACTATGAAGTAATAACATCAGTATAACTCATATACCGATATGTTATTATAAGTATGAAACAACCCTATTTCACCATCTATCCATCCTATGGATAATGAAATCACCGCGCGTGCGTACGTACGGAATACCGTCTCCACGCCGTGGTGAAATCTATTTTCCACCACCACCTTACTTGGATGGGTATAATGGTGTAAATAAAAACTATATATGATTATTTTAAAGTGATATTTATTCTGAAATAGTATAAATACACTCCAATACAGTCCCACAATCATGAGAATGATATCATCGCTCGTGCGTACGTACGGACTACCGTCTCCACGACGCGATGAGATTCATTCTCCACATTAACCATTCATGAATGATTATAAAGTAAATATAATAAGTAATCATGAAATATATTACATAATAATGATACTGGATTTATTTGTATATATATGTATTTCATCTACTAAATTCCATTCAACTCAATAAGGAAACGAAAACAGCGTTCATGCGTACGTACGACCTACCGTCTCCATGAACGGTGTATTTCATTCCATTTACTGATTTATTATATATATGTATATTCTGAATATATGTTATATATAAATCATGTTTTATATTCTGGAATTAAGTAATCATGATCTAAGTAATCATATGAATAATTACAAGTCAAAACACAGACGACAAATGAATCAATTTTACCCAAAACGCTCTTTAACATGGAATTTACAAAAGAACGGGTAAAATAAAGTCATAAGTGAACCATATATGATATCATAACAATGATTATGATTCTGGAATAAGTCAATGACATTATTTAAATCATTATACAGGAGGTTCGGACACTTACGAAGCAAATCGGATCTATGGTAAGGGAAATATCACAATCTCATTTTTATCCGAGATTGTTTATACTTTAGTGTTTACTAGGGTGTATTTTATCTTCAAAAACCATGTTTCCTCAATATGTAATATTATTTCTATCCACCTAAAATTGTTTAAATCCAATTTTACCCTTCAGTGAGTTTTTAGTAAAGGATATGAAAGGAATCTTTTGTCATTTTTCATACGAGGTACTTTTTGACTTTTCCGACAAAAGTACGAAGAATGTTTTTTTAACTTATACGGCATGAATGGATTTTTAAAACATTATTTCCAAGAATCTCCCTTTACAAGTTTTCAATTTTATTTTTAATCAACTTATTTAGTTTAAAATTGTATGACATGTTAAAAAAGGAAAATGTTTTTAAATTTGAAAGGATATTTTCCTCAAGATTGGAGTTCAAGTGTTTTATCAAAATTATTTTCCATCTAAGATAATATAGGGTTCTGTTTATATCCCTATTATTACATTGATTTGATTATGTTGTGATGGAATTATTTCTATTAATTCCTGTATCTTATATGAATTGTTTGATGATGTCACGATGTTTAAGATTCCCATTTTTATTACATGGGTTATGCAATGATGTATGATTTATGATTTTGTGGTACACATAAGAATGGTATCATTATGAGATGGGTGGGACCTATATCTCCCTCCAATGCATTGCGTAAAGATTTTATATCTCATGAGATAGACATGGCTGGAATGGTAGGTTATATCGGTTTAGTGAAACAGGACTGAAACGGGGAGTGAACTCGGTTCAGAAATGGACTTTTTCCACTAAGATAGTCTTGGAAATGAGTCTTGACTACTAAGAAATGATTCTATATGATTATGTGTGTATGCCACAAAGATTCATGTTTTAAGTTATGATTATTGGGATTACATATCACTACTAAGATTTATTCCATGTAATGAAATTATGCTCTCTTTTGCAGGTTAAGATTTCCAAAATATTATGTTCTTATGAATATGATGTGATTGTTATTTCTTTTGTTTACCCTTACTGAGCATTTCAGCTCACCCTTTTATGTTTTCTTTTCCCCAAGATATAAAGAATGGTTTTAGGTAAAAAAAGGAAGATCTTTATGGGAGATGTTGAAGATATTTCACCATGATTAGAAGATTATATTCCGAGTTTCCAAAGACACTAAACTATTACGATCCTTGTGTGTGTGTTTTTGTTATGTACTAAGTATTCCGCAAAAGTAATGTAATGTCCATGTGCGTTAATCTTTAGGTCTCTACATTTTGGTTCGGACAGACTCATCCCTAATACTCTCTAAACTATCCTCCCTTTATCAAAGAGTCCCTCCTTTAGTTAGAAGGGAAACTTTAGGATCCCTTTTGATAAAATCAAAAGGAATAACCCGAAGAAGAGGTAATAATTTCACCACCCTCTTTCACGTTCTTTTATTCTTCCACATCTTATTTATTTGTTATTTCAATTATAAAAAAATAACTCTAGTATATTCTATATACTGTAATGTTATTATAAATATGTCACAACATTATTCATTATTCTATCCATCTTATGAATGATAATGTCACCATGCGTGCGTACGTACGGCTTACCGTCTCCACGCCGTGGGGTAATTTGTTATTCAATACTATGTTATTTGGATGGATAAAATGATGAGTAATATGTATATAAATAATGAAAATAACATGATAATGTCTTTTTAAAATTAATATACCATCCAATTCCACACCTTTAGGTAAATGATATTGTCGCTCGTGCGTACATACGGATTACTGTCTCCACGACGCGATGAGATTCATTTCCACATTCAACATTCATCGACAATTATAAAAATATATATATTACTAATAAGTATGTAATATAAGAAATAATAATGATACTAGAGATATATTTATATATATATATATATACATACATATATCTTATTCACTTAGTTCCGTTCAACGCGATATGAAAATGGAAACAACGTTTATGCGTACGTACAAACTACCATCTCCATAAATGGTGTTTTTCATTTAATATATATGTCTATTATACTTATTTATATTCTAAATATATATGATATATAAATCATTTTTTATATTATGGATGTATTTAAATCTTGGTCTAAGTGAAACAATCAAGAGTAACAAGTTAAAACACGTACGAAAAAGAATGTGATTATTTCCTGAAAAGTTAATTTAACTTGGAAATTATTATTAAATTGGTAGTATAAAGTTCTAAATGAATCATGTATGAGATAATATATATTAACATGTTTATTGTATAATTTAATAACATACTACTATCTTCATACAGGAGGTTAAATTTACCCTTGACCAAAGGAAAGTGCAAGGTAAGGGTTAATTCCTCAATCTCATTATTATCTGAGATTGTTTTATGTGTTAGTATTTACTGGGACATTTTTATAATCCATGTCCATTTTTTATAAAAATAATTTCAAAATGAATATTTTAAGTGTTTGTTAAAGGTAATCTTTATCGTGATCATAATTTTAATTTTTTTAAAGATTTTTCTTTCTAAATATTTTTAATTAATGTCCATGTTCTCAAAATGATTTTAAAAATTTATTGATATGGACATGAATGTTTTGAAATGATAATTATTTTAAAAAAAATCAAAGTGGTATGGGACACTATTATTCAAAAGTTTCTTTAAATTTCTTCCTTTCTAAATTGTGTGACTTTTAAATTTTTTCATGAAAAATGTATATTTCTCTCAAAGAGTTTTACAAATCGTTTTCATCTATGTCAACATCCTTTGATAGATTTTAAGCTTATTTGAAGTTGATTTATTATGATACAAAACATCCATATATTATAGGTGGTTTTGTGATATGTTTGACTCTGGATGCATTATTTCTATACCATTCATGGTTTATGGAGAAAGTATTGACATTTCATATGCTAGTTTTAATACGAATGTTTATGTTATGTTTAAACCTATTCATATGAGGAATGAATTGGACTTAATAAGTGAAGGGTGGAGCCCGCTATAGCTCCTCGATGCATTGGTAGGTCTCATGAGACAAACTAGTGTCTTTTCACAAGGCCTTGACAAAATCTTATCTATAGTCTTGGCACAAGGCCTTGATTATATGGTTATGATAGTCTGGAATTATGAATTCCATCATTATGAAAGTGGTTTTTGATATTGCATGTGATTATTTGACTAGTAGAATATCCATGTGAAATAGTAAATGGTATTATTTCATTTTATTTTTTCCATATTATGCTAATGTTCAAGTATAAAAGGCTTTTATTTTAGTTATACACTTCCTTAAATGTTTATGCTTATTTATGAAAGTTTCTACTATATTGTTATCCTTACTGGGCATTTGAGATCACCCCTTTCAATGTTTTATTTTTTCTAAGATGTGAAGAAGTATTTTATGAATGACCTGTAGGGATATGATGAGGGGATATGAAGACAGTATGTTGTTGTAGTTTTTTTCACTTTATGATATAATGTAAACTTTATGAATGTATCTAGTGATTCAAAGGCTACTAAACTAACCGGTCTGTCGAGAAATGATCTTTTGTGATCATGAAAATGTTATGTAATAATGCACCGACTCTGGGTAACTGGGATCAGGGGGTTACAGATAGGGTGGATTAGCCTATAGAAACATAAGAAGTACAGAATATAATATAGCTCAAAACAACACTCTGGGAGAACCTAGTCTTATATTGAACAATAGTTAACATCTCTCAAACTACTGGTTTCCACTACATAGACTAGATAACCTATAAGCATATATCCATTTAAATAGATATATTAAGTTACTCATCTATTTTTATCAATGTATCCTTACATAATTAATTATTTAACCATTAATTAACCATTATTAATTACAGATTACATTTCATTAGCATCACACCATGTTCCATTCCCTCCGAGCATTACCAAACCATGTCCACAGCTTCTTATAAATATTACGTCATCATTGCATCACACCAAGATCTAACACCTTGGGTAAACATCATTTATTCATTCATTTATTAAAAACATTATTACTTTCCCATAATTACAGGTATTTTAGAAAATAAAAAATAAACTACCAAACACAAGGGACTCAACATGGTTAGTAGATGGACTACCCCTTTAGCCTTTTCCACATATAGCAGGATCATTCCCCTATCCATCCTCAAGAGGCTAAACACGGAAAGAACATGGAGTACCCCACATAACATTTCCTCCATCGGATAGAGGGTATACAAGACCGTATAGCTTAAGCTATGGATAATTTGAATTAGATAAACTAGAAAAATTATTCAACAAGCGTCCAAAATTCACACCCGACCCATTTCATAATCTCTATTGTCCTACCCGACTACCACATGAATAAACCCTTTCAATCTCAATACTTTAAGAGTCAAATGATACCCCAAACCTAGGCCATCCCTACCCCACATACCACAATAGCCTCCCATGCTTAGCCATGCCATGATCACTCCACAACACAAGCTCCAGGAAAACAATCACCAAGATAGTGGGATCACTGCCCCATACAAGGCATTTGGCCATTACACACAATGAGCACTCATGGCTCCAAGCATAAGGCCTGTGGAAATTAAATGTAAGAGGGTAAATCAAAACCCAATGAGAATTTTATTTTATAAAATATCCAGTTATTTAATCCATAATGAATTAGGCGGTTCATTTGAACATTTATAACTGTATCCAATCGATTAACAAAAGATTACCACAACAATAAATGAATTAAAAAACATTCCCTTTTATCATTAAAAAATTAAATTAATATTAATACCAACTTTAAATTATTTACTTATATTCATCAAGAATTAAATTATAAAAAAATAAAGCATAGAGGTCACACTATCTAGAAAAAAGAAAAGGTCACAACATATGATTGATACAAATTTATTTATCCAATTCCAATATTAATTATGTCTATTCCATTGTGATCCAGCGAGCTAAAACATGGTAAATCTATAGTTTCATGTAAAATAATAGAGAAACCAAGAATCCCCTATGTAAAAGTTTTTTAGATGTTATTTTCCCAAGAATGGCCAACACAACAGATCAGGATCCCCTCTCTGAGAAGGCTAAATTAACTAGAGGACACATAGACACCACTACACCAACAAAAACCCATGAAAACATGATTAGAAACAGGGAGATCATATGACATAACATTTCAAGGAGAGATATACGAAGATGATCCTAGAATAATGGTAGTAGAACATACCTTATATTGATGATGGATCGATACTTCCTTGTTTCCCCAAAACAGGGGTGCGCATGCCATAGGATGAAACTCTAGGGAATACATAATACAAGGCTACATCAATACACATGACTTGTATGGGAAGGAAGGAAAGGTTCTAGAATCCTTCAATAGGTAATAATAATGAAGAATAATGAAGGAAGATATCTCATATGTTTAAAAGATTTAATGAGGTAGTGTTTTAAGATATGCTGGATTTTCCATTAAGATTGGATCTATCAAAGATCACCAATTTTGATAGAGTAAAAGCTTCTAGATTATTAATAAAAACTACTATAGGAGTTATGGCCTTTTAATCAACATTAAAAACCTTAAACAAATACTTTTGATGAATTTTACGTCAATGGTAATGTCAAATCAGAGAAACTATTGGAAATCTGGAATAATAAAGAAATTTGATAAAGTAAATGAAATTGATCTGGAAACAATGTTCATGAGAAAATTTTTGTACCTCTGTTTCTATGCAACCATTTCGGTGCCTCAATTTCAGTGCCACCATTTCTGTTCTAGGTTTTATGTTCCACCATTTGGGTGCCACCATTTTTGTGCCACCATTTATATTCCACCATTTCTTTTCCACTGTTTATGTTCCATAGTTTGGTGTCACCACATCAGTGCCCAAATTTCAGTTCCACTATTTCGGCACCACTATTTATGCTCTACCCATTCAGTTCTACTGTATTAGTTCCACCGATTAGGTGCCACAATTTCGATGCCACCATTACGATGCCACCATTTTGGGGCCAAAATTTTGGTGCAACCATTTTTGTTCAACCATTTCTTTGAAACCATTTTTGTTCCACCATTTCGGTGCCATCATTTCTGTGCCACAGTTTCAGAAATTTGGCAAAGGAAATGACATTGTTTTGGATATACTATTCATTGTACTAAAAATTGGCAAAGTGTTGGAGATAAGTCATCTTGAATTATCCAAAAACCTCAAAAACCATATTTTAGAAAAAGAATGGATCAAGGAGGTCCAATACATTACATCAGATACCTCTCAAAACATTCTCATCCCTGAGAATCTAAAACCAACCTAGATAGGAAACATAAAATGTGGTCCAAACAACCACTCTTCAAGATAACTCTCAGAGATCTCACCACCAATAGAGATCAAATACATTAAAAATAAACACATAAAACCACAAGACACCCACAACTTAATTGAAAACACTATTTCTTGGGAGATACCTCTCAAAAGATACAAAGACAAAAAGTCATCAATAGAATGAAATCTCGTAACAAACAATGGTCTACAACTGTGAACAAAACATCATTACAAAGAATGATTTAATCATTAAAGAACATGGGGTACTGAGAACTTATATTCAAATAATGTTCACAAATACTTTCCTCCAAAACACTATGCTTTCATAAGATACAAATCAAGGGCATAACATGACTATGAAACACCTTCTCTTTATGGTTTTGGATCTCTATAGGCTGCTCCTCGAAGGTTGCTTCATTGCAAACATCGATCTCACCCCAAGTGATTAGTAGAGAGTGGTTGCAAAGATAATGATGGAGCACTGACACATGATAATCATCATGTATTTGGATCATCTATGGGGGTAGTGCTACCCGATATGTCATGGATCCAACATTATGTAATATCTCTAAAGGCCCAACAAACTAAGGTGAAAGCTTACTCCCATAACCAAACCGTTACAAAAAACAATGGGGAGTCACCTTTAGAAAAGTATGATCCCCAACATCAAACTCCAGAGGTATCCTCCTATGATCATCATTGGATTTTTGATGATCTTGTACTGCCTTAATCCTATTCATAATTACCTGAACAACCTTCATTGTATTTTGTACTAGCTCGAGTCTGATAATTGTAGATTCCTTGAACCCATTGCTACACAACAAAGAAAATAAATTTCAGCAATAAGAGGCTCCAAAAAGTTCTATAATGATGGTGGAGTGGATACTATTTTTGTAAGTGAACTCTTCCACGAGAAGGTGCCTCATCCACAAACCTCTGAAATGTAGGACAGAAGAGCGCAAAATGTATTGAAGAGTCTAGATGGTATGCTAAGTCTGACCATCTGAAAAGTATTTATACGGCATAGCTGAGAATCAAAATCCTGTTGGATACCTCTGCACAACCTAGAACTAAAATGGGAATCTTGATCATAATTTATGGTCCTTGGGACTCTGCAAAGTTTGACCACCTCCTCCAGATACTTCCTCGACAATTCCTCTACTAAGCTCATCTCCTTAATCGCTATGAAGTGGGATGATTACATCAGGAAATTCTCAACCACTTTTATTGTGTCATAGAATCCCTGAACTCAAGGTAAACTTTTAACAAAATCAATCATGATGTCCTCCCAGTTCCACTAAGGAACATCGAACGACTGGAGAAAACCAATGAGAAGACGGTGCTTGGACTTGACCTTATTTCATACCAATCATCGATGCACAAACTCATTAACCGCATGCTTCAAACCAGTCCACCAAAACAGACTCCTCATAGCACGGTACATTTTGATCATTCTAGGATATACCGATAAGGGAGAACCATGGAACTCCATGAAAACCATCTCATATATCACCAAAGGATTGAAAAGCCTTCTATGAGACAACAATCAATGTTGTTAATCCTCAGACCAACCCTCATGGGCTTCACTATAAACAACTGAGTCTCTCTAGACCTCTACCTCAACATCACCCAACCAGGACTCTTCTACCTGCTACACCATAGATGACTGCAGCGTCATCTGGAAAAGACATCCTCTACCCCCAACTTCTCCCATATTCAAATGCAGCACAAAATGATCTTCCAGCGCACTCACCAATGAGGTAATGTCTCCACCACCTCAGAGAAAACATCGCTTCCACAAACTCAAGATCATGGCTGGCGTTGTTACGTTCATGGGGACGTATCTTCCATGACCAATAAGAAATGACTTATCACTACTTTATTAGAACATAGCCAAACCCAAGATGTGAAGAATCACAAAAAAGGTCAAACAGAAGTCCCTTTGGTATAATAAATATAATAGGATCACTGACACTAGTAGAAAAATGTTTTTGAATGTCAGTTTTTAACAGACGTTGAAGCTGCCGACGTAAAAAATATGACTTTTTAGGTCTGTTTTTGTAAAATGACAGAAAAAATTAATAACATTCGTTTTTTTGTGTCGGTTTTCTAAAAACATGATGCCAAAAAATCCATCCATATCATTTCTGGCATCGGTTTCCTTAAAAACCGATGCCAAAAAGTTTCAAAAAATAGTTTCAGCATCAGTTTTTTTTTAAATTATTCCATAAATGAAACCAAAAAAATTTTGGCGTCATTTTTTACAAAAACTAATACCAAAAAGAAACCTTTTCTTCTTCCATGTTTTAGAGATTTTCCAAAACATCAATTTTATAGGTAGTGGAGCAAAAACAAGGTTACAGATCAAAAGTTATGGTTTCTAGAAATTGAACTTGTCAATGTTTCTATTGGTACCACTCCTATAAATTTTTTTTTGTTAAACATAAATTAAAATAACACACACCACAATAAAATGGTGATCGATAATTAAATTTACACCATATTTGTTGAATCGCATTTGAATGTTCTATATTTTTTACTAGATAATAATAATAAATCATCTCTATAACCAAACTAATCAAGCTATTTTGTAATAAAGGAAAAGAATAACAAATAAATGATTTGAATATGTACCATGTTCAAATTAACTATTGAAGGCATGTTGCAAACATGATTTAATTGAAGTCGTTGAAAATGCTGAACGAAGGATGAAATGGATTTATATCTAGAAAACAAAAATATTTTTCTATAGCGTTGTATGGAAATATTGGTGGGTATTAAAAAAGTTAATCATGTGTTTTGAAAAAATTGAAATTTTGATCTCACATATTGGAGAATACTCTTTGGTGTCGTTTCTTTTGAGACTGACATGAAAGAGGATTTACAGCGGCATTTTGGCGTTGGGTTTGTAGAAAACAGACGCCAAAAATTCCAATTGATATCTTTTTTGGTGTCGGGTTTTTTAAAATCCGATGTGAAAAACTAAAAAAAATATATTTTGGCATTGGATTTTAAAAAAAAATGACGTGAAAAATAAAATAAACTATTTTTGGAATCAGGTTTTATGAAAATTGATTCCAAAAATGAGAAAAAAAATTCAAAGTTTTAGATACTTTGTTACGCTTCGATTTGACTAGTCGTGGAGCAAAAATGGAGTTACAGATTAAAATATACAATATTTGAAATATGGACTTCTTTAATAAATCTATTAGAGAAGATCAACATCTAACAACCATAACTTTTAATCTGTAACTCCATTTTTTCTCCAGAAAGTGTTAAATCAATGCTTATAAAATAATATACAACTTAGTAAAAAATATAATTTTCGGCATCAGTTTTTGTAAAAACCGACACTCAAAATATTTTTTTTCTTTGTAGCGCCTGTTTTAAAATAAAACGATGCTAGAAATTCTACATAAACATATATTACGTCGGCTTATATGAAAACTATGTCAAACTAATGATGTTAAATACGATTTTTATACTAGTGTGACCAATCTCTCCATTAGATAATTGAAAGCTTCATAACACTGATCAGTCCACAAGAACACATTATCCTTCCTAGTAAAAGTTGTCAGAAGAGTTGTAACCTAAGAAAAATCTTCCACTAACCTCATGTAATATCCTATCAGACCAAGAAAAAATCGCATCTCTACCACTGTTTGGGGAGTTTTCCAAGACCCAACTGAATCTATCTTTGATGGATCCAGATCTACTCCCTACTGGGATACAACATTCCCCCTGAAATGAACTTTTTCTACCCAAGAAAAATACTTCAATGAATTTCAAAAAAGAAATTTTCGATAAAGAACTCCAAAAAAACAATATACAGATTATCTCCATGTTCCTCATCAGACACAGAGTACACAAGGATTTTGTCAATGAAACACACCATGAACTAATCCGGGAACTCACATAAGAGAGTGTTCATCAACCCCATTAACACATATGGAGAAGTTTCCACAATGAATGGAATCACAAAGAACTTTTATTACCTATTATGACAAAGAAAGTTGTCTTTAGAATATCATAATCTTTACTCACATATAATGAAACTCAGACCGTTAGTAGATCTTCGAGAACCTAGTCGCACCATTTAGTTGATTGAATAAATTACTAATCTATTGAATTGGATAGGTATTTTTCAATTCCACATTGTTCATTTGATGATAATTGATATAGAACTGTAAACTGGTGTCAACCTTCTTCATGAACAAAATGGTTGTGCCCCATAGTGACACACTCAGCTGAATATAAATACATTACAAAAATCCACCGAGTTGTATATGCATCTCCTGTAACTAATAAAGGTCCATCATATGTGGATAAATAGAGATAGGAGAAGCTCCTAGATGTATCTCTATCCCGATGATGATCTCTCATCGAAGGGATAATTTTACAACCACTTCTGGAAAGACATCGGTGTACTCTTTAATGATCTCGGGGAACACTATCTGTTGAACCTCCCATGAATTGAACAACATTTTAGCAATCACGGATGGAAGAGAAGTAACATGCCTCTGACCTATTCAAGGGTCCCACCCACCAATAATCACTACTGTCTCTCCATAATCATCGAAGAACACCATCTTCCTCTAGAAGAAATCCACAAAATCCTGAACCGAATACAACCAATCTATTCTGAGGATCAAATCATATGATTGTATCAATAAACAATTAAAACATCCCCGAGATTTGTGCTACCGCATCATTTGCTCACAATATATACATACATCAAACATGTTTGCTCTACCTCCAACTAGAAAAGTCAACAACAAGGGAATTGGAAGCCTCTCTACCTCAAGATCCAATGCATGGACATGTTCAGGTGATATGAAGGAGTGTGTGGCTGCAGAGTTAAACAAGGCATACACACAAGTAGAAATAAATAAAATGGTACCTCGAATGACATCTGGCTTGCCTAGTGCTGGCAACACTAATGAATAAAGCTGACCACGACCTACTCCATGGTCTCTTCAACCCTGATGATGACCACCACTACGTCCTCTATCTACTCTCAAGGGATGGGGAGAATTATGATGTATTCTTATTCCATTTCCATATGATCACTTTTGATCCAAAGATGGTGCAACTTGTTGCTGCTACCTTCATTGGAACTACCACAATGGGAGAAACTAGAGTGGAACACCGGGAGCACAGTGACTGATCTGAATGTTCTGGTATTCTCACTACTGGTGACCCTAGCCTCCACAAGAAAAATAAGCACCTAATCCCGTGGTATAGTCCAAAGATCCTCCACCACCAAGGAAACAATATATTGGGGGATGGGACCTACCCCATCAAAACGGAAACACTTCTTCCCAAAAAATCAAGAACCCTTAACCACAACTCTTCTTCATGAGAAATTCTGAAAACTCCCCTAATGTGAAGACCCAGTTTTGGATAATATTCTCTCAATGAAATATGACCTCACCAACACATCATGATATGTCCTCACCATAAACGGGGTGACCTGGAACTAGATCTCTAGACATAAAGCCTCCTCAAAATGTCACACCCTGGCCTCCTCATCTGGAAATAGGTTTGAAGCATATCTTAAAAGGTTATTTAATTGGATTGAAAACTCTTACACACTAGATCTCCTTTGTCGAATGTTATGAAGCTTTTAGAGAATGGACTCCTTCACTGTCAAGGAAAGAAACTCGACTATGAACGTGTCTAGGAATTATACCCATGATATCTCCAACTCCTCGTGATCTGCTGATACACGAACCACCACCGCCTCACAGCCCCACATGGCATCATCACAATAAACTAAAACCTAGTTCTCCTTTAGAGCACAGATTGAGAAAAAATGTATCTCACCCTCCTCCAACCAGTCTTCCATTATTTCATCTGAAGCATATCCCTCATACATATGAAGAATCTAGCATTGACACTCTTGGAGGGTCCTCTATGTTTCTTTTTTTCGACCTTCACATTGTGGTTATCTGATGGTGTAGCTTGCTGGACATCATCTACGCAATCCTAATGAGAACGTCGACCTGGGGACATACCTGTAAAATAAAAAATAGTTAGGGATCCAAAACCTGTAATGTGGAAGTCTCGACATTAATTAATGGTTTTCTATTATTCATTTTATATTAACCAATACCAAGGTATACCCATACCAACACTGGTGTAATGCCGATTGATATATCATCATTTCCTTGGTCTCTACCCTACAACATATTTCATCTCATTTAGTAGACACTTTTAACTTAATGGATGGTGTGTTAGACCATAGGGGGGCCTAAATACTTGCGTCTTATCTGGTATCTAGTGTTTACAACACTTGATAATATTGAATAACAATGTTTTCTATCAAATCCATGATAAATCACTTGTGGATAACTCCAAAATCAATATTATCTGTCAATAATACTTCGGATACCACTCTTTCATGATCCCCTTCCCAAAAACTGTACCCCTCCTAGACTAAAAAATTGTTAAGGGATATAGTGACACCTTAGTCCCATATCCAGTAGGCCTTGGGTTGGCGACTAGCACTGGGGGATTAATGATTAAAGATATGGGATTCATTACCATCTAAGAGAACAAACGAAAAAGAGAGACATAAAACATTCACCAACCAACTCCATATCATAATGCAATATAAAAACAACGCCATGTACACATATGTAATTTCCTGGAAAGACCACTACAAAAAAAATTGGAGAACTACAAGTACCAAAGGAAGAAAAATGACAGTGACCATGAAACCCAACCACCTCTTGCAACCCCAAGCTATTAGTAAGCATCTTGATCTCCAACATTCTCTATGTGGCCTAAAAATAGTTGCATATACGTAGGGTGAGTATAATATTATACTCAGTAAGATCATCCCTTGATCCTCTAGTCCAAATGTAATGAAAGCATACTAAAGCGTTTTGAATGACATTTAAAACCAACTCGACACCTAAACATGTACAGTATCTTTCCAGCCTCGCCATGTCTACTATCACCCAGAATTGCATACAAGATTATATAACAAAATAAAGAATATCAATGAAACATTGCAACCACTTCCTCACTAATTTTCTTCTTTTCCCCAATGTTTCACCTCTTACGCATCTCTCTCCAAAAAGAATTTCTTGCACACTTTTAGGCATTGTACGACAACATCCACCTTGTGCAAAACCATGACTATGTACACATAACCAATGTAACTAAGTAGATTTTATAATCCACCAAAACTCATATAATGTGTATCATATGTCAAGAAATATACCGCAAGCCATTACATCTCATACGCCGAGTAAGGATCCTCAAGCCATCACAACCAATACACGTTACACCTATAGTAGTCCACAGTAAACTATATCCAGGATATATGTGTGTCAATAACAAAATGCCATTAGATCCTTCTATACACATATATGTGGAAAAATAACCATCGTACCTACCAAACCATGTTACTACCAAGAGAGAAGAGAGGGGCCATAGGGGGTAGTCATCTATTCATCCTCCCACAAGAGTATTGGGGAAAACACTCTTCCTAGGGCCCATAATTCCTGAGTTGTTAGTTTCCCTTACTGATAGGGTGGTGTCGGGTATTTAAACACAATAAGTTATGAATATAATATAAATCACACCCACACTATGGGAAAAACCTAGTCATAGACTACACTGTAGATAACGTCTCTTAGACTCCCATATTAACTACTAAGACTAGATATCCTATAAGAATATAACCATTTAAAGAGAGATATTATGTTACATATAAATTTTTATCAGTTTCAAATTATGGAATTAATTATTTGGAAATTAATTAACTATTATTTTTTCTATAATATAATTAATTAAAATCGTATCATGTTCTATTCCCTCCAAGAATAACCAAATCAAGTCATGTGCTCCTCATAAATATTACTTCAAAATTGCATCATAGAAAACTCCAATCCAATGTGTTAATATCATTTATTAAATAATTTATTAATATAATTATAACTTTTATTTTATTACAAGCATTCTTGAAAATCAAAACTAAGCTACAAAACAAAATGGGATCAACATAGTGATTAGATGGACTACATAAAATGCATTTTCCTCCTGTATTAGAAGCGTAGACCCATCCATCCTTGAGAGGAGGATCATGGAAAGAATTTGGAATACCCCTCTTGTCTTCACCTCCTTTAGAACGAGGGTAATCAAGACCATATGCCTTAATATGTGGGAAAAGTAAAGAAGAATTTTTTAAATGGTTGGGGTTGAAGCCTTATTTATTATTAAAGCAAAAAAGACCTCTTTAACTAGGTAGAGGGAGACCCATTATATAGCCTGAAGGACTTGTGGGAATTTAGCCCATTACAAGGCCCGTAGGTCCAAATTATTAGCGCAAGGCCCATTCTGTGAATAGTACCTCAACAGTACCACAACTATAGTACCACACAGTACACCCCGCTGCTACAGTTCCCTACCACCGCTACAGTGACCTACCGCCACTACAGTTCTTACTATTGCTATAGTGCAACCACTGCTACAGAGCACTCTAATATTGCTTGAATACCCTATGCCCATTGGGTTTTGAAAAACCAATAAGTTTTATTAAGCATCCAACATTCATAACCAGCCAGATTCCTTAACTTTGGTGTCCTCCCTGACACCCATTTGCAAACACCAATAAATCATTCCACTATATGTTTCAACTAATAACCCAACCCCTAGGACTCCCTACCCCACATACAACAATATCCTACCTGGATCATCTATCCCTGGCTTACACCACAACACAAGTAGCAGGAAAACAATACACAAGCAATTGTGATCTTGGCCTTATGCAAGGCATCTTTCTTTCACACACAATAAGCACTCATAACTCCAAGCATAAGGCTCATAGACATTACAAGAAGAAGGGTAAGTTATAACTCGTCCATGTGTTATAATTTATCAAACATGTAGTTTTTAAATCCATCATTAATTATTTTTCTCATTCTAACATGCATAACATCATCCTTTCGATTATCAACAGTTCACCACAACAACTAGATTTAAAAACATTCTTGTTTATCTTTATCAATTTAACTTTAAATTAATCCCAACAATATGTACATTACCATTTTCAATCAAGAATAAAATTCTAAATAAATCAAGCATATATATATCACACTATCTAGAAAAAAGTTGAGGTAACAACTTTTGATCGAAACCAATTTATTTTTTGGGTTCATATATTTATTATGTAAATTTGATTGTGTAACAGTGAGATAAAACATTTAAACTCTAGATCTACTCATAAAATAGTAGATATTCCATGAATCCCCTACCTCAAAAGATTTCAGATGTTCTTTGCACAAGAATGAAAAACACAACAGATCATGATCACCTCTCCCAGAATACTGCATCCACCATAGGATGTAGAGACAACACCACACATCCCAATTCCAAAGAAAAATACACTACCAACCTGGAGTTCACATGACATAACATTGAAAGGTGGAACAGAAGGAGGGGAACCCAAAAGAACAACGATATAATATAGATTATATCAAAGACAGATCGACACATCTTAGTATCACCAAAATAGTGTGTGCACATGCAGTAGGATGAAACTCTAGCGAGGACATGATTTAAGGATTCAACAATACACATGAATCCTACGGGAAGGAAGAAAATCATAGAGTTTATTGCACTTGAAAACTATGATGTCCCTAGGCCCAGAATTCTTGATTCAATTCCTATAACATAGTTTGTAATTTATATTATAAAAACATACATACAAAATGTACAAAAAAATTTCCATTATAGTGGATCATTTTGGCTGAGTTTCTGGATAACCAAATGATACTAATACATTTCTTCCCAAACATGATAAAATGGACCTCAAAATGTTTCCATCACATAAGTGTACACAAAGAATGACAAATCTACTGAGCCCTATAAAATAAATTGAAGTCATCGGGCGAATATAGGAATTCAAAGTATGGTGTTTGATTTTTTTGATGAAATTAAATTATAAAAACAAAATACATTGAAATGATCTCGAAAAATTTTCATAAGAAGAGAAAATACTTCTTGAGGCACGTCATCATCAATTTTCAATGGTTACATGAACATATTTTTAGAAAAACCTCTTAAATAAGAGTCATATGGGTTTATTGAAGAACTATTGGTAAAACATAAACCAGAATGTCCATACTTGTAAAAAAACACATGGAATGCTTCATAATCCATAAATTGTTCAATCCAATTTTAAAGATGACATGAAAAGGATTAAGTACACAGTAACACATAAAATAATCACTTGAATAAAATTTCATAGTAAAAAATTAATGATTCCATTAAGACATCATATGAGATTCATGAATTGATAGATGTAACATCAACTTCAGTTTGATTCATTTCATTATATAACTCACTATGTGTATGCTTAACTTATTCCGTAGGCATTTATCACCATTATCATAATAGTTTCCTAACTAAGAGAACTTATGATAATTTATTAATCCCATGATTCCTCATAAAATAGTACATAATGAAGGAATATATAATGCTAAACTTTTTCAAGGCCTTTTTCTAAGACCATTCATAATCATTGTATCAAGGCCTCGTTCCAAGACCATACCGGTAAAAACCCAACATAATTATGGACAAATACCAAACGTAGTAGTGAAAAATGCTAGAATAAGGATCATGCATGATTTCACATTGACTCATGAGATTCATCACTTTACCCAATCCATTGGAGTGCTTTATAATTCTAGGAAGACCTATCATATCATTAATGGCCAAAACAACCCTTATATGTCTTAGTATAGTCTTATTTTCATAGTGTCCCATAATACAAAGGAAATAAAATTCTTTATCCTTACAATTTTTCATACATACTCATAACTAGAATGGGTTACACAAAGAATGTAAACCATACTAGAGTTGGTAGTTTTATGTTATGGTTACATCATATTTAACAGTGACATGTATGGAAAAAAATTGTATTCTTTTACACATGTGATAATAGTTAGTTCACATGAAATTATGGGTTATCTCATAAGATAATAAATCTAACATTAAACCCTTTTGAATGTGAACTGTTTCATGCCATGGATTACATGTTATGTCTTTGAGATACTTGTTCTAAACCATTCAACGCTAATTATATAAAAAATAGATTAAAATATAAACATAAATAATTAAAGGAGTATCTTATGACAAATGGGAATAAAATTTATGGATATAAAATCATTATTTAATATGGAGTCTTCATGTATAAAAGAAAAATTAATTAATCACATTCTCTTATTGATATATATATATATATATATATATATATATTTGTGCTTAATAATGAAAACAACTATAAAATTTACCAATATAGCATAAAATATTAAAAACATGGGAAGTTAAAATTGTAATGCATATACGTATCTATATGGGTTTTGAAAATTATAAAAAACCATATATATACCCATGGTGTATTCTTGGTATTTGAAAAACCCAAGAACTATTTTCATAAATCCTTATAATTATTGTACCCTTGAAAATATAATTTGATCAATAAGAATAGGTTTTATGAAAACCCAATTCAGATTTGATACATAAACAAACATATATATATTTATATATTTAAACATAACCATTTATAAATAAGTTGTAAACAAGGGTTTTTCATATTAAAACAAAATGAAATAATCCTTTTCGTGCATTATATTTTTTAGAACATCATATAAAAACAAATGATCATCAATTAAAATCATAAAAATGCAAAATAATGGGTTTGTTTCTTATATAAGAATATAACTATGTATATACATATAGTTCACAGAAACTCAAAATAGGATTAAACCATACAAGGGTTTTACACATTAAAACATCAGTTTAACGCTGATAATAATATTTAGATAACTCAAAACACGTTAGGATTGGAATAAATATAGAATTGTATATATGAAAATATATATAACCATGAAAAACAAAAATAAAATTATTTTCATATAATAATTGATGAATAATTTTCCCTTACATGTGTTATACACTTTAAAACCACTAATAAACACATTTAGAAATCCAAATGTGAGTTTAGATTTAGAAATGGTATAAAAATATATTTATCTTTATATCTTTAAATACAAAAAGGTATAAATGTTTTACAAAATGAAAACATAAGAAATTTATCCCTTACCTGGATTCTAGATAGATATAGGGTCATGCAGATTCTTGGGAGAATTTGAGAAGGAAGAAAATCATAGGGTTTTATTTGAAAACAAGGGTTTATATAATATGTATATAAGTATATTTTACAAAAAATGGTTTTGAAATTAATTATAATGAATGAATTAATGAAAAGATAAAAATTTCCTAAAATAATCAAGACAAACATTCCATTTAATGACAATAAGCATGGTCTATTGTAGTAATAAATATATATATAATTTATAGAAATATTTCAGGGAATAAATCTGGGTTTCATTGAAACAAAATACCTACATAGACTTATGGAAAGAGGATAATACAAAACCGGGTCATGGATGGAGAAACTTTTGTGAGGGATGAAGATATAGTGTAGATGACGAGGTTGATGGAGACTGGTGCATAGGAGCGACGATGCAAGGAATAATAAGAAATGAGAAGAAGAAACAGAAAAGGGCAGATAATCCAGATCACACGAGGTTTGATTGGATGGCTATGGGTGTAATGGCCCAGACCTCTCCAGTCCATTACTTTGTGAAAATGCGGTGTTAGAGGTGTTCTAGGAGGTTAAGGTGACTTGGGGTACGTTTGGGTGGACTTTTATGGGAAACTAAAGGGCTATAGATTTCGCACAAGAGGTGCACGGTTTGTCTAGACTGTGCGGTAAAACTATTCGAGGTTGGTGTTGCAGGTAGTGGCTAACACATAGGTAACGCACTGTTTGTCTAACCGTGCAGCATAACCATGCAAGGATTGGTTGGTGAGGCAGTAGTGACTGCACGGTTATCACACGGTTTGTCTAACCGTCTGAGCAAACCATGAGGGCACTTAAATCTAGATCCTAAAATTGTGTATCTAACTGTTTTTTCCTCTAAATGTTTCGTTTATGCTCCTAAGTGGCCATAACTCGGGATACCCTTCCTCGAAGGTAGGAGAACCTCTCCCAAGAATTTTGGAGGCGATCTGAAGGCTTTTCATGGAGGATCGAATCCAGTTTCTTGAGGTATGTAATCATTCTTGTTTGGTTTCTTATATCTAATTAGATCTACTCCTCCTCTCCTCTCGGGTTCTTAGATCTACACTTGTTATGGGTAGATCTATGTGTGTGGATGTCAAATATGAAGAGATTTGTTCTTGATCTTTCTAGGAAGATAGATCTAAGGTGGGGTTTTGGAGACTCGACCTGGGTTTCTTGAGCGTTCTTCGACCATTGTGGTTTCGTCAAAATCCTTTGTAGTAGGGGATTCATTGCTTCTCTTTCATTTACATGAAATGGTATTGTTATCATGTTTAATCCCACTAGATGAAAATGGAATTAACTTAATAAATATTTTGAACCGGATAAATAAATTGTATCGATCGTATGTTACTTCCTCTTGTTTTTCTAGATAGTGTGATATTTATGCTTTCTTTGAATAGCTGTTTTTCATGATGGAAAGCGGTAAAGAACGTGAATCGGGATTAATTGATAATTAGTTGGATAAATATAAAGAGGAATGAAAATGAATCTGGTTCTTGTTGTAATTTTATGTTAATCAAATTGGCATAGTAAGCATGTTTAATCATTTGTAATAGATGACTAGTTAGGTTCCCGGTTTTGGAACCAACAGATTATAAATCTGATAATTCAAGATGGATTAATGAATTTGATTGTTTGATAATTTCTTTAAGGGTTCTGAGTTACCCTCTTGACTGTTGAAGGTCCAAGAGCCCAATTGACATGATGTTTGTGTTCTTGCTTCTTGTGATGTGATGTGACCCTGGAGGGGTGTTGTGATATGTGGGGGGCATAAAGGCCTTTTGGTTGTGGCAGAGGGTGAGGCCTAGAGTGGCGAGATGCACCGGTTTATGAATGTGGTGTCAGGGAGGACACCAGGGATGATGGAATGGGATGGATGTGGTTGTTGGATGCTTGGTGATTTTGATTGGTTGATTGTCTTCATTACTTTCCCCCACTTCTCAAGGAATCTGGACTTACTTACCCTTCTTCTGAAAGAGGAAACGACGCGTGGGGTATGCCACATGCTTTTTGTGTTTAGAATATCAAGGTAGAATTGGTCTATGCACTTGATATAGGTGGAAAAGACTCGATGGGTAGTACATTTATTCACCGTGTTTATCCCCCTTTGTGTTAATTGCGTAGAATTCATTTCTAGAATGCCTGGGAATATGGGAAAGTGTTTCTATAATGAGTGTTTGATTAAATTTTGATAACCAATGGGGTTGGAGTTTGCTGGAACAGAATTATGAGGTTGTAATCCTTTGAAGGAACAATTGACTTTGGGTGTGATGCTAATGATTTTTTCAATGTGGAATTGTTCATGGTTAATTAATATTTATATATTTAATTAAAGTATAGTGGAATTGATATAAAGGGAATGAAGTCATATAATAAATCTATTTAAAGGGTTGTGTGATTATAGGATACCGAGTCTGAGAAGTGGAAGCCCGGAGTCTGAGAGACGTTAGCTGATGTTGTGTCTAAGACTCGGCTACTCCCAGAGTGTGGTTGTGAGATATAGTATATTCTGTACATTCTATGTTTCTAAACACTACTCCACCCTGTTAGTAAGGGCAACTGACACCCCGGGGATTCTGAGCCCTGGGGGGTGTTTTCCCCAACATTCTGGTGGGAGGACGAATGGATGACTACCCCCTTTGGCCCCACTCTCTTCTCTTGGTAGATACTTGTGGAGTTAGGCACAATGGTTAGTTTTCCCCAAATATGTTTTTAGAGAGATGTAATGGATTTTTGTTATTCACACACATATATTCTGGATATAGTATCCTATAGACTACTATAGGTGTAATGTGTAAGGATGTGATGGCTTGAGGATCCTTTCTCGGTGTATGGGTTGTAATGGATTGAGTAATAATACCCGACGTGTGATTCATATCATGCGAGATGTGGCGGCTCCCAGAAACTACCTGGTTATTTTTGTTTGTGGGGATGGTGTGGTGCTTCGCCCACGTGTCTACGAGCAAGCCTTTGTGGTGCAGGAGGTGCAGATTGTGGTGCTTCGCCCAGGTGTCTGCGGGAAAGACTCTTTGGAGAGAAATGCTTAGGACGTGTGACATTGGGGAAAAGAGGAAAACCAGTGGGGATGTTGTAGCAGGGTACCCTTCATATTCTTTTCTATATGATATATTCTTGTATGTGTTACTTGGAAAGAGTATCCATGGTGAGGTTGGAAACTTAGTATACCTATTTAGGTGACAATTTAGTTTCGCTTTTTGTTCACTATTCTTTAGCATGTTTTCTTTACTTTTTAATGAGAGGCTTCGGGGAGGATCCTACTGAGTATACTGTTATACTCACCCTATGTATATATAAAATGTTATTTAGGTCACATGGAGCATGTTGGAGATGAGGCTTGTTACTACTCGCTCGTTGTTGGAGGAGTTGTTCGAGCTTGTGGTTGTTGCTATTTTTTTTACATTCATTTCGGTACTTGCAGTTTATTTCCTTTTTTTGTAGTACTTTTGCATGAAATTCCATTTGTGCACTTGGGTTTCATTTATATTTTCAGTTCGGAGTTAGTTATTGTGAAAAGTAAGAAATGTGGAATGAATGTTACAAGAGAACAATACACATAGGGAAAATTATTCCTTGTTGGTGAAATAAAAATATCATTGTAATTATTCATGGTGTAATAGAATCCTTTGTGTCATAAAAGTTTGGAAAAAATGTATTAATGAAACATGATCAAGTTATACAAAACGAGATATTGTATAATTAATTCTTGATATGTTATGAAGAATAGATTGGTGTTTCACTATTTTTTGAAAGGAAATATTGCAAATTTTCTGCATAATAAAGTTTATATTATTTTCAAAACAACATTTAAAACATATTCATTATAATATTTTTTGACCTATGAGAAAACAATCTACATATGGAGATTAATATTTCATCACTTTCATTTATAAATTTACTTGAATTAATTTTGTTTTGTATATAAATCATAAATTAGATTCTTTGATGATGTTTAAAATATTTTTCCGGAAATATGAGAACAAATTTGGGTACATAGTGATTATTTTGAGAAATGATAAAGGTGGTGAATATAAGAGTAACTAATTTGAATAGTATATTGAGAATCATGAAATTCAGAATGATTTCAATACATTATTCACTACTCAAAAAAACGGGTTTTATGATAGGAAGAATAATACATTGATTGAAATGGGTTGAACTACATTACATGAACATGATATTTTTCATTAATTTTGTTTTCAATCAATGAGCACTTATATGTATATTCAAAACATATTTTTCTACTAGTCGAGTTTGGATAAGACTATATATGAAACTATCATTACTTTTGGAGGCAATCCATGAGCACAACTATGTATATTCAAAACTAATGTTTCTACTGGTCAAATTTGGATATGACTCCATATGAAATGTTTTATATAAAATCTCCATGTAAAAAAATAGAGTTTTTGGGGGTCCATACATCATAAATGACAAAAGTGGAAATCTTGGGATGTTTAATAAGATATGTGATGATGGAATTTTTCTTGGCTATGATCCAGATGGAAGATGATACAAATGTTTCAAGAAATCTTAAAGAAGATTAGTTGAATCCATTTATGTGAATGTTTTTTGAAATATTTGAGTAAGATACAGAGATTCATTTTGATAAGGAAGATGAATATAATAAAGAAATTTTTATTGAACATTTTGATATGGATACTGACAATAGATATCATACTCAAGAAGAATAATATCACATAGTTAGGTCTATTGATGAAGATGAATCAAGAAAATATAATCCTAGAATGAGGACAATGTGGAAGATCAGAACATTATTGGTGATCAATATCAAAAGGTTCAGACAATAAGAACATAAAAATTTGTTACAAATACTACTTTGTAATCAAAATAGGATTTGAAAGATTTGAATGAATCTTTTGAGAATTTAGAATGGGTTCAGTCCATGAATGAAGAACATCATCATATAGAAAAGAATGATACATATAAACTCAAACCAAATCTAGATAATGAAAATATCATTTATACAAAAATGTGATTTTTCGGAAAAAGTTCAATGATAATGGTGATGTACTAAGGAACAATGATTGATTAGTGTGAAAGGTTACTCCCATATAGAAGTAATTAATTTTTTAAAATAATTTCATTGGTGGAAAGGTTCAAAATGATCAAAATATTACCTTTTATTACATCACAACAATGTTACAAAATTTTTCAAATGGATGTGAAATCAGTTTTTTTTCTAGTTATCTGGATGGGGATTTTTAAATTGATCAACCTTGTTCTTATGATATTGGAAAAGATGAATGTTATGTTTGAAATATAAAAAAATCCTTTTATATGATAAAACAAGATATGGGGGAATGGTCTTCAAAATTGGATACTTTCTTGTGCAAGATCTGTGTTAAGAATGGAATAATTGATAATAATCTCTATTTCAAAGAATGTCAAGAGTCTTCCCTCATCGTATTTATCTTTGTTGATGTCATTATATTTGTTGGTAATGATGAATGAACTTGTGAAATATTTTTTAAAAAAATGAAAAAGTTATTCGATATGTACATTCTGGGATAAATGTAATACTTTCCTGGTTAAAAATAATACGAAATCATAAATTCATATTTCTTTATCAAAAAACATTATGCTAAGTAGTATCTTAAGAAGTTTGGCATAGAAACTTTTATACCAGTTTCCATACTGACATCAATAAGAACCATGTATTCTGAATATGTTTATGGACAAGGAAGTTGATTTGAAAGAGTTTCAATATCTGATAGAATGTTTGTTATATTTTAATTCCTCGATACATGACATGTTTTATGTTGTTGCCTTATGTAAAAGATTTCAGAGTTTTCCAAATGATTAAAATTTATTATCATCAAAATTGGTTATTAGATATATCAAAGGAAAAACAATTTCCGAATCATGTATGAAATCATGGAGAGTATTAACATGTTGTGGTATTAAGAAACTGATTTTGAAAGAAATATTGATTTTAGAAGATAAAAATCTACATGAGCATTATTTTTTAAAAAACATTATGTTCGTCTGCATTCAATGAAACAAACGTTTGTAATTGTTATCATAGATGAAGCAAATGATGTTTCTTCCACTCAAGACGCTACCCAAATTATATGGTTTAAGTCCCAATTATTAGACATTCTTATGGAAGTAAAGATTCCATTTCTCTTGGTTTGTGAAAATCAAAGTGAAATCAACCATGAATGAAATCTGATAAAAATTTCACAAAACAAACATATTTATATAATATATAATTTCATCAAATAGTATATAGAGAATAATCAATTGAAGTTTTAGTATGTTCTTATATCTTATTCAATTGATGAAATATTCATAAACCCTTTACCAAAATAACCTTTTCAAAAATTGACATTTAACATGGTCATTCAACTTCTTCCTCCACAATGTTGAGGAAAGTGTTTTTCCACCAATCTCATATTGTCATTTGATAGTGTTGTCAAGGGGAAATAATTGTTTCATAAATCTATCCATTGATATGTGCTAAACCTTTTAAGGAATCATGCTTGTAGGGTGATTATTGGTTAAGATATGTGGTGAGAATAGATGTTTGAACTATTATAACTTTTTTTAGAATGGTTTTATGATATGTTTTTAATAAATAATGTAAAATATGTAAAAATAAAAATTGACGAAAACTGGAATGTGTTTTATGAGTCATTTTGTTTGGAACTCATGGTTTTTATATCAATAATTATTTTTCCTACTATGATTTAGTTCATGTAGGATTATTATTTTTTATATGTAATACATATCTTGAGGTAACAATGTTATGTGATTTATGAATCATTTTTTACTACAAAATATTCATGGGGGGGTTATTGGGAAAATGTTGGTTGAAAATTATTTTTTAATAATAGAAGGAGTTTGTATTTAAAATACTATCTTTTATTCTCAAGGAAGAATGAAAACAATTATCACAATAAAATTTTATCTTCAGACTCACCACCATATTCGTGAAATATAACTCAAAATTATTAAGAATGACCAACGGTTTAAAATCATTTCATGAAATATTGGTTCATTGGACTCACCTCGGGTCCTAATTGAATAGAATATAGTAATGAGGAATGAAATAAGAGTTTGAATGGATATGATAAATCTAAAAGTGGTTTAATTATCTAGAAGTTATTATAAATCATAAGCAATCTTTGAAACTTGTGATTCAATAATTTTGAATTAATGGGGGAGAATTGGTGATTCGAATCATATTGAGGTTTGGAAAAAAAATAAGTTGCTTGAAATGATGGGAAGATACAAGACTTCCCAATGTATGTCAAATTATTATAATACTATCTTCATCATATTCAAACTCATGAGGAATTCATGATACAAGAAGAATATGTTGAATGAATAAAGTTACTAAAACCAAATATTTTGAATCTCAGTACATTTTTTTGGAACACCAAATGTAGTTTTTTTAGTGGCTAATAAAGTTTATCAAAACAGGTGAAAATGGAGATTTTAGTTTTCAAATAGAACAATAATCAACAAGAAACAAATATTTGGAGAATGATGTTTAGTGATTTAAGTTATCTGGAATCATAATATGAAATGTAAATGAGTATTTTGATGTTAAAGATGATGGAACTGGTCCATCAGACATTTTGATCCACCGACCATTAGAGGCCAAAATGATTTTTGAAGATGACTATTTTTGTTGGGAAGTTGTTATGACCGGTTGAAATGAGAATAATTGAAGTTTTTGGAACTAATAATAATTTAGACCAATGATCAATCAATACTAAATTCAACCATTTTCAACAAGATAAACTATTAGTCAGTTTAAATTGGGTCAAGAACAAATGAGGAACTCTAATATACTTTTTTTCTATTAATTAGTTCAAGGTAAAGAAAAAATTACATAACATTTAAGACAAGATACACAAGACTCAATGTAGTACCGACTATCATAATGGATCTGACACTGATGAGTAATCGAGACCCAATATCATCAGTTTGGGAAAATTAGGAAAGGATTATTTGGTGAAGTTTCAAAAAGTGTTATCAAGGTTATTATAGATGTGGTTGAAGATGATGGAAGAATGGTTTTAATATGTCTCTTTTGGTTTAGAGAAATGTAATGAATAATTTTTTGTCACTATCATAAGGAAGAAATTAGAATGATATGTTTGTTCTAAGAATCATAATGATAATGAATTTTTTAGTTTTTAAAGTAGTTTAGAGAAATGTAATGAAGAGTCTGGTATCTTCATCATAATGATGAAATCTGACTTGGAAATTATAATTAGACTGATTTTTGTGAAGAACGACTAAAGAAAGATGAAGTTATACAGATTTGAGAAGTTCTAATAAGTGTTGAGAAGAATTGGAGAAGTAAATATGTACCTAAAATTCATAGATAACTTATGATTCATGAATTTTGGTTGAGTGTGAATGATTTTCAAAATCCTACCCAATCCACATATGAGTCACCTATAAAAGGACAAAGTTATTTGTAATTTTTAACATAAGTATTGTGGGATTAAGAAGAGAGTGTTGTTTTGAATTAAAATAGAGAATATGTTTATGGATTGTACTTTAATACTAAATTTATTAACATATAATAGGGAAAGGAGAAGAGAAAATATTGTAATCAAAATTTCTGTAATCGGAATGAGAAATCAAATTGGGATTATAGGATTGAGCAATATTATGTTCATAATTGTTCAATCACATTCTGATAGAATTATATTTCTGTATTTGGAAATAATAGTATGGAATCAAATTGTTAAATAGGATTGATTATCATTAAAAATTATTGTAATTTCTAACTATCTGATGGTTAAGGATGTGAAGAATTTTTTTGAGGTTTTTATTTCAGAAAATATGATCGTAAAGCACCATAATATTTTTTTTAAAGAAATTGTATTACATCATTTGATGATACATGAAACACATGCACTGTTTTATTGATCATTGTGGCTTAAAAGTATATGGGAATACCATGCTCATTATATTCAACAAAAAATTATTTTTTTAGTGGATGTTGTGGTATTATATTTTTTCAAAACCATTCTATGGATTTAACTACTCTTATTGAGTACTGAGCCTTATAAATTTTTGTGTTTATGAAGATTTGTGTATAGTTTTTATTTAGTAGTGAAAAATATATTTAAAAGGAGAAACTTTTTTTAATGGTTTGGAAACATAAAATAAAAATATATCACTTATTCACCCCCTCCCCCACTCATTGATTTGTTTATCCTTCTTTGGAATTCTTAGTTTCTAATAGATGTGTTAATAACCTTCACATAATCCTTTTAAATTTATATGTTTTTATGCCTCCTAAAAATATTATATTACCTTAATGAAAGACATAAATTAGAATCATTATATTACTAAAATTTTATTATGTTAATATAATAACCATTACCTATTTATTATCCATCCTAATGGAAAAGGAAAATGTCGTCGGGCAAACGTAGAGACTGTTGTCACCGTGATTGGCATATTTTAATTTTCATCATCACCTATCATGGATGGTTATATGGATGTATTTAATGATAAAAGGTTATTTTTATAAAATTATTATGACTATTTAATGATAAAATTACTATCAAACTTGTTACACTCTCATGAATTAGAAGACGATAATGTTGCTTGTGCGTATGTGTGGACCACCACAACCACAAAGCGATGTTATTTTTTCATTTCACCCATAATTGGAAATTCATATGGATGTATTTAATTAATTAATTTTATTTTTATAATATCTTAATGATTCTATAATGTGTTATTATTATTTTTCTTTCTTTTTTTCAATTTTCTAAAAAAAATTACTCTTGCATCCATATAGATTATCATCTCCATGAAATGATAGTATTCATGTTTCATAACTACCTTGTATGAATGTTTATAAAATTTTATATAATGTATAAATATTATTATTATAACATTATTTTGGTTTAGTATATTATGAAACCCTGAACATGGTGAATTACCAAGGCTTTTGAACTGGAAGAAGCATGGGAAATGAAATAGTTAACACCTTAATGTTGATTTTAATAAAGAATTATTAATTAATTGGTAAATGAATATTTTAATGAAATATTATATTTTAATATTTGTATTAATATATCCATTTCATTGATGTATAATAAGAACAATTTAGTTATATAAGATCCTAAGATAATTTAGCAAGATAATTAGAACTTGAGGTAAGTGTATATGATGGAATCACATTTTTTATCGGGATTTATTACGCTTGAACCTATATTAGGAGAATTATGTAATCATTATCTTATAAAAAACATATATTTAATTATAATATAGTTACATCCATGTTCTAGATATTTTCCATTTATTATCCACTCTTATATACTTAAAATTATGGATAAATGTTTTTTGATAAAATTTGGCCTTATTTCCCCTATGGAGGATAAAAGTTTTCTGCATTGCCATTTTCATTAAATAAAATAAAAACGTACTTTTTATGATTCAATTATTGTTTAAATTAATTTTTAACCATTTATTAATTATATTTTAGGTTATTTAAATGAAATATCTGTAATAATTTTTTAATATGTTATCTCTTAATTTTTACAAAAAAACTACAAAGGAAATAATTATTTAACATTCATAAAAACACAATCCTTCCCACCATCATGACTATTCATGGATTTGATGATTCAACGAATTGTTTACAAGGTTTTCTTATAAGATAATAATATATAAAATATTATATGAATATTTATTTAAAATAATGTCAAAATTAATGTATATTTTTCTCCTATTTTCAATGAATGGTTTGAATTTTTTATTTATGGTATTTTCCATCAATATCATGAATAATTATTGTTTATCATACTTAATTAAGGATATGATATAATGATATAAGATATTTTTTTTTCTTTTTATACATTATTATTATGTAATGTTTAAATATTTATGCAATTCATTTCTTTTACACAACTCATGTAGTGTTGAATTAATACATTTTTAGTGATGTTGTGGAATACATATGTATGGTTTTTAATATTTGGATGGTGGGTATGTTAATGATCTAATATGTTTTAGGAATTTTTCTATTTCTTATGTGATAATATTATATATGAGAGGGAGTGAACTCATTCTAATAATGAAAATCATGGTGGTAGAACCCATTCAATTAAGGGACTTTTCCCACTATGTAATGATTTTTATGATAATTATCCTGGAATAATGAAATGACTATATATGATTATGATTGTGAAAAAATTGCCATGAATTATTCTTTTGGTTATGTTATGAAATCATATATCATTATTGATAAAAAATTATTCCTCACACATATGAATAATATCTTTAGAAATTCTAATGATTTATTTTAAGACCCATGATTTACGGTCTATGACTGATTGGGTATGGAATTTTTATGTTATGATCATGATCTCATACCATTATACTTATTTTATTCTTACATATTATAATAAATTTATATATCCCTTGTTTACACTTACTAGTCATCTAAGATGATCATTTTTAATATTTCCATTTCATAAAGTTATAAATAATGAAATTATATAAGATGATTAGGTATCATGTGTGGATAACTTTTTATAGATTTTTATTCCTTCTTATGAGAATAGAAACTCTTGGTATAATGTAAATAATATTAATTTGATGACACATACGTTGGTTTTATTGTATAATTGGTTTTTCCGAAATTCTTATAACTGTAAACCTAAAAGGTTATGTACGTATATGACTCATTTTTTGGTAATTATATTTTAATTATGGATGATTAAAGTTGTGTTACTTATAAAAGTATCAAAATCGAAACGTAATGATATTTTTTTTTAAAAATTCTATCTGATTTTACAAGTTTTAGGTATCTTTGTTTTTATTAGAGAAAGGTTTATATGATTTTAGAGGTTATGGAGTTATCATATGAGAAAAAATTTAAGAGTTAATGACACAAATATGTGTTTGTAAGATTATGAATGACCAAAATTATAAGGAAAAAAACTTTTTTGAGGTTTTACTGGATGGAATTTTACGTGGATTAATGAAATTTAGGGAAATATAATAAATGATGGGGGTACATTTATACATATCATTTACAATTTTATTTGGTCTAAATAAATTTGGGAAGTGTTTTATATAATACATAAGTGTTTTGGACCACATGAATGTTAAGGATAATACATTATTTACGGATAAGTTAATTATGGTTAATAGGAATAAATGTATTTTCATATTTGGAGAATCTATGTTTAGATAGCCATCACATTGGAAAAGTATTTTGTCTGTATGTTATTAAATTTACTTTTAAATAAGTTGACTATATATTTTTAACATGATAAGAATCAAGGATAATGGGATATTTTTAGAGAGAATCTGATTTTATATCAAAGTGGTTGATTTTATTTGAAAAATAAATATTTTTTTTTAAAAATTAAGTTTATATGTTGTTATGCTAGCACTATTAATGATTTATTTTGTAAATGGAATCCTTGATCCCTAATTTTCCACTTTATTTTTTTTGGAAATATTGAGATAAAGGTCAACGAGATCCATGATTTTTTGAAGGCGTATGAGGTGTTTTGTAAGCTAGTTACCAAAACAAGTTTGGTTATTAGATAGCACATAAGACCGCACTAGAGAAGATGTGATAATTCCTAAATGGGTTTAGATATGCCATAATGATTCAATTTGTTCGAGTTTTCTTCCTGGTTTGACACACCATGTTGTAGTTTCATTAACCACATAACATAATTATGGTAAACCAACCTAGGGTATTTAAGAGTGTTTCTATTAAATGATCAGTTTGAGAATTCACTTAGGTAAATTTGTTTAGAATTGATGAGAAGCCTTCATTTTTAATTTATGAGGAACTATAAAAAAATAATCCAACATTAAAAATAATCATTTCCACTCTTTGATTGTTCATTGACACATAGCTCTTAAGGATTATACAATTGACACCATGGTGCATACTAAGGCCTTGTGCCAATGTGGGTCAAGTACCAATGCAACCCTGGACCATGGTAGTTAACCACACACCATAGGGAAAACCATTTGACCATGATGGTGGTTCATATTCTATACAGATATTCCTCTAACACAAGCCATTAACTGTAGAGTTACACCATATGTTGTAGTGCCTATTTCCATTGCATCTCCTTGTCATGACACCACCCTCGAACCATGTAGACCCATGAAGTTCAAGAAGACATCATTTTTACTTCATTAACAAGGAAAATTGAATGGAAATTCAAATCATGTAATTATTGTTCAATACCTTACATTAATTCATCCTTTGCTTTCTTAATAACATATAACTCGTCTGTTGGAACCAGCTCAAGGATGTCTTAGTCTCTGATCATGATTTGATTGTTTTGAAAATGTGATTCCAATCATGACCCATTCGAAAAGCCATGATATTAACATTTAAAACCATATTGTATAAAGTTATTTATCTTATTTTTTCACTCATGTTTACACCTGTTTTTATTATGATTATGTTTTTTCTAATAATTTTAACCATGCATGAATGTGTTTACATGTGGATTTCCTTATATCCAATGAGACCCACTAAGATATGTGATTCCATGAGTGATACAATTTCATATTGCTTCTATGTTTGATTGTGATCACATTTTGTTATGTGTGTTCCTATATACTGATGATAATATGTTATTCTAACCTTATATACCCACCTTATAATTTTATTACAAAGCCATTGTGTTTTTTATTGTTACTTTTGATAGGTAGACCGTCATTACATTTTTATCCCTCTATGGGGGGTACGCATGAATTGAAATGATAGTGGTGATGCACCAGAGCTTGTGGTGGTAGTATGAGGTAGCCAAGGAGACCATGATAATGATACAATTGAGTTAGTATAAAAATTATAAATTATATTTCCCTTAAGGTATCCTACATACCAATAAGAGGATATCAGGTAGAATGAAATACTTTATGGCTAGAGGATGTCGAATAAGTATATCACATAACTCTGTGATGATTTCAAACATGGGATAGATTCATTATTACCTAAATATTCCTTAATCATTATAGTATAGAGACGAATCTAGTAAAAAGTCAATTTATAGCTTCTTGGTCAGTGCACAACATCTCAGTTTTCGATTATATGTTTATGTTGTTACACATTTGTTATCATTAGTGAATACACATTTCATAATTGATCACTATAGGTTAATGATTCTTTGGAAGTATCCTACTGATACTTGTACTCACATACTACTCAAGAATTTTGGTGCACATGTATTTTTTCTGAGGGATATAGAGAATGGAAAGTGAATTATCAGGGATAATTAGTAACAGGTGTGTAGGGCAGGTGATGGATTGGAAACAATTTGAGGGCCTATTAATTATCTATTTATATTTCTGCTTCTTTAGACAATATATATGCTCACCACCTTGGGATCCTATTTTATTTGAATAACAAGTATACAATTTTATTGGTTCCATATGGTTAATTGGATTATTAATATATTTTTTATCAATTATGATTGATCATATGACATGATATTGAGGGTATTATATCCCCACTAATGGACTCAGACCCTCCCTACTAGCTGGAGGCCTCTTGCATATGTAGAGTCATGAATGATTTCATGTCACCATACAAATACAACATAATGGTTTGGGTCATGGGGTTACAAAATGGTATTAGAGGTCCAAGACTCAATAACATGTTTAATCCCTTTCCATGATTTACGGAGAGGGAAGATAAGAAATATGATGGCTGTGACTCATGTAGGGGAATTATGACAATACGTAGTTATCATTGTATAGTTCACCTATATGTATCTATGAAGCGGGGAAAACATGTTTTACTATTATTAATATTTAAATTCACCTGGTGTGATTCATATGATGTTGACATGTGATTTGTGTGATTTTGGGTAATTTTATGCTTAATAACAAGGAATATAGGTTTTCATTCCATATATAAACCTATTGTATTGCTGAATTTTTTCTTTAATAAAGTTACTTTGTTTATATATATGTTTTTGGGTTGTTTTTATTGTCTAATATATGTATGCTATGATTATTTTATGATATATTCATAATTGTATTGATTAGATGAACTATGTATGATCATTTATTATTGTATATATATATGATGAATATGATTAACATGCAGGGATGAGGACAATGGTTAATGATAGGGTTATACATTGGATTGTGTGTAGACTCTTAATAAAAAAACATTACAATCCCAAAGACACGGTAGGATCTATTTATGTTCCTAACTTTATTTATGTTATAGAGGACTCTTCCTCACAAATTCTTGGTGGGACCACCAGCTGGGCAGACAACTCAAGAAAAAATTCTTTCACCTACAATAGTGGTACTTGTTGTGGTTCCCTACCATCTGATACTGAGAAACATGGTTTACTATTTCTATGATTTTTTACTCTATAATCCTTCATCTATTCATGTAATTGGTGGACTATATGATGTTATGGACTACGTTGGAAACCTTGAGGTCATCTTCAACCTATTCAAGAAACTAATGTATACGAACATGAGGCCTGAAGTGTTCATGCTCTATAGACCCACCAGAAATTGGTGGGAAGTTATGGGTTAACCTAGAAAAAACAATTTATCACTTGGTGGGATTTCAAGGATGTTCTGAAGATATTTATTTCATAACACACTAAATATTTACTAAGAATAGGTTTTCATAGAACTGTTGGAAGGATCCACAATAGTATGATTTTACACCATATTTGTTACTGAACTCCTCCATTTTTTCACCACATCTATCAAGTAATAAGGCCTATATGTCCAAGATGCTCGAAATAGAACATCGACCCAACCTTAAACATATGGTCTAGATATTAGAACTAGTATCATGAATCGATGTTATAAGTAAGGCCTTAATCATCTAGAGGATTCTATATGAAAAATAGATTGTTGTTGTTTTTTTACCCTTCACTACTCATATGGATGGACCTCCTACTACATCCATAGGTACATATTATAATTATGGGATGAAGAAGTCCCATGAAACACATAAGAGTATTCTAAATAATGTGCACATGATTTATGTCTCTTTGGTTCCTTATGGTGATGAACCATAGTTCCTAAACTATAGGAATTTCATAAACTAATGTAAACAATGTATAGTTCCATGGATCTACATTCAACAGTGTGGAAATATAGGAGACTTCTATAAATTTTATGCTTGAGCCTTAACTATGAGGTGTAGATAGTGATGATGAAGGAGCCAGAGGTCTTTTCGAGGTTTCTAGCAGGTGGCATGGGCTGGTCATACACCATAGTGATAGGGTTTTAGGGATTAGAAATGTATCATCTACAAAATGGATTACCCTCTAGTAGTAGGTTGGGAGGGTCCATATACTATTAAATGTACTGACTTGATCACATAAACATTTTTTAATTCATTTTTTGAAACCATTGTTTCTTAGTCTTTTTTATCATCTCATTTAGTTACTGGGATTAACCTAAAAATGATGTTATTCTCTGAATTAGTCTCCCATGATACATCGTTGGGAATGAAAGTAGAACATCCCCAGTGATGCCAATAATTTCTTATAGTTGTTGCTGGTTATAGAAATATATGGGTGTCCCTGATTCTGGATAAGAAGACCACTCATATGATCATTAAAATGGATCGGATGACTATCCTATGAGATCACATAGGTTGTTATCGTAAGTATGTATCATTCTGATCATTAAAGGGAGATTAGTTCGTAATAACCAAAGAATAAGAAATGGGATCATAATGATTTGGACCATACTAGAGTCATATTTGGATGATTTGAATATAGATGGTGGGATTGGGACTTCCAATAGGATCAATGACAAACACCAAATTTATCCTTCCAAACATCAACCTCTATCAATATATATTTCTGGATGACTTCATCAGAATCCTTCATGATAGAGAATTTGACATTGAGTTAAATCTTGTATAGGGTTTTCTACCCATTTTTGATACAGTCGTTGTTGTATTAAACCATTCAAGAAAAATAAAATCAAAATGTAACTGGAAAATGTAGAATATAAGGGATTTATTAGGTGATTACATATCAATGGGGGAACCTGTGTCATTCTCCAAGATGGAGGATAGAGTATTTTAACTTTTTATTGATTACCAAAATCTCAGCCAGGTAATAGTAAATAATTTATATCTATTTTTTAGGATCAATGATCATTTATATTAGTTATAGAGATCCCAATAATTTTCTAAGGTAGTTCTTCAATCATGATTTCTGCAGTTGAAATTTAGGGAGGAGGAAATTATAAAGATGAAATTTCAAAATTGGATTGGCTTGGATAAGTACTTGGTAATGTATTTTAGGCACACAAACCCACTGTCAGTCCTCATGGACCTCATGAACAAGATCATTCACCCATATCTGGACTAGTTCTTCATAGTGTTTATCAGTGATGTCATCTTTTACTCCTCTCCACAAGAGAAACATTCTAGTCACATTGAGATAGTCTTGATTTTTTTAGGAAGCATTTTCTTAACACCAATCTATCCAAGTGTGGCTTCATGATAAGAGTGGTAAGATTATTGGGAATGTGGTGTCTGAGACATGAATATCCATGGACCCATAGAAATTAGATTCAATAATATATTATATAAGTCTATAGAATATGTTCAAGATCATGATCTTTATAGGTCTATATGGACTTTAACAACACCTTATCTAGGACTTCTCTTTATTAACATCACCCATGAATGCATTGAAAAAGAAGAGTGTTAAATTAAAGTGGTAAGATCTATGTGAACAGTCATTCCTTGATCTCAAGAGAATCTTGTCAAAATCTCCAATACTAACACTCCCTATTCCTAAGATTGGGAATGCAGTTTACTATGATACATTAGGCATTGGTATTAGTGTAGTGTAAATACATATATATAATATACTATTATATGGGAAATTATGCTACAAACTCGTGAAAAAAACTAAATTATGTATCATCTTGATCTACTAGTTGTGGTCCCTGACCGGGAGTGCTAGAGAAACTACCTCTTCAGTGATAAATTTATTGGTTTCATAGGCCACTAGAACCTTAAATATATCTTAACATAGTGGGATCTGAACCTAAGATAGATGATCTATGTTTCATATTTTTATATGTTCAATATTTATATCACGTATTCACCTGGTAATGATAATAGCATTACATGTGATTTTATTTGTTTGATTTAGGCTGCAAACGATCTTGGTGAGTGGCTATTTGGGGATAATTGGTTCTTGATGAGTTTATTATATGACTACAAGATGGATTCATCATATGTCCAAGTTTCCATGATGTGTATTCACTATTTAGTCACATATTTTCTTATTGACTGGTTGAATGATGGATTATATTTAGAATCGGTGTGTGTTTTGATGAGGGAATAGTAAGCTAGAGGTGATCTAATACATGGGATATTTTAAAGCGACAAAGATGTGATCATAGTACATAAATGATTAGTAGTCCATGCTTCCATCATAGAGAAGATGATGACATATTTTCATACCTATATATGGGAATTATAAACTTCTATAACGACGATGTAAAAAATTCATGTGTTAGTTTAGGTATCAATGGATAAAGAGATACATTTCTTGCTTTTTTAGCGATGTATTACCTATGAGTGGATTAATTCTAAGCATCAATAACTTGGTGGGTTTCCTAATCCACTTCCTATACCCATTTGTAAATGTAAGGACATCATGAAAAACTTTTTTATGGGGTTACCCAAGATGCTATGGAGTCTTGATTTAGTATATGTAATTGAAGATATATTGATTAAAGTGTCCCACTTTTTATGATTAGAGAGTCTAATCCAGTGTATGTGCTAAGAAAACTATATTTTTGTGAGACCATAAACATACATAGATTTATCTTAAGAATTATTTCAAACACAGAATCACCTTTTTACATTAGGGTTTTTCCATGTCTTGCATAATTTCTTAGGGACTAAACTAAAATTGGGAATGGAGTACCATCCTTAGAAAGATGGAAAATTCTTGCATACTATACTTATATTAGAGGTTATTCATTGATATTTCATTCAATTATATTTTTGAGATTTAGATGATCACATAATTAGAGTTGTGTTCTCCTAAAACAATAGTTACCAAGCTTCAACTCATATAGAACCTTATAAGGCTCTTTAATAGAGTTCATTTCATTCACTAATCTATTGGTATGAGATTAGGGAGCCCCTTGGAGTTCATACATCTAGAATAAGTGGATTTCCTCATATTTTGATGTGGGGAATCATGTTTTCTTTAGAGTAACTCCTCAATTACATAATCAATTTATAAGAAATAATGGCATAATATCATCCATTTTTTCTAGATCCTTTGAGATCACTGAGTAGGATTTGATAGTTTAATTCCCTATTTATCGTCCTTCTAATTATAGAGGTATGAACAATGTGTTCCTTTAAAAAATCAGAGGTACATACCAAAACTTTCACATGTTATCAATATTGAGGATTTATCGAGAGAGCCTGATTCATATTATAAGGAGTTTATTTTTTCATATTATAAATAGTTGTGAGAAAATACATCAGTTAAAGATAAGAAAAATTGAATGGATTTGTTGGTAGTATGGATGGATCCAAGAGAAGAATTCTGAATGAGAGGCTGAAATTTGGGCTTAGTGGCTTGATTTGTTCAATAAAGACCCTTGGAGATGCTTCACGGGGATAAACAATATAAGTGGGGGATAAATATATCACTCAAGAATATATTTTTTTCTTAAATGGAATCATTTTTCCATGTTTTCCTATATATTTTTACCATGTTTGGTTAAAGGAAGAAGGTATTTGATATTATTTTATAATATTAATGGGTTTTTTTGAAAATCATGATTGCAAAACAATGGTGGATACATAATAGCTCATATGTCCACACCATAGAAGTGGTAGTTACACTATAATGGATTTTTCTAATTCATAGTGAGGTTCTTAATTGGAGCTTATTCCATGGTGTGATAAACCATGATTGAATATATTCTACCATTTTAGTTACAAATGGATGGACAACCAATGCTCTTTGAGATTTTTTATCTTAAATTATTAGTTATATAATTCATTCTATGAAATTAATTTCAAATTGATTAATAGCATTAATTTGTAATTTGTGAGACATATATGAGTGATAAAATGTAGATCCAAACCTAAAAATACTCTTTACATATCAATTCATGGACACCAAAATTGATATTTGAAGGACTGTAGAATCAACTCTATATCGTAGACCCATTACCTATGACATTGTGACTAGTGCTCCTCATTGTCACAGTATTTTACCGAATGTTGTGGAGTACACATGTGGAACATGTCGGTGGGCGCTATTTTATGTTGATCTTACTTTAATACACTTCATACATTGTGGGTGTTACACCCTGTGTTGTACCGCATGTTTCCAGTGCTCCACAATATTGTAGGTCCTATCTCATATCGTGGAGACCACTAAGATTCCAAAAATCATGCTTTCTTCCTTCGTGAATTGGTCCTATTTTTAAGAAGAACAAACATTGGTAAATTTTCTATAATACCTATGATTAACACCACATTTAATTGCTTTAGAAACAATAACATTTTGGTTGGAACTATTTTTAGGATCCCTTAGTTTGTGATCATGTTCTAGTTGGTGCACAAATGTGGTTCGTGTGAGGATTATTTCAAATAACCATGAAATTGAGATTGAAAACCATAAAATTTGGAGTTCCTTACCTTCCTATGCTTTCATGTATACTTTTTCCACTATGATTATTTTTTTTTGCCTAATTGATATCCATGATTGATTGTGATCACATGTGGTTGTGTGTATAACCCATGAAACCCATTGACATTGGTGATTCCTTGACTGATACTAGGATAGTTTAACATGTTTTATTGTGATCACATGTTGTTATCTACGATGTTATATACTCATGATGATATGTTAGAAATTCCATGTATGATTCACTAAGTATGTGTGTTACCATACTGTGGTATTTTTTTAAAACGAGAGATAGGTGGGCCATCATGGCAAGTTTAACCCTTAGAGGGGGAGTGCGCTTCACAATCAATGATGGATATGAGGGACAATAACACCTAGTGGAGGTATGTCGTATATATGGAGACTATGTTAAGGATGCACTCAAGGTACCCTAAAATTTTCCAAGTACCCTGTCGTCGAGGTGATCTTGTACCCAACTAGAGTATATTAGGAAGCATGACCAACATGATGGATATATGACACTAGTAATCATGCCCACTTGAATCTATGAAAGAATTATATAATTGATTGTTTCGTTATTACTGTGGTCTTTTTTATCTTTAGGAAATGGATCAAAAGTAGGTGCACTTGAGGGTTTTGTGGTGTCATGGCAATCCCAAAACCACTAGGATTTTTAGTTTTTGTTTTATAATGTTATAATTTTTTATAGAGCACACTTTTTATAATTGAGAACTCTAGGTCAATGATCCATTGGTGCTACCCTTGAAGGTACTATACTCACAACCTGCTTGAGAATTTTGTTGCACAAGTAGACTTCATAAGGTATCTAATGATGTAAAATGATACTATGGTGGATATCTAACTAAAGTATTGTGGAATATGTGGTGGACTGAGATAGACTTTTGGGGATCCAATATATATGTATTTATTTATAAAATACTTTTCACACCAGTTATACTAGCCACTATGGGCCCACTTTTCATTGATTGAAATTTATTCCCTTTCATTGTATTCCCATGCTTATATTTTTTATTATTATACTATTCATTTTTTATTATTTATCTGATGAAATTATACTGACGGTATTGTCTCCCCAGTAATGGAGTCAAACCGTCATTACTAGTCTGAATCCTCTTCCATATTGGGAGGTGCACATGATGTCATGTGACTGTCTAACTTGGACATGCTTGTCTGGGTCGATGTGTCACATTTATTGTGTTTTATAGTGATTCATCATATATATGGAAAATATTGACCTATTTCGGACATATATAACAATTTTTTACACATTACTTATATGTGAAATTAGGAGTGAATATTTTTATTTTTCAATAAATGTTAAATTGGATTTGAATAAATATGTGATCAATGATTTCAGATTTTCTGGTTTTTAATTTACCCAGAGTTATTTTGGAAAAAAATTAATTATTTATTTTTAGAACGATTTAAGTTATTTTTTGGGTGTTAATTTTTGATGCATTAGGGGTGAATATAGTATTTATTAATATTTCATATTATCTTAACTTATGTTAACCATTTTTGTCTTTTTTATGATTATAAATATGAATTATATTTTTTTCATCATATATTCGATCTTTTGGTCTATTAAAATACTTTTCTAGTGCTTCATTCATAAATAATAATCATGGATATTTATCTTATGACATATAAAGAGTTTGAAAACTACTCAAAACACACACAAAAAAGGTTGAAATTATAATAAGAAATCTAGTAAATATATTCTCTCACATACACAACCTAGATGGTAAAATAATTAATCAAAATCCATAAAGAGGAAGATAAATCTATTGAATCCGTAGTGGAAAATATTTCACTACTCTAAAGGTAAGATTTATGAAAATCATTCCTAAGTACAAGTATCATAATGCTAAATTCATGCTTCATGAAATATTTATGAAATGATAAGTTTCCGAGGCATAAAATCATCTTCAAAAAGGAAATTTAGTCTATATAAATTAAAAGGAAAAATTAATCTTCCACTTCATATAATTTATTCTAAAAACATTTCAAAGGCTTTTTTTCAAAATCAAGATAAAATTTTGAAGGTGAAATTTCTTTAGGAAGTTAAATATTAAAGCTATGGATTTTAGAATCTATTTTTATTTTAATTAAATACTATGTTTGGTAGCATATATAATTTAAAACAACTATATTAAAAGAATTGTGATATAATATAGAAGTATTATTATTTTTTACGTCTCTTATAACCAAGACATTATTTTGTAAGATATGCACAAGACTAACTACATTATGAAATATATGTTTCAATTTTTTTCTCACTTAATTTTTTTAGTCCAAGTGAATAATTGATATATTTCTAACGATAAGAATTTAATCACATAAGGTTATGTTTAGTTATGGTTTAAATAGATTATTTTTTATAAAAGAAAGTTTTCATTATATTTTTGTATTTTATTTTAAAAAAATTTATTAAAAATTGAATTTTAATTTTATGTAACGAATATAATTTTTTTGAATAAAAATATCAAAATTAATTTAGTGTGTTTTTATTATTTTTTAAAAATAGTTTTTTTTGTGAATAGTGATAAATATAGATTTTACATATAATGTCAGATTTATGACATAATCATGATATAAGAATGAATTAAAGGTTTTTAAATCCTTTTTAATAGAAAAAATTTATTTTTAAGAAAAAAATAAGCAAAATTTCAAAATATATTGTTGATCTTATAAATCTATATTTGATAATTTTTAAATCAATGTGATATTTTATTTAAAATAAAAACTCTTCTCAATACTTCCATTTTAATTAACTCTAACGTATGTTAAATTATGTTATTTGTTTTTTTAATTAAAATAATAATCCTGTTTTTTGAAATAAATTATATATTTCAATTGAAATTAAAATGTTCCTTGATATTGTTATACAAAAATTATTAAGCATAAAACATGGTTTTTTTTTTCTAAAAATGGATTTCGGTTACATTTTTTGAACATATATTAAATGTAATTTTATCAATTGTGGAATATAAAACATTGAAAATTGATTCAATGTTTTTTTATAATCATGTTTTGATTTTTAAATGGGATCTAATTCATTTATAATCCTAATAAATAGTAACAATGGTTAATGTTTATCACCTCGATTATTGGGAAACGAGCTAATCATGGATCAAACTATGGGATATGTTCTCAAAATCTCTCAAAAACATACCTTTACATAATTTTATGATATTATTTTGAAACAAATAAACCTATATTCTAAAATATCTCAATGTAATGCCTTATTAAATTTAAAATTACCATTATATTATTTTAAATAATGAATTAGTAAAAAAGTTTCACATTATTTATTTTAATAACTCTAATAAGTTTTCATAAAAAACAGGTTATGGATTGTTATATGTATTGATTTTGAATGTGAATATTTATTATTATTATTTTAATTAATTTAGAAATTTTTAATAGTACAAATATATAAAACAGGCATGTCATGTTGATGTTTTCCCTCGAAAAATGATAGATAATTGAAAGTAAATAGTTTTAAAATATTGAATGGGATGTTTTTTGGATTAGATAAATTATTTCATGATTTTTTGAATCCAATTGAATGGTATGTAATTTTAAAAATATTTAAATTCAAACTCTATATAAATCATTCGGTTTTAAACTTAAATTATGTTAATTATCCTAAAATGACATTAAATATATCTATATTGATCAATATTTAATTAATTTTTAGAAAATTATTAAAAATATATTAGTTCTTAAAATTAATTGAAAATGGTTAATAATATCAATTATTTCCAACTTTTGATCTAACTTCCATTATTTAGTTAAATTATAGACCCATAAATAGTATGTATCTTGTTACCATAATGGGGGTTAATAGGGGTAATGAGGTGTTGAAATGAGGTAATAAGTGTTAAAATGACATCACATGTGCAAATGTGTGGACTACCACCTCCATTTAATGATGAAAATTTTATTTCATTTCTGAAATACATGGAAGTTAACATGGATGGAATTAATGAATATATATGATATATATCAAATTATTATGCTTATAGAATGATATATTTTTATATAACAATATTTATTTTTATTCATATTAAAATGAAAACATGTCCTTGACGTACATGTGAACTACCGTCTCGATGGGGTGATGTAATTAAATTGACATCACCTACATATATGAAATGTCATGAAGGAGTATATAATAACTAAATATTATAATTATATCCTTACTGTGGTTTTGGAGATTATGAAACCATGAACATGGTGCAAGGATCGAGAGTATAGAACAATAACATGCAAGGGAAAAAAGTGTTAACACATGAATACTAATTTTCATGAAGAGTTGTTATCAAATTTGTAATTTTAAAATATATTGTAATATATATTGTAATATAAGTATTCATATATTATTGGTATAGAATTATAACTCATATAAATTTAGTATATATGAATATAAAATTACATATGAAGAACATCAGGACTTCAAGTAAGTATTTCTATTAAAACCAAATGTTTTGGGATTTATTATTCTTGAATATGATTTGGAGGAATTATACAGTGACCCTATCCTTTTAAATATTACATTACATGATTTTAGGCATTATTAAACATCATATTAGAATTCATGGATCATTAAATCTAGTTTCTTTGGAAGACATTGTGCATAAAATTGAAAACGTGGGACTAAATAAAACCTTTATTTATTTATCATCTATTATTATCTCATAAATTCCATTGAGACATTAAATATTCATAGTATAAACTATGGATAACATGAAAAATGGGATGAACTAAAAATCATAGTATGGTAATAAACATCAAAGTAATTCTTATTACATGGGATAGAAGGCAGACCAAGATGATATAAAAAGGTATGAAACATGATTAAATATAAAGAATAATAAAATTTATATTATGGGATCAAATAATCCTGGAATCAAAGTAATGGATAACAAAAAAACCTGACCTTACCATTATTTACAGATTATTTCACAAAGAGGAACATGAGTCTAGGCTAACCACCAAAACTGGTGCACATTGATCACGGGTGAAGGCTAACCACCAAGACTGTTGCACATGAATTCTCATTAGACTAAACATTACCCAATTCAATTGATCACTATATGGGTGAACCCATCCTAAGATTTTCATGATTATGTGTGATACATGGTGAATCATACATAAGGAATAAAACATAGAAATAAGGGTTCCCTATGGTAAAAATTGGGTATCATAATCATGTCAAAAGAAATAACATAAAGAAATTTCACAATGGTGTCCATAAATGAAAGGATTTAAATCATACATATACATTAATAAGTTAAAATAGGCATATATCATGATATTTTTTGAAAATATTATGCAAAACATATAAAAATAGAATTTAATAATCTTTGTAATTAAGAGATTTTAGTGAAATTTACGGAACATATTAATGAGAATTTAATACAAAAAATGGAATAATATTTCATATAAAACCATCTCAGACCCCAGAATGTTTTCATAATAAAATGTCTTATTTTATAAAAATAATGGCGTCTAAAAACATATTATATAGAACACTTGAAAATGGGTAAGAATTTTGTAAGTTCCCTTAAACCGGGTTTACATCATTGGAAGAATCGAGTAAGAAAACATCTAAAAACATGTATATACCCAAAAATAAGGATTAATAGATATTGATAGATGATTTTGGAACACATACACAAAATTTATAATATTTACATAAAAATAAAATATAATTTGATTTTAGTAAAATTATAGGAAGAGTAACCGGAAAGAATAATAGAGGTTCGAGTAGAATCACTTACCTTAAGTCTGAAAGTGTTTTTCAGAAGAACATAATGTCCAAGATGATCATGTTATTTCATTATATAATAAATCCATAAACTTTTTTATAGGTATTATATTTTTTATAAATTTATTAAATTCTTTAATAGAATTTTTTATGGGTTATGTGATTCAATTTCATTGTCTGGGTGCGTTGGATTCATTGGTTTTCATGATCGGTTTACTTGTATACATGTATAAAAGGTCTAGTAAAGTGGCTGTAGTTATCCCTAATTGAAATTATATTTTATTAATTATCTATAAAGTCAATATTGGTCTTATAAATCAATTTTATGTAATTATTAATCATCATTAGGTAAATAGTTTATGATTATTGTTTGGATTTATTTTGGCGGTTTTCGATCACAACAAACTCATTTTGTTTTATAAATTAATATCATGTGTAGAAAAGTATTCCAAAAAATTAAATAATATATAACACATATATTGTCTTTTGATTCAGCCATAAAATTGGTTTAATGACTTGAATTTAAGATGATATTGGAAATTGAAAACCTCATCATCCTTGAATGAGATAAATTAAAACATCAGAGGCAATATTCTTATTTTTGGTATAAAACCATGGTAAAAGAGGGATGATGATGCATTATTCGATATGAATAACAAAATTACAAAATATTTTTGGTATGTGATTTACCATACCATTTGGATAAGGGGAGTGGAGGAGTGATTATGTATAGAATTATCTGGAAAATAAAAAAAATTGAAATAGGACTTTACCTCATTAATTTATCTGTTTTTATAGCCTACATAGGGGTTTTTTTGGTCATCTGTTAAGAATAAAGACTCTTAGATGTGGTATAGGGGATTATTAATGTATTTTATTAGAATTTGGACAAGGCACAAGTATTTAGTGGTGAGAGGGGAAAATTTGGTGGGGGATGTTTTTAATGTGGTGGATACAGTTGTTTTCTGATTTTTTTATTCATGAGTTTATTATATTGGATCAACACCCTGAATAGTTTAATAATTATCATAAATAATATTAAAATAATTAATTTAATATTTATATTATATTTATTACATCATTGATGACTCAATCAATATTGTTTTTAACATATAATGTATATATACCGCAAATTACAGTGTTTTACAATTCAATAAAAACTCACGTAATTTTGAAAATTTGATAAAATAACACTAAAAATTGTTCAACATGTAGAATTCAATATGAAATTCATTTTAAGAAAATATTTTCCTAAATATGATTAAAAAATCAATTAAAATCATCATTTATTTGGAAAATATAAATTTTATAATTATAAATGCCTTTTGAAAACTTTTAAAATATAATTAATGCATAAAAAAATTCTCTAATAATCATAATAAAACCAAATATAAATTTATCGATAAATTTTATGAAAATAAATATTCTTTTAATTTATTAAATTAATCACAAAATTTTAATTAAATATTTATGCCTAACAAAATACTAATACATAATTAACAACTTTTTAATGTAATTATTTACCTTTACATAGAAATAATTATATCATATAGTCACATATAAGATCGATAAATTATCATTGTAATTTCATTGGTGAGTATAACAACCCATAATTTACATAAATTATTGTTACGTAAGAATTAAAGCACACTTATTACAACATATAACAAAACCATGAAAGGACCGTATAGGTATAGTGTCTTTAGAAACTGGGAAACATAAACAACTGGTTCATAAAGCATCTACATTGCCTCGCATTTATTTCATCATATATAGAGTCCCATTTGGCATATCCTACTTAATAACCTTCTTCTTGACCTGGGGGAAAGAAAACATACAAAGGGTGAGCTCAAATGCTCAGTAAGTGTAAACAAAATAAATATCAATCACAACATATTCATAAGAACATAACATTTTGGAAATCTTAACCTGCAAAACAGTTCATAATATCATAACATGGGATAAATCATAGTAGTAAAATGTAATCCCAGTAATCATAACATAAAAATGAAACTTTGTGGCATACACACATAATCATAGAGAATCATTTATTATTAGTCAAGACTCATTGCCAAGACTATCTTAGTGGACAAAGTCCATTTCTGAACCGAGTTCACTCCTCGTTTCAATCCTGTTTCACTAAACCGGTGTAACATGCCGTTCCATCCATGTATATCTCATGAGATATAAAATATTTACCCAATGCATTGGAGGGAGATATAGGTCCCACCCATCTCATAATGATACCATTCTTATGTGTGCCACAAAATCATAAACCATACATCATAGCATAACCCATGTAATAAAAATGGGAATCTTAAACATCGTGACATCATAAAACAATTCATATAAGATAAAAGAATTAATAAATATATTTCCATCACGACATAATCAAATCAATTTAATAATAGGGATAGAAACAGAACTTTATATAATCTTAGATGGAAAATAATTTTGATAAAACACTTGGACTCCATTCTTGAGGAAAATATCCTTTATACTTCAATTTTTTTCCTTTCTTAACATGTCATACGATATTAAACTAAAAGAATTTGATTAAAAATAAACTTGGAAACTTGTAAAGGAATATTCTTGTAAATAATTTTTTAAAAATCCATTCATGCCGTATAAGTTAAAAAAACATTCTTCTCGTACTTTTTTCGGAAAAGTCAAAAAAGTACCTCATACGAAAAACGACAAAAGATTCCTTTCATATATTTTACTAAAAACTCACCGAAGGGTAAAATTGTATTTAAACAATTTTAGGTGGATGTAAATAATATTACATATTGAGGAAACATGGATTTGGATGATAAAATACACCCCAATAAATTCCAAAGTATAAACAATTTCGGATAAAAATGAGATTGTGATATTTCCTTTACCTTAGGTCTGATTTTCTTTGTAAGTGTCTGAACCTCCTGTATAATGATTAAAATAATGTTATTGACTTAGTCCAGAATCATAAATATTTTTATGATATCATGTATGGTCATATTATTAGCTTATTATTAGTAATATTTCATTACTACTTGTTTATTCGGGTGTTTATTACTTTTTGCTCTTATGCGTGTTTTGTCGAATAAATTCTTATCCTTAATTTTAGGTTATAGATACCTCATTTACAGAATGGTATTAGTGTAATATATATCATATTTATTCACTCAATTCATTTATATAATCATTATGCAATGAAGATCATGTAGAACGAGTCTCATCACATTGTGGAGACGGTATTCCGTACGTACGCACGAGCGATGATATCATTCACATGATCGTGGAATTGTATTGGAGTGTATATATACTATTTCAGAATCAATATCACTTTAAAATAATCATATATAGTCATTATTTACACCATTATACCCATCCGAGTAAGGTGGTGGGGTAAAATACATTACACCACGGCGTGTAGACGGTATTCCGTACGTACGCACGCGCGGTGATTTCGTTTTCAGTAGGATGGATAGATTGTAAAATAGGGTTGTTTCATACATATAATAACATATCAGTATATTAGTGATACTGATGTTATTACTTCATAATGAAACAACTAAAGAAGAAGAAGTGGAAGAAGAAATAAAGTTGGAAGAATCGGTAACGGACATTACCTCTTCTTTAAAGCGCTTCTTTGAGACCTCCTTTTAGGGCACTAAAATTGGTCTTTGAAGAATACCAGGACCTCTAGGATGTCTCTAGGGAAGTTTAGAGGAGAATGTGGCAGGGGTTGGACGACCTTGAAGGCTCAATGTGGTGTGAGGAAGATGGAGAGGAGGTGCCCTTTTATAAGGGAGGAGAGGGGCACCTTTGGAATAACTAAAACTATTATTTTATTATAAAGTCAAATTCGGTTTTAAATAGCTCAAAATTAATTTATTTCGAAGATAAGGTGGGTATGGGTCGAAATAACCTTATCCAGTAGAATTTAGATAAGTTTAGGTTCCTATTTTAACCGTATCATTTAGATTTAACATTAAGTTGAATAATTTTACTTTTACTGTGTCCTCTTGTGTTCTTATACTATAAGGTCACTAAACTTACTATAAGCAGACAAACAAACCCCAAGTTGTTTATAATTAATATATATAACCTTATATAAGTTATTTGGCCGAACATTAGATTTTTAGGAATAAAATAACAATTACTAATATAATATTTGTTTTACAAACCATTTTATGTCAATTTTGACACTATTTAGAAATTGATTTTTGTGAAAATCATAACATAATTATTAGTTCGAAAAAAGTTAATTAAATCAATAATAAAATGTCATATTAACCTATAAAATTAGTGTAATTCATAAAAAGTCTCAAATTATATTTATTTGGGTATTTATAACATCAATTATTTCAATATTTCATTATTAATATAATTACTGCATCATGTTTGTGTCATAAATAAATTAAATTATTTGAAGTCTAAAAATTACAAATAAAATATAATTATATATGAAATCTTTTTATCCTTCTAATGAATATTTATAGTAGAATTTATCTTATGTATAACCCTATATTAAAAAATATATACTTATTAAACTTTGATTTTAACTATTTTAACCCTTCTTTAAATAAATTAATAATAAATGTCCTAATCTAATCCAAGTGGGACTAAATGGTCATATTTTATTTCTAAGCTTGACTTTGGTCTAATTACACTTATCCAATAGATTTAGGGCATGTTTTAGGGTAATAATAATATCATTGTTACCCTTAATTACCTTATTTACTTTTAACCGTGGTAAATAAAAGTAAAAAGTTACTATTCAGCAAAAATTATTTTCATCTCATTGAACCACATTTTACTTACTAACATCAATAGTGTCTCTCAAATTTTTGAAATTCCACTCACAGAAGTGGTAAAATTATGTTTTATGAAAAATTCAATTTTTTTAACTACCACTTAGTGGTTTCACTATTCATCAAAAATTGAAAGTTTTCATAAAAATACCAAAATTTCACCCTAGGCTAATTTCGATATTTCGAATCCAAAAATGAAGTCAATTTTGAAAAATAAAATTTACCAAATTTCAAAAGGTGGTTATTACTATTCATAAAGGCTAGTTTTAATAATATTTCAATAGCATATCGTTGTTTAGTGAAACTCAGTATTGGGTACGACGCAGGCTATCGACGAAGGTCGCGATTGCGTGTAAAGCAAGCCAAGCAGGTGAAAGATTCCTTTGATGATTTATATAACATTAAAGTCTCGGGTGTTACATTCTACCCCCCTTAAAATGAATTTCGCCCTCGAAATTCATCACTTTGTTATAAACATATGAGGATACCTCTCCCTCTTCATATCCTCAAGCTCCCATGTAGCTTCTTCTAATTGGTGGTTCCTCCATAAAACGTTCACCAAACGAGTGGTCTTGTTTCGTAGGACTTTTTCGCTACGATCCAGAATCTCTATCGACTATTCTTCATAAGAAAGATCTTGCTCCAGCAGTATAACTTCTGAGCTGAGTACATGTGAAGGATCATGTATGTACTTTCTCAGGAGAGATACATGGAACACATCGTGAACTTGAGAGAGATTCGGTGGAAGCTCCAATCAGTAAGATACCTTCCCAACACGATCTAGTATTTCGAAAGGATTGATATATCTAGGGCTCAACTTCCCCTTCATTCCAAATCTCATGACCCTCTTCCAGGGAGATATTCTTAAGAACACTTTTTCACCCACTTCAAACTCTAAGTCTTTTCTTCGGTTGTCGGTATAACTTTTCTGTCGACTCTGAGCTGCTCTTATGTGTTGTTGCATAGATCTGACCTTTTCTGCCATCTCATCAACAAGATCAGGTCCTGAAAGCTTTATTTCCCCAACTTCATCCCAGCAAGTTGGAGTTCTGCATTTCTTTCCATAGAGAGCTTCATAAGGAGCCATCTGAATACTGTAGTGAAAGCTATTATTATAAGAAAATTCCACCAAAGGTAGGTGTTGATCCCAACCACCTTTGAAATCCATAGAGAAAGATCTCAACATATCTTCTAGAGTTTGAATTGTTCTCTCAGACTGACCGTCTGTCTGAGGATGATAAGCAGTATTGAAACTTAACTCTGTATCTAGAGTATGCTGAAGACCTAGCCAGAACTTTGAGGTAAACCTCGGATCCCAATCAGATATAATAGAAAGTGGTACTCAATGCAATATTACCACTTCCTTTACATATATCCTGGCAAGCTGATCCAAAGAGAAATCCCCTCTAATAGCAATTAAGTGTGCAGACTTTGTATGATGATCAACTATGACCCTGATAGCATTATTGCCTTTGGATGTTTTAGTAAGTCCGGTGACAAAGTCCATAGTGATGTTTTCCCATTTCCATTCAGGTATGGTTAATGGTTGTAACATCCCCTTAGATATTTGTCTCTCATATTTAACTTTCTGACAAACCAAGCATCGAGAGACATATTCAGCAACATCTCTTTTCATGCCATCCCACCAGAAGTACTCTTTTAGATCCCTATACATCTTCGTGCTTCCCGGATGAATAGAGAATGAAGAACTATGAGCCTCATCCAGTAGATCCTTCTTTAATTCAGGTATGGGAGGAACACAAACCTGATTCCTGATCTTTATTATCCCATCACAATCAAGGTTGAATTCAGGAACATTTCTCAACTTCTTTTCTATCCCTAAATCTTCTTTCTGTGCCTCTTTAATCATCACATGAATATATGGTTGAACATTCATTTGAGAAAGATATGATTTCCCCCCTTCCATTATAATTCCAACATCAATCCATTGTAAATACATAAATATTGGATCTTTTGTGAGCCTCATCATGGATAAACTGGCATGGTATTGTCGACTTAATGCATTTTCCACCTTGTTTGCTTTCCCAGTGTGGTAATGAATTGAGCAGTCGTAATCCTTAATCAGCTCCAACCATCTACTTTGGCGCATATTCAACTCCTTTTGTGTAAAAATATACTTTAAACTTTTATGATCAGTATAAATGTCACACCTTTCTCCATAAAGATAATTCCTCCAAATCTTTAATGAAAAGATTACGGCAGCTAACTCCAAATCATGAGTTGGGTAATTATGCTCATGTATTTTCAACTATCGTGAGGCATAAGCTATCACCATATCATTTTGAAAAAGAACACACCCCAATCCCTTCTTGGATGCATCACTGTAGATCACACACCTTTCTCCACTACAAGGAAGTGTGAGTACAGGTGTACTAGATAACCTTCTTTTCAACTCCTTGAAATTCTCTTCACATTCCTCCGTCCACACGAACTTAACTCCTTTTCTAGTCAACTGGTTGAGTGGATTAGATAATCGTGAGAAATATTTCACAGAACGTCGATGATATCCAGCCAAACCAAGAAAACTTCAGATCTCAATTACTGTTGTTGGTCTCGACCATCTTTCGATTACCTCTGTTTTTGCTGGATCCACATATATCCACTCTTTTGAGATTATGTGACCCAAAAATGCAACTTTTTGAAGCCAAAATTCACACTTGGTAAATTTGGCATAAAGCTTCTCCTTTCTCAGGGTCTTCAATAAAATTCTCAAGTGATCTTCATGTTCTTCCTTTCTCTTTGAATATACCAGAATATCGTCTATAAAGACTACCACAAACTGATCAAGATAGTCTCTAAAGACTCTATTCATCAGATCCATGAAGATAGCTGGGGCATTAGTAAGACCAAATGGAATCATTATAAATTCATAGTGTCCATACCTTGTACGAAAATCCGTCTTTGGTATATCCTCCCTTTGGACCCTTAATTGATGATATCCTGAACGAAGATCAATCTTGGAAAAGTATTGAGCTCCGCGTAGTTGGTCAAATAGGTCATCAATGCACGAGAGAGGATATTTGTTCTTGATAGTGTTCTTGTTAAGTTCTCGATAATCAATGCAGAGTCTCATTGATCCATCTTTCTTTTTAACAAACAGAACAGGTGCTCCCCAAGGTGACGCACTAGGGCGTATGAATCCCTTATCAAGATTCTCTTGGAGTTGCTTCTTCAATTCCTACAACTCAATTGGAGCCATTATATAAGGTCTCTATGAAATAGGTAAATCCCCCGGTACGAGTTCTATTGAAAACTCAACTTCACGATTTGGTGGAAGACCCGGAAATTCCTCCGGAAAGACATCGTCAAACTCCCGTACAGTGGGTATATTCTTAATCGTGAGTTTCTCACCAACCATTGGAGATAAATAACCTTCATTTAGTAGAATCAAGACCCATAAGATGGAAGAAATTTTTACTGGATGGTTATGTTCATCCTTGCATTGATAGACGATCATAGATTGATCTGGAATATGAAATTTGACTTCCCTTCTTTGGAAATTGATATGAGCTCCACATAAAGAAATCCAATCCATGCCAAGAATCACATCAAACTCCACTATAGGAAGGATCACAAGATTTGCAGGAATCACTTTCCCACAAACTTCGATCGGAGAAGAATTATATACTTTTGATGCGACTGTTGTGCCATTAGGGGTTGTCACAGCTAACTCAACATCTAATTGTTGAGGTAATACGGTGATATCCTTAGAAAATTTTTCATAAATAAAGGAGTGGTGGATCTGGAATCAAATAAAACATTTTCTACTTTAGGGTGGATGGTAAGTGTACCTTTCACCACATCGTTATCGTACTCCACATCGCTGATAGAAATTGCCTGTGACTTTCCTTTGTCTTTAGCCTTAAGAGTTTGTTGGCTTCTACCATGATCATCAACCCTTGGATTTGGGCATTGATTGGCATAATGCCCCATCTTCTTGCACTTGAAACATTGCAGTGTAGTAGGTTCATTCTGTGTATCCTTTCCTTTGTTTACATCATTAGACATCTTATTCCAATCATTGCGTCATTCAAATGCCCAATGACCTTTATTTCCACATTTGAAACATTTACTTGTCCTTTTAAGACAACTCCCTCCATGTTTCTTTCCACACTTTGAGCATAAGGGAAATCTCATATTCTTTTAAGTGTGCTCTTTATATTTTCCTTTGAATTCCATTTTCCTCTTCTTATCGAACCCATATGTTGATGGATTACTCCAATATATATCTCGACTTTGAGAGCACATCGAACCATTTCCTCGTAGCTATTGAAGTCCCTTATTGCTAATTGCCTTCAAAGACTTGGTTTTAAGACACTAAAGAATCGATCAATCTTACTATCAGGTTGGATAATAATACCAGAAGCGTACCGTGCAAGTCTTGTCAAATTTTCTTCATAGGTACCAACAGATTCATCATCCTTTTTCTTTAGTTCAAGAAAATCCTTCTCCATCTTTGTTCGGAGAATACGAGGGAAGTACTTATTGAAAAATATTCTCTTGAACTCGTCCCATTCCATGGACTAAATTTCTTATCTTTGCCTCATATTATTGATAAGATTACACCATTGATCAGCATCACCATCCAAACGACACACTGCTAAGATGACTTTATCATGTTCAGAACATTGAAGAACTGAAAATATCGTTTCAGTAGTACTAATCCATTGTTCAGCAACTAATGGATCAGTAGACCTTCTAAATGAAGGTGGACGTTGTCTCATGAAGGATTCAACAGAATGTTGCTCCTTCCTTTGATCGTTTGGAAGTCCTGTATGATTTATAGCTTGAGAAAGTTTTGTGAGCATGGCTACAAGATTTTGGACTCCATCTCCCATAACTTTTGGTTTCTCAGGGGGACAATCATTGCATTGTTCATCATATTCTGCATTAACACGGTTTCTTTGGGTTCCAGCCATTTACTAAAACCAAGAGGAATAGTGTGAGCAACACTAATTATAATAGGAAAACCACATAATCAAGAATAAAATTTCACACTTAAGGTCTTATCCTAGGTTATTCAAGGCCATTTCAAAAACACTAATATTGCGTTCTATGCTTATACATATCCTTAGGGTTCTTACTAAGGCTTTCACATCCTAGTTTCCAAAGGTTGACTATACCTATCCTCTGATACCAACTATAACAAACCATAATTTACATACATTGTTGTTACTTCAGAATTGAAGAACACTTATTACAACATATAACAAAACCATGAAAGTGCCGTATAGGTATAGTGTCTTTAGAAACTGGGAAACATAAACAACTGATTCATAAAGCATCTACATTGCCTCCCATTTATTTCATCATATATAGAGTCCCATTTGGCATATCCTACTTAATAACCTTCTTCCTGACCTGGGGGAAAGAAAACATACAAGGTGTGAGCTCAAATTCTCAGTAAGGGTAAACAAAATAAATATCAATCACATCATATTCATAAGAACATAACATTTTGGAAATCTTATCCTGCAAAACAGATCATAATATCATAACATGGGATAAATCATAGTAGTGAAATGTAATCCCAATAATCATAACATAAAAAAATGAAACTTTGTGGAATACACACATAATCATAGAGAATAATTTCTTATTAGTCAAGACTCATTGCCAAGACTATCTTAGTGGACAAAGTACATTTCTGAACCGAGTTCACTCCTCATTTCAATCCTGTTTCACTGAACTTGTTTCACCTGCTGTTCCATCCATGTCTATCTCATGAGATATAAAATAATTACCCAATGCATTTGATGGAGATATAGGTCCCACCCATCTCATAATGATACCATTCTTATGTGTGCCACAAATCATAAACCATACATCATAGCATAACCCATGTAATAAATATGGGATTCTTAAACATCGTGACATCATAAAACAATTCATATAAGATAAAGGAATTCATAAATATATTTCCATCCAAACATAATCAAATCAATATAATAATAAATATAGAAACAGAACTTTATATTACCTTATATGTAAAATAATTTTGATAAAACACTTAAACTCCATTCTTGAGGAAAATATCCTTTCTACTTCAATTTTTTTTTCCTTTCTTGACATGTCATACGATTTTAAACTAAAAATATTTGATTAAAAATAAACATGAAAACTTGTAAAGGAATATTCGTGGAAATAATGTTTTAAAAATCCATTCATGCCGTATAAGTTAAAAAAACATTCTTCTTGTACTTTTGTCGGAAAAGTCAAAAAGTACCTCGTACGAAAAACGACAAAAGATTCCTTTCATATCTTATACTAAAAACTCACCGAAGGGTAAAATTGGATTTAAACAATTTTATGTGGATGTAAATAATATTACATATTGAGGAAACATGGATTTGGATGATAAAATACACCCCAGTAAATTCCAAAGTATAAAAAATCTCTGATAAAAATGAGATTGTGATATTTCCCTTACCTTAGGTCTGATTTTCTTTAAAAGTGTCTGAACCTCCTGTATAATGATTTAAATAATGTTATTGACTTATTCTAGAATCATAAATATTTTTGTGATATCATATATGGTCATATTATTAGCTTCTTATTAGTAATATTTCATTTCTACTTGTTTATTCGGGTGTTTATTACTTTTTGCTCTTATGCGTGTTTTGTCAAATAAATTCTTATCCTTATTTTTAGGTAATGGATACCTCATTTCCAGAATGGTATTAGTGTAATATATATCATATTTATTCACTCAATTCGTTTATATAATCATTATGCAGTGAAGATCATGTAGAATGAGTCGCATCACATTGTGGAGACGGTATTCCGTACGTACGCACGAGCGATTATATCATTCCCACGATCGTGGAATTGTATTGGAGTGTATATATACTATTTCAGAATCAATATCACTTGACAATAATCATATATAGTCATTATTTACACCATTATACCCATTCAAGTAAGGTGGTGGTGGAAAATAGTTTACACCACGGCGTGGAGACGGTATTCCTTATGTACGCACGCGCGGTGATTTCGTTTTCCGTAGGATGGATAGATGGTAAAATAGGGTTTTTTAATACTATAATAACATATCAGTATATGAGTAATACTAATTTTATTACTTCATAATGAAACAACTAATGAATAATAAGTGGAAGAAGAAATAAAGTTGGAAGAATAGGTAACAGACATTACCTCTTCTTTAAAGCGCTTCTTTGAGACCTCCTTTTAGGGCACTAAAATTGGTCTTTGAAGATAACCAGGACCACTAGGATGTCTCTAGGGAAGTGGATAGGAGAATGTGGCAGGGGGTGGCCGAGCTTGAAAGCTCAAAGTTCTGTGAGGAAGAGGGGGAGGAGGTGCCCTTTTATAAGGGAGGAGAGGGTCACCTTTGGAATAACTAAAACTATTATTTTATTATAAAGTCAAATTCGGTTTCAAATAGCTCCAAATTGATTTATTTAAAATCTAAGGTGGGGAGGGGTCGAAATCATCTTATCCAGTAGAATTTAGAGAAGTTTAGGTTCCTATTTTAACCTTATCTTTTAGATTTAACATTATGTTAAATAATTTTACTTTTATCGTGTTTTCTTGTGTTCTTAAACTATAAGGTTAATAAACTTACTATAGGCAGAAAAAAGAACCCCAAGTTGTTTATTATTAATATATATAACCTTATATAAGTCATTTGGCCGAACCTTAGATTTTTAGAAATAAAATAACAATTACTAATATAATATTTGTTTTAAAAACCATTTTATGTCAATTTTGACACTATTTAGAAATTGATTTTTGTGAAAATCATAACAGAATTATTAGTTAGAAAAAAGTTCTTTAAATCAATACTAACATGTCATATTAACCTAATCAATTAGTGTAATTCATAAAAAGTCTCAAATTATATTTATTTGGGTATTTATAACATCAATTATGTCAATATTTCATTAATAATATAATTACTGCATCATCTTTGTTTCATAAATAAATTAAATTATATAAAGTCTAAAAATTAAAAATAAAATATCATTATATAGGAAATCTTTTTAGCCTTATAATTAATATTTATAGTCGAATTTATCTTATGTATAACCCTATATTAAAAAAGATATACCTATTAAACATTGATTTTACCTGTTTTAACCCTTCTTTAAATAAATTAATAATAAATGTCCTAATCTAATCCATGTGGGCCTAAATGGTCATATTTTACTTATAAGGTTGTTTTTGGTTGAATTACACTTATCCAATAGAATTAGGACATGTGTTAGGGTAATAATAATATCATTTTCACCCTTAATTACCTTATTTACTTTTAACCGTGGTAAATAAAAGTAAAAAGTTACCATTCGCCAAAAATTATTTTCATCTCATTGAACCACATTTTACATACTGACATCAATAGTGTCTCTTGGATTTTTGAAATTCCACTCACAGAAGCGGTAAAATTAACTTTTATGAAAAATTCAATTTTTTTAACTACGACTTAGTTGTTTCACTATTCATCATAAATTGATAGTTTTCAGAAAAATACCAAAATTTCACCCTAGGCTATTTTCGATATTCTGAATCCAAAAATGAAGTCAATTTTGAAAAATAAAATTTACAAAATTTTAAAAAGTGGTTATTACAATTCATAAAGGCTAGTTTTAATACTATTTTAATAGCATATCGTTGTTTAGTGAAACTCGGTATTGCGTACGATGCAAGCTATCGAGGAAGGTCGCGATTGCGTGCAAAGAAAGACAAGCAGGTGAAATATTCCTTTGATGATTTATATAACATAAAGTATCGGGTGTTACATTCTACCCCCCTTAAAATGAATTTCGCCCTCGAAATTTGTCACTTTGTAATAAACAGATGAGGATACCTCTCCCTCATCATATCCTCAAGCTCCCATGTAGCTTCTTCTAATTGGTGGTTCCTCCATAAAACTTTCACCAATCGAGTGGTCTTGTTTCGTAGGACCTTTTCACTACGATCTAGAATCTCTATCATCTATTCTTCATAATAAATATCTTGCTCCAGCAGTACAAATTCTAAGCTGAGTACATGTGAAGGATCAGGTATGTACTTTCTCAGCAGAGATACATGGATAACATTGTGAAATTGAGAGAGATTCGGTGGAAGCGCCAATCGGTAAGCTACCTTCCCAACATGATCCAGTATTTCAAAAGGACTGATATATATAGGGCTCAACTTCCCCTTCTTTCCAAATCTCATGACCCTCTTCCAGGGAGATATTCGTAAGAACACTTTATCACCCACTTCAAACTCTAAGTCTTTTATTCGGTTGTCGGCATAACTTTTCTGTCGACTCTGGGTTGCTCTTATGTGTTGTTGAATAGATCTGGCCTTTTCAGCCATCTCATCAACAAGATCAGGTCCTAATAGTTTTCTTTCCCCAACTTCATCCCAGCAAGTTGGAGTTCTGCATTTCTTTCCATATAGAGCTTCATAAGGATCCATCTGAATACTGGAGTGAAATCTATTATTATAAGAAAATTACACCAAAGGTAGGTGTTGATCCCAACCACCTTTTAAATCCATAGAGCAAGCTCTCAACATATCTTCTAGAGTTTTAATGGTTCTCTCAGACTGACCATCTGTCTGAGGATGATAAGCAGTGATGAAACTTAACTATGTATCTAGAGTATGCTGAAGACTTCGCCAGAACTTTGAGGTAAACCTCGGATCCCGATCAGATATAATAGAAAGTGGTACTCCCTGCAATATTACCACTTCCTTCACATATATCCTATCAAGATGATCCAGAGAGAAATCTCCTCTAATAGCGATGATGTGTGCAAACTTTGTAAGATGATCAACTATGACCCAGATAGCATTATTGCCTTTCGATGTTTTAGGAAGTCCAGTGACAAAGTCCATAGTGATGTTTTCCCATTTCCATTCAGGTATGGGTAATGGTTGTAACATCCCCTTAGACTTTTGTCTCTCATCATTAACTTCATGACAAACCATGCATCGAGAGACATATTCAGAAACATCCCTTTTCATGCCATCCCACCAAAAGTACTCTTTCAGATCCCTATACATCTTTGTGCTTCCCGGATGAATAGAGAATGAAGAACTATGAGACTCATCCAGTAGCTCCTTCTTTAATTCAGGGATGGGAGGAACACAAACTCGATTCCTGAACTTTATTATCCCATCACAATCAAGGTTTAATTCAGGAACATTTCTCACCTTCTTTTGTAACTCTACATCTTCATTCTCTGCCTCTTTAATCTTCACATGAATAGATGGTTGGACATTCATTTGAGAAAGATATGATTTTCCCCCATTCCATTATAATTCCAACATCCATCCGTTGTAAATCCATAAATATTGGATCTTTTGTGATCCTCATCATCGATAAACTGGAATGGTCTTTTCGACTTAATGCATCTGCCACCTTATTTGCTTTCCCTGGGTGGTAATGAATTGAGCAGTCATAATTCTTAATCATCTCCAACCATCTTCTTTGGCGCATATTCAGCCCCTTTTGTGTGAAAATATACTTTAAACTTTTATGATCAGTATAAATGTCACACCTTTCTCCATAAAGATAATGCCTCCAAATCTTTAATGCAAAGATTACGGCAGCTAACTCCAAATCATGAGTTGGGTAATTTTGCTCTTGTATTTTCAACTGTCGTGAGGCATAATCTATCACCATATCATTTTGCAAAAGAACACACCCCAATTCCTTCTTGGATACATCACTGTAGATCACAAACCTTTATCCACTACAAGGACCTGTGAGTACAGGTTCACTGGATAACCTTCTTTTCAACTCCTTGAAATTCTCTTCACATTCCTCTGTCCACAAGAACTTAACTCCTTTTCGAGTCAACTTCGTGAGTGGATTAGATAATCGTGAGAAATCATTCACAAAACGTCGATAATATCCAGAAAAACCAAGAAAACTTCGTATCTCAGTTACTGTTGTTGGTCTCGACCATCTTTCGATAACCTCTGTTTTTGCTGGATCCATAGATATCCCCTCTTTTGAGATTATGTGACCCAAAAGGGCATCTTTTTGAAGCCAAAATTCACACTTGGTAAATTTGGCATAAATCTTCTCCTTTCTTAGGGTCTTCAATAAAATTCTCAAGTTATCTTCATGTTCTTCCTTGCACTTTAAATATACCATAATATCATCTATAAAGACTACCACAAACTGATCAGGATAGTCTTTAAAGACTCTATTCATCAGATCCATGAAGATAGCAGGGGCATTAGTAAGACCAAATGGAATCACTATAAATTCATTGTGTCCATACCTTGTAAGGAAAGCCGTATTTGGTATATCCTTCCTTTTTACCCTTAATTGATGATACCCTGAACGAAGATCAATCTTGGAAAAGTATTGAGCTCCGCGTTGTTGGTCAAATAGGTCCTCAATGCACAGGAGAGTATATTTTTTCTTGATAGTGATCTTGTTAATTTCTTGATAATCAATGCAGAGTTTCATTGACCCATCTTTCTTTTTAACAAACAGAACAGGTGCTCCCCAAGGTGACGCACTAGGGCGTATGAATCCCTTATCAAGATTCACTTGGAGTTGCTTCTTCAATTCCTGCAACTCAATTGGAGCCATTCTATAAGGTGTCATTGAAATAGGTAAAGCACCCGGTACGAGTTCTATTGAAAACTCAACTTCACGATTTGGTGGAAGACCCGGCAATTCCTCCAGAAAGACATCGTCAAACTCCCGTACAATGGGAATATTCTTAATCGTGATTTTCTCACCAACCATTTGAGATAAATAACCTTCATTTAGTGGAATCAAGACCCATAAGATGGATGAAATTTCCACTGGAAGGTTATGTTCATCCTTGCATTGATAGACGATCATAGATTGATCTGGAATATGAAATGTGACTTCCCTTATTTGGAAATTGATATGATCTCCATATAAAGAAAGCCAATCCATGCCAATAATCACATCAAACTCCACTATAGGAAGGATCACAAGATTTGAAGGAATCACTTTCCCACAAACTTCGATTGGAGAATAATTATAAACTTTTTATGCGACTGTTGTGCCATTAGGGGATGTCACAGCTAACTCAACATCAAATTGTTGAGGTAATATGGTGATATCCTTATAAAATTCTTCAGAAATAAAGGAGTGGGTGGATCCAGAATCAAATAAAACATTTTCTAATTTAGAGTGGATGGTAACTGTACCTTTCAACACATCGTTATCGTACTCCACATTGCTGATAGAAATTTCATGTGACTTTCCTTTGTATTTAGCCTTAAGAGTTTGTTGACGTCGACCATGATCATCAACCCTTAGATTTTGGAATTGATTGGCATAATTCCCCATCTCCTTGCACTTGAAACATTGCAGTGTAGTAGGTTTATTCTGTGTATCCTTTTCTTTGTTTGCATCATTATACATCTTCTTCCCATCATTGCGGCATTCAAATGCCCGATGACCTTCCTTTCCACATTTCAAACATTTACTTGTCCCTTTAAGACAACTCCCTCCATGTTTCTTTCCACACTTTGAGCATAAGGGAAAGCTCATCTTCTTTTCAGTGTGCTCTTTAGATTTTCCTTTGAATTCCATTTTCCTCTTCTTATCAAACCCATATGACTGATGGTTTACTCCAATCTCCATCTCGACTTTGAGAGCACATCGAATGGTTTCCTCGTATCTATTGAAGTCCCTTATGGCTAACGCCCTTGAAAGACATGGTTTTAAGCCAATAAAGAATCGATAAAACTTACTCTCAGGTTGGATAATAATACCAGAACCGTACCTTGCAAGTCTTGTAAAATTTTCTTCATAGGTACCAACAGATTCATCATCCTTTTTCTTTTGTTAAAGAAACTCCTTCTCCATCTCTGTTTGGAGTATACGAGGGATGTACTTATTGAAAAATAAGTTCTTGAACTCGTCCCATTCCATGGACTCAATTTCATCTCTTTGCCTCGTTTTCTTGATAAGATTACACCATTGATCAACATCACCTTCCAAATGATACACTGCTAAGATGACTTTATCATGTTCAGAACATTGAAGAACTGAAAATATCTTTTCAGTAGTACTAATCCATTGTTCAGAAACTAATAGATCAGTAGACTCACTGAATGAAGGTGGACGCTGTCTCATGAAGGATTCAACAGAATTTTGCTCCATCCTTTGCCCGGTTGGATGTCCTGCATGATTCATAGCTTGAGAAAGTTGCGTGAGCATGGCTACAATATTTTTCATTCCAGCTCCCATAACGTTTTGTTTCTCAGGAGGACAATCATTTCATTGTTCGTCGCATTCCGCATTAACACGGTTCCTTCGGGTTCCAGCCATTGACTAAAACCAAGAGAAATAGTGTGAGAAACACTAATTATAATAGGAAAACCACATAATAAATAATAAAATTTCACACTTAAGGTCTTATCCTAGGTTATTCATGGCCATTTCTAAAACACTAAGATTGTGTTCTATGCTTAGACTTATCCTTAGGGTTCTTACTAAGTCTTTCACATCCTAGTTTCCAAAGGTTGACTATACCTTTCCTTTGATACCAACTATAACAACCCATACATTACATACATTGTTGTAACTTCAGAATTGAAGCACACTTATTACAACATATAACAAAACCATGAAAGGACCGTATAGGTATAGTGTCTTTAGAAACTGGGAAACATAAACAACTGGTTCATAAAGCATCTACATTGCCTCCCATTTATTTCATCATATCTAGTGTCCCATTTGGCATATCCTACTTAATAATATTCTTCCTATCCTGGGGGAAAGAAAACATACAAAGGGTGAGCTCAAATGCTTAGTAAGGGTAAAAAAAGAAATATCAATCACATCACATTCATAAGAACATAACATTTTGGAAATCTTAACCTGCAAAACAGATCATAATATCAATAATGGGGTAAATCAAGGTAGTGAAATGTAATCCCAATAATCATAACTTAAAACATGAAACTTTGTGGCATACACATATAATAATAGAGAATCATTTCTTATTAGTCAAGACTCATTGCCAAGACTATCTTAGTGCACAAATTCCATTTCTGAACCGAGTTCACTCCTCATTTCAATCATGTTTCACTGAACCGGTTTAACCTACAGTTCAAGCCATGTCTATATCATGAGATATAAAATCATTATCCAATTCATTGGAGAGATATATAGGTCCCACCCATCTCTAATGATACCATTCTTATGTGTGCCACAAAATCATAAACCATACATCATAGCATAACCCATGTAATAAAAATGGGAATCTTAAACATCGTGACATCATAAAACAATTCATATAAGATAAAGGAATTCATAAATATATTTCCATCACAACATAATCAAATCAATATAATAATAGGTATAGAAACAGAACTTTATATTATCTTAGATGGAAAATAATTTTGATAAAACACTTGAACTCCATTCTTGAGGAAAATATCCTTTCTACTTCAAATTTTTTTTTCCTTTATTAACATGTCATATGATTTTAAACTAAAAGAATTTGATTAAAAATAAACTTGAAAACTTGTTAAGGAAGATTCTTGGAAATAATGTTTTAAAAATCCATTCATGACGTATAAGTTAAAAAAACATTCTTCTCGTACTTTTGTCGGAAAAGTCCAAAAGTAACTCGTACGAAAAACAACAAAAGATTCCTTTAATATCTTTTACTAAAAACTCACTGAAGGGTAAAATTGGATTTAAACAATTTTCGGTGGATAGAAATAATATTAAATATTGAGGAAACATGGATTTTGATGATAAAATACACCCTAGTAAATCCCAAAGTATAAACAATCTCGGATAAAAATGAGATTTTGATATTTCCCTTACCTTAGGTCCGATTTTCTTTTTAAGTGTCTGGAACTCCTTTATAATGATTTAAATAATGTTATTGACTTATTCCAGAATCATAATTATTTTTATGATATCATATATGGTCATATTCTTAGCTTCTGATTAGTAATATTTCATTACTACTTGTTTATTCTGGTGTTTATTACTTTTTGCTCTTATGCGTGTTTTGTCAAATAAATTCTTATCGTTCTTTTGAGGTTATAGATACCTCATTTCCAGAATGTTATTAGTGTAATATATATCATATTTATTCACTCAATTCATTTATATAATCATTATGCAATGAATATAATGTAGAACGAGTCGCATCACATCATGGAGACGATATTCCGTACGTACGCACGAGCGATGATATCATTCCCATGATCATGGAATTGTATTGGAGTGTATATATACTATTTCAGAATCAATATAACTTTAAAATAATCATATATAGTCATTATTTACACCATTATAGACATCCAAGTAAGGTGGTGGTGGAAAATAGATTACACCACGGCGTGGAGACGATATTCCGTACGTACACACGCGCGGTGATTTTGTTTTCCGTAGGATGGATAGATGGTAAAATAGGGTTGTGTCATACTTATAATAACATATCAGTATATTATTAATACTGATGTTATTACTTCATAATGAAACAACGAAATAATAATAAGTGGAAGAAGAAATAAAGTTGGAAGAATCGGTAACGGACATTACCTCTTCTTTAAAGCGCTTCTTTGAGACCTCCTTTTAGGGCACTAAAATTGGTCTATGAGGAAGACCAGGACCTCTAGTATGTCTCTAAAGAAGTGTAGAGGAGAATGTGGCAGGGGTTGGCCGAGCTTGAAGGCTCAAAATGTTGTGAGGAAGAGGGGGAGGAGGTGCTCTTTTATAAGGGAGGAGAGTGGAACCTTTGGAATAACTAAAACTATTATTTTATTATAAAGTCAAATTCGGAATTAAATAGCTCCAAGTTGATTTATTTAGAAGATAAGGTGGTTATGGGTCAAAATACTCTTATCCAATATAATTTAGACAAGTTTAGGTTCCTATTTTAACCTTATCATTTAGATTTAACATTAAGTTAAATAATTTTACTTATATCGTGTCTTCTTGTGTTATTATATTATAAGGTTAATAAACTTACTATAAGCAGAAAAACGAACCCCAAGTTGTTTATTATTAATATATATAACCTTATCTAAGTCATTTGGCCGATCCTTAGATTTTTAGGAATAAAATAACAATTACTAATATAATATTTTTTTTAAAAACCATTTTATGTCAATTTTAACACTATTTAGAAATTGATTTTTGTGAAAATCATAACAGAATTATTAGTTCGAAAAAATTTAATTAAATCAATACTAACATGTCATATTAACCTATAAAATTAGTGTAATTCATAAAAAGTCTCAAATTATATTCATTTTGGTATTTATAACATCAATTATGTCAATATTTCATTAATAATATAATTACTGCATCATCTTTGTGTCATATATAAATTAAATTATTTGAAGTGTAAAAATTACAAATAAAATATCATTATATAGGAAATATTTTTATCTTTCTAATGAATATTTATAGTCTAATTTATCTTATGTATATCCCTATATTAAAAATGATATACTTATTAAACTTTGATTTTAACTATTTTAACCCTTCTTTAAATAAATTAATAAAAAATGTCCTAATCTGATTCAAGTGGGCCTAAATGGTCATATTTTATTCCTAAGGTTGTTTTTGGTCGAATTGTACTTATCCAATAGAATTAGGACATGTGTTAGGGTAATAATAATATAATTATTACCCTTAATTACCTTATTTACTTTTAACTGTGGTAAATAAAAGTAAAAAGTTACTATTCACGAAAAGTTATTTTCATCTCATTGAACAACATTTTACTTACTGACATCAATTGTGTCTCTCATATTTTTGAAATTCCACTCACAGAAGCGGTAAAATTAAGTTTTATGAAAAATTCAATTTTTTTAACTACCACTTAGTGGTTTCACTATTCATCAAAAATTGATAGTTTTCAGAAAAATACCAAAATTTCACCCTATGCTAATTTCGATATTCCGAATCCTAAAATGAAGTCAATTTTGAAAAATATAATTTTCAAAATTTCAAAAAGTCGTTATTACTATTCATAACGACTAGTTTTAATAAAATTTTAATAGCATATCGTTGTTTAGTGAAACTCGGTATTGCGTATGACGCAAGCTATCGAGGAAGGTCGCGATTGTGTCTAAAGCAAGCCAAGTAGGTGAAATATTCCTTTTATGATTTATATAACAAAAAAGTCTTGGGTGTTATAGTGAGGATTCTATTCAACTGTCTAGTTTTCTATTCATAAGGGTCTGTTTACTAATCCTGAGGTCATGTTATTATTCCTTTGGTATATGTCCCTCATCTTGTAGAATTAACTTTTATTTCATTAATTATTCATTTATAAAGTTTGTATTGTGTTATATATGTAATTTTATTTGATTGTACTATAATACATAATTATTGGAATGGAAATTTCATTGATAGAATCTTTTTTAATTAAATTATTCCCCCTTATGAAATTTCACCCTAAAAATTTTGTTTTATATTCTAAGATGAAAGCATGAGTGCGTACTTCTCCTTCGATGCTTCCTCTTGTTCCCATATCGCCTCTTTATATCTATAGTTCTTCAATAGTACCATGACCATGTGAGTATCCTTTTTTCATATAACATTATCTCTATAATTCAAGACCTTCTTTGGATTCTCCACATATTAATGATCATTTACCAACTATACCACCTTTTATGAAAGTATATGTGATGGATCTAGTATGTACGTACCTAAGATGGATAAGTAAAATACCTTATGTAGTAGAGACAAGGTTATTTGAATTTCTAGTTGATAGGCCATGTCACCAACATGATCCATGATCTCAATGAGGCCGATGTTCTAGGAAATTTGACTTCATTTCTCCCAAAATACCCTTATTTTCTTCCATGGAATTATGTAGCAGAATACCATGTCTCAAACCATAAACTCAAGCTCCCATCGATGACAGCCTTCATTGAAATTTTTTTCTACTTTGTGCATCCATGATGTGATGTTGAATGGGGTTTAAATTATTAACCACTTCATTAACCATTTCAGGTCCTTAATGAATAAAATCATTAACATCATCCCTTCATGTAGATGATCTACACCTTTTCCCATAAGAGGATTCATATGGAGCCATTTGGATGCTGGAGTGGAAACTATTGTTCTAAGAGACCTCAACAAGAGGCAGATGTTGGAACATTCCACTGTGGAAGTTCATAGAACATGCTCTCAACATTTCTTCTAGCGTCTGAATAGTTCACTTAGATTGTCCATCAGTTTTCGGATGATAGTACTTATTGTAGTTTAGATAAATTCTTAGAACATGTTGGAGAATTTTCCAGAACATTGAGGTGAATCTAGGATATTGAATAGATAAAATTGATAGTGGTACTCCATGAAACCCTACCACCTATTTTATATATGTATGTGAATGTTGATCTAATGAGATTTCCACTAGAATTGCAATAAAGTGAAATGTCTTTGTAAGATGATTCACAATAAACCATAAAGTATTGTTCCCTCTGGATGCATTTGGATGTCTGGTGACAAATTCAATAGTGATTTTTTCCCATTTCCTTATTTGTATGGGTAATAGATATATAATCCAATTAGAAGTTTTACTCTCTTCCTTCACATGATAACATACCAAACACTTTGATGTATATTGAGTAGTCTCCTTCTTCATTATATAATCCCACCAATATTTCTCTCAGAGATCTTTATATATCTTTTTTATCCCTAAGGGAATAGAGAAGGTTGATTTATGTGCATCATTTAGATGGTCCTTCTTTATCTATGGATTGGATTGCACACATAATTTTGACCCAAATTTCACGACTCCATCATTGTCAATCTTGAACTCAGAGGATTAACCACTTCTCATAGCTTCCACCCATTTCTAAATTTCATCATAATTTCTTTGTGCATCCTTTATTTTCTCCATTAAGGATGGCACATAAATCATTATTGAAATTAATGATTATGATCCTCACTTAATTATTCCCATGTATATCCATTTAAAATATAAGATGGTTGGATCCATCTAAATTTTCATCATTGATACTAATGTAGGATCTTTTCTACATAGAGCATCTTCCTCCTTATTTTCCTTACCTGGATGGTAGTGGATTGACCGGTCCTAATATTTGATGGGCTCTAACCACCTTCTCTGGGGAATATTTATGTTCTTATTTGTGAATATATATTTTAGACTCTTATAATCATTATACATCTTAAACATCTCCCCATTGAGATAATCAATACATATTTTCAATGGAAAGATAATAGCCACATACTAAACATCATGGGTTGGATAGTTTCACTCATTAATTTTCAACTTAATTGAGGTGTAGGATATCACATTATAATTTTTAATTAGTATAATTCCTAATCTCTTTTAATCATATTTTTATACAATAATGATTTCTACACCTGTCAGGAGTGTGAGTATTGGCATAGTGATAAGACACTTTTTGAGATCGTTAAATATTTCCTCACGTTATTGAGTCTAGAAAAATACCACTCACTTATATGTTAGCTTGGTTATGGGGGATTGAAAATTTTGATAAGTTCTTATGAAATCATCAGTAATACCCAACTAGAACATGTATGCTATGGATCTCTATTACAGGGGTTGGTATGGTCCACTCCTCGATTTCCATTGTCTTCAAAGGGTCTACAATTATTCCATTATTGGGCATAAAATGCCACATCAATGATAATTCCTCAATAAAAAACTCATATTTACATTACATTTCATATAGATTCTCCCTTCTCAAATTTTTCAGTACAATATTAAATTTCTCGTCATGTTTCTCCTTAATCATGGAGTATATTAGAATATAATCAAAATAAATACTACAAAAAATTTGTCGAGGTAATCTCTAAAGTCTATATTAATTAGATACATGAAGATAGTTGGAGCATAATTAGGTCTAAATGGAATCACTATGAATGCATTGTTTACATACCTCATTCGAAATTTTGTTTTTGAAATATCTTCCTTCCTCGTCATTAATTGGTGATATCCTGACCAATGTTCCACCATGGGGAAATTACGGTCCCCACATAGCTTATCGACCACTTCATATATCATTAGAATGAGATACATGTTAATTATCATGATATTATTGGGCTCTTGAAAATAAATACAGAGGTTCATTGTTCCATACATATTCTTGACAAAGAGGAAGGTTGAACCCCATGGTTATGCAATAGAACATATAAAACCCCTGTCCAAACTTTCATGTAGCAACTTCATCAGTTCTTCCGCCTTAATGGCGGGCATTCTATATGGTGTTCTTGAAATATGTAGAGATCCATCTATAAGATAAATTGATAACTCAGCCACTCAGTCATGATTAAGACTAGAAAACACTATGGGGAACACATCTGTGTAATCCCTTAGAATGGGCATGTATTCAATCACGTTTTTTTCCTTTGTATCAATCATTTGATCCAAATATGCTTACTCATCAGGAAACAATTTCCACTATTGAGACAATGATTCGGAATTATATTCATCTTCTTCCTTAATCTTTTATTGAATTGGAGGATGCTTAAGGATTTGATGAGTGATCTCTCTTTCCCAATAGTTGATGTTGGATTTGTATAAAGATAGAAAATACATGCAAAATATTGTATCGAACTCCACCATAGGATGTATAACATGATTTGTTTGGAGGTTAAGTCCTCAAACATTAACCTCGGAGGAGTTATATAGTTTATATGTAAAAATTACTTCATTTTCAATTCTCATAGATAATTCAGCCTCAATATATTTAGGTGGTCATTTAATAGTTCTACTAAACATGGAATATAGTAACGAATTCACAAAACTAGTGTAAAATTGTCAGTGAGATATTCATGAATGAATCACCAGCATACTTATCACCAAGTCATTATCCAGATCCATCTCAATAGTATTGATTGAATAAATGCTTCCTTGGTTCTATGGAGGGGGGTTTTGATAACCTATGACAAACCTAGTCTTATGGAAATGGTTTTCATGATGACCATTTTCCTTGCTATTATAACACTTCAATACAGGTTGAGTGTTGATCTGAACCTACCTTTCTTCCACCATGTTAGTGGAATTTTTCATATCCATTTAGCAGTTCCCATTGAGATGTCCTAATCTTCCAAATTTTAAACATTTCCTAGTTCTCTTTAAATAGTTCTTAGGATAAATCTTCTCTCCATTTTTACATGTGGGATTTTCAGTCTTCTATTCATCAGGGGATTTATCTGCTTATCTAGCCATATTAGACTCAGTTTAATACTTTTTTCACTTGGCCCATGAGACCACCAAAACTCCCCGTGACTCTCTGAGTCGCTCAAAAATCCATAACCAACTCTCTCCCATGGCGAGCATGCACAAGTAAAACCTGCAACATCAAATAAATACAAGAAAACACTATAGGCTTGAGTATTAAAACTCAGTAAGTGTGCCCGACAAACTATTCCCAATGAACTACCTTCAAATAAAGAATTTACTAATTCCAGGTTTTAAATAAATTATATAAAATATGGGTTTCCACACACACATATTCATTTCTAAAACATATAATGTCCCATTTCCTTTTTTTGTTTAAAAACAAGTTTAATTTTTGAAAGAAACAGGTGCATTTTATTTTAAAACATTTTTTGAAAACAATTTAAAAATCCAAACTTTAGATGTTAGTAAGAAAAAGGGAAGCCACACAAAACACACAACGCACACTAAGGGAAAATGAAAAAATTGGAACAGAGGGGCCAAAAACTGAACTAGACCTCTCAATCGTCCGCCACATACAAATAAGCACAAAAAGAAACATGGGTCGAACCTTGGAGCTCGTGAAAAATCCAGAACGGACTATACATGTGACTCATCCTGAAGGCATGCCTAAACTTGATGACATCATAACTCCAGAATTCCCGGTGTTTCCCTACATGGCCTAACTGAGGGGATAAATCCCCTAGTTGAGTATAATCCTTACTAAGGGCCACTAGATAGTGCATAATATAAACTAGTGCATCAATCTTTCTCTGAAGATTCATATACAATACCAGGTCCCATGTCAACATGTGTGATAATAAGGAAATGGTTGAGTAAACAAATTCAATCAATTAGCACCAACATCACACACAAATCATGTAGTAAACGTATACCAAATATCACCCCTAAGTCACCCCAAAGAGTGTTTTCCAAAATAATTTATTTTATTAATGTACCAAACGGGCCTTCACCAATTTTAAAGTAAATACTCATTTTATAAGAGAACCAAAACACTTGTTCATGCTTCAAAATAAATCATATATCAATAAACCATAACTACATTTGAAATTCCATGAATTCTATTTAAAGGCCAAATAGGGAATTCTTCCACTACTGGGTGTCTGTTCATCAAGAAAATATTTCATGTTTCGTGTATAAAATAAAAAATATTTTTACACCAAATAATCCATTAAAAATCGGTTATCTTAAATTATTTCCTGTTTATTGAAATTAATAAAATATCAATCAATCAATAAATTCTATATTTAAAGGAGAGTGAAATGGGGGACCTACCTCAGCTCGATGTCCAAACACAATGGCTCGACATGCCTCATGCAGGCGTACAAGAAAGCGCAAGCTGATGACCGCAATATCATGGGGATACCTTGAAAATGCACTATAACAAATGCACAATAACTAAAATTACACAAAAACAGACTTAAGACAATTAAAACAAGAAAACAACACAAAAGAACCACCTTTAAATGTTTTCAAATCACAAATCGCACCATTGACACTATTTTTTAAAACACTTTAAAATTTATAAAACAATTTTACAAAGGTATATCACTCCATTAAACACCAAAAAACCCATTTAGAAACCACTTTTAAGATCAATCACACATCCTTAACATTCTAGATCATAATACGCACCACTTGCACTGTTAAATAAACTAATTGCATAACAAAATAAAATTAAAACACACGACAGAACCCATTTTGAAACCATGCACAGACCACTTTAAAATCTGTAAACTAAAGCTATATCTTTCAAATCAATCACACCTCAAAATATTCCCCAAACACAATCCGCACCACCTATAATATTTATTAAACTAGATAAAGTTTATAAATAATTTTTAATAACATCGCAATCCACTAATTAATTATCATAGATAAAGAGGAAACCATGAAACAAGTGAATACTAAATCAAGAAGACTTGTGTAATGGGGAAACTCACCTCAATCGATGAAGAAGACCCCGAAAGTGGCGCGAAACATCGTTCTCACCTCTATTGCACACTTTTAAATTTAAATTAAACCCTACACAATCATTATTAATCCAAAATGAAGGATAAATCATGAAATCAAACCCCTACACCTATGGTCTTAGAAAAACTAAAAATCTCTTCAAAGAACGTACTAACCATGAAATAACGTTACATAAAAAGCATGGGAAAAATACCATAAAGGGGAGTCTGCCGAAGAAGTAACGTTCCGGCATGGTAGTGTGCAGGAGGATTTGCGCCGACAGGACAGGTCGTCAGAGGGAGGAGTGCTAGAATAGGGTGTGTCACCAAGGGGAGGGGTCAGGCTAGCTTAAGGGATGTGAGAAATAGCTTAAGTGCAGGGGGAGTTGGCTTGGGGAATAATAGAGTGGGCTGGATGGCTGGTGCAGGGCAGAGGGCCGGGATGGGTGTGGCGTGCTAGAGGTCATGTGTAGGAGGCAGTGGCATGGAGGGTGGCTGCTGGCGATTAGCGTCTGCAAGGTGGGTGATCCGGCTGAGTGGCGTGAAAATTGGGAGGCATGTGAGGCTGTTCAGACAGCTGATGTAAGGCCGAGGGGGTGAGGGTTCAAGAGGGGGCTTCAGCAGGAGGGTGGATGCAAGGAGGGGAGGTGCGGCATGACAACAAGTGACAGGTGGGTAGAGGCGCAGTGCAGTAGGGGGTACGACCAAAGGAAGATGATGGTGCAGGTGAAGAAGTCGTCAGGGGGGGCTGGGTGTCACGGCTAGTGCGCTCTGCCGCTAGAAGAGGGAGACAGGGCGACTGATGTGTAGAAGGATAAAGCACTAGGGTGTTGGGTGGGTGGTCGGTCGGCTCATGTGGGATAGATGGGAAGGAGAGGAGAATGGTGATGGCACGTGAATAGGGCTATAGGGGGACTCCTCGCGATAGGAAGAGAAAGGAGGGGAGAGTAGTATGGTGGTGGAAGAGGAAAGGAAAGAGATAAAAATAAAATAAAAAGAATATAAGAAAAAAAAGAAAACAAAAACATAATAATAAATAAATAAATAAATAAAACATTAATCTATAATAAATATACATCCATAATAACCTCAATAAATAAAATTGTAATAATAAAAATGTTGTAATATTATTAATTAAAATAATAATTATTATAATCCTTATTAATAACAATAATACTAATAGAACTTTAGTAATAATACTTCATATTAAAATTTAATAATAAGATCATTGATAAAACATTAATAATAATAAAAATAGCATACTCGCTAACAATATATATATATATACATATATATACATATTTATCCAATCTCTCATTTATTCACAATATGGTCTCTTAACCAATTTATTTAATTACATTTAAAGGTGGGTGACTGCACGGTCGCCCCGTACGGCTCAGTCAACCGTGCAAGGGCCAAGCGGTGGCCCCTGCTCACTCAGGTAGTGACTGCATGGGTATCCAAACTATCTACATGACATATGCTAAGATGAACAGTGTTCACACACTGACGTAAAGCCAACAAACCTTTCCAAACTTTAAAAATTTGATCCTTGACTCATCTGATGTTTGAAAAAAAACGCCCGACACCACGAAAAAATAAATAAATAAATAAAATTATTTTAAAAAGGCGGGTGTGAAAAATCTCCACACCATAATTCTTTATGCCCCTAGAAATCCTTGGAAAGATCAAGAATAAAAGATAAAACTCCTTAAGTGTCAATCACCCCCAAAAGATTGTGCACCTCCAGTTGATCGATCCAATAGACATTGAAAACCTAGGACACACAACTCATCTATAAAACAAGATCAAATTAACTGTCACCAAGAAGAACACAAACCATCTGTTTCGACCAATGAACGAATGAACTTAAATCACCTCGGAGACTTATCCCTCTGATCTTAGTGAAACAAAACCATTGGTTGTACTCCAATCTCAATGTTTACTCGAGAGTACATACTCAGGATTAGGTGGTTTCACACAAGACCACCTACCACCAAATGATACATGAAAAGAAACTCTAATACTGACCCGGGGAGGGCCGAACGGACTCCCAACCATAAGGATTGGGCTAACTCTAAATTACTTTTGGTGTAAATCAACGAGACACATGTGGGTCTCCCCACCATAGGAACTGACGAGGTTAACCAAACATGAAAACTTTTATCATGTACCAGAAAACCCACAATAAGGGTAGGGGAGGGAAGGGCCCAACCGATGGGACATCAAAACTACATTCACCACTACCTCAACGTTTTCACACCCTCATAAGAACAAAAAACATGCCACACCATATATCGTGACTAAACCAAGACCCTTCATCACTGAATGGGTTCTCCTGACTACACGCCAGCTTTACTCCGGGTCCTATGGCTGGAGCACTGATGATTGAAGCATCTCATGCCTCATAGTCAGGATTTAAAAATTCCCAAACCTAACACACAAATGAGAATTTCTCCAAACTCACTTCCAATAAAATAAAAGTTTCAAAGAGGTTCAAAAAAACAATTATTACAACTGAATGAAAATAAATACCGCAAAAAACTACAAAAGACAATTACTACTTCCAAGATACACTACAAATAGAAATCCTCAAACTGATCCCCAATCATCGCCCTATCCATGCTGATGGGCTGAAGAGACCTTAGATGAGCCAGGTATAGCTTTAGCACACTTATTCAAAACACCACAGAATAATCGATTCAAGTGACCCTAACATCCACAGGTGTGGAAGGGTCTCGGAGCACTCGAGCACGTTGGCCTCTAGTGACCCTGCCTACCACAGTGGTGACCGATCATGGAATTACATTGTGAAGAAGATGGATGAAGATCTGAAGGCCTCTTATTCCCTCTATTAGAGCCACCAGCATCAGGTCTCTTCCCATTCTTCCTATCACTATCCTCTAAACTGCTTCCCATTTCAAGGGTAGGATTCTCCACCTCTAGTCCTCTAGCTAGTTCAGGTTCAGCAAGAATGGCATGCCCCACAACATCTGAGAAGGTGGTTAGGTTGAGCTCTTCCACTTTCAATCACCATTCAGGTCGAAGTTCAGACTCAAATTGTCGAGCCTTAATGGGATCATTTGTAACAATCCATTGGTCATACAAGACTAGGTCTAGGAAATGTATATAGACTTATAGAACCAATTCAACTCCCTGCTGAAGATAAAACAACTTCTTCCTCTTCTTGAGTTTCGTCAACTCAGAGAAATATTGTTGGATGAAAAATGACTTTAAAAACTCCCATGTTAGATCTTCTTGTGGTTTATTCTGAGAAACATACTTCCACCATTTCCATGTTGGGCCTTCAAGTATAAAGATATACAACTTCACTTTTAACGACTCAAGAAACCCCATGAAACAGAACTTCCTCTCATCTTATGTAACCACTCCTCCGCATCAAGAGGATCTGCTTGACCATAAAATAGTGGAGGATTCAACATCCTAAATTATATAACATAGTCTATAGTCTGATAAACTAGAGGATTTCCTAAGGATGCACCACCCGAATCTACACCTTGGGCATTCATCGAACCTTCGTGGGGGAGAACACTAGGGAACAAGAAAATAAGAAGCAGAATCAAAACATTGTCATTGATATTTCAAATCTTTCTTTTCAAAAATTTTAAAATAAAAATTTACAACCAGTTTTTAGAATTATAGATGACTAAAACAATCCACAAGGAGAAATTGATGTCGATTGGTGACTTGGACAAATTTTTTGCAGACATACGCTAGTCACACCACTGTCACAAGGAGAAATCTCGGGTAATATCCTCGGCTCTACCTATCATTCCGTTCCATGAGAACTCACAGAGGTCACTTTCCCAAAACCTATTTCTTTTCCCAACATAAAACCATTCAAAAGAACCTAAAGACACAAACAACCCAAACATCTCATGGTAACCCGATGTTCGAAATGAGAAAGGGTTCATGACGTCTTTCTCATCCATACACCTCGAGTCCCGAAAATTCTAGTCCTTCTACCATAACAACCCAAAATAATGATGGGTGCTCTACAAAAAGGTCTTTTTAAGAGGCAACCTCCTCTAATACCACTTTGTCACGAACCAATCAAGGTTGTCCCAGAACTGATCACCCGAGCCAGTCCGCGACATGGCCCGAGAGGCGTTCCTGATCCACCCGGGCTGGCGAAAAGTGCTAGGGCATCAAAAAATAGAAATAGAAAATTATTTGACTCGATAAAAACAAATAAAACAGTGGAAAAAATATAACACAAAGTAAATAAATACTATGAAAACATAGAATGACCAACAACAACCAACTAACATGACCATGACCAAAACTCCTCACGGCTGTGAGAGTTGCTCACCAATCCACAACCAACTCTCGCCCACAGTGATCAAGCTCATGAAAAAGCAGAAGTATAAACAAAAAATAGGAAAACACTATAGGCGTGAGTATTAAAACTCAGTAGGCACGCCCAACAAACTATTCCAAATGCACTACCTTTAAATAAATTATTTTTTAATTCCAGGATTGAACTACATTATATAAAATATGGGTTTCCACAAACACACTTTAATTTATAAAACATGTAATGGTCTATTTCCCTTTTTAGTTTAAAAATAAGTTTAATGTTTGAAAGAAATAGGTGCATTGCATTTTAAAACATTTTTGTGAAAAATTTAAAAATCCAAAATTCTGTTGTTAGTAAAAAAAGGGATACCACACACAACACACAACACACACTATGGGAAATGGAAAAAAGAGGCACACATGGGCCAGCAACTGAACTAGACCTCTCAACCATACGCCACATACAAATACGAACTAATAGAAGCATGGGTCAAACCATGGATCTCATGAACAATCCAGAATGTACTATACATTTGACTCATCCTGAAGGCATGCATACTCTCGATGACGTCATAATGCCCTAACGGCCAGTGTTTCCCTATATGTCCTAACGAAGGGGCCTGATCCCCTAGAAGATTATAATCCATACTAAGGGCCACTATCCATTGCATAATCTAAACTAGTAAAACAATCCTTCTCATAAGATTCATTTACTAAACCAGGTTCCCATGTCAACACGGGCAATAAAAATGAATGTGGTGATTCAAAATGTCAATCAAGTAGCACCAACATCACCCAAAAATAATGTATTCAATTTACACCAATTATCACCCCTGAGTCACCCAAAAGAGAGTTTTCAAAATAATATATTTTATTAAAGTTCCAAACGGGCCTTCACCAATTTTAATGGAAAACCTCATTTCTCAAGAGAACAAAAACACTTTTTCACACATCAAAATAAATCATTTATTAATGAACCAGAACTAAATTTGAAATTTCTTGAATTATGTTTAATGACCAAATGAACTTTCTTTCACTACTGGGTGTCCGTTCATCAAAAAAATATTTCAAGTGTCGTGGACAAAAACCGGCTATTTTTACACCGAATAATCATATAAAAAATAATTGTAATAAATATTTCCAATTTAATAAAATTAATAAAATATCTAGTAATAAATAAATTCAAAATTTAAAGGAGAATGTAGTGGGGGACTTACTTCAGCTCGGTATCCAAACACAATGGCAGGACACACCTCGCGCAGGTGTACAAGAAAGTGCAAGACAATGACATCAATATCGTGGGGTTACATTGAAAACGCGCTGCAACAAATTCACAATAACTAAAATTTCACAAACACGTACTTTAATCAATCCAAACGAGAAAACCACATGAAAGAACCACCTCGACACGTTTTCAAATCACAACTTGCACCATTGAAACTTTTTATTAAACCACATTAAAATTTTTAAAACCATTTTCAAAAGGTATATCACACCTGTACACACCCAAAAAAACCCCTTCTAAACCCTCTTTTAAGATCAACTGCACAACCTCTACATTCTAGAGCAGAATACACACCACTTTCACAGTTAAATAAACTAATTGCATAACAAAATAAAAATATACCACATGAAAATACCTATTTCAAAACCATGCACAAACCGATTTAAAAACCGTAAACCAAAATTCTACCTTTGAAACCAAGCGCGACTCAAAATATTCCCAAATCCCAATCCACACCACATATAATATTTAATAAACTAGTTAAAAGTATAAAAACACTTTTAATAACATTAAAATCCACTAATTAATTATCACAGAGAAAGAACAAAACATGAATCAAGTGAACATTAATTCCAGAAAACTTGTGGAAAGGGGAAAATCAACTAAATTGATGAAGAAGACCCCGATAGTGGTGCGAAACACCATTGACACCTCAATTGCACAATTTAGAATTTCAATTGAACCATAAACAACCAAGATTGAATAAAAAATGATGGATAACTCAAGAAATCAATCCCCGAAACATATGGTTTTAGAAAAACTAAAAATATCATCACAGAAACAACTACCAATGAAATAACCTTACATCAAAGGAAGGTAAAAAATACCAAGAAGGGGAGGTTGCTGAAGAACGACTGCTCCAGTAAGGCAGTGGACTGGAGGATTTGGGCTGGTAGGACAGGTCACTGGAGGGGGGAGTTCTAGAATTGAGAGTGTTGACAAGGGGAGGGGTCATGCTGGCTGGAGGGATGGCAGAAATAGTCGAAGAGTAGGGGGTTGGCTCATGGAAGGAGGGAGAGAGCTGGACGGCTGGTGTAGGGAATGGGGCCCGGATGGGTGTGGCGTGCTAGATATCGCGAGTAGGAGGTAGAGGCGCGGAGGGTGGATGCTGGTGGTCAGTGGATGAAAGAAGGGAGAACCGGCTAAGTGGCGTGCAGAAGGGGAGATGTGTGGGGATTGTAGGACAGTGGATGTAAGACCTAGGCACTATGAGTTCAAGTCGGGGCCTCCAGCAGGAGGGCGGATGCAAGGTGGGAGGCGCGGCGCAATGTTAGAATGACAGGTGGGAGGAGGCGTGGTGTGGTAGGGGGTCCGACAAAAAGAAGGTGAGGGCGCATGTGAAGAAGTTCGGAAGGGGGGTGGGTGTCACGGCTAGTGCGTTATGCATCTAGAAGAGGGATACAGGGGTGTTGATGCATAGAAGAAGAAAGCGCTTGGGTGTTGGAAGGGTGGTCGGTTGGCTCATGCGGGATAGATGGGAAGGTGAGGGGAACGGTGGCGGTGCGTAAATAGGGTTACAGGGGGGGACTCCTCGCGATGCGAAGAGAGAGAAGGGGAGAGTAGTAAGGTGGAGGGAGATGAAAAGAAAGAGAGATAAAAATAAAAAAAATAGAAGAAAAAAGGATAGAAAGATAAAATAAAATAAAAGAAAAATAATAATATTAAATAAATAAATAAATAAAACATTAATCTATAATAAATATACATCCATAGTAAGCTCAATAATTATAATTGTAATAAAAAAAATTAGTAATATTATTAATAACAATAATCGTTATTATAAACCTTATTAATTACAATAATACTAATAGAACTTCAGAAATAATAATTCATATCATACTTTAATATTAAGATCAATGATAAAACATTGATAGTAATAAAAATAGCACACTCATTAACAATATATATATATACACAGATATATACATATTTACCCGATGTCTCATTTATTCACTATATCGTCGTTTAACCAATTTATTTAATTACACTTAAAGGTGGGTGACTATGAGGTCGCCCCACATGGCTCAGTCAGCCGTGAGCGGGCTGTGCAATGGCCCCTGATCACTCCAATAGTGACCGAATGGGTATCCAAACTGATTCCACAACTTATGATAAGACTCCCAATGTTCTTTCACCAACCTAAAACCCACAAACCTTTACAAACTTCAAAAATTTGAACCGGGACTCATCGGAACATAAAAAAACACCTAACTCCAAGGAAAAAAACAAATAAATAAAATTATATGAAAAAGGTGGATGTGACATCCCATGTCACTATTTGTTATTTGGACTTCTCGAAGAACCTTTTCATACTACCTATGGTGTATTTTTATTCAATTTTGGGTAGGGATATGATTTCCCTATATAGAGCCAACTTATATTGTCGTGAGAGGGAAATGACTCTCTATATGAAGAATCGACCTCCGATTCTGTACATGTGTGTGGAGGAGGATGAATCTTCCATAGTACCATAATATGAAGTGTGGGTATTACTTCCCTATGAGAACGTGAATCTTTCTTAGATGATTCATTCTAACAAATAATCCATCATTAAAGACATGCTTATTATGTGGGAATTCACAGAAGAGTTTCTTGAGTAATTTCTTGGTCTTCCTCCTAGAAGAGATGTTGATTTCTTAATTGATCTTATACATGAGTCATTGCCAATATCCAAGACTCTATATAGAATTTATGTTGTAGAGATTGAGGAATTATTACAAGAGAATCTAAATAAAGGGTTTATACGCCCAAGTGCTTCACCTTGGGGTTCACCAGTCCTCTTCATCAAGAATAAGGATGTGTCAATGCGCCTTTTCATTGATTAATGAAATCTAAAAAATCATGATAAAGAAAAAGTATGATTGGACTTGAATTGATTACATAGTCAATCAGCTATGTGGAGAATATTATTTCTCCAATGCGGATTTGTGGTCGGGATATTACGAAGTATGGATGAAGAATGAGGATATCCCCCTGATTGCTTTTTATAAAAGGTATGAGCACTATGAATCCATAATAATTATCTTCAGACTCTCTAATCCTACAAAACTCTTCATGGACTTGATGAATATTGTCTTTATAGATTACCTCATCAAATTTGTGGTAGTCTTCATAGATTATATTATAATATACATCAGAAACCAAGGAGGTGCATAAAAAGAATATAAGAACAGTACTAGAGACCTTGTGAAAGGAGGAGATCTATGAAGATTAAAGTGTGTGTCAGTTCTCATAGAAGGTATTATAATTCTTGGGAAATATTATCACAATCAATGGGATATCTATTGTTCCTTAAAAGACATATGAAATTGAGGGATCATTTAGGAAAACATCAGTGACAGATATTCGTAGCTTTATAGGGTTAGTTGGATATTATCGCTGATTTTTAAGAAATTTCTCATGATTGTCAAAACCTCTTACCAAGATAACTCGGGAGGGTGTCATGTTTTCGTGGAGTGATGAATACAGAGATAGCTTTAAGGAGTTGAAAATTGGCTTATCACTGCATTCATTCTCACAATACCCACAAGTGGGGAACATTTTTTTGGTATTCTATGATGCTTCAAAGAAGGGAAAGAATTGTGAGTTGATGGAAAATGAAAAAGTCATTTCCTATGCATCAAGGAAGTTTTATGTTCCTGAGAAAAACTATCCAACACATTTTATGGATTTTTCTGTAGTAATCTTCACCTTAAAATCTTGGAAACATCACCTCTTGGGGGAGAAGTGTGAAATTTATACGGACCACAAAATCATCAAGTATATATTCACACAGAAATAGTTGAGTATGCAATAATGATGATGGTTAGAGATGATAAAAGACTATGAATTCTCAATCCACTACCACCCAAAGAAAGCGAACAAGGTGGAGGATGCTCTATTTAGAAAATATCCATCAACTCGTTAATTTATGATAATTTAAAAGTATCCAATATTTTTAGAATTGATGAATATTGACATGTGAATCATAATAAGGGAACATCATTAATAATTTATCAAATTATTGTCAACCATATCTTTTGAAAATCTTAAAGGATGCTCAAAAGGATGATGTGGGAATTCAGAAGAAAGTGGAAACTATAAGAAAAGGGAAATCCTAAGAGACCAATGTTAATGAAGAAGGAATTATGAGATTTTTGACAAGACTATGTGTTCCATCAAATTTGGAGATAAAATATGAACTTTTGGATGATGTACGTAGTTCAAATTTTTCCATTCACCCATGATTCACAATGATGTATCTAGATCTACGAGAGAATTTTTGGTGGGATGACATGACGAAGGAGATAACTGAGTATTCATCAAAGTTCCTGGTATGTCATAATGTGGAGGAGTATTGGCATAAGTCTAAGGGGATGATGCAACCATTACCCATATTAACATAGAAGTGGGAGAACATCATAATGGAATTTTTCACCAGACTTCCTAATACCTTTAAAGGAAACAATTCTTTCTGGGTTATTTTGGATCTCTTACAAAGACTGCACACTTCATTTCAATTTGAGAGGATTTCTCATTGGATCAATGGGAACAAATATACATAAGAGAAGTGGTAAGTCTGAATGGAGTTTCACAATCAATTTTATCCGATTGAGATCTATGATTCACCTTTATGGTCTAGAAGAGTCTACAGTATTCTATGAATTCTGAGATGAACTTTAGTGTGTCAATTCATCCTCAAACTAATGTCCAATCAGTGTAGTCTATCCAAACACATGAATACATGGTGATATAATTCCCCATAGATTACAAAGGATGATGGGATCAACATCTTCCCCTCATTGAGTTCTCATACAATAACAATTTCCACTCAATAATCTAATTGAATACTTATGAATATATTCATTTGAATAGTTTTATAACACCAGTATATTGGGATAAAGATGCGGAGATAAATGTCCTAGGTCTAAAAATGATCTATGAAATGTTGGTGAAGGTTTAGACCATCCAGCAGCACATTAAAGATGTGTAGAGTTGACAATAAAGCTATGTTGATAATCATCAATGAGACCTAGAATTTGATTATGGGGACATTGTATTCCACCACATATCATCATGGGAGAGATTTATGATATTTTAGAAGAATGGAAAACTTATTCTAAGGTATATCGATTATATTGAGATCCTTGATCACATTGGAGTAGTGTCATGTCGACTAGCACTCTCATAAAACATGTCGCAAGTACATGATGTATTTCATGTATCACTCTTGAAGAAGTACATAACTAGTCCTTCTCAGGTACTCAATCTAGATGTGGTACCATTTGAGAATGACATCTCCTATGAAGATAATATGATGAAGATCTTAGATCGTAGTGAAAATGGCCTCTGAAATAACATAATTCCCCTCAACAAGGTGTTGTGGAAAAACCACATGTTTGAAGAAGCATTGTGTAAATCAGATGAAGTGATAAAGAGGGGTTACCCTCATCTAATTTAGAGTAGGAAAATAATCTCTCGAGGAAGAAATTTCATAAGGTGTGATGATTGAAACAACCCAAATTTTTATTAATGAAAATTTATCTTAATCTAATTAAATTTCTTATTCTGCTAAATGGTCATATAAAACATAAGAACCTCATTGGTTTTATGTTTAGTGATTTTAAAATACTATTTATATTTGTTACCATTACTAATATAAAGATTGAATAGTGATCACATGATTAGTATAAATATTGGGCATTAACACATCCTATTTTCATAGAGAAAGGAAGTGATGACATCAACCAGTAGAAATTCTCCATACGAAGCCCATATATCAGAGCTCATAAACAGGGTTTCATCAGTAGTCATCACTATTGACCACCCCTAATCCGAGTATCAAAATGTTAAGCTTGAATAGAATAACCTACGTGATAAGTGAACGTTAAAAGAGATTACCCTCGATCAATGTTATCTGAGCCACCCCATGATTCTGTCACTATCATACACCTTACACATAGGTCACATGTGGTTGTTATAATAAGTTATGTTACAAGACTCTAGCAGTATGATTAAGTGCATTGTATTTTAATAGAATAAATAATATACATTCATTTCATTATTGCTAATTTATAAGTGGGTTTTATAGCAGAAATAATATATTTTGTTAATATTCAACTAAAAAATATATATTGATGAATTAATTTTTTTATGAATTTAATACTTTTTTAATAATTTTTTTCTAAATTACTTTCTATTAAATTTATATTATCGTATAATGTCTTTATGATTGTAATAAAAAAAATATTTAAGGTTTGAAAACTGTTTTTTTCCAAAACCCATGATTTTTCATTAAATGTGGGTTTTTATTGAACAATTGAAAATTTACATATTTAGAAAATATTTATATTAAATGAATATTATTTTTGGGCTCATGATGTAAAAATTATCTGTTGGTGAATTTTTCATAATTTTCAAAGAAAATTGATTTTTTAGGTAAAAATTTAATTCCATTAAAATATATAATGTGTTATATGACAACATAATGACCCAATAGTTATGTAATAAAATACTAGAAAATGGATTTTAGGCCAATATATGTTTTACCCTTAATATAATGTGATTTTATTTTTTAAATTTTTGATTAATTTAATGGTTCCATAGTGTACCCTCCAAGGATTATAAAATATTTTAACCATTTAAAATGCTTTCCTTGAGAGTGTAACTCACCTCCACATAAGCAAGCCTAATATTTTCGTATGTTCGGAAATTGTACTTATGAAATAATTTTTTCTAATCCCTTATGGAAAAAACCATGGGAAGAAACTATTATATGGTTTTTGGTTTTTATTAGTTTAATATGTAGTTTCCAATACCTAAATAATAAATAACTCATTCTCCTTTCCAATATAAATCCACTCAATATCCAATTCCACTTTACTAAAAACCTTTGTAGATTGACCGACCTCTACCCTCCTCTCACTTAAATCCTTCCAAGGTTCCCCAATATCCCAATAAGCCTCTCTTAAGCCTCTCACAAGCCTTTGGTATCACACTTCCTAGTAAGGAATTTCTTCTTTTATCATTTTCATCCAAATTTCATTATGTTGGTATACCCTTTTATATTAAATTAAAAATGTTGGGGTATGATTTTTCACCAACCCAATACGTCCTTCCTTATGTTTTAATGATTAAGGACCTCTTTCCCTCTCATTAAGGACTCCCATGTGCACCATTTACCATGCCGAAATTCCATAAAGAATTTCCCTCTTCTCATTTACATTCGAGAAATTATTTTATATTGTGCATTTAAATACCATTACATATATTGGGATATTATTTTCCATGACCCCCTAACTTTCTATTTAATGTATAAATGATGATATATACCTTTCTCTCTCAACATCCCATTTTATGATTTCTATTGGACATCATTATACTACCGAAGTTACACCAAAATTTCCCACACCAAAATCATTGTGTAAGTGAATACCATAACCATTTCTATATTAAAGGAATTAACCATTGTGTTCATGTACTTGTATATTTAAAATTTACATTTATGTCTTCCACATCTGTTATTCATGGAATAAATTATGTATTTTAATGAATACATGTTGTATTATCCATGTGGCATACTTATGAATGAAATTAAATGATTATAAAGGGTGTTCCCTAATAGCTCTCTAATTCATTGGGTAAAGATTAGTATCATGATACATCAAGTGCAATGAGGTTTTACTCATTATAATTCATGTGAAAGGAGGGATTACTCTGTCTCCATGTGAAATAATACTTGGATCAGGCTAATATCATGTAAAATGTTGTTGACACATCTCCATGTTATGATAATCATGTTATATAAGGCCTTTATGTTCAGGTTTCAATTATCCTCCATTGATATGATTGTTTCCTTTAAAGTATTTTATTCTTTATGTTATTTCTTTTTTACTCCATTAAAGGTATTTATTGCTCACCGTTTGGTTATGTATGTCCTTAGGTTATCCCATGCAATTCTAAGTACGAAGGAATGTTGTTGTCATGTAATACAAGTATTTAATAATGATGATGGGTTTTATGTTCTATGTTTTTATGTATTGTTACTATTTTCCAAAGACACAAGACCTATCAATCCTTAGAGTTGTCTAAATTTAATTTTTATGTAATAAATCATGTTTATTCATGTAATAATGAGAAATATTGTTATATAAGTTATCTAGTTAAATTTAAAAAAAAAATTACATTTAGTTTCCATTACAAATTAAATATCCCTTAATATCTTAGTGATGATTAGTATATTATAGAACAAGCACAGTGTAGAGAGTCACAATACTTCCCAAATGATTTTGGGGAAAACCATTGATTAAATGACCTCCAATACTGAGGATGATATATATATATAGTTATATGTATATAATAGAAGTTTACAATATATAATTTGATATTATATCATGAATGTGTTTGAATATGTTCATGGAGTTTAAAATTCATAATATAATTCCTATGTTTCACTATTATTTAAATTGACATACATGAACGATATTACTCACTATGGAGTTTATTGTGAGTGTTTTATGACATGGTCATATAGAGATGTGGAATGAATTATATATATATATATATATTGAATTGTTTAAAAACCCATGAACTGTGTCAAAGATATGTATAATCATGTGTCCTTTCATATATAATATTTTAGAACCGTTAATTTTTTGGTTTTATAAAATATTATTACGAATTTTATTAATATGAAATACATCATAAAAAATAAAATGTAATTTTCTATTTAGTATTCATTAATGTTAGATACATTAAAGTACATATTAATATACAATTACTGATGTGTAAGGATTATTTACCTCTAAAAGTATAAAATTGAGTTATCCCAAACCAATATTTATCATGGATTATTATATGTTTTAATTAAATGTTTTTTTCAGTGTGTGTATGAGTATTTTATAAAGATACAAAATATACTCATTAATCAGAAAATGTGTTTTTTTCACTGGAGGACCAATGAAGTATACATCAAGGAGTGACACACGCTATATTTTTGGTATACTAGTGGTGAAAGGTTCATATTTAGTGTTCCAAATACCTGATGTGGAAGAGATATCTTTCATGGGAACCATTATACTTAAAAATATTTCCTACACAATTTATGAGGCATAGCTAATCAGGGGTGGTTGGGTATGTTTTTTATCTCGTCATTGGTTGGATCATAACCAAGAGGGGATTTTTTTCACACATATAAAGAGTATGACACATGGTCCCTTGATCAATATAAACAATGGAAATGTATTCCTATACATATAATTTTCAATTATGTTCTTATCTACATAGATAAGGTCAATATAATGAGATCAACTACTATATAAATGACTTATGTTTTATGTATCAACTTGTTCAACCTATACTTAGAGAGTTGAGAATGTATTAAGAGGCTATATGGGATGGACATAAACTATTTCCAATGGTAACTCAATGTATTTTAAAAAGGTAAAATATATAAATTCCTAATTTAATACAATGTATATGGTGTACTTATATATCAAGATACACGTGTTTGATAGATATCACATTAGATCCTTGTATATCTTGAGTGGAATAATTATTTTCTAGAGTCAAATCTGTAAGTAAATTTATGAATCTGTTTATTCATACTTATTTTAAATTCATGAATGGACCATTGGGTGACACCTTATGTTTTAATGAATTGTTATTTAGTTCAACTCAAAGAGTTTCTATAAAATTATATTAGAGTTTTATGGAAAAAATAATATTTGGATGGGGGATTCATAATGTATTTCATATGATTCTATCAATAGTAATGTTAATTATAAATTTCCTAATGTTTATTTAAGATATAAAAAATTATTTTTCGATATGTGTTTATAATATGTCATATATTTTATAATATAATTCTAAATATATTTCAATACTTTTTGAATTTATTACATATTGGATATTGAAGGTAATATTCCAAAAATTCATATCATACCATATAGTTTGATATGGTGTGCCGTAGAGTATGGAATATATATGAAAATAGAACATTTTATACAATTAGGTTATATAGTATTTTATGATACATAGAAGTTATATGGTCTCCCTTGAATACTCATATTCTATGACTTGAGTGAGTAATAATTTCCTGAATCATAGGGTATGATTCAATTTTCCCTTCTATGATTAATTTAATGTAGTGGAGTGAAATAGAGTTGAGACTTCAAGCTTCTATACATTGTTTATCATTGATTATAACTTTTTTTGAGGAACCATCTCTGATAGTTTATGATTTAGGGTTATCAAAGATGTAATAGTAGGCATTACACACACATGTATGAAATGTATGAGTAATCTCATGGTATTATCATCATCCTCATAGCCACTATAAAGGACGTTGGGTTATGAGACTGAGATTTGTGTATAATTCTTTTACAAACCAATAGCTGGTACTCCCCTATCATGAATATCTTTTATCTTATCCTCGTAATCACAATGATATATTGACATATCATGGACCTTTGGAATGTTCTTCCCAAAACCACTCTTTTAATTGGTGAAAACATTGAATATAATTTGAGAGAGTATCCTTTCAATTGATCCCCAGTGATCATCATCAAACACTAAATGAAGGGTAGTGTAGTGTCATACTATAGTGTGAGGTACAGATTATTAATTTTTAGTGGAATTTGATTTTAGTATAGGAGGAAAACTGATCATGAGATTCATGTTTTTTAAATGCTTTAACTTATTTCATTAATCATTTATTATAATACTTTCAATGACTCTAAAATCCTTATTCGAGGGATTCAATGAAAACTATTTTGGACATGTAAAATGTGAATCATCCTTTTTTGGAGTCTTCTAGGAAATGAGGTGTTGTTAAACCACCTATGAAAATAGGTTTGTGTTCGATGGATATATTGATAAATTATTCCCCTCAAGATGAAATCCACTAGAGTAGGTACAATGGAAAAGGTTCTCCTATGAACCCATAGTTTTTATCATATTCAATGGGTTATAGTTTTTATGGATCATTACAAGTATTTTTAACTTATTATCTTTCCCCTCTTAGATAAAATTATAGAAAATGTCAATGTAATTTGGCCAGGAATGTAATATTGAGTTCTAGAACATGTCCATATATCCTTGAATATCGTAGTGAAACTTGTACTTCTAATCGATAAATTTGAGCTCCAAGTGAATGAATTCTAGCCAGAATGTAACATTTCAAAATTCCATAGTATAATTGTTCTCATATTTTGTCATTAATAATGTGATTCACTTATGTAAAATTTATTTCCTAGATATACGTCATAATATAAAATTAATACATGTTTCATAATAGAGATGTCCAACTTTCAGGATTTCTGACCATGTTTTTATTTTTATTTCCAAATAATCATGAGTAAAATTCCCCTAAAAAAACATAACATTGATGTTCCTTTTAGATACCATGTAATACAATTTTCCACATATAAGGTTTCTTCTTATAATTTTAGACAAATAAGCTCATGGTAACCACTACATACAATGTAAGAACCTGAGGTTTTAAAATGTAATTTATTTTAAATACATATTATTTTTGAAAACATGTACTACAAAAAATACCAATCATAAATGAACTTTGATGTAAATAGGGAATGTAATTCATTAAATATTATTTTTATAACCTTGTTGTTGGTTTGGCACGTAGAAATTATTTTAGCTACTTAATAAAATATGGATTGAAATTTTTCATTAATTTATATTTACTGATTTGTTCTTATAAACTATGTGTGTTATTTTTAATTATAGAATTAAATCACAAAAATTTATTAACACTTAATGTTTTAAATGGTCATTTTTTATATATTATGGAATTCCTTTTATTTTTGTATTTTTTCTATTAAAAATTAAATTTATGGATTTGAGAGTTAAGATTTGATTAAATGACATTAATTTTTATATTCATTATAATAATATTACCTTAGATTTTTTTTATAAATTTTTAGAAATTGTAGATATTTGGCAAAAAAGTGAAAAAACATATTTGAAAAACAGTGTCACTTTTAAGAATTTTTCATTATATAAGAATATATTTAATAGTTATAAAACATTTTAAATAGACTCATGTAATTTTTAAATAATAATAAAATTCATTTACAAATATAATTTCAAACATAGAAATCTAACTGTTGTTTTTATTAAAATAAAAATTATTGTTAGTGATTATCATTAAATCAGGTATTTCCAAGGTTCTTTTTAGTTTTTGTTTTTGTAAATTAATATTAGCATCTTATGATTTAAAATAATTTAATTAATTCAATGTTAATCAACATTTTACATTATTTTTGTTATAAAATCATTTATTATGCATAAATATAAATTTTTAATAATAAAAAAAATTTATTACAGAGGAAACCATAAGAATTATTAAATAAATATTACACCCTTTTATATAAATCTATAATACATATATTAACATTACAGAATATTACAACCCCATGCCTTGTATCCTAGATCCGGTGTCGGCTTTATTCCATTGGAATAGATAAAAACTATCAAATCCTAAAGGACTGATATGTTTAGTAGTGTAGGAGAACCAGATACATATATGATTCCAATTTTACATGGGGATATAAAATAAAAAACATTAAAATGGAAACCACATTGCATCCTTGAACTCATTCCAAGAATTATTCTTCATTTATTAGGGAAATGAAACAAAATAAAGGTAACTTCAAATGCCTAGTAAGGGTTTAAGTATAAAAGAAGATATCACGAATCAATAAAGATTGATATATATGGAATGATAAATATCTTAACTTGCATTCCATTTAAATAATTTTTTTGGATGAATAAAATATTCTTAATCAATATGTCCACATAAAAAACATAACACATATTGAATTTAATCAATAAACTAAAAATGAAACACTTCTCGAGATAATATCATTGTAATAATATCATGGATAATAATAAGTAAATTATTAATGAATTAAATGCTTAATTTTTGAATTCCATGATATTAGGAATAATGATACATCTATTTTCAATACCTTTCACAATAGAATTTAAATACTAAAGGTATAGCCCCCTGTAACATTGGAAAAATATTTTTCTCATAAGACCTCTTGATGTATCGAGGGGATATATTATACCAAACCCCAACAATCATGGTAGGTATAAAGAATTACTCAATTATATAATGATAAATTTAATTGGTTAATAAGTATTCCTTATCATCAATTATATGTATTTGGTAAAGGATACATATTTATCAATATTTCCTAGTTACACAAATAACATTAAATGTAACATCATATGTAACAATGGTACTTGTTGTACATAATAAAAATATCCATTATAAAATAATATTTATTTTTAATATAAATTTAAATCCTTTTTAAAAATAATCATAAGAAATTTATTGTTTCAATAGAATTTTAACTATCACAGAATTTAGTCAGATTGTTAAATAGCAATTTACCACTTGGTCATTTCCATGTCAAACCCCCTTTGATGAAATAATTAAAATTGAAACATAATATATGATGAATTATTAATGAATCATGATATTACATTTTAAATAGTTGATATATACGACATAAAAAATTGAATTGGTTCAATGTAACAAGTAATTATTAAGGTAATGTAAATGTAGATGAAATACCCTACCTCTTGCATTACATTAGTTTAACATGAATTAACATCATGTAAAATGGATTTAAGAATGTTATTAATTTATAATATAACCATAATCATATTTATAATATAATATAGGACCATTTAATTATATTTTAATTCTTGTTTTTTAATATTATTTCATTATTTTATTAGTTTTGGGTGACAATCTCCATGCTATCTCATTCATGTTGTGTTATGACTGATTTGGTTTTGGTGAATATTAAAGTTACATAATATCAATAATAATAATAATGATGTAAATATAATATTTATATTTCCATTATTCTTTTAAAACCAATCATGGAATATGGTTTTGATTAATTAAGTATGTTATGATAATGGATATTGTACATTGTACTAACGCATGACTAACATTGCCGTTTTTCAATGATCATTGTCGAAAGTAGGTAAGTAATATTTTTTCCATATATAATGATAATAATATCATAAATACCATATTATTTTTTCAAATATACTTATATATATCATACATGTGTTTTTTTGATGAAAAGAGAGTCGAATTGCTTCCTGAAGGCCGTTGTCCTCATGTACACGGGTGATGTTATCTTTTTTAGTGTACGAAATAAAAAGAAATATTTTCGTTTCATAAGAATAAATATTTAATTTATATAATTATTATATAATATAAATGAAATTTATTTATTAATTTTATCCTTATCACCATCGATGTTACACATTATTTAAAGATGAATCACATCCCTTTGTGAGGTAGTAGTTCATCGTACAGACATGTGATGTTATCATATTCCCTATTGAATAGAATGTAAAAAAAGGTACATATTATATAATTGATCCATATGTATAATTTTTTTATATATATAATATGTAATTTATATCAATAAAAATATACTAATGTTATAGTTTGTAATGGAATATATAATGACATCGGTTTCAGTGGTGGTAGTATATCGTACAAACGAATGATGATATTGTAACCTATTTTATGGAATTCGGGATGGTTTTAAGTAATTTCATTATTATATTAATATTTTAGTATATGGAATATACTTATTTTATTAAATCATCATTGTAAAATAATTATTGGGAGAAGTTATGAAGAGATTAAATAAAAACACTCCTTGATGAACATTTCCTCTTCTTCGGATAACATCCATAGGTTTGCACAAACATCCTTCGTTGGTTGGATTTATGCCCTAAATAAGGCCACTAATTAGTGGGTAAGTGATTTTGGAATTTATTGGTTTAGATATTTTTTAAACCAAAACTGTTTGATTGTGTTAAGAAGAGAGTATGTGTGCATACTTTTATATGTGAGGTAATTGGCATGCTTGTAATTTTTTAAATCAAATAGGTGTACTAGTTTTTTTCAAGTCACACAAGGGTCCTAAAAAGAGAAATATATAGAATTTGACCAGAAAGGGTAAAACTATTGACGTAAAATGAATTTAATACATGTTTTTATATCATCATAAACGTTATTTTTTTTGTTTAACCCCTGGTAAATACTTTTTTACCTTAACCTTGGTAATTTTCTTTTAATGTTTTAACTATTGATTTTTGGTAAAAAAATAACTTTAAATTATTAAAAAATATAATTTAGAATTATTAAAAATAAGGAATCCATTTTTCTATATTTTATTGACATAATTGAAAATATTTAATTTAAAATTATTCTTCAAGACACGATGAGAAAGCAGTTTATTAAAGAGAAAATTTTCAAAATTTTACAAATATTTAAAATAAAAATTACACATAAAAATTATTAAAATAAACTAATTTAGAATAAATTATATATAATTTGACTAATTTAAATTTAAACCTAATCACAAATATAATTTAATATTATAAATAATTTAAATGAAAATGTTTTTTCAATTAAAACTCAATATTTTTCACTATTCATAAAAAATCATTTTTTAGAAACAAAAACCAAAAGAGAATTTATATATTATATTATAAAAAAATTATTTTATTTTGTAAAATAAATGTACTGAAATTGGTAAAAAAATAATTTTAAATCATGCGTGCATAGCTTGACTAATATTTCTTTTAAAAAATACAATTTTTCAGAAATCATTTCTTTTCTTTTAATTGATTGATATTTTATTTCTAATCAATAAAAACAATAATTTTCATTATTTAGTTAGTAATATATATTACATTCAATTTAATTACAATTTCATAATGATATACAATATTAATGTTCTTTTTGACTTGGATATGCGAGATCTATAAGTTATCAAAGAGATTCAATTAAGAGAAATATATTGTTTGGGTTATATAAGGTAATTATTCCATGTAACATATGTTATTGAATTAAATGTTATTATTTTAATATTTTTTGTAGTTACATTCACCTCACATTATATAAATTTTTCTCTCTCAATTTAAAATCATATCGGTAATTATTGTTTGGTAAATTTTAAGTACCATTATTGAAAAACCCACATCATAAATGGGTTAATAAAATGTCCTTTTAATATGAAATAAAGGGATGTAAAAAATGTCATATGTAAAAATCACATAACATGGTTTCCTTATAGGATAACATGGTAGGGAAATGAAATCATGGGCATGAAAGATTATACTAATTACCATGTATTAAGTGAGAGTGATATAGGTTATTGATCATAAGAAATTTGGTGATCGAGATATTATTAAAAATAAAAAAATGATAAAATAAAGAGGCTCAAAAAGGATCATTAATATCATAAGATATGATGATAAAAAGACAAAACATTTATTTAACGATATTGTTCCTAGAGTATATAAATTTAGTTACACTATAAGAATATATTTAAATAGAATTAATTTATATATTTCCCATTCATAGGAACTGTTTAATACTTTAGTTTTTCTTGAAAAAATTTCTAATTCATCGCTTATTCAATGAAATAAATATAAAAAACATTTTATGCCTGAAGGACTAAATTTCATAATTGACAGATCATAAAATCCATGATATATTAACAAGATAATCTTCTTTTCATTACTAGAACAAAAATGGATAGAATAATTTATCCAAAACCCACATTGCTCATCTTAAAACCTTCGGCGAATAATTAACATTAAGGATCGTCGAAAATATTTCTCACCAAATTTTGAAGTAATTTCAATAAATCAATATTATATTCCCCATGAAATATAAATTTTCTGTTAATATAAAATTCCAAATATGTGAATACCTTTTTCACCATAAAACCATTAGAAAAACATGATTTTCAAAAATCTCATATTGTGGAATATATTCCATAGATCCGAGCATCTAGTAAACTTTATAAAATATATCATAAAACATAAAATAATTAATCAATTCACTAATCAGAAATAATATCCCATAAACATATCATTTTCATCATTATCTCAATATCTATTATCTATACTAAAGTCGGCTTTCTTCTAGCAGATGTGTCACCTTCTAATGTTTCCATGTCACCCATAAACCTAAATTTCTACCTCCATTTACACAAATACATCACGGTATACTACCCACCAGATCGGGATTTCCTTCTACTTCTTCTAGAGTTCCTGCCCCCCTCTACTCCCCGACTCCCCTATCCCGATACCATTCCCGACCATCCTCTCTCGTCCTACCGCCGCCTTCGCGTGCTCCATCTCTGCATGCTCCACCACCGAGTCCTCCGCCCATGCATGTCACTACTACGGTAGTCTACTTCTCTCTTCATATTTCTTTATTTTCATTTCCCTCCATCCATACCTTCTAGTGCTCACAATTTTTCTCTATGCTCCTAGGGTTTTTGCTCGACTCCCTTCATCTCTCCTAAATACTCATCCGGCTGCTCCATATCTACCAGCTCTATGTCTAGCTACTCCGCCTCCAGCTCCTCCTCCTCCGACTACTAAGCCTCCAGATCCTCTGCATTTGGCTGCTCTAGCTACACATACTCCACCTATAGTTGCTCCGCCGCCTTCGACTCCTCTACCTCTGGCTCTGACTACTCTGCCTTTGGATCCTACACCTTGGCCTAATTTGCCTCCGCTGCTCATCTTCACTGATTCAGATTTTTCTATTTCGGTTTTGTTTTCATCTTCTCCAACCAATCCAAATTTCCAATTGTTTTTATTATTCCATATTCATTCAAAATTTTGGTTTTCACAATGGCTTTCATTTTTCCTTCATAATTAATGATTTAAGTTTCTATTCATGTATAGATTTGGATATATCCATTGTTAAGGACCCCAATCACGTTGAGTACCCACCCAAAGAACTCCACATTGGAAGTTAGTTTCATTCAATTTTGAGTTTTGATCTTAAGGAATCTTATATATTCTGTGTTGTTATTTTGTTTTTTTCGTTAAAATTTTACTATTGTCTGCACTGTTGAATTTTCAGTATCTATTATCTACCCAATTTGATAAATCCTTGGATTTTCCCCAGATTTTTTTTTTGCAACATTTGTTTTATGTCCTTGTCCATAGGTGGCCTACTGCATTCATTCCCTCTCAAAGAAATTTAACCCCACTCTATCGTCGTTTAGGCCTAAATGTTTGGATACCTCTACCTCCTCAACTATCGTGAGTGCATTCGGCTTCTCGGCCTCCTCCTTCATGTTCTCTGGTTCAGGTTGATCTGTCTCCATTGCCCACTCTGCATCATCCTGCTCCCCAAACTCCATTACTGGATCCATCCCATCTGGATCCTACGCCTCCTATGATTAAATAGTGGAAACCACAAATCACAGTTAATTTCAATCTTCTTCAAGATGATACTATTAGCGTCGATTTGGGCTTATTTCGAAAGATTGGTTGTCAGTCACTCTCAATTCGGGGTCGAGGAGCTCTACATCAGGATTCATCAACAACACCTTCATCATCATAAAAGGTCTATTAGGTGATATGAAACTATGGTTATGTATGAAAGAAAATAATTGATAGAACTTTGGCTTATTTTGTCACCATCCTTCGTGATTCTTTGTTTATCAGATCAATTTCTCTTTCAAAAGAGAACACCAAGAACTATTGTTGAGCTTCTCCAAGAAGAATTGAGTAGCCTCAGCCCTTCTTCACTATAGTTTTATGTATGACTGCATACATGCTTTTTGTATTCATTTGTTCATTTGGATGTTGGTTTACAAGGAAGAGAATGTTTCGGAATGAGAAATTTTATGGTTCTGTTGATGTTGGTACATGGTAATACTAGAAATCATTTTATGTAAGCTCATCCAATCATTTTATTTGTTTGAGCTTTTATGGATTTAACCATGCGATTCATGTTTGGAAAAAATCAATGGCTCTCCTCTAAGCTATAAATTCGTCTTTGAGACTCTTATCCTTTTAATGCATTCGTTTTTTATTGGTCGAAGACAACATTGTGTTCAATTTTATTTGGCATCCTAGATCCATTATTTTTGTAACGTATATTTATTCATAATTGAAATATGCAGGCTCATATTTATTTAAAAATTTAAATATGAAGGTTCAAAATTGAAATATGCAGGAGAATATTTATTTTAGAATTTAAATATGCAGGTTCATATTTATTTAAGAATTGAAATATTCAGGTTCATATTAATTTCTAGTTTATACGTTTTAATTTGTGAATATTATTTGTGTAACTTATGTGTATTCATAAATGAAATATGCAGGTTTATATTTATTTCATAATTGAAATAGCCAGGTTCATATTTATTTCAGGATTTAAGTATGCATGTTCATATGCAGGTTTGTGTAATCTCTAATTGTCTTGAGACATCATGGCTACGACAATCCATGCCACTTAAATGCACACTGAAACAAATAGATACATAAACATAAATGACTTTACATGTGTACTTTGATTCATCTATATTTATCACCATCTCCTGTTTATAATGTAATTTTATCAAAGATTCAACATAATTTAATCTAACTATTTTTTCTATTCCCATTTGCATAATGTTTCATTTATTGATTTGTTTTTCAACATCAATATTTTGTTGATACATCATTCTGCTGCATTTTATAGGAAAATATTGTTTCATGTACTTTATGAAATGTATGTTTTAATAGGTTTTTATTTTCTTTGAATGAAGTTATATTTCTAAGGTAGATATTATTTGGTCAGATTCGACAAGATAGAGATGCAATCTTTCCTAGACATTTATCTGAGAATCGGGCCTTATGTTTATACCGAATGGTATTTTCAGTAATTTTGAAGGTTTTCAGTATGTAATATATATTTATGCGTTTGAATTCAAAAACTATGATTGTTTTTATTTATTTCAAAAGTGCAGGGGATTCTCTATTTGGCTGAAATATTTCCCAGGATCAGTTTTAGAACCAAAAATGGTCATTTAGAGGTTTCTTTTGCAACATATAATGATATATTCAAGATATTTTTCTATAATCAGTTTTCTTTTTGCATTATTTTTTTCAAAAAATTTCAATCTTTGTGTATATTGACTTATGTTGGTCATTTAACAAACTTTTTCTGGTTTTTATTAACTTATCTATGAATTTTCTGTATACCTACTTAGATGGTTTTTCAAAACCCTGGTGTTTTCCATATTTTACTCCAATAGTCACCCAACAACTAGAACACTCCCCATGTGTATTTCATTTTCCTCACAAAATATATATTCTTTCAGATGTTAATGATTGTCGTCTCTGAGAAGTATTTACTAAATATGGGTTGGTAGTTAATACAAGCATCATTTATGGGTTAGAAATGAACACTCATAAGGGGTTCACTTCATGACAGTGTTGACCATTGGATAAATGAAGAATAATTTCTCTCCTTTTGATGACCAGGTGATAAAATTTTCACATATTCAGAGTTGAGTCAGCCTATCTTTTTTTGTCAATGCTGTTATATGTTTTGAATTCAAACATTTTATCCTATGACTATTCAAACAAACACATTATTGAATTTTTAATTTCATTGTAATTTTATTCCCTAACTTACATGTCATTAATTTCTAAATAAAATATCTCACCTTCATATTATTGACTTCTTTTTTATTATTCAGGAATTGTTTGATGACAATGTCACCAATATTTGATACGAGCTGCTGTTGAGAATATTAATGCAACAACTAGAAACAGGTTGTCAGATATGTACTAAAATTTTATTTTATTTTATAAATTATGCCTCATTCACTATATGGATTTATTTCTTGTGCTATGTTTTATTAATTTTATTCAATGTTACTTTTCAGCATTCTTATTGTAGTTTTTTTCTGTTTTATAGATGAATTAATTTAATGTTTTATATGTTGTCTTTCTTAAATAAATATATTTCTATGGATGTATAATTTAATGACTTGATGTTTACTCTTACAGTTGAAGATATGGCCAATGGATTATAATACTGTACTTACATAGAAATGAGTAGATGGTATATATTTCCTATTTTTTCCCATTTCATGTGAATACATAAAGAATAATTGTGAATGAGTTTTATTAAACAACATTACAGTAGTTTCTGTTACATTTTTTTAGAAATCAACACATCACTCATATTTTTTTGTATGACTCCAAGTCTTCAAAGGTCTATAACAATCATCTACAAACTGTTTCCACTTGCATTCCATCAGACCACTAGGACTTTAAAAATCACTAACATTTTGTAAAATTGACTTTATGATTCATTCACTATATGGATTTATTTCATAAGCTATGTTTTAATTATTTTATTCACTCTTGACTTATAATCAGGTTTTGTACTCCTCTTTCTTTTACAGGAATATCACTCTACTATACTGAGTATTAATTCAATAGGTACAGTATAAATCATATCTATCAACCATTACTATATCTATAAATCAAATTGTGGTATGACTAGAGTTTTATATGTGATTCCCACAAAGAAAGTAACATAGATAAAATGGGGGGGATCTTTTGTGATTGATGGTTTCCAGCTGAAGTATCTTGAGATGTGTTAATCGGTATGTTTAATACTTCTAATTATTAATACATCATTGAAATGAGTACCTGGAATTTTAATTCTCAACATGTATTCATCCAGTCATATTTTAGTATACTATTTATATTTCTATTTATGTTAGTAGACCTCATTACCAATTACTAAAATCTCTAAAACTATAAACTAATTTTCTAATTTTAGGGGTTTTTTCTCAAAAAGAATGATTCAAGGATCCATTGAATCAATTGTGAATCATTTTGGAATGATATATGTTTTTGTGAATGTGGTATTTGGGAATTTTCATGTCAAAAAAATATTTGACTTCGAATGGGTTTGGAGAAGGTTATGAAATCATATAAATATGTTTTTCGTCAAATAATTCACAATGAATTATTTATAGGATGAACCAGTTGCAGCTTCAAATACAAAATTGTAAAACATTAAGAAACATTTAGTTTCTCCTTTAAAACTAAATTCTAAATTGTTTAGAAGATTAATTATTCAATCAACTACTAAAAATAATATATATATATATATGTTTCTAAAAGACTTTATTCCACTATAATTCTTCATAAAATAAATATATTTAATTGGGTTTTTTGGGGAAACTGGATGTTATAATGTTATTGAGTTATATTTCATCCCAGATTGGTCTTGCTGCTTTTGAATTTAGATTAGTTTCCTTGCATATTTCCTAATATGCTAAAACTTTCAGGTCATATCAGAATAAAAAGGCATTGTTGGACTCTTATGGCTGCGTATGGTTTCTATATTTTCTAAAAGGTTCAAAGATGTTATGTTGGAGTTTAAGCAATCAGTCATGTTTTCCAAATATGAAAACCACTCCATGAAATAAAAAGGGTGATATAAATCCCAGATTCAGTCACTATGTCCTTTTCCCATATATTACTATTGATGTTCCATGGATTAGATTAGCAACATAGGCCTTGGTATTCAAGGCACATGAGAATGATTCATTACATATTATTCCATTCATTTCTATTAATTTTATCACTTATTGTCTTCTGTGGTCTAGACTTAATAGTGTTTCATTTATTTTTATCTTCCAATATTTCTTCTCATTAAGGTTTTCTACAATGAAACAAACTCCATAATCAATAAGATGAGTATAGTTTCAATCAAATGATGTGATACTTCTCAGTTACCTATTGTCCTTATCTTAGAATAACTAGAATAATGGGTTTGTACCGTTGAATAATAAGGTAAAACCACACCTCTCATCATCAAGTGAATGTATTGACTAGTAAAATCAATTGAAGGGAATTTACATTTTCTAACACATGTTGGTGAAGATGATGGTTGGTTTATCTGCAGGCATGTTTTTGTGCAACCCATAGGCACAGTCAGCATCCATTTGAGGTAATGGTCATCTGTGCGCACTTCACTGTTAAAATGATAGTGTGACATATCTCTAGAATCCAAGGACAGGAATGGGTGAAAATACATTTGTAAATGGTTCCACTTTGTTTCCACAATCTTTTATTAGTTTATTCCATATGTACTAAATATCATTTGTGAATCATGTTTTTTAAAAATAGATCATCTAATCTATGTAGTGTATGAGGTTTTTAAATGCGGACATGGAACAACCCAGTTTGATCCTCAAGATCCTAATGTCTTCAAAACAACAGGAAGGTAGGGTCTTTGATTTTACACTATTATATTTCTCCGACCCCCTTTAATGGATGAATAAATTAACATTTGGAATTGGTTTTATGTAATTACACCTTTATTTCAATTTCTCAAATTGATCCATGCATGTGTTTTAAATCTATAGGCACCCTCCTATCCTAATTTATTTTATAGAGAAGGTTGCTTACTATGTAACTTTTGTTCCGAAATTCTTGTAACTATAATTCCTTAATTCTGTATGTACTTTTGTTTTCTAATAATTTCAATATTAATATTAACTATTCTTTTTGATAAATAGTATTCTATTCTTAATAATTATTATTATTATAAAGCTCTGTGCATCACACAGGTGGAGTACTAGTATAATAAATGTTTAGCATTATCTCCCCTTAATACTATCATTTCAAAAAATATCAACATTGCACTGAATCCGTATTCCTTGTTCCATTCAATTCATTCATTAAAATCCATTACGATATAGTACTACAGTAAAATAAATATAAAATTCATTATTCTTATAATGAGCCTATAAATAATAAAATAAATTTAAAACAAATATCTTGGATCCAAATTTAAGTCACATTAATAATTACACTTTGGTTGTATGAATAACACAATCTTGACCTTGATCCCATAGTTTATTCTGAGGTATATTTCTTTGATGCTTGTATAATTCATTTTAATAGTTAACTATATCCTTATAGTGTAATCATTTACATTGTAAATTTCTTTCTTTACTATGATGTCAGGAGAATAGTGGCCTTTCAATCTACACTTTAGAAAACTGTAATTCCAATAAAGGAAGTATAAAGGTTTTTCTATCAACAATTATCACATGTGGGAAAATTCTTCTATCCAGTCTTCCCTATATCCATTCTTTGATATGTCCTCCACTATGTTTCTTTATTCCATTCAATACAACAACTCTTGGGGAACTATCTCATAGTTTTTATATCATAAAAAACTATTTCTTTATATGAGGATAAATTTTGAGAGACCAATTCACTTCAGTAACTTGGCTTATTCCCATCAAATAAATGGTCAATCCAACACTTGATGTTGTGTATATAATTGTTTCTCATATAGATATCCTTATAAAGGTACAGTCATATTCCACAACAGTTTATTCTTTCTATTACATTAATATATTGACAATTATATTCATTTTAGTCTATTTCTCATTATGGAAATATTTTTTGAATAATGTATCCTTAAAATATTTTCATTCCATGAGTTCTATTTTATCCTCCTCCCAATTAATATTTATTAATGAACACCAATGATCAACATATCATTTGATAAAATTCACTTCAATTTTCACCTTTTCTTTTTTACTACATACTAACTCCAGAAATATAATCCCCAAATACATAAACTATTTCCCAGTAATCATTAGATAAGTAGTCCCATGAAATGATGTGGGCTTTTATCATATAAAGCGATCTGACATATGATAATATTTATATGGAAAGTGTTCCCCCATTTGGGAAAGATTTTATCATTATTACCTGGTTATTCTTCACAAAAATAACCAAAAGTTACTCAGTTCCAACATTTTTTGAATTGGCTTCCCAGGTATGGAAATATCTACATTTTTCATGATTATTGATACCCTTTTCCTTCCAGGAACCATTTTTAAACAATTTATTTTGTTATATTATCATAAAAAAATCTCAACTTTAAAGTATAATGTATAATTATAAATATGGTGTAACACATAACATAAATTAAAAATTTGTGTTCATAAATTTGGTTTACTTATGGATATCATTATTTTGAAATCATTCATAATGGTTTTTAAATAAAATGTGAATTATCATAGGAATATTCCCCAGTAGCAGCAAACCAAGTGAGTATTAATACTCGTTGTCATGTACTAGGTGAGGTCTAGCCTAGTGCTCCCTTTTAATAATTATTACACCTGGGCATCACTTTTCCAAAACCACATCCACACGTCGAATCCAAGTAGGAATTTATTTCTAAGAACACCCACATAATCTCTTAAATACAAAAACATTATTTCATTATTCTGTACATATTATCAAGGTTTATCATAGGGTTATTTCCCATATTCAATGCTTGTTTTAATCTTGTTCCCATGTTTTCTACTAAACTCACTCTGAAACTAACTATAAGGACCCCAAATAGAATAGCCCCAGGCTGGTTTCTTATATAATACATTAGCATATATAAAAAGGGTCAAATTCCAAAGGACCTATTAGTTTTTCAGTAGTGAATAACCATATAAATATATGATACACATTTTACATAATTTTATATAATTAAAAGAATAGAAATAGAAAACACTTATTATCAATGAAATCATTCCAAGATATATTCTCTATATCCGAGTGAATGGAAAAAAATAAGGGTTACAAGAAAATCTTAGTAAGGGTTAAATGTAGGGGAAACTATTGTGAATACATAAAGAATGATCAATATAGAAATGCAAATAAAGAGAACCCACATTCTATTTAAATAACTTGAACGATTGAAGAGATAAAGAAAATAAATATGGAAAGGTAAATATCTAAAAACTCATTCCATTTAATCAATAAAATTCTAATAAAATGAAAATATAGATATTAAAATTTTGAAAATTTAATGGATTATAACAACAAAATTATTAATTAAGGAAATCCTTAATTATTGGACATCAAGATTGCAACAACCTGAGTTTATATGATATTTTTTTGAATAAATTAATTTTATTTTAATTCTACATTTTATGATACACAAATTTAAACATTCATTACATTCTAAAAATTTTTAATCTTGCACTACACGTAACATCAGCTAATCTTGCGTTACACGCAATATCGAGTTATTAGGAAACACAAGTTTATTATTATAATTATTTAAATGAGAAAGATATAATATAACCATTAAAATTATAAATATTATTTTTATTAATGTTATTTTAAATATTATTTATCAATTTTTTATATAAATAAATCATATTGATAATAAAACATATTTTTTTTGTAATGTCTTTATACATTTCCAATAAACAATTTTTTTAAAAACAATATTTTATTTCCTTATATGATAACTAATTAAATTAATTAAATTTTTTTAGAAATATAATTTCATAAAATAAACATTATATTTTTACTCATAATGTAAAATGTAACTTATTTTGAAATGTAGTGGTTTTTAAAAAAATCATTTTTGGATGAATAGTGAAAACTTCTGAATTTTAAATCAAAACTACTTTTTCTTATAAATCATTTAAATAGTTAAATTTTATATTAATTTGGATTTGAATAATAATTAAATAAATTATAAATATATTAATCCAATTTAGTTCATTAGATCCAATTTTACATTGAAATGGGATATAAAAAAATTTCAATCTTTTGGATGTTTCCACAATACTTCTACGTGATTAATTTTAATTTAATTTCATCCTCTTCTATGTTTATAAATTTGAAAAATGGATTAAATATTTTTAATAATAAAAATATATAATTTCCAATAAGGTAATCTTTTTTACCCAATATTTTACTAAAGGTAATTAAAATTATTTATTGATATTTAGGTGAAAATGAGCATAATTAATTACAAAACATAAAAAATAAGGTGTTACAATGACCCTATAATTTTCTAAAAACTATAGTATATAAAAATATAAAATATTGCTCATATAAATAACTATAAATTTTCATTTGTAACTCTTAGGGTCAAGTTAAATGTGGGGACCAAAAAATTTCTTTCACGAATAACCCTTGTGTCTTTTTCACATATGGAAAAAGGCCTCCCCTCCAACCAATAAATATACACCTATTATAAGGCCCCGGCCTTAAAAATTACTTAATATTGAATTAAATGAATAATTCACATTGATGATCTTTTCAGGTTTAGTGTTTTAGAGAATTAGGACATAACTGTTACATCTCAAAAGATTACAAAGTAGACACTTCTACTGAGTTTCCATAGAATAAAAAAACTCTTAAAAAGAAACATGTCTAGTTCCATGTTTTATATAGCATGACTTTCCCTTGATCCCATCCTTGAACCTATTCCACATTTAGTCCTGTGAAAAACATTTCAAAAAAACTTGTGGTGAGCATAAAAAGCTCAGTAAGCGATAAATAAATAATGAAATGTTAGTTTTTCAAACATCAAGTAAACCATGTATACTCTATCAAAGTAATAACTTCACCTTCATGATGTAGTAAAAACTCTTCACTGCATAAAATATCATTACTTACCCTTTTCTAACCAAAGGATTACAATAAAACCCATATAAAGAACACATAACATATAAATGTAACTTGGGACATAAACATACTTAAGTGGAATAACCATACGGTCGACTTCCACACATATCACTTAATGGAATAGCCATATGGCCAACTTCCATACATACTTAATGGAATAGCCATAAGGCCGACTTCCATACCCAATGCATTGGAGGTTATAACGTAACCACCCGTCATGGTATTCACGGCACCACCCGTCATATGGTTTATCACATAACCACCCGTTAAATGTCCAAGTACCATTATAAAAATCATAAGACATAAAACAAATATAATGGAAAGAAAACATTTCCACACTTTGATCACAATATATCACTTAAATATATTGAAATAAAAAATCCATTATAAAAACCATTTTCAATACCCAATATATAAAAGAGTATATGGTATTTATTTCATTTTAAAAAAACATTACGACTTGTTGAGGAAGCCAAAGACCAAATAATACTCGCGGCGACGGAAAAGGTCATTGTCACCGCGTACGATAAAAGAAACATTCCTTTTTGTCATTTTGTAAAACTCTTCATAGAAAAATATTACTTTTGTATAAAAGTAAAAGTAAAAGGGTTTTATACACCGTATAAAATAAAGTAGTGTATAAAACGAAATATGCCTCAATGAAAGTAGATTGAGACGAAGTCCCTTACCTCGGGTCCGACGTGACTCGATCGTTCTTTAACGTCCTGAATAATAAACTTGACTTAATTTCTATTTTCTTAAAAACCTTTTTCAAGTTCATTATTCCTTTTATATCACTTATTTCAATGTTATAAAAATTATGTAATCATTTATGTTAATAATGTTTGTTTTGTCGATATTTAGTTCTTAAGTCGAAAGTGGACTTCTTACAATTACATGTTATTCATGTGGTCAAAGGTTCTTTATATCCAGAATGACATTCCCAATTTGGATATCATATAAATCATTTATATCCAGTATATACATGTATTTATAATATTAAATAATCATTTAGAGGTAATAAATGAAATGCACCGTTCAAGGAGACGGTAAGTCGTACGTACGCATGAACACTACTTTCATTTCTTTGTCAAATTAATGAAATTAAAAATAAATGAGAGGTATCTATATTTTAATTCCAGAATTATATTCATAATTTATATGTATAATTAATCATATATATCCATTATATACATGTAATTATAATAGTACATTACATTTGGGGATAAGAAATGAAATGCACCGTTAATGGAGACGGTAAGCCGTACGTACGCATGAACGCTACTTTCAATTCTATCAGATACTTTAATGGAAAGAAATAATAAAGATATAGAGGTATATTATAATTCCATTATAAAATAATATATAATAACTTTAAATCCATCCTTTATACGTCCCACATATGGCATTAACGAATCACATCACTTTGAGGGGGCGGTAGTCTGCACTTCCTAAAATGAAATTATCGTTTTTTCCCACAATGGAAACCATAAAGGTATAACACAAATGAAAAATATTTAAGCATAAGGAAAACATAAACATAATATATATAATATATAAATAGAGTGACATCTTAATGTCCACCATTAAAGGTGTTTAAAAGAAGGTTGAACAATCATCGTTTCGTGAGGCAGAAATTCGTCAACCACAGATACAATATGATCTTTAACTATTAGATGTAGATGTGTGTAATTGTAGCTCTAAATATTCTTATAACAACATAATAGTATAATTAAGATACTGGATTTGTTACAAAAGAAATAAATAAAAAGAGTTTAGGGGGTTGGAGAAGAAAAATAAAACAAAAGAACACAAATGAAGACATTACCTTAAAATCGGGTAACTCTCTTAGATTTGAGCTCAAAGGCTTACATGGTAAGACTTATGCCCAAAGTGAGGCTTCAAGGAGTAATATAGGGACGCGGAGAGACAAAATGGGTAGGGGTTGGCCGATCCAAAGGCTTTTGATGTGTGGGTAAGGTGGTAGAGGTGGGGGCCTTTTATAAGAGGAGAGGAGGGGCACTCTTGGAAAGTAAGGAAATGATACTTTATTTTAAAATGTGTTTCGGATTAAAAAGGTCCCAATTTGAAATAATTAGAGGGTAAGGTGATAAGGGTTCGAAATATACCCATCCAATAGGTTTTGTACATGTGTAGGTCAAGATTTTACATTATCTTTTCATTTTATTTAAATCCTTTATCAATGAGGTAATTGCTGCATCATCATGATGTCATAAAAAATTTAAAATATTTAATGTCTAAAAATTATAAAAAATATCATGATGTAGGAAATATTTTTATCTTTCTAATGAATATTTATAGTCAAAAATATGACATGTATAACCCCATGTAAAAATTGTTTCATTAAAACATCTCATGTTTGTGTCATTTTTACTTTAACATTAAATAAAAAGTTATTTATGTCATTTCCCAACCAAAGTGGCTCCATGGGGTCCCCAAGATCACCCATGGATTTTATTGGTCATCCATGACACGTAAAATTAGGGTAGGACATGTTTCAAGCTCATCTCATATTATTAAAACATTATTTTTACCTTAAACTACACTAATTACCTCTAATCGCGATTAAGAACTTAAAAGTTACTATTCACCAAAAAATTATTTTAACTCATTGAACCACATTTTACTTCTTAATGAAAACCATGTATGTAATATTTTATGAAAATAAAATTAGAAAAGTGGCAAAGTTTCATTTAAATGAAAAAATCAGTTTCTTTAACTACCACTTAGTGGTTTCACTATTCATCAAAAATTGAAGTTTTTCAGAAAAATACCAAAACATCACCCTAAGGAATATTTGATATTATGAATTAAAAAATGATGTCTATTTTAAAAAATTAAAATCATATAAGTCACATTAATTAATTTAATAATTAATTCCCGTTGTCATGACAAATAGCGTGTTTTTATGAAACAATAAGTATCAAAAGATTGACACTAGTTTAAGTCCGATTTCAAAGTGAAATTGATTCCAAAGAGCACTATTGGATTTAATGGTAAAAATATATTCTAATTTATCTATAAAACAAATTCAAAAGATAATATAATCATATAAATAAATTAGATTAAAAAGCGGTTTTGAATTAAAATACAACATTTTACAATATTCATTAAAAAATGAACTTTATCGGAAAAATACCCAAAATTTACACAAAGTAAATTTTGATGTCCCGATTCTAAAGAAGAGTTTTATTTGGTCCAATAGAATTTATAAGAGTGAACAAATATATATTTAATTATGGTTCGCCATCAAATGGAGATAAGTGAACCTTTAGTGAAAACTAGGGCATATACGCCTAAAATTGAATTCTTTCCGTTTTTTAAGCCTTTATATTTTATTAGATAAAAGTAAAAACATTTAAAAACATATATAATCATATTTTAGTTATTTACATATATTCCCTCCAACACAATGGCAATGTGTTGACTACCATTTAAAATAATATTATTTTATTACTAGTGTGCAACGAAAGATTTCAATGAAACTTTTTGTTGCGTATCTGGTACGCTATCGAACATAGAAACCCTTTTAAAGTAAAATTAATATTTAATTCGTACATATTAATAAATATGAAAATATTTTATTCATTATTTATTTGGGATGTTACATCCTTCCCCCTTTTGGGAATTGCATCCTCGCAATTTTATTCACTTATCAAAATAAGTGGGGGTATTTATCCCTCATAGAATTTCCAGATTCCCATGTTGCCTCTTCAAAAATATGGTTCTTCCACAAAGCCGTTACCTGGTGAATTACCTTATTTCTCAACACTTTCTCTCTTCGGTCAAGAATCTGGACAGGTTGTTCTTCATAAGATAGGATCTCCTCCAGTTGAACTACCTCTGGACTCAAAACATGAGATGGATCTGGCATATACTTCCTCAACATCGAAACATGAAAAACATTGTGTACCTGAGATATACTCGGAGGAAATGCCACTCGGTAAGCAACTGATCCATATTTCTCCATAATTTCATATGGTCCAATAAACCTTGGACTCATCTTTCCTTTCTTACCAAATCTCATCACACTTTTACATGGAGAAATCTTGAGAAAAACATGATCACCTACCTTGAAAGATAGATCCTTCCTCCGGTTATCCGCATAACTCTTCTGCCTGCTCTGAGCTGCTCTCATGTGTTTCTGAATCAACTGAACTTTTTCTGCCAACTCTTCTACCAATTCTGGTCTCATCAGCTTCCTTTCACCCACTTTATCCCAAAATGATGGAGTTCGACACCACTTCCCAGATAATGCCTCAAATGGTTCCATCTTTATACTAGAATGAAAACTGTTATTATAAGAAAACTCAACCAAAGAAAGATGTTGGTCCCAACTTCCCTGATAATCCATCGAACAAGCTCGTAGCATATCCTCCAATGTCTGAATTTTTCGTTCTGACTGCCCGTCTGATTGCGGATGAAAAGCTGTACTAAAATTTAATTCAGTACCCAACGACTTCTGAAGGCCTTTCCAAAAGTTAGAAGTAAACCTGGGATCATGATCGGACACAATGGAGAGAGGAACTCCATGTAACTTGACTATTTATTTAACATACAAATGAGAAAGTTGATATAGGGAAAGTGTATCTCGTATAGCAAGGAAATGAGAAGATTTAGTCATGCGATCAACAATAACCCAGATTGCATTATTACCTCTAGATGTCCTCGGTAATACCACAACAAAGTCCATGTATATGTTTTCCCATTTCCACTCTGGCACTAGTAAAGGATGAAGCTTCCCTTTCGGTAACTGCCACTCTGCTTTAACCTGCTGACAAGTCAAACACTTCACAGTAAAATCAGCAATATCTCTTTTCATTCCATCCCACCAGTAATACTCCCGCAGATCCCTGTACATCTTAGTACTGCCAGGATGAACTGAAAACGGGGAACTATGTGCCTCACATAACAACTCATTCTTCAACTGTGAATCACCAGGAACACATAATCTCTTCCCAAACCTCAAAACACAATCATTATCAATGTTGAATTCAGGCAACTTACCCTTCTGAACCAGCTCTACCTTTTTCTGCAACTCACTGTCTTGCTTCTGTGCTTGCTTGATTCTGTTTGATAGGGATGATCTCACTAATACCTGAAACAAAACAGAAGAACTTCCTGCACTAAAAACATCTATCCCAAAGATCATCAAATCAAAAACCAATGGATCTCGTTCCAAACGTAGCATGTTTAATGAAGCATTACTTTTTCGACTCAAAGCATCAGCCTCTTTATTTGCTTTTCCTGTATGGTACTGAATTGTACAATCATAATCCTTGATTAATTCCAGCCATCTCCTCTGTCTCATGTTTAACTATTTCTGAGTGAATATATATACTTTAAACTTTTGTGATTAGTATATATTTCACACTTTAATCCATACAAATGATGCCTCCAAATTTTTAAAGTGAAAACAACAGTAGCTAATTCCAAATCATTTGTAGGGTAATTCACCTCATGAGTTTTCAACTGTCATGAAGCATAAGCAATTACCTGATCATTCTGTATTAGGACGTAACCGAGTCCTTTCAATGAAGCATCACTGTATATAACAAACTCACCATTACTGGAAGGAAGTGCCAAAACTGAAGCATTCACCAATCTTCTTTTCAATTCCTAAAAACAATCATCACATTCTTTTGTCCAAATAAACTTAGCACCCTTCCGAGTTAGCTTATTCATTGGACTAGATAACCATGAAAAATTTCTAACAAACCTTCGGTAATAGCCTGCCAAACCAAGGAAACTACGAATCTCTGTTACATTTGTGGGTCTTGGACATTCTTCAAAAACCTTTGTTTTTGCAGAATCAACGGTTATCCCATCTTTAGAAACAATGTGTCCAAGGAAAGAAATTTGTTGCAACCAAAACACAGACTTGCCGAATTTCCTATACAATTTCTTTTCTTTTAAGGTTTGGAAATTAACCCTTAAATGTATTTCCTGATCCTCTTTACTTTTAGAAAACACCAATATATCATCAATGAAAACCACCACAAACTTATCCAAGAACTCATGGAAAATTATATTCATAAGGTCCATGAATACACCAGGTGCATTGGTTAAACCAAAAGGCATAACTACAAATTCCTAATGGTCATATCTAGTACGGAACGCAGTCTTCAGAACGTCTGCTTCTTTTACTTTCAACTGATGGTACCCTGACCTCAAGTCAATCATCAAAAAATACTGAGCTCCCTGGAGCTTATCAAACAAATCATCGATATGAGGCAAACGATACTTGTTCTTAACAGTAATATTATTCAAGGCTCTATAATCAATGCAAAGTCTCATTGAGCCATCTTTATTTTTAACAAACAAGACAGGAGCACCCCATGGTGATGTGCTAGGTCTAATGAAACCTTTATCTAATAACTCTTGCAATTCCTTCCTTAACTATAAAAGTTCAACTTGAGCCATTCGATAAGGGGGTTTTGAAATTGGATTAGAATCAGGAACTAATCAATAGTAAATTCAACTTCTCGATCATGAATAATACCAGGAAACTCATCAGAAAAAACATCAAGATACTCATTTACCACTGGTACATCATTAATCTAAACAATTCCTTTATTTTCAACAATATGTGAAAGGTAACATTCATTTCCATCTTTTACTAGTTTCTCAACTTCCTGATATGTTATCAAAATCAAGGGTTCATTATTATACATAAACTGAAAATATTTCTGAAATGAAACCATTTTAGCTCTGCAGTCAATCTTAGCATGATAAACAGAAAGCCAATCCATGCCCAAATTAACATCAAACTCTACTAGATGAAAAACAATAAGTTTTTCTGGTAGATTATTTCCACACACAAGGATTTAAAGGTTATTATAATTTATTTTTGTCTCAACGTTCCCTCCGGGTGTTTTTACCATACGTTTAGGGTTCATATCATGAGATGGAATTTCCAATTTACTAGAAAACTTCTCAGAAATGAAAGAATGTGTAGACCCTGAATCAAACAACACATTGTCATAATATGAACAAACAAACATTGTACCTGATACTACTTCATTCGATGGACCAACATCTGCTGAAGTTGTTGCAAAGGATATCACCACACCTTTATGCTTGTAGTCTAGCTGCATTCCCCCAGTTGAGTTATTCGGTGGACACTCGTTTTCATAATGAACCATTTCATTACACTTAAAACATCTTACTGTTGGCTTTTCATTACTTTCTTGATCATCTTCCTTATAGTTACGAGCAATATGACCAGACTTACCACACTGAAAGCACTTACCAGACTTGGATAAACATTCTCCAGGATGAATTTTACCACACTTCTCACAGGATGGATATTTGGTTTTCTTACCTCCTTGCTTCTTTGATGAATTCTTCCCCTTTTCCTGCCAACTGGACCTCTTATTCTGTTGTTTTTCATAGAACACCCGATCATCGGCAAACTCCATTTTCACCTTCTCCACACATCGACCAAGTTTTTCATAACTTTTGAACTCACGAGAAGCAAAATACATTCAATACTTTGGCTTTAACCCCGAGTAAAAACGGTTTATTTTACTATCAAGATCTCGTATGAAGTTTGGAGCATTCATTGCCAATCGAGTGAACTTTGCTTCATAAGCAGCCACAGAATCATCCTCCTACATCAATTCTAGGAACTATTTTTCCATCCTAAGACAAACCACCTTAGGAAAATATTTCTCAAGAAACATACCTTTGAATTCGTCCCAGTGAAGAAACACAATCTCATCACTATCCCTGATATTTTTTACCATCGACCACCATTGATCAGCTTCACCTTAAAAACGGTAAATACGAGGACTAACCTTTTGATGTTCTGAACACCCCATGACATCAAAAATCTTCTCTAGTGCTTTAATCCACCCTTCAGCTTGTACGGGGTCAGATGATCCTCTGAATGATGGGAGATGTTGCCTCATAAAATGTTCCACCACTGACATGTTCTTCTACAGTTGAACTGGCTGATCTCGTGCATGGATACCACCACCATTTATAGCCTGAGTCAACTGTGCCATCACTGCAACAAACTGTTCAGTTCCAATTCTGACCATCTCAGGTTGCTGATTTGGAAGGTTGTCTTCCTCCTGATGTCGTCCCAACATAGCTGCTTTGTTTCCTCTACGGAAAACCTTTTTGAACACAGAAATATATTAGGCGAAGAAACATGGTAATCTTTAAATGCTATATCATTTCAGTCATACCAAAAATTAGCTTATAATTTAACAATTTTCTAACTCCTATAGTTGTCTAAACCGACCATTCATACCAACTATAAGGCCACGGCCTTAAACATTACTTAATATTGAATTAAATGAATAATTCACATTGAGGATCTTTTTAGGTTTAGGGTTTTAGAGAATTAGGACATAACTGTTACATCTCAAAAGATTAAAAAATAGACACTTCTACTGAGTTTCCAAGGAATAAAAAAACTCTTAAAAAGAAACATGTCTAGTTCCATGTTTTATATAGCATTACTTTCCCTTGATCCCATCATTGACCCTATTCCACATTAAGTCCTGTGAAAAACATTTCAAAAAAACTTGGGGTGAGCATAAAAAGCTCAGTAAGGGATACACAAAGAATGAAAACTGTTAGTTTTTCAAACATCATGTCAACCATGTATACTTTATCAAAGTAATACCTTCACCTTAATAAAGTAGTAAAATCTCTTCACTGAATAAAATATCATTAATTACCCTTTTGTAACCAAAGGATTACCATAAAAACCATATAAAGAACACATAACATATAAAGGTAACTTGGGACATAAACATACTTAAGTGGAATAACCATACGGTCGACTTCCACACATATCACTTAATGGAATACCCATACGGCCATCTTCCATACATACTTAATGGAATAGCCATACGGCCGACTTCCATACCCAATGCATTGGAGGTTATAACGTAACTACCTGTCCTGGTATTCACGGCACCACCCGTCATATGGTTTATCACGTAACCACCCGTCAAATGTCCAAGTACCATTATAAAAATCATAAGACATAAAACAAATATAATGGATAGAAAACATTTCCACACATTGATCACAATATATCAATTAAATATATTGACATAACAAATCCATTATGAAAACCATTTTCAATACCAAAATACATAAAAGAGTATATGGTATTTATTTCGTATAAAAAAACATTACGGCTTGTTGAGGAAGCCAAAGACCAAATAATACTCGCAGCGGTGGAAAAGGTCGTTGTCAATGTGTACGTTAAAAGAAACATTCCTTTTTGTCATTTTGTAAAACGCTTCGTAGATAAACATTCCTTTTGTATAAAAGTAAAATTCAAAGGGTTTTATACACCATATAAAATAAAGTTGTGTATAAAACAAAATATTCCTCAATGAAAGGAGATTGAGATGAAGTCCCTTACCTCGGGTCCGACTTGACTCGATCGTTCTTTAACGTCCTGAATAATAAACTTGAGTTAATTTCTATTTTCTTAAGAACATTTTTCAAGTTCATTATTACTTTTATATCACTTATTTCCATGTTATAGACATTATGTAATCATTTAGGTTAATAATGTTTGTTTTTTCAATATTTGGTTCTTAAGTCGAAAGTGGACTTCTTACAATTACATGTTGTTTGTGTGGTCAGAGGTTCTTTATATCCAGAATGACATTCCTGATTTGGATATCATATATATCATATATATCCAGTATATACATGTATTTATAATATTACATAATCATTTAGAGGTATGAAATGAAATTCACCATTCATGGAGACGGTAAGCCGTACGTACGCATGAACGCTACTTTCATTTCTTTGTCATATTAATGGAATTAAAAATAAATGAGAGGTATGTATATTTTAATTCCAGAATTATATTCATCATTTAGATGTATCATTCATCATATATATCCATTATATACATGTACATATAATAGTACATTACATTTGGGGATAAGAAATGAAATGCACCGTTCATGGAGACGGTAAGCCGTACGTACGCATTAACGCTACTTTCATTTCTATATCATACTTTAATGGAAAGAAATAATAATGATATAGAAGTATATTATAATTCCATTATACCATAATATATAATAACTTTAAATCCATCCTTTATACGTCCCTCATATGGCATTAACGAATCACATCACTTTGAGGGGGCGGTAGTCCGCACTTCCTAAAATGAAATTATCGTGTTTACCCACAATGGAAACCATAAAGGTATAAAACAAATGAAAAATACAGAAGCATAAGGAAAACATAAAAATAATATATATAATATATAAATATAGTGACATCTTAATGGACACCATTAAAGGTGTTTAAAAAAATATTGAACAATCATCGTTTCGTGAGCCATAAATTCGCCAACCACAGAAACAGTATGTTCTTTAACCATTAGATTTAGATGTGTGTAAGTGTAGCTCGAAATATTCTTATAACAACATCCTAGTATATTTAAGATACTGTATTTGTTACAAAATAAATGAATAAAAAGATTTTAGGGGGTTGTAGAAGCAAAATAAAACAAAATAACAAAAGTGAAGACATTACCTTAAAATCGGGTAACTCTCTTAGATTTGATCTCAAAGGCTTCCTTGGTAAGACTTCTGCCCAAAGTGAGGCTTCAAGGAGTAAGAGAGGGATTTGGAGAGACAAAATGGGCAGGTTTTGGCCGATACAAAATCTTTTGAACTGTGGGTATGGTGGTAGAGGTGGGGGCCTTTTATAAGAGGAGAGAAGGGGCACTATTGGAAAGTAAGGAAATATTACTTTATTTTAAAATGAGTTCCGGATTCAAAAGGTCCCAAATTGATATAATTCAAGGTTACGGTGATAAGGGTTCAAAATATACCCATCCAATAGGTTTTGGACATGTGTAGGTCATAGATTTTACATTATCTTTTCATTTTATTTAAATGCTTTATTAATGAGGTAATCACTGCATCATCATGATGTCATAAATAATTTAATATATTTAATGTCTAAAAATTATAAAAAAATATCATGATGTAGGAAGGATTTTTAGATTTCTAATGAATATTTATAGTAAAAAAATCTGACTTGTATAACCCCATGTAAAAATTGTTTTAGTAAAACATCTCATGTTTGTGTCATTTTTACTTTAACATTAAATAAAAAGTTATTTATGTCATTTCCCAACCAAAGTGGCTCCATGGGGTCCCCAAGTTGACACATGGATTTTCCTGGTTGTACATGACACATCCAATTAGGGTAGTACATGTTTCAAGCTCATCTCATATTATTAAATCATTATTTTCACCTTAAACTACACTAACTACCTCTAATCGCGATTAAAAACATAAAAGTTACTATTCACCAAAAAATTATTTTAATCTCATTGACCCAAATTTTACTTCCTAATAACAACCATGTTTGTTGGATTTTTTAAAATCAAATCACAGAAGTGGAAAAGTTTCATTTAAACAAAAAAATCAGTTTCTTTAACTACAACTTAGTGGTTTCACTATTCATGAAAAATTGAAGTGTTTCAGAAAAATACCAAAACATCACCCTAAGCTATATTTGATATTCTGAATTCAAAAATGATGTCTATTTTACAAAATTCAAATTATATAAGTCACATTAATTAATTTTATAATTAATTCCCGTTATCTTGATAAATAGTGTGTTTTTATGAAACAATAAGTATCAAAAGATTGACACTAGTTTAAGTCCGATTTCAAAGTGAAATTAATTTCAACGACCACTAGTAGATTTAATGGTAAAAATATATTCTAATTTAACATTAAAACCAATTAAAAAGATAATATAATCATATAAATAAATTAGATTAAAAATAGGTTTTGAATTAAAATACAACATTTTACAATATTCATTAAAAAATGAACTTAATCGAAAAAATACCAAAAATTTACACAAAGTAAATTTTGATGTCCCGATTCTAAAGAAGAGTTTTATTTGGTCCAATATAATGTATAAGAGTGAACAAAACTATATTTTATGATGTTTCGCCATCAAAAGGCGATAAGTGAACCTTTAGTGAAAACTAGGGCATATACGCCTAAAATTGAATTATTTCTGTATTTTAAGCCTTTATCTTTTATTAGATAAAAGTAAAAACATTTAAAAAACATATATAATCATATTTTATTTATTTCTATCCATTCCCGCCAACACAACAGCTATGTGTTAACTACCATTTAAAATAATATTATTTTATTACTAGTGTGCAACGAAACATTTCAATGAACCTCTTTGTTGCGTATCTAGTACGGTATCGAACATAGCAACCCTTTTAAAGTAAAATTAATATTTAATTCGTACATATTAATAAATATGAAAATGTTTTATTAATTATTTACTTGGTATGTTACACCTATCAAGCCCTTTTTGAATCAAAAAACCCTAGAAGCATATCCTATAAAATCCCCTTAATTAACCCTAGAATCTTATTTTATGTATAAATCTAACATAGGAACCCCTTTGCAGTATACCAAAATGAGTTACCCAAAGAATATGTAACATCCTTCCACATGTCCTATCCTTTTCTTTTCATTATCCACAACCTAAAATATTATTTTTAAATTATTATATAATTAACATAATATCCTATATATATAGATATTTTTTTATTATAAATTTTTTACGTATACCTACACACACATTCCTCAAATTGGTAACAAACATACCATTCTTATATATAACAAACTACCGCTTCAATAAATGATGTTGTTCACTTTCCCATTACCACCACTCATGGTTGAGAATTATAATGGAAAATGTATTTTTATCATTTATAGTATGTTTATGATGTATTTACACTTCATGGGTTATTATATAAAAAAATTAATTATTCGTTCCATTTTCTGTAAATATGATATCTTCGTTTGAGGATGTATAGACTATTGCCTTATAAAAGCGATGTGACTTGTTCACACATTATATAGAATGTATTGAGGAAGGGTTCGGTAAATTTCTATGAAATATATTAAATAATAAATATACTATAATTATAATATATATATATATATATATATTTCATTGACTTTCATTTCATTCAATACAGTATAAAATCTAAACTAATGTTCATTCATATGTAGGGTCTATCATCTCAATGAACAACGTGTTTAATTTTCTATTTGTATATTTTATATATTTTTAAAAATAAATATGAATTTAATATATATTATTTTTATATCATTAAAATAATTTTTTAGATTATGGAGAAAATATAAAAGTATGTGGACCATAAATATAACAAATCAAGATACATGTGAAAAATAAGGCATATATTACCCAAAACGCTGCATAAACATGAAATTTTTAATAAAAGATTAATATAACGAAATATTAAAAAATAAATGTTATTCTATATATCAGTATGGTTATATAGTATATTTATAATAAACATATATTTATTATTAAAGAGGGTTGCGCGAATTCTAAGAGAGTCAAGACATAAAGAAAGGGGATTTCTAGTCACACTTTTATTTTTGTGAGACATATAATTTATTCACAGTACATTTATTTATTTTGGGTATATAATTAAAATGAATGTATTATAGTATTAATATAATAAAATTTATGGGTTTTTAATATCAATTTCATGATATTTATTTCATGGTATTTATGGTTCAAAAGTAAACAAATCGGTAAAGTAATTTCTCCCAATTTTCATTCTTTAATGTACATGAAATGTTATGCACGTTTATATTTATATGGGGTGTATATAATACCCATTTAAATTTTATATTATGAATATAATTTTTTCAGGATATTCAATGCTTTATGTAATATAATGTATTCATGTAGACTGTGTTTTAAATTTACCAAAGTGGTAACTGTTTATTGCTACAATACCATCATTATAGTTCAATTGCTAATATCATATGATCCATATCTAAATAAATCTCATGAATTTTGTTATTATATGTTTATTAATTATATAATCATGTGTTAGTGTCATGTTTTCCACTCTCTTGTACTTTAGATAATTAATAATGTGTTTTTATGAAAATATGACAATATTATTCTATTCAATCATATTTCTGTTTTATCCTAAAACCCAATTTTTACAAATTTATTATGTTTATAGAAATTTTAAATTATTTTAAAATCGTCTTTTATATATGTTTAATATTTTATTTTCCAATAAATGTATTTCAATGATTTCAAGAATTTATTTTATTTTTTGAAATCCATTTTTTGAAAAATGTTTTCAAAAATTATTCCAATCCATAATTTTAGTTTTCAAAAATATATTCATAGAAAATGGATATAAAAATATATTAATGATTTATTTATCAGTTTTAAATGTGTTTTCTATTAAATAGGTTTTAAAAATATTTTCAATCATCATTTATTATTTTTCAAATCTGTTTTAAAATGAAAAAGATTTCAAAAGGATTTATTTTTTGAAAATATTTTTTTGAATAAAAACACTTTTTCCATAGGAAATTTTGTAAATTAAATTGTAATGAATTGTTTATAGTAATATATTTTGGAAATTGTTTTATAAATAAAATTTCAATGGAATAATATTTTCACTTAACAAATGATCCTTGTGATCTTTCAGAACTATTCTCCATCGAAGAGGACATACATTGTTCTAGTTTATCCTTTAATGGGGATATATTTTATGACTAATATTAATATTCTTTCTGAAATGGTTTATGTTTTTATGGAATGATTTTTATGACAACCATTTATCATCCATGGATTATATGCTTTTTAAATAGAATCCTTTTCACGAGTTTTACTTTGATCAAATTTATTATGAGACCTATCTCATTTATATAGGTAACAATATGAAGAAATTTTAATGATACCCATTTCATTTCTTCGGTTATGATATGATGTTTAATAAACCCATCTCTTTTTGTAGGACATGATATGATGATTTCTTGGGATATTATGGAACAAGTATATATTATTTTACTATATGACTGGTCGGGCCTATATATCCTTCCAATGAATTAGGTTATGATTTATATTTCATCAAGAAATGAATGGACTCAAGTAGATTGGATAGACCTAGAATCGAAGATGTAGAAACCTGATCCACTATGGGATAATGGGGAAAACTGATCCATTATGGTAAGATATGGAAACTCTACCCCTAATGAAAGGGTTATGACTTGGGATGGTGGTGTGTCTCACCCAGTAGGTGTAGTCCCCATGGAATTCCATGATATGTTTATGCAATGATTCTTGAATTATTGATAATAATATTACATGGTTATGTGCCTTCCATAATTCAATTTCTTATTCCTACGTTATGATTTCAGGTATTATGTTTTTTATTCCATTTTGATTCATTCCATATGAACTGCCAATATTTATTCCATGATTCAGGTTTATTTTATTTTATATGAATGGAATGATATTATAATGTTATGATCACATTCTCACACTCTTATTCACAAATTTATGCTTACATATGTCCCTTTATTACCCTCAATAATAATCTGATGTCACCCCTTTTAATGATTCCTTTCCCCATATTATAAAGATTTTTATTATGTATGATGTGTATAATAGGGGTTCTAGATGTGGAGGACCTTGTGTGAGATAATTTAACTCCCTTATGAACCAGTGTTTATGTTTCTATGTTTCAAAAATTCAATAAACTAATATGATATTTGGGCATCTTTTTGTGTAATGTATTCAGTATTCCACATATATAATGTAAAGATAATGTATGAAATGTGAGGATTTCAAAAAAATTATCCTTTTGAAAATATGATGAGAAAGGCTTAGTGATAACCCTATAGAAATGTTTAAGGATAAGTTTAATGATATAGAATAGTAGAGGAAATCTCCTAGAATTTTGGTAAAGGATAGAGTGAGTGGTTTCCTATAAATACATCCCTTTTTAAAACATCAAGTGGGAGAGGATTTGGAACATATGTAAATAGGGGTAACAACCCCTAAAACACTATAATGAGATAAACTCGGTCTGGAACAGGTTCATAACAACAATCCTTGTTACACGACAACAATCCTTATTGCCCACCTAGTTTAACTCTCTCAAGGGATATTCTTTGAGAATTCACAAACTCTTCATGAACAATACTGAATTATTTAAATATAAGATAGATATGAATAACCTATGATATAAATAAAGTGTCATATATTAATGAATGTGTCATAATTCAGATATCCTATAAGTGTTATTTCCTGATTATGTGGTTCCCCACTATGATAAATGTTTCTTAATCTATTATTATTGTTATTAGTTAATAGATGGAACACAAAGGAACAATATTAAATGGGATTGTAATGGAGAATGAAATGATTACCCTCCTATGAAATAGAATTCTAAGGGAGGTAGAGTGAAAGATCCTATTGCTATGGTCATCCAGATTTCTCAAGATGTGAATCATGCAGGACTTCTAAATGAGTAAAGGATGGAACCAAATTCTCTTGAGTCCTTCACGAGACAATTTCACCCTCCATTCAACAACTCTATTGATCATATTTTTATTAAATAATTGATCAGTACGACTATTAAAATATACTAAATTATCTAGTGTTTGGAACACAATAAATTCATTCTGGTTGTATCTCAATTATAAGGTGAAGCTGAGAAATGGTGGACTCTAATAATGATTATGAAGAAGTAAAGTGAAATTGATTCCATTGAATTGGATGATCTCAAGAACATATTTTTCAATAATAAGATTCCTCATGTTATTCATTTGAAATTTTAAAAGGAGTTCTGTGATATAAAAAATGAATGACGAATTCTTCAGTACTTATGAGGATAATTTCTGGATACTAGAATTGTAAACTTATAGAATAATCATCCAACCTAAATACAAAGTTGATAGGTTCTTACATGTAATAAAGCCATGTATCACTATGGTGTACACTATAAGAGACCATAATAACTATAAATAAATTTTGAGATATTCATTCAATGTTTAAATGGTGGTTACAGTTATGTATCAATAATATGGTTTTAATAAGAAAAGGAATAATGATTTCAATGTAAAATCTAAAAAACATGGAGAGAATAATATTATCAATCTTTTATACACTAACTGTTGAATAAAGAATATGGGTAATTGTATTATGTGGTATAATAGATGTTTTAAATGTGCGTGGAAAGACCATCAGTCATTTGATTGCCAACCTTATGGGAATAAGTTATCCAATGATGAGAATAGATGGAAACATGCACAAAATGCACCTCCCACACTTCAATGGTTTATGTGTAAGGACGATGGTCTTTGGGATAACTAGTGAACAAAACCGATGGTTTTTGATGATGATTGTTGTCAAGAACCTATTAAACTAATCGACAAGGGTAAATCTGGTATAATTATTGTTTCAGATGAGGGGTTTGATAACGATGTGGTGAATGTTAAACATTTAAAACTATATTGAACTGTTAATGTCTTATTTTATTCTGGATTTACCCACACTTTCATATCTAAATAATTTAATATGTTTATAATGATTTCACCAATACTATTAGACAATGAATTATTAGTGAAAACCCTTAATTATAGGATGATTTATTCCCATGTATATGATTCCTCTTTGGTTGACTTTGGTCAAAATGTGCTTCCTAAAAATATTTTTATTCTTCCTGTGGTTGATTTTGATGTCATCATAGGAATGGACTGTATTTATATTCCTAAATACAAAATCATTTATTGAGGATAGTTTTCTATGTTTTATATTTCAATCAATGCTATTTTCATATTTCAATGTGATGATATTTATGAGATTCATATATAGATTACCTCTAGTGTATGTGTATTAATTACCATTAATAAGACATGTTTCTCTTAAATGGTGGGGGAGAAACTAAACATTAATGATATGAATATTTTTCTTATAGTTTGTGGTTGTATTTTTGAAAGCATTTCTTATCCTTCCACCAAATTATAATGTTCAGTTCTCAATAGAACTCAAATCTAGTTTTAAAAAATTTCAATGAATCTCTATAGAATAATTCTAATTGAGTTGTAGGAATTGAATATGCAACGTCAAGAAAACCGTGAAATGGTATTCATTTGGACAATTCTATATCCTTGGGTTTAACCTGTTCTTTTTGTTTATAAGAAAGATGGAATAGTGAAACTCTGCATTGATTATCAAGAGTTGAACATGATCACAATCAATAATAGGCAACTTCCTCTCTATATTGATGACTAGTTTGACAAAAGTTTTGGATGTTAATACTTTTCCATGATTTACATTTTTTATTCATATCATGAATTAACGGTCAAGAAGAAGGATATAACCACAAAATATTTTAGTAACATCTACGGACAAAATGAATATATAGTGATTCCTTTTGGAAGTACTAATTCCCATACTTTCTTCATGGATTTGATAAATATAATCTATAGAGGTAACCTCAATCAATTTGATATAGTCATTATAGAGGGAATTCTTAGATATTAAAAGACAAAGTAATATAATGAAAAACACCTTAAAATTGTATTAATGACCCTACAGAATAATTATATATACGAACCATTTACAAAGTGTGAATATTTTCTTCAAAATGATTCATTTTTGGGTCACAGAATCTCATGAGATGGTGAATGTTGCCCTAGACTTACCACAGTGACTGTGATTCATAGTTTTCTTGGTCTAAATATATATTATCAACATTTTGTGGAGAAATTATAATGAATATATAATCATCTAACCATGTTATCTTGGAAGGGTTCCATGTTCATCTAGAAAAATCAATGTGAGGAAATTTTCAAGGAACTAAAGATAAGGTTTATCACCACACATGTTCTTACATTCCCTTGTAGTGGAGGAGGGTTTGAAATATATATTTATGAATCCAAGAATGGATTAAGAATTTTTATTATGTTGAATAAATTAGTTATCTCTAATTTTTAATGACAGTTAAATGTTAATGTAAAAATTTACTAAACACATAATTCGGAGTTAGTTGTGGTAATTCTTAATCAAATATATTGATGATTTTTCATTATGGAGAAAGGTGTGATATATATAATGTTCATAATAGTCTGAAATATATATTTACATTTAATAATTTGAAAATTCACTAGAGAATATTGTTAGAGATGATAATGTATTATGACTTCTCAATTCATTAACACCATATAAATGTTGAAATGGTGGTCGATTGTTTTATTCGAAATGATCATGCATCCAAATCTATGATCAAGATCACAAAATATTTAAAATTTCTTTATATATGAAGGCTTGATATAGAAATCATAAAATAAGATGAAAATATTATCTTTATCAATTGAATGTTCTACCCTCCATCAAAATGAAAATTAAATAGGCACAGAAAGAAGATATAAAACATCAAAGGGAGGTTAAAAATGTTCCGGAGATTAACCTTGATCATGATGAGCTGATATGGTTTAGGAACTGCGTATGTGTTCTTTCCATACCAGATTTGAAGAAGGAGTTTTTATAGGAAGATCATAGTTGTTAATTATCTATTAATCATGGAAGTATAAATACATATACATTTATAAAACAATTCATTTTTTGGGATGTCATGAAGATAGATATTATAGATTTTGTATCTCAATGCTTGGTATTCTAGAAATCTAAGGATGAAATACACAAGTCTAAAAGAATTTGCATCTACTACTGGTTATAGAATCAAAAAGTGAGAACTTCACTATGGACTTTTCTATGGACTCCAAAAAACATCTAAAGGGTATACTGCAATATGGGTGGATGTTGCTCCGCTTACTAAGTTATAAAAATTCATTTCTATCATAGAATACTTCTCTCTAGATAATCATTATTGGATATACATTAAATAAGAGGTAAGGTTTAACGGAGTACAACATTCTATTGTATCTGATTAGGATCCAGGGTATACCTCAATGATCTTGTGAAGTGTTAAGAAATAATTTAATATTGAATTGAGATTTATGACTTCTTTTCATTATCAATGTATTTTCAGTCTTATTTAACAATTCAAAATCTAGAGACTATGTTGAGATCTTTCTCTCTAAATTTAAATGGTGGTTGGGATCAACACCTTCCTATATTTGTGTTTTCTTATAAAAATAGCTTTCACTCCAGAATTCATACGGCTCCCTATGAATCCCTCCATAGGAAAACTGTAGACCACCAATGTGGTGGGATTATGAGGAAGAAATAAAGTTAATTTGACCAGATATAGTTTGAGAAATAGCAGCGATGCTTCAAACAATTCAACCGAATTTCAAGGAAGCTCAACATCATAAGAAATGTAGTGAGGATAATCATCTACATGATCTATAATTTGATATCAGAGAGAATTAATTCCTATAAATAACTCCCTTTAAGTAAATTATGTTATTCGAAAAGAATGGGAAACTAATCCATACGTATATCAGTCCCTATAAAATTAATGATCGAATCGAGATGGTAGCCTATCACTTGTAAAATTCTCCAAATATTTTTCTTCCATGATGGGTTTAATGTATTTCTCATATGTATGTACATACTTGACCCTTAACATTTATTTATATCATAGGTCATACAGTTGGAGTATGATATTTTTTATGAGGAATAACCAATGGAAAATTTGGATCATACAAAGAAAGTTTGATGAAACTAGACCACTGACATTGTCAATGATTTTTAGATAAATCAATAGCTATAGGAATCTACCAGGGAACCTAAGGAGATGATGAGGTGGAATTACCCTAATTTTTTTATCATAAAGTCAAATTTAGGGGATAAAATTCATTCTATGGGGGATAGAATGTAAAACCCCAAGTTTTAATGAATAATTTTTCAAAAAATTTATTTTTATTTGATATGTTATGTTCCACTATATACCAAGTAAAACATTCATTATATGATACACTAAGTAAATCTTATGTTACAAGAAACATCGCCTCGAATTTCATTTCACTCAACACAACGATTCTAAGAAACATCGTTTCATTATTATAATTATATAAATGAGATAGATATAACATAGTCATTAAACATATTAATTCCAATATTAATAACTAATTTTAAAATATTATTGTTAATTTTATTATATAAATAATACATATAGATAATAAAACATATAATTTTTTGTAATAACTTTATACGTTTGAAAATATTATTTTCTTAAAAGATCTATTTTTTATGTCCTTCTATATAAAGTAATTAAATTAATTATAGGATCATTGAAATATTGATTTTGACATAATGAAATTAATTTATTATTTAATAATTTCAAGTACATAATAGGGTGAATGTTATTTATTTTTCTAAAAACATCATTTCTTGATGAATATGGGATAATACTAAAATTTAATTTAAAACTACACTTTCATCTAAATTATTTTTATAGTCCATTTTTTTAATTTTATTTTATGATATAATTAGATAAATTTTAAATAAATAATACCAATTGATATCATTTTAATAAATGTTATGGAGAAATTGGATATGAAAACATTTCAATCATTTCGATGTTTTCACATTGAAAACCAACTGTTAGGGAATATCTATGTGATTAATTTTAATATAGTTTTTCTACACTTAGTGTTTATAATGGGTAAAAATGGATTACATATTTTGAATTAGAATCATTTATAATTTCTAATATGTTCAACATATTTTTTGACCAAAATTATAATTTAAGGTAAATAGTATTAATTAATGAGATTAAGGTAAAAATGTGCTTAATTAATAACTAATCTTAGAAATTAAGGTTTAAAAAGTACACTACACTTGTATAAAAATTATTTTATGAAACTATTTTTACAATGAAACATATAAGGATCTATAATGATCAATTTTTACCCTTGGAGGTATGTTAAATGTGTGGATCACACAATTCGTTTCAGGCATGCCAAATTTGTCATTTTCCCCACTAACAAAAGGTATCCCCTCCTCCCCTGTTCTTTACACCTCTAAAGAATTTTTTTATAAACCCCAAAAAATATACTCTCAAATCCTATTCAGTAATCATATAAGACAAATTTTTTATTTAAATCCTACCAAATAAATCCCTTTGGTGTAATCCAAAATGAGTTACCCAAAAAGAGGTAACATAATTCCCCAATCCCTTTAATTTTATATTGTTTCTCCACCCCATAAAATCTACTTATTACATAGTTATATAATTAAATCTGTATCCTAATTATATATATATGTTTTTAATATAATATTTTGACCTATAACTACCCACACTTCCATAAAATGGGAAAATAATTTGTTGTTCTGGTGTGTGGAGGGAAACCGCCTCACAAAATTATGTAGTTCGTTTTCCTATAACAACTATTATGGTTCGTAATTATGCTTAAAATATTTTTTATAACATATATATTTTATTTTTGATGTATTTATTGTTCTGGAATTATTATATTATGCATACATTCATCCTTTACATTTTTTTCCCATGCGATAAACTGGTTTTTGGATGTGGGGACTACCACCTCCTCAAAGCGGTGTGATTTGCTCACACTTAAAGTTGAATGTATAATGGATGGTTTTTGTAAAACATTATTTTATATATGAAATAATAGTTATAAATTATTTATATAAATTATTTAAATATAATTTATTTAATTTCATTTAATTCAATACTACATGAAAATGGAATCAACGTTCATCCATACATACAACATACCATCTCCACGAATGGTGTATTTAATTTTCTATTTTTATATTTTATAGATTATTATAAATACGTATATAATGAATAAATATGATATTTATATCATGGATATCATTCTAGATATTATGGAAAAATTATATACTTAAGTGGACCAAAAAACATTACAAATCAAGACACGTGAAAAAAACATAGCGGATATTACCCGTAACGTAACATTAACATGGAGTTATTAATAAATGGGTAATAAAAATTAAAAATAAAATGATGTATTTTATTAAATATATGAATTTTGTTTGGTACAATATGTATAATATAATTATATTTATTATATAAGATAATTGAATGTGTAGAGAGAGACAAGCCCTAAGGTAAGCAGATTTCTATTATCACATTTATTTCATTGAGACTTGTACCTTATTCACCAGTCATGTTTTATGTCGTGTATATACTTTCCATGACTCTGTTATATTATTCATATATATAAATTAATTTTTATTTACAAAACCATTTTATGATATTTATTTCATGGGGTATTTTATTCAATTGTTACTAAATCGGTGAAGTAATTGTTTGTAAATATGACTTCTTTGAGATAAATTCTTTATTATGCACCTATATTGTTCTATAGGGTGCATATAATTCCCATTTAAATTTTATATCATTAATAAACATATTTTCATGATATTATAATCTTAATGTAATCATATTATTTCATATGGATTATGTTTTAAATTTACCAATGTTGTAACAGTTTATTGATATAATCACAACATTTATCGAGATTGTTTATGATTATGCTTCCATTAATGAAATATTATCATCTATTTCTCAAGAACAATAATGAAATTTATTATTATATATAAATTAATGATATATTAATTCATTATTACTATTTTCCCCTCTATGTTTTTATGATACTTATGGAAATGTTTTTTTTTAAATCTGACTATGCTTTTCCCTTTGGTGGGATACCTGTTTTATTCAAAACCCCTATTTTCAAAAATGATTTAACTATAAAAATAATTTTTAATTATTTCAATATATTCTATTATATGTTTTCAAAATATTATTTTAAATAAAATTTTTTCTATGATTTCAATATTTATTTATTTTTTTATATCTATTTTCTATTAAAGGGTTTCCAAAATCATTTCATGCGTTATTTTAATGTTTTAAATCTATCTTCAAAGAAAAATTAAATTAAATTTTTTTCATGATTTCTTTTTGATTTTAAGGGTTATTCACATAAAATGGTTGGAATTTTTTTTCATGATTACATTATATGATTATAATTATTTTTTAAAATAAAATGTTTTTAGAATGCTTTTTGATATAAAAATAATTTTTCAATATAGAAAATATATTTTCCTCACGAATTTTTTTGAATTAAATTACAAATCCTTCTTTATAAGAATTGAATATTTTAAAATGTTTTATGAAAAGAATTATCAATGAAAGACTATTTTCTATTAAGAAATATTCTAAGTGATCATTGGAAATCCTTCTTCGTCAAAGATGACATACATTGTTATAGGTTATTCTTTATTGGGGATATGATACAAGAATACCATTCTTATTAATTCTATAATGGTTTTTTAAGGAATGAAGTTTAAAACACCTGTTTCTCTTCCATGGGTTATATTACTTTGAAACCAACTTCTTTTCATGGGTTATGCTTCGATGGAATTTATTGTAAGACATATATATTTTTCTTAGATAATGATATGATTAAATTTTCACGATTCCCATTTTATATCATGTGTTAGGATATGATATTTATGAAACCCATATATCTTTATATTTCATGATATGATAGTTTTTTATAATCTTATGTTACACTTATGTATGATTTTATTATGTGATGGGTGGGACCTATCTCTCCCTCCAATGCATTGGGTAATGATTTATATCTCATGAGATAATAACGTGATTGAAATCGAAAAGCATAATCCACTATAGAATACGGTGAAACCTGGTCCAATATGGGGAGATAGGGAATCCTGGTCAGCTCTGGGAAGATGCAGAAACCTGATCCCTAATAAATAAATAACTATGACTAGGTATGTTGGTGTATCCTACCCAGTAGGCATAGTCCCCATGAACTTCCCTGAAATGTTTTTTCAATGAACTTTGACTTTTAGGGAATGATATTACAAGTTTACATGTCTACCACAATTACATGTCACGTTAATGGGCTATTATTTCATGGAATATGTTCTTTATTTTCTTATGTATCATTCTTTATTTATTTCTAATATTTATTCCATGATTTAGTTTCATAATCTTTGATATATATAATATGGTCTTATAATGTTATTATCACATAATCATGCCCTTTTACTCATGTTAATGCTAACATTTCTCCCTTGTTTACCCTTACTGAGCATCTGATATAATAATTTTTTATGTTTCCTTTCCCATGTTATGAAGATATGTATTATGTATGATGTGTATAAGAGGGGTTCATGTCATGGAGAACCTATTTGGATGTAATGTAGAAAACACGTGATCCCTTGTTTATGATTCCATGTTTCCAAAGGAACTAAACCAATATAGTCTTTCAAATATATTTTTTTTACGTATTAAGAATTTATAAAAAATGATATAATGATAATGTATGAAAATACAGGTTTTATATATTGAAAATAGGATTCAGGATATCACTACATTCAATACCATTCATAAGATATTATAAATATTATATGTAGAAACCCGTTTAATTTGGAAAACTTATATTTCTCACAAGATCAACTGATGCATCAAGGTGTAACATTATATAAGGACATACCCATCACAATAGGTCCAAAACATTCTACATGAACTAAATGATCGAATGAACCCATGAATAAGTATATATTATCAGTAAATATCTATATTGAGTAAATGATATTTATTTTTCAATATTTTCTTTGTTAATCAAATAACATTGAATGAAAAAATGATATATAAAAATGGTATATTTCTAAGGAAGTAAACATATAAATAATTTTAGAATATATATATTTAATAGAACTCTAATTTACAATGAAAATTGTAAAAAATAAAGTGATTGTTTCAAGAGGAAGTAAATAATCGCAAAAGGAAGTGATATTGTACAATAACAATTTACCACTTGGAAATTTTCATGCCAAATCAAATTGGATAAAATAATTAAAATTGAAAAAAATGAAATTATGTATTAATTAATCATAATATTAAAATAAAATTGGTATTTATATATTCCATATAAAATTTAATTTATTCATAATAACAATTAATCCTCAATAGAATGTAAATTGATAGGAAATCCCTTACCTAATTCTTTTTATTAGTTGAACGTGATTTAAAATCATATATAATTGTTTTAATCATGTTATTAAGTTATAATATAACCATAATTATAATTATAATATCATATAATACCCTTATATAACATTTTACCTCCCATTTGTTAATAATGATTCATTATTTTCTTTGTTTCATGTGTTAATCGCCTTGTTTTCTCATTCGTTACCTATTATTAATGTTCAGGTTCATAGAAATATTAAATACTTATATAAAATAAATAATTATAATCCCGAAATAATTATAATACTTATAATTCAATTCTATTTTTAAAATAAATCAATAAGGATGGGTTTTTGGAATGAAAAATGTTAAGGTCATGGGAACGGTTGGCCATACGTATGCATGAGTAAGGTTTCCATTTTACAAGGATCTTTATAGAAAGTAGGTAATTAAATTTCATATTTCCATAATTTTTATAATATCATAAATTCCATATTATTTATTTAAATATACTTATATATGTCATGAATTTTTGTGGGGTTGAAAAGTGTCGCATCACACTGTGAAGGCGTTAGTCCGCACATACTCAAATGATGTTAATATTTTTCAATGTAAGAATGGAAATGATATATTATAGTTTCATAATGAAAAATATGTAATTAATTACATTTTTATGTCATTTATGACCCAAATATTCATTAATTTTATCCTTATCACCTTCCATGTTATGCATTAGTTAAAGATGAATCACATCCCTTTTTGAGGTGGTTGTCCTACACCCACATGAGCAGGGTTATAATATCCCCGAAGAAATGGAAATTAATATATATATATATATATAGTTACTAAATAGTTAAAAATATGTTATAAATATCATTTATATACTTTATATCCATCATCGTAGCCAACCATGAGAGGTGGTAATGGAAAATTGACTGACATCAGTTCCCGAGTGGATAATCCACAGTACACAAAAATGATGAATTCATAACCAATTTTATGGAAGTGGGGATGGATGTAAGTCATGAATACATTTTAAAAACTTATATGTACATATAATTTAATTATATTGTTTTATCATCATGTTTTAATAATAATTTATGTAGGTGGTGGAAAAAATAAAATAAAAATTCTCGTTGAAGATCATTACCTCTTCTACAGGTAACCTTCATATGTTTCCACCAAAAGCCTTACTAGGTTTGATTCTTCCTAAAAAATAATTCTAAAATGATTATATGCAATTTGGTATGTTATTTAGTTTGTTAATGGTCAAACCAAATCGTTATGAATATGTGAATAAGAGGGATGAAGGGGGGGCCTTTTATAAGTGTGCTGAATGAAACACTTGCAATTTTTTAAAATAAAAAGGTGTACCATAGTTTTTAACATTCCCAAATGGCCCAAAATGTATTATTCATGATACCTATACAATATAGGTCATCAATAAGGACATACAATACATTTTATACATGTATATAGGTTATTTTACCACTTATCCTTTTTATTCAATTCACTAATAAATCTATTTTTAACATAACTGTGCTAATTAATTTTCTATTATTTTCACAATTTATTTTCATCATAATTTATGTCGAAATTATTATAAAATATAAATTACAAGGATTAAAAATGTTTAAAATATTTTCAAAATTCCATTCAAAGAAGTGGAAATTTTATTTTAAAATTAATCTCGTATACAGAACGATAAATATGGTTTTTTAAAAAAAATTATCAAAAGTTTACAAATTTATAACATTATATTTCAATAATAAAATGATTCCAATGACATAAAATGTAATAATATATATTTAATTGGACTAATGATACTTTAAAACTAATTAAAAATATCATTTAAAAATATAAATAATTTAATCGAAAAGGTTGTTTAAAATTAAAAATCATTATTTTTTACTACCCACAAAAAAACATTTCAGAAAAAAAACAGCAATATTAAACCAAAGATAATTTTTTTATTACGATTTCAAAAATTAATTTATTTTTAAAAAATATATTTTCTAAAAGTTAGAAAATTTATTTTAAAGTCATGTTATCAAATAATGACTCAATCATATTTTAGAAAAAATACAATTATTCAAAAAACATTCCTTTTCATTAAAATGATATTTTTTTTATTTATAATTATTCTATTATTATAATTTTCATATTTTAGTTAGTACAATTCATAATCACAAATATAACATCATTTTTTTAATATATTACTATAATGTGGTTCATTTGGACCGAGGGTTTAGTATTCCAGAAGCTATCATAGAGATTAAATTTAATGAAATATATTTCATTGTAAATTCAAGATTAGTGTTTTATATCAATACAGAATCAAATACAATGTTATTATTATAGAATTTAGTGTTGTTACATGCACCACATAACTATAAAAGTTTTCTTACATATGGAAAAGATAATCAAATGGATTATTTAGGTACAATATTCATCATCAGTCAGAATGTTTTCCCAATATTGTACCACGATTTAATTAACATACATAAAACCTATCTCCATAACATGAGGAAATGAAACATAGGAAAGGGGGAGCTCAAATTCTCAGAAAGGTTAAATAAGGGATATATCAATAAATTATCATATCAAATCACCAAATTAAAATAATATCATGATATCATGATCATTACATATAGTGTTCATAAAAAATATTTCCTAGATCATAAACATGAGTCACGACAGAATGTTTTATAATTTCAAAAGGCAAGAATAATAAGAGTGATAAATCATCATAAATTAATCATGGACCATAAGATCAAAGAAAAATAAAAAAAAAATTGGCAAAAAAGTTTGGAAAAATCATAGGCATAGAAAACATACCATTTTTGGGGGTAAACAAATGAGCCCATCATATCATAGTGGATCAATAATCATCACATTTTCCCTATATCATAGTGGATAATGAATACCTACCCGTTTCCATTAGTGAATCGATCACACCAATTAATTTCAGATATTTATATCATAAAGTATAAATATTTACACAATAAATTAGGGGTATATAAAATATCCTATAATAACAAAATGAAAACCATATATATGTGTGTTTTAATGTTATAAAACATTTAACCTTTCATCACAGTTTAAATTATTGAATGAAATGGGATTCATAAATATTTCATCATTTTGTAATTTGATAATAGAATACACCTTTTAAATGAATTACATTGATAAAAATATCATCATTATAATCATAAACGATCCCTAAAAAAGAATGATGATATTATTGGATCATATCACCAGTAAGTCATAAGTAATATCCATTGATGCTATCTTGGTGAATATGTCTTAAAAAGATCAATGAAATATATCAAGAAAAAAACCCTCCACATTTTGAAAATATTTATATGAAATAGAAATATATTTATATATATTTTGGAAAATATTTTCGATGATAATAATTATGTAATAATTGAAATGAAGCTACAAATCATTGAGTGGCCATGATAGTGGAAAATTTGGTTCCTGTCATAGTCCTTAAAATAAATATTTTGTTCAAATAATTGGTAAAAATGCTCCTCATTCAGAAAATGAAAAGAAGGTTATTTCAAACAATTTTGTAAAAATTAAATCATGGGAAAATTTTGATTTCAAAAAATCATTTAATAATATTAAAACCCATTTGAGATTTTTTAGAAAACATTGATTTGGAAGAGAAATATTTTCTGATTAAAATAGGAGAAATAACGTTTTGTTTTCTAAAATATTTATTTTAAACCATATTTAATACCAAAGAGAATTAATTTGTGGTAAAATTTTGAAAAAACAAAAATAACTACATTATAATATAACTGTATTTTTTTATCATATATGCATTACAAAATTTCTTTAATGTAAATTCAAGCATAATCAATCCCAATTAAAAGGAGATTAAAATAGAAATCCCCTACCTCTTGTCTTGTATTTATTCTCAATTGTTCTAACCTCTAGAATAATAAATATTGATTTATTATTGAAAAATAATAATATATATCTTACAATATATTATTTACTTATAATATCTTATTTTCAATATATTAATAATTCTTTATAAAAATCACTATTATGGGTGTTAACTAATTTGTTTTTCATGCATGATTCTATTTGAAAATATGGTTCATTATACTATGATAATGTTTATATAATTACCAAAATTTTCATAATTTCATGAGAAATTTTTTAATTACTATATAAAATTTTATAAATATTCATATAATGCAGTAATTAAAATCGAATTATAACACTGTGTAGATATAGTAATCTTTATTTACCCACAAGAAAATGTGTTGACTATTCAATGGATTGAACGAAATAAAGGTAAATAAAAATTAACCATTAAATATATATAATAATATATTAAATATCATATATATTAAGTAAATCAATAACTATAACCATCAATAATAAATGATGATGATAAATAGAACGTATTGCTTCATAGAGGTAGTATCCCACACATATGTTCAAGTGATGTTTTCTTTTACTATATGTTGAAAATTAGGTTTATAATGGTTATTATATAACCATAATAATGGACACCATATATTATAATGGATACCATATATTGAAATATATGTTGAAATATATATATATTATAATGGATAGAATATATTTTATTAGAGGTAGAAAAGGAAATAAATTTGATTTATCTTGGTTAAGAGTTATACCTATTCATTAAGAAACCCACATTGGCTTAAACCATAATCCTTAAAATGAGAGTTTTTTTAAATAAAAATATATATAGGGTAGGGGAAGTAATCTAAGATGATATTAGGTTAGGTATTTTCCAATATAGTAGGATTGAATTTTTTTACTAAGATATGAAATGTGGTTCCCTTTTTATAATTGAGATGAGGGGAACCCTTGGAATTACGTAAATAAATATTCAGGTTTACGTATCTGGGATTTTATATATTCAGAATATGGCATTATTTTAATTCAAAATAACTCATAATATAATATTTTTAAATGTTTAGGCAATTTTTAACCATTTTCTCTTAGATTCAATGCCCCATATTATCTATTTTGTTAATTTCCAAGATATCATAATTTTTTAAACTTTAAAGATCAATCGTGTTACTAAAACAATTTTCCTATAAGTTTAAATTAGTTGATATGATATATCATTTACCTATGAGTTTCCCAAAATAATATTTTTATGAATTTTAATTCATTTAATAAAATTTTATTTCATATATGATTTCATCAAGGTAACATTCAAGACTATTAATAAAGATTGACCTTAAAGACATCATTATTGGCATGAAAATAGAATAAAACCATTTAAAATAACACTATTATGTTATATTTATCAAAAAAATCATGTAAAAATATTTCATGTCAATTTTATTACCTTTTGTATATTTAAAACTATTAATTCTATTGTTCTCTTACTTGAAAATATATTTTGGTGTTATTGTGTTTGATTTTAAGGTACTTATTCCATCACTAAAAACTAAAACTAATTTTACATGATATAACAATAAATAAATATTTATAATAATAATTTATAATGGATGAAAACCACATTTTATCCTTATAAAGATTTATTAGATATATTAAAGTCAAGAGATATATATTTTGTATTTATCCTTTTCAAAAAATAATATAAATATCAATAATTTTACATTTTTTAATAATGTAGATGAAAATATAAAAACTACACTAATAAAATAAGATTGAAACATTTTTTTTGAGAAATTATAGAATCCATATCCAAATGTTTTACCTCCATTTTACATACACTACCCTTTCTATTTTGACAAATAATTTCATAGGATACTATTCATAATGCGTTAAAATAAAATAGTCTTACAAAAATTGATCCTCCTAATTCAAAACATAGAATCATTTTTTTCAATATTCAATTTCTAAAAGTGTCCTAAATCCATTTTTAATGAAACGTTCAAAACACAATGAAACCCATTTTTAAAAAAATATTTTTAAGCACAAAACTAGATTTATTTTTATCTCATGCCTAGAAGAAATTATTTTATTCATATTAAAAATTTGAATATATAATATATAAATATAAATAAAATAATTCCTTAATATTGGTTAATTTTATTTATGTAAATCAAAACACATTGCGCGCATAAAAAAATCAGAAAAAATCCCTCGGTTTCAAATGATTTTATATTCATTTATAATAAATTGATAACCAATGAATTAATTTTATTAATTTCTAATACATAATTTCTAATAATTTATATATTATTATTCTTACCTTCCAACCCAATTTCTATAAAATAATAATATTTTAATATTATTTCCTGGATCTTTTAAACTCATTGTTGTGTGTAATGAAAGATTTTAAATATGAAAAATTTATTTAAAAATAATAATATCATAAAATATCTGGATGATAAATTATACCACCATATAATAATTTTCCCCTCAAAATTTTATCACAAAAATATTAAAAATGGATGAGACTTTTTCTTCATTACATCCTTAGGTTCCCACATAGCTTACTCTAATTTATGATTTCTCGTCAAAACAATTACTATGTGAGTTGTTTTTTATAACATTCACTCTATGATTTAGAATCTCTACATCATTTTCCTCATAATAGAGATATTACTCTAGTGGTTTGATATATGAGTTCTGTACAAGTTCAAGATCATGTACATACATCCTCGTCAAAGATATGTGGCACACAACATGAACGTGAGAGAGATACGGTGCAAGTGTCAAATGATACACTATTATCTTAATGCAATCAATAATCGAGAAGATAAAAACATATCTTGGGCAATATTTTTCCTAATCAGATATCTCAACCTTATCCCATTGAGATATTTAGGAGATTAAATTTTCACCATCATCGTACCCTATATCTCATCTTTCATTTCCTCAAAACATTTTTTTTAGACTTGGAGCTTCCAAATATAGTGTTAAATGACTCTAACCATGTATTCTATTTCTTCTTCTAAATACCATCCCAATATATTTCCTTCTAAAACTCCATCCAAAAATATTAGATTTTTCACATCCTATCATAGAGGGATTAATACGGATCTATCTGAATTCTCGAGTGAAAGATAATATTATTAGAAAGTTTTATAATATGATGGTATTGGCCCGAACCACCTTTATAATATATATAGAAATATTTCTAATTTGTTTTATATTTGGAATACTTATTGGAGACTAATTATCTATTTCAGATTGATATTTTTTATAGAAACTAAACACTGTGTCTAGATCATGAAGAATACTTCTCTAAAACATTAAGGTAAAAAATTATCCCAATATGATACAATATAATGGAGTACTCCATGAAATAATACCCCATAATTTATAGCTTTGAGATATTATCAAGAGATAGAAAATTTTATAATTGAAATAAAATTTGTTGATACCATAAGGTGGTCGAACATAAGAGAAATTACATTGTGACCTTAAGATGGTTGGAGGAGTTCAAAGATAAAATCCATTGAAATGTATTCCCATTTCTATTCATGTATAGCTAATGATTATAACATTACCTCAAAATTCTATCTCTGAAATATAACTTGTTGACATACCAAGCTTGAAGATATATACTCCATAATATCCATTTTCAAATTATAATTTCATAAATACTATTTTGTATTTTTATTCACCTTCTTATATCCAGGATAAATAGGGAATGATGAACTGTGAGATCAGAAAATACCTCATTATTCAAATTTGGTATAAATATAACACATACATGGTTCATGAACCATATAATTCAATCACTGTAAGGGTCAAACATGGGAATATTTCATACATTGTTTTTTAGTTCTACATCATCCTTCTATGCCCCTTTAATTCCCACTTATAAGGAATGCTTAACATTTATATGGGAATGATAATATTTTTCCACCTTCAATGGTATTTCATGATCCATCTTATAAATTTATAAATTTTTTAGATCTCTTTTAATACTCATCATGGACTAACAATCATGGTCCTTTTGTATCATAGAATCATATGCCTTATTCATGTTCTCATTGTGGTAATATATTATGTAGTCAAACTATATAATGAACTCCAACCAAATTCTATTATGAATATTCAAATAATTATATGTGAATATATACATCAATATTTTATGATCCAAATATATGTCATACTTCCACCATTAATATAATTTCTCCATACAATTAATGAAAAAACTAAAACAGTCATATCTAAATCATTATACGGGTAATTTTATCATGTATTTTCAATTAGAATTTGGTATGTACTATCACTAAATAATTTTTTATGGGGACAAAAAATAGTATCATGTTTGATGCATATCTATAGATTATAAACCATTTTTCATTATATATTAATGAGATCATATATGTACTAAACACCATTATATTAATCTCCATGAAACTATCTTCACAATCATTTATCTATATGTACTTAACACCATTCCATGTCAACTTGGTTAGTGGATTAGATAGTAGTGATAAATTTATTAAAAAACATCAGTAATATTTAGATAAACCATGAAAAATATATATTTCACTTACCTTGGATTGTCTAGGTAATTTCTTACTACCTTATGTATAATAATGATCCACTAATATACACTCACTTTAGATTACATGAACGAATAATGAATGTTTTTATGAAAAAATCCACTCTTGTGAAATTTAACATAAAACATATCCTTCTGCTAGGTCTTCAGTACAAATCTATAATAATATTCATTATCTTTTTTGAACATTTAATATATAATAAAATCATATATAAATACAAAAAAAATGATCATGATAATCTCTAAAGACTTTGTTAATTTAATTCTCGAAGATAGTAGGATAATTAGAAAGTAAAAATGGGATCAATAAAAATTCATAATGACCATTCCTCATATGAAATGATGTATTGGGTATACAATCATTCTGAAACCTAAATTTCTGATATTGAAAATGAAAATAAATCTTGTAAATGTTTCTAGCTCCTCATAATATATCAACAAAATCATCAATATGATATAGAGGATAATTTTTCATTATAGTGATATTGTTATGATCCTGATAATCAATGAAATTAATATTTATCTATCATTATTTATAAAAAAAGAATAAGTGCACCCCAAGTTGATGAACTCAGGTATACAAATACATTTTTGATATTCTCATAGTGGTTCCTGTTTAATTCATGTAAATCAGTTGGTGCTATTCTATATCAAGAATTAGAAATAGGTATAGCTCCGTGTTTCATTCTTATCAAAAATTTAACATCTGGACTTTGAGGGAAAATAGGAAACTATAAATAAAATACACTAAAACATCCATAAAATTGGAAAATATTGAATTTTGAGATTATATTAACCCATATTAGATAAATACGCATCATTGATAATAATTAAGACCAATTATATATAAAAAATTCCCTTAGAAGTTGGTATTCACCCTCTCAGTAATAAATTATCATTGGTTCATTTATAATATAAAATTTTACTTAAATTACATAACAATTGATGTGGGATCTAAATAATTTAATAAAATTAATTCCTAGAATCCCATTAAATTCAACTATAGATCGAATTATAATATATTCAAGAAACATATTCCCAAAATCATCAATCAGAGTGGAACTATAAATGTATGATTTTATCACCATACCATTAGAGTTTTTCACAACTAACTCAATGTATAATAATTGATGTGTTCATGATACATCCTTATAAAATTTCATGGATATAAAATAATAGGTAAATTAGGAATCAACTATCACATTAGTTTTTCTATAGTGAATGATTGGTTTACATTTCACCATGAGATTATTGTAAACCATTTTGGATGTCATGGTCACATGTTATTTCCATTTTCTATTGGTATTGATATGTTTTTAGTGTCGATCATTATCATATACCTTCACAATTATGAAATGTTAGGTATAATTATCATTCGCATTACATTTAAATCATTTCAAAATGGGTCGTTTATTAGTTTGTATCATTATTTTCTTCATGAATCAGCTGGACTATTTACCATCTTCTGAAAATCATTTGATTTATGACTGTACAAACTATTTTTAAAGAAACTCTGTATTATATTTGAGAAATTACATTGATGTTTCTTCCCACATTTCTGGTTTTTACAGTAGTAGAAAATCATTCCACTAAGTAGTTAATTTGATTTTTCATGAGACGCCATCTTATATTTCTTATCAAAACCATGGGAATAATATGAATGCCTAATTTTCACTTCTACCATGATATCACATCAATCATTTTATTCATATATGGAAAAGTATTATATAGATAATTCTAGGAAAATAATTTATTTTTTGGAACAAATGAATCAACCAATTTTTCTTTCAGGTTTTATAATTAAACCTGAAGTATATATTTCATGTACAATAAAATATTCCATATTTGTTACACTGGATTCATTATCCTTTTGTTAAAGATCATGTAATTCCTTAATTATTTTTTTATATATAATATGATGAAATTACTTAATAAAAAATATCAACATAATCATATCCCTTTATAGAAAGTAAATTTCAATGTTTTACCTAATATTCTTCATAAGATTTCACCATTGATCTACATTTCCTTCTGATTGATAAATACCTAAGGAAACTATTTCATGTTCTGAATGCTGAAGAACAATTTTTTTCTCAATGGAATTGATCCATTACTCATCAACTAGTGGATCAAAATAACTTTACAAATAATGTGTATCTTTCCACATTAAAGGATCAAAAGTATGTTCTCTCTTCATTTGATCAATATGAATCTCACCATGATTCAAATCCAATGAATGTTTCTGGAGAATATAGATATTATTATTTATTCCATACTTTATTGTATTAGGTTTCCCAGGTGTAAAAAAAATCATTTTTCATCACATACATTGAATTCACGATTCTTGTTAGTTCTAACCAATAACTAAAACAAAAAATCATTGTGTAAGCATCAATATATAGTAAAAAGGATGAAAAATCTTATAACCACGAAAAATTATTTCATTAATGACATGATCATAACCACTTATTTACAATCTTGGAAACCTTATGTTTGACATAGTTATCTCTTTATTATTATCCATTCGAACCATTTTTAATGATTCATAAGGAAAATATGAATTGGAAAAATCATACCCTCTATGAGTTCCTTTCCACATGTGAAGTCATAGGACCACTCATCATAAAAAGTTTTTGAACAAGTTTATACACAATACAACCCATTTTGAGTTATCACCATTTTTTTAATTTGTGTCATACTCATAAAACTATATTTTTTTATTTTATTAAAGAACCACTTTTAAGGGTAAGTGGGAACCAATAGAAACATACTTCCATATTAAGCCTTACAAAATACACACTACATAATCCAAATTCAAAAAAACCATTCACCCCACCAAGACAGTAGCATGCAACCAGATTCAAAATTCAAAACAAATCAAATCACAGCAAATCACATAAGTTGACCAAAGATACCAGCTGCAGTGGGTATTGAATATCCTTCCCATCATACACATCACCTTGTTGTCGTCTCGACACCAGAGTCCACCACCCCAAGCTGCATCAAACACAAACAAAGAATTGTAGCATCCAACATTCAACATCATCATCATAGATGAAGAGACACAACCACATCAGAAAGACAGAGACAATTGAATGCCAAAAACTAAAATCACCGATAAGAGAATCCAAAACTGAACACCAAAGAAATAGAAAAATAAAGCTGAATCCACATTTCCAAACTAAGACGTCACCTTGAAGCCCTTTAAAGCATGAACAACAATCCCAAAACCATTTAGTTACCATTGCACTGGATCCAACTCGGAGAGGTGTGAAAGAACATGGGGTAAGAGTAGGTTGAATGTCCTAGGAGCTCTTCGGCACATAACCGTCATCGGGTCCAAGAATCCATCTATAAAGTAGCACAAAACCTTCTCCAACCTCAAAATATTCACCAAAAATGGGACTAGTAGCACATGGGCCAAAACCGAAAAGTGAACCGCAACTGAAACCCTCCAAACAGGGACATAGAACATACCATCTGAAGGAGGAACCAACTAGAATACCGCAAAAATCGCCAGAAAGAACCCGAGAAATGAGAAACATTGGATGAAACCCTTAAAGGAAAAAATTAGAAGGGAATGAAGAAAACCCGATGAAAGAGGAACATGGGATTGAAACCCTAATAAGACCACCAAACCAAAATAAACGAAACAGGAGATCAAGAATCCACCAAATAGAAAGGCTCGTGATTCCTTTTCTCCCACCGCCACAATCCCAAACGCACATGAAAATCAAACACACCCAACCAGTATGGGGTCATGTATGTTGGACAAGGTTGACTGAGTATGGGGTGAAGAAGGTAAACGAAGCCATTCCGAGGGAGGAGGAAGGAACAAGGAAGAGCAAAGAGGAGGGTGACCCAAGCGAATAAGATGGGAGTATAGAGAATCTGGAGAAAGAAGCCGAAGAAACCGATGGAGGAAGAATGATCTGAATCTTGGAGTCTCTCAAACCCTAGACGAGGCCAGTTCCAGGAGCAAAGCCGAGAACGATGGGCAGGAGAATGGGGTGCCATATTTGTGTCATACTAGAAAGAGATGTATTTTAATGGAAACCCATAGTTCTTTACCTACCATAAAAAAGGATATTGTTTTATACATAGTCTTATCCATTGGGGTTTCAACAAAGTTATCTAATTATAATCACCCAAAATATATAAACCCAGATTTTTTAGAAATTATAGTGACCTATGAATTTTATATATAAATATTAAATTTTTTCATGAAAATTCAACCCATCTAATAGCCTTATAAATTCTATAAATGTAAAGGAATAGTGTACTTGGATACTAGACATATATATATATTATTTAGGTGAAATCCTCATCTTCTCTATGAAATTATTCTCACATTGCACCATTAATTACATACACTACTTAAACCCCTGCTTCCTAACTCAAGAAAAGGAAACACAAGAAAGGGTGATAAAAAATGAACAGTAAGGTTAAACAAGGTAGATATAAATCAATAATCATATTAATTCATAATATAAAAAAGAGACTATGATATCATTTTAATAACATTCAATTTTCATACCCAATCTATTATAGATCAAAATTATGTTTTATGGAATAAAACATGATCATTGTAAAAGATATTAATAATAATAGTGAGGAATCAATCATGATACATAAGTTCAAACCATAAGAATAATAACATATCATAAGAGGGTGGAAAATCATGGGAATAGAAACCATAACATTTTCCAAGGTTAACTATTAATACAATCATATAATATTTTTAGGCATAAAACCCTATTTAAAATAACATAATGGATCAAGGACCACCATATGTTCCCCATACCATAGTGTATTAAGAATCCCTATCAGTTTAGAATAGTGGATTAAGCACACACACAGGTTTTAAAAAACATATCTCATTAGATATAATGATTTACTGAAATAATTATAGGTCTATAATTGACCCAACCATCACATAATTAAAACCATATATATGTGTGATATAATGTCATAAAACATTCATCATTTCATTACAGCATAACCCATGGAAAGAAACATATTTCATAAATATTTATTCCTAGAATCAGCCATTGGAAATGAATAGGTTTTGTGATATTTTAATCATAGAATCAGCTGTGTGAAATGGATTTTATTTTTATGATTTTAATTTTTTTTAAATGAAATAGTTATTTGAGAAATTATCTAGTGATATTTTAATTATATTTTCATTTATTAAAATATTATTTGATGTTATATATGCTTTATAGATGATATGATCCAATTATACCACCATTATAATATACATTGATGTTACATATACCTTTGGAAAAGAATAGGTCTTTTAAACATCTAATCATAATAATCATAAACTATCCAAAACAAAATAAGGGTGATATAATTGGATCATATCATCCGTAAAGCATATGAAACATGAAATTATATTATAATAAATGAAAATATCATTAAAATATCACTAGAATATTTCTTAGAGAAAATTCCCACTTCATTTAAAATAATTTAAAATCAAAAAAATAAAAACCACTTTATAGAAACCATTTTATTTTAAATAAAATATTTAAAATTTTAACGGAAACATAAAATCATTGAGCAAAAATTTAATGGAACCAAAACATTAAAAACATTAACATTATATCATTTTTTCATAATACATAATAAATTACACACAAAAATACATAAAGACCACATTTGTTTATTTCTATTAGAAACATTGAAACATAAACACCATTACACATGTGAGAAACATTATCTCCAACTAGGTTCTTTATGACCATATACCCTCTTATACACATCATAAACAATACATATCTTCATATCCTGGGGAATGTAAACATGAAAACGGGTGAGCTCAGATGCATAATTAGGGTCAAAAGAGAGATTTATAAGAATAAACATGATTATAAGGGTAAGAGAACATGATCATGAAAAATGCTGATCATTCCATGTATATTAAATATCATAAACAAGAGATATGTCATAAATATTAGTAGTCAATAGGATGTTATTAATTAGGGAATCAATAGCATATGAAAAGAAATCATAAAATAAGAATAAAAAATTTAATTGTGTAAACACATAATAATCATTGCATATAAGCCAAGTTGAATTACCAAAACATAACTAGGCACTTCATCGAGAATACACCTTCATAGAGGGACACACCACTAGCCCCAGCAACCATACATTCCTTGTTAGAAATATGTTTTCCCCATTTTTTCATAGTGTATCAGGTTTCCACATCTCCCCATAGTGGAATGAGTTTCCCCATTTTTCATAGTAGATCAAGCTCATCAATATGATTTTGATCATTATATTATGAGATAAAATTATTTACCTAATGCCTTGGGAAGAGATATAGGTCCCAAAAATCTCAAAATGAAATCATACCTAAATGTGAGTCAATATAAAAAACAATCATATCATAACCCATTAAATTAAATAGGTATTGTAATCATGTCATCTTATCATAGCCTTGGGAAATCATATACGTTAAAAATTCATTTCATTAAAGCATAACCCATGAAAAAAAGTATGTTTCATAAACATTTAACCCATGGTAGGGAAACAGGTTTTATAATCATATCTCTTATTAAATAGGAATGGGTTTCAAAATAATATAACTTATTATAGAGAAATGAGTTTAATAAAAATATAACCCAAGACAGAAAATTGGTATTAATAAACATATATCAAGGGAAAGAGAAAAAGTTTTTATAAGAATCATTAGTTTAAAAAATAAACCATTCAGAGAAATAATATTAATAAAACCCTTGTATAATATACTCATAAAGAATTACTAAGACCAATGGATGTTATCATATATGTAAAAGATTTTGAAATATATTTTTATATCATTTTGTGAAAAAATATACATTTTTATTGATAAATGATTTTTGAAACATAAAAATTTATTGATAACTATTTTTTTTAAAAACATTAACACCCTTAAAAAATTTAAAATCATTTTTCATTGATTTTAATTTATTGATAAAAATTTGAAAACCTTTTTGAAACCTTTTTTTTTAACATTTTTGAAAAAATGAATTTTTAATAAAATAGGAATCTTACCGAAGAGAAAAACATGGTCATATTTTTTAAAAAAAACATTTTATAATTTATCATAAGAAAAAAAGAGTCGTAAAATGATAAAAATACATGATTATATCATAAATAAACATAGGAGGAGAAAAATCAGTATTGTTCTTGAAATATTGATCATAATATTTCTTCTATGAAATTATAATTGTAAATAATCCAGATAAATGTTGAGAATTTGGGAAAAAATATAGCATCAGTTGGTAGCTTTAAATTAGACTCCCCCTTTAAGAAAATTAAATTACATGAATGATTAAAATATCATGAATATAAGTATATTCATGATATAAATTTCAAATACCTATATATACATCTAAGATAATAATAGAGATGCATATCATGGCATGCGTCTCAAAGAAGGAAAATTGAGACCAAACTACTTTACCGAGTTGGTAACTTTTGAAATATAATCCCCATGAAAGGTATATCATGAAATTTATATGTTGATACCCATAAATTTAAGTATTATATTAATTGAATATATTAATTTTTATTATATATGCCACATTAATGAAATGAGTGGAGAATAAGGCATAAATCTCATAGAAATAAAAGTGACACTGGCAATCCCCTTACCTTATATCATAAATTCATTTATATTGATTATAAATTATTGGATAATAAATTTATGTTAATTATAAAGCTAAAAAATATAAATATTCATATATATTATAACATATATGACTTTATGTTATATTCTTATTAATAATTCCTTGTAAATGTTACTCTTCAGGTAATATCAGCCTTATTTTTCGTACATGTTTTGATTTATTTTTACTAATCCTATAACATAGATCAGTATTTACTAATTTCAATAATTTAAAAAATGATATAAATATATTATATATTCATTATATAAATTTTTATAAAAATATGTGATTGATATAAATATTAAATAGAAGACACTATTCATAGAGATGGTAGGTTGTGCGTACCAATGAATGTTATTTCTGTTAAATTGTTTTTTGGAATGAAATAAAATAATATTAAATATATGAATATATAAATAATTAATTTTTAATTATTATGTAATATATATAATATAAATTTTATAAATCCATCCTTAAGACATTCCATGTATATTGTGAAGGAATCACATTGTGTTGCGGAGGCTGTAGTCCATACATCCCCAAATAAATTTATCATATTTACAAAAAATAATTGAAGGAATGTATGTGTTATATAATAATAGAATATCAATAAATAAATCATAAATATAATATATATAATATAAAAAATTATTTTCCCTCATAATTACCAACCATGTGAAGTAGTAAAGGAAAAACAAACAACATTGTTTCATGAGGCGATAGTTCTCTATACACAAGAACGATAAATTAATCTCCAATTAGATAGAAGTTTGTGTAAGTGAAGGTAGACCAATTATAATAAGAAAATATAGTTGTATTTAGTATAATTATTTTATTATTAATCATACAAATAGAAGACTTCATTTGTTGTGGAATGAAAATAAAACCAAAGAGTATGAGGAAGGATGTTACATCTTCCTTGGGTAGCATCTTCTGGCTTCCACCAAAAGGATTATATGGAAAGATATTATCTAGAAGTAATGATTTTAGAATAAATTAAGGGATTTTCTGAGGAGATATGGGAAGATTTATTTTTATACAAAGATCGTGAGAGGTTTGATTAATGCGAAGGGTTGAGAACCTTTGTATAGTGGAGGAGGAGTGGCATTCTTGTCAATTTTTGAAAAGGGAACCCCACCATCATTTTTTTCATGTAATGTGGATCCAATAATGATAAAAATCAGAAAAAATGAATGATATGGTATATATATGAACATCCAATTTATTTTGTACAAGCTTTTATGTCCATTTGTGTGTTATGTTTTATTATTTCCCTTTGTTAAGGTAATTTTTCTCTTAATCATTGTCATTAATTATAATCACTTTCAATTATATTTTTTTAAAATTATAGATGAACTTATTATAAATTATTAAATATTTTTATTACAAATATGGAATATAGTTTTTGATATTCTAACCATATAAGTGGAATAAATTAAATTAAAATTAGTCATGTTGACATGCCAGGATATCAATTTTTTAAAGAGAAAAAGTTTAAAAATATGGAAATTTTTATATCGAATTTCAATGTAAAATTTTTCCCAATTACCTAAATTGGATTAATTTATATAAAATTTATATAATTATAATTTAAAAAATATTAAAATATAATTTAATAATATACTATTTTTTAAGGAAATTAGTTTTGAATTAAAATTAAGTATTTTCAATATTCATCCAGAGATGATTTTTTTCATAAAAATACATACAATTATCCTTAGTATAACTTATTAATTATGAATTTAAAAATAATTTTTATGTTGTAAAATTAAATTTCTATAATTCTATAAAATTTATTTTATTATCGTTCACCAATGGACATAAAAAGTAGTTCTATTAAGAAAATAGTATTTTCAATCATATAAAGACATTACTAAATAAATAAGTCTTATTATCAATATATTTTATTTATATAAAGACATTATAAATAATATTTTAAAATTATTTAAGACAATTTATATTACTAAGTTTAACATCTATGTTATGAATTTTCCATTTATATAAATATAATAATAAAATTTTGTTTTGTTGAATGTTAGTTTTGCTTCTAACTCCATACAAGTTGGTGTAACCTATAACATAATATAACATTGGAGTATCATATAAAGGCTGTTTCACTTTGAGTATTGTTAAATAGACTGAGGTAACTAGGGTATAGATTCCTTTTCTTTCATAATTTCATATCATTTTTCAATGGAGTTTTTTTAGAGAAAATAATCTTCAAAAAATTAAAATTATAGAACACTTCATTGGTTATGTGTATAAATTTTCTTCTGACTATGATCTTCAATGATATACAGCTAAATAGTTTTAACATTCGCTTCCATTTCTTCAGATACCTCTTATCCCAATAGATTTCTTTCACAAACTTCAACCCAACACATTGTATATCTACATTTTTTCTCATATAGGGATTTCTATGGTTCCATCTAAATTTATGGGTAATAGACATTATTTTACAAAACAAACAAGAGGAAGGTTTTTATCTTAACCACCCTCAAAATACATAGAACAAGATCCCAACTTTTTCTTTATAGCTTGAATTTTCTTCCATGATGATCATCCATATGAGGGTAATAGGTAGTAATGATACTCAATTTTGTATCATGTTCATGCCTAATAATTATCTAGAACAATGAGGTAAACCTCAGAACATGGTCATATAAAATGGAATATTGTAATCCATGCAACCTTACCACTTATTTAATGTTTATCCTAGAAATATGATCCAAACTAAAGTTCTCTCTAACAGTGATGAAATGTGTTGACATATTAAGTTGATTGAATACCCCCCATATAACATTAAACTTATAGACTTTTTAGGGAGTATAATGATAGAATTTATAATTATGTTCTCTCATTTTAATTCTTTTATATGTAATGGATACAAATTTTTTTAGATTTTTATCTTTCTACTTTAACCTGGTGGTATTTCAGGAAATCATTTTTTGAAATTTCCCTTACAAAATATTTCCCAGCATCATCAAATTGAGGCTCACTCTTTACATCCCTCAATGGGTCTCTATAGAACTACATGGGATTATGAAGGGCCACCCGATCCAGGGGCTATCAAGTTGGATCCAGAGATGATCAGATATCATGAATTTGTAGCTCGCATAAAAAACATGGCCATCATGATAGATATGAACAATTCATATGACCACGTTGAGTGGAGTTTTATAAACAGAGTTCTTGAATGTATGGGTCTCTCCTCCTATAAAATTGATATAATTTTCCATTGTTTCAGTTCCTCGTGGATGGTAGACACATTCATGGGGAATACTTATGGATTTTTTTAAGGCAACCCATGACCTAAGGCAGGGGGATCCCATATCTCCGAGTATCATTATTATCACCAAGGACATACCTATTTTCCTCATCTATTAATATTTACGAAATGGAAAAATTCTACAGTATTGAAAAATAATGAGATCTCCTTCTATTTTTCACTTAATGTTCGCTGATGACACTATCATATTTATAAATTCTAAGATTATATCGATATGTTGTTTTAATAGGGTGATGGAAGTGTACCGCCGCAAGAGTGGACATGTATTACACATGATCAAGAGTTTCTTTCTTACCTAAAGTGGTTCTCCCATTGAAATATTTTTAATATTAGCTATAACCTTGATATGCACAGAGGGGTGATTCTTATGGAAAACATGTTTCCCCCAATATCATTATGAATTATTTGAATTTCTTACTTTGAATCCATCATCAGTAAGATCGTAGATCATTTAATCAATTGGAAGAACCAATTTCAATCCATTAGTGGTAGGATAGTGCTGAATAATATTGTTATCTTGGAAACCCTAGTCCATGTCATCTCAGTAATCATTGTCTTGAAAGGCATCATTATTAACATCGATATGATTCTTAGCATCTTCTTATGGGATCGTCTCATAGAAGGAAAAAACACTGGATATCATGGAGCAAGATGGAAAGGACATTTGAGGAACGTAGTATCAATGCCCATAGCCTAGATGACACTATTTTTTCTTGCATTCCAGGTTAGACTGGCTAGTGATGGAACGACATACATTGTGAGAGACCACCATGTATAACTTTATCGCATGTAATACTGATGTGAAATCAGTCTATGATTCTCCTCTATGTAATTTAGTTGGCCCCCTCCTCAAATCCCTTCAATGTCACAACTGATATCTAGTAAGGAAAGTGAACATCTCATTATGGCATCGAATTTTGTGTGGGGATATCCATGGTTTCTTGGGATTCCCTGAAACAGTGATTTATTTTAGGGAAGAAAGTCTTCACCTAGCTCTTAATAATTCAAATATATATAGGATTAAATAGATTAATTTTACCTAATCGATCTGAATTTTTTCCCTAACATATGCATCTTCAACCCATACTCCTACAAGTATTTCAATTTTATAGATTTCCACTAGATATTGGGATGGTATGAGAAGGAATACGTCTAGAATTGCATTCATTGGGAAAACTGTATCCCAACTAAATATGTTGGATGTTTATAAAAAATCTTGTACTCATGGATGAAGACATCAGATGATGCAACATTTTTTTAGTCTCAAGATGTGGTTTCTAATAAATTCATATGGAGAATTTTCATGAAATAACTTCATGGTGGGATAGTGGGATGGTGCAGTGAGGTCATCCGTTGGTGATTTCACTTTATAATCTACTCCTTTCAGGGTATTTCATACATTTCTAGGTCAATGGTACCATGACTCTAGTGGAAGGGTTTGGAAAATAATGGATTCCACAATGGTGCATCATAAAGGCTACTGGTGCCTATGGAATGCAGGTAAATAGTGTGTGGTAGGGGGGTTTCTTATTCAAGGAGAGTTATCATCATTATAATGAGGATCCTATTAATCAACATGCTCAGTGTCTTAAGAAAATGGAGGGATTCTCAAACTCTGTAATAGATTAATGAAAGTAACCCAATATCCCAAACTGGTATCAATAACATGATGAACAATTGGGACAATTGCATTCCTTGTACAAGTGGCCTGAACCTCAACACGGATGGCTCCTACATCTAGAGAGTCATGAGAGGTGGATGGGTAAATCGAAATTCCAGTGGTTTTACAATTCTAGTGTTTACAGCTCAGCTGGTCGCATGGTACTCTCCCTAGGCATAGGCTATGCTGATGCTCACTGGCCTCATCTTGTTCACCCAAAGAAAATTTGGAATCACTGAGGAAAAAAATGATTCTATGTTACTTCATAATGACTTGCATTGTTTTGGGTTTACCCCTTGGTTGATAGTCTACTTCATCAGGAAATGTCATGGAATCCTTGACAACAACATTTAAGTGAACCACACATGGTGGGAGGGTAATAAAGTAGTGGATCACCTGATATAAATTATCCGGATCATTTATGTTTACATAACCTAAATATTTTAAAGCCATATGTTTTGAATCTGATTAGAGTGGATTCCCTCATTCTTCATTGAATTTAGGTTTCCCTATGCATGTGCTTCCTTTTTCTTGTAGTGGCTTTCTTTCCATCCCTAGTATATATCTTTCTCCTTATATCTCTCATTAACATTGAATAAAAATTTACATGATAATTATGAATATATATTTCACACTATTATGATGGGTATGTATATTTTAATTTTCTCCTTAAATATAATTCTTATATGTCTCTAATGAAAATATTATCATAGCATACTACAAATGTTGAGTTTGGTAATTATTATCATCAATATTCAACTCATGTGAATCATAAGTAATAACCTTGTTATTCTAAAATATAGAACTTCCAAATCCCTTATCAGGTATAATACTATATATTAAAAACCCTTCTCCACTATAGGGTAATGTAAGCATAGATGAACTGACCAACTTTCTCTTTAGTTCCTTGACATTTTCCTCAAATTCATTTGTCGAGAAAAACATGGCACACTTTCAAGTTAACTAAGTTATTTGATTAGATAGTCCTGATAAATTCTCATCAAATTGTTTATAATAACCATTTAACCTAGAAGACTATATACCTCAGTCATCATGGTTGGTCTATTCCATCATTCAATGGCTTCCTTCATGGATGGATCTTCCACATACCAACTATTGAGATTATTTTATCCAATAATGAAACCTCATTTAGCATAAATTAACACTTTTAAATTTTTCATAAATTTTAACCTACCTTATATTCATTAGTAAAATTCGCAATTGGTCATCATTCTCTTACATTATCTTTGAATAGAACATAATAATATCTATAATGACTCCCAAAAACTGATTTAGGTAATATCAAATGGCTCTATTAATAAAATCCATGAATATATCTGGGAAATTAGTAAGACCAAAAGGATTTTCTATATATTTAGAGATTCTATAACTTTTATGAAATTACATCATGGGTTTATCCTCTTTCATGACCCTCAATTGAGAATATACAAAATAAAGGTCAATCTTAGAAAAATATTGAGCTTTGCACAGTGGATCAAACAAGTCAACCATACGAGGAAGATGATACTTTTTCTTGATCGTGATCTTTTTCAACTATAGATAATCAATATAGAGTCACAATAATCCAAGATTATTTTTCCTAAAAAGATAAACTCCAACCAAAGGTAACACATAAGGCTGAATGAATCCTTTATCTTGGGTTTCCTTGAGTTTCTTATTCAATTCATGCAAATCATTTATGTCCATTCTATAGGGAGTCTCTGATATTTTTGAGTAACCAGGTATCATTTTTATTGAAAACTCAAATTAACCTTTGTGTAAAGTCTAGAAAAATAATCTAGAAATACATTTATAGACTCCCAAACAATAGGAAAATCATTAATGTCTCGTTTATCCCCAACCATTTCATACAAACATGCCTTATTAAATGTAATTAAGACCCATACACTAGATGTAAAATCACTAAGAAGTTCAAACTTATCATTACATTGATAGAAAAACATCGGTTATTTTATATAATAATCCTAACACCCCTTACCCTATAGTTGATGTTTTATTTGTGAAGAAAAATCTTATCCATGCATAAGATGTCATAAAATTCAACCAGAGTAAGAATGAAAATATTTTTTGGAAGTGAATTCACATAAAATTCAACCAGAGATAAATCATAAGCTTGAGATATAATCATCGTACCATTAAGGCCCATCTTATTTTTTGGGTGGAATATTAATACCCATATAAAATTCTTTAGATATTAATTATTTGGTAGATCTAATATCAAATAGGACATCAGAAGTTTTAGATTGGATGGTATGTGTACCATTAACCACATAATTATTACTCCCCTCATCAGAAATTGTGATCATTTGAGATTTCTCATTGTCCCTCAGTTTAAGAGGTTTCTAACAATGATCATCATCACTAAGCCTCCATTTTGGGAACTAGTTTCCCTAATGTCCATCTTCCTAACACATAAACCAATAAAGTATGGGAGGTGCATTCTGTGAGATTTTCCCTCAATTAGAATCCTTGTCGATCTTCATCCCATCATTTGGGAAATCAATTTACTGGTGGCCTTACATAATGCATATAAAAAAAATTATCAGACCCCATAAGACAATTTCCTCAATTCATCTTTCTTCATAATGAGAATAAAATAAGGCTCACCTTCTTTTATCTAGGGTTTCTATATTTTCCGTTGAACTCCAACTTTCTTTTCTTGTTGAAACCCTAAAATTGATAGATAAATCCCTACAATGTTTTAACATTGACTGAACAACACAAATTCTATTAATAGAAACTATAATATATTAGTAAAACATTCTATTGAGACATGTATTTAATAAAATGTTGAACTTATAATATGTACTTTTTGGTCAGATGAAAATTACATAAGGATACCTCTCAATTCTTGTGAAATTTACATCATAGGTACCGATGGATTCATTATCCTTTTTTTCAACTCAATGATCTAATTCTCAATCATTATACAAAGAACATGAGGAAAGTACATATTGGAAAATAATTTATTAAACTCATCCCAATCCATGGATTCAATTTAATATTTATTCGTCATATTATTGATTAGAATCCACTACTAGTTGGCTTCACCATCTAAATAATTAACATCCAAAATTTATTTTTCGTGTTCAAAACACTAGAGAATGAGGAATATATTTTCAGTGGTACTATTCCATTTTTCAGAATCAAGTGGATAAGAATATTTGTTGAAAGAATGGGGTTGCCTCATGTAGGACTCAATATAATGTTGTTCCCAAAATTTCTTATATGTAATCTCAACATGATTCATAGATTTAGAATGTAATGTAACAATAGAGATGATATTTTTCATTTCAACTCCAATATAATTTGGATTCTCGAGATTAAAATCATTTCATTTTATGTTTGAAATCACCATTAATTTGGTTGCTTTGGGATTCATCCATGAACTAAAATCCGAAAGAATGGAGTCGGAATTTTTTGTCATAGTAAGGAGCCACATAGTTAAGAAAAACACATATAGGATATCTAAATTATGAAATCTTATATAATCTATAACACTGTAGTATTATCATTGGTTATTAATTGATAACATATATTTAAATAAATCATGATGGTTCATGAATTGTTTTTAGATTCCCAAATCGTATCCCCTGGGAGTGTCAATCCATGTGTGCCTTAAGGCCCTTTGTTGTGCCCAGTTCCCTATCGAGTCTATCTAATTAGTGTATTTTTGTGGTTGTTACCCCTATGTAGATTTATACCAATTCCACATCCAATTTTAATATTTATATAGGGTTGTTTTAATAAGATCCACTTGCTCTATCATTTACAAAATTTCTAGGAAATTTTCATATAACGTTCCCTATCCTTACCCTTATCTATAGACATGTCCTTAGGGTTATTAGAAAGGTTCTATCATCCTAGTATTGAAAGGATAATGAATCTTTTTTTTTGTGATAGAAACTATAGTGACACTATATTTTCAAATATTAACATTAGATAATTTTTTTGGAATACTAAATAAATTACACCAATAGATTCCAAAAGACCATATTAGGTTAGTTACTTTTGAAACAAGGAAATATAAAAACGTATATATAATTAAGCTATATTATCTCCCACTAGGTTCTCCCTGAAAATACCCCCTCTTAGAAACATTATACATAAAACATATCCTCATATCCTAGGGAAACGAAGGACAAAAAGGGATGAGATAAGATGCTCAGTAGGGGTAAACAAGGGAGATATGTAATCAAAAACATGATCATAAGGGTATAAGGACTTGATCATTAAAATATATTATCATACCATTCATAACAAAGATTATAAACAGGAGCCATTGAATAAATATTGGTCGTTCATAAGACTTGACTCATAAGTGAATCAGGTGAAGAATCCCATTAATCATAACATATTAATAACCCATTGAATTTTGGATAAAATTTAAACAACTAATAACACTCTATATATGTCCAGGCTCATTTCCAAAATCGAATAGGGAACTTGATGAGGACTACACCTATTGGGTGGTACACCCAAACACCACAAGTTGTAGCACTTTCCTTTTAAGGGATCTGGTTTCCCCATCTATCTAAGATGGATCAGGTTTCCCCATATTCCATAGTGGATCAAGCTAGTTGACTTGATTCCCAACATTATCTAATTAGATATAAATATTTACCCAATGCATTAGAGGGAGACATTTCTCCCACCTATATCACAATGAAATCATACAAATATGAGCTACAAGATCATAAAAAATCATCTCATATCCCATGAAATGAAATGGGTTTCATAAACATTTATTCATATCATAACCTATGGAAAATATAAAGGTTTCATTTTCACTTTATTAAATCATAACAAGTGAAAATAATAGGCTGTCATAAGAATATAACACATGAAAGTGAAACAAATTTCATAAAAAAATATCCCATGAAATATAAATCAGTTTCATAAAAATATAACCAAAGAAAGAGATATGGGATCATGAACTTATAACGTGTGAAGGAGATATGGGTTTAATAAACATGGTACACGTCAAAGACAAACAAGATTCATAAGCATCATGCCATAAAAACATAAAACATTCAGAGAAGATATATCAATTAAACCCTTGAATCATATCCCCATACAAAATTTGTATCACCAACGAAAGTAATATTATTTGTAAAAGTATTTTTAATTATCTTTTGAAAAAATTTCTTTTGCAAAAATATCATTTTTAGTTTGAAAATGGTTTTTTATAACATAAAAAGTTTTTTAAAACTGTTATCATTGAAAATATATTTTAAAACAATAAATAAAATTAGAATACATTTTACCTTGGAGAAAATTTATGAAAATAATTATCTATTTCTTTTAATTTGTTTTTGAAAACATGGTTATTGAATTAAATTTTTATCCAATCGAGCAAAACAACAAGGTCAGATTTTCATAAAAAAAATTCTTAATTATCCTATGTAAAAAAGTGTTGGAAAATGATAATGATACATGAATACATCATTAAAAACCATAGGATAAAAAATAGAGTTTTTTCATCAAATATAGATCATAATATTTCATCATGGAAAGCATAATCATAAACAATTAGGATAAACGATGAGATTGTTGAAATAAACTGTTACCACATGGTAGTATTTAATCAAACTACATATGTAATAAAACATTACATGAAGATTAAAAAATCCAGAAATGAATTATATTAATGATATAACATGTTAAAGGGTAGTTTATACACCTCTTAGAAGAATATAGGTTCATATTATGGAATGTCTCTTAAAGAAGGAAAATTGAAACCAAACTACTTTACAGATTTGGTATATTTTTAAACATAATCACCATGAAATATAGATCATCAAATAGATATGTAAATAAATATAAATTTAAGGATAATAATAATATAAAATATTAATTGGAATTATATAAAAAATCATAACCACCTCCCCAAAAAGTGTACCCCTTATAGAGTGGAAATGTGATAAGGGAGATAGTGACCCACAAGTCCTACCTTTAGTAGGTGCTAGGTTGGGGACTATCATCGAGTGTATAGTGACCACATACATTGGAGGAATTTTCCTCAAAGAGAAGGCATTCAAAAGAGAGATATGAGAGAGAAAACAACCAAATCTATCTCAAACACCAATATAAAAAAGAAACCCATGTATAAATATGTAATTTCCTGAAATGTATACTACAACGGAAAAAAGAAACCTACAAGTACCAAAATAAAGTAAAACATCAACTACCACAAAGCCCGAGTAGCTCCTGTAATGCCCAGCAAGTAGAAACCTTCCTGATCTCAAACCTTCTCCAAGTTACTAGAAAAAAATAGTTGTATATATATTGGGTGAGTATAGATTTATCATCCCGTGTAAATAAAGAATAATATAATTTCATATTTTTTAATATTTTTTAATTAAATAATAATGTTATTTTAAAAGGGATTCTAATTTCGATAGTGTACCTGATACGCAACAACAGATTTCTTTAAAATCTTACATTACACAAAAAATTAAAGTATACAAAAAAATAATATCATAATATAATATTATTTTTAATGGTAGTTACGCCATTCCATTTTAATGGTGGGAATGAATTGATCTAACTAAAATATGAATATATATGTGTGTTAAATGTTTTAACATTGATCCAATAAAATTTAGAGGCCTAAAATGTGAATGAATCTAATTTTAAACATAAATACACTAATATTCTTTAAAAGGCCGAGTTACTGGATTTTGATGGAGAACCATAATTAAATCAAGATTTGGTAACTTTTATATGATCTATATGACAAAATAAAATTATTCGTCAGAACCGGGACATCAAAATTCACTTTGGGTAAATTTTTGGTATTTTTCTTGGAAAATTTAATTTCTAATGAATAGTAAAAAATACTGTATTTTAATTATAAAATACCTTTTAATCTAATTTATTCATATGGATATATTATCTTTTTAATTTTTTTTAAATATTAATTATATTATTTTTTTACAATTTAATCCAATTTTTGTCAGTAGAAGTAATTTCACTTTGAAATTGGACATAAACTAGTGTTAATCTTTTTATATTTATTATTTATTAAAAACACCCATTTTTTAAAACATGAATAAAATTTTAATATATTTATTCAACATCTATGTTTTGAATTTGGTAAAGTAGACATCATTTTTGAATTCGTAATATCTAATATAGTGTATGCGGAATGTTTAGAATTTTTCTGAAAACTTTCAATTTTTTATGAATAGTGAAAACACTGAGTAGTAGTTAAAAACTACGTTTTCCTTTATATGTAATTTTACTACTTATGTGAATTGAATTTATACAATTTGACATACATGGTTGTTATTAGTAAGTAAGATGTTGTTTAATAAGATGAAATTTTTTTGGTGAATAGTAACTTTTTGACTTTTTTTACTAGGGTTAAAGATAAATTGGGTAATTCAAGGTAAAAACAATATTATAATAATATAAAATTAACCTAACACTTGTCATAACCTTATTGGATGATTAATGGATGACCATTAAAATCCATGTGTGATACTTTTGTCCTTTGAATTCCACTTGGGTAAGATAATGATATTAATAACGGTTTATTTAAAGTAAAATTAAAAATATCATAAACATGTATTATTTTGCTAAAACAATTTTAATGTCGGGTTATATAATTTATATATCTGACTATAAATATTAATTAAGAAGATAAAATTATTTCCCATATCATGGTATTATAATATAATTTTTAGACATCAAATAATTAAAACTATTTATGACACAATAAGAATGTAGTGTTTACCTCAATAATGAATTCTTTAAATAAATAAGAGTATAAAGATTCAAAAAATATCCAAAACCTATATATTTCTTATCAAATGATTTTATTTCTAAAAATATTCATCTTATATTAATATTTAATAAGTTTTGGACTTTTAGAAACCGAAAATCATTAAATAATAAAATAATATTTTCAAACTTTACTAAAGAGCCCATCCCCCCTTATAAAAATCCCTCAATTATAACCCATTCCTCACAATACTCAAACTCCATGGATCAAAAAAACTCTACCCGATTAATATTTCCACATCCCTATCTTCCTAATAGAAGCCTTACCTTAGGTATGAGGTACATCTAGTAAACCATTTGGTTCAAACCAAAGAGAGATTCCCAATTTAAAGGTAACATATTCTCTTATGTTCTTTTATTTTATTTTACTTCTCCAACCACCTAAAAAAATTTTATACATTCCTTTTATAACAAAAATAGTATAATCAATATACTAGGTTACTGTTATAATAAGTCTTCTAACTATAGTTACACACACCTCCATCTAATGGGGAAAGAACATACTGTTTATGTGGACGGTGAACTAAATCCTCATAAAACAATTATTGTTCAATATTCTTCTACCACCTCTTATGGTGGAAATTATAATGGAACTATATTTATAAGTGATAAATATTATATTTATATTTTCTCTATGCTTATTTATTTTTCATTTATATCATACCGCTTTGGTTTCCAAAATGGGTAAATGCGATAATTTCATTTTAGGAAGTGCAAACTACTACCCCATCAAAGTGATATGACTCGTTCATTCCACACGTGGAACATGTAAAGGATGGAGTTAATGAATTATATATGATATTATAATTTAATTACAATATAATTATTTATTATTAATTTTTCATTTCATACTAAATAGAAATGAAATTAGCGTTCATGTGTACATACGGCTTACTGTCTCAACGAATGGTGCATTTCATTTCATACCTCTAAATGATATGTACTGTAATAAATACACACATATATATATACTGGGTTTATATGATATATATGATATATAAATCATAAATATAATTATGTAGATAATGAAAATTTGACCAATTGAACAACCAGTAAATATTAGAAGTTCATTTTTGTCTCAAGTATAAATATCGACAAAACAACCGTTATTAACATAAATGATTACATAATGTTTATAACATGGTAATAAGTGATATAGAAGAAATAATATACTAGAAAAATTTTATTAAGAAATTAAAATATAACTTTAGTTTATTATTCAGGATATTAAAGAATGACTTGTTCATGTCGGGCATGAGGTAAGGGACTTCATCTCAAACACCATTCATTGAGGCATATTTTGTTATATACACGATTTTATTTTATACAGTGTATAAACACCTTTGAATTTTCATTTCATTCAAAGGGAATATTTTTCTAAGAGTCATTTTACTAAATGAAAAAAAAAGAATGTTATGTTTTAACGTATGCAGTGACAATGACTTTTTCCATCTCCATGAATATTATTTTATCTGTGGCATACATAACAACTGGAAATTTTTTAAAAAGAAAAATAAAAACCAAATTAACTTTTATGTATTTTGGTATTGAAAATGGTTTTGATAATTGATGTCTAATGTCAATATATTTAAATGATGTGGACATGTTATCTTTCCTTTATGTTTGTTTTATATCTTATGAATATGTTATGGTTTTTGGGAATTGTTTACTTATATGGTTTTTTATGTGATAAACCTATGGTGCGTGATCCCCATATATCTCTATAATGCCTTGGGTTACATAAAAAAGGTATATGATAATTTCTCTTCTAAGAGATTTAGGAAATATACTGTGATGGGTATTGGAAATGTAACTCCCTATATAGCTGTGAAAGCTATAATGTATGTATGTTATGGATTCCACATGTCACCTTTATGATTTGTGATTACAATGTGTTATTCATTTATCTTATGATTTCATGAGGTACATTAAAGAGGTTTTTTATGTATGTATTGTTGAAATAATGTTTTCATTCATTGTTTTATAACCCTTACTAAGTTTTTTATGCTCATCCCATGTTTTGAAATGTTTTTCACAATCTTTAAAGATGAATAGGTTCAAGGATGGGATCAAGGAATATTCATTTTTTTTAAAACATGGAACTAGATATGAATCTTTTTTTCAAGAGTTTTTGTTTTATGAAAAACATGGAAACTGAGTATAAGTGTCTACTTTGTAATTTTTTTGATGTAATGTAATATTTATGGCCTAATTCTCGAAAACTCTAAACCTGAAAAGATACTTGATGTGAAATATCCATTTAATTCAAAATTATGTAATGATTTAAGGATCAGTCCTTATAGTTGGTCTCAAAGGAAGGTTTAGATAACATTATGAGTTAAGATATTGTAAAAAAATATCCATAAATTAATTTAAGTTAATATTGAAATGATATAGAATTTACAGATTACCATGTTTCTTCATCTATGATATTTCTATGTTCAGAATGGTTTTCCACAGATGAAATAAGGATGATGTGATGGTATGAGATAAAGAGGAAGAAAACCTTCCAAATCAGCATCCTGAGATGGTCAGAATCAGAACTGAACAGTTTGTTGCAGTGATTTCACAGTTGAATCAAGATAAAAATGGTGGTGGTATCCATGAACGAGATCATCCAGATCGACCACATAGGAACATAACAGTAGTGGAGCATTTCAGGAGGCAACATCCCCCATCATTCAGAGGATCATATGACCTTGTGCTAGCAGAAGGGGGGATTGAATCACTGGAGAATATTTTTGATGTCATGGAGTGTTCAGAACATCAAAAGGTTAGTTATAAAGTTTACTATTTTGAAGGTGAATCTGATTAGTGTTGGTCGATAGTGAAAACTATCTAGGATAGTGAGAAAATTTATGCTCATGATTGTGATAAATTCATAGGTATGTTTCTTTGGAATTTTTTTCCAATGGTGGTTCATCTTATGATGGAAAAAGAATTCCTGGAATTGAGGTAGGAGGATTGACTCAGTGGATGTTTATGAAGCCAAATTCACATGAATGGAAATGTATGCTCCAAATTTCATACAAGATCTTGCTAGTAAAATCAATCATTTAACTAAGTATTAGAGCCAATTTATCAAAGGAAACTAACTTCTAAGGAGTTCGAAAGTTAGGAAAAAAAATTCGACGTGCAGAGAAGGTGGAATTAGAGTTTTCCGATATTGTCATGTTCATAAAAAAACAACAGAATAAGAGTTCGAGGTGTCATACGAAAGTGAATAACTCTTCAAAAAGGTATGATAATAAGAAACAAAAGTTTATAGTTTGTGATAATAGTGGTAAAAATCATTGTGGGGAATGTCTTTTGAAATATGGTAAGTGCTTCCGATGTGGTATAATGGTACATAAGGCTCATAGTTTCCCTGAAAAAGATTGGGGTAATGGTAATAAAACATGATTTACAATCAGTAAAATTTAGAAAGTGCAAAGAAATGGGTAATTATGTAAATGGCTATCCAATTAAGAACAAAACTATGGTAAAGCAGCCAGACTACAAGCAGAATGGGGTTGTGAAATCCTTTGCAACTACTTCAGTAGATGTTGGGCCATAAATGAAGTATTATCAAGTACATTGTTTGTTTGTTCAAATTATTCCAATGTGTTATTTGATTCACGGTCTACACATTCCATCATTTCTGAGAAGCTTTTTAGTAAATTGTAAGATCCATCTCAACATATGAATCTTGAAATTATGGTAAAAACACCAGGGGAAATGTTGAGACAAAAAGATATTACAAGAACCTCCATGTCATTTGGTGGGGAAAGAATCTACATGAAAAACTTATTGTTTTTAATATAGTAGATTTTGATGTCACTTTTGGAATGGATTGGCTTTCTGTTTATCATGATAATATTGAATACAGATATGAATTTGTTTCTTTCTAGAATGATTTTCTGTTTGTGTACAAGAATGAACCCCTACTTTTGATAACTTATCAGGAAGCTAATAAAATAGTAAAATATGGAAATTAATTTTACCATTAACATATTGTTTAAAATAAAGGAACTGTATAGATTAAAGATGTGTCAATGGAAAATTTGTAACTTGATGTTTTTTCATGATGAGTTTCTTAATTGTATACCTAATAAAAAAGTTAAATTTACTGTTGACTTAATTATTTATTCTAATCCACTTTCAAAAGCCCTTATTGAATGGCTAAAATTGAATATCTAGAGTTAAACAATCTACTATAGGAGTTATTATATTAAGGTTTCATTTGACCTAGAACATCTCCATGGGTTGAACCTATCTTTTTTGTTCAAAAAACATTGTTCAATGAGACTTTGCATTGATTATAGAGCATTAAGTAACATCACTATTAAGAACAATTATCATTTTCTTTGCATCGATGATTAGTTTGATCAACTCTTGGGAGCTCTGTGTTTTTCAAAGATAGACATGGGGTCAGGGTACCATCAGTTGAATATAATGGAAGAAAACATTCTGAAGACCGGGTTTAATTATTGATATGGCCATTATGAATTTTTGGTTATGCCTTTTGGATTTACTAATGAACCTATTGTATTCATGGATCTTATGAATAAAATTTTCCGTATGTTCTTGTATAAGTTTTTGGTTGTGTTCATTGATGATATTTTGGTTTATTCCATATGTAAAGAGAAACATGAATTTCATTTAAGGGTTGTCTTTCAAACCTTAAAAGAATTGAAAATCTTTTGGAAATTTAGAAAGCATGATTTTTGGTTAAAAAATATTTCTATCATTTGTTAAATTGATTCAAAAAATTGCATAACTATTGATACTGCTAAAACAAAAGTTGTTGAAGAATGGCCATGACCAAAAAATATAACTGACATCAATAATTTTATCGGTTTGACAGGATATTATCAGAGGTTTGTTGAAAATGTTGCATGGTTATCTATCCCCATGACTAAGCTAGCTCGACAAGGTGATAAGTTCATTTGGATAAAATAATGTGATAATTGATTTCAAAAATTGAAAAGAATATTAGTGAATGCTCTAGTTTTGGAACTACCTTCCAAAAATGTTGAGTTTGTTGTCTACAGCGACTCTTTGTTGAAAGGACATGGTTGTGTCCTTATTCAGAATGATTAGGGAATTGTGTATGCTTCACGTCAGTTAAAACCTCATGAGTTAAATTACCCTGCACATGATTTGGAATTATCTGTTTTTTTCATTTAAAAATTAGTTGGCATCATTTGTACGGAGTAAAATGTGAAATATAAACTGACCAGAAAAGTTTAAAGTATTCATTCACTCAAAAAGAAATAAACATAAGAATGATGAGATTGTTGGAATTAATCAAGGATTATGACTGCACGATCAATTACCATCCCAAAAAAAATATAATGTAGCTGATGCTTTATGTTGAAAATTTGATGCTTCATTTACTATGATATGGTTTGAAGATGATCCTTTGGTTTTTTATTTGATAAACATTGGAATAGAAGTTTTTGGTGTGGGAAATTCCTCTATTTTGATTTATGTGACAGTGAAACAATTTCCATCAGACGGAATTAAGCAAGCGCATAAGGAAGACAGTGAGTTGCAGAAAAAGGTAGAGTTGGTTCAGTTGGGTAAGTAACATGATTTTTGCATTGATAATGATTGTGTTTTCATGTTTTTGAAGAGATTATGTTTGTCTTATGATTGAATTTTGAAGACAGAGTTATTATGAGAAACTCATAGTTATCTATTTTCAGTTAATCCTAGCAGTACTAAGATATACATAGATCATCAGGATTATTACAGGTGAGATGGATTGAAAAGAGATATTCCCAACTTTACTATGAAGTGTTTGACATGTCAATAGGTTAAAGAAGATAGGATGTTACCAAATGGGATGCTTCAGTCATTACCAATGCCAGAGTGGAAATGGGGAAATATATCTGTGGACATCATTGTGAGATTACAAAAGACATCTCAAGGTAATAATGCAATCTGGGTTATTGTTGATGGATTGACAAAATATGCTCATTTCCATCCTATTCAAGATACTTTTTCCCTAAATCACCTTTTTCGGTTGTAGGTTAATGATATAGTCTGGCTGCATGGAGTTCCCCTCTCCATTGTATCTGATCGTGATCCATTGTATACTTCTATCTTTTGGGAAGGCCATTGGAAGTCGTTGGTTACTAAATTAAATTTTAGAACAACTCTTCATCATCAATCAGATGGGTAGTCAGAATGAAAAATTCAAACCATGGAGGATATGCTACGTTCTTGTTTACTGGATTACGAGGGAAGTTGGGACCAACATCATTGTTTGGTTAAAATATCGTATAATAACAGTTTTCATTCAAGTATATAGATGGATCTATTTGTGGCATTATATGAGAAGCGGTGTCAAACTACTACTTTTTGGGAAGAAGTAGTTGAAAAGAAGCTGATGTGACCAAAATTTGTAGAAGAGATGGTATAAAAGGATTAGTTGATTCGGAAGCACATGAGAACATCTCAGAGAAGGAAAAAATATGCGGATAACCAGAGGAAGGATCTTTCTTTTGAGGTTCATGATCATGTATTTCTCAATGTTTCTCCATGGAAAAGTGTGATGCATTTTTCTATGATGGAATGTTGAGTCCATGGATCATTAGACCTGATAGAATCTTAGAGAAAGATAGATCAGTTTGATACATATTGGATTTAGATCCATTTTTATCCCAGGTACACAATGTTTTTCATGTTTCAATGTTGAGAAAGTATATGCTAGATCAATCCCATTTTTTGATCCTAGAGGAAGTTCAGTTGGAAGAGAATATCTCCTATGAGGAACAATCAGTCGATATTCCTGACTGAGGAGAGAAAGTGTTTTAGAATAAGGTAATTGTCTAGGTAATGTTTTGGGAAAAATTATACGATTGAAGAGGCAACGTGGGAATCTGAAAATGATGTGATAGATAAATACCCCCATATACATGATAATTGAATAAAAATTGTGAGGATGCAATTTACAAAAAGGGGGGAAGGATGTAACATCCATGTAAATAAAGATTAATACATTTTCGTATTTGTTATTATTTGTGAATTAAATATTAATTTTATTTTGAATGAGATTCTATGTTTGATGGTGTACCCGATACGCAATAATGAGTTTCTTTGAAATCATACGTTACACACAAAATTAAGTTATACCGAAAAAATAATATAATATTATAATATTATTTTTAATGGTAGTTAATGCCTAACCGTTGTAATGGTAGGAATGAACATAACTAACTACAATATGAATATACATGTTTGTTAATTTTTTTAACATTTATCGAATCAAAGTTAGAGGCGTAAAATGTGAATGAATCTAATTTTAAGCATAAATACTCAAATATTTTTTAAATGGTAGATTTACCACCTTTTGAAAGTGAACCCTCATTAAATATAGTTTTGGTAAATTTTAATATGATATATTTGAAAGAAATAAAATTCTTTATTTAGAACCAGGACATCAAATTTTACATTGGTTAAATTTTTGGTATTATTCTGATAAAATTCATTTTTAAATGAATAGTGAAAATATTGTACTTTTAATTCAAGGCATCCTTTTAATATAATTTATTTATATTGTTATATTATCATTTTAACTGGTTTTAAAGTGTAATTAGACTATATTATAACCATATAATTCAATATTTGTCATTAGATGTAATTTCACTTTGAAATTGGACATAAACAAGTGTACATCTTTTGATAGTATTTATTTATTAGAAACCCCCTTTTTCATTTTGAAAATAGGAATTAATTTTAAATAAATTATTCTAACTTATATGTTTTTAATTTTGTAAAATATACATAATTTTTGAATTCAGAATATCAAATATAGCTTAGGCTGATTTTTTGGTATTTTTTTGAAAACATTCAAGTTTTGTTGAATTGTGAAAACACTGAGTAGTAGTTAAAAACTGACTTTTTAATTTAAATAAAATTATACCTCTTCTATAAACTGATTTTCTAAAATAAAACATACATGTTTTTTATTAGTAAGTAAAATTTTGTTTAATAAGATGAAAATAATTTTTGGTGAATAGTAACTTTTCACTTTTATTTACTGCAGTTAAAGGTAAATAGGGTAATTCATGGTAAAAACAATATTATTATGATATAAATTTACCTTAACACATGTCTTAACATTATTGGATGAGTAATTTACGACCAAGAAAATCCTTGGATGAGACGTTTGTCCTTTGAATTCCACTTGGGTAAGATAATGATATTAATAACTTTTTATTTAAAGTAAAAATAAAAATCTCTTTAACATGTATTATTTTTCTAAAAAAATTTCAATGTGGGGTTATATAATTGATATATCTGACTATACAGATTCATTATAAATATAAAATAATTTCCTACATCATGTCATTTCATTTAAAAATTTTAGACATCAAATAAATAAAATTATCTATGACATAATAAGGATGCAGTGTTTAACTCATTAAAAAACGATTTAAATAAATTAGATTATAAAGATTAAAAAACTATCCAAAACCTATCCAATTATTATTGGATGATATTAATTCGAACTAAATTCATCTTATCTTTGAATATAATATTTTCTGGATGTTTATAAATCGAAAATCATTATATAATAAATTAATATTTTTAGACTTTTCGAAAGAGTCCCTCCCCCTTATAAAAAGACCCCACTTCTAACAAATTTATCAAACTTTTCAAGACCCATATCTCATCCAAAATCTAAAAAATTAATCTCTCTACATCCCTATATTTCTCCAATAAGGCTTACCTTAGGCAGAAGTCACTTTAAGTAAAAATTTTGGTTCTTACCTAAGGGAGATACCCAATTTAAAAGTAACCTCCCCTCATAAGTTATTTTCTTTTATTTTACTTCTCCAACCCCTTAAACTATTTTTATTACTTTATATTATAACAACATAAGTATACTCAATACACCATGTTGTTTTTATAAGAATTATTTGATCTACACTTACACACACGTTCATCTAATGGGTAAAGAACACATTGTTTCTGTGGAGGGTGAACTAACACCACACGAAACGATGATTGGTCAATATTCTCCTACCACTTATTCTGGGGGGCCATTATGATGGAACTATATTTATATGTTATATCTATTATATTTATATTTTCTCTATGATTCTGTATTTTTCATTTATATCATACTTTTATGGTTTCCATAATGGGTAAATGCGATAATTGGATTTGAGGAAGTGTGGACTTCCGCCCACTCAATGTGATATGACTCGTTCATACCATACGAGTAACGTATAAAAGATAGAGTTAAGGAAATTATATATGATATTATACTATAATTATAATATACCTACGTATCATTATTTTTTTAGTTCCTATGAAAGATAAATGAGAGTATCCTTCATGCGTACGTATGGATTACCGTCCCCCTGAAAGGTGCATTTCATTTCAAACCTCCAAATGTTATGTACAATTATAAATACATATAAATACTGGATATATATGACATATATTATTCCTAAATCATGAATATAATTATGGAGATAATTAAGTTTCGACCACATGGACGACTTGTAAATATTAGATGTTTATTTTTGACTCAAGTACCAAATATAGAGAAAATGACCGTTATTAACTAAAATGATAAAATAATGTTTATAACATGGTAATAAGAGATATAAAAGGATTAATAAACTTGAAGTAATTTCTTAATAAACTTGAAATTAAATTTAGTTAATTATTCATAAGATTAATGAATGTATTGTTCAAGTCGGACACGATGTAAGGGACTTCGTCTCCATCTCCACTCATTGAAGCATGTTTTTTATACATGAAATTATTTTATATGGTGTATAAAAAGCATTGAATTTTCATTTCATCCAAAGGGAATATTTTTCTATGAGTCATTTTACTAAATAACAAAAAATAAAGTTACTTTTTAACCTGTGTGGGGACAATGACCTTTTCAATCGTTGTGAGTATTATTTGATCTATGGCTTCCATAACAAACCGAAATGTTTATAAAAAGGAAATTAAATAACAAGTACTCTATTACGGATTTTATTATTGAAAATGGTTTTAATAATGGATTTTTTATCAATATATTTAAATGATGTGGAAATGTTATCTTTTCTTTATTTTTATTTTATGCGTAATGAATATGTTATGGTTCATGGGCATTGTTTACGTATACAGGTGGTTCTATGATGAACCTAGGGCAGGTGATCCCAAGATAGCTCTCTAATGCATTGGGTAAGGTGACAGTGGTAAATGATAATGTTTCCTTTATGAGATTTAAGGAATATACTGTTATTTTTATTCCAATTGTATCTCCCTATGCAGCTGTGAAAGCTAAAATGTAAGTATGTTATGGATGCCACAAGTTACCTTTGTGATTTTTGATCACTATGTGTTATTCATAAACCATATGATTTCATGACAAATGTTAAACATATTATTTATGAATGTATTGATGAACTAATGTTTTATTTCATTGTTTTATAACCCTTAATGATCTTTTTATGCTAATACCATATTTTGAAATGTTTTTCACATGACTTAAAGATGAATAGGTACAAGCATGGGATCAAGGAAATGTCATGCTGTCTAAAAAATGGAACTAGACATGACTCTTTTTTTTCAAGAGTTTTCATTATATAAAAAAATAGAAACTGTGTAGAAATTTATAATTTATAAATTTTTGAGTAGTAATGAAATAGTTATGGCCTAATTTTGTAAAACTCTAAACCTAAAAGTATATTAAATTTCAATGATCCATTTAATTAAAGATTTTGATATGTTTTAAGGCTAGGTCTTTATAATAAATGTATACTCAATAGGATCCTCCCCAGAGCTGCTCATGTAAATATAACGAAAGCATCCTAAAGCATAATGAGCAACAATTGAAACTAACTCACTACCTAAATAGGTACACTATGTTCCCGCCCTCACCATGGATACTCTCACCAATTATCTCATAAAAAAGTATATAATATAATAAGGAATATAAAGGGTACCCTGCTACCAATTCCCAACTAGTTTTCCGCTTTTCCCCAACACCGCACCACTTTTAAATCTCTCTCTAAAAGGGATTTCCAAAACACACCTCAGCATAGCACCAAAACATGAACCTCATGAAACACACCCACTACATCAACATAAACAAAGTAACCAGGTATTTTCTGGAATCCCCCACAACATTAAAAATATGTATCATGTTCCATGCATTAATCTTAAATCCATTACAACCCATATTCTGTGTAAGGATTCTCAATCCATCACAAACTACACATGATAAACCTATATTAGTACATAATAAACTATATCTAGAATATAAGTTTGTTAACAAACATAAGCCATTATTTCCCTAGACACACATATATGTGAAAAGACTAATCATCATTCCTACAAGCACAAGTAACTACCAAGAATGAGAGTATGGGAAAAGTGGTTCGACATCCCTCTCCCTACTGGAATGTTGGGGAAAACACACCCTTACCCTCACCTAGGGCTCAAAATACCTGGGGTGTCAGTTTCCCTCATCGATAGGGCGGATTATCATATAGAATCATAAAAAGTACATAATATAATATAGCTCACAACAACACTGTGGAAGAACCTAGTCTTATACTGAACCACTGTTATCATCTCTCGGACTACTAGTTTCCACTACATATAGTCGATGACCTATAAGAATATATCCATTTAAATACAAATATTACGTTACTTATATCTTTTTATCAATGTATCCTGACATAATTAATTATTTAATAGTTAATTAACCATTATTAATTACATATTACATTTCATTAGAATCACACCACGTCCCATTCCATCTTTGCATCACCAAACCATGTCCATAGCTTCACATAAATATTACATCATCATTACATCACACCAAGCTCTAAAACCTTGGGTCAACATAATTTATTCAATCATTTATTTAAAACATTATTACTTTCCCATAATTAAATATATTTTAGAAAATGAAAACTAAACTACAAAACAAAATGGACTCAACATGGTTAGTAGATGGACTACCCGTTCAACCTTTTCCACCTATACTAGGAGCATGCACCCATCCATCCTCAAGAGGCTAAACATGGAAAGAACGTTTAGTACCCCATGCATATTTTCCTCCTTCGAATAGAGGGTATACAAGACAATATATCTTAAGCAGTGGGGAATGTGAATTATATTAACCATAAAAATTATTCAACAATCATCCAATATTCATAACCAACCCGTTTCATCATCTCTATTATCCTACCTGACACCCACATGCATAAACCCATGAATCACACTACTTTAAAAGTCAACTGATACCCCAAACCATGGGCATCCCTACGCCACATACCACAATAGCCTCCCATGCTCAGTCATGCCATGATCACTCCACAACACAAGCTCCAGGAAAACAATCAAAAAGATACTGGGATCTTCGCCCCATACAAGTCATCTGGACATTACACACAATGAGCATTCATGGCTCCAAGTATAAGGCTTGTGGAAAGTACAAGTAAGAGGGTAACTCAAATCCCTATGAGAATTATCTTTTATAAAATATCCTGTTATTTAATCCATCATGAATTAGGCAGTTCATTTAAACATGTATAACTACATCCAATCGATTAACAAAAGATTTCCACAATAATAACTGAATTAAAAACATTTTTATTTATCATTAAGAAATTAATTAAAATTACTACCAACTTTACATTATTAACTTATATTAATCAAGAATTAAATTCTAAAAAAATAAATCATAGAAGTCACACTATCTAGAAAAAACATGAGGCCACAACATATGATTGATACCAATTTATTTATCCAGTTTCAATATTAATTATATCAATTCGATTGTGATCTAGCGAGATAAAACATGGTAAATCTATAGTTTCTAGTAAAATAATATAGAAACAATGAATCCACTACCTAAATGTTTTTTATATGTTCTTTTCTCAAGAATGTCCAACATGACATATCATGATCCCCTCTCCAGGAAGGCTTCATTAACTAGAGGACACATAGACACCACTACAGCAACCAACACCCATGAAAACATGATTAGAAATAGGGAGATCACATGGAATACCATGTCAAGGAGGGAAAGAAGTAGAGGAACCTAAAATAATGGTGGTAGAACATACCTTATATTAATGATGGATCGATAATTCCTAGTTTACCCAAAACTGGGGTGCGCATTCCATAAGATGAAACTCTAGAGAATACACAATCCATGGCTAAATCAATACACATGAATCATATTGGAAGGAAGGAAAGGTTTTGAGCATCCTTCACCAGGTAAAAATAATAAAGAATTAGGGAGGAAGATAAATCAGATGTATGGAAGATTTTATGAAGTAGCATTTTAAGATATGTTGGATTTTCGATTAAGATTGCATCTACCAAATATCACCAATTTTGATAGAGTAAAAGATTACAGACTATTAATAAAAATTAATATAGGAGTTATGGCCATTTAATCATCTTTAAATCCATTTAGCAAATAATTTTAATGAACTTTATGTCAATTGGAATGTCAAATTGGAGAAACTATTGGAAATCTGGAAAAATAAAGAAATTTGACAAAGTAAATGAAATTGATCTAGAAACACTATTCATGATACCATTATTTTACCACTGTTTCTGTGAAACCATTTCAGTGCCTCCATTTCAGTGCCACTATTTTTGTTCCACGGATTATGTGCCACCATTTGGGTGCCACCATTTATGTGCCACAATTTCTATTCCACAATTTTTGTTCCACTGTTTTTGTTCCATTATTTCGATGCCACCGCATCAGTGCCCAAATTTCAGTTCCACTATTTCGGCGCCACTATTTATGCTCCACCTTTTATGTTATAATATATTGGCTCCACCTATTAGGTGCCCCAATTTCGGTGCCACCATTTTGATGCCACCATTTTGGGGCCACAATTTTGGTGCCATCCATTTGGTTCCACCATTTTGGTTTAACTATTTCATTGAAACCATCTTTGTGCAACCATTTTTGTGCCACAGTTTGAGAAATTTGGAAAAGGAAATGACATAATTTTGGATAGACTATTCATTTTACTGAAATTTGGAAATTTTTTGGGGATAATTCATCTTGAATTATGCAAAAACCTGCAAAAAATATATTTTAGCAAAAGAATGGATCAGAGAGTTCCAATCCATTACAACAGATACCTCTCAGAAAATTATCATCCTCAAGAATCCAAAACCAACCAAGATATGAAACATAAAAAGTTGTCAATGCAACCACTCTTCATGATAACTCTCAGAGATCTCACCACCAATAGAGATCAACTACATAAAAAATGAACATATGAAACCACATGACACCCACAACCTGATTCAAAACACTATTTCATGGGAGACACCTCTCAAAAGATACCAAGCAACAAAATCAACAAGAGAATGAAATATATTCACAAAGAAAGGTCTAAAACCCTGAAAAAAACATCATTACAAAGAATGATTTAAAAATTTAAAAATATGGGGTACTGAGCCTGTATCTCCAAATCATGTTCCCAGGTACTGTCCTCCAAACATCATGCTTCCATAAAGATACAAATCGAGGGAATAACATGACAATGAAACACCTTCTCCTTTTGGTTTTGGATCTCTATAGGCTGCTCCTCAAAGGTTGCTTCGTTTTCAACATCGATCTCACCCAATGTGATTAGTTGAGAGTGTTTGTGAAGATAATGATGGAGTAGTGACACATTAAAATCATCATGTATTTGGATCATTTATGGGGGTAGTGATACATGATATGTCATGGATCCAACATTATCCAATATCGTGAAAGGACCAACAAACTGAGGTGAAAGCTTACTCCCATAACCAAACCATTACTGAAAAAATGGGGAGTTAGCTTTAGAAAAGTGTGTTCCCCATCTTCAAACTCCAGAGGTCTCCTTCTATAATCCTCATTGGATTTGTGATGATCTTGCACTGCCTTCATCCTATTTAGAATTACCTTAACCACCTTCATCGTATTTCGTACTAGCTCAAGTCTGCTAATTGTTGACTCTCCGAACCCAGTCCTACACAATAGAGAATATAAATGTCAACCATAAAAGTCTCCAAATAGTGCTATAACAATGGTAGAGTTGATACTATTGTTGTAAGTGAACTCTTCCAAGGGAAGGTGTCTCATCCACAAACCACTGAAATGTAGGACAGAAGAGCGCAACATGTATTGAAGATTCTGGATGGTCTGATAAGTCTGACCATCTGAAAAGTAGTTCTAAGGAATAGATGAGAATCAAAATCATGTTGGATACCTTTGAACACCCTGGAACTAAATTGGGTGTCTTGATCATAAGTTATTATCCTTGGGACTCTGTTGAGTTTGACCACCTCTTCCAGATACTTCCTCGATAATGCCTCCACTGAGCTCAACTCCTTAATATCTATGAAGAGGGATGATTTCATCAAGAAATACTCTACCACTTTTATTGTGTCATATCCTACCTAAACTCGAGGTAAACTTGAAACAAAATCAATCAAGATTTCATCCCAGTTCCACTGAGGAACATCCAACAGCTGGAGAAAAACAATGAGAAGATGGTGCTTGGCCTTGACCTTCTTTCATGCCAAACATCGAGACACAAACATTTTAATCACACAATTCATCCCAGGTCACCAAAACAGACTCCTCATAGAACGGTACATTTTCATCATGCGAGGATATACTGCTAAGGGAGAACCATGGAACTCCCTACAAACAATCTCATATATCAACAAAGGATTGAAAAGCCTTCCATGAGACAACAATTGATGTCATTAATCCTCACACCAACCCTCATGGGATTCACCATAAACAACTAAGTCTCTCCAGACCTCTACCTAAACATCACCCAACTAGGACTCTACTACCTGCTACACCATAGATGACTGCACTGTCATCTAGAAAAGATATCATCTACCCCTGACTTCTCCCACATTCAAATGCAGCACTGAAAGATCTTCCATCACACTCGCCAAAGAGGTAATATCTCCACCAAATAAGAGAAAACAATGCTTCCACCAACTCAAGATCATGGGTGGAATTTTTATGTTCATGGGGACGTACCTTCCATGACCCAGAAGAAATTACCGATCACTACTTCATTAGAATATTGCCAAAACCCAGATGAGAAGCATCACAGAAAATGTCAAACTGAACTCCCTTTGCTAGAATAAATGGAATAAGAGCACTAACACTAGTAGAAAATTGTTTTTAACATTAGTTCTAAACCTATGTTGAAGCTGCCGATGTAAAAAATATGAATTTTTACATCGGTTTTTTTAAACTGAGAGAAAAAATTAATTACATTTGTTTTTAGGGTCGATTTTGTAAAAAATCGATGCCAAAAAATCCATCTGTATCATTTATGGAATAGGTTTCCTTAAAAACTGTTGCCAAAAAGATTGAAAAAATAGTTTCATCATCGGTTTTTTTAAAAATATTATTCCATAAATTAAACAAAAATATTTTATGGTCATTTTTTACAAAAACTAACACCAAAAGGTAAAATTTTATTCTTTCATGTTTTAGAAATTTTACAAAACATCAATTTGACAGGTAGTGGAGAAAAAATAGAGTTACAGATCAAAAGTTATGGTTATCAAAAATTGAACTTGTCAATGTTTTGATTGGTACAACTCATTTCAAACAAATTTTTATAAACATAAATTAAAATCACATACACCAAAATAAAATGGTGATCGATAATTAAATTTACACCACAATTATTAAATCTCATTCGAATGTTCAATATTTTTTACTATATAATAATAATAAATCATCTCTATAAGCAAACTAATCGATCTGTATTGTAATGAAGGAAAACAATAACAAAGAAAATTAATGATTAGAATAAGTACTGTGTTCAAATTAACTATTGAAGGCATGTTGCAAACCAGATTTAATTGAAGTAGTTGAAAATTTCGAACGAAGGATGAAATGGATTTATTTATAGAACATGAAAATATTTTCGATAGTGTTGTATGGAAATGTAGGCGGGATTTTAAAAAGTTAATCGCGAGTTGTGGAAAAATTGAAATTTTGATCTCACGTATTGGCGAATACTCTTTGGTGTCAGTTTTTTTTGAGACTGACGTGAAAGAGGATTTACATTGGCCTTTTGGCATCGATTTTGTAGAGAACTGACACCAAAAATGCCAATCGATATCCTTTTTGGTGTTAGTTTTTTTATAACCCAATGGGAAAAACTAAAAAAATATAATTTGGCATCGAATTTTAGAAAAACCAATGAAAAAAATAAAATAATCTATTTTGGGAATCAGTTTTTATGAAAACCGATGCCAAAAATGAGAATTAAATTTACAATGTTTTAGATAATTTTTTAAGCTTCGATTTGACTGGTCGTGGAGAAAAAATGGAGTTACAGATTAATAGTTATGGTCTTAGAAATATGGACTTTTTAAACACTTATATTAGAGAATATCAAAATCCAAAAATGATAACAGTTAATCTGTAACTCCATTTTCTCTCCATGACTAGTCAAATCAAAGTTTAAGAAATAATCTAAAACTTAGTAAAAATCTAATTTTCAGCGTCGGTTTGTGTAAAAACTGACCCTCGAACAATTTTGTTTTTCTTTGATGTCGGTTTTAAAATAAACTGATGCCAAAAATTCTCTATAATCATATATTACGTCGGCTTATATGAAACTGATGTCAAACTAATGATGTTAAAAACCATATTTCTACTAGTGTGACCAATATCTCCATCAGATACCTCAAAGCTTCATAACACTGATCAGTCCACACGAACACATTATCCTTCATAGTCAAAGTTGTCAAAAGAGATGAAACCAAAGAAAAATCTTCCACGAACCTCATGTAATAACCTATCAGACCAAGAAGACTTCGCATCTCTACAACTGTTTTGGGGGCTTTCCAAGACCCATCTAATTCTATCTCTGGCGGATCCACGTCTACTACCTACTGGGATACAACATTCCCCCTAAAACGAACTTTTCCTACCCAGAAAAACTCTTCGACGTATTTCAAAAAAGCAATTGTCGATAAAGAACTCCAAAAAAAACATACATATTATCTCAATGTTCCTCATCAGATGTCGATTACACGTGGATTTAATTGATGAAAACCACCATGAACTAATCCGAGAACTCATAGAAGATAGTCAGCATCAACCCCATGAACACATCTGGAGCATTTTCCACAATGAATTGAATCAGAAAGAACTTTTATTTACCATGATGAAAAAAGAGGTCTTTAGAATATCCTTATCCTTTACTCACATTTAATGACACTTGGACCGCATGTCGATTTTCGAGAACCTAAGAGCACCATTTATTTGACTGAATAAATTACCAATCCAGGGAATTGGATAGGTATTCTTCAATTCCACATTTTTCAAGTGATGATAATTGATACAGAACTGCAAACTGCTATCAACCTTTTTCATGAACAAAACTGTTGTGCCCCATAGTGACACACTCGGCTGAATAGAACTGCACTAAAACATACCATAGAGTTGTATACGCAAATCCTATAACTAAGAAAGGGCCATCCTATATGGATACATAGAGATTGGAAAATCTCCTAGATGTATCTCTATCTCGAAGATGATTTGTCATCGAAGGGATAATTTTCCAACCACTTCTAGAAAGACAGCAGTGTACTCTCCAATAAACCTTGGAAGCACTATCTATTGAACCTCCCATGAACTGAACAATAGTTTAGCAACCACAGATGGAAAAGAAGTAACATGACCTTAACCTATTCAAGGGTCTCACCTGATAATAATCACTAATGGCTCTACATCATCATCAAAGTAAACCATCTGCCTCTAGAAGAAATTCATTATATGCTGAACCGAATACAACTAATCCATTATGAGGATCAAATCATATGGTTGTATCCATAAACAAAGAAAACCACCCTGAGAGTTGTGATACCCCATCACTAGCTCACAGTCTCTCCATACATCAAACAAGTTCGCTCAACCTCAAACTAGAAAGGTCAACACCAAGGGAACTGGAATCCTCTCTACCTCAAGATCCAAAGGAAGGACATGTTCAGGTGATATGAAGGAGTGTGTGACTCCAGAGTTAAACAAGGAATACAATCAAGTAGAAAAAAAGAAAATGGTACCTCGAACGACATATGGCTTGCCTAGTGCTGGAAATGCTAAAGCATAAAGCTGACCACAACCTGCTCCATGGTCTTTTGAACCCTAATGATGACCACCACTATGGCCTCTATCTACACCGAGAGTATGGGGAGAATTATGAGGCATTCTTATTCCATTCCCATATTCTCTCTTATGAACCAAAGTTGGTGAAACTTGTTGCTGCTACCATCATTGGAACTGCCTCAATGGAAGAAACTAGAGTGGAACACCAAGTGCACACTGACTGGTCTGAATGTTCAGGTATTCTCACTACTGGTGACATCGGCCTCCACAAGAAAAATAAAAACCTAATCCCTTGGCATAGTCCTAAGATCCTCCACTACCAAGGAAACAATATATCGGGGGATGGTACCTACCCCATCCAAATGGAAACAATTCTTCCCAAAAATTCAAGATCCCTTTACTACAACTCTTCTTCACATGAAATCCTGACAACTCCCCTATCATGAAGATAATATTCTGGATAATTTTCTCTCGATGACATATGCCATCACCAGCACATCAAGATATGTCCTCATGATAAACGGGGTGACCTGGAACTAGATCTCTAGACACATAGCCTCCTCAAAATGTCACACCCTGGCCTTCTCATCTGGCAACAGGTTTGAAAAATATCTAAAAATGTTATTTAAATGGATTGAAAACTCTTACACACTAGAGCTCCCTTGTTGAAGAGAATGGAGCTCTTGGAGACTGGACACCTTCACTATCAATGAAAGAAACATGACTGTGATTGTGTCTAATAATTCTCCCCATGAGAACTCCAACTCCTCGTGATCTGCTGAAACACGAACCACCACCGCCTCAAAACCCCACATGGTATCATATCAACAAACTATAACCCAATTCTCCTACAGAGCACAGATTGAGGAGAAATGTATCTCACCCTCCTCCAACCAGTCATCCATTACTGCATCTGAAGCATTTCCCTCATACATGTGAAGAATCATTCATTGACACTCTTGGAAGGTCCTCCTCCAAGTTTCATTGTTTTCAACCTTCGCATTGTAGTTATCTACTAGTGTAGCTTGCTGGACATCATCTATGAAATACTTATGAGGACGTCAACCTGGGGAAATACCTATAATATAAAAATTAGTTAGGGATCCAAAACCTGTAATGTGGAAGTCTCAACATTAATTAATTATTTTCTATAAATCATTTTATGTTGACCTATACCAAGGTCTACCCATTCCAACACATGCGTAATAAATATTGATATATAATCATTTCCTTGGTCTCTACCCTACAACAAGTTTCATCTCATTTAATAGACACTTTTAACTTAATGGATTATGTGTTTGACCATAGGGGGGCCTAAATACTTTTGTCTTATCTGGTCTCTAGTGTTTACAACACTTTCTAATATTGACTGACACCCTTTCTCAACCAACCCATGATACCTCACTTGTGGATAACTCCAAATTCAATATTATCCCTCAATAAGACTTCAAATACCACTCTTTCATGATCCCCTTCCCAAAAATTATACCCCTCCTAGGCTAAAAATGTGATAAGGGATATAGTGACACCCGAGTCCCGTATCTAGTAGGATCTGGGTTGACGACTAGCACCAAGGCTATAATGATTAAATAGATTGGATTCATTACCCTCTAAGAGAACAAATGCAAAAGAGATTCATAAAACATGCACCAACAAACTCCATCTCAAAATTTAATATATAAAAAATCCCATGTACACATATGTAATTTCTTTGAAAGACTACTACAACAAAAATTGGATAACTACAAGTACTAAAGGAAGAAAAACAACAGTGACCATGATGCCCAACCACCACCTGCAACCCCAAGCTATTAGTAAACATCCAGATCTACAACATTTTCTATGTGACCTAAAAAATAGTTTCATATACGTAGGGTGAGTATAATATTATACTTTGTAAGATAATCCCCATATCCTCTAGTACAAATGTAATGAAAGCATACTAAAGCATTTTGAATGACATGAAAAACCAAATCAACACCTAAACAGGTACCCTATCTTTCCAGTTTCGCCATTGGTATTATCATCTAGTATCGCATACAAGATTATATAATATAATAAGGAATATCAATGGAACAATGCTACCACTTTGACACAAATTTTATGATTTTCCCCAATGTCACATGTCCTAAGCATCTCCCTCCAAAAAGTATTTCTTGCAGACTGCTAGGAATTTTATGACAACATCGACCTTGTGAAACACCATGACTATGTCCACATAACCAATGTAACTAAGTTGTTTCTATAAGCCACCCAAAATCAAATAATGTGTATCATATGTTGAGCAATATACCTCAAGCCGTTACAGCTCATACACTGAGTAAGGATCCTCTAGCCATCCAAGCCTATACACGTTACACCTATAGTAGTCCATAGGAAACTATATCCAGGATATGTGTGTGTGAATAACGAAACTCCATTAGATCCTTCTACAAAAATATATAGGGAAAAATAACCATCATACCTACCAACCCATGTAACTACCAAGAGAGAAGAGCGGGGCCATAAGGGGTAGTCAGCCATTCATCCTCCCACAAAATTATTGGGGAAAACACTCCTCCAATGGCCCAGAATTCCCGATGTGTTAGTTTCCCTTACCGATAGGGTGGTGTTGGGTATTGAAACACAATAAGTAATGAATATAATATAAGTCACACCCACACTTTGGGAAAAACCTTGTCATAGACTACACTATATCCAATGCCTCTTGGACTCCCATATACCACTACTAAGACTAGATATCCTATAAGCATATAACCACCTAAAGAGAGATATTATGTTACATATAACTTTTTATCAGTTTCACATTGTTGAATTAATTATTTGACAATTAACTATAAATTATGTTTTCTATAATATAATTCATTAGAATCATACCATGTTCTATTCCCTCCAGACATAACCAAATCAAGTCTTGTGCTCCTCATAAATATTACTTCAACATTGCATCACAGAAAACTCCAACCCCATGTGTTAATATCATTTATTAAATAATTTATTAATATAATTATTACTTTTCCTTAATTACAAGAATTGTTGATAATTAAAACTAATCTACCAAACAAAATGGGATCAATAGAGTGAATAGATAGATGACCTATAATGCATTTTCCACTTATATTAGAAGCATAGACCCATCCATCCTTAAGAGGCTGATCATGGAAAGCATTTGTAATACCCCTCTCGTCCTCACCTCCTTTGGAAAGAGGGTAAGAAAGACCATATGGCTTAATATGTGGGAAATGTAAAGAATATTTTTTTAAATGGTTGGGGTTGAAGCATCATTTATTTTTAAAGCCAAGAAAAGACCTATTTAACTGGGTAAAGGGGGGCCCATTATATAGCCCGAAGGCCAAGTGGGCATTTATCCCATTACAAGGCCGGTAGGTCCAAATTATCAGCCCAAGACCCATTCATTGAATAGTACTTCTACAGTACCGCAACTACGGTAACACACAGTACCCCCCAATGCTATAGTGCCCTATCGCCGCTATAGTGGCCTACCGACGCTGCAGTGACCGCTGTTGCTACAGTGTGACTGCTGCTACAGAGCGCTCTAGTATTTCTATAGTACCCTGCACCCATTGGGTTTTGAAAAGCCAATAAGTTTCATTATGCATCCAACATTCATAACCAGCCTAATTCATTATCTTTGGTGTCCTCCCCGACACCCATGTGCATACACCAATACATACTTCCACTATGGGTGTCAACTAATACCCCAACCCCTAGGACTCTCTACCCCACATACCACAATATCCTACCAGGATCAGCTGTCCTAGGTTCACACCATAGCACAAGCGGTAAGAAACCAATAAACAAGAAACTTTGATCTCGACCCCATGTAAGGAATCTTTTCTTCACACACAATGAGCACTCACAACTCCTAGTGTAAGGCTCATATAAATTACATGATGAAGGATAACTTATATCTCTTCCAGGTGTTATATTTTATCAAATAATTAGTTCTTAAATATATCTTGAATTATTTTTTTCATTCTAACATGAATAACAACATCCATTCGATTATCAACAATTTACCAGAACAACAGCTACATTAAAAAGAATGCCTCTTTATCATTATCAATTTATTTTACAATTAATCCCAACAATAAGTACATTTCCAATTTCAATCAAGAATTAAATTCTAAATAAAACAAGCATATATATATCACGCTATCTATAAAAAACCAGAGGTATCAACTTTTGATCGAAATCAATTTATTTTTTGGGTTCATATATTTATTATGTCAATTTGATTGTGTTACAGCGAGATAAAACATGATAACTCTAGAGCTACTCATAAAATAGTAGAGATTCCATGAATCCACTACCTCAAAAGCTTTCAGATGTTCTTTTCACAAGAATGAAAAATACAACAGATCATGATAACCTCTCTTATAAGACTGCATCCACCATAGGATGTAGATATAGCACCACACATCCTAGTGCCCAAGAAAAATCTACTACAAACCTGGAGGTCACGTGACATAACATTGAAAGGTGGAATAGAAGGAGAGGAACCCAAAAGAACAACGATATAATATAAATTATATAAAAGACGGATCGACAAATCCTAGTTTTGCCAAAACAGTGGGTCCACATGTAGTAGGATGAAACTCTAGTGAGTACATGATCCAAGGATAAAACAATAAACATGGCACCTAGGGGAAGGAATGAAATCTTATAGTTTATGGAAATTGGAAGCTATGATGTCCCTAGACCCAAAAGTCTAGATTCAATTCCTAGAACATAGTTTCTAATTTATTTTATATAAACACACATACAAAATGTACAAAAATTGTTACATTACAGTGGATCATTTCGGATAAGGTTCTAGAAAACCAAATGCTACTAATAAACTTCTTCCCAAACATGAAATAATAGACTTCAAATTGTTTCCATCCCTTAAGGGTACACAAAGATTGAAAAATCTATTGAGCCCTATAAAATAAATTGAAATCATAGGGAAATGATAAGAATTCAAAGTAAGGGGTTTGAATTTTTTGTGATGAAATTCAATTTTAATAAAAACAACCATTGAAATGAGAACGACACATTTTCTTAAGAAGAAAAAATGCTTCTTGAGGCACGTCATAATAAATTTTCAATGGTTACATGAAAACATATTTATAAAAACCTCTTACATAAGAATCATATGATTTTATTTATAAACAGTAGGTAAAACATAAACCAGAATGTCTATACATGTACCAAAATGCTTGGAATGCTGCATAATCAATAAATTATTAAATCCAATTTTAAAGATGACATACAAAGGTTTATGTACACATTAGCACATAATTATCACTTGAATAAAATTTCTTAGTAGAAAATTATTGATTTCATTAAGACATCATATGAGATTCATGAATTGATAGATGTAACATCAACTTCAGTTTGATACTTTTCTTTATATAAATTTTCATGTGCATGCTTCACTTAATCTGTAGGCATTTATCTCTATTATCATAATAGTTTCCTAACAATGGTATCTTCTTCTAATTGATTAGTCCCTTTATTGGTCATAAAATAGTACATAATGAGGGAATGCATAATGCTAATCTTTTTCAAGGACGTTCGCTATGACCATACATATTCCTTCTATCAGGGTCTCGTGCCAAGACCATACTGGTAAAAACCCAACATAATTATGGCCAACTACCAAACGTAATAGTGAAAAATGATAGCATCATGTTCATGCATGATTTCACTTTGACTCATGAGATTCATCACTTTACCCAATGCATTGGAGTTCTGTATAATTCTAGACACACCTGTCATATCATTAATAACCCAAACATCCCTTATATGTCATAGTATGGTCTTTTTTTTCATAGTGTCCCATTATACCAAGGAACTTAAATTCTTTATCCTTACAATTTTTTATTCAAACTAATAACTAGAATGGGTTACACAATGAATGTATACCAGACTAGATTTGTTTGTTTTATGTTATGGATGCATCATATTTAACAGTGACATGTATGGAACAAAATGGTATTCTTTTCCACATGTGATAATAGTTAGTACACATAAAGTTATGGGTTATCTCATAAGATAATAACTCTTACATTAATCCCTTTTGAATGTGAAACTTTTCATGCCCTGGTTTACATATTTTGACTTTGAGATTATTGGTCTAAACCATTCAACATTAATTATATAAAAATAGATTAAAATATAAACTTAAATAATTAAAGGAGTATCTCTTGAAAAATGGGAGTATAATTTATGGATATAAAATCATTATTTCATGTGAAGTATTCATGTATGAAAGAAAAATTAATTAATCACATGCTCTTATGGATGTATATATATATTTTCTTTTCTTAAGCATGAAAACAACTGTACAATTTACCAGTATAGCAAGAAATATTAAAAACATTGGAAGTCAAAATTGAAATTCATATATGTATTTGCATGGGTTTTGGAAATTATAAAAAACCCTATATATACACATGGTGTATTCTTGGTATTTGAAAAACCAAAGAAATGTTTTGATAAATCCTTATAATTATTGTACTCTTGAAAATATAAATTGATCAATAAGCATAGGTTTTTTGAAAACCCAATTCAGATTTGTTACATAACCAAACTTATATATATATATATATATGTTTATACATAACCATTTATACATAAGTTGTAAAAAAGGGTTTTTCATATTAAAACAAAATGAAATAATCCTTTTCGTGTGTTACATGTTTTAAGAACATCATTTAAAAACAAATGATCATCAAATAAAATAATAAAAAACCAAAATAACGGTTTTTTCGTATATACAAATATAAGTATGTATATTCATATAGTTTACACAAACTCAAAATTGGATTCAACAATACAAGGGTTTTACACATTAAAGCATCAGTTTAACGCTGATAATAATATTTAGATAACTCAAAACACGTTAGGATTGGAAGCTATATAAAGTTTTATATATGCACATATAAATATATATATATAACCATGAAAAACAAAAGAAACCCAATTTTCATATAGAAATTGATGAATAATATTCCCTTACACATGTTATACACTTTAAAACCACTAATAAACACATTTAGAAATCCTAACGTGTGTTAAGATTTATAAATGGTATAAAACGATATTTATATTTATATCATTAAAGACAAAAAGTTATTAGAGTTATAAAAAAACAAAAACATAGAAAATTAACCCCTTACCTAGATTCTGGAGAGATACAGGGTCATGCAGAGTCTTGGGAGAGGTTGAGAAGGAGTAAACTCATAGGTTTTTATTTAAAAACAAGGGTTTATATAATATTTATATTAGTATATTTTACAAAAAAATGGGTTTGACATAAATTTTAAAGAATGACTTGATGAAAAAATCAAAATTCACTAAAATAATCAAGAAAAACTTTCTATTTATTTACAATCAATTGGGTTTACTGTAGTAATAAATATATATATAATTTGTGGAAATATTACTTGGAATAGATCTGGTTTTCATTAAAATAAAATACCTATGTAGACTTGTGGAAATAGGAGCATACACAATCGGGTTGTGGATGGAGAAAGTATCGCGAGGGATGAAGAAATAGTGTAAAGGAGGAGGTTGATGCGGACTGGTGCACAAGAGAGACGGCTCAAGGAAGAGTAAGAAATTAGAAGAAGACACCGAAAATATCATACAATCCAGATCACACGAGGTCTTATTGGATGGCTATGGGTGCTTACGGGATATAAAAAATTGATGGGTGGTTGTGATCTATCAGGGGATTGATCGGATGGCTACGTGAAATTCCACTAATTTAAAATTGGTTAAGCAGTGGATATTACACTGCGGGTTTGATCGAACAACTATGGAGAGATGTGAGAATTAAAATAGATGGACATTCAACACTGATTGAGTCCTTGATCATATGACTGAGGAATACATGGAAGAAAAACACATCGGAGGAAGTTCAAAGGCCAGAGTAGTCTGGATATTTGAGATCTAACAGTGTGAGATCTAGTGGTTGAGATCACGTATAGAAAAAAATAAACATCCATAATCAAAACGATGGAAAATGATTCTAGTTTTATAAGTGTCAAACTCCCATTATGCACCAGAAATCTCTCTCTACCTCCCCAGTATCTGCCTGTACTGGTTCACCTGTGGGCGTGCTTTGCGCTCACCCCTTCCATCGTGCCACCCCCATGGTGGATTTGCTCTAGTTTCTCCTTGTGCTCTTAAGGGAATTCATGCACCCTCATGGTCAACCTGTGATGGCTAAGGGTCCAAGCCTCAGCTGCCCACTCCTGAGGTAGATGGTGTGAGTTTTCTCCCATTGCTAGCTATGGGATGGCCTTTAAGGGTTTGGAATAATTTTTTTATCAAAATGTACTATAAAACAAAAAAAATATACCATTATCTTCAAAAAGATGTAATAAAAATGTATTTTCATTAAAAAAATTGCAATTCCATTTATTTTTATTACATTAAAACATGATTTCAACTTATTTTTAAACATTGAAACATTATATTACACAAATCAACAAATAAAATATACTATGTCATCACATAACCAGAATTATAACTTTTAATAAATAAGAGTACTCATAAACATGTTATCAAATTCAAATACATAGTTTTTGTATCACAATAATATGTATACTTATCTTTCAATTAATTGAAGTAAACATACGTACTTCTCATTATATTTTCATTAAAACCCAAAAGTAATGATTTAAAATTCGTTTTAGGCTTTTAAAATAATATTCTTTCCAAATATAAAGATACGTTCAATTAAAATATGTTCAATGATGCATCATTAAAGCGATCAAACACTTTGAAAATTTAAATTTCATTTATATATAAAATATGTAAAATATTCAAAATACCTATGATATTCAACATTCATAAAAGTTCCCAAAAAATTATAATATTTTGTTACCATTACAAAACCAATAGTCACCTAAGGACCACAAATGTTACTTGTGGGAACAAAAACCTTATAAATAGGTGTTTAGGGTATTCCAAAATCAAAATGACTCATTAAGATGTTACATTACATAAACTTAATTCTTAGTTTCATCACAATAGATCTTCTTATAATGTTCTTTATTTTTTATAGACTCGAAGGAAACTAACTATCTTTTTGGTTTATTTGTGATGTTCATGGGTATCCCAGTGATCTTGATAGGTCTATTAGTATGTAATCTTGGTTAGTTATATTATTTTTTCCTTTTTTAAATGTATCATTTTAGTGTTTTATTGAATAAAATATGTCTTATGATATTTTTCAAACATTTTTTAGATTGTGCAGAAATTACATGATGAAAAATAGTTAAAACTACTAAATTATTATTATTACACATAAAATATGTTCGGGATAACACATTATCCCCCCTTCAAGGAATTACTCCCTCGAAATTATAGTACACTCCAACACATTAAATTTCTTCCCTAATGTCCCCTCACCAGTACCATAAGAGTTAGTGGTTTCCTGATTCCATGGAATCCACAAAAGCTCTAAATTCATTGGTTTCCTTGGTCCAAAAATGTCTCAAACAATCAAGGTGATACTTCTATCTACAACAATCATATGTCATATAATGGTAACAAGAGATGAAAATATTGGAGACATAAGAAAATAATGGATTCATATAGACCATCTTAAACATCTTTTTTCTAAAATATTAAATTCCTAAAGCCTCCTATATCCACTAATGTTTAGACATTTAAAGTAGTTTTTTTCACGAAGGTCACCCTCATTGGTGGCATCCCAAAATTTCACTATATCCAGATATCTTTCAAACATGGTAAATCATTTAAAGAGTCCATATAAATAATTTTCTCATCATGCATAGATTGTGAGTTGAGAAAGTACCAAATGGAAATAAAGGAAACCATATCCCCGGAATAATTAATGTATATTATTATTGTTGGATAACTGGTAATTATATTTCCATAATTACTGTAGATTTTTGAGTGGTTTAAATTCATACAAACTTGATATTATCATTATTGATTATAGTATCTCAGTTGGTAGTGTCAAATGGTTGGTTGGTGAACTCCCATATTTCATCTCAATATTTTAAGAACTATGTTTTTCTCAGTAATATATAACCATATTAAGATAGAGATGTTATTTATTAAAGTACCAGATCATAAAAATATAACATTATTCATTTAAGGAAAATTTAATGAAACATGGGGTGATACATATTATTTAGTTTCCTCTTATAAACACAATAGTATGGACTCTATGAAATCCACCTTGATGTTATTTCGTAGGTCCCACTAGTATTGATGATTTCCCTAGTTCCTAGTTAAAAAGATCCCTAAAATGGTTCCAAACTTTTAGACCTTTCTAGTCCAGATGCATCATGGTAAACTTGAATCAATAACATGTGTACATATAATGTTCCATGAGAGAAAATAATGAAGTATATGAAATTGGGAGACATCAATATGAATTTAATGTCTATAAAACTAATGGGATGATTTTTACTTAAGAATTTCGAAGTCGCTAACTTGACCAAGGTGACCATACGTCAAAAGTTGACAAAGATACACCGCATGGAGGTCACCATCTTGTGAAGCCTCGTGAAATACCTCTAGGGATTGATAATTCTTATCTAGGGTAAATAATTTAAAATACCCTCAATGTATTCTCCCTTATGTGCATAGAATGGAAGTTGGGAATGCATCATAAGAAAATAGTAAAATCATGATCCTTGGTGGAGTTGAAGTACATGAATAGAGTTTGATACATGGTAGAGATGTTTAAATGACTGATGAAGGTTTTAAAATATCCCATAGCTTACTAAAAATGACTTGGTAACTATAGTCTCTAGTATTTTGGTTGGAAGAGAAAAAAGACTTGTTTCATCTACCATCTGAAAATTTGAAGAAATAATTCTACTTAGTAGGACATGATTAAATATTTAGTGTTGATATATTTTTCTAGAGTTTTCTAAATAGATCATATGATACCAACTGTGAGGACCTTGACCCCAGAATCCCGGATTCGATTCTTGGAACCTGGTGTGTAACTTTTTTTATTTAAAAACATGCATAAAAAATTAAACATCTTGTTCTATTACAGAGGATTATTTCGGTTTAGGTTATGGAAAACCAAATCATGCTGATACACTTATTAAAAAAATGACATTAAATATACTTCATATTTTTCATATCACATAAGTGTACTCAAATCTTGATAAATATACTCATCCCTGTTGAATAAATTGATGACATAGGGTGAGCATAAGAATGCCCAGTAAGGTGTTTTAAAACAATTTGGGTAAATCCCCTTTTAATAATGAAAACCATTGAAGACATAAGAACAAATTTTCTTAAGATTAAAACAACACTTCATGGGGTAGGTCATCATCAGTTTTCAAAGGATACATGATAATATTTTAAAAAAAATATATATTACACAAGAAACATATGTTTCTATTTCAAAACTACAGGTATAACATAAACATGAGTGTTTATACATGAAAAAAAATGCATGGATGCTGAATAATCCATAAATTGATCAAACCAATTTTAAAGGTGACATGAAAAGTTGTAAGTACACATGAGTACATAAAATAATCACTTGTTTAAAATTTAATAGTAACAAATTCCTGATTCCCTTAACACTTCATATGAAATTAATGGATTGATAGATGTAACATCAACTTCAATTTCATACTTTTCTTTATATAACATTCCATGTTCATGGATCACTTATACCACCTTCATTTATCATCATTATCAGAATAGTCTTTTAATTGAAGGATATTCTTTTAATGGATTAATCCATTGAATTTTCATATACTTGTACATAATGAGGGAATGTATATTGCTTGAAATTATCATGGCCTTTCTCAAAGACCATACATAATCCTTCTATCAAGGCCTTATTCCAAGACCATGTAGGTAAAAACCCAACATAATTGTTGTCAATGACCACTCATTATTGTCAAAAAATATAGAATCATGTTCACACATCATTTCAATTTGACTTAAGTGATTCATTACTTTACCCAATGCATTAGAGTACTTTATAATTTCGGGCACAACCATCACATCATTAATGTCCAATACATCTCTCATAGGTCTTTGTATGGTCTTATTTTTATAGTGTCCCATAATCCCATGTAATTAACATTATTAATCCATGACCTTTTATATCCATACTCATAAATAAAATTAATTACAATATGAATGTAAAAAGGGATATATTTGTTTGTTTTAGGTTATAGTTGCATTAGATTTAACAGGGACATGTATAGACTAAAATGGTATGCTTTATCACATGTGTTAATACATAGTTCCCATTAAATGATGGGTTTTATAATAATATAATAATTCTAACATTATACCCTTATGAATGTGAACATTTTCTTGCCTTAGTTTACATGTTTTGACTTTGAGATAACTATTTCAAACCATAAAATATTAATTATATAAAAAATATATTAAAACATAAACTTAAATAATTAAAGGAATTTTTCATGATAAATGGGAATCCAATGTATGGATGTAAATTCATTATTTCATCTGATATATTCATGTATAAAAGAGAAATTAATTAATCACATTCCCTTATGAATGTATATATAGATATTTTTGTTTAAGCATGAAAACAACTATTCAATTTACCTTCATAGATAGCATTATTTAAAACATGAGATGTCAAAATTGAAATACATATATGTATAGAAGTGGGTTTTGCAAATTATATAAAACCCTATGTATAAACTAGTTTTATACATTGGATTTTCAAAACCCATGACAGGGTTTGATAAGTCCTTATAATTGTTGAACCCTTCAAAAACATAATTTGATCAATATGAAAAGGTTTTATGAAATCCCAATTCATATTTGTTCCATAATCAAACTTATATATATACGTTTATAAATAACCATATATAGTGAAGATGTAAACAAGGGTTTTTTATATTAAAATAATATTAAACAAACAATTTCATGTATTACATGGTTGAGGAACATCATTAAAAAATGATCACCAATTAAGATCATCAAAAGCCAAAAATGTTTTCGTTTCGTATATACAAATATAAGTATATATATATAGTTCATAGAATCTCAAAACAAGATTAACCCTTACAAGTGTATCACACTTTTAAACATCAATGTAATGCTAATAATAATATTTAGAAAACAGAAAACAAGTTATGATTGGAAGATATATTGAAATATATATATATATATATATTACCATGAAATCCAAATGAAATTTTTTTTCATATAGAAATGGAAGCATAATAATCCCTTACAAGTGTTATACACATTAGAAACACTGATAAACACATTTAGAATGATTAATGTGAGTTAGGATTTAGAATTGGTATAAAATATATATATATATATCCGTAATTAAACAAATTTAAAAGTGTTTTACAAAATGAGAACATTGAAAATTATTCCCTTACCTAGATTTAATAGAGAGATAGGGCCACACAGTGTCTTTGGAAAAGTTGAGAAGGAGGAATCTCGTAGGGTTTCAATTTAAGATAATGTTTTATATAATATATATATGATTATATTTTCTAAAATAGTGTTTTGACCAAAATTGTAAATAATGACTTTTGGAATAATCAAAACATACTAAAATAAATAGGATAAACATGCCGCTGAACAACAATAAAATGGGTTGATTTTTATATTAAATATATATATAATTTTTGGAAAACATTTATAGAATAGATCAGGTTTTAATTAAAATACCATTTCTACATAGACTTGGGGATAGAGGAGCATATAAAACCAGACCATGGATGCAGAATGTTTTGCAAGGGAGGAAGAAATATCAGAGAGGAGGAGGTTGGAACAGAGTGGTGAAAAGGAGCGACGACGCAAGGAATAAGAAGAAATGAGAAGAAGATACAGAAAATAACCAATTTTCAAGATCACATTAGGTTTGATCAGATGACTCTGTGTGTTTGTGGGATTTTAAAAATGGATGGGTGGATGTGATATATTCGGGGATTGATCGAATGCCTACGGGAAATGTATCGAGTTTTAAATGGGTTGAGTGGTGGAGATTAAAATGTGGATTTGATTGAATGGATGTGGTGAGATACAGAATTTAATGTATTTGGACGTCCAAGAATGGTTGATTACTCGATCGGACATATGTGGAAAACACGGTGGAAAAGTGTGGAAGAGGATGTTCGAAGGACATACTGGCCTGGATGGCGGAGATCTCGTGTGGTGAGATCAGGCGGCCGAGATCGCATCCCACAACAATATCTACATCCCATATAGAAACTAGGGAAAACGAAGCCCAATTTATTAGCCTCATGTTCCCAACACTCACCAAAAATCCCACTCCCCCATCCTCAGTACCCCCCCCCCTCCCCAATTCACCTATGGGCATGGCATGTGCCCTCCATTACTGTTCTGTCGACCCACATGGTGGCACTACTCCGGTTCCTCCATGTGTTAATGGGGTTTTGTGTGCACCCTCATGGCTATCCTACACTGGCCTAGTGGCCAAGGCTTGGCCTCCCATTCCATAGGGAGATGGTGCGAGCTGCCTTCCATGGCTGGCTATTGGATTGCCTTTAAGGGTTGGAAAAAATTTTGTTTTATCAAAACATACTATACAGCATAAAAATATACAATAATCATAAAAAATAAGTATTAAAATATATTTTCTATAAATCATTAACAATTTCATTAATTTTTGTTACATTAAAACATAATTTCATGTTATTTTTAAACATTGAAACGTTATAGTATACAGATCAACATATAAATTTTACTATGTCATCACAGAACTGGATGTATAACTTTTAATTAATAATTGAATTATTAAACATGTTTTCAAATTCAAATACATATTTTTTATCTCAAGAATATGTATTCATATCTTTGAATTAATTGAAGTAACCATAAGTATATCCCCTTATATTTTAATTAATACCCAAAATTCATGATTTCAAATTCATTTAATGTTCATAAAACATTATGATTTCAAAATATAAATATAAGTAAAGTTAAAATATGTTAAACAATACAACATTAAATCAATCAAATACATAATACATTTAAAGTTATTCTATGCATAAAATACTTAAAATATTCAAAATACCGTAGATTAATAAAATTCTTAAATATACCATATAGTTATATGATTTTTTGACCATTACAAAACCAACGGTCACCTAAGGACTACAACGGCTACTTAAGGTCACAAAAAATGTATAAATAGGTGTTTATATTAATTCAAACTCCAAACTACTTGTGAATATGGTGATTTAAATACCCTTAATGCTTAGTTTAATCGCCATAGCTCTAGGTATAATGTTTTTCTTTCTGATAGACTTGAATGACGCTCACTATATTCTGGGATTATTTGGGATTTTCGAGTGTCTTTTGGTGATCATGATAGGTCCCCTAGTAGGTATTATAGGTTAGTAAGGTTCCCTTGGCCATGTTCAAAGGTAATGTTTTAGTGATTTATGGAATAAAATATGTCTTGTTTTTATTTTTCAAACAATATTGGGATAGTGCAAAATTACACAAAGAAAAATAATAATAAACTACTAATGTATTATTATTAGACATAAAATATATTATGGATGTCAAATGAACAATAAATTAAAACATGTTAGGAAGATATATTATCCCTATAGAATATTTTGCAGAGAATCAGTTTAAGATATGCTACATTTTAATTTATGATCAGATCTACAAAAGATCACATATTTGACTGAGTACATGATTCCCTGCAATTAAGAAAACATAAGATTGGAGTTATGTGATATTAATTGGCCATAAATCCCTTAAAAAAGAAATTTAATTCATTTTATGTCAAAGGAAACATCAAATTGGTGAAACTATAGGAAAAATTGAAAAATCGGGAAATTGTACAATGTAAATGAAATAGTTGTTGAAACACTATTCATGACACTGTTTCGTTGCCACTATTTCCGTGCCACCATTTCGGTTCCACCATCTCTATGAAATGGTTTCAGTGCCATAATTTCTGTACCACCATTTGGGTTTCACCTTTTCGATGATACCGTTTCGGGGCCATCATTCGCTACCATCGTTTCAGCGCAACCATTTATGTTCCACCGTTCTCGCACCACCATTTGATGCCACATAAAATGGGTGAAACTGTGGGAAATTTGGAAAAATCAAGAAATTTGACAAAGTAATTGAAAGAACTCTGGACACACTATTCATGACAACTTTTTGGTGCCACCATTTTTGGGCCACCGTTTTGGTGCCTCCTTTTCATCACCACCATTTTTGTACCACCATTTCGGTGTCATCGTTTCAGCTCCACAATTTTGGCACCATTTGTTTGTCACTACCATTATTGTGCCACCATTTTGGTGCCACCATTTCTGTGTCACCATTTTTGTGCCACCGTTTCGGTGCCACTATTTCAAAAATTTTGAAAATGATATGATAGTGTTCTAGAAACAATGTTTACAAAACTAAAAATTTGGGAAAGTCTTGCAGATAATTCATCTTGACTTCCCTGAACACCAGAAACACCAAATTTTAGCAATGTAATGGATCTAAGTGGTATGTTCCATTACATATTCCACACAAATGAAATAAGTGGTGAAAAGGGCATAAATATAATAGAAATAGAAGTGAGACTAGATATCCTCTAACCTTATGTCTTGAACTTCATCAAAAACCATATGTATAATAAATTTATGTTCATTAGAAATCAACCACAGAAATATAATATTATATATAATACCATAAATAATATTATATTACCCACTTATTAATCATCACATATTAATGATTAGCTCTGTGTAATATCTACTTTTCATTGACATATTAATCAGGATCCTCTTACATAACAAATTATGTAATTTTATAGAATGTACCAAAATGATAAAAAAATATCATATATATTTAGTATATAAATATTTATAAAAACATATAAATGATATAAATAGGAAATGGAATAGACTGTTCATTAAAACGGTAAGTCGTATGTAAGCATGAATATTGTTTCGGTTTAATTTTCATTTTGAAATAAAGATTCCAAATAAAATATACATAAATATATAAAAATTATAGTAGAATTATTATGTCATATATATCATATAAATTTATTACTCCATCCTTAATACATTTAACGTGGAGTGTGAACGAATAATATCTCTTTGGGGAGGCGGTAATCCAAACTTCCACAAATGATGTGATCGTATTCACAAATAATAGAAACATGATGTTATGTGTATATTATAATTCAAGAAGAATAAATACAAAATAAATATCCTAATTTTTTCATAAAAAAGTTAGAAATTCCATCATAATTCCCAAAAAGAATAGGTGGTAATGGAAAAAATGAATATAATCGTTTCGTGAGGCGGTAGTTATCCATACAAAAGAGTGGTAAGTTTGTTAACCATTATATGTATGTTTGTGTAAGTATAAGTACAATATTTTGAATAAAAAAATATAATTATATTGAGGATATATATTTTATTATATAATCTTATAATATGATCATTTTATTGGGGGGATAATTAAATTAATACAAAATATCTTGAGGAAAGATGTTGTCTCTTCTTTGGGTAACTCCTTTTGATTTGCACCAAAGGGAACCCGTGGATGGATTTCTACAAAAGGGAATTATTGTAGGGTAATGATAAGGATGTTAGGATATTTGGTAATATTTTTTATAAACCAGTGGTCTTTATAGGATTGAATAAGTGGGAGTATTTTTTTCCTTTTTATAATGGAGTGATATTTTTGTAAATTGTTTTAAAGGGAATTCCACAGACGTTTTTATCATGTCAAAAATCTTCAATAATTATAAAAGTAAAATAAAAGGGATTATAGTATCTAGATATGAACATCCAATGGATTTTTTGGAAATTTTTCTAGATTATATTTGGGTTTATGGTTAATGGTTTGTCCTTTGTTGAGACAACTTTTCTCTTAATCATTGTTATTAATTTTAATCAATTTCCAAAATTGTTTGGTCAGAAAATAAGTTGAAATTATTATAAATTATAAATTATTATTATTCATAACATGGAATAAATTTGTCCAAATTCTAATCCTATAATTAAAGGAAAATAATTTTAAATTAATCTCATAGATGTTCCCTGATAGTGGGGTTTTAATGTGAAAAAGTCCAAAAGATGGAAATGTTTTTAAATCCAATATAATTTTATGTTTTCTTCCAATGGATTGAATTATATTAATTGATTTCAAATTTATCTAATTATATATTAAAACAAAAGTAAAATATAATTTAACAAGATAATAATTTAGATGAAAAAATAGTTTTTAATTAAAATTCAATATTTTTCACTTTTCATCCAAAAATGATGTTTTTCAAAAAAGAATCCATAAAATTCACACTAATATAATTTTTAAATTATGAATTATAAAATAATATTTATTTTAACATATTATATTTCAAAAAATTTATAAAAAAATTTTAATTATTATCTAAATAAATACATAAATACTTGTTTTATTAAGAAAATAGTATTTTCGAACATATAAAGACATTACTAAAAAAGTATATGTATTAGTATCAATATATTTTATTTATATAAATTCATAATAAATAATATTTATAATTTATTTATTAATATTCATATTACTATGTTTAACAGATTTTTTATGACTATCTCATTTAAATATTTACAATAATAAAATGACGTTTAGTAGAAAATATGTGTTTTGTGTAACACAAACCATGTCGGTGTTTCATGTGTTGCATGATTAACTTGGTATAGAATAAAAATTAATTTTAACTTATTGTATCACGAAATATAATATATCAAAAAATAATTATTCGAAAATAGTCATACAAACTCACAATGTTACATCATGATAGCATGAAATTCTTTTCATGTCGTAATCAAGAAAACAATGATTTTTTCACACCATTGGTAAAAAAGTCATTATAAAAATGAAAATAACATTATTTGAAAAATTTATTTAAAGTAAAAAATTAGTTAAAATAAAATCTAAAAAATAATTGTATAGTATTTGAAAGCATCAATGAAAATATTTTAGAAAACATAGATATAGAAGAAAATTGTTTTTTGACTGTAAGAGGAGAAATAAGGTTTGATTTTCTTATGAAAATTTTCTAAACCATTTTGAGTACCAAATAGTTTAAAATGATGAAAAAAATAAAATAAAATAAATAATTCTCTGAGAATAAAATTAATATTATTTATCATGTAAGGGTCATATAATTTCTTCAATGGAAATTCGAGTATAAACAATCACAATTAAAATTTGAAAGAAACATAAATTCCGTAATTAAACTCGCTTCTTTCTCTGTATGTGTCTGAAAATCATATTTATTAAATATATATTTATTAAAAATATATTATATGTCTATAATAATGTTTATATAATTCCATATATGTTTTAATTTTAATATCTTATCACCCGTTTGTTAACGACTCTTTATTAAAATCATTGTTCTATGTGGTAACGATTTCATTTTTCATGAATGTCTCGGTTCTCCAATATTAGTACTTATAAATTTATATTGATTCCATCATCTATATAATTTTAATAATTCCATGAGTATTATATTTTATAATTATATAAGATTTTATATCTACTCTTATAGAGTGTTGATTGAAAATAAATTTCCTTACTTCGTGGAGGTGGTGTTTCATACATACACACAAGTGATATTTCCTCCTTTTTATGGATTTTATTAAAATAAATGTAATAAATAAATCACCTTATATAACTATAATAATATAATTAATATCATATATATTCTATTAATCCTTAATTATATACCGTCAATGTGATGTGGTGATGAAATATGGAACGAATCGTTTCATGAAGGTGAAAGTCCACACATACGCATGAGTGATCTTTTCATTTCACATATAATGAAAATGAGGTAGATGATGGTTTCTATATTACCATAAAAATAATTATCTTGACGATTTTTAATTAATTTTTTTATAATTGGTATCATATACTTTATATGATGAAAAATTAGAAATAGTTTCGAATGTACTAGGGTGTGAATTATACCTCTACATTCAGAAGCCATGTTTGCATAAAAAATAATCCATAAAAGGATGTATTTTAAAAATGAATATAAGTTCTAGGATTTGGGTAAGAAATATAGTATGAAATAATTTAAGGAATTATATAATATATAATTCTCAAACATTGGGAATAATGGACTAGTGGAGGTACTCAATTATATGTGTGGGGAGGGGTACAATTGAAATTACATAATGTATTAGATAAATAAAAATTAATTGTCCTAATAAGTTTTCTTCAATTTTATATATTTCAGTTATAATATGTGGATAATTATTAATAATATAGTAGAATAATATATAGACTTTTATAAGTTATGTTTTAACCATTATTTCTTAGTTTTAACCCCATGTTTACCCTTTTCACAATTACCATGATATCAATTGTTTTACACTTTAATGGTCATGAATTTTACCTTTTAATAAAAAATGACCCATGAGTGGATAATAGATTATATGATAGTACATATTTCATCCACTTGCTTCAGTATATTATTTTTTTGAACATTTATTATAATATTATTTAAAATAAAATAACATTAAATTCACATTCTAGAGTATTCATAGAGTTTGAATTTAAAGATAACATCATTGAAATTGAATTGGATTTGATAATTTTAAAACATCACTATTATGTTTTATCTATCTACAAAATTCATGTAAAACAATAATTCATTAAAATTATATTACCTTTAATATTTTTAAATTTATTTGTATTATATTTATACTACATTTAAAAATGTTTGACGTCATTTTGAAAAAAATCAATTTAATTATTATATCATTAAAAATAAAAAAATTACCATGAAAAAAATAATAACTAATATTTAAAAGAAATATTTATAACTTAGCGAAACCTATTTTCTTCATTATGAACAAGTATTAGTGATATTAATTTCACGAAAATGACATTTGGTATTTATTTATTTCTTAAAACAATTTATGGGTCATAATCAATGTAAATGGGATCCGTGTTTTCATATTTCTAAAACATTGATGATAAAAACATTATTACAATATTATTATGTGATAAATAAAAGTTTTTTATAAATATTAAAGCCTTATCCCAATGTCTTGTCCTTGTTTTACACATTAAACCCTTACCTAGGTGAAACATTTTTACATAGGTTTATATTCATCATGAACAATAATAAAACGGGTATATTTTCAAAATTTGATCCACCTGATTCCAAATGTGAAATAAATTTTTTATGATTTAATTTTCATATGTTTACTAAATTTATTATAAAATATGTTTTCTAATTACGATCAATTTTTTTTATAAAATTCATTTTAAGCATAAAAATTGATTTATTCTTATACCGTGCTGAAAAAACATTTTATGTATGTTAATACATTTAATTGATTATATAATATATAAATTTTGTTAAAATAATATGTTTTTAGTGATTAATTTAATATATTAAAGTAAAAACACATTGCACAGAAAAAAAAAATTAAAAAAAAAGTCTTTTATTTTATAAAGATTATATTTTTATTTGTAATCAGTTGATAATGAATGAATTAATTTAATAAATGTATAAATAATTATTTATAATAATTGTTTTAATTATTATTCATACCCTCAAATAAAATTCCAATACTATAATAATATTTGAGTAATATATTTTTGTTCGTTTAAACACAATGTTGCATGAAATGAAAGAAATCAAAAAAGAAAATTTATTTCAAGAAAATAATGTCATAAAATCTCAGAATATTACAGTTTTATTTTATAAAATTATATAAATTTTTTTCACATATATAAATTGATTCTTATAAAATGGCTTCCATATTTTTTTCTCAACGTTTTCTAATTTGAATATTATTCCATTTAATTTTTTATCATAAAGAGTAGTAATAATGGTAAATTTTTATCACCTCAGTAAAGGGAGAAATGTATTTATGAAGGTAAATACTAAGGGATAATGTTTCAAAATCTCTCAAAAACGTTTCTCAATTTTATTTAATGACTTTATTTTTACTAAAATCAACCTCTAATATAAAATATAAAAAATATTTCCATTTATCATTAATAATAACCTTATAATATTTTAATTTAATATAAGTTAAAAAATTCACCCTCTTAATTTTAATATCTATAATATGTTTTGGTAAGAATAAAATTATTTTATGTACAGTTATAAGGGGTTATTTAAAATATTAATAAATTATTTTTTTTATTAATTTATTTTTAATTTTTGGTAATTGTATAATTACGTAAAATTTGTACACATCATGGATGTAATGAATCTTTAGGTGGGTGAAAAATAAAATTGAAATGTTTTAAACTATTAAAGGTAATTTTTTGTGAAAATATAAATTCCGTCATGATTTTAAATGATAAAATTTAAATTTAAATAATATTCTAAATATTCTGGTTAAAACGCAATGGAAATATTAAATTTTTATGCAAAGTTATGATAATATTCTCAAAAATGAATTTGAGGATATTTTATTTTAACCAATATTTTATAATGTATTTTAGAAATAAAAAATATATTATAATTTATAATATTATTGGAAAATGGTATGTCGTATTATTTATATTCGACTAATATCCATCATTTCCTTTTAGAATGAAAACCTTGACCCTTAAATATGATGTATCTTATTACCATTGAAGTGGTTAAAAGTTTTAAGAAGGGGTTAAACTAAATACATAGGGTTTAAAATTATCTAAAACATGTATAAATACTATTATTAGAATTTATTTTAATATTATCTCAGCAAACATTAAAAATTTATCCAATATTGATCTACTATTTTATTAAAGAGACATTATATTACTTTAATGATTAAAATAATTACAATTGTTTCGGTGCCTTTACTTTTAAATGGGAACCTAATATCCTCTCTTCTTCAGAGATTATTGAGCCACATATATTTACTAAAACCAGCCTTAATATCTTATATAATTCCTTATCCATGTTCTAGAGGTTTTTGTTTTCTTAAACTACAAACCCATAGATCTTTAAGAATAGAGCCAAATGTGGTATTTATTGGGAACAAGTTAGATTAAGAAGTCTCTTGAAATATGGAAGAAGTTTCTATTTCAATTGTAGTTTTTTTTTCAAGGGAGAATGAAATAAATTAAATTTTTAAAATATAATCACTGAACTCACTATAATATTAATGAATTATATTCATAATGATTAACAAATTGTACTAGGTTAATAAGATGTTTTCTCTAAGAATATGCTCATCATACTCACCTCATATCTGAAATGAATGGTTGATTTTAATAAATAAGGAAATCTGATTCTTAAGGGATCTAATAAATATTAAGATTCTTTTTGGAAAGTTATGTTATTAAAAATCATATGTAATATTTTTGAAGTGTTATACAATCCTAATTAAAGAATCCAGGACAACATGTTTTACCAATCATATTGAGTTTCGTAATAAATTAAGATAGTAGAAATTATTGGAAGATACTAATGTAAACAATGTAATTCAGATGATTCTAAACTGATATTCAATGTATTAAAAGTCATAAAAAAGTCATTATATAATAATATACTTGTTAAAGAAGGATGTTTTTGAATCTACTATTTTTTGGTCTTATTGCATCGGTGTGAGAACACAAGATAATGTTTTTTTGAATGGACAATAAGGTTGTTCAGAATATGTGAATATGAAGATGATGTTTTTCATTCTGACCAATATACTAAAGGAAACAAATATTTTAATAAAAATTTATTTGATATATTTTTATTTAAATCATAACCATAAAATTAATGAATTTTCTAATGTTTAAGCTTTTAGAATTGGCCCATTTAAAGCTGAGAGACTCCGATCATCCGAGGTAAAAGTGTTTGTTGAAGAAAGTTTTTTCTCAGGTGAAGTGGATGAAACCAAATGAAAATAGAAAAATTGATGTTTTCTGGAACAATAAAAATTTGAATCAGAGAATCATCAATAATGTAGTTAACCATTTCCATCAAGATAAATTGCGGGTTATTTTCAATTGGGTCAGTAATGAAAGTCAAAATCCTCTTTACATTGGGTATAAATTGGTTCAATAGAAAAAATAAATTCCATGAAATTTGAGTTAAGATAAAAGGAAATCCATGTGGATCCGATAATCATACTAGAGCTGACACTATTGGCTTCATCGGACAAATGATAATTGATTTAAAAATAATAATAAAAGAAAAATTCCATAATGCTTTTCAATGTGTTGTTAATGAGATCATAAAAGAGGTTTAATAATTTTGAAGTGTGTTTTTCATATGTATATTTTGTTGTAGATGTGAATAATTAAAAATATGTTGTCTCCATTATAATGTAGAAATATAAATGAGAATTTGGATCCCATAATCATAAATAGAATTTCTATATTTGTTTCCCAATTGTTGTGGAGAAATTTAACTAAGAATTTGATGTGATCATCATAATAAAGAAAAAAATAGGGAATTGAAATCAGATTGATGTTTTTAATGAATGATTCAAGTAAGATAAATTTATAAATATTCTAGAAGTTTCAAGGAGATTTGAGGAGCACTGAAGAAGTCAAGATGCACTCAAAATTCCATTATACTTTCTATATCTTGGAATTCGGTGTATTGGGAAGGATTTATAGAATCCAGATGAAATCTATTTCTATTTTTTATAGAATTAGAATTTACATTGAACATTTGAAATATGTACTATGCATAGAAGAAGAGAGATAAGATCCTATGATCCATAGAGAAGTTGTTTTTAGATTGTACTTTCCTGGGGAAATTTTATGGGAAAAAGAATAAAAGGAGAAGATAGAAGATCAAAATATGAGTTTCTGAAATCAGATGAAGAAATCCAAAATGGGCTTTCTAAACTAAAAAAGAAGAAGTTCATAATTTTTTTCTTTTATATTCTAAAAGAGAAATATTTCAATATTAAGCCATTAGACTAGGGGTTCAGATAGGTTAAGCAGACAGAGTATCATTACCAATTCAATGTATTTATTTCCTACTACTATACAAGGAAATGGAGAATTTTTTTGAATTTTATATTTCTGAAAGATGATCATGTAGCACAATAACTTGTTTGTTATAAAATAAATATTACATCATTTCATGCTACTTGAAACACATGTACTGTTGTATTGAAAATAGTTTAATGCGAGTTTAAGGGAATATCCTACTTGTTGTATTCCAAAAAATGGATTGTCTCATAGTGTATCAGGTGGTATTGTATTGCTCGAAAACATTATCAACTACATAGATACTCTTGTTGAGTATTAATCCTTGTAAATTATTATGTTTCTATGGGTGTTTGATTCGTTTATTTTTAGTAGAGAAAGAAATATTTAATATAAGATGATTGTTTTTTTAAAATTTATAAAATGTAAAAGAAAAATATGTCACTAATTCACCCCCACCACTTTATAGCGATTGATTGATCCTACTAAGGAATTATAAATTAGTATCAAAGATGATGGTTTCCTTCGTTTACTCAGTTTTGATGTTTTGAAAATGGAGTTTTAATAGAATTTTAGAATTTTGTTAATAGTAAAGGGATTCTAATATTTAATGGTAAGAACTATCATAACTAAAAATATATAATGTTTTCTTATCTTATATAACTTGTGTATGATGTTATTGAAGCCACAACATATGTATTTTCTAATATTGATGAAAAATTTCTTATCACATATATTTATTCGATTACTCTTGAAAATAATGGAAGAGAAATTTTTTTTTACTATCATAACTTTCTCAAAGTGATATTTTAATATTATAAGGTGTTTCCACTACAAAAGGTATCTAAGATAATATGAAAATCATTTATGAAGAAAATAAAAATTTAATGAATGAAAAGTTAAGAATTTGTATGCTGATGTATGAAGATCTCATGATAGGTCATTAATAATCCATTGGTGACATTATTACCAAGGTGAATGACATTTTTAGCACTATTAGATTTCTTAGTGAAAAGTAAGAATAAGAACTTGTTATTGAAAAGACCTTGAGAATCCTTCCTGGTTATTTTGATGATAATGTTTCCTCATTGGAAGGTAGAGATCCAAAAAATTATTTATGTATGATTTTCATAGAACACTCATCACTTTCAAAATAGGAAGGGAGAAATATTTTATAAGTAAAAAATCTTGAAAAAGAAATGTCATTCATGGATACCAAGAGAAAAAGTTCAAAAAAGATTTTTGTTAAAGATGATGCTGGTGATTCTGATTAAAAAAAGGAGGTATATGAAAATAAGGATGAATTTTTATCCTTATTTCATAAAAATATAAGATGTTTTATAGATAAATATATAGGGGTACTTCCCATCAAATGTTCTGATTTTGCATCTATTGGTCACTTTTCGTATAATTTTCCTTGAAGAACTAAAGAAGTGGATAGTGTGGAAGATGATAGAAGGTAGATAAAATCATGGATTAAATAGGGTGATACGACTAAATGTTATTCCAAATGGTATGATATAAGATTCAATACATCCAATATGAGAAGATTTTTATCTAAATATGATGATTAAGAATAATAAGATAGTGAATTTTAATCCAAAAAAATCTATTAAATAGGTTGACCATAATTCTATTAAAATAGTTAAAAATGAAGGGTTTGGAAGAAGTAGTTTTTAATAATAATAATCTCAATAATAATTTCATCTGATATGAGAATGGAAATCATTGTTCTAAAATATTGGTAGGATTTAGAAAGAATTGTAGAAGATGAAATGCGAAGACTCTTCAAAAAAACAAGAATGTTTTCTTGATGATAAATTCAAGCTGTTGAAATATTCTGATGATTTGAAAAATTATCTTGAGAAAGAAATTAATATTAATGAAGATATTTATGTAAAGTTGAGGGAAAAAATAAATATTTTAGGATATTTTCCAAAAAAAACCTTCTATATATGGATGGAGGGTAAAGATTTTGAGTAATTATATATATGAATTTGGTGGAAGCTCTAGAAAGGGTAAACATCATGAGGATAAAAATATACCTTCAATAATTGAGAAGAAATTTGAAAATGTTTCTGATATAATGAAATATGGGAAAGTTATATATGTGTCCAAGACCAATAAAGTGGTTAGTTCATATGTTTCTAAAAATGATGAGTCTAAAAAATTTTATAATAGGTCTGGTTCTGATAAAGTAGAAAATAAAAATGGAATGAGAAAGATGATTCTGGATGATAATTGAATGGTCGGTTGTTAACAAACTTTTAATAAGATGGCTATTGAGAAATATGGTTGGAACATTGGATATTATGAATGGTTCATATGAAAATATACTTTCTATAGATACTACTACTTTTGTTGTGGATTCAGAAACACAAAAAATATGAGTTGGTTTATTCAGCCACATATAAATGACTTGACAAATTTCAGAAGTGAATGTTTGAGGGGGATTGAATCTCCTTAAAAGAAAACGTTGGAGGAGGATGTTTTGAAGATGTATGAGATGGTTTATGTAAAAAATGAAAAAATATTCCATCCTCTGGAATCTATTTATAATATAGGTTAACAAACTAGACATCTTGGAAAATATATTTATTGTTTTGTCACTCATAGAACAAAATATTTTTAATAATTTTTAGAATCTAAAAGTTAACATAGATAAAGATAAATAAAAATAACTTTTTATATAAGGTTCACTCAATGTTATTAAATGAGAAAGACCTTGAATTATGGATAGTGGGTGTTCTTATCATATGATAGGAGACATAAATTTCTGGATGAACGTGAAATTCCTTAATAAAGTAACAATGACATTTATAAATGATTTATCCCATAGAATAAATTGTATTGGATCTACTTTTATCATGAATGAAAAGTTGGAATACTGAAAATATATGTATATTGATGGAATGAAACAGAATTTATTAAGTGTTTCAAAACATTTTGAGGAAGGAATCAATTTTAATTTCAAAAAACATGGGGTTATTGTGAAAAGTAAAAAGGATGGAAAGAATGTTACAAGAGGACAATACACTGACGGAAAATTATTCCTTATTGTTGAAATAAAAATACCATGGTAATTATTCATGGGGTAATAGAATCATTTGTGGCATAAAATGTTGTAAAAAATGTATTAAAGAAACATGATCAAGTTATCCAAAACGAGATAGTGTCTAATTAATTCTTGATATGATAAAAATAATAGATTGGGGTTTCACTATTTTTTTTTTGAAAGGATATTTTGAAAATTTTCTACATAATAATGTTTATATTTGTTCAAAACAACACATAAAACATATTCATTATAATATCATTCAACCTATGGGCATACAATCAACTCATAGAGATTAATACTTCATCACATTCATTAATGATTTTAGTTGAATTAATTTTGTTTTGTATATAAATCATAAATTAGATTCTTTGATGATGTTTAAAATATTTTACAAGAAATATGAGAAAAAATTTGAGTACATAGTGAATAAGTTGAGAAATGATAATAGTGGTGAATATAAGAGTAACTAATTTGAATAGTATCTTGAGAATCATGAAATTCATAATGATTTCAATACATTATTCACTACTCAACAAAATGGTTTTATGTAAGGAGGAATATAACTTTTATTTAAATGGGTTGAACTAAATTACATGAACATGATATTTCTCATTAATTTTGGTGTCAATCCATGTGCACTTCTATGTATATTCAAAATAGATTTTTCTACTGGTCGAGTTTGGATATGACTCTATATGAAACTATCATTTCTTTTGGAGGAAATACATGAGCACTACTATGTATATTCAAAACTGATGTTTCTACTGGTCAAATTTGGATATAACTCCGTATGAAATGTTTTATATAAAATCTCCATGATTAAAAAAATTAGAGTTTTTGGGGGTCCATACATCATAAATGAAAAAAATGGAAATCTTGGGAAGTTTTATAAGATATGTGAAGATGGAATTTTTCTTGGCTATTCTCCAGATGGATGATGATACAAATGTTTCAAGAAAGATTAAAGAATATTACTTGAATCCGTTGATGTGAATGTTTTTTGAAAAAAATGAGAAATATACAAAGATTCATTTTGATAAGGAAGATGAATATAATAAATTAATTTTTCATGAACATATTGATACAGATACTAACAACAGATATCACACTCAAGAAGAAGAATCTCACTTAGTTATGTCTATTGATGAAGATGAATCTAGAAAATATAATCATAGAATTAGGAGAATGTGGAAGATCAGAACATTATTAGTGGTCAATATCAAAAGTTTCAGACAATAAGAATATAAAAATTTGTTACACAAACTAATTTGTATTCAAAATAGGATTCGAAATATTTGAATGAATCATTTGTGCATTTTAAATGGGTTTAGTACATGAATGAAGAACATCATTATATAGAAAAGAATGATACATGGGAACTGAAACCAAATCTAGATATTGAAAATATTATTCATTCAAAATATGTTTTTTCGGAAAAAGCTATATGATAATGGTGATGTGATAAGTAACAATGAATGATTAGTGTGAATGGTTACTCCTATATAGAAGTAATTAATTTTTTTGAAACATTTTCTCAGGTGGAACGGTTCAAAACAATCAAAATATTACCTTTTATTACATCACAAAAATGTTACAAATTTTTTCCAATGGATGTAAAATCAGGTTTTTTGCTGGTTTTCCTGATTGGATTTTTATTTTGAACAACCTTGTTCTTTTTTTGTTGGAAAAGATGAATGTTATTTTTGAAATATAAAAAAATCATTTTATATGATAAAACAAGATTTGGGGGAATGGTCTTCAAAATTGGATACATTCTTTTGCAAGATCTGTATTAAGAATGGAATAATTGATAATGATCTCTATATCAAATAAAGTCAAGACTTCTCCCTCATCGTAGTTATCTTTGTTGATGTCATTATCTTTTTTGAGAATTATGAATGAACTTGTGAACGATTTTTTGAAAAAAAATGAAAAATTATTCGATATGTCCATTCTGGTATAAATGTAATACTTTCCTTGTTAAAAATCATATAAAATCATAAATTCATATTTATTTATCAAAACAATTATGCTAAGTATTATCTTAAGAAGTTTGGAATGGAAAATTTGATACCAGTTTCCATACCGACTTCAATAAGAACCATGTATTCTGAATATTATGATGGACAAGGAAGTTGATTAGGAAGAGTTTCAATATCTGATAGAATGTTTGTTATATTTTAATTCCTCAAGACATGACACGTTTTATGTTGTTGCCTTATGTAAAATATTTTAGAGTTTTCCAAATGAATCAAATTTATTATCTTCAAAATTATTTATTAGATATATCAAAGGAACAATAATTTCGGAATCATGTTTGAAATCATGGAATGTATTGACATGTTTTGGTATTAAGATACTGATTTTGACAGAAATATACATTTTAGAAAATACAAATATATAAGAGATTTATTTTTAAAAAAAATAATGTTATTTGGCATTAAATGAAACAAACTTTTGTAACTGTTATCATGGATGAAGAAGATGATGTTTCTCCCACTCAAGCCACTACCCAAATTATATGGTTAATGTCCCAGTTAGAAGACTTTCTTGTTGAAGTAAAGATTCAATTTCTCTTGGTTTGTGAAAATCAAAGTGAAATCAACCATGAATGAAATCTGATAAAAATTTCACAAATAAAACAAATTTATATAATATATAATTTCATGAAATAGTATGTGTAGAATAATGAATTGAAGTTTTAGTATTTTCCTATTTCATATTTAGTTGATGAAATATTCATAAAACCATTACCAAAAGAACCTTTTTAAAAATTTACATTTAACATGGTCATTCAACTTCATCCTACTCGATGTTGAGGAAAGTGTTTTTTCACCACTCCCATATTGTGATTTGATAGTGTTGTCAAGGGGAAAGAATTGTTTCATAAATCTATCCATTGAAATGTGCTAAACCTTTTAAGGAAGCATGATTAAAGGGTGATTTTTGGTTTAGCTATGTGGTGAGAATAGAAGATTGATCTATTCTAACTTTTTTTAGAATGGTTTTATGATTCTTTTTTTATAAATAATGTAAAATATGTAAAAATAATAATAGATGAAAAGTGGAATGTGTTTTATGAGTCATTATGTTGGGAAATTATGGTTTTTCTATCAAAAATTATTTTTTCCTGCTATGATTCAGTTCATATAGGATTATAATTGTGGATATGTAATACATAGCTTCAGGTAACAATGTTCAGTGATTTATGAATCTTTGTTGACTACAAAATCTTCAAGGGTCGTTGTTTGGAATATGATGGATGAAAAATATTTTTTAATGATGGAAGGAGTTTTTATTTAAAATACTATCTTTTATGTACAAGGAAGAATGAAATCAATTTACACAATAAAATTTGATCATCGGACTCACAACAGTATTCGTGAAATATAACTCAAAATTATTAAGAATGACCAATGGTTTAAAGACATTTCATGAAATATTTTTTCATTGGACTCACCTTGGGTCTGAATTGAATAGAATATAGTAACGAGGAATGAAATCAGAGTTTGACTGGATATGATAAATCTAATAGTGATTTAATGATCTAGTAGTTCATAAAAATCATAAGTAATCTATGAAACTTGTGATGCAATACTTTTGAAGTAATGGGGGAGAATTGGTTATTCAAATCATATTGAGGTTTGGAAACAAATAAGTTGCTAGAAATGATAGGAAGATACAATACTTCCCAATGTATGTCAAATTATGATAATACTATCTTCAACATATTCAAACTCATGAGGAATTCATGATACAAAAATAATGTGGTAAATGAATAAAGTTAATAACACCAAATATTATGAATCTTATTACATTTGTGTGGAACACCAAATGTAGTTTATTTTAATGGCTAATAATGTTTATCAAAACAGGTGAAAATAGATATGTTAGTTTTCAATTAGAACAATAATCACCAAGAAAAATATATTTGTAGAATGATGTTTAGTGATTTAAGTTATCTGCAATCATGATATGAAATAGAATTGAGTCTTTTGATGTTAAAGATACTGGAACCAGTCCACTAGACATTGTGATCCCCCGATCATTAGAGGCCAAAATGATTTTTGAATATGAATATTTTTTTTGGGAAGTTGTTATTACCAATTGAAATGACAATAAGTGAAGTTTTTGGAACCAATGAAAATTTAGATCAATGATCAATCAATAATAAATTCAACCTTTTTCATCATGATAAACTATTAGTCACTTTAAGTTGGGTCAAGAACAAATGAAGAACTCTAATATACTTTTTTTTGTATTAATTAATTCAAGTAAATGAAAAAATTACATAACATTTAAGAAAAGATACACAAGACTCAATTTGGTACTGATTATCATAATGGATCTGACCCTGATGACTAATCAAGACCCAATATCATCAGTTTGGGATAAGAAGAAAAGGATAATTTGGTGATTCTTGACAAAGTGTTATCAAGGTTATTATATATGTGGTTGAAGATGATTGAAGAAAGGTTTTAATATGTCTCTTTTGGTGTAGAGAAATGTAATGAATAATTTTTTGTCTCTATCATAAGGAAGAAATCAGAATGATAAGTTGGTTCTAAGAATCATAATGTTAATAAATTTTTTAGTTTTTAAATTAGTACAGAGAAATGTAATGAAGTGTCTAGTATCTTCATCATAATGATGAAATCTGACATGGGAATTAGAATTAGACTGATGTTTCTGAAGAACGTCTAAAGGGAGATGAAGTTATAAGGATTTGAGGTGTTATGAGAAGTGTTGAGAAGAATTGGAGAAGTAAATATGTACCTAAAATTCATAGATTACTTATGTTTCAAGAATTTTGGTTGAGTGTGAATGATTTTCAAAATCCCACCCAAACCACATGTGGGTCACCTATAAAAGGACTAAGTTATTTGTAATGTTTGACATAAGTACTGTGGGCTTAAGAAGAGAGTGATGTTTTGAAGTTATATAGATAAGAAGTTTATAGATTGTACTTTAACACTAAATTTATTAACATATAATAGGAAAAAAAAATTGTAATCAAAATATCTGGAATCGAAATGAGAAATCAAATTGGGATTTATGGATTGAGCAAGATTATGTTCATAATTGTTCAATCGCATTCTGATAGAATTATATTTCTCTATTGGGAAATAATACTAGGGAATTAGATTGATAAATAGGATTTATTATCATTAAAAATTATTGTAATTTATGGCTAGGTGATGGTTAAGGATGTGAAGAAATGTTTTGAGGTTTTTATTTTAGAAAATACGATCACGAAGAACCATAATATTTTTGTTAAAGAAATTGTGTTATATCATTTCATAATTCATAAAACACATGCACTGTTGTATTGATCATTGTCGTAAAAAAGTATATGGGAATCCCATACTCATTATATTCAACAACAAAAATTATTTTTTCTAGTGGATTTTTTGGTATTAGATTTTTTCCAAACCATTTTAAGGATGTAAATACTCTTGTTGAGTAGTGAGACTTATAAATTCTTGTGTTTCTGAAGATGTGTGTTTAGTTTTTATTTAGTAGAGAAAAAATTATTTAATAGGAGACAATTTTGCTTCAATGTTATGGAAACATAAAATAAACATATATCACTTATTCACCCCCTCCCCCTCTCAGTGATTCATTTATCCTTCTTAGGAATTCATAGTTTCTCATAGATGTGTTAATAACCATCACAGAATCCTTTTAAATTTATTTGTTTTTATGCATCCTCAAAATATTATTTTACCTTGATGACAAACATAAATTAAAAACATTATATTACTAAAATTTTATTATGCTAATATAATAACCATTACCTATTTATCATCCATCCTAATTGAAAAGGAAAATGTCATCAGGCATACGTATAGACTGTTGTCACCATGATTGGAATATTTGAATTTTCATCATCACCTATCATGGATGGTTATATGGATGGATTTAATGATCAAATGTGATTTTTATAAAAACATTATGATTATTTAATGATAAAATTACTATCAAACTTGTTACACTCCCCTTAATTAGAAGACGATAATATCCCTCGTGCATATGTGTGGACCACCACAACAATAAAGCGATGTTATTTTTTTATTTCCCCCATAATTGGATATTCATATAGATGGATTTAATTAATTAATTTTATTTTTATAATATCTTAATGATTTTTCAATGAGGTATTATTATTTTTCTTTCTTTTGTTTTATTTTATAAAAAAAAATTACTCTCGCCTCAATATAGATTATTATCTCCATGAAATGATATTATTTATGTTTCATAACTAACTTATATAAATGTTTATAATATTTTATATAATGAATTAACATTATTATTATATCATTATTTTGGTTGTGTATATTATGAAACCCAGAACATGGTGAATGACCAAGGCTTTTGAACATGAACATGCATGGGAAATGAAATAGCTATCACCTTAATGTTTATTTTAATGAAGAATTATTAATTAATGGGTAAATGAAAATTATAATGAAATATTATATTTTAATATTTGTATTAATATATACATTCCATTGATGTATAATAATTACAATTTAATTATATAGGATCCTAATATAATATATGATGATTATTAGAACTTGAGGTAAGTGTATATGATGGAATCACAATTTTTATCAGGATTAATTATGCTTGAATCTATATTAGGGGAATTATATAATAATTATTTTATAAACACCATATATTTAATTATACTATAGTTACATCTATGTTCTCGATATTTTCCTTTTATTATCCACTATTATATACTTTAAATTATTGATAAAACGTTTCTAATAAAATTTGGCCTTATTTCCCCTTTAGAGGATACAATTTTTCTTCAAAGCCATTTTTATTAAATAAAATAAAAACGTACATTTATGATCCAATGATTGTTTAAATTAAATTTTAACCATTGTTTAATTACTTTTCATATTATTCAAATGAAATATCTGTAATAATTTTGTAATATGTTATCTCTTAATTTTTTCAAAAAAAAAGTACAAAGGAAATCATTATTTAACATTCACGAAAAAACAATCCTTCCCACCTTCATGACTATTCATGGATTTGATGATTCTAGGAATTGTTTACAATTTTTTCTTATAATATAATAATATTTAAAATATTATATGAATATTTATTTAAAATAATGTCAAAACCAATGTATATTTTTCTCCTATTTTCAATGAATGGTTTGAATATTCATTTCATGGTATTTTCCATCTATATCATCAATAATTATTGTTTCTCATAATTAATTAAGGATATGATATAATGATATAATACATTTTTTTCCCTTTTAATACATTATTATAATGTAATTTTTAAATATTTATGTAATTATTTTCTTTTACACAGCTCATGTAGTGTTAAATTAATACATTTTTTGTGATTTTGTCGAATACATATGTATGGTTGTTAATATTTGGATGGTGGGTATGTTAATGATCTCATATGTTTTAGGAATTTGTCATATTCTTATGTGATAATATTATATATGATAGGGATTTAAATCATTCCAATAATGAAAATCATGGTGGTAGAACCCATTCAATTAAAGGAAATTTCTCACTATGTGATGATTTTCATTATTATTATCCTTGAATAATGAAATGACTATATGTGATTATGATTGTGAAAAATTTATAATGAATTATTCTTTTGGTTATGATATGCAATCATATCTCATTATTCATAAAAAATGATTCCTCACACATATAAATAATATCTTTAGAAATTATAATGATTTATTTCATGAAACATGATTTATGGTATATGACTGATTGGGTATGAAATTTTTATGTTATGATCATGATCTCATACCATTATACTTATTTTATGCATATGTATTATAATAAAATTATATCTCCCTTGTTTACACTTACTAGTCATCTATGATCATCATTTTTGATATTTCCATTTCATAATGTTATAAATAATGAAATTATATAAGATGATTGGGTATCATATGTGGATAACTTTTTCGAGTTTTTAATTTATTCTTATGAAAATAGAATCTCTAGGTATAATGTAAAAAAATATTAATTTGATGACAAATACATTTATTTTATTATATAATTGGTTAGTCCTAAAGCCTTATAACTGTAAACCTAAAAGGTCTTATGTACCTATATGAATCATTTTTTGGTAATTATATTTTAATTATGGATGATTAAAGTTGGGTCACTTATACAAGTATCAAAATGACAATGTAATGATATGTTTTTATAATTCTATCTGATTTTATAGGTTTTAGGTATCTTAGTTGTTAATAGAGTATGGTTTATATGATTTTAGAGGTTATAAAGTTATCATATGAGAATAATTTAAGAGTTAACGACCCAAATATGTGTTTATAACATTATGAATGACCAAAAGTATAAGGAAATTTTCTTTTGAGGTTTTATAGGATGGAACGTTAGGTGGATTATTGAAATTTAGGGAAATATAATAAATGATTGGGGTATATTTATACACATCATTTAAAATTTTATTTGGTCTAAATAAATTTGGGTAGCATTTTATATAATACATATGTTTATTGGACCACATGAATATTAAGGCTAATAGATTATTTAAGGATAAGTTAATTATGGGTAATGGGAATAAATGTGTTTTCATATTTGTAGAATCTCTGTTTAGATAGACATCATATTGGAAAAGTATTTTGTGATTATGTTATTAAATTTACTTCTAAATAAGATGAATATATATTTTTAACATAATAATAATCAATGTTAATGGGATATTTTTGGATAGAATATGATTCCATATCGAAGTGGTTGATTTTATTTGAAAAATAAATATTTATTAAAAAATTATGTGTATATGTTTTTATACTAGCACTATGAATGATTTATTTTGTAAAGGGAATCCTTGATCCCTAATTTTCCACTTAATTTTTTGTGTGTGGAGATATTGGTATAAAGGTCAAAGAGATCCAAGATTTTTTTAAGTCTTATGAGGGGTTTTGTAAGCTAGTTATTAAAAAAAGTTTGGTTTTTTCATAGCACATAATACCACACTTGAGAAGATGTGGTTATTTCTAAATGGGTTTGGATATGCCATAGTGATTATATTTGTTCAAGTTTAATTCCTGGTTTGACATACCATGTTGTAGTTTCATTCACCACATTACATAATTATGGTTAACCAACCTAGAGTATTTATGAGTTTTTATCTTAAATGCTCAGTTTTGGAATTCATTTAGGTAAATTTGTTTAGAATTGATGAGGAGCATTCATTTTAAATTTATGAGGAACTATCAAAAACTAATACCACTCTAAAAATAATCCTTTTCCTCTCTATTATTATACATTGACACATAGCTCTTAAGGATTATATAATTGACACCATGGTGCAGACTAAGGCCATATGCCAATGTCTGTCAAGTACCAATGCAACCCTACACCATGGTAGTTAACCACGCACCATGGGAAAACCTTTTCACCATGATGGAGGTCCATATTTTATAAAGATATTACTCTATCATGATCCATTGATGGTAGAGTTACACCATATGTTATACTGCCTGTTACCAATTCACCTCTCGTCACAACACTATCCTTGAATTATGTATACCTGCGAAGTTCAAGAAGAAATCATTTGTACATCATTAACAAGGAAACTTTTTATGGGAATTCAAATCATGTAATTTTTTTTCAATAACTTTCATTAATTAATCATTTACTTGATTAATAACTTATAACTTATCTATTGGAACCAGCTCAAGGATATCATAGTCTTTGATCATGATTTGATTGTTTTGAAATTGTGATTCTGATAATGAACCATTCGAAAATACATGATATTAACATTTAAACCCATATTGTATAAAGTTATTTATCTTATCTTTTCACTCATGTTTACACTTGTTTTTTTTATGTATATGTTTTTTCTAATAATTTATAACCATGCATGATTGTGTTTACAAGTGGCTTTGTATATATCCAATGAGACCGACTAAGATATGTGATTCCAAGAGTGACACAATATCATATTGCTTTTATGTTGGATTGTGATCACATTTTGTTACATGTGTTACTATATACTGATGATGATTTGTCATTCCAAACTTATATACTCACTTTACAATTGTATTACCAAGACATTGTGTTTTTTATTGTTACATTTTTTATAGGTGGACCGTCATTACATGTTTATCCCTCTAATGGGGCTATGCTTGAATTGAAATGATAGTGGTGATGGACTGGAGCACATGGTGGTGGTCTAAGGTAGCCAAGGAGACCATGTTCATGATACACTTGAGTTAGTATAAAAATTATAAAGTATATTTCTCTTAAGGTTTCCTACTTACCAACAAGAGGATATCAGGTAGAATGAAATAATTTATGGCTAGAGGATGTCGAATAACTTGATCGCATAACTCTGTGATGAAGTCATACATGGGATAGATTCATTATTATCTAAATATTCCTTAATCATTATAGTATAAGGAAAAATATAGTAAAAAATTGGGTTCATGGCTTCTTGGTCAGTGCAAAACCTCTCAGTTTTGGATTATATGTTTAAGTTGTTACACATTTTTTATTATTATGGAATACAGTTTTAATAATTGATCACTATATGTTAAAGATTTATTGGTGGTGTCCTACTGATACTTGTACTCACATACTACTCAAGAATTTTGGTGCACGTGTATTTTTCCTGAGGGATATAGTGAATGGAAAGTGAATTAGGAGGGAAAATTAGTAAGATCTGTGTAGGGAAGGGGATGGATTGGAAACAATTTGGGGCCCTATTAATTATCTATTTATTTTTATGCTTCATTATACAATATATATGCTCACCACCTTGGGATCCTATTTTATTTGAAGGACAATTATACCATTTTATTGGTTTCATATTTTTAATTGGATTATTACTATATTTTTCATCAATTATAATTGATCATATGACATGATATTGAGTGTATAATATCCCCACTAATGGATTCAGACCCTCACTACTAGTTGGAGGCCTCTTGGATATGTTGAGTCATGAATGATTTCACGTTACCATCCAAATACAACCTAATAGTTTAGGTCATGGGGTTACCAAATGGTATTAGAGGCCCATGACTCAGTAACATGTTTCATCCATTTCATTGTTTTGGGGAGAGGGTAGATAAGAAATTGGATGGCTATAACTCATGTAGGGGAATTATGACATTACATAGTTAGAATTATATTGTGCACTTATACGTATCTATGATTTTGGGAAAACATATTTTACAATTAATTATATTTAAATTCACATTGGGTGATTCACATGATGCTGACATGTGATTTGTGAGATTTTTGGGTAATATTATGCATCATAACATTAAATATAATTTTTTGTTCCATATATAAACCTATTTTTTTGCTGCATATTTTCTTTAAAAAAGTTACTTTGTTTATATATATGTTTCGGGTTGTTTTTATGGTCTGATATCTCTATGATATGATGGTTTTATGATATATTCTTAATGGTATTGATTAGTTTAACTTTTTATGATCATTTATTAGTGTATATATATATGATGAATATGAATAACATGCAGGGATGGGGACTACGGTTAATGATAGGGTTATACCTTGGATTGTGAGTAGACTCTTAATAAAAAACATTACAATCCCAGAGACTAGGTAGGATATATTTATGTTCCTAACTTTCTTTCTGTTATAGGGGATTCTTCCTCACAAATTCATGGTGGGACCACCATCTGGGCAGACAACTCAAGAAAAAATTATGGCACCTATAGTAGTGGAACATGTTGTGATTCCATGCCATCTGATACTACGAAACATGGTTTACTATTTCTATGATTTTTTACTCTACAATCCTTCATATATTCAGGGAATTAGTGGACTATAAGATTTTATGGACTGTGTTGGAAACCATGAGAGAATCTTATACCTATTCAAGACACTGATGGATACGAACAGGAAGCCTGAAGTGTTCATGATACATAGACACACCAAAAATTGGTGGGAAGTTATTGGATAACCTAGAAAAATGTGGTTCTATCATGGAAGGATTTCAAGGACATTTTGAAGATATTTATTTCAGAACACGCTAAATATTTACTATGAATTGGTTTTCATATAAATTTTGAAAGGATCTACGATATTATGATTATACACCATATTTGTTACTGAGCTCCTCTATTTTTTCACCACTTATAGAAAGTAATAAGGCCTATATATCCAAGATTCTCTAAATAGAACATTGACCAAACTATAAACAGATAGTCTAGATATTAGAACTATTTTCATGAATGGATGTTCTACGAAAGGCCTTAATCATCTAGAGGATTGTATATGAAAAACAGATTGTTGTTCTTTTCTTACCCTTCACTACTCAGATCAATGGACCTCCTACTAATTCCACATGTACATATTTTAATTATGGGATTAGGAAGTCCCATGAATCACATTAGAGTATTTGAAATAAAGTGCATAACATTTATGTCTCTTTGGTTCCTTATGGTGATGAACCACAATTCCTAATCTATAAGAATTTTAGAAACTAATGTAAAGAATGCAAAGTGCCATGGATCAACATTAAACAATGTAAAAATATAGGAGACTTATATAAATTTTATTCTAGAGCCTTAACTATGAGGTTGAGACAGTGATGATGAAGGAGCCAAAGGTCTTGTTGAGGTTTTCAGCAGGTGACATGGACTGGTCATACACCATAGTGATAGGGTTTTAGGGATTAGAAATTTCTCATCTACACAATTGGTTAGCCTCTATTAGTACGATGAGAGGGTCCATAAACTATTCAATGTACTGACTAGATCCCATAAACATTTTTTAATTAAATTTTTGATACCACTATTTCCTATTCTCTTATATCATCTCATGTAGTTACTGGGATTAACCTATAAATGATGTTATTCCTTGAATTAATCTCCCATGATACATCATTGGGAATGAATGTATAACAACCCCAGTGATGCCAAGAATTTATTATAATTGTTTCTGGTTATAGAAATATATGAGTGTCCATGATTCTGGAGAAAAAGACCACTCATAAGATCATTAAAAAGTATTGGATGACTATCCAATGAGATCACATAGATTGTTATCGTATGTATGTGTCATTCACATCATTAAAGGGAGATTATTTTGTAATAACCAAATATTGAGAAATGGGATCATGAAGATTTGGACTCTACTTTAGTCATATTTGGATGATTTGAATATAGATGGTGGTCTTGGGAATTTCAATTGGATCAATGAAAAACACCAAATTTCTCTTTACAATCATCAATATCTTTCAATATATATTTCTGGATGACTTCATAGTAATCCTTCCAGATAGAGGATTTGACATTGAGTTAAAGATCGTATAGGGTTTTCTACCCATTTTGATACACCCATTTTTGTATTGAACCAACCAAGAAGAATAAAATCAAAATGTAAAAAGAGAATGGAGAATATAAGGGATTTATCAGGAGAGTACATATCAATGGGGGGAAACCGTTTTATTCTCCAAGATGGAGGGTAGAATATTTCGACTTTGTATTGATTACCAAAATCTCAACCAGGTAATAGTAAATAATTGATATCCATTTCCTAGGATCAATGATCACTTAGATTAGTTATAGAGATCCCAATAATTTCTATGGTTCTTCTTCAAACATGATATCTGCAGTTGAAAGTTAAAGAGGAGGAAATTATAAAGATGAAATTTTAAAACTGGAATGGCTTGGATAAGTACTTGGTAATGTATTTCAGGTAGACAAACCCACTTTCAGTCCTCATGGCCCTCATGAACAAGATCATTCACCCATATCTGGACTAGTAATTCATAGTTTTTATCCGTGATGTCATCATTTACTCCTCGCCACTAGAGAAACATTCAAGTCACATAGATATAGTCTTAATTTTCTGTAAGAAACATTTGATTAACGTCAATCTATCCAAGTGTGACTTCATGATAAGATTGGTAAGATTATTGGGGAATGTGGTGTCTGATAAATTAATATCCATGGACCCATAGAAATTAGAAGTAATAATATATTATACAAGTCTCTAGAATATGTTAAATATCATGATCTGTATAGGTCTGTAAGTACTTTACCAACACCTTATCTAGGACTTCTCTTTATTAACATTACCCATGACCGCATTGAAAAAGAAGAGTGTTAAATTAAAGTGGTAAGATCTATGTGAAGTGTCTTTCCTTGGTCTCAAGAAAAGCATGACAAAAGCTCCAATACTAACACTCCCTATTCATAAGATTGGGAATGTAGTTTACAATGATAAATTAGGCATTGGTATTTGTGTAGTGCTAATACATAGAGAAAATGTAGTATTCAATGGGAAACTTATGATATAAACCCATGAAAAGAACTCAAATATGTATCATCTGGATCAACTAGCTGTGGTCCATGACCTGGAGTGCTGGATAAAATACCTCTTCAGTGAGAAATTTATTGTTTTCATAGGCCACTAGAACCTTTAATATATCTTAACATAGTGGGATCTGAACCTATGATAGAGGATCTATGTCACATATTTTTTGATGTTCAATATTTATATGACATATGCACCTGGTAAGGATAATAGCATTACAGTAGATGGGGTTTGTCTTAGTGGTAAACACCCCGTAATACTACATGGAAAATGGGGGTTCAAAACCCATGGGGCGCAGGTACTATAGCAGTACTGTAGCGTTGCTGTAGCAGCGGCGGAACTGTTCATCAGTGAGTAGTGTAGCGGAGGCTGGGAACTGGAGTAGTGGCGATACTGTGCGGTACTGTAGCAGTAGGTTACTATTCACAGAATGTGAATTGGCCTTTGAATTTGGGCCTACGGGATAGGTAATGGTCTACAAGCCCACTGGGCCTTCAGGATATGTAATGGGTTTCCCTCTACCCAGTTAAAAGAGGTATTTTCTTTGATTTAATAATAAAAATGAGGCTTTGGCCCCAACCATTTAAAAAAAGGATAATATCATTACTTGTGGTCTTATCTGTATGATTTAGGCTATCAACGATCTTGGTGAGTGTCTATCTGGGGATAATTAGTGCTTGATGAGTTTATTAGATGACTACAAGATGGATTCATCAGAGGTCCATGTTTCCGTGATGTGTATTCCCTTTTTTACTCACATGTTTTCTTATTGACTGGGTGAATGAGGAATTATATTTAGAATCAGAGTGTGTTTTGTTGAGGGAATAGTAAGCTAGAGGTGATCTGATACATGGGCTATTTTAAATTGAAAAAGATATGATCATAGTACATAGATGATTAGCTTTCCATGCTTCCATCATAGAGAAGATGATGAAGGTTTTTCATACAGATATATAGGAATTATAAACTTCTATAATGATGATGTAACACAAATTCATGTGTCAGTTTAAGTATCTATGGATAAAGAGAGACATTGATTGTTTTTTTATCGATTTATTACCTATTAGTGGATTAATTCTAAGCATCAATACCATGTTGGGTTTCCTAAACCTCTTTCTATACCCATTGAGAAATGTAAGGACACCGTGAAAAACTTTTTGACGGGGTTACCCAAGATGCTAAAGAGTCTAAATTTAGTATAAGTTATTACAGATATATTGATTAAAGTGTCGAACATTTTATGATTAGAGAGTCTCACCCAGTGGATTTACTATGAAATCTATATTTTTGGGAGACAATAAAATTACATAGAGTTATCATAAGAATTATTTCAAACACAGAATCACTTTTTTACATTAGGGTTTTTCCATGTCTTGCATACTTTCTTTGGGACTAAACTGATATTGGGAATGGTGTACCATCCTTAGAAAGATGGAAAATTCTAGCATACTATAATTATATTAGATTTTATGCTTTCATCTTTCATTCTATTATATTTTTGAGATTTGGATGATCACATAACCAGGGTTGTGTTCTCATAAAACAATAGGTATCAAGCTTCAATTCATATATAACCTTATAAGGCTCTTTAATAGAGGTTGTTTAATTCACTACTTTATTGGTATGAGATGAGGGATCCCCTTGGAGTTCATAAACCTAGCATAAGAGGATATCCTTAAAGTTTCATGTGGGGGATCATGTTTTCTTGATAGTAACTCCTCAGTTACATAATCAATTTCTAAGAAATAATGGCATAATATCATCATATTTTCCTAGATCCTTTGAGATCACTGAGTAGGTTTACATATTTTCATTCTCTATAGATCTTCCTTCTCATTATAATGGTATGCACAATGTGTTCCTTTAAAAACATTTGTAGGTACATACCAAAACAATCACATGTTATCAATATTGAAGATTTATCAAGAGATCCCGATACACATTATAAAGAGTGTCTTTTTCGTATTATAAATAGTAGTGAGAAAATACATCAGTCAAAGATAATAAAAATTGAATGGATATTTTGTTAGTATGGATGGGTCCGAGAGAAGAATTCAGAATGAGAGGATGAAATTTAGGCTCAGTGGCTTGATTTGTTCGATAATGACCCTTTGAGATGCTTCTCGAGGATAATCAATAAAGGAGGGGGATAAATATAACACTCAGAATCCTTTTTTCTTTAATGGAATCATTTTTTCCTAGTTTTCATATGTATTTTTACCATGTTTGGTTAATGGAATAATATATTTGAGATTATTTTATAATATTAATTGGTTTTTTTGAAAATCTTGATTGAAAAATAGTGGTGGATACATCATAGCACATATGGGAACACTATAGAAGTGGTAGTTACACTATAGTGGATTTTTCGAATTCATAGTGAGGTTTTTCATTGGAGGTTATTCCATGGTGTGATAAACCATGATTGAATATATTTTATAATTTTAGTTACAAATGGTTGGACAACCAATTCTCTTTGATATTTTTTATCTTAAATTATTAGTTACTTAAATCATTCTATGAAATTAATTTCAAATTGATTAATAGCATTAATTTTTGATTTGTGAGGAATATTTGAGTGCTAAAATGTGGATCCAAACCTAAAAATACTCTTTACCTATCCATTATTGTCCACCAAAATTGATATTTGAAGGACTGTATAATCAACTATACATCATCGACCCATTCCCTATGCCATTGTGTCCAGTGCTCCTAAATGACACAGTATTTTACCAAATGTTGTGGGGTACACATGTGTAACATGTCGATGGGCCCTATGTTATGTAGATCTTCCTTTAATACACTCCATACATTGTGGGTGTTACACCCGGTGTTGTACCACATGTTTCCAGTGCTCCACAATATTGTAGTTTCTATCTCGTATCGTAGAGACCACTATGATTCCAAAATCATTCCTTCTTCCTTCGTGAATTGGTCCTATTTTGAAGAATATCAACATTTGGAACATTTTCTATAATCTATATGATTCACTCCTCATTTAATTGCTCTAGAACCCATAACATTTTTGTTGGAACTATTTTTAGGATCCCTTAGTTTGTGATCATGTTCTAGTTGGTGCACATATGTGGTTCGAGTGATGATTCTTTCAAATCACCATGAAATTGAAATTGAAAACCATACAATATGGAGTTCATTATATTACTGGGCTTACATGTAAACTTTTTCCATTATTATTATTTGTTTTTGCATAATTGATATCCATGATTGATTGTGATTACATGTGGTTGTGTGTATAACCCATGAGACCCATTGACATTGGTGATTACTTGACTGATACTAGGATAGTTTACCATGTTTAATAGTGATCACATGTTGTTATCTACGATGTTATATACTCATGATGATATGTTACAACTTCCATGTATGATTCACCAAGTATGTCTGTTACCGTACTGTGGTATTTTTTATTAGAACCTGAGATAGGTGGGCCATCATGACATGTTTAACCCTTATAGAGGGAGTGCGATTCACATTCTATGATAGAGATGAGGGAATATACCACCTAGTGGAGGTATGTGGTATATATGGAGACCGTGTTAAGGATGCACTCAAGGTACCCTGGAATTTTCCATGTACCTGGTCGTCGAGGTTGTCTCATACCCAACTGGAGTATATTAGGAAGCATGAACAACTTGATGGATGTATGAAAATAGTATTCATGTTCACATGACACTATGAAAGGATTATATAATTGATTGTTTTGTTATTACTGATTTATTTTGTTATCCTTCGGAAATAGAGCTAAAGTAGGTGCACTTGGGGGGTTTGTGGTGGCATGATTATCGCAAAACCACTAGGTTTTTTTTTGGTTTATAATGTTATAATTTTTTTTATGGAACACACTTTTTATAATTGAGCACTCTAGGTCAAGGATCCATTGATGATACCCTTGAAAGTATTATATTCACAACTTTCTCGAGAATTTTGGTGCACATGTAGATTTCATGAGGTATCTGATGATGTACAATGATACTATGGTGGATATCTAACTAGAAGAGTGTGGAATATGTGGTGGACCGAGATAGACTTTTGGGGATCCAATATTTATGTATTTCTTTTTTAAATACTTTTCACACCAGCTATACTAGCCACTATGGGCCCACTTTTCATTGATTATAATTTATTCCCTTTCATTGTATTTTCATGGTTATAATGATTAATATTATACTATTCATTTTTTATTATTGATCCGATGAAATTATACTAAGGTTATAATCTCCCCAGTAATGGAATCAAACCTTCGTTACTAGTCAGAATCCTCTACCATATTGGGAGGTGCACATGAAGTCATGTGACTATCTAACTCGGACATGCTGGTTTGGGTCGATGTGTCACATTTATTGTGTTTTATAGTGATTTATCATATATATGGAAAATATTGACCTATTTTGGAAATATATAACAACTTTTTATACATTATTTATATGTGAAATTAGGAGTGACTATTTTTATTTTTCAATAAATGTTAAATTGGATTTGAATAAATATGTGATCCATACTTTCAGATTTTCCATTTTTTAATTTAGCCATAAGTATTTTGGAATAACTTTTTAACTAATTGTTTTTAGAACGATTTAAGATACTTTTTGGGTGTTCATTTTTGATGCATTTGGTTTGATTATAGTATTTATTAATATTTCATATTATCATAACTTATGTTAACCATTTTTTATATTGTTTTATGGTTATAAATATGAACTATTATTTCTCAGCATATATTAGATCTTTTGGTCTATTAAAATACTTTTTTAGTGCTTCAATAATAAAATAATAATCATGGATATTTATGATATGACATATAAAGAGTTGGAAAACTGCTCAAAACACACACGAAAAATGAAGAAACTATAAGAAGATATCTAGTAAGTATATTCTCTCACATACACTACCTATGTGGTAAAATAATTAATCAAAATCTATAAAGTTGAAGATAAATCTATTGAATCCTCTGTGGAAAATATTTCACAACTCTAATGGTAAGGTTTATGAAAATCACTCCCAAGTACAAGTATCATAATGCTAAATTCATTCTTCAAGAAATATTTAATAAATGATAAGTTTCCTAGGCTTAAAATCATTTTCAAAAGGAAATTTAATCTATGTAAATAAAATGGTAACATTAATATTCCACTTCATATAATTTATTCTAAAAATATTTTAAACCATTTTTTTCAAAATGAAGATAAAATTTTGAGGGGGAAATTTCGTTAGGGGGTTAACTATAAAAACTATGGATTTTAGATTGTATTTTTATTTTAATTAAATACTATGTAAAGTAGCATATGTAATTTAATACAACGATCATAATTGAAATTTGATATAATATAAATGTATTATTAGTCTATACATCTCTTATATCCCAGACATTATTTTGTAAGATATGTATAGGACGAACTACATCATGAAATATATGTTCAATGTTTTCCTCAATTAAATTTTTTTTGTTAGTCCTAGTAAATAATTGATATATTCTTAACAATAAGAATTTAATGATATAAGGATATGTTTAGTTGTGGTTTAAATAGAATATTTTTTATAAAATAAATTTTTCAGTATATTTTTGTATTTTCTTTTAAAAATTGAATTTTAATAAAAATTGAATTTTAATTTTATGTAATGAACATAATTTTTTGAATAAAAATTTCAATATTAATTTAGAGTGTTTTTTTATTTTTTAGAAATAGTTTATTTTGTGAATAGGGATCAATAAAGATTTTACAAAAAATGTCAGATTTATGACATAATCATGATATAAAAATGAATTGAAGGTTTTTAAATCCTCTTTAATAAAAAATTATTATTTTTATGAAAAAATAAGCAACATTTAAAAATATATTTTTTATCTTATAAATCTATATTTGACATTTTTGAAATTAATGTGATATTTTAATTAAAATAACAACTCTTCTCAATACTTATATTATAATTAACTCTTCAACATGTTAAATTACGTTGTTTGTTTTTTAATTAAAATAATAATTATGTTTTTTAAAATAAATTATTTATTTCAATGGAAATAAAAATGTTCCTTGATATTTTTATAAAAAAGGATTATTAAGCATAAAACATGGTTTTTTCTAAAAAATGGATTTCTGTTACATTTTTGGAACATATATTAAAAGTAATTATAAAAATTTTCGAATATAAGACATAGAAAATTGATTCATTGTTTTTGTATTATCATGTTTTAATTTTTAAATGGGATCTATATCATTTATGGTCCTAATAAATAGTAATAATGGTTAATGTTTATCACATTGGTTAATGGTAAATGGGGTAACCGTGGTTCAAACTATGGGATAAGTTCTCAAAATCGCTCAAAAACATACCTTTACATAATTGTATGATTTTGTTTTGAAACAAATCTCCCTATATTCTAAAATATATCAATTTAATGCCATATTAATTTTAAAATACCAATTATATTATTTTAGATAATGAATTACTAAAAAATTTCAAATTATTTATTTTAATAGCTCTAATAATTTTTCATTGGTAACAAGTTATGGATAGTTATATGTATTGATTTTGAATGTGAATATTTAATAATATTATTATTATTCATTTAGAAATTTTTAATGGTACAATTACATATAACACTCTTTCCCCATTGATGTTGTTCTTGGAAAAGTGACAGATAATTGAGAGTAAATAGTTTTAAAATATAGAAAGTGATGTCTTTTGGATTAGATAAATTATTTCATGATTTTGTGGATCCAAATGATTGGTAAGTAATTTTTAAAATATTTAAATTCAAGCTCCATAAAAATCGTTAGGGTTTAAACTCAAATTTTGTGAATTCTCCTAAAAATGACATTAAAGGTATCTGTATTGATCAATATTTAATATATTTTTTGAAAATTATTAAATATATATTAGTTTTCAAAATTAATTGAAAATGGTATATAATATCAATTATTTCCCACTTTTTATCTGACTTCCATTATTTAATTAAATTATAGACCCATAAATACTATGTATCTTGTTACCATAATAGTGGTTAATAGGGTTAATGAGGTGTTGAAATGATGTAATAATTGTTAAAATGTCATCACATGTGCAAATGTGTGGACTACCACCTCCATTATGTGATGCAAATTGGTTTTCATTTCTAACATACATGGAAGTTAATATGGATGGAATTAATGAATATATATGATATATATCAAATTATTATGGTTATAGAATGATATACTATTATATACCATTATTTATTTTTATTCATTTTAAAATGAAAACATGACACTTACGTACATATGAACTACCATCTCCATGAGGTGAATTAATTATATTTTCATCACCTACATTTATGAATTGTCATGAAGGTGTATATATTAACTAGATATTATAATTATAACCTTAGTGTGATTTTGGAGATTATGAAACCAAGAACACGGTGCAAGGATCGAGAGTATTAAACAATAACATGCAAGGTAAAAAAGTGTTAACACATGAATATTGATTTTAATGAATAATTGTTATCAAATTTGTAATTTTAAAATATAAGGTAATATATATTTTAATATAAGTATTAATATAGTATATGGTATAGATTTATAATAAATATAAATTTAATATATAATAATATAAGAGTACATACAAAGAACATAGGGACTTCATGTAAGGATTTCTATTAAAATCACATGTGTTGGGATTTATTAAGCTTGAATATGATTTGGAGGAATTATATAGTGACCCTATCCTTTTACACATTACATTGCATGATATTAGGCATTATTAAACATTATATTACAATTCATGGATCAGTAAATCTAGTTTCATTGGAAGACATTGTGCATAAAATTGAAAACGTGGGACTAAATAAAATCTTTATTTATTTATCATCTATTATTATCTCATAAATTCTATTGAGACCTTAAATATTCATAGTATAACATAAGCATAACATGAAAAATGGGATGAACTAAAAATCACAATAAGGTAATAAACATCAATGTAATTCTTATTATATGGGATAGAAGGAAAACAATGATGATATAAAAAGGAATGAAACATGATTAAATATAAAAAATCATAAAATGTATATCATGGGATCACATAATCATGGAATCAAAGTAATGGATAACAAAAAACCTGACCATATCAGGATTTAAGGATTATTTCACAAAGAGTAGCATGAGTCCTGGATAACCACCAAAACTGTTGCACATTGATCACAAGTGAAGGCTAACCACCAAGACTATTGCACATGAATTCTCATTAGACTAAAGATTACCCAATTCAATGGATCAATATATGGTTGAACCCATACTAAAATTTTCATTAATATGTGTGATACATGTTTAATTATACATAAGGAATAAAACATAGAAATAAGGGTTCCCCATGGTAAAAATTGGATATTATAATCATGTCAAAAGAAATAACATAAGGGAATATCACAATGGTGTCCATAAGGGAAAGGATTTAAATCATACATAGACATTAATAAGTTAAAATAGTCATATATCATGATATTGTTTTTAAATTATGCGATAACATGTAAAAATAGTATCTAATAATCTTTATAATTAAGACATTTTAGTGCAGTTTACAGAACATATAAATGAGAATTTAATATAAAAAAATGGAATAATATTTCAAATAAAACCAACTGTGGCCCTAGAATTTTTTCATAATAAAATGTATTATTTTATAAAAACAATGGCGGCCCAAAAAATATTATAGAGAGCACTTGAAAATGGGTAAGAATTTTTGAAGTTCCCTTAAATCGGGCTTACTTAATTGGAAGAATCGAGTAGGGAAACTTATAAAAACATGTATATACCCAAAAAATAAGGATTGATAGATATTGATAGATGATTTTGGAACACATAAACAAAATTTATAATATTTACATAAAAATAAAATATAATTTTATTTTAGTAAAATGAGAGGAAGAGTAATCGGAATAAATATTGGAGGTTCGAGTAGAATCCCTTACCATAAGTCTGAAAGTGTTTTTCAGGAGATCATAATGTCAAAGATAATCATATTAGTTCATTAGATAATATATTCAGAAACTATTCTGTAGGTATTTTATTTATTATAAATTTATTAAATTCATTTATGGAATTTTTTATGGGTTAAGATATTCAATTTCATTGTTTAGGTGCGTTGGTTTCATTGGTTTTCATGATCGGTTTACTTGTATACATGTATAAAAGGTCCAGTAAAGTGGGGGTAATTCTCCCTAATTGAAACAATATATTATTAATGATCTATAAAGTCAATATTGGTCTTATAAATAATTTTATGTAGTTATTAATCATCATTAGATAAATAGTTAATGATAATTGTTTGGGTTTATTTTGGAGATTTTCGATCACAACAAACTCATTTTGTTTTATAAATTAATATCATGTGAAAAAATGATTCCAAAAAATTACATAATATATAACACATATATTATCATCTGATTCAACCATAAAAATGGTTTTATGACAAGAATTTAAAATGATATTGGAAATTGAAAACATCGTCATCATTGAATGTGATAAATTAAAACATCAAAGATAATATTCTCATTTTTTGTTTAAAAGAATAGGGAAAAGATGGATGATGGTGAATTATTCTATATGAATAACAAAATTACAGAATATTTATGGTATGAGAATTACCATAACAATTGGATAAGGGGAGTGGAAGAGAGAGTAAGTATAGAATTATTTGGAAAAGAAAAAAAATTGGAATATGACTTTACCTCATGAATTTATCTTCCTTAAGAGCCTACTTATGGGTTTGTTTTTGGTCATCTGTTAAGACGAAAGACTCATAGAAGTGGGGTATGGGATTATTAATTTATTTTAATATAATTTTGACAAGGAATAAGTCTTTAGTGGTGCGAGGAGAGAAGTTGGTGGGGGATGCTTCTATTACGGTGGAGAAAATTGTTTTCTCATTATGTTATTCATGAGTTTATTATATTGGATCAAGACCATGAATAGTTTGAGAATTATCATAAATAATAACAAAATAATTAATTTAATTTTGATATTATAGTTCTTACATAATCTATGAATCAATGAATATTTTTTTTAACATATAAGGTATATATACCATAAATTACCATGTTTTACAATTCAATAAAAAATCACGTAATTTTGAAAATCCCAAAAATTCACCCTAACAATTTGTCAACATGTATAATTCAAAATGAAATTCATTTTAAGAAAATATTTTTCTAAATATGATTAATAAATTAATTAAAATCATAATTTATTTGGAAAATATAAATTTTAAAAATATAAATGCTTTTAGAAATCTTTAAAAAAATAATGCATCATGAAATTATCTAATAATGATAATGAAACAAAATATAAATTTATCAATACATTTAATGAAAATAAATATATTTTTTTAATTTATTAAATTAATCAAAAAATTGTAATTAAATATTTATGCCTAAAAAAATACAAAGACATAATTAACAACTTTTAAAATATTTATTTACCTTTACATTGATATAATTATATGATATAGTCACATATAAGATCGATAAATTTTCATTATAAATTCATTGGTGACATTTCTATTGAACTGTCTAGTTTTCTATTCATAATGGTCTGTTTACTATTCCAAAGGTCATGTTACTATTCATTTGGTATATGTCCCTCATCTTGTAAAATAGAATTTTATTTCATTCATTATTCATTTATAATGTTTTTATTGTGTTTTGTATGTAATTTTATTTGATTGTACTATAAGACATAATTATTGGAATTGAAATTTCATTGATAGAATCTTTGGTCATTAAATTCTTCCCCCCTTATGAAATTTCAACCTCAATATTTTGTTTTATATTCTAAGATCAAATCATGTGTGGGTACTTCTCCTTCGACGCTTACTCTTGTTCCTAGGTCGCCTCTTCATACTTATAGTTCTTCCATAGTACCATGACCATGTGAGTAGCCTTTTTTCATATAACATTATCTCTATAATTTAAGATCTTCTTGGGCTACTCCTCATATGAATGATCATTCACCAACTGTACCACCTTTGATGAAAGAATATGTGATGGATCTAGTATGTACATACCTAAGATGGATAAGTCGAATACCTAGTGTACTGGAGAAAAGGTTATTTAAATTTGTAGTTGATAGGCCATCTCACCGACATGATCAATGATCTCAAAGGGGCCGATGTACTAGTAAGTTAGTTTTCATTTCTCCCAAAATTCCATTATTTCTACCGTGGAATTATGTGGTGGAATACCATGTCTCAACCCATAAACTCAAGCTCCCATCGAAGATAGTCTTCATTGAATTTTTTTTCAACTTTGGGCATCCATGATGTGATGTTGAATGGGTTTTAAATTTTTTTTACCACTTCATTAACCATTTCTGGTCCTCAAAGAATACGCTCACCAACATCATCCCTTCATGTAGATTATCTACACCTTTTCCCATAAGAGGATTCATATGGAGCCATTTGGATGCTGGAGTGAAAACTATTGTTCTAAGAGACCTCAACTAGAGGCAGATGTTGGCACCATCCACCTTTGAAGTTTATAGAACATGCTCTAAACATTTCCTCTAGTGTTTTAATAGTTCACTTAGATTGTCCTTCAGTTTGAGGATGACAGTTCGTACTGTAGTTTAGATAAATTCTTAGAACGTGTTGGAGACTTTTCTAGAACATCGAGGTGAATCTAGGATATTGATTATATAAAATTGATAGCGGTACTCTAGGAAACCCTACCACCTATTTGATATATATCTGTGAAGGTTGATCCAATGAGATTTCCACTGGAATTGTGATAAAGTGAAATGTATTTGTAATATGATCCACAATAAACCATAAAGTATTGTTCCCTCTGTATGTCTTTAGATGTCTGGTGACAAATTCAATGATGATGTTTTCCCATTTCAATGTTTGTATGGGTAATAGATATATAAACCATTTAGAAGTTTTCCTATCATCCCTCACTTACTAACATACCAAACACTTTGATCTATATTCAGTAGTCTTCTTCTTCGTCATATTATCCCACCAATATTTCTCTCAGCGATCTCTATATATCTTTTTTCTACCTAAGGAAATATAGAAGGTTGAGTTATGTGTGTCATTTAGAAGTTCCTTCTTTATCTATGGATTGGATTGTACACATAATTTTGACCCAAATTTCATGAATCTGTCATTTTCAATCTTGAACTCAGAGGATTCCCCAATTCTCATAGCTTCTACCCATTTTTGAATTTCAATATAATTTTTTGGATCATCCTTTATTTTTTCCATTAAGGATGGCACGTAAATCATTATAGAAATTAATGATGATGATCCTCACTTAATTATTCCCATGTACATCCATTTAAATTTAATATGGTTAGATCCTTCTAAATTTTTAGAATTGATACTAATGTAGGATCCTTTCTACATAGAGCATCTTTAACCTTATTTTCCTTTCCAGGATGGTAGTGGATTGACCGGTCATAATATTTTATGGGCTCCAACCATCTTCGTTGTTGAATATTAATTCCCTTATTTGTGAATGTATATTTTAGACTCTTATAATTAGTATACATCTTAAACATCTCTCTATAGAGATAATAAATCCATATTTTGAATGAAAAGATCACAACCACATACTACAAATCAGGGGTTGGATAGTTTCACTCATTAACTTTTCAACTTACTTGAGGTGTAGGCTATCACTTTATATTTTTTAATTAGTACACTTCCTAATTACTTTTAATCATTTTTTTACACAATAAGGATTTCTACACCTGTCAGGAGTGAGATTATTGGCATAGTGATTAGACACTTTTTGAGATCGTTAAATCTTTCCTCACGTTCTTAAGTCTAGAAAAATACCACTCACTAAGATGTTAGATGGGTTATGGGGTTTGAAAATTATGATAAGTTCTTATGAAATCATCAGTAATACCCAACTATAACATGTAAGCTATGGATCTCTATTACATAGGTTGGTATGGGCCACTCCTCAATTTCCATTGTCTCCAAGGGGTCCACAATTATTCCTTTGTTGGTGATAAAATTCCACAAAAATGACACTTCCTCAATCAAAAACTCACATTTACATGACATTTCATATAGATTATCCCTTCTCAAATTCTTTAGTACAATATTAAATTTCTCATCGCGTTCCTCCTTACACGTGGATTATATTATAATATCATCAAAATAAATACTACCAAAAATTTGTAGATGTAATCTCTAAAGACTATATTAATTATATACATGAAGATCGTTGGAGCATAATTGGGTCTAAATGGAATCACTATGAAAGAATTGTTTACATACATCATTTGAAATTTATTTTTGGGAATATCTTCCTTCCTCATCATTAATTTGTGATATCCCAACCAAAGATCCACCATAGAGAAATTATGGTCCCCATATAGCTGATCGACCAGGTCATATATCTTTAACATGAGATACATGTTCATTGTCATGATATTATTGAGCTCATGAAAATCAATACAGAGGTGCATTGTTCCATACTTATTCTTGACAAAGAGGAAGGTTGAACGCCATGGTGATGCACTAGATCATATAAAACCCATGTCCAAAATTTATTTTAACAACTTCTTCAGTTCATCCACCTTATTGGTGGCTATTCAATATGGTGTTCTTGAAATATATACAGATCCATCAATAAAATAAATTGAGAACTCAACCACTCAATCATGAGTGAGACTAGAAAACACAATGGGGAACACATCAGTGTAATCCCTCATAATGGGCATGTTTTCAATCATGATTTTCTCCTTTGTCTTAATCATTTGATCCAGATATTCTTATTCGTCAGGCAACGATTTCCACCATTGAGACAATGATTCGGAATTATATTCATCTTCTTCATTAAACTTGTATTGAATTGGAGGATGCTTAAGGATATGAAGAGTGATCTTCTTTTCTCAATAGTTGATGTTGGATTTGTATAAAAATAGAAAATCTATGCCAAATATTGTATCGAACTCCTACAAAGGATGTATGACATGATTTTTTTGGAGGTTAAGTCCTCAAACATTAACCTAGGAGGAGTTATATACTTTAGATTTAAAATTTCTCCATTTTCAATTATCATAGATAATTCAGCCTCAATATAATTAGGTGTTGTTTTATTAGTTCTACTAAACTTGGAATATAGTCACGAATTCACAGAACTAGTGTAAAATTGTAAGTGATATATTCATGATTGAATCACCGACATACTTATCACCAAGTCATTGTATAGATCAATCTCAATAGTATTGATTGAATAAATTCTTCCTTGTTTCCATGGAGGGGGTTTTGATAACCTATGAAAATCCTAGTCTTAGGGAAATGGTTTTCATGATGACCATATTCCTTGTTATTGTAACACTTCACAACTGGTTGAGTGTTGATCTGAACCTGCCTTTCTTCCTCCACGTTAGTGGAATTTTTCATATCCCTTTAGAAGTTCCTAGAGAGATGTCCTAATATTCCACATTTCAAACATTTCCTAGTTCCCTTTAAATAGTTCATAGGATACATCTTCTCGCAATTCTTACATGTGGTATGTTCAGTCTTCTTTTCATCATGGGATTTATCTACTTATCCAGCCAATTTAGTCTCAATTTGACACTTTTTTCACTTGGCCCATGAGACCACTAAAACTCTCTAATATTTTTTTCAACCATTAGGGAGAAACATATAATCTCCTCATAGCTATCAAAGTATCATATCACCAACACTTTTTGTAGAATTAACTCTCTTTCGTTAAATAAGCAATCCACATTTCTTTTGGTGTTCATGGAATAGCCAGACGCACATCTTGAAAGAATTGTAAGGTTTTCATCATACTCCACAAAAAACCCATATTCCTTCTTTATAAGCCGGACTAACTCTCATTCTATCTTGATATGGAGGTTTTGCAGAAAATATTTTTTGAAAAGCATTTTCTTGAATTCCTCCCAATCTGTGGAATCAATTCCCTCCTTGGACTTTGTTTTTTTTTATTATTTCCAAAACAGATCGGCTTCCCCATTAAGATAATTGACTGCTAGTACAACTATAACTTTTTTTGAATACTAGAGGATAAGGAATATTATTTTAATGGAGTCAATCCACTGTTCCATGAGAAGGGGATCAGAATATCCACTAAACGAGGGAGGCCTTTCCCACGTGAAATATTTGATGTAAACATTATATACCATTGGAGAAGGTGGGTGTTTAACATGATTAAATTTATCATGTAGAATTTGATCTATTTGGGAATGTTTTGTAATAATTTTGTGACCACCTATTCTGATCATATTTTTATTATCCTTAAATAATTATTACATTTACTATCACATTGATTGTTGGCCCATGTTCTTTTAGTTCCCATAATTAACTAAGTAAACGAATTTACAATAAGGGGGATCAAATTATGAACCAATAATATTAATAAAAGGTAACATTGTACACAAATAGATAAACTTGAATGAGATAAGTATATCATAACTTATGGTTCTTTAGTTTTCAATCTAGGTAATCCATGATCTCTTTCCTTACATATACTCTTATGGGACTTTTTCACCTCAATAATGGTTCCTAATGTGTTTATAAATTTACCAAAGAATGTCCCATGGTAGTGTCAAACCAGGTGCAATGTAAGGCCCAATATCATGTACCATGATACCCCGATTCAGGCCTGAAACACCTTGTAGTGGTTGTTACTCCTATGTAAATATGTTCCTTAACCATTTCCACTTGTAGTATCTTGAAAGGGATTTATTTTCATGAAACCCAACTTACATTAGACTTAATAAAATCAGATATGTATTCCTAGAATTAGCCTTATCCAAGGTGTTCTTAGTAATTTTATCTATTCCTGATCACTAAAAAGTAATGAAATATTCTCTATTACAAACTATAGTGACCCTCTCATTTTTTCACATAACATTACTTGATTTTATGCATAATTAAACAACATATTAAAAGACATGTGTCATATAGTCTTCTGTATTTGGAATACTAGGTACATAAAACTAAACATATGGGACAAAATATAAAACTGATTTATTTACCATCCATTATGATCTTCTCAAATTCTTTAATCCCTTATATATTCATAGAATAAATTGGGGATAACAAGAAAAATGGGATGCGATTAAAATCATAGTAAGGACATAAGTATTAAAAAATGCTTTGCCCATAGGTTTAAAGGAATAAGATAATGATATCAAAAGGGAATGGAACATTATTAAACTTAAGGACTTATAACATTTTGAACTTGGGATCATAAAATCAAGGAATCATAGTAATGTGGAAGTGTAAAATACAGACCCCTCTCACTTCTAAGATGGTGGATTTAATGGTGGGTTACATGACCTCAAATGCATCCCCTCGTATTCTAGAGGCTTACGACTAGTAGTGAGGGTATCGAGAGGTTATAGTGGGGAGACTATACCCTCTTATCCAATTTTTATTGTGGTATAATATAGTATAAGAAAAATAGAATAGTGGAAGTAGTAATTAAATATGAGACAAAGAAGTGGAAGAAAAAATATAGAAAATTAAAAAAGTAGAAAACATTTATTATATAGTAGACGAATGCATGTAATGGTGGTGATAAATTCTAGAATTACTAAACAATAAAACATGATAGACAGCAGAATGAAATAATAATGAAAGGATTGAAATGCCCCAAGGGTGATCTCCTTGAGCACCCTATGCTCTAACTTGGTCCTTTTCTCCTAACTCCCATATATAAACAGCACAGTATGAGAAATCAATCATCGTACATAGTTCTACAATCCAGAAAAGTCTACTCTGGTACCCTAATGCAATGGCAGCTTGAGTAGGGTGTAAGATATAAATCTTAGTAGGCCAACCCCACTAATGTCTAACCTAATATAGATAATGAATTGTAATTAAAAAATTGTTCCATGTTAATTAATGGTGCATGATATCAATTAAAACTAGCAACTTGGTTTGTGTTCCTAAACAGACAACCTTCTCATACAACCATCTACGGCCTAAGTTGGAAATATGAAACGAATTCCTGTAAGAAATATCATGTTTATTTATATATAAAAAGGATATAAATCTGATTAAAAAATGAAGAATACCCCAAACCTATGATTTAACTTCAGGTCTAATATATTTATCAAAAATGGGTTCCATAGTAAATTAGAAAGCAATCCCAAACTACAAGTGAAACCAAACAACATCTTTATTATTATTATTTTGATTTTTTAGAGTCAGTGTCTGAGACCATCATAAAAGTTATTTATATGGTAAATCATTAAAATTACCCCATACCATCGATCCCATCTAAAAAAATATTTAGAAAGACCAAGTACCACTCGATTCATGGCAATACCATGATTCCATTCTGGTATCACACAAAAGGGGGTCGAGTATCACCCGTGGAATGGCGTAGCCATTTTACATTGAGTCAGTCCTCGAAAATCATTTAAGGAAAATGTATCACTCATAAGTATTTAGAAAGCCTAGGGAAACCATTGTCTCATAGAGTCTAAGACTACTTTTCCCCAGCGCACCATTGTATAACCACTTGAGCATGAGATTCCTTACATGGGCCCTTAATACAGAACGTGTGGTCTCACATAGCCTGTATCAAGTGAACAATAGTAAGAAAAGCACCTTACAAGTAAAAAATCAATAAATATATCACATGGTAAACATATACCTGAATCATTCTAATATAACAGGCATCATGAGCCATAAGATATTCAATCTATCATGTAAAACAACTCACGATATCAATATGGAATAAATAATTAAGCACAAAAGTAAACACATAAAAATTAAATTACAATATTTTAACAATAATGTCTCAAGATAACAAGTTCCGAAAGAAGATCAAATGACTACAATAGGGCATCACAATTTCGAACATTCATGAGCAATATAATGTAAACAAAATAATATGACATCAACGTGCCTTTATAATAGGTTAGTAATGAAATTAAATAGTACAACCTAACCGAAATGTTCATGTAGGGAATTCAACACAAACTATCATGTTACATTAATAACTTGAAGAACAAGGCATGAGAGAATTTAGGCGTGAAACACCCAAAGGGGTGGCCAAAGGCAAGGCGAATACCCTGAATGGGCTTCTCTATAAGTGAAGACCACAATGGAAAATGTTGAGAAAACTATAAAATTTAGTAAGATATGACAACACATTGTCGGAAGGTTGCAGCGAGCTGCAAAGCACTGTGACATCTAAAGATAAGAAAAAATGAAAATGAATCATAAACCCTACACAAATGATTTACCAATTCGTTCAATTTACCTAAACATGTAAATCTCATTTGTAAGATTCAATGGTAAAAAAGGAATGTCTCATGATTGAGGCATATACCAAATTGGAAATGTATGATAAATGAACTGGATGAGTAAATTTATATTATTCATAGTGAATAAAATCTAACTAGCCAAAAAAACACCAACAAGAGGCATATGGAAAACAGAAACCAAATCTAAAATTGATATGAATAACTATTACAACTCTTTATTTTAGAAGAAAACGCACCTCTGTTGGAGGGGTTTTATTATAAATTCATGTAAATTCATTATAATGAAACTAATTTAATTGCATTTAACATTTATTCTAAAACTCATTCAGCACAAATAAAATGGAATTAGTTAAGAAACTAAATAAACATAATTATCAATTTCTATTTTCGGAGACAACGCACCTCCGCTAGAGGGTTTCTATTATAAACCCAAGAATTTATTATATTTCCACAATTTAAAACATTTAACACTTCTATCAGAAATCACACTCAATTCACATTAAAAGGGAATTTAATATATATTTATTGTATTATGTAAAAACTAATAAAAGGGAAGTACAGAATTTATTATATATATTAATTAATGTATTCCTTAATTTAAAGGGAATGTGAATGGGATCCTAACTCAAAGTGGATCCTTTCCATTCACTTCATCTCTTGATTCTTTCTAACTAAAGGCCAAAACTCCCCAACTAAGCATACACACTTTCACATACATGAAAGGACATGTTTCCCCTTTGCAGACACCCACATATCCTAGGGTATGCACTAGAAGATCCTTACATATATGTTTATATGCATATGCATGTATTCTCTTAGCTACGTATTTGTTTAAATATATATACATGTAAAACTTATCCCCCTATGAGTATAATCACTGCCATGGATGATTTATCACATAACGGGTGAACCCACATATATACATATTTACATACCTATGCACAAACAAGGGAGTTTCGTTAGACTCTAGAGACTCAAAACCACTTGACAGAGTCCAACACACTATGAGGTAAATTCTATCAACTCTATATCACCCAATGAACATCATATTTCATGGGAGAATCCAAATAACATGTTTAAATCCTTACCTCAGTCAGCGTTTGTGAACCAAATTGACCGTAAACCACACAAAACAATGCAAATACATACCGATTAATTTATAGGGAGTCGATAACACATAAAGGACCTAATTAAATAGGTGAAAAATAAGAAGGAACCACAAAAACATACCTCAGAACAAAACCGGTGGACCAAAACTGATCAAACCGCTTTGCCTTCGATAGAGGTTGCTGGAACACGTAAGATAATGCACCAAGAGACCTTCCTCATAACTCTAGAAGAAAATAAATCCAAAACAAAAATCAACTTGAAGGAGTTAGGGTTTGGCCAAACCAAACCAGGTGACGATTTGGTCAAATTGAACCCAAAAATGAGGAGAATAGAGAAGGAGATGACTCACAATGATGGATTTATGGAGATTTAAGATGAAAACCGGTTGGGAGGTGAGGATCAAAGGATGGCCAGAGAGGGGGTGTCGCATGGACGGGAAGGAGCCTGAGGGGGTGGGGAGTCAGGAGTGGGTAAGAGGGGGATACCCCCTATGCCTCTTCCTTAATACTAATTTAAATAAAAAATAAAAAAATTAATATATTAATAATAATATTTATTATTATAATAAAAAAATAATTATATTAATAATTATATAAATAATTATTTATTTATTTATTATTATTATTATTAAACCCATTATTATTATTTTTCCATTTAATTATTTTTAATTTATATTCCATTTTAACTTTTCATTTAACTAATTTATTTTTCTTTAAATAAAAACACACGCCGCAAAATCAGCTCTCATAGAGAAAAAGGGTCTGACATTCGGTTTTTAAGACATCTACTCTGCCTAACCAAAATTTTTAAATTTCATCACTTTTTTCGGTTCAATACGTTGGAAGATAAAACCTTCCCACCCTAGGAATTATCATCCTTGAGAAGATTTTAGAAAAAATGCAAAAATCACCCAACCAATAAGGATAGCGAAAAATGTTCACAAAGAGCCCCAAGGTGTCTTCGAATATCGAACACACCTTCAAGCATTAGATAGAAAAGTGGCACATAATCCATTATGATCTGAGCCAACACTAATTTTCCAACTGACACAATATGATGGTGCTTATCAAACCCTTTTTCCATGAAACACAACCATGTCACCATCTCATTAATCCTCTATCCAATTTTACTTCCCAGCTTAGGCTTTAACATTAGAAAGTGGAAAATTCCCCATCAATCATAAAGCCCATGTTGAGTAATATTTTTTTACTAAAATTCTTGGTTTACCCAAAATGCACTTCCATCCCCGAGAAACTGAAGGATAGACTTATAATATCCTTAAATGATGTTTTAAAGAAGGAAACCACTACATGTTCCCTTCCCAATCCTTTTAAATTTATTCACATTTATCTTTAGTTTAAAATTTTACAAGGTTTAAAAGAAACGTCATGTAAAAAATTTAAAAACAGCACTGAGAACATGATTTAACTATTTCAGCCGAGGGAAAATCATGTCACTACAAGAAGAAAACACAATGTAGTAATCTAAAACATAGAACACAAAATATTAATCATAGAGACATCCTAATAAACACAGAATCATTATACAAGGAAAATGTACTAGTAAATAGGCATCATTAAAATATGAATGAATGCTAAATATATCATGGAATCATGTTATATGAATAGGCATTCTAAATAAATAAAAAATAATGAATACATTTAAGGCACTCAATAAAATCAACAGGAAAACTAAAATGCAAATACATGGCATGGAACTATTCATGACATGCGAATTTTTATGTGCCTAATATGATGCATGTTTTGTTTCATCCTTGACTTCATAGGACAAGAGTAAAATACAAAAAATATAATAAATCTATAGGTAGTAGAAATTACACCAATCACTCAATGTGAAATCATATCAACTATGATATCAAAAATCATAAACATCAATTCCCAGGCCTAGTCACATTTTCATTTTCCATGTTTTCAGTTGGACCTTATAAAGAAAACCATAGTAACCAAATATCATTAAAAGGAACACATCAATGCATATATTGCATGGAGAACTAAGGTTCCAGGATCAGTGTGAATCACTGAGTGGTGGGGGGATTAATTAGTGATCCCATTAAATTTTCTACAAATTGATTCTTTCCAATTCAACCTCTATGACTGGTTAATGCTTTGATCCAATCTTCTTCTGCCTCATAGCCTTACCATGAATGATGTTATAATTGTAAAGGAACTGAAAAAAAGGATTCACAGGTTTTGGTTCAGAGACCTACTCTTTACGGGGTTGTTTATTCTCCCCTATACAGATTCTACACAATAATATTATTATCAATTAAAATGGTTGATACAGAGTCCCACTATATATCTGTTGATTTCCCTAGGAGGTTCTTTATACTACTTCTCACAGTGTTATAGGATTCCCACTTTCTTTCTCTAGAGTCCCACTAAAGTCTTCTTCTCCTCCCTTAATCTCACATGTTTCTTCTATCACTTGAGTCACACGAGAAGATTCCTTCTTCAAGTTCTCTCAAGATTCACTCTAGATTGATCTTATTCTCTTCCCACACATGCTAGATGAATCACACTTACCTGTGTATCTATTCAAGAATCTTAAAATACCTTTGGTAAGGTCTATTGGTCCAGCTCAATAACTCTGATCACTTTTTTGATCAGTCCTCAGTTACATAATTCATGAGAAATTATTTCTTCATCAAATGAAGACCTGACCTCACTTTTGTGTCTGAAAATGGTGAAAACACCCATTTTAAATAATTAATGAGTAATTCAACATAGTATTATCTCTCTCTTCCTTCTTATATTATCAAATAATGTCAACATAGATATAAGATCTCATTTTAATTCTACCTGGATTCAGTCTCAATTGTCATATACTTCGTGCATGGATTTCATGGAATCCAAACTTATTGTTTTTTGAATATCTCAATTAATTTTGATTAATGCATTAGTTTCATGGAATTGGTTCATCTAGTTTACACAAATTCACTCACAATCATGATTCTTCCATTTATGTTTCTTCACATGTGCATGTGCATGCACACATCCATGAAAAATATCCATAGTCTCTCTTTCTTCTGTTAAAACCCCACATGGTATAATCTTTTGAGAACACACACATACTCTTTCTTTTCCTCACTTATATCACACACACATTCTCTTCTTCGTTTCTTTTCTCACACACACTTACTATTTTGTTTAGGTTCAATTTAACTGTGGGTTTCTTCACACCTGAATGGGTAATTTATTAGTGGTTGATATTCATAATTCTTATTCCTTCTTCACATATGCACCCATAATTTTTTTTTTTGTGTTTTTTTTGTATGCACATGATCTCCACCATACTTGCACCCTCTTACTTCTCTATTATTTCACAATCAACCCGAATGGGTATGTGGGCGGTGTATGTGTGGGGTTTTCTTCTATGGAGGGTTCCAATTCTTCCCTAAGGGTAGTGTATGTGTACAATTTCCTTTTATGAACATTCCTTTTATTCTCTTCATGAATCCAAGGATTCACGAGTTCTTCTTCATCATGAAAACGGTATGGCACATTGGGTCTTCTTATTCTTGCAAGGAGTGTGTGTGGTTCATCTTCACAGAACCAAGATGATTCTTGGTTCCTATCTTTGTGGATTCTAATACTTTTTTGATTGAACCTATTTTTCTTCAGCGAGATGCTTCTCGCGAAGACACATGAGGGTTTGAAAGAACCTATCGTGTGCTTGCGTATTTCTTCCGTCGCACAGTGGTTGCATCTTCTTTGTCAAACCAAGTCGGTTTATGGTTCTCCTTTGCACTGGGGATGCATGGAACCTTCTCATCAAATAGAAGGGAGGTGTGAAAACACCAACATTTCTCAAACCACAGGTGTTTGAGTTGGAAATGTTTCTTCAGAGAAACATAAGCACCTTTTTCTAAGAATGGTAGAAAAATGTTTCAACTAGGTGCCTCTCCATTCTTAGAAGAGGATGCTCATTAACATCCATGAGGTTCAAGGATTTTAATGTCTGGGATATCCTTCTTTTAAAACATTCAAACCACATGCCAACATATTCCGATTTTGTTGGTTTTTTCCATTCAATGAGGTTGTTTCATAGTCGTTGAGAACATCACATGCATGTGTTTAACATCAATTTCAAGGAATCGGTTTAAGCACTCGAGTGGAAATATGTAGCCTTCCACCTTCAGTTTCGTCAGCCATGCGGGATCGTCATGTTTAATTTCATGCATGAAACAATTAATACATGCATGATATCGTGGATTACAATTATTATTTTCACTGGTATCCATCATCAAAGGTGGCTAGATTATTGATCACAGTGTACATGCAGTGGTGACAGTGCACTGGAGTTTTTATGGTGGCCAGAGGTTGAATACGACCCTAAAGAAAGATCAGATGGCTCTGATTCAATTAGGCCAGAAATGAGAATAGATGAGTGGTGGTGGTGAGAATATCAGATCCAAACTGAGATGTGTGGCTGAGATCTCACCCAAGATCATATGGATGGTGGGTATTACTGATGCGGTGAAATTGTTTCCCACATTGAAAGGAAGATGCGGCTTCCTAGTTGTTTAAATATCAAACCACTGCAACTGACCACCAGAATACTCCTTCCACCTCCACAGTATCCCCCCGTACCATGTTCACCCTGCGGGCGCACTTCCGTTCCCACTTTCTACTCCAGGGGCGTGCTCCTAGCGCCAACTATGCACCATTTCCACACAAAACGATCACTGTGCATGCTCCTACAGGCTTATACATGATCTATTCTCCAACCTCATGTAGGGATAGATTTGTGGCTTCCCTCAAGTGTGGTTGACCCTTGGGTGATGTATGTTCCTGTGGTCGAGGACCTCAGCTGTCTTTCTAGGTTGGACCTATTTTTTTACAAAGTATCATAAAAATTTGATAGCATAAAATAAAATTCATGGATATTTTCAAATTTCTCAAGGCCTCCCCCTCTTCTCTTTTTCTTCATTCACCATCATTCATTCGTTTCATTTTATATCATGAATCCCAAATATCTTCAATACATTCCTTTAATCTAATCATACATGATCCATCAATAATTTGTTCATTCCTTATAAATTAATGCATAATTCATGGCCTTCTTGATTCCATGTACATGTTATCCATTAACACATATCTTGGACTTTGAGGATCAGCTCCAATAATCATCTGATTTTATTCATGGACATCATCCAATTACAAGCTATTGGATGGATCTTCAAAATTATTCATTCAAGTAATTATTGTATGGCCTTCTTCAAATTGTGTTACAAAATTTAATTCAGTGACACATGTCTTGGAATTTAGGATCACTTAAAAAATCATATAATTTGACAATATTGAGAATTTCCCAAGTGTGGCAACCAATACTATGAATTCATTAAAATTTTCAATCCATCATAAGCATTGTAAAAACTTTATCAGATTTATAGCACTAATATATTCCCATATCATTGATCTCCATTTCCAAGAACATTTCATGTTCAATGTGTGTTTTTTAATGAGTTAATAACTTTACATTAAGCATCACCACATCAGTCATCATCAGCCTCAATCACAACATTTCCACACACATATTAACACATTATTGAAAACAAATGCAACACTATGCTCAAAAATCTCATTATTTTTATTTTTTTTGTCAATACCACTTAAGCACTATGGGACAATATTTATTCCAATCATTTCTCCCCCTTATTGGAAAAAAAAAGAAAACGTTATGTGGGGTCTTTTCTAAAACATTTATCCTCCCTTTAAAGAATATCTTCTTTAACCTTTCTGTGAGAGAGGGATGATGTAACACGGTTCACTTCTGAAAGAACCATTAGTTAATCAAATCTAAGTCTTATTTAGATAACCCAGTGTAGAAAAAAAGAGATATATGACCAAGGTTTTCAATGTTTTCCATAAACAACCATACATGTGAAATCATGCTCAGTGTTTATCACTTCTTAACCAAGGTGATGGAGATTTCCAAATTTATCAATGAAATGCTAAATCGCACTAATAATTGACCAAAAATGTCCAAAAGATATATTGAAAATATAAGTCTCTCCTTTCATCCCATCTAGTCATCAATCAGGCACTCCCTTTAATTGACATGATAAATACAATTAAGAGAAAGGTATGAAAGTGTTATTGGGAATAACTCATGTTTCAACTTGTAAAGATGATATGAATTTCGTGATTTTTTATGCCATAATCCTTGATATCATGTTTTTCATATTTTATACCTTTAATGGTGTTTATTCCATTTCATTTACCATAGTGAAAAATATAAACAAATAATATTCATGATAATCATGTTGATAATATTACACTATGGAACACTTAATGTAATTATCAAATCATTAATTGATAGTCCATCATGTTGTTCTCTACATTGTTCATTCAATTCTCATATTGACAATAAATTTTACCTTTATTTCCCTATAATGATATCACACATATATGAAAAAAATATAATGGAATTAGATGGAACACATGTGAGCTTCTTAATAGGTGCGACAAGACTGAGAAATTCCTCTCAACCCAATAACTACATTCCTAGTTGTTCTAATGTGTCTGGAACTATTCATACTAGTGTCTCTTGTATATTCAACATTTTGATCTTCCATTTTCCACATGGACCTTTATTTCCATTCACCTTTAACTTGTGTGGATTATTTTTCTTTACTTCTACAAATAGTGAAGTAGCATTCACTTATGTATGTTGTTCAACTTTCAACATCTACATTTGGCCTGGTAAAACAATTATACAATTATTTTCATGATCTCGTGATATCTTGCACCATCCACATAGTAGTTGTGAGACACTTAGGTTATCATGTATTTACAAACACTCCTAAAATTAGATTTTTTTTCATGTGTAATGATCAGTTTCCCCTTTTCCTTTTCCTTAGTTCGTACTTTATCTTCATCTCTTTGTAGTTCTCTAGCAACGTGAAATTTATCAGTCCAAATAAATAAACCCTTCTTTGAAATATTCCTATTTGGATCATTCACATGGCTTTTTCATTGACTTCATGTTACCTTTATTAGGAAACATATTATGATTATCTTCATGAATTTCATTATTCAATCCAATATTTTTCATGATTGATTCTCCTTTTGTTTTCAGCTTCCTTCCATTCATTTCCATTGATTGTTAGCAGTGATCCATGGTATGAAGATTCATTCCACATTAAAAGCATATTTTCTTGGTTGAGATGAAATTATTGGAACCCATCTTGATCATCATCTTGGGAATAATGTCATTCATTGTTTTAATGAATTAATTGTTTTTCATATTCCCAATGGATGACTTTTAATATCTTTTTTCTCTCAATTGCCTTTGTTGTGGTCTATACATATTATCAAAATATGAATGAGGAATGGTAGGAATAAACCTACACACATCATAATTATGACCACTTCTATTGAAATTATAACAAAAGTAATCAAGATATTCAAATATGTTCTTGATATTCAAATTCTTCTTCATTTGTGTTTTCTACCTTTACATTGAAGGATTCTTCATTTCTTCACATCTACATTCCCTGAATGTAGGCCTTCCATAATTTTGGTATTATGACATATTATTTCATAAATCATTTGCCTGATTCCCAAACATCCAATAACACCAACATTAACCAATGAATCTCCTTATTTTTCATGTAATATATGTCTGGCTAGATTTAGTTCTTTATTGTCTCTAGAATTGTCATTATTTCATTGGAAAATTTATTTTGGTGTTTTTATACTTAATAATCGTTGTATCCATCATTGATATTTTCATAGATTTGTTTACATTTTTTCAATCCACATCTTCCCATTTTTTAGCTTTGAACCTGTTCTTGCAGATGCAACTGCATTAATAGAAATCGAAATAAATTGGCTATTAGACACCTTCTTTATGGGGGATGTTGACATTAAAATAGTGGATGATTTGAAATTCATCTTGGAATCATATTCCTCAATGAAATCTTTAGTGGAATCATCTCTTCATTCAGTTCTTTGGGATGTTCCATCTTGCATTGATTTTTGATTCTTCAATTTAACCTCCAAATATAAAAACATAATGTTCAGGGAGTTCTTCTCATACTCAACTGATCACATCTTTCTTTCCCAATTCTCCTTCAACATTTTCGTTTTTTCATTATGCACATTTCATGATTGTTGCAAAGTGATGTCATGATTCTTTAACTTTTTGGATTTTTCATCTAGTTAAACATCTTTGACACCCATAGAGACTTTGTGAAAATTTTAAAATGCATGGAATGATTCTAAAAATACAATGTCAAATATTTTTTTCTCACAAATACTACCGTGAAATTTTTTAGTTACATTAGAATTACTTTCACAGAAATAAAAAAAAACATCCTTTTCCTTCACATGTTTTGTGAGAGTGTTGGATATTCTAACCCTTTTATCCAATTCTTCTTATATGGAATTAGCTTCTTCTTATAAATATATTTTTCATCTTTTAGAGGACAAATTCTTGTATTAATGTGTCATTCCACTTCTCTAGGGACTATATTCAGATGATATTTGAGTGCAGTCTAATTATCACTAATTGATCTATCATCACCACAGCTTGACTAGGCCTCATCAGAAGATCAGTAATAACAAAAAGAATTATCATATATTGTACCTTTCAGATTTCCTTTAGTAGAAGGTGTATCCCCATTAGCAATAATCTTCTTTTATATCTTACTTGCTTGTTTCTAATATTTATTTTTCTAAGTCTTCACAAAAATCTCTATTTGAGGTTTCTCACTAATTACATGAAATTTTCACTTCATAAATACTACCTTGGATATTTTAGATGTAACCTCCCTCTGATACCAATTCAAGTGCCTAGATCAGTGTGAATCCCTGAGAGGTTGAGGGGCTGAATCAGTTATCGTTTTAATTTTTTACAATTTTTTTTCTTAATTTAACCTCTATGGAAGGTTAAATCCCCGATCCACTCTTCTTATGTCTCTCTGAATTACCTCTAATGATGTTGTAAATGTAAATTCCTTAAATAAAATGATTTATAGGGTTCTGTTTTTAGACATACTCCTTGCTATGTTGGTTATTCTCTGCAACACAGATTCTCTACAATAATCATATTATCAATTACAATTGTTGATTTCGTGTCCCACTATATCACTCTTGATTCCCACATGAGGTTATTTATACTATGTCCAATAGTGTTACCATAGCCCTGATATCCTACTCTCGAGTCCCAATAGAGGCTTCTTCTCCTCACTAAATCGCACTTGGTTCTTCTAGCTCTCAAGTCACACAAGCAGCTTTATTCTTTAGGATCCCCCTTGATTCACTATACATTTTTCTTATTCACTTCCCACGTATGGTTTTTGAATCACACTTGCATGTGTATCTCTTCATGAATTTTCAAAGACCTTGGTAAGGTATCTTGGTTCTGCTCAATATCCTTGATCCCTATTCTGATCCGTCCCCAGTTCAACAATGCAACATTAATTCTTTCAGATTCTAATACAGACATAGCCTCACTTATTTGTGTAAAAATCGAACAAACAACCTCTTCATGAATGCCAGAATAATTCTACATAGTATCATCTATGTCTACCTTCTTGGATTCTCAAATACTTTCAACTTAGAGATAATATCTCCTTTTAATTATTTCTGGCTTCAGTCTCAATTCTAATCAACTTCATGCATATATTTCATGGCATCCAAACTTCTTGTTTTTTGATATCTGAAAAAATTATATATTAACCTTGAGTTTCATGGTATTTATTATTCTTTTTTTACAAAAATTCACTCACAATATAGATTATTCCTTATAAGTTTCTTTACATATGCATGTGAATTCATGCAAGCATTCATAGTCAGCTTATTCTCTCTTGATTGTGTTAAAACCCCACTGGGTATAACCTTTTGAGCACAAACAAATTCAATTTCATTTCCTCACTTAATATCACATAGACATTCTTTTATTTGTTTATTTTCACACACATAATTTTTATGTACTTTCGGGTCAATATAATAGAATGTTTTTCACACCTTAATGGCTATGTTCTTAGTGTGTGATACTTTTCTTTTTTCTTCCATCTTCACATTTTCACACATATTTTGTTCTTATGATTCATTAGATTCACTTGAACTCCACTATGCATGAACACTTTTACTTCTATCATCTTCCAAACACTACCTGGATGTGTATCTGGTGGTGATTGTGTGGGTTTTTCTTCTTCTGAGAGTTCATATTCTTCTACAATAGAAGTGTATGTGTACACTGTTTGTTTATGAACTCTCTTTTTCATCTCTTCATCAAACCAAGGGTTCACGAGTTCTTCTTCTTTGTGGAAACTGTAGTGCACATGAGGTCTTATTCTTCACGTAAGGAGAGCACGTGGTTCATGAATGATCCAAGAATATTCTTGGTTCCTATATTCATGGAGTACAAAAAGGGTGCGATTTCACCTATTGTTTACTAGCAGGATGCTACTCATGAAGTCACACAATGGTTCAAAATAACCTATCGTGTACTCGAAGATTTATTCCGTCTCATAGAGGGTGAAACATATTTTGCTAAACAAGGTGGTTCATGGTTTTTAATTGCATAAGGGATGAGTGGAACCTTTTCGTCATGTAGAAATACTGCACATAAAACATTTCCCTTCGAAACCCAGAGTGGTTCGCGTTGGCTTTATTTCATCAGAGAAACATGACAACTATTTTCAAAGAATTGAAACTACATGTTTGTACTTGGGGAATCTCCTTTTGTAAGAGAGGATGGATGTTCATATCTGTGGGGTTCAAGGATTTGAAATCCCGACATATCTTCCATTTAATACGTACAATCCAAGGTTCAAGATATTATGATTTGTTTGGTTTGTTTTAATTTAATTAGGATCCTTCTTTCTCAGTGAGAACATAAAGTGCATGCATTTAAGAACACATGAAAGGCTTCTCTTTGATCGCTCGAGTGGCATGAGGTGGCCTTGCACCTTCGGTATCTTTGTCCATGTGGGATCTTCATGTTTCATTGCATGCATGAAACTTTTAATTCATGCATTATATTTTTTCCTTCCAATAATCTTTTTACACTAGTTTTTATCATAAATGGTGGCTGGATTATTTATCATGATATACTTGTTGTGGTGACTGTGCATTGGAGTTCGTCAAGTGGGAAGAGGTTAGAGACGACCATTAGGAAAAGATCAGATGGCTCAGATTCAATTAGGAGAGAAGTGGGAATAGTTGATCGGTGGCGGTTATAAGCTCAGATTTGGATTGAGATGTGAGGCTAAGATCTAATGCGAGATCATATGCATGGAGGGGATTTCTTCAAGGGTCAAAATATAATCCCATATTAAAATAGAGAGGAATCTTCCTCATGGATTAAATATAAAACCACCACAACCTAGTACCAGAATACTCTTTCCCCCTCCATGGTATCTCCCCATACCATGTACACCATACAGGTGCGCTTTTGTTCCCACTCTCTGCTCCTTGTGCGTGCTCCAAATGCCCACTATGCACCCTTGTCGCACGGGTTCATCACCATGATTTATCTTATAGGCTTAAACATGGCCCACGCTCTTCCCTAATATATGGTGGTATTTGAGGCTTCCTTTAGGTGTGGTTGGCCCTTGGATCCCACATGTGCCTATGGTCGAGGACCTCAGCTAGCCCTCTTTGTTGGACCTATTTTTTAAAAAAATAGAATAAAAAATTGTTAACATAAAATAAGATGCATGTCCACATTTCAAATGTATCAAGGCCTCTCCCACATCACTTTTTCTTCATCCACCATCATTCATTCCTTTATTTTTATATCATAAATCCTAAATATCATCGATAAATTCCTTTAATCCATTCATGGATGATTCATGGATCATTTCTTTATTCCATATGCATTAAATCATAATTCATGGCCTTCTTGTTGCGAGGGAGGTTTTCTCTAGTAACACATATATTTGAATTTGATGTTCCACACAAGAAATTACATTATTTTATTCACCAACTCCATCTAATTAGAATCTATTGTATTGATCTTTTAAATTCATCATGCAATTATGTATTTCATGGCCTTCATCAAATGGTGTAATAATGTTTCATTTAGTAACACATGTCTTGGAACATAGGACCAATGCAACTATAATCATATTTTACAATATGGAGAATTTCTCATGCATGGAATCCAATGATATGAATCCATAACAATACTCCATCCATCATTAACCTTGTATCAACATTATAAATTTAATAGCCCTGAGATTTTCCCATGTCATCGATCACTATTTCCAAGAAAAATCCCTGATCATTGTGGGCTCTTCAATGAGTTAATAACATTACATTACGCATCACCACTTCAATCATAATCACCACTTCAATAACTTGTTTTCCATAAACATATTGACACATTATTGACAAAAAATGAAACACTATGATCTACACAAACAAATACATGAATCATGCTAATCGAATAGGCATAACAACCCACAAGTGATTCAATCTATCAAGTAAAATAACTAATCCATCAATATGAAAAAATAATTTAGCACAAAATTATGAATGTATATATTACATGAAAATATTATCCCTTTAATGTCTTAAGAGAACATGTTTAGAAATAACATAAAATCTCTATAATAGGGCATGACAATTTGGCACTTGTGTGAGAAATAGAACGTAAACAAAAGAAAATGACATCAACACTCCTCCAAAATTAGTCATTAATAACATTAAATAGGACCGGCTAACCAACTTGTTCAATAAAAAAATTAAACTGAAACGATCACATTATATTAATAACTTAATGATTATGGCATAAGGGCATTTGGGTGGAGCACACCAGATGGGGTTGCCAAGAGCCAAGCCATAAACCCCTGAATGGGTTTCTCCATAAGTGAAGGCCACAACAAGCACTGTTGAAAAAACCATACAATTTAGTAGGTGATGAAGACACACCACTGGAATGTTGCAAAAAGAATCACAAAAATACAACTTCAAAAGAGAAGCAAAGGGGTGAAAACTAATCATACACCCTACACAAACCATTTACCAATTCGTTCACTTTACCTAAACATTGATATTTCATTTTTAATATTCTAGGGTAAAAAAGAAAAGTATCATGGTCAAGGAATAAACCTACTTAGTAATGTCAGATAAACGAGCAAGATGAGTTAGTTTATATTATTCATAGAGAAAAAAAAGCTAACTATCCCCAAATCAAACACCAACAAGAGGAATATGGAAAACTAAAACCAAATGTAAATAGGATATGAATAACTATCACCACTATTTGGTTTAGAAGAAAACTCACCTCTGTTGGAGGCATTTCCTTCTAAAATCAAGGGATTTATTTATCACACAATTCATTTAATTACATTTATCATTTATTATAAAACTCATTCATCATAAATCTAATGAAATAAGTTAAGAAACTAAATAATAATAACTATCACTGTGAGTTTTCGTAGACAGTGTACCTCCATTCGAGGGTTTTTTTTATAAAACCTTGAATTTAAAATCATCCCACAATTTATCACATTTAACACTTATATCAAAAATAAAATAGAATTAACATTTAAAAGTCACGTAATCTATACTTATTGCATTAATTAAAAACTAATAAAAGTGTTGTATGAAATTTATTAAAGGTATTAATTAATGTATTAATTAATTTAAAGTTAAATGGAATAGGATCCTACCTCAATGAGAATAATAAAAATCCACTTAGGATCTTGAAGAATTTTAAATAAAGGTTGCTTCTCCCCCACTATGCATACACACATTCACATACATGCAAGGACACTTAGCCCCTTGGAACACACCCTCATCACCATGGGTATGCACAAGGAGATCCTTACAAATATGCTTATCTTCTTATGCCCATCTCCACTCACCCACGTATAAATTTATATATATACCTGGAAGAATCTATCCCCATAAGTGTATAATCACTTCCATGGATAATTTTAAATGTTACGGGGGAACCCACATATGTATATTTACATACCTATGCACAGGTAGGTGAGTCATCATAGACTCTAGTGACTCGAAACCACTTCAAAGGTTCCAACACATATTAAATAAAATACTATAAAATCTAAAACACCAGAAGAACACCATTTAACATTGTAAAAACAAAACAGTAGGTCTAAATCCATACCACATTTATTTGAAGCGAACCAAATCTACATGAAACCACACGAAACAATGCAACGCCCTACCGATTCATTTATAGGGAGTCAATAACAAACAAAGATCGTAATTCAAGAGGAGTGAATTAAACCTAAACCACAAAACATACATCGGAAAAAACCGATGAACCAAAACCACTTGAACTTCTTCCCCTTCGGTAGCTATTATTGAAACACGCAATAACACGCCCTAAGAGATCCTCAACACATCCCTCGAAGAAAAGAAACCCAATGTAAAAAAATCATCTAGATGGGGATTGAGTTCAGATGAACCACATCAAGTGATGGTTAAGTTGAATAAAACTCAAAATGGGGATAATATAGAAAGAGAAGATTCACCGTGATATATCGAATGATAATTGTGAAGAAATCTAGCTCGGATGTGAATATTTGTGGAGGTTTATGGAGGGGTGTGTCGCACATCCTGGAGGGAACTCGAGGGCGGGTTGCGAGTGGGTAAGAGGGGAGGGGGATACCCCGTTTTTACCTTCCTTATATTGAATTTAAAATTAAAATAACAAAAAAATTAATAAAAATAGAGATTATTATTATTATTATTATTATACTGACTGAATGGCCCGAAGGCCGAAATTTTTATTGATTTTTGGATAAGACACGTTTTAAGGGTAAAGGAGGAAACCAAACATGACTTCAAGACTTAGAGACAAAAAAAATGTTCGAAAATGCCGCAATAATCTCAAAACACACTCCACAAAGATGCCCTCCCAAGCATCAAAATCCATATGGCAGCTCCACCTATGCAAGACTGGTCAGCAAATTGTCTCGTACAAAAATGCACGGGCCTGGTACCGATGGCAATGCCATACCCTTTCAATCTTCCAAGTCCGAAAACCATGAATGGTGAGAATAACCTGCTCTAAATCCACATCTGAAGAAAATTCTGGAAGAAAGTTTGAGACAACCCAGCAACAATCAAACATGCCACAAAAATGATTCCACGCAGTCAAGAGATTCATCAAATCAAGAAGCTTTCGCGAGTCATTTTCAATTCTACTAAACAATAACGTGGATTAACCTCGCTGCTCCACTTCATTCCCACCGCCACTATAGCTGCAAAATCCCACAGAGAGATTGGTAATGGGAGCGGGTAGAGAACCATCAATGCCATCGGATCAAAGCACCACAACAAAACTGGCTGCAAAACAAAAAAAACAGAGAACAAAAACCCTCCTCCGATCACTTAGAGCCGACACCGGGGTCCATGCCATCCGATGAAGACGTCGACATTGAAGGTGCTCCGAGGAAGACAAATATGGCACCACACACGGAGGCGATCTGAGATCCGAAACCGAAGCCAGACCGGTGGAACCTCCGTACGCTGGTACGAATTGAATCCGAGGAGGACAGAGAAATAGCGCCACACGCCTACGCCGAGTTGAGTCGAGACACCACCGTCGAGGAAGCCGCCGATACCGAAGAGCTCCAGTGATAACGAAGCAAGCATCACACACAGATACGACCCGAGATCTGGGCCAAGACTACTCCAAAAGCCGACGATGAAGCAGTGCCACACGCAAAGCCGAGCCGATGACCGAACTGGGACCCGGGGAACCTCCGCACACCAATGCCAACAGATATCCGAGGAGGAAGAAGGTAGCCGCTGAGCAACTCTGAGCCACCCCGGATGAGAGGAGACGAACCGAGCGGAAACCCTAGTGCCGCAGGCTGAGAGAAAAGCTGCCGCTCTTAGGCTCATAAAGTATAATAATAATAATAATAATATAATTTTTTTTATTATTATTATTCCATTTAATTAAATTAAATTTACTTCCCATGTTAACTTATCATTTAATATATTTAGTTTCTTAAAATAAAAAACACACGTCGGAGTGTCATCTCTCATAGGAAAAAAGTATCTGACGTTCGGTTTTTAAGACATCAAGTCCACCTAATAGAAAATATTAAATTCCAATGATTTTTCATCCATTTCAAAATGTGTGATGACATAAGAAGAAACACAAATCATTACTTTATCATGATTTGTGGCTAATTTTATAGAGATATAACTAGTCAAGTCTAACCACCAAGATCATTGCACACAGTGTACGAGTCTTGGATAACCTCCAAGAGTGTTGCACATGAATTATAATGAAAATAAAAATTACCCAATGCATTAGAGTTTTATTTGGGTACACCCATCCTAACATGTCTATCAATATATGTTCCAAATGAAGAATCATACATAAGAAATCTAACATAAACAGAAGGTTCACTCATGGTATGAATTGGTTACCATAATCTTGTCAAAAGTCAAAAAAAGGGAACATCATAATGGTTTCCATGAATGAAAGTATTCAAATAATACATGGAAATTCATAAGGTAAAATAGGAATAGATCATTATATGTGATTTCAAAATAATGTACAAAAATGTAAAAAAAAATTATAATAATCTTTTGATTTAAGACATTTTAGTGCAGTATAAGGAAAATATTAAAGAGAATTTAAAACAAAAAATGGAATAAGATTTTATATAAAACAAGAAGTGAAAAAAGAAAGTTTTCATAAAAAATTATTCAAATCAGAAAAATATTAGAGTCTAAAAATAGATTACAGAGTTCATTTGAAAATGGGTAAAAATTCATGAAGTTCCCTTAAATTTGCATACTTAACGGGAAGAATCGAGTGGGGAACCTTTTAAAAACATTTATATACCAAAAAAATAAGGATGAAAGGATATTATTACATTATTTTGGATCATATAAACATATATTATATAAATTTAATAAAAATAATAAATGAATTTATTTGGGGTATAACGAGTATAAGAGTAACTTGAATGAATAATATAGGTTCTGGTAGAATCTCTTACCTTAAGCCCAAATGTGTTCTTCACTTGATCAAAATGTCTTGGAAAATAAAATTAGATTCGTCAATTAATAATATTCGAACACATTACATATTTATTTAATTCATTATATCATTATTAAGTTCAATTATGTGTTTTTTGATGGGATAATAGATTCAATTTCATAACATGGAAGCGTTGGTTTCCTTGGTTTTCATAATTGGTTTACTTGTATGCATATATGAAATGTCATTTAATGTGGGGGTAATTCTTCAAAATTGAACATATATGTTATTAATTATATCCAGAGTAAGATTTGTTCATATTAATAATTTTGTATTGTGGAATGAGAATGAATCATTATATAAATAGTTAATGATAATCATTTGGGTTTATTTTTGTTGTTTTCGATCAAAATGAAATCATTTTTTTATAAATTAATATCATGATTAGAAAATGATTCCAAAACATTACATAAGATGTAATACATATATTATTATATTTTTCAACCATAAAATGGTTTCATGACCATCATTGAATATGATAATAAAAATTTAAAACTTTATTATCCTTGAATGTGATAAATTAACACATCACAGATGATGTTTTCATTTTTAGTATAAAATGAAGGGAAAAGAGAGATGACGATGAATTATTACATTATAATAAAACATTAATATATATATATGGTAGTGTAGTTATTATAACATTTGGAACACGGGAGTTGAGGAGAGAGTAAAAATAAAAAGATCTTGAAAAGGAAAAAAAAGATTTGAAAAATAGGAATTTACCTTTTGAATTTATCCCCCTTAAGAGCCTCCTTAAGAGATTGGTTTTGATATTTTGTACAGAAAATAAGATCCCATACATGGTATAGGGTTTTGGAAATATTTTTTTGTAGATTTTAGAAATGTAACAGGGCTTGATAGTTGTTTGAAGAAGATGTGGTGAGGGGAAGTATTTATTGTGGGGAAGAGGGGTGTTTTCTATATATTTTATTTATTAGATTATTATTTTGGATCAAGACTATGTATAGTTTTAGAATAATCTTAAAAAAATAAAAATAATGAAGGGAAGTTCAATATTATTGTTCTTATATCAGAAATGACTCAAGGAATAGAGTATTTAACATATAATGTATATATACTGTAATTTACCGTATGTTACTATTCACTAAAAATTCAGGTCTTTTAGAAAATCTCAAAACATCAAGAATTTTTTTTAGAAATTTTGAATTAAAAAATGAACTCCATTTTATGAAATTAATTTTTTAAATATTATAAATTTAATTATTAATTAAAATCATGATTTACTTAGAAAATTTAAAATATAAAATTACAAATGCTTTTATAAGACATTTAAAATTTAATTATAGTCTCATTAAATAATATTATATTCATAAGTCATAAAAATATTAATTTATTAATTAATTTTAATAAAATAATGTTTCTTTTAATTTAATAAATAAATCAGAAAATTGTAATTAAATATTTATGACTACTAAATTATAAAACTTAATTAATAATTTTTAAAATATTTATTTACATATATTATTATATTTTTATATTAAATTGTCACATATGATATTGGTATTTTTTTACATTCATTGGTGAGGTTACTATACAATTTTTCAGTTTACTATTCATAAGTGTCATGTTACTATTCCAAATTTCATGTTACTATTCATTTTGTATATGTTCCTTAACTTCTAGAAACACTTTTAATTTCACTCATTCCTCATTTATAAAGTTCTTATTGTGTTATACATGTAATTTAATGTGATTTTACTATAATATAAAATTATTATATGGTAAATCTCATTAATTGAATCTTGGGTAAGAAAACATTAAGTGATATTCATCTTTTAAACCCCTTCATTTTTCTTCTCTAGAGTTAACATTTTATATTTTCATGTTTCTATTCCATTTTCGACTCTACGACACTTAAATAATCTGGAAAATGTTTTTGAAAAAATTCTACCAAATTTCATCATTGGTCAATGATCATTTTCTTCCATGTCCATGTCATTTAAAATGCATTCCAGAATGTTATTTTCCCAAATCAAATGATTATTTAAATTCATTTTCAACCATATTTATATTTATTTTCAAAGTCAAATTTTTTACAATTTTTTCTGATTAAATTATATATGAGTTACAAAAAATAAAGAATGAGATATTTTTTTCAACATTTATTGCACAAATAAATCTTCCCATTATCATAAATATACTTTAATTTGAATATTAATTTAAAATTTCCTATTTTAATTTTCAATGAATAATAAGTTTCTCAGTATTTTAGGAAAATTAATTTAAAATGTTATCAAAAGAAAAGGATATTTTTTTCATTTTTTCAAATAATGGTTTGAATATTAATTTATAGGTATTTCTTATTTACGTCACCATCCTTTTATGTTTATAATGATTCACTGGGGATAATATAATGATATCATCTAAGTTCCATTTACATATTACTTATTATTATAAGATGTTAAAATCAAACTGAAATTATTTTCTTATACATAGATTATTTATTAATTCATTTATTATTTTATTTAGGATTTTTTGTCCCACATATGTATGGTAGTCATTATATGATAGGTGGTTCCATTAAATCCCCCAATACATTTGTTAATGATTGATATCTCTTGAGATAATATGAATGTGTATGAGTAGGGAACTCATTCCCTGAATGAAAACAGATTAAGGGGTGAACCCAATCCATTATGGGGCTTTGTACTCAATGTGGTTGTAACACCCCAGGTAAATAAGGAATATGACATTTTCATATTTATCCATATTTGTGAATAAAATATTAATATGACTTTAAAGGGGACGCTATGCTCGATGGCGTACCCAACACGCAACAACGAGTTTCTTGGGAATCTTACGTTGCACTCTAATAATAAAATAATATTATTTTAAATGGTAGTTAACATGTAGCCGTTGTAATGGCGGGAATGGATAGAAATAACTAAAATATGATTATATATGTTCTTAAATATTTTTACATTTATACAATAAAAGATAAAGGCTTAAAATACGGAAAGAATTCAATTTTAGGCGTATATGCCCTAGTTTTCACTAAAGGTTCACTTATCACCTTTTGATGGAGAACCGTCATTAAATATAGTTTTGTTCACTCTTAAACATTCTTTTGGACCAAATAAAACTCTTATTAAGAATCGGGACATCAAAATTTACTTTGTGTAAATTTTTGGTATCTTTCCGATAAAGTTCATTTTTTTAATGAATAGTGTAAAATGTTGTATTTTAATTCAAAACCACTTTTTAATCTAATTTATTTATATGATTATATTATATTTTGAATTGTTTTTAAAGTGAAATTAGAAAATATTTTTACCATTAAATCCAATAGTGGTCGTTGGAATCAATTTCACTTTGAAATCAGACTTAAACTAGTGTCAATCTTTTGATACTTATTGTTTCATAAAACACGCTATTTGTCATGACAGCGGGAATTAATTATTAAATTAATTAATGTGACTTATATGTTTTGAATTTTGTAAAACAGACTTCATTTTTGAATTCAGAATATCAAATATATCTTAGGGTGAATTTTTGGGATTTTTCTGAAAAACTTCAATTTTTGATGAATAGTGAAACCACTAAGTGGTACTTATAAAAACTGATTTTCCGTTTAAATGAAATTTTGCCATCATTGTGTTTTGATTTTCAAAAATCTGACATACATGGTTGTCATTAAGAAGTAAAATGTGGTTCAATGAGATTATAATAATTTTTTGGTGAATAGTAACTTATTAAGTTTTTAATCGCGATTAGAGGTAATTAGTGTAGTTTAAGGTAAAAATGATATTATAAGAATGTGAAAACACCATGACACTTGTCCTACAACTATTGGTTGTATCATGGCCGACCAAGACAAGCCATGGGTCAACTTGTGGACCCCATGGATCCACTTTGGTTGGGAAATGACATAAATAACATTTTATTTAATGTAAAAGTAAAATTGACACAAACATGATATGTTTTACTAAAACAATTTTTAAGTGGGGTTATACAAGTCATATTCTTCATTATAAATATTAATTGGAAATCTAAAAAGATTTCCTACATCATAGTATTTTTTTATAATTTTTAGACATTAAATAAATTAAATTATTTATGACATAATAATGATGCAGCGATGACATCATTATTTGACAATTTAAATAAAATGGAAAGATAATGTAAAATCTATGAACTACACATGTCCAAAACTTATTGGATGAGTGTATTTAGAAGCCTTATCACCTTATCCACGAATTATATCAATGTGGGACCTTTTAAAACCGAAACACATTTTCAAATAAAGTATTATTTCTTTACTTTCCAAAAGTGCCCCTCCTCTCCTCTTATAAAAGGCCCCCACCTCTACCTCATTTAACACACTCCTCAAGCCTTTGTATCGGCCAAACCCTGCCCATTTACTCTATCCACATCCCTCTCCTCATCCTAGAGGATTCCCTTTGGGCAGAATCCTTTCAAAGGAAGCCTTTAGGCTCAAATCAAAAGGAGTTACACTTTTAAAGGTAATTCATTCTCTAATGTTGATTTGTTTTATTTTGCTTCTCCAACCCCCTAAACTATTTTTATTTACTTCTTTTGTAACAACAACAGTATCTTAAATATACTAGGATGTTGTTATAAGATTTATTCGAGCTACACTCTCACACAACTACATCAAATGGTTAAAGAACATACGGTTTCCGTGGATGGTGAAATTCTGCCTCCCGAAACGATGATTGTTCAATACTCATTTAACACCTTCAAAGGTGGCCATTATGATGTCACTATTTTTATATATGATATATAATATGTTTATGTTTTATTTATGCTTCTGTATTTTTCATTTTTGTCTTACCTTTATGGCTTCCATTATGGGTATACGCGATATCTTCATTTAAGGAAGTGCGGACTACCGCCCCCCTCAAAGTGATTTGATTCGTTAAATACCATATGTGGGATGTATAAAGGATGGAACTATGATATTATATATGATATTATACTGGAATTATAATATACCTTTATATCATTATTATTCCATTATATAAAATACAAAATAGAAATGAAAGTAGCGTTCATGCGTATGTACGACTTACCGTCTCCATGAACGGTGCATTTCATTTCTTACCTCTAAATGATTATGTAACGTTATAAATTAATGAATTTATTGGATATATATGAAATATATGATATCTACATCATGAATACAATTCTGGATATAATAAACATTTGGCCACACGAACAACATGTAATTGTAAGAAGTCCACTTTCGACTTAGGAACCAAATATCGGCAAAACAAATATTATTAACTTAAATGATTACATAATGTTTATGACATGGTAATAAGTGTTATAAAAGTAATAATGAAAATTAAAAAGGTTCTTAAGGAATTATAAATTAACTCAAGTTTATTATTCAGGAGATTAAAGAACGATCGAGTCAAGTCGGACCCGAGGTAAGGGATCCTACAACTCTCTTTCTTTATAAGTACACTCTTTTATGTCATTTATTTTAAGCTCATATTTCTTATGATTGGGATGTTCTTTTATATTACTCCTACTGTAATTTTTATGTTCATGTGATGATAGACCCTATTATCTCTCATCAATCCATTTTGGAAGTTTTGAGTGGCGCCGTTAGGCTGTCGAATTTTCATAAGAGATCTAACCTCTCTCTTTCTCTTTAAGTACTCCCCTTTTGTCACTTCTTTTTAGCTCATATTTGTTATGATGGGGGATGTTCTTTCATAATATTCATTCTTTACATTTTTTTGTAATGTGATGAGATGCCCTATTTGATCTCATCAATCCATTTTTGGAAGTTCTATGTGGCGCCGTTAGGATGCTGAGTTTTCGTAAGGGATTTTTCATCTCACATTTATTCCCATGAGATTTGTGCTACATTTGCCACAATTTCTTTGAGTGGTGTATGTACTGCCATTATTCTACACTTTGTGTAATATAATTTCCTTTATGAGTATTTACATCAATGATTTATTGTCCTTCTTTCATGGGGTGTATGTTTTGAAAGATACCCAAGTCGGTAAGGGAACCTTTCACCCTCCTCTTCTTAAAAGACTTCTTTGTTGGGTCTTTTAATTTACATATTTTTATGTGGGGATATGTTCTCATATATCCTTATTGATGTAAATTTTATGTCCAAGTGATGAGATACACTTTTTATCTCTCATCAACTCATTTTGATGTGATGCCGTTAGGCTGTCAAGGGAACTTTTTAACCCAATTTCGATTTCTTTGGGTTCAACTTGTAGTCGTTGAATATGTCATCCATTGAATATGTGTGAATGACCTTTTATTGTTTTACACTTAATATCCACTTATATTGGGTGTATATATATTTGTCACACATATTTTTGAGATTGTTTTGTCCTTAATTTAAGGATACCTTCTTTATATGGGATTTCATCACATTTGACATTTATATTGAGGGTTCATTGTTGTTATGCACCAATTCACTCTTATATGGTGTATATACTGTCCTTTGGAGTATTATATCATGAATCCATTTATTCTCATGATATTATAAAGTTCTGACTAAATGTTATTCCTCAATTGTTGTATTCAAGTGTCTCTAATTTTGGTAAAACCACTTTAACCAAAATATCGTTTTAAATGTTTTAATTATTTGTTCTTATTAATATCCATGTTTTCAAAATGGTTTTAAGGATTTATTTATATGGATATTAATGGTTTAATGTTTTAAGCTTCAAGGTGGTATGGGACACTTTGATTCAAAAATCTCTTTATTAAATGTTTTAAATGGTTTTGGAAATGGTTTCTTTTTTAATGGATTCATTATTTCAATATACTAAAATGTTATATTGTGATTGAAATGTGGAAATGCTATGTTTACTTTATGAATGTTTTATGTGATATGATTATGTTATGGTCTTTGGTCATTGTTATGAAGAACGGGTGGTTTCGTGATAAACTAAGGGCGGGTGAGCCCGTTATAGCTCTCCAATGCATTGGGTAACGCGAAGGAGTGAAACGTTAAGGTTTCTCCGAAGAGATTTAGGGAATATACTGTGATGGGTATTCCAAACGTAACCAAGAGGGTTACTCCCTACGTAAGAATGTTATGAATGCCTCAAGTTACCTTTATGTCTTATGTTTTCTATGATTTATTCATGATTTGATATGCCTATGTTTTATGGGTAAATTATGATTTCATTCTCATGTATATATGAACTCATGTTTCCTTTCCATATTTTTTTGTAACCCTTACTAAGCTTTTTATGCTCATCCCAAGTTTTTGAAATGATTTTCATAGGTCAAGGGAAAGGTACATGATGTGATGATAGTGTCAAGGATCTGTCAAGAAAGAATCCGTGTTATATTTTAAATATGTTTCCGTTGATGGGAAGAATGAATACTGTCTTTTATGTAACCACTTTGTTTAAATGTGGAATGTAATGCAAGTTTCATGATCTAATTCTCTAAAACTCTAAACCTGAAAAGATCCTCAATGTGTAATCTTGTAATAACTCAATATTAAGTAAGGTTTAAGGCTGGGGCCTTATAGTTTGTATCAAAGGTCGGTTTAGATAACTTTAGAGGTTAGGGTATTCTTTAAGCATAAGTGACCTTACCATAATGGTTAGGATTTCAGAAAGAGTCCTAGTTTTAGATAAAGTGAATGAGTAAGTGTATCTTAGTGTTTACCTTCCTCATTAGTACATGATGGTTTTGTTGATATACTCACACTGACATTTCTATTTTTAGTGAATGGATGGATCTAGCAAGCACCAAAGAGACAACAGGTTTGAAGGAAACTATGGTGGTTCTCTGATTAAGATACTAGATAAAATGGAGGATTCAATGAGGAAAGTCGTGGTTGTTCTAAACCAAATATCAAGGAGTCATGATCAACCACTTAAACCTTGTTGATTTTTCTAATGCATCATGTACGAGATGACCAACTCGATGTGGAAATTCAGGTAATAATTATTAAGGTAACCATTAGGGTTTATATGATACTTAATTTTTAGGTAATTATGGGTTACTCTGTGATATGATGGAAAATGAAGGAATGAGATAAACTTGAGGTTAAAATATGTTATGATTATTCTTGAAGATTTTTTCTCATTTTGGGGAATGTTTTAAGAATTATATAGTTTTGGAAAAAGGACAACACGTAGACCGTGTGACATCCCGTCGCGTCGGACAAAGCTGCGGGAATCAAACCCACAACCAAAGTGCGACTGGTATTTGTCGCCTACCACTGGACTACGTGAAGTCCCTGTTTAGTTTGGCTGATTCTTTCTAGTTATATGATTTTATGAATTAAGATTAAGTTGATTTTGGGTTATTTATGAAAATGATTAACCTATCTTGGAGGATATTTGATTAGGTTAATTACTTTTCAATACGAGACTTTAGGGGCAACTGATGTTGTTTGGAGATAAATGTTACGATTTAACTTGGAAGACTATGTGACTAAATCCTTCAAATATTTGGGTTTCAATCTTATATTGGTTTACTTTGAAGAATTTTATGGACAAATTGTTTATCGGATGGTCCTCGTTGAACTTTGGGTTTTGTTGGACAAATTTTGGAGATTAAGCATAAATTTTCTTTTTAAAGGGTTATCCTTTTCTGGATTATCTGACCATGTACTAACCTTTTTGGTTTTGGTTTTGGTTAAAGACTAAAGACATGGGAATTATATCGTTCTCTTTTGTGGATTAGGTGATTCTCTAGAAGTTGATTATAGTACTCTTAATTTGAACAAGTCTTCCTAAATACTCGCCTTTTGGAGAAAATATGAGTTTGTGTAAGGAATCTAATAAAAGTTGAGAGTCAACCTGATAAGTGATTATGTTTCCTTATGAATAAATTCCTCAATAAAAAGTAACTTAAAACAAAAATGTTGTCTATTAACTTTTCCTACTGGGGAATCGAATACCGTTTAACCCATCACAAGTTTGTGATTTTCTCATGGTTAACTTTCTCCTAAACATGTTTTCTATCTCTCTCCATCAGAACATGACCCTTTGTTTTTTCCTCCATGTCCATATTTTCATACTTAGAATCCTAGTATGGGTTAACTCGGGTGACCTCTGTGCTTATCTTTCTTTATTTTAAAGTGATTGTTTTACCGACTCTTGTTCCGATGTGGGACGTTCAAGGATGTTTCCCAGCGCAATTTTAAAATTGCGAGGACGCAATTCCCAAAAGGGGGGAAGGATGTAACACCCCAGGTAAATAAGGAATATGACATTTTCATATTTATCCATATTTGTGAATAAAATATTAATATGACTTTAAAGGGGACGCTATGCTCGAGGGCGTACCCAACACGCAACAACGAGTTTCTTGGGAATCTTACGTTGCACTCTAATAATAAAATAATATTATTTTAAATGGTAGTTAACATGTAACCGTTGTAATGGCGGGAATGGATAGAAATAACTAAAATATGATTATATATGTTCTTAAATATTTTTACATTTATACAATAAAAGATAAAGGCTTAAAATACGGAAATAATTCAATTTTAGGCGTATATGCCCTAGTTTTCACTAAAGGTTCACTTATCACCTTTTGATGGAGAACCGTCATTAAATATAGTTTTGTTCACTCTTAAACATTCTTTTGGACCAAATAAAACTCTTATTAAGAATCGGGACATCAAAATTTACTTTGTGTAAATTTTTGGTATCTTTCCGATAAAGTTCATTTTTTTAATGAATAGTGTAAAATGTTGTATTTTAATTCAAAACCACTTTTTAATCTAATTTATTTATATGATTAGATTATATTTTGAATTGGTTTTAAAGTGAAATTAGAAAATATTTTTACCATTAAATCCAATAGTGGTCTTGGAATCAATTTCACTTTGAAATCAGACTTAAACTAGTGTCAATCTTTTGATACTTATTGTTTCATAAAACACGCTATTTGTCATGACAGCGGGAATTAATTATTAAATTAATTAATGTGACTTATATGTTTTGAATTTTTTAAAACAGACTTCATTTTTGAATTCAGAATATCAAATATAGCTTAGGGTGAATTTTTGGGATTTTTCTGAAAAACTTCAATTTTTGATGAATAGTGAAACCACTAAGTGGTATTTATAAAAACTGATTTTCCGTTTAAATGAAATTTTGCCATCATTGTGTTTTGATTTTCAAAAATCCGACATACATGGTTTTAATTAAGAAGTAAAATGTGGTTCAATGAGATTATAATAATTTTTTGGTGAATAGTAACTTATTAAGTTTTTAATCACGATTAGAGGTAATTAGTGTAGTTTAAGGTAAAAATGATATTATAAGAATGTGAAAACACCATGAAACTTGTCCTACAACTATTGGTTGTATCATGGCCGACCAAGAAAAGCCATGGGTCATCTTGTGGACCCCATGGATCCACTTTGGATGGGAAATGACATAAATAACCTTTTATTTAATGTAAAAGTAAAATTGACACAAACATGATATGTTTTACTAAAACAATTTTTAAGTTGGGTTATACAAGTGATCTTTTTGATTATAAATATTAATTGAAAATCTAAAAATATTTCCTACATCATAGTATTTTTTTATAATTTTTAGACATTAAATAAATTAAATTATTTATGACATAATAATGATGCAGCGATGACATCATTATTTGACGATTTAAATAAAATGGAAAGATAATGTAAACTCTATGAACTACACATGTCCAAAACTTATTGGATGAGTGTATTTCGAAGCCTTATCACCTTATCCACGAATTATATCAATGTGGGACCTTTTAAAACTGAAACACATTTTCATATAAAGTAATATTTCTTTACTTTCCAAAAGTGCCCCTCCTCTCCTCTTATAAAAGGCCCCCACCTCTACCTAATTTAACACACTCCTCAAGCCTTTGGCTCGGCCAACCCCTGCCCATTTACTCTCTAAACATCCCTCTACTAATTCTAGAGGATTCCCTTTGGGCAGAAGCCTTTCAAAGGAAGCCTTTAGGCTCAAATCAAAAGGAGTTACACTTTTAAAGGTAATTCATTCTCTCATGTTGATTTGTTTTATTTTGCTTCTCCAACCCCCTAAACTCTTTTTATTTACTTCTTTTGTAACAACACAAGTATCTTAAATATACTAGGATTTTGTTATAAGATTTATTCGAGCTACACTCTCACACAACTACATCAAATGGTTAAAGAACATATGATTTCCGTGGATGGTGAAATTCTACCTCCCGAAACGATGATTGTTCAATACTCATTTAACACCTTCAAAGGTGGCCATTATGATGTCACTATTTTTATATATGATATATAATATGTTTATGTTTTATTTATGCTTCTGTATTTTTCATTTTTGTCTTACCTTTATGGCTTCCATTATGGGTATACGCGATATCTTCATTTAAGGAAGTGCGGACTACCGCCCCCTCAAAGTGATTTGATTCGTTAAATACCATATGTGGGATGTATAAAGGATGGAACTATGATATTATATATGATATTATACTGGAATTATAATATACATTTATATCATTATTATTCCATTATATAAAATACAAAATAGAAATGAAAGTAGCGTTCATGCGTACGTACGGCTTACCGTCTCCATGAACGGTGCATTTCATTTCTTACCTCTAAATGATTATGTAACGTTATAAATTAATGTATTTACTGGATATATATGAAATATATGATATCTACATCATGAATACAATTCTGGATATAATAAACATTTGGACACACGAACAACATGTAATTGTAAGAAGTCCACTTTCGACTTAGGAACCAAATATCGGCAAAACAAATATTATTAACTTAAATGATTACATAATGTTTATGACATGGTAATAAGTGGTATAAAAGTAATAATGAACTTGAAAAAGGTTCTTAAGGAATTATAAATTAACTCAAGTTTATTATTCAGGAGATTAAGGAACGATCGAGTCAAGTCGGACCCGAGGTAAGGGATCCTACAACTCTCTTTCTTTATAAGTACACTCTTTTATGTCATTTCTTTTAAGCTCATATTTATTATGATTGGGATGTTATTTTATATTACTACTACTGTAATTTTTATGTTCATGTGATGATAGACCCTATTATCTCTCATCAATCCATTTTGGAAGTTTTGAGTGGCGCCGTTAGGCTGCCGAATTTTCATAAGAGATCTAACCTCTCTCTTTCTCTTTAAGTACTCCCCTTTTGTCACTTATTTTAAGCTCATATTTGTTATTATGGGGGATGTTATTTCATAATCCTCATTCTGTACATTTTGTTGTAATGTGATGAGATGCCCTATTTGATCTCATCAATCCATTTTTGGAAGTTCTATGTGGCGCCGTTAGGATGCCGAGTTTTCGTAAGGGATTTTTCATCTCACATTTATTTCCATGAGATTTATGCTACATTTGCCAAAATTGCTTTGAGTGGTGTATGTACTGCCATTATTCTACACTTTGTATAATATACTTTCCTTTATGAGTATTTACATCAATGATTTATTGTCCTTCTTTCATGGGGTGTATGTTTTGAAAGATACCCAAGTCGGTAAGGGAACCTTTCACCCTCCTCTTCTTAAAAGACTTCTTTGTTGGGTCTTTTAATTTACATATTTTTATGTGGGGATATGTTATCATATATCCTTATTGATGTAAATTTTATGTACAAGTGATGAGATACACTTTTTATCTCTCATCAACTCATTTTGATGTGATGCCGTTAGGCTGTTAAGGGAACTTTTTAACCCAATTTCGATTTCTTTGGGTTCAACTTGTAGTCATTGAATATGTCATCCATTGAATATGTGTGAATGACCTTTTATTGTATTAAACTTAATATCCACTTATATTGGGTGTATATATATTTGTCACACATATTTTTGAGATTGTTTTGTCCTTAATTTAAGGATACCTTCTTTATATGGGATTTCATCACATTTGACATTTCTATTGAGGGTTCATTGTTGTTATGCACCAATTCACTCTTATATGGTGTATATACTGTCCTTTGGAGTATTATATCATGAATCCATTTATTCTCATGATATTATAAAGTTCTGAATAAATGTTATTCCTCAATTATTGTATTCAAGTGTCTCTAATTTTGGTAAAACCACTTTAACCAAAATATCGTTTTAAATGTTTCAATTATTTGTTCTTATTAATATCCAGGTTTTAAAAATGGTTTTAAGGATTTATTTATATGGATATTAATGGTTTAATGTTTTAAGCTTCAAGGTGGTATGGGACACTTTGATTCAAAAATCTCTTTATTAAATGTTTTAAATGGTTTTGGAAATGGTTTCTTTTTTAATGGATTCATTATTTCAATATACTAAAATGTTATATTGTGATTGAAATGTGGATATGCTATGTTTACTTTATGCATGTTTTATGTGATATGATTATGTTATGGTCCTTGGGCATTGTTATGAAGAACGGGTGGTTTCGTGATAAACTAAGGGTGGGTGAGCCCGTTATAGCTCTCCAATGCATTGGGTAACGCGAAGGAGTGAAACGTTAAGGTTTCTCCGAAGAGATTTAGGGAATATACTGTGATGGGTATTCCAAACGTAACCAAGAGGGTTACTCCCTACGTAATAATGTTATGAATGCCTCAAGTTACCTTTTTGTCTTATGTTTTCTATGATTTATTCATGATTTGATATGCCTATGTTTTATGGGTAAAGTATGATTTCATTCTCATGTATATATGAACTCATGTTTCCTTTCTATATTTTTTTGTAACCCTTACTGAGATTTTTATGCCCATCCCAAGTTTTTGAAATGATTTTCATAGGTCAAGGGAAAGGTACATGATGTGATGATAGTGTCAAGGATGTGTCACGAAAGAATCCGTGTTATATTTTAAATATGTTTCCGTTGATGGGAAGAATGAATACTGTCTTTTATGTAACCACTTTGTTTAAATGTGGAATGTAATGCAAGTTTCATGATCTAATTCTCTAAAACTCTAATCCTGAAAAGATCCTCAATGTGTAATCTTGTAATAACTCAAGATTAAGTAAGGATTAAGGATGGGGCCTTATAGTGGTGCTAGTCTTAACAGCGATTCTTAACTAATGAAATTATTTTTTCTTCTTATGACTGTGAAATAATTTGAATGATGTGTTCTAATTATTTTGATACACACTCATGGATAATGATTGGTTAATAAGTATTTTTAACTGTTATGACTAAATTCTTTTAATATGTGAATAGTTTATGCCATGAATCAAGATTTATGATCTGTGACTGATTAGGTATCAATCCATTTCATTATGATCTTGATCTCATTAAATTATGCATATCATATTATTACATATGATAAATAATTTATATCTCCCATGTTTACATTTACTAAGAATCTGAGCTCACCTTCTCTTATATTTCCATTTCCCTAGGCTATGAAGATTTATATTAAATAAGAAAAGGACAAAATTGTGTCATGTTTATATAATTTTTTGGGAGATATTGAAGTATCCAGATGAAACATTAAAATATTGGTATAAATGTAATAATAGACATATAATGAGAAAGGAATGGGATTTGTCACATGGAGAGTTTCTCCCAATTCTCTAAAACACTAATCCTAATTGGACTTGGGTATATAGGTAACTCAATATCTAATATTGATATTACTATTATGGATGGTTAAACATGGGTTACATCTATAAAGTCACAAATTCTCAATTAATTATTTGTTTATATAATATAGGTTGATTTCGAGACCTGGCGCTCAGACGACGGGTAATTATGATGCTCAGTCTGCCCAAAACAAATGTTAAAAAGCATTAAAATATAAAATATCATGCATGTAAGGATTTCCTGAAAAATCGGAATAACTCTCGAATGGGTTCCATTTTCAGAAATAAGAAGGAATCATTGAATTAATAACAACATATTTACCATAGGCGCGACCTATCTTTAGTTGACGTTGGTAATCTATTGAAAAAGTAACCAAAGACTCAACTGTAACTAAAATAATTAAATAAAATTATATTATCTTTAAATCCTAATAACTCATGAATGGGGACTTTTATAGGAAATATGAGACTATCAGTGAGTTTAGAATATATTTTTTCCATAGGTGTGGCATAACCACTTTCGGTGTGATGTGTTTTTGAAAAAGATGTTTTAGGACCCTAAAAGAATATTATAATTTAATTATGTTATTGATGTAGTCATTTAGTGACTTTTTTCTTTAAAAATCCTTATTTCAAAATTCTAGGAATATCAATAAAACCCTGGAATCTATAGAAGATTTTTGGAGAGAACCTTGGAGAATTATCTCAAATGAATGAAAATGAAGCTACGAATCATGGATTCGATAGATATGGCCAATGAATGCTAAGCAATGATCATTCTTTATCATTCATCGAACTAAATCAATGTAGGCCATGTGGTTACTTATATTTATTCCTCATTATTAATTTTTAAAAAAAATTCACACTAATCAACGAACATATTAGCTCGTTTATCGATCGTATATGCGAGAAGGGTTATTTTTTAGGATTTATTGGGAGTTGATTCTTAAGTTTTTTGTGGATTAATTTACCTTTCAACAATGATGAACTAATATCTACATGAAAATTTATCCATGTTCATCCCTCTCGATTGGTTGTGCCTTTCTCCCCCAATTCCTCATTTCACCTTGGGCCTTCTTTGGTGGCCCTATGTTCAACACATCTTGATCAATCAATCATTCTGCACCTAATTCATGGTGTAATGATATGAAATCACAGATTTGGGATCTTCAAGGTATGATGTAGGTGATACAAAGGTGATAGAATGATTTTAATTATGGATGATTGAAGAACTTCTGTTCTTTGGCACAAAATGAAGAATGTAAATTTGGTCTATTTTAAGAGTAAATTGGAAGATGAAACACATTAGTCAGGAAACAACATGACTCAACGAGCACAAATATTCAACAATTTCATTTTTTGAACATCATAGTAGATGGAATGCCTCATAGAGGTAGAGGCGGTAGCCGATGTAAGAGGCATAGCATGGTGGGATAGGTGGGAAGGGTCATAAGGATGGGTCTGGAAAGATGGGTCGGGTCGGGTCGACTGGTCTAGTTGGGCCGGAATCGGGTCAACCAAGGTAAGACCACCCCAATAGGTTAGACATGGTAGGTGTGCCACTATTGGTTTTCTATAATAATCATCCATGTTGGGTCATCCGTGTTGGGTAATCCATGATAGGTCGACCATAGTTGGTCAGACACAGTAGGTCGACTATGGTAGTTGGCTACTGTATGTCATCCATAGTCAGTCATCCAGGGTAGGTTTTTCAAGGTTGGTTGGCATGGTCAGTCAAACACAGTCTATCAGAATGTTCCATCAGCCACAGTCAATCAGACGTGGTTGGTCATCATGGCTGGTCGACTATGGTCGATTAGTGGGGGCCAGTTGGAATGGTAGATCACAATGGTAGGTCAGGATAGTAGGTCTCAGTGGAAGTTCGTGGACCGAGTGACCTATCTAGTTTCAAATGGACATAACTCCTAAAAATAGCATCCAATTGATGATCCCTCAGTGGCACTGAGACCCTAACGTTGAGATAGTCCTTTTTATAAAAGTGGTGACTTTGTAGTTTTGACCAGTATAGGTTGAGATAATTCCCTTGATCCTTACCACAAGGGTTTAGTATGGCATTACTTTCACATCATGGGATTTCAAGGCCCTCTATAGGTCGAGTCTCAAATGGAGAATGGTATCCCTCCCCAAAACTAGAGTGAGATCCTATGTCACCCCTAGTGAATTTTGTGGAATCTCAAAAACTCCCAGAGGATTGTGTTTATCCTCCATCTAGGGAGCCACATCAGATGGGTGTATAGCATCCCCCATTTTTTTTGGCATGATCACATTAATAGTGAGTTTATCTTCATTCTGTATGTGCTATCCCCTAGTAAGTTTGGGCGCGATCTGTGGTGTCCCACAGCTAGTTCTAGGCATGAACCCCTCTCTGGGTATCATAGTCTTCCTTGAATAATCAATTTTCATTTACCTTGGGACCAACTGAGCTAGACATCTTTTTGAGTGTCTCTTATGATATCATGGATCTAGGATTGAGTTCTTCAAGAATGAGTGTGCTTCAAGTTGAATCTTATGGCTAATAGTTGGTTGTGACCACCTGATGGCATGGTGTTTCTTATGAGTATATCTAGATATTCTTGTTATATATTCTTTAAACATATACATGTGTAGTGATGACATTACTTTCATTTTTTTCGATTCTTTTGTCTTATTCCATTGTGGTTTTATATTGTGGTATGGATTTGTGATTTTTGTATTTTCTACTGACTACTTGTATACTCACCCCTTCACTAAGATTCCCACACGTTTATTGTCATCTGTATAGGATTAAACTTTTGATTGAGTCATAGGTCCATTAGGACCAAAAAATTCTTTGTGAGACCGGACAGAACGAGGTGTATTCCTATGGATTTCAAATAGTAGTCCATGTACCATTGCATCCATGTTCAACTTTTGTTACAAAAACACTGTGATGGTCTTGTATTTTTCCATGTTTACATTCCAATACTTTTATTGTTTTACTCTATTGTGAGATCATATTGGTATGAATGCATTGTTTATTTAGTGGTTTTCACAATTCAACATTTTATGTCATAGAGATGTGTGCATGTGTACAGGTACTTAGGCTAATTCCACCCATTTTGGAGATGTGCCTACTCACTAATAGTCATCATCCCCATGCCTATTGGAGGTGGTCTATGCTTAGTCACAACACGAGTCCCTCTGGGATGAGACATGATAGCTTCTACTGGTATGAAATATAGTATGTAAAACTTTTATTTTGAGTATCATAACTAGGTGTTCCGATTTTTTATATCTCCTAGGAAACACTGGGAATTATACATGTTATGGTATACATCAAACTTCCAATTGTATAGGATCATGGTATCATCTTTATTACCTTAATTTATTTCTTTGATGGTGGATATGAACACATACTCAATATTTAAAACCCAAAATGAGGTATTTTTATCGCATTATGTCTACTATAAAACCTACAGATTTTAAATTATATTTTCCTACGAAGCCTAATGTGTTCAATAGCTTTCTTCACATGGAAAACCAATCCCAAACAATTGAAAAAAATTATAAAACCATTAAATGTGGTCTTATAATTGTATGGTAAAATTATATGTAATTGAGTTATGATATATAGATGTATAATTAAATATAAAGTTAATTACTAATATATAGGTATTGATAGAATTCAATTATCATAGATGAATAATTTATAAGATCATTTTATCAAAAAAGTATATATTTTTAAAAAATTAATATTTTTATTCGACTAACTTTTGAAGAGTAAATATCTTATTGATAAAATATATTATTTATATGAATAATATATTGACACCAATTTGATTAGTAATTAATAAGAATAATGAATACGAATATTTTATATTTTAAAAAGTTGTATATTTCTGTTTTATTCATAAACCAAATTATCAAATTTGAAAACTATAATTTGATAAAATGAACATAATTTTTTGGATTTACCATGTCATATTATCTTAGGTTTAGTTTTTGGGATTTTTCTTCAAAGGTATATTTTAGATGAGTATTTTATAATACCATTTTTAAAAATACCACGACTTTCATGAAAATATTAATATATAAGTATGACTTGGAAATTTATGAAACCCTTTATAAAAAATATAGCTTTTTTAAGAGAAATCATATATATATACATATATATATTAGTTTACAAAACAATGTTTCATATTTGAGACCTTAAGTTACACTATTCTAGAAACTATATTAAAACATTATACATTTGTTGTTTTAAAATTAATTTCATTTAAATTTAATATTTTACGAATGTAAAATTAATTCCAAATTTGGATTTATGAGTTTCATATATTTAATAAGGTTATTTTTTTATAGACATAAAAAATTAATTACTTCTGACAAAACTAGTTACCAAGTTAAGGTTAAATTAGTAAAAAGAGGGGTAACTGTTATGGTAAAAGACCTAACATGTTAATAACCTTTGTATAATTGATTTTTATGGTTTTATTGAAGAAAACTTATATAGAATCCCTTATTCTCTATGTTTGATACTTCTTGACTTATGTATCTTCCACTCTCATAATGTTAAGAAAAAATAATTATAAAAATTAATTCTCATCATTTATAAAAGTGGCATCCAACTACCCCTTCATAACGACACTAAATTTTAGTGTCCACATAAATCACTTCCAGGTTTACATACCATCCAGCAAAAGGAATAAAATTATTAGGGTAATGGAATCATGAAAGAAACAAACTCATGGAGTCCTATATTAGGGAATCCCGAGAGAATCCACATAAAAAGGTCCACACATTTAAGGGAAATAGATCCAAAACATAAAAAAATCATACCATTATTTATATGAGAACCCCTCGAAGCCAAGAATTAAAAAATGCTCTTTTCTTTACACCATGTATGCACCACATATGAATTGTTGAGAAGGCCCCTAAACATAAAAATGTGGTCAATAATAGACCATGTTGTTGTAATATTATACTCTAGTAAATTGAATATGGCGAATGAATCCATCTCAACCACCACCAGAGTTATATTCCAAGAGATACACATCTAAATCCCATTGATAAAGGCATTGGCCTATGTGAGAAGAGATTTACCATTACCATAGAAGATATAAAAATCCACCACAATTAAAATGTTATTATCCGTCACCCCCCCCTTTAAGAAAAGTATATATGATCCATAAATGTTGAGCATAAATCTGATGATGGGAGGTTCCAATACACACATCATCCCATAAGAGAGGCGCTTTGAGTTTAGGAAAAAAAATTCCATCCAGTACACACCATTCTCAAAGAGGATGATCTATACCAATGATTCAAGAGAGAAAATCTTAAACCAATTATTATTGGGAATAGAATTATATGGAGAGTCTAAAACAAATATTAAATTAATTTAGATCTTTATTCCAAAAATTCTAGATGCACAAATAGCCTGTAGAAAAACAACCAATCTCGCCCTGTTTTCATAAAAAATTCTCCCCATGATTCAAATCCACAACTATAAAAATCTGGCATCAACACACAAATGGTTTCCATTCCCTAGAATACTCTTTCACATACATCATATGCTTGACAATTGTTTCTCCAAATTTTCTCCCTTTATAAGGAATCCCACAAAGTAAGCTCAAACATCTCAACTTAAATACTTAATATTCCCTAAAATTGTTTCTTTTTTATTTTATATTTTCAAATTTATTTTTCACAATATTTTATTATATATTGATTATTTTTACTATAATTAATGTTTTAATGTTTTTTTCAAATAATAATTAACACCCTTTCCAATCATCCATTAACAAAATGCAAAAATGCAATTTGTGCATTTGTGCAGACTACCTCCCCCATAAGGTAACATATCTCAGTTTTCAAGTAGATTCTTTATTATATATTTAAATATCCTATTATATTAAAAAAACATAAAAATATTATAATTATTAATTATTAATAATTATATTATTCGAATAGAAACCACTTTCGTAACCATACATATCTTTTATTTATTGCATCATCATTATTGGGTCTATTTGACAACCTAATTGAAAAATACTATCAAATAATACCATGGATGACTATTAAAACATAAATATTAAGAATTTATGATATAAGTAATAAATATTAATTTAATTTTGTCTTTTGATTATAAAAAATTAATACCAAACTCTTTAATTACGATACCAATGCTCTATCATTAAAAAAAACTGAATCATTCTCATCATTATTTGTACAATTATGGATCATAAGAAAAAACAATTTTAGAATGAAATTATTTCATTCTATATAATTATAAATCATTAATTTTAGTACATTTTTTCCTAGGAATGATGAATTTTTGGATATTAACAATTAATAAAATCTGTGTTGGGAAATTAGATTAGAATTATCAAGATTAGTCACACCTGATATCAGAAATAAATAATAACTACCAAAAATAAATATTGTGAATAATTATTAATGTATATTAATAATTTTATATATATGAATAGGGATATTAAATAGTTTATTTATATATTTATTCTTTTATATATTAGATTCAAGCACTTTTTTGGAACTCTGGAATTAAGGTAAGCGGTCCTTTTTATCATATTTAATTCTATAAAGAAATTATTATTTTTTACCTTGATATATTTAATATTTGTTAATTAATTATTAATGAATTTATTTTACCATATTAATGTAATTCATGTGGTTTGATGATCTATATCATCTTGTTTCAACAAATTTATTTTGATTGAAAATATACCGAAGTTGTATGTGTTATTTGTCGCTGCTTTAAATTTCATGAGACAAGTTTGACCCCACTCTCCATCCTTAATTTTATATATTTCATTTTCTTCCTTATTTAAATAATTTATAATTAATATCATTCATTTAATGATATTGTAATATTCTTTTCATGGAATCAATTTTATGTTCTTTTTATTCTTACGTCACCATTACCTTTAGGGTTTCTTCTTTAATCTTATTTTCAAATCGAGATTATTGTTCAAATATAATAACCATGGATAATTTGAATGGTTATTCTTCCTAAAAAAACATTAATTTAAATATTCTAGGTAATTATTGTCGATTTACTTCTATTTTTATTATTTTTACCCTTGGCTCATAATTTATCTTTGGTAAGAGAAATAGGCCTCACCCTTTCTTTTCGGTCGGGTATCTTTCCCTTATAAATCCTTATTCCTTAGATGTATTTCATATGTCCTCATTTGTGCCTTAAATATTGATCAAGGAAATTTTATATGATTTTAAAATTCCTTAAAAATCTTATAGATTAAATTTTGAATCTTTCCTTATGGTTCATTTTCAACAAGATTTATTTGAATTTCATTTATGGGCTTCCTTGTGAACACAACACAACAAAATATTGTCTTTTCCTATGAAAATTCCTCTCTATGTTTTAAAAAATTTCCTACATGATTCATAATATCATATTTATATAAATATTTCCATTTTAATAAATTTCATCAATATGTCATGGATATTTGTTATTTCAAAAACAATTTTCCAATATCTTCTAAAAAGTGTTTTTAATCTTAGTCTATATATTTTAAAATATTTTACACATGAGAAAGGAAATTATTAAAATAATAACTTATATAATATATCTCGAGATGGATTCTTTAATATTATTCTCTATCATAGTAATGGTTTATCACTTCCATTGGCTTCTCTAATCATCCACTGTGTATAAATATGAGTTTTCTTCCAATTAATTTCCTCTATGAAATCTATATACAGTTAATTTTTATTTAAGGTTGTCAACTATGACAGAATACATTTTTTAATTGGGGAAACCATTTACTTTACCAAATACCAATACTCTATACAATTTTATTTTTATGTATAATTACATAAAAATTAATTCTATTTTTTTGATTGGGGAAATATTTACAATCAATATACTAGACATTTCAATACATATGTTTAGGGATTGAAAAAAATGTTCATATTTATTGTAAATTTTTTATATTCCTTAATATGATAAATAGAATGGAATTAATTAGTGATTGATGGAGACCACAATATCATGTCGATGCATCATTAGGTCTCATGAGAGAAACCAGATTAGGTATTTGGTCTCTGCCTACACATTTATTTAGATGTCTTGGTTGTGACCCTGAATGAAATTAAATTTCTTTTGAAAGTGGATTCATAATATATAATTTCTTAGTACAAGGACATTACTAGTATGACTTTATGCATTCCACCACCATGAAATTTGGTATTTCATTGCATGTGTTGATTTATATTGATAACCATGGACTTCATCCAATATAGTGTGATCAGTTGTATTATATTATATGATTATCATGTATTTCTTTCCAAATTATTATTTCTTTGTTTATTCTATTATGTTTCCTAGTATTCTCTTTACTTTATCAAATTTTTTAACTCAAACTTCATAGGTTTCAATTTCCCAAATTTACAATGAAAAATATTACACATGATATGCCAAAAAGAATACCACGTATGGGGATTTTATCGGGTTTTTTTAATTTTTATTATATAATAAATAGTATCTTATGTAGTTATAATTTTATTTATTTATTTAGAAACACATTTTCTTTTCTAGTTAATTTTTTTTCATAATTCTCATTATCTCCGAACATAAAAGGCCTTTGGACTGTATGTCATGAAATATTTTATATAAATCAAGTAATTGTGGGATATTAACATATGGGGCCTATCATAGTTAGTATTATAGTAAGGTTTAGATATCTTCTGTGGTTGGGATTTATTTTACAGATACTTTATTTGTTTTAGGAACCATCACAAGATAGTATGTTATATTGTTGTTTATAATTTCAAAGGTATGGTAACCATTAGAGTTGATTGAAGTAATATTAAATAATATATGTTTTGGGGGGGAATAAGATGATAGAATATTAATGAAACCCACATTGATTTGTATATTTATAAGAAAACATCCTAAATTTTTACAAATAATGGATTTTTTTGTCCTTATTAAATTAAATCCCTTCCTTGACACTATAATGTGGATGTTGTTGTCTCAGGATGAACCTAGGGGTAATCACCCAAAAAATGGTTGGTTTAGAATAAACTCAATCTTTACATGGTTAATGATAAGTATACCTACAATGGAACCACTTGTTAGACACATTCATGGGTTCTGGTTTAGTGATTCCCATAATATTTACGATCCATTGTGACTGATTAAAATATACTAGTTAGAAAAACTAATAAGGGAATGGACATTGAAGACATAGATTAAAAAATACAGATTCAAAAGATATTTTTTACATTAATTAATATGTGATTTTATGGATAATGAGTTTTGTAAATTTTTTGAGCATGTATTTTAATGATTTTTGGGTTTAGAATACTGTAATAATTCAAATGGTAATTTTGAAATATAATTTTTTAGGATAAAGATAATTAATTAACCATAGATAAAGAAATATTAGATAAATAAATTTTTATATTACATGAATTGAAATGAAATATAAGCTAACATGATGGTTTGAGGGTTGATTTTTTATAATGCTATTTATTTTATCCCTCATGTTATCTCTTTTGGTTTTAATAATGTTTGGAGTTAAGAAAAACAAAGTTAAAAATAGATATAATGGAAAATTTACAGATGAAATAGTGGAAAAACATATTTTCACATCACTTTTTTTTTAATTTTTAACATCTGATTTTAACCAACGATTATGTACGAGATATTATAAATAATAGTTCCAAAGTTGGTTTTAACAAATTTAATTTACTATCATAAACTAAAATTTATTTTAATGGTTATTTCAATATCAATTTATTAAATTGAAATTGAAAATACATTTCAATTTTGGTTTTACTATATAACCTACTTGAAAACCTTCACATGGAAATTTAAGCATCAGTTTTTAGTAAAATCAACATTGAAATTAGTATCATTTTTATGTGTAAAAATGTTCTTATACATTAAATTATGGTTTTTAAAAAAAATTAATATTTAATGACCATTTATTTTTATCCAATGTCATTTTTGATAGAAAAATCAACATTGAAAGTCCAAGTGTAAAGATTATATAAGGACATTCAATGTTGCAATTTACTAATAACTGATTATGTATGTAACTTTCAACGTCAGTTTTTTGAAATACATTATATAAATTATATTTATTTTGATTCCACATCGAATTATAGAAAAAAAATATATACATAAATGACTTTTTTAAAACAATATAAATTAAATTTTATTCCCCAAAATAATCATAGAATGTGTGTAAAGAAACAAATTAATAAGTTGGAAAATATAGTATAAAGTAGAGAACAGCCTTGTAAAATAAAAAATAATATAAAGAATTAAATTTGAAACATATTTTATAATTACTAATTTCTCAGAATATAATAAAAATATATATACCTGAGAATTTTTAATTTAAGCGTACGTAGTTTGTAAACAAAAATCAAATATATATATAGTATTAATTCATACACCTAGGACATGATTTACAATTATTTATCCAAATTAATCATAAAAATAGAACACTTTTTCAATAATAATAACAAATAGTTTTTAAATATTATTTTATTGAACTTGTAATCTTTGTTTTAGTGAATATGTACCAAAAATTCAAATATAGAAGGTTATAATGTAACAAAATAAAATATGGATTTAAGACAAATATTTAATATGATTAAAAATGATTATTCATCTTACACTTCATGTACAACTCCAAACATCTAATGTGGAAACCTAATTTTTTATTTACGTAACTTCTTTGATATTTAAAAAGTATTGATATAATGAATTTGTATAATTTCAACCAATCAAAAATATGAAACACCGCCACGGTGGTATATGTTTACTAAATAAAATAGTATTTCTGAACATATAATATAATATAAATTTTTATACGAACAATTTAGTAATTATGTTTTGATTAATATGTATAAATAATCATTAAATGTATATTTTGATTAAAAATTTATTTTCTTGATCAATGGTATATTAATAATGAAAACCTAAAAAATTATTTGAGCTTCTCTAATTAGAAAAAGTGTTTTTTATGAAATATGGTTATCTAAGGAATTCATGGAATTATTTCACAAGCATACATATATTTTTTAAAATATTTAAATTCTCAAAGAGTCTACAATAATTGTTTTTTGAAAAAATAAGGATTCCATATTTATTCATTTCAATGAATGCTAACAATATTCACAGCTATGGAATGTGGATAACATAGGTGCGTTGATGGTATGCATTGTTCTTTTTCCATATTTCACATTGTATTATTTATAACTATTCTATATAATCAATATACAGTTTTATTATATAGATATAGTGAAATAATTGAAGCACTATATAAAAATTCATGTGACCGTGTACCCTTTCAGACCTGAAAAAGAGATAATCGTATATATGTGAACAAAATTTAAACTCAATCAACCCAAAAGCACTATATGGAACTATTTAAGGAATTTTAATTAAAGAGGTATAATTTTAATTTCAAAAAATTAAATAATTATATAAAAGATTAAATAAAAATTTAGAAGTCATTGACAACACATACACAGAAGAAAACCTATTTCTATGTTGTTGACCATTATAGTAAGAGTACTACTCCACCTAAATTTCTTGCAATCCCTCAGCCCCATTTAGATTTATGCACATAAACCTATCTATAAATGAATTTCAAAAAACCAATGTTAATATAAAAAATGATTAAAAATTATATGTTAGACCTAGGTGAAGGTACGTAATGTTACCATTCATCCATGTACCATGTTGAGAAATATCTATTAAATTGTTTAATAATTTATAGTCAACTAAGATATAAATTATATAATAATTCATAATTTATACCTAATGGAAATGATACGAAGCTTGTAATATTTTATAATGAAATAACTTATAGTAATCACAAATATAAATCATATTAAATAAAACTTGATTTTATATAGATCATGGTTAAATGGATTTCTATATGTAATTCTATTTAATTGGCCCATGAATGTAATCATTCACAGAATTGGGAAGCTATTCATTAATAGTATTAATGAAAATACTTCAAAAATGTAATTACAAGAATCTTCAAGACAATTCTTTCATATTCATTATGACACCACATGAAACATACCATATACCATTTGGTACCTTAATAGGTTAAATAATATAAACTATAACTAAATTAATACAAACTATAGATGAATAAATAAAATGAATAAAAAAATTTATCCAAACTAAATAAGGAATGCTTGGTTTTTAATTTGTTGATTCATACCTGAATATTTCAATACATTACATGATTTCTATTCGAGTAACTATTTTTTAAGAAATTCCATGTGTAAAGGTATTTTTTAAATATATTTCGACATTTCGGTTATAAAATAAAATTGAAATATCTAGAAACAATAACTCAATGTTTTCATATTACAACACATGATAGCCCCTAAAATAAAAATAGAGAAATCATTCAAAATCCAGATAAAAATTATAATTTATAAGGATAAAATGTTCAGAAATATAATTAAATAATATAACAATCATAAAAAGATAAATCTAAATAATTTATCATAGAAAAAATGTTAAAATAAATTTTCCTTATATCATTTAAATAGATGAAACTGTTTAATCTTATTGATCCAAAAATCAATTCAACCATAACTTCTTTATCTAATTAATCCTATAGATTAATATGAATACAGCTTGAAAGATTTTTTCTAAAAGGGAAGTAAAATTTTAAAAAAATTATATCACAAAATAATGTAGGATATTTGAAACTATGGAAAAAAGTCATAGAAGCCACATAGTATCTAATCTGAGTTTTCTATGACATGGGATGAGTGACACCAACAAATACCTAAAAATAACCTATATATGTGTAGAATATTATCGATTCGTGGATCCCTATAGATCAAATTGAAAAATAGAAAAAAAATTGGGTCTTAAAACCCAAAAAAAATCATGATGACATAAAAAATATAAGCTTAATACAATAGATCCTTAGGATTATTCATCATTCAAAAACTGTTGTATTCCTTTATTTCCAACTCCTATCCATGAATCATGTAACTTGTGTAGTGTTTTCATTATATTATAAATACATAACCATATATATAGAAGAATAAAAACCTATAAAAAAATAATATACCAACATAAAGTAGAAACCATTTACTAATATTCATTTTTTAACATTAATTAAAATCGACATAGACGATTCATCTTTTTCAATAAATGGTTTTTATACTGTTTAACATGTTTTAAAAATATATAACCCTTCATAAAAAGATAAATAACATTTAAAAACAAAAATAACAGACCAACATAAAGTAATTTTTTTTAAAAAAATCTTATTAAAAGAAATACATGATATTTCATTCTAAATTAATGTCTTCTATAGTGTGTCGATTATATTAAAAATCCATAATTCATTATTCATTTCATAACAATCCTATAAAAACATACAAAATATACCAACACAAATAAAAAAATCAATATCTAAATATTCATTCTATAACATTAATTAAAAGATACATAACTTATAATTTAAACTTCAATCACTTTTAACAAATACTATGGAACCTAATATCAAATATGGGTCATGTATTCACTATTATTCTGCTCAAAATCATTTAAAATATACAATGTAATTGATATTTAAAATATTAAGACACAACATATTTTGGTATAAAAGGTTGTGACCCAAAATTATCAAATAAATATATTATTTCTTTTTATATTAATATTCAATACATTTCAAAAATTCATGCCCATGGACCAAATAGTTTTAGTGTATATGGATATTATATTTTCTATCATCTTATTTAATGAAATATCTTCAATGTCTCACAAACAGATATTCCCACATAGTAATATTAAAATACATACCGAAATTAAATCCTATCTTTATAACTTGGGTAAAGGAATCATATGAAAGGGTGATATCATATTATCAGTAAGTTTAAATAAATGATATAACAATATAATATGAACATATAGGTTTGATAACATTATAACAATATTTCAAAGCCATACACTTCATGTAATAGATCAAAAATATGAGTTAGGAAATGAATGTTGTTAGTTCAGAAGACATGAATCATAATGGGATCATTGAAATTGTTTCATGATAGAATAATTTCCATAATGTAGATATTTTTGTTATAAACATAGGATTATAACATTTTGAACATGTATAAATAGAAATATTTTCTTAATTATGTTTAAAACATGAAATTAGGATCCCATATAAACTTACGGACATGAAACTAGGTCCAGGAATAACACTAAAGACATCAAATCCAGGTCTATGAATCACATTTTTAAAAGGTAATTTTGTTGATGCATAACATTGTGAACATGTCATCATGTTTGAACATAACAATATAAAGATGTATCAGGTTCAGTCATATAATATTTTCCTAGGATTTATCCATATTTACCAAATTATTGGGAGAGAGATATATGTCACGCCCACAACAGTATCTATACATACGTGGGAAAGAATATAATAATATATTTATCATATCATAATAAATGAAATTAAATGGGGTTTATAAATATTTCATTATAACATATCCTATGAAAAAGAAACAGGTTTTATAATAATTTAATCATTTCTTCAAAAAAATATCCCATAGAGAAAGAAATGTGATTCAAAAAACATTTATCATGGTATAACACATGGAAGAGAAATAGGTTTCATAAAAAAAATAATCATAAACCATTCAAAGATAAAATAAAAAAGGTATCCTTTGACAATACCCACACTAATGTATACATAAAAGAAAATGATGTAATCATAAATAGAAAATGATTTTGAAATATTAGGTGGATCATTTTTGTGGAATATATTCTTTCAACATTGGAAAAAACTTTTTATAACAAAAAATAATTTTAAAAACCTTTTTTAATGTAACCTATATTTTTATAAAGGAATCTTTAAAAATAATTTTATATTTTTTTAAGAAAATATTCTTTCAATTTTTTGAAATCACTTTTTAAAACTAAAAATTTAAAAAACAATTTTTAAATAATTTTCATTAAGATAAACATATGAAAATATAGAGGAATATTTAAAACAAATATTTGGTCATGAATATGGAAAACATCGTTCACGTTGTACAAGATAAAACAAATACTACTTTCAAATTTTCAGTAAATTCCGATTTCTCATTGTTTGGAAATCAATAAGAAAATTCCATTAGAAATATTTTTTTAAAATTTATTTAATATATCATTTGGATAAGGTTAAAAAATTTGAAAACATTTTTAAAAAACATGGTTTTGAATGAAAATAATTTTTTGGCCTGATAAGGAAATAATTAAGATTTTTTTTAAAAAAACATTCTTTTGAAATATTGAGTGCATAAAATGTGGAAAATGAAGTAAAAAGCATGAATTATTACGAAATAACCAGATTATAATATAATTTATTAAGATCTTTAGTGATTGGTCATAATGTACCAACATTAATGTCATAATAATAAATAATTATGATAAACAATATTATTTTGACATCAAATATTTGCCACTTAGTTATCTTTTGAATCATTTGAACCTTTAATGAATTACATCAAATGAAACTCTAAATATCTTGAAAATTTGTAAATTCATAATATATAATTTAAAAGTATCATTATATACACCACTTATAAGAATATATGTGTATAACATAACTCATGTCAAAAAAATTCAATTTGAGAGAAAATCCCTTACCACTTTGGTATCTTTTGAACTATAAACCCCATGAAAGGAAGATCCAATAGTGGATATGTAAATAAAAAAAAATTATGTGTATAATTATAAGATAAATTCATAGGTAGTATATAAAAAACTTAATAGAAATAGGTGGAGAAAATGTCGCGTGTCTCACATAAGTAAAAAGTGAGACGGTAATCCCCTACTATATGTCACGACATCCTTCACACGTGTTCAAAAATGCAATGTAAAAAATATATTTTTTAAAAAAATCTATATAAAATCCATAAATAAATTTATCACACCAAATATGATTTAATTATGGACATTTCTTACCCATTTATCAACAATTCTTTGTTAAACTTACATTTCTGGTAACAACTACTTTATTTTTCAAGTTTGTTATTGTTATTTACTGTTGGTTTTATTAACTTGATCAGGGAACCATTAAATAAAAAAAATTATCCATGGTATTAAATTAATATGTATTCATTATATATTTATTTTTATTAATCACTTATTATTATAGATATAAAATTATATAAAATGTTTATGTAGATGTAAGGTTGTACGTACAAATAAACATTGTTTCGATTTTCTTGATGGAATGTAATAAATAAGGGTCAATAATATATTACAATTAAATATTAAATTTTATATAATATATATCACATATATTTATTTAAACTAGTCCTTATAACATTCCATGTAAATCTTATGTGAAATATGAATCACATCACTTCACAAGGTTGTAATATGTTGTACACATGAACAACATTATCGTAACCCCCGAATAATGTAATGTAAGAATGTATATGTGATATCAAAATTAAAAATTATAATAATGTTAAAAAATAATATATTTTTATTCCATGTATCCTTATTATCATCTATGTAAATTAGATATGTAAAACACATCACATCAGTTCGTGTGGTGGTAGTCAGTTGTACACAAGGTCGACATTATTTTTTTCTCAACGAGCTTGGAGGGAAGAAGTAATAAGTGGGATTATAATTAAATAGGTATAATAATATTAGAAAAATAATATATTGACATTAAATAAATAAATTTTTCCATATGTGATAGGTGGAGATGTAAAATAAATAAAATCATTCTGTGGGGTTATAGTCTGCCATACACCAGAATGATGATTCCATATCCCATTTGTTGGAAGTGGAGAAAATTACAGGTCATGAACATAACATAATGACGTATAAGTAAATATAAGATAATTAATTTATTATATAATATTTTTTTAGTAATAATATAAGGAGGATGAGGAATAAATAAAATAAAACAGTAGGTTAGGGATGTTACCGCATCTTCGGATAACTTGTTTTGGTTTTAAATAAAATGATTATTACGTTATATTTCTGACCAAAATAAGGCCACTTGGATTATATGAGGTAATTAAGGATATTATATTGGAATTTATAATCCTAAATAATGTTTTATAAGTTATTAGAGGAGTGAATTCATAGTTTCTTTTTATAAGTGGGTTGACTTTCACACTTCTAATTGTTTAAAATAAAACTATTATTTCCTCATTTTTCAGGTGAAAACAGATATAAAAATGGTCCGTTATAGATTTTTATATGTTATAAGTATTAAAAATATCCATAAAATTAGTTTTGGATAAGTTTTATAGTATTTTCACCTCTTATATTTTTAGTTTACCCTCTGATAAACCCATTTTCACCTTAACAACATTAATCAATTTTTAGTCATTCTACGATTTATTATAGTAAAAAATTAAGTTGAACTTATTAGATAATATTTATTATTCTTATAATGTAATTGGAATCAAATTTTTAAAATTTAATTCACATAATTTAAATAATTTTAATTAAAACTAATCCTGAGGATGTGATGAAAAGGCAATTATCAAAATAGAAAAGACTGAAAACATTAAAAAGTTATTTTGTAAAAATTTAAAACAAATGATTCTAACGAAATAAATTGGATTAATAGATATATAATTGAACTAATTTAACTTTCAAAAAATGAATAATTCTTTAGAAAATTTTAAATTATTTAAAAGAATGATAATTCAAAATAAGAAGTGGTATTTTTCACTATTCATCAAAAAAAATTATCTCTTTAAAAAATTATAAAAAATTCACTCCAAGATAATTTTTATATAAATATTTAAAAATTTTATTTTTAGGGTTAATTTTTTTTCATAAATTAGATAATTTTAATTTTTAAATAATTGTAGAGTATGAGACAAAAGATCTTTTTTTAAAAACAGTGTTTTTAAGTGTAAAATTGTATATATTTTATTATATTACTGTAAAACATATATTATGAACATTAAAGATTTTATTTAATATTTTATATATTAATTTCCATAAATTTTTTCAATAGAAGTTATTTTTTAAATTTAATGAGTAAACACATTTGTGTGCATAAAAATATTTTTTAGATAAGATTTCCTTCATTTTCACATAATTTTAATTTCATTTATTATTAATTAGCCTCCAAATAATTACATTTATATATGTGTTTAAACAACATATTTTCTTAATTTAGTTAATATTATTCATACCCAACATTTTAAAGGCTAGGTGTTAATTATCATATTAAATAATAATATTTTAAAAATAGTTCATGTTTCGTTTAAACCCATTATTGAAAGAAATGCCAAAAAATAAGTATTTTTTGGGAAATAAGATAAACATGTTATTTCATGAAATAAGAAATTCCAAGAAGATTAAATTTATTTGAAAAAAAATCACAAAATATCATGTTTTTATATAAAATATAAAATAATTAATATAACTAACCATATCAAAATTAGTCGTTATACTAGATGTGATTATCTCAAACATGAATTATAAAACATAATAACCACAATCCACACTTAATTTTTTGGTGATTAAACTCAGGTTATATAAATTTAACATTAAAATAAAACACATTATATATATATACATATTATAATACAACAAAAAATTGTTTACCATTACTTTCATGTATTGGAATTTTTTGGCTCCTTTATTGACATGTGATATTTATTATACATTTTCCATGACCTGTATTTTCATATATCAGATAAAAAATACATAAAAAATAAGAATTATAATTTAATTAAAAAATAATAATACATAATTTATTAACATTGTAATAAAACATTAATGAAAACCTCCAAATAAATATAAAAACCCAATATTATGTGCATTTATTTGGGTATAAAATTCCTATCATCAAATAACCAATACAGTATAGAAAATTCAAAATTAATGCCATTATAATTAGTATTATTTTATAATTTTCATTGTCTCATTATCCATAAAGTAGGGTAAAAATCAACACCCAATCTCAATATTTTCTAATCTATAAAATCAATATATACAACATTAATATGATTATTAAGATGTTACATCGACCTTGAAACATTTTTTGGATATATAAGACCATAAACACATGTTGTCTCATTTTTAATTAATCCAATGTGTAGATACCAAAAAAATAAGTAATATATTATATCACTTTATAAAATACTTATCTAAATAATGAGAAACTAAAACATAATTTACCTATATAGAAATAAACTACAATATAGGCACATTGAGCTCATAAAAAACCCAATCCATGATATTTTTTTGAAATATCTAAATGGATAGTCTCTTTAACATGCATAAAATGACATTGAAAACTCATATATATTATCCATGTAATTTTAATCCTTGGATAATCTTTCAAACTAATAAAAAATCTCAAAACTCTATTAAATTGTTGGTTCATTAATGTTTTGTTTCTTTTGTTCCAATTCATTTTATTTGACAAACATTTATATAAATTAAATATAAAAAAATTATAAGTTATTTTCAATAGAATGTACATAATATTTTAAAACCAATGCATACCTCATATATTAAACAAAAAATAAGGCTAGTCGGCCAAAGTAACAGATGACCCATAAAATCTTCGACTCAAGAAACCTCATCTGTAGGAAATGGTAGTATACTATTTGGATATATAATTTCATGTATTATATTCTTAAACGATCCAAAACCATAATATTTTCATGTAAAGAATCACCAAAAAATATTCTTGACTTTGTTCTATATAAAACATATATTATTATCACTATTATACAAATCACATTATAATGGAACGTCTAAAAATGAGGTAGAGGATCAGAGCATGAAGGATGTCTATGATGTGATGTCTATGCAGGTGGTGATTATCCCACCATTTTTTTCAAAAAAAGCATACAAACTGATTTAATTTGATTTACCATTAATTTATTTAGGTATATCATTTCAAATTATAAGTAATATTTTATATCCTTTTATTTCTTACTATGATGACAAAAAAATGTTCTCAATACCTATACTTACCTTATATCCTCTTACATGACTAGGTTGATCTAGATTTCTAGATGTAGTGGCTACGATATACCTCAAACCGTTAGGGAAAAAATTCCCATGTGTCTCTTACACCTAATGTTCATCCTATAATGATACATTAAATAGTATATTATTATTATTAATTTAAATAATTAGAACACTCAAAGAAAATTGAAATTAAATTCTTATAATTATATCAGTTACTTCATTAGATTTATCTACAAGATAATTTTTTATTTTTTCTCTTCTTACACTTCTATTTTTATGGTACATGGAGGGAGAGAGAGGAATAAACTTGTCCTCTTCCGAACCACTACATCATTTTGCTCTTAATGCCTCAAATTCTTCTACAATAATTTTCTCCTCTCATAATTGATTAAATCCATTTGATAAAGTATGATGGTATACATTTTTAACCTGGATCTCTAATATACATATATCATGGAGGACTATTAAACAAAAAATAAAATAATATGTAATTAGTTAATATATATAATAAATATTAACATAGAAAATAATTATAATACAAAAAACGCTTCATCATGTCGGTTATAACCAAATTTAGTCCATGTATCTGCATATAAATACCAGTACCTTAGGCATGGGTTTTAATTTATTAATGGACCAAAATCATATTTTTTTTCAAATTTGTGATAAAATATCTCCATTGAATCACTTATAATGATAGCTATATTTTCTTAATTTTTTTTTCTAGAATGTTGAATGAAATATATAATTTAATATATTAATCATTTTTCATATATAAAATATAATATTCAAAGAATGATATAACAAATCAATTGAGATATTTTACCATTATGAAATTATAAAAAGTCTCATTTTCAATCATGTTTATAGACATCCAATCCGGATTTAAAACACTAATTAAGAAATGACTTTCATGGAGAAATAATTGAAAAACAAAATCTCATTTTTGTTATTTGGGTAATTATTATCATAAAAATTAATATGTATAATCTAGTTTACATGAAATGTTGAATTTGTCATTAAATTTTTAATCTCATGCCTACCAATATTAGAAATAATTTTATCTATATAATATGAAGAAGACTCAACTATAGGAGGCGAACTAGTAGTACGAAAAATAATATTCCTAAAGTAAATGTTCTCTTCAATTAAATAATTTTATTAATAAAAATTTTATAATGTGAAAAAATAGACCTATAAATCCATAAAAGATCATATACCTATGTGTCTATAAATGAAATAAGGGAATTTAAATATATTATGTGTACCAAAAAATTATTATAAAAGTAAATATTTAAAAACAATTATTAAAAAAATATGTACGTCAAAAATGTGTCACACATATATTTATTATTAAAAAATAATTATGATGTTTGGTCTCTTAAACAAAATATATAGATATAAAACTATTCAATATAAACATTAATTCACAAAATTTACAAATTTTCATCATTTAAAAATTTAAATATCATAGTTTCTAAGAAATGATTTTATATGAAAAAAAATTCAAGTTTAAGAAAATAAAGTATGAAAGTTTTTTCAATCATAAAATGTTAAAACATAACTATTTCATATAAAATTTAACAAAAAATCAAATAAATAATAAATATAAATACAATTAGACATCCAAATTTAAAAAAATTAGAGTTCTTTCAGATGTAAATTTAAAAGAAGAAATAAAATATAAATATTTACAAGAATAATTAGTAGTGTGATTTTATATTTTCTATATCCCTTCTGTGTGAGAATTTCATATAGAATCTACCATTTCTAAATTATATTCATTATTATCCTCATGAAATTGTGTAATAGATGATGAAACCTCTATTAAATATATATATGATCATCATACTTATCACCAAAATATATTATTCTCTCTTTTAAAATGATAGACCATTGATCATTCCATAGATTAATAATATATAACGTTTATATAGAATATGTCCCCATGATAAATACTTTCTATTTGTAACTAAATCATTTCAAATCAACCAGTGTAAAATAATAATCATCATTTTTTACACCATTATTACTAACAAACTAGTGAAACATAATCATTGTTACTCTAAATTTAGTATTATCAATTTTCAATATGTCCACAAAAACTCTAAAATATATCATTGACATAGAAATGGGGTTTTTATATAATTTCACTCAAAAAATTTAGTGCATTAGTGAAAACCATTACCCAACTATTTTATATAGTACTTTATTAATCATATTTTTTTATGTAATGTGTTCCCATTAATATCAAAACAAGAACATTTTAGCACATTAAGAGATAGTGGCCCTAAAAACCATTATAATATCTCTACTGCATATATATTTGTGTTCTCTTTCTTTCTAAACCATGAAACAAATGTATTTTAATATTCAATAATCATCCACTTTTCATCATTATCAATATTTCATACCTTTAATTTAGCAATATGCGATGATATATATTTTTGAACCTCATTTGTGTTGATCAAAGTGTTTAAATGTTCCTACATCACTACATCTTGTGGAATAAACAGTACTTTAATCCAAAAATACAACTACGTTCACTATCAACTATCAAATGTCATGATATATGGAGACCAATATGATCTAATTCATAAAATGATTTTTACATAACTCAATAAATTATTTTGATATAAATATACTTACAATATATTCCTCCAGTAGAAATGTATTTTAAATATATCCCATCAAAATTATCATATATCATTCAAAATGATACATCCAACTAAAATAAATATGCCAAAAAATTCTTATTTCTTAAACCAAAATGAATTAAAACATGAAACCTTTTATAAAAAATGTGGGTAAATACATTTCTAATTGAAAAACTATGAACACAACTTCTTTCTTCAATACATCTAACAAATTTTGATGATCTTAATTTTTAAAAATGTACTTAAGAAAGAATTACCTGATGGGAGTCTTTCTGAAAAGTGTCCACAATATGCCATATATTACGACAATATTGTTTTTCATCAACAAATGACAGTAATGACATTTCAACCCTATTACTTTATTATCCATCAAGGACACAAAATTATAGAAATGGGAATAATATGAAATGTATAATTTAAAACCAAGAAAAAATGAAATAAAATCGTATGTTAGTTTTTTCTTAATGTTTAATATCTTGAAGTTAAATATATTCTACTTCTTTTCATAGTGGAATCAAACTCTTAATGTATTCCAATGGATGTCATGCCCAATCTGGCATGAAATCTGTTTTTTTTCTTTCCTTTTTGGTCTAAAAAATATCCAATCAAATTATCACATATATTTTTATCAACTTATATAATTTAAATATTATTTCTTATACCTATATAACTCAAAAAATTTATTTTGAATAATATATATTTTTTATTCCATATTTCTTTTAAGAAAATAACTTCATTTCATTCCAAATGTGAAATCAATATTTTCCTTATTTATTTATATTATTTCGATTGAAAATGGTTATAGAGGGTGATTATATTCTTTTTAATCATTAAATTACTTTTTCACTCTATTATATAGATGATAAATTCTCATAAATATTTTATATCCTATATAAAATATTTTAAAAAATTTTTATAACAGATAATATGAAGTCGAGTCTTCAAAAAATGGACATTATTTATGACCCTTAATACTGTATCCATATAAGTTTTTATATGGAGTAAATTCACGTATAGTGAAGTCTATAATTTAAAAAATTGAAAATACTCATTATTATATTAATATAAAATTGGAAAACATGTCTCCAATAGATGTTTCAAATCATCAATCAGTGGTAAAAGATGCACATCAATATCTCTTCCTGGTAGTTTTGGTCGAGTAATCATCGATCTCATCATAAAATATTTTTTCATCATACATATGTACCAAAACAAGATATAAACTACCATAAATTATGTTAAGAATTATATCGCCAATTGAGGCTCTGATATGGATTCATTCCATCTATACATAGTCCTGTTCTATGATTTCTAGATTCATTTTTAAAATTTGGAATTTTTTTATCAAATATATTCCCCTATGGTTAATCAGTCAGGAGACATAATTTACAATCAGAAGTTCACTCATTCATATTCTATATTTACATATTTTTTCATCATTTTAATTAGAAATTGTATGCTTTAAAAATGAAAATATTATAAGTTACCAAATATATTTAGTATGAGGATTCATACCAGTGCTTGTAAGTGAAACAATGTTTCATTTTTCATATATATTATATAATGATGTACCAAATTTTAGAAATTTTGATAAAAATTCAAATTAATTCTTATACAAATCATAATTATTCGGGATATAATGTATCATTTTATTCCTTAATAAAAAATTTAATAAAATTTTTCCCTTATAATTCATGTGTTGAAGCCTGTTTACTTCTATAATTATCTCTTTCAAAAGATCATGAAATTCAGAGAAACCATTATCACTCCATCAATTTCCTAGCATCGGGTTATCTAATGTAAAAACAATTTATAACACTATAAATTTATTTTATGATGATAATAATTTCTTCTCATAATTACTATATTATCATTCATTAGTTGTTGTTTTCTCAATGGTTTCAATGCACATGTCATGACTATATTCTTCGATATGATCAACTATCTTATTCTGAATATTTTCATCAATAACATTCATTCAATTTTATATTCCTTCATTGTGTATGATCAAATGTGTATAATTATGTATAAAACCATAAAAAATAAGATGATCCATGATTTCATTTTAATTTAACATTCTAATATTCAAACACTTCACACATGGGCAGAAAAGAAATTCATTTTTTTGAAGATTTAAGTGGAAAATTCCAAGAAATCTTAAACTATTTTTCTATATTTATCCTTGGTTCTTTTCAAATTTATCCAATTACAATCTATTAAATGACTATGATGACAACATAAATGGTTAAAATATCAAAACATTTAAACATTTAAATATATATAAAATGAAGATACAATTTTAACATAAAATTTATAATAAGGAACATTTTTTGAAAACTATTTTATTATAAAAACAATTATACATAATGATGAAAACATTTTAAACAAACTTTATCATTAAAAATTTCCAATATTTAGATTTAATTTCTTTTGAAAAAATTAATAAAATTTTATCTTCTAAAATTAAAAATTAAAACATAAACAATTAGAAATAATTTATAAAAGATAAAAATCATATAATAACTAATAAACAATTAACATAACAAACAAATATCATAAAAACATAATGCATAATTTATCTTACAAATAATTATTATAATAGATAATTAAAAAATAATCTTATAAACAATTTTGAAAAATAGCTCTTAAATTCAAAAAATTCATTAAAATAATTATATAAAATATTATAAAAACAATTATACAAAAATTAACAAACAATAAGTTATCATAAGGATTTATACATATAATTATAAAAATATTATACAAACCAATTATACATAAATAACTTATAAATAATTACTCAGACTGTTATGAAAAATATCAATCAAACAAATATCATAATGAAAAATTAATATAAAAATATTCAACATAAAAAAATATAATAGCATACAAACAATTATACATAATTTATTTTCAAAAAGAAAAAACCTACAATTTTTGTATCATGTTAATGAAAAATAAATCTTCAATTTTTATTAACTCAATTTAATTTTTTTGGAAATATGGAGAACATTTTTTGATGGAAGAAAAATGAGGCGGAAAAGTAGTTTAAAAATAATTAAAAATAACAATAAATTTCTGTTTTGGGTCGACTTTAATAGCTCAAAGTCTGCGAAATAAAAATGAAGGGTGAAAAATTCAATTAAATAAATTCGAAAATTTGATGAAAATCATCTAAAAGAGATAATATTATATTATTGAGGGTCATCAAAGACATTGAGTGTTGTCATTGCTCAAGACATGATCAAGAGAGAGGGTTTCAAACAAAAGAAATATATGGGTTCTGGTTATTCATCTATTTTCGAATGAAAACTAACGTTAGAGAGTTTCACATTTAATGTATGTTTTTAGAAAAAGGATGTTAAAAAGTTTTGTTGATGATCTTTAACATTGTTTTCATTAAAATGAATGTTAAATGTTTTTTTAATAACATTTAATGCCAGGTTTTTGAAAATTGATGTTAATAGTAATACAGAAGAGATATAAACACTGGTTTAAAAAAGGGTTAAATTTTTCCCCCATTACATTTACCATATTTTTATAAAAGAAGGTTTTCAAAATAAAAATTCAAAAGCCTATATTTATACTCGTGATGGTTTTAATAATAAAAATTATGGAATGATAGTTGGAGTGTTTAATATTGAGATAAATATAAACTTATTTTAATTAAATACAATTTATAATCGGAATTTATTTGGGTTTGCAAACAAACCCAAGAAAATATTTATGGAGTCTTAGGGAAATTTAAGTGATGAAGATGATCAAGGATAGATGAGTCAATTTCCTTTTTGTAAATAATGTCTGAATAGGAACCATGGAAAATCCCTCAATAGAACTGGAAGATGTTTTATTTGAGGTAAAGGAGGAAATTGATCTAAAAATTGACAAGGAAAAAAGAATCACTTATTTTTCTTATAAGGTTTATTTAAATTTTACAATAATATCTAATGTTTTGTATATAATTTAGATTCACTGGGATATTTCTATTTTTTATGTGAAAATTAATATTAGGGAAATTAATGTATTTATGTGGGGGAATATAACACCCAAGGATTTAAAATTACATTTTCATTTGAAACCTAACATGGTTTATTTGTTTATTCACATGAAATATCAAACTAAAAACCCAAAAAATATAATATTACCATTAAAATGGACACATTAAATATATGGTTTAAATTAGAGTAAACTCAATAATGAAATATATCTGAAAATAAAAATAATGGTCAATGATACAATTAAATTTTCATAGAAAAAATAATAATTAGAACATTTTATGCCCAATTTTTTTTTTATAAAATTGATATGTTTATATATCTATTTGAAGAAAGTAAATATCTTATGCAAACATATATTATTTATATGAATATTATATCAATAAAAATAAGATTACTATTTGAAATGGAATAAAAATAATAATAGTTAATATTTTAAAAAGATATATATTTATGATTTTATTTAAAATTTAAATTCTCAATTTTTAAAATTATAATATCGAAAAAATTTGTTCCTTTTTTGATATATAATGTCAATATTTTCTTAGGATTATTTTTTGGGATTATTTTTAAAGTTTGATTTTTAGGTGAATAGTGAAAATATAGTTTTCACAAATATAATGGCTTATATTACAATATTAATATATAAGAACAAATTTTAAATATATGAAACCCTTTTCTACAATTAATATTTATTTCTTAGGATTTATTTTAAATTTAAAAAAAGTTGTTTTATTTTATAAACAAATTTATACTATATTAAAATAAAGAAACATTGTTCTCTCAAACTTTTCTAATACATTATATATTTATTATTTAAACATTATTATTTTCTTATTTATAAAGTGAATATAGTAAATTGGATTAAAATATTATAATTATATTTTTTATATATTTTAATTATTATCATTTTAATTCTAGGCATAAAAATGAATTTATAAGGACTGAAAATGAAATTTTTTATTTCGAATGAACATTTAATGATAAAGTGGGAACCCACTCAAGTTCAATCTAAAGGATCATTAAACACAGTCATAAGTCACTGAATCATTAAAAATGAGGCTATAATTAATAGAATTTCTAATGAGTAAATCCTCCATTGAAGTGATCTAACTTTGTATTTGGATCCTCCTTGATTATATATTCAAAATGGCTTTCATACCTGTCTCTTATTTTTATATACTCTTCTGTGTGTATCTTCCTTTCATTTAATACCCATGTAAAATAAGATCATGTTGGTCGATCTAGGCCCTTTGGTCCTTGTTAACATCCATTTATACCTCTCTTTCTAGTATTTTTTTTTCAAATCCTTCTATAGAGAAATGATCTGCAAAGCCCCTACCAACACTTCTTCATTAGAATGAAGAATTATCTCAAAGTATCTCTATTTACCTGAATCATCCTTTTGAGGTGACACCACTTATTCCATATTCCTTAGTGTATCCATACGTTTCTTTTATCATTAAATTATTTAGGTCGATCCCTTCTTTCATTCCTAGTATTTATAATTTGGTTCCCATTATATCTCTTTATCCCTTCTAGATTATCATTTTTTTATCAGATTAGGAAATTGGGAGTAATATTTACACACTTTATTCTTGTTCCCAACAACCACAATACATCCCGTACATATTTTTTTCCCCTTTCCTACCTTATTTTACCCTTTAATTTTATGTCCTATAAGACTCGTGCCTTTGACACTATCAATAGATATTTGACTAAGAATAACCCTATCATCCTCAAATAATGAAGTTTTCATGACCTATTTGTTTCATAGTACCAAAACCATGCATGCAACCTCCAGGTTTCGAAATTAGTTGCATATGTTAATAGTTTGGAAGAACTACTAGGACTCAACCTACTCAACACCCTCACCCTTCCCTATTTATTCCCATGGTCAATACCGGGAAATGTACCCCCTGTACTCAGTTGAGAATCCACATTATATACATATCTATTTCCCATATTCATTATATATTAATAATTTGGATCTATTAATTCATTGGGCTTGGAAATCATAGATCCCGGTGCACACTCCACTTCAAGAATCTCTGGTTTTGACTGGGCCTAAAACGCAAAAATATGATCATCCAAATCCCTACTCAACCTTATCACAATATAAACATCCATTATATTCAGTAACATCGCTCCTACCTCTTTATGGGTATCATCAACCTTCCTTGTAAAATTTATAGCCACATGATTAGAAATGGGACCATGGGTGGTCACTACCCAATACAACTGCTTCACCCCCAACAATAGATGAGGATTTGGGGACACCTTTATTAGTGATTAGAGAAACATGGTTCTCATGTGGGGCAGCCACTGTATTCTCCAGAGAAACATGACCCTCATCTTCTAGGGTAGAAAAATCAAGCCCTTCTCTTGATAAAACGTAGAAACATAATCATTGAAACTAACCCAGTTTACATCAAGACAAATATAAATCCAAAAGATACACAAACCTCAGTATTTGATTCATTTGATATTTTTTATTGATCTTAACCCAAAAAAAATCTTACAGAGGATTCAATACATTAATTTCCACAAAAATACTTTGAGAAATTTGATTAAAAAAATATTTCGATTTTATTTCAAAATATATGAACCTATCAACCAAATTTCAAGCATTGAATGTTTAAAGGTATTTTAAAAAGTAAGTGGGAGGCCTAGAAAACTAAGACATATTATAACTATCTACAGATCATATAACATGTTCATGTTGAAGATACATCATAAAATAGAGAATTCGACTCCTTCGAAGTAACTCCTCATTCTAGTCTTGTAATATATAAGGTGTTACTTTCCATGAAATTGAATGATAATATGGCATGGTTCCAAAATACTTACAATAGTGAGATGTTGTGGATTCCATAATTCACTAACGAAATGGTCAAATTCTTCAATAGAGGAGTGATTCTAGTCGAAGCGAGCCACCAGGGAGAGTCTTTGAAGATATACAGATTCTATAAATTCTCAAGGAATGAGTTGTATCTTTAGTAAACTGTAATTGAAGGACTAAATAATTGGTTCCCACCAGATGGCACAGAAGGATAGAAGGATGAGGAGGAATGGGGGTGGGCATGCCATCAGGTTATAGTACCCTGGGAAACCACGAGCCCAAGAACTGATTTCAATAGGGATGTGATGAAACTCTGGATTCCTATTAATTTCATAGGTAATAACAATATATTGTGGTGAAATACAAATGGGTGAAAAGGGGTTCACTAAAAGGTTAAAAGGCCTAACAAGTAAAAAATGGTTGTAATTGTGTTTTCAATGTCTTTATAGACCAAACCTTATCTATAATCCATTATTTTCAATTTTGGATTCTTTTTTGAAATTGAAACATGTTTTCTTTTTATGTTAAGATGAAATAAATAAAAAATTTCATTCCCACCACTTTAAAATAGGGCCCCTCACCACCCAAAAAAAAGTCAATATTCCAATTTCCCATGGAAATTATAACATTCTTCCTTCCCTTGGAACCTTTTTTAGTAACATATCCTTCAGAACACATGGTTTATTCTTAAGTCATCCCTTACCATTAAAACCTACAATGGAATCCCAAATTTCCTAATATAAGTAATAAATTTTCCTTATCATTGTTTCTTTTTTATGTTTCCAAATAAATATATTTTTTATAATTTTATATTATAAATTCAGTTTTTTATATTTTAAATATTTTTGTTTTATTATTTGATTAATCATTAACCATCTTTCCCATTTTCCATTTAGTAAACCACAAACATCATTCATACTTTTTTTCAGACTACCACCGTTACAAAGTAGCATATCTCATTTTCCATATAATTTTTTTTTTCTGTAAAATATCCCCAAAAATGATTCTTCTCATTATTAATACTTGAATAATATAATTATTCTTCTTTAATAATGAAATTATTTCGAATGAAATCACTTTTATTCTCATACTTGTCTATTACTTATGGTACGTTCATGTTTTGGTCAATCTAACAATCTACATAAACATTGATATAAAATAATATAATCATTGACTATTAGAACATAATTAATAGGAATATATTATATATATATGTAAAATATATATTTTTTGGTTCTGTAATGATAATATTTATATTATAAATATTAATTAAGATACGAAAGTCTGTTCAATTAAAACCTCAAATCAAGATAATAACTAATTCCATCCTTAAAAATCATAAATAAAACCCCATAGAATAAAAATTTAAAATATAATTAAATTTTAATAATAAATTATGTTAACTTTTATATTTTATTAATGATGATATTTTTTATAATAATGAATTTAAACCCCACTATAATGAAAATAGTTAAAAATGATCAAGATTACTCAAACCATATATCATACAAAGATGATAACTAACATGTATAAATATAGAGAATAAATATAAATGAACTTCATAAAATGTTATAAATATGAATAGGGTTATGAAATTTGTTATTAACATATTTATTTAAGTTATTCCATATAATCAAGAACATTTTCTAAACATATGAATTTAGGAATGTGGCTCTTTGTCGCAAATTAAATTTCTCGAGGAAAAATATTTATTTATCAAAATGATATCTTTAATATGGTTTTATTATTACCTAATGAATTTTTTTCATATTAATTTAATAAATGGGTTTGGAATATCTATATAATTATTTTCATATGTATTTTAATTAGACAAAGATACCAAAATAGTTAGTGTTATTTCTCTCTATTTTCAATTAAAAATGACATGATTGATATCAAACACCATATTTACATTATATGCTGTATTTAATCCCATAATTCCTTAAAATATAACAAATTAAATGAACTTAATGATTTTATAATTTTCATTTCCATGTAACCCTCTTCTTTTATTATTTTCTAAAGTTAACCATGCGGTAAGTGTCTCTTATTTTATCTCAATTTTAAATCAGGATTATTTTTTACTGATAATATGTTTAGGGAAATTTAATTCTATTTATTTCTAAAACCACAAATAATTTTATTATAATAAATGCTTCACATGGATTTTATATTTATTCTCAATATTTTCCACATTTTTTAATATATTTTTTCCATTGAATTTGAAATCAACCCCAACACTTATTTTCAATGAGGAATCATTCCATTCGATGTCATTATTCATTGGATACGTTTCCATATGTCCTAACTAATGTCTCAATTATTGATAAATAAATTTTATACTATTTTTAAATTATTTAAAAATGTTTGAATGTAAATTTTAATTCGTTTCATATGGATATTTTTGAAAAAAGTGAGAAGAATATCTTTCAAGCATATCCTTACGAACAAACCATACCAGAATTTTTTCGTTAACTATTAAACTTCCACTCTGTGAATTCATAGTTTCTAAAAAATCCTTATTATTCTAGTAATATTAATATGTCTGTTTTATTTTTTATTCAAATGTTCAAGGTTATTTAAAATTTCTAATACAGTGTTCCAAATGCTTATAAAAAGGTTTTTTCATCCATGTATTCATCTTTGAAATATTTTACACTTGAGAATAGGAATTATTCGATTGATACAATGCAAAAAATGCATATAATGTATTATTTAATGTTCATAGTTAAAATATGTATGATACATTAAAAACATTGTCTTACTGAATCATATGTTATGTATAAATATGAGTTTTCTTCGAATTCATTTCTTATATAAAAACTGTCCCTTTTCTTCGTCAGATAGATGGGTGTTCACATAGATTTCATATATATATTAATTTTGGATATTATAAAAATTAAATTATATATTTAATCTATTTGGTGTATGTTTTAAGGATTATTTCAAATAAATATATAACATTTGTTCATTGAGGAAATATTGACAATTTGTATACTTTTTATTTAAATATGAATGTTTAGTGATTACTAAGGCACATTGCTCATATATTTTATATTTGTTAATCCTTCTTCTGATAAATTAATTGGACTTAATTTTTTGTGGGTGGGCCCATAATAACGCCTTGATGCCACAATAAGTCTTATGGGAAAAAACTAGAAATGGTGTTTGGTGTATACCTACCCATTTTTTAGATGTCTTTATTATAATATAGATAGTAAGTAGATGAATTCACACAAGGCCTTTATGATATTTTAAATATTTTAAAATCCTTAAATAATATAGAATTATGCATTCCATCACCATAGAATTAGTTATTATTTCCTTGTGATTATTTATATTTTTATCCATTGATTTGTTTCAAGATCATGTGGGTGGTTATATAACATTATTTCATCATCAATTATTTACATCCATATTATTTAATACATATTTATTCTATAATAGTTTTTGGGGTGTGGAGTACCTTACTAATTACTTTATCTCACAAATCTTGTGATTTCATTTACTAAAGTTAGGAAGACTTTATTACACATCATATGTCTAGAAGAATATCATATATGGACAATGTATGAGAGATTTCAAATACTTATTAGGGACTAAATACTATCTTATAAACAAGTGAAATTCCCATTATTTATGAATGTAATGGAATTTATTATTTAATTATTTTTAATAACCCTATAAATCTATAAACCTAAATGTTATTAGAATATTATGTAATAAAATATGAACTATATGTCATAAAATTATTAGATGGTAAAATCCATATGATATCCCAAATTTTCAGTTTTAATAGGTATATATCTTATTGAACATGATTATCTTAAGATGAACACAATATTTTAAACATAATCTTTAGAATGATATGATTCACCAAAATTAATCGTGCGACTCCTAAGTCATACAAATAAAAATACATTCTCTACTATTACATTATCTAGACAATATGAACTATATATTTCACAATTATCTACATGAAATGATCATGAAGTAGGATAGAAGTGAAGTTAGAATCAAAAAATATTTTTATTTAGACACACTTATTCCCTTGAATACATTAATCTCCCTAAATAAGTTAAACATCAAATAGCACTATCTAAGATCATTTATTAATATGTATAAGTTCATTTTAAATTTTAATGTGATAATTTCATATCCAAAAACATAAAAAATATTAGTTTAAATTATAAATATTAACTCACTTATTTTATCTTGAATTAAAATTTTCTTTACATTCATCAACTCAAGTTCTCGGTCCATGAAATTTACCAATCAAAAAACAAGTTAGATTTAATCAATATTCATAACAAGTGAGAATGTTTTATCAGTGTAACATCTATTATTATAAAGAGGTTCATTGACTACTAACCATGTTTTTGGAATGAATATAATTCCACTACCATATTTTATTTTCTTGAACAACCAAATGTTGTTTAATTCCATTATTACATTGCGTAGCTATTCAAAATCATAAACATTATTCTTCATAAATGAGTCTATGTCATCCTCCATTCAATATAGCTAGGGTATTTGGATGTGATACTTTTTATAATATTCTCATGGTTCCCCCTCATTAATTATTAATTAGTACGTTTATAATCAATATTTTCCTTATGTCTTAATTCCTAATTGAAATCACTAAACATGTGATATGTCAGATCTAGTAGGCACACCGTCACCAAAATGTGGTGATGGTTATAAAATGTTTGGTGTACATGATTGATTCACCACTTAATAAATATCCCCCTCTTAGTCTATTGTTGATAGTTATTCTTACCGAACATCCAATTTTATGATAGATTGTATTGGTACAATTATTGGCTCCAGAATTTATTCATCAACACTTTCACTTCAGGGAATTCCAGGATTTTGAATGTCATTGGTTTATTGGTTCTTGTGGAACATGAAATATGCAATTTTGAACATATTTTTCATTTTTGGGTCTTAGGGATTGTATATAAAATTCTTATTTCTGAATTCATTGAAGATTAATGTTATATATATCCCATTTTTCTTATTCAAGTTATATTTGGATACTTGTGAAATTTTTAATATTTCAAAAACTTATAAATCAATGTAATATAAATATTTAACATACTATCTTCTCTATGGAATCTAAAAGTGCAATGTGGTTTATTTTGAAATATTGATGAAGTAACAAGAAACTAAAAAAAAATCATTGCATCATGTAATAGTAAACTTATCAAATCTCAACATGTTATTAAAAATTTATAGAATTATTTTTTCTTATCCTTGTTTCACCTTTTTTATGTCATGGGGTGTGTGGGACCCTCCTCTCATGTCAATTTATATGACTTATATAATAAGAATTAAACCCTATCTATGTGTACCGTACCCTCTTTATTTTAATGAATGAACTTTTTATTCATTCTAGTTTTATGATTTACCATGGTGTGGATAATATTTAGGTACACAAATAGTAGGAAATTATCCATAATAATAAAAATTATTCCATTCATTGTGTATCATAAATAATTGTTTTGATATATTTTTTACCTCCCTAGGTATCCATATCCATTAGAATTTAGACATTAGAGGATATCTCAGCCTACAACGTCAATCTCATCAATGAAGAAGCACTAAACTAGACTCGGTATTACTTCCAATAAAATTAGTAGTTTAAAGGATAATGTGATGCATAATTTTTAACTTTAATATACATCCTCTTCTCTAGTGTATATAAACCTTGTTCTCTTAGGTTCTTGGGTCACCTATGTCGTATATTTTATGATATATACCCCATGACAATGTTGATACTTTTTAAACATATATAACAAATATTTTTCCAAAATGTAAAACATTTCTATAATTGGTCGATGGTGATGGATCCTTCGTTCCTCAAATATCAACTATTTTTTATGATTTTGTCATAGAATATTTTAATGAAGATTGTACCTAATAATTGACTACGATAAATAATTGTAATATATATAACATTTATTAGAATTATTTTGATTATAAGATCCATACTGACTCAGATATCAACCATGCCTATGATATCATTCAAAGTAGTATCACCCATCTTGACTGCACCAAATTTTCCAGCATGATAAGTCAAGAAATACTCATGATGTTAGGTGATATAGTAAAATGTTTTAATTTGAACACATTATTATGTTTTTTGGATACTTAAGGTCCCTTTGTGTTATTAATGTTTTTATTTTATTTTCAATAAATTTTTTAATATCATTTGAGCTCATTGGGAAATTTTTTTAACTATTGATGTGTTTTTTATAACTGGTTGAGATTGTTTTTAGATTAATTAATAGGGTTTTAAGATGTAGGAGTAATATCTATTGTTTTATAGAGATACATGTGTTTTTTTTCTTATAGGAGAATATTTGACTATGAATGACCCTCATGTATGAAAATTGACCATGGTAGGTAATTTTATCACATAAGTGAATATTTTTATACATGAATGTCAATTTAAATAATTAATCTCATATATGGGAATTGATTTATGTTTTGTGGTTGTCATATAAGACTTTCCTGAAGATGAGTTCAATGTATTTCAAAATTCAATTCATCATACTCAAATTATGATTTTCATGGGAAAATTGGCACATGAGTACAATGTATCAATATTCGAATATGTGAAGCTGCATGTAAGATAATTAATCATGTTCATGTGTATTTTTTTTGTAAATTAAAGATTCTATATCTGAATTACTCTTACACACTTAATTAGAAATATAGTTTCTTAGAAGTTTTTGACGAATAAATAAAACTCGAAGACCACATCCAAAATTTGATCCAAGCCTATTCTTTTGATATTTCAAGAAATCTAGTAATGGTTTGTATCTATTTAATGTTTTGAGATTATTTATTTTAAAAACAATTTTTAATGATCAAAACTTAAGTAGTTAATTATAGTTCTCATGATTCTAGATTTGGAATGTATGTGTGATGTTTTTGTACCATTCTTATATAAAAATAATAACTAGAATTTGAATATTCAATTATTCATATTGATGTTTTTGAGTATGAATAATCATGTTAATGATTTTTTGAGTTGTTATGGTGAATATTTTTTTCATGATATACCTTGAAATAATTTGAGTTAATTAATTAATAATTGGAAGAAGATTATATTTATGAAATTGAATTCATAAATTTATTTTTAGTTTATTGTTATTATTTCTGATCAAATATGGAGTAGTTTCATGATTTATTTGTATATGGTGTTGATGAGAAGAATAATAAAAGTCATATTTTTCTATAATAATATTATTTTTAATGGTTTATAATATTTATGAAGTCATTATTCATGTTCTTTAGCCTAAATGAATGAGTAAATAAAGGATGATCATGATTAAAAATGTCTTTGAGTGAAGAATCAAGAATTTTGTTCTAGAAAATTAATTACTATAATTAAATAAATCCTATAATTTTGAGTTTCTAATTTATGATAATATATCAACTCAACATAATGTTGTTTCTTATTACGATTCATAGAGATATGTAATTTGAGAAGAAACGATTCAGAAGCATGAAGTTTAGAAAAAATCAACCTCATCTATTGGAGATCAAGCACCCAATGAGTATTTATGAGATTAAGAAATAACATTACATCAGGTTTGTATAAAGTGATCATATGTTTCTAAATATTTATAATGAATCATTTATGTAGATATATATCTTCAATTACTATATAATTCAATCTTCCAAGGATATCTATATCATCATTTTCACTTTTTATGTATGAAGGTAGTGTGAGAATGTGGTCTCTGATGTAATTATGGATAGGCATAATAGAAATTGTCACCATCATTGTATACATGTAATTAGTTTTGATTATAGAGCATAATTAATAGTTGGGAGAGTAACCAAATAATGAAAGGAGTATGTTACCATAAAGGGGTTGAAATTCATAACAAACCACTTGTTCATGTTTCTATATTTTATCAATAAAAGAGTGATGTAGTGACTCTACAATTTTGTAAATAGAATCCTAATTGGTGGAAGGGGTTAATTTAGTTAATTAAAAATTTCAAAAACTAGTCTCAATTGATTTACCCTCACTAATATAGTTAACCAATCCTTATAACATCATCTAGTATTAGAGTATAGTTTATATATTTGATTCATTCTAGTGGTTTTTTACAAAATTTTTCCATATCTTCTATCCCTTATCTCAATTGTTAGAGTTTTTGTTCACTTCTATTTTCCATCCATTGATATAAATTCTCGAATAAATGAAGAAGAGAATTTAAATATAGAGAATAATGATAATGAAGATAATGATATTATTATATCCTTATATAAAAATACATACTTAAAAGTGATGATACTTCAATGAGATAATGAAATCTGGGATAAGCTAGTAAGTGGCTATAAAAGAATTCTAAAAGTCTTAGTGGGTATATTACTAATAGAGAGAGTCAAGATCGAATAAATCATGACGTTTTGGGTATATATTATCAATGATTATTTCACTATGGTAATTGATGTTATTATTAATATGAAGGGGTTTGGTAAAAAATGTTATGCCACTATGATCATTAATAACCTCATGAGAAACAATTATAACATGTTAGATCATATGATATCTCCTATAGATGATATAGATTATATATCATTGAATAAAATACATAACATTCTCATAGTATATAAATGATAAAATTTTCATCCGTTAGAAAAAGGAAAAATAGGAAATGGATTTTGAGACTATTATAATGTTGAAAATTTAATGACCAATTGACAATTTTGATTCGTGTGATTTTGAAAATAATGATAATAAATAATACTATAAATTAATTATATCTATTCTCTATAATAGAATTAATAATGTAAATAACTAGGTAAATGGGATGTATCCTTTGAGATGTTTCAAATGTAATGGAATTGGGAACACTTCCATTATATTTTCAAAGAAAAATGAACTATATTTTAAATATTATATAGGTATTAAACATATAAAATGATGATGAATAAATTTTTTAAAGAGTCATCCAAATTCAAAAGATGTAAGAATAATTTTTTTGATAAAGGGAACAGTGTTTTCCACATATCTAGTAGAAAATATGAAAGTGAGTTTGACGTGAAAGTTATTGATATTATAGTTCATTTAAAAAATGATTTGATAAATCAAGAAAATAAGAATTTGATACCAAACCAACTAAGTAGTAAAATATAATGAAGGATAAACTTTAATCATGTATTTATCATAATACCATTCTCAAATAGAAAAATAAAACAATGATGAAATATAATAAGAATCTCATTTAAGAAAATAATGATTTTGAAAAAATTAATAAAACATCATTATGAGATCTAAAAAATCAGGTTGAAATTAGTTGGACATGAGAAGATAAAAAATATATTTTATAAAATATTACTTTTAAACAAATGAAAAAATATAATAACAATCAATTTTTATTGAAGATGAAAAATAACTGAGGATGTTAAATTATTGTTTAATTTAATTTGTTAAATTTAAATTTTAACCCATTAAATAAACTAGGAGGAAATTCACAAATGAGTAGGATAAATACATACCTAAAAATCTATTTTTAATTTTATTTGTTCAAATAATGTGGGCTATAACATGATATTTTTTCAAATCCTCATCTATGAAAAAATGGGAGAATGTATATCTCATCTTTGGGGAATAAAAGAGTTACTCTAGAATATTTTCATTGTTTTAAATCAATAAAATACAGTCTACAAATGTACTAAAAAAATTATAGACAACACTATAGGTAAACTTTTATGAAACCATAAGATTATTCTTCTAAGGGTATTACTAGTACAATGGATTGTTTAGTAATAATGCATACATTTTGATGTACAACATTCCAGTACATGGGAAGATGCATGAAGTTTGGGTAAGTTGGGTGGGAGGTAAAAAAAATAATGGTTCAATTGTAGAATCATGTAAAGTTAAGCGTTTCAAGCACGTAGACTCAAAAAAGATTTCAATTTCTTGGGTATGTCTATAGTAGTTGTGATAAATATGTAAAATTAATAGATAAAGGTATGAAAACATTACCTATAATAACTACTTATGATAAAAAATGAAATAAAAATGAAAAATAAAATGAAGGGACTTCAATCGATGTTTAGGTTGAATTCAAGACCAATAGAAAAACAAGAAAATAGATTCTTGATAATGGTTTATCCTCCAAAATGATTGGTGAAAAAAAAAATTAAGAATATTTAAAATCATGAACATGGAAAAATTAATTTAAGTAATGATTCCCCTCTAAAAATTGATAGTATTGTCTCAGTTTATGTTGAACCTCAATACATGAAATAAAATGAAGTATTACTTGTGAAAGGGTTAAACAAAATTCTTGTAAGTGTGAGTCAGCTATTTGATAATGACCATGATCTTGATTTTAATAATAATACTTGTTTTATTAAAAACATAGTGGAAGGAAGGATTATTTCTCATGTAATAAGAATCAATGGAAATCCATTTTTGATGAGTGATCCGACCAATTCGTATTAAATAAGTGAAAAATAATAAATTTTTTCATAAATTAAATGTCTAACCATCTACATTAAATTATTTTCTGTAAAACAAATATTTTGGATATTGTGATAGATTTTCTCAATATGGAGGGAGAATAATATGACGTATTTGAAACACTAAACAATGGAAAGATGTCTGAGAAACCCATAAGAAGGTAGAAATTGCCTCTTCATGAACATTAAAACTAATATTCAATTATTTATGTCATCTTATAAAAAATGGACAAATATATATTATTTATATTTCATAAGCATCAAATATTATTTCCCCCAAATTACCAATGTGATGTTCCTCAATATCTAATTAGATACAATTGATATGTTCAACTATTTTAAAAGATGTTCAGAAAAAACTTTCTTTTTCACATTATAAAATAGAGATATGATCATGGGGAGAGGTATTTGAAAGATTAAATTGGAAGTTATTATGTTAAACATCGAATTAAATTTCAGTTCATTATACATTATACTCCTTAATAGAGTGAGGGTAAAGAGTGTAGGAATAGATGTTTTCCAGAGATGGGTAGGATAATGCTTTATAAAAATAAAATTTAAATTATTATTAGAGAGAGTTTGTGTTTGCTACTATATACATAGTGAACATATATTTTTGAGACCCTGGACACATTTCACTGCATAGTAAATGTGGTAAAAATGGTAAAAATTATTAAATACATTAAAATTTGGGGATGTCCATGCATTTTAGTGATCAATGTTAAAAGGCCATAAATGTTTGTAGATAAAGATGATGAAGAGATCTTAGTGGCATATTTATCTTTTTGTAGTGGGTACATTTTCTGGAAAAAATGTTTTCACATACTTCAAGATTATTCATATGTAAATAATATTGAAAAAAATAAAATAATAATAATATTCTAATGAAAATTTGAGATTTACCATGAATATTTCATTCATATTTCATTCTAGTAGGTTGAAAAAGAATCTTAGGTCGGAACTGTTCTTGATGAGTTTGATTCAAAAAATAATGATTATGAAAAAATTCTTGTGCAGACTAGAATGATGTATTTTTGTAGGATAAATGTGAATATTGATGTTTAAAATGTAATTGGAGAACAATAAGCTCCTGTTTAGAAAATAAATGGATGATTATAGGGAATCACATAACACTAATTTCATAAGTTGAATCATCAACCATGGTGGAATCTATAGATTATTTTGAGTGGGTACAAATCTGAATGTTGCATTGCATCATATTGAGAAAAAGTCATCTTTGGATATTATCAAAATACCAAAAAATGGGAATGTAATTTGAAGAAATAGATGATTAGAAATAAATTTAATGAAAAAGGAGAAGAAACAAGGACCAAGTCTATTCTATAATAAAAACAATATAATCAAATGGAAGGAATTTAACTCAAATAATACTTTTCTCCAATATTATGGATTAAAATAATTAGATTTTGTTTAGTTGTAACTACACAGAAGCACTACATGGTTAATCAAATGGATGTAAAATGATTATTTTTAAATGGTAACATTGATGAATAAGTGCTTATTGAACAACCAGATGCCATTATTATTGATGATTATGGAAGCATGGTTTGCAGAAAATGAAATTCATTGTATGGATTGATGTAGACTACGAGAAGATGGTAATATAAACTTGATGGGTTATTTAATAAAATGGGTTTCACTAAGGGAAAATTGTTCTTCAATTAATATATAAGAGATATGGAAACAAGTAAACTTCTTTTCATAGTGTATATTGATGATATAGTTTTCTCGAGTGACTATGTTTACCATTATGAGGAATTTTCTTTGAAAATTATTGAAAATTTTGAGATGTTATTTTAGGAAAATTTGATTATTTTTTTGTTATTATAGAATGAAAATAACATATAATATATATTAATATCTCAATAAATGTATGCTAAATAGTTGTTCAGGATTTTTGGTATAGAAGAATATAAAGATGTTTCAACACCCATTTTAGTTGGAAATAAAGGTTTTTATGATGAAAATAGTGGTATGTCAGAGAAAAATTAATTTAGAATACTCATTGGATGTTTGTTGTATCTAATAGCTTCATTATCGGATGTAGACATTATTATGACAATTTTTGCTCAATTTCAAATTGATCCAAGGGAGTCATACATGCTTTCAAAAAATATGATACTAATATATGTGAAGGGGGTATTTAATTTTTTTCCTTTCATACAAATTTAATATATATTTGAAGATTCTTGGATATAGTAATGCAGATTAGGAAAGTGATCATATAGACTGAATATACAAATTAGGTGAGACTTTATAAATTAGTGGGGTATTTGGAGCTGGTAGAGTACGAACCACAATCCAGAAACAATTATCAAAATCAAGGAAGAATATATAGAATCCACCCATGCATGTAAACATGTTTGGTGGATAGATATTTAATTTTAAAACATAAGACAGAAGGTTGAGAATCCATTAAGGATTTTACATGGTAATCAAAGACAAATAAATCTATCAAAGAATTTTGTACAATACACTAGATCCAACAATAAATATTATTTCATTAATAAAATTTTAATAAGTGTAGATAACATTAATAAATATGCTTATAATTAGAATAAAATTGGAGATGTCTTTATAAATATCATGTCACTAGTGAGGTTCACTAATTTGAGGGTGATAATTTCTTTTCTCACTTATCCTCTCAATTGAATTAAAGTGTAATAATGCCCCCACCTCATCTTTGGATTTTGTTGAAAAGGGGGTAGAAATATATTCACATAAATATGTTAATGTGGAATATAATTCCTGATAATAATAGATGTAATTGTTGTATTTTTATATGATTTTATAATTTAGGTTGAATGGGGGAGTTTATTTAGTTCACTTGGAAAAAAATTTAGGACACTAAAGTTGAAGGGTGAAAGTGACTTCTTATATGAGTTATGTTTTGAATTGATTATTCACCAGTTTGTTGTTGTGTACTTAGGTGATATCAGTTAATTTAAAAGAGTTGAATGGAGTTTTTAATAAATCCAAAAGGGGGATTTAAATATCCTTACAGATATTGATGGTTTTCATTTGATGTCAATCCTTGTTCATAATAACCTATCTTTTTTGAGATATTAGTTAGAATCATGATGATAGATTTTGAAGTGGTTGAGATTTCAATAAAGATAATAGAATAAGTGTTGATGCTTCTCGAGTAATGTATGTATTTTTCTAGATCACACATATGTTTTTCTATATAGGAAAATATTTTTCTAGGAATTTTTCTCACATATATAAATAAACAATGTGAGTTAATTCTATCATGTATGTGAGTATTTTATTACATAATTTTTTACATGAGGAAATTCAGTACATGTATGTAAATATATGTATGGTTTTAAGTTGTATTATCCAAACTTCACATAGCAATGTTCACATACATATCTGAATTTAGTTCCTCATACCCAAATGAAGACCAATGTAGGTTAATTGTCCCAATTTTACTATGTATCCAAATTCTAATATATAAATTCACACGTCAAGAAATTCATCACAAATCTGAGTCACTATAAACAAGTTGAAGTTAACATAACCAAATTTGACCTAATCATTTTATGAAATAATGTGTTTCCATATTATTTTATATTGAAATAAAAAATGATTATGATAATCCCAGTCATCAAAGAGTATTTTATCACATCTAAAATGTTATCCATGTATTTTATTGTGAGATTTCAAAAATGGTAATAAATGTTTATATCAATTTTAATTTATAGGATTATTTATTTTAAAAAAAAAATATATGGCACAATGATAAATCTATTAGTTATTAATCTGTATATGTTATAACAAAAGTTTAAGTCTGATTATGTTTTGATGCCCTCAAAGAAATATTGTCATAGTAATTATAATATGAATTAATTATCTTTTTAGTTTTTTAGTATGTATATTCAATCTGATGATTTTTTATGTTTTTTATTGTGAAATATATTATCACATTGGAAGTAGAGAGAGGATGAGTTAGAACTAAAACATTGGGAATTAGAATAATAATATTATACAAAATAAAAAATTCATTTTTCATGAATTATTCAATCATTCTGATCAAATATATTAAATGTTATTAATGTATTTTAACATGGTGATAAATTAGAAGAATGTTATAATTGATATGTTTACTATTTTCATGTTTTAAATAAATAATGATAATATTTAAGAGATCCATGTGAATGTTTGTGAGCCTAGGTAAATATGGAAATAAATGAGGATCATGATGAATGGTTCCATTGCAAGAATAATTTAGAATGCTAAGTTGTAACTTGAATTACAAGAATTTAATTAATCCAAAAATTATGACACTCCATATCAGAGAATATATAAAAGAAAAATAATGTTGGTTTATGGAGACTGAGACAAAGAGAATGTAATTTCCCGGCCGAGGTTCCATTAATCGGTGCCCTGATTCGACTGGTCACATTACCTGAGGCACACCTCCCTATGTTTCAGAGGATACCGACTACCAGTGGGGTTCTAATATTGATCAGGGGGAAAATATACAATATTTTTGTCAGAGTAATACCCCACTAGAAATAATAAAAATGAAAAATTTATACGAAATAAAATAAACAATTACAATGTATCATGATTACCAAGGAATGATATAAAATGAAAAAAAACTGAAGAATAAATATTTCATTCGAATGTATGTGCCAGGTTTCAAAATGAAAACACAAATGTATAGACATTGACAACTCCAAACTGATTCCTAACCATTTTCTTGTTCCCTTATCTGTGCTCCATCTGATACAATCCTTCTAACACATAGAATTTTCTTATTAACATATCACGTAATCATGTAATGTAATCGGGTACCAATTATGATGCTCATGTATGGTATATATACAACTCAGTAGGCCACCACTAAAGTATTCTAAAACAAATCTAGTCTAATAGTGTATGTCATTGAATAAATAATTTAATTCAATTAATAAAGTAAATATTATATATTATTAAACTATCCTTTTATTTAACCATAAACCATCAGGTTCCCAAGGACACCGAAATCCCAATATATGCTTTTACCGATGCCACAGTCTGAACCACATCTCATATTCAATTTAAAAATCATTATCACAAATGGTCATTCATTATCCATTTCACTTCCAACTATGATACTACTAATTGGAAACATAGTCCAATACTAATCTTTATGGCATATAACATCATGACGAACCCAATGTGGGAATTTTTATCCTTTGTCCCTATCCCACACATCAATATCACATGGGTATTTGGACCCTCATCCTTTATCCCGTACTCGACAATATCATACCATTTATGGATCCCTATTTCCTTTCCCAAATACATTTATCATAAATGGGTATTTGGAGGCTCGATCCATATCCCACACACATTTATTATACATGGCTATTTGGAGCCTCAATCCCTGTCCCACCAACTATTATCACATTTGGGTATTTGGTGCCTCATTATGTGTCCCACGCTCATAAATCAATCTAAAACAAATGAATTCCATTGTTACAATTGATCATCCAAAAATTTCATATAAATTCTATTTTTACCATTCATCATCTCAAATCACATATGAATTCCATTGTTACCATTCGTGATCTGAATTCACTTAATTCAAAAGATCACATGTATCTCAACAACTAATAAATTAATTTTATAAATAATTAATCATTTAATTACCATTAATTAATTAAACAATTTACAATTCACAACAATTGGATTAATTAATTCTACAATTAATTAATCATCTCAATATCATCAATTAAGTATATAATTAATTAATCGCAAAAAATTCCATTAATTAATTCAATAATTAATTAGCCATTTCGACCTCAATATTTAATTAAACCATTAATTAGACACAAAAATCACAGTAATTAATTCAAAATATAATTAATCCTGGAAATATCAACATTTATTTCAATAATTAATCATCACTAAAATTAATTAAATAATTAATTATTCTGATTCCACAATTAAATATAGAAATAATTAATTCAACAATTAACCATAATAATTCCATAACCCAAATATCCCAATAATTAATTCTACAGGTTATTATATCAATTATATATTCCCAATATCTCAATAATTAATTCCTCAACTAATTATCCATATTCCACAGTAATAATATATGAATAAATAATTCAGTAATTAATTATATCAAATTTTCAATTTCAATAATCACAATAAACCATTACATAATTACATAATTAAATCATCCAAATCAACAATCAAAACATTTCATCCATCATTTAATTCACCAAATAATTGTCCACGTCATTTCGATTAATTAATTCAACAATGAATTAATCACATTCAACTCCTTCAATTAATTCGCCAATTAATTGTTCAAATCAATCCTAATTATTAATTTCACAATTAATTTATCATATTTAATCCCTTTAATAACCTAACCCATTATTTTTTCATGTCAATTCCAATAATTAATTCTACAACTGATTAATCACATTCTACTCCTTCCATTAATTTACCATATATTTATTTACATTAATCCCATTAATTAATTCAACAATTAATCAATCAAATTTAATCCTAAAAAATGATTCAAATATTAATATTGTCACATCAATTCCATTAATTAATTACATAATTAACTAATCACACCTAATTCCATCAATTATTTAATTATTTAATTTTTCACATAAATTTCAATAATTAATTATATAATTAATTAATCACGTTACATCAATCAATTAATTCATCACGTAATTATTCCCATAAACACACTTATTTAAGTTAACAGTTAGATAATCACATAACTTCAATTAATTAATTCATCAATTAATTAATCATGTAAATCCCATTATTTAATTCGACAAATAAATAATCACTTTACTCCCATTAATTAATTAATTAATTAATTAATCCCATAAATCCCATTATTTAATTCAAAAAATTAAGTAATCACATTTCTCCCATTAAATAATTAATTGATTAGTTAATTTCATCCAATCCATTTTTAATTAAAAAATTTTATAAACACATTACTTCCATTAATTAATGCCATTATTAATCCCAAAAAATATCATAATTAATTTATCAATTAATTATTCTATATCAAACAATTCAATAACCCAAATTAATCCAATAATAAATTATTCAATCTCAATCAATTCAATATACCCAATTCATTCCTTTGATAATATTCCCATATCAATGAATACAATATCCCCAATAAATTATTTATTTAATTGTTCCATCAAAATAAATTTAATGTCCCTAATAAATTTTTCAATTAATTGTTCTATCTCAATTAATTCTGTATCCCCAACTTCACAAATCCATTAATTAATCAATTAAACTAATTAATTAATTCAATGTATAAGAACTCAATTACTAACAAACCAACATAAATTATTCAATTACATTCATATAATTGAAATCATGACATTGGGATTTTAATTACCGGCCACTTGGCTCAATATTGAAAAATATGATTCTAACTGTTATCTCCAATTTTTGTGGAATAACCATAATCATGTCGAAGATGGAGATCTTGATTCAAATCCTAGATACAAGATCTAATGATACAAGATCTATTAAAACATGATATAGTTATAAATTCTAAAAGGTAAAACATCTTTTCAACTAATGTGAGAAGGATGGGAACGTAAATGGAAGCCATTCAAGATGAGATCCTCCTTTTATGAGGCATATAGATCTTCGATCTATACTTCGAATCAAAAATAACGGAGGTCAGGCTTCCTATGAAATCGTTAAGGTGCCTCTAAAAATGAGATGAATCATTAGGGGATGAGGGTTCAATTTCGGTTTAAGATAGGGTTTTAGGTATTTTGAAATATAATTTTTTTGGTTACCTTAAATTCTATGCACGGTTTTCTGGGAAGAAGTGCATGGTTTCCCTTAATAGTGTGCCTTATCCATGCGCATCTTCTAGGGGGTGCACATTTTCTTCATTTAGGGTACACAATTTGAAAAACTATGCACCAGACATGAAATCCCTCTCTATACAGAGATTTACAGTTTTTTTGGGACAGGGTGCACAGTTTGGGAAAAATGTATGCTAACCGTACACAACCCAAACTTTTTCCAAATTCTCATTTTTCACCCAAACAGAGCCCAAGGTAAAAATACAATGAAAAGTACTCAATAAAAGGAAAAATATTACTTTTAAATGATCTTGATAAATCTCCAAATAAAATTTGTGTTCTTATAGAGAATGATGTTTAGAAGAAAATAATATGATGTCTAATGATTAAAATTAACCATCCACATATGTTTTAGATGAAGCACTTAGTGGGATTATTTGAGACTAGGAGTATTTGTATATGAAATCTCCAAGATCTGAGAAACAAATCCTAAATAGTTATAAAGGATCAATGAGGATGACCTCCATCTACAATTTTATAGAGAAACGAAGATGTCATGAATATTTATCACAACTTTATTACATTTTATGTATGGAGGAATTATGGAATGGTTCTATTTGTTGTGAAATTGGATAATCATAATATTACGCCATTCCATTATTGTAATCATGAAATTATTTTTTATTATAGTAAATAATCTATTGTTGTGTGACAAACCTACCATGATTAGGTGTAGGTTACATGGGATTGGTTGAACATCATAAAAATTGTTTTGTTCATTGTTTCTGTATTTTCTACATGCATGTGTTAGGTAGACACTATATAGTTGAGTTAATTGAATCCAAATAGGTGAAATATATTGATTTTTTTAAGTAAAAAATTTTCAACATGTCTCCGATGATTCATCCCCTCTATTCAATGGACTGATGTAATACTCGGAATATTAGACTGATATATAAAAGAGTATGTCTTATTCATATTTTATGAAAATAGCAACATTTCGAATTATTATTACATGTTTATATCCATATTTTATTTACTAATTTACTATATTATCTATTCTACTATATTAATTTTTTGTATATATTATATGTGTCTGCCTTAATGACCCAATGGTAATATTTTTACGTTGGCCCCCTAAAATTGGTGAATCATCATATAGTCTTCCTTCAATAGTATCTTTATTCTCTTTGATCACCACCATATTATCTCCATTGTTTTTCTAAGATGTGATCTTTCATTTGGTTTTAAATTTTATCCTTCTTTTTGTCCTCTACATTGATGTTTTAATCCATTACCATTTCTATGGTGATTTGTCATCACGGAACTGTATTTCTAATTGAAACCATATGTGTATACTAACTATCAATAAGTTATTATATTATATGATTTCTTATCTTTTTTTCATAATCGTTCCTTGATACACCAATTGATTCACTATGATTGAGAACTCATTGTTCTATTTGTATATATAGTTTCAACATTATAATCAATGATTTAAAAAAAATTACAATAGAATTTGTTTAATGTAGTCCTTTACTTGCACATATTCTATAACTTTATAATAAGTTCATATGCACAAGTGTCTTAAGAAAAAAAATGCTAAGTTTAGTCATAAATCCAATATTGAGTCGAACTAATCATCTTATTGTTCATATTCATCTTCTTTTAATCCTTGGGGACATCTAGTTTCACACTATTATACTCAATGGGAAAAATATATCTTTATCATTAAGGAGTATTTCTATTTTAGATTTTTGAAATGATTACATAAATATAAATATATTATCACTACTGTGGTGGATGATTACTCTATTTAATTATTTTTAAATAAATATTAGCATTGGAATTTAGAAAAATGGTGTACCAATTTTTTTTAAAACAAATTTTAAAATCATTTTGAATCGACAACTAGATCATTGAAAAGGTACTCTGATTGAAAAATATGGGATCAAGATTATTAATGGTTTATATTGTCAGATGATATAACACTGATAATTTTCAAACATGATACAAGTGTGGAATTCTGGATCATCTACAAAAATTATTGACTAAAATGTCACATATACAAGAAAAATACCTTCTCACCCATACATGGTGAAAATTTAGCACCACATATTGACCTAAAATATTACTACATATAAAATGATATTTTTTAATTTTGTTATTTTTTTTACAATTTTTGTCACACTAAATTATATTTTTAATAATCAACCTTCAAATGATGAATCTATGTACCATTATTTTTTATTTTCTATAAAACCAACTTAATTTGATATTGTTTTGATATTAATAGCTCTATCACCAGTTGATGTTATTATCATGTTACTATTAAAGGGAATGGTATAAAAACTCATCTCTTATTTCATAAATAATAATGAATTTTTCCTAAAACTCCCACTCAATATCACCCTTTATCACTTATATGGAGTTCTTAAGGATATCTCCAAGATATGAGATATATCTAGATCATACGATGAATTTGTAATGGCTCCACATGGCCTCCTTATATTAGCATTATAAGAGGTGTCCATATTGGAAACAAATCTCACCAATCCTCACGTACACCCACATACACCCAATTTCATCATTTATAAATGGCTATAAAATATTTATAATCATTTAAAATATGTTGAATCCATTGATGAAGTAATCTGTATTTGGTGGGGTTAGTGCACCACCATTTAAAATTATAGCCACCCTCACTTATCATACATTAAATTTATATCATTTTGGTGGAACACTAAAAACATTAAATAAGAGACGACCAAATACTATATCAGTCTAATACCTTAGTATATAATAATATATAAAAACATATACATAAGTGGTCTAAATAATATCTCACTATGTTCTATATGACTAGATTTCTTCTTATACATATCATACATAATACATATCTTCATAACCTAGGGAATGGAAACCTAAAAAGGTGTGAATTCATATTCTTATTAATTTTAATAAAGGTATATATATATGTATAAAAATTAGCATAAAGGTATGAGAATGAAATAATAAAATTAGAGGATCATATTATGCATATCAAAAATCATAAACATGAATCTTGTAATAAGGATAGGTGGTTCATAATACATGATTCATTAGGGAATCAAGAGCAGAATACATGAAAGCATAACATAGTAATAAAAAATGGAATTGTGACAGAAATATAAAAATTTGATATCATTCTTTAAATGTCAAGGTGCATTTCCAAAATTAAGAGGGAACATTATAGGGACTGTGACTACATGGCCTCATGAACCACCATCCCTAGTCGCAGTCCTTTCCTTGTAAGGGGTCTGGTTTCCCTATCATCCCATAGTGGATTGGATTTCCACATCTTCCCACAGTGGATCAGGTTTCCCAATCTTCTATAGTGGATTAATCTCATCGACTTGAACCCCATCATTATCTCATGAGATAAAAAAATTTACCCAATGCATTGGAGGGATATTTAGTTACCACCCATATGATAATTAATTAATATATACATGTTCCACAAGATCATAAACAGTCTTATCATAACCCATGAAATGAAATGAGTTTCATAAGAATGAAATAATATCTTAATGAGTGGAAAAAATAGATATGAGTCATAATCATTTCATCAGTACATAACCTATGAAAATTAAGTTTCTTTCATAATCACATAATCCATGGAACGAAAATAGGTTTGTTAAACATATATCCCGTCAAAGATAAATGGGTTTCATGACCATCATTTCATGAAAACATAAAACATTCATATAAACAATATGAAGGGAACCATTGGATAATTTCTTAAAAAAGAATGATTTACACAAAAAGATGTTATCATAGATGAAAAATTATATATAAAAATATTTTAAAAATGATCTTGAGTAAAATATGATTTCTTATTTGGGGAACTCTTTCTAAAATATGAAGTATTTTTTAAAAAAATATTTCATTGAAAATAAATTGAAACAAATAATGAATGATTTTAAAATCACAAAAAGTTTTTTAAAAACATTTTTTCATTGAAAATAACAACAAAATATCTTCTAAAAAGATATAAAACATGGTATTTTTAAAAGGTATTAGACAGAAGATAGTAAGAAGGCAGAATTTTCTTAAAAACGTTTTCATAATTATTATAAGTACCAAATAGTTAAAAAATTCTACTCATACATGAACACATCATAAATAACCATATTACAATAAATGTCATCATTTTTATTTATATATGGATCATAATATTTCATTAATGGAAGTATAATCATAAATAATCCAGTTAAACAATGAGATTGTTGCAATAAACACTTTCCACTTGGTAATAATGGATTGTACTTCCCATGTAAGAAAATAATATTAAATGAAGCATAAAATAACATGAAAACAAGTATATTTGTGTTATTAAATTAAAATGTAATTATATAAATAATTTAAAATAATATTGGAGCATAACAAAACATGTGCCTCTAAGAGGGAGAATTGAGACAAAACGACCTTACGGATTTGGTAACGTTTGGACAGTAAAACCCCATGAAATATGGATAATAATATATATAAATATATAAATTACTATAAATTTAATTATATTAGTATTATAATATATTAAAGGTAAGTATATACACCAAACAAACTAAATTAGTGGTGAATAAGGCATTAATATCATAGACATAAATGTGAGATGAGAAAACCCTTACCTTTAATATTGACTTTCTTTATACTCATTCAAAACTCATGTATTATAAGTATAAGTTTATTATAAAATTTTGAAAGAATCATATTTTTATTTATAATACCATATATTATTGTATATTACTCTCTTATTTTCAATTCCATGTTAATATTACGCTTTAGGTAATATCTGTTTTGTTTTTTATACGTGTTTGGAATTATCATTATTGATCCTCTTACTTAGAGAATGATGTACATATTAAAAAAATGAAAAAAATGAATTAAATATCATATATATTATTGTATAAATATTTACAATAATAAATAAAAGATATAAATATGAAATGAAATAAAATATTCATGGAGACAGTAGGTCGCATGTACGCATGAAGATTATTTATGTTTAATTATCGTTTTGAATGAAAGTAAATTTGATATATGTTTCTACATATATATATATTAATTAAAATAGAATTATTATTTCATATATATCATATACTTTTTCCTATACCACCCTTAATATAATCCATTTAGAGTGAGAACAAATCACATCGCTTTGGGGAGGAGGTACTCCACACTTCCACAAACGAAGTTATCATACATACAAAAAAATAGAAATCATGATGGTATGTGTTGTATAATAATTAAATAATCATATATAAATCATAAATATCATATATATAATATAAAAAAGTGTTTCCTACATAATTCTTAACAATGAGAGGTGGCAATGGAAAAAAAAACTACATCGATTCATGATGTGGTTGTTCTTCATACAAAAAAATGGAAAGCTTCTTATCCATTAGATGGATAGTTGAGTGTTTTTTTTGGTAGAAACCAAATAAAAAATCCCCTTATTTTTTGGATACTGAAACTATTATATAATCATGTAATAAGAATATTTTATGATGATGGAAAATGAAAATAAAAAAAAGAGCATGATTAAGGAAGTTACCTCTTCTTTGGATAACTCTATTTGGTTTGCACCAAAAGGGATTCCATTGATGTATTTACAGCCAAATAGAGGATTATAGGATGATTTTAGGGATTTTGGGAGGGTAATATTCCAAATTGTTTATGAGAAAAAGAACATTATAGGTGGTAATAAGTGGGAGGGGTGAGTTCCTTTTTATAGTGGATGAGGAGGTGGATTCATGTAAATTTTTTGAAAGGGAGTTTCTCCCACATTTTTCAATGTAATGAGGCTCTAATAAAAGTAAAATTCCTATAAAAAGGCTAATAGGGTATATATTAAAATACAAAGGCTTTATGTTAATTTTCTATGTCATTTTTGTCCTTATGTTTATGGTTTAGTCTTTTGTTATGAAAATGTTTCTCTTAATCGTTGTAATTAATATTAATCAAATTCACTAATATTTTAAAAAAAAAATAATTTGAACTTATTATACAATATAATTTTTTCTATTCCGAAAATGGAAGACATTGTTCTAAATTATAATGACATAAGTGAAAGAAATTAATATAAAATTACTCTCGCAGGTGTGTTGCAACAGCATGTTTTTATGCAAAAATGTCTAAATGTTCTGAATGTTTTGATATCTAATTTCAATGTGAAATTGGTTCCAAATATATAAATTTTATTAATTTATTAAATATTGGTATAATTATACTTTAAAACAAAATTATATTATAATATCAATATATAAATAAAATATATGAAACAGATGTTTTGAATTAAAATTTAGTATTTTTCACTATTCATCCTAAAATGATGTTTTTTTTGAAAACCCCCTATAATTCAACATCTTATACTTTGGAAATTAATAATTCAAAAATGATTTTTATTTTTAAAAAATTATTTTTTTTTAAATTTTATATCATTATTTTTATAATTGTTCATAAAAGGATAAAAACACAGTTCTTTTAGGAAAATTGTATTTTCAAAAATATAAAGTCTTTACTAAAAAAACCATATGTATTCTAAATGATATGTTTTATTTATATAAAAAAATTATAAATAATATTTAGAAAATAGTTATTTCAATTCGTATTACTATGTTTAATGACTATTTTTTAACTATCCCATTTTAATAATTATAATAATAAAATGTGGCTTCATAGAAACTTAGTGTTGCATTTAACACATGTCAAGTCGACATATCCATTATAAAAGATTAAATTGGTCTATCATATGAACAATGTTGGAATTAGTGTAGCATGAAAATAAATTCATCCATGAAAATTAATTTTTTTTGAAAATATATGTTCATAAAATCTAAGGGTGTTATAATCAACCCCTTAAATTGAATTTATCCCTCAATGTTCATTATTCAAATACAAAAAAAATTATGATACTTATGCATAATCATATCCTCTATTTCCCATGTATATTCTTATAACTACTGTTTTCTCTACAAAACATTTACTAGGTGATTTTTTTTCTTTTTTAGAAATTTCTATCTACGATCAAGAATTTCAATTGCTTGTTCCTCATAAGAAAGATCATGCTCCATAGGTATAACATATGAGTTCAGTACATGTGAATGGTTAGGTATGTACTTGTTTAATTTAGATACATGGAACACCTCATGTACATGATTGAAAATTGGAGGAAGTTCCAAGCAGTAATCTATCAGCCCAATATGATCAATAATCTCAAAGGGATAGATAAATCATGGGCTTAGTTTCCATTTCATCCTGAACCTCATAAATATCTTCCATGGATAAATTCATAGAAACGTCTTTTCAATAACATCAAATTATAGATGACATTTTTAGTTATCTTCATAAATATTCTTCCATCTTTGAGCTACCTTGATATGATTCTGAATGGGTTTTTCCTTGTCGGTCATTTCGTCAACTAATTTAGGTCCCAATAGATTTATTTTCCTAAATACCCACTAACATGTTTTTTTTACATTTCTTACCATATAGGACACCATAAGGATCAATATAAATTCTTATGTAAATGTTATTGTTGTAAGAAAAATCAGATATAGGAAGGTATTGATCACAATCATCGTTGAAATCCAGTGAGAAAAATCTCAACATATACTCTAGAGTTCGAATTTTTCATTCAGAGTGACCGTCCATATAAAGTTTATAAGTAGTGTTGAAACACAATTTTGTATAATGTTCCTGTTAAAGGCCACAACATAACTTTGAGGTAATCATCAGATCCAAATAAGATAAAATGTAATGTGGTACTCCATATAACCATACCACATTCTTAATGTCTATCCTAGAAAGCTAATATAGAGAGACGTTTACCCTGATATCTATGAAGTGTGATGATTTAAAAAGTTGACCGACTACCGAAAAACAAGTATTAACCACTTTACAGGTTTGGGGGAGTATAATAAAAAAAATACATAGTGACGTTCTACCATTTCCATTCTAAAATTTATAATTGATGCAACATCCCTTTATGTATTCTTCATTCATCCATAACATACTATAATACCAAGAACTAAGATACAAACTATGCAGTATATATCTTCCTACCATCCCACATGAAGTATTCCTTCAAATATATATATATCATTATACTTCATGGGTGAATTGATAATGATGAACTATATGAATAAACTACAAACTCCTTCAAATTTGTTATTGAAGGAACAAATACATGGTTTCTTAACCTTATAATTCCATCTAGATCGAGGTTAAACTCTAGAAAATCTCAAACATTTTCTTTAATCTCTACATATTTTTTTATGCCTCTTTTACCTTCACATGGATAGTGGGATGAACATTCATTTGATAAAGATATGGATTTCCCAATCCTTCCAGATATCTAGGATTATTCTATTCAAATATTTAAATATTTTATCCTTTCTGATCCTCATCTTGGATAAGATAGAAATATCCTTGTAAAATCTCACCCAAGATTCCACTCATACATTCCCTGAGACGATGACTACCAGATCTCAATGTCGCCTCCCTGAATGCCAGAGGATGCCAATTAAAAGTGATGGCCTAGGTTTTCTATGGGAAAACTATTACATCATATATTAGAGTATACACAATGATTAAAATATATAGTAAGTATTGTAAGCGTAACTAATAATAGGGAAAAACTTTAACAATGGAAATAAACCTAGAAGAAGAAATTAATAATTGATGGACGTTGAAAACATATAATAGCTACAAAATGAAGATCATGATATCAGGGGTCTATAAAAATGTGAGTACATGAAACTGGGATAAAAGAATATAACAAATTTTTTAAATTCATTTAGAAGAATAAATTATAAAAGAAACATCATAAGCATAATCTCTACCCTCTTCCCCCATGCTTTATCCAAAGCTGTAAATCAATAAAACATCGGAAGTCACATGCTTTTCCTTATAAATACATGTGATCATAAAGTCTACTTGAGTACCAAAAGGCACATGAGCCAGTTATAAGATATGATCTATGTAAAAATTCACCCGTAGTGTCTAGGAAAACCATTTTTTCCATAAAATAATGAAAATGTGGAATGATAATAAATGAAATGCATTAAATAAATGAACAATAACAACCTCGACGTGGCTTCCAAAATGGAAACCAAACAGATATCACATTTATCAGTTTTAGACAAAAGGATTAATAGGTTCATGTGAAAGACATAAAATATATATGAGGAATAATACAAATTAATCATCCCAATATAATATTAGATGACCCCAATCTTGTGCTTTACCTTGTAGGTCACAACACCATGTCATAATATAAGCATTGTCGTAAAAGGAAATAAATAAATCACATGTTTACAGGAAATCACGTAAATCCATAAAATCATTTAGTGGAGTCTTTATACAACCCAAAGAGATATTAACCGAATACTAAGGGTCACTATTGGTATCTCTAATAGATTCAATACCTCTAATTTCGTACAAGGCAACCCATACGGTGTCCCTTATATCTCTAATAGTGAGGAAACTCTAACTATGTGTTGTGTATCGCATATAGGGGATAAGGTATCACCAGAGGCATGGAATAGCCATCTTTCTAATGGGTCATTCCAAAATTTCTCCCCTAGGTAACTGGAAACACTCAAAAGTATATGTAAAACCACCTGGAGAGCCCATACCTAGAAATTCAAAGAATCACTCCTAGCATGTCAAGTAGTAATCAGCCTAACACATTGAATACATCCATAGAACCCTTAAAATATGTCCCACGTTCTCTCATGTCCCATGACATGTGATCCATAAGGTTTTTATCAAAACGAAACTAATTTATAGAACTACTTGCCATTCGATAAAAAAGACATGTTAAAAACAAACAATGGATTCATGTATCACAATACAAACTATCAAAGGCATATGGAATTAAGTAATTGTATATGATCTAGGCTACAATATATAATCACTATGAAATATTTATTAAGCATAAATAGTAGAATAAAAGCATATGTACAACACATTATCATTCCTCTAATCACATGTCATCAATGAAACCTCAATATCTCAAGCTATCAAGCTTTACCACACATGGAATTCCATTCAAACCAATCAAATGGATTAATAAATAATCCATAATATAGATGCAGGAACATGGACCATGGAATAAGATAACTGTAATAAAAGCATGTTGCCTGAATAAAGGAATTCATCTAACTTGCAATAAGAAATTAAAATTAATGGCCATTGGAATTAAATGTAACAGATCAAGAATAAGCATTTAAATATAATGTGTGAGGTATTGAGCTTGAGGACCAATCTCTAGGCCAACCATTTATCTCATTTTAATTTGTAACCCAATGAGTTTAATACAATGAAACTAACATAATGTAATTTACCAATTATGTCATAGGAAACATTCCATTTAAGGAGGGACCACCCTACGAGGAGGACAATTATGAGGCTAACGACCCTCAGATTGATAACTCATTATGGTAAGGACATACAAGTCATTCTAAACCAATTCCAATAATTTATTTAACAATTAAATAGCCTTGATAAATGATTATGGTGAGTGGAACAATGACGTGACATATATAATGAGACAAAATGACAAGAATGATCATAGACCCCCTACTACAATGTAGTAGTGTTCCATGCATCTATTATTAGGCCTTGATTTCACCTAGAATGGATGGAATCGAATAATTATTTAAACACCTTGAAAATTAGGAGAAACCTATTACACCCAAATAAAAAACTTATGGAAGAGTAGCATGTAAATATAAGAGAGTGAAAGGGAGAGCATACTAAGGGATTTATGTTTCTTCTAATGGAGAATGATTTAGACACTAGTGGATGAATATAGTACAAAACATATGATAAGGGGAGGATGAACTCCATGAATTTAGGGGGAGGGAGAAACCCACTAGAGGAAATGCAGAAATGGAGAATAAATTATTAAAACAATCATAATGTAAAAATAGGTATTTCACTGACCAAATAGAACCCAAGAGTTTGGCCACATGGTTTAGCCAAACTATTCACCACATCAGGGAAGTTCTAATACCTAGGGAACGTAACTCAAATGGTTTTCCCGCACCGTTTGACCTAATAATTTCCCCAACCATGCCATAAATAATGGGAATTTAATTCCCAAGTGTCACTAATCATGAGGGTTTGGCACACATTTTGGTAAACCGTGTGTAGCATGTGTGGCACCATACATTCATCTGATAAAGGACACACAATTTTATGCTAGGGGACATACGGTTTTAGACAAATGGTGTGCCTTTGTTAGTCCTCTTCAATTTTGTGTTTTAGAGTTCTATGCCCTCTAATATAAAAGGATCACTTGATGAACATTTATATCCTTCAACCACATTTATAAACAACATATAGAAGTGTTACAACTCTAATAATTACCATCTAAACCTCAATTCAATTAATGAAACATCCCCTATATTCCAAAATTCAAATTCTATTGGAATTTTACCTTGGCTCAAAAAATAGGTCATTAAAACCTACCCACCTTAGGACTTCTCATCCTGGAGAAGCCTTTGGAAAAAAAGAAGACATCACCCAACCAATAGTGATCATAATGTTTCGTTAAAGAGGTCACATTGTGTTTCTAAACTCTCAAAAAACCTTCAAGTATTTCTTAACCATATGACACTTAAGACATCAGAACACAAGATATCTATTGTTTTCTAACAAAAACACTAAAATAACACTTATTGGAGCCCATTTTGCTAGATACACATTCATATAATTATCACTTTAGTCTATTGGAAGATGGTGCTCCCCATCGTAGATCTTAATATAAAAAGGGGCCAATTATGAGCCATGGTATCCCCATCATTATAATTTCCTTAAAAGAACTCTCTTAACCATTATAACTATTTTATTTCATTATTTATTTAATTTGGAAAACCCAGTAACACATGAGGTCATAGTAGATGCCTCAATGAAATAAATGCTCGGATCCCAATCGACCTTACAAAACTGGTCGTGTAATCCTTCCTTATGAATTCTACTGACCCTTAACCCACACACTCCTTAACCCAATGGAAGGATTTAAAGCAGTTCCTTGTGACTGTACCATTAAAAAATATGGAATTATACTCGAGAAACTTAAGATGAAGTCTCTAAAAAAATATTGTTCTATACAGTCATCATTTTACAAATGGATCATCAATGACTTTCTCCAAAGCATCATGCATTTACCGCATGCACATTCAATGAATTCCATAACATACTTATAGAGATGTTCCTTAATCAAACTGTCACTGATTCATTTTTTTGTGAAACAAAACGAATAAGGATAACCTCCATAACTATAACACTAGAATGGGTTCTCTTTAAAAAACACTGTTGACCCCAATAACAAGTTTAGGAAAACCAATAATTCAATAAATTGGTGTCCAAGTAACTAGCCCTAGGTAGTCCATAATCCCTTTTTCAAGTGATACATTATTAAAAATCCAATATGTTTGCTTCAGATCATTTAATGAGACAGGAATGGTATCCTTTTTTTCATTCAAGTCCATGGAAAACCGTTGGTGTCCAATATTTCATCAAATGTGTTACTACATGCAAACCCTTGTATCGCAAAAGACTAACCATGCCGTTAAGAGAAACCATGATTCTAGAGTTAACTTTGATAGAAACCACCCAAACATGATGAATTTTTTTAAAACTATAGTGTGTCATATTACCATCGCACTCTCAGTGTACCCAGATGATACCAATATAGGGGACATGGTTGTCCTTGATCTGAGAGTATAATAATTTTCATTGAAAAATCTCCAAAAAGGATCTGAGACACTTTCTATATAAGGATGGTGGAGTGATGCATATGTTTTCAATCCAACCCTACCCAAATCAGAGGGAAGGACAATGAAACCTATATAGGTAGACTTCCTTTGGAGATCTTGGTTAAATCAGCCAATGCATTTACAAATCAACCATGATACCTTCACCACATGAGGCATCCCATGGTCACCTAAACACAACCATGATGTCTTATTCCCATACAATTATGTCTTCAATGGTTGTGCATACAACGAAAAACATCACTATCATTCTCTCAATCATGCATTGTCTTAAAAAAGGATTACTAGCCACGTTGAAATTTGAGCAAGCCTAACATGAGACATGTGATCTGTAATTCCCCAACCCCAGTTACTCAGAGTCGATGCTTTATTACATAACATTTTTATGATCACAAAAGATCATGTCTCGAAAGACCGATTCGTTTAGTATCCCTGAAAAAACTAGATATATTAATAAGTCTTTTATTGCATTATAAAGTGAAAAAAAAACAACAACAACATCTTGTTTTCATATCCCCTCATACATTCCCTGAAGGTCATTCATAAAATACTTCTTCACATCCTGGGAAAAATTAAAATATTGAAATGGGAGAGCACAGATGCTTAGTAAAGATAACAAAATAGCAGAAACATTCATAAATAAACATAAACATTTAAGGCAATGCATAACGAAAACAAAAGCCTTTTAAACTTGAACTTCAGCATAATATTTCAAATATAAAATGAAATAATTCCATTTACTTATTCATATAGATATTATAATAGTCGAATAATCACATGAAATATCAATAACCACTTTCATAATGGTGGAATTCATAATTCTAGACTATCATAACCACATAGTCAAGGCCTTGTTCCAAGACTACAATTATGATTTTTTCAAGGCCTTGTGCCAAGACACTAGTTTGTCTCATGAGACCTACCGATGCATTGAAGAGCTATAGCGGGCTCTACCCATTACTTATTAAGTCCAATGCATTCCTCATATGAGCAGGTTTATAAATAAACATTCGTATTAAAACTAACATACAAAATGTCAATAATTTCTTCATAAACCATGAATGGTATAAAAATAACACATCCAAATTCAATAATATCACAAAACCATCAATACTATATGTAAGTTTTCTATCATAATAAATCAACTTCAAATAAGCTTAAAATCCATCAAAGGATATTGATATAGATGAAAGAAAAACTATTTGAGAGAAATATCTCTTTTTCTGAAATCATTTAAAAGTAACATAATTATAAAATAAAACATTTAATTTCACAATATTCATATAATCTTGTAAGGGAAGATTCGATGATTTTATAACAGTGTAAAATATCCACACCCTCCATATAAGTTAAAAATAGATATTCTTACCTTAATTCTATCGAAAATGTTAAAAAGGACCTTGTTTGGAAAACCATGGAAAGATTCCTTTATAAAAATCTTATAAAAAGTAAAATGAGGGTATAAATGACTTTAACCCATATTCTTTAAAATAGTAATAATGATTTGAAATAAATATTTATGAAACATGGATGTGGATTATAAAGAGGTCCCAGTAGATAATTACGTATAAACAACCTCGTATAATGAAGAGATTGTGAAATAAACCCTTACCTAGTACTTTTACTTAGTAGAGGGTAGGTTAACCTCAATTATAATAGTTAAATCATTGTTATTAAATTATACAGAAATCATATGAATAAATATGATATCATATATGATATTTTAATATTGCTTTATTAATAATATATTAGTATTATCGTTGTTTCAGGTGTTCACTTACTCATTTTATTTTATATGTTTTGTTACATAAGTCATGTTTGTTATACATAGGTTGTATCTTATTCATATCCATAATGATATAAAGTCCCCAAAAATTATATTAAATCATCAAATGAAAATTAGTATTGAATGGATATGACGGGGAATGAATCTTATCACGTTCATGGAGATGGTAGTCTGTTCGTACGCACGAGTGAAAATATCATTCTTTTGATATTAAATTAATATATAATTGGATGGTGTATCATATATAAAAAATAATTATCATGTTATATTTATTATTTACATGAATTACACAACATTATTATACCCATCCAAATAATAATGTAGTGAATAACAATTACACCACGACGTGGAGACGGTAAGCCGTACGTATGCACGTATAGTGACATGTCATTTAAAGGATGAATAGAATACTGAATATGGTTGAAACTTTTTTATAATAACATCCAAGTATATATAAGATACTAGAGTTATTGTTTTAGAATAGAAATAACAAAGAAAGAATAAGTGGAAGAAGAAAGAAACTTGAAAGAGGGTGGTGAAAACATTACCTCTTCTTCAGGTTCGTCCTTTTAATTTGATCAAAAGGGATCCTTAAGTTGGATTTCTGATCAAAATATGGCCTCTGGGTTTATGTGAGGGATGTTTATAGGATATTAGGGTAGGTTTTGGCCGAGGAAAAAGGCTTTGAATGTGTGAAATTGAGAGAAGGGGGAGTTCCCTTTTATAAGAGGGGTGAGGGGCACCTTAGGAAAAGCTAGAAATATTATTTTATAATAAATTTATATTCGGTTTCTAATGGCTCCAAAGTGACTAATTTCTAGGATAAGGTGGGGACGGGTCTAAAAACTTTCAAAAAATAGATTTTAGACAGGTTTGGGTCACTATATTAACCTTATCATTAATATTTAACTCTTAGTTAAATAGTTTAACATTTACCATGCCTCTTATTATTTTTATATTATATAGTTAATAAAAATACTATATACTTCCAAGAGAACCACAAGTGGTTCATTAATGATACACCTATTGTTATATAAGACTCTTTACTGAACCTTATATTTTTAACAATTGAATATCAATTAATAATATAATATTTGTTTTAGATACTCTTTTATGTCAATTTTGACACTATTTAGTATTTTGTTTTTGTTAAATTCATAATAGCAATATTAATTCGAACATAATTCATGTATTCAACCCTAACATGTCATATTAACCTATAAAAATCATTTAATTCATTAAAAGGGTCAAATTATATTTATTTGGTTTTTAATAATATCAATTATTTTAATATTTCACTAATAAGGTAATTACAACATCATCATTGTGTCATAAATAAATTAAATAATTTAATGTCTAAAAATTATAAATAAAATAAAATTATGTAGGAAATATTTTTATATTTCTAATTAATATTTATAATTGAATTTATCTTGAATATAACACTATCTTAAAAACGATTTAATTATTAAACTTTGATTTTAACTCTTTTAACGCTTCTTTGAATTAAATAATAATAAATGTCCTAATCTAATCCAAGTGGGCCAAAGAGGTTCCTATTTTATTCCTAAGGTGGTTTTTGGTCTAATTATACTTATACAATAGAATTAGGACATGTTTTAGGGTTATAATAATATCATTTTTACCCTTAATTACCCTATTTACATTTAACTGTGGTAAATAAAAGTAAAACATTATTGTTCACCAAAAATTATTTTTATCTTATTGAACCACATTATACTCCTTGATATTAATTGGGTCTCTCAGATTTTCGAAATTCCACTCATAGAAGCTGTAAAATTAAGTTTTATGTGAATTTGCAAATTCTCCTAGGTGATGGGTAAAATAAGGTGAAAAGTTCAATAAAATTTTAATATATCTAAACTTATTATAAACTAACTCCAATGAATTACATTGAAAATATATTGGTATTATGTATCTATTTTGACCTAAAATAAATTTAAATAAAATAAATAATTATTTAAAAAAAATTTGGTTTTAAACTATTACTCAGTGCTCTTCACTATTCATCAAAAATTGAAGGTTTTCAGAAAAAATACCAAATATTCACCCAAAGCTAATTTCGATATTACGAATCCAAAAATCAAGTCCATTTTGAAAGATAAAATTTTTAAAATTTTAAAAAGTGGATATTACTATTCATAACGGTTAGTTTGATTGGTTGTGGTGTGTGTTAGAACTCGAAGATGCGTACAACACAAGCTACTGTATTTTTTGAAGAGATGCGTACCGTGGAAGCTTGGGGTGTTACATTCTCCCCTCCATAAAATAATTTCATCCTTGAAATTTCTAGAATATTACAGAATAAAAGGACTCAAGTAGTTTTTAATCATATGTTTCTTGGGTTCCCATGTTTCCTCTTCCATTTTATGGTTTTTCCATAGAACATTTACCAGAAGATTCGTCCGGTTTCTCAGCACTTGTTCTCTTGTATCAAGAAACCTGACGGGCTCTTCGCAATAAGACAGAACTGGTTCCAGTTCTACTTCTTCATAAGTGAGTACATGCATTGGGTCAAGCATGTATTTTCTCAATAGTGATACATGGAACACATCGTGTACTTTGGAAAGACTTGGCAGCATTTTTAACTGGTAAGCTACAACCCCAATTCGTTCTAGAATTTCGAAAGGTCTGATGTACCTAGGACTCAATTTTCCCTTCTTACCAAAATGTATAACACCCTTCCCTGGAGATACCTTCAAGAAAACATGACCTCCTACATTAAATTCCAAATCCTTCCATTGGTTATCAGCATAGCTCTTCTGCCAACTCTGAGATACTTTGATGTGGTTTTGGATTACCTTCACCTTTTCCATCGTTTCCTCCACCAGTTCGGGTCCTCAAGTTTTCTTTCACCAACGTCATCCCAACAGGTTGGTGTGCGACATCTCTTTCCATATAACGCTTCATATGGTGCCATCCAAATACTTGAATGGAAGATATTTTTATAGGAAAATTTCACCAGAGGTAAATAATGATCCCACATACCCTGAAAGTCATGTGAGCAAGATCTCAACATGTATTCTATTGTTTGAATAGTCAGTTCTGATTGTCAATCAGTTTGGGGGAGGTAAGCAGTGCTCAAACGAAGCCCAGTATCCAGGGCTTTCTGAAGACTTTTCCATAATCTTGATGTAAAACATGGATCACGATCAGAAACAATCGAAAGGGGTACTCCATGAAGTCTCACAACATTATTAATATATATTCTTGCTAGATGTTCAAGTGGTAGATCTTATCTTATAGCAAGAAAATGTGTTGACTTGGTAAGACGATCAACAATGACCCATATTGAATCCTTCCTTCTAGGTGTCTTTGGTAGTCCCATGAAAAATTCCATCGTGATATTTTCCCATTTCCACTCAGGTATGGAAAGGTTGAATGACTCCTCCAGGATGTTGCCTTCTAGCTTTCACTTGTTGACAAACCATACATCTTGACACAGAATCAGCAATCTCCCTCTTTATGTTGTCCCACCAAAAATGACGAAAAGATTCCTTTATAAACATCTTATAAAATGTAAAATGAGGGTATAAATTACTTTAACCTATAGTTTTTAAAATAGTAATAATTAATTTAAATACATTTTTAAGAAACATGGATGAAGATGATAAAGAGGTCCCAGTAGATAATTACTTATAAACAACCACGGATAATGAAGAGATTGTAAAATAAACCCTTACCTTTCTCTTTTCCTTAGTCGAGGGTAGTTTAACCTTCTATATAATAGAAAAAAAATCATTTTTATTAAATTATACAAGAATCATATACATAAATATTATATCATATATGATCTTTTAATATTGCGTTGTTAATAATATTTTAGTATTATCGTCGTTTCAGGTGTTCACTTACTCATTTTCTTTTATATTTTGTGTTACATAAGCCATGTAAATTATCCATAAGATGTATCTTATTCATATCTAGAATGATATAAATTCCTTAAACATTATTTTTAATCATCAAATGAAAATTAGTCTTGAATGGATACGACGGGGAATGAATCTTATCGCGTTCGTGGAGACGGTAGTCTGTCCGTACGCACGAGCGACAATATCATTATTTTGATATTAAAATAATATATAATTGGATGGTGTATCATATATACAGAATAATTATAATGTTATATTTATTATTTTCATGAATTACAAATCATTATTATACCCATCCAAATAATAATGTATTAAATAACAATTACACCACGACGTGGAGACGGTAAGTCGTACGTACGCACGTATGGTGACATGAAATTCAAAGGATGGATAGAAAACTAAATATGGTTGTACCATATTTATAATAACATAAAATAATATATAAGATACTGTAGTTATTTTTTTATAATATAAATAACAATGAATGAATAAGTGGAAGAAGAAAGTGACTTTAAAGAGGGTGGTGAAAACATTAACTCTTCTTCGGGTTCTTCCTTTTGATTTGATCAAAATGGCTCCATAGGCTGGCTTTCTGTTCAAACTAAGGCCTCTAGGTTGAAATTAGGGAAGTTGAGAGGATATTTGGTCAGGGATTTTCCGAGCTAAAATGCTTTGATGTTGTGAAATTGAGAGAAGGGGGAGTGACCATTTATAAGAGGGGTGAGGGGCCCCTTAGGAAAAACTAGAAATATTATTTTATAATAAATTCATATTCGGTTTATAATGGCTAAAAAGTGACTTATTTCATGTATAAGGTGGGGATGGGTCTAAATTCTTTCAACCAATAGATTTTAGATAGTTTGGGTCACTATATTAACCTTATCATTTACATTTAACTCTTAGTTAAATAGTTTAACATTTACCATTTCTCTTTGTATTTTTATATTATATACTTAATAAACATACTATATACTTACAAGAGAACCCCAAGTGGTTCATTAATAATACCCCTATCATTATATATGTCTTTTGGACGAACCTTATATTTTTAAGAATTTAATATCAATTAATAATATAATATTTGTTTTAAAAACTATTTTATGTCAATTTTGACACTATTTGGTATTTTGTTTTTTCTAAATTTATAAAATCATTATTAATTAGAAAATAATTCATTTAATCAACCCTAACATGTCATATTAGCCTATAAAAATCGTTTATTTCATTAAAAGTGTCAAATTATATATATTTGGGTATTTATAATATCAATGATTTTAATATTTCACTAACAAGGTAATTACTGCATCATCACTGTGTCATAAATAAATTAAATTATATAATGTCATAAAATTATAAATAAAATACCATTATGTAGATAATATTTTTATATTTCTAATTAATACATATAATCTAATTTATCTTATGTATAACCCTATATTAAAGTTTTTTAATTATTAAACATTGATTTTAACTCTTTTAACTCTTCTTTGAATTAAATAATAATAAATGTCCTTATCTAATCCAAGTGGACCAAAGAGGTTAATAATTTATTCCTAATGTTGTTTTTGGTCGAATTATACTTATTAAATAGAATAAGGATATGTGTTATGGTAATAATAATATCATTTTTACCCTTAATTTCCTTATTTACATTTAACTGTGGTAAATAAAATTAAAAAGATACTATTCACCAAAAATTATTTTTATCTTATTGAACCACATTTTGCTCATTTATATTAACCGTGTCTCTCGGAATTTCTAAATTCCACTCACAGAAGCGATAAAATTATGTTTTACGTGAAATTGAATATTCTCCTAGGAGATGCGTAAAAGACGGTGAAAAGTTCAATAAAATTTTTATATATCTAATATTACTATAAACTGACTCTAATGAATTTAATTGAACTTATATTGGTATTATATATCTATTTTGACCTAAAATAAATTTAAATAAAAAAAATAATTATTTAAATAAAAATTCGGTTTTAAACTATAACTCAGTGTTTTTCACTATTCATCAAAAACTGAATGTTTTCAGAAAAATACAAAAAATTCACCCTAAGATCATTTCGATATTCTGAATCCAAAAATGAAATCCATTTTGAAAGATAAAATTTATAAAATTTTAAAAAGTGGGTATTACTTTTCATAACGGCTAGTTTGATTGGTTGTGGTTTGTGTTAGAACACGAAGTTGCGTACAACACACGTTACTGTATTATTCAAAAAGAAGTGTACCATAGAATTTTGGGGTGTTACATGATCCATCAATCACTAACCACGATTCCAAGAATTTTCCATCACTCTATAATAAGAGTTTAACCGATAAAACAATGATAAATAGCCACCCATGATTGATCAATTAGTTTCACACCACGACAGATACATGATGCTTCTCCAAGTAACATTCCCACACATCAAGAAATTAGGCCTAAAATCCCACACAACTGACCATAATTTCAAACATCTGATTCTATTAGAACTTCATCCCCATCATTGGAATGATTTTGATTTTACCAGATGCTTAGGTGACTCTATTTCAGTGTTAACTAGCACTCAAAGTGTAATAACTCTAGATTAAACGATTATCATTAAAATAAAATACTTTGATGAACCATTTAACAATATTATGGGTGTATCATATATAGATCCATACCACCCTAAAATTTAAAAATTAGAAGACACATCTTTAATACTATACATATTATTATCGTCCATGTAATTTCAAGTATCTAATGGTCCTCCAAAATATTTAACCTGGAGTCATATAATCCCAAATAACTATTAATATGAATGATGATGTAATGATTCATCCAATAAATAATAAAGGAAAATAAATTTCTTGTGAACTTCTAAGTGGTTGATCATTCCCTTGGCATATCATGCACACTTGAACTCAACATTTTATAATAATCACACATGGGTAAATAAAAAAACACATAACCACCCATCAAAACAAGGGTTTCAATTTAGAAACTAATATTACAACACATGACTATGGAACCTGAACAATACCAAACAAGAGTAAAGGATCTCCAGCAACCAAAAATAGATTTAAAGAGTATGAGGGATATTTTTTAGTCCCTTGAAATGTATGTTCTAGATTTATGAATCACTTTTTCTAGTCGGTTTCCATTGGATTTATTCATGGAACAAGAAACTTCCAACAATTCATTATCCAAATAGGACCTGCTTTCCAAAGGAAGGCGGTCGTTATGTTTTGAATTTTACGATACTTAATAATGTGTATTGGTCGAGAGTATGGGAGGTCGGACTCATCATACCCTTTTGGGATGAATTATTGTCTACTCTAGGACTCTCTTTTTAAAATTAAAATATTTTCATGAATCCTTATTAATTCACCAAGTATATCATAAGAATCCCATGGAATTTACAATCACTTATTAACAGGTGTAAAATTTAGAATAATCAGTATGCATTCAGGGTTCTTCATCAACGGAAATATCTTTATGTATTCAAAGTTTTCAATCAATGGTATCCTCTAATATACCGATTAGAGATTATTTTAATCACCATTATGGTGATACTATTTTTTAAGCCACTCAGTGGGGCACTATGGAATTTATTATCATCCCGGGAGATGAAGGTTTGTTTTAATCATGGGATCGTGCTCATAAAATGAGGTACCTTTGTATACATGTGAAAGTAATCAGAACCATAGTAGTTCAGGTTCACATAATAGGATACATCATACATTTTATGCTCATTTGATAGGTACCTCTAAGAGGAAGGTTCTTAGTTGAAACTTAGTGTGGGACTTATGCTAACGTAGCCCAAGGAAATTGGAAAGGATATGAGTTTCCAATTCGGATCAGAACCTATTGGGAATATGGACCAAAGTGAATAGGGTTGATTCGATGTGTTGGGTTTAAACCTCAAGGAGGATTTCTACGTATCCCATATTAATGGGAATCAAATCCCACGTATTTCGATAAGTCTCATAGGAGAGTATGGTCTTTTGAGAGAAATTATTTTGGGATTACTTCGTGAAAAGAATTCCTTGATGTGTTAAGGATTGAATTTGTGGATTATTTCCCAAGGAGGATACCCAAATTGGGGGAATTAGTTTTGGATTCATGAGGAGGATATCCAGTGAGCTTGGGCCCTGAAAGAGCTTCCTATGTATCCCGATTTAAACATGAATCAGAGTTCTCATAGTTCCATTATGGAGTGTTTGTGAATATGTTGCAACCATCACATATCTCTAAGACCACGCGAGTCATGCTCGGTGTGAGAAACAAGAGGATATGAAAGATTCAACAATGAGACTTCACACTTCCATAATTTTCCGCCATGCGGATGGAAGAGGGCGCGTCGACCGTTGAAGAGGGAAAGGCGATGGTGGATGAAGGCGGGGTGATGAGCCATCCCTCTATTATCTTCACATTGGACAAGGGTCCAAAAGGAAGAAAGAAGGGGTGAAGGTGAGGGGATTATACCAGGGTGGCTGCCATGAAATTGGATCTGGTAGGGGAGGGAGACTTCTCTTATTCTACATGGAATAGTAAGTGCGAAGTGTACCCTCCCTACCAGAGACACGAGGTTCCGGGTCGGATCTTTGAGAAGGGTGATGCTGGTAACCAACCATCCTCCAAACTGGAAATTTACCAACACTATTTCTGGGAGAATGTTCATGTGACTTTGGATATAAAAATCCACAAACATCCCATGAATCCTAACACCATTGTGAAAAAAATGTGGGAAACCAATGATGGTGGAAATACAAACCTAAATGGGAGGAACGCTGAGGTGCTTAACCCAATTGTTTCAGAAGTCTGTAGGTTTTGGTAGAGGCTTCAACTTAGACCCTTTTAGATAAGGGAAGCAAGGAAGGAGATACCCTTCCATGAATGGCTTTAAAGAAGGGTACTTGAACTGGTTGTGTAGGTACCTCATGCAAGTATGCCGCATAGGTTCCCCGCATTTCCCTATCGCGCTGGTACGGTGTGTATGTTTCTGTGCAGGTGTGGCACGTAGATATACCATGTAGGTATTTATGAGGACTGAAGAATGTGAAGAACTTAAAAACATACATATCCCCTTTAATTATCCATTATTTTAGTATTTTAGAGAAATACCTCAGTAAATTTGAGAGATATAGGCGAAAGAGCTACGCAATGGGAGCTTCAGAGAGTCTTTCACTTTTTTCAGTTTGGAAATGGGGAGCCCAAGGGTCCTATTTATAGGCACGGATGGGCTTGGTCGAAGAGATGTTTCCCGTGCAGGTACTTCGTACAGCTCCACTGCGTAGGTGCACTGTGCAGGGACAAAAACATCTTCTAGCACTGAGGTCTACCGTGTAGCTCGGCCATGTAGCTCGGCCGCGTTTCTCGGCCACATAGCTCGGCCGCGTATCACTTTGGGAGTATTGAATTTTTTACTTTTTACTCTTTGAATCATTATCTGGGACTTGAAATATCCAAAGTTTCTCAATATTTTTTGTTACATTTTCATGTAGTGTCAACCAAATCCCCTACCCAAGGATTGGATCCAAAATATACAAAGAGGGTTAAGTCCTAAGGTGAATGTCTGGGAAAAATATCTGGGTAATGTCAAAAGATTCAACTATACCTGCTCCTAGTTCTGTTGAGAGAGTGGAAGGACATGGTATGATTAAATACATTCCCCAATTAATTTATTCAAAAGTTCCTGAAAATAGTCAATACTGATATTCCTATTTCTTTAGAAGAAAGGAATGAAGATCCAGGGAAATCTAAAACCAATACTGATATTAACCCCAACGTGGAAAGATCTGATGCTGGTATACCAATTGAAGAGTCAGTGGAAAAAAATATCATCAGAGCCAATTTGGGCATCAACCAACATTTTTTGGATACCTCAAATGGTGTGGATGATGTAACATTTCATGCCGTATACAATAAAATGATGGGAACCCTTACTCCGAATATTGATATTCCAAGTTCTATCACGAAGTTTGGATATTTTCATGGGGATTTGCAAGGACGTAGGTCCCTATTCTTGAATTTTCCATACAAAATTTGTTCTTCAACTTGATTCTTTACATCAAAATTCTCTTTATTCATCTTTATCTGCAAAAAATGTCGCAAGGGCTCTTCAAGAATAGGGTTTCCCACTTTATCCTTCTGCTAGGGCTAGAGAAATACTTATAGAGGATCCTTCACCAGTAGATGTTCTGGAGCCTTCAAATGTCATACCTGATAAAATTCAAGGAAATTCCCATTCTCAATAAACAACTACTCAAAACACCAGAGTTGAGAATATAGGGGATGAATCCAATCAAGTAGCTGACTTGTTATTGTGTAAATATAATCAGCTGTTTGAATCATATTTTCCTCCTCCATTTAAAAATAATGATTACCTTGATTTTCCATTTAGGGTTATCAGCTCCTAGATTAGAAGGCGAAGCTTCTTCTTCACTTAGAGAAGCTGAACAAGGCAGCTCTTTAAGTGACATATTTCTAGAGTACATTTTACCTCATGGTAGTGACTCAGATTCAGAATTAGAGATGCAATATGACCTTGGTATGGCACGTAAGAATAAGGTGCGACATATCTAGAGCATAATTGATGAAAACCCTTTAGATGAATTGTCATCCCATTTTCCAAAACACCCATAATTATTCTGCCTATTAGGATTTGGTGGATTTAATTATAGTCTAGTATACGATGCCACGAAAGAGTCTATTCTCAAATGGGAGCAAGAGAATATGTTGTGACAAGATTTTGAAGAGGCCAAAAGACTCATCAATATTGAGGGATTTAAAGTTGAAATAGTTGAGGGGGAGGTAAATCACAACAAGAAATCACTCGAGATTAGCGAACAAATCAAAGAAGCCACGATGGAGTAGTTATCTCTTCAACAAAAACAAGATTTTGTTTATAACAAACATTAGAAATTTAATCAGACCTTAGGAGAAATCCAATTAGAGGGGATAATTTCCATTTCAACTGCGAAGGATGCACTTCATCTGGAAGAGAAGGCTGGAGTAGCTCAACTAACTCAACTTCAATAGGCAGCTGATAGAGCTAATGAAGTGGTCCAACAAATGAAAAGTCATGTTGGGAGTTTATTCTGAAACATGATAGAGGGGCTCTATTTTTTGGATGGCCCCCTATTTTCATATAAATGTTAGAATTTTTTTAATCATATAAATATTCATTCCTATTTTTTATGATAAAAATATGAAAGGTAAATGATGGTAATGATTCCTATATACTAAACAATCGTTATAATAATAATAAGAATGTAGTGCTCAAAATTTTCTTATTAATATGAGGGACTTAATGAGCATAATTTTACTATTTCTAGGGTTATATGGATAACCCCTCTAATTTTGTGTCTTTTGACCATTTTTTATCGCTCAATGTTTCCAAAATCATACAAAAATTTATGTTTAGTGAGCTGGGACTCGACTTTTGTTTACATTTCCCCTTGAAATTTATCAATCTAATGAGTAACGAGTATTTTTTTATAGGCAGTTTAAAGTCATGCATGTTGGACTATAAAGGGCTAATACTTAGGGTCAAAATAGCTTTGATCTTAATGCTTGAATTAAATCCCAAACAAAACATTTTGGATAATATTTGATTTATTATTTTTTAAACATTTTCAATGGGAATCATAGGCCATGATTTTTATGGATACCAAATTTTAAAGCCTGTATCAACATAATGTGTATATTTTCTAGGAACAAAGATACCATTATTTGATAAACTCGTTATGGGGGCTGTATTATGCAGGGCCAACTGGGGAATATGCTACATAGCCAAATAGTGGCATCTATTGACTGATAGTCATGTTATGTAAGAAACTTATGCAAGGCTGCCTATGGGCATGTGGAGCATAATCAGAAAAAAGATCTCTTTAAGAATTTAACGTTTTTTTGTTAATAGATAGGGGAAATAATATTTGGGTGACCCAAGACCATAATAGGTAGTTTTTTTCAAGGAAATGAATTTTTATAATTAAAGAGCTATTTTATACAGACATATATCATGAATAGGAAAACCATTTCTATACAAATTTTTTGTATGAGAATTGGATAAACAATTATTAGAAAAGGGTTTATTTCTGATATCGTACTCTGTAGTTTTAAGCCATGCAGTGAGGACATTTGTACTGTGCAGTTTCAAGTCATGCTTTGAGGACATTGGTACTGTGTAATTTTAAGTCTTGCAGTGAGGACATTATGTGGCTTTAACTTATGGTCTTTAGCTCCGACCAAAAGTATGAAACTCTGCCAATTTCATGATAATTTGTTTGGAAATATACTATCATATTCAGTTATGAAATGGTAAACTGTAAACTGTGATATGAGAATTTCTAAAATCAAGGAATGGTATCAGAAAAGGGCTAGAACCATTAGAGGAATCATTTTCTATGAACAAAGTTACCATTACTTAAAAACCTGTTACAGGGTCTGTATTATGCAGGGCCAATTGGGGAATACGCTGCATAGCCAAATAGTGGCATCTTTTGACTAACAGGCTGATTATGTAGGCAACATATGCAAGGCCACCTTACAGCATGTGCAACATAGTTAAGAAAAAGAGATCTCAGAAATTTGACGTTCTATAGCTAAAAGTCGAATAATTTTTACGGAGATTCAAATTTTCCAAAGCATGGAGTTTGGTTTATGGAGAAAAGTACCTAAATATGGAAAGGGTATTTCCAATCAAGATATCCAAATAATCAGAGGAAAAGGACATTCATAAAGGTCTTACCCAAATGTAAATGATATGGTGTCGATTGTTTTAGGTCATACAACTAGAACCAGAAATGGAAACAATATATATCATGTGGCCATGTGATTTCAAGAGTATTTCATAGTGTATCGAACACATGATGATGGAAATGTGTAAACCAAGATCTTGAAGACTTTTAAACTATGAGAATGATAATGGGACATGTATACTTGAATGACTATTTTAAAACACAGATTGTTGTATATTCTCATAAAAGATTATTGGGGACAAAGATACTATAACCAAGAACGAAGTTACCATTATTTAAAAAACACGTGATGTGGGTTGTATTATGCAGGGCCAACTGGGACATATGTTGCATAGAAAAATAGTGGAATCTTTTGATTGACATGCATGTTATGTAGGAAACTTATGCAAGTCCACCTAAGGGCACGTCCTATATAGACAGACAAAAGAGCTCTCAAATATTGGAGTCCTTGTCACCATAAACATTAAGAAAGATTATGAAAATATGAAATAAAAAATCAAGATTAAGAGTGTGAGATATGGAAGAGGTTATTCCCATTATATATGAGAAATATTTGAATCAATATTCTCTAATAATTTGATGTCCTTATCATAGATATGACTCATATGTAAAATGGAGTCTTTCTTTGTTCGCATTGAATGAATATGTTAATGTGCTATTTTAAGTAATGAGATAAAGGCATTATTAACCCTATAAGAAATTAAAACACCTTATATAAAGAAGTAATTTACTCAATTCTTAAGTCCACGTGAGCTATGGTCAGTGTGAGAAATAAATATCAGTAAGGGATTCTTTTATATTACAAAGGTAATGCAAATGAAGAATAGGGGTATTAGATTTTTATATAGTGTAACTTCATGTGGTAAGGACGAAAATGAAATGATATGAAAGGAAAGACATATTGGAACTGGATTAATGGATAAAACCCAAGTTTCACTATATGTCTTGCTAGGGAAAGAATCAAATCATACATAGTTTTTAAAACATTCCATATGGAGATTTTATTTTATACAAAAAATAAATGGATTTTTTGAAGTTGTGTCTAGGCACAATATTGGAGATCTAGGCGTCTCTACATATCTCAAAATAGATGCAAATCAAGACATACGTAGTTCATTAATGTAATTCCCCGACCCCAGTTATCCAGAGTCGGTGCATTATTACATAACATTGGCATGATCACAATAATGATCAAGTCTCGAAAGACCGATTAGTTTAGTACCCTTGGAAATGCTAGATACATTTATAAGTCTTACATTACATCGTAAAGTAAAAATACTACAACAACATCTTGTCTTCATATCCCCACATACTATCCCTGTAGGTCATTTATAAATTACTTCTTCACATCTTGGGAAAAATAAAACATTGAAAGGGGTGAGCTCAGATTCTCATTAAGGATAACAATATAGTGGAAGCATTAATAGATAAGCATAAACATTTAAGGAAATGTATAACTAAAACAAAAGCCTTTTAAACATGAACTTTATAATAATATGGCAAAGATAAAATGAAATAATTCCATTTATTTATTCACATGGATATTTTACTAGTCGAATAATCACATGCAATATCAATAACCACTTTCATAATGAAGGAATGCATAATGCCGAACTTTAATTTCTGTGTCAAGGCCTCGTGCCAAGCCCTATGGGATGACTGTAACTGGAACCCAACCCGGAGAGCCTCTGTAATTGGACTCTATCCCGGAGAGCCTCTGTAACCGGACTCCAACATGGAGTGCCTCTAATAACCGTACACCAACCCGGAGAGTCTCTAATAACTGGACACCAACCCGGAGTGCCTCTAATAACCGGAAACCAGCCTGGAGTTCCTCTAATAATTGGAAACCAACCCTGAGTGCCTATAATAACCGGACACCAACCTGGAGGGTCTTCTGTAACTGGACCCCAACACGGAAGGGCTTACATTTACTGGCCCCTAACCCGGAAAATACTAGTCCAACACATTCATCTTAAGACAATGATGAAATATAACATAAACATTCGTATTAAAACTAGTATACAAAATTCCAAAACATTAATCATAAACCATTAATCGTATAAAAATAACTCATCCATAGTCAAACATATCACAAAACCTTAAATACAATATGGAAGATTTTTATCATAATAAATCAACTTCAAACAAGTGTAAAATTTAATAAAGGATGTTGACATAGATGAAATCAAAACTATTTGAGAGAAATATCTCTTTTTTGAAATCATTTAAAAGTCACATTATTATAAAAGAAAATATTTACTTTGAAAATATTTTTATAATCTTGTAACGGAATATTTAATGATTTTATAATGGTGGAAAATAGCCTCACCCGCTGTATAAGTTAAAAAATACATTCTTACCTTAATTCTATCGAAAAGGTTAAAAAGGACCTTGTTTGTAAAAAGATGGAAAGATTATTTTATAAACTTATTATAAAATGTCATACAAGGGTATAAATGACATTAACTCGTATTCTATAAAATAGTAATAATGTTTTGAAATAAACTTTTATGAAACATGGATGCGGATGATAAAGAGGTCCCAGAAGATATTTACATAAAAACAACATCAGATAATGAAGAGATTGTGAAATAAACCCTTACCAATTTGGTAACTTACGAAACCTACACCCCATGAAAGAGGTATCATACAATGAATATGTAAATACAAATATTAAAGCGTATTATACAATGAATACAATTATGGGTAGTACATACACCACACAAAAGATAATAGTGGCAATATGGTATGAATCTCACGGGAATAAGGAGTGAGATGAAAACCACTTACCTTGTACTTTTAATTGGTTGAGGTTACATTAACCTCCTGTATAATGGTGAAAAATTTGTTATTAAATTATACAATAATCATATACATTAATATGATATCATATATGATTTTTAACATTGATTTGTCAATAATATCTTAGTATTATCATCGTTTCAGGTGTTAACGAATTCATTTTCCATTATATATTTTGTTACATAAGCCGTGTTTTTTATGGATTGGATGTATCATATTCATATATAGAATGATATCAAGTAATTAAACATTATTTTTAATCATCAAATGAGAATTATAATTTCATGGATACGATGGGGAATGAATCTCATCGCATTCGTGGAAACGGTAGTCCGTGCGTATGCACGAGGGACAATATCACTCTTTTGATATTAAAATAATCTATATATAGAAATTATATCATTTATAGAGAATGATTATCATGTTATATTTATTATTTACATGAATTACACATAATTATTATATCCATCCAAATAATAATGTTTTGAATAACAATTACACTAAGATGTGGAGACGGTAAGCCGTATGTACGCACGTATAGTGACTTGTAATTCAAAGGATGGATAATGTACTGAATATTGTTATACCATATTTATAATAAAATCACAGTATATAGAATATACTGGATTTATTATTTTATAAAGTAAATAACAAATAAAGAAGAAGTTGAAGAAGAAAGGAACATGAAAAATGGTGGTGAAAACATTACCTCTTCTTCGGGTTCTTCCTTTTGATTTGATCAAAAGAGATCCTTAGGTTGGATTTATGATCAAACTAAGGCCTCTAGGTTGAAGGTAGGGAAGTTGAGAGAATATTTTTTTAGGGTTATTCTGAGCCAAGTGGAATTTAAGGTATGAAGATGTGGTTATAAGTGGTGTCCTTTTATAAGGGGGAGGAGGGGCTCTTTAGGAAAAACTAAAAGTATTATTTTATAAGAAATTCATATTCAGTTTATAATTGATCCAAAGTGGATAATTCAAATCCTAAAGTGGGTATGGGTCTAAACACTTTCAACCAATATATTTTATACTGGTTTGGGTCATTATATTAACTATATCATTTAATTTTATCTCTTTGTTAATTAGTTTGACACTTACCATGTCACATTGTATTTTTATATTATATAGTTAATAAACTTACTATATACCTCCAAGATACCCACAAGTGGTTCATTAATGATACACCTATCATGATATAAGTCCTTTGTCCTATCCTTATATTTTTAAGAATTTAATATCAATTAATAATATAATATTTGTTTTAAAAACTGTTTTGTGTAAATTTTGACACGATTTGGTATTTGATTTTTGGGAACATAATAGAAGCATGATTACTTCTAAAAAAAGTTAATTAAATCAATCCTAACATGTCATATTAACCTATAAAATTATTTAATTCATTAAAAGTCTCAAATTATATTTAGTTGGGTATTTATAATATCAATTATTTTAAAATTTCACTAATAAGGTAGTTTGTACATCATCATTGTGTCATAAATAAATTAAATTATTTAAGGACTAAAAATTATAAATAAAATATAATTATCTAGGAAATCGTTTTATTTTTATAATCAATATTTATAGTCTAAAATATAACATATATAACCTTATGTAAAAATTGTTTTTCTAAAAGATATAGGCTTATGTCATTTTTGTATTTACTTTAACTTAATTAATATAAAGTGTAATTATCACTTAAACATGGATCCATGGGGTCCCAAAATCGACCGAATGATTCCCATGGTCAGAAATGTATCACCCAATTGGGTTAAGACACTTTTTAGGGTAATTTTGTATTATTATAATATTATTTTTTTACCCTTATTTACTGGATTTACACTTTAACCATGGTATATAAAATATTTACCGAAGTAATTATTCAAAATGTCTAAAAATAGAAGTTAAATATTTACACAATTTTGATATCCTGATTCCGAATATGGAGTCCATTTTTCCAAATTCAAAACACAGAAGTGGACGAAATTAATTTAAAATTAATTCACGATGTCAAAACAAAAAGCGTGTTTTTAAGAGATAGTAACTATCAAAAAATTGGCACTTGTTTATGTCTGGTTTAAATGTGAAATTATGTCCAATGACCAACATTGTATTAAATGGTAAAAATATATTCTAAATATACTTTAAAACCACTAAAATTCATAATTTATCACTATTAATTATTTCGATTAGAAAAAGTTGTTTTTAATAAAAATTTAGTAATTTTCACTATTCAACAAAATATAAAATTTATCCGAAATGTACCAAGATTTGATCCTAGGATAATTTCGATATTCTGAATCCAAAAATGATGTCCATTTTGAAAGATAAATTGTATAAAATTTCAAAAAGTGGGTATTACTATTCAAAATGGCTTCATTGATTGGTCGCGGCATGTTAGAATCTCGAAGTTGCCTACAACACACGCTACTATATTACTCAAATAGAAGTGTACCATTAAAGCTTGGGGTGTTACATTATCCCCTCCATAAAATAATTGTTTCTGAGAAATTTGAAATTGTTCTTTTAAAATAAAAGTTTGAAAATAGATAATACCTTTGTGGAAAACCCATATAAGAAATAGGGTTAATAAAATTTAGTTTTAATAAGAGGGAAAGGGAAATGAGAATGTCACCACCAAATTAGGGTTTCGAATATGAGAAAATTGGTGGAAATTATATACATGTAATTAGAGGAAAAACATAAATATTTATATGGAGTTGTTGAGGTCATCAATCAAAAACAAGTGTAGAATTGAGGGACTCAAAGCCATCAATCTATGATGATTTAAAATTTATTCAGTTCAACAAAACATAAGGTATTAGGATAACAAATTTTTGGTCTTAATATGCCTTCCCTAAAGTTCAAGAATTAATCTCTTAATAGAATAAGATAAATATATATATATACATCTTGACAAGTATAGTTTTCATCCTTCAACTAATTTCTACCACAAACTCATCTTTCACTCCAAAAGATAATAGAACTCAAAAATATTATATTTATCCTAATAGGATAAGGTTCCAATCATTAACACATACCATTATAATGAAAAAAATATTTTTTAATAACTAGGGACTTCTTGTAGGCTAGTTGTAGGTAATAAAGTCCGGTCACACTATGGGTGTCGGTTCGATTCCTAAATCTTTGTCCGACGCGACGAATTATCGCCCAACCTACAGGTTGTCCTTTTCCTAAAACTATAGTATCATAATATTCCAAAAATAATCGTAAGAAATGATTTGACATTGAATAATACTATCCAAAGTTCAACTTAATCCATTCCAAAACTTTATAGTTATCCAAAGTACCTATATCCAGACTCTCTGTAAAAGGTATCTAAATTCCAAAATCAATCGCAGTGTCAGATTCTCCAGATAGAGTAAAGTGTCACTTATTGTCAGATACTTAAAATATGATTACCTTAGTCATATTAAACCCTTAAATAAAATAACAAGTACTACAGTACAATCCTTATATATATCAAGGTATTCCCATAACCAAAATATAATCCTCGAGTCCAAAAACACAAATACATTAATTATTCCTCTTCAATTGTAGTAACAGCATAAGCTTGGACTTGATCCCTTAGCCTTTTCCGAGGTAAGTTTCCCTTACGCTTTAGACATTCATTCGCATAATTCCCCATTTGTCTACAATTGTAGCATTCAACATTGAAGAACTCCTTCTTTCCCTTTCAATCACGAGTCTGGTGACCTTTTTCTCCACATTTGTAACAAAATCCCATTCCTTTTAGGCAAGTACTGGGTGTTTATTCCCACATTTTTCACATAATAGAAGATATTTCTTTCCCTTTATTTGTCTCTTGATCCATCGTTCTCTTATTCTCTTGCTTTACTTTATTGTCATAAGATTTAGAGAATTCCTTTTCTGTCTTGATAGCACATGAGACTATATCTTCGTACATTGAGAAATATTGTGAGACTAATGCTCGATGAAGAAATGGTTTTAACCCATCAAAGAAATGATCAATCTTACTTCTAGGGTTACGTATATAATCTCCAGCGTACCTTTCTAACATTGTAAAGTTAGCCTCATATTTGTGACATTCTCATACTCCTTTTGTCTCAGACTCAGAAATTGCCTTTTCATATCTACTCGATGGTCACGGGGAAAGTATTTTTCTAAAAACAGATCTTTGAACTCCCTCAATTCCATATTTGATACTTCATCATCTTTCTTTGTGTTTTGAATCAATGAACACCATTGATCCGCATCTCCAGTGAGGCGGCAAACTTCAATGATAACTTTTTCCCTTTCACTACTCCCCAAAGCCTGAAATATTTTCTCTAGGGAACATATCCATTGCTCAGCTACCAATGGATTTGTACTCCAAATGAATGCTGGTGGTTGTTGCCTCATGAAGCGATCTAACACTGATCCTCCAAGCTATGGATCAGGGTGCTCCATATGGGTAAGTTTATTATTCATAACCTGAGTGAGTTGTCCTAGTATGGTGATAAGCTGATCAGCACCAGTTGCATCACTAGCTCCACTATAATTATCTTGATCATGCGGGAAATCCCTACATGGAGTACGTGCATTGATACGGTTTCCATTTCTTCCACTAGGCGTCATTTCTAAACAGTGGCATAAACTAGATCAGTTTATGATTCAAAATACATAATTCCATACTTGTAAAACACTTAACATAAATTGAAATATTTATGGATATGATACATAATCATAAAAATGTTTACTTTGAGGAAATATATACTCATAAACCCTTTATAATGGTTTGTAAAGAAAATGAGAATTATCCTAATCATATCCCTCGAGAGTGTCGTAACCAAGAGTGTAGCAAGGCCCATTATCGTGCACCAGTTTCTGTTCAAGTCTAGCTCAAAGCAGTGTTTTTGGGTTTTACGCCTAGTTACATCTGTGCCAGAGCGTCCTCTACCTGCTTGTATCTAGATAGGGATTTATTTCTTATAAAACTCACAAAATCTCTACAATACCAAAATTCTAGGAAGTTCTTCTATACTAATCATCAAAGTCCATCTTAGGTTTATGTGCTCTAATCAGAGTTTATCTAAATCTAGCTTCTAATGTTTATACTAAACATCCTCTGATACCAACTGTAATGCCCCAACCCTAGTTATCCAGAGTCGGTGCATTGTTACATAATATTGGAATGATCACAAGAAAGATCAAGCCTCAAAATACCGATTAGTTTAGTATCCTTGGAAACACTAGATACATTCATAAGTCTTACATTACATCGTTAAGTAAAAAAACTACAACAACATCTTGTCTTCATATCCCCTTATACTATCCCTGCAGGTCATTCATAAATTACTTCTTCACATCCTGGAAAAAATAAAACATTGAAAGGGGTGAGTTTAGATGCTCAGTAAGGATAACAATATAGTGGAAGCTATCATAGATAAGCAAAAACATTTAAGGAAATGTATAACTAAAAAAGCCTTTTGAACTTGAACTTCAGCATAATATGGCAATGTTAAAATGAAATAATTCCATTTACTTATTCACAAGGATATTCTACTAGTCTAATAATCACATGCAATATCAATAACCACTTTAATAATGAATTAATGCATAATTCCAAACATTAATTTTTGTGTCAAGGCCTCGTGCCAAGACCTAAGGGATAACAGTAACCGGAACCCAACCCGGAGATCCTCTATAACCGAAATCCATCCCTGAGAGACTCTATAACCGGACTCCAACCCGGAGTGCCTCTAATAACCAGACACCAACCTGGAGTGCCTCTAATAACCAGACACCATCTCGGAGTGCCTCTAATAACCGGAAACCAACATAGAGTGCCTCTAATCACTGGACACCAACCCGGAGTGCCTCTAATAACCGGACACCAATGCGGAGGGTCTCATGTATCCAGACCCCAACCTGGAGGGCTTACTTTTACTAGTCCCAAACCTGGAACATACTAGTCCAACACATTCATCTTAAGAAGAGGATGAAATTTAACATAAAAATTCATATTAAAACTAGCATACGAAATGCTAAAACATTAATCATAAACTATTAATGGCATAAAAATAACTCATCCATATTCAAACATATCACAAAACCTTAAATACAATATAAAGATTTGTATCATAATAAATCAACTTCCAACAAGTGTAAAATTTATCAAGGTATGTTGACATAGATGAAATCAGAATTATTTGAGAGAAATATCTCTTTTTTTTAAATCATTTTAAAGTCACATAATTATAAAAGAAAACATTTACTTTGAAAATATTATTACAATATTGTAAGGGCGGATTCAGAGATTTTATAACATTGGAAAATAGCCAAACTCTCTGTATAAGTTAAAAAAATAAACTCTTACCTTAACTCTATCGAAAAGGTTAAAAAGGACCTTGTTTGGAAAACGACCGAAAGATTCTTTTATAAACTTCTTATAAAAAGTCAAAAAAGGGGATAAATGAATTTAACCCATATTCTGTAAAATAGTAAGAATGTTTTGAAATTAATTTTTATGAAACATGGATGTGGATGATAAAGAGGTCCCAGTAGATAATTATGTATAAACAACCTCGGATAATAAAGAGATTGTGAAATAAACCCTTACCAATTTGGTAAATTATGAAACATACACCCCATGAAAGAGGTATCATACAATGAATATGTAAATACACATAAATTAAAGTGTATTACACAAAGAATACAATTATGGGAAGTAAATACACCACACAATATGTAATAGTAGCAATATGGTATGAATCTCACGGGAATAAGGCGTGAGAAAGAAAACCCCTAACCTTGTACCTTTCCATAGTTGAGGGTATGTTGACCTCCTATATAATTGTAGAATAATTGTTATTAAATTATACAATATTCATATACATTAATATGATATCATATATGATCTTTTAACATTGACTTTTTAATAATATCTTAGTATTGTCATCGTTTTAGGTGTTAATGAATTCATTTTCCTTTATATATTTTTTTACATAAGCTGTGTTTGTTATGGATAGGTTGTATCTTATTCATATCCAGAATGATATCAAGTCCTTAAACATTATTTGTAATCATCAAATGCGAATTATTTTAGAGACCCAAAGCTTGATGTACGTGGACATTACATTAATTTTTCTGAATATTTAATACTTGACAAAAAAAGACAGCCAAATATTGTATTAGTTTAGTGTCTTTGGAAACTCAGAACGTAATTTTCTAGTCAGGGTCAATGATATTCAATATCTCCCATAAAGATATTCCCATTTTTGGTTTCTAAAATAAAAACATTCTTTATATCCTGGGGAAAAGAAAACATAAAAAGGGTGAGCTCTAATGCTCAGTAAGGGTAAACATAGAGAACATAAAACAATCCTTAAACATTTGAATGCAAAAACCTGAACATAAAATCTAAACATCAAAATATTGAGAAATGACATAAATCATGGAAGTATGTAAGGAATATATCATAATGGAACATCAATCATGATAAAATAGCATGGGAATAAAGAATGTAATTGTGGAATCCACTAAGCACATTTTATGATTTCAATAGTAGCCAAGGCATTACTGCCATGACCATCTTAGTGGACAGAGTCCCTTTCTGAATCGAGTTCACTCCTCATTTTAGTCCTATAAAACTGAACCAGATTAACTTACCATTCCATCCATGTCTATCTCATAAGATATAAATCTTTACCCAATTCATTGGAGGTAGATATGGGTCCCACCCATCTCATAATGAAATCATTCTTTCGTGTGCCACAAAATAAACATACATCATTCATAATAACCCAACAAATAAAATTTGTTTCATAAACATAATCCCAACATAACATAATCCATATAAAAGAAATGGATATAATTTAATCATAATAAATATCAAACCATGTAAATAATAGAGACATTATACTTGAAACATACACATATGAAATAATTTCAGCTTAGATAGAAAATGGTTTTGATAAAACCCTTGAAAATAATTTTTGAGGAAAATATCATTTCTTATTCAAAATCATTTTCATTTCACAAAATTCCATGAAATATTAAAATAAAATGATTTTATTGAAAATAATCATGAAATATTTATAGTATTCTTCATGAGGAAAAGGTGTTATGAAACCATAAAAATCCATTCATGCCGTATAAGTTAAAAAACCATTTTTCTCATACTTTTGCCGGAAAAGTCAAAAAGTACCTCGTATGGTAAACAAGAGAAATATTCCTTACATACCATGTAGTAAAAGTCATAAATGGGTAAAAAGGACTTTAAAAATACATGAATTTTTTTTTAGAAAATAGGGACTTGGATGATAAATATAAGCCCAGTAAATACTTACGAATAAACAATCCCGGATAAAAACAAGATTGGAAAAGTTATCCCTTACCTTATGTATGATATGCTTCGTATGTATCCAAACCTCCTATATAATGATTTAAATAATTTCATTAACTTATTATAGAATCATATTCATTGTTATGATATCATATATAGTTTACTTATGACTTTATATTACTCGTTCTTTTGTAAATTCGATGTAAAAGCAGTGATTTGGGTAAAATTGTTTCATTTATTGTACATGTTTCGACTAGTTGTTCTTGATATTATTACTTATATCCTGATTTACATAATTCCATAATGTCAAACATGGTTTATATATAATATATATTCCGAATATACATATATATATATATGATTGATCGATAAATGGAATGAAATACACCATTCATGGAGACGGTAGGTCGTACGTACGCATGAACGTTGTTTTCGTTTCCTTATTGAGTTGAAGGGAATTAAGTAGATGACATAAATATATATATACATAAATCCAGTATAATTATTATATCATATATTTCATTATTTTTCATTATATATACTTTATAATCATTTATGAATGGTTAACATGGAGAATGAATCTCATCGCGTCGTGGAGACGGTAGTCCGTACGTACGCACGAGCGATGATATCATTCTCATGATCGTGGAATTGTATTGAAGTGTATGTATAAAATTTAAGAATCAATATCACATTAATATAATCATATATAGTTATTTATTTACACCATTATACCCATCCAAGTAAGGTGGTGGTCGAAAACAGATTACACCACGGCGTGGAGACGGTATTTCGTGTGTACGCACGCGTGATGATTTATTTTTTCGTAGGATGGATAAGAGATGAAATAGGTTTGTTGAATATTTATAATAACATATCAGTATATAATTAATAATTATGTTATTACTTTATAATGATACATCTAAATAAGAAGAAGTAGAAGAAGAAAGAAACTTGAGAGAATCGGAAGAAGAGATTACCTCTTCTTCGACGAACCTCATTTAAGCTTCCTCTTAAGTAAGTAGAGTTTGTATTTTGAGAATAAAAGAACAACAAAAATGTTTCTAGGGAAGTGTAGAAGATAAATTTTCAGGTTTTAGATGATCTTCAAGGCTCAAAAGGGTGTGAAGAGAAGAGGGAAGGGGTGCCCTTTTTATAAGGGAGGAGAGGGGCACCTTTGAAAAATCATAAAATATTATTTTATAATAAAGTCATATTCAGTTTATAATAAATCCAAATTGATTTATTTCGATGCTAAAGTGAGTATGGGTCGAAATCCTCTAAACCAATATTTTTTAGGCAAGTTTAGGTTACTATTTTAACCTTATATGTTAGATTTAACTCTAAGTTAAATAATTTAACTTTTACCGTGTCTTCTTGTTTTCTTACACTATATGGTTAATAAACTTACTATAACCAGACAATAGAACCCCAAGTGGTTCATTATTAATATATATAACCTTATCTAAGTCATTTGGCCGAACCTTATATTTTTAGGGATATAAAAACAATTAATAATATAATATTTGTTTTAAAAACTATTTTATGTCAATTTTACAGTATTTGATAATTGATTTTTTTGAAAATCATAACAGCATTATTTGTTCGAAAAAAGTTAATTAAATAAATACTAACGTGTCATATTAACCTATAAAATTAGTTTAATTAATAAAAAGGCTCAAATTACATTTATTTGGGTATTTATAATATAAATTATTTTAATATTTCATTATTTAGGTAATTACTGCATCACTGTTGTGTCATAAATAACATAAGTTATTTAATGTCCAAAAATTATAAATAAAATACCATAAGGTAGGAAATATTATTATATTTCTAATGAATATTTATAGTCAAATTTATCTTATTTATAACCCTATATTAAAAAAAAATTAGTTTTTAAACTTTGATTTTATCTATTTTAACTCTTCTTTAAATAAAATAATATTAAATGTCCTAATCTAATCCAAGTGGACCTAAATGGTCATATTTTATTCCTAAGGTTTTTATGGTTGAATTAAAATTATCCAATATAATAAGGACTTGTGTTAGGGTAATAATAATATCATATTTACCCTTAATTACCACATTTACATTTAACCGTGGTAAATAAATGTAAAAAGTTACTATTCGCCAAAAATTATTTTTATTATATTGAAACTCATTTTAATATTTTATATTAACCGTGTCTCTCGGATTTTTGAAATTCCACTCACATAAGTAGCAAAATTATGTTTTATGTAAATTTTCAAATTCTCATAGGAGGTGTGTAAATGGTAGTGAAAAGTTCAATAAAATTTTAATTTATCTAAAATGATTATAAAATTACTCAAATGAATTAAATTGAACTTATATAGGTATTATGTATTAATTTGGAACATAAAATAAATTTTAAATAAAATAAATATTTATTTAAATAAAAAGTCGGCTTTTAAATAGTAACCTAGTGTTTTCACTATTCATCAAAAATTGAAAGTTTTCAGAAAAATACCAAAAATTAACCCTAAGATAATTTCGATATTCCAAATCCAAAAATGAAGTCCATTTTTAGAGATAAAATTTATTAAACTTCAAAAAGTAGGTATTGCTATTCATCACAGCTAGTTCATAATAATATTATAATAATATCTCGTTTAGTGAATCATGGTGTTGCGTATAACACACGCTATTGTGGAAGGTCGCGGTTGCGTGTAATGAAAGCCAAGTCAGGGTTGCGTGTAGTGAAAGATTCATTGGTTATTGCATATAATATAATCCAACCATATTTCATTTATACATTGAATATTTATATATATACACTCAATATTGTGTAAAATAACTTCTATCAAGCGAACTTGAAATTGTGTGTAACATGATCCAAGATTAGTTTAGTGTATACTGCAAGCTAATACGGTGTTGCCTATAGAACATGCTAATTTTGGTGTTGCGTACAACACCAGACATCAATTAAATTAAAAATAATAATGCTCATAAAATCTCATGTTGTTACATTCTACCCCCCTTAAAATGAATTTCGCCCTCAAAATTCGTCGGGGTTATAAATCATTTACTACTTGAAATTATCTTTAATAGAAACCCACATCATAAAAGGGAATACTAATGATTAATTTTAAAAACTAATGTATGAAACATAATGTTTACCCAAATTTCCCTATCCCTGGGTTTACACATCAGAGAACATAGGTGAAAATATGGATATGGAAGAGAAATATAATAGTCAAGTTCTGATGGAGAGTGGTAGAGAACATGGCTATGAAAAATCCAACAATCACAAAGCCATAAATTTGTGATGATCTAAAGAACCATCTGATTCATCAGATATGAGAGTACTAGAACAACATTTGTGGTTTCCAAGATCATTTCCCTAACATTGATGAAATTTTACATAAGTTGAAATACTGACTTTATTTTAGTGTAAAATCATTGTTGGTCATTCCATGAACAATTTCCACTTCATCTCTATTTAAAGAAATGAAGATGATTTTTTCATTCATGAAGTGTTAGCAGATCATGCGATAGAATGATAAGTCATCCCATCTGTTTCTATCACAAAAAGGTTAGCATAATTTATTAAATATACATAAGTCCATCTATGGAGAGATTAATCGTATATGATTCCAACAATGGACTTTTACTTTATCTAACATACTGCATAATAAAATGAAACTAGTTTCTACTAACCAGGGACATCCTGTAGGCTAGTGGTATGCGATAAAGGCATGTCGTACTTCAGTTGTGGGTTTGATTCCCACAGCCTTATCCGACGCGACAGGTTGTCTCCCATCCTGCAGGTCGTCCTTTTTCTAATACTACATTATTATAACATTCCATAAATAACATCGAAAAAATTTCTAGCCTTAAACAATTCTATCTAATTTCCAACTTAATCCATTCCAACCTTTAAGCTTATCGAAAATACTTCTATCCAATCTTATAGTATAAAGATATTTATTACTAGAAATGTCATCAACCAAGCATGTGAATACCAACATTTATCCCCCATATAAGATATATCTTGTTGGTCACATGCCAAATATGTGAATACCTTAATGATGTATTCTATTGAAAAATGAATACCCATTGAACCTTAATGAAAACATGTATGCTGTCAAAAGATAACACTTTCCACATACCAAAATCCCAAAATTTTTATATACTCAAACCATAATATCACATTGTCCTTATATCAGCCATGAGCTCATCAATACTATAAAACATCTCATTATCTCCTAATACCTTCATTATGAACATATCATCCACTTTCCAAAAATATATTAATGAACCTTTCATGGTTATTGATACCATTCAACATATACTTTAAAATACTTTAAGAAAAACAAAAGTGTAATAATCCTTATATGTGTCTTTATTCCATAGCACCATTACTTATAAAAAATTACTCTTGATAAACATAAATCATTCCACTACCTTTTTAAACCACTGACTGAGCTTCGTCATTTCTTTCATCTCATATATCATTTATAGTCTCTTCATCATCATCAACATAAATACTACCCATACGACCATGCTAATTCTCTTCATGAGATTTTTCCTTAGGGAATTGGTTTACATAATGCCCATAAATTCCACATTAAAAACATTTAACCATTTTTGATGTCTTTGCAATACCATTATCCTTGTCCTTAGTGTTAACAAAACCTTTTCCTTTACAATTAATGGGTTTGTGCCCTCCTTTTCCACACCCAAAGCATCTTCTAGTTCCTTTGAAACATTATCCCTAATTCCTCGTCCCACATGATTTACATGAGGTAAATTGAACATTCTTTCTACTATGATCATAATGAAACTCCATATTTCTCTTATTAAATGAGTCATGAAACTTAACAAAGTTAAGATTATTGATCATATTATGAGTTTTCTGATTAGGCATAATAATGATTTTTGGACTTCCAAATCCCGTTTCATTTGGTTGCTCATGAATAATATCATTCCATTGTCCATCATATCCTCCATTGTTGTGAATCTTCATGTTTCCAGCCATTTTTTAAAACCCAAAACGAATAGTGTGAGAGGTAAAAATCATAATCAAGGGGGAGTACCTTCAATATATAACATCTTAGGTTTAATTCTAATATTGTTTCCATAATTCTAGGACTATAAGCTATACGTATACTTATCCTTAGAGACATCCCTAGACATACCTTAAAAATATCTCTAGGGATCTCACTAAAGTTCTTGCATCCTAGTTTCAATAGTTTAACAAAAACATCGATCTAATACCAACTGTAGATACCCAAATCCTGACGTACATGGACATTACATTAATTTTGTGGAATATTTAATACATGACAAAAACAGACGCCCAAAGATCGTATTAGTTTAGTGTCTTTTGAAACTCGGAACGTAATCTTCTAATCATGGTGAAAGATCTTCAACATCACCCATAAAGATCTTACTCTTTTGGTTTTCTTACCTAAAACCTTTATTTATATCCTGGGGAAAAGAAAACATAAAAAGAGTGAGCTCAAATGCTCAGTAAGGGTAAATAGAAATAACATAAAACAATCCATAAACATTTGAATGAAAAAACTTGAAGATAAAATCTAAACATAAAAAACTTGAGCAATGACATAAATCATTGAAGTACGTAAGTAATATATCATAATGGATCATCAATCAGGATAAAATAGAATGGGAATAAGGCATGTTATTGTGGAAACCATTAATCACATGTTATGATTTCCATAGTATCCAAGGCATTACTGTCATGACCATCTTAGTGGGGAAAGTCCCTTTCTGAATCGAGTTCACTCCTCGTTTCAGTCCTGTAACATTGAACCGGATAGACTTACCGTTCCAGCCATGTCTATCTCATGAGATATAAATCTTTACCCAATTAATTGGAGGGATATTTAGGTCCCACCCATCTCATATTGAAATCATTGTTCGTGTGCCACAAAATAAACATACATCATTCACAATAACCCAACAAATAAAATGGGTTTCATAAACATCATCCCATCATAAAATAATCCATATAAAATAAATGGATATCATTTCATCATAAGAAAAATAAAACCATGTAAATAATAGAGACATTATGCTTGAAACATACACATATTAAATAATTTCATCTTAGATGGAAAATAGTTTTGATAAAACACGTGAAAAGAATTATTGAGGAAAATATCCTTCCTTTTTCAAAACCATTTTCTTTTCAAAAAATTCCATGAAATTTTAAAAGAAAAAGGTTTTTTTTGAAAATAATGATGAAATATTGTAGAGGCAGCTTCATGAAAATTAGTTGTTATGAAATCGTAAAAATACGTTCATGCCGTATAAGTTAAAAAAATATTCTTCTCGTAATTTTTTCGGAAAAGACAAACAGTTCCTTGTATGGTAAAAAAAAGAAATATTCCATTAATAAAATGTGGGAAAAGTCAAAAATGGGTAAAAAGGTCATTAAACATACATGAAAACATTTTTAGAAAACTTGGTCATGGATGATAACAATAACCCCAGTAAATACTTACGACTAAACAATCTCGGATAAAAAAACGAGATTGGAAAAGTTATCACGTACCTTAGGTCCGATATGCTTCGTATGTATTAAAATATCCTGTATAATGATTTGAATAATTTCATTGACTTATTAAAGAATCATATTCATTTTTATGATATCATATATGGTTCACTTATGTCTTTATATTACTCGTTCTTTTGTAAGTTCCATGTTAAAGCAGCGTTTTGGGTTAAATCGTTTTATTTATCGTACGTGTTTGGACTTGTTGTTCTTGATATTATTACTTATATCCTGATTTTCTTAATTATAGAATGTGAAACATGATCTATATATAATATATATTCATCATAGAATTAATTACCGCTGTCAAAACAAAAAGCATGTTTTTAAGAGATAATAACTATCAATAGATTGGCACTTGTTTATGTACGGTTTAAATGTGAAATTATGTCCAATGAACAAAATTGTATAAAATGGTATAAATATATTCTAAATATACTTTAAAACCACTCAAATTCATAATTTATCACTATTAATTATTTCGATTAAAAAAAGTTTTTTTAATGAAAATTTAGCAATTTTCACTATTCATCAAAAATATTAAAGTTATCCAAAAAGTACCGAAATTTCATCCTAGGATAATTTTGATATTCAAATTACAAAAATTAATTCCATTTTGAAAGATAAAATTTATAAAATTTCAAAAATTGGGTATTACTATTCAAAATGGCTACTTTGATTGTTCGCGACATGTTAGAATCTCGAAGTTTCGTACAACACACGCTACTGTATTATTCAAAGAAAAGTGTACCATTGAATCTTGGGGTGTTATATTTAAAAAATCATTCCACACGATAAGTTAGATTTGAGGAATGGGGGCTTTTGATGCATTCTGAGAGAACGATAAATCTTAATACAAGAAATGTTATAAGGGCCAAATCATATATATTAAGGAAATACTCTGTATAAATGTGATTCATATACAGGAGGAGAAAAGAAAATAAGAAAATTTTGTGATTGTGGCTGGGCCCAGAATTGGAGATTCAAGAGTCTCTACGTATATCATTGAAAATGAGAATCAAGACATACGTAGTTCATGAAACATGTTAACTATGCAGATCTGACTCCGACATAGAAAATAGGGGGACTCATGTATTACTAAGAAGTAGTGATGACATCAATAACATTTGCTTATGAACGCATCTAATGTTAAATATAGAATACATTAGTTGTACATATGATTTCATGCAGTTTAACATCATGCAACAAGGATGAAGATACTAGTCACTTTAACATCCTACAGCATGGACGCTTATGGTTGTTAAGTTATTTAATGACTTGAAACTAGGACCTTGGTTGCTGTGTGATTTTATGTCTTGTAGCAAAGACATTGTACTGTGCTGTTTAAAGCCTTATAGTGTGGACTAATGGGTATAATTACACAAATTATTTCTTCATAAATATTGCATAGGTTGGAGATGTAATGAGCCCTCCATACATTGAGATTAAAGCATAGGCTCCATTTGAATATAACTTATATATGGAATAAGGTCCTTCCCACATTGGCTAATGTTTTGGAGGATTCTCTCCTTTTATAATTGGAGTCTTAAGGACCAATACCAATTCTCCTTGAAGGAATGAACGAAGGTGAACTTTCTTATTAAAATCTCCCACAATTATGTTCTGATAGACTTATAAATGATGTAATGTATTCAATATTTTATCATCTAAACATTACAACTCATTGAACCATTTCTGAGTCCTTTCATATGTAGATAATTGATCACAGATTTCAATTCTATGTGCAGGCAATTGTATTTCAATAGTCAAAACTTCTTTAGTTCCATATAACAATGAATAAGTAGTTTCTTTGGTAGCAGTATGATTATTTGTCCAATAATCCCATAAAGCATTCAAATGTTTATCAGGACATGATTTCTTATCTTTATCCACCCTCTTCTAGAGTATATTTGATAATGTTTTGTTAAAAGAATCTATCTTTCCATTGGTCTCCGCATGATAATGAGATGAATGATTGGATTTGATATTATATTCCAGATATATATTTTTTACTTCAACAGAACAAAAATTGGTGGCATTGTATGTCAAAATAGAATGAGGGACGCCAAAACTGGTGATGATATTAGTTTTGAAAAAATTAACGATGATTTTGGATACGACTTCCTTGAGAGGTATTTCCTCAGGCCACTTAGAGATGAAATAAATAGTACTGAGAATATACTTGATCATCTTAGTCGTGGCTGGAGGATAAGGCCCTACTATATCCATTCCCTCGTGTGGAAAATGGCTAAGAGTATTTTACAATATGTAGAAACTATGAGGGTTGATGAATGAAGTTGTCATGCACTTGATAGGGATGAATTTTTTTTTGTGAAGTCTGTATAATCCTGTTTCATTAAACGCCAAAAGTATCCAAGCCTTCGGATCAGATCGGAGAGTCTGTGCCTAGATTAGTGGGCACCACAGGCTCCTGAATGAACTTCTTTCATGACAACCGCGGTCTCTTCTTGATAAATACATTAGAAGAGAATTATATCAAAGCCTCTCTTGTAAAGTATCTTTTGGTGGTTTGGACTATCTTAAAAATTAAAATTAGCTGCTAGTCCCCAGATCTGATCCTTCTCAACCCTATTTGTTTTAAGTACACCATTTTGACGATATTTCATTATGGATGTTCTCCAACCCGTAGATTGACCATATGGTTCAAAAATAGGGAAATTTTCATTAATTTCCTCCATTCTGGTATGAAGAAAATGCAATACCACACGACGATTGGTTATACTGATAACTTTCTCATCCCAATTTGGATCAGCCAAGGATATAGCTACATTAGCCTGTGTAACTCCTTGGGAATTTTGTGATCGTGGGGCATATGACAATGTCAGCTCTGAGGGAAATTCAGCCATTAACTCTCTGACATAATCACACAGAGGGATTGACTTTTCTTTTCTCATAGAGTATTCCCCATTGATTTGTTTGATTACCAATTCTTAATCACCTTTTACTTTTAAATGATCCATATTCACCAGAAGGGCCAATTCCAAACCTGCGATGAGAGCTTGAAATTTTTCTTCAATGCTGGTACAACATTCTGATAATAAGAAAGAATAATTTGACACTACCTTTTCTAGGAAAATAAGGACTATTCTTAATCCAACCATGTTGAGTTTTATATTTTCTAGTCTCTTCACTGTTGGACTTTGAGAAGCACCATCAAAATACATTTCCCATGTTTGGGAATTATCTTGAATAGAGAAGACCTCTTCATCAGGAAGTTCAGTATTAAAAAATTTAACTTTTGCGGATGGATGCTCAGCAAGGAAATCAGCCATAGCGTGGCCCTTTATTACCTTTTGAGGCACAAACTAGATTTCAAACTGTTGCAAAATAACCGCCCACCATTCTAGATGTCATGTAAGCATAGGATGGTTGTGGATAAATTTGAGAGGGTTATTACAAGATACAAAGTGGACCTCACGGTGTTGCATGTAATGTCTCAATTTATGAACTACATAGATTAATGCCAGGTAGCACTTATCAATACTTGAAAACTGAGTTCCCGCATAAAGCATAGTGAGGCTAAGATAATAAAGGTTGTTTTCATTTCCAGCCTTATTCTTTTGGGGCGAGGAAGGCACCTATTGATCACTCTAATGGTGTAACGTAGAGAATGAGTGGTCTTACTTCAATAGGTGGAATCAATTCTAGTGGACTCAAGAAATATTTCTTAAGTACAAAAAATTCTTATTGTCAATCTTCAGTCCATTGCAACGTGACTCCCTTCTTCATTAATATGGTGAAGGGTAAACATTTTCCTGCTAAATTGGCGATAAAGCACCGAATATAGGCCAAGTGTCCTTTAATTCCTCTCAATTCGTTCAAATTTCATTGAGGTGATATACCAAGGATTGATTTTGTATTCTCAGGGTCAACTTCGATACAAAGATGGCGTACAACGAAGCCAAGTAATTTTGTTGAGGTTACTCCGAAAGAACATTTTAAGGGGTTCATCTTCAAATTATGTTGCCGAAGTTTGCGAAATATGGTTTCCAAATCAGCCACGTGACAAGAACATTGTTTGTATTTGACTACCAAATCATCCACATAACATTCAACAAATTCCCCTAATAAGGGTTTGAAGATATGGTGCATGGTACATTGGTATGTCGCTCCTGCATTATTTAAGCCAATGGGAATTACACGATAGTAAATCACACCTTGAGGAGCTCTAAAGGCTTTATATTATTCATCATCCCTGGCTATTTGGGTTTTATTATACCCAGAATATCCATCCATGATGTAAAGAGCTTCATATCCAGCCCTTGAATCAATTATATGTTCCGTAATCGGGACTGGAAAATATTCTTTTAGACAATGCTAGTTATGATCTCTGAAATCAATGCAGACTCTAATTTTCTCATTCTTCTTTTTCACTAGGACAATATTGTCTAGCCATTTGGGATACTGAACATCCCTGTCAAAGTTATCCTTTATAATCTTATCAAATTCAGCTTCAATTTTAGAGGCGTGAGTTGGGTGTGTTCTCCTTGCTTCTTGATTGAACCCACGATGTTTTTCTATAAAATCCAAATGATGGGATGCTACATCAGGATTAAGACCTAGCATTTCTGTAAAATTTCAGGCAAATAAATCTCCAATTTTTTTAAAAAAGTAAGTATACACCTCTTTTTCCTCAAAGTTCATGGGCACAATAATTAAGGTGGTGTGTGGATCTTCTCATGTACCAAGATTTATTTCTCTGAGTTCATCCACAATGGTAGAAACACCTTCTTCAAATACTAAAAGAGCATCCTTGAGATGTCCCTCTTCTTCGTCATTATTTTCCACTTCTTCTATTTCCATTTTCATGGTAGATGAGAAGGAAAAACTCCCAATGTTAGGGGAAGAGTCGGTATTTGAACATCTCAAAGAAGAATTCACCATATCTGACCCTACTGATGACGACGGGTCTTTCTGAGGTAAAGAAGGATTGATGGATTGAGAATCAATATTGTTGTATTTCACTAACATTGCTAAAATTTCTTCTATTCTAATTGGAAAAGTAGAGGCTCATTGTAGTTCAGTAGATGAAATAAAAACATCTCCATTCAAGCTTCAATCATTGTTTGGTGCATCAATAATTTCTCCCATGTTATCAGGCTTAATTGATGCAATTGACATTACAAGAATTATTGAATGAGTGCATGGATTTGGCATTACCGTTTCAACTTCATAGATGGGTAACACATAATCTGTACTGAAATGCATGAATGGATTTGATGGAATCTTTTCCAGTCCTTTTGGAGCATTAACTCTAGTTATCTCCTTTGTCATAGACTTTTTTCCTTTTGTGTGATAAAACTTTGCCTCAATATATTGAGATTCACATGTTTTGAACAGAGCCTTGTCACCATAAAATGTTCTTATTTGACCATTAAAATATTATTTCAGACATTGGTGGTATGATGATGGTATGGCTGTATGTTGATTCAACTAAGGCCTTCCTAGAAGAATATTGAAGGTTGTGCCATAACAAACAACCATGAAATATTAATTTGACACCAGATCTCCAAACTGAGTTCTCAGTATAATTTCTCCCAATGGTTCATGTTCATTCATGTCATATCCTTGAATCATTAAAGTCAAAGGATATATGTCAGATTCAGTCATTCCAAATTGACGAAGTGTACGAATGGGAATGAGGTTGACCCCGGAGCCATTATCAATGATGTCTCATCAGATATCCATGTCATTGACCTTTCCAGATAGATAAAAAGGTCTGATGTGTCCATGTACAACATGATCTACATCTTCATCTGTAAAAGATATGTTTGCATGACATTCTGCGGAATCATTCTCTATACATTAAACTTCATTAGCAGCAACATCCATTTCAAATTTTTGAGGACACAACAAGACCTCAATGAGTGCTTCTCAAATATATTTTGATAGATTCAAAGAACCCAAAATTGATAACTTGGCTGGTACCTGGGCCAATTGTTTCAAGAAATCATACTTTTGGTCTAATGGTCTGCATTTCCCAGTATGGAGATGTGGTTTTTCTAGTTCATTGTAAGTTTATGATTCTATTGTAAATGTATTCTGTGTTGAAACAAAAGTGCGAGAAACCACTGACTTTGGTAAATTAGACTAACTATGTCTATTCATATGCTGAGAAGATGATCGTGGAACTTATAATCGGTCCTCCGCGATAATTGTTCCAGAACTAGACTTTTTTTTCAAGGAAGAAACTCCTTGTCATTGTTAAGCTAGAAAAAGGGATCTTCGAAGAGTTTCTGTAGAATATATGGTTTGAGTGGGGGTAGAGCTAAAATTATGGTTTATGGAATTCCCACATCTTCCTGTGTATCCTCAACCTTGTCCTTTTCTTCTACTTTCACAAGTAGGAACAAGTAATTCTTACTCAATACAATTAGAATCACCATTGGCATAAGGATCTGTTAAATGGATAATATTAACAGAACCAAAGATCAATTCTTCTTCTGATGAGGATTCTAGTTGATAGGTTATTTCTGGTTGTACCATTTGGTTGGGCGGTGCCTATTATTTTAAAACAGTTGGCATAAAATCTGCCAGGGTTAAGGACAACATTGGCCTTGATGTAAGCTCATCTTCTTCTGACTACTCTTTATCCTTATGACGACCTTGTTTCTTTGAGGAATGAAATTTTGATGAAGGTGGTTTTTCTGTAGAAGGAGTGGTAGAAGGAAAATTTGGTTGTTTTAACTATGTTAGTAAAATAGCATGAGTCTTATTGATCATTTTCCTGATCATCCAATTATCATATTTTTGCACATTTTTACATTTATCCTCTTTCTATTCTCCTACTTCCTATGGATTGCAAGTAGTAAAACATGCCACTTGATCTAATGAACTTTTCAATTTCACTTTTCCTGAGTCTACCATAATTTGAAGAAGGTCTTTGAAAACAAATAACTCTTGAATGGGGTGTCCTATCCTCTGATGAAAGGGAAAATAATTCGGAAGATCTACATCTCTGCCCTTATTTGGCTTATTTGGACTTGGTAACTGAACCATATTATTTTCTAAGGCTAAGATGAAGTATCCAGGAACATGATTATTCCTGAAAGAATAGATTTTATTCTTTCTTTTCTCAAATTGTTTCCGCCATTGATCTATTTGGGCATCCTGACGAGGTGGTCATTGCAGTGGATACTCAGGAGGCAGAGCCCTTCAATATAATGGGGGTCTTGAAGTAGAAGTAGGTACAAGTCCTTGCTTGAGTGTAATTGTAGCAGCTTATGCCTTTCTTATTCCCTTTCCTATAATTGAGGGTATTACAAGAGTATTAGCCTTATATTCAATAATAGAGTCTTCTATCTTCTAAGTGATTGAATTAAGGTCTCGAAACCCTCTTGTGTATTTCAAAGAGATCAATGGTATGTGTAATTCATCATGCAAATTTTCCACACAGATTGGAAGGAACTCATATTGAGGGAGTTCTAAACATAAATAATATGTTAATACATTCTAACAAGAAATGAAATCCAAAACTCTTTCATTTTCCCATTGTTTACAATTGGTAAGATAAATAACTATTGTTTTTTGTGATGTTGAGCTAAATAGATGAAGGAATCTCTGACGGAAATCTTCCCACCCAGTAATTGATCGAGATTGGAAACTTGTATACCAGACAAAATATGGTCCTTATAATGACAACCCAAAATACATAAGCTTAACTGATTCTTGTTATTGAGAAGTTCCAATCATAGGATCACCACGAGAAACAAAATGTGTTAGATGATGTTCTGGATCTCCTAAACCATTAAATATTGGAAATGTATTATTCTTAAAGTTTGGTGGGGGAGGAATTGCATCCACCCATTCAGGGTAAGCTCTCTTTTCTGGCTGAACCGGTGCACTTCATTCTTATATAGCTTCCAAATGAGTTTTTAATTCCTCAATTGTATTCATAAGCATTTATGGAACATCCAGATGATCTGGATTTTGTGCGGGTATAGCAATTGGAGCTTGATCTGGTGCAACGGTCGGTAAAACCAATAATGGTGTTGTTGATATTTGCATTGGACAACCCATAAGAACAGATCTATCAGGATATATATGATCTTATCCTGATTTTGTACCCAATGGAGGGAATTCATTATCTGCATCTGTAGTTACTACAAATCCTCTTTGCTGAGGAGCTCCTACTGGATTTGCTAGTTGAGGACTTTCCTGGGGAGTAAGTCTATAAGAAATTATGTTTTGATGAAACTATGTATTGAGTCTCATCAACTCCTTCATTCCCTCTTCTTGGTGTGCAAATCTCACTTCAAGGGAAAGATATTGACCTTATCTAGTGGAAAAGTGAGATGCAATATGACATTATCATTTCCTTTTGTTGGATACTTTTCGGAGTGGGGAGTTCTTTATTTTAAGGTATACCTAGATTGTGGTTAAGACATTGATTCTGGGTACGCACACCTGCTTCATATGCTTCATTGTGTACCATATTATGGACTATAACATCATCTTCTGATTCCCCTGAACAAGATTTATTTTTTGGATGATCTTCTGCAATGGTATTGATAACATTCCCTGACGCATAACACATTAATGGCATTTTGTTAGTGTTTCGGGTAGATCGACCCCATTTTTGTCTTTCACTATACTCTGTTAACCTATTTGAAGAATTACCTAGAACAATTTGGCAGATAGTAACATGAAGGGAATCATTGGATAGTTCAGTTGTACGCTTTCCTTGTCGATTCTTCCCTAATTAAAAGAAAAATGACTTATGTTCAGGAGGGGATTGTAGATGCGAAAACCCCCCCAACCATGTAGGATGGGATTGATCCTGTTCTTCTTCTTCAGATATTTGAACATGTAAAATGAATTTGAAGGTTGAATTAAATGATCCCCCAACCTGGAAAGTTGGGGTGATTCTTGAACTGCAACAGCTGAAATTCATGCAACTCCTCCTCTAATTTTGCGTATTTTGGTTCAGACATTAGCTTAGTGCATCATCCAACAATTACTTATATCACATGTTTTAGAAGATCGTTGTGCTATGTTAGAAATTTGCATCCTCTTATGACTTATATCTTATAAACGGGATGCTTTCTCACGATTCTTAGAGGCTTGATTTAGAAGTAATTCAAAAACATCATTTCTTTGGTCCTGATTCTGATGAGAACTTGTTGAGGTCTGCTCTTGAGCGTACATTTGATTACATAAAAAACCTATTGATTGTGGCTGGCCATGGCCAATAACACTGCATGAGACCAATTTTGGTGGACTTTTCTAATTTTGGAGTGCAGTGAAATGAAATGCTCCATATGCACCCCATCCTCTGATGCGCACATTAGATGGGGAATCAGAAATTAATTGGTGTAGCCTCTTCAAAGCATTGAGAAATGCACAATGATGGGTTTCTGTTGTTTTTTAACCCTTGGATGTTGGGAATCTGAAAGAGATGACAAGTCAATTTGGAAGTGTAGCCCTTCTATTGACTTTATATTATTTTGATATTCATCACATGGTATTACTTTATTTTTCAAATGACGAAGAGTTTTCATAAGTTCATATGAATGTCATGAATGCAATCTTCTGTCATCAATTCTGGAATATCAAACTGAGAATTTGGTGAAGGCCAGAAGATGACTGGTATTTCACATTTAGCTAATTGTTTCCTCATGTTTAACATGTCTTCATAATTTTCTACAAGAGGTTTATCCTCTGGGTTTGACCAAAGTGGATGCTCTACATTAGAGGAAAAATGACACAAGGGAGGTTCAGAGAATGATCGTTCCCTTAAGATGACTTCTGACTGATAAATTGTTTCACCCATCAATGACAAGGCATCAGACATGACTGGACTTTTGTTTGCAAGTGCCTCGAGATAATAAGGCTTTCTTGTTGCTACATAGTCAATTATAGAATTGTTTTGACAATGTGAAATACTTCTGCAGAGAGTAATTTGGCAGAGAATTCCATTATGTAGAGGATCAACACGATTGATTAGAACAAGGGATACATATTCTTTCTCCTTGGCCTTCTAGTGACACTGAGGGTTTTTGAGGCTCTCATCCAAAGATAGACACTCTGGATTTACCAAATTTTCACTAAGTAAGCCTTCATCATTATGTTTTTGGTGATGAACTTCAAAATTACAACTACCACTCGGAAAATATGGTAATGAGATTGTAGGTTCTTCAGAAGAAACAGATAAAGGTCTGAGGGCTTCAAGAACTCCAGCATTAATATGAGCTAAATCACAACTTGACTCTTCATTTTCCAACGGTATTCAATGAGATTTATTCTTGGATATTCTCTTATACTTAGTTGGAGTTAGTTGCTGGGAAAATTGGTTAACCTGGGCAGGTATATGTTCCTTCCTTGGATTAGTAACCAGAACAGATCGGTTACCTCCAATTGGAAAGAGTGTATGTTCCCAATCTTGTTGTCCATATAATATGGAGGAGTGTGCCCCATGACCATCCTAGACTTGAACAGAGGTGTGTATTTGCTCTGGGATGGCATGTTGATGTGTCATATCATGTGTAGGGACATATTTATGTGTTTTTTCCCTTGATACTACTTAAGTAGTTGTTAAAATATCTTGGCATGCTTCCAAAATATGGGTAGGGATTTGTGTTTTCCCTTTCGCCATTGATAAGATGTGTTTCGTGACTTCAACAGCCGGAATAGGAATATACGTCCATTTTTTATCTGGATTAGGTGTATGTTCCTACTCCAACCCTCCTTTTCCTATCAGTGGATATTGACAGTACTCATGCATAGGGGTAAATAGTTGGGTCTGCGCCAAATTTTTCATCGGAGCTTTCCGACTAACTTCTCTAAGTGCTACCAAATGAGGCTATTGGTAGGCTTAATGATCATTGGAAGGTGTATCTGCCTACTAGATATTTTCAATAAATTATGGTTGACATGCATCCTTTAAAATTGGCAGATAAGACTGGTGACAAAATTGGTCATTGTAAATAGGTGTATGTTCTTGTTTACTGTTTGACACCATTTTAGATTGGTAGGTCTATTTAAATGTAGTCAGATAAGCCTGTTGACTAGATGATAACTTGTAAATAGGTGTATTTACCTATTCATGGTACTCCACTGGGTTTATCTAGTAGGGTTTGTGGGTTGTTGTCAGTCGAGTCTCCTAAGCAGCAAAATTAGGACGGACGGGTGTATGTGTCTGCTCGTTGTTTTCCATCAAGTTAAATAGATGGGAATTTTCGGTGGATCTAGAGGTGTGAACCTACTCCATGTTAACCGGATGTTATCCCTGATGTTTCTTTTTGCATGATCGGGTCTGAGAATCTTGGTCCAAACATCCAAAATCAACACCCCCATCATGTTGGGGATACACTACTGTATGATTTTGGTGGTGATTGCTGGTGGGAGTCCTCAGGAAGAACTCTGGTATTCTTTAATTGGGTAATTCTGTGACCTCTTGATCCACCTCCCTATTGTATAAGAGATATTGATTGTTTCGTTCTGGGGATAAAGATCTGAAATGGTTGGAGACGGTGGTTAGCACCGTTTTCTTCTTGATCATTGGTCATTGTTGGCCAGATGATCGAGGATTATTGTTGACCTAGACGGTTTGTCGAGCAACTTCCAAAGTTGGGATTATACCATGCTGAAGATATTCCTTCACCAGAACATTAGAGACCCAGCTTTGAAGACACTGGCTTAGTGATAATGTCCTTCCCATGGATGAAGATCCTTCTTGAACAATGGTCGGGAAATTTAGATATGTTTCCTTGTAGAAAGTCATTCTTTGGTTTGAAGGGAGTTCTGTGGAAAACTGAGAGAAATGACAAACATTATTTAAGCAAAATTTTTTATATGGATACATGCATGACTAATTCCTTTGTTTGGACTTCCTTTATCAATTGATATGGGCCTAACATGTGGGTAAAATTATTGACTTGGTTAAGGATTCATGTTGTGTTTGCCATTTTTGTTTCGTAGTTCCTTGAAATATATGTTCTAGATTTAAGAATCACTATTTCCATGAAGTTTCCATTGGATTTATATATGGAAATGGAAACTTCCAATAGTTATTTATCTAAAGTGGACCTGCTTTCCAAATGAAGGCGTTTTTTATGTTTTGATCACTACGATACTTAAGAACATGCATTGGTCAAACGGATGGGAGATCGGACTCATCACACCCTTTTGGGGGGAAGTATTGTCTACTTCAGGACACTACATGTAAAATTAAAATATTATCATGAATCCTGGTTAATTAACTAAGTATATCATATGTATCCCTTAGAATTTACAATCACTTATTAACATGTGTAAAATTTAGAATCATCAGTATGCAATCAAGGTTCTTCATCAATGGAAATATAAGAATGTATTCGAGGTTTTCAGTCAATGGTATCCTATAATATTCCTATTAGAGATTATTTTAATCACCGTTATGATGATACTAGTTTTTAATCCACTCAGTGGGGCACTGTAGAATTTATTGTCATCCAGGGAGGTGAAGGTTTGTTTTAATCATGGGATCATGCTCGTAAAATGACCTAACTACGTATCCTTGTGAAAGGAATCCGAACCCTCATAGTTCGGTGTCGCTTAATAGGACACATCATACCTTTTAAGGTCATGTGATAAGGACCTCTAAGTGGAAGGTGCATAGTTGAAACGTAGTGTGGGACTTATGCTGAAGATGCCCAAGGAACATTGAAAGGATATGAGTTTCCATGTAGGATTAGACCCTATTTGGAATATGACCCAAAGAGAATAGGGTTGATTTGAAGTGTTGGGATTAAACCTCATGGGGGATTCCTATGTATTGCATATTAATGGGAATCAAATCCCACCTAGTTCTATAAGTCTCATAGAAGAGTATGGTCCTTTGAGAGAAATGATTTTGGGCATACTTCCTAAAAAGGATGCCTTGATTATTTGAGGATTGAATTTGGGGCTCATTTCCCAAGGAGTATGCACAAATTGGGGGAATTAGGCTTGGATTTTTAAGGAGGATATCCAGTGAGATCGGGCCCTAAAAGAGCATCCTACATAACCCAGTTTGAACAGGAATTAGAGTTCTCGTAGTTCATTTAGTGAGTGTTCGAGCATATGTTGCAACTATCACATATCTCTAATCCCACGTGAGTCATGATCGGTGTGAGAATCAAGAGGGTATGAAAGATTCAACAATGACACTTCACACTTCCAAATTGTTCTTCTATACTGATGGAAGAGGGTGCGTCAACCATGGAGGAGGGCGAGGCGACAGTGGTTGAGGGCAAGGCGATGAGCCCTCCCTCTATTCTCTTCACATTGGACAAGGGTCCAAATGGATGGAAGAATGGGTGAAGGTGAGGGGATGATACCAAGATGGATGCCCTAAAATTGTCTCCAGTTGGGGAGGGTTACTTCTCCTATACTTCTACAGAATAGAAAGTGAGAAGTGTACCCTCCCTACCGGAGACCTGATGTTTTGGGTCACCTCATTGAGAAGGGAAATGAGACAGTGGATGAGGGAAGGGCGATGAGTCCTCCCTCTATTCTCTTCAAATTGGAAGGGTCCAAATGGATTGAAGAATGGTTGAAGGTGAGGGGCTTATACCAATATGGTTGCCCAAAACTTTTCTTCAGTAGGGGAGGGAGAATCAACCTATACTTGAGTGGAATATAAAGTGAAAAGCGTACCCTCCCTACCGGAGACCTGAGGTTCTTGGTCACCTCGTTGAGAAGGGTGAGGCCGGTAATCAACCATCCCCCAAACTGGAAATTTCCCAACACTATTTCTTGGAGATAAGTCCTTGTGACTGCGGATATACAAATCCAAAAATAATCCATGAATCCTAACACCATTGTAAAGAAAATGTGGGAAATCTCTGACTGTGGAAATAAAAAACCAAATTAGAGGCACGCTGGTGTTCCTTACCCAAGGTTTTGAGAAGTTAGTTGGTTTTGGTGGAGGATTCAAGTTATCCCCTTTCAGATAAGGGAACGAAGGAAGGATATATCCTACCATGAATGACTTTTAAGAAGGGTACTTGAACTGGTCTAGGAGGTACCTCATGCAAGTATACTACGTAGGTACCCCATGTTTCCCTATCACACAGGTACGGTGCATAGGTGACCGCACAGGTGTGGCATGTAGATATACCCCATAGGTATGGATGAGGACTGAAGAATGTGAATAACTTTAAAACATTCCTATCCCTTTTAATTATGCCTTCTTTTTGTAGATTAGAGAACAACCTGAGACAATTTGAGAGATCTAGGTGAAAGAGTTGCGCATTGGGAGATTCATAGAGACTTTCAATTTTTTAAGTCGATAAATGGGGAGCCCAAGGGTCCTATTTATAGGCAAAGATGGGCCTAGACAAAGAGATGTATTCCATGTAGGTACTTCGTGCATCTCTGCCGTGTAGGTGCTCCATGCAGGGACATAAAACATCTTAGGGCGTGGAGGTCCACCGCGTAGCTTTGCCGCGTAGCACCTTTGGAGTATTATGTACTTTACTTTGTACTCTTTGAATCGTTATTTGGGATTTTAAATATCCAATGGTTGCAGATCTTTTTGGTTACTTTTTCAAGTAGTGTCAACAGGGGCTCTACATACAATGGCTAGGTCCTATCCAAAAAAATCGAACATAAAAAGGGATCACAACAGATAATGTAACTAATCTTAAAAGCCAACAATTCTTAAGCCCAATCTACATGAATAATGGCCTATAGTTAATGCTCTTACCCCCATTTTAAAGAATATAGACGGATTTAAGGATTTATGCAACACTTACACAAGGGTTAGTCAAAACACCACAAAAGGTTCTATGTTGAGTTATTAAACCAAAACTCATAAAATTATTTGAAATTTTCAGAGTTTAGATTTTAAAGGAGTAACTTTATCCATAAGGTAAAACAAGAATATTATTTTAAACAACCATTTTTATGAATTTCAATTCTATGACATTCAATTATACTTAGGATATTTTATCACATAATCTATTTTAAATACCATTCATTTATTTATAAGGTCTCACACAAAATAAATGAAAGATTTTTAATGATCATCAATTAATTAAAGAGGTACAAGTAAAATTAAAACCACCCTATATTTACATGTGAATCCATATAAGACAATATGAGTAATTTTAAAAGTCCCTACAAAAAAAGCATAAACACCCCCATGTCGGGTTAACTAGTAACACATAAGAAATGAAAAAAAGGTAACCTACAAGGTATCATTAATCCTTTTTGGGTTTAATAAAAAGACACCCAAAAAATTAAATTTTTAATATTTTTAAAATACCTTGATCATTTCAATTTTATCAATAACTTTCCCCTACATTTATTCTTGGGTATACTTATGAATTTAGAAATTTAGCCACTACGTCCATTAATCCCAAAAAATAGAGGGATAAGCCTCAATAGGGCAATTAAAAAATAAATGGTCAAAATATTTTATATTACTTGTCATTAATTAAGTAAATACCATAATAGATTGTTCAGTTTAGTGGGTTACCACTCCTAAAATTATAAATCTCCCTTACAACATAAAATTAGGGTAGTCTCTCTTCAATCCAAAACCAGTTCATCTAAGATTTAAAATAAGATCCAAAAACATTATAACTAATGAAAAAGGATTTAAGTAAAAAAGGTCATCTAAATTTGTTCCATTATATTGGCCACCCTATTTTAATTCAAAAAGATACCATACAATCTACCATTTATAATTTGGTTCCCATTTAACTATATCCATTATTAAGGAGAAGAGGATATTTTATCAGCTCAAAATTTATACAATAGTTATTAAGAATATTAAGAGCATTATCAATGGTTCCCTTATATGGGTCATCACTTTCCAATTTATAAGTCGCCCATACACATTTAAAATTTCAATCTGGCTCCCATTTAAACACAATCATTGTGCTTAGCCCATTCTAAAAAACAATTGAATCATGGAAAATAAAAAAATCACACTAACAAGTTACCTAAACAAAGTAAGAAATCAGACATTGTAAAAAATCACAATCATGCTAAATAAGCTCATTTTTAAAAAGTAGTCATGGAAATTTTCAATGTAAGAAAGAAAAACTCAAACATGGAATATAAAAGACATGAAATCAGAACATGAAAGACACATCATAAAATTCATGTGGTCTATAAATGTAATCAACATGGCATGTAAAATGCATGGAATGTGAATTTTTATGTGCCTATAATGATTCATGTAATTCTTCCTCCATGTCTCACCAGGATAAGAGAATGTATAAACATCATAAATTAGAATGTAGTAAAAAATAATCCAATCACTCAAGGTGAAGTCATATCAATGCTAATACGAACAACATGAGAAATAGTAAAATACATGGACACATAGACTTCTCCTAGTACGTGGGGTGATAACTCCCATGTATGCCTATTTACCATGAACAAACTCATTCTTATTCTCCTACCTACTAGCCCAAAATAGTACGATAAGGAAAGAATAATGGATCTGATTCCACTTTGTAGCATCTCGACCTGGATTCCACACTCTAGTGCCACGAGGTGGTGGCCATAGGACCTCAAGAATAACTCCCTTAATGTCAGAGGCTTCCTACAAGCAGTGAGGGACTATAGAGTATCTATAGGGAGGATTTTCCCCCATAGATCATAATTTTCACATCGATGAAAACAGATAGTAAGTAGCAGAATCATAAGTAATAACAGACAATAGAATAAATACAGTAAATTTTCCATCAATGAAAATCAATTTCAGGATGAAGTTTAGTAGCAGTAAAAGATAAAAAATTATTATCATGATTTCATGTGACTATACAAAATGTGAGTATAGGAAACTGGGATACAGTAATATACTACATGATAGAAAAATATACAATAATTAAAAAACGGCTACTACGAGCATCTCAAACATAGGATAGATCCTCTTCCCCTAATATCCATACAATAATGTAAATAATTCATGCATAAAATGTCGCAAAATCCATTTATACTTATATGTGATAATAAACACTAAAAGGGTATGAAAAGGTGCTCGAGCAGGGTATGAGATAAAATCTCAATATTCTATCACCCATAATATCTAGGATGAAGTGTTTCATGAAAAAAAATAATGACGGTGTTCCATGATAATAAATATGGAGGATTATATAAACTAACAATAACCACATTATTTCAGGTTCATAAATAGAAAACCAATAGATATCACCTACTACAACAGAAGGCATAAGTCTAAGGAGGTACTAGTGAAAGACATAAAATATATACAATGGTCAATGCAAATGAATCATCCAATGTAAAAGAAGAATATACCATGTTTTTGATTTATTTCGGATTTAACATCACCACGTCATAATATAATCACACCTTTAATATAAAAGAAATACATCATAGGTGTTCATTGAATAAAAAAATCCATCAAATCCTTTAGTGGACTCCTAAGCCCATCTATGGAAATCTAAATAGAATCCTAATGGTCAGTACGTGTATCTCCTATAAAACCAATAATTCTAAGTCTATCCAAGACAACCTATATGTCAGGCCTTGTATCACTCAACATATGGTAACTCTAATTCAATAGAAAGTATCTCACATAGGGGATCAGGTAACATCTGAGGCCTGGAATAGCCATATTTCAAACAAGTCCATCCTTGGTGGTCCCTTTGGGAATTGGCCTCACTCATAATTATATGTAAAACCACCTAGAGATCCCATACCTAGAATTACAAATTATTTTTCGCATTTTATCAAGTATTAATAAACGAAACATGGAAATTTAATCCAAGGAATGCATAAAAAAGGACACATGTTCTCTCTCAGTTAGTAATTAGTGAGCCACATTGATAAGGCATATATAACAAAAAAAATTTACATAATCCCAATCCATTCGATAAACATCTCAGTAAAAAGCTAAAAATCTATTCATGTATCAATATACAAACAATTAATATAATAAGGCATTATGAACAGGAAAAATCTCTAGTTTACAAGATATAATCACTTGGAAAAATGCATTATATATAAACATTGGAATTCAAGCATAGACACAAATAATATACATTTCTCTAATCAAATTTCACCAATGAAACATAAATAGATCATTCTATCAAGCATAACCAAGCATGGAATTCAATTCAACCCAATCAAATGGATTAATAAATAATCCAAAAACTAGGAAAAAGAACATGGTACATGAAATAACAAAAATGTAAGAAAGGATTATGGCATGAAGTGAGGTATTCATCCATCTCGTAATGGGAAATATAAATACAAGGAATAAGGAATTAAATGTAAATAATCAATTATGAGAATTTATATATAATTAGTGAGGTATTAATCTTGATGGTTAATCTCATGAAAAAAAATTATAAAACTTTAATTTAAAACTAGATTTATTTAATCAAATGGAAATAAAATGAGTTAATTAAACATCTAGGGCATAGTAAATATAAATTTTAAGTTGTTTACCAATAAAGGGGGGTCCAATGATGAGGAAAAAGACCCTAGGATAGGTTTTTTCTGTATAGTATGGTTATACGAGGAATATAATTCCACATTAAATATTTTATTTAACAAGAATAAAGCCTCTATGAAATATTCTAGTGAGAATCAAAATAGAGTTACATCTAAAATTAATGAAATGATGGGAAATATCATGACCCCTAACTTGATATATTATCACTCAAGTTCTTGTTGTCAATCCTTGAATCAACCTAGAATGGAAGAAATCAAATGATTTTTCAAAATAATTTAAAATAGGTAAAGCATTTTTGAACCTAAATATCTCAATAGATGGAAGAGGAAACTAGAAATATAAGAGGGAGAAAGGGATATCTAACTAAGGACATTTTGTTGCATCTGACGGTGAAGGATTCACACACTGGTGGAGAAAGATATCAAAAAAACCTATGCTGAGGGGAGGATGATCTCCATGCCCGAAGGGGGGGGGGGGAAGAAACCCACTGGAGGAAAGGGGAAAGGATAATAAAGGATTAAAAAATTCATTAAGTAAAAAATTGGTATTTCACCTTCAAAACTAATCCACATGGTTTGGACACATGATTTGGCCAAATTGTGTGCCAACCATGCAGCTCCCACTACATTGGGAACCCACATCGCATGTTTGTCCAGCACGGTTTAACCAAACTATGTTCTATCCATGTGATGAGTAGTGTGATGCTACTAACTATGTTGCACTAACCATGTGGGATGGGTTCATGGTCTGTTTGAACCATGTGAATCCTTTATGATTCCATATAATCCAATAATAAATGCTACATGGTTTTTTACTAGGGGTTTCATTGTTTCAAAAAAAATTATACCCATGTTATTTTTCTTTTGTTTTTAGTTATTTTGAGTTAGATGATTCAAAAATATGATGGAGAACCCGAGAATATATTAGAGCCTTCAACCACATCTGAAAAAAAAACATTTCTATGTTCTTACTCTGGTAATTACACTCTAAATCTTGGTACTATGAATTTCCCAACATCTAAATTCCAGAATTTAAATTCCCTTAAAAATATCCACGGATCAAAACATGGTTCAGTAAAATCATTTCAACTCTAATAATTGGCTACCCTATCCTATTTATCAAGGTCGTAATGTGTTGAGTAGCCATAAATATTAAAAACTCCAACTATCTTATATAGTTCATGTTTAACTCCATCCATGGGAATATATATTTTATACTTTTATGAATAGTATATATATAACTATTTTATGTAGAGATAAATTATATACATCATAAATGTAACAATTACCATTACTTACTCAAAATAATAAGATGGGTATTTTTTCACATGAATCATCAAATCTTGTGAAGAATAATAGATAAACATGTTATTATACAAAAAAACAGATCTCAATCACTTTTTGGATGCATCACTGTGGATTACAAACCCTTATCCACTACTAGGTAGTGTTAGAATATGTGCACTGACCAACCGTCTATTTAGTTTCATTAAATTTTCCATACATTAATTTGTCTAGATAAACTGGGAACCATTCTTAGCTAACATGGTTAGAGGATTATCTAGTCAATGTAAATTCTCCAAAAATCATCAAAAATTTCCTAATAAACCAAAAAAACTACGGATCTCAATCCCCTTGGTTAGTCTAGGAAAACATTAAATAGACTCTATCTATGATTGATCTACAACTATACCATATCATGAGATTATGTGACCCAAAAATGGAGCAATTTCTACCAATGTTATCAATTTTTTTATTTGAAATACATCTTATACTTTGTTAGGGTCATTAGTACAATTCTTAACTGGGTTTCAAGCTCTTATATTCTCTTTAAATAAAAAATAATATCATCTATAAAGACTACCACAAATTTATTGTTGTTATAACTAAAGGCGTTATTCATATAATGCATGAATATAGAAGGGTAATTAGTAAGTCTAAAATGAATCATTATTCATTCATAGTGTCCATACTTTGTATGGAATGTCATCTTGGGTATATCCTCTTTCATTAACTAAATTGAGGATATCTTGAAAGTTATTCAATCATTGAAAATTATTTAGATCCATGTATTTTATAAAACAAGTATTCAATAAATATAAGAGGGTACATTTTATTGATTATGATCTTTTAAAACATCTGATAATCAGTACCGAGTTTAATTTGATCCATTTTTTTCACAAAAAAGAACAACGACACCCCATGGTGACACACTTGGCCGAATGATTCCCTTATCAGGGTTTTTTGTGGAGTTGTTTATTAAAATCATGCAACTCAATTGGTTCCATTATATAGGGAGTATTTGATTTTTTTTTTGGAAACATGTATGATTTATATTAATAACAAAACATCAGGTTTTGGTGGAAGGATAGGCATCTCTTCCAAAATAACATCCAAAAACCCCAGAACAAAAGTCAACCTGAGAGGAATCATAAACAGGGGATACAATAATAGTACCATTATAGGTTTTCACTAGTAATTATATATATAATAATTTGGTTACAATATTAATAAATTTAGTAAATTCTATAGATACTATAGTTTTGGTATATCTATAATCAAATAATACATTACAAATCTATATTTTATGGTAAGTATACCTTTCACAAGGTCATAATCACACCCCTCATCAAAAAACATGATTATGTGAATTTTCCCCTTCCCCTTATATTTAAAATTTTACTGAAGTCTATCATTATCACCAACCCTCTGGTTTGGGAAAAGGTTATCATAATCCCATCCTTCTTACACAGAAAGCACTGAAGTGTGGGAGGGGTATTATGTGTAGCATTCCTTGTATTTTCATCATTGGATAACTTCATTCCATTAGTTAATTAATCAATTTCCCAATGTACTTCCCTTACATGCTTAAAATATTTAATATACCCCATAAGTCAATTCCCTCCATGGTTCTTTCCACACATATAGCATAAAAGTCTGATCTTCTTCTCTCCATGATTTTATATTTTCTCTTGAACTCTATATTCTGTTTCTTGCTTAAACCCTGATATTGATATTTAAATCCAACCACTCCTTCAAAAAAATTCACAACACACAATATCATCATAGAGAATGACGTCTCTTATGCCCTACACCATTATGATGCTTGGATTTATGCCACTAAATAACCTATCAACTTTACATTCAGGTTGAAGGATAATTCTAGAAGCATACTATGAAAGTCTAGTGAAATTAGCCTTATTATTACCGATATATTCATAATCCTTTCTCTTAAACACAATCACCTCATTTTCCATCTTCATAAAAATAACATGGGGAAATTACATATTGAATAATATGTTCTTGAATTGATCCCAATATGTGAATTCAAATTCATCTTTCTTCCCTGTATTATTGATTTGAGTCCACCACTATCAGCTTCAACTTTAAAATGATAAATATCCATAATTGACTCCACATGTTCTAAAAATTGGAGAAAATAAAATATATTTTTAATGGAATTAATTAATTAATTTTCAAAATTTGGATCATAATATCCTCTAAAATAAGGGGTATGATATCTCATGAAGGACTCAATAGAACATTTTCCTCCTTTGTTTGGTTGGAATCTCTGCATGATTTATAACACGAGAAAGTTGGTTGTGCATTGAAACACGAATTTTCATTCTATATCCCATTGAATTTGGATTCTCATGCGTAAAATTGCCTTTTTTATATTGAAATAACTATTAACGTTATTCTTTCAGTTCTCGTCCATTGACTAAAACAAAAAATAGATTATGAAATAGTTTCCCAAGCGAGGAACCACATAACCATGAAACAAAACTTATAGGATGTCTAAATCATGTCACCTTCTTTAATATATGAAAACATAGGTTTATACTAGGGTATTCTTATCAAAATTAAATTTAAATCATTTATTATTGTTTTTGATTAGTTTTTATTTTAAAAAGAATATCCCCCAGGAGTGTCAAAATAGGTGTGCAGTAAGGAAAATAGTCGTGCACCAGTTACTGATTGATTCAAGATCAAAATGGTTTTTTTAATGGTTGGAGGTGAGGCCCCCATTATTGTTCATTTAAAAAGATACATCATCAGCACTGGGAAAATTTAAAACCATTACAATAATGGAAAAAAGCCTTACAATATAGGCCAAGTGGATCCTATATGTTCAAAAGAAACAAAAATACAAGAAGGCACCGAAAAATCTCATCGTCACCCCTATAGAACAATATGGTGTTTTCAAGGTTATTACCACTATATACATCAATTCCAAAGCCACATCCACTTTGAGTATCCTGGAAAGGATTTATTTCTATAAAACCACTCACTCTATCCTTTTACTAAATTCCTTGACATCTTCATATACCTTTCCTCATCCTTATACATATCCATAGAAAATACCTTATTGATATCCCTATGGATCTGTCATCCTAGTTTCTAAATGGTAAATGAAAATTTTATTTCATACTAACTATAGAAACCCTCTATTTTAATACATTAACATCACATCTTTTTTTGGAATACCAAATACATTACAAAAAATATATTCCCAAAGACCATATCAATATAATTCCTTTGAAAAAATGGAAATGTCTATAGTGGTACATAACTGAGGTACATTGTCTCCCACTATGTTCTCCATGAATATAACCCTTCATAGAAATATCATACATAATACATATATTCATAAGCTATAGAAAGGGAACATAAAATATTTTGAGCTCAGATTCTCAATAGGTGCAAACAAGGGAGATATGTAAGCATTAATACGAGCATAAGGGTTTGAGAACATGATCATAACATTATAAGATCATATCCTTCATATCAAAAATCATAAATATGAATCAAAAGATTATGATTGGTTTTTAATAATACATAAATCATATGTTAATAAAGCATACCATTGGAATAAGACATGGAATTTTGGTGTATATAAAACCATGCGATATCATTTATTATAAGTCAACTCACAATGTGCAAAAATATTAAAGTAATTCATGTGGAATATACCTACCCATAATAACACAGCACCATCCCAGTTTTCATTGCTTTCCTTGTAATGAATCCGGTTTCCCCATCTTCATATAGTTGATCGGGTATCCCCATCTTCCCAAAGTGGATCACGTCTCACCATATTCCCATTTTATATCGTGTGTCCACATATTCCATAATGGATTAAGCTTGTAAAATTGAATCCCATCATTATCTCTTGAGATACAAATATTTACTCACTGAATTGGAGGGAGATTTAGGTCTAACCCATCTCATAGTGAAATCATATATACATGGTCCAAGAGATCATAAAAAGTGACATCATAACCCATAAAATGAAATATGTGTCATAAACATGTTATCATATCTTAAACTATTAAAAATTTACATTTTTCATAATCATTTCATCAAATAATTACCCATTAGAATAAGCAGGTTTCATAAGCACATAACCCATGGATTAAAAATTGGTTTCACAAACATATAACCCGTTAAATATAAATGGGTTTCATAATAATATTACCATTAAAAAAACACCATTCACAGAAATAATAAGAATGTATCCTTTGGATAATTTCCAATAATGGAATGATTAAAACCAATAGATATTATCCTATAGAAAATAATTTTGGAAGACTTTTTATTATCATTTCATTGAAAAAATATGATTTCATTTTTGAAAAAATGATTATTAAAACATAAAAACATTTGAAAACATTTTTCTTTAAAAATAGATTAAAAACATATAAAGGATGTTCTGAAGACCATAATAAATTATAAAATCATTTTTTCTTGAAAATAAGATCAAAAGATCATTTTTAAACATTTTTTAATACATTTTTGAAAACATGGTTTTTGAATAAAATAGGCATCCGAACAAGGGGATAAATAATGTTATATATTTATTAAATACATTTTCATAACTATATCAAATACATAAGTGTGGAAAAATTCCACTAGTACAAGAAATTTTTTTATTAAATGGAAGATAAAAAATAATTACTGTTCTTGAGATATGGATGATAAGATTTCATCATGTGAAGAACAATCTAAAAAAATATTGATAAACATTGAGATTTTTTCAATAAACTCTTACCACTTGATATCTGTGAATCATATTTCCCACATAAAAAATAAATGTAAATAAATCATAAAATTTCATTAAAATAATAATATTCATGATTTAACCTGTAAAATTCTATTATATACACCTTGTAAGAGAACATAGGTTCATAAAAAAATATGTGACTCTAAGAAGGGAAATTGAGACAAAACTAACTTACAGATTTGGTCACTCCAGAATTGTAAAGCCACTTGAATGTGGGATCAAACAATTTATATTTAAATACCCATATAATTAATTTTAATATCCATATAGACTATTCATGGGTAATATTTACACAACCCAAATTAAATTAATGGTGAATAAGCCATAAATCTTATAGAAATAAAAGTGTGATAAGAAATCCATTACCTTATGTCATGACATTATTCATACTCATTCAAACCACTTGTATGATAAATATAAGTTTATTAAAAATATACCACAAAAATTATTATTATATCTAATATAATATATCACTTTATATTACCCTATTCTAACTAATTCCATATTAATGTTATGCTTTGGGTAATATCTACTTTGTTTTTTATACATGTTTTGACTTCTAAATCATTATATTTTTACTTATATAATGATTTTGTTATTTATATATTGTAAAAAAATCTTAAATAACACATATATATTCATTATATAAATAATTATAATAATATATAAATGACAGAAAGATGAAATCAGATATACTTTTAATGGAGACGGCAGACCGTGCGTAAGCATTGAACAGTGTTTCTATTTAATAATTATTTTGAAAAAAATAAAATAATTGAAATATATATATATATATATATCTGTGTCTGTGTGTGTGTAATAAATCTAATAGAATTATTATTTTATATATATCATATATGATTACCTAACCCATATTTAATGCATTCCATGTATAGTGTGAACGAATCACATCGCTTTGAGGAGGTTGTAGTCTACACATCAACAAACAGTGTCATCATATTTACAAAAAATGTAAATAATGAAAGTATGTGTCAATTAAGTGTCAAATAATCATACATAAATCATATATATCATATATATAATATGGAAAAAATTCCATAATAACCCAACCATGTGAGGTGGTAATGGAAAAATGAACAATATAGTTTCGTGAGGCGGTAGTTCACCGTACAAATGAATGGTAATTTTATTACCCATTACATATAAATGTTTGTAAGTGTAGGTTGAAACATTATAATAGAAATATATTGGTATATTTAGGAAACTTATTTTATTATATAATCATGTAATAAGAATATATGAGGGGTGATAAACGAAAATAAAACAAACGAGCTTGAGGAAGGTTGTTACCTATTCTCTGGGTAACACATTTTGTTTTTCAAAAAAGGGATTTATTTGATGGATTTAATTAAAATATGAGTCTTAATAGATGAATTTAGGGATGTTTTGGTGATTTTTTCAGAGTTTGGGTCAGTCAAAGGGATTGAGAGGTGTGAATATGTGTGAGGGGTGAGTGTTTTTGATAGTGGAGGAGGAGCGACATTCATGTAAATTTTTTAAAATATAATTCCACCAACATTATTACCATAGAAATTGGAAAAAATAATGTTCCAAATCAAATAAAAAAGATTATAGGATCTAAATATGAACATCCAATTGTATTATATAAGTTTCATGGTCTTTTAGGTTCTTAATTTTATGGTTTGGTCTTTTGTTAATCTAATTTTTCTCTTAATCACTCTAATTTGATTTAATAACATTCATTAATATTTTTTTTGTAAATAATTATGTTGAACTTATTAAAAATTATAAATTATTCTTATTCCAAATATTTTATACATTTTTTCAAATTCTAATCATAGAAGAGTTAGAAATTTATTTAAAACTAATCTCGCAGGCGTGTTGTGACATCAGGCTTTTAAAACAAAAATATATAGATGTTTGGAATTTTTTGATATCTAATTTAAATACAAACTTGGTTAAAATTTCATAAATTAAATTAGTTTATGTATATTTTTTCTTCTTAATATTTAGAACCAATTCAAAATATAATTTGACCATATAAATAAATAATATGAAAAGGCATTTTGAATTAAAATTCAGAATTTTTCACTATTCATACAAAAAATGATTTTTTTTAATAAAATTCCCTTTAATTCAGACTAATATAATTTTGAAATTATGAATTAAATTTTTTTAATTCATTTTATATAATTTCATAATATTAATATATTTATTGTTCACATAAGGACATAAAATATTTGTTCTTTAAAAAAAATAGTATTTTCAAGTATATAAAGTATTTACTAAAAATAATTATGTCCTTTTAACAATATGTTTTATTTATATAAAATAATTATAAGAAATATTTAAAAATTAGTTATTAATATTCATATTACAATTTTTAATTGCTATCTTATGAATAACTCATTTAAATCATTATAAAAAAATGTTGTTTCCTAGAAACTAAGGGTTGCGTGTAACACATTACAGGTCAATGTTTCTTGTAGAGTCTGATTAAATTTGTGTAAAGTAAAAATAATATTTTAAATATTGTGGTATTTAATGAAATACATTAAATAAAATTAATTTATTCAAAAAAAAGTTCATAAAACATGTGGTGTTACAAAAATAGTGGTGTTGCACCATGGCATCTTCATCACTAATATTGAAGAATCATCCTTGATTTAATTTTACTAGAGTGTACTAAATTTTTTATTATAGAATCATATATATATATATATATATGTATGGGAACCTGAAAATCGCCTACTAGATAATTAATTTTTCTCAATCACATAAATCATTAACAAATATAGAAAATTTAGTGATTTTTATCAAACCTCCCAGGATATATTATGATTATTATTTAAGAAAATTATATATTTAACTAGTATATTAAAATATAATAATAATACATATATCATCATGAATATGAATACTTATCATTGAGTATGAATTCTCCATCAATATTCTTCTAATCACATACATTCGAAAATAAGAGACCATGAAGTAACAAACAATTATTAATCTCAAATCATTATCCAAACCCATATCATATTTATACATGAAGAAGATAATATAATATACATTTAACTGAAAAGGAGTACAAAATGTAAAATTAATTCAACAAGAATGAATTTGATACCAATTTTTAACATTAGGGAAATATTTCTTTATAATTTATTCAATGATTAGATTCTTCAAATGATCATCATCCGACAGGGTTGTAACTCAATTGAATATAAATAAATAAAATATAATAGTGAATAATGATGAGATAGTGATATAAATATAATTACAAAAATTCATTCACGCTTATCAACCTAGGATTATTAATATAGAAATATATAAAAATATTAAATATATAATAATCATTTCATAATATACATCACATCATGGAATAATAATTGATTCGATACTTTGTAGTAAAATATTTAAAATAGATCGAAAATATTATATATTTTTGATTTTACAAATAATAAATAATAAATGAAAATTAATTCATCCTAATACTAACAAAATTTAATAAAACCAAGCATAAAAATATTATTATATTATTTCAAAACTGATGGAGACAAGATTAGTGGGAAAAATAGGATGATCCAATGATCTTAGTCAAAAATATAAATATAAGGATCTACAACCTAAATTGATGGATGTTCCCCCATATGGGTAGAAGTTCTTCTCATTTCATATCTATTTCACCGAAAGGATGAAATAGCCTTTGACAAATTTTATAAGGTTATAAAAGAAAAATTGAATGTGGTAAATTACATGGAATTTTAAGTGACTTTGTATGAACATGGAAAAATAAATAATCGAAGGTATCCCTAGGGCCTTAGTATAGAACTCTAAACCAAGAAAACTCCCTTATCTATGTGTTATTTTATAAGACATTGGTCCAATGATTTTTTACACATTATACTTCATAATGGTTTGTAACGTCATAAAATCACATATTGATGGAAAAAATGGTGAAATCGTGAAATTGACATTAGGAACCAATAAATTAAATTTAGGTTTGATAAACACATCTCAACTATTTATTTTCCCTAGTGGATATATTAGTGTCACTATTTGTGTTCATTTTTTATGTAGGTGAATGGTGTCTTTTTTTTTCTTGTGGTATATTTTTTCAATTTTTTTAATGGTTCACACTAAACCCCAAATTTTTTTTCATTTTCTAAAATCTAAAACATGTATTTATAGGGAATACATATTAATACAAAGTGTGTAGTGAACATAATATGAAGCATCAAATATATAAAGAAATAATAATGTTTTAAATAGATATGTGGTATGAAAGGTGTTATATTTCAGTTAGGAATGACTAGATTATATATATGTTTAGTTTTATTGATATGAAAAATGACTATATATTCATTGGGTATGACTATTAATTAATTAATTTGATATCCCCATATAAGAGATACACAAATAACTATAAAGTGAGTAAATTAGTAATTGTTAATCAACAAAAGATTTTATATCCTTTTAAAGAAATTATAAGATTTATAATTATTTTATGTATCATATAATGATAAAAAAATAATGATGATGATAGATAGTGGGTAATAATTACTATCAAGTAGGAATTAAGTATTTTTATAAGGTTAATAGACTCTTTATATGATTCTATATCCATATATATTGATTAGAGTTATCCCACATCATATTTCCTTATTCATAATTCCAAAAATTAATATTCAATGTAAATAATATATTTTATATCCCTATACATGTATGATAATATTAATATACAGGAATATAGATAAGTGATGAGTGGAATCAATATTATATAAACTTCTTATATCCATATCATTTTCCTCCAATTTATGTATGGTTTTGAAATCTTATTATTCTCTCAAGAATGACCAATATGGACAGATATTTACAATATAAAACATTGTAATTTATAGTACAACATTAGGACCATCCATTAAAAAAAATATTTCTGTCCAATTATCAATGGATATGATAGATACAATAATCATGAATGGGCTTATATTTCTCTATGTTGAATATCAGTCTAATGATTAACAAAATAAAATATGATATTTGTTAAATGTTAAAATTCCAAAGAGTCAATCAAATAGAAAACTATATTTTTCTATATTTTAGAAAAACCATGTCATATATGTTATATCCATTACATAGTCTACAAGGACACATTATAAATTTAAAAACAAATTGTTTAATCTTAGGTCTTCATAAAATATAGATGTCATTTCTATCTAATCTCTCAAAACATAAAAAACACAATATGTTTTGAGATAAACCCCAATGTTGTTTTACCTAAATACTTTCAATGTTTTCATATCCAAACCAAACTCACTCTAAATAGTTACTAGATCAAGGGAGGATAAACCTATTGTGCCCCTCCCCATACACTAGAGGCTACCGACTAGCTGTGGTAGTTTAAGGTATAACCATGGGAGGAAAATAAATAAACATTAGAATGTGTAATAATGATACCAATTACAAATTTTAATCCAAAAAAATATAAAATGATTGGAAGTAATAAATTTTTTACCTACTTGAGAAAAATTAATTTCAACCAACCAATATTTACCACCAAATTGGTTAGTCTCATATGATGAAATATCCAAATGAATAAAATACAACAAGCTCCATAACCAAATTTAAACCTCACATCACCTCAGTCCTCTAATACTATCTAAGTTATCCCCCTCAAAAAAACCCAACATAGTCCAATTGTGTACCTACAACTTGTGAAAAGTGTGATCAGGTACCAAACATTCATGTCCACCCAATAATGTCATGATTACAACTTAGTAAAGAACCACCTACATGGTCCCACACATGACTAGTAATGTAGTGTATATGCATGTAACATGAAAAGATGAATAAATAACTTCAAAACATAAAAAAATAAATCACTTTATCCCATGGATTTTTAGTGACACCTGAGGTTGGTCATACCTACTACGACTAGTGCCAAAGTTTCTCTGGGAATGTCATGTAATTATACCAACCAATGTAATCACCCAGGGGTCATACTCAACCACTTATACAAATGATAATGACCTGGTTCCTTGCTCTCGCAAGTATAAGTTAGATAAAAACCTAAGGTATAACTCCATCGGTATACATTCTCAATGGATGATTACCAATTATTCTATTCCATGACATCTAAATCACTGTATGGTATTTTATATCATACTTATAGATCCAGAGAGATTTTCTAAGGATTCATAAGTTGTGTGGGATGTCTCATTCTTTACCCATGAATCTAAGGTACACATATGGGAATCTTCCATCCTCAGAACATATATTCATAAAACTAAGGGTATCATTCCCTATATAGAACAAGGTAAAAAGCCTCTATTTCTTGATCGTCATATCCCACCCAATGTGTCTAGACCCCCTAATTATATGCATCACATAACAAAAAACGCCATGGGTGCCTATCCTCTTAGGAATTTCAATCATATGAATATCATAAAAGAGCACTCATACATGCACTCCAGGGAATCTATCACACATATATCATGTAAAATAAATAAATAATAAACTATGGTTATCCACCATCCCAAGGCCTTACAGTTACACATCATGTTACCTTTTCAATTATTAATAATTTTACCATTTTACCATCTCAATAAAAAATTTACTAATTCTACAAATTTTACCATACCATTTATCATTTAATATCCCATATATTATTTTCAAGAAGAAAAGGTTTAATCCCATCACATTGATCCTAGACACCCTTACACTACCCCTATAAGTACCTTATCGACTGGGCACCTAACATGCTCTCCAAAGTCATAACAAGAATAGGAAACTCTATCTCGGGTTCTCTAGTCCATTTGAAATCACATGTCGAAGACTGACATATAGTGGTAAAACATCCCATGACTTTTCCCCAATAATATTGTAAGAACTCGGTTCTTATTTTTGAGGTACGGGCTTCTACTTTTTCCTTTTGCTTAAGTGTTTTTGAGAAAATATGGAAAATTGGGAAAATCCTAAATTTTGGAACTACACGCCGTGTACTTTTGGCTGTGTGGGATGGGTAGACGGGGCGTGTAGCCATGCCGGTGAAGAAGGGTGTAGGAACCGACTACACGCCATGTAGTGGTACTTTACACGTCATGTAGTCAGTTGGCAGGCCTAAATAGTAAGGTGGTGGAGCAGCCGACAGCTGGGTGACAGTACACGCCGTGTACTTTAGAGTACATGCCGTGTACTCATTTCAACGGTTGAACAGTGTGGTGGTGACACCAAATGAACAGTTAAATGAAAGAAGTACATGTCGTGTACTCAGAAGTACACTCCATTTACTTTGTTTTTTTCAGCTTAAAACTGGCTGTAGCCTCCTCATTTGGCAGAGGAGGCGTTTGAGCCATTTTGGATCCAAGGAGGACGTCCGACCATTTGAAGATCCACCGGGTGTTCATCTGGAATCTGATTCGGCTTCGGACGATCTCGTTGGAACCGCATGGGTAAGCCCTCTCCTCTCCTGGTACCATTATTACCAATTCTTTCCCGAGGGGAAGTTATTTACATTTGAATGGGTTTTGTTCTTCGTCACATCTACGCCGTTCTTGGGCGTTTCTAGAGTCTGTGTTTGGGTATAACATTCCTTGGCGTATAAGGCAGGTGGCTTGGTGTGAATTTCCAATTGTTGTGTGTTTTTGTGCATTTTTGTGCATTTTTGTGCCACGAACCCATGTTGGGGTGTTGTGAGGCTGAGGCCGTTGTTATATTTAATGGCTATAATTGCATATGTGAATAAATTGTGATGATAAAATGATGGTTGGGATCGTTGCTTGGATCTGGAACTACCCTGGGGGGTGTGTTTCACTGTTTAGCTGTTTGGCCAGGATACCCAAGGGTATGCCTTCAATGTAGAAATTGTAGAGTTGCATTGATAGGAATTGCATGTTTACTGCATTTTGATATGTTGGGTATGACCTGGTTACCTGTTTAGCCTGAGGGTGTTGTTCTGATTAGCATGTGGGCACTGCACTGTTTAGACCAAGGGCTGAAGTTATTTCGGCTTGAGGATTACTTCTTCCATGCCTGAGGGCCATAGACTCTGTGCCTAAGGGAGACACTACCTACGCCTAAGGGAAAAATTCTGTTACTCGTGAGGGCACTTACCTGCGGGTTGGGTTCTACTTACCTGAGGGTAAGGTTTTCCTTGTCTGAGGATGTGGGCTGTTACGTAGAAATGCACTGTGGTGATTTCTAATATTTAATATATTAAACGAATAATAAAATGGCAATACAAATGGTAATTAGTGACTTTTGATTACTGCTTACTTTATTTCATTTTACTATTGCACACTATTGTTGCAAGCTTACGCACAGTTTGGCATGACCCTTTGGTGGGTGCCTACTGAGCTATATTTATCACACCCTGTTTGGGACATGCTTTTCGGCCCAAACATATTACGTTTCTGAAGGTGTTGATAGGGGAAAGAGTCCCTATACAGGTACATCACTATTGCTGAGGAGTAGGAGGGAATGGGACCGAGCCTAGGCTTGCGATGCCGCGGCCAGCTGTTTTTCTTGTTTTTTTGTACTCTGTATTTTGTTGTACTGTATTGATGTATAACATGTTCTGGCTGTTTTCATAGAACTTGAAACATGTAGCATCATCACTTTTATATTGTTGGTTATATCCGTTGCTTTAGGTTATTTTAGTTGTGTGTGTTTACTGCTTCTGCTATCGTTGTATGTCTATTCTATATTCCAATGTGCTAGACTTTGACAAATCAGGGCATAGTTTCCCCACTATCAGACTTGGGCCCTCGCTGCTATTCGACATCCTCTGCTGTTTGGGGAAATGCACTTTAGGTCACGTGGTGAACTGAGCACAGGGCACCCGTTGCGTGGCCCTAGGGTCTGGGACATTACAAAGTGGTATCAGAGGAGTTTCTTTTCTTTGACTTACTATTTGGAGCCGTAGTCAGGGATAGGAAGGAACGGTAGTTGGTAATAATCTGTGCTCGGGCATTGCTAACTCGTGTATAGGGAAAAGCCAGTCTACCTCGTATTGCAATTTTACTGATTTTGCAAATTTTATAGTTGATATGTTTTCACCGTTGGGTGACGCACTTTGAGATTGTGCAGTTTATATTTTATCTATGGGTTCTATTTAGTTGAAACCCGATGAGATGATGGTATTCCATCTCATTCATCATGTAGGGACATGCTAGATATCACATACCATACATAGTTTCCATGCCATGTAGGTGAATTAGAAATTACATGTTGTTGTGATAGTTGTCGTGAAAATAAAGCATGCTGTTGTGATAGCTGCTTGATAAATACCTACCTTGTGATATGGTATTTTTGCTTGATATTATTTATAGAATGGACGCCAAACATTGGTTTTTGGGGAGTATGGGCCCCCATTGACCGGAAATTGGTGGATCGTTGACTGTTTGTGGGTTATAACACATATAAGATGTCTAAATTTGATTCGTGGGGAGTATGGGCCCCCACGGGTCAGAATTTGACACTTAGGTGTTGGTTTCAGTATTTTTTGGGTTTTAGGGAAGTTTCTGAGGCGTACTGTCTGGAAACCCAGTATACACACCGTGTAGTATTTTAATACACACCATGTATGCTCTTCTGTTCAGGAAGAAAAATAAACTTTTTGAGTACATGCCGTGTACCCTGAGTACATGCCGTGTAGTCTCTTCCAGTGTCACAAACCATGTGGGCAGTGACACGGGGTAGGGAAGGGCTTGGGTAAAACATACTGTGTATTTTTTATACATGCCGTGTAGTGTTATCCAGGAGTCCATCCGTGTAACTAACAACATGGGTCGGTGAACTCCTTGACAGAACACGCCGTGTCAATTATGGACACGTCGTGTAGTGTAACCTGGGGACTCGGCCATGTAACTAACAACACGGGCTGGTGTCAACTCTCCCTGAACACGCCATGTACCTGTGGGACACGCCGTGTAGTCTGGTCCAAGGACAGACCGTGTGGATTTAGCCGTGTGGCTGGGAAACAGGGTGGTGTACAAGCCGTGTGCGGGTGTAACACGATGTGTAGTGTCAAGCCGAGTAGTCGGTCGTGTCACAGAAGACACGGGCAGTTGGAAAATAAACACCGTACATGCCGTGTAGTTTTTGTTGAATGGAAGTCGTGTGGCTTAGCCATGTAGAAGGACCCGGGCAGGGGAACAAAAGTCAAGTACACGTCGTGTAGTCAGTGTACATTCCATGTAGTATTGTTTTGAAAATTTTGAATGCCTTCTTTCTCTTGTTTCCTTTGTGTTTCATTCGTTTTTGGTCATAATAATCTTAAATCTGAGGCACGATTTTGACCCTATAGTGTCATGCTGCCTAGATGACTGCAAGTTGTCCACTAGGAGAGTGGCAACGATTATACTCCAGAGATGGTGGGCCATGGGCTACCAGTTGATCCTGTAGCAGAGCCTGATGCGGCGCCAGCTGCTATACCGGACACAGGCGCGAAGGCGCAGTTCCGTGAAGGCTTTGTGCGGTTCATGCAGACCTTTCAGGGAGCACTGCAGGCTTCCACATCTATGGCTGAGCTGACACGTATCTTTCAACAGCAGCATCCGCCTACGTTTTCAGGGGATGGCAGACCTCAGGCTATAGAGTCTTGGCTAGGATCGATGCAGACTATTTTCGAGCATCTTGAGACGCCTCCAGGGCAGAGGGTCAAGCTCGATACTTACATGCTGCGTGATTTCACCAAGAGGCGGTGGGATGTTACCACACAGTCAAAGAATCACAGAGTCATGGCGTGGGAAGACTTTCTTGCAATCTTCTATGACTTCTTCTTTCCCGAGATACTGAGGGAAGATAGAGCTCGAGAGGTCATGAATCTGAAGCATCACGCTATGTTGGTGATGGACTATTCTACTCGTTTAACGGAGTTTCAACGTTTTCCACCCCTACTAGTGGGTGATGAGACGTTGAGAGCTAGACGTTTTGAGGATGTTATTTGGTATGACATCCGAGCGCTGGTAAATGTTTTCAAGTTTCCTACAGGCCGGGTTGTTTCTCTATCGAGCCTTTGTAGACTGCTATCGTCGCACGGTGAGTTTCACATCACCAGAGGGCGGAGTGTTTCTATTCAAGGGCGAATGGGATGTTCAGGAGAGTCGAGCCAGACCAGAGCATCATGTGCGAGGTGGAGTCACAGCCCAGATAGCGAGCTTATATCTGGATGATCAGGGGACTTGTTTGATGGATTTTCCTCCAGTTGTCGATCGTTTCAGGGATGTCTTCCCGGATGACTTTTCAGGTCTACCTCCGGTGCGTGAGGTTTATTTATCTGTTGAGCTCGTTCCAGGAGCAGCACTAGTGTCCATTCCTCCTTATAGATGGCCACGCTTGAGTTGCAAGAGCTCAAGAGGGAGTTAGAGGAGTTACAGGCAAAGGGATTTTTCTGACCCAGTACTTCTCCTTGGGGTTATCTGGTCCTTTTTGTAAAAAAGGTGGACGGTAACCCCAGACTTTGCATGGACTATCGGAAGCTGAACCAGTTGACGGTTAAGAACCAATATCCCTTTTCAAGGATAGATGATTTGTTTGATCAGCTTCGTGGAGCACGAGTGTTCTCGAAGAATTACTTGAGATCCAGGTATCATCAATTGTGCATTAGACCATCTGATATACCGATTACAGCTTTTTGGAGCAGATATGGTCTATACGAGTACTTGGTTATGCTGTTCGGAGTCACGAACGCGCAAGAAGTTTTCATGGATCTGATGAATCATGTGTTTCATCCGTATCTTGATTCATTTGTGGTAGTATTCATGGATGACATCTAGGTTTACTCTCACACTCAACATGACCATGCCACCCATCTTGAGATCATATTGATTACACTGAGATAGCATCGTCTATATGCTAAGCTCTCAAAGTGCCACTTTTGGATGGACCATATTCACTTCCTGGGTCACATTATCTCAGAGGCAGTAGTTGAAGTACACCCAGAGAAGGTGAGAGAAGTAGTTTCCTAGGAGAATCCTAAGAACGTGTTTGAGATAAGGAGTTTCTTAGGGCTTCCTGGTTACTGCAGACGCTTCATATAGGACTTCTCCCACTTAGCCGCACCATTGACGGGTCTTTCTAAGAAGGGTGTGAAGTTCGTTTGGTCAGAAGATTGCGAGACAGATTTTCAGGACCTGAAGGAAAGGTTGACATCAGCACTGATCCTGATTCTCCCAGAATAGAGGAAGAGCTATACAGTTTACTGTGATGCATCAAGGATTGGGATGGGAGCCATTTTGATGCAGGACGATCGAGTTGTTGCATACGGGTCTCAGCAGTTGAGGCCACAAGAGAGAAATTACCTGAAGAATGATCTCGAGTTGGCTACAGTTGTGCATGTGTTGCACTATTGGAGACATTATTTATTGGGATAGCATTTTGTGGTTTTCACCGACCACAAAATCCTCAGGTATATATTTACTTGGAGTGACCTGAACTTGAGGTAGCGAAGGTGGGTCGAGCACCTACAGTCCTTCCATTTTGAGCATGCCTACACACCTGGCAAAGGTAATGTTGTAGCTGATGCACTGAGCAGGAAGACTCAGATACAGGCAGTTCAGGAGGCCAGTGGTGAGTGGAAACTCATGGATTTGTTCTCTGAGATGCATCTGGAGGTGCACGACAGTCAGGGGCAGGCATATCATTCTTCTTTGGCTGTGACATCCAACCTCCTAGACAGAGTGAGGATGAGACAACTATCGGATTCAGAAGGCCTAGTTCTGCGGGAGTCAGTGGCAGGTGGGGACCCTTCTCCTAGTTGTACAATAAGAGATGATGAGGTTTTGTGTTTCCATGGATGGGTCTGGGTTTCACGGGATATAAACGAGGAGTTGATGCGGGAGTTTCATGCTTCAGCATGGCCAGTTCATCCCGGGGTTACCAAGATGTACTGAGACTTGAGACGTGAGTACTGGTGGCCGGGTATGAAGAGAGAGATAACTGGTTTTGTTACGAGGTGTTCCACCTGTCAGCAGGTGAAGGCAGAGAAATAGAGGCCAGTTGGGCTGTTACCGTAGTTTCCCATTCCAGAGTTGAAAAGGGATGATGTCGCGATGGATTTCTTGATGGGATTTCCGAGGTCATCTCGAGGCGATGATGCCATGTGGGTTGTTATGGAAAGACTCATGAAGGTAGCTCACTTCTTGATGATCAAGGAGACCTTTGGTGTTGACGATCTCGAAAGGTTGTATATTCGAGAGATCGTATGTCTTCATGGGGTCCCTCGTTCTATCATTTCAGATAGGGACGTCGGCTTTACGTCTCGTTTCTGGCAGGGTTTTCAGAGGGCGCTGGGTACACAGGTGCTTCTGAGCACATCATACCACCCTCGGATAGATGCCCAATTAGAGCGGACGATACAGGTGCTAGAGGACATGTTGCGCGCATGCGTCATAGACTTTGGGGGCTCTTGGGATAAGCATATACCCTTAGTCGAGTTTTCCTATAACAATAGTTTTCAGGAAACTATTGAGATGGCACCATACGAGACTTTATATGGTAGACCATGCTGATCACCTTTGTATTTGTTAGAGTCAGGTGAGGCAGCTTTACTGGGGCCACAGCTCGTTTAGGAGACATCTGAGTAGGTCCAGTTGATTCGGAAGTAGATGGCTACCGCGCAGTCTCGTCAGAAGACTTATGTTGATCACCGTAGAAGAACTTTGGAGTTCGTGGTCGGGGATTAGGTTTTCTAGTGTGTTTCTCCGAGGCTGGGACACAAGCGGATCAAGAGACAGGGTAAGATTTCACTGAGGTATGTGGGACCATTTGAGATTCTGGATAGAGTCGGGATAGTTGCCTATCGGTTGCAGTTACCACAACGGCACCTAGCCATGAACGATGTCTTCCATGTGTCTCAGTTGCATCGCTACCATTTAGAATCGTCTCACACTTTTCATCCAGAGGAGGTTGAGCTTCAGCATGATGCGTCATTTGAGGAGAATCAGATCCGTATCATTGACAGGAGCACAAAGGTTCTTCGAGGCCGGTCAGTTCCTCTCGTATGGGTCCTATGGCAGCTTGGCCGAGTGCAGGATGAGACCTAGGATCGGGCGGCCGACGTACGTGCTCAGTGGCAAGAGCTGTTCTGAGCTTATTCTTCGCCACCCTTGGAAGGGAAATTCAGGGACGAATTGCTATAAGGGGGGAATTTTGTAAGAACCCGATTCATATTTTTGAGGTACGTGCTTATTATTTTTTCCTTTTCCTTAAGTGTTTTTGAGAAAATATGGAAAATGGGGAAAAATCCTAAATTTTGGAACTATATGCCGTGTACTTTTCCACACGCCGTGTACTTTTGGCTGTGTGGGATGGGTACACGGGGCGTGTAGCCATGCCGACAATGAAGGGTGTAGGAACCGACTACACGCCGTGTAGTGGTACTTTACACGCTATGTAGTCAGATGGTAGACCTAAACAGTAAGGTGGTGGAGTAGCTGACAATTGGGTGATAGTACATGCCGTGTACGTTAGAGTACATGCCGTGTACTCATGTTGACGGTTGAACAGTGTGGTGGTGCCTCAAAATGAACAGTTAAATGAATGAAGTACATGCTGTGTACTCCGAAGTACACGTCGTGTACTTTCTTTTTTTGGATTAAAACTGGAAGTAGCCTCCTCATTTGGTAGAGGAGGCATTTGAGCCATTTTGGAGCCAAGGAGGATGGACGACCCTTTGAAGATCCGCTGGGTGTTCGTCTGGAATCTGATTCGGCTTCGGACGATCTCGTTGGAACCACACGGTTATTCCCTCTCTTCTCCTAGTACCATTCTTACCAATTCTATCTTGAAGGGAAGTTATTTACATTTGAATGGGTTTTGTTCTTCGTCATATCTACACTGTTCTTGGGAGTTTCTGGAGTCGGTGTTTGGGTATAACGTTCGTTGGTGTATAAGGTAGGTGGCTTGGTGTGAATTTCCAACTGTTGTGCGTTTTTGTGCGTTTTTATTCGTTTTTGTGCCACGAACCCATGTTGGGGTGTCGTGAGGATGAGGTTGTTGCTGTATTTAATTCATAGAATTGTATAGGTGATTAAATTGTGATGATAAAATGCTAGTTGGGATCATTGCGTGGATCCGGAACCACCCCGGGGGTGTGTTTCACTGTTTAGCTGTTTGGCCAGGATACCCGAGGGTATGCCTTCAGTGTAGTAATTGTAGAATTGTCTTGAGAGAAATTTCTTGTTTACTTCCTTTTGATATGTTGGGCATGGCCCGGTTACCTGTTTTTCCTGAGGGATTTGTTGTGATTAGCTTGTGGGCACTACACTGTTTAGCCCGAGGGTTGTAGTTATTTCAGCCTGAGGGAAACTTCTTTCGTGCCTGAGGTCCATAGACTCTGTGCCTGAGGGCGAAACTATCTACGCCTGAGGGTAAAATTATGTTATGCCTGATGGGAATTACCTTTGGGTTGGGTTCTTCTTACCTGAGGGTAAGGTTTTTCTTGTCTGAGGACGTGGACTATTTACGTAGATATGCACTGTGGTGATTTCTAATATTTAATTGATTAAATGAATAATAAGATGGCAATACAACTAGTAATTAGTGACTTTTGAGTAATTATTACTTTATTTCATTTTACTACTACACACTATTGTTGCATACTTACACGCAGTTGGGCATAGGCCTTTGGTGGGTGCCTACTGAGATAAATTTCTCACACCCTATTTGGGTCATGCTTTTCGGCCCAAACAGATTATGTTTCTGCAGGTGTTGATAGGGGCAAGTGTCCCTATACAGGTACTTGACTGTTGTTAAGGAGTATGAGGGCATGGGACCGAACCTAGGCTCACGATGATGTGGCCAACTATTTTTCTTGTTTTTTTGTACTCTTTATTTTGCTGTACTGTATTGATGTATAACATGTTCTGGCTGTTTTCTTAGAACTTGAAACATGTAGCATCATCAATTCTATACTGTTGGTTATATCCACTGCATTATGTTATTTTAGTTGTGTATGTTTACTGCTTCCGTTGTCGTTGTATGTCTATTCTGTATTCTGTTGTGCTACACTTTGACAAATCAGGGCATAGTTTCCCCACTATCAGACCCGACCCCTCACTGCTAGTCGGCAGCCTCTGGCATTTGGGGTAATGCGCTTGAGGTCACGTGGCGAACCGGGGTCGTGGCACCCGTTGCATGGCACCCAGGTCTGGGACGTTACACATATCTCATTATCCTTTAACTTTATTGTATATAACATTATCTCTGGATTTATATGGTGATACCTATGGATAATCATCTCTAGTCTGGCATTGGTCCCTATCTATGGGATGTTATTAATGCACTAATCTCTAGTTCTTTTAAGCTTATCTCATTTATTTCCTCAATCCCATAAAATTTAATTCACACCCCTCCAGGGTCTTATATTTCCCAAGGTTCAAAATCATTATCAAGATCATGTTAGTCAATGGTTGAGGCATCAAGAAAGTGCACAATGTCCACTATGGCCTTGGAATATTGTTCTACCCACCTCTATTCACTTCATTTAAAATTTAAATTTTCATATAATTTTATAATTTAATCATTAAAAATAGATATAACACAATGATAATATTCTATATAAAAAACATAAATGATCCACAGGGAATGTAAAAGGGACCACCAACATTTTATTGAATTCAATACCTCTTAAAATTCATAGCTCTGAAGTGCTATAGAGGTTCATTAATGCCTTGAATCACACATCTGGAACATAAATAACATTGATGTGTATAATAATTTATAATAATAAAGTATAGACAATTATCAAATTTAATAAAAAAATAATTGATTTGCAATTTAATTTAAAATTCATAAAAATTAACAACTCACTAGGAATATTCCTCTCACTCAAATGTCAACAAAACACCCCCATAGGGTCTTATTGTAAGAACCCAGACCTTCTTTTCATGTATGTTTTTCCTTTTCTGGTCTTTTTTGGGAAAAATAGGAGAATCTGAAAATTTTCAAAGTATATGTCGTGTACTTTTTAGGTACAAGCTGTTTAATTTGTTGCCACTCGAGGTCGTGTGATGGTCGTGTCCTGGCCACACACACTTCCATGTAGGGGTGATGTGAAGGCTGCTTAATGCGGAGTACGGAAAAGCCTTGTACACACCGTGTACTCCAAAAGTACACGTTGTGCACATTATGTTTTTCATTAAACAGACTAGGGTCGCGTCTTAACCCCCAAAACGTCTTCTTCTCTAGCTTCTATGACCAAGAGCAAGGGTACGACCACAGATCTTCTCCGAGAAACCGATATGTCACCAGTTATCCGAATCCAATGATGTTGGTTGCAATAGAATTGCAGCAATGATTTCTTGGTTCTTCTTTGGCCCCATTTCCTAATTCGTTCTCTTATGAGAGTTATAATAGGTTGGACGTTTAAGGTGTTTATGCAGATGAACTCCATTCTAGGCCAATTCACGGGACGAGGTTCAAGTATATCGATCTCCTAGGATCGAGGTAGGTGGTTTTTCCCTTACGTTGAATGCCTTTAATTTTTTTGCAAAAGTACCGGATACCCATGTATCAGGTGTCTCGGGTTAGGGTTTTGATACTGTATTATTATCTACCTTATATTGCTTGTATAATTGAGGCTTTTAGATGAATAATGATTTCTTGTTTGCATGTTTGATGATCACCCCATGGGTGTTTCCCTTGTTTTGGTTGTTTATTGCCATTTGGCTTAGGTTGCCTATGAGGTGGACCTTATTGTATTTATTGTCTGCCTTGTTATTATTGATTCAATTTATTGCCTACTATTTATATGCTTTTGATGCATTGTAGTTATTAGACAAGTAGTTGTTGAACTTACTTAGGGATACTGACAGTCGATGATGCACGACTAGGATGCTCTGGGCTATGTGAACCTGGTGCAGTAGACTAATGAGGAAATTGATGATAAAGGGATTCCATAGAGAGTTTGTTATAAATTATTATCAATTTTTAGGACCTATGGAATTGGAATTTGTGCTTCCTCAGAGGGACCTTAGTAACATATCGAGACTACAGGGGGAATTAGATGTCAGTGCTTCCTCAGAGAGTCTATTGCTATCGTTACCAGACCGCATGGAAATTGAAGGTGAGAGCTTCCCACAGTGTTTGTGGATTTGTGTGGTTACTTGAATATAGGGGTATGCTAGTATGAGACACTCAGAGAGTCAGTGTGAATATTGTTTGGTTGGTTGTGATGAGTCCACCAAGCCAAAGAAAAAGCTTGGGTTTTGTTGTGTTAGTTGTTTAGGTAGTCTGCTGAGATACATGTTGTGTTACTTGCTATGCCTTGGGAATATAGAGATGTTTTCATGAGTTCTTGGTTGATAATTAAATGATTGAATTAAATTAATAAATAAATTTGAATGGATATTTGAATGATTGTTTATTTTAGTGTACTCTTGTTTCTCTACTGTATTTATTTCCACTACTTTTGCTATATTGCTCACTAACAGTAGGGAACAGATCTGGTTGTGGTAGCCTACTCGGATTAGTATCACACCCTGTTTGGATCCTGGTTTTTGGCCCAAACAGGTTATATGGATGCAGGTGTGGATAGGGATTGTGGCCCTTCAACATCAGTTACATGATTGTGGGTTGGAGCAGGAGAGCATAGGACCGAGCCTAGGCTTCTGATGCTACTGGAGTTGTTGTTTACTCTTAGTACTCTGTTCTCAATTGTAATTCATCATGTTGTTGTGTTTTCTGCATTCCTTAGATACTTGTACCTACTGCATCTTGATCATCATTACTATATATATTCATTGCTTCTGCTTTTTAGTTTCAGTTATTATATGTTGTTTACTACTTCCGATATTGACTTTTATTTCCTCTTCCTTGTATACATTATAAAATTAGGGTATAGTTTCCCCAATGATTCACCAAGTCCCTCACTGCTATTCGGCAGCCTCTGGCATTTTGGGAAATGCGCCTGAGGTCATGTGGTGAACCCGGTACGGGGCACTAGTTGAGTGGCTCCAGATTCTGGTCATTACAAAGTGGTATCAAAGGAGGTTATTTTCTTTTCTTTTGACTTACTGTTTATCGAAATTAGAAAGGGATATGACAGAATAGGTAAATGGTAAATAGATGTGCTGGGGAGTTCTAGAACCCGTGTACAGGGAAAAATCCAGGTTACCTCGAATATTGCAATTTTCGAGTTTTGCAAATGTTACAGTTTAATTAACTTCACCATTGGGTGGTTAACTTATTTTGTGCTATATGATTGTGGTTCTATTTTTTTCAACCTGATGAGATGAGGGTATTCCATCTCATGCATCATATAGGCACTTATTAGGAAATCACATGTAATTCATTTTTCCACGCCATCTAGATTGCATTAGAAATTGAATGTTGTTATGATAGAATTTGTGATAGACTATGCATGTTGTTGTGATAGTTACTCTGATAGAATACCTGCTATGTTGATAGGGTATCATTGTGAAGAGATTCTCTATCATGGACACCAAACCTAGGTCGTAGAGATGTTATGGGCCCTCAAGGATTGTAATTTGGTGGATCGTGAGTTTGTTATACAGTTTACCTTTTATATGCATTGTATAAGATGTCAAGATTTGATTTGTGGGGAGTATGGGACCTCATGGATCGGAATTTGGCACCTCAACTCTTGTTTTCTATGTTTTTTGGGCTTCGAAGTAGTTTCTGAGCTACTACCCGGAAAAATTCAGAATACACGGCATGTACTTTCTTCATACACGCCGTGTAGTCTTTTAACCGTGTCACTGACTGTGTGAGAAGCAACCCGGGTTTCTGAAAAATCTTATTGGAACACACCTTGTACTAGTTTAGCACGTCGTGTAGTCTGAAATAGGTACCCGACCATGTCACGAACAACACAGGTCGTGTTATATTTTCACATACATGTTGTGTCTTAACATTACACGATGTGTAGATTGATCTAGGTACACGACCGTGTCGCGAACAACACGGGTCAGTGTTACCCTTCCTCGTACACGCTGTGTCCATCAGGAAGATGTTGTGTAGTGTCGGACATGTGTCAGTCTGTGTCGCTAACAACATGGGCCAGGTAAGGCATTTCTAGTACATACCGTGTCTACCTTGAACACGCCTTGTATTTTTGTCCTAGAGATCCGTGTGGCTTAACCATGTAGAAGGACTCATTCCGAGAAAGAGGATTCTACTACACGCTGTGTGTTAGGACAACATGCCATGTATTTGGGGGGTTACACGACAAGTTCAGGTAGAAGTACACGCCCATGTGAGTGGCCTATGGGAACACGCCGTGTAGTCTTTATACACACCGTGTAGTCATGTTTTGCATAACTTGAATGTATTATTTTCCCTATTCCTTCTTGTGCCTTTAGTTTTATCTGTATTTGTTAATCCTGAATTTGAGGTGTGCTTTTGACCCTTCAGGCCAATGGCACCAAGACGTCCTCCCATTGCTTGTCAGGAACCAGACAGTGACTGTACGCCTGATACAGCAGATCAGGGACTACCAGTAGTTCCGCATATCCTTCCAGATATGGAACCTGTAGTGATTCCAGACACTGGTGTCGATGCTCAGTTCAGAGAGGGTTTCATGAGAAGAATGCAGACATTCCAGGGAGGTCAGCATCCTGTCCCATCTATAGCAGAGCTGATGCGGGGTTTTCACCAGTAGCATCCTACCACATTCACAGGGGATGGAGGGCTACAGGCTGCTGAGTCATGGATAGAGGCCATGTTATCCATCTTCGAGCACCTGGAGACGCCTCTAGAGAGGAGAGTGAAGATCACGACTTATATGTTGCGAGATTCTTCCAAGAGGTGGTGGGATTTGGTTTCGCAGGTAGGTCGCCAACAGGCTATCGCTTGGGATGAGTTTCAACATACATTCTATGACTACTTCTACTAGGTGATGTTGAGGGATGATAGAGCCAATGTGGTACTCTCATAGTTATGGATTATTCCTCTCCCTTCACAGAGTTATGGAGTTTCACTCTCATTTTGGGGAATGACGAGCTGTTTTTAGTGAAGAAGTTTCAGAAAGTCCTTAGACTGGACATCAGATCACAGGTGAAAGTCATTCAGTTGACTTCTATTACTCTGATTGTCAACCATGCACTTATCATGCAGAGAAATCTAAGGGATACTGGATCTATGGACCAGGGCAGTTCAGCATCTAGGGCTGATTCATTTCAGATAGACACGAGGAAGCGCCACCGAGAGTATACACGGGGTGACCTGAGGAAGCGAGATATTCCTTCTGGTAGACGAGAAATTCTTGATGGAAACCAAGTGTTGTGTTATCAGTGTGGTAAAAACAGGAATAAGAAGCCTCAGTGCCTGAGGGACCCTGTGGAGTGTCGATCATGCAGTAAGATGGGTCATCTTCAGCGTTTCTGCAGGGTTCTTCTTCCAGCGACTAGTGAAGGAGGATCAGTTTTGACTCCACATATAGGATCAGGATTACCAGTTCTCCAGTAGACTTGGGGTTGGAGTTCTTCAGGTCATTCAGGCTAGGGTAGAGGTCGTGGATGCAGTGGTCAACCTCAGGGAGGGTTATCTCAGGGATCTTAGGCTGCTATATAGGGTCACGGTACAGGCCAGAATTTTTCAGTAGAGAAGATTCATCAAGAGAAGGATCCTTGAGCTTCTATAGTTCGCGGTAGAATTTTAGTAGACTCAGTTTTATCATCTTCACTTTTCAATATAGGATCCTCTCATAGCTTTATTTATGTGAATAATGTAAAGAGACATATAAATACTGTTTATACTTCTGAGTATATGATAACACTAGAAACTCCCTTAGGAATGAGAACTTCTTTCGTGCGTCAGTGCTTAGACTGCCCCTTGATGTTGGCGGGTGTTGTTTTTTGTGGAGTCTTTATGTTTTTGAGATGACAGGCTATGATTTCATTCTCGGGATGGACTAGTTAGTTCACTTCTAGGCCTTTGTCGATTTCTATCGTCGTAGGGTGAGTTTCACATCACCATAGGGCATATCTTTTCTTCACAAGGGAGAATGGGATGTCTAGGCGAGCAGAGCTGGACCAGAGCATCATGGGTAGGGCAGTGTTACGACCTAAATTTCTAGCTTATATCTGGATGACCAGGGGACTTCTCAGAGGGATTTTACTCCAGTGGTTGATTTCTTTCTAGATGTCTTTCTAGAATACTTTTCAGGATTTCCTCTAGAGAGTGAGGTTGAATTTTCTATTGATCTTGTTCCATAAGTGGAACCGGTATCCATTCCTCTTTATAGGATTTCTACACAAGAGTTATAGGAGCTCAAATAGCAGTTGGAGGAGTTGCAGGCAAAAGGTTTCATTTGACCCAGTACTTCACCTTGGGATTTGTCTGTCCTGTTTGTGAATAAGGCAGGCAAAACCCTTAGGCTCTATGTGGATTATCATAAGTTGAACCAGTTGACGGTCTAGAACTGATATCCATTGTCGCCGATAGATGACCTCTTTGATCAGCTACGAGGAGCCAGAGTGTTCTAGAAGACCGACTTGAGATCCACCTACCATCAATTTCAGGTCATACCAGCTGACATGCCTCTTACAACCTTCTGGAGCAGGTATGGTCTGCATTAGTATTTGGTTATGCCGTTTGGTCTCACGAACGTTCTAGCAGTTTTCATGGCGCTGATGAACATATTTTTCCATCCCTACTTGTATTCTTTCGTGGTGGTCTTTGTGGATGATATATTGGTGTACTCTCATACATGACACAACCATGGTACCCATCTTGAGATCGTTTTGATTACACTGAGGGAGCATCAATTAAATGCTAAGCTCTCAAAGTGCCATTATTTGATAAACGAGATTCACTTTCTGGGTCATGTCATCTCAGAGATAAGAGTATCAGTAGACCTAGAGAATGTGAGAGCAGTAGTTACCTAGGAAGAACCGAAGAATGTCTTTGAGGTACGAAGTTTGTTAGGGATGGCTGGTTACTACAAGATGTTTATACAGGACTTCTCATGCTTAGAAGCTCCATTGATGGGCTTGACTAAGAAGGGGGTGAAGTATGATTCGTCAGAAGCCTGTGATTCAGCCTTCCAGGATCTGAAGGGGAGATTGACTTCAGCACCGATTCTAGTTTTTCTAGAACTGGGCAAGAGTTATACAGTTTTTTTTGATGCATCTAGCATCGGTCTTGGAGCAGTGCTAATTTTGGAGGATCATGTTGTTGCATATGGATCTCGGCAGTTGAGGCCACATGAGAGGAACTATCCTACGCACGACCTGGAGTTGGCTGCATTTGTTCATTTTTTGCGTTGTTGGAGACTTTATCTTCTGGGAGAGAATTTTGTGGTATATACTGGCCACAAGAGCCTCATGTATATATTTACGCAGCATGACTTGAATCTGAGACAGCAGAGGTGGGTTGAGTACCTTCAATATTTTGATTTCGAGCTTGCTTATACGCCTGGGAAAGGCAATATTGTGAGAGACACACTGAGCAGAAGGACACAGATATAGGCAGTTTAGGAGGCCAACATCGAGTGGTGGCTTATGGCTCTGTTCTCCAAAAGGCATTTAGAGGTGCACGAATGATAGAGTCAGACTTTTCTTTCTTCTGTAATAGTTACCTCTACCCTTGTTGACCAATTTCGAATGTGGAAGCTATCAGATTCTAAAAGCCTAGTCTTACGGGAAAGCATGTTAGGAGATGAACCTCTTCCCAGATGGACCATTGGCAAGGATGATATCATGCATTTCTAGGGACGAGCATGGGAGCCAGCAGATATTCACAAGGATATGATGCGAGACTTTCATTCCTCAGTTTGGGGAGTTCATCCTGGCATCACCAAGATGTATCGTGATCTACACCACCAGTATTTGTGGCCAAGTATGAATAGAGTTGTTTCTAGTTTTGTCATAAAGTTTTCCACCTGTCAGTAGGTGAAGGCGGAGCACCAGTGACCAGCAGGGATTTTACAGCAGCTACCCATTTCTGAGTGGAAGTGGAATGATTTCTTGATGGACTTCGTGACCGGGTTACCGAGATCGCCTCAATGGAATGACGCGGTATGGGTTTTCATTGAAAGGTTCATGAAGGTTGCTCAATTCTTGTCGATTAAGGAGAAATTTGGTGTTGAGGATCTTGGATGGTTGTATATCTGTGAGATTGTATGCTTGCATGGGGTTCCGAGTACTATCATTTAAGATAGGGATGCCTGCTTCACGTAGCATTTCTAGCAAGGGATACAGAGGGATTTGGGTACACAGGTACTTCGGAGTACGGCTTACCATCCCTAAATAGATGGCCAGTCATAGTGCACGATTAAGGTGCTAGAGGACATGCTACTAGAATGCATCGTTGATTTTGTAGGTTCTTGGGAGAGACATATAACTCTAGTGGAGTTTTCCTACAATAATAGTTTTCAAGAATCTATTTAGATGGCACATTATGAGGTTGTGTATAGTAGGACATGCCGATCACCCTTATGTTTGGTGGAGGCAAGAGAGGCAGCTAAGCTTGGACCTCGTCTTATTCAGGAGACCACAGAACAGGTGGAGTTGATTCGGAAGTGGATGGCTACTGCAGAGTCTCGGCAGAAATCTTATGCTGATCAACAGAAATGAACTTTGGAGGTCAAGGTTAGAGGTCAGGTTTTCCTACGTGTTACCCCCAGGTTGGGACACAAGAGGATCAGGAGACAGGGTAACCTTTCACTGAGATACGTCGGGCCTTTTGAAGTTCTGGAGAGAGTCGGGATGGTTGCTTATAGGTTGCAGTTACCTCAGATGTACCAGGCTATGCATGACATCTTCCATGTTTCTTAGTTTCGACGCTATTTCTCAGACTTGCCACATGTCTTTTAACCTGAGGAGGTTGTGCTAGAGAAGGATGCATCATTCGAGGAGCATCCTTGCCAGATTTTTGATCATTTTAAAAGGTACTCAGGGGCCGGTCTGTTCCTCTGGTATGGGTGCTATGGAAGCATGGCTGTGTACAGGACGAGACTTGGGAGAGGGAGGCCGATATGTGATCACAGTGGCCAGAGTTGTTCAAGGTTTCTTTTTTTCCACCTTGTTAGGTAAATTCAGAGATGAATTTCTTTAAGGGGGGGATGTTTTTAAGAACTCGGACCTTCTTTTTAGGAATGTTTTTCCTTTTCAGGTCGTTTTTGGGAAAAAGAAGAGAATCTGGAAATTTTCTAAGTACACGCCATGTACTTTATAGGTACATGCAGTGTACTTTGTTGCCACTCGAGGCCATGTGCTGGCTGGGTCATGGACACACACACGGCCATGTAGGGGTGATGTCGAGGCCGCTTAATGTGGAGTATGGAAAAGCCATGTACACTCCATGTACTACAAAAGTATATGCAGTGTACTTTCTTTTTTTCATTAAACGGACAGGGGTCGCATCTTTACCCCAAAAACGTCTTCTTCCCTAGCTTCTTCAACCGAGAGCGAGGGTATAGCTGTTGATCTTCTTCGAGCCACCGATCTGTCACCAGCCATATGAATCGCATGTCGTTGGTTGCAATAGAATCGCAGCGGTGTGTTTTCGGTTCTTCTTTGGCCCCATTTCTGGATTCCTTCTCTTATGAGAGTTATTGTGGGTTGAACTTTTAATTCGTTTTTGCAGATCTACTCAATTCTAGGCCGATTCACGGACCGAGGTTCAATTATATCGATATCCTAGGATCGAGGTAGGTGGTTTAATTCCTTACGTAGAATTTCGTTGAGTTTTTTGTGCAAAAGTACCGGATACCCATGTATTGGGTGTCCCGGGTTTGGGTTTTGATCTTGCATTATTATCTACCTTAGATTTCTTGTATGTTTGAGGCTTTCAGATGAATAATGATTTCTTGTTAGAATGTTTGAGGATCACCCCATGGGTGTTTCCCTTGTTTTGGTTATTTATTTCCATTTGGCTTAGGTTGCATGTGAGGCAGACCTTGTTGCATTGATTTTCTGCCTTGTTATAATTGATTTCATTTATTGCCTTATGTTTATATGATTTTGATGCATTGTATCTATTACCCAAATATTTTTTGAACTTACTTAGGGCTGCTGACAGTCAATTACAAATGACTAGACTGTTCCGGGCTGTGTGAACCTGGTGCGGTAGACTAAAGAGTGAATTGATAATTAAGGGATTCCCTAGAGAGTCTATTATAAATTATTATCGTTTCGCAGGACCTATGGGAGTTGGAATTTGTACTTCCTCATAGTTTAATTAGTTATGTATCGAGACTACAGGGGGAATTAGACGTAAGTGATTCCTCAGAGATTCTATAACTATCGTTACCAGACCTTAGGGGAATTGACGGTTAGAGATTCCCAGAGTGTCTCTGCCTTTGTATGATTACTTGACTAGAGGGGTATTCTAGTATGATCCACCCAAAGAGTAAGTGTGAATATTTTTTGTTGGTTGTGATGAGTCCACCATGTCAAAGAACAAGCTTGGGTTTGGTACTGCTTGTTGTTTAGGTAGTCTGCTGAGATACTTGTTGTGTTACTTGATATGCCTTGGGACTATAGTGCTTTTTGCTTGAGTTCTTGGTTGATAATTAAATGATTGAATTAAATTAATAAATAAATGATAATGGAGATTTGTAGGATTATTTACATTAGTGTACTCCTGATTCTTTGTTGCATTTATTTCCATTACTTTTTCTATATTCCTCACTAACAGTAGGGCACAAATCATGTGGTGGTTTCCTTCTGGGGTTAGGCTCACACCTTGTTTGGGTCCTGCTTTATGGCCCAAACAGGTTATATAGTTGCAGGTGTTGATAGGGATTGTGGCCCTTCTACTTTAGGTGCATTATTTCTGGTTGGAGTTAGAGAGAATAGGACCGAGCCTGGGATTGCGATGCTACTGGAGTAGTTGTTTACTCTTAATATTCTGTTCTTAGTTGTATTTAAGCACATTGTTGTGTTTTATTCTTTACATAGATACTTGCACCTATTTCATCTTGATCATCATTAATATATATATCCATTGCTTCATCTGTTTAGTTTCAGTTATTATATGATGTTTACTGCTTCCGCGATGGACTATTATTTCCTCTCCCTTTTATACTTTACCAAATGAGGGAATAGTTTCCCCAATGATTCACTAAGGACCTCACTACTAGTCAGCAGCCTCTGGCATTTGGGGAAAAGCACTTGAGGTCATGTGGCGAATCAGGCACGGGGAACCAGTTGAGTGGCTCTGGATTCGGGTAGTTACAATTATACTCCCCCAACATCAATTGGGGGAAAATCCCTAACAACCCATCACACAGTTATAAGAAAATTTAATTCAATTTTAAATAAAAACATTGAAAAATTAAAAAGGTGGCATACCGTTGTCATATAGTTGAAAATTATTGTGAAAATATCATTATGTCAACTCCTACGCATGAATCGTTAAAATAATTAACATAATAGGATGATTCTACCCTGTATAGTTTGAATGGCCTCATGACTATTAGGTTATATTAGTGATACAAGGTGGTAATAAATGGGGTTGAAAAGACATAAATAAAATTTTAAAGAGAGGAATTAAATTTTACAAATGATATTAATTATATTTATAGAGAAGTGAAATAAAAGAAAAAACACATGTTTTTTTATTGTAGTTCAGTCTATAGAGTTAAAAATCTACTATTATACCTCTCTACACGGTGATAGATACATTGTGAACTATTCCAAATTTTAATGGGAATCAAAAAGTAATTACAGAATTTGTATTTAAAAATTGGAGGGATTACCACATTGACATACATACTTTTGTATAGGGAGTCCCAACCCAAATACAATACTACATTTAGACTACAGGATTCAGAAGCTAAAATGTACTAACATTATAATCTCAGATTCATAAGATGATAACAGAAGAGATGAATAAAATATATTTTTTAAAATAATAACTAGAAAGTGAAAGCACATGAGATATGGGATGAATTTTTATAGAATTTAGCTACCAAATTAGATTAGATAGATAGAAGAAAAAAATGGTACTAGTTATTAAGATCCTGGTCTGCTTGTATCATTAAGAAAGTATATGGTGGAGATGATTGTATTCATCTAATGGGATATCATCTAATAATTGTGGAATTTTTCAACACAGAAATAATGTACAACACTTGGCATTAGCACACCCAAAAACTTTTCATACTATATCTCTTAGAAATATGAATGTTCTCATAAAATATGTATCATATTAGAATATATTAACTTATTCACCCATGTATTGTATAAAATCGCCTTCCCTTTCAAAATAAATATAAATAAAATATCCTAGAATTTGTTATAAAATTTTAAATTCAAATATAATAATAACATAATATCAGAGATATAGAGGGAGAGAAAATGTATAATACTATAATTGCATAGTAATCGCGCAACACATGAAAAAAAATTAAAAAAATAAAGAATGATTAAAAAATTGAAAAAATATTTTAAATTCATTAAAATATCTTTATAATAATATTTCAATGATATATCCCATGAATATAAAATATTTTATTTTGAAATATAAAATTAAAAAACTTTTTGTTGTAAAATGACTTGTAAATATACAGTGAAATTAAAAACATAATAACAACACATAAAATTTAATAAAACAAGATCTGATGATTCTAATATATTTTGATATTAATTAATAAATTATCATTGAAAAAAACTAAAAATAATAAAATAATTTGCGAGTTTAATGCTGTAAATTTCAACAATGAACATAATACACACTTTGATGTTTATAAAAAATATTGAAAATGAGTAAAATAGATCTGAAAGGTTCTATATAAGTAATTTGAATTTATAAATTCATTTTAAAGAATTAAATATATGAAACAAACATTCATAAAATTGATATAGGAAGCACAATGAAATCACAGAATAATTTTTTTGTAGGATTTCTATGTAGCCAAATTTACATACGTGAATTTCATATAATTGTTTCCCTCTATATAAGTCAATTGATAATATCAATGAATTTACATGAGGGATTTATGTAAGATATTAATTTAAATTATTCATGTAAGGTAATTCATAAATTAGTCTATTTTATAACATATTGTAATTTCTCACAAAGGAAGTTCACATATGGGAATTCCTAAAAATAGAACAAAATCAATTTTCAATTTTCAGGCCAGAGTCAAAACTTGTTAAAGGAATAATCAAATTTTATTCCTTTTGACTTATATTTATATAATATTATTATAATTAAAAATAATTACTGATCACATTGATAATATTTCTATAATTAATTTTATCATCAAAAAGTAGTGGAAATATTGTTCTGAAAAATATAAAAAAGATGAATAAAATATACATTGATTTAAAATATAATTTTAGACAATATATAGATTGATTTTTCAATATATTTCTTCTAGTTAAATGAATATAATCATATTATATTTCCAAATAAACTTAATTTGTAAAATTTATGTTCATAGGCTTTTGATATGGTTCAAATACTGAGGGTAAACGATTTGTTTCACTCACAATGTACATATTTCTCTTATGGTCGATCTGTTTCACTTACGGTCGATCCATTTCACTTACGGTCAATCTGTATCCCTTGTAGTTGATCTGTTTCACTTACATTAAATCAATTATTATTTGTAATTTTGATCCAAAATATGTAAAATGATATTTTAAGCCCCCGAATGACGTATATATCATAGGAAGACTTCATGAAACATGATGAGAGTGTTATGAGAAAAAAATATCAAATAAAAAGATAAATTAAGAAATTAATAAAATGATAATATCAAAAATATGTATACATTAATAAAAATACTAAGAAAATATATAATAAGTAAAAAAATATTATAAAATGTAATTAAACATAATGAAAAATATAAATGTTTGAAATATTAAAAAATATTGAGAGGAATTGTAATAAAAAAGAATAAAAATAAACGTAATAAATTTATTAAATATTCATCTATTTTTTATTTCAAACCCAAATATCCTTAACCCAAAAATTATGACCCTTTTGTAGGTAAACAAGAATGAATAATTTTTTTATGAAAATTTTCAAAGCACCCCAAAATATTTATCCACATTTAAAACCTATAATTAAATGAAATGTGTAAAATTTATTGGAGTTGTTAGAGAAGGAAAAAATAAATCTTTTAAAAAATAGAATTTTATGAGAACTAAATGTAAAAATTCTATTTTAACCTCATATATAAAGTAGTAGAGGTTTTTAAATAGTTATTTTACAAACATATATATACAAAAATTAAATAATAATAATCTTAACAATATATTCTAGTTTTACAAGATTTTACGTAAACCTAAAAATATATATTTATAAATATACTCAAGATCTCCCTAAACCCATGCATACATAAAACAATTAAGATTCCAAAATTCCATGTTCAAATTTAATTTTTTTTTTAAATATAGAAACAATTATTTTTGTTGTGAGTATTTGTTCATATTCATTTTCATTCGGATTAAATTCTCAAAAGACATCTCCCTTATTCAAATTATCTCCAAGAAAGTGAAATATAACATCAATATTAATTATTCTAGAATGTTGTAATGGATTATTTTAAATATAAATTCTTGATTTATCATCACAATTTATATTAAATTTATCAATATAATTATGAATACCACATAAATTTTTCTTAATCCATAAACATTATGCACAAAAACTAACTGGGAAAATATACTCAAAATCTGAAGTACATAGAGAAATAAAAAATTTCATATTATAAGTCCAAGAAATTAATCACATTGCAAGAAAACGACTCTTACCTGGTGTCCATTTCATATCATTTTTACTTCATCCCACATTAGATTCTAATTGGGATGTTAAATATAAATAATTTTACATATAATAAAACACCCTAGAGGTAACAGTTTTTTAAACATATCTATTTATTATTTTCACAATTTTACAATGAATCACTTTGGAATTAGTTCGATTTATTTTAAATAAAAATAACTAAACATGATATTGGTTCTATATTTAGTTAAATAAATCAACATACCTATTATGTCACAATAAATGTTAATATTAATAGATATACTATATGGATCAACATAAAACTTAAAACAAGTACACATATGATTTTTCATAGACATATGAGTATTGATAACAAAACTTTTAACCAACTATTTAGCTTACTTGGACTGACTATGAAATATCTCATCTTTTTTGAGTAATTTTATGTCTAGGAAATAAATTTAATTCTCCCCTTAAGTTCATATAAACCTTAAATGACATTAAAATAGAAAAATAATTACAAATAAATTCACTAGAGGAACCATAATCTATATCATCAATATAAATTTTTACAATTAAAATATGATTAGAAGTTATTTTAATAAAAATATTGGACTAACATTACATATCTAGAAACTGTTATTCAATTAAAATAAATAAATAAATTCATATGAAGCGTCGTGTTATTTTTTAAAACTATACAATGATTTTAGATCATTTAAAAACATGATTCGTATGTTGTTAATTTTTAAAACTAGTTGTTGGTCAATATAAAATTACAATATTATTAAACTATTTAAGAAAGAACATTTAACAATAATTTGAAACAATTTAATACCTTGAAAACCCAAAAAATATAATAATATCATAATAACCTCTAACATGGAAATATATAAAAATTAATCTTCTGTGGTTATACCTTATTCTTGATATTGTCATTAGGAAACAAGTATGGATTTTTTTTGTCAGTCTATCCAAATTCATCAATATTTTTTCTATATATACATTTAGTTCTAATTTTTTTCTTATCCGTAGTAACTTATAAAATAGACTAAAGAACATTTCTAACAAACTAATCAAGAGCACCTTTCATAGAAATAATCCATTTAGTATCATTTTAAGAATCTAAAACATTACTTGGAACTTGATTACAAATAAAATAAGAATTTTCATGAAAATTTAAAATAAAATTTATTTTTTTAAAACCAGAATCAATATTCCCAATTATATTTTTAATAATAATATATTTATGAATATTCCATGATCTTGGATTAGGTCAAGAATGAGTATATTTCCCATAAATAGATTCATCCTTATCCTGAGGTTTTTCTTCAATAAAATTAAAATCTATATACTCATTTTTTAAAATATTAGAATCATTATTTTCTTCAAACATATAATTAAGGCATTCTTCAATAACAAATGATAATTTGTAAAAAAATTAATAAATAGTATTATTATAATAAGAAAGAAAATTATTTTTATCTCTTTTTTCATAAAATATATCTAAATTATCTTTTGAATCCAAAATATAAACATTAAAACTAAAATCTCTAAAATAAACAACATTGTGATTTTTATCTTTTAAAAAAACCTAGGATGATTTAATAAGAAAATTAATGATAATAATTATATTTAATATATAAAAATAAAAAAAAATGAATCATCCTAAAAATATCTATGAAAATTATATTCACTTAACATAGTTTTCTTCATTTCAATAATAGTTTTATTTATTCTTTATAAAAATTCATTTTGTGGTGTTCAATGTGTAAAGAAGTTATGACAAAAACATTATTTTCAAAAAATTCTTCAAAAAATAATTAATAAATTAAAATATTTTGTCTATATGAATAAAAAAATTCAATCTTTTTTATTTTGAAATATATTAAAAAAAGTAATAAATCTTGAAAATATATTATTTTGTGAGAAATAAATTGAACCCGTGTAAATATTCTATAATAATCAATAATAACTAATTTATATTTCATTTCATCAAGTATAAAAATATGATTAGGACTATATAGTTATGAATGTACTAACTGTAAGTTATATTAGTACTTATCTGAATGATAGGCCTCAATGAAACAATTCATTATTTCACTTTAATTCAAGTGTAAAAAACATGGTGTAATTATTTCATTGAGTTTTGTAATTAAAACCCATTCTCATGTTATGATTTATTATATCACACTGTGATATTTACAAGACCCTATTTTTAATTTCAATTAGTGATATCACAATGCACATAATTCAAACACTTAACATGTATAACAATTAGTTCATCAAAATCAATTGCATAAATATTTCCCCTCTGATTTTTATATAATAATAAATAATTATCTTTTAGAACTAAATAATAATCATTTTGAAATTAAAATTCCATTCCATCATCATATAACTGATATATAGTAGTTAAATTATGTTTTAAACCTACAATCGTTAATACTAAAAATAAATGTTTAATTAAAAATACGAACTTTATGAAAAAAAATTAATTGGACCTTGAAATTATCAAAAAATGTAATAGTCCTTCTATCAAATGTGTTGTAATGGTAAAAATTAATGGTCCTCTGGTTGCGTTCCTATAGAATTTATTTTTCATTTCCCTTATTGTTATTCATAAATTCTCACATTTTCCCTTCAAAAATTAATTACATGGAAATTTTGGATCCAATGATACACTGGGTCCAATCCAATTAGTAATATAATTTTTTTTGGTACCCATAAAATATTTTAAACAATTACTATATGGTACTCTAGATAAAATATATTTAGAAATATGAGTCTATATGAATACCAATGAACAATTGAATGTTGGAGATCAATCATTTTTATAGATCCAATTCATTACTCATTGAAAACATGTAACGATATAAGTGAAGCCATTTTTTCTTTTAGAAGAATTAATTAAAATCATTTGGGTAATCACTTATCATATCCAATACCATAATTATTTTTAATTATTATATTAAAAAATTTAATTTTATTATATTTATCAAAAACCCAATGAAAATTAAAAAATATTTTCTTATGACATTGAACATCCTTTTTCAAATTTTAATTTATATAATGAGAGGATTTTAATTTACTATCAATTGTATAATGAGAATAAGAAGTAGTATTCCATAGTTTTTCATTATCTTATAAAATTATTAATTTTTTAGAATTAGGGTTTTCATTTTTTTTCATTAATATTATTATATAAATCATATTTTTGGAAAATATCCTTTCTCACCGTTTCAATTTCATCATTTAACTCAGAAGCATTCATATCATTAGAATCATATATTGAATCATACCTGTAAACACCCTGAAATATCAAGGAATTTTATTTTTAAATAAATTGGAATTTTACAAGTCCGTGGCTACTGACGACACTTGATTATGAGGCCCGATGTGCCCAGAATCAATTTCCAAAGTTTAGCTCAGGTACGTTCAGTGAACAAACGAGCGGGTTTTTCTATCTTCTGAGTCGTTGCTCGGAATTGAAATCTGAGGGCACCGATGAACTCGCAACACCAGTAATTTCTTAAGGGGACCATTATCGCGGTTACGTTTTGAGCACGGTGGAAGTAAATTTTTGGGATTTATTCCTTAAAATTAAATAATATTTTAGTGGTGCACACAATTTTATTTTGTGAGGTGGAGCCCAAACGGTCCCAACCTTCAACTCCACATTTATTTCCCTGTTGTTTCCATTGACTTTTCTCAATTAATAACCCCCCTTTTGCATAATTACCTTGGTTATGATGGAGCCTTCCTGCCTCCCTCATTATTTTAACGTGCCAAAAAATTAATTTAATGACAGCATTAAAATAATTGTTACCTCTTGGAATTAATATGGGTTTCTCAAAAATTCTTTTAATTGGGAGCCTCTTTTCATTTTTGTTGGCGGATCTCTTTGAAAAAAGACTCTGGAGGATTAAAGGGAGGCGAACCGTTCATCAACAAAGAAAACCCCCAGTGAAGAACGTGAGGAACTACTTCCTTGGACGCACCTCGACGTCAAGAGCCTTCGCTGCCTACGACAGCGACGTCTCCTTCGACGAAGAACGTTGGTTCAGCGTAGAACGACAACGTGCCACCCTTTCTCTTCCCGCGACAAGAGAGGAGACGCCGCTTCCTACTTAGCGAACTCCGACGTAACCTTCAAACCCTTTCCCCGCAACTCCAACCACCGCAACGCCGACATTTGTCATTGTTTGTTGAGGTAGGGTAATTTGATTATTTCCTTATGTGACTTATGCCCTCGGCATTGCGTGTAATTGTTGAGTGATGTTTTGTACCACTAACACGGTGGGTATGGACTAACAAACAAGTCAGAACCCACCGCTATTTTTTTGTTCTTGATGTGTGGAATATTTGGCGACGACGAATCGGGACCGAAATGGCGATTGGAGTCCTTCGTATTGATGTACGGGTCCCGAGACGACTACAGGTGCAGACGGGAGCAAAACCGGACCACCGGAATGACTCCTGGGGCCCTCAAAAGCCCCCGCCGGTGCGGCGGCACCGCTGGAAGAAGCTCTCCGCAGCTTCAACCGTGCAGAGAGGGCAGGATCCCATGGTCGCGCGGGATCCAGGGGAGCCAGTGGTGCTACCCTGGTGTCGCGTCCATGGAAAGCGTGCCCCCCCCCCCCCCCCCCGCTCACCTCGCTGGCCGCGCCCGCGCACCCCCCCGGCCGGGCCGGGCCGCGCCCAGCCAGGCTAGGCCATGCCCTACTGGGCTAGACCCGGACCTGGGTCGGGTTGGCCTGGATCGGGCTGACCCAGGGGGGTCTGGGCCGGGTCGGACCGGGCCCAGAACCCCACTTCGGACCGTTTTTTTCCTTTTGCCCATGATTTGAGCTACAGACCTCCGATCGACGCACCGTCAGTTGCGTAGGAATCTTTGGATAGAGATGGTAATTTGGTATATTAAACTAGAGATTTCATCAAAGTTCAGTTACAGCGGGGTTGGTTTGAACCCAAAACCAACCGGACCCTTGGAGCGGAAACGATTATAACTTAAGGACCAGACGTCTGTTTGAGGTGCTGTCAACTGCGTTGAATTACTCTTGATGAGACGGTCCTTTTGGATTACTCCGATTGAGGTGTGGACGCAGCTGGAGTATGGTCGGGTTGGTTTTAGCTTAAAAACCAACCGGGCCCCTGGAATGGAAACGTAAATAACTCTCAGACCAGGTGTCTGATTGACGCACCGTCTATCGCGTTGGGTCTCTTTTGACGAGATTGAACTTTTAGATACATCAAATCTGGACTTCATGACAGTTTATGTATCAAATATCTTGCTCGAGGAGCGGACCCTCCTGAAATTGAGCATGCTCTGTGCGGGAACCCTAGAGCTAGCATCGACTGCGACGATGACGACTGTACTTAGATCCTTCGTGGTTTCGGTAGCGAGGATGACTGTACATGGATCCTCCGTGGGTTTGGAAGCGAGGACAATTGTACATGGATCCTCTGTGGGTTCAGTAGTGAGGACCACTTTACATGGATCCTCTGTGGGTTCGGTAGCGAGGACAATTGTACATGGATCCTTCGTGGGTTCTTCAGCAAGGGCGACGGTACGTGGATCCTGCGTGGGTTCGACGGCGATGATGTTTTTACTAGGATACTCTATGTGTCTGATAGCGATGACTACAGTTCTTGTATCCTACGTGGGGCTGACAGTATGACCTCTGTACTTGTATCCTACGTGGGTCCGACAGAGTAGCTGGCCTTGTATCCTAGGTGGGTCTGACAGCTTAGCTGGTCTCGTATCCTATGTGGGTCCGACAACTTAGATGAATCAATGACTACACTTGATCATCTCTATCGCTATACCAAAGATGTATACCTGTGTGAGCTGAGTCTTGATTTTCAATCATTATCATCGATGTGATTGAGTTGCTTTCTTGTGTGGACTGGGTTTTGTTTTCTTATGTGGACTGGGTTGCGCTTGGGATTGAGAGTTGGAGACAAACTGTAACTGAGGACTTAGGTATATGTATGGGAATATACCTATATAGTGTTGATTGATACATCGTGATTGTATTGTTTATTTGTGCTTTATCCTTCTTGGATTCTGAGAGACCTATGGGGGTATCGGTGTCCCTACTGAGTATCGTTTACTCAACCCTGAACGGGTTATGCCCGCACTATGTTGTGTTGGATGCAGACGATGGGCAGCATTGATCGAGGTGGAGGCTTGAGGAGTTGGATGGTACCCGGAGGTTGACCACCTGGCAGGATGTACACGGAGTGGAATTCTGGACTCGAGGAGCTGAGGAGACTATCTGTACCCACCGTTCAGGTGGGATTTCTAGAGGATGACTCGGTGCTACTATTTTACATACTATTGTTGTACTCCCATTTCATTTTTACTATACTTTCAGTTGGGTTTGTAAACTGGCCCATTTACTTTTTAGCACTTACCTTGTACCCAGTTTTACTTAGTCCTACTTCACTTGCATACTCTGTTGTGTTTGTTTACTTATAAAGGAAATGCCTTCCCTTTTTTTGAGATTTATGCCTTAAGTGCTAGTCCCCAACCCCTGGCCTATGGAAGGTGGTCTTGGGGTAGTCACGGCATAGGTCCCGAGGACGAGTCATGACAAATTGTTATTAGAGGAGTCGTTTCTACCACAGAAATCATGACTCTGATGTTTCCTTTATGTGTAGAAATAGTGTTAAGATTATTGAGTGTGGTTTTAGTCCAGTCAGTCCAGTGTTGGTGCGGTGGCCGACATATCCATACACCAGGACCCTGACCTCTGATTTCCGACTCAATGCACGAAAACACTGATTGTGTGTGTCCCTTTCAAAAGTTTTCTTTTTGATTACATGGTGTCAGCTCACCAGGTATACTAGTTGACCATGGTGCACCTGTTTCTTTTCAGAATGGCCCCACGAAGGCAGCCAGCTAGGGTTCCTAGCTATGTGCGGGATGACAGCCCACCAAGCGAAAAGGCTTTGGTGTAGGGCCCCATTATAGTGGAGGCACCTTCGGTACCACTACAAACTGAGACACCGATGCTACCAGCCCCAGTGACAGAGAGTGAATGCCGCATGAGCACGTTGCACGAGTTTCAGAGATAGAGGCTGCCCAGGTTCCGTGGCGAGACGAGTACTCAGGTAGCCGAGGATTGGATGGAGGCTATCGTCATAATCTTCAGATTGGTATAGAAACCAGCTGACCTTATGGTGATACTTTATGTGAGTCTCCTTCAGGTGGCAACAGGTAGATAGTTGATCCTGATTCTCTAGGGGAACGAAGAGGCATATTTACTTTAGACGGACTTCAAGAGCCTCTTTCTCTCGGAGTTTGTTCTAACCACCCTCTGTGTGGTGCACATCTAGGAGTTACTACAGCTGCATCATGGAAACATGTCAGTAGCCCTGTACTCGGCGAGATTTACCGACCTCCCGTGCTACTCCACGGACATGGTATGAGAACCATTCTTCATGGCTCAGACCTTTGAGCAACAACTCGGACATGAGATTAGGGATTCTATGATCTCCCACAACATCCCGACGCAAGAGGGGGTGATGGAGAGATCCATTATAGTGGAGAGTTTTCTCTTTGAGCAGTCACCACCGGCGAGACCATCCGCAGGACGACACATAGTTGAGTCTTCTGCAGCCGGCAGTAGACAACTGACAAAAAGGTCCAACCGGACCAAGAGATCATATGAGCGATATCAGGATACAGGTTTGGTTGTAGAGGGCACACAAAACAGAGCTAGCCATACGAGGAGTATGCAGTGCTATGCATGCGGCGGGCAGGGTCAATTGGCTCAAAACTGCCCAACCCGCCCTGCAGATGAGCAGCAGGAGATTGAGGGACCTCCCAGGCAGAGGTTCGACCGTGAAGGTCTGCCGAGAGTAGGCGGACATGACAGAAGGGCTGGCCAAGCAGTAGGTGGTGGATGACATTTCGAGGCCCAACCACCACCACCACCAGTAGGACCACCCTGACCGCAGGGAACGGCTGGACAGGGGAGAGCTCAGCTTCAGGCAGCTGAGGCCTACAACCAAAGAGCTTCGAGAGCAGATGGAAAGGGGCAGGACTAGCTCTAGGAATGGAGACTTTTGTTCATGATTCTTCTATCTTTGTTAATGTCGTTGTTTTTTGGATTCTTTGTTCCTTTGTACTTTGAGCTGCAGTAATAAAATATACTTGTTCTTGTGACAATTTCTTCCCTGCCCTTTTTAAGTGGTTGATACTGAGATGTTCCGGTTAAAACCATTTACATGACCCTCACTTTCTAGATTTCTACTAGAGGAGACCAAGTGACCACACACTGATGTCGACAGTGTGACTCGACCCTTGGAGGTGAGAGTAATTGTTAGATCTTTTGGTAGTAGCGTCGAGGCCTTACGACGATGTATATGGCATGAAAAAGTACCGTGCATGTCAGGATTGACTGTATTAGGCAAAGAATGTGTTTCATCCAAGTGGTGATATCAGATTTCTCTTTCAGGGAAAGGAGAAATCTTAGAATCCCTTTTAGGACATAAGTTAAAAGGGGTGTATTCGAGTTCTTTACAACGGGTAGTCACACCCATGGTTCTTTGAGCGAACGGTTTATGATCTAGTCTCAAGTGTGTCTTCTCATAGAAGGACCATGAACTGAGACGATGTTGTTGTATTGAGTTGCACGGGGACTATGAATTTGAGATAGTACGTACTGTTGGGAAGGGGAATGCTGTAGCAAAGTTCATTTCACGATGCCTCACTTGTAAGCAAGTGAAGGTAGAGCACCAGGTATCGGAAAATATGGTTCTGCCCTTAGAAGTCCCGGAGTGGAAGTGGGACGGAATATCCATTGTTTTCATGAAGGGGTTTCCACGTACATCCAGAGGACACGACTCTATCTAGGTGATCATAGACTTACTCACCAAGTCTTCCCACTTTCTACCGATCAGGGAGCAGTGCTTAGTAGAGAGATTAGGACGCCTCTATGTTCAGGAGATTGTATGAATGCATAGTGTTCCATCATATATCGTCTCTGATTGAGATGATCACTTTACTTCCCGACTTTGGAAGGGGTTACAGGAGGCTTTTGGGACACAAATATGCCTGAGCACTTCCTTTCACCCTCAGACGGATGGCCAGATAGTGAGGACCATTCAGACACTCGAGGACATGCTCTGTGCATGTGTTCTTCACTTTGGTCGCATATGGGAGGATCACCTACCCTTGGTGGATTTTGCGTACAACAACAGCTACCACTCCACCATAAGGATGTTACCATACGAGGAACTGTATGACCGACCATGCAGATCACCTCTGTGCTGGACTGACCTAGGGGAGTCTACACTTGTAGGACTAGAGATGGTTCTGGCTATGACAGAGAAGGTGAAGATCATCCAGGAGCGGATGAGGACTGCACAGAGAAGGCAGAAGTCTTATGCAGATAGGAGGCGGAGACCACTGGAGTTCGAGGATTGCGACCACATTTTTTAAGGGTCTCACCTCGATGTGGATTACAAAGATTTGTTAGGGGATTCAAGTTATCTCCACACTTTATCAGGCCTTTTTAGGTCCTCAGCAGTGTAGGCGAGGTGGCTTACTGCCTGGCCCTTCCACCTTAGTTGCACTGGGTGCACGATGTCTTCCACCTGTCTGAGCTGAGGAGATGTGTGCACAACCCGAAACATATCCTCGACCACGAGGAGCTATACATCGATGACAGGGAGACATTTGAGCAGGTCCCGGTGGAGGTCAAGGATCGACAGGAGATGTTCCTATGTGGGCGGTCAATTCCTCTTGTGCGTTTTCGTTGGCAGCATTGGAACCTCCAAGAGAGCACATGGGAGCAGGAGGCTCAGATGCGTGCTCATTACCCTCATTAGTTTCCCTAGTTTATGTTCTATCTTTACGGGAACGTAATGCCCTGAGGTGGGAGTAATGTAAAGACCCTGAAATTTCAAGGGATTTTTTTAAATACTTTGGAATTTAATGAGTATGTGACTTCTGACGTCACTTGATTCCGAGGCCCTGTGTGCCCAAAGTCAATTTCCAAAGTTTAGATCAAGTACGTTCATTGAACGAACGAGCAAGTTTTTCTATCTTTTGAGTCAGTGCTCAGAATTGAAATCTGAGGGCACCGATGAACTTTCAGTGCCGGTAATTTCTTAAGGGGACATTTACCGCTGTTTCCTTTTGAGCGGGGTGGAAGTAAATTTTTGGGATTTATTTTTAAAAATTAAATAAAATTTCAGTGCTGCACAAAATTTTATTTTGTGAGGTGGATCCCACACGAGCCCAACCTTCAACTCCCCATTTATTTCCATGTTGTTTCCTTTGACTTTTCCTCATTAATAACCCCCATTTTTCTTAATTACCTTGGTTCTGATGGAGCCCTCCTGCCTCCCTCATTCTTTTAACGTGCCAACCAATTAATTTAATGTCAGCATTGAATTAATTGTTACCTCTTGGAATTAATATGGGTTGCTCAAAAATTCTTTTAATTGGGAGCCTCTTTTATTTTTTGTAGGCAGATCTCTTTGGAAAAAGACTCTGGATAATTAAAGGGAGGTGAACCATTATTCAACGAAGAACACCCCCAACTAAGAACACGAGGAACTTCTTCCTTGGACGCACCTCGACGTCCAGAGCCTTCGTTACCTATGACAACGACGTCTCCTTCGACAGAGAATTCCGGTTCCGCATATAATGATGACGTTCCACCCTTACTCTTCCCACGACAAGAGAGGAGACGTCGCTTCCTCCTTGGTGCACTCCGACGTCGCCTACGAACCCTTCCCCGCGACGTCATCCACCGGAATCCCGATGTCCGTCATCGTTTGTTGAGGTAGTGGAATTTGTATATTTCATTATTTGATTTATTCCATTGGCATGGTGTGTAATTGTTGGGTGATGTTTTGAACCACTAACGCGGTGGGTACGGACTAATGAACAAGTCCTAACCCGCTGCTATTTTTTTCATAATGCACGGAATATTTGTCGACGACGAAGCGGGACAGAAATGGCGATTGGAGGCCTTTTAAGTGATGTAAGGGTCCAAAGATGACTTCAGGTGCAGACAGGAGAAAAATAGGACCACCACAATGACTCTAGGGGCCCATGGAAGCCCCCGACAGCACAGGTCGCCGGCGCGGCAGCACCCCGGCGTGTCACCGGCAGAAGCCCGCCGCGGCAGAAGCCCGCCGCGGCTGAAGCCATGGTGGCAAGGGCGGGATCTCGCGTCCGCGTGGGGTCCAGGGGAGCCAGCGGCGCCACCCTGGCGCCCCGTCCGTGAAACCCCCCCCCCCCCTCCCCCCTCGCGCGACACGCTAGACAAGCCTGGCCGGGCTGGACCCAGACCCGGTTCGGGCCGACCCGGGGGGGTTGGGCTGGGTCGGACCGGGCCCAGACCCCCACGTCGGACCGTTTTCGGTCATTTGACCATAACTTGAGATATAGACCTCCGATAAATTCACCGTTAGTTTCATAGGAATCCTTGGATCAATATGGTCGATTTGGTATATTTCACTCGAGGTTTCGGCAAATCCTGGGTATGGATGGGTTGGTTCGAACTTGAAACCAACCATGCCCTTGGAGTTGAAACGCTTATAACTTAACGACCAGACGTTCGATTGACATGCCGTCAATTGTCTTGAATTCCTATTGATGAGACAGTCCTTTTGACATACTCGGCTTGAGGTTCGGACACAACTGGAGTACGGTCAGGTTAGTTTTAGCTTAAAAACCAACAGGGCCCCTAGAACAGAAAAGCCAATAACTCTCAGACCGGGTGTCCGATTGACGCACTGTCTGTCACGTTGGGTCTATTTTGATGAGACAGAACTTTTGGATACATAAAATTTGGACATCATGATAGATGATGCATCGAATATCTTGCTCGAGGAGTGGACCCTCCTGGAATTGAGCATGCTATGTAAGGGAACCCTAGAGCTGGATGCGACTACGATGATGACGACTGTACTTGGATCATCTATGGGTTCGGCAGTGAGGACGAATGTACTTGGATCCTCCGTCGTTTCGGCAGAGAGGAGTACTATACTTGGATCCTCCGTGGGTTCAGCGGCGAGGACGACTATACTTGGATCCTCCGTGGGTTCGGCAGCGAGGGCGGCTGTACTTGGATCCTCCGTGGGTTCGACGGTGATGACGACTGTACTGGGATCCTCTGTGGGTCTGACAGCGATTAATACTGTTCTTAAATCCTAAGTGGGTCTGAAAGTATGACCAATGTACTTGTATCCTTAGTGGGTCCGGCATAGTAGTTGTCCTTGTATCCTATGTGGGTCTGACAGCTTAGATGGTCTCGTATCCTATGTGGGTCTGACAACTTTGATGAATCAGGGACTACATCTGATCATCTCTATCTCTATACAAAATATGTATACCTGTGTGAGCTGAGACATGATTTTCAATCATTATCATCGACGTGATTGACTTTCTTTCCTATGTAGACAGGGTTGTGTTTTACTATGTGGATTGGGTTGTTCTTGGGCTTGAAAGTTGGAGACGAACTGTAACTGAGAACTTAGGTATATGTATGACACATACCTAAGTAATGTCGATTGATAATTTTTGATTTTATCTTTTCTTTGCGGTCTATCCTTCATGGATTCTGAGAGACCTTCGGGGGTCTCGGGTTCCCTACTGTGTATCGTTTACTCACCCCTGCACAGGCTATGCCCGCACTACATTGTGTTGGATACAGAGGACAGGCAGCACTGATCGAGGTGGAGGCTTGATTAGCTGGACAGTACCTGGAGGTGGACCACATGGCAGGACGTACACGGAGCGGACGGCCGGACCCGAGGAGCTGAGGAGACTCTCTGTACCCACCCTTCAGGTGGGATTTCCAGAGAATGAATCGGTGATCCTATTTTACTTACTGTTGTTGTACTCCCCTTTCAGTTGTACTGTACTTTCAGTTGGGTTTGTATACTGGCCCATTTACTTTTCAGCACTTACCTTGTACCCAGTTTTACTTAGTGCTACTTCACTTGCGTACTCTGTTGTGTTTGTTTACTTATAAAGGCAATCCCTTCCATTCTTTCAAGATATACGCTTTTTATGCTAGTCGCCAGCCCATGGCCTATGGAAGGCGGGGTTGGGGTAGTCATGACATGGGCCCCAAGGATGGGTCGTGACAAATTGGTATCAGAGGAGTCGGTTCTACCGCAAAACTCAGAACTCTGATCTTTCTTTTCAGTCCAGGGAGTCTATTGTTGGTGTGGCGGCCGACGTAACCATACACCAGGACCCTGACCTCTGATTTCCAACTCAGTACACGAAAACACTGATTGCGTGTCTTTCAAAAGATTTCTTTGTGATTTCTTTGTGTGAGCTAACATGGTATACTTTTTGACAGTAGCGCACCTGTTTCTTTTCAAGATAGCCCCACGAAGGCAGCCAGCCAGTGTTCCTAGTAACATGTGGGATGGCAGCCCACCGAGCGACGAGGCATCGGTGCAGGGCCCCATTATATAGGAGGCATCATCGGTACCACTATTTGTTGAGCCACCGATGCTACCAGCCCCAGCGGCGGAGAGTGAACGTTGCCTGAGTGCGTTGCACGAATTTCAGAGACAGAGGTCACCCAGGATCCGTGAGGAGACGGATCCTCAGGCAGCCGAGGATTGGATAGAGGCTATTGTCAGAGTCTTCAGATTTGTAGGGACACTAGAAGACCTTATGGTGATCCTTTCTGCGAGTCTCCTTCACGTGGAAGCAGGTATATAGTGGAGCCTGATGCTCCAGGTTCACGACGAGGCATATTTACTTTGGACGGACTTCGAGAGACTCTTCTGCTCGGAGTTTTTTCCTTCCAACCTCCGTGTGGTTCACATCTAGGAGTTACTATAGGTACGGCAGGGCAGCATGTTAGTATCCCAGTACTCGGAAAGATTTAACGACCTCTCATGCTACTCCATGGACATGGTATGGGACCCATTCTCCCAGGCCCAGACCATTGAGAAAGGACTCAGATATGAGATTATGGCTTCGATGATCTCCCTCAACATCCCAACGCAAGCAGGGGAGATGGAGAGAGCCCTTCTAGTGGAGAGTTTTCTCGCTGAGCAGTCACAAGCAGCAAGACCCTGTGTAGGATGACACATATCGAAGTCTTCTACAGCCGACATCAGATAGCTGACACAGAGGTCCAATTAGACCAGGACATCATATGATTGATCTCAGGATACATGTTTGGTTGTGCGGGGAACAAGAAATAGAGCCATCCATACGAGGATCAGGCAGTGCTATGCATGCGGCGAGCAGGGTCACATGGCTCGAGACTGCCCGAACTTCCCTAGAGATGAGAAGCAGGAGGTAGAGGGACCTCTCAGATAGAGGTTCTACCATGATGGTCCTCCGGGAGCAGGAGGACATGACAGAAGGGCTGGCTAAGAAGTGGGTGGTGGATGACGTTTTGAGGCTCTACCACCACCACAACCACCAGGTGGACCACCCCGACCGCAGGGAATGGCTGGATAGGGGAGAGCTCAGCTTCATGCAGCTGAGGCATACGACCATAGAGCTCCGGGAGCAGACGGGCAGGAGCGGGACTAGCTCCAGGCATGGAGAATTTTGTTAAAGATGATTCTAGCTTTGTTAATTTCATTGTCTGTGGATGCTTTGTGCCTTTTTACATTGAGATACAGTAATAAAAGACACTTGTTCTTGTGATGTTTTCTTCCCTATCCTTTTTATGTGGTTGATAATGAGAGGTTCTGGTTAAAAGCATTGACTTGAATCTCACTTTCGAGATTCCTACTGGAGGAGACCTACTGACCACACACTACTGCCGACTGTGTGACTCGACCCTTGGAGGAGAGAGTAACGGTTAGATCTCTTGGTAGTAGTGTCAAGGCCTTACAACGTCGTCCATGGCATGAAATAGTACCGTTCATGTCAGGATCGACTATATTAGGAAAAGAACGTGTTTCATCTAGGAGATGAGATCAGATTTCTCTTTACGGCAAAGGAGAAATCTCAGCAGCTCTTATAGGAAGTAAGAAAAAAGGGATGTATTCGAGTTCTTTACAATGGCTAGTCGCACCCATGGTTCATTGAGTGAAGGGTTTACGGTCTAATATAATTTTAAAAGTCTCAGGTGTGTCTTCTCATAGAAGGGCCAGGACCTGAGACGGTGTCGTTGTATTGAGTTCCACGGGGACTATGACTTTGAGATAGTCTATACTCTTGGTAAGGGGAACACTATAGCAGAGCTCATTTCACGATTCCTCACTTGTCAGCAAGTGAAGGTGGAGCACCATGTACCAGCAGACATGGTGCATCCCATAGAGGTCCTGAAGTTGAAGTGGGATAGAATATCCATAGTTTTCATAACGGGGTTACCATGTACATCCAGAGGAAACGACTCTATCTGGGTGATCGTAGACCGAATCAACAAGTCATCCCACTTCTTACCGATTAGGGATCAGGGCTCAGTAGATAGCTTTGGACACCTGTACGTCGAAAATATAGTATGAATCCATGGTGTACCATCATCTATCATATCTGATCGAGATGCTCTCTTTACTTCCCAGCTTTGGAAGGGGTTACCAGAGGCGTTTGGGACATAGCTATGCCTGAGCACTGCCTTTCACCCTCATACAGATGACCAAATAGAGAGGACAATTCAGACTCTTGAGGACATGCTCCGTGTATGAGTCCTTGACATAGGTCGCATATGGGAGGATCACCTACCCTTGGTGGAGTTTTCGTAAAACAACAACTACCACTCCACCATCGGGATGGCACCATACGAGGCACTGTACGGATGACCATGTAGATCACCTATGTGCTAGACTGACCCAGGGGAGTCAGCACTCGTAGGACCAAAGATGGTTTGGGCTACAACGGAGAAGGTGCAGATCATCTAGGAGAGGATGAGGACTACACAAAGCAAGCATAAGTCCTATGATTTTAGGAGGCAGAGACCACTGGAGTTCGAGGATGGAAACCACGGTTTTTTATGGGTCTCACCTCAACATGGAATATAGAGATTTGGTCGGGGTGGAATGTTATTTCCGCACTTCATCGAGCATTTTTCGGTCCTCAGTAGAGTTGGCGAGGTGGATTACAGCCTGGCCCTTCCACCTCAGTTATACCGGGTGCACGAAGTCTTCCACGTGTCTCAGCAGAGGAGATACGTGCACGACGTGATGCATATCATCGACCACGGGGAGCTGGACATCGATGATGGGGCGAAATTTGTGGAGGTCCTGGTGGAGATTGAGGATCGACAGGAGCGGGTCCTACGTGGGATGTCAATTCTTCTTTTGCGCTTTCGTTGGAATCACGGGAACCTCCAAGAGAGAACATGGGAGAGGGAGGCTCAAGTGCGTGCTCAGTACCATCATTTGTTTCCCTAGTTTATGTAATATCTTTCTGGGGACATAAAGCCTTGAGGTGAGAGTAATTTAAAGACCCTTAAATTTCAACAATTTTTTTTTCAAATACTTTGGAATTTTACGAGTTTGTGGCTTCTAACGGCACTCCATTCTGAGGCCCGGTGTTCCCGAAATCAATTTATGAAGTTTAGCTCTGGTACATTCAGTGAACGAATGAGAGGGTTTTTCTATCTTTTGAGCCGGTGCTCAGAATTGAAATCTGAGGCCACCGATTAACTCGCAGCACCAATAATTTCATAAGGGGACCATTACCGCGGTTGCATTTTGAGCAGGGGGAAGTGAATTTCTGGGATTTATTCCAAAAAATTAATTAAAATTTTAAGGGTGCACAAAATTTAATTTTGTCAGGTAGAGCCCAGATGATCCCAACCTTCAACTACGCATTTATTTTCCTGCTGTTTCCTTTGAATTTTTCCCATTAATAACACCCCTTTTGCTTAATTTCCTTGTTTATGATAGAGCCATCCTGCATCCCTCATTCTTTTAACGTGCAAACCAATTAATTTAATATGAACGTAAAATTAATTGTTACCTCTTGGAATTAATATGGGTTTCTCAAAAATTCTTTTAATTGGGAGCCTTTTTTCCATTTTGTTGGAGGATCTCTTTGGAAAAAGACTTGGGAGGATTAATGGGAGGTGAACCATTCTTCAACGAAGAATACCCTCGGTGAAGAACGCGAGGAAATCTTCCTTGGACACACCTCGATGTTAAGAGACCTCGTCACCTACGACAGTGATGTCTCCTTCGACAATGAATGCCGGTTCCACGTAGAATGATGATGCGCCAGCCTTACTCTTCCTGTGACAAGAGAGGAGACGACGTTTCCTCCTCGGCTCACTCCGACGTCGCGTATGAACCCTTTCCCTGTGACTCCGTCCACCGCAACGCCGACGTTCGTCATTTTATATTGAGGTAGGGGAATTTTTATATTTCATTATATGATTTATTCCCTTGGAATGGCATGTAATTCTTGGGTGATGTTTTGAATCACTAACGTGGTGGGTACGGACTAACGAACTAGTCCAAACCCACCGCTATTTTTTTGTTTATGATGCACGAAATATTTGGCGATGATGAAGCGGGACCGAAATGGTGATTATTGGCCTTAGCAGTGATATACGAGTCCCGAGACGACTACAAGCGCAGACGGGAGCAAAATCGGACCACTGGAAGGACTCCGGCGGGCCCGGGAAGCCCCCGGCGGCGCCCCGGTGTGCCTCCGCCAGAAGCCTGCCGCGACGGCGAGGGTGGGATCCCGCGCCGGTGAGGGTGGGATCCCGCGGCCACGCGGGATCCAGGGGAGCCATCAGCACCACCCTGGTGCCGCGTCCCGGAAAACGAGGGTCCCCCCCCGGCTCGCTGGCCGAGCCAGCGCACCCCCCCCCCCCTCGGCCGTGCCGGGGCGGGTCGTGCAGACTGGGCTGCGCCGGCCATGCCGGGCCGCGCCCAGCCGGGATAGACCCAAACCTGGGTCGGGTCGACCCAGTTTGGGCTGACCCGAGGGGGGGGGGGGGGTGGGTTGTGCCTGGCGGACCGGGCCTAGACCCCCACAACGGACCGTTTTCGGTCTATTTCCCATAACATGTGCTACGAACCTACGATCGACGCACCATCAGTTTCCTAGGAATCCTTGGATCGAGATGGTCGTTTCGATATATTCCAATTGAGGTTTCGACAAAGTTTTTGTACAGTCGGGTTGGTTCGAACCTGAAACCAACTGGGCCCTTGAAGAGGATACACTTATAACTTAAGGAACAGATGCCCATTTGATGTTCCATCAACCACGTTGAATTCCTCATGATGAGATGGTCATTTTGGCTTACTCTGCATAAGGTTTGGATGTATCTGCAGTACGGTCGGGTTGGTTTTAGCTTAAAAACTAACCGGGCCCCTAGAACGGAAAAACCAATAACTCTCTGACCGGGTGTCCGATTGATGCATCGTCTGTCACGTTGGGGCTTTTTTGATGAGACAGAACTTTGGGATACACCAACTCTGGGCTTCGTGATAGTTTAAGTATCTAATCTCTTGCTTGAGGAGCGAACCCTCCCGGAATCAAGCATGATGTCTGCGGAAACCCAAGAGATGGCTGCGACTGTGACGATGACGACTGTACTTGGATCCTCCGTGGGTTTGGCAGCGAGGAAGACTGTACTTGGATCCCTCATGGGCACGGTAGCAAGGACGACTGTACTTGGATCCTCTGTGGGATCGGCAGCAAGTACGAGAGTACTTGGATCCTCCGTGGGTTCAGCAGCGAGGGCGACTTTACATGGATCCTCTATGGGTTCGGCAGCGATGACGACTGTACTGGGATCCTCTGTGGGTATGACATCGTTGACTATTGTTCTTGTATCCTACATGGTTTCGACAGTAATACCTCTGTACTTTTATCCTGAGTGGGTCAAGCAGTGTAGTTGGCCTTGTATCCTATGTGGGCCCGACAGCTTAGCTAGTCTCGTATCCTATGTGGGTCCGACAACTTAGATGATTCAGTGGCTCCATCTTATCATCTCTATCACTATACGAAAGATGTATACCTGTGTGAGCTGAGTCTTGATTTTCAATTTTTATCATCAATGTGATTGACTTTCTTTCCTGTGTGGACTGGGTTGTGCTTGGGCTCGAGAGTTAGAGGTGAACTATAACTAAGGACTTAGGTATATTTATGGGCATATACCTAAGAGGTGTTGATTGAAACTTCGTGATTGTATCTTTTCTGTGTGGTTTATCTTTTGTGGATTCTGAGAGACCTTCGGGGGTCTCGGGGTCCCTACTGTGTATCGTTTACTCACCCCTTCATGGGCTATTCCCGCACTACGTTGTGTTGGATGCAGATGATGGTCAGCATTGATCGAGGTGGAGGCTTGAGGAGATAGACAGTACACGAAGGTGGACCACCTGGCAGGACATACACGGAGCGGACGACCGGACCCGAGGAGATGAGGAGACTATATGTACCCACCCTTCCGGTGGGATTTCCGAAGGATGACTCGGTGCTCCTGTTTTACTTACTGTTTTTGCACTCCCCTTTCAGTTGTATTGTACTTTCAGTTAGGTTTGTATACTGGCCCAATAACTTTTCAACACTTACCATGTACCCGGTTTTTCTTAGTGCTACATCACTTGCGTACTTTATTGTGTTTTTTTACCTATAAAGGAAATTCCTTCCCTTTTTATCGAGATTTACACCTTTGGTGCTAGTTTCCAGCCCCTAGACTATGGAAGGTGGGCTTGAGGTAGTCACGGCACGGGCCCCGAGGATGGGTCGTGACAATACCAACTTGAATAAAAACATAAAATACTAACATTATTTAGAGAATCCATAAATTATAGGATAGTATATTTTTCTCATTTAAAAATTCATCTTTAAAATTAGATTCTGTAGTAAAACGTCAACTATTTATCATTAACTTTTATTCATTTTGATCATTTATTTAATATTTAATTTTTTTACAGCTGGTCTTGTTATTCTCTTAAATTTGGAACTCAAAATAAGTAACATATAATGTATTTTAATTAATACTCTCTATCTTATCTCCATTGTATTTTTCATTTTGATTTCTTCTTCTGAATCAGTTCTTGATTCCATTATTTTTCATTTGGGTATAGACTACATTCACAATCTAATTCATATCTTCTTATTTAATATTTTTTAGTTCAAAATCAAATGATTCTGTAGAAAAAACATTAATATATTTACATTATGCACATTTTTTTCTCTCCTCTTCTATTATGTTCTGCATTTATATTTTATAATGTAGTAGTGATCCTACTAATTCATTAATAGTATACTTGTTGATGTTATTTCTTTCCTCAATGGAAACCTTATTTTGAATGCTTTCTCTTTTATAACTCATAAGACACTTTCACCAAGAAAGGGGTTCTCCAAATCATATCGAAGTGAATTTATTACATTCAAAATTATTTTGAATTCATTACATCTACAATGCTATTTTATTAGTGGAACATTGGATTTATAGTCTCTTATTGTCCAATAGTGAAGTGTTAGTACTCATCTTGAAGCTTTTCATCCTTGTTTCAAACCAATTTTTTTGATCCTAGGTGAGTAACATATGTAATCTTCCAAATATCACGATTTTTTTGCACATTGAAACATAAATAAAAAACATATATTAATACCATAATATAAAATATTTGCAAACTTGTAATTTAAAACATATCCAAAAAATTATTTTATATAAGAGTCTTTGGGTCATATTTTTAGTAATTTGAACAATTTTTCCATGATTGACTAGTGTTATAGATTAACTATTTGTGGTACCCCTCCATTCTAGATCTCTAGAATCCATAATTGTTATTATAAAAGTTTGGTAGATTTATAGGAATTCATGAATCCTTTGTATTCATTCCTAACATATAAAATATCATGTCCATAAACTATGAGTTCAATTAATTTACTATCAAAATAAAATATGAACAACATACTCTAAAGAAGGAATAGACAAATTCAAAAAAAACCCACCTTTAACACTAATTTTTTCAGAACTAAAAAATGAATGTTATAGATAAACTATCCTTAGGCAAGGTCATCTTTTAATACTAATTTTTTTTCTTCTTGTGTGATAAAATATTTTCTACTGGGGGTGAATAGACCAAAATAAAATTTTAAAAATTGAATTACATTTTATCAATGTTAACTATTAGAGTTAGTTGGAAGTAGAATAAAATAACGAACACAAGGATGTTTTTATATCAGTTTAGTCCAATGTGTGACTACTCTACATTTATACCTCTATACTAAATGGGAGATATGTTATCCACTAATCTGATTTTTAACGTTTAATCATTTCCCAATTATATAATCCTTTTTTATAATGTGGAGGGATAACCACACTAACACATAGACCTTTATATGGGGATTCAAAACCGAAATACAATATTTAATTTATAGTATGTTTTCAAGAAATAGAATGTACTAAATTTAGAATCTAGGATTCACAACCCAAGGTAAGAAGTGAATAATAAATGATTTTTTATGTAAATGGATAAAGATAAAGTGAGAGTACATTATATTTAGGTAGAACTGTAATAGAATCAAGAAACCATAAAAAATAAATAGAAGAAGAAGAAAACATGGGTAATGGTTCTTGAGTTATTGATCATATTGTCCCATCAATCCCATATAAGGTAACAAACTATATGTTAAGACCTAGAGATATCATACAGTAGTACTATGAAATTTTTATTATAGAATGAATGTACAACACTTCACAGTAGCACACCACAACATTTTTCACATAGTATCTCTGGAAAATACCAAATCCATTTTTGGAGATGTATCATAGAAAAAAATTACCTTACACACTATTTTGCAATAGTATTTATCAATCTCATTTTCAGGAAAATAATATTAACATTTCTAAGTAGTCATTATAAAATTTAAATTTCATGTAGAACAGTACTGGATTATTAAAGAGTGTGAGATAAAAAAGAATAGTTTCATTGTAGAATAATTTCTCAACTCATGATATAAATATATAAAATCAAAAAAACTCGTTCAAAAAAATTATTTCATCCATTAAATGATTTAAATTATCTATATAATAATTCTTCATTCAATATCCCACAAAAATAACATTTTTTAATTTTAAATAATAAATTCTAAAACGTTCCATTTAAAAGGAGAAATAAGTGTATAAGGAAATTAAAAACATAATAACAAAACATCAAATATAATAAAACATTTTTTAATGAGTTTAATATCATCTATTATTAATTTATTTAAAAAAATACTGATGAAAAACATAAAATCATAAATAAATAATTTTTAGGTTTCATGTACAATCATAAATCAAAATTTTAACTTTATAAAAGCATGTTTCAAATAATTTCAAACAGTTCACACAGAGTCTATATAATTAATATGAATTTATAAATTCATTTAAAAATTTTAAATATAAAAAATAAATATGTAGAAAATTTATATATGAAACACAATGAAAAATAGAGTATAATTTTCTATAGTATTTCTATGTAGCCAAATTCAATTAGGTTAATTTCAAGTAATAATTTTTTTCTATATAAGAAAATATAGTGACTTCAAACCAAACTTCATACATGATAGATTTCTATTCAGAATTTTATTTCATCTAATGAAATTAATATAATATTCATATATTTCCATCAAAAAAATAATCCCTAAATTTCTGGGTATTTTTTATAACATATGGTCAAATTATAGAGGGTAACTGATTTATTTCACTCATGATCGATTTGATTCACTTATTATCAATGTGTTTATCTTATGTTAAATCCATTTCAATTATGGTCAATTATTTTCACTTATGTTCAATCAATTATTTTCCTTATTTTAGTTCCAGAATATTTAGATGATATTTTATGGTCCCAAAAAGATTTATTTATCCTAGGAACACATCATGTAACATGTAGTACAATTAATAACCAATATAAAATGAAATATAAATTTATATAAAGTAAATTAATAAAATTATATGATTAAAATTATGTATAAATTATTATGTATAAAATTATAAGATATAAGAAATTAATTAATATTAAAACATGTAATTGAACACAATTAAACATTTAAATGTATGATAACATTAAGAAAGAATGAGAGGATAATTAATAAATAAAATATATGAAAGGACATTCACTAACATAAAACCATTAACAATATTCCCTAAATTTAGTGGTCTACCATAGAATAATAAATAATAGGAAAATAATAGACAAATGTAACAAGGTCGCCATTGAAATTCACTATGAATCATCCTCTTCAATGGGGAGGAGTGGAATGGGTGGGGTGAATGTCACCAAAATAGATTCCCTCACCCCATAGTTTCAGTTAATCCACAATGGTGTGGGTTTGAAAATGATGAAAAATCCTCCATATAGAAAATAGGACCAACCGACCAGCCGATGTTGGGCCACATGTTTACCGCTAGACCCGTCCTGTGAGCTTCGCCTCCGATCAGTGGTAAGATACTATTGAAATTCAGATTCTATACCAACCCAGTACTTCTATAATACTCTCTTAAGCATCCAAGAACTCCTATAAGAATCTCAATATTCCTGAAAAACATAATAGAGATGTTCCAAATTTCATAATTCCCTTCTAAACCCTAGATCTAAAAAACCTAAATTGGAATAAAAAAATTCACTTCCCCGGAATTTCATAACCCATTCATACATGGGGTATTACAACCTCCCAATCATAACACCCCACATCCATGAGATGTATCATTTATAATTTGACCATCTAACCCAAACTATGTAGGTTAATAATTATTAATAAATTGACTGTTTCCTTATCTGAAATCCAAACATGCTACCATATTAAAACTCTAAAAATTAGGTGCATTATTTTCAATAAAATGGGCCGCTACTCATAACTTCAATCAAATAAACTATATGATGATTTTACCACACCCTTCTATCAAGATACATGACAGTTTTGTACACTGATTCATCATAAAAAATATGGTTACCCCCACTATATTATTTCTAATGAAATATAGGATTTCAACTAGCAGTACTCCCTTAAATAAGAACAATCCAATAAAAACACATTTTTTGTAGTCCACCAACCCGCTCGATGTGGATTCCAACTCAACACACAAAAAAATCATCTTAGAACACAAGTCAAATTCCCCCACACATCCTCATTCAGGACTCCAATCTGAAATAGGTAAGTCTTTATCACATATACACAAAGACTATAACACACTGACTTGTTGTTGAGTATACCTAGTCTAATTCTAAAAAACACATATCATGTCAAAAAATACATAACCATTTTAGAAACACCACATGTAGTTATATAAAAAATCATAAGTAATCCATTATCTAGCCATATATGGAGTCAAAAAAATAAAATTCCCTTATAATTTCTTATCCCATCTGAAGAAATGGTGTTACATGTGATTCTTTTAGAATGATAATTACTTAAAAACAATAATTCCATCATTATATATTGAAATATTAAGTAAAAAAATTATATTATTTCTTTATATGTTGTATGGTAACATCATCATTTCCTATTTTTCCCTGATGACAAACACCGTGATCTCTTTCATTCCAAACCACAAAATAATTAATAAAAACAATTATTATTTTTTGTGATCATTAACATGAAAAGACGTTGTTGACCAATATTAAATCAATTATAATTGGTCAAAAATATTTTGTTCAAATATTGATATGGTATAAATAATCAAGCCGTAATTTTATAACCAATATAATATAGTGATATCAATCATCCATATTCATGGAACCAAGGACAACTTCTTATAAATTTTTCATAGATTATTTTACTTATGAAAGACTGTGGTGTGATTTATCTTATGCAATGTAATAGTTCTAACATAAGATTTATTCTTCCATTATATCATTTATAATATATCACCATTACCTTAAATAATAACAGAGACATTTCCCTTGATTCAATATAGTGTAGTTTTTTCCAAAACAATGTATTATCTTTATTTTCCCATTACTGCATGTCTCTTTGCCTTTTTATTTCTTTAACAACATACATAATATTTTATATACATAAATATGATTCCATTATTTTATTTATTAATAATTACATAGTTATTTCATAATTATTCATCCCTTTTATATCATAATCCATTTCGTACTTTTATATGAAATAAGCATCATTTCAGACCACTATGATGTAACCTCAATAGTACATGAATTTCATGAATATAACATATATATATATAATAAAACTAGTGTACTATAAAATCATTCCCATTGAAAAAAACTATATTTATATTCAATTTTAAGTTTTCACAATCGTATAATATTTTATGTTAGTGTTTTTATGTAATATACATCTCATGGTTGGAAATGATTTCTGTGGATAAGGAAAACTACATAAAATATCAAAAGGATACATTAAATTAACTTTTATCTTTATTTTAGATTTATTTATCCTCATACTCTAGCCAAGAATTAATTCTTCTCTATGATCAATAAAGGAACATGATTATTTATAATTTTTTCCTTATCCCAAAAATAAAACAAAGAATCACCTTCTATTTTTATCCCATGTATGACACTAAAAATATCATAGTAATATTTTAATTTGTATTTCACCACATATCTATATATTTTCAACTTATCTCATGATATTTTAATTCAAAATTTATATACATCTCATGATAGTTTCAATGAATAACCATCTCAACCCATTGTCTTATCTAGGATCTCTTTAATGTTGTTTTATAAAAGCCTATCATATCTATCTATGAAATAAGAATATATAGACTTATTAATCCTCATGTAATAATGATATCAAAATAAAGATCCTATATTATGATGATATTTAGATATTTTATATGCTTTCACTTGTTTTTTTAAAGTTAATGTGGAAGATGAATTTAAAGGCTCATTAGAAGAAGGTTCTATAGAAAATTTTGCAGGATTGTGATGTTCCCATAAATAGGAGAATGTTTTTAAGGTGAAGAATCACTATCTATGATATTTGGATTTAAATAAGTATGTTCCAGTAGTTAAGTAGTTTTCATATTTTTATAATTATTTTTTTATGATGGTAAAACCATTAGAAGAATAGCAGTTTTGTTATCTATGATAATCATGAAAAAAAATCTCCATGAAGATTTGGAATAGTTCCATATGAGTTACTTGAAAAGCATAATAACTATACATATCATAGTTAATAATGATTATAAATGATGTTTCAAATAATGTTTAACCATGTTAGGAAAAATTATTACTAATTATGAGAATTTTTTTCCAATCATTAAGTCCCTAACATTATGAAGATTCTCATCATCATAGAAGAGTTCTTCGATTATGTACACATTTGATGTAGTACTGTGTTATTAGAATAATTAAGTGTATTTGTATTGTATGGAGAAAAATAAGAAGTATGAGGTGCTTAGTTTTTATACTAATGAACAAAGTGAAAGAAGTAAAAAATGGTAATTACTACAAAGTGTCAATTCAAAGATCCAATGGTAGTATAATTTCCAATCAAATGTTAGTAGACTGAGAGGGTTTTCAATGTTTTAAGGTTAAAGATAAATATTGTTGATGTTACACAACTAAATATATAAAATGTATAAAATTCAGTGTCATGGATATAACTGGGGTATGAAGGTCCCAAGTCAAGTTAGTTCAAAAAATATACATAAGTTTGAGTTCATTATATTATAAACAATCAATCTGAATTTTGCTTTGAATAGAGATGAGTCACTCTGGATGAAGGTGAGTTCATGTATATCATTAAAAATTCCATCAAAAGGAAAGTTAAACCTAACAATTATATATTTCATCACAAGAGAAAATTTAAAAAGGTATGTCTGATGGAGATAGTGATGGATCAACGGGACCACCATGACGAGTTTATGAAATGCACATGACTAGTGAATGTTCCATCGTATTGAGGAATAGTATGAAAAAATAAGATTTCATCATATGGATGATTTCATAAATATTTAATTGAATGAATTTAGCAATCCAAAATCAATAAGAAGTTGGATTGGATTCTTGATGGATGGAATGGTGCTATTTTGTATCAATAACAATAAGTTTCATGATAAGGGAACATCTTAAAACATTGTTTAGTTCATTGGAGTGGGTAAATTAGTCAAATAAAATCAATATTCTCTTAGTTAAAAATGTGTGAGATTACCCACTGATGAAATATCTATATCATCAAACAGATGTGTTTTTATAAATTCATCAGATGAACATACACTTGACATATTTCTAATAAGGATTATAAATCTTTTTTAATTCCACTACATTGATATGTATATACAATTCAGTCAACATTATCATATCTAGAATGATTAAAATTTCTAAATATGTTTTCTAATTCCATGTTTAAGGAATTAAAAATAATTGTGTTGGCACTGATATTTCATGAATCATTAAGAATATTTTACAAGAGTTGAGATGCGCCTAATGATGTCAAAATGAGAAGGGAGATGGAATTGAAATTTTAGTAGAGAGGGAAATCATATTTGATATCCTTATATTATCTCTTGAAAAATGACATTATAAAAGGGATTATATTCTAAATGTACAAACGTTGGTCATATGCATGATTGTAGTGATGTAATGAATATTTATGAGTAGCAAGTGGTTCTATCCAATTTAACACTTAGTTGAAGAAGAATCACCAAACAGATGTTCTAAGCAAAGGTGTATCTGTGTGACGTTTTGATTAGAGGTGCTGGATAGTGGTTCCTCGGTCACATGTCATATAGACGGACTTATATCAGATAGAATTACCGATTAGAGTTGATATTTTGAGGTGCATTGATCAAATACATAGTGCTTTTAGGCACATCCAAATAGATTAACACTAGAAAAAGATAATTTTATTGTATATAGAGTCACAACTAAAGGGATTATAAAAAATATTATTTCCAAATGAATATTATATGAGTTAAATGCATATTTATGTTCTATTTCCTTGACTGATAGGTAATATTTCTAACATATGGGTGTAAGTTAAATTTCACATCAATAATTAATAATATTTTTTTGAGATATATATTAACTATGGGATGTAGTATAAACTCCCATCACCTGTAATTTATGAAAATATTATTAGTGGAAAATATATAAACTTAGGAAAGCCTCCATGATAAGGATATAGGTTCTCACACTGAGTACTATACTTAAAAAAATATATATATGTTGATTTTATAATATATTTTTTAAAGAATAAGGGTTAAACATTGATAAAGTGTTCCTAAAGATCTATACATATTATCTGATAATATACAATTTATCTACATAAATGAAGAAATTTTTTTACATGAATATCATCGGTAAAATTTGTTTACTACTGATTCACTCGCCCTCTATAGGTGACTCCACTACCCACTTAGGAATCTCTATTATTATTAGAGAAAGTTTTCCTCTCTTTGGATCTATAATTTTTTGTTCATATTTGTTTTTAAATTATTATATAAAGGGAATCTTGTTGGAGGTTATATAATAGTTTTTCTCTAGTTGATAAAAGATTTAATATTATATTTGAGGATTACAAAAGGTTATTTATTGTGGTAAAAACTTGTAACTTCCGAAAAAACCTTAAAAAAATATGATAATAAAGAAGATAAGAAGAAACATAATTTATCCACTTATTACGAATGGAAGGATGATGCACCACTACCAAAATCTAATTTTTATTGAAAGAAATAATCGTAGTCTAAAAATATTGATCCACTTAAATAATCATACTCAATCAATAAAGAGTATCATTTTAGAGTAACTATTAATGATTTATATTCTAAAATGGGATCTTACATGAAAAATAAACCTATTGATGTTATAAAATTTATACTTTTATATATAAATGGGACTATGGGTGGAAATATTACATTTAAAATTCCAATATGATGATGATTTAGGAAAGAATATGTGATACGGTTCATATCATTGTTAACATGTTGAAGGCATGGAAGAATTTTTGTTATATTCTCATGAAAAAATTTTCCATACTGAAAAACAATTATATTATTTTTCAACTAGAAGGATTATTTTAATGAAATATTACATGAATTTTATTCTTCTGTTGAAGAAAATAACTCTCTCTGAAAATATAAAATAAGAATAATAAAATATATTTAATGATTACTTCATAAGGAGAGTAAAATTCACAAAGAAATTATTTTAAAGGAACACAAGAATGTCACCCAAACTAAAGTAATTAGGCTTAAGAATGAATCAAAAGCATCATATGAAGAAAATTTCAACCTTATAGTATATTCTGTGATTAAGAGTTGTTTATAGAATATGTGTTACCGAATGTTTTCATTGAAATTCTCCATAAACTAAAAAATACTTAGAAAGAAATTTTTTTTATTTATACTCAACTGAATATTAAATAAACTAGGGTAAATAAAATTTATCATTAACTAAATGTGTTTTGTATGTTAAATTAATAAATGATATAGAAATTATAATTTTTATATTAATACAAATTTGGGAGTCTTTTAAATTATAAAAACACATTAAACATTAATTTCCATGAATAAAATTTGATTAGGAAACATGAAAGAAAATAAAAAAGGAATGTTCAAATATTACTGAGTTATAAATCACTTCTAATTTTTTTGAGTAAATTCGTAACTCTAGGGAAAACTCCATGAAAAAACAAAAATAATATGATTTCATGAGGAATAACATATTACAAAATGATAAATAAAAATGAAACCCAACACTTTGATGAATCTGTTAACACTAACATACATAATCTTAGTACGTGTTATAAGTTTACAGAAAACTATGTGAAGAAATATGGCAATCCAACATCTTCTAATTAGGTGTATATTTTAAAATAAAATGGGAAACTTTTCCTTAAATATTTATAGATGATCAAAATAAATATCTAAGGAAACACGTTTGGAAATATTTTTCCTACATCCAAAATAAAAACATTGAAATAAGAAAAGGATTTTCGGTTACTATCAGTATTGTGGAAATTTAGGACACATTGATATTTATTGTTGTTATATTATTAAATGGTATGGATAAAAATGATGCACATTATTAAGGGGTAATGTTAAATGAAAATACAACTCATCTAACAATACCCTTTGTTTAGAAACTAAAAAATATTTTCTACGATGACGACTGTACTGGGATTCACTATGGGTCCGACTGAGATTACTACTGTTCTTGTATCCTAAGTGGGTCTGACAGTATGACCTACGTACTTGTATCCTGAGTGGGTCTGGCATAGTAGCTGGCCTTGTATCCTATGTGGGTCTGACAGCTTAGCTGGTCTCGTATCCTATGTGGGTCCGACAAATTTGATGAATCAGGGACTACATCTGATCATCTCTATCTCTATACGAAAGATGTATACCTGTGTGAGCTAAGTCTTGATTTTCAATCATTATCATCGATGTGATTGACTTTCTTTCCTATGTAGACTGGGTTGTGCTTTCCTTTGTGGAATGGATTGTTCTTGGGCTTGAAAATCGGAGACGAACTGTAATTGAGGACTTAGGAATATGTATGGAATATACCTAAGTAATTTCAATTGATACTTTATGATTGTATATTTTCTTTGTGGTTTATCCTTCGTGGATTCTGAGAGACCTTCGGGGGTCTCGGGGTCCCTACTGAGTATCGTTAACTCACCCCTGCATAGGTTATGCCCACACTACATTGTGTTGGATACAGAGGACAGGCAGCACTAATCGAGGTGGAGGCTTGAGGATCTTGACAATACCCGGAGGTGGACCACATGGCAGGACGTACACGGAGTGGACGGCCGGACCCGCGGAGCTGAGGAGACTCTCTGTACCCACCCTTCAGGTGGGATTTCCAGAGAATGAATCGGTGCTCCTATTTTACTTACTGTTGTTGTACTCCCCTTTCAGTTGTACTGTACTTTCAGTTGGGTTTGTATACTAGCCCATTTACTTTTCAGCACTTACCTTGTACCCAGTTTTACTTAGTACTACTTCACTTGCGTACTCTGTTGTGTTTGTTTACTTATAAAGGCAATTCCTTCCCTTTTTCAAGATTTACGCTTTTGCCGCTAGTCGCCAGCCCATGGCCTATGGAAGGCGGGGTTGGGGTAGTCATGACGCGGGCCCCAAGGACGGGTCGTGACAAATTGGTATCAGAGGAGTCGGTTCTACCGCAAAACTCAAGACTCTGATCTTTCTTTTCAGTCTAGGGAGTCAAGTGTTGGTGCGACAGCCGACGTAACCATACACCAGGACCCTGACCTCTGATTTCCAACTCAGTGCATGAAAACACTGATTGCGTGTCTTTCAAAAGCTTTCTTTGTGATTTATTTGTGTCAGCTCACCTGGAATACTGTTTGACAGTGGCACACCTATTTCTTTTCAGGATGGCCCCACGAAGGTAGCCAACTAGGGTTCCTAGTTACGTGTGGGATGGAAGGCCACCTAGTGATGAGGCATCGGTGCAGGGCCCCATTATAGAGGAGTCAACATCGGTACCACTACCTGCTGATCCACCGATGCTACTATCCCCAGCGGCGGAGAGTGCACATCGCCTGAGCACGTTGCACGAGTTTCAGAGACAGAGGTCGCCCAGGTTCCGTGGGGAGACAGATCCTCAGGCAGCCGAGGATTGGATGGAGGATATCGTCAGAGTCTTCAGATTTTTAGGGACACTAGCACACCTTATGGTGATCCTTGCCACGAGTCTCCTTCACGTGGGAGCAGGTATATGTTGGATCCTGATGCTCCAGGTTCACGACGAGGCATCTTTACTTTGGACGGACTTCAAGAGCCTCTTCTGCTCAGAGTTTTTTCCTTCCACCCTCCGTGTGGTGCACATCTAGGAGTTACTACAGGTACGGTAGGGCAGCATGTCAGTAGCCCAGTACACGGAAAGATTTAACGACCTCTCACGCTACTCCACGAACATGGTACGGGATCCATTTTCCTAGGCCCAGACCTTTGATAAAGAACTCAGAAATGAGATTATGGATTTGATGATCTCCCTCAACATCCAGATGCAAGCGGGGGAGATGGAGAGAGCCCTTCTAGTGGAGAGTTTTCTCGCTGAGCAGTCACTAGCAGCAAGACCCTCCATAGGATGACACATAGCGGAGTCTTCTACAGCCGGCAGTAGACAGCTGACACAGAGGTCCAAGCAGACTAGTCCATCATATGATTGATCTCAAGATACAGGTTTGGTTGTGTGGGGAACAAGAAATAGAGTCATCCATACGAGGAGCAGGCAGTGCTATGCATGCGGCGGGCAGGGTCACATGGCTCGATACTACCCGACCCGCCCTACAGATGACCAGTAGGCGGTAGAGGGACCTCCCAGGCAGAGGATCGACCGTGATGGTCCGTCGGGAGCAGGAGGACATCACAGAAGGTCTGGCTAAGCAGTAGGTGGTGGATGACATTTTGAGGCTCTACCACCACCACCACTAGGAGGACCACCCCAACCATAGGGAAAGGCTGGACAGGGGAGAGCTCAGCTTCAAGAAGTTGAGGCATACGATAATAGAGCTCCAGGAGTAGACGAGCAGGAGCGGTACTAGCTCCAGGCATGGAGACTTTTGTTCATGATGCTTCTAGCGTTGTTAATGTCGTTGTCTATGGATGCTTTGTGCCTTTTTACTTTGAGCTACAGTCATAAAAGACAGTTGTTCTTGTGACGTTTTCTTCCCTATCCTTTTTATTTGGTTGATACTGAGAGGTTCTGGTTAAAACCGTTGACTTGAATCTCACTTTCGAGATTCCTACTGGAGGAGACCTAGTGACCACACACTACTGCCGACAGTGTGACTCGACCCTTGGAGGTGAGAGTAATGGTTGGATCTCTTGGTAGTAGTGTCGAGGCCTTACAACGTCATCCATGGCATGAAATTGTACCGTTCATGTCAGGATTGACTATATTAGGAAAAGAACGTGTTTCATCCATGGGATGAGATCAGATTTCTCTTTACGGCAAAGGAGAAATATCAGCAGCTCTTATAGGATGTAATCGAAAATGGGTGTATTCGATTTCTTTACAATGGCTAGTCACACCCATGGTTCATTGAGTGAATGGTTTACGGTCTAATATAATCTCAAAAGTCTCAGGTGTGTCTTCTCATAGAAGGAACAGGACCTGAGATGGAGTCATTGTATTGAGTTCCACGGGGACTATGACTTTGAGATACTCTATACTCTTGGGATGTCGAACACTATAGTAGAGCTCATGTCACGATGCCTCACTTGTCAGCAAGTGAAGGTGGAGCACCATGTACCAGTAGACATGGTGAAGCCCTTAGAGGTCCTGAAGTTGAAGTGGGATGGAATATACATGGTTTTCTTGAAGGGTTACCATGTACATCCAGAGGAAACGACTCTATCTGGGTGATCGTAGACCGAATCACCAAACTTCTTACTGATCAGGGATCAAGTCTTAGTAGAGAGATTTGGACACCTCTATGTCGAAGATATTGTATGACTCCATGGTGTACATTATCTATCATCTCCGATCGAGATGCTCGCTTTACATCCCAGCTTTGGAAGGGGTTACAAGAGGCTTTTGGGACATAGCTATGCCTGAGCACTGCCTTTCACCCTCATACGGATGACCAAACAAAAAGGACCATTCAGAATCTCTCGGACATGCTCCGTGTATGTGTCCTTGACTTAGGTCGCATATGGGAGGATCACCTACCCTTGGTTGAGTTTCCGTACAACAACAGCTACCACTCCACCATCGGGATGGCACCATACGAGGCACTGTACGACCGACCATGCAGATCACCTCTTTGCTAGAATGACCCAGGGGAGTTAGCACTCGTAGGACCAAAGATGGTTCCAGCTACGACGGAGAAGGTGCATATCATCCAGGAGAGGATGAGGACTACACGAAGAAAGCAGAAGTCCTATGATTTTAGGAGGCGGAGACCACTAGAGTTCGAGGATGGAAACCACATTTTTTTATGGGTCTCACCTAAACATGGATTATAGAGATTTGGTCGGGGTGTAAAGTTATTTCTGCACTTCATCGGGCCTTTTCGGGTCCTTAGTAGAGTTGGCAAGGTGGCTTACAGCCTGGCCCTTACACCTCAGTTGCACCAGGTTCACGAAGTCTTCCACGTGTCTCAGCAGAGGAGATATGTGCACGACCCGATGCATATCATCGACCACAGGGAGTTAGACATCGATGATGGGGAGACATTTGTGGAGGTCCCGGTGGAGATTGAGTATCGACAGGAGCGGGTCCTACGTGGTATGTTGATTCTTCTTTTGCGCTTTCATTTGCATCACGGGAACCTCTAAGAGAGAACATGGGAGCGGGAGGCTCAGATGTGTGCTCAGTACCCTCATTTGTTTCCCTAGTTTATGTTATAGCTTTATGGGGACATAAAGCCTTGAGGTGGGAGTAATTTAAAGACCCTGAAATTTAAAAGAATTTTTTTTTCAAATACTTTGGAATTTTATGAGTCTGTGGCTTCTGACGGAACTCCATTCTGAGGCCCGGTGTGCCCGAAAACAACTTCTGAAGTTTAGCTCTGGTACGTTCAGTGAACTAATGAGCGGGGTTTTCTATTTTTTGAGCTGGTGCTCAGAATTGAAATCTGAGGGAACCGATTAACTCACAGCGTCGAAAATTTCTTAAGGGGACCATTACCGCGGTTGCGTTTCGAGCGGGGAGAAAGTGAATTTTTGGGATTTATTTCTAAATATTAATTAAAATTTTAAGGGTGCACAAAATTTTATTTTTTGAGGTAGAGCCCAGATGATCCCAACCTTCAACTCCCCATTTATTTTCCTGCTGTTTCCTTTGAATTTTCCCCATTAATAACACCCATTTTGCTTAATTACCTTGGTTATGATAGATCCATACTGCATCCCTCATTATTTTAACGTGAAAACCAATTAATTTAATGTCAACATTAAATTAATTGTTACCTCTTGGAATTAATATGGGTTTCTCAAAAATTCTTTTAATTGGGATCCTTTTTTCCTTTTTGTTGGCAGATCTCTTTGGAAAAAGGCTCATGAGGATTAAAGGGAGGTGAACCATTCTTCAATGAAGAATACCCTCGGTGAAGAACGCGAGGAACTTCTTCCTTGGACGCACCTTGACGTCAAGAGACCTCTTCACCTACGACAGTGATGTATCCTTCGATGAAGAATGCCAGTTCCATGTAGAACGACGACGCACCAGCCTTACTCTTCCCGTGACAAGAGAGGAGACGTTGTTTCCTCCTCAGCTCACTCCGATGTCGCCTACGAACCCTTTCCCTGTGACTCCGTCCACTGCAACGCCGACTTTCATCATTTTTTATTGAGTTAGGGGAATTTGTATATTTCATTATATGATTTATGCCCTCGGCATGGCATGTAATTCTTGGGTGATGTTTTGAATCACTAACGTGGTGGGTACGGACTAACGAACAAGTCCAAACCCACTGCTATTTTTTTGTTCATGATGCACGGAATATTTGGTGATGATGAAGCGGGAACGAAATGGCGATTAGTGGCCTTAGCAGTGATGTACGGGTCCTGAGAAAACTACAGGCGCAGACGGGAGAAAAATCGGACCACCGGAATGACTCCGGCGGCGCCCCGGTGTGCCTCTGGCAGAAGCCCGCCGTGGCGGTGAGGGTGGGATCCCGCGGCCACACGGGATCCAGGGGAGCCATCAGTGCCACCCTGGCATCGCGTCCCTGAAAATGACCCCCCCCCCCCGCTCGGCTTGCTAGCCGAGCCCGCGCACCCCCCCCCCCCCCCTGGCCGGGTCGGGGCGGGTCGTGCAGACAGGGTTGCGCCGACCAGGCCGGGCCGCGCCAAGCCGGGATGGACCCCAACCCAGGTCGGGATGACCCAGTTCAGGCTGACCCGAGGGGGGGGGGGGTGGGTTGGGCCAGGCGGACCGGGCCCAGATCCCCACATCGGACCATTTTCGGTCTATTTCCCATAACAGGAGCTACAGACCTCCGATCGATGCACCATCAGTTGCCTAGAAATCCTTGGATCAAGATGGTCATTTCGATATATTACAATCGAGGTTTCGAAAAATTTTGTGTATAGTCAGGTTGGTTCGAACCCGAAACCAACCGGGCCCTTGAAGCGGAAACACTTTTAACTTAAGGACCAGACGACCATTTGGCGTTCCGTCAACTGCATTGAATTCCTCATGATGAGAGGGTCCTTTTGGAATACTCTGATTGAGGTTTGGACGTATCTGCAGTATGGTCGGGTTGGTTTTAGCTTAAAAACCAACTGGGCCCCTGGAACAGAAAAACCAATAACTCTCATACCAGGTGTCTGATTGACGCATCGTCTGTCACGTTGGGGCTCTTTTGACGAGACAGAACTTTGGGATACATCAACTCTGGGCTTCGTGACAGTTTATGTATCAAATCTCTTGCTCGAGGAGCGGACCCTCTCGGAATCGAGCATGATGTGTGCGGAAACCCAAGAGCTGGCTACGACTATGATGATAACGATTGTACTTGGATCCTCTGTGAGTTCAGCAGTGAGGATGACTTTACTTGGATCCCTCATGGGATCGGTAGTGAGGACGACTATACTTGGATCATTTGTGGGTTCGGCAGTAAGGATGAGAGTACTTGGATCCTCCATGGGTTCGGCAGCGAGGGTGACTGTACTTGGATCCTCTGTGGGTTCGAAGCGATGACGACTGTACTGGGATCCTCTGTGAGTCCGACATCGATGACTATTGTTCTTGTATCCTACGTGGTTCTGACAGCATGACCTCTTTACTTGTATCCTGAGTGGGTCGAGCAGTGTAGCTGGCCTTGTATCCTATGTGGGTCCGATAGCTTAGCTAGTCTCGTATCCTATGTGGGTCTGACAACTTAGATGAATCAGTGACTACATCTGATCATCTCTATCTCTATACAAAAGATGTATACTTTTGTGAGATGAGTCTTGATTTTCAATCATTACCATCAATGTGATTGACTTGCTTTCATATGTGGACTGGTTTGTGCTTGGGCTCGAGAGTTATAGGTGAACTGTAATTGAGGACTTAGTTATATTTATGGGCATATACCTAAGTAGTGTTGATTGAAACTTCGTGATTGTATCTTTTCTGTGTGGTTTATCCTTGGTGGATTCTGAGAGACCTTCGGGGGTCTCGGGGTCCCTACTGATTATCGTTTACTCACCCCTGCATGGGTTATTCCCGCACTAAGTTGTGTTGGATGCAGATGATGGTCAGCATTGATTGAGGTGGAGGCTTGAAGAGATGGACGGTACCCGGAGGTGGACCACCTGGCAGGACGTACACGGAGCGGACGACCAGACCTGAGGAGCAGAGGAGACTATCTGTACCCACCCTTCATGTGGGATTTATGGAGGAAGACTCGGTTCTCCTGTTTTACTTACTGTTGTTGTACTCCCCTTTCAGTTGTACTGTACTTTCAGTTGGGTTTGTATACTGGCCCATTAAATTTTCAGCACTTACCTTGTACCCAGTTTTTCTTAGTTCTACATCACTTGCGTACTCTATTGTGTTTGTTTACCTATAAAGGCAATGCCTTCCCTTTTTATTGAGATTTACACCTTTGGTGCTAGTTGCCATCCCCTGGCCTATGGAAGGTGGGCTTGGGGTAGTCACGACACGAGCCCCGAGGACGGGTCGTGACAATACCAACTAGAATAAAAACATAAAATACTAACATTATTTATAGAATTCATAAATTATAGGATAGTATATTTTTCTCATTTAAAAATTCATCTGTAAAATTATATTCTTTAGTAAAACGTCAACTATTTATCATTAACTTTTATTCATTTTGATCATTTATTTATTCTTTAATTTTTTACAGCTGGACTTGCTATTCTATTAATTTTGGAACTCAAAATAAGTAACATATAATGTATTTTTATTAATACTCTCTATCTTATCTCCATTGTATATTTCATTTTGATTGTTTCTTCTTAATCAGTTCTTGATTCCATTATTTGTCATTTGTGTATAGACTACAGTCACAATCTAATTCATATCTTCTTATTTAATATTTTTTAGTTCAAAATCAAATGATTCTATAGAAAAAAACATCAATATATTTACATTATGCACATTTTATTTTTTTTTTCTCTCCACTTCTATTGTGCTCTGCAGTTATATTTTAGAATGTAGTAGGGATCCTATTACTTCATTAATAGTATACTTTTTGATGTTATTTCTTTCCTCAATGAAAACCTTATTTTGAATGCTTTCACTATTATAACTCATAAGAAACTTTCACCAAGAAAGGGGTTCTCCAAATCATGTCCAAGTGAATTTATTACATTCAAAATTTTTTTGAATTCATTACATCTACAATGATATTTTATTAGTGGAACATTGGATTTATATTCTCTTATTCTCCAATAGTGAAGTGTTAGTACTCATCTTGAATCTTTTTATCCTTGTTTTGTACCAATTTTTTTGATCCTAGGTGAGTAACATATATAATCTTCCAAATCACACGATTTTTTGCACATTTAAACATGAATAAAAAACATATATAAATACCATAATATAAAATATTTTCAACCTTGTAATTTAAAACATATCCAAAAAATTATTTTATATAGGAGTTTTTGGGTCATATTTTGGTAATTTGTACAATTTTCCCATGATTGACTAGTGTTATAGATTAACTATTTTTGGTACCCCTCCATTCTAGATCTCTAGAATCCATAATTTTTATTATAAAACTTAGGTGGATTTATAGGAATTCATGAATCCTTTGTATTCATTCCTAACATATAAAAGATCATGTCCTTAGACTATGAGTTCAATTAATTTACTATCAAAATTAAATATGAACAACATAATCTAAATAAGGAATAGACAAATTTAAAAAAAACCCACCTTTAACACCAATTGTTTCAAAACTAAAAAATGAATGTTATAGATAAACTATCCTTAGGCAAGGTCATCTTTTAATACCAATTTTTTTCTTGTTGTGTGATAAAATATTATCTACTGGGTGTGAATAGACCAAAATAAAATTTTAAAAATTGAATTACATTTTATCAATGTTAACTATTAGAGTTAGTTGGAAGTAGAATAAAATAAAGAACACAATGATGTTTTTATAGCAGTTTATTCCAAAGTGTGACTACTCTACATTTATACCTCACTACTAAATGAGAGATATGTTATCCACTAATATGATTTTTTATGTTTAATCATTACCCAATTATAGAATCCTTTAATATAATGTGGAGGGATAACCACACTAACACATAGACCTTTATATGGTGATTCAAAACCCAAATACAATATTTAATTTATAGTATGTTTTCAATAAATAGAATGTACTAAATTTAGAATCTAGGATTCACAACCCAAGGTAGGAAGTGAATAATAAATGATTTTGTATGTAAATGGATAAAGAGAAAGTGAATGTACATGATATTTAAGAAGAAGTGTAATAGAATCAAGAAACCATAAAAAAATAAATAGAAGAAGAAGAAAACATGGGTACTAGTTCTTGAGTGATTGATCATATTGTCTCATCAAGCCCATATAAGGTAACAGACTATATGTTAAGACCTAGAGATATCATACAGTAGTACTATGAAATTTTCATTATAGAATGAATTTACAACACTTCACAGTAGCACACCACAACATTTTTAACATTGTATCTCTGGAAAATACAAAATCCATTTTTGGAGATGTATCATAGAAAAAAATTACCTTACACACTTTTTTGCAAGAGTATTTATCAATCTCATTTTCAGGAAAATAAAATTAACATTTCTTAGTCATTATAAAATATAAATTTCATTTAGAACAATACTGGATTATTAAAGAGCGTGAGATAAAAAAGAATAGTTTCATTGTAGAATAATTTCTCAACTATGATATAAATATATAAAATCAAAAAAAACTCATTCAAAAATTTAATTCATCCATTATATGATTTAAATTATCTATATAATAATTGGTCATTGAATATCCCACAAAAATAACATTTTTTAATTTTAAATAATAAATTCTAAAACATTCCATTTAAAATGAGAAATAAATGTATAAGGTAATTAAAAACATAATAACAAAACAACAAATATAATAAAACAATTTTTAATGAGTTTAACATCATCTATTATTAATTTATAGAAAAAATATCAATAGAAAAACATAAAATCATAAATAAATAATTTTTAGGTTTCATGTGAAATCATAAATCAAAATTTTAACTTTATAAAAGCATGTTTCACATAATTTCAAATAGTTCGCACAGAGTCTATATAATTAATATGAATTAATAAATTCATTTAAAAATTTTAAATATAAAAAATAAATATTTAAAAAATTTATATATGAAACACAATGAAAAATAGAGTATAATTTTCTATAGGATTTCTATGTAGCCAAATTAAATTAGGTTAATTTCAAGTAATAATTTTTTTCTATATAAGAAAATATAGTGACTTCAAAACTAACTTCATACATGATATATTTCTATTCAGAATTTTATTTCATCTAATGAAATTAATATAATATTCATATATTTCCATAAAAAAATAATCCCTCAATTTCTGGGTATTTTTTATAACATATGGTCAAATTATAGAGGGTAACTGATTCATTTCACTCATGATCGATTTGATTCACTTATTTTCAATGTGTTTCACTTATGTTAAATCAATTTCAATTATGGTCAATTATTTTCACTTCTGTTCAATCAATTATTTTCCTTATTTTAGTTCCAGAATATTTAGATGATATTTTATGGTCCCAAAAATATTTATTTTTCCTAGGAACACATCATGTAACATGTAGTATAATTAATAACCAATAAAAAATAAATATAAATTTATATAATGTAAATTAATAAAATTATTTGATTAAAATTATGTATAAATTATTATGTATATAATTATAAGATATAAGAAATTAATTAATATTAAAACATTTAATTGAACATAATTAAACATTTAAATGTATGATAACATTAAGAAAGAATGAGAGGATAAGTAATAAATCAAATATATGAAAGGACATTCACTAACATAAAACCATTAACAATATTCCCTAAATTTAGTGGTCTACCAAAGAATAATAAAGAATAGGCAAATAATAGACAAATATACCCAAGGTCTCCATTGAAATTCACTATGAATCATCCTCTTCAATGGGGAGGAGCTGAAGGGGAGGGGTGAATGTCACCAAAATAGATTCCCTCACCCCATAGTTTTAGTTAAACCTCAATGGTGTGGGTTTGAAAATGATGAAAAATCCTCCATATAGAAAATATGACCAACCAATCAGCCGGTGTTGGGCCACATGTTTACCGCTAGACCCATCCTGTGAGCTTCGCCTCCGATCAGTGGTAAGATACTTTTGAAATTCAGCATTTATACCAATCCAGTACTTCTATAATACTCTCCTAAGCATCCAAGAACACCTAGAAGAATCTTTATATTCCTGAAAAACATAATAGAGATGTTCCAAATTTCATAATTCCCTTCTAAACCCTAGATCTAAAAAACCTAATTTGGAAGAAAAAAATTCACTTCCCCGGAATTTCATAACCCATTCGTACATGGGGTATTACAACCTCCCAATCATAACACCCCACATCCATGAGATGTCTCATTTATACTTTGACCATCCAACCCAAAATATATAGGTTAATAATTATTAATACATTGACCGTCTCCTTATCTGAAAGCCAAACATGCTACCATATTAAAACTCTAAAAATTAGGTGTATTATTTTCAATCAAATGGGACGCTACTCGTAACTTCAATCAAATAAACTATATGATGATTTTACCACACCCTTCTATCAAGATACATGACATTTCTGTACACTGATTCATCATCAAAAATATGGTTACCCCCACTATATTATTTCTATTGAAATATAGGATTTCAACTAGCAGTACTCCCTTAAATCAGAATAATCCAATCAAAACACATTTTTTGTAGTCCACCAACCAGCTCGATGTGGATTCCAACTCAACACACACAAAATCATGTTAGAACACAAGTCAAATTCCCCCACACTTCCTCATTCAGGACTCCAATCTGAAATAGGTAAGTCTTTATCACATATACACAAAGACTATAACACACTGACTCGTTGTTGAGTATACCTAGTCTAATTTTAAAAAAACATATATCATGTCGAAAAATACATAACCATTTTAGAAACACCACATATAGTTATATAAAAAATCATAAGTAATCCATTATCTGGCCATATATGGATTCAAAAAAATAAAATTCCATTATAATTTCTTAACCCAATTGAACAAATGGTGTTACACGTGATTCTTTTAGAATGATAATTACTTAAAAATAGTAATTCCATCATTATATATTGAAATATTAAGTAAAATAACTTATATTATTTCTTTATATGTTGTATGGTAACATCATCATTTCCTATTTTTCCCTAATGAAAAACACCGTGATCTCTTTCATTCCAAACCACAAAATAATTAATAAAAACAATTATTATTTTTCGTGATCATTAACATGAAAAGACGTTGTTGAACAATATTAAAACTATTATAATTGGTCAAAACTATTTTTTTCAAATATTGATATGGTATTCATAATAAATACATACTTTTATAACCAATATAATATAGTGATATCTATCATCCATATTCATGGAACCAAGGACAATTTCTTATAAATTTTTCATAGATTATTTTACTTATGAAAGACTGTGATGTGATTTATCTTATGAAATGTAATAGTTATAACATAATATTTATTCTTACATTATATCATTTATAATATATCACCATTACCTTAAATAATAACAATGACATTTCCCTTGATTCACTATAGTGTAGTTTTTTCCAAAAAAAGGTATTATCCTTATTTTCCTATTACTGTATGTCTCTTTGCCTTTTTATTTCTTTAACAACATACATAATATTTTATATACATAAATATGATTCCATTATTTTATTTATTAATAATAACATAATTATTTCATAATTATTCATCCCTTTTTTATCATAATCCATTTCGTACTTTTATATGAAAAAAACATCATTTCAGACCACTATGATGTAACCTCAATAGTACATGAATTTCATGAATATTATATATATATATAATAAAACTAGTGTACTATAAAATCATTCCCATTGAAAAAAACTATATTTATATTCAATTTTAGGTTTTCACAATCGTATAATCTTTTATGATAGTGTTTTTATGTAATATACATCTCATGGTTGGAAAAGATTTTTGTGGATAAGGAAATCTACATAAAATATAAAAAGGATACATTAAATTAACTTTTATCTTTATTTTAGATTTATTGATCCTCATAATCTAGCCAAGAAGTCATTCTTCTCTATGATAAATAAAGTAACATGATTATTTATAATTTTTTCCTTATCCCAAAAATAAAACAAAGAATCACCTTCTATATTTATCCCATTTATGACACTAAAAATATCATAGTAATATTTTAATTTGTTTTTCACCACATATCTATATATTTTCAAATTATCTCATGATATTTTAATTCAAAATTTATATACATCTCATGATAGTTTCGATCAATAACCATCACAACCCATTGTCTTATCTAGGATCTCTTTAATGTTGTTTTATAAAATCCTATAATATCTATCTATGAAATAAGAATATATAGACTTATTAATCCTCATGTAATAATGATATCAAAATAAAGATCCTATATTATGATGATATTTATATATTTTATATGATTTCAATAGTTTTTTTTAAAGTTAATGTGGAAGATGAATTTAAAGGTTCATTAGAAGAAGGTTCTATAGAAAATTTTGCAGGATTGTGATGTTCCCATAAAGAGGAGAATGTTTTTAAGGTGAAGAATCACTATCTATGATATTTGGATTTAAATAAGTATGTTCCAGTAGTTAAGTAGTTTTCATATTTTTATAATGATTTTTTTATGATGGTAAAACCATTAGAAGAATAGAAGTGCTGTTATCTATGATAATCGTGAAAAAAAAGCTCCATGAAGATTTGGAATAGTTCCCTATGAGTTACTTGAAAAGCATAAGAACTATACATATTGTAGTTAATAATGATTCTAAATGATGTTTCAAATAATGTTTAACCATGTTAGGTAAAATTATTACTAATTATGATAATTCTTTTCCAATAATTAAGTCCCTAACATTATAAAGATACTCATCATCATAGAAGAGTTCTTCAATTATGTACAATTTGATGTAGTACCGTGTTATTAGAATAATTAAGTTTATTTGTATTGTATAGAGAAAAATAAGAAGTATGAAGTGATTAGTTTTTACACTAATGAAAAAAGTGAAAGAAGTAAAAAATTCTAATTACTACAAAGTGTCAATTCAAAGATCCAAAGGTAGTACAATTTCCAATCAAATGTTAGTAGACTGAGAGGGTTGTCAATGTTTTAAGGTTAAAGATAAATATTGTTGATTTTACACAACTAAATATATAAAATGTATAACATTCAGTTTCATGGATATAACTGTGGTATGAAGGTACCAAATCAAGTTTGTTCACAAAATATCCATCAGTTTGAGTTCATTATATCATAAACAATCAATCTGGATTTTTCTTTGAATAGAGATGAGTCACTCTGGATGAAGGTGAGTTCATATAGATCATTAAAAATTCCATCAAAAGGAAATTTAAACCTAACATTTATATATTTCATCACAGGAGAAAATTAAAAAAGGTATGTCTGATGAAGATAGTGATGGATCAACGGGACCACCATGACGAGTTTATGAAATGCACATGACTAGTGAATGTTCCATCGTATTGATGAATAGTGTGAAAAAATAAGATTTTATCATATGGATGATTTCAAAAATATTTAATTGATTGAATTTAGCAATCCAAAATCTAAAATAAGTTGGATTGGATTCCAGATGGACGGAATGGTGCTATTTTGTATCAATAATAATAAGTTTCATGATAAGATAACATCTTAAAACTTTGTTTAGTTTATTGGAGTGGGTAAATTAGTCAAATAAAATCAATATTCTCTTAGTTAAAAATGTGTGAGATTACCCACTGATGAAATATCTATATCATCAAATAGATGTGTTTTTATAAATTCATCAGATGGACATACACTTGACATATTTCTAATAAGGATTATAAATCTTTTTTAATTCCACAACATTGATATTTATATAATATTCAGTCAACATTATCATATCTAGAATGATTAAAATTTCTAAATAAGTTTTCCAATTCCATGTTTAAGGAATTCAAAATAATTTGGTTGGCACTGATATTTCATGAATCATTAAGAATATTTTACAAGAGTTGAGATACGCCTAATGATGTCAAAATGAGAAGCGAGATGGAATTGAAATTTTAGTTTAGAGGGAAATAATATTTGATATCCTTCTATTATCTCTTAAAAAATGACATTATAAAAGGGATTATATACTAAATGTAAAAACGTTGTTCATATGCATGATTGTAGTGATGTAATGAATATTTATGTGTAGAAAGTGGTTCTATCCAATTTAACACTTGGTTGAAGAAGAATCACCAAACAGATGTTCTGAGCAAAGGTGTATCTATGTGAGGTTTTGATTAGAGGTGCTGGATAGTGGTTCCCCGGTCACAAGTCATATAGAAGGACTTATATCAGATAGAAGTACCAATTAGAGTTGATATTTTGAGGTGCATTATTCAAATACATAGTTCTTTTAGGCACATCCAAATATATTCACACTAGAAATAGATAATTTTATTGTATATAGAGTCACAACTAAAGGGATTATCAAAAATATGTTTTCCAAATGAATATTATATGAGTTAAATACATACTTATGTTCTATTTCCTTGACTGATAAGTAATATTTCTAACATATGGGAGTAAGTATAATTTCATATCAATATTTATTAATATTTTTTTGACATATATATTATCTATGGGATGTAGTACAAATTCCCATCACCTGTAATTTATGAAAATATTATTAGTGGAAAATATATAGACTTAGGAAAGCCTCCATGATAAGTATATAGGTTCTCACGCTGAGTACTATACTTAATAAAATACATATATGTTGATTTTATAATATATTTTTCAAAGAATAAGGGTTAAACAATGATAAAGTGTTCATAAATTTATATACATCTTATCTGATAATATATAATTTATCTACATAAATGAAGAAATCATTTTACATGAATATCATCAGTAAAATTTGTTTACTACTAATTCACTCGCCCTCTATAGGTGACTCCACTACCCACTTAGGAATCTCTATTAGTATTAGAGAAAGTTTTCCTCTATTTGGATCTATAATTTTTTCTTCATATTTGTTTTTAAATTATTATATAATGGTTATCTTGTTGGAGGTTAAATAATAGTTTTTCTCTAGTTGATAAAAGAGTTAATATTATATTTTAGGATTACAAAAGGTTATTTATTGTGGTAAAAACTTGTAGCTTCTGACAAAATCCTTAAAAAAATATGATAATAAAGAAGATAAGAAGAAACATAATTTAGCCACATATTACGAATGGAAGGATGATGCACCACAACCAAAATATAATTTTTATTGTAAGAAATAATCGTAGTCTAAAAATATTGATCCACTTAAATAATCATACTCAATATATAAAGAGTATCATTTTAGAGTAATTATTAACGATTTATATTCTAAAATTGGATCTTACATGAAAAATAAACATATTGATGTTATATAATTTATACTTTTATATATAAATGGGACTATGGGTGGAAATATTACATTTGAAATTCCAATTTGATAATGATTTAGGAAAGAATATGTGATAAGGTTCATCTCATTGTTAACATGTTGAAGTTATGGAAGAATTTTTGTTATATTCTCATGAAAAGGTTTTCCATACTGAAAAACAATTATATTATTTTTCAATTATAAGGATTATTTTATTGAAATATTACATGAATTTTAGACTTCTGTTGAAGAAAATAACTCTCTGTGAAAATATAAAATAAGAATAATAAAATATATTTAATGATTACTTCATTTGGAGAGTAAAATTCACAAAGAAATTATTTCAAATGAACACAAGAATGTCACCCAAACTAAATTAATTAGGCTTAAGAATGAATCAAAAGAATCATATGAATAAAATTTCAACCTTACAAAATATTCTGTGATTAAGAGTTGTTTATATAATATGCTTTATTGAATGTTTTCTTTGAAAATCTCCATAAACTAGAAAATACTCAGAAAGAATTTTTTTTAATTATACTCAACTGAAGATTAATTAAACTAGGGTAAATAAAATTTATCATTAACTAAAAGTGTTGTGTATGTTAAATTAATAAATGATATATAAATTCTAATTTTTATATTAAGACAAATTTGGGAGACTTTTAAATTCTAAAAACACATTAAACATTAATTTCCATGAATAAAATTTGATTAGGAAACATGAAAGAAAATAAAAAAGGAATGTTCACATATTACTGAGTAATAAATCACTTCTAAATTTTTTTAGTAAATTCATAACTCTATGGAAAAATCCATGAAAAAACAAGAATAATATGATTTCATGAGGAATAACATATTACAAAATGATAAATAAAAATGAAACCCAACACTTTGATGAATCTGTTAACACTAACATACATAATCTTAGTACGTGTTATAAGTTTACAAAAAACTATGTGATGAAATATAGGAATCCAACATCTTCTAATTAGGTGTATATTTTAAAATAAAATGGGAAACATTTCCTTAAATATTTATAGATGATCAGAATAAATATCAAAAGAAACACGTTTGGAAATATGTTTCCTACAGCAAAAATAAAAACATTGAAATAACCATAGGATTTTCGGTTACTATCAGTATTGTGGAAATTTAGGACACATTTATATTAATTGTAATTATACTATTAAATGGTATGGATAAAAATGAAGGCCAATATTAAGGGGTAATGTTAAATGAAAATACAACTCATATAACAATACCCTTCCATTAGAAACTAAAAAATATTTTCTACGATCCAACATATTTTTATATAATTAATATTTATTTTAATATTGTGGAGTAAATGTACATTATGATGTAGTGTGTTATTTTATATATTCTAAGAAATATATAAGTAGAAATAATTGAAAGAGGCCACATAATATGAAATAAAATGTAAGAAAGATAGATTATAAATCATAATTGGGGTGTAAATACGAAGATGTAAATATGAATCTAACACCCATGAAGATTTTTTTATAATATTTCATTCCCATGATAAGGTGTTAATTATATAGAAGAACTTTCTACTTCATGGAAAATTTTCATCAATCCATGAATGCTAAAAGAATTAAAATAATCTAAAAAATAAAATTCAACCAATCCATGAAATATGTAAGTGGATTTGAATGGTCTGATTGTGAATTTTATTTTCAAAAAACTTTTCCTTTTAAGAGTAACATACTTGAATATAGGAAGCTTAGGGGAAGAATTATATTGTATTGACACACTAATGAAAAAGGTATAACAATTTTACCAATAGAGGTGAATTTTTTATATAAGAAAATAAAATATTTTGAATGAATTAATGGTGTTGTATAGAAATATCATCATAAGAAGAAAGTGAAACAAACTCTAAAGGTTTATGTGTTTATATATAAATATATTTTAAGGAATAAAGGATTTTAGTAGTGGGAGAAAATAAGATATGTTCATGTTACTTTAAAATTTATTTTAAATTAAATACACCATATAATTTTGAAAGAATAAGTGAGATAAGTAACCCATAAATCTCATGAATCTCGATTTTTGGAAAACAAAGGGTGAAATCATGAAAAAAACATAAAACAAAAGATTATGGGTTGGGATAAAATTCTCAGACATAAATCCCTATCTAAAGAATCTTTTAAAGATCCACATTTTTTATTATATTCCAACAAGATTACAATATGATAGGTAAATTGAAGGTGATGATATTTAGTGGGATCCCTCATGTAGGAGGATGAATATTTTTTTCCAAATTCTGTGTATAGTGAATTAGAACATCATTGTAATCAAATATATTTTTCCAACATTATATGTTGAAAATGTAGATTTTTATTTAATTATTTACCGAGATACACAAAATCTTTATGATTTCAAAAAATGATGGCTACTATCATCCTCAAGATAAGTTTCTTAATTCCCATTTTTTATAACAAACCCAATGTATGAATTAAAAAAAGGAAAAATATATTATTCATAACAATGTTTATATTATCATTTAAAGGGATAGAAAACATTCCCATTTTTATACTTTAATTTATTTGATATTTTTTTATGATAGATCACAGAATGTAAGTTAAATGAAAATTTGAGAATATGTTCCTGGAAATAAGTTTTTTGAAAATATTGAATCACTTGAAAATGTTCATGGATGACATGAATGTATGAGTTAATAATTTTTTCCAATACAATTCATGACTCATGTTAACATAGAGTTATTTGATTTTAGTCTTATTTCTTAAAGAAAAGTGATTCCTTCCTTCTCTCAATAATTTCATAATTTTGTACAAATTTCTATAGAAGAAAATAAGGAAATAATTAAAAGGGTAAAGAATGTTCCTCCCTCCCCAAAAAATATTAACAATGTATATTAAAAATTCAGATCCTTATGGGAGAGATAAAAAGGTTACCTTTGTTAATGATCCTCAAAGGAGGATCCTTTTAATTTATTTTCAATAGGGGTGAGAAAGATATCATTAACATTGAATAAAATTTGTTATAGGAAAAAAATCTAAAGGGGGAGTGTGAAGTTTATATAGAAAGATGATGTTATGATATTGTATATGTTTTTAATAGATTATTTTAAATTTAATGTGGATGTTAAAGGTAAATTATACATAGAAAAGGTTCATAAGGAAAATTTTTTGAATAGTGTTGCAGCCATAAATGGGAGAATGTATGTAAGATGGAAATGCACTATCTATGAAATTTAGAGTTAAACAAGTATATTTCAGCATATATGTAGATTTAATATCCATTGAATGGGTTTTTCTTAATGTTAAAACCATAGGAATAAAAAATGTGCAATTATCAAGGATAATGATGTTGTATAGAGCTCAATGACGATGTGGAATATTCCTCTATGAGTTGCTGGATAAGCATAAGAAACATTCCATATGATAATTATTAATGTTTTCATGTTAAGTGATGAATGATATTTAAAAATATTCCTCAACCATGATAGGAAACATAATAACTAAGTTATAAAATATTTTTTCAGTTTTCATGTTACTGATATCATGAAGATACCCATGATCTAAACAGTGTTTGTACAAAGTGTAAAAAGTTGAAGCTATAAAATGTCATTGGATGGAATACGCACATTGTAACCTGATGGAGAAAAAAAATATTTCTAAGTTATGGAGTTTTTATTATTTTTAAAAATGTTAATTAAATACTAATGGGGATAAATATAGTGGGTCACATTGAAGATCAAGTGCAAACACAAAGTCAAATCAAATGTTTGTTAGAAAACATAGTGTATAAATTTAAAGGTGTAAGCTGGATATTATTGATGTTAAAAATATGAATTTTCGTGATATTTAAAGATGGAATTCATGGACGGTTATATTATATTGAGCCCTTAGATCGTGTCTTTTAGAATAACATTCATAACTTAGAGTCCATTGAACAATATACCATCTGATCGTGTCTTAATTTGAATAGAGGTGGTGAAACTATAGTAGAAGGTGAGTTAATATTTCTCTTTACAAAGGTCATTATAGAATAAATAAGAAGGAAATTTAGTAAGTTCCATAATATGAAAAATGAAATAGATTATACTGTATGGAGATAGTGGTCGATCAATGACGTTGACAAGATGAGTTTTTCAAACTCATGTGTTTTTTAAAAGTTCCATTGGATGGTAATTCAATATTAAAACAACATTATATCATCATATGGATGATTTCAAGAAGATATATCATATTGTGTGTGTCAATCAATGATTTTTATAATGTTAGAGAACATCCTTTATGGACTAGATAGGGTAATATAGTATCATTAAATAAAAGTTTCATAAGAATATAAATGGTTGAATTTATTATTAGTCCATCAAACCAAATCAATCAGAAAAAGGAAATCCCGAGGTTAGCATTCAAATATGTGTGAGAAAACAAGTTGGAGAATTTTCTAGATAATCAGATAGAGGAAATCATAAAAATTCCTAAGACAAAAATCCATGGGTTGGAGTTCTAAAAATCATTATAAATAATTGTAATGTCCTTAAAAGTGACGTTTCTATTTTTTTCAATGTTTTATTTTCACTAAAGGTTAATAATGTTTAAATATGAATCTTAATGTTGTGTTCAACAATTGTTTATGTAATTGAGTTGGTATACGGTTTTCAAAAATCGTCCAAAAATATTTTATAAGAGTTGTGATTCATACAATGATGTAAAAATGATAAGGATGTTCCAAATTGGATTTTGAGTTGAGTGGTAAAACATATTTGAGCTCACTATCTTTTCTCTTGAGGCATACTAATATAAATTTGGTAGATATTGAATACATATGTTAAGATAATTTCTGAATATTATATAGAATCAGGACGTTCCAACCAAGGAAACACTTGGATGAAGAATATGCATGGGATAGAGGTACCGATAGGTGGTTTACCATCCAGATGTTTTGATAAGAGGTATCACAAATATTTTTTCTAGTTGCAGGAATAATAATTAGATATCTATATGAAATATGTTCTTGTTAGAGAGGAAGTGTTAAGGAGAATTGATTGATGGTGCAAAGTGTTGAGGTTCAGTTGATAGAGTCACGAGATATGAAGATAGAGGTACACCTAATAGAGTCACACTTAATAGAGTTATCATATGGAGAATTTATAGAATATATTCTTATGGGTTTCATACATGTTATCCAATGTTGGATAAAAAATAATTAATCATTTTACCTGATGGGAGTCAATATAATTGCTTTATGATAGATATGGATATCATTTTAGGAGATACCTCAACTATGGGGTATAATATAAATTTTTTCACTTTTAATTGATAAAACATTTATTAGTAGAAGAGTTCATAGGCCAATGGTAGTCATCATGGAAAGGATATTGGTTCTCACACTGATATTTGACCTTGACTGAATAATTTTGTGTTGTTTTCCTTATCTCATATGAATATCATAAGTGTAAAATTGTGAAGAATGGCTTATAATGATACTTATATCTTATATGTTAACAATGGTTCGATAAATTTAAATTAAGAATTATTTTATGAAGAATATAATCAGTAAAAAACAAATAGAAATTTTACCTATACCCATAGTTCAAAACTATTTGTATATCATCCAAAACCATGGGTATAGGCTATACCCATGGTTTTGGGAACCTTGGGTAACCGAGGAATCTATATAGCTCTAATATATACACAAGATTTGGAAATTGTTTACCCACTGTTTCAAAACTGTGGGTGTAGGTACTTTCCTCTATTCCATAACCCTATACCCCCAATTTTAAAACCTTGGGTATAGGTTTTAAAAAATAGGTAGTCACGGGTTTTGATACTGTGACATGTTCATAAAAAACGTCACACCTAACCACTACCCCAAAATCACTTATGTATATAAATATATTTATTTAGATAGATATATTTAAATTATTTTTTTTGAAGAGAGAAATATGTGGTTATATTTTTTTCCCACAAAAAAAATTCATTCCCATGGAAATTTTTTATCCCACACTCACGTGGGAATGTTTTACCCATATTTTTTCTGAACCATGGATATAAGATTTTATCCCAAACCTATAGCAATAATTTTAGGAAAACATTGGGTATAGGTCTTTCACTGAACCATATACCCTTGGTTTACCCAAACTCTAGGTATAGGTTATAAGAAACTCATTATACCCATAGTATTGGGAAAACAGTCATTATAGGGCCATTTTCTAGTAGTGATAGACGGTCACTTGGAATTAACCCCCCCCTCATAGAGACTACTCAATCCACCTATGTATCTCAAAAACCAAATTGTAACATTCTAAGTAACATATTTACATTAAATCCATCAGGATATCCCTTAAAATATTTTTCCAAAATTACACTATGAATCCATCCTCAATTAATCTTCTTTTATCTTTAATATTTTTTTAAAAAAATTCTCAGCATGTAATAGTCAAATATTAAATGGTTCTCTCATAACAATATTCAACAAAAATAATATATATTCTTTTTGTGGGATTCATAAATATTCATTTTTATACAATGTACTTTCCAAAAAATATTTTATCATGCCTTATGATCTCTTTAATAAAAATATAAAAATCATAATATATTTCATTTTCCATTCGACATTGAATTATTTTGAGGTATCCTATAGAAATACATGAATTTTTCATCAATAATTACATCCAATTACATTTCAAAAATCCATAACAATACTCCAAGGATCACCATTACCTTCACTAGTTACATATTTAACAAATGATAAAAATGAAATATTTACATGGGAATATGAATATACCCCTTCAAATTTTTTAAAAATACCATAAATCCCCAACAGTATAATTTAAGATCCAATGGATTCTATATTCACTACCTTATTAAAAGTAAATTAAACGGTAAATGTAAGGGTTTGTTCATCTTTTCATCATACTTTCTAGGAATTCAAAACAATACATTTTTCTGAGAGGAGGATGATACCACATTGAATTAATATTAAAGAGCCTTTAGTTAGTATACTCTAAGACTATGTGGGTGGGATCAATGTAGGTAACAGGATCTATTAAACCCTATTTTCCTTGAATTTTACACCTTATCATTCAGGTGATATCATACTCTTAATCTCCTCATTTCTCAAATAGGGGTGGTATAAAATAGATTCTCTTAAAAGAAACATGTAACCTCCACACATCTCAATAAAGAATAAAATCTATTTAAGTGAAAGTCTTATAACTCTCTATTTTTATCATGAATTTAAAAACCAACACTCCCCTTAAATATATGAATTTTTTATATTTATGATAAAGGGTATTAATTGTGATTTTCTAACCTCAACCTAGAGGTTTTCATAACTATCCAGGAATTATGTATTTTCTAGAATAAATATATTTAAAGCTTCATCCTCATTTTTTTCTACCCCTAAAGGGATTATCTAAAATTATATTCCTACCTGTTGATAAAATCCAAGAGAAATAATTTTTTGTTCATCCTATTGTAATGATAACCACAAATTTATTCATCAGTTCCACGTATATTATATCTAAACATTTAATATAATTGGTAATAAATAGAGACCTCACTGTGTCTTAGAAAAAACTTATCTGGTTAAGAGGATGCTCTGAATATGGAGAATCCCTTTCTTTCAATCTCATTATGGGAACGTTTATTTGGAATATTATTTCTATTTTTAGTGTCCTTTATTTTACTATCATCTTTCTTCTATTGAACTTATTCTTTGTGTGGAATAAATTTGTCAAAAAATATTTTATATATCATCATGTTTATAGTTATGAATAACTTTTCATTAGTTTTAACCAGATCTTATGAATCCACTTTCTTTTCATTAGACTTAATAATTTTCTCATCTTCCATCAATTTAATATAAAATTTCAATTTAAATGGTCAAATAATTAGTCACTCTTTCTTGAAATTATTTGTTTTATAATTATTTTCACATGACTTACAAATGTTTTTGTTTTTCGTTATCTTCTACTTTATATTATAGGGAAGTTATACTTCCAACCATTTCATGAATACCATAGCTTTTTGACCATTATAATTATATCTCCCACAAACATATTCAAAAATATGAAATCTGTTATGTGTAGATAGATTTTGTGGGGATATCATCATACATTGTATCCTATGAGATTTTATTCTCAAATACTCATAAAACTCCCCTTGGTTATAATATATATTCTTATAGAGACCTATTTTACTAGAAAAATTGTATTAGTTCCCATTATTATCACAACATTATAAAAATACTTCAAACTTTTATCTTCTATATTCATTAAAAATCTTTCTAGATTTGTGTTGATGTTATCATGTTTCATTGTAAGTCTTATTTTATCTTGAGCGTAGTGGTTATTCTGTCTTATCTTCCCCTTACTTTTGTGTAGAATATATACATTATTCTTCTTGGTCCAAAAATATTTAATTTTACTTTTCTCACCTTCACAATTGAAGAGAAAAAATATTCTCAAAGTGAGTAAGTACATATTTACCCTATTATTTTAAAATATTTATCTCATAATTTTGAAAACAGATTATCATTTTATCGCAACTAATTGTTGAATTATTCTTTCACCATGTTTATATCATATAAAATAACGAGATGAATTCCTTCTATATAAAATTATTCATCTTACATTATAGTTAAATTTTATTCAAGATGAAACAGTATTTTTCATTGTTCATTTATCATTGATCTATGTATCTTGATCTAACCCACATGGGCATACTCCTTTTTCTCTTTAGCCACATTTTTTTCATAAAATCTTAATTTTCAGTTGATATCATCCTTTTTTCACCAACATTTTTTATCTTTATTGAGCTATGTAGTCTACTCATGAATTTTCCTTTATTCTTCATCATCATCGCTCCTTGATGGATCGAATCCATTTTCATCTTGAGGATATAAGTTGACATCATCATTCTATAAAAAACTTATGTTGTTTTAAACCTTAGTACTCATTAAGTTTCTTATTTTTCTAATGAATTTCTCCATATTAATCTGGTACATATTCTTTTTTTTTTATTTCTTATAGTCCTCATATAATTTAGATTCTCGAACTTGCTTCTTGAGACAATCATCTTCAATATGAAAAATACCATAAAAATTACAACATCTCATAAATTACATACCATTTCTATTAAGTTTTACCTTCAGATATCTATTTTTTAAAAGAGATATGATTTGGTTGAGATCATATTCAGATTCCTTATAATCTGAATTACTTCATTCTATATCTTTTTTTGTACATGTCACTATCCTTAGGAATTATTAATGATCAGAAATAATGAACTGTGTTTATGAAGTTTTCATTTCACAATTTTTAGTGTTTCAATTTTATACATTTTATAATTAAGGTACTAGACCAAATAGAGGGCTTAAAATAAGTATGGTGTAATGTTTTAGAGTCCTCCACATACAGATACAACTAGAAACTCAATGAGGAGACACTAGATTTTCAATTTCCCCTGTACAGATCATCAGTTCTACCAGGACGACCATCCTTCTACTGGAATTATGGTATACCAAAAATCCACAGAGAGAGTCCAACATTACATAATTTGACACATAAATGCTCTATTCGACCCCCAACACCTCCATAGTTATCTTATATCTATTAAAGGATATAATAAACCCCAAATGGTTCTTGGATTCATTTTGATAGCTAAAATATTATTTGATATATGTTTTGTGTAATGTTGTTTCATTCTCAAGCTCTCATCACTCTTGTATCACTCTCTCATACTGTTGTATTGGTTTATATTGTTGAGAGTATCCTGATTGTGCTTAAAATGTATTATATAAATAAATTATCTTCTTTTTTCATTTCATCAGTTCTCACTAACATTGATGGTCAGGAGGATAGGTTATCACTACATTTAATGTGATGGATTGAGCACTCAATACCATTGATCTATTTATTTCACACTCTTAGGTGTTTTTTTTTTACTTTTTTAACTATGGGGTTATTTTTTTGGTGGATCCCTAATACCTTGAATATATTCTATAATTAAGAGAGAGAAATATATTTTTATATGTAAATAAATTCCTATAGAGGCACTCTTTTTAGAATATATAAGACTAATTTTTAGAATTCAATGTAATATTCAAAAACATTCTCATGTGTTTATATTTTATCAAATTTTATGTATGGTTTTTAGAATTTTTAGAATGTGACATTTTTTTTCTTCAAAATTTATTTTGGAAATATGATTGTTTTCAAGACATCAAATTAATTTTCATTCTTTAATTTTCTGGATAAAACATTTTGGGTAATGAAATTTTCATTTCAATTTTTCCTTTTATATGATTGGACCACATCTTAACATGTATACATCAACATTATTTCTTTAATCCATGATTATAATATTTATGAATGTTATAATAGGATTTTATGTAATGAAATTATAGTTATCACCTCTTTAATAAATTTTTTAACTTTATTTTTGGGGATACGAATATGAAATATTAGATACATACATATTCTAATCTCTCAATTATATTTCTCAAATGGTTTAAAATTTTATTATTTTTTATAACATTCAATTATTTCTATTGTTATGATTTTATATCTTCATTGTGGTAGATATTAAATCATAATGTTATTATAGTGGGAGAGGTAATGGATTAAAATGTATCTTGATTTGTTTAAATTATTTTAATAATTTAAGAATTATGAAATTGTATTATGAAAATTTTGTGATTTTTAATTTTTTTTGAAATTCAAATACTTTGAGATATTTTTAAAATTGAGTTATCGATGAAATATTTTTTGAAATATTTCTTGAAATTATTTTTTAAATATCTTGTTAATTTATTGACAATTATTGGTTTAATTTCATTATGAAATACTGAAATTCATTTTTTATACAATCAATAGAATTAGAACATTTTAATATAAATAATTTAGTGTTTGTAATCATAAAAAAGGTGAAAATGTTGTATATCTCGGCCTCTTCTGTGGTTTTAACGATCACAAACACTGAATTGTGTTCTTAAAATTTTCATTTAATCGTTTTAAGTGTTCATATTTAATATTTTTTTAATATTAATGTATCATACCAGACATGGGGTTCAAAGTAAGTATGAATGACACATTTTGAGTAATCCTAATGTAGGTACCAGCAGCTACCTGGTGGGGTACCATTAAATTCTCTTTGTTTACACCCACATGATATAAAGTCGCATTCATACAGTAAAAAATATCAATTATAGAGGACCCCACATGCCTTTATTCAACTCCTAATAGATCTATTCGACCCACAAAAACCCTAAATATTCTTAAAGTTATGTGAAGCTATAAATATAACCAAAAGGGGGATTATATGAATGTGTATACCTTGAAGATCATTTTAGATCTATTTTATGTAACTTTTTTTCATTCTCAATCTATATTCACTCTTGTATCACTTTTTATCACTCTTCTCTTATTGTATAGTATTGGAAGCATTGTGAGTGTTATTCAATGATCTTTAACGAATAAATTCTCTTCTATATTTTTTTGAGTGCTCACTACCATTGAGTGTGAGATGGAAATGTTATAACTACATTTAAAGTGATTAATTTAGTTCTCAAAAAAATTTCTTGTGATTGGGATAGGTGACCACTACCATAAATGTGATTGATATTTGGTTTTCTAGGTTTAACCGCTAAAAACCCAAGTTCTTACTTCTTATAATAGGTTTCTTTCTATAGCATTTAAAATGAAATGGTGTGGGATTCTTTCTAAAATCATTAAAAGTAATGTATAAATCAAAACCTCTCAAGGATCTTGAGGGTATTTTATATCAAGATCCCTTTGGGGATTATTGCCGAACTCATTTATCAACATCTAATGATTTGTATTTTATTTTTATTTTTATATAGTGATCAACTCATATGATCGTTATTTACTTCATTAATTCATTCGATTTCATCATGTTTAGCTTATATTTGAAAAACATTTATAAAATGAAATTCACACCTAAACTCGTTATAATTTTACTCTGAAAAATATCTTCACCATCGTTTACATTCCCTTTTCACTTGGATTTAATGGACATTTAAACTTGGGGATTATTTTTGTAATCTTGAGCCTTCCTCATTTTAAAGGATATGATGATGTTTTAATGTCATTAAAAGTTCAAATATTTTATATACTCTACAACCAATACAATAGAATCAAATTTTTCTAATAGATTTCATAAATTCTTTGTCATAATGATTCAATCCTTCATCTTCTCACCAAATCCTCATATGCTTCTCACTATTTCATTTACATTAGTGAAATAATAAACTATTTTTTCACCATAATCCATTTTTATGTATTCAAAAATACTCTTCCAAAATTGAAATTTAGATTCCTTGACATCGAAGGTACTATCATAGCTACTTATCAATTTTCCCAGATTTTTTTGATATATTATAAACGCATGACTTTTGTATAGACATTTTTCAATATATGCATGAGAATTGAATTTTGTATTTATTTCATCCATCTCCAAATAACCCTTCTTTCCATGTTGCATAGGTAATATATTTAGTAATATGAGTAAAACCTATAGTATCACACTTCCATACTTTTAGGCTGATTGAACGGTGATAGAGAACCATCTCATTCCTCTAACTGTGATTGTTTGTAACATTGAATGTTAGTACTCATAGACTATTCCACGAGTTCTGATTCAACATTGTTTTAGAATAAATATTTCTAGATATTTAGAGGAATCAAAATTTGATACCAATTATAGTACCATTGGCTGAATAGAATACTAAGTGGGAGGGATGAATTAGTGGTCTTCTTTTTATACATTAATCACATTTAAAATCCATCATATTAAACTCTATATAGTCATTGATTCACATAATGAAATCTCAAATCCTATCAAAAAGTGATGTATATAAAAGAAATTTATCATAATACAATATTTATAAAGTTAGGCATTAAAGTATAATCATTTATATTTTGGTTATACATCCCAATATGTATTCTTTACTAACTTCAATAATTTTGTATATACAATGACAATCTAGTCCAATCAACAGAGAGCCTAATGTGTTACGTTAAACCATTTCCTTTTAAAATATAATCAACTATATTACCATAAATTATAGAATCAAATTGAAGGTATATCACGTATTGAATAATGATTAAAAAATGAATGATCTTCATCTCTTTTTTTGGTTATACACCACATGAGAATTTGATCTTACTCCTTGAGTAAATGAATATTAAAATCTAAAAATCTACCTCACAAAGAGCATAAGAAGCACTGATGGTCTTGAGACATACTCTAATTCATGATAGATTTGGATCTTCCTTAGTTTCTCAAATACTTATGGTTGTTTGATACTCAACATCGACACTTCTTCTTATTACCATGATACTGGGTATATCAAATTCACTTAAGAATTCCCAAAAATATTCACAAAACTCAAGCTACACTTCTTCACAAATCACATCAATTATTTATACTCATAGAATAAAATATCTCAAATGATATTTTTTATATAATAAAAATATGGAAGTTCCTTTGATATTAGTCACACGTAATATTTGTATTCAATAATTAAGGATATTTATCAATTTTTAATTCACATTTAAAATTTCTCAAGTCTATCATTTAAATATCATAGGACTCAAGATTTATTCATATTTCAATTTCTTAGTCAATTTAATCTTGAATACCTAAAATCTTGTGTCTCCCATTAATTATTCTTCATGGAGTTTTTAAATAACCAATGCCTCATTATTCATAAAACATCACATCAATTCTTCTAATGTGGATAATTTATTTCCAATATTTACTTGTATGCAAGTGAAAATTCATTCATTTATCTATAAAACCAATGATTGTATAGTATTTATCTTTTTTTATTTAATTTGATTGACAGCATAAGTATCAAACAACACCATGCTTAATTGAATAATGATATAAAACTAAATATCATTATTTTAAAATGACTATTTTAAAATAGCCATTAAATTGGAGTGAAACAATAGTATTAAAGACATTTATACTATTTATTAAATAAAATTTTCTATACTTATAAAAATAAATTTATAGGTACAAGATAAAAATAAATCCAATTTTATGCATTAAAAGACTATAAATTTCCAATGTTTAATGGCGTAATTTTTTTAAAACTAAATTTTTAAACCGTTAAAAATTATATTGAATACAATAATTTGAATTTTTATTTTCTAACATCAAAATTATCTTATGGTGAATTTTTTTCAGAAAATATATATTTTCTAGTGAATAGAAATAAATTTTTTATAAAATTTTCATTTTATTTATATTAATTGCATACATATGATTTCAATAGTAACCTCCAATATTACTAAATACATAAAATTATAATGTCTTATGATTAAAAATATAATATAATTATATAATGGAATAAGTAAATGAATTATTTAAAAATAATAGATTATGTATTGGTATTTTTGAGGATCATAAATTTTTATACCAAATTTTATAATTAAATTAGTTATTTAAAAGAATTTTTTTTCATGAAATATATTTATAAATTATTATTTTCTTTACTTATTATTATACAATAATTGAATTAGACCATATTTAATTTTTCAAAGTGTCCTAAAATCAGTTATAATCTTAATACTAGAATATTTTTAATAAATGAGGATTTAAATTAAACATTAAATTTATCTAATTTATAAAATTAGTTTTCGTAAAATATATTCCATTTTTTTAACCATTAAAAATGGTGAGGTATAATTTTTTGGAATTTTCTGAAATAGTTGAATATTTTTTAAATAGTGAAATATGGTAATTTAGGGTATATATACATTATAAGTTAAATACATTTTTCCTTCAGTCATCACTGATGTAAGCACCATAATATCGAACTATTCTTCTCTATTTAATTTATTTAGTAATTTAATTGCCATTATTAATTTTTTTATCAAATATAATAACCTAATGAATAAAATAAAAAAAACACCTCTCACACCCCCTCTGTAAATACCACCGCTCACCACCACTTCTCCTCACACCTACAATGCCTTGATTATTTTTCATTTTCTTTAGAATCATCTTATCAAGAATCTTATTCATGTCTAGGATTATTATTTATCCATAAAATACCAAAACCAATTACCCTTAATATGTTCTCACAGAGAGGAATTAAAGGCGTAAAATCCTCTTTCGCTTTATTTTATTTTCACATTCTTTTATTTTCTAATACTCTATGAATATCCTAAATCGAAACATGAATGTAACCCCACTATATTATATATACTATAATTTTATTATTTCAATGTAAAATTATGTATTAAGTCTCTTCCCATCTTCCTTTTATTCTAATAATTAAAATATTGTCTCTGTGGTGCCAATTTACAACCTTCAATGACAACATGTTTTTGTTTTTCATTTCTACATTCAAAGATTGACATAAATAAATTTTTATGGTTAAAAATATTATAAAATATATATTACATATTTTCTAATGTTATGTAACAAATATATATACATAATTTTAATTAATAAAACAAAACTAGTGTGTAATTATTGAAAAAATTTCAAAAATAATCAGAATAGTCATCATAAATGTTTTACCTCATGAAATAAAATAATATCTAAAAAATGATATATAATACAATTAAATATTCATTAATTTCACTAATAACATATAATTTCAATTCTGGATAATTATTCCAATTTCACATGATCCTTCTTAAATGTATACAAGTGACCCAATCATGAAAACCGAGGAAATGAACACTTTTAAACGATGAAATTAAATCTCATAACTGATAAAAAAACCCTAAATGAATGTATTAAAATTATAATAAATCAAATAAATTTTTTATATGTTCTGAATGAAATTTTTAATGAATTTAATTTCATTATCTTTGACTTTATGTAAAAATTCAGAATGCTTTCGGACACAAGGTTTGGGGTTTTTCTTCTCACTTTTATTTTAGTAAGATATACCTTATTCACCACTATTTCTTCTGTCTAGTGTATGTATACTTACCATTGATTTATATTATTGTGAATCTATTTATATTAATGGTATTGAATAACTTATTTGATTATCATTAATTTCTCAGCGCATATGGTTCGACAGTTTTCAATGTGGTAATTGATTCTACCTGAATCACTATTTTTCCCTTGGCTTACAATTTCTCTATTTTTACCCCAATGTAATTATTATTTTTTATATAAATGTTATAAAATATATTGATATTTTCCATAAAAATTTATCTAGATCATTTATTCATTATTTTATAGTGAAATTCTTGTTTTTTAAGGTTTCCTTTCTTAATTCCTCTTGATAACCCTACTCGATTAAATGGTACTTCCCAATTTCATAAAAAAATTTCTAGTACACTACATATTAATGGAAAAAAAATTTCTATAATCACAATTTTTATCATTAAAAAATATTAGATTTATTTTCAAATTTTATGGACAAAATTTAATACTTTTCCTCTTTAAATACTCTTATATTTTATTTTAAATCACACTAAAGTGGCTAATTTCTAAAGACGCTTTTTAAATGATTTCAATTCAGTTGGATATCATTTATGGATTAATTATAATTTATTTTTTTCTTACCTTTTCTTTAATAGTATATTCATATTTTAAATTTTATTTTATGAAAAATAAAAATGATTTTCCAAATGAAATCTTCATTCCAATGTAACAGTGTATTTTTCTAAATAAATTATCAATGATTTTATTAGAGTACATTCATATATGATTATGATTCATATATTTAGACATGGTATGTGAGGCTTTGATTTAAATGTAACATTATTAATTTATTATTTGACAAGTTAATAATTCATTATACTTAGTAACTAATAGGATGGGACCGTTATAGCCCCCTGATGGAATAGTCAGTCTCCTGATACAAACTAGACCGATTTTTTACCCATTTTTGTATGGTGTGTTAGATTAATCCTTAAAGGTAATTTTTTGATGTTCAACATTATTAATTCCACCATTATGATACATTTAATTGATTTTACATGTGATTATTTGACTACTACAATATCCCTGAATAATTTTCTTTCTCGGGTGATTATTTATGGACTTTTTTAATCTACTTTTATACATGGAATATTATGCTCAAGATTATGTTATAATGGAATGAATTTTTATTTATTCACTATGCCTTGTTGATTATGATATATTCCATTGTATTTATTAACTTTATTGAGCATATGATCTCACCCCATTCATCTGTTTTATTTTTTCCCAATATGTGATTATTTATATTATGAATGACTTGTAGTGATAATCAAGGAGCTTATGGCTGTTTATATTGGTGTTTAAATGTTGTATGTAATTTTAAGTTATGATTTAATACTTATGTCTTTATCTGGTTTTCCAAAGATACTAAAATGTTCAACACTTTAGGTTGTGATCACTTTTTCATAGTATCGATGTAATCAATTAGGGAAATGACTCCATGCTTTTGGGGTTAGGGTATTTTTATTTCGTATAATAGAATTTTTAGTAGATACTTTGGAAACTTGGTTTAGGAAATCCTATATTAGGGAACATAACACTAAGATAGCCCTTGAGGATAATCATAGAAAACATCATAGAATTTTGGTAATGTAGAGGTTATGTGGGTCTTCCTTGAAATATATATATATATATCTGGATATAATAAGTGGATGTTTTTCTGGAACATATGTTTCATGGGGAAACAACTCTGACAATATTTTGTAGGATTGATTCAGCATATCCTAGAACATGAAACGGGCCTTACTACACACTTGTTTTGACAATCATGGGTTATATTCATAATATAATTCAAAATTTATTTACAAAACATTATGATGCATTAAAATGTAAATGTTTACCCAGATAAACCATGTTTATGATTATTAATTTCTCTGTAAATAAATTTTTAAACATATGTAATGTATTTCACTAGTTTAGGAATAATACATTATTTTTCATAATGAAATGATCTAATATTTTATAATACATTGTTTAGAAATGGGGCTTAGTGGAATGAATAGAAATAGTAAAACTAAACATATTCTATGTTGGGATTTCACTGTTATGTAAGATAATGATTATTTTGATGTTGTTTCAACTATATGTGAACAACTTAAAATTATACAAGGGCAGCAGACTCTGGTTATTAAAAATAACCTTACTCTAATGGAGTATAACGATCCACACTGGGGTACATCCATGTTACACCACTTCATGCAACAAAATCCTCAATTATTCAATGGGAAAAAATCATTTTGTATATGATCAATGTATAAGTTCCTTAGAGAAGATATTTCTCACTTTAGGAAGTTCTGAAATGGAGAAGGTTATCATAGAAGTTTATTGTCTCTCAAGAGATGATGAAAACTGTTTTTAATTGATTCAAAACACAAGGGAACATGAATTAATTGAAAATACAGAATAGAAGGGTATTAAGGAAGTTTTCTTGGAAAAAAAATTCCCTCGGGAAAAATGAGTTCATATGAAGAGTTATTTATTATGTCTCTGATTAAAAGTGGTTAAAGCACTTCCATTTATAAAGACAAATATACAAGGTTATCAAGACATGTTGTGGATTACGTACATAATCCAAAGTGAAAGATTGAACAATTCCTTGATTTCATAAAACAATTCCTCTTAAGATCATTGGTATCGCATATTTTCTCATCATATGAGGATATACTCTCATGAGTTATTAAGTCATATAAAAAACCCTCTATTTTGTATGACTGTATGGTAAATAAAGAGAAAAATAGATTGGTAGAACAAGATATGGATAAATGGGTAAGGGAAAGATGGATTTTCCCACATGTCATAGTTTTGGGAAGAATCATTCTGATACGTTCCTAAAGGAAATGAAAGATTTTTACACATATTGACAGAAAGATCACTGGGCTCATGAATTTAAGCAGAAAACCCTATAAAAGTGTAATTTTTCAAATGTAAATAGATTGTTCACTATGAAAATTAATGTCCCAACCTTTAAGGAAGTATAGATAAGAAAAAGAAAAGGGATCAAGGTTAGGATAATGATGTCACTATAGGAAAATTACAATAATTATTGTACATATGTTTCTAGATTTAAGAAATATGTTTTGATACTCTAGTTATAAGAATCAAGAGATATATATATGGATTGTGATGCAATACTTATTTATGAATTTGGAACCATGCATGTTTTCCATAAGGTTTTAAGGTTTTAAGGTATTCATTTAATTGTTATGTGGTATTAAGAGATACAATATTTGGGGGAATCATATATTGAGTTGATTTTAGAAATTTAGTGACATTACTTCTAAATTTTTGGTCATTGAATGTAGATAGATAGGTTTTAGATGATTCTAAAGAATAATTACTTGTGGAATTGGTCAAGTTAAAGATAAGAAATTATTGTTTGTTTATAATATAAACTAACCTTATTGGTTTTAGAAAAAATTTAGAGGTTGATGGAGTTACGTAAGAACTATATAATTTATTAAATGTAATTCTAGTCTAAGAAATTCATCTTAAACAGTCTTTCCTAGGTGTAAGGTATTAAGTGAAAATAGATAGAAGAATAACCAAAGGATGAAATTTTTCTTATGAAATGGAAGGTAATCATGTAAGATTATTTTTTAAAGTGTTTATCTTAATATTAAAATAATCCTTACACTCTTGGAAAAATATTTTGGAATAAAAATATATTCTGTGTAATTTTATTTTTGAAAAATAAATGGTCTTTCAACCAATAAATAATTTATGTATATTTGATGGTATCATTTCTAATGACCATGTTCCTGTCACTTTCTATCAAAACTTGATTTTTGTATTTCTCTTCCATGACCATATTTTCATGAATTTTATCCTATTTTGGAATCCTAGTTTTTGGTGACCTACACATTTATATTTACCTCTTTTTTAATAATTTGTTTTATAAATCCATTCAACGATGTGGGATTTCCCCAAATATATTTTCAAGTATCAAAAATTATTATCTGAAGTGAAATTTTAAAATAGAAAGAGGAAATTAATTTATTGAAGGGATAATTTAAAACCCCATTATTTTAAGTAGTATATCATTTTTAATATTATTTCTTTTAGAGTATAGGTTTAATACAACAAGAAGATTAAATTAATTTTTTTTTATAATTAAATATCATTATTTTAAAACAACTCTTATAACCTAGCATTTAAATTTGAGGTAATAAATAGTATTAATGATATATATATATATATATATTATATTTAATATAATGTTTTTACATCCATCCAAATTATTTTATAAGCATTAGTTAAGAATAAATCCAATTTTTCTTATTAAAATTCAATGTTTTTTAAGGAATATTTACCACTTTTTAATGGTTCACATGTTTTAAAAACAAATTTTGTAATGGTTACAAATTATTTTGAATAAAATAAAATTCATTTTGAATGTGTAATTTCAAAATTAGATTATGGGGAAATGTTGGTATTTCTCTAAAAATATATATTTTCTAGTGAATAGATATAATTTTAATAAAAAAATTATTTTATTTATATTAATAGTATATTTATTATTTTAATTGTATCCTCTTCTATTAATGAATACTTAACATTACAGTATCTTATTAATGGAAACATATTATAATTATATCATGGAATAAGTAAATAAATGTTTTGAAAATGATAAAATAATTATTGGTATTTTTTTTGAAACATAATTGTTTATTCAATATTTTATAAATAATGTAATTTTTTTAAAACAATTTATTTTCATTAAATATTATGATATAGTAATATTTATTTGTTTTATTATTATAATATTATTTTATGAGACCATAATTTATTTTCAAAACTAACTAGTTTTTTCAAATAAATGAAGATTTTAATAATAAATTAATGTTCTCAAATTTAGAAACATATTTTCATAAAATGGAGATTGTTTTTTGAATTATCTAAATTTAAAAATGTTTAGGTTGGATTTTTTTAATATTTCCAAAATAATTGAATTTTTTGGTAAAAAGTGAAATATGTTCATTTACTGTTTGTATACATTATAAGTTAAATACATTATTCATTGAATCATCGCTGATGTAAGAACCATAATATCAATATAACCTTCTATTTTTACTATATTTAGTCATTTTATCATCAATATTTATTATCTAGATCAAAAATAGTAAACTAATGAATAAACTAATCAAAAAAACACCTCTCTCCACCACTATAAATAACACCCCTTGCCACCTCTTCCCCTCAAACTTCCAATGCCTTGAATCAGGTAAAATTTCTAACCAATACACTTTCAAAATATCTTAATCATGTATAGGATTCTTTGGTATTAAAAAATACTAAAACCAGTTCCCTGAAGACGGTTCTCAAGGAAAAGAATTCAAGAGGTAAAATCATTTTTCGCTTTCTTTATTTTCTTTTCACTTTCTTTTCTTTTCTAGTAATCTCCTCATATCATATATAAAAACATGAATGATAACTCTAGTATATTATATATAGCGTAATTTTACTATGTAAATGGAAGATATAACATCATGCATCTTCTCCGCTTATTTTAATTCTAAAAATGAAACCATTTATCCTGAGATACCGATTTACCACCATCATGGACAAATTCTGCTTGTTTTTTAAATTATGCCCTAAAGAAGGTCGTAAAACAATTATTATGTTTAAAAAATATTATAATATATTTATAAATACTAGTATAACATTATTGATAAATTATATATATATAATATTAATTAATGAAACAAAAATACTGTGTGTGATTATCGAAAAAACACCAAAATAATCTAAATCGTTATCTTTAACATTTTATCCAATTATTCATCCTCATATCCGAAAAAATGATCTTTAATATCATTAAATATTATGAAATTTCATTAATAACATATAATTTCCATTCTAAATAACTGTTCTCATTTCACATGATCTTTCATACATGCATACAAGTGATCAAATCATGGAAACTAAGGAACTCAACACTTCTAAATGATGAAATTGAATCCTATAACTAATAAAAAAAGACCATAAAAGAACATAATAAAATTAAAATAATTAGAACACATGTTTAATAGTTTATTAATAAAATTATTAATGAATATACTTTATTTTTATATGATGTTAAGTACATGTGATGAACGCTTTCAGACATAAGGTTAGGGTCTTCTCATATCAGCTTTTTTGTGAGATATGCCTTATTGACCACTATTTCCTATGTGTGGTGTATTTAAACTACACATTGATTTATAATATCAAGAGACTATTTATATTCCTGGTATTAAATTTCATGTTTTATTACCATTAATTTCTGGGGCCATATGGATCAACTGTTTGCAAAGTGGTAAGGGATTCTACCCAAATCTCATTTTTTCCTTCGGGTTACACTTTCTCTATTTTTACCCTAATTTAATTCTTATTTATTTTTATATAGATATTATAAATTCTATTTATATGTTTTAAATTCATATATCTACACTAATATTTCATTCATTAATTGGTAAATACATTTTTTATAAGGATTACATTTTCTATTTCATCAGATAAGCTGGCCCGATTAAAGGGTATGTCGCAATTTATTAACCATTTTAAAGTACACCCCATTATATGGTATAATAAACCAATATTTCGTTAAATTAACTATTTTTATAATGATAAATATATTTTTTTCATTTCTTGTTTTATGAAAACAATTATTTATTATCATTTTTAATAGATTTTTTATATTTTCACTTAAACCGAACTAATGTGGAAAATTTTTAAAGAATATTTTTAAATTTTTTCACTTTAGTTGGGTTCATTTTTTGTGTTATTTATAATTCATTTTTCCTTATTTTTATTTTATGTGATATTAATGTTTACGATCTGATTTTATGATAAATATAAATTTTTTTCCAAAATATCTCTTCTTTACAAAGAAAAATTTTATTTCTCTTAAACATTTATCAATGATTTTATTATAGTATTTTTATCAATGATTATTATTCAAATTTTTCAATGTGGTATGGAGAAAAATTTGTTATAATATAACCCTTTAAATATATTATTCGACATATGAGGAATGAATTGGACTTAGTAAGTGATGTGTGGGGCCCATTATAGCCCTCTTATGAATCTGTTATTCTCAAGCGACAAACTAGACCAGGTTTTTAACCATTTAATAATGGTATCCTAGCTGAAGTCTTTAAGGTATTTTTATGATGTCTATAATTATGAATTGTCTCGTTATGAAACTTTTAATTGATAGTAGATGTTATTAATCGACTATTATAATATCCATGGTTAATTTAATGATATATTTTCTATATTTTGTACCCTTACTAAGAATCTGAGATCACCCATTTCTTATATTTTATTTTTACATAGGATTCGATGATATATATTATGAATGACTTGTTAGAATAATCTAGGAGTTTATGGTTGTTTCCAATAGATTTTCTATGTTGTATTTCACTTCCAATTTTAATGTAATACTTATATCTGTATCTAGTTTTCCAAATCTACTATGTTGTTTGTTCCTTTAGTATGTGATCACTTGTTCATATTACCAATGTAATTAATTAATGCACTATCTCTGAGCTATATAGGTCCGGTTATTTACTATATTTATCTTTGAAAATGTCACATTATTTTTATGTGTATCTTATTAGGTTCATATTAATTTCTTTATCACATTTTAATTATTTAGCATATGGTCTGTTAATAATCGTAATCTCATCTTCTATTTTAATTATTTCATTTATTTGGGAACTTCTTAATTTACTTATGAAATTACCAAAGCTCATTTCTCTTTATTTAAATACCATAATAACTCAGGTTTCCTTGCTTACATGGTTTGAACATAATGAAATATTTTTCAATTATATTATCATTACATAGAAATCGTGTGTCCCACATCTCAATGTATACATGAATTTAATGTGTTGTTTATTGTGGGATAGGTAATCTCACATGTCCTTTATTATCATTCTTCTAAACGTTAGTGTGTAAAATGAACATATGTTTTATAGATTCTTATAATCATAAATTATATATGAACGCATGAAAAGTTATTTTTAATTGACTAAAAACCTTCTAAGAGATCTACATGATTGTTAGAAGATTAAATATGAACCCTGGGAGTAAGTCTATCTAGTGTGGCCCTCACATTAGCTCATTCTCACTCTTCACATACATTATAAACAATATCATGGTTGGACATCCGCTAAATAATCATGTTAAGTCTATCTTAATCAAAATCAAGTGAATTTTCTTTATACATCTCACAATAGTTCAAGATTATACGGGTTCTCTTCTCTTCGTGTGGTTGAGGCAATGATCGTGTTGTGTTCTTCCGGTGAAAAATATAACAACTGTGAAGGATTTTGGGAGATTAATTTTATTTTGTGATTGATCATACCTTGTAGCTCATAGTAGTTAATCATGACTTATTCTTGATCCATAGTTATTAATGTGTTAATTTTAGTGATTTTAGTGAAGTCACTTCGATTAACATCATGCCACTTTTTGCAAGATAAGTGTGTAGTCCATCAATTCATTTATATGTGGTTCATTTCATAGTGGGAGTCAATTCAATCAATGTGTTTTCACATAGATATATCGCAATCCTGAGGAGGAAGATGGTACACATGATAAATTTTTTCTTTACTATCCAATATAATCAAATTTTAATTAAAATGTACTAAATGAACATAACTATATTTCCGCCCCATTATAATTGTGTTTATCCTTCCACTCCTTAATATGTCACCACACATCAATGACCATAAATAACATCCAGGTCCCTCGGGACTAACTACTATTATACTCGCACACTACTACAAATATGTACGCCCACTAGCATGGACCCATCCACATCATTCAAATCCTTCATGTTCATCTGCCTACCTCTAAACCAGCACTCTACCTCAACTATAAACCTCAATATTGGTATTATCTATAAAATGGGCTTTGAGTTGCTGGGATATATCTCTTTGAGATGAATGATTATCTTGGGTTAATGTCTTAGACTGGGCATCTTCTTTGATAAACACGATTAAAATATTTATCAACAACTATACTGGACATCCTTCCTCAAATCGTCTTCTTTTATCTTCAATATTCTTTAATACAATTATCATCATAAAATATTTTAATATTTCATGGCCTTTTCCAAAGAAATATAGGAAAAAAATTTATATATTTTTTGATGGGATTTATTAATTTTATTGCTGAAAACAATGTTCTTTCCTAAAAACATGTAGCACTTGTTATAATCTCATATATAAAAAAAAATAATAATTATATATTTTCTTTTCTATAGAAAATGGAAGAATCTAAATACATAATATGGACTAAAAATGATATTCTAAATCATTAAATCCAATTCCATTTATTGAATCCATAATAATCCTCTAAGAAAAACCATTACATTTAAAAAACAAGTATTGAATCACTGACAATATGTAAAATATTTACCTGGTAACATTAAGACCCATAGGCCTAAAAACATTACCCAAAGTCTTTTACAATTTATAATTAGCTCGAAGGCCCAGCATTGGAAAATAATACTAATGCTACAGTTTTCATTCCTACTATAGTAAATGGTGTCTACAGTACTAAAATTACAAAAGTTCCTACTACCTTACTAAAAAATTCTATAATTTCAAATATTTTTATAAACATAGTGTGTAAGTTGTAGTAATTCAAATGTTTCCACCACCCAAATTTGAACATGGGTATCTATGTTGTTAGAGTACAACCCAATACCAATAGGCTTCCAGTTCATTAGTAATTATAGGCACATATAAAAAACTATAATAATATTAATATATAATTTAATTTAAATTATAATAAAAAACCTTGGGAAGAAATAAAAAAATAAAAATATTCTTTATAATGAAGAGATGTGTTTTTTTAAAAATTATGTAAAAAATGTTTTAATCATTTGAAAAAAAATTTAACGGGGAAAAGTTAAATAAAATGGAAATGATATATAGTCAAAAGTATTAAAAAACATTAAATAATACATCACATAAATCATAAAATGTAATATATTAAAATAAAATAATTTATAGAAAGATACCTTTTATGAAATATAAAGGAAGAGAGAGAAAATGATTCCCTTTATAAATTTATATGTAAGCCACAATCATAAAAAATAAAATGTAAACAAAATTAAAAATATAGTAAGGTGTTTATAATATATCAATATAATGAGATATATGATAAATAAAAACAATATGGAAGAAAAGGTTCTCGGTAAAAGAAACATAGTGAAATTATACCCCTTATAAGTGTCATATGAGTAAAGTGATACTAATTCCGTGGAAAAAAGACCTATATAGCACAAGAAATAGTCAAAGATAATGAAATATTCAGATAAATATTGAATGATCAGAAAATTAATCAAAATATATATTATATATTTACAATCCCAAATAATAATTGGTGTGATTAGAAAACAAATTTGATGTTCATAATTTCTATGGTATGAATTAAGGATCGTTCAAAGAGAGGGTATGAGGTGTAAATGTAAATACTCAAAAAAATAAGGTAATATAGAAAAAATATACACACATAGTATATTATTTGAACCATATCTAAGAGTATATAAAAATTTAATGGGACAAAAATAAATGGTGTGATATTGAAGAAAGTATAAACTTACCATGACTTCAGAATCAATTTAACACTCTCTAACTCCTTGTATAATGAATATTAACTTATTAATAATATAAATAGGATAATAATGTTTATTTATTAATATTATTTATTTAGTTATCATTTATATATGACTTATTTAAATATTTTTATTGTTTTCATGAATCATTAGATATATATGTTCCAATGATACATTATTTCATCAGTTTGGAAGTGTGGGATATCATTCCATGTTAATGAATTCGTTATATAAGAATAAAAAGGTTAATATAATCAAATTTCTTAATGATTTATAATGTTTCATGTTTTTTCTAAAGTATGTATTGATATGGTTCAAAATGAATATTAAACAATTAGTTTATTCATGGTGGTTTTATAAATTATAAACATTAATTACAATAATGATTCCTATTTTGTTTATTTCCACTCAAAACACATAAAAGTAATAGAAAAATATATTAAATTTTATATATCAATATTTTTTTCAATTCTCTCAATAATGATAATGACGAAAATAAAGTATCATCATACATATAAGTGGTTGAAAAGACCCAAACATGATGTCTATAAAATTAATGAATTATTATAATTCGAAATTACATTAATATATAGTTATTATAGAATTATAATGATGAAAATTAAATATTCCTAATTTAAATACATTTATATATTATGATTTTTAATTGGAATATAAAATAGATACATTTAAAAATAATGTTACATTTACTAATTAACCTTCATTGTTTTCAAGGATTCATGAAACAATATTTTGATTAGAGGATATAGAACCCAAGAAAGGATTACCAAGAATGAAGGTTTCATTGATCATGGAGATAAAATTGAATATTACATGATGTTCTCAATGACTGTAAGAAGGGTATTTTTATATAAAAAACTAAGCAATAATTTTGAAACTACTTATTCTTTAATAACCAAAGAATATGATTTTTAAGGGAATGTGACACAAATCCAAACATGTTCATGATAAGGATTAATAATTGTTTACTTTTTATAGAATATTTTTAATATATATATATATATATATAATTAACCTTATTTAAGAATGTATTTTCACCACTCACTAATATATAATTTTTTACCCAAAAATGATATTTAATTGCATACATATTTTAAATAAACTAATAAAAAAATTGAATCACATTTATTAAAATTAGATTCCAAATTTTAAAATTATATCTTTTGAATAAAAAATAGATACTACCTAGAAAAAATTAAATTCTAAAAATTTATTTTTCAATATTGAATTTTTATATTTTTATTTCTTATCATAATATATTTTTAAAATAATTTTTATATATTTAAAAAATATATTATTAGTTACTTATAAAAAATAACTACATTAAATTTATAGTAACATTAATATACTCATTATTTTTATATACACAATGACTATATAATAGTCACATAACACTTTTACTTTTATATATATTTCCTTATATAATTTGTAAAATCAATCACCTCAATCCATTGATCAAAATAATTTTTGTATTTCACACATTTTTCATTATTTCTATAGTTATACCATATATAATGTTATTCATGGTATACCAATATTAATAACATTTCAAATTATATTCTTCTAAAATACATTTGTGTATTATATTTTTATTTTCATTATAACTATGTTCCTTATACATTTAGAGTAACATTCATGTTTATATTAATTTTTTATATCATTTTTCATAATGAAAAAATCCATTGTTCATTTTAGATTATGATTATTAGAGAGATATTTTATTAAATAACAGCACAAATAGAGTAAAATCAATAGTAAAACCTAGATAATGGTATTCTCCCCAAATAAATACCACCTCCTTAAATTGTATTTTTCTCCATATAATAAAAATTATTGGAGGGTGTCCTTCAAATTTACATATCTATATGTTAATCTAAAATGAGAAAATAGCATCAATATCTATGAAAAATCTAGGTTACTCATATTATTCTCTCAGAATAAGAAAATATTGATTTTTTCCATTAATATAAAACATGAGTTCAATCTATGATTATCTAGTTAAAAGATTATCTAATAGTAGTGAATTATTTTATGTGAAATACATTGTATGTATTGTGATGTTTTCCTAAGAAGATTATATAGATTCATTGTCACATTTGATGTTATAGAATTGTCATTCTATTATTTTCTATAAAAATATTTTATGATTTCATCCCATTTCATAAGTTTAATTTTATCCTTTAGTTTGGGGCTTAGATCAGTTAAACCCACGGATGTACATCAAATTACAAATGAAATATGACCACGATGAATTTTTCTTTGTGGAATAGAAAAAGATATTTTTATATGCAATGTTCATCCATCACTCTATTATTAATGAACACGAATACCCAAAAAATAATTGTGGTCATGGTTATATAAAGGGCTAAGCAATTAATTATTCCTCTTCAATGGAGGTAAGTGATGAAAATTATTGATGTTGTTATTTATAACTGGAATTAATTGATTAAACATTTTAATAATGTTTTTAAATACGTCACCCACAATATTTACCATATTATTGATTCAATTATTTCATTTACAATCAAATTAGTTGTTCACGTGGTTCCCTTTATTTATATCAATTTATTAGAATCCAAAAAAAATTAGTGAGTAATGATAATATTAAATAAAATCAATGTAAACTATAATAAAAATGTGAAAAATTAATAAAAAAATGTATTAATCGATGAAGCATTTTATTCAACCTAGGCTGATTAAATTTTTTTCTCCTTAATCTACATAACTAAGTCCCCATAATCAACACAACATAACCTTTAATAAAACCCATATCACCAAAAATCAACATACTTGTATTTTACCTCCTTTTACATAATTATACATAATATATAATTATCGTCAATATCTCTAATAAACCTTAATCATTAATATCATTAGAGATATAATACACATCCTTTATATTCCTCAAATAATTTTAAATTTATTCAATATAATACTACACACATATTACATTATAGACATAACAATATATAGTAAATACGAGGGAGATAAAAAAAATTATTAAAATTGTAAGACAATTATACTATATAAGGGAAAATGTACTATATAAAAATATAATGGAACATGGGGTTCATATGTAAAATCTAGAAGGAGTGAGAATTATATGATCATACATGTATGAAAACATATACATAATAAATGATATATGCACAAAGAAATCATATTGAGATAATAATGAACCATGTAAATATAAACATGAATCATAATTTAGTTATGTGGATCATATGTATAATATCATGAGGATATGTAAGGGATAACCAACCTATAAATCAAAACATCTTTGAATAGGAAAACTAACCATGTTTCATAACATGGTGGGATAGGAGAAAACCCATATCCTATAACATAGTGGACTAGGGAAATGACTCAAATCCCATAACATAGTGGATTAGTATATAGAACAATATCCATTATCATATAAGAATAATATAGAGCCTCATATCCCATAACCAAGTGGACTAATAACATTGTCTATATCCCATGTCATAGTGGTCTAGGATAACTACCAATTTCCCATACAAAATAATATATCAAAAAGGTAGTTCCATACCCAATTCATAAGATAAATACATAATTATGGTTCAATACCTAACATAAATCATCCAATTCATTCCATAATGATAGGAATATATAATATTAGACAACATATAGATACAATCATGGACTTATGACATGCCGTTATATAAAAAATGTAATATATCTCCCATTACTTTATCATAATTGTTTCATGAGAAATATGAGTGAAATGAGGGGATATTATATAAAATATTACTTGTGTAAAAATTTAAATAATTTATTATACTAAACAAAAAAATATAGTATAAAATTAAATAAAATTTTACATTTGTTGTTGAAAAAATAGAGGCACAGATTCATAAAATCACATAGAGATTTCCCTTCTGATGATACTGTATAGAAAAACATCAACCAGTCGTAGTAGAGAAGCTTCCAATGCATTAATCCCCCATGAATTCGATGACTATAAATTATAAGTCCTCACAAACCATCCAATATATCTAAAAATAGATACATAATATCTATATATGATAAATTTAATTCAATGGAGTCATTTTAAAATAATATATATATATATATATTTTTTTTCTTGAACTTTTTGCGTCCTTTTACCCACCTTCTAGGCACATTTTCAAATTTGCATAAAATGTTATTTTACCACTTCTGTGAATTGAATTTCAATAATTAGAGAGACATGGTTGAAATCAGTATGTTAAATTTGGTTTAATAAGATAAAAATAATTTTTGGTGAATAGAAACTTTTGACTTTTATTAAACACTGTTAAAAGTAAAAATATTTTAATTAAAGGTAAAAAATGGTATTATGATTACACTAACACAAGTCCTTATTCAATTTTATAGGGGTATTTTGACCAAAATCATCCGTAGGAATTAAATATGATAATTTTGGTCCACTTGTATTAGATTAGGACACTTATTATTCATTTATTTAAAGAAGAGTTAAAAGTGTTAAATTCAATGTTTAATAACTAATGAATTTTTAATATTGGGTTATTCATAAGATTAATTTGACTGTAAATATTAATTAAAAAGATAAAAATATTTCCTATAAATTTTTATTTTATATATAATATTTATACATTGAATAATTAAATTTATTTATGACACAATGATAAGGCAGTAATTACCTTATATTTGAGGTATTAAAATAATTTATATTATAAACGTTAAAATAATTGTAAATTTAAAATTTTTATGTATTTAAAGAATTTAAAGGTCAATTTTACATGTTAGGGTTGATTGAATAATTTTTTTGATGTGATAATGTTGTTAGTACTTTAACAAAAACAAAATACCAAATAGTTTCAAAATTGATATAAATGAGTTTTTAAAACAAATACTATACTATAAATTGATATAATATTCCTAAAAATATAAGGATTGTCAAAAAGACATAGATAAGGTTATAAATTTCAATATTTTACCACTATGGGTTCTCTTGTATTTTTATATTTATTTTATTAACCATTTATTATAATAATACAAGAATACATCGTAAAGGTTAAACTATTTAACTAAGAGTTAAATCTAAAAGATAAGGTTAATATGGTGCCCTAAAACTATCTAAAACCTATTATATGAGAGGTTTTGACCATTCCCAAACATAATCCATGAAATAAATCATTTGTGAGCCATTATAAACCAAATAGGATTATATAATAAAATAATATTACAATCTTTTCCTAAAGTGACCCTCACCTCTCTTATAAAAGGATACTTCCCCTTATCTCAAAATCACACCTCCAATGACTTTTGGATCAGCCAAAACCTGTTCACATATCCTCCCAAATACACTCACATAGACCTAGAGGCATTTTATTGATCATAATGTAAACCTAAGGAGCCCTTTTTATCAACTCCAAAGGAAACACCCATAGAAGAGGTAATAATTTCACTACCTCATTCAAAGTTCTTTTCTTCTCCCACTTCCTCTTCCATTATTGTTTTAATACCAAAATAATAACTCCAGTACCTTATAAATAATTTGATGTTATTATATATATAGTACAACCATAATCATTATTCTATCCATCCAATGTGTGACAAGTCGCCATACGTGTGTACGTATGACTTACCGTCTCCACATCGTGGTGTAGTTTGTTATACAAACAATTCATTATTTGGATGGGTATAATAATGGGAATAAATGATATACATAATAAAAATAACATTTCAATGATTCTATATATATTATATACCATCCAATTATATATGATTTCACTATCAATTGAATGATATTGTCTCCCGTGCGAACGTATGGATTACCGTATCCACGAAAGCGATGAAATTCATTCCCCATCAAAATCATTCAAGACTAATTATCATTTTATGATTAAATATAATGTTTATGAACTTAATATAACTATTTATATGAATAAAATACATCCTATCTATAACAAACATGACTTACATAACAAAATATATAATGGATAACGAATAAGTTTACACCCAAAACAATGATACTACTGAAATATTATTTACAATGAAATATTATAAGATCATATATGATATCATATTATTGTATGTGGTTATCTTATAATTTTATAACAATTATATAGTTATTATACAAGAGTATAAATTACCCTCTATCAAGTAAAAGTAAAAGGTAAGGGTTGATTCAACAATCTCTTCATTATCTGAAGTTGTTTATACATGAGTATCTACTGGGGCCTCTTTATCATTCACACATGTGTTTCATACAAAATAAATTTAAAAACAATTTTACTATTTCCTAGAATGTGAATTAAAGTCATTTATACCCTTTTTTTAATTTTTATAAAATGATTATAAAGGAATTATTATGTTGTTTTCTAAACAAGGTCCTTTAAGACCTTTTCAACAAAATTAAGGAAAGAATATTTTTTTAACATATATGATGAGTGAGGCTATTTTCCGCCATTATAAAACCTTCAAGGATTCCATTACAGTTTTATAAAAATATTTTCAGAATAAATGTTATCTTTTACGATTACATGACTTTTAAATGATTTCAAAATATAATGATATATTTCTCACAAATTGTTTTTATTCCATCAATGTCAACATCCTTTGTTTGATTTTACACATGTTTGAAGTTGATTTATTATGATACAATCTTCCATATTGTATTTAAGTTTTTGTCATATGTTTGACTGTGGATGAGTTATTTTTATACCATACATGGTTTTTGGTTAAAGTATTAACAGTTCATATGCTAGTTTTAATATGAATGTTTATGTAATGTTTCATACTTTTAATATGAGGAATGCATTGGACTTAGTAAGTGGTGGTTGGATCCCGCTATATCACCTTGATGGATCGCTAGGTCTCATGAGACAAACTAGTGTCATGGCACAAGGCCTTGAAATAATCTTATGTGTAGTCTTGTCCTAAGTCCATGACTATGTGGTTATGATGTCCAGCATTATGCATTCCATCATTATGAAATTGGAAATTGATATTACATGTGACTATTCTACTAGTATAATATCCATGTGAATAATTAAATTTCCTAATTTGATTTATCATTTCCATTTATGCAGAAATTTATGTTTAAAAGGATTGTGTTTTAGTCTTATACATTGAAATAAATGTTTATGCTTATTTATGATATTTTTTGCTATATTCTCATCCTTACTGAGCATCTAATCTCACCCATTTGTTATGTTTTAGTTTTTCAAAGATTTGAAGAAATATATTATGATTAACCAGCATGAATAGGATAAGGGATATATGAGTGTTCAAATGGGGCACATTGTTGTTTTTTTATTTCATGCTGTATTTTAAAACATATGTATGTATCCTATACATCCAAGGCTACATAACTAGTCACTATTTCGGGACATTATTCCTTATATCAGTAAAATGTTATGTAATAATGCACTGACTCTGGGTAACTAGGGTCGGGGCGTTACAATCATTATCAATGGAAGTTTAGTACAAACCTTGGAAACTAGATTTATAAAACCTCTGATTAGATAACATTACTCTAAGGGAGACTTTGATGATTTGTATAGAGAAACTTTCTAAAATTTTGGTAATTTAGAGATTTTTTTTTTCCAAGAAATACATCCATGTCTAGATATGACCAGGCAGAGGCAGATCTAGCACAAATATACCTAGAAGTGAAAACTCTGTCAAGGAGTTTTAGGATTCACCCAGGGTATCCTGGTACACGATAATGGGCCAAGTTGCACTCTTGGTTATGACACTCCTGGGGGATATGCTTAGTATAATTCACATTTTCATTACAAACCATTATGAAGGATTTATAATTAAATTCCTCCTCATGGAAAACCTTTTTTATGATTATGAATTATATGCATAAATTTTCAAATTTATGTTAGGTATTTTACTAGTTTGGAATTATGTATTACGAATCATTAACTAATCTAGTGTATGCCATTTTTTTTAGGAATTACTCCTAATAGTTGTAATGGAAACCATATCAACATGTGTAATCCATGTATGGATTTCCCTCCGACTCAAGATAATTATATTGGATCTGGTGAGGCAACTAGTGCTGAACAACTTATTACTATTCCGGGAAAACTCACTCGGGTTATGAATAATATATTTACCTATATAGAGCAACCTAATCCATAACTCAATGGATCAATGTTATACCCCTTCATGAGGCAGAAACCACAAAAATTTAATAGGACTAAAAACTAATTTGTAACTGAGCAATGGATAAGTTCCTTAGATAAAATATTTCATGCTTTGGGGAGTAGCGAAATGGAAAAAGTAGTCATGGAAGTTTATCACCTCATGGGTGATGCAGATCAATGTTGTTCATTAATTCAAAATACTAAAGGAGTTGAAGAAGTATAAAACATGGAATATAGGGAGTTTAAAGAGCTTTTATAAGAAAAAAACTTTCCTCATGACCATTGAGCAGATATAGAAAGACAATTTTTGAGTGTAAGGAAAATAGAGGATTATAATGTCACAAAGTATGAGGCTAACATTAAAAGGATAGTAAGGCATGCAGTAGATTATATACATAACCCAAGGATTAATATTGATCATTTAATTGATTGGTTAAAATCATTTCTTCATTAAGCATTAGTCTCACAATCCTTCTCATCATATAAAGATATTGTCTCATGTGCTATCAAGACAGAAAAGGAATTCTCTATGTCATACAATTTTAAAGAAAATCAAGAGATGAAGTGATATTTTGAACACTCTATAAATGGAAATAAGGGGAAGAATATAAAAATTGAATGTATATCCGACAGTAAATGTGGGAAAAACACCCTAGTACTTACCTGAAAAGGAATGTGATTTTTTTACAAGTGTGGCGAAAAGGCCACTAAGCTCGTGATTGAAAGAGAAAGAAAGATTCTATCAATGTTGAATGCTACTATTGTATAAAAATTGAGAATTATTCAAATAAATGACATAATCGCCAATGAAACATACCTCATAAAAGGCCAAGGGATAATATCCAAGCTTATGTGATCACTACTGCTGAGGTTGAAGCTCTAAATGATGTGGTGGCATGTAATTCAATGGTTTCCTGATATTTTTCCAATGCTTTATTTGATTCTGGATCATCGCATTGTTTAATATCTTACCAGTTTTCTAAGAAAATTAGATATTTTCAATTTTATTTAACAAGGATTTTGTTAGTCAAAACTCATAAGGGAAGTATCATTGCAACAATATTTTGTGAATCAGTTCCCATTAGGGCATATAAACATGCTTTATTTACTGATCTCATCATCATATTCCTGATTTAATTTAATACAATCCTTGGTATAGATTGGCTTTCAGAACATGATGTGAAAATTTATTGTAAGAATAAGGAGGTTAAAATTTTCGATGATGATAAAGTGTACCCTATCTTTTTAGCAAAAATGTCACCATCTTATACATATATAGATCCACCCCTCTAGCTCAACTATGTTCAATTATTGTGGAGGAAGATAGTGTAATATCATTGGGTGAGGAAAGGAATGTTCAAATTGAGAATGTACCTATTGTGCAAGAATATTTTGATGTGTTTACAAAGTATTTACCTAGATATCCTCCAGAACGAGAAATTGAGTTTTCCTTTGATTTAATTCCTGGTTCAAGGTCCATATCGAATACCCCTTCTAGAAGGGCCACTTTGGAATTATAGAAACTAAAGAAACATCTAGAAGAATGGAGTACTAAATAATTTATTCTCCCTACTGTTTCTCTATGGGGATCCCCTTTTATTTTTGTTATCAAGAAAGATGGATCTATGAGAGTTTTCATTTACTACAGTAAGATCAACGCTATAACAATAAAGAACAAGTATCCCTTATCTCACATTGATGATTTATTCAATCAAATTCATTGAGCTTGATATTTTTCAAATATTCACCTTCGATATGGATATCATGAGTTGAGTGTGACGAAGGAAGACATTCCAATGAAAACATTTCTTATCAGGTATGGGAATTACGAGTTTATAGTAATGCCATTTGGAATAACTATTTCACCATTTGTTTTCATGGATCTAATGAATAGATTTTTCATGGAATATATTGATGAATTTGTAGTGGTATTTTTTGATGATATCTTGGTTTACTCTAAAAGATATTAATATCATGAAAATCACTCGCACTCTATTCTAAAGACTCTTAGAAGAAATGAATTGTATTGGAAGTTTTGAAAGGGTGAATTCTGGATTTACAAGATTTATTTTATTTGACTTATTGTCTCTATGTATGGAATCTCTATTGATCCTTTAATGTGAAGAACAATACAAGAATGACCAGAACTGATAAGTATAAATGAGGTTCGTAGTTTTACTGGTTTAGCAGGTTATTTTCAGCATTTCGTCCAAGATTTTTCCTGATTGGCTAACCCATTAACCAAGATCACATGTAAATGTGTTAAATTTGTTTGGAAAAAAGAGTGTGAATAATTTTTAAATGAATTGAAGAAAACAATATTGAATTATTCTATCTTGACTCTACCATCAGTGAATTAAAGGTTTGTTATTTATAGTGATTCTTCAATGAATGGTCTTGGTTGTTTCCTTATGCAGAATTATAGAGTTATTTCTTATGCATCAAGAAAACAAAAAATTCAAGAACAAAACTATCCCATTAATGATCTTGAGTTAGCTGATGTAATATTTTTTTTGAAGATATGGAGACACTATCTCTATGGTAAAAATATGAGATATATATTGATCACAAAGGTTTGAAGTGTATTTTCTCCAAGAAAAAAAATATACATGAGGAAAAGACGACGGCTTGAACTACTCATGCATTATTATTGCATTATACACTACCACCTAGGGAAGGAAAATAAGGTGTCATATTCTTTGAGCAGAAAGGATCATGAAGGTTTGAATAAGATGTGAGTTAAAATGGATCCTATGTTCACGGATCTAGTAAATATGGATATGGGAATAATAAAACAAGGTGAAACATCAATACTTTTTCAAATATTTTCAAAAACATCTTTACATGAATGGATAAAATGTTCTCAGACTAATGATGAAAAGTTTTGAAAGAAAATTAAAGCTGTGAAAGATGGGAGATTGATTGACGTCATATATGAAGGTGGAAATTTGAAATTTGGGAAGAGGCATTGTGTTCCTCATATACATGATCTAAAAAGGGAATTATGGGATGATGCTCATAGCTCCAATTTCTCTATACACCGAGGAAGCACTAAGATGTATAGTGATTTGAAGGAACATTTTAGGTGGGAAAACATGAAGAGAGATATTTTTGATTATGAGTCATGATTTATGGCTTCCCAACATGTAATGGCTGGAAGACAACATCCTAGAAGAGTCATGAAACCTCTTACCATTCCTGATTGGAAATTGGATGATATTACGATGGAATTTTTTATGGGCCTACCAAAGACTCCTAGAAGTAATGATGCAATATGGGTCATTGTTGATCTTCGTACCAGGTTAGAACATCTTCTTGCTATTAGAGAATATTTACCACTTGAATGTTTATAAAGATTATATAATAATGAAGTTGTAATAATTCATGGAGTACCCATATCAATTGTTTCTGATCATGATCCCTATTTTACATCACAATTTTGGGAAAGTATTCTGAAGGCCATGGATACAGAACTTCGTTGGAGCACTTCCTACCACCCTCAAACTGATGGACAATCAGAATGGACTATTCAAACCTTAGCAGACAGGTTGAGATTTTTATCACAACACTTTCAAGGTATATAGGATCAATACTAACCTCTGGAAGAATTTTTTTATAACAATAGCTTCCATTCAAGTATTAAAATGAAACTATATGAAGTGTTATATGGAAAGAGATGTCTCACACCATCTTTTTTGGATGGTGTTGGTGAAAGAAAATTCGTAGGTCCGAAAATTGATAACGAAATAATGGAATAGGTGAAGGTTATCCCAACCCACATCAAAGTAGCTTGATGTAGGAAAAGAGATATGCTGATAACAGAAGGAATGGTTTGGAAATTCATGTAAGAGATCATGTTTTCTTGAAGGTATCAACATGAAAGGGTGTTATAAGATTCAGTAAGAAGGAAAATTAAGTCTCATGTACATCGGACCTTTCGAAATTCTAGAACGAATTGGAGTTTTATTCTATCATTTGGAATACTCGCCAAGTCTCTCCAAAATCATGATGTGATCCACGTATCACTGTTGATAAAATACACGCCACCCCAAAAGAATGTTCTGTAACAACCCAAAGTTTCATTAATGGAAAGCCCTCATTATCTAATTAAATGTCTCTTTTTGTAAAATTTTTATATAAAATGTCAACTTCTTTGGTTTTATGTTAAGAATTATGACTGTTGCTTTTATAGTCGTTGAACAGTGATCACATGATTAGTATAAACATAGGGCTTTAACAAACCCAATTTACTCAGAAAAAGGAAGCGATGGCCTCATACTCTAGAATTGCATCATACGAAGCCCATTTGTTGGAGCTCGGAAAAGAGGTTGTGTCTTTGGGCTTCGCTCTTCACCAATCCCAATCTGAGTTTCATCATGTCAAGCTCGAATGTGACTGACTACGGGAAAAGTGTAAGTTGGTAGAAATTACCACTTGAGTGATGTTATCCGAGCCACCCCAAGAGATTGTCACCATCGCACACCTTACCCTTAGGTCTTATGTGGCTGTTTTAAGGGGTTATGTAACAAATCACTAGTACTCTATTCATGTACATTATTTTATTTATATAATAATGAAAATACTTTCTTGTCATTATTGATACAATTTAAATAGTTTTAAAATTGCAAATAGTGTTTTTAGTTATTATTTAATTAAGAATTTAATTTTATTAAATTAAGGGATTTTTTAATTAAATACTATTTTAACGAAATAATATTATTATTATTATTAAATTAATTTTATTATATATAAATGATCATATAATTTTATGAATGCAATTGTAATTTTTATTAAAGGTTGAAATCCATTTTTGTCAAAACCCGTGAATTTTAGATAAATGTCGGTTTTTATTTTAAAAGTGAAAATTAACATATTTAGAAAATTATTTAGATAAAATAAAAGTTATTTCTGGAATCTGGACGTCGAAATTATCCAACGGTGTATTTTTCATAATTTTCTGAGACAGTCAATTTTTTGGGTAAAAATTAAATACTGTTTAAATATATAATGGGTTTTATGACATCATAATGACCCAATAGTGATGTAATAAAATATTACAAGCTTTATGTTCGGCCAAAATATGTTTTAACATTAAAATAATGTGATTTTGGGTTTTTTTGACTTACTTTTCAAAGCATTAATGGACCCTTCAAGACTTATTAAACATTATGTCTTTTTAAATTGTTTTCCATGGGAGTGTGACTCACCTACACATAAGAAATGCTATTATTTTAAGATGTTCGGACTTTGGACTTATAAAATATTGTTTTCCTCTTCCCTTTACAAAAAACCGTGGGCCAAAACCATGTGATGGTTTGTGGTTTGGATTAATTTAACATAAGGGGTCCCAAACCTAAATAATAAAGAATTCCCTCACATTTTCTATATAAACCCACCCAAGATACCACTTTCTCCTAACTAAAAGCCTTTTTAGTTCTTCCAACCTCTACCCTAATCTCTCTAAAATCCTCTCAAGGTTCCCCAAGCTCCCATGAAGCCTCTCCCTAGTCTCTCTCAAGCCTTTGGAAGCACACTTCCAAGTAAGTTTTTTTTCTTCCTTTCTCATTTTTGTCCAATTTTCTTTAAGTTGTTGTGTTCTTTTAATTTAAATTATGAATGTTGGGGTATGGTTTTTCACCTCCCTCATACTGCCCTCTTTATGTTTGAATGATGGGATACCCCTTTTTCTTTCATTAAATGCTTCCCACGTACACCCGTTACTATGCCAAAATTCCGAATGAAACTTCTCCCTCCTCATTTGCATTCAAGAAATACTTTTGTATCATGAATCAAAATTCCATTAAAATTGTTGGGACATGTATCTATATTTCCTCCTTGCTTTCAATTACATGTAAATATGATGAATAACCCCTTTCTCTCTCATCAACCTTTTTTATGAATTCTTACGTCACGCCATTACGCTGCTGAAATCGCACTAATTTTCTAAGCCAATGCCATTGTGTAGTGAATACCATGACCATTTATCAATTAAGGGTATTCACCTTCATGCACATTTACTTATTGATTATAAAGTTTCATTCCACATTCCTTTTTCATGGAATAAATTATTATGTTTTATGAATCCATGATTTTTTATCCATGTGGCACACTTATGCATGAAATGAAATGTTTAAGAAGGGTGTGCCCTTATAGCGCTCCAATGCATTGGGTAAATTATAGTATCATGATATGTCATGTGCAATGAGTGTTGAATCTTGCTAATTAAATTGAAATGAGGTTTTACTCATGCTTCATGAGCAATGTGGATTTACTCATGCTCCATGTGCAATGAGCCTTGGCTCATGCTAATTCCATGTTAAGTGTTGTTGCCACTTTTCCAAGTTATGATAATAAAGCTTTATCATGACTTTATGTTCATGTTTCTATTATGCTCTATTGATATGCTTATTATCTAACTATATTGTTCTCTTCATGTATTCCATTTTTATTCCCTTACTGGGCTTTATATCTCACCCCTTTTCTTATGCTTGTCCTCAGGTTATCCCATTCAATGCTAAGTACGAGGGAATGTAGTGGTCATGTGAGAGAAGTTTTCAATAAAGATGTTGTATTTCATGTTTTAAGTTGTTATGTAATGATCCTAATCCCCAAAGACACTAGACCTCTCAGTCATCCTTTTTTTATCAAGTGAATAGTTTATGTAATAAATCATGTTTAAGTTTGTAATAAAAACAGGGTTGTCATAGTTGGTATCAGAGGATAGGATTAGTTATTTTTGGGATTAGAATTAGAAAACCCTAGTAAAGCCTTCGAGACAGGACTAAGTATACTAAAAACATCCCTGTGTTTTGGTAAGTACTTAGTAAGTGGTTTATCAAACAAATACATCCCTGTCTCGATACGAGCAGGTAGATGCGGCTCTCGCATAGATGTATCCTAGGGGTAAAACCCGAAAACACCACATTGAGTTAGAATCGAATAGGAACTAGTGCACGACAACGGGCCTTGATGAACTCTTGGTTACGACACTCCTGGGGGATATGTTTTGATAAATTCACAAGCTTATTATGAACCCTTATTAAGGGAATTAAAAAAATTCCCCTAAGAATATATGTTTGAAAGTAGATCATGAAAAGCCTAGGTTTAAGCCTATAGACTCATGAGCTAAGGAAATAAAAGTTAATTTTAAGTCATTAACTTTTGTCTTTGGATTACCCTTTATGTGTTACCCCCTAACATTCCTTTTATTCTAGCCAATGGCCGATAATAGGAGGACTCGGGCTAACAACCGGTGTGAATATTAGTGTGATGACTGTACTTATGAGATTCCCAATCCAATGGGAGCGGGAATCGTGAACTTTTTCACGCTTCTCTCTCAACTAACTCAAGATTTGAATAGAAACACGGGTCAAGAGGAACATACAAACCCCCCTAAGAAGGAACAAGTCACTATCGAGAGATTCATGAGACAAAGGCCTCCTACTTTTAGTGGATCATCCAATCCCATGATCATTGAACAATGGATCAACTCCATTGAAAATATCTTCTCCATCCTTCAACGTTCTGAACAAGAGAAGGTTCTCCTGGCGACTTATCGTATGGAGGGTGAAGCTGGTCAATGGTGGACGTTGATAAAAAATATGAAGCCTGAGGAGGAGATCGAGGCGTTGTAATGGATGGTTTTCCAGAAGATGTTTTTTGACAAATATTTTCCGCACACCCTCTGGATTAAGATGGAAAGGGACTTCCTTTCTCTGAAGCAAAAAGAAGAATAATCTGTTGGAGTGTAAAGGAAAACTTTACAAGGCTTCCACGATACGCTTCCAGATTTGTCATTACCCATGAATGCAAGGTTGACCGTTTTTTTGGTGGGCTGAAGCCTAGCCTGCTGAAAGCACTAGAGATCCGTGACTTCGACAGCTATGAGGAAATTGTCTGATGTTCCCTCAAGGTCGAAATGGAGATCGGGGAATCATAGGGGTATCATGGGGACAATAATCATAATGTGGAATTCAATGATGGTAGTCCGATGGATAAATCCAACGGTGCTAAGAAGACCCATCACCCCACCTACGAAAAGTGCAAAAAGAAGCACCCTGGAAATTTCTTCAATGGGACGAGGAAAGGCTTTAGTTGTGGAAGATAAGGGAACCTATCTGTTAAATTTCGGCAAGAAAGACCCTCGACTGCGATAGAGGAGAGGAACACTCCATTCAAACTTCAATTTTTTCTTCATTGCTACAAATGAAAAGAACTGGGGCATCCTGAAAATCAGTTCCCTATTCCAATGGTTTTCAGAGGCAACCAACATCCTCCAAGGCAGTAAGGAAGATCCTTTGCCATCACTTCTACCTAATTGTACCCCGACAACGAAGTGGCGACAGGTAAGCTAGTTATTCAATCAAGAATAGTGAATGTACTTTTTGATTCAGGTTCTACGCATTCTTTTATATCTTGGAATTTTAGTAGAACAATCCCATCACCACCACAAACCATGCAAGTGAAGATGTCGGTGAGTAGAAAAAATGGGGGAATCATTGCATCCCATGAATATAAGTCCTCCCCTGTTATAATATGTGGATTGAATTTCCTAGATAACCTCTTCATACTCCTTCTGGTGGAATTTGATTCAATTCTTGGCATGGATTGGCTTTCCTTATATAGAGCCAACATTTATTGTCGAGAGAGGGAAATCACACTCCATATGGAGAATCGACCCCCGATTCTTTACAAGTGTAAGGATGAAGATTAATCCCCATTAGCTTCATAATCTCAATAATGGATATTACTACCATATGAGAACGTGTATCTAGCTCAGATGATTGAGTCAAAGGAAGAAACCATCCTTGATGAAATGCCTATTGTGAGGTAATTCGCTTAATTATTTCATGAGGAACTCCCTGGTCTTCCTCCTAGTAGAGATGTTGAATTCTCAATTGAACTTATACCAGGGGTGCTAGCAATATCCAAGACTCCATATAGAATGGTTGTCGTGGAACTTGAAGAGCTGAAGAAACAACTATAGAAGAATCTAGATAAAGGGTTTATAGGCCCAAGTGCTTCACTATGGGGTGCACTATTCCTCTTCATCAAGAAGAAGGATGGGTCAATGCGGCTTTTCATCGATTATCGTGAACTTAAAAAAATCACAATAAAGAACAAGTATCCTCTTCCACGGATCGATGACTTGTTCGATCAGCTGTGTGGAGCACAATACTTCCCCATGGTAGATTTGCGTCTGGGATATTATCAAGTAAGGGTGAAGAAGGAAGATGAACCCAAGACTGCTTTTCATACAAGATACGGGCACTATTAATTCATAGTACATCCTTTCGGACTCACCAATTCTCCAGCAATATTCATGGACATGATGAATCGAGTCTTTATAGATTAACTATAAAAATTTGTGGTAGTCATTATAGATGATATTCTAAAATACTCCAAAACTAAGGAGGATAATGAGGCGCATTTAAGAACTGTGCTGGAGACTTTGCGCAAGGAGAAGCTCTATGAAAAGTAAAGCAACTGTGAGTTCTGGTCAATGGAAGTCTCATTATTTGGTCATATCATCACAATAAATGGGATATCTGTGGATCCCTCCAAAACAAATCCAATCGAGGGATGGCTGAGGCCAACATTGGTAATAGATATCCATAGCTTCTTGGGGTTAGCTGGATATTATTGATGATTCGTGAAAAATTTGTCACGATTTTCCAACCCTCTTACTAAGCTAACACGAAAGGGAGTAAAGTTTTCTTGGAGTGATGAATGTGATGAAAGCTTCATGTAGTTGAAAAGGAGGCTTATCACTGCGCCCGTGCTCACTTTACCCACAAGTGGGGAAATTTTTGTGGTATTCAGTGATGCTTCGAAGAAGGTCATTGGCTGTGTGCTGATGCAGAATGATAAAGTGATATCCTATGCCTCAAGGCAATTGAAAATACATGAGAAAAACTATCCAACACATGATCTAGAGTTGGCGGCGGTGATCTTTGCCTTGAAAATCTGATGGCATTATCTCTATGGGGAGAAATGTAAGATATATACTGACCACAAGAGTATTAAATATATATTCACACATAAAGAGCTTAATATGCGCCAGAGAAGATGGATAGAGCTCATCAAGGATTATGATTGTTCAATACATTACCACCCAGGGAAAGCGAACAAGGTGGAAGACGCCCTAATTTTAAAGGACCCAGAGATTTTATCAATGATGAGAATTGAGAAGGATCCAATATTCTTAGACTTGATGAAGATGGACATGGGAATCATAAATAAGGGAACATCATCAATCCTTTCACAAATGATTGCTTAACCATATATTTTGGAAAGGTTAAAGGATGCTCAAAATGATGATGTGGGAATTCAGGAAAAAGTGGAAGCTATCAAAAATGATAAATCCTCGGAGTTTAATGTTAATGAAGAAGGAATTGTGCGATTTGGGAAAAGGATATGTGTTCCATCACGTCTGAAGCTGAAGAAGGAACTTTTGGATGATACACATAGTTCAAATTTCCCTATTCACTCAGAGATCACAAAGATGTATCGAGATCTCCAAGAAAACATTTGGTGGGATAATATGAAAAAGGAGATCGTTGAATACACATCAAAGTGTCTGGTGTGCCAGCATGTGAAGGCAGAGAAGTAGAAGTCTAAGGGGATGATGCAACCATTTCCCATACCAGAATGAAAGTGGGAGAACATCACCATGGACTTTTTCACCGGACTTCCGAGGACATCCAAATGCAACAATGAAATCTGGGTTATAGTGGATCCTCATACAAAGACATCACACTTCATTGCTATTCAGTAGGATTTCTCATTGGATCAACTGGCACTGATATATATCAGTGAAGTGGTATGGCTGCCTGGAGTACCACTATCTATAGTGTCTAACCAAGATCCAAGATTCACCTATAAGTTTTAGAAGAGTCTTCAATATGCTTTGAATACTAAACTAAACTTAAGTATGACCTATCATCCTCAAACTGATGGCCAATCTGAGCGGACTATCCAAACACTTTAGAATATGTTGAGAGTGTGATTGATGGAATCTAAAGGAGGATGGGATCAACCTCTTCCTCTGGTTGAGTTATCTTATAATAACTGTTTCCACTCGAGCATCCAAATGTCACCATATGCATCCCTGTATGGGAAAAGGTGCAGAACACCGGCATGTTGGGATGAGGTCGGTGAACGTAAACTGCTTGGATAAAAAATGGTTGAGGAAATGGTGGACAAGGTGAAAACCATTCAGCAGCTTATCAAGGCAGCCTAGATTCGACAGAAGAGTTATGCAGATAATCATTGATGAGACCTTGAGTTAAAAGTTGGATACATGGTTTTTCTACGCATATCTCTCTGGAATAAGGTCATGAGGTTTGGAAAGAAAGGGAAGTTGAGTCCATGGTACATCGGCCCCTTCGAGAATCTTGATCATGTCGGGGCTGTGTACAATCGACTAGATCTTCCACCTACCATGTCCAAAGTACATGATGTCTTTCATGTATACTTCTTAAGGAAGTACATACCGGACCCTTCACATGTACTCTCTTCTGAGGTGGTACAGTTGGAGGATGATCTTTCTTATGAAGAGCAACCAATGAAGATCTTAGATCGTAGAGAAAAAGTTCTATGAAATAATACAATGCCCCTCGTCAAGGTATTGTGGCGAAACCACAAGTTTGAAGAAGCAACTCGGGAATCAGACGAAATGATGAAGATGAGTTACCCACATCTGTTTTAGTGTGGTAAAAGGAAATTTTGAGGGTGAAATTTCTTAAGGGGGGAATATTGTAATGACCCAAAGTTTCATTAATGGAAATCCCTCTTGATCTAATTAAATGTATCTTTATGTAAAATGTGTATATAAAATGTCAAATTCTTTGGTTTTATGTTATGAATTGTGACTGTTGCTTTTATAGTCGTTGAATAGTGATCACATGACTAGTATAAATATAGGGCTTTAACAAACCCAATTTACTCAGACAATGGAAGCAATGGCCTCATCGAGCAGAATTTCTCCATACGAAGCCCATTTTTCGGAGCTCGGAAAAGAGGTGGTGTCTTTGGGATTCTCTCTTGACCAAGCCCAAGCTGAGCATCATCATGTCAAGCTCGAATGTGACCGTTTACGGGAAAAGTGGAATTTGATAGAAATTACCACTCGAGTGATGTTATCTGAGCCACTACAAGAGTCTGTCACCATCGCACACCTTACCCATAGGTCTTATGCGGCTGTTTTAAGGGGTAATGTACCAAATCACTAGTACTATGTTCATGTACATTATTTTTTGTATATAATAATGAATATACTTTTTGACTTTATTGATACAATGTAAATAGTTTTTAAAATGCAAATAGTGGTTTTAGTTATTATTTAATTAATAATTCTATTTTATTAAATTAAGGGATATTTATATTAAATAATATTTTAAAAAAATATTATTATTATTATTATTATTAAATTAATTTTATTATATATAAATGATCATATAATTTTATTAATGCAATTGTAATTTTTATTAAGGTTTGAAATCCATTTTTGTCAAAACCTGTGAATTTTCGATAAATGTCAGTTTTTATTTTAAAAGTGAAAATTAACATATTTAGAAAATTCATTAGATAAAATAAAATTTATTTCTGTAATTAGGACGTCGAAATTATCCAACGGTGAATTTTTCATAATTTTCTGAGACAGTCAATTTTTTGGGTAAAAATTAAATACTGTTTAAATATATAATGGGTTTTATGACATCATAATGACCCAATAGTGATGTAATAAAATATTACAAGCTTTATGTTCAGCCAATATATGTTTTAACATTAAAATAATGTGATTTTGGGTTTTTTTGACTTACTTTTCAAATCATTAATGGACCCTTCAAGACTTATTAAACACCTTGTCTTTTTAAATTGTTTTCCATGGGAGTGTGACTCACCACCTCATAATCAACCCTATTATTTTAAGAATATCGGACTTTGGCCTTATAAAATATGGTTTTCTTCATCCATTTTCCAAAAACCATGGGAAAAACAAGGGTTTGGTTTGTGGTTTGGATTAATTTAATATAAGGGGTCCCAAACCTAAATAATAAAGAATTCCCTCACCTTTCCAATATAAACCCACCCAAGCTCCCACTTCCTCCTCACTCAAATCCTTTGGAGTTCATCCAACCTCTGCCCTACTCTTTCTAAAATCCTCTCAAGATGCCCCAAGATCCCAGGAAGCCTCTCTCAAGCCTCTCTTAAGCCTTTGGAAGCACACTTCCAAGTAGGGGTTTTTCTTCCTTTCTCATTTTGGCCAATTTTCATTAAGTTGTTTTTCCCTTTTAATTTCAATTATTAATGTTGGGGTATGGTTTATCATCTCCCTCATACTGCCATATTTGTGTTTGAATGATGGGAGACCCCATTCACTCTCATTAAATGTCTCCCATGTACACCTGTTACTATGCCAAAATTCCGAAAAGAACTTCTCCCTCCTCATTTACATTCAAGAAATACTTTTGTATCATGAACCTAAATTCCATTAAAATTGTTGGGACATGTATATATATGAACTCATTATTGCCAATTACATGTGAATATGATGAGGAACCCCTTTCTCTCTCATCAACCTTTTTTATGAATTCTTACGTCACGTCGTTACGCTGCCGAAATCACACAGATTTTCTAAGCCAATGCCATTGTGTAGTGAATACCATGCCCATTTATCCATCAAGGGTATTCACCTTCATGCACATTTAATTATTGATTATAAAGTTTCATTCCACATTCCTTTGTCGTGGAATATATGATTATGTTTTATGAATCCATGTTTTATGATCCATGTGGCACACATATGCATGAAATGAAATGTTTACGAAGGGTGCGCCCTTATAGCACTTCAATGCATTGGGTATAGTATAGTATCATGATATGTCATGTGCAATTAGTGTTAACTCATGCTAATTCAAGTGCAACGAGGGTTTACTCGTGCTTCATGTGCAATGAGGATTTACTCATGCTCCATGTGCAATTAGCCTTGGCTCATGCTAATTCCATGTTAACTGTTGTTGCCACATTTCCATGTTATGATTATCAAGATTTATCACGCCTTTATGTTTAGGTTTCTCTTTTACTCTATTGATATTCATATTTTCTAACATGTATTGTACTCCTCATGTATTCCATGTTTATTCCCTTACTGGGCATTATAGCTCACCCCTTTTCTTATGCATGTCCTCAGGTTATCCCATGCAATGCTAAGTACGAGGGAATATAGTGGTCATGTAAAGGAGGTTTTCAATAAAGATGTTGTGTTTCATGTTTTAAGTTGTTATGTAATGATCCTAAGCTCCAAATACACTAGACCTCTCTATCATCCTTATTGTATCAAGTGAATAGTTTATGTAATAAATCATGTTTAAGTTTGTAATAAAAGCATGGTTGTCATATGTACTCACCTATGAAGAAATAGAATTGGAACCCTATCAGTCTTATTGTGAAGAGCCTTCTAAGATTCTTGATTCCAGAGATCAAGTGTTGAGAAACCAGAAAACTCGTCTGGTTAAAGTTATATGGATAAACCATAAGATGGAAGAGGCAACGTGGTAAACTGAAGAACTTATGATGAAGAACCACCAGAATCTTTTAATGCAGTAGTATATTAGAAATTTCATGAAAGATATTATTTTAAATAAGGAAGAATGTAACACCCCAAGCTTCCATGGTAAGTTTCTCTTTAAATAATGCAATAGCTTGTGTTGTACACAACATTGTGTTCTAGCACACTACAACCAATAAAACAAGAAGTTATGAATAGTAATACCCTTTTTTGAAATTTATAAATTTTATTTTTCAAAATGGACTTCATTTTTTGATTCAGAATATCAAAATTATTATTGGGTGAATTTTTTGTATTTTTTTGAAAACATTCATTTTTCGATGAATAGTGAAAAACCATGTGATATTGTTTAAAACCATCTTTTTATTTAAATAATTAGTTATTTTCTTCAAATTTATTTTGTGAAAAAATAGATACGTAATACCTATATATGTTTAATGTAATTCATTTGAGTCATTTTCTAATAATATTAGATATTTAAAATTTTATTGAACTTTTTACCGTCTTTTACCAACCTTCTAGGCGCATTTGCAAATTTGAATAAAACATAATTTTACAGCTTCTGTGAATTTAATTTCAAAAATACAAGAGACATATTTGACATCATTAAGTAAAATTTGGTTCAATAATATGAAAATAATTCTTAGTGAATAGTAACTTTTGACTTTTATTTACCACGGTTAAATGTAAATAGAGTAATTAAAGGTATACAACGATATCATAATTACCCTAAAACATGTACTAATTATATTGGATAAGTGTATTTATACCAAAATAAACCTTTGATATAAAATTGTGATCCTTTTGGTCCACTAGGATTATATTAGGACATTTATTATTGTTTTATTTAAAGAAGAGTTAAAAGTGTTAAATTCATTGTTTAATAACAAAACTTTTTTTTAATATAGGGTGAAACATAAGGTAAATTCAACTATATATATTCATTAAAAATATAAAACTGTTTCATACAGATTGGTATTTTATTTATTATTTTTAGGAATTAAGTAATTAAATTTATTAATGACGCAATGATGAGGCAGTAATTACCATATTATTGAATGATTAAAATAATTGATATAATAAATATTAAAATAACTATAAATTGAGACTTTTAATGTATTCAACGAAATTTATTGGTTAATATGACATGTTAGGGTTGATTAAATAATTTTTTGAAGTTATAAGGTTTTTATGACTTTCATAAAATACCAAATACCAAATACTGTCAAAATTGACATAAATGAGTTTTTAAAACAAATGCTATATTATCAATAGATATAATATTTATAAAAATCTAAGGATCAACTAAAAGACTTATATATGGTTATATATATGTATAATGAACCACTTGGAGTTCTATTGGATTTTTATATTATGTTCATTAATCATTTATTATAATAATACAAGAATACACGGTAAAGGTTAAACTATTTAACAATGAATTAAATCTAAATGATATGGTTAATATGGTGAACTCAACCTGTATTAAAAAATTGGTTGAGAGTTTTTTGACCCAGTCCCACCTTATCCTCTTATTCAATACTTTTGGAGCCATTATAAACCGAATATGAATTCATAATAAAATAATGTTTCATGCTTTTCTTAAAGTGACCCTCACCTCTCTTATAAAAGGGTACTTCCCATTCTCTCAAAATCACACCTCCAAATCCATTTGGCATGGCCAACCCCTGCTCGAATATCTTCCTAAATACCCTCACATTGACTTATAGGGCTTACTTTGATCCTAAATCCAACCTAAGGATCCCTTTTTATCAACTTAAAAGGAAACACTCGAATAAGAGGTAATAATTTCACCACCCCATTCAAAGTTATTTTCCTCTTCCGCTTCCTCTTTCTTTATTTATTTCCATAAAAAAATAATTACTCAAGTACCATTTACATAATTTAATTTTATTATAAATAAGGTACAACCATATTCATTATTCTTCCCATCCAATGAATGACTAGTCACCATACATGTGTACGTACGACTTAATGTCTCCACGTCATGATGTAGTTTGTTATTCAAACACCTCATTATTTGGATTGGTATAATAATGATTATAAATTATTTAAATAATAAATATAACATGTTAATTATTCTATATATATGATATATCATCCAATTACAAATGATTTCACCAACAATAGAACGATATTGTCGCTCGTGCATACGTACAGATTACCGTCTCCATGAACACAATAAAATTCATGACCCATCATAATCGTTCAAGAATAATTCTCATTTTATATTTAAAAATAATTTTTAAGAACTTAATATAAATATGTATATGAATTTAATACATATTATCCAAAAAAATATTGCATACATTACAAAACATATAAAAAATGAATTAGTTAATACCTGAAACAATGATACTACTAAAATATTTTTAAAAAAGATTTGTTATAATATCATATATGATATCATATTTATGTGTTTGGTTTTTTTATAATTTAATAACAATTATTTAACTAATATACAAAATGTTAACATACTATCGATCAAGGAAATGTACAAGGTAAGGGTTAATTCTACAATCTCTTCATTATCCGAGGTTGTTTATACATGAGTATCTACTGGGACATATTTATCATCAACATATGCGGTTATTAAAAATGTATTTAAAAGTATTTTTATTATTTCCTAAACTATTTATTAATGAAATTTATACCCCTTTTTTATTTTTTATAAAATTTTTATAAATGAATCTTTCTATAGTTTTCCAAACAAGGTCTTTTACGGCCTTTTCGATAAAATTAAGGAATGAATGTATTTTTAACTTATACGGTGACTGTGGTTGTTTTCCACATTTATGAACCCTTCAAAGATTATCATACAATCTTATAATAATGTTTTCAGAATCAATGTTTTTTTTATAATTATGTGGATTTTAAATGATTTCAAAATAGAAAGAGATATTTCCCTCAAATATTTTTGATTTTATCTATGTCAACATAATTTAATGGATTTTACACTTGTTTGAAGTCGATTTATTATAATACAATATTCTGTATTGTATTGAAGGATATTTGTTATGTTTGACTGTATGTGCATTTTTTTATACCATTTATGTTTTATGGTTAAAGTATTAACATTTAAAATTCTAGTTTTAATATGAATATTTATGTTACGATTCAACCTTTTCATATGAGGAATGCATTGGAGTTAGTAAGTGATGGGAAGATCCATCTATAGCTCCCCGATTCATCGATAGGTCTCATTAGACATGTATGTGTCTTGTCACAAGACATTGAAAAAATCTTATTTTTAATCCTAGCACGAGGCCTTGACTATGTGGTTATGTTGTTCACCATTATGAAATTGGCTATTGATATTATATGTGATTATTCTAATAGTAGAATATACATGTGAATAAGTAAATGACATTATTTTATTTACATTTCCCATATTATACTGAGGTTTATGTTTAAAAGACTTGTGTTTTAGTCTTATACATTGCCTTAAATGTTTATGCTTATTTATGATAGTTTCTGCTATATTTTTATCCTTACGGAGCATCCATGGTCACCCATTTCATAGGTTCTATTTTTTTCAGGATGCAAAGAAGTATATAATGATTAACCTACATGAATAGTCTATGGTATAAAAGAGTGTTAAAAGAGGACAGAATGTTTTTTTTATTTCATGATGTAATGTAAAACTTATGTATGTATATAGTAATTTGAAGGTTACTAAATTGATTGGTCTTTCGGTACATGATTCCTTGTATCATGCCAATATTATGTAATAATACACCGACTCTAGATAAATAGGGTCGGGGCGTTACACACTCCTTCTACCGACCCCTTAGACTCAATCTAGCCCCAACGACCTCTCATTTTGTAATCGTCAAAGATTTCAGTCATTTTTTTTTAAATGTAAGAATTTTTCCTTCTTTTATAGGGCTATATCTAGTAATCCAATTTGCACTAAAATATGATAGATTCGATAATCCCTCCATTTTACTATGAAACCAATAATTTCATATAAAAGACAGTGTATCGATTGTTGACTCTCAGTGAACAGTGAATTCCAACATCCCTTGGTGGGGAGGGAGAATCATCGGCTGACGAGAGACCAAGGGTTTTCCGGCCTTTTTCCAACCCCGACTTCCTTCCCCCTTTTTCGAGAAACTATTTGAGTCCCACATCCCTAGATCTGCTTGACGGGTGCCCTAATCATCAACTTTTGACTTCGGAATTCTCAGAACCTTTCATGCTTCTGAATCTTACCGTGATTGCGTGGTATAGGCACAGACGCCCTTCTGTGGATGCATTTGATCGGTTTATATTTGGTTCATGGGATCTTCAGGAAAGGGAGGTTGTAGGTTTTCTTGACAGGCGCCGCATGATGATTTGGTTCTTGTCAGAAGCAGACCTCATTATAGCATGTTCGAGGGCTCCTCATAACTTCAATGGATGTTGATTCTTACTATTACAGTGGTCCTTTGATTTTCACATGAAATGTGACTCACTGTCAGTAGCAGTATGGAATTGGATGCATCCCAGATGCCTTTTGATCACGTTTGGATTACAATTAGAGAGGAGTACGGGTGAAAACAATAGGTGGTCTACGAGGGTTGGACGGATTATTTATCTTCTTTTCACCACTTGGGTTATGTCGTGGAGGTTTTCAATAGGGACACCCCTTGAATCTTTTTTTCCAGATGCCATGGTTTCTACTCAAATAGAGGGAGATGTTATGGGTTGGGTTTTAGAGACTATTGTGACGGAGGGTCTAGGAAAGAATGAAATGGGACATGACGGTGGAGGTAAGGAGCCTCACCTTCCAGTGGTGGAACGACAACTGGTTAAGGAATGTAGGATGGTGGTTGTGGATTGTATTGGTTTTTTACAAGTAAAAGGAGATGCACTTGGCAAGGCGTTGTAGGTTGGTGTGAGGGTGGTTCTTATTATACAGGAGAAAGGACTAGAAGGAAGTGGTAGGGAGGTCCAGCCTCCTGTGGTGGTTGAACAGATGAAGGATGATAGTAGGGAGTTTTCCGAGGATGGTCAAGGATATGTGTCTACTTTTGGTATGGTGAATGACTTGGAAGGGTCTATGTTGGTAATTTAAGAGGATCGGATTGAGGAACACATAGAGGGGGAGGTTCCCCCGGTACAGTATGTGGGGGGCGAGGGGTCTAGTTCCATCAAGGGGGCTAGAGGTATCGATATCTCAGCCAGGCCTTTTATCCCTTTAAGCAACAGGTTTGAAATCCTTTCCAATGTCAGTTTTGAATGTGGTTTATGTGCTAATCTAAAGGATGGGGGTGTGGGTGTTGGGGTTTCTATGAAACAACATATTGGAGGAATTCTGGGACAAGTTAAAGTATCTAGGGATATGAAAAATCCAAATGATGGGGTTAGGTGACTTTCTCAGATTGAAAGTAATACTTCGAACCAGATAAGGAGGAGTAATAGCAGGGGAAATGGTATAGCCTCTGAGGATTTCCTCAGTAAAGGGACCAACCAGGATGGGGGCGATAAAGAAAATATGAGTGGACCAGCTATTTGTTCCGACAACAATATAGTACAAGGTGGGAATAAGAGGATGGTCAAGGGTGAAGGAACCTTGTCTGTGACTCCAAGAAGAAGTACTAGGAAAGACTACTCCTATCTCCCACATTTGGCAAGAACCAGATATTCTTTTGTGCGGGATAGCGGGATTATTATTGCCTTTAAAAAAGATAGCTTGGTCAAACAGTCTTGTGAAACCCAACCACCTATGGATCAGTCATGAAGTGGGGAGTTCGGTAATATTGGGAGGCGACATGGACCAACTTCTGTTTGGGAATCGGCTACTGAGTAAGATGAATCTTATATGGGATGCGAAGAATAATACGAGTACTATGATTTTTAGTGTGGTGTTGTTTATTTTTTATTTGTGGTTTAATTGCAGGTGTTGTTTTGTGGAGTTGTAGGTCATTTGGCGTTAATCTAAATCTTGTTTGAACTTTGTTCTGGGTACCGAAAACCCATAAACCGACTTTTAAAATGGAAAAAAATGATTAGCGAAGAAAGATACCACATCCCATTATCAATGACTTCTCATAAGTCAATAACTTTTTACTTACATCACCAATCCTCAGAACATTGGTTTAGATAAAAAATTCCAAACTATTTACCTCACTATATCCTTCATATATATGACTTAATCTTTGAGTACATGCATCAGAATATATTCTTCCCCAAAATATTCATAATTAGCGTTAATTATGCTCCATCATATAAACTCACCCATAAATCATGCATATGTTAATATGAAATCCTAAGGATCTCATTAAACATTCATTTGACTCATTTTATTGCTTATGGTTAATTGGATCATCCACTACTTGAATTTCAGATGAAGTTATTTTCAATTATTGAACTCATAATTCTATATTGCTGGTAAAATGACACCATATGAATCCACCCTAGTGTTAGTTTCAGTTACTAAACTTCCGGATCTCTGACACATAACCCATAAAATAGTTTCCAGAAAAAACCTAACAATCATCCATTTAATAATTGCATTCAAATGATGAGTCTACCAATATCCTAATAGGATACTATTCATATTCTGATAAAAACAACCCTCTATAAGCTTTTATTAACCATCCTTAAGTTGTGCCCACATGGCTCTCCACACCATGATTACATCTAATCATTAATGTTCCTAATGAATGAAATCATCTTTACCTTCTAGAAACATGATTTTCGGTGTCACTACATTTATGAAACTCATTTTAATACCAACATATACATTCTCCAAAGTAAACAAGAATTGATTTTCCATACTCAAATTCGGTTGAACATATATCTACAAGTTGGACCATGCACTGGGTCTAGGATCATACAAATCTAGATTCCATCTTCTGAAACTCTAACCATGTCCCTAAAACCCAAGGGGTTCTATTACACTAAACTCTAGTGAAACAATTGGAATTGAAATCAATTTGGTACTACCATAATTTATGATTTCATATGCATAATGAATTCCCAGTGAAAATTCACCTTAGGAAAATCAATTTCTTTAGGGTTCTTTTCTCACATTTCTATCATGGTTATGATTCTTTTAGATTCCTACATCCATTCTATAGGTCCTTATGATACTCTATAATTTCATTAAAGATTATTCCATAATGTCAAAAACACCTATAAATAAATGAACACCATGAATTGGGGTTTCCTTTCTCTAACATCAATGCATTCCAAGTATATATCTTTCATAGACATGGTAATGATAAAAAAATTATCCTACTCTCAAAAATCATAAGAATATTATTGAATTTAATCCTCTAGAACATAAAATATATCTCTTTACTCTCATACCTTGGAACAACCTATAGTCAATATGCATCATGGTTACTCTAAATTTTTTTATGAAGGTAATTTGATGTAAAATGAATAATTTTAAAAGACTTTTACTGAACATAAACACCATCCACTTCCATGAAATTTTACACTTTCGTCCATTGAGTTCCAAAAATAATACATTGGGCTTATAAATTATAATCATCTATCCTATCTCACTCTATTGTGCTCATGAAAACCATGCCTCATATTCCATTTCCCAGTCATATGTTTCCATGAATTCCAATACTCCTTTCAATCATATTTGTTCATAGATTTGAAACCTGACAACACTTTTCGTAACCATGAATCCTCCAGTGTTAATTCCACCAAGATCTTCCACGTTTCTCTTGTTAACCAGTTTAGAATATTCTATTGAACAAGGGAACATTTTCATGCCATACCTTCTTCCAATATGGGATTAAGAAATCAATTTGAAATATTTCAGTCACCCCCTTCAGCTTTAGGTTGAGGAACCTACTAAATTTGATCTTATAGGAAATTGACTAATAAATTTTTTATCCATTATCTAAGGATTTACAGACTTATCCTTTGATGGATCCATTCAAGAACATGCATCATCACTAATTAAAACATTTAGAAAAATCCTAGTTATTTTTTTGTCAAAGCCTTCAAGTTCACTATTCTTCTGAATGAATTCTCTATCCAAGAAAAATATAAATAATATAGTAGTTTCATCTCTAGTATTATCTAAGAACTAAAATTTAAACCATTGGATTTTCGATCTATTCTTAACCTATCCAAAACATTCCACCAAAAATGTGAGATGATACTAAATATAATCAATATAAGGGATCATCATCTCCCTTTAGAATGGGGGTATTATTCCACCTAGCCTTAGAATTCTCCCTAATGAATAGAAAACACCACATGACTCGTGAGACTAAGAAGTCAATAATATATATAAAACCCACTGGTACATACTCTATCTTCTAGTGATATCCTTCTAGTAACCTAATTAGCCACCTAATAATGAGTAACCCTGAAATCATATAACTATCTCTTTTTATGTCATTGAACATATTATTCACCAGAAACATCCCACAAACCCCTTTATTCCACTTATTGGGGAAAATAGTTGTTTTCATTCTTCCAACTATAGGGATTTATCCCTTTCTATGATCCAAAACATTAGAATATCAACCAATGGTAGCAGAGTATGTATCAAATATTTGATCCCCTACAACATTAAATAATGTAAAAGGGAATCCCTCACACCCTATCCACTACATCGAGTCATCCTTATTTTGGATTTAATATGGAACTGATAACCTCATGATCCTTCTTAGAAAAAAATTACACATAATCAAGCGTGAAACCAGCACACAAAAATTTAAGTATAAGGTATAAATACAACCCATATTGAGATTATATTGTTCAAATAGCGTGTCACACATACACAGTATAAATATTATCTATTTTTTTATTAAAATTGACATAAGTCTCTATTGTAGGGATGTTAAACATCCAAAAAAATTACATAGACACCCTAAAAATCTTCTCCAATTCCTCATTTTGTATGTTTCACCTTCTAAATATCCTATATTCGGTCTTCAGCCTTTGTAATTTTGGCCTCATACAATAAAATGTGCTCAAGTGAATTCCTTCTTGAGCTACCTCATCTCCCAATTCTAGCCACATCAGCCTCTATGACATTCATAATTAGATCCGTCAGTAATACTATTAATATGGGGACCAATAATCTTTATATATAGGGCCCTGACTAGTCTTCTAGACATTTATTTTATCTGATAGATTTTAGAATCCCTCTATTTCATTGTGAAACCTATGATTTCCTAAAGAATAAAATGCATCGACTGATAACTACCAATGAATATTACATTCCAAAAACCACTCCACTTAGAATCATTTGACAAAAATTCCCTTTCTGAGGAAAGCTTCCACAACCCACTATCTGTGACATCATATAAGTTATGCACTTCATCACATCCTTCACCGATCATCCCAAATTCAATTCATGTACTAGTAGTTTTGCCTACTATTTCCCTCAATTCATCCTTTGGATCCATGAATAAATATCCAAGTAAATGTATCAAAATGTATTCTTCATCATCATTAAGATACTCATATTTCACTATCCTCCTTCCAATAAACTCTCCAGTACAACACACACCTATTGATCTAACATCATGATGCTCTCCTAAAATTAATATTTGACTCACACTGCTATTTCTAGTGTAATAACTAGTCCACCAATAATTAATTCATTAAAGTGTAATTCACTGAATAAACTCATAAATCCAGGTTATATGTGAAATATCACATTTTGGATTATCTTAAGTCTTGATATCGATGAATGAACTATCAGGTATCTAACACTTGACATGGTAAACAATTTTCACACAAAAACTAATAATTTAATAGTGTCCCAAATAAAAATAAACATTTGAACTAATAAAAAAATTATTGAGAGAAAAATATAACATATGAAATTTGAAAAAGGTATTATATAAAATGGTATTTTCATAGATAAAAAATAAATTAAAGTAAGAGATGAAATTTTAAGGAAGCTAATAATAAACATAAAAAATAATTATTTTGAAATAGAATATACAATAATTTAGGAAGATTTAAACATTAGTTTCCAAAAATTTCCTAATTAGATGTATATTTATATAATAAAATTATTATGTGACATTATAAGAACATAATACATGTAATTAAATAAATTTTTGTTAATATTCTTCATAAGATACGAATTGAAAATTAAATATGAAAAAATAGAAAATGATCCCCTTCAAATTTTAAATCTAATACATATTAAAAACAACAAGAATAAAAACAAATAGTCTTAAAGATAATTAATATACCTATAAATTTTGATATAACATAAAATAATCAATATTTAATAGAAAAATATAGCGGAAAAGGAGATAAACAAAAGTTCCTTTTCTTAATTTCAAAATTGGTGAAGTACAAATCTATTATAAGGAAAGAAACCAAAAATCCAGAAAAATGATTAGAAGATATGGAATATTAGTATTTTATTGAGAAGGGCACATAAATTATAAAAATTTATATTAGAAAATGAAAACATCAAATACTATAAAAGGTGGAGACATATCCTTTCCACTCATTATAATTTATACGGTATGAATTAAAGAACTATAAATGAAATAATATACGGTGGAAAAGTAAATATTAAAATTAAAAGATAAAATAAAATATGGCGATATCATATGAAATTATATACACTATATATAATATCATAAATATAATTAATTGAACATAACTCAATGTAGTGAGATTGTGAAAAGAATATATATATATATATATATTGACATCCAACTCACATGGCTACACTCTCTCTCTCAATATAAGAAACAAATAATTATTAAAAACTTATTTATGAAACATATTTTTATTTATAAATTTTGATATTTATAATTTATATTCATTTATTTCTAATTTATTTTCAATTTAAGGATCGTATTGATCATCGATGTTAATAGTTACAATGTCTCATGATTTCTTTGGTATGGTAGTGCCAATTATTATTACATGTTTAGAATATCATTAATTCAAAATTATTCAAAGTACGTGGAACATAATTTTATAATTATAATATCTCATGTTCATTCTATGTTAATTAATGGTATGCTTCCTAAGCAATACTTAATGATTTGTTTGTTCGAGTTGATTTTTAGTTATATAGTTATACTATTAATAATTACTCATCTATAAAAAATAATTACATTAAGAAAAAATCATTAGTAATTAATTTCATAAATGAATATAATTTATGTATTCATAGTACACCATTATATAGATATTGAAAATATTGTAGCATTATTCATGTAGGGGTTTTAACCTAAAATAGCTAAAATGAAACAAATATTACAAGTAAACTATTACTTTATTCTAGTTCCATTATTATAGAAATATAATGATGTTAAATACTTGTTATAAAATTAATTAATCTTATTTAATAGGTATTATGATGTGAATATAAAATTTATCAATTTAAATGAAAGAGTTAATTACATAGTATAAATTGTATCTTCACTCAAAATACTACTTTTTTAAAGAAATTTGGAATTATTCTTGTAAATGATGGATACAAAACTAAGAAACACTTCTAGAACGATAATTTTGGAACTTTTTGGTTAGAAAAATGAACTTCAACTTTACTTTTTAATGGGTGGAGGTGGGTTCCTTTTGTAGATTTTATTTAGTGTATTTTGTTTCAAATAATCATTCCATAGTGATTAATGAATGTCATTTTTATGGAAATTTAATCATAAGTGGACATAAATAAATTTGTACAAGAATTTTTAGTACAAATATGTTCGCGATAGAGTTTCAAAAAAATTATTAAGTTATAAATTAATTTTATTATATATAATATATTTATCACATTTATTGAGATATTATGACTAATATCCATGATAAATTATTTTTAACTGAGAAAAAATATAGAGATTGATTCATAATTTTGACACTTTAATTCCAAATGTTATATCGAAATTTAAAATTCAAAAAATATATATATAATATATATTTAAAATTTTAAAAAAATATAACATATATAATATTTTTTAGAATAAAAACTATTTCATTGACATTGAAAAGAATATTTTCTTTCTTTCTTATCACTAAATAGACATGTATGAATATTAAAAAAAGTAAAACATATAGCAGTATTCCCTTCCACATAAATTACCATGACCTACCCAAAATATTTCACCACCTGAGCTAGCAATGTGTTTGAGTGTGACCCAAAAAACCCACCTTTATTAGGTTTTGGGGTGATGAATAGAAAAAGTTGTATATCATCACATATAAGTGGAAGATATATCCCATTATTGATATGATCTAAAAATTAACATGAATTCAAAAATTCATTTCTTAACTATTATACAAGAATATTGTATATAAAATTAATTTTACATCATAAAAACTAATACATTGAGTCCTGTAAACCACAAGTGAGGTATAATGTAACCCCCTTCGCAAAAAAGATTCATGTGTCCAAAGCTAAATTCATTGACACAATGCCAATTTTTTTAAATAATATAAAAATTAGGTTATATAAATCAATGATGATTATAAGAATACTTAGTAGGTTCCTCCCAAGAACACTCATGCCTCTATTTGAATGAAGGATACTAATGTATCCATTTATGGAATAAATAAATAAACCCTAAATTATTTCCCCATCATATCATAAAAATGTTATAATTAATCCACCACACCCCACATGATATATTGATCATTGACACTTTTTTTCAACACCAATAACACTAGTAGATTTAATATCAACATAAAGATTCCTCAATAATAAATAGCATAAATATTCAATAATAAAATATACAAATTAATAAAATTACAAAAACAACAAAAATAACATCAATTTAGTGAATATAATACCCCTCATTGTATATAGATACATCTATAGCCACACTAATTATATCTAATTTTGTAATTCCACTTACCTCATACATATCATTTATAGATGATATCACAGCCCTCACGCCTCATTGATATAATGGAATATTACATCCTTATTATAACCATCACATATCCTGAAAAAAAAATCATTGATTAAATTCCATAATATAAAAACAATAACATATTTTTAACTAGTTATCAAACAATAAAATAAAAATAAAAATAACCACAACATATTTCTCGAATATAATAACACCCTAAAAATCATTATATATTTTCAATTATTAATTTACTTACACTAGTATATATATTGTTCTATTACATTGGTCCATTAGTTATATCTTTTTGAGAAATTCACCACCACTAACATTACTCATATTCCGGGAAAAGAAATGTTCCACAACATCATTACTATCTATCTGGCATTTAATATTGGAAAAAATGTAGTCTCTATATTCATTAAATCATTGTATATACATTATTATATGATCACATATGAATGATTACTAATTTAAAATATCCCACCCCCACTCATGAGTATATGACATGAAACCTTACTACCTCGTTATCGATAAACTATCATTTTTGAAAAAACAATTAGAAGTGGTATGACCATGTACAATTTTGGTTCCCAACCCCCATGATAATTTGGAATCACTGCCCCATAGAACATATGTACATATTGGAAATTTCTTGGAACAACATTATAGAAGTTTCATTTCATCATGTTGAATCCCCACCACCCAAAATTCATTTTTGAAAAAACACAATCTCCCCACTTTTAGATTTTTCTCTTATTAATGCATATTGACTACTTCAAATATTTTAAATGTTAATTTATAAAATATAATAAATTTTGAACACAAATTATATCAAAATAACTTATTTAATAATTTGGAAATTAATCCTAAGAAAAAAATCAATTCAAATCAATAAAAAACAAATTTTCATAATATTATTATCTTTTTATCAAATATTTTTATAAAAATATGTCAAAATATTAATCCAACCTAATATTTAATAATTAAAATTAAAATATAATTGAATATATTTATTTATATATCATTATATTAAATTTTTAAATTATCAATTCCCATAAATAATCCATCATAAGATAATAAATACTAATGGATAATAAAATCTAGAATATTTATTCCAGTAATTCCATACAATATATAATTATAATGATTATTTTCTCTATTCTTATCATTATATATTATTATGAATTATCTCTCATTAATTAAAAATTATTAGAATTATAAAGATAATAAAGAGGTCAAAATTTTTAATCACATATATCAATTTCACAATGGACCAAAACCCTCAATCCTTTTATGATCACCATTGATCATTTACCTATATTCTATTTTCAATCTTTCCCAATCCCAAATAGCTATGACATTGAAATCAATATTTTTTCCTTAAAATCATGTATAATATAGATAATCTTATATGATATTCTCATGGTAGAAAATTATATTTCTATATTAAATTTTATCAAATCCTCCCCCAAATAATTTTATATAATCATTCTCATTAACTTTCAACCATTTATTCCCCTATTGAACTCTATTTTAAGGAATTTATTCTTCTAAACATCCTTTTAAATTATATTAACCAGAAATTTCATCATAATTAACTATGTTACTCCTCTTCAATTAATATTTCCATGTCATCATTGCTAGGTAATATCTCCCAATAAGTCAAGTATGTAATTTAAAAAAATAATGAATAAAAATATGAATTCCTTAAATAATTAATTATTTTATATTCCACCAAAAACCACCACATTAATGGATAACGAAAACCACCATATAACATTGAAAATTTTATACCCAATGGTAATCATGAAATCCTAAATCCAATATCATTAAAAAATACAATTCATGACCAACAAATTTTTCATTTTGAAATGCATAGATGAGGATACAAAAAATTTACAATAACTCAAACTTTAAATTATCTTGTCTCTATATCAAATACATCTATAAATACTCTCAACCTTAATAATCATTAAAAAACATTGGTTATAAAAAATAAATAAATAAACATTAAATACCACATTTGATGCCTCTTGAAAAGGTTTCTCGTTATCATCCTACTAAATTATAACATAGAAAAAATTACATTGCCAATTACTTTAACACAAAATAAAATCTCATTATTATCATAGTAAATAAGATTAAAAATACTACTAAATATTTTTCTATAATCTATAATTCTTGTTATAATACCCATTACACATTACCAGGTTTCCTCTGATGTACTCAAACAAATTGAATTATAAAAACCCATAACCTTATTTCATGAATCGATTTAGATTTATGGTTCTTTTTTAGGAAAAATGATTAAATTGGGAGTTTATATGTACATGTCGTGTACTTATAAGTACACACTTTATGCCTAGTGTGCCATGTACAACTGCATTGTAATAATGTAACAGTCGCGTATATGGTCGTGTGGTGACCTAGCAGTCCACTTAAGGTGGTGGTCAGTTAAGGCTACTACAAGACATGTACATTTAATAAAAACATTGTGTAGTTTTCTTTTTAATTTTTATGTCTTAGCGAGTTCAATTCTCATGTCTAGAACCATATTATTCTTTCGGTGTTTCTTACAGGAGCGCTAAGGAATGATAAACGAAGATTGAACCCCTTTTTATCCATTAGAGCTCTGACTGAAATATCGTCAGGTGCGTTGGAATCCCACTATTGAGTTCTCAATTATTCTAGAGCCTTTACTCATGATTCCTCCTCTCTCTTATTAAAGGTTGTTCATTATTTACCTTTTTGTAGATCTAAGATGATTTAGGCCAATTCAAGGTTGTGCCTTTCATTGTTCGTTATTGGATTATATAGGATAAAAGTCTAGCACTCCCATGTTTGGGGTTTTGTGTGTTTTAGAATTAAACCATGTTTATTACAAATTACAGTTTGGTTGATTTATAATGGGTAGTTGTGTATGCGTAAGGTATGATACCTTGTTTTGGGACACCTCATGGTTTCTTTTCTCTTCATTGATTATTTATGTCTATTTGTTCTAGAATTATTATTTGGGTTTTATTTTCTTTCCCTACCGTTTTTGTTAGGATGGAGTTAGTAATTTTATGGGATTCATGTGATATTTATTTTAAAGATTGACCAAGGGTAATTTGATTGTGAGATATTCCAAATATAGGGTCATATATGTATTTTATTTAATATTATCTTGACCTTGGGGAATTAACTATGAGAGATGATAGGTGGTCATCAACTCGGGTGCTTAGACTATGAGATCTACCCTGGTGTTCATTTATAATTTATTGATGCTATTTTGACCAAAGGTTATTGACTATGTCAAATTCCCACGTGGTCATATGTAAATGAATAGTGGTATATTTTAACATAGGGTTTATACCGGGATTGATTTCTAGAGGGTTGTTATTAAATAATTGTTGTTATTTTAGATCAAAGAGATTATACTCAGAAAAAATTTCTAACGTGTCATGATTAAATAAATACATGATTTTGATTGGTTTTCCAATCCAAAGCACAATCCTGTAATTAGTCTTACATGATAGTTTAGATGGTCTTATGAGAAATCTATTTTGTAATGTATTTAAGTGATACTGATTATAAGCTAGGTCCCATGGTTTTCATGATTCAGCCGATTGAATAATATTGTGAACAAATGTAAATGAAAACTATAGGACTGCATACTTTTGAGTAATTCCTTGTTTATTGCTTCATTTCGGAATAGTCCCTACTGTATATATTTAGTGGTAGTTAAGAAAATATCTATTGGTGGTTTCTTACTAGGATTCGTATCACACCATATTTGGGTCAGGTTTCGGACCCTAACTGATTATATGTTGTAGGTATAGATAATGGAAAATGCCCTTCCTCACAGGGTAGTTGATTGTAGTGGGAGTAGGAGAGCATGGGACCATGCTGAGGCTCATGATTCGGATGGATTTTAATTGTTTCATTTTTAATTTGGTTTCTATATTTATTTGCATCATTGTGAATTGTTTGCCTATTTTCATAGTTACATATTCCATGAATCATATATATATATATTATGACTTATGTTGGATTTAATTTTATTCTTTTTTTGCATACTTCTGTTATATGGAATTACTACGTCCACTGCCATTTACTATTAAGATTCCTATGTGTATACTCTTACAATGAAGGCATAGTTTCCCCAATATTTCACCTTGTCCATTTCTTCTAATCGGCATCCTCTGCTATTTGGTAGAATGTGCTTGAGGTCATGTGATCCAAAAGGTTTGGGGCACCATTGTGCGGCACCCAAATCCAAGATATTACAAAGTATTATCAAAGGGGTTTTTCTTTTCATATTAGCCTTACTCTTTGGATCTCAAAGAATTGGATATGAAGTAATGGGCAGTTGGTAATAAGTTGTGCTCGGGATTAGCTAACATGTATCCAGGGAAAAGCCACATAACCTCAAATATTGCTATTTTTTCTTGTTTTCCAATTGTTATAGTTGATTTCAATTCACCATTGGATGATTCACTTGTTTTGCATAGTTATTATTGTTATCATTATTTTTCTATTTCTATTTCATCCCAAAGATATGAGGGTATTACATCTCATGCATCATATAGACACTTTCTAGAGATCACATGTCATGCATTCTTATCATTCTATTTAAGGTGCATTACTGATTGCACGCTGTTGTGATTGGTGTGGTGATAGATATTCATTCTGTTGTGATTGATGTCTTGATAGAAACGATTTCTATTTATATAGGGTATTGGAATATGAAATCTTTAATTTACATGAATGTCATGCATTGGTCACAGAGGAGTTATGGGCCCTCTTATATCAGAATTTGGTGGATAATTTTTGAACATTAATTTTTTTCCTTCAATTTATGTTATGAATAAAGATGAAAAACATTGGTTCTTGGGATGTATGGGCTCTCACAGATCGAAACATGTAATTTTTTGGACAAAATTGTATGTTTCTAAGGGTTTCAGAGAAGTTTTTGGGGATTACTATCCAAAAACCTACACAACATGGCGTTTGATGTTATGAACACACGCCATGCGTTTGTCCCTTCTATAAGAACTAACTTCTCGTAAGTAAACTCTATGTTTCATATGTACACTCCATGTATTTTTAGACAGTGTGACTGAATGTGTGATTAGAGACATGGGGTTGGTAAATATTTGGTATTACACATCATGTACTAGGAGTACATGTCGTGCTGTAAAAAACCATGCATTCAGCCGAGTGACTAATGACACGGGTGGATTAAACATGTGTTGTACACACTATGTCAAGATTATACAAGTCTTTTAATAATAGATTGTGTATCCGACCATGTGAATAATGACACTGGTGGTTGGAACTAATGAGGTACACACCATTTCTAGAGTGTGCACGTTGTGTAGTGTTATTCCAGCAGAACCAAGTAGTTCTTGTCATGTAGAAGTAATTGGGAAAGATGTAATATTCAAGTACATTCCATGTCACATGATGAACACACTGTGTGTTTGGGGTTTTAGAAGAAAAGGTTGGAAGAGGTACACACCCATGTTAAAAGCATACAGGAACACGCTGTGTAGTAGTTACACACACCGTGTAACCCTGTTTTATAAAACATTAATGTTTTCCTTATCCCATTCTATTAACTCCCTTCTATGTTTCTTTCATTGATAATATTGATCTAATGTGTGTGATTTAGCTTTTAGATTCATTCCACCAATACTTCCTCTGGTTGTACGCCAAATGAAGGGAATTGACCTGACACCGAAAATTGTAGATCAGAGACTACTAGAAGATCCTCCCATCATAACTGTCTTGGAATCAGCTATTATACATGACGTACATGATGCTGCACAGTTCTGTGAATGCTTTATGAGGATGATGCGAACCATTCTGGGATAACCATATCCTACCCCAACTATTTCATAGTTGATTAGGGTGTTCTAGCTGCAACATCCTCCCACTTTCTCCGGGGATGGAAGACCATAGGTTGTTGATTAATGGTTGGAAGCCATGCAATCTATATTAGAGCATCTAGAGATGACTCCTAAGAGGAGGGTGAATCCTTCAATGTAAATTCTATGTGATTCTACCATTATATGGTGGGAAATTATATCATAGGTTAGACATCATCAGGATATGGCACAGTAAGAGTTTCTGAGGACCTTCTTTGATTACTTCTACCCTGAGACGTTGAGGTCTGATTGAGCCTGGGACTTCATGAATTTGGAAAATGGTTCACTTTCATTGATGGATTACTCTTCTCAATTTACATATATTCAGGGAATCACAATTATTTTGGGAGGTGATGAGTTATCACTAGCTAGGAGGTTTGAGGATGGTCTCAAGTATGACATCTGATCACAGGTGAATGTTTTCAGGATGACTTTGGTGATTGTAAAAGTAAATCAGGTGCTCATTACCAAGCGCAATATGAGGGAGCTGGAGCTATGAGCTAGGGCGGTACAACATCTAATGTTGGTAATTCATTGACCGATATCAGTACCACCATAGGGAGCTTTAATGTGATGTTTATTTTTGTATCCATGTAGTGTGCTACTAGGGTGGAAGGAGTTGGTATACAAGAACACATTCCCGAGGGACCCAGTCGAGTGCTGATCATGAGGAAATGCGGGCCATATATAGTGTCTTTTGGAGGATGTTCTCACTTACATCGAGTGAGAAGGGATTTGTTAGGACTCCACATTTAGGAGCAGGACCACCAGTTTCTCATCAATCAGGGAACTAGAGTTCATCGGGCCATTCAGGCCGAGGTGGTGGTTGAGGCTATGGAAGCCAGAAAACAGGTTCTTTATAACAACAGGGTGGACCAGCTAAGGGTAGCCAGCCAAGGTCACACATCCTCTATACTTGTAAGACTTTTGAAATGGAATAGACCCAGTAGGAGCAGGATCTTGGACCCCCTACAATTAGATGTCTGATTCTAGTTGCCTCATTTTTATCTTCTCCTCTTTTTGATACAAGGGATTCCCGTAGATTTATATCTATTTTCATTGTATAGATACTTGATCTCCTCATCATTACTTTTGATGATTTTATGACACTAGAAACTCTATTGGGGATTAGGATGGGCAATGTATGTCAATGCAAGTAGATTCCATTTGATGTTGGAGGGTGTTAATTATTATGGGAACTCGATGACTTAGAGATGACAAGCTTCGATATCATTCTTAGAATGGTCTGGTTGGTCTTTTTTTAGGCCTTTCTAGACTTATATCACCACTGGGTGGGTTTCACATCACCAAAAATAGGATGTTTTCTACAAAATGGATAATGGGATGTCTAGGCAAGCATAAATGGACTCTAGCATCATAGGTTGGGAGGAATTATAGCCTAGATTTCTAGTTTATATCTGGTTGACTAGGGAACATCACAGATGGAATTTCCTCCTATGGTGGATTGTTATAGGGATGTATTTCCATCTGACTTTTCTATTTCACCTCTAAAGCAAGGGTTGTATTTCCCTATTGAACTTGTTTAAGGAGCGGCATCAATTTCTATTCCTCTATATAGGATGGCTACAGCAGAGTTACAAGATCTCAACAAGCAGTTGGTGGAGTTTCCGGAAAAGGGTTTCATCTAACCTAGTATGTCTCCTTGGGGTTCACGAGTACTTCTCGCAAATAAGGCAGACTGCACCCTCAGAATTTGTGTGAATTATTGGTAGCTGACTAGTTGATAGTCAATAAACCGATTTCCATTATAGAGGTTTGATTATCTCTTTGATTAGCTTCGAGGAGAGTGAGTGTTCTGAAAGATTGAATTGAGTTCCTATAATCATTCGTTGCATGTTATTCCATCAGATATACCTCTTATAGCCTTTAATATAAGGTATGGTCTACAAGATAATTTTTTCTTGTCATTCGGTCTCACAAACATGCCAGATGTTTTCATGGAACTAATGAACCTAGAGTTCCATCCATATTAGGAATCTTTTGTTGTCGTCTTTGGTGACGCTATGATGGTGTAATCTCACAATTGAGTATATTGAGAGAGCATCAGTTATATTCTAATCTCCAAAAATGCCACTTTTTGATAGACCCGATTCACTTATTGGGTCATGGAATCTCAGATACAGGAGTTTCTGCAGTCCAATAGAAAGTGATAACAATAGTTTCCTAGGAGCATCCGGAAAACATCTTTGAGGAACGAAGTTTTTTGGGGTTAGCTTGTCACTATAGGCACATTATTAAGGAGTTTTGATGTTTAGTAACTCCACTAATAGGCCTGACTAAAAAGGGTGTGAGGTACTTAAGGATAGATTTATGTGAATCAGTGTTGCATGAGATGAAAGGGAGATTAACTTTAGCAATAATACTGATTTTTAGAGAGTCGGGAAAGAGTTACATTATTTACTGTGATGCATCTTGTATCTGTCTAAGAGTAGTGATTACATAAGGGGAAGGATCTGTTACATATGTGTCTCTGAAATTGAGGCCAAATGAGATGAATTACATAATGCACGATCTCGAGTTAGCTTCAGTTGTGCATTCTTTATAATGTATGAGACATTATCTTTTGGGATATAATATTTTTTTTAAAAACTGACCACAAAATATTCAAGTATATAATTACTCACTGATATCTGAATTTGAGATAGTGAAGGTGGGTTGAGTACATTCATGTTTCTTGACATTGAGCTTTCCTACATGACTATGAAGGTGAATGTAGTGGTTGATGCATTGAGCAAGAGAACTCAGATACAATCTGTTTAGGAGGCCAATAGTGAGTGGAATCTTATGGATTTGTTCTCTTAGATGAATTTGGAGGTGCATGATAGATAGGGGAAGACATTTATTTACTCTATATATTTTTCCTCCACTCTACTGGATCGAGTGAAAATGGGGTAGCGATCAGATTCCAAAGGCCTTTTCCTAAGAGAGAGAGAGTGTTAGGTGAGGACCCCAAATTTTTATGTAACATTGGCGAGGAAGAGGTTTTGCATATTCATGAGAGTGTATGGGTGTTAGAAGATATACAAAAGGATCTTTTGTGGTATTTTCATGCCTCCATATGGGTAGTATATCCTATTGTTACAATGATCTATCATGATCTACATCATCAGTATCGGTCTCCAGACATGAAGAGCGATAATGCTGGTTTTGTTGTGAGATGTTCCACTTGTCAGTAGGTGTAGGAAGAGCGTCAGTGATGGATATGGCTATTAAAATAGTTATCCATTCCTGATAGGAAGTGGAATAATGTCGTGATGTAATTTTTCACTGGATTACTAAGGTCAACCAGAGGAAGTGATGTTTTTTGTGTTGTTGTTGACAGACTCACGAAGGATGAATACTTCATACCAATCAAGGAAACCTTCAATTTGAATGTACTTGGAATGTTGTACATCAAAGAGATAGTACGTTTTCATGGGGTTCTACACTCTATTGTTTCATACAGGGACACCTGGTTTACTTCTTATGTCTGGAAGGGACTACATAGGGCTTTTGTTAGTCAAGTACTTCTGAGTACAACATAACATACCCAGAAAAATGGCCATTCTGAGCGTACAATTTAGTTTTTAGGGGAAATTTTTCAAGCACACATCAATGATTTCATTGGATCTTGGGAGAGACACATACCCCTAGTGGTGTTTTATTAATAAATATTTTTCATTCAATTATTTATATGGAACCTTATGAGTCTTTACATGGTAGGCCATGCTAACCACACCTATGTTGGCAAGAGGTGGGAGAGGTAGCTATGATGGGAACTCATCTTATCCAGGATTCCACTGAGTAGGTGGAGTTGATTTGGAATAGGATGGATACTACATAATCTCTCTAGAAATCATATGTTGATTGGATGATACGACATGTGAAGTTCGAGGTCGGTGATCCAATTTTTTTATGTGTCACACCGAGGTTAAGACATAAGAGGATTTAGAGACAAGGGAATATTTGAAAGAGATATGTTGGTACATTTGATTTTGTGGAGAGATTTAGATGGTTTCCTATCAGTTGAAGTAACCATAGAGGTTTCAGGCTATGCACACCATCTTTCATGTCTCTCAACTATAGAATTACTTTTTAGACATGTCTCACATTTTACAACATGAGGTATTTTTATTGGAGGTTGATGAATCCTTTCAAGAGAACCCTATTTGGATTATGGATAATAGTACAAAGGTTTTACTTGTTTGGTCTATTCTACGGGTATGGGTGATATGGAAACACATGCGAGTACATGATGAGACTTGAGGGAGGGATGGCGATGTACGATCAGAGTGGCCAGAGTTGTGTGATGTTTATTCTTTACTACCCTTGGAAGGGAAAATTGTATATGAACTACTTTAAAGGGGGATGTTTGTAAGAAACTGGATCTTTATTTTAGTTATGGATCTTTATTTCAAATCATTTTGAGGAAAAAGAAAGAAATTGGGACTTTATAAGTACACACCTTGTACTTCTAGAGTACTCACTGTGTACCTGACATGCGTCGTATAGCCATTTGTTTGCTGTCTAACGGATGAGTACATGGACGTGTGGTGACCCGGAAGACCACTTAATGTTGGGTAGATTAGGGATATCACATGGCATTTACATTTAAATAACAAACCATGTAGTATTCTTTTTAATTGTTATATAAGTGTGGGGTTGTATCACATGCCTAGAACTGACTTCTTCTTATTGTGTTTCATACTAGAGGTCTCAGAAATGACAAATAATGATTGAAAACATGTTTCTCTGTCTGATCTCTAATTGAGACATTGTCGTGTGCATTGGAATTCCACCGATGATTTCTCAATTCCTCTATAACCATTCTTCCTGATTCCTCCACTCTTTTGAGTTATTAAATGTTCGTATTGATTCACCTTTTTTAGATCTATGTTGATTTAGGCCGATTCAATAGTCGACGATCAATTATATCGATAGTACTATATCGAGGTCGGTGGTTTGTGCATTTTTTTTATATTGGAATGTATAGGTTAAATGTGATTCATACCCACAGTTGGGGTATAACATGTTTTTTAATTAAAACCTATTTATTACCATTTAATATTTGGTTGATTGATAAAGAAAGTTTCATATCCATAAGGTTAGATACCTTTTTTATTGGACACCCTGTGTGTGTGTTTTCCTTGATTGATTTTTTATGGTCGTTGGGTCAAGAATGCCAGTTATTCTTTCCATGATTTCCATGATGGACACAAACCCTCAATCCTTTGATGATCACCATTGATCATTTTCCTATATTCTATTCTCTATCTTCCCCTATCCCTAATAGCTATGACATTGACATCGATATTATTTCCTTAAAATCATGTAGAACAGAGAGAATCTTCTATGAAATTCTCATGGGGGAAAATTAAATCTCTATATTAAATTTAATCAAATCCTTCCTAAATTATTCTTATAATAATTATCATTACCATTCCACCATTTATTCCCCCTTTGAACTCTGTTTGTATGAAAGTCATCTTGTAAACACCCTTTTAAATTATATTAACATGAATTTTCATCATCATTAACTATCTAACTCCTCTTTTTCTAAAATTTCCATGTCAAAAACCACTATGTAATACCTCCCAATACGTCAATTATTTAATTTATAAAAATAATGCATAAAAATATGAATTAATTAAATAATTAATTATTTTCAATTCCACAAAAAACCCACATTAATGTATAAATAAAACCACCATATAAAATTGAAAATTTTTGACCCCAGGGTAACCCTAGAATCCAAAATCCAATATAATTAAAAAAATAAAATTCCTAACCAAAAATTTTTTCATTTTAATATTCATAGCTGAGGATACAGATAAATTTACAATAACTCAAACATTATGTTATCTTGTCTCTATATAAAATACATATATAAATATTCTCAACCTCAATAATAAAAATAAAACCTAGGTTATAAAAAATATATAAAAAAACATTAAATACCACATGTGATACCACTTAAAAAGGATTTTAGTTATCAAACTACTAAATTATAACATTGAAAAAATTACATCTCAAATTACTTTAACACAAAATAAAATACCATTGTTATCATAGTAAATAAGAATAAAAATACTAATAAATATTAAACTATAATCTACAAATTCTCATTATAATACACATTCCCCTATACCAGGTTTTCTCAGATGTACTCAAACTAAGGGAATTGTAAGAACCCATAAAGTCATTTCAGGTATGGATCTGGATTTTGGGATGTTTTTTTAAGAAAAAGGTTGAAATTGGGATTTTATATGTACATGTCACGTACATCTAAGTACATAATGTGTTCCTAGCTTTCCACGTATAGTCATGTGCTGGCTGTGTAACGGTCGAGTACATGGTCATGTCGTAACCTAGTTGTCGGCTTAAGAAGTTGGTTGGTTAAGTCAACTACAAGTCATGTACATTTAATGAACACCCTATCTATTTTTATTTTTATTTTTCATATTGTATAGAGGTCACATCTCGTGTCTAGAACCAACTTCTTCTTCTGGTGTTTTGTACAAGAGGACTCATGAATGACGAATGAAGATCAAACCCATGTGTATCCATCTGTTATCCGATTGAAAAATTGTCAAGTGCGTTTGAATCCCACCGGTGAGTTATGAATTCCTCTAGAGCCTTTCTTTGTGATTCATCCTCTCTCATGAGTTATTAAATGTTGGTAATTATTTTACTTTTTGTAGATCTACACCGATTTAGGCCGACTTAAGAGCTGAAATTCAAGTATATTGATTGTACGACATCGAGGTAGGTGGTTTGTGCCTTTCGCTGTTTGTCAATGGATTATATAGGATAAAAGTAAATCATAACCACATTTGGGTTATTGTGTGTTTTGGAATTAAAACCTATTTATTACATATTAGGGTTTGGCTGATTGATAATGGGTAGTTGTGTATTTGTAAGGTAAGATACCTTGTTTATGGGACACCCCATGGGTGCATTTCTCTTGATTGATTCCTTATGGAAATTTGGTCTAGAATTATTTTTAGTCTTTCCATTCTTTACCTACCTTGTTTTTTCAGGATGGAGTTACTAATTATGTGGGATGCATGTGAAATGAATTTTTAATGTTTGACCATAGGGAATTTAATTGTGATAGATTCCTGATATAGTCCCATTTATGTATATATTTTGTACTATTATGTTGACCATAGGGAATTGAATATGGGAGTTTACAGGTGGTCATCAACCCTGGGGTTTAGACTATGAGATCTTTACTGGTTGTCATTTATAATTTTTTTATGCTATTTTGACTAAGGGGAATTGACTTTGAGAGCTTCCCAAGTGGCCATTTGTAAATGATCAGTGCTATGTTTGACCAAAGAGTTTTGACCGTGAGATATTCTTAGCGGTTCGTTATTAAATAATTTTTCTTATGTTAAAATGGTGGTATTATACATTGATAACATTCCCAAGTTGTCGTGAATAAATAATTGAATGATTGTGATGAGTTTTCCATGCCAAATCACAAGCTTATAATCGGCCTTACATTATTGTTTATATGGTCTTATGAGACATCTATTTCGTAACATATTTAAGTGATACTATGTATAAGCTAGGTCCCATAGTATACATGATTTAGATGATTGAATAATAATGTGAATAAATGTAAATGAAAACTGTAGGATTGTTTACATTTGTGTACATCCTTGTTTATTACATCATTTCAGCATATTACCTACTGTATATATTCAATGATAGTTAGGCACATATATTTTGGTGGTTTCATACTAAGAATCGTGTCACGCCATATTTGGGTCATGTTTTAGAACCAAATTGATTATATGGTCATAGGTATAGATAAGTTTAAGCACCCTTCCTCACTAGGCATTTGATTGTAGTAGAAGCGGGGGAGCATGGGACCAAGCTGGGGCTTACAGTGCCTGATGGATCTTACTTGTTTCTTTGAAATTTTGTTTCTACATTTCATTCCATAATTTTGAATTGTTTTTCAATTTTATTAGTTTTATATTCCATTCATCATATATATATATATATATATATATATATCTTAGGGATTTTGTTGGATTTAATTTAGTCATCTGTTTATTACTTCTATTATATAGTATTACTACTTCCACTACTATTTATTATTTCGATTTTGATGTGTATACTCTTACAATGATGGAATAGTTTCCACAATATCACTACATGGACCTCACCTCTAGTCAACATCCTCTGTCATTTAGTGAAATGCACTTGAGGTCATGTGACTGATCGGGTTCGGGGAACCATTGGGTGGCACCCAAATCCTGGATGTTATAAAGTGTTATCAATTAGTTTCTATTTTCTGATTTGTCTTATTATTTGGAGCCCATAGAATGGGATAGGAAGGAATGGGTTGCTGGTAAGAATCTGTGCTCAAGATTAGCAAACCCGTGTATAGGGAAAAGCCACATTACCTCATATATTGCAATTTTTTATTGTTTTTCAATTGTTATAGTAGATTTGATTTCACCATTAGATGGTTCATTTGTTTTATACAGATATGATTGATATCATTGTGGCTCTATTTAAATTTCAACCTGACAAGATTATGGTATTAAATCGCATGCTTCATATAGACACTTTCTAGAGATCACACGTCATGCATTCTTGTCTCTCCATTTAGGGTGCATTACTGATTTCATCCAGTTGTGATAGATGTTGTGCTAGATATTCATTATGTTGTGATTGATGTCATGATAGAAACACATTCTGTTTTTATAGGGTATTGGAATATGAAAAGTTTCATTTATATGAATGCCATGCATTAGTTCATGATGTGTTAGGGTCCCTCTCATATCGGAATTTGGTGGATCATGTTTGAACATTAATTGAATTCTATCATGTAATGTTATGAATAAGGATGCCAAAATTGGATTGTGGGTTGTATGGGATCTCATAGATCAAAACATGGTATGACTTGGAAAATTATTTTGTTTCTAAGGGTTTCAGATAAGTTTCTAAGGCTTAATATTCAGAAACCTACATAGCCAGGTGTGTGATGTTATGAACACACGCCATGCGTTGTTCTGTTCTGGAAGAACTGAATTTTATTAAGTACACGCTATGTTCTATATATACATTCCATGTCATTTTTGACAGTTTGACTGACTGTGTGAGTAGAGACATGGGGTTTATAAACATTTGCCAGTACACCTTGTGTACTAGGAGTACACGTCATGTACTAGGAGTACATGTCATGTAGTAAAAGGTCATGCATCTGGTCGTGTGACTAACGACACAGACAGATAAAACATGTGTTTTACACACTATGTAAAGATTATAAAAGTTGTGTTGTAATCAACTTTGTATCCAACCATGTGACTAATGACACTGGGGGAAGGAACTTATGTGGTACGCAACGTGTCTAGTGTTTTCATGTTGCGTAGTGTTACGCCAACAGATCTGGGTAGTTCTAGCTGTGTAGAAGTACTTGGGTAGGAGGGAATATTCATGTACATGCCATGTCTCATGAGGAAGAAACCTTGTGGTTGGGTTGTTGCACGGTAGGGTTGGAAGATGTACATTCCCATGTTAAAATATTACGGGAACACACCACGAAGTGGTTATACACACTGTGTAACCATGTTTTATAAAACAAGAATTTTTTACTTCCCATATTCTATTCTTGAGACATATAAGTTTTTTTCCTTGATAATATTTATCTGAGGTGTGTGATTGACCTTTCAGATTCACTCTTCCAGGATGTCCTCTTGTTGTATTCCAGATGGAGGGCATCGATTAGACACTAAAAATTTTAGATCATGGACTATTTGTAGATCCACTCGTCATTCTTGTCTTGCAATCAGCTGTTATAGAAGACGTATGTGATGTTGCACAATTCTTCGAAGGATTTATGAAGATGATGCATTCCTTTTTGAGAGAACCATATCCTACCCCAACTATGTCAGAGTTGATGAGGGTGTTCCAACAGCAACATCCTCCCACTTTCTCAAGGGATGGAAGACTATAGGTTGTAGATTAATGGTTAGAGGCCATGATTTCTATATTCGGGCATCTAGAGATGCCTCATGGGAGGAGGGTGAATCTCCCAATGTAAATTCTCTATGATTCTGCCAAGATATGGTGGAATGTTATATAATAGGTTAGACATAATCGAGATATGGATTGGTAAGAGTTTTAGAGGACCTTCTATGATTACTTATACCTTAAGATGTTGAGGTCTGATTGAGCCTGATAGTTCATGAATTTGGAGCCCGGGGCTCTTTTAGTGATGGATTACTTTTCTAAATTTATAGATCTTCAGTGCTTGACACTTGTTTTGAGGGGTGAAACGTTATCACTGGATAGTAGGATTGAGGATGGTCTCAGGTATGACATTTGATCACATGTGAATGTTTTCAGGATGACTTTGGTGACTAAAATAGTAAATCAGGCGTTGATTATCAAGCGCAATCTGAGGGAGCTAGGTGCATTAAGCTACGGTAGTTCAGCAACTAGAGTTGGTACTCCATAGACCAATATCAGAAAGCACCATAGGGATCTTTCACGTGATGTTTCTTTTAGTAGCCATGTAGTGTGATGCCAGTGCGGAAAGAGTGGGTATACGAGACCAGATTACCCAAGGGACCCAGTCGAGTGCCGATCTTGCGGAAAGATGGAAATATTTAGTGTTTTTTGCAGGATGTTCCCACCTACATCAAATGATAATCGATCTATTATGACTCCATGATTAGAAGAATTACCACTCGTTTCTCATCATTTAGGGAACTGGAGTTCTTCGGTCCTTCAGACCAGGTGGTGGTCAAGGCTATGGTAACCAGAGAAAAGGATCTCAGCGACATCAGGGTTGAATAGCTCTGGGTTACCAGCCAAGGTCATCTAGCCGTAGTACTGGTCAGACTTTTGAGATGGAATAGACCCAATAGAAGCAGGATCTTGGACCCTCTATGGTTAGAGGAATGATTCTAGTTGCGTCATTTTTTTTCTTCTACACTTTTTTATATAGGGGATTCCCATAGTTTTTTATATGTTTCCACTGTAGAGATACTTGGGATATACATCGTTAATTTTGATGATGTTATGATGGTAGACACTCTATTGGGGATTAGGAAGGCCAGTGTATGTTAGTTCAAGGAGTTTCCTTTTGAGGTTGGAGGGTGTCAATTATTCATTGAACTCTATGTCATAGAGATGATACGCTTCAATATTATTCTTAGAATGGTCTTGTTGGTCTCCTTTCAAGACTTTGTTGACTACTATCACCACAGGGTGAGTTTCACATCACCAGAGGGAATATCATTTCTACACAAGGGATAATTGGATGTCTAGGAGAGAAGAGATGGACCTAAGCATCATGGGTTGTAAAGAATTACCACCCAGATTACTAGTTTATGTATGGATGACCAGGGGACTTCACATATGGGATTTTTTCTTATGGTGTATTGTTTCATTGATGTCTATCCAGCCAATATTTTTCTAGTTTACCTCTAAAGTGAGAGTAGGATTTCTCTATGGTTCGTGTTATGGGAGCATCCCTAATTTCCAATCCTCAATATATGATGTATACACCAGGGTTACATGAGCTCAAGAAGCAGTTGGAGGAGTTGCAGGAAAAGGGTTTCATCTGACTCAGTAATTATCCTTGGGGTTCAGTAGTCCTTTTCGTAAAGAAGGGAGAAGATGCCTTTAAAATTTGTGTGGATTATTGGTACATGACCAGCTGATTGTGAAGAATCTAATATCCCTTATAGAGGTTTTATGATATCTTTGATCAGCTTTGAAGAGACCAAGTATTCTCAAAGATAGAATTGAGTTCCAGTTATCATCAGTTTCATGTTAGACCATCATATATGTCGTTTATAGTGTTTAAAAGAAGGTATTGTATACAAGATACTTTTTTCATGTCGTTCGGTCTCACGAACGTACCGGTAATTTTCATCAAACTAATGAACCGAGAGTTCCGTCCTTATTTGGATTCTATTGTTGTAGTCTTTCTGGGTGATATCTAGGTGTAATCTCACACTCGAGTACACTAAGAGGGATTTAGTTATATTCTAAGATCTAAAAATACCACTTTTGGATGGACCAGATTCACTTCTGGGGTCCTGTCATCTCAGATACACTAGTGTCCATAGACCTAGAGAAAGTGAGAGAAGTAGTTTCCTAGGAGCATCCAAAAAATGCCTTTGAGGTAAGAAGTTTTTGGGGGTTATTTGGTAACTATAGTAACTTTATTCAAGAATTTACAAGATTAGAAACACCACTAACAGGCCTGAATAAGAAGGGTGTGAGGTACTTATGGATTAATTCTTACGATTCATCCTTTCATGAGTTGAAAGGAAGATTGACTACAATAGTGAAACTGATTTTTCCTGAGCTGGGAATGAGTTACACTATTTACTGTGATGCATCAGGTATCGGGATGGGAGTAATGCTTATGCAGGCGGAGGAGTCGTTACATACGGGACTCTGATGTTGAGGCCTCATGAGAAGAATTACCTGATACATGATCTCAAGATACCTTTAGTTGTTCATTATTTATGATCTATGAGAAATTGTCTTTTGGGATAGAATTTTTTGGATTAAACTAACCCCAAAATCTTCAGGTATATATTTACTCAATGATATCTGAATTTGAGACATCAAAGGTGGGATGAGTACATTAAACTTTTTGACTTTGAGCATTCTTACACACCTTGGAAAGGCAATGTAGTGGTTGATTCTTTGAGCAAGATAACTCAGATACAAGCAGTTTAAGAGGCCAAAATTGAGTGGTTGATTATGGACTTGTTCTCAATGATGAATTTATATGTGCATAATAGATAGGAGAATAAATATCTTTATGCTATATCTTTTACCTCCACTCTACAGTATTGAGTGTGAATGGGGTAGCTATCAGAGTCTAAAGGCATGGCCCGATGAAAGAGTGTTTCAGGTGAGGACCCCACTTCTGGATGGACAATAGGTGAGGATGAGGTTTTTTATTTTCATGGGAGTGTATGTGTGTTAGAAGATATACACAAGGATGTGTTGTAGGATTTTTATGCCTCCATTTGGGTAGTATATCCTGGTGTTAACAAGATGTATAAAGATTTACCTCATCAGTATAGGTGGCTAGAAATGAATATGGATGATGATTTTTTTGTTGTGAGATGTTCCACATATGAATAGGTGAAGTCAGAGCATCAGTGAAATACATGGTTGTTATTGTAGTTCCCTATTCTTGAGTGGAAGTGGGATGATGTCGTGATGGATATTATGACTGGTTTACCAATGTCATCTATTGTAAATGATGTGGTATGGGTTATTGTAGGAAGACTCGCGAAGGTTTCATATTTATACCAATCATGGAAACCTTAATTTTGTATGAACATGGAATGTTGTATATCGAAGGTATAATACATTTTCAGGGGGTTCTGCACTCTATTGTTTCAGACAGGGATGCCTGGTGTACTTATTTTGTCTAGAAGGGACTACATTGTTCTTGGTTACACATGTAATTTGGAGTACTACATACCATCCTAAGAAAGATGGATTATTTGAGTGCACGATTCAGGTTTTGGATAAAATTATTTGAGCACACTTCCTAGATTTTTAGGGCCCTTGAGAGAGACACATACCCCTAGTGGAGTTTTCCTAAAAAAAATAGTTTTCATGTGATGATTCATATGGCACTGTATGAGTCTTTGTATGGTAGGCCATAATGGTCACACCTATATTGGGTGGAGGTAAGAGAGGAAACTATGTTGGGACCTCATCTTGTCCAAGAGACCATTGAGTGTGTGGAGTAGATTCGGAAGAGGGTGGATACAACACAATCTACCCAAAAATCATATGATAATTGGCGGAGATGACCTCTGGAGTTCAAGGTCGGACATCCAATTTTCTTATGTGTCACACCAAGGATGAGATATAAGAGGTTTAGGGTATAGGGGAAGATTTTACTAAGATACATCAGGCCATTTGAGGTTTTTGAGAGGTTCCAGATGGTTTTCTATCGGTTGCAATTACCATATTGATTTTAGGAAATACATGACATCTTTCATGTATCTCATCTATGACACTACTTTTCAGACCTGTCTCATGTTTTTCAACTAGGGGAGGTTTTATTTGAGGTTGATGAATCCTTTCAAGAGAACGCTATTTGGATTGTTGCTAAATGTACAGAGGTTCTTTATTGATGGTCTTTTCCACTGGTATGGGTGATATGGAAGCACACGCGAGTACATGACGAGACTTAGGGGTGGGATGCTGATGTACAATCACAGTGGTCATATTTGTTTGAATTTTATTCTTCACCACCCTTGGATGGTAAATTTGGGGATGAACTACTTTAAGATGGGGTGTTTGTAAGAACTCGAATCATTATTTCAGGTATGGATCATTATTTAATCTTGTTTGGAGGAAAAAGGATGAAATTGGTATTTTCAAAGTACACACCATGTACTTTTGGAGTACACACTATGTACTTAACATGTATTGTACAGTCATGTGATGGCTGTTTAAGAGCTGAGTAGATGGCCATGTGGTAACATGAAAGACCTCTTAACCTGGGGGTCGATTAGGGATACTACATGGCATGTACATTTAATGAAAACGCCATGTAGTATTCTTTTTTATTTGTTAAATCGGTGTGGGCTTTCCTCTCACATATAGAACCAACTTCTTCATCTCGTGTTTCATACAGGATCACTCAGGAATGAAAAACAATGATAGAACCTACGTTTCTCTGTCTGGTCTCTGATTGAGACACTGTCATGTGCATTGGAATCCCGCTGATGAGTTCTCAATTCCACTAGATCATTTCTTCCTGATTCCTCCTATCTTGTGAGTTATTTATGTTTCGGATTGATTCACTTTTTTGGAGATCTATGCTAATTTATGAAGATTCAAGATTCAATGATCAATTATATCGATAGTACAAAATCGAGGTAGGTGTTTTGTGCATTTTTTTCTTCATCTTGGAATATATAGGATAAAAGTTCCACATACACATAGTTGGGGTATATATTTCTTTGTAATTAAAAACTCTTTATTACCTTTTATTGTTTGGTTGATTGATAAAGGGTAGTTTTATATGCATATTGTTAGATACCCTATTTATGGGACACCATGTGGTTGCGTTTCCCTTGATTGATTGTTAATGGTCATTGGGTCTACAATTACTGTTAGTAATTCATTGCTTTCCATGCCTTGTTCTGTTAGGATGTAGTTACTAATTATATGGTATTCTTATGATTTGCATTGTGAATGTTTTACCAATGGGAATTTTACTATGATAGCTTAACGAGTATGGGTCATTAATGTCTTTTTTTATTGTTATGTTGACTCATGGGTGTTTACTATGAGAGATTCGAGGAGGTCATTGACCCGAGGGTTTAGATTGTGAGTGCTACCAAGGAGGTCCTTTATAATAAATTAATGGTATGTTGACCTGGTGGTATTGATCATGAGGACTTCCTTGGTGGTCATATGTAAATGATTAGTGCTAAGTTATACCAAAGGGGTTCGATCGTGAGATATTCCCAGAGGGTTGTTATGAAATAATGATTGTTATGTCTAACCAGGTGATTAGAATATGATAAAATTCCCAAGGGGCCATGACTGAATAATATTATGATTTTGATGAGTCATCCAAGCCAAAGCACAAGCTTGGACTCTATCTTACTTTATTGTTTAAATGGTATTCTAAGACATTTGTTTTGTTATGTATTCGGGGGATATAGATCTTAGGCTAGGTCCCAAGGTTTACATGATTCAATGTAATGAATAATATTGTGAATGAATGTAATTGAAAATTTATGATTGTTTACTTTTGAGTAAATCCTAGTTTATGACATCATTTTTTCATATTACCTACAATATAAATTCACTGATAATTAGGAACTCATCTCTTAGTGGTGGCCTACTTGGATTCATCTCACACCCTTTTGGGTCATGTTTTGGACCCATACTGATAATATGGTTCTAGGTATAGATAAGGGAAGGAAACCTTCCTCATCATGTAGTTGATTGTTCTAGGTGCTGGAGATCATGGGACCTAGCTAAGGCTTGCAATGATGTTGGAATTTACTTATTTCTTTGGTTTCTACATTTCTTTCCAAGTTTGTGACTGGTTTGACGTTTTTATTAGATACAAATTTCATGCCACACACAAATATATATATATTGTGTCTTCTGTTTGATTTACGTTCAGTCATACAATATTTTCTTCTATTATACGGTATTACTGCCTCTACTACAATTTACTATTTAGATTCCACTGTATATTCTCTGCCAATGAGGGCAGATTTTCCCAAATATCACACCTTGGCCCTTGCTTATAGTCAGCATCCTCTGAAATTTTTGGAAATGCTCTTAAGGTCATGTGACCAACCGGGTTTGTGGCACCATTGGGAAACACCCGTATTTGAGATGATACAGGAATAATTGAATCTCACTGATCATTCTCCGTATAGTTCTGAATTTCCACATGATACTCAAAATATTAAATATTATTTTTGATATCCATATCACTCAAATCAATCATATATAAAGATCCTGATAATACATATAAATCTATGAATCATGTAACACATCTTCTATACATTTAAATAATGATGGTATCTTTAGAAACAATGCCATCTCTATAAATTCCTTGATCACATAAAAATATATAAAGGAATCAACATTATACATTTAGGCCATCATATTATATATATCTCAAATGGTGTCATAAACCATCATAAATTGAAATTCACCCTCATGGAAAAAGAACAATGATTAAAATTTTATGTTATCACATTGTGTACCTATTAAAACAATTTTTTCGCTAAAAAATTCATATATAGTAAAAAAGTATTTTAATTTTTCTCAACTGGGTAATAGCTATTAGAAGAAGTACATTTTCCATTAGTAAATAATTTTACAAATATATATGTACCAATCCAAAAAATTGGTATAAAATATATCATAAAAAATTAATGATAAAAATAATTGTTTTATTAAAATTATAATAATATAGAAATATATTATATTTTTTAGTTATTATGTTTAGTAAAATATTCTATTAACAATTTTAATTATCTTTAATAGTATTAACATTACTTAGATCTCTATTAATGATATTATGAACAACATAAAATTAACTATCATGATAATCAATAAAAACAAGGAATATCTATTTTAAATAAATTTTAAAATAAAAAATGTTATATTTTATTTATTAGTATGATCAAATATAATATTTTTCAATATTATTAAATGTTTTATAAAAAATCTAATTATTATATAATAATAACAAAAATACTTCACATGAAAAATACATGAAAGACCAATATTTTTTGATGATTAATTAGAAAAAAAACATTGCTTGATTTCTAAGAAACACTAATTATATAATAAATGAAACATTTTTCTAAATATAAAATTAAAATTTTATAATAAATTTACATGAAAAAATAAAAATTTGAAATTTTTTTTTTGAAAATAAACATAATATTCAACAACCACTAGCTATCTTGTTTGAATGATATAAGAATTCATCAAATTCAGATTCCTCACAGTCCTCGCAAGGACTGAAATAATTTAATGTCCTTATATTAGTTTTTTAGGGGATTTTTTGTGTTGAGAGGTAATTTAAAGGGTGTTATTTATGTGGAGAGTATATTTTTTTCACTTTATAGGTCCGCCACCCAATAGTGGTAGGAGTGGTCATGGTTTTAGTGATGCATTTTTTATATCAATGGTTGTATGAGATGTATGTTTAGTAATTGGTGAACATGGGGTGTGAACACCCTTAATGAAGAGTGTGGTGAATAGATAACTTCTTTTTATAACATGGGTACGTGATCTACACCTATAGAGGAGAGATTGGTATCATAAGTTGTTTAGTATCGGTTCCATTTTTTAGGCTTTGTAAAACCACATATGTTCGACATTCATTTCAGTGGGGTGTGGCACATGGAGAGTTTCCATGAGGGAACTGGGGATAGATGATACACCTAGGTTTTTCATAATGGTGGTGAGTCAAAGAATGTTAATTATAAGAGATGATGGGTGAAATTGTGAGCATATAATTTTTATATCACGGTTTTCTTCGTGATCAGTTAAAACAGAGAAGAAATTTTATACGGCTATTATGAGTAAATGTGGACGTTAAATTTAGTTTGAAATGTAATTTTTTAATCCATGTCAGAATAATTTTTCAAAAACAATATTTAAAATTAATTTTTAAAGATCATGTGGTCATTACGGATAATGCTATTTCAAATAGCTGAAAAATAAATTCTCATTTTGACCAGAGGAACCATAATCATTGTTGAAGTCACCACAACTTGGTGGAGTTCTTTTGGGATTTCCCTATGAATAATGTTGATGTATCACATTTTTCATCTTTTATTTTAACTCTTCAATACCAAGATGTCCCCAATACCTCTTATCAAACCTTCTTCATTTCTATTTTGGGTTTAAACCTATTTTCTCATCAAGTTAAAACCCTCTTGATTTGAGGAACTATCTTGGCCTCTTCTCTACTTATTCCTCATAGTATTTCATTCCAAATATTTGGTGTATTGAGGTTTCTATGTTTTGGGATATATTAAATTGTGGTATTCTTGTGGTTCTCTATGAATCAGTTTTTAACTGGCACCTTTTTAGTTTGGAGGAGGATAATTCCTTATTATTCAATTCTAGTGTGGTGATTCTTCAATGATTCATATCGAGGTAGGGTATTTATTACCTATCATTATTTTATGTTTTTATGTGAGAGTTTCATGCATAATATTCTTTGATTTCGATGTGAAATCCACATAATAAATATGATAATATCGAAATTATGAATGAATGAAATATGAAATGGGTGATGTGACTCGCATACAGATATGTTAGGTTTTGATGATGCCTCGTGATATTTTCTAGATAGTGTGTGACATGATTGATAATGTTGTTAGTTTAATTTATATTAATTTAAATTATGAAATTTATTAAACATAATAAATTTAGTTTTATTTATGGAACAATTAATGAGTCATATGAAATAAGTTATTATTATTTTTTATGTCTACTAAACATGAAAGAAATCATTTACCTTCATTAGTTACTCCTATAAAATATTATATTTATATATTTATTATATATTTTACTCTACTCATAATAAATTTATTAATTAAATATATTGTAAAGGAAATACCTTTCTACTATAATTATTATTTTTTTGATGTGGAAACCCATTCCAATTTTCTAAGAATGTAAACATGATTTTATGGACTTGGGTTCCCCGTAAATTTATTTGGGTGAAAATAATATTCTCTGCTGTATATATGACATTGCAACATAAGTGTTATTATTTTGGGAATTAAACTGGAAACTATTATGGTTAGAAATTTTATTATTGGTTAATATGAGGTGTTTCCCTCTTTTTAATTATCTTTTTAGTGGAACTTTTGCTAGTTCATTGCTTGGATGGTAAGCATTGAGAACTGGGAATTCTTATTTAATATTAATTCTTGATTGATTATTGTGATTATTTCATTATTGATGAATTTTTTAGTTCACTTAATTATTTTCCCTCTATGATATGGGTCTAGTTGTGTATTATAATACCCAAGATTATGGAATGAAAAACATGTCATAAAAAACATATTGGATTTGAGGTTGAAGTTGGTAGTTATAAAATGCAAGGGAACTCGACATTAAGTTGGGATGAATTATCTATGGGAATGGGTAAGATATATATAAAATTAAATATTGAGTTCAAAATCAATTTAGATTTATATATTATATAATTATTATCCTATAGTATATGGTGGGTGTGATGAATGATTTTTAATTGTTATATTCTAAATGTGATTAGTTCATGTTGGACGATAGTTCATGTGTATTTATATGAGATCTATATTTTTAAATCTCAATGATGGTAGTCTAGTATTCATGTGGAGAAATATATTATGTTTGATTATAGGGATAAATAGTTTCCCTAAGTCATGTTATGTTCCATGTAATCCTTATATTTTTATTTTTTTACACTCCACCACTTGATTTAGTTAAGGTAGTGGATGCACATGTTAGATTTGGGTTCATGGTATTTTTTTCAGTGTTAAGGATTTTGAGTATATATTTCACCAAATTATATATCACCATGAACTCTCTTATGGATTTATCAGAATATGTAGTCTTATTCAATATATAATGGTTTATAGTATAGGGTTTGTTCTTATATGGGATATGATAGCCCCAAATTTCACAATACATATATGTCCATGTTATAATGTTGTGAGGTTATAGTGTGTTCATGTATTCCATTTGTATTGAAACGCATTCATATTTGTATACATGCACAGGAAGTAGTATCTTGAGGTATAGTGAAAGATACAAGGTCTTTGATGGATTCTAGAAATACAACTTGGTTATGGATGTGAAGAGATGTGAGTGTGGATTTATCTGAGATGTGTGTGAATTTGATGAATAATGAGATGGTGATGTGTCAATGATATGGTTTCCCGAATGTGTATATTGGATTTTATAGCGTATGGAAACTCCATGATATATTACATTGTGGTGAGAGATATATGTTAGTATGATAGTGGATGTGGTGTACCATTTATTATATATATATATATATATATATTTATATTTTCCTTTGATGTTATCTTACTTATTTTTTGTGTTACATGGTGAGTGAGCCTTATTGAGGTTAGGATACATTTCTATTTATATTGGTAATCATAAGGTTTCAAAAATTTATACACTAGGATTTACTTTTATTCTTTCAAATTTCCTAATAGGTTTTAGATAGGACCCTGTTGATTATACTTGTATGCTCACCGCAATATATTTAAAAAAATCAGTAATTTAGGATCGGGTCGATGATCATGATAAAAGTTACTAGATAAAAGTGGGTTTTCAAAATTTTAATGTGTATATAGTCACTAAATATGCATATTGTTTTTTATTCTCATTTGATTCTACATTCTAGGGAATTACATTCATGTATTGGGATTTTTTTATTCAATTGTCCCATGGATTTTATTTGTGGATCTTATCTTTTATCCTAGAATTTATATATTTAGCGTAGTGGCTCTCCATTTGTTTATGTTTAATACCCTTTATTCAATTCTCCATCCTATGGCCTACTGGAGATGGGGTTTTATGGTCACTCTTATATTAATTATAGACTAAAAGTGGAACCAGTGGTGGTGGTATTGAGAGAGTTTTGGTCAAATACATGACTTATAGTTTCTAGTGTTAGCTGAGCTAAATAGTAGGGGACATATTATCTTCTAATGTTCTACTTAGGTGTATTTTTTATTTAGGAATTATTCTACCCTTTATTTAACATTACCTAGTATCTTATATGGGACTTAAGTTTTAGAGGATTCAAGTTACCTCGGTGTTTACCATTTTAGTTTGAGGTCAAGTTATCTTAAAATATGTTTGTATATATATTGAACTGATTCTATGGTTTCATCACTCCTAGATATATTTACTATGTTTTCATAGAAAACCATATTAAATTATCCTTATCATGTATTAGCTATATTTTGAGCTATGTATTGTAAATTTATTCTACTGTCAATTCGTATTCTATTATTTTTATGGAGTGTATTCATGGTTATGTTCCATTGGGGCCATCAAAAGGGTTATAGGATGTACGGAATCTTGTTATGTTTGATGGAGGAGTTGATATTGAGTTTAATATAGGATCATCTGGTGGTGGTTTCTAGGTTCGTATAAGTGTTTTCAGGTGTATTTTCATAATTGTTTGTTATTATTCCTTCTATGGCATCTGAACTTTTTTACTTCATAACTTTACATTATATTTTACAAAAAACAGATATTTTAAATATTAATGTCTTATAAATAAGGTTAATAATACATGAAAACTTATGAAAAATTATATTCCTCTTGAAATGCTTCTTTACGTTTCATCCTAAGTATATTTATTGCATCAGATAACTTGGCGACATACATCAAATGAATGGGTGAGAAGAAGGCCCAGTAAGGGAAAGCAAGGGAAATAGTTTACATGTGATCATGAGAATTATCAATAAAAACATGAGGAATATAATAAAATAATGATAAAGAGTAATATATTAATAATAAAAATAATAATAGCATTTAAATTAGGATACAACATTTAATTGATTCATTCAGAACTATATCACCAAGGTTTATCACTGAGGTGTCATAAAAATTACCAAGGTTATTCACCATGGCATCATAAAACATGTCATCTCTGGAGATTAAATTCCTTACCCCATTTGTCAGAACACTATTAGGGAACACCCTTAATAAGTACTAATTAATTTTATCCACATAGATTATAATAATAAATTTCAAAACTAACCTATAGAGATTAAAATAAACGGGTTTCTAATCAAAATCATGGCGTTTTTAAGATGTTCGTAAAGACAAGTTCGTTATTTCTTTTTAAAACCCATGGAAACAGAAGGTGGGTCTCATGTATGTTAATCTAATAATGAAATAGACCATTATTAAATATATCTTAATACCACTGTAGAAGAAATATGTTTGGTTAATCATAAAATAATGTAGAATAATTTATTGAAAAAAGATATAAATTTTGATACAAAAATATGGCAGCATAACGGGTATGAAACATGGTTTTAAAAAACATTAAAATTATAGGGTAAAAGGGTATAGCATTCATATAATACTATAAATACAGTAAATGGATATAAATAAATGGATATAAGAACATATTATGGAAATATGAAGGACGTACCACATAAAAATTAAATTGAAAGGTAAAGAGAAGTTGAGATTTCTCTTACCATGAATAGTGACTCCTAAAAATCATGGATCGGGACCATGGGGGCCTGATGATATCTTGGGAGAACTACATGGGAGTTAATAAAATCATATATTCATGTATAATTAATTTTTAAGGAAATATAATGGACAAATGGCTGGGTAATTATATAAAAAGAGAGATATTTCTTTATTAATTTCTGAGGACACCTCAGTAGTGGTATTTGGAAAAACATTAAAATTCCCATTGTATTTGTCCATGTTATAGGCCACATTGGACACCCTTTGTCATATTTTAATGTAAATTAGTTTACCACAATTTTACATTAAATACAATGTCAGTATGATGTCATTAAATATACAAAAAACTCTAAACTTTATTATTACTATTCAATAGAAATAAAAATATTTTATAAAATTCTCATAAATTCACTGTAACCTAATATCGACATTCTGAACGCAAAAATGGAATTAATTTATTCATAATAATTGTGTAAATGTGATAAAATTTTCCTTTTTAATTATAAAAATTCTTAATTATTAAAAAAAATAGCGGAAATAAAATGAACTGTAAAATGTTGGGCATATAAAATAATTATTTTATCATTTATAATTAAAAAGGACAGTTTCAATAAAACAATTTCAATATAAAAATAATTATTAATAAAACACTTTTTTGATATAATAATTTTTATCATTCCTTCTACACGAAAAAATCAATTTATCAAATTCCATCTAAATTTTAATGAAATACTATTGATAAAATGGAAATGATAAAATATAAATTTTATTTACAAAAACGTATTACAATTTAAGTGACTAAGGCCTTGACACAGAAACCCTTATAACACCCACATACTACCTATTTTTAATGTGTGTGATGGCGATAAAATCTTGGATGGCTTGGATAACATCGCCCAAGTGGTAATATCTACTAAATTGAAATTCCCCTGTGGGAAATTTCGTTCAAGATTAATATGTTGATGCCTAGTTTGGGCTTGGTCATGAGTGAAGCCCGCTGATTCTACCTCCTTCCTAAGCTCCAACAAATGGGCTTCATATGGCCTGATTCTGCTAGATGTGGCCATAGAATCTTCTTTCTACATTAATTAACCATTTACATTTCTATTTCTAACACTTATTATAATGTGAAATTTATTTTTAAGAGTAGTCTTTCCAATGGTCATTTTAACAAAAGTACATATAATGATCGAAACCCAATGATCACAATTAAATTATATTCACTTCATTAATGAAGGTATTTGGTTTTATTGAGTAAAAATAATATAACACACATTTTAAGGAAACAATTATCATTCATAACTTTTTTGTCGTTTCATTCATCCCCCATTATGAAATTTTGTCCTCAACATTTCATCTTTTCCCTTATTTGAGAAAAGGGGAGGGTATTTCTTCCTCATTTTTTTTACTATAGTTCTCATGTCAGTTCTTCATATTTTTGGTTCATCCACCACAATTTAATGAGGGGGTAGTCTTGTTACATAGAACCATGTCTCTACGGTCCATGATCTCCATCGGCTTCTCCTCATAAGAGATTTCATGATCCATTTTTACCACCTCAATATTCATTACATGTGAATGGTCAGGTATGTACTTCTTCAAAAGAGATACATGAAAAAAATAATGAACTTCTACATGATTTAAGGGAATTGAAATCTTATAGGAAATCGATCCTATGGGATCTAGTATTCCATAGGGGCCAATGTACATGGGGATGAGATTGTATTTCTTCCCATACCTCTGGACTCTCTTCCAATGTTAAATTAGAAATAAAAATTTATCACCAACATCAAACCCAAAATCCCTTCGACGGTTGTTAGCATAAGTCTTCTACCGACTCTGAGCAGCCTTTATGTGTTGATAGATGACATGAACTATTTATGTCATCTTTTGAACAAGATAAATAATAATAAGATTTGTCACACTAGCTACATCCCAAAAAATAAGAGTTCTACATCACTTCCCATATAGAGATTCATTGGGTTCCATTTGAATGCTCTAATGGAATATTTTGTGGTATGAGAACTCAAATAATTGGAGATTTTTATCCAATCGACCATTAAATTACATTGATCAAGTTATCATAATGTCATAAAGTGTATAGATAGTACATTCATATTAACCATAAGTTTGAGGGTATGCGACATACTGAAATTCAATTCAGTATTTATAGCATATTGAATAATTCTTTAGAATTTTGATATGAACTGTGGATCATGATCAGATATGATAGAATGTGGAACTCTATGCTTATTTACCACTACATGTTTATCATGGTGAGTTGGTTATGATATAAATCTTACTGAATAGAGATGAAATGATAATTCATGGCTATATGGCCCACTATAACCCATATCACATTTTTTTCTTTAGATGTTCTTAGGGGACTATTGAAGAAGCCGATAGTGATATTGTCCCACTTACATGCTATTATGGGTAGTTCTTGTAATACCTATTTATGATGTTTTCTCTCTACCTTCACCAGTTGACACACCAGGAACCTTGTTGTATAGTCAATAATCTCCCTTTTTATGTTATCCCATAAATAATAATCCAGAAGGTCCATATATATTTTCATGCTTTCAGGATGTATAGAGAAAGTTGAAGAATGAGTTTCATCCATTAACTCCTTATTTATTTCCGAAATTGATGGAACACATAACACTATATGAAATTCAAGTACACCTTATTGATCAATATTGAACTCAATAAACAAACCATTCTTCATAGACTATGTATTCTTATGTAACAAAGGATCTTCTCTTGATATTTATAACTTCTCTAGTAATTACAGTTGAGAAATCAGTTGGAATAGGGTTAATGATGTCCCTTCCTTTAGGTTTACCATGTCCAGTTTTACTAGTTTGTTAATCAAAGGATCTATTTGAATCCTCATCATTGATAGCACAATGAGGTTATTCCTACTTAACGCATCAGTGACTTTGTTTTCACTTATTGAATAGAAATTAATTGAACAATCATAGTCTTTTGGATTATCCAACCACATCCTATGTCTCATCTTCAATTCATTTTTTTGTGAAAATATAATTCAAACATTGATGGTCTATGTATATATCACATTTCTCCCCATAGAGATAGTGCCTCCATATATTCAAAGAAAAAACAACCATAGCTAGCACCAGTTCATTCGTAGGATAGTTCTTCCCATGAGGAATCAACTATCAAGGTACATAAGAAATAATCTTTTCATTTTTCATGATGACACACCCAATACCTTTCAGAGATTCATCACTAAAAACAATGAATCATGTTCCAATAGAGGGTAGAGTAAAAAATGGGTGTAGAAACCAATATATTCTTCATATCCTTGAAACTTTCTTGACATGCCTTTTTCTAGATGAACATGACCCATTTTCAATATAACTTATTTAATGGATTACAATGTAAGGAAACATTTTTGAAAAACATCCTTTAATATCTATATAAACAAAGAAATCTATGAATCTCAGTTAGTATTATAGGTTGAGTCCACTCCCCCAAAACCTTTTTTCTTCGTAGGGTCATGTGTGATTCCTTCATTGGTTATAATGTTCCCCAAAAAATCTATTTTTTTGTATCCAAAATTCACATTTTATGAACTTTCTAAATATCCTATCCTTCATCAAAATGTTCAATATAACCCTTATATGATCCTAATTCTCCCCCTAACATTTGAAATATATCAAAATATCATTTATAGAAACTACCACAAAGTTATCAATGTATTCCTTAAAGACACTATTCATCAAATGTATACAAATAGCAGGACCATTAGTCGAGATGAAGGCCATAACTACAAAATCATAATGCCCATATCCTAATTAGAAGGCTTTATTTGTAATATCTTCTTTCTTTACCCTAAATTGATGATAACCAGATCGAAGATCAATCATGGAGAAAAATTGAGACCAACAATGCTGGTCAAATAAAGCATCAATTCTTGGAAGAGGGTACTTGTTCTTTACTGTGATCCTATTAGGCTCCCTATAATCAATTCATAACTACATTGATCCATTATTCTTCTTCACAAAGAGTGTAGGTGCTCTCCAAGGAGACACACATGTCCAGATAAACCCCTTCTCCAAAATATATTGGAGTTGTTAATATAATTCCTCCAGGTCCACATTTTCTATTCCATATGGGGTTTTTGAAATCATCTTGAATCTATGAATATGATCAAAGGAGAGCTCTACTACTCTTTATGGGTACGTTCTAGGTAACTCCTCGAAAAATACATCAATGTATTCTTAAATTATAGGGTCATTATCTATTCATATACTTTTTTTTCTTCTTCATATTCATGGATCTTTTTCATAAAAAGGATATGGGGGGTTCTTAGAGACAAAACTCAGGTCATGATATATCTCCTTTGAAACCAACAATAAGTTTTCCATTCAATACTAATGATATTTCATTTCTTATAATGTCGATCTTAGTATTATACTTTGAGATCCAGCTCATCTCATGTATAATGTCAAATTCTAGCATGGGAATGACTACTATATTTGATATGAGATTATTCCCACCAAATTAAAAAACAGGAGTGTCTATACCCTTCTTGGATAATCTCAGTAGAAATATTTATTGATAGTTCTACTAATAGCAGTTCAGGGCTTGATTCTATATTCTTTTAAAACATTGATGCAATAAATGAATGTTTAGGACTAGAATCAAAAAATGTACATTCTAGCATTGAAATAACAATGAGAGTACCAGTCACCACATCATTTGGATCTTCAAATTCCATCATCATGGTAGATAAATCTTGACTTCATTACCTTGTCCTATGCTGAGGCTGATGGTGATTCCCCTCAACTACCCTAAGATTTGACATTGATTGTAAAAGTGAAAAGGTTGTCCACACTTAAAGCATTGGATTTTAGTATATTCCTACACCATCTTCCCTTTTACGTTTACATTTAGAAGTTGAGGCTTCACTTCACGATGATAGTTCTGAGCAATATCTCGTTCTCTTCCAGAATTGTAATAATTCTTTCTCTTAAAAAGGAAATTCCCGTAATTATTCTTCCCACATTTTTCCCATGTGTAAAGTTTTACCTGCTTTATTCTCTTCCATGGTCAAATATACTCCACATGTTTGGATCTAAATAACACTTATTTTCAATCAATTTGGATACCATTACATCTCACCAAACTCTAGTTCAAATTTTAGGGAATTCATCACAATCTCCTCATAGTTTTCATAGTGTCAGTTGGAGTTATTCTTCTGTAGATGATGTATTAGTCCACCAAAGAATCAAAAAACTTTCCCATTAGGATCTATGAAGAAGTTATAGGTGTAGCGATAATTAATTGTGCCATTCATCTCATATCTTCGCACAAATTCATTTTACTTATATTTCATATCTAACAAAACCTTAACTTTTTTTGTTTTCATTGAACATGTGAAATAGTTTTTGAAAAAGTTCCTTGGACTTATTCCACTCCATAGATTTAATCTCCCATATTGGGTTCATATTTTTTATTAGTGCACAACACTGATTAGCTTTTTGCTCTCAGTGATAAAAATTTAGTGTCATATTCTCTTATTCTAAAAAATAGAGTATAGAAAAGATCATTTCAATATAGCTGATCCATTATTTGGAATCAATGGGATAGTAGATCCATTGAAATATGGTGGTCATTGATGTATAAAGGAATCAATAAAAAGTTTATCCCTTTAGGTTGAATCAAGAATCTCATCTTCATTTATGTTATTTCCCATAACACGAGTTAGTTGATTCATAATTCTCATAAAGGTTTCCATTTTGGATTCCATCGGAAGGACATTAGTGCTTGGTCAATTTCACTCACCCATTATGTGGTTTCTCCCCTTTCCAACCATTTTCTAAAAGAAGAACACCTTAGTGATAAATGTGATTAATTTAATAATTTTATAATTCCATTGGATCTTTTATTTCATATAACATAATTCTTAAACATATTATTAAATAAAAAAATAAATTTTCTTTAAATCCATCATAATGTTTCATAAAAATCATGTGATTAACCAAAAATATCCCCTATGAGTGTCCAAAAAAGAGTGAAATAAGGCTCATTATCATGAACCACTTCCAATTCGAGTCTAGGTCAAATTTCTGTTTTCGGGATTTACCCCTTCATATATCTCTGTCAGTGTCACATCCACTTGTGGGTGTCCAGATAGGTATTTATTTGTACAAAAACCACTTACATAACATTTCACCCAAATATCAGGTTGTTTTCCTATATTAAAATATTATTTATGTTTCATCATAAATTTATCAAATCATAATTTACATTAATATCTAAACCAATCATTGACAAAAACTATTCCATCCCTTCATTTTATTACGTAACATTTCATTACATTTTACAAATAGAGGATTATTTATAGTTTAGTGTCTTGGAAATAAGGTACCAAATACATGAAAACATAAAATAAATTAATTTCATCTTTAAATTATTCTTAATGGTTGATTCTACATAAATATATTTTATCAAATAACCAAGTGACATACCTCACATGAAAGGGTGAGAAGAAGGTCTGATAATGGAAAGCTAGGGAAACAGTTTACATGTGATCATGAAAATTATCAATAAAAACTTGAGTAATAACAAAAATTCATGATAAATAAGCATATAATTAAAATATGAAAATTGTTAATAACTTTTTAATATTTATACAACATTTAATTTTGTCATTTGTAATCATATCACAATGTCTTATCACTAAGGTTTTATAAACATTACCATGGTTATTCACCAAGGCGTCATAAAACTTGTCATCTATATAGATTAAATTAATTACTCAATGTATTGGAGAGTTATCAGGTAGAAACCTATGTATTAATTAATTTCATCCACATAGATCATAATAAAACATTTCATTAATAACTCATGGATAATAAATGAAATGGTTTTTATATCAAAATCATTATGTTTTTAAGAAGATCATAAATACACGTTCATTATGTATTTTTAAAACCCACATGAATGGATGTTGGGTTTCATATATGTTAATCACAGAATTAAATAGAACATTTTTACAACTATGTTAATACCATAATATAATAGACGTTCTTTGGTAATCATGAAATAAAATATAATAATTTCTTGACAAAAAGTTATAAATTTTGAGGCGAAAATCGTGCAGCATAACGAGGATGAAACATGGTTTTAGAAAACCCTAAAATGAGAGATTATAAGGGTATCCCATTCAAAATGGTCTCTTAATATAGTAAATGTATAGAAAAAATGGATATAATAACATAGTATAAAAATTTTAAACACATACCACATAAAAAGTAAATTGAATAGAAAAGAGATGTTGAGATTTCCATTACCATGAATAGTGACTACTAAAACTCAATGATTGGGACCTTGTGGGATTTTGGAAACCTTGAGAGTACTAATTGAGAGGTAATAATATCATACATTTTTGTATAATTAATATTAAATTAAATCTAACAGATAAATGGATGGGTATTTAAAGCAAAAGTGATAGAGTTTTTTATTAATTTCTGAGGGCAACTTAGTAGTGGTTTTTGCAAATCCTAGGATTTTCCCATGGTATTTTTATGGTATTGGCCACATGGGACACAAATTACCATATTTTAATGTAAAATAGTCAACTATATTTTTACATTACTCATTACATCATTATGATATCATTAAAGATACATAAAAATCAAAACTATATTTTTATTCTTCCGAAAAAAAATATTTTATAAAATTATCATAAATTCAGGATGACCTAATATCGATGTTCCAAATAAAAAAAATTATATTTATTTTATTATAATAATTCTATAAATATGTGAAATTTAACTTCTAGCTATAAAATTACTCAATTATTAATAAATTAGAGGATATAAAATGCATAATAAAATATTCAACACTTAAAAAAATTTATATTATCAATTGTAATTAAAAATTAATTTTTTATAAAATAATTTAATTATAATAGAAATTACTAATAAAACCGTAATTTAATATAATAATTTATATCTTTTTGAAAAGTATAATTTTAACCTGAAAAAAACATTTATTTAAATTCCAAATTAATTTTTAAGCAAAACAATTCTTCAAATGGAAATGACAAAATATAAATTTTATTTAAAAAAATGGTTTACATATTAAGTTACTAAGGACTTGAAACCTAACCCCTTATACCACCCAAACATGACCTAATGGTATGTTGTATGATGGTGATAGACTCTTTAGGTGGCTTAGATAACATCGCTCAAGTGCACTAACTTGAACTTCTCTTATATTCGATTTCGATCAAGCTTAACATGTTGAACCTCGTCTTGGTATTGGTCCAGATTGAATCCCAGTGATTCTACCTCCTTTACAAGACCTTTAAAATGGGCATCGTGTGGGACTATTCTACTAGATGAATCCATCAGATCTTCTTTCTGCATTACTTAACCATTATCATTTCAATTTATAACACTAATGATAACATTAAAATTATTACTAATTGTGTTGTTTTCAATGGTCATATTGACTATAAGACATATAATAGTTTAATCCCAACTATATAAATTCAATTATACCGACTTCATTAAAAAAGTAATATGGTTTTGTTGTGTAAACATAATATAACACCAATTTTAAAGAAAAAATTATTATTCAAAAATTTGGGTCGTTACACATTCTTTATATCAGATTGCATTCACGTTTTACTATGATATCAATATCCCCACATAGGATGGTGCATTATGAGTTGCAGTATCTCTATATTAATATTGATAATATTCTATAAAATATGTTTAATGGGGATAGCCTTTTTCAGTTTTGTTTCAATGAAAATTTCTTAAACCAGTTGACAATTAAGAACAACAATTCAATCCCATAGATTAATGATTTATTCAGTAAACTAAATAGAGATATATTATTCTCCAAAATTGATATTTTATTGTGACATCATCATATGAAGATGAAGGATGTGGATATTTTTAAGACCTCAAACTGATGTTATTATGGTAACTATGAGTTCACTATAATTCCTTTTAGTTTCATTAATCCACCTTTTTTATCATGGGAATGAGGAATTTTTTTTCTATAAATTTTTATTAGTTCCTGGTGGTTTTCATTGATGTAATCTATATTTATTTTGAGTCATAGGAAGATGATTAAAATAATCTATGTATTTTTTTGATCCATAAATTACATAAATTGATAGGGGATATATTGATGTGTGGTTTCTAGGCCATTGAGGTCTATTTCTTGTGATTTGTTGTGTCTCGGTGTGTGCATTTAATGGATCTTTTAATGATTTAAGAAGTTGATTATTGGGTATCTCTTCAGACTATTGACACGTTTTGTAGTCTTCTTGGTCTTTTAGTATATTACAAGAGGATCATACTCAACATCCCTTATATGGTGACTCCACTAATATCTTTTTCCATGAATGATCACACTTTTTAATGGACTGATGAGTTCAAGTATTATTTTGAGTCTCCGATGTATAATATGTTCAATGATCATGTTCATCATTTTCTAGAGGTGGGTTTTGGTTTTGAGGTTTATTTCAACACTTCATGTATTGTCATAGGTTCAATTCTAATGAATTATATAGTCATTTTCTATTATGTATATCAATAGCTGTAGAATCATGAACATAACTCTACCACCAATGATCTTGATCTCATTGTAGTTGTGTTTTCTCTAAGGTTGTGGAATCATTAATTTATCAGGGACTAATTTGTGGTATTCATGGATTATATATGAATGAATTTTACCATCTTAAGACACTATTTTAACTTAATTTAATTATAGTGGATGGAATTCATAAATTATTATGTCATAGATGTTTTATATACTTAAATAAAATGAATGTTGTGGTTGATGCACTGATCCTAATGTCATGTGGTGATATTATTTGTGTATATGGTGAGTCATGATGAGTGATGAAGGAACTCTCAATGACACTCTGATATATGAGATATTTTTATAGTATATTTTATATCTATTATATGATAATGTACTCATCATTATAGAAATGGATAGAATAATCACAATTTTGGGATTCAGAGGTACTGGTCTGGGGAGATCAAGTTGTTTTTTGTTATGCTCCTATGGGTTGGTAAGATGATGATTAAAATTTTCTGTTGTTTTAGACAATACTCTCCTTACACTAAAAATGTATGAATTCATTATTTATGATTTCCTAATATATTCCATGCCTTGATGTTTCAGGTTTTAGATATGTGGATGAAAATATTGGTTGTGGAGTACATATCTTAATGTTTTGTTTTACTGAGGGTGAATGTTGGGTATCATATTCTTGGTTGGATTCATAAACCACTTGATGTTACCTAGTATAAGTGGGAGTAAATTTGAGGTTCTTCATCCCCAATTTACCTTGAACTCGGGGAAGACATGTATTTATATGGGTGAGTGTATCCTTATTCCTTAATTTAGCTCAATTCTTAGTGATTAAGTAGTGGAACACAATAATGTTTTATCAAAGAAATGTCTATAATATATTGTGAGGATTCATTATCTCTAGAATATGATAATTAATAATCAACATACCTATATTACCTTCAGGGTCTTCAGAGGTATCCATTATGTATTTTTTCTGAGTTATTCCCTAGATTATCTTTTCATCCATAGGCGTATGGCCAGATAGAATAGAATACCTGAACCTTGGAATATATGTTAAATGCATTTGTTCTATATTTTATAAGATTGGGGGTAAGGAACCAAACATTAGTTTATATTTATTATATTGAAAATTACCACTCTACTATTGGAATGAACTTGTTTTAAACATTGTATTGTCAATCTATTAGGTCTCCATTATGTTGTACTAATTTTGGAAAGTTTGGGATTCATGGAAAGTATATGGGACATAGCACAATAGATAATTTTCAAGTGATTCATTTGTGTATAAAGCAATTACATATAATTATAAGTATTATGGTGATCTTAGGAGGATCCCTCTTTATTTAGAAATTAGAGGTCATGTTTTTAAGGTATCTCTTCATTGTAGATAGAAAAGGTTCATTCATGGGAATAATATTTATAATTATTCTATTTGGACTCTTTAGGTGTATTCAAGTGTTGGAGTTATTATGTAACATATAGAACATCCCCCATAGATTATCCAAATTCATGATATTTTTCATGTGTTGCATCTTGGTGTGTGTCTCTATTTTGATTAAAATTTCATTGAATAATATGATATATATATATATATATGTTGAAGATGATGTGAAATTTATGAAATTATATTTTGAGATTTAGGACCATTAAAAAAGGTGTTTTGTGGGTTTGGTATTCCTCTAGTTCCTGTCATATGGTAGCATGGTGGCTTGGGAGTGTATTCTTGGGAGTTATATTTGATGTTGTATGATCAATATCCTGAGTTATTTGATTCTTGATTTCATTTGTTGTGATATGTATGGCATGTATTGATCTATGAGATGTTTAATTGTGTTGTTTGTTTATGCACTTTATTTATCTAATATATTGGTCATATTCTTATTATACTGATATCCCTATGATGAATCTCTCGAGGTGGTTGTTTGATTCATTTCTTTTCAATATTGTGTGTTTTCTGTATACTTCCTTTTTTGTTTTCCAAAAAATATAGGTTTTTATATTGAGTTAAAGGGTGTTTCAGATGTAGAAATTAGATTATTGGATTTTTTGAGGTTCACTAAACCATGGTGGAAGGTGAGGTAGTTCCATGGTGGGAACACATTGAAATTGTGTCCATGGTATCTTGTTATTAAGGTTCTTATTGAATGTAAGGAGTAAAATTCTCATATTGAAAATCATGGTGTTTGGAGAATTTCCCTATGTAACCTGGGGAAGGGATCCACACTAATGGATGAGAGTCTTGTTTCATAGAGTGTTTGGTAGCTAATACACTCTTGATGTGAAGAGAACCATGTCTTTGGGTAGCTATATTGAATTGAATGGACCTTGGAGAGTTTTCCATGGGGAAATTTGGATAGCTAGAATACATGCGTTAATAAGTGTGGTGGTGATTTGATTTGAGGTCAAGTCAATAGAGGAGGAGTGGAAATAGAGATAATGTCCTCACTATTTTATGGTGTTGGTCAAGGAGATCTGAAATAGTGAGAGAAATTCCCCTTCACTGTGTTGAGAATTCATATTGGTTCTCTAAGGATTGAAACTATATATTCCACATCATGTTGCATATTATGATTCTATTTAAAACTAGTTAAAATAATTTTGGATACAATGTGACATTTGGTGATAGAACTATTTCAAATGGCAGAAAACTCCAATCCTATTTTGGATAAATTCGTTATGGTTTTGGTTCAAGTCACTATAATATTGTGGAGGACTACTGTAATTTCTCAATGAACAGAAGTTAGGTCTCCCTCGTATCTATTTTTATTTTATCTCTTAAAAATATAGTCACCTATATTCTATCATTGTGATCATAAATCATTTCTTCTATGTGTTTAAACATATCTATTTGTTGTTATTTAACCCTCTTGATTTGTGGTATAATATTCCCCTCTTCTCCACTTATTCCTTGTCCTCTTTATTTTTCGATAGTTTATCTCTTGGTGTTTATTTGGTATTGGTAAATTTATAATTTTTGATTGATGGTGGTTTTTATATATAGGTTCTAAAGTTGTTCAGTCCAATTTTGGAGGTTGTTGATTCCCTTTTCTTCTATTCTTGTTCTGCCATTCACCAAGTCGGTGTATCATGGTAGGGGATTAGTAACATCTCTTTGTTTTTAGAGTTATTGTGTGAGAATCATGATATAGATTCTTTGAGTAAGTATTTGAATTGGACTAATTAATATGTTAATATTAAAGTCTTGAGTGAAAGGAATAAGGAGGTTTTTCTCAGATTCTAATACAGTTATGTTGTGTTTTGATGATGCCTCGTGATATTTTCTAGACAGTGAGAAACATGATTATTGTTATGGTTGTTGTCCTCTAGAATAATTTATTTTAAAAAATTATGAAAAAAATGTAAATATCATAATATTAAGTAAATAATGAATGATTCATGGGAATTAACATGATATTTTTTTTAATTTGATGAAAATGAATGGAGTTTCATCTATTGGTTATTTGTTTCTATAATAGCTTTTGTTTATATATTTATTCGATATGAAATTATTCTAAACATAAAGTGTATAATTCAATGTTTTAAAAGATATATTTCTTTAATATATTTAAATATTTTTTTAAATTGGTTGAAAACCCCTATTATCTAAGATTGTGTTCCTAATGTTATGACGTTGGTTTTTACCAGAATTTATTTTTATAAAAATAATATTTTCTATCAGGTATATTCCTTATCATGATAGGAATTTTCTTGTGAAATTGATTTAAACCTTCAATTATTACAATGTTTGGAATAATTTGAGAGATATTCTTTCCCACTTTTGTTGTTGGTGGAAGTACTTGTATTTTGTTACTTGGTCGGTTAGGGATGAGAGATGGTTTTTTTTGTTTAGTTTTATTGCCCAATTTTCCACTATTATAATTTCCTACTTGGTATAGATTTTTTTCTTCATTGATTTTCCCTTCTTGAGATGGGTTTGATTGCATGTTAGAATTCCTAGGATAATAAAATTCTCAGTGAATCTAAAATAACTCATTGGGTTGGTTGTTAATGTTGGTAATGATTAAATTAAAGGTAACCCTCGATGGGGTTAGAATAAGTGATCTAAGAGAATGGGTTTGAAATCTATAAATTGTAATGTTAAACATTAATTTTTTCATTTTGATGGTAATAAATGATTAAACCAGGATTTATGAGGAGGTTAATGAATGATTGGTAATTACTAATTACAAAATTAATTTGGTTAATGATAGACCTTGATGTTTTTATGATTATATGAGATCTGGATGTATATACCTTATCTATGGAATATAGGTTATCATGTGTGGTGATTGCTATAGTTTTAGTATAATTCTATATTATTTCTCCTAGTCTAGTTATTTGTGATATATTATTTATGTTTTGATATTTGTATGATCCCCGCCTGAGTTGTTTGGGGAGGTCAACACCAATATTTTCTTCAGATTTCATATGTTTTTCCAATATCTTTGATGTCATAGATATGTATGGATTACTACTCTCACATCCTAATATCTCATTCAAATATATCATTGCTTGTAAGAAAATTGTATCTGTAATGGATTAAGGTATAGGTTGTGTGCTTATATGAGCTATGATGGATCCAATTTTTACCATAAAATATTGTTCAAGTTATAGATGCTTGAGGTTATATCATGTACATGTATTCTAGCTATTGTGATTGTGGTTCCTACTAGTTTACCTTATTTCGTTGTTTTTTCCAAAGCTATAATGTAAGATACAAGGTCTATGATGACTTCAATAGTTAGAATGTGGTTATGGATGTGATGATATGGGAACGTTGATGTGGATTTGATATGTTTTAATGGGGGTGTGGGATGAGATGATGAATTATTTATGATATTACTAAAGGTATGGGAAGAATGACTTATTGAGGGGATCATAGAACCATAATGTAAGATGTCGTTGTGAGGGTGAATTGTTTTGTGGGAAAGTTTATGAGGGGTACCATTTCATATATATTTCTTTTCTTTAATGTTAACTCTTTTTTATTTTACTTGGTGAGTGAGACTTAGTGAGGTTAGGATATTTTTCACCTAATATAGGTAATTATGTGATTTTTTATATTTATTTACTTTTATTTAGTAGGATTCTATCATATTTTAATGAGATGTTTTTTGGAGGATCCTATTATGTATACTTTCATTATCACACCTATATATAAAACTATTTTTAATGTTTTTGGGATCTTGTTAGTGATTGAACTAGATGTTAGTAGATTATAGAATCTATTCAAAAGTTGTGTTCATTCATGGTTATTTATAAGGAATTTATTGGTATTCTCTTTTTTCACTTTTTAAGAAATTACATTCATGTAATGGGTTTTTTATTCAAATAATTTATGGATATGACTGTTATATTTTATCACTTATCCTATAATTCATATATTTTGGGTAATTCCTTCATTTGTGTATGCTTTATACCCTCGGTGATATTCTCTAAACAATGTCTTATTAGAGGCAGACATCATGGGTCATTGTCATCTTCATTATGGGACCATGAAGAGTACTAGTGTATGGGGTTGTGTATGTCCTTCCACATTACATGGTAATGTGTACTAAAATTACCACTATATTCTTCCCCTATTTTATCACTATCTTGATAATGTACATCTCCCACTCCCCCCCCCACAATTTTTCTAGTAAAGTTTGTATTAGTGGTGAGTATTTTATGTAATGGATTCCCATTATGATTGTTGGGGATAAATGACCCCATATGAAAACATTAAACATTACCAAAACTAAGTACCATCTAAAAAAATGGAAAGATAGAAATCAGGTGTTAATTCAGACATAATATAATAATATTCCTACTTGTAGAACAATTTATATAGATAGATATATATAAATAATAAGAAAATATAGATAATAAGAAATATCGAAACATAAGAACTAAATAATAGATATTAAAAAATTTCCAATGGAAAAAATGGATTCCATTTGTTTCTTGAATAGTTTTATAAATATTTTACACATTCCATTTTTTTACATAACAAGTCCTTCATGAAATAATCCATTTATATGCCTTAAACATGTTACAAGTGTGTAATTATTCATAACACTGACAATACAATACAAAAAACTATCTTGATTAAGGAATAAAAGTGAAAAAACCAAATGAAATATGAACTTATAGTAGATCTTGATTCATCAACTAAGACAAGTAAAACCTCCTATCATATAAGGCATGAATAAAGTTATTCTATCTAGGGTAATGAATAAATGTTATAAAATTCTAACACAAATATATTTAAATTCCCTCATTTGTATACCATGTTTATCCTACTAGAATCCTCTTCAAGGGAATCTACAATCATAATCATCCAAGTAACAAAATATTTGAAATAAATAATCATGAATTTATCATTAAGTAGTTCCATATGATAGTGTTTACTGAAAAATTACTATAGAACCTGTAATATCAAATAATTATTTAAAAATTTAGATATATCAATTTTAAAAAAACTATAACATAAATTCATTAAAAATACAAATTAGTTACATGGAATAGAATTGTTTTTCAAAAGTTATTCCTACCTTCCTTCACACGTAATAACACATATGAATATTTACCTCATAAAACTGGAATAAAATTATAGCACATTAATAATATAACAAACGTATTAATGTTTTTTGTGTTTTTAGGCGTATAAATTAACTAAATATGCACAAAAATATTTTAAAATTGTTGGAAAAATTACTTAAACATGATATATTGTGTAGTCCCTAAAGTATTCAATAGTAATAGGAAAATATTGAATATATATTTATTTATATAATTAAATTTTCTTTAAAAAATAAATTGTGAAAAAGAGTAAAAATATGTTTTATAAAGATGAAATTTTATAATATCGAAACATTAATAAAAACTATAAATCATATTTTTATGATATATTCTCCACCAATATTTCCCTATTTAATTCATATTTTCAAATTTTGGATTGGTTTTAAAAACTTATAAATAAAATATATGATACTAATTTTTTACATCTGAAAGGAACTAATTATTAAGCTTCCAAAATCGATGAAAATGCTACCCCAATCCAAAAGAACAATTAGAACAACCTACATTGAGCCAAAAAAAGGATTAATGGGTTATTTAAAATATTTAATTTCAAGAATAAGGTGATACTGATATATTGGGAATTGATTTTGTTCATTAAACAACCCTCACTATGATGTTGATATTCCCATGGGATGATTGTTGCTACTTTTTTGTCTTGATATTTAAAATGATAATGTTACAAAAAAAATATTAATAAATGGAAAAATATAATATAGTGCCTACATAGTATGAAACAAACCGTAACAAACCACTATGTAAGTTCACGAATAAAACTCATAAAAAATTAGCCATTGAAAGGGATTCAAATAATATAAGTAACCAAATTATTCCAAGGGAAAATAATATACATAAAATTAATTCTACTAACATGACTCAATAGTTAGAGGAATTTTTTATTATTATTCTCAAGAGGTTAAATTCACATCCTATTTTGATAAATGAAACTTTTTTGATAATTCAAAATTGTAAAACCAATATTTTATGGTAAATAACTGGACCTAATCTCTTTCAAATCAGGATGTATCAATGAAAATTCTTTGGAACTCCCATAGATAACCACATACACAAAACTAATCCCAAGAGAAACTTATTTATAACATTCAATTGAGTCCCAAAAAATTATTCCTAAATAATCATTAACAAAGCCCTTAATTGTAAGGTCGAATAATCATAATTAGAAAGAATTAATATATTAAACACCCCAATTATGATATAAAAATAAAATTTCATTGATAATTAAACTATACAATGAAATTTTCTTCTATAGGGAAAACCTCCTAATATATTATATCGAATATATGATTTTCTGTCCCCATATCTTGGGCTCGGGAATCGATGGACATTTAATCACTCTAATAGAGTATAAAATATAATTAAAATTAATTGTGTAGTTGTGGACTTATTCTCTGTTGAATGATGATTCATACTATTGAAATGAAGGTAATTGAGATCTCTCTTGCCTCAAACAAAGATACTTTTGTAACAAAAAAAGTTATATAATAGAAGATATTTATAATTGAAGATTGTAATATTGGGTTAAAACATCATCCCCTAATTGATTTCCATAATAAATGGTGGTTGAAATATAATTTGGGATGAAATAATCTTATATACCTAATTAGTTTTAGGATAAAACATCAAAAGGTATTATGTGTTGGGGTTAGAATGTTTGATCTTTGGGGGAACAGTTCGGAAAAGTAGTATCAAATCCACTACATAATCTAAGTGTGATTTAGGTGGAATCTAACTAGTTTTACATTGATAATAATGTCTTATTTGGAACAGTTGTAATAATGGTAGTTCCTTGTTTCAAAATTATTTTGGGTAGCATTAGTTAGGTGGGGTATCCCAGTGATGAAAAATGGCAGTTCAATATATTTAGATATATTGTGTAACTAAATCAATAGAACAACACCCTTCTATTCAACAATAAAAGAAATGAACTTGAGCCAGCACCATGATGAAAAAACCATAATAAGAAAACCAATGTAATTTTACAATTACAATTTAAGGAAAACTCTTTGGATTAAAAATTAAATAAAAACAACAATTAGACAAGAATTTTTTTAAAAAATAAAATAATAAATAAGACTAATGTAAGATGCTATTAATATTAAATGAATTTGTGTGTATCTTCGTAAATTTATACAGATTATTTAAGTGGATGACATTGTAATGTAAATTATTTCATTTTGGACAAATTATTTGGAAGCTATTTTTTAATTATTTTTTATTTACATTTTTAATTATTTTTAATTAAATTTTATATATTTACCTTAAAATATAATTGTTCTATATATTTTGATTATACGTCTTTAAAAAATATATATTTTTTAATTTTATCATCCATATAACCAAAATGATAGAAGTCCTTGGTTGCCAAAAAATCTTCAAATATGTTGTATAAAAGTGTGTGATTCATCTTCCAAATTCCCAAAAACACATTATGATCCACTCCTCTTGATAATTTGGAGAGATTGTGAAAGATGGAGTAGGATTTTGTACCCAATCTACTACAAAACTTTTAAGTGTTTAATTTTAGTTTTAATTTCATTAAATTTGTAACAGTTAATCCACTAATTATTTCACCATACTCTTATTCTATGAGGTAAAAAATTATATTATTGCAATTTAGAGGCATTCCGACATGAAATTCATGCCAAAAAATATATTCTGGTCAGTAGTTTTTTTATAAAACATGGGTTTCTCATGGGTTTATCTACATCCACTATGATCCACTGTGGGATTAAAAATTTATCTTTTATAACATATAAGAATCATATGTATCAACCCCACCTAGGTTCGCTCTTATGCATGTTTTCCCCCACTTCCCCACCCATCTATTTAACATCACTAAATATTTATAATTTAACAAATATTTATCTATAGAAATTCATTTTTTTCATTTTTTTTGTGTCCACATACCATGTATTGTTCTATACAGTAATGTCATACTACTAATGAAAAAGAACTTTTCAAAAAATAATTTGAAACATCTCATTGGAATATTTTATATTAAATGTTAAAGAAAATGAAATTCTAATTAGAAATGAATATCATGTGTGGCTAGTTTGTTTTTTATATCTATGAATTGCTTCCATAAAATTTTTCCACTATATCAATCTAAATAATCATCCAATATTGCGTAAAATATTAAAAAATAAGTAATTTATATTTAAAATAAAATTATCATAACACTATTTAGAGTATATTATTTCATCTACATAAGGTAGGTATTACATAATTATTTTATTTTTTTCATTAATATTGAATGCACTAGAAAAAAATTATCCACTGTTTATAGTTTCATATGAGCGAGTTAATTTTAATATAATGTGTTTATTTAATAAAAAGAAGTTAATGTGTAAAAATATTATTAATACGTTATGTGACTATGTAATTATTTTTAAAATTTCTACAAAAAATAATAATTTCATGTTATAATTAATATAGTATATAAATAACTAGGAATACGAATAATGAACACACACAAAATATAAACAGTGAAAATAGATACTTTTAACCATTCATGCTTAAAATTTCCATTTACATTCTCAATAAAAATAAGTTCATGAGTATTTGTGTCATATATTTGTTCTCAAAATATAATTTCAAAAGTATTAATATCATGTGTCGATGTTTTTTAAGGACATAAAACCTCAATATGTGTTTTATAATTGTTAGTTGGGGAATGGTGGGGTCATCGACTGACTTTTGTGGTCTAATAATTTATCCCTCAGATTGTCTTGGCCCCCATTTTTAGTTCCACCTTCTCTCATTACATGCTATATTTTGTAGCTTTTCAATTCATCGTAGTATCAATTAAATATAATATATGTTATAAATGATATACCCGTTTATTATCATGAGACATTATAAGATAAATTTCCATTCTATGAACGTTTTGATTGCATGTTCCACCATTTGAATACAAATACCATCAATAGGAATAGGTTTCTTTTCCCTCAAATCATGAGTTTTTTGTATCCTAACTCTCAGATAATCTAATGGTAATATTTTATTGTTATGGATATCATGTTAAAATTTCGACAATATAGCTCTCACAATTATATGATTCATGGGTGTAAGATATAAGGTTTTTCAATGAGGTATGGATCCTTTTATTTCTGGTTAAACTCTTATTTAAGTTCCCTTTTTGTCTTAGACCTCAATGTCAGAGTTGTGGGCTGGTTTTGTTTTTTTTTTGTGAAAATAAATCTGGTAATTTATGGCATGATATAGGCCATGTACGCGACATGTATTTGTAATACATAGTGTCAACTCAATAGACAACATTTAATGGCATGGGCAATACAATTCATAACCTATATTGATATTTCCCTAAAAGTTAAATTTTGATATCGACATGATGAGTGATGAATTTAAACTCCATGTAGAGTCAATTTTAAATATAAAATCTTAGGCATTCTTATTTAGATAGAATCTCAACCCCCCCCCCCCCTTCATAGGAGATCCCCTTGAATCATAATTTTATACTTTTGTTCTATTTGACCGTACAACCTCCATTTCAAGATATATTCATCTCGTTGGATATGTTCTTGTTATTTCACTATTAATATTAATCATCTATCCATTTCTAATATACTTTATGGAGTTATTTCGGTGCATGCTCTTATTCCCTATTTTCTGGGCATTCATATGTTCTTACATTTTCTTCTAATTTTGGTAGAATTAGAGGTTGAAAATGGATGAGTGTTCTACAATGGGTATACAGTAGGTTGTCTAAACCATTTCCCTTATTTTCTAGTTATTTACTACCCTTTTTCATTGGGTTTCAAGCTAGAAATTTCTTTATTTACTATTAAATTAATTGAAATCCTTTGAATAAATTATTGTAACCTTGATAGGTTTCCCACTCAACACAATTTGATGGTTGTATGTTGTCAACCTCAACTCAAACGACCTGTTATGTGTGATTATGTATATTCCCTATGATATACCACAATTTTTGGTGTCTGTGCGAGAGATCTCAATCATAGTGGGAGCTATAATTATTTTCATGAGATATTATGGGAGGTAATATTCCTCCATTACATGTGTTTTAATGTTCTTAAAATGGTTAATGTATTAAATGGAAAATGGGGAAATGATTTTAATTATCACAAGGATTATATATGATTATGACATGGATTATGAAATGAGATAAATTATAACGGGCATAGTTAATTAATGGACCTTTTTTCTTTTTGAGGTCATGTTGATGATGGATTCCTTGGTGTAACATCAGATATTTTATTGTATTTTTTTGGAAATTCCTACTCTATAGATTTGGATTACATAGGATGCCTTGGAAATTACTACTCCTTGGATTCATCCATGTATATGAAACTTGATTACATATAATAGGTCATTGGGAATGTTCTTTGACATTACAACTCCTTGGATCTGGTTGTGGGCCAACACTTAATTAATTGTAATAGGATATTGATGACGCCTTAGACATTTATACTCCTTGGAAGTAGCTCATTTGGTCTGATACAAGCTTACTCAACATATATCAGAGTGGATGTTTTACCATTCTTTATGGTTGAACCATGTTATGTGTGTTTGATCATAGTTGTTAAAATGGATAGTATCATGCATACATTATTATTCATTATGGTTATCCCATGTTTACAGTTTCAAGATATTGTGAGCCTTGTTGGAAGAAAATTATTACACCTATTTATTTATTTATATTGTTGTCATATATTGCTGACTTCATTATCTTATATGTACTTACTACACTTATTATAGACATTATTGGTGGTGGCATACTGAGTGTTATCTCACAACTTGTTTGAGGAATCCTTGGGTACCCACAAAGACTTCATTGATGTAGGTAGGGAACATGGAAAGTCCCCTCTTTATGATGGTAGATTGGTTATGATTAGGATAAAGGCGGTCACATGATGGAGCTAGGTTTCAGATGCTATCTGAATAATGTTTTTTTTATTTCTTTTGTATCTTGATTCATATATTGTACATGTTTTTTGGTATCCATATATTTCATGCCATTTTGTATAGATACATGATGTACATAATTGTTTATATGATATTTCCTTTGGAATTTCGTTATTATAACTATTTTCATATAGATGTAATATAGTATTTTCATTGATCTATACTATATTTATAATGTGTTATTTTCTTGTTATATTATGGTGTTACTCTTATCGGAATCGTATAGTCTTCCTATTGAACCATCATTGACCCTAGCTTCTTGTTGGTGTCCCAAGTGTATGTGGAAGCATTCTTGAGGCCATGTGACCCACTATCATGGGGAACCATTCAGTGGATCCTATTTTGAGCTGTTACAAAATGTTATCACATGCGATTTCATTTATGTTCTTTTATAGCCATACTATTTGGTATTTTAGAATGGGGACATGAGAATATGATGAAATTTGGTGATGAGATTTTCCTAGGAGTTTCTAATCCACATATAAGAAAAATCTAAATTTTTTTGGATGGGAATTGTTGTTCTATATGTTTCATGTTACAGTTGATTTGATTCCATAGTTGGGTGATGGACATGATATGTTAGGTTACTATAGTTATGATTGAGGAATTTCATTTTGTCATTTGCGAATATAGTAAGGAACTATAGATCATTCCTCATTTTAGTTAGCTTAAAGTATTCACATTCCATGGATATGACATGTCATATTGGATGAATTGGTTGACTTTATGACATTTATTCTGTGGTCCTTCTTTCATATAATTGTTATCAAATTACACTTCTTGTAGGAGATTGAAAACATTATTGTTACTTAGATGGAATGTTTTATACTAGGCATTGTTTTACTATATAGGATATAGTAGGCATCCTATGAAATAAATTATGGAACCTTGAGTCAAGGGCCATTTTTCTCATAGATTATAATGTGTTTTAGTTGGAATTAAATGCACACAACACATCAATTTACAATGTGCATAGACCCTTGTAAATTGGAAATGGTAATCTTTATAATTCAACCATTTAATGATAATTGTAAATAAGTATGAATTTATATGAAATTGAAATTTTAAAATGGGAAGGTCATTGATGAATGGATTTTTCAATTGCACTGGATAGTCCGTATACTAGGACCGTGATGTGAAACAGAGACGCTGACCGAGATTTGACATTAGAGTGGGAAGTAGTTAGTGTATTTGGTGTTCTTTATGATATTTCTTTTTACTCAATCCTTGCCTTAGGAGTCATCAGAGGGTTGTAGCTTGTTTTTTGGGTGGATTTTATCTATACAGTGTTTATATATGTGATATGGTTGTTACTGAATCATTTTGGAGGTGTTAGTTCGGAATTTTAAAAGATATTCCCCAATGAAGATCTACAGTCATGCACCAAGAGGGTGGTGATGATCATGCTCCATGGGTGGTGGGTTGTGGTCCACCCATAGAACCTCTAGTAGATCCCCTTTTTTAACCACTCATTATTCCTAATATGGTGATAATTCCCAGTTCCAAGAGAGTTTCATATTCTTTATAAAGAGCATTGAGGGAACCGTGCAACCTTCCATGTCTATGGTAAATCTGAAGTGTGTGTTCCAGCATTAGCATCAACCCATGTTATGGGGGTTGTGAGGTCCAAAAGTTACAGAGCTATGGATTTGAATAACTTATCACTTTTTGGGTATATCGAGACACCTCCTGCGAGGGGAGTGAAGCTCATGGTGTATATTCTTTGAGAATCAGCTGAGAATTGGGTGGATGTTTAGAACTAGTTTGAGGGGATTTGAGGAATGGTTTGGGGGATTTCCAAACTAGGTTTTATGATTAATTCATTCCATATAATCTGAGAACTCAATAGACTAGTGATTTTATACATCCGGAGAAGGGTGTTAGTATTTTTATGGAGTATTTAGATCTATTTATAGAGATTTAGTGCTTTCCGCTTATTTATCTTGCTGATGATCCATTTAGGGTGATAAGACTTCAGAAAATACTCATGAATGACTTACAATCATTGGAAAACATGTTTCATTTGACTACTATGGCTGAGATTGTGAATCAGAAACAAATTAATGAGAATAATCATAGGAAAGAAGGGGACATTGTAAGGTATTGCAACTTCTTCACCCAGTGTTTCCATGTTATATAGTAAGAAACAACATTTTGAGACTTATTAAAAGGGGAATACCCTCCAGGGTGTGAGTTCCGATAGTTCTATCTTCTATCATCATTTTCTGATGTGGTGAAACATGAAGAGATAGTGTGATAGAGAACCATTCAACTGTCGAGTCTGTGTATGTTAGGGCTATCTACAACATTTTTTTATGAAGATTCTTCTAGTGCAAAGGGGGAGGTGGTTGACACTGACTCTAGATTTAATAGTGGGTTTCACAGTTCTTTTTCATGCTGGGAGCTAGATTACATCCAATCATTCTGGTTAAGAAGTTGTTAATGGTCAGAAAAGCATTACACTAGTTTCATATCAACACTAGAGTTGGTCTTCTCTAACCATTCGGGTTCTTTCCCTCATCCTCAGTTCCTGCCAGATGTATTTAGTGTGGCCTACACTTGGGGATCATTGCATTAGACTATCTATAGTGAGAGGTATGATATTAGTAGCCACCATACTAGTATATTTTTTCTTGATATAGTTTCATCTCATAGGTTTTAATCTATATATATTGTGGATATCCTTGGGCTCAATTTTAATTATTTTGATAGCATTATGACATGATATAATCCATTAAGAATTATATAAGAGAGTTTATGCTAGTTAAATGAGTTTTCCCTTATGGCAGATGGTTGTCATTTCTTATTGGATCTCTTTATCCTTGAGATGATAGGGTTTCAATTCATACTCAGGAGGGAATTTCTAGTTTATAATCATTCCCATTCTGATTTCTATTGCTTGAGGATGAATTTCACATCACCAAAGGGTTGATTTTATATTCATAAAGATGAATGTGATATCCATGGAATCCATTCTATACCAAAGCATCTTAGGCTTGGCATGAAGAAAACCCATATGAATATATTATATTTGGATTATAAAGGAATGTAACAAACATATTTCCATCTAGTGGTTGATTGTTTCAAGTACATATTCTAGGATAATTGTTCTGTTTTATCTCTTGAGATATGGGTGGAGCTCTCTATTGATCAATTTCCAAGTGTATCACTATTAACCATTCCTCCTAATAATATGGCTACATTGGAGTTTCAAGAGAATAAGAGGCATCTAGAGGACATATAAGTGAAGGGGTTTATATAACCTAGTACTTATCCATGGAGTATTATGGTCCTTTTGTAAAAATTTATAATGGAACCCTTAGGCTATGTGGGGGTTATTGAAAATTGAACTAGTTGACAGTTAAGAACATGTATAATTTCAACGAATAAATTATCTCGTCTACCATCTCAGAGGTTCTATGGTCTTCTACAATAATGATTTTTGTTGAGGATTTCATGATGTGTGTGTTCAATCTACTGACCTAACTTTTACAAATTTTTGTATTAGGTATGGTCTATATGAGTATCTAGTTATTTTGTTGGGTCTCATAATCACACTAATAGTATTCATGTATCTAATGAACCAAGTTTTTCATATATATCTAGATTCATTTATGTTGGTATTTGATGATTATATATTGGTGTATTCTCATAATCTACCTGACCATGCCAATCATCTTGAAATCATTTTGGATAAACTGAGACAACATAATTTATATGCTAATATCATAATGTGGTACTTTTAGGTGGATGAGATTAACTTCCTGGGTCATTTTATCTTATACATAGAAGTGTCGGTTCACGTAGAGATGGTGAGAGGTGTAGATTCCTTAGTGAAGGCCAAGAAAATATTTGACTTATGAATTTCCTAAGGGATTTATGGATATTATAAAAAATTCATACATGACTTCTCAAACAACGAATAACTTCTTACAAGCATGAATAAAAATGGTGTGAATCTTGTATGGTCATATAACTATGATATATCTTTCAAGAGCTGAAGGGGAGACTAAATTCAACCATGGTCATGATTCTCCAAGATCCAGGAAGAAACTATACATTGTATTATGATACATCAGGTTTTGGTATTAGAGATGTTCTATTATAGGAGGAGAAATTCATAGTGTATGTAACTATCTAGTTGAGGCCACATGAGAGGAAATACTTGACCCATGATCTTGAGTTAGATTTCTTTAAATTCCATGAGCTATTAGAGGAATTATTTATAGGGAGAGAGTCTTTCAGTTTATGGAGACCAAAAAAAAACCTATATACATATTTAAATAGCGTTAGGTGAACCATTAGTAAAGAATTTTTGTTTAGAACCTCCAGTCGTTGAATTTTGAGGTGTCTTATATTTCGAGAAACAGATGGAAATTCTACCAAAGTGGATGGGAATGCTACCCCAATCCACAAAAAAACAATTAGAACAACATAAATTGAACCAAAAAAGGGATTAATGGATTATTTTGAAATTTTAATTTCAAAAATATGGTGATACACATATATTGGGAATTGAATTTTTTTCATTAAACATCCCACACCATGATATTGATATTCCCATGGGATGATTGTTTCTACTTTTTTGGCCTGATATTTAAAATTATAATGTTAAACAACAACATATTAATGAATGAAAAAATATAATATAGATCCCAACTAATATGAATCAAACCATAACAAACCTAGATGTAGGTTCATGAATAAAACTCATAAAAATGGTGTCTTTGAAATGTTTCAAAAAATAAACGCAACCAAATTATTCAAAGGGAAAATAATATATATAAAATAAAATCTATAAACATGGCCCAACAATTATAGGAATCTTATATTATTCTGCTCAAGAGGTAAAATTAACATCCTATATTCATAAAAGAAACTTTTTCTCATGATTAAAAATCATGAAATCAATATTCTATGTTAAATAAGTGGCCCTAATCTCTTTCGAATCAAGATGTATCAATAGAATTCTCATGGAACTCTCATAGATAACAATAGAAAACAAATAATTCCAATAGAAACTCATCTATAACATTCAATTGAGTCCCAAAAAATTATTCCATAATAATCATAAACAAATACCTTTATTGTAAGGTTAAACAAATATAATTTGAAATAATCAATACATTAAAGACCATAATTATGATATAAAACCAAATTTCACTGATAATTAATCTAGCCAATAAATTTTTATGTTATTGGAAAAATGTACTAATATATTATATTGAATATTTGATTTGGGGTCCCCATATCTTGGGCTTAGGTATCCATGGACATTTAATCACACCATTAGAGTATCAAATATAATTAAAATTAATGGTGTAGTTGTGTAATTATTCTCGACATGAATGATGTTGTATACTGTTGAAATGAAGTTTATTGAGATCTCTCTTTTATCTAACCAAGAAACTTTTGTAACATCAACTAAAGATATTTTTTAAGATAGTGACATTTGGGGAATGTAATATGGGTTGAAAACTCCGTCCCCACATTGATTTCTATAATGAATGGTGGTTGACATTTATGTATGTATGTGATACTCCCATATCCCCAATTGGTTTTAGGATGAAACACCAAATGGGATTATGTGTTGGGAATAGAATATTTGATCTTTGGGGGGACAGTTTAAAAAATTAGTATCAAATCACCAATGTACACTATGTTTTATATATGTATAATTTGACTAGTTTCACATTGATAACACGGTCAACCATGGAATAGTTGTACCCATGGTAGTTCCTTGTGTAGAAAGTCTTTTGGGTAGAAGTTGTTAGGTGGTGTATCCCAGTGATGAAGAATGGTGGTTTAATATATTTAGATATATTGGATTATAATTGAAGGGGGGTCCTACTGGTATGATCAGGGAATAAGGGGAGAATTTTTGGGTGAAAAATGAAATCTCAAATCGATTTCAACAATGAATGTCGACTAATATATAAGGATGGATGAGATACTTCTCTTAACATACATTTTTTATATGATGGAACTATAGAGGGGATTATGTGTCGATTGTGGAATATTTTGTATAGGTAAGAGGAGATAATTCACTTGGAAAAATATTAATCCAATAGATATCTATCAATAAATCATCATCATATTGCTTCTCAATTTCATAATTACACCCTATGATGTTTACTCTTGCATAACCCCACAGAATCCAGATCTGTTGAAGTAGTAACTATAATCATTCTAATATGGACTCGAGAAAAACCATGCTTTACAATTGATCCCAATAAATACATGTTATCAAAGTAGATATTATGGTGTATTTTTTTTAGTAGAACTGATAGTATACCTCAGATAGATGGCCATCTTCAATGGTGTGCTTCTATAAGATTATGAAAACAATCGTGCATGGCAGTTCACCAAAATTAATTTGGGATTTTACAAGGATTCATTTTTTATTCCTATATAATCCATACAAACACCTTTTATGGGGATCTACCTCACAAATTCCTATATAAAGGTAGATGATCACAAATACTAGTGATTTATCAAAAAATCACTAGTGCTTATATATTATATGGAATAAAAAATATTTTTTTAGCCTCCCTAAAACATTGTTATTCATAGAGATCCCCTCCCAAATCCCCATTACCTCCTATTCTACACAAAACTATAGATGATTATTTTTTAATAATGTTTTTACTATTTATTATTTTTTGTTATCTCAGGAAAAATTTCAATAGTCTAGATCTGAACCACCCAACTCTCATGTTAGACCTTAATTGAGAACTACCCATGATTTTTTATGTTTATTATGGTTGGGCATCAGATATATTGAAATAGTATTTTAGGACTTTGATCCATTATTATACCGACATATAGTTTTAATTTTCATGTAACGACATCAAGTGAACAACACCCTACAAATCAAAGATACAAGAAATGAACTTGGGATAGCACCATAAAGAAAATACCATAACATGAAAACCATTGTAATTTTACAATTTTTATCAAAAGAAAACTCTTAAGATTAAAAATTAGATAAAAAAAATTATAAATGAATTTTTTAAAAATAAAAATAATAAATAAGACTAATGTAACATTCTATTAATATTTAATCAATTCATGGTTATCTTTGGAAATTTATACTGAATATTTAAGAGGATTACGTTGTACAATAAATTATTTAATTTTGGTCAAATTATTTTGAATTTATTTTGTAATTATTTTGTTATATATTTTTTTATTTATTTTTAATTACATTTTATATATTTACCTTATAATATAATTGTTTTATATTTTTTGATTATACCTCTTTAAAAAATATAGTTTGTAATTTCATCTTCTATATATCCAAAACTATAGAAGACCTTGGTTGAGTGAAAATCATAAAATATATTGTAGAAAAGTTTGTGATTCATATTCCGAATTCCCAAAAACTCATTATGATCCACCCCTATTGATAATTTGGAGATAGTGTGAAGGATGGAGTAGGATTTTGTACCCAATCAACTACGAAATTTTTATGTTTATACTATTAGTTTTAATTTCATTAATTTTAAAACAGTCAATCAACCAAATTTATTAACCATTTTCTTATTATAGTTGGGAAAAATGTTTATTATTGCACATTGGATGCACTCTGACATGAAATTCAGGCCAATAAATTTATTCTATTCAGTGGTTATTTTTTTATAAAACATGGGTTTCTCATGGGATTATCTACATCCACTATGAGTCACGGTGGGTTTAAAAAAATATCCTTTATAACATATAAGAAAATTATGTATCAAACCCACTTGGGTTCACTCTTATGCATGATTTCCACCACTTCCCCACCCATCTATTTAAAATTGATAAATATTCATTATTTAACAAATATTCATCTGTAGAAATTCATTTATTCCATTTTTTTATCCCCATACCATGTGTTTTTTTATACAGTAACACCATACTACCAAAGAAAACGAACTTTGAAAAAAAAATCAAACATCTAATTAAAATATTGTATACTAAAAGTTAAACAAAGTGAACTTCTAATCACAATAGGATATCATGTGTGGCTAGTTTTTTTATATCTACGAATTTGTTACATAAAATATTTTCAACATATTAATCAAAATAATCATCCATTATTGCCTAAGATGTTAAAAAAATAAGTAATCCATATTAAAAATTACAGAATCATGACACTATTTTGAGTATATTATTTCATCTACATATCTTAGGTATTAAAACATTATTTCAATATTTTATTTTAAATTAAATTCATTGGAAAAATATTTACTCTATGTTTATAGTTTCATTTGATTGAGTTTATTTTACTTTCATATTTTTGTTTAATATAAAGACATAAAAGTGTAAAAATATTATTAATATGTGATGTGACAATGTAATTATTTTTAAAATTTCTATATAAAATAATGATTTCATGTTATAATAAATATAGTATATAAATAACTAGTAATAGGAATAATGAATACAAACCACATATATACACTTAAAATAGAGACTTTTAACAATTAATGCTTAAAAATCCATTTACATTCTGAATAAAAATAAGTTCAATAGTATTTGTGTCATATATATGTTCGAGAAATATATTTTAAATAGTATTAGTATCACATGTTGATGATTTTTAAAGGACATATGACATCAATATGTGGGACAAAAGTTTTAGTCAGGAAATGGTATGGTCATCGGCTGACTTTTTTGGTCTAATATATTGTCCCTTAGATTGTCCTGACCCCATTTTTAGTTTCACCTTCTCTCATTACATAAAATATTTTAGAGCCTTTCAATTAATCATAGAATAAATTAGATATAATATATGTTATACATGATATACCCCTTTATTAGCATGAGACATTATACGATCAATGTCAATGCTATGAACATTTTAATTGCATGTTCAACCATTTAAATACCAATACCATCAATAGGATTAGGTTTCGTTTCCTTCAAAACAAAAGCTTCTTCTATCATAACTCTCAAACAATATAATGGTAATATTTTATTATTATGGGTATCACCATAAAATTTTGACACTATAACTCTCGCAATTATATGGTTCATGGGTGTAATATCCTTGGTTTTTCAGTGAGGTAACGATACTTTTATTTCTGGTAAAACTCTTATTAATGATCTTTTTTTGGATTAGACCCTAATGTTATACCTGTGGTCTGGTTTGGTAGTTTTTTTCAAAATAAATCTAGGAATTTAATGCTTGGTATAGTCCACATACACAACATGTATTTGGAATACACATTGTCTACTCAATAGACAACATGTAATACCCTGGTGAAGACAATTCATAACTTGTAATGAGATTTACCTAAAAGTTAAATATTGAAATCTACATGATGTGTGAGGAATTTAAACTCCATTTAAATACCTATAGTCATTTTTTAATATAAAATATCGGGGCTTTTTATTTCGATTGAATCTCCCCCCCCCCTCTCTTTTGCATAGGATATCCCCTTGATGCCTAATTGTACACTTTTATTCTATTTCACCGTCCAACCTCCATTTCGAGATATGTTCAACTCATTTGATATATTCCTACTATTTCTCTATTCATATTGAACCTATATCCATTTCTATTATCCTTGATGGAGTTATTTTGGTGCATGATCTTATTCCCTATTTTATGGGCATTTGTACGTTCTTACATTTTCGTCTTATTTGGGTAGAATCAGAGGTTCATACTGGATGAGTGTTCTACTATGGGTATAAATTAGGTTGTCTAAATCATTTACTTTATTATTGAGTTATTTAATACCCTTTTTCATTGGGTTTCAGGCCATACATTTCTGGATTTTCTCTTAAATTAATTGAAATACTTTGAATAAATTATTGTTACCTTGATAGGTTTCCCACTCAGCACAATGTGATGGATGAAGGTTTTCAACCGCAACTTGGACCACCCCTGAGGTGTGTTTATGTATATTCACCATGATATAACACAATTTTGCGTGTGTGTGTGTGAGAGAACACTCCATCGTAGTGGGAGCTGTAATTATTTTAAAGATATATTATGGGAGGGAATATGCCTCAATTACATGTGTTTTCATGTAATTAAAATGGTTAATGTATTAAATGGAAAATGTGGAAATGATTTGGATTAAATCAAGGATTATATATGATTATGAAACGGATTATGAAATGGATTATGAAATGAGATAAATGATAAAGGGAATAGTTAATTAATGGCATTTTTTTCTTTTTTAGGTTATGATGATGTTGGATGCCTAGTTATAACATTTAATATTTTATTGTATTTTTGGACATTTCTACTCTATAGATCTGTATTACATAGGATACGTTGAACATTACTACTAATTTGATTCATCCATGGATCTGACACTTGATTACAAATAATAGGTCATTGAGGATGCCTTTGACATTACTACTCATTGAATCTGGTTGTGGTCTTAACACTTAATTACATGGAATAGTCCATCAAGGAGGCCTTAGACATTTCTACTCCAACTAGATCATTAGGTCTGATACTTTATTACTCGGTATATATCAGATTGGATGTTTTACCATTCTATATGGTTTATCTATATTACGAGTGTTTGTTTATAGTTGTTAGAATTGATAGTATCATGCATACATTATTATTCATTATTGTCATCTCATGTTTACAGTTTCTATTTATAGTGTGCCTTGTTGGTTAGAAATAATTACAGCTACTTATTTATTTATATATTTTTCATATATTGCACACTTATTTAGATTATATACACATACATAATTTTTTTATAGACACAATTTTTTGTTACATACTAAGTGTTATCTCACACCTTGTTCGAGGTAGCCTTGGGTACCTAGAAAGACTTCATTGATGTAGGTAGGGACCATGGAATGTCCCCTCTTTATGATGGTAGATTGGTTATGATTAGAGAAATAGGGTCACATGAAGGAGCTAGGTTTCTGATTCTATCTGAATATAGTTCTTTTTATTACTTTTGTATCTTGATACATATATTGTACTTGTTTTTGGTTTCCATATATTTCATGACACTTTGTATAGATACATGACATACTTAATTTTTTATATGATATTCCCTTTGGAATTTATTTATCATAACTATTTTCTTATGGATGCCATATACTATTTTCATTGATTTATACTATGCTTATAATGAGTAATTTTCATGTTATACGATTATGTTACTCTTATCAGAAGTGTATAGTATATCTATTGAACCATCGCAGACCCTCGCTTCTTGTCGGTGGCCCATGTGTATGAGGAGGCATGTTTGAGGCCATTTGACCCACTATTTGGGGGAACCATTCAGTGGATCCTAGTCGGGCTGTTACAAAATGTTATCATATTGGATTTTATTTCTGTTCTTTTACAACTGTACTATTTGGGATTTTGGAAAGGAGAAATGGGAATATTTTGAAATTTGGTGATGAGATTTTCCTAAGAGTATCTAATCCACATATAAGAAAAAGATAAATTATTTGGGATAGGAATTTTTGTTCTAGATGTTCCCTATTACAGTTCATTTGATTCCACAATTGGGTGATGCACATTATTTGTTATGTTATTATAGTTATGACTGAGGAATTTCATTTGATCCATCACTACTATACTAAGGAAATATAGATCATGCATCAATTTATTTACCTTATAGTATTCACATTCCATTAAAATGACATGTCATATAGGATTCATTGGTTGACATCATGACATTTATTATGTGGTCCTTCTGTTATATAATTTTTATCAATTAAAACTTCTTGAAGGAGATTGAAAACATAATTGTTACTTAGTATGAATGTTGTATACTAGACACTATTTTATTATAATTTATAGTAGGCATCCTACGTAATGAATTATGTCACATTGAGTCAAGGACCATTGGTCCCATAGACTAGAATGTTTTATGGTTGGAATTAAATAGACACCACATTTCTATTTACAAGGTGTGTGGACCCTAGTAAATTGGAAATGGAAATCTATCAAATTCAACCATTTGAAGACAATTATAAACAAGTATGAATTTATAAAAAATTAAAATTATAAAAGGGTAAGTTCATTTAAAATCGATTTTTCAATTTCTCTGGATAGTCCATATTACCTGGAACCTAATGTGAAATAGAGATCTTGACCCAGATTTTACTTTAGAGTGGGCATTAGTGAGTGTATTTGGTGTTTTTTATGATATTTCCTTTTACCCAAACCTTGATTTAAGAGTAGTTAGAGGGGTATATCTGTTTTTAGGGTGTATTTTACCTATACTATGTTTATATATGTGATATGGTTATTACTAAATCATTTTTGAGTTGTTTGTTTGGAATTTGAAAAGATATTCCACCATGACGATCTCCAGTCATGCACCAAGAGGGTCTCGATGAACATGCTCCAAAGGTGGTAGTTTTTGATCCACCAATAGAATTTCTAGTATTTCCCTTTTTTTAACCACTCTTCGTTCTTGATATGGGTGATAATTCCCAGTTCCAAGAGAGTTTCCTATACACTATGAAGACCATTCAGAGAACACAACAGTATGCCTTGTCTATGGTAGAGCTTATGTGTGTGTTCCTGTTGTATTGTAAACCAATGTTATGGGGGTATAGAGGCCACAGATTGATAAAATATGGATTTAGAATAATTTATCACTTTTTGGGAATCTCGAGACCCCTCCTTAGAGGGGAGTGAAGCTCATGGTGTATATCCATTAAAGATCCACTGGGGATTGTTGGGATGATAAGAACCAATATGAGGGGATTTGAGTTATGGTTTGGGGGATATCCAAACTAGGTTTTATGATTAATTCTATCCATAAAATATGATAGCTGAATGGACTAGAGATTTTATGCATCTGGAGCAGGGCGAAATAATTGTTATGGAGTATTTAGCTCTACTTATAAAGATTTAGTTCTTGATGCCCGTTTATCTTTTTGATGATCCATCTAGTGTGAGACTCCTTGAGAAAGGTCTTGAGAATGACATGCAATCAAAGGTAAGCATGTTTCATTTGACTACTATTGCTGAGATTGTGAATTAGGGATTGATTACTAAGAATAACATGAGGAAAGAAGGGGACAGTGTTGGGTATTGCAACTTCTTAACCCGATGTTTCCATGTTAGGTAGTAGGAAACTACATTTTGAGACTTATTGTAAGGTAAATACCCACTAGAGTGTGAGTTATGATAGTTATATCTTCTATCATCAGTTTTTGATGTGGGGAAATTTGAGGAGATAGTGTGATAGAAAACCATTCATGTGTCGAGTCTCTGTATGTTAAGGCTATCTACAAAATTTTTGTAGGACCATTCCTCTAGTGGAAAGGGGGAGGGGTGGACACTGACTCTATATTTAAGACTGGGTTTCACAATTTTGTGTCAGGATTGTAGCTAGACTATATCCAATCATTCAGGATGAGAAGGTTTGCAGGGCCTGTAGAGCCTTACACTAGTTGCATATCAAAAGTAGAGTGGGTCTTCTCTAACTATTTAGGATATTTCCCTAGGCCTCAGTTCTGGCCAGATATATACAATATGGCCTACACTTGAGGATCATAGCATTAGACCATCTATAGTGAGAAGTATGATCTTAGTAGCCAATACACTAGTATATTCTTTTTTTGATATAGTTTCATCTAATACGTTTTTATCTATACATATTATGCAGATCCTTGGGCTCAATTTTAATATTTTTGATAGCATTATGACACTCTATAATCCATTATGAATAATATCGTAGTGTTTATGCTAGTTAAATGAGTGTTCCCTTAAGTTAGATGGGTGTCATTTATTATGGGATCTCTTTATCCTTGAGATGATAGGGGTTTAATTCATACTCTGGATGGAATTTCTAGTTTATAATCATTCCCATTATGATTTAAATTGTTTGAGGGTGACTTTCACATCACTAAAGGGATGATTTTCTATTCTTAAGGATGAATGGGATATCCAAGAATTCCATGCTAGACCAGAGCATCATAGGCTTGTCATGATGATAGCCTATATAAATAGATTATATATGTATAATCAAATAATTTTGTGGACATATTTCCATCCAGTGGATGATTGTTTCATGTAAATTTTCTATAACAATTGTTCTGGTTTATCTCTTGAGATATGGGTAGAGGTCTCTATTGATCAATTTCCAAGTGTAGCACTAGTATCCATTCCTCCTAATAGGAGGGTTACTATAGAGTTTCAAGATATCAAGAGGAATCTAGAGGAAATATAAGTGAAGGTGTTGAAATAACATAGTACTTATCCATGGAGTTTTATGGTCTTTTTGTGAAAAACTCTAATGGAACCCTAAGGCTATGTGTGGATTATCGAAAATTTAACTAGTTCATAGTTAAAAACTAGTATAATTTCCACAAATAAATGTTCTCTTCTTCCAGCTCCGAGGTGTTAAGGTATTCTACAATAATGATTTTTGTTTTGTTTGTCGTTAGGTGTGTGTTTGATCTACTAACATAACTTGCACAGTGTTCTATATTAGGTATGGTCAATATGAGTATCTAGTTATGTTGTTAGGTCTCATAAAAACACAAACAATATTCATGTATCTAATGAACCTAGTTTTTCATATATATCTAGATTCATATATGTTGGTATTCAATGATTATATATTGGTGTATTCTTATAAAGGACTTTACTATCCCAAACATCTTAAGATCATTATGGATAAACTTAGGCAACTAAATTTATATTCTAATATCAAAATGTGTCACTTTTAAGTGGATGGGATTCACTTCCTAGGTCATATTATCTCATACATAGTAGTGTTGGTTTACCCAGAGAAGGTGAGAATTATAGTTTCCTTATAAAATTCCAAGAACATCTTTGATATTTGAATTTTTGTAGGGATAGAGGGATATTATATACAATTTTTACATGATTACAAAAACATAGAATCACTTCCCATAGGCATGAATAAAAATGGTTTAATGTTTTTACGGTCATATACCTATGATATAACCTTTCAAGAGAATAAAGGGAGACTAAATTTAACATCAATCTTTATTCTTCCAGAGCCAGGAAGAAACTATACATGGTATTATGATACATCAGGATTTGGGATTGGAAAATTTATGATACAGGAGGAGTAATTCATAGTGTATGTAACTATCTAGTTGAGGACACATGAGAGGAAATACTTGATGCATGATCTTGTGTTAGATTATTTTTATATTCCATTAGATATTAGAGGCATTATTTACTAGGGGAGAGTTTTGTGGTTTATAGAGACCAAAAAAGCCTTATATACATTTTTTTAACAGTGTTATGTGAACCTTTTGTAGAGAATTTGGGTTGAGAACCTCCCGTCATTCTATTTTGAGCTGCAATATATTTTGAGAAAGGGAAATATTGTAGTTGATGCATTGAGGAGGACATTGATATAAGCTGGTCTGGAGGCCAGTAGAGAGTGGAGGCTTGTATAATTTTTCTTAGACATGGACTTGGAGGTGTCAAATAGTATCGGGAAGAATTTTCTCTCATCCTTTGTAGTGATGACCCCAATTATGGATTGGGTAAGGATGTGATTGTTGTTATATTCATAGGCCCTCGTCCTATAGGAAATCTTTTCAACAGAGGAACCACCTCCTAGTTAGACTAGGATAAGGTTTAAATTATACATATTTAGGGTAATGTTTGGGTTCTGACAGACATCCAAGAGGATCTAAGGTAGGAATTTCATCCCTCCTCTTGGGAAGTACATCCTAGAGAAACCAAGATCTATCACGATTTAAACTGATAGTGTTGGTTTTTAGTTACGAAACGATAGGTAACTGGTTTTTTCATGAGGTTTTCCACCTATCAATAAGTGAATGCATTTCCCCAGTGAACATATAAGATATTATAGTGTATGTTTATTCTTAAGTGGGAATTTGTTATTGTTATGAAGGTTTGTGTGACTGGGATGTCGAGGTTTCTCATAGTTAGTGATGTTATATAGTTTTTTTTGGATTATATCATGAAGGTAACCCATTTCATATCGATCATGGAGAACATATTAGTCATATATTATCTTGGGATATTTTATATCTTTTATATTATTCTCTTTTGTGAGGTTCATCATACTATGGTATCAAATTGGGATTCCCATTTTACATCCCAGTTTTGGTAATTCTAACCAATGAAATTATGTATATATGATTTTTGAGCATGACATACCACCCATAGACAGATGGCTAGTTAGAGTGCACTACATATGATCTAGAAGATATGATTATAGAATGCATCCTTGATTTTGGAAGCTCTTTGGAAATTCATATACCCCTTATTGGGGTCACCTATAGTAATATCTATCAAAAGACTATATATATGGAACCTTATAAGGATTTTTACCATAGTCCATGATGACAACCTCCAAGATTTTTAGAGGTTCGAGAGGTAGGGATTCTTGGATTGAGTCTTGTGCAATAGACTTAAGAGTAGATCCAGTTAAACAGAAAGTGGGTGGCAATATCATTACCTAAATTGAAATCCTATGTAGGTTTTCATTGTCAGCCTATAGAGTTTAAATTATAAATTGATTATTTTTATTAATATCTCTAAGGAAGGAGAACAAATGGATTCTGAAATAGGTTATGATTTCACCGTGATATGTCAGGTCATTAAAGATTCTAGAAATAGTCAATCTATTAGCCTACCATCTTCAGTTACATAATAGGTTTCGATTCATGAAATATGTATTCCATGTATCTCAATTTTCTCTCAATCACATAGTCATGTCTTATAATCTTCATACATATGAGGTTTAGTTTTAGGTAGATGAATCCTTTTAGGATCATCCTATATGTATCGTTGATTTGAGCATAAAGGCTCCCCAAGGATGGTCAGTTCCTCTTGTATTGATACAATGGAAGCATAGTTGTATACAAGATATGACTTTTGAGTGGAAGTCCAATGTATGTTCTCATTTAATGGATTTGTTATCATAAAATTCTTGACCACCCTTGGAATAAAAATTTAGGGATAAATTGGGGTGAGTGTAATATCATGGGGTTTTAAATTAGGTATGGATCCTTTTATTTTTGTAACATGTCATGTTTTGTTTATCCTTTTTCATAGACCAAAAATTTGGGCTCATTGTCCAGTTTGGTTGTTTCTTTATAGAGGAAACTTGGGGCTAAAGGACGATTTCATACCAAGTGAATGAATTTTATTTGGAATACATGGTGTGTACTCAATACATGATTTGTAATGGCCCAGGCAGGCCAATTCACTATGTGTAATGAGAATTTCCCTGAAGGGAATGCTCTAGATTTGCATGAAATGTAATGAATTTACATTCCACGTAATTTCTCAGAGTTAGTTCAAAATAAGAAATTGGGCCTCCTTATTTCACCCGAATCTCACCCCCTTCTCTTTCACACAAGATCTCCCTGGAAGACTAATGCTAGGTTTTGCTGTTGTTTCACCATCTGGATTCCATTTTGAAATTCATTGATCACATTGGATCTACGCTCGAGATTTCTCTATTACTCATCCACCGTTAACTGTTTCTTTTCCCCTCGATGGAGTCATTTTGGTGTAGGATCTTGTGCCTTATTTTTAGGGTATTTACCCATTATTCTATTTTCTTTTAATTTGTATTGAATCATAGGATAGTACTACATGAATATTCTACAACAAGTATATTGCAGGCATCCAATACATTTTTCCTTATGATCTAGTTGTTTTATTCCCTATTTTCATATTGACACACGTTAAAATTTCTAATAATTTATCTTAAATTAATTGATAGGATTTGAATAAGTTATTGAAGCCTTGATAGGTTTCCCATTTAGTTCCATTAGAAGGTTGGATGATTTCCATCTCTTGTTGAATCACCCATGAGGGGTGTTTATGTATCTGCACCGTGACATACTACCACATAGGGATTGTGTGTCTGGGTGTGATCGACATCTTAGTGGGAGCGATAATGAGTTAAATGAGATATTAAGAGAGGTTTTATGTCTCATTTGCATTTGCATGAATTTTTTCAAAATTATTAGTGGATTAAATGGAAAATGTGTAAATTAGTTGTATGAAATAATGGATTATGTATGATTATCACATGGATTATAAAATGAGATAAATAATAAAGGGAATGGTTAATGAGTGATCCTTGTTTTCCTTTTGAGAAAATTTTTATGATGGATGGATTAGTATTGAATAGGGGATTTTATTGGATTTCAAGGAGATTTATACTCCATGTATTTAGATTACATAGGATGCTTTGGAGAATACTACTCCATGGATGTACCTTTTGGTCTGGTACTTGATTACACAACATAGACCATTGAAGAATACTTGGACACTACTACTCCTTGGATCCGAACATGGTCCTAACACTTGACTATACAACATAATACATTGAGGATGACTTTTAAATTTATAATCCTTGGATCTGGCCCATTGGATCTGAAACTATATTACCTGGCATTGGCCATAGTTCATATTTTACCATGATTTATGATTTACTACAATTATGGGTGTTTGATAACAATTGGTAGATTTTATATTATTACACCAGTTTTATTATGATTTACAGGTATCCTATGTTTACTGTTTTGGGTTACAATGATTCTTTTAGGCTGGATAGTTTTACACCTACTTATTTATTTATATTATTATCATATATAGAACATTACTCAACATTATATGCACATGATAGACTTGTTATAGACATTGTTAGCGGTGAAAAATTGAGTGTTATATCACACATTATTTAGGAAATTGTTCGGTACTCAGACATACTTCATGGATGCAGGTAGGGACATGGCCATGTCTTTGCATTATGATGCTTGAATGGTTATTCTTAATAATAAGGGAGTATATGATTGAGTTAGGATAACGATGTTATCTAGTGGATGTTCTTTTTGGTGTTGTTTTATCTTGATAAAATTATTGTAATGGTTGTTTTTTCTTGTATTTCATGCCATTTTGTGTAGATAAATCCCAAAACTCTTAGTTTATATGATAAATCCTTTGGGATAGATTTATTATTATTATTATTGTCGTCATATGCAAGTTATCTACTATTTTCTAAGATTTATACTATTTTTCTGTTGAGTCGTTTAATTTTGATAAAGTTTTGTTACTTTGATCATGAGGTTATGTTCTCCCCACCGCACTATTGTAGACCCTCTCTGGTAGTCACCATCCTCTAGTGTATGGTGAGACACACTTGATTCCATGCGACCCAATGGATTAGGGAACCATTCAGTCGATCCCAGGTCGAGGAATTATAATGGTATTTTATGGGTATAAAACTAAATATCTAACCATATATATTTTAAAATTATAAAATAATAAATCCATTTTATCTTTATATATATTATAAAACGTTGTAAATTTTTTTACCCCGGGTATCTTCGACATTTGAGGGGGAAATTATACTCAAAACTAGTCCTTTATGGATTCGTGTATTTTAGTTGTTGGTGTAATAAATATTTTTATTAGTCTCTTTGAAGTATACTTTTAATTAATTAACTTATCCTCATTAGTTATTTTATTTTTCATTCACACTATCCTCTAGGGTTTTCACCATAGTATTTATTTTTTTGAATTCCTTATCAAAATGTGTTTCATATCATGTTTTCCCAAAGTAGCCTCTCAATGAGACTCCAAAACTCACCTCTCTAATAGGATCATATAGTTATGGATGTTGTAAATTCATCATAACCAACTAATCATCAGCAATAATAGTTGACTACTCTTATTTCTAAACTATTGAAAAAATTAAGCTAAGTAATAATTATTATTTATTAATATATTAAATGAAAAATTAATTATTAAATGCATATAGATTTTTCCAATATATTTAACATGTTTTAATGTACTGGTTACCCCTTTGAATTTACTCAACCCTTCCAATATAATACATAGAATATGGAAGAGAAAGTGAGAGGCTCTGATTAATCATTCTACATATCATTATCGAAGCATTAATGTATTTTATATCATAATAAAATTTTATTATAAAATTAAATTATATTCTTGTGGCTTATATAGTGTGTCATACCCCATCCTCGATTTACAATTGGGCCATAGTGGTTTAGTTGAATTTTTTTTATTCTTTAAAGTCCTCACATATTTTAAAATTTAACAATCATAATGTTGAATACATTAGAAATAAAATGTGAAATAAATTTAAATTAGTTATAATTTACCTTAAATATATCATCCTTATGATGGGTAGTAAAGGCCTCCATATTTTATTGGTTTAAAACACATGCATGTATATATAGTGTTCCATGATTTATATTCTCATCAAAGTTATTTATATGTAATGTCAAATGATAAAATAAAGATACTCCATAAATATTTCATGGAACCATCAATACATAATTTATAATATATTATTACAGTATAAATTTATTCTTCAAGGAAAAAATATATATAACCATCTTTTAAGGATTATATCATTTGTTAAAATATGGAATTTTTTAACAAAATGATACTTTAATGAATATTCAAATGATTATTTATATTTCAAGAACAATGATGTTTGGATTGTATATATTAATTATTATATGAATACATGTACTAACCCCATTATAATGAAAATGAATTTATTTGTTTCAGATAATATGTTGTAAAAATACATTCCCCCAAAATGGGAATTTTTTACTTTTAATTCTTGGTTTTATAAAAAATTAACATTTTCATATCGAAAAACTTTTTAGTTATTTTATTTTACTATATTTTCTGGTTTATAAACATTGAGATAATTATTATAGTGATCCTTAAGATAGGTATTCTCAATATGTTATAAATTCATTATTTATTCTACAATTTAGAAAAATTAATTAAAATACATCACCATTTTATTAAATATGGAGTATATAGTGTGAAAATGTGGCATATATAATGTAAATTATATATTAAAAACCTTTTTGTTATGATATCTATCTATTGATTAATATTTTATTTTATTTTTTCACACTATTAACTAATTAAATATCCTTTTTTAGTCACATATGATATACAAGACAACTTTTCAATTATGTACACCACAAAATTATTATGATATCTTAAGGAAATGATCATCTAAAAAGAATTATCATTATCTTTTAAAGACTTTTAAATTCTTTGAAAATAATGGAAAAAATATTTTTATATAATTTGGTACATATGCTTTTTTGGTTATGATCCCATTATGATGGTTTTATCTCTTCAACCATATTTATTAAAATTTGGTATTATAAATCCCAATTCATAAACATTAATTAAAATTCAGTAAAAAACCCATTTGTATAAAAAATTTAGTACCAAAAATTTCATATAATCAAAATATAATATTTTTCTGATGATAACAAACTAAGACATATTCACATGAATGAGATTTATATCCTTGAACCATATACATTCATCAATTTATCCACAAAAATAAATCCACCATTTTTTTATATTGTAACCATCATGAACCTGCATAAATAATTTAAAATTATTAATTAAAAAATAATTATTATTGTTGAGACTATTTGGTAAATATGTGAGGCCCAAATCCCCTTTTTATAGTGGTGAATCATGGGGTTAACTAACTCAATTTTTTTCTACTCTAGATCCTTATCCCCCATCTATCATTCAATATTGTTATTATGTCGGAAATAATAGTTTTAACTCTATATATCCTTTAATTTCTCTCATGAATAATGTAAAACACATGTGTATAATTTAAGTCACATGAGAACAAAAGGATTTTACCCTTTTTACACACAATGTTCTACATTCAATTAGAATACACACAGTGATTTGTCGGTGTAAAAATATACCATGTTTACCTCTTTTTTGTGGTTACAAATTTTTGGTTTTAGTTATTATATACCTAGTATCACTACCATTATAAATATTTTATAGAGTATTTCCTACCTCAAATGGGTCACTCCCAAATCTTCCTCCTCCATGAACTGCTTTAGAGAATTATTACCAAATTTAAAGACATGAAGATATCTCTATGATCATTATAATAAATTGATTCACCTTACATCATTAACTACATCATTTATGTGATATTGACCTCCATAATGATTTATTGTTCTCTAAATCCATATATGATAAAAATATTATTGAGATACTTGAAACATTATCCAATAAATGACTGTAAATATAAACAAGAACAGTTACACATGATAAGGATAATTCCAACAGGATAATTAGATTTTATTATGATTTTTATTATACTCCAAAATTAAAATATAATCATTATAACTCCTTCAATAATGAGACACTTCTATTATTAGCTATAGATATCAAAAAATCATTTCAATGGGCTATTGTGAATCTATAAAATTGGATATTTTAATTTAATTATTCTTCTATCAATCTATTAAGTTAAAAAAATTAGATTATTTATAAAATTTTCATATATTCAAGAACATAAATTAATTCATACGTTTGAATAATGTTTTTGGGATAAAAAATGATATTCACCTGTGAAAAATATGTTTTAATGTGTTTAAATTCATCCAATCAGACAATTATTTCTGTCAAATATAAATCCTTGTCTCTCTTGTAAGAATTTAAATCATATATTCATGATATATTATATATATATCATTGTGTGAAGTCCTATATTACATCATAGCATACTTATATTGTGGGATCCTTTAGAAAACATAGAAAAAATTCATACTTTTTATTGTTCTGAAATCACAGTGTTGATATCTTATATCTTACTACTTCACATAATACATGACCATAAAAATTAACCATGAACTTAACCAGAATTTATGAAAAGTTCAAATGTCATGTGGGCCAGAAAATATCCTACGTGGGTGGAAAAATCATATGATTTTTTTTTAAAATTCAAATGAAATCCCCCCAGTTAAGAATTTGATAAAATCAAAATTTTGTTTTCTCTTCTTGGAAAATTCATATGATGGGAATCCATACATTCAGCAGTAAACTCATACAATCCCAAAAAAATATTACAATCGGCCAAAGGATTACAAATTGAATTTCCCAATTTTAGGCCAACCTAATAACAATTAAATTCACCAATTTCAGTGTGGGATTATTCCATATTAATTTTATGATGAGTTATATAACCATAGTCAGAATTAAATTAATTTTTACAATTAAATTCAAAAATTCAAGATATCAATTTAACCTTTAAATTAGTCCCAAAAATTAAATAAGGACAAAAAATCATAGATTCAAAAATTTATCAAAAAAATTAAAAATTCACTTATGTTACCAGACATAAATTAAAAATCTATATTTATGATTAATTAAATGGTAAATTATTATTTAAAATAAAAAATATTCTTGAAAAATAGGACCTCATAACTCCCCCACACTTAATTTATTAAACTATGAAGAGAAAATGACATTGATTCATTTAAAGTATAGTTCTACCTAGACATAAATACACTAGATAAAGATTATAAAATAATTAATTCATTCATCATTAAAATTATTATGCCTCATCTATGAATTTCACACACAATCGTCTCTTTAATTTAATAAAAAGACTCAGTTATGGGTTTTTAAAAATAATAGAACTTCGTGTAACTAATATTTTATAGAGTCTCACATTACTAAATCCAACTCCCATTCATCTCCTTCCATGAAGTTCCTATCTATACATCTATAAAAATTACTAAATTAAATTTATATATATCATCTACTACTTATTCTTTCATGTTCTCAACTTCCAAAATCTATTCATTCCCTTTTTTAATCAACAAATATTTATTTTTTTTCAAAAATATATTTATATAAAACACTTATATGATGAGTTTTTCTAAACATAGAAATAAACCATCCCATGAAAAATGCAATCACTCAGGAAAAATTGAAATAGTCACAAAATAGAATAAATGCATGGTAATCCATCTTTCAGTACACTCTAACCCTTATTTTATGGCTAAGACTAACATGTGTTCTTATGTTGATTTTTCAAAACATATAGATTGGTTCTCGTCATGTTATTTCAATCCAACTCATATGAGAAATTTTAATTTCTTTTATATAGGGTACATATGGTTATAATCAATCAAAATGGGTGGGTTACCGAGGTTTAAGTTCAAATTTTAGTTCCTACATGTTATTATTTTAATTCAATTGTGTTCTTATTCATTTAAAACCATTTTCCTTATTTTAAAACCAAATTTCAATGAAAATAATGTGAAACCATAATAAAAAATCTTTGAATATTAAAAATTGATAAACTAATATTCCCCCACACATTCATATCACTTCTTTCTCAGCATGTCATTATTGAACTATAGTTGTCCAATATAAAACTTGTCTAAAATACGAAAAAATGAAGTAAATTAACATGTAATTTTATGTAAATATTCATAGAACATGTTTTTCAATAGCTACATTTTTCCTTTATTTAAAACCATAAACACTCAGAAGTAGGGGGAAAACTCTCAATGTAATCCTAACCTACGCGACATTATAACAGACAATGAAACCAATGAATTGCAGCATGTATTTAAGTGAATAATAAATTTAAAATATAGAAGTATCTAGATAATTTAAATTTAATGTGATAACATGAAGTTCATTATTTAATGGTAGTTATATGGATTTTATACACCCTTATTTATTCATTCTAAAATCCTTCAAAAAAATTGATTTAGTTGATTCCTATTCTCCTTAAAGGGGTGTTGTGATTCAGCTCCATGAATCTCAACTACATGAAATGGAAATGTATCTGTTACTATAAATGCCTGGATCTATTTGGAATTAGAACTCCATAATATTTTAGGAAATATTTTTTTTCAAACAAATTTAATTTCTTCGATATATTTCATTGCACAAAACATTGAGTCCTAAAAAAAGATGACATGCTAGTAAAATATTATTATTTAATATGATAGTTATCAACTAGAAAATGGAATGGCTTGTTTGAATATGATACAGTAAATTAAGAAAATATATGGTTTAAAAACATATATAAAAGGAATTATATGGTGACAATTATTTATAAATAAAAATTAAAAACCTTTTAAAAATTAATGAAATCTTGTTCTAAGAAACTATTTTTATGCACATAAACATGTTTCATCTCAATATGTTAATTAAATATCTTTTAAAAAATTATTTTAATGAAATTTATATATTTTATATTAAATGAAAATTTTAACATTCAAATAATGTGATTTATAGTCATGATATAAGAATAAATCCAATATTATGATTTAGATTATATTTTCCAAAAAAAACTTTCTCATATTTTGTGAACTTATTTTAAAAATACCTTTTTGGTATTTTAGAATATTTATATTAAATTTTTAAATTAATTTTCTATATTAAAGTGTTATAATTATATTGTAGTATTTTACTTTTAATTTTCTAAAAAGTTAATATTTTTTTAATTAATAGTCAAAAAAAAAGTTTTTAATAAAGAATTTTCATTTCATTCAAATAATATAAAAGATAAATTTTATTTTAATGTTTTTTTAAAAGTAATATTAGTCCAAATATATAATTATCAAAAAAATAATGTCACTTTAATAAATTTCAGGTTGACTTTTGATATAAAAACCTTGTAAATATTTGAGCATTTCCTCTTGGGAAAACCGCTTTTTCATCACATATTCTGAATTCATTTTAAAATAAAATTTCATCTTTTATTAATGGAATTTGGAAAAATGGATTATATATTTTTAATCATAATAATTTATATTATATAATATTTTAAACTTAATTGTTTGTTCAAAATTAATTGTAAAAATAGTAATAATTAATTATTGCAGTCAAGGTTAAAACGGGTTTACCAGGGGATAAAAAATTGGGTAAATGACCTTGAAAGTGGTTAAAAAAATATTATATGTACATATAAAGACCTTTAACCTGTAATAATTTATAATATCAAATTTTGGAATGTTTGTTCATGTGAAAAATGTGGGTATACACTCGTTTTAAAAAACATTACGTGTGTATCCTCACCCCCGCTTATAAAAAGACAACCCATATCCTACACCATTGACACATAAAAGCCATTTGGATCAATAAATACCTCACTAAATATTTTACACAAATCCCTATATAAATCCTAGAGTACTTGGTGAAATCAAAAATAAAACCTAGGATTGATTTATATTAGACCTAAAGAGGCTTTCTGAAGAAGAGGTAATGTTTAAACTATGTGTTTTAATTTACGTATTCTGTAACATTCCAAGTAAGTAATGAATAATAGATATTTTTATCTATGTCTATTAATTATTTAGATAGCGTTTTAGAGGCTTAAGATGAGAATAAATCCAATCTTAAGCCTGGAATACACTAATATTTTTTAATGATTTTTTACTGTCTTTTGATGGTAAACCATTTTTAAATCAAACTTTTGAAAATTTTATAAGCTCTATTTGTTGAAATAAACTTATTATTTATTATTGGGACATTAAAATTTACTTTGGGTAAATTTTTGGTATTTTTCAGATAAAGTTCATTTTTTAAATGAATAGTGAAAACTGTTGTATTTTAATTCGAAACCTCTTTTAATCTAATTTATTTATATTATTAGATTATCTTTTGAATTGGTTTTAAAGTTAAATTAGAATATATTTATACCATTTAATCTAATAGTGGTCGTTGGAATTAATTTCACTTTGAAATTGGACTTAAACTAGTGTCAATATTTTGATACTTATTGTTTCATAAAAACACGCTATTTGCTTTGACAGCGGGAATTAATTATTAAATTAATTAATGTAACTTATATGTTTTGAATTTTTTAAAATAGACCTCCTTTTTGAATTTTGAATATCAAATATATCTTAGGGTGAAGTTTTGGTATTTTTCTGAAAAGCTTCAATTTTTGATGAATAGTGAAACCACTAAGTGGTATTTAAAAAAACTGATTTATCGTTTAAATGAAATTTTACCACCTCTGTGTTTTGAAATTCAAAAAATCCAACATACATGGTTGTCATTAAGAAGTAAAATTTGGTTCAATGGGATTAAAATAATTTTTTGGTGAATAGTAACTATTAAGTTTTTAATCACGATTAGAGGTAATTAGTGTAATTTAAGGTAAGAATAATGTTTTAATAATATGAAATGACCTAGACACATGTCCTACAATTATTGGATATGTCATGGTTGACCACAAAAATCCATGGGTCAACTTGGGGACCCCATGGAGCCACTTTGGAAGGAAAATGACATTAATATCTTTTTATTTAATGTTAAAGTAAAAATGACACAAACATGAGTTGTTTTACTAAAACAATTTTTTACATGGGGTTATACAAGTCATATTTTTTACTATAAATATTAATTATAAAGATAAAAAAATTTCCTACATCATAGTATTTGTTTTATAATTTTTATACATTAAATAAATTAAATTATTTATGACATCATGATGATGCATCGATTACCTCATTATTTAAAGATTTAAATAAAATGAAACGATAATGTAAAATCTAAGACCTAAACTTGTCAAAAACGTATTGGATGGGTATATTTCGAACCCTTATCACCTTATACTCGAGTTATATCAATGTGGGACCTTTTAAATTCGAAACTCATTTTAAAATAAAGTAACATTTCTTTACTTTCCAAGAGTGCCCCTCCTCTCCTCTTATAAAAGGTCCCCACCTCTACCACCTTACCCACACTTCCAAAGCATTTGGCTCAGACAACCCCTGTCCATTTTGTCTCTCCACATCCCTCTATTACTCTTTTAAGCCTCACTTTGGGCAGAAGTCTTCCCAAGGAATTCTTTGAGCTCAAATCAAAAAGAGTTACCCGGTTTAAAGGTAGTGTCTTCTCTTGTGTTCTTATGTTTTATTTTACTTCTACAACCCCTTAAAATTGTTTTATTCATTTCTTTTGTAACAACACCAGTACCTTAATTATACTAAAATTTTGTTATAATAATGATTCGAGCAACACTTACACACACCTACATCTAATGGTTAAAGATAATACTGTTTCTGTGGATGGTGAATTTCTGCCTCACAAAACGATGATTGTCCAACACTCATATAACACCTTTAAAGGTGGCCATTAAGATTTCACTATATTTATATGTGATATATAATATGTTTATGTTTTACTTAAGCTTCTGTATTTTTCATTTATGGCATACCTTTATGGTTTCCATTATGGGTAAACGCGATATCTTCATTTTAGGAAGTGTGGAATACTGCCCCCTCAAAGTGATTTGATTCGTTAATACCATATGTGGTACAAAAAAAGGATGGATTTAATTATATTATATATGATATTATACTTTAATTATAATATAAATTTATATCATTATGATTCCATTCCATAAAATATGAAATAGAAATGAAAATAGTGTTCATGCGCACGTACGGCTTACCGTCTCCATGAACGGTGCATTTCATTTCTTACCTCTAAACGTTATTTAATATTATAAATGCATGTATATACTGGATATATATGATATATATGATATCTACATCATGAGTATAAATCTGGATATAATGGATACATGAAAAACTTGTAATTATAAAGATTTTATTTTTGACTCAAGTACCAATGATCGTTAAAACGACCGTTATTAACATAAATAATTACATAGTGTTCATAACATGGTAATAAGTGATATAAAAGGAATAATGAAATTGAAAAAGGTTCTTAAGAAAGTATAAATTAACCCAATTTTATTATTCATGAGGTTAAAGAACAATCGAGTCAAGTCGGACCTGAGGTATGGGACTTCGTCTCAATCTCCTTTCATTGAGGTAGATTTTGTTTTATACACAACCTTCTTTTATACGGTGTATAAACACCTTTGACTTTTACGTTTATCCAAAATGAATATTTTTTATATGAATTGTTTTACTAAACGACAAAAGGGAATGTTTTTGTCGTACATATGCGGCGACAACGACTTCTCCTCTTCCATGACCATTATTTGAGTTTCGGCTTCCTCTACAAGCCATACCTTTTTTTAAAAAGAAAAATAAATACCATGGTTTAATTTTCTTTTATTCTGGTATTGAAAATGGTTTTCATAATGTTTTATTATATCAATGTGTTGTATTGATATCTTGTGATTGAAATATGGAAATGTTATGTTTCATTTTTGCATGTTTTATGTGATACGATTATGTTATGGTTCTTGGGCATTGTTAAGAAGACGGGTGGTTCTGTGATAAACTAAGGGTGGGTGAGCCCGATATAGATATCCAATGCATTGGGTAACGCGAAGGGGTTAAACATTGAGGTTTCTCCGAAGAGATTTAGGGAATATAATGTGATGGGTATTCCAAACGTAACCAAGAGGGTTACTCCCTACGTAAGAATGTTATGAATGCCTCAGGTTACCTTTATGTCTTATGATTTCTATGATTTATTCATGATTTGATGAGGTATGTTAAAGTGGTTATGTTTTATTGGTAAAGTATGATTTCATTCTTATGTATATATGTACTAATGTTTCCTTTCCATATTTTTATATCCCTTACTGAGCTTTTTATTCTCATCCCAAGTTTTTGAAATGTTTTTTACAGGTCAAGGGAAAGGTACATGATGTGATGATAGTGTCAAGGAAGTGTCAAGAAAGAATCCATGTATTATTTTAAATATGTTTCCATTGATGGAAAAAATAAATACTATATTGTAACTACTTTGTTTAAATGTGGGATGTAATGAATGTTTTATGATCTAATTCTATAAAACTCAAAACCTGAAAATATCCTCAATGTGTAATCTTTTAATAACTCAAGATTAAGTAATGTTTAAGGCTGGGGCCTTATAGTTGGTATCAGAGGTCGGTTTAGATAACTTTAGGAGTTAGAATTCTATTAAATCATTATCCAAAAATATATTTTTTATGGTCAAATTGAAATGATATAGCATTTGAAGATTACCATGTTGCTTCATCTAAGACATGTTTGTTCAGAATGGTTTTCCGCAGAGGAAACATGGAAGCAGTGCTAGGAAGGCATATAGAAGGAAATAACCTTCTGAATCAGCATCCTGAGTTGGTCGTAATTGTAATTGAATAGTTTGTTGCAGTAATGGTGCAGTTGACTCAAGCGATAAATGGTGGTGGTATCCGTGCACGAGATCATCTAGATCAACCTCAGAGGAACATGTCAGTGGTGGAACATTTCATGAGGCAACATCTCCCATCATTCAGAGGATCATCTGACCCTGTGCTAGGTGAAGGGTGGATTAAAGCATTGGAGAATATTTTTGATGTCCTGGGGTGTTTATACAATCAAAAGTTTAGTCTTTCTATTTACTATTTGGAGGGTGAGGCAGATCAGTGGTGGTCGATGGTTAAAAATATCAGGGATGCTGATGAGATTGATTCTCTCGACTGGGATGAATTCTGAGGTATGTTTCTTGAGAAGTATTTTCCTATGGTTGTTCCACATAGGATGGAAAAACAATTCTTGGAATTGAGGAAAGAGGAAGACTCAGTGGTTGCCTATGAATAAAGGTTCACTCGATTGGCAAGGTATGCTCCAAATTTTATCTGAGGCCTTAATAGTAAAATCAATCGTTTTTAATCAAGATTAAAGCCAAAATATCGAAGTGCTTTATCTTCTCGAGCGTTCAAAAGTTATGAAAATCTTTTTCGATGTGCTGAGAAGGTGGAAATAGAGTTTTCTGATGATCAAGGGTTCTATAATGACCAACAGAACAAGAGACCGAGGTGGAAGGAGAAAGGGAAGAATTCTTCAAAAAGTTCTGATAGTAAGAAAACTAAGTTTCCAGTTTGTGATAAATGTGGGAAAAGGCATGCTGGGGAATGTCTTCTAAATTTTGGAAAGTGCTACCGATGTGGTAAGATGGGACATAAGACTCGTGATTGCACTGAAAAAGATCAAGGTGATGGTAAGTCCAAATTTTATTTACAGTTAGTGAACTGTTTTAAGAGCAATGAGATGGGTCACTATGAAAATGAGGGTCTGAAAAAGAGCTTGAGTGATGGGAAGTAGTTAGAATACAAGGAGAAAGGGGTGGTGAAATCCTTTGCAACTACTTCAGCAGATGTTGGGACATCAAATGAAGTGGTATCAGGTACTTTGTTTTTTTTTTCATATTATGCCAGTGTGTTGTTTGATTCGGGGTCTACACATTCTTTCATCTATGAAAACTTTTCTAGTAAAATGGGAATACCATCTCAAGAAATGACTCCTGAAATTTTGGTAAAAACACCTGGGGGAAATGTTGAGGCAAAAAGAATTTATAAGAATCTTCATATCCTTATCCGTGGAAAGAACCAACTTGCAAACCATGTTGTTTTACCTCTATTAGAGTTTGATGTTAACCTGGGTATGGATTGGCTCTCTATTTACCATGCTAAGATTGACTGTAGAGCTAAAGAAGTTTCTTTTCAGAAAGAATTTCAGTTTGTGTACAAGAATGAACCCTTACTGTTGATAACTTATCAAGATGCCGAGAAACTTATAAAATAAGGAAATGAATGTTACCTTGAACACATCATTGAAAACAAAGGAACTATTCAGATTAATGATGTGCCAATGGTAAATGAGTATCCTGATGTTTTTTCTGATGAGTTTCCTTGAATAATACCAGATCGGGAAGGTGAATTTACTATTGACTTAGTTCCTGAGGCTAAGCCAATTTCAAAACCCCCTTATTGAATGGCTCAAATTGAACTTTTAGAGTAGAAGGAGCAATTGCACGATTTATTAGAGAAAGGTTTCATTCGACCTTGCACATCACCATAGGGTGCTCCTGTTTTATTTTTTAAAAAGAAAGATAGTTCTATGAGACTTTGCATTGATTATAGATCCTTGAATAACATCACTGTTAAGAACAAATATCCTTTGCCTCATATCGATGATTTGTTTGATCAGCTCCAGGGAGCTCAGTATTTTTCAAAGATTGACCTGAGATCAGGGTACCATTAGTTGAAGTTAAAGAAATCAGATGTTCCGAAGACCGCATTTCGAACAAGATATGGCCATTATGAATTTGTTGTAATGTCTTTTGGGTTAACCAATTCACCTATTGTATTCATGGACTTAGTGAATATAATTTTCCATGAGTTCTTGGAAATGTTTGTGGGGGTTTTCATTGATGATATTTTGGTGTTTTCTAATAGTAAAGAGGAGCATGAAAGAGATTTAAGGGTTATTTTTCAAACCTTAAAAGAAAAGAAATTGTATGGGAAATTCAGCAGGTGTGAGTTTTGGTTGCAACAAATTTCTTTCTTTGGTCACATTGTTTCTAAAGATGGGATAACTGTTGATCCTGCAAAAACAAAGGTTGTTGAAGAATGTCCAAGACCCACAAATGTAACTGTGATTCGTATCTTCCCTGGTTTGGCAGCCAATTACCGAAGGTCTGTTAGAAATTTTTCACAGTTATCTAGTCCAATGACTAAGCTAACTCGAAAGGGTGTTAAGTTTATCTAGAAAAAACAATGTGATGATTGTTTTTAGGAATTGAAAAGAAGATTGGTGAATGCTCCAGTTTTGGCACTACCTTCTAGGAATGGTGAGTTTGTTATCTACAGTGATGCTTCATTGAAAGGACTTGGTTGCGTCCTAATGCAGAATGATCAGGTAATTGCTTATGCTTCACGTTAGTTGAAAACTCATGAGGTAAATTATCCTACACATGATTTGGAATTAGCTGCTGTTGTTTTCGCTTTAAAAATTTGGAGGCATCATTTGTATGGAGTAAATTGTGAGATATATACCGATCACAAATGTTTAATGTATATATTAACTCAGAAATAATTGAACATGAGATAGAGGAGATGGCTAGAATTAATCAAGGATTGTGATTCCACAATTCATTACCATCCGGGAAAAGAAAATAAAGTGGCTGATGCTTTGAGTCGAAAAACTAATGCTTCATTAACAATGTTGCATTTGGAATGTGATCCTTTGGTTAAGGATTTGATGAACTTTGGAATAAAAGTTTTTGGTGTAGGATGTTCTTCTATTTTGTTTCAGGTATCAGTGAAATCTTCTCTATCAGACAGAATCAGGCAAGAACATAAGCAAGACAGTGAGTTTCATAAAAAGGTAGAGCTGGTTCAGAAGGGTACTTTTCCTAAATTCAACATTGATAATGATTGTGTTTTGAGATTTGGGAAGAGATTGTGTGTGCCTTTTGATTCACAGTTGAAGAGAGAATTGTTATTTGAAGCTCATAGTTCTCCGTTTTCAGTTCATCCTGGCAGTACTAAGATGTACAAAGATCTGCGGGAGTATTACTGGTGGGATGGAATGAAAAGAGATATTGCTAATTTTACAGTGAAATGTTTGACTTGTCAACAGGTTAAAGCAGAGCGATAGTTACAGAAAGGGATGCTTCAGTCTTTACCAGTGCCATAGTGGAAATGGGAGAATATATCCATGGACTTATTTGTGGGATTCTTGAAGACAACTCGAGGTAATAATGAAATCTGGGTTATTGTTGATCGCTTGACTAAATCTGCTCATTTCCTTTCCATACGAGATACTTTTTCCCTAGATCAACTTTCCCGTTTTTATCTTAAACAGATAGTCAGGTTACATGGAATTCCTCTCTCTATTGTATCTGATCGTGATCCTAGGTTCACTTCTAACTTTTGTAAAGGCCTTCAGAAGTCGTTGGGTGCTGAATTAAATTTATTACAGCTTTTCATCCTCAATCAGATGGTCAGTCAGAACGAACAATTCAGACTTTGGAAGATATGCTACGTGCTTGTTCGATGGATTATCAAGGAAGTTGGGACCAACATCTTTCATTGGTTGAGTTTTCTTATAATAAAAATTTTCATTCCAGTATATAGATGGCACCATTTGAGGCGTTATATGGGAAGCGGTGTCGAACTCCAGCTTTCTGGGATGAAGTGGGTGAAAGGAAGTTGATGGGACCAGAATTGGTAGAAGAGTTGGCAGAAAAAGTTCAGCTAATACAGAAACACATGAGAATAGCTCAGAGCAGGAAGAAGAGTAATGCGGATAACCGGAGGAAGGATTTATCTTTCGAGGTAGGTGATCATGTCTTTCTCAAAGTTTCACCATGGAAAAGTGTGATGTGATTTGGTAAAAAAGGAAATTTGAGTCCAAGGTTCATTGGACCATATGAAATTCTCGATAAAGTTGGATTAGTTGCATACCAAGTGGATTTACCTCCGAGTTTATCTCAGGTACACAATGTTTTTCATGTTTCTATGTTAAAGAAGTAAATGCCAGATCCATCTCATGTTTTGAGTCCAAAGGTAGTTCAGCTGGAAGAGAACATTTCTTATGAGGAACAGCCGGTCCAGATTCTTGACCACAGGGAGAAAGTGTTACGAAATAAATTTATTCATCAGGTAATGGTTTTGTGGAAAAACCACATGATTGAAGAGACAACATGGGAATCTGAAAATGCAATGAGGGCTAAATACCCCCACTTATTTGATAAGTAAATAAATTACAGGGATGAAATTTTCTAAAGGGGGGAGGGATGTAACATCCCACATAAGTAATGAATAATAGATATTTTTATCTATGTCTATTAATTAATTTGATATTGTTTTAGAGTCTTAATATGAGAATAAATCCTGTCTTAAGCATAGAATACACTAATATTTTTAAAAGATTGTTTTACTGCCTTTTGATGGAAAACCATTTTTAAATAAAACTTTTGACAATTTTATAAGCTTTATATATAGAAATAAACTTATTATTTGTGATTGGGACATTGAAATTTACTTTGGGTAAATTTTTGGTATTTTTCCGATAAAGTTCATTTTTTTAATGAATAGTGAAGACTGTTGTATTTTAATTCAAAACCTCTTTTTAATCTCATTTATTTATATGATTAGATTATCTTTTGAATTGGTTTTAAAGTTCAATTAGAATATATTTTTACCATTTAATCCAATATTGGTCGTTGGAATTAATGTCACTTTGAAATTGGACTTAAACTAGTGTCAATCTTTTGATACTTATTGTTTCATAACAACACGCTATTTGCTCTGACAGCGGGAATTAATTATTAAATTAATTAATGTAACTTATATGTTTTGAATGTTTTAAAATAGAAATCATTTTTGAATTAATAATATCAAATATAGCTTAGGTTGAAGTTTTGGTATTTCTCTGAAAAGCTTTAATTTTTGATGAATAGTGAAACCACTAAGTGGTACATAAAAAAACTCATTTTTCTTTTAAATGAAAATTTACCACATAAGCATTTTGAATTTCAAAAAATCCAACATACATGGTTTTCATTAAGAAGTAAAATTTTGTTCAATGGGATTGAAATAATTTTTTGGTGAATAGTAACTTTTATGTTTTTAATCGCGATTAGAGGTAATTAGTGTAATTTAAGGTAAGAATAATGTTTTAATATTATGAAATGACCTATACACATGTCCTACCCTTATTTAATGTGTCATGGCAGACCAATACAATACATGGGTCAACTTTGGTACCCCATGGAGCCACATTGGATGGAAAATGACATTAATATCTTTTTATTTAATGTTAAAGTAAAAATGACACAAAAATGAGTTGTTTTACTAAAACAATTTTTACATGGGGTTATACACGTCCTATTTTTTACTATAAATATTAATTGGAAATCTAAAACGATTTCCTATATCATAGCATTTTTTTATAATTTTTAGACATTAAATAAATTAAATTATTTATGACATCATGATGATGCATCGATAACCTCATTATTTAACGATTTAAATAAAATGAAAAGATAATGTAAAATCTAAGACCTAAACTGGTCAAAAACCTATTGTATGGGTATATTTAGAACCCTTATCCCCTTATCCTCTAATTATATCAATTTGGGACCCTTTAAATCTGAAACTCATTTTAAAATAAAGTAACATTTCCTTACTTTCCAAGAGTGCCCCTCCTCTCCTCTTATAAAAGGCCCCCACCTCTACCACCTTACCCACACATCCAAAGACTTTTTCCTGGCCAAACCCTGCCCATTTTGTCTCTCCACTTCCCTCTCGTAATCTTTAAAGCCTCACTTTGGGAATAAGTCTTCCCAAGGAAGCCTTTGAGCTCAAATCAAAAAGAGTTACCAGATTTAAAGGTAGTGTCTTCTCTTGTGTTCTTGTGTTTTATTTTACTTCTCCAACCCCTTAAACTCTTTTTATTCATTTATTTTGTAAAAAACATGTATCTTCCATATACTATTATGTTGTTATAATAAGGATTCTAGCTAAACTTACACACACCTACATCTAATGGTTAAAGAACATATTGTTTCGTGGATGGCGAATTTCTGCCTCACGAAATGATGATTGTTCAACACTCATATAACACCTTTAAAGGTGTCCATTATGATGTAACTATATTTATATATGATATATAATATATTTATGTTTTACTTAAGCTTCTGTATTTTTCCTTTATGGAATACCTTTATGGTTTCCATTATAGGTAAACGCAATATCTTCATTTTAGAAAGTGCGGACTACCGCCCCCTCAAAGTGATTTGATTCGTTAATACCATATGTGGTACGTATAAAGGATGGATTTAATTATATTATATATGATATTATACTGGAATTATAATATAAATTTATATAATTATGATTCCATTCCATAATATACGAAATAGATATGAAAGTAGCGTTCATGCGTACGTACGGATTACCGTCTCCATGAACGGTGCATTTCATTTTCTTACCTCTAAACGTTATGTAATATTATAAATTCATGTATATACTGGATATATGTGATATATATGATATCTACATCATGAGTATAACTCTTGATATAATCGATACATGAAAAACTTATAATTATAAAGAGTTTATTTTTGACTCAAGTACCAATGATCGTTAAAATGACCGTTATTAACTTAAATAATTACATAGTGTTCATGACATGGTAATAAGTGATATAAAAGGAATAATGAACTTGAAAAAGGTTCTTAAGAAAGTATAAATTAACTCATTTTTATTATTCAAGAGGTTAAATAATGATCGAGTCAAGTCAGACTCGAGGTATGGGACTTCCTCTCAATCTACTTTCATTGAGGCATATTTTGTTTTATACATATCCTTCTTTTATACGGTGTATAAAACCCTTTGACATTTACATTTATCCAAAAGTAATATTTTTTATACGAAGCCTTTTACTAAACGAAAAAAGGGAATGTTTTTGTTGTACGTATGCGGTGACAACGACTTCTCCTCCACTGTGACCATTATTTGAGTTTCGGATTCCTCTACAAGCCATACCTTTTTTTTAAAATAAAAATAAATACCATGTTTTACTTTTCTTCTATTTTGGTATTGAAAATGGTTTTCATAATGTTTTATTATATCAATGTGTTGTATTGATATCTTGTGATTGAAATGTTGAAATGTTATATTTCCTTTATACATATATTATGTGATACGATTATGTTATGGTTCTTGGGCATTGTTAAAAAGACGGGAGGTTCCGTGATAAACTATGGGCGGGTGAGCCCGATATAGCTCTCCAATGCATTGGGTAATGCGAAGGGGTTAAACGTTGAGGTTTCTCCGAAGATATTTATGGAATATACTGTGATGGGTATTCCAAATGTAACCAAGAGGGTTACTCCCTACATAATAATGTTATGAATGCCTCAAGTTACCTTTATGTCTTATGATTTCTATGATTTATTCATGATGTGATGAGATATGTTAAAGTGCTTATGTTTTACGGGTAAAGTGTGATTTCATTCTTATGTATATATTTAATCATGTTTCCTTTCCATATTTTTATATCCCTTACTGATCTTTTTATGCTCATCCCATGTTTTTGAAATGTTTTTCACAGGTCAAGGGAAAGGTACATGATGTGATGATAGTGTTAAGGGAGTGTTAAGAAAGAATCCATGTTTTATTTTAAATATGTTTCCATTGATGGGAAAAAATAAATACTATCTTGTAACCACTTTGTTTAAATGTGGGATGTAATGCATGTTTTATGATCTAATTCTCTAAAACTCTAAACCTGAAAAGATCCTCAATGTGTAATCTTGTAATAACTCATTATTAAGTAATGTTTAAGGTTGGGGCCTTATATATTCTCATAAATCATTAATATTCGATTCAATTATTATTATATAATAACAAATATATCTCCCATATACTGAAATGTTATTATGTTTATTTCATAACTTATATCCGTCATAGACTATTGATCATGTGTATAGAGGGCTATTTCCTCACAAACCGATGTTATTTATTTTCCATAACCACCTCTCACATTTGGATATAATGATATACATAATGTTGATATACTATATTTATGATATTATTATATATATTCAATTATAATACTACATATAACTTATTACCTCTCAACCTGTTGGAAAAACAATAACGTCTCTCATGTGTACGGAAGACTGTCACCTCGCATGCTGATGCGATGTGTTTTTCATTTTTATTTTTCAGGGATGATAATATAAATACATTAAATCAATATATATGATATTTATAAAAAATTTATACATATTTATATAATATATCCCATATACCTTATTACATTCTATTCTACGTGGGATATGATAACATCATTCGAGCTTATTACGGACTAGGTGAGGAATACATGTAGTATTTTAATGTGTCTGGGATCAGACAATGAGTAGTGTTGATGCAGGGGTATATTTTTGGTGTATAAGTCTCAAGAAATTAATCCACATGAATGGAAATACCCTACTCATGACAAAAATTTGTAATTAGTGGTTTATGATTTAATTTTTTGGTTTCATTATCTGTTGGGTGAGAATTTTTTGATGTTTACCAATCATAAGAGTTTGACATAGATATTTTTGTATAGAGATGGGAATATATAGAAGTAGATATGGGTAAAGTATATGAAATTTTTTGATTTTGAGATAAAATACATGCATGGTAAATGGAATTGTGTGTCTAACACTTTGAGTATGAAAACTCAGACTCATGAATTTCCTGAGTCTAGTCTTGAGTGGAAGTTGTTGACTTTACTGAATGAAATTCAGGTGATAGTTCAATATAGTCAAAAGAAGCTAACTCTAATATCAATTTAATTGGATTCTACACTTTCTATCCATATTAAAGATAGGTAGTATGAGTATCAAATGTTTTTTAACCTAAGGTAATGTATTGAAGGTGGGAAGTCACTTTCCGATTTTAGCATAGATGAGGATGAAATCATATATGTTAGGAATCTGGATGTTATCCCGATGAGTATGTGAGAAGAGATGATGTGGGAACATCATTCCACGAAATGGGGTGTACGTATAGGTGTAAAAAAGTTATTCCATGAACTATGATGACATTTTTGGTGATCGAGCATGAAAATTGAGATTGTAGTGTTTGAGACCTGATTCTTCTTCTGTCAAAAGGTGAAGAAATAGCATCAACAACATGGAGGTTTTCTGCAACTATTTTCCATTCTAGAATGGAAGTGGGCTGACATAAAAATTTATTTTATGGTATTTCATCCAATGATGCCTGAGGAAAAAATATTCTATCTGGGGTTTTTGGATCAACTAATGAAATTAGATCATTTCTTACCAATATGGGAAACCTTCTTAGTATAGAAGTTGGGTGAACTGTATGTTTGGGAGATAGTCCATCTACACGAGGACCCAAGGAATTTAGTTTCATACCATGACTCACAATTTACTTCTTTATTTTTTAGGGGCTTGGATAAGTCACTTAGTACAATGGTATTATTGAGTACGTCCATTCACCCAAAAATAGATGGGATGTCAGAGCATACCAGACAAGTGTTTGAGGATTTTTTTCAAGAATTTGTTGTTGAATTCTTTGGGACATGGTAAAATCTATTGTATTCAGTGTATTTTTTCTATAAAAACTATTATTTAGAAACTATTCATAAATAACCATACTAGGCTCTTTGTGGTAGGATATGCAGATCACCGCTATGCTAGATAGAGGCCGGCAAGATACAGTTGTTGGGACCAATCCTGGTGCAGGAGACATCAGAATAAGTTTATCTGATTCGGAAACATATGGATAAAACTCAAAGTTGAAAAAATTCATATGATGACTGACAGAGAATACCCTTAGATTCTATAGATGGTGATCATGTATTCCTTCACGTGTCACCTAGGTTGGGACACAACACGATATGAAGACATGGTAAGTTGGCACCCAAGTTTGTTAGACCTTTTGAGTTTGTGGATATAATAGTCCCAATAGTATTTTACAAAACAAATAACACACACTACATGATTTTTACTATGTATGAAATCATTAAAAGTATCACCCTAACCCTTCTCATGTGATCGAGGCGGATAATGTTGATCTTGAGGTAAATGCATCCTTTGAGGAGCATTTGATATGTGTGTTGGATCATAGTGAGAAGTTGTTTCAGGTAATGATGGTGTCGATAGTGTTTTTATTTTGGAAACATGGGAATGTGAGGGAGGATACATGGGAAAGTGAAGTATATAAGTTGTCTCAATGGTACAATCTTTTGTGCTCGGAATCATAGAGAATCCTGAGAGTGTAGCTTGAGGACACACTGTAATAATGTGGGGAGATTATAAGATCATGAAAAATTATAGTGTTGGTTAAAACTTAATTTTAGGGACTCTTTTATATTATTTGAGTATATTTGGTTTTGTTTTTACCTTGATTTGTTTTGGGTGAATTTTGATAAAAATGGAAGAGAAAGGGTTGTGCACAGTTTGCATATAGTTAGGTAAAACTGTGCTACCCAGCCCATCTAACCATGCGAACCTAGGAAGAGTGGATTTTTATGTCTATCACATGACTTTAAAATAATTTCTCCCTAAAAGGTGTAACTATGCACCACTAAAAATAGTAGGCACACAATTGGAATACGGTTATGGAAAACCGTAGACCTTAGCCTAGCTAAATGTGTGTGGAATTAAAATATGTCAAAAAATATTTAAAAATATCTTACAACCCCTTAATTAACTTCAAATAAACCCCCGTTGGACCATAGGTGGTGTGTCAAAATTTTGTAGATCTTAAAAAGAATAGCATTCCCTCCTTACCTCCATTCTTCCAAAATTGAAGCTCAGTTTGAATATCTTCTTCTCTACTTATAAGGGAAACAAATCCCTTTCCTTTCTCATTCATCCTCCTTCCTTATCTCATTCTTTTGGTGGGATGTAATATTCTATTTTTAGATATATATATCAATTTGGTAAGTCTATATCTAGTATTTTGTATCGAGATTTATAATTAAGATATCTTGTTTGCTTTAATCTTGATTTAAGCTCTTGATATTCAGATCTAGATTTGCGTCGTTGCGCTACTCAATTTTTGGGGACTTCTTTTGGGAGATCCTTTATCGAAAAATAAGGGGAGTTGTTCTAATAATTAATTCCCAATTCATTATTTTTATTATGTTTATGAAATAGTAGAATTGACGTACTTTTTTCAATTTAAGTTCTTGATAAAATTAACTAACATGGGTGAAATAACTAATGGAAGAATTATGAAATTGAGGGAATTGGGATTAATTAACTATGTGGTTAATTATGTGAGATTTATATTATGAATTTTTATAATTATTTTCTCAATGAATTATGTTATATTGATATTTTTTGTTTCGATATTTAATTGTATACTTAATTATGATAATATTTAATTGTTGATTTGAGATGATAAATTGGGGAATTAATTACAGATTTTAAGTTGTGAGTACTAATTGATTAATTAATGGTATTGATATACTTAAATAATTGGGGAATTGACTGAAAAAATAAATTTTTGAATTAGTAACAAAATTGGATTAGTTAATTATTTTTTATATTAATTAATATTATTGATGTGATGAGTTAATTTATATATCGACTAATAGAATTGTTGAGTTTAACAAAATGTTGAATTAGTAATGGAATGTATGTGGATAATGAATTGTCAAATTAATTTTGTTTTAAAAAATGGGAACATGGTCATTCTAATGTGTGATGTTTGAATGGGAACATGTTCATTAAAATGTGTTAACTAATTAAAACATGGTCATTCTAATATGTTATGTGCGAATGGGAATATAGAAATTCAAATGTTAAGAATACTAACATGATAATTTTATTTTGTGATGAATTAATGGAGACATGGTCATTAAAATATATGTTAAAGAATGGGAACATGGTCATTCCATTATGTGTAGTAAGAATGGTAACATGATATTCAAGTAAGAATTAATGAATAGTAAAAATATACTCCATGATATGAACTCACATGAGAATACATCAGGCTCTAGCTTGCGCCAAAATAGGTATTGAGATGTGATATCACATTTGACTACTTAGGGCTCCCACATGAGATGATGTAGTCATTAAGATATGATATTACCTAGGAACACTTCGGGCTCTGGTATGAGCAAAAGTTGGCTTTGAGGTATGGGTGTCCTTAGGAACCATGGAGTTAATGTGGTTAGGTAATGAATAAATAATAATGTGAAAACTATTTACATGTCCATTGTACTTATTTAATTATATAACTAAATACACTATTATTTTATTGGATTTGTTTTAGACTTCGTTTGTGGTAGCCTACCGAGTTGTACTCAGACCCTACTTGGGTTTCCATATTAGTGCCTAAATATACTTTATTACTGCAAGATAGGTCAAGGTAAATGGACTTGTGTTAGATGGATGATTTGTATATGGAGCTTTCATGATGGAACCATATGTTGTTTGGGACCCTCAAGGGAGTCATTGGTGTCTTTTTTTTTGTTTTTATTTTAGACACTTGAAGCTTACATTAGCATGGAATTTTTTCTTCTTTAGATCGATATTGTATTTTCTATATTGATTATCTTGATATATTTGGTGTTTTAATGGCTATATATTCTTCCAATATTGTTTATTTTATTTAGATGTTGTATTACTTTGATAAAAGAGGGTATAGTTTCTCCATGATCAACTTATCATACCCTTTCTTCTAGTCGATAGTCTCAGACATACGAGGAGGCACGCATGAGGTCATGTGACCGACCAGCTTGGGGGATTAGTGTGTGTCACCCATGTTAGTACATTATAAAATCCAATCCTTTAACATCAAATAGTTAAACAACTATATAGGTTTTATTTCCTTTTATAAATTCAATTGGTTAGCTGATAGTTTTGGAATTTTTTACAAAAATATTCAATAATTGAGGGATAAAATTATCATATTTTTTAAGTATTATTGAATGTTTTCAGGTCTAAATGTCCTTTACATATAAATCTATATAAAAATTATTATCTCACACATAACCTATTCTTCAAGGATACAACTCCTAATCACATGGTCACTATATATCTTTTAGAAATAGGTTTCCTCTTATGCCTAATATTTTGATTCAAATTTCAATTTAAAAGTTTTTTGTATAATAAGGGGGAACATTTTATGTAACCAATAATTCACTATATCAATATACTAGGGAACTTGGGTGAATGTTTACAAAATCTCCATGTGTAAAGAATCATATAATGTTGTCTCTATGGGATTTTTTAACTTCACAATGTGGGCCAATATGGTCATATGATCTATAACTAAATTCTTTTATCCCTTATGGTTATTAACCACTATATATAAATATTGTAACAATAATATTCATTTCACTAACCACAATTATTATTTTATCCTTCTTGACCAAATACCTTAATGTCACTTGGTCTCAAAAATAGATACATTATTTAAATAAATATTTTTTCATTCAAAATATCACCCACGTCATAGAGAAAAAATCAATGAGAAATAGATAGTCTGTAATTTTTATCCTATAAATAATATTTCATTATTACATGTCTTCACATCGGGTTCACCATTTTTGTTTCAATTGAATGATCAGTTGCATAGTATGAAAAAATAGTATGATAATAATTGGATAGTGTATCCTTTTTATACTATAAATATATTTTCATAGTATAATTATATCACATTAGGCTTACCATTTATGTTTATATTTCATTAAAACTCTTAGTGGTTCCCACATCCATAACTAAGTACGGGCCTATTTTACATTGGTACGTGGTCTGTTGAGCTGTCAAACCCAATGGACCTTAGGAACTCACATTGGTAAACATGATGGGAGGTCGATCTCATCACCCTAATTTGGGGGAAAATTTTCCCTACTATTGAAATCTCTTATAGATTTAAATATGTTCTATAATGTCTTCCTAATCACGATATGTGATCGGTTATGATAAAAAATGATCGAATGTTGAATATTATCATGTGTGAAGAGGGTCTTTTAATTATTAGACTTGTACGTATCTAAGGTTATTCATCCATTTCCCATTAGTGGGTATCTGATTATATTTTTAAGCCATATATCCATAACCCTGGGATTTTATAGCAATCCATGGTGATGATTAATATTCTATGGATGGAATTGAACCTTTATGAGGTATCCTATATATCCTATTTTTATCATGAACCAAGAACCAAAAAGTTTGTTGAACCCATGAAGTATAACATCATTTTTTAAGGAAATATATAAGAGAAATTTGTCACTAGGTATTGAGATCAAGCCTTAGAGTGGCTCCCTATGTATCCTGGATATGGAAAGAATCGGAGTCATCTTAGTTCAATCACAAACTTGGGACATTCCCTATTGTGGATTCCCTTGGAGCTTGGGCCTTAAGAAATAATCATAAATATCCTTATTATGAATGAAATTCTATTTATCATAGTTTAGTTTGATCAGGTCTTACATAGAGAGGTTTCCCATATATATACATCATACTAGGTTATCATGTCTTGGGACATTTGGTTGACATGGTCTAATTGCCTGCCTAACATTTTATGACTATCATCCTGACATATCTGAGGATGTCTGCACATGTCTTGGTTTCTTATAGGGCATGTCTATGGATAATCACATGATCTAGTTGACTTTTACAACAATTTTTTTATGATATTAATGAAATGTATGGAGACCATTTCATGATGAAGTATTACATTTCCGGAGGATGTCGTGTGATCTGAAACTTATTTGGATGATGTCGTATGGTCAAGGATGGCATATATGAATGTTGAATCATGACCTGGATAAATTTTCTAGAGTATATCATGAGATCATGTATGGCATTCCTAGAGAGTGATCCATGATGTAGGTGAGTTGTCTGGAGGACATTCAATGACCAAGGTTTTCATGTCAAAATGACATCATGAGACCTGTATGACATATACTAAGGATGATGCATGACCAAGGATGTCATGTCTAAATGACATTGTGAGACCTTGCTAACTTTTACAGAGGACATTGCATTAACAAGGATGACATTTCTAAATGATATCATAAGTCCTGGATGACTTTCCTGGATGATATTTCATGTCCATGGATGGAATTTCAGAAGGGCATGGTGGGACTTGTCTGGCTTGACCAAAGGACGACACATGATAATTTATGGAATGTGTGAAAGACATCACAAGACCAAGATCACTTTTCCTAGTGTCTCCACATATCTTCGTTGACATGTTTAAAGTACAATGCATGATCAAGGCATACGAGCCTAAAGTAATTCTCAATACATTAGTTCTATGTCATGGTGCCTCCACATATCATGGGTTACATGTCAAGAGGTAATAGAATTATCATAGATGGAAATCCTTGAGGTATTTAAAGACATGGGTGGAATTCCTAAATGGCATCATGTGTATTTATTGACCTTCCCAAGGGACATCGCATGATTCAAAGGGCATGTTGAGGGACCATCAAATGGCTTGAGTGACAAATCCAGATGTTATCACATGATCTGTATAAGTCATGTGAAGCGAATGAAGATTAGTGAATCTGTCATCACATAATCCTCTATATTTTTCATCTTTTATTCCATACAGTATTTCTTATATTACTCATGTTTTTCTAGTTTTGGCTTGTTTTAGGTTTTCCATGACCCGAATGACATGCAGGACCTTCGTCTAATAATTCATCTCACACTCTTGAAGTTCTTTTAATGATTTATTTAGTGATAACATGAAGCATATATGAATGTTTTGTGATCCTTTTGACCATTCCCAATATTTTTCCTAGCATAATACCTTTTTGATCAAATGACTAGATTATATGAGAATCACTCTCATACGCTCCCATGTGTGAAGGATCGTGGATGTGTTTTTGTGATGAGGGGGTGGTTTTATAGGCCTCCCCTGGGGTATACACCACCTAGTGCAGCACATATCTCATGGATTCATGTAGGATTTGATGGAGGTTTTTTTTCATGTTCTTCAGTTGATCTTGTTTTGGGTCATTCATAGCCCCGTGTGAAATTCAGAGAATGTGAGAATATTCCACATTTTCCATTTTATTAGACCTAGGAATGTCAATTGGATTTTTCCTAAAAATTTCGACATATCAAGTAACGTTTTCAAGACCGGGATGACATATCTTGGGGTATTCATGAGGTTGAATTTGGGAAGGATTTCACATGTTAAGGATGACTTGTTTGGGGTCTTTTGAGAGACAAAGGTTCCTTTCCATGAGGAATTTCAAGAGATTATGTTGACATTTTGAGGGGACCACAATAAGATCTGTGGTGATATTCGATGGCTTATATCCCATTTTGAATGAAGTTCTGGGTATCTCTATTTTCAATAAGTTTTTGTTTTTCCACTTTTTATCTTATTATTTTGTTTACAAGGGATAGTGATCTCGCAAAGTTGTGCGACTGTTGTAGAATAATATATATCTCCTTGTATGTGATGTGTTGCATAACCAATAATGGGTCTTGTGTTGATATGTGAGTAATGTCATGGATAACCTATCTTCTTATCTATGGATCTGAAGTGGTTGCGCATAATTGAATGGATATGTCTGAGACCATTCGCATGACTGTGGTGACATGATAATATGATATCACACGATAAGGTGGAGATGCTGCTAGGGGATACATGGTAAATTTTGAACCACATGATTGTGTCATATGAATATAAACGACCACATAACTTCTCCCTATTTTCCATATTTTCATCCTTTTTTGTAATTGTTCATAATGATTGTTAGGTTCTTTCCTATTGACAAGTCTCATAGTGTGGATGACCTCATCCAACAACATCTTCATGATCACCAATGTTTTTCAGGATGCCTTTGAAAAAACAAGGAGGCATGTATAAGGGGATACACATAATCTTAGGATGATCATGTATTGTGAATTACACATTCACATGACCTTATAATATCATGTGATCACATGTCCTTTTGAGGCTTACATGATCCACGTGTTTTCACCATATTCTCTTCTTTTTCTGTGGATAATATTATACCCATACTTCGTGTATTTCTCCCACTATAGATTTGACGAATCTAACATGGTGGGAATCATCAAATCCCCCCCCCCCTAGAGTGAGATCAGTAGGGATAAGGACCCACTAATGATGAATGTAAATACCTACAAGAATAATTGGGGATTTCCTATTTTCAGTGTCTTGAGTGAAGTTATGCCTTATAGTAGAATTCTAGTATTTCATGGAGTTCCATATAAATAGGGGCAATGTGGGGGATGGTTCACTGATGTATTTACCTTCCCCATTGATCTTAAAATTGTTTTCTGTATTTTAACCCCTTCATGTGGTATTTCATGAGAACTGATCACGAGACATGTCCATGAGTCTGTTAGCGAGAATAGTTTTGCAATATCTTTTTTTTAATACATTCTTAAACCAATAATGAATCAAATGTCAATAATTTCTTGATCATTAGTCTGATTCATTGGATGAATGGGTATCTAGATGGTTTTTATGATCCATTATCTCTGTAATATGATCACTCAACTACCATGTGGTTTGCATGACCATGTCAGGGTCATAAGATTTGGATTCTTATGACTGGTTGTGTGTTAACAACTTCTAATGTGTTTCATGCAGCCTTTGATATCTCTTTATGTTATTATATTTTCAAGACCAATATCAGGTCATCTGAGCATATATTCTTTCATGGTCAATGTGATTCACATATTTCTATTGGGGTCATTCATCTATTATGAAGAGAAGTTTTTCTTGTTTGTAATATTCCACTTACTTTTGTCAGGATGGATTCTAGCTTGAGTGAATCCTCCACTATATCTTTCCATTGGTCCATGATTATTCTAAATCATAACGCTGACCCTAAATATCATCAATATTCTGAAAATAATGATTTTACAAATATTATTAGATCTTAACATCTACGATATACTTTATCACACTAGCATCACCAATACGGATTCCCACTATTGGATGATGTTTTCATTTCTTTTCCTGACTATAATCCTATATATTGTTGGATTTCAAATTCACTTGATTTTATTTAGATGATGATTACTAAATATAACCAATTGGTTTCACCATGGACTCAAGGGTTTTCCTATATGTTGGAAAACTCCCCTCTAGGTCCATACAACTTTTTTTTCACACACCATCCCAATGCACAATGCTACTCAATAATATTTTCCTCTTCATTGAAAAATACAGGCATCTTCCATTGTATGAAATGGGACATGCACCCTAGTGTAATTTTTTTTTGATGAATGGGTGGGGCCAGTTTTGGTTATAAAAAGCTGTTAAAATTTTTGAGAATAGAAACACGATATCCATCCTTATTAGGTATGGGTTTCCAATTTCATTATATACCATCAATTGTATATTCTTATAGAATTTATTAGTTTTTGGTTCCCTAGTACCAATTCATTCCATCTATCCCATGGTGAAACAGGAATCATCCTTTGGAACATCTATTGACTGGGCTCAATATCCCCCTTGGGGAGATGTATGAAGAGTTCCTTCCTACTATAGATGTCTGAGAAAACCACAAAAAAACCTATCATTTTGAAAAGTTAGATTGTCAACATTATGAAATAAATTTAAGGAAGCAACTAAATATGTTTTTAATAATATCTATTAATGATTGGATCAATATTTTCTTATATCACAATGGAGTTCAGCTGACCATTTTACATCCTCATTAATTCCCTTCTCTGCATGTTCGTGATAGTGTCAAGTCATATTGGGAAATCCTAGAATGAATGGAATATGCCACATGGGGATATTGGGTGAGATTGTAGATATCACATAACCTTATATGGGTGGGTTTAATGGATAAGTTCTTTAATGGGTGGAATTTCCCAAATGGGGTTGCAGACTCAAAAATCTGAGTCAGTACACTAGTATTGGAATATCAAGTTGTAGAGGGGAGGCCTCTTAATCTAGATGTACTGGTTCTCACAAACCAATAACATTTTCTAGGCCATATCGAATAGGAAAATGTATCATATATGATTGGTGGTCCTTTATATTTTTTCATGACTGGATTGGGTAGAATTTCTACAATTAAAAATTAACATAACCATACCAAGATCCCTAACACATCATTCCTCCCCACAATTGCTAATCTTTTCTAGGGTTGATGTAAATTTTTAGGTCCTTGTGAGGTCACTATCATATAGATCCATTCTTATCATTTAATCTTCATTTCTTATCATATACCAACTAGGATAGTTGGTGATAATGAAGGAGGCTCTCTTGATGAACAGTCATACAATATCTCTATTTGGGATGGGGTTCTCATAGACATGATGGATGATTTAATTATTTTTTATTCATATACCCCTTACTAGTTTTCTCATCAATTTGGATACATCTAAGGGTTTATCTCATCCTCTCATATGTCATATGTGGAGAATGACATCCTGGTATTATCTTTTAATTTTGGTAGCATTGGCGATGAGGACACCAATACTATGATTATTATTTACCATTTCACACCCCTCTCTTAAAAGATTTTTATTATTCATAGACATGAGTGGAATCCTGAGTGGTGTGCTGAATAGACTGGTCATTCATGTGGATAGTCCATGTGCTTCACCAACCCCTTTTTCGGTAGTAATAGTGGAGTTGGTTCAATATATGGGTGTGTCTTCGAGGAATAATTCCCATTATAATAATGACTATCCCATTAGTGGTGGATAATATTTCATGGAAGCTATTCCTTTGACATGAGGAAGGGATGATGAATCTATTAAAAGAAGAGTATATGGGGATTCTATTCTCACTTCTTCAACAGCTTAGCTAATTTTCCATTTCTTGACATACTTACTTAAATTGTTACATAGGACCACACACGGAATAAGATAATCAAGAAATATATTCACATCATAATATCTAAGACTCCACTAGAAACATTTTGTGTCTACAAATAATGTCTTCACTAGCTCTTTCATGATTTAGGGTTGGGAATCATTGACTAGAATCCATTATAAGAAATATTGTGATAAATAATTTTGATTCAGAAGGAGTTGGATACTAGAAAGAGGAACCTGTTTGATATAAATTAGTGGAATACCTTATATGAACTAAGGAATGATTATTTATAGTCATTGGAAGAGATCCTTCTGATCATATCTTAGTTTCACACCCAAATAGACGTATTTCCTCTTATATTGTGAGATTTTTTTCTAATCCTTGAAAATGGTATCATTATTGTGTTTTATTTTAGTGTCTTCTAGCTCAGACCATCTATTGTTTCATTTTATGGTCATTTCGCTCAAACATTCTTTCTTTTTTTGTTGGGTCTTTTAGATTTAACCTTTTATTTCTATTATTTAGGGTCTTCTATATTAGACCTTCTATTGATGTTTTAAGGGTCTTATAGATTATAAATTCTATTGTTTTATTTTAGGGTCTTCTGGCACAAACCTTAAGATTCCAAACAGTATAAATTCTTGCTTCCAAGACATGATTGATGAATATGGAATGTGGGACATATATGCTTGGGGTGACCCAAAACACCCTATGATTATGAGTTCTATCATTGTGTTTCTAGGGCTCATGAGGATTAGAGTTCCTTTCATAGAAGTAAGATATACCCCTATTTGGTATTTCTATGCCCTAATGCATCAAAATAATGGTTAAATAGAGTTGTCTGACACTATTTTATAAGGGCCAGGATAGATTTACAAGGTTGTATCGGTAGTTGGAAAAATACTGTAGAAGTTGAATCCACCGAGACAGTTGAAATATGGGTTATCTCAATCATGTATCTAAGATCTTGAATTGTTGAATAATGGGATAGGGCATACATACTTAGGATGAACCAAAATTCACTATAGTTCATGGTTCCACTATGATGTCATAGGGGCTCAATAGGATAAGACTTCCTTTCCTATAAGGGGTAGATTCCACTTACTGGTAGGTCAAATACATTACGCATGAGTTTATAGGTCATAAATGCATGGTCAAGTATAGTTGATCCCCACATTTTTCGGAGGGACATGAAAGATTTTCAAAACTCAAAATTCTATTCAATGAAGTGGGGTATGGATAAATGGCTATCCAGGAAAGGTGTTGGGACCCTACGGTTGTTTTTCTTTTCAAGCGAGGTTTGGTTCCTAGACCACGTGGTTTCGAATTACGTAGTGAGGGTCATCAAAAGGTTCTAGAATGGAGTGCCACATTCCTACTTTGAGAAATGGTACAGAATCTGTTGAGATGATCTCAAGGATTTCAAATCCACCTGAATATTCTAATTATGGTAATTGTAAATCATGGTCCAAAGTGCTTGGGTCATTAGTAATAATATGTGAAAATCCTGCAGAAAATGGACCCAAAAACTATAATTTGTTGAGTTTATCCACGATGATGTTAGGCTCAAAAGGATCAGAAATCCATTAATATAGGGACATGATGACTCTATTTGGGATTTCAAATCCCCTATGCATCAATTGTATGTTTAACCAAATAGACTATTCCCCGTTCCAAGTTATGTGAAAGGTTTATAGCAATCTAATGCAATCAAATCGTGATGTGTGATTTTGGTAAAATCAAATATTTAATTTTAAAGGTTTGATCACAATAAAATATGTTTCACCATATACTGAGCATGTTATTTTAATGTTGAGATATGTAAATCCATTACTCTACCTTTTTCATGGACAAGGGAGTCATGTGATCATGTCATGAATTTTACTAGGGCCAAATATTGGTCCTTAAGAGATTTACGCCATATTAATTTCTGCTCTAATTTTTTTCTAAACTCTAGAGATGAAGAGTTTAGTAAGAGGAGACATCAGTTATTATCAGGACACCTTTTGGGTTTTTAAAATAGAAATTATTGGGTCTCTCTTACTAAAAATTTTGGTTCTAGAGATTTAGATGATCAAAGGGTAATTTTTAATTTCATACAGCTTAGACCATGGACCTGGTAGGAGGGGAATGTTACATAAGATCCTAATTTGGATAACCATAATCAATAGTACTCTGAAATCCTAATTATTTGTAGATTAAAAGTTTATAAATCATGGATCATGGATTTTAGGTCATGAGTAATGATATGGGACAATCATGTCATGGATTTCCCAGACCAACCCCAATAGTTTTGTCCTTCCATGATGATGTGAAGTTCACAAAGGTGACAAATCCCTTCTAAATTATCCATTTTTGGTATGTTAACACCCTTATGCATTAATAGTAAGGTAAAATAGATATATATATATATATATTGAATTCCATGGATCATGAAAGGTTTTTGGAAATACTTGGTGCTCAATACATGAGGTGTGATTCATGGGATGAGAGATTTAAAAAGGTGATGAAAACACCCCACTCACTAGTTGACCAGGGATATGGTATTTTGCTTCTTTGAAATGGAATGAAAATGAGTGATGGCCGGTACATTTTAACATAATGTAGTGGGATTAATCTATAATGAAGATTTAATTTCATGAAAAATAAATGATTTCCTTTCAATTTAACTGCATGTGGTGAGTACATTTTCCTTTCCTTATGGTTTAACATCATGCAGTATGGAATTAGGAACCTTCATGAAAATTGTGCAAGATATCCTTGGGGACACATTTCACTAGTTGGAGATTTTAAATATTTGGAGAATAATTTATCCATTAATAGGCTTATTGGTGGGTATTCAGATGTTAGGGCCATACCTACAAAGATGTATCACGTTCATAAAAAAATTTGTATGTAGATCGGACATGCACATAGGAAAAATGATCTTTTGTGATTTATCCCTCTTATAAAAGTGATATATACAATTTTTTCATGAATTTTGATGTATTGTTCATAGAAAATTCACTGTATATACCCAGTACATTTATAGTTAGGGGTGAATTTTTATCATTTTATATGTTTCATATGAACTTGGGATTGAGGGTCTCGGTGTCCTACATATCCAGTGACAACAGGAATGAAGCCCTCCATAGTTTTTTTCATGAAATTTCATTGTGTAGTTCTAATCCATACTTAGGTATTTGGAATTTTATATCCTTGATAGACCCAATAATTTGATATCTAGATGCCATTACGTATCCTACAGTAATAGTGATCAAGACACATGTATTTCTTTATTAGGAAACGCTCTACACTGGTCTTACCCATCTGCACAGGGGGGGGATTGTTCCCATTGATTGTTGTTGGTGGGCCTATGATTATAGATCTAGACACAAATATAAATCTCATGATGATAGTAATAAATCCATAGTATTTATTCATAAAACATGTATTTTAACATCATGAGGAAAAGAGGTAGGCATCCCGACATGAAAATGGAATATTGTGACTGGGACCAATAATGGAGGTCTAGGCATCACTACATATCTAGTGATGGAAAGAATAAAATGAAACATAGTTCTAGAATGGAGGTGTGGTTAGAGACCTAAACCAAATTTAATGGTCCTCTTGAATGATTTCAATGGAAGTGTTTAGTTTTGTGTCATGTAAGAGACATAAATTTTGCAATTTAACATCATGTGGAGAGGACTAATGGTGCCTCTTTGAGGTTACTGCATCCAGGACCATGATAACCCTATCATGAGGTAATTTATCTCAATAATTAAGTGAATACCTTACCAAAATTCATAATCCCACATTATCCATGCTCGGTGTGAATTACAAGGAATGGAAAAGTGTTCTATCACAACAAGGAAGCAATTACAAAAATTACAGTGGAATTTTGAATTAAGTGGTGGTTGGTCCAACATATTAGATCTAGGAATCCATGTGTATCTTATTATAATGAGAATCAAGATGTATTTAGTTATGTAAAAAACTATTCAGTTTAGTGTCATTTGGAAAGGACATCATCCATGCATTTTAACAACATGTGGTAAGGAAAAATGTGACTCAATGTGAAAGAATAGGAATATTGTGGATGGGCCCATTAATGGAATTTTGGGCATTACTACATACCATGTGATGGAAATAATCAATACATATATAGATCTTGGATCATCAACTCCCTATGTCGATCTGACTCACACATAAGAATAGGGGCACTTCATTTCTCTTTTGAAAATATATATCTCATTTATGATGAATCATTTGTGAGACGATGTATCCTATGTTGTTTATTATAATATGTTGATGGATCCTCCTACATATTTTAATGTTTCATAGTGAGGACATGTTTTATATAGTTAACATCATGTGGTGAGGACAAGTTAGTGAAATTTAACATCATGTAACCATGATATGTTTTTGGTGTTTTACATCAAGAGACCAGGATTATTGGCGTTGTGTAGTTTAATATCTTTCTACATGGACTTATTTTGTATATTTTAACATAATATGGTTAGAAAATGAATAATGATTTATGGAATCTATGCAATGTATTTCTTGAGTAACCTAGCATTTTTGGGGGAGTGAAATGTTCCCCATCCATTGTATCTAGTGAGTAAGGTCCACTGTGATAGACATTATGTATGTCATACGGTCCTTCCCATTTTGGTTTAAGAATTGGAGGCTTATTTCTGAGTATTATTGAGGGTTTGAGATCCAATAATAGTTCTATATGAATGATGAAATTGAGGTGGACCTTTTTATTGAGGGCTCATGTTATCAACTTCTAATGAACTTAAAGGTTGTGCAATGTATGGATCCTTTTCTCATCAAGATTTTCTAATTTTCCCAAATACTTTTAGAATACTCATAATCTAAGAGTTTCTTACATATAGTTATTAAAATCAAGGGAAATTATATTTAATGGGTAAAACTTCCTCAAATTCAAACATAAATTAATATAGAGATGCTTGTGTGGCAGTGTATGTAGTGGTACATTAGGCCCATAAAGAACATTGGATCTTTTCTAGCTAGGAATTATTTTCCTTTTGTACCAAATTCAAGAGTATATTTTTAAGTGTCTTTTTAAAGGCCTCTATCATTCCATTTGTCACTTCATCGTAGTAGGATGATTGATTGGACGTGATGATGTACTCCTAGTACAATTTCATCAACTCCATAGAACAGAAGTAGGTGTTTTTTTCCATAAATATCTTATGAGGGACTCCGAACCTAGTGATGATATTGGACTTCATGAGTTTTATGATATTTTTCATCCTGGGTTCCTTGAGGCCATTGTCTCACCCCAATATGATAATAATTTTTTAGCATTAAGTATCTTCATGAACTAATTATTGTGGTTGGGGGTATGTAACCACATCATCCATTACCAGTACAGAAAATGTCTAGAAATACATAACTATATTTAAAAATTCTAGTGGCTAAAGAACTATGTTTCCATTAATATTGCATGCGTGGAATTTCCTGGTGAATTTCCCCCAATCTTGCATCATGTTTTTCTGGTAGTAAGTTATCCTCTTGATTTGGTGGGAAATCGTAGTCTCGAGCTGATGAGTACCACATGATCCTACTTGGAATACTTCCATGGTAATGGGAATATCAATTTAATCAATGAATTTTAATAGGATTCTATCAAAGCATCATTTTTACAAGGATTTTTTCTCATTTATATTGTCTCATAGTGTATAGTTCACTACTGTGTTCTGAATATGCTCCCTTCTACTCAGTTTGTTAGGAGGATCCCATTTTGGAGAAAATCAATTAGGGGGTCCATCCATGAAGGTGTGGATATCATTTTATAACACTTATGGGAAATTGTGACCTATTTGATTTTTTCCATGATGATAATGATGATCAATGAGACCCTCCTTCAGTGTGTGTTGTGGAAGAACACTTCCTCCCGATCAAGGTCATCCAGGATTGTGGATGCATTTTCCAATGTGTCAGCATAAGAATTTTGTGGCCGGGGAACATGATGAAATGTGGCATCAAAAGTAAACTCTTCCAATATTCATGTGACACTGGAAATGAGAGGGTATAATACTTCTTTTTTGAAAGAATATTCACAATTAATCTTATTTATCACAAAATCTGAATCCCCTTTGATATTTAGGTTGGTTATTTACATATTTAGAACTAGATTAATTTCCTAAATGAGGGCTTGGTATTCAGACTCATAATTTTTTTCAACCTTTAGAGATTGAGAAATAGTTGACAAAAACCGCTTCATTTGAAGAGACAAATATAATACTTAAGCCAGCTTGATTGAGTTTCAAGTTTTCTAACCATTCTCTGATAGGACATTAAAAGGTTCCATGAAAATATAAATCCCATGTCCAAATACTATTAGATGTAACACCCCAACCTTTCATGGTATGATTCTCTTTGAATAATACAATAGCTTGTGTCGTACGCAACTACGAGTTCTTACACACCACGACCAACCAAACTAGCCTTTAAGAATAGTAATACCAACTTGTTGATATTTTTTAAATTTTATATTTCAAAATGGACTTCATTTTTAGATTCAGAATATCAAAATTATCTTTGGGTAAATTTTTGTTATTTTTTTGAAAACATTCAATTTTTGAAGAATAGTGAAAAACAATGCATTATTGTTTAAAACCAACTTTTTATTTAAATAATTAATTATTTTAATTAAATTTATTTTATATAAAAACTGATACATAATACTTATATATGTTCAATTTAATTTATTGGAGTCATTTTATAATAATATTAGATATATATAATTTTATTGAACTTTTTACCGTCTTTAACCAACCATATATGCATGTTAGAAAATTTGCATAAAACATAATTTTTCCACTTTTTTTAATTAAATTTCAAAAATATGAGAGACATGGTTGATATCAATAAGTAAAATTTTATTCAATAAGATAAAAATATTATTTTGTGAATAGTAACTTTTGACATCTATTTACCACGATTAAAAGTAAATAGGGTAATTATAGGTAAAAATAATATTATATATACCCTAACACATGTCCTAATTCTATTGGAAAAGTGTATTTCGACCAAAATAAACCTTAGGAATAAAATATGATCCTCTTTGGTCCACTTGGATTAGAATAGGACATTTATTATATTTTATTTAAATAAGAGTTAAAAGTGCTAAATTCAATGTTTCATAACTAAACCATTTTTAATATAGGGTTATACATAAGATAAATTCAGCTATAAAAATTCATTAGAAAGATAAAAATTTAATACATAATGGTATTTTATTTATATTATTTAGACTCTAAATAATTAAATTTATTTATGACACAATGATGATGCAGTAATTAACTTATTGTTGAACAATTAAAATAATTGTTATTATAAATATCTACATAAAAGTAACCTGAAATTTTTGATGAATTAAAATAATTTTATAGGTTAATATGAAATGTTAAAATTTATTCAATAAATTTGTTTTGAAGTAATAATTCTTTGATGACTTTAACAAAAACAAAATAACAAATAGTGTCAAAATTGTCCTAAATGAGTTCTTAAACAAATACTATATTATTAAATGATATAATAGTCCTAAAAAATCTACAATTCAGCCAAAAGGGTTATATGATAATATAAATTTCATTAATTAACCACTTGGTGTTCTCTTGGATTTTTATAGTATGTTTATTAACCATATAATATAAAAATACAAGGAGACATAGTAAATGTTAAACTATTTAACCAAGAGTTAAATCTCAAAGATAAGGTTAATATAGTGACCTAAACCTTTCTAAGACCTATTGGTTGAGAGGTTTTCGACCCATACCATCCTTATCCTATAAATAAATCATTTTTATCCCTTATAATTCGAATATCATTTTATAATAAAATAATATTTCATTATGTTCATAAATTTACCCTCACCTCTCTTATAAAAAGGTACTTCCTCTTCTCTAAAAATCACAGATCCAAAGCCATTTGGCTCGACCAAACCGTGACAAAATATCCTTACAACTACCCTCCATTCTAACTAGAGGAATTACATTGATCATAAATCCAACCTAAGGAGCCCTTTTTTCAAATCAAAAGGAAACACACAAAGAAGAGGTAATAATTTCACCACTTCTTTCAATTTTATTTTCTTCTTCCACTTCCACATTCTTTGTTATTCCCATACCCAAATAATAAATCCAGAACCTTATACATATCGTTATGTTAATATAAATATTTTACAACTATATTCACTATTCTATCCTTCCTATGAATATCCAAGTCAACATACGTACATACGTACGACTTACCATCTCCACGTCGTGGTGTAGGTTGTTATTAAACACTTAATTATTTTTATGGGTATAATAATGAGAATAATTGATGTAAATAATAAATAAAACATGTTAATTATTCTGTATATATAAAATATCATCCAATTACATATGATATCACCATCAATAGAATGGTAATGTCGCTCATGCGTACGTATAGATTGTTGTCTCAACGAACGCGATGAGATTCATTCCCCATAGTAACCATTCAAGAATAAATACCATATTATGATTAAAAAATAATGTTTAAAAATGTAATATCATTCTGGATATGAATCAATCAGATCCTATCCATAATAAACATTACTTACCTTGCAAAACATATAAAGAAAAATGAATCAGTTAAAACCCAAAACAATGATGCTACTGAAGTATTATTAACAAAGAAATATTAAAAGATCATATGTGTTATCATATTTATGTATATGGTTCTTTAAAAATTAACAACAACTATTTTACCATTATAAATAAGGTTAACTTACCCTCAACTAGGGAAATGTACAAGGTAAGGGGTTTTCATCTCACTTTTTATTTAGGTGAGATTTGTGCTATATTTTCCGCTATTTCTTTTTGTGTGGCATATGTACTACCCCTAATTATATTCTTTGTGTAATATATATTAATTGATGGGTTTTTAAATAATAATTGTATGAATGTAATTTTTTGGGGTGTATGTTTCGTATGTTACCAAATCAGTAAGGAAATTTATTATTTCAATTTCCACTCATTGGGTTTTACGCAAACATCATTGATTGTTTCACTCCCAGATTATGTGTGAAACAACTATTTATATATATTTTTAATAATTTTTACTTCCCTTTGTGTGGATATACTTTTGATACCCATAATAACTCCATTGATAAATTCTAATTTCATTGATCTAAACTTGATAGGTGTAACCTTAATTCAATCACCATTCATTGAGTTAAGCATCCAAGTTATTGGTGTTGTTTTTACATGAATATGAGTGAATTTTCTATGATTTATTTACACTGAATATCCAATCATATATAGTGTATATATATTTTCCACACATAATTATGTCATTTATTTATCCTCAACCTTAGGATACAAACTTTATAAGTATTTCACCTCAATTTACATTCCATGGAGACTTCTTAGTTGTTATGCACCAATTCACTTTTATATGGTGTATATATTGAACATTGACATAGTATATCATGAATTCCTTTATTCTCATTATATTATAAAGTTTTCATTAAATCGATTATTTGTATTAAATCATCTCTAATTTATTTTTGGAACACTAACTAAAATATTATTTTAAATTTTTTAAAGATTTAATCTTTTAAATTTTTATATTAATGTCCTTGTTTTAAAATTGGTTTTAAGGATTTATATATATGGGATTTATTGTTTTAAAATAAAAATTCATTTTTGGAGATTCAAAGTGGTATGGGAAACATTGAATAAAAATCTATTTTAAATTGCTTCTTGATAAATACCAAGGCTTTTAAATGTTTTCAATAAAAAGGGGATATTTCTCTCATATAGTTTTGATAATTATTTTCATCTATGTCAATATCCTTTATTATTATCGATTAAGGTTAATTTATTATAATACAACCTTTTATATTTTAATTAATGAGATATTTTTGACTGTGGATGTGTTATTTTTATACCATTCATGTATTGTGGTTAAAATATTGACATTTTGTATGCTAGTTTTAATTCGAATGTTCAGATTATGCTTCAACATTTTCATATTATGAATCCATTGGACTTAGTAAGTGATGGATGGATCCCGAAATAGCTTCTATATGCATCTGTAGGTATCATAAGACAAACTAGTTTATTGGCATAAGGTCTTGAATAAATATTTATTTGTATTCTTGGGATGGGGCCTTGACTATGTGGTTATGATGTCCGTCATTATGCATTTAATTATTATGAAATTGGCAATTGATGTTGCTTGAGATTATTTGACTAGTATAATATCCCTTTGAATAAGTAAATTAAACTATTTGATTTTACTTTTCCATATTATGCTTAAGTTTATGTTTAAATGATTATGTTTTAGTCTTATACATTTCCTTAAATGTTTATTCAAATTTATAAATGTTTCTGCTCTATTTTTATCCTTACTGGGCATTTGAGATCATACCATTCTATATTTTATTTTCCCCCAGATGTGAAAAAGTATATCATAATTAACCTATATGAATAGGGTAAGGTATGTGAGTGTTTTCAAATGGGATACAATAATGCTTTTCTTTATTTCATGTTGTAATGTAAAACTTAGGTATGTATCTAGTACTTCCAAGGCTATAAAACTAATTGGTCTTTTCAAACTTGATATCTTATGATCATGCCAATGATATGTAACAATGAACCGACTCTAGGTATCTAGGGTCGAGGTGTTACATTTGGTATCAGAGAAAGTTTAGTACAACCCTTGGAGACTAGATATAGAAAAACTCTGATTAGAGAAAATTACCCAAATATAGACTTTGTGAATTAGTATAGAAGAACATCCAAATTTTTTGTTAATGTAAATATTATTTAGGTTTTCTATGAAATACATCTCTACCTAGATACGAGCATGTATGGGCAGCTCTGGCATAGATTTATAAAGGGGTGATACCCAAAAACACCGCTTTGAGCTAGACTAGAATGAGAACTGGTGCATGACAATGGGTTTTTCTACACCTTTGGTTACAACACTCCTAGGGGATATGCTTAGGATAATTCACATTTTCATTAAAAAATGATTTGAAGGATTTTACTATAAGATTAGAATAAATAACCCAGGTTAATCCTAAGGTGGTTTTGATTGAAAATAAGGTGTCATGATATTATATAAATTATTTTATGACTATTTTTACTCACCCAATGCCTTCTAGTTTTAGTCAATATATGGATTCCAAGGAATTCATAGTAACATTGAACACGATGTACATGGTGGGAGCAGTGGTGAAATTAGGAACGAAATGGAATGATGGTAGGTGTAAAAGATATCATGTTTATACCAAATCAGTTTTCCAAAAATATGATCTACAACATATATATTAACTAACTCCCAGACTCAACAAAGATGAGAAATACGGTGAATGATAAGGGCTCCCATATTAGAGATCGTGGAGAAAGGAATGTTTGATTTCCATCATGTAGGAATTGTGGAAGGAGACACCCAAGAAAGTGTATAAATGGAACAAAGAAATGATTTCTGTGTGAGAAAGTGGTATATAAAATAAATATTTTCTGAGGAAAAATGATGAGTACTATGGAATAATATAAAAATGACTTGAAGAATCCATTTGTAGTCATTTTCCATAAATATAGGGGATCTGGGAATTACATGAGTCAATGCCCTATTCTATAGGATAACCAATTGGTCAAAGATTAACCTTTTGGAAATAAATGGATGAGTAAATGTTTAAATTTATTAGTGCTCTTTTTTGATGGGATTACTTTATAAGAATTTTCTCATTTATGTGTAACCCAGCAATTGGTTATATGAAAATTCTATTCGAGGAACAATTATCTTTTTTTTGTGGATATAGATAAAATTTGTGGTTAAATTATGATATGATTATTTTTAGGAATTTATTACATTTTGAGAATTTTATAAAATATATATTTTGAAAAAGTACAACACGCAGACCATGTGACAACCTATCTCATCGGACGAAGCTATGGGAATCAAACACATAACCAAATTGTGACTGGGATTTATCGCCTACCACTGGACTATGTGAAGTCCCTAGATAGTGTGACTAATTCTTTTTTATTTAAATTATTTTATTAATCAATAATAAGTTGATTTGGGATCTTATGTTTTATCAAATGGATATCCTTAGTGTAGGAAAATGATTTTGGTATTATGTGATAAATGTTATTTTGGAATATGTTCGCTCTGTTGGGAACACTATATGCCTAATGAAAATAGAATACTATGTTATTTCATTTTAGAAGTAATGGTGGATTTTTATCTATGTATTTATTGTTAATTTATAATAATTTTGGTCATTTATGGAAAATATTAACCTATCATAGGGAATATGTGATTAGGTTAATTTCTTTTAAGTATGTGACTTTAAGTGTAGTTGATGTTATTTGGAGATACAATTTAACGTGGAAGACTACATAATCAAATTCTTCTGAGTTTTGGGTTTCAATTGTAGTTTGGATTATATTGAAGACTTTTAATGATTAGTATTTCTTTCACTAAACAATTATCCTTTTTGGGTATCATCTGATCATGTACTAACCATTAAGGTTTTGGTTATTCTATAAAGAAAATAGAGATATACAGTTCATCCATTTTGGATCATGTGATTCTCTATAAGTTGATTCTAGCGTTTCAGGTGTGAACAAGTCATCTTGAATACTTATCATTTGGAGTGAAAGATGATTTTGTGGTAAAAATTAGTTAAATGATGGAACTCTAATTATCAAGTATTTTTCTCTCTCTTATTATATGAATAAAGTAATTCTTAAACCTTAGGGAAAGGATCTTACACCCAAAAATGTGTTATCATAATACCTCATGTTATTCATCATAGATTTACGGCTTTGAGGCCCTCAATTTTCTATTCACTTTTTTGTGATTGATGACCTCAATAACTCCGTATAAATATTTATATCATTCTGCCAATAATAATTTCCACAGATGTTCTCCTATTAGATATCCAAATTTAGTGGTGACTTTTTAATTTTTCATTCCCTCTTATTAAGACTAGATTTTTTAACCATATTTCAGATATCGGTTTTCCACATAGGTATTTTATATTTTTTTACCTTTTATTTATGAATAATAATTTCAAATTGTGAGGATGAAATTTATTGAGGAGGAAAGGATGTAACAACCCATGCTTCCACGGTACTCTTCTCTTTGAATAATACAATAGCTTGCGTTGTACGCAACTTCGAGTTCTAACACATCACGACCAACCAAACTAGCCATTATGAATAGTAATACCCAATTTTTGAAATTATATAAATTTATTTTTTCAAAATGGACATCATTTTTGGATTTGGAATATCAAAATTAGCATAGGGTTATTTTTTGGTATTTTTCTAAAAATATTCAATTTTTGATGAATAGTGAAAAACACTATGTTATTGTGTAAAACTGACTTTTTATTTAAATAATTATTTATTTTATTTCAATTTATTTTAGGTAAAAATAGATACATAATACATATATATGTTCAATATAATTCATTGGAGTAATTTTATAATAATATTATAAAAATAAAATTTTATTGGACTTTTTACCTTCTTTTACCCATCTTCTTGGAAAGTTTGCCAAATTGCATAAAACATAATTTTACTGCTTCTGTGAATTGAATTTAAAAAAATAAAGTGACACGGTTGATATCAATAAATAAAATTTGGTTCAATAAGATGAAAATAATTTTTGGAGAATAGTAGCTTTTGACTTTTATTTACCACGGTTAAAAGAAAATAGGGTAATCAATGATAAAAATCATATTATACTTACCCCAACACATTTCCAAATTCTACTTGGTAAGTGTATTTCGATAAAAATAAAACTTCAGAATAAAATCAGATAGTCTTTGGTCCAATATAATTAGATTATGGCATTTATTATATTTTATTTAAAGAAGAGTTAAAAATGTTAAATTCAAACTTTTATAACTAAATAATTTTTAATATAGAGTTATATAGTAGATAAATTCAACTATAAATATTAATTATAAAGATAAAACACTTTCCTACATAATAGTATTTTATTTATAATATTTATACATTAAATAATTTAATTTATTTATGATACAATGATGATGCAGTAATTACCTTATTAATGGAAATTTAAATTAATGGATATTATAAATATCCAAATAAATGTAAATTAAAACTTTTGATTAATTAAAATAATTTTATAGGATAATCTTACATGTTAGGTTTGATTCAATGAATTTTTTTTGAAGATGTCATGTTGTTATGACTTTATCAAAAACGAAATTCCAAATAGTTTCAAAATTGACATAAATGAGTTTTTAAAACAAATACTATATTACTAAATGATATAGTTGTATGAAAAATATAAGGATCAGCAAAAGGATTTATATAATAAGATATATTTCATTAATTAACCTCTTGGATTTCTATTGGCCTATTATAGTATGTTTATTAACAATATAATAAAAAAATACAAGGAGACATGGGAAATGTTATACTATTTAACCAAGAGTTAAATCTAAAAGATAAGCTTAATATGGTGACCTAAACCTGTCTAAAACCTATTGGTTGAGATATTTTCGTCCCATACCTTCCTTAACCTAGAAATAAATCATTTTGGATCCATTATAAACTGAATATGATTGTATAATAAAATAATATTTCATGCTTTTCCTAAACTGACCATCACCTATCTTATAAAACTGTACTTCCCCTTCTCTCTAAATCATACCTCCAAATCCATTTGTCTCAGCCAACCACTACCCAAATATCCTCCAAAATACCATACTTTTGACCTTAAGGCCTTACTATGATCATAATTCCAACCTAATGTGCCCTTTTGATCAAATCAAAAAATAAACACCCGAAGAAGATGTAATAATTTCCCCATCTCTTTCAGTGTTCTTTTCTTCTTCAACTTCATCTTTCTTTGTTATTCCCATACCAAAATAATAATTCCAATACCATAAACATAATATGATGTTATTATATATATGGTACAGGAATATTCATTATTCTATCTATAAAACCCCAATATTTCATAGGACATTGTCTCATTAATGAAATTCAACAGCTTGCACTACACGCAACACCGAGTTCGAGCGCTCCACAACTTACTAAACTAACCGTTAAAAAAGCAGTTATGAATACTATTAACTGAATTTTGAATCTTATAAACTCTATATAATTTTTAAATTCATATTAGGTTTTTTTGGACATTATAGAAGAAAAAATTCATTTTTTCATATAAAAGAAGTATTTTTAAAAAAATGCAATTTTACCACCTTTTAGTAGAGAACTATTTTTTAAAACCAAAATTTAAACTTTTATATATTCAATTTAAGGAAATTTAAATTTTATTTAGATGCATGACATAAAAATTTATTTTTGATAAATTTTTGTTACTTTTCTGATAACTTTCATATTTTGAGAAATAGTGAAAAATACGATGTTTTAATTGAGAACACTTTTTTTTATCAAAATAATTTATAGTGTTAAATTATGAATTTGAAAGTTTTTAAAGTATAATTAGATTATATTCTTATCATTTGATACAATTTAGGTCATTATAAGTAATTTTACATTTAAATTGGACATAAACACATGTCAATCTTTTGATAGTTTTCACTTTTTAAAAACCAGCTTTTTGGTTTTAACTAAAGGATTTAATTTTAAATTAATAAATTCATTTTATATGTTTTTAATTTCGTAAAATAGACTTCATTTTTTAATTATGAATATCAAAATTACCTTTGGGTGATTTTATGGTATTTTTCTGAAAACGTTCAATTTTTAATGAATAGTGAAAAACAATTCGTTATTGTTTAAAACCGACTTTTTATTTAAGTAATTAGTTATTTAATTTTAATTTATTATTGGTTAAAATAGATATATAATAACTATATATGTTAAATTTAATTCATTGGATTCATTTTATAACAAGTTTAGATATAAACAATTTTGTCAAACTTTTATCGTCTTTAACCCACCCCCTGGGAGCATTTGCGAATTTTCATAAATCATAATTTTACCACTTCTGTGTGTTGAATATCAAAAATCAGAGAGACATATGTATCCTTAGTAAGTAAAATGTGGTTCAATAAGATGGAAATAATTTTTTGTCAATAGTAACTTTTGACTTTTATTTACCACGGTTAAAAGTAAATAGGGTAATGAAAAGTAAAAATGATATTATAATTACCCTAAAACATGTACTAATTCTACTGGATAAGTGTAATTCAACCAAAAAAAACCTTAGGAATAATATATGATCCCTTAGATCCACTTGGATTTGATTTGAACATATATTATTATTTAATTTAAAGAAGAGTTAAAAGTGTTAAAATTCAAGTTTTCATAACTAAACCATTTTTAATATAGGGTTTTACAAAATATAAATTAGAATATAAATATTCATTAGAAATATAAAACGATTTCATACATAATGGTATTTTATTTATAATTTTTAGACAATATATAATTAAATTTATTTATGACACAATGATGATAAAGTAATTACTTTATTAATAAAAGATTAAAATAATTGATATTATAAATAACCAAATAAATGTAGTTTGAGAATTTTGATGAATTAAACTAATTATATAAGTTAATAAGACATTTTAGGGTTTATTAAATCAATTTTTTCTTAAGTAATAATGCTGTTATGATTTTAAGAAAAAAACAAATACCAAATAATGTCAAAATTGACATAAAATGGTTTTTAAATCAAATACTATATTATTGGTTGATATAATATTACTAAAAATATAAGGTTCAAGAAAAGAGCTTAAATAATATTATATATGTCATTAATTGACCACTTTAGTTTATTTTGGAAGTTTAGAGTATGTTTATTAACCATATAGTGTAAGAATACAAGAAGACACAGTAAAAGTTAAACTATTAAACTAAGAGTTAAATCTAAAAGATATGGTTAAAATAGAAACATAAACCTGTCTAAAACCTATTTGTTGAGAGGTCTTTGACCCATCCCCACATTTTTCTTTAAATAATTCATTTGGAGCCATTATAAACTGAAAATTATTTTATTATAAAATAATATTTCAAACTTTTCCTAAAGTGACCCTCACCTCTCTTATAATAGGTCACGTCCCCTTCTCTTAATTCCACACCTCACAATTTATTTTTCTCGGCCAAACCCTGCCCAAATATCCTCCCAACATTCCTCAATTTATTCTAGAGGCCTTAATTTGGTCATAAAGACAGCCTATGAAGTTCTTTTGATCAAATCAAAAGGATGAACCCGAAAAGAGGTAAATATTTCATCACATCTTTCAAGTTTTTTTCTTCATCCACTTCCACTATATTTGTTGTTTCCATTATAAAATATTAACTCCAGTATATTCTATATAATATGATGTTATTATAGAAATGGTACAACCATATTCATTATTCTATCTATCCTATAAATGAAAAATTCATCATACGTTCGTACGTACGGATTACCGTCTCCACGTCGTGGTGTAGTTTGTTATTCGAACACTTCACTATTTGGATGGGTATAATAATGAGTATAACTGATGTAAATAATAAATATAAGATTTCAATGATTACGTATATATGATATACCATCCAATTACAAACGATTTCTCCACAAATATAATGATATTGTCACTCGTGCATATGTACGGATTTCCGTTTCCACGACGTGATGAGATTCATTTCCACGTTCACCATTCAACGATAATTATAAAATATATATCCTTAATAAGTATTTAATATATTAAATAATAATTCTATTGGATATATATATATGTATGTATGTACTTACATATATCATATTCACTTAGTTCTGTTCAATATAATATGAAAACGGAAACAGCGTTTATGCGTACGTACGGACTACCATCACCGTAAATGGTGTTTTCCATTTCATATATATGTCTATTATTCATATTTATATTATAAATATATATGATATATAAATCATTTTATATATTTTTGGTGTATTTAAATCATGATATAAGTGATACAATCAAGTGTAACAAGTTTAAAAACGTATGATAAAGAAAGTGATTATTACCCAAAATATTAATTTAACATGGAAATTATTATTAAATGGGTAGTATAAAGTCATAAATGAATCATGTATGATATCATAAATATTAATATGGTTCTGGTATAATTTTATAACATACTATGGTATTCATACAGGAGGTTAAACGTACCCTCGACTAAAGGAAAGTGCAAGGTAAGGGGTTTCTTATCTCACTTCTAATTCCATGAGATTTACATTGTTTTCCAATTATTTATTAGATGTGATGTATTGAGGACATACATTTGATATATATTATCATTATTCTCTTTATATACATGGTATTATGTGATTCATTTGTTGGTTATTAACTTTCGGTCATATGACTTGATTGGTTACAATGAAGTAAGGGTTAATTTCACAATCTCTTTATTATCTGTGGTTGTTTTTACATAACTATCTACTAGGACATATTTATTACCAATGTCCATGTTTCATAAAATAGTATTGAAGGGGACTCTTTTTAAGTAATTTGTTTACTAAAAAATCATTTAAAATGTTTTAAATATTTATTCTTCAAAATCATTCCCAATTATGTCCATGTTCTCAAAATGGTTTTTAAGGATTTATTTATATGGAGATGAATGATTTTAAAATGTTAATTCCTTTAAAAAGTTTTAATGTGGTATGGGAAACTTTGATTCAAAAATGTCTTTAAATGTCTTCCTTTATAAATTTTGTGTCTTTTAAATGTTTTTATGAAAAAGATATATTTCTCTCAAAGAGTTTAACAAATCATTTTCATTTATATCAACATCCTTTGATGGATTTTAATCTTATTTGAAGTTGATTTATTATGATACAAAACATCCAAAATATATTGATGGTTTTGTTATATGTTTGAATGTGGATGTGTTATTTTTATACCATTCATGGTTTATGGATAAAGTATTGACATTTTGTATTCTAGTTTTAATACGAATCTTTATGTTATGTTTGAACCTTTTCATATGAGGAATGCATTGGACTTAATAAGTGATGGGTGGAGCCCGCTATAGCTCCTCGATGAATCAGTAGGTCTTATGAGACAAACTAGTGTCTTGGAACAAGGCCTTGAAAAAATATTATTTGTATTCTTGGAATAAGGCCATTACTATGTAGTTATGAAGTCTGGCATTATGCATTCCATAATTATGAAAGTGGCTATTGATATTGCATGTGACTATTTTACTAGTATAATATCTATGTGAATAATTAAATGGAATTATTTTATTGTATATTTTCCATATTATGTTGAAGTTTATGTTTAAAAGGATTTTGTTTTACTCTTATACATTTCCTAAAAATTTTATGCTTATTTATTAAAGTTTCTACTAAATTATTATCCTTATTGAGCATCTGAGCTCACCCGTTTCTATGTTTTAATTTTCTCAGGATTCCAATAAGTGTATTATGATTGATAAGAAGTGTTAATATAGGGGATTAATGGCGTTCTCAAAGGATCATTTGTGTTGTGTTTTAATTTCTAATGTGTAATGTAACGTTCATGTATGTAATCTGTTTTCCAAGACTACTAAACTGATCAGTCTTTCGGGACTTGATTCCTTGTAATCATTCCAATGTATTAAAATAATGCACCAACTCTGGGTAACTGTGGTCGGGGTGTTACGGATGGTATCAGAGGATGTTTATCAACAAACTTGGAAATAGATTTAGTTAAACTCTTATTAGAGAATATTACCCTAAGATAGACTTTGAGGATTAGTATAGAAGATCATCCTATAATTTTTGTACTATAGAGATTATGTGAGTTTTCCAAGAAATACATCCCTGTCTAGATACGAGAAGGTAGAGGCGGATCTGGCACATATGTACCTAGTGGTAAAACAAGAAAGCACTGCTTTTAGCTAGAATCGGAGGGAAACTGGTGCACAACAACGGGCCTTGCTTCACTCATGGTTATGACACTCTTGGAGGATATGCTTTGGATAATTCACATTTTCATTACAAGCCATTATGAAGGATTTAATAGTAAATACTTTCTCAAAGAATAAATTTTATGATTATAGGTTATATGCATAATATTTTCAATTTACGTTATGTATTTTACAAGTTTGGACTTACACATTGAGATTCATAAACTAACCTAGTGTATGCCATTATTTAGGAATGGTGCCTACTAAAAGGAATGAGACCTCGAGCAATACTCATGATCCAAAGAGTAAGAAGGATCATATATTTCATTGTATTAAGCCAAAATTTATAAAGGAAATACTCTCCCACGTATTATCATTATATGATGAAATAGTATCATGTGTTAATAAGATAAGTAATGAATTATTTGAGTCTGATGGCATTGAAGGGAATCCCGAGAATAAAATGATGGTAAAAAGAAAGACGGATAAAAGGAATAAGGGAATGAAGGATTTTCCCGTATGTGATAACTATGGAAAGAATCACCTTGGTAAATGCTTGAAGGGAATAATAGTTTGCTATATGTGTGGAGAAAAATAACACCAAGTACATTATTGAAAAGGTAAGAAAAAAGGTTTCAAATGTACAATGCTTCATCTACAAGGAGTTGGGACACAACACGAATCAATGTCCAAATCATCATAGTATACCCAAATGTTGCTATTAGATAATAATCAAGTTATGATACTACCAAAGATAAAGAGTAATGATTAAGAGTTCTTATGTTGTTATTAAAGTATTGTGTTATTTGAGTATTGTATTAATGATGTACATGTTATAAGAATTATACAGCATATAAGGACTATACTGCAGTACTATTTCATTAAGGACATGAGATTGTGTGGAACCATGAAAAGTGACTCAATGGTATGTTAATTTTTTTTGTAAAATACATGGTTGAAGGAAAGATAAAACTTTAATATGGTCTTCATACTGAGGTATTGATTTTGGAATAATAGATGATTGATTTGGATAAATTATATTGGATATTCTTGACTACCTTTAAACTAATTAATGATTTGTATATTCCATCATTGTTGGAGTTTAAAACATTTTTGGATATAAGGAGTATATTCAGTATTATATAAGGAATAATGGAGCATGAATGTAATAAATAAGTTTGTATGGTAATTCAGGGTGTTACTGTGTTTTAAAAGAATACATGATGAAGGTATTCACATGTTATTACGTGGAAAAAAGGTTGTTCATTGTGTTTACCTTCCTTATAAATTTTGTACTTTGAATTTGGGAAAAATTATTTTAGATAAGTCAAAAGGGTGGAATTGATTATGTTTGACATTGGATACTATTTTTAAGGTTAAATCATTTCTCGAGCTTATTTTCTGATTGTCATAAAAAGGACAACCTGAAGGTCTGGCAACAACCCATAGCGTCTGGTAAGGCCTGGAGACTTAAACCTATAACCGAAGAGTGACAAGGGTGCATCACCTACCATGGGCATACGTGATGTTCTGGATTGTATAATGTATATTTTTTAATGTTCTAACACATAAATTATAAATTAATTCTTTTTGGAACCCTATATGATAAGGATAAATATAATATTATTGAATTCTATTATCTTTTGGAATGAAAGATGAGTTTGTGGTCGGAATTAGTTGAAGGATGAAACTCTACTTGTCAACTATATATATATATCCTCTTATTCTATGAATAAATTAATTATTAAACTTTATTTAAGGGATATTGAAACCAAAAATGTGTTATCCTAATACATTATTTTTTGTTGAACCACTGATATTTTGAATCATCATAGATTGATGTCTTTGAGGCACTCAAATGTACGCTTTTTTGTGATGGATGACCAAAATCACTCCAAATAAATATATAATTTTCTCCTCCCATTATGCATCTATAATTTCCACCAATGTTCTCCTAATCTAGATCATAATTGGGTAGTGACATTTTCATTTCCCTTTCCCTCTTATTGAGACTATATTATTTTTAACACAATTTTCGATGTGGGTTTTCCACAAATGCATTTTTCAATTTTTTTAAAAGAAAAATTTCAAATCGATAGGATGCAATTTATTGAAGGAGGGGATAATGTAACACCCCAATACTTCATAGTACATTATCTCATGAAAGAAATTCAATATCTTGCACTACATGCAACACCGAGTTCATAGAATAAGAGGATATATATAATGACCTCCATTGATAGGATGCAATTTATTGAAGGAGGGGATAATGTAACACCCCAATACTTCATAGTACATTATATCATGAAAGAAATTCAATATCTTGCACTACATGCAACACCGAGTTCATTATATGTTATTTCACATTTAAATTTATCATAAACACATGTCAATCTTTTGATAGTTTTGACTTTTTAGAAACCCGTTTTTTGGTTTTGACAATGAGATTTAATTTAAATTAATAAATACATCTTATATGTTTTTTATTTTATAAAATATAATTCATTTTTGAATTCATAATATAAAAATTATCTTTGGATGAATTTTTGGTATTTTTCTGAAAACATTCAATTTTTGATGAATAATGAAAAATACTCCATTATTGTTTAAAACCGAATTTTTATTTAAGTCAATTGTTGATTTATTTTAATTTATTTTAGGTTAAAATAGATATATAATATCTATATAATTTCAATGTAATTCATTGGAGTAATTTTATAATATGTTTAGATATATAAAATTTTATCGAACTTTTTACCGTCTTTTACCCACCTCCTAGAAGCATTTGCAAATTTGCATAAAACATAATTTTTTCGCTTCTGTGTATTGAATTTCAAAAATTTGAGAGACAGAGTTAACCTTAGTAATTAAATTGTGGTTCAACAAGATGAAAATAATTTTTGGTGAATCGTACCTTTTGACTTTTATTTACGGTGGTTAAAAGTAAATAGGGTAATTAAGGGTAAAAATGATATTATATTTACCCTAACACATGTACTAATTCTTTTGGATAAATTTAATTTGACAAAAAACAACCTTAGAAATAAAATATGATCATTTATGTCCACTTGGATTAGATTATGACATTTATTATTATTTAATTTAAAGAAGAGTTAAAAGTGTTAAAATTCAAGTTCTCATAACAAAAACACTTTTAATATAGGGTTATACATAAGATAAATTAGACTATAAATTTTCATTATAAATATAAAATAATTTTCTATACAATCGTTTTTTATTTATAATTTTTAGACATTAAAAAATTAAATTTATTTATGACACAATGATGATGCAATAATTACCTTATTAATAATAGATTAAAATAATTTATATTAAAAACACCCAAATAAATGTAATTTTAGACTTTTGATGAGTTACACTAATTCTATAGGTGAATATGACATTTTAGGGTTTATTAAATCTATTTTTTTCGAAGTAATCAGGCTGTTATGATTTTAACAAAAAAAACAAATACCAAATAATGTCAAAATTGATATAAAATAGTTTTTAAAACAAATACTATATTATTGGTTGATATAATATTTTTAAAATTTTATGGTTCGTCAAAAGTGATTAAATAATATTATATATTTCATTAATGAACCACTTGAGTTTCTATAGGAAGTATATAGTTTGTTTATTAACCATATATTGTAAGAATACAAGAAGACGCGGAAAAAGTTAAACTATTTAACTAAGAGTTAAATCTAAAAGATATGGTTACAATACTAAACTAAACTTTTCTAAAACCTATTGTTTGAGAGGTTTGAGACCCTTAACCACCTTATACTTTAAATAATTCATTTTTGAGACATTATGAACCTAAAATTATTTTATTATAAAATAATATTTCAAACTTTTCCTAAAGTGACCCTCACCTCTCTTATAAAAGGGAACTTCCCCTTATCTTAGTTTCACACCTCCAAAGCCATTTGGCTCGGCTGAAACCTGACCAAATATCCTCACAAAACTCCTCCCTCAATCCTAGAGGCCTTCCTTTGGTCAGAAATCAAACATAAGGAGCCATTATGATCAAATAAAAAGGAAGAACCCGAAATAGAGGTAAATATTTCATCACATCTTTCAAGTTCTTTTCTTCTTCCACTTCCTCTTTCTTTGTTGTTTCCATTATAAAATAATAAATATAGTATCTTCTATATACTGTGATGTTATTATAGAAATGTTACAACCATATTCATTATTCTATCAATCCTATAAATGAAAAAGTTATCATATGTGGGTAAGTACGGATTACTGTCTCCAAGTCGTGGTGTAGTTTGTTATTCGAAAACTTCATTATTTGGATGGGAATAATAATGAGTATAACTGATGTAAATAATAAATATAACATGATAATGATTATTTATATATGATATATCATTCCATTACATACGATCTCTCAATCAATATAATGATATTTTCGCTCGTGCGTACGTATGGATTACCGTCTCCACGACGTGATGAGATTCATTTCCACGTTCACCATTCAACGATGATTATAAAATATATATCATTAATAACTATGTAATATATGAAAAAATAATTCTACTATATATATATATCTGTGAGTGTACTTACATATAGCTTATTCACTTAGTTCCGTTCAATACTATATGAAAATAGAAACAACGTTTATGCGTACGTACGGACTACCGTCACCATAAATGGTGTTTTCCATTTCATATATATGACTATTATACTTATTTATATTCAAAATATATATGATATACAAATCCTGTTTTATATTATGTAAGTATTTAAATCATGATCTAAGTGATACAATCAAGAGTAACAAGTTAAAACACGTATGATAAAGAAAGCGATTATTACCCAAAATGTAAATTTAACATGGAATTTATTATTAAATTGGTATTATAAAGTCATAAATGAATCATGTATGATATCATAAATATTAATATGGTTCTGGTATAATTTAATAACATACTACAGTCTTCATATAGAAGGTTAAATGTACCCTTGACTAAAGAAAAGTGCAATGTAATGGGTTTCTTATCTCACTTTTAATTCCGTGAGATTTCCATTGTTCACCACTTATTTATTGGATGTGGTGTATTGTGTACTGCCATTTGATATATATTATCATGATTCTCTTTATATTCATCGTATTCAATTATTTATTTGGTGGTTATTAACTTTTTTTCATATGACTCGATTGATTACAATGAAGTAATGGTTAATTTCACAATCTCATTATTATCTGTGGTTGTTTTTACATAAGTATCTACTGGGACATATTTATTACCCATGTCCATGTTTCATAAAAGACTATTCAAGGGAATTATTTTTAAGTCACTTTTTTACTAAAACATCATTTTAAATGTGTTAAATATTTATTCTTCTAAATCATTCTCATTTATGTCTATGTATTCAAAATGGGTTTTAAGGATATATTTATATGGACATGAATGATTTCAAAATGTTAATTCCTTTCAAAAGATTCAATGTGGTATGGGACACTTTCATTAAAAAATGTCTTTAAATTTCTTTCTTTAATTTTTTTTTGACTTTTCAATGTTTTTTTGAAAAAGGGATATTTCTCTCAAAGAGTTTTACAAATCATTTTCATCTATATCAACATCCTTTAATAGATTTTAAACTTATTTGAAGTTGATTTATTATGATACAAAACTTCCATATTGTATTGAAGGTTTTGTGATATGTGTGACTGTGGATGTGTTATTTTTATACCATTCATGGTTTATGGATAAAGTATTGATATTTTTTATGATATTTTTAATACATATATTTATTTTATGTTTAATCCTTTTCATATGAGGAATGCATTGGACTTAGTAAGTGATGGGTGGAGCCCTCTATAGCTCCTAGATGCATCGGTAGGTCTCATGAGACAAACTGGTGTCTTGGCACAAGGCCTTGACAAAATATTATTTGTATTCTTGGCACAAGGCCTTGACTATGTGGTTATGAAGTCTGGAATTATGCATTCTATCATTATGAAAGTGGTTATTTCTATTGAATGTGATTAATAGACTAGTAGAATATCCATTTGAATATGTAAATGGAATTATTTTATTGTATCTTTTCCATATAATGCTGAAGTTTATGTATAAATGGATTTTGTTTTAGTCTTATAAATTGCCTTAAATGTTTATACTTATTTATGAAAGTTTCCTCTATATTGTTATCCTTACTGAGCATCTAAGCTCACCCCTTTACATGTTTTAATTTTCTCAGGATTCCAAGAAGTGTATTATGATTGATGATAAGGGTTAAGCTAGGGGATTAATGGAATTCTCAAAGGATCATTTTGTTGAGTCAATAAGGTTTTACTTATGACTTTTCCATTCCTTCTTGTTTTGAAAATCACAAACACCTTATCTTTAGGAAAATTGTTTTTATAAGGAAAATTTCTTTTATAAGAAAAATTTCTTTTATAAGGAAAATATATTTTGTAAGAAAAATTATTCTTATCATATTTTCATCCATATTTTTCTTAAGTATGATATTCGGATTCAGTTTTATATTCTCGGAATTTCTTGAAATTTTGATATGAAGTATTATGTTTTAAGATCCGAATTCTGGATAAGAACTGCTATAAAGTTTCACTCCGAAATCTAGATGAGAACTATGATAGAGGTCCATTACGAACTCCGGATACGAACTCTGGATAAGTTTGATTCTAGATTCAGGATACGAATCCTTATGAAGTTCTACAACGAATTCTCCTTAAGAATTCTGATGAGTAATTCTCATTACTAATTCTGATGAAGAATTCTCATTATAAATTCTGATGAGGAATTCTCATTATGAATTCTGATGATGAAATTTCATTACGAATTCTGATGAAGAATTCTCATTATAAATTCTGATGAGGAATTCTCATTACGAATTCTGATGATGAAATTTCATTACGAATTCTGATGAAGAATTCTCATTATAAATTCTGACGAGGAATTCTCATTACGAATTCTGATGATGAATTCTCATAACGAATTCTGATGATGAATTCTCATTTCGAATTCTCATTCCGAATTCACCTATTAAACAGAATCTGTTCATCTTTGTTTTATTCACTCCAAATTTATTTTGACTCCGAAAATTATCTTTGGTTTAGACTTAGAACTTTCATCTTGCTCACATTGTTATAATCTGTCTACTCTTTATTATTTTCCTTACACTCCGAACTTTCACTCAGAATTTTTCATTCCGAACTTTTGAGTTAGATTTTAAAACGATGTCGTACATTCTGTTATAGTTGTTTTGTTATAAAACGATGTTGTCTATTTTGTTATAAACTAACCATTTTCTAAGTGACATGTGTATAGGTCCCTCCGATGTTTAAGGAAAATATGACCGTTGGAGAAGGAGTCGACCTTACCTATAAATAGGAGCTCATTTGAAAGAGCTCGGTGCTGAAAGGCTGACTGATCTTCGACTCATGTGATTACATGCTTGAAGTGATTTATAGAGAGAGAGGCTCTTATTAACTCTCAAATATTTGTGTGACTCCGAATGTTGGTGACTACATTCGAGGACTTCCGGGGATAGGAAGATAGAGGTGCCGACTACCTTGAAGTTGAGGGCTTCCTAGCTGAGGAAGACAGAGGTTGCCAACTATCTTGAAGTTGAGGGCTTGCGGGGATAGCAAGACAGAGACTCTGATCTTCGTATCGAGGGCTTACCCTGGTGTGGGTAAGACAGACTTTCTTGAAAGTATAAATCAAGGGACCTTTATCCAAGGTTGTTGGATACCCTTCTCTTTGGGTTAAAAGACTTATATCTTGTTACTTGTAGTTCTACTACTTGTTTATATTCCGCTGCATATTGTATTGTAAGGAAAGTATAACTTTCTTATAATTCCTTATTTTTACTCTGTTTCGTTTAGATTCTATACACTTTAAGGTAGAATCTCATATTTTAATCTTTTGTTAAGTTTCTATTTCCGGAACCATATTTCCGGAACCTACTTTCAGAATCTCTTTCCATGTTTTGTTTGGTGTTAGAGGTGTTGTGAATTTGCTTAAGTTTAACTTTGTTAAACTTAGCCCTTTCCTTTTCTCAAGGAAAACATAGTTATTCTTAACTAACATTAAAGGTTCCAAAGGAATTTTTAAAGTGTACAATTCACCCCCCTCTTGTAAGTTCAGCATCTACATCATTATTTCGATCCTACACATTTATGTTGTGTTTTATTTTCTAATGTATAATGTAATGTTCATGTATGTAATCTAATTTGCAAGACTTCTAAATTGATTGGCCTTTTTGGACTTGATTCCTTATAATCATACCAATGTAATAAAGTAATGCACTGACTCTGGGTAACATGGGTCGGGGCATTACACTATGCATCCTCTGAATGACAAAGCCACCATACGTGCGCACGTACAGCTTACCGTCTCCATGTTGTGGTGTAATTGGTTATTCAACACTTAATTATTTGTATGGGTATAATAATGAGTATAATTGACATAAATAATAAATATAACATGTTAATGATTCTGTATATATAAAATACCATCCAATTACGTACGATTTCACCATCAATAGAATGGTATTGTCTCTTGTGTGTACGTACGGATTACAGTTTCCACAAACGCGATGAGATTCATTCCCCGCCATAACCATTCAACAATAATTATCATTTTATGATTAAAAAATAATTTTTAAGAATATAATATCATTCTATATATATAAAAAATAAATAGTATCCCTAACAAACATGACTTACATAACAAAACATATAAAGAAAAATGAATCAGTTAACACCTGAAACAATGATACTACTGAAGTATTATTAACAAATAAATATTAAAAGATCATAAATGATATAATATTTAGGTATATGGTTCTTTTATAATTTAATAATAACTATTTCACCATTATATAAGAGTTTAACGTACCCTCTACTTTGAAAAAGTACAAGGTAAGGGGTTTTCATCTCACTTTTTATTCTCGTGTGATTCATGCTATATTTTCTACTATTTCCTTTTTTGTGGCATATGTACTTCCCATGGTTGTATTCTTTATGTAATATACTTTAATTTATGGGTGTTTACATCATAATTATATGTTCCTTCTTTCTTTGGGTGTATGTTTCTTATGTTACCAAATCAGTAAGGGAATTTATAATTTCAATTTCCACTCATTGGGTTTTACACTAACATCATTGATTATTTCAATATAATATTATGTGTGAAATCTCTATTTATATATTTATGTAGTAATTTCAACTCCCCTTTGTGTGAATATAATTTTGATACACATAATCAATCCATTGATAAATTCTTAAGTCATCGATCTGAACATGATAAGAGTAATATTAACTCAATTTCCATTCATTGAGTTAAACATCCAAGTCATTGGTGTTGTTTTTACAAGAATATGTGTGAATGTCCTCTAATTTATTTACACTAAATATCCAATAATATTGAGTGTATTTATATTTTTCACACATAATTATGCCATTGATTTATCTTTAACCTAAGGATACATATTTTATAAGGGATTTCATATCAATTTACATTCCATTGAGACTTATTTTTTGTTATGCGCCAATTCACTTTTATATAGTGTATATGTTGTACTTTGACATAGTATATCATCAATCCCATTATTTTCATGATATTAAAATGTTTTGATTACCTCAATTGTTTATATTAAAGAACCTATAATTTGTTTAGGATCTCTAACTAAAATATCATTTTAAATGTTTTATAGATTTATTTTTCTAAATATTTCTCATTAATGTCCAGGTTTTAAAAATGGATTTAAGGATTTATTAATATGGACATTAATGTTTTAAAATTAAAATTAATTTTAAAAGGTACAATGTGATATGAGACACTATGATTCAAAAATCTGTTTTAAACGGCTTCTTGATAAATAGTGAGACTTTAAATGTTTTCAATAAAAGGGGGATGTTTCTTTCATATGGTTTTGACGATTATTTTCATCTATGTAATTGTCCTTAATTATTCTCAATTGTGGTTAATTTATTATAATAAACGTTTTCATATTGTATTTAATGAGTTATGTTTGACTGTGGATGTGCTATTTTTATAGCATTCGTGGTTTGTGGTTAAAATATTGACATTTCGTATCCAAGTTTTAATACGAATGTTTAGATTATGTTTAACCTTTTCATATGAGGAATGCATTGGACTTAGTAAGTGACGGGTGGTGCCCGCTATAACTCCTAGATGCATCGGTTGGTCTCGTGAGACAAACTATTGTATTGGCACAAGTCCTTGACAAAATTTTATTTTTAGTCTAGGCACGAGGCCTTGATTGTGAGGTTACTGTGTCCGACATTATGCATGCCATCATTATGAAATTGGTTATTGATGTTGCGGGTGATTATTCGACTAGTAGAATATCCATGTGAATAAGTAAATGTCGTTATTTGTTTTATTTTTGCTATATTATGTTGAAGTTTATGTTTAAAAGGCTTATGTTTTAGTCTTATACATTACCTTAAATGTTTATGATTATTTATGAAATTTTCTTCTATATTTTTATCCTTACTGAGCATATTATCTCAACCCTTTATATGTTTTATTTTTTCCAGGATGGGAAGAAGTGTATCATGATTAACCTGTTGGAATAGGCTAAGGGATATGAGTGTGTTCAAAGGGGATAAAATGTTGTTTTTCTTTATTTCATGATGTAATGTAAAAAATTTGTATGTATCTAGTACTTCCAAGGCTACTAAACTAATCGGTCTTTCAAGAGTTGATCTCTTCTTATCATGCTAATAATATGTAATAATTCACCAACTCTGGCTAACTAGGGTCAGGACATTACATTAGGGGCATAAAAAACCTTCTTATATATAAATTTAGTGTCCATTCATGTACATTCGTGGGTGGGTATTCCACATGGATTTGATCCAAGGATTTCCTATACACTAGCTTCTATGACATGAATTGGATATCACATTTTTGTAGGATTACGTACCATCAGGAAAAATACTCGACCTATATAGGATGGCCAAAGATGTGTATGATAGGTTTAATATACAATGCCAGATGGACTTCGTGGTGCTGTAAGTAATGCCCTGTATTTTTAATTACAAATTTGAGGGTGAGAAAATTATTCTCAACATCAAAAATATCGAGACTCAATTTTTAACATCATTTGGATGGGGTAGTATATACTGTTCACATTCCTCGCATCATTTTTATTTGTGACGATAGTTTTAAAAAATCATTCAATGGTGGAAACATAAATGTTGAGTGTATTTCCCTCCATCAGTGGCATCAAGACCAGTGGGAACGGAATGCACTTCCTGAGACTTTAGAAGGTTTCATGGCATTATACATGCCACCTTATAGGCTATTCACTTCTTTAATTGATTGGTCAAGGGGATGAATTTTCCTGCATTGTTGGATATGAAATTTCTAATGGCATGATGTTCCCATGGATCTCACTTATTTCTTTGAGATTCCAGGTTGTGAAATTACCAAAATTGAACTAGTATATTTAGGGTCGGCCTCAAATATTTGGTGGAAAACCCCAATGAAAAATAACTTCCCTGATGTAACCCCAAAAGGAAATTTTTTAGGATTGATCATCATACTCTATTAACGCATCTTACTGAATACTATTTGAAGATCTATGAAGTGATCACACCATTGTTTATATTTTACCTCCAATTCATCAACATAACATTATTATATTCATCCCATGATTTTTTAAAAATATGATTCATGGTGCATTGGTAAGTAGCTCGAGCATTATTTAATCCAAATTTCTTGAACAGATAGAAATACATCCCCTGGGGTTCTCTAAAGGAATTTGATTTTTCATCTTCATGGTATATATTTATCTTATTGTACCCTGAGTTCACATCCATGTTGTATAAAAGTCTTGGAAGCTAGATTTTTCATCGACCAAGAGTTTTGTGATTATTAATGGGATGTAATCATTTGTTCAGTTTCCATTAATGTCTATAAACATGATGCATGCCATAATTTTCCCATTATTCTTCTTAACAGGGATAATGTTGTGGATCCATCTTGGGTATTTCACTTCCCATAAAAATATATTTTGATAAATTTCACCACATTCACCTCTAAATTATTATCATGAGTGGGGTGCATCCTCCTAGCCACATTCGTGAATCATTGATGGTCATTGGGTATGTTGTGATGGTGTATAGCCACACATGGATTCAGTTTTATCAGTTCAATAAAATTCCAAGAAAGCACATATCGATGAATCTTTATAAATGTGATATACATATCATTCACATTAAGAGGAATGGAAGAACTAATAAATATAGTTTTTGGATCAAATTTTATTCCAAGATTTACCTACCTAACAGCATAAATAGTAGTCCAGATGCACTTATCAAATGTAAGAGGGATATTTCTAAGGATTCATGTTCTTATTCTTCCACCTCAATGTCTGTAGAGGAATTATCAAATGAAACAGGAAATCTGAGGGAATCTACGTCACTTTTAGGGTGAGAGAGGCCATGGGAAAAGACATCGTCATCCCTTAAAACCAAAAATTTTGAAAATAGATTCCAGATATGGTTTTCTTTTTCACATTCATTGGTGATAGAATTATTATGGACATATTGGACTGAACTACTACCTCAACTATATTTAGGGGTAACACATAATCGTTATCGAGAAAACACAAGGAGTTCCTAGGGGTGGTCCCTAAGATAATGGGGGCTGAAAACAATATATCATCATCCACCATTGGTTGATTTACTTTTCTTTTATAGAAACCATCCTCAGAATATGTGGCTTCACATTATTTGAAGGGGGCACTATCAAAATATACTATGTTGACCTTCTTGTTGATGGGGTATTTCAATCACTGATGAAATTTTAATGGTACAACCATGTGGCTATGAAACCAAGGCCTTTAGAGGAGGACATTATATATAGTGTCTTGCAGGATAACCATGAACTCAACATTATATGTGAGATCGCCAAACTGATCTTTGAACTTTATCTTACCATGAGGTCTTAACTCACTCTTATCATATGATTAAATGGTCAGTTTTGTATGAGGTAAATCTCTCTCATTATTTTCAAAAAGTATAAGGGTATGAATTGATATGATGTTGATCTCAGAACAATTTTCAAACAGATCCCTCGAGATTTTTACATTTATGAGTCTATTAGATACATATAGGTGTATTATGTGTCCATTCATTACTTCTTTAAAATATTTCTCTGTGAATTATATAAGAATATAGAATTCTGATGGAATATTCCCCAATCGATAAACCTGGGTTATAGTGACATAAGCCTCAATCTCCTTTGGGATCTAGGAGTCTTTGATGAGTGCCTCTATAAGTTCTTTTGAAATACAAAGTGCATCCAATATTGAGAGTTTGACTAGGGCAATTGTCAGCTGATTTAGAATTTAATAATTTTGTTCTATAGGTCAGTGTATCCCATGGTAGGGTTTTTTTTATCAAGAGGTTTATGATATAAGTTATTTGAGATAGATGGGGAAACTACTTTTATAGAGTCTAGGGAGGATATTTTTCTAGTGGTGTTGGTCACATCAGACTTCCTCATTATCTGGTCTGATCAGACTATCACACTCCCTCTAGTCGGATGTGTATGATGACTAGGCATGGATGAACTCAAGAGGGTTCTAGGAAACATAAATGTCTTTATTTGTCTTAATGGATTAATTTACTATAGGTATTAGTTTCATATATGTCATTAGTGGGGATGTGACAAAAATATTAGCTCTATCTAAGCCTGTGTTTCCCTATGTATCCACTTCTACTATGTCTTCAACCTCTAGCTCCCCATTCAGGTATAGAGAACTCATACTCAGAGGCATATCCATCATTTGAGGAATGGTATTACATGTGAATTGTGTTAATAGAACCAAAAATGCGCTCTTCATCTAATGAGGATTATGTTTGGTGGGGCAGTGGATATTCTTTTGATGTTGCAAGAAATAAATCTGAATGAGTCAGAGCTTGTGTTGGAGATGAATATGACACTTCCTCTTCTAATTCATCTTATTTAAAAATATCATGTTCACCTCTAGGATGCATATTTTATGTCACATTCCAAAGATATGGGACCATTATAGTTTTGTGAAACTGTTCTCTCAAGGAGGAATATGCTCAGTCAATTGTCTTTTGAGTCATCCAATTGTTGAACATCTCCCTTCACCTAGTCGGAACTGTTTTCCAATCAACCTATTCTTTTGACTGGACATTAGTTATGCTGATCACATGTACTAGTGATTTATCTAAATTTTATTTTCTAGTATCAACCATGCTTTGGAGGATGTCTTTCAAGAAGAAGAAATCTTAGACATTGTGACCCTACTTTATATGGAATGGGAAATAGTTGGGATGATCGGTGAGGTTGACCTCGTTGGGATTCCTGGGTTATGGCAGCTTGAGTAGGTTCTTTTCCATCGATGTAATGAAATAATTATGGACTTGTTCGATCTCTTAGGAGTACATTTTTTATCCATCCCTTAAATCTTTGGAAACCCTAATCTCTTTTTACTTCTAGGAAATTGGTTTTTTTGTTGTTTCATCTCAATAGGAGGTGTTTAGTGGTTTGGGGCCTACATCAGCTCTTGGATGAGGGATTTTATGGGTTTTAGGGTAACTATAATAGTATTTTTAGTTTGTATAATTTTCCCATGTGTCGAGGGAATGAGTAAAGACTTATCTCGGGTATGTTGAATGGTTTCTTCCAAAATTTGTTCCATTTTCAAAAAAAATTAAAATTATCCTAGAAATTTCATCTGCATTAGGGGTGTTTGAAAATCATCCTAGAGATATTCATCACAATGTTTTATAAATTTATCCTATGAGAGAGGGATTCCATGTGATTATGTTGAGCCTTTATATCACGATATAATGTAAGATACCCTATCATTTTCATGTTTCTAACAGTTCATCTGGTTTAAAATTTTCATTTTCCTCTATTTCAAGATGAACTAATAAAGGAATTGATAATGATGGTCTTTCCATCATATAATGGATCAAAGTGGAAGGCTTTTGTGACAAAAAAATGCATGCTCTATCACATGTTTTACGAAACACCTCAACATGGCTATCTACTATTGGTCTCGAGGTCACATCATTGGACTGCATTGGGACATGAAGTGTAACACCCCAAGTTTCCATGGTATGCTTATCTTTGAATAATACATTAGCTTGTGTGGTACGCAACTTCGAGTTTTAACACACCACAACCAACCAAACCAGCCGTTATGAATAGTAATACCCACTTTTTGAAATTTTATAAATTTTATATTCCAAAATGGAAATCATTTTTGGATTCGGAATATCAAAATTATCTTAGGGTAAATTTTTGGTATTTTTCTAAATACATTCAATTTTTGATGAATAGTGAAAAACACTGAGTTATAGTTTAAAACCAAATTTCTTTTAAATAATTATTTATAATATTAAAATTTATTTTAGGTCAAAATAGATACATAATACCTATATAAGTTCAATTTAATTCATTGGATTCAGTTTATAATGATTTTAGATATCTAAAAATGTTATTGAACTTTTTACCGTCTTTTATGCACCTCCTAGGAGAATTTGCAAATTCAGTTAAAACATAATTTTACCGCTTCTGTGAGTGGAATTTAAAAAATCCAAGAGACACAGTTGATATCTGTAAGAAAAATTTGGTTCAATAAGATGAAAATAAAGTTTTGGTGAATAGTAACTTTTTACTTTTATTTACCACAGTTAAAAGTAAATAGGGTATTTAAGGACAAAATGATATTATTATTTCCCTAACACAAGTCCTAATTCTCTTGGATATGCATAATTCGACCAAAAACAACCTTAGGAAAAAAATATGAACCTCTTTGGTCCACTTGGATTAAATTAGGACACTTATTATTATTTTCTTTAAAGAAGAGTTAAAAGAGGTAAAATCAAAGTTTAATAACTAAAAAATTTTTAATATAGGGTTTTGACTATAAATATTAATTAGATATATAAAACAAATTCCTACAGAATGGTATTTTATTTATATTTTTCTACATTAAATAATCTAATTTATTTAGGACACAATGATGATACAGTAATTACCTAATTAATGTAATATTAAAATAATTGATATTATAAATATCCCAATAAATATAATTTGAGACTTTTTTGAATTAAAATAATTTTATATGTTAATAGAACATATTATTTTTAGTTAGATGAGTTTTTTTAAGTAATAATTCTTTTATAAATTTGTAAAAAACAAAATACCTAATTGTGTCAAAATTGGCATAAAAGAGTTTTTAAAACAAATATTATATTATTAATTGATATTCTATACCTAAATATATAATGTTTAGAAAAAAAACTTATATAATGATAGTTGTATCATTAATGAACCACTTAGGGTTCTCTTGGATGTATATAGTATTTTTATTTACCATATAATATAAAAATACAATGAGACATGGTTAATGTCAATCTATTTAACTAAGAATTAAATCTAAAAGATAAAGTTTATATAGTAACGCAAACAAGTCTAAAACCTATTGGTTGAGTGGTTCTAGACCCATACCCACAATATACAGTAAATAATTTATTTTTTAGCCATTATAAACTGAATGTTATTTTATTATGAACTAATATTTCTAGCTTTTCCTAAGGTGCCCCTCACCCCTCTTATAAAATGGCAGTCCCCATTCTCTCTAATTAACACCTTCAAAGCCATTTTACTCGGACAACATCTACCTAAATACCCCCTAAAATATCCTCCCTTAATCCTAGATGCCTTACTTTAGTCCGAAATCCAACCTATGGAGCCCTTTTGATCAAATCAAACAGAACAACCCGAATAAGAGGTAAATATCTCACCAGCTCATTCAAGTTCCTTTCTTCTTCCACATCCTTTTTCTTTTTTGCTTCCATTATAAAATAATAAATCCATTACCTTATATATATTTTTATGTTATTATAAATATGGTACAACCAAATTCATTATTCTATCAATCCTTTTAATGACATTCCACTGTACGTGCGTACGTACGGCTTACCGTCTCCACGTCGTGGTGTAATTGTTATTCAATACATTATTATTTGGATGAATATAATAATGATGTGTAATTGAGGTAAATAATGAATATAACATGATTATTATTATTTATATCTGATATACCATCCAATTATATATTATTTTAATATCAAAATAATGATATTGTTGCTCGTGTGTACATACGGATTACCATCTCCACGAATGCGATGATATTCATTCCATGTCATATCCATTCAAGACTAACAATCATTTTATGATTAAAAATAATGTTTAAAGACTTGATATAATTATGTATATAAATAAAATACATCCCATCCATAACAAATATGACTCACATAATAAATAATATAAAGGAAAATGAATCCTTTAACACCTAAAACAATGATAATACTAAGATATTATTAACAAATAAATGTTAAAATATCATATATGATATCATATTAATGTATATTATTCTTGTATAATTTAATAACAATTATTTCACCATTATACGGGAGTTTAACCTACCCTCGACCAAGGAAAAGTACAAGGTATGTTTTACTTTCAAAATCTCTTCATTATCCGAGGTTGTTTATACGTAATTATCTACTGGGACCTCTTTATCATCCACATCCATGCATCTTAAATATGTATTTCAAAACACTTTTACAATTTACTAGACAATGGTTTAAATTCATTTATACCCTTATTTGACCTTATATGTTTTTAAAGTAATTTTTCCGTCATTTTCCAAACAAGGATCTTTTTGACCTTTTTGACAAATTTATGGGAAGAATGTTTTTTTAACTTATATGATGGTTGTAGCTAGTTTCCTCTGTTATATCATCGTCAAAGCATCCCTTACAAGCTTATAAGAATATTTTAAAATATAAATATTTTCTTTTATAATTACGTTACTTTTCAATGATTTCAAAATAGAAAAAGATATTTCTCTAAAAAGGTTTTGATTTCATCTATTTCAACATCCTTTGAGGGATTTTAAGCTTATTTGTAGTTTATTTATTATGATAAAAAACGTCCATATTGTATTGAAGGTTCTGTGATATTCTAGACTATGGATGTGTTATTTTTATACCATTCATGGTTTATGGATAAATTATTGACATTTAGTATGCTAGTTGTAATACGAATGTTTATGTTATGTTTAAACCTTTTCATATGAGGAATGCATTAGACTTAGTAAGTGACGGGTGGAGCCCGCTATAGCTCCTTGATGCATCGGTAGGTCTCATGAGACAAACTAGTGTCTTTGAACAAGGCCTTGACAAAATATGATATGTAGTCTTGGCACAAGGCCTTGACTATGTGGTTATGAAAGTCTGGAATTATGCATTCAATCATTATGAAAGTGGCTATTGATATTGCATGTGATTATTCGACTAGTAGAATATCCATGTGAATAAGTAAATAGCATTTTATTATTTTAATCTTTTCCATATTATGCAGATGTTCAAGTTTAAAAGGCTTTTGTTTTAGTTTTATACATTGCCTTAAATGTTTATGCTTATTTATGAAAGCTTCCGCTATATTGTTATCCTTACTAAGAATCTGAGCTCACCCCTTTCTGTGTTTTATTTTTCCTATGATACGAAGAGGTCTATTATGAATGACTGGTAGGGATAGTCTATGGGATCTCATTATTGTCTGTGGAAACAATGTTGTTGTAGTTTTCCATTTTATGATGTAATGTAAACTTTATGAATGTGTCTAGTACTTCCAAGGCTACAAAACTAATCGGTATTTTGAGACATGATCTTTTGTGATCATTCCAATGATATGTAATAATTCACCGACTTTGGGTAAATAGGGTCCAGGAGTTACAATTGGTATTAGTGGATGTTTAGTACAAACCTTTGAAACTAGATTTAGATAAACTCTGATTAGAGCACATAGCCCTAAGATAGACTATGATGATTAGTATAGAATAACTTCCTAGAATTTACTTATTGTAGATATTTTTTATGTTTTCCAAGAAATAAATCCCTATCGGGATACAAGAAGGTATAGGAAGCTCTGGCACATATGTACCTAGGGGTAAAACCCGAAAACACTGCTTTGAGCTAGACTCGAACGGGAACTAGGGCACGACAATGGGTCTTGCGGCACCCTTGGTTATGACACTCCCTGGGGATATTCTTAGGATAATTCTCATTTTATTTACAAACCATTATGAAGGGTTTATGAGTATATACTTCCTCAAAGAAAACATTTTTATTATTATGGATTATATCCATAAACTATTCAATTTATTATAAGTTTTTTACAAGTTAGAAATTATGTATTTCAATTCATAATCGAATTTTGTTTATGCCATCATTTAGAAATGGCACCTAGAGGAAGGAATGGAAAACGTAACATTTCACACACTCCATGTAGGGATTTCCCACCCAATCAAGATAATTATAGTCGAGCTGGTGATGCAACTGGTGAAGATCAGTTAATCACTATAATGGGAAAACACACTCAGGTTATGAATAATAACCTTACCTGTACGGAGCCCCCTGATCCACAATGTGGCGGATAAATGTTAGATCGCTTCATGAGGTAACAACCACCAAGATTATATGGGAGTAAAAATCCATTAGTAGGTGAGCAATGGATAAATTCCTTATAGAAAATATTCCGAGCCTTGGGGAGTAGTGAAAGGGAAAAAGTTTTCTTGGCAGTTTACCACCTCACTGAAGATGCTGATCAATGGTGGTCATTGATTAAAAACACAAAGGAAGATTATATAGTATCAAATATGGAATGAAGAGAGTTTAATGAGCATTAATTAGAAAAATAATTTTCTTATGACCATCGAGCGGATATGGAAAGACAATTTCTGAGTCTGAGGAAAAAGGAGGGTGAGAATGTCTCAATGTATGAAATTAACTTTACCAGGTTAGCGAGGCATGATTCAAATTATATATGTAACCCAAGAAGTAATATTTATCTTTTATTTGAGGGGTTAAAACCATTTCTTTTTCAAGCATTTGTCTCATAATCCTTCTTGTCATATGAAGATATTATCTCATGTACAATCAAGATAGAAAAAGAATTCTCTAAGTATTACAACTTTAAAGCAAATAAAGAGAATAAGAGATCTGTTGAACACTCTAGAAATGGAAATAAGGGGAAGAAGGGAAAATTTGAAAATCCATCATGTAGTAAATGTGGGAAGAAACACCCTGGTACTTGCCTAAAGGGAATGTTAGTCTGTTACAAGTGTGGTGAAAAAGGCCACCCACCAAGCTCGTGATTGCAAGGGGAAGAAATAGGCTATCGATGTTGAATACTACAAATTTAGAGAAAGGGGACATTATTTTAATTAATTTCCTAAGCGTCAGAGAAACATACCTTAGAAAAGGCCAAGGGATCAAGGCCATGCTTATACTATCACTATTGTAATGGTCGAAGCTCCGAAGACGTGGTGGAAAGTAATTTAATGGTATCCTCAAGTTTATCAAATGCTTTATTTGATTCTGGATCATCGAATTATTTCATATCTTCCCAGTTTGCTATGAAAATTAGATATTTCCAATTTGATTTAACAAGGGATTTTCCCGTCAAAACTCTTAAGGGAAGTATCATTGCAATAAAGTTTTGTGAATCAGTCCCCATTGGGGTATATAAATGTTCTTTATCTGTTGATCTCATTGTCATACCCATGATTGAATTTGATATAATCCTAGGTATGGATTGGCTTTTGGACCATGAAGCAAAAATTTATTGTAAGAAGAAGGAGGTTACTATTTTTGATGACGATGATAAAGAACACCTTATCTTTAGAGAAGAATCATCACCACCTAATTATTATCTAGATCCACCCCCAGTAACTCAAATAAATTCAATTATTGGGGAGGAAGAGAATGAAATAACTATGGGTGAGGAAAATAATATTCAAATAGAGGATATACCAATTGTGAAATAATATTTTGATGTGTTTCTAGAGGATTTAGCTGGACATCCTCCAGAACAAGAAATTAAGTTTTCCAATGATTTAATTCATGTATCATGGCCCATATTAAAGTCCCCTTATAGAACGGCCACTATGTAATTAGTGGAACTAAAGAAACAACTAGAGGAATTGAGTAATAAGGGATTTATTCTCCCTAGAGTTTCTCTATGGGGAGCCCCTATCCTTTTTGTTAAGAAGGAAGATAGATCTATGAGGTTGTGCATTTAATACAGGGAGATCAATGGTATAACAATAAAGAACAAGTATCCCCTACCTCACATTGATGATTTATTTGACCAAATTCATGGAGCTCAATACTTTTCAAAGATTGAGCTTCGATCTGGATACCATCAGTTGTGCATGAAAAAGGAAGACATTCTGAAGAAAGCATTTTGAACCACGTACGGGCATTATACGAGTTTACAGTAATGCCTTTTTGATTGACTAATGCACCCTCTGTCTTCATGGATCTAAGGAATAAAGTTTTCAAGGAATATCATGATGACTTTTTAGTGGTATTTATTGATTATATCTTGGTATTATCCAAAAACTATGAATATCATGAAAATCACTTGAGTATTATCATGAAGACTTTGAGAAGACATGAATTATATGGGACGTTTAACAAGTGTAAATTTTGGCTTTAGGAGATTTCTTTTCTTGTGCGTATTATCTCTAAGGATGGAATCTCCATTGATCCTTCAAAGACCAAGGAAATCCAAGAATTTCCAGAACCGATGAGTATAACTGAGGTACGTTTTTTTATTTGTTTAGCAGGTTATTATCGACGTTTCATCCCAAATTTAGCCCAGTTGGCTAACCCATTAACAAAGATCACACGAAAAGGGGTTAAATTTTTTTTGGACAAAATAGTGTGAAGAATGTTTTGAAGAACTGAAGAGAATATTACTCAATGATCTTATGTTGACTCTGCCATCGGGGAATTATGGGTTTGTTATTTAAAGTGATTCTTCAAAGAAGGGACTTGGTTGTGTCCTTATACAGAATGATAGGGTTATTTCCCATGCATCATGACAAAGAAAAATTAATGAGAAAAACTATCCTACTCTTGATCTTGAGTTAGCAGCTGTAATATTTTCTTTGATGATATAGAGACACTATCCATATGGTGAAAATGTGATATTTATATTGATCGTGAGATTTTGAATTATATTTTCTCACAAAAAGAACTCAACATGAGGCAAAGGTGATGGCTTGAACTACTCTAGGATTATGATTTCACTATACACTACAACCCGGGGAAGGAAAATAAGGTCACAGATGCTTTGATTAGAAAGGATCATGGAGTTTTTAACATGATGCTAGTTGAAAAGGTTCCTATATACATGGATCTAGTAAATATGGATATGGGAATTACCATGGAAGGTGAAACATCAATACTTTTTCAAATAGATTCCAAACCATCTTTACTAGAAAGGATAAAGAGTTCTCAGACTGGTGATGAAGAGTTTCCAAAGAAGATTAAAGCTGTGAATGATGGGGGATTGAGTGACTTCGTGTATGAAGATGGAATTTTGAAATTTGGGAAGAGACTTTGTGTTCCCGATATACCTGATCTAAAAAGGGAATTTTTGGAAGATGCTCATAGTTTCAATTTCTCTATACACCCTGGTACACTAAGATGTATAAAGATTTGAAGAAATATTTTTGGTGGGACAACATGAAGAGGGACATTGCTGATTTTATGTCAAGATGTATGGTTTTTCAATAAGTGAAAGCTGGAAGGCAACAACCTGGAGGAGTCATGAAACCTTTTCCCATACCTGAGTGGAAATGGGATAATATTATGATGAAATTTTTCATGGGACTACCAAAGACTCCTCGAAGGAATGATGAAATATGGGTCATTGTTGATCGTCTTACCAAGTCAGCACATTTTCTTACTATAAGAGAAGATTTACCACTTGAACGATTAGAAAGACTATATATTAATGAATTTTTCAGACATCATGGAGTACCCCTGTCGATTGTTTCTGATCATGATCCATGTTTTACGTCAAGATTCTAGAAAATCCTTCAGAAATCCCTGGATACTGAACTTTGTTTGAGAACTGCCTACCACCCTAAAACTGATGGACAATCAAAATGGACTGTTCAAACCTTATAAGACATGTTGAGATCTTTCTCACTTGACTATCAAGGTATGTGGGATCAATATTTACCTCTGGTGGAATTTTCATATAACAATAGCTTTCATTCAAGTATTTAGATGGCACCATATGAAGCTTTATAGGGAAGAGATTCCACACACCAACCTGTTGGGATGATGTTTGTGAATGAAAACTCGTAGGCCCAGAACTTGTGGAGGAAACAATGGAAAAGGTGAAGGTGATCCAAAACCACATCAAAGAAGCTCAAAGTAGGCAGAAGAGCTATGCCAATAACTGAAGGAAGGAATTGGAATTTCAGGTTGGAGATCATGTTTTCTTGATGGTATCTCCATAGAAGGGTGTTATGTGTTTTTGTAAGAAGGGTAAATTGAGTCCCAGTTACATCAGACCATTTGAAATTCTAGAACAAATTGGGGTTGTAGCTTTCCGTTTGGAAATGCCGCCAAGTATCTCCAAAGTTCGTGATGTATTCCACATATCACTATTGAGAAAATATATGCCTGACCCAATGCATGTACTCACCTATGAGGAATTAGAATTGGAACCTGATCTGTCTAATTGAGAAGAGCCTGTCAAGGTTCCAGATACAAGAAAACATGTGCGGAGAAACCAGACGACTCGTTTGGTAAATGTTATATGGAGAAACCATAAGATGGAAGAGGCAACATTAGAACCTGAATAACTTATGATGAAGAACCTCCCCAGTATTTTTATGCAGTAATATTCTAGAAATTTCGAGGACAAAATTATTTGAAGGAGGGGAGAATGTAACACCCCAAGCATCCACGGTATGCTTCTCTTTGAATAATACAGCAGAATGTGTTATACGCAACTTCAAGTTCTAACACACCACAACCAACCAAACTAGCCGTTATGAATAATAATACCCACTTTTTGAAATTTTATAAATTATACCTTTCAAAATGGACTTCAATTTTGGATTCGGAATATCGAAATTATATTAGGGTGAATTTTTGGTATTTTCCAGAAAACATTCAATTTTTGATGAATAGTAAAAAACACTGACTTATTGTTTAAAACTAAATTTTAATTTAAATAATTATATTTTTTGTTTAAATTTATTTTATGTCAAAATAGATTCATAATACCTATATATGTTCAATGTAATTAATTGGAGTCAGTTAATAATAATTTTAGATATATATAAATTTTATTGAACTTTTTACCATCTTTTATCCACCTCGTAGGAAATTTTTTGAAAATTCATATAAAACATAATTTTACCGCTTCAGTGAGTGGAATTTCAAAAATCCGAGAGAACTAGTTGATATCAGTATGAAAATTTTGGTTCAATAAGATGAAAATAATTTTTGGTGAATAGTAACTTTTTACTTTTATTTACCACGATTAAAAGTAAATAGGGTATTTAAGGGTAAAAATGATATTATTATTACCCTAACACATGTACTAATTCTATTGGATAAGCATAATTCAACCCAAAACAACCTTAGAAATAAAATATGAACTTTTTTGGACCACATGGATTAGATTTGGACAGTTATTATTATTTTATTTAAAGAAGAGTTAAAAGATTTAAAATCAATGTTCAATAACTAAAAAAAATTTAATATAGGGTTATATATAAGATAAATTAGTCTATAAATATTCATTATAAATCTAGAAAAATTTCCTACATAATAGTATTTTATTTATATTTTTTAGACAATAAATAATTTAATTTATTTATGAAACAATAATGATGTAGTAATTACCTAATTAATGAAATATTTAAATAATTGATATTATAAATATCCAAATAAATGTAATTTGAGGATTTTTAAGAATTCCAATAATTTTCTAGGTTAATATGATATATTATGGTTGGTTAGATATTTTATTTCGAAATAATAATGTTTTTATGAATTTAGAAAAAAACAAAATACCTAATAGTGTCAAAATTGACATTAAAGAGTTCTTAAAAAAATTACTATATTATTAATTGATATTCTATTCCTAAAAATATAAGGATCTACAAAAGGACATATATAATTATAGTTTTATCATTAATGAACCACTTGGGGTTCTCTTGGAATTATATAGTATGTTTATTAACCATGTATTATAAAAATACAATGAGACTTTGTAAATGTCAAACTATTTAACTAAGAATTAAATCTATAAGAAAATGATAATATAGTGACCCGAACCAGTTGAAAACATATTGGGTGAGTGGTTTTTGACCCATAACCACCATAGAATTTAAATAATTAATTTTTAAGGAATTATTAAATGATAATTATATTATTATAAAATAATATTTCTAGCTTTTCCTAAGGTTCCCCTCACCCCTCTTATAAAAGGTCACTCCCCATTCTCTTTAATTCACACCTTCAAAGCCATTTTTCTCAGACAAACTATGCCCGAATACCCTTTAAAATATCCTATCATATTTCTAGAGGCCTTCCTTTATTAATAAATCCAACCTAAGGATCCCTTTTGATCAAACCGAAAGGAAGAACCCGAAGAAGAGGTAAATATCTCACCACCTCTTTCAAGTTCCTTTCTTCTTCCACTTCCTTTTTCTTTGTTGTTTCCATTATATAATAATAACTCTAAAGTCTTCTATATACTGTTATGTTATTATAAATATGGTACAACCAAATTAGTTATTCTATCCATCCATTGAATAACATGTCACCATACGTGCATATGTACGACTTACCGTCTCCACGTCGTGGTGTAATTGATATTCAATATATTATTATTTGTATGGGTATAATAATGATGTGTAATTGATGAAAATAATGAATATAACATGATAATGATTATGTATATATGATATAACACCCAATTATATATTATTTTAGTATCAATAGAATGTTATTTTCGCCCGTGCGTACGTACGGATTACCGTCTCCACGAACGCAATGAGATTCATTCCACGTCATATCCATTCAAGAATAACATTCATTAGATGATTAAAAATAATGTTTAATGACTTTATATAATTCAAGATATGAATAAGATACATCCCATCCATAACAAATATGACTCACATAACAAAGAATATAAAGTAAAACAAATTCGTTAACACCTGAAACAACGATAATACTAAGATATTATTAACAAAACATGGTTAAAAGATAATATATGATATCATATTAATGTATATGATTCTTGTATAATTTAATAACAATTATTTCACCATTATATAGGAGTTTGACCTACCCTCAATGAAGAAAAAGTACAATGTAAGGGTTAATTTCAAAATCTCTTCATTATCCGAGGTTGTTTATACATAATTATCTACTAGGACCTCTTTATCATCCTCATCCATGCTTCTTAAAAATGTATTTCAAAACTATTTTACTATTTACTAGAAAATGGGTTAAATTCATTTATACAATTATTTTACCTTATATGTTTTGAAAGGAATCTTTCCGTTGTTTTCCAAACAAGGTACTTTTTTACCTTTTCATCAAATTTATGGTAAGAATGTTTTTTTAACATTTACGGCGGGTGCGGCTATTTTCCGCCATTATAACATCATCAAAGCTTCCCTTACAAGTTTATAAGAATATTTTCATATATAAATGTTTTCTTTTATAATTACATGAATTTTAAATTATTTTAAAATATAAAGATATATTTCTCTAAAAAGGTTTTTGATTTTATCTATGTCAACATCCTTTGACGGATTTTAAGCTTATTTGAAGTTGATTAATTATGATACAAAACTTCCATATTGTATTGAAGGTTTTGTGATATTTTTGACTTTGGATGTGTTATTTTTATACCATTCATGGTTTATGGATAAAGTATTTACATTTAGTATTCTAGTTTTAATATGAATGTTTATGTTATGTTTAAACCTTTTCATATGGGTAATGCATTGGACTTATTAAGTGATGGGAGGAGCCCTCTATAGCTCCTTGATGCATCGGTAGGTCTAATGAGACAAACTAGTGTCTTGGCACAAGGCCTTGACAAAATATTATTAGTAGTCTTGGCACAAGGCCTGGACTATGTGGTTATGAAATTCTGGAATTATGAATTCCATCATTATGAAAGTGGTATTGATATTGCATGTGATTATTGGACTAGTAGAGTATCCATGTGAATAAGTAAATGGATTTAATTGATTTTTATCTTTTCCATATTATGTTGAAGTTCATGTTTAAAAGGCTTTTGTTTTAGTTTTATGCATTGCCTTAAATGTTTATTCTTATTTATGAAAGCTTCTGCTATATTGTTTTCCTTACTGAGCATCTGAGCTCACCCCTTTATATGTTTTATTTTTCCCAGGATGTGAAGAAGTATATTACTACTGACCAACAGGGATAGTCTATATAATGTAAACTTTATTGAGGTGTCTAGTACTCCCAAGGCTACTAAACTAATCGGTCTTTCGAGACTTGATCTTTTGTGATCATGCCAATGATACGTAATAATGCACCGACTCTGGGTAACTGGGGTCGGGGCATTACAGTTGGTATCATATGAAGTTTATTACAATCCTTGGGAACTAGATTTATATAAACTCTGATTAGAGCACATATCCCTAAGATATACTTTGAGGATTAGTTTAGAATAACTTCCTATAATTTAGGTATTGTAGGGATTTTTTGAGTTTTCCAAGAAATACATTCATGACTGGATATGAGCAGGTAGAGGCGGATTTGGCACAGATGTACCTAGGGGTAATCCTCAAAAACACTGCTTTGAGCTAGACTCGAACGGGAACTGATGCATGACAACGAGCCTTGTTGCACTCTTGGTTACGACCCTCCTAGAGGATATGCTTAGGATAATTTTCATTTTCATTACAAACCATTATGATGGTTTTATGAGTATATACTTCCTCAAAGAAATCATTTTTATGATTATGGATTACATCCATAAATTGTTCAATTTATTTTAAGTGTTTTACCAGTTTGGAATTATTTATTTTGATTCATAAACTAATCTAGTTTATGCCATTGTATAGAAATGGTGCCTAGTTGAAGGAATGGAAACTGTATCAATGAACACACTCCATGTATGGATTGTCCTCTTACTCAAGATAATTATAGTGGAACTGGTGATTCAACTGGTGCTGATCAGCTAATCACCATACTGGGACAACTCGCACAGGTTGTGAATAATAACCTTACCCATATGGATCACCCTGATCCATATCATGGAGGATAAATGTTAGATCTCTTCATGAGGAAACAACCACAAACATTCAATGGTAGTACAAATCCATTAGTATCTGAGAAATGGAAAATTTTCATATAGATAATATTTCATGCCTTGGAGAATAGTGAAAGGGAAAAAGTTGTCATGTCAGTTTACCGCCTCACTGGAGATGATGATCAATGGTGGTCATTGATTCAAAACACAAAGGAAGATAATTAAGTATCAAATATGAAATTGAGGATGTTTAAAGAGATTTTACTAGAAAAAAACTTTCCTCGTGACCATCGAGCATTTATGGAATGAAAATTTCTGAGTTTGAGGAAAAAAGAGGATGAGAATGTCGCAAAGTATGAAGCTAGCATTACAAGGTTAGCGGAGCATGCTGCAGATTATATACATAACCCAAGAAGTAAGATTTATTGTCTCATTGATGGGTTAAAACCAATTATCCATCGAGCATTAGTCTCAAAATCCGTCTCATCGTACGAAAATATTGTCTCATGTTCTATCAAGACAGAAAAAGAATTATGTATGTCTTACGACTATAAAGAAAAGCAAGAGAAGAAGAGATCTGTTGAACACTCTAGAAATGGAAATATGGGGAATAAGGGAAAAGTTGAATATCCATCCTATAGTAAATGTGCGAAGAAACACCCTGGTACTTTCTTGAAGTGAATGGGAGTCTATTATAAGTGTCGTGAAATAGGCCACCAAGCTCGTGATTTCTAGGGGAAGAAAGAGGCTATCGATGTTGAATGCTACAATTATAGAGAAAGGGGGCATTATGTGAATGAATGACCTAAGCGTCATGGGAACTTAACATAGAAAAGTCCAAGGGGGGGTTGTGGAGCGAGGTCAATGGTGAAGCCCTAGCGGCGATGGCGGCTACACCGACTCCTCCCTCCCCAGAGGGGGGAGGGGGAATCGTCCGGAGTTTTCCCCCCTTCACCAACCCCACTCTCCTTCCTCCCTTCCAGACAATTTTGTTGTTCCTTAAGGTCCCTGACCTACATAAGGGGTTTCCATAGCTCGCACTGTCCATGAAGGAGTTAAATGGGGCTTCAGATCTCTTCAGGATGACGCTGGTCACTCGCTTTAGGGGTCGCTGCCCTTCAGTGGATGCCTTTGACCGATTCGTATTCGAAGCTTGGGGACTTCAAGACCACGCGGTGGTCGGGCTGCTCGACCAGCGACAGATGATGGTTTGGATTTCCTCTGAGAGAGACTTGATTGCTGCTTGGTCCAACACCCCCCAAACTCTCAATGGATGTAGATTTTATCTCCTTCGCTGGTCATTCAAATCCATCATGAATCGGGACGAACCATCGACGGCGGTGTGGGTAAGCTCCCCAGATTTTCCGCTTCCATTCCAGATTCCGTCAATTATTATCATGTTAGGGAACATGGTTAGTATATTTCTCTATTCGGATAGTAGGACAACTGATGTTTGTCATCCTATCAACCCTCGCGTTTGTGTTGATGTCGACGTCTCAAAGCCTCCTACGGAGTGGATTTGGATTTCATTTGGTTAAGAATTCATATGGAAACAGTAGGTGATCATCGAGTCTTGGCCATCATTTTTCTTGGGTTTCCATCATCTAGGTCACTCGGTCCCTGGATGTCGTTGAGGTCCAAGGACTCGGCAAACTTTGAATTCCCAACCTGAAGAGTCTCAGGTGTAGGCGATTCCCGGTGTGATTCAGCTATCGGATGGAGCAGGACTGGACAGGATTACAAAGGTGCACGGGGTTGATCCAGGGGAACGGGATCCAGGAGGGGCTCATTTTGGTCCAGGTGAGGTATCGAGGCTGGAAACAGAAGGCATTGTCCTTTCCTATAGACAAATTAGTCCTCGGGAGGGCCATCCTTTGCAGGGGACTTACCCGGTGGTTCCAGCAGTGAAGGTCATGGAGGCCAGTACCTCTTTTCCACGGGTTTTGGATGTCATAGCTCAGTTAAGGCAGGATTTGGGGATCAATTCCTTGTAGGATAATGGAGTGGAGGCAGTGCAGGGGGGAGGAATGGAGCTATCCTTGCATGTGTATGTGGTGGAGCATCCGGTCTCGGACAGAATTGTCGATATTGGTGTGGTGAAGGGTCCTGGAGAGGTCCATGGCCCAAGGGGTACTCAAGGTCGGGAATGGGAGGGATCTAACCAGCAGTCTCAATTTGGAAAGGAGGTCGAACTATCTGTCAAGGCTGTGCAGGGGAAATCCTTTTTGCATGCAGCTAAAAGCTCTCTCCACGGTGAAGGAAGTCAGGACGGTCGAGGAAGGTAGGAAGGGGATAGCGTATTGGGTCCTCTTGACCCAAACACACTCATTATGAAGTCCTCCTTTCAAATGACTAGGAGCGAGGGGAAGAATAAGAAGGATTTGGCGGTCAAAGAAGGCAAGTTGGATTCTTCGGGTAGGCCGAGGGCTCTGAAAGAATGTCCAGGGGTTGAAGATAAAAACTAATTTGAAGGCCTGGAAACTCAAGAACAGTCATTGTCACAAGAGGATGTGGATTCAGGTGATGATAGTTTTATCCAACTCTCAGTTGACAGCCTGGACCAGTTCCAAGGGAAAGGTCCCCACAGTCCAAGAAGGAAGAAAGGGACAAAAGGAAAGCACGACTCAGGGAAATGCATAATTGTTCAGGGTAAAAAAACCCAAGGTCACAAAGACTACTCTCACTTTCCGAAACCAATGGAAACCAGGTCGTCCAAGAGATGTTGAAGCAAGGAAAGCAAAGGCCTTCAAAACGGGGAAAGTGGGGATCCAAGTATAGAATCAAGAGTAATAGAGGAAGAGGGTGAGGAGTGTCTAAGGCTCATCTGCCACTCTAAGGAAGAGATGTTTGAAAAAGTCCTTCGGAAAAACGCATCAAATGAAGAGTTTCTAAGGATTTATGAAAGATGCTTACAGACTGAGGCCACAGAGGAGCAATAATCGTGGATAGACGATCAAGACCGAATCATCATCCAAGGATTCAACCAAGGCAGAATCAACTTGGAGGAGTTCATCTAGATAATGGACAGAATGATTTCTCACCTTGAATCACTTATTAGAAAGGATCCAGACATCTAGGTTAGTACTCTGCACTGGAAATTATATAGAGCATATGACTCAAATAACCTTAGTCTTGTGTTTAACGATTTTTTGAGCTCTTTCAGCACGTAGTCCTTGTGTGAGAACTTTGGTTTCCCACTTGTCCATAAAGTGCCTTAATAAAAAAATTATGGACAGGAAAAGGCCAAGGGATTAAGGCCAAGCTTATGTTATCACTACTGCTGAGGTTAAAGCTCTGAAATACGTGGTGGAAGGTAATTTAATGGTTTCCCCAAGTTTAGAAAATTATTTATTTGATTCTAGATCATCGCATTGTTTCATATCTTCTTAGTTTTCTAAGAAAATTAGATATTTCCAATTTGATTTAATAAGGGAGTTGTCTGTCAAAACTCCTTAGAGAAGTATCCTTGCAATGATGTTTTGTGAATCAATCCCAATTCGGGCATATAAATGTTTTTTATCTATTGATCTCATCGTCATACCCATGATTGAATATGATATAATCCTCAGAATGGATTGGCTTTTGGACCATGATGCCAAAATTTATTGTAAGAAGAAGGAGGTTGCTATTTTTTATGACAATGATAAAGAACACATTATCTTTAGATAAAAATTGTCACCAACTAATTCTTATCTAGATCCACCCCCAGTAGATCAACTAAATTCAATTATTGGGGTGGAATAGAATTAAATAATTGTGGGTGAGGAAACGAATGTTCAAATAGAGGATGTACCTATTGTAAAAGAATATGTTGATGTGTTTCCAGTGGATTTACCTGGACATCCTCCAGAATGAGAAATTAAGTTTCCCATTGATTTAATTCCTTGATAATGGCACATATCAAAGACCCCTTATTGAATGGACAGTTTGGAATTAGTGGAACTAAAGAAACCACTAGAGGAATTGAGTAATGATGGATTTATTCTCCCTAGTGTTTCTCAATGGGGAGCCCCTTTCCTTTTTATTAAGAAAAAAAAGATAGATCTATGAGGTTTTGCATTGACTACAGAGAGATCAATGTTATAACAATAATGAACAAGTATCCCCTACCTTTCATTGATTATTTATTCGACCAACTTTATAAAGCTCAATACTTTTCAAATATGACCTCCGATCTGGATACCATCAGTTGTGCGTGAAGAAGGTAGACATTCCGAAGACAGCATTACAAACCAGGTACGTGCATTACGAGTTTATAGTAATTACTTTTGGATTGTCTAATTCACCCTCTGTCTTCATGGATCTAATGAATAGTGTCTCCAAGGAATATCGTGATGACTTTGTAGTGGTATTTATTGACAATATCTTGGTATACTAAAAAAGTTACGAAGATCCTGAAAATCACATACGCATTATCCTGAAGACTGTGAGAAGACATGAATTATATGGGAAGTTTATCAAGTGTGAATTCTGGATTCAGGATATTTCTTTTCTTGGCCATATGGACTCTAAGGATGGAATCTTTGTTGACCCTTCAAAGACCAAGGCAATCCAAGAATGGCCAGCACCGACAAGTATAACTAAGATACGCAGTTTTATTTGTTTAGCAGGTTATTATCAACGTTTCGTCCAGAATTTTTCCTAGTTGGCTAACCCATTAACAAATACAACAAAAAAGGCGTTAAATTTTTTTGTACAAAAGTGTGTGAAGAATCATTTGAATAAATAAAGAGAATATTAGTCAATTATCCTATATTACCTCTACCGTCAAAGAATGCTGGGTTTTTAATTTATATTGATGCTTCAAAGAAAGGACGTGGTTGTGTCCTTATGCAGAATGATAGGGTTATTTCCTATGCTTCATGATAGCTAAATATTCATGAGAAAAAATATCCTACTCATGATCTTGAGTTAGAAGTTGTAATATTTGCTTTGAATATATGGATACACTATCTATATGGTGAAAAATGTGAGATTTATACTGATCACAAGAGTTTGAAGTATATTTTCTCACAAAAAGAACTCAACATGAGGTAAAGGCGATGGATTGAACAACTCAATGATTATAATTTCACTATACACTACCACCCGGGAAAGGCAAATAAGGTGGAAGATGCTATGAGTAGAAAGGATCATGGATTTTTTAACAAGATGAGTGTTGAAAAGGATCCTATAAACATGTATCTAGTAAAGATGGATATGGGAATAACCATGGAAGGAGAAACATCAATACTTCTTAAAATGGTTGCCAAACCATATTTATTAGAAAGGATAAAGAGTTATCAGACTGGTGATGATGAATTTAAAAAGAAGATTAAAGCTCTGAATGATTAGAGATTGAGTGACTTTGTGTATGAAGATGTAATTTTGAAATTTGGGAAAAGACTTTGAGTTCCTGATATACCTGATCTAAAAAGGGAATTATTGGACGATGCTCATAGTTCTAATATCTCTATACACCCTGGTAGCACTAAGATGTATAGTGATTTGAAGGAACATTTTTTGTGGGAAAACATGAAGAGGGAGATTGCTAATTTAGTGTCAAGATGTATGGCTTGTCAACAAGTGAAAGCTGGAACGCAACAGCCTGGAGGAGTAATGGAACCTCTTCTCATACCTATGTGGAAATGGGATAATATTACGATGGTATTTATCATGGGACTACTAAAGACTCCTAGAAGAAACAATGCAATATGGGTAATTATTGATCTCTTTACCAAGTCAGCATATTTTCTTGCCATAAGAGAAGATTTACCACATGAACGATTAGCAACGCTATATATTAATGAAGTTTTCAGACTTCATGGAGTACCCCTATCGATTGTTTCTGATCGTGATCCATGTTTTACATCAAGATTTTGGAAAAGTCTTCCAAAATCCCTAGATACTGAACTTTGTTTGAGCACTTCCTACCACCGTCAAACTGATGGACAATCAGAATAGACTATTAAAACCTTAGAAGACATCTTGAGATATTTCTCACTTTACTTTCAAGGTATGTGGGATAAATATTTACCTCTAGTAGAATATTCTTATAACAATAGCTTCTATTCAAGTATTCAGATAACACTATATGAAGTGTTATATGGAAAGAGATGACGCACACCAACCTGTTGGGATGATTTTGGTGAACAAAAACTCTTAGGCCCAGAACATGTGGAGGAAACAATGGAAAAGGTTAAGGTGATCCAAAACCACATCAAAGCAGCTCAAAGTAGGCAGAATTTCTATGGTGATAACCGAAGGATGGATTTGGAATTTCAGGTAGGAGATTATGTTTTCTTGAAGGTATCTACATGAAAGGGTGTTATACGTTTTGGTAAGAAGGGTAAATTGAGTCCCAGGTAGATCGGACCTTTCAAAATTCTAGAACAAATTGGGGTTGTAGCTTACCTTTTGGCAATGCTGCCATGTCTCTCCAAAGTTCACGATGTATTCCATGTATCACTTTTGAGAAAATACATTCTTGTCCCAATGCATGTATTCACCTATGAAGAATTTGAACTAGAACCTGATCTGTCTTATTGATAAGTGTATATCAAGGTTCTTGATTCAAGAGAACAAGTGCTGAGAAACCGGACGACTCGTTTGGTAAAATTTCTATGGAGAAACCATAATATGAAAGTGGCAACGTGGGAACCTGAGAAACTTATGATGAAGAACCACCTGAGTATTTTTATGCAGTAATATTCTAGAAATTTTGAGGACGAAATTATTTAGAGGAGGGGATAATGTAACACCCCAATCTTCCACGGTACACTTCTCTTTGAATAATACAATAGCGTGTGTTGTACGCAACTTCGAGTTCCAATACACCACAACCAACCAAACTAGCCGTTATGAATAGTAACAACCACCTTTTGAAATTTTCCTAATTTTATCCTTCAAAATGGACTTCATTTTTGGATTCGGAATATCGAAATTAGATTAGTGTGAATTTTTGGTATTTTTCTAAAAACATTCAATTTTTGATGAATAGTGAAAAAAACTGAGTTATATTTTAAAACCAAATTTTTATTTAAATAATTATTTATTGTATTTAAATTTATTTTAGGTAAAAATAGATACATAACACCTATATAATATCAATTTAATTCATTGGATTTAGTTTATAATAATTTTAGATATATAAAAAATTTATTGAACTTTTTACCGTCTTTTACCCACCTCATAGGAGAATTTGCAAATTCACATAAAACATAATTTTACCACTTTTGTGAGTGTAATTTCAAAAATATGAGGGACACGGTTTATATGAGTAAGAAAAATTTGGTCCAATAAGATGAAAAAAAATTTGAATAGTAACTTTTTACTTTTATTTACCACGGTTAAAAGTAAATAGGATATTTAGGGGTAAAAATGGTATTATTATTACCCTAACACATGTCCTAATTCTATTGGATAAATATAATTCGACCAAAAACAACCTTAGGAATAAAATATGAACCTATTTGGTCCACTTGGATTAGATTAGGACAATTATTATTATTTTATTTAAAGAATATTTAAAATAGTTAAAATCAAAGTTTAATAACTAAAAAAAATTAATATAGGGTTATACATAAGATAAATTTGACTATAAATATTCATTAGAAATATAAAAATATTTCTTACATAATTTTATTTTATTTATATTTTTTAGAAATTAAATAATTTAATTTATTTATGACACAATGATGATGTCGTAATTACCTAATTAATGAAATATTAAAATAATTGATATTATAAATATCCAAATAAAAGTAATTTGAGACTTTTTAGGAATTAAAATAATTATCTAGGTTAATATGACATATTAGTTGTAGTTAGATGATTTTTTTTGAATTAATACTACTATTATGAATTTAGAAAAAACAAAATACTTAATAGTGTAAAAATTGACATAAATGAGTTTTTAAAACAAATATTATATTATTAATTGATATTATATTCCAAAAAAGCTACGGACCAGCCAAAGGACTTATATAATGATAGGTGTATAATTAATGAACCACTTTGGGTTCTCTTGGAAGTATATTGTATGTTTATTAACCATATAATATAAAAATACAATGATACATGGTAAATGTCAAACTATTTAACTAAGAATTAAATCTAAAAGATAAAGTTAATATATTGAACGGAACCTATCTAAAACCTATTTTTTGAGTGGTTTTCGACCCATTCCCACCTTATAATTTAAATAATTGATTTTGGAGAAATTAGAAACCGAAAATTATTTTATTATAAAATAATATTTCTAGCTTTTTCTAAGGTTCCCCTCACCCATCTTATCAAAGGTCACTCCCCATTCTCTCTAATTCACACATTCAAATCCAATTTTTCTCAGCCAAAATTTTCCCAAATACCATATAAAATATCCTCCCTTAATCCTATAGGCCTTCCATTAGTCAGAAATCCAACCTAAGGAGCCCTTTTGATCAAATCAAAAGGAAGAACCCGAAGAAGAGGTAAATATATCACCACCTCTTTCAAATCCATTTCTTCTTCCACTTCCTTTTTCTTTGTTGTTTCCATTATAGAATAATAACTCCAGTATATTCTATATACTTTTATGTTATTATAAATATGGTACAACCAAATTCATTATTCTATCCATCCATTGAATGATATGTCACCATACGTGCGTACGTACGACTTACCGTCTCCACGTCGTGGTGTAATTGATATTCAATACATTATTTTTTGTATGGTTATAATAATAATTTTTAATTTATGTAAATAATGAATATAACATGATAATTATTCTTTATATATGATATAACAACCAATTATATATTATTTTAATATCAAAAGAATGATATTGCCGCTCGTGCGTACGTACGGATTACCGTCTCCACGAACACGATGAGATTCATTCCCCGTCGTATCAGTTCAAGACTAACATTCATTAGATGACTAAAAATAATTTTTAAAGACTTGATATCATTATGGATATAAATAAGATACATCCCATCCATAACAAATATGACTCACATAACAAAGAGTATAGAGGAAAACGAATTAGTTAACAGCCGAAACAATGATATTACTAAGATATTATTAACAAAGCAATGTTAAAAGATCATATATGATATCATATTAATATATATGATTCTTTTATAACTTAATAACGATTATTTCACCATTATAAAGGAGGTTAACCTACCCTCAACCATGGAAACGTACAAGGTAAAGGTTAATTTCACAATCTCTTCATTATCCGAGGTTGTTTATACATAATTATCTAGTGGGACCTCTTTATCATCCACATCAATGCTTCTTAAAAATGTATTTCAAAACACTTTTAATATTTACTAGACAATGGGTTAAAGTACTTTATACCCTTATTTGACCTTATATGTTTTTAAAGGAATATTTCTATTGTTTTCCAAACAAGGTACTTTTTGACCTTTTCAAAAAATTTAAAGTGAAAATGTTTTTCTTAACTTATATGGAAGGTGTGGCTATTTTATGCCATTATAACATCATTGAAGCTTCCCTTACAAGCTTATAAGAATATTTTAAAATATAAATGTTTTCATTTATAATTACGTGACTTTTTAATGATTTCAAAATAGAAAGATATATTTCCCTAAAAAGGTTTTGATTTCATCTATGTCAACATACTTTGATGGATTTTAAGCTTATTTGAAGTTGATTTATTATGATACAAAACATTCATATTATATTGATGGTTTTGTGATATGTTTGAATTTGGATGTGTTATTTTTATACCATTCATGATTTATGGATAAATTATTGACATTTTGTATGCTGGTTTTAATACGAATGTTTCTGTTATGTTTAAACCTTTTCATATGGGGAATGCATTGGACTTAGTAAGTGAAGGGTACAACCTACTATAGCTCCTCGATGCATCGGTTGGTCTCATGAGACAAACTAGTGTCTTGGAACAAGGCCATGAAAAAAACATACTTGTAGTCTTGGCACAGGGCCTTGAATATGTGGTTATGAAAGTCTGGCATTATGCATTCCATCATTATGAAAGTGGCTATTGATATTGCATGTGATTATTCGACTAGTAGAATATCCATGTGAATAATTAAATGGAATTATTTGATTTTTATCTTTTCCATATTGTGCTTAAGTTCATGTTTAAAAGTATTTTGTTTTAGTTTTATACATTTCCATAAATTTTTATACTTATTTATGAAAACTTCCGCTATATTGTTATCCTTACTGAGTATCTGAGCTCACCCCTTTCTCTGTTTTATTTTTTCCAGGATGCGAAGAATTATATTATGACTGACCTGCAGGGATAGTCTATGGGATCTCATTAGTGTCTGTGGAATCAATTTTGTTGTAGTTTTCCATTTTATGATGTAATTTAAACTTTATGAATGTATATGGTACTTTCAAGGCTAATAAACTAATCGATCTTTTGAGACGTGATCTTTTGTGATCATGTCGATGATACGTAATAATGCACCGACTTTGGGTAACTGGGGTCGGGGTGTTACATGAAGTTCTTGAGATATTGTTTGGGGTCTCTTGTTTCTTCAAATGTTTAGAAGGTTGTATTGTTGAAATTGGGTGGGAGAAAAGTTTGATCCACCCATTCAGGATATTTATTTTTCTCGAGCTTAATAAGGGTTCACCTCCCTTCCATGGATTCCATTCGAGTACCTACAGATTTAATAGCATTTACATATTCTAGTGGTACTATTTGATGAGCTTCCTCTCATCTACAGGTAGTAGTTGGGGATTAATAAGGTGACCCGATTTTTATCTCTCATTATTTCTCAGTTTTTTCTAAGACTGAATGATTTCCCTGATAAGGGATATGTTGTTGCCACAATGGATGGAAGTCCTGATCATTTTCAACTTCCCCATTTATATAGACTAGATTTTTTATTATAGGGAATGTCTTATATCAGATATCACATTTTTGAAAGGATTGGAACATTATAAATGTATGGGAGGAGTAATATTAGTCTAAGCCTAAAGATGATACCCAATGGTAATATTTCCCCTTAGAATCTCCTCGTTGAGATGTTAGATAGTTTTTATCTCACTCTCATATTATGCCAAATGCTCCTCCATAGATGAAATTTAGGCTCGTCTAAATTATGAGTAGGATATGAAAATTTAATACCCTTTATCCTTGGCAGTGTTTCACTGTAGAGGTGACAACTCAATATTTGGAGGTTTGAGGTTTTGGATTCTCCTCTCATTACAAGTACATGATATCTTAGTCCATGCATCCAGATCACCCTCCTCTCATGGTATATTTTTCCTATTATGCCCTTTGTATTTACATATTAATCCACATTATCTATTGTTTTTATGGTTATAACATTCAAAGTGGTGTATTAGGAAACAGTAGTTATCCCATTACTCTCAATGCAACTGGAAAATTGTACACTGCCCGCATCAGGGTTGTTTCTCTAACCTGTTTCCATATTGGATATTTTTTCTTGCGACCTATATGGGGTTTTATTTCCATCGTTGTACGTTTCTTCCATCTAGGCCTATTAAAAGTGACCTTTAGGTTGTTTACAGTCATGTTTTCAAAATGGGGCCCAAATTGAAGTGGTTCTTCTTATGGTGAGAGGAAGGGATGGGATGTTGACCATTGATATTTACCTCCCATCCTAGAGAAGAATAATTATCTCTATGGTGATGATGATGACGAAGCTTCCTCCATACCCATGGAATAGAGTGTAGTCGAGGTCATAATAGGCATTTCTTGATCTATTTTTCAAGGATTAAATGATTCCAAATGAGGATTTTATGACTCCAATGATGTGAGATGAGATATAAATTCCCACATCCCAATGGAATGTGGTTGATCTGAAACAAGTATTAATTTCTCTAGGACCCTTTCAGGGAGTGATGAACCTGGTGATGGTAATTGAGTTAAAAATTCCCCCAACCTAGTAGGATGGAGATGGCTTGGAGCTATGGTTAATATATCATGAAACCTCTTTAAAATTGATGATTAAGGGGTGGAGGTGGTGCTAGATATCCACCCATCTCTGTGGGTTGGATTCACTCCTAGATGGCTTCCATGGTGGATGATATAAGGACCTATTTGAGTTGGTGAAACTGTGTTTGTGTTTGAGCATGTTGAAATGGAATCCCATTATGGGAGTATTTTTCAATGGGATGATTTATGTTTAACATCGACATTGACATCCATGACAAAAATTAATTCTCATTTCTTCTAGGGGCCTAGTTCAATATATATTTAGGTGTTCATGCCCCCCCATTTGTGATTTCTTCACATTTTTAAAGTAGGGGAATTTTGTTGTAGCGACCAACTATATCACATGTTACCAAGTCCCATAATTTCATTAGAGATTGTAGCATTATAATAAAAGAATTTCTAGGGAGTTTTTTTGTTCCCTAGGTGTGGTGAAGTGAATCGATCCATACATTTCCCAACCCCATATATTGAAAATTGATTAGTCTTAAGTGATTAATTTCTAAATATTCATGATGTAAGGTTAGAAAGCATTTTGTAAATTTCACAGTGCTATTTCATTTTTTGGTCCTGTGGCATGAAGATAGCTGCAAGGTCTAGCTTACAATAGAGTATCTTGATGGTATGAAGTTAACCATCATGTTCTTGATAAGGGATAATTTTATCCTTCAATCACTGATGAGTTTCCCACATATTTTGGAATATCTATGTAATGAAATCCTTATCCAACTAATATGGGGACACATTTTAAGAAGTGGGAAGGTTGAAAAATATGGTGGGGAGTTCCTTTCTAGATAACTCTCTTCATATTTTAATGTTGGCTTCCTCTTCATTAGACTTACATGCCTGCATTTGGTCATACCATAATATTTTATTCATGGGGTCTCCTACAAAATGGAGTAGAGTTTTATTGGTTGTCTTCAAGGATCTATATATGGTTAAACGTAATGTTTCAAGTCCCTCTCTATACAAAAACATCTTATTTTCTGATAAACACTATATACAAAGGGGTCGATATAAGGGTAATTCCTTTTTCATGGGGGATATCTGCTTCGTGAGGTAGACTGTGGTGGATTCAAGGAGTAGTGTCCCTAAGATCATTATCCACACTACTATTATAAGAAATTTCATGGTAATAATTACCTTATTCTTTACTTAAAGATTCAGTGAACCCTTGGGGTGTTGATAATGTATCTCAAATAAGCTCAAGTACATTGGCAGTCATTAGACTAGGGATAGAAGACTCATTATACAACATGGATAGAATATATTGACCTTTATTTTGAGATTGTATAGGGATATGAGACTGTTTTATGACAGATACTAAAATATATTGATAAACGTCTCGTACTACAGATGTATGATCTTACTACTGAGAAACTGATAGAATATTCCAATGAGATTCTTCATTATTGGTAGGAATATGATCCTACCTTTAGGTGGATTCTGAAATATTTTAGTAAAATCTGGATGATATTGGGATATGATACAGGTTCAAATATGTGTTCCCCACCATAATATGATAGAATACCTCTGTAATGGGATAAGGGATATGTGGTTCCTCTTGTATGGCCTCTAAAGGATATTGGTGAAATCGTTATTTGACGGAAGTAGGGGTATGAGCCTAGAATCCATGAGTTACTAGAATATTCCATGTCACTTCACTAACAAGAATATGAGAATGTTCCAAAGATTGTTCCACTCTCACTTGGTGATCCCCAATCGTAGATGGTATACGAGGCCAATCCTGGGACTTTGGATTATTTCACTGGTCTTTTTTCAACAGGAATGTTCACCTATCCAGAGGCATGTGTTTCTCTCACCTAGTGAGCCCCATCCAGAATAAGGATACGTTTCTAATCTTAAGACATTGGTGTATTTCCTAGGTATTCTTCAATAGGAATGTGAACCTATCCTAAGGAATGTGTACTTATCACTTGTTGAGGCCTGATTTCTATTGTAATATGAGTCCAATCTGACACCTCATCCTTTACCAAAATATGTTGATAATCCTTCTGGACAAGATTAAGAATATGTTCTTTCTCTAGACCAATGAGTTGGTCATTCTGATCATATTTTTGTTTTTCATGGTTGTAAGGATACTAGTATACACCAATCCTTATTTTTTTACGAGTTCTAAAATATTTTAGTGGATTAGTTCTACTGTTTCTAAGATGTAGTGATACTTTCTAAAAGTGTGCAAAGGAAGGTAATCCTTCACATTTTCTATCTCCAACATATATTGAAATATACCATCAATTGAAGTCAGGATATATTCCCACATTTGTCCTTATTGTTCCATAATAATATGTTCATGGGATTCATGTATGGGGGTAGGTATATGTGCCTCCCTCATGATTTTTATTGGAATATGTTCGTAGGCGTGTTCCCATTGTGTAGGTATATTAGCCTTCTCACTGGATACCACTGTAATATTTCATAGGGATTTGTTATCGGAAGTGGTTATATTATCTCACTCTTAATTATTAAGATATTTATATTCATGATGTTTCTTCCTTATTTCAAGTACATGGGCATCATAGGTGGAAATGTGTCTTGTGGTACCCTCATTAGTTGACTAGAGGACACGAGTGGGATGATGCTGGTGGTGGTGGTTAACATGATCCCTCCTTGATGACCCCTAAACTGAAAGGGATGAATAATTGATTCATTGAACCGACATCATCATATACTAAATTTTGCGATTGAATCACTCCGAGGATATGCTTCCAATGTGGTTAGAGGTTGTAATTAGCACTGGTGGCTTTATTGTATCATTCTTTGGACAATACAGACATGTCAGTTTCTATGTCCAAAGAACCTTTTGTGTATCCTCAAGGGTTTTGATCATACCATGTCGATGTTATTCTCATAATATTAAATATTACTCCCAAATATGATGGTGGCTGGTGTCTTATGTAGTTATATACCCCGTAGGGGTTGTAATCATGGATGATTATCCAAAATGGTCTCTAAATGAAGACATCATCTCGGGTTAGGAGTTGTTTGTGATATCAATATATGTAGTTATAATGAAAAAAATAAACCAAGTCATCAACCTATTAATCATCATAGGCATGATACATGATCAATCATATATTCATGGGTAATGAAATTTCCTTTTTCATATTCCTAGTCTGACATTTCTTCTTGAATGGACTTATTATAATGAGGATGGAATTATTTCATGAGAAATACTTTTACATAAAACCAACCAACCAATTTTTACTTGATATATTCACATTAGGTTAAAAAAATTTGTTATAAGATATTCATATAAAATTTCCCAGCGTATAGTAAACCGATCATTTTTTTATTTTAGATATTCACATTGGGTTCACCATCTTTGTTTAATTTGAATGATTACCCCCACAGTAAAAAATGGTGCAATAAGAACTGGATTGTCTATAATTTTTATCATGTAAAAAAGATTCCATAGTTAAATGATTTCATATCAGGTTCATTATTTTTTTACTCCAAATATCACTGACATGGTCGGAACAAAATGGTATGATTTGAATAGACAATCAATCATTTTTAGCATTTAAATAAGATGTATTAATAAAATTATTTCATTTTAGGTTGTGTATTTGTGTTTCTCTTTTGTAGAAACTATCAATATTTCCCACATCCCTAACCGAGTAAAGAAATTCTTTCCAAAGGTAGGAAGTGAATTGAGGTTTCAGACCCAATATCACATAAGAACTCACGTTTGTTGAGAGAATGTGAGTTCAGGAACATAACACCCTTTTGGGGGGAAATTGTCGATACTATGGGACTCTCTTCAAGATTAAAGATATGTTTGAGAATCCCTTCCTAGTCTCGATATAGGACCAGTTACCCTAACAAGATGATTGAATATTGAATATTTCCATATGTACAGGGGGTCTATTAAAGAGTCCATTTGTATGTTTCTATGGTTATTCACCCATTTCCCTTCACTATGTAGCTGTTTATATTTTGAAGCCTTATATTCATTCACTTTGAATATTACTTCCATATTGGGAGGAAGTTGGTATTTTGAGGGTGTAATTGAACCTTTATGAGTCATCCTTTGTATCCTTCTTATAAAAAGAATCAAAGCACAAATATTTCTTCAATCCCATGTAGATTAATGTCATATAGAAAATATATATATGAGGTCATTCTGGATCTAGGTATTTAGATGAATCCTTATTGGGGAATCATACATATCCTGGTTATGTCAAGAATCTTATTTATCGTTGTTCAATAATTCCCTTCGAGCTTGGCCTAAGGTGTATTCCCTTAGATATAATTCCTTAAGAAGGAATCATATGTTTCCTAGTTATGGAAGGAATTAGATTTATAGTATTTCAGTTTTATCAAGGATTACACATTGAGGATTCCCTTATATATCCATTAGACAAGGTTATCATTTCCAAGGAGATTTACTTTACATGGCATGATTGTCTGGATGACATGTTCTGATTATCTATGTGACATGTCTGAGGATGTTTATACATGTCATATTTTCCTAACAAACATGTCCAATGACAATATCATGATCCAGTTAAATTTTCTAAAGGAAATATCCTATTCTAAATTTAGTATTTAGAGACCATCACATGATTAATGATGACATGTCCTCCAAATGTCTCATGATATGATACTTTCCTGGAGGACGTCATATGACCAAGTATGACATTTATAAAGGTGTCGCATAACCAAGATGACTTTCTAGATGTTCATTGATAGATCAAGGATGAAATGTCTATAGAGTTTCACATGACCTGGATGACTTTTCCCAATGATGTTCAATGCCCAGTGCCAACAAGTCTAAAGGACATCGTAAGACCTAGCTGAATTGTCTGATGGTCATTGCATGAAAAAAAATTTAATGTATAAAGGTCATTCCTAGACCTAGTTGAACTATCTAGGGAACATTGCATGACCATTTTTTCATCTTTAAAGGACATTGTACCTAGAACACATGTCTGATGGATGTTTCATGACCAAGGCTAGCATGTCTGAAGGAAATTATGAGGCATGTATGGCTTGTTTGAAGGATGTTTCATGACCAAGGTTAGAATGTTTTAAGGACATCTCTAGACCTAGATGACTTTTCTTAGTGACACCACATAGATTTGGTGACATATTGGGAGTAAATTTAATGATATAAGTTGGAAAACCCAGAGGAAATAACAAGACTTGGGCATCATATCTTAGTAATGCTATATATAATGTCTGAAATGTATGGAGGACATCACATTATCAAGGGTGGAAAGCTCAAAGTACTTCAGAGGACTTGGGAGGCATGACCGGAGGGCATCGTGAAACCTTCTTGACATTCCCAATGGATATAAGCTGATCCAAATGGAATTTTTATGGGGAATTTTATGTCTTGGCCGTCATATCCAAGTGTTGACCCATGATCTAGATAAATAATGTGAAGCGCAAGGAGACCATAGAATTTGTATTCATATAAAAAACCTATACTTTCAGTCTTTTATTCCTTCCATTATTACAAATATTCGCCAAGTTAGTCCAGTCTTATCAGGTTCTAGGTTTCATGTGACTGAGCCATCATGTACAGCATCATTCTCATAATCTGGATGATGGGCCATGGGTAATTCATGTGATATATAGAGTTCTCATTTAAATAACCTATGAATTTTGGGTGATTTGTTAGAGGGTTACTAAAATTTTACATGTCAAAAAACCATTCCAATCCTATGAATGGACTCTCTTAGAAGTTCACGCCTATTCTCCCTTGCATGATGTATAATGGATTATATTTTTTATGATTAGAGGGAATTTATAGGCCCCACCTTCTTAGTTATTCACTACCTCATGTGGGGTGTGTCTAAAAAATTTGAGTGGGAGTAGTTGGAGGGTATAATGTATCATGAACTTCACATGATCTTTCCAAGGGTCATTACTGGTGCCACATGATATTCAAGGACCATGAGAATGCTCCTTATAATCCTTTTTTATTGGACCCAAGATGATCAAAAGAATTTTACTTCACCAAGTTGATATTTCAAGGAGCTTTCTCAGGGTCAGTTTGACATGTCTAGGATTTTTTGCATGATTTGGATGGCTATGGTAAGGCTTTTATGTGATCAAAGATGACTTTTATGGGGTTTTCCATGAGATAATGGTAGATCTTTAGGGGATCATTTCATGAGATTATGTGGACCTATCGTTGGGGACTCCACATTATCAATAGTGATCTTCAGGGTGTAGAACCCCATTCATATGAAGATCCATGTATCTCCCATCTGGATAAGCATTAATATATCCCCCTTTTTATATCCTTATTTATTTCACAAGGGGTGGGGATAATGAAAATTTGTGAGAGTGTTATAGAATAAAATCACTCTCTGTGAGTTTAGTCCTTCGCGTATCCAATAATGGGTCTTGCGGTGATTCCCAAGAATTATCATGGACAACCCATATGCCTATATATGGAGATGAATTGGTATCATGGATGAAAATGGACATGTCCAAGACCCTTCACATTATGAAGGTGACATGCCAATATTATTTTGCATGATAAGGTACACATGCCACCAAGGGATTCCAGGCGTCTTGTGAACCGCTTGAGTGTGTCCCATGAATATCAACGACTGAATAAGGTATTCATCTTGAACATATTTTAATACATTATATGTCTAAGGTTCTAGATATTCATCATGTGCCTGCCAGTTCAAAATTTTCATGGAAAAGAAGAACTCATGTGGAATCCCTCAGATGATCTTTGATTTTTTTAGGATTCCTTGGTAAAAAATTGAGTCTTGATAAAGGTTCTTCACAATATCTCATGTAGATCATGCATTGTGAATGACATGTTCTCCTTACTATCTAAGGGTCATGTGATCTTGTTTCATTTTGATTTTTATATGATCAATGTGTTTTTGATACCTTATCTTCTGTTTTTTGTGGAGAAAATAATACCCACACTTCAGGTATTTCTTCGCTTATCGATTAGACAATGCTCATTTGGTGGGCGTTAACACAGTTATTGCCAAAATTTCTCTAATGCAATAATAATTGAAAAAAAAAATCTTCTCTATTGTTCAATAATTTATTTGGATGTTTTTTTGAATTATAGGCTATCACTTGTGAATATAAATTAATCTTATTGGATAACAATTCTCTCAAATCCTTGTTTAACTCGTCACACAATAATTAAAAAGGAGTGTTACGGTTAGGTCAAAAGATAATTGGGGATATTGTCAAGTTTTTCTATCTTTTTATAAGATATCCTACATGAATAATAAAAAAATCAGTTTCCTTTTTTGATTTCTTTTTTTATTGGGAAAAGAAACATTTCAGAAATCATTAATAAACTACCTAGAAAATCCGTCATGACCTAAAAAACTAATATGTCTCATAGTGGTGGGGTATGGTAGTGTGTAAATAATGTAAAAATTTCCCTTATCTAATTCAATATCTTGATTGTAAATTAATTGTCCAAACATATTTCATTTTCCAACATTAAATGAAAATTTTCAAAGTTTAAAACCATGATTTTCTCAATGCATTTCCTTAAAATATTTTCCAAATTTTCAAGACATGCTTCAAATTATGAACCGTAAATATTAAATTGATTAATAAATACCTCCATAAATATCGTAGTCTATTCTAATAAGATACTTACTATAAATAATTGAAATGTTTATGGTGAATTTCTTAAATTAAAGATTATCCTATGGAATGAAATGATACTGAAAGGACATGTGAATATCTTATTATCCTGGTCCTTAAAACATATTAGATCCTAGAAATAACCATTGAAACCATAAAAAAATAATCCCTTTTATTAGGTAGCCTCTCTAATACTTTTTATAAAAGGGATTGGGAAATGACCCATTCGGGTCAAATGATTTAATCTCTAAAAATGAATGCAAACCTTCCAAATGTTCTAAATGCTAGTGAGCAATAACTAATTATTTTCATTATATACATGGTTTAATTTGATCTTTTTATGAAAAATATAAATGGAAATGACTCCTTAGAAATTTGAGAGAGTTTTTTTCATTCCAACTCCCAAAATTCTATATAGGTCCTTTTTTACAACTTCTATGATGGTCGAGTTAAGCCTTCTTTGGGGTTCTCTAACATGTTTTTGACTTAGGTTCTAACCCAACACAATGAAAAAGGGTTGTTGAACTAATTAATGTAATTTCTCCTAATAACCATCCTATTTCCCTATAATTACAATAAGTAGATTTAGAGATATTAAAAATACAGGAGACCAATATTACTCTTGAAGACTACTTTAAGGAAAACCCATGATATCCACTAATACTTAGGGAAAAAATATTATATATTCTATAACAACAATAGTTTATTCATCACCTTTTGGTCACCCTATTCCTACTATAAAACAAATATAACAAAAAATTTATAGAACAATAATCGTAGTGAACATTCCTACTGGATTCTACACTTTATCAATCTTCCATGTCTCTAATTTTAAATCCTATAATATCTTATGGATAAAAGAATAATTTAGGTCAATGTTCTAAGACCCTGAATTACACAAAAAATCCATATCCAAATTACATAGACTCTAATTTTCATATTATTGAAATCCACCTTCCTAACTTATACAGATCACCTATAATAAATATATAATCCATATTAGTTCATTCCCTTCTTGTGTGATGGATATATTTTTATCTTATATTTTTTATAGTGCTACCACAAATTGGAATCTTGATATCTAGATTTTTATTTTTCCACTAAATATAAACATACAACTTCTAAAACTCTTCTATGTTTTTGTATCCCCTTAAAATTTTTAATCCATATACCCCTACAATTGATCCTTTTTTCTAAAACAAAAATCTATATATTTTGATCTATTTAGATACTAGAGAAATCACTTAATATCATCTAGGTGATCTTTCTTAGAATTCAACAATAACCGATTGAAAACGTCTAGTATAAATGAAATGTTAATCTGTGTACATAAAATGGTGTGCATTGATATTCCATCCACGTATGAAAATGGATATTTCACCATAAACATAACCTCATATTCTATTTTTAAGGTTTTAAATCTAGATAGTTTAATGTGTTCGACCATTAAATTTAATACTAGTATACATCATTTCATTCTAAACTTTTTATTGAATCTATGAATTTTATAACTCTTAGGAAAAACCAAAAAAACAATATTTCATATCTCAATCAACATGTATTCCCATTATTTTCACAGGCTCACCAAGATCCTTCATCTCAAATCATTCATAATACTCAATTTTTTTCCTTCTAAATCTATTTAATGGACAGACCCTCCAAGAGCATAACGTCCGTATAAATATGTAGGATGATAAATTCCCCATACTTAAATTTCTTCTCATAGAAATAGTGAATCTATTTCCTCTATATGGAAATATTATCTACCATAAAGGCAATAATATTTTGGTTTCACTTTCTTTGGGATTATTTCAAGAATTATAATCTTCTTTTAAGATTATATGTAAATTGATCATTGTGCCTTTCCATAACACCATCTAGATGATTCATATATATTTTATCCTCTAAATCACCATAAAGGAATACCATATTTTTATAATTCTATTCTAGGTATAAAATTTTAAATGAAACCAAAATGATCACCATCTGGATGGTAGTGTGTATATATAATAGTGAGAAAATCACAAAGAATTACGATCATTCATCCAACTAATTTTTTTTTAAAAACTATCATCACCTTATAACTCTTATAAAAATCAACTTCTTATTTTGAATAGAAGTATAATTTGTTCTACAACAGATTATTCCTATATGATAGTTTATTTAGCTCCCATGTTCCATTTAAATCAAAAAAAAGATCACATCTTTCAAAATGAATTCCGGCTTTCTAAAAATGTTGAGGATAACTAATTTTTCTCAGATCATATGATCCACTACATAATTACTAAGAAAGTAATTTAATTAAATTTTGAAATTATAAACTAAACATATAAACCTTGTATATCTCTATAATTAAAGCTTTGGTTCTTCACTTTCTGGAATTGAATCTTCTAGAATATCAACTTTTTAAACTCAGACATAAGATTTAGTAGTTCTAGAGAACTATTATATATCTTTTGTGTCACAATTAAAATATTCAGTATTCCAGACTCACTTGAACTTACAAGAATTTATGTCCTTTTAGAACTTTTAGTTAGATCTGCTTATATTTTCTTAGTTGATTGTTTTTTCTTAGCTTCCTTTTCAAATATGTTTTAGTCTTTACAGAAGACCATGTCATTGAATAGAATATTAAAACATCTTTTGACAATATTTTTTTCAATATGAAAATTACAAAATCCAAATTTTTCATAACCATATCCCCTAATGAAACATTCATAGGACTTATATTTGAGTTTTTTCTAATCTACAGAATCCATATAGACATATGATAAACATTCAGAAACATTAATGTCGGCATAATCTGGTGGTTTTCTAGATCATATTCATTGAAGAATATCGTACCAATTAGTGTGGAAGGACGCCTATTAACAAGGTAAAACATATAATTGATTGATTTCATCCAAAGTTCATTAAACAATCTAGAATGTACTCTCATGATCGAATCCTTTTCAGGTTATTCTTGATTCATTCGATCTACAATTACATTCCTCTATGGTCTTCTGAGTATTATTTTTTTTAACCTAACTCCCATCTCAAGTATAAATTATAGAAACCCTTGCTATTTTACTTACTTTCATTATAAAATCTTAATAATTTCATATTACTTGTTGTATATTTTTATTTCACTGACCTTCATCAGACAAACTCTCTAAAAAACTCATATTTCTAATTAAAAAATAAAAACATAATTTCCATAATGAATAATATATTAATGTCACAAACTATATTGAAATAATGTGAGAACAAACTCACATTGAACTCAAAACATATGTGTGCATGAAATATTGCATTTGAGACTTTTTTTCTTCATGTCCATGCTAAAGGAAATATTTCACTACATTCTAAATATACAACTCTCCAAAATTCTGAAATATATGTGATCAAACATCAGTATACATTTATTATCTAGAACTCAGCTGTTTTTTTGAACATGATTCCTAAAATGATAGTTCCACAACTCTGAACAATCAAAATTAACGATTCCAAAAATTGTTTCTTTATATGATCTTATTGTTAGATGCAACATTCTATATTTTTTACCTCTATCTATAATAATATAACCCTGGGTAATCTTCCATTCACTATTTGTGAAGATATTTATTAATGTTGTCTCATTTACCTGACCAATTGAAATTAGGTTCTCCCACAAACCTAGTACATTTTGAAATCATTGTATGTTCAAGTAACTTCTATTTGATATCCAAAATATAATATTACCATTCCCCATGATATCCATATATTTTATATCATCTATATAAATATTTCCAATAATTTTGATTAAAAAAAATTCATACATCCATTCTCTATGGTGGGTTGGAAATAATATTCAGAATCAAGGATCAATGGCTCCAATGTAATGCTTAAACTTAGAATAAATATCCATTACCTTCGGCTATAGAATTCATAAAACATAACCTTTCAAAAATATCCCTTTAATAATTCACCCTATGATTCCCTTAATCAATCTTATTATTTACATTATTCACTTAGTTATAAATATAGTTTAGTGACTATTCGATAAACCCTGAATTATGCCCATTGAATTATCTTATTATCTTATTTTACCTCTCTTCTGAAAAAATAATACTCCACCTTCCGGATTTTATATAGTTCTGATAGATTCCTCAACATCAGTACATTTGAGTTCTTCTTTTAGAATAAGATTTATGACCTCCTCAAACACTGGGTTGGTTTTTCTGTAAGATTTAATTCTGATAGTTACAATCAAACCCCAGAATTCTGGTAATGTTAACAATAACAACACGGCCCAAAATCGTCCAAAAAATATTTAATGGATTTGAGATTACTCTCAATAATATTAAATTCATTCACAGGATCACTTACTGAATTTACTTTTTGAATACTCATGAAAAATAAGATTTAAATCATGAACATTGTGTTCACTATTATTGGATTCTCAAATATTTCCTTGGGAAATCCATCATATCAAAAATGGTCTTTATCCCATATTGTATAATATAAATATTCCATACTAATGACATATAAATCAATCCATGTTCCAATCAGACCATTAATTTACCATTCATAAAATTTTCATTTTTTTAGTTTAACCTCTTTGAATGGAACCAAATGATCATTTTTAATTAGTTAAACTTCCACCTTTAGCCTCTAGAATCTGAATTACGTCTTATCCAACTTGTCAATCCTACCCATTCTTTCTTCGAGCACCATAACTTATGATAAAATGAATTCCAATAATTTATAAATAAGATCAATAGAAAATTATATATTCTATGTTAGTTGATAAAAATAAATCAAAACCATATTTTATATCTTTTTTTCTAAATTAGGGTCACTGATCATCTAATCATAAACCTATGGAAGATTCAAGCATGGAAATATGATCTAAAATATCATACACTAAAAGAACACCAAGACTATGATATATTGAAACATAATAAGTCAATATTGTCCCTAAATCACTACTATGAGTCAAAAATGTAACACACTCCCACAAGTAAAAAATAATAAACAAAATAACCAAGATAAATAAAGGAAAAAAAGTAACAATTATTATTGTGGTTAAGAAGTTAAGTCACGTAACAATTGGACAACGCAGCTTCTTCCTTACATTTACAAAAATAAAAATATTATTATCAGAGTTAGTCTTGTTGGATCTGAATCTACGGATTACACACAAGAGGGGGGTGAATTGTGTCTTTTCAAAATTATTACAATCTCTTCAATTTAGACAAATTCTGTCCACTATGCTTTCGCACGATTAAATATGCAGCGGAAAAAGTAAAAGCATGAACACACGGATGTATAGTGGTTCGGGGAACAGAAGGCCCCTAGTCCACTCCACCAACGCTCAAATCCACGAGCTTGGCGATTTTCACTATCTGGTCCTCGTTTCCACAGACCTGTTCACAACTGAGTACAGGCAGTTGACACCTTTACAAGATTCAGGCAAACACAGCCTTCCTGGTTCAAACACGAACCCACACAGCTTAGAACGAGAAGCTGATCACTCAAAAAAAAAGGGTTTCGATAAAGAAAACACTTCTCCAGTTGTTCTTCACAATTGCAACAGAATGCAATTGACAGTAGATAGATCGTTGTCTTCAGAAAATAAAAATCTGTAATCAAAACAGTTCTGAGTCGATCCAGTTGCAATAGATATTACCAGAAACTTCACAACTTCAACAGCAATAGATTCACAACAGATAGTCGATGTAGAACACGTGAATCTGCTATCAAGATCTTCCTTCGGTAATAAAGGTTTTACACTTCTTCTCGATCACCAGAAAAGAACGCCTTTACACAGTCTCTGTTTCTTGCTCGTTAAAAGATCAATCTATATCTTTCACACACTTTTCTGTGTATATATATATATCCGAAGTTTCCAAGATAGAACATATATATTCAAATCTGAGAAAATCTTCCGCATAAATAGATCCATGAAAATCTCCTTTAGATTCGCGATATTAAATGAAATAACAGAGCCGTTGTAACTCCCCTGAGGAATCGGCATAAAAAGCTCCGTTTAAATCAATCAGTAATCCGTTGAAAATCGTCTTTGATTCAGTCAAAGTCATACTTAAGAATCGGCTCGAAATCCGCTTAATAATCCGCTTGTTTGACCAATGCAAAAGGAAAAATCGTCTGTCAAAAATATCCCGACGCCAAACGTAGGGTTGATGACGTGGCTCCAAACGTAGGGTTCACAAACGTAAGGTTCACAAACGTAAGGTTCAGAACGTACATACTTTCTCTTCAGCATTCAAACGTAGGGTTGATCATCCATACTTTGTCTCGCTTCAACTCTCCAAAGAACGTACGGTTGATTATAAAAGTAAGGTTGATGATCCATACTTTTGAGAAACAAACTCAACATTGAAAACTAACGTACGGTTTCTCTTCCATACTTGTCCAACAACGAAAACGTAAGGTTCCTTCCAAACGTAATGTTCTTCTTCCATAATTTTAAACAACGTAAGATTCATTGACCATACGTTTCAAAATAACGTAAGGTTCCTTAACCATACGTTTCTTTTAACATAAAAAGTAAACTTTTCATCCATACGTTACGTTCATCAACGTAGGGTATGAACAGTGATTCCAGTACGCGCTAAAATTGATCTCGCGCTACAGTGATTCCAGAACACGCTAAAATTGATCTCGCGCTACAGTGATTCCAGAACACGCTAAAATTGATCTCGCGCTACAGTGATTCCAGAACACGCTAAAATTGATCTCGGAATAAATGAAGTATGAAATCTCGTTGTATGAAATAAATAAATAAAATAAATTCCTGCAAAATACTCAACGAAATAATTAGTAAATAATTAAGGGTATTTGTGAGCATCAAAATCATCATAAAGAGACAGAGTATTATTTGAAATAATCTCCCCCTTTTAAAAAACATTATTTTGAATTGTTTGAAAACAATACATTGCTCAACAATCTCCCCCTTTTTGATGATCACAAAACCCATAAAATAATAGAACTAATTTAATTGCAATCTTTATTGAAAAATTAGTTTTATAAAATTTTAGAATTCTGAAAGGATTAAAACAATATTTAACTATAATAAAATTTCTCCCCCATAAAGATAAATTTTCAGCTAAAAAATAGATAAAAGATAAATGTCTTCTCCTATATATCCAAATTTCTTCATAGGAAACAAATGAATTTAAATGTTGTGTTTATCCAAATTCTCCCCCTTTTTGTGATATCAAAAAAGAATGAAAAATTACGGATTTGAACACATTCAATATTGCACTGAACTATAAGTAAATGCTATAATTAACTGTGTATGAATAAGTGAATTTGTTATACTGGCTAACTTAATCATAAATCAATAAACAACAAAACAAAAAAGAAGTAAGAAAAGAATTTTCATTCACAAGCTGTTATATATAAACGATTGTGATATACAGAGGAATCAAGGTTCATGGATAAGACAGGGAAAAAAAGGGTGTCTATCTCCTTTGAATCGCGGTCTTGATCTCTGTAAACTGTTCTCTGAGCCTCTTCATCATCCCATCTCCTAACTTGATGATAAGATCTATGTTCTCTTGAGTCATATGAATATCTTCAATCAAATTAACTCTGAAAAACTCATGCATTCTTTCTTCTTTTTCAACAAAAAGAGCCAGTTTCTCTGATAACTGATTCAAAAGAATCCTAATCGGTTTCTCTCCAGATGTCAACTGATCCACTAAAAATTTCTGATTATCTAGCAAAACTGACAAAGGGGCACTATTACACTGAAGATCGTGTAATCTGTCACTCATATTGCTCATTGCTGCAGTAATTGCTTGAAATCTCCGAATCAAATCAGGTGAAGAGACTGATCCACTCACAGCATTGTTTGCAACAGACTCAAATTTATTTTCCATGTAAATCTTCATCTCAGACAAATCATCTTTCTTTACCATCTCTGATTTTAACTGATCAACAGCATGCAGCATATCAGTCTTAAACAAATCTACTTCCTGTCTTGAAACAGTAGATTCTTTCAGCTTCTGAAACTTCAACTGCTCTAAGTTCAGAGAATTTCTGAGACTAACATTCTCAGATTCTAATTGAGAGATACGCTTGTAAAACTCAACAACTTCTTCTTTTCTCAAATCAGGGGCACCCTGTGCTCTATTCTCATGTCCAGAAATAGGTTGATGAGGCAGGGCAAGTGGTAAAGAATCTGCATCTGACTGTTCTTTGTCCTTGTCCTGACAAGGTTGATCCACTGAACTAGCTTTTGAAGCCTGAAACTCTTCTACTGAAAAATCTTCCTGAAGTACCTCTGTATTAGCTTCAGAAGTACGTTCATCACGAACAGTAGTCTCTCTGACTTCTACTGAATGGTCAAGAACAATATTTTCATGTAAATCTTGAGGTCGGGCCACTTCTTCACCAGGCACTGCCTCCATAAGTTGTTCTTGTGGAATTGCTTTTTCAACAGCTACAGCAGCAGATTGAGGTTCTTTTTGGATTTCCGGTTGAGCTGCTGGTTCCTCTATCGGTGCAGTCTGCTCCACAACAGCTTCTCTCACGAATGAATAAGAAATTACCGGTTCAGAGGATTTCAAGGCAGGAGAGATAATTTCTTCATCAATTGATCTCTTCCTTCTAGATTGAAGTCCTTCTTGACTTCTCTCTTCCTCAACTTCCTCCATCTCAAAGCGAATTCTCCTTGCCACTGTACTAACCCTTGATTCTGCTTGTCCCTCCTTGGACTTAGCCGGTTGAGCCTGAGCACTCTCCGAGTCTTCCTCAGCTCCAACAGGTAAGAGTTTTCCTTTAATTGTGCTCCAGAATTATCCTACTTTCCTCAAAGTTCCTACATTAAAAACATTACTGTGGTGACATTTCACCCCAGCATCTACCAATCTGATCATTCCTCTTTTAAACAAAAACAAAGAAATGAACCTTCCATAAGGGAAAAAGGTCATTCTTGCTTCACTCTGACAGCAGTATCTCAGATATCTTATCATAAACCGAGGAAAATTAAACTTAATATCACACATCAGAAGATACATTATGTACATGTCAGGGTATAGGATTTTCTCCATCTCAGCCATCCTTGGTGCTAAACCAGTCTGAACAAATTTTACCAAGATTTTCTGATCGGGCTCCAAATCTTTAATAAACATTTTCTTTATCACTCTGGTTCCAAACAGAAAAGACATAATGTCTTCATACTTATGTACAGAATCTCCAATATTCCGTAAATCGAAATGAAAAACTCCTTCATGAGGGAAGTTAAGAATTTGACTTATCTCTACAGATGATATGGAAAAGTCCTTATCCTCTATTTGAGCCAATAAACTATCCTCCGTATCTTCAAGGCTAAACTGAACAGTTCTAAAGAAATGTCTCATTTCTGCCTCATATAGAAACTCAGAGTTTTCACTATTAAAAGCTTGCTCAAGGCTTTGAAACGACAACGCTTGCTTCAACAGTAAATTAGTTTCAAACAGCCATTCTAAATCTATGACATTACCTTGTAGTATTTTCCGACCAACTACTTTAGGTTTCTTTGCAGCACTGCTCTCAGCTTCATCTGGACGCTTAGTCTTTGCCATTTCAACAACGATTTCTGAAGGTTCGTAAGTTTAGGGTTTGAAGATTCAGAAAAGGGTTTTGGAGCAGATGTGCGGTTTTAGGTTTTCGAAAGGGTTTCCGAAAAAGGTGAAACAGTTTAGAAGGTGAAACGGTTCTGACAGCCTTGATTCCCGTGTAATCACTAATCATTACTTTTATTTAAAACAAAATAAAATTACTTATAGCGGGAAACATAAATTAAGCAGAATTCGAAAACAGAATAAGATTAAAAAAAAACTATTTAAAATTAAATAAACCTAACTCCCCCTTAATAAATTCAAACCTTGCCGTGGGAAGTGGTTTAGTAAAAATATCTGCTAATTGATTTTCTGTATTTACAAATTCTAAAAATATATCCTTTTTAAACACATGATCTCTTAAAAAGTGATGTCTTATATCAATGTGCTTAGTTCTAGAATGACTAATAGGATTTTTTGAAATATTAATTGCACTAGTATTATCACATAAAATAGGTGTATTATTGAAATTTAATCCAAAGTCCATAAGAGTGTTTTTCATCCACAACACCTGTGCACAGCAACTACCTGCAGACACATATTCTGCCTCGGCTGTTGACAGGGCAACTGAGTGTTGTTTCTTACTAGACCATGATACTAAAGACTTTCCTAAAAAGTGACATGTTCCTGAAGTACTCTTCCTATCTAATCTACAGCTTCCAAAGTCAGCATCTGAATATGAAATTAAATTAAAATCAGAGGTTTTTGGATAAAGCAGAGATTGATAAATAGTACCTTTTAAATATCTAAAAATTCGTTTAACAGCAGTTAAGTGGGATTCTTTGGGATTTGATTGAAATCGAGCACAAAGACATACTGAATACATTATATCTGGTCTACTAGCAGTAAGATATAACAAACTACCAATCATACCTCTATATAACTTGTTGTCCACTGATTTTCCAGTTTCATCCAAATCAAGTTTTATATTAGTACACATAGGAGTTGTAAATATCTTGCTGTTTTCAAGTCCAAATTTCTTAAGTAAATCAGTAATGTATTTGCATTGATTTAAAATATTTCCAAAATCTTTTTGAAATATTTTAAGACCCAAAAAGAAATTTTATTCTCCCATCATACTCATTTCAAATTCTTTTTGCATTAATTCTAAAAATTCATGATAAAGAATTTTATTGGTTGATCCAAAAATTACATCATCAACATAAATTTGAACCAACAAAACATTATTTTTCACAGTTTTCTTAAAGAGTGTTGGATCTGCTAGTCCAACAGTAAAATCATTTTTCAAAAGAAAAGAACTTAGTCTTTCATACCAATCTCTAGGTGCTTGTTTAAGGCCATAAAGAGCTTTAGTAAGTTTGAAAACAGAATCTGGTTTTTGAGAATTTTCAAAACCAGGAGGTTGCTCAACATAAACTTCCTCCATTAAATAACCATTTAAAAAGGCAGATTTAACATCCATCTGAAATAATTTAAAATTCATATAAGATGCATAGGCTAAAAGGATTCTAATGGATTCTAACCTGGCTACAGGTGCAAAGGTCTCATCATAATATATTCCTTCTTCTTGATTATATCCTTTAGCTACTAATCTTGCTTTATTTCTAGTTATTATCCCTTGATCATCCTGTTTATTCCTAAAGACCCATTTAGTTCCTATTACTGGATAATCATGTGGTCTTTCAACTAATTCCCAAACCTTATTTCTCTTGAACTGGTTCAATTCATCCTGCATTGCTATTACCCAGCTCTCATCATCTAAGGCTTCTTCTATGGTCTTAGGTTCTTGTTGGGATAGGAAAGCAGAGAATTCAACTATGTTTCCAAAGTTTCTTCTAGTTTGAATACCAGTCTCTAAGTCACCTATCACAGATTCTAAAGGGTGATTCTTTAAGGTTCTAGACTGTCTAGGCATTACATTCAAAGGTTCTTCAGTGTCATGTTCTTCTGAACTGGACTGAATTTATTTTATATCATTTTCAAAATCATTCTTTAAATTCTCAAGTCTCATGTTTTCATTAGAATCAGGTTCATCTATTTGTTCTATCCTTTTCTCAAAAGGATTAGATTCATCAAATTTCACATGAACTGATTCTTCATCAATCCTTGACTTTTTATTATAGACTCTATAAGCTTTGGAGGTTGCAGAATATCCTAAGAAAATACCTTTATCAGATTTTGGATCAAATTTACCAAGATTATCTTTGGTATTCAAGATGTAAACCTTGCATCCAAAAACTTTAAAGTAATTTACTTTAGGTTTTCTGTTATTCCATAGTTCATAGGGTGTCTTTTTCAAAATAGGTCTTATTAAAATTCTATTCATTATATAACAAGCTGTATTAACAGCTTCTGCCCAGAAATATATAGGTAGGCTATATTCATTTAACATAGTTCTAGCCATTTCTTGAATAGTTCTATTTCTTCTTTCTACAATCCCATTCTGTTGAGGTGTTCTTGGAGCAGAGAAGGTGTGTTTAATACCCATGTTTGAGCAAAAGGAATTAAATTCCTGGTTCTCAAATTCTCCACCATGATCACTTCTCAATGAGATTATATTAAAACCTTTTTCATTTTGAATAGATTTACAAAAACCTTCAAATAAACTAAAAGCTTCACTTTTAAATTTCAAAAAGAAAATCCAAGTAAATCTAGAATAATCATCAACTAATACATAAACATATAATTTACCAGCTAAACTTGCTACTCTTGAAGGTCCAAACAAATCCATATGGATAAGTTCTAGAGGTTTAGTTGTAGCAACTTTATTAACAGATTTGAATGATGATTTGTGTTGCTTGCCAAGCTGACATGCATCACAGAATCTGTCATTTTCAAATTTGAGACTAGGCAAATCAGAAACTAGATGTTTCTTAGATAATTTATGTAAAGCATATATATTGCAATGACCAAGTCTTCTATGCCAGATCCAGGATTCACTTATATTAGCAGTTAAGCAGTTTACTTGTTGTTTACACAAGGAATACAAATCCAAAGTATAAACATTATCAGTTCTGGGTGCTCTAAACTTAAACAGTTTATCTTTAGAAACAGTACAACTATTGTTAGTAAAATCAGCAGTGTATCCATCATCACAGAGTTGAGAGATACTTATCAGATTGTGTTTTAACCCTTGTACATAAAGTACTTTGTTGATTGAGACTGTCTCTGGATCTCCAACTGTTCCAATACCAATAATATTTCCTTTGGCATTGTCACCAAAGGTGACAAGTCCTCCTTCCTTTCGAGTAAGAGAAGAGAAATTAGCTGAAGTTCCACTCATGTGTCTTGAGCAGCCACTGTCCATATACCATATTTCTTTCTTTCTTTGGTGACCTGCTACCTGCAAAGACATTCAAACAAATTGCTTTGGTACCCATATTTTGTTGGGTCCAGGAGTATTAGCAAGCAGTGATCTGGGTATCCAGATTTGCTTTGTTTTCTTAAAATTGATTGAATCATATAGATCGTTGGAAATATAAGCTTTCTTAATTCCACATATTTGAGGTTGTCTTAGAAAACAGTTTTTAGCTAAATGACCTTTTGTTCCACAGAAGTTACAAATAACCTGTTTAGTGCTAGGAACAAAATAATTTTTGTATAACATAGGTTTTTCTCCTTTACTTCCAATTCCAAACCTTTCCTTTTTAATTACATTTTTTCCAAGAATCTCATTTAAGGTGTTTTCTCCTTTTGTAAAAACTAATGCAGCCTTTTTATAAGATTCTACTTCATCCTGTAGAGTTTTTATTTTTGATTCAAAATTAATTTTATTTGAGTCAGCAGAGTTGTATTTGTCAATTAATTCCTTATGTTGTTTTAGCAAAGTATTTCTCTCATCTGAAATAGCTTTGTGCAAGTTCTTTATAGATTTATATTTGTTAAATAATGAGTCATACCTTTCTTCAAGCATATTGCAGTAAGCTGCAAGTTTTTTATTTGAGAAGCTTGTTTCAGAGTTTGATTCATTATTTGAGTCAGAGGAGTAGTATGAGTGTACCTCGTCAGTTTCAGCCATGAAACACATATTTGATTTTAAATTGGCTTTCTCCTTCTCTGAGCTTGATTCAGAAGAATTACTTGAGTCTTCAGAAACACTCCAAGTAGCTTTCATAGCTTTCTTGTCTTTCTGCTCATAATCATCTCTTTTGAAGAATTTCTTCTTCTTTGCATCTTTCAATTTTGGGCAATACGGTCTGATATGTCCCATCTTTTTGCATTCATAACATCTCACTTCCTTGCTATCCTTTTTGAAGGATTTCTTGAAGTCTTTCTTCTTACTGTAGAACTTTCTGAATTTTCTGGCTAGTTGAGCCAGTTCTTCATCCAAATTTGAAGAATCAGAGCTTTCTGATTTAGCACTTACTTCTCTGTTCTTCATCTTTCTATCCTTTTGTTGAGAAGTCACTTTCAAAGCAGTATTTTCCCTTTTTATGTAGACTTTATGCTCATTTACCTCATCTTGCATTTCAGCTTCGTACATCATCAATGTACCAATCAGTTCTCTCATAGTTAGATCTTTAACAGAAGTTGATTGTCTGATTGCTGCAGAGATTCCATTCCATCGAGTAGGAAGTACTCTCAGTACCTTCAACGCTTGATCAGCCTGCTTGATTGGTTCTCCTAGAGCTGTTATATTATTGACAATTTCTGTCAATCTTCCATTCATCTGAGTGATTCTCTCTCCTTCAATCATTCTGAAAGTATCGAATTTTAACTTAGCAGTTGCATATCTCATCTGTCTTACATTATCTGTTCCTTCATAAGCAACAGCTATTGTTTGCCACATTTCATATGCAGTCGGGCATTGAGATACTCTGTTAAATTCATCTGGTCCTAGACCACAGATGATTGCATTCATAGCTTTTGAATTTATGTCATACTCAGCCTCTGTAGCAGCACTCCATGTATCGGGATTTTCAGGAATTTCATAGGGAGTCAGAATATTTGAATAGACTTTGTAACCAAGATTTTTCAGATAAATAATCATACGTGATTTCCAGTAGCCATAATTATCTCCATTAAAGTAAGGTGCTCTGACCATTGACATTCCCTCTCTCATATCAGCCATGATACACTATGTATAATCTTTAAATACTTCTAGCTTGATAAGACTTTAAAAATAAGAAGCTCCTCCTCTGATACCAATTGTTGGATCTGAATCTACGGATTACACACAAGAGGGGGGGTGAATTGTGTCTTTTCAAAATTATTACAATCTCTTCAATTTAGACAAATTCTGTCCACTATGCTTTTGCACAATTAAATATGCAGCGGAAAAAGTAAAAGCATGAACACACGGATGTATAGTGGTTCGGGGAACAGAAGGCCCCTAGTCCACTCCACCAACGCTCAAATCCACGAGCTTGGCGATTTTCACTATCTGGTCCTCGTTTCCACAGACCTGTTCGCAACTGAGTACAGGCAGTTGACACCTTTACAAGATTCAGGCAAACACATCCTTCCTGGTTCAAACACGAACCCACACAGCTTAGAACGAGAAGCTGATCACTAAAAAAAAGGGTTTCGATAAAGAAAACACTTCTCCAATTGTTCTTCACAATTGCAACAGAATGCAATTGACAGTAGATAGATCGTTGTCTTCAGAAAATAAAAATCTGTAATCAAAACAGTTCTGATTCGATCCAGTTGCAATAGATATTACCAGAAACTTCACAACTTCAGCAGCAATAGATTCACAACAGATAGTCGATGTAGAACACGTGAATCTGCTATCAAGATCTTCCTTCGATAATAAAGGTTTTACACTTCTTCTCGATCACCAGAAAAGAACGCATTTACACAGTCTCTGTTTCTTGCTCGTTAAAAGATCAATCTATATCTTTCACACACTTTTCTGTGTATATATATATATCCGAAGTTTCCAAGATAGAACATATATATTCAAATCTGAGAAAATCTTCCGCATAAATAGATCCATGAAAATCTCCTTTAGATTCGCGATATTAAATGAAATAACAGAGCCGTTGTAACTCCCCTGAGGAATCGGCATAAAAAGCTCTGTTTAAATCAATCAGTAATCCGTTGAAAATCGTCTTTGATTCAGTCAAAGTCGTACTTAAGAATCGGCTCGAAATCCGCTTAATAATCTGCTTGTTTGACCAATGCAAAAGGAAAAATCGTCTGTCAAAAATATCCCGACGCCAAACGTAGGGTTGATGACGTGGCTCCAAACGTAGGGTTCACAAACGTAAGGTTCACAAACGTAAGGTTCAGAACGTACATACTTTCTCTTCAGCATTCAAACGTAGGGTTGATCATCCATACTTTGTCTCGCTTCAACTCTCCAAAGAACGTACGGTTGATTATAAAAGTAAGGTTGATGATCCATACTTTTGAGAAACAAACTCAACACTGAAAACTAACGTACGGTTTCTCTTCCATACTTGTCCAACAACGAAAACGTAAGGTTCCTTCCAAACGTAATGTTCTTCTTCCATACTTTTAAACAACGTAAGATTCATTGACCATACGTTTCAAAATAACGTAAGGTTCCTTAACCATACGTTTCTTTTAACATAAAAAGTAAACTTTTCATCCATACGTTACGTTCATCAACGTAGGGTATGAACAGTGATTCCAGTACGCGCTAAAATTGATCTCGCGCTACAGTGATTCCAGAACACGCTAAAATTGATCTCGCGCTACAGTGATTCCAGAACACGCTAAAATTGATCTCGCGCTACAGTGATTCCAGAACTCGCTAAAATTGATCTCGGAATAAATGAAGTATGAAATCTCGTTGTATGAAATAAATAAATAAAATAAATTCCTGCAAAATACTCAACGAAATAATTAGTAAATAATTAAGGGTATTTGTGAGCATCAAAATCATCATAAAGAGACAGAGTATTATTTGAAATAATCTCCCCCTTTTAAAAAACATTATTTTGAATTGTTTGAAAACAATACATTGCTCAACAAGTCTTATGTAAATGATTTTTAAATTTCATATAATGACATATTCGGACTCAATACATTACAACATAGAATTTTTCAATAGTCATGCCCCACCTTTATATTGGATCCCAGTCAGTCAATCAGTTCCACCATTTTCTTATATTTATGGGGTACCCACCATTTTTTAGCCACATATGATAGCTTATAGGTTCAGCTACCATTTACAAAATCTTCTAGTCGAAGTTCATGTTACTCTATTATTTGACTTTGATAACCATTATATATCATACCTTTCAAAAAAACTGTGAGTGATACTTTTATACAACCATCATAATGGAATTTGTATGTTTCATAACTTATACACACCATCTTAAAAAAAACTAACCATATGCACACAACTTTTAGATCCTAAATTTTAGATACATTTCTTTATTGGACCACCATTTTTTATAGTCCAAAAATCTAACAGAAATAAAACTTTTAGTGTCTTTTCATCTGGGTATTTGAATCAAAACATATCCATGAAACATATTTCCTATAAAATACCTCTATAAATAAACCTCTTCGTTACAACATAAACATACTACATTTTAAAAAATTACAACATACAACTTTTTTTAAAATTTTCACATATCCAATATTTTCAACCTTGATTATACAAAATTCGAACATTAATTATCAATAAATTAAACATATAACCCTTTGGTTGCAACATTAAAACCCTATAGATTTTTTTGACATCAATTCTATAAATACATTAATACCTAAGAATTAGAGATAATTATCTCCCCATTTTCTATCAATATAAGATCCAATATTCATATATTCTTATGAAATTCTATTCTCCACCATAATCAATAAAATTAAAAGTTGATATTCACTAACATTTCTCTTCATCGTCACCCATTTTTAGCGAAATTCACAATGGTGTATTCATTAGATCTTCAACCCCATTGTTAATACCATACTTTCACCTGATTTAGAGATTCATTACTCCCAAAATATACTTATAGCCCCTCAATAACCATTTTATTTAAAAATTTAGTTCTTCCATATATTTATACATTAACCCTTTAAATTTATTTACCATGAGAAAAAAATTCAACTACATACTTCATAATTTATCTCTATTATTGATAATAGTTAATAATGTTTTCTTATAGACACAAAAAAATCATCCATTTTTAGTTGTACACCCAAAAACAATTAGTGATTCAGCTTACTGATCTTTTAGGATCCATAAAAAATCTTCTAATCCTAAATCAATCAATTTTTGGTGTTCGACACATGAGTATTATTCAATGTATACAATGTTATCAATTTCACACACTTACGTCAAAAAATATATATAATTTGATCCCTTGACATCATATAACAATCACTATGTGATCTCAATCACACTTATAAAATATCATTAGTAAATTATCATTAAAACAAAAATGTGTTTGTTGTACCATTTGAGATCAATTATTTTTTTATTCATAGGGTATTTATTTTTCATCAAATTTGTCCAATTGTCATAAAATTGCTAACATAAAATACTCTTTAATTATTCATCTCTAGTAGCTATTATAAAATTGATACTCATCAGAGGAGTTTTTGTTTTGTAACTTTTTACATATCCCAAAAAATAAATCATATGATATTCTAGATCAAAACAATTAGGCATGTAATTCCTCATTATTATTACTTGTTCCCAATTTTTTCCACTTCATTTTTAAATATCTAATACCAATTAATACAAATTAATATGTAATCAAAATCAATTATGAATATTCATATAAACAAGTAAAGCACTTAAAATTCAATATTGTTATTTGATATAAATTTATTTACTCTAAAACCATTTTTTATTTAGTATTGGAACTTAGTACCCAAAAAAATATAAATTGTACAATATAGGCCCACTTATATTTAGTAATACTTTCCAAATTCATCATTCCTTTCAATAAAATAATATATTTTAAATTCACTCAGGCCAGGGATCATGTCCCCACCTTAAACAAAAATCACTCGAAAATTAAATATGATAATTAAATTCATGATGAGATGAGTACTTCCTTAACATCCTCATGTTAAGGAATTTTTATGGTCTTAATAAACTAAAACCTTACATCCAATACTCATTCAATCATTCTAATTGGTTCTCCTTTTAATGATACCATTTTTTTAAACATTATTTCATTGATATTATTTTTAATTTGATGTCTTCTTTAGCTTGGTATCCAACTCTAATATTAAATTAAACCCCATTGTGTATGTTTCCATATTATGGTATTATTGAAATGTATTAGGAATGTTTTTTATTTTAATCTTGAATGTCCATTTAGAAAACCTCATCTTTTTAATCTTTAGTAAAAAAAATCATGTTTTCATTCAAATTTCATTTAACTTTGGTAGTTTTCTTCTCCATAATTTATATTTGATTCCATTACTACCATAAAATATAGTAGGAATGATTCATGATTGGTTCTTGATAAACATTCCATTACCTTGCATCATCATAATAATTTATCACCGTGAATATTTTTTTCAAATTAATATATATTGGTTCCTTCTATATTTTCATCCCCACTGACATTGAAAAGGGTTTTTCCTCTTTACATATACATCATTATTAATATTTTAATTAATTTACAAATTTACAATGTTAAAACCTAAAATATATCTCATAAAATAATAAAACTGGTATCTTTTCTTTATTAAGATATTGTAGTATGTTTCCTTCTATAGTTGAAAACTTTGGATTCAAAAAATCATATCTATGGTATATACAATAACTCTATTAAAGTATTAATTTTTTTCCATCATTCATTGAGAACTATAAGTAATTGGCTTATAAATGAGTTTCCTTTTATTTACTCATATTGTATTTGTAAATTTTCATGCCCCACGTGTTAAGGATACCTTGGAAGGTATCCCTAACTCTCTATTATAGGATTTTACTCTCATTTCATGGTCCATGATTTTCATTTCATTGCCCTTAATTTGGGAATTTATCACCTCCAGAAGTGTCCTATTGAATAAATTGAGGTAAATTTTATGTATATATTTCATGTATAAGTTACCTTATTATGAGTGAACTATGACCTTTCCATTGTGATTTAAGACCGATCCACTACTTACTAATTTCCCTTTAATAGCTTATATCATATGAAATTTATATCTTATGATTGATGAGATTCTTAGAGTCATGCCTAAATCCTTATGATGGGTAATTCATATGATCTTTAATCCCTACTATGTTTGCTAAATTCATACACTCATTTTCCATAAGTTAAATAATGTTGATGGATGAAAATATACTATGGGGAGGAAAATTCATACACGGATCTAGAAAAATCATAAAATTATAGCTGAAATTCCAAGAATTCCTTGAAAAGGTCAGATGTGAGTTTGTAATAGCGTATGTGCCCAGAAAAAATATCAAAAAAATACAGCCACAATTTACAAAAATTTTAAATATCATATGGGCCTAAAAATATCCTACAAGGGGAAACATCATATGACTTTGGGAAAATTACTACGAAATACCCACGGCTTAGAATTTGAAAAATTCCCAAACCCATATTCTATTCTAGGAAAATTCATGCAAAGGGATGTATTATTATCTAGAAAAGATAAATTCATATCATGTGAAGTCATGAATTCAACAATGAAGGTCTACAATCCTGAGAAAAATATTATGGTCACTTAAAGTCGTAAATGTTGTTGAAATCATAGATTTTGGTGTAATATTATTCTAGAGTAAAGTAAAAAATGAATTAAACAATAAAAATAATAATCTATATCCATGAAACAATTTAATTTCAAACCATCAAGAGATCAATTTATCCATTTAATTTTCCCAAAAATAGAATAAGCACTAAAACTCATAGATTAAGGCATTTATCAATGAAATTACATATAAAAGCAAGTAAATATAAAAATTAATTATATAGATTATAGATTAATATTATGTTAAATTATCCTTGAAAATAGAAAAATATTTTTAGAAATATAGGATCTCATCACACCCCCCACACATACTCTGTTTCACTCTCATGATATAAAATTAATTATATTTATATAAAATATAGTCATTAATATAATTAAATGCACTAGAAATAGAACAATAAAATATTATATTAATTCACCAGTGCATTTATTATTCCTCTATTAATTAATTTAACCCACTAATCTCTCTATAATTTACTAAACTTTTCTAGTTTCAAGTTTTTACATAAAATAGATTTTAGTGGAATAATGTTTTTATAAATTATCACTTTTCTAAATCCCTATCCCCTAATATTCATTCCATAACATTACTTTTCAAAAATATTTAATAAATTTTTAATACAATTAAAACATATCATCAAATAATTATTCATCCATGTTTTAAATTAAAAAATATATACTCATTCCCTTTTCCATCCAAAACATAATTAATTTTTTCTATATCCATAATTATGTAAATCATTTACTTTATGAGTATATATAAAACCCAAAATAAACCATCCCAAGATAGAAATTTTCCACCATGACTAATTGTAAAAGTCAAGGAACAAAAGAAATGATTAAGAAGATGGATATCAGTCCACATTAAAACTTGTTTATGGATAAAAAAACACAGAAATATTATTATATTTACAAAGGAAGACATCTATATCTACTTCAATCTACATGTTTTACTCCTGTTTTTTTAAGAAATATAAATGAATTTTAGAGAGGCTTTATGTGGTTCTAATTAATTTCAATGGGTTAGTTACCTAGGTTTATGTTTAAAATTATAGTTACTTACTATTAGTATTTTAGTTCAACTATGATATTTTTCCCTGAAAACCCTTTTCATAGTTATAAAACCAAATATCTACGAAACTTTTGGAAAATAACTGATAAATAATATTATATTAACAATTTCTAAACAAATTTCATTCTCCAAATAATTCATTTTATTTATTTCTACTCAAGAAAACATCGAATATCTTATTTTATAATCTAAAAAAACTAAATTAATTAAAATATTAAGAAAACATTCGTGTAAATTATATATAGATTTTTAGAGCACAAATTTTTCATAATCTCCTTTTACGTTAATTTGAAGATTAAAAAATTGAATTATAAAAACTAAACAGTTCAAATTTTTGACAACCTAAGATACATTTTCTTGTCCCCAAAAACAATCTTATACATCACATCTCATGAATTTCATCATGAATTTAAATTACTGACATACTTTAAATAATTAGGTATCTATAAAATTATAATGGAAAAAGTCAATGTGAAGTTCTTTATTCAATTTAATTAGGGTTAATTTTCGAACAATCCATTGTTTCATTCTAAAATTATTCATGAAAATGATTCAACTAATTTACATTCACATTAAAGTTCATTTTATGATTTAGATTCAATGATCTCTACTACACTAAATATAAAATTATCAGTTAGTATAAATTTCTCAATTCATTTTTAATGAAGCTTATCAGAAATAAGATACAACCTATAAGATAACAGAAAAACTTTATTACTAAAATGAAATTCTAGTGTTTGAATTAGTTCTTCATGGAATGATATGTACTTATCTATTTATAGTAGTTATTTCTCATAAGATTCAACTCTATACTCCCTAAGTTCTATAATTTATATACTGTTTTTATCTCCAGCCTTTTAAAAAAATAGGTTCACTCTCTTCACATACCAGTATACCTTATACTGTATCTCAATAAGGAAGTGAAAATTCTTCTCATAAACAATTTGGTAAGTATACATACCTAGAAGTTTTAAAAGAATTCATGTTTTTCGATATTAAATCCTAATGTTTTTCTCTCTATTTAATAACATGGAATATCAATTTTTTATGTTTAGTAGGAAGTATGGTTATTATGGTGAAATATATAATTATTTATAAGAAATTCCATGTTCCGATTTTGAAAATGAGATCCTTGACCACTGTATATAAATCAGGACACTCCAAACCCACAACAAAATGTTTCATCTTAAAAACTAAATAAAAACTCATGCTTCCATAGTTTTTATTTCATGGGACATAATCTATATGTATATATAATCTATAATTAAAATTATATATTAAAATCAAAATAAGATATGAAATGAACCCATGAAATCCAATCTCAATACATCAAATAATTTAAAAAACATTTATAATGTGTTTCTTCATTTCCTAGCATTTTAAAATTCTACCATTAAACTAACAGTGTTGACTTGTTTTATAAAAAACCAAATCAGTCTCTAAAAAATGGGGTTGAAAACAATATATGTTCCAAGACATTCCTAATTATTATACAGGGTCTTAAATTTCCTCCACATATGAATGAATGAAAAAATAAATTAATATAAATAACCTATTCATCAGGGATGCATCTATTAATCACTTGATCACTATATATATTCTATAAATAATAATATTCCCACCCATAATATTTTTATTCAATGTTAAATTTAAATTTTTGTTACATGGAAAATAATGAGGTACATTTGATGTGAAAAAATAATTCACTATGTTAACATATTTGGATACTTGGGTGAATATTTATGACTTGTCACTGGGTAAGTAATCATCTAATGTTATCTATGTTGGTTTTTCTACTTACATAATGTCAGGAAATCTAATCATGTGATTGGCCACCAGATTCTGACATACCTTATTTTCCTTTATCCCCATGTAAATTTCTTATGATAAAAAAATACATCTCATTAATATCACCTTTTTTTAACTTTCTTCATCAAATAACTTAGTGTTTCAAGGTTTAAAAAAATAAATTTAATTACTAATATAAATGTAATAAATCACTATAATATAGAAAATATTGAAAAAAACCTTCTCTATTATTATGTAATTGATTTTTTAAAAGTCTATAATATGTTAATTGTAGGCTATCACTTATGAGTTTTCATTAAAAAACACTTCTCCCACATATTTATTTGAGGCATCACATAAATATTTTTAGGGGGTATTCTAGTCGTGTGGATAGATCAAAATGGATATGGTCAATATTTCTTTGATCTCTTCAAAATAAATCCTATATGAATCATCAATCACAAAATCATTTTCTTTTTTCAGTAGGTTAGTCAAGGAAAAATAAGCTACACTAAATTGTTTAATAAACCTCCAATACAATCAAACAAGGCCTAAAATTGTTCTAATATATCTATTAGTGGTTGGGAAAGGCAATGTGGAAATAGTTTCATTCTTTTATTTATCAATTTTAACCCCAAATTTAGAAATTATGTTCCCTATCACATTTCCCTTTTCCACCATGAAATAAAAAAATGTTTAAAACTGCATTTTTTCAATGAATTTCGTTTAAAAAATTTCCAATTTTTTAATACATGATTAAAATAATAAACCATAAACACAAAAATCATCATAATATTCCTCCAAGAATCTCTCAATAAAGTAAGAAAATATACTTACCATTAATCACTAAAAAGTACATGGGGAATTACAAAACCCAAATGGAATCCTTCAGTATGTAAAATTACAAAGTGGGCATGTGAATGTTGTTTTATCCTAATGTTAAATATATATTGGATCCTACAAATACCTAAATAATTCATAAAGGAATTAGTAATGTCCTTTTCCATATCACCTCTCTATCATTTTTTAACAAAATGGATTCGTAAATGTTCCTTTTGAGTCACATAATTTAATCTCCAATAATCAAGTTTGACCCTCCAACTATTTTGAATCCTAGTGGTAACTACATCATTTTATTCATTCCTCATATTAGTGAATATAATATTATTCGGAAAATCATAGTGGGAATAACCCATTATAAGTATAAGATGGGGTATATGATTCCAGTTTTTAAAAGTCACTCTAATTGGATTTTTATCTCTTCTATGGGGTTGTGATTGTGAATTATTTGGGATTATCTTATAGTTTTTTATTCATGTTTTAATAAATTTCAATCCACATAGGTTGTTGGATGAATTTTTGTGATAATTAATAATGAACATCTTATTTCCCATGTATTTTGTGGGTGGGATTTCTTCAACCACTTGAATCTATCCCAAAAATTATATAGTATTTTCACTTACATGCTTAATACCATATATCTACTTTATCAACTGAGTAATTCTTTATAAAAGAAATATTTCCTGGATGGAAGCCTTATGATGTTTGTCCCATGTGGTGACCTCTCTAATATTATTGTATTATATCCATTATTTGGTCAATAATTCTATAGATAAGGGAAGGTTGTTCATGTTTATCTAATCCTCAGTTACACCTTGGGGCATGAATATGGTTTATACATCCCTAAATTCCTTCAAAAAGCTGATTTGTATCCTCTCAGAAAAAACCATAAAATTTAGGAAGTAATCAATTAATTACAATTAAAATCTCACATTCTTATTATGTATTCGATTGTGTCAAATTTATGACACTATTAATGTTGATTTTATAAATATTGATAATGGTCTTGTTCAGTTTACCTAGATGATTCTTGGTATTTTTAATTTTTAAGGTGGATATTATGAAAGAATAAGACGTGGATAGAAAGAAAATAAATGAAATTATGATAAACAACATTTATACTTCCTTAATTAATATCGAGACACCAATTCATACAAAAAAATTGGTCTTTCAACCTCTAGATCAGAACTAAAACATTAATTTGTACTAGATATTTTCATGAATCTTTATAATTTTAATTTAATACAAATAAATAATTAAAAAATACAACACTAACCTCCCCATCTATGGTACTATGTTAATAATGATCCTATTGTAGGCATATCTATAAATAATTATAAACCAATGTTAATACGATCATAGTGGGAATCATTCCTTCTATAGAGAGGGAAATTTTAAGGGAGTTTTTTTCTTTTGTGATGTAGATTCAATGTGATACAAAAAGTGATAGGAATATTTTTTCTAATTTTTAAATTTCCTTGGTTTTATAATCAATTTTAAAGATAGTTTCCAAAACATAAATTACCCTCTAATTTTCATAGAAAATAATTATTCAAATGAGGTCCTTTCTTCTATATCTATCAATTCAAATGATATCTCATTTACCACCCAAAACATGTGATTTAAACATAAATAATTAATAAAATAATCATTGAATCCCTAATTCCTCCAAGAATATTGATCAGTTTTCTATAATCACACTCAAATTTTACCCATTACTCACCATCATAAGAAGTGAAGTAAACCCAAGTGTAATTTGTGTGATTGATTGAGAATGAGTGAAGTATTAATAAAATATCAGTAAAAAATATTGATAGATTATGCAGTTAAAAAATTCCAATGAAATAAGCTAAAGATATTTCTTTTATGAAGTAGAATAATTTAATAGGAAAAATGGATATTCACCTATTATCAACCTCTAATGTACTAGTCTATCATCATGGAGTCATTTTATAAAAATAAAAATGTATTTGGAGATATTTTAGTAGTAAATCAACATCATTTGGTCAATTAGTGGCCTCCCTAATATAGAGTGGTCCAAGATTCCACATAGGGTTTAGAATCATCCTCTTCTATTTGAGTATAATAGGTATCATGTAACCCCTACAACAATTACAATACCTTAAAAATATTCCTCAAATTTAGTGCTTCGCTCCCTCCTCATTGATTCTATCCAAGAGATCAAGTCAAGGGTTGAGATTCTTCAAACAACTTATCTAGATTTTTTCCTTAAATCTGATTCCCTCAAATGATTATTGTCCTTATTCATTAGATAGATTAATTAATTGTGAATTTTTTGGGGGATCCATTTCATATTTGGGTGTACTAAAGAAATGGATTTTATTTAAAGTTATGTTTTCCCTGTTGTTTTGTTAATATCCTAATATCCTTAAGACCATATGGGGAGAGACTATATGCAGCATCCATTATAAGGATATAATCCATATTCAAGTATATTTTTACCCTTTTAAATCTATTCTACAAGAGTCGATACCTTTATATAGATTTGGAAATCCATGTTACCCTTATGAAACTCTTGAATACCTTAACATAGGGTAAGTATGACCTTTTCACAATTGAGGCATATTTGGTTACATTGACGCAATGAACTCACTACCCTGATATAGCCTATCAAATCTATAATGGATCCCTTAGATAGATCATTCCCATAGATGTTACCCTTATATAGGTTCAATGTGACCATAATACATTTTCTTGAGACCTTTACACTTTTTGGTTCCCTTCCATAGCTCAAAACATATGACATTGAAGTCTTATGATTGGTGAAAGTCTTTCGATCAAACCTAAATTATTACAGTGGGTGATTTGTACGATCATGAAATCATATGGAATATGCTAAATTCATTTTCTAATTGGTACATGTCCTGAAATGTGGTCATATGAAAATATTATATGGGGAGTAATGGTTGTACATGAAATACTAAAATATCAATAAAACATAGTTGAGATTAAAAATTATCAATAAAAAATTCTTATTGGAGTCTAAAATATCATATAAGGCTTGAAAAATATCCAATGGATGTGGCTAGTGTTTTAATAGAGTCAAAATGGAATGTGTTTTGGAAAATATCCTATGTCGGGATAAATATAATATGTTTTTGGTAAAATTATATTAAACCAATGTGACTTATAATTTGAAAAGGTTCTGAAGTCATGTGCTCATCCATGAAAATTTATATGATTTAAAGTATTAGATTATAATTGGGAACAAATCCTATTATGGGAAATCATATGTTTTTAATTGATGTATAATGATTTAATGAAAATTATTACAATTGGTTGAATTCATACTATCATGCTTTTCCATTTTCATACTAACCATCAAATCATGAAAATCATATATTTTAGTGCAATATTAATATAGATTAATTTAAATAAATGAATAAAAAACAAATCATATTATAAACACTTTAAATAATTAAATTAAAATAAAATCAAGATATCAATATATCATTTAAATTATTCCCCAAAATTGAATAAGATCTAAAATCAAATATAAATCCATTTTTGAACGATGTTTTATATTTACCTAAGAAACCAACAATCAATCAATTTCCTAGATTCAAGATTCATTAATGGGTTAATTATTACAAAAAATATACAAATAAATTGGTGAAAATGGATCTTATCAACCAGCTATTCAGGGGTTTTCTTATTCTTTCTCTTTCTCATATTTTATTTATGAATATTTTAATTTCTCATATTTATCCAAAAATAACTCATCAATAATTGAATTTTTTGAGTCTTTATATAGTGATCTATATTATCAACTCTTTTTTGAATTTTAAATAAATATTACTTAAAATTTAATGAGTTTAATACAATAAATCAAAATAAAGAGTATTCTTGAATATTATTTTAGTCACAACACCAAAAAAAATTTATGACCCTAACATCATAAATTATCGATTCATGATTTTAATGATAGTTTTATTTCTATTGGTGTGTTCTTTTCATGGTTTTATTCTATCTTCTTCCACTATATGAGTTTTTTTAACTATTAGAAGGACATGATCATCCTTATCAACATTTATATTCAGTTCTCTTTGATTCATGCATCATCCCTTTTTGATTTCCCTGTTTTACATTATGATTTTATGAAAATACCTCAAAAGGTAGAATTAGTTAAAGGTGTTTTCATGAGTTATCTTGAGGAGTCTTATCAGTTATTGATAATTTTCATTCTAACCCAATGAGGCATTGGTTTATTCACCATGATCCAATGGGTATCATATGTGCCAATTATCTTTTTATCTATGGAAGTGAAGGATTGGTGGGAGTGGTTTTGAGTATTATTTTGTTTTAAAAAAGTCTTTGTTCCATGGTTTTATAGTTATTAGTAATATTTCATGGCCTGGTTACTATTTTAGGGTTTACATTACCTTTCCCTAGTTTATGGGTGTTCTTTGTGGTGTTGTGGTTGTACTTTTACCTCTCTTTCTTATTGTGCATTGTTCCTTTTATCTGGTATTTCTAATCTACTATTATTATCGCCACTTATATATGATGATTAGGATGTTTTCTTCACAATAGTATAAACATTGATATTTTGGTAGCTTGCAATAGAGAGATAACTACACATTAGTGGTGATGATCCTGGTGTACAGGGGTGATGATTTACTAGTTATGCTTGTGTTTCTGGGGTTTGGCAATAGTTTTTTAAGGGGTTTATGTTTCTAGTATCACTGGATGTAATTTTATTGGAGGTTGTGTTCTTATTTTTTTCCCTTGGTAACAGTGTTGTTTTTAGTGGATTTGGATATAATATAACACCAACAGCATGATATTTTTCAATTTGGAATTATTACATAAATATTTTTTTCAAAAGATATGGGCCTAGACACCCTCAGAAAATGCATCATGATAGATGCGAAATCCACACCACCATGTAATGTGGTGCTTTATTCTCCATTATCTCCATTGTGGTATCACTATATTGGAATCTCTACTCGATAACATCCCAACACAGTTGTTATCACATCATATAGGCCTTAGCCACAATACCAGTTATAATTGACCACCCACACCCTGATATTGTCTAATTTTTTCATCACCATGAAGATTTGTTTTCAAAAGGATATAGGCCAGACTCCAATAAAAGACACATCCTGATTTATGTGGTATCCACAACACATTATAAATCATTTATTCATTCATTAACATATTTAATGTTTGATCACCCTACAGGCCTCCCAATGTCACACCCTAACCTCACATATCCTAAATATTTTATTTATTGACTAATTTATTTCTTTATTTCTTAATATTTGTCAGATCTCAAATAATCTATGTGATTTTTGGACCACATTGAGTACATTGAGGTTTTGATATGGTTTTATGTTACATTATGACCAAGGGGTATCACAATATGTGTAATAGTAGATATAATAATTCTTTTCATGTCTAATGAGCATCATAGTGTGTGGATTTCGAGATTAGTCAAAAAATGATGAAGACTTATACATAAGGGTCTGTAATGTTTAAGTATTTACTCTTATTTATGGGTATACACATATATAATATTTCCATAAATATTGAAATTTTGGGTTTAATGGTCTATAAATGAAATTAAAGTCATGATGAGAGGACTAGAACTATGAACATATGTAAGGGTTTAAATTTTATGGAAGAATGATTTTAAATGGGGAGTATTCATGCTGATCAAGAGTTCATGATGTATCTGTAGATATTGAGACATGTTTCTTCCTATATTTGAGGTAGTTCTCACAAAGCGAGGAAGGGGATTGATAAACCATGATGTAATGAAAGGAAGGAAATTTTCACTATGATGGAGGAAGACCATGTGATAATTCCCTAGAGTATAGGATTCTTGGTTTTTCCAAGGAGAGGGTCACCGCATAGTGACCTACATGGTCACTCCATGACTATTGAACTAGACTATTTTAAGTAAAATAATATAAAATTGTTCAAATATTAATTAATAGGAAATTAGTGTTCCTCATTTATTCTAGTGATGTGTCCTTTCCCATTTACATTTTCTCAATCTATTCTCTTCTGGGATGGGTTCTCTCATGTTTCTCGCCCAGTTCGAGTGTCTTCTTTTCCATATAATGGGCCAAGATGAGTCTATCATTACACTATTTTATCTATTTTCGTCTTATTGTTTCATGTTTTATGATTATTATGGTTTTTTATAACCTATATTTCCATCATTTTTAGTGATTTAATTCATCTAAGCTCAAAAAAGTAGATGATATTTGATGAAAGGTTCACTATAAAAATATAGTAGGTTTCTCTATGAATAAATCTTTTAATCTTATACCATGAGTTCCTATTTATCAATTAACCTCGATTGGAATTTTTTTAGAATATAGTATGAGTATCTATGGATTAATTTTCAAATGTGATTATTTTTCTAACAAATTGTATTTAGTATAAAATGAGATTCATTTAATATATATAGTATAAATCTGTTAACACATAAACTATTTTCACTTGGTTGTTCTTTGAATCTGTCTTGTCAAATCAACCATTGTCTCAAAGTTGGTTTACTCCCTCATGATTTATAAATGGCCCACAGGTACTTTCAAGAAAATTAATACCTATATAAAAAATTTCATTTGGATGGGATGTATCATTGAAAGGAAACTCGTCACCATCCCATGGAAGATCGGTTGTAAACCTCTTGATAACAGAGGCATTGTAATCAAAAACCTAAAATTGTTTAACAATGACTTGCAAGTGAGATTCACTTGGAGTCTCATTAATAGCAACTCTAAAGCCCCTAAATTTTTAAAACATAGATTCCTAAATAAACTTTTAAAACGAAATTTATTTTCATTAACTACTCGATCTGGCCCTCTATTAGAAACTCGTATCAGAAGATTATGGCTAATTATAGATGGATGGTCAGCGCTGACTCCAACATTAATTTTTGGTGTGAAAACTGGATGGGTAATCCTTTGATGTCCTTGCTGCCTCCTAATAACACTCCTGAAGACACCAGCCATACTATTAAAGTTGTTATGAAGATTCATAGGCACGATCTCCCTAACAACATTGCTCAGATCATTGAGAATTACACTTTCTCTAATTCTGGGGACTTCCTTGTTTGGGAACCTACTCTTAATGGAATCTTTGACTCGAAAAAATTCTACACGCACAATTTCTCTAGCAATGAACCTAATTATCAGTGGGTGATAACCTTCAATAAAACTTGGATCATACCCTCTAGGTTCACCATTATTTGGCGCATTTCCCACAATATATTGCCCATTGAAACTCATCATCAAGCCTTTGACATTCAACTATACTCTAAATGTCATTTGTGTAATCAGAATAGGGAGGATTCTGATCATCTCTTTTTGTCTTGTGCTATGGACTTGGATTTATAGAACTACATTTTTGAGTTATTTAATTTCTCATGGTCCTTATCTGATCCGATTTGTTTTCTTTTGAAGAAATGTAATAAATATGAAGCCTCTCAGCAAGTTAAAAACATTTTTCTTATGGCAGTGGTGGAACCCCTACATGAAATATGGTACATAAGAAATGATCTTATCCATAATAATCACTCATTCAGTCTCAATGCAGGAAAAGATCAAATTCTCATTGCGATACATGAAGCTGCCTCAATTCAAAAATACTGTTGCAGCAATTATATTGGAGACTTCGAGATCCTCATATGTATTCGTGTCCCCTGTATTTTCCCGAAGACCAGGCACCCCTTTGAAGTTTTCTGGAAACCTCCGATGTCGGGTTGGATTAAAGTAAATGTCGACGGTGCCTCAAAAGGAAATCCTAGACCTACCAGCTGTGGGGGATTTTTTAGAGATTCTGGTGACCAGTTCCAGGGTTTCTTTTAGAGTGGGTGTGGGATTTCCTCATCCCTTGAAGTGGAGATGCTAGGAGTAATCCATGCTGTTGATTTTGCACTGCAAAGAGGATGGAAAAAACTTTGGATTGAAAGTGATTCTACCACCATTGTTCAAGTCATTTGGAATAGAGTCATTAATCTTGTCTAGCCGCTCACTATGATTTAGATGAATTGCCTGAATTAGCTACAGGAAATTGACTACATTTCCTCACATGTCTTCCGTGAAGCGAATGTTGTTGCTAATGCCCTTGCTAACAAAGGTGTTCACAAGAGCAGGACTTGGCTGGATGCACTGCCAGCTGATTTATTTCACCTCTTTGAAAGAGATTGTAATAAGATCCCATCCTTTCAAATCATGTAAACTTTTTCTTCTTTAATTAATAAATGGTGTTTCAGTCCTTGACCGAGGCATTACCAAAAAAAATAAACTTTTTTCACTTGGTGATTTCTAAAAGGCCTTAGAGTATTTCTTCAAATAATTTTTTTCCACCTAACGTGTGTTTGGACTTAAAATAAATTTATATGAAAATATTTTTCTATTTTAGTAATTCAAATGATATTACATGGTTATGTTTTTAAAATTTAATTTAATAATTCGTTTTCTTTAAAATATATTTTGAATGATTGGGTTTCACTCGACAAAAAAGTGAATTTAATGATGTGTGTGTGCCCACAATGGCAGCCGATTCATGTTGTGGTTTTAAAATTATATGGGAAAAATATTATCAATTAGGGGGCATGTTTATTATATGGTTATTATTCAAGGAAAGGGATACACTTTTATTATTATGTTTGGAGGTGATTTATTTTATAATTCAATTTATTATAAGTTATGACATATCATTTATCGATTTATCACCTCTATTTTTGGTCATGGGAAACCATAGATAGAAAAGTGTAAATTCTCAGTATGAGTACCACACGGGGCTCTGATTCTTCTCATATATTGTCCCCAAGTTATGTATATGTTACACTTAGGGAGTTTTCCTGCCATTCACCCTGTATATATTAAACCAAGTGTTGCGAAGTCAAATAGCATCAGGCACCAATTAGATGGATAGTATATTTATGTTGTCCTAAATTGTCTCCTGGGATCATAGGTTTTCCTATGATGATTGATTTTATACTTTTTATGAAAAATGATTAATATTATAAAATTCATTTTTTATTTTATTTTCATTGAAAATATTTTAATTGAATATATTTTTACTAAGGATATATTTTTAGAATATTGAATTTGTTTCTATTATTCAATCTAAAAATGGTTTTTAAATATTGGAATATCCTTTTCTGTAATTTCCAGATAATATTTCAAACTATTTCTTTGCATAAAATACAAGTTTAGTATGAAATTTTCTAAATTTCAACTATGATAAAATTTGAAAATTATTTAACTTAGGGAATATGAATTTAAGTAATGAACTCATGTGTATTTTATTAACTGAAATGTAAAATATTGTCTTTCTATTATATTTCAAAATAAATTGAAATGGATTGAATTTTAAAGGTAATTCATAGGGTGTAGGGAAGATACCTACATAGCAATATTGTTTTATTTCTATTATATTATTTGTTTCATACAGGGTTTACTTAGATTTGGAGTATGATCTATGGATTTTAGTTTGAGTATGGGGTGGTGCTGAGAAATGGGGAATTATTCTTCACAAATGGAGATTGGTGGTTTTGATCCGATTTTTTATTTTTTTAATCATAATATTCTTATGTAATATGCCACATTAGCAATATTATTATTATTATTCTTAGTAATGTTTTTTTATTAAAATGTTACAATGATTATATTGAGAAGTATCAGTTATGCTTACTAGTTTTTATTTATGGTTGATGAGATTTTTCACATGTTTATGCCTCATTTGGTTACTATTATTATTGAAACTAATTATTCTATATATGTGATCATTCAACATATGGGGTGTTAATGCAAGAATTTCATGTGAATGTTTCGAATTATTATTGTTTTATAAAGAGAAATCATTCTCACTTGTTTAAATTTGATTCCTATGAGATAGTTTCAAGACTACGGTGATTAGGAACATGCCACAATCCATGTCACTAGTTGTCTAGGGTAACTGGAATTGGGGTATCCTGAGAATGTCTCTGATAAAATGGTACCAGTCCCTTATTTTCATTGCGTAGTTTTTGTATAAATGATATGGGATTATGTGATTATATGGTGTGGTTGTGAATATGTTTTTGGACAACAATTTTTGTATTAAACTTTTAGTTTTTAAGGATGTTCTAGAGTTTTGTGTCTTGAATATGTGATTTATTATAACTTTCTATTGATATTTGTAGTATTTATTTGAGTAGTTATGTTTTATATTGTTATTTTAATTGGTTTTCTAGAATATCATGTTCTATAGTATAATTGAGAAGAATCATTCTGTCATATGATTATTTGAACTATCTAAAAACAGTATGAAAACCATGAAAACCAATATGGGTAGATTCTAATGGACTTCACATTCTTAGTGTATGGTTTGTTAGATTATGGAACCAAAATCTACATGGTGTTAATTCTTATAAATGTTGATATTGTGTTTGCTTGTGCTTAAATTTTTTATTTTTCTGCTACATGGTTGATTTAATATGTATTGAGGTGTTTCTTTGATATTTGAATCTAAATATTGAAGGGTTGAGTATTAAATTGTTTGAAGAAATATTATCAATTGTTATTTGGAATTCAATGATGTGGTTTTATAGAATGATTTCATGCATTTAAATTAAAAAAAATTAGGGTAATCATTTATATGGAGGTTAGTATTATGTTTTTCTCCTTCGTTGAGAGTTTTGTTTTTTTAATGTTTTTAATATTTTATTTCAAGCATTTGGTAGTAGTAAAAGGAATTATTTGTGATTTTATAAGAATAATTTTGTGTTTTGGTTATGTAATGAATCTTAAAATATTATGTTTTGGGTATTTTTGTTGAATAAGTTGATTTTATTGATATTTTAGGAATGATTCATTGGTTTATGTTTCACTTCATGAATATTTGTATAGAAAGCCTTATTTTTATTATGTTTTGTGTTCTTATTATTTTATAATATTTTCCATTAATGTTATTATATAAAATCCTGATGGAGTTGTGTTTGGTTATCAATAATAAATCCATCTAATTGATAAAACAACAGACTATGTTATTGTAACGACCCACACTTTTGAATAATTTTTTCTTCCAAAATTTGTGTTTTATTTAATAGTCAACAAAAATATATCCTTTAATTATTTAAGAGCGTATAATTAAATGAGACCGTTGGGTTTCACCTGTTATATGATCATTTTTCAATATGACTGTTGGAAAATAAACTCATAATGTTACATTTATTGATTATAAATACAAGTGGACTTGGTAAATTAATGCAGAAATAAGAGTAGATGGCCTCATCCAGTATACTTGGTCCATATGAAGCTCGTATGACAGAGCTTGGGAAAGGGGGTAGCATCTATGGGCTTTTCTTTGGACTAAGCCCAAGGTTAGATTCAACATGTGAAGCTTGAACAGAATCTCCTAAGGGAGATGTCCAAGCTGATTGAAATAACCACTGGGCGATGTTGTTTGAGCTGCCCTAAGATTATATCACCATATAACATGTTACTCTTAGGTCCTATGAAGGTGTTATAAGTAGTTATTTAACGCGGCCGTAGATACATGTGTAATCCTTTTTTATAAGTTAAATTGTTATTTCTTTTTATGGAAAATTTGGTGAATTTCAAATATCCCGATAAATGTAAGATGAACTTATAGTTCCATATTACTAATGTATTTTGAATAAAAGGGGATTTTAAAATAATAATGTAAACATTAAATAATTAATAATGTTAAATTATTTTCAAAAAATGGTCTTCTACAGCTGTGATCAATAGGAAATTTAGAGTCTAATAAGATCAACTTGATTTTTAGTGAATAGTAAAGTATAAATAGTAACATACCCTTATGAATAGTAAGGAATAGTAATGAACAGTAAATAATAGTAAGTTAGAAAAAAATAGAAACTTTAAACCTAAATGTATATATACAATTTAGATATCATAAAAGTGAAAACCGATCATAGTATAAGTTATGTTACTTTTTTCTGTCATAATTATTGTATTTACAATTTTATAATTAATTTAGTAATTTAAAATGAAAATTTATTTTTATAAATTGTAATCATAAATTGTTAAATTATTTTCTTATAGTTATAAGATAATTTTATGGGACCTTGATTACTTTTTCAAGGTGTTAAACAACAAGTTATATTTTTAGAGTTGTTTTTTTTTGAATAAATAATGATTTTATTTAAAAATTATTTTCAAATATTTATAAAATTATTTTCATAAAATGGAGTTATTTTTTTAATTCAGAGCATCGATATTTGGTTAGGGTAATTTTTTGGATTTTCCTAAAACAGATGAATTTTTGGTGAATTCTAAAAATACAGTTTTGATTTTCGGGTGTTTAATGACATTATTATTGATGTAATAATGATGTAATAATTCTGGTAGACTTGTGAATAGTAATATATGATATGAGGGGTCCCATGTGGGAAATACCATGGGAAAATACCAAGTTAAAACCCATGGTTTTTCAAATACCATCAATGAGGTGTCCCTTGGAAATTACTTAAATATTCCCTCACTTTTCCTATAAATTTCAAGTCATTCCCTCATTTATCTGATTCCCAAATTCTTCTCAATGAATCTCTAGCCTTTTTACCTCCCAAGGATTCCTCCCAAGGTGCCCTCAATACCCCCAAGGTCCCAACCTTCTAGATTTAGAAGTCACTTTTCAAGGTAAGGGAATTGTTCACCCTCATCTTTTGAGTCATGAATTCCTTTATGTTATGTATTCTAGTTTCCATATTATTATGTTGGGGTATGTTCTTAAGTATATTTATTACTATAAATTTCATTTCCAATTGATTTGAGACCCTTTCCACTCTCATCAATAGATTTCTGAATTTTTAATTAACGTCGTTAGGCTGCTAAATTTTGGTAAAAGAAATCGCATCTTCTTTTTTCATTCGTGTTTTATTTTCATATGGTATTTCCATCCAATATCCATACCATAATAGTATTTCTTTTTATTCTGTACCCATAAATTTTTATGATTTTTTTATTATTGGGTGACTCTTTTCCCCTCTCTTTTCAACTTTTTTCTTAAACCATGTTATATAGCCGTTATGCTGTAGAATTTTCATTTCAAAACCTCTCTCTCTTTTTCTCAAAAATTATCTTATTTTATTTATGTCAATACCCAAATATATTTTAATTTATAGGTTTATTCATCAATACATAAAATTGATCTATTTGATTCTGGAATTGACATACATATAACCCTCTCCCCCTTTCCATGGTTTATAAGAGACATAACGATCATGTTTTTATGTACTTTTAAAAAGTCACGATTTGGAAGTGAAACCCATTTCTATTACTCTCTATGGGTTATTTATAAAATGTATGATTATGATATATGTGAATAACATGAAAATAAATACATATTAAGGGTGTTCCCTAATATAACTCCAAGACATTGTGTAAAAAATTTAATCTCTAGAGATGATAATTTTCACAATACCTTGGTGAATAACCATGGTAAATATTATGACACCATGGGGATGAACCTTGGTGATATGTTCATGAATGTCTAAATTATATGTTATAGAAACATATTCATGTTATGGTTCGAGTTAATTTCATTATTATATGCCTCTAATTCTATTCCTCGTGTCTTTATGTTTTCAATCAAGTTTTTATTGATATCAAAAGTAAACTGAGTCCCTTGCATTCCTTACTGGGAATTCTGCTCACCCTTTCCTTTGATGTATGTCTCCATGTTATGAGATGCAGTAGTTGTACAGATGATGAAACTTTCAAGATTCTTTTCAAGGGGATTTAAAATAATGTATTAATTTTTCATGTATTTTTCTTTTTATTTCCAAGACACTAGACTTTAAAGGTCCTCTATTTGTAAACTGTAATGAAAAGTTATGTTCAAAAATGCAGGATGCTATAATTGGTATCAAAGGATAGTTTAGTTATTTATAGAAATTAGGATATTATAACTTTAGGAAGAACCCTATATAAAATTATAAATATAGGAAAACTTATTTGTATTTTGGTGAGTATTGGGTAAGTGGTTTATCAAGAAAATACATCCATGTCTGGATACGAGCATGTAGAGGCGAATCTAGAAAAGATGTACCTAAGAGTGAAAATTATGACAATGAGTTTCAGGCTTAACCTGAGATGTCTTGCTACATGACAATGGGATTTGTTGCACTCTTGGTTACGACAATCCTGGGGGATATGTTTGGTTAATCTTAAGCTTTTTATGAATCATTATGAAGGATTTATAATGAAATGTAATTATTTAAAGCATGATGTTTTAAGACATAAAATCCTATATAGTTAAACGATTCATAAATGAAATAATCATCTCATAAAGGTTTTATTCTTTTAGAAAAAGGAGAGAAATAGGAGGAACCTAGAAAATGGTGACTGCAATGGACCATGCGCTAACGGCCCTCCGATGGAAGCCAGAATTGAAACCTTCAAGCGAATGATAAACTAACTAACTCAACTTTTGGGAAATAACATGAATCAATATGAGAGACTGATCTCACCACGAAGGGAACAAATTTTTGTTGAATTCTTTATGTGTCAATGACCACCAACCTTCAGTGGATCTACCAACCCATTTATTACTGAACAGTGGATCAGTTCTAACAAGTAGATATTTTCTATGCTCCATAGTTCTGAATAAGAGAAGGTTACCTTGGCTATTTATCACTTAGAGAGAGAAGCTGATCAGTGGTGGGAAGTGATTAAAAACACAATTCCAAGCATGTGAGATGAATTTATGGAGTAGGAAGAGTTCAGAGGGATATTCTTTAACAATTATTTCCCTCGATTGATGAGAACAATAATGGAGAAGGAGTTTCTCGAGATAAAGCATAAGGAGAATGAATCTATGGGAATCAATGAGATGAACTTCACAAGGATTTCATGTTACACCTCTAGCTTTGTCATGGATCCAAATGGTATGGTTGATAGATTATTTAGTGGATGGAGACCTGATCTGCAGAAGAATCTAGGAAACTAAGATTATGAAAGCTGTGAGGAGATCGTGCAAAATGTGATAAAATTCAAACTGGAGTTTGGTGTGATGAAATGGTATCATAAATCCAATGAGATGAAAAGATCTATAGATCCATGATTAGGGAAGAGCTTCGATCCGGGAAGAGGATGAAATAAATTACAACGTCCCATGTGTAATAAATGTGGGAAGAAGCATTTGGGGAACTGCCTACTCGGGAGCGAGAAGCGTTAAAAGTGTGGTAGAGATGGACACATTGCACGGAATTGTCATAGTGAGGTAAATCCACTACTTCCCAACACTAAATACAAGGGGAATATGGGGCCGGCCATACCTAATGTCCAATGCTATAAGTGTGGACAACATGGGCACATTGCCATTCATTGTCCAAATCTGAGGGCAGTGGAAGGGAATCACCATCAGCCTTAGCAAAGGCCAAGGGAACAAGGTCATACTTTTTCAATCACTATGGATGAGGTTGAAGTGAAAAATGATATGGTGGTAGGTACTCTTGTTGTTCTCTAAAAGCTAGAAGTTACATTGTTTGATTTTGGTTCTATGCATTCCTTTATTTCTTCCAAGATTGTAAATAATTTAGAATCAACCCCTAATTTTCTAAAAGTAGAGTTATCAGTCAAGAATCCTGGTGGGATTATTCAAGACTCGTCAGTGTTTAGAAATTCAAGTATTTACTTTAGTGATCACAATCTTATTGCAAATATAGTATTCAGTCCCATGCTGGAATTCAGCATTATACTAGGGATAGACTGGCTCTCAAATTGTAATGCTAAGATCAAATTCAGAAGTAAGGTAATCTCAGTAGTATTGAATTGAAAACCAAAATTTATCTTCCAAGGAGAGATATCTCAACCTGATCTTTTTCAAGAAGAACCTCTTATATCCTTCTTTATGCAGTTGACTAGTGAAGAAGAAGAAGGAAATTGGAGTTTGATGATCGAAAATGTCCCCATTGTCCAGGAATATGTTGACATATTTCCTAAGGAGTTACTCGGACCTCCCTAGAAAGAGAGGTAGATTTCTCAATTGATCTCTTACATGGATCCGATTCGATATCGAAGACCCCATATAAGATAAAAAAATGTGTAGCTGGAGGAGTTAAAGAAACAACTCAAAGATCATTTTGAGAATGGTTTTATCCAACTGAGTGTGTCTCCTTGGGGAGCACCTCTTCTCTCTGTAATGAAGAATGATGCATCAATGCGACTATGCATCGATTATAGAGAACTGAACGGGATCACAGTGAAGAAAAAATACCCTCTTTCATGAATTGATGACTTATTTGACCAAATTTGTGGGGCTCAATTCTTCTCTAAGATTGATCTTCGATCTAGTTATCATCAATTGAGGGTGAAGAAATAAAATATTCCAAAAACTGCCTGCCGATTAAGATATTGGAACTATGGGTTTGTTGTTATGCCCTTAGAACCGACAAATTCACCTACTATATTTATCGATTTTATGAAAAGAGTCTTTAAAGACTACGTTTATAACTTTTTGGTAGTTTATATTGATGTTATTCTGATATATTCAAAAAGTCACGAGGAGCATGATGATTATCTAAGGGTTATTTTGAAAACTCTACAGAAGGAGAGGCTTTTTGGGATGTTCAGCAAATGTGAATTCAGTTTACAACAACTTGATTTCTTGGGGCACATTGTTACCAATGAAGGAAACACAGTTGACCCTGAAAAGACAAAAGTTGTAGAGGAGTTACCTCATCCTACAACAATAACTGAAATTCGTAGTTTCCTTGGAGTAGTAGGATATTATAAGAGGTTTTTGAAAAACTTATCATTACTTTCTAATACTTTAACCAAGTTATCTCAAAAAGTGGTCAAGTTCATCTATACAAAGGAGTGTGAATAATGTTTCCAAGAGCTGATGAAGAGATTGGTTACTACAACCATGTTAATTTTTCCCTCATGTGGAGAAGGATTCCTTATTTTTAGCGATGGATCTCTGAAAGGGATTGGGTGAGTCCTCATTAAATATGAAAAGGTCATTTCTTATGCATCACGACAGTTGAAGACTCATGAGTAGAATTATCCTATGCATGATCAGGAGCTGGTTGGAGACATTTTTGCTATAAAGATATGGAGAAACTATATTTATGGGTATGAATGTGATATATACATAGATCATCAATGTTTAAAGTATATTTTCACACAAAAATAATTGAACATGAGGCAGTGCTGATGGTTATAACTTCTTAAAGACTATGGTTGTTCAATTCATTATCATCCCTAAAGAGCAAACAATGTCGCTGATTCATTAAGCGGGAAATACCCAGTTGTTCATTCCATGACGAGGATTCAAATAGATCATTTGATCAATGGTATAGTAAAGTGAGACATGGGAATTTTAAGCGAAGGGACATCATATACCATAACCCAAACGATTTATCAACCTTCATTACTAGAGAAGATCAAGAAAGCTCAGAAAGAAGAAACTTTGTTATAGAAGAAGTCTTAGGTTGTGAAGGATGGGAAGTTTCCTAAGTTCAATATCGATCAAGAAGGTGTACTGAAATTTCATACAACACTTTTTGTTCCATATATCATAGAAATAAATAAGGAGCTGATGGATGAAGCTCACAGCTCAACTTTCTCTATACATCCTCGAAACACGAAAATGTATAGGGACCTTTGTGATCATTATTGGTGTGATAATATGGAAAAGGATATTGATGACTACACTTCAAGGTGCTTAGTATGTTAGAAAGTGAAGGTAGAGCGGCAACTTCCTAATGGGGTATTGCAACCACTACCCATACCAGCATTGAAGTGGGACAATATCACTATGGACTTCTTCACTGGTCTCCCGAGAACTTCCTAAGTAAACATTTTGATATGGGTTATTGCGAACAATCTCACCAAGACTTCCTATTGTTTATCTATTATAGAAGATTTCTCTCTTGATCCACTTTCTAGGATTTATGTGAAGGAAGTGGTAAGGAAGCATGGAGTTCCACTTTCTGTCGTATCTGATCGTGATCTAAGGTTCCCATCAAAATTCTGGAGAAGTCTTCAAAATGATCTGAGTAACGAATTGAGTTATAGTATGACCTATCACCTCTGAACTAATGTCCAATCTTAAAGTAATATTCAAACACTTGAATAAATTTTGAGAACATGCTTAATGAAATTTAAGGGTGGATGGGATCAACATCCCCCTTTAGTTGAGTTCTCTTAAAATAGCAGTTTTAACTCGAGCATTCAAATGGAAACCTATGAAGATCTATATGGTAAGTGATGTAGAACACATACTTGTTTACATGAATCTGGTGAGTGAAAGATTCTTGGGCCTGATCGTGTGCAAGAGATGACATAAAAGGTCCCTTCCATCCATAAAAACATTAAGGCTACTCAGAGTCGGAAAAAGAGCCTTGCCAACAACCGTCGAAGGTACTTGGAGTTTAATATTGGTGGCAAAGTATTTCTTCAAATTTCACCATGGAAGAGATTCATGAGGTTTGGTAAGAAAGGGAATCTCAAACCTATGTACATTGGCCCCTATGAAATCATTGATCATGTGGGAGCAATGGCCTATCGGCTTGCACTTCCTCCAAATCTAGAAACATTTCATGATGTCTTCCATGTATCCCTCTTGAGAAAGTACATTCCTGACCCTTCGCATATACAAAATTCAAAGGTGGTACAACCTGAACGTGACCTCTCTTATGAGGATAATCCAATGGAGATCTTCGATCATAGAGACAAAGTTCTACACAACAAGACTACCCACCTTGTTAAGGTGTTGTGGAAGAACCAAAAATGTGAAGAAGCCATGTGGGAACAAGAGGAGTCTATGTGGAAGAAGTACATGTTAGATGGTATGTGAGTATGATATACTCTATAATACCAAATGTAGGATCAAATATGTAAACATGAGATGCTCAAATTCAAGAGGGGGGTGAATTGAATACTTTAAAAATCTTTAAGTAAATTTTGTATAACCAAAATTCACAACACCTCTCAGTTTGAAAACTTGCTTGATTTCAGAAAAGTGATTCCGGAAATGAAACTTAACAAAAGTTTACACCAACTAAGATTCTACCTTAAAGCGTATAGAATCCTATAAAATCAGAGTACATGTATAAGGAAGTATATTAAAGTTATACTTTCCGTTATAACTAAAATACACAGTGTAAAAAAAAAGTAGTAACACTACAAGTAACAAGTAGAAACTCTTTTAACCCAAAGAGGAGGGTATCCAACAACCCTGGATAAGAGGTCCCTTGATTTATACTTTCAAGAAAGTCTGTCTTACCCAAATCTATGTAAGCCATCATTTCAAAGATTGTTATATGTATTACTATCCCCACAAGCCCTCGATTTGTAAGGAAATCAGAACCTCTGACTTCACAACCCGAAGTCTCTGATTTTAAGGAAATCAAACCTCTACACGAAGCAAATATGCATGAAGAAAAGTTTGAATAAGCTATTAAAAATTTTTGCATGAAGCCTGAGAGTTTATAAGATCATCTCTCTCTAGAAATCACTTCAACAGCATGTAAGAACGGGTGTCAAAATTCTTCACCAAAAGCTGTGAGCTCTTTCAAATGAACTCCTATTTATAGGTGTGGCTTCAATGGTCGGCTCCCTCCACCAACGGTCATATATTTTCTGGAATTTTGGAGGGACCTGTACACGTGTCTCTCAAACAATGGTTAGTGGGTAACTAAAAGCACAGAATCGTTTTATAACCAAACAAGTGTAAGAATAACCAGAATCTGATATTCAGAATGAGAGTAAAATAAAAGTTCAGAGTCTAACCAATAATTGAATTCAGAGTCTGTAGTAGAAGAATATTCGGATTCTGTTTTCTAGGAATTCGGAACCTGAACTTACAAAGTTCGGAGTCATAGTTCATGAGAATTTGGATTCAGAACTCATAAGAGTTCGGAGTCTGTATTCAGTGAACTCGAAGTCAGAACTCAGAAAAGTTCGTAACCAGAATTCGTAATCAGAATTCATAGTCTAACTTTAAATAAGTTCATAATCAGAATTCGGAGTCGAACTTCATGAGTGTTCGTATTCAGAATTCGGAGTCGAACTTCATGATAATTCATATTCAGAATTCAGATTCAAAATTTATGAGAGTTCGTAACCAGAATTCGGAGTCAAACATTATGAGAGTTTTTAACTAGAATTTGGTGTTGAACTTCATGAACTTTTCTATCTAGAATTCTGAGTTGGAACTCAGCAATGTTCATAACCACAATTCTGAGAATTCAGATCCTAGAGTAGAATGCTTTATATCTTGGTAATTATAGGATTCTGAGTTTTTGGTAACAATCCGAATTTTACACTTAGTAAATTTATGAATAAAACATGGTAATGATAAATTTAATTGGGGAAGGAAAAATTTCTTATATAAGTAAAACATAGGGTAAAAAAAGATTTTCCTTAAGATAAGGAGTTTGTGATTTTCAAAAAAAGGAATGGTAAAGTCATAAGGAAACCTTAATAACTCGACAATCTCCCCCTTTCATGATGGAATGGAAAATTCATAAGTAAAAACTTATTGACTCAATAATACCCACACCTTTTCTCTTCTAAGGGTACGAGCTAAAATTTCTGGGATGAAATTTTCTTATGGGGGGAAGAATGTAAATACCCAGACTATTGAATAAATTTTTTTCCAAAATTTGGGTGTTATTTTATACTCAACAAAACTATATCCTTTAATTAATGATGTAAGTATAATTAAATTATACAATTGGGTTTTGACTGTTACATGACCTTTGGTCAATATGACCATTGGAAACTAAACTCTCAACATTACAATTGTTGTTTATAAATAAAAGTGATATTGGTTAATTAATAGAAAATGAAGATTCGATGTCCTCATCTAGTAGACTCAGGCCGTACGAAGCCCATCTGTCAGAGCTTGGGAATGAGGTAGCATCTCTGTGCTTTTCTCGGGACCAAACCAAAGCTGAGCTTCAACATGTGAAGCTTTAACAAAATTTCCTAATAGAGAAGTTCAAGCTGATTGAAATCACCAATCCATCAATGTTTTCAAAGCCTCCCTAATATTTTATCACTATAGCATACCTTACACTTAGGTCCTATGCAGGTGTTATAAGGGGCTCTGTAACGCGGCCTTTGTTACTTGTGTAAACTTTTTGTATAAGTTAAATTGTTATTTATTATTATGGAAAAGATAGTGAATTTAAAATATACTGATAAATGTAGGATATATTTATAGTTCTGTATTACTAAGGAATTTTTGAAAAAATCGTATTTTAAAATATTAATGTTAACATTAAATAGAAAATATTGTGAAATGATTTTCAAAAAATGGTCTTCTACAATTGTGATCAGTAAAAAATTTAGATTCGAATATGATCAACATGATTTTTAGTGAATAGTAATATATGAATAGTAACATACCCTTATGAATATTAATGAATTGTAAATCTGCCAAAAAAATTGAAACTTCACTCTGTAATGTATAAATACAATTTCGACATCTTAAAAGTGAAAAAATGATCATAGTATTAGTTTTGATATTATTGTATGTCAGAAATATTTTATTTACAATATTATAATTAATTTAATAATTTAAAATGAAAATTTATTTTCATAAAATGTAATCATAAATTATTACATTATTGTCTTATGTTTATACAATAATTTTATGGGACATTGATTACTTCTTCATGGTGTTACAAAACAAGTTATAGTTTTAGAGTTGTTTTTTAATAAATAATGATTTAATTTAAAAATTAAATTTAACATATTTAAAAAAATATTTTCATAAAATGGAGTTCATTTTTGAATTCAGAGCATCTATATTAGGTTTTGGTGAATTATTGGGATTTTTCTGAAACAGTTGAATTTTCGGTGAATAGTTAAAACACGTTTTTGAGTTTCGGGTGTTTAATGACATCATTATTGATTTAATGATGATGTAATTTTTTTGGTTGACTTGTCAATAGTAATATATTCTATGAGGTGTCTTAAGTGGACAATACCATGGGAAAATACTCGGGGCAACCCATGGTTTTTTCAATACAACTGATGAGGTTTTCCATGGAAATTAATTAAATATTCTCTCACTTTTACTATAAATACAAAGACATTCCCTCATTAATTTCATTCTAAAATCCTCCTCATAGAAGATGTGGACTTTTTACCTTTCAAGGAGTCCTCCCAAAGTTCTCTAAATCCCCCTAAGGTCCCAACCATCATGTTTTCGAAGTCACGCTTCAAGGTAAGAGAACTGTTCACCCTCCTCTTTTAAGTCATGACTTCCTTTATGTTATGTCTTCTATTTTCTATCTTAGTGTGATGAGGTATGTTATTATATATATTTATTACTATATATTTTATATCTAATTGATGAGATAACATTTCCACTCTCATCAACTAATTTTCTGAATTTTTAATTGATGTGTTAGGTTGCTGAATTTTTGTAAAAGAAATTGTGTCTTCTCTTTTCTTTTTAGTTTCATTTTCATATGGTATTTCCTTCAAATATCCATACCATGATATTATTTCATTTTATTATGTACCCATAATTTTTTATGAGTTTTTTATGAGTGGATTAATCTTTCCCTTTCTCTTTTCAACTTTTTCTAAAACCATGTTATATAGTAGTTAGGCTGCAAAATTTTCGTCTCAAAACCTCTATATATTTTTCACAAAAATATCTTATTTTATTTATGTTAATGCCCAAATCTATTTTCATTTCTAGGGGAATTCATAAGTAACTAAAAATTTTCTATTTTATTATAGAATTTATGTACAAATAACTCTCACTCCCTTTCTATGTGGTATAAATGACATAACGATCATGTTTTTAAGTACTTTTAAAATGTCATGATTTTGAAGTGAAACCCATTTATTTTACTATCTATAGATAATTTATGAATTTTTTGATTGTGATATATTTATATCACATGAAAATAAATACATATTAATTGTGTGCCTTGATAGCGCTCCAATGCATTGGGTAAAGAATTTAATCTCATTAGATGACAAGTTTCATGATACCTTTGTGAATAACCTTGGTAAATTTTAAGACACATTGGGGATGAACCTTGGTGATATGTTATTGAATGTATAAATTAAATGTTGTATCAACATATTAATTTTATGGTTCATGTTATTTTTATTATTAAATGCCTATACTTACATTGCTCATGTATTTTTTTTTTCATCAAGTCCTTATTGATATCACAAGTAAATTGATTCCCTTGCTTTCCTTACTGAGCTTTCTGCTCACCCATTCCTTTGATGTACGTATCCTGGTTATGAGATACAGTAGTTTTACATAGAATTAAATTTTCAAGAGGTTTTTCAAGGGGATTTTAACATAATGTTTTATGTTTTCATGTATTTTGTTCTTAACTGCCAAGACACTAGAATTTAAAGGTCCTCTGTTTGTAAAATGTAATGAAAAGTTATGTCTAAAAAGGAAGGATGCTATAGTTATAGAGTTTTAGAATTTAATTAATCCTATGATTTATGATAATATATATTCTCATGAAGGGTGATAATTATTATAAATAGAGAAGTTATTTCTTCTTATCAAGTTCACAATGCTTCTTAAGAATAAGTTTAGTACAGTCCATCTGGGAGGTCCAATATGGAAGTGGTCAAGGTCAATTATTCAGACTAATCCACATAATTATTGTTCATGGGAAGGCATCAAGTATATATTCTGCAATAATTACACAATTCGGTGAATGTATCTAGGTTAATTTAATTGTATTTTCTTAAGCAGAATAGCAAATTGATATTAATATGTGCAATAATTTTATTGAATTGGTGAACTATCTACCTAATATAACCATTGATGATTCTCTAAAATATCATTATTATGGAAGAGTCTTTAATTTTTAACATAACATAAATGTGATATGGGTTGGACTAAACACATATATAGAGGTGGTGAAATAGTTTTTCAATAGTTAAGCGGTTATTGTTTGAGTGACTAAGGAAGTTTTTACTTCCAAATTTCCCAATGGTGGTAAAGGGAACATAGATAGTTGAAAGAGGAATTCAGTTGATTCTGGTCAGGGAGATAGTGATGGGATGGTGAGTCCATCGTGTTTAATCACATTGGATTCTTTTGGATGTAAGTCCTTAGTATTCCATCATCATAGTATGAAAATTCATAAGAATCCTTTAAGTTAAGTAATTCAAAATTCAAGTCATTATTCTATCCATTTGGTTTATATATAAAGTTCAGGTATAGTATTTTTGTGTAAAGGAGGTAAATCCATATCTACCTCTATGAATGATCATCATGTGTAACTTGCTAAAACTGATGTTAACATACAAACGTCTTGTGGTACCACCTTAATAATTTTTATTATATTATCTTGTTCATCCAAGTTCTAATTTATTTAAGGAAATATAATTTTTTATTTATTTGATTTAATGAAATGTTTAAAGAACCATTTTAGATAGTAACATATTATATAATTAATGGATAATTAAAGATAATATTTTATAATTTTCTCTTTTTATGATGCTTTATAAACAAGATAGCGTGGGAACCTTGATTATAGAACTTTTATTGAGCCTCTCTTATATCTTTAGCCTCCCTTGATGGTTCTTTAGGTGTAATAAATTATTTTGGAAAATTGGTTCATAATTAGAATTATACACATATTGTAGAGACCACTCGGGATGATCACTTCCTTATTCCATAGGATTTCTAGTATTATAATTCGGATTTACTTGAGTTTTTTCTTTTACAAGAGAGTCAGATGTAGATTTCACACTTGACCTTTATATTGATGATAAATTATCTAGTTTTATTTACTTATTTTATGATAACTAAGGATTGTACCAGGTTTTTGTTTTATATATTTTCGTTGTTAGTTTCATGGATATAGTCATGTATACCCTATTTTCTGGTTTTTGTCTGAATTATCGATTTCTTCTCTCTCAACTCAGATCACCTGTATGTAAAACCTTAAGATTTTGTAAAATATATATTTTTCAAATAAATTTATTCTTTATGATATTTTTCATTACACATGAATCTTAGTTTATCTTTCATTAGAGGAATCCCTCAGTCTATCTTTTGTTACAAAAAATACCGATTTTTTAGGAAATGTCCATACTATTAAATTATTTTTATTGAATATGAAACTTATCACTTAAATTATGGAATAGTGGGTACTAATATAATTAAATAAATTTTAAAAATATATTCTTATACATGTTTGTAAAACTAATTATTGTAAGAAAAATTAATTTAAAATAAAAAACCATTAAAATAATGGAAATATTTTAATAAAATACTATTTTTATTACCAAAAGGGTATTACCTCAATAAATTAATAAAAATCCCTTTTATTGAATTAATTTAAAGAAATTTATATATTATATATTCAATAAAATGTTCACTAGTCATCTGATTTTTATTCAATAAGATAGTTTATAATAAATCCAATTTTATGCTAAAAATTGTTTTTTTAATGTAGTTTTGTAACCTTTTGCGCACTTATTTTGAAATTAAATTTTCCACCATTATAAAATTTATTTTTTAAAAACTTATTTATTTCAATAATCATGTCAAAAATATCTTGGAGTTAATTTTTTTTATTTTTACTAAATGAGATGTTTCGATCAATACTAAAATATATTAGTTTTTATTAATAATTTTCATTTCATTTATAGAATTTAAAAACATTAAATATTATTCTAATAAGGTTTTAAAAGTTATATTAGTTAAATTATTTATCTAATAACATAATTTATTTTATTTGAATTAATTTTATATTTAGTTTACATGTAAAAACAATTTAATCTTTTTAATCTTTTGTCTTTGGAAAACCGCTTTTTCGTGTTTTTGGGATTAATTTGAAATTAAATTTTCAAACTTATTTGAATGTAATTTTTAAAAATTGATTCTGTATTTGGAATAAAAAAATTTATATTATAAAGTGAGGTAAAATTAATTTATTACCATTAGGAAAAGTAAATTTAGTAAAATTTAATTACTGTAGTTATCTGAAAATTGGTTTACTAGGGGACTAAACTAAAAAAATAATGAGTAAAATAACCTAGAAACTTATCTAAAACCTATTCCATGTTAATATGTAGAACTTTTCACCTATAAGTTTTAATAATGATTTATTTTTTATCCTTTTTTCATGTGAAAAATGGGGTTACACCTTTTTCTTTTCAAAAATTATAAGTGTTCCACTCACCTCACTTATAAAGGTCACCCAATATAATCTTTTATTAAAACAACAACATATAATTTGATAGGATAATACCCACCCAAATTGATTCATTAATTCCTTAATATAATACTATATTTCTTATTTTGGTCATAAATAAATCCTAAGAATCCTTTTGGTGCAAACCAAAATAAGTTGTTTAAAAAAAAGGTAATTTCTATAACCAACTGTTTTATTTTATTTCTTCCCCCACATCCATGAATTATTGTTCAATAATTATTATATAATATCCAAATTATCTAAGATATAATTATATTTTATTAAGTTAATTTTATAACATAAATATTTCTACAATTACATCAAATGTGATATGAAATCATCCTTCATGTGTATGGAAGACTACCACCTCACGAACCAATGTGAATTGTTTTTTGATTTATGATTTACTTGGATGCTAATAAGAAAATATTAAATGAATATATATGATATATGAAGCATAATTATACATTTTTTGATAATTATATAACAAATATATTCTTACTTTTCATTCTATGGGGATACGATATATTCGTTCATGTGTACGACAAACTATGGCATCACGAAGTGATGTAGTTGATTTTTAACTATATCCATTATTGGAAGGTAATTATGGTAAATTTAATGAATATATTTGATTTATGTTACATAAAAATGATTATTTAATGATAAAATATTGTTTTAATTTCATTCATTTCATCCATCCATAAAATGGAAGCATTGATCTTGTGTACGTATAACCCAACTTCTCCATGAATATTGTATACCATTTTCTATCTCTATATTTTATGATTTACAATAAATTGTTACATATGTAATATATATGATATTAATATCACTATTATAATTCTATATATTATGTAATCATGATAAAATCAATAAAACCAAAAATAAAATATCAAACCATACATGAAAAACAAAGTGGTTATTACTCAAAACATGATTTTAACAATAAATTATTAATAAACATGTAATAAAATTTAATAATTAAATCATATATTTAATTATATATTAAATTGTTATTCTAAAATATATTTATAATAAAATTATATGTATTATCAAGTATTTTTAAAAATATACGAAGGAGTTTGAGACTTAAGGTAATGGATTTTTCGTCTCTCTTTTATATCAAGGAGATACATTACATATTCACCACTTGTTTCATATATGTGGTGTATATAATTAAAATTAATTCCATTTGTATTTAATACTATAAATATTATGTGGTTTTACATATCTACTTTATGATCTCTATTTCATGGGGTTTATGGTTCAAAAAATACCAATGTGGTAATGGATTTTTCTCAATTTTCCATCATTAAGACATATGTCATTTTATGCACCTATCTTATTTTATGATGTGTATACAAAACCCATTTGAAATGTAATATCATGAGTTTATTTATTATTATTATATCTTAAGTATTATATATTTTTATTCTTTTATAGTGATTCGGATTAAATTTTCCAAAGTGGTAATGGTTTTATGATACAATCTCGACGTTTATTGGGATTGTTTATGTTTATGATTATGATGATAAAATATTAAGATCCATATCTCAAGGAAAAAATGAAACTTATTATCCTATAGTTATTCCAATAGAATAAATTTTTTCCATTAATTTTACTCTCTTTATATACTCAGGATTTCAAGAAAATTAATTTAATGAAAACTTATTTTGTTTCTTCATCTGTAAAAAATACCTTTTCATGAAATATCTTGTTTTTATAAAAAAAAAATTGAAACAGTTTTTAAAATTTAAGAAATTATTTACTAAATAAATTTTAACCCATGTTTTAATCTTTAAAAAATGTTTCTAAAGAAATATTCAAGTCTTTTTCAAAAAAAAATCTAGTATTATTATACTAAAACTGTGAAAGGAAACGTTGTTTTAATGTGTATGTCATGAATGTAATTTTATCCATTATGACTACTCAATTTTTTTAATATTAAATTAAATTAGAGATTATTTTAAAAGAAAATTATTAAAAAACTATTTTTCATTTTTTTAGTTTTTTTTAAAATGGAAAGGATATTTTCCTTAGGAATCATATTAAATGAGTTTTATAGCGTCCTTTATAATATTATGAGGTTAATTTCAAAGAAAAGGATTTTGAAAATGATTTATGTTTTAAAATGTTTTTTTCGAAGTGGAAAAGTTTTTTTCTAAATGAATGTTCCTAATGATGTCTCAAAATCATTTTCCATCAAAGATGACAAACTTTGATGTTACATAAGATTTACTGGGGATAATATTTAATCATATTGTCCTTATTATTTCTCTAGATAATTAATGTTTATCTTTATGAAAAATATATGAAAACCATTTATTTTTTATGGGTTATAATATGGTGAATTGATTAAATGTTTATGAAACCATTTTATTTACATGGTTTAATGGGATGATATGAAGAATGTTGAATGGTATTATGGTACACATATGTATAGTTTTCATTATGATATAGATGGGACTTATATATCTCTATAATTATTTTGGTAATGATGGATAAATCATGAGTAAATATGATATCTGTGAACCTAATTACATGTTAACAATGTAATGTGTGTAATTGATTACATGTTAAAAATGTTCTGTGTGAACTTAATAATAAGTTCATAGTGTTTTGAATGTACCTAGATTTTATTTCTATAATGTTCTTTTTGGACCTAGTTTCTGGTCAAAAAGTTAATGATAGGTCATGATTTAATGTCCTTGACATAATGAGTGAACATGTTTCTATTTATACATGTTAACAATGTTATAATCATATTCTTATGCCACAAATATATGTATTATGTCAATTTTATGTTCTCATGGATCATTTTCTTTTATTCTATTATGATTCATGTCTTATGAACTAACAATATTTATTCAATGAAATAAGATTGTGATCTATTGATGTGTAGAGTATGATTTTCATATGTTATTCCCATGCTCTCATACCCTCATGATCATGATTTTTTTAAATATTTCACATGATTACCCTTTATGGAATATGAGAACACCCTTTATTATGTTCCATATCCCTACTATGGAATGAAGTTTTTATGTATGGTGTGTTTTTCAAGATTATAAAATATTAAGTTTGTTATGTGAGATTTTAAATATCTTTAAATAAATAAGAGTATTTTGTAATTAATCTAAAAAATAATCAAATCATTATGGTCCTTTAGAATGTATTTATGAAATATAATGAGTATCCATCTATTAAGATGTGATATCTATATATGAGATTTTTTTATCTTTATACTTGGTATTAAAGGAAAGGTTTAGTTAACCTTTGGAAACTATTAAGACAAAACATTCATGTGATTCCAAGGTATGTTTCTAAGGATATGTCTTGGGATATGACTAAGAATAATTTTATGGATGATTCAATGTATTGTAAAATGTACTAGACCTTTGTTAAAGAATAGATTGTGCAGTTTTAAAGAAATTACATCCTTGTATGGATACTACAAGTGGATCTGGATCTAGAAAAGAGTTTCTTTGGGGTAGATTCTCCAAAATTGGTTTATTGATCTAGACTCAATTGTCACCCAGTACACAAAAATAGGCCTTTAGGAACACCTAGTTTCACTATTTTGGTCAATATGTTTATGAAATTCACAAACCCATTATGAACCATCATGAAGAGTTTTAATAATGACCATGAATGACCTAGGTTAAGCCTAAGGTTTCATAGATTGAAAAGAAGGTGTCATGATTTAAACAACCTAAAAATTATTTTTAAATTATTATGTTGTTTACCACTATGTTAAGTATTTATCACACTCTTATTTCATGTTATATTAAATGAATATAACCCAATGGAGCCCTGTTAATACTAACTAAAATGGACAATGAAATAATTTCTCTCCTAGGAAATTGAATGTTATGGGATATGAAATGAAAAAACTTCATTTATATGCTCACAAAACATTCTCAAGATTCTAATCATACTGAACTTAAAAATGATAAAAGGAGGGAAAAATTTATTGATTCCATTATAAAGAAATGTACAACATCTTTTAGTGGGACCACTAATCCATTAATCACTAGAAAATGGATTATTACACCTAAAAATATATTTTCTATTATCCAATGTTCGAAGAATAAAAAATTCATTTTGGATGTCTACCATTTTGAAGATGAAGAAGATCAACGGTGTAACCATATTAATAATGCAATTCAAGATGAGGTAATTGAATCCGTAGAATGGGATTATTTTACGAGTTTATGTTTCAGTAAGTACAACCCATTAATTCAATGAACTATGATGGAAAAAAATTCTTAAGCTCAAAAATAAGTATGGTGAATCTATTTATACCTTCGAAGCTAATTATAAAAAAAATCATGATATGATTCTAGTTTCATCATCCTTCTAGAAAAAAAATTGATTGATTCTTTTGTGTATTAATACTAATTCTTTGATTGTTTTTTGATATATGAGACATTAGTAGCTCTGAATAAGTCATTCAACGTGCACTGAAGGTAGAAATGGAAATCAAATATTCCAAACACTACTATGGTTTTGATAATAAAATGGATATTGAGTCCCATTAGAACATGAATAGATAACATGGTGGAATGAAATTTCAGTTACCTGCATTCCATAAATGTGGTGAACAACACTCTGGTGATTTCTTGAATGTAATAAGACGGTGTTTCAAGGGTGGGAATTAAGGACATCAATAAAATTAATTAATAAAATATGTGAAGAGGTCATCCAATGAAATGATAGGAAATAAAGGTCAATAGAATGAACCACACACACTCCAGTGTTTCAAGTGCACAGCTTTCAAGCATTTTGTGAATCAATGACCTAATATGAGGGATAATATAAATGATAAAAAAAAAAGAACAACCTCTCTGGATAATGGACAAAGGGAAATCATATGCGATCATAATGGATGAATTGAATCATGATAATTATAGAACACTTATTCTCCCCAAAATATTTTGGAATTTCATGTATGATTTTACATAAATGAGTGCTATGAAAATATTAATGTTTATCTTTAGAGAAATTTATTTTGATTATCTCCCTATCCATGGATTCTAGAATAAGAAAATAACATTTGATATTCTATTGGCATAATTATGAACCCGGTCTTCCAATGAAAACGTTTTTAAAAAAAATAAGTGATTATATAAGGGATAAAGGTTAAATTTACTTTTGGAAGTGTATATATATATTTGTAATATTAACTTAAGTTTCATGTATACCATAACAGTTTTATGATTTAATGGTTTATCATTTGATCAAAATAATTTACATCCCTTTTTATGTTTTCAGTGATGGTATTTTATCAATATTAAGGATATTTTAAGAGATAATTATGGAAGTAAAAAATTTGGTTTTGTTTATGTTTTAGAGAAAACTTTATTTTAGGAGAAATGGATTAATAATTTGTGGACATGCAATTAAAGGTAGTGGTAAACTTTAGGGATTATGTTATCTTTGAGGTTGCAGTATTTAATTATTATAGTCGATCACCTTACAAAGTTATCACATTTCAATGATATCAAGAAAGATTTCTCTCTGGACCATATTTCCTGATTATACATTATGAATTTATAAGGTTTTATTGAGTACCACATTAAATTTTATTTGATCGGTGTCGAAGGATTACCTCAAAGTTTTGGATAAGTATTCAATAATCTCTTGATACAGATTTGAGTTTCATCATTATGTATCATCCTCATACAAATAGTATGTATGAGAGAAAAATTAAAACCGTAGAGGTTATGCTAGAGCATGTTAAATGGATTCCAAAGGTGGTTGAGATCATCACCTCCTCAAGATGAATTTTCATATGAAAATTTCTTTCAATAGAGCATTATGATGGCTCTTTATGAATCCCCTTATTGAAATAAGTGTATAACACTAATGTACTAGATTAAAGTAGTAGAAATAAAGTATTTGGGGCAAGATCTAGTTGATTAAATAGTATAAATAGTAAGATTTATTTGGTTTCATATAATGGAACCATAAAAGTTTATATAAATGTTATAATGATAATCATCGATACGATCAAGAATTTAGAATTGGTAAGAATGTGTTTCTATGAATACATCCATTGAAGAAAGAATGTAACACTAAGACCTGTGTATATCAGTTCAATTGATATTCTTGATTGTATTAGGAGTATATAATATCTCATGAAATTTATACCAAACCAATCTAAATTTCATGATGTGTTATAGGTTTCTCTTCTAAGGAAGTACATAACTAATCCATCACATGTACTGAACGCTGAGGTCGTACTACTGGAGCATGATCTCTCTTATAAAGAAAAATAATGGGAGATTCAAGAACATGTAATTTTTAATAAACAATACCACTCATATGGTCAATTTTTTGTAGTGAAGCAACCAACTTGAGTAAGCTACAAAGGAATGTGAAGATCTAATAAGGATGAATTATCCTTACTTGTTAGTACCAACATGAAAAATCTCCAGAGTGAAATTCATTTTAAAAGGCTAGAAATGTATCATGCTGATATTTTTTGAAATAATTTTTTCAAAATAAATTTAAAATTTTCAAAAAATTTCATTACACACAACAATTATTTTGACTTTTATTATACCCAACACTGATTTTATTATGCATTACATACAACACCATGTTTTAATGAAACATAACAGACTATTAGAATATTATTATTTAATATGATAGTCATGGTATAAAAATTAGAATGGTTTGTAAGAATATTATTATCCAAATTATGAAACGGATATTTTTACACATGAATATATAAATAATTATTTTATGAAAAATTAATTAAAAAAATAAAAAAAAATTGAAAATAAATAAAATATTTTTCAGAAAAAATATTTTATTTGCACAAACTTGTTTTACATCAATAAATAAAAAATCAATTTTTATGAATTATTTATTTATATATAATATAATTGATCAAGATTATATCATTCATCTTGTGTGCTCTCTATATAAAAGATAAGAATAAATCCAATTTTATTATTAAAACTGTATTTTTCAGAAAAGTATAGTTGTCGCATTGTGAATGATTATTTAAAATTATTTTTCCAGATTTATAAAATTTATTTGAGGAAATAAAATTAAATTTTAATATAATAATATAAAAACTATGTTTGGTTGAATTTTTGATCATTTTCTTAAAAGATAAATTTTTCAATGAATAGTGAAAAATAAAATTTTTTATAAAGAACATTCATTTTTTTAAAAGTGTTTAAAATTATCCAAAATTTTTTAGAATTTTTTATAAGAAATATTTATTCAGATATATATATATATATATACATATATATATATATATATCCTATTTATGCCATTGGAATCAATTTCATATTGAATGTTTAGATAATTTTTTTTAAACTTTTGACACTTTTCTCTTTGGAAAATCTCTTTTTATCGCTACTCCATGATTATTTTTAAAATGATTTTTTCCAATTACATGAATAGAATATGGAAAAATTTATTACATATTTGGAATCAAAATAATATATATTATATAATAAATTCACCTTAATTTTTTACCATTATGAATAGTGAAAATAGTAAAAATTAATTACCACAATTAAGGTGAAAATGGGTTTTCCGAGTGGTTAAACAAAAATGATAAAGGGTAAAATGACCTAGAAATAGGTCCAAATCCAATTTTATTACAATTTATTGACCTATATAACCTATAATGTTTGATGATGTACCATTTAGGATCCTTTTCTGTGTGAAAAACATGGGTACAACTATTTCATTTCAGAAATTACAATTATGCCACACACCCCACTTATAAAAGGAAACCCACTATCTTATCCTCTTCACACATCCAAACTATATTTATTCCTGAAATACCTACCCATATCACTTTATTAATTCCTATTATCATCATAGAATCATTATTTTGATTATAAATATAACCTACTAGTCCTTTTGGTGAAAACCAAAAGAAGTTGTCTGAATAAGATGTAACGTCCCTAACTGAGCATTTTATTTATTTATTCCTCCACCTCCAAAAATTTTTATTACAACATTATGATGTAATAAAATTGTTATATTAAATATTATTATATTTTATTATGATAATGTAAAAACCTAAATCCTTCTCATCATCAATTAAATGTGATAGAAAATCATTATCTATGTGTTAGGAAGACAACCACCTCATGAACCGATCTGATGTGTTTTTCAGTTTTGTTTTATTTGGATGATGAAAAAGGTATATTAAATGAATATATATAATATTTTTAACATAATTAAAAATATTGAAAAATTAAATCACCTATACCTTCATAATTTATGTTCTTTGTGGGATAGGATGACGTCTCATGTTTACAGCGGACTATCGCCTAGCAATGTGATGTGATTAACTTTTCCCTAAAGATTTTATTGGGTTGTAATTTGGGTAAATATAATGAATATAAGTTAGAAATATGACATAAAATTATTATTTTATGGAAATGTATTATTTTCAATATTCTCATTTCATCCGTCGATAAAGTGGAAATAACGTTCAAACGTACGTACAACCTACTGTCTCGGTGAACTGTATATTTCCTTTTCTATCTCTAAATATTATAATTTAAAATAAATAACTGATTACTGAATTTTTATAATATTTATATCATGGTTATAATTCTATATATTATAGGAGCATGACCAATATAACAGGATTTGAAATAAAAAATCAAAACACACACGAAAAAAATATTTTATTTTAGAAAGCTTTATTTTACAAAGGAATTGTTAATAAACGTGTATTAAATTATCATAAGAAAATAAAATATGGTATTTAATATATAATTATAGTTATTAAAAAGATTTAGAATAAAATTAGCTTTATTAAACAATAGTTTTGAATGTGTATGAAGGAAATCGAGGCTTAAGGTAAGGGGTATTCCATCTCCCATTAATAACCATGAGATATTTTCCAAATTCACCACTTATTTATTATTTGTGGATTATATATTTCCCATGAATTTTTTTTGAACTAGTCCCAAAAAATTTATGGGTATTTAAATATCCATTTTAGTATCTCTCTTTTATGGGTTTTATGGTTTAAAAGATACCAAGGTTGTAAGGGACTTTTTTCCTGATTTACCTTATTTGAGACATATGTCCCGATATACACCTATATTATTTTTTTATGTTTACATACAAGCCATTTGAAATATAACATAGTCAATTTATTTATCATTATGAAATATTATTTTTTATTTAATTTCATTATTTCATTGGTCTTACAATCCAATTTTACCAAAGTGGTTATGTTTTTATGATACAATCTCTTCGTTAATCGTGATTATTTATGATTATGATTTTAATGATGAAATATTATAATACATATCTAAATAAATGCATGAATATTTTTATTATTATTTTATTTCAACAGAATACATGGTTTATCTTCATTTTCTTCTCCTTATGTAATAAAAAAGTTAAAAAGAATTTTTTAATGAAAATCAGCATTATTTACCACTTCTATAAAAAATCCCTATTCATCCCAACTAAATTTTCTAAAAATATTTTCAATTTTTATCAAAATTCACCAAATTATTTGTTAAATAAATTTTTACCCATGATTTAATTTTACAAAGCATTTTGAATGGAATATTCACATAATTTTTCAAATAGTTTTTATTTGGATTTTACCAAAAATATTAAAGGTATATTGATTTACCTTGTATGTCCTGAACATGTTTTCTACCATCATAAACACTCAATGTTTTGTAGCTACATTTATATGTTTCAAATATTATTTTAAAATGAAAAAAAATAACATATTTTTGTATTAATTTTTATTTATTTTAAAAATTGAAAATATATTTTCCTCAAGAAACATTTTAGATGATTTTTAAAGCTTCTTTAATAATTTTTCACGGTTATTTTAAAAGATAAATATTTAGAAAATGATTATTGTTTTAAGGGTTTGTATCAAAGTGGAAAGGATATTTTCCTCAAGAAAATATGCATGTGATCATTCAAAATCATTTTCTGTATAATATCAATTCCTTTAATATTACTTATACTGTACTGGTGATATGATTTAATAATACCATTTTCATTCTTTATATAGATTTTTAATGTTTATTTTGATGAAATGTTTATAAAACACATTTATTTTCTTGGGTTATGCTATATTGAATTTATGAAAGGTTTATGAACATGTTTTCTTTAAATGAGTTATAATTTTATGATATGATGAATGTGTTCTGATATTTTGGTACACATAAATATCAATTTCATTATGATATGGGTGGGAACAATATATCCCTAAATATTCATTGGGTAATGATGGAAATATCAAGTGTAAATATCATATTTGTGAACATAATTACATTTTAACAATATTATTTGTGAACCTGATTACATTTTCAAAATGTTATGCACAAACATAATTACATTTTCATAGGTGTATGTATGGACCTAGATTTCATATCTATAAGGTTATACATGGTCTTGGTCCCATGTTCATAAGTTTATACAGGGGCCTGATTTCATATCCTTAATATAATGAGTGAACCTATTTCTATTTATACATGTTCACAATTCTATATCTTATCTGTACATAGAAAATCTATGCCTTATTCCAATGTTATGTTTTCAAGGTTCATGTTCTTTATTTCAATTATGATTTATATTTTTTGAACTACAATTCTTTATACTATGAAACAATATTTTGATCTTCAATATACAGGGTACGGTTTTCATATGTTTTGTTCATGATCTCACACCATTATTATCATGATATGTTTACATATTTCCCATGTTTTCCCTTATTGAGAATGGGGGTCACCCTTTCTTATGTTTACATTCCTGAGATATCATGAAGTGCTTTATGTATGGTATGTTTCTGAAGTGTAAAAAAGGGGAAGATCATTAAGGGAGATGATGAATATATTTCATAAAATAAAAAGATTATTTACTTATTCTCCAAATTCATTATTCCTTTATAGTATATGGAAATGTATTTGTTAAATTTGATGAATATTAATCTATTATGATGTGATATGTATGTATGGTAAGTATGGGTCACTAAAAATGGTATCAATAGAAAGGTTTAGATATCCTTTGGAATCTGGGATGAGAAAACTTAAGTGATATCCCTTGGGATATTTTTAAGGATATGTCTACAGATATGACTAAGTATAAGCTTATGGATGATTCAAGGCATAAAAAATATCATGTAATTTTGGTAATGTAAATATCAAGTGGTTTCCAACTAATTACATTTGTTTCTAGATACTATAGGTGCATGTGGCTCTAAGAAAGATGTTCATATGGCTAATAACTCAAAAAAGAGTACATTGATCTTGACTCGATCATCACCTAGTGCATGAAAATGGGCCTTAATACACACTTGGTTTTACACTTCAAGGGGATATGTTTTGGAAATTCCCGAACCCTTTATGAACCATCATGAATAGATTGAATAATTTCCCTGAATGAAATATGTTAAGCTTAAGGATTCATAGATAAAAAAAATTCATGCTTTAGACATCATATACATGATTTTTCATGATTATGTGGTTTTATATGATTATTAGTGTTTCTCACATTATGATTTATGGTTTTCTTCAATGGTTGGAACAAGAATGAATCATGTTAATACTAAATGAAACATACAATGTAATGATTTCCACCTGAGAAACTAAATGTTGTGGGAGCTATGATATAAAACATCACTGTTATGATAATAAAACTTTATCAACCTATTAATCATGATGAACTTCCAAATGATAAAGGGAGGAAAAATTATATATTGAGTCCTTCATGAGGTAACATCCACCCTATTTTACTGGCTCCCCTGATCCACTGGTCATTGACCAATGGATCATTACCACTAAAAATATATTTTCAATTATTCATTGTTAGGAACAAAAAAAATCTTTTTTAGTTGTCTATAATTTGGAAGGACAAGCATATAAATGGTGTGACCATATTAAGAATATGAGTTAAGAGGAGCTAATTGACCCCATATAATGTGATGAGTTTTAGAGAAAATTATTTAGTAAGTACTTCCCTTTAATTATATGATCAAAGATGGAGAAGTAATTTATCTCCCTAAAAAACAAGTATGGTAAATCTATTGGGAATTATGTAGAATCTTTTACATGACTTTCTTGGTATTATTCTGGTTTAATCATCATTACAAAGATAAAAACTTATCTATTTTTTGGTGGCTTAAGACCATTTATTCTAAAGGCATTATCTATAAGATACTTTAGTATCTATGAAGAATTCATTTGATTTCACTAAAGGAAAAAATAGAAATTATAGATTTTGACCATTACTGTGGTTTTTATATGAAAATTAAGATCAATTCTAATGAGAACTAAAATACCTCACCTGGGTGAATGAAATTGCAGTCACCTACAGACTATAAATTTTGGAGGAGGCACTCAGGTTAATTACTAAAAGGAAAAATAGAGTGTTACATGTGGTTTGATCCTGGCCATTGATCGAAATAATATATAAATAATTTGAAGAGCCTATTCAATAAAGTTAATAGAGATATATCTCAACACAATACACCATCCACATATTAATGTTTCATGTTAAAGGAGTTTTCTCATTAGGTGAATCAATTCCCCATTCCGAAGGATAATGTGGATGATAATCTCTAATATCCCTTAAAAAGAAATGACAAAGGGAAATCTTTTGACATGTAAATAGTTGAATTAATTCATGATATTAAGGTCACAGTTATCCTCTCCTACCTAGTTGTGAATTTCTTGTCTTTTTTTTAGTGAATGGTCCCTTTAAAATATTATTGTAAATACTTTAGTGAAATTTCATGTGATTAAATCCTTCTGTATAGATTCGAGAACAATTAAATCACATGTTATGTTCTATCTGTACAATGATGAACCAAAGCTTCCAATAATTTTTTTTGTGAAATATAAGAACTATTGTAATTAATAAAGTTTGAATTAAATTTTTTTAATTGTTTATGAATCCATGTAAGATTAAATTTAGTGTTATAGACACCATTATGGATTTATTTGTTTACTTTTTATCATAATTGTGAAGTCATTTTCTCACTTTTTTTAGTTTTATGTGATAGTAGTTTATCAATATTAAAGATATGTTAAGATAAATTTATGAAAATTCCATTATTTGTTTTTCTATGTTATATAAAATAAGTTATTTGAAGAGGAAAGACTTTATGATTTGTAGAAATAATATTAAAAGTACTGGAAATATTTATGATTTATCTTACATTTGATGTTGAGGTAGTTAGAGGCTATATTTAATCACCAAATTAAGTTATCACTCTTCATTTCAATCAGAGAATATTTCTTTATGGATTCCCTTACAAAAATAAACATTAAGAATGTAGTAAAGTTGTATAAAGTACAATAATATATTGTATATGAATGGTATTTTAGGACTACCTCAATGTTTTGAAAAATTCGTCAGCAATCTCTTGATACAGATTTGAGTTTCAAAACTGCATGTCATCCCCAGATATACGGTTAGTCTGAGAGAAAAATTGAAACCTTATAGGATATTCTATGATAATTTTAAATGAAATTTAAAGGTGATGGGGACCAACACCTTCTTATAGGTGTGTTTTCTTACAACAATAGCTTTCACTCAATCATTATTATGGGTCTTTATGTATCCATTTATTGGAAAAAGTGTATAACTCTAATGTACTAGAATAAATTTTCCCAAAATAAAACTTATTGGGACATGAGAATGCTTATGAAGTGGTATACAAGGTTAGATATATTTATAAGAATATAAGGGCATAACAAATTCTACAAAATATTTATGTTGATAATAATATACATGATATAGATTTTAAAGATGGTGAGAAGGTCTTTCTATTAATTTCTTCTTAGAAGAAATAAGTGAAAACTATTCCCTAGGTATATTAGTCCCTTTTAAATTACTTATTGTATCTGGATAATATCATGTCACATGGTTATTATAGTTATCCTCCCTTAGGTTCACAATTTATATCATGTATCTCTCTTAAAATAGTACATAACTGATCCATAACTTGTACTGAACATATTTTTCCTACCACTGGAGCATGATCTTTCTTATGAAGAACAACCACTAGAGATACTTGAATAGAGAAGTTCTATGAAATAATACCACTCACTTGGTCAATTATTTCTGGTGAAACAAGAAGCTTGGGGAAGATACATCAGAACTTAAGGATGTAATGAGGCAGAAGTATCCTCAGTTATTGGTACCAAGGTGATAAACTTCATGGGATAAATTCATTTTAAATATGGTAGAATAAAACATCCTGATTTTATGTGAAATATTTTTTTCAAATTATTTTAATCATTTAAATTTTTTGTCACTTGAAATAATGATTTTATCTTTCATGACATGAAACAATATTTTTATATTTTGTCCCATGAAACACTGAGTTTTAACTGAACACGACATATTATTAAAATATTATTATTTAATATGATAATTATTACAAAAAAATTAGAATAGAGGATATTAAAAGGATTAACTAAAATATAAAAATATTTATTTAAAATGTGTATATAATGAATTATTTTATGACCAATTAATTTAAAAAAAATGAAAAACCAAATAAAAATAAAGAAGATCTTTTTTTAAAAGACTATTTTTCCCCACCCAAATGTGGTTTATATCAAATAAGTAAAAAAATTATTTTGGTGAATTATTTTAATGGAATTTATATATAATATATTAATTAGAAAATTTATATATGATAATTATAGTTATTTAATAATTATATTACCTATACCTTTATACATTCTGTTGTTTGGGTGATACGATATCGTTGTTCATGTGTACGAAGGACTACCACCTCAGGAAGCGATGTGATTCGTTTTTCACTAACACTTTTCATGGAAGGTAATTAGGGTAAATTTAATAAATATATTTGATATATATTAGATAAAAATTATTATTTAATGTTCAGATATTATTTACCTTTATTTTATTTCAAGAATTGAGAAAATGGAAACAACTTTTAAGCATATGTATGGCTTTCCATATCCATCAATGGTGCATTAAATTTTCTATCTATAAGTTTTATGGATTGGTATATTTATATATATACTGAATATATATTATATTTATATCGTTATTTCATTCTATAGATGATGGAATCATGATCCAAATAGAAGGACTGAAAAAAATCAAAACATACATGAAAAACAATTTGGTTATTACACGAAAAGTGATTTCAACAAGAATAGTTAATAAAAGGAAAATAAAAGGTCATAAATAAATTATATATGTTATTATATATATAATTTTGGTTCATAAATAGATTTATAATAAACATGTATTTATTACTTAGGAGTTTTTAATATGTATTAAGGATTTTTAGTCATAATGTAAGGTATTTTTCATCTAATAGTTATATTTGTAAGATACATGTATTATTACCCATGTGTTTTTTATATGGGGTGTATACAATACCCATGAATGTATTTTATACTAATTATAAAAAAATTTATGGGTATTTATATATGTATTTTAGGATCTATCCTTTATGGGTTTTATGTTTCAAAAGATAACAAAGCAGTAAGGTATTATTGCCTCAATTTTCATACATTGAGACATATGTGATGTTATCCACCTATATTATTTTATGAGGTGTATATAAAACCCCTTTTAAATGAATTATTATAAATTTATTTATTCTCATGATATATTATTTTTTATTTAATTTTCTTATTTTATGGGTCTTACAATTAAATGTTACCAAAGTGGTCGTGGTTTTATGATACAACCTCATTGTTTATTGAGATTATTTATATTTATGATTCCGATGATGAAATATTATGATCCAAATATCATTTAAGACATGAATATTCTTAACCTATGGTTATGTAATGAAAATAAACTTATTCCATTCATTTTCATCTCTTAATTTTTTCTAGATTTAATAATAATTTTTTTAAAGACAACAGACTTTATGTCTCTTTTTAGTCAAAATTCATTTTTAATCCAAAATAACCTTTTTTAAATATGTTTTCAAAATAAATTGATATCACCAAATGATTTATTAAAGAAATTTTCATCCATTTTTTACTCTTTACGAACTATTTTGAAAGGACCATTTATGTCATTTTCCAAACAATTCATTTTTGGTTTTTACCCAAAATGTGAAAGGAATATTTGTTTTAACTTGTACAACTTGAATATAGTTTCCCCCATAATTACCAGTAAATGTTTTAAATATTACATTATAAGATTCAGTTATTATTTTCAATGAAAATTATTTCCAAAATATTTTATTAATTTTTAGTGATTATGAAATTGGAAATGATATTTTCCATAGGAAACATTTTAGATGATTTTTAAATATTAATTTATAACAGTCCACGGTTATTTTCTACGAAAAGAATTTTGAAAATATTTTATGTTATAAAAATTATTTTTTAATGTTGAAAGGATATTTTCCTTAATAAATTCATTATGTGATCTTTCAAAAATAATTTTCCATCAAAGATGAAATCCTTTGATAATAATTATGATTTTTTGTGGATAATATTAAATGATATTACCTTATTATTTATCTGGATAATTAATGATCATATTGACCAAAAGTTTATGAATACTATTTATATTTAATGGGTTATTCTGTGGGGAATTTGTAAAAAAATTATGATATTTTTTTCTTTACATGGGTTTTTATGTGATGATATGATGAATGTTTTATGATTTTTTGGTACACATAAGTATTGATTTCATTATAAGATTGGTGGGACAAATATCTCCCTCCAATGCATTGGGTAAATATGGAAACTGATGAGTAAATATGATATGTATGATCCTGATTACCTGTTCACAGTATTAAGTGTGAACATTATTACATATTAACGACATTATGAGTTATCCTAATTACATGTTCACAGGATTATGCATGTACCTAGATTTCATGTTCATATGGTTAAGTGTGTACTTCTTTGCATTCATATATTTTTAGGTTAGGGTATAATTTCATAACATTAACTTAATGAGTTCTTTTCAATAGGTACCCTAACCAAAGAGGATAATTATTATTTATTTATTAAGATAATTACAAAATTATGAAAGATCACATATTACAACAATCTCTAATATAAAGAGAAATGAATTCATAAGGAATATCATCTTGCCAAGTAAGACACATTCCAATTAAATTATTTTAAGGAGTGTATACAATAGAATTCTACACCTCGTAGACATTATTAATGATGGGATTGATCCTCAAGAGATAATATAAAAATTCCATCCATTTAGTAGTAAGCATCCATGAATGGTCTAATGTACCATTTCTATCATCTTTCACAATTATAGTAGAGTTTCATTCAATCCAAAGAATATTCCAACCTTTGGATTAAGAAAAATACACCACATTAGTAACTCCGAGAATATCATATTCGATATATTATTCCAATCCCAATGATCTACCAAAATAGACAAGAAATTTACCATTATGACCATGATAAACTACACCACAACCTGGTGTTTCTAGTTTCCCATTAGAAGCGCTATTAAAATTAACATCGATTTAGTTATGGATTATATGATACTAGAACACTTCAAAGGTCTGTATTGGAAACTTGTAGTTCCTAACAACAACCATCCATATTATAACTTCAATGTTATGAATTATATTTCTAAAAAAACACACTTGTAGTATGTTAGAGTCCCTAATAAAAATAATTAATTTTGAAATCATTTCATATATGTTGAAGTTAGTATTTCCATAGAGAATATGATTACATCCATTACAGATGATATAGAGAACCTCTTCAATTTCTACTTGAAATAGGTTAGAGAGTTGTTGGGAGAGAGATCTTGTTTTTTAGTTCCATATAGATTCATGTTAACTAAGAATCATAAAAAACATTGACTATGTCATGAAAGACCATCCACAATGACAATGTAGTGGAACGATTCATAAATAGATGAGTAAGGTGCTCATGATCCTGCTTGCACAATCTTCACATGTGGAAAATAGAGACACTAAAATATTGTAAGCATCTGTCCAAAGGAACACGATTATGAGTCATCTTCCAAATCAAGGGGAGGTGATAAGGTCGAATCATATCCCTATTGAGTCTCATGAGCCAATCATAACCCTAAAATGAATAAATAGAAGTGAAACAATAATAAATTTTCCTAGTAAGGATTCCCTTTTTAGCCGGTTCCCTTATTAAGATATCATCACATGGAGAAAATTTATAATTATCAATGATATCTTTGACTTAATTTTTCATATGAAATGAAATACCATTAGAAAAATACTTAATCAAGACCTAAGAGTTCACTGAAGGATAATAAACATCAATGAGGTGGATTCCTCTTAGTTATCTATCCAAAATCTAAGAGCAGAATTTCTAATATCCTTAACTTAATGAATGAACATGTCTTTCTTTATACATGTTCACAATGTTATAATCTTATGTGTATGCCACAAATTTCTATCTTATGGAAATATTATGTTCTCATGGATCATGTTCATTTATTCTATTATGATTTATGTCTTATTTACAATGAATCTGTATGCCATGACATAAGATTTTGATCTTTGATATGTAGGGTATGGTTTCCATTTTCCTTTCTCATATTCTTATATCCTTAGGCTCATTATATTTTTTTTAAATGTGATTACTTAGCCTAGAACAACCAAAGAATTAATATTATTAAAATAAAGTTAACATCATTATTTTTTTTATTGTTTCCCATGCCAACCCTTATTTATCATCTAGTCTTACCATTTATTATGTTTCCATTCCAAATTTATGAATAAAGGTTTTAAGTAGGGTATTTTTATCAAGGGTACAAAAGGGGGAGATCCTTATGGGAGATGTTGAAGATTGTTATCTAAATAATAATATTGTGTACCTAGAATCCAAAGGCACTAAAACTTTACAGTACTTGGGTATTTATATTTTAAATTTAATGAATATTCATCTATTAATATTTGATATCTATGTGTGGGAATTTTGGGTCGCTACAGTTGGTATCGAAGGAATGTTTTAGCTAACCATTGGAAACTAGGATGAGAAAACTTTATTGAGATCCCTGGAAATATTTATAAGAATATTACATGGGATATGACTAAGAATATGTTCATGGATGAGTCAAAGTAATTGAAAATTTCATGGAATTTTGTTAAAGGATAGATTGAGTGGTCTCCAAGAAATCACATCCATATATGTATACTACAATTGGATGTGGATTTAGAATAGATGTAACTAGGTGTAATAACTCCTAACATAGCACATTGACCTAGAATTGATCATCACCTATTGAATCTCAATGGGTTTTACTACACACCTGGTTTGGCACTCCCATGGGAAATGATTTTTAAATTCACAAAAAATTTATGAACCATCCTGAAGAGTTTCAGTAATGACCATGAATGACCTACTTTAAGCTTATGGTTTCATATAATTGAAATAACATTTTATGATTTAGACATCCTATAAATGATTTTTCTTGGTTGGGTGGTTTTCCACTATGATTAGTGTTTACGACACAATTATTTATAGTTTTATTCAATGGATTGAATATGAAGGAACTAGGTTAATACTGAATGAGAAAGAAAATGAAATAATTGTCCTCCTAAGTAACCAAATTTTTGGGAGTTGGAAAATAAAAACTCATTGTTATGATAATAAAAATCTCCCATTATTTGAATCATGATGAACTTCAAAATGATCAATGGAAGAAACAGTGTTTTTATCCTAACTAGGTTAAATAAATTGAGAGAGGGTGAATTATGGTATGATATATTAAACCAAATACCTATTCAGATCCTATTTTTTGGTAAACGAAATATACTTCTCTCTATTTCCTACTACAATTTATGAACAAAAATTAAATCATTTACAAGACACAGCAATTTAACTTCATTCACCCTCACTGGGCTATATCCATGGCGCATAAAATATAAATTTCCCAAATCCACTAAATGTACACTGATGTTTACAATGTTTGGAGAGGACTCACAATCCCACATAGTTTACAAAAAATCACAATATGAAGGCTCACTACTCTCCCTACTTCATTGTGCTCACTACTTGTTCAGAATATCCTCCATTGATTTTTTGAATCAATAAGTTTTAAACCTATTTTAGTATATCATTAAGTTCTACATTCAATTACAAAATGAAAACCACATTACCATAGATCTACTTGGAAATTCATTTCTAATATTTTTTTGATGCTCAATACCTTCGCAATGCTCCCTCATTCACGAAGCTCAAGTAGCCTTTATGAAGAAACCACCTTAGGTCAGGCACACTTCATTCAAGAAGATCAATTAACCTTCAAGAAGCACCTAATTTTCCTTCGTCCTATTATGCCCTTCTCAAATTCAAACACTTCCACTATGCTCAAAACATTTATTTTGATGCCATAGCCTTGGAAAACTTTTTCATCAGAACCACCTTCACGAATCTACAGACATTGATTTTTCATTAAGTCTTGATACATTTATAAAGAATTTTGAGCCCTATTTATATGAATTTAGACTAATTATGTATGAATATATCCACTTCATAACCATTTTTTGATTCACTCCCATTTTCGTCGCAATGCTCCCATATTTATAAAACTTCAGTAAAATTCATCGTTTGTGAACCTCAGTGCAATCACGGAGAGCACCATCAGCTTATTTGAAACTTTTACAAGACACCTTCATGAATCCCATTTTTCATGAAACTCATTCCCTTTATATATTTTAATAAGTCCTTCATAGAATCCACTATTCAATATTCTAGACAAACTCTAAATTTTCGACCACAAAAAATTGGGCAACCCTAGGAAACTATGTCACCCTCGGTATGAAATTTTCTATACTGCTTCTTGGGAATCCATTCATATATCATGGATCTTTTTCAACATACATATTCAAAAATATCTCTGTATCTCCTTAACTGATCATGGAAACCTAATTTTTCAACAAACACAATCAACCAAAAAATGATTCAAAGTTACTTGGATAGATTTCTACCCAACAATATCCCCCTTTGGGTTTGTTAATAACTCTCCACATTTGGATTCCAAATTAAAAATTCATCCATTTTATACTACCATTTACATAATTTGATTTAGATAAATATCAATGATTTACTCAACACATAATCTATTCCCACATGATTCATGCTCAGAATGAGAAACAAGTGTAATATGCAAATTTAATCCATGAATCGCTTCTTCCCAAAACCACTCAATTGATTTCATTGAAAATCTCATCTATCGTGATATAAAATATTTAATCAATAACATTTTGATTCATCAAATTTAAAACACTCCCAATATCACTACTATCCCCATATACTTCTCCCCCTATCTTGATTAATACATTTTCTCCCTTAGGAAATCCACAATCCCCACCCCCCTTTCAACGAACCCGAAGGTCTCATTGTTGTTGTCTTGATCAAGGAAAATAGCACATATTAGTTCATTAAGGAAAAAATACATAAAAAGGGAGATGGGGTCCCACAACCATATATTTTCATGTATGGGGAATCGAATGAACACCCAAAGACAACTAATGCCTTTAAATGACCTTTTTGGGTAAGGCATTTGTCAAAATGACCACAACCTGTAGTTTTGTAGGGACATAATCCAACATCAAAAACCTATGCTCTACCTTATCTTTGATAAAGTGAAATTTTTATTTCATGGGATCGGTCCTTGAGTGATGGACTGGATATTTTTTTAGAATTATTGAACATGAATTATCAAAATGGATTCCAATCGGAGACTTCAATTCAACTCTCATATCATCAAGCTACTTCTTCATCCACAAAAATGGTGTGGACGCTTGAGTAGCCACAATATATTCAGCTTCTACAATTCTCAATGAAATTTAATCTTGTTTCTTTCATAGAAAAGAAATACACAATCCACCAAGATAGAATAAACCATCGAATGTTGATTTTCTATCATCTGTTGAACTTTCCCAATCTGAATCTTTATAGACATGTAACTCTTGATGAGATTTTTCATTATACAGTAAACCAAAATCCACTATTTCATTGATATATTGAGGTATTATTTTCACTAAAAGAAAGCGGATTTTTTGGGATTTCATTTATATTTCCCTGCTTGGAATGTTGATCAATCAATATCAGGTCTTATTGCTATAATGTACAATAAACTACCAATTATTTTCTTGTATTTTTTGATATTAACTACAATACCTTAATCTTCCCATGATAGTTTCATCTAGGTATCCCCCAGAGTTATCATATCCTTGGAATTATCGAATTCAAATATTTTAAAAACCTCCATAGAGTATTTATATTGAGATATAAATGTTCTTTTAATTCCTTTGGTCACCTATAAAACAAGGAATAACATCAGTTCAACAATCATTGGTATTTTGAACTCACTTTTCATGAATTTGCAAAACTATTTTCACTACACATAATCTGATCCTCCAAATATTATTTCATTGGCCTATACCAAAACCATAATCATTTTGTTACTCTCACTATTGTCATAGATATTGTAATCAAATCCAGCACACTCAAAACTGAGATTCTTCAAAACCTGGTCCATTATTGAATATCATGCTCTTGGGGCTTGCTTCAACACATATAGTGCCTTTATCAATTGAGAAACTCAGAACTCATCTTCATCAATTAAAAAACCCATATGGATTCTCAATATAAATTTCTTCTTCAAGAACCCTAGAAAAAAATACAGAATTTACACCCATCTAGAAAATATTGAACCCTCTTTTTATTTTTATGCAAAAGAATAAGCATATTTTCTCTAGCCTCAAAATTGGTGAAAATGTTTCATCAATATCAATACCCTATATTTGGGAGTACCCTTTCCACACTAGTCATTTCTATTTTTGAATCACTATTCCATATCAATTTATATTGATTCAAAATAAACATTTAGTCCCAATGAAATTCTAATCTGTTGGCCTTGAAATAATATCCCACGTATGATTCTTTTCGATTTGTTTTAGCACTTCATTCATATCCTGAACCAACTTTTTATCTCCATCAGCTTCATCAAAAATTTAGGCTCTTCCTAAGATAGAAAGAATACATGCTATAATGAATTAATTATTCTAGTTTGAACCAGCACTATCGGATCCCCAGTTGTATTTTTCCTATCAATTTAATCTTGATTATTTTCATTCTATGCAGATATATATTTTACCTCTTCCTTCTCATCATCAGTATATTTTTTTCAGTACTCATTTTTTACTAATTCTCCCCTTATGTTTCTTACCTATTAATCACTCTCGTTAGGGAAGTCGTCACTATGTTGTTGTAGATTTTTAACATTTTCTACTATAGTGACATCATTACTTTCAACTAATATTTTCAGACTCTCATTCATAATCTATATGCTTTGATTTTTCTTAAGTATCCTAGTAATATCCCCTCATCTCCATGTTACTCTAATTTCCCATGTTTATACTTTTTTATAATAAACTACTAACTTCCAAATATTCGAAAATATTGCAATGTTGGATTCTTGCCATACCACATCTCATAGAGACTATTTTTTTCCTTCAGACATAACATAGCCATGTTTTATATATAGACCGATGTCAAGACTGTTTCCATCCAGAATTTCTCTGGTTAGTCTTTTTCAATAATCACAGAATTAAACATCTTATTGATAATTCAATATCTCCTCTCAACCACTCCATTTTGATGATGGGTTCTCATGGAAGAAACTTGATTCCTTATCCCATGTTTCTATACATAACCTTCCACTGAGATATTGGTATATTCTGCACCATTATCATTATAAAACATCATAATTTTTTCCCAAACATTCTTTCCTATCCCATCGGATATTGTTTTAAATAACTAAACACATCAACATTGTGTTAAATGAATAATAAATATGTCATCCAACTAAAATAATCAATGAATATAATTAAATAACTCTTCATGTCAATGGATCTTGGTGATATAGGTCTACATATGTCTAAATGCACTAATTCAATCACTCTAATTAGCTTTTGTTACTTTCCCTTATATATATTTCTTATGATATTTCCTTATGGAAAAGCATCAAATATATGAGTAAGATCACATCATAGCTTAAGGGGGTCTCAAGGTACATAACATTTACCATATCTTCTAGGGATGGTTGGCACATATGGACAACTCATTTATGACAAAACCTATTTCCATCCTCTCAAGAAAAAAAAATATTGTATCTTCTTATCCACTTACAAGATCTAGATTCCCCTTTTTTATTTTTTCCTATATAACAACTGAACCATCTATTCCGTTGATGATATACATCTTTTTAGTAAATCGTATTGAATTCCCTAAGTCACATAGTTGACTGAAACTAAGTAAGTTGTGACTAAGACCTTCTATATCTAAGATAATAGCACATCTCATTTGTATTCCCCAAAACCTAGCTTTCCCCAAGACAATGATATTCAGCCCTTCATCATTTCCAAATTTAAAATATCCTTGTCAAATTTTATACTTATAATAGGATCCTTATTTTCTACCATATGGTATTTCAATCCACTATCAAGAATCCATACACCGGAATGATTTGAAGCTTTAAGATAAATTTCTACAATCATTTCCTTCTCAACAATTTTATTTATGGTCCATATTTTTTCAATTAATGTGTTTTAGGGATTGATAATCCTGATCATATTTAGATTAGAATGGACCAACATCATCTTGTAGAGTTTCAAATTGATTATTTGTTTTTAGTTCACCTTCTAATTCATTGATTTTCTTCATGCGACCACTTTGGTACTAATTTACCAATTTCCTATGCATGGTTGAGGATAAATATCTAGACATGTGTGTAAATTATCCACTCCAAAAACAATTCCCTTCAAAATATATTCATGTGTATTAAGATATTTTTGGCTACCTCCGTTGTTCTTGTTCCCTTTGATATCTCTGGGATATGGAATAATAATCATGTTAGTGTCCCATATTCCCACAGTAATAACACCTGATGTAGGGTGCATTCCAGCATGTCCCTTATACACAACTAGTTTTCCCTTAAGTTTTCTAAGTATTATGGTTTTGATTCATACCCAAATCAATCTTCAATCTTGGAGAAAGTTCTTGTAGTATAACATCAATTGTCACATATTATTGTTTTAGGTCGTGACTCAAATTGGGCTTAAAATTTTAATATGACTATATCTTATTTTATTCAAGACTTCTATGATCCAATTATGCCTTTTCAATCTATGGAATGTTTCTATTTACATATAACATACAACGAGATAATAATTTTTCTTAATGCTTAACTTTTCATAACTGGAAAATTACATCTTCTTTATGTTCATCAATGCATTTTATTTGTTCATTCACTAAGTTATTCAAACCATTGATCACACTTTTCTATTCTCCAACTTTGAGTTTACTCCCACCAACTGTTTCTGAGTCCTTTATAAATGAAGACATAAGATTCTCAATTTAATACATTAACATAGACATCTATTCTTTCTGATACTGTATGTATACTTTTTCATCACAAACCACATTGTTGGATTTATTCTTTTTGTCTCTCCAAATATTTATAAATTGAAGAGCGGATTCTAATTCATCATGCATATAAATTATTTATTCGACCTCTTCTTCATCGATTTATTTATCCTCCTTTTTCTAGGATTTACCAATGACTTACACCCTAGAATTATCTCCATGATATTTTTGGTTCTCTACCACTTCAATTATGGATTCTTCTCAAATATAATTTTCTCGTTGAAGAATATTATTCTCCTTGAATAAAATTCACTTGAACTATTTCCAACCAATAACATATGCTAAAGAATTATTCATTGGAATTTCAACTTCATCATCATCATCTTCTTAAAACATCTTAGGGAACCTTGATGCAAGAGGACTAACCCATCCACATTAAAATTATGCTATCGGAAGGTTCCCTTTGAACATTCATTTTCTACATTTTTTTTGAAAAAAGTAATAGAATCACCTCATCTGTCTCTTCTTCTTCCTAAAAAACTTAAACAGTTAGCTTTCTCATGGCATTGAATTCCACCTCTTGGGAATTCCCTTTTTTTCATAGACTCAATGTCCTCATTTATAATCTCATATATGACAAGATTAAATCATAAGTAATCAAATTTTATCTCTTTTGGATCCTTATCCTCCATCACAAAAACCTTCTGATTGAACTGGGTGGAAGTATTCTCAAGATGCAGTTGAAAATCATTACATATTCAATAATTTATCCAAGACCATGCATGTCTTCCACAAGAACATTAATTCTATCAAATAATGGTTCAATAGATTCATTGGGATTCATTATTAGTTCCTCATATTTGTTCTGGATAACATGAAATTTTGTTTCCATAAATTTTGAATCTCTTTCATAGATATTCAGTATATTTTACCAAATGGCATGATTAGACTTACATGACATCACCTTTGGAAATATTTCATTAGATAAATATTCCCTTAATTCATTGATTCCTATGAAGTCAGCATCTAATTACCTTTTGTTTGCTTCTGAAAAAGAAACACTATCCACATTGGTCGTAATCCCATGATTTTTTGTTGTATATACTTCCATTTCTAATGATTGTAAATAGTGTTTCATATGATTTTTCAATAATTGAAATTTGTTTCCACCAAAAATATAAATCCCTTTGTGATTAAAAACTTCAATGATAGAAAACATAAAATTAACCTTTGGCTCTAATACTAATTATTAGCCCATATAGGATGAATATACTGAGCGGGGGTGAATCAGGGTATCAAAGATTAAAACATCTACCCCATTGGATATTGTTTCATTGTTAAATGAAACGTACTTCCCTATCTTTTCTGAAGCAGTGTGTGAACAAAAAATTAAAGCATGAATGAGACACATCAATTTTATTTGGTTCACCCTCAGCATGATATGTCTGATGAGCATAAAATGGAAATGTACTGATATACAAAATCCATTTAAACAATGTATTGTTCACAATGTTGGGAGTGGAATAACTATCGCTCCTAGTTTACAACCAATCACAATAAAAAAATTCACTTCACTCCCAACTAAAGTGTGCTCACTACTTCTTCAGAAGGTCCTCCTTTTATTTCTTGAATCAATTTGTTTTACACATCTTTCAGTGTATCAATTTGTTATACTTTCATACACAAGATGAATACCACTATACCACAGGTCTACTGGGAAATTCTTTTTTAATATTTTCATGATTTTCACTCCCTTTGTGAAGCTCCCTCTTTCACGAAGATCAATTAGAAATCGCAATGAAACCACCATTAACATAGCTCATTTCTTTTTTTAATCTCAACTATCCTTTTTGAATATCTCAATTTTCAGTCATATTTTTATCCAATTCAAATTTCAACACTTTTTTGATTCGTAAATCATTTGGTTGGCTATCATATAATTCCTAATATTTTTCATCAAAACAACCTTCACAAACCACTTTCATGAATCTGGAGGCATAAAATTTTTATTTAGTCTAGATACATTTATGGAGGGGTTAGAGTCCTATTTATAGATGTTTCCACCTTTCTAGAAGCTTACATTCACATCAATACCATTTCACGATTCTCCCTCATTTCCATTGTGACGCTCCCTTCTTTATGAAACTCTAGGAAAATTCTCCATTCGTGAAGCTTTTCGTAATTGCATAGATCAATGTAAACTTCTTTTTACCTTCATGAATCCACATTCATGAATCCCATTCTTCCTGAAACTCATGCCTTTTACATTTTTTTATAAGTCCTTCCATGAAATATACTTTTCATGATGCTAGCCAAACTCCAAATTTTAGTCCCCAAAAATTTGGAAAGAACTGGGAAACAGTGTCACACTGTGTAAAAAAATTTATATACCACTTCTAGGGAAACCATTCCTCTATATTGGATCTTTGTCAAAATAACTATTTAAAAATTTCATTGGATTTACCCAACTGATCATGGAAACCCACTTTGATAAAAAACACAATCAACACAAAAATTCTACAAAAATACATTGAGGGATTGTTTCCCAACAAACATTATACGGATTAATTCATGATGAAACATCCGAAATCTTTTAGTGGTTACACTATTCCACTTGTAAATAATAAACAGATTAGTAAAACTTAAAATAATCTTTCCATTTACTAATTTTCAATGAATGAAAATTAAATTTTGGTTTTCCATCATTTGGAAGGTGAATAAAATTCATGGTGGATCCTTATTATGAATATGAGTAAAGAGGAGGTAATTGACTACAAGTAATGACTTGGGTTTAAGAAGAAATTTTTGAGTAATTATTTCCCTCTTATTATACAAACAAGGATAGAGAGTGAATTTAACAAGATAAAATCGAATGATGGTCAATCTATTGGTATGTATAGAGATAATTTTATAAGACTTTAAAAGTACGCATCTATTTTAATCATCAGTTCAAAGAGAAAAATTAATCAATTCATTGGTGTCTTAAAATCAAGTATTCTCATGGTGTTGGCGATATGATACATTAGCAGTTATGAAGAAGGCATTCGATGTGAAATAAAGGTAGAAATGGAAATTATAGATTCTTCTTATTCCCATGGATTCGAAAATAAATGAAATATTGAGACTTATGATAACATGAATTAATCACTTGGTGGAAATAAATTTCAGACACCAATAGGATGAAAATGTGGGAGAAGCACACTAGTTAATTACTAAAAGGAATAAGAGGGTGTTCTTGTAGAGACCCAAATATTGACGTACATAAACATTACATTACTTTTGCAGAATACTTAATACATAACAAAAACAGACACACAAGGACCATAATAGATTAGTGTCTTTTGAAACTCGGAATATAATCTTCTAATCGTGGTGAAAGATATTCAATATCTCCCATAAAGATCTTCCCCTTTTGTTTTCTTACCTAAAACCATTCTTTATATCCTGGGGAAAAGAAAACATATAAAGGGTGAGCTCAAATTCTCAGTAAGGGTAAGAATGGAGAAAATAAAACAAACCATATACATTTGAACATAAAAACATGAACATAATGTTTAAAAATTGAAATCTTGATCAATGAAGTAAAACATGGCAGTACGTAAGGCATAGATCATAATAGAACATCAATCATGATAAAATATCTTGGGAATAAAACTTTTAATTGTGGAAAAACATTAAGCACATGATATGATTTCTATGGTATCCAAGGCATTGCTGCCAAGACCATCTTAGTGGACAAAGTCCCTTTCTGAATCGAGTTCACTCCTCGTTTCAGTCCTGTAACACTGAACCGGATTAACTTACCATTCCAGGCATGTCTAACTCATGAGATATAAATCTTTACCCAATGCATTGGAGGGATATATAGGTCCCACCCATCTCATAATGAAATCATTCTTACATGTGCCACAAAATAAACATAATTCATTCATCATAACCCAAAGAATAAAATGGGTTTCATAAACATCATCTCATTATAACATAATCCATATAAAACAATGGATATCATTTCATAATAAGAAAAGTAAAACCATGTAAATCATAGAGAAATTATACTTGAAACATACACATATTAAATAATGTCATCATAGATCTAAAATGGTTTTGATAAAACACTTGAGATGAATTCTTGAGGAAAATATCCTTTCTTCTTCAAAATCATCAACTTTTCACAAAATTCCATACAATTTTAAAAGAAAATTATTTTGTCAAAAATAGTCATAAAATATTTTGGCGGAATATTCATTAAAATAAGGCTTTATAATACTGTAAAAAACCTTTCATTCCATGTAAGAAATAAAAAAACATTCTTCTCGTACTTTTTCCAGAAAAGTCAAAAAAAGTACCTCATATGGTGAAAAAAAGAAAGATTCCTTCCATACGATGTGGTAAAAGTAAAAAAAGGTTAAATATGAATTTAAACATACATGGAAGAAAATTAAACATTTTATGAAAACATTTTGAGTACATATGGACATGGATAATAATCATAACCTCAGTAAATACTTACGAATAAACAATCTCGGATAAGAATGAGATTGGAAAAATTATCCCTTACCTTAGGTTCGATATGCTTCGTACGTATCTGAACCTCCTGTGTAATGATTGAAATAATGTCATTGACTTATTACAGAATCATATTCATTTTTATTATATCATATATGGTTCACTTATGACTTTATATTACCCATGTTTTTCTAAATTTCATGTCAAAGCAGCATTTTGGGTAAAACGTTTTATTTATCGTATGTGTTTAGACTAGTTGTTCTTGATATTATTAATACTTATATCATAATTTAATTGCTTCCAGAATGTAAATCATGATATATATATCATATATGTTCAGTATACATAAATATATATAATATATAGATAAATGAAATGAAGTACACCGTTCATGGAGACAGTAGGTCGTACGTACGCATGAACGCTGTTTTCTTTTCCTTATTGACTTGAATGGAAGTAAGTAGATGAAATATATATATATATATATTTACATAAATCCAGTATCCTCATTATATAATATATTTAATTATTATTCATTATATATACTTTATAATCATTCTTGAATGGTTAATCATGGAAAATGGATCTCATCGCGTTCGTGGAGACGGTAGTCTGTACGTACGCACGAGCAATGATATCATTCCCATGATCGTAAAATTGTATTTAATTGTATGTATAATATTACAGAATCAATATCACTTTACAATAACCATATATAGTTATTTATTTACACCATTATACCCATCAATGTAAGGTGGTGGTCGAAAACAGATTACACCACGGCCTGGAGACGGTATTCCCTACGTACGCATGCGCGGTGATTTCATTTTCCGTAGGATGGATAAAAGGTTAAATAGGGTTGTTTCATGTTTATAATAACATACTAGTATATTAGTGATACTGATGTTATTACTTCATAATGAAACAACTAAAGAAGAGGAAGTAGAAGAAGAAATAAATTTGAAAGAATCGGTAACAGATATTACGTCTTCTTCGACACGCCTCTTTAAAACCTCCTCTTAGGGAACTAAATTTAGTATTTTAAGAAGACCAGGACATCTATAATATTTCTAGGGAAGTGTAGAAGAGAAATTTTCAGGGGTTGGCCGAGCTTTATGTCTCAAAGTGGTGTGAGGAGAAGAGGGATGAGGTGCCCTTTTATAAGGGAGGAGAGGGGCACCTTTGGAAAAACTAAAAATATTATTTTATTATAAAGTCATATTAGGTTTTTAATAGCTCCAAATTGATTTATTTCGTAGATAATGTGGGTATGGGTCTAAATCCTCTCATACAATAGAATTTGGACAATTTTTGGTTACTATTTTAACCTTATTATTTAGATTTAACTCTAAGTTAAATAATTTAACTTTTACCGTGTCTTTTTTGTTTTCTTACACTATATGGTTAATAAACTTACTATAAAAAGCCAAACGAACCCCAAGTGGTTCATTATTAATATATATATCCTTATCTAAGTCATTTGGCTGAACCTTATATTTTTATCAATAAAATAACAATTAATAATATAATATTTGTTTAAAAAACTATTTTATGTCAATTTTCAAACTATTTGGTACTTGATTTTTGTGAAAATCCTAAAATAATGATTAGTTCGAAAAAATTTACTTCAATCAATAATAACATGTCATATTAACCTAAAAAATTAGTGGAATTCATAAAAAGTCTCAAATTACATTTATTTGGGTATTTATAACATCAATTATGTCAATATTTTATTAATAAGATAATTATTGCATTATCATTGTGTCATAAATAAATTTAGTTATTTAAAGTCTGAAAATTATAAATAAAATACCATTATGTATGAAATCTTTGTATCTTTAAAATGAATATTTATAGTCGAATTTATCTTATGTATAACCCTATATTAAAAATGTTTTAGTTATTAAATTTTGATTTTAACTACTTTAACTATTCTTTAAATAAAATAATATTAAATGTCCTAATCTAATACAAGTGGGCCTAAATGGTCTTATTTTATTCTTAAGGTTGTTTTTGGTCGAATTACACTTATCCAATAGAATTAGGACATGTGTTAGGGTAATAATAATATAACTTTTACCCTTAATTACCCTATTAACTTTTAACCGTCGTAAAAAAAGTAAAAAGTTATTATTCACTAAAAAATATTTTCATCTCATTGGACCACATTTTAGTCCTTTATATTAACCATTTCTCTCGGATTTTCAAAATTCCACTCATAGAAGCAGTAAAATTATGTTTTATTTGAATTTTCAAATTCTCCTAGGAGGTGGGTAAAAGACGGTGAAAAGTTCAATGAATTTTTTATATATCTAAAATTATTATAAAATGACTCCAATGAATTAATTTGAACTTATATAGGTATTATGTATCAATTTTGACCTAAAATAAATTTAAATAAAATAAATAATTATTTAAATAAAAAGTCGGTTTTTAAATAGTAACCTAGGTTTTCCCTATTCATCAAAAATTTAAAGTTTTCAGAACAATACCAAAAATTAACCCTAGGATAATTTCGATATTATGAATCCAAAAATGATGTCCATTTTAAAAGATAAAATTTATAAAATTCCAAAAACTGGTTATTACAATTCATAACAGCTATTTCATAGTAATATTATAATAATATCTCGTTTAGTGAAACTCGGTATTGCGTACTACGCACGCTATCTAAGAAGGTCTCGATTCTGTGTTATGCAAGCCAAGTCCGGGCTGCGTGTAGTTAAATATTCATTTGGTGTAGCGTATAACATAATCAAAACTTATTTCATTTATGCATTAAACAAAATCTATACTTAATGTTGTGTAGAATAATTTCTACAAAACAAACTCGAAATTGTGTGTAACACTTTCCAAGAATAGGGTTTCATATACTGCAAGCTAATACGGTGTTTTGTATAGTACAAACTAATCTTGGTGTACAATAGAAAAATTAAAAAGAATATATCTCATAAAATCTCTGGGTGTTACATTCTACCCCCCTTAAAATTTATTTCTCCCTCGAAATTCGTTGGTGTTATTAATGGTTTTCTACTTGAAAGGTTCTTTAATTGAAACCCACATCGTAAAATGGTATACCAAAACATAACTTTAAAAACTAAAGTATGAAACGTAATGGTTACCCAAATTAACTAATCACTAGGTTTCCATATAGGAGAACATAGGTGAAAATATGGATATGGAAGAAAAATATAACCATCAAGTTCTGATGGAGAGTGGTAGAGAAAATGGCTATGAAAAAGCCAACAATCACAAAGCCATAAATTTTTGATGATCTAAGGTACCATCTGATTCATCGGATATAAGGGCACTATGACAACATTTTTGGTTTTCAAGATCATTTCCCTAAAGTTGAAGAAATTGGAATTAGAAGAAATACGTTCTTTATTTTGGTAGAGTCTCACCGTTGGTCGTTCCTTGGACAATTTCTACTTCATCTCTTAAAGAAATGAAGTTGAATTTGTCATTCGTGAAGTGTTAGCAGATCATGTGATAAAATGATGGGTCATTCCATTTGTTTCAAACAAAAGGTTAGCAAAAGTTATCAAATATACAAAAGTCCATCTATGGTGAGATTAATAGTATATGATTCCAACAATGGACTTATACTTCATCTATCATACCGCTTAATAAAATAAAACTACTTTCTACTAACCAAGGACTTCCTGTAGGCCAGTGGTAGGCGATAAAGTCCTATCGCACTTTGGTTGTGGGTTCGATTCCCACAGCTTTGTACGACGCGACGGGTTGTCGCCCGTCCTGCAGGTTGTCCGTTTTTCTAAAACTACATTATTATAACATTCCTGCAATAATATCAAAAAAAGTTCTAGACTTAAACAATACTAACTTATGTTCAACATAATCCATTCCAATATTTAGGCTTATCCAAAATACTTCTTTCCAAACTCATTGTATAAAGAGAAAGATTACTAAAAAGGTTATATAACAAGCATGTGAATACCATCATTTATCCCTCATATATCTTGTTGGTCACATTCCAATCATGTGAATAACTTAATCATGTATTCTCTTAAAAAATGAATACCCATTGAACCTTAGTGAAAACATGAATTTTGTCAACAGTTAAGTCTTTCCACATACCAAAATCCAAAAATTCTATATACTCAAACCATGATATAACATTGTCCTTATATCAGTCATGAGCTCATGAATACTGTCAAACATTTCATTTTCTCCTTATCCCTTTATTTTGCGCATATCATATTCTTTCCAAAAATATCTCAATCACTCCCCATGGTTACTAGTACAATAAAATTATTGAAAACCACAATAGACCAATACATAAATATTTCAATATTCCACGATACTATATACAATATTATTTTTGAATCCCATTACATAAACACTTAATCATTCCACCACATCGTTGTCATATTCAACATCACCAATAGTGATCGCATGTGACTTCCCTTTGTCCTTTGCCTTAAGTGGTTCCTCATGTCGATCATCATTAACCCTTGGATTTGGGCATTGATTAGCATAATTCCCCATTTCATTGCACTTGAAGCATTGAAGTGTTGGTGGTGCGTTCTATGCAGTCTTTTCTTTATTCACATCATTAGCAACCCTTTTTCCATTACTTCGACACTCAGCTGCTTGATGAACTTATTTTCCACAATTTAAACATTTTCTAGTCCCTTTAAGAAAATCTCCACCATGATTCTTTCCACACTTTGAGCATAGTGAAACATTCATCTTCTTTTCACCATTATTATGAGATTTCTCCTTGATCTCCATCTTTCGTTTCTTGTCAAAACCAGAAGATGGATATGTTACAACAACTTCAAGTTCTATCTTGATAGAACAACACACAATTTGTTCATAAATACCGAAGTCTCTTATAGCTAATTCCCTTCGAAGACTTGGTTTTAAGCCACTAAAAAATCAATCAACTTTGCTTTCAGGTTGGTTGATAAAGCCAGATGCATACCTTTCAAGTCTTGTAAAATTCGCTTCGTATATACCAACAGATTCATCATCCTTTTTCTTAAGCTCAAGGAACTCATTTTCCATCTTTTTTTGAAGAATACGAGGGAGTTACTTACTGAAAAACAAGTTCTTGAACTCGTCCCATTAAATGGATTCAATTTCATCTTGGGGCATTGTATTCTTAATTAGATTCCACCACTGGTTTGCTTCACCTTTTAAATGGTAAATAGCTAAAATGACTTTCTCATGTTCTAAATAGTGAAGTATGGAAAATATATTTTCAATAGTACTAATCCATTATTCAGTAACAAGTGGATCAGAAGACCCATTGAAAGACGGTGGACGTTGCCTCATGAAGGACTCAATAGAATATTGTTCCCTTCTCTGATCATTTGGAAATCCAGAATGATTCATAGATTGTGTAAGTATAGAAATAAGATTTTTCACTCTATCTCCCATCACATTTGGTTGCTCGAGAGGACAATCATTTCATTTTCCATTATATTGATCAACACGGTTCTTTCGGGTTCTAGCCATCGTCTAAAACCCAAAAAGAACAGTGTGAGAGGCAAAAATCATGCTAGGAAAAAAAAATAAAGGAGGAGTACCTTCAATATCTAACATCTTAGGTTTAATTATAATATCATTACCATAATTATATGAATATAACCTATACTTATACTTAACCTTAGGGACATCCCTAGACATACCTTAGAAATATCTCTAGAGATCTCACTGAAGTTTTCGCATCCTTGTTTCCAAAAGATTAACTAAACCTTTCCTCTGATACCAACTGTAGAGAACCGAATCTTGACATACATAGACATTACATTACTTTTGAGGAATACTTAATACCTAACAAAAACAAACACACAAGGACCATAATAGTTTAGTGTCTTTGGAAACTCGGAATATAATCTTCTAATCATGGTGAAAGGTCTTCAACATCTCCCATAAAGATCTTCCCCTTTTGTTTTCTTACCTAAAACCTTTCTTTATATCCTGGGGAAAAGAAAACATATAAAGGGTGAGCTCAAATGCTCAGTAAGGGTAAGCATGGAGAAAATAAAACAAACCATATACATTTGACCACAAAAACATGAACATAATATTTAAACATCGAAATCTTCAGCAATGACATAAAGCATGGTAGTACGTAAGGCATAGATCATAATAGAACATCAATCATGATAAAATAGCTTGGGAATAAAACATGTAATTGTGGAAAAACATTAAGAACATGATATTATTTCCATGGTAGCCAAGGCATTGTTTCCAATACCATCTTAGTGGATAGAGTCCCTTTCTGAATCGAGTTCACTCCTCGTTTCAGTCCTATAACACTGAACCGAATTAACTTACCGTTCCAACCATGTCTATCTCATGAGATATAAATATTTACCAAATTCATTGGAGGGAGATATAGGTCCCACCCATCTCATAATGAAATCATTCTTACTTGTGCCACAAAATAAACATAATTTATTCATCATAACCCAAATAATAAAATGGGTTTCATAAACATCATCCCATTATAACATAATCCATATAAAACAAATGGATATCATTTCATAATAAGAAAAGTGAAACCATGTAAATCATAGATACATTATACTTGAAACATACACATATGAAATAATTTCATCTTAGATGGAAAATGGTTTTGATAAAACACTTAAGATGAATTCTTGACGAAAATATCCTTTCTTCTTCAAAATCATTTTCTTTTCACAAAATTCCATGCAATTTTAAAAGAAAATTATTTTTTTGAAAATAGTCATAAAATATTTTGGAGGAATATTCAGGAAAACAAGGCTTTATAATACTGTAAAAAAAATTTCATGTCGTATAAGATATAAAAAACATTCTTCTCATACTTTTGCTGGAAAAGTAAAAAAAACTACCTCATATGGTGAACAAAAGAAAGATTCCTTCCATACGATGTGGAAAAAGTAAAAAAGGGTAAAAATGACATTAAACATACTTGGAAGAAAAATAAACATTTTATGAAAACATTTTTAGTACATATGGACATTGATAATTATTATAACCCTAGTAAATACTTAAGAATAAACAATCTTGGATAAGAATGAGATTGGAATAATTATCCCTTACCTTAGGTCTGATATGCTTCGTACGTATCTGAACCGCCTGTATAATGATTTAAATAATGTCATTGACTTATTAAAGAATCATATTCATTGTTATGATATCATATATGGTTCACTTATGACTCTATATTACCCGTTCTTTTGAAAATTTCATATCAAATCAATGTTTTGGGTAAAACGTTTTATTTATCGTACGTGTTTGGACTTTTTGTTCTTGATATTATTAATACTTATATCATGATTTAATTACTTTCAGAATGTAAATCATGATATATATATCATATATATTCATCATACATAAATATATATAATATATAGATAAATGAAATGAAATACACTATTCATGGAGACGGTAGGCTGTACGTACGCATGAACGCTGTTTTCTTTTCCTTATTGACTTGAATGGAAGTAAGTAGATGAAATATATATATATATATATATACATAAATCCAGTAGCCTCATTGTGTCATATATTTAATTATTATTCATTATATAAACTTTATAATCATTGTTGAATGGTTAATCATGGAAAATGAATCTCATCACGTTCGTGGAGACGGTAGTCCGTACCTACGCACGAGCGATGATATCATTCACATGATCGTGGAATTGTATTCAAGTGTATGTATAATATTAAAGAATAAATATCACTTTACAATAACCATATATAGTTATTTATTTACACCTTTATACCCATCCATGTAATGTGGTGGTCGAAAACAGATTACACCACGACGTGGAGACGGTATTCTGTACGTACGCACGCGCGTTGATTTCATTTTTCGTAGGATGGATAGAAGGTGAAATAGGGTTGTTTCGTATTTATAATAACATACCAGTATATGAGTGATACTAATTTTATTACTTCATAATGAAACAACTAAAGAAGATGAAGTAGAAGAAGAAACAAATTTGAAAGAATCGGTAACAGATATTACCTCTTCTTCGACACGCCTCTTTGAAACCTTCTATTAGGGAACTAAAATTGTTCTTTGAAGAATAACAGGACCTCTATAATATTACTAGGGAAGTGGAGAAGATAAATTGGTAGGGGTTGGACGAGCTTGAAGGCTCAAAGTGGTGTGAGGAGAAGAGGGAGGAGGTGCCCTTTTATAAGGGAGGAGAGGGGCAACATTGGAAAAACTAAACATATTATTTTATTATAAAGTCATATTCAGTTTATAATAGCTCCAAATTGATTTATTTCATAGCTAAGGTGGGGATGGATCTAAATCCTCTCATCCAATATAATTTGGAAAAGTTTTGGTTACTATTTTAACCTTATCATTTAGATTTTTAACTCTAAGGTAAATAATTTAACTTTTACCGTGTCTTTTTTGTTTTCTTACAATATATGGTTAATAAACTTACTATAACAAGACAAAAAAACCCCAAGTGGTTCATTATTAATATATATATCCTTATCTAAGTCATTTTTCTGAACCTTAGATTTTTATGAATAAAATAACAATTAATAATATAATATTTGTTTTAAAAATTATTTTATGTCAATTTTGACACTATTTGGTACTTGATTTTTGTGAAAATACTAACAGAAATATTAGTTATAAAAAAGTTAATTAAATCAATAATAACATGTCATATTAACCTAGAAAATTAGTGTAATTCATAAAAAGTCTCAAATTACATTTATTTGGTTATTTATAACATCAATTATGTCAATATTTCATTAATAAGATAATTACTACATCATCATTGTGTCATTAATAAATTAAATTATTTAAAGTCTAAAAATTATAAATAAAATAAAATTATGTAGGAAATTATTTTATATTTCTAATTAATATTTATAGTCGAATTTATCTTATGTATAACCCTATATTTAAAATTTTTTAGTTATTAAACTTTGATTTTAACTATTTTAACTATTCTTCAAATAATATAATATTAAATGTCCTAATATAATCCAAGTGGGCCTAAATGGTCATATTTTATTCCTAAGGTTGTTTTTGGTCGAATTACTCTTATCCAATAGAATTAGGACATGTGTTAGGGTAATAATAATATAATTTTTACCCTTAATTACCCTATTTAATTTTAACCGTGGTAAAAAAAGGAAAAAGTTACTATTCACCAAAAATTATTTTCATCTCATTGAACCACATTTTAGTCCTTGATATTAATTGTGTCTCTAGGATTTTTGAAATTCCACTCACAGAAGTGGAAAAATTAAGTTTTATGTGAATTTTCAAATTCTCCTAAGAGGTGGGTAAAAGACGGTGAAAAGTTCAATAAAATTTTTGTATATCTAAAATTATTATAAAATGACTACAATGAATTACTTTGAAATTATATAGGTATTATGTCTAAATTTTGACCTAAAATAAATTTAAATAAAATAAATAATTATTTAAATAAAATTTCGGTTTTTAAATAGTAACCCAGTGCCTTCACTATTCATTAAAAATTGAAAGTTTTCAGAAAATTACCAAAAATTCACCCTAGGATAATTTCGATATTCCAAATCCAAAAATGAGGTCCATTTTGAAATATAAAATTTATATAATTCCAAAAAGTGGGTATTACTATTCATAACGGCTAGTTCATAGTAATATTATAATAATATCTCGTTTAGTGAAACTCGGTATTGCATACTACACACGCTATCGAAGAAGGTCTTGATTCCGTGTTATGCAAGCCAAGTTAGGGCTGTGTATAGTGAAAGCTCTGTTTGGTGTTGCTTATAACATAATCAAAACTTATTTCATTTATGCATTAAATCAAATCTATACTTAATGTTGTGTCAAATAATTTCAATAAAACAAACTTGAAATTGTGTGTAACACTTGCCAAGAATAGTGTTTCATATAGTGAAAGCTAATACGGTGTTGTGTATAGTACAAAATAATATTTGTGTACAATAGAAAAATTAAAAATAATATATCTCATAAAATCTCGGGGTGTTACAGTTCTGATTGTGGAAAGCCAATCCATCGAGTAAAAGAATATAGAAATGATGTGAAGAGGACGTTAAATGAAATGAGTGGAAATAGATCTCAACAGAATGCACCACCGAGACTCTAAGATTCAATGTTCCAGGAGTCTGGTAGTTATGTAAATAAATGCCCCAATTCAAAGGATAATGCAGATGAAAAGATACAATAACCTCTAAATACAAAGGATAGAGGGATATATTATGCAATCATAATGGATGAAGTAAATCATGATAATTAGGGAACACTTATCATCCCCTTCTTAGTTGGGAATTTTATGTATGCATTGGTATAAATGAGCCTTATAAAAATATTATTGTTCACCCTTTTGTGAAATTCCATGTAATTATCTCCCTCAAAATGGGTGCTAGAATAATGAAATCGCATTTGATATTCAATCAGTACAGGGATAAAATCAAGATTCCAATGAAAATGTTTATCCAAAGGTTAGAATCTTATATATGGAATAAAGGATGATTTAACTTTAGAATGTATAAATATATATCTATGAACAATTAACATAATAGTCATGGATACCATCATGGGATTATGTGTTTGGGTTTTCTTATAGGTTTGAGGTCATTAACAGCCCTTTTGAGGTTTTATGTTGTGGTATTTTATCAATATTAAGGATATTTTAAGAGAAATTTACGGTAGTGTAACCCATTTTTTTATGTTTTAGAGAATAATTTATTTGAAGAAGAAATTTTTTATACTTTGTGAAAATATGATTAATGTTATTCATAATATTTTGGGTTTATCTTATCTCTAATGTTGAGGTGGTTATAGGTTGTAGTTAATCTCTATATAAAGTCAGCACACATCATTGATATCAGATAATATTTGTATCCAGACCTAATTTCCATAATATAAATTATGGAAGTGTTAAGGATTCATGGAGTACCACATTCAATTTATTTGATCAATATTTGAGGTTTACCTCAATGTTTTGGTGAATTCCCCAACAAGCAGTTGATATAGAGTAGAGTTTTATCATTGTGTATTATCCTCAGATAGATGGTTTATATGAAAGAACAATTCAAACACTACATGAAATATTATAAAATTTTTATATGGATTTAAAATATTATTGGGCGAAAAATCTTCGGTTAGTTAAGTTTTCATACAATAACAGCATTTTCTTGAGCATTATAGTGGATCCTAATGAAGAACATTATAGAAATAGGTATATAACTACAATTTACTAGAATTGATTTGGATAATGAGATGTATTTGGACCTGAACAACATTATGAAATATAAGAGAACGATAGAGTCATTCAATAGAATTTAAGGGGTTCAAAAAAGTCAATAGAAATGATATGTTGATAACATTTGATGTGAACTAGAATTTTAAGTTAGTGAGAAGGTGTTTCTATAAATTTATTTTTCGAATAAAGATTATAAAACTAATCCCTAGGTATACCAATGCCTTTTAAATTATTGATTATATAATGAAAATTGGTTACCACTTGTTTATTTCATCAAACCTATATAAGTTTCATGATGTCTTACATTTTATATCCTAAGGAAGTTCATACCTGATCCATCGCATGTACTGAAATCAAATCACATATCGCTGGTGCATGATCTTTCTAATAAGGAATAACCAGTGAAGATTACAGAACAGTGAAGTTCTAAAAAATATTAAAACTAACCTAGTCAATGTTTGTTTTTGAAACCACTTGCTTGAGGAAGCCAAATGGGAACCTAAAAATGTAATGAGCCATAAGTATCCTCAGTTTTTGGTACAAAAGTGATGAATTTTGAGGGTGAAATTAATTTAATGGTGGTAGAATGTAACACCCAAGACTATTTAAAATATTTTTTCTTTTAATATTGTATGTCACAAAGAACACTGATTTTATCTTTCATTACATGCAATACTGATTTTATCTTACATTAAGTGAATCACCAAGTTTTATCGAAACGATGTATACTATTAAAATATTACTATTTAATATAATAGTTATCCTATAACCCTTGGAATAGACTATATGAATAATATTTAAAAAAAATTGAAAATAATTTTTACACATGTATATATAATAAATTATTTTATGATCAAATCATTAGAAACAAAAAAAACACTTGAAAATATAGGAAATCATTTTATGAAAAAATATTTTAATGAGAACAAATGTTTTTTAACTTATTAAATTAAAGAAAACATTTTTAGTGAATTATTTTAATAAAATATATATATTATATATGTAATAAAAATTTTAAAAAACATCTTATGTGTTTTCTATATCAGAGATAAGGATCAACCCAATTTTATTCAATAAAATTTTATCTTTCTAAAAATACTTTTGTAAAAAAGTACACACATAATTTAAAATTATTTTTTCCACATTTATGTAATCTATTTTAAAAAAATATTTTTTTTTTTGAAATCATCTTGTAAAAATTATCTTGGAGTGAATTTTTGAGAATTTTCTAAAAAGATAAATCTTTCGATGAATAGTGATGAATACTAGTTTTTATTAAGAATTGTCACTTATTTTAGAGAATTTAAAAACAAAAAAATTATTTTAATAAATTTTTAAAATAAAAAATATTTCAATTATATATATTTTACTCAGATATAGGCCATTTTATTTAATATCATGATAGATTTTGATATAAAAACATATTAATCTTTTGAAACTATTATCTTCAGAAAACCTTTTTTTCATCACATCTGTGGGATTAATTTTAAATTAAAAATTTCCACTTATATGAAAGGAATTTGGAATAATGGATTCTGTATTTTGAATCATTATAATTTATATTATCAAATATGTTCAAATGAATTTTCTAAAATTTTTAATAGTTAAAGTAGTACAAATTAATTACCGGAGTTAGAGTGAAAATGAGTTTATTGGGGAGGTTAAACTAAACAGATAGGGGGAAATGACATATAAACATGTACAATAACCATTTATATAGACAAATGTAAACCTTATACGCTATAATTATTTACAATTAATAATATTTGGATCCTTTTTTCATGGTAAAAATTTTGGTACACATTTTCCTTCTCAAGACATTAAAGTGTGCCACACCAAACTTATAAAATGTCACCCACTCTTCTATCCTATCCTCACATAAAAAACAATTGTTTTAGAAAATAACTGATAAAATAAATTATTTAAATACCTTGTTTCCTCTTATAAGCCTTATTTAGGTCATAAATTCAACTTAATAATCCTTTTTGTGAAAACAAAAATAAGTTGTCTGAAGAAGAGGTAACATCCCAACCCATAAGTTATATTTTATTTATTCCTAAACCTCCATAAATTCGTGTTAAAAATGATTATATAATAAAATGATTATATTAAATATAATTATATTTTATTATCTTTATTTAATAATATACATCTTTATACTCATTCATCAAATGGGATACAAAATCATCTTTTATGTGTACGGTGGACTACCGCCTCACAAACTGATGTGATGTGTTTTTCATTTTTGATTAACAAAGATGGTAATAATGATAGATTAAAAGAAAATATATGATATTTTTAACATATTTATACTTATTTAATAATGATTTACCCTATACCATATTACATTTCATTCCTTGGGGGATACAATATCGTCACACATGTATACGCCGGACTGCCGCCTTGCAAAGCGATGTGATTCATTTTTTACTAACACCTTGAATGGAAATTAATTATGGTAAATTTAATGAATATATATAATATATATTGTTTAAAAATTATTATATAATTTTAATATATTATTTAAATTTAATTATTTTTATCCGTCCAGAAAATGGAAACAGTGTTCATGTGTACGTACGACCTGCTGTCTCCATGAACGGTGTATTTACTTTTCTATCTATAAATTTAGGGATTAATATAAATACATATATAATGAATATATATTATTTATATATATTATTTATAATTATATATATGATGGAACCATGATCAAATTAATAGAACTAAAAATAAAAAATTAGAACACACATGAAAAAACAAAGTGGATACTACATAAAATGTGAATTTAACAAAGAATTATTAATAAACAGATAATAAAAGTTAATAAGTAAATCACATATTTTATGATATATATAATTTTGTTTCTAAAATATATTTAAAATAAACTTATATTTATTATACATTTGTTTCTAACATTTTTGAGTAAATTTTGGACTTATTGTAACAAATTCTTCATCTCAGTTTTATATACATGAGATACAAGCCATATTCACTAGTTATTTCTTATATGTGGTGTATATACATCCCATTAATTTATAATTTATGGATTCCCATTATTTTTTTGGATTTACATATTAATTTTTGGATCCATATTTCATGTGTTTTATGGTTCAAATTGTAACATCCCAGGTAAATAATGAATAAAACATTTTCATATTTATTAATATTTACGAATTAAATATTAATTTTACTTTAAAGGGGTTTCTATGTTCGATAGCGTACCCGATACGCAACAAAGAGTTTCTTTGAAATCATACGTTGCACACTAGTAATAAAATAGTATTATTTTAAATGGTAGTTAACACATAGTCGTTGTATTGGCGGGAATGGATATAAATAACTAAAATATGATTATATATGTTTTTTAAATTTTTTTACTTTTATCTAATAAAAGATAAAGGCTTAAAATACGGAAAGAATTCAATTTTAGGCGTATATGCCCTAGTTTTCACTAAAGGTTCACTTATCGCCTTTTGATGGAGAACCGTCATTAAATATAGTTTTGTTCACTCTTATACATTCTATTGGACCAAATAAAACTCTTCTTTAGAATCGGGACATCAAAATTTACTTTGTGTAAATTTTCGGTATTTTTCCGATAAAGTTCATTTTGTTAATGAATAGTGTAAAATGTTGTATTTTAATTCAAAACCACTTTTTAATCTAATTTATTTATATGATTAGATTATCTTTTGAATTGGTTTTAAAGTGAAATTAGAATATATTTTTACCATTAAATCCAATATTGGTCGTTGGAATTAATTTCACTTTGAAATCGGACTTAAACTAGTGTCAATCTTTTGATACTTATTGTTTCATAAAAACACGCTATTTTCTCTGACAACGGGAATTAATTATTAAATTAATTAATTCAACTTATATGTCTTTAATTTTGTAAAATGGAATTCATTTTTGAATTCGGAATATCAAATATAGCTTAGGGTGAAGTTTTGGTATTTTTCTGAAAAACTTCAATTTTTGATGAATAGTGAAACCACTAAGTGGTACTTAAAAAAATGATTTTTCGTTTAAATGAAATTTTACCACCACTGTGTTTTTAATTTCCAAAATATGACATACATGGTTTTAATTAAGAAGTAAAATGTGGTTCAATGGGATTAAAATAATTTTTCGGTGAATAGTAACTTATTAAGTTTTTAATCGCGATTAGAGGTAATTAGTGTAATTTAAGGTAAAAATAATGTTGTAATAATATGAAATGAACTTGAAACATGTCCTAACATCATTTTATATGTCATGGCCGACCAAGACAATCCATGGGTCAACTTGGGGACCCCATGAAGCCACTTTGGTTGGAAAATGACATTAATAACTTTTTATTTAAAGTTAAAATAAAAATGCCACAAACATGAGTTGTTTTACTAAAACAATTTTTACATGGGGTTATACAAATCATATTTTTGACTATAAATATTCATTGGAAATTTAAAAAGATTTCCTACATCATAGTATTTTTTTATAATTTTTAGACATTAAATAAATTAAATTATTTATGACACCATTATGATGCAGCGATTACCTCATTATTTAACAATTTAAATAAAATGGAAAGATAATGTAAAATCTAAGACCTACACTTGTCAAAAACCTATTGGATGTGTGGATTTCTAACCCTTATCACCTTATCCTCGAAAAAAATCAATGTGGGACCATTAAAATCCGAAACTCATTCTAAAATAAAGTAACATTTCCTTACTTTCCAGGAGTTCCCCTCCTCTCCTCTTATAAAAGGCCCCTACCTATAACACCTTACCCACACTTCCAAAGCCTTTGGCTCGGCCAAACCCTGCCCATTTTGTCTCTCCAAATCCCTCTTTTACTCCTTCAAGCATCAATTTGGGCAGAAGTCTTCCCAAGGAAGCCTTTGAGCTCAAATCTAAGAGAGTTACCCGATTTTAAGGTGATGTCTTCACTTGTGTTCTTTTGTTTTATTTTTCTTCTCCAACCCCCTAAACTCTTTTTATTCATTTCTTTTGTAACAACTACAGTATCTTCAATATACTAGGATGTTGTTATAAGAATCTTTCAAGCTACACTTACACACATCTACATCTAATGGTTAAAGAACATATTGTTTCTGTGGTTGGCGAATTTCTGCCTCACGAAATGATGATTGTTCAATATTCTTTTAATCACCTTTAATGGTGGCCATTAAGATGTCACTATATTTATATATGATATATTTTATTTTTATGTTTTCCTTATGCTTCTTTATCTTTCATTTGTGTTATACCTTTATGGTTTCCATTGTGGGTAAACACGATAATTTCATTTTAGGAAGTGCGGACTACCGCCCCCTCAAAGTGATGTGATTCGTTAATGCCATATGTGGGATGTATAAAGGATGGATTTAAAGTTATTATATATGATTTTATACTGGAATTATAATATACCTCCATATCATTATTATTTCTTTCCATTAATGTATGAGATAGAAATGAAAGTAGCGTTCATGCGTACGTACGGCTTACTGTCTCCATGAACGGTGCATTTCATTTCTTATCCCCAAATGTAATGTACTATTATAAGTAAATATACATAGTGGATATATATGATGTATGTTACATCTAAATGATTAATATAATTCTGGAATTAAAATATACATACCTCTCATTTAGTTTTAATTCCATTAATATGACATAGAAATGAAAGTAGCGTTTATGCGTACGTACGGCTTACCGTCTCCATGAACGGTGAATTTCATTTCTTACCTCTAAATGATTATGTGATATTATAAATACATGTATATGCTAGATATATATGATATATATGATATCCAAAACAGGAATTTCATTCTGGATAGAAAGAACATTTGACCACACGAATAACATGTAATTGTAAGAAGTCTACTTTCAACTTAAGAACCAAATATCGACAAAAAAAACATTATTAACTTAATGATTACATAATATTTATAACATGAATATAAGTGATATAAAAGGTATAATAATCTTTAAAAGGTTCTTAAGAAAGTAGAAATTAACTCAAGTTTATTATTCAGGACGTTAAAGAATGATCGAGTCATGTCGAACCCGAGGTAAGGGACTTCGTCTCAATCTCCTTTCATTGAGGCATATTTCATTTTATACACAACTTTATTTTATACAGTGTATAAACCCCTTTGACTTTTACTTTTATACAAAAGGAATCTTTTTCTACTAAGCGTTTTACAAAACGACAAAAAGGAATGTTTCTTTTAACGTACGCGGTGACAACGACCTTTTCCGCCGCCGTGAGTATTATTTGTTCTTTGGCTTCCTGAACAAACCATAATGTTTTTTTAAAATGAAATAAATACCATATACTCTTTTATGTATTTTGGTATTGAAAATGGTTTTTATAATGGATTTTTTATGTCAATATATTTAAGTGATATATTGTGATCAAAGTGTGGAAATGTTTTCATTCCATTATATTTGTTTTATGTATTATGATTTTTATAATGGTACTTGGATATTTGACGGGTGGTTACGGGATAAACCATATGACGGGTGGTGCCGTGAATACCAGGATGGGTGGTTATGTTATAACCTCTAATGCATTGGGTATGGAATTCGTCCGTATGACTATTCCATTAAGTATGTATGGAAGTTGGCCGTATGGCTATTCCATTAAGTGATGTGTGTGGAAGTCGACCGTATGGTTATTCCACTTAAGTATGTTTATGTCTCAAGTTACATTTATATGATATGTGTTCTTTATATGGGTTTTATGGTAATCCTTTGGTTACAAAAGGGTAGTTAATGATATTTTATTCAGTGAATAGTTTTTACTACTTCATGAAGGTGAATGTATTACTTTGATAAAGTATACATGGTTTACTTGATGTTTGAAAAACTAATAGTTTTCATTCTTTGTGTATCCCTTACTAAGCTTTTTATGCTCACCCCAAGTTTTTTTTGAAATGTTTTTCACAGGACTTAATGTGGAATAGGGTCAGGGATGGGAGCAAGGGAAATTCATGCTATCTAAAACATGGAACTAGGCAAGTTTCTTTTTAAGAGTTTTTATTTTATGGAAACTTAGTCTACTTTGTAATCTTTTGAGATGTAACAGTTATTTCCTAATTCTCTAAAACTCTAAACGTGAAAATATCCTCATTTTTAATTATTCATTTAATTCAATATTAAGTAAGATTTAAGTTCGGGGCCTTATACAAATGATACTAAAATGGTAAGGTATTTTTGTCTCAATTTTCCTTCTTGGGGATTTTTGTCATTTTATGCACCTATATTCGTTTATGAGGTGTATATACAACCTGATTGAAATTTAATATCATGAATTAATTTATTATAATTATATATTATGTTTCATTTAATGGTATTCTATCATAGGGATTATGAATAAATGTTACCTAAGTGGTAATGGTTTTATGATACAATTTCATCAATATCAAGATTGTTTATTTTTATGTTTATGATGATGAAATATTATTTCCCATATCTCAAGTAACACATGAATTTTATTCTCATATGGTTATTTCTTGAGAATACATGTTTCCCTAAATTTTTCTCTCATTTTGTACTCAACGGTTCAAATGAATGTTTTTAAAGGAACTCGACATTATTTATCTCTTCAGTCGAAAATTTGTTATTCTCAAAAATTATGTTTTCTAAAAATGTTTTCAAAAATGTTCTTAAAATTCACTAATTGATTTATTAAATAAATTTTTACCTATTTTTGTACCCTTTATAAAGGGTATTTAAATGAATAATTATGACATGTTCCAAACAATGCTTGTTTCGAATTTTCTTAAAATGTGAAAGGAATATTTTTTTTAACATATATGGAATGAATGAAATTTCTTCCATTATGAACACCCAATGTTTTAAAGATTAGTTTATAATTTTCAAAGTTTATTTTCTAAAAAAATATTTCAAAAATATTTTATAAATTTTTAATAATTTCAAAATGGAAATGATATTTTCCTTGTCACGAACCAACTCGGGACGACCCCGAACCGGTCACCCGAGTCGATCCGTAGTAAGGCCCGAGAGGAATTCCCAATCCTCCTAAGTTAGAGAAATGCTCCAAGGGAATCAACAAAGATAGAGGGTAAAATTTCTCCCAGTAATAATAAATAATGGAACATAATAAATAAAGTCTCCAATAAAACTCTAAGATATTTCCGAACTTTACATTCGTTTCAATTAATGAAAAAACCTGAATAATTAACAAAATCTGGATAAAAAACTAAACCAAACACCCAATACATCTCTAGGTGACCCTGAGAGTCACTCTCCAACCCAAAACCAATTATCTCCCACAGAAAATGAGCTTCATTCTAATATACAACAAAAACTAAAAACAAGAAAATACTATAGGTATGAGTAATAAAAGTCAGTAGGCGTGCCCAAAAATCTATTCCCAAAACTGAAACATTAAATTAAGATTTTACTAATTCTATGTTTGAAATACATTATATAAAATATTTTTTTCACAAACACTTTTCATTTATAAAACAAGTAACAATCCATTTACCTCTTTAATTTAAAAACAAGTTTAATGTTGGGACGAAGAAGTGGGTACATTTTTAAAACACTTTCACAGCCAATGTAAAATCCAAATTTAGTTGTCATCCAAATGAAAGACCACACACGACACACAACACACAATAAGAGAAATGGAAAAGTATCACACGCGGACCAACCAATGATCTAGCCACCACAATCATATGCCATAGACAAATGAGCGCTAATGAAAACATGGGTTGAACCTAAGATCTCATGAACAATCCAGAATGTATATACTTGTGACTCATCCTAAAGGCATTGCCTACCCAATGATTTCATAACACCCTAATGTCTGACCGTCTCTATACCTGGACTAGTCGGGTGGCCCACTCCCAGAGCAACAATAACCCAAGTATCCACCTGCTATGGGGCACTAGAAAGTGTGTAATCTAAAAAAGTAAAACAATTGTTCAAAAAAAAATCCATTTACTTTGCTAGGTTCACATGGAGATTACTAATTGGGGTGACCACCGATATCAAACAGACAACCAATCTCAAGCACAAGTGTCACACAAAACAACTCATGCGACGAATCACCCCCAAGACACCCCAAGGATCTGTCCCTTGAATTTTTTCAAAACAACTCACTTTATTCAATATCCAAATAGGTCCTTATGTTATTTTAAAAAGACATAATTTGTCAAAAGAAACCAATACATTTGTTCATTAATTTGAAGAAAAAATTTCCCATGAAATGAAAACCACACTTGACAATAAATGAATTATGATTAAAAGGCTTAATCGGCATTTTATCACCATTGTGCAACAATTCTTCAAAAAAGTATTTTTAGTGCAACACATAAAAATAAACAACTTCATTTACAAAAAAAATTAGCCTAAAAAGGTTATTTAATATTAACTCATATTTATTTAAAATTAAGGACATAACAAGCAATTAATAAATTTCTAAATTTAAAGGCAGGTTCATTGGAGAACCTACCTCAACTCACAACTCGATCACTACCATGTGACATGCCTCATACTTGCGCGAAAATACAAGTGACCTACTGACTGTGGTATCGTGGGTTTTTCATGATGACACACTGAAACAATCACACAACAACTAAAAATACATAAGGAATGAACAACGCAAAACCCACCTCAGCACCGGTACATGACAATTGGAACGAACACAAACCGCTGCCTTCGGTGGTGGGTGTTCATTGTGTGACCAACTAGGAATAAGGCATGTAGCTGGTTTCATGAGTGAAGGAGGCACGGGTCAGGAATAGGGTTTTACCGATCAGTAGGGTCGTGAAAAAGGCAAAATGGTTGACGAGGACGTCGGTGATTGGTGAGGCTCTACTAGGAAGGCCTGTGGCGGCCAGACCAAAGGTGTGTCCAGATGGAGGCACACACGTTGCACTGACGGGGTGGATGGATGGATTAGTGGGGGATTTCCATTCTTATAGCTGTAGGGGTTGACGACCGATGGGATCATCGGCCAGAGGGGGCTTCCAAAGATGCGGCTGTCCGACGGGTGTGACGACGAGCCGATGCCGGCCGGACAGGGGGTGCCCGTGAGGCAAGGCTATCAGTCGGAGTGGTTAACACCATCCATATGGGTGGCGTGGAGGTGGGGGTGCTGGATGGAGGCTGTTGTGAAAGAGGGTGGCAACTCGGAAGGAGGTCTGTTGCCTGGAGGTGGAGGCGCCTGCTTGTTCACACCGGCTGGAGGGAGAGGTGGTGGTCGCAACATAGAGACGACTAGCTGTAGGTCACCGCGACAGGAGCAGGTCGGTAGGTAAATGGGCCACCAAATAGTGAAGGGGTTGGCCGTTGGGGTCGCAGGCCAGAGGAGTCGCTGGCCGTCCGCGAGTCGCTCAGGAGATGGGCCAACTGAATGGAAGGTGTGGCAGTAGCAAATGGCTGGTGTGCAGGAGTGTTCACCGAACTGGGTAGGGGGAGGAATTTCACTCCACACACCAGGGAAGGGGGGTAGCATGGGTGGAGAGGATGCGGGAGAGTGTGTGTAGAAGAAATCATAAAAACCAAATAAAATATAAACTTAATAACGAATATAATAATAGCTATAAAAATAATAATAATATTTATTTTAATTACCTAATAACAATAATAATAATTATAACAATTTTCAATATTAATAATGATAACAATATAATGATAGAAATATTAATATTGAATTTATTTATTAATGATATTAATATCAACAAATGTTTTCCGTAGAATATTGATAGTAATAATTTTTGATAATACAAAAACAAGAACAATATTAATAATAATAATATTAGTGACAACAATAATAATATTATTATTATTGGTAAAACATTTACTTCGATTTATTTTACGTGTGAGGAAACTTTGTGGTTACCCCGCGCGACATATAAAATTTTTAATAATAATAATAATAAAACAACATTAATAAAAATAATGATGATAAAAATCCTAATAATAATAACAGTGATTGATTCAATAAAAATGATGATTTAAACTATAAAATTTATAATAACATTAATAATAAAATTAAAAATAATTATAGAAATAACAAATTAAAGAAAATGAATTTTAATTTCATAAAATGTAAAATAATTAATTGACATAATTTATTATTATTATCTTTCACTAAAATTATTCTTAGTTCTTTACTGTGTCAGGAAACCGCACGGGGTAACCGTGCGGTTCCTAATTTTTTTAAAAAAAATAATAATACCATTTTAATGATAAAAAGATAATGGTACGGTCCACGCACGGCTCAAGAGGTTGTGTTCGAGTTATGTGGTAGCTTCAATCCCCTCCCAACGTTGTCGCACATGTACCTGGGCCGACAGTACAGTTCGCTAACTGGGTGGTGTCTGCGCACCAGCCTAAATAATAAAAATAACAATAAATAATAATTAATAGAAATTATATTATTATTATTATTATTAATCCCAATAAAATCCATAATATTATTAATTATTATTATTAAAGAAACACTTTTATCATTCATTTTAACTTCATTTCATAATTCTTTCAAGTTTTTAAATTAATTTTAAAACGGAACAGGCCGCACGGTCTCCAAATTGTGCCCTGCCCATGCGCCCGATGCTGCTTGCCCCAAAACACTGATAAAATTTAAAAAAAATTGAACAGGGTCTCCCCCAACCCCAACCTGAGCTAGAACCAAAGCCGAAATAAAACCCGGGCATGACAATTCTGTCCACCATAATGCTTTCTGCCCCTAGAAAGTCCTAGAAAGGCCTTCACCAAACATAGAAAATGATACCCCCTTCATAGTCCAAGGGGATCTCCAATGAATGAATAACATGAAAAGTCCAGAACACTATCAACAAGGGATGAGACTTAAAAATAAAACATGTAGACTAAAAATGAATCCCACGTTAAGTGTCACAAACCCCCAAAAGCTCAAACACCCCCAGTTGATCGGTCCAAAAGACAAAGGATTTTCACAACACCAAATCCTACCTTGAAACATGGATATCCTAAGCAACACCAAGCAGAACAAAAACTATCCAAATCACTGGAAAACTCTCATCTTTAAGTTTACTCATAGGAGAGCTTATCATTAGGTGGTTATACACAAAATCAACCATCACCAAACTGATATGAAGAAAAAAACTGATGTTTTGTTATTGTGTGGCCCGAATGGACCCCCCACCTTACAAAACTGTCTGATTGAAAGATAGATGTAGTTTCTCAGTTACAAGAGTTGGTGAATTAAAGATTTAAAGACATTCCCTTTTATTTCTAAAAGGAAATCTATATTTAACAAAGTTAAAAAAGGATAATTCACAAACCCTCTTTGGTTCTTAACTAAGAAACAATATTGCTTTGGATCAGGAAATATGGATATGGAAAAGAAACATTAGAAAAGATTACTTAAGAAAATATGTTACCTTAAAGCGTATAGAATCATATTTATTAGAGTATACAAGTATAAGAATGTATAAGAAATTTATAGTTTCTTTATTTGACCAAAATTGCAGCAGAAATAAAATCATGTAAGAAAACAAGAAGTAAAAAAGTACAAAATCTTTTAACCCAAAGAGATGGGTGTCCAACAACTTTGGATAAAGGTACCTTGATTTATAATTTCAAGAAAGTTTGTCTTACCCTCACCATGGTAATCCCTCGATAAGAATATCAGAATCTGTCTTACCATACCTACAAGCCCTCAAACATTAAGGTGGTCGGCACCTCTTTCTTTCTATCCCAAGAGGCCCTCTATTGGACTCATCATCAATCAGATTCAGAAAATGAATTCTAAACATATTGTTCATGGTTGAAAAGTTTTTTCACAATTCTCACAATGAATGTGAGTTTTTCTCCCTCTGGAAATCACTTAATATCCATAAAACATATAATATCTTTATATCTCTAACTCTTCAAATGAAAGAGGTATTTATAGGCATAGGATCCAACAGTCACCTCACTCCTCCAATGGTCATATTTTTCCCCAAATTTTGGAGGTCCATGTACATGCATCACTCAACCAATGGTTAGATAAAAAGAGACTATAAGAAATCATTTCATGTAAGAATAACATTAGAAACATTACTATGTTTAAGAAACTGTAATATGTAGGGAAAATAATATCATATTTAAGAAACTACGATCTAATAATCCTGAAACAATATGTTAAGAAAGTAATGTGACCATAAAAAATATGAATAATCAGAATCTAGGAAAATATGAAATCGGAGTCATAATTCTAATGAATATGAAGTCTGAATTTCGATAAATTCAGAGTCTGAATTTTAGAGAATTTTGATTTGGAATTTCATTGAATTCAAAGTCTGAATTTCAGACAATTCATTGTTTGAATTTCATAGAATATGGAGTCGGATTTCAGAGAATTCAGAGTCTGAATTCCAGAGAATTAGGAGTATGAATACAATAAGACTCGGAGTTTGAATATAGTAATACTCGGCCTCAAAAAACATGATATATTCCAAGGTTTTATGATAAGGATCCAAATTTTTTAGCTTAAGAAATAAATGGTTAGACTTGTTTTGTGAAGACATTAAATAAGATATTGAAACCAATGTTAAGAATAATACTTTTCTTAGAGAAAGAATATTTTCCTGAAGAAAATAATTCGTATTGACGGATAATTTTCCTTAAAAATGTGTTTTTGATTTTCAAAGCATAATGGAAAGGAAAATGTCATAAGGATACTTATTAATTAAACAATATCTCCCTTTTTGGATAGAACAACCAACTCTTTCTAAAAATAATATAAGGAATAATGTTTTTTCATTTTAAATGTTAAAAAAATATTTATCTCTCTTTACTTATGAACCATGATGTATAAGACTAGATCTCCCTTATGTTTTGAAATCACTAAGGATCATATTCTGTTTTTTCAGGGAGAAATTACTTCTACTTGCTTAAGAATTTTTTCTATGAGTAATTTTACCTTACTTAATCCCCCCTACTAAGGGAATTCTCTTATTTTTACATAATATTATTTTGAATATTCTTTACTCCCCCATTGTGATTTTCAAAAATGATCATATGAAAAAAATGTACCTGAAAGGTTATAAATATACAAGATAAATAGTGGAAGTATAACAAAATTTCATTATGAATGGAATAAAAATTACAAGGAGAATACAAAAAAAGATCATATTTAATGAAATAAATCATCCTTATTTTCCTTTGGCATTATATTTTTTAGGGTGACTTTCATCTTCTTCAGCTCTTTATAATCATCCTAAATTTTTTTGATCGACTGATCATGTTCCTGATTCTTCTTCTCAAGAACATTAATTCATTATTATTGGGACTTATGAAAATATGCTTGAGACTTTACCAAACCTTCTTGATGTTTGGATTATTCTTCCAACTCTTCCCTGAGTACCCTTTCCCTTTTCAAATTTAGAGAAAATGAATTTAGATTACCATTCATATCTCTATCTTCTTGGATCTGGGAATCTTTCTCTACATTTATATTATCTGAAATACTAGTTATAAGGTTCTTGATGGTGTCATATGACTTATTAAAACTTCTTTTAATGAATCTTGGAAATCATCCATGATTTTAATACCATTAATCGTTGTCTTAGAACATTTGGTTATTTCATTGCATGATCTCCTATGAGAAATATCCAATGTGAAAAGATTTGAATTCAACTTCAAAATTGATATAATTTTCCAAGAGCATGCAAATCGAATAAGACTTATGTTTGATAGTATTCTGAAGAAACTGACATCTCGAATCAATACTAGGAAATAATGGAACAGTGTTCATTAACTTTTTCAAAAATTGAACAACAAAATATTGTCCCATGCAAGATGAAGATTCGAAATCATATTCCTTTACTGGAGAGGAAATTTTATCTTTCTCTTCAGCTTTCCTCTTGGATGTTCCAATAGCATCATTCATAGATTTCATAACTACAACTTTTTTAGGTGAGTCAATAATCACTTGTTTTTATTTGTCAACTCTATAGATTGCCTTCTCGAATCTCAGATTTTTTTGCTCATTGTTAAAAACATGGATTATCTGATCATCATAATCATCATTATCAACACCATCCTTAATATCTTCAGGATGAATAAAATCTTGATTATTTCATTCATCATCAGAAGATTTATCAACCTCATCATGAACATAATCAACTTTTCCTTTTGAGATTATTTTGGTTGATTCAATTTGGGATGTTCTGATAGACAACTTGTCTGAAAAACATTCCTTCTCAGGGTATTACTCCCCCATATTTATTATATCTTCACTTTCTTCTTTTTATTATTCTTATTCTTCTTTTCTTCGTGATATAATTCTTCTTTAACTATGTGTTCTGGAATTAAAACATTATTTCCTAAAGTTTCTATTGAAAATGATTCTTGAATGAATGATTCTGGTACATGGATTTGTCGAGAAGCATTCTCTATATCTTCAAGCAAGGATTGGACTACTAAAGTATCTAACATCTTCTTTTTCAACTTTTTCTATTTATCTTTCTTCTCAAGATCTTTTGTTTCCTGAATGTTCAAGGCCTTAACCTTAGTATGGTCTAAACCAAAACATGAACCTTCCTCCTTATACTTTTTCTACTACATAAACTTAGCTACCAATTTATCAGAAAAGGCCTTTTACATTTTCATATTGGGTGGAGTTGACTAGGTTTTTGGAATAGGGGATTATTCTTTTGATTCTGGTTATTTCTGTTTTCTATTCTTTGTGGTTTTCGTGGAAGATTCACCTACTTCCCCTTTCTTTCGCAAAGGTTTAATTTCACTTTCAGAATGATGATATAACTCTCTTGACTTGAGACTAAACTGATTTTTATCTCTCTTAGACAATCATCACTCAACAACATAATCTTAAAGGTTCTGGTTTTTTGAACTGCAAGGAATATTGAATGATTCTAGAAAAACAATTATTTTCAATAGGATCGCTGGATATAAAATTATCTGCGACTTGGGGGTGACATTTTTGATATTTCTAATGGTTATAAGAATATACTTGATATGGTTTACCATTCGTAGATTCATGAAGAAATCAATAATAAAAATATCACACTTATTAATAGAAACCTTATCTCTCTTTCTCAGAATGACAAAACCTTGCATCCACAAAGCTATCAACATGTAGTTGATTGTAGGGTGATTGATTTTTGGTGACATAAATCATTCATGTCCTATAAATTTAATATCATTATCATTCTCAAAACATTCTTCCTTGTCTGGAAACATGTGAGGAAAAAATAGATTCTCTCCTTCTTAAGGAATATCCAAAATACTTGCAACTTTGTTGAATGATAAAGAGTCAATTTTACCATAGATTTTGAAAGAAACTCTTCTCTTCCTCCTTCTTCATAAAAACTTATTGAATCAAATAATTCATTAAGGATATCAGGATATACCATATCCAAATTCTGCATCTTGGCTACATAAATACTTTTTGAACTATTTTTATTTATTACTTTAGAAATAATAGAATCATACTTTAGAAAGAAATTTGGTTCGAAAATCCTTTCTCTATAAATTTTCCAATATTTGAGTTCCTTGATTGAGGCCATCTAATTCTGTGAGGAAACTTCATGAGACATATGAAATGTAAGGAAACTTCGAAATATGAATATCTGATTAGAAGGGTGAAAAGGAATCTGTGAAAAGACTGTGGAAAAACCAATGTGGGGCACGAATATGGGGAGACATTATATAGGTTTCTCAGCAATCATTCAAATTCCCAAATCATTCAAACAATTTATAATTCTAGATCTGATCTGACGGTTGGTATTAATTCCAAAGAATATCTTGAAGGTTACAATCTTGTGAGGTTTTATGTAAAAATTATATTTAAGGAAAGTGGATCTGATAAGGGGTTTTTCTTAAAACAATATAGAAATACCAACAAGTAAAAAATGAAATTAAAAATATTTAAGTAAATATACCTTCTAGATTTCTTAGAATGAATTGACCATATTGATAAGGTTCTTCTTGAAGAACATAGGTTCCAAAAAAAATATTAAGGAAAGGAAAAAAATTTAGGTTCAACAAAATTTTGTTAGGGAAAGGGAAAAAATTTGGTTCCGAAAACAAATTATTAAAGAAAGGAAAAATTTAGGTTCAGTAAGAAGTTTGTTAGGGAAAGGAAAAATTTAGGTTCCAAAATATTTTTTAGGGACATTTTTTAAACAATAAAAATGTACCCCCTATGAAAATGAGTTTCTTAATGTAAGGAGATAGGCTTTAAAAACAATGTTAATTTATCAAAGATTACCTAATGATTATCATTCATAAATTTTATTTAATTTATTAAAATCTATATGAGGGCAATGAATTTGTAAAAAAGTTATCAAGTAGATCTTGAGTTCTTCTAAATTAAAAAAATGATATCTCCTTTGAGTGTGTGATCCCTATGAAAGTGATGTCTAATACCAATGTTCTTAGTACGAGAGTGATGTGAAGGATTTTTTCATAAGGAATTTGCACTAGTATTATCACACAATATATGAGTTTTGTTAAAACTCATTCCATAGTCTATGAGTGTGAGATGCATCCATACCACTTGAGCACATCAACTTCCAGCTGCTACATATTCAGATTCAGCAAGGGAAAGTTCTACTGAGTGTTGCTTCTTGTATGACCAAGAAACCAATGAATCACTTAATAAATTACACATTCCTGATGTTTTTTTTCTTTATCCATTCTACATTCACCAAAATCATCATTAAAAAATATTTTTAAAACAGAATAATTTCCAGAAGAATAGAAAAGTCCTAAATCTATTGTTCCATTTAAATAGTGAAAAATTATTTTCACTACTTTTAAATGGGATTCATTTGGATTATATTGATATATAGAACATCTGCATACTGTAAAAATTTATTATGTAATACTATCTATTAAATTTAATAAACTTCCTATCATAACTTTGAAAGATTATTGATCTACTGGTTTCCCAAATTCATCAATATCATGAATATTTGAGGTGGGGCATTTAGTGATGTCATGCCCATACATTTTAAGAAGATATTTATTATACTTATATTGAGATATATATGTTCCTTCTCATTTTTGAGATATTTGAAAACCAATGATAAATGATAAATCACCCATCATACTCATTTCAAAATCAGATTTCATATGATTTTAAAAAGAATCAGTTAATGATTGTGGAGTTGATCTAAATATTGTGTCATTAACATAAATTTAAACAATTGAAACATTTTTATTATATTTAAGTATAAAAATAGTTGGATCAAAATTTCCATTAACATAATTGTTTTGCAACAAAAATTATGTGAGTCTATCATACCTGGATCTAGGGGCTTGTTTATGTTTACATAAAGCATTGATGTGTTTGAAAACATGTTCAGGATGTTTTGTATCCTCAAAACTGGGTGGTTTTTCAACATAAACTTCTTCTTGAACATATCTGTTAAGGAAAGAACACTTCATGTCCATTTGAAAAATTTTGAAATTAAATAATGATGTTAAGGTTAGCAGAATATGAATAGATTCATGTCAAGCTACTGAATCATATGTTTTTTATAGTTTATTCCTTCTTTTTTATTATAGCCTTTAGCAACTAATCTTGCTTTATTTCATTAAATGATTCAATTTTCATCACATTTATTATTGAAGACCTGGTTTACTCCTATTACAAATGTTTCCTTAGGTATTTCAACAATGGTCCAGACTATGTGCCTTTCGAATTCATTTATTTCATCTTGAATATCTTTAAACCAATCATCATCTGCAAAAGCTTCACCAATGATTTTAGGTTCTAATTTGGAAAGGAATTATAGATGTTATATTTTATTTCCTAAAGAAATTCTTGTCCATACAGGTTTACTTACATCACCAATGATACTATCATTTTGATGATTCTTAAGAAACAATTGATTTGGGTTTTTTAAAAGATGTTCTGCAACATATGGTAGAAAATATTCCGGGGTAAATAAATCAAAATTATTTCATGAATATTTTCCTTATTATAAAAATCTTTCATCAAATGTTGACAATTAGTTTATGAAAACACATCCTAAGATTCAGGTTTGGGTTGTTTGAAAGTAAAAAGATCAGTTTCATCAAATTTAACAAGTGTTGTTTCTTCAACAATGTAAGAAGTTTTGTTAAAAACACTTTAAGCCTTATAATTAGTGGAATAGCCCCAGAAAATCCCTTCATCAGAATAAGGTAAAAATTTATATAAGTTTAATTTAGTATTCAAGATCAATACTTTTCATAGAAATACATTAAAGTAAGAAACTTTTTATTTTTGACCTGTCCACAATTCATAAAATGTTTTATTAAGAAAAGGACTGATTAAAACTCAGTTTATAGTATAATAAGAATTACTTATAGCTTCAACGCAAAAATATTTAGAAATATAATATTAAATCAATGTGGTTCTATATGACAACCCTTCTTTTTATTACAACTTAAGCATGCTTTATTACATAAAACTTCACTTGATACAACAATGAAGATCGAGAGGTTTAGTGTCTTTGGGGATTAGGATCAGTACATAAAAACTTTAAACTTGAAATACAACATCTTTATTGAAAACTTCCTTTACATGACCACTACATTCATTCGTACTTAGCATTGCATGGGATAACCCGAGGACATGCATAAGAAAAGGGAGAGCTATAAAGCCCAGTAAGGGAGTACACAATGAATAACACGAGGAGTACAATACATGTTAGGCAATAGGAACATCAATAGAGCATTAGAGTAACATGAACATAAAGGCATGATAAAGCATGATAACCATAACATGGAAATGTGGCAACAACACTTAACATTGAATTAGCATGAGCCAAGGCTCATTGCACATGGAGCATGAGTAAACCCTCATTGCACTTGAAGCACGAGTAAACCCTCGTTCCACATGAATTAGCAAGAGTGAACACTCATTGCACATGACGTATCATGATAATATACTTTACCCAATGCATTGGAGTGCTATCAGGGCGCACCCTTCTTAAACATTTCATTTCATGCATAAGTGTGCCACATAGATCATAAAACATGGATTCATAAAACATAATCATTTATTCCACGATAAAGGAATGTGGAATTCACACATGAAACTTTACAATCAATAAGTAAATGTGCATAAAGGTGAATACCCTTGATGGAGAAATGGGCATGGTATTCACTACACAATGACATTGGCTTAGAAAATCGGTGCGATTTCGGCAGCGTAACGGCGTGACATAAGAATTCATAAAAAAGATTGATGAGAGAGAAAGGGGTTCCTCATCATATTTACATGTAATGGACAGTAAGTATGTCATATATATACATGTCCCAACAATTGAAATTGAATTTAAATTCATGATACAAAAGTATTGCTTGAATGTAAAAGAAGAGAGAGAAGTTCCTTTCGGAATTTCGGCATAGTAACGGGTGTACATGGGAGGAATTTAATGAGATGGAAAGGGTTATACCATCATTCAAAAAATAAGAGGGCAGTATGGGGGAGGTGCAAAACCATACCCCAACATTCATAATTGAAATTAAATGGGCAATACAACTTAAAGAATATTGACAAAAATGAGAAAGGAAGAAATAAACCCTTACTTGGAAGTGTGCTTCCAAAGGCTAGAGAGAGGCTTGTGAGAGGCTTCTTGGGATCTTGGAGAACCTTGGGAGTATTCTAGAGAGAGTAGGGCAGAGGTTGGACGAACTCCAAGGGATTTTAGTGAGGAGGAAGTGGGAGCTTGGGTGGGTTTATATAGGAAAGGTGAGAGAATTCTTTATTATTTAGGTTTGGGACCCCTTATATTAAAATAATCCAAACCACAAACCATCCCATGGTATTTGACCATGGTTTATGGAAAAGGAAAGAGGAAAACAATATTTTACAAGGACAAGGTCCGAAATTATTAAAAAATTAGGGTTTCTTATGTGGAGGTGAGTCACACTCCCATGGAAATTAATTTAAAAAGGCAAAGTGTTGAATAAGTCTTGAGGGCTCCATTAATGATTTGAAAAGTAAGTCAAACAAACCCAAAACCTCATTATTTTAATGATAAAACACATATTGGCCAAACATAAGGATTATGTTATTTTATTACATCACCATTGGGTCATTATGATGTCATAAAACACATTATATATTTAAATGGTATTTAATTTTTACCCAAAAATTTGACTGTCTCAGAAAATTTAGAAAAATTCACCGTTGGATAATTTCGACATCCTGATTCCAAAAATAATATTTATATTATCTAAATAATTTTCTAAATATGTGAATTTTCACTTTTAAAATAAAAACCGACATTTATAAAAAAAAATCACGGGTTTTGACAGAAATGGCTTTCAAACCTTAATAAAAATTTTAATTGCATTCATAAAATTATAAGATCATTTATACTTAACATAAATTAATTTAATATTAATAATAATATTTTATTAAAATATTATTTAATTAAAAAATCATTTAATTTAATAAAATATAATTCTTAATTAAATAATAACTAAAAACTCCATTTGTACTTTAAAAACTAATTACAATGTATCAAAAATGACTAGAAATTATATTCATTATTATATAAAAAAATAATGTACATGAACATGGTGCTACTTATTTTTTACATAACCCCTTAAAATAGCCGCACAAGACCTAAGGGTAAGGTGCACGATGGTGACAGACTCTTGGGGCGGCTCGGATAACATCGCTCGAGTGATAATTTCAATCAACTTCCACTTTTCCCGTAGATGATCACGTTCGAGCTTGACTTGATGAAGCTCAGCTTGGGCTTGTTCAAGGGAAAAGCCCAAAGACGCCACCTCTTTTCCGAGCTCTGACAAATGGGCTTCGTAAGGGGCAATTCTATTGGATGAGGCCATCGCTTCCTTTGTCTAAGTAGAAATGGGTTCGTTAAAGCCTTATATTTATACTACTCAGATGATCACTGCTCAACGGCTAAAAAGTAACAGTCACAAACCTTAACGTAAAACTAAAGAAGTTGACATCTTATAAAAACATTTTTCATAAAGAAACATTTAACTGGATCAAGAGGGATTTTCCATTAATGAAACTTTGGGTCATTACAACATTCCCCCCTTAAGAAATTTTGCCCTCGAAATTTTCCTTTTCCCACACTAAAACAAATGTGGGTAACTTAGCTTCATCATATCCTCCGACTCCCAAGATTCTTCTTCAAACTTGTGGTTTCTCCACAACACCTTGACGAGGGGCATTGTCTTATTTTGTAGAACTTTTTCTCTACGATCTAATATCTTCACTGGTTGCTCCTCATAAGAAAGATCGTCTTCTAATTGTACCACCTCGGAAGAGAGTACATGTGAAGGGTCTGGTATGTACTTCATTAAGAGGGATACATGGAAGACATCATGCACCTTGTCCATAGTAGGTGGAAGTGCTAGTCGATAGGTCACAGCCCCAACACGATCAAGAATCTCGAAGGGGCCGATGTACCTTGGACTTAACTTCCCTTTCTTTCCAAACCTCATGACCTTCTTCCATGGAGATATGCGTAAAAACACCATGTCTCCGACTTTAAACTCAAGGTCTCATCGACGATTATCTGCATAACTCTTCTGTCGACTTTGGGCAGCCTTGATATGATGCTGAATGGTTTTCACCTTCTCCACCATTTCTTCAACCATTTCTGGTCCAAGCAGCTTACGTTCACCGACCTCATCCCAACATGTCGGTGTTCTACACCTTTTCCCTTACAGGGCTTCATATGGTGCCATTTGGATGCTCGAGTGGAAACTATTATTATAAGAGAACTCAACTAGAGTAAGATGTTGATCCCATCCTCCTTTAAAGTCCATTGAGCACGCTCTCAACATATCCTCAAGTGTTTGGATAGTCCGCTCAGATTGGCCATCAGTTTGAGGATGATAGGCCGTACTGAAGTTCAGTTCAGTATTCAGAGCATGGTGAAGACTCTTCTAAAACATAAGGGTAAATCTTGGATCTCGGTCAGACACAATAGATAGTGGTACTCCATGCAACCGTACCACTTCCCTGATATATATCCGTGCCAGTTGATCCAAAGAGAAATCCTCTCGAATAGCAATGAAGTGTGCAATCTTTGTAAGACGATCCACAACAACCCAGATTGCATTTTTGCCTTTGGATGTCCTTGGAATTCCAGTGATGAAGTCCATGGTGATGTTCTCCCATTTCCATTCTGGTATGGGAAATGGTTGCATCATCCCCTTAGACTTCTGCCTCTCTGCCTTCACTTGCTGACACACCAGGCACTTTGATGTATATTCAGCGATCTCCTTCTTCATATTATCCCACCAAAAGTTTTCTCGGAGATCTCGATATATCTTTGTTCTCCCTGGGTGAATAGAGAAATTTAAACTATGTGCATCATCCAAAAGTTCCTTCTTCAGCTCCGAACTTGATGGAACACATAGTCTTTTCCCAAACCGCACAATTCCTTCTTCATTAACATTAAACTCTGAGGATTTTACCTTTTTGATAGCTTCCACTTTTTCTTGGATTCCTGCATCATCCTTTTGAGCATCCTTTATACTTTCCAAAAGAGATGGTTGAGCAATCATTTGTGAAAGGATTGATGATGTTCCCTTCTTTATAATTCCCACATCCATCTTCATCAAGTCTAAGAAGATTGGATCCTTATCAATTCTCATCATTGATAGAATAACTGGATCCTTTCTACGTAGGGCATCCACCACCTTGTTCGCTTTTCCAGGGTGGTAATGTATTGAACATTCATAATCCTTGATGAGCTCTATCCATCTTCTCTGGAACATATTAAGCTCTTTCTGTGTGAATATATATTTAAGACTCTTGTGGTCAGTATATATCTCACATTTCTCTCCATAGAGATAATGCCGCCAGATTTTCAAGGCAAAGATCACCGCCACCAACTCCAGATCATGCGTTGGATAGTTTCACTCATGTATTTTCAACTGCCTTGAGGCATAGGATATAAATTTATCATTCTACATCAGCAGACATCCTAATCCCTTATTCGAAGCATCACTGAATACCACAAAAAGCTCCCCACTTGTGGGTAAAGTGAGCACGGGTGCAGTGATAAGCCTCATTTTCAACTCCTTGAAGCATTCTTTGCATTCATCACTCCAAGAAAACTTTACTCCCTTTCGAGTTAGCTTGGTAAGAGGGTTGTACAATCGTGAGAAATTTCTCACAAATCATCAATAATATCCAACTAACCCCAAGAAGCTACGGATATTAGTTACCGATGTTGGCCTCGGCCATCCCTCAATTGCATCTGTTTTGGAGGGGTCCACAGATATCCCATTGCTTGTGATGATATGGCCCAAGAATGAGACTTCCTTCAACCAGAACTCACACTTGTTGTACTTGGCATAGAGATTCTCCTTGCGCAAAGTCTCCAGTACAGTTCTTAAATGCTCCTCATGGTCCTCCTTGGTTTTGGAGTATATTAGAATATCATCTATAAAGACTGCCAAAAATTTGTCTAGGTAATCTCTAAAGACACTATTCATCAAGTCCATGAATATTTCTAGAGCATTGATGTGTCCGAAAGGCATTACTATGAATTCATAGTGCCCGTACCTTGTACAAAAAGCAGTCTTGGGGGTATCTTCCTTCTTCACCCTTACTTGATAATATCCCGACCGCAAGTCCACCTTGGAGAAGTATTGTGCTCCACACAGCTGATCAAACAAGTCATCGATTCTTGGGAGAGGATACTTGTTCTTTATCGTGATTTTGTTAAGTTCACGATAATCGATGCAAAGCCGCATTGACCCATCCTTATTCTTGACAAAGAGGACTGGTGCACCCCATGGTGATGCACTTGGGCGTATAAACCCTTTATCCAGATTCTCCTGTAGTTGTTTATTCAGCTCTTCAAGCTCAACAACAGCCATTCTATATGGAGTCTTGGTTATTGGTAGTGCCCCAGGTATAAGTTCAATTGAGAACTCAACATCTCTTCTTGGAGGAAGACCAGGAAGTTCCTCGGGAAATACTTCAGCGAATTCCCTCACAATATGTATTTCTTCAAGGGTGGTTTCTTCCTTGGACTCAATCATCTAAGCTATATATGCGTGCTCATAAGGCAGTAATATCCATGCTTGAGATGATGGAGCTAAAGGAGATTCATCTTCCTCCTGACAATTGTAAAGAATCGGGGGTCGATTCTCCATATGGAGTGTGATTTTCCTCTCCCGAAAATTTATGTTGGCTCTATATAAGGAAAGCCAATCCATGCCAAGAATTGCATCAAATTTCACCAAAGGGAGTATGACGAGGTTCACCGGGAAATTCAATCCACAGATTTTAATAGGGGAGGACTTATACTCATGGGATGAAATGATTGCCCCATTTTCCGTACTCACCAACATCTTTACTTCCATGATTTGTGGTGGTGCAGGGATTGTTCTACTAAACTTTTGAGATATAAAAGAATGCATAGAACCTGAATCAAAAAGTACATTCGCTATTATTGAATGAATAACCAGCGTACCTATCACCACTTCGTTGTCGGGGTTCACTTCGGCAGAAGTGATGGAAAAAGTTCTTCCTTGCTGTCTTGGAGGTTGATGGTTGCCTCTGATAACCCTTGGATTAGGGCACTGATTTTCAAAATGACCCGGTTCGTTGCATTTGTATCATTGAACAACGCGTTGAGGTTCGAACGGTGCGTTCCACTCCTCTTTCGCAGCCGCGGGTCCTTCATGATGACAGTTAACAGCTAGGTGCCCTTCTCTTCCACACTTGAAGCATTTTCTTGTCTCCCTAAGGCAATTTCTAGGGTGCTTCTTCCCACACTTTTGGAAAGTGGGGTGCTGGAATTTCTTAGCGCCTTTGGATTTATCCATTGGACCACCAGCATTGAAGTCCACCTTACGCTTCTTGTCCCCATGATACCCCTGTGATTCTCCGATCTCCATTTCAACCTTGAGGGAACATCGGACAATTTATTCATAGCTGTCGAAGTCACAGATCGCTAATGCATTCGGCAAGCTAGGCTTCAGCCCACCAAAGAAGCGGTCAACCTTGAATTCAGGGTTAACGAAAAAGCTGGAAGCGTATCGTGCAAGCCTTGTGAATTTTTCCTCGTACGCTCCCACAGATTCTTCATCTTTCTGTTTCAGGGAAAGGAAGTCCCTTTCCATCTTAAGACGGAGGGTTCATGGAAAATATTTATCGAAAAACATCTTCCATAATTCCTTCCATTCCAAAGCCTCGATCTCCTCCTCAGGCTTCGTATTTTTGATCAACGTCCACTATTGATCAGCTTCACCCTCCATACGATAAGCTGCCATGAGAACCTTCTCTTTTTCAGAGCATTGGAGGATGGAGAATATCTTTTCAATGGAGTTGATCCATTGTTCAGCGATCGTGGGATCGGATGATCCACTAAAAGTTGGAGGCCTTTGTCTCATGAAGCTTTCAATAGTGACTTGTTCTTTCTTAGGGGGGGTTGAACGTTCCTCTTGACCAGTGTTTCTATTCAAAACTTGAGTTAGCTGAGAGATAAGCGTGACAAAGTTCGTGATTCCCGCTCCCATTGGATTGGGCATCTCATAAGTACAATCATCACACTGATCTTCACAACGGTTGTTATCCCGAGTTCTCCTCTTACCGACCATTGGCTGGAATAAAAGGAAAGTTAGGGGTAACACATAAAGGGTAATCCAAAGACAAAAGTTGATGACTTATAAATAAACTTTAATCTCTTTAACTCATGAGTCTATAGGATTCAATCCAGGCTTTTCATGATCTTCCTTCTAACATATATTTTTAGGGGCATTTTTCCCTTAATAAGGGTTCATACTAAGACTATGAATTTATCAAAACATATCTCCCAAGAGTGTCATAACCAAGAGTGCAGCAAGGCCCATTGTCGTGCACCAGTTCCCGTTCGATTCTAGCTCAAAGCGGTGTTTTCGGGTTTTACCCCTAGGATACATCTGTGCCAGAGCCGCCTCTACCTGCTCGTATCCAGACAGGGATGTATTTGTTTGATAAACCACTTACATAGTATTTACCAAAACTTAGGGATGCTTTTATTATACTTAGTCTTGTATCTAAGGCTTTACTAGGGTTTCCTAATCCCAAAAATAACTAAACCTATCCTCTGATACCAACTATGACAACCCTTCTTTTTATTACAACTTAAGCATGCTTTATTACATAAAACTTCACTTGATACAACAAAGAAGATCGAGAGGTTTAGTGTCTTTGGGGCTTACGATCAGTACATAAAAAATTTAAACTTGAAATACAACATCTTTATTGAAAACTTCCTTTACATGACCACTACATTCCTTCGTACTTAGCATTGCATGAGATAACCTGATGACATGCATAAGAAAAGGGTGAGCTATAAAGCCCAGTAAGGGAGTACACAATGAATAACATGAGGTGTAAAATACATGTTAGGAAATAGGAAAATCAATAGAGAATTATAGTAACATGAACATAAAGGCATGATAAAGCATGATAACCATAACATGGAAATGTGGCAACAACACTTAACATTGAATTAGCATGAACCAAGTCTCATTGCACATAGAGCATGAGTAAACCCTCATTGAACTTGAAGCACGAGTAAACCCTCATTGAACTTGAATTAGAATGATTCAACACTCATTGCACATGACGTATCATGATAATATACTTTACCCAATGCATTGGAGCGCTATCAGGGCACACCCTTCTTAAACATTTCATTTCATGCATAAGTGTGCCACATGGATCATAAAACATGGATTCATAAAACATAATCATTTCTTCCACGATAAAGGAATGTGGAATTCACACATGAAACTTTAAAATCAATAAGTAAATGTGAATAAAGGTGAATACCCTTGATGGAGAAATGGGCATGGTATTCACTACACAATGACATTGGCTTAGAAAATCGGTGCGATTTCGGCAGCGTAACAACGTGACATAAGAATTCATAAAAACGTTTGATGAGAGAGAAAGGGGTTCCACATCATATTTAAATGTAATGGACAGTAAGGATGTCATATATATACATGTCCCAACAATTTAAATGGAATTTAAATTCATGATACAAAAGTATTGCTTGAATGTAAAAGAAGAGAGAGAAGTTCCTTTCGGAATTTCAGCATAGTAACAGGTGTACATGGGAGGCATTTAATGAGAGGGAAAGGGTTCTCCCATCATTAAAACAATAAGAGGGCTGTATGGGGGAGGTGAGAAACCATACCCCAACATTCATAATTTAAATTAAAAGGGCAATACAACTTAAAGAAAATTGACAAAAATGAGAAAGGAAGAAAAAAATCCTTACTTGGAAGTGTGCTTCCAAATGCTAGAGAGAGGCTTGTGAGAGGATTCTTGGGAGCTTGGGGCACCTTGGGAGGATTCTAGATAGAGTAGGGCAGAGGTTGGATGAACTCCAAGGTATTTTAGTGAGGAGGAAGTGGTAGCTTGGGTGGGTTTATATAGGAAAGGTGAGAGAATTCTTTATTATTTTGGTTTGGGACACCTTATATTAAAATAATTCAAAGCACAAACCATCCCATGGTATTTGCCTATGGTTTCTGGAAAAGGAAAGAGGAAAAAAATATTTTACAAGGCCAAGGTCCGAACTTATTAAGAAATTAGGGTTGCTTATGTGGAGGTTTGTCACACTCCCATGGAAATTAATTTAAAAAGGCAAAGTGTTGAATAAGTCTTGAGGGCTCCATTAATGATTTGAAAAGTAAGTCAAACAAACCCCAAACCTCATTATTTTAATGATAAAACACATATTGTCCGAACATAAGGATTATGTTGTTTTATTACATCACCATTGGGTCATTATGATGTCATAAAACACATTATATATTTAAATGGTATTTAATTGTTACCCAAAAATTTGACTGTCTCAGAAAATTAAGAAAAATTAATCTTTGGATAATTTCGACGTCCTGATTCCAAAAATAATATTTATTTTATCTAAATAATTTTCTAAATATGTGAATTTTCAGTTTTAAAATAAAAACCGACATTTATAAAAAAATTCACGGGTTTTGAAAGAAATGGCTTTCAAACCTTAATAAAAATTTAAATTGCATTCATAAAATTATAAGATCATTTATACTTAATAAAAAATTAATTTAATATTAATAATAATATTTTATTAAAATATTATTTAATTCAAAAATCCTGTAATTTAATAAAATATAATTCTTAATTAAATAATAACTAAAAACACCATTTGTACTTTAAAAACTAATTACAATGTATCAAAAATGACTAGAAATTATATTCATTATTATATACAAAAATAATGTACATGAACATGGTGCTAATTATTTGTTACATAACCCCTTAAAATAGCTGCATAAGACCTAAGGGTAAGGTGCGTGATGGTGACAGACTCTTGGGGCGGCTCAGATAACATCGCTCGAGTGGTAATTTCAATCAACTTCCACTTTTCCCGTAGACGATCACGTTCGAGCTTGACTTGATGAAGCTCAGCTTGGGCTTGGTCAAGGGAAAAGCCCAAAGACGCCACCTCTTTTCTGAGCTCTGACAAATGGGCTTCATGAGGGGCAATTATACTGGACGAGGCCATCACTTCCTTTGTCTTAGTAGAAATGGGTTCGTTAAAGCCTTATATTTATACTACTCAGATGATCACTGCTCAACGGCTAAAAAGTAACGGTCACAAACCTTAACGTAAAACTAAAGAAGTTGACATCTTATAAAAACATTTTTCATAAAAAAACATTTAACTGGATCAAGAGGGATTTTCCAATAATGAAACTTTGGGATGTTACATTCTATTTATCTATTGAAGAATTTTATTTCTTCTTTCAACAAAACAATTTAGTTGAGAAGCTCTTAGAGATGACAAGTTATGAGTAATTCCTTTCTTACTACAAAAATTTTCAAAATCTGAATTTTTTAATTCTCCCCCATTATCACTATGAATTGTTATCAACGTAATTATTTTCTCATTTATAAATTTTTATAAAAATATTTAAAATAAAAAAAGGCATCATATTTCATTGTTATAAAATAGACCCTTGTAAATCAAGTGTAATCCTCAACAAAAAAAAATACATAGTATTTTCATCCAATACATCAAGTTTATGTTGGACCAAAAAGATCCACATACACTAGCTATAATGCATCAAAACATGAGACTTCAATGGTTTATTTTAAATCTTGACTTATGTTTCCTTCCATTTTGAAAAGGATCCAAAACTTTTGAAGAATCAAATCTATGTTCTGGTAGATCTTTAACATGTTTTTTGTTTGAGAGTTTTAATAGATTAATAAGGTTACAGTGTCCTAGTATTCTATTATATAACCAATATTGATCATCCATTTCACTAAGGAAAGGTAGATCTTGTCTTCTAATGTCTTCTTTGATCAGTGTATAAATATTCTTGTGCCCATGGGCTGAGAGAATAAACTCTTCCATGGAATTGTGTACTAAGAATTTATCATTCCTATAATTCAAAAGTTAACCATCATCACATAATTTTATTTTTCTAATAATGTTGTGTTTAATACCATTAACAAATAAAACATTTGAAATTAAATCATTTCCAAGAATAACAATGTTACATATTCCTAAAATTTCTCTCTAAGCATTATCTACAAAAGTTACTTTTCCTCATTTTGTCTTTATAATATTTTCAAAGAAGACTTTTTACCGGTCATGTTCTGTGAACATTCATTATCCATATACCATGTCTTATTGTTGTAGCTTCCATTATATTCCTGAAAATTAAATTTATAGTCTTTTTGAATCCAAATATTTTTGGATCCAGAAATTTCAGAAAGTAAAATCATAGAAATCCACATTTTATTAGAAAAATAATCTTTATGAAAACATAAGGATTGGGTTTTATTTAATGAAAAAAATTTCTCCAAATTTCCACAACATTGGCACTTAGTGAAAAAAGGAGAACTTTGGGGAAGAAAATAGTTATGAATAGAAACTAGTTTTGAACGAGTATAACAAAATCCATAATTATTCTTAAGAGGATGAAGTTTTGAATACATGTTATTAGATTCTTTATTTCCTTACATAAAATTTGATAAAATATTATTTATGTAAAATATTTTTTATTTTAATATGACGACTAAATTCATATCCTCAGTCATTATTCTTGGGTTTTGAGTTATTTTCTTAAATATTTTTCTTAGAAATAAAATTTTCAAGATTCTTAAAATTTTATCATTATCATAATTAACATACTTAAGGTTTAAAGAAATATTTTCAAAATAAAAAATGTTTTGATCAAGTTCCTTTGATATATTTGATACTTATTTTGTTAAAATTGACATTTTAGAATTTTATTTTTCTAACTTCTTTTTTATCTTATAGGTCTCATTCTCATGTAATTTAAAAAATCTAGAAACTTCTTCAAATGAAGGTATGTCATTGTATTTTGATGAATAATATTATTCATCCAATGACTCCTAATATTCTTCATTATAAAAATTAGCATTTAAAGAAATATTGGTTAAGGATTCATCATTGTGTACCTTAGCCATAAGACATTGATTTTCAAAAGGTAATATGACTATAAGACTAATATTCTTTTGACTAGAAGATTCATAATCTGATGATTCATCTAATGAATCACCACCACTGGCTCTCTATGTGTCACTAGCCTTGAAAACAATCTTAGCCTTAAATTTTTAGTACTTATTTCTATTCCATTTATAATAAATTTCCATGTTTCCTTTTCTCTTAAGAATAAGACAATCAATTTTGATATTTCTAGCCCTTTTTCATTCATAACAAGTTACTTTAGAATATTTCTTGTTCTTTCTCTCATTCTTCTTATATCTATACTGAAAATATTTCATTCCCAAAATCGTGTTCATCATTTGGGAAATATTGGATTGTTCATTCTCATACTGATCAATGTCACTTGATTCAAGTATTAAAACAGCTTTCTTAGCTTGATATATAGTTACACTTTATGGATTCTTAGATTAAGACATAGTGGTAAAAGATACACTTTAATTAACATTATTATTTTGATTGATATATGCATATCCCTTCATTATTATTTCATGATGAATAAGGGTTCCAAATAACTCATCATGAGTAATGTTAGATACTTTCGTATTTCCATCAATAGTAGTCATTTTCAATTCCCACTCATTGGGCATAATATCAATTATAATGTCTACAAGAACCTCATCATCAAGTCCTTTATATCCCATAGATAGAATATAGTTGATTATAGTCATAAATCTTTGTTGTACATTGCAAACTAGTTCTCCATAAGGAAATAAAAATCCATGATTTTCAACGTTCAACATTGCTTTTCTAATTTCAATCACATTAAAAGTTCCAAAGTGTGTAAGTTCAATTTTCTTCTACATTCTATTGGATGCATAACAAGAAGATATTTGACAGTAGATATTCCTGGTCATGGAATATAAAAGAGTATTGTGTACCTTGTAGTTTAGTTCATATTCATGTTTTCCTTAATTTGTGAAGGTTTTAATTTCATTGCTAGGAATTTTTGAATCACCAGTTATCCTGAAAAAGTTATAGACACTTGTATTGATAATGAATGTTTTAATCCTATCTCTCCTGTACTCATAATCATTACCATCAAATATTGGTGTTCGGTTTGGATTCAAATTTTCTATAGATCTGATATTCATTACTGCCATTGTATAAGAAAATATCTTTTCCACAAAACTTTTTAGTAGAAAAGAATATAAAAAATCTTCAAGAAAATATAGATGAATAAGAAAAATTCAGCAAAAAAACATATATTCATGTAAAATTATTTTAGAGACTTCCTATGGTACCAATTTTGGGATCAAAATATAGATGTAGATGCTCAATTACAAGAGGGTTAAATTTTATGATTAAAAAATTCCCTTTTAAGTCTAAAAAAATCTATGTTTAACAAAGTTAAACATGGTGAATTCACAAACCATCTTTGGTTTTTAACCGAGAAACAATCTTTCTCAGGATCTAAAAATATGGATCCAGAAAAGAATCTTAAGAAAGGATTACTTAGGGAAAGATTCTACGTTAAATCATATGGAATCTTATTTATTGGAGTATACAAGTATAAGAATGTATAATAAAGTTATACATTCTTTATTTAACTAAAATTGCAGCAGAAATAAAAAATTATTATAAAACAAAAATAAAACAAGTGGGAAATCTATTATCCCAAAGAGGAGGTTATAAAATACCTTCGATAAAGGTACCTTGATTTTTATTTTCAAGAATATATGTCTTACCCTCACTAGGGTAAGTGCTCTAAAAGAATATCGAAATCTATTTTGATATCCCCAAAATACATTGAACTTTATGGTAGTCGATACCTCTATCTTCTTATCCCAAGAATCCCTCGATTGTAGTCAAAAACTACTAGATTTTCACAAGGTATGATGAAAAAGTTATTCATAGTTCACACAAATCATGAGAGTTTTTCTCTCTCTATAAATCACTTCAAAACAACACATCACATAATTTTTATATCTCTGTAACTCGTCAAATGTGTGTGGCATTTATAGGCATAGGTTCCAATGGTTGGCTCCCTCCTACATCATTTATATTTTTCCTAAAATCTCAGAGGGACTTGTACATGTGTCAAACAACCAACGATTAGTTAAAAAGAGATTTTAAGACATCATTTTGTGTAATAAAAACCTTATAAACATTATCATGTTTAAGAAACAATAATATGTAAGGAAAACAATATCATGATAAAGAGACTAGGATCCAATAATATTGTAACAATGTGTTTTGAATGTAATGTAACTTTAACAAATATGAATAATTGGAATCTGGGAAAATTATAAATTGGAGTCATAATTATATAAATTTGGAGTTCGAATTATGAGGAATTTTTAGTCTAAATTATGAGTATTTCGAGGTCTGAATTCTGAGGAATTTAGAGTCAGAATTTTGAGGAATTTAGAGTATTTATTTTAGAAAATCCAAAAACTGAATTTCATAGAATTGAGAGTTCAAATTTCAGAGAATTTGGAGTCTAAATTTTTGAGAATTTGGATTCTGAATTTCAATGAATTCGGATTCTGAATATAGTAAGACACATCCTCAAAGAAACTGAATGATTCTGAGGTTTTTAGATAAGGATCCATATTTTTTTTTTCTTAAAAAAAATCTTTATACATGGTTTAAGAAGACATTAAATAAGTTATTGAAACCAAGGGTAAGAATAAACCTTTTCGTATAAAAAGAAAATTTTTCATAAGAAAATAATTCTTAAAGAATGATAATTTCCCTTAAGAAATGTGTTTGAGATTTTCAAAAAAATAATGGAAAGGAAAAATTTATAAGAATATTTATTGACTTAACATAAACTTGTTCACGCTGAATTAGATGAGACCAGTGATGGGTCTCCCCACCATAAGAACTGATGAGATGAACCAAACTCCAATACATTAAACATGAACCAAAATCCCCCACCATAAGGGGAGAGGAGGTAAGGACCCAACTAATAGAGCATCAAAACTACTACCATCGCTATACCAATAACATCACACCCTCAGAAGAACACACATCATGACACACTAATGACAGACATTAAACCAGGGTCTTTTTACATCATTGGGGTTCTCCTAACTTTATTACAGCTTCACTATGGGACCTATAGTTGGAGATCGGATGAGTGAGGCAACTTTCTATTTGTAGTCAGGTGTTAGAAACTCCCAAACATAACACACGAATCAAAATTTCATAAAACATAATTTTATTAAAATAAAAGTTTCAAAGGGTTCAGTAATAACCATTCTTAAAACCAAAGAAAAACAAACATCGCAAAACCCCACCATGCACGACTATTACATCCAAGGAAGATCATTAAGAGAACCCCCAAAATGATCCCCAACATTACCCTACTCTTGTGGGCGAGCTGAGGTGACCCTTGCAGAGTTGGGTCTGGCTTCACGACATTTCTTGGAAACATAAAAATATAACCATTGTAGGTGACCCAAGTGTCCACGGGTGTGGTGGGTTCTTAGAACACTCGGGAATGTCAAGTTTTTTAGACCGTACTTACCACACTAATGATAGATCACAACATTTCCTAATAAAGAATTTGACTGCAGGTCTGAAGGAATCTTAATTCCCCTACCAACGCCACCAGCATTATGTTCTTTCCCATTCTTATTACTGGTATTCTTTTCACTGCATCCCAAGGATAAAGGACGATTCTCCATCCAAATTACTCTTGTTAACTCATCTTCAAAATTAAAGGCTCACCTCACAACATCTTAGAAGGTTGTTAGGTTGAGCTATGCCACATTCGACTGCAGTTCTGGCCAGAGCCCAAACTCAAATTGACATTCCTTATTGGGAAAGTTTTCAAAAAACCATTGGTCATATGGAACTAGGTCTAAGAAGTGTCAATCGAATTCTATTATTGATCCAAAACCTTATTAAAGACAACAAAACTCTATTCTCTTCCTCATATTCATCAACTCAGAGAAGTATTGTTAGATAAATGATTACTTAATGAACTCCCATGTGAGATATTCTTGAGGCTTGCTTCAAGAGACATACTTACACCATTTCAATGTTGGACCTTCAAGAATAATGGTTGCCAACTTCACCTTCAATGACTCAGGTAGTGCGAGAAAATATAAGTTCCTTTCAGTCATCCGCAACCACTCTTCTGCCTTAAGGGGATCTACTTGGCCATAAAAGTGTGGAGGGTTCAACTTCCAAAACTCAAATATTTAGTCTACAGGTTGATCAACTGGAGTGCTCTTTAGAGATGCACCACCCATAGAGGTTCTTTGAGGATCCATTGAATATTCCTAAGGGAAGACACTAAGAAACAAAGAAGCAATGAGTTTTGAGAAAACATGGTCGTTTCTATTTTAAATTCAACATTAAAAATTTCCAAAATAAAACTTTACAAATCAATATTTAGAATTAAAGAAGACCCAAACTATTTACTACGGGAAACTAATGTTGATGGGTGACTCGCACTTATGGTTGTTGGTCGTACCCTTGTCACGCCACCATCACAGAGAGCATTATAGGGTAATGTCTTGGGCTCTACATGGATTTCTGGGCCCTATGATCTCACAAAGACCACTTTCCAAACTCCCTTTTCATTTTCCAATATAAAACAATTCAAAAAAACCAAAAGACACCAAAAACTCAGACATCCAATTGTTACCCAACATTCGGAACGAGCAAGGGTTCATGAAATCCTCCTATCCCTATGCCACAAGTTCCAAAATTTCAACTCCTTCTACCTTGACATCCCAAAATAATTATGGGAGCTCTAAAATGAAAGGTCCACTCAAGAGTTGACCTTATTTGATACCATTTTTTCATGAACCAACCAAGTTCATCCCCGAACCAGTCACTTGAGTCGATATGTGGCATGACCTGAAGGGCATTCTTGATCCCCCAGGGATGCCAAAAAGTACCATGGGAATCTATAAAGACATAGAGAATGATTTTGACCTATAAATATAAAAAAGGAAACTGAATAAATATTGGCGCCAATATCTCAAAGAGATTTCTGATCTTTACAATCATTTCAATTAAAGAAAAAAAAAACGAACTGAAAAATTGAAAAAAAAAATAGAATAACTAAACTTAACATGACACCCATGAAATATTCATGTGACGAAAAGAGACACTCTTCAATAAAAAACCAACTATCTCACACGAAGAACGAGCTCTAGTTGAACTTGTAAAAAAATAAAAACAAGAAAATACTATAAGAATGAGTATTAAAACTCAGTAGTAATTCCCAAAAATCTATTTTCAAAACACTTCCATTAAATAAAGATTTTACTAATTCTATGTTTGAACTAAATTATATAAAATATGGGCTTGAAACACACTTTTAATTTCTAAAACAAGTAACAATCCATTTCCCTCTTTATTTTAAAAACAAGTTTAATGTTTGTAGGAAGAGGTGCATACATTATTAAAACATTTTTACAGCCATTATAAAATCCAAATTTATTTTTTAGACAAGATAAAACCCACACAAGATAGACAACAAAAAACAAGGGAAATGGAAATGTTTCACACACGGACCAACAACCGATCTAGGCACATCAATCATCAGCCACAAACAAATGAGCACTGAAGGAAATAGGGTTCAAACCCAGGAGCTCATGAACAGTCTATAATATTTTATACATGTGACTCATGCATAAGGCATTCCCTACTCAATGAAATCTTAATTCCCTAATGTCCAACCATCACCATACATGGCCTGGTCTAGGGGGCCAATCCCATAGCAATGATAACCTAAATATTCACCTTCCATGGGCCACTAGCACGTGCGTAATCTAAACTAGTACAACAATCATTCACAAAAAATCACTTACTAAGCTAGGTTCCAATAGAGTGTACTAAGTGGGGTTACCATAAATATCAAACAAGAAACCAATATCAAGAAAAAGTCTAACATAGAACAACTCACATAATAAATAACCCACAAGACACTCCAAGGATCAGTCCCATCAGGGTTTTAAAAACAACTCAAATTCTTCAAGAGCCAAATGGGTCTTATGTAAATTTTAAAAATGCATCATTTCTCAATATAAACCAATACATTTGTTCACGCATTAGAAGAAAAAATTTCTCATGAAACCAGAACCACACTTGAAAATTCATGTATTATGTTGAAAAGGCCAAATAGGCATCTTATCATTAATGTGTGACAATTCATCATGAAAAATAATTTTAGTGAAATGCATAAAAAATAGCTTCCTTTACAGCAAAAAAATATTCTAAAAATATTTATTTAATATTATATCCCATTTATTGAAAATTAAGGAACTACAAGTAAATTAATAAATTTCTGAATTTAATGGAAGGTGCGGTGGGGAACCTATCTCGACTCGCAGCTCAATCACAACCACATGAAATGCCTTGCAGTTTTGCACAAATACACACAACCAGCTAACTACAGTATCACGTGTTTTCCTTGCTGACAACAATCGCATAACTACTAAAAACACATAAACAATGGATTCAAATAATCCAAATGAATAAATAGAGAAAAACCCACCATGACACCAGTGCAGGAAAATAGGAACAAACCCAAACCGCTCAACTTCTGCGGCGGACATTCTTGAGGTGCCCAATTGAAAATAAATAGTGTAGCTAGACACGTGAGTGAAGGAGGTAGAGGTTAGTGCGGGGGTGTGGTCAATCTGTAGAGTTGCATGAAAGGAAAAACTATTGGTGAGTATGATGGTGATAGACGTGGCTTGGCTGGGAGAGCATGTCGTGGTCGGACATGAGGTGCTTCGAGCTGGAGGCGCGTGCATCGCCCCGATGGGGTGGCTGGCGAGAGTAGCTGGGGTTTTGGTTTAGGAGGCTGGAGGGGCCACCGCTTGAAGGGATCACCAGACGGAGCGACGCTGGCCGAAGACGCGGTCGTCAGACTGGCGTGCCAACATGGTGATGCCGGCCAGATAGGGGGTGTCGGCGAGGCGAGGCCGCCAGTCGGAATGGGGAACACCGTCTGGATGGGCGGATGGAGGCGAGGGTACTGGCTAGAGACAAAGTGTAGAAGAAACCCTAAAAACAAATCAAATAAGAACATAACAAGGAACCTAATTATAGCTACAACAACAACAACAACAATAATAGTTATTTAAATAACCTAATAACAATAATAATAATTATAACAATTTTTAACCTTATTAATAACAAAAACATAATGATTAAAATATCAATATTCAATTTATTTATTAGTGATATTAATATCAACAATTTTTTATATAATAGTGATAACAATATTTTTTAATAATACAAAAACAAAAAAAATATTAATAATAATACTATTAGTCACAACAACAATAATATTATTATTATAGGTAAAACATTTACTTCAATTTAATTTATGTGTGTGGAATCCACATGGTTACCCCGCGTGGCTCATAAATTTTTTAATAATAATAATAATAACAAAAGGAAAATTAATAAAAATATTGATGATAAAAATATTAATAATAATAACTATGACCGATTGAATAAAATTGTTGACTTTAATTATAACATTTATAACAACCTTAATAAAAATTATAGAAACAAAAAATTTAATAAAAAGATTGTTATTGTTCACAAATGTAGAACACTTACTTAACATATTTTATTATTATTATTATCATCATTAAACTACTACTTATTTCTTTAATGTGTCTGGAAACCATGCGGTTACACCATGTGGTTCAAAAAAAATTAACAAAAAAAAGATGACAACCATTTTAATGATAAAAAGATAACGACATGGTCCGCGCACAGCTCTGTGGGTCGTGCACGAGTTGTGTGGTAGCCTTTGTACCATCTCGAGGCTGTCTCAAAGGTACTCGGGCCAACCGCATGGTCCACTAACCATGTGTTTCATGCGCACTAGCCTAAATAATAAAAATAACAATAAATATTAGTTAATATCAACAACAACAATAATAATCCCAATAAAATTATTAATATTACTAATTATTATTATTATTAATGAAACACTTAAAAAATTTGTTTTAACTTTATTTCATTATTATTTTGAATTTTGAATTTTATTTGAAAACCATGCAGGCCGTATGATCTCCAAACCATTCCATTCCCTTGCACCCAGTTGCCCTAGGCCCAAAACACGAATAAAAATTCAAAAATTTGAACAAGGTCTCCACCAACCCCGACCAGATATAGAACCCATGAATAAATAAAACCCATGTGTGTCATTCCTAAAAAAACATTTTAAATTATTTTTAAATCATACTTTATAATATTCCAAGGTTATTTTCAAAGAAAAGGGTTTTGATAATATTTTTAATTTTAAAAAGTTTTCTCAAAGTGGAAAGGATATTTTCCTAAATAAATTATCCAAGTGATCTTTCAAAATTATTTTCCATCAATGATGGAAACCTTTGATGTTAATTAGGATTTATTGTGGATATGATTGAATGATACCATTATTATTATTTCTAAATACAGTTAATGTTTATATTGATTAAATGTTCATAAAACCCATTTATTTTTCAGGGGTTATGCTATGGTGAATTGATGAAATGTTTATGAACTTGTTTTCCTTACATAGGTTATGATGTGTTGAAATAATGAATGTTTTATGATATTGTGGAATAGATAAGTATGGATTTTATTTTGAGATGGGGTGGACCTATATATAACTCTGATTAATTGGGTAAACATAGATAACTCTTATCTAAATATGATTTTCATAAACCTGATTACATGATCCCATTTTATGTGTGAACCTGATTACATGTTCAGGATGTTATGCATGAACCTGATTATATATTCACAGTTTTTTGGATGGATATTTATTTCATGTCTATAAGGTTATTCATGTACTTGGTTTCATGTCCATAAGTTATTTCGATGTCTTGATTTCATGTCCTCAACGTAATGAGTGAACCTATTTTTATTTATACATTTTCACAATGTTATAATCATTTGTGTATTCCCAAAATATATGTCTTATGGAAATGTTATGTTATCATATATAATGTTCATTTATTCAATTATGATTCATGTATTATGAATTGATAATCTTTATGAAATGAAATAATATTTTGATCATTGATATGTAGGGTGTAGTTTTCATATGTTATTATCTTATTCTCATACACTTGATATCATGAAATATTTATGTATTTACCACTTTTACCCTTTCTAAACATCTGATTTCACACTTTATTATTTTTTTTACAATTTTATGAAGAAATATATTAAATAGGGTATGATTTTTAAGAGAACAAAAATGGATGATCACTATGGAAGATGTTGAAGATCTTTCGCTAAATAAGAATATTGTGTATCAATTCACCAAATGAACTAAGTTATTATGATACTTAGATATATATTTGTGAAATGAAATGTATATTATTATATTAGGATGTTATATCTGGGTATGGGAATAATGGTTCTCTATGCTATGGATATTAAGTGAAATGTATTATATGAGAATAAGGTAGGTTTCTTCATGTATAAATTTTTAAATCTAAAACCATTTGTGTTTATATATCATAAAACCAACTATTGAATGTTTTTGATACTATGGTATGAATATATAATGGTTCATTATAAATTTAAATTATTTTTTTCATGAGTTTCATTAAGTGTAAAAGGGATCCTTCACCTCTAAATGATTTAACTCAATTTTCATATCAACTATGTGACCCTAGTGTTTTTTAAAAATTCATATGTTCTCTTTTCAAAGAAATTTTTTCAATCTAAGGGGTGTTTGGACTTTAGACATTTTTATCTGAGAATATTTGATTGTATTATGTTTTTATGATATTTCAGTGATTTTTTTCTCAAGGATGATTTTATAACTGAGTGTATTTAATGTATGTTTTGAAGGAATGATTTGAACTTGATAAAAAGTGGATTTCCTGATGCAATTATATTCCTTAACCATGCCCTATCATGTAATGGTTTAAAAATTAATGTGGTTAAAATTATCACAATTATGGAACATGTTTATTATATTTTTATGCTTGAAAAATATAGGGATTCTTATTAAAATGGTGTTTAATGTGTGGGTGTGTTATAATTCCTTTTATTACTTGTTTATATGTATCATTTATCAATCGTTCACCTCCATGGGTAGTTATGTGTGAAATATAGGTTTGAGTACTGCATTATGTTCTAATTATTCTCTATAAAGGGGACTTATGTAGGGACTATGTTCCAATTATAGGGTTCTCCACTTGGTCAAGACAAATAGGGTAAAACCATGTGTTTAGATGATTAATTTCATTGGTTACTAATTAGATAGATTTTATATTTTTATTATCAATGATTTATCTAGAGACCCTAGGTTTTCACATGATGATTGAGTTTATAAAATTTTGATTATAGTCTTTTTATACTAACCACATAATATTATTATATCATTTTCATTGTGATTATTATAATAGTATGTATTTAAACTATTTATTTCATTTTAGAATAATGAATTATTTCCCTTATTCAATCAGAATATGATTCCTAAATCCAATGATATCCTTTTGATTAATTTTTAAGTAACATTTGAAACTATTTTGTTTACCTATAATTCCATATGTTTATTTAATATTTAATATTTTGGCAGTGAAAATTTATTTAATTTTTTAATCTTTGGGGAAATGAATTTATGTGATGAACTCATGTCACTAGTTTTAATTAAAAAAGAAAATCTTATCTTTATATTGTATTTGAAACAAGTACAAAATTGATTTACTATTAATGGTAATGTATGAGCTGTGGAGAGGAAACCTACTAGGAATTATTTTCTTTTGCCTATCATATTATAGGTTATGTATAGGTTCCTCTTGGATGTATTGGATAGTCCTTGAATTTTGGTTTGATTGTGTTGTTGGTGCAACACATGATGGAAGTTTTCGAGACATGTTGATATGGATGGTTGTGGTACTAATTTTATTTAATATCTTAATATTCTTATTTATTATTCCACCTAGACCATATTATTATTTTTCTTTTTTTTTATGATTTTTTTATTAAAAATATAATATGATTAATTTGAGAGGAATTTTTTATGGTTATTTGGTTTCATTTATGGTTGAAAAGTTATATCATATGTTTGTACCTCATTTGGTTTTTGTTATTATTGAAAATTATTATTTTCAATTTTTGATCATCTAAATTATAGAGTATTAATTTTAGACTAATGTGTGGGAATTCTACGTTCTTCCTATTTTATTAGGTGAAATCGTTCCACATTGTGTACATTAGATTCATAGGAATTGGTTGTCAGTCCATAGAAATTAAGAATGTGCCTTGACCCCTGTCATTAGTTGAATCATGTACATAAATTAGGTGTATTTTATGTTTTTTAATGTCATTTGATGTCATTTATTGGTAATATTTTTCTTCTAAGTGGTTCTTTATGAAGTTGTTTTATTATTATTATTAATGGTACATTCATCAGAAATAGATTTTGTTGATGAAAATGAAGATAATGGAAGAAGTGTTGTGTATGATTATTAATGGGACCCATTGTTCATATATATTCCTTAGGTCTTGAGGTGGAACCATTCTCAAGGGTCACATTAATCGTGCAAGATTCCCTCTCTACAAACTTTTGTTTGGAAATTAGATCATTATAGTATTTTGGTTTCGTATGTTATGGTATCTATTCATTGTATTTGGTTATAGTATGTCGTTAAGATAAATATGTAACTTGAGTAATAACATTAACACATAAGATTAATTGTTTATTAAATTAAGAAAAAATAAATACTAAAGTCACCAGGTTATTATATGATACCCAATGAACCCTAAGAGGTGGGGGTGAATCAGTTTGTTTTCCAATTCAAAATTGTTTCCACTATAAATATGTAACCCTCGCCCTTTATCATAAATTTATTTTTTATTTCCAGTTCAGCATTCAATCTATCCCTACCTTTATTTTTACAACATTAAATATCACTAATGTATGAAAAGATTAAGGCACATGATAACTTAATGATTTTTCATGGTTCACTCGTATTAGTCTATGTCTAAGAAGCATACACAAAAAAATGTTCCAGGTTATTAAAATGAACAATTATTCATTTTTCTGTGGATACAATGTTTAGGGTTGTGTTAACTTCATACCTAGGTTCACTTCCATTATAAAATTTTTAGGGATAGTGCACTACTACCCAAAGGTCACTCCATAAACTTCTTCCTCTATGTATTGCTTTTGGGAAATCTTCCTCAGTTTATATACATATATTTTATTCTATAATAAAAATAATAAATGATTATTTTTTTATCATGAACAGAAAATTTTACTTGACATTGATCTCGACGCTACTAAATTTTCCCAAAGGTCATATATGATCAACCTCATAGTGAAAGAGTTGATATGTTTTCTTCCAAACGATCATCAATTGTAACAACAAAAAATCATGTAGATAAAGATATTTCCCGTAATTTAATTAATTTCACAATTCCTTATTTTATTCATTAATTAGTTGATCACTGTAACTCCATCAACAATGATCCTCTTATTTTATAAATGTTTTGTTTCAATGAATCTTTTAAATGGAATCTCTTCTCTCAGTACAACTAAAAATTTCATTAATAGTCTTTTTTTTCGGTCTCTACCATTTTTCTTAGATCCTCAAGAGTAAAAAATTAATAAAATATTCATATATCTAATAATATTAATCAACGATTAATATTGAATGATTTTCTTGAGATCATCTATGATCAATATTTATTTACCATTTGTTTTGACTGGGTCATATTTATCTAACTAGATCAGATGTAACCCTAAATATCATTTTATATATCACTCATTTGAATTCTAACTGTATTATCATGATATGAATATTTAAAGCATATCATAGTGTGAACTACTTTATTGAGAAATAACATCCTTACATTATAATATCCAATTTAATATCGCAACATCATTTCATTCTTTATCTTCTAATGTAATGTGGTTGATATATATTATATTCACCTTTCAAATTCATTGGGGAATATCTCGAATGTTTATGTTGAAACCTAATATTTTGAGTAGAACCATTAAATTCATGTGACATTCTTTTTGGTATTATTTGGACTTGACGAATATATATTTAAAATATTATAATGTGTCACACACTTATATGTCATGATACACAGTTCTATAGCAACTCTAACATTCCCTTATGTCTTTATCTTAGATAAAATTTACCTTTCATTGCATGAAAACTGATATTTTTTGTGCAATATTATTAGTCATCACCATCCTTGAAACTATAAAAAACATTATGTAAAAATTATTTAATCTTATACAAAAATTATTATAGTATTTCACAATCTATTGTGTAATATTTTATGTATACTTCAACAAATTCACCTCCATGCATCTCCAAACATCTCTAATCACTTTGAAACTCCACCTTATGTAAAATTTGACTAAAAATATATAATTTATGTTACTTTACTTGGAAATAAATACAATATATAGAATATTAAATATTCCATCTCACCTAGATTTCATCAAGTATTCCATATCCATGTCATACTATGTTATCAATGTGACTTCACCATGGGTTTTCTACAATCATAATCACATAATATTCTATATATTGCAATTTTTAACTTAAATATATCGTTTATTGACATCCTATACTCGTGATATAGTTCCATGTATGTCAATGTTATTTATTCTTCAACTATATCCTTTCTCAGTGGATTTCCAATCACTCAACCTTTGGGTTCCCACTTTTCTCTCCTTTGGATTTTGTTCCAGTCACTTCTATGATCATATTTATATTACCATATATAACACATTCAACCATGTAATGACACTCACTTTTAAGGTCTATAAAATCTAATGAAAATTTGAATTTATAAATTTTAGGTGTTTATAAGTGTTAAAGTGGTAATTAACCCTATTATGTGACCTCAAATAATTTTTCTGACTATTCGATCGAACCATGAATAGGGTGTCTACCCTTAGGATAGATTTTAGTGAGATTATGAGTTGATTTTTATTTTAATGTATTGTAATATTTATTAAATTCAATATTAATTTTTCTATAAATTGAAACATTGATATATTTTTAATGGTCTTGGATTGTAATTAAAACTCTATGGTATCATTCATAATTGGTCATTTTACATAGAATAATTATAAACACTAATTGGGTTCTATGTCCTAAAACAAGGGATTAAATAGAAATTTAATTTAATTTAATTAATTAGATTTATTTTATTTTATTTTTTATAATATCACTCCTCCCCCTTTTTCCTACTTCTGTACACATATAAACGTGATTGGTTTCTTCTTTTCTCAGGACTCCAACACCAATAGAGGGAGACGTAGGAGATCACATTGATATTCATCCATGGTTCCAGATCCTGGTATTGTAGTTTTTGAGCTTGTGTCTGAGAAATTACCATCCACTTTATTTCAACAAGGTAGGATAGTTATTTAATTTCACCATCATTTACATGGGGTTACCCATTTAAATTTTATTTTAGTTATTGTTTTTTTTTGTTAGGATAATAGTTGTGGTGATTTATTGGGGTTTTGAATATTTTATTCTGTGAATAATAAAAGAAGAGTAAAAAAGTGGAAAAGAATATATATATATATATATATATTCAAATAATATGGTGCATGAGAGAAAAAATGATACCCTTACATAGGCTGTTGCATATGGGTAGACAGAGTTACCCCTATGTAAGTCCTATGATTCATAAGGGTATCAAGATATACCCTTACATAGGAGCAGGAGTTGTATAATGGTAACCCAAGTTACCATTATTCTGGGACCCCCATGCAAAAGGATAATGATTTTTCAAAAAAAACAACACAATATAGTTTTTCTACACATTGTTAGTGGATTATTTTACGGTATAAAATAATGTTTTTGGGGAGAATAATATACTTTTGATTCCATTCTATTTAATAGTGTAATTAATTATAAAAAATAATTTTTAATTCTTCTAAAGTTATATAATAAATGTTGGTGTTCTTAATGCGTAGTTTTGGAATGTAAAAAAAGGTATCTGGAATACTAATTGAGCCTTGAAAATAAATTATTGAATTGTATCTCGAAAATGGTGTAAAATTGATTATAATAAATTGTAAATAATTTAATTATGGAATTAATTTCAAATTAAACTGACAATTTATTTTATAATTAATTAATGTTCTATAAATGGAATTATAGATTTTCTTTGATGAATGATTTCTATATGGACTTAGACGATATTTGATGAATATTTTCATGTTTCACATAAAAATATAAAAACGTAGTAAATGATGTGGGTGCCCCATTGATAATACCCAATTATAAAATGTATTGTTATTTTTAAATTCATCAAAATTTAGGTATTTCTAATTAGGGATATTTAAATTTATATTTTAAATAAATTTATCAAATTAAATTAAATTCCTATAATTAATTTTAAAAAGTGACAATGACAATGAGGGGACCTTGTGTACTATCTTGATGCTTCAACAACTGATGGTCGAATACTTGATTATAATTATGTGTCTTATAAAATATAAACACTGATGGGTATAATATAAATGAATTATGTTAACATAGTTACCCTTAGTATAGGTTCCCTTAGAACCATTGACTAGGGGTGTGTGTTGAATTAGAACTAATAGGCTTGAGTAATCCATGTTGAAACCTTAAGATTACTTTGAGTCCTAAGGCTAATTGAGGCGAGAGGGGGTGTGGGTTTCTCCAAATTTGGTAAGTGAGAGGAGGGTATAAATTCCCATTATGGGATTGATGTTTGGTGGGGTGAGTGTACCGACCAATGATGACATGGGAAGTGAGATGGGCCTTATGACAACTTCCTTGACTAATGTTAGTGGGGCCAATTTGATAAGTCCCGTGAGGGTAGGTTGTGACCATGGTGACATTTAAGGATGAAATTCCCCCTGATTGATAATATTTTTCTGATCTATGAGATTAATATTGTTGATCCCATGTTAGGTGTCCAGGATATAGTGGGACCTAAAGGACCCTGAAGTGTTCTTTATGCTATGTTAACCTTGGGGGGGTTAACATTAGAATTTTTATTAATAATTATGTGCATCACCTTATAACATGAGATGATGTTGTGGTCTTGGTATTTATACCATGGTAAGTATATGTTGTTCACTCCATATTTAGAACTTAGTTATATGATATTGGTTGGGCATGTTTCAAATACACATATCATTATTGCTGGGATTGTGAGATATTACGAGGTGGATATAGACCCCAAGATATACAATGATAAATGCGAATAATTGTCTCCCTAAGATCCCTCAATTATTGAAAATAATTAATTCCTTGTATTACCTCCAAAGGATGTTAAAAACATTGAATATGGGATGTTATGGATTACCTCCCTTCGATTCAATGAATATTCTTGTTGTTTTGAAAGATACCTAGTGATTCCAATTATTTATAGTTGAACCTCATGGTGATGGGAGAGATGACTAGTGATTACTAGGATTTGTTCCTTATACCTAAAGATACTTTTAGTAATTTTATTCAAGGGATTACCACATGAGGATCCTACAATGCTTTATGAGGTGGATTCCTAGTGATTCCTAAGATTTGGTGTGCATTCTAATATAAGAGATTTTTAGTGTGTCTAGGTTCCGAACTACTACCTGATATTCTATATGATGACATGGAAGACATAGGATCTAATTTTTCATATTTTAGAGGCATTTTCATGAAATACCATTAATTAATTATATCCACTAAGAATAAATGACATGCTTAGAGACACTTCAACACTGGGAAAAGGAGGTATTGTCAATCATGGGTGTTAGGATTGAACTTGTTGAATGATAATGATTATTTATTTACATTTATACACAATTTTATTTATACATATAAGAATATAACATGTGTACACTGAATTTATAGGATATATATTGGACTATATTGGTGGTGACCTATTGAACATTTCTCACACCCTATATAGGAATCCATGGCACTTGGGTACTTGAGAAGACTTCATTGTTCATAGATTCAAGGTGAGAAGTGTCTTAATATTGATATATTAAACTGGATATCTTGAATAGAGTATTGATATGGATTATTTATGGCTTAGGGATATGAGTAATGACTCATGTATTTTATTTTCTTTTATTTAACTTTTAAGTATGTTCAACCTAATGGGTGCCCAGTGAGTACGTATGACAACATGCTTCCACCCACATTTGGTATTGCATGTTCGATTTATTTTTTACTAAAAATATAATAATTTTTATTTAGATTATGATGTTAATTTATTTATTTAATATTTAATATTTTGATATGGGGTTATAGACTTCCTACGGTAACACCCCAGACCCCTGCTAGTAGTTAGCTGCTGCTGGCATATGAGGATGAATGCCTGATGTCCTAGTTGAATCTTTAATTCAGGAACTTATGAGTTGTTAATAGAAGTGGAAATTATAAAGTGGTATATGATAATTTATGTGACTAATATCATATAATTTACAGCGTTTTATTAATTCTTACTACTTTGAAATAGGGTATACATCAGATATAGGAATGTGTCAGAGCATGTGGTAGAACTTAGTATAGTACATCATGAACAAATTTTATATTAGAAATTCTAAGTTCCTAAGGTTATGGGATTAATGTTCCTAGATTTTTATATTATAGTTTATTTATTTAATCTAGTTTCACAAACTTATATTTTTTTGATTTTATTATTTATTATGGTTTTCAGATCTTGTAACATTTATAAGAGGTTGGTGTTCATGAAACATTTTTTAAGGTTGGATTCATATTAAATACATGTTCTTATGTGATTTATTGAAAATAATTATAGGATTAACCTCTCTAAAGTGTCAATAATAATGTATAAATTGTTATCCTATATAACATGGTGGTTTCATTCTACTCATTTTAACCTCAATATGATTTCTCGGATGATGGGTCATGTGGATCTCATAGAGAGGTGATGCTCTATGATGATAGTTATAAATTCCCTATAGTAAGGGATGTATAGTAACCCATTGTGGGATGAATTTTTAATTTTATTCCTTGATATTGGTTTCAAAAAAAATTAGGTTTAGTAATTGAATGTGTCAACAAGAAACTATACATTATTTTCCTATACACTTTCAAGGTGGAAGTTTACTTTTTCGAACAATATGCCTACGGTTTTCCCAAGATGAATATTCTAAGGTGATTTCATTATATAAAATTATGCTAATAGTATAGAATGTTATCCTCATGGGAGTGACTCTCATATGTGGACGTCTTGTAAGGATTATCAAGAGATTTTCATTTTCGATGGTGGCATTAATGATGAATCCTGGTGAGAATTAGTTTCCTAGTAAACTTTCAAATTGGAATGAGATTCCTAATATATAAATATAAGAACCGTACATTGGGTAGTTTGGTTGGTGTGTTTCTTTATGAAAATGTAATGAGAATAATGAGGTCTTTAATGTGATCTATGAACTACAAGATATGTGCATTATGGATTAATTTTTGTAGAATATTTTATAGATGTACGAATCAAGATAGGTGTGACAGGTACTCTAGATGGAATGAGATGTGATACATGAAAGAGTAACCATATTTAGGGTATAGCCTATATTTTTGAGTTCCTTCAAATAGTAATCTTGGATAGATGCTTTATATTAGGATATCCATGTATGGGATGTAATACCAAATATAGGATATAGGGATAGTGTTTCCGTAGATATTGTAAAATTGGAAGGCATGGTTACGTTCCATTCCATGGGATCAGTGCATAAATTGTGATACCATATATGAAATACTCATGAGTATGACTTGGATTTTCATGAGGAAATCTCATTGTGTTCTAGTTCTTTGGTATCTATGTTAGATTTGGATGGGAAATATTGATACGATTCAAAGTCCTTACAATTTGGGTTTCAATTTTAAATGATATAATGAGTTTAATCTTAGATGGATGGATCTAGGAATGGTTGAGCTAGGGTAGATACTTATGACTTTGAGGAGACATTAATTAGAGGATGATTGTGTGATAAATCATTGAATTTGTGAAATATATGATTATTAATAGGATTGTTGAGGTTACTTCTAGAGAGATTCAACTGAAATTACAAGGAACATGGTTTGTTATTTAGACATGTGAGCCAAGGATTGATGATGTATGAATCTGGGGAGATTGATTCTCAATTTATGAGTGGGTTCTATGGGAGTATAGTCTTATTATATTAAGATGAAATTTGGATAAATTTGAGAGTGATTGTGCGTGAGATGAACATAGATGGTTTTAATGAAATAATTATTGGAATGGTTTCCCAAGAGTTCTTATAAAAACATTAATGTACCAATTTGGATACAGGTTAGCTTGAAAATTTATTGGGGTACCATGGTATGGTTGAACCAAGGTTGTTCCATGACATGCAATGTTAGGTTGGTATACATATGGAACCTTTTATGGTTATGATCAAGGAGAAGTGTGTGAGAATCCATATGGTGGGGAGTTCACCATTGAATGTGAGAAGGTTTGACCTTTGTTGTAGATGATAACTTTAGTGGATGTAGAGGATATAGTTCCCATAAACCTGGGATGTGTAGTGTTTGATCTTCAATGTTAGTTCTTTATGGATGAGTGAAATAGGTTCATATAGTCATTATATGTAGTAATGGTTAGAGTTTTTGCATGGTCACTGGGATCGAGATATGTTGGATCTGATCCTAAGGGTTTTTCAGATCGATGGTTCACCAGTTATTATGGAGAGAGAATTGGGGTTGGTTTAGATAGTTGGTGATACCATCATAGAATTAGACCAAAATTCATATTCAGACTCCACCATGGCAATTTGGATAATCATGGGGATCTTTAGAATGTTATTAAATCATTATCATGTGATGTTATAGCATATCGATATGTGTGGATGAGTGATTTCATAAATTTTAATTTATTGTAGGATTGAATGTGGTTTTCATATGTGACTTGGTATTATAATATGGAAACCATACAAAAAATGTTGTTAGACTTTGAAATTCTTATTTTTAAAAGTGATTAGTATCGTGGGGAGCATCATGGATAGAAATTATCCTATACTGATTCGAGGATTATAGTGGGGAGTGCCATTAATATCTAGATAAAAAGATTTTTGGAGAACTATCTTGGAATTTTGGTAATGGTAATGAGTAATAGTTCAGTTTTTTATTTAAATTGTCCCTCATTATGGGATTTTTTTATTGAAATATAATTTTGAATTTGGAGTCAAAAATGGAGAATTGAGCATGAGTTGATGATCAGTTCAGGTAGAGATTATCATCGATGGACCATTGTGGCTTCTTGGGGATGATAATTTCTGTAGTATAAATATTTTATAGAACCAAACTTTTACAGGTTGAGAAATTTAGAAAAAAATGAATTTTTTATTTCATGTTTTTTTAATTGGTAAAATGGTACTTTCCCATATCAAATGAAAATGGATAATTTTTCTGAATTTTTTATTCTAAAGTGGAGTGTTTACCCTAAGGAGAGAATATGGTGAGATTTTGAGATGAGGTATTTTTCTATGTATTTCAATATTTATTAAATTAAATATTAATTATTCTACATGTGAAAATGTTGATATATTCTTAATAGATCCTTGGATTGGAATTCAAACTATGCAGTTGGGTTCAAAATTTGATGTTTTACCTAGGTGAAGTATAATCTCTACATTGGATCTAGGCGCTAAGATGATACATTAATTATATATTAAATTAAATTAATTTTAAATAATTTTATTTATTTTTTATGTTATTCCCAATCCATGATATTAATTTTTTATATTGAGAAGGGGGAGGGGTTTCTCCATGTCATGTTACACCATAACCAAAAGAGGGAGATGAAACAGATCGCATCGGGATTTTTCTATGGAGCTGGATAGAGATACCGTAATTATTAAGAACATGTTCAAGATTAAAGATATAGATATTTTACCTGAGATAGGCTGATTAATTTATCTCTTCATCATTACCAAGAGGTTCTCCTTTTTAATTTTATTTGAGTTATTGAGTTTTTTTTGGTAATCTAATGGTAAGGGTGATTGATTCAGGGTTCGAATCTTGTATTTTTTTCTTGAATATTCTGGAATTTAACAAATTTATTTTTAGAGTGTGATGTGTGTGTTCTATTATGAATAGAGGAATAACAATGAATAAATAAAAATAATAATATAAAAAACATATTGAGGGTAATACAATGCATATGGGTAATGGGAGTTTCCCTTATGTGGGCTATGTCATAATGGTAACCTAAGATACCCTAACGCATGGCTAGTGTTGCATAATGGTAACCTGATATACCCTTATGAAAAGTTGAGAGTTGTGTAAGGTTAACCAAAGTTACCCATATCCAATAGTAGTGGTATGTGTAAGGGTTACCAAGGTTACCCGTACGTAGGGAACCCCCTTCAGTAAGGCAAATGATTTAAAAAAATAGTTTTCTCCCCTTTCATATATGATTATTTTATGGTATAAAAGGGGTTTTTTGAGGAGAAAAAGTTTTTGTTGAGTCTATTAAATTTAAATATGAAATTAATTTTAAAATATTAATTATAACTTATTTCAATATAATATAATAAATTAAGGTATATTGAATGAGGGTTTTTGAATGTAAAATAGAGTAGTGGCCTCTTTAATAATCCTTGAAATTGTTTATGGAATTATTTCTTATTAAAGGTGTAATGATAATTTTAATTGATTTAAATTAAATTTAGTATGATATTATTAATAAAACAAAATTATGAATTTATTTTATAATTAATTAAAATTCTATATAAAGAATTATGGATTCAAAATATTTGATGAAGGTTGTCTGGACTCGAACAAGATTCAATGAAGATGGTCAAGATGTGGTTGTAAAGGGAATAACTCTGTAAATGGGGAAGCTGTTCTATTGAAGACAACACTTTTTTCAAATATATTTTTATTTATATATTTATGTGATATATGTTATTTCCACTAATGGTGGTCATCCTTTATTTTTAAATAAATTATTCAACTAAAATGAAATGTTATAATGAAATGGATAATGTGCCAAGGGACACGATAAACCCTCACAGACTAGCATAAATCATCAGTCATCGATATTTAACACCATGATGATGATTATGTGTATTAAGATGGTCGATCCTAGAGGGTTATAAATTGAATTAATTTTTAGAACATAGAGACCCTTACTGTAGGTTCCCTGATATCTCTAGGGTAGTGGTGTGTTCTGAATTATAACTGATAGGCCAAATTATGTTGTGTGGAAACTTTAATATTACATAGAGTCATTAGGCTAGTTGAGGTGTGAGTTGGGGTAAATGTCTCTCCCTATTTAGTAATTTAGAATTTGGTAGAAATAACCTTGGTTAGATTGATGTTGTGTGGGGTGATTATACCAACCTTTTAGGAAATGGGTTATGAGATGGGTTATATAACATCTTCCATAACTAATTCTATTGGGGATTTTTTTGTGAGGCCTTTGAGGTAAAGTTGTGACTTTGATAAAATTGATTGACGTAATTCTTTATGATTGATTGGATTGTCCTGAGAGGTAGGATTTAGATTTAAGAGCCTATATGGGCTGTTTGTGAAACAATGGCACATAGGGGACCCAGGAAGGTGACCCTATGTTATGTTTACCCAAATGAGGGATGTCATGGGAATTTGTATATATGATTATGGGTTTCACCTTGAAACCTAAATTGATTGTGTGAGCTTGATATGGGTGTTGTAGTGGGGATAGGTTGGGAAATTTAGAAGCCAACATTAATTATCAGATATTTCTTGGGAAATTGACCAACACACATATCATTATTGATGTTATTGTGAGATGTTACTGGCTGGATACAGAACCTTGGATATAAAATTATAAATACTAGGGATTACCTCCCCAGGATCCAAGCTTTATTGATAATGATAGATTATAGGGGATCTTATCTCAATGTTTTTGACATGATTAGTGATGGATGCGAGGGATTCCCTCCCATTAATCCAAACAATATTGATGGTGGGATGTTAATGATTACCTTACCTTGATATGGTGGAGATACTTGATGTTTGGAGGGATTCATAATGATTCCTAGGATCTGAAATCTAGTGATGGGAGAGATTACTAGTGATTCCAAGGATCTAATCATTATACCTAATGATACTATTGATGATTGAATACCAAGGATTACCTCCCAAGGAACCAATATTATTTTATGATGCGAACCCCTAGTTTTTTCTTTAATCCAATGATTGATCTAATTTAAGAGACTCTCAGAGTGTCTGGGATCTGTCATTGTACCTAATATTCAATAAGAGGCCTAATAATTCTTAAGATCTGATGTTATATCTAGTGGAGGAAGGTTCACTATATTTTAGGTATGAATTGTATCCCTTGGGGATAGATGACATTCTTAGAGACACTATGTCACTGAACAAAGTAGGTATGCTTTATACCAAATGTCATGTTAGAACCCATGAATTGATAGTTATTATTTATTTATATTTTCTTACCATTTTATTTATAAATTTATTTACATCACATGTGTTTACTTCATTTACTAGTTATATGTTGGACTACATTGGTTTTTCCCCTCTGAGTTGTAATCACACCCCACACAAGTGTCAATAAAACCTTGGTACCTATATAGACTTCTCTATTCATAGGATTAAGTTAATTAGAGAACCAATATTGGGCTGTTTAGTTAGATATCTTTGACATAGCCTATAAGGGATGATTTATAACTTGAGGATTGCAGTAGAGCCTCATCCATTTTATTTACATTTTTTACTTTGTATATATGGTTAGCTTAGTGTGTGTTAAGTGATTATATATGACTACATGCTTTCAAACTCATTTGATAGATTATAGTTATTTTATTTATTATTCGTAATCAGATGATCAATGTTGTGATCATTATGTTTGGTTATTTATTTGTTATGTTGAACTCTAATATTGATGTATAGTCTTTTCATGGTAACATCTCAGAACCATGATACTAGTTAGAAAACTATAACATTTGGGGTGGCATGCCTAAGGTCCTGGTAGTATCTATAGTATGAGCACTAATGAGGGTTAACGAGAAAGTTATTGTACAAACATATTGATTTAAACATCTTGGTAAAAACATAAACATAATACCTATCAAATAATTCCAACATAAGTCTTCATGATTTATTTTTTCTATATTCAATATTATCAATCCTTATAATCAACAATTCTAATGTTTATTGTCAAAAAATTCAACATATAACCATTTGGTTGAAATAGTAAGATAATAGATGTATATATCCATTAACTAACCACTATAGTACATCATAAACTGATTTAGGATTTGATGATAACTCCATAAAATGTATTATTGAATATTAAAAATTGATTATATGTATTTCATAATAAACTTTCATCCCTTGTGAGAGTAAAAATCATAAAACAGTTAGAGTTTCAACATTTGATATAACATTTTTACTATTATGTAAAAATTACATATGATATTTCTCCTAATGTATGATGGGTATTGAATAAAACTCTCTTCCTGAAATTCCTATATCTATAATATACATATTGTTATGAAACATTGGGAGCCCAATGTTATCCTTCTCCTAACGGTATTTGGTATAGAATTTTCCGAATTATTAAAAAATATATTTTTCTATACTAAAATCATTTTTCAAATTTCATTTTTTATATATACTCTTTCAATATCGTCACATATCATTTTATGGATGTATCTATAAAAAATTTAAAAAACCATGAAATCAAATCTCTCTTGCTATGTAAACCATAAATTGAACCATATTATCATGAAATGATGGTGGTAAAAATATATAATTCATATAATATGTAAATCATTTATTTCCCACTACTAGGAACATCATCAGGTTAAAAAATTTATATATTTTGAAAAGAATAAAAATTTATTTTTTATCAAAACATTTTATAAAAATTAAAATTATAGCAACAAGTAATAAATATTTTATCAGAACATGAAATTCGTATGATTTTAAACCCACTGTACATATATACAAACAACTATTTAAATAAAATATTTTAATGGTAATTTTAAAAAAGGGGTAAAATTTTAACTTTTTATTCATCTCGTCCTGAAATTTTATTATTATTATTATATAACATTTAATGGAATTTAAAGTATTATTTCAAAATTAATTCGAATGGTTGGTAAATAAAACAGGGAAAATCCCTCTTTTCCCCTTTATTTGGGTGTCTCACATTATATAATGATAGGGGAGGATCTATCACTCACTTATTCATTCTTCTTCTAGGATTATCAACCATTTAGTGTTAGATTTGGAGAATACTATGTTTCTTATTCCTATTTCACCATCTTCTCCTCTTTTTCTACACCTTTAAGTTCCCTAATGTATAATTTATACAAAAAAAGTTATTATATTTCAAAATTTCTCGATGGGATATAAAAACCCAAAATTTAGAAGGGGTTTTATTATATCATGGAAAAAGAGGCTGAGGGTAACCCAGGACACCTTGATTGAATCAAATAAATCATTGAATCACTACACAATGAGTATGTCAACAATAGACCCTTCGAAAATCCACATTTTTCATTAAAATAAATTATGACATTTATTTTCAATGATTTAATAGGTAGGTTTAATTTATATTATTTCCTTTGTATTTGATGATCCCTTTTATACACCAACATTAAGATGCAGGGGCTCTATACATTTTTAATATTTTGTAAAATCATTGATTCTTGTATATTTTGAACAATTTTTTACTAAAATAATATATATTTGTGTGGGTTACCTATAGTGGTTTTTTCCAATTACATATAATTTTTTCTCTTTGATTTCAATTAATATTAGAAATGGAAGTTATAAAATAAATTAGTTATATATTTTCTAAATTATTCCCTCCATGTGTTTGAAAAAAATAAGACCATGGATTTTCTAAGAAATATATAGATTTTCTTCTATAGATTTCTTTCAAATTAATTATAAGGATTTTGTGATGTGGTTTAAGAAATAATTTTTTATTTATAAAAGAGTGTTTAGATAGGTTTGAGGTGTTTAGTTTGTGTGCTCACCCCTTTCGAAATATTATCCTTGTTATAATGAATTTAAAGGAATAGATTTATTGATTAACAGTTTATAGATATTAATTAAATTTTTGTTTGGTGTACATAATCTTTTATTTTCTTCAATACCTCAGGATTCGAAATAGTAATAGAAAAAAATGGTTTCTTGGGTGAAAAACTCAAGGAAATTAAATTTTCTATATGATGTTGTTACATGGGGATAAAGATCTCCCTTATAAAATCAAACATCATGTACACTATTCTTATATTAGAAATATTACCATGGGGATATGGTGATCTCTTATAAATTTAATCAAGTACACATAGTGATCCCTTATATACTAAACTACATGGAAATTATACTCCGATGGAAGTAAAATATCATGGACATAACACTTCAATGTGATTTGGTTTCCTTACATTAGTCAAGTTGGCAGTCTCCCTTGAAACTACGACATGACATAAAAAATAGAATTAGTAATAGTTATCATTTTAATAGTAAAAATGTATCTAATTAAAAAACGTATTATGTGATTTATGTAAAAATAAATATAAATGTGACTCACCTATTTTTTTCATTAAAAGTGTAAATGTTACTTTATTACTTGAAGTTCAAACTAGAATGGTGATTTTATCATTATACGAAACTGCTATAGAGAACTTTGTCGAAATTGAAACTGGGTATATGTATGCTTACCACCATCATATGCACTTCATTTCATAAGATTTTTTTTAATATTTTTTTTTGAAAAATGTTTTAGCGATATGAAAGTTCTTTAATATTCGTTGGATGGTGTTCCCTCAGGGAGCTTGGAAATTAGTGGGAAAATGTTCATATAGGAACTTGGTCATTCAGGCCATCAACATTATTATTATTTTTTATTATTATGTTTTAAAAAATGTATATATTGTCAAAACCCAACCATTATTTTCATAATTATTTTTTCTATTGATTTATAGTTTACCTTGTACTTGAGTTTAAAGAGTTTCATATTTAAATTTTTTTCTTTTGGGTGGTCTTTCATTATCTAACACAATTTAGGTGAAACTATTTAATGAACCTTATATAGGGGTTATTTCATTTGTTTTTTATCATCATGAATTATTTTCATACACATGTAGTTCATATTTGGGTCAAAACTATGTGAAAACTAAGAGAAATGTTGTCAGTTCTTGGTGTGTAGAATTACTTTCACACGACTTGTTCATTGTTAGTAGAAATCAACCAACAATCCTATGGACTGCTTGAAATGTTTTACATTTCTATTTTACATAGTTGGAACACGATTTTCCTAAATATATAGCCAATATTTTTAGGTATTGAACTGCGTCTAGTGATGCGAACATAGTTTGGTAAATTGTGTATCCAAACTGTATAGACTATCCAATTTTTTTAAAGAAATATTGAAATTTATATCTTAGACCCCTCTGATATTAACCCCAAAGACCTAATATTCTCCCTCAATCAAATCCCATGCACTATACACACCTCCTCCCTTTTATTACCCTCTATTCCATGGTGTCTCCAAGTGTTTTATTTATCCTCCCTTTGATTACCCTCCATTCCATGGTGATTCCAAGTGTGTTATTCATGATTTGAGATTGATTATTCTTTGAAAGGATACTACTCCTCCTTCTCTATTATTATTACTCTAATTTCTATTTATTATTGTCTTCTTTCCCTCAAGAGGACATAGTGGTTGAATCCAAGATGGAAATAATGTCACTAATTTTTATGTTTTGGTATGTAGGTCTTGTGAATCTTGTCTTGAGGCCCTTTCTAGATAGATTTTTTTAAGGTGACTTTTTTTTACTTTAAGGTCAGTTATCCCCTTGGTATAATCTCTAATCCAATATCTATTGATTGATTTATTTTGAAATCCATGTTTTAGTTATCTAATTATATTATTAAATATATTTATGGAACATTGAAGTATAAAGATACGTTTTAATTGGTTTATGTTAAATATGAAGTACTTTATATATTTAATCATGTAGTTTAAGTTTGTTTCCATCTTCCATGAAATGATAGAATTTGATAAATTATATAAATGGATCTTATAAAGGGGTTTCTAAATTTAAAAATAGTTTTTATAAATATTATATTGTGATAAATGTTTTATACACAATTTTAATTTTTATTTCAAGTTATTTTCCTAACATATTATTTCAGAGGTAAATCTATGAATCTCGGTTGGAACTTTTGATTATGTTTTTCTAAAAATAATGGATCATAGATGATTTCCACTTATTATTATAGTATCTCGTCCCTGTTATTGGATGCAAGGTTTATATTGGGATCATGTATTGGCTTCAAGGTAGGTTTTTTTAGAGGTGGGGGTGTGCTTATGGTTCCCACTACCTATACATATAAGTATATGTATCTACATATATATAAATATGTATGCATGCATACCCAATTCACTATCTTAAACAATTGATTATCCCTCATCTATTATTTATTCCATGAGGAAACAAATGTATCTCTTTTGATTTCATGACACACATGTTTCACTATCTTATGACCATGCTCTATCTAGTGTCCCTTAGTATTGGTTATTCCTTGCATTGATTATTTTAACCTTAATTATTCTAGGTAGGGTACAACTGAGTGTTATGGAAATTATATTATATCAAGAATATTGATTTGATGGATCAAGTTTTAATATTGTTCCATATTTCCCCCTTAGATATGAGGTGTTTCCATTCTCACATATATACTTGGATTTGTAATTTTTATTATAATCATTGTTATTATTATTATTATGACAAGTGTTTATATTTATCCATTTTTATTGTATATCTTTTTAAAATAAATTAAATGCATTCTTTTCTTAAAAAATAGAATGCATTCTAAATCAAATTCTTCTTCTTTATATACTATTGATAATAATAATTTGACTTGAAATTAATAACCTTTTTTTTTTTAAAAAAATATTATTCTCATATTATGATGAATCTTGATAGGTTTTCGAATAAAAATGGAAAATAAAACGTATATTATATTATAATTTCAAGCTATCATGAAATTAATATTTTATTTAATGTTTATAGACAGGTTGTGGTTTACTCATCATAACTACTTGGCTTCACGCTCATGACTATTAACATTTTAGGCATGGGTCCTAGTTCGTACATTATTTCCATGGAGCGATCGTGTTATTGAGAAATGTTGGTGGGCTCAGGGTCACACACGGACTATTATGGGTATATTATTTTTATTTTGTATTGTTATTGTATTATATATAAAAAAAACCTCCATATCCGGTTCCATTGTTAGTTTAATTTATTATTTGAAGTTGGATTTTTATTTAAGTTTTATTCTATTTTTTGTTCTCATTTTTTATGAAACTATTTATTTGATTTTTCACGGAAATTCAGTATTTAAAATAGTCATTATGGAGTCTCTAAAAAAATACATTTACTTATTAAATTGATTTTTTTGGGTGAAATAATTTGATGATGTTTTTTTTGATACCTTGGTTCTTTTCACTAGCACGTGGGGTTCATGAACACCCCTTAGTAATATCACATTCTAGCTCAGATGCCCAATTTTGGAGTAGTTGATAATATTTTGTGACAAAATTATATTAGACACTATGTTTTTAAAAGGGACTTGATTGTAGAGTAGAAGTTTTTTATTTTTTCATGAAAGGTAGATTGGAATAGGACCGTTTGTACATTGGGTGTTTCTATAACAGATTTCTTGGTAAACATTTTCATTTTATAACCTTGAGTTTCCATGGGATGTTAGGTTTTAAGTGTTATGCTTTGAACTTTTTTTCTTATTTCATGTCTGTTTTTTTTGGTTGATGGTTTTTTGGTTACCTTAATGATTTGTGAGTTTCTTGAATGATTGTCACTCTATGTGCCTAAGCATCACGCTATCACAATTTCCCCTTTTAATTTTTGGTTGGATTCCATTTCTTTCGGATTATTTTTATATGATTTTTAAATATTGATTTGGTGGAAAATTTATTAAAATTATAAAAATTTTGTTTAAAAATTTAGTGGTTTTGGTTTTGAAGTTAATAAATTTATTTTCCTAATATAATATTACGATAAACTTGGTTTTTGTATTTTAAATTAAATATTTTTGATATGATTCTTTTTTTGTAGAATAATTTTGGTTGATATACAAGAATTCTAAAAAATGGTGTCTGTTTTTAAATATTTCTTCAAACAGTTTGAGTGGTAAGGTGGCTCTAAATGGTTAAATGTGGGTTTTAGAAAGGAAATAAATGGTATTTCCCTATAAAATATAAAAACATTGTGTATAAAACCTTGAGAAATTATGAATTTTTTATTAATTTTTTTGCAAAGTGGTATAGGTGGATTTATTTTACATTACGAGTATTGGTTCATTGATTTTCATTTTACCATAGTGTTTGTTTTTTTAATGTATGAATCTTTTTTTATTATACTTTGATTTTCTATTCACTTTTAGAGTATTCACCCACATTGATTTAATGGATTTCTAGATCAGATTTATAAATAATAATATAGAAGTAAACTCTTTAGTTCATAAACCAATATATGTCTTTCTAAAATTTTCAAATTTGGACCATCCTATCTTTTATCGAAAAACATGTCCTTTTGAGGTTGAAGAGAGGATATATAAAATTGAAAGGATATTTATTCTTATTTATCTCACCGTCCCTCTCAAGTTTTAGTTTTTTTGTATCATGTGTTAAGGTATGAGTTAGAATTGGGGAAAGACCATTATTTCATGTAACCCATGAGAGTACCTTTCTTAGGAAAATATTATGTCTTCATTTGGAAAGTAGTATTCTACTAGGCCATTAAAAGTTTCTAAGGATATGGAGTTTTAATATCTTTACAAGGGTGATTGATTAGTCTTGCTGTGTGTTCATTATTTTATTGATATTATTCCATATGTTTCAAAGTTGACCATGGATGATTATTTTAAGGCTTTATATTTTTAAAAAGGGGCTTCATATAGATATTTAATTAAAAGTATTGGTTGTTTGGTTGACCACTTATTTGGAAGTGGTGAGGCAAGTAGCTCTAATTCAAGATTCTTTAAGAGGATTTCTTGGGGAGAATGTGACTTCCTCCAATCCATGGAGCAGGGATGGGATATCTAGCAAATGAAAGGCAAATTCGTAAGAGTTAGAGTGGTAAGGAAATGGTGTCAATATTTCTTCTTGTATATCATTTGAATTTTCTTTTGGGGATCAGACACCGATGTGGAATTAGTGTGGCATGTTAGGTCATAAGAAAACTTCAATTACACTACTCTATAGTCCTATCATGGTTGTTTCTATTTGTGTCATCGTTAAAGGATTTAAGGGAGTTTCTTAGAAAATGAAAAAATATAGATCTACCCCTTGAAAAGAAGCTCTAGTTTTGTTTTTGGAATCCATTTTTGATCATTCATCTATTAGAGGTATTATTTATTCTTTTCTTATTCCTCACATCCCTATAGTGTTATTAGAATTTTTTATAGAAATTATGAATTTTTTTTCACACTTAGTGTTTTTTATGTTTCATTACTGATATACATTTATATTTTATGTTGATTATCTCCTTATTGTGGATCCCTTTATTATTATTTGGTTCTTTTATGAATTGGTACACTATTATGATTATAATATGATGGGGAGAAAACCTGGGTGTATCTTTTTTACGATAATTTCTCATTTACATGTCATATTTACCCCAATAAATCCTTCATAATGTAAATTTTTTATTGTTTGACGTTTTAATTTTCATGGAAGTCCAATTATAGTGTTTTATTGATTTTATTATGAGTTAATATTTGGGAACTAGAGGAAAAATCAAAATATATGGTTATGATATTTGATGTTCTTCAAGAGGTACTTGTGATTAATTTTCATTTTTCCCTAGTATTTGTCTTAATGATAGTCACTGTGTTATATGAATTCATGATTTGAGTTTCTCTTGATTTAATGAAGCCAACTAAATCATTTTTTCAAATAAAACAAATTAATCCTTCAAGATGCATAAATAATTTTGGTGGTGATAATTGTCACCCCGAACCTTTATTTTCATAATTATTATATTTATTTATTTGTTTTTAACCTTTTCCTTTATTTTTAAGAGTTTCATATTTAAATTTGTAATTTTGGTCAGTTTTTTCAACTGTCACATCGTTATTATGTACATTTTAGGGAGAAGTGTGTGATGAATCTCAAATTTAGGACATTACAGTTATTTTTTTTATGAATGGTTTATCTACATGGGTATCATGTATTTGGTTAAAAACCATGTGACACCTAGGATAAAATATGTTTGTTCTATGTGCATTGGGGTACTGAAACCTAACTTGTTCCCAGTTAATGGAAACCATGGGATGAGCATGCAAAGGGCCTATAGTTTTTAATAGGTCCATTTTCATGGTAGTAACATAGCTTTAATAAATATTCAAATAAAATGTGTAGATTCCTATGTCTTTCCAATAAGTGAAAAATGGTTTGATAAACACTACGACCAAACCTGATGACCATTATTTTTTAAAAATAATGTTGAGATTTCTGTTTTATTCCCCTTTTAATTTAACCCAAAATCCACCCTCTTCTCTCAAAATTTAATCCCAAACCATTTTCATATCTACTATAATTTTTCCCTTTCATATTAATTTGAAGAGGTTACATAATTATTTGAGACTAGTTCTTCAAGGTAAGGACCTTCCTCCTAATTTTCTCTTATTCTTCATATTCTTCCTCTTATTTATTGTATTCATTCCCTCATGAGGACATGGTGACTGAAACCAAGGTCGAATTATTGTCTCTAATTTGTGTTTTTGGTATTTATGAATTATGATTCTCATTTTGGGGAATGTTCTAGAGATATTTTTTAAATTAAACTAGTTTCTACTTATTTAAGGATGTTTTTACACAAATTAAAATATTTAATCCTATATCCATTAACTTATTTTTTTAATATATGTTTGATTTAATGAATTATATAACTATATATTTATTTGTAACATAGAAGAATAATACTAGTTTTCAATTGTTTTTTGTTAAATATGAAGGACTTTTTCTATTTAGAAAGTATTTTAAATTTTGTTTCAACTTCCATGCACACCTAATGGTTGATAAATTTCAGGAATAGATCTTATAAAGGGGTTTTGACATATAAAAAATGGGTTTTAAATCTATTATACTATTTTGAAATTTTTAAAAATATTTTTAATATGGGTTTCAATTTAGTTTCATAACTTCTAATTTAAAACGAATAACTACAACTTTCATTTGGAACTTTTGAGGGGTTATTTCTAAAAATAATGGTCCCTCAATGATGGAAAATTATAGTAACAATATTGGGTCCCTAAAATAAGATGATACATTTATATTGGGATTAAGGGGTGGCTTCGAGGGTGGATACTTTAGAGGTAGTGTGTGCTTACGATTCCTACTACATGTATGTATAAATATGTGTATATTTATGTATGTGTGTGTGTATTCCTCAACTTGATTCTTTTTATTAACAAACATCTATTTAAAATTCCATTTGTAACTTAATGTAGTTAGGGGTTTTCCAAACACACATTGTTTTACAGGATTTGCTTCTCACTGAAGCTGCTGGCCCTTATTATGGATTACACCATGACTTGGGAGTTTTCTCCTAGTTTTATCCAAACATAGTATGACCAAATTGTATGGAAGTTAGGTTTCATCGTACATGATGATAGGATATATCATATTCTTGTATTATTCAATATTTCCATGTTAGTTCCAATGTGTTCCCATGATAACTTATTTTTTTCTCTGTTATTATTATTCTTTTTGTTTTTTTTGTTTTTATTATTATTTAGATAATTTTATATGGTTATTAAACATCATTATATCTGTTTTTCAAAGAATTTTTCTATTTTCTTTAAAATATTTTATCTTCCAAATAAAATGCTTATTCCATATAAAAAGTAAAATGATTAGTTTAATTGAAATATGTAACCTTCTAGTTTTTTAAAGAAATTATTATTGTATTATAATAATCCATGATTAGTTTTTGAATAAAAATATAAAAGGAAACCAACTTCTTATTTGTATTTCAAACAAGAATGAAATAAATATTTTATTTAAAATTTATCCATGGGTTGTGATTTCCTCGGAATAACTACTAGGCTTCCAGATCATTCCTATTAAAATTTCGTATTTTGGTTCAATTTCATATTTAAAGTACATTAAGTGATGGTGGTATTGAGATTGGACAGTGACCTCTAGAACACAAAGAGACAAGTTTGGGTATTTTAATTATATTTTGTGTCATTATTGTATCATCCAAGATAGTAACTTATAAATTAGTTTCTATTTTTAGTTTTATATATTATTTTTACATTCATTTTTATTTAATTTTTATTATCTATTTTGTTTTAATATATTTTTGAAAAATTTATTTAATTTATCTTGGATACCCAATGTATGGATGGTTCATGTAAAAAAACAAGTTTTTCAACATAATAATCATATTTTTTAGGTAATAAAAATTCCCTATCATGTTTGTATTTGATTCCTTAAAAATTTTCAGTAAACTATTTGGATATGGAATTCCCCTTAGGTATATCATGGGCCATCTTAGATGCCTAGTTCTAGGGTGGCCTATACCAGTCTGTGACATACATCTTTTTTTATACAACATGATATTATTATCCATATTTATTTCATTCATGTTTTATTATATAAATATATAATATTCTAAATTATATATGTATATTTTCAGAGAAATTATTCCCATACGGTGTAATTTCATTCAATCACTACTTTTTGGTGGCCAATGGCTGTTTTGGGGAATGTACATAGGGTTAGTAGTGAGTCCTCTTGGGTTAAAGGTAAATATAGAGGCATTCATTACAACTATAGTTCATTTGTTAACATAATATTATTGATATTTTATGAGTCACCCTAGACCCACACTACCATATATTGTGATTTAAATATATTCATTTATTCGACGAAATGAAATTTATTACTTTCAAACGCTTCTTGAAGCTCTATAAGGTTAGTGTATTTGGTAACTAAATAATAAAACAGGAAGAATAAAAAATATATATTAAAAATCTCATTTATATATCAATTAGTCCGTAGTGCATATATCCTTATAAGTAAACCTTGTTTCTTGATAATTTTGGAAACATAAAAAAGTGTGCGCTTAGATTTTATGTAATTGTAATAATAATAATGGTAGTGTGTAAAGAAAGATACCTCTTTTAAAAAACATGGTATAAACATTGAACATAATAATTAACTTGTTACATATTAAAAACATGACAAATTAGAATTCCATATACTTATAATATCATAAATAGTCATCAAAGAACCCCTATAACATAGATACCAACTAATATCAAGGTAATGTAATTGAAATTATCACTAGGATACCCACATGGTCATGGTAACATAATATTTCCATTCATATATTATCTTTATGGGACCTATGAAATGTTTTTCTTCCAAGTCCTAATAACATAATCATTCCACTTAAATAGTCTATTTATGGCCCCTATGACATGTCCATATGACAACCCTGCTTTTTATTACAACTTAAACATGCTTTATTACATAGAACGTCACTTGATACAACAAAGAAGATAGAGAGTTTTAGTGTCTTTTGGGATTAGGATCATTACATAAAAACTTAAAACATGAAATACAACATCTTTATTGAAAACTTCCTTTACATGACCACTACATTCCCTCGTACTTAGCATTGCATGGGATAACCTGAGGGCATGCATAAGAAAAGGGTGAGATATAAAGACCAGTAAGGGAGTACACATGGAATAACATGAGGAGTACAATACATGTTAGGCAATAGGTATGTCAATAGTGCATAAGATAAACATGAACATAAAGGCCTGATAAAGCATGATAATCATAACATGGAAATGTGACAACAACACTTAACATTGAATTAGCATGAGCCAAGGCTCATTGCACATGGAGCATGAGTAAACCCTCATTGCACATGAAGCATGAGTAAACCCTCGTTTCACTTGAATTAGCATGAGTCAACACTCATTGCAAATGACATATCATGATACTATACTTTACCCAATGCATTGGAGTGCTATAAGGGCGCACCCTTCTTAAACATTTCATTTCATGCATAAGTGTGCCACATGGATCATAAAACATGGATTCATAAAACAAAATAATTTATTACACGATAAAGGAATGTAGGATTCATACATGAAACTTTACAATAAATATGTAAATGTGCATAAAGTTGGATACCCTTTATGGAGAAATGGGCATGGTATTCACTACACAATGACATTGGCTTAGAAAATCAGTGTGATTTCGGTAGCGTAACGGCGAGACATAAGAATTCATAAAAAAGGTTGATGAGAGAGAAAGAGGACAATAATCATATTTATTTGTAATGTACAGTAAATAGGTCATATAGATACATGTCCCAACAATTTTAATGGAATTTAGATTCATGATACAAAAGTATTGCTTGAATATAAAAGAGGATAGATAAGTTCCTTTCGGAATTTCGGCATAGTAACGGGTGTACATGGGAGGCATTTAATGAGAGATAAAGGGTATAACATAATTCAAACATAAAGAGGGATGTATGAGGGAGGTGTGAAACCATACCCCAACATTTATAATTGAAATTAAAAGGGCAAAACAACTTAACGAAAATTGGGCAAAAATGAGAAAGGAAGAAAAAACCCTTACTTGGTAGTGTGCTTCCAAAGGCTAGAGAGAGGCTTGTGAGAGGCTTATTGGGAGCTTGGGGAACCTTGGGCGGATTATAGAGAGCGTAGGGAAGAGGTTGGATGAACTCCAAGGGATTTTAGTGAGGATTAAGTGGGAGATTGGGTGGGTTTATATAGGAAAGGTGAGGGAATTCTTTATTATTTAGGTTTGGGTCCCCTTACATTAAATTAATCCAAACCACAAACAATACCATGGTTTTTGCCCATGGTTTTTGACAAAGGGAAGAGGAAAACAATATTTTATAGGGCCCAAGTCCTAACTTCTTAAAATAATAAGGTTGCTTATGTGGAGGTGAGTCACACTCCCATGGAAATTTATTTAAAAAGGAAAAGTGTTCAATATGTCTTGAGGGGTTCATTAATGCTTTGAAAAGTAAGTCCAACAAACCCAAAATCACTTCATTTTAATGGTAAAACATATATTTTCCGAAAACAAGGATTATAGTATTTTATTATATCACTATTGTTTCATTATGATGTCATAAAACACATTATATATTTAAACGGTATTTAATTTTTACCCAAAAATTCGACTGTCTCATAAAATTATGAAAAATTAACCGTTGGAAAATTTCAACATCCTGATTCCATAAAAGACATTTATTTTATCAAAATATTTTTCTAAATATGTGAATTTTTAATTTTAAAATAAAAACCGACATTTATCGAAAATTCACGGGTTTTGACAGAAATGACTTTCAAACCTTAATAAAAATTTTAATTGCATTCATAAAATTATAAGATCAATTATATTTAATAAAAATTAATTTAATAATAATATTATTATTTTATTAAAAAATAATTTAATTCAAAAATCCCTTAATTTAATAAAATAGATTTCTTAATTAAATAATAACTAAAAACACAATTTTTACTTTAAAAACTATTTACAATGTATCAAAAATGACTAGAAATTATATTCATTATTATATACAAAAAATAATGTACATGAACATAGTACTACTTATTTGTTACATAACCCCATAAAATAGCTGCATAAGACCAAAGTGTAAGGTCTGCGATGGTGACAGACTCTTGGGGCAGCTCGGATAACATCTCTTGAGTGGTAATCTCTATAAACTTCCACTTTTCCCGTAGATAGTCACATTTGAGCTTGACATAATGAAGCTCAGCTTGGGCTTGGTCAAGGGCGAATCCCAAGGATGCCACCTCTTTTCCGAGCTCCGACAAATGGGCTTCATATGGGGAAATTCTACTGGATGAGGCCATCGCTTCCATTTTCTGAGTAAAATTGGATTCGTTAAAGCCTTATATTTATACTGATCATGTGATCACTGTTCAATGACTATAAAATTAACGGTCACAACTCTTATCATAAAACCAAAGAAGTTGACATCTTATAAAAACATTTTTTTATAAAGAGACATTTAACTGGATCAAGAGGGATTTTCCATTAATGAAACTTTGGGTCGTTACAATATTCCCCCCTTAAGAAATTTGTCCCTCGAAATTTTCTTTTTCCCACACTAAAACAAATGTGGGTAACTCAGCTTCATCATATCCTTCGACTCCCAAGTTTCTTCTTCAAACTTTTGGTTTCTCCACAACACCTTGACGAGGGGCATTATCTTATTTCATAGAACGTTTTCTCTATGATCTAAGATTTTCACTGGTTTCTCCTCATAAAAAATATCATCTTCCAATTGTACCACCTCGGAAGAGAGTACATGTGAAGGGTCCGGTATGTAATTCATTAAGTGGGATACATGAAAGACATCATGCACCTTCGCCATAGTAGGTTGAAGTGATAGTCGATAGACCATAGCCCCAACACGATCAAGAATCTCGAAGGGGCCGATGTACCTTGGACTTAACTTCCCTTTCTTTCCAAACCTCATGACCTTCTTCCACGGAGATATGCGTAAAAACACCATGTCTCCAACTTTAAACTCAAGGTCTCGTTGACGATTATCTGTATAACTCTTCTGTCGACTGTGGGATGCCTTGATATGCTGCTGAATGGTTTTCACCTTCACCACCATTTCTTCAACCATTTCTGGTCCAAGCAGCTTACGTTCACCAACCTCATCCCAACATGCCGGTGTTCTGCACCTTTTCCCATAAAGGGCTTCATATGGTGCCATTTGGATGCTTGAGTGGAAAATGTTATTATAAGAGAACTAAACGAGAGGAAGATGTTGATCCCATCCTCCTTTAAAGTCCATTGAGAATGCTCTCAACATATCCTCAAGTGTTTGGATAGTCCGCTCATATTGGCCATCAGTTTGAGGATGATAGGCCGTACAGAAGTTTAGTTCAGTATTCAGAGCATGTTTAAGACTCTTCCAAAACTTAGAGGTGAATCTTGGATCTCGGTTAGACACAATAGATAGTGGTACTCCATGCAACCTTACCACTTCCCTGATATATATCCATGCCAGTAGATCTAGTGAAAAATCCTCCCGAATAGCAATGAAGTGTGCAGTCTTTATAAGACAATCCACAACAACCCAGATTGCATTGTTGCCTTTGGATGTTCTTGGAAGTCCGGTGACAAAGTCCATGGTGATGTTATCCCATTTTCATTCTGGTATGGGAAATGGTTGCATCATCCCCTAAGACTTCTGCCTCTATGCCTTCACTTGCTGACACACAAGGCACTTTGATGTATATTCAGCGGTCTCCTTCTTCATATTATCCCACCAAAAGTTTTCTCGGAGATCTCGATACATATTTGTGCTCCCTGGGTGAATAGAAAAATTTGAACTATGTGCATCATCCAAAAGGTCCCTCTTCATCTCCGGACTTGATGGAACACATAGTCTTTTCCCAAACCGCACAATTTCTTCCTCATTAACATTAAACTCTGAGGATTTTCCCTTTTTGATAGCTTACACTTTTTCTTGAATTCCCACATCATCCTTTTGAGCATCCTTTAACCCTTCCAAAAGAGATGGTTGAGCAATAATTTGTGAAAGGATTGATGATGTTCCCTTCTTTATGATTCCCACATCCATATTCATCAAGTCAAAGAAGATTGGATCCTTCTCAATTCTCATCATTGATAGAATCACTGGATCCTTTCTACATAGGGCATCCGCCACCTTGTTCACATTCCCAGGGTGGTAATTTATTGAACAATCACAATCCTTGATGAGCTCTATCTATCTTCTCTGGTGCATATTAAGCTCTTTCTATGTGAATATATATTTAAGACTCTTGTGGTCAGTATATATCTTACATTTCTCTCTATAGAGATAATGCTGCAAGATTTTCAAGGCAAAGATAACCGACACCAACTCCAGATCATGTGTTGGATTGTTTCTCTCATGGATTTTCAACTGCCTTGAGGCATATGATATCACTTTCTCATTCTGTATCAGCACACATCCTAATCCCTTCTTTGAAGCATCACTGAATACCACAAAAAGATCCCCACTTGTGGGTAAAGTGATAATGGGTGCAGTGATAAGCCTCCTTTTCAACTCCTTGAAGCTTTCTTCGCATTCATCAATCTGAGAAAACTTTACTCCCTTTCGAGTTATCTTGGTAAGAGGGTTGGAAAATCGTGAGAAATTCCTCACAAATCATCGATAATATCCAGCTAACCCCAAGAAGCTACGGATATCCGTTACCGATGTTGGCCTTGGCTATCCCTCAATTGCATCTGTTTTGGAGGGGTCCATAGATATCCCATTGCTTGTGATGATATGACCCAAGAATGAGACCTCCTTCAACTAGAAATCACACTTGCTGTACTTTTCATAGAGCTTCTCCTTATTCAAAGTCTCTAGTACAGTTTTTAAATGCTCCTCATGATCCTCCTTAGTTTTGGAGTATATTACAATATCATCTATAAAGACTACCACCAATTTGTCAAGGTAATCTCTAAAGACTCTATTCATCAAGTCCATGAATATTTCTGGAGCATTGGTGAGTCTGAAAGGCATTACTATGAATTTATAGTGCCCGTATCTTGTACGAAAAGCAGTCTTGGGGACATCTTCCTTCTTCACCCTTACTTGATAATATCCTGACCGCAAGTCCACCTTGGAGAAGTATTGTGCTCCATGCAGCTGATCAAACAAGTCATTGATTCTTGGGAGAGGATACTTGTTCTTTATCATGATTTTTTAAAGTTAATGATAATCGATGCAGAGCCGCATTGACCCATCCTTCTTCTTGATGAAGAGGATTGGTGCACCCCATGGTGAAGGACTTGGGTGTATAAACCCATTATCCAGATTCTCTTGTAGTTTATTCTTCAGCTCTTCAAGCTCAACAATAGCCATTCTATATGGAGTCTTGGATATTGGCAATTCCCCGGGTATAAGTTCAATTCAGAACTCAATATCTCTTCTAGGAGGAAGACCAGACAGTTCCTCGGGAAATACTTCCGCGAATTCCCTCACAATAGGCACTTCTTCAAGGATGGTTTTTTCTTTGGACTCAATCATCTGAGCCAGATACGCGTGCTCATAGGGCAGTAATATCCATGCTTGAGATGATGGAGCTAAAGGAGATTCACCTTCCTCCTGGCACTTGTAAAGAATTGGGGGTCGATTCTCCATATGGAGTGTGATTTCCCTCTCCTGAAATTTTATGTTGGATCTATATAAGGAAATACAATCCATGCAAAGAATCACATCAAATTCTACCAAAGGGAGTATGATGAGGTTCTCCAGGAAATTCAATCCACAGATTATAACAGGGGATGACTTATATTCATGGGATGCAAAGATTTCCCCATTTGCCATACTCACCGACATCTTTACTTCCATGATTTGTGGTGGTGTTGCGATTGTTCTACTAAACTTTCAAGATATAAAAGAATGCATAGAACCTGAATCCAAAAGTAAGTTCGCTATTCTTGAATGAATAACTAGCATACCTGTCACCACTTCATTGTCGGGGTTCAAATTGGCAGAAGTGATGGAAAAATCTCTTCATTGTTGTCTTGGAGGTTGTTGGTTGCCTCCGAAAACCCTTGGATTAGGGCACTGATTTGCAAAATGACCTGGTTCTTTGCATTTATAGCATTTAACAATGTGTTGAGGTTCGAACGGAGCGTTCCTCTCCTCTGTCGTAGCCGCAGGTCCTTCTTGCCGACAGTTAACAGCTAGGTGCCCTTCTCTTCCACACCTGAAGCATTTTCTCGTCCCCTTGAGGCAATTTCCAGGGTGCTTATTTCCACACTTTTGGAAAGTGGGGTGCTGGAATTTCTTAAGGCTGTTGGATTTATCCATCGGACCACCAGCATTGAAGTCCACCATACGCTTCTTGTCCCCATGATACCCATGTGATTCCCCGATCTCCATTTCAACCTTGAGGGCACATCAGACAATTTCCTCATAGCTGTCGAAGTCATGGATCGTTAATGCTTTCCGCAAGCTAGGCTTCAGCCCACCAAAGAAGCAGTCAACCTTGAATTCTGGGGTAATGACAAAGCCAGAAGCATATCATGCAAGCCTTGTGAAGTTTACCTCATACGCTCCAACAGATGCTTCATATTTTTTCTTGAGGGAAAGGAAGTCCCTTTGCATCTTAAGCCGGAGGGTGCGCGGAAAATATTTATCGAAAAACATATTCCGGAATTCCTTCCATTCCAAAGCCTCGATCTCCTCCCCAGGCTTTGTATTTTTGATCAACATACACCATTGATCGGCTTCACCCTCCATACGATAAGCATCCAGGAGAACCATCTCTTGTTCAGAACATTGAAGGATGGAGAATATCTTTTCAATGGAGTTGATCCATTGTTCAGTGATCGTGGGATCAGATGATCCACTAAAAGTAGGAGGCCTTTGTCTCATGAAGCTCTTGATATAGACTTGTTCTTTCTTGGGGGGGGGGGTTGAATATTCCTATTGACCTGTGTTTCTATTCAAAACTTGAGTTAGCTGAGAGAGAAGTATGACAAAGTTCGCGATTCTCGCTCCCATTGGATTGGGCATCTCATTAGTACAATCATCACACTGATCTTCACAATGGTTGTTAGCCCGAGTCCTCCTATTACCGACCATTGGCTAGAATAAAAGGAAAGTTAGGGGTAACACATAAAGGGTAATACAAAGACAAAAGTTGATGACTTATAAATAAACTTTAATTTCTTTAACTAACGAGTCTATAGAATTCAATCTAGGATTTTCATGATCTACTTTCTAACATATATTCTTAGGGGCATTTTTCCTTTAATAAGGGTTCATACTAAGATTGTGAATTTATCAAAACATATCCCCTGAGAGTGTCATAACCAAGAGTATAGCAAGGCCCGTTTTCATGCACCAGTTCCCGTTCGAGTCTAGCTCAAAGCGGTGTTTTCAGGTTCTACCCCTAGGATACATCTATGCCAGAGCCGCCTCTACCTGCTCGTATCCAGACAGGGATGTATTTGTTTGATAAACCACTTACTTTGTATTTACCAAAACTCAGGGATGTTTTTATTATACTTAGTCTTGTATCTAAGGCTTTACTAAGGTTTCCTAATCCCAAAAATAACTAAACCTATCCTCTAATACCAACTATGACAACCCTGCTTTTTATTACAACGTAAACATGCTTTATTACATAAAACTTCACTTGATACAACAATGAAGATCGAGTGTTTTAGTGTATTTGGGGCATAGGATCATTACATAAAAACTTAAAACATTAAATACAACATCTTTATTGAAAACTTCTTTTGCATGACCACTACATTCCCTCGTACTTAGCATTGCATGGGATAACCTGAGGACATGCATAAGAAAAGGGTGAGTTATAAAGCCCAGTAAGGGAGTACACATGGAATAACATGAGAAGTACAATACATGTTAGGAAATAGGCATGTAAATAGTTCATAAGATAAACATGAATATAAAGGCATGATAAATCATGATAATCATAACATGGAAATGTGGCAATAACACTTAACATTGAATTATCATGAGCCAAGGCTCATTGCACATGGAGCATGAGTAAACCCTCATTGCACATGAAGCACGAGTAAACCCTCGTTGCAATTGAATTAGCATGAGTCAATACTCATTGCACATGACGTATCAGGATACTATACTTTACCCAATGCATTGGAATGCTATAAGGGCACACCCTTCTTAAACAATTCATTTCATGCATAAGTGTGCCACATGGATCATAAAACATGGATTCATAAAACATAATCATTTATTACACGATAAAGGAATGTGGAAATCATACATGAAACTTTACAATAAATATGTAAATATGCATAAATTTGAATACCCTTGATGGAGAAATGGGCATGGTATTCACTACACAATGACATTGGCTTAGAAAATCAGTGCAATTTCGGTAGCGTAACGACATTACATAAGAATTCATAAAAAAGGTTGATGAGAGAGAAAGAGGTTACTCATCATATTTAAATTTAATGGAAAGTAATTAGGTCATATAGATACATTTCCCAACAATTTTAATGGAATTTAGATTCACGATACAAAAGTATTGCTTGAATATAAAAGAGGAGAGAGAAGTTCCTTTCGGAATTTCGGCATAGTAACGGGTGTACATGAGAGGCATTTAATGAGAGATAAACGGTCTCCCATAATTCAAACATAAATAGGGCAGTATGAGGGAGGTGTGAAACCATACCCCAACATTTATAATTGAAATTAAAAGGGAAAAACAACTTAACAAAAATTGGATAAAAATGAGAAAGGAAGAAAAAACCCTTACTTGGAAGTGTGCTTCCAAAGGATAGAGAGAGGCTTGTGAGAGGCTTCTTGGGATCCTGGGGCACCTTGGGAGAATTCTAGAGAGATTAGGGAAGACTTTGGATGAACTCCAAGGGATTTTAGTGAGGAGGAAGTGGGAGCTTGGGTGGGTTTATATAGGAAAGGTGAGAGAATTCTTTATTATTTAGGTTTGGGTCCCCTTACATTAAATTAATCCAAACCACAAACTATCTCATGGTTTTAGCCCATGGTTTTTGGAAAAGGGAAGAGGAAAAAAATATTTTATAAGTCCCAATTCTGAAATTCTTAAAATAATAAGGTTTCTTATGTGGAGGTGAGTCACACTCCCATGGAAATTAATTTAAATAGGCAAAGTGTTGAATATGTCTTGAGGGGTTCATTAATGCTTTGAAAAGTAAGTCAAACAAACCAAAAATCACATTATTTTAATGGTAAAACATATATTGGCCGAACATAAGGATTATAGTATTTTATTACATCCCTATTGGGTAATTATGATGTCATAAAACACATTATATATTTAAACGGTATTTAATTTTTACCCAAAAGTTCGACTGTCTCAGAAAATTATGAAAAATTCACCGTTGGATAATTTCGACGTTCTGATTCTATAAATGACATTTATTTTATCTAATTTTTTTTTCTAAATATGTGAATTTTCACTTTTAAAATAAAAACTGACATTTATCGAAAATTCATGGGTTTTGATAGAAATGGCTTTCAAACCTTAATAAAAATTTTAATTACATTCATAAAATTATAAGATCATTTATATTTAATAAAAATTAATTTAATAATAATATTATTATTTTATTAAAATATTATTAAATTCAAAAATCCCTTAATTTAATAAAATAGATTTCTTAATTATATAATAACTAAAAACACCATTTGTACTTTAAAAACTATTTACAATGTATCAAAAATGACTAGAAATTATATTCATTATTATATACAAAAAAAATGTACATGAACATAGTACTAATTATTTGTTACATAACCCCTTAAAATAGCCGCATAAGACCTAAGGGTAAGGTGTGCGATGGTGACCAACTCTTGGGGCGGCTCGGATAACATCGCTCGAGTGGTAATCTCTATCAACATCCAATTTTCCCATAGACAGTCACGTTAGAGCTTGACATAATGAAGCTCATCTTGGGCTTGGTCAAGGGAGAAGCCCAAGGATGTCACCTCTTTTCCGAGTTCCGACAAATGGGCTTCGTATGGGGAAATTCTACTGGATGTGGCCATCGCTTCCATTTTCAGAGTAAAATTGGGGTCGTTAAAGCCTTATATTTATACTAATCATGTGATCACTGTTCAACGGCTATAAAAGTAACAGTCATAACTCTTATCATAAAACCAAAGAAGTTGACATCTTATAAAAACATTTTTTATAAAGAGACATTTAACTGGATCAAGAGGTATTTTATATTATTGAAACTTTGGGTTGTTACAGTCCACGCTCCATATCATAGTAAAATAATCTTTTCATTAAAAAAAAATTATCAATAGATGAAGCATTACCTAATGAATTGGTGGGATTTATAATTTATCCCAACCATATGATAAAATGCCTATTATAAATTTCATAACATAAAACACATAAAATCATGAGAGCATAAATATAATTCATTCATAATATTTATCCACATTGAACATTAACCTATTATTAAGGAATGTGGTTTTAATCTAGTAAATCACATATCAATGGGTTATAAATTTTTAGAGGTGGAGTCCCATAAATCAAAATATGAATGTACTCAGTCTTTATATTGTATATTATATGGTAAAGGTAACTACTATGTTACGGTTCCTAAATGGATATACAAATGTGTTCTCAATATAACATTTGAGTGTATCACCGCATAATGTTGATCCAAAAACATGATTTAATCTAGGGATTTATAAATAATATATTGGAAATGTTATATTGATATGTAAATCCACGGAGGCTGAGGGACCCTGTCACATCAATAAAATTAGCCATTTGAACATCATTCCCTCTAAATTAATTTATAGGGACATATAAATATGTTGAAAATAAATATATTTCATATGATAAAACAACATATGAAGGCATTATTAGTAAAATTTATACTCATGAATGGTTGTTATGAAGGAATGAAAAAAGTTAGTTATAGACCAATTACCTCAAATGGGTTTAATTTTTAAATGATATTTTAAGACTATGAACATGGGTAATGAAGCTCAATTCATTGGATTATGTTGTATTAGTAAATTCTTAAAATAAAGGAATAATTAGAGGAAATGGGTAACATGATATTGATAATAAAAACAAAATATAATAATATACCACATATAATACTTTATAATTATAGAAAATAGTGTTTTAATATGGTTTAAAACAATATAATCAAAAAATGAATTAAAAGGGAAACAAAGAGAAATATTTTACTTTAAAATTATTTAAATTTCAAAAACACTAAAATGGGATGTTTTGGAAGGTATCTCATTAGAAAAGATAAAAGGGGTGATAATATATTGGTCCTATATATGTTGAATACCTTAATAGGTGGTTGAACCAGGTTATGTTGATTTTATTTAAACAAACCTCCCAAACAATCTTAATCCACAATTAATAAAAACATATCTTTCCATCATTGTCAATATAAAAGTCATAAATAATGTAAATAGAGGAATAATAAATTTTTACTTGGTTCTCCCACACAAACCTATGTCTAAGGATAAAAAACAATGATGTGTAAATGTCCCAAATTCACGAAGCACACTGGTTGTTTCTTTTCAATTTTTCAGGGTTGTATTGAACCTCTATGTTTTTTACCCTCATAAATTAGTGAACACGTTATTATAAATCACTCAAAAACACCCCTAATAATCCATTAAAACCAATATTTATCTATAATAACTTGGAATGTAATCACACTCACGATATTTTATCAATCAAATTCTCTTTCATCGGTAAAATTAAACTCCTTTGGACTTCTAGTAAGATAGACTTATAGATCAGTGTTTATTCACTAATTCTATTTCTAGTAAAAATCTTGAATTATAATTCTTATCAATTTTCCATAATTTTTATCTTTAATCCTCCTCCACTTCATATAGAGAAATACATCTCTTTAATCTTGAAAAAATATCCAATTTTAGCTCAATAACTTATCATCAATTCACCTTTTTTAGGATGGAAAGATTCATTCAAAATATATCATCAATTCCATGTCAACATTACATAATTTGAGTCATAAAAATCATTAAAATATATAAATTTTAATGTTTATATAGTCTTCTTGACTCGGGCTGATTATGAATTGACCATTATCATTATGGTGGAAAGCATTACATCACTCTAGAACCCAATGCCTAGAATATTCCAATCTAGGAATAACCATGGTGTGATCTCCTTCATCGTGGGGAAATTCAGTATACCGACATGTTTCTCAGGTTGAACTCCTATATTTGTGGTATTATGAAATAATATGAAACATCTTTGAATATACATTCATAGAAAAATATTCACTTCATGCTGTGAACATAACCTCTAGGTAGATCACTAAATATCATGCTCTTATTCTTCACAGTATAATAAAATCCTTCATGATGTGGTTAATCATCAAGATTCAGAGAGATATTCAATCATCACATACAAGGATACCACCATTTCATTAACCATTCACCACAATACCCACCTATATAATAGGTAAATATAATGTAACCTTATTAAAAGATAATATAACTCATTTTTATTTGATCTATTATTAGACAATATTTAAAATGTTTTAGTTATTCCTACATAGAAATGAACTAATATTAAAAAGTTTATAATTTATCACTATGAAATTACATTTTAGGGTGGCATTAACCCTTATTTAATAATTACTCTTTAACCCACAACACTTTAGGATTATTATATTTATTTTTGTTTAGATCTATAATCTAATGGTGTGAATTATGACCTATAGAAAAAAAATATACATCTACTTACAATCACCTCCAATATCAATGGTAACACATCTTTGTGACTCCTTTAATATATTAGGGAAGAATTAATGACATATTTTTTAAAAAAATACTTAAAAAAATATATAGGAAGATTATTTTTAACAATATACCCCTTTTGGTTTATTGATAAATATTTAACACTTATTCATATGAAATAATCAACACCAACCATCAATAAAAACTAAATCTTCATCCATCCAAATAGTGAATTATTGCTTTAGAAATAATATACTCTAATATCATGTGATTAAATATTATTATGATAAATAATAGTTAGATTAAAATTTAATTATTAAAAAACTTCCTTTATTATCATGATCCTCAATACATCACTGCCAAAATATACCTATGGTAAAATTAAAATGATCCCGGTCATTACATATATTCATCATAGGATAAATCACCCATTTTCAAAAATGGATAACTTATCCATCCATAAAAAAAATATATAAGTTGTGGAAAACTTCTTCACTTTTTTTTGAATATACCCAAAGAGTGGGTTAAAGATCCGAAAAATTAATACATGAGAACCATTAAACCTTTCCATAAATATAAAATTTCATGGGGATGTAGTGGTTTATTTTCTACAAAATTTAGTATTATTGACAAGGTTGTACTCCATAGCCAATTTATTCCTTTCATGACTATACTTATGTGGTGTATTTGTTATGATATAGGTCATGTCATTTTTTTTTGACATATACTCTAACTTCACCGACCCTTGATCAACCTTCTCCATTTTTAATTGATTTTTTATGTTTATTTTCATTGAGTGATAAATAGTATTTTCCTAATATTTATATCACTTGATTAATCATACATGATTTAAATATCATATTTCAAATCAACTCCAACATCTTCATGTAGTTTTTTCATCCATAAAAATTGAGTATATTCTAGTTTAGCCATAATATACTTAGTATCCATAGTGTTTAATTAAATAAAATCTTACTTATTTACTATAAAATAAATAAAAAATCCTCCATGATTTAATTCACCACCATTTACATATGATCATATTTTAAACCAAATCAACTTATATTTGTAAATCACAAAAAAATCTACTATGAACTAAATTATAAAACAATCCAAAATCCATTATAACTTTGAAATTCCACAGTATCCTTGTAACTTCTTGTGATTGGATTTATTTTTTATTTATTTGGTTAATTGTGTCTGGACATGAAGAATATTTAATATTTGGTCATGTATCTATTAAGTATAACAGGCTTCTAATGATATTCCCATACTCTATTACATTGACCACTTTTCATTCATCATACCTTGATATCATCATCTATGAATTTGTAGGTATTGTCATCAACTTCTAAACCTCCATTAAAAATCTTTTGAGTACCACATTGTAATACTTGTATTTTTAATCCAATAATCCAAGTATTCCTTTTCTACATATAAAATAAGGAAAATATTAATTCATCAATCAATGATATCTCATAATCATGACTCATTGATTATGTAAAATATTTTTTTATGCCTCATTCAATCCTATGAATATTATGTTTTTAATATAAATGAGCATCATCATCATTTTTTCTTTCTCTTTTTTGATTGTACACGTTGATCAAATACTTCTCACGGAAAACCAAGATTTTTTAGATATTCATCATGTATGGAATACGATGATCTTGGTGCCTATTATAGATCATACAATTTTTTATTCAACTAGAAAACATTGGATTCAACATAGTGACCAATAGAACATTTAGGTATCTAAATATACACCTATTATTTAATTAATACATTAATGAATGCTTATTTGACATATATTTGGAATACCTTGAGTCCCTATTTCATTTTCAAGGCTATTAATTAACAAATTCAATCAACTCATTCCATGGGAGTGAACATCTATTCTATATCCATCCCTTATATTTTAGAAAACCCCCTGCACAATAGTTATTACTTATTACTGCCTACCTTTTTACCTTCATTGAATTTTTCATTAAAAACATACTTGGTTTCAATAACATTTTTGTCTTCTAGTATTTGAATAACTTTTCAAATTTTAATCTTCTCAATCTGATCAAGATATTTATTTATCACCATAATCAAATATTAATTATTATTATATTACTCAATAATAATTGGGTCTACTTGGGATAGGAATGATTTTTTTATAAAGTATTCATACCTGTACTTTGTAATATGTTTGTCTTGTCACCAATGTCATTTTATTCATTGATTTTATCCCTACTCTACACTTTTTTATATTTAATAATATTCCTTAATCATACATATCATGAGTTCATTTTTGAAATAATCTATAGTTCCTTGTGATATCCAAAATCTACTTGTCCCAGTTTGACTTTCATTTGAAATATGTCAGTTTGTTGGAGAATAATTCTAACTAGTATGGGATTTCATTTCACTTTTTGTGGTAATTATTTCTTGGATTTAAATTATTTTACCAAGAAATTTTCAAAATACTTATAGGACTAAAATTGGGATGAGTAAACAAGAAATATACCTTCACATCCTTGAGATTTGAACTTTTGATGTGTTAACTTATAAAAAATAAATCACCTTATCTTTAAAATTTGAAAGTATTTCAAAATATTCTTCATTCTGTATGACATATATTAATGATTATTATATTTATTTATACACAATAAATAACTATATAAAATATATACTTATATCAATATTACTCCTTCAAAAATATGTTTAGTGGGCCTTTTTCAATGGGCATCTTATGGGATATATTTCAAATGAACAATTTTATCCTCTCAAAAAAACTGTTTTATTGAAGATTCACCACTTCCAAAATATAGTGAATTATAACATTATTTTTAATATAATATTTTTCATAATTATTAGTAAATTTTATTCCATTATTAATTCATAATTTTGAAATTTTCATCCCAATCATCATTCCCCACAATCTTTGATAATGTGTAATACACATAAATAATTTGAATTTATGAGAATCCACAATAAATAAATTCATCCTATTTTAATAATCATGAAAAAATAGAACATTTTTGTATTCATTTATTTAGGTTATATTGGTCCACACATGTCAATGTACACTAGCTCATGAAACTATTATGATATATTACATTTTTCCTTATAGGTCTTCTAAATAATCTCCCCCTTTGGAAAAGTATATCATGTAGAGATATGATCCTATAATTGTTTTGGGATATCCGAATCTTATTTATTTTACACTAATTATACTAAGGGATTTTGGATCAATTTCCATGAGCTTTTATATCATATCCTGTTCTAACAATCCTTGGATAGAAAACATTTATAACCTTTTCCACTAATAAGGGAGATATTTCAGTTAGTTTTTTCCCAGGTATTACAATTATATTGTCTTTTCCTTTGACAATTTAAGAAATATTGGTGAAATCGATCACATGTTCTGGGTAAACTAATGTACATATACTTAGAAACATGTTCCCTCTACCTTTTAATACTAAGAATATCATGAAACATATGTATTATCTTTTGATTTTGGACTTCTCTAGTCCTATAGTTTTCAAACCATATTCTTTTAAAAAGAGAATGACACCTTCTGGTATATAATTTTGGACTATGATAATATCTTTATTTCATATTATATGAGAAGTGTATATGATATCATGAATCCATTATTCATATCAATATATTTCTTTTATGTCAATATCTCTATCATTTTCCTTCTTAAGTATTCATTTTTTAATTTATTTCCAATATTACACCTTGTTGTGTGGTGAATATATTCATTCTTCCTCTGGATAATATGAATTAACTTTATTTTATATGGATTAAAGTTGGTTTTGTGTGTTTAGATCAATTTTTTATACTTACAACTAATTATAATTTCCCATATAAATATATTTTTACACACTCCAATGTATTCATGATGATAAACTAATAACTTTGTGTATATAACCATCAAACTAGAAACAATAGTCCTTAAAAAATTATTATAAGATTTTTTTTCTTAATTTTTATATCTTATGCCTTGTTGTTCCAATTTACTATATAAAAAATGTTTTGTGTATATATTTTCTTCAAAAAAACTATAACACTTGATTTTTGGTGTTGTTTTATGTGTTTATTTTAATCCTTAATCTATATTTTCGGTATTTTATGAGTCACCCATAACGATCTTCTTCCATGGTGTTGATACTTGTGGAATTCCATCAACGATAATTTATTTTTTTCTCTTTTGTTAAAGACAAAAATCATATTTTCCTTGAGAAAAATATTCAAAATTATTATTTACATCACAAATATTTACCTACACATTATCTGAAACTCATACATCCTAGTTATTCGTTTTCATACCTAGATTAAAGATCCTTTATTTATAGACAATCAATAAAATATAAACTAAGAATAATTATTCAATTTCATTGATTTTTTTTCATAGTTCCTTTTATGGTATTAGTCAATCCATCAATGATTTGAGTATTTTCATCAATTTTGAGCTTTTACATAACTTCTTACTCTACGTTTTTTTTGGATTTCCATATTTGATTCATTCAATTTTTTCCTTCAACTAATAATTATATTCTTCATACTATTATATATAATGTCTAAAATCATAAATAAAACTTTTAGAATAATTTTTTCCACATTATAAAAAATAAATTTCTATTAATATAGATTGTAGTTTAACTTTCAAGTATACTATTCCCTAAATTTTAGTGTTTTCACTATCACTTTCCCCTACTTTTTATTTTTCTATGAAAGTCATAATTAATTGTTCTTGAGTTATTTACTAAATTTATTTAACCTACGCCTCTTATAAATAACAATTCTCTTCTATAAATATGTTATTCGTTTTGAGATTTTTTTTTTCAAAACCCCTTATTCCCTTTACATATTTATATGACTACTTTCTAAACTAGTCATCTACATCATCATATTAAAAATCTTAGGAAATTTTATAGTTATTTTCCAAATCTTTCCACACCAAAACCATGATATTGTAATCTTTCCTTTCAATTTTACTTTTTTGGTATTTTAGATTTAAGGAAAGGAAAGAAATAACCACATAGACTTCACTATCCTTAGGATCATCCTAAAAATTGAGTTTATTTAATTACTTCAACACAAATTCCTAAGAGTTATTAATTTTCAAATACTTTCTATTATTTTCCCACATATCATATGAAAAAAGTGTGTTGTAAAGACTATCCAGTGTGGCTTCTATTCGATACATATCTTTGATCAATAAGACATTGGCAATGAATTATAGTGGAAATATTCTCCAGATCCACTTTATAATTTTAATATCATCCAGGGTTTCTATGAGTTTTTGTATTTCCTTAGTAATAACATTAAAATTATCAAATAATGCATCAATCGATTCATTTGGGTGAATTTAAAAGTCATCATACTCATTCTATAGAACCTACAATTTATCATCACATAGCCTAAAATTACTTTCTTAGATATTGGTATTTTTTCCCAAATAGAGTGTCAGGATTTACACGATATCACCTTTATGTATGTTATAATAGAGAAAGATTTTCATAAATCATTGTATCTTTTATAAATTAAATGGATATCTATTTGATATTTCGTTGATAATTATGTACATTCTATGTTGTCTTATATCTCATTTATTTAATGTAACAACCCGAGATTTTATGAGAATTATTCATTTTTATTTCCATAATGTCTTTTGTTGTATGCTACACAATGATTATCTTTCACTATATGCAACACCGTATTAGCTTGCAGTATACAGAACACTATTCTTGGATTGTGTTACACACAGTTTCAAGTTCGTTTGATAATAGTCATTCTACGCAACATTGAGTGTATATATATAGATATATTCAATGTATAAATGAAATATGGTTAGATTCTGTTAAACAAAACAACGAAGGAGTCTTCCACAACACACAACCCTGACTTGGCTTGCATTACACACAATCGTGACCTTCCTCGATAGCGTGTGTAGTACGCAATACCGGGTTTCACTAAACAATGGTATATTATTATAATATTATTATGGGCTAGCCGTTATGAATATTATTAACTACATTTTGAATTTGATAACATTATTATTCATCTTACACATTTTCTAGAATATGGTATGAGAAGAAAATAAATTTTTCGTGTAAAATATGTATTTTTCAAAAATTACAGTTTTCCCACATTTTGATGGCGTACCCACTTTAAATCTTGTTTTTGAGATGTCTATAAGTTCAATTTGACAAAATAAAATTCTTCTTTAGAATCAGGATATAAAAATTTACTTTGTATAAATTTTTCATATTAATCTGATAACTTTCATATTTTAATGAATAGTAAAAACACACTATATTTTAATTAAAAACAACTTTTTTCATTGAAATAATTTATATGGTTAGATTATATTTTTAATTGGTTTTAAAGTGTAATTAGAATATATTTTTACAATTTAATCCAATTTTTGTCATTGTAATTAATTTCACTTTGAAATTGGATATAAACAAGTATCAATCTTTTGATAGTTATTGTTTCTTAAAAACACGCTATTTGTTTTCATAACGGGAATTAATTTTAAAATTAATTAATGCCACTTATATGTTTTGAATTTAGAAAAATAGACATAAATTTTGAATTCAGAATATCAAATAATGCTTACGCTGAATTTTTGGTATTTTTCTGAAAAAATTCAATTTTCGATGAATAGTGAAACCACTTAGTGGTAGTTAAAAAACTGAATTTTTCATTTAAATGAAATTTTAGCACTTCTGTGAATTGAATTTTGAAAATCCAAGAGACACGGTTAATATAAAGGACTAAAATGTGGTTCAATGAGATGAAAATAATTTTTGGTGAATAGTAACTTTTTACTTTTATTTATCACGGTTAAAAGTAAATAGGGTTATTAAGGGTAAAAATGATATTATAATTACCCTTACACATGTCCTAATTCTATTGGATAAGTGTAATTCGATGAAAAACAACCTTAGTAATAAAATATGACCATTTAGGTCCACTTGGATTAGATTAGGACATTTATTATTAATTTATTTAAAGAAGGGTTAAAATATTTAAAATCAACATTTAATAACTAAATCATTTTATATTGTTATACATAAGATAAATTCGACTATAAATATTAATTATACATATAAAAAGATTTCTTACCTAATGGTATTTTATTTATAATTTTTAGACATTAAGTAAGTTAAGTTATTTATGACACAATGGTGATGCAGTAATTACCTAAATAATGAAATATTAAAATATTGATATTATAAATACCCAAATGAATGTAATTTGAGACTTTTTATGAATTCCACAAATTTTATAGGTGAATATGATATGTTAGTATTGAATTAATTAAAATTTTTTATACTAATCACGCTGTTTTGATTTTCACAAAAATCCATTACCATATAGTGTCAAAATTGACATAAAATAGTTTCTAAAACAAATATTATATTATTAACTGTTATTATATTACTAAAAATCTAAGGTTTGGCCAAGATACTTATATCATGATATGTGTATCATTAATGGACCACTTGGGGGTAGCTTGGATGTATATGGTAAGTTTATTAACTATATAATATAAAAATACAAAGTGACATGGTAAATGTCAATCTAATTAACTAAGAGTTAAAACTAAAGGATATGGTTAATATAATGACCCAAAACTATCTAAAATCTATTGGTTGATAGGATTTCGACCCATCCCCACCTTAGCATCGAAATAAATCAATTTGGAGCTATTAAAAACCGAATATGGCTTTATTATAAAATAATATTTTAAGTTTTTCCAAAGGTGCCCCTCTCCTCCCTTATAAAAGGGCACCCCTTCCCTCTTCTCTTCACACCATTTTGAGCCTTGAATCTCATCCAAACCCTGTACATTTCTCTTCTCCACTTCCCTAGAAACATTCTGGAGGTTCTGGTATTCTCAAAAGACTAACTCTACTTCCTTAAGAGGAAGCTTAAAGGAGGTGCGTCGAAAAAGAGGTGATCTCTTCTAACAATTCTTTCAAGTTTCTTTCTTCTTCAACTTATTATTATTTTGTTGTTTCAATATAAAGTAATAACATCAGAATCTATAATATACTGATATGTTATTATAAATATTAAAATACCCTATTTCACCTTCTATCCATCCTACGGAAAACGAAATCACCGCGCATGCGTACGTACGGAATACCGTCTCCACGCCGTGGTATAATCTGTTTTTCCACCACCACCTTACTTGGATGTGTATAATGGTGTAAAGAATAACTATATATGATTATTATAACATCATACTAATTCTAAGATATTATATCATCCCCTCTAATTCCATTCAATAAATATGGGAACAATATCATTGCTCGTTCGTACGTACGGATTACCGTCTCCATGACATGATGAGATTAATTTTCCATGTTAACAATTCAAGAATGATTATAAAGTGTATATAATAAGTAATCATGAAATATATGACATAATAATGATACTGTATTTATGTATATATATATGTATGTCATCTAATTAATTCCATTCAATTCAATAATGAAATGAAAATAGCGATCATGCGTACGTACGGCCTACCGTCTCCATGAACGGTGTATTTCATTCCATTTATTGATTTATCATATATATATGTATATGATGAATATATATTACATATAAATCATGTTTTACATTCTATAATTAAGTAAATCAGGATATAAGTAATAATATCAATAACTACAAGTCCAACCATGTACGATAAATAAAACGATTTTACCCAAAACGCTGCTTTAACATGGAACTTACAAAAGAACGGGTAATATAAAGTTAAAAGTGAACCATATATGATATCATAACAATGAATATGATTATTTAATAAGTCAATGACATTATTTAAATCTTTATACATGATTTTCAGATACGTATGAAGCATATCAGACCTAAGGTAAGGGATAACTATTCCAATCTCGTTCTTATCCGAGATTGTTTATTCGTAACTATTTACTAGGGTTATTGTTATCATCCATGTCCATGTTTCCTAAAAATGGTTTCATGTAGGTTTAAAGTCCCTTTTAACCATTTTTGACTTTAAATACATGGTATGTAATGAATCTTTCTTTTTTAACTATACGAGTTACTTTTTGACTTTTCCGACAAAAGTACGAGGAGAATGTTATTTTTAACTTATACGGCGTGAATGGATTTTTACAGTTTCATAACTCCTCATTTTCATGAATCTTACTCTACAAGATTTTATGAATATTTTCAACAATATAATTTTATTTTAAAAGTGCGTGGCATTTTCTGAAAATAAAATGATTTTGATAAAGAAAGGATATTTTTCTCAAGAATTCATTTCAAATTTTTTATCAAACCAATTTTCCATCTAAGATGACATTATTTCATATGTGTATATTTCAAGTTTAATGTCTCTATGATTTACATGGTTTTACTTTTCTTATGATGAAATTTACATTTGTTTTTTATGGATTATGAGATGATGGGATGATGTTTATGAAACCCATTTTATTCTTTGGGTTATGATGAATGTTTTAAGTTTATTTTGTGGCACACGAAAGAATGGTTTCATTATGAGATGGGTAGGACCTATATCTCCTTCCAATTCATTGGGTAAAGATTTATATCTCATGAGATAGACATGGATGGAATGGTAAGTTAATCCGGATCAGTATTACTCGACTGAAACGAGGAGGGAACTCGATTCAGAAAGGGACTTTTTTCACTAAGATGGTCTTGGTAGCAATGCCTTGGCTACTATGGAAATCATATCATGTGCTTAATGGTTTCCACAATTACATGTTTTATTCCCATGATATTTTACCAAGATTGATGTTCCATTATGATACATGCCTTACGTACTTCTAATATTTTTGCTCAAGATTTTGATGCTTAAACATTATGTTCATGTTTTTAAGTTCAGTGGTATATGGTTTGTTTTATTTTCACCATGCTTACCCTTAATGAGCATTTGATCTCACCTTTTATATGTTTTCTTTTCCCCAGGATTTGATGAAAGGTTTTAGGTAATAAAACCAAAAGGGGAAGATCTTTATAGGAGATGTTGAAGATCTTTCACCACGATTAGAATATTACGTTATGAGTTTCCAAAGACACTAAACTATTACGGTCCTCGTGTGTCTATTTTTGTTATGTATTAAGTATTCCACAAAAGTAATGTATTGTTCATGTACGTCAAGATTTGGGTCTCTATAGTTGGTATTAAAGGGAGGTTTAGTAAACCTTTGGAAACTAGGACGTGATAAATTTAGAGAGATCCCTAGAGATATTTCTAGGGTATGTCTAGGGATGTCCCTAAGGTTAAGTATAAGTACAGGTTATAGTCCTAGAATTAAGGTAACGATATTAGAATTAAACCTAAGATGTTAGATGTTGAAGGTACTCCCCATTGATTATGTTATTTTCCTTATATGATTTTTTCCTCTCATAGAATTATTTTTGTGTTTTAGTTAATGGAGGGAACCAGAAGGAATTTGGTTAACATTGAATCCAATGGAAAAATTGGTGACTATGAGCAAAGAAATTGTGTAATTCCTAGAGAGAAAGATATTGTGATTATGCCGAATTAGTCATCGCGATATATGATTAACAAGGTGAAATTTAGTGGTATTCCTAATTCATCAAATAAGAGGAAGATATACTTTTATGCATGTTCGCATGTTGAGGAGAATAAATAAATGAAGATTGAGATTTCTATAGAAGGGAAGAAGAACCATGATTAATACATCAAATGGAGGGGAAGATGTTATCTGTTTGGAGAGAAGGGTCAAAGAGTGAACGATTGTTATGGAGTTCAATGTCTTATCTGTGGAGAACACGGGCATTACCCAACTCAATGCCCTGACCTGAGAGGTTACTTCTAAATCAAGGATGGAATTATTCCATGACAATCACTAAAGAGGATGGAATGAAGTGTTTATGTATTGGTATTAATGAATAATGTTGTTGAGGTACTTTTATGGTATATTGGAATATCTATGTATTGGTCAAATGTGGTTTTCAATAAGAATATGGTACTGTTAACCATGAAAAGTGACTGAAATATTTTTGGAAAGCAGATGATATGCGCATAATGAATGGATAAGGAGAAAATAATATGTTTGATAGTATTCATGAGCTCATGACTGATATAAGGACAAAGTTATATCATGGTTTGAGTATATAGAATTTTTGGATTTTGGTATGTGGAAAGAGTTAACTTTTTATAGCACTCATGTTTTCACTAAGGTTCAATGAGTATTCATTTTTCAAGAGAATACATGATTAAGGAATTCACATGACTGAAATGTGACCAACAAGATATATGAGGGATAAATGATGGTATTCACAAGCTTGGTTGATGAAATTTCAGCTAATCTTTTTCTTTATACTATAATATTGGACAGAAGTATTTTCGATAAGCTTAAAGGTTGGAATGGATTAAGTTGGACATCAGATATAAATTTTTAAAGCTAGAACTTATTTGATACTATTTCTGGAATGTTATAACAGTGTAGTTTTAGAAAAATGACATCCCGTAGGACGGGTGACAACCCGTCATGTCGGACAATGATGCGGGAATCGAACCCACAATTGAAGTGCAACAGACCTTTATCACATACCACTGGCTTACAGGAAGTCCCTGGTTAGTATAAAATAGTTTCAATTTATTATGTGGTATGATATATGATGTATAAATCCATTTTAGGAACCATATACGATTAATCTCACATATGATGGACTTATGTATATTTGATAACTTTTGCTAACCGTATGTTTGAGACAGATGGAATGACCTATCATTCTATCGCATGATCTCCTAACACCTCATGGAAGACAAATTCAACTTCATTTCTTTAAGATATGAAGTGGAAATTTTTCAAGGCATACACAATGGTGAGATTGTACCAAAATCAAGTAAGTATTTCTTCTAATTCAAAATTTTCAACATTAGGGAATTGATCTTGAAAACCAAAAATGTTGTCCTAGTAATCTCATATCTGATGAATCCGATGATACCTTAGATCATCAAAAATTTATGGCTTTGTGATTGTTAGATTTTTCATAGCCATGTTCTCTACCACTCTCCATCATAATTTGATGGTTTGATTTCTCTTCCATATCCATATTTTCACCTATGTTCTTCTATGTTGAAACCCAGTGATTAGTTAATCTTGGTAACCATTACGTTTCATAATTTAGTTTTTAAAGTTATGTTTTGGTATTCGTTTTTACTAAGTGGGTTTATATTAAAGAAACTTTCAAGTATTAAACCATTTATAACCCTGAAGGATTTCGAGGGCGAAATTCATTTTAAGGGGGGTAGAATGTAACAACCCGAGATTTTATGAGAATTATTCATTTTAATTTACTTAATGTCTAGTTTTGTATGCTACACAAATATTATCTTGCGCTATACACAACACCGTATTAGCTTGCAGTATATGCAACACTATTCTTGGATTGTGGTATACACAATTTCAAGTTCGTTTGATAACAGTCATTCTACGCAACATTGAGTGTATATATATATATAGACTCAATGTATAAATGAAATATGGTTAGATTTTGTTAAACAAAACAAAGAAATAGTATATCACAACACGCAACCCTGACTTGGCTCGCATTACACGCAAATGTCACCTTCCTCGATAGTGTGTGTAGTAAGCAAAACGAGGTTTCACTAAAAAACGATATATTGTTATAATATTCTTATGAACTAGCCGTTATAAATAGTATTAACTAAATTTTGAATTTTATAACATTATTATTCATCTTACACATTTTCTAGAATATGGTATGAGAACAAAATAAATTTTTCGTGTAAAATATGTATTTTTCAAAAATTACAGTTTTCCCGCCTTTTAATGGTGCACCCACTTTAAATCTTGTTTTTGACATTTTTATAAATTCAATTTTACAACATAAAATTCTTCTTTGAAATCAAGATATAAAAATTTACTTTGGATAAATTTTTCATATTAATCTGATAACTTTCATATTTTAATGAATAGTAAAAACACGCTATATTTTAATTAAAAACAACTTTTTTCATCGCAATAATTTATATGGTTAGAATATCTTTTTAATTTGTTTTAAAGTGTAATTAGAATATATTTTTACCATTTAATCCAATGTTGGTCATTAGAATTAATTTCACTTTGAAATTGGATATAAACAAGTATCAATCTTTTGATAGTTATTGTTTCCTAAAAACACGCTATTTGTTTAGATAATGGGAATCAATTTTAAAATTAATTATTTCCAATTATATGTTTTGAATTTGGAAAAATAGACATAAATTTTTAATTTGGAATATTAAATAATGCTTAGGCTGAATTTTTGGAATTTTTGTGAAAAACTTCAATTTTGGATGAATAGTGAAACCACTTAGTGGCAGTTAAAAAACCGAATTTTTCATTTAAATGAAATTTTACTACTTCTGTGAATTGAATTTTGAAAATCCGAGAGACACGGTTATTATCAAGGACTAAAATGTGGTTCAGTGAGATGAAAATAATTTTTGGTGAATAGTATCTTTTTACTTTAATTTATCACGGTTAAAAGTAAATAGGGTAATTAAGGGTAAAAATGATATTATTATTACCCTAACACATGTCCTAATTCGATTAGATAAGTGTAATTTGACCACAAAAAACCTTAGTAATAAAATATGACCATTTAGGGCCACTTGGATTAGATTAGGACATTTATTATTAATTTATTTAAAGAAGGGTTAACATGGTTAAAATCAAAGTTTAATAACTAAATAATTTTTAATATAGGGTTATACATAAGATAAATTTGACTATAAATATTCATTATAAATATAAAGATATTTCCTACCTAATGGTATTTTTTTTATAATTTTTAGACATTTAATAATTTAAGTTATTTCTGACACAATGGTGATGCAGTAATTACCTAAATAATGAAATATTAAAATAATTGATATTATAAATACCCAAATAAATGTAATTTGAGACTTTTTATGAATTAAATTTTTTTTAGGTTAATATGACATTTTAGTATTTAATTAATTAACTTTTTTCCAACTAATCATGTTGTTATGATTTTCAAAAAAATCCATTACCAAATAGTGTCAAAATTGACATAATATAGTTTTTTAAAAAAATATTATATTATTAATTGTTATTATATTCCTAAAAATCTACGGTTCAGCCAAGATACTTATATCATGATAGGTCTATCATTAATGGACCACTTGGGGGTTTCTTGGATGGATATGGTAAGTTTATTAACTATATAATATAAAAAATACAAAGTGACATGTAAATGTCAATCTAATTAACAAAGCATTAAAACTAAAAGATAAGGTTAATATAGTGACCCAAACCTGTCTAAAATCTATTGGTTTATAGTATTTAGACCCATAACCACCTTATATTATAAATAAATCAATTTGGAGCTATTAAAAACCGAATATGACTTTATTATAAAATAATATTTTATGTTTTTCCAAAGGTGCCCCTCTCCTCCCTTATAAAAAGGCACCCCTTCCCTCTTCTCTTCACACCCTTTTGAGCCTTGAAGCTCGGCCAACCCCTACCAATTTATCTTATCCACTTTCCTAGAAACATTATAGAGGTTCTGGTATTCTCAAAAGACCAAATCTACTTCCTTAAGAGGATGCTTAAAGGAGGTACGTCGAAGAAGATGTAATCTCTTCTAACGATTCTATCAAGTTTCTTTCTTCTTCAACTTCTTATTATTTAGTTGTTTAACAATAAATTAATAACATCAGTATCTATAATATACTGATATGTTATTATAAATATTAAAAACCCTATTTCACCTTCTATCCATCCTACGGAAAACAAAATCACCGCGCATGGGTACGTACAGAATACCGTCTCCAGGCCGTGGTGTAATCTGTTTTTCCACCACCACCTTACTTGGATGGGTATAATGGTGCAAAGAATAATTATATATGATTATTATAACATCATACTGAATATAAGATATTATATCATCCCCTATAATTCCATTCAATAAATATCGTAACGATATCATCGCTCGTGCGTACGTACGAATTACCGTCTCCACGATGCAATGAGATTCATTTTCCATGTTAACAATTCAAGAATGATTATAAAGTATATATAATAAGTAATCATGAAATATATTACATAATAATGATACTTTATTTATGTATATATATATATGTATTTCATCTACTTAATTCCATTCAATTCAATAAGGAAACAAAAACAGCGTTCATGCGTACGTACGGCCTACCGTCTCCATGAACGGTGTATTTCATTCCATTTATCGATCTATCATATATATATATGTGTATTATAAATATATATTAAATATAAATCATATATTACATTCTGGAATTAAGTAAATCGGGATATAAGTAATAATATAGAGAACAACAAGTCCAAACATGTACGATAAATAAAACAATTTTACCCAAAACACTGCTTTAACATGGAACTTACAAAAGAACGGGTAATATAAAGTCAAAAGTGAACCATATATGATATAATAACAATGAATATGATTATATAATAAGTCAATGAAATTATTTAAATCATTATACAGGAGGTTTGGATATGTACAAAGCATATCGGACCTAAGGTAAGGGATAACTATTCCAATCTCGTTCTTATCCGAGATTTTTTATTCGTAAGTATTTACTGGGGTTATTATTATCATCCATGTCCATGTATCCTAAAAATGGTTTCCTGTATGTTTAAAGTCATTTTTAACCATTTTTGACTTTTAATACATGTTTTGTAAGGAATGTTTCTTTTTTAACCATACGAGGTCATTTTTGAATTTTCCGAAAAAAGTACGAGGAGAATGTTATTTTTAACTTATACGGCGTGAACGGATTTTTACGGTTTCATAACACCTCATTTTCATGAAGCATACTCTACAATATTTTATGAATATATTCAACAAAATACTTTTATTTTAAGAGTGCATGACATTTTGTGAAAAGAATTTGATTTTGAAGAAGAAAGGATATTTTCCTCAAGTATTCATTTCAAATGTTTTATCAAAACCATTTTCCATATAAGATGAAATAATTTCATATGTGTATGTTTCAAGATTAATGTCTCTATGATTTACATGGTTTCACTTTTCTTATGATGAAATGCCCATTTGTTTTATAGGGATTATGAGATGATGGGATGATTTTTATGAAACCCATTTTATTCTTTGGGTTATGATGAATGTTTTAAGTTTATTTTGTGGAACACGAAAGAATGATTTCATTATGAGATGGATGGGACCTATATCTCCCTCCAATGAATTGGATAAATATTTATATGTCATGAGATAGACATGGCTGGAATGGTAAGTTAACCCGGTTCAGTATTACAGGACTGAAATGAGGAGTGAACTCGATTCAGAAAGGGACTTTTTCCACTAAGATGGTCTTGGTAGTAATTCCTTGGCTACTACGGAAATCATATCATGTGCTTAATGGTTTCCACAATTACATGTTTTATTCCCATGCTATTTTATCAAGATTGATGTTCCATTATGATACATTCCTTACGTACTTCCAAGATTTATGTATTTGCTCAAGATTTTGATGTTTAAATATTATGTTCATGTTTTTAAGTTCAATGGTATATGGTTTGTTTTATTTTCTCCATTAATACCCTTATTAAGAATTTGAGCTCACCCTTTTATATGTTTTCTTTTCCCCAGGATTTAAAGAAGGGTTTTAGGTAAGAAAACCAAAAGGGGAAGATCTTTATGGGAGATGTTGAAGATCTTTCACCACGATTAGAAGATTACGTTCTGAGTTTCCAAAGACACTAAACTATTACGGTCATTGTGTGTCTGTTTTTGTTATGTATTAGGAATTATACAAAAGTAATGTAATGTCTATGTACGTCAAGATTCGGTTCTCTACATTTAAGTTGTATGGGAATCCATTCCCACTGATTAGTAATATTGTTGCATCATATTATTCTATAATTGAAATTTTTCCCATCAATTTTCAGAATTCCCTTATGATTAAGGATTTCTATTATGACTTAAAAATGATATTTTTTACCAAGAACCATCCAATATGATACTACTAATTGATACAAGAAATGGTAAATTTCATGAGTTGGGATATTGAATTAGGGTACATTAATTTTACTCAAAAGACCCTTTATAAAACTCTAACTCAATTGTCAGTATGAACACCTGTCTCCCACATAATCAATATAAAGTGATAATGTAAATATAGACACAAGAAAATTTTACTTTTCTCAACTGTACTAAGTTTCATCCAAGGATCACAAAGTATACCAAGCTCACAAACATGTTGTTTATTTGTTTACAATTTAGAGCCGTCATAATTACCTTCAATGTTTTCAACCCCCAAAAAATAGAGATCTCATTAATCTCACTCACACAAAAATTTCATGAATCATATAATAGAAATTAGTTTGAAAATAATTAACCAAGAAACACTACTAGGAAATGAACCTATACCCATGGTTTTCGAAAACATTGTGTGTATAGGTCACCCCTATATGAAAATTTTCCAAAAACCATGGGTATAGGGATTTTATGGGAACCTATACCCATGGTTTTTTAAAATAGTTGGTATAAGTCCTAAATTTTCACCTATACCAATGGTTTTTGCAAAGCAACATGGGAATAGGTCAAACCTATACCCACAGTTTTCCAAAAACCAAGGGTATAGGTCATCATTTACTCATGGTTCACCAAAAACCATGGGTATAGATTTCCCGCGTTATGGTAGGGAAAGAACCTTATATGGGGTAAATACAATTTCAAGAAGAATACCTACTTCCATTTATTTCCACATATCACCATGGTGCAAATAAATATATATATGCAAATATATTTTTATAGGCCTATCAGACAATGTGATGTAGTGGTTAGGTGTGTGAATTGGGTACAGGTGGTCTAAGGATAAAAAAATGACATGATATTTATTAAAACCTATAGCTATAGTTTCAAAACCATTGGTATCTGGCTAATGACATGGTGGTATATACATATTCCCAGGGTTTTTGGTCGAATTGTTACACTGAAGGTATGTTATCGGTGTCACAAATTATTTTTACCCTAACAAGTATAACACCAGTAAGGGGTCGATCCACATGGAAAAGGATGTTATTTTTGTCTTATTTAACTTAGTTTTTATTTTTTCCTTAATGAAGTTTTCTGAAATTAAAGTTGATTTTTGATGTAGTGAATAAAAAGAATAATTTGTTTTAAGTTACATAAATAAATTACTTAATGAATAGAAGAAAATACGGGAAAATTGGTTTTGATATAGACAGAGAAAGAAATGTATTGGGGTTGTGGATTTATGAGAGGTTTATTATTAAATAAAAATGCTTATGAGGTTGTGTTGTTCATAATAACCCAACATGTTGGGTTTCAATTTGTAATAAAATTTCCTTTGTCCGGTAAATGTATATTTAGAGCTGCAGAAACTAACTCCCTGGTCTGGTAGTTAGTGATTAATAGTTATTTATTTATCTTAGTCCATTTTTTAGTCAATGAATACTTCCAATGATCATGAAAATATTCATTGTTATTCTTCTTGTGAATCCATGAAAATTCTACCCTTGGTCTGGTTCAGAATTTTCAATGATAAAGAGGAAGTGATTTAAGAAGAATAAGAATAAGTAAAAATAACAAACACAATCATAGCAACTAAATTAAATTAAAAATCGTCATCTCCACCAACCCCAACACACTGGGTATTAAGTTACACATAATAAAAAAGATAAGAACAAATCCCTTGATACCTGATACGATCATGATTTGAAACTTCGAGGAGGGAATGATTCTTCGGTAGACCGTAGAATGATGGTTGCATGGTAGTAGAGATTGTTTCCTTCAGGACTTCAACCTTTTCTCCAAACTTTCTCTCCCCCACCACAAACCCTTGAACTAGAGGACAAGGCCTCCTTTTATTGAAAATATAACTACACAGTGTGTGAAAAAGTACAAGATGTGTACTTTTGTCTACGTGATTTTGTCATTGTTTTCTCCATTGGTAGGCGGCCTAACATGTCATATTTGACTCGCAACATGAAACCGCCTATTAGTTAGATATAAATGATGTGTAGCGCCTCTATACACAACATGTAGTTCTAATTTTTCATCCAGCAACTACTTCTAGAAAGGTACACACAGCGTGTCACCTTCAGCCAACCACATGGGTGTGTTGACTTTTCTCGTTCACCGACTACTTCTAGAAGAATTTACACGGAATGTATAGGTTGAACATGGTGTGTCCTAGCTTCAGGTTTCTTGGGCATGTACTTATCTTGGTCAACCTGTGTCTGAGCTTGAATGTACACAACATGTATATAAGTACACACCATGTAGTTGTAAATTTTTTCTTAGTTCACTCATGGTTTGTGTATTTGCCCATAAATATCTTGAAAATGAATAAGTTCAACAAAATGAAAGTATTTTTCCACTAAGTAGTAGGTTATTGCTGAAAAATTGTTCTTATTTTCAATAAAGTATGTGAAAATGTATAAACAAATCGGATGCATCAAACTCACCCATACATAGTCATTTTCATTCCCTCAAACAAATATCAACATCTAATTAAAAGAGTCTATATTTTAAAATGAAGGAATTCAATCAATCATAAATATAAATAACAAGTCACAGGAGAAAATTCTAAAAAGCTACAAAATAGATTCAAATAAGAAGATATTCTAATATTGCCTCATATATAATTCAATTACCATTTTTTATCCTCTTTTAAACATATGTATCAGCCTTTCAAAAATAAACAATCCACATGATGATTTACCTCACCAGTAATATACTCAACACTCAAGATGTTTTTAATTTAAAGTTATTATCAATCAAAGATATATAAACTCTATCTATAGGTTTGAAAGGATTCTAGTTCTCTACTTTAGAAAATTTGACTTACAAAAATCATGAGGGATTTTCAATATGGATCATATGTCTCTATGACTAATGGTTGGTAGGTTAAGATGTGAAAAATAACTCTGAGGCTTGAAAAAGGAAGGTAAATTCTTAAATAACAGTTCATGATATTCAAAGTTATGCTCAATGTAAAAAAGTGTCCTCAACAAACTCTATCAAATGATCTCATCACCACCATTTCCTTTAGTTGGGTAGGTAGGGTTTACAAACCAAAAAGTGTGTATAAGTTCCCTTTATCTGTACCATATTGTTTTTAAAGATCAGGGGACCTATTATAATTTCCACAAATAGAGGTTTGGAACCCTTTTGCCTCAAATATTCATGAGGCTCTCCCCCATACTTATTTTCATGAAAATTAAAAACAATATGACATGTGTTTCCAATCCCTTATCTTAATATCAATTGAATAATCATGAAAAATAAAAAAAAATGGGTAGGAAAGAAAATACGCTTTTAATATGGCATCCTATAAAGTTTATTAATGGTTTCTACAGGCTTCACGAAGATAAGATGAAGGGTAGGTCTCAAAAAAGGGGTTAAAACAGTGTAATGCCTCAATAATTTTAATGTACTTCAAAAATTCCTTATGTTTTGAAAAGAAAACATGAAAATTCTGGTAGTTATGTATATCCTAAAAATCTCTCATGAAATAGGGTATTGGGAAGAATATGAAAAAGGGTTTAGAAAAACTGTTAGGAGTGGGAAAAAAAATAAAGAGATAATCAAGTTGTGACTTTCATAAAATTGATTAGTCTAATCTATGTAATTAGACAAGGATTACAAGTTGTAATTTAAACTATATTAGCTATCATTTTAAAACATTTAAGAATCAAAATAAGAATGAAACTTGTAAAAATTCCCCACTTTCAGCTTTATTATTTAGAAAATTTTATTGAAAAAAATGTCATCACATTTTCAAATATATATTCTAATAATGTTGTCTCCAAGAATAATGATAAGGGAAAATAACTAAAGGGGTTGAGAGACACCCCCCATACTTAATATCGCATGTGGTCCACCAAGTGCCAAGAAAGATGAACAATGTAAGGTGGGGACACAATAGTGGACCAGAATGAGGGGAAGTAAGGAAAAAAGTAAATCAATAAAGGTAAGAAAAAAATGGGAAAATATGGAGAAACAATACTCCCCTCGCGTCTAGGTGAAGAAAGATGGGAGGTGGTGGAATAGTGCAGCCCAAAACGTGACAGAGTACGTGTGATGGAGGTGTAGAGAGAAAAATGAAAGCATACCCAACATACACTGGGAAAAGATATCACAAATATATATATAATTAAAAGAATGTGTCCAAAACCAGTCAGGGAGTCACCTCAGAAGAGGCATCATCCGGTATAGAAAAAATCAATAGAGAAGGATCAGGATCCCTGGAAACCAAAGGCTCATAATCTGCACCAGAATAAGAATCCGTAGAGGTAGGAGACACAAGAGCTGGACTCAGAATAGGAGGCTCGACATCACTCCCTGGACAGGTAGTAGTGGTGGAAATAGTATCAGTAGCTGAGATCGTAGTAGATAGGAGAACTGAGTCAGTGGCCAGTGCAGTTAAGGGAATTGAAGCCGCGAAAGAAGGCCTAAGAGATGAGGTAAAGGTAGGTGGTGGGGGTAGTGGAATAAAATGATACTGAAGAATAATCCCCAACTGTAGGTCCTGATGTCAACCAAGACAAACAACGTGATGCTCCACTGTGTCTAGGTGGAGAGAAAAAGATAGATTGGGTGAGGGTGCAAGTGTATGTGCGGATGGTGGGGTTATAGAAGAAGGAAGGCCAGAAGCGGTGGGGTTAGAAGAAAGGGGATGGGGTGGGAATGCTGGAAGGGCTGGGGAAGGAGGAGTAGGTGCATCGGTAGGGGTAAGAGGGTCAGTAGGTGGACGTGGTGGTTTTGGACAAGGATGTAAGCACCCATACTTCTGGACCAATCCCATGCGAATAAGAATGAGATATTCCATCTGCTGGGGGTAACCTAATAGGTCATGGGGTAAAGCAGACTCAAATACACCGAGGTGGTGGGATATGCGAGTGTCGTAAAACCCACCATTCAAGTTGCCCTAATGGCTGGTAAACATGGCATGGAAATAGGAGGCAGCAAGGTAAGGGAGGTCCGGGTAGTCCAGTCAGATGACATAGGTGATGAGATCAATGTCATGAATAGTCATGACCCCCATATCCTCATGGCAGGGAAAAAGAATGGCGCTGAAGCACCGATGGGTGAAGCGAAGGATTGGGTTAGTTAAAAGGGTGCTCTTCTCTGATGTAGGGGTATAGCGGTAGTCAGGCCCCGTAATTTCCCACCACATGGTAACGAGCTCAGAGCACTTGGGTTAGGTCAGGGTGGAAATAGGGGGTGGGGTTATGGGATAAGGATAAAAACCACACCCTTGGCTGAACTTACTCATGGTAAGGTAAACGGGTTGGCCGCCTAGCCGAAACAGGACTATGGGTACCATGTCACAAGGAATCTCTCAGTAATCAGCTCCGTCAAACTCGAATGAAGCATCAGACTCAAAAAATAAATTGTAGAAAATAAGAGTGCTGACCAGGAAGATCATTAGTAATGGAGTGTTTCCAAAGGGATCCTCTTACTCTCCCCAGATGCCCAACTACTGAGGGACGCTACTATCGAGAAAGTGGATTCTCAATGGTATCAGGAAGCGATAGAAACGTCGAAATCTGCCATGTGCCAAATCGGTGACCAAGAACACCATACAGGGGCAAGGAACACCTAGAGGTCCTGAACCAGGTGGAGGTGTAATAGTGGGAGAAAGCTCTAGGGGTGGAGTGGCTACAGGCGACGGAGGCCCATCAGATGGGGTGGTCAATGATGGACCAGTGACTACTAAAGAATGCTTAGGAAGTCTGGTAGCCAGTGGAGAAGAAATGATGGTGCTTAGAGGTTCCTTACGAGATGAAAGATGTGTGGGGGTACTAGGCCTAGCCGCCATGGAAGTAGTGGGTGGTGGAAGGATGGCCAACAGGGGAAACCGGTACACCAGAGAGTCTGGATTTGGAAGCATCGCAGGATGGAGTCGTATGCGATGATAAATGGGCCCATCGCTTTCAGTGGTGGAGGTGGGCCACATCCCACATGAATGTTTTCTATATTCCATATCATGAAAAAGAAGGAAAAACCAAACAAAAGGAAAAGAAAAGAAAAAGGAAATGATTAAAATGTGAGAAAACAGAAAGAATAAATAGTAAACTATGTGTACATAAAGAGTACACAACATGTAGTGAATGCGGGTTAACATCCCGTGTTCTTTGGAGAGACACACCATGGGAGAAGGGGATAGACCATGGAAAGATACATGGCTTGTACCAAACATACATGCAATGTTCATGTAAATTGGTCCAAGCTATGTGTGTGTAAAAATAAGTTCATCATTTAAGCAGCTCTAATAATACAGGACACGCCATGATAATGGACCACACGGCTTGTTCATGAACAATTGGAAAATGGCCATGTGAAGTGCTACACACAGACTGGCCGAAAGAAATGGTATACATGGAATGTTCTGAACAAACAGGTCGTGTTTATGAAAATGGTGTGTGATTCTATGTGAAAAAGATACACGGACACGATGGGGGATGTTACACGGTGTGTACCGAACATACACATAGTGTATTTTGCAAATCGTGAAGCATTTAGTATGTGGCCATGTCAAAAAGTACACAGCGTGTGTTCTTCAATTTGTGCCCATGTATCGCTGAATCCGAACAGTCAGCCGATCCAAAAATCACCAAAAATTTAAATGATAACTTGATATAAAGGGTGTAGAAGGGTGTACCTGAACAAAGGATCACAATGCAGTAGAAATCAAAACCAAAAACACCCAAAATCCATGGATTTGGGAACAGGGGTTTCAGGTGTCGTACGTGGGAAGAAACGAGGAGAGGGGATTGAACCCCCCACGACACAGGCTGATGCTGAGTGGTCTGTGGCTTTTAAAGTTGAGGTACACGGTGTGTACAATAGACTACACGTCGTGTATCCCGTTTTTTTAAAAATATATATATATAGATATATAATAATTATAGTAAACTATATAATAAATAATATTAATAACAATAAAAAAATATATATATACACATAATTTATAAAAAATAAAACTATACACATAATGTATTAGGAAATACACATCGTGTGTTTTAAAATTGGAAAAAGAGAAGTACAACCTTTAGTCCTGTGCTTGGAGTGAGGATTGAACTGGCGATATGCCATTCCAAATGGAACCCTAAACCACTGGAGAAAAAGGATGTACTAATGTCCCTATTAATTATTTGAATATAGTTAATGTAAACAGGCCTATACTACACAGGATGAAAGTAAATGCACGATGTGTGGTTTTTAATTAGACTAAAAGGGATGAAACACGGTGATTGGCTGAGTTTGAACCCAGGTCTTTTGGATCCAGAGCTGAGACTCTTCCAATCTGCCAACTTTACCAGCATAAAATTCTTCATGTGAAAAATATTTTCAATTTTATAAGGAAAAATGGTATACATGATATATATAGAAAGTTATACTATGTGGTTTTATTAAAAATAAAAATGATTGAAATGGGGCAGTTTTTAGGATTCGAACCTGGGCCTTTTGGAGCCGGGTTACGATCTTAGACAACTGATCCATCCCCACCACGGGTTTTCTTATTAGAATATATATATATATATATGTAAATGAAAAATACTACACACGCTGTGTAAGAAAATATGTGGCGAAAAAGGAGGAAACCCATGCCAAAGGTAGGTCGGGAGAGATTCGAAGTGGTGATGGCTTGGATAAACTCCGGTGACCTTACCATCGACATCGACATCATCTCTATTTATTAAATTGTTAAGATATATATTTTCAATATTTATAAAATAAATGAAAAGGAATAAGTACATGTCGTGTATATAGGTGGTACATAGCATGTGTCTGCTGGGTTACCTCCTAGAAGGCGCCTTTGTTTTAGGTTGTTGGATCGACCTACTTACCTCATCTTACCTGAGCTGTATGGTGGATAACGTTCCCACTTTGCCATCCATGTGATTGTAAGCTTTCAACCTTTGCTTGTTCACCCTGAATGGTTGACCATCCTCTCTAGAAAGTTCCACCACTCCATGATGGAATACACGTATTACATGAAATGGTCCAGACCATCGTGAGTTCAACTTACCTAGAAGTAATCAATGATGAGAGTTAAAGTGGAGTACATGATCACTGGGTTGGAAAGATTTTTGTGAAATAATTATTTTGTGAACTTCTCTCGTCTTCTACTTGTATAGCTTGGAATTTTTGTATGCCTCTAATCTGTTTTCATCAAGTTCTGACAGTTGGAACTTTCGATTCTCTACAGATGACTTTAGATCAAAATTCAGGGCCATGACGACCCAGTATGCCTTATGATCCAATTATAATGGCAGATGTCATGGTTTTACATAGATGAGGCGGAATGGGGACATTCCGAATGGTGTTTTGAAAGAAAACTGATATTCCCATAAAGCATCATCTAGCTTCTTGGACTAATCTTTCCTAAAAGTGTTCACTGTTTTCTCCAAGATTTGCGTGAGATCACAGTTAGAGAGCTCCACATGTCCACTGGACTGGGGATAATAGGGCATCCCCATGTGATGCTTTACTCCATACTTCGATAGTATTCTGCTCATTAGTGTGTTGTCGAAGTGGGTCCCTCTATCGCTGATAAATACTCGTGGAACTATAAACCTACTAAAAATATGTTTCTTTAAAAATAGCATGACTACATTGACTGTATCATGAGTTGTAGCAGCAGGTTCCACCCACTTGGAGACATAGTCGATGCAGACCAGGATGTAATTGTTCCCAAATGATGGGGGAAAGGGACCCATGAAATCTATGCCCCATAAATCAAAAATCTCGACCTCTAGGATGGATTTTTGGGGATTCTCAGCTCAATGTCCTACATTACAGGTCCTCTAGCATCGATCACAACTAGAAACAAATACCCGTACATCTTTATGCATGGTGGGCCAGAAAAACATAGATTGTATGATATTTTCTATCATACGATCTGGGCCATGATGTCCCCCAAATGGTGAGGCGTGAAAAAATTCCAGGAAATCATGAAATTCATTTTCTGGGATGCAATGGCGGATCACCCCATCTCCACAGGATCATAATAGTATAGGATCTTCCCAAAAGTACCTCTTTACATCAAAGAAAAATCTATTCCTCTACTGGAAGGAGAGGTCGGGGTGAACGAAACCTGTAACAAAAAAATAGCAATATCAGTATACCAAGGTCTATGTGTTTCATTTATTTAAAAGAGGTGATAATCAGGGGAATCCTCCATGATCTCTCGATCTCCCTCTTTCTTCAAATGAGGCAACTCCAAGAAAGAGTGATGATCGGAAAAAATGTTCCCAATCCCTTTCTTATCTCAGATCTCCAGATTAAATCCTTGTAAGAGGGGTACCTAGAGGACCAATCAGGGATTCAAATATTTATTGTTTAGTAGGCAATTTAGTGATGCATGGTCAGCATAAACAATAACTTTAGACAACACTAAGTAATAACAGATCCTGTCAAACGTGAAAAAACCTACCAGCATCTCCTTTTCTGTGGTGGTATAGTTGATCTGTGCATCATTGAGCATCCTGTAAGCATAATATATAGGTCGGAAAATTTTTTCTAGCCACTGCCCTAGGACTATTGTCACGGTGTAGTCTCTAGCATCACACATCACTTCAAATTGTTCCTCCCAGTTGGGAGAAATCATCACTGGTGCTTCCACTATGAGCTACATAAAGTGCTCAAATGCTATGGTACATGTCTTATCAAACTCAAATATGTAATCCTTTGTTATAATAGAGGTGAAAGTATGGGATATTTTTTAAATGTCATAGACAAACTACCTATAAAAACTCACATGCCATAGGAAGCTGTGGATGGATCTGATGGAATTCAGAATAGGAAGTCGTGAAATGACTTCTCTCTTTTTTGGGTCCAACTCTATCCCATTTTCATAGATTTTGTGGCCAACGATGATGCCACTTTTCCACCATGAAATGACACATTTCCCAGTTCGAAACCGGGGTAGTGTTTTCACATATTTCTAAAACTAGCTCCAGGTGTAGAAAACAAGCGGTGAATGATTTTTTGTAAATGGAAAAATCATCAAGGAATACCTCCAAGTTATGTTCCTCCATGTCATAGAAGATAGACAGCATATAGCACTGGAAAGTGGCGGTGGAATTTAACATGCCAAAAGACATCCTTCGGTAAGAAAATGTATCGTAGGGGCAAGTAAATGTGCTCTTCTCTTGATCCTCTAGAGCAATGGAAATTTGGTTGTAGCCGGAATATCCATCGAGGAAGGAATATAAGTTTTGTCCTACTAGTCTCTCTAACATCTGATCCATGAAGGGTAGGGGTAAATAATCTTTCCTCATGGCGTCATTCTGCCTCCTGTAGTCGACACAGACTCACTAGCCCGTGACAATGAGAGTGGGGATGAGCTCATTCTTATCATTTGAAATCACAGTGAGACCTCCCTTTTTGGGTACCACTTATAGGGGACTCACCCATGGACTATCCAAGATGGGATAGAAGATGCCTACATCTAAACATTCAATGACCTCTTTTTTTACAACTTCCTTCATGCGGGGATTCAGGCATCGCTATGGTTACCGAGATTTCTTTTCACCTTCTTCATGTAGCACCTTGTGGGTGGAAATGGTAGGGTTGATTCCCTTTAAATCTATAACAATCCATCCAATGTCATGCTTCTACTATTTGAAAACTAGTAGAAGTGCATCTCCCTACTTCTATGATAGATATACACTAAGTATTACATGAAATGTTTGATGGTCTCCCAAATACCTGTATTTTATAGAAGATGGGAGAGGCTTCAGTTCTAGTTTATGTGCCTTTAGAATCGAAGGTACAAGTGGTTGTACCTTTTCCCATTCCAGACTATCAGAAAAAACTACACGTTTCTAGTAGTGTCTACCCTGGCCTCCCAAGAATTGTAGGTCCTCTGGATCTTTTTCAACTGGAATGTCTGGAAGGGTAATGTTAATTGAAGTAAAAGAACATACTAGATCATCCTCTTCGTTCAAGAGATCATCCATGGTGGTTACCGCATAACATCCTTCATGCTCAAGTAATGATGCATGCTTGAAGGCCTTGGGGACATTATAGGATAATCTCTCTTCTCCTACCCAAAAAATTAGATCCTCATGGTACACGTGGATCAGTACCTTCCGAGTTGCAAAGAAGGGCATTCCCAAGATGAGAGGTGCCTCCTGGACATCCTCCATGTCAAGGATGATAATATTTGTGGGAAGGATAAACCTACCCACCTTGACTAGCATGTCCTACAGTAGCCCCTTTGGGTGATTGATGAATCAATCAGTAAGTTGAAGGGTTACTCAAGTAGGCTTCAAATCGTTGATCCCTAGCTTCTTGAAAACTCTAAGTGGCATGAGGTCGACACTGGACCCTAAGTCACAAAGGGCCTTCCCAAACTCACATGGTTCAATTGTACATGGAATAGTGACGCTACCTGGATCCTGGTGTTTGGGAGGAATTGAGTGTTGGATAACTGCAAAACACTCCTTGGTTAATGAAATGGTGCCATGATCCTACATCTTTCTTCTATTATAGAGGCTTTCCTTCATGAATTTGGAATATGTGGGCATCTAAATTAGTGCCTTTACAAAAGGTATATTTATGTACAGCTTCTTAAACACGTCCATGAATTTTCTGAACTGGTGGTCCATCTTTCTCTACTTAAATCTCTTTGGGAAGGGTAAGGCATGCTCAAAGGGTTAGACAACCTCCTTTACTTTATTATATGAATCCACTTTTTGTGGTCTTTTGGATGAGGAGGGGTCTGTATTTGTACCTTCTTCATCATCATGGGTTGTGGGTGCACCTGGATGTGAGGGTTGCTGCTGGGGTAGCTCCTTTCAACTTCGTAGTGTGATGGCATGGGCTTCCTCCCTTGGGTTCTTCGTAGTGTTACCTGGTAGTGTACCAGGTTGCCTTTCCGAGAGTTGGTTTTCCAACTGGCCAATCTGGTTCTCCAGGCCTTGAATAGAATCCTCTTAATTCTGAAATCTATTTTCAATAGTAGATATAAATTTGGTCATGAGATCCTTTAACCATGATGTGTTCTCCTACTGAGGTGGATATTGAGCTGGTGGAGGTGGTGGCTGTCGCGACTGCTATGGGTGGGGTTTTGGATACCCTTGTTATAGATAAGAGCCCAGTTGGGGATGTTGCTACCTCTGGTACTAGTTCTGATGAAGGGCTTGGTTGTAGTTGGGTTGTCACTGGGGTGGAAGATTTTGCTATTGTTGTCCAAAACCTATGTTCTATTGATCACGCCAAGCTGAGTTCAGGTACTAGTAGTACTAGTTTGGCCCTCAGTTCTGGGCAACATAACTCACCTCTCTTGTTGATGGGCCTCTAGAAAAACCCGGGCATTCTCCCATGATGTGGTTATCACCACATTCCCTACACGTCAGGTGGTTTTCCGCATGTACTTGGGATGTGACCTTCAGATTGAGAACTTTGGTCTTTTTGGACTTAGAATCTAATTGGACAACCATCATAGTAGTAACATCAATGTTATGCATAACTCATTTCTGTTTACCTCTGTCAGAATTCCACTGGAAGCTATTGGCATTCATGTCTTCCAGTAGTTCAAAAAGTTCTTCAAGAGATTTCCTCATTACTGTACCTCCAGCAACATCATCCACTAAAGACTTCGTATTCATTATCGGTCCTCCGTAGAAGGTTTGAAACTGCATCCAAAGTGGGATTCCATGGTGTGGGAATTTGCGCAACATCTCCTAGAAGCACTCCCACGATTCGTACAATGACTCCGAGTCATGCTGCTGGATGTTGTGGGTTTCATTCCACAGAGTCACTGTCTTCAAGGGTGGAAAGCATTTTGATGGGAATACCTGGGCTTGATCCTCCCAGGTGAGGATGGATCATTGTGGCAATCATTTGATCTAGTCTTTTGCCTTATCCCTTAGAGAGAAGTGGAAGAGGTGAAGATAGATGGAATTTTTGGACACTCTGTGGTAGCGGAACATGTTGGAGAACTCCAGGTAATTGGAGATATGGGAATTGGGGTCCTTTCTAGGTAGACCGCTGAATTGAACAATGTTCTGGATCAACTACATGATAGCAGGCTTGATCTCAAAGTGTTGGGCCTGCACTGGTGGACGGACGATGCCCGCGTTAGCTCCATGGATAGATGGTAGGCCGTAATCCATGAGAGTACGGTGTGGAGGTGGCTGATGAGGAAGGGGATCTGATTTGTATTGTTGGTCCTGAGGGGAATAGTATGACCCCTGACCTGGGTGTAAAAATTTCATCTACTCCGGTTGGAATTGTTGAAGTTGTTCCGAGCCATAAACTAGAGCAAGTGGAGCTTGCTGGTTCCGGTTGTCATCTGGTCCTATTGGTTGTCCAGCTCCTTGGACAACAACTAGATTACCTTCATCATTCCATTCCATGATATTGATGTGATTATTCTCGATCATGAGTTCTCATTGGCACATCAAAATCATTCGTTCGATCTCTGGGCCAGTTGGGGAAACCCTAACGACTCATCGTTCTTAGAACGTGTGAGGTGGCTTCTCATACACCTAAATACCTGCACAATACAAAAAACACCAAGTGTAAATGAGGAAAAAGAAAGATAAATAGAAATAAGTTTAGAAAAGATATTTTGGTGTGTTTTTTATTTTTATTGTCACTAAAATTTAATACAAACTTAATTAAAACAAGAAAAAGTAACTTTTCTCTTTCCCTAGGAATGATGAAAAAATTTGGTCGAATCGTTTCTACAAAGGTATGTTATCAGTGTCCCAAATTATTTTTACCCTAACAAGTATAGTACCAGTAAGGGGTTCATCCATAGGGGAAAACAAGTTATTTTTTTCTTGTTTAACGTAATTTGTATTATTTCTTAATGAAGTTTTCTGAATTTAAAGTTGATTTTTGATGTGGTGAATAAAAAGAATAATTTGTTTTATGTTTTTATATAAATTACTTAATGAATAGAAGGAAATAAGGGTAATTTGGTTTTGATACAGATAAATAGAGAAATGTGTTGGGGTTGTGGATTTATGAGATATTTATTATTAATTCAAATTTCTTATGAGGTTGTGTTGTTCATAGTATCCCAACACTCTAGGATTCAATTTGTAAAAAAGTTTCCTTGGTCTGGTAAACTTATATTTAGATATGAGGAAACTAACTCCATGGTTTGTTAGTTAGTTTATAATAGTTCTTTATTTGGATTAGTTTATTTTTGATTCAATGAATACTTACACTGATCATGAAAATATTCATTGTAATTCTTCTTTTAATACCTGGATATTTTCCCCTTCATCTAGTTTAGAATTTTTAGTGATAATGATGAAGTGATTTAAGAAGAATAAGAAGAAGTCAAAATAACAAAAAAATTCATAGAAACTAATTTAAATTACAACTCATCATCTCCCACAACCCCAACACACTGGGTATTTAGTTACACATAAAGAAAAAGATAAGCACAAATACATTGATACCTGATGTGATCATGATTAGAAACTTCAAGGAGGGATTGATTTTTCAGTAGACGGTAGATTGACGGTAGTATGGAAGCATAGCTTCTTTCCTTCGGAACTTCATCATTTTCTCCACACTTTCTCTCCACACACCACACACCCTTGAACCAGAGGCCAAGGTCTCCTTTTATGGAAAATATAACTACACGAAGTGTGGAAAAGTACACGGTGTGTACTTTTATCAACATGCTTTTGTCATTGGTTTCTCCACTAGTAGGCAGCCTAACATGTCGTCTTTGACATGGAACACTGTTCTTCCTGGTAGGTAGATATACACGGCGTGTGGTTCCGCCATACACAGTGGGTAGTTCTCATTTTTCGGCCACCAACTGCTTCTAGAAAGGTATACATAGAATGTATAGGGTGAACATGGCATGTCCCCTTCATTCGTCCACATGGACGTGTCGACTTTTCACATCCACCAACTTCTTCTATAAGGGTCTAAACGGAGTGTATAGGTTGAACACGGCGTGTCCTGGCTTCTGGTTACTTGGTCATGTACTTGACCTAGTCAACCCGTGTCTGAGCTTGAATGTACATGACGTGTATATAAGTACATGCCATGTATTTGTAAATTTTTAGTCAGTTATCCCCATGTTTTTGTATTTTCCCATAAATATCTTGAAAATGAACAAGGTCACCAAAATCAAAGTATTTGTCCTCTAAGTAGTAGGTAATTTTGAAAAATTGTTCTTATTTTCAATAAAATATGTGAAAATGTATACACAAATCGGGTGCATTAGTTTTAAAACTGTGCATATATAATTTTCAAAATATGGGTATATCTTAGAGCTATACAAGAAGCTTAAACCATGGGTATAGCCTATACCCATGGTGTTGGGGGCTATACCCATAGTTCAAAACTAAGGGAATAGGTGAATTTTCTAGTAGTGAATGAGATTAAAAATATGATAGTGCGTCAATCATATCCATCTTTATCCATATGATGAAACAACCATGATCTTATAATAAGATAAAATTATGGATCTTCCTTTCTTCTCTATTTTTCATTCTATTTCAAATCTAAAATTCATACTCTTCTCCCTTTATTTTGTTTTGATTCATGATCCTCCTTCCTTTTTTCATATAGAATGATATTTATTTCATTGTTAGTGAATCTCTATGTTTCCCTTGTTAATTTATATTTAATTTACCTAGATTATGATGATAAAATTCATCCAAAAAATATCTTTAATTATAAGACTACATTTGATGATTTCAGTCACAGAATGAACCTCAAATTTAGCTACTTTAAATTATAGATATTCTTCAGGGATCATACTAATTTTGGTGTCAAAATTATCATGATAGTGTAAATAATTCCCTCAAACAAGAACCCAATGTTTATATTCATCTAATCAAGGAATTACCATGAGATGATCACCAACATCATAGCACCATATACCTCCATGTTTCTCTGTATGGACTCTTATATTAATTATATAGAAAAATAATGCGAAATAGCTTTGACTATCCCTTCACAACATAATTTTTATCACACAATGTATCTTTCACATATAGTTATATCATTAGATATAATCTTCTTCTTCTTCATTGAATTTTAAAATTTTTCACCACCTGATTACTCTTACCACTTCAAATAGATTTTCATTGAATCTTTATTAGGAATTCATCATGGTGTAAACTATTTTACTCAATACTCTCTTACAAATTAGGTTAGTCTATAATAACCTAATTTTAGATGAAAATAAATCATTTATTTGGTATTTTTTACTGGTTTATCTTCGATGGGATTGAGTTATTCCTACATATCCTTGATATTAACCAATATCATCTCGAATATAATCACCAATAAATTTATTCTAGCATGGAATCAACCCTCCCTGTGCAATAAATATTAACGAAATAATTATTTAAACTTACATGTGACCTTCTTCAATAAGATCTATAGTATTGAGGTGAGATTTTATTTTTACAGATAAAACTTCAACATCTACTTCCAATCACATCCATTCTCCTTGGTAACACATCTTCATGACTACTTGAAAATATATAGAAGTATCACTATCATATTTCTGATTGATTTGATTGTGTAAATAGTCATTACAAATATTTTACAACATATATCATGGTGTGGTAGTCCTTTAGGTCACCCAACACCATTTATATAATGTTTTGGGTAGGTTTTTGATTTAATTATGTTGGGTTGGTGACTGAGTTTGAGAAAGGGGTGAAATTTTTTCCATGGTCTTTGATACTTCCCTAACCACGGGAATATGATAGGGTATAGGTCTCTTATAGTGTTTTAGAATTCAGTACTCCCTACCATCTTGGGGTGTAAGTCCTTTATAGTTTGGTCATGGATTTTATATTACCATGAACACAAAAATTCCCATGTCTTCAACATAATCATTAGAGTGTGGTTGTCCCCTGATCAATGTTCCATGAATCATCAGATCATGGGTTATCTATTTATGGAGTTACATATTTTCATGTTCAATGATAAGTGGGGCCTCCATCAGGGGTTTGGTACTACCCAGGATGACACTCATCTTTGTAGGTCATGGGAAACCCATCATAATTGATGTGATGAAATTGGTTTGGTTTAACTAGGTGGCTTGGATTCTTAAGTTACTCATTGTAAATGATTTACTTGTTATTTTAGGATATTATTAGTGGGACTCAGTGTCCACGTTTTTATGACATGGAGGCATATCAAGTTTTAGTTGTATCTTCATGTTTTTCTTCCCAAAGTGGGTTATCTTTTACCTTTGTGGTTCTTAGTTAACTGGACCTTACTTTATTTTTTCCTTTGTGATTTTGAGAAATCCAACTGGGTATATATATAATCACCCACAAATAGGATTTTTACCTAAAATTATTTTTTCTTTTACAGATGAAGAATGAATTTGTATATAATTTATTGGAATCGATGTTATAAAATTAGTATATTATTGATGATTATAGGTGGAAACTATAGATGTATTTTGTTTCTAGATCCAGTTCATTGTAAATATCCCTTCTCTTCAGTTTCTCTAGGTTGGTTTTCTGATGGGTCATTGGGCATGTATTTTTTTATTTTTAATTTATATATTTTGAACATATACTCCATTATAGATATTAGTGTTTTTTTCATGAATATTATTTTATAGTTGGTTTTATTAACTAGCATGATTATTATATCCTATTTTGAGATATATGTCTATGTTTAGGAAAATTAGGCTAATGCCTCACATCATGTGAGATATGCCTTGTCAGTGCTAGTCACCATCCCCTAACATATTATTGATAGGGTTGAGGTGGAACACTCTACATACTGATATCCTAGTTGGGATCCTGGTGGTTTAGATTGTTTTATAATGGTATTGAAGTAATTTTATTCTTAAGGATAGAGTTTGTAGTATAATTTCAATGAGGATTAGTTTGGGACGTTATGGAAACAGTGTCGTGGGATTTTGAGTTTTTATTTTAGCATAGGGAACCTAGGGTTGGTGTGGAAACTAACATATCCATTCATCAAGACTCTGATAACCTAATTTTTAACTCAAATCTCTAAATAAAATGTTTTGGGGATCAGGTAAATGGTAGAAGAATTATATAAGAATCAATTTTTTATTTTCATGTCCTTCTTGGGTGATATCCCAGGATATGCTTTAATAAACTTGTTTTATATTATCCAACTATAGCTTTCTACCACAAAGATAAAAAATATAGGACCCTAAGGAAATTTCATGATGTTCATGTTCTAGGGATAAATTCTATTATCACAAACTAGATTGAAAATGAGGCTTCCATCTAGGGACATTACCATGAGTTGTTCGCACCAAGTGGGCATGTGAACAACTCCTCCACTTGTTGTCTAATGAGTAGACCCACTACCTACAACCCATATGTATATCCCACATCCTATTTATTATAAAATTATTCTAATTTAGAATTGTTAGGATTTATATAGGCTCTGTTATCCTCAAAAAGTTTAGGTACTACAACCACCTAGGTTCCCGGGTGAGCCAAAACCTCAGGCAGTGGAGGATTCAAATGAGGTGTTGATTTAGGTGTTTGAACTTTTTTGTATACCCTCCAATCTATTGGTATCCTTGTAATCCATCCTTCCCTATGGAATAGTGATTCATTATTGAATAATTATCATGTATACCCATGTTGTGGTTACTCTCTCATGGATAGATATTGAGATCCTTTTTTTGTGAATACTTTTACCTTCTCACATCGAGTTTAGTACACATATAGGATCTTTTTGAGAAACAAAAGTGAGGTATTCATATTTTAGAATTCAATTCCTTCTTCACTAAGCTTTCAAGGTACTCCTTTTACATGATTCATGATATATACTTCAGGGCATTCATGTTTGTACATGGCCTTTGCAGATAGATTCGATTCGGTATTGTTCCCCTATATATAACCACCTATGTTAGTGTTATGTAGAGAGAATTAGTGATTTTGATAAAAAGGTCAATTTATCATTAATGTTTTCGGAGTTTTTGGATGGTATCCATGGGAAGAGTTGTCAGTTGTAGATTGAAATCCGAAGGTGTTAGGGTTACATCGTTGGACGCACACTTATGCATGGTCTTGGAATCATGGATCATTAACACTAGTGATGTATATAGGTTATATATTACTAGAAGATATTATTTTTTTTATCCCTATATAGGATTAGTTATATGCCTCAAGAGAGTCTGACCTAACCAGTTATAGAGGTAGGTCGAGTATTAGATTGACCTTAGTGATAAAGGCAGTAATGCAATAAAGTACCCCCCCAAGGCTAACATGTTGGTTCTCATGGAGGTGGTTATGGTAGGATGTTTATTTTTTACATTGAGGGTGAGATAAAGATATATGTTACTAAGATCCCAATCCACCATCACCATTGTAGGTGTTTCCTATTATGATTAAAGAGCTCTTAGGCAAGGACACTGCTATATGAAAAAGATATAGGGTTACAACAGTGTTATACCTACTATTATCCAAGGAACAATTTATGTATTCTCTATAATGGTACAAAAACTCTTAAATACTAGAATTAGTAATTATTTTTTATGAATCCTTTGATTTAGATTTAGAGATTTTAATAGATCCCATAGACCAACCAATGTAGCTAAATATTATTACTGGAAGAAATCAAGCACACAACCACATATTTTGATGATATGCACATGTGCTTAGTAGGAAGAGGATCTCATGGGACCTCATAGTGATTTTGATAAATACCTCTGATATCATATTAGGTGTAGACAAGATATCCTTATCCCGATCTTGGATAGACTATTATCATTGGATAGTGACGTGTTTTGAGTGGAGTGATAGAGGTTTTCCTTCATGGATGAGTGGAGATTTTAGTTGGGATGATCATGGCCTATGTCTAGGAAGTTTCAATCGATCACCAATCAATTTCCATTTTAGAATCAATGTTTGTTTTATACTTCATATGGTTTTCTCCCTTTCATTTTGGAGTACACAAACATCTTCATGAACAATGTACCTGGATATCTCCCTCATTGGGAGGTGAATTTTTATAATGATATACACACAAGGGTATCCCTAATAAATTCTATTTCTTAGTAGATAAATCCAAATAAGCTTATGTTGTAGAATCTATAACTATAAAACTTTATAGAGTAAGATTATTTCATACCCAACATGTCCCATTAGGTAGCCTCAATGTTTTTGAAGTTGAATAGAATCTTGAGGATTTGTTTTGACTATCACTACATGAATCATGTGACATCTAGAAAAAATTACCATGCCTCATGGATCGATGACCTCTTCATCTAGTTGAAGGTATAAATTTGTTCTTAAGGATTGATCATAGTTGTGGTTATCACCAACTTGGGTTTGAAGAGGTGGATATCTCAGAGATGGTATTTTTATTCCACAATTACCCTTATGAATTTCTATAGATTTCCTTCTATGTGATTTTTTCTAGGGGAAACCCAAACATGCATCTCATTTGTGTCAATTTTAAGCCATTATGGACACTCTTTCCAAAGGATAGTGGTCCCTATGACTTTTTAGAGACACCATTGAATATGAATTGGTTGAGAGGATGAGAGGTTGAGCTCATCTCATAATTTAGGGGGGGGATTATTACTAGCCCAAGGACACTCATGTAAATTTAAGATACACTCAAGAATTTATCCAAAATCATAGAGTTTGACTTGTTACCTTTTCCCTAATGATCGTGTCGATTCCATGTGGATATGTAAAAATATGTATATGTTAGAGGTTTTTTATCTTTATCTTATTAATTAGTGGTTATAGGGTTTCTATAAACTGTTGGGAAGACTAGTGTTTATCTCTATGTGGGAAGGTGGTAGGTGTTGTGATATTAGGATCATGACCTTGAAAATGGTTCCCTAAATTTCCCAGTACATTAAATCAAAACCCAAGTATTTTAATGTATCAAAAAGGGAAATTTCATATCTTTTAATGACATTTTTCAATGAAATATTCCAAGTACATTATCTTCATATGGAATGGATGACTAAGTGAACGGTTCCTAGAAATGAATGGGTTGGGAATTACACAACATCATGACTTTTTTGTTCAACTTGTGTGTTGGTGAAAAAATAAGAGATGGTATGGTTAGGGTTTTCACATAATAGGAGTATTAATATATCTATTTCCAACTACCATCTACTGGTTACTATACAAGGAATGAAGATAAGTGAGGTTGGGTCTTACACCTAGTTGGTGTCCTGTATATGGTAGACATCCTCTTATTTATTGTTAAACAGATAAGGAAGGAATACTAAAAAGGGTGAGTCTTATGTATAAGCATCACATCTCAATCATCCTATCTATTGGTTACTAGTAAGGAGAGTAAATGTTTGGGTTTTACACCTAACAACATTCCCATATTAGTAAACTCAAGCTAGTGAGCTAGATAAATATGTGTTGGGGTGTCTAAAGGAGTATCTCATCTCGACGAATCTTGCGAATCCAAGAGGAGTGTCTCTACTTGAGAAATTTTAGGATGCCAATACGTGTACCTCTACTAAAGGAACATGAGAAAATGAAGAGGGGTATCTTGACTCAAGGGACATAATAAAAATGGATAAGTATCTCAAATCAAGGTGTTTATGGTGGGTTTGGTCACATAAGTATGGGGTTGGGTGAATTGGATCTAGGTAGAAGTCATGGGTGAATAAATACATTGGTTACAAAATTATATCTAGTATAGGTTGGGTAAAATACTAACCCTAATATAGGGGACCTAGGTGAATGATCACCCTATTTGAAGTAATGGGAAAAGTGGTTTCCCTTGTTAGGGGCATAGGATAAGGATTCACTCTAGTTGGAGGAATAAGAAAATTTCTCTCCCTTTTTAGAGGCTTAGGTTAAGGGTTCACTCTATTTGGAGGACTAGGAGAATATTTCACCCTAATTGGGTACCATGACAAAGGGTTTCCCTTAGTTGGATTCCTTGGAGAAGGAGTAACCCAATTTGGGGACATCATTGAAGGGTTCACCCTAATTGGAGGCCTTGGTGAAGGGTTCTCCCTAGTAAGAGTCATGGGTGAAGTTTTATACCTTTTTGGAGGGATTGTCAAATAGTTCTACCTATTTGGAGAATTTTAAGATGACCAAGGAAGATGGAACACTATTATGAGATCCTCTAGATTACAATGGAACAAGGAGCCCTAATGAGGGTCTCTAGAACAGCTATGTTTGAGTAATATCATACCCTGATTCCACTTTTCAGAATCTATATGGGTGCCAAAAATTGTATTTTAATGGATTATTTATAGACTATGGTAGATCTAGGAATTCCAACCTAGAAAAGTGACACTTAGGCATCTGAAACTACATGCATGGACTTGGGTGGGTGTACTTGAGGGTGAAACTTAGAGGAAGGAAACCTAGGAACATAATCTTAGGCACCCAAACCATGGTTTTCAATCCGGGGCATGTGTACATGGTCATACATATCTAGAAAAGTGGGCCAAAAAATTAGACCTTTGTGTGAACTTAGAATTTTTTTAAAACTCCATATAACATCAAACTGCCATAAAATTTATTCTATTACTCCTTTTTGTCACCATAAGTAGTTAAATAAAATCCTGTGAAGAAAACTACACCATTAGATACATATTTTAGTCATATAATATTTTTTATGTGGAAAAAATTCCCATAATTTCCATAAAAATTATTTTCATGGTTTTGAACCCCATTTTCATCCGTAATGATTGAAATAGATGTTCTAATCTTAGTGGGGTGGTTTTATCAAAAAATCATTGTAATGATATTTTTTTTGAATTATCTATAACCCTCAGTGCGTTAGAAATATTGTTGTACTTGTAGATCCCATTTTCATATTCTTTAGGAATAGAGATACCTTTCTCTTCAAACCAGACTTGTCTCATTTAACTGAGAAAAATGTCATAGATTTTATGAAAAAATTGTGGATCCCATTTTCTTGTTCCAAAAGTGATTAATTCCTTAAATATTCTAATAGGCTTCATGAACCAAATCTTTAATTCCCTGTTAGAATGGTTTTTAGTGGTCTCTATCATTGAAACCCTTGCCTATTTAGATATAGATGTTGGGCATGTTTGGAATCTCAAGATCGTTCTAGAATTACTCTATGATAATCGGTCATATGGAAATATCTTGATGTGTTGTATTTGGACATTATAGGTCCACTTCCTAGAAAAATCCATCTCAAAAGAGTGGAGTAGCAACGGATCCCATGAAGATCATGGTAGTGATAACATGGTAGAAACCCGATAGTATGTTTGGGGTGCAAATATTTCCTATGGTAGTTGGATACTATCCTATAATTATAGAGAACGTCTAGAAGATATTATCTCCCATGAATAATGTTACCCAAAATGGAAACCTACTATTTTTTCTATGTGATGAAAAATATATATTTTATGAACCTTAATTATCGGTTCATGAGTGATACTATTTTTAGGGTTCCAAAGTAATGAGTGTAGTACTTGATGTTCTATGAGTCCTTTATAGTTTTTCATGGGGTTTTACTAATTGAGACGATGGATGTGATTTCTTATGGGTTTTTATGGTTGATTCCTATAAAGAAAAACGAGTTGAGAAATGATTTAGAACTGGTAATTATAGTGTTATCCATGATTAATTATAGGAATTACCTTCTAAATGAGAGTTTCATAGTCTACATGGACTATAAGATCCTCATTTATATCTTCCCCTAGATAAATCTTAACCTAATGTAAAAGATTTGGATGGATTTTTTATAGGTTTATGACTTTTATATTTTCTATACTATAAGGATGGAAAAAATGGTAGTTAATATTATTAGTTGTAAATCATGATCTTAGTTGACGAAGGAACCATTTGAGTAGTTATCAATGACAAATGTTTCCATGGTGTATGATGAATACATTCTATATATTCAATTAATGGTAGAGTATTGTATTGGTATGGACCTTCTCGGCTAGAACCTTTATGTATTTTTGTTACTAGAGGTGTCAGGATAAGGTTAGAGGAAGAGAAGTGAAATTATAAATGATATTTCATCTAGGAAGGTATTTTCAAGACATTTTAATGGGTGTATCCTATAATGGGATGGATGGAAGAAAGGGTAAATTTATAATTATAGAGTTTCACGCCATGAACAGTTGAGTGAGAACGTGTTTCTATGCACATGGTATGATGAAAATTTGTTATCTTCAGGTTAAAGGCTATGAGAGTAATGAGCCACACTATTTTGGGCTGGTATTCAAGTCACTATGTGACTATATTTATCTATAGTATGAAGTCTCTCAATGATTTTTTTTGATAATTAAAAACCAAATAAATTAAATATAAAAAAATATGTATGGAATTTTTACTCTTATAAATTTCCATTATCATTTTCTAGTCATAGAGTGAGGGGAATAAGTAATTTCATAAACTATTCTTAGGGTGTTTATATTATTTATTGTGAGTATCCATCATGACTTGGTCATATATTCAATGAGATTAGGATTGCATAGATAATTATGAGGTTATTAATTTTAGGGTTTCATCACGTTGTGGTTCTCTTATTGCATTGTGGCTTGGTTTCTATGGATCATGTATATGTTGTCACAATATTAGTTGATGTATGACCCTTCCTCAATTATATCAAACTAATAAATATCAAAGAGCATTAAAAGGCGGGAATGGAAATTTTATCATAGCATGAATTTTAGAGATTCCTTCAATATAGCCCCTTCATAGAATGACCATGATTTTTCACACAATAATTCCTTACCTTTTATGTTTTATTATAAGTTTAAAATCCCATATAAATTGTTATAATTTCCCTCATTTGTTTATATTCCCCAGGACCTTAATATTTCTGATGCATGGACCTTAAGCTTTCAGAGCACCCTAGAGTTGGAAATAAAGATTAATGTATAGATAACTAGGAGAGCTAAAAATAATATATTTGGTTTCCATTTTGTTTTAATTTTGGTTATTTAGAGGTAATTTGAAATTAATTTTATTAAATTATTTCTAATGAATTCAATGTTATAATTTTTATAATATATCATATTCTATTTGTAGAGATATATCCTAGTAATTATTTTCATGTATCTCCATTTGGTGAGGTGTGGTAAGATAATCAGATTGTCCATAGGAGGGTTAGCTCAACATGGGAGAATGAGTCTTGTGGGAGGACATTCTGTGAGTTCAAATGTCGAGGCTTGCAGAAGTTTGAGTATAACATATACGATTTAGATATATAGTCTTAATTAAGGGATCTAGAGGTTTCTTTCAATTTAATCCATGACAATATGGAGTATCAGGTATTTCTATATCTTTTTCACAAGAGAGTGGTTTCATGATATTCATATATAATATTCCTTAGAGATCAGAAAGATGTGTAAATTTTATATAAAATTTCTAGTGGAAGTTTCTTTTGGATTTCCTTTTGTATATGAATAGGGTGGTGAATAAGTATGATTCTATCTCCCTCAGACTGGGGAGGAAACATATTAGGATTATATTCATGTATTTACAATACATTTCACTTAATATTTTACCATTGGATGCTTCTATGGAATTGAATTTAGATGAAGTGATATATCTAATTATTCACTCTTTATTTACCCTATTTACATTACCTATGTATCTGGTGAAAGTTTTAGGGGCCCACAGAAGAAGCCGGTGGGACATGTATTTTAAAAATCTTTATCAACGGGTCTACAGAACTTGTCGACGCGGATGACCCGAGCCCCAGTAAAGGCCCAACGATATCACATAAATTGTAAAGAGAAAAATATTAAAGTCAAAACATACCCATTTCAAACGTGAAGGTGTGCTTGACTACAACTCATTTTTGTTTATCGCTTCTTAAAGAATCCATAGAATGGTCCCTCTAGATTGTCCACACATTCATAAAAGATCCACAAGATCATTGATCGTTGAATTCCGGGTGCTAGCGCGACGATCTGATGATGTCTTTGATGTCATCAAGATCCTCGCATCGAGATACCTATGAATCTTGGGGGAGATCTTGATCCAAACTCTGGGATCGAGAGATTATCACTCTATAGAGCAGGGGGAGAGATATTATCGGGGGTTTTGTTCCATAAAAATGAATAATTAGTAAGAATAACCACATATGAGAGATATCCTCCTCCATTATTTATAGCGGCATTGCAAAATACTTTGGTTTCCCCGACCCCTGTTTATTTCAATGTCCACTAAATAAATATTTTTGATGAACTAAACTACCTCAATATTATTTATTAGTTTACCACATACATTTAATACATATATAATATAATACTTGATAAGAACTGACCCATTTAACTCGACTCTCTATCCTGAATAATATTAAATGAACCTTGAAAATTAAAATAATATTTGTTTGATTAATATTTTCCAGAATTTACTTAACATGTAAATATATTAAATAAATTCAATCCCAAATACTCATAACTTGAATATTAATGAATTAATACAATTATTTTGGTGATCAAAAACTTGGACAACACTCAGACCCTATGGTGGGCCCACTATGTCCATATACATATTCAACTAAATAGGGAGGATTTTTGAATATGATATTGTGTGTGACCCACTAGGACCTTGTCTCAATAGAAGTGAATAAAATCCACAGACCTAGAGTGGAGTCTGGAAACCCATCATGGCCCATTAAGAGATTGGGATTGTTATAGCAACGACAACCGACCTACGAACACTGACTATGTACTATAACCTCTTTGTCATTAAATATCCCATAAAGCGGGATGCACACTTGGGTCATCATCCTTTTCTTACTTTATTTTTTGTTGATCTATCTGGGTGGAATTGACTTTCAACTGCATTGGACAAAGTCATATGAAGGCAGCACAAACCTGATCAACCAGGCCTATGATATACAATTTCCTAAACTTGGAAGCGACAAATACTTTCTTCACCATTCATACAATGTCATACCACAAACGATGCACCCAACACAAGCTACCTCTCCGCGATTTCAATACCATAGTTTTCCTTTCATCAATGTATGCCATAAAATGATATACATTGGTAATGATCTCATATAAGGAGACCAATATACATGTCCGTAGATAAAAATGACCAATGACACCCAAAACATGCGGTGTTCCTATTGGCGGGTCTGTCTTTATAATCTCACTACTAAAGATCATCAAATGAGAACTTCATGAGAAAAAGTCTCAATGCTTATGAGCCCCCCAACACATGATCGTTAAACATATACTGTGTCCATTTAGAAATAGGTATCTAGACCATAGAACATATATTTAAGGTTAATTTTGTAGTATCTCAAGGATCTCATTATAGCATGGGATCTGCTATAACCTCTTGAAATAACAATTAATCTTTTGACATTACCATCTCTATAGTCGATGCATATAATTTTACATTAAAATGGTATGATAACATCACGTATAACTAAATCTATACATGATATGGAAATAAGAGGTGCTGCATAGTTAGGTCTAGGGAACCCACTATTTCAACACTACCACTTGAACAAGAGCTAACTTCATGAAAAAGATCATTCTTCTGATGAGTAATGGATTTAACTGTTGGGTCTTCCACATTTTTCCACAAGGAAAATCTGTTGTATGCGACTTCAACTACTTGAGTAAAACATTTCAAGATAATGTATCACCGATTATATCACTTTTTTCCATAATAATAAAATTATAGCTTGGATAGTAAGAAAATAAAAATTTACATTATGATAATACATTTCTCACTAGGTGAAATTCGACGAACTAAAAAAAATAGTTTCATTTAACTACATCTCAGCTACCTTAGAATCTGCAATGTACTCGGTATTTGTTGGTACAACAACCACTAGATTTTATGATCTTGACTTACCCATTTTTGTAGCCTAGCTGCGATACTAGATCAATTTGATCTAAGTATTACTAGTTTGTGTCCCACAAAAACTAGCATACCATCTTATACATATACCATGTACATATCATTTGTACTTGTCGATGTACTAGATGATAGTTTTGATTCCTTATCTTTCATTTCTACTTGATATTATTGACATCGACCAACAATAAATTATATCTTGGTAGTATCAATTCTTGTACATATTATGGAATATGTGATTCATCCATCACTGAAGTGTATGGAAGTCAATTCACAACATTAATCTTTTCCCATGTTCTAAACATTTCAACCTGGAGAGATTAAGCCATGTGACATTGAAAACAATTCTAAACATGAATTATTCTAGATAGTATTTTTCAATATAATGTATCTTTGTGTATGATTGACTTATGACCAAGAAACATAGGGATTTACCTGAGTAGATCATGTTCCCTAGAACTTATTTTGTTACATTAAGTCAATCATTGGAGAATTACTTGTTATTATAGTATTATATAACTGTTAGACCAAAATATGTTTTCCATATATTTCCAAAAATAATTTTCATGGAAAACATTGGCACTTCCACTAATCTTTGGTAGACACAAGGCAAAGATTCATTTGAAATGAATGATCTACGATATTATTGCATACGTTTAATCCAGAATTGTATTTTAGTAACTTGTAACCCTTATTGGCATCATATGATGTCAATATCCCTTGCTGGTTGCATCGTATAGACATCTTCCACAAAAGATGATCTTGACATCCAGTGATCAATAGAATTATCTTAAAAGTTACCTATGATAAGTAAAATACCAATGGATTTAGGAATAATTATTTTTTATAACCAATCGAGACTTATTGGTACAAGGCATGTATGATCCATGTAAAATATCATATGAATACCCACCATAGTATTCAATTTATAAGTCCCTTTTAAATTTGATACCTGGAATCCATTATCGAATTTTAATTAATCTATTCAATCTTAGCTAATTGCAATACACCACATACTTGTATGATTTATTTTTCTAAATGAATAATTTATCACTGACCACAGTGAATATAAAATCATCACCATGGTTTCATCCTTCCTACGTAGTCTGTATCACTGAAACATTCCTCTTACACATGTAATTATGAAACATGTTCTAATGCCAACCATTTATGCATCTCGATCATTGACTTAACATAACTCAATATATCTCAAAATATCTCTAACAGAGATGTGCACCCTCTTATAGATTGTATTCTATCACATGACTATAACATTTTTACCTTATGGATTTATATAATATCCTAGAAAATAGTTAGGATATGTACCTTATATGCACAATGTATTTATCTTGATGCAGGTTTGTTTGTTTTTTCCTCAACACACACTTTTCAACTTTGAAACATGTCCTATGACATAATGGATTTCCAACAAACTATGACTTTTATGATATCTATTTTTCATTTTAGTTTTCATATTGGTTATGGAATTTGTTAGTTATTCGAAAAAAAACCTTGAAATATAATGGATGTTTCTGCAAGTTGCAATATTTATACACCATACATCATCACTTTGATGTATAAAATGTGTGTTTCAGAATTAATCCATGTTACATTATCATGATCGATGAATGTTTGGTCAAGATATACTTCTGCATGATGATCCGAAGAAACTCATATCTTCTAACCATGCATATACATCACTGTTACATTCCTTAATAACATAAAGGAATCTTATGAAGTTTCTTTACCTCTATATTTTTTTGGGAATTGTTCACACACTATTGTTGAACTAACCCTAGAAGGTTTGCAGCATAACTTTATTTCTAAAAGTTTCTTTGTCTAAACTAATTATTATCAATAATTCCAAAGGTGTTGAGCTGTGCTGATCCTAAACACCATACTGGATATTTTTTTGACTTCCACTTTTAGTTTTACTTGATGAAGATTCATCTTGCCACAACTAGATATGTCCTACATTTTATATTCATCATATATTTCCTATGATTCAAGTGTATTTGAACTATTTGTTGAGTATGTTCCACAACAAACAACATTCATTCCTAAAAATAAAATAATGTCTCATTTTGACCAAATGGGCACATCAAATAAATTTTTTGGTTATACTCCACAACTTCTTAAACTAAAATCATTTTCTTGGCAATTGAAAGTTATGTGTTTCTCACTGCTGACTTAGGAATCAACCTTTATCATCTCCCTAGAAAATACACTTTACTTCTTATATTGTTCCTATACATACATAGTTACTATATTTAAATACACATATGTTATCGAAATATTTTATTCAATAACCAAGGAGTATGTTAGAACCATTAATTTATATTGATGAATATACTTGAACAAGAAGCGGGTACTTGTTTCTAGTATTTCAGTTTATTTCATTTTTTAATATCCATAAATTTATCTCATTATGTGATGAAACTAACCTCCAGTTAAATAAAAAACCATTTTTCATTGAAGGAAATGATGAAGGTTCCTTCGCGTAACTTTCCATATGCCTTTTCTCCTTGTCTTTAAATTCATTATCCATAAGAAAAAAAGATAGATCTTGCTTTAATATTATTATTACTAGGTGAATGTTACCTTAATGCTAATGAAGCTCTTACTCTATACAGTTCATTTTTATCCATAAATGAAACTATAGTGATTAGGTGTAAATGGTATATGAATGGGATGCCATGAAAGATTATGAAATTTATTTCACTTTACACAGCCCGAGTGAAATCATCACATTCAAATCTTTATTCACTTTCTCCAAAATCCTTGTAGATGACACTAAATGTAATATCATACATTTCATGATATTGAATCCACAACTAACATTAGGTGTTGGTGAAAGAATTATAACTGAACCATCATATAATTGATTCATGTGTCTCCTGTAAGAATTTACACCCTCTCTTCCTGACGTGGATTAACAGGTTCGGACACAAGCATATTGATTTTTTGATATAGTAATAATATGAGCGAGTGCGTATACTACAATTTGGAAATTCAAACTAGTTTAGGAATTATCTTTTTCCAATATTTATCATAGATTATTACTTTTGGTATTACTTGAAATTCTTTACAAATAAACTTTAGAAGAATAGTACATTTTTTATGTTGATTTATGAGTGTGACATTTCTAATTAATTTAATCATTAAATGTCTCTCACTAATTTATAAAATTCTATGAACACTCTGTATTAGAATTGGAATACTATGTCATTTGAGTATTCTAGTGGAAAGGATCCCTGAACCTCCCTCGTGGTTTATAAGAAATGGCTATGACACTACTTTGAGGGTCAAATGTAGGATTTTAGATGGCCAACCTCGTTGACTAACGATTCCTTATTCTGTTGAGTGAGGTCCCAGCATAAAAAAGCTTTACTTTATTTACTCAGTACTTTCCTAAAAAATTACAATAGGCTAGATATAGTTGTTTCTTTGCTAAAATTTTATTTGATTAAACCCAACACCCTAATGAGAACTCCCCAGTAGTATGATGCACCCTCAATTATGGCAAGACAGGCACCCCAAACAGCTGGTTTTGTTCAAACTTGAATGATGGAAGGCCATAATTACTTAATATAACTTGTAGGGGTTTTTTTCACTCGAAGAATTTAATCCATTTCTATTACACTTTTTCATCTATGTTTCCACGCTCACAACTGAACCATAATATAATAACATATGCCACTTCTTCATGATTTTAATTATCTATTATTTTATGAATTTCTCCTGTTGTTTGAAAACGCATAAAATAATAAATAAATTCATAATGGATAGCTACTACCTGACTAGTCTTGACAATCTAAACGACCTAATGGTATCATACCTGAGTCAAAGCTTGACTCATATTACAGCTTTCCCCATATTTTATGTTTTCTTCTTTTCTGATTCATCGCCTCATCTTGGCGGGATAGACGTCATGTCTTGGAGTATTGCCTCGTCATGGCAGGATCCACATCACATCTTTAATCATATTGGACAATGAACACTACCTTGTCTTTGCGGGGTACACATCGTTCACCATCATCATCTGATGTATAATGATACTCACATGTTGGAGAGGGGAACTAGTGGGATAAATGTACATCTAGTAAAAAATGGGCGCACAAGCCCTTATACATTTTAACCGAAAATAAAGATGATGTGAAGACTGTCTACTTAATTAATTACAATCATCACACAATGTTAAAATATTAAATTAAATAAATGAAACATACACGGGTCGGTTCTTAAGACCAGAATGCGGGTAAAATAAAGTGTGATAATAATAAATTTCATTAATTAAGTATTAGGGTTTTATAATTAGACTAAATTATTTTCAAATAATTTAATCAGTCATTGGTCCACTAATTAATTTAATTTTTATGACAAATGTGATATAATTTTTTAATTTAATTTCATTGAAAAATTAATTAATTAATATCCCAGATATTAAAATAATTATCTAAAATTTCATTTAAATAATTTAATTTAGATAGTAAAATTAAATTAAATAATTTATTTATTTTTGATTAATTTAAATTGTCCGTCCCTGAAACGTCACTGGACGGCCTGTGCGGGTAAACCCAACCTCGTTCAAGGCCATACTAGGTCGTGTAGGGCCAAACTGGGCTGGGGAAATCCACCAGATCCCGTTATGGGTTGGAAAGATCTTCTTGAAGTATTTCTGAGACAAGTTTTCCCAGCATAAAACTTAAAGTAAAAATAAAGGAGTACCTCCGAGGTGTACATGGAATATGATGGGGTCGCAGTTCAGGTAGGGTCTGTTTGGGGTGGCCTGGTTCGGAAAGAGGATCTGAGCAATCATGCCACTATGGATTCGATGGCTGTGTGGTGGTCACACGGCTAGGTGATCATTGGGTTGCTATGCAGTGAAGCCCAACAACATTGGTGCAGCACGTTGAATGCTTCTGGAGCAGCCGGATTTGTCCGGAAGGGCGCGATGTGCAGGATTCTGGTACATGGATGGGGTGCCGTCCCGGTTTTGGAGCCGACAGGGATGGAGGTCCAGTTCAACTGTAACAGGGAGGTGATGGCACTGGGAGGTTGGGTGGCCCAGGGAAACGGTGGGCGAAGGCTGTTGGAGGAGATTCAGGGCATGCGGGGTCTAGGATGGGGTGGCGTGTGGGAGCAGGGTAGCGGATATGGGGAAGGATGGACATGGTTGACTAGTCTGATGGAGAAGGAGGTCACCCAGCGTGGTGGGTTGCGAGCTAGTCAGCGATCTGGAGTGGGTTGATGCATCCTTCAGGTGCGTACAGAGGAGAGGAGGGGGGATGTCATTTTGCTGCGAGGTGGGTGCGGTCAGCTCTGGGAAGGCGGGAGGTGAAGGATCCCTTGGTGGAGGGTTGTCGAGGCAGCTGGCTAGGAGTGGTCCTAGCCCGATGTGGGTGCGAAAAGAGGAGGACTGCAGGTCTGGTGGTGTGGTACCTCTGACAGGCAGGTTGCTTGGTTGGTGGCATCGCTGGAAAACAAGCCAGGGGCTCCATGCAGACCACCCATTTCAATGATTTTTTTTCATATATGCCTCTCCAACCACTTGGGTTTTATTTTATTTTTTTAAATTCACTCACCCTATTTTTTAAGTCACCTCCTCCCTTTTTTATGTCACGTCTTCCATCTAAATTTCCAAACATCAAAAAATTATGAAGGCTAAAAAATCCATTTAATTTAATAATATAAACAATATTATAAGAAAATATCAATTTTATATTATTTTGTCATTATTATAGTAAAATAAATATTATTATACCAATAATATTTTTATTATAAAAAATATACAATTGAAGAATTATAATTTTCTCATATAGAATTTTTCAAATTTTTTTAAAAGCAATAAAACTCGAATAACACAAACCCAAACTACCAACATGGATCAGTTCCAAAAAAACTAAAATGACCATAACTCGGTCTTTTAGCATCAGATCACCGTGCAGTTTGAACCATTTGGACCATCTTTGAACCCTCTACGTAATTTTTTGAATATTAGTTTTATTTGGATTATAAAATCTATGTGATTGATCTGATACCACTGAATGGTTTCATGGCATGTAGTGGAAGCCAGTGGGCCATGGATTTTAAACATTTTCATCGAAGGGTTGATGGAACTTTTTGATGCCAATGATATAAGAACTGGTAAAGTCCAAGTATCTCACATAAATTTTAAATAGAACATGATTAAAATTAAATCATACCCATTTAAAATATGAAGGTGTGCTCGATGTCAACTCATTGCTGATGATCGCGTCTTGAATAATCCATAAGAGGATCCCTCTAGATCATTCAAACACATTTATAAAAACCTATGAAACATCATTCGTCAACTGTTTTGTGCTAGTATGGAAATCTGATGATGTCTTCGACATCCCGACGATCACCGCATCGATATGCCTTCAATTCTTGTGGGAGATCTTGATCCAAACTCCTGGATCAAGAGATTCTCTTTATAGAGAGTGGGAGGAGATAAATTCTATGGATTTCATTCCATGGAAATTGAATGAATTGTTAAAATAGCCACAAAAGAGAGAGAACCTATCCATTATTTATAGTGTCATTACAAAATACCTGGTTGGGTTCCCCAACCCCAATTTATTTCAACATCTACTAAATATATAATTTTGACGAACCAAACTATGTAAATATTATTTATTATTTTATCAAATACTTCTAATATATATAAAATATACTATGTGATAAAAAATGATCCATTTAACTTGACTCGATATCCCAATTAATATTAAATGAACCCTAAATATTAAAATAATATTTTTTCCATTTATTTTTTCCTGTATTTACTAAACATGTAAATAAATTATGTAAATTCGATCCCAAATATTCATAACTTGAATATTATTGAATTTATGTAATTTTTTTTGTGATCGAAAACTTGGACAACACTCAAACCACTTGGTGGGGCCCACTATGTTTATATACTTATTCAACTGAATTGGGCAGATTCTTGAATACACTATTGTGTCTGACCATCTATTCCCTTATCTCGGTAGTAGTGAATAAAATCCATAGACCAGGAGTGGATTCTAACAACCCATCATGTCCCCTAAAGAGATAATGATTTTCATAGTAATGAAAACCAACCTATGAAAACTAACTGTGTACTAAAATCTCTTTGTCATTAAAGATCTCATAATGTAGGACGCACACTTTTGTCATCATCCTTTTCTTGCATTATTATTTTTTGATCTATCTGGATGGATTTTCTTTTTGACATATTTAGACAAAGACTTATGAAGGTAGAAACATCCTGATCAACCAGGCATGAGATATAAAACTTCCAAAACATGGAAGTGACAAATCCTTTCTAGACCATTCAACCAATGTCATTCCACCAACAACGCTCCCAACAAAAGCTACCTTGAAACGATTTCAATAACATGGTTTTCTCCTTTCATCAAAGTACACCATAAAATGATATACATTGGTAATGGTATCAAGTCAAGAGACCCATACACATGTTCGTAGATATGAATGACCAATGACACCAAAAACATGTGGGGTTCCTATTGGTGGGTCTATCCTCATGATCTCACTACAAGAGATCAAAAAGTTTGAATTTCAAGAAAAGAAGTCTCAATTTGTATGACCCCTCTACACCATATAGTCAAATATATACTATGTCCAGTCAGTAATACTTATCCATACCATAGAGAATTTATTTAATATTAATGTCATAGAATGTAAAGTTTCTCATTATAGCATGAGATTTACTATAACCTAACGACATGACAATTACTCGTTGGACATTACCATTTCAACAGACAATGCAGAAAAGTCTACACTAAAATGCTAAGATAACATCATTTATTAATAAATTTATACATGATATGGAAATCCCAAGTACTACATAGTTGGGTCTAGGGAACCCACTTTTTCAACATCTGGAGGTATAGATGGAGGTAGAGGTTATTAAGAAGAAAAAAATGAGTCTAAGATCATATTTTGAAGGGATTCATTATAAATAATTTGGGAGAATGAATCTAGATAAATTATTTTGAATTTTAGGAGATCCAAGGTTCTGAATATAAAATAGTTGACATCTATATTCTTTATAATGCTGTTCTATAGTAGGCAATTTCCATGCACCACTGGTAGCTCTGTTCCTATGTTTTTCTTTTATTAGGTTTTTTTTTCATGAAATACTCCACAATATGAGTGTTATTAAATTCTTTTATGGATTATATAATGGATTTATATTTCATCCTCACTAGTAGATTCGTCAATGGTATTACCGATATCAGGGATGGTATGGTTTTGGTCAGCTAAAGGGATCCTGAGAGGGCGGAGGAAATTATGATAAACTATATTTTTATACACTTTATATCATGATTTATTACATAAAGGTATAAATAATGAAATGATAAAAGATAATGAATCCTATTTTCATTGGTAAATTAGGTACATATCATAACTACTTTCAATGGGAATTCAATGAAATTATTGAAAACATCATTAATATGCTCTTAAAATTTCACCATTCTTCTAAAACTTCACAGGATGACCTGAGCTCGTATATAAAAAGGGGAGATCAATTAAACCAATTATGGGAATAAAAAATCATAGAATATAGTAAAATTTTAAATATCAGACAAGGGGAATATCAAGTTCACATAAGAGGGTTGATAATCGTAATCATAAATAGTGTGACATTATAAAACACGATAACATAAAGGCAACATAGGAATGTGCCATAAAATTTAAACATGGAATCATAAAAATAAGTCAAAGATAACATCCAAAACAACTTAACATAGTTTTTTTAAGATGACCCACCATGAATCATATATGTAATCTCATTAGATTAAAAAATTACCTAATGAAGTGGATAGATATATAATTGTGGGCCCACCCGTCACTTTCATATCAAGTAGATTCATAAGTGTGCGAGATAGATAATAAAACAAAAGGATGTATTTCATAAAATTTAATCCCATAATTCTGGAGTGTGAGATTAATAAATGGATGTATCCAATAAATGAAGGATAGGTACATATAAGGAAATACTCTTGAGTGGAAATGGGTATTTCTATTCACCTGACAATTGTTTTTCATGAAAAATCACAAGATAATTTTAGTAGATAACAGTGCTGAATAAAGATTAATATAAGGAATTAATTATGGTAAAAGGGGTAAATAATCACATTTAAATCATAAGTATTTTATTATGTTTCTATAAGAACATAACACAAAATGAAAAAAATGAAAAATAAGGGAAAAAATGCAAAGATGGTTCCTGAATAAAGAGGAAAAGGAGAGGATCCCTTACCTCAAGAGGGATCTTCTAAAAGTGTGGAAAGAGCTTCTTAGGAGCTTGGGGACACCTTGATAGGACTCTATAGTGGTCATTATAGTTTAAATTAATGCTAAAATGTATTTGAGTGAAGTCTAAATGGAGTTTTGGTGGGATAATATAGTAAATGATGGAATAATTTTTTATTAATTTCCAAACATAGGTATTGAACTTAATGTGATAATGTAATAAAAACCACAAACCATCCCATGAATTTTCCCACTGTTTCTACTGATGTGAAGTGGTTTTAATTATTTTAAAATTATAATAACCGATATCATTAAAATAATAACTTTTTTGGAGTTTAAGTGAGTCTTGTTTAGAAAATAATTTATTTTAATAAAAATGAATATAATATAGGTTTTGGAGGATTCATTAAGGGTTTATAAAAATAATAAAATATCCTAAAAAAATTGTTGTAAATTAGAAAATATATATTAAATATTTTGTAACTTTTATATCATATATTACATAAATTTTGATTCACTATAAGGTCATAATACAAACCATATAAGTATACCATATTTAATTTCAACATAATAATATTATTGTCGCAAAAAATTATAAAAAAAATATGGTCGGATAATTTTGATGAGATGATTTTAAAAATAGTATTTACTTTTATTAAAATATATCTATTATTATTATAATATAAAATTTTATATCAAAAATACACATTTATAAAAAATAATGTGTTTTTTTACAATAATTGTTTTCTGATACTTATAATCATTATTTTTTACATGATAAAATAATATTATCATTTATAATTAGTAAAAATTATTTAAAAAATATTATTTTGTTAAAATATCATTTATTTAAAAACATAATGAATTAATTATAATGGAGTGAATTTATTTAAACTATACAGTTACAAAATATAAAATTAAGGTTTTATCTTATAATAATATATTTTTTATCCAACACGGTATCTAGTTATTTAAAAGAGTAATAATATTAAATAATAATAATAATTTTATTTTATTAAAAAAAATTATACCAATACATACTATTAGGGTTGAAATACATATCCCTTTGTTACCCAGGATAATATTTGTTGGGTAAGGTGTGTGGTGGTGAGATTTTAATGGGGTTGTTCAACAAACATGGTTTGGGTCATGATCTCAATGAGTTTAAACTTTTTCAATAAATGGTTTTTCTCATGCTTTAGTTGTTTCACATCATCATGGGATTGGACAAGGTAAAAGCCTAGTGATGTTATCTCCCTCATAATCTCTGATAAATTAGATTCATAGGGTACGATCCTACTAGTCTAGGTCATCGCTTCTTCTATCGGTGTCAATTAGACTTCATCATAACCCCTTAAATATATTTGACATACGATCAATGTTCAACCATTATATTATAAATAGTAATTATTATAAATATTATTTTTAATAGGATATGATATAACATTCCAAAATAACCAATGTAGTTCATGGTTTTCAATAAATGTATTACTTAATAATAAATTTACTCATTTCCTAAGGAAATTTAATTTGTAATATTTTAAGTCATTACATTATTCCACCTTTAGAAATTTCACCCTCATAATTTTCATTTAATACACTAAAATATAGGAGGTTACTTTAATTTTATTCCCTCTTCTAGTTCCCATGTCTCTTCCTCAAACTTGTGGCCTCTCCATAATAAATTTTTTAGGTGAGTTGTCTTGTTTCATATATCCTTGTCTCTATGGTCAAAGACCTTCATTGGATGCTCCTCATATGAAAGATCATTATCCTATGGTACCACCTCTAAGTTCAGTACATGTGATGTTCTGGTATGTTCTTCCATAATAGGGATACATGGAAATCATCGTGTACTTGAGACATGTTAGGTGGGAGTGAAAGTCAATATGCCGCCACTCTGATATGATCAAGGATATCAAATGGGAAAATATATATAGGAATAATATTTCCATTCTTTCCAAACCTCTTGAATTTCTTATATGGTGATATATAAAGGAAGACTTCATCTCTAACCTCAAACTCTATATCACGTTGATGATTTTATTTATATATTTTCTATTGACCTTGTGTGGATTTTATATGATCTATAATGATAAAACCTTCTCTATTATTTCATGGATAATTTTAGTTCCCATCAGCTTCCACTTGTCAACTTCATCCCAGCATGTCGGAGTTTCACACCTCTTCCCATAAAAATCCTCATAAGGTTCTATTTGAATGGAAAAATGAAATGTTTTGTTATATGATAAGTGCAATATCAAAATAGGTTGGCCACAATATCTTAGTAAACCCATTGACCATGATCCTAGAATATCCCCCCAGAGTTTGAATGGTCCTTTTAGACTAACCATACAAATGAGGGTGGTACGTAGTGTTGATGGTAAATTCTTTGTCCAATTATTTCTGATGTTTTCTCTAAAACCATAAGGTAACCATTGATATCAATTAGATAAAATAGAGAGTGGTACACCATGTATTCTTACCACTTCCCTTATGTATATCATGGAAAGTTGATTGAGATGGAAATTATCATTAAAATCAATGAAAGATTTTAACTTTGTAAGATGATCGACTATTATCTAGATGGTGTAATATTCCATAGGTTTCATGGGGAGTCCAACAACCAAACCCATGGTTATTTTTCCCATTTTAATACTAGTATGGGAAATGTTTGTGTCATACCCTTATATTTTTTCCACCATAACTTGTTTTCATACCAAGCATCAATATAAAAACTCAAAAAATTTAATCTTAATGTTATCCAATAAATTTTTATTCTTCAAATATCTATAATTATTAGTGATTTCTATATGAATAAAGAATGATGAGATATGTACAACATCCAAAAATTCCTTAATTTATAGTTTTTATGGGAGACATATCTCAGTTCCAAACCTTATAACTCCATCTTCAGTAAATTTTTACTCCGAAATATTCACTACCTTATTATATAGCCACTCACAATCCTTTTAATCCTATATGATTCTCACAAGAGTATATGGTTGAAAAGTTATTTTAGAAAATTAAGATAAATATAATTTTATTATTCCCATGTCCATACTTTTAATGTTTAAGAGAATTGGATCCCTTACTGTCCTCATAATGGTTAGGGATGTGGGAACCTTTAAATAAAGATCATCTCTCACTTTTTTCCTTATCAAGATGGTTATGGATTGAACAATCCTAATATGTTATCAGATATAAACACCTTCATTTTTGCATATTAATATAATTTTGAGTAAATATATACTCGGGGATTTTAGGATCCGTTTGTATTTCATAATTTTATCTACAGATATAATGTTTCCAAATATTCAACATGAAAATACCAATTATATATCATATACTGGCTACTTCTTCTGATGGATATTTAATTGGAGATAATCATAGTCTATAACTTTTTCATCCTTCATGTTTACATAACCCAAGACATTTTTTGATGCATCACTATATTACATAAATCCATCCCTATTAGGGGGTTATGTGAGCACAAGTGAAGTGATTAAAATCTTTTTAAACACTTTAATACTTTATTTACATTCATCTATCCAGAAAAACCTGAATCAATTTTTAGTTATCTTAGTTAGTGGAAATAATACTTATGAAAAGTTTCTCAAAAATAAATTATAATACCCAACTAATCCATGGAAACTCTATATTTTCATCAGATATGTTTCCATTGGTCATCATTCATTTTCCTTAGTTTTTAAAGGATCCAAATATATCCTTTTACTAGTTATAACTTGTCCATATAAAGTTATTTGTTCCCAAAAACATTCATATTTACTATACTTCCCAAATGAATTTTCATTTTTCATGGTCTTCAGTATAGAATTCAACTGCTCCAGATGTTCCTCTTTGATATTATAGTAAATTAGAGTACCATATATAAAGTATACAATAAGGTTTTTGAGGTAATACCTAAATACTCTATTTAATAATTTCATGAATATTTTTGTAGAATTAATAAGTCTAAATGAAATATCTATGAACTAGTGGTGCCCATACCTTGTATAAAATTCAGTCTTGGGGATATTTTCCTTCTTAACCATTACATGCTAATATCTCAATCAAATGCCTACATTACATAAATACTAGGCATCATGTAGGTAATATAAAATTTCATCAATCATTGGAATATGATACTTTTTTTCGTGATCTTGTTGAGATAATGAAAATCAATGGAATAGTGAATTGAACAATCATTTTTCATTATGAAGAGGATCGGCGCACCCCATGGTGAAGCACTTAGATATATAAAACCTTTATCTAGATTCTCCTATATTTATTTTCTTAGCTTCTAATGTTACATAATGGTCATTATTTATGGATTCTAAGATGTTAGATAATCTCTAAGTATGAGTACTATTGAGAAATTAACCTCATTTAAATGATGAAAACCAAGAAATTTTCAAGAAACGCATCCGTGAATTACCTTAAAATTTGAATATCATTAAAGAGAATCCATTATTTATTCTCAATAATTTGATTTGGATAAACCTACTCACAAGGAAAAATTATCCATTCTAGATATATTGGAAAAAAAGAAGATCCATCATCCTCCTTGCACTTGTACAGAATTAGAGGGAGATTTGCAATATGGAGGGTGATTTTTTTTATATTATCAATTTATGTTGGATATATATAGAAAAATACAATCAAAACAAATTTTTTTATCAAATTATAAATAAAGGAGTATCATAATGTTTTCTAGGACATTCATCCTATATATATGGATAGGGGTGGAGTTATATAATTGGCATGAAATAATTACCCCATTTTTTTTATTCACTGATAACTCGAATTCAATGTTTTGATGTGGTTTTTGAATAGTTTTAATAAACATTTCTAATCTAAAAAAATTTATAGAACTAAAATAAAATAGTACACTGGTCCTTATTGAATGAATAACTAGTGTACCTGTTACCAGTTTGTTATCAATGGTTGACATAAAAACCCTAATCTTAGAGAATTAATTCACATAGTTTCTTTATCCCTTATATTTATATCATCAGACAATAAGATGAGGGGATTCCATAGAATTCCTATCTACTATCACATTGAAGGTTTTCTTATGTCAAAAATATCTAGATAAGTTTTCTTCCTTCCCAGTCCTAATGTATTAACTCATCCACATGAAGTAATTTTCCGAATGCCTCTTCCCACACTTTTGAAAACCAGGATGATGTAATTTTTTACCCTAATGATTTTTACACCATACAGCCATAATAAAAATCCATTCTCTACAACTTATCTCTAATCCCAAGAAACCCATGATATTTTCCAATTTTCTTTTCACCTTTAATGGAATATCAGAAAACTTCCTCATATATTTTAAATACACTAAACTTTAATGATTTTCATATATTATAATTTATTCCATAAAAAAGAAATAAACTTTACAATCAGGGGAAATGAAAATTTTGGAGGCATATCATGAAAGTCATTTGATGTTTTCCCTAAACAAATCGATGGATTCAATATCATTTTCTTGAATTTATGGAAATACCTCTCCATTTTAAGTCATAGAGTGTGTGGAAAATCATTGTAAATTGTTTTTATAATTCCTTCCAATCCATCTATTAAATCCCCACAATGGGCTTCATAATGTTTTTCCAACATCCACCATTGTTCGAATTATACAACTGTATGGTAAATAGCCTACATGAAAATCTCTTAATCATTTTATTGAAGGATGTAGATGATCTTTTTAATGGAGTTCATTCATTACTATTTAATTATAGGATTGAAATATCCACAAAATATTATAGGATTTTTTCACATAAATGACTTAATTTCAACTTTCTAATTATTTGGGGGATTCAGGCATTCTTCCTAATTCATGTTGAATTCCCCAGGAGGATTTGCACCACTAAGAAGGGGTGTTTAACCAATGGTGATTTTTACAATTTTTCATACTATTGATATTAACCTTTTTTGACTTGTTAGGATCTAAACCACTCTAATGATAACCCAACCTCTCTCGAATGCGGTAATATTAAATGTAATAATAACACAATATATTTAAAACGTTTTGTCTGAAAATTATCCTACTCTTTATTGTGATAGTTTAGAATCCCATATCATATATTTTCCACTATAATAACAAGTGAAAAAACACATATTGATTCACTATTATATAGTCCCACTATGCTTTCCAAATTCCTTCTAGAATAATAGTTTCACACTTCCATGATAAAATAATGATTACACCACAAATGAAAGAACACATCTAAATCATTCCTGGTCATGAAACAACTGATGATGATCTTTTTTTGAGCCTTCAAGATAAATAAAATATCATATGCTCATAAACTGAACAACTTAAATGAACAGTTTCATCTTGAAAAGTTTTTATCTTAACTACATGATTATTTTTTTGATCATATAGTATTCCATATTATCATTATGTGAATTGGGTTGGGACCACAATGAATGGAGAATCTTTTCGAAGTAATAAACAATTGTTCATGAGTATTTTCTTTTATTATTAAAAAGAAAAAATCAATTCACTTTGTACAATTATTACAAAATATGATGATGTTTTTCAAATTTTTATTTCAAAAATATCATAAGTTGTTTTGAGGACTTGTGATCATATCCTTGTGAATCAAAGGGGGAGAAAAGGTGTTACCAGTCATAATTTGTTTTGATTGGAAAGAAACAAATTGTTGGAAGATAGGGAGGTTTCAATTATTTCCTTAAAAAATATGACGATGCTACAGGTGATCGATAAAATACTATATATCATGGAAGATAAGTCTCATGATTTAATTAGAATATTTTCAAATAACCCAGTTGATGGTGAAGTAGAATGAGTGTTCTTGTTGAAGAATATTTTTAAGGTTTCATCATTTCCCATTTTTTGACATATTTTTGTTCCTAAAAAATTGGGAGTTTAGTTTATGGAAATGAAGGAGATTTTAAAAAGGTGTTTGGGAAGCATATTTAGAAGACCATGAAGGATAGTTCATGGACAACATATGATTAACACAGAGAAACAAAGGAAAATTGGTAAGGATTCTGCATAGAAGATCTATGCAGACCGTTAAGCAGAGTACATTAACCGCATATGAGTAATGGTTTGCAGAAGGACCATAGTTCATGGAATGCTTGAAGTTCACGAATAAGGTTGTCATTTTTGGAATGGTGGTGGGGATACGTTCATGGATTTAATCATCCACCATGAAGGATGAATGGAGGTATGCAAACCACAAAGGAAAAAATGATTCATGGAAGAAGCGTAGTATGTGTTGAAGGCTGTACAACATTGAATCTTATAGAAAATAGGATTATAAAAATTTTAGGATTTATTTGACTATATAAAGGACTTTGGTACCCTCATTGAGTTATATATAATTTTATAAGAAGATATATTCACTGTGGGGAGAAATTTGGAGAAGTCTGGAGTAGTTCATGGAGGAGAATTCTATGAAGGTATGTAGTTTGTAGAGTTTAGTTACCACAAAGGTAAGTGGTTTGTAGAGGATATTTTCTGTGAAGAAAGAATCAGTTCACGTGGGATCATTTATGGGATTTTGATGGTTTTTGGGGATAGTATGTGGAAGAATTTTTTGGGGAACTATATCATACAATGGAAAAAAGACAGTATAGGAGAGGTTGTATGTAGCAGATCCAGTTTTTTTCAAAGAAGTGGTGGTCCATGGAATAATAAGGAATCTGCAAATTAGGTGATCTATGTGGAAGATAAATGTGGTCCGTAAAGCACTCACACCACTTCTTATAATTTAGTTCATAGAGGATACATGCAGTTTGTGAAGTAAGTAGGTCAATTATCGAAGGAGTCACGGTAGTTCTTACCATCTACTAGGTATGAAAGAGAATACTTATTTTGAAAGATCAAAATTTTGAATTCTTATATAGAATCACCAAAACATTTCTCTGTATAAATTTTTGCTAAAAAAAGAACACAATTTATTACATTGTTTTCAAAATGCTACATCAGTGAAAGGGAATATCCTTCTCATTGTATTCCACACAAAAGGATTGTTTTCTACTAGAGTGTGTGGTATAGGATTGGTTTCAATCCATACCCATGACATAGCTACTCTGAGTTGTGAACCTTGTAAATTATTATGTTCATGTGGATGTGTGTTTAAATTTTGTTTGTTAGGGGAAGAAATATGTTACAGGAGGTAAAGGTTTTTTCAAAAGTAAATAAACATAAAAAAAGATATTAGTGACTCACCCACTCCCCCTCTCCATAATACTTGAATCCTCGATAGGAAACTTCACATTAAGTAATTATGGAGTATCCTATATAACATTTAGTGAAATGTCTAAACAAAAATATACTTCTTCATTAACTAATTCATACAATCAAATAAGCTACCTCATATTGAATACAAATAATTTATTAGATCACAAGAAACAACTCAACATATGATTGGCAAAATATTTTATCTGAAAATTCACTATGATGAACTTTATCACCATTGATAATTATTCACCTCAACATTTTCTCTCAAAAATCACAAACACTTAATCGGAGAATCACCTCTATATTTATAAGAAATTATCCACCAGTAATCAAATAATTTATTTCATGATAATATTAGAAACATGTATAGAATTTTTAAGCCCTTTGTATCCACATATCTTCTTGGAAACACCTCATCCACAAACCAATTTTTGTGAAAATCTTCTTCACCCCACATAATCATTCCATAACATGGAAACTTTCATTTCCAATGCATCTTCTCTAAATAAATATTTCTTCCATAGTAGCTTCACCTAAAAATCAATCTTCATCCATTAAGCAATCTTCATCTACAAACCACTTTCTACAAGGCACCATCAACATACAACCTAGTTCAACCACATGGTTTTCTGAAAATGCACCTCATCATTCCCAATGGATCAACACGATGAACTGTATGGAAATTGAAAAAGGACTTCACCCACAAATAAGAGGATCAATGCATACTACATGGAAGTACTCATGCTAATCATCTGCAGAGCATCACTATAAAGAAGATTTTCCATGAAGCATCACCACCCGCAAAGCCCATCATTTATGGACGTTCATACAATTTTTTATTCACCATGACGAACTATAGTCACAAATAATTATTTCACAGCACATCAGTCATTTGTGAACTTATTCTCACAGTTCACATATCCTTTCTTCTTAAATCATTTTATACTTTTCAGAAAATATTCCTTGTCTGTATTTTTGAACTGTCTAAGAGTAATTTAAAAGATACCACATGTTATGTGAGCTTGCGGGTGCTCAGTCTACAAACCTCAACCAAGAGGGGATATTTTTCAAAGGTATCATTCATGAGAGGGAAAATAGTATATCCTATAATTATCATATAGATCTTATTTTAACAAGGAGATCAAATTAGGTATATGATGAAATTTCTATCTTTTTAATCGATAGGTGAATAGTACTTTTATATCGTTATCCCACATCGAAACCTACTTATGAAGTGGTTTTTGTATAATAATGATCACACATTTTTTATGTACATAAATCCAAACCCCCTTACTCTATGAAGCTCCACATTGTGGTGCCCCCAGTACTCCCTATGGGATTCTCTCCCAACCCTTGCCTGCCTGAGGGTGCGGACTCGATGATCCCTATACACAGGCTCAGCCGAAACTTATAGGAATGTGGCCTCCTACCTCCCATGGGATAGCTAAGCAACTTATTTGATCATGGTGTACTTATGGGTCCCATAGTGCATATGTCAATCTAAGAATGGGTGGTCTAGTGGGTTGGAAAAATTGTTAATATGAGTGTTATTAAAATATACTTAGTAATACTAACTACATAACAAATAATTTTTATCCTATTTAAATAATAATCCATTGAAACTAAAGCTGAAAAAAAACTTCTTCAAATATTTAATAAATAAAAAATTTACAATTCTATTCATCTATTATTCAGTGTTGAAAACATAGTGAAAATCACTAGAATATATCTTCTCCTTTGAGATCATCACAAAAATCATGGAAATTCATATACCGTGAATTAATATCTAATCATGACCTTAAATTCTATAAGATAAATACATAATAATTATCCAGCCATCACCACTACATCCTTAACAATTCTCCAGGAATCATGACTTCACACTTACCAAACAAACATACATGGAACACTATGGAAAAAAATGAACCACTTTGGTTCAAAAAAAATTTTGGTATAAAACAAGAGTCAATTGAGAATTTATTGTTAGAATGTTATTTATTCTTTATCCTATCATGTTGGTCATTTTATTTGGAGATTCATAAAATTGTTTATCACATTTTTTTGACTCAGTTCCTTCTTTTCTTAGCCAATGAATAAAAATAAATGTAAAATTTCAGATGAGTATATTTCAAATGGTAAACACATAAATCAAAAACCATGAACATTAAAGTGATAACTCATAAATGAAATATATTCTTTAAATTATGGATTTATATGTTTCAATCTAAGATATCAATGATCTATTTCATAACATAAAATCTCATGGATATTTTTTCACCATAAAAATGGTTTGTAAGAAGCATACGAATTTTTAATTCATATCCCCAAAGATTTTCATTCCTGGTGTGTAGAAAGTATCATTATCATACCCTATGTAATGATCAAGCCTAGCCCAATGTACCCTTCTGAGGTTTTTAACTCTATGTACATCTATTCCAAATCCACATCCACCTATAGTATCAAAATTTGGATGTATTTTCTTTAGAACGAATTACACTATTATTTAAAAAAAATTAGGTATATATTATTATGTTTAGCTATTTCCCTAATGCCTTATCTAGTTTTTTCAAATCCTAATCCCAAAAAATAACTATACTTTTCATTGAGACCAACTATGACAACCAATATTTTAACACACATTATTTTATGATTTATTATATAAAGGTACACATAATACAATACCAAAATATCATGAAGCCTAGTGAATTTGGGAAATTATGTACATAGAATAACAATTATATAAGTTAATATAATGAAAACATTGAAAACGTTTTTAACATGCTCTTAAAATTCCATTGTTCTTCTAAAACTGTATGGGATAACCCATGGACCTATATAAGAAAGGGGTGAGATGTAAATCCTAGTAAGGGAATAAAAAAAGAATAGAATAAGGTAAATTGGTAAATATTATCCAATGGAAATATCAAAGTAATATAATATGGGTTATAATCATAATGTTGAATGATGAGGCATGTTATAACATTATAACATAAAGGCAACATAAGAATGTGACATCAACTTAAAACATGGAATCATAAACATAATTGTAACATCCCAGGTGAATAATGAATATGGAATTTTCATATTTATTAGTAATTATGAATTAAATATTAATTTTACTTTGAAGGGGATTCCATGTTCGATGGCGTACCCGATTTGCAATAATGGGTTTCTTTGAAATCTTACGTTTCACACAATGTTAAGTTATACAGAAAAATAATATAATATTATTATTATTTTAAAAAGTAGTTAACTCATAGCCGTTGTATTTGCAGGAATGAACATAACTTACTAAAATATGATTATACATGTTTGTAAAATGTTTATACATTTATCCAATAAAATTTAGAAGCTTAAAATTTGAATGAATCCAATCTTAAGCATAAACACTCTAATATTCTGTAAACAGTCGATTTATCACCTTTTGATGGAAACCCATTTTTAAATCTAGTTTTTGTCACTTTTATATGTTCTATTTGACAAAATAATATACTTCTTTTAAATTAGGACAACAAAATTTACTTTGTGGGAAATTTTGGTATTTTTCTAATAATGTTCATTTTTTTGAATAGTGAAAAATACAAAAATTTAATTCCAAACCTCCTTTTAATATAATTTATTTACAAAGATAGAATATTATTTTAATTTGTTTTAAAGTGTAATCGGATTATATTTTTACCATTTTATCCAATTTTAGTCATTGGATGTAATTTCACTATTAAATTGGATATAAACAAAGGTAAATCTTTTGAAAATTATTATTTGTTAAAAACACGCTTTTTTGTTTTCACAAGGGGAATTAATTTTAAATTAATTTCTTCCACTGTTGTGTTTTAAATTTATAAAAAATGGATTCCATATTTTTAATCATGAGGTCCAAATTATGTGAATGGGTATCTTTTATTTTTAGACATTATGAATATTTACTTTAGTAAATATTTTAATTATCATTGTTAAAAGGTATATCTGGTAAATAAGTGTAAAAAAATAATATTATAATAATGTTAAATTACCCTAACACATGTCCTAATCCTATTGGATGATACTTGTCTGACTATGTTCATCCTTGGGTTGATTTTGGGACCCCATGGAGCCACATAGGAGTGATAATGACACTTTAAATTAATTAATTTAAAGTAAAGACAAAAATGACATAAACATATATCTTTTAGTAAATAGTTTTTACATGGGGTTATATAAGTTATCTCTTTTAATATAAATATTTATTTTAAATATAAAAAGATTTTATACATCATGGTATTTTATTTATAATTTTTATACATTATATAAATAATATTATTTTTGACGCAATGATGATACAATGATTACATTTTTAATAAATGATTTAAATAAATGAGATTATAAAATTTAATAAAACTATCCAAAACCTATCTAATTATTATTGGATGATTTTATTTAGAACAAGAGTCATCTTTTCTTCAAATATAATATTTTTTGGACATTTTAAAAACTAAAATCAGTTTATAATAAAATAATATTTTCAAACATTCCTAAAGAGCCCCTCCTCCCCCTTATAAAAAGATATCACTTCTAACCCATCACTCACACCTCTAAATCCCCTTGTATTGTACAAAATATTTCTAAATAAGCTCCAAAAATAACTCTCTTACACATAGAAGCTTTACCTTAGGTAGAAATCATTTCAATAATCACTTTTGGTTCAAACTAAAGGGAGTTACTCAAATTAAAGTTAACGTCTTCTCTTAAGTTCTTTTCTTTTTTTTTACTTCTCCAACCCCCTAAACTCTTATTATCCATTTATTTTATAAAACCACCAGTATCCTCAATATACTATGTCATTTTTATGAGGATTCAAACTACACTTACAAAAACCTCCGTCTAATGGGTAAATAACATATTGTTTTGGTAGAAGGTGAACTACTACCCCACGAAATGATGATTGTTAAATATTCTTCTACCACCTTATATGATGGCCCTTAAGATGGAACTTTATTTATAAGTGATATATATTATATTTTTATTTTCTATATACTTCTATATTTTTCATTTATATCATGCCTTTATGGTTTCCATAATGGGTAAATTCGATAATTTCATTTGAGAAAATGCGAACTACTACCCCCTCAAAGTAATATGACTCGTTCATCCCATACATGGGACGTATAAAGGATGGAGTTAATGAAATTATATATGATATTATACTATAATTATAATATACCAATGTATCAGTATGTTTTCATTCCATTAAAATAGGAAATAGAAATGGAAGTATCGTCTATGCATACGTACGGCTTACTGTCGCCGTGAATAGTGCATTTCATTTCTTATCTCCAAATGTTACATAATATTATAAATACATATATATACTGGATAAATATGAAATATATGATATCTAAATAATTAATATAAATATGGAGATAATAGACTTTTGAGCACGTGGACAACTTGTAATTATAAGAAGTTCATTTTTGAATCAAGTACCAAATATCGATAAAACGACCATTATAAATATAAATGATTATATAATGTTTATAATGTGGTAATAAGTGATATAAAAGGAATAATAATCATGTAAAATATTCTGAAGAAATTATAAATTAACATTAGTTTATTATTCAAAATATTAAAGAATGAAAAAAATCAAGTCTGACACATGTTAAGGGAACTTCTTAACCTAATTTCCATTCTGTGGGTTGATATTATACTTCTTGTTTATGTTGTTATATTATGATGCGAGAAATGAATATTTATATATTATATTTTATTCATAATTTAATTATGTTTAATTATAGTGAATACACATAATTGAACAATTTTATTTACAAAATGATCTTTGTAAGGGAATTCGTCTCAATCTTCTTTCATTGAGGAATATTTTTTTATACATGACATTCATTTATATGGTTTATAAACCCCTTTTTCTTTTCATTTAATTCAAAAGGAATACTTTTTTTACATATCGTTTTACAAAAAAACAAAAAAATGAATTTTACTTTTTATCATACGTGGTGACGACTACCTTTCCACCGTCATGAGCATTATTGAATATTTTGCTTCCTTAACAATTCATAATGTTTTTAAAAGGAAAATAAATACCATATACTCTTTTATATATTTTGGTATTGACGATGGTTTGGATAATTTATTTGTTATGTCAATATATTTAAATGATATATTGTGATTGAAATGTGGAAATGTTATCTTTCCTTTATGTTTATTTTATGTGTTGTGAGTATGTTATGTTTCTTGGTAATTGTTTACGTACACTGTTTTTTCCATGAAAAACCTAAGGCAGGGGAGCCTGAGATAGATCTCTAATGCGTTGGGTAAAGTGACATAAGTAAACCTTAATGTATCTCCTAAGTTATTTAGGGAATATATTGTGATGGGTAAACCTAATGTAACTGCTTATATAGTTGTGATAGCTACAATGTAAGTATGATATGGATTCCACCATTAATCATTATGATTTATGATTTCTATGTGTTATTCATAAATATTATGATTTCAGGAAGTTTGTTAAAGATCTTATGATTGGTATGTATTGAAGGACTAGTGTTTTATTTCTTTATTTTATAATCCTTACTGATATTTTTATACTCATCCCAAGTTTATAAAACGTTTTTCACTTGACATAAAGATAAATAGGGTCAAGGATGGGATCAAAGAAAAGTCATTCTATCTAAAACATGGAACTAGACATGAATATTTTTTCAAGAAATTTTATTTTATGAAAAAATGGAAACTGAGAAGTGTTGTCTACTTTTTAATTTTTGAGATGTAATGTAATAATTATGTCCTAATTATCTGAAACTCTAAACCTGAAAAGATCCTCAACGTGAATTATTGATTTAATTCAATATTATATAATACTTTAGACTGGGGCCTTATAGTTGGAATCATAGGTCTGTTTAGACAACATTACGAGTAAGAATATTGTTAAATTAATGTCGGTAAATAAATTTATGGTCAAATTTAAATGATATAGAATATATAAATTACCATGTTTCTTTGAATAAGATATTTCTATGTTAAGAATGGTTTTCTGAAAACGAAATAGGGAAGCATTTATGGAACGACATCAGGAGGAAAACAACCTTCCAAATCACCAACTTGAGATGGTTGGAATCAGAACAAAACAGTTTGTTGTAGTGATGGAATAGTTGACTCAGGATATAAATTGTAGTGGTATCTATGCACAAAATCATCTATATCAACTACATAAGAACATGTCTGTAGTGTAGGATTTCAAGAGGCAGAATCCATAATAATTTAGAGGATCATCTGACCTTGTGCTAGCTGAAGGATGCATTAAAGCATTGGAGAATATTTCTAATGTCATGGGGTGTTCAGAACATCAAAAGGTTAGTCTTGTTGTTAACCATTTTGAAGGTGAAGGTGATCAGTGGTGGTCGATGGTGAAAAATATTAGGGATAGTGAGGTGATTGAGGCTCTTGATTGGGATGTATTCAAAGGAATGATTCTTGAGAAATATTTTCCTAATGTGGCTCATCTTAGGATGGAGAAAAAATTCTTAGAATTGAGGTAGGAAAATGACTCAGTGGATATATATAAATAAAAATTCACTCGACTGGAAATGTATTCTCCAAACATAATATATTTTCATGATAGTAAAATTAATCATTTTTACTCAAGATTAAAGCAAATGTATCAATGGGAATTATCTTCTCGTGAGTTAAAGTGTTATGATAAACTTGTTTGATGTGCAGAGAAGGTGTAAATGGAGTTTTCCGATGATCATGTGTTCTTTTAAAAACAACAGAATAAGAGGTCGAGGTGGCAGACAAAAGGGAATAACTCTTAAAAAAAATCTGATGGTAAGAAACATAATTATACAGTTTATTAAAATTGCAGAAAAAAGCATTTTGGGGAAGGACTTTTGAATTCTGGTAAGTGCTACTGATGTGGTAAAATGGGAAAAAAGGTAAGTAATTGCACTGAAGAAGATAAAGGTAATTATAAGAAAAATATGATTTAATGTTAGTAACATATTTTAAGATCAATTAAATTGGTCATTATTCTAATGAGTGTCTAATGAATAACTCAACTTAGGGAAAGTAGTCGGACTACAAGAAGAACGGGGTGGGGAAATTCTTTACAACTACATTAGCATATGTTGGGCCATGGAAGTAAGTACTATCATGTACATTGTTTGTTTATTCAGATTATTCTAATGTTTTGTTTGATTCAGGGTCTATATACTCTTTCATTTCTAAGAAGTTTTCTACAAAAATGGGAATTATATATCAAGGTATGAATCATGAAATTATCGTAAAAACACCGGGAGGAAATGTTGAGACAAAAATAAATTATATAAACCTTCATGACCTTGTGTATGGAAAGAATCTTCCATCAAACCTTATTGTTTTTACTATAGTAGATTTTGATGTTATTTTGTGAATGGATCGACTTTCCATTTATCAAGCTCAGATTTAATATAGGGAAAATAGGTTTCTTTTCTAAAATAATTTCAGTTTGTTGACAAGAATGAATCCTTACTTTAGATAATATATCAGTAAGCTGAGAAACTAGTAAAAGATGGGAATGAACACTACCGATCATATATTGTTGAAAACAAAGGAACTATTCAGATTAATGATGTGCTAGTGGTAAATGAGTACCTTGATGTTTTTCATGATCAGTTGTATGGTATTATAACTGATCGGGAATTTAAATTTACTATTGACATTGTTCCTGATGATAAGCCAGTCTCAAAACCCCCTTATCAAATGGCTCAAATTGAACTTTTAGAGTTAAAGAAGTAATTTTAGGAGTTATTAGGTAAATGTTTCATTAGACCTAGAACATCACCATGGGGTGATCCTGTCTTGTTTGTTAAAAATAAAGATGGTTCAACGAGACATTTCATTGATTATAGATCATTGAATAACATCACTGTTAAGAACAAGTATCCCTTTCCTCATATTGATGATTTTTTTATCAGCTCCTAGGAGCTTAGTATTTTTGAAAGATTTACTTGAGTTTGGGGTACCATCAGTTGTAATTAAAGGAAGAAGACATTCTAAAGACCATGTTTCATACTATATATGGATTTTATGAATGTTTAGTTAAGCCTTTTGGTTTAACCAATGCAGCTTCTATATTCCTCGATCTTTTGTATATAATTTTTCCTGGGTTCCTATATAATTTTTTGGTTGAGTTTATTCATGATATTTTTCTTTATTCCAAATGTAAAGAGGAACATGAAAGTCATTTATGTTTTGTCTTGAAAACCATAAAATAAATGAAATTGTATGGGAAATTCGTAATGTGTGATTTTGGTTACAACAAATTTCTTTCCTTTGTCTCATTGTATAAAAAAATGGAATAAATGTTGATCCTACTAAAACAAAAGTTGTGGAAGAATGGAAAATACCTAGCAATATCACAAAGATTCATACTTTTCATTGTTTAGTAGGTTATTACCGGAGGATTGATGAATATATTTCATGGATATCTTTCCCAATGACAAAGTTAACTCAAAAAGTTGTTATGTTCATTTGGACAAAAGAATGTGATGATTCTTTTTAGGAATTGAAAAGAAGATTGGGGAATTCTCCAGTTTTGGAACTACCTAACAGAAATGGTGAGTTTTTTATCTATAGTGATGCTTCGTTGAAAGGACATGGTTGTGTCCTTATGCATAATGATCATGTAATTGCCTATGCTTCACATCGATTGAAACCTCATGAGTTAAATTACCTTACATGTGATTTGGAATTAGCTACTGTTTTTTTTCTTTAAAAATTTGGAGACATAATTTGTATTGAGTAAAATGTGAAATATATACAGACCACAAAATCTTAAATTGTATATTCACTTAGAATGAATTAAACCAGAGATAAAGGAGATGACTTGAATTAATCAAGGATTATTATTTCATAATTAATTATCATCCGTGGAAAGAAAATAAAGTGGATTATAATTTGATTAGAAATAGTAATGCTACGTTAACCTTAATTCATTTGGAACAGGATCCTTTGATTAAAGATTTGATGAATTTTGGCATAGAAGTTGTTGGTGTATGAAATTCCTCCATATTTTTTTAGGTGTCAGTGAAATCATCTCTATTAAACAAAATTAAGAAAGAATAGAAGGAAGACAGTGAGTTACAGAAAATGGTAGAGTTGGTTCAGAAGGTTATGTTACTTGATTTTAACATCAATAATGATTGTATTTTCAGATTTTAGAATAGATTATGTGTGACTTATGATTCACAGTTAAATAAAGATTTGGTATATGAAGCTTATAGTTCTATATTTTTAGTTCATTTTGGTAGTACTAAAATTTACATATAACTTTGGGTGTATTACTTGTGGGATTGAATGAAAAGACATATTTTGGACTTTACTGTAAAGTGTTTGAACTGTCAACAGGTTAATGCAGAGCATCACTTACCAAAATAGATGATTTTTTCTTTACTGATTCCAGAGTGCAATTGGGGAAATATATCCCTGAACTTCGTTAGGGGATTACCAAAGACTTATCGAGGTAATAATGAAATCTTGGTTATTGATGATTGATGGACTAAATCTGCTCATTTCTTTCTTATTCGAGATAATTTTTCTCTAGATCAGTTTTCTCAGTTGTATGTTAAAGAGATAGTCAGGTTGCATGGATTTCCTCCGTCTATTGTATTTGATCGTGATCCCAGGTTTACTTCTAACTTTTGGAAAGGCCTTCAGAAGACATTGGGTGATGAATTAAATTTTAGTATATATTTTCATCCTCAATCAGATGGGAAGTCAGAATCAATAGTTCAGACCTTGGAGGATATGCAACGTGCTTGTTCACTAGATTACAAGGGATGTCGGGATCAACATCTTTCTTTGGTTGAGTTTTCTTAAAATATCAGTTCTCATTTCAGTATATAGATGGGTCCATTTGATTCATTATATGGAATGTGGTGTCGAACACCAGTATTCTGGGATGAATTAGAAGAAAGGTAATTGATGGGACTATAATTGGTAGAAGAGATGGCAAAAAGGTTCATTTGATTCAGAAGAACATGAGAACAACTCAGAGTAGGCAGAAAAGTAATGTGGATAACTAAAGGAAGGTATTACATTTGAGGTAGGTGTCCATTTCTTTATCAAAATTTCTCTATGGAAAAGTGTGATGCGTTTTGGTAAGAAGGGAAAATTTATTCTAAAGTTCATTGGACCCTATGAAATCTTGGAGAATTTTGGATCAGTTGCCTGTAGAGTGGATTTAACTCCATTTTTGAACCAGGTACACAATTTTTTTTCATGATTCAATGTTGAGAAATTACATTCAAGATCCATCACATGTTTTGAGTTTAGTGTTAGTTCAGTTGGAAGAGAATCTTTTATATGAGGAACAACCAGTCTAGATTTTTGACCGATGGGAGAATTCATTGTAGAATAATGTAATCCATCAGGTAAAATGTTTCAGAAAATACCATATGTTTGAAGTGGAAATGTGCGAATCTGAAAATTCTATGAGGGATAAATACCCCCTTTATTTGATAAGTGAATAAAATTGCGATGACGCAATTTCCAAATGTGGGAAGGATGTAACATCCCATGTTAGTTATAAATATTGAATTTTCATATTTATTAATAATTATTATTTAAATATCAATTTTAATTTAAAGGGGATATCATGTCTGATGGCATACCCGATACACAACAACAGGTTTCTTTGAAAGCATACATTACACTAAACTTTAAGTTATACTAAAAAATAATTTTATAATATTATTATTTTAAATGGTAGTTAACTCATAGACGTTGTATTGGAAGTAACGAATAGAAATAACTACAATATTATTATACATGTTTGTTAAATTTTTTTACATTTATCCAATAAAAGTTAGAAGCATAAAATGTGAATGAATATGATTTTAAGAAAAAACACTCTATTATTATTTAAAAGGTCAATTTAATATCTTTTGACGGAGAAATGTTTTTAAATATAATTTTTATCACTTTTATATGTTCAATTTGAGAAAATAATATTTTTCTTTAGAATAAGTACATTAAATTTTACTTTGGCTGAAATTTTGGTATTTTTATGATAATGTTTATTTTTTATGAATAGTGAAAAATACAACATTTTTAATCAAAACTACCGTTTAATAATATTTATTTATATATTTAAAATATTATTTTAATTGGTTTTAAAGTTTAATTAGATTAAATTCTGACCATTTAATCCAATTTTTTTCATTTTATGTAATTTCACTCTTAAATTTGACATAAAAAGGTAGATCTTTTGATAGTTATTATTTCTTAAAAACACCATTTTCTGTTTTGACTTTTGTAATTAATTTTAAATTAATTTCATTCACTTCTGTTTTTTTTAATTTGTAAAAAATGGACTCCATTTTTGGAATCATAAGGTCCAAATTTTGTGAATATGTAACTTTTATTTTAAGACATTATGATTATTTACGTCAGTAAATATATTATTTACCATGGTTAAAAGGTAAATCTCGTAAATAGGGGTAAAAAAATAATATTATAATAATGTTAAATTTCCCTAAAACATGTCCTAATCCTTTTGGCTGATACATGTCCAACAATTTTCATCCTTTGGTTGATTTTGGGACCCCATGGAGCCACAAAGCAGTGATAATGACATGTTATATTAATTAATTAAATGTAAAGACAAAAATAACATAAACATATATCTTTTAGTAAATCAATTTTTATGTGGTGTTATATATGTTATATCTTCAAGTATAAATATTTATTTTAAATCTAAAAAATTTACTACATCATGGTATTTTATTTATAAATTATAGACATTAAATAAATAATATTATTTATGACACAATGATGATGCAGTGACTATGTTATTAATAAATGATTTAAATAAATGAGGTTAAAAAATTTAAAAAACTATCAAAAAACTATCCAATACTTATTGGATGATTTTATTTCAAACATGGGTAATCTTATATTATAATTTCATGAGTTATGGACCTTTTGAAACCAAAAATCAATTTATAATAAAATAATGTTCTCAAACTTTCCAAAAGAGCCCCTCCTCCCCCTTATAAAACCCATCACTTATAACCCATTAATCACAATTCTCAAGCCCCTTAGATCATCCAAAATATGCCTATATAATCTCCCAATTTCCCTATATTATACTTATAAGCCTTACCTTAGGCAGAAATCACTTCAAGAAAACCTTTTTGTTCAAACCAAAGGGAGTTACCCGATTTAAAGGTAACGTCTTCTCTTAAGTTATTTTCTTTATTTTACTTCTCCAATCCCCAAAACTCTTTTTATTACTTTATTTTATAAAAAAGTCATTATCCTCAATATAATAGGTTTTTATATGATAATTATTCAACCTAAACATACACACACCCTTGTCTAGTTGGTAAAGAACATACTGTTTCTGTGGACGACGAACTACGGCCTCATGAAGTGATGATTTTTCAATATTCTCCTACCACCTCTTATGGTGGTCATTAATATGGAAATATATATATATGATATATATTATATTTATATTGTCTCTATAATTTTTTATTTTTATTTTATAGAATACTTTTATGGTTTCCATAATGGGTAAATACGATAATTTCATTTGAGGAATTGTGGACTACCACCCCCTCAAAGTAATATGTCTCATTCATACCATATATGGGATGTATAAAGGATGGAGTTAGTGAAATTATATAAGATATTATACTATAATTATAATATACTTATGTATCATTATGTTTTTATTCTATTAAAATATGAAATAGAAATGAATTTAGCGTTCATGCGTATGTACGACTTACCGTCTCCCTGAATGGTGCATTTCATTTCTTACCTCTAAGTGTTATGTACTATTATAAATACATATATATACTGGATATGTATGAAATATATTATATCTAAATAATTAATATTATTATGTAGATAATGTAATTTATACCACATGAGAAACTTGTAATTATAAGAAGTTCATTTATGACTCAAGTACCAAATATCGACATAACGACTGTTATTAACTAAAATGATTATATAATGTTTATAATGTGGTAATAAGTGATATAAAATTAATAATAAACCTGAAAAAGGTTCTGAATAAATTACAAATTTACATTAGTTTATTATTTAGGTTATTAATGAATGAACGAGTGAATTCATGCACGAGGTAAGGGAACTTCTTAACCCAATTTTCATTCTTTGGGTTCATCTTATACTTCTTGTTTATGATATTATATGATTATGTGAGAAATGAATTTTGATATGTTATCTTGTATTTAAGCTTTCTATATCTGTACTTATAGTGAATACACAAAATTTTTCTATTTTATTTACAGAAAGATCTTTGTATGGGACTTCGTCTCGATCTCCGTTCATTGAGGAATATTTTTTTATACAAGACTTTCTTTTATACAATGTATAAACCACTTTGAATTTTAATTTCAATCAAAGGGAATCTTTTTCTACGTATCATTTTACTAAATGACAAAAAAAATGTTTCTTTTTAACGTAAACGATGACAATGACCTTTCCACCATCACAAAAATTATTTGATATTTGGCTTCCTTAACAAGTCGTATGTTTTTAAAAGAAAAATAAATACCATATACTATTTTACGTATTTTGGTATCGAAAATGGTTTTGATAATGAATTTGATATGTAAATATATTTAAATGATATATTGTGATTTAAATGTTGAAATGTTATATTTCATTTATATTTGTTTTATGTATTGTGAATATGTTATGGTTCTTGGTAATTGTTTAAGTATATGGGTGGTTACGTGATAAACCTAGGGTGGGTGAGCCCAAGATAGCTCTCTAATGCATTGGGTAAAGTTACAGAGGTAAATGTTAATGTCTCTCCTAAGAGATTTAAGGGATATACAATGATGGGTATTCCAAACATAACACCCTATGTAGATGTGATATCTACAATGTAAGTATGATATGGATGCCACAAGTTACCTTTATGATTTATGATTTCTATGTGTTATTCATAAATATTATGATTTCCTAGGTTATGTTAAAGATTTTATTCTTGGTATGTATTGAAGGAATAATGTTTTATTTCTTTATTTTATAATCCTTATATATATATTTATTCTCATCCCAAATTTTTGAATTGTTTTTCACAAGACTTAATTATGGACAGGGTCAAGGATGGGATCATGGAAAAGTCATGCTGTCTAAAACATGGAACTAGACATGACTCTTTTTTTCGAGAGTTTTTATTTTATGAAAAAAATTGTAACTAAGTAGTACTATCTAATTTGTAATTTTTGAGATGTAATGTAATAATTATGGCCTAATTCTATAAAACTCTAAACCTAAAAAGGCCCTCACTGTGAATTATTCATTTAATTCTTGATTATGTAATGTTTAAGGCATGGGCCTTTTAAAAATTCAAGGCATACCATAAGGACAACATAACATAGTATTCTTAAGATAACCTCGCATGCACCATTCATGGCATATCATGAGATTAAAACATTACCCAATGCATTGGAGTGTTATATAATTTTAGAGCCACCTGTCACTTTTATATCATGTACATACATAAGTGTTCCATATAGATCATAAAACATAAGGATGTATTTCACCACTTTTAATCAATGTTTTATGGTGTGTGAGATATATACATGTAAGTTATAGATCAATGAATTATAGGCACGTATAGTTTAATACGCTTGATTAGAAATGGGGATGGGTATTCACTATACAATTTTTTCTCATAAAAAATCATAGGATATTTTTGATATCATAATGGTAATAAATTAATATTGATATAAAGGATTAATGAGAAGTAAAGTAGTATATCATCATTGTAACATCATAAGTAATGTAATAGGGATATGTAATATCATAACCCAACATGAAAAATAGGAAAAATAAAGGGTGCAATACAAATAAGGTGCTTTAATAAAGAGGAAGAGAGGAACCATTACCTTGAGAAAGAGATTCTAAAATCTTGGGAGGGGATTCTTAAGAGCTTGGGGATACCTTGGTATGGATATAGAGAGAGGGAAGGGTAGTTTTAAACCATGATTACAGGGATTTGAGTATATATTAAAAGGATTTTTGGTGAGTCTATATAGATAAATATTAGATAATTCATTATTAATTTCAAAAATTTTGTTTAGGATTCTGTATGATATTGTAATAAAAAAACATTTCCATTGTTTTTACCAAGGTTTCTTTGAAAGTTAAGTTTTTTTAATTTTCTTAAATTTTTATTAACTAAGATCATTAAAATAATATTCCTCGTGATGTGGATGTGATTCATGTTTAAAAATAATTGATTTCAAAACCTTAAAGGCAACAACCAAATGTTTTTATGAAATATTTTCTTTAAATAATTTTAATTTTTCAATAGATTTAATTGCATTAAATTGTGAGTTTAATTGAAATACTAGATTTCCATAGTATATAATTTCTTTTATATCCAAGTCATTAGGTTTATAGGAATAAATATAACAAACTTATGAAAAGTTATGGTGAATTCATTGGCTACCAATTTTTTTTGAAAAAAATATATACCAATTTTATATTGGTGTTTTTTTATCGAGTGAATTTCTATTATAATATAAAATTAAAGAAATATATATGTTATATATGTAATAAAATATTTTTGATATTCATCCAATATATAGTTTTGTCATAAGATATAAATAAACCTTATTTTATGTATAAAAACCTATATTTTTCAAAAGGGTAATTTTCCACCTTTTAATGGAGAACCCCATTTAAACGAAGATTTTGAGACATTAATAATTTTTATATGACAACATAAACATATTATTCAGATGTAAGATATAAAAATTTACATTGGATTAATTTTTAATATTTTTCTGATAACCTTCAAATTTTGATGAATAGTAAAAATACAATAAATTTTAATTGAAAACTTTTTTCATTGAAAAACTTTATATGGTTTAATTATAATATTAAATGGTTTAAAAGTTAAAATATAATATATATTTATCATTCAATATAATTATTTTCATTATAATTAATTTTACATTGAATTGAGATGTAAAAATGTTTCAATATTTTGCAATGTTTTAACATTTAAAACTCATTCTTGCATTCTGACCAAGGGGTTAATTTTAAATTAATTACTGAATCTTTTGATTTTAAATTTTTAAAAATTAATTCCATATTTGTAATAATTAAGTTAAAATTATTTAAATATACTTTTTTATTTTTGGACATTATGAATAGTAAGTTTGATAATGTTTTTATTAATATGATAAAAGGGTAAATCAGGTAATTAAGGTTAAGAATGCTATTATAAAATTATCCTAAAACATTTATTAATATAATTGGATAAGTTTTTTTCAATCTAAATCATCCTTGGTTCGAAATGTAGTCTTTTGTATGCCACTTGGATGAAATCAAGACATTTAATTTATTTTATTTAAAGAAAAATTAAATACGTGTTACTCAAATTTTAATAAACATATCATTTTTAAAATAAGGGTATATATAAGATAAATTATACTAAAATTTATCATTTGAAATATAAATTTTTTATTTATCATGATAATTTATTTGTAAATTTTAATAAGTATATAATTTCTTTAAAGACTTATAATTTAGTGATGCATGGATTATTTAATTGATGAGAAATCAATAAAATATTTATTACTAAAATGATACATAATAATTAAAAGACTAAAACACTTGAAAAAACCTTATTTTTTGAGTATATATAGACCATAACCATAAAAAAGTAGATTTATTGAAAATTTGGAGCCTTATATAAGTGATTGTGACGCCTATATTATTTTATTTAAAGTGATGTTAAAGTTGTCGCATCCATACATTAATAAGTATAATATATTTAATGTTATCATTTCCAGAAGATAAATTTGACTAAAATTAATATTCATAAATATATTAGATTTATATTTATCATATTATTTTATTTTTTATTTTTATTCATCAAATAAGTATATTAAATAATTGATCAAATTGATGTAGTAATAATTTTATTAATAAAGATATCAAATAAATAATATTAAAAGTATTAAAATAAATATAATTTTGGATAATTAATGTTTCTAATAAATTTTATAGAGTACCTTTAAATATTTTTAATATAATGAAATAGTTTTATAAGTTAACTTGTAATGTTGATATTTTTATAAATTAATGGATTGAATAGTGTCAAAATTGACACTATTTATTATTTATCAAAATAATGTTTTGTTTAAATATTTAAAAATTGTTAAACATTATTAAAAAATAAAGAATAATTATTTTATGGATGTAAATTTTCTAAGGTATTTATTTATTATCTAATTGACATCAAATCAGTAAATATTGGACACTTTTATTATTGAAATATTGGTTACCCTAGTGAAAAATTAAATAGAATAACAAAGTGTTAATTAAAATAATATGGTTTAAATTCAAATAAATACTGGTCCAATAATTTATTGTTTTATGATATTACCAGCCTATAAGTTCTAATTTTTTAAATGGGGACATTTTGAGGTTTTTTATAGGGTTTTATTTTATTATAAATTATTATTTATGGAGTTTCCAAAAGTTCCCCTCACCTCAATTATAAAAGGACACCTCCTCCCTCACCACTTAACTTCACTATGACCCTCAATGATTGGTAATCCCCTGCTCATTTCCCTCCTCAACTTCCCTAGTTACATTATATAGGTTTTGTTCTTTTGAAAATGTCTACTCTAGTGCCTTTAAGAGGAGATCTAGAGGGAGCACATCGAAGAAGAGGTAATCTCCTCTACCAATTATTTCAAAATTCTTTATTCCTATACATATTATTAATAAGTTTCATAAATATACAGTAATAAATCTAGAATAAATTATATATATATATATATATATGTTATTATGATTGTGAGACAACCATATTTTTCCTTTTATCCATCCTATGAAAAACGAAATAACCATGTGAGGGTACGTACAACTTACTATCTCCACACCATAGTGTGATATGTTTTCCACCACCAAATTACGTGGATGGGTATAATGATGGAAATAATAACTTTATATAATTATTATTAGATTATATTTATTCTGAAATATTATACACCATACACTTCTATACCATTCAAAAAAATATGGGAATGATATTGTTGATCGTGCGTACGTATCGTCTACTGTCTCCACAATGTGATGCAATTCATTCTACATTATCTTCATTAAATCATGGTTATATAAAAAAATTTAATAAATAAATATGATATATATTATTATAATATCATTCTATAAATGATATTACTACAACCTAAAAATAAGAACAAGAACTTATCCGACAAAAAATGTAGAAAAAGTAAAGAAGTAAATACCTGATGGATGAGTAATAATGCCACTAAAATGGATGATAATTTGATCATATGTGATATCATAAAAATGAATATGATTAGGTAGTAAGTCAATGATATTATTTAAATCAATATTCAAGAGTATGAGATACATACAAAGGAAATCAGATCTCAGTTAAGGGATAATTTTGCAATCTTTTTATTATTCGAGATTGTTTTTTCATAAGTATTTACTGAGGTATATTTATCATCCACATCCATATTTCCTAAATATGTATTCCAAAATATTATTTTTATCCTTATAAAATTATTTAAAGTCAATTTTACCCATTTTTGAATTTTTCTTAAAATGTATGGAAAGAATCCTTTGTTGTTTTTGGTACAAGTTACTTTTTGATTTTCCAACAAAAGTATGAGAAGAATGTTCTCTTTTAACTTATACCGAATGAATATATTTTTAAATTCTCATAACACCTTATTTCCAGGAAACATAATTTATAATATTACAATTTTATTATCAGTTAAAATTATTTTTTTAATAATTATGTGGAATTTTGAGAAAAGAAAACGTTTTTAAAGAAGAAAGTATATTTTCCTAAAGAATTAATTTCAATTTTTGTATCAAAATTATTTTCCATCAATGATGAAATTCTTTAATAGGGTTCTATTTCATGTATACACTCACTATAATTACTATTGTTTTATTTTTTTATGATGAACTACTATTTATGAAATTAATTTGATTTATATTGACTGTATTATGTTGTAATGATGTTTAAGAAACTCATTTTATTCCTTGGTTTTTTCTATGATGAATGATTTATGTTTTTTAGAACAGTAATAATTATTTCCATATAAAATGGTTAGGACCTATATCTCCATTTAATGCATTGGATGATGATTTGTATCTCATGATATGGACTTGGCTAGAACATGAAATGATCTCGGTTCATTATTATATGGCAGGAATGAGGAGTGAACTCAGTCCAACAATAGAATTTTTCTTCTATGATGGTCCTGGTAATGAGCCTTCACAAATATGAAATTATTTTCTATTCATATTTTTATGCCACAAAATTTCATGTCTTATGTTATGAATTTTGGTATTATGTTCACTAATTCTTACAAACTTTTATGATTTAGGCCATGGGATAATATCACGATCATTCATATGCAGAATAATATTTTAAAATGTTATGTTCTTATGACTTATCATTGTGATATGATTGGTATCTTCCTTTTTACCTTACTGAGCATTTTAGTTCACCCTTTCAAATGTTTCTTTTCCCTGGGAAATTATTAAGTGTATTAAATAAGGTATGTCAAAAGGGAGTCTAGTTATGAAGAAATAAGTGGGAGACAATGAATCTGCCTTATGAACCAGTCATTTATATTTCCCAGTTTCTAAATACACTATAAATATATGGTCCCATAATGGATTTGTTATATTTTGTAATGAAAATTCTTCAATTTTTATTAAATATAAACGTATGTAAAATATGGGTCGTTATAGTTGGTATTAGGTGAAAGGTATAGTTAACATTTGGAAACTAGGCTGAGAAAACCTTAGGAAAAACACTAACGATATGCCAAACAATAGGATACAATCCTAGTGTTTTATAAATTATCATTAAAAACCATAAATAATACCAAAATTATCAAAAAAATAAAATTTTATTCTTTATTATTTTGTTTTCCCAATATTATTAGTGTTCTCATACTGTACTTCTTGGTTTAGTCAACGGTTAGAACCTAGAGGAACTGAGTTAATGAAAATTGTGATAGGAAATTCAATGATTTTTCTCCTGAGTAGTGAAATGTTATGGGGGTTGGAATAAAAAAAATGCTATAGCAATGATCAAAAAACATTCTCAAGCCATAAATCCTACACAAATTCTAGAAGAGAAATGGAGGGAACAATATTTTGTTCGGTCCTTCATGAAGAAGTGTCCACCTTCTTTCAGTAGGTATTCTAATACATTAGTGATAGAATAATGGATGAATACCACGAAAAAGATATTTTCGGTTAAGTAAGGTTTATAACATGATAAATTCATCTTATAAGTCTATCATTTAGAAGCTAAATCTGATCAATAGTGGAACCTTATCAAGAATAGGAGGCAAAGGGGTGAAATTGAATCCATGGAATAGGAAGTGTTCTAGAACTTGTTTTCCAATAAGTTCTTTCCTAGTATTCTCTAGAAAAAAAAGATGATGCAGGAGTTCCTAGAACTTAATAAAAATGAAGATGAATCTGTTGGTACCTGTGGGGAAATTTTTACAAGACATGAATTGTATTCTTCTGGAATTATTATCCAACATGAGAGTAAAATTGATTGATTATTTGGTGGCTTAAAACCAAGTCTCTAAATGGAATTATCCTTAAGGTGCTTAAATTTCTATGAAGAAATCGTTTGATGTTTTTCAAGGTTCATATGTAGATAGGTTTATCCCAGAAGTCTTATGGGTTTAATAATAAATTGAAAATATAATTCAATGGAATGTATATAGACTGAACTAAAGAAAAAAAATTTAGCTTTCCCTTATTCTCAAAGTGTGTAATTAAACAAGAAGTAAATTCTCTTCAAGGGACTAGAAAATATTTTAAGTGTGGGAGAGATGGTCATCGGGTAGTTGAATTCTGAAGTAAAAAGAAAAATAAGTCTAATTATAAAAATATAGAAAAGGTACATAAAATTCACCTCCTACACTTCAATGTTACAAGTTCATAGAAATTGGAAATTATAACAATAAATGCCTTAACCCAAGGGTTATTGATGATTATTGGTGTCCATAAAATATTAAAGCTAAAGAAAAGGGAAAGTCAAATGAGGTCACCATCGGTGATGTGGAGTATGATATTGAAGTGGAAATAGGTCTAAATACCATCCACTCTAAAATAGAAAATGTTTTATTTAATTTTGGATCCACCTAATCTTCTATTTATAAATAATTTTCTAATGGTATCATTGTATTATATCAACAATTAGATTTTGAGTTAATTGTGACAATTCCTAATGGCACAATAGTCGCATCAAAAGATTATAATTCTTATTTAGTAAATTTTTGTGGGAAAGTGCTTCCTAAAAATATTTTGATCACTCCTGTAGTGTAATTTTAGGTGATTCTTCGCATGGATTATATTTCTCTATATGGATATCATATCATTTCTAAGGAAGGGAAGTCACATTTCATTTTTTGGATTAATAAATGATCATCTATCGATGCAAGTATGGACATGATCTTCCAGTGGAAATTTCCTCCATCTTATAGGTCTTAATTCCTATAAATTAAGGTTGTCAATCTCACATGGTTGGGGAGAAACTCACCATTAAGAATGCACTAAAATTATGAGATTTTGATGATGACTTTCTGGATGAATGTTTAGGTCTTCCACTGAATCATGAGGTTGATTTTTCAATAGAACTCGTACTGTGTGCTATTCTGATCTAAAAGACACCTTATTGAATGGTCCCAATTGACTTGCAAGAATTGAAGAAGAAACCCCAAGAGAATATTGAAAAGGGATTCATAAAACCAATGGTGAAACCTTGGGGTCACCAATTATATTTGTTAAGAAGAAATATTGATCAATGAGACTCTATATTGATTATTGAGAACATTACAGGATCACTATTAAGAACAAATACCCTTGTCTCTGCATTGATGAATTATTCGACCAACTATGTAGAGCTCAATACTTATTCAAGATTGATCTTGGTTCAAGATGTCATCTACAAAGGGTCATGAATTAGGATATAACAAAGATGACATTCCATTAAAGGTATGGACACTATGAATTTATATTGATTCATTTTTGTCTTACTAATTCTCCTGCTATCTTCATGGATCTAATGAATAGAGTCTTTAGAGACTATCTTGATCAGTTTGGGGTATTATTTTTGGTGGTATCGCATGAAAAGTGATGTTGCAGAATATGTCTCTTGGTGTGTGGTTTATCAGCATGTTAAGGTGGAGAGACAAAATTATGAGGGGAGGTTACAACCATTACCCTTACCATAGTGGAAGTGGGAAAAAACACTATGGACTCTATCATTTGACAAAATAAAACATCTAAAAGTCATAATTCTATATGGGTTATATTTAATTACTATACAATGTTAGGACACTTCATTTCCATTATATATGATTTATCTCTTAATCATCTTTCCAGGATATATGTAATGGAAGTTATAATATTTAATGTTGTAGCACTTCCCATTATATATGATCATGATCTGAGGTTTACCATTATGTTTTACTGAAGTTTTCAATAGGGTCTGGATATAGAGTTATGTTTCAACACATCTTGTCATCCGCAGACAAATGTTCGATCTAAGAGGACAATTAAAACTCTAGAAGTCATGTCGAGATCTTTCTCTATAGATTTCAAAGGTGGATGGGATCAACACATGCTTTTGGTGAAATTTTTCTAAAACAATAGCTTTCACTCTAGTATTCATATTTATCCTTATGAATACCTCTATAGAAAGAAGTGAAGAACTCCAACTTTTTGGGAAGACTTTAGTGAACTAAAACTATTAGGACCTGATCTTGTTGGTGAAATGGCAGAAAAAGGTTAGGTCTATTAGAAAACACATAAGAGCAGCTCTGAGTTGAAAAAAACTTACGCAGACAACCAAAAAATGACATGAGTATAAAGTCGGTGACAAGGTGTTTCTATGAATATCTACTTCGAATAGAGTAATGATATTTTGAAAGAAGGGAAGGTTGAGCCCTATGTATATCATTGCTTTTGAAGTTATGGATTATGTTGGGAAGGTAGCTTACTAATTGGCGCTTCTAAAAAATCCTTATCAAGTTCATTATTTGTTCCATGTATCTCTCCAGAGAAATAATTTTCCTAATACTTCACATGTACTAAAATCAAAAGGTGTACCACTGGAGAAAGATCATTCTTATAAAGAAGAACTGATAGATATTTTGGATTGCAGTGAAAACATTATAGAAAACAAGACCACTCACTTGGTTAATGTTTTATGGTAGAACCCTGAATTATAGGAAGCTACAAGGAAACTTGAGTATATTATGAGGGAGATTTATACTCATATATTTGTATCCATGTGGTGAATTTAGAGTGAAAATTTCAGTTTTGGGGGGGTCAAATGTAACACCCAGATATTTTAATGAAATAATTTCATTAAATATATTTAATTCTTCAACGTATTTAATTATACGCAATCATGAGTTTAAATGAATCTAGATTATCCCTAAGTATAAAATTACCTTTATAACATTGTTGTTCGGTTATCAAGAATAAAATATTTAACTTATGAAGAGTTATGGTGAATTCTTTGGATACCAATTATTTATAAAAAAGTATAAATCAATTATATATATATTTTTTGTATTAATTGAATTTCAATTAGTAAATGAAATTAATGAAATATATATGTTATATACATAATAAAATATTTTTTATACTCATAAAATAGATATTTTTACCATAGTGTATGAATAAACCATATTTGATGTATAAAAACCTATATTTTTTTCAAAAGAGTAATTTTCCTCCTTTTAATGGTGAACCCCTTTTAAAATAAGATTTTGACACAATAAATTTTTTATATTACAACATAAACATTTTATTTTGATGTGGGATATATATACATTTACTTTGGTGAATTTTTAATATTTTTTTATAACATTCAACACTTGAGGAACAATAAAAATATAATAAATTTTAATTGAAAACAACTTTTTTCATCGAAATAATTTACATGGTAAAATTATAATATTAAATGGTTTTAATGCATAAATAGAATATATTTTTAACCTTCAAAATGATTTATGATATTATCATTAAATTTACATTGAATTTATATGTAAAAACATTTCAATCTTTTGTGATGTTTTAACTTTTAAAAATCATTCTCTCTTTCCGACAACATGGTTAATTTTCAAATAATTACCAAAACTTATAAGTTTTGAATTTTAAAAAACGAATTCCATATTATGAATAAGTTGGTCCAAATTATGTAAAGATATTTATTTTATTTTTGGGAATTATGAATAGTATCTTTTGTAATTTTTTATTAATATATTAAAAGGGTAAATTGGGAAATTAAGGGTAAGAATACTATTATAAAATTATCCTAACAATTTTATTAATATCATTGGATAAGTTTATTACTACCTAAATCATACTTGGGTTGATATGGTGACCTTTGGAAGCCACTTGGTTGAGATTATGACATTGAATTTATTTTTTAAATGAAAAATTAAATATGTCTTACTCAAATTTTTAAAAAAATATCATTTTTAAAATAAATTTATACTGAAGATAAATTCAATTATAAATACTCATTTGAAATATAATCTGTTTTTATTTATCTTGATAATTTGTTTTTAATTTTTTGGAAATAAATAATTACCTTACAGACTTATACATTATTGTTGCATAAATTATTTAATTGATGAGAAACAATAAAATTATTATTATTATATTTATAATAACCATTAAAAGTCCCAAAAACATGAAAAAATATTATTTTTTGAGTATATATAGACTATAATAATCAAAAGGTTGAGTTATTGAAAATTATGGGCTTTATAAAAAATATTGTGATACATATATTATATTATTTAATGCGATGTTACAATTGTCACATTAATAATTTAATAAGTATAAAATATTTAATATTGGATTTTCTACAATATAAATTCTAATAATGGTATTATTCAAAAATATAGTATATTTATATTCACCATAGTATTTTATTTTATTTTTTTTAAAAAATAAGTATATTAAATATTTATAGAAAAATGATGTAGTAATTATTTTATTAATAGTTATATAAAATACATGTTATTAAAAATATTAAAACATATATAATATTTTCTAATTAATACATCAATTTTTTTTTATACATTACCATGACCTCTTAGGATTATAATAAAATATTATTTTCGATGTTAACTTGTAATCTTAGTATTTTTAAAAATCAATGAATTAAATAGTGTCAAAATTGACACTATTGATTATTTATCAAAATAATGTTTTATTAAGTTATTTTAAAACCCTAAAACATTTTAAATATATATATAATAATTCTTTTATAGTATAAATTTTTTAAGGTATTTATTTATGATATAATTGACGTCAAATAAGAAAATATTTCTACCTTTTATTATTGAAATACTTGTTACCCTAGTTAAAAATTATATGGAATAACTAAGTGTTAATTAAACACATAAGGATTAAATTGACATATAAACTTTTAAAAAAATTATTTTCTGATGATATTACAATATTATCTCATCTATTCTTCTAAATTGTAAATTTTAGTGGTTTTTTGGTGGGGTTTAATTTTATTATTAATTATTATTTATAGAGTTTCCAAAAGTACCAGTCACCTCAATTATAAAGGCACACCTCCTAACTCAAATCTTCACTTCACATTGAGCCTTCATTCTCATCCATCCCATATTTATTTCCCTTTTAAACTTCCCTATTTACATTCTAGAGGTTATGGTATTTGAAAAATACCAACTCTAGTGCCTTTAGGAGGAGATCTTGAGGGAGCACATCGAAGAAGAGGTAATATCCTCTACCTATACTTTCAAACTTATTTATTTTTCTACATCATATTCATTAGTTTATTCATTATAAATTAATAAATCTAGTATCAATTATTTACTGATAAATTATTATTTATTAAACAACTATATTCCTCCTTCTATCCATCCTATGACAAATGAAATCACCACACATGCGTAAATATGGCTTAGTGTCTGCACGCCATGGTGTAATATGTTTTTCACCACCACCTTACTTAGATAGGTATAATGATTAAAAAAATGAATATATATGATTATTATAACATTATATTTATAATGAAATATCATAAACCATTCACTTCAATACCAGTAAACAATTATGGGAATGATATTGTCGCTCGTGCGTACGTACGGTCTACCGTCTCCACGATACGATGGGATTCATTCTACATGATATTCATTAAAGAATGGTTATATAAATAAATTGAATGAATAAATATGATATATATTATACTAATTTAATTATTTAAAATGATATAAATAAAACCTAAGAAATGTAATAAAAAACGTATTTGACAAAACATGAATAATAAAATAAGGAAGTCAATAACCGATGGACGAGTAACAATCTAACTAACAAATAGACGAATATATGATCATATATGATATCATAAAAATGAATATGATTCAAGAATAAGTCAATGACATTATTTAAATCAATATACATGAGGCATGGATATATACAAAGGAAATTGGACCTCAAGTAAGGGATAATTTTGCAATCTAATTAATATATGAGATTATATATTCGTATGTATTTAATGGGGTAGTTTATCATTGAAGTCCATATTCACAAAATTTGTATTTCAAAAAAATATTTCTATCTTTTTATAATTAATTAACTTCAATTTGAACCATCGGTTCATTTTTCTTAAATGGTATGAAAGGTATCTTTTTTTTGTTTTCAATATGAGCTGTTTTTTAACTTACTGGCAAAATTTTGAGAAGAATGATCTCTTTTAACTTATAAGACATGAATGGATTTTTACATTCTCATAGAACCTAATTTAAATGAATCTTACTTTACAATATTTCATTTTATTTTCAATTATATTATTTTCTTTTAAAATTTAATGTAATTTTTAGAAAAGAAATTTTTTTTCAAGAGGAAATGATATTTTCCTAAAAAATTAATTTCAAGTGTTTTATTAAAATTATTTTCCATCTAAGATGACAATATTTAATAGGATTTTGTTTCAATTATACTATACCTATTATTCCTATGGTTTTATTGTGTTTATGATCGACTATTATTTATGAAATATATTTGTTTTATATGGATTTTGTTATTATGGAATGATGTTTAAGAAACCCATTTTATTCGTTAGGTTATGCTATGATGAATGATTTATGATTTTATGGCACGCATAAGAATTATTTCATTAATATATGGGTGGGAACTTTATCTCCCTCCAATACATTGGGTAAATATTTTTTTCTCATGATATAGTCATGGCTAGAATGTGAATTGATCTTGGTTAAATTGTACAGGTCCTGAATGGGGAGTGAACTCAGTCCAAAAATGGACTTTGTGTACTATGATGTTATTAGAAATGATCTTTGACTAATATGAAATTATTTTCTATTATTACATATGTCTCAAACGATTACATATCTTATGTTATAACTTTTGGTATTACATTCATTGGTTATTATAAACTTTTATTTTGTATACCATGGAATTCTATCACAATCTTTCATATGCACAATAATATTTTCCTATGATATATTCTTATGTCTTATTATTATTATATGATTGATATCTTCGTTATTTTCCCCTAATAATCTATTAATCTCACCCTTTTATATTTTTCCTTTCCTCAGGTCATGAATAAGGTTATTGAATGTGATATTTCAAAATCAGGTATAGTTATGATGAAATAATTGGGTGATAATGAAGATGTATTATGAACCATTTGTTTATGTATCCCATTTCTAAAGACATTATACATATACGGTCAAATCTTGGATTTGTTATTTTTTTAAAGAATATTCTTAAATTTTTATGTAATATCAATGGATTTAATATATGTGTCATAATATAAAAATATAATATAGATTTTGGATAATTCAGTAAGGATTTATAAAATTAATAAAATAAATTCAAAATATTTTATATTAAATTTGAAATGTATATTTTGTCATGGAAACCTTTTATGGCATATATTTCCAAACTTTTGTGTCATTAGGATGTTATAATAAACCCCTAATGAGTATTAATTAATATTATATATATATATATATATTATTTATCCATAAATATTAATTAGTTTTTATAAAATTATTATTATTAGTCATATATTAAATATAAAATCATACGTTTCCTGAAATATACACTTCTTGATAGCCCTCTTTTTCATCATGTATGTCGGTGTAATTTTAAATTAAAATTTTCCACTTATGTGAATTTAATTTGGTAAAATAGATTCCATATTTTCAATCATCATAATTTATATTATAAAATAAATTCAACCTTATTTTTTACCATAATGAAAATTGGAAAAGTAAAAATAAATTAAAATGGAAAAGAGAAAAATTATTTTTACCAAGGATTAAATAAAAAAGATATGTCTTAAAATGACCTAAAAAGTAGTCTAAATACTATTTTATAGAGATTATTAGACTTTATAATGTCTAAGGATATGTAATGATCCATTTTTGTCATATTTCATCATAAAAACAAGGGTATAACATTATATTTGAAAATATTATAAGTGTGCCACTCACCTCACTTAGAAAATTTCAACCCCTCTCCTCTCTTATTCAAAACTTAAAATACCATTGGATTAGAAAATACCTACCAAATTTTATATTTAACATATCAAAAAACATACTAGATTCATTATTTGGATCATAAATCCATCCTATGAATCTTTTGGTTCTTACCTAAAATTGCTACCTGAAAGAGAGGTACCGTACTTAACTAATCATCTTTGTATTATATTATATTCCACCTCATTAAAATATTGTTAAATTATGATTATATAATTAAAAAAGTATATAAAATATACTAAGATATTATTATGGTAATTTAATAACCTAAATCTCTCTCATCTTCCATCAAAAGGGATATGGAATCATCCTTCATGTGTACGACGAACTACCACCTCACGAACTGATGCCATTCATTTCCAATCATCTCCTCTTACAAATAGATATAATGATGGATTAAAATTATGTATATGATATTTTTAAAATATTTATACTTATATAAATATTTTACCACATGTATATTTTTAATTTTCTTTTCATGTTGGATATGATAATGTCATTCATATGTACGACGTACTAAAGTGTCATGATGCGATGTCATTCATTTTTTACTAACACTTTGCATGGAAGGTAATAAGAAATATTTTAATTAATATATGTGATATAAATAAAATAGTAATTATATTAATTAAATATTTATAATTTTTAAAATATAATATATCTTTTTATTTCGCACACTGAAAAATTATAACGTCATTCGTGCACACATATAGACTACCACCTCTATTAAGCAAAGTGATTATTTTTTCATCACAAAAAACATGGATGATATATATAAGAATATTTAAATAAATAATATATTGTTTATTATTTTATTATAATTCTATAAATATAAAATATTACTTACCTTCATTCCATAATGATCGTTGAAAAATGGAAACATTACTGATGTGTACGTACAACCTTCCGTCTCTATGACTGTAACATTGTTCAGTTTTCATAACCATAATTTATGGTTGCTTTCAAAAGTATAATTTGAGTAAATATATGATAAATATATAATTATTATTATACTGGTGGTTTTAAAATATTGTCCACTTTTATCATGGAAAGCACACAAAAGCTATTTTGAAACAATGGACCAAAAATCCTGAAAACAACCGATGTGGATATAACTGATTGAATAGTAAATTATGTAAATAAAAATAAATAAATGAACTTATCTAGTTTAAATATATAAACATTTAAAAGTTTATGAAGAAATAAACTAATTTATTTAAGCTTATTATAAATGATTTAATGTTCATACAAGAAAATTATGGACTTGATGCAAGGTTTTTATCATGTTGCTTTGACTTCTATGAGACATATGCCATTTTAACCACTTATTTTTATTGTTTGGTGTATATAATAACCATGAATGTATTTTATTATTATTTTAATGAAAATTATTTGGACTTACAAATACATATTATGTTCCCTCTTTTTATGGAGTTTTTATCTAGAGATTAGCAAATCCATAAGGGACTTCATCCAAATTTCCTTTCATTGAGGTATATTGTAATGTTAAACACCTATAGTATTTTATAAGGTTTATATAATTCCACTTTCAATATATTATATCATAAAAATCATTATGTTCTTGATATTCAATGTTTAATTTGAATTTATTATTTCATTTGGCTTACAATTAAAAATATTACTAAAGTTAAAAAGGCTTCATGTTGTAATCTTATTTTTTTCGGGATTATGTATGTTCAATGTTCCATTAGATGAAACAATATGATAATATTTTATTAAAACACATATATTTTATTCTTCTCTGGCTATTAATGTTCCTTACATGTTTAGTTTTTATTTTCTTCATTATTCATTGATGAAATATCAAAAAAGTCTTTTGTAAGTGATATTGATCTTGTATCTTCTTCCAGATCAGGAATCTTCCTCTTTCATGTCCATGTTTTTTGAAAGGTTTTCAAAACAAATTGTTTTATAAAAAAATTTATTTACTAAATCTATTTTAATTGATCTTTTACCTTATATTAAAATGTTTAAAAATGAAATTTCTTAATGTCTTCTAAATGGGTCTCTTTTGACTACTTTTTTTAAAATATTTTGAGAAGAATGTTTATTTTTAACATTTATGACATGAAATTATTTTTCTTCCCTAATTTCCATTATTTTAATTTACTTTTCCATTATTTTTTTCTAATATGGTTTTCAATGAAAATAATTTTCAGAATATTTTGGGAATTTTTAGTTTTGAAAATTTATTTTCAAAATTAAAATTCCATATTATTTAAAAATGTTTTTAATAATTTTTTTATATTATTTACATTCATAAAAATCAAAAAACCTTGTTCATAATTATGAAAAAATATGGATATTTTATTATTGTAAAATCATCATTCTTTATATGTATGGATTATGATTGTTTAAAATAAATTTCTATGGAACCTGTTTCTTTTCCCTAGGTAAATCATGTTTCAAAGAGATCATTATGAAACCCATTTTTTTACACAAGTTAATCATGTTTCATAGATATTTTTATAGAACTCATTTACTTTCGATGAGTTAATCATGTTTCAAAGATATTTTTTATGGTACCCATTTCATTTCTATGGGTTAATCCGTTTTCAAATATATTTTTATGGAGCCTATTTAATTTCCATAGGTAAATCAGGTTTTAGAAATATTGGTATGTAAGTAATTTCTTTTTCATGGTTTAATCATGTTTCAATGAGATTTTTATAGACACCATTTATTCTACATGTTATAACCATGTTTCAATGTAATTGTTTTCGAACCCGTTTCTTTTCCATATGTAAATATTGTTTTAGAGAGATTTTTATGGGACCCATTTATTTTCTATAGGTAAATGTTGTTTAAAATATATTTACATGGAACATGTTTCTTTTCCACTTTTTATTCATGTTATAAATAAATAATGATTATTTAATTTTGTTTTACTATAAAATAAATTATCCAGGAACTTTATTAATGGTTCTAAAACATTGATATATGATGGGTACACCCAGATAGCACCAGGTGAGCCTGATATATCTTATATGATGGTTGTTCCTATATAACTCTATGTAAGACTGATATTGATTATATGATGGGTTCACCTGTATAGTGCTCCAATGAACTGGATAATGATTATATTCTCCAGAGAATTATATTGGATATAGGTCATATAATTATTCCATTATTTACGGTTCTATAAGTATTCTATGAAGATAATGTTCCAAGAAACCAACATGTTTCTATTATTATTTTTATGGGTTATAAATGGTTCCTTTGATCAAATTGATATCAAATGGATAGGAATTATCTTGATCAATCTTTCCTTTGATAAAACATTATTTCATTTTTACATGTTTATTAATCCAGGATTTATGGGTATGAGTTCTCTTATTTTATGATAGTGCAATTTGATTATTCCATTATACCCATATTCTCAACATAATATCACTGATGAAATTCAATTGTTAATGCTTATATTTACACTGACTGAGAATTTGACCCATCCCTTCTTATGTTTCCATTTCCTTGGGTTATCAATAGTGAATTTGAATGAATTATGTATAGAAGGATTTCATATGGATGGTGATGTTTAATTCATGTGAAATAAAAAGTTCATGTTTAAGTAGGAGAAATTATCTTCTAAATACATGGGTTTTGTTTATGTAAGAATTTTTATGAATTCTCTAAAAATATAAATCTAAAAGGTCTGTGGGTATGTAATTGATCCAATATTTACTTTTGAGGTTGTATGTTTTGGATGGGGAAAATTGGTTCACCTTCATTGGTATCAAATGTAAGAATTTAATGTTTTTGAATTTAGAGCCTTATCTAGGAGATCGAGTTTGGGGTTATTATAGCAGAGGTGTAGGTGGTGGAGTTTCCTAAATTCAACGAGGGATTTAAAAATTTTGTTCCAAAATTTATTATGAATCATAACCATCAATGTGATATCATACTTAGTATAGAGCCACCGCCTCATGCCAAGACATTATCAATGAATCCTTATTGGATGAAACATTATGAGATGTTTGAGTTAAAGATTCCAATTTATGGTCGAATATAGTGTAGTTTCATCTAACTCATTATAGAATCACGTGGTACTCTGTTATATTCAATAAGAAAGTAAATGATGGTTTGGGGTTGTATATAGACTAACCATGGTTGAATAATGTGATGGTCAAGAACTGTTATCCCCTTTTGAGGATAGATTCTTTGTTCGATCGGTTAAAGAGATCCATTTGGTTTTTGAAGATTGAATGGAAGTCTTGGTTTCATCATATGATATCGAAGGATATATATATGATAAATGTTTTATTTAGGTGTTATTATGAGTGATTCATATTTAAGGTCATTTATTTTGGGATCAAAATATCCCATGTTATTTTATTGGGACTCAATAACTTTTAGTTTTATGAGTTACATGATTAGTTCATAGTGGTATTAATTTATGAAATCATCATGTACTCAAAGTCATAGAAGTATCATTTTGTAAAGGTTATGTTATTTTACATGTCCTTTATCACCATAATTTCAATGGTATGTATTTAATATCAATTTTTTAATGTTTGAGGTGTATTTTCTTAGGTATGTGGTGTCTCATTAGGGAGTGTCAGTCGACTGATTGAATATTGTGGAATTTTTTTCTTGTGAATCATCAAATAATTTTAAGAGATATATGGTTTCCTTGGTCTTATAGGCTATTATTAGAGATTTTTTTCTGATTTATCTCATATTTCAGATTTATAAATATCTTTGACCAGGAATGAATTTTATTTTTTATAAACTAATCAGTTTCGTATATTCATTAAATACTTAAGGTATAAGTCTTTTAGTGATCATGTCCTTTAGTTTACAAATGAAAGATTTATGTCTGATTTTTTTGGTTATGTTTTCTATATCATCTTGGGTTTTATAATGATGTAATAGGGAGAAATAATATCATATTTTTTCTAAAGAGTTGCATCACCATGAGTGTATCTATTTTACCCATGATATTTAGTTAGTATTCATGGTTTTTTTCATTGTATAATTGGTGACATTACCTCATTGGGGAACTTTTTTGGTGTTAATAAAACACAATATATTGAGGTATATTTTTTCTCAACAAAATTTGAATTAGTAATATAGGAGGTGGATAGATTTTATCTAGGATTATGATTTCAAGATTCTATACACACTGGGGAAAGGGAATAAAATTTATAATGTGATTAGTATGATTCTTCAAATTGATGATGTTGAGGAGACTACATATGATTGGAGGGTGATTAATGGTCTTGTAGAGGTGCATCTTTATACAGAGTAGTTTATAGCTACAATTTTCATGTAATAGATAATAGAATAATAATTCTTGTGACAGTAGGTAGAGGAGTCTCGGTGGGAAGATTCAAAGGTATAGGTGATTCAAGATCACATCCTCCATGGTGATTCACCGGAGGGGTGTCCATAAGATAAATGATACCATATATGTTTTTGAAGGGTATTGATTATTCTATTTTAAATTCAATAGTTGGTCATTTTTTAGTTTCATAACCCACCCTTGTTAGTGAATCCAAGTATATATAAGTTGTATTATTCCTTTTGAAGTCATTTATACTTTCTTGGGATGAAGTGGTAAATAGTGCATTTTCTATCATAATGTTTAGTATTTCAATAGGTGAAGTCAGATAATTATGACCCTATAAGTTTTTTGTATCCATTGGTTGGCTCTAGATAGATGTTGGATGACATTTTTATGTATTTGATCATAATATTTCTTCAATATCAAAGAGGATATGATGTTATATTGGTGATTGTGGGTCACTTAACAATGTAAACTCAATTCTTGGTGATTAAGGAGGGAAGTGTTTTATATGTTTAAGAGAGGTATTATGTAGATGTGATATTAAACATTTATGGGGTACCGAGGAGAATTATCATTAATTGGGATCCTCATTTTACCTTGTGAGTTTTGGGAGGCCATCAATGTGCTTTTGGATACCAAATTTACCATTACGCTACTTTCCATCCTTAGAGTGATAATTAGACATAACATACTATTCACGCACTAGATGATATGTTGCAACTCTATGATTTATATTTTGGTGGATCATGTGTGAAGTAACTACCTTTGTTTGAGTTTTCCTATAATAATGATGATCATTATTCCATTATTATGACTCTAATGAGGAATGTTTATTTGTGTCCTTGAATATCCTCAGTTTATTAGAATGAATTTCATAATTTTGTTGTCCTTGGAAAAAATGTGGAATATATCATGAAAAATTGTACTTAGATGATTTGGGGAAAATTAAGGCTGCATAGGATTGTTAGAATTATTATGTATATTGAATGAGTAGGATTCTAGAGATAGGGGTTTGAGATCATTCTTTCCCAAGGGTTTCCCCTCATTTTGAGTAGTGGAAGTCTTTTTGAATGTGTAATATTTCTCCCAATATATCCATCCTTTTAAGGCGTGTGGGAACATAGGGGAGATTGTGTATCAATAAACCCTCTATAGTTGGACCAGATCCATGATTTCTTCCATGTGTCACATCATAATCGATATCTTCACAAAATCGTCCAAATAATTGATTAGGTATAGTTATAGGTAGTGAATAATTTGATGTTCATGGAGTAACTATTTATGATTCAGGATCATCAATAAAAGATATTTCATGGGTGTTTCATTCCCTTGAGGTCATGTTTGGTGTATTCGTAAAGGATTTAAGGAAGGTTTGTGGGAATATGAGTAATAGATTCACTCTAAATCCATAGAGTTGTTTTGATGTTTTTTTCCCGTGATATTGAGATGATCATTTTAGGATATTTTTATTTGAAATTTTTTAACTATACTTTTTTACACATTATTGATCGAATCATTCTATTTGAGAGGTAAATTATGAGTATTTTTTGGTTTGGTAGTGTTGTTTTCTTTCTCATTTTGGTTTTCATTCTTGGGGATGAGAATCATTTGAGATGTATCTAATGTAATGGTTTCGCCTTTCATAGGATATTAGATATGATATTTTAGCTAGGAAAATATTTCATTTCTTTTATATGGGAGTTACACCATAAAGGGATAGCTAGATGAATGGATTAGTTTCATATTATGGTGTGTCACACTATTAATAGTTGAGTCACAACATGGTTTGTGTGCCACAACATCACGAATGTTTCATGGTATGTGGGGGTGGAATCCATGAGAGTTAGTCATTGCACTGTTTTGGGCTAGGAATGAGGTCATCACATGATTGGGATCGATCATGGAATGAATACATGATATATAAATTTTTACAAAATTTAAAACATTATGAATTAAAAAAACCTCTAAGTGTGGAAATTTATTCTTATATATTACCGTTATCATTTTCTGGTAAAATAGTGAAGTTTGTAGGTTGGGTTATGAAATTGATAGTTTTTTTAATTTATCACTACTATACTTTGTGTTATGGTCACATATTCCTTTCATTAATCCAAGATAGTTTATTTTGAGGTTTTAATTTTTAGGGTGTCTTAATTCCACGATTCTCTTGTGGAATTATAGATTGGTTTTAGAGGATTAGATACATGGAGTGACCACATTAGTCACAACATGACCCTTCCTCAGTTATATCAAATCATGATTTTTTGAAATACTTTAAATTAAAGGAAGGGGATTATATTAGGATGTTTGTTTTAGAGATTCATTTTATATATCTCCATCAGGGTGTGACCATGAATTTTCACACCATGACACCTTATTTTTCTTGTTTTATTTTAAATTTAAATGTGCATTATAATTATTATAGTTTTTATCTTTTTTTCCAAGACCCAAGTGATCATAGGTGTATCTTGGGATACCTTTGAGCCATTATTGGATGCATTTGATTCTTTTCATTATGGGATGAAGAACCTTCTATATGAGGTTGGTTTTCTTTCACATCTCTTAACTAACCTCTATATCCTTTTTAGAGGAATGATAAGGATGTTGGTTTTTTTTGTTATCCATGGGTTTTATATTAATAGAGATTATTTTAATCTAATTTGTTGAGGTTTTAAAGATGTGATCTTTTTCATATGGATATGTCCTTATCTTATTCTTTCGCAATGATTTTCAAAGATCTAGTTGATGTATAGTATTCATGAATTCTCCTTCTCTTTTATTGTTCATTTGAGAATTTATATGATTTTTATTTCTTTGGGTTGATGGTAAGGATTAAGCTTATGAATATATTGGAACAAAATTGATTAAATTGAAAGTAAAGTTGAATTGAATGTATTTTATAAGATTTATGGATATTGCTACGAGTTTAAAGTTGTTTGATGGTTCTAATATGTGGAAATTTGTTTACACTATAGATATTTTTGGATCACCTTTCATAAAAGTATAATTAATTAAATATGTCAATTAATTGAATATGATGAATCTATAACTGATATTTTTATCCTTATAAAATAGGTGTTAAATAAATATAATGTAATGTTTTAAAAATGTGAATTCTAAATGTGTAATACTTATAAAATTATATGATTTCATTATTAGTAAACTATTTATATTTTTATGATTAGTTTTTATTTGGTAGTGATTTCTAGAGTATGGTCTTCCAAGACAGTCATGGGGAAATATGGTTGTCGATGTCATGATAATGGATGGGTTGTTATGTTGAATTGTTGTTATAACTTGTTTTGTGGAATGTGGGATGGTTTTTTGGCTGTTATGTGAGTTATTACCATGATTTGTTGGGTGGAATATAAATTGGTTGGTTAGTTATCATGGGGTTGTGTTATATATACCTTTAGATATGTAATGTGGTTGGTAATAATGATTATTCAAATGTTTTTCAGGTGGAATTTAATAAGAAGTAGATTTCAATGAACTATTAATGATTGAAATGAATTGGTAATAAATGAGATACAAATGATGGATGGATAAGGAATAGTTTGGAATTAAACATGGATAAATGAAGTGAATAATTATTATAATGAGGCTGGTAAAATTTTAATCCTAGAAATTGATAACTAATTTGATTAAATAGAAGATCATTATTTTTTATGATTGTTTTATGTGAAAGGTGGTCTAGTTTATTAAATTTTATTTGGATGGATATTAGTATGTGATAGTGGATGTGTTGTGATGGTGATGGGTATCTTTCAGCACTATTTTATATGAATCATGGGTTGGTAATGTTTGTGGTTATGTTATATGTTATATTTTCTTTATTATTTCATATATACCCCACCTAAGATGAATAACCTTATAGGTACCCAATTTTTTTTGTTCCATGTGTTTTCCCTAAACATTTAGGTTGGTGATTAAATAGATAGGTTACTTATCCATCTTCCCCCCTCTCTCTCATCCTTGTATGATATATGAAAATGGGTAATTATAGCTTAAAATTATTTTATGTAATATACTGGGAAGCATGATTACATTGTTGTGATGATTAGTTGATAGAGGATGTGATGCATGGTGGTGGTTGTTCATAGTAGTAGGATGGCACGAGGTTGTTATCATTCATGATCATGATACCCTACAATGATTAGGATGTTGATTATCATTATAATTCAGTGATTCATTATGTGTTTAAGATATTCAATTATTTCTTTGGTGGTATGTTTCATATAGTTGTGATATAAGATATGATGTGTGATTAAATGGTTGCAAAAAGGACGGAAGCACATGCAGTTTTCCATTGTGTTGTGAGAGAGAAAACCCTGATCGGAAGTTGTTATAAGGTACCTATTGGTATATTCATTTGATATTATCTTATTATTTAGGGATGTAATATTTTAACAGTGACCTTTTATGAGATCGGGTGATAGTTGACCTATATTTGGTGTGTATTGGTTTTGTTGTATATTCACAAAGGCATTAATATTCTTCTCCAATAGTAATATGATAGTTCTTAATGAATCTCTTAATAACCATACATGGATTATCAAACCTATATATAAATATTTCTTTAAGGTTTATAGAAGGGAATTAGTGATTTATCTAGAATTTACTAACTCATGGCTTGGAGCTACGGTTGGATTCATTTCCTTAAGAGTCTCATTTTGTAATTTTATTTTAGATACTTTTATCTATATAAAATAACATGAATTAGGAGATATCAATTTAATTTTTATAATATGGTGTGGATTAATGGTTTTATTTATATGATACTAGATATTTTTAGGGAAGTGTATCCAATTTTAATATTTTATACCCTTAATTCAAGTAATCAAACTATGTCCTATTAGAGGTGGGATTCATTGGTCACCCTCATCTGAATTGAAGGCCTGAAGGTGTTCCTAGTAACAATAGTTCATGAAATGAACACTTATATTCTTTAGTATATGAGGGAATCCTGGTTGTAAGACATCAATTACAAGGTTTTATATGATAGGATATCCTTAGGTGAAACACCAAGTCTACATTTTTATGGTGGGGAGAATATAACTTCTTACAAGAATGAATAAAGGATTCAACGACACTATATGAGGAAGTGATGAGGGAGTTAATTACTTCCCACTTAACAATTTATCCAGGTGATATGAAGATATAACAATACCTCAGGCATCAGTTTTGGTGTCCTAGTAGGAGTAAGAGTGTTTTTGAAATTATCTCAGAATGCCTGACATATCAGCACGTGAAGGTCGGAACCTAGTTTCACCAGGTTTAGATCAACCCTTAGATGCCAAAAAATAAGTTTATTGGTATATTTATGGAATTAATATTGGAAATTACATTATCAATTAATGGTAATTATGTGTTTTGATAGATCATCGACCTACTAACAAAGTTATCCCACTTCCTATCTTTTTTTATCTAAGTTTAATAGAAATTTTGGGATGATTTTACATAAATTAGACTATCAATATTTATGGGATATCTCTGATGATTGGATATAACCAACAATGTCATTTTACATCCTAGTTATGGGTAATATTTTTAGTGTATTTATGGAATCATTTTAAGTTGATTTTATTATTCCACCCACTAAAAAATGGGTAGATGGAGAGAAATATCTAGGTTTTGAAGAATATATTGAGGGATTTGGTGATAAATTTTATCTTAATATGAGACGATCACTTACCTTTAGTATATTTCATGTACAAATATAGTTTTCACACCACTATTTTAATGATGTAACATCTTAATTTTTTCAATATGGTTAAAAACCTCTCTTGTTTTGAACTTTTGAATTAGAGCATCCCCTTTATTCTTTTATTGATTGGAATTCAATTATGAGTATTATATTATCTTTATATCATGTTTTATTGGGTTTATAGGCTTGAAGAGTGCCTTGGGTGTTCAAAAGGGTTTTGGTGAGTGTCGATGGAATGAAGACCTATTTAAAAGTTGCAGTTCAGGGTGCACAGTTTGGGGTAAACTGGGAGGCCCCTTCCAGCTAACTATGTGGCCTAGTTCTGAACCACCGCACAGTTTGGGTAAACCGTGTGGGGGATGTGCATGGCTTTAATGGGTTATATATAGTTTTTTCAAATGGATTATGTGTATTTTTTATATGTTTAGGTAAAAGCATGTGCATGTTGTGCGAGGGGTGCCTTTTGGACAGTACCTCGACACTGTAGCACACACGGTTTGCTCATAGTTTAGAAAACCATGTTAACTAACTGTGCTTCCTCTATAAAGAGTTAAAAATACATTTATTCTCCTCCTTTATTTGCAATCCCCCCACTTTCTTCTTCTCTTATATGATAGTTCATTCATTGTAGTAAATAGGAACTCCACCTCATCCTCTCCTATAGGGTGTGGCCAAGATCCCTCATTCGACATCTGTTTTGGTCAACGTCATGTGCAATAGAACCATCTCAGTGAGTCTCTCGTCACCCTGTATTCTCTTTTGTTTTTCATTCACATCTAATACCACTAATATCATTTGATATGTTTTACCATATTTTCTAGGCATTCAACAGAATCATTTATTTCTTCCTAACTACTTATAATTAGAGGCTAATAACAAATGATCCTATGTCTTCAAGTCCAAGGTAGGGGGTGAATACCTTTATTTGTGTTTTTTTAGACATTTGGGGGGAACATATTTAATTTTTCCATTGGATGTTTGAGTGAGACCATTTTTATTGGTATTAAATTGAACATATGACCATGTAGGATGCCTCAAATCACACCCTAACACTTTCTATATATGCGAGGTTGGATTAGAGGTTTTTGACCACTGTTGATAGTTAGGTCCGAGTATGGTTTTGTTTTAAATTGTGTTGTTTGTTAAAATGGAATTTTAAAAATTCTATTACTTTGAATTTTTTCATAAGATTTAATTGATTATATGGGAGTGAGTTAACTGATCCATATAAGTTGAATTTTTCTGTTTACTCACTTTGTCCAATTGAATCATATTAAAATGATTTTTTATTAAGTGATTTTTTAATTTTATTTTAAGTGAATTATATATATGTGTGTCTGTGTGATTGATTATGATAAGATACTAAGACACATGGGGTCATGGTGGGAATGACTTGAAGTATTGTGATGGAATGAGCATCAGGATTGAGGTAATGTTGATCATTTTGTTGGGCTTGGCTTGAGTTACATGGGTTGTGTTGACCATCGACATGGAATCATGGATGTCAGATTGAGGAGACAAGGATGTCAGGTTGGGAATGTCATGAGATATTTGATAGAACGACCATCAGTTTTGAGAGACACGGTCATAGGTGCATGGGGTTTTCTTTTGATGTGTATTATGTTATATTTGATGATTATCTATCACCTGTGATAACCAAAGTGCTGATTTTAGTCATTTTCATACAATTTTACTCCGTGATGAGGTGGTTGTACCACTCTTAGGGTAAAGTCCCTCATTAGTTCGGAATAAGAAATGTGTTGGGGGTGATTTCCATAAAAATTCACGTCAAAGATGAGGAGAATTTGATTGATAGTGAGGAGGCTGTCGGTTGGGGGCTGAGGATCATTTTATTGAGCCTATTTGGGAAGGATTTACATTAGTGGATAGATATATCCCTTCATTTAGATGCTTGGTTCTGGTATAATAGTGAATTTATTTGAGGATATATATCTTTTTCCCTCTAGATGTTGAGCTTTGATCCTAAGAGTGATTTTGATCTGTGGTCTGAGAGACTATATTTTTTTACATGGGTATTCCTTCTAGACTTCATTGATTGTGTTAAGACATGCATTGTCAAGAGAATTTGGTTCCAGGCTTCATATTTGAGGTGAAACTTGCGGGTTCACCTAGAATTTTTACATCTAAGGATACCTTGGTCCATGGGCTAAGGATCCTTCCTTTGTAGTGATTATGAAATTGGATGAAGTAGGTGACAACTTCTTGGTGGTTATTGTGCACCATAGATGATTGTTTGTTATAATTCAACTATATGAGGTTTTGTCTCTATTTATTTATTCTACACCTTCTTAAATACTAATGCAGTGTGTGTACACTTAGGTGGTACCCTATTGAGACTCGTTCTCACACCCTACATGGTCCCTTCAAGAGTTGTGTAGAATTTATGTTGTTGTATTTAGGTAAAGCATAGGCCTCAAGAACAATATCACATGACTTTTTTTCATGGGATGTTGGTAAGGGACCTTGGGGTTCTTACCTATAAAAGAGATACTTTTGAGTTTTCATTTATTTTTTATTTCTGTATTAGCATGTGTCTTATTATTTGTATATACTAAGGTTAGCCAGGGGTGACCCCTTTTGGTATGTTGATATGTATGCCCTGAATTTTATTCATTCATGTTAGAGGAAACATCTTTTATATTTTGATGTATGCTTATTACAGTTATTTATTCATTTATGATTCCCCTATTAATTGATATTGACTGTGTTTCCACCTTTGGTGGGTTTGGTTCGAGTCATCTCACTCTTAATTTTCCACTGTAATTTATATAAATGTACTTAGACCATTATAATATCATCATTTGTGGGTATGATCTCCCCAATATTATCCTTTTACACCATCACATATAGTAAGAAGAATTTAGTTAATAGGAAGGTGTGCCTAAGTCTCATTATCCCTCAAGCCTAGAGCACTTTTTTAAATTGTCATGCGGTTTGGGGATGCTACAAGATTTATGAGAGCCATTATTGATTGGGATTTAAAAGGATTGTTTTTTTAGATACTAATGAGATCGATACTTCCTTTTTAATTTATTTCTTATGGTCTAACTATTTGGGTTATCGTCAACTGGTGATTAGGATGTGTCATAACTACTTTTAGAATTCATGATTGGGTGCCTACAGCCCCATGTATAAGGGACATATCAAGTTACAATGATGATAATTTCTGTTTAGTTTTCCCATGTTACCATTGGTTTGATTTCCACCTAGGATGGCTTGTTTGAAATCTGAATGGTTATTCAATATCATATGAGATCTTTGGCCTAGTATGGTATAGAATGTGATATAGAACCCTTGGCCTGGTATGACAAGGAGATTGGGAACCTTGGCCTGATATGGAAAGGTGTGTTCACTATACTTGATTTGCTTCGATTTGGAAAATAATTGGGTGTTTTAAATTATGAATATGCATGTGTCAAGATAAAATTCCTTGTTAAATGTGAAATTATTGTGTACCTGTTAAATGAATTTATTTTTCTTACAAAATTAGATATATTTAAAATGTTATATATATATAAATTTCATGCAATATATAAAATGGTCTTGGATCTTATAGGAGTAGGCATGTATGAAATGGGGTGATGTTTATCACGAGGTAGGGTAATGAGGTCATCTGATTTACATGATGTGGTTTTTCAAGACATGCATGGCCTATGGTACTTTTGATACTTTCATTTGGAATGAGAGGGTTAGGAGGCCATGAGGTTGGGATTCCATGTAGGGTGGTTGCGGTGGGGGATAGAAAGGGTAGTGAATGGACAGTTCCTTTTACTAATTTCCTTATCTACATTATATATATATATGTGTGTGTGTGTGTGTGAAATTAGAATATATGACCATGTTGATGGTATTCAGCAGATTCCTCATAGACTTATTAGATGGATTTTCAAGCATGTGATGATATAGTTCCACTAGTGCATGAGAAGGTTCAGACCCCTGAGGGTCATGCAGAGAAGGTACATGCTTAAGGACAAGCACTGGCTCAAGTTCCAGTGGAGGAAGGGTAGCCACAAGATCATACTATTTTCTTATTGTGGCCTTATGATAATCTCTGAGTGATCAACACATGTATTATCTAGGGGATCGATAGGGGTGCTCAGGGAGTAGAGCCATCTATGGAGTATCTGAATCATAAACTATAGTCATAAAACTCACTGCTTTTTTCCAGGTTAGGGTGGTCCACAAGTGGATAAAAACAGGATCGAGGTCATGTAGATTATTTTTTATCACCTCGAGATGCCTTCAGGGTGGAGGGTAAAATTGGAAACCTATATACTCATAAGAAGAGCTATGTGTTGGTGGGACATGAAGGTGAAGGTAAGAAGACACAAGGGACTGGCCTGGAAAGACTTTGATGCTAGGTTCATTGAGTACTTCTTTCCATAGATGTTGACAGTGAAAAAATATCAGGAGTTCTTGAGACATGAGTAGGGTGGCTTTTCTGTCATGGACTATAAAATGATGTTCAATTAATTGTCTCACTTTTCACATAACATGGTGAGTAACGACACTACCAGGATGAGGTTCTTGGATAATGGTTTACAACATTCCATTCCGGTGCATGTAAACAACTTTAGGTTTACCTCATTCTTAGAGGAGGAAAAAAAATGCTCATAGGTGAGGTAAACCTAAGGGATAGGTCTTCTTTAATTTTGGAAGTGGCTTCAAGTGACTTCATCGATGATGCTTCAGATGGAAAAAAGAAACAATGAGATATGTTCCAGTAGGGAAGTCATTATATTGACTTAGCTAGGACACATTAGAGTGGGTCTTAAAATGTTTTATTTCATTTTGGGTAGTGAGGAAATGTATTGAATCAATGAGAGTATCCTACAAATGAGTCTTTGACATGTGGACCGGTCATTTATCTTGGGAGGTTCTATAGGAAGCCTTCTTGGAAGGCTAGAAGTTGGGGACCAGGGAAGACTCGGGCTTCTGAAATCGATTTAGGATTAGTTCTAAGTGATGGTTTCCAAGGTTCAATTGCACATTGTTGTCATTGAATAGATAGTGATACCAAACAGTGGGGTCAATTTGTGGATGGTGTAGCTCCACAATGAGGTCATACATTATGCAGTAAAGCATCATGTAAGGTGCACGTAGTGGAGCCCACAGGGTCAGAGTAGTCTAGTGAGCTGATGTTGGTCAGAGATAAGCTGTGGGTGTAGATAATATTTTTCCTTTTTTAATTGTCCTGTCCTATTGAGGCATGTTTTCTTGGGTGCATTAGGTGTAGGGGTTGTATTTGGACTGACTAGACACTTATTAGAATGTTCGAACCAGCTTGGGTGTTGTGTATTTGTGTGTGTGTGTTTTTGTATGAGGTGTGAGGCACCATGATTTATACTTGAGCATCATTAGATGCAAGATTATTAAGGTGTACTGGCATCAATAGAATTTAGGATATGTTGTTTCCTTGAGGTATGTGGCATCTAGGAATAGTTCCACTATATTACGTGATTGAGGTGTATGGAACCAAGATTGTTTTGAGCATCTGTTGAGATGTGGGACCTCATTTTCCCATGGATGCCATGGGATCAATGTGGGAACTGATGAGGTGTGGGACGTTGATGGTTGTATGGTATGGTAGAGGAAGACTTTATAAGGTAAAGTAGTGGAAATTCATCATGGGATTACTTTAGTGTCTATGATTTGGTTGTGGGTCCTTTACCTGCTTGAGTTTGATCGGTGTGGATCAGGGTAGGGAACTCATAACAGGGGAGCCCCCTTGAGGTAGTTGACCTATACCCTATTAGTCATGGTAGTCTAGGTTAATTTTAATGGTATGGTAATGTTCATTACCATCACCTAGTATTGTTTGATAGCTCAATGATGAGATATGTTAAGGTATGGATATTTTATTATCTAAGGTTTTTGAATTGGGATGAAAACTTCTCCCATTTTTATATTTTGAATTAGTGGGGGTGACCTTTTCTTATTTGTTGATCAGAACTCAATTTTTAGAGTTACTTTAGATTTATACCATGTTTATGTTTGGTTTTAGAGGCTTGGAGAGTGACTAGGGTGTTTGGAATGAGTTTTGTGAGCATCGGAGGCCCGAATTCCTATTTTGATGTTACCAATTATGGTGTATGGTTTGGGTAAACCATTAGGCCCCTTCTTGCTAATCATGCAGCCTAGTTTTGAAATGACTTATGGTTTGGGAAAATAATGTGGGGGAGGCACCGAACAATCTGAGGTTCTCTGTAGTTGTTGTATAGGGCATCCACATGGTTTGTTCGCAGTTAAGGAAAACCATGAGCAAATCAGGCAAGGTGTGCCATTTGGATATCACCTTAACACTAAATCCCCAAATTTTTTCACACGGTTTGTAAAATCATGACAACTAATATGTATCCCTAGTAAAGAGGTAAAATTACATAAAAAATTACCTCAAATATTTTTTCTTTTTCTCCCTCTTTTTCTCTTCTCTTGTCCTGTAGGTTTCACACAAAAGCATAGAGGAACTCCTCCTCCTCTATTCTAGGGAGTGGCCATGATCCCTCATTCAACCTCCATTTCGGTCTCTTTATCATGAAATAGAACTACCTTGTTGAGTATCTACTAACCCTACCTTATCTTTTGTCTTTATTTTTCCTCATGGACTGCTAATTTCATTCGAGTTGTTCAACCCTATTTTTAGGTCATTCAATTTTTTTTTTGATTTTAGTCAAACAGATTCGAATCATAGGCTAACACTAGACATTCCTTTTTTATGAGTCATGGGTAGAATTTTCATACCTTTCTATATGTTTTCATAGACATTGGCAGGGTTAGCATGCCATTGGGTATATGAGTGAGACATGGTTTCTTTGTATTAAAATGAATGTATGACCATGTGGGATGCCTCTTAGCATTCTCTAACCATTTTCACATGTATGAGGTTGGCTTTGAGGTCGTCAAACTACTTGGGTAGTTAGGATTCAGTGTGGTATTGTTTTAAATTTAATTTTTTGTTTAAATTTTATTTGTTCTATTCATTTACATTTAATTGTTTGTTCTTTTAGATTTAATTCATTATATGGGAGTGAGTTAGCTGATCCATATATGTTAAATTGTTATGTTTACTCACTTTTTCTGATTCCATTGTATTAAATTGAATTTTAATTTAGTGATTTTTTTTAATGTTATGTGAATAAAATATATATAAGGGGTTATTTTTTGTTATGTGCTATTGAGGCCCATGGGGTCGTGACAGGAATGGATTGAGGTATTGGGATGGCATGGCCGCCAAGATTGAGGTGATGTTGATCATTTGGTTGGGCTTGGCCTAGGTAACATGGGTGGTTTTGTCCACTGGTTTAGATACATGGATGCCAAATTTAGGTGGCGAGGTCTTGATGTTGGGGCATATCTCAGGATGTTGTATGGAATGGACATCAGTTTTGAGAGACATAGTCACAAGGGAAAGTGGAGCTTGTTTGATGTGGATTATGTATTATTTTGGTGATTTCCTCTCACCCATTATGAAAAAATAAATGATTTGAGTTGTGTTCGCCCAGGTTGAATCCTTGATGTGGTGGTTTTGACCACTCATGTGGATAGAGGCCCTCGATAATGTTTCCTTGGAAATGTGTTGGGGGTACTTGTAGTATAAATCCATATGGAAGGTGAGGATCCTTTAATTGATTGTGATGTGGATATCATTTGGGGATTGAGGATCACTATAATGTGGTCATTGGGCTTAGATTTATATTTGATGATGGATATCATTGTTCCTCAAGACATAGTTCTATGAGATGACAATGATTTTATATTAGGATGGACATCATTATGACTTCAGATGTTAGTCTTCGATCTGACAAGTGCTTTCGAGCAAGGGTATGAAGGACCGAATTATTTTACATAGGTTTCCCTTCAGAATGAGGATGATTTTTTTGATACACAAGGTTTCAGGAGTCATGTGTTGTAAGGCTTTATATTTGAGGTGGAACATTAGGGTTCAGCTTGAATTTTTCATTAAGGGATACCTTGGTCCATGGGCTAACAATCATTCCTTTTTATTGATTCTAGTGTTGGAAGATGAAGGTGAAAAATTATGGGTGACTTTTGAGCACCAGAGACAATTGTTTTTTAATTAAACAACATGAGACACTGTCTCTATTTATTTATTCTATGAGTTCTTAAACACTCATTTTGGTAACACACATTCATGTTTTATCCTTCTGAGACTTGTTCTCACACCCTACATGGGCCCTTCAGGATTCATGTAGACATTATGATATTGTGTTCAGGTAAACGATCAACCTTAGTGGATAGATCATAGGGATCTTTTTATTATGATTTTGGAAAGGGATCGTGAGTTTTTTGCCTCTCTGGAAGTTTCTTTTTATTTTTCCTTTATTTTCATTTTTTATATTAGCATGCTTCTTATTATATGTATATATGAAGTTCATCCGTGGGTGACCTCTTTTTGGGTATTGATATGTATGACCTGTATTGTGTCCATTATTTTTATTGGTAATGATTGGTATTCTTGGATTATGTTTATTCCCCACTTTATTCATTTCCCTTCCTCTATTAATCAATGTTGACTATTCTTATGTGTTTGGTGAGTCTAGTTTGAGAATTATAAGTCATACATTCCCACTACATGTTAAAGAAACATACTAGGAACAGTATTCTATCAACCTATGAGGATATCGTCTCCCATCTATTACTCTTTTACACCCTCACATCTAGTCAAAATCCTTTGGCTTATAAGGGGGTATTCCTAAAGCCCTGTAGCCCTCCAGAATAGACTAATGTTTGAAAGTAGCTTCTGGGTTGAAGGCGCTAAAAATGAGACCTATTTATGCCTTGTATAATCGACCTTTCAAGTCACCCATCTGCTAGTCTAACATTGGAGAGTCATCTCTACTGGGGCTAGAGTTGGTGTGTTAAATGATAAATAAGCCAAAGGTGATATAGTAGTGGAATTGGATATATCAAATCCATCATAAGTCCCATTTGGACCAACAATGGATGCCTTTGGGATCTAGGAGGAACATATTTTTTTATTGATGGTTCCATCATGATACATTTTTCATAGATTTAGTCAAAAATAATATAATCCCCTTGGTTCAATAGGATATTCCAAATTATATGTAGGGTGTGAGAGGTTTCTTACCACATTACATTACACCCATAGTTGTATTGAGTGTAAAAAATATTCTATGTGTCATGGATGAGGATATACATGAAAACCCTATTGAATGTAAAATCATCCATGAATAAGGGACTTTGTGGCAGGATTCATCCAGTTGAATCATGGTTTTGGTCTTACATTGAAGAGTTTTCCAAAACCATTTGTGTTTCACCATGAATGTGTTGGCCTATATTTTCATTATAAATATTGGTTGAACCATATCTCCCTTGAAATTTCTTTTCCTCCCTAATCTTATCAACATTTGGTGGTGTGTTTTTAGATATATAGAAATTTTGAATGATCCCTAGACGAATTATGACTATGTGGTGATCCATTAGAACTTAAAGAGTGTAGATTCATACGACATCGACAAAAAAGATCTAATGTTAGACTCTTTTCTTATCACATTCTCCCTTATTTCTTGATTTTTATTATTAATCTATCTATTAATATTTTCATTGTTCCAATTGAGATAACACTACTATAAATCCCTATTTTTGTTTAATGAGAATTTTACCTTTATTTGGGAAAAAACTATTGTTTATTAATTCTCTCATATTCGACATCGTTTTATCGAACACTTCCCTTGAATTCTCTTATTCTTCTTGAAATTTTATTTTTTGGATCCCAATACCCCTTACAATGAATGAATTTGATTTATTTATAGTAATGGAGGCATTATATGAATGTGATTGTGTGATAGTTTTTGAATATTGTGATAGTGTACAACAATACAATACATGAGTTTTTTTAGTTAATCCTTTACGAGGTGTAATGTATCATTATTGTTATAAATATTATGTGAAAAGAGATTTGTTGTATATATGTGTAGATTATAGTGGAAAAGGAATATATCATCTACTATTCACAATGTGTGGATTATTGATTTTGACATCGAACCGGCGGTTCTAACACTTTTTTTATTGAAATATGGATCATGATATAATTGTAATGATCTAAGAGAAGAATAACCTAACACGACCCTTTCATGGGTTTTTAGGAATATTTTTCCTTTATATGACTGATTGGGTGATGAAAAAGGATATCATGATATTTTACCATGTTGATCATGATGGTGTTATCTTTTTGGTCACCTAAGGCTTTTTATGTTGTGTTTTAGTATGTTTAGGCTTTAGCTCTAGAGAGATGACAACTGGGTTTGTTCATGATGTTTCGAGCATGAAATGGGGTTTTGAAATCCCTTGGTCGTGGATTGATTATAGGGTCGGTGTACTCGATAGGTTTTTAAAATTTGGTAACCCTCAAGATTCTTAAGGTGTGGGTCCTCTATAGTTCATTAATGAAGTGAGTACTCCCTTGAACATGATAAGGAACAAGTTATCTACATGGTTAATAAGGTTTGGTAGTCCCCCAAATAGTGTTCTAAAAATCATCAAGGAAAGGGAACTCTATTTATGGAATTAAGTTCTCCCTCGTTTGATGATAACAATTGAAAAGGAGTTGCTCCTCCATCAGTGATCAAGACTACCTTGATTGATAGTGATCTGGGAAGGTTACGGAGGTCTACCACTGTTGGTGAGATTATGTGTGTTTGTTTTAGCTAGGTTTCATGGATTCTTTTGTTACTCTGGGAGATAAATTTCCTTATGAATTTGGTTTATTGATGAATGGTACTTGATGTACCTAGTTCTTTGAAGTGGAAGTAAATTTGGGATTATTTACATCTTCCAATTATTTTCTTTAAGTGGGTTATCATTTACCTTTGTTGTTCAGATCTGATTGGACCTTTATTTATTAATTCCTTTTTGGTTCTTGGGGTGTCCTACTATGTATGTACATACTCACCGCTACATGGGAATTTTTCTTGAATTTTTCATGTATTTTTTACACAATAAATAATTTGGTGAAGACTTTGGTGGACATGGTGTTAGCATAGTGGGACCTTAGTGGGTCTTAGATGTGAAAGTAGTAGATGAAATTAATTTTTAGAGCTTTTTCATTGTGGAGAACCATTAGCCTCAGTATCATTAGGTAGGTTTTCTTTTAGGCTACTGGGTGTGTATTCTTTCCCTTTTTACTTTTTTGATTATGCACTTATATTCCTTTGTGGATCTTAACATTTTTCATATTAATTTTATATTGTAGTAGTTTTTATTGTAAAACCATCATTATCATATCCTATGTAGATATATGGTTTTTTTTTCAATTGCATTTTTATAAGTCCTACCATAATTTCTGATATGCCTACTTAGTGTTAGTCACCATTCCCTATCCTATTGGTGGTGGGATTGGGGTGGTACACTTAGTTTATTTTTGGACTAAGTAGGCCCTAGCGGGTAAACTCTTGTCAGTTTCTTTTAATATATGAACAACATTTTCTCGGGTATCTATATTAATTGGCATGTTCATTTGAGTATCGACCTCAATGTTACTAATAAAATTAGACTTGTTTATGTCAACAGATTAACTATGTGAATTATATCCATCCTTTTTTTTTTTCTAACCTCTATTTCATGGATTCATAACTTTTTCTAACACTATCATGTAATGTTTCTATTTTTTATTTTAATGAGATATCATTTTCCCTATTTATCACATCCAATTCATTTTTTACCATCACTATGGTTTTACCCTTTAAGTTATTGTATTCATTTTATCTACTTCTCAACTTTTAATAACTACTCAATTTAAAAATAATTGTTATGTTGTTTCTTAGGACTTCTTGCATCTGTAAATAAAAAACAAATCTCCTGTGAAATTTTTTTTAAAGTATTTTAAAATAAATAAATATATTATTGAATATATAATATATTGAAAAATACATTATATATGAAAATAATCAGACACATCATACATGTTTATTACAGTTTCTCTTTTCATTAAACATTCACTTGATTTATTTCCTCTATCAAGTATCCAAATACCCTCAACTTGGTCCACTATAATATATAAGATATGATAAAAATTATGACCATTGAGAAGTGAATATGATTATCTAATGAAATAATCATTCTCGGTTGAATTTTTATTTTATTCTACATGTTTTCTAATCACCAACCGAATAATAAACCAATTTTTTCAGGATTTTATTTTTGAAATAATTTTAAGGTCTATTATACCATTATAAAGGGCTCTACCTTCTTCCCTCATTGAAATTCACATTCATGAATCCTAATTTTTTTATTTTAACTGAACTAAAATTATTAACACATTTTCAATGAAATTTTAACACCTATAATTTCATATAATGAAACTACAATATTTTTTCAATAATGCAACACATAAATATGATGTTTTCCTTGGTACGAGGTACATGCATTACTTATTCCGCAAAAGTGACTCCAAAATTTTGCAACATACTATGTTAATATTATTAATATTTATAGGTCATATAATAGTTAATTATATAACTATATTATAATAATTCATATACACTTAGTCATCTATCTGTCAAACGAAGTTTTCTAGAAAATGGAAAATTATTTATAAATAATTACTTAAAAATGCTCTTAAAACCACCTTCTAAACTGTTAAATGAGTTAATTTTATATCCTACATTCATCCCTTGATTGATTAAAATTATTAGGAATTTATTTTTTAGTTTTAACATATAGTCTAAACTCTATACAAGGCACCACTTATTTAGAGATTTTGGGTTTCCATTGATAACCACATTGAATAGGTATTTCTTATAGAATTTAATGACTTATTAAAAAATATACCACTAAATGATATAACATTTTTGGAGGCTTAAATTTATTATTTATTCTTTCTAAATATTCAAATATTTTTCATTATTTTTCTTCCATATATAATATACTAGGCCAAATTATGGGATCTCTCTCACCAAGAGAACCATTAAATGAACGAAACATGATGGGAAGAACATCTTCGATTTAGATAATACGATTTCATTTTTATTTTTTCAAAGAAGCAATCTTTTTCAAGTCTACAACATATCTAGATATAGATTTGAAAGAAAGAAATATTTGTTACTATGTGTTTAAATTTTTTAGGTTGGATACAATATATAGCCATGGAAATTAAATCATTCATCAGAATACTAAAATCATGTTATTTTAATCATTTTAACTTCTAGAGATTCGTTGACATGATATTATAAATATCTAATGAATACACATTTCTAACTATTAAAAAATTTTGGAAGCTTCAAATCTAAAATTTCTCATTCCTTCAAAGATTATGATATGTTGAAGGTCTTCCCTCCTTCATGGGATCCAATTATTCCCTTATCCCCATTTCAACCATGTCTAACATAAACATTATACAATATTTTATTACTAATTTTTTTAATAACATGCCAATGATATTATCATAAATTTGTTTTTTATATATGTGACATCAGAAAAATATAAAACATACAAACAATTTAAATACCATTATTCAAGGAATTTTTTTGTCTCTCACAACTATTTTTGTAAGGATTCAAAAAAAAGTTTATAAAAAAATGGTTAAAATATAATTTACTTTCTAAAACTATTAATCCTTTATTAGTGGAGATGGTAGTATACCTTCATATAAATTTCCATGAAAAATATTTTTTTAGGATTAGTATTTTTTCATCTAGTTAAAAATTTGTGATGTCCAAAAAATACTATCATTATAGAATATTTCAACCCAACTAGGTGGGTACCTTGTTAAAAAACGTAACACCCTAACATTACATTAATTTTGTATCCTTTAAAATTTATATAATAATTAAAATCATTTATCATCCCCAACAACATAAATCACAATGTGAAATACTCATTTATATGATCACCATACATCATAGCACATGTATCCCACATCAATTTCAGATCTTTAGCCAATGGAGTAGAATTATCATTATTATCAATACCATGTTGTGTCAATATTTAAATAAGAAGATAAAACATGTTGTATGTGTACATTATGAATAAGCATGAGGGGAATTTATAAATTAAAAATATAATAAGGCATATACTATGTGTACTACTTTATACAAAAAGAGTATTCATACTATATGTAGATAATTCAAGGTTGAGGTTTCTCTACTCATTTAATAATTTAAGATAATCATGATAATTTATCATTCCTTAAGGAGTATTTTATAGGTGATGATAATTCTAATCTTGAATTCCCTTGTATGTGTTCCATTCCAACTGGCTTCCAGAATACTTTCTTTCATATAACTATTGAAACCTTGGAATGACTAAAAATGAACATACAACTTTATAAGAACATAATTTATATTTATTATATAAAGTTTCAACTCACTTACGAATTTTTTAGTGATCTATTGATTTTTTGAATGAATATATAGTAATTTGTTAATGAATGTATTCTTTATTAGGGAATGCACATTGAACATAATATTTTTTAGTATTATATATTTGAAAAGAAATCTCATTATTTTCTCGTAACATATCATTCATGATATAAAGTAGTTATATAAATTTGGTGAAATATAATAATTTATATTTTTTGAATAATTTATTTTTATTATGGATGAGAATGTCACATATTTATCACAACATGCATACATTGGAATCTTTCCATGATTCATTAAATTATCAAATAGCTTTTGGAAAATCATGATGGTCATATTTAACCATTGATTTAATTTCATAAATATAATCTACAACATCATATATAGTGGTACTTATATTAGGAATGTAGTTAAACATATTTTTATAATTTTTAATAGTTATATTTAATCAATATTTTGAAAACTCAGTCTTCTACTGGTTATTGTAGCGACTCGATCTTTTATGTTGGAATTGTTTTTATTTAGGATGGATTTGTCCATTCAAAACCGTTATAATAATATTATGGACACCATGATTTTAGGTTTTGAAGACTGAATAAATCATGTCTAGTAGAATCTATAAAATTTATGAACTTTTAGGTAATTTTTCTTGAAATCGTAAATTTTTAGAACCTGGGAAAACCAATAACTTGGTTTTTTTTGAAAAAAAAAATATTTTTAAATATATATATTTTATTTTCTATATATATTTATTTTTTAAAAAATATATACTAAATACATTCAAAATCTATATTTTTAAATATATATTTTTTAAATAAAACATTACCTCAGACATACATTTATAAGATATAAATCATGATAAATTTAAAAATATAATGTTGGCTATAACCTAAACCCACCTCCCCTTTTATATTCATTAACTATAATTTCCACTAAATTGTATTTCTAATGTGGGGATCTAATAAAATTTAATGAATAAAATATTTAACAATTTTTTGATAAAAACAACATATATTTAGGGGAAAAATGATAATATAAACATTTTAATATATAAAATTTTGGTTTACAATAAAAAAAATTAATTTAATATCAATAAAATATTTATATGATAAAAAAGAATTAATTAATTAAAATATATGATAATTAATGACATCATAATAAAAAAATTAATAGAACCCATCAAGTCAACCGGTTTCACCTATCCAGTCAATCCAATCTTGAATTGTGCCCCATTTAGTTCAACAAATTCTCTAGTTCTAAGAATATTTCATTCATTTATTCTCCATATTTAATCCAATATTAATAATTTTGATCTATATTAGGGTAGATCAAGAATGATTCCAACTCATATCAATAAATTTTTTTGAATTATAGAAATATAAACATGGAAAAATTATTAAATAAGGGTCATTTTCATGATGTGTTTCAAACTTGATAAACTATTTAACCACAACCACATACTCATTAGGATTTTTATTGGAATATGTCTATTTTTTATTCATATTCATCCATTTTAGTTAAAAAGTTTTTATATTTCACTAAAAATTAGATACATAGAAGGTATGCATATAATGTATCTTTTTTTTACATTTGTAAATTATATAATGTATTAATTTAAAGAATATAATTATAAATTTAAACACATATATATGATGTATAAAAAATAAATAAAGATTCTACATTTTATACAAATATAAATTAAACAAAATAATACATATAAAGTCTATATTTTACAATACATTATTATATTTATATATACAATAAAATTACTATATATAAAAATTTATATAATATATATACATAAATATATAATGAAATTAACCTTCTTTGTTAAAAAAATAATTATTTGTGTTTATGAATCCCGTGCAAAGTGAGACATAAAAAATACTTAATGTTACTACCCATGCCAAAAAAGTGCACCTTTCTTTTTGAGAGTTTTTATGATAAGAACTACATATTTAGGAATGCATGGATTGAATTAGTTTCATGATGGGTGTCCTTTTATGAAGTTTCTTAGGGTTTATGTGAGCGAGGACAAAACACACTAAAAGAACATGTGTTGTCCTGTGGGGATAGAAACTATTATGATAAGTTTCTCTCATGGGTAATAAAACATGGGGTCCTAGAAATGCAACCTAGGTATTACAGGAGACCCATGGGATTAGATAACCATGTTCATGTCTCAAGGAAGTCATGTTATAGAAAATGGTTTCTAAACTAATACTCATCTGAATGTGTAGTGGCACTGCCTAGGTTTGAGGGTGGGGTCCAAAACAAGGACGTTGTTCTTTAAAGGGGGAGAGTATAACACCCCTCAAAATGTGATCCTTATAAATGATATATGTTACTACACATGTCAATAAGGTTACCATTATTTTTGGGATCCAGTTGGATATGAACTCTACATTTGAGCATGAATTCTTTAGAGTAGTTTCATGATTGGTGATCTCCTAAGAAGATTCCCAGAGTGTGTGCGAGTGAGGAAAAAGCACATTGAAAGAACATGTGTTAGATTATTGGGAATTCATTAGTCTGATAAGTGACTGAGGTGATTAACAGAATGTGAAGTGCTTCAAATACAATCAAGTTGTTACCAGAGACTTTTGTGGTGAGATATCCAAGCCCACAGCCCGAGGAAGTCAGGTTGATAGTATAAAAATATATAAACATCTAAACACTCATAAAGGGTTATAAAGAGAGAGATATGTACATAAAAATAGATTAAACACACACATTTATATATACATATATATACACACAAACTAACATATATATGGTAATTTTTTATGATATATATATATATATATAATATCTGGATATTTATCCTCATGATCAAATAACATGATTCTATGTTGATTTGTAGGGTAATATAAAGATGATAATGTGGAATTTATTGAGGATAAATCTTTCACATATATTTTTAAGGTTAACCATTCTTATTACCAAAATATTACCTTATCCATAACTAATGAGGAATTGAAAGTGAATATCATTTACAACCATTTTTAAGAGGGTATTCCTTAAAAATATCATGGATGTTTAAAAATTTATTTTTATAAAGAATAAATTAAATTGATTTATTTGAAAGTTAGGATCTCTTTTTTCCGTAAATTCAATATCAATCATCCTTTAATTGAGGTGATTAAGAAATTAATGTAATATTTTGGGTTTCTATGCTTCATGGTTTGAAATTCAATGACTCTCAAATTTAATTCAACTATGGTCTAGAGGATTTTGATTACCATTTATGGGTTATAAAATGGTTTTATTTTATAGTTTTAGTATGAAAATTTTGGAATGGTCAGTTCATTTTCATTGGGATTATGATTTTGTGATGTTTTTATGTGGATCAATTTATTTCAACTCTCGATTCATCTTTTCAAGGAATCAACCATGTTTTTTATTATAAGGTATCTAGGAAAAACAACAAAATTTGATTATACTATAATAATTTTTTTTGGAATTAATGTTGAAATAAAATGTATTGATTTGGATGTCTTTGGAATTTTTTATTTGATGATCTATGTTTATAATAAATTATTTGGGGTTTTTGATGATATTTTTTTATTAAAATATGATGTGGTGATATCATGTTGTATTATTTTGAACTTATATGGATCAATGTCTTCGATATTACTATAAAGAGAACTTTTTTATTCACAGGGAATTAAAAGTAAAAATCAATTATGGAAATTAATTGAAAAGATATGAATAGTTAAGTTCATGAAGATGTATATATTAGTCAAGAATTTTAGTGATTCTAAAAATAACATTTCTATTTCATTGAATATTTTTCAGCTAAAAAGAATTATATATATAATGCTAATTTTTAGGTTGATAAAGAAGCATTTTTAGTTGATTAACCATAATTATTAGTGGCATTTATTTGAAATGGTTGACTAATTCATGATTTTAGTTAGGATTTGAATCTTATAGAGGAGGGGAGTACTATATTTCTAGTTGGTGATGTTGGTGTTTCAAAGAATTTTAATTTGGTTGATAACCAATAAGTTCATCCCATTGAGGTTGAGTCCTAGAATGATAAAGAAGATATTGTTTCTATTTTACTTTATCAAAACGTATCATCCATATATAAAAGTGATATAGATTATCTAAATAAATCTCCACTTAGGTTAGAAGATGGATTCATTCCAAAATATTATATAGTTTACTAAATTGGAATTCCATGAAGGAGATATAGTTTTTTTAATTATAGATTGAATGGGTAAACCATGTTATACCACATGAATCTACGTTATATATTGTTCTCATATCTGATACAACTAATAGTCAATAAATAAATTATAGAGTTGTCAAAGGAAAATGGATGGTTCTTCATGGGGTTGAATTGGTGTTTATTAAGGATAAGAAATATCATCCATTAAGGGACTATTCAAATACCCATAGAACTATTACTATGATATCTGCAAGAAAAAATTCATAAGATTTTGTTGTGGTTATCCACGATAATAAAGAAAATTAGTTTATTTTGGGAGGATTTATGAGTAATGATAACTCTCATAAATCTTGGAATGATTCATCCCTGACTTTGATGAAAATAACTAAAGCTAATTTTGATCAAAAATTCACTAAGAGAACAACCAATATTAACTCTTCACCGAAAAGAAGGATTAAATATATGTTCAATCAATCATATGAAGAAATTCCTACAAAAATGCCTTCAAATCCTTATTAATCATGATGATTGTTTTCACCATAGAAGATACTTGTTTGGAATTCATGGAAGAGATGTGACTTTTAGGATGCTTATGATCTTCTCACATTATCTTTTTGGTTATCAGGAATTGTTTTTTGTTGAACTTTTCTCCTGTAATGTACTCTAAATATAGGATTGAGAATCTGATTTTTTGGATTTCCTATCCCATTTATTTTTAATGTAATTTTAATATTTTCAAAAAAACATACCTATAAATAGACAGACATACACAAGGTGATCTAAAAATATATATAATGTATAAATAAAAACTTCTAAATCATAAATTTAAAGAACATACTTATAAATTATAATACATGCATATATAAATTATACAAATGATTACATATAAAGACAACATTTTTTAAATATATAAACATACAAAATAATATAGATAAATTATACATTTTCAATAAATTTCTATATATATTCACACAAAATAATATTAAAGTATATATATAATATTATATAATATATATATGCATAAATATTTCTACAAGTTAAACATTTCTGCGTAAATATATAATTACATTTATGTGTGTCTGTTGATACAAATATATATACAAACACATAAAAATAAAATTAAACCCCCCCCCCCCACACACACATGTACATATAGATACATATATATAAATACAAACACACACACACACACGTCTATATGTACATAAAAACATATTAAATATATACACTTATATATATACATATATATAATCATATATTTATATAACTATATACTCCAACTCTATATATTTATATATATACACACTCATCAAGTATTTCGGGTTTGTGTGTCTATTGATGATGTTGAAGAATATAAATTAACAAAAAAAATTTATGATTGGTAAAAAAATCCTTAAATGTAATTTTTGAATTATATACATTAGGTTTAAAAAAACCATCCCAATGATTAAAAAAAATTATTCATAGATAGGATTCTATATGATCATGGAGAACAAGGTAAAGTAATATGATTACTATTGTTAATTTAATAGAGGTTAAATCATTTATCAGTGCGGGAAAAGTAAATGCTGATAGAGGACACTTTTATCACTAATTTTCTAGAACTTATAATGATGAGGCTTTATCATCCCTAAAATTAGCACTGATAAATAACAAACATATATATATATATATATATATAAGACATCATCGACATGGGGTTTTGAACCCAATGATCAAGATAGGGATTAGAGTGAATAACCAATCAACCAAGTAAGCTCATCTGGTATTTATATATATTTTTTATTTAAAAAATATATATTAAAACTGATACATTATTTTTTTATTAACATATATGTCTATGTATCATAAAATATATTCATATTTAAATGATTATAATTAATATATTAAAATTAAATTATATATATTTAAAATATTTAAATATAATTAAGTATATTTAACATATGAATATATTACTAAATATATATAAAAATACATTAATGGTTATTATTTATGTTTAAAAAATACTAATTATATTTTAAAATAATTTCAATTATATAAATGTATAAATATTTTTTGAAAAATATTTTTAATCATATAAACATAAAATTAAATATTATATTATTAATATGAATATTAAAATATTAAAAATATATAATATATTACTAACTATTTAAAGTTATATATTTAGTTTTAAATAATAAAAATATTAATATTTTTTATTATATTTCAATATAAATAATTATATTTAAAAAAATATTCATAATTATATTAATGAATAATTTTTTTTCAAAATATTATTAATTATCTGATTGTAAAATTTTATTTAAAAATAATAATAATTTTAGTTAGGTATCAAAATATTTATGATATATATTATTAATTAAATATAAATATTAAATTTAAAATGAATTTTATTTAAATAAACTATTCATTATTATTTTTATATAAATTACTATTTATATATTAATAGACTATTGAAACACGTTGGAACATAAACCAATGTATTATAGAAATGAATAAAATAAGCATCATGAAAGATGGTGTCTGATAATGCATTATATCCCTTATTCAAAAACTAAAAGGACAAAAAAATGCACAAGTTTACTCATTAGAACATAAACCAATATCATCTTCAAAATAATGCAGCATAATCGATAGAATCGTTATTCTAATCAAAATCATAACTCATGGAGCTAATCATATTAGATTGAACCATCCTCGCATCAACAAAAGAGTTAATATGGTGCTCATAGTAGGCTTTAAACTCGAGTAGTCTTTCCCAAGTTTGTGATTTTTCATAGGAGTAGATGTGAAGCCCTCAACATATTAGTACCTTCTTTTTATATCTCAATCCATGTGAATCTTTTTTCTAATATTATAATTGTCCAAATTAAAACTACATATGTATGAAAATTTTATTATTAATAATTACATAAGAAATATAATTAACCATATTTTAAAAAATATCAATAACAAAAATATGTATATTTATTTATATATATAAATCTATATACTGATATTAGTATTATTATTTATATTAAAATTTCTATATAAAATTAACAACAACTAAATAATTTATTAACTATTAATTATATTTTATATAATTATTACTTATATATATCATAGTATTATTATTTTTAAAATATTAATGATTAGGAATTTTTTAAATTTTCTATTTATGTTAAATTTCTTTTTAAAATTAATGTTACATTATTTAAAATAATGATATTATTATTATATATAATATTTCCTTAAATAAATTTTCATTTTATCTTAAAAATAAATATGATTTCATATATTGACATACATTATATTCTAATACTTTAAATTTAATCACTGATATATAATATGTATAATGACCAAAATCATTACAAGTTAAAAAATCCAAGGGAATTTGAATTTTGAGAGTATGGAGTAGGGGTGTATGGAGAATTGGAGTTCATATTGGAATTTTTGAAAGTTAGGACATCTCTATGAGGTAATTTTATGCATGCATGGGTGGTAGTGGATAGAAGTTTAGGGTTTGATAGTGTTAGTTCTAGGATTAAATTTTATTTTCTTGTGTTTTTTAAGGTTTAAGTTTGAATATATTCTATGTTTTAAATATTATATTAGCTTAAATTTTACTTTATATGATAATTTTAATTTGGATAATAATAATTTCTTACTATAATATTTTCTTTCTTCCTAAATCATCATTTCTATGATTAATTTGAAAGTTTATTTTTTAAGGATTATTCAATCATTGTATTTCTCTGATGTCCTAACATTTGGTTGAGTTTGCCTTAACAATAAAGAACTCAATCTTGACCTTATGCCTATTTTTTCTAAACCATATGAGGAGATTTTTTTCATAATGACTAGTTTTATATACATTATGATTTTACCAAGGTTATACGAAATCCCAATAATTATGTGAATATGGAAGTCTTTTGGATTATTATTTAAATTCATATAAAATGTTTTATGAATAATTGTGTTTTACAATGTCTTTAAAGATACGAATATTATGTGATATAAGTCATACACTGTAAGTATTAGGACTAATTTAATTTCTAATGTGTGGTTTATAAATTCATTTAAATTTATATAAATTCATATGTTCTAGCCTTAAAGTATTATAAAATCAAATTTTTCGTAAGCTAAATTCTTATAGGATTTAATATTTGAGTATTCTTACGCAGACTTGAGTTATGATTATCCATTACTTAATTTCATCCTTATGTGAATCTGTTTAATTGAAATCTCTCTATGGAAAATCTGGATATGTGAATTTAGACATACATAGATACTTATTTAAATTATGTTTACTTGAAATAACCTTATATGATTGGTATGTTAACATGGTAATTATGCTTATATGAATTATTATTATGTTAAAACACTCATATGTTGTTTTATTCTTATCACAACCATCATTTTTAAACTATTAATTTTATTATTTTTATTGGGCATCGGGTTGGTTGGGTCGAGACCTACCTTAAAATTTTTTGGATCTTATTTTAAAATACCCACTTTAGTCTTGATAGTGTTCAGTGACCTATGGTCGAAGCCGCACAGCCTTTCCTGGGTCACCTCGCAACCTCACCCTATTCACTGCATGACATTTTCAATGTTCAAGGAAGATGAATAAAATGTAATGAATAATAAAATTAGTGATAAAATAAAAATAAAATAAAATATGAAAAATGTAATTAACTTTAATGAATTGTTATAATGGTAATAATAATATTATTATTTGAAGATATAATTATTACTAATATTGATTATGATAAATTTTTTATTAATTTATTATTATTATTATTATTATTATTATTATCGTCACGCTATTAAAAATATTTATGGGCTGTGTAGGGTAACCGCGCGATTACTTGAGGCTTTAAAATAAAAATAATAAAAAAATGCTTAAGGTATTATTTTTAATGAAGATAATGATGGTGGTTTTATTATTATTATTATTCCAATTAATATTATTATTATCAATATTAATAATATGGTTATTATTATTATTATAATTATTAATCTAATTAGGGTTATTTATTTATTTTTTTTAAAAGGGGGAAGCCTCCCCCTTTATTACCCATGAGGTGCAACATCACACCCCCTGAAACCCTACCCCATGCGCCACACCTTCCCCCTTGGCCTCTCCTCATAATAGGCTTCCACCCACAGGGCTCTCCGGCAATTTCCCAAGGCTGGCATACCTCTCCTGCTTGCATCTGAACCCCCTACCTCCATGCCAGTCAGCTCGCACCGCTGCCCGACCTCGGTGCGTGCTCCTCCCGCACTGGTTGGCCCTCCATCCAGCGGCACCAGCTTGCACCACACCTGACCTGGCGCACTGCTCCCCTTGGTAGAGCGCCTCCTTACCGGAATCTCCGCTCCTCTCCCCCATCCATACTTAGTACCAGTCGCTGTCACCCACCTTCTAGCCGGTCATCACACAACCATAACCCCTCATGGCTGGTGGCATTTTGTTCCCCTCTAGCAAAGCTCAGGTCTGGTGACTGCTACCCCACTCAGGTTTAGTTTCCATTCTTTTACATTATTTTTGGTTGTCCAATGGGTTGGGGTCCAATTTTACGTTCTAATATTTTGTTTTGGGGTTCGATCTCTTCAATTTTTGTATTTGTGCTATGTTATTTGTGGGGAAAACGACACATGATTGATGTTTCGCGCTGGAATTAGAAGTTTCCACACCATTTTTTGGGGTTTCACCAAGTGAGGTAGGTGATTTAATCCCTTTTAATCTTTAAGATAATTTAATTTGTTTGTTTAGTTGAATCGAATATGTTCTATGATTTAGTTTCATGATGTGAACTATGTTTTAAAAATATTGTCACATGTATGTGTGATGAAATTGAATTTTATATTAGAAATGGTGTGTTCTTCATTTTGGATTTGTTGTGTTAATTTATATGACTTTTAAATAAATTTTTTATTGTGAGAGAATTATATTTTTAAGGTGTCAGATATGTTTATGTGTTGGGAATAGAAGTTTTAACAGGATGCAGCTATGTTTTGTGTGTACAAAATAGTGTGGTGTTTTATAAAAATGTTTTATGGGTTGGTTGGTAGGTGTGAAATGTGTTTCAATGGAATTTACAAGTTTGGGTATTTAAATGATATTTCCATTTGAAAACGGATTTTTTTTGGCATGTTATCTTTTTGGGGAATCGTGACCTAAATTGCCAATTTTTTTATAATGGAAAAAATGTTTTGATGTGGCTACCTTGTGAAACTAGTTTTAATGTGACGTCTTTATATAGAATCAAATTGTTTTTGGATGTGAATACTTTTTGGGTTTTCTAGAAATGATTTCATAGATATCTCAAATGATTTTTGACTTATTTAGATGGCACGAAAGTGGTATTATAAAAGAGTTGAATACGAGTTTGTTTTTAAAGTAGTATGTTTACATAAAATGAGACATTTTTTTGGTGTAAACCCTAATAAAATCACAAGGTTGTGTTTTATAAATGGTGAAAACATTTCATTTAATTTTCAATGGGGCGCAATAATAGTCTCAAGCATAATTTTTTAATCAAGTGGTTTGAAATGAATTTCTTACTTGGAATTGGGTATGTTTATTGTGTCGGCACTAGTTGTGTTATTTAATAACGTTTTGAGGTTCTAAAAATTGATTTTGTTCTTATTTGATTGTTAAAAAATGAGTATTTTTGAAATGATTAAGTAATGGAAAATATATTTTTGGAATGGTATCTTAGTGTGCTTGTATTTTTGGAAATGGTTTTTGGGTATGCTGGTGGGGGATTTTGTGTGTAATGTCTTGTTCATTTTGTGTTATGTGATGGTGATATATTATGTGAATGTGGAACCTGATTGAGCATAGGGGAAAACCCTGGGAACTTAGGTGGGTGGAATAGGACTAGTTCACTAGATGACACATAAGTGGTTCATCCCAGTTTCATCTAGTAGGATTGATGTTACTGCACTAACTAAGATTCTGTGATGGTTGGATACCACTAGGTTATTGATGTGTTTCTTTAATAGTGGATTGTACATGAGATAATTTATTATTGTTTTTCTTATGCCACATTTACACTTAGTTACAATGTCTCTATCACACAACACATCCTAGTTACCTTAGGGGATTTGCCCACAATGCTATACTATTCACGACATGGTGCCTTCTGTCTGCATATGGAGGACCACATGAGTATGTGTGTGTTCTTTAGGTATTTATATCTTCCTTTTTAATGTACTATTGGTGAAATGATTTTTCTTTCAGTTCCCTTTTCTTTTTTACTTTTAGTTTTTAAATGGTTTCTTTAAAAGAATTTTACAAAGTTTGGTTTTAAATAAGCATGTTAAATTATCTATTTGAGGTTGTTTCATGGATCCTTTTATTGGGTGTTATCGTACATGGCCTTTTTCTCACACCACGCATACAACGTTGTGTGTATAAAGACAATGTTGTCTCTTTTTTTCAGGCTAGGAAAGATGTGAAAGGTTGGTCATTCGTTTTTTAAGTGGCTTGGTTTTGGGATTTTGGCCGCAGCAGCTTAAGGATGTTTCTCCTATTTTTTCATGAAGGTTTGAGGGATGTTTGGGTTTCACATGGTTTCATTTTACTTTTGGGTATTTGTTTAGTTGAAACATTTGAATTTCTTAATTTCATAAAGCTACTTTCTGTTACAATTTTAAAATCTATTTTTTTGGGTTTTACTTGTTATTTTTACATTGTAAATACAGGTAAATCATTCCCAAATAATTTCATTTGATACCTGGGAACTTGGGCCAATCCATGGGGATTAAGAATTCACTTTAGACCTTACCGCAGACTAGGTTGGGCACTGGGTTAGATGGTGACCGAGCATGGTTTCTGACAAAATGGTATCAATGGAGGTTTGTTCTCTTGGGTCGTGTTATTTTAGGATAAATACAATGTATACAAAAGTTAAGGGTGGCAGAGATCAAGGTTATAGATAAGAATAAGATTCATGGCCAGCACATCTCATGGCGGAACTCAAGTTACCGGGATAAGTTGTTGTTTGTCTGAGTCGGTGGTCCTTCTGATTAATCTTCTTTAGGGGAAATGAAAAGATAGTTGGGTCAGTTGTCCCAGTGAGCTCATAGGGTCATTAAAGACATTTGGATATAGGGATTCTATCCAAGAATACTCTCTGTGGCAATGGCATGATTGGTGTATGGCCACCAACCATATGTTCCAGTCACCTGCTGACACTAGTCTCCTCTTGCATGGTTCCTCTTCTCTTTGTTTTGAGTTTGTGGAAGTCTGGTTTTTATGTAAAAATGTTTTGGTCTTGGAAAATGTTTTTAAATGAATCACTTTAAAAATAAAATTATGTTTATGGTTTGAAAAGCATGGGTTGAATGTTTTGTTTTTGAAAAATGGAAATGTCTGGTTTTGATGCCCGATGTTCTAATGGAAAACCACATGCCTGAGTGTATATAGAAAGAGGAATGGTTAATGGTATGAGTAGATTAGTGCATATATAGATATGATTTGGGTGCTGGTGTGGCTTGGGAACATGCATGTGTGGGTCCCATGGGACACCATTGGTGTTTGTGGAACCCACCAGCTTCTTTATTTTCAAAAACATTTGTTAAAGGAAAACAATTAGTGTTTTAATAACCAGTATTTGTGTAGTGTGTCCCAATATTTTCATAATTTTTTATGTGAGGCGTTTCGAGATGATAATCCCTTATGCTTATTTGTGTCTTGAGTTTGAATTCTTAATTGTAAGTTGGTGTGAAAGCGTTTTGTTAGTGGTTTCTTTTGAAAAGTGATTTAGGAAGCCCATGTAGAGGTTCACCCTATATGTTTAGTGTTCTCTTGAAATATGTTTTAGCCACTAGATCAGTTATATTGTGTCCATATTTTTCTTATGTGACTGGTGTACTCCCCCCCCCACATAAAGCATTAACATGTGATTGAAGTGTGTCCACATGAAATTCTCCTTTGGTTGTCCCTCCAGTTGATCGAAATACTCTCTTCTTGAATTCTAGACCTGAACCCACCTCTTCTATTTACAATAAAACAGATCCTCCCGCATTGGGAGGGTGGTGTGATAGGGATTGAATGAAACATAGGTTTACTTTAGTAATTTGATAGCCAAGGGTGGTGTTTGAACTCATTGAGTTAGTTTTCCTTTTTGGGAACAAAGAGGGAGATTCATGTGGGTAATGATGGGAGCATGCATGAGTTATCAGTGCAGGCTGCTATTCAAAATGACCTTTCGTCTTTTGTTGGATTCATTTATGAAAGGGTTTGTGTTAGGCCACTAGTGTAGAAGACCTAGTCACATGGGGATGCGATGGTCGATTGTATGAATCATGCATTATTTAAGATTCAATTTAAATTCTCTCACCCTGTAATGCATCTATCAATAATAATGATATAGTTTGGTGACAATTTGTGGTGTCGTGTTCTCATTCAGCATGAAAATTGTTGATGCAAATGCTCTATCTTAGCTCTTATGTAGGTAAATTTTCCATTTGGGAATATGTGGATATAAGAGTGTGTTGTGTCTGATGGTGTAGTTTTGGTTGCAGTATGGTTGCGTGGGACACCCAAAGGAGAAGCTCAGTTCAAGAGTCATTAATGCCTGACTACGAGTCATGATATTCTTCAAACATCAAGGCCCCAACCATAGGCCTCAAAGTAAAGCTGGTGTGTGGTCAGGAACCCCTATAGTGTATGGGACCCCTACTTTATTTCTGTCATTAAAATTGAAAGAAAAAGAAGTTTAAATTGTTTTATATGGTTGTTTCATTCTGAATGAACCGTTTGGGTGCGTGAGGTTTTCTTATGGCTAGGAGGAGGTGTGGTTGTCTCATTACCAAAATGTTCTGGGGGTTGTGTCCCATCATATGTAATCGTTTTTGTGATCTTTATAGGGTCTATTGGGTAAATCGGTCTCAAAATCTAATAGTACTCATCCTGAGATGTGTAGATGTTGGTTTGTCTTAGGTCCTAGTTTTAACACCCCAGTAGTTGGTCCCCGCCCTCCTCACCCCTTGTAGTGGGGTGTTTGATCACCATCAGAAAATTTTCAATGTTTTTTATCTTCTATCAGTTCTAATTATGGAGATACCCATGGTGGATATCACACAAATATCTCTGGAATGAATCAGTGTTGTACCTTATTCATAAAGGTGGGGATTCCACCTGTGCCTTTCCATGTTGGTTTGCTAGTCTTATCTCAGGAGATGGTATGTTTCTAATGGTGGGGAGCTACTTTGGGCTTCCCCATGTCAGACTTTTGGTTATGTTTCTAGAGATAGAGTGGTGGTAAGTGAAAAGGGTGTTCTTTATATGTTATTTGATTTTGTTTTTTTCCCCTAGTAAAATGGTTTGGTTTTCATTCAATGGTGCTTGATGTGTTTTGTCTTGTGAAGTCGGTTTCTATGGGTGTGGGAGTTACTTTACCTGATTAGTTAACTAGAGGTGTTCTATATCTTTCGGGAGGGTGAAACATATCAGAAATTCTTTTTATGGTATGTTTACCTCTTTTCACAAGCTTTTCTTAGGGATTATTTTTGAACCCCAAGGGGTGTCGATTGCTACATCGGCATTCAGCCTTAGTTGTGGCTTTCCAAGGATATAAAGTGATATAGTGGGGAGAATTTTCACACCCTTCATTTTCAAATTATTTATTTTATTATTTTTATTGATCATTTAGTAGTTCAGGTCGACGCCCGACTTAAAATTTTTGGGTTCTTATTTAAAAATGCACACTTTGGCCTTGACAGCATTCATCGCCATATTCTTGAAGTCGTGTGGCCTTGCCTGTGTCACCGTGTGGCCTCTCCCGGTTCACTACACGACCTACCCGATGTTCAAGGCAGATGAATAAAATTTAATTAATAATAAAATGAGTGATAAAATAAAAATAAAATGAAATAAACAAATGTAATTAACATTAATGAATTGTTATAATGGTATTATTATTATTATTATTTAAGGATATTATTATTATTATTAGTGTTTAGGACATGAATTTTATTTAGTTATTATAATTTTTATTATTATTATCATCACCCGATTAATGTTTTTATGGGCTGCGTGGGGTGACAGTGCAGTTATCTGAAACATTAAAATAAAAATAAAAAAATTTAAAGAATTATTTTTAATGATGATACATATGGTAATTTTTTTATTCCAATTATTATTATTATTAATATGTTTATTGTTATTATTATTATTATTCTAATTACGGTTATTTATTTATTTTTATTTTTTAAAAAAAAGGGGAAGCCTCTCCCTTTCTTCCACACTAGATGCGACACCTGACCCCCATGAAACCCTACCCCATATGCCACACCTTCCCCCCTGGCCACTCCTCACCAGAGTCTTCCACCTAATGGGATCTCTAGCAGTTTCCCACGGCTGGAAATCCTCCACTGCTTGCATGTGAACCCCCTACCTCAAGGACAGTTGGCTCACGCCACTGCCCAACCTCCGTGCGCGCCCCTCCCGCACAAGTTGGCCTTCCATCGGGCCACACCAACTCACGTCGCACCCAACCCAGTGCACTACTCTCCATGGTTGAGAACCTACCGACTGAGGTCTACACTCCTCTCCCCCAACCATCCTTAGAACCAACTGACATCACCCCCCTCTCGGTTGGCCATCACACATCCACAACCCCATGGCCAACGACCTTTTATTCCCTTCTGGTGAAGCCTTGATCTGGCGAATGATACCCCCATCAAGTTGGTTTTACCTTCTTTTCCATGATTTCTGGTTGTCCAATGATTTTGCGTACAATTTTAGGCTCTAATCGTTTGTATTATGGTTGATCACATTGATTTTTGGGTTAGCGATAGGTTTTTTGTGGTTAAAACGGAACTCGATTGATGTTTCACACTGGAATTCAAAAATTCTACACCCTTTTTGGGGGTTTCACCATGTGGGGTAGGTGGTTCCATTCCATTTCATCTTTTAGATAATTTAATTTGTTTTTTAGTTGAATTTAATATGTTCTATGATTTGGTTTCATAAAAAATCTGTGACATGCATGTGTGATGAAATTACATTTTCTATAAGAAATATTGTGTTCCTTTTTTTGGTTTTGTTGTGGAAATATCTAGGAGGATTAAATAAATTTATAATTGGGTGAGAATTATAATTTTATGGTGTTAGATATGTTAAAGTGTTTTGAATATAATTTTTAACAGGAAGCGGCTATGTTTTGTGTGTGAAAACTAGTGCGTTGTTTTATAAAAATGTTTTATGGGCTGTTTGGTTGGTGTGAGATGTGTTTTCAATTAACATTAGGTGTGTGGGTATTTAAATGAGATTTCCATTTGAAAAAATATTGTTTTTTTCATCTTGTCTTTTGTTTTTATTATGACTTAAATTGTAAAATTGTTTGAATAATAGAAAACATGTTTTGATATGGTTACCTTGTGAGATTAGTTTTAAAGTGATGTCTTTATATGGAATAAAGTGGTTTTTGGGTGTGAAGTCATCTTGGGTTTTCTTAAAATGATTTCATAGATATATCAAATGAGTTGTTCACTTATTTAGATGATGCGAAGGTGGTATTTTTAAAGAGTTGAATACACATTCATTTTTAAAGTAGTATGTTTATGTAAAATGAGACATATTTTGGGTGTAAACCATCTTTGTGTCACTTGGTGGTGTTTTATAAATGGTTCAAATAGTTCATTTAGTTTTGCAAGTGGTGTGAAACTAGTTTTAAGAATAATTTTTTATGAAAGTGGTTTGAAATGACTTTCATACTTGGAATTGGGTATGTCAATTGTGTTGGCCCTAGTTGTGTTATTTAATAATGTTTTCTTTGTTGTGAAATTTTATTATGATCTTCATTGAGTGTTTCCAAATGGGGATTTGTGAAATTATTAAGCAATGGAAAATATATTTTGGAAAGGTATCTTGGTATGCGTGTGTTTTTGAATTTGTGTTTGGGTATGTAGGTGGGGGCTTTTGTGCATAATGTCTTGTCCGATTTGTGTTATGTGATGGTGATATAGTATGTGAATGTGGAACCTGATCGAGCACAATGAAAAAACTTGGGTACTTAGGTTGGAGGATTAAGACTAGTACTCTAGATTACACGTAAGTGGTTCATTACAGTTTCATGTAGCAGGATTGACGTTACAACACTAGCTAAACTTTTGTGATGGTTGGATACCACTAGGTTATGGATGTGTTTCACTACTAGTGGTTATTATGGTTCCAATGCCACGTTTACAATGAGGTACGATTTCTCTAGCACCCCACACATCCTAACTACCTTAGGGGATTTACCCATGGTTCTCTACTATTCATGATGTGGTGCCTTCCGTCAGCCTATGGAGGACCACTTGAGTATGTGCGTGTTCAATATGTATTTTTCTCTTCCATTTTATAGTAGTATTTGGGTAATGATTTTTCTTATAGTAAACTTTTATTTTTACTTTTGGTTTTTAAAGGTTTTCGTTAAAATCATTTTAAAAATTATGGTTTTAAATAAGCATGTTAAATTATTTTTATGATGTTGGGGAATGTATCCTTTTTATTGGGTGGTATCCTATTGGGCCTTTGGATCACACCCTATAAACACCTTTCCGTGTATATAGACTTTGTTGTCTCTTGATTTCAAGTTAGGAAAGATTTGATAGGTTGGAAGTTCATATTTTTTCAGTGGAATGGTTTTGGGATCTTGGAAGCATCAACTTGAGGATATTTCTCACTTTTTACACAAAGGTTTTAGGGTCTTTTTGCTTTCCCTTGGTGTCATTTTTATTTTTGGCATTATTTCAGCTGAAAATTTTAAATTTCTGAATTTATTAAATGTTCTTTCAGTTATATTTTTCTGATCTAGTTTTTTTTGTTATTTTAACATGGTAAATACGGGTAAATTGTTCCCAAAGCATTTAATTTAATACCCATACACATGTGCCAGTTTGTGGGGATCAGGAATGCCCTTCGGGCCTTATCGCAGACTAGTTCAAGCACCAGGTCGAATGGCAACCCGGCTTGGTTTGTGATTATTATAGCATGGATTATTATAACTATTTTTATTTTCATTATGCTTTTTTTTTATTTTTCCAATGAACAAATGGTGTGGGTTTTAGAAACACTTTTGAATATCAACTATATGATAAAAAATAAGGAAACCCTAGAAGATAATATCATGGATCTCTATGAATTTGTCCGTATGAATTTTCATAAATATTATAATATAATGTGAGATATGTAGAACAAAAATGAGTAACAGAATTTGAATTTGTTAACATTCTACCATAGTGACTTATATTGTTCTATAAAATTAACATTGAGGAGATTAAACAAGAAATATTCATCGAGATACAATCAATATTCTATTCTTAATTATTTTTATTCTGATTTCAAAATTGTATTCTTCAGATTGTAAATTTGTTCTTAAATTATTTTTTTCCTTTTACCTTACAAAAGCAAGTTTTTTTGTTTTTTCTTATGCCTGCTAAACAAAAGGTGTCTCTTTAAATTTGTGACTCTTATAAAAAGTTAGGATTTATCTTGGTTTACCTTCAGTCTGTAGAAAGGTTGGTATTTTTGTAGGTTATTCATCTAGGTAATCAAAAAAGCGGGGAACTCTATAAAGTTATCAATTCCTTTTAAATGTGATGTTTTCTTTAGTGGGTTCCATTTAATTCATGGATAAGAGAGGATTGAAGAGTATATGTAGGATTAAATTGATCTGTACTATGATAAAAATTTATTGATATTTTTTTTAAATTCCCACTACACATTTACATAATCTTTCCTCTAAGATTTTCAATGTTTTCACATTCACCTACAGTTTTTTTGCATGAAATGTTTTCATAAAATTTTCTTTTAAGTTAGAAATTTAGTACTACTATTCTAACCTATTGAAAATTTTTAGAAGGTAAATTCACCCCTAAACCTATTTGGCATTTAACATTGGTCCAAAAATTGGTATCAGAGCTTATTTCTTTTCTAATTAGGTTATGTTTCTTATATATTATTATGATAACATTTCACTATAATTAATCATCTAAGTAAAATAAATTTTTAGATATGGAAAGAATGATCTAAAATAATTATTATATTTTTAAAACCCATCATATTTTGATGGGAATGATTATGGACATAGGAAAGAAAGGATGGAAACATGCCTAAAACATACGAGAATATACTATTGGATGATACTGGGAAAACCATGAAAATTACATGAAGATGATCTTGATATACTTATAGGTAATGATATGGTACCGTATGTTTTTAATTAAAAAGCCATGAATATGTTATAATTTATTATTTATCGTGGAGTGTTTATTCATGTATCATCTTGTAGGATTTTCAAGAAATTTGGATAATGAAACAATTCAGACAATATAGTACAGTTAATATCAAATGAATAAAAATTTGAATTATATGTGTATAATACCATCACTATAAAACATATAATGATGAATATATGAACCATATGTTTAAAAGATTTATGATAATCATAAATAGTATCAGTTTACATAGTGTTCCAGTGGATAATTCTATATTTTTTGAAAGGTTGTCTTATTATCTACCTAAAGAGTAAGGTGAAAATAGAATAGACTGATAATTTTATGAAATATAATTTAGATAAACTCATTGGTTTACTTTTATAGAAAAAACATGAGCTAATGAACATTGCATATAAAGAAACTTTAAAGTAGAAATGTATTGCTTTTAAATAAAAAATTTAGGTTTCTTCTAACTCTTCTAAATTTGAATAGTAGTAAAGTGAGAAAGATGAAATATATTTCATTACTAAAGGAGTTTATAAAATTATGAAAATAAAAAAATTATTTTGGAAGTGATCTAGAAAAGATAACCAAAACGATGATTTAAATAGGAAAGGTAATGTTAGTCAAAATAATGATATTTCAAAACAAAAATGTTATGTGTGCATAAATAAGGGACATAAAAAGTAAAATTTTCAGAAAATAAAGCACTTCATAAAATAAAATAATTATAGAAATAAATAAAATTAAGTAGTGATGGATAGATGGGATTTTTATATAAGGATCAGGCTAAAATGGTCATTCTAAATGTGAGACATAATTAGAAATAATCTTCATGATGGTTATAAATATAATAAGGTTAATATTGATTCCGATATTAATTCCGAGTATGATTAAAATTATGAAACTAATATTAAATAATTAATTTAAAAAATAATAAATTATAAAATTATATTATACGAATGGGAAAATTATATAGAGGGTTATAAAGTGAAAATAATAATCTAATTTAAAACAAGAAGTTTACTCTGGAAAATGAAAATCTTAAAATGAAAGCATTATGTTTTGATGAAACAATTGATTTTAAAAATTCTAATCTAAAATAAGAAAAAAATAATTTAAAATTAAAAAAAAGATAAGCATAAAGATGATAATGATAAACAAAAAAGATTCTTACCGTGAATAATGAAGGAGGAGAAAGGAAATTTAATATGTTATTAGATTATCGGACTCATGAAAATAAATAATGTAAAAAGATTAAAGAGGAAAATAAAATATTAAGAAATGAATGTTTTCCCTCAATTAAAAAGTATTATAATGATTCATATTGTTTATATAAATAAAATTAAACTACTAATAGAAACATTATTTGTTTAAATAAGGCTTTATCTTCTTTTTTCAATTCAAGGATAAGTTTGATAAGATAATGGCTATGAAGAAACCATATAAAGATAAAACTATTTTTGACTATAAAATTTGAATCCCTAAATAGTATAAGACATTATTTACTAGAATTATTAATGGTAATGTATCTACAGTTGCGTGAATTAGGTGTATCATGAAAGGTAATTATTTTAATCAATGCTCATTGAGATTTAATAAATAATTAATGCATACTAAGGCTATTATTTATTAGAAATAATCTTGTAAGTTACCCATAAAAACAAAACTTAAATATATTTGGGTTCCTGAGAACTCATATAATAATATTATTGACCCAAAATAGTATGGGATCCAAAGTGGCTTTCTACATGATTGATTTTATGGAATCCTCCATAAGAGTTTTAAGGATGCATAGTACATTGAAAATAGTTGTTGTAGATATATAAATGGCGATCCATAAAACATTATCTGTTACAATAAATGATATGTATTCTCTGTAACAATATATGATAACCCAAAAGGAAATATTATAGGATGTTATGAAGTATTTTTTTTAATAAAATTATAATTTCTACATTACTATATATATAATGTTTACACTTGACATTAAGATAAGTAAAACATTGTTTTTAGAAGGTAATAAGTTTTTTATTTTGATATTTAATTATTTTATTAGGTATAATTGGACATATTTTATGTATCATAATCTTCAACCTTATATAAATTTACTAATATTCGAAAATTGGTGTAAATTAAAAAGTGTTATTTAATTATCTCTATTGGAAGTGATAGTATTGGTAAATTTATTAATATGTAATTTGTAAAAATAAATTTATGATAAGGGATATTTAAACTATTTTTCGTCCCTTGGATCACCAAAAAAATATGTTGTGGAAATAAAAAATATAATCATTTTGGAAAATGGTTGAACAAGGAATAATTAATATAACCTACCCAAATATTTTTTGGATGAATCAATTTTTAAAACGTATATATTAAATAGTATTTTTTTTTATAAAATTTTTATATAAAAAGTATAATGAATTATTTAATGGAAACAAATACAAAGTTGGCTACATTAGAGTCTTTGGGTGTAAATTGTTTATTATAAATATTAAGGATAATTTAGAGAATTTTAAGGATAAAAGCAAGACGTAATTTTTATATAATATAGTAAAAAATAGAAAACCATATATAGTGTATAATAAGAAAATTTTGAAATTGGAATAAACTAATAATGTTAAATTTGAATAATCTAGTTTTAAATAAAAAAACTCATATTTAGATAAATTTGAAATAGAATTTAGAGTGTTTTATTTTGGTGAAAATGAATCTAAAAATAATAATGTATCCCTTTAGGGGTGATATATCTTCTCAATATTATCTTAATCTTTTTAAGACTGATAAAGATAATTCTTTTGAAAATATAATTGGAAATGTGGAATATGGAACTAATACTATGAAATTTGATTTAATTTTTTATACTAATTCCAATTTTGTTTCAAAATTAATACCTAATAATATTGATATATCATTGAAATATACTAATTATAAAAATTCATATACTATATGAACTAAATAAATTTGAAACAAATAATTTTTTTGTTTAGTAGAACCCCTAAAAAATAGATTTTTGGGAAAAAATGGATTTTAGGAATAAAATGTATGAACCTGGTAATACTGTTATAAATAAAGCTAGATTTATTCCTCAAGTATTTTTTAAAGAGAAAGAACTTTATTTTGAAGAAACTTTTTATATGTTTTTTAAGATTGAATAAATTATAATTTTATTTGACTTATCTTATTTTCATGGTTTAATTTTTTTCAAATGGACGTTAAAAGTGAATTTTAAAATAGTATGATATCTAAAGAAGTGTCTATTAATTATTCACCGAGATGTGAACATCAAAGGTTTTAAAATAATATTTTTATAATATCATATGATTTATATGGTATAAATATTTCTTTATGATCTTAGGTGAGACTATATTTTTTTTGTAAAATAATTTTTTTTGAGAATGGAAAATTTGATCCAACTTTGTTTATTAAGAAAGTTTATAATGATATTTTAATTGTGAAAATTTATATTGATGATATTTTTTTGGTTACTCAAGTGAATTTTTATGAAATTAATTTTCTAATCTAATGACTAGTGAATTTGATATGAGTATAATATGTAAAATAAAAAAAATTTGGGACTAAATTTTTTCTCAAGGATCTGATTGAAAATTTTAAATCAATGTAATTATGTTGAAATTATAGTTAAAAGGTTTAATCTTGATTATATTTAATATTTTTGAATCCCCTTTTGTTTTTAATTCTTAATTATACATATATGAATATAGAAGATCTATCGATAATATATTGTTTAGAGGTATTACTAGAATATTGTTAAATTAAACTAAATCTAGACCTAATATCATGTTTAGTTTTATTATGTGTGAAATATTTGAATATAATCATAAGGAAAATAATTTTACGTTTTTTAAATGAACCATATGTTATATTAAAGAAACTATATATTCTAGTTTATTTTATTCAATTTATAACTATTCTAATTTTATTTATTATTTTTGTAACGCCCCGACCCTAGTTGCCTAGAGTCGGTGCATTATTACATAACATTGGCATGATCACAAGAAAGATCAAATCTCGAAAGACCGATTGGTTTAGTAGCCTTGGAAACACTAGATATATTCATAAGTTTTACATTACATCATAAAATGAAAAACTACTACAACAACATAATGTCTCCATAATCCACACTACTATCCCCTCATAATATCCCTGCAGGTCATTCATAATTTACTTCTTCACATCCTGGGGAAAAATAAAACATAGAAAAGGGGTGAGCTCAAATGCCTAGTAAGGATAACAATATAGCGGAAACTTTCATAAATAAGAATAAACATTTAAGGCAATGCATTACTAAAACAAAAGCCTTTTAAAATTGAACTTCAACATGGTATGGCAAAAGTAAAATGAAATAATGCCATTTACTTATTCACATGGATATTCTACTAATCGAATAATCACATGCAAAAATCAATAACCACTTTCATAATGTTGGAATGCATAATGCCAGACTATCATAACCACATAGCCAAGGCCTCGTGCCAAGGCTACAAATAAGATTTTGTCAAGGCCTTGTGCCAAGACACTAGTTTGTCTCATGAGACCTACCGATGCATCGAGGAGCTATAGCGGGCTCCACCCGTCACTTATTAAGTCCAATGCATTCCCATATGAAAAGGTTTAAACATAACATAAACATTCGTATTAAAACTAGCATACGAAATGTCAATACTTTCACAATAAACTATGAATGGTATAAAAATATCACATCCACAGTCAAACATATCACAAAACCTTCAATACAATATAGAAGTTTTGTATCCTAATAAATCAACTTCAAATAATCTTAAAATCCATCAAAGGATGTTGACATAGATGAAATCAAAATTCTTTTTAAAGAAATATCTCCTTTTATTTTGAAATCATTTAAGATCCATATAAAATAAAACATTTTCTTTGAAAATATTCTTATAAGCTTGTAAGTAAAGCTTTGACGATTTTATAACGGCGGAAAATAACCGCACCCGCCGTATAAGTTAAAAAAAAACATTCTTATCGTAATTCTGTCGAAAAGGTTAAAAAGGACCTTGTTTTGAAAACGACGGAAAGATTCCTTTATAAACCTCTTATAAAAAGTCAAACAAGGGTATAAATGACTTTAACCCATATTCTTGTAAATAGTAAAAATGTTTTGAAATACATTTCGAAGAAACATGGATGTGGATGATAAAGAGATCCCAGTAGATTATTACGTATAATACAACCTCGAATAATGAAGAGATTGTGAAATAACCCTTACCAATTTGGTAACTTATGAAACATAAAACCCATGAAAGAGGTATCATACAATGAATATGTAAATACACATAAATTAGAGTGTATTACACAAAGAATTTAATTATGGGCAGTACATACACCACACAAAAGGTAATGGTGGCAATATGGCATGAATCTCACGGGAATAAGGAGTGAGATGAAAACCCCTTACCTTGTACTTTTCCTTGGTTGTGGTAGGTTAACCTCCTGTATAATGGTGAAATAATTGTTATTAAATTATAAAAGAATCATATACATTAATATGATATCATATATGATCTTTTAATATTGATTTGATAATAATATCTTAGTATTATCGTTGTTTCGGGTGTTAACTTACTTGTTTTCTTTCATATGTTTTGTTACGTAAGACATGTTTGTAAAGGATAGGTTGTATATTATTCATATCCAGAATGATATCAAGTCCTTAAACATCATTTTTAAATCATAAAATGATAATTACGCTTTAATGGTTACGATGGAGAATGAATCTCATCGCGTTCGTGGAGACGGTAGTCCGTACGTACGCACGAGCGACAATATCATTCTTTTGATATTAAAATAATATATAAATGGATGGTATATAATATATACAGAATCATTAACATGTTATATTTATTATTTACATGAGTTACACATCATTATTATACCCATCCAAATAATATTATATTGAATAACAATTACACCACGACGTGGAGACGGTAAGCCGTACGTACGCACGTATGGTGACATGTTATTCAAAGGGTGGATAGAATACTGAATATGATTGTACCATATTTATAATAACATCACAGTATATGTGAGATACTGGAGTTATTATTTCAGAATGGTAAGAACAAAGGAAGAAGAAGTGGAAGAAGAAATGAACTTAGAAAAGGGTGGTGAGATCATTACCTCTTCTTCGGGTTCTTCCTTTTGATTTGATCAAAAGGGCTCCTTAGGTTGGCTTTCTGATCAAACTAAGGCCTCTAGGTTGTATTTAGGGATGTTGGGAGAGTATTTGGGCAGAGTTTGGCCGAACCAAAAGGCTTTAGATGTGTGAAGAAATGAGAAGGAGGAGTGCCCTTTTATAAGAGGGGTGAGGGGCACCTTTGGAAAAGCTAGAAAAATTAATTTATAATAAATTCATATTCGGTTTCTAAAGGCTCCAAAGTTGACTATTCAAAGGATGAGGTGGGGATAGGTCGAAAACAACTCATCCAATAGAATTTAGACAGGTTTGGGTACTTATATTAACCTTATCTTTAAGTATTAACTCTAAGTTAATTAGTTTCACTTTTACAATGTCTCTTTGTATTTTTATATAATATGGTTAATAAACTTACTATATACATCCAAGCGACCCCCAAGTGGTCCATTAATGATTAACCTATCATAATATAAGTCTCTTGGCCGAACCTTAGATTTTTAGGAATTTAATATCAATTAATAATATAATATTTGTTTTAAGAACTCTTTTATGTCAATTTTGACACTATTCAATAGTGGATTTTTGTGAAACTCATAACAGATTGATTACTTCGAACAAAGTCCATTAAATCAATCCTAATATATCATATTAGCCTAGAAAATTAGTTTAATTCATTAAAAGTTTCATATTATATTTATTTGGGTATTTATAATATCAATTATTTTAATTTTTCACTATTATAGTAATTACTGCATCATCATTGTGTCATAAATAAAATAACTTATTTATTGTCTAAAAATTATAAATAAACTATCATTATGTAGGAAATCTTTTTATCTTTCTAATGAATATTTATAATCGAAAATCCAACATGTATAACCCTATGTAAAAATTGTTCTTCTAAAAGATATATGCTTGTGTCATTTTTGTATTCATTTTAACTTGATTAAAATAAAGTGTCATTATCACTTACAAGTGGATCCATGGGGTCCCAAAATTGACACAAAGATGCCCATGGTCTACCATGTATCAACCAATAGGGTTAAGACACGTTTTAGGGTAATTTTGTATTATTATAATATTATTTTGTTAACCCTTATTTACCGGATTTACCCTTTAACCATGGTAAATAAAATATTTACCGCAGTAATTATTCAAAATGTCTAAAAATAAAAGTTACCTATTTACATAATTTGGACATCCTGATTCCAAATATGGAATCCATTTTCCTAAATTCAAAACACAGAAGTGGCAGAAATTAATTTAAAATTAATTCCCGCTGTTAAAACAAAAAGCGTGTTTTTAAGAGATAATAACTATCAAAAGATTGACACTTGTTTATGTTCGGTTTAATTGTAAAATTATGTCCAATGATAAACATTAAATTGAATGGTAAAAATATATTCTAAATATAATTTAAAACCACTCAAATTCATAATTTATCACTATTAATTATTTTGATTAAAAAAGTTGTTTTTAATTAAAATTTAGAAATTTTCACTATTCATCAAAATATGAAAGTTATCCGAAATGTACCAAAATTTCACCCTAGGCTAATTTTGATATTCCGAATCCAAAAATGAAGTCCATTTTGAAATATATAATATATATGATTTCAAAAATTAGGTATTACTATTCACAACGGCTAGTTTAATTAGTTGTGGTGTGTGTTAGAACTCGAGGTTGCGTACAACACACGCTATCGCATTATTCGAAGGAAAGCGTACCTTGGAAGCTTGGGATGTTTCATTTTAATTTTTTTTTTGATGTCCCCATTTAGTCAAAAAGTTTAAAATATTGTATTTAAAAAGGGTTCTCTATTAAAAGTTGATAAAAGTGCAATAATGAAAATGAATTTGTTCTTGCATTATATCTAAGAAACTCATAATATGGATTCTAAAATTATAAGGATTATATAAAGTTTAAAATTTAGATAATACTATTCATAACCTCTTTTGAATGGATTTTTTTTTTGTAATTCATGGTGTGATTGAACTCGGTGTTGCGTGTAGTGCAAGTTATTGAATTATTTTGAAGAAATAACACACTATGAAATCTTGGGGTGTTACATTCTCCCCTCCTTCAATAAATTGCGTCCTCGCAATTTGAAATTGTTCTTCGAAAATAAAAGGTTGAAAATTGAAAATATCTTTGTGGGAAAACCCACATCGGAAATTGGGTTACTAAAATTTAGTCTTAATATGAGGAAAAGAGAAATGAAAGGGTTACCACCAAATTATGATCTCGATTAGGAGAACATTGGTGGCAATTAGAGACATATAATTGGAGGAAAGACGTAAATATTTATAGGTATTGATTGAGGTCATCAATCACAAACAAGTGTAAAATTGAGGTCCTTAAATTCATCAATCTATGATGATTTGAAATACCATCGGTTCAACAAAACATAGGGTATTAGGATAACACATTTTTGACGTTTCAAAATATCATAGTTTAAATCCCACATCGAAAAATGAATTAATGAGGCCTCTATTTTAAACAAAGGGTGGAAAGTATGAAGATTACCGAACATAACACATACTAGGGTTCCATGTAGGAAAATATGGATATGGAGGAGAAATCTAACCATCAATTATCTGATGGAGAGTGGTAGAGAACATGGCTATGAAAAGGCCAAAAATCCCAAAGCCATAAATTAGTGATGATTTAAGGTACCATCTAGGACAACATTTTTCTTCTAAGATCCTTTTATTAATGTTGAGGAATTTATTTATGAGATTGGATAAGATCATAAGGAGATATACTTACTTTATAATTAGAGTTTTATCCATTAATAAATTTCTACCACAAACTCATCTTTCACTCTAAAAGATAATAGAACGTAAAAATTCTATTTACACTATTCGTATAGGGTTCCAAAATAAACGAATTTATAATTCATCTACAAGATCTTTTAATAAAAACTACATTATTTAATCCAGGACATCTCGTGGGCCAGTGGTAGGTGATACACCCTTGTCGCCCTTCGGTTGCGGGTTCAAGTCACGCAGCCTTGCCGGACGCGACGGGTTGCCGCCCGACCTCCGGGATTTCCTTTTATGGTAATCCAAAATAATCCAAACTAGAACTATCCAAAATACTTCTGTCCAAACTCACAGTCCAACATTTATAAGGAAGGTAAACATAATATAGATCCTTTTTACCCCGTAATAGCATATGAATACCTTCATCATGTATTCTTTTAATACACTGAAACATCCCGAATTACCATATTCCTTATTGATTACATTCATGCTCCCTTATTCCATATAGAAAGCTGGATATACTTCATTAATCCAAAAATGTTTTAAACCCAAATCATTAATCAGTTTCAGGGTAGTCAAGAATATCCAATATAATTTATCCAAAACAATCACATATTATTCCAAAATCACTACCTCAGTATCAGAACTATATTATGATTTATCATTCTCTTAACCATATATTTTCCAAAAATTTATTCTGCTATTGAGTCACTTTTCTTTGTTCCACACAATCTCAAGTCCTTAATGAAATAGTACTGTAGTACAATCCTTATATACTCCATAATTATTATAACAAGTACATTGTTGATACAACACTCAGTTGACATAATCAACATAAGAACTCTAATCATTCCTCTTCATCTGTGGTAGTATCATAACTTGATTATTATCCAATAACATCATTTGCGGCATATTCTGATGACTGGGACATAGGTTCGCGTAGTGTCCAAACTCCTTTCAAATGAAGCATTGTACATTTGAAACCATTTTCTTACCCTTGCAGTCACGTACTTTGTGCCCTTTTCCTCCACACTTATAACAAACTCCCATTCCTTTCAGGCAAGTTCCAGGGTGTTTCTTTCCACAGTTACCACATATGGGAAAATTCTTTTTTTCCCTTTTCCCTTTATCCATCTTTCTCTCTTCCATCCTTTTCTTCTCTTGATTCCCTTCAAAGCCATAGGACTCAGTAAACACTTTACTTATCTTATCAACACATGATATTATTTCTTCATATGATGATAATACATGGGAGACTATTTCTCTTATAAATTCTAGCTTAAGACCATGAAAGATATGATCCTTCCTTCTCTTTGGATCATGTGCATTGCTGGAGTCCTCATTCCTTCTACTGGGCGCCATTTCTAAACAATGGCATAAACTAGATCAGTTTATGAATCAAAATACATAATCCCATACTTATAAAACACTTAACATAAATTGAACTATTTATGGATATAATCCATAATCATAAAAATGTTTTCTTTGAGGAAGTATATACTCATAAACCCTTCATAATGATTTGTAAAGATAGTGAGAGTTATCCTAAGCATATCCCCCGGGAGTGTCGTAACCAAGAGTGCAGCAAGGCCCGTTGTCGTGCACCAGTTCCCGTTCGAGTCTAGCTCAAAGCGGTGTTTTCGGGTTTTACCCCTAGGTACATTTGTGCCAGAGCCGCCTCTACCTGCTCGTATCCAGACAGGGATGTATTGCTCGAAAAACTCACAAAATCTCTACAATACCAAAATTCTAGGAAGTTCTTCTATACTAATCCTCAAAGTTCATCTTAGGTCTACGTGCTCTAATCAGAGTTTATCTAAATCTAGCTTCCAAGGTTTGTACTAAACTTCCTCTGATACCAACTGTAACGCCCCGACCCTAGTTGCCTAGAGTCGGTGCATTATTACATAACATTGGCATGATCACAAGAAAGATCAAATCTCGAAAGACCGATTGGTTTAGTAGCCTTGGAAACACTAGATATATTCATATGTTTTACATTACATCATAAAATGAAAAACTACTACAACAACATAATGTCTCCATAATCCACACTACTATCCCCTCATAATATCCCTGCAGGTCATTCATAATTTACTTCTTCACATCCTGGGGAAAAATAAAACATAGAAAAGGGGTGAGCTCAAATGCCCAGTAAGGATAACAATATAGCGGAAACTTTCATAAATAAGAATAAACATTTAAGGCAATGCATTACTAAAACAAAAGCCTTTTAAAATTGAACTTCAACATGGTATGGCAAAAGTAAAATGAAATAATGCCATTTACTTATTCACATGGATATTCTACTAATCGAATAATCACATGCAAAAATCAATAACCACTTTCATAATGTTGGAATCCATAATGCCAGACTATCATAACCACATAGCCAAGGCCTCGTGCCAAGGCTACAAATAAGATTTTTTCAAGGCCTTGTGCCAAGACACTAGTTTGTCTCATGAGACCTACCGATGCATCGAGGAGCTATAGCGGGCTCCACCCGTCGCTTATTAAGTCCAATGCATTCCCATATGAAAAGGTTTAAACATAACATAAACATTCGTATTAAAACTAGCATACGAAATGTCAATACTTTCACAATAAACTATGAATGGTATAAAAATAGCACATCCACAGTCAAACATATCACAAAACCTTCAATACAATATAGAAGTTTTGTATCATAATAAATCAACTTCAAATAATCTTAAAATCCATCAGAGGATGTTGACATAGATGAAATCAAAATTCTTTTTAAAGAAATATCTCCTTTTATTTTGAAATCATTTAAGATCCATATAAAATAAAACATTTTCTTTGAAAATATTCTTATAAGCTTGTAAGTAAAGCTTTGACGATTTTATAACGGCGGAAAATAACCGCACCCGCCGTATAAGTTAAAAAAAAACATTCTTATCGTAATTCTGTCGAAAAGGTTAAAAAGGACCTTGTTTTGAAAACGACGGAAAGATTCCTTTATAAACCTCTTATAAAAAGTCAAACAAGGGTATAAATGACTTTAACCCATATTCTTGTAAATAGTAAAAATGTTTTGAAATACATTTCGAAGAAACATGGATGTGGATGATAAAGAGATCCCAGTAGATTATTACGTATAATACAACCTCGGATAATGAAGAGATTGTGAAATAACCCTTACCAATTTGGTAAATTATGAAACATAAAACCCATGAAAGAGGTATCATACAATGAATATGTAAATACACATAAATTAGAGTGTATTACACAAAGAATTTAATTATGGGCAGTACATACACCACACAAAAGGTAATGGTGGCAATATGGCATGAATCTCACGGGAATAAGGCGTGAGATGAAAACCCCTTACCTTGTACTTTTCCTTGGTTGTGGTAGGTTAACCTCCTGTATAATGGTGAAATAATTGTTATTAAATTATAAAAGAATCATATACATTAATATGATATCATATATGATCTTTTAATATTGATTTGATAATAATATCTTAGTATTATCGTTGTTTCGGGTGTTAACTTACTTGTTTTCTTTCATATGTTTTGTTACGTAAGACATGTTTGTAAAGGATAGGTTGTATATTATTCATATCCAGAATGATATCAAGTCCTTAAACATCATTTTTAAATCATAAAATGATAATTACGCTTTAATGGTTACGATGGAGAATGAATCTCATCGCGTTCGTGGAGACGGTAGTCCGTACGTACGCACGAGCGACAATATCATTCTTTTGATATTAAAATAATATATAAATGGATGGTATATCATATATACAGAATCATTAACATGTTATATTTATTATTTACATGAGTTACACATCATTATTATACCCATCCAAATAATATTATATTGAATAACAATTACACCACGACGTGGAGACGGTAAGCCGTACGTACGCACGTATGGTGACATGTTATTCAAAGGGTGGATAGAATACTGAATATGATTGTACCATATTTATAATAACATCACAGTATATGTGAGATACTGGAGTTATTATTTCAGAATGGTAAGAACAAAGGAAGAAGAAGTGGAAGAAGAAATGAACTTAGAAAAGGGTGGTGAGATCATTACCTCTTCTTCGGGTTCTTCCTTTTGATTTGATCAAAAGGGCTCCTTAGGTTGGCTTTCTGATCAAACTAAGGCCTCTAGGTTGTATTGAGGGATGTTGGGAGAGTATTTGGGCAGAGTTTGGCCGAACCAAAAGGCTTTAGAGGTGTGAAGAAATGAGAAGGAGGAGTTCCCTTTTATAAGAGGGGTGAGGGGCACCTTTGGAAAAGCTAGAAATATTAATTTATAATAAATTCATATTCGGTTTCTAAAGGCTCCAAAGTTGACTATTCAAAGGATGAGGTGGGGATAGGTCGAAAACAACTCATCCAATAGAATTTAGACAGGTTTGGGTACTTATATTAACCTTATCTTTAAGTATTAACTCTAAGTTAATTAGTTTCACTTTTACAATGTCTCTTTGTATTTTTATATAATATGGTTAATAAACTTACTATATACATCCAAGCGACCCCCAAGTGGTCCATTAATGATTAACCTATCATAATATAAGTCTCTTGGCCGAACCTTAGATTTTTAGGAATTTAATATCAATTAATAATATAATATTTGTTTTAAGAACTCTTTTATGTCAATTTTGACACTATTCAATAGTTGATTTTTGTGAAACTCATAACAGATTGATTACTTCGAACAAAGTCCATTAAATCAATCCTAATATATCATATTAGCCTAGAAAATTAGTTTAATTCATTAAAAGTTTCATATTATATTTATTTGGGTATTTATAATATCAATTATTTTAATTTTTCACTATTATAGTAATTACTGCATCATCATTGTGTCATAAATAAAATAACTTATTTATTGTCGAAAAATTATAAATAAAATATCATTATGTAGGAAATCTTTTTATCTTTCTAATGAATATTTATAATCGAAAATCCAACATGTATAACCCTATGTAAAATTGTTCTTCTAAAAGATATATGCTTGTGTCATTTTTGTATTCATTTTAACTTGATTAAAATAAAGTGTCATTATCACTTACAAGTGGATCCATGGGGTCCCAAAATTGACACAAAGATGCCCATGGTCGACCATGTATCAACCAATAGGGTTAAGACACGTTTTAGGGTAATTTTGTATTATTATAATATTATTTGTTTAACCCTTATTTACCGGATTTACCCTTTAACCATGGTAAATAAAATATTTACCGCAGTAATTATTCAAAATGTCTAAAAATAAAAGTTACCTATTTACATAATTTGGACATCCTGATTCCAAATATGGAATCCATTTTCCTAAATTCAAAACACAGAAGTGACAGAAATTAATTTAAAATTAATTCCCGCTGTTAAAACAAAAAGCGTGTTTTTAAGAGATAATAACTATCAAAAGATTGACACTTGTTTATGTTCGGTTTAATTGTAAAATTATGTCCAATGATAAACATTAAATTGAATGGTAAAAACATATTCTAAATATACTTTAAAACCACTCAAATTCATAATTTATCACTATTAATTATTTTGATTAAAAAAGTTGTTTTTAATTAAAATTTAGAAATTTTCACTATTCATCAAAATATGAAAGTTATCCGAAATGTACCAAAATTTCACCCTAGGCTAATTTTGATATTCCGAATCCAAAAATGAAGTCCATTTTGAAATATAGAATATATATGATTTCAAAAATTAGGTATTACTATTCACAACGGCTAGTTTAATTAGTTGTGGTGTGTGTTAGAACTCGAGGTTGCGTACAACACACGCTATCGCATTATTCGAAGGAAAGCGTACCGTGGAAGCTTGGGATGTTTCATTTTAATTTTTTTTTGATGTCCCCATTTAGTCAAAAAGTTTAAAATATTGTATTTAAAAAGGGTTCGCTATTAAAAGTTGATAAAAGTGCAATAATGAAAATGAATTTGTTCTTGCATTATATCTAAGAAACTCATAATATGGATTCTAAAATTATAAGGATTATATAAAGTTTAAAATTTAGATAATACTATTCATAACCTCTTTTGAATGGATTTTTTTTTGTAATTCATGGTGTGATTGAACTCGGTGTTGCGTGTAGTGCAAGTTATTGAATTATTTTGAAGAAATAACACACTATGAAATCTTGGGGTGTTACAATTTTGATTAAATTTTTTTGGTTGTAGGATTGATAATAAAAGCACTTCAGGTTTGTGTAATTTTCTTGGTAAAATTATGATTCCATGGAGCTCTAAGAAGAAAATATTATTTTATCTATTAAAATATGAGATTGTGTGAATATTTTCTTCTAATCATTGTTATAAAATTATTTCAGTTAAAAAACTATATGATTTCAATTTTTATTTTGATAAAAGGTTATTTAATATGATAATACTTCATATATTTAAATTTAAGATAACCTTTTCAACTATTGATTTCCAATATTTTAATATACTTCACCTTGATATTTATTATTTTTATCCTACCATTTTGATAAATTTTTTTATAAATATTATACTTATTAGTTTTGTGAATAATTTAGAGTTTAATAGTAAAATAGATTTAAAATTTATTTTAATTAAATATTTCTAATTTTAAATTATTAAAATGAAACCTATAATTATCTTTGGGAGTTCTGATGTTATCATTGGATCATAAAAGGTGGTTTTGAAATCCTAATTTATATTTAAAAATGTTAGGTACCTATATGAATAAATTTTTAAAACACAACTCTAGAGTCAAAAATATGGCTAAGGAAATTGCCGCACGGTGCCTATATAAGCAATTTTGTATGCCTGTATAATATTTCATCAACTCGTCAGAGAATTATTCCATGCATTGAATATTTGGGAACGCTATAAGATATTTTGATCAACTGGATGATATTTTGATTATTCTAAGTTTGAAAAATTAAAAAATAATAAGATTTGAGGCATTCCAACTGGTTGTTGGAGAATTGGCCTATATTATATGATATCTATGGAGTTGAAAGGTTAGAAAATGGAAAAATCATATATGTATGAAATGTTCCTTAACCATATCATATTTTTGTATCAGTTTAGTTAGTTTTGTTTTTTATAGGAAACTCTAAGCTTATAATACATATTATTCAGGTGGAATAGAAAAGGAATAAGTTACATAAGATATTTTTTGTCCCATATTATATTCCATCTATGAAACTGATATTTGGTCTCCCATAAAACATAGAATCTATATAAGAGACATTTTTCAATGTATATGATAATTTCATTTATGGAAAATGATCCCATGTATGATCATAATAAGACTTTAGTGGAATCATTTTGATTTTAAACCAAGGATCAAGCATTACACATAAATTTATTTTCCACTATCAATTGTAATCCATGTAGAATAAATCGAATAAAATCAATCAAATTCCAAGATTTGTATTTTAAGCTAAAATAAGGAATCCATAAAATGGAATCCATAGATTTCTTAAATAATTCCAATATTATTGGGTGGATATTAAATATTTTAAGGGGAAATAATCATATAAATTTTCCTATGACCAATGAAGTGGGAACCTAATAGCCTACATGAAGGGGTTGAGGATGAAAGTATAAAAGAGTTATGTTGGGAGGCTCATGCGACTGAAGCTGATCTATTTTATAATTTTTTTTGTTTTATTTTTTTCTTGTTATTGTAATTATTTCTTCTTACCCATTAATATCTATTACTAATATAAAATATGGGTAATTTCTATGTTATTGGGGAAGGAAAGGTTATATGTTTGTATTTACTGGGTATTCACCCTTCAATGAATAATTATCTCTCTTTTATAAACTTGTTTTGATATAAAAAAGTCTATTCTTAATATCAGATTTTATTGTATTTGGTTCTAATTCTATAAATTTTTATAGACTTGTTAATTGTTCCATCATCTCCATTTATATAGTTATAGTCTATATATGGTGGAATTGTAAAATGATAAGTGGTGAATTTCTCTATGATTGTAAATACATATGGAAGGGATAGTGGACACTCCTGATTTTTTAGGATGAATGTGACCTAACTGGGTACTTCCTATGTTCATTAGGTTTGATTAACTAAAACTCTTAAATTTATATGATAGAGGGTAGACCAAGATGTAATTTATATTGGGAAAATTCTCACCCACACCATTCAGCCAATCGTGAGAGGGAAAGTGATTGTGGATACTCTCACATATCAATTAACCACAAGAATAAGGTGAATAATTTAAATGACTAGGATATTATTCTAATTGGGGAACCAAAATTAATCCGATCATATTTATCATAATATTTTCTTAAATCTATTTACCTTTCAAGACCGAACAATTTCAAAACACACTATTTCTCTAATGAAAAAAATTGAAAATTAATTATGTGCACTCCTTTCTTGATACAACATTATGGTTACCAATATAAGTACATTAAACCTAGTAAAAATATATTTTTGATCCAACAATCATATGTTTCATAAAAACATTGTGTTTTTTCTAGGAAGGTACTACCTAAATCAAACCCTTTAATTGTATAACCTGATCTTGTAATAACCAACGCTTTAACTATAATCTAGAAATAGAAAAAACTTTTCTAACAAAGCTATTATATTTTTATTTTCAATATAAATTTTAGAAACATTATTTTATAGAATCAAGTGAAACTTATAGTATTCATCTTGATCATGCCATTAGGGCAATTAATCTAAATCAAACATTGATATGCTTGTGTGTATAAAAATTCATTAATCAAAACAATAAAATTGGTTTTATTACATTATATAATTAGTTTGAACTTCAAAATAGTTAGATTCAATTACTTAAAAAATTATATGGTCTTCTAAGGGGAGACCAAAACAAGAATATCAGGTAATTTATATTTTATTATACATATTGAAGCTAAGAGGAGTGGCTGAAGAACAATTCAAGTAAAAGTAATTATACTTTTCTCAGGAATAAACCACCAAGAAATTTGTTTAATGTCTAAAAGTTTAATATATCCATGTCTATGGTGATCTATATATGAGTTTTATTAATATATTACTCCTCAATTATTGACGAACAACCCTTAAGAAAGAGTTTTGTTCCATCAAATAAACTTATTCTGAGACAATCTATGAGTACTGGGAGAGGATTAAGTATTTATTCACTAGTTTTATAAACCATGTAATAGAGAATAAAAACATTATATTATTTTATTATTATTAACTATTGGAAAATGATATGAATTTTATATATTAATCATCTTATGGAGATTTTTTTAAAAAAAATCACTAGTAGGATCTAAGGGACTCATTGAAAATATATTCTAATACTCACAATAATTTAGAATAATATGTATCATAAGAATATGTGTCCTTGATGTAAGAGTTTATAATTAATCCCCTTTGTTATAATCAAGACTTTAAGAACCCACTAGTCTTGTGAGACAAATTTAATTGATATAAACTAGTGAACAATAAACATCATCCAAGGTATGTGTTTTATGTTCATCTCCAACCGAGTTCGGTTACAAGTGTGCCAATGTATAAAGTTTGAAGTGTTTTGAAGTATCCCATAATCAAAGATAGTTTAAACATACCAATAATGTATGGAGAGATAATTCCCATGTCCAATATGTATTTTTCATTCAGTAGAACAAAGAAAAACCCACCATAGGAAAACTAGTTTAAAAAATAAACCCTTAATAGCATCCTTAAAATAAATCTTAGCAATTTCAACATCCTTACATGTAATATTATAACAAACTAAACTACTATCCATCCAATTTTCAACAAATAAATTCTTTTTATCGTCCCTTTAATAAAATACAATCCCAATTATAGAATAATGGATCAAACTTTGAGTAACTAAGAAATAAAGTAGATTCACTAACAAAAATGTGTAATGTATTTTGGGAATTTTGACCAAGACCCCAAGAATACTAGAAGCCTAATCATCACCCAATACCAATAGACATTTTATTATGATGTCTATAATAAGTTTAAAACAAATTCAACCACCATTCATGACTATAATTGAATGAAATTATCTAGAACATGAAGATAATAAAGCAGTACATTTTGGAAAGATTCCTAAAAATTATCCCAAATAATAAAAGAGAATATAAAAATAGAATAAATAGGAAGAGTATATTGGTGGAAGAAATTATAAAATACTAGAGACACCCCTTCAGATCTAAAAAAATGGATAAAAAATATCTTCCACTTCTATTCCCATCAAGAATGATCCAATAAAATAATGATTCAGAGGATTAAATTAAAAACAAAATTACAGAATCATTACAGAAATTAGATAATTATATTACCCTTTTGGAATCTCTTAATAAAAATACAACGTATTCCAAGATTCTCAAAGATATTTTCACAAAAATGAATATTTTTTAATGGAATGAAAGAATTATTTTGGGAATAAGTTGCATAGCTTGGATCAAATGACAGTTACCAGAAAAAATTCATGATCTATGTAATTATCTAAATACTTAACCGTGGATTATTTAACTTTTTTTGATGTTTTATGTGACCTATGTGATTCCATAAATGTTATTTCCTACCCAATTTTTATATCCTTTCAAATGAGAGAATTTTATACCATAAGAGTGGTGGTAAAAATAGAAAATATATCCATTCATTTTCTAGAAGGAGTCTTCTAATATGTGATAGTGAGAGTAAAAAAATTGATTTTCCTTACTGTTTATGACATTATAAACATGGGATAAGATAGAGTGTTAAATTAGCCACCCATTATTTTATTCAAACCATTCTTAAAGAAAACTAAAACAATCATCAATGTTCATACAGGAATCCTCACCATTGATTTTGAAGACAATGCTATCAGCATTAATATTTCTGACTCCCTGAGTCATACATAAGATGAACATTCACTTATTAAACTTTACCATATTTAATAGGTCATATATAGTGATTATATAGGTATGTTATTTCCCTTTTTATCCCTATATACACCTCTAATTCTTGGATATTCCATAGAGAAAAAATATATCCAATTATATATGATAATATATTTTCAGATTAGGGAGAGAGGTAACCTCAACTTTTTTTAATCAATTTAATTTTCTATTTCATAAAAAAAGAATATATCATGTTTTTGGTATCATATTTAATCTATTAAATTAAGAAATATAATTTTAATTTCATCTTTAGGACATCCCCCAAATCCTGAAATAAAACCTCTCCCCACGGATTCAAAACATTTGTACCAAATTGAAAAAACAAAATCTTTCAGTTACTATTTCTTGTACATTTTGGAAAACCAATTAACAGAAATTTATTAATGCTTTATTGAAACTTTACAAGAAATATTCTAGATTTTATAATATATCCTAGTCATACAATCCAAAATCTACATTCCTAGAGTCTTACTTGAGAGAATTCCATACCAATTAGAAAAAACTAAAGAATGATGAATCCAACCATAATGAATGTTTTAATAAAAGATATAGAGAATATTTTAGAATTAGATATTATCTATCAAATACATGATGTATAATGGTTCAGAACAATTCATTTAGTTCATAAGAAAACATGCCTGTCTATAGTGAGGAATGTTCAAAATGAGTTAATCCCTATGGGAATTTAAAATAGTTGGAGATTTTTTATACACTACAGGAATTTGAATCAAATCCCTAGTAAAGATCACGTACCCATTAATTTTTTTGATTAGATGTTAGAGATATTAATAATAAAATATCACTGTTTCTTTTTATATTAATTTTTAGGTTACTTCCAATTTCCCATTTCACTATAGGATTAAGAGAAGACTATAATTACCGATCTCTTTGGAACCTTTTCCTCAAAAATTATTCCATTGGTATTGTGTAATTACTTTTTTTCATTTTAGAGGTTCATGGTATGTAAATTTTCAAATCACATTTAGGACTTCTTTAATGTATTTTTGGATGATTATAATTTTTTTGACATTCATTTGATCATTTATTTCTAAATTTTTAAAACAAATCACTGAAAATAATCTTCTAATGAATTTTCAAAAGTTTTTTTAGTGGAAAGAATAATAGTAATTAGGAATGAAACATAATATAAATTTATATGGATAGATAAATAAGAAATTTAAGTGATAAACTTTTTACTTACTCAACCAATTTGAGCCTTATTATATATTTCTTAGAAAATGTAGGTTTGTAAAGAAGGTTTATCAAGGATTCCAATTATATTGATATCCAAAATTCTAGCTTAAATTTTAAGGATATTGACTTTTATATGAATGATGAGTGAAATGAATATTTTAATGAGTAAAAAAAGATTAATGTAGAGTGGAACCACCACTAATCAAGGATGAACCTTTTTAGATTCTTTTTAATGATTCCAATTATATTATAGTACTAGTTCTATCGCAAAATATTGATGGTAAATCTCATGTTCTTTTCTATACTTACATAACCTTAAATTTTTTCCATCTCAATTACACAACCACATTATATGGGATTCATGAAATTTTCTTACTCTGTCCAAATTCAAATCTTACTTACTTCAAAATAATGTTTTATTTTTCTATAATCATTAGGCTCTTTGGTAATTGATGAATAATAATAAAGAATAATTCATGCTAGTTATATGGATGTTATGACTTCATGAGATCTATCAAAATATCAAGGATAAGAAATACATGAGAAATAAATATCTAATCACCTGAGTAGGATGATCTACAAAGAAAAAGTAGATATTTTGGACCACGCACCAGTAAATGAAAACATTTCACGAGATTAATTGTACTTGATTGAAGGAGAGGTGTCATGATATTTTGAAATAGTTAACTATTTGGTAACTTCCAACATAATATATCATTTAAATCCTTAATAGATTCAATGAATAAAATTTGAATCAAAATTCCACATTTGGGAAGATCTATATAGGTGGAAAATCTGCAATGATCATGTTATAAGGATATGATTACCAAAAAGTGAAATTTAATCTATTTTCAAATTTTCTACACTCAAGGATATGAAGGAAACTTAATACATCAAAGGGAAAAAAGAAATGTTTTATAATTGGAAATTTATTCACCCACTTATTTTAAATTTTCATAGGAATTTTCTTAAAATGTAAGAAATTTAAATTCATTGGAAACATCATAAAGAAACAAGAAATTCCACAAAATTCACATAGTTTTTAAAAAAAAATTGAATTATAGGGACTATATTTTATGTGCCCAAGTTCCAATGTATTTTAGAAATTAATACATCTTGCTTACAGTTTATCATGTTCTAAAATGGGTGGAATCCAAGGTCAACAAAACTGATGATTCACATGTTGTGTGTGAATAATTTAGGACTCACATTTATTATTGGTTTGGAGTCCAAAGAGACATTATTATTGATCAATAGACAAAATTTTGAAATAAGATAATGTAATCTTTAATGGTAATGTATGGAGTGAACCATAAGACATCAACACCCGAATATCCATAAAATAAAGGATAAGAAAAAGCATCAACTAAGAAGATCAAAGGGATTTTAATGAAAAATGTTAAACCAAACCAAAAAATATAAGAGCTAAAAACATGAAGATGACTTATGGGCATATGTGGATGTCTGAAAAACTCCCATTAGAATGCGTTTATACATACTGGTTTATAGGAAACTATTTTATCAACTTATATAATTAGAATAAAGATACTAATGTGCTGTGAAAAATGTCAACAAGAACATGGATAGAGCTAGAAATGAGAGAATATTACAACAGTAAGAAGTTATGGAAAATTTAAGAGAGTATTTTAAAAATTATTGAATTTATAAAGAACAAATTAGAGTGGATCATGATAAATTTATTTAACAAAAAAACATTCATCAAGGGGAAAAGTTTTACATTATAAATCATGAATCCAACAGGTGTTAGGTAAAAAATTTTCCTTGTGGAAAGGCCCATTTACCATCAATCATGACTATTATTTTGGTGTTGTTCAGATTGTGAATAAAGGATAAGACAACTTTTAATGTTCTATGCCTTCCAATCTGGTTAATTCCTTTGGGCATTTGGAGGTGCTCAGAGGAGGTATAGAGGGAATGGCGCAGTTTTAATTATATAAGTATGATATGTGTTGGTTCAGGATGTGAACCAGATTCACATCATGAGATGGTGATTCACAACTTCTGTAGTCAGCCAATTTTATAGATTGGATCCTTGCTATGTGGAATCTGGGAAATGTATTCACGTCATGAAATAAGTATATGATATGTAACTAAATTTGAGTCGAGGAAATTTGGATTTTGGTGGAAAATCATCATATATGGATCTCATACCATTTTTATGATTCATGTAATTTAATCAATGGTACCCTCTGGAATTCATCTCATGAATGTGTTTCATTATGTGAATAGTTTGGGTTATAGGTTTTAAATAGGTTTTTGTTTGGATTATCCTTTACACTTTCATCCACTCTTCCTCCTCTATATTTAGGTGAAACCTAGGCACCACTAGGAGACCTTTTATCCCACTTACCCCATGGTTCAATCCTTTGGTTCTAGTGGATTCACCTACGAGATCTGTAGTAATTTATTATATCTTCTCTATGATTTTCATTCCATCATTTTTAGATATCCATTATGGTGGGGGAATTTTATTTTCGGGTGTGTGTGGGATATTTTTTTGATGACCCTTCATTGTGGTGTAGGTTGATCCAGGGTTTCCGTGTTCATTTTTGGTTTATAGGTTGTTTCTTATCAATCATGTGGTCCATGGAGAGATCAAAAAGATTCTTTGAGGTAGAGGATCCTCATTATCACTCTTTTATGTTCAATTTTTGGGATTTGAATGATTTTTCTTACCATTAGGTGGATAGTATATATCAGAATAATCATATAATTAATTGAAATTTAATAATTTTTTGTGTTGGGGGAGTTATTTCATGTTTTACTGCATCCATATAAGTTTTTGATATTTAATGGTTGCATGTTTCCAATTCTAAAAATAACAGCTATTGGTACCCGTGATTTCACTATAATTGTTATGTTGTGATGACCATTTCTAGGATTATCTATGATTGCACCCTAAACAACAGGTTAACGAATGTATATTTGGATAATAACTAGTTTTCCCAAGATTTTGGTTGGTGTGATAATACCCATGATAAATAATGATTTATTATGGTAAGGAGCCTAAAATGTTATGTAATTTATTTTGTGATGTTTTTTAGTGTGATTGTGATTTTTTTGATGCCATGTGTGGTTTGGGATTTTGTGTGTTGATGTAGGTGGTATAATGTGTTCTTTGATGTGTGGTTATATAATGTAGTGGTTGGTTGGAACAAATATGATATTGTACGATGAGGTTGTGGCGTAGTGGTTGTGGAGTAGTGGATTTCTTGTGGTATGTGGTGATCATGCTACATAACATCTAGGATGAGTGGTTGATGTGTTGAGATAGTTTGGGTGACGTGGTGTGGAGAAGATGGTGTATTTTTGGGGTTGTGGTGGTGGTTGTGTGGGTTGGGCAAGTTGTAGGATGGCGTGGTTGTGTTATATTCCAAGTTATCCATGGGATGAATTGTGATGATAAAAGAGACAAAATAGGCTGGTAAATAAACAATATGGACTAGAAAGAAATATGTGATAGATTGATTAAATGAACTGAATGAATAATTAGTAGTGTTATGTGAAATGAAATGGATAAAAAATATAATTATAAAATATTATAAGTGGGAAGTGAAATGTTTTGTGGCATGGCTACTGGTTGTGTTGTGTGTTTCATATAGTGGTTGTTAGGACCAAGCTGATAAGGAAGATTATCATATTCATATATTATCATTTTCTGTCAAAGAGGTTTATGAAGATAATAAAACACCTCACTTTGTAAAAGAGTATGATTAGACTGACCGTCTTATTCAAGAAATCAGAATCACATTTCTTAATATTGTTCATCATATTAATAAGATTGTTTTTGTATGAAAAGGCCCATCGGACTCACCATAGGTCTGGAATGAGTTTCTAATATAATAATGAAGAGAAATAGATTCATCATGGATCTAATAAGAGTTTTATGATGCTTTGATCATTATTATTTCACATATATCATAAGTTGTTTAGATAACTTGTGTTGAAGGTCTTGTGAAGGAAAGGGGGGAAAAGGTGCTACCAATCGTATTCAGGCCAATCGTATTAAGGTTAGTTTGGAAAGAAATGTTTTTGGATACTAGGGAGGTTACAATACTTTACTTGGTAAGTCATATTATTCTAAAGATAATCTTCAAGGCAATCAAATTCATGATGAAATTCATGCTTATAAGAAAAAGTTTATGGAATAAGGAAGTGTATAAAGTAAATTGTTTTCAGTCATAGATCATTGGATACAAATTTTATTAAAGGTTGGGATGCTTTACTTGATCGTAATGACTGAAACCAATGGTGTTGATTTTCATTTAGACCAAAAAAAATATTTATGTATTTAGAGAATGAATTTGATAAGTATCAGAATTAGAAAAAATAAAAAAGTTTAGTGCTAAAAATATTTTGTATCATTTTCAGAAAATAATAAGTAGAAGTGATTGAAAAAGTTTGAAAGAATTTTTTGTCTCTATCTTAATGAATAAATCAGAATGATATTTTTTTCTGAGAATCTTAATGAAAAGTTATATATTCTCCTTCTTACATTTGGTGTAGAGTAATGTAATGAAGAAACAATTATTAAACATATGATTTCATCGTAATGAGGAAATCAAACCAGGAAGATAATATTTCAGGTGGTATAGAAAAACATAATGAAATATCTTCATTTTTTTTGTAAGTGGGTCAATAAAATTGGAGTAACCAAATTCCTTTTCATAATTAATGAATTAGGAATCATAATCGCACTGATGTTTCTTAAGAAGTATTCATTTTCAAATTCACAAGTGGGTTTAGAAATCATGATGACTATTGAAATAGGGAATTATAGTGGGAAAATAAGAATGAAAAATCAAAATCAGATTGAATATTTTTTAAAAATAATGATATGATCTAAATTCGAGATATGATCCTAAATTCAGGGAATGTTGAAGAATTCAAAGAAATATATGAATTTTAAAGAGAATTGAATGAGTCAAAGAGAGATTTGAGATTTGAGGAATATTAATGATTTGGGAAATTTGGTGATGTGGGAAAACCTTTTTAGAATCCCACTTAATCAATTTTTTCATGTCTATAAAAAGAGGATAATACTTTTTTGTATTTTGTGACTTGAATTATCCATGAAATATGAGATAGAAGTTATACCATTTAAGAAAGAATGATTTTTCAGTTAGTTTTTTATTGAAGAGGTTTTTTGAACTGAAGAAAGAAAGGAAAAGAAAGAAAATAGTAATTTTAGTTTTCATATTGGGAAACTAGACTCGATTTTTCAGAATAAATAAGAAATAAGATAATATTTCTTTCATGTGGTATTTTGACAATGTTATATTTTCTTATTGTGAAATTGGACTTGAGAATTTAATTGGGGAATCATATTGAGTACCATTAAAAAGTTCATGAAGTTCTTACCTACTACTGGGTAAAAAGGTGAACAATTTTATTAAAAGTTTATGTTTTTGGGAATGTTGATCAGGAAGAAAAATAATTTTATTGCATCATTTCATGGTACCTGAATCACATGCACTATTGTATTGAACATAGTTCTACACACGTGTAAATAAATATCCTACTCTTTTTATTCCACACAAAAGGATTGTTTCTAATGGATTGTGTGGTATTGGATTATTTATAAACCACACCAAGGACTAGATAATATTGTTTATTAGTGAACCTATAAAATTATTGTGTTCTTATGGGTATGTGTTAGATTTTATTTTTAGAGAAATAAATATTTAATAGGAGTCAAATTTTGTGTCTTGAGAAATTAAACTTAGAAGAAAAATATATTATTGACTCACCACATCCCCCTCTCAGTGATACTTGAATCATGGTTGTGTGATCTAAGTGGTTGTAGTTGAAGTGAATTTGATTTATGTTATGGTGGTAGTGATTTAGTGTGATATATTGGGGTTGATGTGAACCCATTGGTTGGATATTTTTTCTATCTACATACCATGTATGTTTATTTTATTTTATACATTCCCCAACAAAGTTTTATAACATTACTAATGATCAGAGGTAATGAGTTTCGAGTGTTTTCCCCAATATCTAGGATGGTGGTGATACATATATTTGACTACCCGCTCTCAAACTATATTCCTTCAATAGTAGTGATATAGGTTAGTGTTAGATATTACCTAGTGGTGGTGATATGGGTTGGTGTTGGAGATTACCAAAAAGTAGTGTGATGGCCTAGGTATCTTCGGGTGATGTGTGATATGTTAGAACATGTTTCTATGGGGGATATGTAATGTGATTTGATATGATATGTGTTGGGGTCACTCGTTGTAGGATGAGTTCAGGAAATGTATTTTCTTCACGTTCATAATAGCTTATTTCCATAGTTCTTGATGGGATGTGATGTGATGTGATAGACCTTGTGTCTATGGGTGGGATTGGTATGATAAGAAGGATCAAGAGTTTGTGGGTGGGATGTGATGTGATGTGATATCATGGGTGTCTACAAGTGTTATGTGATGTCATTTTATGTGGTTTGTGTGGAATGGATGGGAACATGGTATATTCGATGTTGGGGTGTGGGAGTGAAAAATCAATGGCGAAGAAGCAGTGGGGCGCCTTGCCTTATTATGATCTCAAAGATACATTATTATATTGGATTCTAGATTTGGTGATTGAGAAATGTGATTCTAGTTTTGGTTAAATGACCTGTATACATTCTTGTTAGTTCTATTATTTCTTCACTAATGCATTATCATTCCCTTTTCACATGTGCACTTGAGGCCTTGATTATATCTCTACTGAGTATACCTTTTATTCTCACCGTATGTATATAAACTATTTTTCATGTATATAGGAGAAATTTAGGGACTATGATAGACATTACTAGATTGGGTTGGGTTTATTGTTAAGTCTCTCCCATATAATTGTAATTTGGAATATTTAAAGACTTTTATATGTATTAGTTTTACTTTATTCATCGATTTTATGATGATTTTTAGTTTAGATTTATATTATTTGATGGATTTATTTAGTAAGTTTTTATCTTATCACCTTGTTATAATTAATTATATATAGCGTAATTCCTCCCATGGTATGAGATTTTAATACCCTCAGTACGAGTACCCAACCTGACGCCTACTGGAGGTGGGACTTGGGGTCACTATCTCTCTCCCCTCATTATGGAATCTTTGTTAGGATGGTGTCATGACAGAGTGGTATTAGAGGTTTTGGTTGCTAGATTTGATGTATTATGGATTTAGGAACATTGAGGTTTTCATGGGTTTGTATGGAAATGGTCTCAGTTTTCCTTGGTGTGTGATATAGTCTATGGAGACTAGCTAGGACATGGGATTATAGCCCCCCCTGTGATCTAGTGTGTAGAATCTAATCTTATTAAATAGATAAGTGAGGGGAACCTATTTGTAGGGAAGATTCCTATGATAGGTTCATGCATCATGATTCTTTGTGTTTAGGTATGAAATGGATTTTTTGGGAAAATAATATGAATTAAATAAATAATATTTGATAAAATTCCATGATACTTAGCATAGGGCATTCACTTTTTTCAAGAATGGACCTAATTTTTAATTAATGGTTTACTCAAAAATATGTTCCTAAAAATGATTATTTGTTTTATTGTTGGAGGATATTCCAGATGTTGGGGGATGTGTCATGGTAGCAGGATTCACGTTCCTTTCACCGACAAAGTTTGGGTAAGTATAAGGGAGTGTCTTTTATCTGGGGATGAAGTGCTAGTTGGAATACCTTGAGATACATTTTGTTCTAATATAATAATGAGATGATTTTCGGGTACCAATGGAAGTTAGTCATATGATAGGAGTTATGAATTAGTGGTGAACTTTATTTCATGGTGATTATAACGAGGATGATGTGTTGTGGCCCAACATTCTAATGGAGTTCTGGGTAGAGTTCCTTTCATCTATGACGGGGGTTGCTAAGTGGTAGGAGTTGGTATCCCTATAACAGGAAATATTGAGTGTGTAGAATCTTGGGATCATGTTCAAGGACATCATGCGCCTTTCCCTAGATGTTTTATCATATGATTATTCTAGAGCGTGGAAAGTGGAAGATGATTTTCACCTAGCGATCGTGTAAGTGGTCACCCTATTTATCCTTCCAATGTATCTATAGGTGAAAAAAATATGATTTTATAGATTAGATTCTTTCCTTCAGAGTTGAGCCTTAAGACAATGTCCAATAGGGTGTTATGAGAAGCAATGTCTTGGGAAATAGTTTATGGGTGCTCGGGATGTCAGGGTTCTATTCACTGGGGAACCGACAGTTTCAGTTTCTTACCCATCTAATGAGGAATGATGGTTAATAACCACATACTAGGGTTTTTGGTTTCCATGTTATATCTATATGATATGTGGGAACTGTTAGGCTTAATGGCTAACTACTAAGGTAGGTCAGTTTCAAATGGGCTGTTAGACCCCTTTTTAGCAGTAGAAGGTTCCTTTAAGGCAGTTTTAGTGGTAGGGACAACATTTTGTAGTTCATAAACCAAGGGAATGCATAATTAGAAGAGGGAAGCCTTTTGATGGAATCCATTAGTAAGGAACCATGCCATAGTGTGGTCATGGAGTTTACAAGAAGTGAAGTAGAGGAGTTGTGTGTGGCCAGATGCATACGTTAGAGGTGGTAGTTTCTATAGATCCATGAGTCATTCATAGTATGATCATTTTATCATATACCCTTTTATTGATTCATTTGATTCATGGAGCCTTGCACTCCTTTGTTTCTACAACATTAGTCTATTCATTGGGACAAAATTTTGAGAGTTTCCGATTCACCCTGGTATTATCCATGTTGTTTGGAAGTTAGTATTCCTTATATGATGTGTTTTGGGGATATAGACTTCCGATAGAGAAACACCAGTCAATGGTGGACTACTTCTTATTGAAGATATATTGATACAATGTTATCCTCAGCATGGATTTTCTATATTATGTGTATGCAATAATTGATTAATTTTAGAGAAGATATTTGTTTTTTGTTGTGGAGTGTAGTGACTAGTATTAATTAGAGAGAGAGGTTATTGGTTGTGTGATAGGAAATTGGAACCTTTTTTTCATAGTTTGAAGAGATGTTAGTAGAATTTTCAGTGGAGTGTGTTTTCAGGTTTGTGGGGGATTTCCTAGATGTTTTATAAAGGAGGTTATGAAACTTCCTCCTCAACCCAATGTTGATTTTTGGATATATTTTCAACCCGACACTTCTTTAATTTTGATGCCTCCTTATCGAATGGAACCTATAGAGTAACATGAGTTAAGGCTATTGGTAGATGATTTGGTGTATATGGGATTTCATTTGACCTAGTTTATTCTCATGGGGTTCTCTATTGTTGTTCTTCAATGTGGACTCCCACCAACTGAGTATCATAAAATCCATAATGGATGAAATATCCAAATAATGGCCATTATTTTCTCTACAAAAAAGGAATAGAATGTGGCCAAATTGCATGGATTGCACAATCTTTAAAAGGTCATGTGATCTCATGACCTTTGGAAGGTCATGAAAACAGGTCATTTGGAGTGCATGATCTCTTTAATATCATAAAAATACCCTTTTATAAGTCTCCATGTTCTTGTTAAGAAAATCATAAAATTTATGATGATCATGAGATGGATGTCAGGCGATAACCTCCGTGTCACACAAATTTTCAACCAGAAGGCTCCTTACAGTCATTCAAATCCCTAGTAAAATAATGGATGACAATTTGAAAATGAAGAAACCTTATGTAGTCGCTGATATTCATGTGTTTCACTTATGTGATTCACAAGACACTACAAATCCCATGATATCAAGTCTACCTTTTCAAAAAAGTGCTTATTGACATGTCTCCTTCATCATGGTAAGGGTCTTGAACATTTCAATTTTATTATGCGTTATCCCTCTTGCTCCTTAAAAAATCATAGGGGATTCATCCATGGAAATTCACATGCATCAATACAAGACCCATTATTAGTCACGCAATTCATTTCAGGAAAGGAGAGTGATTGTATTCTACAACACTCACACAACAACATAAGATCCCTTGACATTGTAAAATAAATAATAAGATAAAAAGGGGAAATAAAAAAAAGAATCTTATGAAGAGAGTATGTTCTTTCCTTCACGTGGAAGAGTTCATATGCACTGGGTGATCTCTATTGACCTCCTGCATGTCGATTGGGTCATGAAAAAACAAAAATAATATAACATTGTACAAACCTAAGTCACATATTCAATAAATCAAGGAATATGGAATGAAAAATATGAGACACTTGTGAGAAGACAGATACACTAATCCTCTTGTGCTTCGCATGAGCAACCCAAATCCTGGAACAACACTGGGACATGTCACCCAAATCATGTGACATTACTTTTTATTGATAATTAGACCATATTGTGTCCCTTATATATGTAAAATAAATTCACATGATTCCATCTGATCATTCCATCCATGTCTTGTGAATTACTCTTGGATTTCCATCCAAATCTTGTGAAAAACTCCAAACATGTCTCCCAAGTTATGCAACAACATCAGGACATGTCAGCTAGGTTTCACGATTTCACCAGGACATTTCATTTATATCTGGAAAATACCTATAGATAAGTCACCATAGATCATGTTATTGTCTTTGGATATGTCTATACATCCTTATACATTCTTGGAAGACAGCTAGGACAAGTCACACAATGCACATAGGGCATGACACCCAAGTCATTTTAAGTCCTCTAGCTTGCCATACAAACCTTTTGAAGACCTCTATACATGCCTGACATATCATGCATTGGAATTAGGACTTGTCAGCTAGGTCTCATGATGTCACTTGGACATGTTATCCAAATCATGCGACACTATCCAGACATGTCAACCTTGATCATGATACATCCTATGGGAATGACAGGCAGATCATGTGACCCCCTCCAAACGTGGTATCCAATTCATGTGACACCCCTGGAAATTTGATCCTTGATCATGAAATGACCTAAATACAATCCATTTAGCTTATATGACATTCTTAAGACAAGTCAAACTAAATCATGTGATTGTATTTACATATGTCTACTAAGAAACCAAGACATGTTCATACATCCTCAAACATGTCAGACAGACAATCAAGCATATTAGGTAGAAAATTAGGCATTGTCATGTGGACATATCATGTCCTGATAACCTTGTCTAGTAGATATGTTTGGGAATACCTCCAATAGAACTAAAAAGAACTATAATTCATAATATAACTAGAATACATAGGATGCCTCCCAATGGCCCAAGATCAAATAGGAATCCACCTCAATGTAAGTATCCCCATGTATATGACATTCCAACCATCAAGACCCAATCTCTCCCATATTCATATCTTCCTTCTTTATCCACTGGCATAATGAGAATGTAATTGAACTTTGATGAATATGATTCCTTCTACAACAAGGATACATTAGACACCTTCCTAAGGCCCAAGCTCGATATAAAACATCCAGAGCTATGCTTCAGATCATAATTCCCACATCCATATGTAGTGAGACTAATTACATTATATCCCTTGATTCTCCTACTGAGTATGAATCAGGTTGGATTAGGGATTTTCAATGATAACATCATTCACATCATGATTCCCCACAAGACAGGGAAGCCTCGGTGTGTGATCCCCAATTATTGGAATGATATGACTGCCCCCATACAAGGGCATCCACCTCTAGGTAAGTCCTAATGGCATGATCTAACTACGATGAATCTAATTCCTAGTATAACCAGTATACATATGATTCTCCCTTGAGGATTGATCTCAATACCAAGTGCTAGAGTGCCCCCATATATTTCATTTTTTCATGAAATTAAACTGCACTATTTCAAAGAACTATGTGGTTTTTGATTCCTTCTATAATTAGGATATGTATGAAACCTTATGGAGGTTCAATATCATAATCGATATATTAATCACCTCCCTGGATGGATGTAAACTTCAGAGTGTCAAAATATATGACTTCAAAAAATAAGTAACTACCCTTTAACATGAAATGAATGAAGATCCTAGGATATATACATATGGAATCATTTATATACACCTTAACCATTGAAGGATTTATCACTTGATCATTTCTTCAGGGTAATTTTTCTCATATTGGGATTAGGAAGAGATTCATAAACATATCATAAATAAATCATAGAGTCTAGAAGTATACAACAATTACCCAAAAAATGGTTTAATGATCTCAACCTCCCATCCTCTCAACCATTATGAGTTTTTATGTATCATAGGGTATAAAACCTCATTTGACCACCTTCCTTTTCAAAGAAGGTCTATACGTAGTTATGGATATCATAACTATTGGTAGTTTTTATAGAAGATCAAGAAATGCTTAGCCTAATGCAGGTGATTGTTCTAGAAATTAACCCCCCCTCCACATACAATTAAACATCAAGAAAATCCATCCACATGTTTTCCCAGGAAACAAAAAAATGGTAAACCTGATGTCAAATCATTTAATTACGACATATTCTTTACAAGATTAAAAATGAATGATTTTACTATTTCATTGGACCTTTTTTCCCTACCATGTCGGTGATTTTTTAAATGAATAAAAAATGGTGAAATTGACATGAATCTCTCAAATTAAAAAACGATCATTTTATCGTGTTTCGGCCCATTTTTGTTTGCATATCCTATGCATAAAAAAATGGCACACCTAACATAGATCTTTAAAATGAAAAAATTAGGGGTTGATACTATATATCAAGGTTTATCATGTAATAAGTCTATCATTATTGTGAAAAGTCCACGAGATCAAAATGGTCATTTCAGGAATAAGAAAGGAAAATTATGTTACCCGTACATATTTGACAGAGCATGCATCAAGCCTACGGTGATGCACTAATTTGAGACCGTATTCCTTTTTTTTCTATGTGAATGATGATACTGCTCTCAGAAAGAACACCCAACCAAATATCAGGCCTTTATTAGAAAAATCATTTGAAAATCAACTATGACGGTAACCCCTATGTGACACAAAATGAACTCAAATGTCCAACACCTTCTGCGTCATGTGGAAAATGAAATAATATGGGAACAACAACAACATAGTACATTCATAAAACACGAGGCTACATATGAGGGTCTCAAAACACTAAATTTTATATGTATTCATCATCAAAATAAATCTGAATCAATGTAGGTGCTGCTTGTTTCCACCACTGATTGCATTGGAAGTCTATCCCTAGAGTGAGACAATCACAACCTTCTATATATGATGAAGTTGGATTAAAGAGTCAACTATTAATCCCATATCTTTTAGGAGACAATGAGGAGGGATCTTATTAATCGTTGTCTCCATCACCATCCCATTGCTTTCCCTCAATCGCATGTTGAGAGCACCACCCAACACATTACCACTTCTAATGCCCATGCACAAGCCACAATGAAGACCCCTAGGGTGCAGAAAGATTTGGGTAACTGGGAGTGGGCTCATATTACCGCTTTTAATGAAGTATCTCATCAACATATTTCAGTAAGAGACCACAAGAAGGTTCAATTCCCTACTCAGTCAGAGTTTGTTTGTAGGCATATTTCTGTAGCAAGCATGGGGGAGGCACATATCCCCCCTCCCACATATGATTCCCATCAGCATATTCTGATGGAACAAGGATAAAATTTGTCTCATATCCATGATTCTATTGAAGAAATCTACCAATATATATTATAGATAGAAAATATTTAGGCTTACATTACTGCACACTTTTATAAAGTGTCACTGTATTCTATAAATAGTTGAAAAACTACATTGAAATATTTTGACACTGGTAAAGATGCAGGTATAGGTTTATATTTCTATCCCTACATCTGAGGAATCCCGACACTCTGATCATCATGAACAAGTGGTTTTGACAGAGCAAGCGCACATTCTTTCTCCCATCCAAGATGATTATTTTCATATAATAGATGAATAATGTGGCATGAGACTAGGCTCATACTCTCATTCCAACAAAGTATTTACAAGTGAGGGGGAATCATGCCTTAGGATAGGATCATATTCATATTGGTAAATATTGGTGGTATACTCTATGGTCTCAGGGTATGGATTGTATCCTCATTCTGACTGGGGAATGCCATGTGAGAGAAAAACATTCATTAGTAAAGGCTCATATTCTTGTCCAAAAAGGCTGAAGTCATAATCTAAAGTCTTAGGATTGGGCTCATATCCCAATTCTAATTGGGAATCAAAATGTGAGAGAGGAACATTTTTCCAGGCTAGCTAATATTCATATCAGTGAAGCTACATGGAATATTCTAGTAGCTCAAAAAAATCCAAGTACATATCCCTAGTTCTATTGATGAATGATCCAAGGCTATATATTAGGAGGCCCATATCCAATATCCCATTTTAGAGGTCCATCAGTATATTACGGTGGTGAATTCATATTTAAACCATGCTCATATCCCTACTTCAGCTAGGTTTGACCTACATATTCTGGAAACCACCCATTGGAAAGCATTTATTCCTACAAATAATGTAGAAGATCATTGTGTTACCCTATTAGATTCATATAAGTGGGATTAAACTCCCAAAACACTATAAAATTAGCAAAATATTCTAGAATGTCTCATACAATGAGATCATATCGCTAAAAAATCCCAAAAGTTAGGTCAACATATTCTGGCCACGACAAAGAATAATGCTCTTATCCCTAATATTCTCAATGATAATGTCTTTGGGGTTGTTTGAGACAATTCTCGACACCCCAAGTGACCATTACCCCTTAAAAAATAAGTTTATGGTGATAATTACCATGATAGTCTTCCCCATGATAATGTGGAGATGGATCAGAGGGACTCAACTACAAACATCCACTATGATTATCCTCCCCACAATGACATCTCCCACAGACTAGGAAATTCAACCCTTTCCCATCAACTATCATATAGAGGGGTGTTAAAAACATAGATAACTTCATAGAGAGAGGTTATAGAAACATCGGGGTTAAAAATATAGAGTTCCCCATCAACATACAACAACGCTTCACCATGGTCAGTATGAGACCCAAAGGAGCATCCTCTACGGTCTGACTAGGGGGAGGTGGGTAAGCCTGATAAATAAGAAGAAGACATTGAAATATAAATATATTTATCTAGAAACAACGTCCCTAGTATGTTCTGGCCTCTTTAAACTTAAGACTATGAGATCCCAGATGAGATGGAGAAGAAGTGCATGCCTTAACTAAACCAAAATATTTCAGAACCTCATCAAGAATTGAAGGATATAAACCTACCTTATATAGAATATGAGGGTCACCTTTATAACATCATGATACTATATTTTCATCAAGAATTGGATTCTATCTTCATGGACCAAGACCCAAACTTGGAAAATCAGAGCGTAAATATATAACACGCTTTCCATAATTGCATCATTACTCTTTGGAAACTGATCACAGAAACCTCATCATGTATATGTGTAAAAGGATGGGGAAACTATCGAGAATTGCACTTCACTACACCACTGGAATATAAAAACTCTCTAGACATAGTGTCATGTAATTTCATAGCCTCCAGTGAAATCAAGGGACTGAGTAACACACAATCCAGGGGGACACTAAACTGGAATGCCCCAACATTAATGATTCCACAACATTTTGAGTAGAGGGAGTGGATTTCCAGAAGTTCATTAAACTATGAACCTCGAAACAATGAGAACACATTTTAGAAATGGAATTTTAAGTTTCATTCAACTAAATATTTTCATTTATAAAATGACTATTGTCATCATCCTCCATTACATCCAACTCATACATGATCATAGCTGCACCAAATCAAGCAAGTCATAGTATTATTTTTCAAAACAGTACCCCGGGACTGAACCTAGACCACCAGACTGAAAGAATATTTAACACTAACTCCACCCCTTGGTTCATCAATCTCTAAGAGGATTCATGACATATCCAAAGCTTCTATAAACCAACTCCATCCTACTAGGTTGGAGGAATTTTTATCTCAATAGCTATCTCTAGGTCCATCATCCCCTAATACGGTTTGGGGGAAATCAATGACGATTACTTACCAACCCCAACACATAGGGTTAGGAGCATTTATATCTCAATTAATGTCCCATGAGTCATCAAATCCTCAACCGAAACCATCATATCCTCAACAACAAGATCAACAAATGATAATTGTGGCCCCAAATAGTCCATATCCCTTAGGTATTGGGGAATTTTCATAATCTTCGTCACTATGGATAGATTCAGACTTCTCCTATTTATGAAGTTAATATCGATAGTTGGCATCCCATCTATTCATTCAACAAAAAGAATAATCTCTCATACTCAGGGTATGTTAAAAAACGACCAAAAAATCCATCAAGGTCACTACTACTAGTCCAATATGAAAGGAACATATGATGAAAGAATTCAAACCCCACTTGGGGGTCATAAGACGAAAAAGAACAATATCAAAAAGGGTTCGAAAAGAAAACCTGATGCAGGTAGTGCAGAATCATCCTATTGTGTTGATAGGAATGTGATAAATACCATTTTCTGATACACCTCTAGTAATGAAATAACCGTCAATACAACATATAATGTGGATCAAGATGAAAATATAGAGGGATATAATGTGGAAAATATACCCTGAGAGGTGGTTGATCTTGATGCACCGACTAAGGTTTCATGAGGTCGAAACAATAAGCAAATCCAAAAACCAGAAAATCCAAATATTTATTTTACACCTCTATGATGAAAGACTATAAAACATAATGGGTAAAAAGTGATCATATCCCTCTAATCACCCAAACTATCTGAATTTCATTCCATAGAGGAGCAGTTGAATAAATATGAGAATGAGATACAAAATCTTAGACAACTCAATGAGGATCTAGTCAGGGGAAATATTCCCACTAGATATCATATTTAGGATGAGATGAATATTCCTCCTCTCATACATCTATAATGAGTCTATCCTCGTGAAAGAGTTGAGTCTGGGTGTCATACTAGCTCTGGATCCATGCATCCAGTCTATATGTATGAAGAAATTGAAAATGACCATGAATTCACTTCATTTTGGAGATATCCAATCTATCATCTGGGTGATCATTAAGTATTATAATTAATTGAGAATCAGTGGGAGATAAAACTAGGGCCACTTCATCAAGCCTCGCCCACTCCCTAAAGATGATAGTCAAGTCATACAGTAGTACCTTCCGAACGGCTCAACTCCATTGAATCCCTGGATAATCAAATGGAGTCCATGGAAGGGAGTAATTCCCCTTCTAATCCTATGAGAAATTAATATTTTCAATGGGTGGATACCACTTTTCCCCCACCCAATTTTATAAATCCAAAATTCTCCAACATTCATCGATCGAGAGACACTGAATATCATCTCATGAACTTCATGTCCAAATCTGATCTGATGATAGACCTTTGAGATCATCAGAATTCAACCAAGATGAGGTTTTTTTGTACAGAATCTAATAGTTCCATCTTTGCTTTTGTATAACTATCTTCCAGCAAGGTCTGTTGTAGGATGGGAATATCTTGATCATCAATTATTTTACCCTTTCATATCTATGATAGTTAAGAAAAAAATTGTTGAAATTTCTAAGTATAAGCAACATGAAAATGTGATAGTATCATACTTCAAATCCATATAGAGAGGTTTATCCTATTCACTTAGAATATGTCCCTAATTAAAGAAATTTCTATAACATTGTGTTAAAAATATCTAAGATAATATAATGACACCTCTCATCCAATTTAAATATATAGTTATATTATTTTAGTATGCAAAAAAAACATTTGGAAGATTTCATTTTCTAGACCTAAGCTATGTCTGAACTCATACCCTTTTCATAGGAAAGAATTATCAAAAATTTAGAGACTACCACTTTTACCCACAAACCAATAACAGTTCTCATCGAAGCACCTGGGAAGGCCTCGAATTTCCTCGCACCTCCCACATATTGGAATGAGAAATAAACTCACCCACATTCATATGAACAAAATAGATTAGAGCCACAAGGGATTTAATGAATAAATGAATAAAATATAATACTTTCGGTATGATCAATACCATGATTATTTCTTTATAGATATTGATAATATCATGCTTAGGCTTCCACATCCCAGGAATCCCAATGACATCATCCTCACTGACCATCCTGACTACTACCCTTACCATAGAATGTTGGATCAACACAGCTAGGATTTATTTTTATTTAAAGATGTACTCTAAAAATGGTTGATTAAGGAAAGGTGATGATGGAAAACTCCTCGACATGGGTGACTTCTGTAACAGTCACCCAAACAGAAGAATAAGGTTATTAGAAAAAAAATCGTTCTAGGCATGGGTAGAAGATTGAAAATTAGATGACTTGAAAGAAATTTGACTAAGCTCATTCCAACCAAAGAGGATAGCTTCATAGAACCCTAATGATACTATCACCAAGTTTGACCCCATAAAATTTTCCTCCCATAGGTTAGCATGGACATAAAACATATGAAGATACATAAGAGAAAAAATTATATTCAGCTATGATGTTGGCTCTAACTCTTGTAGATTTCATTCCTCTAACATTAGAATCATAGGAACCTCCCTACAAAAAAGGAACCCTCATTGAATGAAGAGATCATATTTGGTTCTATTATCACAATACACTTGAAACATCCCTTCTCATATGATGAATATGCCTTTAAATATGAGTATAACATACCTGACTTGGAAGCCAGAGACCGAAGGCGCAGGTGCCGAGGGTACATAGGACAGTGTGGGTGTAGTTAGACATAATATTTCATACAGTTCCCCTTAGAGGACATTTATAATGTTGAGACCCATGGAAAATCAGTCAAATTAGACCAATATAAAAATGGAAGTTTCCCAAAATCCTCCTATAGTCTTCTATTATTAGTTATCTTATATGACCATCTTGTAAGGGTTTGATCGTCCGATCAACCCAAACAACAGGGAAGGCTGATGAGACTTATGCCATAAAAAAAGATACTCCCAAATCATATTCATTATAACCAGGCCTATTTACCTCAAATTACCTATAATTTTAACTACATAATGAGGAGGAAACTCAACTTAGTATGTGTCGGATTTTAGTATAAAAATTATGACCTTCTGATATAGATGTTATCTTTACTAGAAAAACTCTCAATCCTAAATGTGCTCAATCTTTCAAAATAACTTAGAGTGGAACTTGTTTAAGCCCTCTAGATCCTACATAAGTCTGGGTAAAGTAATAACAGTTTAGGTTTATCAAGTAGATACTATAGAATCAAAATTTAATGTCATCATATTCTTCATAGAGAAGGATCAAGAATAATTCATTCAAGGACACATTAGACCCATATATGTTTCTGGATGACTCAATAATGTCGACATCCAAAGTGATCAGAATGAAAAAGGTTATTGGATCAACATCATCTCTATTTTGACCCCACAATGTTATGAATATATAGAATCTAGAATATCTCCCATAAAGATAACCATTCAATGGTATGATAAAATAAATTAAAGACCTCCATGGAGGATCAAACAGAAAGCTCAGTTTCAGGATATCACATATAATGATCATTTCATTATTATCCAGCAAGGCAACATATATAACTTCCTTCTTCGAAGTCTTTTTTTTCATATCCATGTGGTAGTACCTTCAACATTTCATCATTATATGAAATACCCCATTGGTAGATAGGTTATTATACTACATGGTGACAATACCCCCTTCGAGTCTGGTGAAGCCACATATGTGGAATCAAGATTCTGTAAAAGGGATGGAAAACAAGAAATGGTGGATGAAAATGTACAAGTTTCATCCCCTAATAGCATTGGGACCTCCCTTGTGAATCCTCAGAGTATTATCAATAGTGATTATGTGCTACCCATAAATCTAGTTAAGGAAATAGAATCAATCCCAGATGTCGATGATCATTCTTTCCCCAGTGATAGTGTAAAATAATTTATTCTCCTGAGACTCTACAATGACACTGGATGTTCGGGATGACAATGTCTCTTCCCATGGCCTCTCATATCCCAATAGTGATAGAAATACCCTTAGATCACCTATTTCATATTAATGTTATCTATAAAATGATAGGTGGATGAAGAAAGGGATGATCTTAGGAACAAAACTTTGGTATTTGTGGAGTGAATCTCTACCACCATATGTGAGCTCGTGTAGGTAAATATTGGAATGGAAGAAGACATGCAACTTACATTGATTATATCCACCATGCATCTAAAATAACAAGATCTGTGTATTTCATTTCTAAAGAAACATTGATATTTATTTTCGTCAAATTATACAAAAATTCCCCAACTGAATCAATATGTGGCTACACACTATCTCAGCTTACCTAATGACCATATAGGATTCATGTTGGCAGCTAGGAGGATGCATCCCTTGTAAACTACTAATGTAGAGGAAAAATTTGGAAAACTGACCAAATACGATTATTTTTTGGATGTGAAATACCCAAGATGGCTCACCACCATCTTTCCTATAAAGAAAATAAATGTAAAGATTACGGTCTACATAAATTTTAGAGACCATATTCAACATTTATTGAAAGAAGATTTATCATTTTCAATCAGATTAATCATGATCGATGCCACATCAGACTTCTAATACCATTCCTTTATGGTTTGGTACTTGGGGTGAAATCAAATAAATATATCCCTAGAAAATGGAAAATTAATTACCTTCAAAGCACCCTAGGGGATATTTGGCTATCTATTAATGACCTTTGTTTAAAAGAATGTTGTCAATACTTATAAATATATAATGCATAATATATTTAAAAAAATCTTGGGATGAATAGTTTAATGTTATGTCGATGACCTTTGGGTCAAGTCTTCATATCATTATGATCACATCAAAAATCTTCAAAAAGTCTTCAATAAGATGTGGAAGTATAATATGAAGTTGAATTAACTAAAATTTTCTTTTAGCATAACATATGGGAAATTACTTGGCTTTGTGGTACACCATTATGGCATAGTGGTGAACATAGAAAAGTATAGTTCAATTATGGAACTATCACCCCCTTAGAATCATAATAAAATTATGGTTATCCAAGGGAACCTCCCCTACATTCATCATTTCATAGCCAACCTGTGTAGAAAATCCATCCCCTTTACCAAGCTAATGAAGAAGACAGGCATCTACCAATAGGATGAGGAATTACAAGTAGCCTTCAGGAGTCACGTGTAGTATATTGTTCACCCACTAGTCTTAATTCATCTACTGTAAGGAAATCCACTCATCTTATATGTGGATTCCATGGAATGATCACAAGGTTCACTCCTCACATAGAAAAATGATGCACGAAATGAGAAAAGAATCTACAACCTCAGTCAATGGATGATAGGAACTAAAACCGGATATTCAGATGTCAAGAAGAACTGATTCACACTAATCTTTATAGAAACAATGTTTGGGAATTACTTATAGCACCACGACATACACTTGATCTTTTTTATTGACTTGATAAATTACATATTTGATTTTCTGATGCTGACCTATCATTTGGCCTAATGGGCAGTCATTCTGCAACAATATGACATCCCATTTTTTTCACATAAGTCAGTGAAAGGAAATTCCTTGACTAATTTCCATGATTAACATCCTTCCCCATAATGTAAACTAGTGGAAACTATGTTCCCATAAAAGGTGGTTATCTATGCTCATTACACCCCCAAAAAATTGGAGATTTAATTTTATGGAACCTATCAAATCCCCGACAGCAAAATACTATAAAAGCAAAAACTCAATCACATTGGATTAGAGATTTTATTTGTTTCTCTAGACAAAGAAATTTTTTCCTACTTTTTATCACTATCTAAAGGCTTCACAAATAATTTTTTTCAATACCAACCCCTCAATGTTGTCTGAGAACTATCCCTACATTAGCAGATAGCATACCTAAACATCAAAGGTCATTCAGATCTAGTGCTAAATAAAATTAATGGTGAATATTCCATCAAAAATAAATAAGTTGATCCTATCATTGGGTATATTAGAGGGAAAATGGCAGATTTATCTTTTTATCCCATGTTACATCATGTCCCTTGATCATAGAATTCTCATACCGATGCACTAGCTAATGCATCCACAATCCTGGACCCTGATCAGAAGGAAGAAATCTTTGGTATCACACACAAAAAAGATGGTCTCATAAATCACCATCTATGACATGGAAGAAATAAATCAAGTCAACATTTCCCAAGAATGTGATGAACTAGTATCCACACCTATATGGATGGAGACCATATTGAATATCATTAAAATGGGATCCTGATGGAAGACTGATCTAGAAGAGAACAAATTCATTTTTGAACAACGAACTTTACCCAATGGGATGGTCCAGATGAGAAACAATCCCTCTCCGAGAAAGGCTTTGATGAAATCCTCCTTAGATGCATAGAATAATGTGAGATTCCCACTATAATGGATGGTGTACATGCAGTCTCCTACAGTGACCATTAGTCTGGGACTAGGCTCTCCCATCAAATTAAGAGGTTTAGTTACTACTGGAAAACCATGATATAGGACTATGTGGAATTCACCAATAAATGTCATGCAAGTAATATTCAATAAAATATCATTCATCAACCCCCATAATTTCTAAATATAGCTAAATATTTTTAGCCATTTTTCATTTGGGGAATTGATGTTGTGGGTCTATATCCCCCAACCACAACTAAGAAGTTTTAGTACATACTTACTACTGCTGAATTCTTTTTAAAATGGTTTGAGGCAACATCCCTCAAGGAAGTCGAGAAGAATAATATCATCAACTTTGTGATGTCAAATATCATCACCATATTTGGAGTACCTCAAATGTTATTATTAGATAATAGAACCAACTTCTGCTCTACACAGATGAATAAATTATTCCATGAGTACAACATCATGTACATTATCATGCAATAGAAAATGAAAAAATAGAGGCCTTAAATAATACTATATACAACATACTCCAAAATACGGTGAATAAAGGCAATAATTCCTTGCTGAATAAGCTCATCCATGCTTTACGGTCCAACTATACCACCATGTGAACTACTGTATGAGAAACTCTATATTCACTGTTGTATAGAACTGAGGTAGTGTTTCCCATAGAATTATATTTTCCCTCGCTAAGAATATATATCTGTGGAATATTCTCAAATAATGAGCAATATCAAAAGATTCTATTTGAATTAGAGTGTCTTGATGAGAAAATTTTGCGTACACTGCACAACCTCGAAGTCCATTAAAATCGGACCACATGATCCCTCAGTAAAAAGGATCACCTCCACACATTCATTCAAGGAGAACTAGTATTGGTTCTTATATCCCCAATGATACCATGAAAAAATCCCCCTATGTTGGAAAAAATGGGAAGGTCCTTATCTCTTACATAATTTCTATCATAACATAGATTATGTAAGTGCCCATTCCAGATAGTTGTATCTCTGAGAGGGGAGGGGTTGAATTATTGATATCTTTTTCTTTTATGTTTATTTCTTAATAAACAACCTTTGACTCCTTTTAGATACTTATTTCCTTTTTGAAAATAAATAAAACACACATCCACTGGAACATAAGTATTGAAAAGTTTCAACTCTCAAAAATAATAGCTACATCCTTAATATGGTATAGAAATGATCCAATACCACACAATACACTAGAAAAAATCCTTTTGTGTGGAATACAATGTGTAGGATATTTCATTAATCTCATGTAGCACTATTTGAACCATCCAATAGTGTAATTCATTCTTCTAAATCAAAATATGTCATACATTTTTTGTAACAAACACGATAAAGTGTTTCTTTAGCAACTTTCACAAATACGATATTTTAATAATTTTCTTCACTTTCTTTCCTAGAAGCTAGTAGAAAATTCCTAGACATTGTAATGAAAACCCAGTCTGATTTCCAAGAATGATTATTGAGTATGATTTCATCAATATGATAATATAAATATATCAAAATATGATTAAGGTAATTATAAACCACTTATATTATGAGTCTAGGAATTTTAGTACTATTCCTAGTTGAATACTATTCCCTGTTGAATATGATTACATGGTGAATATTATTTCCTAATAAATTCAATTCCAAGCTGAATATGATTTTATACTGAATAAAATTCCTAGATGAATATGATTCTCAATAGAATATGATTCTCATCTGAAAATGATTCCCTTATGAATATGATTCCTTACTGAATATGATGATCAAATGAATATAATCTTTTCTATACTCCTTTAATATTATGTCTGAAAAAATGTCATCAACAAATCTAAATATGGAAACTTGTTCTCCCTAAAAATGCTAATCTTCTCTATCTTCATTTCTGAATAGTACATCAGCATTACAAATTACAATGTACATTCACTTTTATGGGTTCCTTGAAATGGTTTGGGTAGGATTCTTAAAATGTTTCTCACTCAACCAAAATTCTCTAAAATTAAAAATTCAATCAAATTAGGACACATTTATGTCTTTTCAATTCTTCTCACTCATTTCAAACCTTCTCGAATATTTTAACAATTTTAACTTCTCCATTATATTTTTTCGTAGCGTGATATCTTTAGTGTTTTTTCCCAGTACAATTTTCATTATATGATTCTCTGGTACTGTTTCCCTAGTATGATTTTCTCAGTATTATTTCTTCAGTATAATTTATCTAGTATGGTTTTCTCAATATGATTTCTTCAATATGATCCATATATTATGATTTCTACATTATGATATTCTTAGTATGATTTTCAAGTACAATTTAACCAATATGATTTTCTTAGTATGATTTCTCTAGGACAACTCACATTTATCAAGAAATAGTCAAATTCAATATTCTTATAAATTCAGAATATGATATTCTCATACTATTCAAATTGAGATAAAAAAACTTCAACTTCAAAAACTTCCTTCATATACAAAAATCATCTAGTAATAATGAAATCCATCATAACTTTTGAATACATTAAGGATCTGATTTATCATTTTCTAACATGTAATTGAAGTTATTAGAACATCCCATTGCTCCAACAAATTTTTTTCTTTCCAACTAGACCAACTATTTATGAATATGATTTTTAGCACCTTAACTATCAATTTATTTCATCAATCACACATCATAAGTTTTCTAACATACTTATGATTTGTGAGAAATACAAGAAATTTAAGCATCATTGGATTTGTAATGAAAAGTACTGAAACATCCCATTTCTTTTATATCGGACCTAAGGTGAGATCGATGAACCTTTCCTTATAGAAAAATTCTACTCAATATGATGTAATTTCTTTATCACAACGAGTAAATATTTATGAATATGATCATTGAGTTAGAATTCCTAAATATTATTTTTGACTCACAATTCCTAAACATTATTTTTGAGTTATAGTCCATGAATATGATTTTTTAGTCAGAATCCATGAATATAATTTTTTATTCAGAATTCCTGAATATTATTTTTGAGATAAAATTCTAGAATACGATTTTGAGTCACATAATTGGGAGTGGGTTCATATTCTCGCTTCCACTGATAAAGTTTATCAACATATTTCAGCAGTAGAAAATGATAAGGTTCATATCCCTACTCACTTGGAGTAAGTATGTAGGCATATTTCTACAGCAATCATAGAGAAGGCATATATTCGTACCCCCACATACAATTCCCATCAACATATTCTGATGGAAGAAGATTACAATTGGGCTTATATCCAAGATTCAATATAAGACATTTCCAAAATATATTGGAGATTGAAAATTTTCAGGATTTCATTACTGCACAGACTTTGCTAAAGTGTCACTATATTCTAGAAATAGTTGAAGAAATACATTGGAATATTTAAACACTGGTAAAGATGAAGGTATAGACACATATTCCAACACATACATCCAGGTAATCCCAACACTTTGATCATCATGACCAAGTGGTTTCTCCAGATCAAACGCACATTCTTGATCCCATCCAAGAGGATTAATGGAATATTCTGATGAAGAATGAGGCATCATACTGGGATCAAACTCCCATTCCAACCATGGATCAACAAGTGAGATAAAAAAATACCTTAGGATAGGCTTATATTATTGTTGATTAATATTTTTATCACACTCTAAAGGCTCGGAATATGGGTCATATCTTTATTCTGATCGGGGCGTTCCAAGTGAGAGAAGCACATGCCTCTAGAGAGGCTCATATTCTTGTAAAAAAGTCTCATGTAATAATACAAAGCCTTAGAATTGTGATCATATCACTTTTGTAATTGGGAATCACCAAGTGAGAGAGGAACATTCCTCATGGAAAGCTAATATTCCAACCAGTGAAGCTACTTGGCATATTCGAGTAGCCCAAAAAACCCAAGCGCATAACCCTGATTCTGTCGATGAATGAATGAACTAGCATCCTTCAAAGGCTATATAGTATGAGGCTCATATCGTATTTCCCATTCAAGATGTCCATCAATATATTTTGGTGGGGAATTCATTTTTATACCAGGTTCATAACCCTGCTTCATCCAGGTTTGACCGACATATTCTGGAAACCACCCATAGGTAAGCTTATGTTTATAAAAATAATTTAGAAGATCATTTTCTTACCCTAAAAGATTCCTATATGTGGGATTATAATCCATCCACAATATAAAAGTATCAACATATTATGGCAGTCGTCCTATAATAGGATCATATCCCAAAACAATCCCAAACGGTAGTTCATCATATTCTGGACATGACAAAGAATATGGCTCATATCCATAATATTCTCAATTTAAATGTCCTTGGGGTTGTTCGAGACACATTCTTGACTCCCCAAGTGTCCACTAACTCTACAACTAAAGAAGAAGGTGATCTTTACTAGGATAGTCCTATCTATGATAGTGTGGATATTGATCAGAGGGAATCTACTCCAAACATCCATTATGGTAAACCTCCCCACGGTGATATCTCACACGGAAAAGGAAATCCTAACTTTTCCCAGACACTATCATATATAGGGGTGTTAAAAACTTAGATGTCTTCATATATAGTGGTTCTCAAAACACTGAGGTTACAAATAAATGATTCCCCATCAACTTACAACAACCCTTCTCCATGGCCAGTAGGAGAACCAAAGAAGAAACCTCTATGGATTGACAAGGTGGAGGTGTGTAAGCCTAATGAAGAGGAAGAACACATTGAAATATAGAAAAGTTTATCTAGAAACAACCACCCAAAAATGTTCTTTCCCCTTTCCACTTTAGAATATGGGATCCCAAATGAGCTGTAGAAGAAGTGCACACCGTAACTACACCAAAATATTTGGTAAAATCATCATTGATTTAAGGATAGAAACCTTCCTAATATAGGATATGATGGTCTCATTCAGACAATAAATATACTCTATTTTTAGCTAGACCCAGATTCTATCTCTATGGTCCGAGACCCAAAATTTGAAAATCATAGTGTAAATCTATAACATTCTTTCCATAATTGCATCATGACTCTTTAGAGACTAATCACTGAATCCTCACCATGTATATGTATCCAAGGATGAGGATGGTATAGAGAATTTCACTTCACTACTACACTAGAATAGTAGAACTACCTAGACATGGTGTCCTATAATGTCATAGCCTCATATGAAATCAAGGGACTGAGTAACACACAATATAGTTGGTCACTAAAATAGAATTCCACTAGTATAATGATTCCAAGACATTTTGAATAGAGGGAGAGTATTTCCATAAGATCGTTAAACTATAAACCTTGAATCAATGAGAATTAATTTCAGACATGGAAGTTTTCATTGTGGTCAACCAAACAACTTCATCTATAAAATGACTCATGTCATCGGCCTCTATTACACATAGCTCATACAATATCATAGCTAAACCAAATCAAGCATGTATTAGTATTATATTTCATAAAAGTCACCCAAGAGTGAACCTTGCCCCCCAAACTGAGGGAACATTTACCACTACCTCCACCCCTCAGGTCATCAATCCCTAAGATTATTCAGGACATATCAACATCAACTAGAAACCAACCACATCCCAATAGGATGGGGGAATTTTTATCCAAAGAGCTATCACCAGGTCCATCACCCCATAATAGTTTTCTAGGGAAATCAATGATGATTACCAATCAACCCTAACCCACAGGGATAAAGACATTTATATTTCAATTTACGTCCCATGAGTCATCAAATCCTCAGTTGGAACCATCAGATCCTCAACAATAGGATCAAAAAAATTCTAATTGTGGACCCAAATAATCCTTATCCCTTAGGGCTAAGTGAATATCCTAATCTTCATTATCATGGAGGGATATAGTATTCTCTAGGATATGAGTTAAATATTGATATTTTAAATCCCATATATTCTTCCAACCATAAGATGAAGATCTACTACTTAGAGCCTATTCAAAAAGCATGACCAGAAACTCCCTCAAGGTAACTGTTAAAAGGAAAATATAGGAGTAGCATACGATGAAGGAACTCAAAACACACTTGGGGGGTCGTAAGATGAAAATGATCAATGTGGAAAAGGGTTCGAAAAATGACCATGATGCGGGTAGTGTAGAATCATCCTGTTGCGTTGAGAGGAATGGGATAACTATCATTGTCTGATACACCTCTATAAATTAAATCCCCATAAATAAAACATATAATGATGATCAAGATTCAAATGTAAAGGGTTGTAATGTGGAAAATATACCTTGAGGTGAGGGTGTCTGGGTGCACCGACTAAGGCCGCGTGTACTCGAAACTACGGGAGAATCCAAAATCCAGATCATCTGAATATTTATTTTACACCTCTATAAAGAAACACTATAAAAGATAAAGGGTAACAAGTGATTATATCTTACTCATAACCCAAAATATCTGAAATTTATTCCATGGAGGAGTAGCATGCATAATATGAGAATGAGATACAAACACCCAGACAACTCAATGAGGAGACACTCAGAAGAAATATTCCCACTAGATGTCATCGTTTGGAAAATATAAATTTTCATCCTCTTATACATATATAAAAATATGATCCTCATAAAATATTATAATCTTTTCATTAAGAAAGGTATGGATCCAGGCATCTGATCTATATAAATGTGGAAGTTGAAAAGATTTTGACTTTACTCCATTGTGTTGATAGATGTTCTCTCATCAGGATGATCATTCATTCTTATAATTAACTGTGAATTAGTGGGAGATAAAAATAGGTCCACCTCATAAAGCCTCACTCACTCCCTATAGATGAAAGGTAGCTCCTAAAGTAGTACCTTGTGAACTATTCAACTCCATTGAGTCCCTGGATAATCGAATGGATGCCGTAGAAGTGCGACATTGCCCCTTTAAGACTGTGAAAAATTATTATCCTGAATGGGTGGATGAAACTTTTCCCCCACCCAATTTTTTCAATACTAACTTCTCCAAAATTAATTGATCGGGAGACACTGAAAATCATTTCATGCACTTCATGTCCCAATGCGGTCTGATGATCGACCCTTGAGATCATCAGGAGTCAATCAAGATGAGATTTTTTGTATAGAATCTAATAGTTCCATCCTTTTTTTGGTATAGCTGTCTTCCAACAAGATCTATTATAGGATGGGAAGACCCTCATCACCAATTCATTTACCATTTTAGCTCTATGCTAATGGAAACCAAAATTGATGAAATGGCTAAGTAAAATCAACATGAAAATGAGAGTGTGTTTGACTTCATACAAATATAGAAAGGTTTAACCTATTCACTCAGTATCCATCTCTCATATAAGGAATTGTTATAACATTGTGCTAAAAATATCTAGGATGATCTAATGACACCCCTAATCCCAATAAAATATTTATGTACATTCTTTGAATTTTAAAAAATGAGACAACGTTTGGAAGATTTCATTGAGTGAACATGAGCTAAGTCTGAACTCATACCCTCATCATAGGGGGGGAATATAAAAGAGTTGGAGACTACCACTATTACCATCAAACTTGTAATAGTGACCATCAAATCACCTGATCAGGCCCCAAATTTCCCAACACCTCCCATAAAGTGGAGAAAGCTACCAAGTCACCCTTATTCAGATGAAAAAAATTGACCATGTCCATAAGGGATTTTAGGAATAAATTTATAAAATATACATTTCTTGGAATGATCAAGCCCTCGATTATTTCCTTTTAGACGTGGATAATAACCTGCTCAGGCTTCCATGGCCCCAGAAGCCCTATGCGATCAACCTCACTGACCATCCTGACTACTTCCCCTTTTATATAAGGTTGGGTCAAACCATCTATAATTTCATTGTCTTTAAATATGTCCTTCATAGAATGGTTTATTTTGGAAAGGTGATGATGGAAAAATCCTCATCATACGTGACTTGTGTAACTATCACACATATTGAAAAAACTTATTTGAAAAAAATTATGGCAAGGCATGGGAAGAATTTTGACAACTATATGACTTGAAAGATAGTTGACTGAGCTCATTCCACCCTATGTTCATAGCTTCAATGAGCCATATTTTCCCATCACCTAGGGTGGTCACATAAAAGTTTCCTCACATAGGTTAACACCATCAAACATATGATGATACATAAGAGAAAGAATTATATTTAGCTATATTGTATGCTCTAACTCTTAAAGATTTCTTTCCAAAACATCTGAATCATGGAAGCCTCCCCACCAAATGGAACCCTCATCAAATAAAGAGATCATATTTGGTTATGTTACTACAATACACTTAGAACATCCTTTACTAGATGATGAATATACCTCTGAGTATGAGTACACCATACCAGACTTGGGTGCTAGAGACCGAAGGGTCATGATCCGAGGATACAGAGGATAGTGCAGGCGTAGTCAAACCAAATATTTCATTCATGTTCCCATAAAGAACATATATAATGTTGAGACCCATATGAAATCACTCCAATAAGACTATTAGACACATGGAGGTATCCCAAAATCCTCCAACAGTCTTCTATTCCTAGTCATCTTACACAACCATTTGGAAGGGGTTCAATCATTTGATCATCCCAAACAATGCGGAAAGCCGATCAGACCTATGACACTAGAAAAAGATACTCCCTAATCCAATGCATAAGCACTAGGCATATCTATCCCAAATTACCCAACTTTATAACTATACAATAAGGTGAAAACCCACCTTCAAAAGAATTGACCTCTGGTAAAAAATTATGATATTCATAAATAGATGGTTGTTCTCCCTACTAGACTCTCATTCCTTGATGTGATCCATATTTCAAAATAACTCCGAGTGGAACTCATTGAAGCCCTCCAAATCCTACATAAGTCTGACCGAAGTAACTGTAGTTGAGGTATATCGAGTAGAGACTATGAAATAAAAATTACATGTCTCCATATTGTTCACATAGCAAGATCAAGAAGAGGTCATTCAAGGACACATTAGACCCCTATATGCTTACAGAAGACTTTATAATGTCAACATCCAAAGGGATCTAACTAAAAATAGTTCTAAGATCAACCTATTACCAATTTGGACCCTCCAATGTTGTAAATATAGAAAAGGGAGAATATATCTCATAAAGATGACCATTCAAGGGTATGATAAAATCATGTAAAGACCTCTCAAGAAGATCAAACTCAAAGCTCAATTTGGTGATCTCACGTCTTATGATGAGTTCATTGTTTTCTAGAAAGGCACCATATATAATATCCTTATCATAAGACCTTGTCTTCATTTTCATGTGGTAGAACGTTCGTCATTTCATCATTGTATGAAATACCACATAGATTGAGATATCATCATACAACATGGTGATAGTACCCCCTTCGTGTTTTGCAAATCCACATATGTAGAATCAATATTCTGTAAAAGGGGAGGAAAATAACTAATGGTGGATGAAAATGTACAATTTAGATCTCCCAATGGCTTGGGGACCTACCTTGTGAATACTTATATATTCTCAATAGAAATTAACTGCTACTCATAATTCAAGTTATGAAAATAAACTCAATCCCAGATGTCTGTGATCCTTCTTTCCCCAATGATAGTTTAAAAGATGTTCAACCCTATAGACACTCTGAAGAAGCTCTGGCTGTAGGGGATGATAATGTCTCTTTCCTTGGCCTCTCTCATCCCGATAGTGATAAAGATACACTTAGATAACCTATTTCATCTTAAAATTATCCATATACTCATAAGTAGATGAAGAAAAGAATGATATCAGGAACGACCCTCTAAAATTTATTGAGGGAATCTCTACCACCATCTATGAGCTCATGTGGGTGAATATGGGAATTGAAGAAGACCAGCAACCAATATTTAATATATCCAACATGCATATCAAATAACAAGATATGTATATTTCATTTCTAAAGAAATATTGATATGTGTTTTCTTGGAATTATACAAAAATTCCCTGACTAAATCAAGAAGTGTCTACACATCATATTAGATTACCAGATCACCTTGGAGGATTCAAGCATGTGACTAGGAGAATTCACCCCTTGAAAACTACTAATTTAAAGTAATAAGTTTAAAAATTGATCATAGATGGTTATTTTCAAGAGGTTAAACATCCATGATGGCTCAAAAAAATCCCTATAAAGAAAATAATGTGATGATTAAGTTCTACATAAATTTTAGAGAACTTAATCAACATTACCTGAAAGAAAATTTCTCATTTCCGGCCACAGAAATCAAGATCGATGAAACTGTTGGCTTCTAATACATTACCTTCATGTTTTGGTATTCAGGGTGAAATCAAACAATGATATCCCCTGAAGATGGATAAGTCTCTACCTTCAAAGCACCATAGGGGATCTTTTTCTATCTATTCACGCCCTTTGTATTAAGAAATTTTCTCTCTAATTATCAATGCATCAAGAATAATATCTTTAAACCATTCTTGGTATGAATATTATAATGTTATGTTGATGACCCTTTGGTCAAGTATTGACAATAGTGTGATCACATCATGGATCAAAAAAAATCTTTGATAAGTTGTGAGATCACAATCTGGAGATGATTTTGTTGAAATGTGATTTTGGGGTAACATCTGGGAAATTCATCAGCTTTATTGTATGAATCTATGAAATAGAGGTCAATCTAGAAAAGGCTAGTTCAATTATGGAACTATCACCCCCTAAAATCACATAGAACTAAGGGGTCTCCAAGGTAACCTTACCTACATGAAAGTTTTCATAGATGAATTGGGCAGAAAATCCAGCCCCTTTACTAATTAATGAAGAAGAGAGCCATCTACCAAATGGATGAGGAATTAAAAGAAGCCTTCAAGAGTCTCAAGTAGTATATTTTTCACCCACCAGTCTTGATGCCTCCATTAGAAGGAAATCCACTCATATTATATGTGGTTTCCATGGAATGATCACTTGGTGCATTCCTCACAAAAAAATGATGCTGGGAATGAGAAAATAATATACTACCTCAGTCGAATGATGATAGTAATTGGGACAAACAATTTTGATGTTGGGAAGAAATGAATCATACTAATCTTTATATTGACAAAGTTCGAGCATTAATTATAGCACCACGAAGTTCACTTGGTCTCTTTTACTGACCTGATCAAGTATATATTTCATTCACCTATGATGAATTGGTTCTTGGCCTAATTTGTGGTCATTCTGCAATAATATGAAATCCTATAGTTTTCACATAAGTCAGATAAATAAATGTCCTTGTCTTATTTCCATGCAAAACATCATGCCCTAGAAAGTATACTAGTGGAAACTGAACATCCAGAAAAGGTGGTTATTTATTCCCATTAAACTCCCCAGAATTGAGAGATTTATATTGATGGAACCTATCAAAGCCCTATCATAAAAATACTAAAAAACCAAAAATATGTCCATTTGGATTAGGGTTTTTATTTTTTTCTCTGGAATTTTTTCCCTACTCTTTATCGCTATTGAAAGGCTTCACAAATAAATATTATTTAATACCAAACCCTCATAGTTTTCCTAGAACTATCCCTACAGATGCAAATTTCATACCTAAACATCAAAGTGGATTTGAAGCTAGTGATAAAGAAAATTAATAGTAAATATTCTATCAAGAAGGAGGAATTGGCCCCTCTCATTGGGTATGTCATAGAGATAAAGTTAAATTTACATTTTGATCACAAGTACCATCATGTCCCTTGATCATTGAATGATTATGCTAATGCACTGCCTAATGCATCCACATTCCTAGACTCAGATTAGAAGGAAGAAATCATCAATATCAAGCACAAAAAAGATGGTCTTGTCAATCATCATCTGTGGCATGGATGAAATCAATAAGGTCAACACTGTCATATAGCATGATGAACTAGTATCCACACCTAGATGGGTGGAGACCATATTGAATATCTCCAAAATCGGATCATCCTAGAAGATTGATCTAGAATGGAAGAAATTCAGAATTTAGCAGGGAACGTTTCCCTATGGGATAGTTCAAATGATAAAAAATCCATTTACAAGAAAGGATTCAATGAAATCCTCCTATGATGCATCGCATAAAGTAAGATTCTCACTATAATGGATGATGTACATGGAGGCTCCTATGGTGATCATCTGTTTGGGACTAGGCTCTCCCATCAGATCAGTAGGTTTAGTAACTACTAGAAAACCAGGATATAGGACTTTGTGGAATTCTCCATGAAATTTAACACATGTCAAATTCATGAAAAAAATTATCCATAAACCCTTAGAATTCCTACATACAGGTAAATATTCACGGTGATTTGTCATATGGTGAATGGATGTTGTGGAACCATATACCCCGCACATAGCTAAGTTGTTTAAGTATATCCTTACTACAACTCAATTATTTTCCAAATGGCCCGAGGCAACACCCCTCAAGGAAATTGAGATGAGTAATAACATCAACATTGTGAAGTCTAATATCATCACTAGATTTGGAGTCCCTCAAATGAATTAGACTGATAACGACGCCAACTTCTACTCTACAAAGCTGAAGAAATTATGACATGAGTACAACATCAAGACTAATCACCCATCCTTCTATCATGCAATGGAAAATGAAAAAAATAGAAGCCATAAATAATACTCTATAAAATTTTCTCTATAATACGGTGAATAAAAAAAATATGTCCTAGCTGAATAAGATCCCCCATTCTTTATGGGCCAACAATACCACCACCCTCATTATTGTATAAGAAACGCTTTATTCATTGGTGTACATAACTAACGTAGTGTTTCCCAAACAATTCTAGTTTCCCTATCTTCGAATAGCTATCTATGGAAAACTCTCAAATAACGATCAATTGAAAAAGTGGCTAGATGTATTAGAGTGGCTTGATGAGAAAATGCTGCTTACACTTCACAACCTCAAAGTCTATTAGAATTTGATCACACGATACATTAATAAAATGGTTCACCTCTGCTCATTCCTTCAAGGATAACTGGTATTGTCTCTTAGAACCAAAATGATACCATGAAAAATCCTTATAAGTTGGAAACCAAATGGTAATTTCCATATATAATACAATAGTTCTATCAGAATGAAGATTATGAAAGTGCGGATTTAGGATAGTTGGATCATTGATTGGGGAGTGGTTGAATCAGTGACATATTTTTCATTTAAGTTTCTTTCTTAAGAAACAACCTTCACCTCCTGTTAGATATTTCATTCCCTACTAAAAATTAATAAAACACACATCCACAATAACATAAGTATTTAAAAGGTTCACTTTTCATAAATAATTGATATGTCCTTGGTATGGAATAGAAATGATCCAATACCACACAATCCACTAGAAAAAATACTTTTGTGTGGAATATAATGAGTATGATATGCCCTTAAACTCACGTATTACTATGTAAATAATCTAATAGTGTTTGTTGTTCTTTGAACATGAAATATTTAATCCAATTTTGGTAACAAACATGTTATAGTTCATCTTGATCAACGTTCACAATAATGATCCTTAAATAATTTTCTTCACTTTATTACCCAAAAGCTAGTAAGAAATTCTCGAAAAATATAATGAAAACCCAGTCGGATTTCTCATTATGATTCCCAAGTCTGATTTGATCAATATGATAATATAAATTTATCATAATACGATTGAGACAATTATGAACCACTTATATTATGATTCTGGAAATTCATGTACTATTCCTAGTTCAATACTATTTCCTCCTAATTATGATTCCAAGATGAATATGATTTCCTGCTAAATATGATACCCAGCTGAAAATGATTTTCTACTAAATAAAAATTCCTAGCTAAATATGATTCTTAACTGAATATGATTCCCACCTGAATACGATTCCCTACATAATAAGATGATCATCTAAATACAGTCTTTTATATTCTCTATTCTTCTTCTATCCGAAGAAACTTCATTAAGAAAGATCAACATGTAAACTTCTTCTCCCTAAAAAGGAAGATATTGTCTATCTTCCTTTATGATTAGTACATCAACATCATAAAGTAGAAAGTACTTTCACTTTTACAGGTTCCTTGAAAAGGTTTTTGTTGGATTCTTAAAATGTTTCTCACTCAACCAAAATTCCCTGAAATTCAAACTTCAATCAAATTCTGATGAATTTATGACTTTTTCAATGCTTCCCAACTCTTCTAAAACCCTCTTGAATAATTTATGAATTTCAGATTATTCATTATAATTTCCCCAAAAAATATTTCTTTAGTACCATTTCCTAGTACAATCTTCTCAGTATAATTCTTCAGTACTATTTTCCCCATATGATTTTCTCAGTATAATTTCTTCACTATGATTTTCACAGAATGATTTTCTCAGTAAGATTCTCAAGTACAATTTCCCATGTATGATTTTTAAGTATGATTTCGTCACTATGATTTCACTATTACAAATCACATTTACGAATAAATATACATCTTCAATATTCATAGAAATTCAGAATATGATATTCTCATACTATTGATATTTAGTTCAAAATACTTCAACTTCAAAAACATCCTTCTTCTAAACAATTCATCTTCTATGAATGACTTCCATAATTACTTTTGAATACATTAAGGATCTTTTTTAGTATCTCCTAAGTTATAATGTAAAGTATTAAAACAACCAATTCCTCCACCAGTATTCTTTCTTTCATCCCAACCAACCATCTCTGAATATTATTTGCATCACCTTAACTTCCAATTTCATTCATCAAGATAGAATCATATGTTTTCCAACATAATTATGGTTTGTGATAAATACAAGACCTAAAAGCATTATAATATTTGTAATGGAAAGTACTAGAGCTTCCAATTACTTTTATATTGAACCCAAGGTAAGCTCGATGAACCTTTACTTCCATAAAACATATTCTCAATATGATGGAATTTCTTTAGCACTTTGAGTCCAAATTTATGAATGGGATTCTTGAGTTGTAAATCCAAAATATGATTTTGAGCCATAATTCCTAAATATTATTTTTCAGTCATAGTTCTTGAATATGATTTTTTAGTCTGAATTATTGAATATGATTTTTAAGACGCAATTTCTGAAAATGATTTCTCAGTCAGAATTCATGGATATGATTTTGAGTCAGAATTCTTAAATATGATAAATTTATAAGTACGATGAATTCCTAAATAATATAAATTCATCTATATAAATTTTGAGTCTAGTCATTACATTTAACAAAGTGAGGTGATTCCTTTCTCTCTGTTTGTTTCATTCTCCCCTACTTATTTTCTCTCCCCATTCTTCTATATCTCCCCCTTATTGACAATCAAATTCAAAGGGGTCTTCATGAAAAGTTCCTCATTTATTGAAAAATGGCCTCATTTCCTTGTTTTGGAAAATTTCTTCTACGAATCTTGAACATTTTATTCAAAATACGTATCACATGAGTTTTTAAAAAAATAAACATTAACTAAACAAATATAAGTCTACATGGGTGAAACAGATGCAGTTAATAAGACTGAATAATCTAGGTTGTCAGTGCAATCTAATGAAAAAATTTCATGTAATACCCTTCTTATGTTTCTTTAAACATTCTCATGATTGGGGAAATCCTTTAAAGATTTTTTTTGAAATAAAATTAACCCGCACCAATCTCAACATATATATCATAAATTTTAGGTTTATAAAAACACAACTTTTACAAAACTCATATTTTCCATAAACTCATTAATTTATTTTGAATTAATAATAAGAGATTCATAAATTTCATCTTCCTTATTAAGACTAATTTCATTACCTACATGTTAGTATGAATATAGAAGATGTTGGGAATAAGGAGGAACCTCAGTTGTTTCTTAGAAGCAACAATCGTACGGAGAGTCCTCTCTCAATCCTGAATTTTTTTTCTTAGATTTTTCATTGGATGTGCTTTTTTACTTCTGTTCATGCTTCTTAGTTTTTATAACATTATTCTTATCTATATAATATTATGATGAGGATGTTAAATTTTCTTTATCATTAGTAACATCTTTGTTACAATCAGTTAGTAACATTTTGTCCCTTCCAATCTTTTGTTCTGGTAAGATTGTTTTATAACTTTTGATATCATTCCCTTATTGCTCATATCCATAATATATTGATAACTTTTTTCTACATTTCATATATCTTTAGATACCTTTTTCTTATCCTATTATTTCACTAATTTTTTTGGTTCATGTAGCTTCATAGCCAAATCAACATGTTCTGGCTAGATATTTGATCACTATTTATTTTTGAACTCATCGAATTTACTTTTCATAACTTCCAAAAAATTAATATTCTAAAGAATTTTTTAAAAAACTTTTTTCCAGTAACAAAAAAAGCATCCTTTATCAAGATTTCTATGTTTTTCATATTTTTCACAAATAGTTTATAGATGTTGAATCCTATTTCTAATTTCCACACCATCCTTCTCTAGTGTTTCTAAACATCATTCACAGTCTTCTTCCCTTGAGGATATTGATTCCCCCTCAAAATTTTCCTTATGTAATTTTTGGTATAGTTGTAATGTTGTTGGTTGAACCAACACATGTTAGTAGTATTCTCAAATCCACCACAATACCAGTAGAATCCATATAAAGAGTATTTTATTCTATAACACTGATACTGAACAATGTTGTGAATACATTTATTAGTAACCCTCTTAACAGAACATTATTGATCACAAATGTTTTTATTTCCAATAAGAACCTTCTTCTTCATCTTGGTTTTCATTTCAACCTTATCTGAACCAAGAGTAATAGAAACCTTTTTGTTTTCAAAATGTTTAGAATAATCGTCAAACTAAGAGTTATTACAAACATTTAAATTCTCTACTTTGTTAATCTTGACCACGTATATAAATTTCCTACCATTCATCTTTTAATAAAATCCATCTTTCTTATAAACCTTTGAATATATCTTTGGTTGAATATTATCAGGTTCCTTATTATAAAAACGTTAACCAAAATTTTCAAGACCCCCTCCCCACAAAGTGTACCCCTCTTGGGCCAGTAATGCGAGAATGGAAATAATGTCCCCCGAGTCCCACCTCCAGTAGGCCCCGGGTTGGCGACTAGCACTGAGGGTATAGTAACACACAAAATGGGATGCATTACCCTCTAAGAGAACACATGAAGAAGAGAGAGATAAGATATACCCCAATCAACTCCAACTCAGACTACAATATAAATGAAAACCCAAGTACACATATGAAATACCATGAAAAAGTACAACTAAAAGGGAAAAACTGCCAATACCCAAAAGAAAGTAAAAATAGCAGCAACCACACGCCCGAACAGCTCCTGCATCCCCAAGCTAGTAGAAACCAGATTGATCTCCAACCTGCAACAAGTGACCTGAAAACAGTTTATATAGATATAGGGTGAGTATAACAGTATACTCAGTAGGATCCTCCCCAAAGTCTCTCGTGCAAACTAAAGAAATCATGCTAATGCACAGTGAACAATAAGTGAAACCAACTCTTCCCCTAAACTGGTATGCTAAGTTCCCAACCTCACCATGGAAACTCTCACCAAGTAATGCATAAAATAATATATCATATAATAAAGGATATCAAGGGTACCCCGCTACTACATCCCCACTGGTTTTCCACTTTTCCCCAATGTCGCACGGCATAAACAACTCTCTCCAAAAAGTCTTGCCCGCAGACACCTGGGCGAAGCAAAACAATATGCACATCGTGCAAAAAAACCACCATGTCCGCACACCAAAGAAATCAGGTAGTTTCCAAGAGCCACCAGAGCCCACATAACGTGTATCATATGTCGGGTATTATACCACAAGCCATCACAACCCATACACCGAGTAAGGATCCTCAATCCATCACAGCCTATACACGTTACACCTATAGTAATCCATAGAAAAATATATCCATAATATATGTCTATGAATAAACACAAGCCATTATAACCCTTTACAAACATATATGGGGAAAACTAACCAATGTGCCTGCAAGCACAAGTAACTACCCAGAGAAGAGAACGGGGCCAAAGGGGTTAGTTAGTTATCCATCCTCCCACCGGAATGTTGGGGTAAACACCCCCCAGGGCTCAGAATCCCAGGGGTGTCAGTTTCCCTTACTGATAGCATGGAGTAGCGTATAGAAACAAAAAAATAACAGAATATATTATATCTCACAACCACACTATGGGAATTACCTAGTCATAGACACAACTGCAGCTAACGTCTCTCAGACTCCGAGCTGGTTCTTCTAAGACTAGGTATCATATAAGCACACAACCATTTAAAGAGCTTTATTAGATTACTTTATTCCTTTTTTATCAGTTGTAATGTACATTAATTATTTCATTAAACTTTAATTAACCATGAACAATTCTACATTAAATATCATTAGAATCACACCTAAAGTCAATTATTTCTTCAAAAATTACAACCTCATCATTATGTTTCAGCATCTTTATCCCCATGGGTTAACACCATTTATTCAATTATTCTTTATAGAAATACTTTCCCACATTCCCAGGCATTCTATAAAAACATTATATGCTACTAAACACAAGGGGATCAACACAGTGAGTAGATGTACTACCCATCGAGTCTGTGCCACTTATAGCAAGAGAATATACCCATCTTTCCTTGAGAAGCTAAACACAGAAATCATGTGGAATACCCCAAGTGTCTTAATCTCTTTCGGAGGAAGGGTAAGTAAGACCATCTTCCTTGAGCAGTGGGGAAAAGTAAAGCAGATAAACAACTAATAAAAATTACCAAGCATCCAATAATCACATCCACTCTATTCCATCATCCCTGGTGTCCTCCCTGACACCCACATGCATAAACCGATGCATCTCGCCAGTCTAGGCATCATCTTCTACCACAACCAAATGGGCCTTCATGCCTCCACATATTACCACAACCATCCAGGCTCACATTAAAACACAAGAAGTAGTAAAACAAACATATTCACAATTGGGCTCTTTTCCTTAAACAAACAAGAGGGTAACTCAGAACCCTATAATAAATTATATTTTAACAACCACTAGTTCATTAATCCATCTTGGGTTAACTGATTTATTATTCATTGCTTCCAAATTCGGGAAACCTAACCAGTATGTTATCACAAATAAATAAACATTCTTACTGCACTAATTTGATTAACATCAAATTACAACAAGAACAAGATTCATTTTCATGCATCTTTATCTTTATCCAAAAATTATTAGTTAATCCCAGTTTACGTTATTTACTGATTTCCATCAAGAACAAAAAGCCAAGAAAATCAATTATAGATATCACACTATATCGAAAAACAAGAGGCAATAATATACAATCGATATCAATTTATTTATCAGGTTAAAATATTTATTATGTCAATTCCATTTTCATCCAGTGGGATTAAACATGATAACAATAAAATTTCATGTAAAAGAAAGGGAAGAAACGAATCCCCTACCTCAAATAGTTCCTCACATTCTTAATCCACACAATGGGTCACGATCCTCCTCTCGCGAGAACTGCATCTACCCGAGGATGCCACGGTAGGACAACACCAACCAAACCCCAAGAAAAACCCCATCAGAAGCATTGAGATTACGTCCTATAACATGGAAAGGAGAAACATGAGGAGATAATCCCCAAAGGAACGAATATAAAACATACCTTATATCGAAGATTAACCGATATATCTTGGTTGCATCAAAATAGAGTGGAACCAATCCGAGGAGTAAATTCTGATTGTACAACTCCTACGGGAAAGATTAAAACATTATAGCATCTCATAGATGAGAAAAAAGTGGAAGAAAAAGGGAGGATGATATCTTGTCCCTTTTTAAGATTTAATGGGGCGACAGTTTATGATACACTTAATTCCCCCATTAAAAGAGGATTGCATTAACCCACGTGGTTTGACCAAGTAAAAACATCCCAAGACATACGAATAATTAATATTTGATTTATGGTCTTTGAGTTGGCCTTAAGAGTCCATAAAATAAGTCTTTAAATGTATTTTACATCGAAGGAAATGTCAAAAGGGTGAAACTATAGGATGCTGGAAACACTGTTCAAAGTCCACTATTAGAAGTCCGCTGTTAGAAGTCCGCTGTTAGAAGTCCGCTTTTAGAAGTCTGCTGTTAGAAGTCCACTGTTAGAAGTCCGTTGTCAGAAGTCTTCTTTTAGAATTCCATTGTTAGAAGTCCGTTGTTATAAGTCTGCTATTAGAAGTCTGTTGTTAGAAGTATTCTATTAGAATTATGCTGTTAGAAGTTACCTGTTAGAAGTTTTCTGTTAGAAGTCTTCTATTTGAAGTCTACTGTTAGAAGTATACTGTTAAATTTATGATGTTAGAACCTCACTAGTAAAACACTTTTCACTGAATCCTCACTAATAAAACACTATTCACTGAATCCTCACTGATAGAACATTGTTCATTGAATCCTCACTGATAGAACTATGTTCACTAAATTCTCACTGATAAAACACCGTTCACTGAAACTCACTGATAGAACATTGTTTACTAAATCCTCACTAATATAATATTGTTCACCTACGGTTAAAGGTTATCGAATGAACTGTTCACCGATGGAACTGTTCACAGAAATGGAAATTTGGCAAAGTGTTGGGGATATGTCACCTTGACCTCTCGGAACACCTCAAACACCATATTTTCACAATGTAATGGAGCAGAGAGGTCTGAGCCATTACATCATATACCTCTCAAAACATTCTCATCCCTGAGAATTCAAAACCAACCTAAAGAGACAAAAAAAAGAAACGGGGTCCAAACAACCACCCATCGAGATACCTCTAAAAAGAGAGCAAGCCACAAAATCAAGAAAAGAAATTCATAAATAAAACATGAAAGGTCTAACCACAAAGGGAACATCATAACATCAAAAGAGTTAGACATCAAACAAATCTGGGTACTGAGTAGGTATCTGTGACTCACGTTCCCAGGTACTCTCGCTTATGCCACCATGTTGCCACAAGACACGAACTAAGGGGATAGAATTCCCACGTAACACCTTCTCCTTGTGGTCTGGTATCTCCATAGTTCTCTCCTCGAAGGTTGCATCATCATCAACATCAATCTCTCCCCAATTGATGATCTGAAAGTCATCATGAAGATAACGACGGATTTGTTATACATGGAAAACAACATGTATCTGACTCGTATGTCATGGAAGTGCTACTCGATACGCCACAACTCTAACACGAGCTAACACCTCGAAAGTCCCAACAAACCGGGGAGAAAGCTTACTTCCATGACCAAAACTTCGCTGCCCAAAATGGGGAGTCACCTTCAAAAACACATGATCCCCTACATTAAACCCTAAGGGCCTTTTTCATTGATCATCATATGATTTCCGATGATCTTGTGCTGTCTTCATCCTCTCACGAATCACCTGAATGATCTCTAGTGTATTCTGCACTAGTTCTGATCCGAGAATTGCTGACTCTCTGACCCCAGTCCAGCACAAAGGAGAACGACAATGCCGGCCATACAAGGCTTCAAACAGCGCCATACCGATGGTGGAGTGAAAACTATTATTGTAAGAGAACTCCTCCATGGGTAACTTCCTCATCCATGAACCTCCTATATCAAGAACACAATAGATTAACATGTCTTCAAGAGTCTGGATGGTTCACTCTATCTGACCATACTTTTGTGGATGAAAAGCAGTGATAAGGAATTTTTGAGAACCAGAATCATGTTGGAGACCACTCCACACCCTGGATGTAAAATGAGGATCTCAACCAGAAATGATCATCCTAGGGACTCCATGAAGTCTCACCACCTCCTCTAGATACTTACTCGATAAAACATCCACTGAGATTGACTCCTTGATCGCTATGAAGTGAGACGATTTTGTTAAACGATCCACTACCACACAAAAAGATTCATGTTCTCCTGGAGCTCGAGGTAAACCTATAACAAAGTCCATTGAGATATCCCCCCACTTCAACTGAGGAATCTCTAATGGATGGAGAAGACCACCTGGAGCATGGTGTTCGACCTCCACCTTCTGGTTGACTAAACATCAAGACATAAACTCCGCAACCACACACTTCAGTCCAGGCCACCAAAACTGACTCCTCAAGGATCGGTACATCTTTTTCATGAAAATATCTATTAAGGGTGAACTATGAAACTCTTTGGGAACCATCTCGTGATTCATCGAAGAAACAAAAATCTTTCCATGATACAACACTTGGTGTTGTTCATCCTCCTACCAACCATCAGGGGCCTCACCACAAACAACTCGGTCTCTCAAAACCTCCACCTCTAGATCTCCCAAATGGGACTCTTCCACCTTCTGCATCAGGTATTTCTATACCATCATCTGAAAAAGACAACCTCTACCCACAACATCTTCCATATCAAGATTCAATGCTGAAATTTCTTCTATTACTCTCCAAAAATCACCAGATTCACACACAGCATCACTACGTGACTTTCAGCTCAGTGCATCAGGTAAAACATTCCCATTTCCATGTGTATAAGATATTTCAAAGTCGTATTACTATAAAAAATCCATCCACTATCAATGTCGTAAGTTCATGTCACGCTGGGAGAAAACATACCTCAAAATCTTATGATTAGTGAAAACCACAAAGTGCTCACCAATGAGGTAATGTATCCACAACTTTAGAGAAAACACCACGGCTGCCAATTGAAGATCATGGGTGGAATAGTTGCGTTCATGGGAACAAAACTACTGAGACCCATAAAAAACAACTGACCTCTGCTGCATGAGAACACAGCCTAACCCCAGATGTGAAGCATCACAGAAAAAATCAAAATGGACTCCCTCAGCTGGAATACAAAAGACTGGAGCACTTAATAACTTCTCCTTTCGATTCTCAAATGTTGCCTGACACTGATCAGTCTATATGAATTAATGGTCCTTCCTATCCAAAGATGATAGAGGAGTCGCAACTCGTGAAAAATTGGCTACGAGCCTCCTGTAGTATCGTGCGAGACTAAGGAAACTTCGCACCTCTGACACTGTTTTGGGGGATTCCCAAGACACAACTGCTTTTATATTTGATGGATCCACAAAAACTTCTTATTTTGACACAAAATTACCCAAGAAATAGACTTCTCGAGCCCAAACATCACAGTTCAAGAACTTCCCAAACAACTGATGTGGGCGAAGAACTCCCAAAATGACTCTTTGATGCTCTGCTTGCTCCTCTTTAGATGTGGAGTACACAAGGATGTCGTCGATGAAAACTACCACGAACTTGTCCAGGAACTCATGGAACATAGCATTCATCAATCCCATGAATGCAGATGGATCATTCTTCATGCCAAATGGCATTACAACGACCTCATAATACCCATGACGACAACAGAAAGCAGTCTTTGGGATATCCGCATCATTCACATGCATCTAATGATATCCTGACTGCATGTCGATCTTTGAGAACCAAATTTCACCCTTTAGTTGATCAAATAATTCATCAATCCATAGAAGAGGATAGTGATTATTTATTTTCACTTTGTTTAACCGATGATAATCGACACACAACTGCAAATCGTTGTCGACCTTCTTCATAAACAAAACTAGTGCACCCCATGGTGACACACTTGGCCGAACAAAACTGCACTGCAACAAACCATCAATCAGTATACGTAGCTCTCATAACTCATAAGGGGAGATAATATATGGAGGCATAGAGTTAGGAGATTCTCTTGGCTGTAGGTCGATCCCAAACTAGATCTCTCGTCGAGGGGGTAATGCTAAAACCTCTTCTGGAAATACATCAGGGTACTCCTTTACAACCCTAGGAAACGCCAACTGCTGAACCTATGATGAAATCAGAATCATCTCATCCATCATGGATGATATGGATGGAACGCACCTATGACCCATCTGAGGATCTCTCTCACAAAAAACACCACTTGCTCTCCATTCTCACCAATGAAGATGACCTTCTTCTTGAAGAAATCCTCGATATCTTACACTGAATACAAACAATCCATGATGAGGATGACATCATATGGTTGTATTCATAAACATAGGAAATATCCCCAAGTGTGGTGTTGCCCCAACACTAGCTCACATTATCTATATACTTCAAACAAGTCATCTCGACCTCCAACTGGCGTAGTCAACACCAAGGGAACTGGAAGCCTCTCTACCTCAAGTCCCAAAGCATGGAAAAGGGTAGGTAATATGAAAGAGTGTGTTGATACTGAATCAAACAAGGAATACACCAAGGTATAAAATATGAAAAGGGTACCTCCAATGATTTCTGGATTGCCTAGAGCTGGTAACGCTATAACATGAAGCTGACCATGACCTCCTTCACGGCCTCTCTGACCCTGATGAAGAACACCACCATGGTCATGCTCTGCTATATGAGGATGAGGAGTGTCATGGGGTTGTCCTCTTCTTTCCCCATCTACCCTCTACTGATCTAAAGCTGCTACAACTGGATACTACTACCTCGGATGGAACTGCCTCAACCGAGGAACCTGAAGTGTAGTGACCGGTGCACAATGACTGCTCTGGAAGGTCTGGAACTCCCTCTGGTGGTGGCCATGACCACCACAAGAAAAAAAATTGCCTGATCCTATGGTATAATCCGGAGAGTTTCTGCCTTTGGATAAATGAGATGTGAAGGGCTAGGACCAACCCCTGGCTGAACATAGACTCTTCCGACCTGAAATCTGGGAACCCCAGACCGTAGCTCTGCTTCGTGAGGAATCATGATGATTCCCCTCTCGTGATGATATTGTCCTGGAAAAAGTCCTCTCAATAACCTCTTCCCTCGCCAGTACCTCACGATATCTTTTTAGTATAAATGGGGTGACCTGGCACTGGATCTCTGGATGCAGAGCCTCCTCAAAATGCCTCGCCATGGCCTCCTCATCTAGAAGTAGGTCTCAAGCATATCATAAAAGATTCCTGAAAAAGATTCCAAAATCTCGAACATTGGAGCTCCCCTATCGAAGGGTAAGAAGCTCCTAGTGACTGGACACCTTCGCAGTCGAAGAAAGAAACTCGACTCTAAACCTATCTCGGAACTCCTCCCATGAGATCGTTGACTCCTCACAATCCCCGAGGAACAAGAACCACCACTGCCTTACTGCTCCATGCAGCATCATCACAACCAATGACACCCAGTGCTCCTTCTGAGCACGAATCGAACTAAAGTCGATATCGACCTCCTCTAACCAATCTTCCATGACTGCATCTGAAATGGAGCCGTTATACTTCTACAGACTCTGGTGCTGAAACTCTCGGAGTGTCTTCTTCCAAGTGTCTTCGTCGTCAACCTCTACACTATGGAGATCTACTGGAATAGCCTGTTGGACATTTTTTGCGCAAACCTGATGATAATGTCGACCTGAAGCTATACCTGTAAAATAACAAACCGTTAGAGCTCCTAAACCTGGAATATGGAAGAGTCAACATTAATTAATTAATTTTTTTCGTTCATTGATTTAACGTTATCCAATCCCAAGGTCTACCCATTCAAGAACTGGCACAAAGAATAATGATGCATGATCATTTCCAAGGTCTCTACCCTATAACTAGTATGAATTTGTTTAGTAGCCATTATAAACATAAAGGTCCATACATCAGATCATAGGGGGCCCTAAACGCCTATGTCTCAACCGGTCTCCAGTGTTTACATCACATTCTAATCATGAATGAAATCATTTCCCTACCAACCCATGAAACCTCACCTGTGCCTAACTCCAAACTCCATCCTATCCCTCAACCTGCCTCTAATACCACTCTATCACGACCCCCTCCCCACAAAGTGTACCCCTCCTAGTCCGGAAATGCGAGAAGGTAGATAATGACCCCGAGTCCCGCCTCCAATAGGCCCCAGGTTGGTGACTAGCACCAAGGGTATAGTAATACACAAAATGGGTGGCATTACCCCCAATGAGAACACATGAAGAAGATAGAGATAAGATAGACACTAATAAACTCCAACTCAGAGTAAAATATAAACAAAAACCCATGTACACATATGAAATTCCATGCAAAAGTACTAAAACTGAATGGGAAAAACTACAAGTACCCAAAAGAAGGTAAAAATAGGAGAAACCACAAGCCCGAACAGATCCTGCAACCCCAAGTTAGTAGAAACCAGCTTGATCTCCAATATGCTCCATGTGACCTAAAAACAGTTTACTTATACATAGGGTGAGTAAAATAGTATACTCAATAGGATCCTCCCTGAAGCCTCTCATGCAATGTAATGAAAGCATGCTAAAGCACAGTGAACAAAAAGTGAAACTAACTCATCACCTAAACCGGTATACTAAGTTCCCAACCTCACTATGGCTACGCTCACCAAGTAATGAATATAAGAATATATCATATAATAAAGAATATAAAGGGTACCTCGCTACAACTTCCCCACTGGTTTGCCATTTTTCCCCAATGTCACACGTCCTGAGCATATCTTTCTAAAAATGCATGCCTGCAGACACCTGGGAGAAGCACCGCAATATGCACATCATGCAACAAAACCACCATGTTCACACACCAAAGTAACCAGGTAGTTTCCTCAAGCCACCACAGATCACATAACGTGTATCATACGTCGGGTATTATACCTCAAGCCATCACAACCCATACACTGAGTAAGGATCCTCAAGACATCACATCTTATACACGTTACACCTATAGTGATCCATAGAAATCTATATCTAGAATATATGTGTGTGAACAACCACAAGCCATTACTGCCCTATACACACATATATGGGGAAAACTAACCAATGTGCCTTCCAACACAAGTAACTACCAAGAGAAGAGATTGGGTCCAAAGGGGGTAGTCAGCCATCCATCCCCCCGCTGGAATGTTGGAGAAAACACCCCCAGGGCTCAAAATCCTTGGGGTTTCGGTTTCCCTTATTGATAGGGTGGTGTAGAGTATAGAAACAAAGAAATTACAAAATATATTATATCTCACAACCACACTATGGGAATTACCTATTCTTAGACACAACTGCATCTAACGTCTCTCAGACTCTGAGCCGCTAATTCTAAGACTAGGTATCCTATAAGCACACAACCATTTAAAGAGCTTTATTAGATTACTTTATTCCCTTTTTATCAGTTACACTATATGTTAATTAATTATTTAAACATTAATTAACCAAGAACAATTCCACATTAAATTTCATTAGCATCATACCCAAAGTCAATTGTTCCTTCAAAAATTACAACCTCATAATTATGTTCCAACATATCCATCTACATGGGTTAACAACATTTAGTCAATTATTTATTATAGAAATACTTTCCCACATTCCCAGGCATTCTAGAAAAACATTATGTTCTACTAAACACAATGGGATTAACATGGTGAGTAGATGTACTACCCATCGAGTCTTTGCCGCTTATAGCAAGAGCCTATACCCATCCTTCCTTGAGAAGATAAACACGGAAAGCACGTGGCATTCCATTCCTGTCTTCACCTCTTTCGGAGGAAGGGTAGGTAAGACCAGCTGCCTTGAGCAGTGGGGAAAAGTAAACCAGATAAACAACCAATCAAAATCACTAAGCATCCAACAATCACATCCACTCAATTCCATCATCTCTGGTGTCCTCCCTGACACCCACATGCATAAACCAATGCATCTCTCCATTCTAGGGGTCATCTACTGCCACAACCAAAAGGGCCTCCATGCCTCCACATATTTCCACAACCATCCAAGCTCACATTAAAACACAAGAAGTAGTAAATCAAACATCTTCAAAATTGGGCTCTTGGACCTTAAACAAACAAGTGGGTAAATCTGAACCCTACAAGAAATTATATTTTAACAACCACTAGTTCTTTAATCCATCTTGGTTTAACCAATTTATTATTCGTTGGTTCAAAATTCGGGAAACCTAACTAGTAAGTTATCAAATATAAATAAACATGTTTACTGCACTAATTTTATTAACATAAAATTACAACAAGAACCAGATTCGTTTTCATGCCTCTTTATCTTTAGAAAACAATTATAAATTAATCCCAATTTACGTTCTTTATTGATTTACATCAAGAACAAACAGCTAAGCAAAGCAATCCTATATATCACACTATCTTGAAAAACAATAGGCAATAACATACGATCAATATCAAATTATTTATCTGTTTAAATATTTATTATGCTAATTCTATTGTCATCCAGTGGGATTAAACACGCTAACAACAAATTTGCACGTAAAAGAAAGATAAGAAACGAATCCCCTAACTCAAACAGTTCCTTGCGTTCTTTATCCACACAACGGGTCACAATCCTCCTCTTGTGATAACTGCATCCACCCGAGGATGTCGCGGTACGACAGCACCAACCAAACCCCAAGAAAAACACCATTAGAATCATGGAGATCACATGCTATCACATGGAAAGGAGAGATAGGAGGAGCTGATCCCCAAAGGAATGACTATAAAACATACCTTATATCGAAGACTGACCGATATAGCTCAGTTGCATCAAAATAGAGCAGAACCAATCCAAGGATTAAAAATTTATTGTTTAACTCCTATGGGAAGTATTGAAAGGTTCTAGCGTCTCATAGTCGAGAACAAAGTGGAAGAACAAGGGAGGATGATATCTTGTCCGTTTTTATGATATAATAGGGAGACAGTTTAAGATACGCTTAATTCCCCATTATAATAGGAGCACATTAACCTACACGGTTTGACCAAGTAAAAACATCCTAAGCCATAAGAATAATTAATATAGGATTTACGGTATTTGAATCGGCCATTAGAGTCCTTAAAATAAGGATTTAAATGTATTTTACGCCAAAGGAAATTTCAAAGGGGTGGAACTGTAGGAAGCTAGAAACACTGTTCAAAGTCCATTGTTAGAAGTCCACTGTTAGAAGTCCATTGTTATATGTTCACTATTAAAAGTACGCTGTTAGAAGTCTACTTTTAGAAGTACCCTGTTAGAAGTCCGTTGGTAGAATTCCACTGTTAAAGGTCCGCTGTTAGAAGTCCTCTGTTAGAAGTCCGCTGTTAGAAGTCCACTATTAGAAGTCCGCTATTAGAAGTCCGCTGTGAGTAGTCCGCTGTTAGAAGTCCGCTGTCAGAAGTCCGCTTTTAGAAGTCCGCTGTTAGAAGTCCCCTGTTAGAAGTCTGCTATTGGAAGTCCACTGTTAGAACCTCACTGGTAGAATACTGTTCACTGAATTCTCACTATTAGAACACTGTTCAGTTAATCCTCACTGATAGAACACTGTTCACTGAATCCCCACTGATAGAACATTGTTCACTGAATCCTCACTGATAAAACATTGTTCACTAAACCTCACTGAGAGAACACTGTTCACTAAATCCTCACTGATAGAATTATTGTTCACCTACCGTTATAGGTTATCGATAGAATTGTTCACCGATGGAATTGTTCACAGAATTAGAAATTTGGAAAAGTGTTAGGGATATGTCACCTTGACCTCCCGAAACACCTCAAACACAATATTTTCACAAAGTAATGGACCAGAGAGGTCCGAACCATTACAAAATTTAGAGATAGTGTTTTTAAAAATTACACCTTTTGCTTCATCTTTAGAAATATTTTTTCAGATATGTTTCAATTCTTCTTATTTTGTCCTAAACTTATCTTCTATATGTTTATTACGATTATTTTATTACTAAATAGATTTATTCAAATCATCAATCACTTTTATCAGCATGAATTTATCATTAATAATATATTATTCATTTTTTGTTGGAGAGTTTTCACTTTTCATCTTTCTTATATTTTTTTCAAGTCTACAAGTCTTCCTCATACATTCTTTCAATTCTTCTTTAAGATGATATTCTAATTGAGTTTGTTTATCTTTAGAGATGTTACATTCATATTATTCATTGTCAATTGTTTCAATGAAAGTATTTTATCTAGTATTTTGAGTAGATTTTTAGGATTCGTCTTCATTTCCTTATTTTTCATAATAAATTATTTCACTATTAGTAAGACTTTACTCATCAACTATTGCAATAAATATGTTTTCTTCATTACATAGGAAACATCTTCACTCTCATCATACTCAGATAAAAAGATTCTTCTTTTGGGTTTGCATAACATCATATCTTTCTTCTTTGAATATAATTTTTTATTATCACACTGTTTCTTCCAAGATCAACTTGGACATATTTCTTCTTTATCAAATTATTATTCATCGACAATTTTTGGAAAATTGGAAATGAAGTTCCCAATGGATCCACAACAAAATAAAAATTAAGGTAGTTTCCCATATAACTTTTTTTACATATTTTCACATTTTTACAAAACTAGGATAATATTTCATCATGATTTTTACAAACCTCATTTTTTGATTTAGATTCAGCAACATCATCTTTCTCAAGAACCTTATGAAAATTTTATTTATTAGCGTCTTTGAAAGACATTTCTCTATCATCTATTTTTTCCTACATAACTTTTTCCCTTATCATCTTAAATGTGATGAGAGTACTATGAAAATCATCCAGAGATAATGTATCAGATTCTCTATCTTCCAATGAGGAATCTTTGGCATCAAAATTATTAGGAATAAATCTCAATATCTTTTTAACAATGAGATAATATTTTAACTTTTCACAAATATCTATGATAGTAATGAAAATTTCATTCACCTAGATAATGAAGTCACTAATGGATTCATACTAAGCTATATTTAGTTCTTCATAATTCAATTTCCATATTTTCAATTTTTCCTTTTTTTCCTTTTTATTTTCTTCATAAATGTTGTTCAACTTATCCCAAATATTTTTTGGCAGTAGAAAGTCCTTTTACCTTGGAAACTCACTTTTCGAAACTAATTAGAGTAAATAATTATAATGTCTTCCATCATTATCATGGTTTTCTTTATCAATATTTATGAGAGGATAATTCTCAATATGAGGAGGTAACCCATCTGTATCTACTTTTGAAATATCATACCCAAGAGACATAAGATATGGAATCATTATTTCCATCCATATATGAAAATTCCTACCATTTAAGATTAGAATACCCTTTCTATTCACACAAAACTTATTTTCCTTAACAACTTATTCTTCTAATACGTCAACAAATAGTAAGTGAAGGTAACCTTGGATTTGATATTTGTTATAAGTGTCTATCCAAGAGAGTAGTATCACTAAGTTTGGGAGGGGTAAATCAGTGATATTTTCCCTTTTAAGTTTCTTTCTTAGGTAAAAACCTTCTCCTATTATTAGAAATTTCTTTCCCTACTAAAAATAAATCAAACACAAATCCAGAGGAACTCAAGTATTTATAAGTATCACTATTCAACAGGTATGGCTACGTCCTTGGTATGATACTAAAATAATCTAATACCACACAATCCACTAGAAAACAATCATGTTGTTGTGAAATAAAACGAGTTGGATATTACCTTACACTAGTGTATAACTATATAAACAATCTAATTGTGTATGTTCTACTTATAGAACACAATATATAATATAATTTTTGTAATAGACATGTTATGGTGCTTCTTGATCAACATTCATAAATATGATCTTTTAATAGTTTTCTTTACTTTAAAGCCTAGTAGATGGTAAGAACTTACAATACTTTATAATGAAAACTCAGTCGATTTCCCAGTATGATTCCCATGTTTGATTTTCTCAATATCATAATATAAAATTTTCAAAATACAATTGTGAAAATTCTAAACCACTTATTTTATGAGTCTATAAATTCTATAAATATTCCCAACTGAATATTATTCCCTACTAAATAGGATTCATTGCTGAATATGATTTCTAGATAAATATGATTTTCAGTTGAAAAATATTTTATGATATAATTTCTAGCCGAATACAACTCTCAGCTGAATATTATTCCCTGATCAATATGATTCCCTACTAAGAAAGATTCCCTGCTAAAAATGATGATCAGTTGAATACAATCTTGTCTCTTCTCTATTCTTCTTATATCTGAAAAATCTTCTTCAAAAAATCTCAATATGGAAACTTCTTCTCCTTATAAATTTATAGATTCTCAATTTTCTATTTTGAACATTACATCATCATTTGAAAGTACCAAGTAATTTAACATTTATTGGTTACTGAAAAATCTTTAGGCAAGATTCTTTAAAAGTACCCCACTGAAACAAGTTTCCCTGAAATTCAATCTTGAATCAAATTTGGATGCATTTATGAATTTTTCAATGTTTCTCAACTCTTCAGGAACCATGTAGAATCTTTTAACCATTTTAGCTTCTCCATTATAATTTTCATAGAATTATTTCTTTAGTACTATTTCCCATTACGATTTTCTCAGTATGATTCTCCAGTACTATTTTACATGTATGATTTTCTCGGTAGGATGTCCCCTGTACAACTCATATATATGAAGAAATATATAACTTCTGTCTTCTTATCATTTCATAATATGATATTATCATACTGATGATCTTGAGATAAAAAAAATTCAACTTCAACAACTTCGTCTACAAAAAATCTTCTTTTAAGGATGAATTCCATCATGAAAATTGAATATGTTGAGGATTAGCTTTATCATCATCATAATTGTAATAGAACATGTTATAACTTCCCATTCCTCTAGCAATTTTCATTCTTTATAGCCAGACTGACCATGTCTGAATTCAATTTGCAACACCTTAACTTCACCTTTCCTTCATCAATCTAGAAACATACGCCTTCCAACTTAAATATGATTTGTGAGAAATATAAGATAGAAAAGCATCATTATATTTGTAATGGAAATTATTTTAACATTCCATTACTTTTATACCTCATCCAAGGTGATCTTGATGAACATTTCCTTCCAGAACAATCCTTCTGAACAAGATAGAATTTCTTAATCAATGTGAGTCAAAATTTCTAAATATGATTATTATATTAGCATTCCTAAATATGATTTTTGAGTTATAATTCTTGAACATGATTTTTGAGTCAGAATTCCTAAATATGATTTTTTGAATCAAAATTATTAAATATGATTTTTGAGTAAAAATTGCTGAATACAATTTTTGATTCATAATTCATGAATTCAATTTTGAGTCAGAATTCCAGAATATGATGAATTTTTGAATAAGTTGAATTCCTCAATATGATAAATTTTAGAGTAAATTTTTTGAATCAAATCATCACCTTTTAAAAAGCATGGTGATTAATTTATTCTCATGCATCCAAAACGATCACCAAAAAACTGGTTCCTGATTACGATGGTGAGTCTGATTTCCTCTAGCTTCTAACTTTTTATTTTCCTCCCAATCTAATGGATTATATTAACAAAACCTGATGTTTTACATGTGATTCCATTGAAAATAGTATGCATCTTATTGATAACGTTCTTCAATCATAATTTCCATCCATCATCTTATTCAATATTATTTCTTCCTTCAATAAAATAAAATGATTTATCTATTGACATCAAATACATCCAAAACAAAACATGGATAAATAGCTTACTCATGGGACACAATGGGCAGGGAACATATCACACCACCCCCTCGAATGAAATTTCTCATGAAATAATTTTCAAAACTACAATCAAGAATCTTCTGTCCTGGTCTCATGATTTTAAACTGCACAAACACATCTTAATCACATTATGTTAAACTAAATGGAACATGTCCTCACCGCATTACATTAAAATTCATGGGAGATATCCTCACCGTAAGAAATTAAACTACACAAGAATCATCATGTCATAAATGATTCATCGCATACAATTTAGATATAAGCAAAACAGTAATGAGGTGACCACTGTCCCTATGAGTGAGTCATATCCACATAGGTAATTACTCATCCAAGAACTAGGCATTGATTGATTCCTACTATCACAAGAGACATAGTGATGCCCATATCTCTGATCCTAGACATAACCATAGTATATGATTCCCGGTCATAAGACATCAGACTATGCAATAATGGTGAATCCTTATTTTCCACATTGGGTGACCCATATCCTTACTCTAAGACATTAAACTGCATGGCTAATTTCCTTGACACAAGTCACTAAAATGAATGGTTTCCAAGAACTACATGTGGCTTGATTCCTAAAATCACAGGATACATAGTGATGCACATACCATCAATTTTGGGACCAACCAAAATATTAGTCTTATTTCATTTCAATACACCTTCATCCTTACCTCATGACATTAAACTACACAGATGATGTCCTCTCTATATGATACTAAACTACATAGTTTTGAGAACTATGTATGGATTTATTCTCATTCCAATGAGATATGTATTGAATCATAGATCCTATATCTTGGCCCAAATTCCACATAATAAAAAATTACATTGTATTTAATTTCTTTTTTGTGGTGAAAGGAACCTTTTTCATTCCTTTTTTATCATACCAAGCATATCTCCCATGATTTTTGGAATATTGGTAAGGGATTACCTACATAACCAACCCATATTCGTTCATGGTAGGGATAACATGGTTATGGATGCAAGACCATAAAATGAAAACCATGATTCCTATCATCATTATGTAAAACAGCATGGTTGATGTCGCTTTCATGACACAAAATTGTGCATTACCATGGAACTTGTCTGAGATGACCAGTATCATTAGTTTTTTTCTCCCATAAAACCTCTATTCAAGAACTACATGTGTATTTATTACTATAATTGAAGGATATATAGTGTCACCCATATTTTATGTCCTGAGTCTATCTGTAGTATTCTCTTTTCACATTGGTGAGACTACATCATTTCTACATGGCGTTAAATTGTGCAAATTCAAAAGAACAACATGTTTCTTGATTCATGTCATTACAAGATACATAGTGACACCTATATCTCCAATCCTAGGCCCAGCTATAATAATCAATGAGAAAAATCACCCCTCTACATCTGGGTTAGTCCTGAATATAGTGTTTCCTATTTAGTAACTATATTTTTCTTGATTATTATTCTAATAGGATACATAGTAATGCTCAGATCCTTGATTCTTGGTTATAACAATGATAAAAAATCCCCGCATATATGCATACAGGTCAGACCAGTGTAGATAATTTTTATTCAAAAAATAGTGTATGGGTCGATTCCTATCATCACAAGATACTAAGCGACACCCAAACCCCCAATCATAGGTTTGACCACAATATATAACAAGATATAAATTCACCCTAACTATATATAATTCACACCTGTAAACTGAATTTCTTAGTTTCATGACATTAGATTACATGTAAATATAAACATAAACCTCTCAGAAAAGTGGGTTGTATCTTAGATGCTCATTTTCCCTATTCATGAGTCAGATCTACATATAGCTTTCATTCACACATTATAAATATGCACAAGAGGGTCTCTAACATATGGCTATCCACCAATAATCCCTTTCATGGATATAAGATACTCCCGGCATCGAAATACCCCCGACCATTGAAAATTTCCCTCAAGGACATATTACACATTTTTTATGGGTTTCCACATCCTTACTACGTGATTTTAAACTATAATGAAAGGGAAACATCTTCACCGCATGACTTTAAACTTCAAGGAAAATATCCTAGTCACAAGACATTATAATTGAAAAACAAATATGTCCCTAGTACATGATACTAAAATATGTAGCCCATCACCCACTTTAATTCCATATCAAAGGGTCACAAGAGACTCACCCCGTTCAGCTACAGTACAAGGTGCTTCTATAATCTTTTAGAAACATCGTCCCATAAATCACACTTTATGTCTTCAGTGCCTCAGGTTCCCACAAACATTTCATGGACCTTGGAAATGAAAATATATCTCTCTTATTGATCATTCTATTGATTCATAATGTCTTTAAACTACCAACTAGAGACATTTTGTCCGTATAGGAAGGGATTTATGATCCTTGTGATCCTGATCACTATGGTGGGAATCGACACCTATATAATGAACCATACTTTACATAAATTATTATTACTTCAGAATTGAACCACCCTTATTACAACATATAACAAAACCAGGAAAGGACCGTATAGGTATAGAGTCTTTAGAAACTGGGAAACATAAACAACTGGTTCATAAAGCATCTACTTTGCCTCCCATTTATTTCATCAAATATAGAGTCCCTTTTTTGAATATCCTACTTAATAACCTTCTTTCTGACCAGGGGAAAGAAAACAACCAAAAGAGTGAGCTCAAATGCTCTGTAAGGGTAAACAAAATAAATATCAATAACATCATATACATATGAACATAACTTTTTGAAATCTTAACCTGCAAAAGAGATCATAATTTCATAACATGGGATAAATAATAGTAGTGAAATGTAATCCCAATAATCATAACTTAAAACATGAAAATTTGTAGCATACACACATAATCATAGAGAATCATTTCTTATTATTCAAGACTCATTGCCAAGACTATCATAGTGGACAAAGTCTATTTCTGAACCGAGTTCACTCCTCATTTCAGTCCTATTTCACTGAACCGGTTTAACCTGCCATTCCAGCCATGTCTATCTCATGAGATATAAAATCTTTACCCAATGCATTGGAGGGAGATATAGGTCCCACCCATCTCGTAATGATACCATTCTTATGTGTTCCACAAAATCATAAAGCATACATCATTGCATAACCCATGTAATAAAAATGGGATTCTTAAACAACATGACATCATAAAACAATTCATATAAGATAAAGGAATTCATAAAAATAATTCCACCACAACATAATCAAATCAATGTAATAATAGGGATAGAAACAGAACCCTATATTATCTGAGATGGAAAATAATTTTGATAAAACACTTGAACTCCATTCTTGAGGAAAATATCCTTTCTACTTCAAAAAGATTTTCCTTTCTTAACATGTCTTACGATTTTAAACTAAAATAAGTTGATAAAAAATAAACATGGAAAATTGTAAAGGAAGATTCTTGGAAATAATTTTTTAAAAATCCATTCATTCCGTATAAGTTAAAAAAACATTCTTCTCGTACTTTTTTCGGAAAAGTCAAAAAGTACCTCGTACGAAAAACGACAAAAGATTCCTTTCATATCTTTTACTAAAAACTCACCGAAGGGTAAAATTGGATTTAAAAAATTGTAGGTGGATGGAAACATTATTAAATATTGAGGAAACATGGATGTGGATGATAAAATACACCCCAGTAAATACCAACGTATAAACAATCTCGGATAAAATGATATTGTGATATTTTCTCTTACCTTAGGTCTGATTTTCTTCGTAAGTGTCTGAACCTCCTGTATAATGATTTAAATATTGTTATTGACTTATTCCAGAATCAAACTTATTTTTATGATATCATATATGGTCATATTATTAGCTTTGTATAAGTAATATTTCATTACTACTTGTTATTCGTGTGTTTATTACTTTTTGTTCTTATGCATGTTTTGTCGAATAAATTCTTATTTTTCTTTTTAGGTTATAGATACCTCATTTCCATAATGGTATTAGTGTAATAAATATCATATTAATTTATTCAATTCATTTATATAATCATTATGAAATGAATATCATGTAGAACGAGTCGCATCAAATCGTGGAGACGGTATTCCGTACGTACGCACGAGCAATGATATCATTCCCATGATCATGGAATTGTATTGAAGTGTATGTATACTATTTCATAATCAATATCACTTTACAATAATAATATATAGTTATTCTTTACACCATTATACCCTTCCATGTAAGGTGATGGTAGAAAACAGATTACACCACGGCGTGGAGACGGTATTCCGTATGTACGCACACGCAGTGATTTCATTTTCCGTAGGATGGATAGATGGTGAAATAGGGTTTTTTAATACTTATAATAACATATAATTATATGAGTGATACTGATGTTATTACTTCATAATGAAACAACTAAAGAAGAAGAAGTGGAAGAAGAAATTAAGTTGAATGAATCGGTAACGGACATTAACTCTTCTTTGAAGCGCCTCTTTGAGACCTCCTCTTAGGGAACTAAAATTGGTCTTTGAAGAAGACCAGGAGCTCTAGGATATTTCTAGGGAAGTGGAGAAGAGAACTTGGCTGGGTTTTTCCGAGCTTGAAGGATCAATGTGGTGTTAGGAAGAGAGGGAGGAGGTCCCCTTTTATAAGCGAGGAGAGGGGCACCTTTGGAATAACTAAAAATATTATTTTATTATAAAGTAAAATTCAGTTTTTAATAGCTCCAAATTGATATATTTCGAAGCTAACGTGGGGATGGGTCTACATCCTGTCATACAACAGAATTTAGACAAGTTTAGGTCATTATATTAACCTTATCTTTTAGTTTTAACTCTTAGTTAATTAGATTGACATTTACCATGTCACTTTTTATTTTTATATTATATAGTTAATAAACTTATCATATACATCCAAGAGACCCCCAAGTGGTCCATTAATGATACATCTATCATGATATAAGTATCTTGTCCGAACCTTATATTTTTAGGAATATAATAACAATTAATAATATAATATTTGTTTTAAAAACTATTTTATGTCAATTTTGACACTATTTGTTAATTCATTTTTGTGAAAATCATAACTGAATGATCAGTTCGAACAAAATTAATTAAATAAACTAACATGTCATATTAACATAGAAAATTATTTAAATTCATAAAAAGTCTCAAATTACATTTATTTGGGTATTTATAACATCAGTTATGTCAATATTTCATTAATAAGATAATTACTAGATCATCATTGTATGATAAATAAATTAAATATTTTAAGTCTAAAAATTACAAATAAAATACCATTATGTTGGAAATATATTTATATTTCTAATGAATATTTATTGTTGAATTTATCATATGTATAACCCTATATTAAAAATGATTTAGTTATTAATCTTTGATTTTAACTATTTCAACCCTTCTTTAAATAAATTGATAATAAATGTCCTAATCTAATACAAGTGGGTCTAAATGGTCATATTTTATTCCTAAGGTTGTTTATGGTCAAATTACACTTATCCAATAGAATTAGGACATGCGTTAGGGTAATAATAATAACACTTTTACCCTTAATTACCCTATTTACTTTTAACCGTGGTAAAAAAAAGTAAAAAAGTTACTATTCACCAAAAATTATTTTCATCTCATTGAACCCCATTTTAGTCCTTGATATTAACCGTGTCTCTCAGATTTTCGAAATTCTACTCACAAAATCTGTAAAATTATGTTTTATGAAAAAATCAGTTTTTTTAACTACCACTTAGTGGTTTCAGTGTTCATCATAAAATGAAAGTTTCCAGAAAAATACCAAACATTAGGCCTAAGCTATATTTGTTATTATGAATTCAAAAATGATGTCTATTTTATCAAATTCAAAACATATCAGTTACATTAACTAATTTAAAAATTAATTCCCGTCGTCAAAACAAATAGCGTGTTTTTAAGAGATAATAACTATCAAAAGATTGACACTTGTTTATATCTGGTTTAAATGTGAAGTTACATCCAATGACAAACATTATATTAAATTGTAAAAATATATTCTAAATATAATTTAAAACCACTCAAATTAATAATTTATCAATATTAATTATTTTGATTAAAAAAGTTGTTTTTAATTAAAATTTAGTAATTTTAACTATTCATCAGAATATGAAAGTTATCTAAAAAGTACCAAAATTTCACCCTAAGCTAATTTCGATATTAAGAATCCAAAAATGAAGTCCATTTTGAAAGATAAAGTTTTTAAAATTTCAAAAAGTTGGTATTACTATTCATAACAGATAGTTTTAATAATATTTTAATAGCATATCGTTGTTTAGTGAAACTCGGTATTGCATACGACGCAAGCTATTGAGGAAGGCCGCAGTTGCGTGTAAAGCAAGCGAAGATAGTGTTGTGTGTAGTAAAAAATTCCTTTGATGATTTATATAACATAAAAACAAAATATTTCTCATAAATTTCTCGGGCGTTACATTCTTCCCCCCTTAAAATGAATTTTGCCCTCGAAATTTGTCACTTTGTAACAAACAGATGAGGATACCTTTCCCTCATCATATCCTCAAGCACCCATATAGCTTATTCTAATTGGTGGTTCCTCCATAAAACTTTCACCAATCGAGTGGTCTTGTTTCTTAGGACTTTTTCACTATGATCTAGAATATCTATTGGCTATTCTTCATAAGAAAGATCTTGCTCCAGCGGTACAAATTCTGAGCTGAGTACATGTGAAGGATCAGGTATGTACTTTCTTAGGAGAGATACATGGAACACATCGTGAAATTGAGAGAGATTCGGTGGAAGCACCAATCGGTAAGCTACCTTCCCAACACAATCTAGTATTTCGAAAGGACCGATATATCTAGGGCTCAGCTTTCCCTTCTTTCCAAATCTCATGACCCTCTTCCAGGGAGATATTCGTAAGAACACTTTATCACCCACTTCAAACTCTAGGTCTTTTCTTTGGTTGTCGGTATAACTTTTCTGTCGACTCTGAGCTTCTCTTATGTGTTGTTGAATAGATCTGACCTTTTCTTCCATCTCATCAACAAGATCAGGTCCTAATAGCTTTCTTTCCCCAACTTCATCCCATCAAGTTGGAGTCCTGCATTTCTTTCCTTAGAGAGCTTCATAAGGAGCCATCTGAATACTGGAGTGAAAGCTATTATTATAAGAAAATTCCACCAAAGGTAGGTGTTGATCCCAACCACCTTTGAAATCCATAGAGTAAGCTCTCAACATATATTCTAGAGTTTGAATTGTTCTCTCAGACTGACCGTCTGTCTGGGGATGATAAGCAGTGCTGAAACTCAACTCTGTATCGAGAGTATGCTGAAGACTTCGCCAGAACATAGAGGTAAATCTTGGATCCCGATCAGATATAATAGAAAGTGGTACTCCATGTAATCTTACCACTTCCTTTACATATATCCTGGAAATCTGATCCAGAGAGAAATCATCTCTAATAGCAATGAAGTGGGCAGACATTGTAAGATGATCAACTATGACCCAGATAGAATTATTGCCTTTGGATGTTTTAGGAAGTCCTGTGACAAATTCCATAGTGATGTTTTCCCATTTCCATTCGGGTATGGGTAATGGTTGTAACATCCCCTTAGACTTCTGTCTCTCAGCATTAACTTGCTGACAAACCAAGCATCGAGACACATATTCAGCAACATCTCTTTTCATACCATCCCACCAGAAGTACTCTTTCAGGTCCCTATACATCATTGTGCTTCCAGGATGAATAGAGAATGAATAACTATGAGCCTCATCCATTAGCTACTACTTTAATTCGAAGATGGGAGGAACACAAACCCGATTCCTAAACTTTATTATCCTATCACAATCAAGGTTGAATTCAGGAACATTTCTCACCTTCATTTTGTAACTCGACATCTTCTTTTTGTGCCTCTTGAATCTTCACATGTATAGATGGTTAAACATTCATTTGAGAAAGATACTATTTCCCCCCTTCCATTATAATTCCAAGATCTATCATTTGTAAATCCATAAATATTGGATCTTTTGTGATCCTCATCATGGATAAGCTAGCATGGTCTTGTCGACTTAATGCATCTTCCACCTTGTTTTATTTCCCAGGGTGGTAATGAATTGAGCAGTCATAATCCTTAATCAGCTCCAACCATCTTCTTTGTCGCATATTCAGCTCCTTTTGTGTGAAAATATACTTTAAACTTTTATGATCAGTATAAATGTCACACCTTTATCCATAAAGATAATGCCTCCAAATCTTTAATGCAAAGATTACCGCAGCTAACTCCAAATCATGAGTTGGGTAATTTTGCTCATGGATTTTCAACTGTCGTGAGTCATAAGCTATCACCATATCATTTTTCATGAGAACACATCCTAGTCCCTTCTTGAATGCATCACTATAGATCACAATCCTTTCTCCACTACAAGGTAGTGTGAGCACAGGTGCACTGGCTAACCTTCTTTTTAGCTCTTTGAAATTTTCTTCACATTCTTCCGTCCAAACAAAATAAACTCCTTTTCGAGTCAACATGGTGAGTAGATTAGATATTCGTGAAAACTCTTCACAAAAAGTCAATAATATCTAGCCGAACCAAGAAATATTTGGATCTCGGTTACTTTTGTTGGTCTCAACCATCTTTCGATAACCTCGATTTTTGCTGGATCCACAGATATCCCCTCTTTTGAGATTATGTGACCCAAAAATGAAACTTTTTGAAGCCAAAGTTCACACTTGGTAAATTTGGCATAAAGATTCTCCTTTATCAGGGTCTTCAAAATAATTCTCAAGTGATCTTCATGTTCTTCTTTACTCTTTGAATAGACTAGATTATCGTCTATAAAGACTACCAAAAACTAATCAATATAGTCTCTAAAGACTCTATTCATCAGATCCATGAAGATAACAGGGGCATTAGTAAGACCAAATGGCACCACTATAAATTCACAGTGTCCATACCTCGTACGGAAATAAGTCTTTGGTATATCCTCCCTTTTGACCCTTAATTGATGATACCCTGAACGAAGATCAATCTTGGAAAAGTATTGAGCTCCTCGTAGTTGGTCAAATAAGTCATCAATGCACGGGAGATGATATTTGTTCTTGATAGTGATCTTGTTATGTTCTCGATAATCAATGCAGAGTCTCATTGATCCATCTTTCTTCTTAACAAACAGTACAGGTGCTCCCCAAGGTGATGCACTAGGGCGTATGAATCCTTTATCAAGATTCTCTTGGAGTTGCTTCTTCAATTCCTACAACTCAATTGGGGCCATTCTATAAGGTGTCTTTGAAATAGGCGAAGCACCCGGTACGATTTCTATTGAAAACTCAACTTCACGATTTGGTGGAAGACCCAGTAATTCCTCTGGAAAGACATCATCAAACTCCCGTAAAATGGGAATATTATTAATCACGAATTTCTCTCCTACCATTTGAGATAAATAACCCTCATTTAGTGGAATCAAGACCCATAAGATGGAAGAAATTTCCACTGGAAGTTTATGTTCATCCTTGCATCGATAGACGATCATAGATTGATCTAGATTATGAAATGTGACTTCTCTTATTTGGAAATTGATATGAGATCCATATAAATAAAGCCAATCCATGCCAAGAATCACATAAAATTCCACTATAGGAAGGATCACAAGATTTGCAGGAAGCACTTTCCCACAAACTTCAATCGGGGAAGAATTATAAACTTTTGATGCGATTGTTGTGCCATTAGGGGTTGTCACAGCTAACTCAACATCTAATTGTTGAGGTAATTCAGTGATACTCTTAGAAAATTCTTCAGAAATAAAAGAGTGGGTGGATCCAGAATTAAATAAAACATTTTCTACTTTAGAGTGGATGGTAAGTGTACCTTTCACCACATTGTTATCGTACTCCACATAGCTGATAGAAATTGCGTGTGACTTTCCTTTGTCTTTAGGCTTAAGAGTTTGTTGAAGTCGACCATAATCATCAACCCTTGGATTTGGGCATTGATTGGCATAATGCCCCATATCCTTGCACTTGAAACATTGAAGGGTATTAGGTTCATTCTGTGTATCTCTTCCTTTGTTTGCATCATTAGACATCTTCTTCCCATTATTTCGACTTTCAATTGCCCGATGACCTTCTTTTCCACACTTATAACATTTGCTTGTCCCCTTAAGACAATTTCCTCCATGTTTCTTTCCACACTTTGAGCATAAGGGAAAACTCATCATCTTTTCAGTGTGGTCTTTAGATTTTCCTTTGAATTCCATTTTCCTCTTCTTATCAAACCCATGTGACTAATGGGTTACACCAATCTCCATCTCAACCTTGAGAGCACATCGAACAATTTCCACATAGCTATTGAAGTCCCTTATGGCTAACGCCCTTAGAATACTTGGTTTTAAGCCACTAAAGAATCGATCGATCTTACTCTCAGGTGGGATAATAATTCTGGAAGCGTACCTTGCATGTCTTGTAAAATTTTCTTCATTGGTACCAATAGATTCATCATACTTTTGCTTTAGTTCAAGAAACTCCTTCTCCATCTTTATTCGAATAACACTAGGGAAATACTTATTGAAAAATAAGTTCTTGAACTCATCTCATTCCATGGACTCAATTTCATCCCTTTTTCTCGTATTCTTAATATGATTCCACCATTGATCATCATCACCTTCCAAACCATACACTGCTAATATGACTTTATCATGTTCAGAACATTGAAGAACTGAAAATATCTTTTCAGTGGTACTGATCCATTGTTCAGCCACTAATGGATCAGAAGACTCGCTGAATGAAGGTGGACACTACCTCATGAAGGATTCGACAGAATGTTGCTCCTTCCTTTGCTCATTTGGAAGTCCTGCATGATTCATCAGTTGAGAAAGTTGTGTGAGCATGGCTACAAGATTTTTCATTCCAGCTCCCATAACGCTTGGTTTCTCAGGGGGGAAATCATTGCATTGCCTGGCACATTCCACATTAACAAGGTTTCTTCGGGTTCCAGCCATTGACTAAAACCAAGAAGAATAGTGTGAGAAACACTAATTATAATAGGAAAACTACATAATCAGGAATAAAATTTCACACTTAAGGTCTTATCATAGGTTGTTCATGGCCATTTCTAAAACACTAAGATTTTGTTCTATGCTTAGACATATCCTTAGGTTTCTTACCAAGGCTTTCACATCCTAGTTTCCAAAGTTTGACTATACCATTCCTATGATACCAACTATAATGACCCATACTTTACATACATTGTTATTACTTCATAATTGAAGCACACTTATTAAAACATATTAAAAAACCAGGAAAGGACCGTATAGGTATAGAGTCTTTAGAAACTAGGAAACATAAACAACTGGTTCATAAAGCAACTAATTTGCCTCCCATTTATTTCATCAAATCTAGAGTCCATTTTTGGAATATCCTACTTAATATCCTTCCTCCTGACCTAGGAAAAGAAAACATACAAAAGGGTGAGCTCAAATTCTTAGTAAGAGCAAACAAAATAAATATCAATCACATCACATACATAAGAACATAACTTTTGGAAATCTTAACCTGCAAAAGAGATCATAATTACATAACATGGGATAAATCATAGTAGTGAAATGTAATCCTAATAATCATAAAATAAAACATGAAACTTTGTGCCATATACACATAATCATAGAGAATCATTTCTTACTAGTCAAGACTCATTTCGAAGACTATCTTAGTTGACAAAGTCCATTTCTGAACTGATTTCACTCCTCGTTTCAGTCCTGTTTCACTGAACCGATTTAACATGTCGTTCCATCCATGTCTATCTCATGAGATATAAAATCTTTACCCAATGCATTGGAGGGAGATATAGGTCCCACCCATCTCATAATGATACCATTCTTATGTGTGCCAGAAAATCTTCAATCATACATCATTGCAAAACCCATGTATTAAAAATGGGATTCTTAAACAACATGACATCATAAAACAATTCATATAAGATAAAGGAATTCATAAAAATAATTCCATCACAGCATAATCAAATCAATGTAACAATAGAGATAGAAACATAACCCTATATTATCTTAGATGGAAAATAATTTTGATAAAACACTTGAACTCCATTCTTGAGGAAAATATCCTTTCTACTTCAAAAACATTTTCCTTTCTTAACATGTCTTACAATTTTAAACTAAAAGAAGTTGATTAAAAATAAACTTGGAAACTTGTAAAGTAAGCTTCTTGGAAATAATGTTTTAAAAATCCATTCATGTCGTATATGTTAAAAAAAAATTCTTCTCGTACTTTTGCCAGTAAAGTCAAAAAGTACCTCGTACGAAAAATGACAAAATATTCCGTTCATATCTTTTACTAAAAACTCACCGAAGGATAAAATTGGATTTAAACAATTGTAGGTAGATGGAAACATTATTACATTTTGAGGAAACATGTATGTGGATGATAAAATACACCCCAGTAAATACCAACGTATAAACAATCTCGGATAAAATGAGATTGTGATATTTTCCCTTACCTTAGGTCCGATTTGCTTCGTAAGTGTCCGAACCTCCTGTATAATGATTATGTAATGTTATTGAATTAATCCAGAATCATACTTATTTTTATGATATCATATATGGTCATATTCTTAGCATCTTATTAGTAATATTTCATTACTACTTGTTATTCGGGTGTTTATTACTTTTTGTTCTTATGCGTGTTTTGTCGAATAAATTATTATTTTTCTTTTTAGGTTATAGATACCTCATTTCCAGAATGGTATTAGTGTAATATATATCATATTCATTTATTCAATTCATTTATATAATCATTATGAAATGAAGATCATGTAGAATGAGTTGCATCAAATCGTGGAGACAATATTCCATACGTACGCACGAGCGATGATATCATTCCCATGATCATGGAATTGTATTGAAGTGTATGTATACTATTTCAGAATCAATATCACTTTACAATAATCATATATATTTATTCTTTACACCATTATACCCATCCAAGTAAGGTGGTGGTGGAAAACAGATTACACCACGACGTGGAGACGGTATTCCATACGTACGCACACGCGGTGATTTCGTTTTCCGTATGATGGATAGATGGTGAAATAGGGTTGTTTCATAAATATAATAACATATCAGTATATTAGTGATACATATTTAATTACTTCATAATGAAACAACTAAATAAGAAGAAGTGGAAGAATAAATAAAGTTGAAAGAATCGGTAACAGACATTACCTCTTCTTTGAAGTGCCTCTTTGAGACCTCCTCTTAGGGAACAAAAATTGGTCTTTGAAGAATACCAGGACCTATAGAATGTTTCTAGTGAATTGTAGAAGAGAACTTGGTAGGGGTTGGCCGAGTTTGAAGGCTCAAAGTGGTGTGAGGAAGAGAGGGAGGAGGTGCCCTTTTATAAGGAAGGAGAGGGGCACCTTTGGAATAACGAAAAATATTATTTTATTATAAAGTCAAATTCGGTTTTTAATATCTCCAAATTGATATATTTAGAATCTAAGGTTGGGATGGGTTGAAATCCTCTCATCCAATATAATTTTGAGAAGTTTAGGTCATTATATTAACCTTATCTTTTAGTTTTAACTCTTAGTTAATTAGATTGACATTTACCATGTCACTTTGTATTTTTTATATTATATAGTTAATAAACTTACCATATACATCCAAAAGAACCCCCAAGTGGTCCATTAATGATAAAACTATCATGATATAAGTATCTTGGCCAAACCTTATATTTTTAGGAATATAATAACAATTAATAACATAATATAGCGTGTTTTTAAGAGATAATAACTATCAAAATATTGACACCTGTTTATATCTGGTTTAAATGTGAAATTACATCCAATGACCAAAATTTTATTAAATTGTAAAAATATATTCTAAATATACTTTAAAACCACTCAAACTAATAATTTATCACTATTAATTATTTCGATTAAAAAAGTTATTTTTAATTAAAATTTAGTAATTTCCCCTATTCATCAGAATATGAAAGTTATCTGAAAAGTACCAAAATTTCACCCTAAGCTAATTTCGATATTCCAAATCCAAAAATGAAGTCCATTTTGAAAGATAAAATTTAGAAAATTTCAAAATGTGGGTATTACTATTCATAACGGCTAGTTTTAATAATATTTTAATAGCATATCGTTGTTTAGTGAAACTTGTTATTGCGTACGACATAAGCTATTGAGGAAGGTCGCGTTTGCGTGTAAAGAACGAGAAGCTAGTGTTCTGTGTAGTGAAAGATTCCTTTGATGATTTATATAACATAAAAACAAAATATTTCTCATAAAAAACTCGGGCGTTACAACCTAGGGGTATTCTGGTCCATCCCCGTCATGATCATCCAATATCATTACTCACAACCTGAGAACCGTGATCAATGATTTATACCATTTTCATATCCATAAAAAATGATGTTGGAGTACTCTTGAACCTATTTATCCTAATTAGTCTCTTGTGTAACACTCCCCTCACACCAAGTCTATGTTTCTCATGAACATTAACTGCATGAACCTTATTCAAAGACGTACAATATTAAATTATAGCTTTTGATGGTCCAAATCACCTAATATTAAAATATTAGTTAAAGAGATATAACAATTTCTAGTATGAAATCCCAAAAGAGAAATCCTAAGAAAAGGTCAAGTATCCACTTCCTAAAATCATTATTTCTAGAGTTCATGAAAAAATTAGAGCGTAAATGAATGAGGAATAAGGATTTTGTGGTCTAATTTATGGTCCTAGTAAAATTTGATCCACACTCATTAGACCCCTTGGTCTTGAAAATAGTTAGAGTAATTATTTATTAAATCTCCTCACCATGATAACATGTTCACTAGGTGGTGACACAATATTTAGGGTGTTCAAAACCTTCTAGAATATTACATTTTCTTAAAAATAAATCTTTATGATTTGAACACCTTTGATTACCACAAACCTTATATGACCCTTGGAAAAAGATACTCAACTTCAAGGTCCCATTTATTGACTTTGCAGGTATGCTTATGGCTCCTGCATATGTTTCTATGGTCGTTAACTGAATGCATCACAACTTAAAAATCGGTATTTCTGATCCTTGGGAGCCCAAACATTACTGTGGTGGAATGAAACACCTTAGGATGTTTTGGGTCATCCATGAATAGATTTGCCCATATCATCCTCATGACCTAAGAAATTTGGACCTTGATCTACAATCCTCATAACTATACTATTCGAGAAAATTTAACATCCTTCAAATTACATCACCATGTATTTTACCCTTTCTCCAAGAAGGACTGTGATTCTCCAATCTTTAACCTTTTGACATCCCACACCTCATGAATCGAAACCGCATGGTGTATGGAATGAGCATCCAAAATAAAAGCTCAACTACCCTGGGAAACCATAACCCATCCAAGATCGTAATACACCATATCCAATTTCAATGACCAGATGTTTGAATATTTTAAAATCTTTCATGGCCCTTATAAATGACCGGGGTCCCCTCTGTTTAACCTTGATATCAATGCATAAGGTATTTTACCTAAAAACCAAAGGCATCCCCTCCTTGAAGGAAATGAACTAAAATCCTTGTGATCCCTAGTAAACCTTTAGAATTACCTAGAACTTCAGGGTGTTAGGGGTCAATACCAACACGAATATCCCATTCCATATTCTTCAACTCAAATTTTTTGGTTATGACAGACTCAACCCATATTCCTACAATATGAGTAGACTTTTCTATCCTATATCTTCTTAAACCACCGATATCATCTCCAAAATCTTTCACATCCCTTGTAAATGAGTGTAGATTCATATATTTGTCCATGATTTTGATGCATAGGGGCTCTAACCTACCAAAAAAGTCATCTCCTTCTTATAGGAATGTAAATTCAATTTTGGTGAACTTAGGAAACACCAAGGAGAAACTCAACACCTTATGGTGTTCTAGCTCTTCCATGGAATGTCTTCCCCATTTCATATTCATCAATCATGGAATATAATTAAGAATTTAAACTGGATAGAATTTTTAAATCCTTACCAAAAGACGTTAAACTGCATGGAAAATTTCTGTATAGCATTATAATTAAACGATAGGGAATACATCCTACCATATGATGTTAAACTACACAGTATATGTCCTCACATTGTGACATTATACTACATAGAGAACATTACATTGTGAATGGAATAATACCAATAGTATAAGGTTTGAGCTAAAAGTCTCTAAACTATATTAATTGAAGTTCTAAGGTCAATATGAAAGAAAATCCAAATATTTGGGGGCCCATCATATGGCCTTCGAAAAAGTCATGTTGTCCTCTCTAAGTCTGATGAAATTATTAATAGATATAGAATTCTCCCTATATGACATATATTCTACACAAATTATCTTTTTGTTAATTGTGTATTCTCAAGATAACTGGAGAAGATGCAATAATGATGAATCTCGTGTTTGTGGGAATTCATGACAATTTGCCAAGAAAAATATGTTATGTGTTGAACATTCAAATCCATGAATTCAGGTTTACTTGATATTATGAAAAGAATGGTATTATTGATGATTCATGAGACATCATATCAACAAAATATAATGCACATCAGGAATGTAAGGAAACTGGGAAATGATATATAATGTTTAGATAATTTATTCATTGATAGGATTAAAAAAAAGGAGTAGTATTAACATTTTAGAGCCTCTCCAAGGATTTTATCAAACTAAAAACAATGGTCATTAGACTAAATTAATATTTTATCTTCTAAATTTTTTAATATTGAATGAGTAAGACAAGAAGCTTCAATTGGGAATTGAAGCACCTCCCACCGTACATCTTCTACTACTACCTGTGGGAGAAGGCTCTGAATAAGATTTGAAAAATCCTTAACTATTTTTGAGTAGTAACTATTGAGGATGATGATGTAGAAAGATCATACTATGACTGAGAAATGATCTCCCCATTTCACACAATCCGCATGGCCAAGGCATCCATTTGGGCATGCAAATAAAATGTTATCTCATGGATTTGTTCCAACACCTCTAAATCCACCCTCATTATTTCATGTAGGAGAGTCTCATCCTCAATATCATACAATCACATCTCACTAGTAGAGAACTATTACCATGTTATGACTATATGTCTCATTATGTCACATAATGTTTGAATATATAATCTTCCCACCCCAAAATGATGAAAGAATCGGTGAAGACTTTCTTCTTGGCCACTAAATTTTCTCAAAGAAGTGTTAGTGATCAGGGGTGAATATGCTTCTAGATTATCCTATTCCATGTATGTTCTTTTTTGACTACTTTAGTGGGTACATAATAATATGGAGAAAGGTGTTGATAATTTTATCAATAAAGATACTAAGCCCCATATTCCCCCCCCTCAAAATATGCATTTTCTGTCACTCGTATTGAACGATTATCTTCATCAAAAAATTCTACCCCACTAATGAGATAGTCATCACTGGGATGAGGATACTTCCTCAAAGGCTCATCATAATCATGAATATGAACTATTATTTATATAGAAAATGGGGAAATTAAGCACATTGATTTTACAAATGATAAACCTGTCTATTCAGCATACCACCCAAGTAAGATTCCACCCAAGCCTTATCATAATCATAAGATAGAAAGATTGTGGTGTCAGCATGTAGAAATATAATCTCATTATTGGTATCCTCACGTGCCAATATAATGTAAGATTGGTGGATAAACCTAGGAGTACGTTCTCTCCAAATTCCATATAAGGGGAGAGAATAAAACCTTTCAATAATACAAATTGTTAAGAGAACTAGTTAGGGGTATACAGATCAGAAATAACCAACTTGTATAACCTGATTGTGAGTACCCTATACCAAAGATAGATCTCATATGCCCATTAATCAAAGGAGCCACCTCAATTATCCCGAAATATCTTGGTCAGTGTGGGATATGGAATTAAATAAAAAATATTAATTTCTATCATCATGTCAATGTCCTCATCTGGTCAAAATAGAGTTTCCTCAACCCAAGAGATTTCCAACAACATGGTGAGGGATGGGGCACTAGGGATCCAGGTAGTGTTGGGGTTTTTATAAAAGTATAAATACTTCCTTATCCATCCAAATAAAAACTATAAATTACTACCATCCTATAAGGTATGCATCCATATTGGATATGGACCAAGATTTGGTAGATTCATTCCAGAGTTTGTACATATAGAATAAAAGTATTCCACTCTATCATTAGAGCTTCCATTAATAGTGTGTCGACTCATATTCCTGGGCATGAATCCCCATCTCGAAAAGGTTTCCCGTTCAGGAACATAGCCATGAAACATGCTATCCTATGGTTTTGGGATATCTTCATTCTCACCCTATATCCCATGTGGTATATTATCCAGCTTTAAGGATTTCCCAATATTAGTCGGCACTTTCATGAACTTATTTGGAAAGGCATCAGTGAGGATGTATAGTGGTTGGCCGAACTCAGCTGTGATAGAGAAAAATTTTGATAAAATATTTAAAGGAGATGTGTGAATTCATATTCATCTCCTTACTTAACTTATGTTTCAAAATGTTGAGCATGTACCTCTAAAAAACTATAGTTTGTGCATATTTGTCCCATATTTCTATGGTAAGAATATATTCATCATAAATTTCCCCATGTGGGGATATCCCACCTAGCCGGTAGATATCCCAAAAGTTGATTCCCACTTCACCATAGGACATATGTGATGAATTGTTATTAGGTAACCAATGTTTATTTAGTAATATGAGAAGATCTGACTGATGGTAGATGATGAACTTATAAATCCATACAACCTTATAAAGAAGGATAGCATGTAGCTGGTTGGAAAATTAGAAAAACTTTATCTAACACAAAATGGCCAATCCATTCATAAAAAAATTCCACCAGGTCACATTTCCTATTTAGAGATCCATCCCCATCCTTTATTATTTGAGGAAGATACATATTTACTTGAATAGATTTGAAAAATCATCCAGTAGATGAAATCACAACAAACTGGTCTAGAAGGGGGGTTCTCCAATATATATAAAAACCCATGGGATCATGTTATAGCTAGTTGTCCATCCATAGAATATATCATATGAATACAATCGAGGGAAGATGAATGCCAAAAATATGGAATGTTATAGTCAGGATAGGTAATAAATGTATCATCCAATAGCCTAAATTCATATAGGTAAATCCAGTGTTATATGGGATAACTTTTATGTCCAGATGAGAAAAATACTCTTCATAACCTCATTTTTAGAATGCATGCAATATTAAGGGTCATCATTATGATTCCAGGAATTCATAGCCCTCTCGATAGCAGTGTTTAAAGCTACATGAGATTTGGAATCCATCCATATAAAATTAAGAAGCAGAAGTGAGATAAGTGAGAAACCCCCAAAAAAAGGGATGCATAACTCTGACAACATCATGAAATTTTCATGAACCATGAAGGGATTCATGATCAGATGACCTGATTTAGTCCATTTAAACTACATAACACATGGAGGCCTAATAAATCATGTAACCCTAAAAATAAATTTTGATCATGTAATTTGATATGAGTTTCATAATCGCATGAGCTTGGCATGGTTACACTATCCACATTACGGTCAAGAAATCATGTGATTGGACCAGTAGATCCTATGAAACCTAAAAGATATCCATTCTATCATGGACTTAGGACATGTCTCAATCAATTTCTAAGAGTTTATTTGTTATTGTTTCGATCTGGTTTTAGGAAAAATTAGTTCTCAAAAAATGGTTCTCATAAAGAAATCATCTGAAACAAATCTCACAATCATATCTCATGAAGAGGTCATGCGAAAGGGATATTGCGGTGAGGTCTTGTGAAGGGTTCAAGTGATGAAAAATGTATCCAGATCCCTAGATAGACGAGGTATATAGTAAATGAGTTTCTCTCTTACCACCAGTATATATAGAACATCGTGGAATACCAAGGGTCACCTAGAAGGCTAAACATTTCCCAAAACACCAATTTTTGAAATCCCCAAGGACTCAAGCATGCATTTCATTTCCTTATAACGGATTCCCTTTCCCCAAAGACATTAAAACTGAGGGAGAAATTTTTTTTTGGCCAACCAATTGATCATCAAAAACTCTAAAAGTGAATAAATACCCAAATTATGCGTATTATTTTCTCTCCAAAACAATGGAATTGAAGGTGGCCAAATCATGTGGATCATGTATCCTTAAAAATAAAGAACGATCACATGAACATTAGATGGTAATAAAAATGGGTTATGCACAATTCATGATCTTCTGGAGATCATGCTAATCCCTTTTAACAAGACTCACTATTCTTGTGGAGTCACACAAACAATCATTGATGGTAGTGTAAAAGCTTCTATGTGAGCTCCTCCGGGTCACGCAACTTGTCAACTCTAAAGAGATTGACAATCATCCAAAAATCCTGTAAAATTATGGATGAAAATATGAAAAAGGAAGATACCTTATGAAGTAACTAAAATTCATGAGAAACACTTATGTGATTATCAAGACCCCGCAAAGACCATGGTGATATGTTTATATTTTCATGTAAGAGCTGGTTGACATGTCACGTTCATCGTGAAAAGGGTCTCGGACATTTCCATTAGATTCTATGATTCACCTTCATCTCTATATATAAAAAGTTGGGGTTCATCCATGAAAATTCTCACACATCACCACAAGACCCATTATTGGTCACATGATGAATTTCTGACAATGAGAATGAGTTTCTTTGACAACACTTAGACAACTTTGCAAGATTCTCAAACCCCTGTAAAATAAATACTGAGGTAAAAAGGGTAAATATAGAAGCTTATCTTGGAAAGATGATATGTTTTCCTTTATGAAAAAAGGTTATATTCTCTGTCCAATCAATATTTATCTCACAGATTCCCCCTTTACAATACACTTTAGTCTCACGAAAGACCCTGAATGATTCATATTTCATCACACGATATCCTTCTCACATAAATACTGATATAATGAACACCCTGATACCTTCCGTCCTAACATTATGAAATCCCCCATACATTTCTAATCGGTTATGAAAAATCCATTTGTTTAGATGGGGTCCATTAAACAAAGAAATGGAATAACATTCTAACATTCATTATCATCATGTAGCACCATGAATATCCCATGATAGGATCATGGAATGATCATAACACCAAAACCCTACAATAACTATAGATCAAATCCATGAGATACTCTCCACACAAGGTGTAATTTATCAGGGGTGGTGAGGACTATATATCCCTCCCCCTTGACACAAAAAATGCATTGATCACACCTGGGAGCATAGTAGAGGACTTCTCAGAGTGTCCACTCATGAGATCACACTGGTATTTTGCCGAGTAAAATCTATGGAATGGATTAAAGGATCCAACATCATGCATAGTTGATTTGAATTATAAATCTATAGATCATTTGAAGGACTTATGTAATGTTATTCATATTATGTGATGGAGTTCAAGCATGTCGTTCGGGTCATGAAATACCGAAAATAAGCTAGAACTGGAAAAACCTGAGGCATATAAATAATAAATTATTGAATAATGATTAAAAAATATGAGATAGTTATGAGAATATAGACATGATGGTCCTCATTCACTTCATATGACCAGCCCAAATCATTCTAAATCACCTGGAAATGTCACCCAAATCATATGATGCTCCTTTGAAATTATATTTGGATCATGTGATTTCCCTTGGATATGTCAAATCAAGTCACATGATGCCCTATGGGCTTTCCACCCAAGTCTTGAGAATTCTTCAGGAGTTTCCATCCAAATATTGTGATGACCTTCCGACATACCTCCCATGTTATGTGGTAGATTTAGGACATGTCATCTAGGACTCACAATGTCACCAGGATATGTCAACCATGTCACGTGACACTCTCCAGACAAGTCAACCTGGATCATGTGATTATCTTTTAAAATTTCCATAAATCTTTAGACATTTTAGGAAGAAACCAAGGATAAGTCACATAAACCCCTTCGGCCATACTACCCATGTCTTGTGAAGTCCTACAATCTTCCCAACCAAATCTTGAATTGACCTCCAAACATTCCACCCAAATTAAGTGGCAAGATCAGGACATGTCATCTAGGTATCATGATGTCACTAAGACATTTCATCTAAATCATGAGACACCTTACAAACATGTCATACCTGATCATGTGACATCCTATAGATAGGTCCTCCAAATCATTTGACACCCTCCATAGATGTCATCCAAGTCATGCAACACCCCCTGGACATGTCAGCCTTAATCATGTGATAGCCTCTAGACATTCTATTGAAATTATACATTGTAGTTTAGAGAGCTTCACACTAAATCATGTGATTATCATCATATATTTATTCTCGGAAATCAAGACATGTCCATACATCATAAAACATGGTAGGAATACAATCAGACATATCAGGCAGTGTAAAGAGAACATCTCGGGACATGATAACCTTGTCCAAAGGATATATTTGGGTATAAACCAACTGAACTATGAGAAATATAATTCCATATATAATCCAGATATGTAGGAAACCTCCATAAGGATAGAGCTCAAATCGAATCCACCCCGGTATAAGACCCCCCTTTGTCTGCGACATGCCAACCATATGGACCCAATTTCTTCGTTGAGATTATCATCCATCCTCATCCACCAGTTGGTTGAGAAGAAAAAAAACAATGATGAATATGACTCCTATCAAAAATAGGATACATAGGAAACCTTTCTAAGGCCTGAGATCAATATAAAATATCCAAAGGTCTTCCCTAGAGCATAATTCTATCATCCATATTCAGTGAGACAAATTACTAGCTATCCCTTATTTTTCTCACCGAGAATGGCTCACATGGGATTTGGGATTTAAAATGTTAATATAATTTTCATCATAAATCTCTACCAAATAGGGAATCCTCATTGTGTAATACCAAGTGAGTGACATGATATGATTTCCCCATACAAGGGTATCCACCTCTGTGTAAGTCCTAAGGTAATGGTCAAACTATGATGAATCTGATTCTTGACATAACTGGAATACATTGGAAACCTCCCTAAGGATTGATCTCAATACATAATTCCTAATTTACCCTAAATATATCCTTTCTACATGATGTTAAATTTCATGGTTTCAAGGAACTATGAGGGTTTCTATTCTTCCTATAAAAATGATATATAGGACACCTCATAGAGGTTCAATCCCACCACCGATATGTTAATCGCCTCTCTATATTGGATTAAACTCTAAAGTACCTATATATATGGGTTCAAAGTATTATTTTCTACCCATTAACAAGAAAAAAATAAAGAGCCTCACATACATACAAATGGACACATTTATAAACCTCCCCCTACAGATAGATGGATTCAACACATGATCATTTTGTTAGGGTAACTGATCTCATATCAGGATTTATAGTAGATTCTGGAACATATATTAAATATATGAGAGAGCCCTATAGTGGAAAAAAGAATTCCCCCAAAAATGGTTTGATAATCTCAACCTCTCATCTTCTCGATCAACGTGAGTTCCTAAGTGTTGTTGGGTATAGATTCCTATTTAGTCTCCAACCTTTGCAAAGTAGTTCCATACTCAGTTATAGATGTGGGAATCATTTGGATTTTATATGGAATATTAAAAAATGGTTAAACTAGCACAAGTGATTTGGAAATACATTGAACACCCCATAATCAACCGTCAGGTAAAGTCATCCACACATTTTCCCATGAAATAACAAAAATGGTGAACCAAACATTAAACCATTTAATAATGAAATATTCTTTATAGTATAAAAATGATAGATTATCTAGTTCTTATTAGGACATTTTTTTTGAACATTCAGTTGATCATTTGAAAAAAATAGCCAAGAAGTAGGAAAATTGTCTGAAGCTATGTATAGAAAATCATAGATTGAATCATGTGATAGTCAAGAACAGTTACCCTCTATTGAGGTTTGATGATCTATTTGACCAGTTTCAAGGATCTATTTGGTTCTCTAAGATCAATTTGTAGTGTTGATATCACCAGTTGAGGTTGGTAGATGATGATATCCTGAATACTACCTTCAAATGTAGGTATGAACACTTTTAGTTTTCCGTCATAAAATTCAATGTTACGAATGCACCATCTATGTTCATGGGGATTATGAACTATGTTTTCCATGAGTTCCAAGACTAATTCATCATCATATTCATCGATGATATATTGATCTACTTGAATTCAAATGTGGAGCATGTTGAGAATCTCAGATATGTTTAAAAGGACCTCTAACACAACCAGTTTTTTATGGAAATTTTTCCAAGTGTGATTTGTAGATGTATGAGTTTTGTTACCTTGGGCATGTGGTGTCTCATTAGGGTGTAGAAATAGAACCATCAAAATTTGGGTAAATTGTTTCTTGGGAAACACGCATGAATGGGGAATGGGTTTGCAATTACCTTGGTATCAGAGGCTATTATTGAAGTTTTATACATAATGTATCTCAATTTATAGCCCATCTAACAGAATTCACCCTAAAGGAATAGAATTTTATTTTGAATAGTCAATGACATCAAATGTTTAGGTACCTAAAAGAAAATTTCGCTAGTTCTCCAATGCTTAATTTTTTTTAGGAAAGTGTGTTTTTTGAGGTTTTATGTTATGCATCCCATTCGGGCTTCAGATGTGTGTTGATGCAGCAATGAGTAGTGATATCATATGGGTCTAAGAAGTTACATCCTCATGAGTGTAACTATGCCACCCATGATCTAGATTTGGTAGCAGTTGTGTTTGTGCTTAAGATGTGGAACCAATATCTAATTAGGGAGTGATTTCTGTTCCTCAAATATTAGAAGAGATTAAAATATATTTTTCCCCAGTGCGATTTAAATTTCACTAATGTAGGTGGATAAAGTTACATCATGATTGAAATTTTGAGATATCTTACACCTTTGGGAATGATAATGTAATTACCAATGAGTTGAGTCATAATTCATGAGGAAATATGGCTTGAGAGTCTATGGATTTTTAAAAAGAGATGGAGGATCTTATAGTGATCTATCTTGATGTTCAATGGAGAATTGGATAATTTTTTCTTTATCAGATGTCCGTGGAGTCGTCTTTGAAGTAGACAGTGGAGGAGTATCAATGTGGAGACTGTGAGGCATGGGTGATACAAAATTTTGTTTTCCATGGTGATTCTCCTGATGGATATTCAAAGCTTGGTTAGAACCAAGTGTTTTTCAATGGATTTTTGTTTGTTCTATAGGGGATTCATGAGGTAGTTATTCATTAGTTTTACAACTCACATATAGTGGTACATCCTGGTGTGAAAAATATGTATCATGGCTTGAGGAGATAGCTTTGATCTACAAGGATTGAAATGTAAGTGCTGGAGTTCATGGAAAAGTGTTTGGTTTTTCACTAGGTGAAAGAGGAACACCATGATATGGGTGGTCTGTTACAGTCCTTATATGTTCTCGAGCAGAAGTGGGAGGACATCTGGATGGAATTTGTTATAGGGTTACCCAGGGCATACTAGTAATTTGATGCAGTTTGGGTGGTGGTGGACCCGATAATGAAATCGAATCACATTCTATTGATCTGTGAGTCGAGTTCCATTGATGTTTTGGTGGGTTTGTACATGGATGATGTGGTTAGGCTTCACAGGGTACCAAGTGCCATCATCTTTGATCAGGATCCTCATTTTATGTCATGTTTTAGAAGGAGACTACAGTATGCATTTGGCTCCTAGCTTCACCTCAGTGCCGCTTTTCACCCATAGATAGATGGGTAGATGGAGTGGACCATTTAGACACTAAATGATATGATGTAGGTATACATCTTTGACTTTGGTAGATCTAGGGCATGAAACATTCATTTTTCCAAGTTTTTGTACAACAATGGTTATCACTCATCCATTAGCATGGCTTCATTTACAACATTGTATGATTGAATTTTTCATTATTATTTTTATTTTATAATGGTTGGGGAGTCAAAATTTATTAGTTCTGATGTGGTGAAGAGCATGACGGATAACTACTAGTTGGTTTAAGAGAGGATTAGGATGGAACTGGACATTTAGATTGATTATATTTATCAAAGGTTGAGGCCACTAGATTTAAAGGGTGAAAACAATGTGTTCTTCATAATCTCCCCTTGATGAAATAAGTAGAGGTTTGGTAAGAGATTAATATTTCCCCAAGGATTTTTGGTCCCTATGAGGATTTGGGGATTGCTGGAAAAGTGAAGTATCAGTTAACATTTCCTCTAGGGTGGATAGGGTCCACGAAAACTTCCACATGTCTCATCTACATTCATATATTTATGATGAGTCACTCTATATAGATTGGGGATAGTTAAATATAGAGGAAAACATGATGTTTATGGATTATCCAGTAGATATTTAGTGTCATTGATATATGGTGTTTCATGGGAAAAATCATTCCCTTGGTTTATGTGTTATGGGGGAATTAAGTCCTATAGAAGAGTTTGTGGTAGTGAGAGATATAGAAGTGTTATCAATATTTAGAGGTGTTTTGAGTTTTGATTTTCTTTGTTTTTCTTGTGATGTAATGTTTGAATCATTATATGTTATATGATGTGTTGTTTCCCATAAGGTGTGATGTGTAATAAAACCCCTGACATATGAAAAGTGGGGGACATGAATCCTAATCCATATTTATTATACTATGATGTGATTAAACTTGTGAGGGTGAGTCACTGTCACCGAGATCAGATGGTAACATGACATGGAGGATAAAATTCCCTAGTTTATATAATTGATGTGGTGTTGTGTGTTGGTTTTGGAAGTGGTTGGTTTGGGATATGGATAGGTTGGTGTGCTAATGAGGAAATGTGGTGGTTTTTTGTTGGTATTAGGTGATGTGATTTTTTTACCAATGATTTGTGGGGATGAGGATGTATGGTGATGTTGTTTCATAATATGTTTTATTGGGTTTTTGAGTTAGGTGTGATTGGCTGATAGTAGCATTTGAGGTGTAATGAGATCCTTGTGAGGTATCTCATAGGGTGGTTTTTTGGAACCCTTTTTTCCCTTGGATTAGTTTTGATTATCAAGGATGAGAATCATTTGAGAGGTATCTAATGTAATGGTTCGATCCTTCCCAATATGTTACTTTTCTCTTTGTGTAGTTGGAGGTGTTTAGAGGAGGTCTAGAGGGATCATTGGAGCCAGAGATACATGAGTATTGTAGGTGGTGATTACCAACGTGAAATAGATTCATGTTGTGATCTAGTGATTCATGGATTTGGTAAACATACTATTTCACAGCTTGTATGTGAGCTAAGAGAAATATGTGAAATAGATTCACATCATAAAATAAGTACACAATGTGTAATTAAATTTGGGTCTAGGGGAAATAAATTTCATTAGAAACTCATGATATGGGATTTCACACCTTTTATGTTGTTCATGGATTGTATTTTGTGGGAACTTGTAGAGTTCACATCATGAATATTGGAGTCAGTTTCATAAGACCATCTATTTAAACTCGGATTAAATTTATATTCGATTTATTGAATATTAATAGAAATTACTTATTATATATTATTCATTGTTCTACATGAATCTAATTTAATAATTTCCTAGAAAATAATTCACATTGGTAGGGTAAAAGAAGTTCCCCACTATGATGAGAACCTTAAAGATCTATGATGATATTCTTAGATAATGTTATATGGTCAGATAACATACTATGATATGACAAATAGTACTTGTACTATTGGGTATGAGTACTCATAAGTGGATGTGGATTCCTCTCATGAAGTTCTCACTTAGTAGTCTACATTAATGGAGATTATGAGAATAGACTCTCCAGTAGTAATTACTTATATTTTGGTGTCATCGTATATTTCTATCTATGGGAATTTGTATGGTTATTGAACTTTAATACTATTATTAATTCATGGTATGACTCATGTACTTAGATTTATTTCATAAACTGTGACGATAATATTTGTTGGATGGGTATCCATCTATATTAATATTTCTCCCACCCACATCTAAGATACACTTTGATATATCTAAAAAATTATTTTATATATACACCACAATTGACTAGAGTCCGCACGTTGTGTAGTCTATCGCTTGAGAACACGCCGAACATTTTCAGTGAGTTTCATGGGAACAGGACATTCAGAAAAAATTTCCTATAGTTGGCATGTAAACACTATTTAATATACAATTATACACACCAAATACCTAGGCACGTATCTTAGGAACACAACAAGCGTATAAATGATGTGTAGCTAGCGTATACACATAATGTAGTTTGGACAAGGTACACACCTCAGACCTTGGTGTGTGCCTTGGATACATAGAAACTGAGATACATGGCATGTAGTTGGTCTATACTTGATGTGTAATCTCCCATTAAGTTTGGATTGTCATTAAGATGAAATTTAATTAATTAATTAATTTATTTATTTATCAATAAAAATACATTTTTCTTAATGATAAAGAACAAATAAATAAGTGAATGATATATGGTTACTTTTTTATATTTGTTTCATCTATGGATGATCATGAGATTTACCAAGACCTATGTATTTGTTGGAATATATTTAATTTATTTATTTCATGATTTTTCATTTATTTAATATTAATTCTAAATGATGGTATGTGATTCATCTCCCCCTCCATTATTATGTAGAAACTTGGTGTCCATGGTTATTTATACAATCACCTTTAACCAATCCTTTGGCTCCCCTCACCCACATGTTAGTTATAAATACATGTCATTAATAGAGTATCCCAAGGAACATGGAGGTGTTTAAAGATAAAACCATTTTGATTCCTACTGTGGTGATATGAAAGTGTATAGGTGGATTCTTGAAACTCATGGAAAGATCATAAAATGGAGTTATTCCCCTAGATCAAAGTTTTATTTAATGTCATCTCATTAAATAAACTGATGATATGATATTGATTGGGTAATTTACATTATTTATTTATTTATATTAATTATTTATTTTATTTATGAAATACCACAATCTCATATGTAAATCAATTTACATGGAATAAAATAATTAAAATAAATGTATTATGCATCAATGTTTAATCCAAAGTGGTTAATTAACTAAGTAAAATTCAATTAATATTAACAATATGTATACATGATATTTAAAGATAATATTTCATCATAATTTATTAAAATCCCTAAACCTAATATTAATTCATACTATGCCATCCATTACTTGACTGGGAATGAAATCAGAGAACTAGGGTAGTGCATGGCCAAAGTTTAGACACTTACTTTTATTAGGGATTTGTCATCAGGATTTTAGGTTGAATTGACTGCACTTATGTTGATTTCAATAGTCAATGTATGTTAAATAAAAATTTGGAGGAATTTTTGGGGAAATCAAAGATAGGATTTTAGGATAGGGGAATCCACATAATGGATCAAGGAGCTACATGCCCCTGGTTGGAAAGACCGCCTACCTGATTTCATTCTTATGGTTTTCATGGACAAAGTATATATCATTAAAAAAGTAATTGTGATCTTCTATACTAGAATGTTGAAGAATCTAGACATTCTATTATCAATGGTGAGGGCGATTGGGACTTGATAAAATAATGTGAGAATAAATAAAATAAATTTATTTAATATTTCTCACATAATTTGTAATCAAGAAAATTGAAAATAATATGTTGATTTATTGTAGAATAAAATTTCATGCTCATCATCCATACTATCCCAAAGATCAATATTTTAGAATGAAAACCTATTAAATGCCATTAAATTCCAAGAATGGTACATACAGATTGAGGTTATATTACACTATGAAAGAAAATCATATGTGGTAGAATATGAACTTTCTAATATGCATGCTATGGAGGAAAGTGATGAACAGTTCATAGTATATGAGAAAAATATGAATAGCATGGTTTATGTACAAAGGTTAATTATTTTATCTTTTTCCAATGAGATCGTGAAGTCTTACAAAAACATGGATGCGTATTGAATGCTTAAGAATCCTAGTGGCCTATAATAGGAGAGAGGTAGATAAGAATGGTCTATTATTTCCAATTCACTCTTTCAGGGAAATGTTGAAGAGGTTTCCCCTTATGGGCATCCTTTATTCAAGATCATTGGATACATTGAGTTCCTATAGGTTCAATAGTTTAAACTCCATGGAGAAATGGGAATCGATCTCATTCTAACATCACTCCATTGGATCTTCTCCAATTTTATGGGAAATTTTTAAATGAACAACATTGATAAGTATATTCTAGATATTATAAATATTTTTTTCTAATTGGATATGGAGACAAAGCATGGAAACCTTTTTATTCTTTTGGTGAACAAGAAAAAATTTCAATAAAAATTCCCAAGGAAAAGGCTTCTTCAAAATTCCCTTCCATGAATAGGATGATCAAGGGGAAAATGGTATTCGGATGTTGTTTGTTTCAAATGTTGTAGGAAGGGATACTTGAAGAAAAATTATACCCATAAGAAGCAAGGGTAATCTTTAGGTGTAAAATTTATTTGTTTCTAAAAATTGGGTATTAGATAAAAATTTTGGTTCTCACATATGTAATCAAATATATGAACCAAATAGATTTAGAAGAATTTACAAAGTATATGTAGATCTTTGAGTAGCTAATAGAGCTAAACATTCTATTATAGCAATTAGGGAAAACCACCTCACATTTACAACTACAATGATCTTGGTTTAAAAGGATTTTTATTATGTGTCTTCATTTACCAAAAATGATATTTCAATATCCAATATAGATACATATAGTTTTATTTTCAATTTTGGAAATAAATGTTGCTACTTTTTTAAAGATACCATTTTATGGTATGGTACAATTAAATAACGGTTTTTATGTGTTGGAGTAAAAAAACTATATAATGGGAATTGATAATGAAACATCTTCTCATGACTTATACCACATCCAACATTGGAATAATTAGCTAGGTCTTGTAAAAAAATGTGTTTAACTAAATTACAAAAAGATGGATATTTAGATTCTATTGAATTAAAACCACCTGGTGCATTTTATGCCTATTTACAAGGGAAAATGAACAAATCCCCATTTAGTGGAAAATTTGAAAGGGACAAAGAGACTATGAAATTAGTTCACACATGTAACACCCTGACCTTAGTTACCCAAAGTCGGTGAATTATTACATAACATTGTTATGATACAAGGAATCATGTCCTGAAATACCGATCAATTTAGTATCCTCAAAAGTACTAGATACAAATATTTGTTTTACATTACATCATGAAATAAAATAACAACAGTTTAATCCCTTGGAACACTCTTATATCCCCTATCCTATTCCTTCAGGTTAATCGTAATATACTTCTTTACATCCTGTAAAAAATAAAACATAATAAAGGGGTGAGCTCAGATGCTCAGTAAGGATAAAAATATAGTAGAAACTGTCATAAATAAGAGTAAACCTTTAAGGCAATGTATAAGACTTCAACACAAGCCTTTTAAACATAAACTTCAGTATAATATCAAAAATATAAATAAAATAATTTCATTTACTTATTCACATGGAGATTATACTAGTTGAATAATAAAATTTAATATCAATAGCCAATTTCATAATTATTGAATGCATAATGCTTGATATCATAACCACATAGTCCAGGCCTTGTGCCAATACTACAAATAATATTTTTTCCAGTCGCTAGGCCAAAACACTAGTTTGTCTCATGAGACCTACTGATGCATCATGGATCTATAATAGGATCCACTTATCATTTAATAACTACAGTGAATTCTTTATATGAAAAGGTTTAAAAAAAACATAAACATTCGTATTAAAACTAGCATATAAAATGTCAATACTTTATCCATAAACCATGAATGGTATAAAAATAAGACATCCTAAGTCAAACACATCACAAAACCTTCAATAAAGTATGGAACATTTGTATCATAATTTACCAACCTCGATCAAGAATAATATCCTCTAAAGGATGTTTATATAGTTGAAAATGATCAGCAAATTGCTTTGAGAGAAATATCCCTTTTTTATAAAAACATTTAAAAGTCTCACAATTTATCATGAATTTGTTTAAAATAGATTTTTGAATCAAAGTGTCTCATACCACTTTGAAACTTTTAAAAGGAATTTCATTTGTAAATCATTAATTTCCATATAAATAAAACCTTAAAACTATTTTTAAAAGATGGAAATTAAGGAGAAATATTTAGAATAATAAAATTTTAAAACACTTAAAATGATATTTGAGATAGTGTTCCTAACCAGATGAGAGATGATTGAATAAAAATAATTGAGGTTATAAAAACTTTATAATATCATGAGAATAAAGGAATTCATGATATACTATGTAAAAGTACAGTATAAACACCAAATAAATGTGAATTGGTGCATAACAACAAAGAAGTTTCAATGGAATGTTAGTTGAGATGAATTCCTTTACAAAGACCGTATCCTTAGGTTAAGGATAAATAAATGATGTAATTATGTGTGAAAAATATAAATACACTTAATATGATTGTATATTAAGTTTAAATCAATCAGAGGGCATTTAGAGATATTCTTGTAAAAACAAAACCAATGGATTGGATTTTTTACTCAATGAATAGATATTGAGTTAAAATTACACTTATAATGTTTATATTGATGACTTGAGAATTAATAAATGAAGTGATTATGTGTATCAAAATTATATCCACACAAAGGGGAGTGTAAATTACTACATAAGAATATAAATTGTGATTTCACACATAATCTTGGAGTAAAGTAATAAATGAATTTTGTGTAAATCTGAATGAGTGGAAATTGAAATTTGAAATTCCCTTATAGATTTGGTAACATATGAAACACAGACCCCATAAAATAAATATCATCTAATGATGATTTAAATACCCATAAATTAAAGTATATTATACAAAAAATACAATCATGGGAAGTACATACACCACACAAAAGGTAATAGTGGAAAATATAGCATGAATCTCACAAGAAAAAAAGTGAGATGAAAACCCCTACCATGAAATTTTCCTTAGTCGAGGGCACTTTAACATCCTGTATAATAGTTAAATAATTGTTTTTAAAATATATAATAACCAAATACATAAATATGATATCATATACGATCTTTTAATATTGCTTTGTTAGTAATATTTTAATAGTATCACTGTTTCAGGTGTAAAATGTTTCATTTTCCTTTATCTGTTTTGTTACGTAACTCATGTTTGTTATGGATAGGATATATTTGATTAATATCCAGAATTATATCAAGTATTTAAACTTTATTTTTCAATATCAAATAAAAAATTAGTCTTGAATGGTTACAATGGGGAATGAAATCTCATCGCGTCGTGGAGACGGTAAGTCGTACGTACGCACGAGCGACAATATCATTCTTTTGATTGTTAAATCGTATATAACTGGATGGTATATCATATATAAAGAATCATTAAAATTATATATTTATTATTTAAATCAGTTATACTTATTATTATACTGATCCAAATAATTAAGTTTTTGAATAACAAACTACACCACGACGTGGAGACGGTAAGTCGTACATATGCACGTATGGTGACTCTGTCATTTATAGGATGGATAGAATAATAAAAATGGTTGTACCATATTTATAATAAAATCACAGTATTTATGAGGTAATTGAGTTATTATTTTGGTATGTAATCAACAACGAAAGAGGAAGTATAAGAAGAAAAGAACTTGAAAGAGGGTGGTGAAATTATTACCTCTTCTTCAAATGCTTCTTTTTTATTTGATCAAAAGGGCTCCTTAGGTTGGATTTATAATCAATGGAAGGACTCTAGGATGTATTCAAAGTAGTTCGTAGGATATTTAATTAGGGTTAGGCTGAGCCAAATGGATTTGGAGGTGCTAAATTAATAGAATGGGATGTACCCTTTTATAAGAGAGGTGGGGTCACTTTAGGAAAAGCTTGAAATATTATTTTCTAATAAAATCATTTTCAGTTTCTTATGCCTCCAAAATAATTTATATAGAGGATAAGGTTGGGATGGGTCAAAACCATCTCAACCATTACGTTTTAGATAGCTTTAGTTCACCATATTAAACTTATCCTTTAGATTTAACTATTAATTAAATAGTTTAACTTTTACCGTGTCTTCTTATATTCTTACACTATAGGGTTAATAAAATTACTCTAAACATCCAAGAGAACCTCCAATGGTTTATTAATGAAATATATAAAATTATTTAATCCCTTTGGCTGAACCATATATTTTTAGGAATATTATATCAACCAATAATATAGTATTTGATTTAAAAGCTTATTTAGGTCAATTTTGACGATATTTAGTATTTGATTTTTGTGAAAATCCTAACAGCAAGATTACTTCTATGAAAAAATACTTAATCATCCCTAACATAACATATTAACCTAGAAATTAGTGTAATTCATCAAAAGACACAAATTACATTTATTTGGATATTTATAATATCAATTCTTTCAATCTTTCATTAATAAGTTAATTACTGCATCATCATTGTGTCATAAATAAATTTAAATATTTAAGGTCTAAAAATAATAATTAAAATCCCATTATGTAGGAATTTTTTTTTATATTTTTAATGAGTTTTTATAGTTTAATTTACCTTATGTGTAACCCTATATTGAAAATAGTGTTTTATTAAACTTTGAATTGATCACTTTTAACTCTTTTTCAAATAAAATAATAATAAATGTCCTAATATAATCCAAGTGGACCAAAAGGATCATATTTTATTCCTAAGGTTGTTTTTTGTGGAATTAAACTTATTAAATAGAATTTGAACATGTGTTAGGGTAATTATAATATCATTTTTACCTTTAATTTTCCTATTTACATTTAACAGTGGTAAATAAAAGTCAAAAGTTACTATTCAGATAAAATTACTTTCATCTTTTTGAACAAAATTTTAATTTATTATGCAAAATTGATCTCTAGGATTTTTGAAATTTAACTCATAGAAGAGGTAAAATTATGTTTTACGAAAATTTGATAATGCTCCTAGAAGGTGGGTAAATGATGGTAAAAAGTTCAATAAAATTTTATACATCTAATTTTATTATAAAAATGACTGAAATGAATGAAATTGAAAAAATATAGGTATTATTTATCTTTATTTACATAATGAAATAAAATAATTAAATATTTAAATAAAAAGTTGGTTTTTAAACAATAACACAGTGTTTTTTAGAATTCATCAAAAATTGAATGTTTTTAGAAAAATACCAAAAATTCAACCTAAGATAATTTTGATATTACAAAATAAAAATTGAATTATATTTTACCAAATTCAAAACATAGAAGTATCATTAATTAATTTAAAATTAATTCCCATTTTCAAAACCAAAAAGTAGGTTTTTAAGAAGTAAAAACCATCAAAAGATTGAGATGTTTTTATGCAAAATTTATATGTGAAATTACTTATAAAAACCTAAAATGTATTAAATGATAAAAATATAATCTTATTATACTTCCAAACCATTCAAATTAATAATTTATCACTATAAATTATTTGACTAAAAAAATTGTTTTCAATTAAGATTTTGTATTTCTCACTATTCATCAAAATATGAATGTTATTAGAAACGTACAAAAAATTTATCGAAAATAAATTTTTTTTCCTGATTCTAAAGAATAATTTAATTTCATTAAATTGAATATATAAATGTGTAAAATATTTGTTTTAAAAGGGTTTTCCTTTAAAAGGTGTTAAATTTTCATTTTTTGAAAAAAACTTCTTTTATCTGAACAACTGAATTTGTTCCTATGTTATGTCTAAGGAACAGATAATGTGGATTCTAAAATTATATGGAGTATATAAAATTCAAAATTCCATTAATACTATTCATAACCTCTTTTCAACAGCTATATTGGTAAGTTGTGGTACGCTCGAACTCGTTATTGTGTGTAGCATAAGCTATTGATTTTCATTAAAGAAATTAAATTACTATGAAATCATGGGGTGTTACATTCTTCCACCCTTTTGGAAGTTTCATCCCCTCAATTTTAAAATTTGGCTTCAGAACTTCATTGAAAGTCTCAAATTGGAAAAAGATTCAATAAAACTATCACCTTAAAATAAAGAAAGAGAAGTACAGAGGTCACCTAATATAACTCATACTAAGATTAAATGTAGGAAAACATGGATATGGAAGATAAAAAAACAGTCATGTTCTGATGGAGAGTGATAGAAAACATGATCAGGATAATGTTAACAATAAGAAAACCACAAACTTCTGATGAGATATTAATTTCCTACTAATAAAATTAAGCAGATAATTTTTTTTGTTTTATTTTACTTTTCATAAAGTTAAGGAATTAATTTATGATATTGACTAAGAACATAAAGATATATACTTACTTTTTGATTAGATTTTCATCCTTTAATAAATTTCTACCACTAACTCATATTTTTTTCTAAACGATGAGTGTTCAAGAAGACTTAGTCACACCTGAAGCGCTAGAATTAACTTCTATAGAATCACATTATCCATAAAGGATTAACTATATATTCCCATGTCTTTAGAGATTAACCGAAACCAAAATGGTTAGCACAAGATCAGATGATCCTCAAAAAGGAAAACCCTTTAGAGAAAGAAATACTAATCTTAATTTCTAAAATTAAACCAACAATTCCCAAAGTTTAATAAATACCATTCAATAAACAATGGTCCTTAATATCCTTTTAATATAATCCAAACTAATATTGAAACCCAAAACATAGAAGAATTTGATTACATATTCTTCCACAATAAATTGTATCTCCAAATAGCATAGACTACTCTTAAAGTCACAAACTTAAAAGTAATTAACCTAATCACATGTTCTCTATGTCAGGTTAATCATTTCCATAAATAACCCAAATCAATATAAACCCGCAATAAAAACATATATAAAAATCCACCATTACTCCTCAAATGAAATAGCATAGTATTCTACTTTTCTTAGGAATATAGTGTTCCCAACAAAGTGAACGTCTTCCAAAATAACATTTATCATTTAATCACCATATCATTTTCCTATACTAAGGATATACATTTGATAAGACATAAGATCCCAAATTGACTAATTATTGATAAATAAAATCATTTAACTAAAAATAATTAGTCACACTAACCAGGGACATCACGTAGTCCAGTGGTAGGTGATAAATCACAATCACACTCTGGTTGTGGGGTCGATTCCCACAACTTTGTCCAAAGTGACGGGTTGTCACATGGTCTGCATGTTGTCTTTTTTCAAAAACTATATTTTATAACATTCCCAAATTGAGATAAATTCCTCAAAATAACCATAACATAATTTAACCACAAATTTTATCTCATACCTCTCATTTTCATCCCAAAATCAATAACCTGTAATTGCCTCAAATTCAAGGATCATATAAACCCAAATGGTTCTCTATACCTATATACACTAAAGAAAAGATAATTTTTCCTCAAATAGAATTTTCACATAACAAGCTGCATGGTTACACATACAAGATAATAGTTTTCCAAAGTAATTCTATACTTTTAAACCTTTCTCCATCCATTTATTACCACATAGGTTCTTCCTTTACTTAGAGGTTATCCTATAGAATAGGGCATTGACTCAGGTAATTCCAAGGTCCCTTAAATTTATGAAAAATTACTGTAATTGGATTCTTAGGATCATTTTTATTTTCTTCTATAGTAATCTTCATTTTTCCTCAGCAATTCATTAATTTATTCCTTCTTTCCCACACATAAAGCATTTATTTGTTCCATTGAGACACTTTTATAGGTGTCTCCTTCCACATTTCCTGCATGAATGAAATTGAGCGTTCTTTTCTCTATGGTCTCTACTGTTGGAGCTCTTATCATTCACCACCTTTATCATATTTGTTGAGTCCATGAGTTGGTTAATATATATCTTATTGATCATATTTTTGGAAAAATGATTTGGCATGAAGATGATATATTTTACACCAATCAACATTCCATTTCATTGCTCATTTACACCACCATTCCCACCTTGTACATCATCTTCAATGTTACCATGACTTCCTTGGAATCAAGCCATTGACTAGCACAAGAATGCATAGTGTGAGTCAAAAAATCATTTATTAAATATCATAAAACATTAACTTTAATCTAAAACACCTTAGTATTAACCAAGGTTATTTATTCTCATATTATATTAAAATCATTAAAATCAATTTGTAAAGAAAATGTGAATTATCCAATGCATATCCCCTAGGAGTATCGTAACCAAGTGTGTATTAAGGCCTATTGTTGTGTACCAGGATAACCTGGGTTAAGCCCGAAACTCCTTGTTGGAGTTTTCACTCTTGGGTACATCTGTGCCAGAGCCGCCTCTTCCTACTCATATCCAGATAGGGATGTATTTCTTGGAAAACCCACATAATATTTACATTACCAAAAAATTTTGATGTTCTTCTATACTAATCCTCAATGTCTATCTTATGGTAGTGTTTTATAATCATTTGTTTCAAAATCAAGCTTCCAAGGATTGTACTAAACATCCTATGATACCAACTGTAACGCCCCAACCCCAGTTACCCAGAGTCAGTGCATTATTATATAAGATGGGAAAGATACAAGGAATCGCGTCCTGAAAGACTGATTAGTTTAGTATCCTTGTAAGTATTAGATACATAATAAGTTTTACATTGCATCATGATAGAAAAAAACAACATTGTATACCCTTTGAACACTCTTATATCCCTTAGCCTATTCCTTTATGTTAATAATAATATACTTTTTTGCATCCTGGGAAAGATAAAACATAAGAAAGTAGTGAGCTCAAATGCTCAGTAAGGATAACAATATAGCGAAAACTGTCATAAATAAGAATAAACATTTAAGGTAATGTATAACACTAGAACACAATCCTTTTAAACATAAACTTCATCATAATATAGAAAAGATAAATCAAATAATTCAATTTAATTATTCACATGGATATTCTACTAGTCGAATTATCACATGTAATATCAATATCCAATTTCATAATGATTTAATGCATAATGCCAGACTTCATAACCACATAGTGAAGGCCTTGTTCCAAGACTAAAAATAAGATTTTGTCAAGGCCTTGTTATAAGACACTAGTTTTTCCCATGAGACCTACCGATGAATCGAGGTGCTATAGTGGGATCCACCTGTAACACACTAACTCCAATGCAGTCCTCATATGAAAAGTTTTAAACATAACATAAACATTTTTATTAAAACTTTCATATGATATATCAATACTTTATCAATAAACCGTGAATGGTATAAAAATACCACATCCACAGTCAAACATATCAAAAAACCTTTAATACAATATGAAAGATTTGTATCATAATAAATCAACCTCGATCAAGAATAATATCCCATAAAGGATTTTGACATAGTTGAAAATGATCGGTAAAAATCATTGCAAGAAATATCCCTTTTTTTATGAAAACATTTAAAAGTATCACTATTTTTCAAGAAGCTGTTTAAAATTGATTTTTGAATCAAAGTGTCCCATAACACTTTGAAACATTTAAAAGGAGTTTCAATTTTAAATAATTAATGTTCATATAAATAAATCCTTAAAACAATATTTAAAACATGGATAATAATGATAATGATTTAGAAGAATAATATTTTAAAACATTTAAAATGATATTTTATTTAGAGTTCCTAACCAAATGAAATACGTTTGAATAAAAATAATTGAGGTAATAAAAACATTATAAAATCAAGAGAGTAAAATTATTCATGATATACATTTCCAAAGTATAGTATATACTCCAAATAAAAGTGAATTGGTGCATAACAGTAAAGAAGTCTCAATGGAATGTAAGTTGAGATGAATTCATTTATAAATACTGTATCCTTAGGTTAAGGATAAATCAACGACATAATTATGTGTGAAAAATATAAATACACTCAATATTATTGGATATTCAGTGTAAATCAATAATTGGACATTCACACATATTCTTGTAAAAACAACACCAATGACTTGGATGTTTAACTCAATGAATAAAAATTGTGTGAAAATTGATCGTATCAAGTTTATATCGATGACATGAGAATTTATCAACGGATTGATTATGTGTATCAAAAGTATATTCACACAAAGGGGAGTTAAAATTATTATGTATGTAAATAAATAGTGATTTCACACATAATCATGGAGTAAAGTTATCAATGAAGTTTGTGTAAAACTGAATGAGTATAAATTGAAATTTGAAATTCCCTTACCGATTTGGTAACATACGAAACATACACCCCATAAAAGAAGGATAATCAAATAATGATGTAAATAACCTGAAATTAAATTATTTTATTCAAACAATACAATCATGTCCAGTACATACACCACACAAAAGGTAATAGTGGAAAATTTAGCATGAATTTTACGGGAATAAAAGTGAGATTAAAACCCCTTACATCGTACTTTTCATTAGTTGAGGGTATGTTAAACTTTTGTATAATAGTTAAATAATTGTTATTAAATTATACAAGAAACACATACATAAATATGATATCATATACGATCTTATATTATTTATTTGTTAATAATATTTTAGTAGTATCATTGTTTCAAGAGTTAACCGATTTGTTTTCCTTTATATGTTTTGTTAAGTAAGTCTTGTTTTTTATTGATAGGTTGTATTTGATTCGTATCCAGAATGATATAAAGTATTTAAAAATTATTTTTAATCATCAAATGAAAATTATTCTTGAATGGTTATGATGGAGAATGACATCTCGTCGCGTCACGGAGACGGTAAGCCGTACGTACACACGAGTGACAATATCATTTTTATGGTGAAATCCTATATAATTGGATAGTATATCGTATATAAAGAATAATTATCATTTTATATTTATTATTCAAATCATTAATACTAATTATTATATCCATCCAAATAATTGAGTTATTGAATAAAAAACTACACCACTATGTGGATATGGTAAGCCGTACGTATGCACGTATGGTGACTTTGTCATTTATTGGATGGATAGAATTAAAAATATGGTTGTACCATATTTATAATAAAATAATAGTATGTATTAGGTACTTTAGTTAATATTTTGGTATGTAATCAACAAATAAAGAAGAAGTGGAATAAGAAATGAACTTGAAAGAGTGTGGTGAAATTATTACCTCTTCTTCAGGTGCTTCCTTTTTATTTGATCAAAAGGGCTCCTTACATAGGCTTTCTAATCAAATTAAGGAATATTGGGTCTAGTGATTGTAGTTGGGAGGTTATTTGGGCAGGTTTAGGCTGATTCAAATGGCTTTGGAGTTGTGAAATTAAAAGAAGGGGAAGTACCCTTTTTTAATAGAAGTGGGGGTCACTTTAGGAAAAGCTTGAAATATTATTTTATAATAAAATCATATTCGTTTTCTAATGGCTCCAAAATGATTTATTTCTTGGATAAGGTGGTTATGGGTCAAAAAACATTCAACCAATAGGTTTTATACAGGTTTAGGTCACCAGATTAAAGTTATATTTTAGATTTAACTATTAGTTAAATAGTTTAACTTTTACCATCTCTTCTTGTATTCTTACGCTTTATGATTAATAAACTTACAATAAACTTCCAAGGGAACCTAAAGTAGTTAATTATTGACATATATAATATTATATAATCCTTTTTCCTGAACCTTAGATTTTTAGGAATATCAATAATGTTGTATTTGTTTTAAAGCTCATTTAGGTCAATTTTGACACTATTTAGTATTTGGTTTTTGTGAAAATCATAACAACATGAATACTTCAAAGAAAAACTATTTAATGAACCCTAAAATGTAATATTAACCTATAAAAATAGTGCAATTTATTAAAAGTTTGAAATTACATTTATTTGGATATTTATAATATCAATTATTTTAATCTTTTATTAATAATGCAGTCAATGCATCATCATTGTGTCATAAATAAATTTAAATATTTAATGTATAAAATATATAAATAAAATAACATTATATATGAATAATTTTTATACTTTTAATGATTATTTATAGATTAATTTATCTTTTGTATTACCCTATATTAAAAATACTTTTGTTATTAAACTTTGAATGTAACACTTTTAACTCTTCTTTAAATAAATTAATAATAAATGTCCTAATCTAATCCAAGTGGACCAAAAGTATCATATTTTATTGCTAAGGTTGTTTTTTTAACGAATTACACTTATCCAATATAATTAGGACATGTGTTATGGTAATTATAATATCATTTTTACCTTTAATTACTCTATTTACTTCTAACAGTGGAAAATAGAAGTCAAAAACTACGATTCACCCAAAATTATTTTCATCATATTGAACCAAATTTAACATAATGATGTATACTATGTCTCCCAATTTTTTGAAATTCAACTCACAGAAGTGTTAAAATTATTTTTTATGCAAATTTTCAAATGCTCCTAGAAGGTGGTTAAAAGAGGGTAAAAAGTTCAATAAAATTTTAAACATCTAATTTAATTATAAAAATGAATCAAATGAATCACATTGAACTAATATAGGTATTATGTATCTATATTGACTTAAATAAATAAAATAAATAATTATTTAAATAAAAATATGGTTTTTAAAAAATAACGCAGTGTTTTTCACTATTTATAAAAAAATGAATGTTTTCAGGAAAATACCAAAAATTCTCCCTAAGATAATTTTGATATTCCAAATTAAAAAATGAATTCTATTTTACCAAATTAAAAACATAGAATTATCATTAATTAATTTAAATTTTTTCCCATTGTCAAAACCGAAACGCGGTTTTTAAGAAGTAAAAGCTATCCAAAGATTGACATGTGTTTATGTCAAATTTATATGTGAAATTACTTATAATGACCAAAATTCTATTAAATTATAAAAATATAATCTGATTATACTTATAAACCATTAAAAATCATAATTTAACACTATAAATTATTTCAATTAAAAAAGTTGTTTTCAATTAAAATTTAGTATTTTCATTGTTCATCAAAATATGAATGTTATCAGAAAAGTAACAATAATTTATCCAAAATAAATTTTTAGGTCTTGATTCTAAATAAGATTTTTATTTCATTAAATTGAATATATAAAAGTGTCAAATATTGGTTTTAAAAAGTTTTTTCCATTAAAAGGTAGTAAAATTTTATTTTTTGAAAAATAATACTTTTATATGAAAAAATGAATTTTTTTTTTATGTAATGTCTAAGAAAAACCTAATATGGATTCTAAAATTATATGGAGTAAATAAAATTCAAAATTCAGTTAATAATATTCTTAACTGCTTTTGAACGGATATATTGGTAAGTCGTGGTGCGCTCAAACTCGGTGTTACGTGTAGCACAAGCTATTGAATTAATTTAAAGAAAATAACTTACTATGAAATCTAGCGGTGTTACAATACATACATGTGTGAACCATTTCTTATTATGTAAAGGGGTAGGTACTCATACTTCTTAAATTTTACACATTATTTTAGTATATATTAATGAGGTATATGTTAGAGTCCTTTTAAAATCTTAAGGAATATAAGAATGAAGTTGAGAACCATCTCAGTAAAAAGATTAAGAAACTCCATTCAGACCATGATAGAGAATATTTAAATCAATACTTTATTGATTAACTATGGGATTTTTGGATTTTATATCAACTCAATCCTCCTTATAAACCATACTTGAATAGTGTAAGTGAAATGAGGAACCTAACCTTGTTTGACATGGTGTGATAAACGATGGGTCATGTGAGTCTTTCATTATCCTTTTAGGGATACACATTATAAACAACAATATATGTACTAATTAGAGTGGAAAAAAAAGAGAATAATTGTATAACATAACAATTTTTGAATGGAAAGTAACATCTTCAGGTTATATATTTCACCCCATGGATCAAAGTGTATCTTTATAGGATGTTCCTAAAAAACAATGGGATATTACTTATAAATACATCATATAAAAAGTTAAATTTAAATATAAAACCCACATTTCTTATAAAGGATCTTACCTCTAAAAGAGATAGTGGGAAAGAGATATACTTTTATGAAGTCCAAGATCAAGATACACAAGTGTTATCCTAAGAAAAAATTCCACAAATCCCCTTGGAAGAAGAAGTTGTTCCACTGAAACAAGTACTATGTTAGATTATTAGAGAGGTTTTTGACAACAAATTGTATGTTTTTCTAGTCAATAAGGATGGAGACTCATTATTAGTAGATAATAATTATACCCTAACCTACATGAAAGTAGTAAGTGGCACAAATTCTTCTAAGTGTCAAGAATCCATGAATTCTAAAATGGATTCGATGTACCAAAACCAAGTCTGGATTTTGGTAGATACTAAAGTGCATTTAAATATTATTGGATGAAAATGGATATTCATGAATAAACTGTACATGGAAGGAGAAGATAGTAACTATAAAGAATATTTGGTTGAAAAATGGTTTAAATATCATCAAGTCATTAACTACGAAGAAAACATTTCACAAGTTTCAATGATGAAATCCATCAAAATTTTACTTTCCATTTCAGCTTACCATGATTATGATATTTAAAAAATGGATGTCAAAACATCCTTTCTTAATTATAACCTTTATAAATATGTATATATGACACAAATTTAATGGTTTGTGACTCAAAAGGATGCTAATAAGATATGAAAATTATAAAAAACCATTAATAGATTAACGAAATCACTTAGGTCATTAAACATTCATTTTGATGACTCCATAATAGAATTTGGTTTCACAAAAAATGAGATCCTTGTGTCCAAAAATGTTTTAAGGGGAGTGCAACCATTTTCTTAATATTATATTTTTCTAGCATATTAATTATTGGAAATGAAATACCAATCATACATTTTATTATGAAGTGGTTGAATAAATGATCTTATATAAAGGACCTGGGTGAGGAAGCATATTTTTTTGGGATCAAGATATATCATGATATATCCAAGAGGTTTCTCAGCCTATGTCAAAGTACATACATTGATAAGATTCTAAACAGATTCAATACAGAACAATCCAAGAGGGGATGATTTCTAGCGCCACATGGAATTCATCTTTCCTAGAAAAATGTGTCCTCAGAAACATGAGAAATTAAATATTATGGAAAGGATTCCATAGGAATCTATTATTAGAACATTCATGTTTATAATTTTATATACTATTATATATTTCATCTATATATTAAGTGTGGTGGAAAAATATAAAGCTAAACAAGGTGACCTCCATTTGATGGAAGTGAAGACTATCGTTAAGTATTTCACGTATACTAAGGATATATTGCTAGTTTATAGTGGAGATGAGGAACTAGTGATCAGAGGATATTCATATTCAAGTTTACAAACTGATCAATATGACATGAAGTCACAAACATTATACAATGTCACTTTGAATAGAGTTATTGTGAGATAAAAGAGATCAATGTTAGTTGTGATCACATATTATATAGTAGAGTCTGAGTATATTTTAGCTTATAAGGTAGGTAAATAAGTAATATGGATAAATAATGTTTTCCAAGATCTTGACATGGTACCTAGAAGTAAAGTTCATATCACACTCTACTATGATAACATTACAGTGATGGATCTCGCAAAAGATACTAGGTCACAACAATAGATGAAGCACATACTTTAGAAGTATAATCTCTTAAGAAATTTTTCCAAAAGTGGTGAGGTTGTAGTGAGAAGTATTTTCATGGAATAAAATGTAGAATACCCCTTAACTAAAAACATAACACATTAGAAACAAGGTGAATGTGTGAGGTCTATCAGACTAAAAGTCATATGCAATTGGCTCTAGTCCATGTGGAAGTTTTTTGGAGTTGGTTTCTTAGTATAAACTATTTGTACTTTTATTATATGTATATTTAATGTACTAAATATTCAAAAAACATACATATTATATATTTTTCATTATTTTACATGACTCTAATGTAATAATGTCCTAGATTACACATCACATTGATAAGGTCCAAGAAGTTCCCTGCTATGATGATAACCTTGATGTGCTATGGTTATATTCATAATAAATGTTCTATGGTTGGATAACATAATATGATGGGACATATAGTACATAGACTATTTGGTGTGAATAATTGTTTGGGGATGAGGCTTATTATCATGTGTTTTTCACTTGATAATCTCCAAGATGGAAGATTATGATAACTGAATTGCCTTTAGGAATTCCACGTGGTTTCCTGTCATTGGATATTCCTACCTACTCGTGTGTGTAATGGTACTTCGAAATTAATATTAATATTAATAAATGCGATGTCATGCATACATATATATACTTCATTAACCATGCTGACTATAGTTCATAAATATGTTGGGTATATTGGGTACGTCACGAGTGGCATATCATTAATAGATAAGTAAAATAAAGATTTAAACCTTCAATATTTATAGAAGATAATAACCCTTTCCATTAATTGGAATAGAACTGTCCCCTTAAATTCCATGTCCATGGTGTAATTATATTTTTATTTTAGATATTCAAAGAAAGACATATCCAGTATATAGGTTGGTTAGATAGATGTGCAACTTGATTAATGAGATATTGTGATCAAGAGATTATATTACATAGTGGGTATTCATATGTGGTTTTCATTTTTAAGATATTAAGTTCTTTCTCTTAGGGTCATTGATCCATTACTAGTTAGTAATGTTAGACTTTAGGAAATCCAACCTAATACCAATGGGAAATAATCCTATAGGGTTACACTCTATGTTTTTTCGATGACTCTATTTGAATTCAATTAATTGAATAAATATTATTCTCAATACTGAGGGATAATTTTATTCACGTTTTATTGATCACAAATATTTATCAATTAGTGAAATATTAAAATTAAATATATATATATATATAGGTGTTCAATAAATTCTAGAGGATATTGAAAAGACCAAGACCATTTCTGATGAAATATATTCAATAATAATATGGTTCAACAATATTTTTTATTAGGCAACTTGGTGTATACTAAAATATATTATTATTATTATTATTTTTATTATTATTATGTGGAATGTTGTTTATTAGAGGTTATTATATTATTTAAGGGATAATATGAAATTAAATAATTGTTATATCTTAAACCCTACCACTATATATTGACTATTGTGGCTATTGGGTAGGTAATTAAAAATAAATAATTTTTTCACACAAAAAATTCTATTTTGAATCCTCCTTCTCTCTATCTCAAGAATGTGAAATACTGGGGATTTTTATTTAATACTGAAGAATTATCTATCAATAATGAACATCACAAAACATATTATTCCCCTTAATAGAAGTTGGATAATATTTTTCATTGCTCGGAGATCAAAGGAGCACGTGTAAATCATCACATGAAAGATTCTTTCCTTTAATACTCATAACCAAAACAAATTAAATCGTAAAGAGTCTTTTCAGATGATTGACATCAAGATCCAAGAAATACACTTGTGATATGGTAATTTATTTCTTCCGATTTAAATAAATTATTTATAAATTAGGCATGAAATATACTCACTCATCCCATTAGGTAGAGAAATATTTGAAGAAATTTTAATATATCACCCACCACCACACACTTCTTTTGTATGTAGAACCAAATTTCAATGGCTTACATGATGAAAATGTTTTGGGTTCCAGGTTATATACAGGTTTTTTTAATCTGATCATTTATTATTTCAACCACTCTTCCTCCTATCATTTTGGGTGAAACCTAGGTTCCTTAAAGGGACCTTATAGAATTATTCTCCCTTAAATTAATCCTTTGGTTCCAGTTCATTACAATTAGTGATATGTAGTGATTTATCCTCTTTTTATCATGGTTTTACTAACATTTTTCTTCATAGAACCTCTATAAGGCAGCTAATTTTGTTTGGGTTATGTATTAGATATATGTTTTTCAACCCATTGGTGTGATGTAAATTAAACTTGGGTTTCAATGTGTAGTTGTGGTTTGATGGAAGATTCTTCATCATCCTATAGTGATCAAATACATTTTCAATCTTCTATTAAGTAGGGGATCCTCATTCTCACCATTTTAATTTTTATGTGTTGGATCTAAATTCCTTTTTTACCTTTTGTTTTACATTAAGGGTCATTGTAATCATATAATTAATTAGTATTTATAAAATTTTTTGTTATGGGGATTTTTCACATTCTTTACTTCGTTGATATATGTTTTTGAAGACTTTGTGTTGCATCTTTCAAATTATAAAAATAGTGGTTGTTGGGAGCCTTGTTTATCATGTAGTTATTATTTTTTGATGACCCTTTTTATATATTTGTGTGATCTAACCCTATATAAAAGTATAATGAACATATATTTGGATAATTACTTGTTTCTCCTGGATTATTTTTTATGTGATAATAACTATGCTAAATATAGATTTAATTTGATAAAGATCCTAAATAATTGTGGAAGCTCGTTTGTAATGCTTTCATTTTTTGCATGTTCTTCTTATGATTCCCTACATGGTTTGGGTTATTATGTGGTGATGGAGGTGATAGGCTAGGTTTTATAATTTCTGGGGTTGTGATGTTGTGTTTTATTAGCGTGGATGTGATGTGTGAAGTTGTGAGATGTGGTGTAATGAGGTTATGGAACATTGGTTATGGAAAAGTTGATTTATTTTAGTATGTAGTGATAGCGCTTCATGATGATTCTGATGAGTGGTTAATGTGATGAGATGAATTGGGAGATGACTTGTAGTGATGATGGTGGTTGTGTGGTGTTGTACTAGTGGTTTTGTAAGAAGAGAAAGTTGTATTGTTTTGTGGTTTTTTATTTTCCCGGTTTGTCATGGGATAAACTGTGATAATAAAGAGAAAAAAAATATAGTAAATAAACAATAAAGATTTGAAATAGATATTTGATAAATTGAACAAAATAAATAGAATGTATAAGTATTAGTGTAATGTGAAATGAAATTTAAAATGAATACAATTGGAGAAAAATGTGTGTGTAAAGTGGACTGTTGTGTGGATTGTTTGGTGGTTGTGTGGTGTGTTTTGCATGGTGGTGGAAGTGGTTGTGATGGTTGATATATGGTATGGTGGTGGTGATTTAGTGTGCTCTAGTGTGGTTTATGTTAACCCATATTTTGGGTATTTTTTATAATCCATATACCATGTATGTTTATATTATTTTATATGTTGTACAACTAAGTTAGATAACTTTAACAATGCTCAACATTTCTGAGTTCCAAGTGTTTTCCCCAACATCCAAGATGATTATGATATGGATGGTTAGTTATCCCCTCTCCCACACTCATCCTTCAGCAAAAGTGATATGAAATTTTGTTGGATATTACCCAGTGGTTGTAATACAAGTTGGTATTTGAGATTACCTAGCAATGATCTGATGGACCAAGTTTCTTTTGGTGGGATGCGATGTGTTAGACTAGGTGAATATGATCGATAAATGATATGGTGTGATGTGATATGTGGTAGGGGTCATGTGTGGTAGGATGAGTACTTTATTTTTAATTCATCTTGATTCATGACACCATAGTACCTTTGTTGTAGTAGGGATGATATGCGATATGACAGACCAGGTGTCTATAATCGGGATGTGATGTGATGTGATTTCCCACGTGACTGTAGGTGGGATGTGATGGGATGTGACGTGATGTGGTATGTAAGGAAGGGATGGGATCATTGGAAATTCGATGTTGGTGTGTGAGAGGAGAAAATATTTGGGGAATAAATAGTGGGTGCCTTTATTTTTTATGATCTCAATGATATATTATTATATTGGATGTGTGATTTCGTGAGAGAACCATTTGAGTTTGGGTTTTGTTAGATGACCATTATAGGTCTTATTGGTTCTCTTGTTTTTTCACTAGCAAATAATCATTGCCTTTTCACATTTTCACTTGAGTCTCTATATTAGACTTGTATTTTTTCTATATTTGGAGACTTTTATATGTTTCAATTTTACATCATTAATGCATTGTGTGATGATTTTTTGTTTAACATTATATTATATACTAGTTTTTTTGGGTGATTATATATCCTATCTCCAAATATTTTTTATTTATATGGATGGAAATTCCTCCAATACTATGAGATTTTTATACACCTAATGGTAGTATCCTACCCTAGGAATACTAGTGGTAGGACTCGGGGGGTCACTATATCCCTCCTCTCATTGTGGCATCTTTGGTAGGAGAGAACCATAATATAACTCATTTACTATTAATGGTAACTGGATGAAAAAATTATATGGATATATTCCCCAAAATCCAGTGGATTACTTCACACTCCAACCTATTTAACAATAAAGACCCATCAATCTTATACCTCTCTAAACCCATTATTTCAAGATAAAATTCCATTTAAAAATTATTTTTAATGAAAAAAATTATTATAATGCATTGAGTACACTTATTTATTTAAGTATGGGTGGAAACTTTTTAGTTTAGTACTTTAAGTTTAGGATATTTTAAAATTTTATGTATTTCGCAATAGAAAATCAATTTTAGTGTGTTTTTAAAACCTTTTAAGTAAAATATGAGTTCCCTTGATATCTTTGAATCTATTTCAATGTTGAGAAACCAATTTTACACCTTTACTCACCTATGATGAATGCTTAAATGAACATATATTGAAATTAAAAGTGAGAGAAATGCATGACAAGACCACTAATTTTTTAATTTCATGCTACTAAATACATTCCAACACCATTAAACATCTTCCTAAGAGTCTTCTGAGACAATTTTTACATCTTCTATACTAATAAATATTTCCTGAGAGAATCAATACATATTTGAATAATAAGAAATTAATAAGTGATCTTGTAAAAAAAATAGATCAATTTAAGGATTTTTTTATACATGATTGTGGGATTAATTTTACTTTAAGCCCCTCTTTCAATAAAAATTAATTTCTATACTACCTTTGAATTTAACCCATATATCCCTTACCAGCCATGAATTAATTTTTTAGGCAACCACATTAAAATCCAAGAAAAAAAATATCTAACTTGCTATAAATTTAATGCATGCTCTAGTTTGAATTCAGGTGTAGGGGAAGGGTTAATGTGAATTGGAAGAATCTATATTGGCAGATTAGTCTAAACTGCATAAATAATTTTCTTCATTATATTGGTTGGTATTTTTTAGATAAATATATCTAAAAATCATAGAAAAGTGTCTAGATGTCATCCAAGGCTTAATATGAATTTTTAACACTAATTGAAGTAAAAATTACCTCTATTTGCCTCTAAAAACCCTTATAGAAATTAAATAAAAAAATAATGGAGAACGATATGGATGAATCCTAAGATAGTGATAAAAGGGGTGAAAGTGAATTAATATAGTATCGTTGAAGAATTATTTTAAAGGTGGACTACCCAATAAACTAAAGAATAATTCCAAGGAAAATTGGAGAGGAAATCTTCTTGTATGATTTGTTTGGTGGAATTGATAAATCTAGATGATGGAAGAACCTAACACACATCATATGGAAAACAATACTTCATAATTTTGTGTAAGAAAGATCAATCACAAACCGGAGGTTAATTCAAAGTCCCTCTATTACATCAAGATCAAAACCAATGTAAAAAAATAATCATCATAAATTAAATCTAGATGGTGAAAATACAGAAATAGGAATGTTTACAGCTACTAAAATTTCTAGGGTGTGATATTTACTATAAAAAATTCAAAGGAGGGAGTTGAATTAGTGGCTTATTATATAAATAATACTCCATTCTTGAATGATACTGATAGTCATACATTATGCCTTAACATAGATTCAAGCCTTCTAAATGTTCCTAAACATTTTCTCAATAGACCCCACCAACCCTTACCCACAGATCAACCATAAAAATCCCTCATGATATATATAAATACTAGACTTATTTAGAGGATATGAAAAAAATTATCCAATCCTGTGGTGAAGGTATCATGAACTTTGCTGGGGAATAAATTTTCATAAAATTACAACCAATGTGTTATGTGAAATATTTCTGAGAGGGTGGATATAAATGTTATTTATCGGATAATAAGTGGAAATTAATTAAATTTACTTATTGATGAAAATGGAACTAATTAAATTTACTAGTCATGACAAGAATTAGGATCATGGTGTTAAAAAAAGGAAACTCATCTTGGATAATGCTTGAATTTTTCATCGATAAATTTTTTGAAGTTCACTTATCAGTGAGTATAATAATTATGTGTAGGGAAATTTATAGGGTAAATATTTTAATTATTTCACTATGATATTCATGATTTTTATACCATTATTTTAATCAATTATTTTATAAATATCATATTTATTAGTTTTGTGAATAATTTGTAGTTTAATTGTTAAATGGAATTAAAATTGATTTTCAATTCATTATTTAATATTTGAAATTATTATAATAAATCATACACATAAATTGGGTGTTTTGATTATATACCAAGATGTTTGGATGTGTTTCTAGAATCATAAGGTTGATTTCAAAAATTCGAAAAAAATTTGGAATCATTGTTCTATAGTAAGATGGGAAAGCACATAATATATTTTCATAGTTGAAAAGTTTGCAAAGGGATACATCTTAAATATATGAAATGTTCTCTCTGTGTATGATATTTTGGTTTCATGTAATTTAATTCAGTTACTCATAGTACATTCTATGCATGTAATACATTTGAGTCAGTTGAGATAGAAAATCCATGAGCCACATATGATATTTTTTTTCCAGTACTATATTTCATTTACACTGATGAAATTTAGCCTACCATGTGGCATTTCATCTAAACATATTATTATTTCCTTATGAATAAGACATTTTTATATGTGTATTAAAATTTAATTTACGAATAATAAATTGAATGATGATCAAAAGTAACTTTGGGAGACTCGTATGGATGTAAAACTGAAGATCTGGTGTTACACAACAGTTTTCAGGTCATTTATTTCTTATTTAGTTATCCATTGTCTTAAAAATGGAAAAAATCAAACAAAATCATTCAGATTCAATTATTTGTATTTTCTGAAAAGAATAAGGAAACTCTAAAACTGAATTCATGTATTTCTTAGAGAGGGTAAAAATGAATGGGGAAGATAATAATGATTCAAAGGGATAAATATCTCAGATGTTTGACCATATTCGAAGAAAAGGAAATAAAAAGATCTAAATAAATGGGATGAGGTAAAAAGAATATTAATGTTCTACTAGAAGGCTCATGTGACTATTTTTCTCTATTTACTACTGCTTTGTTTTATTTTATATTTTTCTTAGCACTGTAATGAATTTTTTTCTCAATTCTTTTCTAATACCCTTTAAATGGAGGGTTAATTTTAGAGTGATTAGGGAGGGGAAGTTTCTCCATTTGAATGGTTGAGTCTTTTAACTTTAATGAATAATTTACACTCTTTTGTTAACTATTTTCCATATTTAAAATAATTTATTGATATTAAATGTGATTATAGTTGGTTTTAATTTAGTTATTAGTTTATTACCTTGGATAAATGATCTAACATCTCCCTATACTCAATTATAGTTTATATATGTTAAAATAGTCTAGGGATAAGTAGTGAGGTGCTCAGTGATTGTCGGCATATATGAAAGGGGTTTTGGACAGTCCTGATTTTTTAGGATGAATAAGACCTGGTTGTTCATATCATAAGTCTATTAGGGGTGATTTACTAAAACTATGACAAAAAAAGAGGGAAGAACATGTTGAGATTTCAATTTGGAATACTCTCATCCACACCATCATACCAAGGGTAAAAGATAAAGTGATAATGGATCCTCTCACTATAAATCCCTATGATTTAAATAAAAAATTATCTTAGATAGAATATATGACACAGATCACTGATCCTAAACGAACCATGAAATATTATTATTTAAATATGAATTTTATAACTTATCCAATATACTGATAGGTATGAATTTAAATAAATAATTTATGAAATATATATAAATTTCATACCAAATATAAATGTATTGATAAATTCTTAGTTGATAATTACTCAATTTTTATTAAGGTCATTTTATTCTTCAAAAATTATTTTCATTTATTTTTGTGAGAAAATATTTTAATTAATTTATGGAAATTTTGTAAATTTTATTTGAGAAAAATGATATCATTTTAGATCTTATCATATCAATTCTATCTTATGATAACAATTTGAGATCTTTCTAAAATGTTTTATTTATCAATAAATAGTGAAAAATACTAATTCTAATGAAAACTATATTTTCCTTTCTCAAGTATCTACATAGTAAAATTCTATTTTTGATTAGGTTTAAAATTTAATTAGTTTATTTTGATTAGAAATAATTCATTAATATTCTTTTAAATTATTTTTAAACTAGAATTTGGTATAAAAATATTTTTATACTTAAAAAGGAATTTATCTAAAAAATTGTTTTCATTGGATTTTTCATTTTAATTTTAAATTAATTTAATCCACATATAAAAATAAAAAATAAAAATTGTATTCCATATTTTTAAATATGTGGTCAAAATTTGGAAAATATGCCTCTTTTATGTTTGGTTATTATGGATAGTAACCATTGAAATATTTTTCCTCTGGGTATGGGTAAATAGGGTAATTGAGGTTAAAAATAATTAGATAAGGACTGAAAAATGACTCAAATCCTTAACTTTATACTATTTTATGATTTAGATTTGGAATTTTCGTCCAAGTTTCAAAAATATGGAAACTTGGTTCCATATTTTTTAAATTATGACCTTTTTATTATTTTTTGTTACGAAAAATAAAAAATGTCATTCTATTTAATTTATTTTATCTAAATTATTAACATAGGTATAAATAGAATAAATTTTCTATTATATAAGTTTTATGTTAAAGATAAATAATTTTTTTATCATCATAATTTATTTTTAATTTTTAGGGATTAAATAATTGCCCTAAATCTTAAGCAACGTTGACACGTTAATGTTTTCAATTAATAGAAAATAAAACTAATTATTTTAAATATTTTTAAAGTGATATTAATCTAATGAATTATTGAGTATCAAAAATATTTTAGATAATAATAACATTTTATAGTGGTTTTAATATATTATATTCTAATTCCATTGTTGTCATGTTTTTTTCAAAGTCAAATTTAATGAATAGTTTCTAAATTGACATTGATGATATTTTATAATAAATGAAATTTTATTAAATGATTTAAAATTCATAAAAAAAAATTTAGGCCAAGTTATTTTTAAACAGGTAAAAATATCAACGATGTAACATTTATGGACCAATTTTTATTTTATATTAAATATATTTTCCCCAAAAGAATAAAAACTTTGTTATTTTAGTAATTATAAAAAAGGTTTAACGCAGTTTAAAAAAATCAATAAGGTAAAAAACATAATCTAAAATTCAAGGAGTTTTATTTAATGAATTTATTTCAAACAATTATCATATTATATTAAAATTATAATATATTGGATACTTTCTACTTTGAAAATTAATTTATATTAACTTAATATTTTATGTAATTCCAATAGTCCCCCTTCTGTCACTTATAAAAGTGAATCTACCCTCCTCTTTTCTTCACAATTAAAAATATTTTTATTTCGATAAAAAAATACACAAATACTTTATTAACATCCCTTAATACATTATAGAGGTCTTATTTTTGTAATAATACCAACCTTACATTGTTTAAGGAGTAATGAAATAGATGTTATATGAAGGAGATGTATAGTCCTTAACCGAATGTTTTGGAATTATATCTTATTCTACCTCCTTAAAATATTATTCAACCATTATAATATAATAATATAGAAACTCAGGATTCTCGTACATATATATTACATATTTATATATGAATATTCAATACATTACACAAACACACTCCTAAGGACCATAAAATTTTAGTGCCATTGGAAATGTGGGGAAAATTTTTCAAATTTTGAGAAAGATATTAAACATCTCTCATAGTTATTTTATCACATAGTACTCATCCTATGCATACCCTATCTATACCATTATTCATAACCTGGGGAATGACACATAATAAAGGGTGTGTTCATATTCTCAGTAAGGGTAAACATAATATATATCAATATATGACCATATAAAATCATAAGATAAGAATAATGGTATACGATCATGAATATTACTTATGAAGTTCATACCTAACCTTTCATCGATCATAAACATGAGTGATGGCATAAAAATTTATCATTTATAAAAACACGTCTTATAAGGGTGATAAATCAGCATAAATAAATCATGAACTATAATCTAATATCATAAAATGTTGGCACCATCATAAATATAAAAAACCATTTCATATGTCAAGGTTAACTACCAATACCATTAGCGTACTGGATCAATACTTATCACTAGTTTCTTATTGTGGATCAAGAACACTTGTTTCCATTTGTGGATCAGGAAACACCTATTTCCTATAGTGTATCCAGACACACCTCTTTCTTATAGTGGATCAAGTCAAACAAGTTTCCCATAATGGATTGATATCATTGGCTTATTTTCCATTTTTGTCACATGATATATAAATCTTTTCCCAATTAATTAGAGCGGGATTTTTGTCCCACCTATAACATAATTAAATCATACATATATGCCCCAAAAGATCATAAAAATTCATCATATTATAACCCATGAAATGAAATGTGTATCTTAATTTTTTTATAAAATATCCCGCGAAAAAATCATGTTTCATAAGAAGTTCTTCATGGTATAACCCGTGGATGTGAAATGGGTTTGACAAAAACAATTCCACCATAAATATAAACAATTCATATAATGATTAAGAATCGAATCCTTGGATTATATCCCCAATAAGGAATAGGTAACATCAATATATTAAATTATATAAGGAAAATGATTTTTATAGACCCATTAAAACATTTATTAAGGAAAATATAATTCCCAATTTGAAAAGAATTTTTTTAAAAAATTAAATATTTTCAAAATAATTTTATTTTGAAATAATTTATATAAAACCTAAAAAAATGTACAAAATTAAAGAAATTTTTTTATTTGAAATGACATAAGAAAACTTTTAAGGTAATACTGAAATCATTGAGCAATTAGGGAATCAAGAAATAATGTGTTCCTCATGTATGTAAAAAAAAATTCTTTTCACATTTTCAGTAAAACCCAAATAGGTATTGTTTTTTAAAATGACATGAATATTCCTTGAAAACATTTTTCAGGAATTAAAAAATGGTTCAAAATATCTTTTAAAAATTATAGGAGAATAATGAAACATTTTTTATGATTTTTTTAGAAAACAAGGTTTTGGAAGAAAACATATGTCCGACCGAAGAGAGAAATAAAATATTTTTTCTTATAAAAATTATAAATTATATTAAGTAACAAAGACTTAAAAACTCTAATATTACATTAAAATATAATTAATAACAATAATATAATAAAATTCATGAGTTTATTTAGATATGGATTATAATATTTTATCATCAGAAACCTAATCATAAACAATCACGATAGACAATGAGAATGTAGCATAAAATCATTACCAATTTGGTAACGTTGAATTGTAATCACCCTAAAGGAATAACATAAAATGTAACATAAAATATATTGAGTATAAATAAATTCATGATATTACAAGTCAATTGTTTTTTTATACACCTTACGAAATAATATTGGGGCATAACATAACATACGTCTCCAATAAGATAAATTGAGACCAAAATCTATTACTGCTACAATAACATTGGAATTTTAAACCCATTGAAAAAGTGATGATGAAATAGATATGTAAATCCTAATAATTTTTAGTATAATAAGTCAAATATACATTAATGGGTATTATATAAAGCATATAATAGAAATAGGTGGTGAATATGGCATGTCTCTTAGAAAAGTAAAAAGTGAGATAGAAATCTCTTACCTTAAGTCTTGACGTCCATCTTACTCATCCAAACCTCCTTTATATAAATATAAGTCTAATATAAATATATTATATAAACATATTAATATATATCATACCATATATGATTTTATTATTAACTTTTATTACTCTTTTATTAATAATTCCACGTTAAGGTTGTGTTTCGGGTAACAACCACTTTGTTTTTCATATATGTTTTGATTTTTATATTATTTGTCCTATTAATTTTATCTTGGTTAAATAATCTCAATAATTATAAAAATGATATAAATTATATATATATATATATTCATTATATTTTTATTTATATTAATCTATGAAACTTAGTGGTAGAAAATGAAATGCACCATTTATGGAGACGGTAGGTCATACGTACATATAAACATTGTTTCTATTATCTAACTGGATTGAATGAAATAAAATTAAATGATATATATTATCATTAAATAATAATTTATATTTGATACATATCAGAAAAATTTATTGAACACGTTATTAATACATTCCATGTAAAGCATGAACGAATCACAATGCTTCACGAGGCGGTAGTCCGTCGTACATGCGAGCGTCGTTATCGTATTACCAAATAATGTAAATCATTAATGTATGTGTGATATAAAAAAAATAATATAATAACAAATATGATCTGTAAAAAATGAATCCATCATTAATTACAACCGTGAGAGGCGCTAATGGAAAAACGAACGACATTGGTTTGTGAGACGGTAGTATGTCGTACACACAAATGATGATTACTTATCCCATTTGATAGAAGTGTAGATGGTAGTTGATCCTTAAATTAACATTAAAACGTATAATTTTTGGTAATATAATAATTTTATTATATAATATTGGTATAATGATAATTAAATGGGTTGGAGGATGAAATAAAACAAAAAATCTCATTGGTGAGTGTTACCTCTTCTTTGGGTATCCTCAATAGGTTTGCACTATATCCTTCCTTCGATTCCATTATACAAAAAATAAGACTTATAGGATGAGGGAAGGTAATTTTAGAATTTATTTAGTCGGGTATTGGCTGAACCAAAAGGGTTTTATAGTGTGAATAATAGAGGGGAGGGGTGGCATTTTATAAGTGGGGGAGAGGACATATATAGTATTTTTGAAAATAATTAAGTGCTCCCACATTTTTAATATGTCACAAGGGTGAAAAAATACCATTATAGAACCTTAAATTATTAATAATATAAATATTTCCATAAAGTAGTTTTTATAAAATATTATAGGTTATTTTTACCCTTATATTTTTAGTTTAAACCCTCAATAAACTCGTTTTTAACTTAACTATGGTAATTAATTTTCACACTATTCACTATTCATTTTTGGGAAAATTTAAGTTGACATTATTATATAATATAAATTGTTATGATTCCAAATATTTAATCAATTTTTACAAACTCCATTAACATAATTGAAAAAAAATTTAAAATAAACCCCCAAACATGACGAGAAAACAGGTTTTTACAAAACAGATGTTCAAAAGTTTACAATGTTTTTATATCAAATTTCAATATGAAATTGATTCAAATTACATAAATTGGATTAATGTATGTATAATTTAATTTATTTCACTTTAAAATCAACTAAAAATATATTTTTTCATTATAGATAAATTAAAACAAATGGCAGTTTTTAATTAAAATTGATTATTTTCACTATTCATAAAAAATTAAAACTTTTATAAAAAATACAAAAAATTACCCTAAGATAATTTTGATATTAATATTTCAAAAATTAATTATATTTTTTCAAAAAAATATTTCTATAATTTGTAAAATTTTTTTTTAATATATGTTTACCAATGGTGACAAAACTATTTTAAAAAAAATACTATTTTAAGAATAAAATTGGATCAGTTCTTATCTATTTTATAGAAAAAACATAATATGATTATTAAAAAATTTAATGAATAAATAATATATAAATTACATAAAAATCATTCAAAAAAAGTGATTCATTTAATTTAATGTTGTAAAACTCCTTTATGAGCAAAAAATAGTTTTTCAGAAAATGATTTCCTCTATTTTCAAAATTCTTTTCTTTTAATTTATAATTAATTTCTCACCAAAAAATTCAATATATATATATGTGTTTAAACCATATATTTTCATAATTTAGTTATACTTATTCTTAACCTTCATTACAATGTATAAGATATAAATAACATTTTATACAATAACATTTTAGTAGCATAACATGTTACTTTTAAACTCAATATTGTGGGTAATGAATGCTAAGTTTAGTGTTGTGAATAATAAAATAAAAAATCATTATTTCATGTAACTCAAGAAAAACATGATATTTCATTTGAAAAAAATATCAAAAAACATTAAAATTATTTGAAATAATAATAATTTAACAAAATAGTAAGGTGTAACATTCTACCTCCCTTAAAATGAATTTCCCCATTGAAATTAGTCACTTTGGTACCAGCAATTGAGGATAGTTCTACCTCATTATGTACCGTGGTTCACATGTAGTGTCCTTTAGATGGTGGTCTCACCACAAAAATTTGACCAAGTTAGTAGCCTTGTTTGATATATTTGTATATATTTGATCTAGAATCTCTTCGAGTGATTCCTCATAAGAAATATCATGTTTCAAAGGTATGACCTCTGAGTTCCGTACATGTGATGGATCAGGTATGTACATACTCATTATTGATACATGGAACACATATTGAACTTGAGAGAGGTTCATTGGAAGAAAAATATGATAATCTATTGTCCTAATATGATAAAGTATTTTAATGGTATTGATATATCTAAGAATTGGTTTTCCTTTCTTTCATACATTGATAAATTCATAGAAATACCGTCTCACCAACTTAAACATCTAGATTACACTAAATATTATCATTATAAAAACTCTATCAACATTGAAATTACACACATGGTTCTAAATGGCTTTAACCTTTACTCTTATCTCATCAGCTATCTCAGGTCCCAATCTATTTCTTTCTAGAACTTCTTTCCATTATATTGGAGTTATTCACTTCCTTCTTGAAAGGGATTCATAAGGGCTTGTATGAATGTTTAAGTTAAAGATATAATTTTAATAAAACCCAATTTGATGAACGTGTTGATCCCAACCACCTTTAAAATCTATAGGACATGATCTTAGATTAATATTTAATCATGTGACCACAATGTATAATAGAATTTCTCTTCGAATAACATTTTCTCTATATAAAACCATAGAATTTTATTGAAAATATATTTATATTAAAATATATAAAATCATGATAAAATCCCATCACATAAAACCTAAAAATGGGTGAAAATTACTTGTAACTTATGGTCAACCATAAACTCATAAATTCATGATGGTATCTATAACTCTTTAGTTAATCTCATAGGGAGACATATATGCGTCCAAAAGATAATTCACACTTTATTCTTTAAATAAGAACTTATCTTATACAAATTCATTTCCATTGGATGCATAGGTTCAAAATTGTACCATAAAATGTCAAATATTATTGTATAATCAAGTATATGGAGATAATCTCATGAAATTTCATATAATTATGAATAATAAGATCTTCATTGTGGTCTATCATACAAAATTAAACATTAAATTCCCATTCGAGGAGGGGAGGAAAATTGTGCCCTAATTTTCCTTATTAACATCATCCATTTTGATTACATAATATTTCTTTTATTCCATTGTATTTTGAGGTTTTTTTTGTCTTATCATCCACATTGTCCTTTATATTGGGGAATTGATTTGTTTAATGACCAAACTCTTTCCACTTGAAACACTAGGGTGTGGGTGGTGCATTAGTTGGCATCCTCTTTTACATCATTTCTTTAACTTTCCCATTAATCATATTTAAAAATTAATAGAATTTATGACCACACATTCCACATTTAAATCACCACCCAATTTCATTAAAGAAATTCTATTGATGTTTCTTTTCAAATTTCTGGCATATATATTCCTGGAATTTCATTCCACTGTTTGAATTTTCATGAAATTCAATCTTACTTTTATTATCAAAACTTGAGTAATGGTGGGAATATAAAATTTCTATTTCAACCTTAAATTGACATCAAATTAATTATTCATAGATACCAAATTAACTTATATCCAAGGACATTCAAATACTTGGTTTCATGCCACCAAAGAATCGATCAATTTTTCTTTGAATTCTGATGATTAAACCAAAAGCATGCATTGAAATTCTTTTCAAATTAGTTTATTAAGTACCAATAGATTCATAATACTTTTTCTTAAGGTCAATAAATTACTAATCCATAATTATTCATATGATAGTAGGGAATTACTTACTAAAAATTATCCCCTACACTCTTCCCATTCCATAGATTAAATTTGCTATTGTTCCCTTGTATTCTTAATAAGAGTCTAATACTAATCTGATTCACCTTCCTGATGATAAACAAATAAAATTAATTTTTCATGCTCTAAACACTGATGAAAGGAAAATTATCTTTTTAGTGGTAAGGATCCATTACTTAGTAACTAGCAGATCATTGGAATGACTAAAAAAGGTGGATGTTTTCTGATGAAGGGTTCAAAAGAAATTGTTTCCAACTTTTCACATTTGGTAGTTTGACATGATTGATAGCTTAAAAAAACTGATCATATTAACAACGTTTTTCATTCTATATCCTATATCTTTTGGTTTCTCAAGAGTACAATCATTGCATTTTCTATTTTATTCAATATTAATATGGTTCCTTCGAGTTCCACTCATTGACTAAAACCAAAAAGTATAGTGTTATAAATACTAATAATAGTGTAAACCCACAAAATCCTGAAAAAGACACTTATATTACGTCCAAAGTTTAACACCCTGAGCTTCCACGGTACACTTCTCTTTGAACAATGAAATAGCTTGTGTTGTATGAAACTTTGAGTTTTAGCACACCACGACCCATCAAACTAGCCGTTATGAATAGTAATACCCACTTTTTTGGAATCATATAAATTTTGTTTTAAAAAATAGACTTCATTTTTGGATTTAGAATATCATAATTAGCTTAGGGTAAATTTTTTGTATTTTTCTGAAATGTTTCAATTTTAGAAGAATAGTAAAAAAAACACTTTGTTATTCTTTAAAACCTACTTTTTATTTAAATAATTATTTTTTTTATTTAAATATATTTTATGTCAAAATAGATAAATAATACCTATATATGTTCAATGTAATTCATTGGAGTCGTTTTATAATAAGATTAGATGTATAAAATTTTATTAATCTTTTTAACGTCTTTTACCCACCTTCTAGGCACGTTAGAAAATTTGCATAAAATGTAATTTTATCACTTATGTGAATTGAATTTCAAAAGTTTGAAAGACACGGTTGAAATCAGTAAGTAAAATGTGTTTAAATAGGATAAAAGTAATTTTTTTCTGAATAGTAACTTTTTAATTTTATTTATCATGGTTAAAAGTTAACAGGGTAATTAAATGTAAAAATGATATTATAATTATCAGAACACTTGTCCTAATTTTATTGAATAAGTATATTTCAACCATAATCATCCTTAGGAATAAAATATGATCCTTTTGGTCTACATGGATTAGATTAGGACATTTATTATTATTTTATTTAAAAAATAGTTAAAATTGTTAAATTCAAATTTTAATAACTAAACCATTTCTAATATAGAGTTATACATAAGAATAATTGAACTATAAAAATTCATTAGAAATCATGAATGATTTCATACATAATGGTATTGTATTTATCAATTTTATACATTAAATAACTAAATTTATTTATGACACAATGATGATGTAGTAATTACCTTATTAGTGAATGATTAAAATAATTGATATTATAAATATCCAAATAAATGTAAATTGAGACTTTTGATGCATTCCACTATTCTTTTAGGTTAATATGACATGTTCAGGTTGGTTAAATAAATTTTTTTCTAAGTGAAAAAGTTGTTGTGACTTTCAAAAAAACAAAATACCAAATAGTGTCAAAATTGAAATAAATGAGTTTTTAGAACAAATACTATATTATTAATTGATATAATATTCCAAAAAATATATTGTTCTTAAAAATTACATATATAAGGATATATATCTCAATAAATAACCACTTGGTGTTCTATTTGTGTTTTATAGTAGATTTATTATCCATTTATTATAATAATAAAATAATACATGGTTAAAGTTAAACTATTTAACTAAGAGTTAAATCTAAATGATAAGGTTAATTTGGTGACCTAAAACTATCTAAAACCTATTGGTTGAGCGTTTTTTGACCCAGCCCCACCTTAGACTCAAAATAAAAACCTTTTTGAGCCATTATAAACCGAATATGATTGTATAATAAAATTATATTTTATGATTTTCCTAATGTAACCCTCACCTCTCTTATAAAAGGGTACTTCTTCTACTCTCAAAATCACAACTCGAAAGCCCTTTGGCTTGGAAAAACCCTGCTCAAATATCAACCCAGCTACCCTTAGTTCAACCTAGAGGCCTTAATCTGATCATAATCCAACCTAAGGAGCCCTTTTGATCAAATCAACAGGAAGCACCTGAAGAAGAGGTAATAATTTCTCCACCTGTTTCACAGTTTTTTTCTTCTTCCACTTCCTCTTTCTTTGTTGTTTCCATAAAAAAATAATAACTCCAGTAACATATATATACATTGATTTTATTATAAATATGGTAAACCCATATTCGTTATTCTATCCATCCTATGAATTACAAGTCACCATACATGCGTACGTACAGCTTACCGTATCCACGTCGTGGTGTAGCTTGTTATTCAACACATCATTATTTGGACGGGTATAATAATGAGTATAAATGATCTAAATAATAAATATAAAATGTTAATGATTCTTTTTATATGATATACCATCCAATTATATACCATTTTTCCATCAATAGAATGATTGTGTCAGTCGTGCGTACGTACGGATTACTGTCTCCAAGAAGACGATGAGATTCATTCCCCATTATAACCATTCAAGAATAGATTTCATTTTATGACTAAAAAATGTTTAATAACTTAATATAATTCCAAATATGAATCAAATATATCCTATCCAAAACAAACATGTCTTACATAACAAACAATATAATGGAAAATGAATTAGTTGACACCTGAAACAATGATACTACTGACATGTTAGTAACAAAGTAATACTAGAAGATCATATATGATATAATATTTATGTATGTGGTTATTTTATAATTTAATAACCATGATTTAACTATTATACATGATGATAATGTACTATCGATCAAGGAAAAATACAAGGTAATGATTAATTCTACAATCTCTTCATTATCTATGGTTTTTTATATGTGAGTATCTACTGGGGCCTCTTTATCATCCACATCTGTGTTTCTTTAAAATGTATTTCAAAACATTTTCACTATTTCCTAAACTATGGGTTAAAGTCATCTATACCCTTGTTTGACTTTTTATAAATTTTTTATAAGGAAATCATTTTGTCATTTTCCAAACAAGGTCTTTATGACATTTTGGACAAAATTATGGAAAGAATGGTTTTTTAACATATATGGTGAGTGCGGCTATTTTCTGCCATTATAACACATTAAAATCATACCTTACAAGCTTATATAAATATTTTCAAAAAAATATTTTTTTTCTTTTATGTGAATTTTAAATTATTTCAAAATAGAAAGATATATTTCTCTCAAATAGTTTTTATTTCATCTATGTCAACATCCTTTGATTGATTTTACACTTGTTTGAGGTAGATTTATTATGATACAATCTTCTATATTTAATTTAATTTTTCATGATGTGTTTTACTTTGGATGTGTTATTTTTATACTATTAATGGTTTATAGTTAAAGTGTGAACATTTATTATGCTAGTTCTAATATGAATTTTTATGTTATGTTTCGAGCTTTACATATGAGGAATGTATTGGAATTATTAAGTGATGGGTGGAGCCCACTATAGCTCCTGGATGCATCGATATGTCTCATGTGACAAACTAGTGTCTTTGAACAAGGCCTTGACAAAATATTATTGTAGTATTGGCACAAGGCCTTGACTATGTGGTTATGACGTCCAACCTTATGCATTCCATCATTATGAAATTAGATTTTGATATTACATGTGATTATTAGACCAGTAGAATATCTATGTGAATAAGTAAATGGAATTATTTTATTTATATTTTATATATTATGCTAAATATTATGTTTAAAAGTTTTGTGTTTTAGTCTTATACATTGCCTTTAATGTTTTTGCTTATTTATGATAGTTTCCTCTAAATTGTTATCCTTACTGAGCATCTGAGGTCACCCCTTTCTATGTATTATTATTTCCAGGATATGAAGAAGTATATTATGATTAACCTGAAGGGATCGTCTAGGTATATGAGTCTTTTCAAAATGGGAAATTTTTTTTATCCATTTCATGATGTAATGTAAAACTTATGTATATATCTAGTACTTCCAGGGCTAGTAAACTAATTTTTCTTTCGAGAATTGATCTCTTGTGATCATGACAATGTTATGTAATAATGCACTAACTCCGGGTAACTAGGGTTGGGACATTATAGTTAGTATCAGATGAATTTTAGTATAAAGTATGGAATCTATATTTAGAAAAACTCTGATTTCAAAACATTAACCTAAGATAGACTTTGAGGATTGGTATAGAAAAACTTCCTAGAATTTTGGTAATGTGGAAATTTTGTGAATTTTACAAACAATATATCACTGTCTAGATATGACCAGGTGGATGTGTCTCTGGCATAGATATACCTAGGAGTGAAAACTCCGATAAGGAGTTTCAGGCTTGACCCGGGGTATCTTGGTACACGAAAAGGGCCTTGCTACACTCTTGGTTACGACACTTCTGGGGGATATGATTAGGTTAATTCACATTATCTTTACAAACCATTTTGAAGGATTTATGAGTAAATACCTCCTCAAAGAATTTTCTTTACGATTATGTATTATATGCATAAATTGATCAATTTATGTCAGGTATTTTACTAGTTTTGAATTATGTATTGTGATTCATAAACTAATATAGTGTATGTCATTGTATAGAAAATGGAGCCTAGTGTAAGGAATGGAAACTGTATCAATGCATATAATCCATGTAGGGATTTTCCTCTTACTCAAGATAATTATAGTGAAGCCGGTGATGAAACTGATGCTGAACAACTTATAACCATACTGGGACAACTCACTCAGGTTATGAATAATAACATTACCCATATAGAACACCCTGATCAACAATGTGGAGGATCGATGTTAGACAGCTTCATGAAGAAACAACCTACAACATTCAATACGACTCTAAATCCATTTGTTACTTAGAAATAGATAATTTATATAGAGAAAATATTTTATTCTTTGGGTAGTAGAGAAAGGGAATAAGTTTTCACGGTAGTTTATCGCCTCACAAGAGCTGCAGATCAATGGTGGTCATTAATTCTAAACAAAAAGAAGGATGAAAAAGTATCAAATATGGAATGTGGGAGTTTAAATAACATTTCCTAGAAAAAAATACTTTACTTGTGACCATCAAGTAGAAATGGAAGGACAATTTCAGAGTCATAGGCAAAAGGACTACGAGAATGTCACAAATTATAAGGAAAACTTACAAGGTTAGCAAGGCATTGAAAATATTATATAAAATACCCAAGGAGTAGGATTGATCAAATATTTGATGTGTTAAAACTATTTCTCCGTTGATCATTAATCGCACAATCCTTATCATCATATGAAGATATTGTCTCATGTGCCATTAAGACAAAAAAGGAATTCATTATGTCTTACGTTTCTAAAGAAAATAAAGAGAAGAAGAGATCTGCTGAACACTCTTGAAATGGAAATAAAGGGATGAATCGAAAAGTTGAATTTCTATCTAGTAGTAAATGTGGGAAGAAACACCCTGGTACTTGCCTGAAGAGAATGAGAGTCTGTTACAAGTGTGATTAAAAAGTCCACCATTCACATGATTGTAAGGGAAAGAAATATGTTCTCACTATTGAATGAAAAAATTGTAGAAAAATGGGTCATTATGAAAATGAATATCTTAAGTGAAAAGGAAACTTACCTCAGAAAAGGCCAAGGGAGAAAGGGCAAGATTACGTGATGAATACTGCTAAGGTTGAAACTCTGAATGACGTTGTGGCAGGTAATTTAATAGCTTCCTCAAATTTATCCGATGATTTATTTGATTATGGATCATCTCATTGCTTCATATCTTCCCAGTTTTCTATGAAAAATAGATATTTCCAATTTTATTTAATAAGGGAGTTTAGAGTCAAAACACTTAAGGGAAGTATCATTGCATCAAATTTTTGTGAATCAGTTATCATTAAGGAATATAAACGTACTTTATCTACTGATCTCATCGCCATACCCATGATTGAATATAATAGTATCCTCGGTATGGATTGGATTTCAGACCATGATGTGAAAATTTATTGTAAAGGGAAGGAGGATAAATTTTTCGATGATGATAATGATTACCTTATCATTAGGGAAGAAACATCACCATCTGATTCTTATTTAGATCTACCCCGAGTAGCTCTACTAAATTCAATTATTGGGGAGGAAGATAATGAAATAACTATTGGTGATAAAAGGAATGTTCAAATAGAGGTTGTACCTATTGTACAAGAATATATTGATGTGTTTTCATAGGATTTACCAATACATCCTCCAAAATGAGAAATTGAGTTTTCCATTGATTTAATTCCTATTTCAAGGCCTAAATCGAAGACCCCTTATAGAATGGCCACTGTGGAATTAGTTGAACTAAATAATATACTACAGGTATTGAGTAATAAAGTATTTATTCACCCTAGTGTTTCTCCATGGGGATCCCCTATTCGTTTTGTTAAGAAAAAAGATGGATCTATGAGGTTGTGCATTGACTATAGGGAGATCAATGCTATAACAATAAATTAAAAGTCTCCCCTACCACACATTAATGATTTATTTGGTCAAATTCATGGTGGTTAATATTTTTCAAAGACTGACCTTCGATTTGGATATCATCGGTTGTGTGTGTAGAAGGAAGACTTTCCAAAGAAATCATTTTGTACTACGTAGGGGCATTATGAGTTTATAGAAATTCTTTTTGGACTGACTAATGAACCATATATCTTCATGGATCTAATTAATAGAGTATTCAGGGAATATCTAGATGAATTTCTAATTATATTTATTGGTGATATCTTGGTATACTCCAAAATCTATGAAGATCATGAAAATAACTTGCGCATTATTCTAAAAACTCTTATAAGAAATGAATTATATGGGAAGTTTAGCTGGTTTGAATTCTGGCTCTAGGAGATTTATTTTCTTGGATATATTGTCTCTAAGGATGAAATATTTGTTGATCCTTTAAAGACAAAGGTAATCCATTAATGGCCAGCACCGATAAGTATAACTGAGGTACGTAGTTTTATTGGTTTAGTAGGTTATTATCGGTGCTTCGTCCAGAATTTTTCCCGATTGGCTAACCCATTAACCAAACTCACACGTAAAGGGGTTAAATTTGTTTGGAAAAAATAGTGTGAATAATTTTTTGAAGAACTGAGGAGAATATTTTTCAATGCTTCTATCATGCCTCTACCATCGAGGAATGATGGGTTTGTTATTTATAGTGATTCTTTAAAGAAAGGACTTGGTTGTTTCCTTATGCAGAATGATAGAGTTATTGACATTGCATAAAGACATCAAATAATTCATGAAAAAAACTATCCCACCCATGATCTTTAGTTAGATGCTGTAATCTTTCTTTGAAGATATGGATACACCATCTCTATGGTAAAAAATGTGAGATATATACTGATCAAAAGAGTTTGAAGTGTATTTTCTCACAAAAAGAACTCAACATGAGGAAAAAATAATATGGCTTGAACTACTGAAGGATTATGATTGCAATATACACAACCACCTGGGGTAGGAAAATAAGGTGACATATTCTTTGAGCAAAAAGGATCATGGAATTTGGAACAAGTTGAGAATTGAAATGGATCATATTTTCATGGATCTAGTAAATATAGATATGGGAATAATCAGTCAAGGTGAACCATCAATGCTTTTCCAAATTTTTGCCCAACCATCTTCACTAGAAAGGTTAAAAATTTCTAAAACTGATGATGATGATTTTCAAAATAAAATTAGAGCGGTAAATGATGAAATATTGATTGAATTCGTATATGAAGATAGAATTTTCAAATTTGGAAGAGTCTTTGTGTTCCTGACATACCTGATATAAAAAGAGAATTTTTGGATGATGCTCATCCCTCTAATTTCTCTATACACCCTGGTAGCACTAAGATGTATAGAGATTTTAAGGAACATTTTTGGCAGGACAACATAAAGAGGGAGATTGCTGATTATGTGTCAAGATGTATGGTTTATCAATAGGTGAATCCTAGAAGAAATCATCTTAGAGGAGTCATGCAACCTCTTCCCATACTAGAGTGCAAATATGATGATATTACAATGGAATTTTTCAGGGGGCTACCAAATACTCTTAGAAGGAATGATGCAATATGGGTCATTGTTGACCGTCTTAACAAGTCAACAGAATATCCTAATATAAGATAATATTTACCACTTGAACGTTTAGAAATAATATTTATTAATGAAGTTTTAAGACATCATGTATTACCCCTATTGATTGTTTCTGATCGTGATCCCTGCATTACATCAAGATTCTAGAAAAGTCTTCAGAAGGCCCTAGATACTGAACTGTTTTTGTGCACTGCCTACCACCCTCAAGCTGATGTACAATAAGAATAGACTATTCAAACCTTATAAGACATGTTTAGATCTTACTCACTTGCCTTTCATGATATGTGGGATCAATATTTACCTCTGTTATAATTTTCCTATTCCAATAAATTATATTCAAGTATTCATATGGCACCATATGAAGAATTGTTTCAAAAGAGATGACGCACACCAACTTGTTGGGATGATGTTGGTGAAAGAAAACTCATAGGCCTAGAACTTTTTGAGGAATCAATATAAATGGTGATGATTATCCAAACCCACATCAAGGAAGATCAATGTAGGAAAAAGATATATGCTGATAACTGAAGGATGGATTTGGAATTTCAAGTAGGAGATCATGTTTTCATGAAAGTGTATCCATTGAAGAGTGTTGTAGAATTCAGTAAAAAGGGTAAATTAAGTCCAAGGTACATTGGACCTTTCGAAATTCTAGAATAAATTTTATTTGTCGCATACTGTTTGACAATGCCTCCAAGTCTCTCCAAAGTTCATGATGTGTTCCACATATCTCTGTTGAGAAAATACATGGATGACCCAATGCATGTACTCACTTATTAAAAAATAGAACTAGAAATTGATCTATTTATTGTGAAGAGACTGTCATGATTCTTGATACCAGAGAACAAGGGTTGAGAAACCGGATGACTCTTCTGGTAAAAGTTCTTTTGAGAAACCATAAGATCGAAAACATAACATGGGAACCCGATGATCTTATGATAAAGAACCACCTGAATATTTTTATGCAGAAATATTATAGAAATTTTGAGGAAGGAATAATTTGAAGGAGGGAATAATGTAACTCCCCAAGCTTCCACGGTATGCTTCCCTTTGAAGAATGAATTTTCTTGCGTTTTACACAACATTGAGTTCTAGCACACCATGACCAGTCAAACTAGCCGATATAAATAGTAATACCCACTTTTTGATATTTTATAAATTTTATTTTTTAAAATGGACTTCATTTTTTGATTTTTAATATCAAAATTAACATAGGGTGAATTTTTGGTATTTTTCTGAAAATTTTCAATTTTTGATGAATATTGAGAAACACTACGTTATTGTTTAAAATAGTATTTTTATTTAAATAATTATTTATTTTATTTAAATTTATTTTATGTCAAAATAGATAAATAATACCTATAATAGTTCAATTTAATTCATTGGAGTTATTTTAAAATAAGATTAGATGTATAAAATTTTATTGAACTTTTTAAAGTCTTTTACCCACCTTTTAGGCACGTTAGCAAATTTGCATAAAACGTAATTTTTCCACTTTTGTGAATTGAATTTCAAAAATCCAAGATACACGGTTGACATAAGTATGTAAAATGTGCTTCAATATGATGAAAATAATTTTTTGTGAATAGTAACTTTTCAATTTTATTTACCGCGGTTAAAAGTAAATAGGGTAATTAAAGGTAAATATGATATTATAATTACCCTAACACATGTCCTAATTTAATTGGATAAGTGTATTTCGACCAAAATAAACCATAGTAATAAAATATGATCCTTTTTTCCACTTGTATTAGATTAGGACATTTTTTGTTATTTTATTTAAAGAAGAGTTAAAAGTGTTAAATTAAACTTTTAATAACTAATAATTTTTAATATAGGGTTATACATAAGATAAATTTGCATAGAAATATTAATTAGAATTCTAAACAAAATTCCTACATAATTGTATTTTATTTATCATTTTTAAACATTAAATAATTAAATTTATTTCTAACATAATGATGATGTAGTAATTAACTTATTAATGATGGATTAAAATAATAGATATTATAAAAATCCAATTAAATGTAAATAGATACTTTTTATGTATTCCACTAATTTTTTTTTCTTAATATGAAATTTTAAGGATTATTAAATAAATTTTTTTCGAAGTGATTAAGGTTTTTTTGAATTTCACAAAAACAAAATATCAAATAGTGTCAAAATTGACATAAATGATTTTTTAAAACAAATACTATATTATTATTTGATATAATATTCCTAGAAATCTAAAGTTCAGTATAAGTACTTATATAAGGTTATATATATCAATAATGAATCAGTTTAGGTATGCTCAGATTTTTATACTAAGTTTATTAAATATTTATTATGATAATACAATAATACATGGTAAAAGGTAAATAATTTAACTAAGAGTTAAATCTAAAAGATAAGGTTAATATAGTAATCTAAAACTATATAAAACCTATTGGTTGAGAAGTTTTCATCCCATAACCACCTTATCCTCTAAATAAATTATTTTGGAGTAATTATAACCCAAATATGATTTAATAATAAAATAATATTTCAAGATTTTTTTAAAGTGTCCCTCACCTCTCTTATAAAATTGTACATACCCTTCTCTCACAATCACACCATCAGAGCCAATCGTCTCAGCCAACCCCTATTCAAATATCCTCCCAAATACTCTCACTTCAACCTAGAGTCTTCACTTGGATTAGAAGACAACCTAAGGAGCCCTTTTGATCAAATCAAAAGGAAGTACCCGATGAAGAGATACTAATTTCAACACTTCTTTCAAAGTTTTTTTCTTCTTTCACGTCCCCTTTATTTGTTGTTTCAATACAAAAATAATAACTCTAGTACCTTATACATACTGTGATGTTATTATAAATATGTTATAATAATATTAATTATTCTATTCATCCTATAAATGACAAGTCACCATAAGTGCATACGTATGTCTTACCGTCTCAACTTTGTGGTGTAGTTTTTTATTCAACACTTCATTATTTTGATGGGAATAATAATAAGTATAAATTAGTTAAATAATAAAAATAAAATTTTAATTATTCTTTATATTTTATATACGATCAAATTACATATGATTTCACCATCAATATAATTTTATTGTCGATCGTGCGTACGTACAGATTACTGTCTCCACGAACATGATTAGATTCATTCCCCATCATAACCATTCAAGAATAATTTTCATTTTAGGATTAAAAAAAATGTTTGAAATCTTAATATAATTCTGGATATTAATCAAATACATCCTATCCATAACAAACATGGCTTACATAACAAATCAAATAAAAGAATAAGTAATTAGTTAAAACCGAAAAAATGATACTACTAAAATATTATAAATAAATAAATATTAGAAGAGAATATATGATATCATATATATGTATCTGGTTCATGTATAATTTAATAACAATTATTTAACTATTATAATTGAGTTTATCTTACCCTTAATCAAGTAATAGAACAAGTTAAGTGTTAATTATACAATCTCTTCATTATCCGTGGTTGTTTATACGTGAGTATCTACTGGTACCTATTTATCATCCACATCCGTGTTTCTTAAAAATGTATTTCAAAACATTCTTACTATTTAATATACTATAGGTAAAATTCATTTACACATTATTTTTACTTTTTATAAAAAAAATTAAATTAATATTTCTTTCATTTTCCAAAAAAGGTTCTTTATGACCTTTTCGACAAAATTAAGGAAAGAATGTTTTTTTAATTTATACATCGAGTGCAGATATTTTCCATTGTTATATCACCTTAGAATATTCCCTTACAATATTATAAGAATATTTTCAAAGTTATTTTTTTTATTTTTATGTGACTTTTAAATGATTTAAAAATAGAAATAGATATTTCTCTCAAATAGTTTTTATTTCTTCTATGTCAACATCTGTTGATATATTTTACACTTGTGTGAAGTTGATTTATTATGATCCAATTTTTCATATTGTATTAAAGGTTTTGTAATATGTTTGAATGTGGATGTGTTATTTTTATATCATTCATGGATTATGGTTAAAGTATTAACATTTTGTTTCCTGGTTTTAATATGAATATTTATGTTATGTTACAACCTTTTCATATGAGGAATGAATTGGACTTTGTAAGTGATGGGTGGAGCCTTCTATAGCCTCTCAATGCATCGGTAGGAATCATGGGACAAACTAGTGTCTTGGCACAAGGCCTTGAAATTTTCTTATTGTTGTCTTGGCACGAGGCCTTGACTAAGTGGTTATGATGTCCGAAATTATGCATTCCATCATTATGAAATTAGCTATTGATATTACATATGATTGTTCGACTAGTACAATATCCAGATGAACAAGTAAATGAAATTATTTGATTTATCTTTTCCATATTATTCTGAATTTTATGTTTAAAAGTCTTGTGTATTAGTCTTATACATTTCCTTAAATGTTTATTCTTATTTATAACAGTTTCTGCTATATTTCTATCCTTACAGATTATCTGAGATAACCCCTTTCTATGTTTTATTTTTTCTAGGATGTGAAGATGTATATTATAATTAACCTGTAGGAATAGGATAAGCGATATGAGTGTGTTCAATGGGGAAAAATGTTGTTTTTATCTATTTCATGATGTAATTTAAAACTTATGTATGTATCTAGTACTTCCAAGGATACTAAACTAATCGGTCTTTCGAGACTTGATCTATTGTGATCATGCCAATGTTATTTAATAATGCATCGACCTTGGGTAACTAGGGTCAGGGCATTACATCAATCATGACACCTTCATTTCAATATTACACATTAGGTTTATCCTAGTTCATTCATAGTCACCATTTATTTAAATAATTCATGATGATTCATAAAAATAATGTGTGCCACTAACCAGTTCGGAGTGCCGTCTATCCCAAAACCCAACCTAGTCCGTGGCATGGCCATAAGGGTGTTCTTGATCTCCACAGGCTGGAAACCAGTGCATATGTATCAAAAATATAATTTTTTTAACTATTTCTCTTATTTACACATGAATAAACAACTAACACTAATTAATGAAACAAAGTTGAATAATAATAACCGAACATGGAATAATAATTTTCATATAAAATTTTTATGACATTTAAATGAATCCCAAAGGTATTAAAATGAAAATATAACCATAACATTATGCTAAAAACTACTATGCAACAAGAGGAGTGTCATCTTCAAGCCACCAAAAACAACACCTGCAAGCGGAATATCGCTATCATCCAGAACCACCGTCTCCATACATCATTCCCTTACATATTTCAAGAAAAACCAAGACTACATACACCCAATGGTGTAAGTAGGGTGTTATCCAAATCCTGGTAGGATGCCACCGATTAAAGATATTACATGCTATGAAAATTTTAAGACAAGATGACAAGAAAGTTTTATAAAAGGAAACCAGGAAATGTTATATGAAATCCCTTTTAAATAAAAACAAGATTTTATTTTAAAATAACAAAAAAAATTATATTTTATTTCAATGGTGAGTATAATATATCAAAAGAGAACTATGACATGGGAAAAACCAATAGTAACATTTTAGAAATGGGGAACTAGGTACATTGTATCTCAGTGACACATGGTATAACAACCAGAACAAACATCATCATCGTGTATGATCTACTTGAAGGGGACATCCCATTGGCTTAGTGGTCTCCAACATCATAATTATTTATATAGTGGTACAATCATCAATCCTGCTGAAAAATCTAGGATGAACCACTTTTGAGTCAACTAGAATATTAGTCCTAGTTTTCCCACCTAGTATCCTAGGATTCCCTTTATTCTCAATTCACATTTCACATTTCACATATAACATAACATTCACATTTATGTAATATAATCACCCTAACACACAAGATAAACTATGATTCCAACAACCAAAACCGATTTCCAAACCAAACACACACCAATTAAATTTCAAAATAGGTTTATCATCGTCTACACATTTTATCAAATACCTTCAAGGCACAAAAACAAGGAGCACATATGAAACACACATGGAACATATCCCACTTCATTTTGGAAAATCATTTTTAAATATCAAAACACCATGAATAATTTTAAAAACTAATTTATCACCTCACCCATAATACATAGATCAGAACCAAGAATCCAGGAAATCTTATCAAAATCACCAAATAATCATTAATCTTGGAACCACCTACCTCAAGTGTATAAACATCTAGAAATCATTGTTAAATCAAAACCAAACCTCAAAATAACTATATAAAGTAAATATTAAACCATAAAAATCAATATAAACCATTAAAAACAATATCTAAACCCAAAAAGATCACCCAACCCATTGGAGAATAAAACCCCCAAAGAATAAGGAGAGAAACCGTAGAGAATTCAGCGAAATTAAGAAATGAGGGACTTACCCAAAATTTAAATTTTTATCAAAAAACTCTTTAAAACCCCCAGGGAAAAAGTCTAAACAAGATATAATTAGAAAAATACCCCAAAATGAAATAATAGGTGTGACAATTCTCCCCATCATGAAAACTTTCTTCCCCCATAAAGTCAACTCAAATCATAATCATAGAATAAAAATGGATACAGTTTTTCAACCCAATAATTTTGCTAAAAAGTATCATTTTCATCATTACTATGATGACAAATAATATGGAAAAATAGAAGAGAATTCTTATTATGAACTTTCTCTTGAGAATCTAAAACCTGTACTAGTCAGTTAAACATAGATAAATTGGGCTCCAACTCCAACTCTTCCCAATTCAGCACATGAGACGGATCCGTGTTATACTTTTTCAATTGGGAGACATGAACACTTCATGAATTAAAATATAATACGAAATAAAATCTAACATGTATCCCACCTTTAAAACCTATTCATTGATCTTGAATGGTCTGACATAACTTGGCATTAGCTTCCCTTACTTACCCAAATGGTGATGACCCAAACGAGGTGCCACTTTCAGAAAACACCCTATCACCCATAGAAAACTCAAAATATCAATGTCTCTAATCGGTATAAGAATTTAAGAGACTCTGAGCTATCATCAACTACTACCAAATCATATTGACTTTATCAGAATTATCTTACATAAGGCTCAACCCCAACCATAAGGTATCAATGACCACATCCCAACACAAAGGCGACTAACATGGCCGACCATAATGTGCCTCAAAGGGTTCTATATGAAAAAAAATATTGGTAACTTCTATTTTATACAGACTCAACAAACCACAAATAAATATAACACAAACCAGCGAAGTCTTACACACATGCCCAGATCGTGTCTTCCAAAACCCGATTACCTCACTCTATCTAAACATCTGTATGAGGTGGTTATGTCATGCTCCATTTGGCCTGTGACCCTATTACCTTCTGAAGGACTTCCCAAAAACATGAGAAAAAATGGGGGATCCCTATCTGAAACAATTTTTAATGACCCACCATAAAGCCTCACTATCTCTCAAACTTATATCTAACAAAACTCATCCTCCATGGATGAATCTCAGATTGGGATGATGTGGGATGATTTGATCTGATGATCAATCAATTCCCAAATGGAATTACTTCCTCGAGGTGTATGAGGTAAGAAACAATTGAGTCCATGGTGATCTCATCCCACTTATATGTAAGAATGGGTAGTAGCTAAAGAAAACTAGAGGTCCTTTGGTTCTTTTCTTTAATCTACTGACATATATAACACCTTGATACAAAGTCATCTGTATCTCACCTCATACCTGGACACCAGAACTACTGACATAAATCGTAATACATCTTGGTTGCACCATGATGAATAACCCATTATGACTGGTGTTTATTCATCACCACAACATTTTTCATAGACAACGACTCCAAAAAAGTGAACCTAAAAGCACAAAAAAACCGTCGACATATAGCTACTTATCACAAGGGGTATCCTTACCATGAAGAATCTACACAGAATACTCAAAAAACTCTTCACTAGGTTTCTCCTACTGAATCATATCTAGAATAGAAGGATTGAATTAGATTTTGTCCATGAACGAACCTCTAATATGATCCTTAGTTTCTTAGTGAAATTGGGAAAAGATATCCTCAAAGTCCACTCATCACTAGATTCTTTTAGCATCTGCATTATAACTTTTATCCTCAATATTCCTACCACAACATTACCATTTACTGAAGTATAGTTGATATAATAATAGAACCCCTTGAGGTAAAAAACCTAACAACACTTACTTATATTCAGATATTTATAGTATATATGTAATCTAACCTGTTATGATCAGAATAGACTACAATTTGTCCCCAAAAAGATCATGATTCCACATATTTAGTGCATGAATCAATACTTCTAACTCCAGTACAAGGGTTGGGTAATTTTTTTCATGTGTTTAGAGTTGGAAATAACCATAGGCCACCACATGATCTTTACTTATCATCTCACACAAAAGACTCATGCCTGAGGCATCGCAATAAACCACATAACCCATTCCAGCTTCTACAAAAAATCAAAACATGGGGGATAGTCAACAACCGCTATAGCTCCATGAAAGACTCCTGACACTATGGGATCTATTCAGACTTCAACCCTTTCTGAGTAATAACCATTATGGATAAGGATAGTCGAGATACATTGATAACAAAATGCCAATAATATCTGGTCATCCCTAGATATCTTCTGATCTCAAACTAATTCTTTAGCTACTCCCATGAAATAACTGCACCGATCTTCTAAGGGTCAACTAAAACCCTATATTCTAAGATCACATGGCCCAAAAACATTACCACTTTAATCTTAAATGTTAACTTAGAAGAACGTTTATAGAGAAGATGATCCGGAAGAGTGACCAATACGATCCTTAAATTCCTCTCCTGCTCTTGCTTAGTTTCAGAATAATCCAAAATTTCCCCCATGAATACTATGATAAAATAATTGATATATTAGTGGAAAAACCTATTAATAAGATCCATTAAAACTATTAGAGAATTTTTCAACCAAAAATTCATGACCATGTATTCTAAATGGTCATACCTGCTTCATAAGGCTGCTTTCAGGACATCCTCCTCTCTAACTCTTACTTGGTAATAACCATAATGAAAGACAATTTTTGAGAACCACCTTTCCCCCTTAAGCTGATAAAAAATTTCATCATTAAAGTGGAAAGGGAACTTGTTCTTAATGTTTACCTTATTCAAATTTTGGTAATAAATTAACAACTGAAGAGATAAATTGTGATTCTTAGAAAATAATGTTGTAACGTCCCAAGGTGAGATTCTCAGGCAAATGAATCCTTTGGATTATAAATCATCCATTTGTACCTTTAATTTCCTCAACTCAGTGGGAACTCTATGGTACAGGTGACCAAATATTATTTTCATTACCAATTCCAAATCTATAGAGAAATCCACATCCCTATCTTCAGTTAATATGGAGAAGTCATCTGGAAATACCTCAGGAAACTCATCCACTATAAGAGGTAATGACCCATCAGGATCACCACAATCATCCTTCAATGAGAGTGAGAATTACTAAAAAACAAGGTTACCCATTTCTAAGAGTGTAGGTCCATCACTTATTAACCATGGACCCCATTATCCATGAAAAAACTCATTATATCCATAATGTTCCATGAAACTCACCCACCACCAATAACAATCAATTTGTGCCTAAAAGTGAACCATCTAATCCACACCAAGGATTATATCAAAGAGGTACATATCCAAGACCAAAAACTCCAATATAACTTAACCCCTGACTTGGTGAGTGAATAATATGGACACCTGAGACCCTGATATGGATTCGTACGAAGTGGTGTTACCAACTCCTTCACGTACAAAATAAGATCATCGGGTAAATTAAAAACATCAATGAGGCATAGAGAAATAAATAAAATAGAATCACTAGTATCAAAGAGAGAAACATCTAAAGATTATGAAATAAAAATTAGGCATGGAAATATTGTAGGTACTAAATCCTATCCTAGTAGTGCATGGTCCACAACATGAAGCTGTTTCACATCAATCTATTCTTGGGGATAACCACTTGCCTATAGTTCCTCCCTAAATTGACTCTAACCAGAAGAGGATACAGTCCTACCACCATTGAAATTGAACTGAGAACCCTATGACCTTAACTGTATTGACTGAGATGAAATCTATACAAAATATAAAGATCCCATACCACTCTAATATGGGCACATCACTTTTAAAAATTGTTGCAGGTGTCTTATATGTCCACCTCAATGGAAAGCTCTAGGTGGGCTGGTCATGTCGAACACATGTTCCTCAGTATCCCACACGGATGGCACATAACAGATCCAACATCTGAAACTACCAACGACGATTGTTGGGAAGTATGGCATGAACTAACACCTCCCTTCATTTCCTTATCACCCTGCTTCCTCATCTACTTAGAGGAACTACAACTGCCAGATGCTAAAATAGCACCAAAGGAACCAAACATTCCCTCATGATCATTCTTCACCATACAAGCATGATCAAGAACTACAATGTAACACCCGAGAATTTTATGTTATATAAATCATCAAAGGAATATTTTTCTACACACAACACTTGCTTGGCTTGCTTTACACGAAATCACGACCTTCCTCGATAGCTTGCGTCGTACGCAACACCGAGTTTCACTAAACAAAGATATTCTAATAAAATATTATTAAAACTAGCCGTTATGAATAGTAATAACCACTTTCTGAAATTTTATAAATTTTATTTTTCAAAATGGATTTAATTTTTGGATTAGGAATATCGAAATTATCCTAGGGTGAAATTTTGGTATTTTTCTGAAAACTTTCAATTTTTGATGAATAGTGAAACCACTAAGTGGTAGTTAAAAAACTGAATTTTTCATAAAATGTAATTTTACCGCTTCTGTGAGTGGAATTTCAAAAATCCGAGAGACACGCTTGATGTCAGTAAGTAAAATGTAGTTCAACAAGATGAAAATAATTTTTGGTGAATAGTAACTCTTTACTTTTATTTACCACGGTTAAAAGGAAATAGGGTAATTAAGGGTAAAAATGATATTATTATTACCCTAACACATGTCCTAATTCTATTGGATAAGTGTAATTCGACCAAAAACAAAATTAGTAATAAAATATGACCATTTAGGCCAACTTGGATTAGATTAGGACATTTATTATTAATTTATTTAAAGAAGGGTTAAAAAAGTTAAAATCAAAGTTTAATAAGTAAATAATTTTTAATATAAAGTTATATATAATATAAATTCGTCTATAAATATTCATTATAAAGCTAAAAAGATTTCATACATAATGGTATTTTATTTTTAATTTTTAGACATTAAATAATTTAATTTATTTATGACACAAAGATGATGCAGTAATTATCTTATTAATGAAATATTGACATAATTGATATTATAAATACCCAAATAAATGTAATTTGAGACTTTTTATATATTCCACTAATTTTATAGGTTAATATGACATGTTATTTTTGATTTAATTAACTTTTTTCTAACTAATAATTCTGTTATGAGTTTCACAAAAATCAATTACTAAATAGTGTCAAAATTGACATAAAATAGTTTTTAAAACAAATATTAAATTATTAATTGTTATTTTATTCCTAAAAATATAAGGTTCGGACAAATGACTTAGATAAGGTTATTTATATTAATAATAAACAACTTGGGGTTCGTTTGGATTGTTATAGTAATTTTATTAACCTTATAGTGTAAGAACACAAGAAGACACGATAAAAGTAAAATTATAAGGTCAAAATAGGAACCTAAACTTGTCTAAATTCTATTTGATAAGGGGATTTTGACCCATACCCACCTTATCTTCGAAATAAATAAATTTGGAGCTATTTAAAACCGAATTTGGCTTTATAATAAAATAATATTTATAGTTATTCCAATGGTTCCCCTCTCCTCCCTTATAAAAGGGCACCTCCTCCCTCTCTTCCTCACACCACTTGGAGCCTTCAAACTCGGCCAAACCCTTCCAATTTCTCCTCTCCACTTCCCTAGAGACATCCTATAGGTCCTGGTCTTCTTCAAAGACCAATTTTAGTTCCCTAAAAGGAGGTCTCAAAGAAGCACTTCAAAGAAGAGGTAATGTCCGTTATCGATTCTTTCATCTTTATTTCTTATTCCACTTCTTCTTCTTTAGTTGTTTCATTATGAAGTAATAAAATCAGTATCACTCATATACTGATATGTCATTATAAGTATGAAACAACCCTATTTAACTATCTATCCATCCTATGGAAAATGAAATCACCGTGCGTGCGTACGTACGGAATACCGTCTCCACGCCGTGGTGTAATCTACTTTCCACCACCACCTTACTTGGATGGGTATAATGATGTAAATAATGACTATATATGATTATTGTAAAGTGATATTGATTCTGAAATAGTATACATACACTCCAATACAATTCCATTATCATGGGAACGATATCATCGCTTGTGCGTACGTACGGAATACCGTCTCCACGATGTGATGCGACTCGTTCTACATGATCTTCATTGCATAATGATTATATAAAAGAACTTAATGAATGAATATGATATATATTACACTAATAACATTCTGGAAATGAGGTATCTATAACCTAAAAAGATGAATAAGAATTTATTCGACAAAACACGCATAAGAACAAAAAGTAATAAACACTCGAATAACAAGTTGTAATGAAATATTACTAATAAGAAGCTAAGAATATGACCATATATGATATCATTACAATAATTATGATTCTGGAATAAGTCAATGACATTATTTAAATCATTATACATGAGGTTCAGACACTTACGAGGCAAATCAGACCTAAGGTAAGGGAAATATCACAATCTCATTTTTATCCGAGATTGTTTATACTTTGGCATATACAGGGGTGTATTTTATCATCCACATCCATGTTTCCTCAATATGTAATATTATTTCCATCCACCTACAATTTTTTAAATCCAATTTTACCCTCCGGTGAGTTTTTAGTAAAGGATATGAAAGGAATCTTTTGTCGTTTTTCGTACGAGGTACATTTTGACTTTTCTGACAAAAGTACGAAGAATGTTTTTTAACTTATACGGCATGAATGGATTTTTAAAACATTATTTCCAAGAATATTCCTTTAAAAGTTTTGAAGTTTATTTTTTATCAACTTCCTTTTTTTTATAATTGTATGACATGGTAAGAAAGGAAAAATGTTTTTGAAGAAGAAAGGATATTTTCCTCAAGAACGGAGTTCAAGTGTTTTATCAAATTTATTTTCCATCTAAGAAAATAAAGGGTTATGTTTTTATCCCTATTATTACATTTATTTGATTATGTTGTGATGGAATTATATTTTTATGAATTCCTTTATCTTATATGAATTGTTTTATGATGTCACGATGTTTAAGATTCCCATTTTTATTACATGGGTTATGCTATGATGTATGGTTTTCTGATTTTTTGGCACACATAAGAATGGTATCATTATGAGATGGGTGGGACCTATATCTCCCTACAATGCATTGGGTAAAGATTTTATATCTCATGAGATAGACATGGATGAAACGGCAGGTTAAACCAGTTCAGTGAAACAGGACTGAAACGAGGATTGAACTCAGTTCAGAAATGGGCTTTGTCCACTAAGATAGTCTTGGAAATGAGTCTTGACTAACAAGAAATGATTCTCTATAATTATGTGTGTATGCCACAAAGTTTCATGTTTTAATTTATGATTATTGGGATTATTTTCACTACTATGATTTATCCCATGTTATGAAATTATGATTTCTTTTGTAGGTTAAGATTTCCAAAAGTTATGTTCTTATGTATATGATGTGATTGATATTTCTTTTGTTTACCATTACTGAGCATTTGAGCTCACCCTTTTGTATGTTTTCATTCCCCAGGTCAGGAAGAAGGTAAGTAAGTGAGATATGTCAAAAGGGACTATAGATATGATGAAATAAATGGGAGACAGTGTAGATTCTTTATGAACCAGTTGTTTATGTTTCCCAATTTCTAAAGACACTATACCTATACGGTCCTTTCCTGGTTTTGTTATATGTTATAATAAGTGTGCTTCAATTCTGAAGTAATAACAATGTATGTAAAGTATGGGTCGTTATAGTTGGTATAAAAGGAAAGGTATAGTCAACCTTTGGAAACTAGGATGTGAAAGCCTTAGTAAGAACCCTAAGGATAATTCTATGCATAGAACACAATGTTAGTGTTTTAGAAATCACCATGAATAACCTAGGATAAGACCTTAAGTTTGAAATTTTATTCTTTATTATGTGGTTTTCCTATTATAATTAGTGTTGCTCACACTATTCTTCTTGGTTTTAGTCAATGGATGGAACCCAAAGGAACCGTGTTAATGCGGAATGTGACGGGGAATGCAATGATTGTCCCCCCGGAGTAACCAAACATTATGGGATCCAGAATGCAAAATCTTGTAGCCATGCTCACACAACTTTCTCAAGCTATGAATCATGCATGACTTCCAAACGAGCAAAGGAAGGAGAAACATTCTGTTGAATCCGTCATGAGGCAGCGTCCACCTTCTTTCAGTGGGTCTACTGATCCATTAGTTGATGAACAACAGATTAGTACTACTAAAAAGTTATTTTAAGTTCTTCAATGTTCTGAACATGATAAAGTCATCCTTGCAGTGTATCGTTTGGAATGAGATTCTGATCAATGGTGGAATCTTATTAAGAATACGAGGCAAAGTGATGAAATTGTGTCCATGGAATGGGATGAGTTCAAGAACTTATTTTTCAATAAGTACTTCCCTCATATTCTCCGAACAAAGATAGAGAAATATTTTCTTGAACTGAAGCAAAAGTTTGATGAATCGATTGGTACTTATGAAAAAAATTATACAAGACTTGCAAGGTACGCTTCTGGTATTATTATCCAACCTAAGAGTAAGATCGATCGATTCTTTAGTGGCTTAAAACCAAGTCTTTGAAGGGAGTTAGCCATAAGGGACTTCAATAGCTACGAGGAAATCGTTCGATGTTCTCTCAAAGTCGAGATGGATATTGGAGTAACCCATCAGTCATATGGGTTTGATATGAAGAGGAAAATGGAATTCAATGGAAAATATAAAGAGAACACTGAAAAGAAGATGAGCTTTTCCTTATGCTCAAAGTGTGTAATGAAACATGGAGGGAGTTTTCTTAAAGGGACAAGTAAATGTTTCAAATGTGGAAAGGAAGGTCATCAGGCATTTGAATGCCGCAATGATGGGAAGAAGATGTCTAATGATGAAAACAAAGGAAGGGATACACATAATGACCCTACTACACTTCAATGTTTCAAGTGCAAGGAGATGGGGCATTATGCCAATCAATGCCCATATCCAAGGGTTTATGATTATGGTCGACGTCAACAAACTCTTAAGGCTAAAGACAAAGGAAAGTCACATGAAATTTCTATCAGCGATGTGGAGTACGATAAAGATGTGGTGAAAGGTACACTTACCATCCAATCTAAAGTAGCAAATGTTTTATTTGATTCTGGATCCACCCACTCCTTTATTTCTGAATAATTTTCTAAGGATATCACCATATTACCTCAACAGTTAGATGTTGAGTTAGCTGTGACAACCCCTAATGGCACAACAGTCGCATCAAAAGTTTATAATTCTTCCCTGATTGAAGATTATGGGAAAGTTCTTCCTGCAAATCTTGTGATCCTTCCTATAGTGGAATTTGATGTGATTCTTGGCATGTATTGGCTTTCTCTACATGGAGCTCATATGAATTGCCATAGAAGGGAAGTCACATTTCATATTCTAGATCATTATATGATCGTCTATCGATGCAAGTATGAACATAACCTTCCAGTGGAAATTTATTCTATTTTATGGGTATTGATTCCACTAAATGAAGTTTATTTATCTCAAATGGTTGGTGAGAAACTCACGATTAAGAATATGCCCATTGTACGGGAGTTTGATGATGTCTTTTCGGAGGAATTACTGGGTCTTCCACCGAATCGTGAAGTTCAGTTTTCAATAGAACTCGTACCGGATGCTTTGCCTATTTCAAAGACACCTTATAGAATGGCCCCAATTGAGTTGCAGGAATTGAAGAAGCAACTCCAAGAGAATCTTGATAAGGGGTTCATACGCTCTAGTGCGTCACCTTGGGGAGCACCTGTTCTGTTTGTTAAGAAGAAAGATGGATCAATGAGACTCTGCATTGATTACCGAGAACATAACAAGATCACTATCAAGAACAAATATCCTCTCCCGTTCATTGATGACCTATTTGACCAACTACACGGAGCTCAATACTTTTCCAAGATTGATCTTCGTTCAGGGTATCATCAATAAAGGGTCAAAAGGGAGGATATACCAAAGACGACTTTACGTACAAGGTATAGACACTATGAATTTATAGTGATGCCATTTGGTCTTACTAATTCCCCTTCTATCTTCATGGATCTAATGAATAGAGCCTTTAGAGAATATCTTGATCAATTTATGGTAGTCTTTATAGACGATATTCTTGTCTATTCAAAGAGAAAGGAAGAACATGAAGATCACTTGAGAATTATATTGAAGACCTTGAGAAAGCAGAAGATTTATGCCAAATTTACCAAGTGTGAATTTTGGCTTCAAAAAGTTTCATTTTTGGGTCACATAATCTCAAAAGAGGGGATATCTGTGGATCCAGCAAAAACAGAGGTTATCGAAAGATGGTTGAGACCAACAAAAGTAACTGAGATCCGAAGTTTTCTTGGTTTGGATGGATATTATCAATGTTTTGTGAATGATTTTTCATGATTATCTAATCCACTCACCATGTTGACTCGGAAAGGAGTTATGTTTGTTTGGATGGAGGAATGTGAAGAGAATTTCAAGGAGTTGAAAAGATGGTTATCTAGTGCACCTGTGCTCACACTGCCTTGTAGTGGAGAAAGGTTTGTGATCTACAGTGATGCATCCAAGAAGGGTTTGTGGTTTGTTCTTATGCAAAATGATATGGTGATAGCTTATGCCTCACGACAGTTGAAAATAAATGAGAAAAATTACCCAACTCATGATTTGGAGTTAGCTGCGGTAATCTTTGCATTAAAGATTTGGAGACATTACCTTTATGGTGAGAGGTGTGATATTTATACTGATCATAAATGTTTAAAGTATATTTTCACACAAAAGGAGCTGAATATGCACCAAAGAAGATGGTTGGAGATGATTATGGATTACGACTGCTCAATTCATTACCACCCTGGGAAAGCAAACAAGTTGGCAGATGCATTAAGTCGACAAGACCATGCTAGATTATCCGTGATGAGGATCAAAAAAGATCCAATATTTATGGATTTACAAAGGATGGATCTTGGAATTAAAATGAAAGGGGAAAAATCATATCTTTCTCAAATGAATGTTCAACCATCTATACATGTGAAGATTAAAGAGGCACATAAAGAAGATTTCGAGTTACAAAAGAAGGTGAGAAATGTTCCTGAATTCAAACTTGATTGTGATGGGATAATAAAGTTCGGGAATCGGGTTTGTGTTCCTCCCATCCCCGAATTATAGGAGGAGCTGCTGGATGAGGCTCATAGTTCTTCATTCTCTATTCATCCTAGAAGCACGAAGATGTATAGGGACCTGAAAGAGTACTTCTGGTGGGATGGAATGAAAAGAGATGTTGCTGAATATGTCTCTCAATGCTTGGTTTGTCAGCAAGTTAAAGCTGAGAGACAGAAGTCTAAGGGGATGTTACAACCATTACCCATACCCGAATGGAAATGGGAAAACATCACTATGGACTTTGTTACCGGACTTCCTAAAACATCCAAAGTCAATAATGCTATTTGGGTCATAGTTGATCGTCTTACAAAGTCTGCACACTTCATCGCTATTAGAGAGGATTTATCTCTGGATCAGCTTTCCAGGATATATGTGATGGAAGTGGTAAGATTGCATGGAGTACCACTTTATATTATATCTGATCGGGATATGAGGTTTACCTCAAAGTTCTGGGAAAGTCTTCAGCATACTCTAGATACAGAGTTGAGTTTCATCACTGCTTATCATCCTTAGATAGACGGTCAGTCTTAGAGGACAATTCAAACTCTAGAAGATATGTTGAGAGCTTGCTCTATGGATTTCAAAGGTGGTTGGGATCAACACCTACCTTTGGTGGAGTTTTCTTATAATAATAGCTTTCACTCTAGTATTCAAATGGATCCTTATGAAGCTCTCTATGGAAAGAAATGCAGGACTCCAACTTGCTGGGATAAATTTGGGGAAAGAAAGCTATTAGGACCCGATCTCGTTGATGAAATGGCGGAAAAGGTCAGATCTATTCAACAACACATAAGAGCAGCTCAGAGTCGACAGAAAAGTTATGCCGACAACCGAAGAAAAGACCTAGAGTTTGAAGTGGGTGATAAAATGTTATTACGAATATCTCTCTAGAAGAGGGTCATGAGATTTGGAAAGAAGGGGAAGTTGAGCCCCAGATATGTCGGTCCTTATGAAATACTGGATCGTGTTGGGAAGGTAGCTTACCTATTGGCGCTTCCACCGAATCTCTCTCAAGTTCACGATGTGTTCCATGTATCTCTCCTAAGAAAGTACATACCTAATCCTTCACATGTACTCAGCTCAGAAGTTGTACCGCTGGAGCAGGATCATTCTTATGAATAACAACCGATAGAGATTCTGGATCATAGCGAAAAAGTCCTATGAAACAAGACAACTTTATTGGTGAAAGTTTTATGGAGGAACCAACAATTAGAAGAAGCTACATGGGAGCTTGAGGATATGATGAGGGAGAGGTATCCTCATCTGTTTGTTACAAAGTGATGAATTTCGAGGGCGAAATTCATTTTAAGGGGGGTAGAATGTAACACCCGAGACTTTTATGTTATATAAATCATCAAAGGAATATTTTTCTACACACAACACTTTCTTGGCTTGCTTTACACGAAATCGCGACCTTCCTCGATAGCTTGCGCCGCAATACCGAGTTTCACTAAACAATGATATGGTAATAAAATATTATTAAAACTAGACGTTATGAATAGAAATAACCACTTTTTGAAACTTTATAAATTTTATTTTTTAAAATGGAATTCATTTTTGGATTCGGAATATCGAAATTATCCTAGGGTGAAATTTTGGTATTTTTCTGAAAACTTTCAATTTTTGATGAATAGTGAAACCACTAAGTGGTAGTTAAAAAACTGAATTTTTCATAAAACATAATTTTACCGCTTCTGTGACTGGAATTTGAAAAATCCGAGAGACACGGTTGATGTCAGTAAGTAAAATGTGGTTCAATGAGATGAAAATAATTTTTGGTGATTAGTAACTTTTTACTTTTATTTACCACGGTTAAAAGTAAATAGGGTAATTAAGGGTAAAAATGATATTATTAGTACCCTAACACATGTCCTAATTCTATTGGATAAGTTTAATTCGACCAAAAACAAACTTAGGAATAAAATATGACCATTTAGGACAACCTGGATTAGATTAGGACATTTATTATTAATTTATTTAAAGAAGGGTTAAAATAGTTAAAATCAAAGTTTAATAAGTAAATAATTTTTAATATAAGGTTATATATAAGATAAATTCGACTATAAATATTCATTAGAAATCTAAAAGGATTTCCTACATAATGGTATTTTATTTGTAATTTTTAGACATTAAATAATTTAATTTATCTATGACACAATGATGATGTAGTAATTGTCTTATTAATGAAATGTTGACATAATTGATGTTATAAATACCCAAATAAATGTAATTTGAGACTTTTTATGAATTCCACTAATTTTATAGGATAATATGACATGTTTTTATGGATTTAATTAACTTTTTTCGAACTAATCATTCTGTTATGATTTTCACAAAAATCAATTACTAAATAGTTTCAAAATTGACATAAAATAGTTTTTAAAACAAATATTATATTATTAAATGTTATTTTATTCCTAAAAGTATAAGGATCGGCCAAATGACTTAGATAAAGTTATATATATTTATAATAAACAACTTGGGGTTAGTTTGGATTGTTATAGTATGTTTATTAACCTTATATTGTAAGAACACAAGAAGACACGGTAAAAGTAAAATTATAAGTTCAAAATAGGAACCAAAACTTGTCTAAATTCTATTGGATGAGAGGATTTCGACCCATACCCACCTTATCTTCGAAATAAATCAATTTGGAGCTATTTAAAACCGAATTTGGATTTATAATAAAATAATATTTTTAGTTATTCCAAAGGTGCCCCTCTCCTCCCTTATAAAAGGGCACCTCCTACCTCTCTTCCTCACACCACTTCGAGCCTTCATGATCGGACAACCCCTACAACTTTCTCCTCTCCACTTCCCTAGAGACATCCTAGAGGTCCTGGTATTCTTCAAATACCAATATTAGCGCCCTAAAAGGAGGTCTCAAAGAAGCACTTCAAAGAAGAGGTAATGTCCGTTACCGATTCATTCATCTTTATGTATTCTTCCACTTCTTCTTATTTAGTTGTTTCATTATGAAGTAATAACATCAGTATCACTCATATACTGATATTTTATTATAAGTATTAAACAACCCTATTTAACCATCTATCCATCCTATGGAAAATGAAATCACCGTGCGTGCGTACGTACGAAATACCATCTCCACGTCGTGGTGTAATCTACTTTCCACCACCACCTTACTAGGATGGGTATAATGGTGTAAATAATGACTATATATGATTATTGTATAGTGATATTGATTCTTAAATATTATACATACACTCCAATACAATTCCATGATCATGGGAACGATATCAGCGCTCGTGCGTACGTACGGAATACCGTCTCCACGATGTGATGCGAGTCGTTCTACATGATCTTAATTGAATAATGATTATATAAATGAATTGAATGAATTAATATGATATATATTGCACTAATAACATTCTGGAAATGTGGTATCTATAACCTAAATAGAATAATAAGAATTTATTCAACAAAACACGCATAAGAACAAAAAGTAATAAACACCCGAATAACAAGTTGTAATGAAATATTACTAATAAGAAGCTAAGAATATGACCATATATGATATCATAACAATAATTATGATTCTTTAATAAGTAAATAACATTATTTAAATCATTATACAAGAGGTTTGGACACTTACGAGGCAAATTGGACCTAAGGTAAGGGAAATATCACAATCTCATTTTTATCTGAGATTGTTTATAATTTGGCATTTACTGGGGTGTATTTTATCATCCACATCCATGTTTCTTCAATATTTAATATTATTTCCATCCACCTACAATTTTTAGATCCAATTTTACCCTTCGGTGAGTTTTTAGTAAAGGATATGAAAGGAATCTTTTGTCGTTTTTCGTACGAGGTACTTTTTGACTTTTCCGACAAAAGTACGAAGAATATATTTTTTAACTTATACGGCATGAATGGATTTTTAAAAAATTATTTCCAAGAAGCATCCTTTAAAAGTTTTCAAGTTTATTTTTAATCAACATCTTTTAGTTTATAATTGTACGACATGTTAAGAAAGGAAAAGTGTTTTTGAAGTAGAAAGGATATTTTCCTCAAGAATGGAGTTCAAGTGTTTTTCAAAATTATTTTCCATCTAAGATAATAAAGGGTTCTGTTTTTATCCCTATTATTACATTGATTTGATTATGTTGTGATGTAATTATATTTTTATCAATTCCTTTATCTTATATGAATTGTTTTATGATGTCACTATGTTTAAAATTCCCATTTTTATTACATGGGTTATGCTATGATGTACGGTTTTCTGATTTTGTGGCACACATAAGAATGGTATGATTATGAGATGGGTGGGACCTATATCTCCCTTCAATGCATTGGGTAATGATTTTATATCTCATGAGATGGACATGGCTGGAACGGCAGGTTAAACCGGTTATGTGAAACATGACTGAAACAGGGAGTGAACTCGGTTCAGAAATGGTCTTTGTCCACTAAGATAGTCTTGGCAATGAGTCTTGATTAACAAGAAATGATTCTCTATGATTATGTGTGTATGCCACAAAGATTCATGTTTTATGTTATGATTATTGGGATTATATTTCACTACTATGATTTATCCCATGTTATGAAATTATGATTTCTTTTGCAGGTTAAGATTTCAAAAAGTTATGTTCTTATGTATATGATGTGATTGATATTTCTTTTGTTTACCCTTACTGAGCATTTGAGCTCACCCTTTTGTATGTTTTCTTTCCCTAGGACAGGAAGAAGGTTATTAAGTAAGATATGTCAAAATGGACTATAGAATTGATGAAATAAATGGGAGATAATGTAGACTCTTTATGAACTAGTTGTTTATGTTTCCCAGTTTCTAAAGACACTATACCTATAAGGTCCTTTCTTGGTTTTGTTATATGTTGTAATAAGTGTGCTTCAATTCTGAATTAATAACAATGTATGTAAAGTATGGGTCGTTATATACAACATAGGTCTTAAGATTTAATAATAATACCATAGAATAAATCTCTATCCTCAATCCTCTTTAAAACCTTTAAGCCTTCATCTACTCATTAGAAATGATTTCTAGTGCGTATGGAACTAGCTCTTCAAAATAGTTAGCATACTCCATCATAGACCAGTCATGTTTTGTACGGTCCATAAACTCCCAGGATCTATCGTACCCAAAATCCTCAGGATATTACTTCTCATTGAAAATGATCTTGAAATATTTCCAACCCATATGCTCGGTCTTTCCATATTGAACCAATGAGTCCCACCACCTCTAAATAGGGCCTTCTAACAAAAATGAATCTGATTTCCCTCGAACCACTTTTGGTGTATCGAAGAACTATAACATCCTCCCTATCTTCTCAATACACTCCTCTACATCATGTGGATCATCATTTACCTAAAAAATAAAGAGGCATATTCTTGATATACTCTTATGCTTTGTACTTTATAATCCATAGTTCAGCTTCTCTAACCAAAAAAGGACTGAAACCCTATCCATATCCCAAATATTGGATAACCTAAACCACATCTTCCACTAGTCCATGATCAATTGGTGAGGGATAAATCTCTCTGTCCTCTTCTCACAACCATATAGGAAGTATCCAAGGATTAATTTTTTTACAATAAATAATAACCAAAAGAAAAATCATCAATATAATTGATTTAAAAAAATCAACAATAACAACAAACACAAACATTCCATAAATCCAAACCAACCAAACTCATCAAAATAACATGAACACCAAACCACTCCATCTACACCAAGTGTCCATATATAGTCTTCAATATATATGTCCCACTTATTGGATAAGTCAATAAATAATTCCAACAATTCATGGAGAGTCAAGTCCTATCAGGAAGTGCATTGCTCAGGAACCCCACTCACAACATGTACATTAAGCCCTTACAGTCCTACATTCAGTCTATCCAGACTCATCCCAAATAACTTGTCCCAAAAGGAGTATGCCTACTCTGATACCATTTTTCATGAACCAAGATGGATTTCCATCCAACCGAACACTCGACCCAGTCTGTGGCATAACCCAAAGGGAATTCCCAATCCCCACTAGTTGGAAAATAGTTTATGGGTATCTAAAACATGATTTGGTAATGATTTCACCAATTTACACAAGTATAAACAACCAACAGTAATAAATGAATGAAAACTGAAAAATCATAACTAAAACTGTCATAAATTTTTTTACATTCAATGTTTACGACATTTAAATAAATCCCAAAGGAGATTCAATGAAAAGTGAACCATAACTCTATCCCAAAAATGCCCATGCAATAAGAGGACCATCATCCTCAAACCACCACCAACAACACATTCAAGGAGAAGACCACTATCATCTCGAACCACCTTCTCCGAACATGCTGGATTTACTTATGTAAAACATAACAAAGTCCAATTACACCCATAGTTGTAAGTAGGGTGTGACCCAAAGACCAGTAGGATTTCACCTAATAAATAGATTCCATGATACAACCATTATAATACAATATCACATGAATGTTTTATAAAAGGAAACTAGGAACATTTTTATGACAAACATTTTTAAGGAAAACATGGTTGCTTTTAAAATAACCAAATACATATAACATATGTCAATGGTGAGTAAAATATATCAAAATACCATTATGTAATGGGAAATCCCTTTAAGAACTAGCTTTTAATGGGACATTAGGTGCATCCTGTATTGTTGAAATGTGGTAGAGCAACCATAAGCAACAGCATTATCATGCATGATCCACTTGGAGGTGACACCCCATGGGCCTAGTGGTATCCAACATCATAATTATTTATTTAGTGTTGTGATCATCAATCCTGATATAAAAATTCAGGATGAGCCACTTCTGAGTCATCTAGTGTAATAGTCCTATCCATCCCACCTAGTCACCTTGTGTGCAATTCACATATAACATATACATAAGACAAACACCATAACACACAAGATAAAATTCCATTTCCACAACCAAAACACATTTTGAAACCAAATTAACACCAAATAAATTTCAAAATATTTTTCACATCATCTACACATTTTATCAAATACCTTCAAGGCACAAAAATAGGGATCACATATGAAACACACATGGAACATAGTCCATTTCATTTGAAAGATAATTTTTCAATATAAAATCACCTTGAATCATTTTAAAAACAAATTTAAAACCTCACACACAATACATGTATCATAAATAAGAAGAAAGGAAAGAATATCAAAATCATCAAACAATGATTAAGTGTGGAACCACCTACCTCAAGTGTAGAAACTTCCAGAAATTGATGCAAAATCACTACCACACCTCAAGTGAACCCTATAAAGGAAATATTAAACCATAATCATCAATATAGAACACAAAAAATCAATATCTAACCTCACAAATATTACCCAACCTTCTAGAGAACAAAAACACCAATGAATAATGGGATAACCCCTAGAAAAAGAAGAAGAAATAAATAAATGAGGGACTTACATGAATATTTCTTGGAGGAATCACTATAAACTCTCCACTGAAATAATGATCCAAGGGATGAATCGGGTGAGGGTGAGTTGTAAAGGGTAGTCAATCTTGAGTGGGGAAGAAAATGGCGGGTTTAGGGTTAAATTCTGAGAGGAAATATATTGTATTTTGAAATTCTTAATGAACTAGAAAAGTCTCATGGTTTTCCCGCATGGTTTTCTAAACATTACAACAACTCTGACCCCTTACGATCTAAAAGAATGTGTCTCATGGTTAGAAATTGTCCAAAAACACCACTTGGATATACAGTTATTTGGGAAAGGGTCTATGGTTTTTCATACCATGCTCCAACCATGCGCAACCTGCTATTTACCCAAAACATCCAATTTTATCCAAAAAATTCAAAGGAAACCCAAGGGAAAAATTATAGTCAAAAAATAAGCATAAAATACCTCAAAATTAAATTATGGGTGTGAAATTATGAACTAACAAAGCATATCGCATGGTAGTGTCAATTCAAGTGTGAAGCAAGGGATGTTGTCAAACAATAGTTCCCAATTAAGTCTAGATCAATACAATGTTTTAGGGGTTGTCATCCCTAGGTAAATTTGTGCCAAAACCAAATCCACATTGATTATATAGATAGGTATGTAATTTCTTGAAAACCACTTTCTCTATCTTTTACAAAAATTCGAAGTCATTTTCTTATAAATTATCTTATCCTTAAACTTATTCTTATACATATCCTTAGGTATCTCACTAATTTATTCTCATATTAGTTTATAAAGGTTAAGTAAAAATATCCTTTGATACTAACTATAGAGACAGAGGCTTCTCATGCACGAATATTACATATTTTTAGATTAATATTTATTACATTACACAATCACATGTATGAGGAAAATAATAGTTTAGTGCTTTTGGAATCATGGAAAAAAAATATTATAATCTGGTGAAAGATCTCCAACATCTCCCAAAAATATCTTCTCACATGTTACTCCTCTTAGGAATACCCTAATTATACCTTTCCTCATAACCTGGGGAATGAAACATAAGAAAGGGTGATCTCATATTCTTTGTAAGATTAAAAATAAGATATACAAATCTATTATCATATGAAATCGTAATATAATCATAATGGTATGTGATCATGAACCTGAATTAAAAATTATATACTTAACATATCCTCAATCATAAACAGTATTCATGGTATAAAACTTTTTTATTTATGAAAACATGGACTACAAGGGGGATAAATCTTTATAAATCAATCATGAAACATAATATCATCTCATAAAATTGTGGCACCATCATAAAAATAGAAACACATTTTATATATAAAGGTTAACTACCAAGGCCATAAGTATAGTTGATCAGGACTTATCACATATTTCTCATTGTGGGTCTGCATGCACCTGTTTTCCATTGTGGATCGGTACACACCTACTTCCCATAGTAGATTAGGACACACCTTTTCCCATAGTAGATCAGGTCACACATATTTCCCATAGTTTATTAGGATATAACCCTTTACCATAGTGGATTAGGACACACCTACATCTCATAGTGGATAAAGCCTCTCGATTTATTTCCCATTTTGATCTGATGATATATGAATTTTTACCTTACGCATTGGAATGAGATATAGGTCCCACCCGTCACATAATGAAATCATACATATGTGTGCCACAAGATCATAAAAATTTATTATATCATAAACCATGAAATTAAATGGGTATCATAAACATTTCATTATAAAATAAACTGTTAAAAGAAGCATGATTCATAAGAATTTCTTTATCGTATAACCTGTGGAAGAGAAACATGTCTCATAAAAAACATACATAATAAAAATAAAGCTTTAAAAAAGAATAATAATAGTATACTTAGATCATATCCCTATTGAGGCATATGTAACATCAACAGATGAAATATTATATGTAAAATTATTTTGATTGATCATTTAAAACATTTCTTGAGGAAAATATCCTTTACACTATGAAAATCATTTTTAAAAACATAAAACATTTTCAAAATCATTTATTTTTGAAAATATTTATTTAAAATAAAAAAAATCCCAAATATGATGGAAAATTTTTTATTTTAAATGAACTTTTAAAAATTATAATGTAATCTTGAATTCATTGATCAGTCCTGAGAGATGTAAATATTGTGCATGTCATTCATGTTAAAAACAGAGATTCTTTTAACATTTTTGATAAAATCCAAATAGACATTTTTTAATAAAATGAAATGAATAATACTTTTAAAAAATTAAAAAATTAAAACATGTGTAAAATTTTTATTTAAAATCATTGTATAATAGTTAAAAATTTGAAAACATTTCTTTGGAAAACACTATTTTGGAAGAAAATAGATTTCTGACCGAAGAGATAAATAAAGTCATGTTTTCATAAAAACATTTTCTCAAATATATTAAGCACCAAAGACTATAAAAATAGTAATATTATATGAAAATATCCTGAATAATCAATAAATAAGAAATTCTATATGTTTATTGAGATATAGATCATAATATTTTTTCATCGATATAATAATCATAAGCAATATTGATAAACAATGAGATTGTAACATAAAATTATTACCACATTCATAACCTTGAATGGTAATCCTCAAGAAGGAATAACATAAAATAATAATTAACACATCATGATGATAAATAAATTCATGACATCACATGTTAAAGGGGTTGTATATACACCTCTTGAAAAAATAGAGGTGTATAACATAATATACGTTTCAAAGAAGTAAAATCGAGACAAACATTCCTTACTAATTTGGTAACTATTGAACCGTAAATCCTATTAAATAGAGATACAAAAATGGATATGTAATTATTAAAAACATTAATTATAATAATCATAATATACATTCATGAGTAGTATATTAACCAGATAAAATAAATAGTGGGTAAATATGGCATGTGTCTCATATAAGTAAAAAGTGAGATAGAAATATTTTACCTTAAGTATTGACTTATTTCATACTCATTCAGACATAAAGTATAATAAATATATGTTTATTATACATATATTAAAATAATATTTTAATATATATCATACCATATATTATTCTTTTATGACCTTTTATTACCCATATATTATGAATTCTATGGTAACGTTAAATTTTGAGTAATAACCGCTATGTTTTTTGTATATGATTTTCTATTTTATATTTTTTGTTTTATTAGTTTAATAATGTTTACATAATCTATATAATGATAAAAAAAATTAAATTTCATATATATTTATGTTAAATATATTTATATTAATCCATAAATTTAGTGGTAGAAAATAAAAGACACCGTTCATGGAGAGGCTAGGTCGTACCTAAGCATGAATGTTCCTTCCATTTTCTTGTTAGTTTGAATGATATAAAATTAAATGATATATATTATGATTATATATTCATTTTTATGTAATATATATATCAAAATTTGTTTTAAAACCATTCCTAATACATTCCATGTAATGTGTGAACGAATCACATCGCTTCACGAGGCGGTAGTCTGCCCAATACAGAAGTGATGTTATCATATTACCAAAAAATTTAAAGCATGAAGGTATGTGTGATATAACCATTATTTAATCATAATAACCACTTAAATATAATATATAAAAAATAAGTCCATCATTAATTCCAATTGTGAGATTTGGTAATGGAAAATTGAATAACATCGTTTCGAGAGGTTGTAGTCCACCATACACATGAATGGTGATTTCGTAACCCATTTGATAAAAGTATACATGGTTTTAGATCACGTAATTAACAAAAAAACATATAATTATATGGAATATATTGAATTTATTATACAAAAATGATATACTAATAAATAAATTGGGTTTAGATATAAATAAAACAAAAAATTCTTGTTGATGGACGTTACCTCTTCTTCGTCTATCCTCCACAGGTTTGAAATAAATTTCTTCCTAGGATGGTCGTCTAAAAAAAATAATTCGTCAAGGATTATGGTATATAATTTAGGAAGTTATTTGGGAAGGTATTGGCCAAAAAATATTTTGATGGTGTGAAAAATAGAGGAGAAGGGGTGGCCTTTATAAGAAGGGGTGAGGACACACATCGTATTTTTGAAAACAATTGAGCTCTCCCATGTTTTTCATATGTTAAAAGGGTCCAAGATGTACCATTATATAAACTTTTAGGTTTAATGGTGTAAATATGTAGATAAAATAGTTTTTAGATGATTTTATGGGTTATTTTTACCCTTACCTTTTTAGTTTAAACCCATGATAAACTAATTTTTACCTTAATCGTGGTAATTAATATTTTCTGAATTCACAATTAATTTTGTTTAAAAACTAATTTGACCATATTAGATAATATAAATTATGATTATTCAAAATATTTAATCTAATTTTATATATTTCATTCAAAAAAGTGTCCAAATTTAATTTAATATTAATCCCACAAACACAACAAGAATGTGAGTTTTTAATGAGTAAATGTTCAAAAGTTTACAATGTTTTTATATTAAAATTAAATTTAAAATTGATTAAAATAACCTAAATTTAATTAATAGATTTATATTTGAACTAATTTATCTTTAAAATAAAGTAAAAATTTAATTTATCTTTATAAATAAATTAAATTAAAAAGATGTTTTCAATTAAAATTCAGTATTTTACAATATTCATCAAATGAATCATATTTGTAAAATAAAAAAAATTACCCTAAGAAAATTTTTATATTAAATTTTATAAAATTATGATTATTTTATCAAATAAATTTTATAAAATTTGTAAAAATAAATTTTAATATAATTGTTCCAAAGGAGAAAAAACTGTTTTTAGCAAATATAATTTTAAGCGTGAAATTTGATTTATTCTTATATCTTGTCTAGAAAAAACATACAATGAATTTTAAACATTTAATTGAATAAAAAATATATAAATTTAATTAAAATAATTCGTAAAAAGTTATTCATTTAATTTATTTTCCTAAAACATGTTTATGTGAATAAAATATTATTCAAAAAATGAATTCAAATATTTTAAAAATGATTATGTTTTATTTTTTATTTAATTGGTAACAAAATAATTCATTTTAAATATATGTGTAAACCATATGTTTTCATAATTTAGTTAATATTATTCGTACTCTCCATTACAACAGCTAGGTGACAACTATCATATTAAATAATAATATTTTAATTGCATGATATGTTTCAATTAAACTCAGTGATGTGTGTAATGCAAGCTAAGCTCTGTGTTTCCTGTATTATAAGATAACCTAAATATTTTATTTAAAAATGTAAAATAGTTATTTCATGTAACAAAAAATATCTAAAAGATTAAATTTATTTGAAAAATAATAATTTCGCAAAATATTGGTGTCTTAAAAATAATATCAGTATCTCCCATAAGTTGAGATGTTATTATATTAATGGAATAAACTACATCCATATCCTCCTCTACCAAACATGAAATGAAACCATAATATGTGTGTTTAGAGGACAACCACCTCATGAACTGATATAAATTTTTTCCATCACAACAATTTATATATATGATATTCATGACATATTAATCATTTTTTAAAAGTAATATATAATATATATTTTTACCATTCCCTTCATTGAAAAATGATAACATCATTTATGTGTAGATGTGGATCACCACCGACATGAAGAAATGTGATTCATTTTTCACTATTTCATCAGATGGATTATATATACATATGTGTATTTAGATAAATAATATGATATTTCTAAAATAGTTATTATTTTGTAAAGAAAAAATAATACTTAACATCTTTCCATAAAGATCTTTTAAAAATAGATATGTTACTCTTGTTCACATATGTCGTAATTTCTCCATGATTTTAACGTATTTAGTTTTTCATAACCATAATTTTTTATTTGTTAAAATTATAAATGATATATAAAAATGATAATTATTTCATGATTATTATTCAGGAGAGGATGGAATGATGATCTCTTTGACCATAGTCAACTTACCGAAATCATTTTGGACATACAATCCAAATATCATCAAAATGTATGATGTGAACTTAATTGATTAAGTAATTAAATATTACTTGGTAATAGATAAAATAAATGTAATAATAAACATGAATTTTTTTATTAATAAATTAAATAATTAAGAAAAGATTATTATTTAGGTAGATAATGAACCTATGTGGATAGTCAGACATAAGGTAAGGAATTTTGTTCTGACTTCTATTTTTTTCTGACATAAGTCATATTCACCACTTGTTTCTTTTATGTGGTATATATACAACCAATGAATTTATTTTATGATGATTCTCATAAAAAATATTTTGATTTAGATTTCCATTTACGGTTATTTTTGTCATGTGAATTATGATTAAAAATTTTCCAAAGTGGTGATGGTTTTATGCTATGATATCATTTTTATTGGGATTGTTTATGATTAGTTTCGTGAGATAATATTTCATGATCTTTCACTAAATAAACTAAATAAAATTTTTTCTCATATACTTATTTCTAGAGAGTGAAATTTTATCTTTCATTTTTCTCTCTTATGAACTCAATAGACTAAGATAAAATTTTTAATAAAAACCAAATTTATTTCACTCTTTGTTTAAAAATAATTTTTCTTACATGTCAATGTTTTCTAAAAAAATCTTATTTATTTACTATTCTCTTATGAGAGTTAAAATTTATTTTTACCCAATTTTGAATTTTAAAAATATGTTTTAAATTTATAATTCATATCATTTTCTAAAAGAGTTACTTTTTGATATTTTTACAAAGGTATTATAGGAATGTTTTATTTTAACTTATGAGGAATGAAAATAATTTCTCACTATCACGACCCCTAAATAATCTGAAGATTCATTTATAGTTATCTTAGGTTATTTTTAAATATAAAATTTTCCATAAAATATTATAAATTCTTAAATTTTAAATATGTGATTTAATATTAAAAATGGGTATTTTCCTTACGAAATGTTCTAAGAGATATTTTAAAATCATTTTACATCTACGAAAACATCAATTGATGTTCTCTAACCTTTACTGGGGATATGATCAAATGATACCATTTCTATTATTTAAATGTATGGTTTATGATTATGATGACAAGATTTTTATGAAACCCATTTCTTTTCATTAGTTATGCTATGATGAATTGATGAAATGTTTATGAAACCATTTATTTTCCATAGGTTATGATATAATGATATTTTGGAACACATTTTTAAGATTTTAATTATGTGATTTGTGGGCCTAGAATTATATAGACCTCTAATGAAATAAGTGAAGATGGATATCTCATCAGATAAAAAGGATAGGAATGGGGAGTCAACCCAGTCCATTAAGGAACTTTTTATACTGTGATAGTCTTGGGAGTAATCCTTTAATACTATAATGGAACTGGTAGTAAATCAAATACGATATAATAGTATTGGAATTGATACTTGACTACTAAGGAAATGATTTTTATACTTATGTGTATGCTGAAAACTTGTGTCTTTTTCCAGTTTTATGTTGTTATTTCTCATGTTCTTTGATTACTTTTTGATCTATGTATTGTGAACAAAAACGATTTATTCCTTGACAAAAAATTATGATCCATGATATACAAGGTATGGTTTTAAAATGTTATGATCATGTTCTAATACCCTTATTCACATGTTATGTTTTAGAGATCATTAATATCTATCTTGTTTAACCTTAATGGTTATATAAGCTCACCCATTCTTATGTTTCCTTTACCCATGTAATAAAGAAACATATTAAGTATGATATATCTAATAAGGGTTCTAGTTATGAATAACTCAGTGGAATATGACATATTTCACTTATGAACCCTTTGTTTATGTATTAAAGATTCCAAATATACTAGACCTATACGATTCTAGTGTAGATCTTTATGTTTTATAATTACTATTCATTTCAAACGATTTAATATTAAGGTATGAAAATTATGGGATTCTATACTTGATTGAAAGTTAACTAGAGAAGAAGTTGAACAATTTAAAATAACATGAAAGCACTATAATTGGGAAATGAAACCTGGCACAATCATATTTATTTTACCAATTTTTTTCATCTATATAGTTTCAGTACAAAAAATATTTCAAAACACCCCCTTTCATAAACCCTAAACAAAAGTGATATTTTATTTTTTTCACAACTCTCTAGATAAAACCCTAGGGTTTCCACAAAAACTATTTTAACCTAGAAATAAATACTTTTTTATCCAATTTTGATTTTTTTGATTGGGTATTCAAGAAAAAAATAGATTTCAAATTTCATTTTATTAGAGATCATTTTAATAAAGGAGTTATATTTCAATAATTTATTTCAACTAACGATCAACTTAATGATATATTTACTCTACCGTTAGATGTAGTTGTTGGACTCACGTGGTTTGATAATCCAAAATCATGTTTTGTTTATGTGATAATCATGATTCTAATAAAGAATTATCATTTCTCATTAATGTGATAACCATGTTCCAGTGATACCTATGTATCTTTAATTTCATTGTTCTCTTATTTAATCTTACAGTACAAAACATATCTAATTAAAGTTCACTGATGTAAAGGTTACCGATGTAAAGGTCACTGATGCAAGGTTAACACTAAAAGATACCTTTGAGAAGGTCATTGATGCAACGCTACCATTGAAGGTTACTGATGAAGGCTACTGATGCACACAAATGTTAAAGCCTACCATTGTGAAGGATACCATTACCAGTCTACTGATGCTTACCCTTTCATACTTTTTCAAATTAATATGATTATAGTAACGGTTATATTTGGTAAATTTAATGCATCTGACATTAATTAATGTTTGTTTTATACATATCAAGAAACTATGTCTGGTGACAGAACGTGGTACGAGGAGAATCACATGTGGTTTACTTATTCCTATTAGCATACCTCAAATATAAAAGAGAAGACTGGGTAAGATACTATTAGAGATAACAGAAGAAGTTAGAAACAACAGAAGAATTTATGAGGAAGAACTTACTCACTAGATCAAAGAGAACAAGTAAGAACCATACAGTGATGACACTATAAACCCAAGTGTCTAAAGAAGATCATTTTGGGAGAACAATTTCAAGGTTGCCTTCTATGATTCATCAACTACTGATCAACACAAGAAGTACAATACTCAGTTCCTAGAATCTAGAACCTTGAGTTACGACACTCTGTTTCTGGGAAAACATCTAGAGAAAGAGTCAAACTACAATTTCTTCACTCCAAGGAGTCAAGAGCTGAACATTAAACACATAGAGATTTCTAAACTCAATATCGTAATATTAGCTCTACTATGTTCTTTTATTTTACTTTTTGAGAGGTGTGTGTTTGTCTATTACACACATTGTCTATTATGCTTGAATAGGAAGATATAGAAAATACTCAGAACAAACTTCTCTTACATTTTGTTTCACACGTATAACATTGGAAGAGATAGTGTCTGGTCTGTATTGTTTTTTTGACAAAGATGTATGGTAGAGGGTGCGAACCCTAGACAATTTCTGAAAATAGCTATAAAGCCTGATGTTAGCTGTGTATATTTTTTATCATTTATATAAACTACTTGGTGGCAGGTGATCACCAAGTGGAGAGGATTAAGTCTCGTCTCGAGACTGAACCTCTTGTTTAACTCTATTGTTCACTATATTAATGTTATACTCTATTTTGTCTAGCTTACATTGTTTATAATTTCATAATCATAAAAAAAATTCATAGACTTTTATAGTTAGTTTTGGTTTTTGTGTGTATGTTTTTAATTCAGTAATTTTTTTTTCAAAAGATGTATAAGTGTTTTATACTAATTCACTTGAGGACTAATCACCATTTAAGAAACATGTTGAAAAACTAAGAATCTATATTTCTACTGCCTTAATTAACTGGGCAATTTCAAAATTGGGTGATCTTTATCATAAGGTTTTTAATAGAGATTTTATGTTGGAACTCAATTCACCCCCCTCTTGATATTCCACTATGACCAAAATTTGGTATCACATGGTCTATTTTTATTTCTACTATCTAAACTGTTGTGCAAGTTGTCAAATTCTTTTCAACTGTGATTCTTGTTGTATCTTAAATATCAAACAATTTCTATAATATCTAAATTTTAAAATCTTTAAAATTCTAAATAACTATGTATAAAAGAGTTGACGGTGATGCTACTAAAAATCCACCTTTATTTAATGAAAATAACTATGCTCAGTGAAAATTAAAAATGAAAATGTATCTAGAGAGCATGGGTCTTCCAATCTGGGACACAATTGAAGAACAACATGTACTACCTATTACTGCAAGAGACACATGGTCTCGGTTGACTAAAGCTTCATATAGCAATAACTATAAAGCAATGAATGAATATTACTATTCTCTAGGTGATGAAGAATTCAATAGAATATCTTCCTGTAAAATTTCTTATGAAATTTGGGATACTTTTGTTGTTTCTCATGAGGGAACAACCAATATTAAAAAAATTCGATTAAATACATATACTATTAAATATGATAATTTTAAAATTAATCCTAATGAAAATATATTTGAAATTTATCTCAGGTTCAATGAAATAGTGAATACCATGAGTCTACTTGGGAAACTAGTGGACAACAAGGATCAGATTATAAGATTGTTTTGATGCCTACCTGATAGAAGGAGAGGAACTTCTGTTTCTATTCGAGAATCATGTGACATAGGCAAGCTACCAGTGAAGAAACTAATTGGAAAAATTATGATGTACGAAGAAGAGCTTAAGGTAAATCAAGAAGTAGATGAAGAACCAAGAAAGAAATATGTAGCATTCAAGACTGCTACCTCCAAGTGTAAAGTGAAAGAAAAAGTTCAATCTCCTATAGAGACTTTCAACAATGATGACTTAGACGTTGACAGTGATGATGAGATGGCTCATATTGCTATAAGATTCAAATATTTCTACCATAAGAAGAAGTTATCTAGAAATTAAAACTATAAAGAAAGGTATGATAATAATGTATAGTGGAAAAATAACATAAATTGGATTGAAAACACAAATGAGATAGTCTGCTATGAGTGTAAATGAAAAGTCCATGTGAGGGATGATTGCCCCAAGATGAAATTTAAGAACAAATATGAAGACAAGGGAAAGAGATACAAAAAAGTGAAAGATAATTGGAGGGATTCAGAAGATAGCTCTATTGGATCTGAGGCTTCTGATATTGAAAATGACAAACATGAAAACCAGTTTTTCATGTCAGAAACATCTGAGGTAACACACAATTCCCCTATACCTATTGCTTACTATTCTGGGAATGAAAGCGAATCAAATAATGATAAGAATATTACTGAGGATGAACTATTTGAATATTATGGAATTCTTGAGGACCCCATTAATGAACATAAGGATAAATAAAAATTATTGAAAAGACAACATGTATTAAATTATAATTATATGTCTGATCTAGATATTGAAAAAGAAAAACGTGCTCAACTATTAAAAGAAAATAATGAACTTAAATTATCAAATGAGCAATTAAAAAGGGATCTTGGGAAGTTTACTACAGGTAGATATACCTTGACTCAATTTATAGGGAAATATATTGCTCCAAAATACACAATTGGTATAGGATATCAACCAGGGCAGAGAAGGATTATTAAAAATATATTTGTTCTGAAATATGGATAGTTCACTGCTAGTTCGAATTCAAGACCATCTTTTGAAAATCATTTCTCTAATAAACCTAAAAAATTATTCATGTCTCAAAAAATAACTTCTGATTATAGTAAACCTATGAGACAAGTATGGGTTCCCATAGTTTTACTTGCTAACCTCTCTGGACCCAAGAAAATTTGGGTACCAAAGTTACCCTATACTTAATCTGTTTTGCAGGAATGTTTTTTAAAGAGATCCTGTAAAACACTATGGTACCTGGACAGTGGATGTTCAATACATATGACAGGATATTATTCATAATTTAAGAGCCTAATTAAATTTGAAGGTTGGCATGTCACATTCTATGATAATGCTAAATGGAAGATCATTGGCTTGGGCCAAATTTGTAACTTTGATATAGTATTTATTTCAAAATTACTTTTTTTATGGGTTAAAATAAAATTTACTAAGAATCTCTCTGTTGTGTGATGATGGTTTTAATGTTATGTTTGAAAATGATGCATGAAATGTTTTTAATTCTAAAGAGGATTAAATATTCAGTGATCTTAGAAATGAAAATGTATATATTATTGATTTAAATTCTTTACCTAAGAAAATTATTTCCCCTTTAAATGATTTTCATAAGATATCCTAGTTATGACATAGAAGATTAAGACACTACAATGTGCACTCACTTAGGAAACTAACTTGGAAAGGTTTATTTAGAGGCTTACCTAAACTATAATTCCCACATAACAAAGTTTGTAATCTTTTTCAAAAGAAAAAAACAACACAAAGTCTCTTTCAAACCAAAGAATGAATTTTCTACTTCTCAACCGCTTGAGTTGGTTCACATGGATTTTTTGGACCGTCTAGAGTTTCAAGTTTAAATGGTAAGAACAATGTTTATGTTCATGTAGGTGATTTTTCTAGACATACATGGGTATAATTTCTAGCTCAAAAAAGTGATGCATGTTCTTACTTCATTAAATATCCCATGTTTGTAGAAAATCTTAGTGTACATAGAATTAAGACCATGAGAAGTGATCTGTCCGTGAGTTTGAAAATCAGGAATTTGAATCTTTTTGCTCACAAAATGGCTATAATTACAATTTCTTTCCTCCTAGGACACCTCAACAAAATAGAGTTATAGAAAGATGAAATAGTACACTACAAGTGGTTGACCAAACTATGCTAAATGAGTATAATATACCTATCTAATTTTGGGATGAAGCTATTAATGTAGCTTGTTAAATTATCAATAGATTCTTAATTAGACCTTTTCTTAAGAAGACCCTTTATGAGCTCTAGAATAACAGGAAGCATAAGGTTAATTAGTTTCGTGTTTTTGGTTACAATATCTTTATCCTTAATATTAAGGATAATCTTGACAAATTTTCTTCTAAGAGTGATGAAGGAATTTTCCAAGGTTACTCAATATCTATTCAAGCTTATAGAGTATTCAATAAGAGAACCAAATGTGTGGAAGAATCAGTTCATGTAAAATTCAATGGGACTGATCCACAGGAACCCAAAACCTTTGTTGAACATCTTGAGGATGATATGTCAATAATGGACCTTAATGACAATGACAATGAACCCTTAGTGAAAATAACTAGTTTTGGAAATTTTCAAAAATCTGTTCATGGGGAATCTGAACCATAGACAACCCTGAGGAGTCTAGTTCGACTCTTTCTAGAGGTTTTAGAACTATCAAGAATCATCCTTTAGATGATGTAGTAGGTGATATAAATAGAGGAACACAAACTAGATATTCTCTGAGAAACCAGGATGAACATCAAGATTTTCTTTCACATCTTGAACCTAAAATTTTTGATGATGCAATAAATGACGATTTTTGGGTGATAGCTATGGATGAATAATTAAATCAGTTTGAATGAAACAAAGTTTGGGAATTTGTAAAAAGACCTAAAGATACTTTGACCATAATCACTAAATGGGTGTTTAGAAATAAAGTTGATGAATTTGTAAGCATAGTTATAAACAAATCTAGACGAGTTTCACAAGGATATAGTCAAGAAGAAGGAATAGACTATGAGGAAACCTTGGCACCTGCAACTAAACTAGAAACCATTAGAATATTACTTGCCTTTGCAGCTCATCTGAATTTAAAACATTAACAAATCGATTTCAATAGTGCATTTCTAAATGGGTATATAGTTGAGGATGTATTTGTTGAACAACCCCCATGTTTTAAAAATCCCATCTTTCAAATCTTTTTTTTAAACTTTCTGATGCTCTATATTGTCTAAATTAAGCTCCAAGAGCCTGGTATAACAGAATTAGTTCTTTTATTATTTCAAAAGGTTTTACTAAAGCAATATTAGATCATAATATTTTTATTAAAAAGTATTTCATGTAACACCCCAAGCCTCCACGGTATGTTTCCCTTTGAATAATGCAATATCTTGCATTGTACGTAACTTCGAGATTCTAACACAGGCTAATCAAAATAGCCTTTATGAATAGTAATAACTACTTTTTGAAATTTTATAAATTTTATCATTCAAAATGGACTTCATTTTCGTATTTGTAATATAGAAATTAGATTAGGGTGAATTTTTGGTATTTTTCTAAAAACATTCATTTTTTTATAAATAGTGAAAAACAATGAGTTATTGTTCAAAACCAAATTTTTATTTAAATAATTATGTATTTTATTTAAATTTTTAGGTAAAATTAGATACATAATACCTATATAAGTTCAATGTAATTCATTGGATTCATTTTATAATGAGTTTAGATATATAAAATTTTATCGAAATTTTTACCGTCTTTTACCCACCTCCTAGGAGAATTTCCATATTTCTATAAAACAGAATTTTACCACTTTTGTGAATTTAATTTCAAAAATCCAAGAGATATGGTTGATATCATTATGTAAAATGTGGTTCAATAAGATAAATTTTTTTTGGTGAATAATAACTTTTGACTTTTATTTTCCACGGTTAAAAGTAAATAATGTAATTAAAGGTAAAAATGATATTATTATTACCATAACAGATGTCCTAATTCTATTGGATAAGTGTAATTTTATCCAAAAACAACCTTATGAATAAAATATGATCCTTTATGTTCACTTGTATTATATTAGAACATTTATTATTATTAAATTCAAATAATAGTTAAAAGTGTTAAATTCAGTGTTTAATAACTAAACCATTTTTAATATACGGTCACACATAAGATAAATTCAACTATAAATATTAATTATAAATATGAAATGATTTCATACATAATTTTATTTTATTTATTATTTTTAGGCATTAAATAATTTAATTTATTTATAACACAATGATGATGCAGTAATTACCTAATTAATGAAATATTAAAATAATTGATATTATAAATACCAAAATAAATGTAATTTGACACTTTTTATGAATTAAAATAATCTTATATGTTACTATGACATGTTAGGGTTGATTAAATGAATTGTTTTCTAAGTAATAATGGTATTATGAATTTTGAAATGAAAAAATACCAAATAGTGTCAAAATTGACATAAAAGAGTTTTTAAAACAAATATTATATTATTCATTGATATTCTATTCCTAAAAATATAATGTTCATCCAAAGGACATAAATAATTTTATATATGTCATTAATGAACCAATTGAGGATCTCTTGGATGTTTATTGTAAGTTTATTAACCATATAATATAAAAATTCAAAGAGACATGATACATGTCAAACTATTTAACTAAGAGTTAAATATAAAAGATAAAGTTAATATAGTGTCACAAACCTGTCTAAAACATATTGGTTGAGTGTTTTTCTACCCACAAATAACATATCCCCGAACTAAGTTATTTTTAAGCCATTAGAACCTGAAAATTAATTTATTATAAAATACTATTTCAATCTTTTCTTAAGGTGCCTCTCAACCCTCTTATAAAAGGGAACTTCCCCTTCTCTCAAATTCACACCTTCAAATCCATTTTGCTCGGCCAAAAACTACCCAAATATCCTCCCAACATTCTTCAATTCATCCTAGAGGCCTTATATTAGTCACAATTCCAACCTATGGATCCCTTTTGATCAAATCAAAATGAAGAACCCGATGAAGAGGGAAATATTTCATCACCTCTTTCAAGTTCTTTTCTTCTCCCACTTCCTCTTTCATTGTTGTTTCCATTAAAAAATAATTAATCCAGTATTTTCTATATATTTTTATGTTTTTATAAAAATGTTACTTCCCTTTTAATTATTCTATCAATATTATAAATAACAAAGTCACCATACATGCGTACGTAAGGAGTACCGTCTCCATGTCATGGTGTAGTTTGTTATTCAAAATCTTGGTCTTTTGGATGGGTATAATAATGAGTATAAATGATGTAAAAAATAAATATAATATGATAATGAAATTATATATAGGATATAGCATCCTATTATATATGATTTTAATATTAAAATAATGATATTGTCGCTCATGCGTACGTACGGATTACCGTCTCCATGAACACGATGAGATTCATTCCCCATCGTATACATTCAAGAATAATTTTAATTTGATGATTAAAAATACTGTTTAAAGACATAATATCATTATTAATATGAATATGATACATCCTATCCATAACAAACATTACTTACATAAAAATCATATAAAAGAAAACAAATTAGTTAACACCCAAAACGATGATACAACTGAAATATCATTAACAAATCAATATTAGAAGATCATATATGATATCATATTCATGTATATAGTTCTTTTATAATTTAATAAAAATGATATAACCATTATATAGGTGGTTAACCAACCCTCGACCACGGAAAAGTACAAGGTAAGGGTTAATTTCACGATCTCTTTATTATCCGAGGTTGTTTTTACGTAAGTATTTTCTGGGACCTCTTTATCATCCACATCCGTGTTTCTCAAAAATATATTTCAACACTTTTTTACTACTTCCTAGACTATAGGTTAAATTCATTTATACCCTTGTTTTAATTTTTATAAAATTTTTATAAAGAAATATTTTTGTCATTTTCCAAACAAGGTCCTTTATGACCTTTTCGACAAAATTAAGGAAATACTGTTTTTTAACATAAATGGTGGGTGTTGCTATTTTCTGTAGTTATAACACTTATTAAGCTTCCCTTACAAGATTATAAAAATATTTTCAAAATAAATGTTTTCTTTTATAATTAAATAACTTCTAAATGATTTCAAAATAGAACGATATATTTCTCCAAAAAAGTTTTGATTTCATCTATGTCAACATCCTTTGATAGATTTTAAACTTGTTTGAAGTTGATTTATTATGATAAAAAACATCTATATTGTATTGAAAGTTCCTTGATATATTTGATAGTGAATGTTTTATTTTCACACCATTCATGGTTTATGGAAAATGTATTGACATTTCGTATGCCAATTTTAATATAAATGTTTATGTTATGTTTGAACCTTTTCATATGAGGAATGAAGTGGACTTAGTATGTGACGAGTGGAGCCTGCTATAGCTCCTCGATGCATCGTTAGGTCTCATGAGAGAAACTAGTGTCTTGGAAAAAGGCCTTGAAAAAATCTTATTTGTAGTCTTGGCCCAATTCCTTGACTATGTGGTTATAAAATCTATCATTATGCATTCCATTATTATAAAAGAGGCTGTTGATATTGCATGTGATTATTCGACTAGTAGAATATCCATGTGAATAAGTAAATGGAATTATTTGATTTTATCTTTTCTATATTATTCTAAAGTTCATGTTTAAAAGGCTTTTGTCCAAATCTTACATTGTATTAAATGTTTATTCTTATTTATGAAAGTTTCCTCTATATTGTTATCCTTACTGAGCATCTGAGAAAACCCCTTTCTATGTTTTATTTTTCCTAGGATGCGAAGAAGTATATTATGGCTGACCTGAAGGGATAGTCTAAGGGATATGATTGGTGCCTACGTAAACTATGTTGTTGTAGTTTTTCATTTTATAATTTAATGTAGAACTAATTAATGTATCTATTATTTCCATGGCTACTAAACTAATCAGTCATTCGAGACTTGATCTTTTGTGATCACACCATGGTTATGTAATAATGCACCGAATCAAGGTAAATATGGTCGGGGCGTTACAGTTGGTATTAGAGGATGTTTATTACAAACCTTTGAAGCTAGATTTAGAAAAAATCTTATTAGAGCACATTATCCTAAGATATACTTTCAGGATTAGTATAGAAGAACATTCTAGAATTTTGGTATTGTAGAGATTTTTTGAGTTTTTCAACAAATAAATCCCTATATAGATATGAGTAGTTAGAGGCAGCTCTGGCACAGATGTACCTTGGGGTAAAACCTGAAAACACCTCTTCGAGCTAGACTCAAACGGGAACTAGTGCACGACAACGGGCCTTGCTGCACGCTTGGTTACGACACTACCGGGGGATATTGTTAGTACAATTATCAATTTCATTACAAACCATTATGAAGGGTTTATGAGTATATACTTCCACAAATAAAACATTTTTATGATTATGCATTATATCCATAAACTGTTCAATTTATATTAACTGGTTTACAAGTTTGGAATTATGTATTGTGATTCATAATCAAATCATGTGTATACCATTGTTTAGAAATGGTTCCTAATGGAAGGAATGAAAATCGTATCAATTCATATAATCCATGTAAGGATTACCCTCCTAATAAATATAATTATAGTGGAGCTGGTGAAGCAACTGGTGCTGATCAGCTTATCACAAAATAGGGGCAACTCACTCAGGTTATGAATAATTACCTTACCCATATAGAGCACCCTGATCCACAACATGGAGGATCAGTGATAGACCACTTCTTGAAGAAACAACCACCAACATTTAATGGGAGTACAAATACATTAGTATCTGAGAAATGGATAAATTCCTTAGAGAAAATATTTCATGATTTGGGGAGTAGCGAAAGGGAAAAAGTTTTCATGAAAGTTTATTGCCTCACAGGAGATGAAAATCAATGGTGGTCATTGATTAAAAAAATAATGGAAGACTATGAAGTATCAATTATGGAATATAGGGAGTTTAAAGAGATTTTCTTAGAAAAATAATTTCCTTATGACCATCGAGTTGATATGGAAAGGTAATTTCTGAGTCTGAGGAAAAGGAGGATGATAATGTTGAAAAGTATGAGACTAACATTACAATGTTAGAAAGGAATTCCCATATTATATAATCAACCCAAGGAGTATGATTGATCGATTATATGATGGGTTAAAACCATTTCTCTAGAAATCATTAGTCTCACAATCCTTCTTTTCATACATAGATATTGTCTCACATTCTATCGAGACAGAAAAGGAATTCTTTAAGTCTTATGACTTTAAAGAAAAGAAAGAGAATAAGAGATCTGCGGAACTCTATGGAATTGGATATATAAGGACAAAGCAAAAACTTTAATATACATCCTCTAGTAAATGTAGGAAGAAACACTCCAGTACTTGCCTGAAGGGAATGGGAGTCTGTTACAAGTTTGGTTAAAAAGTCCACCAAGCTCATGATTGCAAGGGGAAGAAAGAGACTCTCAATGTTGAATGATACAATTTTAGAGAAATGGGGCATTATGAAAATGAATTTCCTTAGTGCTAAGGAAACTTACCTCAGAAAAGGCCTAGGGATCAAGGTTGAGATTATTCTATCACTACTTCTAAGGTTGAAGCTCATAAATACATGATGGAAAGTAATTTAATGGTTTCCTCAAGTTTAGAAAATGCTTTGTTTGATTCTAGATCATCGCATTGTTTCATATCATCCCAGTTTGCTAAGAAAATTAGATATCTTCAATTTGACATAATGAGGGAGTTTTCAGTCAAAACACCTAAGGGAAGTATCATGGCAACAAAGTTTTTTGAATCAGTTCTCATTAGGCCATATAAATGTTCTTTATCTATTGATATCATCGTCATACTCATGATTGAAATTGATATAATCTTTGGAATGGATTTGCTTTCGGACCATGATGTGAAAATTTATTATAAGAAGAACGAGGTTACAATTTTTGATGATGATAAGGAGTACTTTATCATTAGAGTAGAAACATCACAACCTGATTCTTATCTAGATCCACCCCTAGTATCTCTACTAAATTCAATTATTTGGGAGAAAGAAAATCAACTAAATATATGTGAGGAAAAGAATGTTAAAATAAACTACATATGTATTGTGCAAGAATATGTTGATGTGTTTCTAGAATATTTACCTGGACATCCTCCAGAATGATAAATTGAGTTTTCCATTGATTTAAATCCTCGTTCAAGGACAATATCGAATACCCCTTATAGAATGGCCACTGTGAAATTAGTGGAACTAAAGAAACAACTGGATTAATTGAGTAATAATGGATTTATTTTCCTTAGTGTTTCACCATGGGGAGCCCCTATTCTTTTTCTTAAGAAGAAAGATGGATCTATGAGGCTATGCATTGACTATAAGGAGATTAATTCTATGACAATAAATAACAAGTATCCCATACCTTGTATTGATGATTTATTCGACTAACTTCATGGAGCTAAATATTTTTCAAAGATTGACCTTCGATCTGGATATCATTAGTTGTGTGTGAAAAAAGGAAGACATTCTGAAAACTGCATTTCGATCTAGGTACGTGCATTATGAGTTTATAGTAATTCCTTTTGGATTAACTAATGCACCATCTGTCTTCGTGGATCTAATGAATAGAGTCTTCATAGAATGTCTTGATGTATTTGTAGTGGTATTTTTTTATGATATCTTAGTATACTCTGAAATCTACGAAGATCATGAAAATCACCTGCACATTATTCTAAAAACTCTTAGATGAAATGAATTATTTGGGAAATTTAGCAAGTGTGAGTTCTGGCTTTATGAGATTTCTTTTCTTGGACATATTGTCTCTATGTATGGAATCACTTTTGATCCTTCAAAGACCAAGGAAATACAAGAATGACCATCACTGATGAGTATAACTGAGGTACACAGTTTTATTGTCTTAGCAGGTTATTATCGATGTATCATTCAGAATTTTTTCCGGTTGGCTAATCCATTAACAAAGCTCACACGTAAAGGGGTTAAATGTTTTTGGACCAAAGAGTGTGAAGGGTGTTTTTAAGAAATGAAGAGAAGATTATTCAATGATTCGTATCTTGACTATACCATTGGGGAATGATGAGATTGATATTTTTAGTGATGCTTCAATGAAATGACATGGTTGTGTCTATATGCAGAATGAGAGATTTATTGTCTATGAATCACAACAGCTAAAAATTTACGAGAAAAACTATCCTAATCTCGATCTTGAGTTAGCACCTGTAATCTTTGCTTTGAAGATGTGGAGACATTATATCTTGGTGAAAAATGCATGATATATACCAATCACAATATTTTTAAGTATATTTTCTCATTTAAAGAACTCAACATGAGGAAAAGGAGATGGCTTAAACTGCTTGAGGATTATGATTTCACAATAAACTACCACCTGGGGAAGGAAAAAAAGTGGAAGATGCTTTCAGAAGAAAGGATCATGGATTTTTGAACAATATGAGAGTTGAAAGGGATCATATTTTCATGGATCTAGTAAAATGGATATGGGAATAATCAGGGAAGGTGAAACATCAATACTTTTTCAAATTGTTTCCAAACCATCTTTTCTAGAAAGGATAAAAAGTTCTCAGGCTTATGATAAGGAGTTTCAAAAGAAAATTAATGTTATGAACGATGGGAGATTGAGTGACTTCATATATGAAGATGGAAATTTAAAATTAGGGAAGAAACATTGTGTTCCTAACATACCTAATCTAAAATAGGAATTGTTAGATGATGATCGTAGCTCCAATTTCTCTATACACCGAGGTAGCACTAAGATGTATATAGATTTGAAGGAACATTTTTTGGTGGGACAACATGAAGTGAAATATTTCAGATTTTGTGTCACAATGTATGGTTTGTCAAGAAGTGAAAGCTAGAAGAAAACGGCCTAGAGGAGTCATGAAACCTCTTCCCATACATGAGTGGAAATGAGATAATATTACAATGGACTTTGTCATGGGGCTACCAGCAACACCTAGAAGGAATGATGCAATATAGTTCATTATTGATCGTCTTACCAAGTCAGATCATTTTTTATCTATAAGAGAAGATTTACCACTTAAAAGTTTAGCAAGACTATATATTAATGAAGTTGTAAGACTCCATGGTGTACCCCTATCGATTTTTTCTGATTGTGATCCTCGTTTTACATCAAGATTCAAGAAAGTCTTTAGAAATCCAGGGATACTGAACTTCATTTGAGCACTGCCTACCACAATCAAACTGCTGGACAATCAGAATAGATTATTTAAACCTTAGAAGACATGTTGAGTTCTTTCTCACTTGACTTTCAAGGTATGTAGGATCAATATTTACCTCTGTTAGAATTTTCCTATAAAAATAGCTTCCATTCAAGTATTCAGATGGCACCATATGAAGTGTTATATGGCAAGAAATGTCCCACACAAACTTGTTGGGATGATTTAGGTGAAAGAAAACTCATAGTCCCAGAACATGTTGAAGAAATGATGGAAAAGGTGAAGGTTATCCAAACCCACATCAAAACAGCATAAAGTAGGCAGAAGAGCTATGTCGATAACCAAAGAAAGGATTTAGAATTTCTGGTAGTAGATCATGTTTTCTTGAAGGTATCTCCATGGAAAGGAGTTATAAGAGTCGGTATGAAGGGTAAACTATGTCCCAAGTATATTGGACCTTTTGAAATTCTAGAACAAATTGGGGTTGTAGCTTACCGGTTGGCAATGCTTCCAAGTCTCTCCAATGTTCATGATGTGTTCCACATATCACTGTTGAGAAAATACATGCTTGACCTAATGCATGTACTCACCTATGAGGAAATTGAACTGGAACCTGATCTATCTTATTCTGAAGAGCCTGTCAAACTTGTTGATACCCATGAACAAGTGCTGAGAAACCGGATGACTAGTCTGGTGAAAGTTCTATGGAGAAACTATAATATGGAAGAGGCAATGTGAGAACCCGAGGAACTTTTGATGAAGAACCACCTGAATCTTTTTATTCAGTAATATTCAAGAAATTTCGAGGATGATATTATTTTAAGGAGGGAATAATGTAACACCCCAAGCCTCCATGGTACGTTTCCCTTTTAATAATGCAATAGCTTTCATTTTACGCAACTTTGAGATTCTAACACACCGCGACCAATCAAAATAGATGTTATGAATAGTAATACCCACTTTTTGAAATTTTATAAATTTTATCTTTAAAAATGGAAATCATTTTGGAATTCTAAATATAGAAATTAGCTTAGGGTGATTTTTTGGTATTTTTCTGAAAACTTTCAATTTTTGATGAATAGTGAAAAACACTAAGTTATTGTTCAAAACCAAATTTTTATTTAAATAATTATTTATTTTATTTCAATTTTTTTATATTCAAAAATGATACATAATACCTATATAAGTTGAATGTGATTCATTGGATTCATTTTATAATGAGTTTAGATATATAAAATTTTATCGAACTTTTTACCGTCTTTTACCCACCTCCTAGAAGCATTTCCAACTTTTTATAAAACCTAATTTTACCACTTCTATGAATTGAATTTAAAAAATCTGAGAGACACGATTGATATCAGTAAGTAAAATTTGGTTCAATAAGATGAAAATAATTTTTTGTGAATAGTAACTTTGGACTTTTAATTACCATGGTAAAAAATAAATAGGATAATTAAAGGTTAAAATGATATTATTTTTACCCTAACACATGTACTAATTATATTGGATAAGTTTAATTCGACCAAAAAAAACCTTAGGAATAAAATATGATCCTTTAGGTCCACTTGGATTAGATTAGGATATTTATTATTATTTAATTCAAAGAAGAGTTAGAAGTGTTAAATTCAAAGATTAATACCATTTTTTATATAGGGTTACACAGAAGATAAATTAGACTATAAATATTAATTAGAACAATAAAACTATTTCATAAATAATTGTATTTTATTTATAATTTTAGGCATTAAATAATCTAATTTATTTAAGACACAATGATGATGCAGTAATTACCTAATTAATGAAATATAAAAATAATTGATATTATTAATACCCAAATCAGTGTAATTTCAGACTTTTTATGAATTAAAATAATTTTATAAGTTAATATGACATTTTAGGGTTTATTAGATGAGTTTTGTTTGATGTAATAATGATGTTATGAATTTTGAAAAAACAAAATACCAAATAGTGTCAAAATTGACAAAAAAAGAGTTTTTTTAAAAAAAAATATTATATTATTAATTGATATTTTATTCCTAAAAATATAAGTTTCGTCCAAAGGTCTTAAATAATATTATATATGTCATTATAGAACCACTTTATGTTCTCTTGGATGTTTATAGTAAGTTATTTAACCATATAATATAAAAATACAAAGAGACATGGTAAATGTCAAACTATTTAACTAAGAGGTAAATCTAAAAGATAAAGTTAATATAGTGACCCAATCCTGTCTAAATCCTATTGGTTGAGTGGTTTTCGACCCATCCCCATATTAGCATCGAAATAAATCATTTCGGAGCCAGTAGAACCCAAAAATGATTTTATTATAAAATAATATTTCAATCTTTTCCTAAGGTGCCTCTCAACCCTCTTATAAAAGTGCACTTCCCCTTCTCTAAAATTCACACCTTAAAATACTTTTGGCTCAGCCATACCCTGACCAAATATCCTCCCAATTGTCCTCCATTAATCCTAGAGGCCTTCCTTTAGTCATAAACCCAACCTAATGAGCTCTTTTGATCAAATCAAAAGGAAGAACCCGAAGAAGAGGTAAATATTTCATCACCTCTTTCAAGTTATTTTCTTCTTCCACTTCCACTTTATTTGTTGTTTCCATTATAAAATAATAACCCCAGTATCTTATATATAATTTGATGTTATTATAAAAATGGTACAACCATATTCATTATTCTATCCATCCTACAAATGACAATTTCACCATACGTGCGTACGTACGGATTACCGTCTCCACGTCGTGGTGTAGTTTTTTATTCAAACACATCATCATTTGGATGGGTTTAATAATGAGTATAAATTATTTAAATAATAAATATAATATGATAATTATTCTCTATATATTATATACCATCCAATTATATATGATTTTAATATCAATAGAATGATATTGTCGCTGGTGCATACGTACGGATTACCGTCTCCATGAACACGATGAAATTTTTCCCCCATCATATCCATTCAAGACTAATTTTCATTTGATGATTAAAAATAATGTTTAAAGACTTAATATCATTCTGAATATGAATAAGAAACATCCTATCCATAACAATCATTACTTAGGTAACAAATCATATAATGGAAAATGAATCTGTTAACACCTGAAATGATGATACGAATGAAATATCATTATCAATGAAATATTAGAAGATCATATATGATATCATATTAATGTATATGGTTCCTGTATAATTTAATAACATTTATTTAACCATTATACAAGAGGATAAAATACCCTCAACGAATGAAAATTACGAGGTAAGGGTTAATTTCACAATCTCTTTATTATCCGATGTTGTTTTTACGTAAGTATCCACTAGGAACTCTTTATCATCTACATCCATGTTTCTTAAAAATATAATTCAAAATATTTTTTTCATATATTCTAAAATATAGGTTAAATTCATTTATACCCTTGTTTTAATTTTTATAAAATTTTTATAAAGGAATGTTTCTGTTATTTTCCAAACAAGGCCCTTTAAGACCTTTTCGACAAAATTAAGGAAAGAATGTTTTTTAACTTATACGATGGGTGTGGATATTTTCTGCCATTATAACACCTTCTATGATTCCCTTAAAAGATTATATGAATATTTTCAAAATAAATGTTTTCTTTTATCATTAAATTACTTCTAAATGATTTCTAAATAGAAAGAGATATTTCTCTCAAAAAGTTTTGATTTAATCTATGTCCACATACTTTGATGCATTTTAAACATGTTTGAAGTTGATTTATTATGATACAAAAATTCCATATTGTATTGAATGTTTTGTGATATTTTTTACTATGGATGTATTATTTTCCAACCATTCATTGTTTATGGAGTCAAGTATTGACATTTTATATTCTAGTTTCAATATGAATGTTTATGTTATGTTTGAACCTTTTCATATATGGAATGAATTGGACTTAGTAAGAGACAGGTTGAGCCTTATATAGCTCATCGATGCATCAGTAGGTCTCATTATACTAACTAGTGTCTTGGCACAAGGCCTTGACAAAATCTTATTTGTAGTCCTGGCACAAGGCCTTGACTATGTGGTTATAAATTCTCTCACTATGCATTCCATCATTATGAAAGTGGCTATTGATATTTCATGTGATTATTCAACTAGTAGTATATTCATGTGAATAAGTAGATGAAATTAATTGATTTTCTCTTTTCCATATTATTATGAAGTTCATGTTCAAATGGCCTTTGTTATAGTCTTACATTGCCTTAATTGTTTATACTTATTTGTGAAAGTTTCTGCTATATTGTTATCCTTATTGAGCTTCTGAGATCTCCCCTTTATATGTTTTATTTTTCCCAGTATGCGAAGAAGTATATTAAGAATGACTTGTTGGGATAGTATAAGGGATATCAGTGTGGCCTATAGAGACTATGTTATTGAAGTATTTCATTTTATAATGTCATGTAAAACATATAAATGTATCTAGTATTTCCAAGGCTACTAAACTAATTGGTCGTTCAAGACTTGATCATTTCTGATCATTCCACCGTTATTTAATAAGGCACCGACTCTAGGAAACTAGGGTCGGAGCATTACATTTCTAAAGATGTTTTAATAGTAAAAATTTATGTAGATGACATTATTTTTGGATCCTCTAAAAATTCTTTATGTACTAATTTTTCAAAAATGATACAAGATGAATTTGAAATGTGTTTAATCGGGGAACTTAAATATTTCCTTGGATTTCAAATTTTTCAAAATAAAAATGATATTATTCTAAATCAAATTAAATACACTAAAGATATTTTGAAAAGTTTTGTTTTGGATAGTAAAAATGGTAGTGATACTCCTATGAGTACCACCTGTAAATTGGATGCTGATGAAACTAGTAAACCAGGGGATTAAACCAATTATAGAGGTATGATCGGAAGTCTGCTCTATATTACTACTTGCATACCTAATATTATGTTTAGTGTATGAAAGTGTGCTAATTTTCAAGATAATACCAATTAGTCTCATTTAACTGATATTAAAAAGATTTTTAAATACCTTAAGCATACTACAAACTTAGGACTATTTTATCAAAGAGGATAATCATTTGACTTAATAAGTTATTCAGATGCTAACTTTTCTGGTTACAATTTAGATAGAAAGAGAACCTCTGGAACATGTAACATTTTGGGCAAGTCACTTGTATCATGGTGTTGTAAGAAACAGAATTCAGTTGCATTATTTACTGCAGAAGTTGAATATATAGCTTCTGGTAGTTGTTGTGCTCAAATTCTGTGGATGAAACACACTTTACGAGACTATGAATTTCAATTAAAACATGTCTCTATAAACTATGATAACACAAGTGCTATTAACATATCTAAAAATCTAGTATATCATGCTAGGACAAAGAACATTGATGTGAGACATCATTTATTGAAAGATTATTATCAAAGAGGTGATATCACTCTTGACTTCATTGGCACTGAACACCAATTAAATGATATATTCACAACACCTTTGAGTTATGAGAGGTTAAGTTACATAAAACATGAGTTAGGTATGATAAACTGTTATGTTGGGAACCTCACCATTGAAACCTCACTGTTGAACCTCACTATTAGGAACCTTACCATTAGGAACATCCCCATTAAAAACCTCACTATTGGACCTCACTGTTAGGAACCTCACCGTTAGGAACCTCACTATTAGAAACCTCATCGTCGGAACCTCATCATTAGGATCCTCACCATTGGAACCTCATTATTGGAACCTCACCGTTAGAAATCTCACCATTGGAACCTCACTGTTAGAACCTCACCATTGTAACCTCACCGTTGGAACCTTACCGATAGTTGATGTTTTTGGGACATAGCGTTTTCTCTTCCAGAATCTGAAACGTTTTTTGTATTACAAATTTCTTTTTTCCATGATTTATTTTTTGATCCTTAAATGATAAAAATAAATTACAGACCACAATTCAATCCACTTAAGACCTCTCTTGAACCTCTTTCTCTCTAACCTTATAACCTCTCATTCTGCCAAACCCCTCAAACCAATCATGATTGAAATGGAAAGGTTGAAGCGACCATTGGTAAGTGATGATGGAGATGCGCCAAATACTAAGAGACCTAGAATTGAGTCATTAATGGAAGCCAAGCAGTGGAAAAGATAATCAACCCACATTTTTTAAAGAGGTAAATCATGGTTGAGAAGGAACTGAGCTCAGAGTGGCTAATGTCGAGCAGGTCTTTGGTGTTAAAGGTGCATTAAACCCAGAGTTGGGTTAAATTCATTGAAAACAATAATAGAACTTAATACCCGAAGTTAGTGAAGGAATTTTATGAATTTCTAACATTTGAGTAGTCTGAGGATTAGAATAGAATGTCTTCAATGGTAAATGGAGTAAGTGTGAGTTTTTCCACTCTTGAATGGGGTGAGTGTTTTAGAATTCCACATGAAGGGATTTTTGATTACTACTCATGAGTGGTGCCTCCCACTAGTGAGTTCTTATACTATGAAGAAGCCTTAGTTGATCTAATAGGGAATGGGATCCCTAGGAAAGTAATTTCTGCTGAAATGGAAGGAGAAGATAGATTTATGTTTTATATTTGCTTAGCATGTATTGAGTCCAAGGATAGGTGACTTTTCAACCTTTATGTATCATGATGTATTTATTTTATATCAGTTGAAGTATGGACAGAAGGTAAATTTTGTAGATTGCAAATGATTCAATTAGAGGATGTTACAAAGACCAGCTCCAAGTCCAATGCATTTTTTCATGACCGATTGATATCCTTTATGTTCAAAGTAAAATGAGTTGCTAGAAATAAGGAGGAAATAGTTATTGTGAGGGATAATTTTTGTATCACCAAGATAATTTTCATGTTTATAAAGATCATCTGGAACCCTTGGAAAAGAACATGGGTAAATGATAAGGCTAGGCTATATAAAGAATTCAACCCAGTTACTCATCCTACAAGGCCTAAGGATAAGAGAGACCTTGGTATGTAGTATAATGAAATGGAGCATTCATACTCAGATGATGATGAAGAGGATACTATTATGTAATTCAGAGAGGATTCTATTATAGGTGATAGGAGTGATCCTGACCTTCCTCAGACCAATATTGTATCTTTTAGTGAGTATAGCCCATAATAAATACTACCAAGAAGAGACAATGTCCTAAGGGATAGTGATGATGTGGAAACCCGTGAAGAAGAAGGAGATCAAAATGTCTTATGAGACATTAGAGAAACCACAGAGGAAGAATATGACACTGAATCTAGTCATGATGACTTTGAGACAGATGCTGGTGAAAGTGTAGAGGAATGTCTAAGTCTTAGTCCTCTGATAGGGCATACATAAATGGTAGAAAGTGTAAATGAAGAGGTTGATGATTTGATTGAAGTTGTAATTGCAATGGCAGTAGTTTAAGATTCTATAGAGTAAGTGGAAGTAGACTCTCATATTGATACTTTTGATCAAAGAGGTATAGCTGAGATGGATGTAGTTGTTCGGGAAAATGCTCCAAGTGAGGGGGAGGAACATGTTGCCACATGTTCAGTTGTTGTTGCTCATGGAATAGAGGACAGGTCATAAGACCCTAGATTTTTTGTCTTAATCTTTGATTATGGAGACTCTGATGATGACCATTCTATCAGAATTCATCCAATTCCTTCAGTTATAGAGACTGCCATTGTGTAGCCAATATTACTTTTACCTCGAAACTATATGAAAAAAGATGACTTGGAATCTTTGAAGTCATATTTGAAAAAACATTTTGATAACAAATCAGTTGAGATAGAGAGGATTGTGGCCCTCACACAAGAATTTGTAGCATTTGACTTATAGAGAATTATATCTACCTCTCACTAAAATCTGGTACATGAAGTGAAGGATTGTCAGAATCAGAGCAGAACCTTAAAAGATTCTATAGAATCGGTGTAATAGTCAATTGCCCGATTAGATTCCTATATGGCTTCAAGGGTTCAAGTGGACAAATATCTTAGATATGTTAAGAGTGTGTTTCAGCAGATGGTCACCATGTTTGATGACTTTAAGAAGTCTATGGTGACACATGTGAGTGGCGAAGATGATGATGTGAAAAGGATGATTAGTGGGATGCCAAAATATTTTAAGGATAAAGTGGAATTCACTTTAGCACCTCTGAGTGCATCTTCTTCCTATTAAGCCTCTCCTCCAGTTGATCTAGAAGCATTCAGGTCAGTTGTCAGAGAAGAAGTAGAGAAGTTCACCGGTGCAAGTACCTCAGACACTCAATCTATGACTCAGATCATTTCCACTACTGGGGAAATTCATAAGCTTGTTGGAGATTATCTATGGGATGCTTCTAAAGATCAGAAGTCCATCACAGAGAAAATAGATTTCAATTAAAAATGTATGTACACTAAGAATCAAATGGATGGTCACTTTAAGTTACTTTTGGAGGACTTTAAAATTCCACCTGTCACTCAGGCGTTTAAGGATCATGTTAATAGGCTTAAATAGCTGACTCATGCCTTAGAGAGATTTATGGAGAATAAGGATGACATTGTCTCAGCCATGGAAGGATGAGGAATTATTATTATAGATATCAAAAATAATCTTTTACCCTTCCTCCATACGGACTTCACTCCCATCATTATTCCACCATCCTTACACTCTTCCACGACTGATTCAGGATCTACCAGTACTTTACTAATGATGACTATTTCATAGGACATCTGAAGCATGTCCTCTATGATTCCTCAGAGATCTACTCACTATAGGTCTTCTTATGCCTCTATAGCATCTTTTCCAACCCTGCTGACAGCAATACCTAGGCCCATCCCTCCATCTTCAGACCCTGACTCCTCAACTAAAAAATCCATTGATCCCCTGAATGTTTCTGATGTGGATTGATTGTGGGATGTCTTAGTTGATAGGGATCTTTTGTACTCTTTTTGTATCCTGTATTATTGCATCACTAAAAATAAAATCCTCTTTTTTCACTTTTTATGTTACATTCTTTTTGTTAATCACAAAGGGGGAGAATCTTTAAGTTGCCTAAATATTTTTATGCATATGCTATCTATTTTGGAGAGATGTCTTAAGTTCCCCATAGTTAACCAAAGGGGGATGAGTTTTTAAGTCTTCTAGAATGTTTTCATATATACACTATTTTTATTTTCTACCATAGAAATGGATCAGTTTTAATTATACACACTTCTGAAGATATTTTGAAAATGTGAATAACCCTAATTCAAAAAAATACTGACATAATTTGTGATTATCAAAAAGGGGGAGATTGTTGGACTCGCCTGTTTTGACAATCCCAAATCATGTTTCATTTATGTGATAATTATCTTTCTACTATAGAATAATCATGTTTCATTAATGTTATAATCATGCGCCAGTGATACATATTCATCTTTAATCACATTGTTATATTGTTTAAGCTTACAGTACAAAATTTATCTAAGTAAAGGTCACTGGTGTAAAGGTTACAAATGCAAAGGTCACCTATGCAAGGTTTTTGCTGAAAGCTACCATTGAGAAGGTCACCAATGCAATTCTACCCCTAAAGTCTACCAATACACACTACTATTAAAGCCTACCATTGTGAAAGTAACCATTACCAGTCTACCGATGCTTACCCTTCCATACTCTTTCAAATTCTTAAGATTATTCTAAGGGTCGTATTTGGTAAATTTAACGCATCTGAAATTAATTAATGATGATTGTATACATATCAAGAAACCCTATCTGGGGAAAGAATTCGGTATGAGGAGGATCTCACAAGTTTTAATTATTCCAATTTTCAGACCTCAAATATAAAAGAGAAGAATGAGGAAGAAACTAGTAGAGATAACATAAGAAGTGAGAAATAATTGTGGAATTCATGAGAAAGAACTTACTCACTAGATCAAAGAGAACAAGGAATAACCATCCAGTGATGACACTATGAACCCAGGAGTCTCAAGAAGATCATTTCGGGAAAAAATTTCAAGGCTGCCTTATGTGATTCATCAAATCTCGATCAACACAAGAATTAGAATACTCAGTTCCTGGATGCTATAACATGGAGTTGCGACACTCTGTTTTGAGGAAAAATTTAGAGAAAGACACAAACTACAATTTCTTCACTCCAAGGAGTCTAGATAAGAACTACAAACACATAGAGATTTCTAAACTCAATATCATAATATTATCTCTAATTTGTTCTTTTATTTTACATTTCTAAGATGTGTGTGTTTGTTTGTTACACACACTATCTCCTATGCTTGAAATGAAGGATACATAAAATCCTCACATAAAACTTCTCTTACATTTTATTTCCCATGTATAACTATGGAAGAGACCATGTGTGGTCTATACTGTTTTTTTCCCATGAATAAATGTTATAGAGGGTGCGAACCCTGGATAGTTTTTAAGAACTATTGTAAAGTCCGATAGAGGTTGTGTACTAAGTTTATCATTTATATAAACTACTTGGTGGCAGGTGATCACCAAGTGGAGAGTATTAAGACTCAGATTGAGACTGAAACTCTTATTTAACTCCACTGTGAACTATATTTTTATTAAAATCTATTTTTTCTATTTTCTATTTTTTATAATTTCTAGAACATATAACTGTTTTCCATTTACTTTGATAGTTAGTTTTGGTTGGTGTGTGTATGAGTTTAATTCGGTAAACTTTTTTTAGAATTTGAATAAGTGTTTCACACTAATTCAACAGAGGACTAATCACCCTTTGAGAAACATGTTGACCAAAAAAACATTTATATCTCTACTACCATAATAAAATGGGACATTTCAAAATTGGAGGATCTTTATCATAAAATTTTTAACATAAATTTTATATAGGAACTCAATTCACCCACCACCCCTCTTGAGATTCCACTCCGACCAATAGAGTGATGTTTGATAAGATCAATAATAAACTTGGTATGATGAAGATTTAATTTTAATCTGATGAATTTTAAATTCTAATTATAATTTTTAGTTTTCAATATATTTTTTGTGTAGACTAGTTTGAATTTGTTTTTCTTCAATGAATTTAAATATTGGGATCTTACCATTTTTTCCTACTAAATTATCAAGATAATTTAGTTTTTATACTTATTTTTATATGTATTATTTATTTTATATTTTAAGTAGTTTATGATTTATGATTTATTTTTTGGATTATACAATTTGTATATAGGGAGAATATTGAGTGGTTTAGAGATTTTTTGTACTTTATTTAATATTTTTTTTAATAAAATATGCATTAATTAATGGGGAGCTCAAATGCTTCTATATTTATCATAAATTAATTGATTTTATATATTTTCTACTTGTTTATATATGATAACTATTTTAATCAGTTGTTTTTTATAACTTTTTGATGAATTTAAAAAATTCAGAGAATTTTGTATCATCATCTTCTGTAATTTTCAATAAAAATGAGATTATTAGTGATAGGATTGAGTTTCAAGTTAAGGAATTTTTTCATATTTAGGTTTAATTTTTTCAATGTTTTTAATATTACACTACCTTCCATTTTACAAAATTATATAATTTTAATTTATATAATTATAATTTCTCACAACATTAGATACTTATTTATTAAATCATCATTAGTATTTTTATATTGTATAAACCTTATTATGAGTCTTTCTTAACCTTAGGAAAATTTTATCTTAACCTTATGAAAATTTTATTTAACCTTATAAGTTATTTCTTTAACCTTACAACTAATTTTATATACCTTAAAATTTTATAAAACTCATAAGAAATCCAAAAAAGTATGTGAATATGAAAGTCTTATGGATTCATCTTTAATGCCATGAATATTTTTAGAAAAAATACATTTTATTAATTATTATGAGATATTGATAATTACATTATATAAGTTATTCACCATAAATTTTACAATTAATCTAAATTCAAATGTTTGGTTTATAAAGTCATGCGGGAATCAATAAAATCATACGACCTGGACTTAAAGGCTTACAAAATCAATATTTTATTAAGATAAATTCTTATAAGATTTAAACTCAGTATATACTTATATAGATTTAAATTATTCTTAATCATAACTTAATTTTATACTTATATGTGTTTTTTTATTTGAAATTTATTTATGTGAACTATGAATATATAAATTTAGTAATATATTGAAACTTATGTGAACTCTATTTGTTTGAAATATCCTTATGTGATTGGTATGAGGGGCTAGTAGTGGGGTTAATACCCTGGACCTACATGTTTATAATAGTTTCTTTCCTTGCATTGTGTTCTATGGTGATGGATATAATCCACCTTATATTATTTTTCTTCTTCTAAGTTTATGTTTTCCCATACAATAATGGTTTATGTTTTTGAAATGATTTTGAAGATCAACAAGAAGATAAAAAAAATAAACCCATGTGAAAAAGATCATGTATCTCTTTAAAGGTGGCAATTAGGAATCTTCATATAGATTATGATTGAGAGAGTGTTGTAGAACATGGATGAGTAATTAAATATGATTGTGATGAGATTCTGCTATTGTGAATTAAACTATTCTACTATCTAATCACAAAACAGATTCAATGTGTGATTTTTTAGAAGGAGTGGTCTGTTACACTCAATATATATTATTCATTATTATTATTTTGGTTTCATTTTTGTATTCTATTTATTTCCTGTTTATTCATAAAGTATATTTTTATTCATTTTCCTTATGAAATTCAGTTCATTTGTTTTTTTATACCTCATAAATAAAAGGTACGTCTTTTAGAAGTCAATATTTTTCTTGGTTGTTCCTTGTTCTATATAAAAGTTTGGATATGTATGGGTTGTGCCTCTAGGTATGAAAAAGGTATGTTTTTATAATATGTTATCACTTCCGTTAAAAATTGAGGTTTGTTTCTTTTGGGTTACATTTATCTCAAGGATACTAGAGGAGTGAATACTAGATGTAATTTCATATTTATCCAATCTTAGATAAAAATTTTGGTGCTTTTTTTATATTTCCATTTCACATTCAGATAAACTTACACCTGCTCTTATATTTGTTTTCACTTGCACATACATATATGTTTTCAAGAAATTTGATTAAAAGTTAAATTTAATTTTTATATTGAAAACTATTATTTTAATCTATTTAAAATTTTAAGGTCTATTGAACACCCCTCCCCCCTCTAGACCTATTAAACACATCGCATTTGGCTAATAGGTAGTTGTTCAAGATTATTTGAGGTGGTACTATTGTTCAAATTAATGGAAGGGAGACACTGGGGTCCCATTAACGGGGAACTGGGTTTCCAGTGACCCTACCAAGGCATAAGAACCCATGGATCATCCCCAACTAACCCTTCTAGTTGGACCAAGTAGCCAATAAGGGCCCAGTTACATGGTACAACAAGGTGGAATACCTAGTGGGGTTTGGTATTATTTTTTTTTAAATTAAAGGGTTCATTTATCAATCCTCTATTTTACATCCCATTTGGTGGGGTATCCTCCTTTATCCAATTTAACCAGTGGGGATATTTTTCTCTTTATATCTTATTTCCCTCCCTTTCTGCCATATATCAGGGGTGAATAAATCTTGTTTCTATATGGCTAATATGATAAATTTTTCTCTTTGTTTCTCCATTATTCAATCCATTTATTTATTCTAATATCTTATGGTCTGGTATGGAGTCTTATGTTGAATTTCACCTTGGTATGGAGAAATATGATCAAAATTTTAGGGCTTCAATGTGTGATGTAAAAATTCTTTTAAATAAGGACAAAGGCGAATCATTTCTTTTCCATTAAAATAAATATATGTCCTCTAGTGAGTTTCTCTAGGGATTTCAGAAAATTGTTTTTAAATAGGAAATTTATTTTCTATTTATCTAATGGGATTTAATGAGAAAGGGTTCTAGAGTCAGGGCTTAGACCATTCATACACCTTTCTAGGAGGTTTCAACATCATGGAGATTCTCGGTGAGTTTTTTCAATTATGCATCTTTGGATATGATTGAATAATTAATTATAAACATTTATAATTAATTGGTATAGTTATGGGGAATGAAATATAAAATAAAGAGTATGGAGAGGATTTTTTCAATCTTGGATATGGATTCAAAACATGATAAATGTGTGGTAACCCTTTTATCTAGTTAAGTGTACCCTTTATTACTAGACCATATGTGAAAATACATTTTCTTGTATGATTATTCTTAGGGGATCAGGATCAAGATAATGTAAGAGAACCTAGTGGTTACAGTTTATTTATGGGTATAATGTCATCACCCATCCCAAAAGGACCCATTTCGTGACTACCCCAAGCTTGTCTCCAATAGTCCAGGGGCTGGTGACTAGTACTGATTAGGAATATCCCACAAATGGGAGGCATTAGCCTATTGTACCAACACACACACACACACACACACATAACCAAGATATAAAAGATAAAATGTAAAAAAAATTAAGTAAAAAATGCATGAAGCCCACTATATCCCACAACTAGAGTACAATAGTGAACATACTTTAATGTAAACAGGTCCAAAACAAGACCACAAAAAATTGTCTATAACCAAAAGTCCAACTTGTATGAAGAGAGGCACCAGGACTGTTGTCTGAACTTCATGAACACTCCCCTTATTTCTAGCCTTTCTAAGAACCATCAGGTCCTAGTCCAACTAGGACTCTATCAAACGGTCGATGGTCTATATAAAAAAAAGACATTTGCAAGCATAGCCCATGTAAGGGTGAGCACAAGAAAACTCAGTAGGACAACCCAAAACCCCACTGGAAATATAGTCAGCTCCAAACAGGTATATGTATAAAACACATATAGAAATAATAAACATATATACCCAATAAAAGACACAAGCCTAGAGGTAATTAAAAACCAATTAATAACCTTAGTATTCAGCTAGAAGCACCCTCTTTCTATGAGAACCCACTCCTTGAGCCATGATATCATTAGAGACACTCAAGAAGAGGTCTAGCTCATTTGGGACCTACCCAAATGAGAATGTATTGGTCAAAAAATATTATGATACAAAGAGAGGGGATCCTACCTAGTCACAATAGGAAATACCACTATCCCAATATAGATCAATTCCCATTGTAGAGGATCCTGCCCAGTCACACTAGGGAATACCACTAACCCCAGATATTTGGTCCTCTAGATGGAGGACCAAATTCTTACTCTCATAGGATATGTTGATTCCAAAAGACTCCACTAGGGGTGATATAGGATCCTTCTCCAGTCCCATGGAGTAATATCATATCTCTATCTAGGACTTGGCCTCAAGAGGTGACTAAAATCTAGTAATGTGGATGTAATGTCGTACTTAAACCCTCAAGAAAAGAACCAAGGTAATGATCTCAACCTATACTGGTCAAAGATATAAACTCACAAAATTATCTAAAAAGGAGAGTATCAATTTTGGGGTCCCATCTCTGCAGATAGATTGTGAAATGGACATACCATTTGAAAGGTATGGCAGTTTGAAGAAACTACCTACAAACTTGTTTGGGGCATGGGGGACCGACAAAACATGAACTGACTGCCACAGTCAGGCCACCTACTTCCATAGTCAACCGTCCCAGTTTACCATTGTGTTCGGTCTTCCTCATAGTTTACCACCCTGTGGTCGGCAGTGTGAATGACATCCCACCTTCTTATTACATAACTTTTCATCGCATTATACAAATAGAGGATATTTAAACTGTAGTGTCTTGGAAATAAGGTATATAATAAATGAAAACATATAACAATATTTTAATCCCCTTTAAAATATTCTGGAAAACTTCATCCTTAGAAAAATTACTACATCTCATAACCTAGAGACATACATCAAAGGAATGGGTGAGCAGAAGACCCAGTAAAGAAAACAAGTTAAACAATTTACATGTGAACTTGAGCGACATCAATAAGAAAAGGGGGAATATCATAAAGGTATGATAAAGAGAAATATCATAAAAATAAAAAATTTATTCATGACATGAAAATTTGGCTACCAAATTTAATTTAGATATTCATAATCATATCACCAAGTTCCATCCCCAAGGTGTCATAAAAATTACCAAGGTTATTCACCAAGGTATCATAAAACTTGTCATCTCTAGAGATTAATTTTTTTTACCAAATCCTTTGAAGCTCTATCAGGGAACACCCTTAATATGTCTATATTTTCATGTGTACCAAAAATATCATAATCAAACATTTCATAGATAAACCAAAGAGAATAAAAGTAATGGGTTTCATATCAAAATCATGACAATTTATAAAAGTTCTTAAAAACAAGATAATTAACTCATTTATCACCCTTGGAAAGTGAGTGAGGGTTTTATGTATTTAAATTTTAAAATAAAATATATAATTTTTATGTATTTATGAATACCCTTATAATTGAAATAGGTTTGGGTATTCAAATAAATAAAATAACCTAATTTATGGAGAATAACAGAGAGATTTTGAAACAAAAATTTTGCAATATAACGTCTTTACAAAATGGTTTTAGATCAAAATTAAAAAGAGAGAGGAAAAAGGTCTCCCATCCATAATGGAATCATAATAGAGTAAAGGTAATTAATAAAATATAAATAAGATCATGTTGCGGATATTTTAATGACATAACGCATGAAAATTAAACTTGAAAGAAAAGAGAAGATGTGATTTCCTTAACAAACATTTGGTAGCCTAACGATGTCACTTAAAACTTCATTAAATCAGTCTGTGAGGGAAAAAATGGCCTCTCATAAGTTTTACATAAAATGGAAAGAAATATTTATATATAATAACATTACCCAACATATTAAAATTGAAATTAAATGACATGACATAAAATAAGTGTTTGACTAAAAGTGGATGGTGAATGGTTTCCATACCTTGAAGAGTAACTTCAAAAACAGGAATTTTTGGGACCTTAGGGAGCTTCATAGAACTTTGGGAGGACTCCTTGGAAGGTAAAAAGACTATAAATACGTTTAGGATTAATTTTTAAGGAACACAATTAAGCAATTTGTTGGTATTTATAGTAAAAGTGATGAATTATTTTATTAATTTCCAAGGGGCACCTCATTAGTGGTATTTAAAAACCATGGGATTTCCCAGGGTATTTTTCCATGGTATTGGCCACATGGGACACGTCATTACCAATTTCATCCCTCAAGATTCTACTATAAATATTACATCGTTAAAACATCTTTAATGATGTCATTAAAAATACCAAAACCCAAAAATATATTATTATATTTACCAAAAAGAAAAACATTTTATAAAACTCTCATAAATTCACTCTAAACAAATATCTATGTTCTGAATTAAAAATGAACTGCATTTTATAAAAAAAATTCAAATTTTGAGATATTTAAATTTTATGTAAAATAATTATTTTCCTGAAAAAATACTTATACATAGCTAATAATTTCTAAAATAGTTATTTACATATTCTATTATATCACATTACCATTCAAGATGCGTAAATTATTTTTATACATTCATTAGTGAGGTTAATATTCTATTGGTCACATTACGTTTCCTAAGGGTAATATTATTGTTCATAATTTACTATTCACAAAAAATTAAGTTGATCTTATTAGACTCAAAATTTCTTACTGATCACAACTGTATAATACCATTTTTTGAAAATAATTTCATATTATTAATGAAATAAAGTATGTAAAAATATTTTAAAATACTCTCTTTTTTTATATTCATCAGTAATATGAAACTTCTATAAAATAATCCTCTATTTCATTTATCATTTGAAATTCAAAAATATTTACGATAATAAGAAATATCAATTTTATTTATACAAAAGGATTACACAAGTTAACTAAGGTCTCGTTACATAGCCACTTATAACACCTGTATAAGAACAAAGAGTAACGTGTGCAATGGTGATAGTATCATAGGGTATCTTAGAAAACATTTCCAAAGTGGTGATTTATATAAGCTAGAACTTCTCCTGAAGGAGATTACTTTCAATCTCAATATGTTGGAGCTCGACATGGTCTTGGTCTAGAATAAAGCCCAGTCATTATGCCTCCTTCCTAAGCTCTCATAGAAGGGCTTTGTATGGACTGAGTCAACTAGATGAGGCCATCAACTCCTCTTTCTGTATTAATTATCCATGATCATTTTTATTTACAAAAAATAATCATAACATTTAGATTATAATTTCAAATGGCCATATATCAATCGAAACCCAATGGTATCATTTTAATTATACTCACTTCATTTATAAAAGTATATTGCTTTGTTGAGTACAAAATAAAATAACATAAAAATTAAGGAAACAAATATTATTCAAAGGTTTGGATCATTGCATTCTTCCACCCTTAAGAAATTACATCCCCTAAATTTAAACTCACACCCATAGAAGGGAAAAGTTTAGGGTACTTATTCCTTATATATTCCTTTGCTCCCCACATGGATTCTTCACATTTTTCATTCCTCCACAACACCTTAACATGGTGGGTAGTCTTGTTGCATATATCCTTATCTCTATAATCCATGATCTCAACCCGCTGCTCCTCATAAGAGAGGTAACGTTCTAATTGTACCACCTCTGGATTTAGTACAAGTGAAGGGAAAGGTATGTACTTCATCAAGAGGGATACATGGAAGACATTAGAAACTTGCGCAAGATTAGGAGGAAGTACAAGCCGATATGTCATTTCTCCTACACGGGTATGGATTTCATATGGGCCAATGTACCTAGGGATGAGATTCCCTTTCTACCTGAAACTCATGACTCACTTCCAATGTGAGATTTCAAGAAATAATTTTCACCAACATCAAACTCAAAGTCCCTTTGACGGTTGTCAGTATACCTCTTTTTCGACTCTAAGCAGCCTCAATGTTTTGTTGGATGGCATGAACATTTTATATCGTCTCTTACACAATATATGGCCCAAGAATATTTATATCAAAATATTCATCCCAACAAGTAAGATTTATACATTTATTCCCATATAGAGCTTCATTGGGTTCCATTTGAATTGTAGAATAGAAACTTTTATTGTAAGGGAACTCAACTAATTGGAGTTATTGATCCCATTCACCTTTAAATTCCATTGAGAATATTCTCAGCATGTCCTCAACTGTTTGAATAGTCCATTCATATTTTCCACTAGTTTGGGGTGATAAGAGGTACTAAAATTCAATTCGGTACTCAAATCAATTTTAATACTTCTCCAGAATTTTGACTTGAATCATGGATCACAATCAGATACAATAGAAATTGGAACTCCATGTAGCCTTTACACTTCTTGTAAATATTGGCCAGTTGATCAAAAGAGAAATCTTCTTGAATAGTGATAAAATGGTCATTCATGGTGAGATATTCTATTATAGCCCATATCACATTGTTTCATTTGGATGTTATCTGGAGTTCAGTGACAAAGTCCATAATGATATTGTCCCACTTCCATCCTGGTATGGGTAGTGGTTTTAATAACCCTTTTGGAAGATGATACTCTCCCTTAACTTTCTCACAAACCCGGAACCTTGTAGTGTAGTAAAAAAATCTCTCTTTTCATATTATCCCAACAATAATTATTACCAAGGTCCCTATACATTTTCATTCTTCCATGATGTATACAGAATGTAGAGCTATGAGATTTATCCAACAACTCATTCTTTAGATCTGGAATAGATGGAACACATGGTCTGGTTCGAAATTTCAATACACATTCTTTATCAATATTGAACTCAATAAACTTCCTATTCTTCACAGGATTAAACTTCTTTTGTAACAAAGGATCATATTTCTGATCATTCTTGATATTCTCTAGTAATGACGGTTAAGAAATCATTTAGGATATGGTTGATGATTTCCTTTCCCTTATAATTACAATGTCCATTTTCACTAGGTCTTGGATTAAGGAATATCTTTGAAACCTCATAATGAAAAGAAAAATTGGGTTTTTCCTACTTAATGAATCAACAACTTTATTTTATATTCCCGGATGATAATGAATTTAAAAAATTATAGTCTTTAAGATGTTCTAACAATATCCTCTATATCATGTTAAATTCATTTTGTGTGAAAATATACTTAAAACATTGATGTTCTATGTATATATCATATTTATCCCCATAAATATAATTCCTACATATCTTCCGAGTAAAAAAAACTGCAGCCATCTCATGATCATGAATAAGATAGTTCTGATCATGAGTTTTCAACTGCTGAGATGCATAAGCAAAGAATTTATCATTTTTCATGAGGATGCACCCAATACCATTCAGAGGAGCATCGATAAAAATAATGAATCATTCTCTTCTTGAGGGAAGAGTTAACATAGTTACATTAACTAATCTCTTCTTCATATCTTAGAAACTTTCCTCATACTCCTTTTTCTATTTTAACTTTACTCCTTTTCGAGTTAACTTTCTTAATAGATAATAAAGTCATGGATTTTTTTTCACAAACCTTCTATAATATCGCACTAATCAATGGAATCTATGAATCTCGGTTATTTTAATTTAATGAATCCACTCTTCTACAACCATTATATTTATAGGGTCAACTGTGATTCCTTCATTTGATACAATGTTCACCAAGTACGCAACTTATTGTAACCAATATTCAGATTTAAGGAACTTTTCAAAAATCCTCCGCTTCCGTAGAGTTTTTAAAATAACCCATAGTTTATCCTCATGCTCCTCAAAAATTTTGGAATATATCATGATATCATAAATAAAAACTACCATAAAGTTATCAAGGTAGTCCTTAAAGAATCTATCCATCAAATCAATAAAAATAATTGGTGCATTAGCCAGTCCAACTTGAATAACAAAAAACTCATAATTACCATATCTTTATCGAAAGGTGGTTATTTAAATATGTCCCTTCTTCACCCTTAATTGACAATAACCAGGTCGAAGATCAATCATGGTGAATAATTGATCCCCATGAATTTGGTCAAATAATTCATCAAATCTAGGAAGATGTTATTTTTTCTTCATTGTGTTCCCATTCAGTTCTCTATAATAAATTCATAGCCACATTGATCCATCCATCTTCTTCAAAAAGAGAACATGTTCTCCCCAAGGGGATACACTCGGTCAAATAAACCCCTTCTCCAACAAATCTTGGAGTTTTTACTTAATCCATATATCTCCACATTTTCCATACTATATGGGGTATTTGATATCAGATGAGATCCAGGTACGAGTTCAATGGAGAACTCTACCTATCTTTCTGAGGGAGGTCCTGGTAAATCCTCAGGAAATACGTCATTGTATTCCTAGATGATGGGGACATTTTCAGTCCTTATACTATCATTTCCTTCTTTTTCATTACCGATCAACTCTTTAAAGAAGGATATATGAGGTTCTTATAGAAAAAGATCAGGTTGAGATATCTCTCCTTGGAACATAACTAAAGGTTTTCCATTCAAGACTACTACTATTTCCTTGATTGTGCATTTGATCATAGAATTACACTTTGAGAGCCAGTCCGTCCCTATTATAAAGTTGAATTATATCATGGGAATGACTACTATATTTGCAATAAGATTGGGCTAACTAAAGATAATTCTAGAGATTCTAAACCGTAATGATAATTGGATAATCCCACGAGGAGTCTTGACTGATAACTCCAATTTTATCAATTCAGGGGTTGATTCTAAATTCTTTGTAAACTTGGAGGAAATAAAGTAATGCATAGAAACAAAATCAAACAAATTGTTTTCTATCTTTGAGATAACTATAAGAGTATCTGCCACCGCATCATTTAGAGCTTTAACATTAGTTATCATGATAGAAAAACCACAACCTTTTTACTTTGGCCTTTTTTGAGGCTGATGTTGATTCCCCTCCAATGACAATAGATTTGGACAGTGATTGGAAAATTTCCCAAGATATCCATACTTATTTCATTGGACTATAGTTAGGGCATGCACCATCTTCCCTTTGTCAGTAGTGTTGGGAAGTTGAGTCTTAACCCCACTATGACAATTCTGAGTGATATGGACATCTCTTCCACAATTGTAGCACTACCTACTCTCAAGAAGGTAGTTCCTTGAATTCTTCTTCTAGATTTTATTACATATAGGAAATTGCACTTTCTTGCATCCTATTCCCGTATCAGTTATCATCCTTAATCATGGATCCATCTATCTCTTCTTATCATTTTATTTATGAGACCACTTCGTCTCACTGAACTCAAGTTCGACTTTCATAGCACTCTGCACATTCTCCTCGTAGATTTCATAGTCTTGGTTGGCTAGATTCGTCCAAAAATGAGGTATTAGACCACCAAATAATCTATTATACTTCCCATTAAGATCCATGATAAATCATGAGGTGTGACGAGAATGTCTTGTAATAGTTAATCTCATAGATTCCAATATATTCATTCTCCTTATACTTCATCTCGAGAAACTCATTCACTATTTTTATTCCCATCAAACGAGGGAAATACTTATTGAATAATATACCTATGAACTCTTTACCCACTATAGCATCAACCTCCACTCTTGTCCTCATGTTTTTAATTAGTTCTCGCCACCGATCAACTTCTCCTTCTAAGCGGTAAACAACCAGGGTGACCTTATCTTGTTTTGAACATCTAATCACAAAATAATATCTTCTCGGTATAGCTAACCCATTGTTCATCAATCAATGGGTCGGTAGATCCAATGATGTTTGGTGGTCGTCGATTCATAATGAACTCAAAAGAATGGTGTTCCCTTCCCTATGAAATCTGTCTCTTAGATTGATTATTGTTATTTTCCATAAGTTGAGTTAGTTGTTTCATCATTCTCATGAATGTTTCTATTCCAGCTTCTATTGGAGGGTTGTGAGCACATGGTCCATTATGGTCACCATTTTCACACTTCTTCCTATTTCCCACCATTTTCTAAAAGAATAAAACCATAGTGAGAAGTTTATTTCATAAACAAATTTTTAACAATAAAGTATTTTTTTGTCTTAAAACATCAGGCTTAAACATATTATTCTTTAAAAACAATTACATTTCTCTATAAATTCTTCATAATGATTCATAAAAATCTTATGATTAACCAAAAATATCCCCCATGAGTTAAAAACCAGAAGTGAAGCAAGGCCTATTGTCGTGCACTAGTTCCTATTTGTGTCTAGCTCAAAGTGGTTCTTTCAGGTTTCACCCATAGATACATCTGTGCCAGAGCCACATACACTTGTTCATATCTGGACAATGATTTATTTGTTTAGAAACAACTTAATTAATATTTCACCAAGAAACTAGGATGTTATTCCTTTATTTAAACTTTTTTATAGGGTTCTTCCAAAAGTTTTAATAAACTGTTTTTTAAAAATAACTAACCTATCCTTTGATATCAACATTGAAATCCCACCTTATTATTACAAAACAATTCATTACATTTTACAAATAGAGGATCTTTAAAGTCTAGTGTCTTGGAAATAAGGTACATAAGACATGAAAACATATAAAAATATTTCAATCACTTTAAAAACATTCTTTAAAGGTTCATCCTAATAATAATTACTACATCTCATATCCTGGAGATATAAATCAAAGGAAAGGGTGATCAGAAGGCCCAATAAGGGAAACAAGTGAAACATTTTACATGTGAACTTGTGTGATATCAATATGAACATGGGGAATATCATAAAGATATGATAAAAAGGCATATAATAATAACAATAACATTAAACATAACTTCAAAATGTGGCTAAAACATTTAATTTAGACATTCATAAGCATATCATCAAGGTCCATCCTCAATCTTCCACAAACTTTACCAAGGTTATTCACCAAGGTTTTATAAAACTTTTCATCTTTGGAGATTAATTTATTTACTGAATTAATTGGAGCATTATCCACATGGACCCTTAATATGTTTTTATTTTCAAGTGATCCACATATATCAAAATCAAGCATTTCATAAATATCCCAATGATAATAAAAGGAATGGGTTTCATATCAAAATTCTGATGTTTTAAAAAGTGCTTAAAAACAAGATCATTATGTCATATATAACCCACAGAAAGGGAATGAGGGTTTTATGTGTGTAAATTATAGAATCAAATATATCATTTTTATGTCATGATTAATACAAATAGAAATGAAATAGGTTTGGTTATCGTAACAACCCAATATTTTTCAATGGAAATTCCTTTCCTATAAATATTTCATAATGAACTACTAAGTTCTATGTGACCCTTAAAACATATGTTTTTCACTTCTGTGATGTGAATTTCTAAAATCCGACATACATGGTTGTGATCAGTAAGTTATTTGGAGTCTGATAAAAAAACTTAATTTTTGGTGAATAGTAACCTACCCTTAATAATAGTAACATACCCTAATGAATAGTGATATACCATAATGAATATTAACCATACCTATGCTAGTATATAAATAATAATCAAGTGGAAGTATGATATACCGATTCATTTGAATAAGTAAATAAATGTTTTAAAACTGTTGTTTATAAAATAAATCAGTATTTTAATTAAAAATTAAAATAATCATATTTAGAAAATTATTTTTTAAAAATGGAATTTATTTTTGGATTCTAAAAATTGAAAAATTATTGCAGTGAATTTTTGGGATTTTTTTGATATTCTCGAATTTTTTATGAATAGTAAAATACCATAATTTACCAAATAAGCTAAATACAATAATTATAGAGTCATATATGATGTTATGCGGATGTAAGCCCAATTGATTCAGATTCACATGATACAATTACTATTATTGGTCCAGGAAGACTCAATATTCCTTGTCATGTCAAAAAATAAAAAATTAATGAATATAAAATTGAGAAATCCCCTCTCCCCTCCACTATAAAACCTCCCATCACTCCCTCTTCTCTTCACTCCTATCAAGACTTCTCCCTTCTCAAAATTCTATCCAAATATCCTCTCAACCTCCCCTCCCACGTCTAGTAAGCCTTGGTCTCATAAAAAGACCAAATCCTCTCCCTTAAAGAGGCTCTCAAGGAAGTTTGGTTCAAGAGGTAAATTCCTCTTTTTAATTCTTTGTCTTTCCTTTCCAATTCATTTGTTTTATTTTTCTCTTATTACCTCTCCTTATCCAAATTTTGTGATGAATCTAGTACCTTACATGTAATTTAATGTTTTTATTATAGTGGAATAATTTATCATCATCTCTTCCTTTTATCTTTTTTTATACTAGTAGCAAGAACCCCATCTGAGATGTGTCAATTTACCACATTCAAGGACGATGGGATTTCGATTTCTATTATCATTCTCAATTATATTCATGAAACCATAATTTTTATGGTTGAACAATATTATTATATGTTTAATATTCCCTATTTAAGGTTTTGTAATCTCTTTGTACAAATGGTATTATGTTACAAAGAAAAATGAGTTTGTTGCAATCAAAACCCACAAATTAACTGAAACAGTTATCATTAAAGTTCTATATAATAATTCATCCTCATTCCATGTAACCAAGATATATTAATGACCAATAAAAACAATGGATGATAAAAATTAATATTTGAATTCAATTCTTGATATTTACATCCATTCAACATGAACTCCATTACATAAGAACAAGTGAACCGATTATGAAAATAAAGAAAACGAACACTGCAGAATCACGAAATTCAATATAGTAACTTATAAATAAGGAAATAAATGAACTGAAAATAATTATTATAAACAAAATAAATTTCTAATAGGTTCTTTAATCGGTTATTAATAGGTATAATTTCATATTCTAGGTTCTTAAGTTCAAGAGCGGAACGTGTTCGGATTTAAGGTAAGGGTTTTTTCACCCGAAATTCCATTTTCACTCGGGTTGCTTTTGTTGAATATTACCTCAATAAAACACTTATGTGTTATTATATAATCCTAAATAATTATTTTTTTGGGTTATATATTTGTTTTACAACCAAAACCTTTCATTATTTTATGGATGGTTACATGTTTTAAAAGGAACTTTTGAAATTGTTTCCTCAAAACAAGCCTGATCCAATGGAATTTATCTAATTCATACCTATTTTAAAGGGCACTATATAATAATTTTTATGAAACAATTATATTTATAAAATAACTAATTTTATTATTAAAATACTATCTTACTTCACTTCTGGTTTTATACATATATTTTTCCAAAAAAACTCCTCTTTTCCAAGTAAGGGAGTATTTATCTCAAGATTTACTTGAAGATTTTATAAGAGTATCTTCATCTATTTGAACACTCTTGTTGATTCTTATATATTATTGGGATTATAATTCCATGTTATCATGTAAAATATTTAATTTAATTCTTCATGATTATTTTGTCTATTGATATGCAATCTTAAAAACATTCATCAGTTTACTTCGAATGGTTTGTGCTTTGGCTTATTTTTTGGGGAAAGCTGTTTATATTTCATATATTAGTTTCAATTTAAATGTGTATGTTGTTTATGTTTGTCTGAATTTATATGAGGAATGCATTGGAAATATTAGTTGTTGAGTGGGGCCCACTATATCCCCATGGGGCATTGGTGGGTCTCACGAAACTAACTATGGTCTTGGCACAAGGCCTTGACAAAATGATTATTTATTGTCTTGGTACGAGGAATTGAAAATATATTTATGCTATTCAGAATTATGAATTACCTCATTATGAAAATATTATTGATTGTTCATGTGGTTATTTGACTAGTATAATACCCATGATTATGTTATGTTATGGAAATATTTACTCTGCTCGTTTTTCTGCCATATTATGTTCATGTTTATTATTGGAGGCATGTGTTTTCCATTATTCACCATATATAATGTTTCTATTGTCTTCTACTATATTTCTTACCATTAATGGGAATTTGAGGTCACCCCTTTATTATGTTTCATTTTCTCAGGACATGAATAAGCTTATTATGAATGACATACTGAAATAACATAGGATTTATGGATGTTGTCTAAGAAGTTTATTTCTTGTATTTCTTTTCATGTTCTAATGTTTAACTAATGAATGAATCTAGTTTCCAATAATACTAAACTACTTAGTCCTTCAGAATGCTTATTCTTTTTTTGTATGCCAATGTAATCAAATAAGGCACCAGCTCTCGGCAACTAGGGTTGGGTCCTTACAGTTGGTATCAAAGGAACTTTAGTAGAAAACATGGAAACTAGATTTAGAAAATGTAGATTAGGGAAGAGTCCCTAAGATAGTCTTTTAGGATACACATACAATAACATCCTAGTATTTTGGTAAAGAATAAATTTTGTGGATCTTTAAAGAAATACATCCCTGTCTAGATACAAGTAGGTAGAGGTTTCTATGGCATAGCTTTACCTAAGAGTGAAATCTCATAAAAGTAGTTTTAGGGGTATCCTGGAACAAGACAACAGGACTTGCTTCACTATTGGTTACGACACTCCCATGGGATATGCTTAAGATAATTTACATTTTCTTTACAAGCCATTATGGAGGATTTAAATGTAAATTTTTCCTCAACGATACCATGTTTATGATTAATAAATTAGATATGCGTAGAAATTCAATTAATGATGTGTATTTTTATACATTGAGATTATACATTATAATTCATACCCTAATCTAGTGTATGCTGTTATTTAGAAATAGCGCCTAGTGGAAGAAATGGAAACCACATGAATGCGTGTGTCCCATGTAGAAATTTCGCACCAATGCAAGATTATGTTGTTGGATCTGGTGTTGTGACTGGTTTGGAGAAACTTTTAACTATACTGGGATAACTTAATCATGTAATGAATAATAACCTTACATGTATGAATCATCCAGATCCACCGTGTGGAGGAGCTATGTTAGATCTCATTATGTGACAACAACATTCATCATTCAATGGGATTACTAACCCGTTAGAAGTAGAGAAGTGGATATGTTCCCTAGGCAAGATATTTCACGCTTTGGTATGTAATGAAAGAGAGAGGTTATCATGAATGTTTATCGTCTAACAGGAGATCCGGATCAGTAGTGGTCATTAATCAAAAATAAAAAGGAGGAGGAAGAAATAAAAGTGATGTAATGGAGGGATTTCATGGAAATATTCTTGGGAAAATATTTCTCTCGTGAATAGCGAGCAGATATGGAGAGGCAATTCATGAATTTTAGGCAGAAGAAGGATGAAAATATTTTCAAGTATGAAGCTAGACTTACAAGGCTAGAAAGACATGCTACAGACTACATATGTAATCCAAGGAGGAAAATTAATCAATTCTTTGATGGTTTGAAACCATTTCATTGAAGGGATCTAGTCTCCAAGAATTTCTCATCATATAAAGACATAGATTCATGTTCTATCAAGACGGAAACGAAATTCTCTATGTCTTATGACTTTAAGGGAAATTAAGAGAATAAGAGGGCTGCTAAAAACTCGGGGAAAGGAAATGAAAAAATGGGGAAGAAGGGAAGAGTTTAAATTCCATCATGAAGTAATTATGGGATGAAACACCCTGGAACTTTCCTAAAGGAAATGGGAGTCATTTTCAAGTGCAGAGAAAAAGGCCACCTATCTCAGGATTGTAAGGGGAAGTAAGAAGCTACCAATGTTCTATGCATTGATTTCAAGGATATGGGAAATTACGCACATTAATTTCCTAAGCATTAGGAAAATGCTCCCCAATGAAGGACAAGGGAGAAAGGTCAAGCTTATGCAGTCACAACCGTAGAGGTTGAAGTTCCTAACAAAATGGTGGAAGGTATATTGATTGTTTCATTCGACTTTTTCAATACATTATTTGATTTTAGATCATCACATTCATTTATATCTTCCCAGTATTACATGAAAATTAGATATGTAGACTTTTATTTAATAAAGGAGTTATCAATCAAAACCACTAGTGGATGTAGCATTGCAACAAAGGTGTGTCGATTAGTCCCTCTCATGAGACATAAATGTTCCCTAGTTTCTAACATTATCATTATACTAATGGTTGACTATGATATAATTCTCAGTATGAATTATCTATCAAATTACGATGTGAAGATCTATTTCAAGAAGAAGGAAGTTACAATTTTTTATAATGGTATAGAATCCCGTATTTTGAGAACAGAAACCTCACCATTTTATTCTCATCTAGATCCACCCCTAGTAGCTCTACTGAATTCAATTTTTAGAGAGGAATGAAATGAAATAAATTTGGGTGTGGAGATGAATTTATTTATAGAGGATGTAACTATTTTATTAGAATATGTTGACGTCTTTCCTGAGGATTTACCTGGACATCCTCCATAGTGGAAAATTGAGTTTTCCATTAACATAATTCTTAGTTCAGGGCTCAAATAAAACACCCCTTATAGAATGGCCACTCTAGAGTTAGTGGAACTAAATAAACAATTAGAGAAATTGAGTGATAAAGGATTTGTTAGACCAAGTGTTTCTCTATGGGGGGCCAATGTCCTCTTTGTCAAGAAGAACAATGGATCCATGAGATTGTGAATTGATTATAGAGAAATAAATTCTATTACAATAAATAATAAGTATCCTTTACCACAAATTGATGATTTATTTGATCAAATTCAGGGAGCCCAATATTTTTTGAAGGTTGATCTTCGATCTGGATATCATCAGTTTCTTGTGAGGAAGGAAGACAATCCAAAATCAACATTTCAAACTAGGTACTAGCTAGCATTTTGAGTTTACAATAATGCCTTTTGGACTAACTAATGCACCATATGTTTTCATGGATCACACGAATAGAGTCTTCAATGAATATTTTGATGAATTTTTAGTGGTGTTTATTTATGACATCCTAGTATACTCTAAAAACCATGAGGATCATGAAAATCACTTGCGGACTATTCAAAAGACACTTAGAAGAAATAAATTATATGAGAAGTTTAGAAAGTCAGGTTTTTGGCTCCAATCAGTCACCTTTCTGAGCCACGTTGTCTCTAAGGATGGAATATTTGTAGACCCTGTGAAGAAAAAGTTTGTGCAAGTATATCCTACTTCAATAAAAATAATATAGGTACATAGTTTTATTCGTTTTTCATGTTATTATCAGCGTTTCGTTCAGAACTTCACCCGTTTAGCCAACCCAATGACCAAGCTCACAAGAAAAGGGGTAAAGTTCATATAGACAAAATAATGTGAACAATATTTTGAATAATTGAAGAGTAGGTTAGGGAATGCTCAGATCCTAACCCTACCATTGGGGAATGATGGGTTTGTTATCTATAGCGACGCATCAAATAAAGGACTTGGTTGTTTCCTTATGTAGAATGATCGAGTGATCACCTATGCATCTGGGCAGCTAAAAATTCATGAACCAAACTATCCAACTCATGATCTTGAGTTAGAAGTGGTAATATTTTCTCTGAATATTTGGAGGCATTACCTCTAGGTTAAAATGTAAGATATATACAGATCATAAGAGTTTGAAATATATATTATCATAGAAATAACTCAATATGAGACAAAAGAGATTTATTGAGATACTCAAAGATTATGATTACACAATACACTACCACCTGGGGAAGGAAAATAAGGTAGCAGAGGATTTGAACATAAAGGATCATGGAGTTCTGAACAAGATAAAAGTTTAATGGGATCCTTTGTACATGGGTCCAGTAAAGATGGATATGGGAATTATCAATGAAGGTAAAACATCACACCATTTTCAAATGGTAGCCAAACCATCTTTACTGGAAAAGATAAAATATTATCAGGCTGATGATTAGGAGTTTCAAAAGAAAATTAAAGGTATAAATGATTGAATGTTGACAGACATTGTATTTGAAGGTTGAATTTTGAAATTATTTATGAGGATTTGTGTTCCTGTGATTCCTGAGCTAAAGAGGGAACTATTGGAGGATGATCATAGCTCTAATTTCTTTGTGCACCCTGGTAGCACAATGATGTATAGAGATCTAAAGGAGAATTTTTTATGAGAAAACATGAAGAGGGAGATTGTTGATTATTTTTCAGGATGTTTGGTGTGTCAACATGTGAAGTCTAGAAGACAACATCCTGGAGGAGTCATGAAACCCCTTCCTATTCCTATGTGTAAATGGTATGATATTACAGTGGCCTTTTTCATGGGACGTCCAAAGACTCTAAGAAATAATGATGAGATATGGGTCATTATTGACCATCTTACAAAAGCTACACATTTTCTTGCTATAAAAACAGATTTACCACTTGAACGTTTAACAAGTCCATATATTAATGATGTTGTAAGACTCCATGGTGTACCCTTATCAATTGTTTCGTATCGTGATCCCCATTTTACATCACAATTATGGAAAACTCTTCATAAAGCCCTAGATACTGATCTTTGTTTGAGTACTGCTTAAAACCCACAAACTTATAGACAATAAGAACAGACAAATCAAATATTAAGAGACAGGTTGAGGTCTTATTCACTTGACTTTCAAGGAATATGGGATGAGTATTTACCTCTCATAGAATTTTCCTATAACAAAGCTTCCATTCGAGTATTAAAAAAATCTCAAAGTAGGGAAAAGAACATTGATGATAACCGAAGGAAGGATTTTGAATTTTAAGTAGAAGATCATGTTTACATAATGGTGTCTCCATTGAAGGGTATTATGTGATTCGGTAAGAAGGGAAAATTAAGTCCTAGGTACATCAAATCTTTCAAAATTCTAGATCTAATTAAAGTTGTAGCTTACCATTTGGAAAACCTTCCAAGTCTCTCCAAAGTTCCCAATGTGTTCCACATGTCAATGTTAATGAAATACATTCCAGACACAACACATGTACTCACCTATGAAGAAATAGAACATGTTCCTGATCTATCTTATTTCGAAGAGCCTATCAAGATTCTTGATACCAGAGAAAAAGTATTGGGAAATCAAACAACTCGTTTGGTAAAGAATATTTGGAAGAACCATAAGATGGAAGATGCAACATGGGAGCCTGAGGATCTTATGTTGAAGACATACCCGAATCTTTTTAAGTAACATTTTATTAATTTCGAGGATAAAATTTTTGTAAGGAGGGGAGAGCGTAATGACCCAATATTTTTCAATGGAAATTCCTTTCTTATAAATATGTCATAATGAAATACTAAGTTCTATGTGACCCTGAAAACATAATTTTGTCACGTCTGTGATGTGAATTTCGAAATTCTGACATACACGATTGCGATCATTAAGTTTTTTGGAGTCTGATAAGAAAAAAATAATTTCTGGTGAATAGTAACCTACCTTTATGAATAGTATCACACCCTTATGAATAGTGATATACCCTAATGAATAGTAACCTTACCAAGGATAATATATAAATAATTATCAAGTGGAAGTATGATATACCTATTCTTTGGAATAAGTAAATAAATGTTTTAAAACTGTTTTTTAGAATATATTATGCTTTTAATTAAATATAAAATTAATCATTTTTAGAAAATTATTTTTGAAAAATAAACTACATTTTTGGATTCTACATCTCAAAAAATGGTTATGGTGAATTTATGGGATTTTTTTGATATACTTGAAATTTTGATGAATAGTAAAATACAATAATTTAAAAAATAAGCTAAATACACTAATTATAGAGTCATGTATGATGTTCTATTGATGTAAGCCCAATTTATTCAGATTCACATTATAAATTACAATTCTTTGTCATGGAAGACTCACTATTCCTTGTCCTGTGGAGAAATAATAAATTAGTGAATATAAAATTGAGAAATCCCCTCTCCCCTCAACTATAAAAACGGCCCATCACTCCCTCTTCTCTTCACTCCTCTCAAGCCTTGTTCCTTCTCCAAATTCTTTCCAAATATCCTCCCAACCTCCTCTCCCACATACATCAAGCCATGGTCTCTTAAAAAGTCCAAAACCTCTCCTTTATGGAGGCTCTCAATGAAGTTTGTTTCAAGAGGTAAATTCCTCTTTTTAATTCTTTGTCTTTACATTCAAGTTCATTGGTAGAATTTTTCTATTATTACCTCTCCTTATCTAAATGATGTGATGACTCCAGTACCTTATATGTACTTGAATGTTTACATGATAGTGGAATAAGTTATCATCATCTCTTCAGTAATGTCCTGACCCCAGTTACCCAGAGTCATTTCGTTATTACATAATATTGGCATGATACAAAGAATCATGTCCCGAAAGACTGATCGGTTTAATATTATTAGAATCAAGATATATACATAATTTCAACATTACAACTTTAAAAAAAATACAACACTAATTTATTCCATTTGAATCATCTAATCCTCCTAGATTATGTCTGTAATTCACTCATAACTGACTTCTTTATATCCTTGGAAAATGAAACATAAAAAAGGTGTGAGCTCAAACGCTTAGTAAATGTTAGAAATATAGTAGAAGATTACATAAACATTAGGTATAAATAATAATTAAAAACACATTTCATTAAAAATATTAAACATGAACACTTTATGGAAGGAATATTATGTGAGTAAATAATTCCATAATAAAACATAATCATGGGTAGTCTACTAGTCGAATAACGACATGAACCATAAATATTATTTTCATAATGAGGTAATGTATAAACTGGAACATTCTGAAAAATTTTGTCAAGGCCTCGGCCAAGACCTCTAAAAATTATTAAGGCCTTCGCAAAAGCCATATATCAAAATTGGGAAAGGCATATGCCAATTCGATGTCTAATTGACTCATGGGACCTTCAGATGCACCAAGGAGATATAATGTGCTCCACTCGTCACTTACTAAGTCCAATACATTCCTCATAATAAAAGATTGAAACATAACATAAACATTCATATTAAAACTAGCATAAAAAATTACAATATTTTAACCATGAAAAATTAATGGTATAAAAATAATACATCCACAGTCAAATATATAACAAAACCTTCAATACAATATGAAAGATTTCTATCAAAAAAAATCAACTTCACACAAGTTTAAAATCCATCAAAAGATATTGACATAGATGAAATCAAAAAAAATTGAGAGATATAACTATTTATATTTTAAAATAATTTAGAAGTAATTTAATTATAGAAGAAAACATTTATATTCTTATAATCTTGTCAGGTATGCTTTCAAAGTTTTATAATGGTAGAAAATAGCTGCACCCATCGTATAAGTTAAAAAACATTCTTTCCTTAATTTTGTGGAAAAGGTCGTAAAGGTCCTTGTTTGGAAAAGAACAGAAAGATTCCTTTATAAACGTTTTATTAAAATTAAAACAAGGGTATAAATTAATTTAAACCATGGTCTATGAAATAGTAAAAATGTTTTCAAATATATTTTTAAGAAACAAACATGTTGATGATAAAGAGGTCCTAGTAGATACTCGCGTATAAACAACCTCGGATAATAAAGATATTGTGGAATTAACCCTTAACTTGTACTTTTCCATAGTCGATGGTATGTTAACCACATGTATAATAGTTAGAACATTGTTTTTAAATAAAACAATAACTATATATATAAATATGATATCATACACGATCCTCTAATATTTCATTCTTAATAATATTTCAATAGTATCATCATTTCAAGTGTTAACTGATTCGTTTTCATTTATATGCTTGGTTAAATAATACATGTTTTTTATGGATAGGATGTATTTTATTCATATATAAAATGATATTATGTTAACAAAAACTATTTTTAATTATAAAATGAAAATTATTCTTGATTGATTACGATGGGGAATGAATCTCATCGCGTTTGTGGAGATGGTAATCCGTACGTACGTACGAGCGACAATATCATTATATTGATGGTGAAATAGTATGTAATTGGATGTTATATCATATATAAATAATCATTAATATCATATATTTATTATTTACATCATTTATACTCATTATACCCATCAAAATATTGAAGTTTTTGAATAACAAATTACACCACGACGTGGAGACGGTAAGCTGTACGTACGCATGTATGGTGACTTTGTCATTTATAGGATGAATACAATAAAAAATTTGGTTGTACCATATTTTTAATAACATCACAGTATGTATATGGTACTGGATATATTAATTTTTTGTGGAAACAACAAATAAAGAGGGAGTGGACGAAGAAAAGAACATGGAAGAGGGTTGTGAAATTATTACCTCTTCTTCGGGTGTTTCCTTTTGAGTTGATCATAAGGGCTCCTTATGTTGGATATCTGATGAAATTAAAGTCTCTAGGTTTATGTTAGTGATGTTGGGAAGATATTTGGGTTGGGTTTGTATGAGCCAAATGGCTTTGGAGGTGTGAAATTAAGATAAGGGGAAGTACCCTTTTATAAAAGAGGTGAGGGTCATTATAGGAAAAAGCTTGAAATATTATTTTATATTAAAATAATTTTCAGTTAATAATTGCTTAAAAATGATTTAATTCGAGGATAAAGTGGGGATGGGTCGAAAACCTCTCAACCAATAGGTTTTATACAGGTTTAAGTCACCATATTAACCTTATCTTTTAGATTAAACTCTTAGTTAAATAGTTTGACATTTACCATTTCTCTTTGTATTTTTATATTATATGGTTAATGAACATACTATAAACTACCAAGAGAACCCCAAGTGGTTAATTATTGATATATATAACCTTATATAATTAATTTTTCCAATCCTTATATTTTTAGGAAAATTATATCAATTAATAATAAAGTATTTTTTTTGAAAACACAATTATGTCAATTTTGAAACTATTTAGTGTTTGATTATTTTGAAATCCATAAAAACTTTATCAATTACAATAAAATTTATTTATTCAACCCTAAAATGTCATATTAAATTATAAAATTAGTGAAATTTATCATAATTCTCAATTTACATTTATTTGGATATTTATAATGTCAATTATGTTAATATTTTTTTATTAAGGTAATTATTGCATCATCATTGTGTCATAAATAAATTAAATTATTTAATGTCTAAAAATTATAAATAAAATTAAATTATGTAGTAAATATTTTTATATTAATAATGAATATTTATAGTCTAATTTATATTGTGTTTAACCTTATATTAAAAATGTTTTGGTTATTAAACATTGAATGTAACTCTTTTAACTCTTCTTTAAATAAAATAATAATAAATGTCCTAATCTATTTCATGTGAACCAAAAGGATCATATTTTATTTCTAACGTTTATTTTGGTAGAATTAAACTTATACAATCGAATTAGGACTTGTGTTATGGTAGTTATCAAATCATTTTTACCCTTAATTACCGTATTTACTTTTAACCGTGGTAAATAAAAGTCAAAAATTACTATTCACCAAAAATTATTTCCTTCTTATTGAACCAAATTTTACTTAATTATGTCAACCTTGTGTCTTAGATTTTTTAAATTCAACTCATTGAAGTAGTAAAATTAATTTTTATGAAAATTTGTAAATGCTCCTAGATGGTGGGTAGAAGACGGTAAAAAGTTAAATTAAATTTTATATATCTAAACTTATTATAAAATGACTCTAATTAAATAAATTGAACATATATAGGTATTATATCTATTTTTACATAAAATAAATTAAAATAAAATAACAAATTACTTAAATAAAAAAGTTGATTTTAAACAATAACACAATGTTTTTCACTATTCATCAAAAATTGAATGTTTTTAGAAAAATATCAAAAATTCACCCTATGCTAATTTTCATATTCCGAATTCAAAATTTAAGTCCATATTGGAAAATAGAATTTATAAAATTTAAAAAATTGGGTATTACTACTCATAACGGCTAGATCGATTGGTCGTGGTGTGTTAAAACTCCATGTTGTGTACAACGCAAGTTACTGCATTATTCAAAGGGAAACGTACCAGGGAAGCTTGGTGTGTTACATTCTACCCAGCTTAAAATAATTTTTCATAGATATTTCTATAATATTACTGAATAAAAATATTCGGGTGGTTCTTCATCATATGTTCCTCGAGTGCCCAAGTTGCCTCTTCCATCTTGTGATTTCTCTACAGAACATTCACCAGACGAGTCGTCTGGTTTCTCAACACCTGGTCTCTAGTATCAAGAATTCTGATAGGCAGTTTACAATAAGACAGATCGGGTTCTAGTTCTAATTCTTCATAGGTGAGTACATGCATTGGGTCAGGCATTTATTCTCCCAATAATGATACGTGAAACACATCATGAACTTTGCAAATACTTGGAGGCATTTCCAAACGATAAGGTACAACTGCAATTCGGTCTAGAATTTTGAAAGGTGTGATGTACCTAGGACCCAATTTAGCCTTCTTACCAAAACATATAACACCCTTCCATGGATATACCTTCATGAAAACACGGTCTCCTACATGAAATTACAAATCCTTCCTTTGTTTATCGACATTGCTCTTTTTCCAACATTTGGCTACTTTGATGTGGGTTTGGATAATTTTAACCTTTTCCATTGTTTCCTCAACAAGTTTTGAGCCTAAAAATTTTCTTTCCCCAAAATCATCCCAAAAAGTTGGTGTGTGACATATCTTTCTGTATAATAACTTATATGGTGCCATCTAAATACTTGAATGAAATCTATTATTATAGAAAAATTCTACCAGAGGTAAATATTGATCCCACATACCTTGAAAGTCAAGTGAGAAAGATCTAAACATGTCTTCTAAGGTTTTAATAGTCCGTTCTGATTTTCTATTGGTTTGAGGGTGGTAGGAATTTTTCAAATGATGTTCAGTATCCAAGGCCTTTTGAAGAAATTTCTAGAATATTGATTTAAAATAGGGATCATGATCAGAAACAATTGATAGGGGTACTCTATGAAGTCTTACAACATCATTAATAAATATTCTTTCTAGCCGTTCAAGTGGTAAATCTTATCTTACAGCAAGAAAATGCCTTGAATTGGTATGATGATCAACAATGACCCATACTGCCTCATTCATTCTAGGAGTGTTTGGTAGTCCCCTGACAAAGTCCATTGTAATATCATCCTATTTCCACTCAGGTATGGGAATATATTTCATGATTCCTCTAGAATGTTTTCTTCTAGCTTTCACTTGATGAAAAACCATACATCCTGACACATAATCAGCAACCTATCCCTTATTTTTGTCCCACAAAAAATATTCTTCCAAATCTCAATACATCTTGGTGCTCCCAAGGTGTATAGAGAAACTCAAGCGATGGGCATCATCCAACAATTCTCTTTTTAGATTAGGTATATCTGGAACACAAACTCTTTTCCCAAATTTCAAAAATGCATCTTCATATATGAAGTTACTCAATCTCACATCTTTCATAGCTTTAATCTTCTTTTGAAAATACTAATCATCAGTCTGAGAACTTTTTATCCTTTCTAATAATGATGGTCGGGAAACCATTTGAAAGAGTATGGATGTTTCACCTTCCATGGTAATTTCCATATCAATCTTTACTAGATCCCTGAAAATAGGACCCCTTTCAACTCTTATCTTGTTCAAAAATCCATGATTCATTATTCTTAAATCCTCTGCCACCTTATTTTCCTTCCCTGTGTGGTAGTTTATAGTGAAATTATAATCCTTGAATAGTTTATGCCATCGTATTTACCTCATGTTGAGTTCTTTCTATGAGAAAATATACTTCAAAATCTTATGATTAGTATAATTCTCACATTTTTCACCATACAGATAGTTTCTCTATATTTTTAGAGCAAAAATTATAGATGCTAACTCAAGATCATGAGGGGGACAATTTTTCTCATGAATTTTTAGTTGTCGTGATGCATTGGAAATAACTCTATCATTATGCATAATGACACAAAAAGTATATTCTTTGATGCATCACTATAAATAACAAACCCTTAATTCCCCAATGGTAGAGTCAATATAGGATCATTGACTAATATCCTCTTCAGTTATTCAAAATAGTATTCACACTCTTTTTTCCAAACAAATTTAACCCCTTCACATGGGATCTTGGTTAATGGGTTAGCCAACCGGGTAAAATTATGGACGAAACGTCGATAATAACCTACTAAACCAATAAAACTGTGTACCTCAGTTATACTCATCAGTGTTGTCCATTCTTGGATTGCCTTAGTCTTTAAAGGATCAACATAGATTCCATCCTTAGAGACAATATGGCCAAGAAAAGAAAAATCTTGAAGCCAGAATTCACAGTTGTTAAACATCCCACATAATTCATTTCTTCTAATGGTTTTTATAATAGTGAAAAAGTGATTTTTATGATCTTCATAGATATTTTAGTAAAACTAGATATTATCAATAAATTCCACTATAAAGACATCAAGATATTCCTTTAAAACACCATTCATTAGATCCATGAAAATAGAGGGTGCATTAGTCATCCCAAAAGGCATTACTATAAACTCGTAATGCCCATACCTGGTTCGAAATGTTGTCTTCAGAATGTCTTCCTTCTTCACGAATAACTGATAGTATACAGATCAAAGTCCAATCATTGATAAATATTTAGATCTATTAAGTTGATCGAATAAATCATCAATATGGGGTAGGGGATACATGTTCTTTACTGATATAGAATTGATCGCCCTGTATTCAATGCACAACCTCATAGATCCATCTTTCTTCTTAACAAAATTGACAGAGACTCCCCATGGAGAAACACTAGGGAGAATAAATCTCTTTTTACTCAATTCCTCAAGTATTTTCTTTAGTTCCACTAATTCCACAGTATCCATTCTATAAGGGGTCATCAATATGGGCCATGAACCAGGAATTAAGTCAATGGAAAACACAATTTCTCATTCTAGATGATGTCCAGGTAAATCCTCAGGAAACACATCAACATATTCATGCACAATAGGTACATACTCTATTTGAACATTCCTTTCCTCGCCTATAGTTATTTCATTCTATCCCCCACCCCAATAATTGAATTTAGTAGTGCTACTAGGGGTGGATCTAGATAAGAATTAGATGGTGATGTTTCTTCTCTAAAGATAAGGTATGCTTTATCATCATCGAAAATTGTAACCTCCTTCTTCTTATAATAAATTTTCTCATCATGGTCGGAAAGAGAATTTATACCAAGGATTATATCAAATACAATCATGGGTATTACAATGATATCAGTGGATAAAGAACATTTATATGCCTTAATGGAAACTGATTCACAAAACTTTGTTACAATGAAACTTCCCTTAGGATTTTTGACTCACAACTCCCTTGTTAAATCAAATTGGAAATATCTAATTTTCATAGGAAACTGGGAAGATATGAAACAATGCGATGATCCAGAATCAAATAATGTACTGGCTAAACTTGAGAAAACCATTAAATTACATGCCGCCATGTCTTTCAGAGCTTCAACCTCAGTGGTAGTGATTTCATAAGCTTGGCCTTGCCCCTTGGCCTTTTCCGAGGTAAGTTTCCTTGGTACTTAGGAAATTCATTTGCATAATGTCCCATCTCCCTAAAATTGTAGCATTAATCATTTGTATATTCTTTCTTCCCCTTATAATCACCAGCAAGAAGATCTTTTTGTCCCCATTTGTATCATACTCCTTTTCCTTTTAGATAGGCACCAGGGTGCTTCCTTTCACAATTATCACTGGGTGGAAATTCAAATCTTCCCTTCTTCCTTGTTTCTTTATTTCCATTCCCAGTGTGTTCAACAGATCTCATCTTCTTTTTATTCTCTTTAGCGTCGTAAGACATAGTGGATTTCTTTTCTATCTTGATAGCACATGAGACAATATATTTGTATGATGAGAAGGATTGCGAGACTAATGATCGACAGAGAAATGGTTTTAACCCATAAAATAAATGATCAATATTACTTATTAGGTTACATATATAATCTATAGCATGCCTTTCTAACCTTTGAAAGTTAGCTTTATACTTTGTGACATTCTCATCCTCTTTTTTCCTCAGACTTCGAAATTTCATTTTCATATCTGATAGATGGCCACGAGAAAAATATTTTTCTAAGAAAAGATCTTTAAACTATCTCCATTCCATACATTATACTTCTTCATACTCCTTTTTGTTTTGAATTATTGACAAGCATTAATCTGCATCTCCCGTGAGGCGATAAACTATAATGAAATTTTTTTCCCTTTCGCTACTCCCCAAAGAATGAAATACATTATCTAAGGAACATATCCATTTCTTAGCTAAAAATGGATTTGTAGACCAATTAGATGTTGGAGGTTGCTGCCTCATGAAGCAGTCTAACATTGATCCTCCACATTGTGGATCAGGGTTCTCTATAGGTGTGAGGTTAATATTTATAACTTGAGGGAGTTGTCCTAGTATGGTGACAAGCTGATCAGCACCAGTTGCATCACCAGTTCCACTATAATTATCTTGAGTGGGAGGGAAGCCCCTAAATTTATTTTTTGCATTGATATGATTTCAATTCCTTCTTCTAAGCACCATTTCTAAACAAGGACATACACTAGATTAGTTTTTGAATCACAATACGTAATTCAAAACTGGTAAAACACTTAACATAAATTGAATAGTTTTTTGATATAATCCATAATCATAAAAAATGTTTTCATTCAGGAATTATATACTCATAAATCCTTTATAATGGTTTGTATAGAAAAATGTGAATTATCCTAATCATATCCCCCAGGATTGTCATAACCAAGAGTGCAGAATGGCCCGTTGTCATGTACCAGGATACCCCAGGTCATGCCCGAAACTCTTTTTCTGAGTTTTCAATCCTAGGTACATATGTGCTAGAGCCACCTATACCTAAAAGTCCCTCATAAATAACTTTTTCATTTTTTTGGAAAATGATACATAAGAAAGGGGTGAGGTTAAACACCCATTAAGAGTATGCAATATAGCAGAAGATAACATAAACATTAGGCATGGAGAATATTCGAAAACACATGCCTTTACAAATAATAAACATATAGAATTTATGGAAGGAAAATGAGATGAGTAAATAATTCCATAAAAACATAATCACTGTTATTCTACTAGTAAAATAACCACATGTATCATCAATATTATTTCCATAATGAGGGAACGTATAATGTGGGACATTCTGAAACATTTTTTCAAGGCCTCAACCAAGACTTCTGAAAATGATTAAGGCCTCGACCAAAACCACATATAAAAATTGGGAAAGGCCTCAACCAATTCCACATCTAATTGTCTCATGAGACCTATCGATGCCTCGAGGAGCTATAGCAGGCGCCACCCATCCCATACTAAGTCTAATACATTCCCCATATGAAAAGTTTGAATGATAACATAAACATTCATTTTAAAACAAGCATAAGAAGTTTCATTACTTTAACCATAAACCATTAATGGTATAAGAATAATACATACACTGTAAAATATATCAAAAAACCTTCAATACAATATGGAGGATTTGTATCACAATAATTCAACATCAGAAAAGTTTAAAATCCATCAAAGGATATTGAAATAGATGAATTCAAAAAATTTTGAGAGAGATATATATTTCTATTTTGAAATCATTTAGAAGTCATTTAATTATAAAGGAAAGAATTTATATTATTATAATCTTTTAAGGGAAGCTTATAAGGTGTTATAATGGTAGAAAAAAGCCACACCCACCATATAAATTAAAAAAACATTCTTTCCTTAATTTTTTTGAAAAGGTCCTAAAGGTCCTTGTTTGCAAAATGACGGAACGATTCCTTTATAACAATTTTATAAAAATTAAAACAAGTGTATAAATGAATTTAACCCATAGTATAAGAAATAGTAATTTTTTTTTGAAGATTATTTTTAAGAAACATGGATGTGGATGATAAAGAGGTCCTAGGAGATATTCACGTATAAACAACCTCGGATAATTAAGAGATTGGGGAATTATCCCTTACCTTGTAATTTTCCTTAGTAAATGGTATGATAACCTCCTGTATAAAAGTTAAAATATTATTATAAAATTATGAAAGAACTATATACATAAATATGATATCATATATGATCCTCTAATATTTCTTTGTTAATAATATTTCAGTAGTTTCATCATTTCAGGTGTCAACTGATTTTTTTTCATTATATGATTTGTTACGTAAGCCATGTTTGTTATGTATAGGATGTATTTGATTAATATAGAAAATGATATTATGTTCATAAACATTATTTTTTATCATAAAATGAACATTATTCTTGAATGATTACGATGGGGAATGAATCTCATCGCGTTCATGGAGACGGTAATCTGTACGTATGCACGAGGTACAATATCATTATATTGATGGTGAAATCATATGTAATTGGATGGTATATCATATATACAGAATAATTAACATGTTATATATATTATTTACATTATTTATACTCATTATTATACCAATCCAAAAAATGAAGTTTTTTAATAACAAACTACACCACGACGTGGAGACGGTAAGCCGTACGTACACACGTATGGTGATTTTGTCATTTATAGGATGGATAAAATAAATAATATGGTTGTACCATATTTATAATAACATCACAGTATATATAAGGTACTTGAATTATTATTTTGGTATGGAAACAAAAAATAAAGAGGGAGTGGAAGAAGAAAAGAACTTGAATGAGGGTGGTGAAATTATTTGCTCTTCTTCGGGTGTTTCCTTTTGAGTTGATCAAAACGTCTCCTTAAGTTGGCTTTCTGATCAATGTAATGGCTTTATGTTGAATTTAGGGAATTTATGAAGATATTTGGGTAGGTTTGTTCCGAGAAAAATGGCTTGGTAGGTGTGAAATTAAGATAAGGGGAAGTACTCTTTTATAATAGAGGTGAGGGTCACTTTAGAAAAAACATGAAATATTATTTTATAATGAATTTATTTTCGGTTTATAATGGCTCCAAAAAAATTTATTTTGACAATAAGGTGGGGATGGGTCGAAAAAGTCTCATCTAATAGGTTTTATAGAGGATACGTCACCATATTAACCTTATCTTTTAGATTTAACTCCTAGTTAAATAGTTTGACATTTACCATGTCTCTTTGTATTTTTATAATATATGGTTCATAAATTCACTATAATATTTCAAGTGAATACCAAGTTGTTTATTATTAATATATCTAACCTCATATTAGTCCTTTGGCTGAACCTTATATTTTTAGGAATATTATATCAATTAATAATAAAGTATTTTTTTAAAACTCAATTATGTCAATTTTGACACTGTTTAGTAGTTGATTTTTTTGAAAGCCATAAATACTTTATCACTTCAAATAAATTTTATTTAATCTACCCTAAAAAGTCATATTAACCTATAAAATTAGGGGAATTCATCTGAAGTCTCAATTTACTTGTATTTAGATATTTATAATATTAATTATTTTAATATTTCATTATTATGGTAATTACTGCGTCATCATTGTGTCATAAATAAATTCAATTATTTAATCTCTAAAAATTATAAATAAAATAAAATTATATATTAAATTTTTTATATTTATAATGAATATTTATAGTCGAATTTATATTATGTGTAACTCTATATTTAAAATGGTTTAGTTATTTAACTTTGAATTTAACTCTTTCAACTCTTCTTTAAATAAAATATAAATAAATGTTCTAATATTATCCAAGTGGACCAAATGAATCATATTTTATTCCTAAGGTTGTTTTTGGTCGAATTAAACTTATTCAATAGAATTAGGACATGTGTTAGGTTAATTATAATATCATTTTTACCCTTAATTACCCTATTTACTTTAAACCGCGGTAAAGAAAAGTCAAAATTTATTATTCATCAAAAATTATTTTCATCTTATTGAACCACATTTTACATACTGATGTCATCCTTGTTTCTTGGATTTTTTAAATTCAACTCACAAAAGCGATAAAATTAGGTTTTATATAAATTTGTAAATGCTCCTAGAAGGTGGGTAAAAGACAGTAATAAGTTCAATAAAATTTTATATATCGAAACATATTATAAAATGACTCTAACTAATTACATTGAAAGTATATAGGTTTTATGTATCTAGTTTTACATAAAATAAATTAAAGTAAAATAACTAATTACTTTAATAAAAAACTAGTTTTAAACAATAATGCAGTGTTTTTCACTATTCATCAAAAATTGAATGTTTTTGGAAAAATACCAAAAATTCACCCTAACATAATTTCAATATTCCAAATTCAAAAATGAAGTCCATATTGAAAAATAAAATTTCTAGAATTTCAAAACATGGGTATTAATATTCATAACAGCTAGTTCGATTGGTCGTGGTGTGTTAAAACTCTATGTTGTTTACAACACAAGCTACGAAATTATTTAAAGGGAAACATACCATGGACGCTTGGGGTTTTACTTATTACTTTTACTTTATTTTATACTAGTAGCAAGGACACCATCTGAGATGTGTCAATTTACTATATTCAAGGACGATGGGATTTTGAAATCTATTATCATTCTCAATTATGGTCATGAAATCATTCTTTTTTTGGTTGAACTAGATTATTATATATTTAATATATCATATTTAAGGTTATGTAATCCCTTTGTACAAATGGTATTAAGTTACAAATAAAAATGAGTTCCTTATAATCAAAACCCACAAATTAACCGAAATAGTCATCATTAATGTTCTATTTAATAATTCATCCTCATGCCATGTAACCAAGTTATATAAATGACTTATAACAACTATGGATGATCATAAATAATATATGAATTCAATTCGATATATTTAAATCCATTCCACATGAACCCCATTACTTAAGAACAAGTGATCCGATTATGAAAATGAAGAAAATGAACACTGCAGAACGACAAAATTAAATATAATAACTTATCAATAAGGGAATAAATGAACTGAATAGAAATATTATAAAATAAATAGATGTATAATATGATCTTAAATAGGTTCTTAATGGGTATAATTTCATATTCCATGAGCTTAATTTTAAGAGCGGAACATGTTCAGATTTAAGGTATGGGTTTTTCCACAAGAACATCCATTTTCATTCGGGTTAATTTTGTTTCCTATTACCTCAATGAAACTCTTGTGTATTGTTATTTCCTCCTGAAAACGTATGTGTGTGGGTTATATATATGTTTCACAACCAGAATATTTCCTTATTTTATGGATGGTTACACGTTTTAAAAGGAAATTGTTTCTGAAATACAAGCCTAATCCAAGGGAATTTATCTAATTCTTACATATTTTAAATGAAACTCTATAATTATTTTTTGGAAACCATTATATTTATAAAATCACTAATTTTATTATGAAAATACAATCTTACTTCACTTATGGTGTTATAAAAATATTTTTCCAATAGAAGTCTTCTTTTCCATGTAATGGAGTATTTATCTCAAGATTCAGTCAAAGATTTTATAAGAGTATCTTCATCTATTTTAGCACTCTTGTGGGTTCATTTGTATTATTGGGATTAGTATGCCAATTTATCATCTAACATATTTAATTTAATTGTTTATGATTATTTTGGCAATTGATGTTCTCTCTTAAAACCATTCATCAGTTTACTTCGAATGGTTTGTGATTTTGCTTAATGTTCCGGGAAATATATTTACAATTCATATATTAGTTTCAATTTGAATATGTATATTGTTTATGTTTATCCCCATTAATATAAGGAATTAATTGGATATAGTAAGTGTTAGATGGTGGATTCTATAGCTCCTCGGTTCATCGAAAGGTCTCATGAGATAAACTACGGTCTTGGCACAAGGCCTTGACAAAATGATTATTTATAGTCTTGGCACATGGAATTGACATTATAGTTATGTTTTCCCACATTATGCATTCCCTCATTATGAAAATCGTATTTATGTTTAATGTGGTTATTCGAATAGTATAATACCCATGATTATGTTATGTTATGTCAATATTTACTCAACTCATTTTTCTTCCATATTATGTTCAAGTTTATTTTTAGAGGCATGTGTCTTCAAGTATTCACCATGTCAAATGTTTATATTATCTTCCGTTGTATTGCTTACCCTTAATGAGAATTTGAGCTCACCCCTTTATTATGTTTCATTTTATCAGGACATGAAGAATTTTATTATGAATTACATTATGAAATAACCTAAGAGTTATAGATGTTGTCTAAGAAGTTTCTATGTTGTATTTCTTTTCAAGTGGGAATGTTTAACTTATATACAAATCTTGTTTCCAATAATAATATACTACTCAGTACTTTGGGATTCTTATTCCTTGTTTGTATGAAAATGTAATAAAATAAGGCACCGAATCTAGGCAACTAGGGTCAGGTCCTTACAGTTATTCACATAAATAAAATAAGATAATTTCTTGAAAAAAAAGATAGATTTAGAGATGAAAATTATGCAGCATAACGACTATACAACATAGTTTTAGAAAAAAAATTAAAAAGAGAGTGTAAAAGGGTCTAACATCCGCAAATTAATCATAATAAATTAGATAGACATAATAAAATAGAAATAAGATCATGAAATTGATATTTTAATGACATACCACATCAAATGGAAACTTGAAAGAAAAGAGAAGATGCGATTTCTTTTACAAAACATTGGCATCCTTACCACATCACATAAAAATTCAAAAAATAATTTGATGAGAGAGAAAAGCTCCAATAAACATTTTTAAATAAATTGGATAGTAATAATTACATATATGAAAATACCCCAACATATGAAAATGGAAATTAATTAACATAACATAATAGATGTGGTTGACAAAAGAGGAGGGTGAAGGGTTCCCTTACCTTGAAGAGTAACTTCAAAAAATAAAAGGTGGCAACATTAGTGGGATTGAGGGAAACTTGGGCGGACTCATTAGATGGTAAGAATACCATGTATTTGTTTAGGAGTAATTTGGAATTAAAGGATTGAAGGAATGGGTTGGTATTTATAGAAAAAGTGATGGAATATTTTATTAATTTCCAAGGGACACCTCATTAGTGGTATTTGAAAACCATGGTCTTTCCCATGGTATTTACCCATAGTATTGTCCAAATGGGACACCTAATAACATATTTTATCCCTTTAGATTCAACCAAAAATATTACATCATGATTATATCATTAATGATGTCCTTAAACACACCGAAACTCAAAACTATATTTGTACTCTTCAATAAAAAACAAGACATTTTATAAAAATATCATAAATTTACACTAACCTAATATTGATGTTCTGAATTTATAAATGAACTCCATTTTATGAAAATAATTTTTTAATTATTAGATATTTAATTTTTATTTAAAATCATTATTTACCCAAATAATTAAAAATACTTTACTAATAATTTCTAAAATAGTTATTTACTTATGTTATTCTATCACATTACCATTCAAGATGCCTAAATTATTTTTATAATTCTCTAAGTGAGGTTAATATACCATTGGTCACATTACTATTCATAAGGGTACTATTAATATTAATAATTTACTATTCAAAAAAAATTATGTTGATCTTATTAGGCTCCAAATTTTGTATTTATCACAACTGTAGAAGACAATTTTTTGAAAATCATTTCACATTAATAATTTTATAAAATATAAAAAAAATATTTTAAAACACACCCTTTTTTATATTCCTTAATAATATAAAACATTAGAAAATTTATCCAATATTTATTTTAATGTTTTCAATTCAATTTTTTTACTATAATAAGAAATAATAATTATATTTATAAAAAAGTATTACACAAGGTAACTAATGCCACATTACATAGCCGCTTATAACACTTTCATAGGACATTAGAGTATGGTGTGCAAGGGTGATAGAAACTTGGGGAGGCTGAGACAACATTGCTCGAGTGGTGATTTCTATCAGCTTGAAATTATCCTAAATATGATTACATTCAAGCTTAATATATTGAAGTCCGGCTTAGGCTTGGTCCAAAGTAAAGCCTAGTGATGCTACCTCCTTCCCATGCTCTGACATATGGTCTTCGTATTGCCTGAGTCTACTGGATGAGTCCATCGACTCTTCTTTCTGTATGAATTAACCATGATCATTTGTATTTATAAACAATAATCATAACGTTAAGTGTATAGATTCCAATAGTCATATTTACCTACAATCATATAACAATTGAAACCCAATGGTATCATTTTAATTATTCTCACTTAATTTATAAAATGATATAGTTTTATTGTGTAAAAAATAAAATAAAACACAAATTCATGAAATAAATATTATTCAAAAGTTTAGGTCGTTATATTCTTCCCCCTTAAGAAATTTCATCCCCAAAATTTAAACTCAAACCCTATGAAGAGAAAAGTTGTGGATACTTCTACCTGATAGACTACTTAGGTTTACAGGTGGCTTCTTCACATTTTTGGTTCCTCCTCAACACCTTAACAAGGTGGGTAGTCTTGTTGCGTAGAACCTTATCTCTGTAATCCAAGATCTCCACCAGCTGATCCTCATAAAATAGGTATGTTCCAGTTACACCACCTCTATATTTAAAACACGTAAAGGTTCAGGTATGTACTTTCTCAAGAGAGATACATGGAAAACATCATGGACTTGTTCGATATTCGGATGAAGTGCAAGCCAATAGACCAATGCTCTTATGTGATCATAGACTTCACTGGGGCCAATGTACCTTGGGTTGTGATTTCATTTATTCTCGAACCTCATGAATCTACTCCTAGGTGAAATTAGACGATAGAATTTTTCACCAACATCAAACTTCATATCCATTCGATGATTTTTGACATAGAACTCTTACTGACTTTGAGTATCATTAATTTGTTTCTAGATGGCATGAATATTTTCTTCCATTTCATGCACAAGATCAGGCCCTAGAAGAATTCTCTCACCAGCTTCATCCCAATAATAAGGAGTTCTACATTTATTCCTATATAGAGCTTCATAGGGTTCCATTTGAATTATCGAATAGAAACTATTATTTTAAGGGAATTGACCTAGTGGGATATGTTGATCTTATCCACCATTAAATTCCATTGAGTATGTTATTTGCACTTACTCAAGTGTTTGAATAATCCTTTTAGACTGGCTATCATTTTGTGGGTGATATGTCATACTGAAATTCAATTTGTTACTTAGGTCATGTTGAATACATCTCCCTAATTTTGACATAGACCATGGATAATGATCAAATAAGATAGAAAGTGTAACTCCATTCATCCTTACTATTTCCTCCACCTAAATCATAGAAACTTGATCAATGGAGAAATCTTCTTGAATAGAGATAAAATAGGCAGTCTTGGTGAGATGTTCCACTATAACCCATGTCACAATGTTTACTTTGGATGTCCTTGGGAGATCACTGAAAAAGTCCATAGTGATATTGTTTCACTTCAATGATGGTTTGGGTAGTGGTTGTAATACCCCATTAAGAAGTTGTGGCTCTGTCTTCACTTGTAGACATACCAGGCACCTTGTAGTGTAGTCAACAATCTACCCTTTCATATTATCCCACTAATAATTATCATGAAGTTACCTATACATTTTCTTACATTCATGATGAATAGAGAAAGTATAGATATGAGATTCATCCATCAGGTCCTTCATTATTTCTAGAATAGATTGAACACAAAGCCTTGTATGACATTTTAGTACACCGTGTTGAAAAATATTAAACTCAAGAAGCTTCTCATCCTCCACAGCCTCAAAATTCATTTTTAACAAATGATATTATTTCTGAGCATTCTCGATCTTCTCTAGTAATGACAGTTGATAAATCATTTGGTATAGGGTTGATGATGTCCCTTCCCATATAATCCCAATGTACATTTTCACTAGGTCTTGTATGAAGCGATCTATTTGAAACCTCACCACGGATAGAACAACTTGGTCTTTTCTATGTAAAGCATCGGTGACTTTATTTTCTCTTCTAGGATGATAATGAATTAAACAATCATAGTCTTTACGAAGTTCCAACCATCTCCTATATCTCATGTTCAATTCCTTTTGTGAGAAAATATACTTCAAACTTTGGTGGTCTGTGTATATATCACATTTATCCCCATAAATATAGTGCCTCCATATCATCAGAGAATAAACAACTGCATCCAGCTCAAGATCATGTGTAGGATAGTTCTACTCATGAGTCTTCAACTGTTGATATGAATAAGAAATGAATTTTTCATTTTTCATTAGGACACACCCAAGACCCTTTAGATATAAATCACAAAAAATAATGATTTCTTCTCCACTGGAGGAAAGATTTAACGCAGGTTCAATAACCAATATCTTCTTCATCTCTTGGAAAAATTCAACATACTCCTTTATTTAGATGAACTTGAATCCTTTTCGATTTAACTTGGTTAATTGATTGAAAAGTTGCGAAACATTTTTCACAAAATTCTTATAATATCCCACTAATCCCAAGAAACTATGAATCTTGGTTATTTTTGTAGGTTGAGTCCACTCCTCTACAACCTTTTCCTTTTCTGGGTCAAATGTGATTCTCTAATTGGTTACAATGTTCCCCATGTATGAAACTTATTGTAACTAAAATCCACATTTTCTGAACTTTCCAAAAAGCCTTATATTTCTTAGTGTTTGTAAAATAACCCTTATTTGATCCTCATACTCCTCGCAACTTTTGGAATATATCAAAATATCATTAATAAAAACTACCACAAAGTTATTAAGGTATTTTTTAAATAATATATTCATAAAATACATGAAAATAGTAGGTGAATTAGTCCGCCCAAATGTCATAAGAACAAACTCATAATGCCCATATCATGATGATAAGGCAGTTTTTGGAATATCATCCTTCTTCACCCTCAATTGATGATAACCATATCGAAGATCAATCTTATTGAACAATTGATCCCCGTGAAGTTGGTCAAATAAGTCATCATTTCTTGGAAGAGGGTATTTGTTCTTCATGGTGATCCCATTCTATTCTCTATAATCAATGCATAGCTACATTGATACATCCTTATTCTTCGTAAAGAGAACATGTGCTCTCTAAGGATACACACTCTATCGAATAAACCCCTTCTCCAAAATATCTTGGAGTTGTTTCTTTAATTCCCCCAGCTCCACATTTTCTATGCTATATTGGATATTTGATATCGAATGAGATCCATGTACAAATTCAATGGAGGACTCTACCTCTCTTTCTGGGGGAGGTCTGAGAAACTTCTTAGTAAATATGTCAAAGTATTCTGGGATGATGGGTTCATTTCAATCCTTATACTCTCATTTACTTATATTTATTCACCAATAAACTCCATAAAAAAGGATATGGGTGGTTCTTCTGAAAAAAGATCTGGTTGACATATCTCTCCTTGGAAGATAACCATAGGTTTTCCATTTAAGACTACTGAGATTTCCTAGCTTCTGCATTTGATCTTAGCATTATACTTTAAGAGATAGTCTGACCCTAGTATAATTTCAAATTCCATCATGGGAATGACTACTATATTTGAGATAATATTGTGCTCACTAAAGTAAATAATAGTGTTTCTAAACACTGATGATGCTTGGATAATCCCAATAGGAGTCTAAAATAATAACTATACTTTTTGAAATTCATGGGTTGATTCTATAGTCCTTAAAAACATGGATGAAATAAAGGAATGCGTAGAACCAAAATAAAAAAAATTATTTTATAGCTTTGAGAGAACAACAAGTGTACCTTCCACCACATCATTTAGAGCTTCAACATTATCTTTCATGATATAAAAAGCACAACCTTTCTACATTGGCCTTTGCTGAGGCTAGAGGTGATTCCCCTCCATTGACATCATATTTGGATAGTGATTGGAAATTACCCAAGAAGTCCACACTTATAGCATTGGACATCAGGCAGGGAATTCACTATATTCCATTTTTTGGTAGTGTTGGGAATTTTATGCTTCACCTCACTAGGAAAATTCTGCAAAATATGGCCATCTTTTCCACACTTGCAGCACTACCCGCTCCTGAGTAGGCAGTTCCCCGAATACTTCTTCCCACATTTATTTCATGTGGGATGTTGCACTTTCTAGCCTCCTCTTCCCTGATCAAAACTCCTACCCAAGATCAGATCTATCAAGATCTTCTTATCATTCGATTTATGAGACCACTTCATCTCACCGAACTCCAGTTTTACTTTCATAGCACTTCGCACGATCTCCTGATATCTATCATAGTCTCAGTTAGCAAAATTCTTCCACGGATGAGGTGTTAGACCACCAAAGAGTCTATCAAACTTCCCACTATGATACATTACATAGCTTGAGGTGTAATGAGAATTTATTTTTAGTTTTATCTCACAGTTTCCAACATATTAATTCTTTTTCTATATCAGATCAAGAAACTGCTCTCCCTTTTTTGTTCTCAACGAATGAGGGAAATTATTATTAAATAAGATCCCTCTAAAATCTTCCCAATCCATAGCTTCTACATCCACTCTTGGAATCATGTTTGTAATTAGTTCCCACCACCGATTATCTTCTCTCTCTAAACAGTAAACAACCAAGGTGACCTTCGCTTGTTTTGAATAGTGGAGCATAGAAAATATCTTCTCGGTAGAGGTGATCTATTTTTCAGCAATCAATGGGTTGGTTGATCCAATGAAGGTTGGTGTTCATCGATGCATAGGGGACTCAATTTAATGATTATCCCTTCATAATTAAATTATTCTCTCATTTTGGTTCATTTTATTTCCCATAACTTGAGTCATTTGGTTTATCATTCTCATGACTATTTCTATTCATGCATCCATCAGTGGGCTGTTAGCACATGGTCCAATACGGTCACAATTTGCATGATTCCTCCTATTGCCTACCATTTTCTAAAATAATAAAACCTTAGTGTGAAGCTCATTTCATTTAAAATTATTTTAACTATAAATGAATTTTATGTTTGAAAACATCATGCTTAAACATATTATTCTTTAACTAAAATTAAATTTCTCTATAAATCCTTCATAATGATTTATAAAAATCTTGTGATTAACCAAACATATCCCTTGGGAGTGTCAAACCCAGAGTGCCGCAACGCACTTTCCCAGGCACCAGTTCCGATTTTGAGTCTATATTAAAAAGGTGTTCGCAGGTTTTACCCCAAGATATATATGTTCCAGATCCACTTCTACTTGTTCATATCCGGACAGGGATTTATATGTTCGGAAACCACTTACTTAATATTTCACCAAAATATCATAAATTATTTACAATAATTATACATTTATATAGGGTTATTCCTAAATTTAATATATCCTAATTTCCATAAATAACTAAACTATCCTTTAATACCAAAAATGACATCCCACCATCTTAGTACATAACTTTTTATTACATTTCACAAAAATATGATCTTTAAAGTCTAGTGTCTTAGAAATAAGGTATGTAATACATGAAAACATATAAAAAAATTATAAACCACTTGGAAATCATCCTTAAAAGTTCATCCTAAAAACAATTACTACCTATCACAACCTAGAGGCATACGTCAAAGGAAAGGGTGAGCTGAAGGCTCGGTAATGAAAACAAGTGAAACGATTTACATGTGAACTTGAGCAATATCAATAAGAATATAGGGAATATCATAAGGGTATGATAAAGAGGCATATCATAATAATAATAAATTGAAACATAACCTAAAAATATTTCTAAAAAAATTAATTTATACATTCATAAGAATATCTCCAAGGTCAATCCCCAAGGTTTCATACAAATTACAATGGTTATTTACCAAGGTATTATAAAACATGTCATCCCTAGAGATTAATTTCATTACCCAATGCATTGGATATATATCAGGGAACACCATTAATATGTATTTATTTTCATACGATCCAAATAGATCATAATTAAACATTTCATAAATAACCCAATGAGAATAAAAGGAATGGGTTTCATATCAAAATCGTGACGTTTTAAAAAACGCTTAAAAACAAGATCAATATGTCATTTATAAGCCATGTAAAGGGAATTAGGGTTTTATGTATATAAATTCAAAATTAAAATATATCATTTTTATGTCATTATGAATAAAAATTTAAATGAAATAGGTTTGGGTATTCACATAAATAAAATAAGATAATTTCTTGAGAAAAAGAAAGATATTTTGAGAGGAAAATTCAACTACATAACGGCTATACAAAATGGTTTTAGAAAAAATTAAAAAGATAGTGGACAAGGGTAACCCATCCATATATGACTCATAATATAGTATAGAGAAAAAATATAATAGAAATAAGATCATGGTATGGATTTTTTAATGACATACTACATGAAAATGAAACATGAAAGAAAGGAGAATATGCGATTTCCTTTACAAAAATTTGGCAGCCAAACAGTGTCACATAAAAATTCAGAAAATGAGGTGATGAAAGTGAAAAGGGTATCTCATAATTTTTACATAAAATGGACAGAAATAAGGATATAAAAAGATCATACCACAACATATGAAAATATAAATTAAATTACATAACATAAAAGAAGATATTGACTAAAAGAAGAGGGTGAAAGGTTTCCTTACATTCAAGAGTGACTTAAAAAACTCAAAGGTTGGAACCTTAAGGGGATTTAGGGAACCTTGAAAGGACTATTTGTAATGTAAAAAGACTAGATCATTATTGAGGAGGAATTTGGAATAAAAGGAATTAAGGAATGGGTTCGTATTTAAAGAAAAAGTGGTGGAATATTTTATTAATTTTCAAAGGACAACTCAATAGTGGTATTTTAAAACCATGGGCTTGACCTTGTAATTTTCCCATTGTATTGGCCACATGGGACACCTAATAACATATTTTATCTCTCAAGAGTTAACTAGAAATATAAAATAATGATTACATCATTAATGATGTCATTAAAAATACTTAAACTCAAAAACAATATTTCTACTATTCAACAAAAATTAAAAAAATAAAAAATTATCAAAAATAACCCCTAACCTAATATCAATGTCATGAATTCAAAAATAAAATCCATTTTATAAAAATAATTTTCTAATTATGAGATTTTTAAATTATAAGTAAAATCACTATTTACCTGAAAAAATACTAATACTCAACTAATAATTTCTGAAACAGTTATTTTCTTATGCTATTATATCACATTGCTATTAAATATGACTAAATTAGTTTTATACTTCCTTAAGTTAGGTCACTATACCATTCATCCCATTACTATTCATAAGGGTAATATTACTATTCATAATTTACTATTCACCAAAAAATTATGTTGATCTTATTAGACATTAAATTTCATACTGATCACAAATGTATAAGACCGTTTTTTGAAAATAATTTCACATTATTAATTATTTAGAGTATAAAAAAATATTTTAAAATACTCAATTTTTTATAATAATCAATAATGTGAAACCTCTAAGAATTCATCTGATATTTATTTTAACTTTTTAAATTCAGTAACAAATACCATAAAAAGAAAAAAAATTATTTATACAAAAAGATTCCACAGGGTAACTATAGCTTCATTACAAGGCCCCTTATAACACCTACATAGGACCAAAGCGTAAGGTGTGGAATGATGGTAGAATCTTGGTGTTGCTCGAACAACATTTCCTGAGTGGTGATTTCTATCATCTTGAAATTCTGACTACGGCAATTACGTTAAAAAATAATATGTTGAAGCTAGACTTGGGCTTGGTCTAGAGATCCTAGTGATGATACCTCCTTCTCATGCTCCAATTGATAGGCTTTGTACGGCCCGAGTCTACTGGATGAGGAAGTCGACTCTTTTTTCATTATAAATTAACCATGATCATTTTTATTTAAAAATAATAATCATAATCTTAAGATTATAGTTTCCAATGGTCATATTGACCAATCGTCAGATAACAATCGAAACCCAATGGTCTCATTTTAATTATACTAACTTCATTTATAAAAGGTTATAGTTTTGTTGAGTACAAAATTAAATAACCCACAAATTTAGGAAGAAAATATTATTCAAATGTTTTGGTCGTTACAGTGTGAATGCCCGGGGTCGATTCGATTTCCGTCCCTTGTCTGCTAGTTTGACCCAGATTACGGTGCTTTGACTAACCTGGCCCACTACGTTTGGGCCCAACCCACCTCGCTCATCCTAGCCTGTTGTCTTGCATGCCGCATGGCCTGGCATGACCCTCATGGTTGCTGGCTGTGTCCCAGGCGACCACCACTGCCACACCCATAGCCTTGATCTTTTGCATCCTACCTAGCCTGCTCTTCCATTCTCCACACTGTCACCTCCGATAATCACCATCATTGGCTGACAACACTGCCGCTTCACCTCACCGGACCCAGGGTTGTGTTCCCTTCTACAGACCATTGTGCTACCTCCTATGGTCATAATTCGAAATTGTCACATATCTGGGTTCCTCGTGTTCTGATCTACACTGATATGGCCTTTGCTGTCAGTTTTCGTTTAATCCAAGGGTCTAATTCCATTCTTAGCCACACAAAAAGTAGAATAGTGAGAGTTGGAGACCAACATCAAATAAAGTGAAGAATGGGGGGAATAAAAAACAAAAATAACAACCAAAGTAATGATCCTACCCTTTTATTCAAGTCAGCCTCAATCTATTTCCATTATAAGAATAAATAAATAGGAAATCAAGAGAAATCCCAAAATAATCCCCTCAATTATAAACCATCATGTAATGATTGAACTGCATATCAATCTGTTAATGGATTGACCCATGTTAGTTTTGAAAATTAATAACTTGGAAACCACAAACAAGTAACCACCCAACCTTGATTTCGATTAGTCATTGACGAGGAATGGTTTTCTCATCATTATCGATATTCGATTTGTTGATTCTTAGGGGAGTCAATTGATTGATCTATCATTGTTCGCAAATAGTTTCTCTATAACATCGTTCTCTACGTCTCCTAAAACAATTTGTGTTATTAGGTTAACCCATAATTTATGATAAATTCATATTAAAACGAAATTCATTATGTCAACACAATAATTTTTATTAAATTATTTTATTCTTATTATGTCTCACGACCAATTTTTCATAAATAACCCGCACTGACTAAAGCTAGGTCGCACCTAGGGAAAAACATGATTACGAATGCAATAGTGGTCTCAGATTTCCAATCCGAGCCACCATTTATGATTTATTAGAATGTAAAAAATTAAAATAATTTTATTTAATTATTTTATTTACAGTTATGTCCTTGGTGACTTTTTATATAGATAATGAATGCCAACAAATGTTGGGTCGCTCTTAGGGTAAATCCCCCATTCTTATATTAACAGTTCCCTCATATTTTTGATCTTCGTACCCATTTTAGAGTTGTTACACTTTTTTTAGGAAAACTGTGCATACATGATATTAAAAGTTTAATAATTTTCAAGCAATTTTTGAAGGAAAATAAGACCTTATAATCACACGTTGTCTCAACACCTGGTCTCTAAATAAATATTTATAATCTCAAAAAATAATACATGAGAAAATATTAGATGTTACATTCTACCAACCATGGGGATTTACATCACTGATATCCAAACCAAGGGCTACTCAAACAAATGAGGGTACTAAATACGAAACTGAGCCATCCAGTCTCATGTGCTCTTCTGAAGATTCATATGCCTCCACCGAAAGAACACTAAAGGAATCCATCACCAATGAAGTATCCTCCCAACTCCATCCAAAGTCTAACATGCAATCCCGCAACATGTCATTCAGAACCTGAATGGTCTGCTCATTCTGGTCATCTATATGTGGGTGAAATGCTGTGTTCAAGCGTAACTAAGTACAAAACACCTCCTGCAATCCCTTCCACAATTGGGGTGTAATGTGAGCATCACGATCTGAAACAATCATTGATGTAACTTCCTAGAGGTGAACTATCTCATGCACATAGAGGTGTCCGAAGATCTCTACTAAACTATGCTCTTTGACATCTAGGAAGTGGGTTGACATGGTGACTCGATCAACGATCACCCAGATAAAATTGTGTCCCATGTACGTACATGGAATACCCTAAAAAAATCTATCAATATCCCCTACCACTTCCATTCCGATAGCTCAAGGGGTTGAGCTAAACCCACTAGAAGCTGGTGATCAGCCTTCAATTGCTGACAAGTGAGGCATCAAGAGACAAAAAATGAAAATCCCTTCTTTATCCCCGACTACCAAAACTATTGTTTGATGTCCTGTTATATCTTCATCAAACCTAGATATACTTCCAAAGGGTATGTATGGAATACCCACAAAACCTAATCCTGTAATTCCACTAGTACTACTGTGTATCCTTTAAAAATAATTATGTTCTCCCCACCATTCACTACTGGAAAATGGGTCTATACCCACGGTTTTGTGTATAACCGTGGGTATAGGCCCCCCCTATACCCACGGTTTGGGAAACCGTGGGTATAGGGATAGTATTGAGACCTATACCCACGGTTAATGGAAAAACCGTGGGTATAGGTTGTTTTTGAAGACCTATACCCACGGTTTTGGCAAAACCGTGGGTATAGGTGTTGTTTAGCGGACCTATTCCTACGGTTTTTGAAAACCGTGGGTATAGGTGGTATATTTTTCAAAGACCTATACCCACGGTTTTTCAAAACCGTGGTTATAGAGTTCCCGCGTTATGGCGGGAACAAAAAATTCCGCGGGACGAAATTTTTTTTTGATGAAAAGACGATCTTAAATAATATAGATATATAGATACGAAATTTTAAATCGCATAATATATTTAGGTTAGTTGGTCAGTACCTCGCATGCCTCAGTATAGGTCGCGGGTTCGAAAACCCGCGTGTTTTATTTTTTGATTATAGAAGATATATTAATATAAGAATAAAAAAGTATAATTATATAACAATTGGTTTGTTAGCTCAGTTGGTCGCTGTGACTGGGCAGCGAACGGGAGGCGTGGGTTCGAAACCCGCTGGACTTTTCTTTTCGATTATAACTATTATATTAACATATTAAAATAAAATTATGAGTATATATCAATAGCGGCGTTAGGTCAGTTGGTCACTTGGTGTGGCGCGGGATTCAGGTGCTGCGCGGTTCAGGGTTCGATTCTCTTCCGGTGCGGTTTTTTCGAATTCAATTACCCCACGGTTTGAAAAACCATGGGATTTGTTGTGTGCCACGCTGTAATAGCGGTGTGGCACACTTTGACCCCTCTATACCCACGGTTCTCCAAAACCGTGGGTATAGGCTGAGACCCCTATACCGACGCCATTCCAGCCCACGGTTCCCAAAACCGTGGGTATAGGCTATACCCACGGTTTTGGGGGCTATACCCACGGTTTTGAACCGTGGGTATAGGTCTTTTTTCCAGTAGTGATTAATGTATCCATCAAGATCATGTCCAACAGATATTTGATTATGTAGGGTCACAGAGTAATTATACCCATGTTTTTCATCCCTATCTTATTTTAAGAGTGGAGGGGTGAAAACCATTAACTAAAGGTAAGTTTTTTCATCTCCATCCTTAAAGGATATATATAACGAGGAAAACATCTATAATTCCTCATTTAATTTCTGCAAAATAGATCTTCTACTTAGAGAAACTACCACAATGTTCCCCTTCCCAAGACTATAGAAAATAAACCACTTTCCCATCAATTAGTATCTCCATATCTTTAATGTGAAGACTACCTCTACTAGATCAAGATCATTGGTCACGTAGTTCTGCTCGTGTAGTCTCAAATGGAATGAACGATATGTAATCACCACTTTCCCATACATATGGAATCAACAAAGCCCGACACCTAATGCATCGCAGAACACCATGTACTTGATTCGCTCCTTCGGTAACTTTAGGATGGGAGAGCCTATCAACCTCAGCCTCAGGTTCTAAAAGCACTAGTAGAACTTCTCTACCCACATGAATGGTTTCTCCTTTCATGTCAAAGCTATCAAGTGTTATTATACTCTAGAGAAGTCAGATAAAAACCTCTAATATTACCCTACTAAACCAAGGAAACTCTACGCCTTGGTAAAACTCTTGGGTGGCTCCCAATAAAATATTGCATCAACCTTCACTGGATCTAAGGAAACTCCAGCCTCTAAGATGATGTGTCCAATAAAATGGACCTCTCAAATTCTATAACTAACTCATAGAGAGATTATATTAGAGTTAGTTCTCTCAGAGTGTGTCTGGGACCATCATCAAGTGTATCATGTGCTCCTCCAAAAATTACAAGTACCCTAGGATGTCATCAATAAAAACAACCATGAACCAATACAGGTAATTCTGAAAGAACTAGTTCATGAGTACCATGAAAACTATTGGGACATTCTTTATTACAAATAAAATCACCAAGTACTCATAGTGACCTTAAATACATCAGAAGGTTGTCTTCTGTATATCATCATCCCATACTCGCAACTGGTGATTTCTTGACTTGAGGTCAATCTATGAGAACCATCTCTCACATTTGAATTGATCAAAGAGTTCATCGATCCTTGGTAGTGGATAATTGTTTTCACAGTCACCTAGTTCAAGAATCAGTAACCCAAAGATAACCTCAAGCTCCAGTATTCCTTCTTGGAAAACAAAACTGGTGATGTACAGGGTGAAACACTGGGTCTCACGAAGTACTTCCTCTGAAATTTCTCTAACTACACCCTCAGATTGTGATGTCCCATGAGATCCATAAAATATGTCTATTTAGATATCAGAGTCATACCGAGGTGTAGATCAATATATAATTCCATCTCTCTTTGTGGAGGAAAACCTAGAACATCTTTTAGAAATACACCATCATACATCCAGCACTATAGACAACTGATGACACATATCATCCACTACACCGAGGGTGATTATATCCAACTAATGATTAATAAGCTAAACCCTTCGATGTGTGAGTCCATCCTGTGTTGTATGTGTTTCTTTTTCAGCAATAAAGGGAAAACTAGTTCTATCACTATGGATGCACCACACTCTACATATAAAATATTCAATCTAAGAATGAACTATTGATAGATAGTCCATACCAATAATGACATTATAGTGTCTCAACACTGCTACCAAGAGATACCAAATGAAATGCTTACCTCTATGATTTAGGTCACACTTTTAGCACGAGTATGTGGTCGTTGAGTCTCCTCCAGTGGGAGTCTCTAAGAGTGAGGGTTGATTTAACGGTTCAAATAGAATATATGAGTCTCAAACAATATTCATGGAATGAAAATAATGATTAACACTTGTGTCTATCAATACTATGTATAAAGTATAATAGACAAAATTTCATAACTCGAATCATTCATGGAGCCTCTGGGCCATAAGCCTCGACCACATACAGTTGTCTCATCCCTTGTCCCCCTATAACGCCCCAAATCTAGAATCTCTGAGCCGATGCATTATTTTACATTGTCATTATTACAATGAATAAAACATTGAAGGACTAATTAGTTTAGTAGTCTTGATGAAACTTGATACATTAATCATACCCATTTTACATTTTTAAAGGATACAAATTGTGATAAATAACAAAAGAAAACAAATTTCATCCCTGAAATCTCCCCAAATGATCTCTTATTTATAACTTGGGGAAGGAAAAATGAAATGGGTGAGCTCAAACGCTCTGTAAGGGTAAGAAATATAGAAGAAGATAGAATAAACCTAATACATGGTGAATAATTGAAAACACATTCCCTTAAAAATAATAAGCTTGATCACATTATGGTAAGAATATATGATGAGTAAATAATACCATAAATAAAACATAATCATGAATATTCTTCTAGTTGAATAACTCAATGAACATTCAATTACTAGCTTCATAATGAGGGATGTGCAAATGCTAGAATTTATGAAACATTTTTTCAGGGCCTCAGACAAGACATCTTAAAATTATTTATTCCTCAGCCAAATCCATATTTCACATTGGGAAAAGGCCTCGGTCAATTCAACGTCTATTTGTCTCATGACACCTACCGATTCATCGAGGAGATATAGTAGGACCCACCCATTACATAATAAGTCCAATTCATTCTTCATATGAGAGGGGATAAACATAAACAACATATACATTCGCATTTAATCTATCATATGAAATGTAACTAACATTCCCCAGTCATTAAGCATAAAACACTAACAATTTCGAGTAAATAGTTGAATGGTTTTAAGATAGCTCATCCATAGTTAAAATTATAAAAAAAATCAATTAAATATGGTAGATGATATCATAGAAGATAAACCTCATTGAAGTACAAGATTCAACAAAGGACACTGACATAGATTAAGAAACTTCTAAATGAGACCATTGAAAAATCCATGAGGAATTAATCCTTAATCATTCCAAAGTGTCCCATACTACCTTGAAACATTCAAATCATTATCTATTAATATATTATGAAAATAAAGAGACTATTGATATGATATACCGAAGGGCATTACAAAAACAATATGTATGGTGTAATTGGTGAAGAAGGAATATATCTCATAAAAGATAATGTGAGATGAGAGAAAACCTTTTTTCTTTGGAAAGATGATTTATTTTTGAAAATACATCGTATTTTCCATGAAATCAGTGTGTAAAAATTAATATCCTAGAAAATAAAATAATAGGACATTGAAATTATATTTTAGGCATAAATGATGTCCCACTGAAGTGAAATCATGTAAAAAGAGTTCTAAAGATTCTTTAGAACTAAATCTTTTTAGATAATTTTAAGGAAAGTATAAAAGCGAACTTTAATGTGGAAGAAATATTTTTTATATTAATTCCAGAAATGATCCAAGATCATTTTTCATGATAAAATGTGTGTGTTTAAAAAAAATAGGTGGCTTAAAATAGATTTTGGTGTATACATGAAAATGGGTAACAATTCAAAAAGATCCCTTAAATTGGGTTTGTATTTCAAAAATAATTTTGAATGTTCCTTTTAAAACATGTAACTCCCCATATAATAATGAATTGTTGTGGTTGGTAAAAATATATAAAACACTCACATAGAATTTTTGAGGTGTTCAAAATAATACATAACAATTTCATTGAGGTAATTTGACAATGAAAGTAACCCGAATGAAAATGGAAGTTCGGGTGGAAACCACTTACCACTTTGTAATCAAACAATTCATATGAACCAAAATTAATATGTTAAAATTATACATTGAATACCATTAAATTAAATATATTAATTATATGTTACATCAATGGGATTTATTCATACACCATTCACAAGTATTAGTAGTGAATATGGAAAATCTCACAAAAATGGAAGTAAGATGAAGAAACCCTTACCTTAAGTCTGAATTTGTTCCCCTCTTGAACATAAGTTCTTATAATATGAAATTATACTCATTAATAAATTAATTAATAACATATTAGACATTTATTTCGTTTATTATATTCATTTTTAGTTCATTTATGTTCTTATTGATATGTTATTATATTGAATTATGTCATTTCGGAGAGTTTGTTTTCTTGATTTTCATAATCGGTTCACTTGTTTTCAAGTAATGGAGTTCTTGTGGTGTGGTTGTAAATATATAGAACTAAAACAAGATATTTTTCATGAACATATATAATTTTTAATGGTCATTTATATCATTCGGTTACATGGAATGAGGACGATTCATTAGATGACAACCACTTTGATTATTTGGCAGTATTTGTATTATTATGAACTAGTTTGTCCTAAAAATAAATAATATGTACATATACAGGTTAATTAATATTAGTTATCTTATAATAAATATATTATAGTATTTTTCAACCATAAAAATGGCTTCATGAATAGTAATGAAGGAGAAATTGAAGAACGAAACATCATCGTCCACGAAGGTTATAAATTGGAACCTCATGGACATTGATTTCGTTTATAAAAGTAAAAGGGATGCAGTAAGAATATTGAAGATGTTTATTCCATTCACATGATATAGTTATATTATATAGATGATACTATAGTTATCATGATTTTTTGGATACAGGAGGTGTGGAGAGAAAAAGAAAAGAGATGAGATTGAAAATAAAATAAAAGGTGGGAGATCCCTAATGAAAATTCGGCAGTCTAACGACATCGCATAAAATTTCATAAAATAAATTGGTGAGAGAAAAATGGTATCTCATAATATGTAAAAAAAATTAAATTAATTAGAATACATAATATCAAACCCCAGCATATGAGAATGGAAATTCAAAGAGATGACATAAAAAAGTGTTGGCTAAAAGAGGAGGTTGAAAGGTTCCCTTACCATGTAGAGTAACTCCTTTAACAAGAAGTTTGGGACTGTTGGGGATTAAGGAAATCATTGAAGTAATAATATGGAGGTAAAAACATTAGATATTAGAGGATGATGGATTTTTAATGAAAGAAAAAGAATGGATGAGTGGGTATTTATAGAAAAAAGAGGGAGTTTTTAAATAATTTCAAAGGGACACCTCACTATTTGTTTTTTCAAAACCATAGGCTTTCCCATGGTATTAGCCACATGGGACACCACATTTCATATTTTAATGTACAATTGTTGACCATACTTTTATTTTAATTATTATGTCATTATGGTGTCATTAGACTACAGAAAACTTAAAACTGTATTTTTATTATTCATGAAAATTCAAGTATTTTAGAAAAATCCCAAAATTTCACACTAACCATTTTTCAACATTTATAATTCAAAAAATAACTCATTTTCATGAACATAATTTTCTAAATATTTTTAATTTAATTTTTAAATAAAATCATAATTTATTCCAAAAAAACCCACATTAAAATTATAACTCATTTTATAAGATGATGGGAAAATAATCACAGTCCTGGAAAATTTTCTAATAATCATAAGAAAATAAAAAAAATTGATTAAATTTTATTAAAATAAATTTCCATTTTAATTTATTAAATTAATTAGAAAATTGTAATTTAAATATTTATGTCATACAAAAATACCAATACTTATACTATGATCAATTTTTACTTTTAAGACATCTAAATTGTATTTATACATTCACGGGTGAAGTTTCAATTTTTAAATGATTTACTATTCATTATAATTCATTACTATTCATTACTATTCATTTGGGTATGTCACTATTCATAAGGGTATATTACTATTCACTAAAAATTTAGTTTGCCTTATCAGACTCTAAATATCTTACTGAACGCAACAGCGTTTTTTAGTTTTTCAAAATTCAAATCACAGAGGCAAAAAAATTATGTTTACTTGACTAGGTTATAACAAAGTGGTGTTTTGTAAAGACTCGGTCTTTCATGCATTCTATAATAAATGTATTTGTAAATTCTTGGGGTGTTACATTATTCCCTTCTTACAAAAATTTTATCCTCAAAATATGAAATTGATCATAGAAATTTAATGGTTGATACATGAAAATTCCTTTATGGTAAAACCACATCATGAATATAGTTAAAATATTCTATTAATAAGTGGAAAGGGAAAAGCATCAGTTACTACAAAACAACGCATTATAATTGGAAAATATGGTTAGGGAAGAATAACCAAGCCATTATGTAGTGACATTAAACTCTAAAACCCATACAATGATCAACTTAAACCATTTTTTAAAAGGTTAAAAATTCAAAAATATAATTATTCAACAAATTATAATGAAGGCCTCTAAATATAAAATATAAACTTATCTTTAACCCTTAATCAACACAAAGTATCTCTAAAATTCACATTACAAACATGTGAATAACATCATCAGGTATTCTCTTGAAATATGGTTAGAACTTGAATTACCATAAAAACCATATAAAAAACATGAATTCCTCTGTATTCCTTATGCAAGATACATGTTATTGAATAGATTCATTAAATCTAATAGTTTTGTAAACTCCATTGATGATAGCATAGACCACTTCTTGACAAGTCAATTATCAGTTCCAAGGTAGTCAGTACTTATCTAAGTCAATCATTTCTTCATCCTTATCTAAACATGATATATATATATTAAGGGTGGACTTCCCCTCAATCATGTGTTTTTTAAAAATATTAACTTTCTACTGAATCAATTTTCCATTGTACCATTCACCATATGACCTGAAGTCCATAATGAAATAGTACTCCAGTACAATCCTTATAAATCTCATAATTCTTAAAAATAGTACAATACTCACAAAATATTTAAATGACATAATTCATTACTAGGAATATTAATCCTTCTACCTCATCTAAGGTAGATTCATAACTTCATCGTTAATCAAAATCATTATTTGTGGTATATTCCTTTGACGATTGGTAAATTAATTCACATGGTGTCCCATATCCTTGCAGTTGAAGAATTGTACAATGGAAACCATTTTCTTATGCTTGAAATCATGAACTCAGTGTATATTTTCTCTACACTTATAGAAAACACCCATTACCTTCAAGCATTTACCAGGGTGATTCATTTCACATTTATCACATCGGGTAAAACACTTTTTCCCTTCTTCCCTTTATCCCCGTATCTCTCTGCCATCCTATTATTCTTTTTCTTCCCTTTAAAGAAGTGGGACTTAGAGAAGTTTTTAGATACCTTGTTAACAGATGATATTATTTCATCATATAATGAGAATACTTCGGAGACAGTCTTCCTTTAAAAAAATGGCTTATGAACATTAGAGATATGATACTTATTACTCTTCGCATCACGTGCATTGGTGAAGTTCTAATTCCTTATTCTAGGTTCCAGTTCTAATCAATTCCATATTATATATTAGATAGTAACATTATGAACTCTATATGAATCTAAACATGGTATAACACATAGCATAAATTAATGCATCGTAAACACTATAACAATATACTTTAGTTACTTTGGGGGCATAAATACTTTATAATGGTGGGTAAATAAAATTTGAATTATCCTAAGATTATCCCCTGGGAGTATTAACCCCAAGAGTTTAGGAAGGCCCATTGTCGGGTACTATGATACCTCGAGTTAAGCCCAAAACTCCTTGTCACAGTTTTCACTCCTAGGTATATCTGTGCCAGAGCCACCTCTATCTGTTTGTATCCAGATAGGGATTTATTTTCTTGAAATGTCCACATAATCTATTCCTTAGAATGATTCTAAGAATTTCTTGTATTTTTATCCTTAATTAATATCTTAGAAACTTTTTCCGTAATCTATGTTTTCTAAATCTAGTTTCCATGTTTTCTACTAAACATCCTTTGATACCAACTGTAACACCCTGACTCCAAATGCTTAGAGTCAGTGCATTATTTTACATTGGAATTATTACATGGAATAAAATCTCAATGGACCTATTAGTTTAGTAGCCTTGAAGAAACTAGATATATATATTTGGACCCATTTTACATTTTGAATGGAAACAAAATATGATACGTAAGAAAAGATAATAAACTGCATCCTTGAAAACTCAATAAATGATATCTTCTTCATAAACTAGGAAAGGAAAAAAAATGAAATGGGTGAGATAAAACACTCAGTAATGGTAATAAATATAGTGTAAAATCGTATAAACCTAATACATGGTGAATAATTTAATACACATGCCTTTAAAAATAATAAAATTGAAAACATTATGGTTGGAATATGGGCTGAGTAAATAATGTCATAGATAAAACATAACCATGGGTATTATACTAGTTGAATAAACACATGAACTTTCAATTACTAGATTTATAATTAGGGAAGTGAATATGATGGAAATTCTCAAACATTTTGTCAAGGCCTCAGCCAAGACATCTAAAAATGATTTAGGGCTCATCCAAATCCATGTATCACATTTGGAAAGGCCTCGGCGAATTCTATTTCTATTTTTCTCATGGGACCTAATGATGAATCGATGGGCTATATAGGGCCCCACCCATCAAATAATAAGTCCAATTCATTCCTCATATGAGCGGGGATAAACATAAACATCATATATATTCATATTGAAACTATCATACAAAATGTAACTAACTTTCCCCAATCATTAAGCATTAAACACTAACCTTTCTGGGTAAATTATTGAATGGATTTAAGATAGAACATCCACAATCAAACTAATCATAAACCATTAAATTAAATATGTTTTATGATATCATTGAGATAAAACTCAATGAAGTACAATATTCAACAATGGACATTGACATATAGGAAGATACTTTTAAATGAGATCATTTAAAATCCTTGAGAATATAATCATTAATCATTCCAAAGTGTCCCATACCACCTTGAAACATTCAAATCATAATCCCTTAGAATATTATGATAATAAATAGACCTTGATATGATATACCAAAGGTTAGTACATACACTGCATGCAAGAAGTAACTGGTGAACAAGGAATATATCTCATAAAAGGAAAAGTGAGGTGAGAAAAACGCTTTTTTTACTTTGGAAAGAAGAGTTATTTTGGAAAATCCATTGTATTTTTCATGAAATCAGCTTTTAAAAATGAATATCCCATAAAATAAAATACTAGTACACTAAAATTATATTTTAGGCAAAAATGATGTCCCAATGAAGAGAAATAATGTAAAAAGAGTTCTTAAAATTTTTTAGAACTAAATCATTTTAGTGCATTTTACGGAAAGTATTAAAGAGAATTTTAAAGTGGAATAAATTTTTTATATTAAATCCCAAAATGACCCAAGATAATTTTTCATGATAAAATGAGTATTTTTATGAAAATAATGGTGGCTTAAAATAGATCATTGTGTACACTTGAATACATGTAACAATTCGAAAAGATCCCTTCAATCGGGTTTTGTGTTTCAAAAATAAATTTGAAAGTTCCATTTAAAACATGTAACTCCCCATAAAGTAAGGAACTATTCTGGTTGGAAAACATATATAAAATACTAAAACAGACTTTACGAGGTGTACATAAAAATACTTAAGATTCTCATAGTGGTAATTAGACAATTAAAGTAACCTGAATGAAAATGGATGTTCGGGTGGAAACCCCTTACCACTTTGTAATCAAACGATTCGCATGCCCCAAAATTAATAATATTAAATTTATAAATTAAATATAATGAAAATAAATATAATATATACATGTTACATCAATGTTCAGTATACATTCATCATACACATGTATTAGTAGTGAATATGGAAAATCTCACAAAAATGGAAGTGAGATGAAAAAACACTTACCTTAAGACTGAATGTGTTCCCCTCTTGAACATAAGGTCCTAGAATATGAAATTATAATCATTAATAACTTAATTAAGAACATAATATACATGTTTATATTTTTTCATAATCCTATTTAGTTCATTTATGTTCTTATTGATAAGTTATTTTATTGAATTTCGTTGTTCCAGAGGGGTTGTTTTCATTATTTTCATATTCGGTTCACCGGTTTCAATGTAATGGAGTTCATGTGGAGTTGTTGTAAATAACTAGAATTAAAATTACATATTATTTATGAACATACAGAATTTTTAATGGTCATTTATATCATTTTTTTACATGGAATGAGAATGAATCATTATATGATAACCACTTTGAGTATTTGGTGGTATTTGGATTATTATAATCTATTTTTGTCATAAAAATTATTAATATGTACATATACTAGTTCATGAAAATTAATTAGGTTATAATACATATATTATATTATGGTTCATGCATAAAAATTGTTTCATGACCAGTAATGCGGGAGAAATTAATGAAAAAAACTTTGTCATCCACGATGGTTATAAATTGGAACCTCATGGATGTTGATTTCGTTTATAAAAATAAAAGGGATGGAGTAAGAATATTGATGGTCATTATTAAATTAACAAGATATAATTAAAGTATAAAAATGATATTAGAGTTATCCTAATAATTTGGAAATATGATGTGAGAAGAGAAAAAGAAAATATATGAACTTGAAAATAAAAGAAAAGTTGTGAGATCCCTTATGAAAATTACGTAGCCTGACGACGTCGCATAAAATATCATAAAATGAATTGATGAGAGAAAAAGGTTATATCATTATATGGAAATAAAAATTACATTAATATTAATACATAATATCAAACCGCAACTTATGATAATGTAAATTCAAAGAGATAACATAAAAGAAATGTTGACTAAAAGAGGAGGGTGAAAGGTTCTCTTACCATGTAGAGTAACTCCTAGAACGTGAAGTTTGGAACCTTGGGGTTCTAATTACACCTTGGAAGGACTCCTAGGGTGGTAAAACTACCATAGATTCTAGTATTAGCGATTTGGAATGAATGAAAACTAATGGATGAGTGGGTATTTTTAGAAAAGAGAGGGAGTTTTTTAATAATTTCAAAGGGACACCTCATTAGTGGTTTTTACAAAACCATGGGATTTCCCATGGTATTTTCCCATGGTTTTATCCACTTTTGAAAAAACGTGAAGTATTTTACTATACAAAAGTTTACCATCCTTTTATTTTAATTATCATGTCATTATGATGTCATTAGACTTCTGAAAACTCAAACCTGTATTTTTATAATTCATGAATAATTCAAGTATTTTAGAAAAATCCCAAAGATTCACCCTAAATATTTTTCGATGTATAGAATTCAAAAATTTATTCCTTTTTTAGAAAATAATTTTCTAAATATTTTTAATTTAATTTTTAAATAAAATCATAATTAATTCTAAAAAACCACTTTAAATCTATAACTCCTTTTATAATACCTTGAGAAAATAATCAAGGTCCTGTAAAATTATATTATAATCATAACATAGTAGAGTAAAAAATTTTGGTTACATTTTTATGAAAATTAATTTCCATTTTAAATTATTAAATTAATCTGAAAATTTTATTTTTAATATTTTTGTCATAAAAATTACCAATACTTATACAATGATCGTTTTTTCACTTTAAAGATATCTAAATTGTATTTATAAATTAATGGGTGAATTATATATTTTTTATATGATTTATAATTAATTACTATTAATTAATCTTCATAAAGGTGTGTTAATATTCATCAAAAATTATGTTTGTCTTATTAGACTCTAAATATCTTACTCAATTGAACTATGTGTGTCAGTTTTTCAAAATTATTATAACAGAGGTGGAAAAAATTTTTTTACATGACAAGGTTATAACAAAGTGTTGTTTTTTAGAGACTCAGTGTTTCATTCCATCTATAATAAATATATTTTTTAAATTCTTTGGGTGTTACACCTCAAGATTTATAAGACTGGTGTAAACCACCTGGGGGTGGTGGTGGTAACATGTTGAAAAGTATACCACTTTATACTTCTATCCTAGCTTCTCTTCCACATCTTCTGCCCTTTAGATCCATCTTACCATGTCATTGTCTCGGACTCGATGTTCCATCCACCGTATCTCTTTCAGGAGTACAACGGGTTGCACAATCTCAGGCAAGATACCATCTTCCATCACATGAAAAGAATTGCCTCTTTCTAGGCAGACTAGACCCACCCTTTTAGCTCTGAGCCATAGATCCACTATCTTGGGATCTCCTCTTGAAATGTCTCACACATCCTCATCTCTTAGACTAATGTTGGACACATACTGTAAAGCTTTCTTCTACTGCTTTCCCACTGCTGACAACCACTGGTTGTATCTTTCAAGCCATGGAACTCTCAATCATAAAGGTACTCTCTAGCACCCCAGCATTTGTAGAAATTCCGAAAGGGATAAATATGGCTCAAATATCTCTACACAGGCCTCACATGAAGGTTTAAGACCTAATGTACTGATCATGTATCATATCCATCTACTACTTATAGAGTTTGGTATACCATGATGAATACTTAGATATCGACATGTCATCCGTTCGGAACTACAAATGCTTTTGGATAGATATCGACCTTAAATAATAAGGTGATCACTCATCTCTTAAAAGGTTCTCAAACTCTGTCCACATAAGAGTCACATCATTATAAGATTGGGTAACCAAACTCCACCATCACCCTACAGAGCCATGTAGAAGGCATATTTTTAGGACAACTATCGAATCTGCTATTGTCCTGACTAGATGGAAAGCTTGGTTCACTACCTCAAGTCATTCCTCATCCACCTAAGGGTCGGGCTCACCTTAGAATATGAGGGGTCTCTATCACTGAAAATCATGAATTTCACTCATCCTAAGCTCACCATTCGCTAGTAATATAGGAACCACATGCTACCCTCCATGTGGTTGTATGGATGGTACAATACATGAGGGTTCTATCACCCGTAATACTCCCCATACTAATGCCTCTTCACCTGGCAGATAATCCTTGTGATCACATAGTGGAATCCTAGTTGTATTTCTACGTGGAGACATCTTGTAATAAAACAAGATGTACCATGGTCAATGAGTATATCTGGATTGTTGACTCAAGAAGGACATGGAAGCCATAATCCACTCCTATATGATGCAAGTACCATTACTTTCCCTGTAACCAATGTTCTCATGTACCGAGTCAAAAATCAGGTTATCAAAGTCCTATTGTATGGATACATTGTCTTCCCTCACCAAAACTAGAGTCCCTCGCCTGAAATATGAACTCCAAACAATAAAAACAGTTTCCCCAAACCAATATCATAGACCCCTAGTCCTAAAGTTAAACCAACCCCTCTCATACCACGCTATCACAAGCCATCCCATATAGGCCAATTCCAGGACTACCCCAAAACAACCTCTAGTAGGTAGGGGCTAATGACTAGAACTGAGTAGGAATACCCTGTAAATGGGAGGCATTATCCTAAAGTACATATATGCATCCACACACACCAAGCCAAAAAAACTGACATGTAAAAAAACTAAGTGAACAATTCATGAAAACCACTATATCACACAACTAGAGTAAAACAGTGAATGTACTGGAAAATAAGAAGTGCCAAAATAATCCCACCAAAGATTTTCTACAAACACTAGTCCAACAGGTAAAAAGTGAGGTATTGGGACTTCTGTCTGAACTTCCAGAACACTCCGTGCCTATCTGGCCATACTAAGCACCAATAGGTTTGAGTCCACCTAGGAATCCTCCAAATGGTCGATCATCTGCACAAGACATGACATGCGTTGTCAAATACCATACATGGGTGAGTACAAAAATACTCATTAGGACACCCTCAAAAAATAGTGGAAATACCATAAAGGAAATAAAGTCATCTCCACATGGTTATATGTCTACAACTCATGTATTAAGAATACCAGATATACCTAATATAATACACAAGTCTAGAGGTAAGTTACAACAAATTACTAGCCACCATATTTTGCTCAAAGCATTCTTGTTCATGGATAAGTTGCTCCTTGAGCCACGATATCCTCTGAGACACTCAAGAAGCGGTCAGGCTTATTTGGGACCTTCCAAAATGAGAACATATTGGTCTAGGAAGATTATGATACACAGAGTGGGGATCCTACCAAGTAACACTAGGGAATATCACTAACCTAATATAAATCAATTCGCAACATGGAGTATCCTTTCAAGTAACACTCGAAAATACCACAAACCCCACTGATGTGGCCCGCTATATGGAGAACCAATTCCATGCTCTTATAAGTTATGTTGATTCCAAAACAAATCCGTAATTGGGGTGATAAATGATCCTACTATAGTCCCAAAAGGGACACCATAGCTCTATCTAGGACTCAGCCTCTCGAGGAGACTGAAGTACACTGATGTGGATGTAATTTGGTATTGAACCCTGAAGGGAAGAACCAATGTAATAATATAAACCTATAATATCATAATCTATAAACTCACCACTTTATATCAAAAGTACCATCTCAATTTCAGGGTCCAAACTCTGCAAATGACTTATTAAATGAATGTATCATTTGGAAGTGATGGTAGTTTGAATAAACTACCTGAAAACATGTCTGGGGCATGGGGGACCGACTAGTCATGGACCGACCACCACGGTCAGTCCACCAACCACCACGGTCAATTGCCATGGTCATTATGCCCCACAATCAACCACATCACAGTCTATCTGTCCCATAGTCGACTGCCCCACCACATCCCACATCCTCATTCCGCTGTGTCCCATGAACCCTGATCCACCATGCTCCACACTGCCACATCAGATCCCCACCACCACAGGATTTCGATTTTGCTGCCTCACCTTGTTAATCTTCTGTTCTAGACCCACGTCAGTGGTCCATTCCACAGACCATCGAGCTACAAATGATACTCAGAATTTGAAACAGCCAAAGATCTCCATTCCTCGCATCACGATCTTTGCTTATCCAACCATTAGTATTATTTTTCCTTCAATACAGAGGTATTATCATGTTTGGAGCCTCTCAAAAAGTCAAACCATGAACAAAATGGTCTAAAAATGAAGAACATAATGAACGGGGGGAGGAAAATCACAAATGAAACCCTGAGGAATGAACCTCAGCCATTGTTCATGTCAGTCTCAATCAGTTTCTATTAGAAGGATAAATGAAGATGAAATCAAGAAAACTCAAAAAATAATTCCTATAATTATAAACCATCATGTAATGATAGAACCATTGATAAATATATTCATGTATTGAACCACATTATTTATGAAAATTAAGAATGGGGAAAACACAAAGATGAACCTTCCCTACCTCAATTTTGTTCAATCGCTAATGATGAATGGTTGTCACATTGTCATCGATACCCTGTTCATCGAATCTATGGGGAATCATTCGATCAATCTGTCATCATTTTCCAATGGTTTATACAAATTTATTTCTCCATGTATGCTAATAAATTTTAGGTTTATGATTTTATCAATTAATTTCAAAAAAAATACTTATTAAAAGGTAATTCACTGCATCACAAAAATAATTTTTATTTTATTTTATTCTCATCATCTCTCATGAAAATATTTTCACAAATGACCTGTTTTGACTAAATTTATGTTTCTCCTAGGTAAAAATTCACATTAATAATTCAAAGGTGGTATGATATTTCTAATCTGAGCCACCATTCATTAGTTATTAGGTTTTAAAAAATAAAATGATTTTATTTATTAATTTTTTTTATAATTAGGTCATTAGTGACTTTTTCTACAGATGACCCGTGTCGACCAATGTTAAGTAACTCTTACGGTAAAGATGCCCCTCTGAGCTGAATTTTTCCACCAAATAACTAATATAGGCACTTTTTAAGAGTTATTCCACTTTTTTATGTAAACTGCATGCAAGTACTATTAAAATTTTTTATTTTTCAAACAATTGTTCTATGAAAACAGTGCCTCAAAATCACACATCCTCTTTGTACCTAGTTTGAAATACATCATTATAATTTATAAAAATAATAAATGGGAAAATATGAGATGTTATAGATAGGTTAGATCCTCTTGAGGGTGAATTAGGTATTACATGCATGGTTTAGGAATATTTGAAAGGCCTAGTGTCTACAATGCAATGGGGTGATATTTTTTATTATGCTTAATAGACATCAAGTTCTATTAGATCATGAAATAGATTGGGATTGGATTATGATTAGCCTTGATGAGTATTTTTTAGAATCCTGATGGGTGAGAATATTGGTTATTGATTTCATGGAATCAGAATCTGTAGAAATTATATTTGAAGATTCCTAGGTAAGCCTTAGAAACCTTGAAACCCTTAGGTAACAGTTAAGATGGATTGATGCCATCTCCTTCAGTTTATATTCTCTCATATGAGAGAGAAAATGGGTGACACTAGATCAAGGTCCTTATTGGGTTGTCTTGTATGATTTCAGTTGTTATTCCTTGATTGATATCATTATGGGTGTGGCTTCTAGGTAGATCTGAAAGGGAATCTCATTGAATCTCTTATAGGATTAATTCATGAAAAAGTATCATAAAATGGTAATTAGTAATAATAAAACTTAGGGTATCATTTTGGTTACTAGTGAAATAAGTAAATGTTGATGTGTGTTCCCTATATCCTTATTGGTATGTGAAGTACCTAGGAATGGTGTAGTGTATTAGTGTTTCATGTGGGTTAGGTCATGGATGGTCTATGATCTATGAGAATTTATATCACTGTGGAAATATTTGGTGATATTTTTTTTGATGGTTGGGTATCATGGTTCGGGTAGCTTATGTATGACTTATTCACATGTTTCATTTTAACAGAGAAATTGGTATGGATTCATGGATATATAAGTGATGAAATATAGGATATTTTTTCCTTCCATTTCTTGTTTTTATATTCAATTGATGTTGTGAAGATATAGATAATGATGATAAAACCTAAAGACTTTTGTATTAGGATGTAGAGTTAAACTACCCATGTGATCAATCTTTCTAATTTATTAGAGGATCGTAGGTAGAGTGAGATGATCCAATCTTCCTCTACTACACTGGTGTGGTTGTGTTTATCCATTCCTAGATTCACTTATTGTATGTGTAATCTGGTTATTAATATGTAGTTTGAGCTAGGAGTTACATGGGGCCCTAGGGATTGGGGTGTAGAGTTACACCACTCAAGTGCTCATCATTTCAAGTATTTGTTAGATCACCATTATCTAAAATGATCCCTAATATCTCTTTACACCTAATACTAGTTATGTTTTTCATTTCTCTAGATAATATTTCTATTTGATTATGTGAATTTATAATTCATATTAGTTATTAATTAAATTTGTGATTTAATATGAATGTTAACAAGATTTAATTTTTCATGAATCATGGATAATTTTTTTACATTTTAATTATTTTATTTTATTATAATGGTATTCATATTGTCAAGCATAGGTTGTTTCCCATGTGTTTCTTTTAATTGGTCTAGTTCCATAGGCTTGTTTATTGAACCACTTTCCCCTTTTAGTTGACCTGGTTTCCCATGACATCATCAATTTATGTTTTCTTCTTAGGGATATTCTTATATACTATTTAATTTGATTATAAATCCCTAGTTTTTCAATTGGGTGATTTACATTGTGTTTTCCGATAAATTCATATGAGGTGAAATACACTCCTCACTTTACCAACTAATGTCAATGTTATATGTTTACTCACAAGCCATTTATTTTCTTAATTAGAGTAGATACATTACTATACAATCAATAACATGTTTCTTCACATTCAGATCCACATATTTAATATTGTTACTGTATCAATCTCCTTGATATTTGGGAAATGAATTTTTGGGTTTCTGTTTGGGATTTATCTATTGTAAGGTTATTCCCCCTAGTTCAGCCCATCTATTCCCAAGAGAATAGAGTAGGGTGGAAGACCTTCACTTTGGTTTTATATTATAATAAAAAAGATAGGGAGAGATATAGAATCCCAATTCTAGTATTTTTAAAAAAAGAGAGAAATGTACTTATCTAGATATTTCATGATGCTCGGGGTGAGCACCTATGGTGACTACGATATTCTAGACTTGGAGGATGAGGACTAGATTATTGTGACTTAAATATGAAAAAATGAATCAAATATTGGAGGATTTTTATAAATAAATAGGGTGAAACTGAGATCTTATAATGAGGTCTCTATCAATTATTTTATTTTTCAATTCATGAAGCATTTTACTTATTATATTTTTATGTTTGTCACATCGAGCAAGTGAGTTTCTACTGAGTGATTAAATACATTTTCTCCTTGAGATCTGGTTAAAAAATAGATAATGGATCAATAAAAACATGACCAATGGATAGATTTTATATTCCTCATGTTTTTTTTTCATTATCATATATTGTACTCTTTTTATTTCATAGTGATAGCATGTAATGATCCTTCCTCGTGCATATCAAACAATTGGCCATAGAATATAAATCCACGTGTCTCCTTTTACTACTTTTCATTTATCATTGTTTTATACCTGTATTTTTTAGGGTTAAATTTTATATTTTTTCCATTTGATTTTTTCTAAACTTTTTCATGTTTATATATAAATATCAAAGCTGATGAATTTTATATTAGTACTATTGATAATCTAGTTGAATCTTTTTACCAGCTGTGAAAATTAAGATTGTGTTTTTTCTAAGTCTATATCTTTTTATGTAATTTATTTATAATTATTTCTGGTTTAGACTCATTACATATAATAATATTTTTCAGTTTTATAAATATAAATATAAATATATACTATTTAATTATCATGATGATTTGATTAAATTTACAATTGAATCAATTTATATAGATTGTCATTTTTCTATCTTTGAGTGTAATTTCATGCCTTAACTCTATTGTAATTCCCGATACCACTGACCAGTGTGTTATTCACTTTTGAAATATTTTTTCATTAATTATTATTATAATATATTTATATGAATTTTTTATTATTTATTAGTTTCATTTGTTATGAGACTGGAATTATGGATAGGCCTTTATTTTTATTCTTTGAATTTTATGAACCCAAATTATACTCATGGAAATTTTCCATTGAATGTGTACTAATATGAAATATAACCCACAAAAATTTCTATTAGATCTAAATATAACATAATTTTATGTATTTAAAATTCAAAATACCATTTATATTTCATTGAAATGATTTTTTTTGTATCTTATTATCTTGTAGTATTCTTTAACTGTCAAGTATAATTTAGGTTTTTAACTCTCTATGGGTATAATATTAAATACATTTTTTATTGATTATTCCTTGTTGTATAACTTATTAGTTTACCTTAGTAAAGACTTTAGATTTTTACCTAGTTTGTTTCTTTGAATACTAGCAGACCGTGTGAGGTTTGCCTATTTTTGAGATTCGGTTTATGGTTAGATGTTTATTAATAGGGTTTTTTTGTTTTTTTTCTCTCCACACTATTCTTTTTTGTGAAGAGTTAAGTTTAATTTTAGTTCACCAATATGTTCCACCATTTATATATTTATTTGGTTTTTGTTTCTGTTTTTTGATATATTGGGAGTGGGGATTATACCCAAGTAGTATCTTAGGTAGATGCTTGCAATGGTCCCCAAGTTCATAGCATTACTACTAGAACCATATAGTGATACATTATAGGTTTCCTCGGATTTAGATACCTATATTTCATTATCATACTAATATGAGATATTTTTCTCTTGAATGGTAATTTAACTAGTGGAATAATAGATTTTAATATTAACATTTTTTGGATTTAACAACGTTTTTTTAGCTGATGAAAATATAGATATCATTTTTATATTTTTAATGTTTTTTATATAAATATAGAATGAAAATATTATTTTAACTAGCTATCGAGGATTTCAATATTATTTATTTTAATAATTAATGTCAAAATTTCTCTATAACATTGACTATATAAATAACTAATGTTATAGGTAACTTTCACAATCAATTATCAAAATAACTAACATCAAAATCCTCAAAATTCAATGTTGAAAGTGGTTTATAAAATTATTTATAGTTAACTAGGCTTCTCATACCAGGATATTACCTATTTTTAGATGAATATTCAGGACATTTAATAAAAACACACTTGAGGACTGAAATAGTTTAGTGCCTTTGGAAACTTAGAACACAATCTTTTAAATTAATGGAAGATATTCAATGTCTCCCATAAAGATCTTCTCATTTAGTATCACAACATAAAAATATTTATTTATAACATGTGAAATGGAATCAAAATAAATGATAATATCAGATGTTCAATAATGGTAAATAAGAGAGATATGTAAGGATAACATAAGCATAAGGGTATGAAAATATGAGAATAACATTTGAAAACCATATCTTGAATATTAATGATTATTATCTTCAGTCATGGCATAAATATGATTAGTTCATAAGAGATTAATCATAAGGGAATCAAAGAACATGGTACACGAGAGAATAACAATATCATAAGACATAGTATTATCTCATGCATATAAGAATAGAAAATAATATTCATGATGGTCAAGGCTCATTAACAAGGCTATAAAAGTGGGGTGGGTTTACTTCCCAACCCATCATAGTTGTCAAGGTTCACTCCCAAGACCATTACAGTAAACAAAGCCCCTTACTGAAAAAGGTTCACTCCTAATTCCATTCCTGTATATATCATGAGATATAAATCTTTACTAAATACATTAGATTGAAATATAGTTCCCACCCATCACATAATGAAAATCATAAGTATTTGTGACACAATATCATACAAAGTTCATCATATCAAAACCAATGAAATGAAATAATATTCATAAACATTTAATCATATCATAACTTATAAAAAATAGATAGGTTTCATAATCATTTCATAATTGCATCATTGTATAACCCGTGGCGAAATAAATATTTTTCATAATAAGTTTATCATGGTATAACCCATAGAAGAGAAACAGGTTTCATAAATATTTTATCATCATAAATCATTCAATGAAATAATGACAAATGTATCCTTGGTTTAAATCTGTATTAAAGCATACGTTTCCTCAATGAATTTCATATTAGATGGAGAATGATTTTGAAAGATAAATCACATTGAACGTTTATTGAGGAAGATAATTTTATTTTTAAAACAAAAAATTTATAAAATATTTTGCAATTCCTTTTTTTGAAAATAAACATAAAAACATATAAAGTAAGCATTAAAAAAAATTAAAACATTTATTCAGAAGATATTCATTCCACATTTAAAAAAACATTTCATAACATACTTTTTTTGAAAATCCTTTTATTTTATAATAAAAATTAAAACATATAAATGAAACTTAAAAGAAAATAATTTTCATGATAGTGGAAAATATTCTCCTTTTTGAATAAGTTAAAACAATGATTCTTTTCCTATTTTCAGAAAAAAAACAAATGGGAATTTTTTAGAAAATGGAATGAATATTCCTTTCAAAAATAGTATTAATATTAATCAATAAATAATTTTTTTCTAATAAATCATTTGAATAATGTTAAAAAAATTGAAAAAAATCTGATATCATGGTTTTTGAAGAAAAAAGGGCTTTCAAGAGAGGATATTAATTTTTCTTAAAAACAATATTTTTTAAATATTAAGTACATGAATAGAGGAAAATGAAGGAAAAAACATTAGTATTATGAAATAAAAATATTATAAGAAAATTAATGATGTTATTGAGAGATTTATAATACTATTTGATCATTGGAAACATAGTTATAAACAATCCCAATAAATGATGAGAGTGTAACATAAAATCGTTACCACTTTGGTAACATTGAAATGTTTGTCCCAAGAATAAATATAATTAAAATAAACATAAAATATAATGAGGATAAATAAATTCATAATATTACATGTCAAGGGGTCTATATGTACACCTAGTAAAATATGATAGGGGCATAATATAACCATATGTATCAAGAAAGACAAATTGATACACAAACCATTACCTCTTTAGTAGTCTCTTTAATTATTAGCCCCAATAAATTATGACATCAAATGAAACATTAAAAATCATAAAAATAATGATATTAATGATATATATTGTCAAAGGGTAGGTATATACCCCACACAAAATAAACATGTGGGGAATTTTCATTTATCTCCCATAAATAAAAGATAGACTAAAAATCTCTTAACTTAAGGAAAGAAATCATTTTTAAGCACTCAAACCTACTATATAATAATTATATATATATATATATTAAATAACCACAACTATATGTATCATACCATATATGTTTTACTTATGACTTTTTATTACCTGTTTACTAACAATTCCTTGTTTAAATTGGAGTTCAAGTAATAACTGCTCTACTTTTCGTAATTGTTTTGATTTGGTATTTTTACTTATATTAATGTTATAATGGATAAATTATATCTAGAATAATAATAATGACATAATTATCATATTTAGGGATCAATTATACTTTTAATTCCAATCATAAAAAATGTGTTGGATAAATGAAGTATGTTACGATCCTGGAGAGCTTGGGTCGCACGTACGCATGATTAACATTTCCATTTTAAATGATCATTATGTAAAAGAAGTTAAGTAATAAATTATCTTTATAGAATGTTCATAATATTATTAATAACATATTATTTATTTAAATATAATTATTTATATCATCCATACAGTGTGGTGATGATAATAGTGGCACATCGCTTCGTGGTGGAGGTAGTCTACACATACACGAACGATGTTGTCCTCTTTCAGTGATTGAAAAGGTAAGAAATAAAATGATATATTATCTTTTAAAAATCATAAATATCTCAATAATATTATAATTATTTCATTTAAATCACACATATTCTTTAACAATATCCTTATTATCATCCATGTAAAGTGTTAGTGAGAACGAATCATATCGCTCCATGGGGTAGTAATCTGCCGTACACACGAGCGACATTATCATATCCCATACGGAATGGAAATTATAAATTAATATGTGATATAATTAATTTAGAGGTATAATTATGCTTTAAATATTATATATATACTTTATATCATTAATCATACCCATCCATGAGATGTGGTAATGGAAAAATGAATGAATTTTTTTTTCAAGGCAGTAGTATGTCGTACACACAAATGATGATTTTTTAACCCATTTGATGAAAGTGGATATAGTATTAGGTAATTTAATAAACCTAAAAAAATATAATTTTATTAAATTAACTGATTTTATTATATCATCATGGATTAAAAATAATTTAATTCTGTGGAGGAAGAAATAAAATGAAAATTATCATTGAAGAACATTACCTCTTCTTCGGGTAATCTCCTTAGGTTTTCACCAAAAACGTTCTGATGTTGGATTTATGACCAAAATAATTATTATAGTATGATATTAGGGAATTTTTTATGTCATTATGGAATTTATTTCTTGAACCAAATGGGATTGAATGTGTGAGGAAGTGAGAAGAGGTGGGTGGCCTTGTATAAGTGAGGTTAGCGGCACACTTGTAATTATTTGAAAATGAAAAGTTGTACCCATGTTTTTTTTCATGGAAAAAAAGATATAAATAATTTTTTCTATATAATTATAAATTATAGGTTCAAAATATGGCCACAAAATATATTTTATACATGTTTTTATGTCATTTTAATCCTTATAATTTTAGTTTAACCCCTCATAAATCCATTATTACCATAACTGTGGTAATTATTTTTAATTATTTTCACTATTCATTTGGGTCAAAAATTAAGTAGAGATTATTATATAATATAAAATATCCTAATTAAAAATATTTAATCCATTTTTAAAAATTTAATTCACTGAAGATTAAAATTTTATTTTAAAATTAGTCCTGCAGACGTGATGAGAAAGAGGGTTTTCAAAGAGAAAATGTAAAAAAGTTCACAAACTTTTTATATCAAAATTTAATATAAAAAATATTAAAATCAATTAACTTATAATAATAGATCCATAATTATAATAATTTTATTTTAAATCCTATTTAGATATATAATTTAACTTTAGAAAGAATTTAACTAAAAAAATGTTTTTAAATTAAAATTCTATATTTTTCACTATTCATCGAAAAATTTAACTTTTTAGAAAATTATCAAAAATTAAAGATAATATGATGTTTATATACTAATTTCAAAAAATAATTTTATTTTTCAAAATATATTTTAAATAATTTTCGAAAGATATATTTAAAATAAAACTCGTAGACGGGATGAAAAAGCGGGTTTTGAGAAGTGAATTTGTTTTAAGCACAATATGATTTTATATTAACTCTATGTAGAATAGTGATAATTATATGAATATTAATTAAAATTAAATGATATATAATCTATAAAATTAATTTAAAACATTCTTTATTGTTGACTATATTAATTAATTAAAATATAAAAATATTATGCACTTTAAAACTCTTCTCAGAACAACCCTTTTCAAAAACCAAAATAACATATAATAAAATCCAATATAAAGTTAATTAAAAATATATTATGTTGAATTAATATTACTAAATAAAAATTATTTTAATTTAAATCAAAATTTAACCTTTAAATGACTTAATTTATTTAAGATAAATGATTATTTTACAAAAATCGATATTTTTCTCTATTCATAGAAAAATAAATATTTTTTTCAAAATCCCAAAATATAACCATTAGATAATTTCAATGTGATTTTTTAAAAAATTAAGTTAATTTTATAAAATAAATTTTATAAAATATTTACTAAAAATATAATATTTTATCATAAAAAATAAATAAATGTCATTTTTAAATAAAAAATATTTTTGATGAATGTAATCACTTTATCAAAATTGATTGATTATTTACTGAGAATTTATAAATAAAATTATATTTAGTATAAAATTTATATATATATTTCATTTAGTAATTAATACTATTCATACCCTCCTATTTTACAACTAGTTTATAATAGTCATATTTAAAATAATATTATTTCATGGTTTGTTGAAGTTTGGTGTCAGGTGTCATGAACGCTATCGAAAAACTCATTGTTTCATGTAATTTGAGTTATCTAAAATTTTAAATTATATTGAAATAAGAAAGAGAATATAAAAATTCATAAAATATCATGATGTTACATTCTTACCCCCCCTTAAAATTAATTTCACTATTTAAATTCATATCGACCATTAAAGGTTTACCATTTTAAAATTAATTCATAAGAAACCACATCATACAAGTGAACAATAATACTTCCCTTAAAATGGGAATGTTGGAAACATTAAGGTTTCTTAATGTAACCCATAACTAGGTTCCCAAATAGGAGAAAATAGGTCAGAAGTGATGATTTGGACATGGAAGAAGTGCACCAGTAATTATAAATATTGATATATATCATTGATCACAAGAAAGTGGGTGATCTAGAAAATGTTAATAACCATACAACCCTTCACCAAAGTGGCATGAAAAAGGTCATTGATATCCTATAAAATTATGATTACATGATAATATTTTATTTCAATATCCTTTTCCTAGATTTGAATAGCTTTTACAAGAATATATACATTCATGATTTTTTTCCATTTCGTAAGAACAATCTCACCCTTTGGTTGTTCCTTGATCAATTTACAGCTGATCTCTTAATAAAATAACTAAAAGTGAAATTTTTATTCCTCAATCAGTAATATATAAAAAGATACATAAATATAATGATAATTAATTTAGTCTACCTTTAGTTATCATCCCAACAAAATTGTTAGTAGAGGTTATCCAATATGCATAAATCTTTATATGGTAATGTAATACATTAATATCTAATGCATATTATAGAGTTCATCTTAAACCAATTCATAAATGGTTAGCCTTATGACCCTTCCAAAAATATTAAAAAACAAAACTTTAGAAATAAGGTCACTAAATTTCAAAAATGAACTTATCATTAATCCTTGAATTTTGATAAATTAGATCTTGATTTTCACACACCAAATATGTGAATACCTTATTCATATATTTTCTCTGATCATGGTAATAACTATAATTACCATAAGACATCAATGAAGACATACATACATCCTCATTCCTTTAATAAAACCATAGTTTATTGAATATATTCCCAAAATCCAAAAAACTTGGAAAATCCCTCAATTATTACATAAACCACTTTTCTAAAAATCATTAATAATTTCCAAGGTCTTTAATACTATCCAATTTTCTTTATCTAAATCAATTGTCTCTTTATTCTATCATCATTATCTCAAAATTAGTATCATATTAAGTCTTGCCTTCTCTTAATCATTTGTTTTTCATAATATATAATATTTTCATTAAATCTATTCTCTAGGTCATCAGTACTATTCAACATATTTTGGTAAAATATTTAATGATAAACTTATACTAAACAATTATTATGTATTTAATTATTCATATAACATAATTCTTTACTTACAATACAAAGAAACCTCAGTCATTCTACATCATTATTAAACCATTAACATGTCTTTGTTATCTTATTCCTTAATACCTCTTTCCTATATTATGAAATATGAATTTTTTTATCAACTGGAATTTATTCATACTTCTTAGGTTTAACATAAAAAATAATGTCAGAACATCCCATAACTTTCATGTGTCAGTTTTAGTCTCCTCATCATATTTATTATAACCATTACCCATACCATCTTACTGATTCCCTTCAAGATCTTTCCCATTAGGTAATTTATTTTCATAATGACCATACTTTCCACATTTTACACATTCAATCTTCGATGATATCTTAGGGAAAACATTATTATAATCCATTGAGTTTACCAAACTTTTCATTTTTCCTTTATAATTACTTACTTTGTTTCCTTCTTTTCCACACTCAAAACATATTCTTATCCCTATAAGACATTACCTTGAGTTCTTCTTCTCACATTGTCAACATATAGACAATGGAATATTCTTCCCTCTAGGGTCTTCATTACCCGAAATATTAATGAACTCTATCCTTCTATTATTTAGCGATTCTGAGAGTTGGTTAAGGTCTACATTATTATTCCTGTTCTGTTATAACTGATTAGGCATAATCACAATATAATTCACTCTATTTATCATCCCATTTGGATTCCCATTATTAAATTATCTATCACATTAATTTTTAACCTAGTTTCTTCTGGTTCCCGACATTGATTAAACCCAAAAAGCATTGTGTGTTCAAAGATAATCATGATGGGAAACCGAATAATCTTGAAAATCACTTATATTATGTCAAAATATTGCCACCATATTTTTAATATATGACACCATAGTTTTTTCCTAGTTCGGTCATAGTCACCATATATTTAAACCCATCATTATGGTTTGTAAAGATTTTGTTAATTTACAAAGAATATCCCCTAGGAGTGTCAAAATAGGTTTGAAGTAAGGCCCATATTCATTCACCAAGTGACGGTCAAGTCTAGATCAATATTCTATTTTTAGAGTTATTACTCTAAGGTACCTCTATACCTAAACTACATCCATATATCGTATTTACATAGAGATGTAATTGCTTATAAATTACTTTATCCATCCCTTACCAAAATTCTAGTACATTTTCCTATACATTGAATCATCCTTAGAATTATCCTTAGAGACATCCCTAGACACATCATTAGAAATATCCCATGGAATTTAACTAAAATTTTCTTATATTAGTTTTCAAAAGGTTAACTAACCTTATAATATAATACAAACTATAGAGTATTGGGCTTCTCATACATGGATATTACATATTTTTATATGAATATTTATTACATTAAATGAACACATTATTCATAACGGTAATATTTTAGTGCCTTTTGAAACATGGAACATAATATTCTTAATTCATGAAATATATTCAATGTATCCTATAATGATCATCCCCTTTAGTAATCCTATATAGAAACCCATTTCCATAACCTGGGGAAAGGAAACATAAAAAATAGTGATCTCATATTCTTATTAAGGGTAAATAATTTTGATACATAAGCATAACATGAGTATAAGGGTATGAGAACATGATAATAACATTTGAAAACTTTTCAATGCATATAAAAAATTATAATCCTATGTTATGGCATAAATATTGGAAATTCATAAGGCATTAATCATAAGTTAATAAAACAACATAGTCCATGATAGAATAGCATTAGCATAAGACAAAGTATTATGGAATACACATAAGAATAGAAAATCATTTCCTTAGTAGTCAATGATCATTTCCAAGGATATCTTAGTGTAATGGGTTCGCTCCCCAAACCATCATAGTAGTCAAGGTTCACTCCCAATAACAACATATTGAAAAAGGTCTCATACTAAACCGGGTTCACACCCCGTTCCAATCCTATCTATCTCATGAGATATAAATATTTACCCAATGCATTAGAATGATATATAGACCCCCTCGTCACATAATTATAATCATTCATATGTGTGTCAGTAGATCATAAAAAATTAATCATACCACAAAACATGATACTAAATAGGATTCATAATCATTTCATCATATCATAAGTAGTGAAAAAGAGATAGGTTTTAGGATCATTTCATTATTTCCTCATTTTATAACCCATTGAGGAAGAATCAGGTTTTATAATAATTTTATCATGGTATAACCTATGGAAGTTAAATTGGTTTCATAAACATATTTTCAACATAAAACATTAAAATAAACAATAAGAATAAAATCCTTGGTTAATATCCCAAGAAAATCATAAATTACGTCAAGGTATGTCATCTTATATAGATAATGATTTGAAAATATAAATCACTTAAAACTTTTATTTAGGAAGAAAATTATTCTTTTAAAACTAAAAATTCAAATAATATTTTATAAATTTTTTTCATTGAAAATAAAATTTAAAACATATAAAAGAATCATTAAAAATCACATAAAATGTTTCTTGAAGAAAATATTATTTCCTCTTTGAAAAATGCTTTTTAAAACATAAAAACTTTAAAAATAATTTTTTTAAATTAAAAATGAAATTTTATAAATGTAAATTTAAATGAAAATAAGGTCCATGATGGTGGAAAATACTATGTATGTTATACGAGTGAAAACAAAGATTCCTTTCACATTTTCGATAAAATTTAAATGAGCATTGTTTAGAAAACAACATGAAGATATATATAAAAAATGTAAAAATTAAAAAATGGGTAAAAACCATTAAATAAGCCATTTTAATAATGTTAAAACAATTTTCGGAATCATTTTTAGAAAACACAGTTTTGGAATAAAAAGTGTTTTTGACCAAAAGGATGGTTTTTATTAAAAAATTATTTTTGAACTCTTGAGTACATAAAAAGATGAAAATGAATGGAAAGAATTTATTCTCATGAAATAAACATAGTATCATAAAATTCATGAGTTTCATTAGTGATGGATCTTAATATTTGATCATCAGAAACATATTCATAAATGATCCTGATAAAAGTGGATATTGTAACATAACATCTTTGCCACTTTGGTAACATTGAAAGGTAAGACCTGTGAATGAATATCCTTAAAAAAAGTCAAATATCATAAGGATAATTAAATTCATGATATTACATGTCAAAGGGGATGTTCATCCACCTTGTAAAAAAATATAGGTGTATAACATTACTATATGTCTCAAAGAAGGAGAACTGAGACAAAAATCTCTGATCGCTTTAGTAGTCTTTTGAATTGTAGTCCTCTACAAATCATAACAACAAATGAAACATTAAACATCATAAAAAGAAGGGTATTCATGATATATCATGTAAAAAGGTCATTATATACACCACACAAATTAAATGAGTGGTGTATTTTCATATATATCCTATAAATAAAAAAGATAGACTATAAATCAATTAAATTAAGCTCGATGTGATGAGTCATGTGAACAATTAAAGAAACTCATAATTGTGTGTAAAAAAAGTTATATAAAATTTTAAATTCATGTAAAATTAAAATAAAATCATAAAATATTAGGATGTCACATTCTTTACCCCCTTAAAATGACTTTCTCCCTCGATATTCATATTGTCCATAAATGTACTAACATTAAACAATTCATTCATAGGAACCCACATCGTATAATTGAATACTAAAACTTCCCTTAATATGGGAATGTCTGAAACAAAAAAGAACACTTAAATTAACTCATAACTTGGTTTCCATATTAGTGAACAAAGGTGGGAAGGGAATACTCTAACATGGAAGAAAACATCAATAAATATAGAGAGTACTAGAGATCGTTGATCACAATAATGTGGGTGATCCGGAGAAGGTTAACAACCGTAAAAACCTACAGAAAAGAGGCATGAAAAAAGGTCATTTATATCATAAAAATTGATGATAATTGGGAAAATTTTTATTTCAAGATCATTTTACAAAAAGTTGAATAATTTTCAAAAGAAGATATACATATATTGTTTTATTACATTTAATAATCACTATATCACCCTTTATTTATGCCTTGATCAATTTCCAATTTATCTCTTACTCTAAGAAATAAAAGTGAATTATTTATGCGAGAAACACTAATAGATCATAAGACCAATAAATGTTATAATAGTTAACTCATTATATATTTAGTTCTCACCACACAAAAAATGGTGAGAACAGGTTATCAAATATATATAAATATTTATATAGTGAAGTAAAACATTAATATATAAAGCCTCAATCAAAGATCAACTTAAACTGATTCATAAATGGTTATCCTTATGACCCTTAAAAAATATTAAAATAAAAAACCTCATAAATACGGAAAATAAATTTCTAAAATTAACTTATCATTAATCCTAAAATTATTATAAATTATCTCTTGATTGTCACATACCAAATATGTGAATACCTTTATATTTTATTGGATTGTGCTAATAACCAAAATTACCATATGAACTTAATGAATACATTCATTCTTCCTCATTCCTTGAATAAAACCATATATTATTGAATATATTCAAAAAATCCAAAAATGTTGTAAACTCCGTCAATGATAACATAAACCACTTTCTCTACAAATCATTAATTAGATCAAAGGTTATCAATACTATTCAATTTACTTATTCTAAAGAAAATACCAATGTATTACAAAATCATTATCTCAACATCAAGAAAATATTATGTCTTAACTTCCATTAATAATGTGTTTTTCATAAAATAAAACATTTCCATTAAATCAATTTTCTAGGAAATTCATATTATTCAACATATTTTTTAAAATCATTAATGAAAAAATTATACTAAACAATCCTTATATATTTCATGATTCATATTACATATTTATTTAAATTTAATACATAAACACAACAATCATTCTACATCATTCTTAAACCATTAACTTTTCTTTAACATCTTATTGCTTAATACCTTTATCCTAAAATATTATATATAAATATTTTCATTCATCAGAGTAAATTTATTCCAGATTCTTAGGTTTAACATAAACTATACTGTTAGAACATATTATACCTTTCATGAGTCATTTGTAGTCTCCTCATCCTAAGTAGTATAAATATTACTGATACCACCATGTTGATTCTATTCATGATAATTCCCCTTAGGTCATTGATTTTTATAATGACCATACTTTCCTTATTTTAAACATTTAACCATCTTTGATATATTAGGGACACCATTATTCTTATCCATTGAGTTAATCAAAAATTTCATTTTCCCTCTAAAATTGCTTTCTTTTTTCCTTATTTTCTACACTCCAAAAATATTACCATCCCTCAAACACATTCCATTGAGTACTTCATCCCACATTCTAGACATATAAGAAACTGAATTTTCATTCCCCTAAGGTCTCCATTTTATGAACTCTCAGTGAACTCTATTATTCTATTCATTAGTGAGTATATGATTTGGTTAAGTTATATGCTATTAATCATGTTCGATTATAACTGATTAAGAATAATCAAAATATCTTGTAATCTAATCATCATACCATTTGTCTTCTCATTAGAAAATTTTCCTTCACATTCAATGTTAACCCAATTCCTTCTGCTTCTCTCCACTGCCTAAAACCAAAAATCATAGTGTGAGAAATGCAAATCATAATGAGAGACCAAGTAATTATGAAAATCACTTATAGGATGTCTTAATATTGACTTTATATTTTTAAAATATGGAACCTTAGGTTTATCCTAGGTAATTTATAGTCACTATCTATTTAAATAGATCATGATTATTAGTAAATATTTTATTAATTTCTACATCATATCCCTTGGGAGTGTCAAACCGGGTGTGAATTAAGGCCCGTATTCATGCACCAAGTGATTATCAAGTCCAAATCAGTGTTCCATTTTCAGATTTTTTACCCGTTGGTACCTCTGTTCTAGATCCACATCCACTTATAGTTTCTTGATATGGAATTTATTTATTATAAACCACTTTATCTATCCTTTACAAAAATTCCATGGCATTTTCCTATGATTTGACTCATCCTTAGATTTATACTTAGAGAAATCCCCATAAATGTATTTAGAAATATACCTAGGGTTATCAATAAATTTTTCCCATCCTAATTTTCAAATTTTAACTAAACATATCCCCTAATACCAACTATAGAGAATTAGGCTTCTAATACATGGATATTAATTCTTTTTATATGAATATTCATCAAATTACACGAGAACACCCTTGAGAACTGTAATAGTTTAGTGCCTATGAGAAAGTCTCATATAATCTTCTTAATTCATGAAATATGTTCATTATCTCTCATAAATATCTTCCCCTTTAGTAATCCTACTAAAAATCCCTTATTCATAACCTTGGGAAATGAAGCGTAAGAAATGGTGATCTTATCTTCTTATTAAGGGTTAAAAAGGGATATTTGTAAGCACAACATGAGAATAAGGGTATGATAACATGATCATAAGATTTGAAAACCAAACATTGTATATCAAATATTATAATCCTGAGTTATGGCATAAATATTGGCAGTTTATAATACATGATTTATAAGGGAATCAAAAAACAATTGTCCCTGAGAGTATAACATTAAAATAAGACATGTGTATTCTTCCATACAAATAAGTATATAAAATCATTCCCATATAATTAAAGGATAATTCTCAAGGTTATAATAGTTGAATGGCCTCTCTCCCCAATCCATCATAGTAGTCAAGGTTCACTCCCAAAAATATCATAGTGAAAAATGTCCCTTACTGAACTGAGTTCACTCCTCATTCTAGTTCTATATATCTCATGAGATATAAATCATTACCCAATGCATTAGAAGTAGATATAGGTTTCACCCATAACATAATGAAAACCATTCATATGTATTCCAAAAGATCATAAAACATTAATCATATCATAAACAATGAAATGAAATAGGATTCATAATCTTATCATCATATCATAACTAGTGGAAAAGAGATAGAATTCAGTATCATTTCATAGATTCATTATTTCATAACATATGGAGAAATAAGTGGGTTTCGTAAAAATTTTATCATGGTATAAACCATGGAAGATAAATGGGTGTCATAAACATTTTTTCATCGTAAAACATTAAAATAAATAATAATAATGGTATCCTTGGTTAATATCCCCAACAAAGCATAAATTACATCAAGGGATGTCATTTATATAGAGAATTATTTCGCAAGATAAATTACTTTAATATTTTATTTAGAAAGATAAATTTTCTTTCTTAAAAATAATAAATCATAAAAAAAATTGAAATTTTTTTCTTTGAAAATAAACTTGAAAAAATAAAAAACTGGTTTTAAAAATATTTGAAAAAATTTCTTGAGAGAAATAACTATAACACTTGAAATTGAAAATTATTTTATTTTTTTATTTCTTGGATTTGGGTTTTCTCATTGAGGTTTGGGCTCATTGCATGTTTAATTTTTATTTATATTTGATGTTTTTGGGGGGTTTTGGGGTGGTGCACGGGAACAAAATGATTATCAGTAACCTTGTGGTCATTCTAAGTGATCGTGTGGTTTCTTGATATTTAAAATAAACAAATTTTATTATTATTATTTCTATCATTAAAATAGTTTTTATTATTATTAGAAATTTTGTAATTAGAATTTTGTTACTAATATCATTATTATTAATGAAATGAAATGAATATTATTTATGTGATGATGATAATTATTATTATTAGAATTATTATTATTGTATTATTATATTATTACTATTATTGTTATTATTAATATTATTATTATTAGTTTTAGTTTTGTTTTTCTCTATTAATTTTTTTTTATTTCTGTTTTCTTCTCTTTTTATTTTTTTAATCACAATTATGTTTTTCCCCTCCCCTTCCATAGATCGCACCTCCCCCTGGATTCTCCTACTCAACGTGCAGAGTACCAACCACCTGGTTTCCCCATGTGCACACGAATACCCCATCCTAGACCCCACCCTATCAAGCACACTTTTCATCCTCTCCTCTGGACGCATCTCACTCCAATAGAGGTGACACCCCCTACCCCCTTCTTTACTGCTCATGTGGGACCCATCTAGTCAGGTGAGCACAGGAACTCCCTCCGACGGCTGCTCCTTCCTCCAACGTCCCCTCTGGTGGCTTCTTCTCCTTCCTAAGGCGAGTCCTTACCTTCTATTTCTATATTATTAATGAGGTTTTCTTGATTGAAAATACACTAACATTTAGTATTTGTGTAGGACTTGTTCTTTTGAATTTAGGGTTTTTTTTGTTCGTGAGGTCTCTCTCACCCTTCCATAGAAGTTTCATGGAGTTTACACTTGTTTATGGTATGAGAATCCATGTTTTCTATTCTGATTAAATTCATATAATTCTTGAGTCTTTTTAATTAATTTTAAAACATGATTCACATCTCTTTAATGGATTCAATTATCTTATGTTGGTGTTTTTGTGATGGTAGAATTTTATATAAATAGATTTTGAAGTATTTTATTGTTTATTCCCATCTTTTTATTTTCCAAATATGTTGATAAAATTACCAATCTTATTTAGACGATTTTTATACATGTTTCACATACATATGGTGCTCTTGGTTAGCCAATTAGGGTGTTTTTAAAGTCTTAAATTTTTTTTAAAATGGGTTCTGATGTGATTCTTGGATTATGATTATGTTTATATATGCTATATGTGTTGGATAAAATAAAAATTATATTCTGATAAACAAATTGGATTATTTGGATGATGTTTTCCCTTAGAAATATTTTATAAAATTTGTTGGATTATGAATTTGGTTTTATGTATATCATTTGTTAATATGATAACATGGTGAATGTTTTTTGTGTTTTAGAAGGGCCCCATTGTTTTTAAATCGATTTCCTATGTTATTCAATATATGTAAGTTGCTGGGTTTTGTTTGAATGAAAATGGTGTTTTAATGGAAATGGGTTTTGGGTGTTTTTATGGATGTTAGAGTGTGTCGTTGCATGTTAGGATATAAATGGGTGCACTAGGTGCACAAATGGATGTTCATTCAAATGAAGAGGGAGATTTAAAAATCTTGTTTTCCTTTAACATTGTTTTTCTTAAATGTTTCGTTGGTTTTTGAATCGTATCTTGATTGCTTTGTTTGGAATTATTTTATTTTAGGTATTTGTGTTTTTTTAAGTCCATGGGATTTATTGTAGGGAGTTTTGGTCAGTTTCAAATGATCGCATGCATATTCCCAGGTATGGATATGTATAAATATATATATCTTCTGTATGTGTGATCCTTCATGGTGTGGGGAACATGTGAATCAGTTTAAGGATATATATATATGGATGTGCATGCCTGAGAGTGGGTTGTTACTTGAGTTAGAAAGATTTGTCTTGCTCATCCATTGATGTAGGCTCTATATGCATCGACCTTTAAATTTAAGAATCATTTATTTCTTGAATTTCACACCTAGTTTTTATATTAAGTATTGATATGAATTTTTTGTAAAATTATTTGTCATAAATTGGTGTAGTTTATTTCTTATAATGTATTATAATAATGTTTTTGATTGCATTTTTCACATCAAATTCTTGATGAAATGACATGTTGGCCTTCATAAATGTGTTTTAAATTTTAAATGATTGTTTGGGTTTCAAAGTGTGTTTCTGGTTTTAAAAAAGGAAATGTGTGTCGTTCTTTAAGAAATGGTTTAGCATGTTATGGTTGTGTGAGGCCTGTTTGGCTCTTTAAAAATGGTTTCATTGGAAAACCCTATATGGAATAGTTCTTGGACTTGTTAGTTGATGAAATATGGAAGTTTCCTTAATTTGGGGATTCCCTTATGTTATGATTGTTTAAAGAAGAGAGACTTATTCCTTTGGGTGACTCATGGGGATGTTGTCATGTGTGCTGACTGTGTGTGATGAATGTAGTAGTGTCTAGATACATGTTTGACAATGTTGGATCACCCACTTTTTATTCTTAACATGGGAACCCAACATTGTGAGCAAATTTTTGGTGAACGATTGTTGTGCATGTTTAGATTATGTACTGGCTAGTGGCCCATAGCAGAGGTTATTTTTTTATCATTACTATGGCACTGGACCCCTCGGTTAGGCCTTGTAGGGAAATGATTGGGAATTTGGGAGTTATGACATCATCAGTTAGGGAATTCCTTAGGGATGAGTCACATGTATAGTATGTTCTAGATTATTCATGAGCTCCTAGGGTTTCCCATGTATTTTGGTACTTAATTTTCTATGGAAAGTGATTGAGGTGCATTGTTTAGTTGGTCTCTCTTGTTTTTCAATTTCCAACACATGAGCCTCAGCCTAGTTGGTGAGGCCTCTCGAAGTGCAACAACGAGACCCAGGTTTGAAACCAAGTGCAAGAATAATTCAAGGGTATTTTAGCAGTACTCTAGCTGGTACTATATCAGTACTATGCGGGTACTGTAGCAAGTATTGTAGAAGTTACTGTAGTATATACTATTTCGTACTATAGTGACTGGAACTATTTACCTTGGGCCACCGGTTTGGGATCGGAGTCTCTAAGGCCTTTGGCACACACGGGACTTTTCGTCAGTAATGATTTCAGGCCACCTTTAAGGCCTTTGGGCCACCTTAAGGAATTCAGGCAACCTGATGTGCAGATTCCCATATAGATTCTACAAAGAACAAGATCAAGAGGAGGATTCAATAGCATGACACATTCATGAGAGCATGGCTAATAGATATGGAAGAATGAGAGGGTATGGCATTACCATCGATACTAGGAATGTGTATGTCTACACAGTATTTCTAGCTAAATATCCATGAAAAGTTGGAGAGATGATCACGATGGAGATGGGGGGGAGTGGCGGTTTCATGTTTTCATAGTTAGTATGATTTCCCTAAGACCTATGGTCCCTGTAATGTATTCAATCCTATGATAAATGTAATGGTAGGGATCACCTTCAACCCTTAAATGGGGGTTATCAAAACTAAATAAAAATGAAGTCCTTCAAGTCATTCAGTCATTTTCCATTACCGTTATGTGATCATTGCCTTTTCCTTCATGTATGGTGCATCTCTTTGCTATTGGGTATAAAATAATTTTTTAATGTTTGCGGAAAAAGGGTTTTAAATTTTTTTACACTCTTATATCCATCATTCTTTAAAAATATTAGAGCTTCATTCATGAAAAAAAATTAGATTAAAATAAGAAGGTCAAGGGACTGTGATTTTCTTTAAAGGGAAAATGTGTGCAAAACATATTTTATATATTGTAGTTAAAATTTAAAATTAACGTTTCTTTACTTTAGGTACATGTATTGAGAATAGTTTTTCGAGAAATCCTACTATGTTTTAATACTAAAGCCTATATTTTATCATTATTTTTAGATTCAGGTGATGCTTCTTGCTTATTTAATTCACCATAGTGCGACGTTGGTTTGAGGTCGATGGTGACTCGTAGAATCACATGAAGTTATTTACAGTTTTATTTTCCTTCCACTATTAGTTTTCATATTTTTAGTATTTATTTATTTTCATTTCTTTAATTTATGGTCCAAATAATTCCCACTTGTTTTTTTTTTGATTCTCGTCACTAGTTTTTAGCCCGTGCAGATTAGGAACACCCTTCAAGACATGTCGTGAACCTACTCAGGTGAAAAAATTGATGGTCAACCAGGGTTGGTTCATGACAAAATGGTATCGAACGGGGATTCTTGATATTTTAGGTGTCTAGTAGATAGATATTAGAACTATTGGGACTTTGTTTGTATGTGTGGGAAGAGTGTCATGAACTATTTCTCACACAACTCCTCAAGTTACCATAGGTAGTACCAGATTTGAGTCTTTTGTTCTTGTTTTGGATAGAGGGATGAAAATGGAGGTGATCTGATGTCATGTTTTGACCCCTCATGGAGTCCTGACCCAAGTGAAGTCCAATTACACCATTCAAGTTCCTCATAGCATTATTAACTACAAGGGTCTTGGCCCACCACTATCTTGTTTAGTTAGGAATAGTCGCTAGTCCCTCCTTATAGTAGTTTCGTGTATGTTTTTCCTTATCATGGTCTTGGTCGGTGTAATGGTGATTTTGAAAAAGAAAATGGGTTTGAAATGATTTTTTCCTTTAAATGGATTTAAATTGGTAAAGAAGTTGTTTGGGCGCAACCTTGGATACTTCTTATAAACATTTGCACATGTGAGGGTATATATGGGGAGTTCATGTTGATGTGTAAAAATAGAAGTGGATGACCACATGTGTAATGGTTCATTAGATTACTTGGGTGTGTATTTGAAATTAATGTATTGGTCTTATTTTTCCAAGGTGATTTTGAAAACGGGAAATGATTTTGGAAATCAAATTTGGTTTAAAAATTGGTGTTTGGTATTTTAAAAGTATCCCTGGAAGAAGGATGTTTTTGGATTTAAATGAAAAGGGTGGCCTTTGATAAAAAATTGGTTGTTGGTATTTTTTGGTTTTTTATCTTGTCATGTTGGCTTAGGATGTTACTATTAATTATACATCGATTTGATGTCAGTTTTGGTTTGTTTTTTCTTGTTTTTTGGAATGTACCTCCCCAAAAGTTTCCTCAAAGTACTGATGATACATGACCAATTCTTGAGTTTTCTTGGGTATCTTCTATCTTTCATGGTGTTAGAGGTCCATTAGAGATAGATATATGTCTTGAAGAAGTAGAGTGTGTCCTCAGGGTGTTGGTAACTCTTGAGGCTATTTGGATCATACTGTTTGGTAGTTGTCTGAGAGTGTAGTTTTGGACTAGTAAAATTTGGTTGTTCCATCTTCATTAGGATATTGGGAGACATAGGAATGTCTGAGGTTACCTTTGTCTGAGGGTTCATGACCATGGAGGTGGAAATGAAGAAGGATTCAGAGTTGCGAGATATTATTTTGTGTTAGGGGATAGTAAAATTTTACATTGACCACATTAGATATGTAGTTCTTGGGTGCAATCAGTGGTGGTTGGAAATCTGGTACCTCTTTTTGTTCTTAAGGGTTCCATATATAGAAATAAGTGACGGCCAAAAGAACATGTTTCTAAGGAGTATGTCATCTATTTTCATCCCTCCAAAGTCCTTCACTCGATGTGGACATTTGAGTCACCGGGGGAGGTCCTGTATTAATCATTGAATGAAATAGGATATGTGATCGAGGGATGCTTGTACCTGACCGTGAGTGAAGAGATTCTTCAGCCATCCAAACCCCGGCCTCAAGTCTTGATGTGAAGCTCATACATAGTGAGGGTTTTTGGGGGAATGTGAGACCTTTTCTTATTTTTGTTGTCTTCCATCTTAGAACAAATACATTTCGGGTCTCCATAATTTTCAACCTATCATTATAAGTTCATCATGTCATTGTATCGTTATGGTGGATTTTTTCAATTGTTATCCAAGTAGTTCTAAATGTTTGAATGTGGATTTTGGAGTCATTTGTTTTGTAGGGGATTTTTGTCCCTCACATGGGTTGGTTTTGTTTTTTTTAATTGTGCTCATATTAATATGTATGTATTTGGGATGATAGATATTTGAAGGTGTGTTCAGGATTGCTGTTCGGTTTGAATTTATTTTGTGTGTTTTCCCTGCTGTTGGGAATCTGATTCTTATGGTGGTGTGTTTCCACTCATTAAAAGGGAGTTGGATGAAGTTCATGTTGAGTGTTCCTAGTCTCTTTGGGGATGTTTTTTAGTTAATGAAAAGAAAGGGTTGTGTTGGTTCTCTCATCCTGATGTCCCGGTTTTGCAGGTTCCCTCGGAGTGGGTTTCTTATTTAGTCTTGGTGGCATTGTTTGGGTTTTAAAGGTCCCAAGCTAGTTGAGTTATTGTTGTCAGGAGAACCCCCTTGTGTTCTCCCTACAAACATGGGCTTCAGTTTACTCTTGAATCGATAGGGTGTGACCTCTGGAGAGTAAGTCCATCTAGGTATTCATAGTTTTCCTTGGTTTTTTCTGGGAATGGACATGAATTTTGATTTACTATCAGCTTTTTGACTTTATTGGGGAAGAAATTTTTGTGGTAGGGATAATTTTCACACCATAACCTTTAAAATTAATTTATTTCATTATTAATTTTCTTCAGGTTTTCTCATTGAGGTTTGGGTTGAGTGAAGGTTTAAAAAAATTTATATTTAATGTTTTTGGTGGACTTCAGGCAGGTGCACGGGCACCGAACGGTTAGCAGTAACTGTGTGGTCGACCTAGGTTACTGTTTGGATTCTCGATATTTAAAATAAATACATTTTGTTATTATTATTACTGTTATTAAAAAAGTTATGAATATTATTATAAATGTTATAATTAAATTTTTGTTATTAATATAATTATTATTAATAAAATTAAATGAATGTTATTTATGTGGGGATTATTATTATTATTATTATTATTATTATTATTATTGTTGTATTATTGATATTGTTATTATAATTAGTATTGTTAGTTTTAGTTTTGTTTTGGTACTTTTATTTTAAATTTTTGTTTTTGTATTTATTTTGTTTTTAATTTTAAATTTTTAACCCTAATTGTGTTCTTCCACTCCCCTTACACATATATTGCCTCCCCTAGCTTCTCCCACTCGACCTACAACGCACCATCTTTCCTTCTTCAATATGCACATGGGACCAACCTGCCCAGATCCCTCCCTCATTGAAACTCCATCCAGCCTCCCCTCAGGATACATCTCTAACAACCAGCGGTGATGACCCGTACAACCTTCTCTTCCACTTGAGAATTTCCCAGTAAACCGGGTGAGCTCTGACGTTCCCTCTGGTGACTGCCCCTTCCTCTGGAATTCCTTCTGGCAGTTTCTTCTCTTTACTTAGTTGAGTCATTTCCCACTATTTTTATTATTTTAATGGGTCTATATTGATTTACCAGACCCTAATGGGTAGTATTTTCATAGTACTTGTGTTTCTTTCAAATTGTGTGTGTGTGGTTGGTCTGTGAGGTCTCGCTCACCCTACTGTTGAAGTTTTATTGAGTTATCACATGTTTAAGGTAGGATAATCTGAATTTTCCATTCAGATTAAATCCATATAATTCTTGATAGTTTTTATTATTTTTTAGACTTCATTCGAACTTCAATAATGGATTCAGTTAGATTATGTTTGCATTTTTACAATGGTAAAAATAGATTTTAAAGCATTTTATAGTTTATGCTTATTTTTTTATTTTCCCAATGTGTTGATAAAATGAAAAATATTATTTTTATAATTCTTTACATGTTTTTCATATTTCTTGTGTTCTTTTTAATCCTATTAGGGTGTTTTCAAACTAGTTATATTTGTTAAAAATGGGTTTTTAAGTGAATCTTGGATTATGAATATGTGTATCTATGCTATATGTGTTGGATAAAATGATTTTTTTTGATAAAAAATTTTGATAAATTTAATGATGTTTTCCATTGAAAATATTTTATAAGATTATTTGGATTGTGAATTTGGATTATGCATATGGTTTGTTAATCAGAGGACTTAACAGATGTGTTTATGTGTTTTGGAAGGGACCCCATATCTTTTAAAGTGATTGCATATGTTTTTCAAATTATATAAGTTATCGGGTTTGGTTTGCAAGAAAATGGTATTTTTGTGAAAATGGTTTTTGAGTGATTTCATGGATATTAGAGTGTGACATTGCATGTTGGAACATCCTTGGGTGCCCTAGCTGTATGCATAGATGTTCATTCAAATAAAGATGGTACTTTAAAAATAGTGTTTTCCTTTAACATTTTTTTTCTTAAATGTTTCATTTGTTTTTCAATCGTATATTAATTACTTTGTTTGGATTAATTTTATTTTAGGGATTTATATTGATTTTGAGTCCCTAGGATTTATCATAGGGTGTTGTGGTTGATTTTAAAGGCGCGCACACATATTCCAATGAATGGATTAGAGTGTATATATATATATCTCTCTCTTCTATGTGTGGGCTCTCCTATGGAATGGGGAACACATAAATCAGTTTAAAGATATATATATATATATATATATGTGGAAGTGTTTGCATGTGAGCTAGCTACTTCTTGAGTTAGAAAGATTTTTCTTGGCCATCCTTTGAGGTAGGATCCCTATGCAACAATCATTAAATTTAAGAATCATTTATTTATTTCATTTCTAACATAGTTTTTAAATTAATTATTGATATTGAATTGTTATAAAAATTTCCTGTCTGGAATTGGAGGGGTTTCTTTCTCATAATGTATTGTTATAAATGGTTTGATTGTTTCTTTCACATCAAATTCTTGAAAAAAATGCCTCATAGGACTTTGTAAGTTTGTTTTGAATTTAAAATGGTGGTTTGGGTTTTGATGTTTGTTTCTAGTTTTCAAAGTGACATTCATGCTATTCATTAAGAAATGGTTTAGCATGTGATGGTTGTGTGAGGCCTGTTTGTCACTTTAAAAATTGTTTCATCAGAAAATCCTCCTTAGAATGGGTCCTTGCCTTGTTGGTTGATAAAATATGGGAGTTTTCATGGTTTGGGGATTCCCTTTGGTTATTATGGTTTAAGGGAGATAGACTTATTCCTAGGGGTGAATCAGGGGTGACCTTGTGGTGTGTGATGAATGTGTGTGATAAATGAACTTGTGTCTGGATTCTTGTTTGACATTATTGTCTCACCACCTTTTTAGACTAAACATGAGAACCTAGCATAGTGAGGGAATTTTCAGTGAAAAATTTCAACACTGGTTAAGATTATGCACTCGATAGTGCCCATAGTGAAGGGTTATTTTATTATAAATTCTATGAGATTGGGCCCCTAGGAAAGGACAGGTAGGGCATCGATCAGGAATTTGGGAATTATGACATCCTCAAGTAGGGAGTGCCTTTGGGATGAGTCACAAGTATAGTATGTTCTATATTTTTCATGAGCTCCTAGGTTTTTTCATGAATTTTAGAACCTAGTTATCTACGGCGGATGATTGAGGTGCATTGTTTGGTTTTTCTTTCATGCTTTTCATTTTTCATTTCTCTTGTGTTATCATTTCTTTTTCCTTCATGTATAGTGCATCTCTTTTCTAAATGGGATAAAATGATTTTCAAACTTTTCTATAAAATGTTTTTCAAAATGTTTTACACACCTCTGTCCCTCCTTATTTAAAAAGGATAAAGCTTCATTCCTGGAAAACAAATTAGTTTAAAATAAGAAGGGAGATGGACCGTGATTTACTTAAAGGTAAAATGCGTGAAAAAAATATTTTATATATTATAGTTCAAACTAGAAATTATTGTTTTTTTATTTTAATTAAGTGCATGAAGAATAGTTTATCAGGCTTGCCTATTCAGTTTTAATACTCACACCTATATTTTATCTATTTTTATCTTTGGGTTCAATTTCTTGCCCAGTTTTGATCATTGTACTGTGAAATTGTTTTGAGGTTGGTGGTGACCTATAGAGTCACATGAAGCTATTTAAAATTTTATTTTTCACCTTCTGTTAGTTTTCATTTTTATTATAGATCTTTATTTATATGATTTTCTTTCATTTATTTTCCATAACTTTCCAACTTGTTTATTATTTGATGCCTGGCACTAGTTTCCATCCCACGGGGATCGATATTTCCCATTGGGACATACATCGTACATGCTCAGGTGACCGGTTCAGGGTCAACACGGGATGGTTCGTGACAATATCTTTTCCTCTGTGAAAAACAATTTCTAAAAAAAACATTTTGAAAATCCTTTTCCTTGAAAATAAACTTTAAAACATATGAAATTAAATTTCAAATAAAATAATGGTCATGACAGTGGAAAATACCATTTGTGCTGTACAAGTTAAAAAAATATTCCTTTTATATTTTCGATAAAAGTCAAATGGGAATTTTTTGGAAAAAACAGGAAGATTCCCTTTAGAAAAATTAAAAATTAAAAAATGGGTAAAAAAATTAATAAATCATTTCAATAATGTTACAATCATTTTGGATAACATTTTATAATAAACAGTTTTGGAAGAAAATTGGTTTTTGACTGAAATGATAATTTTTCTTATAAACATTATTTTTGAGCTATTTACTATATGAAGAGAAGAAAATGAATAGAAATAATTTAGTCCCAAGAAATAAAAATATTATAAGAAAATTCATGAGTTTCTTGAGATATGGATCCAAATATTTTTTCATTGGAAACATAGTTATAAACAATCCTGATAAAGGATGATATTGTAATATAAAAACTTTTCCACTTTGGTAACCTTGAAAAGTCATCCCCATGAAGGAATATCATTAAAATAAACTTCAAATATAATTTAAATAAATAAATTCATTGTATTAAATTTAAAAGGGGTTGTATATTCACCTTATAAAATAAGATAGGTTCATAACATATCCATATGTCTCAAAGAAGAAATAGTAAGGCAAAAATCCATTACTGATTTAGTAGTATTTAGAATCACAATACCGAGTAAATAATTAAAAAAATAAAATTAGAACAGCATTAAATGAAGGATATTCTTGATATATCTTTTCAAAGGGGCATTATATACACTACACAAAAGAAACGAGTGGTGAATTTGTATATGTATCCCAGAAATAAAAAAAATTCGATAAATCCCTTATCTTAAGTCTCGACATCCTAGATATATGTTTCAACCTCCTATATAATAAATATAGGTTTATTATACATATATTATAAAAACCCATAATTATATATATCATACCATATTTGTTTTACTTATGACCTTTTATTACCCTTTTTCTAACAAAACCTTATTAAAATCATGTATATGTAATAATCGCTTTGTTTTTCATTTATGAATTGATTTTCTATTATTGGTCCCCTAACATTGATCATGATTACATTATATTTAGAATAATAATCATGACATAATTAAAATATTTATACATCAATTATACTTTTAGTATGAATCATGAATTATAGTTTTGAGAAATGAAGTATGTTACGATTATAGAGATGGTATGTCATAAGTACGTATGAGTAATGTTTCAATTTTTTACCGGTTATTATAGAAAGGAGGGTATGTAATATATTATCCTTATGAAGTTATAATAATATTATAAATACAATATTGTTTCTTTAAATATACATATAAATATCATTAATTTGATATAGAGATGAAAATAGAGTCACATTGCTTTGTGAAAGCAGTGGTCCACACATAAATGAACAATGTTTTCATCTTTCAGTGAATGAAAATAAAGAAATAAAATGAATTATAACATTTTAATATTGATAAATATGGAATTAATATCATAATTATTTCACTTCTATCATATATATTCATTTAATATATCTTTATTATCTTCCATTTAAATCATTATTGAAAACAAATCACATCTCTTCGCATGGTGGTAGTCTATCGTACACAAAAGTAACGTTATCGTATCCCATATAGAATGGAAAATAAAAAAATTATATATGATATAATGAAAAAAATAGATATAATTATGTTTTAAATATGATATATATATATATATATACTTTATATCCATTATAATACCCAACCATCAAAGGTGATAATGGAAAAAATAACATTGGTTATAGAGGCAGTAGTCCACCATACACACGAATGATGATTTCATAACCCATTTGATGAAAGTGGAGATGGTTGTAGGTAATTAACATAACATAAAAACATATATGTATATTTAATATAATTAGTTCATTATATCATCACGATTTAATAATAATTAAAGGAGGTTGAGAAAGATATAAAATTAAAATTCTCGTTGAAGATCATTACCTCTTCTTTGGGTAACCACCTTAGGTTTTCACAAAAATACTTTCAACCATGGATTTATGAAAATAATAAAGATTATAGGATGAAAATAAGGGATTTTTTAATTGTTTTGGGATGGTATTTTCTAATCCAAAAGTTTTTTAAGGTGTGAGGAAGAGAAGAGAGGGTTGGTCTTTTATAAGTGAGTTGAGTGGTACGGTTTTAATTTTTTTAAAATGAAAAGGTGTATCCAAGTTTTTCACTAGAAATATGGAGAAAAAATGGAGTATTATCAATAAATATACATTATAGGGTCTATATATTTCCATTTAATATATTTTAGATATGTTTTTATGTATTTATAAACATTATCTTTTTAGTTTAACCCCATAGTAAAGCAATTTATACCTTAACTGTGGTAATTAATTTTTATTTTCTTCACTATTATTTTTGGTAAAAAAAATAAGTTGAAATTAATATAAATTATAAATTATTCTTAGTAGAAATATAGAAATCGTTTTTTCAAATTAAATTCATATAATTTTCAAAGTTTAATTTAAAATTAACCCTAGAGACCTAACAAAAAAGGGGGTTTTCAAAGAGAAAATGTTCAAAAAAAGTTTAAATAAAAAAAATAAGAAATATTAAAATTTCTTAAATTATATTTATAGATCTATAATTTAACTAATTTTACTTTAAAAATATTACAAAGTATTATTTATTTTTATAATTAATTTAAAATAAAGACTATTTTAAATTAAAATTTAGTATTTTTAACCATTCATCAAACAATTAAGCATTTCGAGAAATTATAAAAAATTATCCATAGTATAATTTTTACTGATGATTTAAAAATTTTATTTTATTTTTTCGAATAAATTTTCTAAAAGTTTAAAAAAAACTAAATCTAAATCATAACCTACATACGTGATGAAAAAGCAGGGTTTCAAGAAGTGTATTTTTTAAGCACAATATAAATTTATATTAAATCTATGTCTAATGATAATAATTTTATGAATATTAATTAATATTTATTGATATATAATCTATAAATTTATTTTAAAATATTCATTATAAGGGATTATTTTTAGTAAATAAAATTGAAAAACATTATGCACTTCAAAATAGTTTTCATAAAAACACTTTTTTAAACAAAAAAAATAAACATATACTAAAATCCCGTATAAAGATGATTAAAAATAATTTAATTGAATTAAATATTTATAAATAATAATTATTTATATTAAAAAATAAATTTAAATTTAAATAACTTAATTTATTAAAAATAAATAATAATTTTACAAAAATTATTATTTTTCACTTTTAGCTGAAAAATATATGTTTTCTAAAAAATACAAAAAATTAAGAATATATAAATATCAATATGATGAATCAAAAAATTATGTTCATTTTTTCATGAAAATTTTATAAAATATCAATAATTTATTATAATATTTTCTCATAAAAATAATAAAAATTATTTTTTAATAAAAAATATTTTTTAGGAATATAATCACTTTATTAAAAACTAGTTGATTGTTTAATAAGAATTTATACGTAAATTTATATCTTTTAGGATATTTATATGTATATTTCATATATTAGTTAATATTATTCATACAATCCTATTTAGCATCTAGTTTATAACAGTCATATTTAAAAAACTATTATTTCCTGGTTCGATGAATCTCAGTGTTGCATGTCATGTATGTTATCAAAGAAACTCATTTTTTTGTATAACACATACTATATAAAATTTTAAATTACTTTTAAATAAGGAAAAAATTAAATTCTCAGAAAATATCAGGATGATACATTAGTTATATAATTAATCAATGTTAACGGTGACATTCCATGTTTGTTATCAAAACAACCACATTGAATGTCGTATATATTTTAAAGAAATGAATACACAAAAATCAATTAGAAAAATAAAAAAATATCGATGGACTATAAAATTGTGGAAACCAAAATGTGAAAAAAACTCCATGTTTCACCTTCTTTTCCCATCTTGTAATGGTGCCCTCCGAATCTAAATATCACTTATCGATATTCATTTTTTTACATGGAAGAATCATAAGAAAATTATAAATTCTTCTAGAAATTATTATATAGATGATTTAATATTTCTACTCAATTTAAATAAATCATATTAATCAAATAGAAAAAAATATTTACAAATATATATCTATAAAGAAAAAATCATCAAAAAATATATATAGTGATATAATAATTTTAAATACCATGGAAGAGTGGTGGAATAGAGAAGTGGTATAAATATGAATCATTAAAATTATGATGGAGTAGTAGATAATGAATTTAAAAAGTGGGAGAATAAAAATTTATATTATTTATTAGAAAAATTTCCCCTCTGTAGTGATAAATTCTTTAGCAGGATAATAAATAACAAAAGGGAACACTATGAAAAAATTGAAACATCATTGTTGTGCTATGAAATTTTTATTTTAACATCAGTTATTCATATAATTGGTATAAAAAATTTAGTTTTATGAATTTGGTTATGTATTAATTGACATTTAAAAACACTACAACGAAGGTTTTAATGTCAGTTATGTGAATAAATTATGTTAAACCCATTTTTAACATCAATTAATTTATAAATGAAATTAAAATATTAACATGAATTAAATTGTTTTATTAGTGATAGTATCCCTTGGATCGCTTATGTATTCTCATATTTTAAAGGTTTTCCTTAGGACCCACTCACTAAAACCCTACTTAATGAATTTTCCTTCTATAATAGGTGTAGTAAGTTGTCCTCTTAGGAGGATATCCTGAATCCAAGCATTTTGGGATTTATAAGTAACTTACATTAATAGTATTCTTGTTTTTGTGGTGTTTAAGTGGCTTGTCTTGGATTATATCCTAAAATTCTAGATGATTTGATTCTTTCTTTTTAGGCTAGGGTGGAGGCACTTTCATTTTTATTTTATTCTGCTTACATTTTATACTATTTCATAGATGTTGTTTTCATTATTTAACTTTATCATTATTAACTTCTTATAAAATGTATTATTGCATCCCCCGATCATGATATTGTCCTCTTTAGGCCTAACCTTCATGGTATTGCTTTCCCTGATCTCTAGCCCTCTAGAGTCCCCCAGGAAAAGGCCTTATGATGGGAGAGGTATCCACACCACCCTATAAAGGGGTGTTTCAAGATCCTCCTCCTTCAATATGGGATATCCATAATCCCCCCCATAAGGGACCAACATACTTTCTAACACATCAAATGGAAACTTTCTCTGATACAATTTGAAACAGCCCAGTCCGACCCATGATTAGAATATTGTCCTCTTTGGGCCTAGACCGGCTGATTTTTCATTCCTTAGGTTTTGTCCCTCAAGCCTCTCCTAGGAAAAGGCCTCATTATGGGAGAGGTATCCACACCACCTTATAAAGGGGTGTTTAGTGATCCCCCGCCTTTGATGTGGGATAGCCATAATCATGCGCAGGTCATATGAAAACTGTGTTCCATCCTAGAAACCTCTATAATTTTTAGAAAAGTATGGTGGTTTCTGGGCCAGAGCACAAATTGCACACTTCTTATGCACAGTTTCGAAAATCATGTGCATGTTCCATGTTTTGGACAGTGGGTTATATAGGTTCTGCGCAAGGTTTTCCCTAATCATGCACAATTTCCCAGAAAACCATGCGAATGGTTTTTTCTAGATCTGAAATTTTTATTAAAATTTATCGTTCCCCCTTTTTTGGTCTCATACGGACCTCCTTCAACCCAAATGAATTTATCCCTTCATCGGAGCTCCCATGAAGAATTATTATCCCCGCGATCCCCTACCATAATCTATCTGATACTAGGCATTCATCGGTCAATCTCCTTCTAGTGGGTTTCCTCCTCTTGTTCTCTTCCTCCTACAATCTATTTCTTTCACCTTAGGGTTCTATATATCTTGGTATTGATTTTTGGAAGTAATTACGTTTTTTTGGAACTTAAACCTTTGTTTTGATTCATGTTTGTTTGATCTTCATTCTTCATGGACAAATCCGATTTTGGAATTGGAATTGTGAGATCTGTTGTCTTCAGTAGGTGGTTCTGTTATGATGCCCAATTTTTATTGAACATATTTTCTTTATTTAAATTTAAATGGTTTTGATTTAAATTAATTTTTTTATGTTTTAATCAAGTGTCTTTCAATACTTTTGTTGGAAGAACCCAATTTCAATGAATTGGGGTTTTTATGGGAAAAATGGGTTTTATTGTGGAACTGGAATTTGGTGATATTTGAATTGTTTAATTAAAAATTTTGTTTTTATAGTGATTTAATCAACTATAATGTTTTTATTGGTTTAAGAAAAATTTATTTGCTGGAAATTTTGTGAAAAAAACCCTAATTCAAGTGAATTGGGAGTTTTTGATAAAAATGATGGAATTGTTTGATTTGGTTTCAAATCCCAGTTTTGTGAAAAATGTCATAAAATGTTTTAATGGAGTCATTAGGGTATCATATTGGTTAAAGGTATTTTTTTATTAAAAACATGTTAGGGTTTTTAATGTGAAAATTGGTATATTTGAAATGGTTAATGGGATGAATTTCATTTTCTATTATAAATTAAATTACTCATCATTGATTTGTACTTAAGAACATGCAATCCTTAGGTAGTTAGTGAGTTATTTTGGGTGTCACTTTATTATTCTACAATTTTATTAAACATCATATCATAAAATCCCATTCCTTAGGTGATGGTGACGATATCCCTTTACCATAGGCCTATAGGGGCGTATATACATATTTTTTCATATTCATCATGTCAGATCCCTATAGCCTAGAAATATCGTACCTATTTGTAATATGAACATGTTTCATGCTTATTTTCATTTTTTAATATGTATATATGACATTTTTATAAACTATTTTACAAACCTTGAAAATTTATATAAAGTTTTTATTTATTCCATTTTTGAGAATTGTTGTTTATTCAATGTATTCTTTGACTGAAGGAAAATTCCATATTTTGAAATTTTTTCCATCATTTGAAATGTATAGAATGATTTTCTAAAGGTATTTACATATTTTAAACTATAGATCAATATTTTTTAAAATATGATTTTTTTAATTCCAAACCTTTTTGTTTTAAAATTGAAAGCAAATTTTGGTTAAATTGAAATTAGCATCTGTTATGGAATATTTTGGAGAAATACTACTAGGCTTTGGTTCACACCCAACTTCTAACTTTAGGATTTTGAGGATTATCTCCTTCTAAGTTTGAGCAAAGGGAAGGATTGCCTTGGAGGTGGATCTTACTGTTGAACATTGGTCTTGGAGATTTTTTCCATAGGGACTTTAGTCCGTTTTCCTATTTTAATACTTGCGTAGTAATACTTTTTCGGTTTTTCCTGTACAAATTTTGGTACTTTACTACTAGGGTATTTTTCTATTGATATAAATATTTTCTTTTTTTTTCTTTGTTTCTGTATTGTTAGTGGGAAAATCATTCCCACATTTAGTTTTTATAATTCTAGGTGCTAGTCGCCAACCTGTGGGGATCAAGGATTCCCTTTGGGATATCTTAAGATCAAATTGGTTATTGAGTTACCTAGGTACCCAGGTTGGTTCATGAAAAAGTGTTATCACAACTAGGTTGAGTTTTTGTCTTGAAGTCAGTATACATTGTGAAATCTTGATGGGACATAGGAAGTATTTGCGATTAATATCCTAGCCATCTCTTGCCAAAATTAACCTTTAGTCTCTAGGGGTGTTAAGGGAAAAAAATCATGTCATTTAGTTCTAGTATTTAACATATTTTTATCTGGATACCTTGAAATCCAAATCTTGTACCTCCTATCTATTGGGATTAATTTCCCTTGTTGCTCAGTTCGAGAATTACCTGATGTCTTCATTGTTTTCTACTGAGGTTTTATAGCATCTTGCCTCTGAGAAGACATGTGAATCAGACCTAGGGGGAAGCTTATAGGGAACCTCAGTGAGAAAATCATGAAGTGGATCGGAATCTGATTGAGGTGATCGTGTGCAATGTCCTAGCTCTGGGACAGGCACTGCCTCCAGTTCTCATTCAGGATCCCATTGTGGAACCTCAGAGGGACATTCTCAAGATTAGTTCTCAAGAGTTCATTTTTCAAAAACCAACATTGTTTGAGGGCTCAAATTACCCCTAAGATTATAAATAGTGGTTGAGTAGTTTGGAATGATTGTTTGGGTTTTTGGAAACACCTGATGAGATCAAAGGGAAGTGTGACACTTTCATGATGGAAGGACTGATTAGATGATGGTGGTAAACTATGGTGCCGACAAAGAAACATGAGGGATTAGAGTGGAAAGAAATGAATGTTATTTTCACTATCCAGTTCTATCCAAATTTGATGATGTTGGCCCTAACTATATAGTTTTTCAAACTTGATCAAGGTTATAGGTCTATCACAGAGTATGAAAACTTTTTTTCGATGCATGTAAACATTGCACGTGAGATTGTATCGAATGATGGGATGAAGGCTCAAAGATTTTAGTTGGGAATTTATCAGGATATTCATTTTTAGGTTTTCTTACTAAAGCATCCCTCCTATGAGATAAATGATGGTCAAGATGAACCTGGAGGGTAATTCAGGGCTATCGGGATTCTTTTTTTCTCCCAATGGTAGTGTGAGTTACTTCAAGATAAAGTGGAAGCATGATGATTCTCATGGAAGTTCTCTATTATTGGGGTTTTCTAGACCTCCTACAATACTATTTAGAGGCCCTTTGGTTTGTTAAATGTGATTAAATCTTGGGAATTCTAAGATGGTTTTCACTACTTTACCCAATAGTTGTGGCTCTTTTGGGAATTCAGGGAAATTATAGAGGTTCTTCCTTGTTTATTACACTCCATACAGGGGGATAGGATCATCATATCCTCCTAAAACTATGTGGAAATAAGATACTTCACGTTCAAAAGGGTTCCAGCCACAATAATCTAAAACAAAGCTTCTTCACACAGTGGAAGAGTCTCTAGAGGAATCAAAAATGGGTCCAGTGACCGTGAGAGGTAACATCACTGTATATTCATCATTAATGAATACATTATTTGATACTGGTGTATCTCATTTGTTTATTTCAACCCATGTTGTTAATCTTCTAAATCTTCTTGTAGATATTTTATCTTGTTCGGTGGATATTACTACACCCCTTGGTATAAAGAGAGAGCACGGTCTCTATTGTCCCACTTCTGTTTTCTCAATATCAGATGTTTAGTTAGATTGTATGTTTTTGGTTCTTGGAATGAAATTTTTTGACATCATCTTCGGAATGGATTGGCTCATGGCTAGTAAATCCCAGATTAATTGTTATCTTCAACAGGTCTCTTTCACTATGCCTAGTGTTGTGTCTCTCCTATTTCAAGAATAATTGGACCAAAGGTCGAGCAGGTACAGACCTTCCTATCAAGAGATGGGGAAATTAATATAAGTGTTTACATTGGATCTGGATAGGGAAACTTTATGCAGTAATCTACCTCCAGTCATTGTTGAGTTTTTCATTGTGTTTCCTTCTAACTTCTCTTCATTACCACTGGTAAGAGAGGTTGAGTTTTACATTGACATGATATCTAGTACTCAGCCAGTTTCTATTCCCTCTTACTGTGTGGAAGCAGAGGAATTGAAAGAGTTTAATTCTCAATTGGATGATCTTCTTAAGAAAGGATTTATACATCTGATCATGTCACCTTGGGTGGCACCAGTTCTCTTTTCCAATAAAGTTGATGGTTCACTCTACCTTTACTGATTAGTGAAATCTAAATAGAGTAACGGTAAAGAACATGTATTTGTTAACATGGATTAATGATTTTTTTGATCAGTTAAAATGAGATATTTAGTTCTCTAAGATTGACCTTCACTCGAATTTCCATCAGTTTAGGATAAAAGAATCTGACATTCAGAAAATGGACGTTCGGAGTAGGTATGGCCATTAGGAGTACATTGTCATGCCCTTTGTTATAACCAATTCTACTAAATTTTTCATGGATTTAATGGAAATGATTTTCCATTAATATTTCAATACCTTTGTGGTTGTTTTTGTGGAATATATCCTTGTGTACTCTAAATCTGAGAAGGATCAGGTGCATCATATGATAACTATGATGAGTTTTCTGAGAAATCACCAACACAATTCCAAGCATTCAAAGTGTGATTTCTAGATATGGGAGGTGTTTTTCTTGGTAAATGTGGTGTTAGAACATGGTATTTCACTTGATCCTGAAAATTTGAAAGATGTTACTACATGGGAACAACCACGTAATGTTTGCAGGATTTAGAGCTTCTTAGGTTTGGTCAGATATTATCTCTACTTCATGAATTAATCCATAATGTTGGTGTCTCTGATGATTTTTCTTACTTGAAAGGGAGTGAAGTTTTGTTGTAATGAGATAATGTAGAGTTATTTTGTTAAGAAAAAATGACTTTTCACTACTACGCTAGTTTTTACTCCTCTTGAGGTCAATCATGGATACATGGTCTTTTCTAAAGCATCAAATTCAAGCTCATGTTGTGTTCTTATGTAGGGTGATCATTTTGTTTTATATGGATCTCATTAGAATAGGCTGCAAGAGAATAAATATCTGACCCATAACCTTGAACATACAGATATGATGCATTCTCTTAAGAGTTGGTGGAATTACCTTTATAACAAAAGATTTACTGTTTTTTCTAACCAAAAAATCTTGAGATACATCTTCCCTCACAAATATTTGAATCTCCACCAGAGATGTTGGGTGGAATTACTACAGTTTTTGTTTTTGACATTTCCAATACATTGGGAGAAGGGAATGTCATTACTGATGATTTGAACAGAAATATTCTGGACTAAGAAGTGAAAGAATCTTTAGAGGAGTGGAACTTGAGGGATCTCTTTTTGTGATTGCAAATTGGAGGTTAGGGAAAAGGGTTTGAGGCTTCCTTGGACAGTGTTTAGTTATCATCCTATCTTCATGAAATGATTCTCCAGGATCAGTATCTTGGTGTTGAATTTCGTTGAATTTGACTCTCTTAGAGGTAGGGAAACAGTTTCTATTTGGTTGTTCTCAAAATAGATAATTATATTCTATCAGAATCTTTTTTGGTACTATCTTTGGTAAGGAATGTTGTGATGGAGGATTCCTATAATTCCCAGCAGTTTTTTCACCTAGGAAATAAAAATATATTCTATGACATGAGTCCATAGTTCTGGTGTCCTGGTATTAGGTGAGGCATTGTTGAGTTTGTTTCTCATTCCTATACATTCCAACAGGTGAACGTTGAGCACTAGAAACCTTCAGGGTTGCTTCAGCCACTTACAGTCCCAATATTGAAGTATGATGAGATCTCTATGGAATTTTTTGTAAGGTTTCCACATACCCAGATAAAGAATAATTTGATTTTGGTGGTGGTTGATAGGCTAATGAAATCAGATCACTTTATACCCATTTTTGATACAACCAATTTTAAAGAGGTGAGAAGTATCTATGTGAAAGAGATAGTTTGGTTTCATGGAGTTCCATATGTTATAGTCTCTGATAGAGATCCCTGGTTTATTTCTCACTTTTGGAGAGAACTTCATGAGCCACTGGGGTCTCATGTCCATTTGAGCACTTCATACCATCTGCAATCGGATGTCCATATAGAATGAGCTATATAAATTCTTGAGGATACACTCTACACTTGGGTTCTCAACTTCAATAGAGCATGAGATGATCATTTGGGAATGGTTGAGTTTTCTTATAAAAATAGTTACCTATTGACAATCAGTATGGATCATTTTGAGGTTTATATGAATGGATTTGTAAATATATGTTGTGTTGGTCAGAGATTGGTGAGAGTTCCTCAATTGGACTGAGCTTTGTCTAAGAGAAAACAACAAGGATTTAGTATATTCATCAGATAATGTTGAGAGCACAGAGTCGATACAAGTCTTATGTTGGTCGTCACTCTACAACTTTGGAGTTCTTAGTTGGTGACCAAGTTTTCTTGAAAGTTTCACCTCGGTTGGTTCATCAACGTCTTGGAAGGAAAGGGAATCTTGTTCCTCTTTTTTTTGGACCTTTTGAGGTTGTTGAGAAGGTGGGGAAATATTTATACTAGATATAACTACCACCACAGTTGATGTCGATACATAATGTGTTTCATAAATCTTACCTTTGAATGTATTTATCTGGTCAATATCATGTTTTGAGTTGGAGTGCTCTTGAAGTGGAACCTAATTTATCCGTTACTGAATGACCAGTCGGGGTAGTTGATTCTGAGACCAAAGTACTTCATGGGAGAATGATAATTTTGGTTCATCTGCTATGGTAGCATGGTTCTGATTCTCATGAGACGTGGGATAGGGAGGCAAAGATGAGGGAGCAGTGGCCTCATATTTTTTTGATGGGGATCCTTATTCATAGGCTTTATGGGGACAAAAAGATTCTATAGTAGGGAGGTTGTAACATTATGTTACTGTTTTTAGGTATTCCTAAAGCTATCTTTTATTTGAGCCTTGGTTGGGTTTTGTTTGGAGTATATTTGGGTCATTTTTAGAAAATTATAGAGGTTTCTAGGCTAGAGCATGGTTTGCGCGCAGCCTATGAATATTTTGGAAAACTGTGTTATAGTGCCATGTTTTGGACAGTGGGCTCCACACGGTCTGTGTATGGTTTTCTCTAACCATGCACAGTTTCCCAGGAAACGGTGAGGATGGTTTTTTCTAGATCCAAAATTTTATTAAAATCTAATGATGCCCCTTTTTAGGTCCTGTATAGACCTGCTTCGAACAAAATGAATTTCTCCCTTCCATGTATCTCTTAATAAGGATTATTGGCCCCTTGATCCCCTTCTAGAAGTGATTTGATGCTTGATGAATGTCACTTGATCTTATTCTGATTAGTTTACTCTTCTTGTTCTCTTCCCCCCACAATATCTCTCTTTCTCCTCTGGGTTCCATAGATCTTGGTATATATTTTTGGATCCAATAACCATTGTTTTTGGTATCTTAAACCTATGTTTGATTCCCATTAGTGTGATATTCTTTCTTCATGTACAAATACCTATTAGGGTTTGGTGTTGCAAGATCCATTGTTTTCAGTAGGTGGTTCTGTTACGATGCCCATTTTTTACTGAACCTAATTGTTCTATTTAATTTTTAATTGTTTGGATTTAAATGAAATTTTTTAGATTTGAATCAAATGGATTTAAATCTATTTTTGGGAAAACCCAATTTAAATTAATTAGTGTTTTTTTTTGGAAAAAATGTGTTTTTGGCTTGGAATTGGAATTTTGTGAGATTTAAATTTTTTAATTTAAATTTTTGTTTTGATGGGGATTGAATCAGTTGAAATGATGATTTTGATTTAAAAAAATATTTCATGGAAACTTTATGAAAAAAACCCTGATTCAAGTGAATTGGGGCTTTGTGATGAAAATAATGGAATTGTTTGATTTGGTTTTAAATCAAGATTTTGTGAAAATGGCTTAAAATGTTTTGATGGAATCCTAAGGGTCTCATCTTGGTGAAAAGGCGTGTTTCTTAATAAAACCCCATTATGGGTTTTAAATATAAAATTGGACTATTTGAAATGATGAGTGGGATGAATTTTATTTTCTGTTATAAAATTAATTTCCCATAATTTATTTTTACTTGATCTCATGCAATTCTTAGGTAGTAAGTGAGTTTTTTTGGGTGGAACTTTACGATTATACAATTTTCTAAAAAATCATTTCAACACATCACATTCCTTAGGTGATGGTGTTGACATCCCTTTACCTTAGGCCTAAAGGGGCGTATGAACATACATTGTTGTATTCACAGTGTTGGATCCCTTTAGCCTGGAAATATCATACTTATTTGGCACATGACCATATTGCTCGCTTGTTTTAATTTTTGAATGCGTATATTTCATTGTTATAAACTGTTTTACATACCTTGAGAATTTATATAAACTATTTATATAAAGTGTTTATTTAATCCTTTTGTGAGAATTTATATTTATGTAATGTATCCTCTGACTAAAGTAAAATTCCATATTTTGAAATTATTTTTATCATTTGAAATTTATAGCATTATTAGCAAAAGGTATTTCCATCTTTTTAACTATACAACAATATTTTTTTAAAAGTGATTTGTTAATGAGAAAACTGTTTATTTTAAAATTGAAAGAACATTTTGGTCAAACTGATATTTGAACCTGTTATGGAATCCATGGGTGAAATCCTACTAGGATTTGGATCACACCCTACTTCTGCATATGGGTGTTTGTAGATTATCTCCTTCCAGGTCCGAGTAAAGGGAAAGGATCCCTTGAAGGTGGATCCTACGACGGAACATTGGTCTTGGTGAGTTGTTTCCTTTGATACTTTGGTATGTTTTTCCCCTTTTAGTACTTCGGTAGTAGTAATTCAGTAGTTGTGCCTGTATAACTATTGGTACATTACTCCCAGTAGAGTTTTCCTTCAATATGCATATTGTCTTGTTTTCTTTTCTTTCTGTATTGTTAGTGGAAAAATAATTCCCACCATCAGTTTTATGATTCCAAGTACTTATTTCTACCATGTGGTGATCACAAACTCCCTTTGGGCTATGTTAGGACCAGATCAGTTATCAGGTTACCAGAGTACCCTATTTGGTTTGTGGGATATTCTTTTTAAATAATCTATGATGTTGTTTTGTCTTATTTTTTTTAGAGAATGGATACTTATTTGGATTTGTTTTAGTGTGAAGGTATTTGGTGATCTTTTTTGGGAATTATTAAATGGAACCATATTAGAGGGTGACTTAGGTATGTTCAGGTACATGTTTTGTTTATGTTTATAGTTTTTAAAATATTGATCATGTTATCACTAGTTTAAAATATCATTAATTTGGGGGTCAAATACACATTGATTAATGTTAATGGATAGCTTGTTTTCATTCCTTATATTGATTTACTGTTTAAGAGGTTATGACCAGATTGATAATCATAGGAAGTGAAGAATCATCATATGGATAGGACATAACTTTTAAGGTTTTGATTTTTGTTATTGTTTCGTATATTAAATTTTTTCATGAATTTAATATCTGATGTAGAAAATTGTGAATTTGGTTTTCATATTTCATTTTAATTAAATAAATGATTTAATATGCATGTTATTATGCATTAATTTTTTATGATACATTGGTATTTTAATTATATATATATATATATTAATTTTTTGATTTTATTATGCTAGTATTCATATTTTGAGACCTAGATTATTTCCCATGTGGGTAATCTAGCCTTATTTGTTCCTTATGACTTCTTTTGTGGCTTCCTTACCCCTCTCCCACAACCTTATTTCCAATATCATCCTCCATCCATGATATTTTATTTGGGTATGATCCTTACCACTGTCCAAAAAAATCCTATGACCCTTTTTCCTTTGTGTTCTTCACAATGTGTATTCCCATAAAGACGTATTAGGCATGGTCTTTTCTTTCTCTTTATCGACTAATGCATGCACAATAAGTGAAAGAATGAACCCTTTATTGGATTTTTTAAAAGGATTCTATGACTCTGTTACCTTACAAATGGTGCTTTATATTCATGATTGCTTAATTTACATAATTACCGCATGAATGTGACATCCCGACCCTAACCCATTGGCTTTGGTAGGACTATAATTCCACTATCATTTGGTGCATCCCCCAAATGCCAATGGATGGTAATAAATGTCATGGTTATATGACATCATTGGAGGATGATTTACCCTTACATAAAACTCAATAGTCCTATAATATAAACATGATACATGGATAACAGTATACCAAAATTCACAAAAATACTATAAAATTGATCATATTCATGATGTTCCATAATAAAACCTAGTATAACCACAATACCAAAATAATCCAAATAAAAATTGAGTAAAAAATGTGTTATTACCCCATACTCCATCCCATGACCACATCCAAGCTCCAACCTTCAGTATCTAGGACCACAACATCAAGGTTTTCCACTATAAAATTAATAGTTCATGCCCTTACCTGTATCATGATAAATAATATCTACATACGCACTAAGGTTCATATGTAATGATTTCAAATAAAACATTATAGGTAATCCCCCTAAAACTTCCCACACATTCCACTAAAACAAATTTATCTCACAACAAATACATACAAAAATAGGGAAAAGCATAATGATTAGTCCACAATATACATATAAAGTAAAAAAAATTCAATGTAAATAACTCATCAAATAAACCATTCCTCCCCTATGTAAGACAAGTCATGAAACAAATGAATCCCATGTCAACTGGGGCTCCATAAAAGGACTAAATCTAAGAGTATAACCATGTCCTCCCTAACCCAAATCATTACTTTGCAGTGTATATCCACCATGCACCAAAATCCAACATCGATAGCCATGTCTGAACCAAAAAGGCCCCATACATAAATGTTATGAAAGAAAACCAAACAATGAAAATGAAAATTTTACACATGCCAAAATAGTTCTTTTAAATCCAAAAAACTCTCATGTATTTTTGAAAATCAAATTTACAAAATAGATGTGCAGTATATTTATACTTTTGAGAGTATTTATCAAGAGAATGTAAGTATGGAACACATGGATTAAGCTTATAATGGTTAAATACATCAAATTTTTGAAATAAAAATTTGGGAGATAAGCTATAACACCTTGAGATTTTCGAATATAGTTCTCTTTAAATAAATTTAAAGTGTTCTATGTCTTGTGTGACATGCAACCCCAAGCTTAAAACAAAGTGAAATATATTATAACATAGCCACTAAATTACAAGGTATGAATTATATTAACAACATCATGATATATATATATATATTACTTAATTAAAATGTATTATTTAATTCACAATATATAAGTAATCAATTTTTATTATTTTATGTTTAAAAAATATGTTTTATTCAAAAATAGTTTTATTAAATTTTATGTGCAAATATTATAAATAATTCTTGATAATTTTAAAAAATTAATTTGTTAAAAAGGAAAAAAATTAAACTCATAATATAAAAATTATCTCAGTGTAAAATTTTTATCCTTTTCTAAAATGATTGATTTTTCAGTGAATAGTGAAAATACATATTTTCAAATAAAATCAATTATTTTCATTAAACCAAGTAATTTAAAGGTCCCATTATATTTTTATTTGGTTTTAAATTAATATAATATCCATTTCGTTTATAATAATCTAATTAATTCAATTTTAATCTACAATATTAATTATTTTGATATAAGATAATTTTTATGCTTCAAAATAAATTTTCATAAAAACTATTTTTTATTGAATTTTTAGAATTTATATTAAAATTGATTTATTCCATTTATATATATTTAATATTTAAAAATAGATACCATGTTTATAATTCATATGTTCATATTTGGTAATTATTTAACGTATATTTTTTATCATTATAAATAGTAATCGTGGTAAATATTTGTCACCTCGGTAACGGTAAAATTGGTAAAACATGGTTAAAACCATGAGATAAGGTATCAAAATCAACACAACACATTAATTTATTTAATTATATGGAATAAATTCAACTATATACATCCCAATGTATAATATATGTCATTTTGGTTCCATTTTCACTTTATAATGAAATTTATATTATTTTAAGTAAAGAAAATTATAAAATGTCACATTGTTGACTTTAATATCTCTAAAAAATAATAAGGATAAAAAGATGATAATTTTAGCTGTAAATGTTTATTTTAAATAATAAAAAAATTATCATGTTAATTTATTTATAATTTTTAGTGATATATTAATTACATTAAATTATTACACAACACCGACATAGTGTTTATTAAATTAATAGAAAAATAAAATAATTGATTTTTAAAATAATGAAAGTAACATAAATTGGGAAAATTATTGTATTAAAAGAATTTTTTAGATAAATATAACATTTTAGTGATTTTTTAAAAGTTTTATATTCTATTTCCAAAACTATCATTATGACTTTAAAGTAAACTTAAATGAATAGTACTAGAAATAATATTAATGTTTTTTACTAACAAACAATATTTTATTAAATGTTTTAAAATTCATAAAAATTATATATTCATCTAAGGGAATGGTATATGTTTGAAAATATTAAACATGGTATATTTATGGGTCACTTCTCCTTTTAAGGTAACATTCTCGATCCTTAAAGAGTAAAAAACGTTGAATTTTTGGTAATTGTCAAAAGTGTTACCGGTGGTTAAAACAAAGAGATAAGGGTGAAATAAATCCCCAAAAAATCTCTAATTTTAATTGGATGATAGGATTTAAACTGATACTCATACTATAATTAAATTATATCTATTTTAATCAACTTGAACATGAAAATTAATTTATATTAATTATATGCTTTAAATAATTCCAAGGGTGCCCCTTCCCTCTATTATTTACACCACAATGAGGAACTTTTATCGACTAAAAACTGGAAAATTATCTTTTAAAAATCACAATCCAAAAATTATAGGTTAATTTATTCTTAAAAGACTATTCCAAAGGTCATTAATAAGTGATCTAAACGAAATCTACTAAAGAAGTGGTAGTTGTCTTTACCAACTCTTTCAATTTCCTTTTTTCTTCTACTTAATATATATTTGTTTTAAACATAATAAGATAATAAATATGGTTTAATAAATATATTGATATGTTATTATGACTATGGTATAACCAATTTTAATCTCTTCTTCATCCTTCGGAAAGCGAAAACATCGCTCGTGCATACGTACAACTTACCATCTCCACGTAGCAGTGTAATTCTTCTTCCATCACCATTTTATTTGGATGTTTATAAAGATGTAAATAATAAGAATATATGATATATGTTACATAATTATTATTTTTAAAATATAATATACTATTTATCTTCTCATTTTTTCATCTGTAAAAAAACAATAATGTTGATTACCTCTATGAGGCGATGTGATTCCTTTTTAATTTCATTTTTACATGGATGGTAATAAATATATATATAATTATTATATGATATATATTATATAATAATTACTGTTTAAATATTAATTATTATTTTCCTTTATTTTAATATATCCAAGGAAAATTGAAAACCACATTCATGCGTACTTATGAGCTACTATCTTCATAAATGTTGTAATTCATTTCTTTATCTATATCATTTATGAATGACTTGAAATGTATATATATTGAATATATATGATATTTATATCATGATTAAAAAAATTATATTATGTAACAATGATCAATGTAAGAAGACCATAACTACAAAACTAAAATTCTCATGAAAAAATGAAAACATTGACACTCATAAACGACGATTTAAAGAAATAATCATTAATAAATGTATGTTAAAATATTATAAGTGAACCATATATGATATTATAATTAGTTATATGGATATTTTATATAGTTATAATAAATTTAAATCTATTAAAAATGATTCTAAAATTAATTACTAAGAAATTCATATGTGAGGTAAGATATTTTTATCTCACTTTTATTTACGTGGAATACATAACATATTCACAGATTATTTCTTTTATGTCATGTATACACTAGACATGAATGTATTTTATTATTTTTATATTTGAAATTATATTTTTTTATCATATCAATGTATTTTTATCCTTTTCATGAGGTTTTTATTATAAATTTACAAATGTGTTAAGGGAATTATGTTACAATCTCATATTTTCGTGATTGTTTATAATTATGATTCTAATAATGACATTTTGGGATATATATCTCAATAAAATCATGAATTTTATCCTCCTATATTTATTTCTAGATATTTTAATTTTTTCCTTTATTTTTACTCTATTTAAGTTCTCAATATACATAAATAATATTTTTAAATAAAACCAACTTTATTTCTATCTTTGGTTGAAAATCATTTTTCATCCATATCTATGTTTTCTAAAAATGTTTTCAATTTTTTTTAATTTTTTCCTATGATTTTTTAAGGTAATTTTTACTCATTATTTTTTTAATAAATTCTTTAATGGGGATCTTTTTTTTTCATTTTATAAATGAGGTACTTTATACTTTTTATTAACAATGTGAAAGGAATCATTGTTTTAACATACACAACATAAATAGAATTACCCTCCATCCTGACCACTCAATGATATAAAATTTTCCTAAAAAACATTCCAAAAAAACCTATAAAAGATCACATAAAAATTCCTTGAAGAAAATACCTCTAAAAGATCACCTAAAATATTTTTTTAATTTTGGGGAAATTTTTAGATTTTAATAAGTGATTTCAAAGTGAAAATGGTATTTTCTTCCAGGAATTTTTATGTGATATTTTAGAGGTATTTTCAACTATAACATTACTCATTGATGTTACTGGGGATATGATCCAATGTTATCATATTTATTCATTATCTAGATGGTCTATTATGATGAACTGTTGACGTTTCGTATTCTTTATCTAATGTGGATAATTGTTTATTTATAAGTCATTTTGAGAATGAATTGTATTGATGAATCAAAATATAAGAAATGCATAGGATGTGAGACTAATGGGTGAGTGTCATGGCCCATCCCCCAGGGCCCATGTCGTGACTTCCCAAAGCATGTCTTCTATAGGGCAGGGGCTAGAGACAAGCACCGAATAAAAATATGCCAAAAAGGGAAGACATTTTCCTTTAAACTTGTGTACACACACAAAGCTCAGACTGTGGAAAGTAAATAGAAAGTAAACCAAAACTATCAATGAGAATACAACTGAGAATACAATAAAAAATTAAAGTACAAGGGGGCTAGAATACAAGCCAAAAACCACAAAGGAAATTATAACTGCCATGGTTCATCTGCTCAGGATCCTACCTAAAAGGTATGTGAAATGTAGTTTCATGTAGCTATAGAAGTACGCTTGTTTATTCTATCTCACTAAGAACCACCTGTTCCTAGACAACCAATGTATCCGTTAAAGTGTTCGTTCATCTCGTCTTAGTGAGAACCACCTGGTCCTGGACAACCAAGGTCTTCGTCGAAGCATCGATCACCTGCACAGTAACACCCCAGCATGATAAAGGGTTAAATTACTAAATGATATGACTCATGACACCAAGGTGAACCTTCTTTTTTAAGAGTCTGCCTGATTAGAACTCCATAATTTAGTGTTCTTGGTCTAGAGTAGTGATTAGGATGGGAGACCTTCTGGGAAGTTTCCCAGGGTGTGTGTGTTTGAGAAAAAAGCACACTATAAAAGATATGTTTTGGATTTTGGGGACTTTCATTTGTCAGATGACCCATTTGGGAACATCTCCCATGTTAAAGGAATGGTTCATGTGCTATCATTGGGGCCCAGTTGTTACAGTGGGGCCTAGTTATAGATATCCCCTTGATGCATTGATAGGTATCACAGGGAAAAATAGATTGGCATGATGTATAGACTAGGGCTATAAGACCATTTCATGATAGTTTAGTATTTGGTGTATCCAAGCCCATACAATGGTAAGGTTTTTGGTGAGAGGCCTTAACTAAATGACAATAACTTATTTGAGAGGCATTGATGGTAAGAATCATGATTTATTAGTTGCGAAGCCTAAATTTTGAATGTCTGGAATTATTAATTTAGTTTATTAAGAATTATGTTTTTTTATCCATGTGATTTCTATGTTAATATTATCCATGGATCCTCACTGAACTCAATTTATTAATTGAAAGGAATGTGTTTTGATTATCCACTTTCCCATGTCAAATATTCATTATTTAATCATGATAGCTTCAATTGTATCTGACCCTTACTGAGAATCTGATCTCACCCTTTATTTGTTTTCTTTTCCCCAATATATGAAGAAGGTTGTTATGAATGATATCAAGGACGAAAGAATGTTTTTTATTTTATTATATTATATTTCCAACATAATATAAGAATCATGTTTGTATCTATTTTACTAATACTAATAAACTATTTGATCACTTGGGATATGATCACTTGTATCTATAACAATATAATAATGTGATCAGTAGTTTTGGGATTATTAGGTTGATATCTTTATTGAATCCACCTACCTCTAACACACTTGTCCAGAAAAATTGAAGAGGAAGAGATTATAAAGTAAGAGAATCACCCAAAATAACCTAGAAGAACATATGGATTGAGTTCCCTAGTGATGATAAGAATAAATATGGTATTTTATAAATAAATAATCGAGTTAAAAATAAAATTTATTAACTCCCAAAAAGTCACACATTCTTTCCCTCTAGGGAGCATATCTTCGCCCCAAATATAACAGTCATTTTAAGAAAAAATTAAAAAATAAAATTTACTGTCACTATGAACTTTTGGTCCCCAACATAGTTCTGGTGACCCAGACCAGGATTTCCCTATAAAGGATCTCTATGGAATAAGAAAATTCCATTCACTACAACTATATGACCATGGTAAGTTCTATTGCATGGTGGATACGCCCTCTCCATTTTCAAAACACCTAAAAAAGTAACCCATTCCATGACAATTACATCATTCCCAGTAACATGGTCATGTTCTCATTTATGCTTCTCATTGTTAAACCTTCCAAGAACTACGACCAAAAAATTATCATCCCCATATATTGGTTGAATCCTCATCCAACGGTTGATTCACCATGCCCACAATACCAAAACACATAGGACCACTAACTAAAATATGATCTCCACCATGGAATGGTGATGCATAGAGATCCAATAATTCATTCTATAATCAAGAACCTATCCATAAATTCCAAAAAATAAATCAATTATATTTATAACTTAAAAATACAGAATTAAATGGTAAACTACCTCAAACTAGGGGTGTCACATTCTCCCCACCATTAGAATTTTCTTCTCTATGAATCTGGAAGATGGAGATGTCCTGAAAGATCTTTGGCCATTGATCTTTTATAAATAGTACTTATTGCAAAGACTCTTATTAAATCTGATTGTGCTTCCATAGTATACACACCAAATAGATACACCTACCTCTAAATATATTTTCCTTCCTATCAAAAAAGGTAATTTTTTTTAAAACGAATATGGAATCTAGTTCAAGTGAATCATGATCCCAACTAATAATATGAGTAGGGTCTAACTTGTACGTATTCATTTGATATTTTTGTAAAATATTATGAACAGAACTTAATCTCAATAGTAAATCTATATGATAAGAAACTTCACATATACACTCAAGAATCTCATATTTCCCCACAAATCAAGGATATATCTTTCCCTGTTTACCCAAAAACAAATTCCCCAAATTAATAGTTACTCATAAGAAACCATGTTCACCTATATCAAATTATAAAAGGAAATTACGATGATTCATATACACTTTTTAATGGTTTAGGGTCATTTCTATCTATTTCCTGATAATATGGATTTTCTTAGTTATCTCATAGACAAGACTATTCCCAATTAATTAAGGTTCCCCAACCTTTACCCAAAAAAGTGTATATTGAAATGGTTGGCCATAAAATGTTTTAAATGCATCCATATTTATCAATTCTTAGTAACTATTGTTATATGAAAGCTCCACTATTGGAAAATAGTCCTCCCATGAACCACTAATGTTCATCACACATTCTATGAGCATGTCCTCCAAATCTAAATTAAACATTTAGACTTCCCATTGATTTCAAGGAATAAACCCATTCTCATGGTCAATTGTGTTCCAAGGTCCAATTTTAAAAACCACAAAAGTCATGATTTAAATCTATAGTCTTAGTCAGAGATAATCAAAACTATTACTCATACACCTTCACTACCTCCCAGATATAAATATTTTCTAACTCATCAACTAAATTCATTTCCATGATTATAATGATGTTTGTTAGCTTTGTAATTTAGTCAAAAATTACCCAAATTGAGTCATACTTATGAAGTGGTAACCTGATGAAAATTCATATAGAAATATAGTTCCATTTACATATTGGTATGGGTAATTACTTCAATAAGATGTATGGTCATTGATGCTTTTAATTCCATTACTGATAGGTTAGAAATTTCCTAATATACTCATCTACCTTCCACTTCATTTTGACAACAAAAAATGGTCATTCATTCCATTATACATTTTATGAATACCTGAAAGGATATAACACATTGAATAATGATAAGAATAAAGGAAATGATCTTGGAAAGAAGAAGAAACTAAAATCTAGTCTTAAATTCACAACATTGCATTAACATCCTCTATCCATCCATATATGACCTCCCCACCCTTGAGGTTTTACTTAATGGTAATGAAGTTATGATATTTTCATTATGCTTCCTTGAAATTCTCAATCATGTTGGGAATAAGGGTGGACAAAATGAAAACCATGGAATAATTCTTCTCTGTACAATCCATGTGTATATCAATGATCACCCTCATTAATTTCCATTAATATCAATATTTTTTTATTACTTGATTATATAAATTAAATATTAATGAATCAGCTAATAAATTCCATTAGATGGGAATATAAACCAAATAAAAATTTTGGATTTAGAGGTTCTCTATATAATTTCATTTCCTTAGGTTCAAATAATTTTATGAAAATATATACTTCAAGATCTTATAATTAGTGAGCATAGTGAATTTCAGAACATACATATAGTGGACCTAGGATTTTAATTAATGGACCACTGAATACAATTCTAGATCTTGTGTTGTATAGTTCATTTCATGTTCATGTTGCTATCCTGATCCATAGGATACAACATGGTCTCCCTAGATGAGAACATAGCCAAATCCTAATCCAAACCAATCACAATTATCCATGTAACCCTCTCTCATTTCTAGCAGAATATGTGTGACATAATCTTATCCATAACTCTGAGAAGGATTCATGATAATCATTTCACTAATATATTGAAATAAACATCATTTTAAAATAAAACATTGAGGAAGTTATAAGTAAAAAATCATAAATAAAGTGATGATAATATCCTTCCAACCCTAGAAAAATTCATATCTCAATGGAATTCTTAGGCAGCTTCCAAGAAATGACAGAATCAATATTCTTATGATCAACCAATATACCTTTCTTAAAAATGACATGTCTGAAGAATAAATTTTAATATATCTAGAATCCACACATATATAATTTTTCGTATAGGTGATAATATTACCATGTGATCAACATGATCTCCAACTGACTTTCATGGTAAACTTTAGTTTGAGAGTACACCAAGATTTCATCAAAAAATATCACCACAAAATAGTCCATATATCTATGAAAGATGTAGTACCTCAATTCCACGAATATTGATGGTGTATTTCTATGATAAAATGGAATGACTATCTACTCATGGTGGCTTTAATGGATTCAAAAAAGATATATTAGGACTATCCTCCTTCTTAACCTAGTGTTAGTGGTTCCTCAAACATAGATTAATCATGGAGAACCATTTTCTGCCTTCAATTGATCTAATGGATCATCAATTTGAGGAAGAGTATATCAATTTTTTATTGTAACTTGATTTATTTTACGATAATAAATGCACAATTAAAGAGCATCATCAAACTTCCTTAAAACTAACACAAGAGCAGCCCAAGGTGATGTGCTACGACTTATAAAGCCCTTTAATTTACAACTCTTCTAATGGGAAATTTAGTTCATTTAGTTCTATTGGTTCCATTCTATATGATAGAATAGAAATATGACTCATTCATAGATATAGGTTGATAGTGAATTCAACTTCCATTTCAAGTTGTAATATAATGATATTAGCCAGGAAGACATCAAGTTATTTTTCTACTATGAAAGGGGGTCTCTTTTCTTAGTCACATCCATATCTCCCAATGTTATTTTTTTCTAAATTATAAAGTATTTCCCTAACTACATTCACTATAGGTTCCAATCTTCCAACATTCATGTCACATTATCCATTTTAAAGATGTATGATCTCATCATGAGATGTGAAAGACACCTGCTGATTATATTATTCAATATTATCCTTGAATGATAGAAATCAGTTCATCCCAAATATTAAGTCAAATATTTCCATATCTAATAAAGTGAACTCTTATAAAAAAAGGCTACCTTAATGATAATAGAACATGTTTAATGCTTGAATACCTTGCACTCCCATTTCCAAAGAGGTGTCTTTATGTTCGAAATATGAAGCATTATTTCCATATTCAGCCCCTTTGATTTACCCCAAAAGAAAAATAAAGTATTGAAAAGTTCTGGTGATAAAAAATGCAAATTAAAGTTGAATTGAGAAGAATTATACCTCTCACTGTCGAGTTACATGGTTCTTCATTCATTAAAATCTTTTTTTATTGAATTGTTGTTGGTTAGTTCCTCTTGGATGATTCCTTCCTTCATGTTTTGATAGTGTATTTTGGGATGTTAGTATGTTCATGGAATCACCAAGAACAAATAAAGTCTGATTGTGGTAACTACCCTGATGAGATCATCTTGGTTCAGCATTAGAGGGCGTATTCATATTAGAACCCTTTTCAGTATTCGAATTTGTAGGATTATTTTAGAAACGTTTGATAATCTCCATATGGACTTATTTTTTACACTCATGAGGTGTTTTTGTTATTTCCATTTTAAATTGGTCCGAAGAGACACATCAGAATAATCTTATCTAGTTCTTATTACATGGAGGAAAATAATTCAACCATGTATATTGGTTCTCTAGTGTTATGAGACCCTGTGAGTATATCTTTTTTCTGTGTTTATTTCTAACATTGTTTTTTCCACCTATGTCCAGGTGAACATATGTATTCCCTATACTAAGGTTCCGAGTGATATCATTTTCCACTTTCATATCCTTGTTCACTAATTCTGTTTAGTTTTAAATGCAGGACATCATTCATCTAGAGGGAATGTCTAGTTAAATTCCCGACTAGAACATAAATTCTTTGAGAGATTCATTGGTTTCTACTTCTGGTGTAAAGTGGGATAAGTAATTAAATCAACCTTAATACTCTAGAAATGAGATATTTCCTTGATTAAGGATAAAAAATATATTATCCTTGATACATAGAAGATATATGGATAGATTTTTATATTAAATAATTCCTTAAATCCCTACCAAGTTAGGACTTAGTCAATATTATCTTAAACAACTCTGTCCCACCATTTTCATGTTAGATCCTCAGAAATGTACATTGTTAACATCCAATTAATTTTAATTATATTACCAGTGAAATTATGTTTTTTCATTATACTCCCCAGCCATTCCATAGCTTGTTTGAGTCCTAAGTTGTAAAGACCCGTAAATTCCAAGGAAATTTTTTTTTCTTAATTTTCTTTGGAATTTTACAAGAACGCAGTTTATGACGGTGCCTGATTCCGAGGCCCGGTGTGCCCGGAATCAATTTCCAAAGTTTGGCTCGGGTACGTTCAGTGAACGGACGAGCGGGTTTTTCTAACTTTTGAACCGGTGCTCGAAATCGAATTCTGAGGGCACCGATGGAATCACAGTGCTGGTATTTGCTTAGAAACGCCTCTTCCGGAGTTGCGTTTGCTCGGGTGTGGTTTTTAATTTTCGGGATTAAAGTTAAGAAATAAAATAATTTTTCGGCAACTTTATTTTATTTCACTTAAGCCACTTGGAAACCACTTGAAGCCACTTAAAGGCGGCTTGAACTGAGTGGAACCGGATAGGATGCTATCCAGAAATATCCTACCCCCTTTGAAGGATATTTGTGAGGTGGGGCCCACACGAGCCCCGCCGTTTCTTTCCGCTAAGTGACGCACCCGCGAAAACTAGTCATTATGAAAGTCAACTGACGTGTTTTCTTAATTTCTTAACAGACCATTTAATTGGGCGGTTTATTTGGTAAATTAAATGAGTTGTTTCTTTCGTTGAATTAATTCTACGAATTAATGGTTCGTTTCTTATCTTTTGAAATTCAAATGTTTAGTTGTGTAAATAAAATAAGGCTTAAGCTTATTTTATTTTGGGTTGAAACTTGTGGCGTGGAGAGGATTTGGAGGAAAGCGTTCGTCTTCAGCGAAGAACGCGATGAACGCGAAGAACGCGAAGAACGCGAAGAACGCGAAGAACGCGAAGAACGCCAAACCTGTGGAGATCAACGACGCGAAGCCTTGTACCGCGATGCCAACGAATCTCCCTTCGCGACGCTTCTTCCGCGACGATCCAACCCCGCGACAGCCTTCGATCGACAACAACCAAGGTAGGGGTTGCGCTTCTTTTTATTTTCATTTTTGATTTCAACAACAACATGGATTTAATTATTATTAATTAAATCTGTATGTTCTTGGTCCTCATAGATCGTCGATGCGACGCCCTTCCGCGGTGTGACGATCACCTCCTTCCGCGACGGTCAATTCCGCGACGACCTCGCATCCGACAGCGACGGCGAGGTAGGGATTTATTTTGGGAATTACCCCCTTTTCTTTTTATATTCCCGTAATTGTTTCTTTAAAAAGTTAAAGAACTGGATTTGTGAACAATTTTAAAATTATTAAAATTGTTGTTTCCGTTCAAATAAGGAACCCGTTTTTATGAAACAATTTTATTTCATTAAAAATTGTTTCGGATATGCGTTCATGTGTTGAACTTTAATTTCTCCCGTTGTTTATATCTAACGCGGAGGGTGCGGGCCAAACGAACACGGCCCGACAACCCTCCGCTGTTCTTTGTTCTTGTGCGGATTTGACGGGCGCCAGTCATGGAGACTCGGGCGTGATAAATGTTTCAAGAAGAGGTAGCTTTAAATAGAGATGAGTCTGTGAAGCGGTAGACGTGGAGGCAAATCTAGGAGAGCAGCATGAGGTGGTGTACATCTTAACATGCTACAACCACCCGCCTTAGTTATTCCCACCAGGATTAGGGAGATGGAGGGCGGAGGAAGAGTGCAGCTACATGCGGTCAAGGAGTGTGACCCAATGGCTCTAGAAATGATTCAAGGGACAGTCTATGTCCGCTACAAGCTGTTGTAGTAACAGACGTCGATATGAATCATTACTCGCTTTCACAAATCTTGTTCCAGACCTAGAGTTTCCGGTAAACCATGGACTTGACCCTCACGTCTGGAGATACCTTGGGAGGAGACTCGATAATCACACTTACGCCGACGGTGTGGTCAGACCCTCGAGGCGAGAGTTCTGGTTGGAATCTCTTGGTGGCAGCGTCGAGGCCTTAGGACGTTAGTTTGAGTATGGAATGGGAAATAACTGTTCATACTCAAATTGACGGTTTTAGGAAAACGTTGGGATGGGTTTTCCTTGGTCGGCAGAAAAGGAAACCCCAGGCAGTGCAAGGTAACTCTTGCACAGGAGGGTGCGACCGATCACTCTTGAGTCGGTCAACCTTACCCTCATAGCAGCAGTCGTTTTGAGTTTCAGTTCTAACAGAAATGGAGACCTCTGGAGTTCGAGGATAATGACCACGTCTTCTTACGGGTCTCACCTCGACGAGGTTTACGGAGATGTGGCCTGGGAGGCAAGTTATCTCCGAGGTTCAACGGACCTTTCTAGGTCCTCAGCTGGGTAGGCGAGGTGGTTTACCGCTTGGCCCATCAACTTCAGTTGCACTAGGTGCATGACGTTTTCCACGTATCCCAACTGAAGAGATACGTGCTCGACCCCTTCGCATATCATCGACCATGAGGAACTAGACGGTGGCGATGAGTGTCTTATACGGAGGTTCCTGTGGGGATCGAGGATCGACAGGAGCAGATCCTAGGAGGATGGTCGATTCCTTTTGTGCACTTTCTTTGGCAGCGCGGGAACCTCCAGGTGAGCACATGGGAGCGGAAGGCTCAGATGCGTGCTCAGTACCGCTTTGTTTCCCTAAGTTTGTGGTGAAGCTTTACTGGGACGTAAAGCCCTGTGGTGGGAGTAATGTAAAGACCCGTAAATTCCAAGGAAATTTTTTTTTCTTAATTTTCTTTGGAATTTTACAAGAACGCAGTTTCTGACGGTGCCTGATTCCGAGGCCCGGTGTGCCCGAAATCAATTTCCGAAGTTTGGCTCGGGTACGTTCAGTGAACGGACGAGCGGGTTTTTCTAACTTTTGAACCGGTGCTCGGAATCGAATTCTAGGGGCACCGATGGAATCGCAGTGCCGGTATTTTCTTAGAAACGCCTCTTCCGAAGTTGCGTTTGCTCGGGTGTGGTTTTTAATTTTCGGGCTTAAAGTTAAGAAATAAAATAATTTTTCGACAACTTTATTTTATTTCACTTAAGCCACTTAGAAACCACTTGAAGCCACTTAAAGGCGGCTTGAACTGAGTGGAACCAGATAGGATGCTATCCAGAAATATCCTACCCCCTTTTTAGGATATTTGTGAGGTGGGGCCCGCACGAGCCCCGCTGTTTCTTTCCGCTAAGTAACGCACCCGCGAAAACCCATCATTATGAAAGTCAACTGACGCGTTTTCTTAATTTCTTAACAGACCATTTAATTGGGCAGTTTATTTCGTAAATTAAATGAGCTGTTTCTTTCGTTGAATTAATTCTACGAATTAATGGTTCATTTCTTATCTTTTTAAATTCAAATGTTTAGTTGTGTAAATAAAATAAGGCCTAAGCTTATTTTATTTTGGGTTGAAACTTGTGGCGTTGAGAGGATTTGGAGGAAAGCGTTCTTCTTCGGTGAAGAAAGCGAAGAACGCGAAGAACGCGAAGAACGCGAAGAACGCCAAACCTGCGGAGATCAACGACGCGAAGCCTTGTACCGCGACGCCAACGAATCTCCCTTCGCGACGCTTCTTCCGCGACGATCCAACCCCGCGACAGCCTTCGATCGACAACAACCAAGGTAGGGGGTTGTGCTTCTTTTTATTTTCTTTTTGGATTTCAACAACAACATGGATTTAATTATTATTAATTAAATCCGTATGTTCTTGGTCCTCGGAGATCGTCGACGCGATGCCCTTCCATGGTGTGACGATCACCTCCTTCCGCGACGGTCAATTCCGCGACGACCTCGCATCCGACAACGACGGCGAGGTAGGGATTTATTTTGGGAATTACCCCCCTTTTCTTTTTATATTCCCGTAATTGTTTCTTTAAAAAGTTAAAGAACTGGATTTGTGAACAATTTTAAAATTATTAAAATTGTTGTTTCCGTTCAAATAAGGAACCTGTTTTTATGAAACAATTTTATTTCATTAAAAATTGTTTCGGATATGCGTTCATGTGTTGAACTTTAATTTCTCCCGTTGTTTATATCTAACGAGGAGGGTGCGGGCCAAACGAACACGGCCCGACAACCCTACGCCGTTCTTCGTTCTTGTGCGGATTTGACGGGCAATGACGGAACGTGCCGCAACGGATGTTTGATGATCCCACAGTAATGAACGGAACCCGGGAGGAACAACGACGCAGACGGGAAGGAAAACGGGCCACCAGAGCGACTCCGGCGGCCCGCGGAAGCCGGTGGCGGCGCGGGTCGCCGGCGCGGCGGCGCCGGCTGGCGGAGCCTGCGGCACCCCGCGGGTGCCGCGGGTGTCCGGCGCGACACCCAGCGGGTGTCCAGCGCGACACCCCGCGGGTGCCGCGGGGTTGTCACGTGGCACCCCGCGGGTGTCGCGGGGTTGTCACGCGGCACGTCCGGCTGTCTGGCCGAAACCCCGCGGGTGCCGCGGGGGTGTCACGCGTGGCGGCGGCTTTCCCCCGCGTCGGCCGCTCGGCCGCTCGGCCGAGCCGAGCCGAGCCGGACCGGCCCTGGCCGGGCCGGGCCGGGCCAACCGGGTCGGACCCGACCCGGTTCGAGCCAACCAGGGGGGGTCAGGCCGGGTCGGCCCGGGCCCGGACCCCCGTCTTCGGACGACTTTCGTTCAAACACCCGTAACTTGAGCTACGAGCCTCCAAACGACTCGCCGTCAGTGGCAACACAATCCTTGGAGCGAGTCGGTCGTTTCGGTTTATCGCACTCAAAGTTTCGGAATACTTTTGGTTCGGCCGGGTTGGTTCGTACACGAAACCAACCGGGCCCTCGGAGCGGAAATGCTCATATCTTGAGATACGGACGTCCGATTGACGCGCCGTCTATTGCGTTGAGTTCCTGTTGACGATACGGAACTTTTGGCATCCTTCGCCCAATTTTTGGATACAGTTGGTAGTGGCCGGGTTGGATCGCACCTGAAATCGAACCGGGCCCCTGGAACGGAAAAGCTGATAACTTTCAGACAGGACGTCCGTTTGACGAACCGTCAGCGGCGTTGACGATCACGTTGAGAAACGGTCTCTATGAGTATACCCTATGAGAGATCGGGGTACAGTTGAGATACGGCTGGGTTTGGTTTTCTCACGAAACCAACCGGGCCCCTGGGACGAAAAGGCTAATAACTCACAGATCGGGCGTCCGATCGACGCGCCGTCTGTTGCGTTGAGACCCCTGTGACGAGGTGGTCCTTTGAGATACTTCTTCGTGGGACCTTGATATACTTGGAGTATCGACTTGCAGCTCGTGGAGCGGACCCTCCCAGAGACGAGCGTGCGGAGTACGGAGACCGTGTAGTCGACTGAGACCTGACGACTGCTTGATCGACTCGACTTGGAGTGAGTCGACTAGCCCAGTGGACGGAGCACTACATTGTTTGGGTGCAGACCCATGGAGGACGGAGCACTACCTGTGTGATAGTGCAGACCCGCGGTACTCGTCCGGAGAGTACCTCTGCAGGCTACTATGGGGTGTGCACTACTGTGTTTGGGTGACATACCTCGGCGGGAAGCACTACTGTGTTTGGGTGGCTGGCCCGCGGTACTCGACAGGAGGAGTACCTCAGCAGTCTTAGGTCAGTGAGCAGTACCTCGGAGTCATGACAGGACCACTGTACACTCTAGAGACGGAGCTCTTCAGCAGTTACGGTTTCAATAATGAAAATCCTGGTTTGAGCTGAGACTTTTTGACCTTTGTGTTTCCTCATGATTAAGATGGGTCACTTGATAACTTAGATATATGTATGGGCATATACCTGGGTAGTGGTTATCCGTTGATTTCATGATCCTTGTGTTTCCTCATGATTGAGATGGGTTACAAGATAACTTAGGTATATGTATGGGCATATACCTAAGTAGAGGTTATCTTTTGAGATCTTCTTGTGGTTATCCTTGTTGGTTTTAGTGAGACCTTGAGGGTCTCGGGGTCCCTACTGAGTATCATTATACTCACCCCTGCACGGGCTATGCCCGCACTACGTTGTGTTGGTTGCAGACGATGGACAGCGTTGATCGTGGATGAGGCTTGCAGAGCAGGACGGTACCTGGAGGTGGACCACTGGGCGGGACGTGCTCAGAGCGGACGGCGGGACCCAAGGAGCATTGGAGCTATCTGTACCCACCCTTCAGGTGGGATTTTCAGTGGATAGCTCGGTGTAGCGTCTTTTACTTTACAGTTTCTGTTTTCCCTTTCGAGTTGTACTTTACTTTCAGTGGGGTTTGTATACTGGCCCATTTACTTTTCCGCACTTCAATTGTACTCTGTTTTTACTTACTGTTTACTTTTTCCTCTTGCTTACTCTGTGGTTCTCATTTTCTTTTATAAAGGCAATTCCTTCCCTGTTATCTGGTTTTACGCCTTTGGTGCTAGTCGCCAGCCCCTGGCCTATGGAAGGCGGGATTGGGGTAGTCACGGCACGGGCCCCGAGGACGGGTCGTGACATAAGTTACCCCAAATGATCAGTGGATTCTACCATTGAAAATCCAATGAGTGACCCATATTGAATTCTTCTTCACTTTGAATTCCATTTTATATAGACTAAAAATAATATATAGTGACTCTAATGATATATTGATTTTATTGTGGTTTAGGTGGATACATATTCTCAGTGTCTCCCCCTTTTTGATTTTTATTTTTCCATACTGGTAAAATTATTCTATATCCATGATAAAAATCAGCACACAATCACCACCCACACTCTACTCACATGTGTCATTAAATAGAGTTCCAAAAAAGGAAAATCATAATATCAAAATTTAAAATCATGTGCCATAAAATATCATATAAATTATGAAAACCTAGTGGGATGTCTCTTTACTAATGTGTGATATACAATTCTCATCTGCTAAACCCATGATGATGTGGTGATGATATTACTAGAAGTCTTTGAAACAATTTTTGTACTTGGACTACCTTGGTAAATTGTTGTTTGGTATAAATTGGTTTTCTATGCCTTTTTAATACTCTAGATTTCAATCCTCAGGGAATTTGTTCTCCAGGACCACCAAAACAACTGTTGAACCATACAAAAAGGATTTCATTTGAAACATCTCAACCCCAATGCATTGCCTTTGGGAAGACTAGAATTTCACTAACCATAGGTTCTTACCTTATACACCAATGTCTCTCAATAAATTCCAATGGTATATGAAATCTTTTGGGGATAATTTAATCTTTCATATAATGAATACTATAATAATGAATGATAATGACATAACGTGAATATAATGGATGAATAATAAAAACCCAAAATTTATACAAATAACATGAAAATGATCATAGTCACAATGTTCTATAATGAAATCATGTATCCCATAACCAAATATCACTCAGGTTTAAAATGTGTAACTTCACAATACTCCATCCCATGACCACCTTAAAGCTCTAGCCTCTAGTATCCATGAACACAACATCAAGGCGCTCCCCTAGTAATGTAATAGGTCTCCCCCTTACATGTATCATGAAAAAATAACATATGCATATTCAAAAAAAGATTATATACATGGAGTGAGTATACAACCCAATAGGTAATCCCACTGAGACTTCCTACACACACCACTATGTCAAGAACAAGTAACATCACAATTAAAATATAAAAATTCTGGTGAAATAAAAATGACTAGTGCACAATATATATATATATAAAATCATATATTTTAAATAACTCATTTTATGCACCAATCCTCCCCTATGGAAGTCGTGTTATGAAACTAATGCATCCCTCCTAAAATGGGACTCCTTGAAAAAACCAATATGGTAAGAGGAACCATGTCATCCTTGACCCAAGTCACCACTTGGTGGTGAATATCCATTATACCCCTAAATTCAGAACTTACATCCATGTATGAATCAATAAGTCCCCAAATATTTATGTCATAAACACACACCAACTCATGTAAATGAATATTTTACACGCCAAAAACCATTCCTCTAAACCAAAACATCTCAGATAAATTTTTCATAAGTAAATCTTTAAAACCATAGTGTTGTATATGTATACTTTTGAGAGGATTTAAATATATAATTATAAAAATGAACACATGCATTAAGAATTCAAAATTTAAAGTGTTCAAGTTCGAGAAATAGTAGAGTGGGATAGAATCCACCAACCACCATCATGCATATTCAGAAAAATACAAGAGGAAGAGCTTCAAAAGGAAGAGTGTTTCCCAAAATCACTTACAGAAATATCTGATTTGATTCCCCGAGTGAGTAGAGGAAGAATGGTGGTTTTTTATAGAGAAGTAATTAGGTCATAAATAAAATTTATGATCACCAAAAATTTCTCACATGGTTACCCTTTATAGTATATATATTACCCCTAAAGCTTGTGGTTATTTCAACTATTTTAAGGAAACAATACTTACTTTTAGTGTGGTGTGTTGGTCCCCAACATGGTCATCATGAAACTGACTATGACTTCATCATTGTTTCTCACCATGGAATAGATAAATTACCTTATACATTTCTAGCCCACCATGTTAAGGACCACGACATGGTGGATCCTCCCTCACCATTTTCAAAACAGATGCATGAAGATAATGACAACTTGATATAGACCTCATTCTTAATAAAATGGGAATGTGGTAGTTATTTACTACATGGAATCCTTACAAGAAACACACCCACAAAACATCATTCCTCCGAGAATTGTGACATCCTCATCCAATGGACAGATCACTACATCCATGAAACCAAAACACACAAGATTGAGGCCTACACCATGGTCTCCACCAAAAATTGGTAATGCCTAGAGAGACAAAAATTTATTATCTAACTAATCCACCCTAAAAAACTTTCTAAAACCAAGAAAACATTCCTTATAACGTAAAAATATATAAAAAATAGTTAAATACATCAAACCGATGGTATCATAATTGACCTATCCAATATTTGGACTATGAATTTTGGGGTTTTAGTTTAACCATTGTTCATTTCATGGTTCTTCCCCTAGTTTAACCCTTACATAACTAAGAGAGAATATTGGAACCAATTCCCTTCTCTCTAGTTCACTGATGGATGATTAAGGAGAGGGAGAGCATCGATGCCTTGTTTTTAAGCTCATCGGAGAGGAAGTCAGGAAATATAGTGATGTAGTTGGGTCTTGCTGATCGAGGAAAATGTCTGTAATGAGAGAAATTATTTGGACCTGGAGGATGAGGACTGGATGATAGTGACTAAAAAACAATGATCTAAATCAAATCTCAAAAACTGTTTAATAATGACTAAGTTGAAATGGAGACTTTATATGTGGTTCATGGTCCATTTTTTCTGGATTTTTTTGTTATTGAATCATTGTTCCTATTGTATTTTTTCTGTATGAAAACTTTTTCATGTGAGTTCATCCTAGGTCCTTGCATACATTTTATCCTTGAACTCAGGGTTGATTGTGAGATCCTTGATCAATGAATGTGTGTTTTATACTATGACAATTTAATATCTTATTGAATTTTCGTACCAGTTGTGGAAATATAGATTCTATTTTTTCTAATTTGTATATAATTTCATGTTTCTGATGTCTTTTATTTTTTCTTTTATACTAGTTATGTACATGTACCTAATTATGTTTTGGAAATTTATATATTTCTTAGTTAATTATATTACTGATTTCATTTTGATTTCGATTGATTCAATTTGAACAGATTTTTGTCTTTTTATCATTGAGTATAAATGAAAATATTTAATTTTTTTAAATTTTGAATACCATTATCCAGTGTGTTATTCACTATTGAAATCTATTTTTCATTCATTTTTATTGGAATTTGATCATACAAATGTTATTCCATATTATTAGTTTCACTTGTAATGAAATTGTAATTATGGTAACTCCTTTAATTTTCATTCTTTGAATTTTTAAACCCAAAATTATACCCATGCGTTATAGATGTTAAATTAATATTTCTTATTCAATGAATACCACAATTGTTCATACTACGATAGTTCTATTTCAAGCATTTTTCAAAGTAGGTAGGGTCATGTGTCATGTTGGCTTGGTTAGCTCATTATGACTTGACATTATTTTTTTTGTACTGCTAGTTTAATTTTATTGTACTTGCATACACAAATATAATGACATATATTAAGGTATCATGGTAGTATCACTCTAATTTTTATGATCCCACCTAGAATATACACCTTTGTGTGTGTAGAATAATACGTTTGGATTTTAGGTAGCAGATAGAACTGAAGATATGACTGGGTGGATGGAAGGATGATTAAGAGATGAGTCTAAGGAGGGACTTAGGTTTTTGTGTTTTGTCTGCTTTGTATTTTTATATTTATTTTATTCAATAAAAATTCAGCTCTATGGGAGATCCTTTGATGTATGTATATATGTATGTTCAGAATGAGTTCCTTTTTGGGGAAGATAAATGACAAAACATGGGTCCACTAGAAGTAACATCATTGAAATGGGATTCTTGAATCTAGTGGAACTCCAAACACCAAATTTCACACACAACAGAACACCTATTTCACCAAGATTAGTGAACCAAAACATATGTATATAGAAGATACCCTACCCACATTAAGTATAACATATTTAATTACACTCACAAGAATATGATGAATCAAAAAATAGTAAAGTAAATGGAATATTTTATTTTATGCGGTTTGGACATTATGTACTATGTATATGGGATAACATCATTGTATATTTCCACTTCATGAGAAGATATGACAATATATAATAATTATGACTCAGAATCCATGTATATCATTAAACATCAAGTAATTTCATTGCAAGTTACATTGTAAATGGGGTCCCACCTATCTTTATAGAGAAACCAACCGGTCAATAGGTAGTATCAACCTTCAACATCTATAGGGGTTTATCAGTTGAACAAAGGTAACTGTTGATCCCCTATTTCATTCCTTAGCAAGACCAATGATAGTAGGTAAAAGAAAGATTCACCCATTTTTGTCTAACTAAATGTCTCAAAAAACATATTCCCCTGTAATGAACATTCTGCACAGCACTATTCTAAGTTTTATAACTTCCAAAAAAACATCCATTACAAGGTGTTTTATGTTGTCAATAACTGCACATCCAATTCTACATGTTATCTGACACACAATTTTTCTGGTGATCTGATTGGGATATTGGAACTATATATAAAAATCATAACAATATCCCACTTGAATAGTGTTCCAAGGAATTCATGAAACCTCCAATACTTAGGCAAGATTGAACATCAACTCCTCTTATATATCATGCAGTGATCTATACCACCTTCTGATCACCATAGTCCCACTATGGCAGAGTATTACATCCAATTTTCTTTGACTAAGACTATGGGTCACATATCTATACTTTTTTTATTCGTATCTATCTTCCAAAATTATAAATCTCCATCCTCTATCATCTTCCTAATGTAATGGAATTTTATGTTGATATGTTTTGTTCTCGAATGAACCACTGGATTTTTCAACAAATGGATTGCACTCTAACTATCACAGTAAATAATCCCACCTTTCTAGTATTTTCCAAGTTATACCAAAATATTCCTCAACTAGGCCAACACCTTTGTTGATTTCATTGTTTCCAAATATTTTTTATCAGTGGCAGAGAGTTTAATCCCCAGTTGTAGCCTTGACATCAAACTAATTTTCATTCCTCCAAATGTAAACACATAGTTGGTCGTACTCTTCTATGTATTAGAATCACTCACAAAGTGAGAATCTACATACCCATATAATAGTTCATAATAATTGAAACATAATTTTGTATCATCCATGGGTTTTTTTTATTTGATTATCCATAGCCAACTAGAGTCGATGAACATAAGGTTGTACCAGAAGACATCTTCCGCATCCTCTAAAAGCCAAAATTTGTTTGAGAAACTTATCAACCTGAACCATACCATTATATGAAGTCATACCCTCTATAAATAGTAAACTAGCACTAAAAATGAAAAACAAACACCAAGTAAATAATGGATATACATGAGTATGTTGTGAGGGACCTTTGAGTCTTGAACTATTTCTTTGATACCACTTATTGGGGAAGAGAACTGCAAAACCGTGAGTCCACTAGAAGTTACTTCACCATAACTGGATTCTTGAATCCATCAGAACACCAAGAACCAGGCTTCATCCACCACAAAACACCTTCTTCGCTAAGTTTAGAGAACCATAACATAGGTTTCTTGATAACACCATAGGTTTCATTATTAAGTCTTCTAAATTTCTTCACACACATAGGCATACAATCAAGAAAAAACATTGAAGTAAAATGTCATATTGTTTTATAGGGTTCAGAAATTATGTACTAATTCCACAATAAAACAAAGTTTTATGTTTATTACTCCTTCAAAAGATACAATAGTTTACAACACTATAAAAAACTGTTGGTTTAGTGGTGGTTTATTAAACCACTGTTATATTTTTTTAAAATAATTTAGAAATGGTTTCTAAAAAACCATCTCTAAACCATTATTTTTTTAACATACAACACTCACCCCCCCACCTGAATCCACAAATACCTACCGAATCCTTCACCTCCTCTCTCTGCACCTTGAAACCACCCCTCTCTGCACCTCGACACACTCATTATGCCTTTCCACCCCCATCTCCCTCATGGTACCTCACCGTTTAACCACACCTCCCTTACACTCAATCTTCCATTGAATCCACCACAAGGTTATTAGGAATGATCTTCTTAGTTTTAAGGTGTTTTTAATCTTATCATTGTTTCCTCCCTTGGTTCCTTCTTATTTCTTGACTTGGATCTCTCTTGGATAAACCTACAGGGATATGTTTGATGTTTGGTTTAATTTTCCTAGATTATATGGTGTGTGAAAAGTTTATAAAACATTTTTATTCCTTATATGAGAGTTTTGTTTCATTACCACACTATTTAGGTAGGTTCCTCTATTTAATTCCATTAATGAATAATATTTCAATTCTTGATCATTCATAACTGAATTCTAAAAGATTTTTTCATGATTATTGTGTGTTTTTATGGATTATAGTGGTTTTTTTATGTTTGATTTTTGATGAAAAAAGGGGTTCCAAATGATTTAATTTATAAGAATATATATGTGTGCATCTAAATGTTTTTATTAAATTTCAATTTACCTTATAAAGTGTAATTGAGATTTTTTTAGATTATTTTAACCTTGATTAGATTTCTGTAGTTGGTTCGCATGTGAAATTGAGTTGGAGTCTTATAAGTTTTTGAGATACCTTATGGGTGTTCCATTAGATGTGGGAATATCCATATGTGAATGTGGGAGTATATCCAAAATGTGTATTTTGTTCTTCCTCCATGACCAATCTCAACCACGACCAATCTCAACCACACAACCATCATCATTATAAAATAATGGTACACAAGCTCTCAATAAAATTCCAAACACTTAGTCCTTACCCAACATAAAATCATTAATAATAATTCATATCTATCCACACTAAACATTAATCCTCTTGGAGAATATACACCCCTTAAAAGGTAATCATGGATTATATTCCATCCCTAACCACAATCTCTAGAACAACACTGGGATCTAACCACAGACTAATGATTCTAACTAGTTACATAGATTCTATATGATTACTTCTGGAACCATGAGGATAATGAACCCTAAGCATCAGCTACATTATCACCAATTTACTCTAGGAACATTCTAGTGAGTGGTTAATCACCTCTACCATCAGATCCCATGATTGTCCCAAGACCAATAACTTATCACAATCTACTAGACTCTTTAATATCATCCTACCCCTCTCAATCGAGGTGTTTCTATGTTCTTGGTTAGTTCCTATGGATGTTCCTAGACAAATACCAATCTCTATTTCTAACTAGTCCATTCCTAAAGGGTTAACCACTTGGATGACCCTAAACTAGATCACTAAGGCTCTCACCATGCTAAACACAACTCATCACACCAATAAAGACAACACAGAGTTACATCAATTTGTTTATGACTCTATTATCCCTACTGGTATAGCCATTGGGAATTTTTAAAATTCATGGACCAAGCATTAAATACCCAAATTTATTTTATATGGATAAACCCAGTCCACTTGAGGCTCTTTGAGCCCAAATAATCCCTACCCAAATTCCAAAACCCAGTCCCGTATCATTCACATACATCCACATTCAAGCATGAATATTTATATTTATTGAAGGGGATAATTAACATGATGTTAGATTTACCCCATTCCATATATTTTTTACTATCTCTATCCAAGATCTGACAAAGAATCACTATGCTCTTGAGCCCCTATCTTATACCTCAATGCTCCAATAGTTAACTATAAAAATTTATAAATAATTATCCAACTTAATCCAATAAGGAATAACCATCGATAAATCATCAAGAATCATCGCAACATAAAAAAATTGACCAATGATGTGTGAAAGGATCATATTATTCTTTTAGAACACCTTTGACCAAAATCTCCATGAGTTGACCATCAATTCCAGTCTAATCTGGTTGAATTCCCAAAAAAATATTTAGGCTTACCATTTTTCAAATGATAAGAAACAAGAATAACCTATCCTCCTTGGGAATCATATATCTACAATACCATAAGTCCTTGTGAATAAAAGATAACACCATCAATATTTGGTTGAATTTTCATTAAATCCATATATGAAACCATCAAAAATTCTATGAAGAACCAAAAACATAAAGATAGAATATGGGTGGAAAAGATTACATAGCTTTAGTATGGTGAAAAAACTTCTATTCATCCTGCAATAAAGAGTAAGGGGATCAAAATAGGGGAACAATAGGGGAGTGGACTAAAAAATTACCACTTTAAATAACCTAGCTAACTGAAGAATGAATAACCAACCCTTGTGTAATAGGTCTGAAACTTCCAAAAAATAGGACTAAATGACCATTTCAACATAGTCTATGGGGGAATTGATTAATTACCCACTTATATGGTTTTGTTGTAGAATGACCCAATAGATCATGGAATAAAAATGAGCCATATCAAAACTAACATAACATCTTAACCACACATTTCATCATGACTAGGGAATCAAGGCTCAACCAACCCCCCAACAACACTTGATAAAACTCCACCAAAAAACCCTTTAGGATGAAACCATTTAGTTTTAATGTGAATCATTTTCCTCTAGTATAATTTATAGAGAAACACCAAGGTTGGGGTGTGATTTCCTCTAACCCCAATGTTTAATCATATGAAACATACACACCATGCCATAATGACCATTTTTGAAGTATGATTTAGATATCCCTTCAGTCATCCAAGATTAAACAACCAGAAAACTTCTCATAATTGAATCAACCCCCTTGACATTGATTTCACCATTATATGTTTTTGAATAACTGATGGTTAGGACTTTAATTTTCCTCACATCATGGGTATAGTCCTTTTGTATTTGACCATTTTTATATGATACTCCACCTATCAAATATTCCATCATTTCCCGTGGGTGTTGTGTCTTTTTTTAGTCTTTTTCAACTATATATCAACATGTTGAACACAACCTTCTCTGATGCTTTATTTTAGACCTAGAAAACATTTTATTTCATTTTTGGATATTTTTTAAATACAACAAATATTTTGATGGCATCCTCAAGAGAAGTCTATAAAACTAGTTGTAGTAAGAAGACAATAAAAAACCTTATTTAAAATGCTTCATTCTTCACCATATATATTTATATAAAAAAAATTATTTAACATTTTCTTTTTATTCTAATAGTATATATGAATCACTTTCCTTATTTAGTAATAGTTATGTGTTTTAATTTTTTAAATATTGGTTAGGAACATTTTTATATACATGGATAAAATCTAGATCACATTACTTAGTATTAGACCTTAGTATGCTAAGGGTTTGGAGACGTTTTTAGATTTTTTCAATTTCCAATAAATCTGTTGAAGGGAGAATAAGATGTTCATGTCCTAAATGTAAATTTAGAAGATGTTTGAAGAGAGATAATTTTTATGAAAACTTAATATTGAATCAATTCCTTTTTCAATATTTTTGTTGGATTTGGCACAAAGAATTGAACATTATAGAAACGATAAAAACTGATGTCATTCCATATAATGAGCTCTCATCTTCATCGAAAATGGAAAATGAAATGAAAAACCTTATAAATGATGGATTCATCATTTCAAGAAACCAACATCAACATAAAACATATCATAACAACCATTTGAGTGTACTACAAATAGAAATGTGACAAGTGATGTGTTTGAGACTGTAGAACAACTGTATCAAGATTGTAAAATATAATTGGATACTATTCATGATTCTATGAATACTAATGTAAGGGTAAACTTCACTATGAAAAATATGTTTCATGGTTTATTTGACAATGGAGATCAAGAGTTGTATAGTGGATTTTGGAAATATTCAAAACAATCTTTTCTTCTAAAGTTGTACCATATCAAATGCCTATGTGGATATACAAATAATGCAATGTCCATGATATTGGAATTTTTGCCTAAGGCATTTCCTGAAGAAAACATCTCGAAGTATTTTTATGATATGAAAAAAGTTGTTAACATGCTTGGTCAGAATTATAAAAAATTCATGTTTGTCCCAATGATTGTATGCTTTATTGGCGAGAGGATTCAAGAAGACAGAATTAAAAATAATGTTCTTCTTCTATATGGAAGTCAATGGGTGATGTTAGAATCCTGAATCAACATAATACCATATAGAAGAAGAAAAGTAACACATCCGCAAAGGTTGTTCACTAATTTCCTTTAAATACTTGATTGTAAATATTATTCCTGTCATCAAAAACCATCAAACACATGATGTGGGATTATTTAGATAGTAACAATTATGGGTTAATGCGACATCCAATTGATTCACAAACATGGAATAGATTTGATTAATTACATCCATAATACTCATTTGATCCTAGAAATGATTCATTGGGATTGGATTCTGATGGATTCTACCCATTTGGGACTTTGAGTACCAGTTATAGCACTTGGCCAGTTGTTTTGATCCTTTCCAATCTTCCTTCGTGTATGTGTATGAAACAAACATCTTTTATCATCTTGATGATTATTCATGGAAAAAATTCCTGGAAATGATTTTGATTTATAATTTTATCTTTTAATATAAGAATTGTAGGATTTATGAAGCAATGATGTTAAGACATAAGATGATTCTTGTAAAGCAATGTTCAAAATGCATGCTTCTCTAATGTGGAAAATTAGTGACTTACCTGAAAATGAGAATTTAGCTAGTTGGAACACTTACATGTGTTTGGATTTTTCTTTTTTTAACTTTAATTTGGATCCCAAATGGATAACTCATAGTATATGATGGTGCTTAATGTGCCTTCGAAGATTTGTCGATGCATCTCATAGATTTTGATGGATCATATCAAAATTCAATGGTTTTATTGATCGTAGACCACATCCAAAGTAGTTAACTGGTTCTAAAATACTGGCACAACTTGGAAACTTTGAAATAGAATTTGGTAAGGTTCATCATTTTAATGATAGTGGGAAAAGTGTTTGAAGTGCATTGTTAAGTAAAATCTTCACGCAATAATGGAAGAAAAATGTTATATTCTTCAATGTTACGTATTGGGAATTAAATTTTTGTGGAATAATATTGATGTGATTCATATTGAGAACAACTTTTATGAAAATTTGATCCTCACATTACTTAATGAGCATGTAAAGTGGAAAGATCATCTCAATTCTTGGAAAGACTTATAAGTAATGAACATAAAACATGATCTCTTGCTAGATAAGAATGAAAAGTATGCATCAGAAATTTTTGTAATGAAAAATAGGGATAAATATATATTCCTTCAAATTATAAATCATGTGAAGGTATAATATGGGTATTTAATTAACATATCAAGGTATTTTGACTTAAAGCATCCTAGGTTACATGGATTGAAAAGTCATGATTCCCATATTTTGTTACCACAATTACTACCATTGGTATTACATACATTATTACCTAAAAAGGTTACTATTGTTGTACTCTAATTCTTAACATTTTTCAAAAAACTATTTGAAAAATTTCTACATCCATTTCATCTTGACAACCTTCTAGAAAGATTTTTATTGACACTTTTTGCAACGGAGATGATATTTTCTCTATCATTTTTTACTATCAAGATACATTTAACTGTGCATTTGGTTGAGAATGCTAAATTAGTAGGCCCTATCCATAATCGATGGATATATCCAATTTAGAGTTACTTTATTTATATGTTTATTAGTTACGTAAAAAATTCTTCACAATTAATTAAATAAATAATTGTGTTTTCTTTTATTTTATTTGATATATATCTTGGGTATTTGAAGTTATACGTGAGAAATAAATCTCAACTTGATGGCTCTATTTCTGGAGGCTATTTGGTAGAGGAGTGTCTTACCTTTTGTTCTAGATAATTGAATGTTATTGAGTCAAGTTTTAATTGAGTTGGATGTGTTCACAACACATCACCTCAATCTCAAATACATGAGAAATCAAAAATATTTCCTGCTATTGGCCAATCAGTTGGGAGGACCGCAAATGTTACAATGAATGAAATTTAATTATTATAGGCACATTAAAATGTGATGCTAAATAGTGAAATTTAAGATCCATTTATTGAAGAGTTGAGGATAAAAACAAAGAGACAAATTAGCGGTTGACCACAAAATGAGAAAGATATAACGAAAGTTCTAAATGAAGAGCCTGTAGAAAGGTTTTCACAATGTTTATGTTCAGAAATATTGAAATAAATATGAATATTAGGTTGATACATATATTTTGTAAATATAATAATATTTATTTATTTTTTATCATGAACACTAATACTTTAGAAGATTGGTCAGAGGATTTAAAGATTCTTGCTCTAGGTCCCTTAAAACAATTTAGAAAGTTCAACGCTTACAACATGAATGGCATTAGATTTCATACAGTCAATCAAGAAGAGTGTTTAAAAACATAGAATAGTGGTATATTTACATTATCTGAAGAGGGATACTATGTAAATTTTAATGATGTTATAGAATTAAACTACCATGGCCATTTTCAAGTTGTTTTAGTCAAATAAAAATTGGACGATCTTATCAGAGGTGTTAAAAGAGATTCCTTGCAATTTACTCCTATGAACTGCTCTCGCTTGATGGATGTTGGTGATCATTAATAGCATGATCCATATATCTTACCATCAAAAGAGAAAATGGTATATTATGTGAATGATGTTGTTGATGAAGTGTGGACTGTAGTTTCTCACATAAAACAATGATATTTTTATGATATGGGTGATGAAGTGGAATACATGACCTTTGAACTTGAATATCATCAACAACAAGAAGTAGACTTATTTGTCCATAATGATATTTAAAATATTATTAAAGAAAGGTTTGATGAAGTGGGTGATGTAATGAATCATGAAAACAAAATTATTGAAGGATAAAATTATTGTATGTACAGTTATGAATTCATTTAGAAACCACTTATTTCATTTTTAAGCTATTCATTATCATTGTTATGTATATTTTTTTGTTAGTACTGCGCATCTGTTATATTTTTTAATTTTTTTCCTGTATATATTTTTTTAAATATATATTCTGAACATAATTTTATCTGAATAAATTACAGAAATTCCATTGAGGAAGTGGGGTTCCACTTCTAGTTCTATGTGGGGATACTGGAGGGTGACTGTTAAAGGTAAAATTTATATTATGAATAAATTTATTGAAATTTTTTTATATTAACTATTTTTTCATAAAATATGGAAACAATGCAAGTATGGAGAAAAATATGAAAAGTTAGGAAGTATGAAATCTTACTGGAGTGAAGATCGTTGTCCCATTTTATTCCTACGGGGTCCCTACGGATGATGTCGCGGGATTACGTGGCCAAATTCTAGGCCAGCTGGCCCGGGAGCTAGTTTCCATTCTAATTACATATGATGATTGGAGATTGTGCATCAATGTCAAATTGAAAAGAAAGGTGGATGTAAATTTTGGCTCTTGGATTACTTTTATGGTGTTATGAATTTAGTAGTGGTTGTAAAAATGGTGGATGTAAATTGGAACTCCTGTTTTGAACACATAATATGGGAATGTATGTGGATATATATAAGTGTGAATTGTATGGGTATTTTTATTTCTATATGTACCCTTCCCATCCTAGGTGTTATATGAATTTTTCACATGTTTGTTTTCATGTTACTAGAACAAGGGTGGAAGATTTGGAAGAATTTTTTTAATTGTAAATCTAACTTTAGCGGCAGTTTAAACCACCACTTAATAATGGTCCATATTTAGAGGTGGTTTAAACCACCGCTAAATAGATACACAGTAAAATTTAGTGGATGTTTTTGTGCTTTAGTAGTTTTTTTCATGAAAAAATGAACATTTTTTAGAAGCGGTAAAAACTGGCGCTAAAGGCTCCTCATTTTCTATTATCATTTAGCGTTGGTAGGTGCGGTTTTCACTGCATTTCCCCAAGAAAAAATGACATTTTTTTAGCATCAGTTAAAATCGATTTTAAAATAGAATTCTTTTTTTATTGGCCAAACCACCGCAAAAACCACACCAACCACCACTAAATTTCTTTACTATGACGGCTTCTAGAAATCTCTACTGAAATGAATAAATCTCCACCAAAACAAAAAACCATCACTATTTTGTGAGTTTATTATAGTGAAATCATTATGACTTTGATGCCATGTGGATAAGTAAACATAAAGTGATCACATTAAATGTTACACGATGCATGGGGGTACCATATCTATTTATAGAGAAACATGTCGGTCAATAGGTACCATCAGCGTCCAACATTCTTGGGGATCCATCAGTTGAACTAAGAAAACTGTTGATAGCATGTAGTATACCTTAGAAAATATTCATAACCAATCCACTCATGGAAAGGTATTCACATGTTATGATATGTAGGGATGAATGTAAGGGATCAAACACCTCCGGTGGTCAGTGTCTCATATAGAAATGGAAAATGAGGGCCCATCGGATGACGTTGTCCTCGTCAATCATTCGGAATAGCCACTTCATCTAAGATTCCATTTATATTACCCGCATGTGTTCGATAGAAAAACTCATAATTATTAATCTAATATACATGAATCAATTAATTTCATTTTTATAACATTATAATATTATAATATTATTATAATAATATTCCCAATATTGGGATTCCATTTATAAATAAGGGTTTTTATATAAAAAATAATTTAATCATTTTGGTTTATAAGAGTGTTTATGAGTAGATATGTAATTTTATGAATATCCTTATAAGAACAAGGACAATCAAGAAAATTAGAAAACCCACACATAGGATCACCACCCACACTCCAGGATGAAAGATGATGAGCATCTTGATTCCCCTATCTTAATAGATGAGAAAGAGCATGATGAAATGAGAGAAATCAAAGTGAAAATCTTCTTAACAATCAAACTGAAAGCATGTTGACCCTCATCATGGATCAAAATATAGATAATAACAAACTAGAAGTCATATTCCATGATAAGAGCATCCAACAACAACCATGTTTAATCTCCAAACCCAAAATAATATTTTGGGAATCAACATGAGAGGGGACCTAGTTATCATGAAATGACTTATGAAATGCTGCAAAAATCGAGCCAATATCATTCCCCAAATTCAAAAAAAATTCTCAACCTATTATTTTCAAGTAGTGAGGCATCCACATTAATTTTAATAACATTTCATGAGGGTTGTTTTCACTTAGTTTCATGAAGGCCACCATTCATCCTGGATTGAAAATTAGTTCTAGAATTCCATGAAGACAACCATTCCATTGTATTAGAAAACCAAAAAAGTAATGGCCTCTCCATGTGATTAAAAACAAAATCATTACGGTGGAACTAACTTATTTATGCCACCACAAATAAAAGGATTAATATCTATGTAGGAAGCATGGAAAACATATTGACCAGATTTTTTGGTAAAATGGTGGAAAGGTCAATGAAATATAGAAAATTATTAACTCAATCCAACCAAAAATCATGAGCTATGGAGAAGAATAAAATACAATAAGAAGATGATTCATCAGAGTAAACTAAAAGAGGGAAGAACGAATCACAAGAAATATGTTGATATGGGAGGAACTCTTACCTGAGGAGAATGTTATAGCAGAATTTCCACGAGAAGAACATGACTTTGTGTGGGAAATGAAAATTCCAAAGTCACAACTAGGGCTGGGGTCTTGGGGAGGGGAATCATTAAGAGTGAGTCAGTAACCAAACATAACAAAATATGCACCCAAGGCTTCCTAGAGCTAGTATAAATGATATGATCCAACATCACATATAATATGTACATTGAGAATAATATTGTGACCCCTCTCATTAAAAAAACATCATAACTTATCAAAACACTGGTCATCATGTATCTCATTAATTAAATCCTTAACTGTAGCATTTTCCATATCGAGAATAATATGATAAGTCTCACGCAAACCATAATTATCAACAAGCCCCTAAAAATTCCAAATATTAACTTGTGTCCCACTATCAATCCTCTAAAAAGAGTATTCCAGGAAGTGGATTCACACCCAAAAAACATCACCAAAGAAAACTAGGCTTGTTCCCTAGAGAATCATTTAAAATATTAGAGTGAGGAAAATATTTTACACGAAGAACCTGGGAAAATATATTATCCATATTATTAAGAAGACTTTAGCCCTATTTAGAAAGAAGATAATCGTTAAAAATAAAAATATCTTGGAAACCCAAATAACCCCTAGCCTTAGTAATACAAATCTTCTCCCAAGCCACCCAGTGTTCTTTATTCTTTACATTCTAAGAGGCCCACATGAATGAATAAATGTGAGATTTAATCTGGCTTAATTTTTTTGGAAATGAAAACCCAAACAATTTATTTGTTTTCCAACGTAGCCCATGACTTCCCCCATCATGTGTGTTTTTTCCATGAAGCTCTTTCCCATGCGTTTTTTGTCTTCCCAATGTGGATCTCTATTCAAGTATCCATCTCAATTTTTTATGCAGTTATTTAATATTCCTCTTTTCTAGTATTTTGTATTTTAATTTCCTTTGGGAAGAGTCTATAAATTGGTGCAAATGTATTCCATGGATAAGTCTGAAATATATGCATGAAATATTTGTTGTGTTTTCTTTTTAATATTTATTCCTCTAATTTTTTGGTCTGTATAGCGAAAAAAACTCATATAATATTCGGTACCAAGGAATCCTAAATTTTCGGAATATTTCCACCGCAATATAGTCACGTGTTCTGAAGTGGTATTAGGAAAACCTTAAAAGGTAATGCATCAAAATGATGGAATTTTTTGGGTCCCAAGAAATATGAGAGATCGTCACAATTGGTTATGTATTACCCACTATAAAGGATGAAGCTTCCTCCACAAATTAAGAAAATATAGTTCTCAAAAATCAAAGGATGACAGACAACAAGGTGTTATTAATCCTCTACCAAGGGTTGGATGAATCAACATTTGCAAATATTTCTAAAGAAATATCCAGATATAAATTTTTGGATACTCTTTGAACCATCTTTAATGGTGTTGATCGAGTGAAGCAGTTTCATCTTCAAACACTAAAAGTAGAGCTTGAAGTGACACATAGGAAGGATGGTGAGAGTATCTCTGATTAATTCCCACATTTAATTGTTATTGTTAACAATTAAAAATAAAATGGTGAAAATTTGAGGAAATCTATTTCATTGTAAAATAACTTCAATCTCTCACAACTAAACTTCATCTTGTTGTTGTGGAAATCGAAGAGTCAAAAGATTTCGAAAAACTATCCATTTAAGAATTGATGGGGTTGTTGCAAGTGCATGAGAAACGAATGAAAAAGAATGAGGGTTTAATGATTAATCATGCCTTAGAGTCTAATTTGACACTATAAGAAAATAAGAATGTACAAACTCATTTAGGTGGACATCATGTAAGAGGTAGAGGGCGTGGATATCATCCAAGACATCAACAAAAGCAAAAAAATTACCAGCATCTGTGGAAGAGGAAATGGTGGAGGCTTATTCATGTGTGGTCATGGAAACAAAAATAACATTAAATTCCATAATTTCATGAAATTCTTCTATTATGCCTTTGAGTGTTAGAGAAAAATGTATTATGATGAATGATCCATCTATGTTTAAGCATCTCACCATGAAAAAGAAGTCACCACACTCCCCCTTGTATAAGAAAAGGAATGTGAATGACCAGATGTGTGGTATCTTGACACGGGTGAAAGAAATCATATGAGTGGTAGCAAAGAATTATTAAAGGAACTCCCATAAGAAGTTTGTGGTGATGTGAGTTTTAGCGACTCATCCAAGGTACTGATTGTTGGAAAATGTAAATTTAAAATTTATCAGAATAATTGTGAGCAGAATTATATATATAATTTATATTACATTCCAAACGTGAAAAAAAAAATCATCAATATCGACCAACTCCAGGAGAAGGGGTATGTCATACACATGGAAAACTCTTATTTTTCTATAAGATATGCTCACAAGAGACTTGTTTCTTAAGTCCAAATGGCGAAGAATTGCATGTTTCTTCTATATATTAACACAAAGGCTGAGGAGTGTCTCTTTGGAATCAGGAATAACGACTCATAGAGATGGCATCTGCGCTTTGGGAATCTCCATTTTTTGCGGGCATAAACTTCTATCCTCAATAAGCATGGTTTGTGGATTGATAGAAATTGATGTTCCAAATCATGTGTGTCAGGCATGTATACTCGGTAAGAAACAAAGAAATTCCTTCCCATGTGAAGTGTCTATAAGAGAAATAGAACCACTTCAGTTGGTTTGCACTGATATTTGCAGACCACTTGAAACACCCTCACTTAGAGGTAGTAAGTATTTTTTACCCTTATTGACGATTTCAGTAGAATGATTTGGAAGTATTGCATCAAATAAAAATCATCTTCCTTTTATATCATTAAAATTTTCAAATCCCATGTTTAAGCAGAAGGTGGTCAGAAAATTAATGTTCTTAGGTCTGACAGAGGTAGAGAATATGCTTCAAATACATTTAAAGAGTTTTACAAGGAACAAGGCATCATGGAACAATGCACTACAGCCTACACACCACAACATAATGGAATTACAGAATGAAATAACTGCACCATCCTCAACATGACAACTACCATGCTGAAATACAAAGGTTTGTCGAAGAGCCTCTGGGTAGAGGAAGTTGCATCTACTGCCTACCTGCTAAATCAGTGTCTAACCAAGACAATCAAAAATTTGACACCACAAAAGGCGTTGAGTGTATACAAATCGAGCATCAAACACCTAATAATATTTGGGTTTGTCACCTATGCTCATGTTCTAGAAGAAATAAGAATAAAGCTTGATGATCATAATGAAAAGTGCATCTTCATCGGCTATAGTGAAGTGTCTAAATTCTACAAGCTCTACAATTCACTTACCAATAAATTTGTGGTCAGTAGGGATGTGATCTTTAGTGAGGAATAATCTTGGAAATGGAATGATAAAGAATAAAATAAATATATTACAGTGAAAATAGAAGATCTAGAGCAAAGACCAAATCATCAGGAGAAAACACCCACAACACCTTCCTAGGGAACATTATCAGTACACAGAGGTCCATGAGTACATTCCATCACTCCAGAAATCCCTCCATCAAGTCAATGTTCATCCATCTCATCCTCACCCATGGCGTCTATAAAAATAAAGATCTTATGAGATATCAATATGAAAATTAAAGAGGTAAATATTTTTTCCTTGTATTTAGATCATAATCCTCTGATTTTTAGGAATCCTTAAGGGAAGAATGTTATAGAATATTTATGGAAGAATAAATTCATGTCAAAGAGTAAAATGAAACATGGGAGATAACTACACATCATAAAATCCAGAATAAAATTCAAGTCAAATGAGTTTATAGGATCAAGCGAACTGATGATGGAGATATCGATCTCTATAAGGCAAGGCTCATAGAAAAGGGGTATAAAAAAGGTACAGGGTGGACTATGAAGAATTATTTTCTTCTTGTTGCTCACCCTATCATTATGAGGATTATTATATCCCCTAATCTCTATCATAATTATATGATCTACCTACTAGATGTGAAATCTACATTACTAAATGGAATTCTAAAAAAAGAGGTCTATGTTGACCAGCCTGAAGGTTTTGTTATACAAGTGGGGAAGACAATGTGTATCAACTGAAGAAATAATTCTATGGCTTGGAGTAAGCTCCACATGCCTAGAATGCATGAATTAATAACTATATTCATGAGAAAAACATTTCCCAATATCCATATGAGCATGCAGTTTACATCATGAATAATTCTTGTGGAGATATGCTTATAGCATGCTTGTATGTTGATGATTTGTTTTTTCACATGGAATTGCAAACCGATGTTCGATGAATTCATGAAGGTCATGTTCAAGGAGTTAGAGATTACTGATGGAGGTCTCATGTCCTTTTTACTAGTCATTGAAGTAAAGCAACAACACAGAATCATCTATATATCTTAGAATAAGTATGCCAAGGAGTTGCTTGAAAATTCAAGATGGCCAATTTCAATGTTGTAAACAAACCTATAGCAATGAGGTTAAAACTGAAAAAGGATGGAGAAGGAAGAAGCATTTACATGAATTTGTTCAAGAGACTGATTTGAAGCCCAAGGAACCTCACAATCACAAGGCCAAATATTCTCTATATTGTTGGACTTATAAGAAGGTACTTGTAAATGCCAAAAGAGTCACACTATCTATCCACAAAAAAAATCCTTAAGTACGTCAATGGAATAATGGATTTTGGTCTTTTCAATCCATATAATGATTAAGTAAAGATATATGGATACTCATATAGTGATTGGGGAGGTGACCAAGATGAAATAAAAAAGCACCACTGGGTATGTTTTTTTTATTGGAATGACCGATTTCACATGGAAATAAAGGAAGTAGAGTGTTGACTCCCTATCCACATGTGAAGAAGAGTATGTGGCAACAAAATCCACTGTTTTTCAATGAATTTGGTTGAGAAATTTGTTAAACGAGATGAATCATCTGCAGGATAGATCCACATTGATATGTGTGGATAATATGTCAGAAATTGAACTTTCTAAAAAACTGTTGTAGCATGGAAGAAGCAAACACATCAATACCAGATTCTATTTTCTGAAATATCATTTGAAGCAAAAATGATAAAATTAGAATATGTCCATTCTATGACATAGGTGGATGATATTTTCACAAAGGCATTACCGACAGATGAATTCAAAAAACTAATAACAATTCTTGGAATGAGGCCAATTTTGGTTTGAAGGGGAGTGTTGGGAATGCAAACCCAAATCATCCATTGATTTTCAAAGAAACTTAGGACATCTCAATGCAGTGTGTTTTTCTCTATGCAACTCATTCCCATGAATTTTTTTCAGCTTCCCGATGCAGCTCTCCACTCAAGCATCCTTCTCTATTTCCTATACAGTTAATCAATATTTATAATTCATTTCATTTTCTCTAAAGTCTTTTAATGATTCATTTTTCCTATTCATTTTCTTTGAGAAGAGTCTATAAATTTTTTAAAATGTTTTTTGTGGATAAGTGTTAAATATATGGTTGAAAGCTTTGTTGTTTTTTTTTGTTGCATTTTTCTTCCTCTCATTTTCTAGCTTGTATATTCAATACAAAAGTTCATGAGAATCTTGAAGATGGAAATAAAATATGTGAGAACGGATTGACCCACCACATTGAAAATAACTTCATTTACCATCTATAATATTTTTTTCATGACCAAAGTTATATTTTCTTGGGAAATATATCAAGAATATAAGAGAAAATATCATTCATTTTAACCATCTGATAATAGTTAGGAGACCACGATATTGTTGGTGCTTATTAATTATCGAGATTCCTAAATCCCATTATATAGAATCCCTCTTATCAGGGGTAATATCATATCTTAAAGATATATATAACTTCAATAAATTTTCCAAATTCCCTAAAGCCATTTCAGAACAATTATTAATATTTCTAACTACCTAACACTCATCCACAATTACTTTAGGAAATAAAAGACATCCATTTAAAAAGAATATGTGGGAAACAAGAGGGTCTGAGTGACACACTCTAGAACAATGAATAAAATTATTTCATATAGATTCTAAAATAAGATTAGAAAAACATTTGAAATAAGGGTGAAGAGAGAGACAGAGAGAGGGAGGGAGTGAGAGAGGGAGAGAGAGGATATCCTTACCAAAGGACATGAGTAAAGGTGATGCTTCAGGTAAAAAAACCATTAACCTGAATGTTGAAAAAACCAGAGTAAAAAACTATAAAATAAAATCCACTAATTTAAAATAGAACCCTGTATTATAATGAAAAACCTAAAAAGAGGACCATTCCACTCAATCACAGGCTTTAGACATAACTATTTTCTAGGCCATAAACCCTTTCTAAGAATAAGAATTATTCTGTATAGAATGAAAAATATCATTTTGCACAATCACGTCACCAGTGTTATGTCATTTGGGTACAAAGAAACTTTAAATTTTCTGAAATAGTGGATGGAATTAGACTTCAAAGATGATTGACAAAAAGTTTATGAAAATCTTTTGGAACATATTACGTGGTATAATAGCACCAAATTCTGAAACCATTGAATGTTTTAGAACCTTGAGGATATGATTGGTTAATGTTTCATTGAGATAACCAATGTCAGCTTGCCCTAACCATAGGTCCTTTATAACTTGAATAATATCAGGACCCACAATATGCTAGAACTATTGAAAACATAACACATGAAACCCATCTATTCTAGGGGATTTAGTAGCATGAATCTTCTTAAGCATCATGATAACTTCTTCATCTATAATATATTTAGTAAGTTGAGAATTCATCATAGATGAAAGAACTAGGTAGATATAGGTAGTGACAACATATGGAATAGAGAATCCCTTAAAAGTATAAGGAGTGCAAAAAATTCCAAAACACACTCTTGGATATTCGTCTCATAAAAGGATATATGACCATCATACATCTTTAACATAGAGATGAAGTTCTTCTGTCATTGTGAAGATACTCTATAATGGTAATAAATCACGTTCTTATCACCATCATGCATATGAGATTCCTATATCCACAAAAACCTAAGTCTCTAATTATTTTTAAGGGAACCATATGAGGGTTCCGAGAAAAGAAAATGTTTAGGTAGGGGTATTTACAACTGTAGTTTTTGTTGCAAATGATGATTAATTAGAGATATACATCAATTAAGAACATTGGGACCAATGTAATTGAATCAAAGAATAATTGATATGATAATGAGGGAACATAACACGATATTGTCACATAATAATTAATAACTAATTTATTAAAATATTGAATTACCTTGTGATGAATTTTTTATTCATTGATGAATCTGACAACATATATACATCATGACTTCATTACATCATAGGAATACAATGTAGATTCCCTCCAGTGGTGTTCCACACGTGTACCACAATCATTCACGAGTCATGGTAGGAATCTTTGAGTGCTAGTGTAGAATATCAAAACGCTTGCATCATCAGTCTTTGATCTCCACAAAAATCACTTCCAAGAAGGATTCTCCTTGATTTCTATATAATTGGGATGGATAATTCAGGAGGATTTAAAATATGACTAAATTTATCCAAAAGGGTCATAGAAAACCAATTGAACATATTTTTTTGAAAAATAGCTATAAAGATCAAAGAAATCTAGAAAATTATCATCCCAATCCATCCAAACATCACACGTTTTGAAGAAGAATAAAATCAAATAAAAATAAGATTCATCATAGGCCACAGAAAGAGGGAAACATGGATCATATTATAAATGTTGACAAGGGGGACTCTTTCATGGGGATACAATTAAAACAGACCTTCCACCCGAAGAATCTAAATTTTGGTGGGATAGGAAAATGTCAAATATGTAACCAAGGTTGGGGGTCTTGAGGATGAGAAGCACAAAGAGTATAAGGCCCCAACCTTAAACCTTACTTAATCTTGAGTTATTACAAGATTACACATTGAGGATCTTTTCGGGTTTAGAGTTTTAGAGAATTAGATCATTAAAATTGCATTACATTCCACATATAAACAAAGTGGTTACATAAAGATAGTATTCTTCATTCCCATCAATGGAAACACATTTAAAATAAAACATGGATTATTTCTTGACACATCCTTGACTCTATCATCTTATCATGTACCTTTCCCTTGACCTGTGAAAAACATTTCAAAAACTTGGGATGAGCATAAAAACTCAGTATGGGTTATAAAAAAAACATGGAAAGGAAACATGAGTTCATATATACATAAGAATGAAATCATACTTTACCCATAAAACATAGGCACTTTAACATACATCATAAAATCATGAATAAATCATAGAAATCATAAGACATAAAGGTAACTTGAGGCATTCATAACATTCTTACGTAGGGAGTAACCCTCTTGGTTATGTTTGGAATACCCATCACAGTATATTCCCTAAAATCTCTTCGGAGAAACCTTAACGTTTCACTCCTTCGCGTTACCCAATGCATTGGAGAGCTATAACGGGCTCACCCGCCCTTAGTTTATCACGGAACCACCGGTCTTCATAATAATGCCCAAGAACCATAACATAATCATATCACATAAAACATGTATAAAGGAAACATAAAATTTCCACATTTCAATCACGAGATATCAATACAACACATTGATATAAAAACATTATGAAAACCATTTTCAATACCAAAATAAAACATGGTATTTATTTTTCTTTTAAAAAAAGAAGGTATGGCTTGTAGAGGAAGCTGAAACTCAAATAACGGTCACGACGGCGGAGAAGTCGCTGTCGCCGCATACGTACGACAAAAACATTCCCTTTTGCCGTTTTGTAAACGCTTCGTATAAAAAAGATTCCTTTTGAATAAACGTAAAAGTCAAAGGGGTTTATACTCCGTATAAAAGAAAGTTGTGTATAAAATAAAATATGCCTCAATTAAAGGAGATTGAGACGAAGTCCCATACCTTGGGTCCGACTTGACTCGATCATTCTTTAACGTCCTGAATAATAAACTTGAGTTAATTTATACTTGATTAAGAACCTTTTTAAAGTTCAATATTCCTTTTATATCAATTATTTCCACGTTATAAACATTATGTAACCATTTAAGATAATAATGTTTGTTTTGTCAATATTTGGTTCTTAAGTCGAAAGTGGACTTCTTACAATTACATGTTGTTTTTGTGGTCAAAGGTTCTTTATATCCAGAATGAAATTCCTGATTTGGATATCATATATATCATATATATCCAGCATATAAATGTATTTATAATATAACATAATCATTTAGAGGTATGAAATGAAATGCACCGTTCATGGAGACGGTAAGCCGTACGTACGCATGAACGCTACTTCCATTTCTTTGTCATATTAATGGAATTAAAACTAAATGAGAGGTATGTATATTTTAATTCCATAATTATATTCATCATTTAGATATATAATTAATTATATATATCCATTATATACATGTACTTTTAATAGTACATTACATTTGGGGATAAGAAATGAAATGCACCGTTCATGGAGACGGTAAGCCGTACGTACGCATGAACGCTACTTTCATTTCTATCTCATACTTTAATGGAAAGAAATAATAATGATATAGAGTTATATTATAATTCCAGTATAAAATCATATATAATAACTTTAAATCCATCCTTTACACGTCCCACATATGGCATTAACGAATCACATCACTTTTAGGGGGCGGTAGTCCGCACTTCCTTAAATGAAGATATCGTGTTTACCCATAATGGAAACCATAAAGGTATGCCAAAAATGAAAAATACAGAAGCTTAAAGAAAACATAAACATATTATATATCATATATAAAAATAGTGACATCATAATGGACACCCTTGAAGGTGTTAAATGATTATTGAACAATCATCGTTTCAGGAGGCAGAATTTCGCCATCCACGGAAACCGTATGTTATTTAACCATTTTATGTAGTTTTGTGAGAGTGTAGCTCAAATAAATATTATAAAAACATCCTAGTATATTTAATATACTGGTGTTGTTACAAAATAATTAAATAAACAGAGTTTAGAGGGTTGGAGAAGCAAAATAAAACAAATGAACAAGAGAGAATGAATTACCTTTAAAAGTGTAACTCCCTTTTGATTTGAGCCTAAAGGCTTTCTTTGAAAGGATTATGCCCAAAGGGAATACTCTAGGATGAGGAGAGGGATGTGGAGAGAGTAATTGGGCAGGGGTTGGCCGAGCCAAAGGCTTGAGAAGTGTGTGAAAAGAGGTAGAGGTGGGGGCCTTTTATAAGAGGAGAGGAGGGGCACTTTTGGAAAGTAAAGAAATATTACATTATTTGAAAATGTTTTTCGGTTTTAAAAGGTCCCACATTGATAGAATTCGTGGATAAGGTGATAAGGGTTCGAAATACACTCATCCAATTGGTTTTGGACATGTGTAGTTCATAGCTTTTACATTATCTTTCTATTTTATTTAAATCGTCAAATAATGATGTCATCGCTGCATCATTATTATGTCATAACTAATTAAATTTATTTAATGTCCAAAAATTATAAAACAAATACTATGATATAGGAAATCTTTTTATCTTTCCAATGACTATTTATAATAAAATTGTGGACTTTTATAACCCCACTTAAAAATTGTTTTAGTAAAACATATTATGTTTGTGTCATTTTCCCTTTAACATTAAATAAAAAGTAATTTATGTCATTTCCCAACAAAAGTGGATCCATGGGGTCCCCAAGTTGACCCATGGAATTTCATGGTCGGCCATGACACAGCCAATGAGGTTGGGACATGTGTCTAGGTCATTTCATTTTATTAAAGTATTATTTATACCTTAAACTACCCTAATTACCACTAATCGTGATTAAGAACTTAATAAGTTACTATTCACCAAAAAATTATTATAATCTCATTGAACCAAATTTTACATACTAATGACAACCATGTATGTCTGATTTTCAAAATTCAATACACATTAGTGGTAAACTTTCATTTAACTGAAAAATCAGTTTGCTTGATTATCACTTAGTGGTTTCACTCTTCATCAAAAATTCAAGTTTTTCAGAAAATTACCAAAAATTCACCCTAAGCTATATTTGATATTCCGAATTCAAAAATGAAGTCTATTTTACAAAATTCAAAACATATAGGTCACATTAATTAATTTAATAATTAATTCCCACTGTCAGAGCAAATAGCGTGTTTTTATGAAACAATAAGTATCAAAAGATTGACACCAGTTTAAGTCCAATTTCAAAGTGAAATTGGCTCCAATGACCACCATTGGATTAAATGGTAAAAATATATTCATATTAAACATTAAGACCAATTCAAAAGATAATCTAATCATATAAATAAATTAGATTAAAAAGCAGTTTTGATGTAAAATGCAGTATTTTTCACTATTCATTAAAAAATGAACCTTGTCAGAAAAATACCAAAAATTCACACAAAGTAAATTTTGATGTCCCAATAATAAAGAATAATTTTATTTTGACAAACATAGTTTATAAAATTGTCAAAATATAGATTCAAAAATGGTTTGCCATCAAAAGGCACTAAAACAATCTTTTAAGAATATTAGTGTATTCCATGCATAAGATTGTATTTATTTTCATTTTAAGCCGCTATAACACTATCTTAATCATTAATAGACATAGATAAAAATATCTATTATTCATTACGTACTTGGGATGTTACATCCTTCCCCCCTTTAGAAAATTGCGTCCCCGCAATTTATTTACTTATCGAATAAATGGGGGTACTTATCCCTCATTGCATTTTCAGATTCCCATGTTGCCTCTTCAATCATTTGGTTTTTTCACAAAACCTTTAACTGATGAATCACCTTATTCCGTAACACTTGCTCCCTGTGGTCAAGAATCTGGACTGGTTGTTCCTCATAAGATAGGTTCTCTTCCAGCTGAACTACCTCTGGGCTCAAAACATGAGATGGATCTGGCATATACTTTCTCAACATCGAAACGTGGAAAACATTGTGTACCTGAGATAAACTCGGAGGTAAAGCCACTCGGTATGCAACTGATCCAACTCTCTACAGAATTTCGTATGGTAAAACAAACCTTGGACTCAACTTTCCTTTCTTACCAAATCTCATCACGCTTTTCCAAGGAGAAACCTTGAGAAAAACATGATCACCTACCTCGAAAGATAGATCCTTCCTCCAGTTATCTGCATAACTCTTCTGCCTGCTCTGAGCTGTTCTCATGTGTTTCTGAATCAGATGAACTTTTTCTGCCATCTCTTCTACCAATTCTGGTCCCATCAACTTCCTTTCACCCACTTCATCCCAGAAAGCTGGAGTTCGACACCGCTTCCCATATAATGCCTGAAATGGTGCCATCTGTATACTAGAATGGAAACTGTTATTATATGAAAATTCAACCAAAGAAAGATGTTGGTCCCAACTTCCCTGATAATCCATAGAACAAGATCGTAGCATATCCTCCAATGTCTGAATTGTTCGTTCTGACTACCCATCTGATTGAGGATGGAAAGCTGTACTAAAATTTAATTCAGTACCCAACGACATCTGAAGGCCTTTCCAAAAGTTAGAAGTAAACCTTGGATCACGATCCGATACAATGGAGAGAGGAACTCCATGTAACCTGACTATCTCTTTAAGATACAAACGAGAAAGTTGATCAAGAGAGAAAGTATCTCGTATAGGAAAGAAAAGAGCAGATTTGGTCAAGCGATCAACAATAACCCAGATTGCATTATTACCTCGAGATGTCTTCGGTAATCCAACAACAAAGTCCATGGATATATTCTCCCATTTCCACTCTGGCACTGGTAAAGGTTGAAGCATCCCTTTCAGTAGCTGCCGCTCTGCTTTAACCTGCTGACAAGTCAAGCACATCACAGTAAAATCAACAATGTCTCTTTTCATTCCATCCCACCAGTAATACTCCCGCAGATCTCTGTACATCTTAGTACTGCCAGGATAAACTGAAAACAGGGAACTATGAGCCTCTCATAACAACTCATTCTTCAACTGTGAATCACAAGGCACACATAACCTCTTCACAAACCTCAAAACACAAACACAAACTTATCCAAGAACTCATGGAAAATTTTATTCATAAGGTCCATGAATACAGCAGGTGCATTGGTTAGCCCAAAAGGCATTACTACAAATTCATAATGGCCATATCTAGTACGGAACGTAGTCTTCGGAACGTCTGCTTCTTTTACTTTCAACTGATGGTACCCCGACCTCAAGTCAATCTTCGAAAAAAACTGAGCTCCCTGGAGCTGATACCACTTCATTCGATGGCCCAACATCTGCTGAAGTTGTTGCAAAGGATTTAACCACCCCTTTCTTCTTGTAGTCTGGCTGCATTCCCCCAGTTGAGTTCTTCGTTGGACACTCGTTTTCATAATGACCCATTTCATTACACTTAAAACATCTTACCGTTGGCTTTTCATTTCCTTCTTGATCATCTTCCTTACAGTTACGAGCAATATGACCAGACTTACCACACCGAAAGCACTTACCAGACTTGGATAAACATTCTTCAGGATGCATTTTACCACACTTCTCAGAGGATGGATATTTGGTTTTCTTACCTCCTTGCTTCTTTGATGAATTCTTCCCCTTTTCCTGCCAACTAGACCTCTTATTCTGTTGTTTGTCATAGAACACCTGATCATCGGCAAACTCCATTTCTACCTTCTCCACACATCGGACAAGTTTTTCATAACTTTTGAATTCACGAGAAGCTAAAGACCTTCGATAATTTGTATTTAACCCTGAGTAAAAACGGTTTATTTTACTATCAAGATCTCGTATGATGTTTGGAGCATACCTTGCCAATCGAGTGAACTTTTCTTCATAAGTAGCCACTGAATAATCCTCCTGCCTCAATTCTAGGAACTGTTTTTCCATCCTAAGATGAACCACCTTAGGAAAATATTTCTCAAGAAACATACCTTTGAATTCGTCCCAGTGAAGATCCTCAATCTCATCACTATCCCTTATATTTTTCACCATCGACCACCACTGATCAGCTTCACCTTCAAAACGGTAAACAGCAAGACTAACCTTTTGATGTTCTGAACACCCCATGACATCAAAAATCTTCTCCAGTGCTTTAATCCACCCTTCAGCATGCACAGGGTCAGATGATCCTCTGAATGAAGGGGTATGTTGCCTCATGAAATGTTCCACCACTGACATGTTCCTCTGCGGTTGATCCGGATGATCTCGTGCATGGATACCACAACCATTTATAGCCTGAGTTAACTATGCCATCACTGCAACAAACTGTTCAGTTCCGATTCTGACCATCTCAGGTTGCTGATTTGGAAGGTTATCTTCCTCCTGATGTCGTCCCAACATAGCTGCTTTGTTTCCTCTGCGGAAAACCATTCTGAACACAGAAATATCTTAGGCGAAGCAACATGGTAATCCGTAAATGCTATGTCATTTCAATCATATTATAATTTAACACTTTTCTAACTCATAAAGTTGTCTAAACCGTCCTCTGATACCAACTATAAGGCCCCATCCTTAAACCTTACTTAATCTTGAGTTATTACAAGATTACACATTGAGGACCTTTTCGGGTTTAGAGTTTTAGAGAATTGGATCATAAAACTTGCATTACATTCCACATATAAACAAAGTGGTTACATAAAGATAGTATTCTTCATTCCCATCAATGGAAACACATTTAAAATAAAACCTGGATTATTTCTTGACACATCCTTGACTCTATCATCTTATCATGTACCTTTCCCTTGACCTGTGAAAAACATTTCAAAAACTTGGGATGAGCATAAAAACTCAGTATGGGGTATAAAAAAAACATGGAAAGGAAACATGAGTTCATATATACATAAGAATGAAATCATACTTTACCCATAAAACATAGGCACTTTAACATACCTCATAAAATCATGAATAAATCATAGAAATCATAAGACATAAAGGTAACTTGAGGCATTCATAACAATCTTACGTAGGGAGTAACCCTCTTGGTTACGTTTGGAATACCCATCACAGTATATTCCCTAAAATATCTTCAGAGAAACCTTAACGTTTCACTCCTTCACGTTACCCAATGCATTGGAGAGCTATAACGGGCTCACCCGCCCTTAGTTTATCACGGAACCACCCGTCTTCATAATAATGCCCAAGAACCATAACATAATCATATCACATAAAACATGCATAAAGGAAACATAAAATTTCCACATTTCAATCACGAGATATCAATACAACACATTGATATAAAAATATTATGAAAACCATTTTCAATACCAAAATAAAACATAGTATTTATTTTTCTTTTAAAAAAAGAAGGTATGGCTTGTAGATGAAGCCGAAACTCAAATAACGGTCACGACGGCGGAGAAGTCGCTGTCGTCGCATACGTACGACAAAAACATTCCCTTTTGTCGTTTAGTAAACGCTTCGTATAAAAAAGATTCCTTTTGAATAAATGTAAAAGTCAAAGGGGTTTATACACCGTATAAAATAAAGTTGTGTATAAAATAAAATATGCCTCAATGAAAGGAGATTGAGACGAAGTCCCATACCTTGGGTCCAACTTGACTCGATCATTCATTAACGTCCTGAATAATAAACTTGAGTTAATTTATACTTGATTAAGAACCTTTTTAAAGTTTATTATTCCTTTTATATCAATTATTTCCACGTTATAAAAATTATGTAACCATTTAAGATAATAATGTTTGTTTTGACAATATTTGGTTCTTAAGTCGAAAGTGGACTTCTTACAATTACATGTTGTTTGTGTGGTCAAAGGTTCTTTATATCCAGAATGAAATTCCTGATTTGGATATCATATATATCATATATATCCAGCATATAAATTTATTTATAATATTACATAATCATTTAGAGGTATGAAATGAAATGCACCGTTCATGGAGACGGTAAGCCGTACGTACGCATGAACACTACTTCCATTTCTTTGTCATATTAATGGAATTAAAACTAAATGAGAGGTATGTATATTTTAATTCCATAATTATATTCATCATTTAGATATATCATTAATTATATATATACATTTTATACATGTACTTTTAATAGTACATTGCATTTGGGGATAAGAAATGAAATGCACCGTTCATGGAGACGGTAAGTCGTACGTACGCATGAACGCTACTTTCATTTCTATCTCATACTTTAATGGAAAGAAATAATAATGATATAGAGTTATATTGTAATTCCAGTATAACATCATATATAATAACTTTAAATCCATCCTTTACACGTCCCACATATGGCATTAACGAATCACATCACTTTTAGGGGGCGGTAGTCCGCACTTCCTTAAATGAACATATCATGTTTACCCATAATGGAAACCATAATGGTATGCCAAAAATGAAAAATACAGAAGCTTAAAGAAAACATAAACATATTATATATCATATATAAAAATAGTGACATCATAATGGCCACCCTTGAAGGTGTTAAATGAGTATTGAACAATCATCGTTTCAGGAGGCAGAATTTCGCCATCCACGGAAACCGTATGTTATTTAACCATTTGATGTAGTTGTGTGAGAGTGTAGCTCAAATAAATATTATAAAAACATCCTAGTATATTGAAGATACTGGTTTTGTTACAAAAGAAGTAAATAAAAAGAGTTTATAGGTTTGGAGAAGCAAAATAAAACAAATGAACAAGAGAGAATGAATTACCTTTAAAAGTGTAACTCCCTTTTGATTTGAGCCTAAAGGCTTCCTTTGAAAGGATTCTGCCCAAATGGAATCCTCTAGGATGAGGAGAGGGATGTGGAGATAGTAATTGGGCAGGGGTTGGCCGAGCCAAAGGCTTGAGAAGTGTGTGAAAAGAGGTAGAGGTGGGGGCCTTTTATAAGAGGAGAGGAGGGGCACTTTTGGAAAGTAAAGAAATATTACATTATTTGAAAATGTGTTTCTGTTTTAAAAGGTCCCACATTGATAAAATTCGTGGATAATGTGATAAGGGTTTGAAATCCAGTCATCCAATTGGTTTTGGACATGTGTAGTTCATATATTTTACATTATCTTTCTATTTTATTTAAATCTTCAAATAATGATGTCATCGCTGCATCATTATTATGTCATAAATAATTAAATTTATTTAATGTCTAACAAATTATAAACAAAATACTATGATATAGGAAATTGTTTTATCTTTCCAATGACTATTTATAATCAAATTTTTGACTTGTATAACCCCACTTAAAAATTGTTTTCGTAAAACATATTATGTTTGTGTCATTTTCCCTTTAACATTAAATAAAAAGTAATTTATGTTATTTCCCAACAAAAGTGGATCCATGGGGTCCCCAAGTTGACCCATGGCATGTCATGGTAGGCCATGACACAACCAATGAGGTTGGGACATGTGTCTAGGTCATTTCATTTTATTAAAGTATTATTTATACCTTAAACTACCCTAATTACCACTAATCGTGATTAAGAACTTAATAAGTTACTATTCACCAAAAAATTATTATAATCTCATTGAACCACAGTTTACAAACTAATGACAACCATGTATGTCGGATTTTCAAAATTCAATACACATTAGTGGTAAACTTTCATTTAACTGAAAAATCAGTTTGCTTGATTATCACTTAGTGGTTTCACTATTCATCAAAAATTGACGTTTTTCAGAAAATTACCAAAAATTCACCCTAAGCTATATTTGATATTCAGAATTCAAAAATGAAGTCTATTTTACAAAATTCAAAACATATAGGTCACATTAATTAATTTAATAATTAATTCCCGCTGTCAGAGCAAATAGCGTGTTTTTATGAAACAATAAGTATCAAAAGATTGACACTAGTTTAAGTCCAATTTCAAAGTGAAATTGACTCCAATGACCACCATTGGATTAAATGGTAAAAATATATTCATATTACACATTAAGACCAATTCAAAAGATAATCTAATAATATAAATAAATTAGATTAAAAAGCAGTTTTGATGTAAAATGCAGTATTTTTCACTATTCATTAAAAAATGAACCTTGTCAGAAAAATACCAAAAATTCACACAAAGTAAATTTTGATGTCCCAATCATAAAGAATAATTTTATTTTGACAAACATAGTTTATAAAATTGTCAAAATATAGATTCAAAAATGGTTTTCCATCAAAAGGCACTAAAATAATCTTTTAAGAATATTAGTGTATTCCATGCATAAGATTGTATTTATTTTCATTTTAAGCCGCTATAACACTATCTTAATCATTAATAGACATAGATAAAAATATCTATTATTCATTACTTACTTGGGATGTTACAAAGAGGTATTAGGTAACTAAGTTTAAAATAATATTCACTAAAGTCATACCATAACATGTATAACTAATCCACACTAGCATCAAAGATAATAGGTATGGTGAGAATAATACTTTGATCCCTTTTGTTAAAACAATACCATAACTTACCCAAACACACGTCTTCATAAAAATCATTAAATAAATCCCTAACTATGGAATTTTCCAAACCATGAATAATTGGAAAAGTTTCACGCAAACTATAATTACCAATAATCCACTTATCATTCCCAATATTAACCAAAACTCTATTTCTAATCCTCTAAAAAGGCCCATACCAACAAGTTAACTTCCACCCAAAACAATTTTTGGAAGAAAACTAATCTTGATCCCATGAGAAGCATTAAAAAATAAGAGTGAGGAAAATATTTCACATTAAGGACCTAAGAATTGAATGAGAATTTGTTTCTAAATAAGATTCTAACCTTATTTAGTAAGAAGGGAATAATTAAAAAGACACAAATCGCAAAAACACAGATCACCCATGGCCTTAAGATTACAAATCTTCTCCCAAGACACCCAATGGGGTTTATTATTTCTATTCTAGGAGCCCCATAGGAAATCAGCAAGGTGAGACTAAATATTGATTAAAATGTACTTAATAATCTTGAATAGAGACATCACATAGGTGAGAATGGGTTGATCCACCACCTTGATAAGAGCCTCCTTTCACTCCTACAATAGTTTTTAGCACTACCATATATGTATTTTGTTTGAAATTATCTCAAGGATAGAAGAAAAAATACATTATTTTGACCATAACATAATAGTTAAGAGACCACGATATTTATTGGTGTTTATTGACTCTCTATATTATTAAATCTCGCTAAAGGGCATCCAACTAATTTTGGGGAACACCATTTCAAAAATAGATTTATGACTTTAGTAAATTCATCGACTACCCTAAATCCATTTCATAATAGTTGATAACATTTATAACCACCCTAAACTCCTCAAAAGTATCTCCAGAAACTAAGAGTATTCTATATGAAAAGAATATGTGGGAAATAATAGGGCCTCATTGATACACTCTAGCACCAAGAATAAGATTCACTATTATAGATGATTCCTTTAAAATCACTAGAAAATTAATTTTTTGCAATAAAAAATGATGAAATTATAAGCAATGTTAAAAGAGTGAGACATTTATCAGTACTAGTAAAAGAAATAATAATGGCCCCATTTATCAGTGCTAAAAGAAAGCCCTGATAAATTCCCCCCTTTATCAACGCAAATAGAAAGTGATGATCATAGGATCCTTTATCAGTGCATTATTTTATTGATGATAAAGGGGTAATTTATCAATATATTATTTTAGAGATGATAAAGAGGGTCTTTATCTTCACTTTATTTTATCTATGATAAAGGTAACCTTTATCAGTGCCTTTCAAGCATGGATAAAGGAGACCTTTAGCAACACTTTGGGTAGAGTTGATAAAGCCCATGAAACTGCTACAAAGATATAAGAAACCTTCAATGTCCCAATAACAACAATCCCAACAAGAAACCAAATATATAGAAATAAAAATATATATAAAAGAATATTGAAATATAAATATGACAACACACTATCATTTCACTTATAATATTACATACAAAATATTTACAGTTATTTGATATTAACAATTAATCAAAACAATTCAACCAATATACAAAATATTTACTCTTATAGAAGGATTTCTCCAAAGATCATCCTTTGTATAAAATATTTCTCTTACAATAAACCCAATTTTAATTTTTGTAATAGTAAATAAATAATAATAATTTTTACATTATATAATCCACATATAATAAATTATATTGTTTATTATGGTATATATTAATGATATTATCGGTAAATAATCTATCAGATTTATATGCGGTCAATTCATACATTTCAGAAATGAATTATATATCATTATAGTAAATTTTAAAAATAATATGAGTGCATATTCTTAGTTTTGGCTATGTGATTCTAATTTAAAAACAAAAATAGACATTTAATGATAAAAACATTCACTTTGAGTCATATAGGAGACATCATTTTTCATATTCGTGTGTGGTTAATTCCTAAAAATTAAAAATCATTTGTGGTTTTTTTCCTAATGTTTGAAAACAATATGAACTTCTTTTATTGGTTTTGGCTACGTGGCACAGATTCTAAACTAAAATTAAACTTATATTCAAAACACACAGTTTGAGTTATACCGACTGCATCTTGTGTTGGATTGATGTGTGGTCAATTATTACATGTCCAAATGATTAATGGATCATTGTAATAATGTTTGAAAACAAACCATGTTTTTTCTCATTCTTTGTAGTGACACAGATTTTAAACTAAATTGATACTTTTATTTTGAAAATATGTACTTCAAGTCATTCCAACCACATCATGTGTCATATCAATATGAAGTTGATTCCTATACATAACAAATGAATTATAGATAATTTTCCTAAATCTTGAAAATAATCTAAGCTTGTTTTCCTGGTTTAGTTTTTTGATGTGGGTTCTAAACTAAAATGGAAATTTTATATTAAAAACATGAACTTTGAGTCATACAATCCACATCATGTATTATTTTGATTTACAATAAATTCCCTCACATCAAAAATGAATTATGGAGGGTTTCCCTTACTTTTTAAAATTATCTAATATGGTTTTCTCATTTTTGGAAAGTAATGCACGTTTTAACCAAAAATGACTCTTTTATATTGAAAATATGAACGTCGAGTCATATCGATCACATTGTGTATTAGATTGAATAGAATTTTATTCATACAAGTCAAAAATGAATATGAATTGTTTTCATAAAGATTTAAAATAACATGAGATCTTTTTCTCGGTTATGGTTATGTGATGCATGATTCAGACAAAAATGACATTTCTCTATTGAAAACATGCACTTCGAGTCATACAGACCACATCATGTGTCAAATTAATGCAGTTTCAATTACTACATTTCAAAAATAAATAATGGATAATTTTTCAATTTTTTTAAAACAATGAAATCTTTTTTTCTCATTTTGGGCTACGTGAAACACATTCTAAACTAAAATGAAATTTTTATAATAAAAACATACACTTTGAGTCATACTGACCACATCATGGTTCATATTAACATGTGATCAATTCCATTACATAAAAAATGAATTATTTCTTTCTTTCCTGATGTTTAAAAATAATATGATCTATTTTTCTCAGTTTTTTCTTTGTAAAAAGAAAATAAAACTAAAATGACACTTCTCTATTGAAAATATGAACTTTGAGTCATACCTACTACATAGTCTATCGGATTTATGTATGTTAAATTACTATACATCAAAAATAAATTATTTATTATTTTCCTAAATTTTCAAAATAATCCATGAATTCTTTATTGGTTTTGGCTATGTGACACATTTTTAACTAAAATAACACATTTATATTGAAAACATGTACTTTGTGTCATACCAGCCATATCATGTGTTGGATTGAAGTATGGTTTACTCCTAAATATAAAAAATAAATTATGGATCATTTTAATAAATTTTGAAAACAATGAAAACTCATTTTCTTGTTTTTGGCCATGTAACATGCATTTTAACCTAAAATGAAACTTTTATACTGAAAACATGGACCTCATGTTATATTGACGTCATTGTTTGTTGGATTAATGTTTGATAAATTCCTACATGCCAGAAATGAATTATGGATCTTTTTCCTAAATTTTAAAAATAATATGAAATCTTTTTCACATTTCTGGCTAGTCACAATCGTTTTAAACTAAAATGATATTTTTATGTTGAAAACATGTACTTCATGTCATACTGGGTCCATCATACATTAGATAGGCATGTGGTCGATTACTACATTCCATAAATGAATTATGGATCATTTTCTAAAATTTTAAAAATAGTCAAAGATCGTTTTCTCTGTTTTGGCTATGTGATTGAGGTTTTAAACTAAAATGGAACTTTTTTTATTAAAAATGCACACTCCGAGTCACACGGACTAATTTTTTTGTATGGTTGATTTTTATTCAATTCCTACATATCAAAAATGAATTACGAAGAATTTTCCTAAATTTTTAAAATAATCTGAGCTTTTTTATCATTCTTCTCTAGTGAAGCACATTTTATTTTAAAATAACACTTTTACATTAAAAAAACTTCAACTAATATCATTCACATCATGTGTTGAATTTAATTCCAATTAATTACTATATGTCAGAAATGAATTAGAGTTTAATTTACTAGAGTTTGAAAACAATATGATCTCATTTTCTGGTTTTAGGATATGTGATGCACGTTTCAAACAGTAATGACACTTTTATATAGAAAACAGGTACTTTGAGTCATACCGACCACATAATATGTTATATTGACATGTGGTCAACTAATACATGTCAGAAATGAATTATGATTCATTTTCCTAAATTTTGAAAATAATTTGACCTAGTTTTTTAAGTTTTTTTCTATGTGTAGCACGTATTAAACTAGAATAATAGTTTTATATTGAAAAAATGCACATCAAGTTATACATATCAAATCATGTGTTGAATTGAAATTTTTTCAATAATTACACATCAGAAATGAATTATTTATTTCTTTCCAAAAGCTTAAAATCAATCAAGATTTGTTTTCATGGTTTTTGCAACGTGACACAAGTTTTAAACTAAAATAAAAAATCTATATTGAAAAAAAACACTTTGATTCATACATAATATTTTTTCATTCCCATGTATGAATTTATGTTTTATTTTATTAAATATTATTTTATATTTTTAATTATTATGAACCCTCTTATCATTTTATGTGAAAAATATTTTTAAACCCACTATATAGTTTAATTATAACTTGTGTTGTGGTTATTAGAATATTATAATTCATTCTTATTTTTCAAAATAACAAGTTAATATTAATTTTATTAAACAAAAATAAATTATAATTCCTTCTCTACCATGTCCACATATAATCCCAAACATGATTCAGGTTTTGGTTCCAAGAAATATTTTTAGTATAAACTATTTTATACTTTTCTTCTGTATTTTAATTATAATGTACACTATACTAATCAAATTTTTGAGAAACTTGTTTTTTTTGAAATTAATATAATTTATATATATTTTATTAGTATAAAATAATGTTTTAATTTAATTTTTAATGAGTTCTCCATTTTTCATAAGATCTTATAATAGATCTGCAATTTTGGACTTTCTAGAATTAAAAATATTTTTTTGTTTCTTTTATATCTAATTAATTTCTAATCATAATTGTTCAATGTTTTACTAGTTATAAATATTAAATTTTTTTTAATTACATATACTACATGAAAATATAATAATTTCCTTAACATAGATTAAAAAATGGATGAAGTACTTCAATCCATTCTTTAGTAATCAATAAATATTTTCATTGTTTTTTGTCATATATTCTTCTATACTTATTGGAATTAGGATATTCTTCATTCGTTAGAAATAAATTGAAATTATATTCAATTTAGTATTCTTTAACAACTTATAATAAAGTCATTTAGATATATTAAAATTTATTCTATGTTTATGTGTTCAAATTTTCCTTAAAATGATGTTTCACTATTCATCATCTCCTATCATTAGCCTGTTTCCTCCATGAAAGCACCTCAAGATTATTCTTCTTTATGAATTTAAGATTATTTATTATCTAAATAAGATAATTTTTTATATATTAGTTGTAGATACTCATTATATATTAGTAACTCTTCTTTCTATTTCCAATGGTGATACATTTCTCTCATTCCAATGGTGAGACATTTCTTTGTTTCCAACTGTGAGACATTTCTTTGTTTCCAAAGGTGAGAAATTTATTTTTTCTGTAACAATGACACATTAATTTTAATTGAAATGGTGACACATCTCTAATTATCAATGGTGATACATGTGATACTTATCCTACATGTGAGACATATTAGACATGTCAGACATGTCAAACATGTGAGACATGTGAGACATGTGAGACGTGTCAGACATGTCATACATGTGATACATGTGAGAAATGTGAGACTTTTGATACATTTAATCCATGTGAGACATGTGATAAACGTAATATATGTGAGAAATTTTTTATTTCCAATGGTGATACATGTGACAAATTTTTCTGAACGAACGGTGACTCATTTTCACTCAACGATGACTCATTTTAGTATCAATGGTGGATAATTTTATTATCAACAGTGACTCATTTACACTCAATGGGGAATCATTTTATTATAAATGATGAATCAATTTATTATTAATGGTGACTCATTTTTACTCAACAAAGACTCATATTTTCACTCAATAGTGACTCATATTTTCACTTAATGGTGACTTGTTTTTTAAATAATAGCGAATCGTTTTTTGGAACTAATGGTGACTCATATTTTGTTTTTCATCTTTTTATATTTTGAGGAACAAAAAACATATATTAATTATTTTATTTATTTTATTTATTTCCAAAATTAATATATATTATATATGATCCATTCAAAGTATTGTTAAAATATTTTAATTAGTTTAAAATTGTTATCAAATTATTCTATAACACTTATAAAATATTTCAAATATTTATAATACTTATATATTGAAATTATTTGTTGGTCTTATTTTTATTTAAAATAATATTTATTGAGGAAATACATATTCAAACTTATTTTATGGAAACTAAAGTCGTATAACTATTTTTTAAGTTACACACTACATTAAATTAAAATGTATTTAATATTTGTTTCAATAAATTTTATGATTATTATGGGATTAAATGGAGTTATTAATATCAATTAATGAGTTATTAAAAAATTATGGACTAGTTCATTATATTTTTAATTCACTTGATTTTTGTTACTATTATTATGGAGGATATTTTTCTCTCTCCTGAATAATTCAACAATTTTTTAATTTTAATAGATTTACCGAAAGATTGTTTGGTTAGTTTTGTTTTACATATCCTTTTTAAATGTTCCAAGAGACTTCAATGGTTAAACTGGATAAATTTATTTCAATAATCTATCTTTTCTCGAGAACAACCCAGTGAACATTGAACCTACTATACAAATTTTTAAAGTGTCAGAATACCTCATTTCATCATTTTGACATTCTCTCAAGTTCCAGATTACTTATTCTTTGACTTCCACATCCTTAAAAAAGATGTTCCAATAAAATTATCAAGAACCATTACCTAATAATTCATTTTTTTTTACTTCTCATTTATCTGGTTTTTTTGTCTGTAAAAATATTTCTTATCTGACACACACTCTATATTTATCTGTTTATGATTTTACATGAAAAATAATTATTTCTTCTTATATTTCTCAGGTTGTGACTCCGAGATTCTAATGTAAGGATCTGATGGTTGTGTCTCCCTATATATAATGTTAGTAATATTTTTGTTGTGACTCCTAGTGTCTAAATTCATATTTTAAGGGTAGTGACTCCCAATACAAAAGTTGGTTTCATGGTTATCCCACCGTAAGAAATGGATCATATAATTAAGTTATGATTTCCCCAAAAAAATCATGTGAGTGGAAACATATCTCTCATTGATTATAGAGGTATAAGTGTAGAGTAGGCCCACTTTACACTGAACTACTTTAAAAAACATCTTTTTGTAATTTACTTCTTCCACTACTAATAAAGCTTAATAATTAACTTTAATAATTAATTTAATTAACATATTTATTAGATTAAAAATTTTAGTCAAATCTATTCACCCCTATAGACCATCTTCCATATCCCTATTGAGACCTAAAAATTGGTATCAGAGCCTCATCATTTTTTGATTTGACTGGATCTCTTATTCTTTTTCCTGATACATTTAAATTTGTATCAAAGGTTGTTCCTTTTTGAAATATTCAATCCCTCTATAAACTAAGATTTTATTTTATTTTTCTAACATTTTCTTAGAACACAAAATATAAGGAAAATGATATTTAAGATAGATAGATTGAACCCAAATGATGCTTGGATTACTCAAAATCCACCATACTTTGATGGAAACAATTATGGATACTACAGAACTCGAATGAGGGAATATCTAAAATAGTCAATAATTGATCACTGGTCTATCCTATAAAAATAGTGCACTTTAAAAGAATCTATCATAGATACACTTACATAAAAGTATTCTACTAAATATTATTTAAATTATGAATTTGTTAATATTTTATATTTTGATATTAATAGAAGAGTTTTTAGTCATGTGACTTCTTGAAACATTGCTTGTGAAATTTGAAAGATCCTAGAAGTCACTCACCATAAATCTGAGAAATTAATGTAAACAAATATTGGAATGATTCATGCTGAGTACCAAAACGTCAAGATGGGTGAAGAATAAATTGTAAACCAAATGTTCCACCAATTCACAAGCATTGTGAATTGAATGAATTCACTTAAAGAAACTATGGAAAATCCATTACTTGTTGAATGTTTCCTATGATTATTACCAAAGAAATGGCCTAATAAAAATGTTACCATTAAACAAATAAATAACATCAAAGAATAAAACATGGATGAATTTATTGGATCACTACATCATGATGAATTAGAACTAAATAACATCACTGATGAGGAGACATTAAAGAGAAAATATGTAACTTTTCCATCTATGAATTTTGTTTCTACTAACTCTTATGAATCTTATCAATATGATAATGAAAAAAATATGCCTCGTATTATGACTGGGGTTTACAAAATAATTAAAAAGAAACTATTGAAAATTAGTTTAGAAGAAACACTCAAAAAGAAAAATATAAGGGAGATAAGAAAGGTAGTATGAATTAACATGATTTAGATGTAACTTGTTATGAGTGTAGGAAGAAATGAAATATGAATCCAAGATGACATAAAATAAAAAATAAATACATAAAAAAAGAAGTATAAAAGGGAATTGAACGCCGGTTGGAGTTGTACAGAATAATTTGATTCATGTGAATAATTTAAAATTAAAAAGAAACTGTTATCTTGTGCTTCATGGAATCACAGGATAAGGTTAGTGATTCTAGAATTTATTTTGGATATTCTAATTCAATATATAATTATTAAAAAAATGAATGTTTATAAATTAAATAAAGAAATTTAGATGTTATGAAAAGATATTTTTAAATTTTTATGATTTATATATTAATCATAATGAAAATAATGATAAACTTGTTTCTAAAAAAATTAATTTTACAATAAAGTGGTAAATTAAGAAACACTACTTCTTCTCATTCTACAATTCATGAGAATTTGAAATTTTTGCAATATTTGAATGAAAAATTAAAAAATGATGTTGAGTGTCTTAAACAATGTTTATCTTCTTTTATTCATGGTGATAAAAAATAAGATAAAATGTTATCTTTGAATAAAATAAATTAAAATAAAGATGTTTTTGGTTATGATAGATGATTACCTCAAATGTATGATACTCATTTGGTTAAAATTAAAAATCATTGAACTTCTACTTCTTCTTGTTTTAAATATCTCTTGAGAGGCCAAAATAAAAATGATTGTTCTCTTAGATTCAGACCATCTTTGATATTTACAAAAAGTAATACTTCAAAATACTTTTTATCTATAGTACCATACAATAATTGTTTAAATTTGTTTTGGGTAGCTAATATTTTTATTACTAATCCTAATATAACCAAAGTAAACTAGGAACCTAAATTTTAAAATAAGTGATTTTTTGTAGGAAAAATTCCATGGATGTATCAAAAATGAAATATGGTACAGGAACAGTGGATTCCCTTGGCATATGACTGGAGACCCGTCAAATTTTACCAGTTACAACACATTTTATGGAGTTATTATTAATTTTTAGGATATTTCCTAAGGCAAAGTAAAAAATTTTGGTAAAATTCGTATTTCAAATTTTATATTTATTTCAATATTTTATATGTTAAAGTATTAAAATATAATTTAATTAGTAGATCTCAATTATGTGATGATGTAATGGAATTTAAACTTCAAAATTATGTGTATTTAGTTTTTAAAGATGATTATTTATTATTTTATACTAATAAAAATAAAAATATTTATAATTTCTCTTTTTCTAAACAAATTATTCAACACGTAGAGTGTTTGAATGCTATACAAAATGACAACATCCTTTGGGATCACTCTTTAGGTCATGTTAATTTCATAATGTTATATAAACTCTTAAAACATGATAATGTTTTAGAGATTACTTCCTTGAATAAATAACATCTTCATGTTTGTGATGCTTAAATGAAAGGAAATAAATGTAAAATTTACTTTAGAGCTATCAATTAGATACTTAATAAGAGACCTGTATAGTTATTACATCCTGATTTATTTGTTCTTACTCAAATTTCTAGCCTTGGTGGGAAGAAATATACTTTAGTTATTTTTTATTATTATAGTATATTTACATGGGTATACATTACTGTTCAAATAAGTGATACTTTATCTAGATTTATTTATTTTTGTAATTTAGTTCAAAATGCATAATTCTTTATGTCATTTTCTATTCATAGTGATAAAGGGGGTGAATTTCTTAATTTATATATTTATTTTTTTGAAAATAATGATTTTTTTGAAAAAAAAGATTTTTTTTTTTAAAAAAATTCTACTAGAACACCACAAAAATTTGGTGTTGTAGAATAGAAAATTAGAACTCTTATTAAAAAGGCATGAACTATGTTAAGTGCATAAATTTTCCTAGATATTTTTGGGATTATTCCATTTTTTATGTTTTTTATATTTAAAATTTAATTTTTATTATACCTTTTTTAAAGAAAACTCTTTATTAATTATTTAAAAATAAAAAACCAAAATTTATTCACTTTAATGTTTTTGGTTGTAAAGTTTTTATTTTAAATTAAATGAATAATTTACAAAAATTTGTTGATAATAGTGATGAAATTTTTTTTCTTGACTATTCTAATAACAATAACGCTTATAGAGTTTATAATACAATAACAATGGTTATCAAAGAATATGTTCATGTTATGTTTTATGAAAATAATGCTAAATTAAATTATAATTATAATTTTTTTTATGACCAGTTTAGTGATTTTAATTTTGGTGAAGTTGAACCTCATGATAAGGATTAATCAATTGAGGGTTAGTATACTCATTCATGACATGATCCAAAATCAGGGAAGATTCATAAAGATTATCATATTAAAAATGTAATCGACAATGTTGATTTTTGTGTTTAAATTTGAAATTCTATTTTATATTTTTTTTCTAATTCTGCTTTTATTTCTAATTTTGTATCTAATAATGTTTAAAATTATTTAAATTATTCTAACTATATTTTTGATGTACAAGATGAGATTAATTATTATTTTTTAAATAATTTTTGGTGTTTTGTATAATTGTGTGAGGATTATAAGGTAATTGGAATTAAGTAGATATTTAGAAACAAGCTGGATGAATTTGAATAGATTTTCAAAAACAAAACAAGACTTGTTAAATAATAATACTCTCAAAAAGAAGGTATAAACGATGAAGATTAATTTTCACATGTTTCCAGAATTGAAAAAAATAACATCAAGTATGTGTCATTTTCTTAGAAAAATTGTAATTTCTTGGTCATCTAAAAATCATCAATCTATTTCTATATCTACTGCTGAAGCTGAGTGTATATCATTTACCAGTAGTTATACTAAAATATTATCGATTAAGAAAATGTTATGTAAATTTGGTATTTATCTTGATAAATTTAATATTAATTGTGATAATACATATGCAATTTCCATTTATAAAAATCCTTTATAGAATTCTAGAACAAAACATATCGATCTTATATTTTATTTTATAAGAGATAATATGAATAAAGGAGATATTATTTTGGAATTTATCCCTACTAAAAATCAGCTACTATACAACTTTACTAATCATTTATGAGTTTTCTAAATTTTAAAAAAAAATTAATTTTGAACTTTGAATGTTGAAAATTTAATTGTTTTATTATAGTATTTGTTTATAGGTAGTTGTTTGTTTTATATTTTTTTTATTTTCAAAAAGTGGGAGAAAATTGTTTTTAATTTTTCTGGTTCTATAGTAAAAAAAGGGAGGAGATTTTCTGTGCATGTGAATATAAGTATTTTTTATTACATATTATTTTATATATTTAAATATTACAAACCATATTATCATATTATGTGAAAATATGTTTTTAAAACCTCTCTTTATTTTTATTCTAACTTGAGTTTTAGTTATCTGAATTATATAATTCTAGATTATTTTCAAAGACAAGAAGTTAATATAACTTTTTTTAACATATAACCAAGTGTAAATTCTTTTCTAGAATAATCACATTTAAGAATGAACATGATTCATGTTTTTGGATTCAAGGAATTTATTTAGTTTAAACAACTTTATACTTTTCTTTTATATTGTATTTATAAATTACACTATACTGATTTGATTCTTTATAAACTTTTTTTTTGGTTTTAAATTCAACTCATTTATCTTTATTTCATTATAATAAATAATGGTCTAAATTTATTTCCTAAGTGGTGTGTCATTTTTCAAAGATATTCCAAAATAATTTCAATTCTAAACATTCCAAAATTAAAATTCTATTTTGTTTCTTTGATATCTCATTTTTTTCTAATCAGAATCACTCAGTTTTTATTCATTTAGAAATATAAAATTTCTTTATTCGTTTCTTTAAACTACATGAAACTCTAGATATGTCATTTACATATCTTAAAAAATGGTCGGACTATGAAATCTATACTGCAGTTATCAAAAAATGTTTTTACATTATTTTTACCATATATTCTTGTATACTTATCATAATTAATCGATAATGGATTTGTTAAATCCAATGAACTTTGTACATGTTGTACAAAATTATAAAGTCCTGTGATACAATGTTTCATCATTTGAGTATTCTAAAAATTGTCAAATTACTTCTACTTCAACTTCTACATCCTTGATGAGATGTGCCAATCAAATTCTCAAGAACCAGTACCTACACTTTAATTTTTTATCTTATCCATATGATTTCTAAGTCTATAACACAATTTCTTATCTCACATGCACTTTATATGTTTTTCATGATTTTACACACGAAAGCATGATTTCATCACTTATTTCCTTAGGTTTTGAGTCTCAGTATCTAAAGCCAAGATCTAAGGGTTATAACTACCTATATCTGAATTCATGATTGTTCAGGTTGTGACCCCCTATGTATAAAGTCAGGTTATAAGAATTATGACTCCCCATAAAAAATCAGTGTTGTGGTTATCCCTACCATTTAAAAGAATCCTATAATTGGGTTACTATTCCAACTAAAAAATAATACTAATTCACACGTATCTCTCACTGGTTAGAGAGGTATAAGAGTATATTAGGCCCACTTTGGACCAAACTACTATAAAGAACATTTATATGTTATTTAATTTTTTCATTTCTAATTAGCTCTAATAATTAACTTTAATAAGTAATTTAATATATGAAATTATTTTGTTAAAATATTTAATATGGTATATGTACCCCCTCTAGAAAAGATTCTATATCCCTAGTGAGGCCTAAAACCTACCACATCATCTTTCAACTCATCATACGGTTGATTCCTACATGTCACAAATTAATTATGTATTATTTTCCTAATTTTTGAAAATAATTGAAGCTCATTTTCTTAGTTTATCCTAGGTGTTGTGTTTTAAACTAAAATGATACTTTTATATTAAAAACACATAATTTGATTCATACTAACCACATCATGTGTCTGATTCATTTGCAGTAAATTCCTACAAATTAAAAATGAATTAAGGACTGTTTTCCTAAATTTTAAAAACAATTCGATCTCATTTTCATGATTTTGACTATGTAATGTGCATTTTAATCTTAAATGGAAATTTTATATTGAAAACACACACTTCCTATCATACTAGGCACATCATGTTTCATATTGATGTGTGGTCGATTACTATATGTCAAAAATGAGTTATGGATCATTTTATTAAAGTATTACAACAATATGAATCTGTTTTCATAGAATTAAGTATGTGATGTGTGTTTTGATCAAAAAGGTCAATTTTAAACTGAAAACACACATTTCAAGTCATATTGGTCACACCATGTATCATATTGAGGTGAAGCTAATTCCTATACATAATAACTGAATTATGGATCATTATACTAAAGTATCAAATTAATTAGAATGTGTTTTCTCAGTTTTGAGTTTCTCACGTGTGTTTTGAACCAAAATTCCAATTTTAAACAAAAAAATACCATTTAAGTCATACCAAGAACACTTTTTATCCGATTGAGTTTTAGTTTATTCCTATACCTCAAAAATCACATGTGGAGCATTTCTTATAGTAGAAAAATCATAAAAATGGGTTTTCTAAATTTTGAGTATGTGATGTGTGTTTTGAACTAAAATGTAAATTCTAAACTAAAAAATATACTTTGAGTCATACTAGAAACACAGTATATCAGGTTAAGGTGTGGATGATTTTTATAGGTTACAAATTAATTGTGGATTGAATACATAAATTATCGAAACAATCTATTTTTTTCTTAGTTTTGAGTACATAACGTGTATTTTGAATAAAATTGTCAATTTTAAACTAAAAACATATACTTTGAGACATACCGGGCACACTATATATTAGATTGAGGTATTTTTGATTCCTACACATTACAACATTACTTATTGTTTTCAAAAGAATATTTTCTTGAAATGGCTCACATATATGGTGATAAGAAACTCTTACCATGGATGTGAGATAATTCAAGAGACCATGATTTTGAGAACAACAATCCTTCAACTTTCACACAATTTATTTTTCAACTTCAAGAATTATATCTATCAAAATTAACTAAATAATTAGAAGGAATTCACCTTTTCATGATGTTTTTCTACATTCTCAACCCATTTATTTATCTCCATTATCTCTATTGTAGCCTCAATATCTAATCTCTCACGATCACAAGCAGCTTCCAACATGTTACTAGCTCTAAATGAATCTGTAGTGTGTAACCCTCCATTATAATTATCCATGAGAAAAAGGTAATGTCACGACCCATCCCCTAGGCCCCGTGTCGTGACTACCCCAAGCTCACCTTCCATAGGCCAGGGGCTGGAGGCTAGCACTGAAAGGCGTATTCCCTAAAACTGGGAAGGCATTGCCTTTATACCCTATAACCACATGCAACCAAGCACACAACAAGATACAAACAAAAGTAAACTGAATAGTAAAAAGAGTGAATACTATAAGTAAAAGGGGCTAGAATACAAGCCCAACTAGAATTTACATGAAAATGATAAGTACAAGTAAACTGGAATAGCTCCTATGAACACCGTCCAAGGATCCTTCCTCAAGGGTAGGTACAACTCACGAATGGTCGTCTCTACGGTACACCTCGTCAAAGTCAACCTTCGAGCTACCTCCAGTCCAATAACTCTCATCCTCAGTCAGCGCTCTCTGTCATCTACACCAAACACAGCAAGGTGCAGGCATAGCCTGTGTAGGAGTGAGTATGAAAATACTCAGTAGGGACTCCGAGACCCTCAAGGTCTCCCAAAACCCACAATGGATAAACCACACAACATGAAATCAACTGGCAACCTTACTTAGTTATATGCCCATAAATATACCTAAGTTATCATGTATACCCATCTCAATCATGAGGAAACACAAGGTCCAACTCAAAATCCCAAATCTCAATTGTTCCACAAAGGAAGGAATACCACGAAGGTAAGTACCACACAGGTATGCCACACTGAATAATGCCACCAAGGTATTACCATGAAGGAAAATACCACAAGGAACATACTCATATCACACCAGGTATATCTTAGGTACAGTAGTACGGATTATTATATGTAACTACTGAATCATCTTACTCTTTTAAGAGGCAGACCCAAGTAGGATCGTAATTCAACAACAGACTAACAGATGATCGTATTACATCGTCAGACCCACATAAGATCCTAGTACCTCGTCAGACCCACACAAGATCCTAGTACCTCGTCAGACCCACAGAAGATCCTAGTACATCGTCAGACCCACATAGGATCCTAGAACCTCATCAGACCCACACAAGATCCTAGTACCTTGTCAAACCCACACAAGATCCGTGTACATCGTCAGACCCACATAGGATCCAACTACCTCGTCACACCCACACAGGATCTTAGTACATCGTCAGACCCACTCAAGATCCAAAAACCACGTTAGACCCACATATGATCCTAGTAAATTGTCAGACCCAAACAAGATCCTAGTACCACGTTAGACCCACATGGATTCTTTGAGCGGATCCATGTGGAATCCTCAACTACAGACCCACAAAGTATCTATATCTCATATTACATCCAGCTACTAGGTACCCTCACTAAGTTTTCTCATCTCCAAGAGAGTCCCATCCTCATGCTACTGGTTGATACTCCAACTGCCATGAAGTCCAACAAAGAAGTATTCAAAAGGTCTTCCACATCATAGTGGTCTCAACGTAATAGACGGTGCGTCAATCAGACGCCCGGTCGGTAAGTTATTAGAATTTTAGTCCTGAGGGCCTTGTTGGATTCACGCTCAATTCAACCCAAATGTACTCCAAATTTATCCCAAAATCAAGTAGGGTTTACCAAAAGGACTGTCCTTCTCTATGGTTTCTGACACTGGAGACGGTTCATCAAACAGATTCCCGGTGCCAAATTTATGGCCGAATTTGTGGAATGGGTCCAAACTGGTTCGGGTCTGGTCCGACCCGTTCGGACTGACCCAGCCCAACCCAGCCTGGACAGACCCGGTTTGGGTCAACCATGCCTGACCCAATGGGTCCAACCCAACCCATAGTGTAGCGGGGCGGGCACTGTGGGGCGGCGGATGCCGTGGGGCGGCGGGGTGCTGCGGTGCGGCAGGGCACCGTGAGGCGGAGGGTGTTGAGGTGGGACGGGATGACGCGACGGGGCGGGGTGCCACGGGGCAGGGGGGTGGTAGGGTACCGCTGTGTGGCGGGGCGGTCGCAGGGCGGCTGGGTGGTCGAGGTGCGGCGCGATGGGGCGGACACCATGCGGTGGTCCACCGCAGCTGGCCGGATGACCACCCATCCTCTTCGCGTAGCATGGTCGCGCGCTGCACCTTCTCTAGTGGCCGGTAGAGAGCCATCTTCCCTTGCCTCTCCGCTGCGGCACAAAACATCTGTTCTCCTCTGTCAGACAGTGCAGTCGCACCATCACCTTCATCGCGGCCAACCATGGTGTCGCCCGCCATTTCGGTGCCCACCGGTGTCAATTTCCATCCTCCTCCATCACGAAGAACACACCAACCATGAAGAATTGATTAGGGATTGGGACGTGTTCGTTTGGCCCGCTCCCTCTACATTAGTTCAGTAGTAGGCGGATCAAGATTATTATTTCAACAAAAAAACACGAATGTCGAAGAACATTAAGAATGGTAAGTGAATATTTAAAATGACAAACCCTACCTCAAAGGTTTTATGACTTCGCTGAGGAGGTGAGGATGGACGTTGGTTCGTCGTTGTTGAAGATGTCCCATGTTAGAGGTGGCATGTTCTTCATTGGAGAAGATGGCATGTTCATTGTTGAAAAAGATCATCATTAGGAGGTGTTCATTGTAGGAGATAATGTTCCTCCACAAGTTCTCCCCTTCCCCTTTTCCAACCAAAAATACTCTGCAAAAAATGTGGTTCCAATATAATTTAAATTATGTAGATTAATTATGTTTTAATAATTAAAATGTTTACACATTTCATTAAGTTTCAATTGGATCCAACATTTAAATGGGGAGTTGAAAGGGTTTCTCACATTATGGAGGGTTTGGGTGGTCCCTGCCTTTCATTTCAATATTGGGGGTTTTAGTTTGGGTGGTCCCCACCTCAATAACCCATGTAGAGAGGTTTCATTAATAAAAATAATGTTAAATGATTTTATTTTTATTTTTCCATGAAAAAGTGAAAGACTATCTTTCACCCTCGACCTACTGTAGTCGAAGTGAAGGTCTCCTTAAGAGAATACCGACACTGCGAGTTCAACGGTGCCCTCCTATTTCAATTCTGATCCTTGGTTCAAAAGTTATAGAAACTCGCTGGCACGTTTAGTGAACATACCTGAAAAAAAGTTCATAAATCCATTCCTAGCACACCGATCCTCGTAATCACACGCCGTCAATTTTCGTGAACTCATAAAATTCCCATATAATTAAAAAATATTACATGGAATTTGTGTGTATTTACATTCTCACCACATCAGGTCTTTACATCCCATTAATCCATAACTCAATCTAAGGAAACAACTGGTGGTATTGAGCACGTATCTGAGCCTCTCGCTCCCATGTGCTCTCCTGGAGGTTCTTATGCTACTAGCAAACACATACTATTGGTATCGACAACCCACGAAGGACCCACTCCTATCGATCCTCAATCTCTATTGGATCCTCCGCAAATGTCGCCCCATCATCGATGTCCAGCTCTCTATGGTCAATGACATGGGTAGAATCATGCACGTATCTCCTCAGCTGGGATACATGGAAGATGTCGTGCACTCGGTGCAACTGAGGGGGAAGTGCTAAGCGGTAATCCACCTCACCAACTCTGCTGAGGACCGGGAAGGGTGTAATTAACCTTGGACATAACTTGTCGCCCCAGCCAAATATTTTTAAATCTCGTTAGGGTGAGACCCCTAGAAAGACGTGGTCAACATCCTCAAACTCCAGAGGTCTCTATCTCTTGTCAGCATAAGACTTCTACCTACTCTATGCATTCTTCATCCTCTCCTGGAAGATATACACCTTCTCTGTGGTGGCTCGTACCATCTCTGGTCCCACTAATGCTGACTCCCCTGGGTCAGTCCATCAAAAAGGAGATCTGTAAGGTCGCACATACAATTCCTCCAAAGGTGGCATCCTAATGGTAGAGTGATAGCTGTTGTTGTATGATAACTCCACCAAAGGCAATTGATACTCCCAGCTGTGACCGATGTCGAGGACGCTAGCACCCAGCATGTCCTCTAGGGTCTAAATGGTCTTCTTATTCTGGCCATCCCTCAGAGGATGGAAGGTGGTGCTCAAATAAAGTTGCATCCTGAAAGCCTCCTACAACCCCTTACATAGTTGGGAAGTAAAACATGTATCATGATCGGAGACAATCGTCGAGTTTACTCCATGTAACTGCACAATCTCTTGCACATAGAGTCATCACATGCTCTCTACTGAACCCTTCTCTCTAATTGGTTGGAAGTGGGCCAACATGGTGAGTCGGTCAACGATCACCTAGATAGAATCATGACCTATGGATGTACATTGAATTATTGTCACTAATTCCATGGATATCCCATCCCACATCCACTTTGGGACCTCTAAAGGATGAACTAAGCCTGCTGGTACCTGATGATCTGCCATCACTTGCTGATAAGTGAGGAATCGAGAGAAAAACTCTACTATTTATTTCTTCATTTCCATCCACCAGTGCTGTCATCAGAGATCCTGGTACATCTTCGCCACTCTTGGATATACCGCTAGAGGGGATGTGTTGAACTCCCTCAACACTTCCTCCCAAAGAGACACTGGTACCATGGTATGTCCTATGAAGATAATTATGTGCTTTCCACCATTAGAAAATCCATCAGTTGTTTTTCCTATGGATATCTGAGCACGTCGAGCCTCATAGTCACTGTCCCCATGTGGTGGCTCCCTGACTCATCGAAGGAGTGGGGTAGTGACTGTAAGAGACTGTAGAAAAGCTGCTCCATCTCGATCCACAAAGGATGGCTACAAAGCTTCCCACTACTATGTCAGCTCACCTTGTAGTTGTATACCAGGTCTCCAGATGAGTGCATCTGCTACTACATTTCCCTTCCTAGGAGTATATACTATCTCGAAGTCATAGTCCTGGAGGAACTCAATCCAACGTCGTTGTCTCAAGTTCACATCCTTCTGAGAGAATATATACCTGAGACTCTTGTGAACTGAGTGGACTGTAAAATACTCACCCATCAAGTAATGTCTCTACATTTTCAAGGTGAATAGCACTACTGATAACTCCAGGTCATGGGTGGCGTAGTTCGGATCATGATGTCTCCGCTTTCATGGACCATATGCGATCACTGCTTGCTCTTGCATCAGGACACATATGAGCCTGGTCCCTAATGTGTCGTAGTTGACTACGTACCCTATGCCCTCCTACGGTAGCCTCAAGATGGGGGCACTAGTCAGCCTTTGCCTCAGATCCTGAAAACCCTAATGCCATCTCTCCGACCAAATAAATGGTTTCCCCTTCTTCGTCAATACTGATAGAGGTGTTGCAACTCTTGAAAAATATTTCACAACTCTCATGTATTATCTGGACAAACCCAGGAAACTTCGTACCTCCATCACACTCTTGGGTGGCTCCCAAGCAAGTACAGCCTCAATCTTCACTAGATGCACTACAACTCCATCCTCTGAGATGACGTGTCACATAATGTGAACCTCTTGGATCCAGAACTGAAACTTTGATAGCTTACCATAAAGATTGTGCTCTTGGAGTGTGTCAAGTACTACCTACAAATGTTAGGAATGCTCCTCCTCAGTAGCCGAGTATATCAGAATTTCATCGATGAAGAATAAAACAAAGCAATCCAGGTATGGCTAAAAGATCATGTTCATGAGTCCCATGAACACTGTTGGAGTGTTGGTTATGCTGAACAGCATGACCAAAAACTCATAATAGTTGTACCGACATCTGAAAGTCATATTCTTCACATCCTCATCTTGCACTCTGAGTGGGTGATAGCTTGATCTGAGGTCTATCATTGAGAACCACCATGATCCCTTCAGCTGATCAAAGATGTCGTCAATCCTCTTAGGTGGATACTTGTTCTTCACGGTCACCTGTTTCAGGCACCGATAGTCAACACAATGTCTCAAGATCCCCTCCGCCTTTTTGGCGAACAGAATCAGGGCTGCCCAAGGGGAAACACTAGACCAGATGAATATCTTCCCCTATAAGTCCTCAAGTTGTACCCACAGCTCACGAAGCTCCGCAGGAGCCGCCTGATATTCTGGTGTAGATATCAGTGTCATCCCAGGCTACAAGACAATGTAAAAAAGTCCACCTCTCTATGAGGAGGTAGACCTCGAACATCACCAGGGAAGAAATCCGTGTTTAGGTCCACCACTATAGGATAACTCAAATTCTCCACATCAACCTCTCTGAGGGTAAGGCTAGCCAACTAGTGAGTAATCAGTTAAACCCTCCTTCGGATAAATCCATCCTTTGCTACAAAGGCCCCCTTCTCGCCGGTGAAGGTAAACCTGGTCCCATCCGTGCGGACACACCACACTTTGCACCTAATACAGTATATCTGATCGTGGAATGTAAATAACCTATCCATACCCATGATGACGTCATAAGGCCTCGACGCCGCTACTAAGAGATCACAACCGATGCTCTCATCTCCTAGAGTAAACTCACACTGCTAGCAGTGGTGCGTAATCATCGAATATGCTCCCGTAGGAGTCTCTAGCTGTAAGGATCGAGCCAATGGATCCATTAGAATCTCTGAGCTCTGAACAAGGGCAGTGGAAATAAAATAATGACTGGAACATGTGTCAATTAGTACTACAGCTAATGTGGAGTAGACATAGATCGTACCTCGTATCATCTCTGGAGCGCCTTGGTCGTAGGTCTCAGCTTCCGGAAGATGAGATCGCTCCTTTCCACCAGCTACCTGTGGTTTGGGTGGACCACTAGGTGGTGGTGTCAGTAACACCTGAAATGATCACCCACCACCGTCTGCATGGCCATCTCTTCTACCATGTCTGCCTACTCCCTACGGACCTCCTTGATCGAACCTCTATCTCTTCCTGGGTGGTCCTTCGACCATTTTTTGATAATTTGTACGATGGTTCGGACAGTCACGAGCCATGTGACCATGCCCACTACATGTGTAACATGGAAAGTTCCCCGCATGACTGGATCTGTCTCTAGTACCCCGCACAACCGATCCTGAGTCATGTGGTTGTCTACCTATAGGTCTGGTCCTCTTGGACCTCTGTGACATCTGCCTGCTTCCAGCTGCAGAAGACTCTACTACGTGACGTCCGGTGGTGGGTCTCGCTGCTGGTGACTGCTCAGCAAGGAAAATCTCCACTTAGAGGGCTCGCTCTAACACCCCAGCCTACGTCAGGTTGTTGAGAGAAATCATCGAAGCCCTGATCTCCCACCCGAATCCCTTCTTAAAGGTCTAGGCACTTAAGAATGGGTCCCGCACCATATCAGTGGAGTAGCGTGAGATGTCTGTGAACCTCACTGAGTTCTGAGCCATAGTCATGATGCCCTGCTGCAAATGAAGAATCTCTTATATGCGCACTGTGCAAAGGGTCGCTGGGACAAACTCTTCACGAATCAGGCTCTCGAAGTCAGCCTAGAGAAGTGTCACCTCGTCGTGAACCTGGATCATCAATCTCCACCATCTTCCTGCTGCTTCCTATAGTAGACTGGTAGCAAGGATCACCATGAGATCATCTAGTGTCCCTACGAGTCGGAAAACTCTCACCACGGCCTCCAACAAATATTCCACCACCTATGGGTTCGTCTCTCCCATGATACTGGGTGGCCTCTAGCACTAGAACTCATGAAAAATTATCAAGAGGCGTGCACCCTCTCCTGCTAGGGATAGTGGCATCAATGGCCCAATGGGTAATGGTACCGCTGGTGCCTCTATTGGAAGAGGGCCTTGCACCTAGGACACATTGCTCAGTGGGATATCAGTGCGTACAATACCCAGAACCCTAGCTGGATATCTATATAGAGGCATTCTGAAAAGAAATAGGTGCACCACAGTCAATAAGTTATATCTGGTGAGTTGAATCAAAGAGATCACAAAAAAACTCCGGAAAACACAAACGAAATCAGTGTTTTCGTGCACTCAGTCAGAAATCGGAAGTCAGGGTCCTAGTGTATAGATATGTTGGCCGCCGCACCAATACTGGATTACCTGAACTGATAACCATACTCATAACACTAAACACTATTGTTGTTAAAAGATCAGAGTCCAATGTTCTACTGTAGAACCTACTCCTCTGATACCAATTTGTCATGACTCGTCCCCTGGGGCCCATGTCGTGACTACCCTATGCCCACCTTCCATAGGATAGGGGCTGGCAACGAGCATTGAATGTTGTATTCCCTAAAACCAGGAAGGTATTTCATTTATAACCTATTACCACACGCAACCATGCATTCAACAAGATATTAACACGAGTAAACTGAATAGTAAAATGATTGAGTACAGCAAATAAAAGGGGCCAGAATACAAGCCCAATTGGAAAGTATAAGAAACTGAAAAGTACAAGTTAACTGGAATAGCTCCTGTGAACACCCATCAAGGATCCTACCTAAAGGGTAGGTACAAATCTCGAACGGTCTTCACTACAGTATGCCTCCTCTAATTCCACCTCTGAGCTACCTCCAGTCCTAGCCCTCTCGTCCTCAGTCAGCGTTTTCCATCGTCTACACTAAACACAACAAGGTATGGGCATAGGTCGTACAGGCTTGAGTATAATGATACTCAGTAGGGACCCCGAGACCCTCAAAGTCTCACAAAATCCACAAAGGATAAACCACATAGCATTAAATCAACTAACAAACCTACTTTGGTATATACCCATACATATACCTAAGTTATCAAGTATACCCATCTCAATCATGAGGTTACACAAGGTCTAACTCAAAATCCCAATGTTCAACTGTTCCAAAAAGAAAGGAATACCATGAAGGTTAGTACCAAACAGGTATGCCACACAGAATAATACCACCATTGTATTACCATGGAGGAAAATACCACAAGGTACAGACTCAGCTCACACCAGGTATATATTAGGTACAATAGTGGAGACTATTAGATATAACTACTGAATCATCTTACTCTGTTAAGGGGTAGAACCATGTAGGATCCTAATTCATCATCAGACCCACAGAGGATAGTAGTACATCATCAGACCCACAAAGGATCCTAGTACCTCGTCAGACCCACACAATATCCTAGTACATCGTCAGACCCACACAGGATCCTTGTACCTCATCAGACCCAAAAAGGATCCTAGTACATCGTCAGACCCACACAGGATCCTAGTACCTCATCAGACCCACACATGATCCTAGTACATCATCAGACCCACACAGGATCCTAGTAACTCGTCAGACCCATACCGGATCCTAGTATATCATCAGACCCACACAGGATCCTATTACCCCGTCAGACCCACATAGGATCCTAGTAAATTGTCAGAACCGCAGAGGATCCTATTACCTCGTCAAACCCAAATGGATTCCTAAAAAGGATCCATGTGGAATCCTCAATTACAGACCCATGAAGGATCCCTTTCTCATGTTACAGCCAGTTATATGGTACAAGCTCTAAGCATGCTCATCTCCGGGAGAGTCTGCTCCTCAAGCAACTGGTCGATACTCCACCTACCATGATGTCTGAAGAATAAGTATCAAAAAGGACTTCCACATCATAGGGGTCTCAACGCAATAAACGGTGGGTCAATCAGACACCCGGTCTTTAAGTTATTATCCTTTTAGTCCCAAGGGCCCAGTTGGATTCGTGCTCGATCCAACCCGGCCGTATCCCAACTTTATCCAAAACACAAGTGGGGTTTACCAAAAGGATCGTCTCGTTCTAAGGTTTCCAGAGCCTTAGATGGTTCGTCAAATGGACGCTCGGTGCCCAATTTATGAATGAATGTGTGGAATGGGTCAAAACTGGTTAGGGTCCGGTCTGACCTGGTCGGATCGACCCGGCCCGACCCGCTGCGTCTAGCCTGGCCCATGCAAGGTGGCCCGCAGTGTGGTGGGGTGGCTGCGGAGTGGCGTGGAGGCCGCAGCGTGGTGGGATGGCCGCGGTGCGGCGGGGCGGTGGGGCACCGCGGGGTAGTCGGGCAGCCATGAGGCAGTGGGGTGCCGCGGTGCGGCAGGGCGGCCCCAATGCAGCGGGTGGGCTGTGGGGCAGTGGGGTGGCCACGGTGTGACGATCCACCATGTCTGGCCGGGTAGCCATCTGTCCTCTCCATCTGGTGTAGTCGCGTGTCGTGCCTTCACCGAAGACCTCTAGCGATTCGGCCGCCCATGCCTCACTGCCACAGCACAAGGTCGTAGTTCTCCTCCATCTGGTGGCACGGTCGCGCTGTCGCCTTCTTCGTGGCCAGCCGTAGTGCTGGTTGTCATTCTCATTCCCACTAGTGTCATTTTTCGTCCTCATCCATCATAAAGAACACACCAACCATGAAGAACGGCGGAGGGATCGGGTCATATTTGTTTGGCATGCTCCCTCCACATTAGTTTGGTAGTAGGCGGATCAAGATGATTATTTCAACAAAAAACATGAATCTCAAAGAACATCAAGAACGGTAAGGGAATATTTAAAAGGAAAAACCCTACCTTAAGGGTTTGTTAAAGTTGTTGAGGAGGGGAGGTTGGACGTCATATCTTTGTTGTTGAAGACGTCCCATGTTGGAGGTGACGCGTTCTTCATTGGAGAAGATGGCACATTCTTCGTTGAAGAAGATCTTCGTTGGGAGGTATTATTCATTGGAGAGAATGTTCCTCCACATATTCTCCTTTTATCCTTTTCCAACCAAAAATCCACTCCAAATAATTAGGTTCCAATATAATTTAAATTATGTAGATTGATTATGTTTTCATAATTAAAATGATGACACATTTCATTAATTTTCAGTTGGCTCCAACAATTAATTGGGGAGTTAAAAGGGTTTCTCCCATTAAATCGGGTTCGAGTGGTCCCCTCCTTTAATTTCAAAAAGGGGGGGTTTATTTCGGGTGGTCCCCACCTCCATAACCTATATAGAGAGGATTCAAGAATAAAAATAAAATGTTAAATAATTTTTTTTTATTTTTCCATGAAAAAGTGAAAGACTATATTTCACCCTCGACCTACTATGGTAGAGGTGAATGTCTTCTTAAGCGAATACCAACGTTGCGAGTTCAACAGTACCCTCGGATTTCAATTACAAGCACTGGTTCAAAATTTACAAAAACCATCTTGCACGTTTACTGAACGTACCTAAAAAAAGGTCAAAAAATCATTCTGGGCACACCGGGTGTCGGAATCACGTGTCGTCAATTTTCGTGGACTCGTAAAATTCACATATAATTAAAATAATTACATGGAATTTACGGGTCTTTACAGGTAAAAAATGTTATATATTTTTTATAATAAAAATTCTTTACATCTAAAATTTATATACAAGGTCATTTCCCATACTGCGTAAAAAACATAATAGGTAATCACTAAAACTTGATATTGATAAAAATTCTAACTCCATGTACTATGTTCACTCATCTATAAAAAAAATTACTTCTTCTTTTTAGTATATAGATTGTTAAAAGTATTGGTATTATTGAGAAAATATTGAGAAAAAAATGATTAACAGTTATTTTTTAATGAAATTGTAATTACCTTCAGAAATTACATGTTTGGGGATTCTATTCTTTTGATGCTATATGATATCCTTAATATATTTGAAAATTTAATATCCACAATAATTGTCATTATTTCTGTTCAAATGATATAAAAACATTGACTAAAATAATCAAATTTTTTTAATATATGTTTTGATACTTAAATATTACTGTATACACCTTAATCTCTTTGAATCTGATTAAATATAAAGGCTTCTTATGTTCAGTCACTGACATCATACAATGATTTATCCTATATTTATAGATCAACCTATCATAACAGAATTATCATTAAAACAAAAAAATGGAACTTATGATTTGAATTTTATCCATAAAATGTTGATTATAATGTATTAAAAATTCACAATAGACATCATGTGAGGTCAATTTATTAGAAATTCATGCATTGGATCAAAAAAAGAACATTTGTGGTATCCAAATTGAATGTGATGAGAATCCATTTCATCCTAAAAAACAAATAAGTAATGATAAAAAGAAAAATATATTTTATATGATTAGATTATAGAGTTTTATCCCTACATTATAGTAATTAATAAGAGTCTATCGTCTACTCTTTTCTTCTCAAGAACTTCACTTAGTGAGAACTGCAGCACCTCGGTTAGGGACTTTAGGATTCTTAGGAACCTGAATGTTATAGGATTCTTTCCCAAACCAAGAGGCACGATACTGGTTTTTTGGTCAGCCCCTCTCATTAGACAGATAAATTCAATTTGGATTGGGCATCGTGGGGAATCCCATGACCATCAGGCTGTTGGGTGATCTTTAAAGACCGCTAAGGGATGTTGAGGAATGTAGATATGGTCCTTGTGGACATTCTAATTCTTTGGAATCTAAAATAATGGTGATTATCAGAGTGGTGGAAATTTTTTATCAAATGAATTGGAACAATATCTGGTTTGAGTGTGACTCAGCTATGGTTGTTTGTGCCATATGGGTGGGATGGAACCAGCTCTCATGGAAGCTTCCAGGTAAATGGATTAATTGCATTGAAAGGATTTCCTCTATGAACTAATTTATCACAAACACTTTTCAAGAAGCGAACTGCATTGAGGATAGTCTTGCTAACAAAGGTGTCATAGAATAGAGAAGCATCCACCTTAACAATGTGCCTAATGAAATGATGCCTCTTCTTGTTTAGGAAAAATGTAAAGTTCATTGTTTTTTCCTTGTGTAAATATTTCATTTTTCAATATAAGAGCCTTTGTTCTCACTTTTCTCAAAACAATGAAGGAAACAACATGTGTAGAAATAATTCAAGGATTAATGAGTCCACATATTTCATCATGAGTTTTTTTATTTATATTGTTTTAATATATACACCTACAGAAAATATAAATAGTTATTAACTGTAATCAACATAGTATATCATTTTTTGGACATATGGATTATGAAAATATACATCATGTATGTATTCAAAACCGAGACTCCCCGCCATTCAAACATGATAATCTCATTTATAATCTCCATACCAATGGTTTATATAATGACATATCCAAATATTTATTTTTTATATTGAATATAGGACATATTTCCATCTTTGATGTTTGTATTAGTATGAATATATACTATTAATATATGAGGTAGTGGAACTATGAAGGAGAAGATCTTACTAAAAGGTTCGATTGATTTCCTAGCTGATTCACTAGATTATCATGATCCAACCTTTTGTTTTTTATCGTTTTATCATCTTATAATACCATACCATATTTTAAACCTTTTCTCATCAATAATTATAGGTTTTTAATTTAATAAAAAAAACTTAAGGACATATCTAATGTATCCTTATAATATTATATGACCATACTATGAATGTTCCAATATCATTATTGACCATAGTAACATCAATATTTTCAATAAAAATAGTATAATCATCACTTGACTCTTGATCTACTTAAATCCCTAATATAATGTGTTCTTTTGGGACTTGTTTTTTTTATAGCATGTCTCTGAAAATAGTATTCACCTTACCACTCACAACAATATGATGTGTAGATGTTTATGTATATAAATCATATACAACTACACCTTTTAAAAAAATTAACATAAAGTTATTGAAAGTTCTTTGATTCACATTTAGGAGAAAGAGTAATGAAAATATTTATTAACTAGATTAAGTTAAGTGGTTCAGGGTAATGAATAACCTCAATTATTAGGTGGTCATTTGGATATTTATATACTAATTTGTGTTCCACTTTAGGTTCACTTTTATCCTTTCACATATATTGGTATGCCAAGATAGAATATAAAATAATAACTTTAAAAAATTTAGTTTGTGCCTATAGTCCTTTAATCATAATATATGTATCTTCCATTGGATTTGACTTATAAAAATATTTTTTAGGGGAAACTACAAAACCTACACCACTAACATGGCAATATTGTTCTTGCTACATTAAATATACTAAAAATAGTTTTTCTTTTAGGTATAATCAATATCGATTCATTTATCTAAACCTTATAAAAAATAAAAACATAAATTGATATTTTTATATTGTAATGTTATAAATCATATTTAATTACCATTTTGTCATACTTATACATGATTCCCATGTTTCTTGTGTGTTTTCATCGACTGGTTTATCCTCTTTATTTACACAAGCCTCCTTCTATATCACATGATGTGGAATGGAAGTGGATTCGTATTTTGATTCATCGATATACATATAAACAATAGAATATATTTTGTTTCATATTACATAAAACTTTTATTATATATTTAAAATACATACCATTTTCATTTCAAGTGAGTTGTACCCCATTAATTATTTATGGAAGAGGTATATTAGTTTTTCTCCACATTTTCTATTTTCATAACTTCTTTTTCTTCTCGTAAATTAAATTTTTTGAATCAAAGTGTATGAAAAAAGTAATTTAAAATAAAATATTATCAATTAAATTTCACCTGAAATGATTTATCATCACGATGACTAATGAATGATTTCCATGTATACTATTTTATAATGTGTGTATACATAACTAGTGGGTGGGGTTTACTTTCCCCTACACATATATAAGATGATACTATGTAATAAGTGGCCAAAATACCTATATGATCTTTTATATTGACCATTAAGTCATACTTATTATGGAAATCATCTAAAATAAATGAAATCAGTAAGGGATAATGAAAAGTAAATCGATGTTTCATTATATAATTTTTCAATAAAATATAGAAAGTATATCATAACATTACATTAATATCTTCCCAAATGGTTTCCTTTGATAAATACAAAAAAAATTTCCATGTATCTATATCAATTAGAACATGAATTATCATTGTGAGCCCTAAAAATTATTGAACATTGATTTTTAGGGTCAACAGGTTGGCCTCATTGATTCCAGTTAACCTCAATTTTTTTATCCCTGTTTCTTTTCATGATAATTTTATTTAACAGGGTGATGGTACATCATTATTGTTTTTTTTTCATAAAGTTTTTCTTGATCCTCTAATAATTCTATAGTTTTAGAATAAATCATGTGGTCTTCATCAATATTGGAAATATCATCATGTCCAGAAGTCATTATCTATTTGAGTAGTCAAAAATATAACTCATATTTCAAAAATGTGGTGGAGAAGACATTATGTTATGAGGAAGATCATAGTATATTAAAATCACTTTAACCTACACATTGAACTCTCTTTTTATCCATTAAAGGTTAAATTGATTTGGCTTCTCTATCGAGAATACAAATCCCTTATTTTGGGTCCCCTCTTACATACAATACATTTTCTACATTGGGACCACTTTTAAATTATTGTGATATACCAATAAAAGAGTTATATTCAATTGAATTTTCATCTAAACCTTTTGATTTTTACTCAATTTTTTTTACCAATTATTGTTTTGTGGATTTGTGACCTAAAATAATTGCACTTCTTGTGATTCTATTATGAACAAATCATCCTTATACCCTTCTACACTGATATTCACCTTCATCAAACCCAATTTATCGAAATTAACTACACTTCTATTGTCTACCCATTTTTAACAAAAAATAATAACATGAAATTATATATAATCCAACTCGTATATCTATTCGATGATGTTGAAATATGACATATTATGATAAATTGGAGTTCTATCCTTGAAACCGGATATGTGCATCACTTCCACCAAAAGTGTAAATACACTGTTTTTCATCATACTTCATTAACATTTTTCCCTTATATGTAATTTATAAACTTTAATTACAAGACTAGTGTAACATATAATATCTAAATTTGGTCCCCTATCTATCCATAAAATTCATTCAATATTTAAATCTATATTTTTAGATAACACCTTATAAATATGATATCAAGACCATATTATAATCTATTGATTCTTTTTATATGATATTCATCCTTTATCCCTTGATGAATTAAAATTTATAAGAATTAATTTATAGGATTCAACATATGTTAAATACACTTTACTATTATTTAAAATTACATGGTGATATTTCCCCCACTATATGAAAATAATTATAACAATGTCTCTTCTAGAAATATCTTCACCCATAAGGTGTCTACTACGATGAGGATTCGGGAGACCAATAATATCAACATATGATAGGTAATCGGTAAAATATTCAATATATTCTTCAATAATATATTACTCTGTAATAAGATCAGCCAACTGAATTTGATTATTAACTTCCCCTTTAAAAATATTCATATATCATTCAATAGGGTACATACATCTATAATAGAAAAACACATAGTTTAACCTCTATAAATAAGTGAACCATCAGGTGGACCATTATATCGATTAATGATAGTGGGAAGAACATCTATAATTCACATAATATGACTTAAATATCATTATTCATAATTTGAAACTTTGTCGAGACTATAACTTTACTGTATATGGCCTTAAAAAGGAAGTTTATTCTGGTTAATTCATGTCATACATTTCTGGTTAGAATGTAATATAAAGTTATTTGAATCAAATCTTGAAACTAAACATGACATTTATGTTATTATAGACCCTATAAACTCCTATTAGTGATTAAAATGACATTTTTGATATTTTATGAATACCCCCCATGGAACTTATACACTAATAAGGAAATTTAAAAATTAAAAATTTCTTTTTTTGGATAGAGTGTAAGGTATTGGATGAAGAAAAGTATGCCTTTTAACCTTCACCAGTGTTAACCCTTCCCTTATCCCCATGTCAATCATGTCTAACCTATCCTTTATTCTATATTTTATTTTGTCGGTAACAATTATTAAAGTGTTAATAAAACTATCTAAATTTTTTTTCTATATGAATGACATAAAGAAAATGTATTGTCTACAAATAATTCTAATATAGTCATTCAATGAAAATTTATCTCTTTTTCCAACCTGATTTTTATGGTTTTTCAAGAAAATGTTTACAAAAATTGGTGTCAATATATTTTAATTTCTCAAAAAATTGATCACCCATTAGTGTATATGGTGTTCTACCTTATTCTATATTCCCATTTAATGATGTCATCTAGGATCGGTATTTATGTAGCCAAGGTAAAAAATTTACAATTTCCTAAAATCATAGTCTTTGATTAATGTTTCAATCGAACTAAGTGTGTGTAGTCTTCAAAAAATGGGACACGCCTGCCATTATTTTAAATCTATATCCTAAAAAATTTACATAAAAAGGAAATTCATTTATCCTCCCATAAAACATGAAACTCAATTTTAATTCACTTTAATGATCAACAAAAAATGTTACACATGTCTCCCAATTAAATTTTAGATCTTTGATAAATAGATCCAAAGAGGCATCAATATCATTACCCATAGGTTTTGGTCCAGATATAAGCAGAGAGAACATAATGTATTGATACTTCAAGCATAAACATGGTGGAAAGTTATAATTTACCAACATAACTTACCATGTATTATGAGTAATACTATATAAATCAAAAGGATTTATTCCATCTATAGATAAGGAAAGACAGAGGATTCTCAGATCATTTCCAAATTCAGTATACTCATAATTAATTTCCTTTCACTAAGAAGAGTCTTATGGGTGACAAAGTTTACTATATTTAATTCTTTTATTTGTATTCTATGTGAATTATATTGTGGTTTCCTAACATACGTATAGTCATTTAAATCATGTAATGATAGGAAAGTACCATACAACTTTCCAAGTAACTGATTCATCTTTCTTGAATTGTTTTACACCACACTTAAGGAATTTTCTAATAGATTTTAGGTCGTTGAGAAATAATATAAAATCATTTGGATGGGATTTTATTTTTCTAAGACCATACCCATTGAACGTAACATTAATTTCGCATCATATATTCTACAAATAAGCTCATTTTCTTCTTGTATCATATCATCTAGTGTAATAAGTAGTTCTCTAAAGGTTGTGTTTCTCCATCCACTGCTGGATTTTAAATTAAATAACTTCAATACAGTTGAAAAATGTTTTATATTTAGTACAACTGGTATATAATGGTCCCTTATCACAACAATTTAACTGCTTAAAAAACTATGGAAAATCATGAAGGTCTTCTTGAATTTCCATTTTCATTTCTTCCACATGATATTTTCTATCATTTACAATAGTATTCATATCAAATGATCCATAAATAAAAGTATCAACCCAAAAAATAAGAGTTTTTTAAATTTTTTAATGGGCTGTTGTGACAGAATCTCATTGCTAAAATTCATCACAAACAAGAGTTTGTCACAACAAAACCATCATAGTAAATGACCTCAAAAATAATTGGGTTTATAAAGGCTAATTATAAAGAAAAATATTTTCAATGGGTATTTATTACCATCACAAATAATGCAGGGAAATTTTTTGAAAATTGATTGTGATGAACCAACGTAAAAAATGTTATTTGTGACTTGATATAAACTCCATTGATAATATGTTTGAGAAAATATTTTAAAAATTAATTGTCACATATTTCTTAATCCAACACAATTACTTCAGTAAATAAAAAAAGAAATATTTAAAAAATAAAAAAATAAAAAAAATATAATATTAGAAAATACAAAAAATAACATATAATAAAATATGCATAGAATTATTACTTCATTTTACCCAAAATATGTTTATCTGACCAAAATACATAATTTTCCTAAGAAATGTGCATGAAATAGAATCAAATGGAGGAGGATAACTTAAAGGTTCAGGGAGAGGAAACTTCATACCAACACCATGCACAAGCTGATGTATATGCTCCAACATCTTCTCATTACTATAAAATTATTGTTCATGGTCCTCCTCTATTTTTCATTGAATATTCAATATCATCTCATTTTAATCTCTCAACCTCTCTTCATATTGAGCAGTGGATGACGGTGATGACTCTACATGAGATCCCTATAAGCTAATTTATGACATCACAGATGTACCATAATAACAAGTAAGTCTCATTCATGAATGAATACCAATCACATGGCCTTTCTCAACACCATTAATAATCACATGTATCAAATCCCCCTCATCAAAACCCAACTCACAAGTGGAGTCTTCTTTTATATCATCTTAAATATATGTTCTTGGCGTAATGGAAGCACGAGATGGGTGGTACCCAACTTTCATTTTTTGATAGTCAATGAACAATTCGGGATCAATACGATGATGAATTCCAATATCAATGGAATCGAATCAAGCATTTTGAAAAAAAATATAAACTCATAACTAAGAGAGAGGATCAATAAATATTTTTTATAATTAATTTAAATAAATTAAATAATTATGTCTAATTTGATTCTTTCTTCATTGATGTGTTTGACCATAGACTTGCAATGTTCCTTAATTTCATTGTAGAGATCAAGGGTAGATCTCATGTAATAGTGATCCACAAGTTCTCCATAAATCTATGGACGTCACCGAAGGAGTCTTCGGGTGATAGAATGAAAGATCCTTTCACTTGCATCGTGTGCCTTCGATCACTTTGAGATCCGCTTCCAAAGTGTCCTCCTTGATCTGGTGGAGGGGGACTACTCTCATTTTTGATAACATTCTTGGAGAAGAAGGAACTCTCTAGGATCAAGATAAATTCTCAAAATTGTTGTGCACAACATGATTGACGATCCAATAGGTTTCACCCTTCGCTAATTAGAGGATAATGTAACCAAGAATTTAATTCACCATGTAATCATAAAAACAATTTTCATACAAACCTTAATAATTTTATTAACCAAGTGAAACCCCCCATATAAAATAATAACAGCAATGTTTTTATTTCTTAACATGTGCTCAATTCCAAGTTACAATTAAATATTATTTTAATCAAATAATATTTATTATTATTATTCCTCCCTATACTCAAAACATGATCCACCAATCCCCCTAAATATTTATTGGGATAGGAATAATGACTATTAATTTATTAAATAAATATAGCTTCATTATTCATTGATAAATATATAAATATTATATTTACTAAAAAAATATTTATTTATTAAATATTTCATCCATAATATATTCTCTTGAATAATCTGTGATGAAATAAATGTGATCAGGAATACATGAATAATTATTAAACCACAACAATAAATAATATTTATCCAACTTGTTAAATATTAAATTATTTAACTGAGATTATAGATACACTTTGTATGTGACCCTCTAGGTCCCTTTCTTAGTGGAATTAGGTGAAGCTACCTAAAGTACAAGGTTAGCGTCTAGCAACATACCAAGACACCCATAGAGAAATAATTAAATGATGTAATGACATGTCACCATATAAAAACGCTTATTGTGAAATATAATCCCTTTCTCTCAATATATCTAATCTAGTGGGTTGCATGTAAGTGTCATCAACCCATGTGCTCGATTTATCATTATTTGACTACCTAGAAATTTAAATTGCCTATTGAACACAATGGCCATGGTTTTATTTAGGATATATCATTTCTATCAAAGGGAAATAAATATCAACTTCCATTATGGAACAATAGGGACAAATCCTTTATCTCGTTATTCATTAATGCATTATTACACATGACATGCCCAACATTACCTACCTCACCACGAACATATGTCATCACAATTTTATCCAATAAATATAAGTGCGTGAGTCATAATACCCACTAATAATAATATGAAAGTATACAGACTAATACACATGTCTAAAAATAGGAACATCTAGTGACACTTATAAATGTGGATTTCCTACTAGCAGGTATCGTTCTCATAATATCCTCTTGGACATTACCAATGGCGTACACCATGAAAAGGTGACTCAAATTCATATGAGTCTCCACCCTTGATATCTCGTATCATTTCTGTCCCTTCAAATGATATCATTTGTCTATATAACATAGGTTTAAGAATAGTGTCATGGAACTTCTGAGTTCTCATCATAGTAGGGATCCTCTATGACCTTTTAGTGTGACAACTACTCTTAGGAAATTATCACATATAATTTCATGTAGAATAAAAATCATGATATGATAAGGAGTTTATTAATATCTATCCAATGAATATATTTTTATCCTAAAGTAAAAAAGAAGTTGGTTCTAGGGAACCAACTCAAGTAGACTCCCACTTCCACTAGAACCAACTGCTAATAACCATCAGTATATTAGCTCTCACATGATACTCATTCTTTTGCTAAGATAGGCCTTTATTCACGGGGTCTGCCATGTTCTCTTCCAGAGATACTCTTATCACTGCAACTTCACACCTTTTATAAAAATCTCTCAACATGTGATACTTCTTAAGTATGTTCTCTGTCTGTTGATGTGACCTTGGATCTTTTGTAAGAGCCACTACTATAGTATTATCGCAATACAAACTAATAAGGTCTTTACTGAAGGTACCACATCATGTTCCTAAACAATTTTCCAAATCCATACAACCTCCTTGGATGAATTATATACCGCTATATATTTATAATCCACTGTATAATTAGTGAAAACTGGTGACTTTGAACTCTTCTATCTCACAGCTCCTCTGTTGAGACAGAAAACATATCCTAATTGTGACTTCAGATCGTTCTGATCTATTTGAAAACCAACATCATCATAACCTCTAATGAAAATCTCCTCATCTCTTCTATATACTAGGAATATATACCAATTTATTCTCATATTCTTAAGTATAGTCTTAATAATAGTCCAATTTTGTTCTCCTGGATCTTCTTGATATCTACATTCCATGCTTAGTGATTAGGCAACATAAATTCTAGAACATAACCTGGTATAAATGATTGATCCTTTTTTTGATAAGTATGGGATCTTACTAATTATATATTTCTCATGTTGTGTATGTGGACACATTTTCTTAGAAATATCTAAATAATATAATACTAGAACTAGTCCCCTCTTTTATTGTTCCATACTTAATCTCATTGGTATATATTCAATGTATGTACTTTGACTTAGTCCAAGAAGCCTCTTATATCTATCACAAAAGATATTGATCCTTATAATTTAGTTTCTTTACCTAATTCCTTCATAAAGGAGAACTTGTTACACCTGTCCTTAATTGATTATAAGACTGGTATGTCATTTCTAGTAAGTAATATGTCAACAACATATACTACTAAGATAACAAATGCATTCCCATTAAACCTTTTGTAAACACTTGGCTCATATTCATTCTTAATGAAACCAAATTCCATTATAGCTTCATTGAATCGAATATTCCATGACCTAGATGCTTGATTCAATCCACAAATGGATCATTGAAACTTGAAAACCATTTCACATCACCTGGGGTAACAAAACCTTTTGGTTGTGTCATATAGACATCTTCCTAAAGGTTCCCATTAAGGAATTCAGTTTTGACATCCATATTCCAAATCTCACAGTCATGGTAAATTGTTATGGAAAATATGATTCTAATGGATCTAAACATGGAAACTGGCGAAGGGGTTTCACTGTAGTAAATTCCATGATGTTATTTAAACCCTTTAGCCACTATGATTTCTATATCGGTACTTACATTAGCTTCTATGTCTAGTTTCATCTTGAAAACCCATTTACATCGAATAGCACTTACCTCAAATGGTGCATCAACTAGAACCCAAACTTGGTACTAATACATGGAATCCAACTTAGAATTCATATCTTCTAGCCATATTACATCTTCTGATCTCTCTACTACCTCCTTTTAGGAGGTAGGTTCATCATTGTCCAACAATAATGAGTCACCATCCTCGGTGACAAGAAAACCATATCTCTCTGGTTCCCTTAGCTCTCTTACACTCCTATGCAGTACTTGTGTTTTAGGAACTACTTTTTCCATGGGGACATGTGGAACTAGTTCTTGTACCCACTCTTGTGTATCTTGAGCATCAACTTCATTAAAGTCAATCGTTCTCCCACTATCCTTTTTAAGGATGTGCTTCCTCTCAAGAAAGAGGGATTTTCAAGTGACAGTCACTTTCTTATATGAGGTTTTGAATATGTAGTATCCATCTATTTTATTTGGATACCCAATAAATATACACGTTGTGCCCTGGGGTGCTAGTTTGTTTCCTAATAAATCCTTAACAAATTCCTCACATCCCCATACCTGTATATGCGACAAAATGGGTTTATTTTCACTGCATAACTCGAAGTGAATTCCATTTTCCACTATAGTTGGTGCTCATTATAATGTGTATACCTCAGTTTTTAAGTCATATCTCTAAAAGGATAATGGAAGATATGCATGAATCATCATCAACCATACTATGTCCAACAAGGTACAATTCTTCCTTTCACTAACACAATTCCACTATGGTGTATAAGGTGGAGTGAGTTGAGATAGAATCCTTAGCTCCCGTAAAAAGCTGATGAACTCTTTGTAAATATATTTACGACCTCGATATGATCAATGCTTCTTTATCTCCATAACAAAGATAATTCTATAATTCATTCTTCAATTCCTTGAATTCCTCAAAGGACATCGACTTATACCTCATCAAGTAAATTTATCCATATCTACTCAAGTTATCAGTAAAAGTAATGTTGTAAGAATATCCACCTCTAGATTCTATTGGAAATGGTCCACACAGATTATTGTGTACAAATCCTAGAAGTTATATGGACCTTTCACCTTTTCCACAAAATGGTGGTTTGACATTTTCTCTTATAAACAATTGTTACATCAATCAAGTGGTTTTAGATTAGAAGATTCTAAATAACCATCCTGATAGAGCTTTGTTAGTCGTTTCTCATTTACATGACCAAGGTGGTGATGACACAACTGGGTGTTATATGAGTGATGTGAAATTGATTCATTATCGATTTTCAACACTTGGTTTTCATAATTTAATATATACAGACCATTATTTAAAGGTTCTATACCATAACATATGTTTTACTTATAAAAGAAAAAACTTATATTTATGAATTTGAAAATAAACCCATATGTATCTAAACTTGATACAGAAATTATGTTCTGGGTAACACTTGGTACATAATAAAAGTTATGTAAAACCAAAATCATCCCAGTCAGCTATGAAAGGTGGTATTCCTTAATGGAAAGAGCAGCCATCCTCGAACCATTTGCATCTCGCAGATCCACCTATCCACTGGAAATTTTATAAAATCTACTTGGTTCTTACATTTAAATACATATGTGAGCACCATAAGTTTTATCTAATACCCAATGTGTAGAAATGGAAATATTTCACATGATAATTAACGGACCTTTGGCTTCCCATTGCCTCCCGGTACAATTCATCTTCCAATGGCCTGACTTGCCACATGAAAAACACACTACCTTCTTTTCTTTTCCTTGCATCTAGATCTTATTCTCCTTGGACGGATGGTGCTCTTGGGATTTAGACTATTTATAAATCTTACGCCTTTTTTCTTTTTTCCTTCAACTTACTCTTCACCTTAAGGACTTTGAGTTTGTCATTCCCCATGTCCTTATCCACTTGGTGAATCAGGTTCAGAAGTTTCGATAGGCTCTTCTCATTGTTTCTCAAATTATAATTCACAATAAAACTAGAGAAGTCCTTTGTTAGTGATGATAGTATGAGATATGTATGCAACTCATCTGGTAATTTAATCCCTAAGTTTTCCAGACACTCAATGTAGCCGATAATCTGGACTGCATGAGGCCCTACTAGCACAACTACAAAAAAACTTGGTTTCCGCAGTTCCACCCTTTAATAGTGATAAAAAAAGCACTGATAAAGGGGGTATTTATTAAAGCTAAAAAAAGTTCTGATAAAGGTAACATTTAACAGCACTAAAAAATCACTGTTAAAAGTGACCATTTAGTAGCATTGTTAAAGGGGCCCCTTTATCTGTGCTTTTTTTAGTAGTACTGATAAAGGGGTGGATTTATCAACGCTTTTTTCTTAGCACTAATAAAGTGTATAATTAAAAAAATTATTTCATAACAAATAATATTTTGATATGTAAATATATAAGTATATTAATGTTGATATAAATATAATATATATTTTTTATATATGTTTTAGATAAGTATAAATAAACATTTTCACTTAATATATAAGATATATAGTGAAAATGACTAATGAAATATCTTAAAAAAAATATTTATTAATAATTTTCTAATTATCATCGACTAATGATCATTTAATTACAATTTTAAGATACAAAAAATCAAAAAAAAAGATCAAAAATAAGTTGAAAATGTAACTCAAAATTCAAATGACAATAAATTATGATCCGAGTGTCCGTTTGAGCTCTATAGTATATCCAATCGAAGTCTGTGATGAGGTCTACCTGGTATCAACCTTGGGGAACCTTCTGTCACATTTTTTGAGTCCAAAAAAGGCCCATAAGGCCTCTAAAACTTATTTTTTGGTCTCGATACCCAAATTTTTTAACATTCGATAGTTTTTATACTCATTTCAGGGGGTATTTTTGACCTTTTTCACTAAGAAATGAATATATTCAGAGGGGTTACATTTATATTGATATTATGGATTTAAAATTTTATCGTTTTCCACAATGTAATGCTGTTTATAATCAATTATATAACAATATATACTTATTTTTTGTATATTCACCCATAAAAATTTAATTTTATAAATAAATAATAAACATGTTTTCATATAAAGTTTATATTAATATATAAGGATTATATAAATAAAAAAATAATAACTGTTTTATTTAAAATACAAATATATTAATATTTATATACATATATGATGTGTGTGTGTGTGTTTGTGTGTTTGTGTGCATCTGTATTGACAAACTGATATATATTATCTATATATTCTAAACATATGTATATATATATATATTAATATATAATATCTGTAAATACATATAAATATGTATAATTATACTTACAAATACACATATAATATGAGTCTTTGTGTGTGTTGTATATATGTATTTATTTATTTATAAACCCACACTAAAAAACATATTTTATAAATGTATTTAAAACTGATCTTATAAATATATATTAACATATGAATAAATATATTAATATATAAATATAACTATATATATTAATATGTTGTTTTATATATATATTAATATAATTAAATAGATATATATATATTAATATAACTATATATATAACTATATTTATATTAATATAACTATAAATATTAATATAACTATATATATATATATACTAACATAAATATATATATGTTAATAGAATTATATTTTAATATATGAGTAAATATAACTAAATTCAAATATATTTATATATTTATATATAAAAAAATGAATAGAAACCAATATGGTGGGGTGGTAAAGGCTTAGGTGCACAGGCAACAGGTCCCATGTTCGAATCCAAGGGGAGGAAGGTCGCACACACAGGTGGGAATAATTGCTAGCATTGTTAAAGGGTGGTGGGGTGATTTTAAAGGATGGAGCACGGTGGATGGGGTGTGTGGGATGGGGTGCAGCTAGGATGCTATTGAAGGGGGCTTCCAGTGCTTTTGAATCCCCTCCCTAAATTGCAGAAATATTTTTTATTTTTTATTTATTTTTTTAACTTCTATCTGCGCTTTTTTTAACTTTGGTAAAAGACCACTTTTATTAGTACTTTTTTTTCACTGATTAAATGTGTCTTTATCAGTGCTTTTTTAGCACTGATAAAAGTGACCCCTTATCTTTGATGAGATTAACAACACTTTTTTAGTGTTATAAATGGACTTTTCTAGAACTGATAAAGGTCATATTTGTAATAGTCCAAAGACTCTCCAAGCTTAGTGATGAAAAAAGAATTAGAGATCACATACCTCTCTTTTCTCTATTTATCTTGATAGATATCCCGAATGTGAGACATCATGATATTAAAATAAATTTCATTATGTTTCTTCAAGAGATCATTGATCATGGATGATATCATGAGGCACTTAACATCCATAACATCATTCAGATTTTTCTCGTACAAAGAGATCTCCTCATCAATCACCTAATTTCCTTGCACAAATGTTAAAGGTTATTCTAGCACATATAATTTCCCCTCATGGTGAGGTATGAACCGAAAGATCCTTTTCCACTCTTAGAAATTAGTGTTGTTGAAAAGGATTTCCTTCTCGAGTATGGATCATAATGATATGTTGGATTTCATTTTTTAATTTTGTTTCTCTAAATAATATGAAGAGGGTTTTAGTACATTATCTGATAAAATTAAGACAAATAAATAAATATTCATTAGTCTCCCACTATTTTATCGAAGCCCAATATCCCTCACCATTGTCTTTGGAATATCCTGATTCTTGGAAATTATAGTGTCAATGATCCATATTTCCCTTTACAGTACCCCAAAAGTTGTTGGTAAATCAATTTGAAAGGTTTTTTATAGTAATTCCAAATTCTAACTACATTAACACACATATCCATGATCGGTTGAGTGGACTCCCTAATCCTAAAATCCTTAATTTTAGATTTCATCAACCTTTGACTCTTAGTTACACCAAGTCCTACTTTGTCAATCAACCCTTGATGTAAAATAAGTGAAGTCAACCCAAAACGTCAAATTTGAGTTCCCCAATAATTGAAAGCACCCCAACTTTGGATGGTCAAGAACTTTGAACTATGTTTTGATTCTAACCGATGAAATTGATGGCTATATCGACTTAATATTTTATTGATGTATATTATCCTTTATGCATAAATTTCCATTTATTATCTTTTCACATTATTATTAAAATTAAGTGGGATAAGCTTAAGTGATTAAACATATATTAGATAATATTTATGCATAATTTAGGTTATTTTAGTTCCATATTTCATGCTTGTTAATTCATAAATTATGGGATAGTGAAAAAACATCCATAATTAATAACCCAATAAGTGACAGAAAAAAATAAAAGGTATGACCATGAGCTTATTCTAAGGGTTATTTTATCTAGCTATTGGTAAACTAACCGCTAACCTAGGAGAGAAATACATTGAACCAATTAGGTTAGTGTTTATAGATTTCCACATATCCACCTTTGTATCTCCTTAGATTGGTTTCACCTCAGCTCCTGACTTGAACCACCTCCACTAGCTTGGGAGCTCCATCCATTAAATATGATTTTACTCACATGCAGGTGAGGGGTAAAAGGGGTTTTACATAAAAGAAACTGTGGGTACGCAGACCCTATATACTAATGAAGAGAGAAGGAACATAGGCCAATGATTTAATTTAATAATAAATTAAAATGGAAACCAATCACATACAATGGTCTGGTCTAGCTCATGTTCATCCACATGCATGCAATGAATTACACATTTAATAAAACTAGCATTTAATTATTTAATCATTAATATTTGAGAAAAATCACACTCGAATGAAATGATTATTATCTATAATAAGTCAATCCTTTTATCTTAACCATTTTTCTGAATTTCCTTGAGATTATCATCCATTATAATTTTAAACAAAATAATAAATATATTTCAAATTAACTATGTACCGAACTTGTACCTTGCAGGGAACTTAGTGAATACCCATACAAAACTACCCAACATGTACTATACTTGTATACACTTTATTCTTTGTGACATGTAGCATGCATGTAGAATTATAATTGTAATAGAACTCATACATGATGCTCAGATCATTGAACATTGTGCATATATTAATTAAACATTTATATATATATCAAACAACAATCAAACATTTTGTCCCATCTTTACACCAACATGAAGGTACATGTCTCAAGGGTTACATAATATAATAATAAATTTTAAATCAATATAATCTGGAAAAAGTACATGGTGTGTAGATCTAACTACATGACATGGTCCCTCCTCACTGTCCATCCAAAGTACCCAATTGGAGAAACAGTGTGTGAGGTGTACTTAAGAAGTATTCAGAGTACACGGATTGGCCAGTGGGCCACATTCCATGTGGAATCCGCATTACACAGTCACTGGGTGGGTATGCTATGTATGTGATACATGAATCGACCCTGACCCAAAGGGACTACACGATGTGTCCAGTGGGCCACACGATGTGTAGTCCAGATGACCATTTCTCAGTCTATCTTAGTCAACATCCGATGTAAGAATTAACTACACCATGTTCTATTAATGCACATGGCTTGAGTAATTTCTGAATTACTCCTGATGTCCTGAACACATGTAACGATGCAATGTTTTATCAATGGAAATTCATTTCTTATAAATATGCCATATAATCACATAAAATCACATCACAATGAACTACTAGGTAATATGTGACCTTTAAAAATAATTTTGACACTTTTGTGTTTTGAAATCCTAAAATCTGACATACATGGTTGTGATTAGAAAAATGTTTGGAGTTTGATAAGGAAAACTTTTTTTGGTGAATTGTACCTTACCCTTATGAAAAGTCACCCACCATTATGAAATTTAATATGACCCTTATGAATAATACATAATCCAAAAGAATAGTAACCTCTCCCTTGATTTTATAACTAAAATTTAGACATCTTATAAGTGTTAATATGACCATAGTAAAAGTATTGGTATTTTTGTAAGTCATAAATAAATAATTACAATTAATTAATTAATTTAACAGAAAATATATTTTCTTAAAAGGTGTTTATAAATTAATATTTTTATGACTTCTGGTTTAATACAATTTTATAAGACCTTATGTAATTTTTTAAAGCATTATAAAATCAGTTATATTCTTAAAATCTATATTTTTAAAGTAAATTATGATTTTAATTAAAAGTTAAATTAATCATATTTATAAAGTTATTTTTGAAAAATTGAGTTCATTTTTTGATTCTACATATCGAGAAATGGTTATGGTGAATTTTTGGGATTTCTCTAAAATACAAGAATTTTTTGTGAATAATAGAATACATTAATTTACCATATAAATACATCATGATTTAAAACCACTATTCATGACATCATAACTGATGTCAGAACCCAAATATCAAACACAAATGCACTTACTACTATTTTTGGTGAAAAGAATCATTAATATTGTTTGTATTGTGAGAAAATAATAAATTAATGATTAAAATATTAGGAAAACTCTCCTCCCCTCCACTATAAAAATCACCCACACTCCCCTCTTCTATTCACTCCTCTCTAGCCTTGTTTCTTCCCTATGTTCTTCCCAAATCACTCCCCAAGCTTGTAATGACCTGATATTTTATAAATAAAATTCCATTTATATTAATGTATTATGGATACATAAAACACGTGGTGTTTTTTTTTGGTTTTAAATAACTGTTAAGTAACATTAATGTTGATAATATAGTTATTGAACAGTGATCACATGACTAGTATAAATATAGGGTTTTGAAAAAACCTTTTGACATAGACAAAGGAACTAATGTGCTCTAGTAGTGGGATCGTTCCCTTTGAAGCGCATTTATCGGATCTTTCAAGGAAGATAGAGTTTCCAAGATTTTCCCTAGACCAATCCCCAATCGAGATCCAATAAGTTATGCATGAGCAAAAACGTTAACGGGAGAAGTTCAAGCTCATTGAGATCACGACTCTAACCATGTTCACCAAACTACCCCACGAAATCCCCACCATCGCACACCATAATCTTAGGTCTTATGATGGTGTAATAAATAGATATGTAACAAGACACTATCATTATAATTATGTGAAATAATTTTTTTATAGAATATAGAATATACACTCATTTTTTATTGTTACTTTGTAAATGGTTTTTAAAGAAGAAATAGTATTTTTAGTTAGTATTAAAATTCAATTAAGAAATATATTCTGATGAATTAATGGATTTTTGAATTAAATAATATTTTAATAAAATATTATTTCTAAATTAATTTTTATTAAAGATAAATTATCGTATAGTTTTTATGAATAAAATTGTATTTTTTATTAAGGTTTGAAAACCGTTTTTCTCAAAACGAGTGAATTTTCAATATATCTCATTTTTTATTTTAAAAGTTAAAATTCACATATTAAGAAAAATATTTAGATAAAATGAATATTATTTTTGGAATTAGGATTTCGAAATTATCTAACGGTGAATGTTTCATAATTTTCTAAGATAGTCGAATTTTGGGAAAAATGAAATACCGTATAAATATATAATGTATTTTATGACATCATAATGACCCAATGGTGATGTAATAAAATAATATAATAAATATAATCGGACATTATATGTTTTACATTTAAAATAATGTCATTTTATATTTGTTTGATTAATTTTATAATGCCATAGTGGACCCTCCAAGACTTATAAAATATTTTAAAATTTTAAAAAGATTTCCTGAGAGTGTGACTCACCTCCACATAAGAAAGCCTAATATTTAAATTTTTTCAGCCCTCAGACTTATAAAATACTGTATACCACTCCCCTTGGGCAGAAACCATGGTCAAAACCATGGTATTGTTTGTGGTTTTGATTAGTTTAATGTGTAGTGTCCAAAACCTAAATAATAAAGAATTTCATCTTCTTTCCAATATAAACCCAACGAATCTCTCATTATGCTTCACTAAAACCATTTTTAGCTCAACCAACCTCTTTACCATACTTCATAGAGTCCTCCCAAGGATCCCCGATCTTATATAAAGCCTTTACCAAGACTTTTGGATCACACTTCACTGCAAGGGATCCTCACTTTCTTCTCCTCCTTTCAAATTCAAGCATCTTATTTGAAAGTAGTTCTTTTAATTTAGAATGGTTATAATTTTATTATTTTATAATAATTACATTACAGTCCATGTGATTTTATTATAATGAGTTATTATTTATCCTCCCTCATTTTTTCCCTTACCTAAGCTGTTACTATGCCGAAATTTTGTAAGAGATCTCCCACCCACCTCTTTTATCAAGCATTCTATTCATGTTATGTCTTTTAATTTATTTTATTACTATGTTGGGATATGTAATAAAATTACATAAATACTTTACATTTTTTATAAATCATGATGTCCCCTTTAACTCTCATTTATCCCTCTTATTAACCCTTATGTACACCTATTACCATGCCAAAAATTCATAATGGATTCCTTCCTTTATTATTTTTATCCAAGTATCATTATGTTGTAATACCCTTTTATTTTCAATTAAAAATGTTGGGGGTATAATTTATCACCTCTCCCACAATTCCCTCCTTATATTTTAATGATGATATACTAATTTCCCTCTCATTAATGCCTTCCTTTTCCACCTGTTACCATGCTAAAATTATGTAAGGGATTTCTCTCTTCTTATTTCTATTCAAGTATTTCTCCCATATTATGCATATAAATTCTATTCTATATTTTAGGATATTTTGTTCCATGATCCGATTACTATATATTGAATGTATAAATTATGAGAGAACCTTTTTCTCTCATCAACCCAACTTATGAATTTCCATATGATGACATTATGCTGCAGAAATTGCACTGCATTTTTTCCAACCCAAAATCATCATGTGGTGAATACCATACCCATTTATATATAAGGGTTATTTACCTTTATGAACATATACATAGTGAATTGTGTTTAAATGTATGTATTCCAACTTACTTAATTGTTTAATAACTTAATATGTTGAATGATTCCATGTTATATGATCCATGTGGCACACTTATGCATGAAATGAAATGTTTATGAAGGGTGTGCCCTGATAGAACTCGTATGCATTGGGTAATATTTAGTATCATGATATGACATGTGAAATGAGTGTTTACTCATTCTAATTCATGTGGAATGAGGGTTTACTCTTGGTAATTCATGTTCAATGAGGGTTTACTCATGATAATTAATTTTCAATGAGGGTTTTCTCATACTAATCCATGTGTAATGAGCCTTGGCTCACGCTAATATCATGTTGTATATTGTTGCCACATTTCCATGTTATGATAATCATGCTATATCATGCCTTTATGTTCATGTTTCTCGTACGCTCTATTGATATCCCTATTTCCTAACATGTATTGTAATCTTCATTTTATTCCTTTTTTACTCCCTTATTGGGATTTATAGCTCACTATTTTTTATGTATGTCCTTAGGTTATCCCATGCAATGCTAAGTATAAAAAAATTTTGTGGTCGTGTAAAATAATTTTTCAGTAAAGATTTTTTATTTTATGTTTTAAGTTTTCATTTAATTTTCATAAGACACAAAGTCAATATAACTCTTGATCCTTAGATTTTTATTAAGTTCATGTTTATTTAATAAATAACGTTTAAATATATAATAAAGACCAGGGTTATTATAGTTGGAATCAAAGGATTGGATTAGTTATTTTTGGGGTTAGGATTAGGAAACCCTAGTGAAATCCTTAAGGATAAGACTATGTATAAGGAAAGTACACCTAAATTTTCGTTTGTATAGATTAAGTGGTTTATCAAGTAAATAAATCTCTATCTGGATACGAACAAGTAGAGGTGGCTCTGGCATAGATGTATCTATGGGAAAAAACTTGAAAACACCGTTGTGAGCTAGACTCAAACAGGAACTGGTGCACGACAACGAGCCTTTCTACATTTTGGTTCGAAACTCATGGAGTATATGCTTTGGTAAATTCATAAGCATAGTATGAATCATTATTAAGGGAATAAAAATACCCCTAAGAATATATGTTGGGAAGTAGATCATGGACAACATAGATTGAAGCCTTGAAATTCATAAGTTAAGGAATTAAATTTAATTTACAAATTTGTATTTTTTTTCATTGGATTCCACTTTATGTGTTTAATAGTTTAAAATATATACCCCTAACTTTCATTTTATTATATCCAATGGCCAATAATATGAGGAATCAGGATAACAACCGATGTGAAGGGAAATGTGATGAATGCCCCAACGATACTCCCAATCAAATGGGAGCTCGAGTAGAACATATCAAGATTATTCCAAACCATCTAGCAAAAATCACAATTAACAGTTGGTAATATTTTAAATTCCCAAGGAAATCAATTAATAGGTAGATTACATCTCATGATATTCTATATGATAATGGTAATAAGGGAAAGAAGCACCAATTTCCTTCATGCATCAACTATGGATAGAGGCACCACGGAAAATTTCACAAAGGGACTAGGAGATGTTTTATGTGTGGAAGGGAATGGAAAAAAGTATACAATTTCCATGTCAAAATGGATAATGTGATGAATAGAAACAAAGTTAAATCTATGGAATCAAATACAGTTATATGCTATAAATGTGGAGAAGTCAGGCATTACCCAAGATAATGTAATATTGTAAGGGATGAGAGGATTTATGAGCATAAACAATCTCCATGATCAAGGGAGTATGGGAATTCCTATGCTATGATGGATAATGATGAATGAGTTACATGTAACTACTACTTTAAAATAGTGTATGTCATAATGTATTTCAATTCATGTCCTATTAGTATATATTTTATGTTTTCTAAGAACATTAGGTCCCTAGAAGAAATGATATTAAATCATTAGGGAAAAACTTTTATAAGTGTTGTATCACATGTTGAAGTTTCTGGGAATGTTATTCCTAAAAATTTTACAAGTCTCTATTTGATGGAATTTGAGAAAAAAAGAAAAATTATTTTCCTATATCTCAAGGCAGTTGAAAATTCATGAGAAAAACTATCCAATACATGATCTAGAGTTAGAAACAGAAATATTCGTTTTAAAAATTTGTTGAAATGTCCTCTTTGGGGAGAAGTATGAAATATATATGAATCAAAAAACCCTCAAGTATAAATTCACATAAAAAGAGTTGAATATGTTCCTACTAAGATGGTTATATCTGATCATAGACTATGACTGTTCAATCCATTACCACCCTACGAATGTGAACAAGGTTTAGGGGGCTATAAGTAGAAAGGACCCAGCTATTCTATCTTTGATAAATATTTAAAAGGATCCATTAATCTTAGATTTTATGAATATAGACATGGGAATCATAAATAATGGAACATCATCAATACCATCACAAATAATTGATCAACATCCTCTTCTAGAAATTTTAAAGGATGCTCAAAATGATGCTATTGGAATTCAGAAGAAAGTGTAATCTATTAGAAAAGGGAAATCCTCAGAGTTCAATTTTAATCAAGAAGAAATTGTGAGATTTTGGTTAAGACTATGTGTTCCATAAAATTCAGTGTTAATGAAAGAACTTCTGGATGATGCACATAGTTTGAATTTCTCCATTCACTTAGGAAACACAAATATGTATCGAGATAACTGAGAGAATTATGTTGGGATAACTTGAAGAAGGATATCACTAAGTATACATCAAAGTTCATGGTATGTCAGCAAGTTAAGGATGATAGGAAGAAGTATAAGGGTATGATGAAACCACTACCAATACCAATATAGAAATGGGAAGACAACACCATTGATTTTTTTATCAGACTTTCGAAGATATCCAAAGGAAACAATTCTATATGGGTTTTTTGGATCTTCTTATAAATATTGCACATTTCATTTCAATTCAAGAGGATTTCTCATTAGATCAACCGGCACGAATATTAATCAAAGAAGTGGAAAGGCTGAAAAGAGTACCACTATCGATTGTATTAGATTGAGATCCAAGATTAACCTCTATGTTCTAGAAGAGTCTCCAACACACTCTAAATACTAATATGAACTTATGTATGGCTTATGATCATCAAACTGATGGTCAATATAATTGGATTATCCAAACACTTGAGAACATGTTCAGAGCAAACTAAATGGAATTCAATGGATGATGGGATCAACATCTTCCCCTAGTTGAGTTCTCTTACAAAAACAGTTTCCACTAAAGATTCTAAATGGATACTTATGAAACCCTTTATGGGAAGAGGTGAAGAACACCATCATGTTGGGATTAAGGTGGGGAGTGAAAACTTCTAGGTCTAGAAATGATCGAAGAAATAGTGGAGAAGGTTAAGACCAACAAGCAGCACATAAAGGCTGCTCAGATTCGAAAAAATATCTATGCAGATAATCATCAATTAGACATAGGTTTTGATGTTAGAGACATGATATTACTATTCATATCACTATTGAATATAGTTATGATATTTGGGAAGATGGTAAATCTTATTACAATGTACATAGGTCCTTTTGAGATCCTTGATCACATTCGAGAAATGGCTTATCGACTAGAACTCCCACTGAACTTATCTCAAGTACATGATGTATTCCATGTATAACTCTTGAGAAAGTACATACCTAACCCATCGCATGTACTCAATTCACAGGTGGTACCATTGGAGAATGACCTCTACTATGATGAGAAGCCGGTGAGGATCTAAGATCATAGAGAAGAAAGTTCTACAAAATATAACGATGCACCTCATCAAAGTGTTTTAGAGAAGCCACATGTTTGATGATGAAATGTAGGAACTAGAGGAAGTGATGAGGAATAATTTACCGCATCAATCTTAGTATGGGAAAATGAAATTTCAAGGGTGAAATTTCTAAAGGGGGTAATGTTGTAACAACCTTCTACTTCATGAATAAAATTCCCTTTTTTAATGTCTTATGAATATAGAAAACACATGCACATTTTCTATTTGGTTTAAATAACTGTTAATTATAATTACCTTTGATAATATAGTTATTGAATAGTGATCACATGACTAATATAAATATACGGTTTTAACAAAACCTTTTGACACAAAAAAGGAAGTAATGGACTCGACCAGTTTGATCATTACATTTGAAGCCCATTTATCATATCTTTCGAGGGAGATTGAATTTCTGGGATTTTCCCTAGACCAAGCCCAATCTGTGGTCCAACAAATTAAGAATGATTGAACCTCTTTATTGTAGAATTTCAATCTCATTGAGATCACGACCCAGACCATGTTCACCAAATGGACCCAAAAAATCCCCTCCATCATACACCAAACTCTTAGGGCTTATACTGTGGTAATAACGGGATATGTAACAAGACCCTAGCATTATGTTTATGTGAATTATTTTTTTATATAATAAATAATATACATCCATTTTTTTATTGTAACATTGTAAATGGTTTTTAAAGCACAAATAGAATTTTTAGTTAATATTAAAATTCAATTAAGAAATCTATTTTGATGAATTAATAGATTTTTGAATTAAATAATATTTTTTATAAAACATTGTTAATAAATTAATTTTTAATAAATATAATAGATCGTATAATTTTTATGAATACAATTTTAATTTTTATTAAGGTTTGAAAACTACTTTTGTCAAAACCGGTGAATTTTTAATAAATGTTAGTTTTCATTTTAAAAGTAAAAATTCACATATCTATAAAATTATTTTGATATAATGAATATTATTTTTGAAATCAGTGCATCTAAATTATATATTGGTGAATATTTCATAATTTTATGAGATGGTTGATTTTTTGTGTAAAAGTTAAATAACGTATAAATATGTAATTTGTTTTGTGACATCATAATGAACCAATAGTTATGTAATAAAATAAAATAAAAGGAAAAATAGGAAAATATATTTTCTACCTTTAAAATAATTTGATTTTAGATTTGTTTGATTGATTGTATAATTCCTTAGTAGACCCTCTAAGACTTATAAAATATTTTATCATTTTAAAATAATTTCTTTGAATGTGTGACCCACCTCCACATAAGCAAGCCTTATATTTTAATTTGTTTTAGAAATTCCCTTAAAAAGTATTTCATAATTCTCCCCTTTTTTCAGAAACCATGGGTAAAACCCATGAGATGGTTTGTGGTTATGATTAGTTTAACGTGTAGTGTCCAAAACCTAAATAATAATGAATTTCATCTCCTTTCCTATATAAACCCACCCAATATCCTAGTCCTCTTCACCCAAACCAATTAGAGATCGAAAAAACTATGATCCATACTCTCTATAGTCCTCCCAATATTCCCCCAAGAATTTTATAAGCCTCTCCCAAGCCTTTGGGATCACACTTCTATGTAAGGGACCCCCACATTCCTCTCCTCCTTTCAAATTGAAGCATCTGTTTTAAAATTAGTTCTTGTAATTTTGAATGGTTATAACTTCATTATTTTAGAATAATTATATAACATTCCATGTGATGTTATTTTAATGAGGTATTATTTATCCACCCTCATTTTTACCCTTACTTAAGTCATTACTCTGCCGAAATTTCTTAAGAGATCTTCCACCCTCCTCTTTTATCAAGAATTCTTTTCATGTTATGTCTTTTAAATTCTTTTATTACTAATTTATGATATTTTATTAAATAAAATAATTACTTCCCAGTTTATGTATAAATCATGAGATCCCATTTCACTCTCATTTATCCCTCTTATAAACCCTTATGTACTCCTGTTACCATGGTGAATTTCTATAATGGATTCCTTCCTTTCTCATTTTTATCCATGTTTCTTTATGATGAAATACCCTTTTATTTTCAATTAAAAATGTTGGGGTATGATTTAAAACCTCCCCATACTTCCCTATTTATTTTTTAATGATGATATACTACTTTAATTTTCATTAATACTTTCCATGTACACTCGTTTCCATGACGAAATTCTATAAGGGATTTATCTCTTCTTATCTCCATTCAACTATTTCTCCCATATTATGCATCTAAATTCAATTTAATATGTTTGGATATTATGTTCCTTAATAAACTTACTATCTATTTCATATATAAATGATGAGATACCCCATTATCACTCATCAACCCAACTTGTGAATTTCCATATGATGACGTTATGCTGCGGAAATTGCACAGTTTTTTTCCAAGCTAAAATCATCGTGTAGTGAATACCATACCCATTTCTCTATCAAATTTATTCACCTTTATTCACATATACATAGTGAATTTTACTTACATTTATGTATTCAAAATTCCATAATCATGGAATAACTTATGTTTTTTAATGATTCCATGTTATATGATCCATGTGGCACACTAATGCATGAAATGAAATGTTTATAAAGGGTGCTCCCTGATAGCACTCCAATACATTGGGTAATGTTTAGTATAATGATACACTATGTTCAATGAGGGTTTAATCATTCAAATTCATGTTAAATTAGGGTTTAATCATTCTAATTCAAGTGCAATGAGGGTTTACTCGTGCTAATTAATGTGTAATGGGGGTTTACTCATGCTAATCCATGTACAATGAGCCTTGGCTCATGATAATATCATGTTGTATATTGTTTATAAATTTATATGATAGTATAATAATGTTATATCTTGAATTTTTGTTCATGATTATCTTATGATCCATTAATATTCCAATTTCTGAACATGTATTGTATTTTTCATGTTATGCCTTTTTTACTCCCTTAATGGGCTTTATAGCTCACCCATTTCTTATATATGTCCTCTGGTTATCCCATGCAATGATAAGTACGAAGGAATTTTTGGTCATGTAAAATATGTTTTCAATATATATGTTGTATTTTATGTCTTAAGTTATCATCTAAGGTTTCTAAGCCCCAAATAAGCTAGACCTCAGGATCCTTGAAGTTGTTTTAAGTGCTAGTTTGTGTAATAATTCATGTTTAAATTTGTAATAAAGATCATGATTGTTATAAAGATCATCCCCCATGTACAACAACCCTTGGTATTCTCAAAATACCAAATCATCTCCCATTAATAGTCTATCAAAGGAGATAAACTCAAGAGGTCATTAATACCAAGTGGAGAACATCATCAGACTTAAGGTAAGGGATCCTCTCTATTTCAATCTTATTCATAAATCTCCTCTATGTTATGCCCATTTATGTGTAATTCCTATTGATGGGGTATTATTTTCTCACCCCCCCCCATACTTCCCTTATGATTTATAAAATACTATAAATCCATTTCGATCACATTAATCCCTCCTATGTACAACTCATACCTTGTTGATATTCCGTAAGGGATTCTGCTCGAACCTCTTATATTCCTTCAGGTTTATCTATATTTCTTTTTATCCAAATGATGTTTCCTTTTCCTGTTCTGTACAGATTATATATACTGTGTATATGCTCCAAACGCATGTTTCAATATCCTTACCACATTATATTTTGGGGATATACAAGTTTTTAAGTAATTCCCTCCACAATATTTCTCGATAAGCAAACTTTTTTTAAGGGAACATCTCGAATTCTTACCCAATTTCAAGTGCACTCTATCCCCTATTTTAAGATAGTATTGTCTTTATAATATAATTATTTTTCTTATCAAAACCTCCTTGGTTCACTTTAGATTTTATATAAAATATTTTTCCTTTTTTTTATTTTAATGTCTCTATAGTATTTTCCTTAAAATCGAAAAAATGTTTAAATGCTAAAATTTCATAAATACATTTCTTACATGTTTTTGCTTATAATTGACATCACTTACCATGATACATGCCTAATTTCCCTTATTAATTTCCATGTATATTTTATTTCATTCCTTTCATTGACACTTTTATGATATGACCATTTTTTATGATTTATGACATGACTGTGGTACCCAATTCATTCCATGGGTAACCCTTATGTTTAAGTAAGATTGACTATGTATGGATATTTATGTGGAAGAAAAATTCACAAAAAAATTATGATGGGTGTACACATATAGAACTCCAATTCATTGGGTAAATTTGAGTCTCATGTGATGTTATGTGCGATGGTCTTTGAGGTTAGCCTTGGCTTGTGCTACCATGTTCAATGGTCTAGGCGGTTTTCCTTGACTCATGCTAAAGACATGTTTTATGTTGAGGACACATTATTATGAATCTGTGTTTATATGATCCCATTTTTTGTATATTATGATTCCATATGTAACATTCCATTTTATATCATTGTGTCATGCCTTCTATTCCAAGGGATAATGCTTTGTTCTAATGTTTATTCTCTTGCTGGGTTATTTATCTCATCCCTTTGTTCATGTGTTCCCTAGGGTACCCTATGTAAATTTTTGAGCCTGATGTAAGTTAGGAGATCAATTTGAAGATTAAATAAAGAAATTTTTTAATTGGTTTAATTTTTTCAGTTTATGTACCTAGTCTTCTAAGAAACTAGACTTTATGATCCTTGGATTGTAAACTGATATATAATTATTCTTAAAATCAAGTAATGTTATGTGTAAAAGGATAGGGTTGCTATAGTTGGTATCATTAGACGGTCTAGTTATTTTTGGAGATTAGTAATATAACACTTTATTAAGAACTATAAAGATGGGACTAAGTTTAAGAAAACACCCCTAAATTTTGGTAAGTATAGATTAAGTGGTTTGTCAATAAAATCCATTATTGTCTGTATACAAATAGGTAGAGGTGTCTTAGGGATAGATGTATCAATAGGTAAAACTTGAAAACACTACTTTAAACTAGAATCTAACGAGAACTAGTGCACGCAATGAGACTTGATGCACTCTTGGTTTGACACTCCCGAGGGATATTATTTTGGAAATTCATAAGCTTAGTAAAAACCATTATTAAGGGAATAAAAAAATATCTCATAAGAATATAAGATAAGAAATACATCAAAGATAAAGTAGATTTAAACATAGGGAATCACCAGTTAGAATATATATATCCTTTATAAGTTTATCCTCTTATGTTCAAAGATTCTTTTTTATTCTCAATAGTTATGTATTAAAGCCCTCTAATTGTAGGTTATTTTTCTTATTTAATGGCAGGAAATATAAGAACACATTCCAACAATAAATATAATATAAAATGTGAATATTGACCTAATGATATGCATGATATGATGGTAGTAGGTTCTCAAAACATCATGACTGCACTTTCTTAGTAGGATCAAGTTATAAATAATATCTTGAATCAAGTGGAACACCCTCATAATCCAAGGAAAGACCAAGTTTTCATTGAATAATTCATGCATAAATGGCCTCCCGTGTTTAGTGGATCTTCTGATCCCCTCACTTTATAACATTGGATTAACTCCATTGAAAATATATTCTACGTCCTTCAGTGCTCTGAAGAAGATAAATTTGTTCTTTTGGTCATTTTTTTTATGGATAAAATGATCATTGGTGGACACAGATCAAGGATAAAAATACCCAAAAGGAAATTTATTCCATGGTTTGGGGGAAATTCAAGATATTGTTTTTCAATAAAAAAATTCCACAAACCCTCTGTCTCAAGATAGAAAAAGAGTTCCTCAGACTCAAGAAGAAGGAAGATAAGTCAATCAGGGCTTATAAATAAATCTTTACAAGGATGGAAAGGTACACCTCTGCCTTTATCATGAATACTAAAAGAATGGAAGATATCTTCTCTAGTAGTCTAAACTGGAGTCTACAAAAAGTACTGGCAATTCGAGACTTCGACAACTATGAGGAGATTGTTCGTTGTACCTAAAAGGTTGAAATGGAGATTGGAGACTCTAAGTGGTATCATGGGCCTAATGACAAGAAGAATAAAATTGAATATCATTTGGGTGGTCCCAAAAATAAATTCCATGATGGGTAAATGATCGATCATCCTACATGTAAAAAGTATGGGAAGAAGCATCCTGGGAATGGTCTAAAGGGAACTAGGAATTGCTTCAAATGTGAAAATTTTGGACATATGGATAAAAAATATTGATGGGATAAGAATAATCCCGCTAATATAGAAGAATAAAAGACGGTTCTAATCAATACTCAGCTAGTAGTGTAGGGCTACAATTGCATGGAGCTTGGGAATTATGTGAACAATTTCTCTAAGCAGAGGGTTGTTTGAGAAAATCAACAACAACCTCCAAGGCAACATGGAAGGTCTTATGTTATCACTACTACTGAGTTCGAGCTATAAAATGATGTGGTGATAGATATGATAGTTATTCATTCAAGAATAGTGAACGTACTATTTTATTCTAGTTCTACACATTGTTTCATATCTTTCAAGTTTAGTATAACTATACAAACACCACCTTAAAATTTAGAGGACAAGTTATCTGTGAGAATATCAAATTGGGAAATTATTGCATCCATGGTTTATAACTCCTACTTGGTTAACATTTGTGGACTGATACTCCTAGAAAATTTTATCATACTTACATTAATGTAGTTTGATGCTATCTTGGGCATGGATTGGCTACCATTATACAAATTCAACATCAACTTTTGGGAAATAGAGATCACTCTTCACATCCTGAAGCATCCTCAAATTCGTTACAATTGTAAGAAGAAAAAATAATCTTCTTTACAATTAGTCTCTCATGTGTAGATATTAATTCATTGTGAGAAACCATTTCTAGCCCAAATAATTCATACAAAGGAGAGAATCATGCTTGACAACATGCCCTTTGTGAGGGATTACACTAATTTATTCACTGAAGAGTTTCCTAGTCTTCCTCCTGATTGAGAGGTTGAGTTCTCAATTGAACTCATTCCTGGATCTCTTAATATATCAAAGAAACCTTATAGAATGGACATTGTAGAGATGGAATAGATAAAGAAGCAGCTACAGGAGAATCTAGGGAATGGTTTTATATTCGTGATTGCTTCACCACGGGGTGAATCAGCCCTCTTTCTCAATAATAAGGATGGATCAATGAACTTCTACAATGATTATAATGAGCTCAATAAAATCATGATAAGGAACAAGTATCCCCTACCACAGATAAATGAATTGTTTTATCATCTTTTTGGGGAACATCATTTCTATAAGGTGGACCTTCGGTGAGGATATAACCAATTAAACGTGATGAAGGAAGATATTCCCAATATTTACTTTAGAAAGAGGTCTGGACACTATGAGATTATAGTGATAACCTTCAGAATCACTAATTCTAGAAATTTTCATGTATTTAATGAATATAGTCTTTAAATATTGCCTTGATAAATTTTCGGTAGTATTTATTGATGATATTATGATATACTCCAAGAGTAAGGAGGAACATGAGGTGCATTTGAATATTATGTTAAAGTCTTTGCGAAGGGATAAGCTATATGAAAAGTACAGCAAATGGGAGTTTTGGATAGAGGAAGTATAATTATTGGGGAATTTAATAACCAGAAAAGGGATATCTATGGACTTTTTTAAGAAAAAGGAAATTGAATAGTGGACCAGGGCAACATCTGTAACGTAGATCCACAGTTTTTTGGGTCTAGTCGGGTATTACCGATGATTTGTGAAGAACTATTCGCAATTTTCAAACCCAATGACCAAGCTGACATGGAAGGGAGTGATGTTTTTTTGGAATCAAGAAAGTAGAGACTATTATAAGGAGTTGAAAATGAGGCTAATCCCTACACAAGTTCTCACACTTCCAACAAGTGGAGAACTATTTTTGGTGTACAATGATGCTTCAAATAAGGAATTAGGATTTGAGTAGATGAAAAATGATAAAGTGATAGACTATTCCTCAATAAAACTAAAAATACATGAGAAAAACTATCCTATGCATGATATGGAGTCAGGAGCTGTGATATTTGAATTAAAAATTTGGTGGAATTTTCTCTATGGGTAGATGTGTGAGATATATACTGATCAAAAGAGTCTCAAATATATATTCATACAAAAAGAGAATAATATAAACAAGTGATGATGGACAGAGCTCATCAGGGATTATGTCTGCTCAATCCACTACCATATCGGTAAGTCAAATAAGGTGGTGGATGCTCTAATTAGAAAGGGTCCTACATCTTTATCAATGATGAGAATTGAAAAATATATGAACTTCTTATATTTGAAAAGGATGGACATGGGAATCATTAAGAGGGGAACATCATCAATCCTTTCTCAAATTATTCCTCAACCATCCCCCATGGAGAAAATAAAGGATGCTCAAAGTAAATATGTTGAAATTTAGAAAAATGTGGAAGTAATTAAAAATCGGAAATCCTATGAGTTCACGATTGATGAGGATGGAGTTGCAAGATTTGGGTCACAATTACATGTACCATACGATCCCTGGATAAAGAAGGATCCTCTGAATGATGGACATAGCTCGACCTTCTCTATCCACCCAGGGAGAAAAAAATGTATCAAGATCTCAAAGAGAACTTTTTGGGGAACAATATGAAGAATAATAATGCTGAGTATACATCAAAGTGCCCGGTATGTCACCAAGTGAATGCTTCAAGATATAAGTAAAGGGGATGATGCAACCACTACCTATACCAAAATAGAAGTGGGAGACCATCCACCTGGACTTTGTCACTGGTCTTCTAAGGACAAAAAGAGGAAATAATTTTATATGGGTCATTATAGATCATCTTACAAAGACATCTCACTTTATCATGATTCGAGAGGAATTCTCATTGGATCAATTTGCACAGATATATATAAAAGAGGTGGTAAGGCTTCATGAAGTAACACTATCTATTATATCTGATCAAGATCTGAGATTCACATCGACATTCTGGAAAAGCGTCCAACATCCTATAAGTACTGAACTGAACATTAGTATGGACAGTCATCCTCAAAATGAAGGCCAATCTAAGGGAACTATTAATACACTCAAATATATCTTGATATAATCTTATATGAACTTAAAAAGAGGATGGGACCAACATCTTTCACTGGTTGAATTATTATACAAAAACAGTTTTCACTCAAAAAACTGAATGGTACCACATGAATTGATTTATGGAAAAAGGTGCAAAACACCAGCATGTTGGGATGAAGTTGGTGAGTGTAAGCTGGTAGGACCAAAATGGACAAATAAATGGTGGAGAATTTGAAAACCATTCAGCAGCACATCAAGGAAGCCCAAAGTTGACAGAAGTGTTATGTAGACAATTGTCGATGAGACATTGGGTTCAAATTTGGATATAACTTATTTCTATGAATATCATTATGGAAGAAGTTCATGAGGTTTGGGATGAAAGGAAATCTATGTTCTAGGTACATCTGACCGTTCGAGATTCTTGATCATGTTGGATTTGTTCCATATCGACTGGAATTTTCACCTAAAATGTCCAAAGTGCATGATGTATTTCATGTATCCCGCTTAAGAAAGTACATACTAGACCCTTGACATATAATCTCTTCAGAAGTGGTATAGTTAGAGGATGATCTTTCTTATGAGCAGTAGCGAGTGAAGATCTAGTCTCATAGAGATAACGTTCTACGTAACAAGAATAATTGCATGGTCAAAGTGCTATGGAGGATCCATAAGTATGAAAAGGCAACATGGGAACTGGTGGAGGAACAGAAGGAAAAGAAGCCTCACCTTTTTATGGCTTAGAATGTAAAATAAAATTTCAAGGGTGAAATTTTATAAGGGGGGAAAAATGTAATGACCCAATGTTTTATCAATGGAAATTCATTTCTTATAAAGATGTCATATAATCATATGAAATTATAAGAAAACGAACTAACAAGTACTATGTGACCTTTAAACTTACTTTTGACACTTCTGTGTTTTGAATTTAAAAAATCTAGCTTACACGATTTCTATCAGTATGATTTTTGGAGCAAGATAAGATAATTTTTTTGGTGAATAGTAACATACCCTTATGAATAGTAAGACACCCTTTTGAATATTAATATTACCCTTATGAATAGTACATATCCCAAAAGAATAGTAACCTCACCCTCAATTGTATAAAAAAATTAGGCATCTTATAAGTTATAATATGATAATAGTAAAAGTATTGGTATTTCTGTAAGTAATAAATAATTAATTAAAAATAATTAATTAATTTAAAAGAAAATATATTTTCCTAAAATGTGTTCATAAATTAACAATCTTATTTATTTTGGTTTTAAGATAATTTTATAAGACTTTATGTAATTTTTGAAAGCATTATAAAATCACTTATTGTCTTAAAATCAATATTTTTCATGTAAATTATGATTTTAATTAAAAGTTAAAATAATCATATTTAGAAAAATATTTTTGAAAAATGGAGTTCATTTTTTTATTCTACGCGTCAAAAAAAGGTTAGGGTGAATTTCTGCGGTTTTTCTGAAATACATAAATTTTTGGTGAATATTAAAATATATTAATTTATTGTATAAATACATTATAATTTAAAACCACTATTAATGACATCATAAGTGATTTATTCACCCAAATATCAAACTCACATGCACTTATTACTATCTTTTGTCACAAAAATCATTGCTATTCATTTTCATATAAAAAATAATAAACTAATGATTAAAATATTATGAAACCCCTCCTCCCCTCTACTATAAAACCCACTCACACTCCCCTCTTCTCTTCAGTTCTCTCAAGCATTGTGTCTTCCCTATGTTCTACACAAATTACTCACCAAGATCATCCCCCACATCCAAAATCACTTGGTATCTACAAAAGACCAAATTCTCTCCCCTTAAGAGGCTCAAAAAATAGATAAACTCAAGAGGTCATTAATATCAAGTGGAGAACACCATTGGAATTAAGGTAAGGGATCCTCTTTATTTCACTCTTATTCAAGAATATCCTCAATCTTATTCCCTTTTATGTGTAATTCCTAATTATGTCATATGATTTCTCACCTCCCCCATGAATCCCTCATGATGTATAAAATATGATAAATCCATTTCTCTCACATTAAGCCTTCCTAAGTACACACGATACCATGTCGATATTCTGTAAGGAGGCCAAACCATTTTTTTCATTCTCTAAGAGACAGTTTAAGGGTTACCGGTACCCCAATACATGCATCCAAACCACACAGTCCAAACATACACAACATCACACTTTCAAATTAAAAAATCACCATTCAAAAAGAAAACGCCGCTCACCACCTCGAGCCACGAACCCACGTCGCGGCCTCAAAGCATGGGAGCCCTCGAAACCTACAACACCTCGAAACATGGTCAGCCTCGAACCCCACCAGAGACAACTGGAGAATCCTCAAACCAAATCACCGATGAGTTCCACTGGCGTACATCATCACCGTCACAGAGGGAGGGGTTCACAACAACACTCAATCTGACCGAGATCGTCGTCATCCCCATCCGAAGCGGCCAACAAAAGATAAAACAAAAAAAATTCTCAAACATCCAACCACCACGCCAAAGAGAATCAAAATCCACAGATCCAAAGTCAAAATCCGTGAAATCAATACGCAAAAAATAAAAAGATCAAAAGCAGAAGCCTTCCGCAGCTTTATATCCATGGATTCTGACCACGCATCACCTTGAAACCATCTTTAGAGAACAGAAATGAGAAGGACATCGCCTGGCCGGCAACCATCGACATTCCAGAACCAAAATCCCATCACTGCCAACTCGATCTCTCAATCAGACATGGTTATCCGCCCACACACACAACAGAGGGCGAGTAAAAAATCCTCAAACCCCAAAATCTGGGAGCTCGGCCGCTGGGTCAGCACTATTCCACCAAGAAACCCTATCCATCATATGGGAGTTGAGCAAGGAATAGGTCGACAGCAGTGAGAAATGCCGAGATAGCCATGCCCATGAAAGGTCACCGCAACAGGGGAACCTCCACCGCAATCTCGTCGAGCAAGGGGAAGGATGAGCCGCACCAACCCAAGGAGGAAGACGGTCGCGACAAGGAGAAACCCTAGGGAGAGAGCGCCCCTTATGGGCCCATCTATCAGGAGGTAATTCTCTAAGGGATTCTACCGGAACATCCTATATTCGTTCAGGTTGCCCTATATTTATTTTTATCCAAATGAATTTGTCTTCTAATTTAGTGTAAAATTTATACATAATGTTTATATTCTCCAAACACATGTTTCATGATCCATACCTCATTCTCTTTTGCGGATATACATGTTTTCACTATTACAAAAATAGGCTTTATCAATGCTCAAAATGGGCTTTATCAGTGCTAAAAAAGCATTCTAAAGCTCAGCACAGATAAAGGGGGGTCCCCTTTATCAGTGCTGAATAAGCACTGATAAAGGGATACTTTATCAGCGCTAAAAAAGCACAGATAAAGGAAGCCTTTATTAGCGCTAAAAACATGCTGATAAAGGGAGACTTTATCAGCGCTAAAAAGGCACTGATAAAGAACCCCTTTATCAGCTCTAAAAAGGCACTCATAAATATGCTTTTTATCAACATTCTTTTAGTGTCGATAAACTGATCCTTTATCAGAACTTTTTTAGCTCTAATAAAGGTTGCATTTATCAGTGCTTTGTTAGCGCTGATAAAGGTTTCCATTATCAACACTAAAAAAATGCTGATAAACGCCCTGTCTTCTACAACAAAATATTCTGCAACAACACACCCAAACAACACCTGCAAAAAATTTAGCATCTCAACAAGTAAGTATACCTACACAAAATTAACACATAATTCAGAAGGTAATTACACCAAATATACCCATATAACAAGTATACCCATACACCATTAAAACATAATTCACATGTTAATTGAATAAATGAAAAATTCAATTCAGAATTTAGGGGGTTGGGGGTTGTTCAAGGGTTTGGGGAGGCTATCCAAGGGGGGGTAGGGGGTGTCCGGGGGGATGGGGTGTCTGGGGGGATGGGGGTGTCCAGGGGGTGGGGGTGTTCCAGGAGGTTGGGGGCTGTCCAAGGGGGTGGGGTGGTGTATAGGGGGTGGTGGGGTGTCCAGGTGGTGGGGGTGTCTAGGTGGTGGGGTGGTGTCTAGGAGGGGGGTGTCCGGGTTGGGGGGTGTCCATGGCGGTGTTCAGGGGGAGTGGGCTGGTGTCCAGGGTGTCGGGGGGGCTTTCTAGGGGGTGGGGGTGTTTGGGGGTGGGGCGGTCCAGGGGGTTGGTGGGGCTGTCCAAGGGGGTTGGGTGGTGTCCAGGAGGGTGGGATGGGGGTGTCCGAGGGGATAGGGGTGTCCAGTGGTGGGGGTGTCTCGGGGGGTAGGGGAGGTCCATGAGGTTGGGGGCTGTCCAAGTGGGGTGGGGTGGTGTCCAGGGGGAGGTGGGGGTTGTCCATGAGGGTGAGGGTGTCAAGGGGTTGGGGGTGTCTAGATGGTGGGGTGGTGTCTAGGAGGGGGTGGTGTCTATGTGGGGGGGTCCATGGGGTGTCCAGGGGGTGGGCTGGTGTCCAGGGTGTCGGGGGGGGGGGGGGGGGGGGGGCTTTCTAGGGGGTGGGGGTGTCTGGGGGTGGGGGTCCAGGGGGTTGGTGGGGATGTCCAAGGGGGGTGGGGTGGTATCTAGGAGGGTGTGGGTGGTCGTCCATGGGTGGGGATGTCTAGGTTGGGGGTTTACAGGTGGTGGGGTGGTGTCTAGAAGGGGTGGGGGTGCCGTCCATGGGTTAGGTTGGTGTCCATGGGGGTGGGGGTGTCCGGGGGGGTCGGTGGGGGGGGGGGGGGCTTACCATGGGTGTGTCCAGGGGGTGGGGTGTCCGGGGGTTCGGTGGGGTTTCCAGGGGGTGGGGGTCTCTAGAGGGGTGGGGGTGTCTGGGGGTGGGGTGGTGTACAAGGGGTGGGGGCGGTCCATAGGGTTGTTCAGTCTATCCAAGGGGGGTGGGGTGGTGTCCAACGGGGTGGTGGCGGCTGTCCATGGGGGTGGGGTGTCCAGGGGTGGGGGAGGTGTCCAGGTGGTGGGGTGGTGTCCAGGGGGTGGGGGAACCCAGGGTTGGGGGGGCCATCTAGGGGGTAGGGGGACTATCCATGGATCATTCTCTTAAAGGATCAACACAATCCGAATGCATTTGGTCAGATTTTTGTATGTCAGTTGTTGTTTTCATTTAAAATTTGGTCCATTTTAAACAAAAGAGAGACCCTTTGAATGATACCGGCCACACCGTGGCTCGGATTAAGGAGGGTTTGACTCATACACATCAAGAATGACCCAAGGATCATTCTTCTAAAGGATCAATACAATCCTAATGTGTTTGGTTGAATTTCCATATGTCAGTTGTTGTTTTCACATAAAATTATGTCCATTTTAAACAAAAGAGAGATACTTTGAGTGATACCAGCCACATCATGCCTCAGATTGAGGCGGGGATGACTTGTACACATAAAAAATGACCCATGGATCATTATATTAATGGATCAACACAATATGAATGTGTTTGGTCTGATTTTTGTAGGCCAGTTGTTGTTTTCACTGAAAATTATATCCATTTTAAACAAAAGAGAGACCCTTTGAGTGGTACCAGCCACACCATGCCTAAGATTGAGGTATGTTTCACTCATACACATCACCAATTCACCCATGGATCGTTCTCAAAAAGGATCAACATAATCTGAATACGTTTTTTCAGATTTTTGTATGTCAGTTGTTGTTTTCACTAAAATTTGTGTCCACTTTAAACAAAAGGGAGACACTTTGAGTGATATCGCCCACACCATGCCTTGGATTGAGGTGGGGCTAACTATTTCATGTCAAAAATGACCCATGGATCGTTCTAATAAAGGATCAACACAATCTGAATGCATTTGGTCAGATTTGCGTACGTCAGTTGTGGTTTTCACTTAAAATTCTATCCATTTTAAACAAAAGAGAGACCCTTTGAGGGATAAAGGCAACCACATGGCTTGGATTGAGGTAGGGTTGAATCTTAAACATAAAAAATGACCCATGGATTGTTCTCATAAATGTTAAACACAATCTGAATGTGTTTGGTTGTATTTTTGTACGTCAGTTGTTGTTTTCACTTAAGATTCGGTCCATTTTAAACTAAAGAGAGACACTTTGAGGGATAACAACCACACCATTCCTCGGATTGAGGCGGGGTTGACTTTTACACGTAAAAAATAACCCATGGATCATTCTAAAAAAGGATCAACACAATCCTAATGCATTTGATCATATTTCTGTAGGTCAGTTGTTGTTTTCACTTAAAAGTCAGCCCATTTTAAACAAAAGAGAGACCATTTGAGTGATACCAGCCACACCGTTCCTCAGATTGAGGCGGGGTTGACTCGTAAACATTACCAATGGACCCATAGATTGGTATCATAAAGTATCAACTCAATACGAATGTGTTTGGATGGATTTTCCTATGTCACTTGTTGTTTTCACTCAAAATTCTGTCCATTTTAAACAAAAGAGAGACACTTTGAGTGATACAGGCCATACCATGCCTCGAATTAATGAGGGGTTGACTAGTACACATAACAAATTATCCATGTATCATTATACTAAATTATCAAAACAATATGAATGTGTTTGGTCATATTTGCGTACGTCAGTTTTTGTTTTCACTTAAAATTCTATCCATTTTAAACAAAAGAGGGACACTTTGAGTGATACTGGCCACACTGTGGATCAGATTGAGGCGAGGTTAACTTTTACATGTAAAAAATGACCCATGGATCATTCTCCTAAAGTATCAAAACAATATGAATGTGTTTGGTCCGATTTTTGTACTTCAGTTGTTGTTTTCACATAAAATTCTGTCCAATTTAAACAAAAGAGGGACAATTTGAGTGATATAGGCCACATCGTGCCTCAGATTAAGGCGGGGTTGACTCGTACACATAAAAAATGACCCATGTATATTTATACTAAAGTATGAACACAATACGAATGCATTGGTCAGATTTTTGTATGTTAGTTGTTGTTTTCACATAAAATTCTGTCCATTTTAAACAAAAGAGAGACCCTTTGAGTGATACCGGCCACACCGTGCCATGGATTGAGGCGGGGTTGACTCATACACATCACCAAATAACACTTGGATATTTCTATTTAAGTATCAACATAATAATAATGCATTTGGTCAGATTTTCGTATGTCAGTTGCTGTTTTCACTTAAAATTTTGTCCATTTTAAACAAAAGAGAGACACTTTGAGTGATACCAGCCACACCGTGCCTCAGATTAAAGCGGGGTTGACTTTTAAAAATCACAAAGGACCCATGGATAATTCTCCTAAAGTATCAACACAATCCAAAAGCGTTTGGTTGGATTTCCATATGTCAGTTGTTGTTTCCACTTAAAATTCTGTACATTTTAAACAAAAGAGAGACACTTTGAGTAATACCGGCCACACCGTGCCTCATATTGAGTTGAGGTTTACTTGTACATGTCAAAAACGCACCCATGAATCATTCTCCTAAAGTATCAACACAATATGAATGCGTTTGTTCATATTTTCATATGTCAGTTGTTGTTTTCACTTAAAATTCTGTCAATTTTAAACAAAAGGGAGACACTTTGAGTGATATCGGCCACACCATGCCTCGGATTGAGGTGGGGGTAGAGTCTTACATGTAAAAAATTACCCATGGATCTTTCTCCTAATGTATCAACACAATCTAAATCTGTTTGGTCAGATTTGCATATGTCAATTGTTGTTTTCACATAAGATTATGTCCATTTAAAAAAAAGAGAGACACTTTGAGTGATACTGGCCACACCGTGGCTCGGATTGAGGCTGGGTTGACTCATCCACATCGAAAATTACCCATGTATTTTTATCTTAAATTATAAACACAATTCTAATGTGTTTGGTCAGATTTACATACGCTAGTTTTTGTTTTCACTTAAAATTCTGTCTATTTTAAACAAAAGAGAGACACTTTGAGTGACACCGGCCACACCGTGCCTCGTATTGAAGTGGGTTTGAGTCATACACATCAAAAATAACCCATGGATTGTTCTCCTAATGTATCATTGCAATAAAAATGAGTTTGGTATGATTTCTATAGGTCAGTTGTTGTTTACACTTAAAATTATGTCCATTTTAAACAAAAGAGAGACCCTTTGAGTGATACTGGACACACCGTTCCTCGGATTGAGGCAGTGTTGACTCGTAAACATCCCCAATGAATCCATGAATTATTATCCTAAAGTATAAACATAATCCAAATGTTTTTGGTCAGATTTTCATATGTCATTTGTTGTTTTCACTGATAATTATGTCCATTTTAAACAAAAGATAGACACTTTGAGTGATATTGTCCCCAACATGCCTTAGATTGATGCACGGTTGAATCGTACACATCAAAAATGACCTATGGATCGTTCTCCTAAAGGATCAACATAATCTGAATACATTTGGTAGGATTTTCGTACGTTGGTTTTTGTTTGCACTTAAAATTATGTCCATTTTAAACAAAAGAGAGACACTTTGAGTGGTTCATCATTCTTGCATGTTATTGGTTAATTTAATCTTTTCAAATGGTAAAAATACTCATTAGGGAAAGGATATTTCTTTTAATAACAATTACAATTTTCATAAAAACATTTACACACAACAATGTTTCATATTTTGATCCCCTTAACCCCTCTCAAAAATGACCGCCAATTTTACACGTCCACAAGTCAGATCTTCATGCTATTTGTGTACAATCTTCCATCAGGTATGTGGCCCACTCGTTTCTAAACAAATCTATATAGTCTTGTGAGTATGAGTATTTTTGGCAGTCAGAGTAGTACTATAAAATATTAAAATAAAGAATAAATAAATAAATTAATGAAATTGTAGTTTTTTTTTTTAAAATACATATTTAGGGATGCTAGTTTGTTGATAAAAAATGATCTCTTTCATAAATTTACAAACATAATAACCACAATCATTATCATTTGTTTGTTTTGGAAACTGAAAAAAAAATTATCATTATAAGAATAAGAAACTTGTGTTGATATGTGTTTGGATAGAGAAATTTTATTATATATGCCCTGATATTTGTCCAGACATAGTACTTGCTCACCTCCTTATGCTTAGCCCCAGTCCTCATTCCTTTTTTAGATGATAATGATATACCACCATATCATAATATATCCTCAGTAAAAGATAATATAAATTATATTATTTGATGTTTAGATCTAAAATGTAGGATTTAGTGTCTTACAGATTCACAAAATCCCTCATGTGTGGTCAGTTTGATGGATATCCTTGCTTCGAATCCAAAAAATAAATCTTTGGATATCCAAGTTCACCGCAATTAGTAGCCAATTTTTCCTAAAAACACAGAAAGGAATAAGTAATAAAAGAAGTGAAAATATAATTGATATGCTTTAATCGTAGAGTTTTACCTTCAGCATGGTAGGTATTAGGAAGAGTCGGTCATCTGTAATATTTCTTTCAAATGTTTTCAGCAATCTGTTCACTATTTCATCATTTTTTGATGGCTCCAATTTTGTTAGATGTTTTGATGTGGTATGAGGACTAACGAGTCCAAATTCTGGATCATGGAAAAATTCCTTCAATTTTTTTCATATATACGTCTGTAAATAATATAAAATGCATTTAGTCATAATTTTCACATTACATCAACTTTTAGAAAATCAATTCATGAAAACATACCTCATATATATATTTACAACTGTGACACCTAGCCAAGCATTTTCAAGGATCTCATTTTCATTTTCAGCAGCAAAAAAATCATGACTTTCCTCTCCATATATTTTTTTTTCGAGAAGAACTATATGAATAATACCACCTCCTCGGTTCGTATCAACATGAGTCTTCAATGCTAGTGAATGTGGATAGAGAACAGGTGGTGTTATTGTGCTTTCAATAGCTCCTTGGGATCGGTTGGTCGATCCTTTAGATGGTTCTGGGCCGATGTTTGTCACACCCTTCCCTTTCTCTATCTATAATAACATTCATTGGTTTAGACCGTTTTTTCATTAATTTTTAAAGGTTTAGATAGAAAAAAAAGGAAATACATACCACTTTTTCTTCATGTACTCTAAAGAGTTGTGACGGCCATTCAATTAATGTCCCAATAGACTTTTCGACCATATGAATATCATATTCATCAAGTGGAATAGGTGTTTCTACATTTGGATCATGAGATAAATTAATCATCTCTTTTAGATGATCATTCAGAAGTGGTCTATTATGCATATTGTCATCTAGGATGTTGAACACTGTAGCCCTCGCTAGATGGTGATAGGTGGGTGTTGACTGATATAAATCACAGTCATTATCACCCTATAGAATATCAATACAGAAAAAGTATCAGTGTTTGTCTGATTCACATTTCATGGGAAAATTTATTATAATATTGATTACCGTGGCTAAGACAGCTCTTTGAGGGGAATGGCTCGCCTAAAAGCCGGTGGGGCATGGGGAGGGATCTTCACGCGCTTGTTGTTTCTGAGTTGTGTCTTCTCCTTGCTTCCCACCCATAAAAGTTTCTAGAAACTCTCCCTGCCATTGCAATCATTCTTCAAGATTTTCTAGTATTTTTCTCATTTGTTTCAATTTTTCATATCTATCATCTGTTTCTTTTTTTTCAAAATTTACTCGGGGTGTCACCCCAAACCATGCACCTCTAACATGACCGTATTTTTATGGCTACATCAAAGTCGTCGATAATAGGTATGCATCTTCTATAAGTGTAGATGATTCCTATGACTGTTGGATATACAAAAATAACTAATTATTTTTATGTAATAGTAATTTAAAACAAATTTTTTTATCGTCATGTCATACTTACACATATTTCCCACACTTTTTGTGTGTTATCATCTACTAGCTTTCCTTCCTTATTCACACGTGCCTGCTTCTATAGCACATGACATGGGATGGAAGTGACTTTAGTTTTAGACTATCAATCTACATATAAATATTGAAAGATAATTATGATGTTTTTTATTGGAACCTAACAATATTACTGTAAATTTAAAATATGTACCATTTTTTTTTCTAGTGAAGCGTGGCCCATCCTTGATTTACGATAGGGGTATGTTGGTTTTAATGAATGTTCCTTATTTTTAGTATAGAGTTGTTGTTTCATAAATGAAATATTGACAATCAAAGTGATGAATACACGTATCATCAAATAACGTATTATAACCTACAATGTACCTAAAACTTCTCATCCCCATGGCAGCCAATAAATGCATCCCATGCTTCTTGGGATGTCAGGTGAGCGTAGACAATGGGGGGTGTGGGTTTATTTTACCTTTGGAATCTTTTAGGTGACATTTTGTTAAAATAGTGTTAAAACCTTGATGAATTCTTCCTGAAAGCCTTATTACATAATTCTTGTGTGAATAGTCTACTACAAATGTTCTCTCCAATAGATTGAGAAGAGTAAGACGTTGTTTCATTATTTTACTTGCTAGTAAATTAATGAAAAAATATAATAATGTTACCGTAATTTCCTCCCATATCACACCTTTAGCCCGGACACAACATGGTGCCATGAATCTATGTCAATCGGCACATGTTGCTGAGTGACAACTCCAATGTAACTACTAAACAGAGCCCTGTTGGGATTCACATGTTGGCCTCGAGCATTCCATTCGACATCAAATTTTATGCCTTTTCTTTTTGCCTTATGAACATTGGATAACAATGTCAAACTACGACGCACCTGTGTTTTCTGAGATGTCGGTCCTCCATACCTAACCATTTCATCGATATCAACATCATCTATATGTTCATCTGAAATGGTAGAAACAACATGTGATGATGGTTGTTGGACCTCAACACTAGGAGCAGCAAAATGTTCAGAAACTTGTTGTTGCTCTGCACTATGAGCGGCCACAGTAGGAGCAGCAACAGCTTGAGAGACTATTTCAACCTCAAGGTTAGGTGCACCAGAACGTGCAGAAGTCATTATCTACAAAAGTGGTTGAACAATTAATTTAGATTACATAAATTCTGTAATGATAAGATAATAACATGAGATTACAAGATCTATGTTACAAACAAAATATAACTTGATTATTGAACTATCTATCTTTTTTTCAAAGGATTAAGTGATTTGAAACCTCTATCGACTATCCAAATCCCTTCATTGTGATCTCCTCTAACATAAAAAACATCATATACATTGGGACCGATGTGAAATGATTGCGACGTACCACTAAAAGGATCGTCCTTAACTAAATTTTCATCGGACCCTTCAGTATTTTCGGACGATAACAGAACAATCGACCACTTTCGGTTTGCAGGATCTAGATTATAAAAAACTTGTACCGCTTGTGATGCAATTATAAACTATTCCTCTTTGTACCCTTCTTTAATAAAATCATCTTTCACAAATCCCCATTCATCTATTTCAACACCACTGTTGTTATCAACCCATTTGCATTGAGAAATCGTCAATTGGAATGTCTTATAATCCAACTCCCATATTTGTTTGATAATTCCAATGTATGAAATATTTGAATAAATTAGATTTATATCCTTATTACCAGAAACATGCATCGCTTCAGCCATAAGTGTAACTCCACTATTTTTCATGGTATTATATCCATCATGTTCATCTGTATAGAAAGTATAACCATTAATTACATAACCATTGTAAGATAATTCATACACACTTGGTCTGGCAGCTATCCATCAAAGTCATTCTGAAATTGAATTCGGATTATCATCCAGCTCCTTAAAAATATGGTCCTAAAACCATCATATAAACTGGTGATTATGTGTATTTGATATCCATTTTCAGCCCTTGATGAATTTAACTGCCTAAGAATTTCTTTGCGAGTTTCAATATATGGAGCAACCTCCCAACTATTATACAAAACATAAAGGTGGGCCTGCTCCCGATCTGTAATACTGATTGTCACAACAACTCTTCCCGAAATTCCCTCACCCTCAATGCATCCAGTGTGACAGGATTTTGGGAGACCAATGCTTTCCACATCAGATAGGTAATCGGTACAAAATTCAATGGCTTCATCAACAATATATTACTCCACTATACAACCCTCTGTCCAACTTCAATTTTTGACATACCCTTTCAAAATCTTCATATACCATCCAACAGGGTACATCTATCTATATTGCACAGGACCAGAAAGTTGAATCTATCTCACCAACAGAATCATCAAATGAACCATCATATCCAATAATGATGGCGGGAAGAACATTTCCAATTCACCTAATATGATGACAATTTCTTTTTCTATAGCTAGAAATTTCACCAGGTCTAAAACATTGCTACATAAAGCTTTGAAAAAGAAACAATGTTTGGTTAACGTATGATGAACATTATTGGGAAAAATGAAACGTAAAGCTATAGGATTTTGATCTTGCATCAAAACGTGGTAGTCATTTGATTTCAAACCTTTTAACTTCAAATAATTCACTAACACAATGTTCCTGATATTTGATGAATATCCCTCTGGAACCTTTACATCATTAAATAAGTTGTAAAACTGATATCTCTCCTCCCTAGAAAGAGTGTAATCAGTTGGAGGAGGAAACATTTGATATTTACCCTTCACGAGAGCCAACTCTTCTCATATTCCCATGTCAACCATGTCCAACCTTGCTTTAATTCCATCATTTATTTTTCCACGGGAATACAACAATGTTTCGATAACACTGTCACATACATTTTTTTTCACATGCATCACATCAAGAAAATGTTTAAAGTACAAACAATTCCAGTATGGTAATTTAAAAAAAACTGATCTCTTTTTCCAACCGATTTACATAAGGTTTTTCTAAAATGGTTTACCAAAAATAGCATTCACATCTTTTACTTTCTCAAATAGCTGATCACCTATTAGTGGAGACGGTGTTGTGCGTTGCTCTGAACTTCCATTGAATGATTTCGTCCAAGATCAGTACTTATGCTGACAAGGTAGAAATCTACAATGTCCTAGAAACACAGATTTCGATGAATTTTTCAGCATAATTGATTCTGTATCTTCTTCTCACATGGGACACCCTTCAGTTCCTTTAATTCTATAGCCTGAAAATTTTCCATTAGTAGGGAAATCATTTATTGTCCCATACAACATCGCCCTCAACATGAAGTATTCACTTTTATAAGCATCATACAACACAACACCTGAATCCCACAATAACTTCAAATCCTCAATCAAATGATCTAGATGTGCATAAATATCATTACCTAGTTGTTTTGGTCCTGATATAATTATAGATAACATGTTGAATTTCTACTTTATGCATAACCAGGGTGGAAAGTTATAATTTACCAATATAACAGGCCTTGTACTATGAGTGATGGTTTGAAAACCAAAAGGATTCACTCCATCTATAGATAATGAAAGATAAAGGATTCTCATCTCTTTTCCAAATTCATGATACTCATGATCAATTTTCTTCCATTGAGGAGAGTCGGCCAAATGACTTAATTTCCCATCTTTATTTCCTTTATCTGTATGCCATGAAAACTGTCTTACATTTTCTTCACTTCCATATAGACGCCTAAACCTTGGAATGATTGGAAAGTTCCATACAACTTTAGTAGGATTGGATTCATCTTTATTGTATCGAGAAGCACCATACTTTGGGTATTTTGTAAGTTATTTTTTTTCCTTGAGAAATAATGTACATTCTTTCGGGAAGGCATGTATTCTTTAATAAATCATACCCATCGAGCGTAGCATTCTCTTAGCATCATATGTCTATATTGGGAGCTCATTATCTTCCAGGAGCATGTCATTCAAGAGAGAAAGTAGTTCCGTAAAACTGATATCACTCCATCCTTTTCTTTCTTTCAATTTATACAACTTCAGTATAGCTGACAATGATTAATATTTAGTGAAACCAACATACAATGGAATCTTTGTACAACTCTTTAACTTATCAAACAATTTTGTGCAATCACAGAGTTCATATTAAATTTCCTTTGACATTTTCTCAATACGATCTTCATCATCATTGACATCTGTAATCACATCCTCCATATGGTCTTCTTCATTATCCATATTTGTATTCATATCTGATGCACCATAAAATGCAGTTTTATCCCAGCCAGTAGCTACATTCACTTTTTCTCCGTGTTTATTCCAACATTTATAACTCCGATCTATTCTATGACATATCAAATGTTCTTCCAACTCCTCTAGAGTAAATAGTCTAGAATAACAACAACGTAGACACAGACTAAGGATTTGAGAGGGATATTTTGTGTGATCCTATGCAAACATGATGAACTCTTTCACTTGGTTATCATACTCTACTGTCAAACGATTAGCATCCATACAATATTTATTCATCTTTATCCTATTCGAATATCAAATATTAGAATTTATGGTTCAAATACATAAAACAAGAATTCCAAATATAGTAGAAGAGAACCACTTCCTTATACAAATAGATATTAATAGCCTAACCATTTCCAATATAGATTTGGAAATCAACAGAACTAGGATACACACCCCCCCCCCATCAAAATCAACACAGTTTCCAAACATAAGGGTTCATAGGGATAATCAATTGTGTCATAGATGGTAAAACTCACATGGAATGATCCTCTATGGCTCATCGTCCCCTATCGGGTCCACCCTTCTGCGGTCAACTAGTCTATCCTTTTATACCTCACCAACCTAAAATACACATGGATGAAAACCAGTAACCAACTCTATAAGTAATGAAAGGATTCTCATAATCTCTAAAAAATGGAATTCATTAAATATAATTACTTTAGATTCATTATAGTTTCCTCAAATCACCCCAGTCCAAACACAAGAATAATCAAGAATGATACATCTACCACTCCTAGGCCTCTTCCCTAAATTCAATATCATCATGCCTAATATTTTTGGTAAGCTCAAGTTACTTACTTTAAATCATAGGGGGGATAATCACTTGTGTCATAGATGGTCACCCTTGTTATTCCATATAAAATTTTAACAAATATTATTGACCTATCATCCCATTCAATCCTCACGAGTGTCTAATTACAAAATCCAGATTAAGTGTAATATCAAAAGAATATATGTTAATAAATTACCCCACATCCACTTCCCCACTAATCTGGTCATTCTCACACTATAATGGAATATTTCTTATGCTACAACCCCTTCTATATAATCTCATAACCATATTTCCACACATAAAAATGTCACAAACACCTAAAAAACCATATCCACATCACAACCACACATCACATCCTCATCACAGTATGATATTGTAAACATGAAGGACAAAAACACCATACTCTCCACCAAAAATGCACAACACCCATTATGTATCCACACTAAATACACATAATAATTTCAATAAGAATATATATACACCAAAACCTAAAATAATTATAGTTCATATATATACACCCATTGTGATCCATTACAACTCATAATAAGTGTGAAGAGGGAGAAGGGAAGAGGGAGTGGTTCTAAATGTGTTCCCTATATAACCTAGATATTTAGAAAAACAATAAGAACCAAAGTACCCAAATGGATTTCAAACAGGTTACTCGACTCTAGTGGTGGTGCGTAAGAAATAATAAGAAAATATTATAAGTATATAGTCACACATAAATCATTCCTAAGGGTTTACACCAAACTAACACTACAAACACCCTAATCATCCATTTCCTTGTTACTACCACCCTCTTATAACCACATACATTATAATGCCACAAATAATCCCCAACAAATCGCATAATCATCCATGTCAACATTACCAACTTCTCATTTCATTTAACATTATAATTTCTTGGATTTTTATTACAATATAAATTTCAATTGTTAACCATTTTAATGTAAAACCAATCATTAAATCACTACCCACTATAATCCATTCGTTAATCATTAATAAAATTTATTCTATATTTAACCATTTATTGAACATAATTATTCCAATCATTATCATTAATCATTTAAAAACCCATCATTTATCATTTCCAATCCATCACCCATTACAATTTTCATTTTTTCCAACCATATTCCATGCCAAAAAGAAACTATAACACCACCCAATTCATTACCTACCTTAAGTGACTATAAAATAATGAAATGTGATTATAACATATTGTTAGTATTATGAAATTTCTTTCACAACATAAACAATAAACCACTTAGAAACAACACCAATAAATCCATACATATATAAAAAATATTATGGAACTTCATAACTCACATGCAAAACTCCTTATTCAGTTTAATTTCCTTTAGTGTAATTCATTATAGGTTTTAGGTTAATCAGTATTATCCATCCAATGGAAACAAAATAACATGATAATTCCACAATTAACACATATTAATGAAGGATAAATTTCATGTCCCCAACCTAAACTAATGATTTAACAAATATTTCATAATAATGAGAAGAATAGTCAAATAAAACAAGACTTAACACATGAGGGTAATCTAAAAGCATTATGTATGACCATTAACCATTAAAAATATAACAAAAAAAAATACAAAACCGACTCAGCATTGTTGTCACATCCTTCCTAAGAAGAAAGTTCAAGAAGAGAATCAAGAAGAAGAAAGAAAAAAATAACCTTAGAGGAGGAGAAGTAGGGAACCTTCTATGCTACGTCGGGAGGGGAAGGAACGACCACCATAGGGGGAGGTGCACAAGAGGAGCTGAAAAACATTGATAAATGGAGGATTAGGGTTCATGGGAAGTAAGTTCGTGTGGAGAGGAGGATAGGTAGGGTTTTTAGGGAGTAAGATCTGCCAAAGGGGTTGGAGGGGGGGATAAGGAGAAGGGATAGCGGTAGAGGTCCAGAAACGTGAAGATCGAGGGGCGGCGAAGGTCTGGTAACATGAAGATTGGGGGGAGGGGAGTTTTCTCAGGGTTACAGTACCGCTACAGATTTTGGGCACGATAAAAACAGGAGACTGTGCTACCGATTTTATAAAATATGGGACTATAGTTTTATCAGTGCTAAAAAAGCGCTGATAAAGGCTACCTTTATCCGCGCTAAAATTTTAGTGCTGATACACGGACTCTTTATCATCATTTTTTTTCTTAGTGCTAATATAAGGTCGCGCATCCCTTTCCCATTTTTGTAGCAGTATTTTATGTGATTCCCTCCTCAATACTTCTCGATAAACAAACTTGTTTTAAGGGAACTTTCTGAATTCTTACATAATTTCAAGTGCACTATATCCTCTATTTTAAGACATAATTATATTTACAAAATAATTATTTTATTATCAAAACTGATTTGGTTCAAATCAGGTTTTATATAAAATATTTTTTTGTTTTTTATTTTAAAGGCTCTATAGTATTTTCCTTATAATCGCACAAAATGTTTTAATGATAAAAATTTTTAAATGATTTTCATACATGTTGTAACTTCTTCTTGATATAACATACTATGGTACATTCCTATTTTCCCTTATTAATGTCCATGTATAATTTATTTCCTTCCTTTCATGGTCACTTTTTTGATACGACCCTTTTTTATGCTTTATGACATGATTGTGGTACCCATTTCATTCCATGGGTAACCCTTATATTTATGTAAGATAGATTATGTATGATTCATTATCTTGAAAAAATATTCATGAAAATTTAATATGGGTGCACCCATATAGCACTCTAATTCATTGAGTAATGTTGAGTCTCATGAGATGTTATGTGTGATGGTTTTGGTGGTTAGCCTTGGCTTGTGCTACCATGTGCAACGGTCTTAGAGGTTAGCCTCAACTCATGTTAAAGACATGTTTTATGTTGTTTCCACATTATTATTACTTCATGTTTATATGATTCCAAGTTTCTATGTAATGATTCTATATGTTACCTTCCCTTTTATATTATCATGTCATCCATTCTATCCCATGTGTTAATTCTTTGTTTTTATAGGTATTCCCTTACTAGGGTATTTAGTTCATCCTTTTGTTCATGTGTTCCCTAGAGTACCCTAAGTAGATGTTTGACCCCAATGAAAGTTAGGATATCAATTTGAAGATTAAATAGAAAAATGTTTTATTTAGTTACATATTTTTTGTTTTATATACCTAGTCTTCCCAGACACTAGACTTTACGATCCTTTTCTTGTACTCTAATGCATAATTATGCTTAAAATCATGTAATGTTATATGTAAAAGGCTAGGGTCGTTATAACTCAACTACATAGTGTGTGATCTGAATTACACATCATTTATAGAATATTAAATGGCATGTAACTCTGAATACATGGCGTTTACTATTGTTCTACCTGGAAAAAATCGTTGGCACCTCCTGATGAGATCCTTGATTTAATTTTAATAATAAAACTATTATTTTATGTTTGATATGTGAGAAATGATAAAGGAGGAACCGATCTTGAAATTCAAATTGCAACAAAGATTAAACATGAATTTACATAATAAATTACTTAATTGTAGAACATAAAAGATTTATTTAAATAATTATAAATGAAAATATACCCACTTTGATACAACTTGTAGGTTCGGGGTGCAATAGAATCCCCAGATGGGCAGTTCCAAACAATCATTTTTCCATATTCAATGAACAATATGGGATCAATACAATGATGAACACCATTTTCCACGGAATTGAATCAAGTATTTGGGAAAATTAATAGAAACCTATAACCAAGAGAGTGTGTCAACATATTTTGTTTATAATTAATTTAATATAATTAAAAAATTTCCTCCAAGGAAATTCTTTCTTCATTAATGAATTCAAACACCAATATGCAGGGCACCTTCATTACCTTATATAGATAAACCGTAGATATCCTCTTCCAGTGATCCACATGTGCTTCCCAGATCTTTGGAAATCGTCAACGGAGTCTTTGAGTGATAGCACGGAAGATCATTCTATTTGCATCGTCCACCTTTGATCTCCTTGAGAACTGCTTCCAATGAATTATCCTTAATCCAGTGGAGGAGGACCACTATGGTTCTTAAGAATGTTTGTGGAGAATTAAAAACTCTTTAGGCTCAAGATAAATTATCCAAATTTTTGTGCACAACACGATTGGCTATCCTATGGGTTTTCCCTTGGTTAATCAAAGAATAATGTAACCAAAAATTTCATTCATCGGGTAATCCTAAAAATAATTTTCGTATGAGCCTTAATTATTTTATTAACTAAGAGAAACCCCCCAAATTAAATTAGAACATTAATTTTATTATTTATTTTCATGTTCTTAACTTGAAAGTTACAATTAAATATTATTTTAATAAAATCATATTTAATATTATTATTTCTCAGTGGACACAAAACATGGTCTGTCAATCCCCCTAAATATTTATCAGGCCTTGAATAAAAACTATTTATTTATTAAATAAAAATAACTACATTATTAGCTGATATATAAATAAATATTATATTTAGTAAAAAATAAAAAATATTTATTTATGAAATATTCTATCAGTATTATATTCTCTCAAATAACTAGAAAAGAAATAAATGATATTAGGAATATATGAATAATTATTAAATCACAATTGGGAATAATATTTATTCAACTTTTTAAATAATAAATTATTTAACTAAGATTCTGAATTCACTTAGTGTGTGACCTTCTAGGCCTTTTTCTCAGTGTCATTAGGCGAACTTCTCTAAAGTCCAAGGTTAGCATTTAGCAACATGCCAAGGCACCCATAGAGATAGATGTTAATACTAAAATGACAGGTCACATCATATGAATGCCTACCATGTAATATAATCCCTTTGTCTCATTATCTCCAATCTTGTGGGTTGTATGCAAGTTCCATCAACCCAAGTGCTCAATTTCTTATTCTTTGACTTCTTGAAAATTGAAATTTACAATAGAAAACTGTGGCCATAGATTTATTTAGGCTATATTGTTTCCATAAAGGGGCCTAAGATATCAACATCGATTATGGAACAGAAGGGATAAATCCTTTCTCAAATTATTCAATAATATGGTATTACTCGTGACGCACCCAACATATCCTACATCATCGTGAACATATGTCGACATGGGTTTTTCCAATACATCTAAGTACGCAAGTCATAATACTCATTAATAATAATATTATAGTCTAAGTACCAATACATACACCCACAGATTAGAACATCCAATGACACTTATAAATGTGTATTTTCTACTAGTGGGTATCTTTCTCATAATATCCTCCTAAACATTACCAAGGGAGTACACCATGAGAAGGCACCTAAAAGTCCTAAGAGTCTCTACCACTGGTTTCATGTATCATATGTGTCACTTTAAATTATATTATTTGGATATAGAACATATATTCAAGAATAGTGCCATGGTACTTCTAGGGTCACATCATAGTAGGGATCCAATATAACCTTTTAGTGCAACAACTACTCTTAAGAAATTATTGCATATAATGTCATGCAGAAGGACAATAAATATGTGATAAAAAATTTATTAATATCCATCTGATGGATATATTTTTATTAATTCTTTAATTTAATTAAATTAATTATAAGAAAAATATGTTGATCATTTCTCTTGGTTCTGGGTTTTTATTCCTCTTCGTAAATCATTTCTTGATGCCATGCATAATCATATATATCCAAGCCCCCTCATCAAAACTGAACTCGCAAGTGGAATCTTATTTTATATCATATTTACTATCTCATGGAAAATAATTATTAGTCCCTTACATTTCCTTTAAATATAATTATAAATTATAATATAAATAAAATTCATATCGGAATTTTTAAAAAAAAAAGACACTAACCACAATGTAGTGTCGTATGTTGCGGACAAGTTGTCATATATGGAGATCATTGTATATCTACTTATAAACATAAAAAATTTTAATATTGGGGACAGTATCATCCAATATAATATAAAAAAATTATATTTAAAGTATAAATTAAATAATAAATAATATTACTTACCAAATTTCATTGATGTATACGAAATGTAAAACAGCCGACCCTATGTGTGACTTCCTACCTCCCTCAATTCGAACACGTAGATGATTACCTACTCCAAAAATTCTCTCATATATAGTAGGATCATAATCCATCCCATTCCTAAGATGATATATATTCAGGTTGATGTGAGAAGAAAGGCTTATTGAAAATATTAAGATAATCTTTATCCATATTTCTCTTTCATAGGTTGTGTAAAAAATGATGAACCTGTTCTTGTATAAAAATCCGCCATGCCTCCTGGATAAGAACTATAATGTTATCATCAACCAGAGACCATATATTCTATAATATAATTAAAAAAATCATGTTACTTATTAAATAAATTTAAAATAAAATATATTATTTATTAATTAATAATACTATGGTCAAACATATGATATCGAATGGAAATGGGAACCTGATCCCATGACACCCATGGTGTAGAAAAATAAATTCCTAGAATTACACCAGCCTACCCAATAAATAAATACAAAAAACTATGAAAATAAACACAAATAATCAAAATATTATTACAAAAATTAATAAAAAAACATAAAATAAAATAAATACCTTAAAAAATTGAACATACATATGTAAATGGTTTTCAAAATAAATAGATATACATATCTATGGAATAGGGTCCAAAATCATCAATCTATTAAGACCACAACCCCACCTAATAAGTAGGGGTATAATAGCATCCTATAGAGAGATGAATCAGGCTCATCATTGGGAATTCTGGCATTAGTGAGATAATGAAATAGATCATCAGAAGAATCTATAACAATATAAATAAAATAATCTTACCTATATATAATTTCTAATTAAAATATCAAACAAAAAAATTAATAAATACAAGAATATAATAATTACTTTTATATAAATTACAAAATATAATTATACAACCTATAAATATCTGTTCATATAGAAATCAAATATAAAAAAATAATAAATACCATGAAGAATAAAATATTATTACCTATAAATATTTTTTAATTCAAATATGAAATATAAAAAACCAATAATTACAAGAATTAGTACTTTAATAGAATATATTAATTGGTCCATATATCTGTAACAAACAATATTACTTGTAAATAATTTTTAATATCCATATTAAATATAACAATACTAATAAATACCTGAATATAATACATCATTATTCATCTTCTTTCTTATCTTCATCGATGAAAATTTCATCATGTTCATCTTCAGCAACGTCAACTTCTATTTGAAATTTATTTCGAGTATCCCTTATTTCATTATCAACATTATCAATATCAAGGACCCTTAATTGGGGGGTTTCATTATTGATATTTATATATCAACGGGAAAGATATATATTTAGGGGTATTCCTTGAGAAATTTTAATTTGTTTTACTTCTACAAAACCATTTTAATTTTCAAGAAAAACATTTTCATGATATTTCATTTTTATTACACTCCAAAAATCATTTAAATATCTCAAAAACACCATAATTTTCATAATAAATTGTATGTATTTTATGAGCCAAAAAATTGTTTATTTGTGGCAAGAAAACTTTTATATTTAATTTTAACCACTCCATATCACGTATAAACATTCCACCATGATTAGTGTCAAAAAAATGACATTTAAACATTTTTACATAATTTTGTCCCAAATAACATAACTCAATTATTTCATCATGCATACCATAAAAGTCAACTTCACTTTCATTATAATGATATCCTTTCAAAGAAACACCCATATTTATTCATTTATTTGTTTCACCATATAGGTGTGTGTTGAATTGAATTCCATTAACCACATACCTCTTATAATATTTTACCCATTTTGATGGAGAATTTTTTAGCACACATAATCAAATATCAATTTCAATTTTATTATATGTTTCCTATAAATAATCATAAAAATATAAATATTAGATATTATTAAAAAATTGATTTAATGTTCCATTATAAAAAACTTAACTTATCATCATTTGAAACCAATATTAAAAATTATATTGATAACATAATTCCTGAGAAATACGGGTAATGTGTATAAATTTATTTTTAATATGGTCATTATATAGTCTAAAAAACAAATAATGTAAATAAATTTATCTATTAAAAAAATTTAAAAATAATAATAATAAGTAGTACATACTTCAAAAATCATGCCATTTATTCACAATTTAGCAGAACACATGTATGTGCTCTGTGCAATTGTTCATTTGAAAGACATCATTCTTGATAACCACTAAAACCAAGCTCGAGTTGATTAAAAATTGATAATTGATGGTCTGTAATATCATTAAAAAAATTCTCATTTCCACCCATAAAATTTTGTTTTGAAGGATATTCAAATTGAAAATTATAAGAGAATAAATTTTAAATTCACATCCTCCAAGAATGCTTCTACAATTGTTCATCAACCGATGCTTTGTTATATACTTTATTCTTTAATTTTTTCATACATCTCTAAAATGGGTACATCCATCGAAATTATAGTGGACCTATATATTTAGAATCATATGGAAAATAAAATATTAAATGTTCCATTGAGTCAAATAAGGTTAGTGGGAAACGTTTCCCAAATTTTCATAAAATAAAAAAAAATCTTTTTCCAGCACACTAAATGCATCACAATATAATGTTTTCACGCAAATATCTTGGAATAAATATGATATTTTAGTCAACATATCCCATATCAAAGAATTAAAAATCCCTTTAAGACTAACATAAAGTATTCCTTACATTATGAAATGGTAATCATGAAATTTGAACCTAGTAATATGTCCATTTCTGATGAAATGAGAAAAATTAGAAGCATAACCATCTAGTTATCTCAAATATAAAATCCATTAATAGGATAAAAAAATTATTTAGAAATTGTATAAGGTAATTTTGGATTTATTATTATTTTTTGATATTTCATCTTAAAATAATTCAAGCTTAGGATGCGTTCAAATTTGAGAAATATCTAATCATTCCTTACATTATATTTGGCCTTATCAGGTGTGTCCAACATGGTATAAAATATGTTATCAAAAAAATTCTTCTCAATATGAATAATATCTAACATGTGATGATCCCACAATTCAGAACTATATAAAATATCCGAAAAAATACATTATTTTGTATAATTATGATTGCTTCTAAATCCATTTATTTTTTTTCATTTATAGTTGGTCCCAAAGTAACAATATGTAATGAAGAGACAATGGATTTTACCAAAATACTTAAGAGAACTGATGGAGGTTTAACTCTTTCAATTCTACCTTTTTTAAATTATTTATATCCCTTCAAAAAAGGTGATCCGTTGGAAGAAATATACAATGATAGTAAAAATAACTAGTTTTCTTCCATTTTCAAGCATAAAAACATTGTTCTTAGCCATGCAACATAGAGATGATTTTAGACCATGTGTAATCCATTAAAATAACATAATATATACTAGAAATTCACTAATTTTCCACATTAATGAAACCTTTAGTTTAAAATTATAATATGAAACTATATCATATGTAGTTACACCATCCTTCTATAATGAAATTAACTCATAAATTATTGGGTTAAAATCAACATCAATATTTTTTTTTATGTCTTGGAATTAATAGAATCAAATATATATATATATTCCCTTCATTAACAACCAAGGAAGTAAGTTGTATGGAGTTTTGAAAATAGGCCCACAATAATATTGACTTCTATAAGAACCAAATGAAAATAAGCCATTAATATAAAGACTAAACCATATGTTATGAGGTTTTGAAGAAAAAACTATTCATCTAATCAAATTATTTCCATGAATCACTATCCCAATGATGATTTCATCCTTTAGTGATGGAAATATTTGATTTATTCTATGTTATCAATGTATCTATGTGGAAATACATAAATAGACATTATAAATTGTGTGTAATTGGAAAATACCTCAACTGTTCACCGGAAATATCGAATTTCCTTATTGTACCCATTTATACATCAATTCTATAAAGGTTGTACAATTAAATAATGATTCATAATCATCATAATATAATATGTAGTTATTTGAAAATTCATAGATCCTCTGATAATGAAGACCCAAATTATACACCAGTCACATACTTTGATTGAAACTTATAGGTAATGTATTTCTTTTCAGAATCAAATATTTAACCACAGAAAATATTTTATAGAAGAAAATATTTAACATTCCAAAATATATATTTTAATATCCATGAATTTGATAATAGCTTCAAGTATTCTTATCTAGAATCTCGAATATATTTCCTCCTTAGAATATTTCAACAGATGTAAATTTGAGTTGGTTCAGATTAAAGGTTTGGAATATCATTCTAATTTATTTTTTCCTGAATAGGCTAAATATTATCCTCACGTACTAAATTTAGAAATGATGGATCCAGAGCTATTTTTCCTTTTTTTTTACTGAATTCTGTTCACCAGGTTGATAGAAAAAAATATAATATTTCCGAAAGCCAAAACACAATAGATGAAGTCCAATATTTTCAATCATTTTGAATCTCCAAAGATACCATTTCTTACATGGGAATTTAATTATTCATTCATAAATTAATTCTCAATTTTATGATATAAATGATATTAATGTTTCAATACCCTTAATGTTGATAGGATTTTTACCAGAATTCGTTGATAAATGTTCGATGATTTGTCCAATCACGACCATGTATTAAAAATCAGTTTGTACTTTCTGTGTCCATAATTATCTATAAAAAATAGTAATAAGTATAATTATTTCTCATTATGAGTAATTATAAATTATTATTTTATTTTAATTATTTCAAATAAGTATTTCATAAATATCTTTTATACAGTTTATTATAAATTATCATGATTTACTAATATTTACAAATTATTAATAATATTTAGTAATTATTACTAGTATTTTATAATTATTACTAATATTAAAAAAATATTTGTTAATTATTAAAAATTATTTAATGATTATTTCTAATTATTATAATTAATATTGCCTTTATACTAATTATTAAGAATTTTTAAAATTTGTTAGTATTGTTTATATTTTTTACTAGGTATTGCAAATGTTTTATAAATTATCGACAATATTTTTTAAGGTTTACTAATTGATAAAATTATTTATTAATTAATAATAATTATTTATTAATTATAAAATAATTTTTAATAAATATTAGTAATTTTTAATAATTACTATTATTTCATATATTTTCTTTTGTAATTTATTAAAAATTATCATAATTTCCTAATATTTACACATTCTTAATAATATTTATTAACTAACGCTAAAATTTACTAATTATTACTAATGTTGAATAATTAATTAATAATTATTGTAACTTATTTAATGATTGATAAAAACTGTTTAAAATATTACTAAATTTATAATAATTATTAATTATCACATATTTTTAATAACTGTTAGTATTTTTTATATTTGTTTACACGGTATTACAAAATTTGTACTGAGAATCAATGACTAATTTTTCAATAAATATTACATATTTTTCATTGAAACTATTTTTTCATTAAAATTATTTTTTTAACATTTTTTTATAAAAAAAATTATTATAAAAAACATTTTATTTAAATTGGTTTTCACATTATTTTGATAAAACACCCATTTATATTTTATTTCATACTTTATATATATCACATGATTTCTTAATAAAATATATATACATCAAATATGTTTTTACAATTTTTAAAAAAATTATACATATCAAATATATATATATATATATCAGAAACCATACATATTAAACAATTATATATGCATATTCGCATGTTAATAAATATATTACATGATTTCTTAATCAAATATATATACGTCAAATATATTTTTACATGTTTTAAAAAAAATATACATATCAAATCTATAAACACATACTTACATATATATATATAACATACATTTTATTAAACGTTTATATATACATGTTCTCATGTTTATATATATATATATATATTACATGACTTCTTAATCAAATATATAAAAAACAAATATATTTTTACATATTTTTTAAAACAAATATACTTATCAAATCTATATATGCATACATACATACACATATATATCCACCAAAATCCTAATATGTTTTTAAAAATATTTATATATATATATATATATTCCCATGTTAATATATATCCAAATTTTTACAAAAATATATTCATATGTTTTAAATAAATTTAAACCAATCATAATATAATTATCAAACATGGTATAACATCATGACCACAATTTAAGCATTATCATAATTCATCGAATAATATATCATCATAAGCATGGAATAAAAATGACCAATTAAATAGATTTATATAAATTCTATAAACTTTTATATAAATATCTAACATCCCTAAAAAATTCCTTAATAATCATATGTCCAACAATAAAATAAAATAATAAACTTTTAGTAACCCAAAATACCAAACTGAAAAATATCATAAATTTAAAGGATAAACATTGAGGAAAAGGCATCAAATCCAAGAGAATGAACTCATACAAAACCGGTGGACATCCAAATAGGAAATAACAAACATTCCTTAACCCTAAATACTAAATAAAACATAAAAATAAGATAATTTTTATGACCAAGGGTTTGAATAAACTAATTCTTACAAGATTGAATGGTAAATCGCAAAAAATAATGACAGAGGAGTAAGATGAGTCTATACCTAGGGGATTAAAACCTAAATTTGTAATAAATAAGGTTTGACTGATGATTTTAGGGGCGTTTTGTTCGAGGGTTTCATGATAGCAACAGGTTCACAACTGGGAAAATTAAATCGGAGGGGAGGGGAGGAGAAAGGATGTCACATTATTTTAATGAATTTTTATTTATGAAAGGTTAATAGTGATGGAAATTTTTTTTGCGATGATAAAGGTTATTTTAGAGGACCTTTTTGTGATGGATTTCATTATTAATTGAAAAAGGTCATTTCATGTTGACTATTAGTGATAGATATAATATTCAATTGCTATTAGTCATCGCAATTAATGTTTCCCATAGAATGGCATGCACATATGCTAGAGATATTTGTGATGAGTTACATTCCTAATCATAATAATAATAAAGAAAAAGTTATTTTTGATGGTAATTTTTTTCCTCAAAAATAAGTGTTTGTATAGGGATATTTGTGTTAGGTCTCTCCCCTTTTTCAATTACCCATTTTTAGTAGTTCTATCAATATATACATTCTGTTTCTCCCCTTTCTTAGTCTAACATTTATAACTTTGATATATTCCATGATAAAACAAATGTATTTATCACTCTTCTAGACTAATTTTTCTTAAACAGCAATAATGTAAACACAAAGAAGGGATTTTAGAAGGGTTATATGCATGCTTCATTACAAACATGATGAACTCTTTTACTCTATCCACGTAATCTTTTGTCAAGCAATTAATGCCCATCCATTTTCAATTCATATCCATCCTATAAGGTTCATAAAATACTCATTTTGTAATAAAAATAAATAAATACACATTTGGTATTCATAATCAAAGTAGAAAATTATAGATTCTTCTATTAAAGGGAACCCAAGATTTTAATTTTATTAATGATTATTCAAAATAAGTTATCATTTTACAAAAGTGTGACATGAAAAGAAACAACCTAGGGTAAATATGTGGATGTTGGTTTATGTTATTAATTTTACTTTTTGTGGGACAACAATGTTGTAATTCTATGAGGGTTTCTATAAATTTTCTAGGTGGGAGTCCAACAAGTGGTATTATTTGTTGTTTTTTTAATTTCATCACTTGGTACGTGGTGGTTCTGGTCATGTTTCAATGATAGGGTGCTTAAGAACCAAAGTTAATGATCATTTATCAGTTGACAAAACAATCAAATTTTTGAAGAAGTTTCCTAGTTTTATCAATAGAAAACCTTATCTCAAACTAATGATTATATTATAATCCTATCTATCAGGGATCTGCTTAAAACAAAACTCAACCTAAGTGGAACCAACGAAGACAATAAAATCAAGAAATATGTCATAGTGGAAACTGGGAGCATGGTTTAAACATTACATAAGCTGATATAGATGTCTTGAATGAGGTCGGTATGGGGAAGAAACTACTATGAGTGAAAATTTACACAAATGGGGAACTATGAACGAAAAATAAGGTGAATTAACCTACTTAATAATGATCTCAAACAATATATTATGCACATTCACTTTTGTACTATTTTTATATTAAGGAATTTTTTAATTGAACATGAGGTTAGTGGTTTTTATTGTAAAATGTATATCATATATTTTCACAAAAATGAAAATTTTAAAGGATTGGGGGTCTTTTTCATGTTAATGGAAGAAAATGGAAGAAATTTTTTATTTTAATCCCTGCATGAAGGATACCTATAACTTGGATTCTTCTCCCTCACATTTTATGTTTGATCCAAACCCTTTCTCCAAAATTACCTTTAGATGTGGAAGGAGGGATAAATTTCAAGTGAATGACACTTATTAGTTTCCAAATGTCACATATGATTGATTTTATGATATCTTATATGATTAGACAGACAACATACAAAAAATAGTGAGAAATTGAAATCATAAATGACATTTGTCCAATGAAAAGTATTAGCCACCTGAACCTAAAATCAAAAGAAAACAACAAGGCTAGGAATAATCAAGAAGACTGGAAGTAGTGTGAGTTTGAGGGTGAACCAAGAGATTACCCCACTTGATGAGAACATTTTTTTGACTGATGGAAGTAGTGTGTGATGGTGGTTTCATATCAGGTATGCATGAGGGAGGTGACGTGCATCGAGGGTAGTATCACAAGGATAAAGACATTGATAAAGGAGAACACATGATGATGACTAAAGATATACATTTTTAAATAAAGTTTATACATCAATATAAACCGATTTACATGAAGTTATAAAGAATATAATAATAAAATATTCACAAATAGAATTACCATAAATTAGTACAGAATAAGATCGTAAAATATTTTTTAGGCATGAAGTATTTATAAAAAATGATTTATATTAGAAAATAATACAACATGAATTTATTTTTAAATTGATCAATACTGTTTTAAAAAATAATATTCATTCTATTTAATGGTGAAATCTATATAAATTGGAAAAATTAAAATTCCAAAATACTTTTTATAATGTTTGATGGGGTAATAAATAAATATTTTAACCCGTATAAATTAAATTAATATGATAAATTTAATAGTTGGAAATATTTAAAAATCTAATTTATATTATATATTTATTATAGGACTCTATGGATGTTTTTTATAAATATATCAATATTTAAAGTATATAGTATCATAATAAAGAAACAAAAATAAGTGTCTAGTTTTAAGGATGAGTCATACAGAGCAATGGATCCGGGATGGAGGGTATGAGGATTATATAATAAGGAGGTATCATATACAAACCTATGATAAGGGGATGTATAGGTAGATCGAGAAAAAATAAACATGAGAGCAATGGAGAGTGTGAAGTAACAATGGATCTAGGAGAGGGAGATTGGGTGGAGAATCAGTGAGGTGGATCGAGGTAAAATAAGATCACTCCCATGTGACATTCAAATCCATTGAGAAAATGAAAAACCACCAAAGAAGAACTAAAAATATTGAAACAATGAAAGATCTTGAATAGAGGATCATAAGTCACAAACTGTGGGTTTTGAATGTGAAGGTTCATTCGAGGAGTTTAAGCGAGAGCAGTGGTGATGTATCAATTCTAGGAGATCTTTAATGGTGCGAGTGATGGGGTCCTATATTAGGATTCTATTTAAAATATCATAATGGTTTTATGAGTGTTTTTTAAAAACACTTATAAAGAGCCAAATTTTTCAGCACTAAAATAGAAAGTGCTAATAAAACCACTATTTATTAGTGCTACCCATTAGCTCTGATAAAGATGAGTCTTTTCAGCACTTTCTATTTTAGTACTGACAAAACCAATATTTATTCGTGCACTTTGGAAAACGCTAAAACAATATAAAATAAATTAAAAAAAATATTAAATGAATATATATATATATAATGAATTAATAGTAAAAAATGTAAAAAATTAATTAACATTCTTAATGAATATATAATCTTAAATGCATGAATATTATCAATTAGTATAATTTAATAAACTAAAATTAATATAATTAAAAAATAGTAAAAAATGAAAGAGTTTTTAAAATTTTATAAATTATTAAAAAAATTAAAAATGAATATATATTAAAATGAAAGAAAGAAATATTTAATATATATATTACTACCATAATTTAAAACCTTAAATGTTAATGAATAAATATGTATAAGTAAATATTAAAAATGAATAAATTATAAAATATATTAAAATAATAAATTTTAAAACTTAATATATTATAAATAAAATTAAATAAATAAGTAACAATATTAGCGAATAAATATTACTAAATAATATTTAATGATTTATTTTTAAAAAAGAGTGAAATTTAATAATTAAAGTATAAGTAGATTGAAAATTTATAATAAAAATGAACTAGTGTTATTAATTATATATATTATTAAAAATAGTAAAAATTATTATATGTTAAAATGAAAATGAATACGTATTAATTATATAAATTAAAAAAATATTTAAAACATTAAATGTTTATGAATAAACATGTATAAATTAACATTAAAATGGATAAAATTTCAAAAAAATTAAACAATGAAAAATTGAAAATGAATACATTGAAAAAATATTAAAAAAATACAATTATTAGTGAATAAATAATATTAAAAATGAATAAATTTGAGAAAAATATCAAAATGTAAAAAATAGTACATATTGTATAAAAATATAAAAAATTAATAACATTTATCAATTAGAAAAATAATATATATTAACTATATTATGTTAATAAATATAATTCTAAAATAAACATTAAAAATTGAATAAATTGTAGAAGCATTATGTGTGTTTGTGTTCTATATAAAAATGAATTAATTACGTATATGTATATGAGAAATTAATGTAACACACATTTGATATATGTTCAATTGAAAAACCAAATGAAATTTATTTAAATTTCCATTACACAATACAATTAGTTAATATTTTTAATTAATATTAATTTTTTCTATAGACCATTTTTCACCAAATATATGACTTATTTAATGTAAATATAAATATATTTGTATTATATAATTCATATTTAAGGAAATTTTATATATATTGATATATATATATATATATATGAATATATTTCTATTTTAAATATATTAAATATATTAATGAATTATTATGTATATAAAACATTTAAAATGAATAACATACAAAAATATTAAAAGAATAAATATTTAAAATATATAAATTATAAAGAAATAAAAAAACATTTAACATTATTAATGAATATGTAATATTAAATGAATGCATTTTAAAAATGAGTGAAATTAAATTAAAATATTAATCAATTAAAAAAAATTTAAAAATGAATAAGAGTTTAATTATATAAAATTTTAAAAAATTAAAATGAGTATATGTTTAAATAAAAATGAATATATAATAATTATATAAACTACTACTATATTAATGACATTAAATGTTAATCAAGAATTATAAATAAATATTAAAAATGAATAAAATTAAAAAATATCAATCAAATAAAAATTAAAAATGAATAAATTACAAAAAATATTAAAAAAATTATTAATGAAATAATTATTACTGAAATAATTATTAATAAAAATGAATAAATTAAATAAATAAATTTATATATATTAATTATAAATAGTAATAAATAGTATATATTAAATATAAATATACTAAATGAGTAAAACATAATAATTAAAAACATATTATGTTAAATATTAAATATTAAATATTAATAAATAAAAATATAAAACGATAATATTAACAATATATATTATTTGTGTATGTTTTTCTTTATAAAATTGATTTAATTTTTTATATGTATAAATGTGAAATTTTTATATGACATATTAAGTGTAACTTATTCAGTCAATTTTTTTAAATAATAATTAATTTTTTATTATTTTACATATATGTTAAATTGAAAATACTAATATCTTTAATAAAACAAAATGTCTTAATTAGTAAATATTTTTTAATTAATATTAAATATTTTTAACTAAATTAATATTCCATTTTTTACTAAATATATTAAATATAAATTTATATGATTTATAATACATATTTTTTATTATATAAATCATATTTAAGAATATATATATATATATATAATTTTAATTTTTTATGTCATTTTTAACTAAATATCTTATATATCAAGTGAAAATATATGTTTTCTCATACATAAATCATATTTAGCAAAATAGTTTATATTTGTATCAATAGAAATATATTTATATATTGAAATGTGATTTTTAATGATATAATTTTTAATGGAATATACCCATTATCATTGCTTTTTTTAGCACTGATAAAGGTTTTGGTTTATTGCTGGTTTAATAGAATTGATTATTTCCCAAGGATCAATAAATAAAATTAGAGACAACATCAACAACATGTATTAAGAAAAAAATAGAGGGAGAGAGAGGGAGGACCTCCATGATGAAGTTCGAAGGTAAAGGCAATGCTTTGGGTAAAACATCCATTAACCCATATCTGGAAAGAAACTGGAGTAATTCACCACAAACTAACATCCACCCATTTAAAATAGAACCCTATTTTATAAAGAAAAAACTAAAAGAAGACCATTCCATTGTATCATATGCTTTAGAAATATCTAGTTTCTCTACTATAAATCCTCTATGAGAAGAATAATGAGTCCCTATAGAATTGAAATTTCATGATCCACAGTCTCATTATCATAGAAAAACTGTTTGGGAAAAAGTGCACTTTTATTTTTAAAAAATATTGACAGTATCAGACTTCAATGATGATTGACCAAATTTTTGAGAAAATATTGAAGGACACACTACATAGGCTAATAGGTATGAATTGTGAAACCCTAGAAACCTGAAGGGCCTTCAGAATAAGAGTGATCAATATATAATTGAGGGAACTAATGTTAACCTAGAATGTCCATAGATCCTTCATAAGTCAAATAATATCTGGTTCCATAATATTCCAGAACAATTGAAAAAAAGCACATGAAAAACATAATTTACAAGTGATTTTGTAGCATGAGTCTTCTAAAGTGTTATAAGAACTTGTCCATTAGTAATATATTGAGAAATATGAGTATTAATTGTAGATAAAACCACTATGGAGATATAGGCAGTGACATCAGATAGAATAGAGGATCCCTTAGAATCATAAAGAGTGTTAAAAATCCCAAAATACACTCTAGAATATTATTCTATTAGAAGGAGATATGGCCATCAAGAATCCATAACTTATATATTAAGTTCTTCTAGTGTCCTTATGACACTCTCTGGTGGTAATACAACATTTTCTGGTCACTATGATGAATGTAAAATTCTTACACTCACAGAAACAAAAATCTCTCCTTATTTGCAAGGGTGGAATCTAAAGGAACCGGGCGTAGCGGAAGCGATGGTAGGGGAATTCCCAACTTAGTTTTTTTTTATCATAATTGATGATTAATTGAGGATTTACATTGATGAAGAAATTTTTATCAATTAAATCGAATATTAATTGATATGAGAACACTAGATCTAAATATACGATCATCATATAATGATTTATAAATAATTTAAGTAGTTAAAAAATTATACTATGATGAATTATTTATTCTATAATGAATATGAAAATGTCGCTATATCATACCATAATCAAATCACAATAATTAATTGTATATTACCTTTAGTGGTGATCCTCACATGTACCACAAACCTCTTAGAATTCCCATAGGAATCTCCCAGTGGTACTGTGGAAGATCCTAATGCCCGCATCATTCATTTTTGATCACCACAAGAATTTATTTCAAGAAGTATTATCCTTGATAACTATAGAATCAATAGGGGTGGTGATGTAGGATTACCCTTGGTTCTTGAGAGTGTTCTTGGAGAGGAGATATCTAGGTCTTTGTAGGATTCTTCAATATTTTTGTGCAAAACCAACAAATGGCTAATGTTAGGGTTATAAATAATATAATTGGGTTTAAATAGTGTTAGAGTTAGAAAATACTAATTTCACTTCTGTGCCTATTATTTTCATAATATTCTTGAAATCTGATTTATATAATAATAATAATAATAATAATTCAATTCTTATTTCTTAACATGCACAAAACCATTGAATTAATTAAACATTATTTCTTGAATAAATTGTTTTAAATTTATTAAAATAATATTTAATAAATAATATTTATCACTGGACATCTAAACTTAGTTCTTTATTATTCCAAAATATTTATTAGGACCTTAAGAATGACTATTTATATAATAAATAAATATCACTTTGTTATTCACTAAAATATAAATTAATGTTATATTCATTAAATAAGAGATGAATATTTATTATATATTTTTCTCACAAAATATCCTCTAAAAAAACTAGTGTCTGAATATATGCGATAAATATAATCATGAATAATTATTAAAATGTGCATGAGAATAATATTTATTCAACATATCAAATAAGAAATAATATTTAATATTTAATTGAGGTTTTGGATACACATAGTGTCTGACCCTTTAGGCCACTTTCTTAATGGCATTAGGAAGATCTACCTAATGTTCAAGGTTTGTGTCTAGAAATTTGACAATACCCCAATAGATAAATAAGATAATGTCATAACAATATAAAAAACCATACATATATTTATTTTGTAATATAATCTTTTTATCATGGTATCTCCAATCATGTAGGTTTCATGTTGGTGTCATTAACCTATAGGATTGATGGCTCTTTATTTGACTTTCAGGAAATGAACCTTCCCACAGAACACCATGGACATGGATTTATTTAGGTTATTTCATTCCCATAAAATTACCTAAGATATCTACTTATGTTAAAGAACATAAGAAACAAAATCATTTCATGTATTATTCACTAAAGCAATATCACCTATTACTCACCCAATATATCCTAATTTTCCAAGAACATATGTCATCACATATTTCATCAACACATAAAAGTACGAGAATAATAATATCCATCAATAATAATCCTATATTATAAGGATAAATACACACATTCATATATATGAACATATAATGATACATCTAAATTTGGATTTCTTAATGGTAGTAATGTTCTCATAATCTCTTATACTGGAAATTACTAAGGGAGTACACCATGAGAAAGTGCCTCAAATTCTTATATGTATCCACTCCTAATAGCCCATATCATTTTTCTTCTGTAAAATAATATCATCCATCTATATAACATATATTTAATAATACTGTTGTGGAACTTATGAGTTATGATCATAACGGGAAACTATTTTTGACCTTTTAGTGAAATAATTACTCTTAATATATTATCACATACTATGTTTTGCATAATAACAATCATGATGTGATAATAATATTGTTAATTTATAAAATAATCAATATATGTAGTCATAAAGTATATTTAAGTGGGTTCTAGGGAACCGAATCTAACAACATGCAATTCTTTTTCAAGAACCATACTTCATAAGAGAATAGTGTTTGTGATTGAAAGAGAGTAACAATTATTAAGGTGCTTCTCAATATCATTAATCATATGATCAGAGTTTCCAAACATGGAGGAGCTCCACTATTGAAGTTGATTGATTATTTCACTAATTTTAATATGAATTATATAATTAGAGGAAGACCAATCTAATCATGCCACCCCCTCATAGTTGTTATCATTCATCTACAAATTCTTGATCCAAAATGGTCTACCCAAACTAGGTCATTGAATACAAATGTCCATATTGAGAAAGATGGGGCAATGATCTAAAGACATAGTGGGAATGTGGGAAACCTAAAAATGAGTGAATATATTCATTCATCCAAAATATCCCAATAACTCTTACAAGCATTCCATAATTTAGGTACACATATGTTTACCACAAAACCTTGTAAAAGGGGAACTGGAGAAATCTAAGTTAGATAGACTAGTTGAGTTCAAAGAATCTTTGTAATTTGACATATAAGAAAAGGACCATGCAGCTCCCCCTTGTTTTTCATCCTTGAATATAATTTTGTTGAAATATTCACCAGTCAAGAGTGGATCTGGGGAGTTATAATTGACATTCTTCAATAGATCCCAAGACCTCCATTTATAATCATGATTGGGCCACCCATAAAAACACATAAGATCCAATCATAAGCATCATATTAGAGAAAAGATGTATCAATGTGATTAGGATAATAATTTTGAATATGAACATCAAGATCATTATTCCAATGAAAACAAAAAACACCCACATACCCATGATGGAAAACAAGAAGGAAGCCTTAAAATCCCACATTAGATACAATTGCACACTTTTACTTATTTTACAACAAGAATTTAGATAACAAACCATATTATGATGGAACTTCAATCTCTAATACTAGATCGTTAAAATAGTTTGTGGGTTTCCAAATCCACAAGAGTTACAAAATAGATGTTTAATTGTGATGGGTGGGGATGGATTCGCCTAGTCTCTACCTCTAGAGATTCGATAAAAACAACCTCACCTGGAATTTTTACACGTTTAAAGAAACCATCATGAGTGATGGATTCATAAAGTATCCACTCATGATAACCAAAATTCATATTTTAAGGTCAAATTTACTACCATGTCTTGGTATATGTTTCCATATAGTCGGTTTATTATCCCTATAAAATTCAAAATTGGTTTATTTATCTCCTCAGAAAATTAGGATGAGTAACCAAGGAGAACATAAGAGGAATATTGTCATAAGTTGGCCTAGAAACGAAGATATATGGGTTAAAAACATGAGCCAGAGAATTCCAAATGGGATACTACAAATCCAGGGGAAGTAGAGGAAAAATAATAAACTCCCCACCCCATGTCTCCAATGAGAAAATTAATATGACACTGGTAATTGGGGGAGGTGAAATATGAATTGGTGTTGATGAAACAACCAAACCACTACATCTACCGGTTACAATCTCATAAATTGAAAAGGAATAATATACATTCTAAGCTATAGATGTAGTGAAAAACCCACCAGTAAGAGTTTAAACCACTCTATCCTTTATAAGATGGGACCCAGAGATAGAGTATATATAAGGGGTTCCATTATTAAAAGTGTAGCATTAGTATTAGATGGATTCAAACTCCTTACTAGCTACTCCCTTTCTTTCCACTTCTTAGATTCTATAAAAAGAAAACTAATGTTATTTTCATGAATTGATGACCAAATATTAAGGACTATATTACCTTCTTCATAGAAGTTCTTAATATCATAGTCTTTCACTACATACCCTATATGACTATAAATGAAAAATGATGCCAATAGATTTTAAAACATAAAGGTGATCATGAAATTGGACCCATCAATAGTGGAAAAAAATCCATGCATAATTAGTTGAGAAACATCCTTGAACACTCTTATGTGGAAAAAAGTCCCCCAATGAATAGGGTCAGATAGGAACCATTCAGGAAATCTACCCAAATAGTTACCAATATCACATGTAGTTCACATAGTGCCCCAAGAAAACAATACCCCTTGATGTGAACCCACAAAGGATATTTGTAAAGCATAACATTAGTGACATAGAGATTGAAACATAGATACTCTAGCAGGATAAGATAATTGAAGAAGGAACAAGGTCATCCCTATAGGACCCACCTTTTTCTACATCATTGAAGAATTAAAAAATCCATAAAATTAGTTTGATATCCCATATGGAAATTCTAGCCTCTAATATCCCAAAAAATAGAATTGAGATCTTTTATAATTTAGATCGAATGATCAATTAGAAATAAAATTTTGAATATGGATAATAAAGATCTATTTATATAAAGAATATTTATCTTTAGTATCCACAACTATGAACAATTTATCCTTATTTGAACGTGATAATCACTACCACTAATCAAAATGATCATCCACCATACAAACTACATTCCAAGATGTACAAAAAAACCCAAATCCCAAACAAACTGCTCCATGAACACCATGAGCTAAAAACTATATGAAAGTCTCAAAAATTAAATCACTAGAATTCAACCACAATCAACAATCAGTCTCCATCTCAAAACAGTAAAGAAAATGAACTGATAAATGAAACTTTTATTATCACTAAAATAAATTTTTATAAATGTTTTGTTTATCAGTGTTTTTTGTTGACATTGATAAAGGACACTATGGATAATTTAATTTATTTATACTTATTTATATATTTATAAACATTATTTATATATAAATAACCAGATATATGTAGATATGTTATATAAATATTATTTATATAGCTATATTATAATAAAAAATTATTAATAAATTATTTTCAAAATTTTATTTATAAAAGTTTAACAAATTTATATTAATCAATAAGATTGTTTAAATACATTTTTATATACATAAATATATAAAATCTTCTAATATTTTTGTTAAATAATTATTTAATATATAAATGAATATATATTTATTTAAATATAGTTATTTTTACTTATATATTTTTATTTATATTAAACAGTTTAAAATATATGCATATATTTTTATATATGTGTATTCCTATATATGTATGTGGATATGTGTATACGCCTGTATGTGCATGTGTGTATGTGTATGAGTATGTGTTTTCATATGTTGTATGTATATATGTTTGTTGTGTGTGTGTGTGTGTTTGTATGTTTATGAGTATGTATATAGATATATGTGTTGTGTATGTTTATGTGTATGTGTATGTGTATGTCTATGTATGTATATCTATGTATGTATGTGAATATATGTGTTTGTATGTATGTATGTCTGTATGAATGTGTATGTGTATGTGTATGTGTATGTGTATGTGTATGTGTATGTGTATGTGTATGTGTATGTGTATGTGTATGTGTATGTGTATGTGTATGTGTATGTGTATGTGTATGTGTATGTGTATGTGTATGTGTATGTGTATGTGTATGTGTATGTGTATGTGTATGTGTATGTGTATGTGTATGTGTATGTGTATGTGTATGTGTAGGTGTATGTGTATGTGTAGGTGTATGTGTAGGTGTAAGTTTATGTGTATGTGTATGTGTATGTGTATGTGTATGTGTATGTGTATGTGTATGTGTACGTGTATATATATGTGTAGGTGTATGTGTATGTGTATGTGTATGTGTATGTGTATGTGTATGTGTATGTGTATGTGTATGTGTATGTGTATGTTTATGTGTATGTGTATGTGTATGTGTATGTGTATGTGTATGTGTATGTGTATGTGTATGTGTATGTGTATGTGTATGTGTATGTGTATGTGTATGTGTATGTGTAGGTGTATGTGTTTGTGTTTGTGTATGTGTATGTGTATGTGTATGTGTATGTGTATGTGTATGTGTAGGTGTATGTGTATGTGTATGTGTATGTGTATGTGTATGTGTATGTGTATGTGTATGTGTATGTGTATGTGTGTATGTGTATGTGTATGTGTATGTGTATGTATGTATGTGTATGTATATGAATGTACATGTATGTATGTATGTGTATATGTGTGTGTGTGTGTTTATGTGCATGTATATGTGTATGTGTATGTGTATGTGTATGTCCATGTATGTATGTATGTGTGTATGTGTATTTGTATGTATATGTGTATGTGTATGTTTATGTGTATGTATGTATGTCTGTACGTATGTCTATGTCTATGTGTATGTGTATGTATGTGTATGTACATGTATGTATGTATGTGTCTACGTGTGAATGTATGTGTGTATGTGTATTTTTATGTTCATGTATATGTGTATGTTTAGAGGTATTTACATGTTTGTGTGTGTGTGTGTGTATGTATGTTTATGTAGTATGTGTATGTTAAAGATGTATGTGTTTGTATGCATATGTGTGTGTGTATGGGTATGCAATTGTATATGCATATGTATGTGTCTATGTGTGTACATGTATGAATGTGTATCTTCATGTATATGCATGTATATGTATGTATATGTATGTATGTGTTTGTAAGTGTATGTGTTTGTGTTTGTGTATGTGTATGTATGTGTACATGTAAGTCTATATATATGTATGAAATGTGTATGATTGTGTATATGTATATGAATATATCCTTATATAACAAGAAAAGACATTTTTTTTCAATATGACTTATCTCATTATAATATATGTATACAAACATAGACACACACCTATACCTACACACAATCATAGGAAAATTCATTTCAAATGTAATTAATGCAATGTTTTATAGAAATATTTGTATACACATAATTAATATTTTCATAATTTTTCAATTTTTAATATTTATTATTACATTTTTAATTGTTAATTTTAATATTTATAATATTTTTATAATTTATATATTTAATTTTTATTAATTTTTATTTTAACATTTTTGTTTTGAAATATTTATAAAATTTTTATTTATTGATTTTTAATTAGTAATTTATTTTTAATCTCTTGTATTTAAATGTTCTTTTTTAATATTTATTCATTTTTATTTTAATATTCATTTATTTAAATATTTTTTGTAACTTATATAATTAAAACTATTTTTTTCTTTTTTAAATATATTTAATGTTAATTACTATTTTTTATTCATTTTAACATTTATCTATTTAATATTGTTTATTAATTTTTAATATTTCCTTATTTTAATACATTATTTAATTTATTCATTTTTTAATATTTATTCATTTAATTTTTTTGTAATATACTCAATTTTTATAGTTATTTATATTTAAATATTAATATTCAAATCTTTTAAAATTTACGTAATTTTTATAATTATTATTTATTCATTTTTATTTTAATATATTTTGAATTTTAATATTTATATAAATATTATTTATTCATTAATAATTAGTACTCCATTATAAATCTCTCATTTTAAATTTATTTTTTAGTATTTTTTATTTTTATTTTAATATTTATTCATTTTTAATGTTTTATTAATTTATATAATTAATATTCCAATAGCTGGGTATTGTAGTAGGAATTGTAATAGTCGGGCATTTAGTAGGTAGGGTATTGTAGCACGCATCGCTAAGAAGGTTCAGATCACAGTGGAAGCATAATTTGATGGTATGCCCACCTCAACATTTAGTCTTAATATACATGAAATTAGGTCCACACATGATCAAAACGTCATTTCCAATGAAAACCTTAGATTACATGACTATATTAAAACATCAGAACTTGAAAAAATGGTTCTTCACATGGAAATTATAATTAATTTATGGGAAGATGTTGAATTACCTCAAGTTGTAATTCAGCTTTCATTGATAATATGGTTATCTATATCTCATTATAACGTCATTGTGCAATAATATCCAAGTGTATAATCCCTCTCGCGGTGATCCACACATGCACCAAAAGCTTTGAACATTGTCGTAGAATTTTTGGGTTCTAGAATGACCAATCCTGATCATTTACGTTGTTCATGGACGATCACAGTAGTATTATTATTGAAGGAGGAAGAACTCATGGTACTCTCTTGAAGGATTTAGAGTGGTGGAAGAGGGAACACGTTCAAGATCTCTACATCCCTCTTTAGGGTTTGAGAGAATCTACCTCAATCCGTTGTTCAAACCAAAAATTATTTTGAAAATAGTTATAATTAGATATTTGTTATGATAGGTTTTGGGTTGGGAAAACATACACAACCCCCTAACCATCATTAATATTCTTAGTTGAACCCACGTCCAATAATAGTAAAATTATTATTATTAATTTCTTGACATGTGAAATATATTAAGAATATAAACAAACATCCTTTATAATATTTTCAATCGGACCATTGAACTCGATCCGTCTTCCCTCTCAACATTTAGTAATCCTTGAATAATGTTTATTAAATAAATAAATTTCAATTCATTATTCTATGATAAATATAATATATAAATTTTTTTCCAAACATTAAAATAAATATTTATTATTATTATTTAACTCACTTTTTTATTCGAATAACTTTTGATAAAATTATAGTGATTAACAAAACATGAAGAAATATTATTTATTCTAACTTATTAAATTCAATACTATAATTAAACTGATATTGTGGATACAATTAATGTGTGACCCTCTAGGACTCTTTGTCAGTGTAATTGGGCATAACTGCTGAGAGTCCAAGGTTAGCATCTAGAAACACACTAAGGCACCTGTAGAGAAGTAGGTTAAGGTCACAATGACATCCATCCTCTTATAAATGCTTAGCGTGTAATATAATTTCTTTTTCATGATATCTCAAATCAAGTGGGTTTCATGTCAGTGCTATCAACCTTTATGTTTGATGTATCTTTATTTAACTTTCTATAAATGTACTTTCCCACTAAACAACATGGATATGGATTTATCTGGGCAGTACCATTCCCATAAAATGTCATAAGATATCAATTCTCATCAAGGGATAAAAGGGATAAATCCTTTCTCACATTATCCATTAATACAATATCACTCATGATGTATCCACTATATCCTACCTCACTGTGAGCATATTTCATTGTAATTTTCATCAATACATAAAAGTACATGATTCATGACATCCATTAATCATAATATTAAAGTATAAAGTCTAATACACACATACGCATGTAGGAATATCCAATGACACATGTAAATTTGGATTTCCTATTATCGAGTCCGTTCTCAAAACCTTCTCTATCATACATTACCAAGACCAAACACCTTGAGAAGTAATCTCAATATATTATGATCCTCCTACCCCATGATGGCTTGTATTTTCTATGTCCCATCAGACAATATTAAATGACTGTATAATATCCTTCAAGAATCCTATTGTGAAAGCTCTTTGTTCTCGTTGTAATAGGGAACTACTATGAACTTTTAGTGAGGCACATATATTGGGTACATTATCATATACAACAGTTATGGAAAGGAATAATAATTATGTGATAAGAAATTTCATTAACATTTAAAAATTTTAATCATGTAACAAGTAAGTTGGTTCTAAGGAACAAACTATAACTGACTCCCACATTCACTAGAGCTGACTGTCAATAACTGTAAATCAATTAGCTATCACATTATACTCATCCCTATTCTAAGATAAATACTTGGTCAAGGGGTTAACCACATTTTTTTCCATTGATACTCTTCTCACCAAAAATTCATGTCATTTACCAAAATACCTCAAGTGATGAAACTTATAAAGTATGTTATTTTTGGTTTTGTGTAACATCAAATATTTGTTGAGATCCACCATTTTTATGTTATAAGAGTAAAATATTCTAGGGTCTTGACTTCTAGGTACCACACCAAACTCTTGGACAATGTTTTGAATCCAAACTACTTCATTGGATTCATCTGAATCTGCAATATACTCAGAATCTACTATAGAATCAGAAACAACTAGTTCCTTTCAAGTCTTCCAGCTCAGAGATCCTTCATTTAGAAAAAATATAGACTCAAACAATAACTCCAAACCATTTTGGATTTATCTAAAATCTAACATCTGTATAACCCCTAATGAATATCTCTTCATCTCCTCCACACTCTTGGAACATATCCTTAGTTTTCCTCAAATACTTAAGGATATCCTTGAAAACTATTTAATATTGTTCACATGGATATTCTTGATATCTTCCTATCATGATCAAAGCATATGCTTGAGGATGGGTGAAAATGTTGATGATCCATGGGGGTGACTATATGGTTCAAGGAGGTTCCCTCCAAATTTGACTTCTTGTTGTAGTGGGTGAGGAATCAAGATTTTCCCACTGAAGATAACATTCAGCGCATGGGCGTGAGCATCTCCTCTAGGTGATGGTGTTGCCGTGATCCCAGGAAAAAAATTGTGGGACATTTATTTTTTAATAGCGAATGGGCTAGGTGGATTTGGTAAGCCTTCAGTGTTTTCACTAGATAGAATGTCCATGGAGGTATGCAGGACACCTTTCTTAGTGCATGGTTTCAAGGAGTGGGTGATCATGGACCTGAGAGGAAGGTGGGGGTTGTTATCCTATTGGTGGGATGTTCGACCATCTCGAAGGCTATAAATGATGCACGACACAAAACTATATGAGGTTCTCATGCTAGAATTATCTATAAAATGAAGAATTCATTTCAGGATCTGGTCCGGCTATGGTTTGATTTCCATGATGCACCGACGGTTAAATCCCTTGTCCCGAACCAATATCATTCCAAGTCCAGGGAGCTGGGACGAGGGCATTTGGTCTGTTGGCACCCTCTCTGCTTCTATCTAAAGCTTAACATTGATGGATCTTTTATTGGGAGAGATGCGAGGCGAAGGCGTCATCAGAAACTGGTAGGGTTCTGTCGTATCATCATTCTCTACCATCTACATTAGGTGTGATGTCCTACAGGTTGAAGTGTTGGCGGTGCTCATAGGTTTGGATTTTTGCGGGCAGCAAAACATCATGCTTAAGGTGGTGGAAAAGGATTTTCTAATTCACTTAAAATCACTATCAGGTATAGGTCGGGTTCCATGTAATAGTGCATATTTAATCATGAAGTGAAAACAGACCCTTGGTAATCACATTGAGATCACCCACACATGGCAGGAGGGGAACCAGGTGGTAGATTTTATGGTACCCATGGCTTCACCAAATCAAATTATGTTCTCTTTTCTTAGCATAGGCTATTTTCCTCTTGAGGAGATGAAGTTTTTTATTAATGAATCTTTGGGATTTCACTTTTTTCGACCCTCATGATTTCTCTTTTAACCTATGTTTTATTTCAAAATCAATAGAAATTCCAGTTTTTAGTTAATCAATCATATGGGATCTTACTAATTATCTCTCTTTCCTCTTGTTTATGAGGAAACATTTTATTGAAAATATGTGTACCGTTTGATATTGTAACAAATCTTCTCTAGGATTGTTTTATATTGAACCTATTCAGTATATGGTCATTTTGTTCACCTCAACATAGTTCAATATGCCTCTTGGATCTATCATGAATGATCTTTGTCCCTAGAATGTAGGATTCTTTGCTTATTTACTCCATGGATAAGTAATATGTTATCAAAATATACTACTGTAAAATCAAATTTACTCCCAATAAATCACTTGTAAACACATGGATCACATTATTTCTTAATGAGACCAAATTAATTTGTGGCTTCATCAAACCAAATGTTTCATGGCCTGGATGATTTCTTTAATCTATATATCGACCGTTGTAACTTTTCTACATTTCTGGTATTTCCTGGGCTCACAAACCCTTCGGGTTATGTCATGTACACATCCTCTTAATGGTTATCATTAAGGAATGCAGCTTTGACATCCATGTTCCAAATCTCATAATCAGGGTAAGCTACAATAGGGGAAAATTATGATGGAATTATCCATGGAAATTGAAAAAAATGTTTCTTCCTAGTAAATTCCTTGATGTTGTCTAAATACTTTATCCACTAGACATGATTTATAAGAATTTTCATTACCTTTTATCTCCATATTTATTTTTGAATACCCATTTAAACCCAACATGATTTACATCAAATGGTGGATCAATCAAAACCCAAAATTGGTCTTGATAAACGAAATCCATCTTAGAATTCATGGTCTCCTTCCATCCTAATACTTCTAAGCTCTATAAGTCCACCTTATAAGAGTGAGGATCATTATTATCAACTAATAATGATTAAACATCATAAATGACTAGAAAAATGTTTCTTTCTAGTTCTCTTACCTCTCATGTGCTCCCACATAGTAAATGTGTTTCAGGAATAACTTCTTCCATGGGGACCATTGGAATTTATTCTGATACAAACTATTGGGAACCATGATAATTAACTTCATCGAATTTAATCTTTCTACTACTATCCTCCTTGATAATATTATACCTTTGAAGAAACGCGACCTATCTTATGAAATTCACTTTCTTGTCTGAAGGGTTGTATATGTTTTATCCCCTTGTTTCCTTAGGATACCCTATAAAGATACAATTCATTCTATAGGGTGACATTTTATTTATTTATATAGACTTAAAAAACTTATCTCAACTCCATACATGAACATATGACAAAAAAGGTTTCTTTTCACTTCATAACTTGAAGGGAATACCATTTTTCACTTTATTTGGTTCTCATTTTAGTAAGTATGATGTAATTTATAATGAATATCCCTAAGAGGATAATAGAAGTCTTCTGTAATGCTTAGTTAACCTTACCATGTCCAATAAGGTATGATTTCTCCTTTCTATAACACCATTGTGTTGTGGTGTATAAGGAGGAGCGAGTTGAAATAAAATCACATACTCTCATAGAAAATCATTAATGTCTTGGTTAAAATATTCACCACCTCAATTTGATTTTAGTTTCTTTATCTTATTTCCAATATAATTTTAATCCTCATTCTTGAACTCTTTGACCTTCTCAAAGGTTTCATAATTAAACCTCATCAAGTAAATATATCCATACCTTTTGAAGTTTTTGAAAAAAGTAGTAAAGTATAAGAATCCACCTCTAGCCTGCACTTGAAAAGGTACACACGCATTAGTGTGTACGAAATATAGAAACTCCATGTCCCTTTCACCTTTCCCATTGGATGGTGGTTTCTTAATATTAAATTTTAAAAAAATATGACATATTCCAAATGGCTTAATCTTAAAAGAGTCTAAGTAACCATCTTGATAGAGATTTGTCAAATGATTCTTGTTTATGTAACCAAGATGGTGATGCCACAACTAGGTGTTATATGACCCACTCATGTTTTTTTCATTGTCAGTTTCCTAAATTTGGTTTTCATAATTTAATATATAAATAAAATTATTTAACACTTCCATATCTAACAAAGTATATATTTATAAAAGTAGAAACCTTTTTTTCCAAAGCTAAACATAAATCCATCCACATATAGACAAGAAATGGAAATAATGTTATTGGTAACACTAAGAACATAATAAAAATTATTTAAAAACAAAATCAATCCCATCAGTAATGTGAGATGGTTGTATCCAATGGCTAGTGTAGCCATCCCCACGCCATTGGTACCCCTTATATCCACCTCATATATGATAATCCTCTAAAATCTGTTATCTTTCTATATTTGGATAAAAATGCGAGAACCACATGCAATATATAATACCCTACTTGTATATATGGATTGATTACACTCAATAACAAATGCACCTATATCTTCCCCTTAATTCTTTGGCTAGGTGAAATTCCTCTTCTAGTGGTGCTAGTTACTACATGAAAAACATACCAAATCATATTCATTTTCCTTACTTTGGATATTATTCTTCATAGAGGGATGTGGATCTATATACTTATACTTGGAATGAGTCTTAATCCCCCTTTACTTGTTCCTCCTATTCTTAATCACTATAAGAACCATGGTTTTTTCACACACCATGTATTTATCAACAGATAAAATAAGAGTAAGATGTTATAAAACCATCTTCTCACTATTTATCAAATTATAATTTACAATAAAACATCAAAATATTTTAGGTAGTGAGGATAGAATAAAAAATATATGCATCTCATTAAGGATCTCAAACGATAATATTTCTAGGGGCTCAATCATCTTGACTAAATGCTCCCTAGCTATCATCGGCTCCCTAAGCTTACATGTGATCAATGAATTAGATATCTTATATCTCTCTAATATCTCCTTATCTTGATGGATATCCTAATGGTAAAAAATGATGTTTTGTGCATCCATGTTCTCATATTTATTTGTAATCTCATTTTACATGGAGGATAGAATGAATTATTGTACATCCCTTATGTCATCTATATTTTTTACATAGAGATATACTTCTTCTTTATTAGGTTATTTGGAAAGAGACTTGGGAAGTGGGGCTCCCAGTATATATCATTACCATTAATGGCGTAGTATAACATGTAAATACCTATACCATTCCAGAAAATTTACATCGGTGACATAGTTATTATTATCTAATATATATCATAGTGATATTGGTGATGTAATTTTATTTTCCTTTTAAAAAGAAATTCTTTTGGAAATGGGGATGACCTCGTTTGTTTAAGGTTCAAACATTCCAAGAAGTTTTTAACAGGTTCGTTCGTAGAACTGGAAACATCCAATGATTCTATATCCATTTGGACCTACATTCCAAAGGTAGGTGCTCATTTTTTTGAACTGATGAGGCTTCAGAATTTGCATTGGTTCGGTAGATGGGAGGTCAGACTCATCACACCTTTTGGGGGGAATTATTATATACTATAGGACTCTATTTATATATTTAAGTTATGTTTATGAATCCTTATTTCATTACCAAGTATGAAAATGATCTTTCCTTTAGATCTAACAATCAATGATTCATATGTATGAAATTTAGAGAATCTTTTATATGTATTCGAGGTTCTTCATCGATATAGAATCATCTGTATTTTTTAGAGATTCTTAGTCAATCGTATCCTTTGATACATTGTATAAAGATCTCTTGGTTATTATGATAACCATACTTGTTTTAAATCCACTCAGTGGGGCACTTGAAGTTTATTGTCATTCATAAGTACATGGATTATTTCAGAGTTGGGATCGTACCCGCGGATGGGCTACCTATGTATCCTTTTTTTTAGAAAAGGAATCAGAACCCACGTAGTTCGAGAAAAGAAGAATGAGGTTTATGCATGATTGATGGCTCAAAGAAAGTTTTCATAATTAATTTTACACTCTAAGCTCATGTGAGTCTTACTCGGTGTGAGAAACAAGAGGTATTGGTAAAACCAGACAATTGTGCTAGAAAAGATGCAATAATGTGGGGCTTATGTATGTGTGACTACCCAGAATAAATGAGGATTGAGATTTGCTTTAGGGAAGAAACCTGGGAACGTGGTCCATAATGTTATATGTGTTTTTATGGAGATTTGGATACTCTAACTTGGGGCTTACTCCTGAGGAATATTCCAAAATTAGGAGGGGACTTAGGTCTTACTTTTAATGAGGAATCCCAAATAAAAAGAAATTAAGACTAGTTAAGAGAAATTATGACTGGGGGTTATTCTTGAGAAGGAGGCCCAGGTTTAAGGGACTTGAGAACTAGAGCTTACTCCTAAGTAGGAGGCCTGGGTTAGGGGAATTATGACTGGGGCTTACTCCTGAAAAGGAGGATGTCCGTGTTAAGAGAAATTAGAATTTTGGGATTACTCCTAAAGAGGATTCCCATATTTGGGAATTTGGGGCTTTCTCCTAAAGAGGATGCCCATATTTGGGAACCTGGGGCTTACTCCTAAAGAGGATGCCCAAAAATTAAGGGAACTTGAATACTAGGGATTATTCTTGAAAAGGAGGCCCAGCTTAGGGGACGTGGAGATTACTCCTAAAGAGGATTCCCAAATTAAATAAGCTTATGTTTGGGGCTTACTCCTAAGGAGGATTCCCAAGTTAAGGGAATTAAGACTGGGGCTTACTCCTAACGAGGATGCCCAAATTAAAGATCCTCTCATCATAGAGGATGAGGTTGAATGAATGAAATCTCTAACATTAGTGACAAAAAGAGATGTAAACCACTATGTTTTGAGATATTTTATACAGAATTCCTTTAAGATAAGGAGTCCAACAAAGGAACCATGTCATAAATGACTTTTATGAGGGGTTTGAAGGCTAAATCTTGAAGAGGAGAGGTTTATTTGAAGATTATAGGTGAATAGATAAAAGAGGCACCCAAAAAGAAGAAGACGCATAGGTCCTGATTGGGCACGCAGGTATACCTGCACGGAACAGGTGTACCTGCGCGACGGTTGACCAAAAGGTTAACACTTGGGCGAGACTTGGCTCAAGCCTTTAGTATTATCCCTAGGTACTTCCAAAAGAATGGTGTGCAAGTTTTGTTGAAGGGATAAGGCGGCGCGCAGGTGTATTCATTTCCTATAAGTGTTAGACACTTTGGCGCGTAGGTGTTGATGAATTTCAACACTTACTCCTTGTTTCCCCTATTTATAGCTTCAATTCTAGGTGTGAAATCACCTTAGAAGTGTTCGGAAGACTTCCAGAAGAGACAAGGGGTCCAGGAGCTTAAATCTGACTTTTGGAATTTTTTGTCCCTGAAATGGGGGGCCCACAAGGGGTATTTATAGGCTGCTGAAGGCCTTGGGAGAAAATAAAATAGGGCATGCAAGTCACCTGCGTGACCACTATGTGGCGCACAATTATACTTGTGTGACCATGATGAAACTTGCGCGACCCAAGTGGGAAGAAATCCTTCTTCATGCCTTTGTCGATTTTTAATGTTTCTTTAATGGCTTTGGACTAAGTTATTCCCTTTTATTAGTCATTTAGACATTGTGATGGAAAAGAGCGTCAAAAATTCACCCCCCCTCATAGTTGGATCCTAAATAAATGAGGACATGACTCTGAGGTAAAGAGGAAAACCAATGAACATGCGGTGCGAAAGTGTTGAGCATGGAAATGGTGGCGCGCTAGGGTGAGCCATGCAGGCTTCAATGTTCAGGGGTGCGGCCTTGCCTATAAATATGCGATCATTCCTCACACAAAGAACTGAATCTGAATGCTTCCGAGCTCTCGTCATGCAAGTTGCCTTCGCCATACAAGTTACTCAGTTTTCCACTGCTTCCTTTTGTGTCGCGCTTCTGTAGAGGTATTTGGACTTGTGCGGTGATACCTGCATGCCAAAATTTTCACAACACACTTATAATTGCCCGCCAACTTTGGGACTTGCGCACCTTAATTCTTTATCCATTTATTCACTTTTCTTCACAATTTTATGAAAAATAAACTTACTGAAGAGTTAATTATTCGACCATTCTGCAGATTAAATGGCTCCCAGGAGAATCAGAATGGCTGATGAACTGGCTAGAAAGCAAATTGATGATATGATTAACAACATAGGACATGATTACTATGATATATGTGATAGTAATCTCCCATATTTGGCCAAGTACCTGAAGAAGTATCATATCAATTTTTCACATAGCATCTAATTGCATCTGTATGGACATGGTCATCTGCAAGGAGTCAATGTTCTAGATACAAAGAATTATATGACCGAGATACAGCCACACTGTTACTCCTCTATTTTTGTTATGTTGTTCATTAAGAACATCAACAATGGTGTGAACTCCTAAATTTTTTCTTCATGCCATTTCATTTCAGATATGAAAATGGCCAACCAAGGGCTGATATGTTTTCTGCTACCGGTTGATGGAGAGAAGACTATCATGATATTAGAATCAATATCTAAAAAGTGTAATTTCTCCAAATGGCTCTTTACTTCCTATGCTCCATTCTCAAATCCATGTATCTGTATTCCAAGTCTCTTGGACAGAAACAGAGTCACTGTTTGATCAGCAAAAAATTTTCTCAAACCGCACTCAAGAACATTCTTTTACAATTGTTAAAAGAAGAGATGGTATCACTATATCTCTTATTTTATCTAGTTTAATGAACGAATTCTAGGTGTTTGTTGATGAAGCTCAGGATGTCGTAAATGAAATGAATAATTATGTTGAAAGCCTCTTGTAATTCTCGTAAAAGAGAAGAGACTCTAATCTATGGATTTCCTTCTAACTCTTGTGAATCAAATGAAAAATACATTCATCTTAAATCATTTTTGCATGCCTTCTTTTTCCACCGTCTTTAAACTTTTACCTAAGACAATGGGCCTAGTAAGTATAGTTTGATTTTTTCTATGATTATTATAAATAACCCTACAAACTTGGATCTTTTAATTGCTCAATATTACCGAAAATCATACAAAATGTATTTTTAGTGAGCTGGGACTTGACTTTTATTCGGATTTCCCTTGTCTTTTGTGGGCAGTTTAAAGTCATGCACATCAGACATAAAAAGTATAATGTTTAAGGTTGAAATAGATTTGACCGAATGGATTAAAATTGACTCAATTCCTTGCCAATTTATCTAAAAACATATTAATACACTCAAGAATGAGGGAAAATAGGTAAACTATGACTTAAGAAATTTTGAATCTAAGGAATGATATGAAAAAAGGGCTAAAAGGCATTAGAAGAATTAGTTCCCAAGAATGAAGTTACCACTATTTAACAAACCCATTAGGGGGATGAATTATGCAGGGTCGCCTAAGGGCATTGGCTGAATAGTCAAATAATAGCATCTTTTGGCTGACAGGTCTATTATGTAGACTACTTATGCAAGGCCGCCTAAGGGCATGTGCTGCACAGTCAGGCAAAATAACTCTCAGAAATTTACTTTTCTACTGCTAAAAATCTAGTGGATGTTTATGGAGATTCAAATTTTCCAAAGTATAGAGTTTGTTGTATGGAGAGAGGTACTTGAATATGGAGAAGATATTTCCAATCAAGATTGTCTAAGAACTGGATGAATGTCACTCCAACGAAGGTCTGACCCAAACGTAGGGAAGGGAAATATTAACCATAGACTTGAATACTTTCAGATCATGAAAAATATTATGGGACAAATATGTTAAGGATGGATATTTTTTCTGATCCCTACATATTGTCGTCAAGACAAATAAGGAAAAAAGAGGTTTTCTTCCCAAGAATTAAGTTAAAACTATTTGAAAAACCCATTAGGGGTTTAATTATAAAGGGCCACCTAAGGAAATTGGCTGCATAGTCAAATAATAGCATCTTTTGGTTGACAAGTCTATTATGTGGACTATTTATGCAAGGCCGCCTAAGGTCACGTGCTGCATAGTCAGGAAAAAGAACCCTCAGGAATCAGACATTTTGTGACCAGAATTCAAGAAAAGGGTTATGGAGATCTAGAAGTATTTAAGGTTAGGAGTATGATACATAAAAATGCGCATTGGTCAATGAATATAGAGATCCACAGACCAATGATAATCATAATCATGTTGTGGCTAGGTCCTGAATTGAGATGTTGGACTTCACTACATATCTCATTAGAATGAGAATCAAGCCAAATGTAGTTCTTGAAATACATTTTAATGTCATGTGGGATGAGAGTATAGTAAATATTAGTTTAAGGTCATAGAGCTTGGACCAAGGGGGAATTTTCATCCAAGGGACTGAAAGTGGAATTTGGGGTTAGGCCCAAAGACTTGGGGCTGGATTTGAGGGACGCTTGAATGTTTCTACGTATCCCATAAGGATGGTAATCAAGCCGCACGTAGTTCTTGAAATACATTTTAACGTCATATGGGACGAGAGTAGAATTTGGGGTTAGGCCCAAAGACTTGGGGCTGGATTTGAGGGACGCTCGAATGTTCCTACGTATCCCATAAGGATGGGAATCGATGTAACACCCCAGGTAAATAAAGAATATTACATTTTATATTTATCCATATTTGTGTATAAAATATTGAAATGACTTTAAAGGGGACGCTATGCTCGATGGCGTACCCAACACGCAACAACGAGTTTTTTGGGAATCTTACGTTGCACTCTAATAATAAAATAATATTATTTTAAATGGTAGTTAACATGTAGCCGTTGTATTGGCGGGAATGGATAGAAATAACTAAAATATGATTATATATGTTTTTAAATGTTTTTACATTTATCCAATAAAAGATAAAGGCTTAAAATACGGAAAGAATTCAATTTTAGGCGTATATGCCCTAGTTTTCACTAAAGGTTCACTTATCGCCTTTTAATGGAGAACTGTCATTAAATATAGTTTTGATCACTCTTATACATTCTTTTGGACCAAATAAAACTCTTATTATGAATCGGGACATCAAATTTTACTTTGTCTAATTTTTTGGTTTTTTTCCGATAAAGTTCATTTTTTAATGAATAGTGTAAAATGTTGTGTTTTAATTCAAAACCTCTTTTTAATATAATTTATTTATATTATTAGATAATATTTTGAATTGGTTTTAAAGTTAAATTAGAAAATATTTTTACCATTAAATCCAATAGTGGTCGTTGGAATTAATTTCACTTTGAAATCAGACTTATACTAGTGTCAATCTTTTGATACTTATTGTTTTATAAAAACACGCTATTTGCTCTGACAGTGGGAATTAATTATTAAATTAATTAATGTGGTTAATATGTTTTGAATTTTGTAAAACGGACTTCATTTTTGAAATCGGAATATCAAATATAGCTTATGGTGAATTTTTGGTAATTTTCTGAAAAACCTCAATTTTTGATGAATAGTGAAACCACTAAGTGGTACTTATAAAGACTGATTTTCCATTTAAATGAAATTTTTCCATCATTATGTTTTGAATTTCAAAAATCCGACATACATGGTTGTCATTAAGAAGTAAAATGTGGTTCAATGGGATAAAAATAATTTTTTGGTGAATAGTAACTTATTAAGTTCTTAATCGCGATTAGTGGTAATTAGGGTAGTTTAAGGTATAAATAATGATTTAATAATATAAAATGACCTAGACACATGTCCCAACCTTATTGGTTGTGTCATGGCCGACCATGACAAGCCATGGGTCAACTTGGGGACCCCATGGAGACACTTTGGTTGGGAAATGACATAAATAACTTTTTATTTAATGTAAAAGTAAAAATGACACAAACATAATATGTTTTACAAAAACAATTTTTATATGGGGTTATAAAGATAAGACTTTTTATTATAAATAGTCATTGGAAAGATAAAAAGATTTCATACATCATAGTATTTTTTTTATAATTTTAGACATTAAATAAATTAAATTATTTATGACATAATAATGATGGAGCGATGACATCATTATTTGATGATTTAAATAAAATGGAACGATAATGTAAAATCTATGAACTAAACATGTCCAAAACCAATTGGATGAGTGGATTTCGAACCCTTATCACCTTATCCACGAATTCTATCAATGTGGGACCTTTTAAAACCGAAACACATTTTCAAATAAAGTAATATTTCTTTACTTTCCAAAAGTACTCCTCCTCTCCTCTTATAAAAGACCCCCACCTCTACCTCATTTAACACACTCCTCAAGCATTTGGATCGGCCAACCACTACCCATTTACTCTCTACACATCCCTATACTCATCCTAGAGGATTCCCTTTGGGCAGAATCCTTTCAAAGGAAGCCTTTAGGCTCAAATCAAAAGGAGTTACACTTTTAAAGGTAATTCATTCTCTCATGTTCATTTGTTTTATTTTGCTTCTCCAACCCCCTAAACTCTTTTTATTTACTTATTTTTTTAACAAAACCAGTATATTAAATATACTAGTATGTTGTTATAAGATTTCTTCGAGCTACACTCTCACACAACTACATCAAATGGTTAAAGAACATACGGTATCCGTGGATGGTGAAATTCTGCCTCCCGAAACGATGATTGTTCAATACTCATTTAACACCTTCAAAGGTGGCCATTATGATGTCACTATTTTTATATATGATATATAATATGTTTATGTTTTATTTATGCTTCTGTGTTTTTCATTTTTGTCTTACCTTTATGGCTTCCATTATGGGTATACACGATATCTTCATTTAAGGAAGTGCGGACTACCGCCCCCTCAAAGTGATTTGATTCGTTAAATACCATATGTGGGATGTATAAAGGATGGAAATATGATATTATATATGATATTATACTGGAATTATAATATACCTTTATATCATTATTATTCCATTCTATAAAATACGAAATAGAAATGAAAGTAGCGTTCATGCGTACGTACGGCTTACCGTCTCCATGAACGGTGAATTTCATTTATTACCTCTAAATGATTATGTAATGTTATAAATGCATGCATGTACTGGATAGATATGACATATATGATATCTACATAATGAATACAATTCTGGATATAATAAACATTTGGCCACACGAACAACACGTAATTGTAAGAAGTCCACTTTTGACTTAAGAACCAAATATCGGCAAAACAAATATTATTAACTTAAATGATTACATAATGTTTATGACATGGTAATAAGTGGTATAAAAGTAATAATGAACATGAAAAAGGTTATTAAGGATTTAGAAATTAACTCAAGTTTATTATTCAGGAGATTAAAGAACGATCGAGTCAAGTCGGACCCGAGGTAAGGGATCCCACAACTCTCTTTCTTTTAAGTACACTCTTTTATGTCATTTATTTTAAGCTCATCTTTCTTATGATTGGGATGTTATTTTATATTACATTTACTGTAATTTTTATGTTCATGAGATGAGAGACCCTATTCTCTCTCATTAATCCATTTTGGAAGTTTTGAGTGGCGCCGTTAGGCTGCCGAACTTTCGTAAGAGATCTAACCTCTCTCTTTCTTTTTAAGTACTCTCCTTTATGTCACTTCTTTTAAACTCCTCCTTGCAATGTTGGGGGATTTTCTTTTATATTCCACTTTCTATAAATTGTATTGTAATATGATGGGATACTCTATTTGATCTCATCAATCCATATTCGGAAGTTTTATGTGGCGTCGTTAGGCTGCCGAGTTTTCATGAGGGATTTTTCATCTCACTTTTATTCCCGTGAGATTTATGCTACATTCGCCACAAATTCCATTGAGTGGTGTATGTACTGCCCATTATTCTACTCTTTGTGTAATATACTTTAGTTTATGAGTATTTACATCAATGATCTATTGTCCTTCTTTCATGGGGTGTATGTTTTGAAAGATACCCAAGTCGGCAATGGAACCTTTCACCCTCCTCTTTTTTTAAAGACTTCTTTTGTTGGGTCTTTTAATTTACATATTTTTATGTTGAGATATGTTCTCATATATCCTTATTGATGTAAATTTTATGTCCAAGTGATGAGATACACTTTTTATCTCTCATCTACTCATTTTGATGTGACGCCGTTAGGCTGTCAAGGGAACTTTTTAACCCAATTTCGATTTCTTTGGGTTCAACATGTAGTCATTGAATATGTCATCCATTTAATATGTGTGAATGACCTTTTATTGTTTTAAACTTAATATACACTTATATTGGGTGTATTTATATTTGTCACACATATTTTGAGATTGATTTGTCCTTAATTTAAGGATACCTTCTTTATAAGGGATTTCATCACATTTGACATTTCTATTGAGGGTTCATTGTTGTTATGCACCAATTCACTCTTATATGGTGTATATACTGTCCTTTGGAGTATTATATCATGAATCCTTTTATTCTCATGATATTATAAAGTTCTGACTAAATGTTATTCCTCGATTATTGTATTCAAGTGTCTCTAATTTTGGTAAAACCCCTTTAACCAAAATATCGTTTTAAATGTTTTAATTATTCTTATTAATATCCATGTTTTCAAAATGGTTTTAAGGATTTATTTATATGGATATTAATGGTTTAAAATGTTAAAATCTTAAAGGTGGTATGGGACACTTTGATTCAAAAATCTCTTTATTAAATGTTTTAAATGGTTTTGGAAATGGTTTCTTTTTGAATGGATTCATTATTTCAATATCCTAAAATGTTATATTGTGATTGAAATGTGGAAATGTTATGTTTCCTTTATTCATGTTTATGTGATACGATTATGTTATGGTTCTTGGGCATTGTTATGAAGAACGGGTGGTTCTGGGATAAACTAAGGGCGGGTGAGCCCGATATAGCTCTCCAATGCATTGGGTAACGCGAAGGAGTGAAACGTTAAGGTTTCTCCGAAGAGATTTAGGGAATATACTGTGATGGGTATTCCAAACGTAACCAAGAGGGTTACTCCCTACGTAAGAATGTTATGAATGCCTCAAGTTACCTTTATGTCTTATGTTTTCTATGATTTATTCATGATTTGATATGCCTATGTTTTATGGGTAAAGTATGATTTCATTCTTATGTATATATGAACTCATGTTTCCTCTCCATATTTTTATAACCCTTACTGAGCTTTTTATGCTCATCCCAAGTTTTTGAAATGTTTTTCACAGGACTTAGCGTGGAATAGGGTCAAGGATGGGATCAAGGGAAATTCATGCTACCTAAAACATGCAACTATACATGTTTCTTTTAAAGAGTTTTTATTTTATGGAAATTTAGTAGAAGCGACTACTTTGTAATCTTTTGAGATGTAATAGTTATGTCCTAATTCTCTAAAACTCTAAACCTGAAAAGATCCTCAATGTGAATTACTCATTTAATTCAATATTAAGTAAGGTTTAAGGCTGTGGCCTTATAATCAAGCCACACATAGTTCTGGAAATACAGTTTAACGTCATGTGGGACGAGAGTAGAATTTGGGGTTAGGACCAAAGACTTGGGTCGGGATTCATGGGATGCTCGAACATTCCTACATATCCCAGAAGGATGGGAATCAAGCCACACGTAGTTCTTGAAATACCCTCTATACAGATTTGTTTCGTACAAGTGAAGGGTGAAAAGCGGACTTTAGTGCAATGATGGTTTGACCCGAGATAAAAGGTTCGGGCATTGCCATGTATGCAAGTAGTCTTTGGAATATGACATGATTTGATATCAATGTCAATAATGATTCCCTCTTAGGTGAGGGTGTCAAAGAATGTTGTAGTTTATTGTCATACAGGACAAAAGTGCAAATAGTTTAACGTCATATAGCAAGGACGACGGTGAACCAATGTAAAAAATATTAGTTCTGGTGATGGTTTCACGAATTAACATCATATGAGACGAAGTTGAACCGATGTGAAGAGATTGATTTTGGGCTTGAACCACGAGTGGTTGCCTACATACCCAACCTAGAAGGAGGGGATCAAAGTCTACGTAGTTCAATTAAATAATGAATTGGTGATCAAGTTGTTTTTGAGGACAACGATCTAAAAAGAAAGTGTTGGGACTTACGCATGGTTAGCGGCCCAATGAAGGTGTTATGGTAGATGTTTAATCTATTCTCATGTGATTCATACATGGTGTGAGAATCAAGAGGTAGAAAAAACCTAAACAATATGTAGTTTAATGTCATGTAGGACATATGAAGGGGCTATGCAGTTTAAAGTCTTATAGTGAGGACTATTGGTGCTGCACAGTTTAGTGTCATGTAGCAAGGAAAAAATACAGTTTAATGTCATGTTGGATGTATTAGGGACTATGTTCAGTTTTACATCATGTAGGACGAATGAGAAGTACATTTTAACATCATTTAGGTCAAGCATATGGACATAGTTTAACGTCATGTTGGATGTGAACACAGTTTTGTGTCATGTTGGATAATAAGGGTGATATACAGTTTAGCGTCTTGTAGCTAAGACTATGGGGACAATACAATTTAACATCATGTTGTACAAAAAGGGGATTGTGCAGTTTAATGTCATGCAGTAAGGAAAAAACAGGACACAGTTTAGCATCATGTTGGACATATCAGGGACTTTTTCACAGTTTAACGTCATGTTGGACGATGGTGTGAGTAGTTTAAGGTCATATGCATGGACCAACGGTTATGCAGTTTAATGTCTTACTGGACATAAGGGACTTCTATACAGTTTAGCATCATGTAGTTAGGAAATCACAATTTAACGTCATATTGGATGAAGAAGGGACTGTGCAGTTTAAAGTCATGCAGTAAGGGATTAAGAAGGGCTGTATAGTTTAACGTCATATAGAAAGGACGACATAGTTTAATTTCATGTTGGAAGTAAGTGCAAATAGTTTAAGGTCATATGCATGGACCGTTGGATGTATTTGTATTATACAAAATACTTATTCAGAAATCTGTCATTGGTTGGAGTAGTGATGAGTTCTCCATCCATTGGGATTAAAGAATAAGCTCCATTGGAGTAGACCTTATGTATTGAATAAGGTCCTTCCCATTTTGGTTCAAGCTTGGGAGGTTTATTTCCTGGTATCATTAGAGTTTTGAGAACAAATACCAATTCTCCCTAAATGAATGAACGAAGAGGATCTTTTTTGTTGAAATCTCATGCTATTTGATTCTGATAGACTTCCAAGTGATGTAGGGTGCACAATCTTTTCTCATCTAACTGTTCCAATTCATCCAATCACTTTTGAGATTGTTCATCTGTAGATCAAAAATCACAAATGTTTTCTCTGAATGAGGGTAATTGAAATTCAATTGGCAAGACTGCTTCTATTCCATATACCAATGAATATAGATTGGACCGCTTTTTAGTGCAGGTGGTAGTCCGATAAGCCCATAAAGCATGAAAGATTTTATCAGTCCATGATTTCTTATCTTTATCCCCCATCTTTTCTAGTATGTTTGAAAGAGTCTTGTTGAAGGCTTTCATCTGTCCATTGGCCACTACATGATACTGAGATGAATGGTTGGATTTGATGTTGTATTCTTGATACAACTTCCTTACCTCGTATGAACAGAAGTTGGTGCCATTATCCGTCAATATGGTATGAGGGACACCAGATCTGGTAATGATGTTAGACTTGATGAAGTTAACAACGATTTTAGAACTAACTTCTTTGAGAGGTATTCCCTATTACCATTTGGAAAAGAAGTCAGTAGTAGTAAGAATATACTTAAACTGCTTGGCTGTAGCTGAAGGGTAAGGTCACACCACATCTATTCCTCATGTGGAAAATGGCCACAAGTACATAGTCGTATGAAGAAACTCTGGAGGATGATGAATGAAGTTGGCACATACTTGGAAATAATGACACTTCTTTGTGAAATCAACACAATCTTCTATCATTGATGGCCAAAAGTATCCAAGCCTTCAAATTTGATCATATGGTCTGTGTCCAGACCAATGGGCACCACAGACTCTTGCATGCACTTCTTTCATGATAGCCATTGTGTCTTCACCGTTAATGCATCGGAAGAGAATTCCATCAAAACCTCTTTTGTACAGAATTTTTTCTAGGTGATCTGGGTTGTCATAAAGAGTAAAATTGACCACATAGTGCCAGATTTGTTCTTTCCCGGATCTATCAGGTGGAAGTGTTCCATTTTGAAGGTATTCCCTGATAGGTGTCATCCATCCTATAGTATGACCATACGGTTCATGAATGGGACTAATTTCATTGATTTCCTCTATTCTAGCATGAACATAAGGTGAAATTGTATGGAGGTGGGAAATACTAATGATTGTCTCGTCTCGGTTTGGATTTTCTAGAGCTGTGGCTATATTAGCCAGTGCATCAGCATGAGCATTTTGCGATCGCGGGACATAAAAAAATGTCAGTACCTAAAATAATTCTGCCATTGAATCTCTGATGTAATCATAGAGAGGGATTAGTTCTTCTTTTCTTATTGCGTAATCCCCATTGAATTGTTTGATTACTAGGTCTGAATCCTCTTTCACCTTTAAGTGATTCACTTGTTCTTGAAGGTCCAACTCCAATCCTGCGATGAGAGCATGGTATTCTGCTTCATTATTTGTACCACCTCCCAATAATGATAAGGAATAGGGTAACACTGCCTTTTCTGGAGAAATGATCACAATTCCTAACCCAAATTTTTTGAATTTAGGATCTTCCATTTTCTTCCCTGTTGGACTTCTGGAAGCTCCATCAAAGTACATTTCCCATGTTTGAAGACTATCTTGAATAAAGAAGACTTCCTCATCAGGAAGTTCAATATATGAAGATGTATCTTCTACTGAGGGATGTTCATCAAGGAAATCAGCCAGAGCTTGGCCCTTTATTTCCTTTTGAGACCCATACTAAATATCAAATTGCTGCAAAATAACTACCCACCTTGCCAGACGTCCTGTAAGCATTGGATGACTAAGGATGTATTTGAGCGGGTTATTGAGAGAAACCAATTAGGCCTCATGATGTTTCAAGTAGTGTATCAACTTTTGAACTGCAAAGATTAATGCTAGGTAGCACTTCTCAATATTTTAATATCGTCTTTCTGCTTCGAGCATAGATTGAATGAGATAGTATAGGTCTTTTTCATTACCAGCATCATTCTTCTGGGAAAGGAAGGCACCCGATGATCACTCTAAAGATGTCACATAAAGAATCAATGGACTTCCTTCAATAGGTATCATTAATATCGGTGGACTCAAGAGATATTTCTTGATAATATCAAATGATTCTTGACATTATTCAGTCCACTGGTATGTTACTCCCTTCATCATCAATTTGGTGAAGGGTAAACTTTTTACTACCAAATTTGCGATTAAACACCCAATATAGGCTAAGTGTCCTTGAAGCCCTCTCAATTATTTCAAATTTTGAGGAGGTGACATACCAAGAATTGACTTTGTCTTCTCAGGATTGACTTTGATACCACGATGGCGTACAAAAAAGCCGAGAAATTTTCCTGAGGTTACCCCAAAATCACATTTCAAGGGGTTCATCTTCAAATTATGTTGCCGAAGATTGTGGAATATGATTTCCAAATCAGCCAAGTGATTTGAACATTTCCAGGATTTAACCACGAAATCGTCCACATAACATTCAACAAACTTTCCTAAAAAGGGTTTGAAGATACAGTGCATGGCACGCTGATATGTTGCGCCAAAATTCTTCAGGCCAAAGGGCATTACCCAATAGCCAAACACACCCTGAGGGGCTCTGAAAGCTGTAGATTCCCCATCTTCTAGAGCCATTCGGATTTGATTATATCCTGAATACCCATCCATAAAGTAAAGTTCTTCACAGCGAGCTGTTACATCAATTAAGAGTTTTGTAATCGGAATTGGAAAATCATCCTTAGGAAAATGCTAATTAAGATCTCTGAAATCAATACAAACTCTAATTTTTCCATTTTTCTTTTTCAAAGTGACAATATTTGACAACCATTTGGGATATTGAACTTCTCTAATGATGTTAGGTTTGATAAGCTTATCCACTTCAACTTCAATTTTGGAAGCATAAGTTGGGTGTGTTCTTCTTACGGCTTGCTTAAATCCTCGATGTTCTAATGGAAACCCCAAATGATGAGTGGCAACATTTGGATCAAGCCAAGGAATTTCTGTATAGTTCCAAGAAAATATATCTCGATTTTTCTTTAAAAATGAAATATACATTTTTTTCTCTTCATGAGTGATGGCCGCACTAATTAAAGTGGGTTGTGGATCTTCTTTTGTATCAAGATTTACTTCTCTGAGTTCATCAACATTGGTAGAGATAACCTCTTCAAATGTTGGAGGAGCATCTCTGAGATCTTCCTCTTCTTCTTCAACATGTGTTATCTCTTCTACTTCTAATTTCATAGTAGATGATGAAGCAGAATTTCCATGATCATGAGAGATGTCAAAATTTGAACATCTTGAAGAAGAGGCTTCCATTTCTGACCCTATTGATGATGAAGGGTCTTCCTTGGGTAATGAAGAGGAGATGATGGATTGAGAATCTCCATCATACTTCACCACTGACATTTCTATAACTTCTTCTGTCCTGGTTGGCGAAGTATAGACTTGATGGATTTCAACGGATGAAATGAAAACATCTCCATTTGAGCTTTCATCATTGCTTGGTGAATCACCGCTTTATCTCATGTTGTCTTGCTTGATTTACATAATTGACATTATGGAAGTTTCCATAAGAGTATTCGGATTTGGTTCTACCATGTCAATTTGACTGATAGGCAACACATAATCTGTACTCACATGTGTGAATGGGTTTACTGGAATCTTTTCCAAACCATATGGAGCATTAATTTTGGTAACCTCCCTTGTTGTGGATTTCTCCTTACCCTTCATGTGATAGAATTCCGCCTCAATGTATTGAGAATCACATGTTTTTAAGGGAGCCTTTTCACCATAAAGTGTCCCAATTTGACCATCGAAACAATATTTGAGGCATTGATGGTATGATGAAGGGATAGCTGCATGTTGATGTAGTCAAGGTCTTCCAAGAAAAACGTTGAAGGTTGTATCGTGATCAACAACCATGAAATATGAATTGGATACAAGGTCTCCAAACTGAGTTCTGAGTGTAATCTCACCCTGTGGTTCTTGTTCATTTTTATCATATCCTTTTAACATTAAATTAGAAGGAGTTAAATCAGATTCTGTGAGACCCAATCGATGAAGTGTACGAATGGGGATGAGGTTGACTCCTAAACCATTAGCAATGAAAGCTCTTAGGATGTCTACACCATTGTCCTTTCCAGATAAATAAAAGAGTTTCATGTGTCCATGCATGACACCATCCTCATCTTCATCTGTAAATGATATCACTGCATGGAATTATGCAGGTCCATTCTCTACATGATAGACTTCAGCCCCAATAATTTCAGTTTCGAACTCCTGAGGACTTGACAAAGCCTCAATGAGTGCCTCTCGAAGATCCTTAGATAGATTCAAGGCATCCAGAATTGATAACATGGCTGGTACATGGGAGAAATATTTCAAGAAATCATATTTTTATCCAATGTTCTGCATTTCCCAACAAGAACATGTGGTTTCACAGGTGCCTTAGAAGTTGACGCTTTGGAAGTAGATGCATCTCGTATTGGGGTAGGAGTTGAAAATACTCCTGGCTTTGGAAGATTATAGCGAATAGGCCTATTTACTTGCTGAGAGGACGAAGGAGGAACCTCTAACCGATCCTCCAGAATAACTGTACTAGGGATGAATCTGCCTTGCGTGGAAGAATTTGCTTGTTCTTGTTGATCCCACTGAAGGGCTCTTCCATGAGTTTCTACTGCATATACAGTTCTAGCAGGGGTAGAATTGGAATAGTGGCTTCTGGGATATCCACGTCTTCCTCTGTATCCCAGACCTCGGGAACTCCCTCTAATTCTTCTGTTTGATATAGAGAACTCAGGTTCATCAGGATCAAAACTATGACTAGCATAAAGATCTGTTAAGTGAATCATGTTAACAGAATCAAAGATCATCTCTTCGTCTGATGAAGACTTTACTTGATTAGCCAGTTTAGGCTGTTCTGTTTGGTGGGGTGGTGCCCGTGGCTTTGAAGTATATTGCATAAAATCTTCCAGAGTCAAAGAAAACATGGGCATTGACACGATCTCATCTTCTTCTGATTGTTCCTCTTTCTTTGAATTGTGTCGTTTCTTTGAGGATTTTACCTCTGATGAAGAGGGTTTTGCTGTGGCATTCATAGAAGAGGACACAATTGGATCCTTCAATTACATTCTCAAAATGGCATGAGTTTGTTTGATCGTTTTTTTACCATCCAATCATCATATTTTTGCACATTTTTGTTTTTTACTTCTTGCCTCTCGCCTTTTTCCTCTAGATTTGTAGCAGTAACACATGCTACCTGAGCTGAATAACCTTTTAGTTTGACTTGTCCCGAGTCCACCATCTTTTGCAGGTGGTCTTTGAAGGCAAAACACTCTTGAATAGGATTCCCTAACATCTGATGAAATGGGTAATAATTGGGATGGTCTGCATATCCTTCTTTGCTAGGCCTTTTGGGCCTTGGAAATTGAAACAAATTATTTTCTAGAGCTGAAATGAAGTAACAAGGAACTTGTTCATTTCAGAAAGAATAAAATTTTCTTTTCAAATCCTCAAATTGTTTTCTTATTTGATCTTTTTTATCATCTTGATGAAATGGATTCTATTGTTGATGCTCAGGAGGTGGAGCCCTTTAAGAAGATAAAGGCCTTGAAGTATAAGTAGGTATAGGTGCTTGTTTAAGCAGTACTGTAGCAGTCTCTGCTTTACCCATTCTTTTTCCAGGAGCTGATGGAATTACACTAGCTTTATCCTTAGTCTTATTAAGAGAGTTTTAAATCTGCTGAGTGATTGAAGTAAGGTCTCGAAACCCTCCTTTGTATTACACAGGGATCAATGGCGTATGTAATTCATCATGCATATTTGCCACACAAATTGGAAACAATTCTTCTTGAGGGAGTTCTAAGCTTAGGGAATATGTTAATCCCTTCCAGCGAGCAATGAAATCTGAAACACTTTCATTATCCATTTTCATATAGTTTGTAAGATCAAAAATTGTTGTCTTTGGCAAAGTTGAGCTGAATTGAATAAGAAATCATTGGCGGAGATCCTCCCACCTGGTAATTGACAAAGATTGCAAGCTTGTATACCAGACAAAGGTAGGTCCTTGTAATGACTGTATAAAAAACCTGATCATAACTGCCTATTTTTGCTAAGGGGTTCCCATTATAGGATTAAAACGAGCAAAAATATGTGTTAAGTGTTTCTCTGGGTCTCCTGAACCTTTAAAGAATGGGAATGTGGTACTTGCAAAATTTGATGGGGGGGGAATTGCATCAACCCATTCAGGGTAGGCTCTTTTCTCCGGTTGAACTGGCACATGTTTTCCTTCCATAGAATCCAACTGAGCTGTTAATGACTCAATAGTAGTTATTAACTTTTGAGAAACATCTGGTTGAGCTTGGACCTGTGTCAGTTCAATAACTGGAGTTTGGACAGATGTGGTGGCTGGTACTGCAACTGTTCATAACACCACTGGTTGTTGTTGCACCTGACCCATAGGATTAGACCTGTGAGGGTGTACTAATAAAGGAGGATATTCTTGATCCATTTCAGTAGCTGCAAAAAATTACCTTAGCAGACTAACTCCATCATGTTTAGGTGGAATACACCCTTGAAGTAGTTATGCATTTAACCTCCTCAACTCCTTCATTTCCGCCTCTTGTTGTGCGAACCTTTGCTCTAATGTGAGTGATTTTCTTTCTCTAAAGGTAGGGTGGAATACAACCTGACTTTTTTCCTTTCCCTTTGTTGGATTCCTTTTGGAGATGGGGGAGTTGGTTACTTGAAGGAATACCAAGATTCTGAGTAATCATTTAATTTTGTGTACGCACACCTTCTTCATTTGTGTCTATGCGTATAGCTTCCTGAGAAGGAACCTCTTCATTTGATCCCACTAAATTAGCCTCATGTTCTGGAGGATCAGTAACAATGGTATTGATGACATTAATTGATGCATAACACATTGTGTCCCTTCTATCAGCATTTCTGTGATATTGTCTTCTTTCATGTCCTTGATGAGACATTTCCTTTTGTTGATTTGATCCCTCAGGAAATTATTGACGAACCATGATTTTGAGGGAATCTCTTGATAATTTGGCTCTTCATTCCTCTTGTGGATTCTTCCCTAATTGAGAGAAGACTGGATTTCTTTGAGGAAGATATTGAGGATATGAAAAAGTCCCCAGTCCAGTAGAATGGGGTTGTTCCTGCTGTTTCTACTTAACTCCTCGAATCTTATTTGTTGATTCTGAGGGTTGGGTTAAAAGAGTCCACAGTCTGGCAAGCTGGGTTGGCTCTTAAGCTGTTACATCTGAGGATTTCTTGAAATCTCTCATGATCTTGCAAACTTTAGTCCGAAAATTAGATGGATGCATCAACCTACATTTACTCTTATCACCCGACTCAAAAGACCATTGGATGATTTCTGACACTTCTATCACTTGATGATGTGCCTGCTCTAAACGAGAGGCCTGTTCAATTTTCACATTTTCTTGATTCAGGAGTAATTCAACAACTTGTTCTCTGTATTCTTGACTTTGAGAAGAAATAGTTGATGACTATTCTTGATCAAGCCTTTTATTACAAACAAATACAATTGGTTGTGGTCGGCCATGGGCAATAAAATTGCATGAGACCATTTTCAACGGGCTTTGTTGACTGGAGATTATAATGAAATGTAGTTCTCCATGAACACCCCATCCCCTGATATGAATACCATATGGGGCATTGGCAATTAACTGGCGCAGTCTTCTTAGTGTGCCAAGGGATAATTGCTAAAGGGCTCTACTGCTTTTTATCCTTCGCATATCAAGAAACTGAGAGAGATGACAAATCAATTTGGCATTGTAACCCTTATATTATCTTGACATGATTTTCATATTCCTCATAGGATAATATTTTATTTTTAAATTGACAAATATTTATCCACATGTTGAGATGAATATCTTGAATACAATCTTCCATCAACATCTCTGGAATGTCATACTGAGAGTCATCCAAAGTCCAAAACATGACTAGCACTTCACCTTTCACCAGTTGTTTTCTCATATTCAGTAATTACTATTTAACATTTGATGAGGATTCTTCTACCTGTTTAGACCAGAGCTGGTGCTTCCTTCTTTCTTCATTAGATTCAACAAGATTGGTAGATAATTCAATAATCAAACTAGAAGTTGAACGACCCAGGGGTACTTCGGAGAATGACCTACACCCCAGGCTATCTTCTGATTGAGAAAGTATTTCACCTGATATTGGTAAATCATCAGACCTGACAGGCTTTACATTTTCAAGTGACTCAAGATAAGAGGGCTTTCTCATCACTACATTTTCCATTGGAGCATTTTTCAGGAAATGTAAATTACTACTGCGAAGAAGACTATAGCAGCTAAGTTCATCATTATGTGTAGGACCACCATGGTGGGTTACAACAAAAGATGAAACATTTTGTTCCTTGGTCATTTGTCCACACAGAGGGTTCTTGTGAGTCTCATATGAAGATTAAACTTCGAGATCGACTGAATTTTCATGAAGTAAGACTTCATGAGGAAGTGTCTGATGGAGACCTTCGGAATTAACGTTCCCACTATTGGGAAATGATGGAGTATAATCTTTAATTCCAACATATAATTGTCTGAGGGCTTCAAGAAATCCAGCATCGAGCAAGGCCTTATTAGAGACTGGCTCTTGATTTCTTGACTGTGATGGATGGGTCTTCTTTTTAGATGCCTTCTTACTCAATTTAGGAACCACTTGTTGACGAAAGTGGTTATTATGGGCAGGTGTATGTGCCTGCTTAGAAGAAAGGATTAGGTTAGGCTGATTATCTCCACTCAAATCAAGTGTATGTGCCTGACTTGGTTATCCGTATGACATGGGGGAGTATGCCCCCACAACCCTCTTGAACTGGAACAGAGGTGTGTGTCTGTTCCGGAGTAAACTGTTGATGTGTCACTCCACTGGTAGGCATAGATTTTCATTTTTATCCCTGTGATGCTGCTGAAGCTATTATAATATCTTGGCAGGCATCCAGAATATGAGCAGGAATTTGCTTCTACTCTTTCAGCATTGACAGAATATGCTTGGTGAATTCAGCTTCTGAAATGGGGATACACTTCCATTCTATACTTGGAGTAGGTGTGTGTTCTTGCTCCTATCCTCCGATTCCTGTCAGTTAATTCTGACAGTACTCATGTATGGGGGAAAGAGAGTTGGGTCTGCCTCTTGTTTTTTATTGTGGATTTCCAATTGTCTTCTTCGGGTGTAACCAAATGAGTCTATTGGTAGGCATGATCAATACTGGCATGTGAATTTGCCTGCTGATTGCACTCCGCCGAACGTGGTTGACGAGCTTCCTTCAATACTGACAGACGAGCCTGCTGGCGGGATTGATGAGTGTAAGCAGGTGTATGTGCATGTTTACCATTTGTCAACACATTGGGTTGGCGGGCCTCATCGTATGTAGTCAGACGAGCCTACTGACAAGCTGATGATTTATAAACAGGTGTATGTTCTTGTCTATAGTACTCCGCCGGAATTACATGGAGGGATTGGCTTGCTGCTACCAGACGAGTCTGCTGGATAGCGGAATTGAAACGGACGGGTGTGTGTGCCCGCTCGTTGCTTGCCACCAAGTTAGGTTGGTGGACTTCTCCAGAGATGGCAGAGATAAGAACATTCTCATTGTTGACCGGTTGTCACCTCTGGTGGTTCGTCTTGCCTACCCGGGTTTTAGGAACCTGAGCCAAATTCCTGGAGACGATACCCTCATCATGTTGAGGGCGCACTACTGCACGAGTTTGACGGCGATTTTTGGTGGGAGCCCTCGGGAATGACTCATGTTTCCTTGAATTAAGGCCTTCAGTGACCTTCTCATTCACCTCCCTAGAATATGGGAGGGAATGGTGATTGTGTTTTAGGGGTAACGACCCGAAATGGTTGGAAACAGTGGTTGGAATAACCTTATTCTAGATCGATGGTCGTCGCTGTATGGAAGACTAGGGTGAATTATTGACTTGGAGGGCTTGTCGAGTAGTCTCCATAGTGGGAATAGTACCATTTTGATGGTTTTCCTTAACCTGCTCATTTGATACCCAGCGTTGAAGAAACTGATTTGGTGATGTTGTCCTCAGAGTGGACGACGATCCAGCAGGAGTAGCAGCAGAGGCATTCACAGCAAAGGTATTCACAGGTCTGAACTTAAGAGAATCCATTTCTGTAACACAGAAGATCTTGGAAAAGAGTTCCTATTTGATATAACAGACGTAATCAAGATATGTTCGGCCACTACATCTTTTGGATGAGCACATATGTTATTGATTGTTTTGTTATCCCTCTCATTGTGTTTAAATAGGGGCCTAACAAATAAGTAAAACATCATTTTAACTTGGTTAAGGATTCATGTCGAGTTCACCATTTTTTTGTTTCCTCTAAAAATGGTATGACCTCATTTTTTTAAGGTTCAAACTTTCCAAGTAGTTTCTAGAGTGTCTGTTCATAGAACCGAAAACATCAAATGATTCTATATACATTTGGACCTACTTTCCAAAGTTAGGTGCTCATATGTTGTGAACTGATGAGGCTTAATAATTTTCATTGGTCGAGAGGATGGGAGGTAATACTCATCACACCTTTTTTAGGGGAATTATTTTCTACTCCAGGACTCTCTTTATAGTTTTATGTTATGTTCGTGAATCCTTATTAAATTACCAAGTATGAAAATGAGATTTCCTTTAGATCTAATAATCAATGATTAATATGTATGAAATTTAGAGAGTCTTTTATACGTATTTGAGGTTATTTATTGATAGAGAATCATATGTATTTGTTAGAGATTCTTATTCAATGGTATCCTTCGATAAATTATATAAAGATATCTTGGTTATTATGATAACCATACTTGTTTTAAAGTCACTCAGTTGGGCACTTGATGTTTTTTGTCATTTAGAAGGACATGGATTATTTCAGAGTTGGGATCGTACCCACGGATGGGATACCTAAGTATACTTTGTTTTAGAAAAGGAATCAGAACCCTCATAGTTCGAGATAAGAATAATGGGGTTTATGCATGATTGATGGCTCAAAGAAAGATGTAATAATTACATTTACACTCTAATCTCACGTGAGTCATACTCAGTGTGAGAAACAAGAGGTATTGGTAAAACCATAAAATCTTGCAATGAAAGATGAAATAATGTGGGGATTATGTATGTGTGACTGCCCCGAATAAATGAGGATTGAGATTTACTTCACGGAAGAAACCAGGGAATAGGGTCCATAAAGGTATATGTGTTTTTATGGAGATTTGGATACTCTAACTTGGGGCTTAATCCTGAAAAAGATGCCCAAATTAGGAGGGGACTTAGGGATTACTCCTAAGGAAGATGCCCAAATCAAAAGAAATTAAGACTGGTTAATAGAAATTTTGACTGGGGCTTATTCCTTAGAAGGAGGCCCAGGTTAAAGGGACTTGAGAACTGTAGCTTACTCCTAAGAAGGAGTCCTAGGTTAGGGGAATTATGACTAGGGCTTACTTCTAAAAAGGAGGATTCCCGGGTTAAGGGAAATTGGAATTTGGGGCTTACTCCTAAGGAGGATTCCCATATTTGGTAAATTGGGACTTACTCCTAAGGAGGATGCCCATATTTGGGAACTTGGGGATTAGTCCTGAAGAGGATGCCTGAAAATTAAGGGAACATCAAGACTGGGGCTTATTCCTGAAAAATAGGCCTAGGTTAGGGGACTTGGGGCTTACTCCTAAGGAGGCTGCCCAAATTAATGAAGCTTATGTTTGGGGCTTACTCCTAAGGAGGATGCCCAAGTTAAGGGAATTTAGACCGGGGCTTACTCTTAAGGATTATGCCCAAATTAAAGATCCTCTCATCTTAAAGGATGAGGTTGAATGAATGAAATCTCTAACCTTAGTGACAAAAAGTGACGTAAAACACTGTGTTTTGAGCGATTTTCCACCAAATTCCTTTCAGATAAGGAATCCAACAAAGGAACCATGTCATAAATGACTTTTAGGAGGGTTTTGAAGGCTAAATCCTGAAGAGGAGAAGTTTATTTTAAGAGAATAGGTGAATAGGAAGGAGAGTCACCCAAAATGAAGTAGACGCATAGGACCTACGTGGGCGCCTAGGTCTTGGTCGCGCATGCATACTTGTGCGGCATAGGTGTACCTGCATGATGGTTGACCAAAAGGATAACTCTTGGGCGAGACTTGGCCCAAGCCTTTAGTATTATCCCTAGGGACTTCCAAAATAATGGCGCACAAGTTCTGTTGAAGGGATATGGCGGCACACAGGTGTCTTTATTTCCTATAAGGGTTAGACACTTAGGCATGCTGGTGTTGATTAATTTCAACACTTAGGCCATGTTTCCCCAATTTAGAGCTTCCATTCTAGGTAAGAAATTACCTTAGAAGTGTTCGGAAGACTTCCAGGAGAGACTAGGGCGCTGGGAGCTCAAATCTAATTTATGTAATTTTCATTCCCAAAATGGGGGGCCCACAAGGGGTATTTATAGGCTGCTAAAGGACTTGGGAGAAAATCAAATAGGGCGCACAAGTCACCTGTGCGACCACTATGCGGCACACAAGTATACTTGCACGACAATGATGAAACTTGCGTGACCCAAGTGGGAAGAAATCCTTCTTCATGTCTTTTTCGATTTTGGATGTTTCTTCAAAGTATTTGGATTATGTAATTCCCTTTTTTCAGTCATTTAGACTTTGTGACGGAAAAGAGTGTCAATAAAAAAATTAATAGAAGATAATTAGAACATGTTTTGATTATAAGAAAAAAATTATTTAATTTAAATTTAATTAAATTCTTATTAATCTACTACAGTTTTTTGAAACCTAATATCCTTCACTAGAAATTTTAGAATAGCTGGTCACTTAGATATTATAGTAGAAAAACTCCATATTCCCTTTATAAAAACCTATACTTGGGATTGAAAATTTATTTTAAGGGTTTTAGCTAGATATACCTTTCAAACTACATTAACTTTCAATTTCTTAATCTGTTGAATGCACTCACCAATCATGAATTCATGAATAAATATTTCCTCAACCTCTTCCTCTTAGTTACACCAAGTCCTGCTCGGGAAGTCAAACCATGATGTAAACTATGTTATGTCAACCCAAAACATTAGGCTATAATTTCAATGATAATTGAAAGCACCCCAACTTGACCTATGAGGTAGATTCAAGCATAAGTATTGGAGGTCTTTGCAAACTTAATATTTTAGTTAAGGGATTTTTATCCTTATATGAAAATCCCATTTTTATCTTTTGACATTCCTTGATAATATTTAGTGTATTTTATTTAAGTTTTTAACCATGTATTATAAAAAATTCATGTGTAATAAGATTATATTTTTTTACATATTGCATGCTTTTTAATCTATTTATTAAGTAATCATACAACATTCACCAACATAAACAATTCACCATATAACTAAGAAAAACATAATATCAGTGTCATGATCAAGAGATTATCTAATTGTTATGTTTTCTATAGGATGATAAAATAACCCTCAGACCTAGGGTAAAACATCAGGAATAATCACTTGGTTCTTGTTGTAGTAGTCCACCATGGATCCTATGTACCACCTTAATTGGTTTTGTCTTGGATCTTTGAATTGTGCTACCTCCTCTCACTTGGGAGCTCCATATATATATATATATAATGGATTGGATAAAGGGGGTTTACATAAAATTAACCATGAGCACATTGGATATTACATAAAAGAAACTTTGGGATCTATCTTTATATAAGATTTATTGTAATGACCCTAACTTTTTGAATAAATTTTTTTTCCTGAAAATGTGTGCTATATGATTTTGTAATTAGCATAAATATATATCTTTAATAATTAAGTGAGTATAATTTAAAATGTGACCATTGGGATCCGGCCATTATATGACTATTGTTCAATATGACTATTGGAAACTATACTCTAAATAATTATTTTAATATTATAACTATCATTTATAAGTAGAAATGAAAAAGGAAAATTAATGCAGAAGGAAGAGTCGATTGCCTCTTCTAGTAGATTTGTGTTGTATGAAGCCCATTTTTTAGAGCTTGGGAAGGAGGTAGAATCACTGGGATTATTTCTTGACCAAGACCAATCTGAGCATCAACATGTTAATCTTGAAAAAAATCAAAAAAGAAAGAATTTCATGTTAGTGAAAATTATCACTCAGGCGATGTTAGCCGAACCACCCCCTGAATCTCTCACCATCACACACCTAAACCTTTGGTAGTATATAGGTGTTATAAGGGGTTATGTGTCAAGGACTCAGTTACTTAATGTATAATCTGTTTTTATAAATATAATTATTGTTCCATCATTTTCGTTTTGAGAATAGATTTTCTTAAAAATATGAGAATTTGATAAATTGATTTTTTGAACATAAAATGTACTTTTTTTAAATAATATAATTATTCAATTAAATTTAGGTATTAATAATAATAATAATTTTAATTAAATATTTTGATTAAAATACCCTTATTTAAATTTAAATAATAAGAATTTATTTACGTGTCAGAAATTTTACTATGCATTTTACTAAGCATTTTCTATCTGATTATATTATTAATAAATAAAAAAATTTATATTTAAAAGTAAAATTTATTATACTTATATAATTATTATGATAAAATAAAAATCATTTTTAATTCAATACATTTAATTTAGGTTAGAGTGAATTTATGATAATTTTCTAAAATATTTTGTTTTTTGGTGAATAGTAAAAATACAGTTTTTAGTTTTTGGTATGTTTAATGATATCACAATGATGAAATAAGTTATATTAAATGTTGGTAGATTATTTTTCCTCAGAATAACATATTAGGTATCCCAGGTGACCAACACCATGGGAAAGCCCATGGTTTTGCAAATACCACCACCGACGTGTCACTACTACAAATATGACTTCTATCAGTGCAATAAAAGGGGATTAACAATGCCAAAAAGACCTATTAATTGAGGTGAAAATAAAGAGGGTCCCTTTTATCAGTTCTTAGAAAAGCACTGATAAATCCCACTTTTATCAGTGCTAAAAAGAGAGCAGATAAAAGGTGTCTTTTATCAGGGCTAAAAAAAGCGCTCATAAAAAGGTATTTTATCAATTCTTTTTTTAGCGCTGATAAATGACAACTTTTATCAGCGCTTTTTTTAAGGCTGATAGATGTCAAAAAATTTAAAAAAAAGTTAAAAAGAATATATAATGTGGGGGATATTTTAATAGCACTTGACCACCCCTTGATCAGCGCTAGGTGGACCCCCTCGCACTCTCCCGTGCGCTGCCCTTGCCCACATAATCCTCCACATGCATGCAGGCCCCTCCTTGCTTTCATAGGAACTCGAACCCGCGACCTCCCCCCTTTTGGGCCTACACCTTTACCACTAATACATTTTGTTTTTTTTCTCTATTTGATGATATATCTATTTATTTATATATATATAGTTATACTTATTTGTATATTAATATAGATTCATATTAATATAAATATATATAGTTATATTAATTCATATATATTTATTCATATATTAATATATATATATATATTTATTTATTTATATATGTATATATAGTTATATTTATTAGTATATTAATTTAGATTCATATTAATATAAATATATTTAGTTATATTAATACATATATATTTACTCATTTATTAGTATATATTTATTTATTTATATATTAATTTATATTTTTATTTATTTCTATATATATTTTTAGATATAATTTTTTATCCATATAATTATTTTTATATTAATATATATTTGTAAGATTAGTTTTAAATACATTTATAAAATATGTTTTTATGTGTGTTTATAAATAAATAAATAAATACATACATACATACATACATACATATATACAACACACACACACACACACACATTTATGAATAAACACATATATTTGTGTATTTGAAAAGCCATAAAATGTTAAAACGACCATAATATCTAATATAGAAGTTTGTTTCAACTCCAAAACCTGTCAAATCTAAGAAATTAAAACAATATTTGATATGATATGTGGTATATGCCTGGAGGACATCCAGATCAGATGTTAAACATATTTTAATGTTAAACAATCAGGATATCCCAACTAAAAATTCATTTTGGAGAACTTCTTGACCTTTTTTGGCATCAAAAAATGTGACAGAAGGTTTGTTCGGTCACTATCACATAGATCTCGTCACAATCTTCGATTTTATTTTTTGTAGAGCTCAAACGGACACCCGGATCAAAATTTATGGCAGTTTGAAGTTTAAATTACATTTTCTGTAACGTCCCAACCCCAGTTACCTAGAGTCTGTGCATTATTACATAACATTGGCATGATCACAAGAAAGATAAAATCTCGAAAGACCGATTAGTTTTGTAGCCTTGGAAACACTAGATATATTCCTAAAGTTTTACATTACATCATAAAAAAGAAAACTACAACAACATAGTCTACATAGTCTACACTCTTATCCCCTCATACTATCCTTGCAGGTCATTCATAATTTACTTTTTCATATCCTGGGAAAAATAAAACATAGAAAAGGGGTGATCTCAAATGCCCAGTAAGGATAACAATATAGCGGAAACTTTCATAAATAAGAATAAAAATTTAAGGCAATGTATAACTAAAACCAAAGCCTTTCAAACTTGAACTTCAACCATAGTATGGAAAAAATAAAATGAAATAATTCCATTTACTTATTCACATGGATATTCTACTAATCAAATAATCACATGGAATATCAATAACCACTTTCATAATGATGGAATGCATAATGCCAGACTATCATAACCACATAGCCAAGGCCTCATTCCAAGACTACAAATAAGATTTTGCCAAGGCCTTGTGCCAAGACACTAGTTTGGCTCATGAGACCTACCGATGCATCGAGGAGCTATAGCAGGCTCCACCCGTCACATATTAAGTCCAATGCATTCCCATATGAAAAGGTTTAAACATAACATAAACATTCATATTAAAACTAGCATACGAAATGTAAATACTTCATCCATAAACCGTGAATGGTATAAAAATAACACATCCATAGTCAAACATGTCACAAAACCTTCAATACAATATAGAATTTTTGTATCATAATAAATTAAATTCAAATAAGCATAAAATCTATCAAAGGATGTTGACATAGATGAAATCAAAACTCTTTTTAGAGAAATATCTCTTTCTATTTTGAAATAATTTAAGAGTCATATTTTTATAAAATAAAACATTTTCTTTGAAAATATTATTATAATATTGTAAGGGAAGCTTCAAAAATTTTATAATGGCATAAAATAGTCGCACCCTCCATTTAAGTTAAAAAAACATTCTTACCTTAATTCTGTTGAAAAGGTTAAAAAGTAACTTGTTTGAAAAACGACAGAAACATTCCTTTATAAACCTCTTATAAAAAGTAAAAAAAGGGTATAAATGACTTTAACCCATATTCTTGTAAATAGTAAAAATGTTTTGAAATAAATTTTTAAGAAACATGGATGTGGATGATAAAGAGATCCCAGTAGACTATTACGTATAAACAACCTCGGATAATGAAGTGATTACGAAATAAACCCTTACCTTGTACTTTTCCTTGGTAGAGGGTAGGTTAACCTCCTGTATAATGGTGAAATAATTGTTATTAAATTATACAAGAATCATATACATTAATATGATATCATATACGATCTTTTAAAATTGATTTGTTAATAATATCTTAGTATTATCGTTGTTTCGGGTGTTAACTTACTGGTTTTCTTTTATATGTTTTGTCATGTAAGCCATGTTTTTCATGGATAGATTGTATCTTAATCATATCCAGAATGATATCAGGTCCTTAGATACTATTATTAATCATCAAATGAGAATTAGACTTCAATGGATACGATGGAGAATTAATCTCATCGCGTTCATGGAGACGGTAGTCCGTACGTACGCACGAGCGACAATATCATTCTTTTGATATTAAAATAATATATAATTGAATGGTATATCATATATAAATAATCATTATCATTTTGTATTTATTATTTACATGACTTACACATCATTATTATACCCATCCAAATAATTATTTATTGAATGAAAATTACACCACGACGTGGAGACGGTAAGCCGTACGTACGCACGTATGGTGACATGCCATTCAAAGGATGGATAGAATAATGAATTTGGTTTTTCCATATTTAAAATAACATCAAAGTATATATAAGATACCCGAGTTATTATTTTATAATAGAAATAACAATGAAAGAAGAAGTTGAAGAAGAAAGGAACTTGAAAGAGGGTAGTGAAAACATTACCTCTTCTTCGGGTTCTTCTTTTTGATTTGATCAAAAGGGCTCCTTATGTTAGCTTTCTGATCAAAATAAAGCCTCTAGGTTGTAGTTAGGGAAGATTAGAGAATATTTTGGCAGGGTTTGGCCGAGCCAAAAGCCTTCGAATGTGTGAATTAGTGTGAAGTGGGTATGCCCTTTTATAAGAGGGGTGAGAGGCACCTTTGGAAAAGCTAAAAATATTATTTTATAATAAATTCATATTAGGTTTATAATGGATACAAAGTGGATTATTTAAATGTTAAGGTGGGGATGGGTCTAAAACCACTCAACCAATAGATTTTAGATAGGTTTGGGTCATTATATTAATCTTATCTTTAAGTATTAACTCTTAGTTAATTAGTTTCACTTTTATAATGTCTCTTTGTATTTTTATATTATATGGTTAATAAACTTACTATATACATCCAAGAGACCCCAAAGTGGTCCATTAATGATACAACTATCATGATATATATCTCTTGGCCTATCCCTAGTTTTTTAGGAATTGAATATCAATTAATAATATAATATTTGTTTTAAAAACTCTTTTATGACAATTTTGACACTATTTGGAAAATTGATTTTTGTGTAAATCATAACAGAATGATTACTTAGAAAAATGTTAATTAAAGCATTTTTAACATTTCATATTAACCTAGAAAATTAGTGTACTTCATAAAAAGTCTCAAATTATATTTATTTGGGTATTTATAATATCAATTATTTTTATTTTTCACTATTATGGTAATTACTGCATCATCATTAGGTCATAAATAAATTAACTTATTTATTGTCTTAAAATTATAAATAAAACACCATTATGTAGGAAATATTTTTAGCTTTCTAATTAATATTAACAATCAAATTTATCTAATGTATAACCCTATATTAAAAGTTTTTTATTAAATAAACTTGGATTTTAACTCTTTTAACTCTTCTTTGAATTAAATAATAATAAATGTCCTAATCTAATCCAAGTGGACCTAAATGACAATATTTTATTCCTAAGGTTGTTTTTGGTCTAATTAAGCTCATCCAATAGAATTAGGACAGGTGTTAGGGTAATATTAATATCATTTTTACCCTTAATTTCCCTATTTACTTTTAACCGTGGTAAATAAAAGTAAAAAGTTACTATTCACCAAAAATTATTTTCATCTCAATGAACCACATTTTAGTCCTTGATATTAAACGTGTTTCTCGGATTTTCAAAATTCCACTCACAGAAGCAGTAAAATTATGTTTTATGAAAAATTCAGTTTTTTAACTACCGCTTAGTGGTTTCACTATTCATCAAAAAATGAAAGTTTCTAGAAAAATACCAAACATTACGCCTAAGATATATTTGATATTATGATTTCTAAAATGATTTCTATTTTACCAAATTCATAACATATCAATCACATTAATTAATTTAAAAATTAATTCCCGTCGTCAAAACAAATAGCTTGTTTTTAAGAGATAATAACTTTCAAAAGATTGACAGTTGTTTATGTCTGGTTTAAATGTGAAATTACATCCAATGACCAACATTGTATTAAATGGTAAAAATATATTCTAAATATACTTTAAAATGACTCAAATTAATAATTTATCACTATTAATTATTTTGAATAAAAATTTTGTTTTTAATTAAAATTTAGTAATTTTCACTATTCATCAAAATATGAATGTTATCCGAAAAGTACCAAAATTTCACCCTAAGATAATTTCGATATCATGAATCCAAAAATGAATTCCATTTCGAAAGATAAAATTTATAAAATTTCAAAAATTAGATATTACTATTCATAACGGCTAGTTTGATTGGTTGTGGTGTGTTAGAATCTTGAAGTTGCGTACAATGCATGTCATTGCATTATTCAAAGGGAAACGTACCATGGAATCTTTGGATGTTTAATTTTAAATTTTTGATGTCCCCATTCTAAAAATTAAATTTATTTAGTCAAATTGAATATATAAAAGTCTAAAATATTGCATTTAAAAAGGGTTCACTATTAAAAGATTGTAAAAGTGCAATACTAAAAATGAATTTGTTCTTACATTATGTCTAAGAAACTCAAAATATGGATTATAAAATTATAAGGATTATATAAAGATTAAAATTTAGTTAATACTATTTGTATCCTCTTTTGAACAGCTTGTTTAGTAAGTCATCGTGCGATTGAACTCGGTGTTGCGTGTAGTGCATGTTATTGAATTATTTTCAAGAAATAACACACTATGAAATCTTGGGGTGTTACATTCTACCCTCCTTCAATAAATTTCATCCTAGTAATTTGAAATTGTTCTTCGAAAATAAAAGGTTGAATATTGAAAATATCTTTGTGGGAAAACCCACATCAGAAATTGGGTTAATAAAATTTAGTCTTAATAAGAAGAAAATAGAGATGAAAGGGTCACCACCAAATTGTGATCTCTATTAGGAGAACATTGGTGGAAATTAGGGACATATAATTAGAGGAAAAACGAAAATATTTATAGGTAGTGACTGAATTCATCAATCACAAACAAGTTTATAATTGAGGGCCTTAAATTCATCAATCTATGATGATTTTAAGTACCATCGGTTCGGCAAAATATATGGTATTAGGATAACACATTTTTTGTTTTAAGATCCCTTCACTACAGTATAAGAATTAATTTCTTCATTGAATAAGAGAAGAAGAAAAAGATATACTTGGCATGTAGAGTCTCATCCTTTAACTATGTTCTACCACAAACTCATCTTTCACTCTAAAAGATAATAGAACTTAAAAATAATATTCTATTTATCCTATTCGTATAGGGTTAAAAATTGAATTTATAATTCATCTTGCAGAACCATTTAAAAATGACCTTATTAAATCCAGGACATCACGTGGGTCAGTGGTACGTGATACACCCTTGTCTCCCTTCAGTTGTGGGTTCCAGTCTCACGGCCTTGCCGGACGTGACGGGTTGCCACCTGAACTCCGGGTTGTCCTTTTATGGCAATCCAAAATAATCCAAACTGGAACTATCCAAAATACTTCAGTCCAAAATTTATAAGGAAGGTAAACACAATGAATAACTTTTTTCCACGTAATAACATGTGATCACCATCATCATGTATTCTTTTAAAACACTTCAACATCCTGAATTACCATAAAACCTTATTGATTACATTCATGATCCCTTATTCCTTAAAGAATAATAGATATTCTCCTTCAATCCAAAAATGTTGTAAACCCCCAAAATGATGGAATATAAAAATCATTAATCAGTTTCAAAGTAGTCAATAATATCCAATATAATTTATCCAAATCAATCATGTATTATTCTAAAATCACTACCTCGGTATCAGAACCATATTATGGTTTATCTGTTTCTCAACCATATATTTTCCAAAAATTTAACCTTATGTTGAGTCACTTTTCTTTGTTCCACACAATCTCAAGTCCTTAATGAAATAGTACAGCAGTACAATCCTTATATACTACATAATTTTTATAACAAGTACATTGTTGATACAATACTCAAATGACATAATCAACATAAGAACACTAATCATTCATCTTCATCTGTGGTAGTATCATAACTTGATTATTATCCAATAGCATCATTTGTGGCATAGTCTGATGACTGTGACATAGGTTCGTGTAGTGTCCAAACTCTGTGAAAATGAATCATTGTACATTTGAAACCATTTTCTTACCCTTGCAGTCATGTACTTTGTGCCCTTTTCCTCCACACTTATAACAAACTCTAATTCCTTTCAGGCAAGTTCCAGGGTGTTTCTTCCCACAGGTATCACATATGAGAAAATTCTTCTTTTCCATCTTTCCTTTATCCATCTTTCCCTCTTCTATCCTTTTCTTCTCTTGCTTCCCTTCAAATCCATAGGATTCACTAAACTCTTTACTTATCTTATCAACACATGATATTATTTTCTTTCATATGATGATTATACATGGGAGACTATTTCTCTTATAAATTCTGGCTTAAGACCATGAAAGATATGATCCTTCTTTCTCTTTCGATCATGTGCATTTCTGGAGTTCTCATTCCTTCTACTGGGTTCCATTTCTAAAAAATGGCATCCACTAGATTAGTTTATGAATAACAATACCTAATCCCAAACATGTAAAAAACATAACATAAATTAAATAGTTTATGGATATAATCCATAATCATAAAAATGTATCCTTTGAGGAAGTTTATACTCATAAACCCTTCATAATGGTTTGTAATGAAAATGAGAATTATCCTAAGCATATCCCCCGGGAGTGTCGTAACCAACAGTGTAGCAAGGCCCATTGTCGTGCACCAGTTCCCGTTCGAGTCTAGCTCAAATCCATGTTTTTGGGTTTTACCCCTAGGTACATCTGTTCTAGATCCGCCTCTACCTGCTCGTATCCAGACAGGGATGTATTGCTTAGAAAACTCACAAAATCTCTACAATACCAAAATTCTAGGAAGTTCTTCTATACTAATCTTCAAAGTTCATCTTAGGTCTATGTGCTCTAATCAGAGTTTATCTAAATCTAGCTTCCAAGGTTTGTACTAAACTTCCTCTAATACGAACTATAACGCCCCGACCCTAGTTACCTAGACTCGGTTCCTTATTACATAACATTGGCATCATCACAAGAAAGATCAAATCTCGAAAGACCGATTAGTTTAGTAGCCTTGGAAACACTAGATATATTCATAAAGTTTTACATTACATCATAAAAATGAAGACTACAAAAACATAGTCTCCATAGTCTACAATCTTCTCCCCTCATACTATCCCTGCTGGTCATTCAGAATTTAATTGTTCACATCCTGGGAAAAATAAAACATAGAGAAGGGGTGAGCTCAAATACCCAGTAAGGATAACAATATAGCTGAATCATTCATAAATAAGAATAAACATTTAAGGAAATGTATAACTAAAAAAAATCCTTTTAAACTTGAACTTCAACATAGTATGGAAAAAATAAAATGAAATAATGCCATTTACTTATTCACAGGGATATTCTAGTAATATAATAATCACATGCAATATCAATAACCACTTTCATAATGATGGAATTCATAATTCCAGACTATCATAACCACATAGCCAAGGCCTCGTGCCAAGACTACAAATAAGATTTTTCCAAGGTATTTTTCCAAGACACTAGTTTGTCTCATGAGACCTACCGATGCATTGAGGAGCTATATCGGGCTCCACCCATCACATATTAAGTCCAATGCATTCCCATATAAAAAGGTTTAAACATAACATAAACATTTGTATTAAAACTAGCATACAAAATGCGAATACTTCATCCATAAACCATGAATGGTATAAAAATAACACATCCATAGTAAAACATATCACAAAACCTTCAATACAATATAGAAGTTTTTTATCATAATAAATCAACTTCAAATAAGCGTAAAATCCATCAAAGGATGTTGACACAGATAAAATCAAAACTCTTTTTAGAGAAATATCTATTTATATTTTGAAATAATTTAAGATAATATATTTATAAAATAAAACATTTTATTTGAAAATATTCTTATAAGATTTTAAGGTAAGCTTCGACGATTTTATAACGGTAGAAAATAGCCGCACTTGCCGTTTAATTTAAAAAAACATTCTTACCTTAATTCTTGTCGAAAATGTTAAAAAGAACCTTGTTTGGAAAACGACGGAAAGATTCCTTTATAAACCTCTTATAAAAAGTCAAAAAAGGGTATAAATGAGTTTAACCCATATTCTTGTAAATAGTAAAAATGTTTTGAAATACATTTTTAAGAAACATGGATGTGGATGATAAAGGGATCCCAGTAGATTATTACGTATAAACAACCTCGGATAATGAAGATATTGCGAAATAAACCCTTACCTTGTAATTTTCCTTGATTGAGGGTAGGTTAACCTCCTATATAATGGTTAAATAATTGTTATTAAATTATACAAGAATCATATACATTAATATGATATCATATATGATCTTTTAACATTGATTTGTTAATAATATCATAGTATTATCGTTGTTTCGGGTGTTAACTTACTCGTTTTATTTTATATATTTTGTTACGTAAGCCGTGTTTTTCATGGATAGGTTGTATCTTAATCATATAAAGAATTATATAAAGTCCTTATATACTATTATTAATCATCAAATGAGAATTATACTTGAAGGGATACGATGGAGAATGAATCTCATCGCGTTCGTGGAGACGGTAGTCCGTACGTACGCACGAGTGACAATATCATTATTTTGATATTAAAATAATATATAATTGGAAGTTATATCATATATAAATAATAATTATCATGTTATATTTTTTATTTACATGAATTAAACATCATTATTATACCCATCCAAATAATAATTTATTGAATGACAATTACACCACGATGTGGAGACGGTAAGCCTTATGTACACACCTATGGTGACATGCCATTCAAAGGATGGATAGAATAATGAATATGGTTGTACCATATTTATAATAACATAAAAGTATATAGAAGATACTGGAGTTATTATTTTAGAATAGAAATAACAAAGAAAGAAGAAGTTGAAGAAGAAAGGAACTTGAAAGAGGGTGGTGAAAACATTACCTCTTCTTCGGGTTCTTCATTTTGATTTGATCAAAAGGGCTCCTTAGGTTAAGTTTATGATCCAACTAAGGCCTCTAGGTTGTAGTTAGTGAAGTTGAGAGAGTATTTGGGCAGGGTTTGGTCGATCCAAAAGGCTTTAAATGTGTGAATTAGTGAGAAGGGGGAGTGCCCTTTTATAAGAAGGGTGAGGGGCACCTTTGGAAAAGCTAAAAATATTATTTTATAATAAATTTATATTCGGTTTATAATGGTTCCAAAGTGTATTATTTAAAGTTTAAGGTGGGGATGGATCGCAAACCACTCAACCAATAGAATTTATAAAGGTTTGGGTCATTATATTATCCTTATCTTTAAGTATTAACTCTTGTTTAATTAGTTTCAATTTTAAAATGTCTCTTTGTATTTTTATATTATATGGTTAATAAACATACTATATACATCCAAGAGACCCTCAAGGGGTCCATTAATGATAAACCTATTATAATATAAGTCTCTTGGCCGATATTTAGATTTGAGGAATTGAATATCAGTTAATAATATAATATTTGTTTTAAAAACTCTTTTATGTCAATTTTGACACTATTTGGAAAATTGATTTTTGTGAATATCATAACAGAATGATTACTTCGAAAAAAGTTAATTAAATCATTTACAACATTTAATAGTAACCTATAAAATTAGTTTAATTCATTAAAAGTTTCAAATTATATTTATTTGGGTATTTATAATATCAATTATTTTAATTTTTCACTATTATGGTAATTACTGCATCATCATTGGGTCATAAATAAATTAAATTATTTAATGTCTTAAAATTATAAATAAAATAAAATTATGTAGGAAATATTTTTATATTTCTAATGAATATTTACAATCTAATTTATCTTATGTATAACCCTATATTAAAATTGTTTTAGTAAATAAACTTTGATTTTAACTCTTTTAACTCTTCTTTGAATTAAATAATAATAAATGTCCTAATCTAATCCAAGTGGACCTAAATGATAATATTTTATTCCTAAGGTTTTTTTGGTCGAATTAAGTTTATCCAATATAATTAGGACATGTTTTAGGGTAATATTAATATCATTTTTACCCTTAATTACCCTATTTACTTTTCACCGTGGTAAATAAAAGTAAAAAGTTACTATTCACCAAAAATTATTTTCATCTCAATGAACCACATTTTCGTCCTTGATATTAACCATTTCTCTCGGATTTTAGAAATTCCACTCACAGAAGTGGTAAAAATAAGGTTTATTAATAATTCAGTTTTTTAACTACCACTTAGTGGTTTCACTATTCATCAAAAAATGAAGGTTTCTAGAAAAATACCAAAAATTAGGCCTAAGATATATTTGATATTATGAATTCAAAAATTATTTCTATTTTACCAAATTCAGAACATATCAGTTGCATTAATTAATTTAAAGATTAATTCTCGTCGTCAAAACAAACAGTGTGTTTTTAAGAGATAATAACTATCAAAAGATTGACACTTGTTTATGTCTGGTTTAAATGTGAAATTATATCCAATAACCAAAATTATATTAAATGGTAAAAATATATTCTAAATATAATTTAAAACCACTGAAATTAATAATTTATCGCTATTAATTATTTCGATTAAAAAAGTTGTTTTTAATTAAAATTTAGTAATTTTCACTATTCATCAAAATATGAATGTTATCCGAAAATTACCAAAATTTCACCCTAAGATAATTTTGATATCATGAATCCAAAAATGAAGTCCATTTCAAAGGATAAAATTTATAAAATTTCAAAACGTAGGTATTACTATTTATAACGGCAAATTTGATTGGTTGTGGTGTGTTAGAATCTCGAAGTTGCGTACAATGCACGCCATTGCATTATTCAAATGGAAACGTACCGTGGAAGCTTGGGATGTTTCATTGTAAATTTTCGATGTCTCCACTCTAAAAAGTAAGTTTATTTAGTCAAATTGAATATATAAAAGTTTAGAATATTGGATTTAAAAAGTGTTCACTATTTAAAGTTTGTAAAAGTGCAATACTGAAAATGAATTTGTTCTTACATTATGTCTAAGAAACTCATTATATGGATTATAAAATTATAAGGATTATATAAAGTTTAAAATTTTGTTAATACTATTCATAACCTCTTTTGATCGGCTTGTTTAGTAAGTCATTGTGCGCTTGAACTCGGTGTTGCGTGTAGTGCAAGTTATTGAATTATTTTGAAAAAATAACACACTATGAAATCTTGGGGTGTTACATTCTCCCCTCCTTCAATAAATTATGTCCTCGCAATTTGAAATTGTTCTTCGAAAATAAAAGGTTGAATATATAAAATATTTTTGTGGGAAAACCCACATTGAAATTGGGTTAATAAAATTTAGTCTTAATAAGAGGAAAAGAGAGATGAAAGGGTCACCACCAAATTATTATCTCTATTCGGAGAACATTGGTGGAAATTAGAGACATATAATTGGAGGAAAAACGTAAATATTTATAGGAAGTGATTTAGGTCATCAATCACAAACAAGTGTAAAATTGAGGGCCTTAAATTCATCAATCTATGATGATTTAAAATACCATCGGTTCAGCAAAACATATGGTATTAGGATAACACATTTTTTGTTTTAAGATCCCTTTACTACAGTATAAGAATTAATTTCTTCATTGAATAAGAGAAGAATAAAAATATGTACTTTACAATTAGAGTCTCATCCTTTAACTAAGTTCTACCACAAACTCATATTTCACTCTAAAAGATAATAGAACTTAAAAATAATATTCTATTTATCCTATTATTATAGGGTTTAAAAATGAATTTATAATTCATCTAGAAGAACCATATAAAAAATGACATTATTCATTCCAGGACATCATGTGGGTCAATGGTAGGTGATACACCCTTTTCTCCCTTCAGTTGTGGGTTCAAGTCTCACGGCCTTGCCGGACGCGACGGGTTGCCGCTCGACCTCCGAGTTGTCCTTTTATGGGAATCCAAAATAATCCAAACTAGAAGTATCAAAAATACTTCAGTCCAAAATTTATAAAGAAGGTAAACACAATGAATATCCTTTTTTCCACGTAATAACATGTGATCACCTTCATCATGTATTCTTTTAAAACACTGCAACATCCTGAATTACCATAAAACCTTATTGATTACATTCATGATCCCTTATTCCTTAAAGAATAATAGATATACTTTTTCAATCCAAAAATGTTGTAAACCCCAACAATGATGGAATATAAAAATCATTAATAAGTTTCATGTTAGTCAAGAATATCCAATATAATTTATCCAAATTAATCATGTATTATTCTAAAATCACTACCTCGGTATCAGAACCATATTATGGTTTATCATTCTCTAAACCACATATTTTCCAAAAATTTAACCTGTTATTGACTCACTTTTCATTATTCCACACAATCTCAAGTATGTAATTAAATAGTACTGCAGTTAAATCCTTATATACTTCATAATTATTATAAGAAGTACATTGTTGATACAACACTCAAATGACATAATCAACATAAGAACTCTAATCATTCCTCTTCATCTGTTGTAGTATCATAACTTGATTATTATCCAATAGCATCATTTTCGGCATAGTCTGATGACTGGGACATAGGTTCCTGTAGTGTCCAAACTCCTTGCAAATAAATCATTGTACATTTGAAACCATTTTCTTACCCTTGCAGTCACATACTTTGTGCCATTTTCCTCCACACTTATAACAAACTCCCATTCCTTTTAGGGAAGTTCCAGGGAATTTCTTCCCACAGTTATCACATATAGGAAAATTCTTCTTTTCTGTTCTTCCCTTTATCCATCTTTCCCTCTTCCCTCCTTTTCTTCTCTTGCTTCCCTTCAAATCCATAGGATTCACTAAACTCTTTACTTATCTTATCAACACATGATATTATTTTTTTCATATGATGATTATACATGGGAGACTATTTCTCTTATAAATTCTGGCTTAAGACCATGAAAGATATGATCCTTCTTTCTATTTGGATCATGTGCATTTTTGGAGTTCTCATTCCTTCTACTGGGTTCCATTTCTAAACAATGGCATACACTATATTAGTTTATGAATAACAATACCTAATCCCAAACTTGTATAACACATAAAATAAATTAAATGGTTTATGGATATAATCCATAATCATAAAAATGTATCCTTTGAGAAAGTATATACTCATAAACCCTTCATAATGGTTTGTAAATAAAATGAGAATTATCCTAAGCATATCCCCCGGGAGAGTCGTAACCAAGAGTGAAGTAAGGCCCATTGTCATGAACTAGTTTCCGTTCGAGTCTAGCACAAAGTGGTGTTTTCGGGTTTTACCCCTAGTTACATCTGTGCCAGAGCCACCTCTACCTGCTCATATACAGACAGGGATGTATTGCTCAGAAAACTCAAAAAATCTCTACAATACCAAAATTCTAGGAAGTTCTCTATACTAATCCTCAATGTTCATCTTAGTTCTACGTGCTCTAATCAGAGTTTATCTAAATCTAGCTTCCAAGTTTTGTACTAAACTTCCTCTGATACCAACTGTAACGCCCTGATCCCAGTTACCTAGATTCAGTGCATTATTACATAACATTGGCATGATCACAAGAAAGATTAAATCTCGAAAGACCGATTAGTTTAGTAGCCTTGGAAACACTAGATATATTCAAAAAGTTTTACATTACAACCTAAAAATAAAAACTAAAACAACATAGTCTCCATAGTCTACACTCTTATCCCCTCATACTATCCCTACAGGTCATTCATAATTTACTTTTCACATCCTGGGAAAAATAAAACATAGAAAAGGGGTGAGCTCAAATGCCCAATAAGGATAACAATATAGGGGAAACTTTCATAAATAAGAATAAACATTTAAGGCAATGTATAACTAAAACAAAATCCTTTTAAACTCGAACTTCAACATAGTATGGAAAAAATATAATGAAATAATGCCATTTACATATTCACATGGATATTCTACTAATCTAATAATCACATGCAATATCAATAACCACTTTCATAATGATGGAATGCATAATGCCAGACTATCATAACCACATAGCCAAGGCCTCGTGCCAAGACTACAAATAAGATTTTTCCAAGACCTTGTGACAAGATAGTAGTTTGTCTCATGAGACCTACCGATGCATCGAGGAGCTATTACGGGCTCCACCTGTCACATATTAAGTCCAATGCATTCCCATATGAAAAGGTTTAAACATAACATAAACATTCATATTAAAACTAGCATACGAAATGTAAATACTTCATCCAAAAACCATGAATGGTATAAAAATAACACATCTATAGTCAAACAAATCACAAAACCTTCAAGACAATATAAAAGTTTTGTATCATAATAAATCAACTTCAAATAAGCATAAAATCCATCAAAGGATGTTGACATAGATGAAATCAAAACTCTTTTTAGAGAAATATCTATTTCTATTTTGAAATCATTTAAGAGTCATATTTTTATAAAATAAAACATTTTCATTGAAAATATTCTTATAATCATGTAAGGGAAGCATAGATGATTTTATAACGGCGGAAAATAGCTGCACCTTCCTTTTAAGTTAAAAAACATTCTTACCTTAATTCTGTCGAAAAGGTTAAAAAGCACCTTGTTTGGAAAATGATGGAAAGATTCCTTTATAATCCTCTTATAAAAAGTAAAAAAAGGGTTTAAATGACCTTAACCCATATTATTGTAAATAGTAAAAATGTTTTGAAATACATTTTTAAGAAACATGGATGTGGATGATAAAGAGATCCCAGTAGATTATTACGTATAAACAACCTCGGATAATGAAGAGATTGCGAAATAAACCCTTACCTTGTACATTTACTTGGTTGAGGGTAGGTTAACCTCCTGTATAATGGTGAAATAATTGTCATTAAATTATACAAGAATCATATACATTAATATGATATTATATATGATCTCTTAACATTGATTTGTTAATAATATCTTAGTATTATCGTTGTTTCACGTGTTAACTTAGTCGTTTTCTTTTATATGTTTGGTTACGTAAGTCATGTTTGTCATGGATAGGTTGTATCTTAATCTTATCCAGAATGATATCAAGTCCTTAGATACTATTACTAATCATCAAATGAGAATTATACTTGAATGGATACGATGGAGAATAAATCTGATCGCGTTCATGGAGACGGTAGTCTGTACGTACGCACGAGCGACAATATCATTCTTTTGATATTAAAATAATATATAATTGGATGGTATATAATATATACAGAATCATTATCATGTTATATTTATTATTTACATTAATTACACATCATTATTATACCCATCCAAATAATAATTTATTGAATGTCAATTACACCACGACGTGGAGACGGTAAGCCGTACGTACGCACGTATGGTGACATGCCATTCAAAGGATGGATAGAATACTGAATATGGTTCTACCATATTTATAATAACATCACAGTTTATAGAAGATACTGGAGTTATTATTTTATAATATAAATAACAAAGAAATAAGAAGTTGAAGAAGAAAGGAACTTGAAAGAGGGTGGTGAAAACATTACCTCTTCTTCGGGTTCTTCCTTTTGATTTGATCAAAAGGGATCCTTTGGTTAGCTTTATGATCAAACTAAGGCCTCTAGGTTGTAGTGAGGGAAGTTTAGAGAGTATTTGGGTAGGGATTGGATGAGACAAAAGGCTTTGAATGTGTGAAATAGTGAGAAGGGGGAGTGCCCTTTTATAAGAGGGGTGAGGGGCACCTTTGGAAAATCTAAAAATATTATTTTATAATAAATTCGTATTCGTTTTCTAATGGCTAAAAAGTGTATTTTTTAAAGGTTAAAGTGGGGATGGGTCGATAACCACTCAACAAATATAATTTAGATAGGTTTGGGTCATTATATTAACCTTATCTTTAAGTATTACCTCTTAGATAATTAGTTTCAGTTTTACAATGTCTCTTTGTAGTCTTATATTATATGGTTAATAAAATAACTATATACATCCAAGAGACCCCCAAGTGGTCCATTAATGATACACCTATCATGATATAAGTCTCTTGGCCGAACCTTATATTTTTAGGAAGTTAATATCAATTAATAATATAATATTTGTTTTAAAAACTCTTTCTTGTCAATTTTGACACTATTTGGAATATTGATTTTTGTGAAAATCATTAAAGAATAATTATTTCTAAAAAAGTTAATTAAAGCATTTATAACATGTCATATTAACCTATAAAATTAGTGTAATTCATAAAAAGTATCAAATTATATTTTTTTAGGTATTTATAATATCAATTATTTTAATTTTTCAATATTATGTAATTAGTACATCATCATTGGGTCATAAATAAATTAAATTATTTAATGTCTAAAAATTATAAATAAAATAGAATTATGTAGGAAATATTTTTAGAATTATAATTAATTTTTACAATCGAATTTATCTTATGTATAACCCTATATTAAAAATGTTTTAGTAAATCAACTTTGATTTTAACTCTTTTAACTCTTCTTTGAATTAAATAATAATAAATGTCCTAATCTAATCCAAGTGGACCTAAATGATAAAACATTATTCCTAAGGTTGTTTTTTGTCGAATTTAGATTATCCAATAGAATTAGGACATGTGTTAGGATAATGTTAATATCATTTTTACCTTTAATTACCCTATTTACTTTTAACCATGGTAAATAAAAGTAAAAAATTACTATTCACCAAATATTATTTTCATCTCAATGAACCACATTTTAGTACTTGATATTAACCGTGTCTCTCAGATTTTCGAAATTCCACTCACAGAAGCGGTAAAATTATGTTTTATGAAAAATTCAGTTTTTTAACTACCACTTAGTGGTTTCACTATTCATCAAAAAATGAAAGTTTCCAGAAAAATACCAAAAATTAGGCCTAAGATATATTTCATATTATGAATTCAAAAATGATGTCTATTTTACCAAATTCGGAACATATCAGTTGCATTAATTAATTTAAAAATTAATTCCCGTCGTTAAAACAAATAGCATGTTTTTAAGAGATAATAACTATCAAAAGATTGACACTTGTTTATGTCTGGTTTAAATGTGAAATTACATCCAATGACCAACATTGTATTAAATGGTAAAAATATATTCTAAATATACTGTAAACCCACTCAAATTAATAATTTATCACTATTAATTATTTTGATTAAAAAAGTTGTTTTTAATTAAAATTTAGTAATTTTCACTATTCATCAAAATATGAAAGTTATCCAAAAAGTACCAAAATTTCACCCTAAGCTAATTTCGATATCATGAATCCAAAAATGAAGTCCATTTCTAATGATAAAATTTATAAAATTTCAAAAAGTAGGTATTACTATTCATAATGGTTATTTTGATTGGTTGTGGTGTGTTAGAATCTCGAAGTTGCATACAATGCAGGCCATTGCATTATTCAAAGGGAAACGTACCGTGGAAGCTTGGGATGTTTCATTGTAAATTTTTGATGTCCTCATTCTCAAAAGTAAATTTATTTAGTCAAATTGAATATATAAAAGTTTATAATATTGGATTTAAAAATGGTTCACTATTAAAAGTTTGTAAAATTGCAATACTTGAAAATGAATATGTTCTTACATTATGTCTAAGAAACTCATAATATGGTTTCTAAAATTATAAGGATTATATAAAGCTTAAAATTTAGTTAATAATATTCATAACCTCTTTTGAACGGATTGTTTAGTAAGTCATGGTGCGTTTGAACTCGTTGTTATGTGTAGTGCAAGTTATTGAATTATTTTGAAGAAATAACACACTATGAAATCCTGGGGTGTTACATTTTCAACTTATTTTAGATCTTTTATTGATTTTTTTTATTTTTTGTGTCTTCAAATTGTTGTTAAATGATTATTAATCAATGATAATTAATAAATTGTTAATTAATAATATTTTTTAAAATATTTTAATTCCATTTTCACTAAATTTATTATATATTAAATGTAATAGTCTATTTATAATTATATTAAGCATATTTTAAAAAATATATATTATATTTATATTAATATAAATAAACTGATATAACAATATATTATTTTTCATGATTTTTTTTGAAATATAAACTTTATCTGCGCTAGTAAAAAATCCCTGATAAAGCACCCCCTTTATCAGTGCTACTAAAAAAAGTGCTAATAAAGGGGTACCCTTTAACAGTGCTAAAAAAGATCAATTAAAGGGTGGCGCTGCGGAAAACAAGTTTTGTAGTAGTGTGTTCCTGGAAACCAACAAAAATTCCATCACTTTTGTTATAAATTCCCACCTATTTCTCCATTATATTTAATTCTGAATTCATCCTCCATTAATTTGTTGTATTTTTATTTCACAAGGAGTCTTCAAAAGGTGTTACAAATCCCCCAATGTACCAATCATCTAGTTTTAGGAGTTACTCATCAAGTTAAGGGAAATCTCAACTTCTCTTTTCTCCTTTCAAGTTCCCTTTTTATGTGGTATGTATTTCAAATTTACATATCGTGTTCTTCCGTAAATTTTATTGTATACCATTAATTTATTTATATTATTTATGAATGGTAGACCCTTTTACCCTCTATTTTTAATGTTTTCAAAAACCATATTTCATACCCCTTATGCTTCCGCATTTTCAACTAAAATTTTATCTCTTTTTCTCAAGAAATTATTTGATTTCTTTATCTGAGTACCCAAACCCGCTTATTTTCTAGGAATATTCACCAAGATGTAAAAATGATTTTTTTATTCTTTGATTTACATACATTAAACTCTCATTCCCTTTCCATGGGTTATAAATTACATAATGATCATGTTTTTAATCAGTTTTAAAAATGCTATGATTTTCATACGAAACCCGTTTCTCTTATTCTCTATGAGTTATTTATGAGATTTTTTATATGGATCTATATATATCACATTGAAATTAATAAATATTAAGGTTATTCCATGGTATCTCTCCAATGTATTGGGTAAATAATTTAATCTCTAGAGATGACATGTTTTCTGATACCTTGGTGAAAAACCTTGGTAATTTTCATTACACCTTAATGAAAAAAATTGGTGATATACTTATTAATATCTCAAATAAATTTTTTATAAAAATATCTATGTTATTATTCAGGTTCTTTTATTTATTATATTCCTATATTTTCCATTGCTTGTGACTTTATGATATACCTCAATTTCCTATTGATATTTCTCATGATCACATGTAAATTATTTTCCATGATTTCACTTACTAGGCTTTAAGCTCACCCATCACATTGGTTTATGTCCCTAGGTTATGATATGTTATAAATTCACTTAGGATGAACCAATGATAAATCCTTTCAATTGAATTATAATAATTTTATATGCTTTCAGGTATTATGTACCTTATTTCCAAGAAACTAATCTTTAAAAGATCCTCTGTTCGTACCTTGTAAATGAAAATTTATGTAATAAAAATGCAAGAATCCATAGTTTTTATCAAATTAATGTTTAGTAATTTTTAGAAATTAAGATTTTAAAACTTTAGGAACAATCCTATAGAAAATTTAAAATATAATAAATCATCCTGGTGTTTTGGGGAAATATTACCTAAGTAGTTTCTGAGAAAATAAATTTTTTTCTGGATACAAACAAGTGTATATAGCCTTAGAACAGATGGACATAGGGCTAACATCTCTGACATGGTGTGTCTGGCCTAACTTGACATAACCCGGTACACAACAGTGGGCCTTACTACAATATTGTATTGACACTTCTGAGGGATATGTTTGGTTAATCACAATATTTTTATGAATAATTATGATTATTTTATAGATAATGTGATTGTTGTTAAATAATAACATATTTAATCATGATGTTTTAAGATGTAAAATTCATTTAGAGTTATAATATTCTTAAATAAATCACATTTCTCACTAAGGTTTTCTTCTTTTAGAAAATAGAGGGAAATAGGAGAAACTGTTTAAATGGTGAGCACGATGGACTGAGTGCTTACAGCCTTCCAATGGAAGTTTGAATACAAAACTTCATTATAATGATGAATCAACCAGCTCGAGTTATTAGAAATAAATTGAATCAGGCTGAGATACATGATTCACCTCAAAGGGAACAACATTATATTGAGTCCTTTATGCATCAATGACAACATTCATTCAGTTGACCTACTAACCCATTGACTTATGAACAATGGATAAGTTCTATAAAAAAGATCTTTTCTATACTCTTTTGTGGAGAACAACAGAAAGTCACCATAGCTATGTACCAATTATAAGGAGAAATTGATCAATGTTGGACACTGTTGAAAAACCCAAAGCCAATAAGAGAGATTTTTGTTATGGGGTTGGAAGAGTTCAGGGGTACCTTTTTCAAAAAAAAATTCCTCTGTTCACTATGAATGAAAATGGAGAAGGAATTCATAGAGCTGAATTAAAATGAAAATTAATCTATGGGAAGCTATGAGATAAAATTCATAAGACTTTATCACTACACAGCTATCTATTTCATTGATCCTAATGGAATGGTTAAAAAATTATTTTCGGGACTATGACCTCATCTAGGGAAGACTATTTCCAATCGAGACTATGAAAACTATGAGGAGATAGTAAGATGTTATATGAAGGTTTAACTAGAGTTCAGTGAGATGTAGTGGTTTCAAAAATATAATGAAAAGAAGAGATATGTGGAGCCAAGCTTAGGGAAGAGATTTGATCAAGGAAGGGGGAGAAAAGCAAGTGAAACTTTCCACATGCAATAAGTGTGTGAAGAAGAATTCAAAGATCTAATTTTTGGGAGTGGGAAATGTTACAAGTGTGGAAGAGAATAACTTATTTATCAGATATGTCATAGTGAGGTGAAGCACCAATATCTCAACACTAAATATAATGTGAAGATTGTGAAAACCCTATCAGAAGTCTAATGATTCATGTGTGGATATCTTGGGCACTTTCCCAATCACTTTCCAAATCCGAATTTAATGGTGGATAATCACCATCAACCTCAGCATAGTCTAAGGGATAAAGGATATTCATTTTATATCACAATAGAGGAAATTGAATCTCCAAATGATGTGGTGGTAGGTACTCTCATTTTTCTATCACAACAAGAAAGTATTTTTTTCTTATGGTTCTACCAATTCCTTTATTTCATCTACTTCTTTAAATAATATCAAATCAATCCCTGAACAACTAGATGTAGTGTTATCAGTCAATACTCCTTGAGGGATTATAAAGGCATAAACAGTGTATAAAAACTCTAGTATTCACTTTGGTGAGAACAATATCATTTTAAATATATTAGTCCTTGCCATGTTGAAAATGGACATTATACTAGGGATAGACAATCTCTCAATGTATAATGCTAAAATCAACTACAGAAAAAATGGAAATATCAGTAGTACTAAATCAACAACCCGTAGTTGTTTTCAAAGGAGAGATATCTCAACATGATCTTTGCCTAGAATCTCCACTCATATAATTCTTTATGAAAATTATTAGTGGATATGAAGAATGAAATGAAATTACATGAATATTGAATGCCCCCATAGTTAAAGAATAAATTGAGGTATTTCATGAGGAGTTACTTGGACCTCCCCAAGAATATAGGTAGATTTGTCCATTGAACTCATGTCTAGATTATGCTGATATCAAATACCCCACATAGAATAGAAGATGTAGAGCTAGAGGAACTAAAGAAACAAATCCAATACCTTTTAGAGAAGGCTTTTATCCATCCAAATGTGTCTCCTTGGAGATAACCTATTATATTTGTGAAGAAGAGGGATGGATCGATGTAGTTATGCATTGGTTATAGAGAACTTAATGGAATCACAATGAAGAACAGGTACCCTCTTCCAAGAATTGATGACTAATTTGACTAACATCATGGGACTCATTTCTTTTCCATGATTGATCTTCGATCTAGTTATCATAAATTGAGGGAGAATACAGAATATATTCCAAAGACTAACTTCAAATAAAGATATTAGAATTATGAGTTTGTTGTTTTTCCTTTCATCTTGACTAATGGTCCTACATTATTTATAGATTTGATGAATATAGAATTAAGGACTACCATGATAACTTTGTGGTAGTTTTCATGGACGATATTCTGATATATTTTAAAATTAATGGGGAGTGTGAGGATCATCTAAGGGTTATATTGAAAACTCCAAGGAAGGATACGCTATTTGGAAAGTTCATAAACTGTGAATTTTGGTTACAAAAAGTTTATTTCTTGGGGCACATTGCAATCAATGAAGGAATCTCAACTGATCCTGCCAAGAAAAAGGTTGTGGGGGAGTGGAATTATCCTACAATAGTAATTGGGATTCATAGTTTCCTTGGATTGGCGGGATACTATAGGATGTTTTTGAAAAAAATTCATGACTTTCTAATCCACTAACCAAGTAAACCCAAAAAAGGGATAAGTTAATCTAGTCGAAAGAGTGCAAATAATGTTTCCAAGACATGAAGAAGAGATTGGTTACTACACCAGTGTTAACTCTACCATCTATCATAGAAGGATTTTTTATTTTTAGTGATTCATCTCTAAAATGTATTTGGTGAATCCTCAATCAAAATGAAATGGTAATTGCTTAGGCATATCGACAGTTAAAGCCCCTTGAGCGGAATTATCCTACGCATGACCTAGGGATGGATGTGGTTATTTTTTCTCTGAAGATATGGAGGAACTATATTTATGGGTAGAAATGTGATATATACATAGAAAATCAATGTTTGAATTAAATTTTCATGCAAAAGGAATTGGCCATGAGACATAAGAGATGGCCAAAACTTCTTAATGAAAATGATTTTTCAATTCATTATCATCCTAGAATATCAAACAAAGTCAAGGATTTATTAAGTTGGAAAGAGCATGTTGTTCTATAAATGATGTGTATTCAAGGATATCCATTGATCAAGTACCTAGTAAAACTAGATGTGGAAAATTAAATGAAGGGACATCATCAACCCTGTCTCAAATTATTTGTCAACCAGAATTACTATAAAAGATCAATAAATATAAAATATATGATCCTTTATTGAAAAATAAGATAGAGGTTGTGAAGGTTTAGAAGTTTCTTGAGTTCAATATTGAACCAGAAGGTGTACGGAAATTTTATACAAGGCTATATGTTCCATCTATTCCAGAAATAAAGAAGGATATGATGGATGAATCTAATGGATATACATTATCTATATATACTAGAATAAAAAAAATGTATTGGGACTTTTGTGATCATTATTGGTGGGACAACATGAAAATGGATATTGTTGACTATACTACAAGGTGCGTGGTGTGTCAATAAGTGAAGTCAAAGTGATAACTTCATAAAGGGGTATTACAACCACTACCCATAATATAATGGATGTGGGATAAAACACTATGGACTTTATCACTAATCTTCTAAGAACATCAAAAGGAAATAATGTGATATGGGTTATATTAGACCATCTCACCATGACTGGCCATTTTATCTATATTCAGAAATATTTCTCTCTTGGAAAACATTCTAGTATTTATGTAAAGAAATTAGTATGGCTCCATGGTTTACCACTATCCATCATATTTGATCATGATCCAAGGTTCACATCAAAATTTGGGAAAAGTATTCAATATGCTCTGAATACTTAATTGAATTTCAGTACGACCTATCACCCTCAAACTGATGGAAAATATAAAATAACTATTTAAACACTCGATTATATACTAAGAATGTGATAAATGGAATTTAAATGTGGATGATATCAATATCTTCCATTAGTTGAGTTATTATATAACAACAGCTTCCATTCGGGTATTCAAATAGAACCCTATGAAGCTCTTTATAGGAAGAGGTGGAGAACTCTTACTTGTTGAGATGAAGTTGGTGAGAGAAAGACTACTGGTCTTGATCTTCTGCAAGAGATAACAAAAAAGGTTTCTTCCATCCAATAACACATTAATGCTTCTTAGAGTCGGTAGAAGATCTATGCTGACAACCAATGAATGGACTTAGAGTTTTACGTTGGGGACAATTTATTCCTTTGAATTTATCTATAGAAGATATTCATGCAGTTTGGGAAGAAAGAGAAGCTCAACCCCAGGTACATTGTCCCCTATAAAATCCTTGATTGCATAGGATCAGTGGCCTTTCGGCTAGAACATCCACTAAATCTAGTTCATGTTCATTATGTATTCAACATTTCCATCTTTTCAAAGTACATACCTGGGTTTTCACATGTATTGAATCCTAAAGTGGTACAACTGGAACATGAACTCTCTTGTGAGGAGTATCCAGTGGAGATCTTGGACCCTAGAGACTAGGTTATATTCAAAAAGACTACCCACCTCATCAAAGTGCAGTGGAGAAACCAAAAATATGGAGAATCCTTGTGGGAATTGGTGGAGACAATGAGGAAAAAGTCACCATTCCTTTTCTCAATAGAGGGAGCGAGTTAAATTTTTGGGGATGAAATTTATTAATGGGTAAGAATGTAATGACCTGAACTTTTTTAATAATATTTTTTAGTGAAAATTTTTGTGATATTATTTTTTACTCAACATAAATATATCTCTTTAATAGTGAAGTGAGTATAATTTGAAATGTGACCATCAGTTTATGACCATTATATGAACGTTGATCAATTATGATCGTCGTTCAAATTGATTATTGGAAACTATACTCTGAATAATGATTTTATCATTATAATTGTAATTTATAAGTAGAAATGGAAAAGAAAAAGAAATACATAAAGAAGAGTCGATGGCCTCATATAGTAGATTCGCACCATACTAGGCCCATTTTTATAGCTAGGTAAGGAGGTAGAATCACTAGGTTTTTCTCTTGACCAATCCCAAGCAGAGCTTCAACATGTTGAGCTTGAGAAAAATCTCCTATGAGAGAAGTTCATGTTAATCGAAATTACCACTCAGGTGATGTTAGACTAACCACCCCATGAATTTATCACCATCTCACACCTTACCCTTAGGTTATATTCAATTGTTGTAAGTGGTTATGTTTCAAGGCCTCAGTTACTTAATGTATAATGCCTTTTTATAAAAAAAATTGTTGTTCTATCATTTCTGTTCTGAGAATAGTTTTTCTTAAAAATATGATGAATTTGGTCAATTGATTTTTTTTTAATATGTAATTTTCAAAAATGATATAATTATTACTGTAAATTAAGGTATTATGAATAATGAGTATTTTAATGAAATATTATCATTAAAACACTCTTATTTAAATTTAAATGATAAGAATTTTTTTAAGTGTCAGAAATTTCACTATGCATTTTCAATCCGTTATTATTTTTAACAAAAAAATATTTTTATATTTATCATACTTATAGAATTATTATGATAAAATAAACATCATTTTTTAAATCAGAACATTGAATTTTGGTTAGGGTGAGTTTATAAGATTTTTCTAAAATATTTTACTTTTGGATGAATAATAAAAATATAGTTTTGAGTTTTTGGTATGTTTAATGATATCAAAATGATGTAATAAGTAATATAAAATGATGGTAGAATATTTTGAATTAAAATAAAATATTTTGTGACCATGTTTCCAATACCATGTTCAATCACATGGTTTTTCAAATACTTCTACCTAGGTGTCCAAGGAAATCAATAAAAAATCCTCCACTTTTGCTATTAATACCCACGCATTTATCCGTTAGATTTAATTCCCAATTAATCCACAAACAATATCTGGTTTTTTTACCTCCGATGGAGTCCTCCAAAGGTGTCCTCAATCCCCCAAGGTCCCAATATTTTATTTTTAGGAGTTACTCATCAAGGTAAGGGAAATAACAAGGTTCTTTTTTTCCTTTCAAGTTATCTTTTTATGTGGTATGTATTTCAAATTTACATATCATGTTATTATTTATATTTTATTATATCTCTTTACTATATTTAGAGTCTTTTATAAATGTTATACCCTTGTTCCCTCTCTTTTTAATGTTTTCTAAAACTATGTTTCATACCCGTTATGCTGCCACATTTCTTCTCAAAATTCCACTCCTTTTCTCCTGAAATTATTTTATTTTATTTATGTGAATACCCAAACCTCTTTGTTTCTAGGATTATTCGCCAATATTTAAAAATTATTTATTTTATTATTTAATGGACATAAATAAAACCCTAATTCCCTTTCAGTGGGTTATAAATTACATAATGGTCATATTTTAATCACTTTTAAAATGCCATGATTTTGATAAGAAGCCCATTTCTTTTATTCACCATAGGTTATTTAGGAGATGTTTTATTATGATATATGTGAATCAAATGAAAATTAATACATATTTTGGGTGATTCTTGATATCACTTCAGTTCATTGGGTAAATAAATTAATCCCGATTGATGACATGTTTTACGATACCTTGGTGAATAACCTTGGTATGTTATGTGACACCTTAGTGAAAAACCATCGCGATATGCTTATTAAGGTCTAAAATAAATGTTTTATCCATATATCTAAGTTATCATTCATTTCATTTTATTTATGATATTCATATTTTTTACATTTCTCATTCCTTTATGATATACCTCAATTTCTTATCAATATTTCTCCTGATGACATGTAACTATTTTCCATGCCTTCCCTTACTGGGTCTTAAGATCACCCTTTCCATTAGTGTGTGACCCCAGGTAATAAAATGCAGTAAATTTACTTATGATGAAGCAATGATGAATCCTTTAAAGTGTATTAGAATATATTTTTATGTTTTTATGTATTATGTACCTTATTTCTAAGAAACTAAACATTAATGGCTTCTTTGTTCGTACCATGTAAATGAAAAGTTATCTAATAAAAATGTGGGATGCCATATTTAAACATACTCTCATATAATAAATAATAAGGTAAACAAAATAAATTAAAATAATATAATAATATACAAAAGGTTATTCTAATATTATGATCATCCACACATTCAAATATGAGCATACATTTCAAATATTCTTATAAATTACTTCAATTCATTATTTATTTAAGATAATGTTCCCTGAATTAATCCTATTTATTCAATTTATCTTAATTTTATCCAAGAATCCTAAACTCGTTATCATATATAATTTTCAACAAAAATAATTTCATTTAAAATTAATAAGGTATACAAGTTTACTTGGAGGCAACATTACGTGCTTATCAAAAAATTAAAAATGGAATTGATTTATTATATAATTATCAATACTACACCATGGAATGTACCTTTCCAAATAAATAACAAATTGAACACATGTAAATATGATTGATTATATATTTAATTTTTTTCTACAAAAAACTTGACACACTATCTACATCAGAAAATATGGCATGTATTGTCTTCTGCCCATGTTCGCAAAACACACCTTGGTACTCGGCATGTTTCTTACTACAGACATGTTTTAGGTACATGTAGTGTATTGGAAATAGTATATTTGTGGCCTCGGAGTTTAAAACCTCATATATACCCATATCAGGTATTCAATATATGACTCGCTATGACACCCCATGTTCTTTTCCACGAGAAAATAGAAACTACACATCATGTATAGTGCTTACACAATGTGTAGTTATTAAAGTCATGTGCTAGTCTATCCTAATCTACACGTTGACCTATTTCTGTTATATCTTTGATTTAATTTCATCAGATCCATCTGACTTTATCATTAGAAATGAACTCCAAAAAAGATTACATGACTTTTATGTGATAAGTACATTTCATGTGTTCTGTTTTTTTCAAGGTAAACCCTTTTCACCTACAAATGTTATTCTTTAAATGCTTCTTCATTTTTAAACCTTAACCAATTATTAGTTATTTTTGAAACAAACAAAGTAAGAGGTTATGATGTTAAAATATTAAAATAAATAGATATAGGTAAAAGGAAATGAAAATTAATTCATACAATAAATTAATAATAAATAATTATAAATTAAACCTATAACCGCTTTGATACCAGTAGTAGGTTTTAGATGTAGTGGAAGTATCCTTTGATGGTATGACCAACTCAAATTTTATTCTTAATTTAAGTGTAATCATTTACAAACATTATCATAATATTATGTCCAAATAAAACCATATATTATTTAACTAGATTAAAACACCAGAACAAAAATTAATAGGATCTTCACATGTAATTTGTAATTAATTTATGAAAATATATTGAATTACCTCAACTTGTAATTCATATTTTTATAATTATTTTGTTAAATAGATCTTGTCATACGATCATTGAAAAACATTATCCAAGGAATAATCCCTCTATAAATGATTCTGACATGCTCCATAATCTTTTAACATCAATATAGAATCATCAAGTGCAAGCACAGTTGATCCTTATCACTTTCATTGTTCATGGTTGACTGAAACAATGTTCTTATCAAAGAAGGAATAATTCTTGGTGATCTCTTTAAGTATTGATAGATGAGGAAGAGAGAGATCATTATAGATCTCTAGATTTCTATATAGTTTTTAAGATAGAATCTCTCTATCTAATGTTAACACGAGAAATTATTTTTCAAATTTTTGTAATTATATATATATTATGATAGGTCTAGGGTTGAAAAATATCACACAAGCCCCTAACCATCTTTAATATTCTTAGTTAACCCCATGTTCAATAGTAATAATATCATTATTAATCACTTGACATGTGTAACATATTAAAAATATAAATAAATATCATTTATAATACTTCTAATTGGACCATTGAGCTCAGTCCTCTTTCTATTTCCAACATTTACCAATATTTGTATAATTTTTATTTAATAAATAAATTTCACTATGTTATTATACTATAAATATAATAAATATTAAATTCAAAAAAATTTAAAAAAAATTATTATTATTTAACACATTTATTCTTTCTAATAACTTGTGATTAAATTATAGAGATTAACCAAACCTAAATAAATATTATTTATTCTAACTTGTTAAATTCAATACTATAATCGAACTATGATTGAATATACACTAAGTGTATGACCCTCTGGGCCTCTTTCTCATTTTCATTAGGCATAACTATGTAAATTCCAAGTATAAAATCTTACAACATTCCAAATAACCCATAGATAAATAAGTTAATCTCACAACTATATTCAACCGCATATGAATTATAATCGTGTAATATAATCCCTTTCTTATGACATCTCAAATCAATCAGGTTTCTTGCTGGTGTAATCGACCTATATTATTGACATCTCTTTCTTTTAATTTTTGAAAATGAATTATACCACTAAACAGCATGGACACCGATTTATCTAGGAAGTATTATTCCCATCAAAGGTCCTAAATTATCAATTCCCATCAAGGGATATAAGGGGTAAGTCATTTCTCACATTATCCATTAATTCAATATCACTTGTGATTTACCCAAAATATCCTACCTCACTGTGAGAATATTTCATAATGTTTTTCCTAAATACATCAAATTAAACAAGTCCTGATATCCATTAATGATAATATTAATGTTTAATGATCAATACACACATCTTTATATAGGAATATCCAATGACACATAGAAATGTGGATATCCTATTATCATGTCTATTCTCATAACCTACTCACATGAATATTACAAAGGGTGAACACCAAGTGAAGGTGTATCAATGTCTTATGTGACTAATTTTCTTGATAGATTGAATCATCTATGTATCATCAGGCAATATCATCTGGCTATAGAACAATTTTCCATAATATTTCTATGCCACGTCTATGTTCTAATTTTAAAAGGAAACAATTATTAACTTTCTATGTGACACATATTATTAGGATATAATCACATAAGGGATTCCTGACAAGAAAAAATAGTATGTAATGAGAGAAGTAATTAGAAATAAAAAAATGTAATAAAGTAAAAATTAATTTGGTTATATGGAACCAACTCCAATAAACACCCACTTGAACTAGATTCATCTTTAAATAAATTTCAGTCTATTACATCTCACATGATACTCATGCCTCAGTTGAGATATATCCTTGGTAAAGGGGTCCTCCAAATTTTCCTATATAGATTATTTCCCCACCATAACTTCATATGGTTAAGAAAAATCACTCAATAGTTGAAACTTTCTAATTATGATCTTTTTCCATTTGTGTTACCTCAAATATTTGGAGATAGCCACTGCTATAGTTTTATCACAATAAACTATGATAGGGTATTGAATGTCAGGAACCATATAAATATCTTGGACAACATTTAATCCAAATTTATTCCTCATATACATCATAAGTTGAAATATAATCAGACTCTAATGTTGAATCAGCAACAACTAGCATCTTTGAACTCTTCCAACTCACATATCCTCCATTGAGGAAAAAGATATATCCATAATCTGACTTCCGATCATTTTCATCTATCTAAAATGTAGAATTTATATAATATTTTATGGCTATCTCTTTATATCATTTATACACCAGGAACACATCCTTAGTTTACCATAGATACATAAGGATAGAATTGAGCAAAATCCAATGATTTTCACCGAGTTCTTCTCTATATCATCCTACCATGATCTAAGTATAGGAAACATCAATAAACATACATAATATGGAATAAATGATATATCCTATTATAGAATAATTTGTAATCTTACACATTCTCTCTATTTCCTCTTGTGTCTTAGGACACATTTTCTTGTAAATATATCTACCATGTGGCATTGGAACCAATACCCTCTTAGATTGTTCCACATTAATCCTCCTCATTTTATGGTCAATATATGTACCTTGTCTTAGTCTAAGAAGCCTCTTAGATCTATCAAACATGATATTTATCCCTAGAATATATGTTTCTTCATCTATGTCATTCTAAAGACGATATTTATAAACCATTTATTAACTTGATATAATAATGGTATATTGTTTCCAATTAGTAATATGTCATCAATATATAATATTATAAAATTAAATTTACTCCCACTTAACTGCTTGTAAACACATGTATGACGTTTATTATTAATAAATCCAAATTCATTTATGGATTCATTGAACATAATGTTCCATGACCTGGATGATTTCTTTAATCCATAGATGGACCTCTACAACCTTCATACCTTTTTTCATTTGGTAGAGTTACAAACCCCTTTGGTTGTGTCATGTAAACATCCACTTGAAGGTTCTCATTAAATAATATAGTTTCGAAATCCATTTTCCAAATCTTATAGTTATGGTAAGATAATATGGAAAACAAAAATATGGTTGATTTAAATATGGAAATTGGATAAAATATTTATTCATAGTCAATTCCTTTATATTTTATAAAAAAAATATCCCCTAGACATTCTTTATAAGTATTTACTTTACCTTCAATTTCCAACATTATCATAAATACTCATTTTCATATAATAAAATTTACATCAATTGGAAGATCAGTAAAAAACAAAACATTGTTTTGATACATAGAATCTATCTCAGAATTCATGGCCTCCTTCTATCTTGCAGCTTCTAAGAACTCCACTATATACATATAGGATATATGATCATTATTTTCAACCAATAATGATTCACTATTATCAGTGACTAGATAAAAATATCTCTCCAATTCTATTACCTCTCTTAAAAATCTTATGTAATACTTGTGTTTTAGGAATAACGTCTTCCATAAGGTCCTATGGAATCTGTTCCTACACCAACACAAGTGTATCTTTAGAATTAACTACATCAAATTCATTATTTCTCACACAATCCTCATTGATGATGTTCTCCCTCTCAATAAATATGGATTGTACTTTGACAATAAGTTTCTTGTATGAAGTGTGGTATATGTAGTATCCCCTTTGTTTTTTTTTGGGATGCCATATAAAGATACAATTTGTGAATCGGGGTGCCAGTTTATTTCTTGATCTATCCTTAAATAAACATATCACTACCTCATATAGGAACATTTAACAAATAATGTTTCTTTCCACAACATAACTCAAAGGGAATATTTTTTTCCACTTTTGTTGGTACTCAGTTTAGTAAGTATAATGTCTATTAGAATTCATGTTCCTATAAGGATAATGGAAGGGTTTTATGAATCATCATTGATCATACCTTGTACAACATGTTACAATTACTTATTTATTTAGCACCATCCCACTTCAATGTATAAGATGGAGTGATTTGAGATAAAATCCCATACTTCTATAAAAAGTTAATAATGTCTTGTTTAGGATATTCACCACCTTGATCCAATCAAAGTTTCTTTATATTCTTACAAATATGATTATAAAACTCATTATTTTTTTCTTGGAACTTATAAAATTATTCATATGTATACCTCATCAAGTAGATATAACTATATATACTCAAGTCATCGGTAAATGTAATAATTTATTGGAATCCACCTACAGCCTACACTTGAAAAGGTCCACACACATTAATGTGTACCGAATCTAAAATCCATGTGGCCTTTTAACCCTATTATATGAATGGTTGTTTTTTCATCTTACCTTATAAACTATCATGAAATGTTTTAAATGGATTAATCTCAAGAGGTCTAAATAACCATATTGATAGATCTTTGTCAAATGCTTCATGTTTATATAACATGGTCGGTGATGCCAGAGCTGGTTATTTTATGAGTAACATATCTTTATTTCATTATCAATTTCCATTATTTGGTTTTTGTTATTTAATACACAAATTCCATTATTTAACTATGACATAACATAAAATATTATATATTTATAAAAATAGTAAACATTACTTCCAAAGATGAAAATAAATATATCCATATCTAAACAAGAAATGTAAATATTGTTCTTGGAAACACTGGTCACATAATAAAAAATATTTAAAACAAAAATAAATCTTGTAGGAAATGTGATATGGTAGTCTCTAATGGTTATAGTATCCAGTATTGCTCCACTAACACCCTATAGATCCACCTCATCTATTATAATCTTCTTAAATAATCTTGGTTAACATATTTAGATACAAATGTGAGAACCCTAGGCAATATCTAATACCCAACATGTAGATATGGAAAGATTATACTCAATAATGAATAAACCTGAATCTTAAATTTTTTATTTTACTAGGTGAGATTCTAATTCTATTTGGCAATATTTCAACATGAAAAAAAATACTACATCATGTCACTTTCCTGGACTATAGATCTTATTCTTCTTGGAGGGATAGTGATCTGAATCATTAGTATTGGAATGAGTCATTGGCCCCTTTTACCTATTCCTTATCTTCTTAATCACCATAATACTAGTGGGTTTGTCACACCCCATGCCTTTATAAACTTGAAAAATAATGGTAAAATTTCTGAAAGTGCCTTCTCACTATTGGTTATATCTAATTCACAATAAAATTGGAATATTTTTTGCATAGTGGGGACAAAATGAGATCTGTGCATAGCTCATCAAGGATATTGAACCCTAAGTTGTCTAGGAAATCAATATATCCAGCCATCGTGACTTCATGTTCTCTATATGGCTCTAAATTTCTAATATTTCATGTGAATAGTAAATTACAAATCTCATATCCCTATAATATTTCCTTCTTTTAATAGAGATCCCAAAGGTGATAAATGATGTTATATGCATCTATATCCACATATTTATTTATAATCTTATTGTACAAGGTGGATATAATGAAAATTTCACATTCATTATGTCTTAAATATGTTTTACATAGAGATATACTTCTTCTTTATTAACCTATTTGACAAGAGACACGAGAAGTAGGGTTTCCAACATGTATGATTTCCATTCATGGGATAGTATAATGAAAAATCACGGATACCATTAATAGAAATTCACAATGGTGATATGGTTTTCCTATTATAGTATGGATTATAGTGATATTTTCAATGTTTTTTGATTTTTCATTTCTAAAAATTAAGAGTATATAATTAGTACAATTTTTATTATAAAAAAACATATTAAAGAATTTAAAATTAATTAAATTTATATTAATATCACACAATTTTTTTGAAACATAATATCACTTGACATTGGATTCAAAATATCTAGTCCATTAGACATTATAGTGGTAAGGATAAGTATTCCCCTTCTTATAAACTAAACTTTGGTCTGAGAAGTTATTTAAATAGTTTTAGGTTGGCATAATTAACCAACTGTAATAACTTGAAGCTCGTTGATCTGTTGAGTAGACTTCTTAATCCTAAATTATAATTAAATATTTCTTCAAAATTTTATTCTTAGTTACTCCATTTCCTACTTGGGCAGTCATCCCTTGATGTAAACTAAGTAAACTCATCCAAATAATTCAATCTAAAATTTTCATGATATTTAAAAGAACCCGAAATTAGGTTGGTTAATCACTTTGAGCTATGAGATTGATTATAATGTAAGTAGTGGAAGGATACACCAACTTAGTATTTTAGTTATGGGATCATGATCCTTATGCATAAATACAATTTTTATCTTTTCACATGAGTTAATAATATTAATTTTTTTTTCAAAAGTGATTTACCATGTCTGATAAAACATTCATGCATAATCTTGTTGTATTTTATTCCATATTTTTTACTTGTTAATTCATTTGTTAGAAAATCAAAAAACATTCACAAAAATAAATAATTAATAATGAAACCGACAGAAATAAAATATAATTAGAATGATTATGAGATTCTCTAACTGTTGGTTTATCTAATGGATTACAAACTAACCCTCAGCCCTAGGGTAAAACACCTTTAAGAATATCTTGGATTGTGTTTCAGTATTCCACCTTGGATACAATGTATCACCTTGATTGGTTTTGGATTATCTCCTTGAATCATACCACCTCTTCTAGCTTGGGTGTAATATCCTTATACAATATTTTAACTCACTCATAGGTGAGGGGATCCAATGGATTGGATAAAGGGGGTTTACATGAATGAAACTATGGGAATTAAAAACCTTAAATAATAAGAAGATGGGGATGACTCATAGAACATCAATAATAATTTAAAAAAATTATTTAAAATAAAAAAATAATATACAAAAGAATAGTATAATATCAGGATCATCTAGACATTTAAAAATTACCACACATTTTCAAACTTTTTATCAATTACTTGAATTCATTCTTTATTCAGGATAATGCACCATGGATTAATCTAATAAATTCATTTTATAGTAATTCCATACAATCATCCTTAACCCACCATAATCTATAATTTTAAACAAAATTAATTTCATTAAATATTAATAAGGTATACAAGTGTACTTAAAGGAAACTTCATGTTCTTATCCCAAATTTTAACATGTAATTTATTTAAAATATTGTTATCAATTGTACGACATGGCATATACTTATTCAAATAAACAACACATTGAAAACATGTGGATTTTTTTTATTATAAAATCAATTTTTTATCATTATAAAATGGAAAAATAATCTACAATAGACCACACAACATGTACTAAAGTACACAATGTGTAATTTCTTTAGCCTATGTATGCAGAACATGCCTTGGTACTGGGTGTGTTATCTACCATAGACATGTTTGATGTATACGGTGTGTACTAGGAACACAAAACATGTGGCCTTAGAGTTATATTGCTCATCTATCCCTATGTCTTGTATCTGATACAAAACCCATTGGGACACCTCGTGTTATATTTCATGAGAAAACATTCATCAGATCTATCTAAGTTTATCATGAGATATGAACATCAAACCAAAATTAAACAACATTTATACAAGAGGTACTTGTTATGTATTCTAGTTATTTCTAAGAAAAGCCTTTAGCACCTACATATGGAATTCTTTGAAAGCTTATTTTTTTTAAACATTAAATGATTACTTATTATGTTAAAAAGAATGGAGAAAAGAATAGATGACAATGTTTGGATATTAAAATGAATAAATATAAGTAAAATAAAACAAAAACACATTAAAATAATCAATGAATAAAAAATAATTATTAGTTAAACATATAACCACTCTAATACCACATTAAGGTTCTGAGCACATCAGAATCATTTCCTGATGGTATGAACAAATCAGGTGTTAATATTAATATACAGGTAATAATTTACAAACATGATAAAAATTTCATAACTAATGAAAATCATAGATTAATTGAGTAGATTAAAATTCAAAAACCAAAATAAGAGGATAATTAAATATAATTTATATGTAATTTATGAGTAGATATAGAATTACCTCAACTGGTAATTGAATTTTTTTTGATGATATGGTTAACAAGATCTAATAGCTCCATCAATGTCTAGTAGGGTCCATGTATAGAATCTCTCTATCAGGGATCAACAAGTGCACCATGACATTTGAATGTCACCATAGAATTTTTGGGTTCTTGAACAACTGATCTTGAATGAATTTTTTGTTCACGGTTGATCACAACAATATTATTCTCAAATAAGGATTAAATATTGTTTTTCTCAAAAATACTTGAAATAGTATTAAGAGAGATCTCTATTGTAGTTCCCTAAATCTATCTCTATGTATTGAAAGAGTCTCTGTATTTCCATTATGCACACACAAAAAGTTTTTTGGAAATATTTATAACTAGATATTTTTTATTGATTTTTTAGGTTTTTAAAATCACACATATGCCCCCAACCATCATTAATATTATTATTTGAAGTCATGTCTTATAATAAATGTAGTTATAATTTTATGACATGTGAAACATATTAAGAATAAAAATATATATCATTTATATCATTTTCAATCAGACTATTTACCTGGATCCTATTTCCCTCATTGATATTTACCAATATTAGAATAATGATTATTTAATAATGAAATTTCACTAAATTATTCTTTGACAAATATAATAAATATTAAATTCACAATACATGAAAATAAATATTTATTATTATTTTTTAACACAATTATTATTTTGAATAGCTTATGATCAAATTATGGTGATCAACCCAAACTGAATAAATACTATTTATTCTAAATTGTTCAATTCAACACTGTAATTTAACTGATATTCTAGATACACTTAGCATGTGACCCTCTAGGCATATTCCACAGTCACATTCAGAATAACCACCTAAAATACCTAGTTAGAATATAAAAACACTCCAAGGCACCCATAAATAAATAATTTAATGTCATAATTCAATCCAACCTCATATGAATGTTTACCAAGTAATAAAATAACTTTATCATGATATATAAAATGAAGCAGGTTTCATTTTTGTGCCATTAACCTATATGATTGATGTATCATTCTTTGATTTTCTAGAAAAAAACTCACCCATAGAACACCATGGTCATGGATTTTTCTACATTGTATCATTCCCATCAAAGGGTCTAAGATATCAACTTCCATCAATGGATATAATGGATAAATCCTTTATCACGGTATCCATTAATCCAATATCACTCATGACATAACCAATGCACCCTACCTCTCCAAGAGCATATATCATCAAATAAAATTTCAATACATAAAGGTACAAGAGTCGTTATATATATTAATTATAATCTTAATGTCAGTATATCAATACACATGTCTATATATAGGAATATCTAATGTCACAAGTAAATTAGGATTTCCTATTATCGGGTTTGTTCTTATAAACTCCTCTCTTGGAGATTACTAAGGGTGAACACTATGATAATGTTTTTGAATGTCTTATTAGAATCCTACCCTTGATAAATTTTATCATCTGTGTCCCATCATAAAATATCATCCTTACATAAAAAATCGTAATGAACTAGGATTTTTATAAATAGATATTACAAAAAAAAATTATGAACATTCTTTACATTACACAAACACGTGGCTGAGGATCGTAAAGGCATAGTGCCTTTAGAAACATGGAAACATAAAAAATTGGTATAATGGTGAACTACACCATCAATAACTAAGTAATTCATGAAAAGAACCCTTCTATGAAAAATTATACATAATACATTTCTTCATAACCTGAGGAAAAGAAACATAATAGTGGGTGAGATCAAATTCTCAGTAAGGGTAATCATGGGAGATACATAAACATAACATGAGAATAAGGGTTTATAAAAATGATAATAACCTTTGAAAACCAAACCATGCATATCATATATCATAATCTTAGATCGTTGAATAAATATTAGAAGTTCATAAGACATGAATCATAAAGGAATCAAAGAACATGATCCATGAGAGAATAACAATGGAAAAATACATGGAATTGTGGCATACAAATAAGCATAAAAAATCATTTCCATAGTAGTAAATGATTATTTCCAAGAATATCACAATGAAATGGTTTCAATTATCAAACAATCATAGTAGTCAAGGTTCCCTCCCAATACTATAATAGTGTAAAAAATACTTTACTGTACTAGGTTCATTCTTATCTAATCCTTTTTATCACATGAGATTTCAATATTGACCCAAAACATTATAGGGAGATATATTTACCACTCATCACATAAATAAAATTATACAAATTGTTTCCAAAAATATCATAAAACATTCATAATATTAGAACCCATGAAAGGAAGTGGGATTCATAAGTATTACACAAAGAATAACCAATGGAAAAGAAATGGGTTTCATATACATTTCATTATAAAATAACCCATTTAAAATTAATGGTTTCATAAAAATATCTTCATGATAATCGTAACCTATCACAAGAAAGAATATGGATGGTACAATTGGATCATATCCCCAGTAAAACATAAACAGCAAAAAATTATTTTTATTGAAGAATATTGATTTCATGAACAAACATTAAAACATTCTTGAGAAAAATTTCCTTTCCATTTTGAAAACACTTATTTAAAATATAGAAACATCAAAAATATTCAAGAAAAAAAATCTTTGAATATAATATTGGAAACTTCTACTAGATGCTTCAAAACATTGAGTGGTACTGACAGTAGAAAATTATGTGCATGTCATACACTTTAAAACAAATATTCCTTTCAAATTTTCGGTAAAATTCAAAAGAGACTCATTCAGAAAATGAAAATAATATTACTTTTAAATTTATTTTTGAAAATTATATTAAGGTTATAAATTAATTTAAAAATTATTATTTTATTTTTTGAAAATATATTTAAAACATTTTTTTAAAACATGTACGTGGAAGAGAAATCATTTTTGATCAAAGAGTTAAAAAATGTATATTTTCATAAAAAATTCTTATAAACTCTTGAGTAAATAAAGAGGGGAAATAAAGGGAAAACATGTATTCTAATGAAATAGCTAGATGATAATAAAATTTTTGAGTTTCTTGAGATATTATCATAATATTTCATCATCAAAAGCATAATAATAAACATCCCACAAAAAAAATGATATTATAAAAAACAAATATTTACCACTTTGGTATCTTTTAAGTAGTATGAAAAATTAAATATTAACCTAAAATTAATTTTTAAATATCATGAAAATAATTATATTTATGATTTATATGTAAAAGGGTATTATATACACCTCAAAAAAAGAAGGTAGGTGCATAACAAAACCTATGTCCCAAAGAAAGCAAATTTCAGACAAAAATCCTTTACCTTAAGTATTTAATTCCTTAATTATGGTTTTAAACCTATATATAATAAATATAAGTTTATTATAAATATATTATAGAACCATAATGATATATATATTACCATATATTATTTACTTATGATGTTCTATTACCTTTTATCAGTAATTCCTTATTAAAATAATGTTTCCGGTAATAACTGCTTTGTTTTTCATGTATGTTTTTGTTTTGTATTTTCCATCCTTTTAGATTGATTATGGTTCCATAATATCCATAATTTTAAACATGATTAAAATATCATATATATTCATTATATATTTATTTATATTAATCCATAAAATTTAGAGATGTAAAATGAAATTTATCATTCATGCAGACTGTAGGTTGTACGTACACATGAACATTGTTTCCATACTTTAAAGGATGAAACAAAATAATGGTAAATAATATATTACCTTTACAGAATAATTTATATTTCATAGATATCAAATATATATTTATTTATTTTATCTTTATTACCTTCCATGAAAAGTTTTAATGAAAAATTAATCACGTCGCTTCACGAGGCAGTAGTCTGCCATACACACGAATGACATTATCTGATTATCTATAGAATGGAAGGTAAGAAGGTATATAATATATTATAATTATATAAGTATTATTATATTATAAATATCCTATATAAACATTACATAAATCATTATATCAATCCATGCTAAGCTGTTATGCTAAATGAATTTCGTCGATTCGCGAGGTGATATTCCGCCATACACATGATCAATAGTTTCATATCCCATTTGAGGGAGGAGGAGATGGTTGTATGTAATTAAAAAAAATAAAAAATATCAGAATATTTAATATAATTTTTTTATTATGTTATCATGTTTTAATAAAATTTTAAGGAGGTTTAGGAATAAATATAATAAAATTCTTGGTTAAGGATGTTACCTCTTCTTTGGATAGTGTATTTTGGTTTTCACCCGAAGAATTCCTAGGATGGAACTATAACCAAAAAAGGATTTAAGATGAGGTAAGGGATGTATGGAAGTGATTTGAGAAGGTATTAGTTGAAACAATGCATTTTGAAATTAAATAAAGCAGAGGGGAGTGTGGAATTTTAGAAGTTGAAGAGAGGACACACTTAGTATTTTCGAAATGAAAAAATTTCACCCACATTTTTTGTAATGACTTTGACTCTAGTAACATGGATCTATGAGATACATTATTACAATTTAATAAATAAAAAGGGTAAAATCTTAAATGAATGATCATTTTAGAATTTTTTGATAACTAGATACATAAATGATAACCATTTTACTGAGGTAAATAGAATAAAAATCATAGAAAAAAAACATTTTGCATTCTTGAACTCATTCTAAGATTTATTCTTTATATCCTGGGGAAATGAAACAAATTAAGGGTGATCTAAAATTCTAATTAAGGGTTACTTATAATATAATATATCATGAATCAATAAATAAAAATCAATATTTAAAGGTAAATAACTGAACACACATTCCATTTAATAAATAACTTGTTTATCATAATTGGATAACTTATAATTAATATGAAAAGGTAAATAACTAAAAAACATGATATTTAATAAATAAACTGAGAAGAAAATGCATATAGAGATAATATCATTGAAAAAATATCATGGATAATAATAATAACTGAATTATCAGTGAATGAAATGATCAATTTTTGGACATCATGATATCATGCATCATGATACCTCTACTGCTATCACCTTTCACAATATAGTTTAAATCTACAGGTAGAAACACATCTGGTTTAGCCAACTGATTTACATAATGGTACTTTTCGATGCATTGTGGGGATATCAATAATCAATACCCACCCATTTTATTATGTCTAAATCATTCCTCATATATTTGATAATATATTTATTTCATGAACCAATAAGCCTTAGGATTAAATTTCCTTTTTGAGTAAAGAATATGGATTTATCAATATTTCCCTAGTTAATCAAATAAATTTAAAATTAACAATAGATATTAAAATTGGAATATATTTTAGTAAATAATAATATCCTTAATTCAAGAATATGGATATTTAATATGAATATAATTTATAATGAAAAATGATCATAAGAAATTGATTGTTTTAATAGAAATATCACAATCACAAAAGAAAGTGAGATTGTAAAACAATCTTTACCACTTTGTTAGCTTCTAAATTGTTACCCCTTGAAAAAGAAATTTGAAAAAAACATTAATAATTAATAATAAATATATATTAATCTTAAATAAATCAAATAGTCAGTATATAAACCCCATCAAATTGAATATCTATATATTAACAAATATATCTCAATTAAATAGAAATTGAGACGAAATCTCTTACCACTTGGTAATGTTCAAGTAAAATCCAATTGGATGAAATATTTCAAATTGAAAATAAAATACCAAGAAGTTTTAATTAATCCTGATATTATATGTAAAATGGGAAGTGTTTACACCATATAAAATAAATTAGGTGCACAATAATAAAATATTCCTCGATGAAGTGAAATTGAGTTGAAGTCTCTTACCTCATGCTTTTTTTCGGTTTAACATTATTTAACCACATGTATAATGATTTTAATCTTATTATTAATTTTAAAAAACTATAACCATATTTATAATTTCATATATGATCCTATTATAACATTTTACCTCTCGTTTGTTAGTAGTATTTCATTGTTTTCATTATTTCAGGTATTAATTTCCTTATTTTCTCATGCGTGTTTTGTCATGAAATTTTTTGTTTTTATAAATTGGATATAAATAAATCATATGAGGAATTATAATAATATTATAAATACAATATTTACCCAATATATACATTATTATAGCCATTATTTAATTTTTGGAATGGAAAATGAGTCACATCAGTTTGTGGAGATGGTAGGATGTGCCTACACACGAGAGACAATATCATTCCATTAATGAGTGAAATGATAATAAATTTTATGATATATTAACATTATATAATTTATATCATGTCATATATATCACATATATTTGTTAACTTTATCCTTATTAACTTTTATGTAATGCGTAAATGAAAAAAATCACATCGTTTCATGAGGCAGCAGTCCACTATACACATAAGAAACATTATCGTATTTTAGAAGGAATTAAATTTACGAATGTAAAACTGATATTATAATTATATAATTATAATTATATAATAAATATTATATATAAATATTAATTATATCATTATACTTGACCATGATTGGTTTTGATAGAAAATGAGGGGTATTGGTTTGCGAGGCAGTAGTCCTCTCTACACATGATCGATGATGTCGTTTCCCATTTAATGGAAGTAGAGATGGATATAGGATATTACATTATCATGATAAAATATAATTATATTGTAGATACAGTTTTTATTATACAATAATTATTTAATAATATTTTAAGGATGTGTAAGAGGATATAAAATAAAAACAATTGTTTAAGAATGTTACCTCTTTTTCGAACGACCTCTTTAGGTTTTCACCAAAAGCCTTCACATGATGGATTTATGATAAAAAGGATCTATAATATTTTTTCTGGATTAATTAATTTTTTTACAGTTATTGGATGAAAAAAATGGATTTGAAAGTTTTAATAGGAGAGGATAGCAAGTGGCCTTTGATAAGAGGAGCAAAGGACACACATGAATTTTTTTAAAAGAATCAATAAAACCCATGTTTTTATCCTAAAATAGCCCTAAATGGGTAATTATTGAACCTTATATATTATAATGTTTAAATATTGGCAAAAAAAATTGGTTTTGGACATGTTTTAAAGTCCTTTTAATCCTCATCTTCTTATTTCAACCCCTGATAAACTAGTTTTTACCTTAGCCGCAGTAATTAGTTGTTCATGATTTTACTATTCATAATGGTAAAAAATTGTGGTTCCCTTATTATATAATATATACTATTATAATTAAAAAACATTTTATCCTTTTTTACTAATTAAATTCATGTAATTAGAAGAATCCAATTTAAAATTATACTTGCAGATAAAACAAAAAAGATGGTTTCTAAAGATAAACTTTTCATAAGTATGCAATGTTTTTATTATGAAATTGAACATAAAATCAATCCCAATGACCTATACTATTTTATTTTGAAAATAATGGATCTATTTTTACTTTTAAACCAATTTAAAATTTTATTTAAATTTTTAAATAATTGTAATGAAAAGAGAGTTTTCAATAAAAAATAGTATTTTTCATTATTCATCGAAAAATGAAAATTTTTAGAAAAACACAAAAAAAAATCTACCATAATATTATTTTTATTATATGATTTAAAAAAATAATTATTTTTATCAAAATAATTATATAAATTTTTTAAAATTAACTTTAAATTATGTATGCAAAGCGCAACTAATCTGTCTTTTAAAAAAAATATAGTTTTTTTGAAAATAATTTTATTTTCATTCAAAAGATCCTTATTTGATTCATTATAAATAGATATATATTTTATTCATTTTATAAACATATAAAACACATATTTTTCATAATTGGTTTACTATTCATACCCGCCAACATAACAACTAGGTTATAAATGTCATGTTTAAATAATATTTTAATATAGTATTTTCATTTAAACTCAGTGTTGTGTGCCTCAAAAGATATCAAGAAGATTTAATTTATTTAAAAGTAAATAAATAATAAAGTTTCATGGTGTTACATTATTCTCTCCTATAAAAATTTCATGAACTGATTTTTGTGTATATTAACATCTAAAAAATGAGGGGTGTTCTTCTTCATAACATCCTCTTGTTCCCACATTGCTTCCTCTGTTTTTTTGATTTCTCCAAAGTAGATTTACTAGTTGAGATTTTTGATTCATCGATACATGATCTATAGTATCAATAATCTAGATGATTTATTAAAAACAAGATACACTAGGTTCTAATTAAATTTCTTCAAAAGTGAGCACATGCTTAAGGTCTGACATGTAATTCCTTAACAATGATATATTGAACACATCATGTAATTTTAAGAGACCTGGTGGAATTTCCAATATATAAGAAAAAATATAATTATTTAAAGGATTTTTAATGTTATGATGTACCTAGGTCTCTGATTTCCCTTCTTACCAAACCTTACAACACCCTTCTATGGAGATAATTTAAAAAAATATGATCTCCCACTTGGAATTCCAAATGTAATGCCCCGACCCCAGAAGGCCAGAGCCGATGAATTATTTTAATACATTGTCATGATTATAAGGAATCAAATCCTAAAGGATTGTTCATTTTAGCAGTCTTGGGAAATAAATGACATAAATTAACCTTACATTACAATTCAAAACATAAAATAAAACATTTATAATACCATGAGAATTCCATTATTCTCCTATCATAACCCTTTATAATAGTCATAATACATTTCTTGGAATCCTAGTAAAATAAAACCTATGAAAGGAGTGAGCTCAGATGATCAGTAACGGTAAATATACAATTTTATACATTATGGGAAAATAATAATAAACCTTAAGGCAATGTATATAATTGAATCATAATCCACATTATCATAGTCTTGATCATAATATTGTAAGAATAAATAATACCATATAAAATAATGAAATGATCTCGAAAAAATAACCATGGGGAATATAATAGTTGAATAATACAATGTAATATCAATAACTAATCTCATAAAGAGGTAATACATAATGTTGAACATCTGAAACGTACCATCGAGGCTTCATGCCAATAATATAATATATTCAATGCTTCATGCTAAAAATCTAATACTTTCCAAGCTTCATGCCAAGTATCTAATAAATGGGTAAGGCCTCGACCAAAACCATTTATATTTTGTTTTGTGAAACCTACTGATGCATCGAGGGGCTATAACAGTCCCCACCCATCACTTACTACGTCCAATGCATTCTTAATATGAAAATGGTGAAACATAATATAAACATTCATATTATAACTAGAATACAAAATGTTAATACTTTATCCACAAATAATGAATGGTATAAAATAGAACATTCATAGTCAAAAATATCATAAAACCTTCAGTACAATATGGAATATTTTATCATAATAAATAAACCTCAATTAAGCATAAAATCCAAAAAAAGGGATGTTGACATGGATGAAAATAATCTAATAAAATCAATAAAACTCTTAAAATAGATTTCCCTTTTCACATTGAAATAATTTAAAAGTTGTGCAATTATGAAAGTAAATATTTATTTTGAAAATAACATTGTAATCTTGTAGGGGAAGATTCAAAAATTTAAGGTATCATAATGTTATAAAATAGCGTCTTGCACTGTATAAGTTAAAAATCATTTTTTTCCTTAATTGTTTGAAAAGTTCGTAATGTACCTTATTTGGAAAAGGACAGATAGATTCCTTTAAAAAAGTTTTATAAAAATTCAAACATGAGTATAAATTAAATTAAAAAATTTCGAAGAAAATTTAATAATATTTTTAAACACATTTTTAAGAAACATTTACATTGATGATAAAGTTTTCCTAGTAGATACTTGTGTATAAACAACCTCAGATAATAATGAGATTGTGAAATTAACCCTTTATTTGTGATTCCTTTTGGGTGATCATCCATTGACCTCCTGTATAATGGTTTGAAGAGTGTTAATAAATAATTATATAACCATTATAATTATTATAATATTATATATCATCTCCTTATAAAATCTTATTATATGTTTGTTAACAATCTTTCATTATTTCACTATTTAGGGTGTTAATTGTCCAGTTTTCTCAAGTAGGTTTTAACTTGTTATTTTTTTTCTTATGTTAAATAGATCACATTTTAATAATCTAAAGAATTTAAAAAATGACTTAATTATCTTATATATTTAGCACATATGTATTTATAATAATATATAAATTTTGGAGATAAAAAATTAAATGCACTATTCATGGAGATGGTAGGTCGTACCACTAGTGTAGAAAACGTTTTTTACGTCGGTTATTTTTAATTTTTTACGTCGGTTTCTAGCCGACGTTAATAAGTGGGACGTTATAAATAAGGTTTTTGACGTCGGTTATTTAAAAACCGACGTCAAAAAACATAAAATCGCGATGTTTATCACGTCGGTTATCGAAGAACCGACGTTATAAACTAGGGTGAGGGTGGTTTATCACGTCCGTTCTATAAGAACCGACGTGATAAACCGGGCTGAGCGTGGTTTATCACGTCGGTTCATATAAAACCGACCTGAAAAACTAGGGGAGGGGGGTTTATCACGTCGGTTATTGATTAACCGATGTGATAAACCGGTGGGAGGGGGTTTATCACGTCGGTTAGTCAATAACCGACGTGATAAACCATTGTCCAGGCCGTTTAGCACGCCCTTTATTCAATAACCGACGTGCTAAATCATTCTCTAGGCCCTTTATCACGTCGGTTATGAAATAACTGACGTGATAAACCATTCTCCAGACCTTTTATCACATCAGTTATTAAATAACCGACGTGATAAACTAGTTTACAGGCTTTTTATAACGTCGGTTATCAAAGAACCGACGTGATAAACTATTTTCCAGGAATTTTATCACGTCGGTTATTAAATAACCGACGTGATAAACCCATTTTTTTTTAAATAGAATGCAGTGATCTTCTCTCCACCAGAATCAACCAGAAAATAAATCAAGAAATCATACCACGAAAACAGAAGTACATCAAAAATAAGCATGTAAATAGATAACATATAAAACTTACCCACTAGACAGAATCCACCCTCATTTATACCCCATGGACAGCCCTCCCCCACCCCATTGGAGCCCTCACCCTCATGTATACCCCCTGGACAGCCCTTCCCCACCCCGTTGGAGCCCTCACCCTCATGTATACCCCCAGGACAGCCCTACCCCACCCCATTGGAGCTCCCACCCTCATGTATACCCCTTGGACAACCCTCCCCCACCCCATTGGAGCCCCCACCACACTCCTGGACTGCCCCCCGACCCCCGGACACCCCCAAACACCCCTCGACAACCCCCACCTGCCTGAACAGCACCTCCTCACCCCCTCACCCCACTTGACAGCCCCCACCACACCCCTGGACAACCCCCCCACCCCTGGACAGCACTCCCACACCCCTGGACCGGCTTCCCACACCCCTGGAAATCCGTGCCACCCCTCCCCCACAGACCCAAATCCATACCAGAAGGACCATCAAAAGTAGACCAAAACAAGAAGTAGAGAAAAATTAAACATTCACTTATATAACATTCAAAACTTACACTGTCAACTTCAAAAAAAACCTAAATCAAACCTAAACAACTACCAAATAGACAATTAAAACGACAATATTCAAAATTACATTTTACATTACAAACAACTAAAATTCAATCAAACCTGTAAAATAATTTGACCACTCAACTTGTACGTGTTTGATGTCTTCAGCAGTATAGGGTTGAGGGTCATCAAAAAGCTACAAATGAAAAAGAAGATAGTTTACGTGTATAATGAATAAATCAAATTGAAATATGATGGCAAAGTTTAAGAGGAAATCGTACGAGGTCAAAATTCACAACTGTCCCAGTTGTTATTATTTCATACATAAATCTTAACATATAATATCCGCATTCGATGAGGCCTTGTTGTTCATGACAATTCTGTTTTGAATGAGTGTAAATTCAATATATTATTTTTATGTAAAAAATCAAAAAGTACAAATTATAAATGGAAATTTACCTTCGCCTTTACATATTTGATCTTTTCATTTCTTTTCTTTGTGTTTTTTCGAAAGTAGGCCCATGCACTGTTAGAAAAATAATACGAATGGGGTAAATTTAAAATTTATTATAATATATAAAACTATTGAGAAATTGAAACTTACTTTTCCAATATATTCTTAAAACTTTCCCGCACATCACCATGAATAGAGCATATCCAATAAAGAGCTTTCTCCCTTGGGCAAAAAATCCCTAACATCCAATGATTACTGATAAAAGGAAATTTAATGTTAGTGGTTTTTTATGTTAAAAGATAATTAACTATTCGAGAGAAATGTGTTTCATACCTCTCACAAAAAGGCATCATCCAACATTGTTGGATTATATTCTTTTCAAATCTTTCAGCAATATAAACCATTCTTTGTTCCTTAGTCAATGAACATGCTTCAGGGGAAATCAATTGCGGGTCCATGAATCCATATACTTCTGTTAGTTCATTCCTCTCACAAATTTTATAAAGATACATAATACAAAACATATATAAGTATACATTTTTAATAAATATAACGCTGGGAAAAGGTGTTAAGACTTACATGGAAAAAAATTGCACCACGTTGATGCCCAACTTATCTCCAGTAACAAGCTCCATGATATCATATTTTGTAATCCCCACAGTTATTTCACGTCCACAAACATGAGATTCCATTGGAAACTCATAAAACCCCAACAACAAATGTGAATATCTTGACAATCTGTCAAGACCACTAGAATCTGTATCTGATGTCATAGCATGTTGTCTTTGTTGTTGTCTATACAGTATCTCCTGATGAGCTTTCCTTGTTTGCTATAATTTAAGAATAATAAATCATTAACAAAACATTAATAAAATCATTTATATAAGAAAGTATATAAAAGTTTACATTTCCCTTACCAGAAATGACTCTTTTTTCTACTTTCAAAAAACTGTCTCCATGTGTCTTCATCTATAAAAGGATATATACGACATGGATTGTCATGACTCCTATGACCATAAATGAAATCAGATGTGAGGGTTGATTTGAAATCCCTCCATCTCCTGGCAGCCAACGATAAGCATTTCTTCCTGACTCCTCCAGTGTCAGGAATATCAAATGTCATCTGATAAAGAAGAGGTTAAACATATTATATATACCAGAAACATTAAAAGAATGGTCAAACAATGACAAAAGATCTTACCAAAATCGTCTCCCACAACTGAGAGATAACCGCTTTATCCACACCTCTCCAATCATCATACAGAATGCTTACTTTGGTCTTAGCCTGAGTTGCAACAAAACTCTTAAAATCTTTGGCATTCGGACCTCTAGGAATATCATCATCATCAAACTCAACTACTATCCTCTGATCCTGCGTACGGGAAAGTGATAATTTTGGTAAACGTGTGCAACCACGTTTACCAACCTTTGAACGCTTTGTCGTAATAGGATCATGTGAATGTTCATCCCCAGAGGTATGACCAACAATATGCTCCTCCCCAGAATCATGTGGTTGATCATCTGAATGATCTGTCATTATCCTTCAAATCAAAAAAACAAACGTCAGTTCACAAATATAAAAATTCAAATATTTTAATACTAATGTAATCAGAATATAGAAAAGTGTACTAGGTTACATAATCGTAAACATTGGTAATATGGTAAGCATGTTAAACAATGGTAAAGATGGCAAAGATGGTCAAGATGGTCAAGATGGTCAAGATGGTAAAAAATGGAAAAAATGGTAAACCTGGTAAACATTGTAAACATGGTAAAGTAATTGTCAGTTAACAAAAATAAGCATTTTAAAATTCATGTAATGGTTATAAACTGTTGGGTTGTAGAGAATTTCCTTCTGTCTGGGTTCCACCGGCTGACCGGTGGTCATCCACCGGTTGGCCGGTGTCACCAGGCAGTGGCAAAGCCTACGGCCTGGGTCCTTCGGCTAGCCGGTGGGCAAGAACCGGTTGGTCGGTTCCCATACCGGCTGGCCGGTGCGCTAACACCGGCTGACCGGTGGCTCCGGCAGAAAGAAATGCTTCTGCCAGAGACCACCGGCTGGCCGATGTCACCAGGCAGTGGGCAAGCCTACTGCCTTGCCCTCCGGCTGGCCGGTGGGCAAGAACCGGTTGGCCGGTGCCCATACCGGCTGGCCGGTGCGCTAACACCGGCCGACCGGTGGCTCTGGCAGAAAGCAATGCTTCTGCCAGAGACCACCGGTTGGCCGGTAGGCTCAGAGAGTCAATATAATCCTTCTTGGGCCAACTCCTGGGCAACCTTTTTCCTAGCATCAAAACACTTGAAAACAAGTTAGAACACGATGAGAGTGATTGTGATCATTAAAATCCAAGAGAGAGAGGTACAACAATAAACATGATAAAGTAAACTAAACAAACTTAAAACAAACAATAACATATACTTATTTTATTTTAAAACATGTTTTAAAAAATAAAAAACTTACAATATCTAAAATTTATGGAAAAAATAAATGTAAACAAGAAATAAACATATGTTACCTGTAATTTTAGGAATGTACAGATGGATTGTTTTCCCAAATTCCTTCGTCGTGATCATTCCTTATGGCACAAACTATGTCTTAAACATGATCGTCATTATGTTCTGTTAATATTTCCATTGAAGTAGGGATCTCACATAAATCAGCATATTCATCAAGTTCATCCTCACCAACATATTGTTTTTTTCCTTGTAAAACAATATCCCACTGCATATCTGATTGATCTACTACATAAAAAATTTGTTTTGCATGTCTTGCCATTATAAAAGAATCAGCTGTGTCTTCCAATCTATTCAGATTAACAAGTGTCATTCCAAATTCATCGTGTCTGACACTGTTGTTACCGTTAAACCATTTACAGTTAAAAAAGGGAACTTTAATTTTAAAGTAATCAACCTCCCATATGTCTTCAATCACTCCATAATATGCATTTGATGCAGAAATTGGGTTTTTTTCCTTAGAACTCAAAAAATTCATTGCTTCTGTAAACACCAATACACCACTATTCTGAACCTCACTTCTGTTGTCCTGAGATTTTGTATGAAATGTATAACCATTAATGTCATAACCAGACCACGTTATCACATTTAAACATGGACCACCCACTATCCATTTTAATGTCTCTGATACATCTGATCTACCAAGCAAAGTCTTTTTAATCCATGACAAAAAAGTTTTGTTGTGCTCATTCAAAATCCACATTTCTTTTTTCTTTGGATGACATTGTTTCAACTCATTAATGTGCAATGTGATATATGGTTGAGCATCATCTATGTTCTTCAAGATGTATGATTCTAACTTCTTCATCTGTTCATCTGACAATGATTTGACTTTCAAGCCACGAATCCCCTTTCCCTCATTATTAACTCGTTCATGGCGCGATGGAGGCAAACCTATGTGTTGCGCCACAGCCAAGTAGCTCGTACAAAACTCTGCTACCTCCTCAGAAATATACTTTTCAATAATGGAGGCTTCAGGTCGATATAGATTTTTAACATACCCCTTTAATATTTTCATATACCTTTCCAAAGGATACATCCAACGAAGATATACAGGTCCACAAAGCTTTATTTCTCGAACCAGATGAATCATTAAATGCACCATTATATCAAAAAAAGTTGGAGGAAAATACATTTACAATTGAAAAAGTATTAAAATTTCATCCTTTTCCAAAATGTTCAAATCATTCACATCAATCGCCTTGTTACAAATTGAATTGAAAAAATAACACAACTTCATTATAGTCATTCTGACACGAATGGGAAATATTCCACGCAATGCAACTGGTAGAATTTGTTTCATCATGATGTGACAATCATGTGATTTCATACCTATCAACTTCAAGTCCTTCATTGAGACAAAAATTTTTACATTAGAAGAATAAACTTGAGGCACTTTGGTATCATGAAGACACTGACAGAAGCTAATTTTCTCCCTCTTCGATAATGTATGACAAGCCGGGGGAAGAAATGTTCGTCTTCCTTTAGGAGTGGGAGCTAACTCCAAACGTATTCCCATTGATAGTAAGTCTAATCTTGCATTCAACCCATCTTTAGTCCTTCCTTTAATATCTAACAATGTTCCAATCAAAGAATCACAGATATTCTTCTCCACGTTCATGACATCAATATTATGTTTAACTTCATGATACCTCCAATATGGTAGCTCAAAAAATATTGACCTTTTCTTCCAAATATGTCTATCATTACCAGATTTTTGTGTCTTTCCCAATGTCACGTCAAGGTTTTTCACCCTCTCAAAATACAGATCATGGGATAAAGGTTTTGGAGCAGTATCAAATTCTTTTGAGCCATTAAATGCCTTTTTTAGTCTTCTATAAGGGTGTTCCATAGGCAAAAACTTTTGATGACCCATGTACATTGTTTTCCTCCCATGATGCAATTGACAATAGGACGTCTGTTGTTCGCAAATTGGACATGCTTTATGCCCTTTAACACTGTATCCAGACAAATTTCCATACGCTGGGAAGTCATTTATAGTGAACAGAAGCACTGCATGCAGTTGAAAATATTCCATTTTATAAGAATCATACACCCTAATACCATCAGCCCATAACAGTTTCAAATCATCAATCAACGGTGACAAGTAAACATCAATATCATTACCGGGTTGCTTTGGACCAGAGATCATTGTACTCAAAATGACATATTTGCGCTTCATACAAACTTCAGGAGAGAGGTTGTAAATTACCAATAAAACAGGCCATGAACTATGTGTGCTACTGAGTGTTCGGTATGGATTCATTCCATCTGTGCACAACCCTAGTCTGAGATTTCTTATTTCATTTCCAAATGTAGAATACTGCGCATCAATTTCCTTCCATTGTGGACAATCAGCTGGATGACGTATTTTTCCATCACATACCCGCTCTTCATCATGCCATATTAACCTTTTTTCATCATGTGAATTAGCAAATAAACGTTTGAAACGATTAATTATAGGAAGATACCAAAATACCTTTGAAGGGAGCTTTGTAATATCTACATCACCCTGTGATTTTTCTTTCACCTTATACTGTGATGTCCCACATTTTGGACACTCTGACATAAATTCATATTCCTTCCTATATATAATGCAGTCATTCGTACAGGCATGTATTTTCTTGTTTCCCAATCCCATCGGGCATAATATTTTCTTGGCTTTGTAATGTGAATCTGGAAGATCGTTATCTTTTGGAAGAATGTATTTCATCAATTGTAGCAGCTCTGTAAAACTTCTGTCACTCCATCCATGCTTCGCCTTTAGGTTAATCAATCTTAACACCGCCGACAGAACTGTAAAATCTGTACAACCGGGATATAATGGTTTTTCAGCATCACCATATAGATGTGCAACTGTCGGTTCTATCTCAATTTGTTCTTCTACAATATCGCGAATCATTTCTTCAATTCCATCGGAGTTACCATCTTGCGAATCATCATCATCAGTGACATTCCGTCCAGTTTCACCATGCCAAATCCAAGGGCTGTAACTTGGATTAAAACCATGACATATCAGATGATCTTTTATCTCTCTACTTTTCAACTTCTTCATATTCAAACATTTTAGGCATGGATAGAAAAAAATGTCACTACTTGGAACATTTCGTTTTGCAAATTCCAAAAAGGCATCAACACCTTCCTCAAATTCATTGCTCATTCGATGTGCCGTAATCCAACTTCGACTCATTATTACCTATAACAAATATCAACAAATAATATATATTTTTAAGATAAGACAAAACATGTTTATATGAGAAAAATCATAATTTGAATGTAAAACAATTTAAAATATAAAGCAAATCTTGAAAGTAGTAGTAGTTTTCATAAGTACCCAACACCAAATAGCTATACAACGTAAGTGTCATGTTAAAAATATGAATATAGACCATTTTTTTTATGTTTAATAATATTGTCATATTATCTGATCATTCTGATTATATATTAGAATTACTATATCCTTTTGATCTGATATATAATCTAAGGACATTAATATTTCTTTAGAAAAAGTAATGTTAATATCATAGTAATGTAAAAAAAAGTATATGTCAAACTATATATATGTAATACCAATAAAAAAATACATATGTGTCTGGCCTGGGTTTCACACATAAATCAACTCATCTCACAGATTAAATTTTTGAATCATCCTACATAATACTTATTTTTATAACTTAGGGAATGAAAATAATAATGTTGCTGGAAGAATGGAATGTTACAGTACCACCCATTATTTTTCAGATTTTGCTGAAGCTAATCCACAATGTTTTAATAATCATTTGCGAGTTGAATGTTGCGAGTTGAATGAACATAATAACCATTTGCAATAAAAAAAATTCCACGAGATTCAAAAACGAACGAAAAGCACATCAAGAATCAAAACAAAAACGAACGAAATAAATTCGTGGAAGGCTTACTTGAATGTCGCGAGTTGAGATGATAGATCTGAGAGCAGTGAAGAAGATAAACAATGAAGCCAAAATGAGTGTAATGCAGGCGATCGACGAGCCGATTAGAGATTACCGCGCGAGAGAGAGATGAGCCGGTGACTGTCAATCGAAAAAATCGTAAATGACAGAACGTGGGCTTTAATTTTTTTAAATGCTTTATAACGTCGGTTATTATATAACCGACGTTATAAACTATTTTTAAGCTTTTTTACATCGGTTATTTTATAACTGACGTTATAAACCCCTGGGTGCTTTGGTTTTTTACGTCGGTTATCCAATAACCGACGTAAAAAAACGCGGTTTTTTACATCAGTTACAAAATAACCGACGTAAAAAACCCCCGCGCATTGATTTGTTACGTCAGTTATCAAATAACCGACATAAAAACCCAATTGGCGCGATTTGTAACGTCGGTTATTAAAATAACCGAAGTGAAAAATCAACTCGCCGCATTGTTACGTCGGTTATATATAAACGACGTAAAAAATGGTGACGTAAAAAACGATTTCTGCACTAGTGTACATACGCATGAATGCCACTTTCATTTCTTTGTTGTATTAAAATATAGAAATGTTAATGATACATATGTATAATATAATTATAGTATCATATCTATATCATATGTGTTACATATTTTTATTAATATTATCTATAATACGTTCTATGTATAGTTTGAACGAATCACATCATTTTGAGGGGGTGATAGTTCACACTTCCACAAACAATGTTATCGTATAACCACAACATGAAATGCATGAAGGTATGTTTAATATAAAATTTAAAGAATATTAAATAGGTTATAATTCATATATTAAAATATTATTTAACAATAAATTAGTTTTAAGACTATCCATTTATGTTGTAATGGAAAAATAACCAAAATAATATTCAGGGAGTTGATTAACCAGCATAACTTGGATAACAATTTCATTTCTTTGAAAAAGAGATGGTGAGAAATTATATGGATATGATATATTCAATTAAAAAAATAAAAATCCATTATATAAATGCTTTTTTATTTATCATTCATTTATGGATAAATGAGGTGAGGACAAAATATAAAATGAAAAGAAATTAAGAGAGGTACTTTGAGAGAATTACCTTTTGAATATCACATCCTTGAAAGACCCTTATAGACTTTGGATTTGGTCTTTTAGTGGTACCATAATCACTTGGACATGAGGATAGAAAGTAGGAGAGATTTTGGTAGATATTTTAGGAGCTACAAGGCTTTGTGGGTTGAAATGGTGACGTGAGGGGTGGTATTTATAATTGAGGGTAGGGGAGTTCAAGTGATTAAAGTATTGATGATTTTATATTTAAAGCTAACAACATTGAAGTGGGATTAATTTAAACTAATTATAATTTAAATTAATTTTGTGTAGTATGGTTAGGTTCGAGACACACCTCATTCAACCATTAAATATTGCAATTTTTATGGTATGATAATATTTTACCTTTTAACTTTAACCCTTGTCACAATTGTACCTATACAATGGTAAATAATTTTTTTTACCATGGAAATTTTTTTATACATAAAAATGAAATTGACATTATAACCTAATTTGGAACTTATGAATCCAAATATGGAATCCATTTTACATAATTCAATTCACAGAATTAGGAAAATTATATTTAACATCAATTCTGCATACAAAACAAAAAGGCGGGTTTTAAAGTGAAACGTTAAAAAGTTTAAAACATTTTTATATCTAATTTAAATTTTAAATAGATTAAAATGACCTATATTGGTTTTATTGATAAAAAATTAATCTAATTATACTTTAAAATCAATTAATAGGATAATATAACAATATAAATAAATTAAACAAAAAGACAGTTGTGAATTAGAATGCGGTATTTTTCCCTATTTAGTAAAATATGAAATTTATCAAAAAAATTCCAAAAATTCAACCAAAGTAAATTTTGATACCCTGATTCTAAATAAGAATTTTTTTTTAAAAGAACATATAAATGTGTCAAAAACTATATTTCAAATGGGTGTACCATCAAAATAAGGTAAAACTATGTTTTTGAAAATTACATATTTTATTGGATTTTTTCATATATCATATCTAGAAAACACACAAAAATATTGTTAAAAATTATATTGTATATAATTAGGATATTGATATTCATTTTTTATATTTTAATGGATAGTTTATAATATACCATGGTGCATTTTAACTCAGTGTTTCATGAAATACAAGCTATTAAATATATATTTTGTTAATGAAAATGTACCATAAAATCTTCGGGTGTTACACAAAATCCTTCCTCCAATTTCTGGCATAACCATTTTTCTTAATTTTAGATTCCTTAATATGATCTTGACTAGTATTTACTATAATTTTTTTTATTTAATATATTCCAGGCCTAAAATTTTCCTTTTACCAACTTCATCCCTATAAGTTGGAGTATGAAATATCTTTCTATATAATGCTTCACACGGTGCTATTTTAATACTTTAATGGAAACTATTTTTATATAAAAAACTATACCAAATGTAAATAATAATTCTATATAACCATAAATTCAATAGATAATTACCTCAACATGTATTCTATTATTTTAATAGTCCTTTTATATTTTCCATTAGTTTGAATATGGTAGGTAGTGCTCAAATAAAGCATAGTATCAATAGCTTTCTGAAGACACTTCTATAATTTTGATGTAAAATGGGGATAAAAATTAAGTACTATAAAAAGAGGTTCACCATGAAGTCTTAAAACTTCATTAATATAGATCCTTGTGAGTCACCCAAGAGGTTAATATTCTCTTATAGAGATGAAATGTGTAGAATTTGTTAGGTGATAAAAAATAACCCATCTTGAATCATTGTTACAAGGAGTCTTTGATAATCCTATGAAAAATTCCATATTAATGTTATCTCATTTCAAAATAGGAATATTAAGGGGTTTTTTGACTCCTATAGTATTATGTCTCTTATCCATTCCTTTTGAAAATCTAGGCATCTTGATATATACCTTCCAATTTTCCGTTTCATGTTATCCTACCAAAAATGTTCCCTCAAACCCCTATACATCTTGGTGATACTGGGGTGCATAGAGAAATTAATGCTTTGAGAATCATCTAACAATTCCATTTTTATCTCAAGTAAAGATGAAACACATAATAACTTTCCAAATTTCATAACCTCGTCTTCACAAACAATGTATTCTAACTTCCTATCATTCACAACTTTAATTTTCATCTAAAATTTATCATCATAAGATTGAGAACTTTTTATCTTTTTTAAAAAAGATGGTTTCAAAAGAATTTGAAAAATAAGTGATGTCTCTCCTTATTTAATAATTCCCATATACATATTTACTATATAAAGGAATATAGGATCCCTCTCAATCCTCATTTTGGTAATAACTCTTTGTTCATTCCTTCTCAATGAATCCACTACCTTACTTTATTTTCTCTAGTGGTAGTGTATTTAGAAATAATAATCTTTTATTATCTCAAGACATAAATGTTTCATCATATTGATATCTTTATTTGAAGATGTAATGTATGATTTTCTGTTCATATATATCTCACATATTTTACCATAGAGATAATTTCTCTATATCTTAAAAAAGACTACAGATTCCAACTCATGATCATGGGTTGGAAAGTTCAATTGATGAGTTTTCAATTTCTTTGATTCATATGAAATAACTCTATAATTTTTCATTAATAAACAACCAATTCCATTATTTTATGCATAAATATATAACAAAAACCCATAATTTAAATATGGTTGAGTGAAAATTGGATAATTAACCAATAACCACTTCAGTTCATCAAAAAAAATCTATACATTACTTTGTGAAAATAAACATAACCCCTTTATATGTAAGCTTGGTTAACCGGTTATCCAATCAGGAAAGATTATTAATGAATCGCATATATAAAATTTCTAAAATAATGAAACTACACACCTCATTTATGTTAATTTTTGTAGTATATTCTCTGACTACCTTCGTCTTTTCAGGATCAACTAATATTCCATCCTTGGAGACAATATGGCCAGGAAAAGAAACTTCTAGAAGCCAGAAATCACAATTACTATATTTATCATATAACAATTTCCTTATAATAGCCTCAAGAATAACCCTCAAGTGATTCTTATTGTCTTTAAAAATTTTATAATACACCAAGATATCATCAATGAATACCATCAAAAATCATCAAGATACTCCTTTAATAGTTTTTTAATTAGATTCATAAAAAAGAGGGCTCATTATTTAATCAAAATTGAATTCCTATAAACTCTTAATTTTCATACCTCATTTGGAATTTTGTCTTCATAATGCCTTTCTTATTTACACATAATTATTGATAACCAGAAAAAAGTTCAATATTTGAAAAATATTGGTCTTTATGAAGTTAATTAAATAAGTCATCAATGTGAGGGATTACATTATTGTTCTTTATCATAATAGCATTGATTTACTTACAATCAATTCACATCCTCATGGATCCATATTTATTATTAAGGAAGAGATTAGGGGATCCCATTGGTGGAAAAATAGGGAAAATAAATCCCTTATCACACAACTCCTCTAGTTTTTTATTCATCTCCACTAATTATATTGGGGTTATTATATATGGATTCTCTGATATTAGTCTTAAATCAAGTATTAAATCAATTTAAAAATCAACTTCATTATTTGGTGGATGTCCATGTGATTCCTCAAAAAAAAATTCAATGTATTCATGTATAATAGGTAAATACTTAATTTGATTATTACCTTCTCCATCCATAGATTTTGTTTTCTATTCTTCACAATGAATCTCATTCATAAGATCTACTAGTGGTGGATATATACATGACTCGGATGATGAAGTATCCTCTCTTAAGATAATGAATAATATATATTTATCATGAATCATAATTTCCTTCTTCTTGAAATAAATTTTTATATAATATTTTGAAATCCAATTTGTACTAAGGATTATATCGAAGTAAACCATAGGTATGATAATAAGGTTAGTAAAAATATTAGGTTTATGAGTCATAATGGGGACATCCTGACACATCCTTTTTGTAGTGATACTTACACTAGGAGTTTTGATTGACAACTCACTTCTTAAAGTGAAAGGGAAATAACTAATTTTCATAGAAAACATGGACGATATAAAAGTTTAAAATGATATAGAATCAAATAAATAATTTACTAAATTTCAATATTTTATTAAAGTACCTACCACCACATCATTGGGTATATTCAAATCATCAATAATGATCTCGTAAGCTTGGCCTTCTACCCTTGGCCTCTTTTTTGGTTTATTTCCTTGATGTTTGGGTAATTATTTTTGTAGTTACCGATATCTCTATAGTTAAAACACTAAAAACAGTGTTATATTTCTTCCAATTTAATTATATAGCCTAATGAACCTTATCTACACAATTATAAAAAAATTCTAATCCCTTAAATCATTTACCAATATGATTCTGTCCACAGTTCTCACAATATAGAAATTGTTTCATTATCTTCTTCGTCTTTGACACATTCCCTTTTTCTTGGTGCTCAATAAACATTTTATTTTCAATATTTACCTTAACAATATATGATCTAGAAGTCCCCTTATCTATTTTTATGTTGCATAAAAATATTTCGTCACATTTTGAAAAAGTTTGAGGTGCGTTTAAGAAACTAGTTCCCTTCGGTGACTTGGCTTAACCATTCAAATAAATTGCCAATATTGCACTTTGTGTAATGTATATAATTTATAATATACCTATATATCCTTGTAAAGGTATCCTTATACTACCAAAAAGTTATTCTTCATTTTTCTTTAATATAAGGAAATTTATCTTTATTATAATTTATTTCCCATGAGGTAAATATTTGTCAAAGAATATTACCTTTAAAGCTTTCCATTACATGAGTTTTATTTCATCTTCCTCCCTAGTATTCTAAATCAATAACCCCCATTGATAAGAATATCCCTTAAGACATTTCATTATATCCCAATTCCATAAATATATTCTCAAGAGACTTAATTCATTACTCAGTTAACATTGGATTAGTTGTCCCACTAAATGACGGGGTTTGTGTCTTATGAAGTGATCCAACATAAGAGAATCATGTTGTGGGACAATAGGTTTCTCTATCCAGGAAAGGTTATTTGACATAACCTAATTACGTTGTATTAATATAAATATAATCTTCTCAATTCCAATACCAACTATATTGGCTTACTCAGCAATGCAATATCTAGATTTCCCATGAGTATTTATACGCTTCTTTCTTCCAGGTGTCATTTCTAAATAATGAAATGTACTAGATTAACTCATAAAACAATCAATTTTAAATCATAATGAATAATTATAAATATGGTGTATCACTAAACATAAATAAAAAATTTATGCATTCTTAATATGAGAATATTAAACTTGGTTTCTTTGGGGATATATTTATTTTTAAATACTTCATAATGGTTAGTAAATAAAATGTGATTTTTATTAAGAATATCCACTATGATTTTGAAGGAAGGTGCATGTTAAGTCCAATTTTCATGTACCAGGTAACGCTCAATTCAATCCCGAAGATTCTTTTTTGAAGTTATTACCCTATATAACTTTGTGATAGAACCATATCTACTTGTAGTCTCTAGATAGGGATGTACTTCTATGATGTTATTCTATAATTATCCTCAAAGTATATCCTAGGTTTATCTCCCCTAATCTTGTTTTTATTTAATCTAGTTCCCAATGATTCTACTAAACATTCATTGATACCAACTGTAATGAGCCCAACTCCAATAACCCATAGCTAATGCCTACATTATTACATTTTCATAGATACAAGGGGAAAATCCTAGAGAATCAATTTGTTTAGAAGTTTTATAGAAAAATATATATACACAATACCCATTTTACATATTAAAATAAAATAAATAACATTGTAATGGAAAAAATAGGAATCCTTGAACTCATTCTATGAATTATTCTTCATATCATAGGGAAAGGAAACAAAATAAGGGTGACATCAAATTCTAAGTTAGGGATACAAATAGTGGAATCTATCATGAATAAATAAAACATAATCAATATAGAAAGGTAAATTATTTAACACACATTAAATTTAATCAATATCTTGACCATCATAATTGGATAAGGCATAATCAATATGGAAAGGTAAATAATTGAAAACACATTCTATTAAATCAATAAACTGAGGATGAAATGCATCTGAAGATAATATCATTTCAAAATTATCTTTGATAATAATAAATAAATAAATTATTAATAAATAAAATACTTAGTTTTTTTACATCATGATCTCGTACATCATGATACCTCTACTATCAAGACCTTTCACAACATAGTTTAAAACTACAGGTAAAACCCCACTTGATTTGGCCAACTAATTTGTCTCATGAGACCCATTAATGCATCGTGGGGCTATTTATAACTTGGCCCCACCTGTATCTACAATCCTAATCATTCTTCATATATTTAATAACTAATTTAATTCATTAATCAATATTCCTTATCAAAAAATATATATATTGAGTAAATAATATAGATTTACAAATATTTCCCTAGTTAATCAAATAAGTTTAAAAGTAAATACCATATATAAAAATGGTATATACTTTTTAAAATAATCATATCCACAATAAAATAATATTTATATTTATGATGAATTTAATTTCCAATGAAAAACAATCATAAGAAAGCGATTATTTTAAGAGAAATTTAACAATCACTAAATAATGTGAGATTGTACAATAATCATTACCACTTTACTAAGTTTTTATTTGTAACCCTTGAAGAATAAATAGGGAAAAAATTAATTATCATGAATAAATTGGTATTCATGTTAAATATATAAAATAGGTAGCATATACACCACATAAAAGTGAATATGTGTATATTAACAAATATATCTCAATGAAATAGAAATTAAGACAAAATCCCTTACAAATTGGTAATGTTCAAGTAAAACCCCCTTGTATGAAATAATTAAAATTGAATATAAAATAACATGAATTATGAAGTATTAATGATATTACATGTAAAAGGGTTATTATGTACACCATATAAAATAAATTAGGTTCATGACTATAAAATATGTCTCAATGAAGGGAAATTGAGGCCAAGTCCCATACCTCACACATTCCTTTAGTCGAACATGACTTAAACACTCTTACAATGGTTTTTATAATTTTTTAATTTTTAATAGAAAAATTATCATATTTATAATAACATATATGATCCTATTACAAAATTATACCACATGTTCGTTAATAATATTTCATTTTTTACATTGTTTTGGGTGTTAATTGTCTTGTTTTCTCACATGTTTTTTGTAATGAAAGTTATGGTTCTTTTACATATGATATAAATAAATAATATATATAAGGATAAAAATTTTATTAATATAATATTTACTCATTATATACATTATTAAAATAATTCTTGATTGTTGGTCATAGAAAATTAGTCGCATCACTTCGTAGAGATGATAGACCGTACATGCGCATGAGATATGATATTATTCCAGTAATAGATGAAAAGGTAATGAAGTGTATGATATATTAATTTTTTAGAAATTTTATAATGTCTTATATACCACAAATAATAATTAAATTTATCCTTATTACCTTCCATTTAATTTATAAGTGAAAAACAAATCACATCGCTTCACAAGGTGGTTTCCCTTCGTACACATGAGCACCATTATCATATTTTAAAAGGAATGGAAAGTAAGAAGGAATATGTGATATTATAATTAAAAATGTATAATTATATAATAAATATTATATATAAATATTAAATCCATTATTATATTTGACTGTGAGAGGTGTTTATGGAAAACAAGTTACATTGGTTCGCGAGGTGTTAGTCCAACGTACACACGTTCTACGATTTAATTTCCCATTTGATGGAATTATAGATAGATATAGGTTATTAAATTAAAATAATTAAATAGAATTATATGGAAGATAATAGTATTATTATACTATAATTATTGAATAATATTCTAAGGAGGTGTAAGAATTAATAAAATAAATACGGTCATTTAAGAAAGTTATCTCTTCTTCGAATGACCTCTTTAGGATTACACCAAAATCCTTACTATGATGAATTTATGATAAAAAGGGTTCTAATTTTTTTTTAGGGAGTAATTAATTTCTTTTTTTTAGTATTTTTTAAACCAAATTGCTTTGAAAGTTTTAAGAGGGTAAGATAGGGGGTGACCTTCTAAAAGTGGGGGAGAGGACACACATGGATTGTTTTTAAATGAATCAATTATACAAACATCTTTATCATGCCAAAATCATAAAAAATGGATCATTATCAACCCTTATAAGTAATAATTTATAAATATGTCCAAAAAAATGTAATATGGATAAGTTTTTAGGCCATTATAAACCTTATATTCTTGGTTTGACCCCCAGTAAATTAGTTTTTACTTTAACAGTAATAATTAATTTTTGTAACTTTTACAATTCATAATGGTTAGAAATTATGTTGAACAAATTATATAATAAAAAAATTTATAATTCAAAATATTTAATGACTTTTTCCAAATTTAATTCATATAATTGTTAGAATCCAATTTAAAATTATACCCATAAAGGTGATGAAAATGTGGGTTTACAAAGAGAAAATTCTCATAAGTATGAAAAAAAAATATATTGAAATTGAAAATGAAATTGATCCCAATGACCTAAATTTGTTAAATATTAATATAATGGATATAATTTTATTTTACAAATAATTTAAAATATAATTTAATTTGTATCAAATTTAAATGAAAATGTATGTTTTAATGAACATTAGTATTTCCAATATTCATCAAAAAATAACTCTTCAAAAAAATCCAAAAAATTCATCCTATGCTAATTTTGATAGTCTTATTTAAAAAATTATGTTCATTTTATAAAATAAATTTTATAAATGTTTTAAAAATTAACATTAAATTATGTGTGCAATGCGTGAATAAATCTCATTTTAGAAAAAATATAGTTTTCTAGAAAACATTAATTTTTCTTTCAAATGATTTTTATTTTATTTTTATTTAATATATATACATTTAATTTATTTTATAAGTGTATAAACCATAAAATTATCATAATTTAATTTTTACAATTCTTACATTCTAAATTAAGGTATTTTTATTATGGTCATGTTTAAATAATATTTTAATAGACTATTTTTATTTAATCCTAGTGTTGTATGCATTGCAATCTATCAAAGAAATTGAATTTATTAAAAAGTAAATAATCCATAAAGTCTTAGTGTGTTACAATTTTTCTCATTCCAAAATGATCTAAAATGGACCAATTTTAAACCTTATAAGATATGAGGTCAAAATATGACCATATAATAGGAATTATAAAATATAATTTGTCATTTTAATCCCTTATATTTTTAGTTTAAACCCCCGGAAAATCCATTTTTACGTTAACTATGGTAATTACATTTTATTGTTTTTACTATTCATTATAGTACAAAATTAAGTTGTATTTATGATATAATATTAATTATTATAATTCCAAATATTTAATTAATTTTTTCAAAATCAATCCACAAAATTATAAATTTTTATTTTCAAATTAAACCCATAGACATGGTGATAAAGCTATTTTCCAAAGAGAAATGTTTCAAAAGTTTAAAAAACATTTATATACAAATTCAATATTAAATTTATTCAAATGACCTATATTGGTTTAATTATAATATAATTTTACTAATTTTACTTTTAAACCCATTTTAAAACAAAATTTTACCTTATAAATTCTTTAAACGAAAAGACAAATTTTAATAAAAACAAGTATTTTACACTATTCATCAAAAAATTAATCTTTTCAGAAAAATACCAAAAATTCACCATAAGATAATTTTAACATGTTGATTCTAAAAATGAATTTAATATTTCTAAATAAATTTTATAAAGGTTTCAAAATTAACTTTTATTATTTTTTCAAAAAATAACAATAAAATAATTTTTTGAGAAAATAGTATTTTTTGAAACATATAAAGACTTTACCATAAATTGAGTTATTTTTTATAAATATGTTTTATTTATATAAAACTATTATACTTAAATTTTAAAATATGCTTATTCTTATAAATACAAACAAGTTTAACATCTAGGTCATAACGACCATGTTAAATAGTAATATAAATATTATATTGTGGTTTGTTAAAACTTGGTGTTGTGTATAGTTCAAGCTATCAAAGAAATTAAATTTAATTAAAAAATGTATTTCATAAAATCTCGGTTTGTTAAATTCTATGCACATAAAATATTTTTTCCCTCAAAATTATATCAGATTGAGGATACTTTGGCCTCATTTCATCCTCTTGTTCCAAAATAGCTTCCCCAAACTAGTGGTTTCCCCACAAAACATTGATTAGCTGAGTGGTCCTATTCTATAGAACATTCTATGTACGATCCAAGATCTTCACCAGTTTTTCCTCATAAGAAAGATCATTCTATAGTTTTAGAACCTTTGATTTTATTATATGTGAATGGTAAGGTATATACATCCTCATAAGAGACACATGGAACACATCATGTACCTGAGATAGGTTTGGTGGAAGAGCTAACTGATAGGCTACTATCCTAATACGATCATGAATTTCAAAGATTTTGATATACCTAGGGCTCATTTTCCCTTTCTCCCTTAATCTCATAATCCCATTCCATGGAGATATTCTTTGAAACACCTAGTCACCTACTTCAAATTCAAGATCATGCAAGCGATTATCAATATAAATTTTTGTCAGCTTATTTTCACCCTAATTTGTTTTTGAATGACTCTAGCCTTATCTACCATTTTTTATAATCTCAGGTCCTAATAGATTTATTTATCTACTTGATTACAACATTTCTTACCTCTATACTTCTTCACATAGATGTATTCATAATGATAAATCTAAATACACATGTTACAGTTATTGTTGTATGAAAACTCAAATAGATGAAGGTGTTAATCCCAACCACCTTTGAAATCCAAAGAACAAGATATCAAAATATCCATTAGGGTTTTAATTGTTCTCTCAGACTAACCATTTATCTAAATATGATATGAAGTGATGAAACTCAAATATATATCACGATATTAATGAAGACTTCTCCAAAACTTTTACATAATCCTCAGATCCTGACTAGACACAATAGAATGTTGTACTCCATGTAATCATACCACTTCTTTAATATATATCCTAATAAGATTATCCAAATATAAATATTATCTGATAATGATAAAGTGTTCTAATTTTTTAAGTTGATCATCTACTAACCATATATAATTATTACCTTTAGACTTTTTGGGGATTCTGATGACAAAATCCAGGGTGATTTTTTCCCATTTCTATTCTGGTATGGGTAATGGATGTAGTGTCTTATTAAAATTTTGTCTCTCAACCTTAACTTTTTAACTAACTAACCATCTAGATATAAAATCTGTGATATCTCTCTTCCTTCATTCCCACTAAAAATACTATTTCAAGTATCTATACATCTTTTTACTTCCATGATGAATAGAGAAAAAAGAACTATGATCCTCCTCTAACAACTCTTTCTTCAAGTAAGTTATAGGTGGAATGCATACATAGTTCCAGAACCTTGTTATTCTATAACAATCAATGTTAAACTCAAGAAAATTTCTCACTTTCTTTTTCTATCTCTATATCATCCTTATGTGCCTCTTTAATATTCACTTGGATAGATGGTTGAAAATTAATTCGAGAAAAATAATATTTCTCACCTTCCTTTAGGATTTCTAAACCCATCCTTTGAAAATCCAAAAATATTGTATCTTTTCTGATCATCATCACGGATAAATTAACATAATCCTTTCGATTTAAAGCATCATCCAACTTGTTTTCTTTCCCAGGGTGGTAATTTATTGAAAAGTAATAATCTTTAATAAGATCTAACCATATCTTATGGAGCATGTTCACTCCATTTATGTGAATATGTAATTTAATATTTTTTGATCAGTATATATATCACAATTTTTCCCATAAAGATAATGACTCCATATATTTAATTCAAAAATCATCATAGCTAACTTTAAATCAGGATTTTGGTAGTTTTTCTCATGAACCATAAATTGTTGTTGGGCATAAGCTATAACCACATCATTCTGTATAATAAAACAACCCAATCTATACTTGGATGCATCATTAAATATTAAAAACCCTTATCTACTATAGGGTAATGTAATAATAGTTGTAATGACTAGTATTCTCTTCTGTTACTTGAAATTTTTCATGTATTCATCTATCCAAAGGAACAAGGATTCCTTTCAAGTAAACATGGTGGGTGGATTAGATAGTCATGATAAATTTTACAGAACCATCAATAATATCCATCCAAACCAGGAAAAACTTTAATAGAAATCATCATGTTTAGTCTGGAGAAATATTCAATAGCCTTATTTGTTGATGGATCCACCTATATATCCTCATTTTATATTATATGACCCAAAAATGAAACATTTTTATCCAAAATTCACACTTCATAAATTTTTCACACAACATCTCTTTCCTCATATTATTCAGTACAATTCTCAATTGATCTTAATGATCTTACATTCTATTTTAATATATAAGAATATTATCTATAAATACTACTACAAACCGATCAAAGTAATCTCTAAATACTATATTCATTAAATTCATAAAGATAGTGGGTAATTAGTAAGGCCAAATGGAATCACTATATACTCATAGTTTATATACCTTGTATGGAATTTTGTCTTGGTTATATCCTCCTTGAACCATAATTTATGATATCCAGAATAAAGGTCAATCTTATAAAAGTATCAAGATTTTTATACTTGATCAAACGAATTATTAATACAAGGAGATGATACTTGTTCTTTATTTTGATCTTGTTCAGCTCATGATAATCAATTCAAATTTGTATCATTCCATATTTCTCTTTGAAAAATAGAATGGCTTCACCCCAAGGATACACACATTGATAAATGAATCCCTTATTAATATTCTCCTAGATTTTATTATTTAATTCCTAAAACTCAATCAGGTTTATTCTTTTGGGAGTCTTTGAAATAGGTTTGGAATCAAGTATGAGTTATATTGAAAAATCAACTCTAATATTCAGTGGAAGACTATGAAATCATTCTATAAATACATTAACAAAATATTAAACAATATATATTATATATTTTTATTTATTCCCCAACCATATGAGATAAATCACGCTTTTTTATAATAATAAAAAACCATAAAATGGATGTGATTTCTATAAAAAGTTCATATTTATCATCACATTTATATATGATCATAATTTGGTTTAGAATATAAAATGTGAATTCTATTCCTTATAAATTGAAATGGGATATATATAGATAAATAAAATATATTCCTGAAATAACATCAAATTCAACTAGAGGAATAACAGAAAGATTTTTAGGATGTTCATTCCCAATAATTTTAATCAAAGAGGAATCATATAATTGAGATATGATCATCATTCTATTATGAGTTTTCAATTATAATTCTACATCTAACTGTGTTGGTGGACTCCTGATAAACTTAAAAATTTCTTAAGATATAAAATAATGAGTATATCTAAAGTCAAATAAGATGTTAGTAGTCACAAATTGGATGGTACGTATACCTTTCACCACGTTATTATCACAAAACTCATCTAAAATAGTAATCTCATAATATTTACCCTTGTTAATTAGTTTAAGAGGTTACTAACACTGATCATAATCATTAACCTTTGGATTTCTAAACTGGTTAGCATAGTGCCCAAACTCATTTCTTTTGAAACACTGGAGTGTGGTCGGTTCATTCTATAGATATTTCTCTCTATTCTCATCATTATTTAACTTCTTCCCATCTCTTCAACATTTGTTTTCCCAATGACCATAACTTCCAAACATTGAAAATTTAGAAGTCCCCTTAAGATATTTTTCTCCATGTTTCTTATCACACATTGAGTATTAAAGAAATTCCATCTGCTTATCTCCATGGTATTTATAATTTCCCTTAAACTCTATTTTCCTTTTCTTATCAAAACCACGTGACTGATGGGTTACTCCAATATTCATGTCCTCATTGAGAGTACATATAATTACTTCTTAATATCTACTAATGTCAATTTTGGATAACTCCCTTTAAATTATTGGTTATAATCCACTAAATAATTGATATACCTTGCTTTTAGATTGGATAATAATTCCAAAATCATACCTTGCATGTCTTGTAAAATTGTCTTGATAGGTACCAATGCATTAATCATCCTTCTGATTTATCTAAAGGAATTCCTTCCCTTTTTTATGAATAATGAAAAGGAAGTACTTATTAAAAAAATCTCTTGAACTCATCCTACTCCATGGAGTTACTTTTATCTTATTTCCTCATATTCTGGATGAGAGTTCACCATTGATCCTCTTATTCTTCCGAACAATAGACATCTAAAACGAATTTATCAAGTTCTAAACACTGGAGGACATAAATTATCTTTTCATTGGTACTTATCCATTAATTAAAAATGATATGATCAATGGATCTAGTAAAATATGGGGGAGGATTCCTCATTAAGGACTCAAAAAAATTTGTTCCCTCCTTTGCTCGTTTAGAAGTTTATCATGATTAACAGCTTGAGAAATTTGTGTGATAATAGCAATAGGGGTTTTCATTCCATATTCCATCACTTTGAGTTTATTTTTAATAAAATAATTTCATTTTCCATTACATTCATCATTAACATAATTCCTTTGGTTTCTATCCATCAATTAAAACAAAAACTCATTATGTGAGCAACAATAATCATTGAGGGAAAACACATAGTCATGAAAAATAATTCGTAGGATCTATAAATCAAGACACCTTATTTTAAATTCATGAAACCTAAGTTTTAACCAATTTTATTCATGGTCATAAACAATTTAAATCTTTATTGATTTTTTATAATGAAAATGTAAACTAACAAATTCATATACCTAGGATTTTCAAACCAGGTGTAGAGTAAGGCTCATTGTCGTGTACCTGGTAATGCTCAAGTCAAGCCTGACATTCCTTTTTCAAAGTATTTACACCTAACTATATCTATTATCGAATAAATTCCACTATCTATGCATATATTTATTACTAGGTAAACCAAATAAATTCTTCCTTACTAAAAAATTATGATGTTACCCTATACTTACTCTTATACTAAGTGGTTTTACTAAAGTTTCTCATCCAAGTTTCTAATGGTTAACTAATCCTATCCTTTGATACAAATTATAATGATCTAGGATTTTCGTAAATAGATATGACATTTTTTTATGAATATTTATTACATTACACAAACATATTCCTAAGGATCATAGAGGTATAGTGACTTTTGAAACTTGGAGACATAAACAATCGGTTCATATGTAAACTAAATCATCTCCCACTAATTTCTTTTTAAATATCACACTTCTTATAAAAAATCGTGTATAATAAATTTCTTTAAAACTTAGGGAAAAGAAACATAAGAGAGGGTGAGCTCAAATTCTCAGTAAGGGAAAAAAAGGGAGATGCGTAAACATAACAAGAGTAAAAGGGTATGATAATATGAGCATAATATTTGAAAACCATACCTGGTATATCAAAGATCATAATCTTGATTCATGTCATAAATATTTTCAGTTTATAAAACATTAATCATAAGGTTATCAAAGAACATGAGCCATGAGTGAATAACAATAGAATAATACATGTAATCATGGAATACACATAATCATATAAATCTATTTCCATAGTATTCAAGGATTATTTACAACTCTATAATATTCTAATGGAGTCACTCCCTAAGACATCATATTTGTCATGTTTCACTCTCATAACTATCATAGTGGACAAAGTCCCTTACTTAACTTGGTTCACTCCCTATTCCATTCTTGTTTACCTCATGATATTTCAATATTTACCCAATGTATTTAAGGGAGATTTAGATCCCCCAAATCACATAATTAAAATAATACAAGTTTGTGCCGTAATATCATTTTTTTCATATCATAACCCTTGAAAATAAGTGGTTTTTATAAGCATTAAATCATACCATAACCCATATAAATTAAATGGGATTCACATACATCTTATCATAACATCACCCATGGAAAATAAATGGTTTCATAAAAATCTCTTCATTATAATCATAAACCTCCCAAATAAAGAAGAAGTATGGTACAAATGGATCATTTACCTAGTAAAACATAAGAAACACCAATGGTTTTTATTATTTATGAATAGAAATTCCATAAAAAATCATTAAAACATTCTTGAAAAAAATATCCTTTCCATTTTGAAAAAACTTATTTAAATTATAAAAACAAACCAAATATTAATGAAAATGTTTTCTCTAAAAATAATATTGTAAATTTTAATATAGTATTAAAAAAATTTACTTTTCATGTTGGTGAAAAAATTTATTCATACCGTACAAATTTAAAAAAAATATCCCTTTCAAATTTTTGGTAAATTTTAAATGCATATAATTCAAAAAATTCGAAGGTGATTCCTTTGACATAATTTTTTGATAATTAAAATAAGGGTACAAGTGAATTTAAAAAATATTATTTGATTTTTAATACATCTCTGAAACATTTTTTTGAAAACATGGATATGGGAGAGAAATCATTTTTGACTGAAGTGATAAATAAAGATAATTTTTCTTAAAAACATTCCTTTGAACTATTCAGTACATAAAAAGAAGAAAATGATAGGAAAACATGTATTATCATGAAATATCCATATTATGAGAAAATTCAAGAGTTTCTTGAGAGATTGATCATAATATTTCATGATCAAAAGCATAATCATAAATAATCATGATAAACTATGAGATTGTAACAAAAAATCATTTCCACTTTGGTATATTTTGAATCATAAGAAACAATAAATATTAAGATAAAATGAAACTTTAAATATCATTAAAATAATTATATTCATGATAAAATTTTCAAATGTCAATAAATACACCTCATAAAAAAAGATAGGTTTCTTACATATCTTATATCCCAAAGAAGGAAATTTGGGACAAAAATCATTTACCTAAAGTATAAACATCTTTCATCAAACTTAAAACCTACTATTTAACATATATATGTTTATTATATATAAATTATAGATAAATGATCATATTTATTATACCATATATTATTTAATTATGAATTTTTATTACTTTTTTATCAATAATTCCTTGTTAAAATCATGTTTAGGGTAATAATTTTTTTTTGTATGTTTTAGTTTAGTATTTTAAATACTTTTACTTTGATTAATAATCTATAATATAAATTTTTTAACAATTATATAAATATAATATGTATTTCATATATTTTTATATATATTAATTGTTAATATTTATAGATATAAAATGAAATACACTGTTCATGGATTTAGTAGACTCTATGTAAGCATGAACGTTGTATCCATATTTTAATGGATAAAAAATATAAATGTAAATAATTTATTACCTTTAATGAATTATTTTTATGTAATATATATCACATATATTTATTAATATTATCATTATTACCTTTAATTAAAAGTGTTGGGGAAAAATGAATTGCAACGCTTCGTGAGGTGGTAGTCTATCGTACACACAAACGATGTTATCGAATTCTATAAGGAATGAAAAGTAAGAATTTAAATAAAAGTTCTTATATTAAATAAGTATTATTATATCATAAATATCATATATAAATATTAGATACATCATTATATCCATCCATGATAATCGGTTATGGAAAATGAATTTCATCGGATTGATAGGTGGTAGTCTTCCGTACACATGATCAATGGTTTTGTTTCCCATTTGATGGAGGAGAATATGGTTATAGGTTGTGAAATTAACAAAAAAAATTATTATATTTAATATATTGATTTTATTATATCATCAAGGATTAATTATGTTTGAAGGATGTTTATTAAGAAATAAAATAAAACACCCGGTTAAGTACGTTAACTCTTCTTCGGAAAACTTCTTTTGGTTTTCCCCAAAAGCCTTCATAGGTTTTCCTTATGATGAAACCAAGTATTATAGTATGAGGTAATGGAATTATGGAATTTATTTTGGTAGTTATTGGTAGAGAAAATTGTTTTTGGAAGTGTGGGAAGGAGAGAAGAGTGGGTATCCTTTTATAAGTGGGGGAGAGGACACAATTGGAATTTTTGAAAAAAAAATTCCAACCACGTTTTTATCATGATAAAAGGCTCCAAAATAAAACATTTTATAAAATTATAAGATATATGGTATAAATATGACCAAATTATATTAATTAGATAGTTATTGGTTAATGTTTTGCACATATTTTTTAGTTTAAACCCTAGTAAACCAATTTTTATCATAACAATGATAATTAATTTTTCTAGTTTTTACTCTTCATTAAGGTAAAAATTTATGTTGAACTTATTATTTAAAAATAATTATTCAAATTAAAAATATGGAATTATTATTTTGAAATTTGATTTAAAAAGTGGAAAATTTTAAATTAAAATCTAACCTGTAGACGAGATGAAAAAACACTTTTCCAAAGTGAAAAGTTTCCAAATTTTAAAATGTTTTTATATAAAATTTAAACATATAACTGATTCCAATAACATAAATTGGTTTATATATAATATAATTGAACTAATTTTACTTTTTAAAAAAATTTACAAAAAATTTACTTTATAAAGTCTTTATTAAAGGAAAAGGCAGTTTTTAATAAAAACTAGTTTTTTCACTATTCATTGAAAAATTAATATTTTTAGAAAAATAACATAAAATTTCACTAAGATATTTTTACATATGGATTCAAAAAATTAAGTTAATTTTTTCATATATTTTTATAAATTTTTTGAAATTTACATTTATTATATGTTCACAAAAACTAATAAAGCATTTTTGAGAAAATAATATATTCAAAACATACAAAGACATTACCAAAAATTAAGTAATATTTTATCAATGTGTTTTAATTACATAAAACCATTATAATTCATATTTAAAATTTGGTTATTCTTATTCATACCAGTAAGTTTAAGGGCTATGTCATAGAGACCATGTTGGATAGAAATATTAATAGTATATTACGGTTCGTTAGAACTCAGTGTTGTGTATAGAGAATGAATTCAAAGAAATTAAATTTAATTGAAAACACTATTTTATTAAATCTTAGGGTTTTGAAAAAAACATTCAAGAATATTTTTGATACACCTATAGGTTCTCATCATAACGAGGAAATTTTATGGCCTTTTGTGCAACAAATATTCTTAGGACATTATCACATACCAGAGTCACGAAACTATCAATAAATTTTAGTAGAGCCAACTCTCAATAACTTAGACTAGAGACAAATATCAAACAAATTCAGTCCAGTAGCTCTCACATGATACTCATGCCTCCACTAAGATAAATCATTGGTTAAGGGGTCCACTATTTTTTCCTCAATAGATAATCTACTCAACATAAATACACCTCATTGATAAAAATACCTCCAATGATGACACTTATGGTGTATTTAATTTTTCATCTAGTGTGACCTCAACACTTTGGATAGGTCCATTGTTGTAGTGTTAACACAGTAAAATGTGATATGTTCTTGATTTTTGGGCACCGCATCATGCTATTAGATTATGTTGTGAATCCAAAATACTTCCTTGGATGCATTATAAGTCACAATATACTCATACTTCACTATAGAATCAGAAAAAATGGATACATTAAACTCTTCCGACTTATAGATCCTAGAATGAGATAAAAGATATATCCATAATATGACTTCATATCATTATGATATATGTGAGATATATAATCTTTATAACTCCAGATGACTTGAACTTCATCTCCTCCATACACCATGATCATATCCTTAGTTCACCTCAGAAACATAAGTATTGAATTGACAGTAGTCTAATGTTGTTTCCTTGGAACATCTTGATATATTTTTACCTACTCAAAGTATAGGCAACACAAAACCTCATACATAATATGGAATACATGATATATCCTATCATAGAAGTGTATGTGACCTTACTCATTCTCTCTATTTCCTCTCATGTTAGAAGACACATTTTCTTAGATAGATGTATACCATGTGACACTATAACTAATTCCCTCATGGATTGTTCCATATTGAACCTATATAGTATCTATTCAATGTATTTACCTTGATTTAGTCTAGGTAGACTTCCATGAACTGACATAACGGGTCCGGGACCACAACAACCCTAATCCCACCTCTAATAGGATAGGGGCTGAAAACCAGCACTCTGTAAGTATGTCACATGCATGGGTGGAATTTGAGTAATTTAACTATACAAAAAACCCATATAAAAGACCACATAATGCTGAAATGTAATACATTTGAAACTAATGAATACATACATCTATAAGACCACTATCAGAGTACGATAATAAAGTATTGAAAGTGATAAAGAGAAAAATACAATCCTAACAAAAAACAGAAGAGATTCAAACCTTATTATAAGGTGAGGAATAATATCAAATGAAACCACCCAGAAAAACCCCTTTGTTTGTATAGTTCAAACTAAGCTACACTAGCTCTTTATCATCTCATAACACCATCAAATGGGTTGTAATATACATAAAACATGGCACATATAGGCAGATCCCATGCAGGGATGATTATAAGAATACCTAGTATGACACCCTAAAAACACTAAAAACATAGCATTGAGAATATTTATCTCATATCTAGGATATTACAATCAAATTGAAACCTTAGATATACTCAGTATGGACACCACACCTCTAGTAAATCTAAAAAAATGACAGCCATAGGATTTTAATCAATACTTCTAGTAAATGCTTGTTCATATAGAACCCACGCCACAAGACATGATATCATTGGAGACACCCATCCAAGAGGTTGTGATCATTGGGACCCACCTAATAAAAAACACTAGTCTTTAAATACCTCAATATTTAGATAGGGGATCACACCCAGGACCGCTGGGGGACACCACAAACCCAATCCCGATCAACCCAAAATGTTGGGGATCATGTGCCGATGATACCATGAACCCTTCTAAAATATCATGATATATAGAGGATTAATGCCCATGCATAGAGGTCACACTGATTCTATGAACCCCACCTAGGGTATAAGATGGAATGGTAGAGGATCAAACTATGATCTCATGAAGAGACACCATAAACTCTATCTAAGACTCATCCTCCATATGGGATCTCAATCCAGAGTTATGGAAGTAATTCTTCATTGTACCCTTAGGGGGATAGACTAAGGGAATACACTCAATCGATATTGGTCCAATACTGAAGAAACAAATGGCTCCAATCAGTCTCAATGGGTGTACATGGATTGTAGTGGGGGTAAACGGTGTTTAATAAATTATAAATAGTATGTAGTGGTCTATCGACACCATTCTTGTGTCATCTTTCCATGCCTCTATACTCCTGGCCTACTTATGTATGACCATGTGTACCTAGCTATGTAACTCCCCATGCACCCTAGGTTTTATGATGAGCCACCAAGAGAAGTTCACATGGCATGTGATACAGACCACAAGGTGTATGACCCTTATCTTTGTTTTGTAAACCCTATCAATACATTGAGGGTCCCCCAAGACATGTAGTTTTAAATTACACATCATGTAACCTAGAAATTTACCAACCTGTGGGTTATTCCCTGTGTCACCATCCATATTGTCTCTACCATGATTCAAGTTGGGAATCATAGATATGAGTTTGTCTTTTCTTATTATCATTGATCACTGGGATCTGGGCTTCAAATTCTCTTGAAAAACACCACCATCGAGCCATTGCACCGCCACCATGATTCAATCATAAAAATTAGGATACTTGGTCTGATTTGGTCCACCTCCAATCATCCTCCACTACCACACCTCGACCTCACCATGGATCACAAATTTTACCCATAGTAGTGATTATTTATGCCAAATAATGGTCATTGAATGAACATATACACAGTATTTGTCAAACAATGGGCCAAATAAATTTCCCATGATGAACGTGAAAAGAAATGGCGGAGAAATCCATAAACCATAAAATTCTAGGAACAAACCCCAGGATTTTTTTGTTTCATCCTTGATCTATTGTTGAATAATGTTATGAACAAAGAGGGAAATAATCTTCAAACAAAATAACTTAACCATAAATAAAATAAATCATCGATGCACGAATCAATTCTTGTTCATGGAATGGATATGTGGTTGATTGGGATAAAATAACAGGATAGAATCACCAAAAATAAACATCCTACCTAGAGTTTGGATCGATCATTGATGAATAACAACCTTTCATTTAATTCACTGGTGATATCTATGAAATTTTATGGCATAATGATCCTCTATATTGATCTGATATGATGTCATCACTAAGAGTTCTTTCCTCCAATGGTCCTCTAGATATCTAGGGTTATGTGACCAACTGTGATACATCATCACAATCATGTATTTATAGATTAAAATGGGTCACTGTATCAATGTAATAAAATAAATATATATGTTTTATTTATTTTACTAATTTCATTTGAAACTACACTTTTATCAAAACGCCAAATGAAGAAAACTATTATGTAACACATAGGGTAAATACCATGTTATGGTCTCAACATAGGCCTCATATTTCTGATTCTAGAATCCTTTTAGGATTCATTACTCTTTTTCAGGAAAACTTCTTGCAAGTGATTTTAATATTTTTAACATTTATTGAAAATAAATTCAGGGAACACTAAGCCTCAGAAAATCGCACCTTCTTTGTACCTAAGTTTGAAAATAATTCATATAATATTTTGATGTAATACAAGTAAAAAATCAAAGTCATTAAACTCTACCCAAATTAGGTATTTTCATCCTAAAAAGTGAAAAACCGGTTAAAATGATGACGGTACTGAGCTCGCATCTTGGTCTCCTTCTCACAAGTTATCTCTTCAAGATCCCTATACTGCCACCAAATATACAGTAGGGGAATTGAGCACCTATGAAAGATCCTCTTATTCTAATCCTTGATCTCCACTGGGTAATCAATAAAGGTAGCCTCATCCTTAATATACAGTTATCCCCAATCAATAACATGTGATAGTTCATACACATACCCCTCAACTGTGACATATGGAAGACATCATGTTCCCAGTCTAACTATGGTATTAGAGTTAAGTAGTACACCACCTCAAAAACTCTAAAAAATATCTCAAAAGGGAAAATTAATCTTGGAGATATATTTCTTCCCTTACCAGAAGTCCATAATACACATTGAGGTGATACCTTCAATAACATATGGTCTCCCTCATAAAATTCTAGAGGCCTTCATCATTAGTCTGTATAGGACTGTTAATGGTTCTGTGTAGTCCTCATCTCATCCTGAATGATCTAAACCTCATTTTTTGTAGATCTAACTATCTTTAGGCCCATGAATGTTGACTAACTTGGACCATTCCAACTAAGGGGTGTCCTTCATTGTTTCCCATACAAGGCATCGAATAGTACTATACTGATGTTGGAATGGTAACTATTGTTGTACACAAACTCCACTAAGGTTAGGTGATCCTATAAACTATGGAAAAAATCCAACATGTAAGCCCTAAACATGTCCTCCAAGTCCAAAACGGTATGATCAGTTTGTCAATCAGTTTGGGGGTGAAACACCATTCTCAAATGAAACGGATTCCAAAAGTACTCCTTCAATCCTCTCCATAATAAATGAAAGAAGATAATATCAAAAACTAAAATGATATTCAAAGGAACTCCATTGATCTGGACTATCTACCCCTTGTATAAGCATCCCAATATCCCTACCAAAATCAAATCTTGAATATCTAGGAAGTGGGCCGACTTGGTGAGTCAGTATATGATCGCCTAGACTGAATCATTCCTCTTAGATGTATGGTGTAACCCTATCATGAAGTACATGAATATCCCATATCATTTCCACTATAGAACATCAAGGGGTTAAGTTAATCCCACTATAACCTAGTGATCAGCCTTCACTGCTAAAAATTAAGGCATTTTTAGACACACTATGCAATACATCTCTTCATGTTTGGACAAAAAAATTGATATGGGAGGTCCTATTACATATTTTCCACACATAGGTGTACCACCAAAGGGGATTTAAGGAACTCCAGAATCACCTCCTTCTACAATGTCACTAGTACCACCATTCTTCCTCTTAAAAGGATAACAAGCTCCCCACCTTCAAAAAATCCATTAGGAGTAAGGCCAGTGGATATTTGAGTATGTATGGTCTCATATTTCATATCTCCATGTTGAGATTCTCTAAGAGGTAGTAGAAGAATTGGGGTAATAAAGATCGAATGGAGATATAAATCACTATCCTTGTACACTAAGGACAACGACAACGAGGTGAAATTCTTTGATTCATCATCTAAAAACTTATAACAAGATCTCCTACTGATAGAATTTTACACCATGTTCCCCTTCCCAAGAGTATAGATAATCTCAAAGTCATAGTCCAAGAGGAACTCTATCCATTGCCTCTATCTCAAGTTAAGATACTTCTAAGAGAATATATACTTGAGACTCTTATAGTCTGATTAAATAATAAATCACTTTCCCATAAGGTAGTGTTTCCAAATCATTAAGGATAAGACTACCATTTCAATCTCAAGGTCATGGGTCACAGAGTTTTGTTTATGTTTTCTCAACTTTCTAGACCCATAGGAAATAACTGCCTACCTCTTCATCAAAATAATACCAAGTTCAATCCTTATGGAATATAGAATACTACTTAATAGAAACCCTCCTCTGGTAATATCAAGATTTGGGTACACATTAACTTATTCCTCAAATATGTAAATCATTAATGGCACATTTCCTTCGACCTGAAAGATTTCCCATTTCAGTTTAAAGATGTTGAGAGTGTTGTGACTCTAGATAAATTAGGTAAAAATATCCAAGAGTACTATATCAACCCATGGAAACTCCACACCATGGAAAAACTCTTGGGTATCTCCCAAGATAGAACTACCTCAATCTTCACTAGGTCCACTCCCACTTTTTCTTTAGAGATGACATGTCCCAGGAAGTGGACCTTTCAAATCCAAAAAACTGACACTTCTAGAGCTTCCCATAAAGTTGGTGCTCATAGAGTGAGTCCATGACCATCCTCAAGTGCCTCGCATACTCCTCCTATGACTTAAATTATACAAGGATATAATCAATGAATACCACATAAATATTCCTAAGAAAGGTTAAATGATACAATTCATGATTCCCATGAATACTGTTGGGGTGTTCATCATGCTTAAAGGCATCACCAAGTACTCAAAGTGACCATAGGGAAATTTGAGTGTTGTCTTTTGTATATGCTCATCTTGTACACATTGATGGTGATAACATGATATGAGGTCACCCTTCAATTTTCACCATTCCACTATCAACTAATGGAATATGAAATTGATACTTGTAGTGTACACATATTCTTCACAGGCACCAAGTTTAGGTGTTATTAATCTACACATAACATCAAGCTCTAGTCATCCTTCTTAGAGAACAATATTAGGGCTAAACCAGGGGAAAAAATGGATCTTAAAAATATATTCTTCTACAAGTCTTTAAACTACACCATAATATCATGATGCTTTACAGGATCCACCTGATATGTGGGTGCAAATATTGGGTTCATCCTAGAGTTTAGTTCAATTCATAAATCTAGATATCAGCGTGGAGGTAAGCTCGCAATGTCCTCCGAAAAGACTTCCTCATAATTTTCCACCATCATAGGTAACTGGTATCCCATAGAATAAACTAATCCAAGAATATTTCTAGCCAACTAATGGGTAATTTTCAACAATCAACTATGTTTGAGCTCATCTAACCCCGCCAAGGTTTCCTTTTCACCCACAAGGAAAGCATCATCCCATTACTATGAACACACTACATCCTCCACCTAAAATAGTCAATCTAGGATATTCAGTCCATAACTAATATGAAATAAAAGTCTTCATCACTACTAAAAATAGATAAAATATGAATCTATCACCATTAAGTATCAAGTCGCACTATCAGAATAAGTGTTCAATCATTGGGTCACCTACTGTTGGAGTCTCTAAGCATAAGGGTTAATCGAGAGGCTCAAAAGGAATCTCCAACTCCCCTACCAGAGAAGTGGAAAGAAATTAATGACTCACACTTATGTTTATAAGTACTTCAACTACGTTATAAAAGACACATATCATACCTTATATCATCCCTATATCCTTGGGTACATAGGCCTCCATAGACTACACCTATCGTCATCCCATAAAACTAACTCCTTGAGTATAGTGTGGACCACCTAGGGGTGGTGGTGGAAATATATTAAACCTATGAACACCTAATACTACTCTACCAGTACATATTCCATGTCATTATCCCTACATATCACCATTATCTAACCTTTATCTATGCTTGGACAGTCCCCTGACCATTTCCTGATTAGTTGTATGGTGGGTTAGACAACCATATGTGAGATATCCCCGACCATCATAGGAGAAACAAAACCTATTCCTAGGATGATTCGATCCATCCTGATAAACCTGAACCTCTGATACTATGTCTTGGTATCATCTCATTAGTAAATTGACAATCCAAAATCCCAATGATTTCCATCAAATACTGGCTTCCAAGGTCTCATCTTCCGGGTTCCCACAAAAAGCACCCATTTTTTTCATCTTCTCTTCCTGGAATCTCTCTACCACTATGCCCAACTCAAGAACTCCATAATAAGTGTGAATGTATAGAGATATCACTCAATCCCTAATATCTTGATTTAATCCCTTATCAAAGGTTTGAGCTATGAATAATGTATCTCGCACAATATCTATAGAGTATCATGAGATATTGGTAAACCTTGAAAAATACTCCTCCATGGTTATAGTTCCCAGTTACAGTTGTAGAAGCTCATGGATTCGTATTGATAACAATGTAGCTAGATGAAACTCCTTTATAAATAGGAACTCAAAGTCTGACCAGGAGAGATCCATCTTGTCAAATGATAGAGTCACTAAAATCCACCATCGCTTAGTAGAGCCCTAAAAAACTCTCGATGAGGACCACCATCTGATATGAAGGTGTCCTCACAATGTTTAAATCTAAAGTGGTTACCTCTTGAAATTCCTTAGACTCCTAGGGGACTAAATCACCCTAAAACCTAGGAGGTTTCTACCTCTATAACTCATACAACACACTCAGATTGTTCACATCCTCAGCCGACACATCTAGTGCTAACTGCTACTCAATAGGTGTTGGTATAGTGGGTAAACCACCTTAAGGTTCTATCAATAGTACATGAACCTATACAGAATCCTCATCACTCAGCATATCATCCTTGTGATCACACAGTGGAATCATGGCTAGATGACTTTATGGAGGCATCTTGAAATAAATAAGATATACCACAGAAAAAGAGTATATATGGGGAGCTAACTCAAGAAGGATATGGAAACCACAAACCATTATTATATTATGCATGTACCAAGGTTTTTCCTAAAACCAATGTCTATATATAAAAATTCAAAAGGCAGATAATAAGTGTCATGGTGTATGGATATGTTGGATTCCACACCAACATTAGGGTCTCTATCCTGAAAGACAAACTCAACATAATTAACAATGATTCTATAAAATCCAAACCAACCTCACAGACTTCAGTCCTATGGTATAATTGACTCCTCTGATGCCACTATCTCACAACCCGACCTAATAGGGCCAGAACTGTGACAACCCTAAGCCCACCTCCAATAGTTTAGGGGCTGGTGACCAACACTGAGTAAGAATATCACACACATGCGAGGAATTAACCTAATGTAAATTTACACACTCACACATATCCAAGACCATATAATGAAGAAATGTAAAACAAATTAAACCAATCCATGCATACATTTATAATCCCATAATCATAGTATGATAATAAATTACTAAAATGATAAAGGTACAAATACAAGATCAACCAAAATGCTGTTAAGATTCCAACTTGCTCAGAAGGTGAGGTCTAATATCAAATGATATCACCAAGAAAATACCTTATTCTATATAGATGAAAATAAGCTCCACCAACTTATTATACTCCCATGACACCGTCAAATAGGCTATCATTGCATAAGACACGACATGTGCGGGCAGATCCCATGTCGGGGTGAGTATAAAAATACCAAATAGGACACCCCAAAAACACTAAACACATAAAATCAATAATATTTATATCATTTCAAGGATATATCAATCGATGTAAAAACTCATATATACTCAGGAAAGGCATCACGACTCCAGGTGATCTCAACCAAACTGTCAGCCACATGATTCTAATCATAGCTTCTGTGAAATGCTTGTTTCAGGATAACCCACTCCACATTCCTAATATAATCTAAGAGACTGATACAAAAGGTCATTATCATTGGTTCTTGCCTAAAAAAAGTCACTGGTATTTGAATACCTCAATACTTAGATAGGGGATCACATCTAGGACCACTTAGGGACACAAAAAACCTAATATAGATCAACCCTATATGTAGGGGATCATATGAAAATAATATCACAAACCCTGCTAAAATGGTATGATATATGGATGATCAGTGACCCATGTATGGAGGTCATGCCCCCCCCCACCTAGGGTATAAGAATGAGTGATAGAGGATCACACTCTGGTCTCACATTGGGACACCACAAACTCTATCTAAGACTCATCCTTCAGAGGGGTTCACGATCTAGAGTTTTGGATGTAATTATAAACATTACCCTCATTGATATGGACTAGGGAACACACTCAAGAAACACTAGTCTAACAGTAAAGAAAAGAAGGTCTCTAAAAACCCTCAGAGGGGGTACATGGGGTGTACTAGGGGTACATGACTTGTCTAGCCAACCCATGGTCTGCCTGTGTACTTTTGTCTTACAAAATATGAAGATATTCGTATTCAAAAAGTGTTATAAATGATAAATATTATGTATAGGTCTGTTTAAACCCTTCTTGTGTCATCAATCCTTTCCCATGTACTCCTAGACTACCCATATACCACCCCGTGTACCTAGCTTTGAATTGTCATGTCCACCCTGGGTTATAAGCTAAGAAACTAGGGGAAGGTTGTATGGTGTGTGGTAGAGACCACATGGTGTGTGATCCTAATATTCACCATGGAAACCCTAGATTCACGTAGAGGGTCCCACATAGCGTGTAGTTTCAGATTACACGTCGTGTAACCTGAAAATTTCTAGACCCATGGTTTCTTCCCCACATATCCATTTTTTTTATTTCCACCGTGATTCTAGTAGATAATCACATATATTAGTTCATCTATCTCATTCCATTGTTGATCGCCTAGATACAATCTTCAAATCTACTTGGAAAACACCACTATCAAGCCACTTTTCCACCACCATGCGTCAACTACGAAAAACAGGATCCTTATTTTGATTCAGTCCACCTCCGATTTTCCTATGTTGTTTCACCTCTATCACACCATTGATCATTAACCACACCAATGGTATTGATACATTGTATCGAATAAAATTCATGAAAGGATCATATAATCAGTATTCATCAAACCATGGGCCAATGAAATTTCCCACAATGAATGTGTGAAGAAACATGGGAGAAATCCATAAACCATAAAATGTGAGTAATAAACCTTGGCCTCTTTTTTGTTTCAGACTTGATCCATTGTTGAATAATTTTATGAATGAAGAAGGAAATAATCAATGAAAAAAATAAATCAACCATAAATAAAATCAACCATCAACACACAAATCAATTCTTATTCATAGAATTGATGTATGTTTGATCGGGATAAAATAATGGAATAGAATCACACAGAAAAATCCCACCTAGAGTTTGGATTGATCGTTAATGAAGAACAATCATGAATTCTCATAGTTGGTGTGATCCACAAACTCTTATGCAACAATGATCCTCAATCTTGATCTAATCTGATGTCATATTCCAAGATTGATCTCCTCCAATGGTCCTTTGATCTCCAAGGTTGTGTTTAAAACCATGAGACCTCATCATATGTGTTTTTTAATAGATGAAAGCAGGTCACTGTGTCAAAATGATAAAATAAATATATTTATTTATTTATTTTATTAATTTTTCCTATGACTATACTTTTATCTAAATTCTCGATGTCATGAAACATTATATATTTCCCAGGGTAAACCACATGCTCTAAAATCAATATATACCTTATATTTATGACTCGATCCTTTATTTAATAGTTATTACACTTTTTGGAAAACTATGAACATATCATTTTAATATTTTTCAAAAATAAATTGTATGTTCACCAGTCCTCAGAATATCATCTCGTCTTAGCATTGGCTCCAAAAATAATCCATATAATATTCTGAAATAATGAATGTAAAAATGCAGATTTTTTTATTCAAACTCTTAGATGTACCTTGCATGATCTTTATCCCTAGAATATTAGAAACTTCACCTAATTCATTCATGGAGAATCACTTGCTCAACCATACCTTAACCTCTTGTAAGGTTGGTATATCATTTCAAATTAGAAATATGTTATCAATATATACTACTATGAAAAAAATTATACTCCCACTAAACTAATTTTAAATGCATGGATCACATTTTTTCTTAATGATACCAAAAATTTTTATGGATTCATGAAACCAAATGTTCCATAAACTAGATGATTAATTTATTCCATAGATGGATCTATGTAACAATAATAAATTTTGGGAATTTATTGGCATCACAAACCATTTTGGATGTTTTCGGTATACATATTCTTAAAGATTATCATTAAGTAATGGATTTTTGGAATTCATTTTTCAACTCTCATAGTCATGGTAAGCTTTTATTGAAAACAAAATTCAGATACATTTAAAAATGGAAACCTGAGAAAATATTTCATTATAGTAAATTATTTTATGTTGTATAAACCCATTATTCACTAGCCATGCTTTATAGGTATTCACTTTATATTCTACATCTATATTTCTCTTGAATACCTATTTATACCCAATAGTCATTACATAAACTAAGGGATTGATCAAAACCCAAACATAGTTCTGATACATGGAATCCATCTCGTAATTCATTGACACATTCCACCTCATGGCATCTTAGTTTTCTAACACCTCCTTGTATGAGAGAGGATCATAATTTTCAAACAATAATAAGTCACCAGCATCAATTACCAGAAAATTGTATCCCTCTCGTCCTCTTACATCTCTTTCACTATTATGCATTAATTTTGTTTTATAAATAGCTTATTCCATAGGGACCTATGGAATATTTTATTTTACCAAATCTTGTGTATATTGATAATTAACTTCATCAAAGTCAATATTTATCACACTATCCTCCTTTAAGATATTATCCCTCTCAATAAATACAACCAATCTCATTAAAATCACTTTCTTCTCTGAAGGGTTTTATAGGTAGTATCCTCTTGCTTCCTTAGGATACCCTATAAAGATGCAATTCATGCCTTGGAGTGATAGTTTGTTTCATAAGTTATCATTAATAAATATTTCATAGCCCCATACATGAACATGTTACATAACAGGTTTCTTGACACTCCATAACTCCAATGAAATTCTATTTTTAACTTTATTCGGTGCTCAGTTTTGTAAGTATTATTTCGTTTATAATTTTATCCCAAAAATGATAATAGAAGGCTTGAATGACTCATAATCAACCTTCCCTTTCCCAAAAAGGTATATTTACTCATTTCACTAACACCATTCCACTATGGTGTATAATGTGGGGTGAGTCGAGATAAAATCTCATGCTCCTGTATAAAGTCAACAATGTCTTGGTTAAGATATCCACCACCATGATACGATTAAAGTTTCATTATCTTCTTACCATTATGATTCTCAACCAAATTCTTAAAATCTTTTAAATTCTCAATGGATTTAGACTTATAAATTATCAAGTATATATAGCCATACCTTCCCAAGTCATCGGTTGAAATGGTCCATAAACATCAATGTATACCAAATCTAGAAACATTATGTCCCTTTCACCTTAGACATAGAATGGTGGATTTCTTATCTTACCTTGTAAATAATTGTTACATATTTCAAATGTTTTAATATCAAAATAGTCTATGTAACAATATTGATAGAGGTTTTTCAAATGCTTCTTGTTTATGTGACTAAGTCGGTGATGCCACAACTGGGTGTTGTATGAGCTGCACATCTTTGTTTCATTATAAATTTCCAATATTTGGTTTTCATAATTCAATACAAAAAGACTGTTATTTAATGTTTCATACCATAACAAATACCATATTTATAAAACAAGTGACCTTATTTTACAAAGATGAAAATAAATCCATCCATATATAAACAAGAAACGAAAATAATATTCTTGGTAACAGTAGGAATATAATAAAATTTCATTAAATACCAAATGAATTCTATTTTTATCTTTTCACATGCCTTGTTAATATTTAGTGTATTTTAATCATGTTATTAACCATGTTTAATAAAATATTCAAGAATAATCTGGTTACATTTTAATCTATATTGCATGATTTATAATTCATTTATTAAGGGATAAATAAACATTCACAAAAAATAAATAATTAACTATGAAACTGAAAAAAATATAAGATGAGTGATCATGATATTATATAATGGTTAGTTTATCAAGAATATGATAATATAACCCTAGAATTTAGGGGAAACACCTTGAACCATAGCTTGGTTCGTATTGAATTATTCCACCATGGCTCATATGTATTGCTTTTACTGGTTTCGACATGGCCCTTAACTTGGACCGCCTCCTCTCACTTGAGAGCCTCGTACTTGCATAAGCTTTTAAATCACTGACATGTGATGGGATATAATGTATTGTATAAAGGGGGTTTGCATAAAAGAAGTTACGTGCATGCAACCCCTTACATAATAAAGAATAAGGGATGACTCACACTCCATCAATAACAACTTAATTGAAATAAATTTAAAGAAATCAATCACATAAAAAGGGGTGGTCTAATATCATAATCATCAACAGGTTTAGTAATTATCATACATTTACAATATTGTTATCAATTACATTTATTAATTTTTTAATTAATATAATATTCCATGAATTAATATAATTAATTCAATTTATCTTTATTTCATCCAAGAATATTTATACTAGTATCGTCTATCATTTTAAACAAAATTAATATCATTTAAAATTAATAAGGTAACATAGTGTACTTAAAGGTAAACTCATGTGCTTTTCCAAACTTTTATCACAGAATTGAATTAACATATAATCATCAATGTTATGACATAGTGTATACCTTTTAAAATAAATGACATATGGAACACATGTCAATAGTTTGATTATAAATTTAATTTTTCTACTTGAAAACTTGACACACTACCTGTAACAGTCTACACAACATGTAATAAAGTACATGACATTTATTTTATTCTTACCATGTCTATAACACATTCCTTAGGACTTGGTGTGTTGCCTACTATATATGTGTTCGAGTTATATGGTGTTTACCGGGAACAAATAGCATTTTTATTTGTAACATCCCAGGTAAATAAAAAATATAACCTTTTCACATTTATTAATATTTTTGAATTAAATATTAATTTTACTTTAAAGGGGATTCTATATTAAATGGCGTACCCAATACGTAACAACAGTTTTCTATGAAATCTTATGTTGCACACAATGTTGGGTCATACTAAAAAAATAATAATAATATATTATTTTAAATGTTAGTTAACACCTAGCTGTTGTATTAGTGTAAATGGAAAAAACTAAATACAATATAAATATACATGTTTTTTATATTTTTTATATTTATCCAATAAATTTTAGAGGGTTAAAAAAAGAAATAATCTGATTTTAAGCATAAAGACTCTAATATTCATTAAAAGGTCGATTTACTGCCTTTTGATTACGAACCCTCTTTAAATCTAGTTTTGGTCCCTTTTATGTATTCTATTTGAAAAAATAAAATTCTTATTTAGAATCGGGAAATCAAAATTTACTTTCACTGAATTGTTGGTATTTGTTTGATAAAATTCATTTTTTTTAATGAATAGTTAAAAATACTGTATTTTAATTCAAAACTGCCTTTTAATATTATTTATTTATATGGTTAGATTATATTTTTAATTGGTTTTATAGTGTAATTATATTATATTTTTATCATTTAAAGCAATTTTGGTCATTGGAAGTAATTTCACTTTGAAATTTTACATAAATAAGTGTCAATCTTTTGATAGTTATTATTTCTTTAAAACACGCTTTTTGTTTTCAAAGAAGATATTAATTTTAAATTAATTTCTACCACTTCTGTGTTTTGAATTTGGAAAAATGGATTCCTTTTTTGGAATCAGGATTTCCAAACTGTGTAAATAGGTAACTTTTATTTTTAGACATTGTGAATATTTACTTCAAAAAAAAATTATTTACCAGGGTTAAAGGGTTAATCTCGTAAATAAGGATAACAAAATATTATTATAAGAATATTAAATTTCCCTAACATGTTTCCTAATCCTATTTTTTGATACATTTCTGACCATGGGCATCCTTGTGTCAATTTTGGGACCCCATAGAGCCACATGGGAGTGATAATGACACATTATATTAATTAATTTAATGTAAAGACAAAAATGACTTAAACATATATCTTTTAGTAAAAAAATTATTAAATGGGGTTATATAAGTTATATATTTGACTATAAATATTAATTTGAAATATAAATATATTTCCTAAATCATGATATTTTTTTATAATTTTTAGATATCAAATAAATAAAATTATTTATGACACCATAATGATGAAGTGTTTACCTCATTAAAGAATGATTTAAATAAATAAGGTTATAAAGATTAAAAAAATATCCAAAACCTATCCAATTCTTATTAGATAATTTTATTTCGAACATGAGTCATCTTATCTTTGACTTTAATAAGTTTTGTACCTTTATAAACTGAAAATCATTATATAATAAAATAATATTTTTGAACATTCCCAAAGGGCCCCTCCCCCTCCCCCTCTTTATAAAAAACCATCACTTCTAACTCATTACTCACACTGTTCAAGCCTTTTGGCTCATCCAAACTCTTCCCAATTAATATCCATACATACCTATACTACTCCTAGAAGCCTTACCCTATGCATAATACAATTCAATTAAAACATTTTTTTCAAACCAAAGGGAGATACCCGATTTAAAGGTAACTTCTTCTCTCTAGTTATTTTGTTTTATTTTACTTCTCCAACCCCCTAAACTCTTTTTATTCCTTTATTTTATAATATAACTATTATCCTAAATATAATAGGTTGTTTTTTATAGGTATTCTAACTACACTTACAGACACCTCTATCTAATGGGTAAATAACATATTGTTTCTGTGGACGGAGAACTACTACCTCACGAAACGATGATTGTTCAATCTTCTCCTGCCACCTCTTATGGTGGACATTAATATAGAGATATATTTATATGTCATATATATTATATTTATATTTTTTCTATTCTTATGTATTTTTCATTTATAGAATACATTTATGGTTTCCATTGAGGGTAAATACAATAATTTCATTTGAGGAAGTGCGGACTATCGCCCCCTCAAAGTGATATGACTCGTTTATACCATATGTGGGACGTATAAAGGATGGATTTAAATAAATTATATATGATATTATAATGGAATTAAAATATACATGTGTATCATTATGTTTTCATTCCATTAAAATATAAAATAGAAATGAATGTAGCGTTCATGCGTACATATGGCTTACCATCTCCCTGAATAGTGCATTTCATTTCTTATCTCAAAATTTTATTTACTATTATAAATATATATATATATACTAGATATATAATATATATATGATATATAAATCTTGAATATCATTTTTTAGAATATTTAATTTCAACCACACAGACAATTTATTATTATAAGAAGTTCATTTTTAACTCAAGTTCCGAACATCGACCAAATGTCTGATATGATCTTGAATAATTAACTAATTGTTATAGAAATGTAATAATTAATATAAAAGAATAATAAAATTGAAAACTGTTCTTAAGAAATTAGAAATTAACTATAGTTTATTATTCGGGAGATTAATGAATGAACATGTCAAGTCGGACACGAGGTAAGAGAACTTCTTATCCCAATTTCCATTCTTTGGGGTACTATTCTACTTTTAAATTATGTTGTGCTGTGATTAGGTAAGAAATAAATTTTAATGTCCTATCTTGTATTTATAAATTATGTATGTGTACTTATATTAAATACATAAAATTTGTCTATTTTATTTACAAAATGATCTTTGTAATGGAATTTTTCTCACTCTCCTTTCGATGAGGCAAATTTGTTTTTATACACAACTTTCTTTCATACGGTGTATAAATACCTTTGACTTTTCATTTCATTCAAAATGAATATTTTTTCTATGAGGCATTTTACTAAACGAGAAAAGTGAATGTTTCTTTTAATATAAGCGGTGACAATGGCCTTTCCACCTCCGTGAGTATTATTTGATCTTTGGATACCTTAACAAGCCGTAATTTTTTGAAAAGGAAAAAAATCCCATATACTATTTTACATATTTTGGTATTGAAAATGGTTTTGATAATTGATTTTTTATGTCGATATATTTAAATGATATATTGTGATAGAAATATGGAAATGTTATCTTTACTTTATAATCATTTTTGTGTTATGAATATGTTGTGGTTCTTATGCATTGTTTACAGTTATTGGTGGTTCCATGATAAAACTACGGCGAGTGAGCCCGAGATAGCTCTCCAATGCATTAAGTAACTTGACGGTGGTAAACTTGAATGATTCTTCTAAGATATTTAGGGAATATATTGTGATGGTTATTCCAAATGTAACTCCCTACATAGCTATGAAAGCTACAACGTAAGTATGTTATGTATGTCACAAGTTACCTTTATGATTTTATGATTTCTATGTGTATTTCAAAAATCTTATTATTTCATGAGATTTGTTAAAGATATTATATTATGTATGTATTGATGATTTAATGTTTTATTTATTTGTTTTATAAACTTTAATGAGATTTTTATGCTCATCCCATGTTTTGAAATTTTTTTCACAGGACATAACGATGAATAGGGTCAAGGATGGGATCAAGGAAAAGTAAGGATGTCTAAAACATAGAACTATACCTCACTCTTTTTTTCAAGAGTTTTTATTTTATGAAAAAAATGGAAATTGAGTAGAATTTTCTACTTTGTAATTTTTGAGATGTAATGTGATTATTAAAGACTAATTCTATAAAACTCTAAACCTGAAAAGATTCTTAATGTGAATTATTCATTTAATTCAAGATTATGTAATGTTTAAGGCTGGGTCCTTATAGTTGGTATCATAGGTTAGTTTAGACAAATTTAGGAGTTAGGATAATGTTAAATTATTATCCATAAATTATTTTTAGTTTATGTTATGATTGAAATGATATAGCATTTTCATATTACCATGTTGCCTCACCTAGGATATTTTTGTGTTTGGAATGGTTTTCCACAGAGGAAATAGAGCAGCTATGATGGGACGACATCAGGAGGAAGACAACCTTCCAAATCAGAAACCTGAAATGGTCGGAATGAAAACTGAATAGTTTGTAGCAATTATGGCACAATTGACTTAGGCTACAAATGGCGGTGGTATCCACGCATGAGATCATCCAGATCAACCATAAAGGAACATGTCAGTAGTGGAGCATTTCATGAGGCATCATCTCCCATCATTAAGAGGATCATATTACCTTGTGCTATCTGAAATGTGGATTAATGAACTGGAGAATATTTTTGATGTCATGGTGTGTTCATAACATCAAAATTTTAGTCTTTTTGTTTACTGTTTTGAAGGTCAAGCTGATCATTGGTGGTCGATGGTGAAAAATATCAGGGATAGTGAGGAAATTGATACTCTTGATTGAAATAAATTAAAAGGTATGTTTATTGAGAAATGTTTTCCTAATTTGGTTCTTCTTAATATGGAAACAAAATTTGGAATTGAGTTAGGAGGATGACTCAGTGGCTACTTATGAAGAAAAATTCACTCAACTAGCAAGGTATGCTACAAATTTCATACGAGATCTTGATAATAAAATAAACCATTTTTACTCATGATTAAATACAAGGTATTGAATGGATTTATATTATCATGAGTTAAAAAGTTATGAAAAACTTATTCGATGTGCTGAGAATTTGTAAATGGAGTTTCTTGATGATCAGGTGTTCTTTGACAAACAACAGAATAAGGGGTCGAGGTTATAGATGAATAAGAAGAACTCTTAAAAAAATCTGATGGTAAGAAACTTAAGTTTACAATTTGTGAAAATTGTCGTAAAAAACATATTGGGGAATGTCTTTTGAATTCTAGTAAGTGCTACAGATGTGGTAAAATGGGACATAAGCCTCGTAATTGCACTAAAAAAGATCAGGGTAATGGTAAGAAAAAATATGATTTACAGTTAGTAAAATGTTTTAAGTGAAATGAAATGGGTCATTATGAAAGTGAGTGTCCACTGAAGAACTCAACTGAGGGAAAGTATCCACACTACAAGCAGAATGGGGTGGTAAAATCCTTTGAAACTACTTTTGAAGATGTTGGTCTATCAAAAGAAGTAGTATCAAGTATGTTTTTTGTTTGTTCAGATTATGCCAATGTGTTGTTTGATTTAAGGTCTACACATAATTTCATTTCTGACATGTCTTCTAATAAATTGGGAATTCCATCTCAATATATGAATCCTGAACTTATGGTAAAAACACTTAGAGGAAATATTGAGACAAAAATAAAACATAAGAACCATCAACTCCTTGTTTGCGGAAATAATCTACATGAAACCTTATTTTTTTCCTAAAATAGAGTTTGATGTTATTTTGGGTATGTATTGTCTTTCTGTTTATCATTCTAAGATTGACTGCAGAGCTAAAGAGGTTTCTTTTCAGACAGATTTCCAGTTTGTGTACAAGAATGAACCCTTATATTTGATAACATATCAGGAAGATGAGAAACTAGTAAAGGATGGAAATAAATTTTGGCTTCCACATATTGTTGAAGACAAAGGAACTATTCATATTAATGATGTTTCCATGGTAAATGAGTACATTGATGTTTTTTCTGATTAGTTTCTTGGTATTATACATGATTGTATAGTTGAATTTATTTTTAACTTAGTTCCTGATGCTAATCCAATTTCAAAACCCCCTTATCAAATGGCTCAAATTGAACTTGTAGAGTCAAAGAAGTAATTGTATTAGTTATCAGATAAAGGTTTTATTCAACCTAGCATATCACCATGGGGTTCTTCTGTCTTTTTTGTTAAAAATAAATATGGTCCAATGAGACTTTGAATTAATTATAGAGAATTGAATAACATCACTATTAAGAACAAGTATTCATTGCCTCGTATCAATGATTTATTTGATCAGCTTATGGGAGCTCAGTATTTTTCAAAGATTGATTTGAGACTAGGATACCATCAGTTGAAAGTAATAGAATTAGACATTCTGAAGACCACGTTTCGTACTAGATATGTAAATTATGAATTTGTAGTTATTATTTTTGGTTTAACCAATGCACCTGTTGTATCCATAGATCTTATGAATAGAATTTTATGTGAGTTTTTGGATAAGTTTGTGGTTGGGATCATTGATGATATTTTGGTTTATTCCAAAAGTAAATAGGACCATGAAAGTCATTTAAGGGTTGTCTTACATACCTTAAATTAAATGAAACTTTTTGGGAATTTCAGCAAGTGTGAGTTTTGGTTACAGAAAATTTCTTTCCTTGGTCACATTGTTTCAAAAAATGGCATAACTATTGATCCTACTAAAACAAAAGTTGATTAAGAATGAAAAATACCAACAAATATAACCGAGATTTTTAGTTTTCTTGGATTAGTGGGCTATTACCGGATGTTTGTTGAAAATTTTTCACATTTATCTAGCCCACAGCCTAAGTTAACTCGGAAAGGTGTTAAGTTCATTTGGAAAAAAGAATGTCATGATTGTTTTCAGAAAATGAAAACAAGATTGGTGAATGCTTCAATTTTGGAACTGCCTTCCAGAAATTGTGAGTTTGTTATCTACAGTGATGATTCATTGAGGGGACCTAGTTGTTTCCTAATGAAGAATGATCAGGTAATTTCTTATGTTTCACATTAGTTGAAACCTCATTAGTTAAATTACCCTACACATGATTTGGAATTAGCTGCAATTTTTTTATTTAAAAATTTGGTGGAATCATCTGTATGGATTAAAATTTGAAATATATACTGACAAGAGATATTTTAAGTATATATTCACTCATAAAGAATTAAATATGAGACATAGGAGATGGTTGAAATTAATCAAGGATTGTGATTTCAAAATTCATTGCCATCTGGGAAAAGAAAATAAAGTGGATGATGCATTGAGTCAAAAAATTAATTCTTCATTAACCATGATACATTTGGAATGATATCCTTTGGTTTTTGTTTTGATGAAATTTTGAATAGAAGTTGTTGGTGAAGAAAATTCCTCTGTTTTGTTTTTAGGTGTCAGTGAAATCATCTCTATCAGACATAATTAAGAAAGCACAGAAATAAGATAGTTAGTTGCAAAAAAAGGTAATGTTGGTTCAGTAGGGTAAGTTTCCTGATTTTAACATTGATAATGATTGTGTTTTGAGGTTTGGAAGAGATTATGTGTGCCTTGTGATTCACAGTTGAAGAATGAGTTGTTATGTGAAACTTGTAGTTCTTCGTTTTTAGTTCATCCTATTAGTACTAAGATGTATAGAGATCTTTAAGAGTATTACTAGTGGGATGTAATGAAAAGAGATATTGTTGATTTTACTGTTAAGTGTTTTACTTATCAATAGGTTAAAGTAGAGGGATAGTTACCGAAAGGGGTGCTTCAGTCTTTACCGTTTCCAGAGATAAAATGAGAAAATATATCCATGGACTTCGTAGTGGGATTACCAAAGACATCTTGGGGTAATAATGCAATCTAGGTTATTGTTAATTGATTGAATAAATCTTCTCATTTCCTTCCTATCCGAGATACTTTTTCTCAAGATAAAATTTCTCAGTAGTATGTTAAATATATAGTTAGGTTTCATGGTGTTCCCCTCTCCATTGTATCTGATCGTGATCCTAGATTTACATCTAAATTTTGGAAAGGTCTTAAAAAGTTGTTGGGTACTGAATTAAATTTTAATACATATTTTCAACCTTAATCAGATGGGAAGTCAGAATTAACAATTCAGACCTTGGAGGATATGTTACATGCTTTCTCGATGGATTACCAGGGAAGATGGGACCAACATATTTCTTTGGTGAAATTTTCTTATAATAAAAGTTTTCATTCCAGTATACAGATGGCTCCATTTGAGGAATTATATGGGAATTGATGTTGAACTCTAGATTTTTGGGATGAAGTAGGTGAAAGGAAACTAATGGGACCATAATTTGAAGAAGATATGGCAGAAAAGATCAGTTGATTTAGAAGAACATGAGAATTGCTCAGAGTAGGCCGAAACGTTATGTAGATAACAGGAGGAAATATATTTCTTTTGAGGCTGGTGATCATGTCTTTCTCAAAGTTTCACCATGGAATAGTGTGATGTGTTTTGGTAAGAAGGGAAAGTTGAGTCTGAGGTTCATTGAACCATATGAAATCCTAGAGAAAGTTGGATCAGTTGTGTATAGAGTGGATTTACCTCAATGTTTATCTCAGGTACACAATGTTTTTCAAGTTTCAATTTAGAGAAAGTATATGCCAGATCCATTTCATGTTTTGAGCCCAAGGGTAGTTTAGTTGGAAGAGAATCTCTCTTATGAGGAACAACCAGTCCAGATTCTTGACCAAAAAGGGAAAGTGTTGTGGAATAAGGTAATTATTTAGGTAAAGGTTTTGTGGAAAACCCATATGGTTGAAGAGGTAATGTGGGAATATGAAAATGGTTTGAGGAATAAATACCCCCACATATTTGATAAGTAAATAGAATTGTGGGGATGCAATTCCCAAAATCGAGGAAGGATGTAATATCCCATGTAAATAAATAATATAAAATTTTCATATTTGTTAATATTTGTGAATTAAATATTAATTTTACTTTAAAGTAGATTCTATGTTCAATGGCATACTCAATATGTGACGACTGGTTTCTTTGAAATCTTACTTTGCACACAACATTGGGTCATACTAAAAAAATAATATAATATTATTTTAAATGGTATATAACGCCTTGACGTTATATTAGAGGGAATGGAAAAAACTAACTACAATATGAATATACATGTTAGTCAAATGTTTTTACATTTATCCAATAAATTTTAGAGGCCTAAAATAATAATGAATCTGATTTTAAGCATAAATACTCTAATATTCATTAAAAGGTTGATTTACTGCCTTTTGATGGTTAACCCTATTTAAATATAGTTTTGGTCACTTTTATATGTTATATTTTATAAAATAAAATTTTACTTAGAATCGGGACATCAAAATTTACTTTTGGTAATTTTTTGATATTTTTTGATACAATTCAATTTTTAATGATTCGTTAGAAATACTGTATTTTGATTAAAAACTGTCTTTTAATATAATTTATTTATATGGTTAGATTATATTTTTCATTGGTTTTAAAGTTTTATTATATTATTTATTTACTATTTAATGCAATTTTGTTTATTGGAAGTAATTTCACTTTGAAATTGGACGTAAATAAGTTTCAATCTTTTGATAGTTATTATTTCTTAACAACACGCTTTTTATTTTAACAACAGGAATTAATTGTAAATTAATTGTTTCCACTTCTATATTTTGAATTTCAAAAAATGGATTCCATATTTGGAATCAGGAAGTCCAAATTGTGTAAATATCTAGCTTTTATTTTTATACATTATGAATATTTACTTCAATAAAAATTTTATTTACCATGGTTAAAAGGTAAATATGGTAAATAAGGGTAACACAGTATTATTATAATAATATTAAATTACCATAACATGTGTTCTAATCCTATTTGTTGATACCTTTCCGACCATGGTCATACTTTGGTCTATTTTGGGACCCCATGGAGCCACTTGGGAGTGATAATGACACATTATATTAATTAATTTAAAGTAAAGAAAAAATGACTTAAACATATATCTTTTAGTAAATCAATTCTTACATGGGGTTATATAAGTTATCTCTTCAACTATAAATATTCATTTAAACATATATATTTTAGTAAATCAATATGAAAATACATTATTGTAAAATTTATTTATATTTATCTAAAAACTTTTAGAGGCTTAAAATAAGAAAGAATCTGATTTTAAGGATAAATACTCTAGTATTCATTAAAAGGTTGATTTACCTTCTTTTTATGAAGAACCCTAATTAAATATAGTTTTGGTCACTTTAATATATTCTATTTGACAAAATAAAATTCTTGTTTAGAATCGAGAAATCAAGATTTACTTTGGGTAAATTTTTGGTATTTTTTTGATAAAATTCATTTTTTAATTAATAGTTAAAAATATTGTATTTCAATTCAAAACTGTCGTTTAATCTTATTTATTTATATGGTTAGATTATATTTTTAATTGTTTTTAAAATTTAATTTTATTATATTTTTATCATTTAAACCAATTTTGGTCATTGGAAGTAATTTTACTTTGATATTTTATATAAATAAATGTCAATCTTTTGATAGTTATTATATCTTAAAAACATGCTTTTTGTTTTCATAACGGGAATTAATATTAAATTAATTTCTTCCACTTCTGTGTTTTGAATTTTTAAAAATTTATTCCCTGTTTTGAATCAGTAGTTCCAAATTGTGTAAATAGGTAACTTTTATTTTTAGAAATTATGAATATTTACTTCAATAAAAATTTTATTTACCATGGTTAAAGGGTAAATCTGGTAAAATAAGGGTAAAAAATATAATTATAATAATACTAAATTACCCCAACAAGTTTCTTAATCCTATTGGTTGAAAAATTTCTGACCTTGGGCATCCTTGGGTCGATGTTGGGACCCCATGGAGCCACATGGGAGTGACAATGACACATTATATTAATTAATTTAAAGTAAAGACAAAAATGACTTAAACATATATCATTTAGTAAAAAAATTCTTACATGAATTTATATAAGTTATATATTTGACTATAAATATTAATTTGAAATATAAATATATTCTCTACATCATGATATTTTTTTATAATTTTTATACATCAAATAAATAAAATTATTTATGACACCATAATGATGAAGTGTTTACCTCATTAATGAATGATTTAAATAAATAAGATTATAAAGATTAAAAAAATAACCAAAACCTATCCAATTCTTATTAGATGATTTTATTTATAACATGATTCATCTTATCTTCTACTTTAATATGTTTTGGACCTTTATAAACCGAAAATTATTATATAATAATATAATATTTTTAAACATTCCAAAAGAGCCCCTCCTCTCCCTTATAAAAAGCCCTCACTTCTAACACATTCCTCACATTTCTTAAGAACCTTGGATCATCCAACCTCTGCCCAATTAATCTCCCTACATACCTCTACTATTAATAGAAGCCTTACCTTAGGCGTAAGGCAATTCAATTAATCCTTTTGGTTCAAACCAAAGGAAGATACCTGATTAAAAGGTAACCTCTTCTCTTAAGTTCTTTAGTTTTATTTTACTTCTCCAACCCCCTAAACTCTTTTTATTCCTTTATTTTATGACAAAACCAGTATACTCAATATACTAGGTTGTTTTTATGATATGTATTAGAACTAAACTTACACACACCTCCATCTAATGGGTAAAGAACATATTATTTCTGTGGACGGCGAACTACTGCCTCACAAAATGATGATTGTTCAATATTATCCTACCACATATTATGGTGGCCATTAAGATTGAAATTTATTTATATGTGATATATTATATATATATTGTATATATGCTTCAGTATTTTTGATTTATAGAATAACTTTATGGTCTCTATAGTGGGTAAATACGATAATTTCATTTGAGGAAGTGCGGACTACCGCCACCTAAAAGTGATTTGACTCATCCATACCATACATGGGACATATAAAGAATGGAGTTAGTTAAATTATATATTATATTATACTGGAATTATAATATACCTATGTATAATTATTTTTTAAATCCATTAAAATACTAAATAGAAATGAAAGTAGCATTCGTGCGTATGTACAGTTTACCGTCTCCATGAATGGTGCATTTCATTTCTTATCTCAAAATGTTATGTACTATTATAAATACATATATATACTTGATATATGTGATATATATGATATATAAATCATGAATATAATTATATAGATAATTTAATTTTGACCACATGGACAATTTAGAATTATAAGAAGTTCATTTTTAACTCAAGTTACGAACATCAACAAAATGATCGATATCAACTCGAATAATTAACTAATTGTTATAACAATGTAATAATTAATATAAAAAGAATAATAAACCTGAAAATAGTTATAAATCAAGTATAAATTAACTTTAGTTTATTATTTAGGATATTAAATAATTAACAGGTCAAGTCGGACACGAGGTATGGTAACTTCTTAACCGAATTTCCATTCATTGGGTTAATCTTCTAATTTTAAATTATGTTGTGCTATGATTATGTAAGAAATAAATTTTGATTTCATATCTTGTATTTATACATTATGTATGTGTACTTATATTAAATACACATCATTGATCTATTTTATTTACAAAATGATCTTTGTAAGAGACTTCGTCTCAATCTCCTTTCATTGAGGCATATTTTGTTTTATACACAACTTTCTTCTATATGGGGTATAAACACCTTTGACTTTTCATTTCATTCAAATGGAATCTTTTTTCTACGAGGCATTTTACTAAATTAGAAAAAGGAATGTTTATTTTTACATATGTAATGATAATGGCCTTTCTGTCACTGTGAGTATTATTTGATCTTCGGCTTCCTTAACACGTTGTATTGTTTTTAAAAGGAAAATAAATACCATATACTCTTTTATGTATTTTGGTATTGAAAATGGTTTTGATAATGGATTAGTTGTGTCAATATATTTAAATGATATTTTGTTATTGAAATGTGGAAATTTTATATTTCATTTATGTTTATTTTAATTTTTATGAATATGTTATGGTTCTTGGGCATTGTTTATGTTTATGGGTGGTTCTGTGATAAACCTAGGGCAGGTGAGCCTAAGATAGCTCTCTAATACATTGGGTAACGTGACAGAGGTAAAAATGAATTTTTCTCCTAAGAGATTTAGGGAATATACTCTGATGGGTATTCCAAATGTAACTCCCTACATAGCTATGAAATTTACAATGTAAGTATGTTATGTATGCCAAAAGTTACCTTTATGATTTTATGATTTTTATGCGTATTTCATAAATCATATGATGTCATGAGCTATGTTATAGAGATTATATTATGTATGTATTGATGATGTAATGTTTTATTTATTTTTTTATAACCCTTACTAGGATTTTTATACACATCCCAAGTTTTGAAAAAAATTTCACAGGACTTAAAGATGAATATGGTCGAGGATGGGATCAAGGAAAAGTCTTGCTGTCTAAAACATGGAACTAGACATGACCCTTTTTTTCAAGAGTTTTTATTTTATAAAAAAATGGAAACTGAGTGAAATTGTATAATTTGTAATTTTTGAAATGTAATTTAATAGTTATGGCCTAATTCTCTAAAACTCTATACCTGAAAAGATCCTCAATTTGAATTATTCATTTAATTCATGATTATGTAATGTTTAAGGTCGGGTCCTTATAGTATTCATTTCTAAACATTTACCGATTATTTATTATGTTAGAAATAACTATGAATGGAATAGATGATGGTGTTAAGATATTTAAATGAACCGATATACATAAAAAAATTGAAATGAATGAAAAAAATAAATGAATAAAAATAATTATAAATTAAACACGCGAACATTATGATACCACTTGTAGGTTCCGATCATAGCCAATGCATAATATGATGGTATGATCAACTCATATTTTAGTCTTAATATACATTTAATCATTACAACACAATATCAAAATTTCATGTCCAATGAAAACCATAGATTTCTTGACAAGTTTAAAACACCAAAACCAGAATAATGGGATCTTCACTTGTAATTTAAAATTAATTTTTAAGAAGATATATAATATTCTCAAAATTGAAATTCAGTATTCATTGATAATCTGGTTAACTAGATCTCATCGTACCATAATTTCACTATAAGATACCAGTGTAGAATCTCTCTAGTAGTAATCCATATGTGAACCAAAATATCTGAACATCACTGTAGAATGGATGGGTGAGAGCATGACCAATCCTAATCACTTTCATTGTTTATGGTTTATCAAAGTAGTATTCTTCTTGAATGAGGAATAAATATTGGTCCTCTATTAAAGTCATGGTGGAGGAGGAGGAACGAGATCATTCTATATCTTCAGATCTCTCTATAGGGAATTATACAATCTAACTATACCCCCCGCACACACCAAATATTATTTTTGAATGATCTATAATTAGATATTTATTATGGTATGTTTAGTAATGGACCATTGAGCTCAGTCTGCTTTCCCTCATCAACATTTACCAATTCTCAAGTAATGATTATTTAATAAATAAATTTCAATTCATTATTATATGAAAAATATAATTAATATTAAATTCACAAAACATGTAAATAAATATTTAATACTATTATTCAAATAACTTATTCTTTTGAATATCTTGTGATGAAATGATGGTGATAAACCAAACCCAAATAAATAGAATTTATTTTAACTTGTAACATTCAATACAAGAATTTAACTGAGATTTTGGATACACTTAGTGTGTGAACATCTAGGCCTCTTTCTCAGTGTAATTAGAAATATTAGCCTAAATTCCATGGTTAGTGTCCAAAAACATGACAAGGAACCAATAGAGAAAGAAGTTAATATCATAATGACATCCAACCACCTATGAAATGTTTACAGTAAAATATAATCCCTTTATTATGTTATCTCAAATCAATAGGGTTTCATTTCATTGTTATCAACCTATATTCTTGATGTATTTTTCATTGAATTTTTTGGAAATAAACTCACCCACTGAAGATCATGTCCATGGATTTATCTTGGATGTATGATTCCCATCAAAGGGTATGACATATCACCTCCACTCAAGGGAAATATGGGATAAATCCTTTCTCAAATTATATAATAATCAAATATAACTCATGAAATACCTTACATATCTTACCTCACTGTGACAATATTTCATTATAGTTTTCATTAATACATTAATGTATGTGAGTCATGACATTAATTAATGAAATATTAAAATAAAATAATCAATACACACATCCTCATATAGGAATATACAGTGACACATGGAAATATGGATTTTCTATTCTTGGGTTTGTTCTCATAACCCCCTCTCTTAGATCTAGAGAGAACCATAAGAAGGTTTATCAGTGTATTATGATCCTCCTACCCATGATTTCCTATATCATCCATATCCCATTAGAAAATGTCATCCCACCATAGAATAACAATCAAGAATACTATTGTGGCACCTCTAGATTCTAATTATAGTGGGGAACTACTATGACCTTTAAGTGCAACACATATTCTTAAGAAATTATCAAATATAAGATTCATGCAAAGGAACAATCATGATGCAATAAGAAACAAAATTAATAATGAAAACATGTAATCAAGTACTGATTAATTCGGTTCTAGGGAACCAACTGCAACACACTATTCATCAACACGACCCTTCAAATTTTCATTCAAAGGAATTCGGGCCATAGGTGACTTTATCCTCAATACATATCGAGGAACTTAGGTTAATCCATCATAAAGTGGTCTTTGATCCATCAATGAATTTTAACAAGGTCTCAATGGGTTCTTGCCAATCCATGTGGGGAGAGATCAGACTTGACCCACTAGGGGTGCCTCTATGTGTGTGTGTCTAGAATTATTTAATTCCCTCAACATAACATAGATTAATTTATATGATTAAAATTACTATTTAGTTTCTTAATATTATTTGCAATTTATTCATTTTTAATTATTAAATTTTATTTATTTTTATCATTTATTTATTTATCAATATCTATTAATTTTTACTACCTATTCACTTTTAATATTTTTCTAATTTATTCATTTTAAATATTATTTCATTTAATGTATCCGTAATTTATTAATTTTAATATTTATTAACAAATTTTTTATTAATATTTAATATTTTCAATATTTTTTGTATTTTATATAATTAATATTTATTCATTTTTTTAAAATTGTTTTAATTTATAAATATTAAAAATTATTATCTATTCATTTTTAATTAGAAATTTTTTTTAAATTTTTAAAATTTTAAATAAATTTTCAATATTTATTCATTTTTATTTTAATATTTATTAATTTATTCACTTATTCAGTTATATTATTTCTATAATATATACAATTTATATAATTTATTCATTTTTAATATTTTTGTAACTTACATAATTAATATTATTTAATCATTTATCTTTATATTAATATATTTATCATAATATTATCACATTTATTAATACATTTAATATAAATAGTATTGTTTATTTTTATTTAATATTTTTTATTTATATATTTTTAATTATTATTATTTTTTATTATAAAGTAATTTTTAATATTCTTTTTTTATAATTATTAATTTATTTTAATTTCTCAATTTTACTTTTATTCTTTTTATTTTTCACTAGTATCTATTTGTGTTTAATTATTACTGATAAATCCAGAGCTTTATGAGTACTAAAAAAGAGCTAATAAATTATACTTTTATCTCCACTGATAAATGTAAATTTCATGATTTCCTTTTACTAGTGCTAATAAAACTTCTTCCCATATTTTCACAGAATAGTAATTGAGATCATCCCCACTCATTTCATTCAAGATCTCAAAGAATCCAAATCCTATTGTCACCTCCTTTGAATCATCTAGATAAATTAAACCTTAAAACGAAGATTTGTTATTTCTTACTTGTTTTTAATTGATATTTCTTCCCTTTTGATGATTTTTTATTCTTCTTGTTGGGTTATTCATGTCCAAAGGATCTTTTGGTGTTTTTTTCACATTTTTTGATTTCTTCTCCTTGGTTCTTCACTTGAGTCCAGCACACTCGAGCTTCATAACACATTCTTTAATCTTGATATGCGGTCCACATTTCCATTTTTCTCACATTGGTTTGTCGTTTCATCAGAAATCTACTTTATAAGTGATAATTCACCCGACAGTCATTGTGATTATCCCCTCATATTGTCCCAAGCCACAAACCTCTGTCTGTAGTGCCTCTCCTCACTGACTATGCATCATGTACACTATCCTATCTTATGTGATAACATTGGCCAGTACATACCCTCATTTTTCTCTATTTTCTTTAATTTATTTTTTCTTTTTCTCCTAAATTACTATAATCTCATATGTAAAATAATTCATAAATTTATCTATTTAAATAACACTATTTAGGTGAGAATACTTCTATAAAAAAGTTAAACTATTAATTAAAAATAATACAAGAATTTAAGTTATCAACACTTAAATGCTTGTTTGTCCTTAATGATAAATATCCACATCATGGAAAAGGAAATACATCGTATTCATGGTTTAAAAATCATCATCAAAAAAACCAAACACTAATCAATGATAATAAACTTGAAAGATTCACATAAAAACATATCTTTAGATCCTCACATTTCAATAAAAACACATAATGGTATGAAAAATAGAAACATAAGAGACAAACACTTATGAAAATTTCAAACTCTGTAAATGAATAATATAAATTCTAAATATAGAGTATCATATATAATATATACATTCAATATAATACATAACATATTTTTTTAGAAATAATTATACGTAAAATGTTTTAAAAGAAAATTCTTAATAAATATATTCGATACATAAGAAATTATTTGATATGTAATACAATTCCTCTACTACCAAAAATTAATAAGAATTTATATATAGTTTTCCCCTTCCTCGAATATTTTTTGGTTGATGTTCTTATCATTAGAATATTCCTATTAATTTTATTTAAATAATGAAAATTAATTTAAATTTTCTCTATATTAATTTCAGAATTGTCTTGAGGAAATAAAGAAAAATACCTATTTTATTAATCCTTAAATAAAATATTTATGAAAAATTCACAATAAATTTTTTTCAAATTATAATTAATATAATTTACTCAATCTTCTTAAACATCATCTTAAAAGGTGCCATTATTTTCAATGATAGATAAATAAAAATTTGAAAATTCCCAATTTTTTATAATTCAATGTTTCAAAACATTAATTTCTATGATTTTAACAACATGTTTGTTTATTTTATGAATTCCATTACTTATTAAAATTATATATGTGATTAAATAAATTCATTATTTTTAAATTTTGAAGTTTGGCTTATTTTGATTGAAACATTCATTTTCCCCATTCTACCCACAATATTAATTATTTTAAAAATCTCACAAAATATTAAAATTATTATTTTGATTATAACCAAATGATAAATTCAAATGTAATATATTTTATAAATTTAAAATTTTAATAACTATAATTGATGTGAATTCTTTGTTTTGAAAAATAAAGAAACATTATAAAAAATAAGTAATTTGTTTTGGTATATGTTTTGAAAGTGAAATATTATTATATATACCCTAATACTTATCCAATAATATAAATATACAGGTTTATTGTGAACATTGATCATCAAGGGGAGTGAATTGTCTCCCTTTATGAATCTATTTAAAAAAGTATGATTGATTATATACAACTTCTTTTAATAAAAACGTTTTATAATAATTTATATCTATATAAATCGTACGATCAAACCTTTACTGTATTTATTTATTTTTGTTAAATATGAATATTACTAACTAAAATAAGATGTATATGAATTAATAATTTATGCAAGTCAATCTATGAAAAAATGAGAATGAGGATAGGGTTAAAGAGTTCATCAAGTTTGAAAGAGATCGTACATATAAACCCTCTCAAATCCTATGAGTGTTTTTAAGTTGTTGTTATTCAAGACTAATTAGTCTAAATGAGTTTGAAGAACACTTGAACTATCATGGAATATATCAAATTTATAAATTTTAGGATAATCATAGGAAAAAACATAGTGTAGCTAGTGACTAGGATGACACTGCATTTTATGGATCATCTAATATGATTATAAGTATGAATTTTGATGAATATAATATCAAGGATTTGATTAAAGTTTTAAAAAAAGATATAAATCGTATTAAGGAAATTAAAATAAATATTTAAGATAAAATTTTGGAATTTATAAATCTCTTTCATAAGATAAACATTCGTACAAAGATGTTGTTGTATGTTGTTTGTACTAAATATACTATATTATCAATCATAATAAATCTATATAATGTAAAAGTTAGCAACATATGGAGTGATACCAACTTTATTGAACTAATTTATCTCTTGAATGATATACTTCTAGAAGATAATGAGATTCCTTTCTAAACATATGATGCTAAATGAATTATACATTAAATAGGTATGATATTTGAAATAATACATGCCTATCCAAATGACTATATTGTTTCAAAAGGACCATAAATCACTTAAAAATTTACCAAAGTGTGGTCCATCTCGATACAAAAAAAAATAAATCATGTAATTTGAATGTTTTATGGTGGATTAAAATATTTCCATAGTTCAGGACCCTATATAGAAGTGAGGATATAGAAAGATAATTGGTATGTCACAAACATACAAAAAATCAAGATGGGAAACATTGTCACCCATGAGACTCTTCTCATTAAAATAAAATTGACCAATAGTATCCTAAATTTATAAACTAATCAAGAAACATTTTGATTAAACCATATATATATGGATTGAATTATTTTCGTGAAAAAAGTAGAACTCATAGAATAATCACAGTTATGCATGAAGTGAAAATGCATTATGTTTTCTCTACAGATATCAGGACCCAACAAATTGGGTAATGATATTGATGTTTATTTGGATCCATTTATCTAAGATCGGAAAATTATGTTATATTCAAGTGTTATGTTATGTGATTCTTATAGAAATGAATATTTCACATTGAGTTCCATGTTTCATGGGATGATAAATAAATTTCCAACTTATGTAAATTTTTTAGGATAGAGCATTAATGAAATTATAGGGTGTCACATTTGTGAACAAGGTACACACTCAGTTAGGACGAAACATTACTCAAAGAATTTGTTTCTATGAAATCACAATTTTTACCCCAATGATATAAATACCAATCATGGAAATCATCATTCGATGGGAATTTAGAAGAATGTAGAACACCATCTTCACTAACTGGTGATCAACTATTTGATAAAGTAAAGAATATGGTCAACATTGAGAAAACAAACACAAAATTTCTTGATACTTTAGGAAAATAATATATAATTAATATTTTATGTATATGAATCATATGTACATTAATCTAGCACATGGTGTGATCGTTTGACTGAAAGTGAATGCTTTTAGTTTAAAAGTTGCATTTTTGTTCAAAACATATGTCATTAAATTACAACCAAGAAAAAAAACTTTGGCTATCTAGATAATTTATGAAAATGATCTATTAGTAATTGGTGATGTATATGAATTATCCACGCATAAATCTAATACATTTTGTGCCTGGTATGACTAAAAGTGCATGTTTTTAGTTTAAAAGTAAAATTTTACTTCAAAACATGCATCATTGACTGAAAACTATAAAAACACACTCATATTGTATTGATAATTTAATACAATGATCTATAAATCATTAATAACACATAGGAATTGTACAAAAATCATTTTGAAACATAGTCTATCCAATATGACTCAAAATTCATGTTTTAATTTAAAATAAACATTTTAATACAAACCATATTTCACATACTCAAAACTGAGAAACACTCTCAATTATCTTAATACTTTACTAAAATGATCCTTAAGTCATTTTTTTACATGTAGGAATCATCCACACATCAATATAACACATTTTGTACCTTTAAAGACTCAAAGTGGGTGTTTTCAGTATAAAATTATCATTTTAGTTCAAAATATTCATCATTGATTGATGTGTCCGATATGATGGAAAGGACGTGTTTTTATTTCAAATTCACATTATTGTACAAAACACAGTACACATTCTTTAAACTAATAGAATAAACTTGAGTTATATTTAAAATCTAATAAAATTATCTATAAGTCATATATGATGTATAGGAATCTGGAAAACATAAATCTATCACATGCCATGCTGAGTAAAACTCAAAGTTCGCGTTTTAATATTAAAAATGAGATTTTAGTTCAAAATATGAATCACTCACTTAAAACTAGTAAAACCCACTCAAATTGTCTTTATAATTTAAAAAATGATATAAAATTCAATTTTGATGTGTAGGAATCATTCTCATATTAATCTAACACATGTTGTTCCGAGTATAACTCAAATTGCATGTTTCCAGTTTTAAATTAACATTTTAGTTCAAAAAAAGTAATACTTATTGAAAACAAAGTAACCCACTTGGATTGTCATGATAATTTTGGACAAAAGTCCATAATTCATTTTTGATATATAGGAATTGTTTGTACATAAATCTAAAACAATGTGTGGTTAGTATGACTAAAAGTGTGCATTTTCAGTTTAAAAGTGACATTTTAGAACAAAGCGTGCATCAATCACTAAAAAACAAGAAAACACGCTTGGATTTTCTTGATACTTTTGAAATATATATATTTAAGTCATTTTTGATGTGTAATAATTAACTACACTTCAATCTAAAACACGATGTGCCTGATATGGTTGAAAGTTCATTTTTTGATTTAAATTTACATTTTACTTTAAAACTGTGAAAATAAACTCATATTTTCTTGAAAATTTAGGAAAATTATTTATCAATCATTTTTTCCATGTGAGAATCAACCACATGCCAATCGGACACACTACATGCTCGGTATGACTCAAAGTCTATGTTTTTAGTTTAAAGGTCACATTTTATTTCAAAACACATGTCACTTACTGAAAAATGAGTAATCACACTCGATTTTTATTTATAATTTACAAAATTGATACATAATACATCATAATGTATAGAAATTAGCCACATATCAATCTGATACACAATCTGATCTTTATTAATCAAAGTTTGTGTTTTCAGTTTAAAGTTAAATTTTAGTTAAAAACATGTCACTTGATAAAAATAGAGAAAACACACACAAATTGTCTTAATACATTAGTAAAATTACCCATAAATTATTTTTTATGTTTATCGCACATCAATCAGGTATATTTTGTGACCAATATAACTAAAAGTGCATGATTTCGATTTAAAAATGATATATTAGTTAAAACAGTTTTTCACTCACTGAAAACTATGAAAACACAATCATATTTTCTTGATTTTTTTTTGAAGATTCTATAAATCATTTGTGAAGTGTATATATTAGAAACATGTGAATATGATGCGCAGTGTGAATGGTATGACTCACACAGTGTGTTTTTATTTAAAATTGACATTTTAGTTTGAAACACATGTCATATGATCAAAACCAAGAAAATATGTTTTAATTTTATTTATCTTTTAGGAAAAAATCTGTAAATCATTTTTGATGTATAAGAATCAACCACATATTAATCTGATACACATTATTACTGGTATAACTCAAAGTGCATGTTTTTAGTTTTGAAGTGTCATTTTATTAATGCATTATATCATATTTATGTTTAATTTATTTCCTTATAGTATTAACAATATAAGAATTAGTTTTTATATTGGTAGGCTCTTTTGATCAAGTGGGGGTGGTTTTTTTGTAACTAATACCATGATTGGACTCTTTTGGAAGGGGGTCCCAAGATAATGAAACAATGTTTTTTGAATTTTTGGGTGTTTATAATAAACTGTACATGTTAATGTAATTGTATTTACCAATGTAATTATATATTCCAATTTAACTGTATATACTAATGTTTGAAATGTTTTTAATAATTGTATAATGTTTTTTGTTATATTGTGATGTAAATTTAATTGAAATTAAATTCCACCATTTTTTGTTGTAGTTTGCTTTAAATTTCAGCAACACACTACTTCAACTAAGTTGTTATCCGTGCTAGAAATGGTGCTGATAAAATCTCTATTCATTAGTTCTATAAAAATAAATGATGAAGTTCCATCTTGATCAATTCTAGAAAATGCGCTAATAAAGATATCACTTTATCAACACTTTTTTAGCACTGATAATGGTAGATTTTATCTGTTCTATTTTTAGTGTCGATAGAATCCTTTGTCTTTTGAAAGAACTTACAATTCCAATTTTTTTCAGCACTGATCAAGGACATTTCTAGCACTGATAAATCCCATATCTATAGTAGTGTACACCTTTGGGGATGGTATTATGTCAAAATGGTTATAATATATTGTTTAGAAGTAGGGGTGAATAGTCTATATTAAAATTTTAAAAAATTGAATTAACTATCTAAATTATTTATTATAGTTAATAAAAAAGGTTAATTAACATGGAAAATAAAATAATAAACATATGAAATTTTTCTAGTGGTTTGGTCTAAAGTTTACCTACTCCACTCTTATACCTCTTTACTCTATGAGAGACACATTGTGAATTATATTGCTTTTTGAAGGGAATCATAACCCAATTATGAACTAATTTTTCTAGTTGAAGTACAACAAAGACACTTAATTTTGTATGGGCAGTAAAAAATCAATTACAACACTAACTTTAGTCTACTTTATTCAAAACTCAAATTAAACTGGCTTATTAATCTAAGATTCATAACCCATAGAAAGAAAGAGAGTTATTTTGTTTGAAAAAAGAATTAACATAAAGTAAGAGTAGGTTTGAGTGATAAGAAATAATGTCAATGATATAAGAAACCCAGATAAAATAGATAGAATATAAAAATAGAATCACAATATTGGTTATTAAGTATTAGATAATATCATATCTTCGAGAAAATAGAAGGAAAATAAATTTAGTTAAAACCCTTGAGATATCATCTAGTATATTAATAATTGTTCGCGTAGGATTAAAAAATTTCACAATGCTTTAATATATGAAACATTAAATCAAATAAATATTATATCATAATTTTTTATATCACCTTGATAAGAAGTTCTCAAACTTCCTTAAATAAGATAGAAACTCAACATAGACATTCCACTGGTTAGACAATTCAAATTCAATGTAATATATATACAATTATTTGGGGAGAGAGAGTGATAGAGAGAGAGAGCAAGATATTATCAATAAAAATTATCACCCCACTCTCTTCCAAAATTCAAAACCAAGAAGAAAAAATCAAAACAAGTTAAAATTAAATTAAAAGATATAAAAAACTATATAAAAATAGGTCAAAAAAATCACATGAAAATGTATCTTGTTTCCATTTAAAATTCAAATTTTAAAAAAACTTTCAGAATACATGCATATATGCATAAAAATAAGTACAACATTGATCTATAAATAAATTGGTTTAAAATGTTGTAAATACACTTCACATATGATCATTATAATTAACAATAATTTTTGGAATTAATAAATCACATAAAACAATTACTATATGCATACAGTAGTTCAAAATACCAATAAAATAGTGAAATAGAGAAATTTTATAAAAATAATATTACATAGATTTATTTTTCATGTATTTCATATTGTGTTAATGTAATCTGAAATATATACACTATACATAAAGGAAAACACTAAATTGTATAGGTTATGGAAAGGTTGGTTTACTTGTAGCGTAAGTGAAAATTCTATTTCATGTACGCTTCATAAGGGTATATATAACACCATGTAAAGGTACAAAGAATTATATTACTCACGTAAGGTCATATTCAATGATATTTAAAGGTAAAATATGGTTTATAAAGTATTCTTAAACGCAATAATAAAAATTTCCTAAGGGTAAACATATATTATCATAAGGGAAAACATATATGTACATAAAGGCATATAGGAAACTTATGTAATGGTTAAGATGAATTTTAAAAGGGTATGTAAGGGTAAAAAAAGTTACATAAGGGTGACATTAAATTTATATAAGTTGTGAAAAGGTAATAATAATGTTATGTAAGGGTAAACAAAATAATCCAAGGTTTGTGTAAAGCTAAAAAAATATTTTTAAAACTCCTCTAAGGGTACAAAAATAATTATAAAACTAATCAAAGAATAAATAATAAAATAAATGATAAAAGGATAAATAATAAATTAAATAACAAGTAAAAATAAATAAAAAGATTAATTAAATTAAAGACTAAATTAAGAAATTATTTTGAAAAATAAAAAAATATTGAGATACATTTGTAATATTTAATATATAAAATATAAATAACACATATATAATCTAAAATTAGACAAAATAGATCACGGACTTTAATAATAACCCAATGGGGGGTTTGTAAACAAGAGTTAAAATTTCACAAATGTATCTACACTTTCTATATTGATGGCATGGTGGAGTCTGATGTGATGGAACAGTCTCTTCTTTTTGTTCACAAACCTAAACTGTGTGTGATGCTTTTATATATGATTAATTGAAAGAAGATTTCTCTAGGGAATAGTGATACATAGATGGATGGTCATGACCTTCTTCCACCACAAAACTAGAATTATACGACATCCCACATGGAATCAACATTGTCAGTTCAAGCTCTATTGAAATAGTGATGAAATATGAAAAGATAATTGAGTTGAGATCTTATGGAGAAAGTGTGTATTATGTATATCAATTGAGGGAATGTGGATCTCATGGATACTAAATCAATTCACCAATAGGATGAGGATTGTATGTATGAAGTACTACATTTGTTGGTGGAACAGGAAAGGCTACTTGAGAAACCCTACATCATCTACATCCTCTCAATGACTACTGAGTGTAGTTATTTTCTAGAGGTGGTACTTGATCAAGTGCTTCATATCCTCCATATTAATGATCCTTACATACTATCATTTATATCATCAAGGTTCAACAAGATGTCATGAATCATATAATTATATACAAATTGACTAAATACTACATTCCCCTCAAAATCAAACATGTGGATTATATGATACACATGAATAGTTTTTAAAAAGATAACTGATATATTCAAAAAAACTCAAAAATAAATATGATAATTTAATGATAATGAATTAATAAATCCTAGATCCATTTACTTTTGAAATCTATATATATATATATATTAGTTTCTTTTCTATACCATGTATCAGGATCAATCCAGCTCGATAAATGGGGTTGTTTCATGGGGTTCCATTTATATAAAATATTGCATGCCCCCCACATGTCAATATAATGTTCATGTGACCTTCTATATTTTTCATCTTACTTCACTTCATATAATAAAGAAATGAATGTTGTCTCAATGCTAATGGACTACATTGGATATATCTAAACAAACACAATAATTTATCAAGGTGATGTTACTCAATAATATTAAATTGAATGAGAGGTACCACAACCATGGGATCCTCAACCCCAATAATGTAGTATTGAGATATCTTTATAGAGATATCCCAATACTACATATATAAAACCTATAATGGTAAAAGTAAATACATAAAAATTTTATAAAATGTTTTTAAAATATTATGCACTTTCAAAATTTAATGTCTAATGAACAAAAATATGTATATTTAGGTAGTAGACTATCTATAATGAGTTGATATACTATCAAATTATGTCTCAATATCATAATATATTGGTGTTCTTGTAATGACTCATGTCTTAGCTATAATTATTTTAAGTCTTCATGCTGACTTTTAAGTGGTTAAAGTGAGGTTTCATCTGAATTTTCTATTCTAGTATAGGGGTTGATTTTTTTTTGAAGATTTAAATTTAATTATGGGTATTTGAGGTTAAATTAATAATGGATTTTATATGGGGTTCAAGGATCAAGAGATTTCGGGGGGATCTAGAATTTGGGTGTCCAAGGGGTGGAACCACCCATAGTCTAAGGACAATGGTGGTCTCGAATACCCAGTGGATTGGGAAAAATGCTAAACATTCTATGGGTTCCAACCAGGTACCTGATGGTCCCAAAACATATACCTACTGTAATGTACTAGTTTTTATATTAAATTAGGGTAACATTTGTCATTTTTACTCCTATCATATTTGATGGAGAGATATGATATAAATCCATTTTGTATTTGATGCATGAGGTGATATTGTATTTGATAATTAGGGGATATCATAATACATGAAATTTAATTTTATGAAACTTCCAACATCAATAATAAAGTAAAATTAAAGGAATATCATAAGACATTCCAACATGCTACATCCGATTAAATTGTAGGTTATTATAGGATGTGTCATAGCGAATGGTTTTATTCTATTTTCATAAAATCATAGAATATTACTTCCTATATTGTTTAATATATAGGATCCCATTATTTTTGATATATTTGGAATCCAAATAATAAATTTTATCATACAAGGATTTCTACCAAATAAGCTATCATAAAATGATCATTACATAAGATGTAACATGAGGTAATTCAATGAATTCAATCATATAATAGATGAAATGGTTGATGAATTTACTCATGAATTATAAACACATGAGTAAATTCATTTGTTGTTGAAGAGGGTACTTAATGTCCTATAAAATCCCACTGCCAAGTGATGGCAGTGGCTATTCTTTCTTGATATTCTGTTGAAACTTCTTATCACTTGAATATATCTTATTCTACCACCTTTTCTTATCAAAGAACTATCACACCATGGTGGATGAAGGAACTTTCTCATGTGATGGGTGATTTAGGCCAAATGAATAGATACCTTTGGAGGTGGGATGTTATTTGATTTTCACTCTAGTGATCTTTATCAAACCCATACAATGGTCATTGAAGATGGTGCATTGGATATGTAATGGAAAAAACCATTTCAACCCCTCAATTTGGGAGTTTTAGGTGTGGGAGTCTCGATATGAGATTGAGGAAGGGATAAGAGTTGTCGTAGTTGAATCAGTAACTATAGGTGGTGATTTATGCCATGAATCCTCAGTTCATAGTGTGAATGATATATCCCTAAGTGGATTCATGACATTATAGACTTGTTTTCTAGAATTTCTATCCAATATTAGTTCATGACATGAGTTTTTCTACATGATGTGAATTTTCATGGTAGAGTTTTTAGTGGTTTAGTCTTCAAAGGTTTCACAAAGTGAAAGTCCTTATTCATGGTGTGAAATCCCACCTAGGTTTGTTAGATCGAGGACCTTGTTTTTTTATAGATGTGACATGAGTTAAAATTTTCCAAATTTTATTGGTATTTTATAGAAATTATCGCCTCATTAATTTAAATATTGGGTAAATCATACATTTTTTATTATCATTGTAAATTTGTGATTAATATTATAAATGGATCAAATATAATTTTTAAATATTTTATTAATTTTTGGATTTGATTGATAGCCATTTATTAATTTTGTGAAAATTAGATTCAATTTTTAATAGTATTTTTTTTATTTTTTTTAATTATTTATTTTATTCTAAAGGTTATTTAGAATATAATCATGCACTAAAAATATATATATTTATATTATGTAGGTTGAGGAAGAAAATAATATTGGAAAATGAGTATGGTCCAGGTGACCACAAGAAGGAGGCACAATCACTCCAATGATTGTGCCTACTAATTAACTACAAGAGGAAAGCCCATTATACAATGAAAAGCCACAAAAAACCCACTAAAAGAATAGAGGTAATCAACCATGTGAAATATTTCCACTTACCACAAGGTTTATCCAAGTTCAACCATTGTTGTTTTCTAACCTTCCAAGGTCTCTCATGGTGGATCAAGCTACCATGGGAAGGAAGCTTAAACTATCACGTATATAATTCAAGATACCACATAAATACATAAAAACATACCATTTCATATTGTTCCCAAACCTCCTACTTTTAAATAAACCATGCATTCCTTAAGTAGGTGAATTCAACTCACACTGACTATGAGATCCCACAATCAATAGAAAGTAGTTCACGTGCTCAAACAACAGTAAATGACTGATCTAAGATGCACTACCTTGTACCTATCTACAAGAAACCATGGAAGAAATTCATCTTTAACTTTTAATATGATCCATTTCACACATAATAGATACAAAAATTCAATCGAAGATCAAGGAGCTCAACTCATGTAAGTTGAGGATAGTTAATCCACTCTGATCGATGATGTTGAATCTAACCAACAGAGTTCTGACCATGAATAGAGATGCTTATGATAAATGATGAATGATTATTTGATTTCATGATATAGGAGTTTGGATTAATGTGTTATCTACAAAGAGTTGAAGGTTATTAGACCTCCTTACACCATAATGTTATGGTTATAGATATGATGGATGACACACTAAAACTATTTGATTAAAGTACTCAATGAATATTTATGTGTGAACTAAGTTGTTGTACACTAATGAGACCACAACTCATATCCTATAACACTAAACCAATGTCTGTATGCCCCATTCATTCCAAAAAATATATATCCATATATATAAGTTTTATTCACCACCAAAGTACCAAACAATGTGAAAATTGCATCTTATATTCTTATTATCAAGGTTTGAGGCCCTCACAACTCTAAGAAATCTCCTTGATGTTAAGAAGACTAGGTGTTCATGAAACTACCAAGAACAGTGCTAACCTTTAGTATTTACATTCCACATTAGTATCTCAAACCAGATACATTTAAGATCAACTAATCTATGACCAATTCTTGGATTGACCCTAGGATAACTAGGACAGACCCCTCTTTTAATGGAAAAAAACTAAGTTAGTATACATCTGAATATACCCAGTATTTTAAATCCTATTTCACTGAATCCCACCAAGAAAATAATCCCATTCCATATCCACTAATTATTTAATCCCTCTCTAGAACATTAATCATTTATTCTCATCACATGATCACACCGAGAACCCCTTGATATTCAATGCACTATGAAGTAATGAAGCACATCGATTTGAGATTATTCTTGATGGTTATGAATATTGAGAATGGGATGAATTCCAAATCTTGGAAGATTCATTAATATTTTCTCAAATTAATCCATCTCCACTATTTTATATAACATATGGAAGAAATAATATTAAATCTAAGCTTATTGGATATCACTACACTTTATTTTAAGAGGATGAAGAAGAATGATATATTCTTATAAATATTTCCCCTCCCACATTTTTTAATTTATTCAAATCCTTCTGATTAAAGATAGGGATTTACTACTCTTCATTCTTCTTTATAATTTTAATTTTTCCAAATTTTCTATGAAGTGAAATTCTATTCCTATTTCAAAATTATACTTTTTATTTTGTGATATCTTCTTTTTGGATCTCTTAAATTCCATGTTCATAGATAACTAACTCGGTGGGTTCATTCCAGTGGAATATCACACTGACGTTCTGAATAACTACTTATTTAATTTTTTAATTTTTGAATCTCATATTTGATGTGACATGGAGTAGGGGAAAAGTGGATTGATAGTCATTAGCTACTCTCTTCTTGATTGTTGTCACATTCTCAAATTTATCAGATCTTCTCTCCATCTCTCTTCTCAATCTACACTTCATACCATTGGAGTTTTTTGTAATGATGGAATAACAACATACTATTGGAAATTGGTGTGGGGATATTGGATTCCTTGATCGAGTGTGTTTATTTCCCCTACACTATATATGTAAGAAATATAGAGTTAGGTTTCTCTTATATGTTCAATACCACAATTCATATAGATATGAAAAATCAATGATCATTTGTGACTCAATTGTCGGATGTGAAAACTTCTTGATAATGGTTATCCCTTATGATCATACCCAAATCTATCCCCTTTTATCCTAACTTTGTGTGTTGGTTGTCTATATTCTATTTTCATCTCACAAAGTCTAAAACCAAACACATTAACCTCATTCCTTCCATGATTTTAAATTAAGAAGTGATTGAGATATGTGAAGAAAAAACTCATGAATCATTGAGAATTAACTTTGTGTGATGCCTCAAGATTTTAGGTGACTTTATCTTTTTAAAGAAATTCAATAGCTTGTGATGCATGCAACCTCGAGTTTGAGCACACCACGATATATCAAACTAGATGATTAAAAAGTTGTTATAAATACTATTAACCACATTATGAAATTTATAAATTTTATTTTTCAAAATAGAATTCATTTTTTAATTCATAATATCAAAATTATATTAGAGTTAATTTCTATAATTTTTCTAAAAAGATTCAGTTTTTGATGAATAGTGAGAAATATTACATTATTCTTAAAAACCGACTTTTTCATTTAAATAATTATTTTAATTTAAATAGATTTTAAAGTAAAAAATAGATAAATAATACATATATTAATCTAATTTAGGTCATTGGAATCTTTTTTATAATCTAATAGGTATAAAAATTATTGAACTTTTGAACGTCTCTTTTACCTTCCTTCTCTCCATATCGATAGGATTAGCATTAAAATTAATTTTTCTATTTATGTGAATTGAATTTTGAAAAATTAAATACATGGTTGTAATTGGTATGAAATTTTTTATCTAATAGTGTTAACTTATTTTTTTAAATAGAAACATTAGTAAATTTTTATTTATTTACCATGGATAAAGGTAAATTGGGTAATTAAAGGTAAAACAATAATATTGTATTATTATAAAATTACCCTAAATTTTCCTTTATTTTATTGTATTATTGTTTTTAAACCAAAATATACCATATTTTTAAAATATGTTCCTTTTCATGCCACCTGTGTCATATTAGAACATTTAATATATTTTATTTAAAGAAGAGTTAAAAATGTCATATTTAAATTTTAATAAATATATTATTATTTTTATGAGGTTATATAAGTGATATGGTCAACTAAAAATTTTATTTATAAATATAAAATGTTTATCTAGATATTTATAATTTATTTATAATTTTATAAAATATGTAATTAAATTAAATAGAGACACAATGATGATGCATTAATTGATTTATTAAAGTAAGAATCAAATAAATGATATTAATAATATTAAATTAAATATCATTTAAAATATTTTATGCCATAAACAAATTTTTTGTAATACTAAGACATGTTAGGGATGATTTAATGTAGTTTTTTAGAAGGAATCATGTTTTTATTATTTTATAAAAAGTAAATTAATAAATAGAGTCAAAATTGACATAAATGATATTTTAAAATAAATAATATTTTATAAAATTATAAAAAATTCATAAAAATATATATTTCGGACAAATAAATAGGATAATGTTAAATATGTCATAAATGATACAATTTTAGTTCTTTTTGAATTGTATAGTAACTATATTAAACCTATGGTGTAAAAATACAAGTTATCACGGTAAGAGTTAAATTGTTTATGTAAGGGTTAAATCCAAAAGATTAATTTAATTTTAGGACCTAAAAACGTAAAACATTAATTTTTTGAGGGTATTTAAACTCATATTCATCTTATCCTTTAAATAACTCACTTTTTTTATATTTTAAATCGAAAATAAATTTACATTAAATTTATATTTTTGGAGTTTCCAAAAGTTACCATCCCCTCTCTTATAAAATGGAATCTCTCCTTGTCTTTTATTAACACCTCTAAAGCACATTATCCCATCCAAACCCTGCCCATTTCTCATTAAAACTTCCTTAAATTCATCTTAGAATCCATACATTGGGAATAAATTCAACCTAAGGAGTCCTTTTGTGCAAATCAAAAGGGAACACTCAAAGAAGAGGTAATTGTTTTACCAACTCTTTCAATGTTCTTTTTTTCTTATACTTAATATTACTAATTTGTTTCCATACTAAAATAATAAATCCAGAATCTAATATATTCTTAGATTATATTATGATTACGTTATAACCATATTCTTCCTTTTATACATCCTATAAAAAAACAAAATCACCATGTGTGCGTACGTACGACTTACCGTCTCCACTTCATGGTGTAAAGTGTTTTTCATCAATACATTATTTAGATAGGTATAATGATGAATATAAAGGAATTAAATAATAAATTATAAATTATTATTATTTATAATTAATATACCATCAAATTCTATAACAATTAACCATTACGGTAATGATACTCTCGCTCGTGCGTAGGTACGACCTACCGTCTCCACGACGTGACGAGATTCATTATCCACATTAAGCATTCAATAATGATTATAAAAGTATATATAAGGAATAATTATGAAAAATATGACAAAATAATGCTACTTAAATAATATATATACATATATGTCATTTACTTTCTTCCATTCAATTTGGTAAGAAAACGGAAACAATGTTCATCTGTCTAGATGGCCTACCATTACCAAGAAGGGTGTATTCCAGACCATATATTTTATATATGTATATATGTATATAATGAATATATATATGATATATAAATCTTTTTTTAAATTCTATAAGTAATTAAATCATTATCTAATATGATCAAGAATAACACATCAAAACATGTAAGATTAACAAAGCGATTATTACCCAAAATGTTGCATTAACTTGGAAATTTTTAATAAACAGGTAATATAAAGTTATAAATTAATCATATATGATATCATAAATATTATTATGATTCTAGTAGAAGTTAATAATATGTTTAAAACCATTATAAATTAGTTTCATACACGTATGGATAGTATCAAACCTAAGGTGAGGGAATTCAGTCTCACTTTTAATTTTCGTGAGATATAAGCCATGTTCACCACCTATATCTTGTTTGTGGTGTATGTACTGCCCCAAATATATTTAATATAATTAATCCATTTATTTTAATGGTATTTAAATATTCATTTTAAGATATTGGGCTTATAATTTAAATGTTAAAATTGGTATCGGATGCCATGAATGTTTAAATAATTAATCCTTCCTCCATTTCAATATTCTTGATATTATTTTACATAACTATTTATATGGATATAAAAGTATTATAAAGAAAGTTTTATGTCTATTTTGAATTTCATTCAAATCTTTTAAAAAGTAATATTTTACGGTTACATGTAAGGATTAATTTTTCGATCTCATTGTTATCCAATATTATTATACATAAGTATTTACTGGGACATTTTTATCATCCATGTACATGTTTCTTAAAAAAATCAAAATGATTTTTTTAAGGTTTTATATAATGTAATATTTAACTAAAACATAATTTTAAATGTTTAACGAATTATTCTTCTAAACATTTCTCATTAATTTATTTATTTTAAAAATGGATTAAAGAATTTATTTGTATGGATATGAATATTTTAAAACATTAATTCCTTTCAAAAGTTTCCAAGTTGTGTGGGACACTTTGATTCAAAAATCACTTTTTAAATGTCTTATTTTATAAGTGTGTGGATTTTGAATAAATGATTTCAAAGAAAAATGGGTGTTTGTCTCAAGATTTTTTAATGATTTTTTTAGATTATTTTCATCTATGTCAACATCCTTTTTTGGATATTATTCCTAAAAGAGGTTGATCTCTTATGATATCATTTACCATATTTTATTTAATGGTTTATGTTCTATTTGATTATGGATTTTCTGCTTAGATACCATTCATGGTTTATGGTTAAATTATAAAAAATTTGTATGGTAGTTTTAATACCAATATTTATATTGGCTATGTTTCAATTTTTCATATGAGGAATGAATTGGACTTCATAAGTGATGGTATTGTCATGAGTCCTTGATGGGATGATTATGATGTCCATCTTTATGAATTCTTACATTATAAGATTTAGTTATTGTTTTTACATGTGATTATTCGACTAGTAAAATATCTATGTGTATTTTTAAATGGAATTATTTGATTTATTGTTGCCATATTATGCACAAGATTATATTTAAAAGTATTATGATTCACTTTTATACTATGCTTAAAATTTTATGCTAATTTATTAAAGTTTCCACTATATTATTTACCCTTACAAAGCATCTGAGATCACCCATTTCTTATGTTTTATTTCCCAAGGATTCCAAGATGTGTATTATGATTGATATGTAGGGTTAATAGAAGAGAATAATGGTGTTCTCAAAGAATTATCTATGTTCTATATTATGTTAAGAATTTAAATGTAAATTTCATGTATGTAATCTATTTTCCAAGACTACTAAACTAATTGGTCCTTCAGGATTTGATTCCTTATAATCATGTCCATGTATTAAAATAATTCACTGGCTCCAACCTTCTAGGTTTGGGACATTACAATTGATATCAAATGAATTTTATCAACAACCCAAGAAATTAGATTTAGAAAACATGGATTAGAAAAAATAACCCTATAACTGAATTTTAGGATATATCTATGTATAGGAAATATTACTATAGATTTTGTAATACCATGGATAACCTATAAAAAACTTACGGACTCATATAATGAGAATAAGTTTTCCTAATTTAGACATAATACAAATGATTATTGAAGACTATATCACTATGATTACTGTTTTTGAGATTGTGTTATAGGTTTTTGGACTATGGTTAGAATTAGAATGGTATACAAGTAATGGTTATACTACTAACTGGGAAGATATTACAAAATAAAAATGAGATTTAGGTGCTACTATGGAATAATATGTTGAATCATAGGTAATGGTTTAAGAATTAAGTGGAAATATTAATGTTATATTGTATTTGGATTCTATAACTATTACATCAATTGTTCTATGGTTATAAGAATCATGAGATAAATAAGGATTGTATTGCAGTACACCTTCTTTAGGGATTTCAAAGAATAAGAGTTTTCATTAAGGATTTAAAGGTGATCAAATATTTTTTATGTGAAAATAATAAATACATTACATTATTTGGCGAATTTTATGTTACGATTGATTTTGAAAATTTAGAGACCTTTTTAGATTATTAATTGGGACATAATTATTTTGGAAAAGTCTTAAGGTTGGAATTAAGTAATTTGAACATTGTATATTATTTTTTAAGGATAAGTATGATTTATTGGATACTTTGGGCTAAAATTTTTGGTTTTAGTGAATATTCATAGGATTAGGTAAATACTTTTAGGCATTATGATTTATCGAAAGTTATTCGAGCATAAAAAATTCATTTTTAACATTCATTTCCAGGTGTAAGGGATGAAGTGAAAATAGATCGAAGCACAACCAATGGATGAGATTATACTTATGACATGGAAAGGAATCCATTAATTCTTTGTCTGAATAGTAAAATAATTCTTCAACTCTTGGGAAAGGATATTGAAACAAAATATTCTATCCTAGTACCTTTTTTGATGAATCAAATGGTCCCTTATATTATCATAGATTTATGGCTTTGTGATTTTTAAATTTATCCTAATCATGTTCTCTATCACTCCCTATAAGAACATCATGGTTAAATTTTCCATTCATGCCCACGTTTTTATACATGGAACCCTTGTATGTGTTATCTCTAGTAATCTTTCTACTTCTGTTTATTTATTATAAATTTGAACTTTTATCGACCCTTGTTCTGATGTGGGATTTTGAAAATGAAATTTCCAATAGTCAAACATTAGTTACTAAACTCGAATTAGAAAATTGAGAGGACACGGTTTATTGAAGGATGGGACAATGTAACACCCCAATATTTCACGTTATGTTATCGTTTTAAAGATATTCAATAGCTTGCACTACACGTAAGACTGAGTTTGCGCGAACCACTATCTATCAAACTGGTCATTTAAAAAGATGTTATAAATACTATTAAACACAATATGAAATTTATAAATTTACTTTTTTAAAATATAATTCATTTTTGAATTTGGAATATCAAAATTATCTTAGGGTGAATTTTTTTTATTTTTTTAAAAAGATTCAATTTTTGACAAATAATGAAAAATACAACATTATTGTTAAAAACTGTCATTTTCATTTAAAAAATTATTTTAAATTAAATTTATTTTAGAGTTTAAATATATAAATAATGTATATATTAATCCAATTTAGTCCATTTTAATCATTTTTATAATATAATTATATATATAAATTTATGGAACTTTTGAACCTCTCTTTTACCCACCCTCTCACCACATCTTCAGGATTAACATTGAAATTAATTTTTATATTTCTATGAAGTGAATTTTTAAAAATAGAAAAAAAATTAATAATTATAATTAATTTTTTTATATAATAGGATTAACTTATTTTTTATAAACAGTAACTTTAGGAATTTTTTTATTTACCATGGTTAAGGGTAAATTGAGTAATTAAAGGTAAAAAATAATAATTTATTATTATAAAATTTCCCTAATACTTGTCCTAATTTAATTAAATAAGTGTTTTTATACCAAAATGAACCATATTTTGAAAATATTATCCTTTTTAAGCCACTTTTGTTAGATTAGGACATTAATTATATTTTATTTAAAGAATAGTTATAAATGTTATATTCAAAGTTTAAAAACTATATCAATTTTAATTTGAGGTTATATAAGTGATATGGTTGACTATAAAAAGTATTTAGAAATATAAAATGTTCATATACATAATATTAATTTATTTATAATTTTATAAAATATATAATTAAATTAAATAATGAAACAATTATGATGCAATAAACGATTTATTAAAGGGAGAATCAAATAAATGATGCTTAAAATATTAAAATAAATATCATTTGAAATATTTTATGCCATAAATTAATTTTTTGGATGACTATTTTTTTATTGATGAGTTAATGTATTTTTTTGTATGGAATAAAGTTTTTTAGAATTAATAAAAAGTCAAATAATAAATAGTGTAAAAATTGACATAAATGAGATTTTAAAATAAATAATATTTTATTAAATGATTTACGAATCATAAAAATATACCTTTCATGGAAATTACTAGGATAATTTTAAATATGTCATAAATGATACAATTGGGATTCGTTTTTCATTTTATAGTAACAATACTAACCCTGTAGTATTAAAAAGATAATTTGTCATAATAAGAGTTGAATTGTTTAACAAAGGGTTAAATCCAAAATATATGGTTACTTTTGTGACATAAACATGTATAAAATTAATTGGATTTGTTTATTTATACCCATACTCATCTTATCCTCAAAATAAATCACTTTGGAGCTATTTTAAATTGAAAATAAATTTAAATTAAATTTATAGTTTTGGAGTTTCGAAAAGTTCCCCTCCCCTCTCTTATAAAAGGGGACCTCTCCTTGTATTTTATTAAAACCTATAAATCTAATTAGCTTCTAAAAACCCTTTAAAAATTACGTAAATTCAACCTAAATTCCATACTTTGGTTATAAATCCAACCTATGGAGTCTTTTTGTGCAAATAAATAGGAGACACTCGAAGAAGAGGTAATTGTTTTACCAACTCTTTCAAAGTTCTTTTATTCTTATACTTAATTTTCTTAAGTTTATTCCATTCTAAAGTAATAAATATAACATATAATATATGATGATATTTTTTTATGATTATGGGAGAATCGTATTCCCCCTTTTACCCATCCTACAAAAACAAAATATCACATGTACGGCTCACCATCTCCACGCCGTGGTGTAAACTATTTTTCATATATACTTTATTTCGATGAGTATAACGACAAATATAAAGGATGTAAATAATAAATATGAAATTATAATTATTTTTTATAATTAATATATCATCTAATTTCATACGAATTAACTATTAATGGAATGATAATGTCGTTCGTGCGTACGTACGACCTACCGTCTCCATGACACGATGAGATTCGTTCCCCATGTTAGCCATTCAAGAATGATTATAAAAATATATATAATGAAAAATTATGAGAATATGACATAATAATTCTACTGGAATAATATATATATATATATATATATATATTATTTACATCATTCCATTCAATACAATAAGAAAATAGAAACAATATTCATGCATACGTACGACCTATCGTCTCCATGAATGGTGTATTCCATTACATATATTTATATATGTATATATTTATATACTAAATATATATGATGTATAAATCATGTTTCACATTTTTTAAGTAATTAAATCATGATATAAGTAATATGATTAAGAATAAAAAGTCAAAACGCATACAATAACCAAAGTGATTATTGTCTAAAATGTTGTTTTAACATGGATATTATTAATAAACAGGTAATATAAAGTCATAAATGAATCATATATGATATCATAAATATTATTAGGATTATGTTAAAATTTCATAATATGGTTAAAACCATTATACAGGAGTTTTGGACATGTGTGGAGAGTATGGGACCTAAGGTAATGGAATTTCGTCTCACTTTTAATTGTTGGGAGATATAAGCCATGTTCACCACATATTTCTTGTGTGTAGTGTTCTATTGACCCTATTATATTTTATATCATGACTAAATTTATATTCATGGTGTTTAAATATTAAATTTTAAGATATAGGTATTTTAATTTAATGTTCAATGTGGTAATGGATTCTTTGAATGTTTAAATAATTAATCTATTCTCCATTTCAATATTATTAATATAATTTTACTTAACTATTAATATGTATTTAAAAGGATTATAAAGAATATTTTATGTATATTTTTAATTTCATTCATATTTTTAAAAAAAATATGTTTAAGGTTTTAAATAAGGTTAATTTTTTAATCTCATTATTATCTGAGATTTTTTATACGTAAGTATTTACTGGGACATATTTATCATCCATGTACATGTTTCTTAAAAATATTTTCAAAAGTATTTTTTTAAAAGATTTTATAAAGGGGACTCTTTAACTAAAACATAATTTTGAATTATTTATATATTTATTCTTCTAAATCTTTCTCATTAATTTCCATGTTTCCAAAATGGTTTTAAGGATTTATTTATATAGAAATGAATGTTTTAAAATGTTAATTCCTTTCAAATGATTAAAAGTGGTATGGGACACTTTGATTCAAAAATATATTTTTAAATGTCTTCTTTTATAAGTGTGTGGATTTTGAATAAATTATTTCAAGGAAAATGGGGTATTTGTCTCAATATATTTTTAATGATTTTTTTAGAGTATTTTCAACTATGTCAACGTCTTGTTTTGGATCTTATGCTTAATTGAGTTTGATCTCTTATGATGTCATTTACCATGTTTCATTTAATGGTTTATGTTCTGTTTGATTGTTGATGTGCTATTTAGATACCATTCATGATTTATGGTTAAAGTATTAACATTTCATATGCTAGTTTTAATATAAATTTTTATGTTGGTTGTGCTTCCCCCTTTTCATATGAGGAATTAATTAGACCACGTAAGTAATGGGTGGGCCTGCTATAGCCCCTCGAGGCATTGGTATGTCCCATGAGATAAACTAGTTTGGGTTTTTACCCATTTAAGTTTGGTCTTGGCATGAGACCTTGATGGTATGGTTATGATGTCTGATATTATGCCTTCCCACATTATGAGATTTAGTTATTAATATTACATGTGATTATTCTACTAGTAAAATATCCATGTGTATTTTTAAATAGAATTATTTGATATATTCTTTCCATATTATGATCAATATTATGTTTTAATGGATTTTCCTTCAGTTTTATACTTTACTTAAAATTTTATATTTATATATTAATGTTTCCACTATATTATTTACCCTTAATGAGCATCTAAGCTCACCACTATCTTATGTTTTATTTTTAGAGGATACCAAGATGTCCATTATGATTGATATGTAGGGTTAATATAGGAGAATAATGGAGATCTCGAAGAATTATATATGATGTATTTTATGTTATGAATTTCAATGTAGAGTTCATGTATGTAATATATTTTCTAAGACAAATAAACTAATCGGTCCTTCGGGATTTGATTCTTTGTAATCATTCCAGTGTATTTAAACATTTCACCAGCTCCGAGATTCTGGGGTCAGGGTGTTATAGTTGATATCAAAGTAAGTATATCAATAACATTGGAAATTGGATTTATAAAACATGTATTAGAAAAAGTAACCTTACGAATGACTTTGAGGATATGTATATATATAGGAAATATTCTTATAGATTTGGTAATACCATGGATAACCTAGAATAAACCTATGGACTCATATAATAAGAAGAGGATTTCTTGATTTAGACATAATACAAATGATTCTTCAAGACTATATCACTATGATTAGTGTTTCTGAGATTTTGATTTTCTTTTTTGGTCTATGGATAAAATCAACAAGGTATACAAGTAATGGTTATAATATTGATAGTGAAGAGATTACAAAAGAAAAATTCACTATTGGAAATATGATCTATACTAAGGGTTTTGGGAAAACTGTTGGTATAGGTCACTTATATGGACCTATATCAATGGTTTTGGACAAACCATTGGTATTAGGTCCCCCCTATACCAGCGGTTTGTCCAAAATTGTTGGTATTGGTCCCAAAATCAAAGAACTTATACCAAGGGTTCTCAAAACTGTTAGTATAGGTACATGTATTTTTAATGAAATCTTCTTATAGAGAACATTAAATAAATCAAAATTTAAAATACTTATTATAATACATATATATATATATATATGAAATTATGTTCACAAAAGTAAGTTAGGTTAGTGGTTAGGTTGTTCAATCACAAACGGGAGGTGCTTGGATCAAAACCAACTGAATGATTATTTTTGGAATTACATATACCAACAGTTTTATGGAATCATTGGTATAGATTTTCATATTACTTATAACAATGGTTTTCAAAAATGTTGGTATAGGTCTATACCAACGGTTCTCCAAACCGTTGGTATAGGATATACCAACGGTTTGGAGGCATATACCAATAGTTCTAAACCATTGGTATAGGGTATTTTTCCAGTAGTGATGATATGATGAAGGAATTAAGGAATAAGGTGTTGAAGTTTAGGTAATGGTTTAAGAGTAAATTGGAATGATTAATGTTATTTTTTATTTGGATTCAAGAATTATTACATTAATAGTTTTATGGTTATGAAATTCATGATATATATAAGGATTGTACTATAGTACTTCTTATTTAAGGATTTTGTAGCATAAGAGGTTTCATTAAGGATTTAAAGGTGATAAAATATTTGGTATGTAAAAATTAGAGAAAAATTATGTTGTTTGGGGAATTTTATGTTACGATTGATTTTGGAAATTTAGAGACCTTTTTAGACTGTTAATTTTGATAGAAGTATTTTGGAAAAGTATTAAGGTTGGAATTATGTAAGTTGAACATTAGATATTGTTGTTTAAGGTTAAACTATCATTTATTAGATACTTTGGGATAACCTCTTTGGTTTCAGTAAACATTTAGAAAATTAAAGAAATACTTGTGGGACTTAGGATTTATCAAAAGTTATTTAGGAATGAAAAAAATCATTTTGAACATTTATTTCTATGTGTAATGGATTAAGTGAAAATAGATCAAAGCACAACCAAAAGATGATATTATGCTTATGACATGGAAATAAATCAATTAAGTGATTTTCAGAATAGTAAAATAATTCCTCAACTCTTGGGAAATGATCATGAAACCAAAAATGTCATCCTAGAACTTTTTCCAATGAATTAAATGGTCCCTTAGATCATCATAGATTTATAGCTTTGTGATTGTTAACTTTATACTAATCATGCTCTCCATCACTCTCCATCAGAACATGATGGTTAAATTTTTATTTCATTTCTATGTTTTCCTACATGGAACCCTTGTATGTGTTATCTCTGGTAACCTTCATACTTCTCATTCTTTATTTTAAATTATAACTTTTATCGATCCTTGTTCTAATGTGGGATTTTGATAAATGAATTTTGAATATTCAAATAAAATATACCAAACTCGAATTCAAAAATTGAGAGGATATAATTTATTGAAGTAGGTGAGAATGTAACAGCCCAAGATTTAACATTATGTTATCTTTTTAAATAAATTCAATATGTTGTGCTGCATTCAACACCGAGTTCGAGCACACTATGATCTTTCAAATTAGCTGTTTAATAAATCAGTTATAAATCCTATTAACCAAAATATGAAATTTAATTTTTTTTCAAAATAGACTTAATTTTTTTGTTTAGAATATTAAAATTAGCTTTTCATGATTTTTTGGTATTTTTCTGAAAAGTTTATTTTTTTGATAAATAGTGAAAAATACTACCTTATTGTTAAAAACCGACATTTTCATTTAAATAATTATTTTACTTTAGATTTATTTTCAAGTAACAATATATAAATAAAACATATATTTATCCAATTTAGGCCATTGGAGTCATTCTTATAATATAATTAGATATAAAAGTTTATTGAACTTTTGAATGTCTCTTTTACCCACCTTCTCGCCACATCTATAGGATTAGCATTAAAATTAATTTTTTAGTTTCTATGAATTGAATTTCAAAAAATGGACATAAATAGTTTTAATTAGTATTAAATTTATTATATAATTGGATTAACTTAATTTATGTGAACAGTAACTTTAGTAAAAAATATATTTACCATGCTTAAGGGTAAATCTAGTAATTAAAGGTTAAAAAAATAATAAAATATTATTATAAAATTTCCCTAACACTTGTTCTAATTAAATTGGATAAGTTTTTTCAACCAAAATCAACCGTAGGTCTAAAATTTAATCCTTTTAATCCACTTGTGTTATATTAGGAAATTTGTTGTATTTTATTTAAAGAATAGTTAAAATTCCATATTCAAATTTTAATAACTATATCATTTCTAATATGAGTTTCTATAAGTTATATGGTAGATTATAAATAGTATTTAAAAATATAGAATTTTTATCTACATAATTGTAATTTATTTATAATTTTATAAAATATTTAATTAAATTAAATAGTGACACAAGGATGATACAATAATTGATTTATTACAGGAAGAATCAAATAAATGATAACAGTAAGGTTAAAATAAATATCATTTGAAATATTTTATGCCATCCAAAAAAATTTGGATGACTATGACATGTTAGTAATGAGTTAATGATGTTTTTTTAAGGAGTCAAGTTCTGTGATTTTATAAAAATTCAATTAATAAATTGTGTCAAAATTGACATAAATGGGATTTTAAAATAAATAATATTATATTTAATGATAAAAATTTTATAAAAATATATATTTCAGCCAAAAATCTAATATAATTGTTAATATTTCATGGATGATCCAATTGGAGTTCTTTGGAAGTTTTATTGTAATTATATTAACCCTATAGTGTAAAAAGACAAGTTGTCACAGTAAGAGTTAAATTGTTTAACTAAGGGTTACAACCAAAAGATAAGGTTAATTTTATGAACTAAAGATGTCTAAAATCAATTTTTTTGTGGTTATTTAGTCCCATACTCATATTAGACTCTAAATAACTCACTTTGGAGTTATTTCAAATTGAAAAAAAATTATATTATATTAATAGTTTGGTAGTTTCCAAAAGTGCCCCACCTCTCTTTTATTAAAGGGAACTTCTCCTTCTCTTATATTTACATCTCTAAAGCTCATTAACTAGAAAAAACCCTACCCATTTATCCTTAAAACGTCTCTCAATTCATCCTAGAGGCCATACTTTGGGAATAAATTCAACCTATGTAGTACTTTTGTTCAAATCAAAAGGAGACACACAAAGTTGAGGTAATTGTTTTACCAACTCTTGCAAAGTTCTTTTCTTATTATTCTTCCTTTTTATAAGTTTTTTTCATACTAAAGTAATAAATAAATCATCTAATATATTCTTTTTATTTTGTTGTGATTATGGTATAACCATATTCCAACTTTTACCATTCCTAGAAAAAATAATATCACCATCTGTGTGTACGTACAACTTTCCGTCTCCACACCATGGTGTAAACTATTTTTCATCTATACATTATTTAGATGAGTATAATGATGAATATAAATGATTTAAATTAAAAATATTAAATGATAATTATTATTTATAAATTATATAACATCCAATTCCATACTAATTAACCATTAATGGAATGATATTGTCGCTTGTGCATCCATACAGCCTACCATCTCCACAACGCGATGAGATTCACTATCCATGTTAACAATTAAAAATGATTATTAAAATATATATAATGAAAAAATTTAAGAAAATTATGGCATAATAATGCTACAGGAATAATATATATATATTTATGTCTTTTAATTTCATCCATTCAATACGATAAGAAAACGGAAATAGCGTTCATGCGTACGTACTTGTAAGAACCCGGTTTTTGCTGTAAAAGATTTTGGAATATTATTGATGATATTATAGAGAAGCGCCTTCAGACGACGTGCGATTCCGAGCCCCGGTGTGGCCGGAATTAAATTTTCAGTGCGTTCACACTGGGCATGCCAAATAAATGGGTTAACTTCTAAATGGTGATCCAGATCAGAGATCTAAGTATACGGATGGGTCCGGAATGGGGTGTTTACCCTAGGAATGACATAAAACATGTCGGAGCGGGATTTTTGGACCCCCCGCTCACTATCCGAGCGTGGAACAGATAAATTAAATAATTAATTTATTCGTTTAAATGGTTAAAGGCAAGTATCCCTTAAATTTTGGCTCAGATTAGAAAACCTAAGTGAAACATTGATTTTGGAGCGTGCCTTTTACCGTAGGATGGGTGTAAGTTTCACGGGCACGGGCCGTCAGTGAAAAATGGCCCCAGGGGCGTTTTCGTAATTTGGTTGCCTGGGGTGTTGAGTTTAATAACATTCAAATGGGGCCTCAGATTAAAATTTCAAGACTGCTGTTGTGCTTGGGAAGTGGTGTTTGGCCTAGGGGAGGCTTAACCTCGACTCTGTTGAAGGTTTTGGATGCAGGTTAATTTATGGGTTTAAATTAATTAAAATTTTAATTAATTATTTTTTTATTTAAACCCTTCTTCTCCCCTCCCCTCCCTTGTTCTCCCCTAGAGAAACCTCCCTCAAGGCAGACCCCTCAAGCTCCTCCTCCATCTTCCAAGCATTGGCGGTCGCGGATCAGGCTGGCGGATCATCGCGAAGCGTCGGGCTACGCCCCTGTAGGTAGGAGGTTTTGGTTTGCATTTTTATTTCCGAACCTTTCTTTCAATTCATTTATAGCGTCAAATTACCGTCAAATTTTCAATCAAAGCCCATGGTCGTGTAGTATAAATTCATCTCTTTCTGATGCTTGTTTCGGATTTGAAATTCGGGCTCGGAGGAGGCCGCAGCAGTTCGTTGAAGTTTGTGGGTTTTTGAAGTTTCCGGTAGGTTTGTTTTTTTTTTTGGCAAGCTCCAGCGGCGGCGGCAGGGGCTTTAGCGGCGGCGCGGGACATTCAGGCGGCAGCGACATTGCGGGCTTCGGTGGGCGGCTGGCTGAGGCGAAGTGTCCGGGGGAGCTGGGGGCGTGGCGGACCTTCAGTAGAGGAGGCGGCGCTGGGTTGCGGCGGTCGTCAGCTGCAGGTGCCAGCGGGGCGCGTATCACGGGGGAGGAGGAATGGGTTTGTCCGGTCGTCGCGACACGAACACCCGGGGTCTTCGTGACCCCGGCCAGCAAACAAGGGAGCCGCGCTTCGCGGGTTCGGTTGGGAAACATCCGGACAGGCTCAGCCGGTCCGGGCGATGTGGGCTGGCCAGTGCGAAGAACCGCGGGCCCGCTCAGGCAGTGGGTGGGCCGGCCGAACTGGCCCTGCCTACCACCATTCGATCCGATAAAACTTTAAATCACCGATAAAAGGCAGCTCGAGTGTCGGATTTGCGTGCCTTCAGCGGCGATGCATTCCTTGAGTTAAGCCGAGCATTTTGAGATGATTTCGGGAATTTTAAATTCCCGAAAAAGGGGCCTCGGAGGCGTGAAGCGTCTTTAAGTGAATTGACGTTTTTCCGGTGGCTCTTGTTTTGGACAGCACAGATGCGTCTAACATCCGTTTTGAGCACCGTCAGCAGCGTTTGGACCCTGGAGCCGGGGCAAAGCTTTCCCAGGTGGTTTTGGGCTTTGAAGCTAGAGTTGAGGTGTAGGCCCCATGGCCCGTCTGTTGAGCTGCGAGCAGGGTTCTGTAACATTTTCATCAGACGTTCGTTTGGGGTGTGCGAGTAGTCGTTTTTGGGTGTTTTTCTGAGGGAATTGCATTGGTGAAATCTGCACGCTTTAATTTCACACACTGGTGCGGGCACCGCGATGGCCGTTTCGGGAGTTGATGGTGATTTTCATGCTCTATCATCGGGTGTCCATTTTGGACAAGTGAATAGTCAAACTTGTGAACTTTTTTGAGAGGATCACAACGGTGTGATCCGTTCGTTGTGTTTCTGGACTGGGATGTAGGTCCCACGAAGTACCGCTCGTGTGCGGTGCATCGGAATGCATCTTTTTCTCCAGATATTCATTCCACTCCAGTGAGTTGTCCTTTTGACATGTATTTCTGGGGGGATCACAATGGTGCGATGTGCCCGACTGTTTTCAGGGCCGAGGCTTGGGATCATGGGACGTCGTTCGGGCATGAGGTGGTGTTTGTGACTTTTCCGTCGGATATCCATTTGAGGAAAGCAAGTAGTCTATCCGTGTTTTTTTTCATGAGGATTACAATGGTATGATCCGTTTGATTGTGCGGTGCCTCTTGCACAATCTTATTAAATGCGGAAATGTGAAGGTGCCCCGCGACGGTTCTTCTACCGTGTTTGTAGCGAACCCTTGGCATGTGATCGCGTTCACTCCTGGGAGAGTGAGGTAGGTGTTTAAATATATGTGGTTGGTTGTGCCTGGGCCAATGAGGTGGAAAGTTGGAGTTGTTACATTATGCCTTTGCACTGACATTCGGTGTCGTGTGCATGATAGCCTTTGGGTGGAACGTGGTATACTCTTGGAGTATACAGGAACACTTGGAGGTACATGTGGTTGTTTGTACCTGATAAAGATTGTGAATTCGTTTGTGGTTGACTTGGGGCCACACGTCATGTAGGCCCCATGTGCATGTCGTGTTCTGCTTTACGTACTTCTGACCTCTCATGACGTATAAGGTTCCTCTGTTCTCATTTTTTGACCAGCATGGGTTGAGTTTTCCCCTGTTCCTATTCTCGTTTGTTGACCAATAGGGTTAATTTTTCCCCTGGTTCTATTCTCGTTTGGCTGGCAGAGAGGGTTTGTTTCCTCTGTTTCATCATCTGTGAGGGGTTTCAGTACCGTGCCCCTTTCACCGGACTGCAGCACCATTTGTGACTACGGGTGTTCATACAGTGTGGGTGTTTTCCCCACTTTCTAGGGTTAGTTTTCTCGGTCCTCTTCTACAGTGACTCAACGGATTAGAGCATGATCACCTTGAGTGGCCTGGGGAGTTTCTCCCATTCCTTTGTGATCCCTGGTAGAGTTATGGTGGATTCGCTGTGACCAAAACATTACGTGGGCACCAATCCTCTACACAAGAGGTTGTTTCCAGTAGGGCTGAGGTTGTTTCCAGCAGGGCTGAGGTTATTTCCAGCAGGGCTCTCCAGTTGTACCATTAATCAGGGATGGCCAGTGGGTTACCATCCAACTGGGATGGCCAGTACAGTGGTGTTCACCGAGCAGTACCATCCAGCAAGGATGGCCCGAGCAGTTCCGGTTTTACATCCAGCAGGGCTGGGCAGTGGTCCCCAATGTCGGGCTTACCTCCATTTGGGCTGGGCATGGGTCCCCAATGTCGGGCTTACCACCAGCTGGGCTGGGCAGTGGTCCTCGATGTCGGTCTTACCTCCAGATGGGCTAGGTAGTGGTCCCCGATGCTGGGTTACCTCCATCTGGGCTGGGCAGTGGTCCCATCGCCGAATTTAGCCGGGTCTCCCTCCAATGGATTACCCTGTTACGGGGCTGGGTAGTGTGGCACACGTCGACTCTTGCCGGGTCTCCCTGTAGTGGGAACCTTTCAACTGCTAGGGACCCTCCAGCGGGGCTGGGCAGGGGGTCGCCTGTCGACTTTGAGGAGACCTCTCGACTGCAGGGTAGTGACGAGTTGTGGTTTGATGTTCCCCCAGAACTCTCAAGTACGAAGAGTGTTTTCCCCACCAAGACGTGTCCTTGTGACATGACCTAAAACCATGTGGGCGAGTCAGTGCTGCCCAAATTGGATAGTTTCGAGGTGTGGTGATTTGAGCCCCTTGACTTGCAGTTCGGGGCAGACGTGCATGATGCTGGGCATCGATGGTGTTTACTTCTGGGACTGTTGGCTACTCACTTTCTTGGGCTGAGCTACGGGATCGACATCCCATTAAAATCTAGTTTGGGATTCTTGTTTGAGCGTATGAATATGTGTATACCTTGTTCCAGTACCCACTTCTTGGGTTTTGGTTACTCTCCTTCCAGGAGAGGCGAAGACGCATGGGGTATGCCATGTGATTTCCGTTTCTAGCTTCTCGTGGTTGGATGAGTCTACTCTCCTACTATAGGTAGCGAAGACTCGACAAGAAGTTCATCTTCTCACCATTTCCATCTCCTTGAGTTTGGATAAGTCTACTTCTTTTCTATTGTTGGGTTGATCTGGACTCTCTACTGTTACACTTTACTACACTCCTTGTTGTATTTCTTTACCATTCTTTGTTTGATCTACTGCTCACCCTTCGGTACCTTCTTTGTTGCTCCCTCGAGCCTTCGGGGTATCCTACAGAGTATTTTTATACTCACCCCATCTTGGGATTTTCCCACACTTGGTGTTCCCTTGCAGAAGACGGACAGGTTGGTCATGACATCAGTGGAGCTTAGGATTTCAGGAGTGTGGACCGCGTGCGGTGGTCGGAGTCAAGTTCTAGGTGGGGGACCCTTCCAACTGTTTACTTTTTGTTCACCTGTTTCTGGGTTGTGGCACTTTTCTGTTGGGCGTGTGTTTTTTCCCTTTTCTTTATAGTTTACTATTAGCACTTTCTTTGTACTGGTTAGAGGTCGATGCACTTTTTGTGGTTTATATACAGCAATTTCACTTTACTTTACTTGTCTTTTCTCTTTTACTCTACACTATTTCATTGAGTGTGCTGTGTGTGTGTGTGTACAAGTACTTAGCAAAAGGCCTCCACGAGTTGTTGTGCCTTCGGAGCTGGTCGCCATCCCCTGGCCTATGGAGGCAGGCTTGGGGTAGTTGCGGCTCGAGCTCAGGTAGGGTCGGGTCTTGAAAAAGTGGTATCAAAGGTGGTTCATTCCTTGGGACGTTGTGCGGACGTCCCTAAAAAGGAATTGGTTGGGATTTATGGAAATAGTGTTAAAATGTCTCGAGAGTGGCTCTGAGGCCAGGGAGTCCAGTATGGTGCAGCGGCCGACGTATCCATTCACCAGGACCTTGATAACCCGCTTGTCGACTCGGCATTCTGAGACACTCATTGCAGGGAAAATTGGTTTGTTCATCACAAAGGATTGATTCTTTGACTGTCCTTCTTGATTCAGATCCCCGTTGTTATTGTTGTTGTTGTGATATACACATATGCTCATCTGACTGCGACACTCTTTGATAATATTCAGGATGTTTTCGTGAAGACAGCCAGCCAGGATACCATCTTTGGTTCATGACGATGACCCTATGAGCTACGTGGCCTCAGTCCATGACCCATCATGCGAGCCCCTTTCTCCAGGTGGGCCGGTAGCAGCACCCCCACCTGTTGAGCAGTAGACAGATTCAGCGGAGTAAGATGAACTTGAGCGTAGGTTGAGCGCGATCAGAGAGTTCCAGCGGCAGAGACCGCTGAGATTCAGTGGTGAGCCAGACCCTAAGGCAGCATAGGATTGGTTAGAGATAGTGGTTTTCCACTTTAGGCTTGTGCAGACTCCGACAGATCAGAGAGTGGCTTTGGAATCCAACCTTTTTCGTGGAGTATCTTGGCGTTGGTGGATTCTGGTGACTCAGTTTCTTGACGAGTCGTCGCTTTCGTGGGTCAACTTCTAGTTGTTGTTTCATGAGGAGTATTTCCCCTCCTGCTTATGCTCCATTCGGATTCAGGAGCTCCTGCAGTGTCAGCAGGGAGGGATGATGGTGGCCGAGTATGCGGCTAGTTTCGCAGACCGTGCACTCTTTTACCCGGACTTGGTCCATGACGACAACATCTAAGCGCGGAAGTTTGAGCAGGGTCTCTGTCAAGAGATTCATTCTATCATAGTACCTTTGAACATTTCCACATATGATGGGGTGCTAGAGCAGGAACTGGTGATAGAGAGCTTCCAGTCACGTTCTAGATTTTATAGTGGCCACAGGCTGGATAGAGCTGAGACGTCTGCCACAGCTAGCGAGCGTCGGCTGACAGAACCTCGATGTAGGTGGCTTTTTGATAACTGGACTCAGGGGTGTGCTCGTACACCACGGTGGCATCATATGGAACCAGTGTAGTCCGGAGAGAGTCGGTGCTATGTTTGTGACGGGTGAGGTCATATGGAATGGGACTACCCGACCAGGCATGCGAAGAGCTTTGGGTAGACAGCAGGTGCACCACCGCAGCAGAGGCAGTGTCGTGATCGGAGTAGCACCTAGAGAGGTGGTGCTAGAAAAGGAGCAGGATGAGATGGTAGTGGGGGAAGACCTTACGAGGTATTCCCATCACCACTAGGTGGTCCACGTCAGGCTACAAGAGCTGACAGTTGGGATCACGGACAGCCGCGAGCTTTGGATATCTCCGATCCTGCAGAGCATGAGGTGATAAGAGGTACGCTATACAGCTCTTCTACATTTTTAGTAGAATTGTTAGACTCTGCGTGTGAAATTATTTTCTCTTTGATCCTTTCTTGGGTTGTTACCAGGGTGACGCAGGGCGTCGGGTGTAACCCTGTGTTGGTAGAGTAGATGGTGTGTAAACTTCCACTTTAGTCGATGGCGCTGACTCCATCACTCTCCGAGCATGTAAGAGAGTCTTGGTTGAGAGACGTTGACCTTGAAACTATGTGTGACCATATATCCTTGGGTGTTTTAACATATGGATATTCTGAAGGAGGGAATCATTAGGCCTTGATCCATGTGCGATCGGGGATTCCAGTCGCGGCATGCGACATAGGGGTTCAGCCGGGGAGGTGAGCTACCCTCGAGGGCCTTCAGGCCATTTGAGACCGTGTGAAGGAATGTTGAGGTTCCCTACCGCCTTGCCCTAACCCAAAAGTCTGCAGTTGGTGCATGATGTCTCCCGCGTGGCTTACCTGAGAATAAGTGTGTGTGCTCTTATGCACGACATCGGCAAGGGTAGACCTCGCGTGAAATAGATCAATCCTTTGGTTTGTGTGTGGTGATGCGGGACTCTGCAAAAGTTCTTTTGGGTATGGGAGAGCCAGGTGTGGGCTTAGTACCCTGAGTTGTCCTCGGTTTTTGCTTTTCAGGGATGAAAATCTTGAATTAGGGAATGATTTAAGAACCTATTTTTTGCTGTGAAAGACATAGGAAAATTCTTGATGATATTCCATAGCAACTCCTTCCGACGGCGTGCGATTCTGAGCCCCAGTGTGGCCGGAATTAAATTTTTAGTGCCTTCACACTGGGCACGCCAAATAAAAAGGTTAACCAAAAAATGGTGATATGGATCAGAGATCTGAGTGTACGGATGGGTCCATAATAGTTTTTTTACCCTAGTAATGATATAAAACATGTCGTCGCGGGACTTTTGGACCCCTTGCTCGCTATCGGAGCATGGAACAGATAAATTAAATAATTAATTTATTTGTTTAAATGGTTAAACGCAAGTATCTCTTAAACGGTGGCTTGGATTAGGAAATTGAGGGCACCATTGAGTTCGTAGCATTCCTTTTTCCCTAAGAGGGGTGTAAGTTTCACGGGCGCAGGCCGTCAGTGAAAAATGACCCCGGGGGCGTTTTCGTAATTTGGCGGCCTCGGGCGTTGAGTTCAATAACTTTCGAACAGGGCTTCAGATTAAAATTCTGAGACCTCCGTTGTGGTCGGGAGGTGGTTTTTGGCCTAGTGGAGGCTTAACCTCGACTCTTTCAAAGGATTCAGATGCGGGTTAAATTATGGGTTTAAATTAATTAAAATTTTAATTAATTCTTTTTTTATTTAAACCCTTCTTCTCCCCTCCCCTCCCTTGTTCTCCCCTGAAAAAACATCCCTCAAGGCAGCCCCCTCAAGCTCCTCCTCCATCTTTCAATCTTTGCCAGTGGCGGATCCGGCCGGCGGATCTTCGCGAAGCGTCGGGCTACGCCCCTGCTGGTTGGAGGTTTCGGTTTGCATTTTTATTTCTGAACATTTCGTTCAATTCAATTATAGTGTCGAATTGCCATAAAATTTTCTATAAAATCCCATGGTCATGTAGTATAAATTCTTCTCTTTCCGACGCCTGTTTCGAATTTGAAATCCGAGTTCGGAGGAGGCCGTAGCGCTCGTCGAAGTTTGCGGGTTTTTGAAGTTTCCAGCGGGTTTCTTTTTTTTTCGGCAAGCTCCAACGGTGGCGGCAGGGGCTTCGGCGATGGCGCGGGTCTTTCAGGCGGCGGCGGCGTTGCAGGCTTCGGCGGGTGGCTGGCTGAGGTAGAGAGGCCGAGGGAGCTGGGTGCGTGGCAGGCCTTCAGCAGAGGAGGTGGCGCTGGGTCGCGGCGGTCGTCGGCTGCAGGCGCCAGCGGGGCGTGGATCACAGGGGAGGAGGACCGGCTTCGGCCGGTCGTCGCGGCACGAATACCCGAGGTCTTTGTGACCCTGGCCAGTAGAAAAGGGACCCACACTTCGTGGGTCCCGTGGGGAAACAGCCGGACCGGCTCAGCCGGCCCGCACGGTGAACCGCGGGTCGGTTCAGGTAGTGGGTGGGCCGGCCGAATCGGCTCGGCCACCCCCTTTCGGTCCGATAAAAATTTATATCGACTCTAAAATGCAGCTCGAGTGTCGGATTCATGCACCGTCAGGGGTGACATGTTCCTTGAGTTATGCCGAGAATTTTTGGATGGTTTTGGGAATTTTTTATTCCTTAAACAAGGGGCCTCAGAGGCGCGACGCATCTTTAAGTGAATTGACGTTTTTCCGGGGGATCTTGTTTTGGATGGCGCGGACGCATCTGACATCCATTTTGATAGCAGTCAGCAGAATTCGGACCCTGGCGTTGATTTAATTCTTTCCATGGTGTTTTCGGGCATTGAAGCCAGAGTTGAGATGTGGGCCCCGCGGCCCCTCTGTTGAGATGCGCGGAGCATTCTGTAAATTTTTCATCGGACGTCAGTTCGGGGCGTGCGAGCAGTCATTTTTTGGTGTTTTTCCGAGGGAATTACATTGGTGTAATCCAACCGCTTTAATTTCCCACGCTGTTGCGGGCCCCTCGAGGCCCATTTCGGAAGTTGACTGTGATTTTCAAGCTTTATCACCAGGTGTCCATTTTGGACAAGTGAATAGTCAATCTTGTGTTCTTTTTTGAGAAGGTCGCAACGGTGCAATCCGTTCGTTGTGTTTCGGGACCGGGATTCGGGTCCCACGAAGCACCGCTCGTGTGCGGTGCGCCGGAATGCATCTTTCTTTTCGGATATCCGTTCCACTCAAGTGAGTAGTCCTTTTGACGTGTTCTCCAAAGGGGATAGCAATGGTACGATGCGCTCGATTGTTTTCAAGGCTGAGGCTCAAGATCATAGGACACCGTTCGGTCATGAGGCCGTGTTGGTGACTTTTCCGTCGGATATCAGTTTGAGGCGAGTAAGTAGTCTATCTCGCATGTTTATTCACGAGGATTACAACGGTACGATCTGTTTGGTTGGGCGGAGGCTCTTGAGCGATCTTATTAAATGTGGAAATGTGAAGGTGCCCCGTGGTGGTTCTTCTACTATGTTTGTAGCGGACCCTTCGCATGTGATCGTGTTCACTCCTGGGAGAGTGAGGTTGGTGTTTAAAGAGATGTGGTTGGTCATGACTAGGCCAATGAGGTGGCAGGTTGGAGTTGTTACATTATGCCTTCGCGTTGATGTTGGGTGTCGTCTGCACGATAGCCTTTGGGATGGAATGTGGTATACTCTGGGAGTATACGGGAATGCTTGGAGGTACATGTGGTTGTTTGTACCTGATAATGATTGTGTGTTTGGTTGGGGTTGACTAGGGCCCACACGTCGTGTGGGCCCCATGTGTGTGTTTTTTTTTTGCTTTACGTACTTTTGACCTCTCGTGATGTAGACGGTTCCTCTGTTCTCATTTGTTGACATCTTGGAAACATCCACTTACATAGAAATTCGAGGAGTAATAGGGTGCAAACAACATGGGTCCTACTTTCCGAGCACAAATATCTTCCTATCATATTCCATAACAAGCGCAAGATTGCAGAGTTTTGAAAAGGTAAGGGATGTTTGGGGAAGCTTACCCAGACTACTGCTATTAGTGCATCACGCTTCATGTGGGAATCTAAGGTCCACAAGAAGAGATAAAAATGATGTTCGTTGCAGTTACAGGGGGCTATGGACCAAGACCTAATTAATTCTTCCTCCACGGAAAACCGAATCATCATATTTCTACTGTCGATCAGGACAACTGTGGCACGATCTTGAAAACCCCATCACCTGAAAATACATCTATAAAACGCATCCATAGAAGGATGACGCTTCTTGAAATGAGAAACTAAAGTGATATTATGAAGAGCCGAAGCCTTGGTAAAATCTATAGAAGAGATCGACAATTGGGGGAAACCTACATATAAATTTGGGAACTTAGGGAAGAAAGATATTTGCAGAAAAGAGGGAAGAGAATCCAGGTTGGAGAGAGGGGAAAATACACAAGATACAGTTCCTTTATAGGATGGTGGAGGTCCCTCCCCCACCGGTGGGGGATGGACCAATGTGGACTCCATCACCATCAAAGGCTGAGAGCTATCATCGCTGAAACCCTCCCAAGCTCTTAGACTATTTAATTATGCATTGTATTTATTGCATCATAAAATTGCATACACTATCTTTTGACTAGAGTTGTTTAAGACACTGTTGGTGGTGGTCTACTGAGTCACACTCACACCCTATTTAGTACTTCTGATCATCACCTGAGTAGACTTTGTTTTTATAGGATAGGATAAGGGCATGGCCCTGGGATAGGTTTCTATTTGGGATTAGAGCATGGGAGAGGGAACCAGACGTCGTTTGGGACATGCTTAAGAGTCGATGTGTCTTTAATTTTAGTTTCATTATAAACACTTGACATTCACATTGTTGTATCATGTTTTACCTTTCAGTTCAGTATTGTATATCCTTTTTTTGAATATCATATAACATGGTATTGTTCAATTTATTTATACACATCAACACTTGGTTATTGTTGTTTTCTTCCAGTGGTGTTTTATTTTGATAAAAGAGGGTATAGTGTCCCCAAGACTAACTTACTAGACCCTTGCTTCTAGTCATAAACCTCTGGTGTTTGGGGAGGTGTTCTTGAGGTAATGTGGCCAACTAGATCGGGGCATGGTTTAGTGGCACCTGGGTCGGGACATTCCAAAGTGGTATCAGTGGATTTTTCTTTTCTTTCTTCTTCTTTTGTATTACTATTTTGGGAAAGGTTGAGAAGAGTCTTGGAAGAGTTGATTCTTGGTAATGAGATCATGTATGGGAGTTTCAAACCCATGTATGGGGGAAAATCCACGTACTTAGGGTGGAATTTTTGTGATTTTTGTTTGTTGTTATAGTTGTATATTATTTCACCTTGGGTGACGTACTTGTGGTGTGATGTGATATTTGTTTTGAAAACTACTGAATTTTGATTTGTGGCCTAAAGAGGCATGGTAATTGAGTCTCCATGCATCATTCTAGTCACTTAGGGTTGTTGTGACATGCATCATTCTAGGAACTCATGAGAAAATGGTTTATGGGTATGTTGTAGAACTTGAACTATTTTTTCCTTATTGTGAGATTGAAATAATGATGAAAAATGAGAATAAATGGGTGTCTAATGAGAACCTATCACGAACTGAATCAATCGCCACCGAAACCGGCACCAAACCTGGCCCGTGACAAGGCCCAAAATGGGTTCCTAATCCCCAAAGGCTGGCACAAGTTCCCGAGTATCATAAAATGAAAATTGGGAATGATTTACTCGAGTTTATATACATAAAACAACAAAAGAATCCAATGAAACAAATTTGGATTTTTCAAACCGAACAATGTTTTAAAAAAATTCAGAACTAAATTACATAGTCAAAAAAACTGACCAGGACTATAAAAAAGATAAAAAACCAAAAAAAGAACATCCCAAGAACCTCAAAATGGCAAGAGGCATTTCCCTCAATCCATCTCCACAACAACACATCATGAATGACCGGTGAAAACCCGAACTGTTGGCACAAAAGTTGTACCTAAACCTGTGACGACAAAAAAAATAACAAAGTCTAATTACACCCAAGGGTTTAAGTAGGGTGTGATCCAATACCCAGTAGGATACCACCACTAATAGATTCCATGTTATAGACATTCAAAGACGAAAATCATGCATTTTTTCAAAAACATGTAATTTCAAGTTACAATTTCTAAAATATGCAACTTAATAAAAATGAGTTTTCAAGTGGGACAATTTAAAGAATAAACACTTTTAATATAAATTCAAAATCTAACTAATTTTTTTCAGCCAAATATACAATATGTCAATGGTAATTGTAAAGGATCTAATGAGCAGAAGTAATAGGAAATAACCCCTAGGCACTAGCTAGCTGTGGGTCCCAGGTACCTTGTATCTCGGTGAGAGTAACAACAAAGAATATCCATTATCGTGCATGAGCCACTAGTAGGGAACATACCCATAACCTAGGGGTCCCCAACCATCATCATCATAGTTTAGTTGGAGTTTTAAGAGTCAATCATGCTAAGTGAAACTGAGGCCAGACCCCACAGATTCACTAGCATAGTAGTACACATCCACCCCCCTAGATACCAAGGATTTCCCTTTGTGCTCAAACAAATTCAACAAGAAAAGAAATATATTTTTCACATGAAAATATCACTTACACATCACACATTAACCAAACATCCCCATGTACATCTCACAAGTCACAAATTCCACTTTTCATTCAAATGCATTTTGAAATCAAACTGACACCAAAATAGCCCACAACACTTTTTGCATAACATTCACAATTCAACACATCCTTTAAAAATTTTATAAAGTCCCTCCAAATATGATAAGCATCACATAACATCCCACTCACATGTTTCATAAAGTCCTTTTTATAAACAAAATCCATTTTTCACATCACACTCACACAAACGTCCCACATTACGTTCACACCTGTTTCACATTTCAGTAAATCCATTAAACATTTTTAGAAAACATTTCCAAGAGGATACACATCACATGACATACCTATTAACATTTAAAATGGTCCATTTGAAAGTATAAATAATCCAAAACAGTTTTCCAATATTGTTTCACCTCTTACATAAATCATTAAACCATTCAAAACTTTCATAAAATAATTCTAAAGAGTACACCAAATATTTTCACATAAAACCCATTTCAAAACTGTATTTCAAGGACAAAATCACACCAATAAAAATTAAAAAAAATAAATGGAATCCCCAAAAACATTTATTAAACTACTCACCAACTGTTATAAAAACACCTCAAACAATACAACAAAACATCCACTTGAAAAGCACACGTTTTCAAAATCACTTTCAAGAAATACGATAAGGTTTTACACCTTAAACCCATTAAAAAAACACTTTAAAACCTAATGTCACACCAATACCCTACCAAATCACAATTTTCATCCCAAACAAGATTTATTAAACAAATTTCAAATGTTATAAAACACACCCAAACAATACCCAAAGGGTTACACATGAAAAACCCCCAATTTTAAGCTAAAATGAAACTATAAAAATAAATGCTTAACCAAATCAAACATAAACAGATTTCACACCGCACAAAGTATATTAAGAACATTAATAATAAGTAATTCAAGAAAACTAACTCATCTTGAAATGATTACACATGGAATCACCTACATTTTATGTCGAAACCCTAAAAACGTGGTGTGAAACATCAACCGCACCACCGCCGCACCTCAAGGAAGATAAATCCAGACCTAGAAAAAAATATTTAACCAAAAAAGACACCAAATAAAACCCTAGGTTCGAACCTCAACTTCTGGACATGAGGAACTTCATGAAAGGGTGAATGAAACCCTAAGGAAGGGGAAGAAATCATGGAAAGAAACACTTACATGAAACATATTTAATCTAACGAACCAAATACACCCAAAGGTTGAATCTCCAAGCAACCAAACCTGATATGGAGTCTCTAATTGGGATGATAAGGTCATGTGGGGACTGAAATGGGGGGAAAAGAGTGAAAATTAAAATATTTATGAAAGAATCAACTTACCTTTTCAAATCTGGACGATTTGAGGAACCCTAAGAAGTTTGTCCCTAATTTGCGATTCCTAAGAGCTCCAAAGAGGGGATAAAGAGTCGGGGGCCACGTCAGGGTGTAATTGTATCGTTTGAGACTTAGAATCACCGAAAATACCTAATATTGAAAGCATTATTAAATAAATAAAATTCAATTTTCAAACTGGATATGGGATTCTGGGCAGGCCCAATCCCTTAAATAAAAACCAAAGTAAACATTGGTTATGGATTTAGAAAGGCTCTAAATTTTAATTGTGGTGTTAATATATTAGGTGAGTACATTTAGGAGTTTTAATGAGTGAAAAATATTAAGAAATGAAAAAATTATAAATGAAACAAAATTTATTTTTAAATATGGAATTGGGCTCACAGTTTGGCCCAATTCATGAAAACTCACCTATTCTCCCTAAAACCTTTGGAAACCCCCAAAATAAAGCATTAATGGAAATTAAAATAAAAATACATTTAAAATAATCTATTTATGTGACAATTCTCCCCACCATGAAAAATTTCCGCCTCGGAAAGTCACAACAAGGCTAAAGCAACAACCAAACCCAACTGAGAAACCAAGAGGCACACCCTTGCCAGGTCTCTCTCCCAAAGGCCAAAACACCTCCAGTGATCAATGAATAAAGGAATACTCTCATAGACCAAACTTACACCGCTTTCCTGAAATAATTAAGCACATTCAGGTATTATCCCAAATGAAAATGCCTCAAACAAAATCTGAACAATACTCAATCAATTTACCCAAATGAACAACAACATCAAACAAGGTTACACTTAACCTACTATGACAAAACCATTGGGTACTATCCAATATCAATGTTTACCCAAGGAAGATGTAGGTAGTTAGATATCTCTGAATGATAATACTTACTTCTCAGACAAGACCAATGATAAATCTGAGTTACTCGTATGAAGAGACACAAATGGGCTCCCCACCATAAGAGACAACTTAAATTTTTTCCGGAGACAGAATCAAGACACTAATAGGGGGATGCCCAAACAAAATCCCTTGTAAAAGGGGTATACATCCATTACAAATTTACAAAATAATATGCTAGATAACCATAGTGGGTTTCCCCACCACATGAACCAACCATCTTAACCGACCGACGTGGTCCGACATGAAAAGACCCCAAAATTAAGGAGTTGGGATGGTCGCACAGTTTGGGAAACTGTGCGATAACTATGTGGATCCTTATATCTTCATGGTTATTTTTTTTTGTTCATGGTTAGAACAAACCATGTGAAAACCGTCTGCTCAACTTTTCTAGCCAAATTTCCAACCATTCTCCAAAGACTCAATGGAAACCAAAGGGGGAGGGAATAACATTGTGTGATGACATGGGTACAAGACCCTCCACCTATTTCCACTGAACGGGAAAAACAGAAAAAATATGATGAAACCATAGGTTTAAACACTTAATATATTTCATACTGAGGATAGGACTTTGTACAAGGGTTTAAACGACAATTGGGTTTCCCCTGACAATGCGCCAGCTTCTCTCTGAGACCTATGGCTGGAGCTCAAAATATTGAAGCATCTTCGGCCTCACAGTTAGGCTGTGGAAACCCCTATGTGAAACTTCTTCTTTCGGTTCCACAAACAACTACACCGCATACCCCAATGGGTTCATAATGACATAACATACTCCATAACTCACTTTACCAAAATCAAACATTTCACCGAAACAAGGGATCAGAAGATGCACACACATCGCACCTTGTTTCTTTGGGTGAGAAACAATAGAAGGGCATGACACGTATAAACACCTTCCTCTAAGATAGAGGATTTGATTTTTTTTCCAAGGGAGACATACTCCCAACATAACAGAGAACCTTAGAGTATTGTGCGACCTTCACCTTTACGGTCAAATGAGCACACAACATCATAATGTGTCACTGAACATGACCCTTGCGATTGATAGAAACAATACATGGAACGGGACCATATGCCAAGTCCCTAAACAACAGACAAGTCCAAAAATTGGACACAATAGCCTCTCATGACCAAAATCCCAAAATTAGTGGTTTAATAATAACTCATGCCTCATAGAAACTATAAATAACCCATAGGCCCTCTTAGACACCATCAAGACACACATCCACACTAACAACCAAAGAACACTTCCACCTTCGATGAATCAGGAAACGTAAGAAACTAAGGTCTCTTTCAACCTTCAACAAGCACCATCCCACTACTAGAGGATCAAAAAATCAACGAAATGAATGGGTGTAGACCCAATCAACAATGATCGATAAAATATTATTTATATTGATCAACTGGAGGATTTTCCAATGGAGAAACAATACGGGTTAGACTTCAGTTGTGCATTAACCCTTAATGGGGGCGTACCTTATCCAATGACAGAACCCAAGTACCCGACCAAGCTGGTCCATTGGTCAAAACATTCCACAAACCAGATCCAAACATATGAAGGGAAGCACCATAAAGGCATCCCAAAACATTTTTCAAAATATACCACTAACCGTCCCTACAACACAGCTTACCGACCAAACACAAAACCAAAACACAGTTCAAACAGGAGGGGTTCTTGGACTCAAAACATCCCACAACATCAACATTTTCAAAAACCCATAATACAAACCATACCAAAATTTTCATCAAGAAATCATGTTTTTCTTTAAAACCATTTCATTGAAAACAAACGGTTTAGCAGTAACCGTATCCACCAATGGTGCCCCATGGGCCTCACACATGCATGTTTTTGTGCCACACCGGGCACCCTCCTCATATCCGTCCCGACACTCATCCAGTCATTCCATCAACCATCCATCATCCCATATAACCCCATGCATGTGGTCACTCACAGAAATACAAAAAGGTTAAAACAAAGATTCTTTCCACATTTCATAACCAAAACGGTCAACCAACACATCCTTTTTTCTCAAAACTACTAACCAGGAGATCCAAATACCAATTCAAATATTACTAAAAATTTTAGAAAGACACATCCATTTATAAAAGAACTCAATTTCATGTTATTCACATCACTTTTATAACATCTCATCCCAAAAAAAACACTCTATGATAGTTTAGAAAACACTATTGGAAACATTTTTTCAAAACCAACTTCAGTATAGTTTCTACTTTCAAAAGAGGTGTAAGCACACTATTTTCCATTTCAAAATAATTTTGAATATTCAATTCCACTATTTCATAAATCAAACAATTCCGTATTTATTTGAAAATCATTTCACAAAAACTTTACACTTCTTAAAACCAAGTCACTTTAAAACCAAACTTCCATGATTTCAAAACTAAAGAACACAAGACAATGTGAGAGGAAACTAGTTCCAGTGGATTACTTTGACATATGGTTGGCGCCTATATTCGAATCACTTCATTGTCATAGAGAGTGTTCTAGGGAATATCCCCAACTCCACATGGCTTGCCAGGCCCTGCGAGCTTACTGAGACCATTAACCCAACTCTCTTTTCATTTCCCCTAATCATCATTAAACCAAGAAAACTAAAGGACTCTGAAAGGTCCCGACTTCCCCTGGAGCCTTCAATCCCATTATGAGGTGTGGTGATCATCCACACTACTCAGAACTCAAATTCGAAGTCCTGACAATTTTAACTCTATACTATCCCGATTGTTCCTCAAATAACATGACCCAAAGAGAGCGAACATGCTCTGATGCCATTTTGTCACGAACCGAATCGATCACCACCGAAACCGGCACCAAACCCGGCCAGTGACAAGGCCCGAAGGGCATTCCCGATCCCCACTGGCTGGAACAAGTTCCTAGGTATCATAAAATAAAAATTGGGAATGATTTACCCGAGTTTATAAACATGAAACAACAAAAGAATCCAATGAAACAAATCTGGATTTTTCAAACCAAACAATGTTTTAAAAAAATTCAGAACTGAATTAAATAGTCTAAAACAACTCACCAGGACTATAAAAAAGGTACAAAACCAAAAAAATAATAGCCCAATAACCTCAACATGGCAAGAGGCATCGCCCTCAAGCCATCTCCACAACAACACATCATGAATGACCGGTGAAAACCCAAACTGTTGGCACAAAAGTTGTACCCAAACCTACGACAACAAAAATAACCAAGTCTACTTACACCCAAGGGTTTAAATAGGGTGTGATCCAATGCCCAGTAGGATACCACCACTAAGAGATTCCATGTGATAAACATTCAAAGATTAAAAGCGTGAAAGTTTTCAAAAACATGTAAATTCTAGTTATAATTTCTAAAATATGAAACTTAAAAAAACGAGTTTTCAAGTGGGCTAATTTAAAGAATCAACACTTTTATTATAAATTCAAAAGCTACCGAATTTTTTCCATCCAAATATACTTTATTCCGACAGTAAGTATAAAGTATCTAATGAGCACAAGCAATAGGAAATAACCACTAGGCACTAGCTAGTTGTGGGTCCCAGGTACCTCGTATCTCAGTGAGAGTAACCACAAAAAATATCAATAATCATGCACGAGCCACTAGTAGGGAACATTACCATAACCTAGTGGTCCCCAATCATCATCATCATAGTTTATTTAGAGTTGTAAGCATCAATCTTGCTAAGTGAAACTAAGGCCAAACCCCACAGATTCACTAGCATACTAGTACACGTCCACCCACCTAGATACCCGGGATTTCCCTTTGTGACAAAACAAATTCAACAAGCCAAGAAAAATAGTTTTCACATGAAAATATCACTTCCACATCACACATTAACCAAACATCCCCATGTACATCCCACAAGTCACAATTTCCAATTTTCATTCAAATGCATTTTGAAATCAAACTGACACCAAAATAGCCCACAACACTTTTTGCATAACTTTAACAATTCAACACATCCTTTAACAATTTTATAAATCCCCTATGAATATGATAAACATCACATAACATCCCACTCACATGTTTCAAAAAGTCATTTTTATAAACAAAATCCATTTTTCACATCGCACTCACACAAACGGCCCACATCACGTTCACACCTCTTTCACATTTTAGTAAATCCATTAAACATTTTTATAAAACATTTCCAAGAGGTTACACATCACATGATAGACCTATTCACATTTAGAATGGTCCATTTAAAAGTATAAACAATCCAAAACTATTTTTCAATATGGTTTCACCTCTTACATAAATCATTAAACCATTCAAGACTTTCGTAAAACAATTCTAAAGAGTGCACCAAATCTTTTCACATAAAACCCATTTCAAAACTGTATTTCAATGAAAAAATCACACCAATAAAAATTCAAAACATCAATGGAATCCCCAAAAAAAATTATTAATCTACCCCCAAGTGTTATACAAACACCTCAAACAATACCACAAAATATCCACTTGAAAAGCACATGTTTCTAAAATCACTTTCAAGAAGTACAATAAGGTTTTACACCTTAAACCCATTAAAAAAATCTTTAAAAACTAATGGCACACCAATGCCCTAAAAATCAGAATTTTCAGACCAAACAAGATTTATTAAACAAATTTCATATGTTATAAAACACACCCAAACAATACCCAAAGGGTTACACATGAAAAACACCCAATTTTAAGCTAAAATGAAACTATAAAATTAAATGCTTAACTAAATAAAACATAAATAGTTTTCACACCACACACAGCATATTATGAACATTCATAATAAGTAATTCAAGCAAAATAACTCATCTATAAATGATTACACATGGAGTCACCTACCTTTTATGTCGAAACCCTCAAAACATGGTGCGAAACATCAACCGCACCATCGCCGCACCTAAAGGAAGATAATTCCAGACCTAGACCAAAATATTTGACCAAAAAGACACCAAATCAAACCCTAGGTTCGAACCTCAACTTCTGGACATGAGGAACTTTATGAAAGGGTGAAGGAAACCCTAATTAATGGGGAGAAATCAAGGAAAGAAACACTTACTTGAAACATCTTGAATCAAACAAACCAAATACACCAAAATTTGAATCTACAAGCAACCAAACCGGATATGGAGTCTCTAATGGGGATTATAAGGTTATGTGGGGAATGAAATGGGGGAAAAGAGTGAAAATTAAAAGATATATGAAAGAATCAACTTACCATATCAAATCTGGATGATTTGAGGAACCCTATGAATTTCGTCCCTAACTTGCGATGCCTAAGAGCTCCAAAGAGGGGAGAATGAGGCCAAGGTCGGGGCTGGGTGTAATGGGCTCGTGTGAGACTTAGAATCACCAAAAAATACCTAATATTGAATAATTTATTAAATAAATAAAATTCATTTTTAAAACAGGATATGGGCTTCTGGGCAGGCCTAATCCCTTAAATAAAAACCAAAATAAACCTTGGTTATGAATGTCTAAAGGATCCAAATTCTAATTTTGGTGTTAATATATCAGGGGAGGACACTTAAGAGTTTTAATGAGTGAAAAATATTAAGAAATAAAAAATTTATAAAAGAAGCAAAATTTATTTTTAAATCTGGAATTGGGCTCACATTTTGGCCCAATTCATGAAAACTCACATATTCTCCATAAAACATTTGGAAACCCAAAAAACAAAGAATTAATGGAAATTAAAATAAAAATACATTTAAAATAATCTATTTATGTGAGAGAACCTTTATTAATAAAATGAGTATGATTAATTAATTAATTAATGAATTAATTAATTTGAGATAATGAGATTAATTGATGGTTTAATTAATTAATGACAATGTATGTACCCTTTTTAACCAAGACCATGGAGTATTATGGTTAAGGGTAGTGATAAGGCCTCGGTGTTGATGGTGTGGTGAAACAAAGTGTAAAAGGACATGTTGAAACTTGTTGTGTTAGTTTCTCCTCTTATGTAAATGTTTTAAGGTTTTGTTATGAGACCTATGGCATGTGTTTGGGTTTGTACAGATATGCCTCCATGACACTTTTTGAGAGGGAGACCAAGGGGTATGGCCTAGAACAAACTTCTAGACATGAAAATTGAGGCAAAAATGCTGCATGCTGAGGAGGAATGGGATAAGTTCTTATAGAACTTCTCTCATTTCATGAAATTCATGGGGAGAGACCCAGGGTGGGTTCTAAAAAGCATGTCTAAGTTGACAAGGGAGTTTCAGTTGTAGCACCCTCCTACTTTTACTACAAAGGGTGGACCTAAGGGGATTGAATTATATATTTAATCCATAGTGATTATAATTTACCATTTGGATACATTGGATGAGAGGAGGGTCAAGTTGACTGCTTATAGGCTATGGGGGTCAGAAAAGCACTAGTGGGACCGCCAAGTACAATCTAGACAGACTGATGATATTTTATAGAAGGACTTTCTGGAGAAGTTCTTCATGCACTTCTATCTAGAGATTCTGAGACAAGATAAGGCTTCATATTTTCTTCATATTACCCAAGAAAGCATATCTGTAATGGATTAATCGGAATATTTCATAGACTTACAGTGTTTTGCTCCAACTTTGGCAGTAGATGAGGCTTCTATGGAAAAATGATTTCAGGACTGACTTAGGTGTGAAATTAAATCCCAGGTGAATATATTTAGGCTAAATAAGTTCTTAGAATTGGTTAATTGGGCTCTCAATTTAGAGTGTAACCAAAAGGAGGCTTCCAATTCTTGACAGGTAGATATCACTGGATGATTATGGAGTGTGTCTTCTAAGAGAAGTAAGTGTCGTTATGAGAAACTTAGTCAGGATAGTTGAGAGAAAGGTGGTTAGTCGAGAGGAATAGTTTCACCAGATCTTATACATGTTCTTTTTCACCAGTGCGATAGAATGGGACACTATCATACACATTATACTTTACCACCAGTGGAGTTCTAGTTTTGTGGAAAGATGGGGCACCTATAGAAGTTTTGTAGGAATCATGGACAATTTGGTGTTGAGCGAGCATCTTCTTAGAGTGAGAGTGTGGGAATGGGGTCTTCTACACCATATAGGAATGGCAGCTGGAGTTCTATTGGAAGAGAAGTTAGAGGTAGTGGACATGGTGCTTTAGGGTATGAGCACCCGTATCAGAAGAGTGGTGAAACTCAAGGGGGTCAGACGACGCCATAGGGAAGAGGGGAAGGATAGTTACATGCATTGTACCCTAAACTTGTGGAGAGCAAGGCTATTCCATCGATATTGAGAGGTATTATTCTAGTTTATTATACTTTAGCTAGTTCTTTGTTTGATACTGGTTCCTCTCATTCCTTTATATCTTTAAATCTTGCTAATGGTTTTACCCTAGAGGTGGATTCTGTAATAGGGGTGATGAATATCGATACACCATTGGGAAAATGGTCTAGGGATATTTGTTTGTGCAAGAAATGTTCACTAGAGATTGGAGAGTATAATTTTCTTTGGTATATCTATGTTATTGATATAACAGGATTTGATTTGATTATGGGTATGGACTGGCTAGTCGTATACAGATCCCAGATATATTTTTACCACAAGAGAGTAGCCTTGGTATCTTATAAGTGTTAATATTATGTTCATCATGGATAATGGGATATCCATGAAGGCTGATCTATTCCAATTACATAGAAACTGGTAGAGATCACAAACCAGGTCTCTAGTATTTTTCAAGATTATGGGAGTGGTAGGAAAGACATCCTTCCACCAGTAGTAAAATTGTTTTAGGATGTATTTTTTGATGAAGTTTTAGAGTTACATGGAATTTACTATTGAGATCATGATGGGGTCTGATCTGGTATCTATTCCACCTTAAAAAATGGCACTGACGGAGCTTCAAGAGCTTAAAATGCAGTTGGAGGAGTTTTAGGATAAAGGTTTTATCCATAAAAGTACCTTTCCTTGGGGATCACCTATCTTGTTTGCAAAGAAGGCTAACAAGAGTTTACGTTTCTGTGTTGATTACCGTAAGTTGAATAAAATGAACATGAATAACGGATATCCTCTTCTATGTATCGATGATCTATTTGACTAGCTGGAGGGGGCTTTTTTGTTCTCAAAGATTGATCTGAGATCAGGGTATCATTAGGTGAGAGTTCAGACTTCTAATATACGAAGAACTGCTTTCAAAAGTAGGTATGTCCTTTATGAGTTTATTGTAATGACATTTGGGTTGACAAAATCTCAAGAAGAATTTATGGCCTTGATGAATAGGATATTTCATCCATACATATATTAGTTTGTGGTGGTGTTTGTGGATGAAATATTGGTGCACTCTATGACTCATGACAATCATGCCCAACATCTCAACATCGTCCTGGGTACACTAAGAGAGACTCGGCTATACGCCAAGCTATCTAAATGTTAGGTTTGGATTGATAGGGTAAACTTTTTTTGGAACATCATCTCAGATGAAAGTGTGGCATTGGACCCAGAAAAAGTAGAGGTAGTTATTTCTTAGGTTCAACCCAATAATTTTTTTTGATATTTGAATCTTTTTGGGATTGGATGGAAATTACAGGAGGTTCATCTAGGATTTTTACTGATTGGTAGAACTGCTTTCATTTTTTGACAAAGAAAGGGATAAAGTTTGATTTTATAGAAGAATGCAAGAATTATTTCCAGGAGTTGAAGAAGTTATTAACATCGACACCAATTTTAATCTTACCTGAGTTGGGTGAGGAGTACACGGTGTATTGTGATGATTCTGGGATCGGACTTGGAGTTGTGTTGATGCAAGTGGATCGATTTGTTGCTTACAGGTCTCGGTAGTTGACTCCACATGAACGGAATTACCCTATGCACAACCTCGAGTTGGAAGTAGTGGTTTATGATCTCAAGAGTTGGTGACACTATAATTTTGTTGAAAATTTTATAGTTTTTACGAATCACAAAATCTTCAAGTATATATTTTCACAGTGGGACTTGAATCTTTGACAATGAATATGGGTAGATTATATACAGTCCTTTGATTTTGAATTAGCATATACACTAAAAAAGGGGAATAGTGTGGTTGATTCTTTGAGAAGGAAAAATCAAACTCAGTTGATACATGAGTCAAGTGCAGAGTGGAAGACGATGACTTTTCTAGTGAAAATACTTGTGGTGGTTCAAGAGAGTCAGGATAGGATGACTTTGGTTTTTGTAGCAGTGGAGTAAACACTCTTGAGAAGGATTAAAGACATACAGTATGAGGATCCACAGTGTTTATCCTTAAGGGAAATCATTAAAGGTGGGTAGACATCATCAGGCTGGATAATAGATGAGGATGGGATCTTCTATGAGAAAAATAGGGTCAGTGTGCCTATGAGTCTTTGAGTGGAACTCATGCAAGAATTTCATTCCTCAAAGTGGGTGGTACATCCTGGGATAACAAAAATGAACCATGAACTATGACGATAGTTTTTGTGGAAAGCTATGAAAAAAGATATAGTAGGGTATTTAATTAGATTTTTCACCTATCAGCAGGTGAAGGTAGAGCATCAATGACCTGTATGCCTATTGCAGTCGTTTCCTATTCCAGAATGGAAGTGGGATGACGTGACTAAAGAGTTAGTGGTAGGTCTTCCAAATATACATAGGAAGAATGATTCTATTTGGGTTGTTATGGATTGACTAACAAAGGTAGCCCATTTCTTACTTATTAGGGAAACATTACAGTAGAATAATTGGGAGAAATGTATGTATGGGAGATAGTTTGTTTGTATGGGGTTCCAAAAACTATAGTTTTATATCGTGATTTGTAATTTAATTCACGATTCTGGCAGGGCTTACAGAAGTTTCTTGGTACACAGGTTTTTTTATGTATGGACATCCACCCACAGATAGATGGGAATTCAGAGCATACCATACAGGTATCAGAGGATATGTATCAAGCATGTGTACTTCCCTTTGGTGGTTCTTGGGAGAAGCACTTGGATTTAGTAGATTTCACATATAATAACAGTTATTAAGAAACTATACATATGGCACCATATGAGTCACTTTATGGTCAACCTTGTAGATCACCGCTATGTTGGTTAGAGGCGGGTGAGTCGGAGCTATTGGGACTAAGTCTCATTCAGGAGACATAAGATAAAGTGAAGTTAATTCAGAAAGCTATGGCTTCGGTCCAGTGTAGTTGAAGTCATATGATTATATATGGAGACAACCCCAAGAGTTTATAGAGGGTTATCATGTATTCCTTCGGGTATCTCCTAGATTGGATCACCACAGGATATGGAGGTAGGGAAAGTTGGTGCTGAGGTTTTTAGAACCATTTGAAGTGCTGTAGAGAATCGGTCCAGTGGCATACCGATTATCCCTTCCACAGAAATTCAGTGCTATGCATGATGTTTTCCATGTGTCACAACTACAACGGTATCACCCTAACCCTTCCCATGTTATTGATGTAGAAGAGTTTGACATTGAGATATATGTGTCCTTTGAGGAGTATCTGATACATGTGTCAGGTTGTAGTGATAAAGTGTTACAGGGAAAGATCATGTTGTTAGTTCATGTGTTACAGAAACATGGAAGTGTTCAAGAGTAAAATTGGGAATGAAAAGCAGAAATAAGGGCTCAATGGCCCAATCTTTTTGGCTCAGAATATTAGATAAGTTTGGGAGTGCTGCTTGAGGATGAGTTGTTGTAAGGTGAAGAGATTGTAAGATCTTGGCCTTTTCTGAAGTCATATCAGGCACATCTTCTGGTACTTTTTGAGGTTTTTAAGTAATTTTGTTTTCAAGTAGTGTCTTGGGGAGCATTTGAGTGAATTTTTTGGAAAAAATAATGGATAGTGGGTTATGCACAGTTTGTACACGGTTTGACAAACCGTGCAACTAAATCATTCAAAACTTACAAACCTGGACAGAGAGGTCTGACCAGTTTGAAAACCCATGTGACTAAACTATTCCAGCGATGTAAACCTAGATAAACAAGTCCACATGGTTGGCGCAAGATTTTCCTTTACCATTCACCCCTACCTAGGAAACTGTAAGCATAGAATTAATTTTCCAAACATCTATTTTAAAACAACCTGAACCCCACAGGACTGCCATATTTCAACATTGGCTCAATCTTGACAAATTCTAGGTGATACAAGATACTTCTAAAGGGATTCCAAGGTGATTTGAACATCGTTCTTTGAGATGGAAATCCCATATTGAAGATCATCGCTCTTCCTTGTAAGTGGATTTCATCCCATTGCTACTCACATTCATTCCACTATCTTTCCTTGAACTTTTCATGGAATATCTCCACTGTTTCTATGGATCTAAACCTTTGAGTGGATATCTAGATCTAGGATTTTGTATCTAGATCTATAATTTCTAGATCTTTATGCCCTTGATCTTAGTTTTTGGTTTAGGGATTTATATGTAAATATTGATTGACAATGTTGTGCCACTGGTATTTTGGGGATTTCCGTTGGGATAACATACAACAATAAAATAAGCTAGGTGGTTGAAATCAAACTTCTATAGTCATGGATTTGATATGTGAATGTGATTTTATGAATTTTCTAGCTTCCCTTGATAATTTATTTCCTAAATTGGAGTAATTAGGAATGTGGAATTGAATTTTGATTGCCTTAGTTATTAATAGATAATTGAATCATTGAACAAACGAAGGGGGGTTTCCCAAATAGATATTTTTTTGAAGATTTGTTTTGGGTTGAGATATTTTAATTGAGATATTGAATTGACTATGTTAAGATAAGTAATTGGAGGAAATTAATTTTGAAATGATATTTGGCTATGTAAGATAATTAATTGTGGGAACTAATTATGTTCCATGATGTTGATCAAAGATATTTAATTGTGATAATTAATTAATAAAAGTTAATATTTGATATGTATAATTAATTATGAAGAATTAATTATGGAATAATAATTGTGTTGATTGATTAATTAATTTATGAATTAATTAATGGGTTATTTGTTTAGTTAATTGTTGAGTTAACTAATAACCTTTGAAATTGTTAACTAATCGTTGGATTGGTAATGTAATGATGTGGTTAATTCTTATGAATTAAAGAATGATTAAATGGCTGATATTCTGGGGTGCTAGGCATGATGACCTACACTGAATGAGAAATGGGGTGCTAGACATGGAGTTCTAGACCGATTAGAAGTTGTTACTTGGACATGGTGTTGCTCCCCAATAGTTATCCAAGATTGATATTTTAGGGTTTTGGGCATGACGACCTACACCAAATGATATTTTGGGGTGCTAGTCATGACAACCTACACCGAATAAGATTTTGGGGTGTTAGGCATGACAACCTACATTGAATTAGATTTGGGGTGATTGAAATGAAGTTAAACACCAAATGAATTATAATAAGGAATGGTGATTCGAATGGGAAGCATGAATTGAAACTGTGTCTAATGTGGTGATTAATGATTAAATCATAATTTCATAAGTGTTTAATTATACATTGTATTTATTGCTTCATAAAATTTCATACACTATCTTTTGATTGGAATTGCTTTAGACACCATTGGTGGTGTCCTAATAAATCATACTCACACCCTATTTAGGACGCTTGATTAGCATCTTAGTAGACTTTTTTGTTGCAGGACAGGATACAGAAAGACCCTAGGATAGGTTTCTGTTTGGGATGGGAGCATTAGAGAGGGAACCAGATGTGGTTCGGGACATACTTTGGAGTCGTTGTGTCTTTACTTTTAGTTACATTGTAGACACATGGAAATCCCACTATCATAGCATGTTTTACCTTTTTGTTGAGTATTTTTTCCTTGTTTAGAATATAATACTACATGGCATTGATCTGGTTATTTATACGCTTTTTCACTAGGTAATTGTTTTTTTCTTCTATTGGTGTTTTATTCTGATAAAAGAGGGTATAGTCTCCCCAAGACTAACTTACCATACCCTCGCTGCTAATCGGCACCCTCTTTCATAAAAAGATGTGCGCTTGAGGGCATGTGTCCAACTAGCTTGGGGAACCATTTAGTGGCACTCGGGTTGGGATATCACATAGAGGAAAACAAATGTGCTCCCCCATAGATAGGTAGATTTTATAAAACTAAGTAACCTTCTGAGAAATATACTTTTCAAAAATGGATGATTCAGGTTGATATGGATTCTTAACATACCCCTTTCATATCTTCATATACCTTTCAAAAGGATACATCCAATGTAGATATATAGGTCCACAAATCGTTATTTCTCAAACCAAATGAACCACTAAATGATCCATTATATCAAGAAAAGATGGAGGAAAATAAATTTCTAATTAAAAAAGTATATAAATTTCTTCATTTTTCAAAATATTCAAAGAATTCAGATCCATATTCATATTACAAATTGAATTTAAAAAATAATACACCTTCATGATAGTATTTCTGATACAGATGAGAAATATTCCATGTAATGCAACCAGTAGTAGTTGTTTCATCGTGATGTGGAAATCATAAGATTTAATACCTATCAACTTCAAATCCTTCAAAAAAAATACATTTGAAGAATAACCCATCATCACTTTGAAATCATGAAGACACTAAAAAACTAATTTTATCCCTCTTGGATAATTTATGAAAAGCCGAGGGAAGAAATTTTCACCTTCCATTAAAAGAGGGATATAACTCGAAACATATTTCCATTTACAATAAGTCTAATATTTCATTCAACCCATCTTTATAATCATTCTTTTAATATCTAAAAATGTTTCAATCAATATATCACATATATTCTTCTCTATGTGCATGGTATAAATTTTATGTTCAACCTCATGATATCTCAAATATGGTAGTTCAAAAAATATTGAATGCTTCTTCCAAATATTTCTATCATTACCAGATTTATGTTTCTTTCCAAATGTCACATCAAGTTTTTCACCCTCTCAAAATATTGTTCAGTGGATAAAGGTTTTAGAGAAATATAAAATTTTTATGATCAATTTGATTACTTTTTTAATCTTTTATAAAATTGATCCATAGATACAAACATTCAATGACACATGTATACTATTTTTCTCACTACTAGAAAATGGACCTATCCCCATGGTTCTTCAAAAAACCATGGGTATAGGGTACCCTGTACCCACGGTTTTCGAAAACCGTAGGTAGAGAGATTATATAGAAACCTATACCCACAGTTTTCCAAAACAGTGGGTATTGGTGTTTTTTTCAGAATACCTATACCCACGGTTTAGCCAAATTGTGGGTATAGCTTTCCTGCAATATGGTGGGAAAAAAATTGTGGGGGAAGAAAAATATTTGGTGGAAATATGGTTTTCATTAATATAATTACAAACATACACAACTAATTACCAAAAGTATTTGCAGCTTGGTTGGTCGGGTATCTTGTTGTTTGAGTGGATCCACTGTTCGAATCTCGCTGAATTTGTTTTTCTAATAACTTTCTTGTAATTAATATAAGTAAATAGATGCTTGAGTAAATTAACAATATTCCCGCAGCTTAGTTGGTTCGGTGACTTACATCCTGCAACTGGTGCTGTGTTCGAATCACGCCATTCTCCTTTTTAGATATGCGGTTATATTATAATATTAATATAGATATATACTTATATATCAAACGCGTTGAAAGCTCAGTTGGTCAGAAAGGTGCACGTCCAGTTGAGGCGTTCCGTATTCGAATCCCGCGAAATCCATTTTTGGAATATAAATACCCACGGTTTTCAAACCATGGGAGCAGTGGTGTGCCACGCTGGGTACATCAGGGTGCCGCACTGTGACATCCCTATACCCACGGTTTTCCCAAACTGTTGGTATAGCCTCAGACCCCTATTGTGATGCCTCTCAGCCCCACGATTCCCCAAACTGTGGGTATAGGTTATACCCACAGTTTTGAACCATGGGTATAGGCCGTATTTCCCGTAGTGTCTCCCATTATTCAATTGATAATATGAAGTCTGTTGTTCGAAAATTAGACACACTTTATTACCCTTCACTCTATATCCAGAAAAATTTACATAAACTTAGAAGTCATTTATAGTGAACATAATAATTTCATGAAGTTTAAAATATCCCATTTTATAAGAATAATACACTCTAATACCATATTTCTATGAGAGTTTCAAATCATCATTTAATGGTGATAAAAAACATCAATATCATTTTTGATTTCTTTGGTCTAGATATCATTAAAATCAACATTACATATTTGTGCTTCATACAAAATTCAGGAGATAAGTTGTAAATTACCAATAAAATAGGACATTTTCTATGTATGCTACTAAGAATTTGATATTGATTCATTATATCCATGAACAATCCAAGTCTGATATTTCTATCTTCATTTCTGAATGTAGGAAATTTGTTGTCAATTTTCACCCAATATGGAAAATAAACTAGATGACGTATTTTTTCATCACATATCCACTCATCAAAATGTCATCTTAACCTTTTTGAATCATGTGATTTAGAAAATAAATGTTTCAAAAAAGGAATTATAGGAAGATAGCAAAATACCTTGGTAGGGGTCTCTGTAACCTCTAAATCATCCTGTGATATTTTTTTAAAACTTATACCGTGATGTCCCACATTTAAGACACTATGAAAAAAAATCATATTCTTTCCTATATAGCACACATATATTTGGGAAGGTATGCATTTTTTATACCCTAATCCCATCAGGAATATTATTTTCTTCACTTTATAATGAGAATCATGATGATCATTGTCTTTAGAAAGAATATCTTTCAAAAAAATTAAAAATCAGTAAAAAAAATCACTCCACCATGTTTTTCATTCAAGTTAATCAATCTTAACACTGATGATAAAACTGTAAAATCTATACAACCATAATTCAATGGGTTTTCAACATCACCATATTGATGCTCAATTTTTTGTTCTTTCTCAATTACCTCTACTTCAACATCATGAATCATTTCTTAAATTTCATCAAATTTTCCATCTTTCAAAGCATCATTATCAATAGATCTGAAATTTTTTTTATTTTCACCATGCCAAATACAAGGGTTATAACTCGAATTAATACCATGTAAAATTAAATGATCTTTTATCTCTCTAATTTTCAACTTCTTCATATTTAAAAATTTCAGGCATGGATAAAAAAACATGTCCTTGTTTGGAACATTTATTTTGGAAAATTCCAAACAATTATAAAAACCTTACTCATATTCATCACTCATTCGATGTTCCATAATCTTAATTTGAATCATTATTACCTATAAAAAATATCAAAAAAATAAATCTTATTAAGATAATACAATTGTATATTTATATGAAATATTCCATAATTTGAAAGTAACCAAATTTTAAAATATAAAACAAATATATGTGTATTTGAAAAATATAATTATAAATTCTATAAAATAATGGAATATAAGTTTAAATATAAATGATAAATCATAAAAAATTCATGGAAATAATTTTAAAAGGAAAATATAGTTAAATAAGCTAATATTATATTTATATGAAATATTCCATAATTTGGAAGTAAAATTTTTTTGAAATATAAAACAAATATATGAGTATTTGAATATTATAATAATTAATTGTATAAATTAATGGAAGATAATTTTAAATATAAATTTAAAATAACAAAAAGATATACTTGGAAATAATTTAAAAAAGAAAATATAGTTAGATAAGACAATTTTATATTTATATAAAATATTCCATAATTTATAAGTAACACAATTTTGAAATATAAAACAAATATATGTGTATTTGAATATTTCAATTATTAATTATATACAATAATGGAAGATAAGTTTAAATATAAATGTTAATTCATAAAAAGATATACATGTAAATAATTTAAAAAAGAAAATGTAGTTATACTAAATTTTGTCTTCTAATATATATGTTCATTGGGATATTAGATATGTAAATTCATCAAGGTTGTAAGTTGTATTATCGTCAATGGATTTAGTTAGGGAACCATATGGAATGAAAATGAAATTTGTGTAGTGATTGAAGATATATGCTAATTCTCTTACATTTAATTATATTTCCTTATCTCAAATAATTCTTTATAATAATTCACTCAAATTTTGATGAGATTGTTTTTGAGAAATAATATAGAAAACCACTATGTAAAAATAAATCAATATCCACTAGTGTGATGTATTATTAACCATCACAAGTTTTTTGTGTCAATGTAACTCATGTAAAAATCAATACATAGGAATAAAACACTTAAATCCATATAATAATTCACTCACATTTTATGTCACACTATAGTTTAACATATTTCTATGCAATGTGGTATATGAATAATGACCAAGGGATACCACATTGAAATCATCTTTTATAATTTATCATAACACTATTCATGGTTGTGGATTTCATGGGGTGAGGAACCATACTCAATGAAACACAAATTTAAAATGATGAATTTGGTCATATTCTACAATCTAAATATATCACCACAGGTATACGATACTTTTTTTGAAGTATTTATTAATATTTTTTATGAAATAACTATAGTTTATAAGATAATATATTGAAAGTGAAACATGATAATATAACATGATGAAATATTTTGGGTGTATGTATAAATCTATATAATAGAACCCATAAAATTTAATGAAATGCCTATGAAACTGGAGAATGAAATATGAGATTGTTTGACCAATAAAATTGTAAAAAATGAATTTCCTGCTTAAAATTAAAACTAAAAGTCATGTTTTAATGATAATTTATATCATATATAAAACCCATCATTTTTCATTTATGAAACAATTATCAAGAAATGTTCATGGACATTTAAATTTACAATAAAACATTATTGCGGCTTGTAGGAGAAAATAATGCTATTGTATAGAGACAATTCTATGTGATAGCTATGTATGAAATGCAATAACATGAAAATATTAAAAAAATATAGTAATGAGATATTTTACTAAATGAAATAAAAAATAGAGACTTAGGGAATCCGTGAAATTGAATGACTAAAAGAATGGCGTGTGAGCGTTAATTGTGAGTTTTGAATCAATCAGATAGATGCGCCAATGAAAAAGAGGATGAATGAAGCTGGAAAATGATGTTGGAGTCCACAAGAGTGATGAAATGATTTTAAGGTTTCTGTGAAAGAGAGAATTGTGTCTTCCATCACACGATTGAAAAAACCCACAATGACTCAAAATGGGAAATCCTAAAATTTTAAATTATTTATCACATCGGCTATCTAATAAAAAAATGTTCTAAATAAATTTAAATTAGATTTATAACATAGATTATTATATAATCGACATGATAAATTTATTTTCCACATCAATTATAAAATAACTGACATTATAAAGTAATGATATTTTCTTTGTAACATCAGTTATTCTATAATCAACGTAAACAATGCACTTTATCATGTTAGTTATAGAATAACTGGCATGATAAATCAATATATATGGCTTTTCACATTGGTTATAAATAATCGATGTTAAAAGTCCAACATGAAAAATAATTTTTTTAATAGTGAATATGATTTTAACTAACCTTTATCCCATGAAGAAATTTTTTCTATATTTGTTAGAATGATGTGGGGAGCCATAAATGAAATTGGTAGAGAATAATTTTGGGATCACTTCAAGGTTCGAAATGAGGGAATATAACCATAAATACTAAATTAATTGGACCATAATTTTATCAAGATCTTATAATACTTTCCATTTTTCTATAAATATTCAACTAAGTCACACTATGAGCCAATCCATATAAATTTTAAATAGAAAATATATAAGGTTGATGATGAACTTGATGATGCACTACCTTCCCCCACAAGAAAATTTCTATTGGAATTTCATTTGTGAAGATAGTTGGTAGTTGATACTTTAGATGGAGATAACTATGATTTAGATTATTTTTATATTTATTCTGTGAAAATATAACTCTCTTATTAGATTATTTGTCCTAATCTTTTAGATTTAGTAATGTTACTACAGGCCCTAATTATATAAGATGAAAGATCCGTGACTGAAGTGGAATATATTGAACATGAAATAGTGGAGTCAAATTTAACCTTTTTATCTACATTGGAATTAAAGAATGAAATGGAAACCAATAACTATCCACCTCAAGAAAAATCTAAATAAGACAACCCCTACATCTTGATACCTCCTCCACTTATTTTGAAAATCATTATCAAAGTAATTTCAGACTGCATGCACTACCAACGGGGGGGGCTCAATAAAAGATAAATGTAAGATCTATGAGAAAAGGAAAATGTAGTGGTTCTTACCACAGAAACCCAACCTACCTATATATTGGGGATAATTCCAAGTGTTTTCTAGTTGGGGACAAGAAAAAACTATAACATCTCTTTTGGGTTTTACTCATGATATCTATTCCTTATCACCACTTATCATTTATTTTCAGTCCTGAGTTTTAATTTTGAATAATATATTACAATTTACTTGTATTTATATGTACGACACATGTTGGATAGAACCTACCCTAGAAAAATTAATACTAGTTGAAAATAATAAAATTGGGATCTAAATCATTCACGACCCATCCCACAGGGGTCCGACTTGTGACTACACCAAGCCTGCCTTCAATAGGCTAGGGGCTGGAGACCATCACCGGGTAGGCATGCCCCACAAATGGGAGGCATTAGCCTAGTGTACTTGTACACATGCACACATCTCCAAGACCATAAAATGCTAAAATTTAAATAAAATAAAACTAATGCTAGCATATATATATATATATAATCCCATAACCAGAGTACGATAGTAAAGAATTGAAAGTGAAAAAGGGTATAAATAAAAGACCAACCAAAAATTGTAAAGAATCCAACCTAATCTAAGGGGGAGAACTACGATCAAATGAAATATCTAGATAAAATCCTTGGTCTTTATAGGTTAAGTTATGCTCCACATGATCCACATTCTCCCAGGACATTGTAAAAAGGGTTATCTTATTCGTAAGATATGAGACATGCGAGCATAGACCATGTTGAGGTGAGTATAAAAATACCCAATAGGACCCCCTAAAAACACTGAACACAAAGCATCTAGTATATTCATCTCAATAAAATATAAAAAATGTATAACTAATAACATCCATATATACTCAAGAAGGGAACCACTCCACCAGGCGGTCACAATCAACACTTAGCTATTGGATTCGGCTCGAATCAATGCTCGTTCTTAGAGAATCCACTCCACAATCTATTCAGTCTCCAGAGACACCCATTCAAGAGGTAAAGATCATTGGGACCCACCCAATAGATCTCACTAGTCTCAAAAGACCCTGATACTAAGATTGGGGGGTCACACCTTGAATTTCTAGGTGACACTATGAACCCAAACTAGATTAACCCACTATGTAGGGGATATTATTACAATAATACTACAACCCCTACCGATATTGTCTTCTAGATGGAGGATCAAAACCATGCTCAAGGAGGTTATTCCAATTAAATATACCCCAACTAGGGTATAAATGATGATATATGATCTCACTTTATTCTCACAGAGGGATGCCACAAAATCTATTTGGGATTCATCCTCTAGAGGGGAACACAATATTGATATTTGGATGCAATGTCACACTCTACCCTCAAGGGAAATGACCATTGGGAAAAACCAATCAACCAAAACTAGTCTAAACTAAGGATATGATGATCTTAAAGTTGTCTCAAAGGTAGTACATGATGTGTAAGTAATGTAAATTATGTGTCTTTCCCAACTTGGATCTTTCTTCCCATGTAGTGTGGCCCCACACAGCATGTAAACTTCATCATAAATGGTGTGCGAATGATACACATGACATGTAGAGGTCACCTGTCACCAAAACTATGCCATCTAGTTGTGCCCATGTACCATTGTTCATGTCTGTGTGCCAACTCGTGTACACGTTCTCATGCCCATGTACACCAAGCTATGTTCGTGTCTGGGTACATGGCATTCCCATTTCTTGTATTTTCTTGGACATGTCCATATACCTTCCTAAGAACACGTAGATTCATCATGGAGGGGTCACATAGTGTGTGACCATGTTACACAGCATGTGATATTTAAATTCATCTGAAATCCTCTCACCACAACCAGGGGGTCCCACATAGTTTATAATCCATAAATACATGCCTTATGTATTGAGAATTTCAAGATTCATCAGAATCATCCTCTACTCCATCCCACGAGTCATTTTAGCCATTTCCCTTGCCAAAACCTATAGATATAGGGTAGGATAGCTATTTCTATCATCGATCACCAAATTTCAAATTCGAATCTACTTGTAAAATGACACATTGAGCCATCCATCATCATGCATCAAACCATGATTAATTGAAACTGGAAATCTATTTTGATACACCTCTGATCACCCACTATCTTTATTACACCATAAACATAGCCTCAATCATGAATTGTACCCACAGTATCGATCTGTTGCGCTGAATAACGGTCATGCAACGATCGTATAACTGATATTCATCGAACCACAGGAGTAAATAAATATCTGTGATGAATGTGTAAATAAATGGGGGAGAAAACCACTAGCTATAAAATGTGATAAATGAACCTTGACCTTTTTTCATTCAACATCAATAAATTTTTGTATAAAAATATGAACGAATAGGAATAAACAAAAAAAAATAATTACATAAATTTAAATCTACCGATGATTCACATATCAATTATTTTCATGGCATTGATCCACATTTTTACAAGATTAAATAAATGGATGCAGAGGACAAATAAACATCCTACCTGAAGTTTTGGATCAATATTTGATGAAGAATGGTTTTGTGTTACTGTCATTGATGAGATCCATGAACTTCGTTGGCATAATGATCCACGGTCCTATCCTAATCTGTCATTGTCTGCTGATAATTATTTCCAAAAATCATCTAGATCTACAAGATTTGAGTGGTCAACCTTGAGGAAAATATAAAAGGTATATATTTAATAGACAGTAGGTCTCTGTGTCGAAAAAAATAAATTAAATCAATTTTATTTGTTTATTTTATTAATTATGTGCTCATGACACTTTTTTCACAAACAACTCATGATGAAAAAGGTTATGTCAAGCATAGGTCAAGACCCTAATTCTAAACTAAATTATTCCGTCAAATTTATAATCTGGAACCCCCTTCAAGATTTATTCTACTTTTCCTAAAAGACTACATGCATGTTCTATTTAAATATATTTAATATATTTCAAAAATTTATTCTCAGCACATCGGGCCCCGAAATCACAAATCCTATCAGAACATGGAATAAAAAATAATATATATAATATCCAAAAATAATACTCAAAAATATGATTCATCAAATTCTTCCCACATTAGGGCTTTTGATCTGGAAAAGAGAAATAACTACTCAAAAAGATGACGGTACTAGGATCGTATATGGGATTCCCACTCCTAGGTACTCTCATGAAGATTACTTTTCTGCCAATGGAAATGAACTATGGGAATTGATCTCCCATAAAGGAAACACTTTCTCTAATCTTGAATCTTCATCGGTAACTCAAATAAGGTAGCTCTATATTTGATGTCCAGCTCACCCTAGTAGATAACAAGCGACGGGTCATGAACATGTCTCCTCAATAGCGACACGTGGATGAATCATTGTACCCACTCTAAAAAAGGTAGTAGACCCAAGTGGTACACCAAATTTACAAATCTATTTATTATTTAGAAGGAACAAATTAATCTTAGTGATAAATTACCACCCTGGAAAAATCTCTTCAATCAATGTCAAAGTGAGACCCTTAGGAAAAGATGGTCTATCCCCATGAACTCCAAAGGTCTTTATTCTTAGTATGAATAATACTTCTAATGGATCTATTAATTCCTCATCTTCTCTTTGATTATATGCACCTTATCTACAGTATCTCGCACCAAATATGGTCCCATGAGTGCTGAATCACCTGGATTTGTCCAACAAAGTAGTGATCTATAGAATCTCCCACACAAAGCCTCGAATAGTGTCATAAAAATGGTGTAATATTAGTTATTCTTATACAAAACCCCCATAAGGGTAGATAATCCTCCCAAATATAGAAAAAGTCCAAAATGAAATCTCATAAAATGTCCTCCAAGACCTTAATGTTCTTCTCTATTTGATCATTGGTTTGGGGGTGAAATGTTGTGCTCAAGCATAATTGGGCCTTGAAGCCCTCATGAAATCCTCTCCAAAATCGTGATGTGAAGTGATTTTCGTGGTTTGAAATGATTATCAAGGGAAATCCATGGATTCAAACTATCTACTACATGTATAGGCTTCCCAAGATCACTACTAAACTCTTCTATCAAATTACTAGGAAGTGGGCCGACTTGGTGAGTTAATCTATGATCACCCAGAAGAAATCATGTACCATAGATGTATCTGGTAACCCTGTAATGAATTCCATGTATATACCATTACACTTCTACTATGGAACCTTGATGGGTTGAGCTAAACCCATTGTAACCTGGTGCTCAGCCTTCACTTGCTGACAACTAGGCCATCGACAGACAAACTCTACAACTCCCTTTTCATGTTTGGCCACCAAAACTAACGTCATAGGTCCTATTAAATCTTTACCATGCCTAGATATATTTCGAAAGGGGGTGTATGAAACTTTTTCATCAACTCCTCCTACAACATAAAAGGTACCATCGTCTGTCCTCAGAAAATGATAACATGATCCCCACCCTCAAAATATTCATTAGGAGAATGTCTAGTAAATATCTTAGTACATAAGGTCTCATAGTCAGTATCTCCACACTAAGCATCCCTAAAATTCTATAAAAGTGGTGGAGTAACAACCATCAACTATAGATATGAAAAACTATCCTTGTCCACTAAGGAAAACTATAACGAGGCTAACTACTCTGATGCCTCATCCAACAAGTGAGAACAAGATCTCATGTTGAGAGCATCTTTCACTATATTCCCCTTCCCCAGAGTATTTATATTCTCAAATTCATAGTACTAGAGGAACTATATCCATCTTCTCTATATCAAGTCAATATCCTAATATGAGAATATATACTTGAGACTTTTTTGTCATAGTAAATGATTAACCACTCACCCATTTGGTAGTGTCTCCACATCTTTAGTGTAAAGAATAACATAGTTAACTCATGATTGTGGGTCATGTAGTTCTTCTCATGTGGTCTCAACTAAATTTCACATAAGGAAATCACATCTCACCTCTTCATTAGAACACATCCAAGCCTATTCCTTGATACATCATAGAATACTATGTACTCGACACCCACCCCTAGAAATCACAAGATGGGAGCACTCTTCATCCTTTATCTCAGCTTCTCAAAGTACTTCATACACTATTTCATCTACATGAAAGGCTGCCCCATCCAGGAAAAATCTATTAAGGGTGATTCCAATTTGGAAATATTAGGTAAAAACCCTATTAACCCAATAAAACTCCTCACCATAGTAATACTCTTGGGTGGATCCCAATAAAGCACTACCTCAACCTTCATTAAGTCCACTAATACTCATACCTATGAGATGATTTTTCCTAGGAATTGGACCTATCAAATCAAAAAATGAAACTTCTAGATCCTCCCATAAATCTGGTACTCTTGTAGTGGGTTTAGGACCATCCTCAAATGTATCGTGTGCTCCTCCTCATACACCAAGTATACTAGGATTTCATTGATTAATACCACCAAAAACTAGTCTAATAAAGTCTTAAAGATCCAATTAATGAGTCCCATGAACACTTATGGGGTGTTCATCAAACCTAAGGATGTCACTAAGTACTCATATTGACAATAGAAACATATGAAGGCCATCTTTGGTGGATCCTCATCTCATACTCACAGATAGTGATATCCAAATCTAAGATCAATATTTGAGGACCATAACACCCCTATCAAATGAAATAATATGTCATCAATCATAGGAACTAGATACTTATTCTTCATAAAAAATTTATTCAAGCATTAGTAATCCACACATAACCTCAATATCCAATCCTAACTCTTAGAAAAAACACTGGGATTACCCGAGGGGAACATTGGGTCTCAAAAATCCTTCCTCTTGTAAGTCCTCCAACTACACCCTCGGGTCATGAAGCTCTGTAGGAGCCATATGATATGTTGGTGAATATATTATGGTTGTCCCAGGGTGTAATTAAATGAAAAATTCTAGCTCGCAGTGGGAAGTTAAACCCGGTACATCCTCAAGAAATACATCCAAATACTCTGCCACAACCGTAGGAAATTGATTACCAATATGATCCACTACTCTAAGAGTCATGTTATCCAATTGGTGAGTGATAAACTGTACTCTCCTATGCCTAATCCTATCCTGATCTTCCAAGGTTTCCTTTACACCTACAAAGGAAAACCTCATTTCATCCCTACGGACACACCATATCCTCTTCCTAAAATAGTCAATCTATTCATTAAATGTGGATAGCTAGTCCATACCTAGGATATAATCATAAGGAATCATCACTAATACAAATATATACCATAAAATACTATTACCACTAATAATTAGTTCACATTATCAGCGCAAGTGTGCAATCGTTGAGTCATCGCTTATTAGAGTCTACAACTGTAAGGTTAGAGCCAATGGCTCAACCAGAATATATAATTATTAAACCATATAAGTAGAAAGAAAGGAATGAATCAAACTTATTCCTATCAATACTGTAGCTAAATTAGAAAACACATAGATCTCACCTCATATCATCTTTAGATCCTCAGGTTCATAGGCCTCCATAGCCTGTAGCAATCCTTGTCCCTAACCAACAGCTCCCTAAGTCTGGCATGGACCACTTGGCGGCGGTGGTGGTAATAGGTGAAACCTCCAACAACCTCATTCTACTCTATCAGTCCCTATTCCACATCATCCACCCTACAAACCACCCTTCTTTTACCTCTGACTCTGTCTTCGTAGTCCCTTCACTGTCTCTCGATCAACTATATGACGGGTTGGACAATATCCAGACAGGTGTCCCTGACCATCGTAAGAGAAACACCACCTCTCCCTTAGCTTATTCGATCCATCTGAAGATACCTACACCACTAAACCTATATCCTAGGATCTTCAAATGAAGCGTCAAATATTCTTGGATCCCTATAACTACCAATTTTTGAGGTATCATCTCCTGAGTTCCCAGTGCCAACACCCACTATCAATGCCTACTCTTCCAGGAATCTCTCCATCACCAATTCCCACTAAATCACCCCCAACAAAGGTGGGAATGGATAGGGATACCACTAAATCCTTGATTTCATAATGTAAGCCCTACTCAAAGGTACTTTATCTGAAGAACAGATCGTGAACCATATCCATGGAGTATTGTGAGATATCAATAAACCTCACTGAGTACTCCACTATGGTCAAAATTCCATGCTAAAGATACAGAATCTCTTATACACATTCTGATCTCAACGTGGCTCTATAGAACTCCTCCTTGAATAGATTCTAAAATTCTAACTAGGAGAGAGGTTTCACATCATGTGAATTAGTCACTATGCCCCACCATCACCCAGCTGATCCCTAAATATAAATCACCTTGAGAATCACCATTTAATTTGTAAGAATCCTTTTAAAGAAAAAACATGAGTGAATTCCTCAAGACAATTCTCATCCACCTAGGGGTATGGCCTACCCCAAAACATGGGAGGTCACTTCCAGTGAAATTCATATAGAACACTCATCATGTGTGTATCCTTAGTTAGAACATCCAGTTTTATCTTCTTCTCAACAGGTGGTGGTATAACTGGAAAACCACCCAGAGGTGTAATCTCTAGTATAGTCCCTAATACTGATGCCTCATGACTTAGTGGATCATACTCATGAAAACATATTTTAATCCTTGCTATATGTATTCATGTTGAAATCCAAAAAAATAAAACAATATTACCATATTCAAAGAGTATATATAGGGATCTGACTCAGGAAAGATATGGAAAACAAAAATCATTTCTATATGATGCATGTACCGATGTTTTTACCTATAACCAAAGTCTACATGTACCGATTCAAAAGGAAGGTGATAAGAGTACTGGTGTATGGATACATCAGCCACCACACTAACACTGAATTTCCTGGCCTAAAAGCTGAATTGAAAACAATAAAAACTACTAGACCAACCCAATCTCATCAACTAGGGTCATAAGGTAGAACCTAATGATCTGATACTTCTCTATCATGACCCGGCTCACCGAGGTATAACCCGTGACTACTCCAAGACTACCTCCAATATGCCAGGGGCTGGTGACCATTGCCAAATTGGTATATCCCATAAATGGGAGGCATTGGCCTAGTGTACCTATACACATGAACACATCTCCAAGCTTATAGATATATTAAATGTAAAACAACTAAAACCAATTAAAGTATAACTCTATAATTCTACAACCATAGTATGCCAGTAAAGTATTGAAAGCTAAAAAGGGGCTAAATAAAATCCCAACCAAAAATTGTAGAGTAAAACCTAATCCAAGGGATATAACTACAATGAAATGAAAAATCTTGGTAAACACCTCAGTCTATCTATCACAGGCTAGGATACACCTACTCCATGTCCTCCAGGGACACCATCAAAATAGTCTTCATTTACATAAGATATGATACATGCAAGAAAATCCCATGTAAAGGTGAGTATAGAAATGTCCAGTAGAATACACTAAAAACACTAAACATGAAGCATCAAGTATATCCATATCAATAAAAGATATAACAAAAAATGTATAACATAGAACACCCATATATACTCAGGAAGGACACTGTTCCACCAGGAAGTCATAACCAAATACCATCCACATGATTCTCCTCAAATAAATGCCCGCTCTAGGATAATCCAATCCATAAGAAATTCCATCACTGAAGACACTCATTCAAGATGTCATGATAATTGGGACCAACTCAAGAAAGATCACTGGTATTAGAAGACCCTGATACTCAGATATGGGCTCATGTCCAGTACTTCTAGGGAACACCACGAACCTAATCTGGATAAACTCTCCACATAGGGGATAATATTCCAATGATACTGTGAACCCTACCAATAAGTTCTACTAGATGGAGGATCAAAACCCTACAAAAGGAGGTCACACCAATTCCTCAACCCCCCCCCCCCCATAGGGTATAAAATACGATAGAGGATCTCACTCTAGTCTCATGGAGGGATTTCATGAACTCTATCTGGGATTAATCCTCTAGAGGGGATCACAATCCTAAAATGTGGTTTTAATGTCACACTATACCCTTGAGGGAAATGACCAATGGGAAAACCCAATCAAATAACACTGGTATAAACATAAGAGATGAAGAGATCCATGTTATCTCTAAGGGAGTACATGGAGTATTAGTGGATTACACTATGTGTCTTTCTCAACCTAGATCTTTCCATGTGGTGATTCCCCACATAAAATGTAAACCTCAACATACATGGTGTGTGAGTGAAAAACACAACATGTAGAGGTCTCCTAACACCCTGTCTGTGCTATATGGTTGTGATCGTGTACCACTGGAAATGCATGTGTACCAACCCTTGTATATCTGGTTGTGCCCATGTACACCAGGCCATGTTCATGTCTGAGTACATAGTGTTCCCATGCCCGTGTACACTTAGTAATGTCCATATACCTTATGAGGTATACATCGAGCCCTCACAAAGGGGGTACATGGTGTGTGACCATGTCACACAGTATGTGATATATAACTTCAACTAAAACCCTAGTGACACAACCATGGGACCCACACAGCATGTAATCCCAAAATAGACATCGTGTGTATTGGTATTTTCAATATCCATCAAGATATTCCTCCATATCATCCTAAATTTTACCAAATCCACCACCCTTGCATGAACCTATAGATCCAGGTTCAGTCGGATAATTTCATCATTGATTGTCAGATTTCAAATTCGAATCCACTCAAAAAATGGTAAATCGAGTCATCTATCATTGTGTGTCATACCGAGAATAAAGAAATTTGAAAATCAATTTTGATCTTCCTTTGATCACCCACCTTTGTCATCACACCACAAACACAGCCTCGATAATGAACTGCACCCACATTATTGATCTATTATGTCGAAGAATGGTCGTACAATGATTGTATACCTGATATTCATAAAACCACAGGCCAAAAGAAATTCTTGTGATGAACGTGTGAAGAAATAGGGGAGAAAACAACAACCTATAAAACATGAGGAACAAACCTCATCATTTGTTTGTTTATCCTAGATTAGTTGTCAAAGGAAAAGACAAACGATGATGAATAAACATGATAAACAAATATAATTCCATCAATTTAAATCTAGTGATGATGTACATATCAATTATGTTCATGGAATTGATCTGTGTTCATCCATGATTAAATAATGGGATAGAAAACACAAATAAATATCCTACATAGAGTTTTGGATCAATCATTGATGATGAATGGTTTAGTGTTGTCATCGTTGATGAGATCACTGAACTTTGTTAGCACAACGATGCATGATCTGGTCATGTTCCATCATCATCCACCAATAATTCTCTCTAATAGTTTTCTAGATCTCCAGGGTTTGAACAGCCAACCCTAAGGAAAATATCATAATCATATATTTTAAAGAGAGCAAGTCAATGCAACAAATAAAATAAATTAAACTAATTTAATTTATTTATTATATTATTTTTGTGTCTGTGATGATTTTTTCACAAACTCCTTAAATTGAAAAAGTTTATGTTTCTCCTAGGGAAAAACTCACATTCTAAACTCAACGGTTCCTTTATATTTCAAATATATAACCCCATTTGGTAGTTATTCTACTTTTTAGGAAGACTAAATGTGAGTGTTATTTTAATATATTTAGTATATTTCAATCATATATTTCGGGCACATAGAGACATGGAATCACACATTTTCTCAGTGCCTGTCCTTGAAAATAATCCATATAAAATCCAAAAATAATACAAAAAAATATCATTCATTACAAAATCACACTAAGGATGTCTGCAATGAATAACCACAATCGGGAGAACTCCTTCCATGTCACTTATTTTTCTATATTTTTCTACCCAAAATATGCTATAAAATTTCCTAATATTTGATGAATGATATTGAGAATACAATGTAAATTTAGTGTGGGGAGGGGGATAAATGTTGGATGATATTTTCATTATTTTATTTTATTTTTCCTCCAATTTTAGTGTGCCCATTTTTTAGAATAAATAAATTATAATAATACTATAAAACCATAAAACCAAAAAAAAATATTTTTTCTTGTTTAAATCATTTACAAAAAAATTGTGTATTTTTTGAGTTTTAGAAATTTCATGTGCTGAATTGAAAAACCTATTCATTTTTTTGAACTCCATATTGATTTTAATGGATTTAAACATGTTATTGAACCTTAAAAATCTCAAATGATTACTGAGTAAGTTTTTTCACTATTCTCATTGAGATTTTTCTTTAAAACAAGGAAAAGTAATGTGAGTGAAATTATATTTTTTTAATTGAAATTATAACATGAGTTCACTAGAGTTTTCTAAGGATCTTTTCTGAATTAGAATTATAACATGAGGCCACTAGAATTTTTTTATGTTTCTTGTACTTTGTAAAAAATAAAATCTCCATGATCCAACTCAAAATAAATAGATATAATTCTTTTGAAACTAGATTAAATAGAAAATTAGGATCCCTAATGAATATATGACACATTAGATATCAGGTGTGTGATTAAATGCAATTTCTTTATTCAATAAGTGATTTGAATGGTGTTTTACACAAATCAGAGTTAAGAAAAACTTAATAAATACCTAGTTCTCAAAAATGAATCCATTTTTTAAGGTGGATATTGAACCCAAATTAAGAATGAAGAAATTGTGTTGTAAACTTTTTTTTAGTTGTATCAATGAAGTGTAAATTTGAACACTAGTTTAAGGAACTTAGGAAAAAGGGATAAATTGAAGTACCACTTATTAAAAATTTATATCCCCATTAAATCTATCTATTTAACTCTTGGAATGATAACATTTCATTAAATTTAAGTGATATTAGTATATTAAATTAATTTATGAGGCATGATGAAATTTTCAATGGAAATAATTTAAAAAAATCCCATCAATTTTTCATGGATGTTAAAAAAATTTGTGAGTATATTTTTTTGGATCATTGATTGGATTTTCAAAAAAACCTTTGAAATAAAATTTATAAATATCGTTTTGTTATTTATTTTCATTGAAAATTTGTTTTTAGATATTTATTTATCCACTATTTTCTATGAAATTATAAAAATTACATGAAATAATGGTTTATTTTTTTGGATGCTCATTGCAAAAAGTTTCCTAGAGTGTGATATTCACTATGTGGGGGAATTGTGTGACTATTTGTTTTAAAATATTCATAGAAATTAACCCCTAATTAATTTATATTATGAGTAAATCATATATTTATTATTAATCTTATAAATGTTTAATTAATCCATTAAAAGGATGATAAGGTAATTTTTACATATTTTATTAATTTTTGTATTTAGTTGATAACCATTCATTAATATTGTGAAAATTTTATTTAATTTTTAATAATATTTTTTTATTCATTATTTTTAATTATTTATTTTATTATAGAGTCTTCTGGAACAAAATTATACGCTAAAAATATATATTTTTGAAATGTAGGTTGAGGTTGAAAAAAATATTTGCAAAGGTACACTCTCCAAGTGATCGCATGAAGGAGGCACAACCACTAAACTAACCATTCCCACCAACTAACCAGAAGAGGAAATCTAGACTGACCACGTGAAGTCTCAACCAACACACCATAAGAATAGATACAACCGATCATACAATATATCTCAATTTATAAAAATATATCTACATGGTAAACTATAGCTATCTCTCAACCTATCGAGAGCTCTTATAGTGGCTCAATCTATCGCAAGAAATAATATCAACTTATCTCATGTACATTTAATCATACTTCACAAAGACATATGAACCTCCTATAACATCTAGTTCTCACACCTCCTCCTTCATAATAAACCATTCCTTCCTTAACCAAGTTACCATAACTCACACCAAGCGTGAGATACCACCAATGATCAAAAGTAGTATACAGGCTCAAGAAATGGTATATGAATGCCTGAGGTTGCATGAGATCATACTTATCTACAAGAATACAAGTTAAAAAATACATATATAACATTAATGATGATCAATTTCACGTGAACCAACCACGTCAATTCAATCAGGTCTTGACTAAAATAACAGCTTGACTTGTAAATATTGAGGATAGTGAATCCACTCTGACTGATGATTCCGAATCTGACCAACCGAGTTATGACCAAGACCATAGAAGCTCAAGATAAATCTTGATGAGGGATTTGATTTCATGAAATATGATTTTTTATTATTGTATTCCTTGTACAGATTTGAAGACATGTTTCCCTCTTTCCTCCCCAATGTTGTAGTTATAGAGGCGAAGGCTGATCCACTAAAACTATTTTATTAAAGTCCTCAATGAATATTTATGCATGAACCAAGACACTACACACCAATTAGATCATAACTCATAGCCTATATCACTACACCAGTGTTAATGCACCCCATTCAGGACAACCCATCCAAATCCAAACATAAAAGATCTATGCACCACTAGGGAACCAAAAAAGTTACACATTGGAGTTTTTAAACTTACGAACGAATATATGAGGTCCTTAAAGCTCTATGAAGTCACCTTGATTCCATGCTTTCTTATTATTTGAGTAATTACCCAGTCCATTGCTACCCTTCGAGATCCACATGACCTAGAAATAGCACAGACCTACTCCATTGAAGTTCAACTCAATCCAAGCCCATGTCTAGGATCAAGCCCAGGAGAACCCAGATCAACCCCTTTTTGCACTAAAAAATACTAGGCTATAATACATCTGATCAGCCCCAACATTTTAAATCCTTATCCATAAATCCCATCAATTAAAACATTTCCATTATAAATCCACTAAATATCTAATCCAACACCACATTGTGCATCACATATGCAATTAACGTGATCTTGTCAAGCAACACTTTATATTCCCTACACCATGAAGCACCAAATAATAATGACAAGGGATTATTCTCAAAGGTTATGAAGATTAATCATGGGAATAATTTCTTAGATTAGAAGAGTCATGAATATTCTTTGAACTGAATTCATAACCACAATCGACCATGACACATGGAATAAACCTAAGGGAAGAGAATTTCATTGAAGTATACTACACAAAATATGATTAGGATGAATTAGTATTCCTTATTCTTATAAGTATTTCCCCTCCCCCATTTTGAAAAGTATTTTGATCCTATCGATTGAATTGAGGTATTTATTGCTCTTTTTTCTACTTTATAATTCTAATTTTATTAAATGTTCTTTAATGTGAAATTCTATGCCACTCTCTCAATTATTTTTTGTATTTTTTGATCCATTATTCATTTCATGTTATGATCTTTTAACCTCCATGTTCACGAAGAGCTGAATCGATGGATTGGTCCCCAGGGAATATCACATCGATATTATGAATTACTATTTTTTAATTTTTTTATTTTTTATTATCATCATTTATGAGATAGTGGGGGGAGTGGATTGATTATCTTTATCTACTCTATTCTATATTTCTATTATATTCTTTATTTTATTATATCTTCTCTCCATACTTTCTCTTCGTCTACACATTGTACCATTGGATTTTCATGGACTAGGGTGAACAATGTATATTTGGATATGGGTGTGGGGATAGTGTATGCCTCAATAGATTATGTTCCTCTACATTGTAGAGGATGTGAGGACGGATATACAGAGTTAGGGTTCTCTAGTATCTTTAGTACCATAAAGAAAATATATTGGTGAAATCTATGATTGGTTGTGACTCAATTTTTGGATGAGAACACTTCTAGATGATGAATATCCCTTATGATCGTACCAATATCCAACCCCTTTCACTCTAACTTTTTGGGTATTATTTGTATTCTGTTTTAATCTCATAAAATCAAAAAACAAACAAATCAACCTCATACCTTCCTTTTAAATTAATAAAACCCACAAAAAAACAATTGATAGAGATAAGTGACCAAATGACCCATGACTACTTGAAAATAACCATATTTAATCCCACTAGACCGAATTCTTAGTTAATATAAATATTTTATATAGGGATCATGTTAACCTCTCTCATTAGGATGTGAACCACATGATGTTCATGGTGTGAACTAGTTATTCACATTGTGATTGGGGTGATTTATATGTTGACTATAAATTATGTCCTGCCTCTAATTACCATTACTAAACCTTTGATTCTATTGAGAGTTAGGTAATCCCTAGGTAATTTTGTGATCCCTAACATTCTATTATCTTTTCCACTCATCCTTGAAATCAAAAAATTATATATTGGTGATCCTCAGTGAGTCCTTGTTAACATTATCTCAATGTTTTTCCTTGTTTCTTTGAATGTTTTACATTGGATGTGTTTATTGGAGTTGGTAATTTATCAAGATAAAAATTTGATGAGACATCATTGTGTTTCATATTGATCTTAAGATCCCTTGTGTGGTTGTGGACCTATGGTTTTTTATCTATTACATTGGATTTATGTAGTCAATTTGAAAGATTCTTTTAATGTTGGTGGTTCATGCTATCTCCCTTTTATGTGAATCTATGAGATTATCATGCTTTTTTATTTCTCTTAGGTGAATGGTATAGCCTGAATGGCCCGAAGGACAACTTTTTTTATTTTTATTATGGATAATCCCCCTTTTAAGGGCTTAAGGGGAACTCATACATGACCCGTAGGCACAACCCACTTGAACTGACCCTCCCCAAATTTCTACATCATTAATCACCTAGCTCCCCACCTTGCATTGATTATCAGCTAGCATTGTGTCGTACAAAGCTGCATGGTGCCTGGTCCCGATGGCAGTTGTCATACCCTCTCATTCTTCCAATCTGGTTAGCTCTGCATCTGGTAGCTGCTACTCCTGTTGCTCTGATCCTCTTATGGGGCCTGTTTTATGTGAACTGGGCTACTCCATGGTCTACGTAACCCAAAGGCCTTGTGGGCCGAAGGCCTTTTTTGACCTGAAGTCCCTTGAGACCCGTAGGCCCAAACCGGTGGCCCGAAGGCCCAAATCGGGTGAATACTGGTATAGTAACCCAGAAATTCGCCTCCACCCGGTTTTGAACCCAGGTCTCTTGGATGCCAAGTAGGATCCCTTACCACTTGGGTACGGGCTCATTGTCAGGTGAATGGTATAAATTAGAACAATGATTATAATAAATTGGACTAATTAAATTGAAAGGAATTATGTAATGTTCATGTGGTTACCAATTTTCCATGATATTTGTTTTTGTTATTTCATGCTATATGCTTATTATAGAATTATTCCTTGGATTTTTTTCTTTATTTGAGAATACCATTTAAATGGTTAAACTCTTAGAGATGGTAAATTAAAATAATAAGTAAAATATGAAGGTTCAATGCTTGACTTGATGTTTGTGACTTCGTGTCCTTGGTTGTGTGCAGGTTAGTGCCCTTGGTTGTTACAGCTTGGTGACCGTGGTTATTTTTGGCTTAGATTTCTTCGATTTAATGTTGATATTCTATGCAGGGGTTCCTTTTTAGTGGTTTAGTATAAATTAAACAATAATATTAACATATATAATAACATGGTAATGGATAAATAATTTTTTGGTGTGAATTTAAATGGATAATTAAATTGTTAAATCTTGATGGAAAAATTGTTAATTAAATTAATTAGAAATGGAACATGGGTTTTATCCCTTGTGTAATTATAATGGTTTATTTTTCTATATTAGAATTAGCAATTAGTGGAATGATATTGGTAGTTTCCTATAGGAGGTTATGCCAGTGTCACTTGTGTGAACCCATAGGTGTGGGATTGTGTGAGATTATTATATACCTATAATCTCTTGTGTCTTTCTTCCACAACCCACCTATGTTTCAAATCTCGGATGACACCTAGAGGCCCTAGGGTTTTTTTCTAACATAATAGATAGGGAGGATTAATATGGATGACTACCCCCTCTACCCTGATCTCCCTTCAGTAGCATCTTTTGGTGACACCAGTGGTGAACCATGAGACATGTGGTGGGGTCATACATGGTCGGGGAGGGAATGAGGTTGATGTACCATGGATTCATGATACCCTACCACTCACGTTTTGTGATACATGATATGAGGTCAGTGCTATAAGATTTATATATAGTTGATGTTGTGAGATGTGATATACGGTTGCTTCTTTCATTTTTGGATATGTAAGGGGTGGGAGTAAAGAATGTATTCACATTATGTAGGAGTGAAAAATAAATGGGGAAGTGATTATGGGGTGCCTTTATCTAAATTATTTTTATATTAATATACTAATCTTGGATACATTATTTGATGAGAGATCCTTGGCGAGGATGCGGGTTAGTTGAACTATCTGGGTTCTAGTAAGTTCTGATGTTTGTTCATCATGGAATTAGTATTATCTTTTTACTTTTTCATGAGATACCTTAGTTAGGATACTATTGATTTTGCATCTCATGCTCACCTCAAATATATATATACAATTTTTTAGGTTTCTAAGAAGAATTTTGTAATTGGGCTAGGCGGTACTACCTCAGATCTTAGAGTTTTCATGTTTTCTACCACAATATTATTTTGATATTGTTTTATTTTGGATATATTGGTTTATTTCTGTTATATAATGATGGATTGGTTGATGATTTTATGTTATGATCTAGGGATATTAGAGGGTAATGACTCCATGATGTGCTTTTACACCCTCTGTGATAGTCTCCAACCCGAGCCCTGTTAGAGGTTGGTTTTAGGGTTTACTCTTTAACTTCAATTCTAGCCTAGGAGGGGTACCAGTGGAGGGGGTGGGTCATTATTATCTGAATTTATTATTTGGTGATAGTAATGTAGGATGGTCAAGACCAAGGATTTTAGGCCCCCATTTGATCCAATGAAAGGACCTTAATCTCTTTTAATGTATTAAGAAAAATGATTTTTTATAGTGTAGAGTCCTAGGAGAGGTACATGAATCATACTTTCTTGATTTCTATTTTGAATGGGGTGGTTTTTGGAATAAATAAATGAAATAATTAAATTAATATAAGTAAATCCATTACTAATGAACTTAGGTGTTCCTCCTTTCATTATAGATATACTATTTGGTCACTTCTCATGTGTGGTATGAGTCAAGAAAGTTCAACATGATAACCTTGTTGACCATTATAGGGTTGATCCTAACTAGGAGGATGAGAAATGGTAGTAGATGTTTCTCGCCTTTTAGCATCAGATCCTAGAATAGTACAAGGGAAGAATTTTTTATTTACATATGAAGCATTGGCATGATGAATTATATATCTATTTTAGGTTTATTTGATCATAATCTAAGTACTGGATTCACCTAGAATTTATCTAATTGAGGGGGGTAGAATGTCTGTGGTGGACATTGTATCCTAGAGAGAGGAAGGATATTGATGTATTATGCTACTACTTCTTGTAATAATACATGGATAAATTATTATCGATGATGGTGAAGGTTTCAAAGATGAAGGAGTTTATCTCCCTTCGGTATGGGATTATAAGTGTTCATAAGTTTAGGATTACGTTTAAAGAACTTATAATATTTTACCTTAAATTTTTTTAGATGAGTATTCCCAAGAATGATACTTGTAAGAGGAATTATTCCATATCATTTATTCTATAGTCTCTCCATTTATGATACCTACATATTTAAAGGTGTAAAAAAGGATTGGTGATGGACAGGATTCATGATTGGGATAGATCACTCCTAGTTAAGGGTTATTAGGGACCTTAAAGGAGAATTTTATTTGATGAAGGGTCATAGATGTTAGGACAGATAAGATTATGATCTGTAGGGAGACAACATGTAACGCCCCGACCCCAGTTACCCAGAGTTGGTGCATTATTGTGTAACATTGGCATGATCACAAAATATCATGTCTCGAAAGACCGATTAGTTTAGTAGCCTTGGAAACACTAGATACATTCATAAATGTTACATTACATTATAAAGTGAAAAACATCAATAACAAAGTCTCCATAGTCCACACTCATATCCTCTTCTAACTATCCCTTTAGGTCATTCATAAAATAATTCTTCACATCCTGGAAAATATTAAAACATTGAAAGGGGTGAGCTCAGATGCTCAGTATGGATAACAATATTGTGGAAGCTTTCATAAATAATCATTAACATTTAAGGCAATGTATAACTAAATCAAAAGCCTTTTTAATCTTGAACTTTAGAATAACATGGAAAAAAATAAAATTAAATAATTCCATTTACTTACTCACATGGATATTCTACTAGTCGAATAATCACATGTAATATCAATAACCACTTTTATAATGATGGAATTCATAGTGCCAGACTTTCATAACCACGTAGCCAAGGCCTCGTGCCAAGACTACAAATAAGATTTTGTCAAGGCCTCGTGCCAAGACACTAGTTTGTCTCATGAGACCTGTAGATGCATCGAGGAGCTATAGCGGGCTCCACCCATCACTTATTAAGTCTAATGCATTCCTCATAATACCAGGTTTAAACATATCATAAACCATAACATAATCATATCTCATAAAAAATGCATAAAGGAAACATAAAATTTCCACACCTCAATCACAAGATATCAATACAACACATTAATATAATAAAAACACTCCCAAAACCATTTTCAATACCAAAATAAAGGAAAATTAAAACTTTGTATTTATTTTTCATTTAAAAAAAGTTATGACTTGTAGAGGAAGCCGAAACTCAAATAATAGTCACGGCGGAGGAGAAGTTGTTGTCGCTGCATACGTACGACAATAAAAACATTCATTTTTGTCATTTATTAAAACGCTTCATATAAAAATATTCCTTTTGAATAAACATAAAAGTCAAAGGGTTTTATACACCGTATAAAAGAAATTTGTGAATAAAACAAAATATGCCTCAATGAATGGTGATTGAGACGAAGTACCTTAAAAGATCATTTTTAAATAAAATATATCTATTATGTGTATTCACTATATGTACACATAAATAATGTACAAATACAAGATAGGACCTAATAATATCATGACATAATTTGAAAGTAGGAGATTAACCCAAAGAATTGAAATTGTGTTAAGAAGTTCCCTTACCTCATGTCCGACTTGACTCGATCATTCTTTAACCTCCTGAATAATAAACTAGAGTTAATTTCTTTTTTCTTAAGAACCTTTTACATGTTTATTATTCCTTTTATATCACTTATTACCATGTTATGAACATTATGTAATTATTTAAGTTAATAACGGTCATTTTGTTGATCTTTGGTACTTGAGTCAAAAATAACCTTCTTATAATTACAAGTTGTTTATGTGGTAGAATATCCATTATCTCCAGAATTATATTCATGATGTATATATCATATATATCATATATATCCAGTATATACATTCATTTATAATGTTATGTAACATTTAGAGGTAAGAAATGAAATGCACCATTCATGGAGACGGTAAGCCGTACGTACGCATGAACGCTACTTTCATTTCTATTTCATATTTAATGGAATGAAATTATAATTATATAAAGGTATAATATAATTCCTGTATTATATAATTTATAATACCATTTACTCCACCCTTTATACATCTCACATATGGAATTAACGATTCAAATCACTTTGAGGGGGCGGCAGTCCGCACTTCCTAAAATGAAATTATCGCGTTTACCCACAATGGAAATAATAAAGGTATGCCATAAATAAAAATACCGAATATTAAGGAAAATAAAAACATAATATATATCATATATAAAAATAGTGTGATCATAATGGCCACCATGAGAGGTGTTAAAAGAATATTGAACAATCATCGTTTCGTGAGGCAGAAATTCGCCAACCACAGAAACATTATTTTCTTTAACCATTAGATGAAGGTGTGTGCAAGTGTAAATAAAATAATACTCATTAAAACATCCTAGTATATTGAAGATACTGGTTTAGTTACAAAATAAAGAAATAAAAACAGTTTAAGGGGTTGGAGAAGCAAAATAAAACAAAATAACATAAGAGAAGACATTACCTTTAAATCGGGTAACTCTTTTTGATTTGAGCCAAAGGCTTCCTTGGGAAGAATTATGCCCAAAGTGAGGCTTCTAGGAGTAAGATAGGGAAGTTGAGAGAGCATTTGGGAAGATTTTGGCCGAGCCAAAAGGCTTTGAATGTGTGAATAAGGTGGTAGTGGTGGGGGCCTTTTATAAGAGGAGAGGAGGGGCACTCTTGGAATGTAATGAAATGTTACTTTATTATATAATGAGTTTCGGATTTTAAAGGTCCCACACTTATATATTTCTAGGATAAGGTGATAAGGGTTCTAAATGTACTCATTAAATAGGCTTTGGACAAGTGTAATTCTTAGAGTTTACATTATCCTTCCATTTTATTAAAATCATTAATTAATGAGGTAATCGCTGCATCATCATGGTGTCAAAAATAATTTAATTTATTTAATGTCTAAAAATTATAAAAAAAATATCATGATGTAGGAAAGATTTTTATCTTTCTAATGAATATTTATAGTCAAAAATATGACTTGTATAACCCCATTTAAATTTTTTTTATTAAAACAACTTATGTTTGTGACATTTTTATTTTAACTTTAAATAAAAACTTATTTATGTCATTTTCCTACCAAAGTGGCTCCATGGGGTCCCCAAGTTGACCCATGGATTGTCTTGGTCGTCCATGACACATCCAATAGTTGTAGGACAAGTGTAAAGTTATTTTCATATTTTTATAATATCATTTTTACCTTAAATTTCACTAATTACCTTTAATCACAATTAATTAAACTTAAAAGTTACTATTCACCAAAAAAATATTTTAATCCCATTGAACCACATTTTACTTCATAATGACAACCATATATGTAGAATTTTTGAAAATCAAATCACAGAAGTGGTAATGTTTCATTTAAACAAGAAATCAGTTTTTTAACTACCACTTAGTGGTTTCACTATTCATCATAAATTGAAGTTTTTCAGAACAATGCCAAAATTTCACCCTAAGCTATAATTGGTATTCCAAATTCAAATATGATGTCTATTTTAAAAAATTCCAAATATATAAGTTGCATTAATTAAATTTATAATTAATTCTCGTCATCACAACAAATAGCGTGTTTTTAAGAAAAAATATATATCAAAAGATTGACAATTGTTTATGTCCAATTTCAATGTTAAATTAATTATAATGACCACCATTGGATAAAATGGTAATAATATATTCTAATTATACTTTAAAACCACTAAATAGTATAATTTATCACCATAAATTATTTTTATTAAAAAAGTTTTTTAAGCATTTTTCACTATTCATTATAAATTGGAAGTTCTCAGAAAATTACCAAAAATTCAACTTTGGGTAATTTCGATATTACAAATAAAAAAATGAAGTCCATTTTGAAATATAAAATATATATAATTTCAAAAAGTGGGTATTACTATTCATAATAGCTATTTTGATTGGTCGCGGTGTGTTAAAATCTCGAACTTGCGTACAATGAAAGCTATTGAATTATTGAGAGAGAAGTGTATCGTGGAAGCTTGGGGTGTTACATTCTCCCCTCCTTCAATAAATTGTGTCCTCTCAATTTGAAATTTTTCTTTGAAAATAAAAGGTTGAAAATAGAAAATACCTTTGTGGAAAACCCACATCGGGAATAAGGTTAATAGAATTTATCCTTAATAAGAGGGAAAGGGAAATGAAAAAGTCACCACCAAATTATGATCTCGATAAGAAGAACATTGGTGGCAATTAAAGACATATAATTGGAGGAAAAACGTAAATATTTTTAGGGAGGGATTGAGGTCATCAATCACAAACAAGTGTAAAATTGAGGGCCTCAAAGCCTTCAATCTATGTTGATATAAAATATTATCAGTTCAACAAGACATAAGGTATTAGGATAACACATTTTTTTGTTTTAATATCCCTTTACTAAAGATTAAGAATTAATTTATTCATAGAATAATAGATAGTTATATATATATATATATGCTTGACAAGTAGAGCTTCAACCTTCAACTAATTTCTACAACAAACTCATCTTTCACTCAAAAAGATAATGGAACTCAAAAATATTATATTTATCCTAATCGTACAAGGTTCAAAGTGTTAACACATACCATTTATATTAGGAAAAGTATTTTGTAATAACCAGGGACTTCCTGTAGGCTAGTGGTAGGTAATAAAGGCTTGTCGCACTATGGTTGTGGGTTCTATTCCGACAGTTTTGTCCGACGCGACGGGTTATCCCCCAACCTACAGGTTGTCCTTTTCCTAAAAATATAGTATTATAATATTCCAACAATAATCTTCATAAATGTTTTAACCTTAAACAATACTATCCAAAGTTCAACTTAATCCATTCCAACCTTTATAGTTATCCAAAATACCTCCGTCCAGACTTTTCTAAAAGGTCCTTAAATTCCAAAATCAATTGTAACATCAGATTCCCCAAACAATGTAAAGTTTCTCTTAATGTCACATACTAAAAATATGATTACCTTCATCATATTAAAACCTTAATGAAAACAACAAGTACTGTAGTACAATCCTTATATATATCACATTATTCTTATAACCATAATATATTCCATGAGTCCAAAAGCACCAACACATTAATTATTCCACTTCAACTATATTAACAACATAAGATTTTCCTTGATCCCTTGGCCTTTTCTGAGGTAAGATTCCCTGACACTTAGGACATTCATTGGCATAATTCCCCATTTCCCTACAATTGTAGCATTAAACATTGATAGCCTCTTTCTTTCCCTTACAATCACAAGCCTAGTGACCTTTTTCTCCACATTTGTAACAAACTCCCATTCCCTTTAGGCAAGTACCAGGGTGATTCTTCCCAAAATTATCGCATAATGGAAAATCCTTCTTTCCCTTTTTCCCTTTATTTGTCTCTTGTTCCACCGTTCTCTTCTTGTCTTGCTTTACTTTGTTGTCATAAGACTTAGAGAATTCCTTTTCTGTCTTGATAGCACACGAGACTATATCTTCGTATGTTGAGAAATATTGTGATACTAAATCTCGACGGAGAAATGGTTTTAACCCATCAAAGAAATTATCAATCTTACTTCTTGGGTTACGTATATAATCTACAGCATGCCTCGCTAACCTTGTAAAGTTAGCCTCATACTTTGTGACATTCTCATCCTCCTTCCGCCTCAGACTCAGAAATTTCCTTTCCATATCTGCTCGATGGTCATGTGGAAAGTATTTTTATAAGAAAATTTCCTTAAACTTCCTCCATTCCATACTTGATACTTCTTCCTCTTCGTTTGTGTTTTGAATCAGCGACCACCATTGATCGGCATCTCCAGTGAGGCGGTAAACTGCCATGACAACTTTCTCCCTTTCGCTACACCCCAAGGTGTGGAATATTTTCTCTAAGGAGTTTATCCATTGCTCAGCTACAAATGGATTTGTACCCCCGTTAAATGTTGGTGTTTTTTCCTCATGAAGCGGTCTAACATTGATCCTCCACATTGCGGATTAGGGTGCTCCATATGAGTAAGGTTACTATTCATAACCTGAGTGAGTTGTCCCAGTATGGTGATAAGTTGATCAGCACCAGTTGTATCTCTAGCTCCACAATAATTATCTTTAACAGGAGGGCAATCCCTACACGGGGTGCGTGCATTGATATGGTTTCCATTCCTCCCACTAGGCACCATTTCTAAACAATGGCATAAACTAGATTAGTTTATGAATTAAAATACATAATTCCATACTTGTAAAACACTTAACATAAATTGAAATATTTATGGATATAATCCATAATCATAAAAATGTTTTCTTCGAGGAAGTATGTACTCATAATCCCTTCATAATGGTTTTTAAAAAAAATGATAATTATCCTAAGCATATCCCCCAGGAGTGTCGTAACCAAGAGTGCAGCAAGGCCTGTTGTCGTGCACCTGTTCCCATTCAAGTCTAGCTTAAAGCGGTGTTTTCGGGTTTTACCCCTTGGTACATCTGTGCCAGAGCCACCTCTACCTGCTCGTATCCAGATAGGGATGTATTTCTCAGAAAACTCATAAAATCTCTATAATACCAAAATTCTAGGAAGTTCTTCTATACTAATCCTCAAAGTCTATCTTTGAGCTATGTTCTCTAATCAGAGTTTATCTAAATCTAGCTTCCAAGGTTAGTACTAAACTGCCTCTGATACCAACTGTAACGCCCTGACCCCAGTTACCTAGAGTCAGTGCATTATTGCGTAATGTTGGCATGATCACAAAAGATCAAGACTCAAAATAACGATTAGTTTAGTAGCCTTGGAAACACTAGATACATTCATAAATGTTACATTACATCATAAAGTAAAAAACTACAATAACAAAGTCTCCATAGTCCACAATCAAATCCTCTTCTGACTATCCCTGCAGGTCATTCAAAAAATACTTCTTCACATCCTGAAAAATATTAAAACATTGAAAGGGGTGAGCTCAGATTCTCAGTAAGGATAACAATATTTCGGAAGCTTTCATAAATAATCATTAACTTTTAAGGCAATGTATAACTAAAACAAAATCCTTTTTAAACTTGAACTTCAGCATAATACAGAAAAAATAAAATTAAATAATGCCATTTACTTACTCACATGGATATTCTACTAGTCGAATAATCACATGCAATATCAATAACCACTTTCATAATGATGGAATGCATAATGCCAGACTATCATAACCACATAGCCAAGGCCTCGTGCCAAGACTACAAATAAGATTTTGTCAAGGCCTCGTGCCAAGACACTAGTTTGTCTCATGAGACCTGTCGATGCATCGAGGAGCTATAGCGGGCTCCACCCGTCACTTATTAAGTCCAATGCATTCGTCATATGAATAGGTTTAAACATATCATAATCCATTACATAGTCATATCACATAAAATATGCATAAAGGAAACATAAAATTTCCACACCTCAACCATAAGATATCAATACAACACATTGATATAATAAAAACACTCTCAAAACCATTTTCAATACCAAAATAAAGGAAAATTAAAACTTTGTATTTATTTTTCATTTAAAAAAAAGTTATGACTTGTAGAGGAAGCCGAAACTCAAATAATGGTCATGGTGGTGGAGAAGTCATTGTCGCCGCATACGTATGACAATAAAAACATTCCTTTTTGTCTTTTAATAAAACCCTTCGTATAAAAAAATTCCTTTTGAATAAACTGAAAATTCAAAGGGGTTTATACACCATATAAAAGAAATTTGTGAATAAAACAAAATATGCCTCAATGAATGGTGATTGAGACGAAGCCCCTTAAAAGATCATTTTTAAATAAAATATATCTATTATGTGTATTCACTATATTTACACATAAATAATGTACAAATACAAGATATGACATAATAATATCATGACATAATTTGAAAGTAGGAGATTAACCCAAAGAATTGAAATTGGGTTAAGAAGTTCCCTTACCTCGTGTCCGACTTGACTCGATCGATCTTTAACCTCCTGAATAAAAAAATAGAGTAATTTTCTTTTTGGTTAAGAACCTTTTACATGTTAATTATTCCTTTTATATCATTTATTACCATGTTATGAACATTATGTAATTATTTATGTTAATTACGGTCATTTTGTCGATCTTTGGTACTTGAGTCAAACATAACCTTCCTATAATTACAAGTTGTTTATGTGGTAGAATATCCATTATCTCCAGAATTATATTCATGATTTAGATATCATATATATCATATATATCCAGTATATATATTCATTTATAATATTACATAACATTTAGAGGTAAGAAATGAAATGCACCATTCATGTAGACGATAAGTCGTACGTACGCATGAACGCTACTTTCATTTCTATTTCATATTTAATGGAATGAAATTATATTTATATAAATTTATAATATAATTCCAGTATAATATAATGTATAATACCATTTACTCCACCCTTTATACATCCCACATATGGCATTAACGATTCAAATCACTTTGAGGGGGCGGTAGTCCGCACTTCCTAAAATGAAATTATCGCGTTTACCCACAATGGAAATCATAAAGGTATGCCATCAATGAAAAATACATAATCATAAGGACAATAAAAACATAATATATTTCATATATAAAAATATTTTCATCATAATGGCCACCATGAGAGGTGTTAAAAGAATATTGAACAATCATTGTTTCGTGAGGCAGAAATTCGTCAACCACAGAAACAGTATGTTCTTTAACCATTAGAAGAAGGTGTGTGCAAGTGTAAATAAAATCCCTCTCATAAAAACATCTTATTATATTTTAGATACTAGTGTTGTTACAAAATAAAGAAATAAAAATATTTTAAGGGGTTGGAGAAGCAAAATAAAACAAAATAACATAAGAGAAGACATTACCTTAAAATCGGGTAACTCTTTTTGATTTGAGCCAAAGGCATCCTTGGGAAGAATTATGCCCAAAGTAAGGTTCTAGGAGTAAGATAGGGAAGTTTAGAGAGTATTTGGGTAGAGTTTGGCCGAGCCAAAAGGCTTTTATGGTGTGAATAAGGTGGTAGTGGTGGGGGCCTTTTGTAAGAGGAGAGGAGGGGTACTCTTGGAATGTAATGAAATGTTACTTTATTATATAATGAGTTTCGGATTTTAAAGGTCCCACACTTATATATTTATAGGCTAAGGTGATAAGGTTTCTAAATCTACTCATCCAATAGGATTTGGACAAGTGTAATTCTTAAATTTTACATTATCCTTCCATTTTATTAAAATCGTTAAGTAATGAGGTAATCGTCGCATCATCATGGTGTCATAAATAATTTAATTTATTTAATATCTAAAAATTATAAAAAAACTATCATGATGTAGGAAATATTTTTATATTTATAATGAATATTTATAGTCAAAAATATGACTTGTATAACCTCATTTAAATTTTTTTTAGTAAAACAACTTATGTTTGTGACATTTCTATTTTAAGTATAAATAAAAAGTTATTTATGTCATTTTCCTACCAAAGTGGATCCATGGGGTCCGCAAGTTGACTCATGGATTTTCTTGGTCGTCCATGACACATCCAATAGGGTTAGGACAATTTTAAAGGTATTTTCATATTTTTATAATATCATTTTTACCTTAAATTTCACTAATTACCTTTAATCACGATTAATTAAACTTAAAAGTTACTATTCACCAAAAATTATTTTAATCCCATTGAACCACATTTTAATTCCTAATGACAATTGTGTATGTAGGATTTTTGAAAATCAAATCACAGAAGTGGTAATGTTTCATTTAAACAAGAAATCAGTTTTTTAACTACCACTTAGTGGTTTCACTATTCATCAAAAATTGACGTTTTTCAGAACAATGCCAAAATTTCACCCTAAGCTATAATTGATATTCAGAATTCAAAAAGATTGTTAATTTTAAAAAATTCCAAACATATAAGTTGCATTAATTAATTTTATAATTAATTCCCATTGTCACAACAAATAGTGTGTTTTTAAGAAACAATATATATCAAAAGATTGACAATTGTTTATGTCCAATTTCAATGTTAAATTAATTATAATGACCACCATTGGATAAAATTGTAAAAATATATTCTAATTATACTTTAAAACCACTAAATAGTATAATTTATCACTATAAATTATTTTGATTTAAAAAAGTTGTTTTAAGTATTTTTCACTATTCATAAAAAATTGGAATTTCTCAGAAAATTACAAAAAATTCAACTTAGGGTAATTTCGATATTACTAATAAAAAAATGAAGTCCATTTTGAAATATAAAATATATATAATTTCAAAAAGTGGGTATTACTATTCATAGTGTCTATTTTGATTGGTCGCGGTGTGTTAAAATCTCGAACTTGCGTACATTGCAAGCTATTGCATTATTGAAAGAGAAGCATATCGTGGAAGCTCGGGGTGTTACACAACCTCACCAGTCAACATCAAGTTTCTTAAAGGATGGTAGTTTATTTATATGTACCAATATCTCTACCATTTGTCTCTTTATCTTTGGTGGTTGTGGTCACTATCAATGGAAGTGTCCTTCACCCCCAATAGGTTAGTGTGTTTTGGGATTTCAGGCCCCCTTTTAGAATCATCGGAAGTTTCCCCCTAAGGTAGTATCCATAGAAGTTCCTTATATATTATGCTCATCATCCTATTCAAAAATAATATACTCAACTAAGAAGATGTGTATTTTTAAGGGGGAATACCTAGGATTCAACTCTACATTAGATACCCAAGTCATATCATGGACAAAGAGGTTGTTTGAAACAAAGTAGAGGACTCAAGTAAGACCAAATATATGTGACATAGTTTCTAGTTCTAGAGGTCCCAAAGGCCATTAAGGGTATGATTAGTTTTTCCTCTACCCTGGTTATTGTTTTTTATTCTATATCTTTAAACTCCTTTGTTGAACCCACCTTGGTCTTAGCACTATTACTAGACATGAATAGGTTTTATCCACCCCTGGTGTTATCTTAACTAGTAAGAGGCTATGTTAGATTGTTTTTTGTGTTCATGGAATGAATAATGATGATGAGGATATCATCAATAATTTGATGTTGTTGGGGTTTGGCTTAGTGGTAAGCACCCCTTAAATCTACATGAAAAATGAGGGTTCAAAAACCATTGGGCGCAGGTACTGTAGTAGTAATGTAGCAGCGGCGCACTGTAGTAGTAGCGGGTACTGTGAAGTACTGTAGTAGTGCGAGTACTGTAGTAGTACTATTCACAGAATGGGTTTCGGGCCAAAAAAATAGGCATGCAGGCCATGTAATGGGCTAAATGCCCACTGCGCCTTCGGGATATGTAATGGGTCTCCATCTACCCAGTTAAAAGAGGTCTTTGCTTTGCTTAAATAATAAATGAGGCTTCGGCCCCAACCTTTAAAAAAAATTCATTAATAATTGGGTGATTTATTTGTGATATAAATATAACCATACACTGTAATTCTTAGCATGGATTGGTTGTATTCTGTTTCCACATTAATTTATTAGTTTTGAAGGAGGGTTGAGTTTTTCGATATGGGGGGGGATGTGTGGTATTCACCAATGAGAGAGGTTTTTTATATGAGTGGTAAGTAGGTGAATCCCCTTATTCCTTTGATTTATGATTCATTATAAGAGTCTTTGAGAGCTCTGGTGGTGCAGTTCCCCTGATTCTTTTTGGAGTTTCTGGATGTTTTCTTTGAGGTGATTATTGAACTACCCCCTATATGTAATGTGGTGTTTGGAATAAAGTTCCATCCAGGTGTTACATAGAATTTGATACTGCCTTATTAGATATCACCATTGGTTTTATGGGAGTTAAGGACATAGATTGATGGTCTAATGCAGAAATGATTTATTAAGCCTTCAGTTTCATTGCAGGGATATTACTTTTTGTAATCCAAGAACGTAGAAAATAGTATAAGGTTGTTTATAAAGTAATGGAGGATAAATTTGGTGATAATAAATAATTTTTACCCTCTTCTAATAATTTATTATCTTTTTTATGAGTTGAAGTGAGCCAGCTGGTTTTCTATTATTAATCTATGGTTTGAATATCATCAATTGTAGGTTAAGGATGCAGATATTCTGAAGACTTCCATCCAGTGTCAGTATGAGAACTTTAATATTTTATCCATGTTGTTAGGTGACATTAATGCACCATATAGGTTCATGGGGATCATAAAATCTGTATTTAATAACTTCTTAGACAACTTTATAGTCGTTTTCCTTGATGAAATTCATATATACTTTAGGTCATTGGAGGAGAATTTTGAAAAATTGATTATCAATTTATAGAATCTTCGACACCAAAAGATGTATATAAAATTTTCCAAGTGTAAGTTTTGGATGTGGGAGGTTCATTTTTGTGTTCATATGGTGTCCCGACAAGGATTAGTGGTGTATCTAATAAAGGTTGATGAAATTGTTTCCCGGTAAACACCTAATAATGTGGTAGAGATCTGTAACATTATTGGTCCCATGGGTTATTATCATAGGTTTGTGACTGATTTACCTTAGATTACATACCCATTAATATACATGACCTAAAAGGTACATGATTTAATTTATACTTATTAGTTCAAAAAAGTATTCAACTACTTGAAGGACAAGTTGGTCAGTTCCCCAATTCTTAGTTTTCCTAAGGAGGTTGTGATGTTTAATGTTTTTTATGATACCTTTTTCTTGGGTTTAAGATATATATTCATGGTATAATGGTAATTGGTCTCATAAGGGTCTAAATATTTATTCTCCCATGAGTAGAAATATTCCACCCATGATCTAGATATTGTTTTAGTGGTATTTTCCTTGAAGTTTTTGGAAAAATTACCTCATCTGGGAATGCATTGTGATATTCATGGATCAAAAAACTTAAGGTATATATTTTCTCAGCATGACCTAAATATATGATAGTAGATTTGGATGGATCTTGTCTAATACTAGGATTTTGAGATATCCTATACACCGGGAAAGGGAAATTACATGATAGATATACTGAGTTGAATTTCCCATGGAGGGGATTGAGAATATAAGAATTCCTAGAGGGAAATAAAAGAGTTAGTGGATTTTCATCTCATAGCTAAGAATATTGATGGCTAAAGAAACTTATTTCATATAAATTTATAGATATCTATATTGTATCTATTGAAAAAGTATTAGTAGATAGAATTAGAGTAAAAAGTGATGTGTGATCGGGTCATTTATAGAGATACCCTTAAGGAATGGTTAGAGAATTTCAAACATTAGGTTATGGTCTATGTAATGATGTTTATCCCATTGTTGATTCATGCAGGATTCCTCCTTTAGATTTATATAACATCTATGATGATGCACCCCAATGTATCTAATATGTATTATGTTTTTAGGAGGCATGTTTAGTGGCCAATAATAAATTTGTTAGTGGAAGAGTTCATGGAAGGATTCTTGGTTACCCTTTTAGTGAAGGTAGAACATCATGAACCGATTAATTTTTTATAGTATTTGGATGTTCCTAATTGAGATTGGGATTAAATATTGATGGATTTATTCATCAATTCACCCCAGGATCAAGGGGATTATGATTATATCTGATTGATCGTAAACTAATTCATGAATTTGGTCACTTTTTTATACTTGAAGAGTAAAATATGTTGGATGTTCTGGTGAGATGGTACATGGATAATGTGGTACGTATTAATTTAACTCTAAGTAATATCGTTTAGAACTATTAACCTTAGCTTTACTCATGATTATAGATAGGGTCACATCATGAAATTGGATCTCAGTTAAACTCTATGACCACTTTACATCCTTAAATAGATGAACAAATAGATCATACCATCCAAATGTTGTAGGATATACTGTAAGCCTGCCTATTAGATTTATATGGATCATGGGTTGGACACCTAACATTGGTTGAGTTTTATTATAATAATGGTAATCACTCATACATTAGTATGTCCCCATTTAAGGAATTTTATGATAGGTATTGTCTATCTCAATTAATATGGACTGAGATCAGGGAGTCAACAGTTCTAGGTTCTAATGTTGTTCAAAGTATGACAGAGAAAATTCAAGTGGTTTGTAAGAGGATTAAGGTCGTATAGAAATCCCCTAGGTTTTAGGCGAATTGGAGGAGAAATTTAGATCTTTATATAGGAGTCCATTTTTTCTAATTTTTTCCCATTTTTATGGGAAATGGAGATCTTTTTCAGGGATAAATATTTCACCCAGTTTTGTTAGACCCTTTGAGAGGTTTGAGTTTGTTGGTGATGTGGCTTATTGGTGGGTGCTTCCCCCATAGTTGGAAAATGTTCATCACATCTTCCACATGTCCTAGATTAATTGGTATCTGTATGTTGACTCACATATCATTGATTATAAGGATTTATATATTGGGTATGATGCGGCATTCATGGAATGACCGAACAATATTTAGGACTGTCAGGATAAAATATCATGAGGGTGTGTTTTCTAAAATCTCTTTTAATTTTTCACTTTTGTTTCCCTTTTCATTTTCAAAATAATTTACCCTAATAGGGTTTATGTTTTACTATTTATTCTTTAATATATATATATATATATATATATATTTGGGGGTAATAAACTCACAGTACCAAATAATACAATTCATGATCCCTTCTTGGGTGGTATCGCTCAAACATTATTTTTTAAGGATGTTTTCATCTATGTAAATATACTTCTAGGTTTACATTATTATACAAGGGATATTATTTTTTGAAACCATCCATGTTATTTATCTAAATGCTTTATGAACATGTTAACCCTTTTATTAACATGGGGAAAAGAATTGGCATTCCATATACTGTTATTCCATTACAAATGAATATTGGAAAGTTAAATATATATTGCTTGACCATCCACTTATTGTTTCATATATGAAAATGAAAAAGATATAGTAGGGGTGAATTGTGATCCTTTAAAAATTGTGATGAATTTAAAGAATCCCTCTTGACATGCATATATTATTTATTTTTTCCTCTTAAAGTTGTGAGAGCAGCCGAAATAAATAAAGGCAAGAACACAGTGATTTATAGTGGTTCAGGGAACAAATATCTCTTAGTCCACTCCAATAATTCTCTCTCAGTGAGATTGGTGATTTTCATATGCAATTCCTTTCATTGGTGACTTACACAATAGATTATAGGTAGTTAATACATTTATAATAAATCTTGTACAAGCCTTTAGGTTCTTTTACTGGGAACCATAAATCGGCATCTTAGTCTGAGAAGCAGATACTCCATCACCAAGACAGCTGGTTTTGAGTAGCTTATACTCCAATAGACCAATACATATTGATTTGATTGGGAAAATAGATTATTGTCATATTTTTATCATGAAGCTGATATATGTGTTTGATATTTGATAACATACAATAGTAGAAAAATAATCTTCAATGTTTTTATATTATTTCGTTGAAAAGTGATAGAGAAAACACCAGATAGACAAATAAACATGTATATCTCCAAAGTGTAACTATGAGAAATTCTTTTTCAAACATTCAGAAGATGATGTAATAATAATATATAGTAGTAGCAATGGTAACAGTAGCGAGTTGATTAAATGGATCAAAACATGTATGTCTCCAATGTGTATCTCTAGAGGCTATGATACATTGTTATTTACAAGAACACAAATTTCTATATATCCCTATATTGTATGTCTATATATCTACATATATTCATATATTCATAGGACAATCATCTTAATATTTATTCTACAAGTTGAATATATTCATGCCAATGATTCAAGAAATATCTCATATTAAATCACAAATATTTGAATTTAAAATCATTCATGAGAGTCATAACTTCCCTTATAAATAAGAATGATTTAATTTTTTGATTATGAGACTTTTAATCGGTCACAAAATAAATTTGAATAGATATTCATTTCTGATGAGACTATTTCAGAAGATATAGATAATATCTTTAATTCAAAACTCCATCGTTGACTAGTCAAATGTAGGGTTCCTTCATGTAATGACAAAATCAAAAAGTAGGGTTGACAATATATGGTTGATTATAAAATTATGGTTGATAAACCATACATTTTTTCCTTTAAACATAGGGTTTCTTCTAAACTTAGTGTTTTTGATCCATACTTTCCAACATCATAGGGTAAATGATCCATACGTTCACTTCCAAATGTAATGTTTTCAAAACATACATTACAATTACAAACGTAGGGTATGAACAATGTGTCTAGAATACTTTCAAACATGTATAGAATACTTATAAAAATATTCCCTCATGGATCAATGACTAGTATATGATTCCAGAATAAATATACTAATGAATATCATTTTCTTGAAATTCACTTAAAAGTACCTTTTTTAGTAACATAAATATGGGTGTTTATGAGCATGAAAATCAAAAATAAATTAATGAAATTGTTGAATCAACACATGATCAACACCAATTTTTTTATCTGGATGGTTTATGATCATATTATCCCTTTTATTGACATGTGGAAAATAATTGGTGTTTCATATATTGATATTTTAATATGGATAAATATTTTAATGTTTAATATGTACTATTTGACCAATCCCTTTCCTTCTATGGATGTGTTATGATCAAGTTATCTTTTTTATTGATATGGGGAAAATAATTGACATTATGTATATTTTTATTCTGATATGGATGATTATTATCAAATTGACTATGTTCTATTTAACCATACAATTTATTTCTATGGATGGGCTATGATAAAGTTATCCCTTTTATGGAAAGGGAAAAATTATTGACATTCAAGATGAATATTGATTACTAACATGAGTTTATTATGTATTGACATTAAGTATTATTCATTATATAGATATCCATGTTTTTATTCCGCTATAGGTTCTTTAAGGATGACATGAAATGTCTTGTTTACTCTTATGGTGAATGAATTGGACTTAAAAAAGTGATGGGTGGTCCAAGAATTATTTATCCCCTCAATGTGTGGAAAAGTCTCTTGAGACAAAACATCTTGGGTTTTGGTGTATACCTATCCCCATATCAATATAGTGTCTTCACATAAGGCCTTGAAATAATGTTTTTTATGTCTATAATTATGCATTACATCAGTATAAGATCAATATCATTGATATTAATGATCAAATTTATTATCATGGAAATAAGATTATCTCAGTTTTAATTGATTATGGAATTATTTATATTATGTATTTTTTCACATTATGTATACCATACTTATGTTTTAGAAAACCTTATTTATATAGTTCCCTTAATAAGTGTTTGAGCTCACCCTTTTCTTATGTTTCATTCCCCTAGTTAAAAAGAAAAGTAGTACACATGACAAGTTTATAAGGATAACATGTGTGGAAGAATTTTTGGGAGATTTTGAAGAATTATCATGAATTAAGTAGTTTATTATATACTGAAAAAATGTCAATTAGTTGATAAAGACATGAGATTTATTAGTTTTTTATTTTTCCTATTTCTCTAAATCTCTAAAACTAAAGATATATTTGGGATTTAAGAGATGTAATAATAATTATTGATTTTTTAATTAAGGATGGTTATATCCAAGATTTTTTAGTCGGTATCAAATTTAGTATGTAAAGTATGTGTTTATATAACCAGATCGAAGAGTGTGTTCCTAGGATGTCATAGTTTGTATCAGAATAGGTTTTAGATATCTTTAGAGATTAATATGTTTGTTTAGGATAATTTAATGTTTGATAAGTTAAGGTTGATCAAAATTTCAAAGGTATAGATATCCCATTGGGATACAATAATATTTAATTAAGAGGTAAAAATTCAATTTTTATTTAGGGATTAGGAGAAGACAACTTTAGTGAGAACCCTGGGGATAATTTTAAGTGAGAATAAAAAATATAGAATAACATATTGAAGTTTTATAAAGTAAATATTGTGTGATTATCCTAGTTATTACATCCTAGTTTGGATACTACAACTAGATGTGGACTCTAGCTTAGATGTATATATGGTTAATAACCCTAAAAAGGGTGGATTAGGTATTAACTTGATTGTCACCTAGTACATGAAAAATCCTAACTACACAATAGGTTTGAAACTCCTATAGGATATGATTTAGTTGATTCACATTATCTTTATGAACCATTATGAGAAATTTGAAAATTTTTAGGTTAGATAACATAATATGAAAGTAATTATGCCTAAAATATATTGAAACATAGGGATTTGTAAGTTAAGGTACATATTAATTGATATGTACTTTCTTGGGTAAGTTATAAGTTATATTTTTAGTTCATATATTGAAATTATTTTTGGGTTTAGAATATTTAAATAAAGTTCATGGTAATTTAGGATCTCTATTTTGATGGATTAGGTTGATAAGTAAAAGATAATAAACATAAAGTAACCTATGTTAAAGTGAGATTGATTTAGGTTGAACTAAAGTAATCAAAAGCTATGGTGATGATAAGAGTAAAAAAATTTAAGGATGAATCCATTTTATATTATTGATTATGATAATTCTCCTATATTTTTTTATGTTTTATTACTAAAATCAACCCCTTTGGCTTTAGTAATGACAAAAACAAGATGAAACCAGAAGTGTGAAGGAAAATTCATATATTAGCTCAAGAAACAACCCATTAGAATGGGTTATAGAGAGAGAAACATTGTGATTATGACAAAATAGATATAATGGAATATTATTAACAATGTGAACATATTAGAAGTCCCAAACACACTTAGGAATTAGAGGGTGGAGTCTCATGAAAGATAAAGTAACAAAGATGATAAAGTAAATATGATTGAATTTACTAGATGTCTAAAACGTGGGAAGAATTGTGGGGGAAATTGTCTTAAAGGGATAGGTAAATTCTATAAGTGTGAAGATAAAGGTCATCAGACTCACAAGTGTAATGGAAAGAGAGATTGTATAAAAATTAGTTTCTTAAATTTCAAGAGAGTTGAGCATTATGTGACTCAATATCCCAAACTAAAGAGAAATAGGGGAAATAGCCACAATAAACCATGAAAACAAGAAAAAACATATGAAATTACTGCTAATGTAGTGGACATTTTTTTTCACTCTATTTTTTACAGTTTCCTGTACCATGTAAGTTTTCACCAACTATTAGACATTGAGTAATATAAAAAACCCCTTAGTGGTATTATAAAAATATAAATAATTTTCAATATGTGTGGGAATTTATTCCTTATGTATCTAGATATTCTAACTTGAGTATAATTCTATGTGCAATTATGAATAGTGTATCTCCCTTATAAAGAATTTATAATATTTTTTAATATAAATATATCTCTTTTCATATCCTAAATAAACCCATGACCATCTAGCAGTGTATGGTTAATTATGATTTTCCTGTAGAAATTAATTTGATATTGTGAGTCAAATTGAAGGAATAAATTTATTTATTGGGTAATAATGTGAAACCCCAAAATGAATTCCTTTAAATCAGCCAAATGGGTCTAATAGATTTCTTCACATGCAATACCGAACTAAAACAAAACCAATATATAGTTAGATAAAAATATAAATACTATGTGTGGCCATTAAAACCAAGCCATTGAATTAGTGGGAATGGATAGGATTAACCACCTTATATAAATATTTATAGAAATAAAATATAGTATACTTTTAATATGAATGTAATTTAATTGGAATAGCTAAAATGACCAATGCAGACATTTTATGCTTGGAAATGAATTTTTCTAAATATTTCATTTATTTTTGATATGCATCGATATTTTAAGAAAATTTTAATTAATGATGAAAAAATATATTTTATGAGAACAATTTTTTAATAATAATTTAATTATAAAATAATAGGAAACATGTATGAGAATGATTAATATTCTAAAAAAGTTATTTTACTATAAAATTGTCTTTAAATATATGTCATATTTTTATTAAAAATTATAAATTATAAATTTTAGAATTTTAATTTCAAAAAAAGATCATTGTTTTTTTGATTCATCTTGGTCATATTTTCTTCATATAATTTTTTTCTTAAAATAATGTTTTCTACGTGAATAGTGAAAAAAACTGTTTTTATAAATAACTTTATAAAATTATTAGTATTTAAGTATGAATTTGAAATTAAACAAATATTTTTATAACAAAAAAAATATTTATTTTATATATTATTTTAAAATTTTAAAAATTTTATTTTTAATTTACAACCCCATATTGAATATATTAGAATATAAGAAATGTTTTATCAAATATTGTTTTTAATACATTATACATTTTCTATTTTAAAATTAATTTTTTCCCTTTCATAAATTGATTCCAATGAAGTGGATTTCAATTTATTAATAATTGGGTCTGAATTTTCTAATAAGTAAAAATTTATTTTTATGAATAAATATTGAGTTACGTTATGTAAAAAACAGTTACAATGGTAAAATCTAAAATGGTAAAAGTAATAATTCAAGGTGTAAATGGACTGAAACATGATAAAAACATGTCTAGAATTGATTTTATGAGGTTTGGATCGATCTTATCTCTTTTAAAATCTATATTTTCTCACTTTTTAGCCACTGGACATGTTTAACATATATTCTCTTTACATTAAGTTTAAATATTTAAAAAAATGTCATTCTCACCACTTATAAAAGGGGCCTTTCACCACCCATTCATTTCACTCCTAAAAATTTTGTTTCCTCTAAAAATAGTAAAATTTACCTTCCCCTATAAGAACCTTTCACTCTATTGATGTTCTTTTCATAAAAGATTATCCTATTCCATCCATTTCAAAAGGGATCTTCCAAGGAAATCACAAAGTGCTCAACATGAGTAATCATTTTTACTGAACTTATTTCTTTTCTATTTTTATTTTATAATTATAATTTTTAAAACAATATTTAATGAAATTATTATTGCATATATAAAAAATTATTTTATGGGAATAACTGTTAATAACATTTTCCCTTTTCTATTAAGAATAACAAAACCCTCATTCATGCATTGTGCAGACAACCTCCTCCACGACACAATGTGTTTCATTTTCATTTAACACCTTAAAATGATGGTATAAAAGAGTAATTTAATAAATAGTTAGTATATTAATATCATTTTATGATTCTGAAATAATAAACCATATCACTCATCCCTATGGTTCTATAAAAAGAAAATCATCATTCATTTATATGTACAGACTTCGACCTCTACGGAACGATTGATTTCCATTTTTCTTTTCATCGCCACATTACATGGTTGGTAATTAGGATTATATTATAGGATAAATATTATTTTTATGATAACTTTAATGTTATGGTATATAAAATTGGAGAAACTATTAATGATATGATCAATAAATGATTATCATTAATTCAACCATTTAAAATAATTAAACTAAGAGGATAATGATCTCTTTTTTCTAAGTAATCATTATATAAATTATATTTTCTATAAAATTATTTAGAATTATAATCTATAACACTATTAAACAATAAATAATACCATTATTAGTCTTTTATAATGATATTAGAAATAAACCACCCCATCATCATCCATTATTCATGGTAGGTTCTTGTTTGGCTCAGTTTAACCACCTACTTGGAGAATAATTCAAATTTATATCATTCATGGATATGAGAAATTATTTACTATTATAAAATTATATAAATATATAAATAATTTTTTTAAGGTTATATTAATATTTAATTCATTAATTTATAAAACACCATTCGATCATTAAAAATCACTGAAACATGATCATTGTCGATTTCATCTTCATGGTTTGTAAAAAACAATACCCTAGAATGAAATTATATCATTATAAATATCATAGAAAATATGTTATGTTAACTTTAATAATCTTTTAATGATGAAATTTATAATACAAATAAATTACAACCCCTTGTCTAGCAAACTAGTTCAAAGCAATAAAGAATACTTACACCCGGTATTGAGAATTGGTAAAAACTAAATAACATTTATATGTATATAATGATTGTAAATGATGAGTATAAATGATTATATTTATTAAAAAAAATTTATTGGGTATTAATTTAATTAACTTAATTTAATTATTCTATATTTTTGGTACAAGTAAAGAATGAATCAGGATAGAGGTAAGGGTTTTCATCTCAAATTCCTCTATTTGACACATGTTTGGTATTATTCACCTAATTTAATTTATATTATTTATATAATAACTATTTTATATATAATATCATGAATTATATTTTAATTATATTATTTCAATTCAAATCACAATCCCTATCTTTCTTGGGGTGTTTCTTAAAAATTTACTCATGTCACAAGGGTTCTTTTTCTCAAACTCCAATTCCTTGAGACATTCTTATGTTATGAACCATGTTTTCCTTTTAATGGTGTATTCACTACCTATGGATGTATATTTATCATATATTTTTTTGATTCATGGTAAATACTAATCCAAATCCGTTAATTTTCATCAAATGTATTTTTGATCAATTGTTACCCTAGTTGTAAATCTTATTGGTAACTCAATTTTCATTCATTAAGTTATGATCATCCTATTATATTTAAAGGTTTGGTAAATTATAGAAATTTATTATATTATTCAGTATTCTATTTTTTAATGAATTTATACTTCTACCATATGATACACCTTTTTTAAATATTTCTTACTTCTAGGTGTATGTTGCTCATAAGTAATATTGATAACTCAAGTCATGTTTCCCTGAGTTATATTGTTTCTTCATTAACATATTTATTTAATTATTGAGTTCTACTGTCCTAATATTTTATTATATGATAATTTTACTCCAATATGGTAATAATATATTTTGATACAAAATAATGTTTTGTTACTCTTTTTACAATGTGAGTTTTGAAGAAAGTTGTTTTCAAGATATTAAAAATGGTGATTTCATTTCACTTTATTTTTTTTATTCCTCTCCACATTTCTCCCAAATAATAATTATTTATTTTCAAGGACTTATTATTCAATATTATCTTTAAAATTAATTATTTTAAAAGAAATCACTCACATTTTTAAAAATACTTTTAGAAGTGGCTCATAAAATCATTCTTTATGTCAATGTTAAAAATGTTTTCTAAAATATATTTTAATTTTTAAATTTCATTTACATTTTAGTTTTCATAATGATTTACCCTAATATGGTTTATGATTCATTATTTATACTATAATATAAAATTTTCTTTGGGGAAAATAAACTCATAGTACTAAACAATCCTATTCCTGATCCATTCTTAGGTGGTATTGTTCGTGCATTATTTTGTAAGGCTATTTCCATATATGTCAACATCCTTCTTGGTTTAATTTTTTAAATTGAGGATATGTTATTTTGAAACTATAAAAATTCTTTCTCTATATGAGTTATGGTAATTTTATCCCTTTTATTAACATGGGGAAAATAATTGGCATTTTGTATATTTTTATTCTAATATGGATGATTATTGACAAGTTGTCTTTATATTGTTTAACTATCTAGTTTCTTTTTTGCATGGTTTATGATCATGTTATCCATTTTATTAACACGGAGAAAAGAATTGTAATTATATATATTTTTATTATAATACATATGATTATTGGAAGTTTTACTATGTATTGTTTGACCATACACTTTCTTTATATGGATGGGTTTTGATCATTTTATCCCATTTTTTGTTATGGTAAAAGGAATTGGAATTCTATATATTGTTATTCCAATTTGGATGATTGCTGGAAATTTGACTATATACTATTTTATTATCCACTTTCTTTCTATAGATGACTTATAATCACATTATTCCTTTTAATTTTGTGGGGATAATTATTTACAATATTAATGATTATTGACTACTAACATAGGTTGATTATTTATTGAAATTACGCATTATTAAACACATGGATAACCATGTTTTTATTCAACATGAGCTTCCCTAGGGAATGATATAAAATGTATTGTTGACTCTTATGGTGAATGTATTGGACATAAATAATTTATGGGTGAGGCCCAAAATTATGTATCCCCTTGATGAATCAACATTTCTCATATGACAAAACAACTTGGGTTTTGACGTATACATATCCCCATATATGTGTAGTTTCCTAGAATAAGGCCTTGATAACATGTTTTTTATATCCTAAATTATGTATCCCATTATTATAAGATCATTATAATTGATATTCATGCTTTATTTTACTATTATGGATATAACTGACTCTCAGTTTTAGTTAATTATAGAATTATTTAGATTAGTTATTCTGACTATATTGTGTATACCATGTTTATGTTTTTAACAACATTAGTTATATGTTTATGTTACTATGAATTTGAGATCATTCATTTCTTATTTCTCTATTACCAATGTTGGGAAGAAAAGTAGTAAACATTACATTTGTAGAAGGATGGAATCTTAGAAATAATTAATGGGAGATGATAAAGACTTATTATAAATTAAGTAGTTTCTTATATAGTAAAAAATGTTCATTATATGAGAATGAAATGATATTTATTATTCTATGATGTTTCTTAGTTATCTAATTCTATAAAACTAAAAATATCTTTGGTAGGAAATTTATTCAATAATCATTATTGATTTTTTAATTATGGATGGTTATATATAAGATTTTAAACCTGGTATTAAAGTGAGTATATAATGTATGAGTTTATGGAACCAAATCTAGGAGTGTGGGTATGGTGAATCATATTAAGTCCCTAATTCACCCTGAGGGGTTATGGTGAAACCAATTTAACCACTTTTAATATTCTTTACATGCTAGTCTCCATGGATATGTTTCCCATATGTAAGAACTTGGTTCTTATTTGAGGTAAAAATTCATTTTTTCCATGAATTATCCATTTAATTGCTTAAATATAGCCTAATATTAATTATAGTTGATGTCTTAGATGGATTGGGGTGTCTGGGGCTGGTTCGGAGGCCCGAACTCATGTTTTGGGTGAAAATAGGAGGCTGCACAATTAGTGAAAACCATGCAAGTTGGGTTGCACGGTCGTGTGGATAGGTCTTCAGTTTTTGTAGATTTTGATAGTGGCTCTTTTAATGGTTTGTAAATAGTGCGCTATGACCCAAGGCTATAGGAATCCGTGAATAGTAGTTGCACAATTTTCCAAATCATTCACTTAAAACGTGTCATTGTTCTCTTTTTTTTAATTTAATCATTTTGAATTGAATTAAATTATATTTTAAAATATAATCACCCCTCCCCTTGAGAATCACTCCCCTCAACTATTCTAGGAATTGAGATAGATCTTCCATCTAAGATTATATTTTAAGGACATATGTCTTTTTAGATCTGTAACGGTAAGGTCTAAATTCCTTTTTAGTGTCCTTGATTTTTCTAGCTATCAGTTCTGTTATTTTGATTTAGGCACATATGCCCTATTTTTTCATTCTTTATCTATTCTTCATATTTCTCGTAATATTTTCTAAATTAGGGCCTGATATTAGATGATCTATCTAGAATGAACCTAAGGTATTTTATCTTGTGCTTTTTAATCAAATTCGAACCGTTTATATATGTCTTCATGTTGTGCACCCATTTTTTGAATGTCGCTTTAAATTGAAATTGAGCCCTATTATCACTAGACATGTTCTAGGTAATTAAATAGTCTTGTTGATTCTTATTATAGGCTGAGATACTTGAATGAATCACCCCTATGGTGTGTTGGTTAAATGGACCATTTTATGGATTATGCCTTGGACACCCCTTGAGGTGTTCCTTTTTCTCTTTCATGGGATGTAAAGACCTATAAAATTCAAGGAAATTTTTTTAATAATTTTCTTTGGAATTTTACAAGAACCCAGTTTCTGAAGGCACCTGATTCCGAGGCCCAGTGTGCCCAGAATCATTTTCCAATGATTGGCTCAGGTACGTTCAGTGAACGAACGAGGGGGTTTTTCTAACTTTTGAACCGGTGCTCAGAATCGAATTCTGAGAGCACCGATGGAATCGCAGCGCCGGTATTTTCTTAGAAACGCCTTTTTTGGAGTTGTGTTTGCTTGGGTGTGGTTTTTTTTGGGTTATGTTATGAAATAAAACAAAAGTGGTGCGACACTTTATTTTATTTCACTTAAAGCCACGTAAAGACACTTAAGCTAAGTTAAGTGGATAAGGTGGAACCCAAAATATCCTACCCACTTGGTAGGATATTTGTGAGGTGGGGCCCACACAAGCCCCACCATTTCTTCCCTCCTAAGTAACGCACCCGCAAACCCCCTCTTTAATGAAAGTCAACCGTGCGTTTTTTTGGTTAAGAAACGCCCCATTAAATTGGGATGTTAAATTGATACAATTAATTCTTCTAATTAATTGTTCATTTCTTATCTTTTGATTTTCAAATTCTTAAGTTGATAATAAAATAAGAAGAGGACTTATTTTATTATTTTTGTGGGTTTGTGTTTTGTTAAACCTTTGGGAGAGCAAAGAGAGGATTCTTCCTCCTTCGCGAAGAACGCGAAGAATGCGAAGAACGCCACCCTCCGATGAAGGGCGACGAAGAACGCCGAACCCTCGGAGATCGACGACGCGACGCCGTGTACCGCGACGCCGACGATCCTCCTTCCGCGAAGCTTCTTCCACGACGTTCCTTCCATGGAAATCCTCTTCTTCCGCGACGACCCTATTCTTCCATGATGGTTAATTTTGCGATGAACGGTTGTTCGACGACAACATTGAGGTAGTGGTTTTATGCGTTTCTATTTTGTGATTTTTCTTCCGTCATTTTTCCCCTTTCAATTGAACCGCCTGTTATCGCATTAACGGGAGGAGGTCGGACCGCACGAACATGGCCGAAACTCCTCCCCTTTTGGGTTGTGGATTTTTGATGCGGCGAACAAGGAAATGCGGTGCCGAAGCACCGCGCGGAAATTGTAAAAGTGAGAGTGGTGAAACGCGGCGCCGCCGCACCGCGCCGTGGGAAGCAACAAATCCGTGGCACCGTCGCGCCGCGCCATAGAAGATGAACAAGGGACGCAACGCCATCGCGCCGCGCCGGAGGACCTCAGAAGCACCGCGGCCGGAGCGGGGCTGCAGCGGAGGGGCGTGGCATCGTCGCGCCGCACTGGACGGACGAAGGTCGTGGCCGGTTCTGTGTCCCGGCGATACAGCAGAACTGGCGGCCGGTACCGGGCCGCCGACGTCGGAGCAAGGGGACCGGCCTTGCCGGTCTCGTGGCGGGAGAATCCGGCCGATCGGAGCAGGCCGACCAGACCATGGAGGAACCGGGGGTTTGAAACCCCCGGCTGGACGGACGAAGCGGCCCCATTAAGGGGCCGCGGTTTGCTTTACGTGGGGGCAGCGCCCCCCGCCCCGAAACTATTTGGTCGCTCGGCCGAACCCCTGGCGGTGCGCCAGCGCGACGCGCGCCGGGCGGCTGCCCTGGCCGGTCCACCGAACCGGACCGCCAGTCCGGGCTGCTCCCAAACGGCCTAGACTCGGACCTGGTTTGGGTCGATCGGGTTCGGGCAGACCCTGGGGGTATTGGGTCGGATCGGACCGAGCCCGAACCCCCTATTACCGATCCTCTTCGGTCTGTTGCCCATAACTTGAGATAAATGCCTCCAATCGATGCACTGTAAGTTGCGATGTGATCCTTGGATCGATATGGTCGTTTTGGTATATCGCACTCAAGGTTTCGGAGAGCTTTGAGTTCGGCTGGGTTGGTTCGTACACAAAACCAACCGGGCCCTCGGAGCGGAAACGCTCATAACTTGAGTTCCGGACGTCCGATTAACGTGTCGTCGACTTTGTTGGATTCCTCTAAATGAGATGGATATTTTTTCTTACACCTCCCGAGGTTTGGACGAAGGTGGTGTATGGTAGGGTTGGTTTTTCCTTAAAAACCAACCGGGCCCCTGGGACGAAAAAGCCAATAACTCTCAGACCGGGCGCCCGATTGACGCGCCGCCTGCGACGTTGAGTTCCTGTTGACGATATGGAACTTTTGGATACATCAACTCCAGACACTGTGTCAGTTGATGTATCAGCCTCTCGGCTCATGGATCAGACCCTCTCGAACGAGCTTGTTGTGTGCGGGAACCCTAGAGCTGGTTGTGACTACGACGACAACTGTACAGAGATCCTCAGTGGATTCGACGACGACGACTACAACACTCAGCGATCCTACGTGGATCAGTGCTACCGATCCTGTGTGGGTCCGATCCTGTGTGGGTCAGCACTCAGCGGTCCTGTGTGGGCCAGCGCCTACAGATCCTGTGTGGGTCTGATCCTGTGTGGGTCTTTGCGGGGGTTAGTTACCTATCGATCCTTTGTGGGTCAGATCCTTTGTGGGTCATTGCGGGGGTTAGTTACCTATCGAACCTTTGTGGGTCAGATCCTTTGTGGGTCATTGCGGGGGTTAGTACCTATCGATCCTTTGTGGGTCTGACGGCTTAGATGAATCAGTGGCTATATCTGATCATCTGTATCGTCATACGAAGAAGTATACCTGTGTGAGCTGAATCCTGTTTTTCATTCCTATGTGGATTGTGTTGTGCTATCCTGTGTGGATTTACATTTTTCTTTCCTATGTGGACTGGGTTGTACTTGATCTCGGAAGTTTGATCGTACTGGAATTGATGACTTAGGTATATGTATGGGCATATACCTAAGCAGTGTCGGATGTTACTTAGTGATTGTATCTTTCCTTTGTGGTTTATCTTTTGTGGATTCCGGGAGACCTTCGGGGGTCTCGGGGTCCCTACTGAGTAGCTTATACTCACCCCTTCATGGGCTATGCTGGCACAACGTTGTGTTGGTTGTAGACGACGGAGAGCGTTGATCGCAGTTGAGGCTTGTGGAGTAGGTCGGTACCCGGAGGTGGACCACTGGGCGGGACATACTTGGAGCGAACGGCTGGACCCGAGGAGGTGTGGAGGTTATCTGTACTCACCCTACAGATGGGACTTCTAGTGGACGGCTCGACACTGTTTCTTTAATTTTCAGTTGATGTTTTTCCCTTTCCAATTGTACTTTACTTTCAGTTTGGGTTTGTATAATGGCCCACTTACTTTTCTACACTTACTATTGTACCCAGTTTTTACTTAGTCTTTACATCTACTGCTTGCTTGCTCTCTGGTGTTTGTTAACATTACAAAGTCAATGCCTTCCCTTTTTATTGGGATTTACTCCTTGGTGCTAGTCGACAGCCCTTGGCCTATGGAAGGCGGTCTTGGGGTAGTCACGGCATGGGCCCCGAGGACGGGTCGTGACAAATTGGTATCAGAGGAGTTCATTTCTACCGCAGAACTTTGGACTCTGATATTTTTCTAAGTGAAGCAATAATGTTGAGCGTATTATGTGAGGTTATCAGTCCAGGGAGTCCAGTGTTGGTGCGGCGGCCGACGTATCCGTACACTAGGACCCTGACTTCTGATTTCTGACTTAATGCACAAAAACATTGATTGCATGTGTTTTTAAAGTTTTCTTTGTGATTACTTTATGTCAGCTCACCAGGTATACTGTTCTGACCGTGGCACAGCTGTTTTCTTTTCAGGATGGCCCCACGATGGCAGCCAGCTAGGGTTCCGAGAGTTGAGCATGACGACAGCCCACCGAGCGACGAGGCCTCGGTACAAGGCCCTTTGACAGCTGAGGCACCAGCGGTACCTTTACCCGCTGAGACACCGATACTTCCAGCCCCAGCTGCTGACGATGCACGTCGCCTTAGTGCACTGCACGAGTTCCAGCGCCAGCGACCGCCCAGGTTCCGTGGGGATACGGACCCCCAGGTAGCTGAGGATTGGCTGGAGGCAGGGGTATGTGTTTTCAGGTTAGTGAGGACACCAGCAGACCTCATGGTGATCCTCGCAGCAATCCTACTGCACGCGGAAGCGGGCCGATGGTGGAGGTTGATGCTCCAAATGCACAATGAGGCATCTCTCCTCTGTACGGACTTTGAGAGCCTCTTCTTCTCGGAGTTCGTCCCAGCCGCCCTCCGTGCGGTGCGCATCAAGGAGGTTCTTCAGCTACGGCAGGGCAGCTTGACTATTTCCCAGTACTCAGCAAGATTTACCGATCTCTCGTGCTACTTGACAGACATAGTACGGGACCCGTTCTTCCAGGCCCGGACCTTTGAGCAGGGATTGAGGCATGAGATCAGGGCATCACTGATCTCCCTTACCATTCTGACTCAGGAAGGAGTACTGGAGCGAGCCCTTTTTATCGAGAGCTTTCTTGTTGAGCCTTCTTCAGCAGCGAGACCTACCGCGGGGCGGCACATAGCAGAGTCTTCTACAGAAGGCAGTCGACGGATGACTCATGGGTCCAGGCAAACCAGACCCTCAGGCAGATGACCTCAGGACACTGGCTCACAGTGCGGGGCACACAGCGCGGAGCCAGTCTTTCAAGAGGCAGGCAGTGCTACACATGCGGCGGGCAGGGCCACATGGCTCGTGACTGCCCGACCCGTCGTGCCGAGGAGCAGCAGATGGTTGAGGGGCCACCCAGGCAGAGGCAGAGGGTCAACCATGGCAGTCCGCAGGGAGCATGCGGACGAGGAAGAGGAGCTGTCCGAGCAGCAGGTTGTGGGCTACGCTTTGAGGCTCTACCTCCACCACCACTAGGAGGTCCACCCCGACCACAGGGAGCTGGCGGGCAGAGACAGGCACAACTCCATGCAGCGGAGGCCTACAACCACGGTGCGCCCGAGATGATTTTAGGTACTATCTGTGTCTAATCCACCCTTGCTGCAGTTCTTATAGACACAGGAGCGAGTCATTCTTTCATAGTCGCTTCCCTTGTTCGGAGCTCAGAGATTCCAACAGAGCCGTTGGCTCGATCATTACGGCTATAGACTCCTACGGGAGCAGACTCGACGATTACACACTAGTGTCGGCAGTGTGAGCTTACTCTAGGAGACGAGAGCTTCAGCTGGGATCTTCTTGTAGTGGTGTTGAGGCCTTACGACGTCATCTTGGGAATGGATTGGTTATCTACAGTCCATGCACAGATTGACTGTATTAGGTGCAAGGTGCGATGTGTACGCACCGACGGGAGCAGGTTCACCTTCACCGGCAAGAAGGGATCCTTCGCAGCACAGGATGGACTTCCGCAGAGGAGAGGACATCCCATCACTCATCAGTTGGCTAGCCTCATCCTAGGATCAGTTGACGTGCGGAGTCCTAGTTTTCCTGTAGTGGTGGATTAGTATGCAGACGTCTTTCCCGACGACGTTCTAGGAATACCTTCTCGCAGAAAGGTAGACATTTATATTGATATATACCATGGGACAGCCCCGATATCCACCCCAGCATATCGGACGGCTCCCGCCGAGCTTCGAGAGCTACGGGTACAGTTGGAGGACTTGCAGGGCAAGGGATTTATCTGACCTAGTGTTTCACCCTGGGCTTCCCCGATATTGTTCACCAAGAAGGCGGACGAGAGCTTGAGACTTTTGTGTAGACTATTGTCACCTGAACCAGGTGAAAGTGAGGAAAAAGTATCCGCTATTGAGGATTGATTACCTCTTCGATCAGCTCAAGGGAGCACGGTGGTTCTCAAAGATAGACCTCAGGTCAGGCTATCATCAGCTCAGAGTTCGGGATGAGGATGTGCAGAAGACGGCCTTCAGATGTCGGTATGGCCACAATGAGTTCTTGGTTATGCCATTCGGCATAACCAATGCTCCAGCAATGTTCATGGTCCTCATGAACAAGATCTTTCAACCATACCTCGATCGATTTGTCGTGGTCTTCATCGATGACATTTTGATATACTCGACGACTGAGGAGGAGCACGCCTACCACTTGCGGGTTGTACTAGACACACTCCAAGAGCACCAGCTTTATAGCAATCTCTTGAAGTGTTAGTTCTGGATACGTGAGGTTTACTTATTGGGACACGTCATCTCAGAGGCGGGAGTTTCGGTGGATCCTGTGAAGATTGAGGTAGTGCTAGCTTGGGAGCCACCCAGGAGCGTGACGGTGGTGCGGAGTTTCTTGGGACTAGCTGGATACTATCGGATATTTGTGCCAGACTTCTCCAAAGTTACGGCACCACTCTCCGCTTTGAAGAAGAAGGGGAAACCCTCTGTGTGGTCAGACAGATGTCAGTAGAGCTTCCAGGAGCTGATACAGAGATTGACCAGCACCCCTATCTTGAGGCTTTTAGAGGAGGGTCTATGGTACGTAGTTTACTGTGATGCATTAGGTACCGGACTCGGATGTGTCCTGATGCAGGAGCATGCGATGATCGCCTATGGATCATGCTAGTTGAGGTCGCATGAGCATAACTACGCTACTCCTGACCTAGAGTTAGCAGCAGTGGTCTTTGCTCTGAAGACATGGAGACACTACCTGATGGGCGAGCGCTTTACAGTATTTTCTGACCATCAGAGTCTCAGGTACATCTTCTCTCAGAAGGACCTGAACCTGAGAGAACAGCGGTGGCTCGAGTTCCTCCAAGACTATGACTTTGAGATAGTCTATACTCCTGGGAAGGGGAACGTAGTAGCCGATGCTCTCAGCAGGAGGACGGGCATTCAGATACTTGAGGAGGCGACATATCAGCTAGCTGCTTTGCAGATATCCTTCGTGGATATATATGGAGCATCCTTCCTTCAGTCTCTCACAGTCACCCCTCCACTACTACAGTGGGTCAAAGAGGCATAGTGTGGGGACGCTGACTGTGAGACGCGGCGTGCACATATATCCTCAGGACAGGCACCTGATGGTTTCTCCTTTGGAGCATAGCACAGACATCCTTTTTAGAGGATGTACCTTGGTACCAGTTGCTTTACGGGAGGAGGTGCTGAGAGAGTTTCACACTTCTCCTTTGGCGGTACATCCTAGAGTGGCGAAGATGTACCAGGATCTCAGATGATAGCAGTGGTGGCCGGGCATGAAGAAGGTTGTGGAAGAGTTCGTTTCTCGATGCCTCACCTGCCAGCGGGTGAAGGTAGAGCATCAGGTACCAGCAACCTTGGTACAACCCTTGGAGGTCCCAGAGTGGAAGTGGGATGGGATATCTATGGACTTCGTGACTGGACTTCCACGCACTTCTATATGTCACGACTCCATTTGGGTGATTGTCGACCGACTCACCAAGTCGGCTCACTTCTTACCCATCAGAGAGTAGGGCTCAGTGGAGAGCCTGGGACGTCTCTACATTCAGGAGATTGTACGACTTCATGGTGTTCCATCATCTATTGTCTCTAATCGAGATGCTCGCTTTACTTCCCGGCTTTGGAAGGGGTTTCAAGAGGCGTTCGGGACACAGCTACGTCTAAGCACCTCCTTTTTCCCTCAGACAGATGGTCAGACGGAGAGGACCATACAGACTCTCGAGGACATGCTTTGTGCATGTGTCCTCGACTTTGGTCGTAGCTGGGAGGACCACCTACCCTTGGTAGAGTTTGCGTAAAACAACCGCTACCCCTCCAACATCGGGATGGAACCTTACGAGGCGTTGTTTGGCCGACCTTGCAGATCTCCTTTGTGCTGGACAGACCCCAGGGAGTTAGTACTTGTGGGACCGGAGATGGTCCAAGCCACGACAGAGAAGGTCCAGATCATCCAGGAGCGGATGAAGACAGCTCAGAGCCGGCAGAAGTCTTATGCTGACAGGAGGCGGAGGCCAGTAGAGTTCGAGGATGGCGACCACGTCTTCTTGTGGGTCTCACCTCGATGTGGATTACGGAGATTTGGCCAAGGTGTCAAGTTGTCTCCACACTTCATCGGACCATTCTAGGTCCTCAGCAGGATTGTCAAGGTGGCTTATCACCTGGCTCTACCACCTCAGTTGCACCGGGTGCACGACGTCTTCCACGTATCTCAGCTGAGAAGATACTTGCACGACCTGACGCATATCATTGACCATGGGGAACTGGACGTTGATGATGGGGAAACTTTTGCGGAGGTCCCGGTGGAGATTGAGGATTGACAGGAGCGGGTATTACATGGACAGTCGATTCCACTAGTGCGCATCATATGGCAGCATGGGAATCTCCAGGAGAGCATTTGGGAGCGGGAGGCTCAGATTCATGCCCAGTACCCACTTTTGTTTCCCTAGTTTATGATGTATCATTACAGGGACATAAAGCCCTGAGGTGGGAGTGATGTAAAGACCCGTAAAATTCAAGGAAATTTTTTTCTTAATTTTCTTTTAAATTTTACAAGAACGCAGTTTCTGACGGAACCTGATTCCGAGGCCCGGGGTGCCCGGAATCATTTTCCGAAGTTTGGCTCGGGTACGTTCAGTGAACAAACGGGCAGGTTTTTCTAACTTTTGAACCGATGCTCGGAATTGAATTCTGAGGGCATCGATGGAATCGCAGCGCCGGTATTCTCTTAGAAACGCCTTTTCCGGAGTTGTTTTTGCTCGGGTGTGGTTTTTTTTGGGTTAAGTTATGAAATAAAATAAAAGTGGTGTGACACTTTATTTTATTTCACTTAAAGCCACTTAAGCTAAGTTAAGCGGATAAGGTGGAACCCACAATATCCTACCCACTTGGTAGGATATTTGTGAGGTGGGGCCCGCACGAGCCCCACCATTTCTTCCCTCCTAAGTAACGCACCCGCAAACCCCCTCTTCAATGAAAGTCAACCGTGGTTTTTTTGGTTAAGAAACGCCCCATTAAATTGGGCTGTTAAATTGATACAATTAATTCTTGGAATTAATTGTTCATTTCTTATCTTTGGATTTTCAAATTCTTAAGTTGATAATAAAATAAGAAGAGGACTTATTTTTTTATTTTTGGGGGTTTGTGTTGTGTTAAACCTTTGGGAGAGCAAAGAGATGATTCTTCCTCCTTCGTGAAGAACGTGAATAACGCGAAGAACGCGAAGAATGCAAAGAACTTCGGCCTCTGAAGAAGAACGTCGAACCCTCAGAGATCGACGAAGCGACACCGTGTACCGCGATGCCGACGATCCTCCTTCCGCGACGCTTCTTCCGCGATGTACCTTCCACGACGATCCTCTTCTTCCGTGACGAACCTCTTCTTCTGAGATGGTTAAATTCACGACGAACGCTTGTTCGATGACAACGTTGAGGTAGGTGTTTTATGCGTTTCTATTTTGTGATTTTTCTTCCGTCATTTTTCCCCTTTCAATTGAACCGCCTGTTATCGCATTAACGGGAGGAGGTCGGACCGCACGAACACGGCCGATACTCCTCCCCTTTTTGGTTGTGGATTTTTGATGCGATGAACAAGGCAACGCGGTGCTGATGCACCGCGCGGAAATTGTAAAAGGGAGGGCGGAGAAACATGGCGCCGCCACACCGCGCTATGGGAAGCAACAAATCTGCGGCGCCGTTGCACCAGGCCGTAGAAGATGAACAAGGGACGTGGCGCCATCGCGCCGCGCCGGAGGACCTCAGAAGCACCGCGGCTGGAGAGGGGCCGCGGCAGAGGGGCGGGGCGTCGTCACTCCGCGCCGGATGGACGAAGGCCACGGCTGGTTCCGGGACGTGGCGATACAGCGGAACCGGCGGCCGGTACCAGGCCGCCGGCGTCAGAGCAAGGGGACCGGCCTTGCCGGTCCCGTGGCGGCAGAAGTCGTCCGGCCGGAGCGGGCCGGCCGGACCATGGACGAACTGGGGGTTCAAAACCCCCGGCTGGACAGATGAAGCAGCCCCATTAAGGGGCTGCAGTTTTCTTCACACGGGGGCAGCGCCCCCCGCCCCGAAATGGTTCAGTCGTTCGGCCGAACCCCCGGCAGAGCGCCAGCGTGCCGCGCGCCGAGCAGCTGCCCTGGCCGGTCCGCCGAACCGGAACGCCAGGTCGGGCCGCGCCGCACCACACCCAAGCAGGCCGGACCCGGATTCGGTTCGGTTCGACCCAGTTCGGGCAGACCCTGGGGGTATCGGACCGGGTCAGACCGGGCCCGAACCCCCTGTTACCGAACCTCTTCGGTCTGTTGCCCATAACATGAGATAGGGGCCTCCGATCGACGCACCATTAGTTTCGATGTGATTATTGGATCGAGATGGTCGTTTTGGTATATCACACTCATGGTTTCGGAGAACTTTGAGTTCATCCGGGTTGGTTCGTACACGAAACCAACCAGGCCCTCAGAGCGGAAACGTTCATAACTTGAGTTCTGGACGTCTGATTGTTGTGTCGTTGGCTTTGTTGGATTCCTCTAAGTGAGACGGATCTTTTGTCTTACTCCACCTGAGGTTTGGACGCAGGTGGAGTATGGTCGGGTTGGTTTTACCTTAAAAACCAACCAGGCCCCTGGGACGAAAAGGCCAATAACTCTCAGATCGGGCGTCCGATTGACGCGCCGTCTGCGACGTTGAGTTCCTCTTGATGATACGGAACTTTTGGATACATCAACTCCGGACATTGGTCAGTTGATGTATCATCCTCTCGGATCGTGGATTGGACCCTCCCGAACAAGCTTGCTGTGTGCGGGAACCCTAGAGCTGGATGCGACTACAACAACGACTGTACAGATATTCTCAGTGGATTTGACGACGACGAATACAGCACTCAGCAATCCTAAGTGGATCAGTGCTACCGATCATGTGTGGGTCCGATCCTATGTGGGTTAGCGCTCAGTGGTCCTGTGTGGTCCAGTGCCTACATATCCTGTGTGGGTCTGATCCTGTGTGGGTCTTTGCGGGGGTAAGTTACCTATCGATCCTTTGTGGGTTAGATCCTTTGTGGGTCATTGCGGGGGTTAGTTAGCTATCGATCATTTGTGGGTCAGATCCTTTGTGGGTTATTGCGGGGGTTAGTACCTATCGATCCTTTTTGGGTCTGACGACTTAGATGAATCAGTGGCTATATCTGATCATCTCTATCGTCATACGAAAAAGTATACCTTTGTGAGTTGAATCCTGTTTTTCTTTCCTATGTGTATTGTGTTGTACTATCCTGTGTGGATTTACGTTTTGCTTTCCTGTGTGGACTGGGTTGTACTTGAGCTCGGAAGTTGGAGCGTACTGGAATTGATGACTTAGGTATATGTATGGGCATATACCTAAGCACTGTCGATTGTTACTTCGTGATTGTATCTTTACTTTGTGGTTTATCCTTTCTGGATTCTGGGAGACCTTTGGGGGTCTCGGGGTCCCTACTGAGTAGCTTATACTCACCCCTGCATGGGTTATGCCCGCACTACATTGTGTTGGTTGCAGACGACGGACAGTGCTGATCGTGGTTGAGGCTTGCGGAGCAGGTCAGTACCCGGAGGTGGACCACTGGGCGGGACATACTCAGAGCGGAAGCCTGGACCCAAGGAGCTGTGGAGGCTATCTGTACTCACCCTTCAGGTGGGACTTTTAGTGGATGGCTCGATGCTGCGGCTTTACTTTTCAGTTACTGTTTTTCCCTTTCCAGTTGTACTTTACTTTCAGTTTGAGTTTGTATAGTGGCCCACTTACTTTTCCGCACTTACTGTTGTACCCAGTTTTTACATAGTCTTTACTTCTACTGCTTGCTTGCTCTCTGGTTTTTGTTTACTTTACAAAGGCATTGACTTCCCTTTTTACCGGGATTTACGCCTTGGTTCTAGTCACCAGCCCCTGGCCTATGGAAGGCAGGCTTGGGGTAGTCACGGCACGGGCCCTGAGGACGGGTCGTGACATGGGATGTTAAATATGAAATTGATTATAAATGTAATTACAATGTTGATGGATTTTAAATAGAACAATTAAGGAAATGGATATATGGCATGGACCTTTCTCTTGTTATGCAATTGCTTGTTTATCTTGAATTGCTTCTTAAATGTGAATTTCCCATGTGAGTTAAATGATGACTATGCCATGTATTGTTTGATTGATCTTAATTTATCTTATTATTCATTTTACCATGTGATATAAATGATAACTAATCCATTTAATAGATTTATAGGCTTGATATGATTGTTATATTGAATATTCCCATGTGAGTAATTTATGGGACAAGCTTTTTGAGGTCGGTCAATGATTGATTCTCCTTTTGAGGTGATATTGAAATTGATGCTTTTAGTTTTGACTTTGGGATGTTAAATTAAATTAAATTTCTTAAAAACTTAATAGACAAGGGTGATAAATGGGTTCATATTAGAACTCTATGGAGGGAATTGTTGGACTATAGACTCTTATGCCTTGGGAATGTGGATTCACATCAGAATTCCATGGACAAAATCAAGTTCCTTGAACCTTGATTAGGCCATGGGTGATACATTGATACAAATGAGGGATGCGATGGATATACTCAATGAGGCTAGACTTATACATCGAGTGATACATGGATCAAAATGAAGGATGGAATGGATGGACTCATAAAGGGAATTTAAACTTATATTTTATAAGTGATACTTGGGGCTTCCTTATAGGGTCTCCAAGGACAGAATCATATGGTATGGATGTTATACCTCACCTAGAGAGATACCGGCTTCCTGCGAGTTTTTTCAGGGAAGGGCTTATAGGTTTTTGGTTTATATTTCACCTGGAGTGATACTTTAATCCCAACATAGGAATTTCAAAGATGGAATCAGGTTCTAAATTGAATTATAAATGTAATGACTCTTATGATGTGTCTTCTAGTCCAAAGCACAAGCATGGATTTTTTATTGACTTATACCAATTTAGATGGCATGTTTAGGCATCTTTGATTCTTATGACTATACAGGGGATTTCGGGCGTGTGATAGATCTTGAGACTTAAAAATTAAATGAAATTTAATTGTTAAATGATGTTGATTAAATAAAATGGATATTAAATGAGTACCTACACATAAAGAATATTTACTTTTGAGTACTTCCTTGCTTACTGCTTTACTTATTGTACATTGTTTATCAAATATATTCACTGGCTAATTGGAATAGACCTAGGGTTGTTGCCTACTGGGATTATATCTCACACCCTATTTGGGTCACCTTTTTTGACCCAAAAAGACTATATGAATGTGGGTAATGATAATAGAAAGTGACCTCATATAGGTACTCGACTGCTTCTTAGGAGCAAGGGAACATGAGACTAAGATGAGGCTTTCAATGATACTAGGATACATTTTTCCTTTTTTTACTTTTTTATACAGATTGTACATCTACATTGTATTCCTGTTTTGGATTCTTTATTAGATACATATGACAACTAGAATCATTTTTTATATGAAACATATTCTATTGTTGTCATTTAGAAGTCTTCCCCTATTACTTATGATGGTATGGTTTACATCTTCAAATAATTATATTTTTATTAAATTATGCTATACTCTAGTATTGAGGGAATAGTGTCCCCGCTAACTCACCTAGGTCCCCAGTTCTAGTTAGTAGCCTTTAGCATTTGGGGAGATGCACTTGAGGCCATGTGACCCACCAGGCTCGGGGAACTATTGAGTGGTATCCAAGTCTAGGATTTTAAAAAGGAATTAATCACATATCCCTAAATTCCATAAGGTGTTCCATATCATCCATCATATCAGGAACTTTCTAGAAATCACATGCCATGAATTTTTTTCATTCCATTTAGAGAGCATTACTTATTGCATGTTTTTTTTATATATGTCTTGATAGATATTCCTACTATTTTGATAGGTATATTGGGATATGTTATGTTATGTATTGGATGGATGCCAAGATTTGGTCCTTAGAGAGTATGGTATCTCATGGATCAAAATTTAGTGAACCATGCTATAACCTTTTAAATTGAATTGTCATATAAATATGAATAATAATGAATTCAAATGGAAAATGAGAATGAATATGTGAACTCAATTGAAAATTAATTCAAGTAAAATGAAATGTAGACTTGATTTATTTATAGAAGAGAACATGACTAGAATTAACCTTATTAGTGGGATTATAGTGGTGTCTCTGGATTATATCTGATCTATACACCATCCAAATCTGACTCATAGAGAAGGTAGGGGTTGTGTACTTATTGGGGAAGGATTTTACCTATAATTCTTAAATAGTTGTGCTTTTGAGTTGTGAACTTTGATAATGATCATGAACTGAGGCATTATTTTGGAATTGTAGAGCCATTCCACCATGAAAACCTCAAGTGGAACGCCAGGAGTGTGGCGATGATCATACTCTGGAGGTGGTAGGACATGGGATACTGCTATATCCTCTAGTTATGATTTTCATGGAACTAATAGTTGTACCCGACATAGGTGTTGATGCATAGTTATGCGATGGGTTTTTTTGTTTCATATAGACCGTTCAGGGGGAACTGCGACCTTCCCCAACTATGGAAGAGTTGATGCGTGAGTTTCAGTAATAGAATCCACCCACGTTTTTATGGGATGGTGGACCACAGGCTACAGAGTCTTGGATAGAGGCCATGATTTCTATATTTAAGAACTTAGAGAGGCCTCTTGAGACAATAGTAAATCTCACAACGTATATGATGCATGATTCCCCCAAGTGTTGGTTGGATTTTATCATTCAGACTGATCTTCATCGGGAGATGTCCTGGAGGGATTTTCATACGACCATATATGACTATTTCTATCATGAGACATTAAAGGCCAATAGGGTCCAAGATTTCATACATTTGGAGTAGGTTATGCTGCAAGTTATAGATTATTCAGCTCGTTTTGCAGAGCTCCATCACTTCACACCTATTCTGATGGGTTGTGAGATAAAGCTAGGTGATTCAAGGATGGTATCAAGTTTGACATATGATCATTAGAAAATGTCTTCTAGCTGAATATTGTATCTATGATAGTGAATTTGGTGTTGATCATAGAGTGTAACATAAGAGATGTTGGGGGTGAGATCCAGGGCGGTTCGGCATCTTGATCTTGTATTTTTTCGACCGATAATAGGAAGAGTCATCTAGAGCATCCATGTAGTGATATTACATGTCATACCACACCTCCAAGTATTCAGGTGAGGTGCTACCACTTTGGTAGTATGCAATATATGAGGCCATAGTGTCAGAGGGACCCAGCTGAGTGCTGAGATTGCAGAAAGATGGGCCATATACAGTGCTTATGTAGAACGTTTCTACTAGCATTCAGTGAGATAGGGTCTACTCCGACTCCATGTTCCAGAGCAGGGTTAATAGCCTCTCATTAGGTAGGGTGATGGGGTACAGCTGGCCGAATAGGCCATGGTGGTGGTTGTGTCTGTGGTAGTTAGACCTCAGGTTCACAGTGACAATAAGGGGGATTATCTCCGTTTAGTCAGGCAGTGTCATAGGGCCATGATACAGGCCAGGCATATGTAGTGCAATAGACCCACAAGGAGCAGGATCCTAAACCTTCTACTGTCACAGGTACTATTCTAGTAGCCTCCAATTTAGCTTCTATTCTTTTTTATATAGGTTCTTCACCTAGCTTTATATATGTTCCTATTGTATATATCCTTAGGATTAGTGTTCAATATTTTTATGAATTCATGAATTTTGACACTCCTTTGGTAATTAGAAAGGATGGTGTACGATAGTGTAGGGATTTCCCCTTCAAGATTGGTGGGTGTCACTTAGTATGAGACCTCTTCATCCTTGAGATGACTGGATTTTGTATCATTCTCAGAATAGACTAGTTGGTTCCCTTTCATGATTTCATTTACTTCTATCACTAAAGGGTGAGATTTATATCACTAGAGGGTGGAGAGTACATTAAAAAAGGTGAGTGGGATGTCTAGGTGAGATGAGATAGAACCGAACATCATGGGATAGGTAGGATAACAACCCAGATTGTGATTTTATATCTCGGTGATCAAGGGACATGTTAGACTAATTTCCCTCTTGATTTTAATCATTTTAGTGATGTCTTCTCGGATGAATTCTCATGATTACCTCTGGTGAGATAGGTAGAGTTCTCCATCGAGCTAGTTCCATGATATTCACCAATATCCATTCCTCCTTACAGGATGGCGACGATGGAGTTGAAAGAGATTAAGAGGCAGCTAGAGGATTTAGAGGAAAAGGGTTTCATTTGACCTAGTACTTCTCCATGGGGTTCACTAGTCCTTTTCAAGAAAAAGGAAGATGGTACCCTTAGTCTTTGTGTGAATTACCAGAAGTTGAACCAATTGAAGGTTAAGAACTGGTATCCTCTATCACAGATATATGATCTCTTTGGCCATCTCTGAGGATCTCGGTTCTTCTAAAAGATTTATTTGATATCTGGTTACCATCAGGTGTGTGTTAGACCATCATACATAACTCTCACAGCTTTTTAGAGCATGTATCGTCAATATAGGTATTTTATTATGTTTTCCTCTCTTAGGTACACGCCAGTGGTCTTCATGGAAATAAAGAATCAAGTGGTCTATGTATACCTTAATTCATTTTTGGTGGGTTTTGTGGATGATATCTTAGTTTATTATCATAATCGACAGGACCATGCTACCCATCTTGAGATCATTTGGAATACACTAAGAGAGGATCAGTTTTATTCTAAGCTCACAAAGTGAAACATTTAAATGGATCAGATTCACTTCTTGGGTCACATCACCTCAAAGATATAAGTATCAATGAACCTAGAGTAGGTGAGAGTTGTAGTTTCCTGGAGCAACCCAAGAACTTCTTTGAGGTGTAGAGTTTCTTAGGGTTTTCTGGTTACAACAGGTGTTTCATAAAAGACTTATCATGATTAACAGAGCCATTGATAGGCTTGATAAAGAAGGGTGTGAAGTATGTATGTTCAAATTCCAATGAGATGGCCTTTCAGGACATAAAGTGTAGATTTACTTCAGTGCTAATACTAATTTTTTCCTATCCATGAAGGAGTTACACTATGTACTATAATGCATTAGGTATTGGTCTGGGAATAATTATTATGTAGGGAGTTGATTCTTCATGTATGGGACTCGGCGATGGAGGCCACACGAGATGAATTACTGACGTTTGATATCAATTTAGATGTAGTTGTTCATTATTTTTGTTGTTGAAGACATTACTTGATGAGAAAGAATTTTATGGTCTACAGAGACCAAAAAAACCTCAATTATATATTTACATAGTGTGATCTAAATCTAAGTTTGTGATGGTTGTTTGAATACCTTCAGTCCTTCAACTTTGAGATTTCCTACATTCCTAGTAAAGGCAATGTAGTGGCCAATGCACTGAGTAGAAGGACTCAGATACAAATAGTGCATTCATCCAGTAGTGAGTGGAAGATTTTGTATTTGTTCACTGAGATGCAATTAGAGGTGCATGATAGTCAGGGGAAGATTTACATTTCATCTTTAGTTATTACCTCTACCTTTCTAGATAGACTGAGGATGAGGAATCTATTAGACTCAAAAGGTCTAGTTCTACGGGAGAGTGTGGTAGGTGATGACCCCCCCACCTAGATAGACTATAGGAGATGATGAGATACTACGACTACATGGTCATGTATGAGTCTCTTCAGACATGTTTGAGGAGGTGATGCGGGGTTTTCATGATTCATATTGGGTAGTTCCCCCAGGTGTCACCAAGATTTATCAATATTTACATCATCAGTATAAGTGGATGGGTATGTAAAGGGATGTAGATTTTTTCATGAGGTGTTCCACCTATCAGTAGTTGAAGGTAGAACACCAGAAACTAGATGGACATTTACATATTCAATTTATTCTCGAGAGTAAATGGAATGAAATCATGATGAATTTCATGATGGGTTTACCGAGGTCACCTTGAGGTAATGACGTTTTTTGGGTTGTTTTTGTCAGCCATGTGAAGGTTTCTCATTTCCTTTTGATCTATGAGACCTTCAGTGTTGATTATATTGAGATATTGTACATTCGAGAGATTGTACGGCTCCATGGGATCCCTCATACTATCATAGAAATTCCTAGTTTACTTCTCGATTCTGGTAAGGGCTATCGAGGGCGTTGGGTACACAGGTACTTTTGAGAATAGAATAGCACCCCCAAACAGATGACCAGTCACGATACTGGTGATTAAGGACATGTTGTGATCATGCATCCTAGATTTTGGGGTCTCTTGGTAGAGACATATACCCCTAGTTGATTCACATATAATAATATCTTTTAGGATACTATTCAGATGGAACCTTATGAGGATTTCTACAGTAGTCCATGAAGATATTCCCTATGTTGGTTAGAGACAGGAGAGGCAGCTATGTTGGGACCTCTTCATGTTCAAGAGTCCACAGAGTAGGTGTATTTATTTGGAAGAAGATGGATACTGTGTAGTCTCCTCAGAAATCTTACACTGATAACTATATATGACCTTTAGAGTTTATGTTTGGGGATTGAGTTTTCCTACATGTTTCACCAAGGTTGGGACATAAGTGGTTCAGGATAAAAGGTAAGATTTCACTACAGTATGTTTGGGAATTTGAGATTCTAGAGAGAGTCGGTTCTGTAGCCTATTGGTTGTGATAACCTCAGTGGTACCAACCCATTCATGATGTCTATCATGTTTTGCAGTTGCGATGTTACTATTTAGACCCATCTCATGCCTTTAATACTAAGGAGGTTGAGTTACAAGAAGATATGTCCTTCAAAAAGCATTCTATATGTACTGTGGATTGTAGCATAATGATTTAATGAGGCTAGTTTGTTCCACTAGCATTGGTCTTTTGGTAGCATGGTCGATTATAGGACGAGACCTAGGAGAGGGAGGCCAATCTACTATCTTAGTGGCCAGATTTATTCTCAGATCATTATTCACCACCCTTGGAAGGTAAATTTGGGGATGAATTTCTTTAATGGGGGGAGTTTCTAAGAACTATGTTCTTCTTTTTTGTTTGTATTCCTTGTTTTCCATAAATATTTGGTTTAATTACTTAAATATGGACTTATATGAATGTTTGTTGAGGTCTTAGAGGGCATGGGGTTGTTTAGGGCTTGTCTAGAGCCCGGAACTCATGTTTTGGGTGAAAAGTGGAAGCCACATGGTTAGTAAAACCCATATGTCTAGGTCTATAGTTTTTTTTAGATTTCGATAGTGGATATTTGCATGATTAGCACACATTTTTAAATTTATGGGGGTAAAACATGAACTTTTCCCCAAGGCTACAAGAAAACCTATACGGTCAGCGTCCGATTTTCAAAACTATGCACCTAAACCATGTGACCATAATTTTTTGGGGAATTTAATAATTTTGAATTAAATTAAATTTTATTTTAAAACCTAATAACCTCTTTCATTCAATACATAGTAGACCCCTCCCCTTGAGAAGCTCTCCTCTAGACTATTCTAGGAATTTAGATAACTCTTTGGGTTGTGCTCGGATTTGAAGGTTGTTTGTCTCATTAGATCCATAATAATAAGATCTAAATTCCTTTTTAGTTGTTCTCGATTCTTATGGCTATCGGCTACACTATTTTTATTTTGGCTCATAGGCCCTATTTTCTCATTCTTTATTAATTATTCATATTTCTCCTAATATGGTCTGAATTAGGTCATGATACTGGAAGAGTTATCTAGTATGGACCTAAGGTATGTGGTCTCATTCCTTTCTCTCAAAGTAGAACCACTTATAAATGTTTTCGTGCCACACACCCATTTTATTTATGTTCATTTAAATTAAATTTATTATTTCTAGACATGTTCTAGGTAATTTAATATACTTGTTAATTATTTTCATAGGTTGTGAACCTTGAATGAATCACCCCTTGGGTGTTTTGGTTAAATGGACCATTTTATGGATTATTCCTTAGACACCCCTTGAGGTGTACCTTTTTCCCTTTAATGGGATGTTAAATATGAAATTGATTATAAATGTAATTACAATGTTGATGGATTGTAATTCAAATGATTAAATTCAAGTGATACATGGCATTAACCTTGGTCTTGTTATTGAAATTTTTTTTTAGCTTGAATTGATTCTTAAAGGTGAATTCACCAAGTGAGTTAAATGATGTATATGCCATATATTAGTTTCTTAAGATTAATTTCTCTTCTTATTTAGTTTACCATGTGATATAAATGATAACTAAACCATGTAATAGATTGATAGGATTGAGAGACTTTTTATATTGAATATTCCCATGTGAGTAGTTTAAGGTCAAAGCCTTTTGAGGTTGGATGATGCTTGAGTCACCTTTTGAGGTGAGATTGAAATGGATTATTTTTGTTTTGACCTTGGAATGTTAAATGAAATTTATTTTCTTCAAAGATTAATATCCATAGGTGATACATGGGTTTATATTATAACTCCATCGAGGGAATAATTGGACTATAGACTCTTATGGATTGGGTGATGTGTGGATTCACATTAGAATTCCACAGACAGACTCAAGTGCCTTGAACCTTTCTTAGGCCATGGGTGATACATAGATCCAAATGAGGGATGTCATGGACAGACTCTTTAAGTCTAGACTTATATGTTAAGTGATACATGGATCGATATGAAGGATTCCATAGAGGGATTCATAATCGGAATTTGACCTTATACGTCATGAGTGATACATGGGGATTCCATAGAGGACTTCCAAGGATAGACTCGTATGGCATGGATGTTATACCACATATAGATAGATACTAGGTACCTAAGAGGTTCTCCAGGGATGGGATTGTAGTGTACTGGTTGATATTGAACCTGGAGTGATACATTAATTCCAACTTAGTAATGTTAATGATGAGATCAGGTTATAAATTGAATTATAAATGAAATGACTCTTATGAAACATCTATCAAGCCAAAGCACAAACTTGGATTTGGTCTTGAATTTTACCTATTTAGATGGAATGTTTAGGTGTCTACTATGTTTTCTGACTATACAGGGGATGTTGGGATTGCCCCAGATATTGATACTTATAAAATTAAATGTTGAATTTTTAAATGATGTTGATTAAACTAAATGGATATTAAATGAGTACCTTCACATAAAGGATGTTTACTTCTGAGTACTTGCTTTCATATTTACTTATTACACACTATCATTAATATATATTCACTGACTGATTGGTATAGACCTTGGGTGGTTTCCTACTGGGATTATATTTCACACCCTATTTGGGTCACCTTTTTGGACCCAAAGAGGTTATATGATTGCAGGTAATGATAAGGGAAAGCACCCTCCTACAGGTACATGACTACTACTTAAGAGTAGAGGAGCATGGGACCAAGATGAGGCTTGTGATACTATTAGGATATTTTCAGTCCTTCTTTTACTTTTATTATATATATTGTAAATATACCTTGAATTCCATTTTTTCATGATTTATTAGATAAATATGACATGTATCATCGTTTTCCATATGAGACATATTCTACTATTTTCATTTATCAGTTTTCCACTTTTACTTGTGATTGTATGGATTACTACTTCCATTAATTACATGGTTATTCTATTGTGCTACACTCTGGTATTGATGGAAATGTCTCCCCACTGACTCACCTAGGCCCTCGTTACTTGTCAGTAGCCTTTGGAATTTGGAGAGATGTGCTTGATTCCATGTGACCCACCGGGCTCGGGGAACCATTGAGTGGCATCCGGGTCTGGGACATTAAAAATACCTCAAGAACATATCCCAAAACTCTAGATGGTGTTCCATATCATTCATCATATTAGAAAATTTCTAGAAATCACATTCTATTACTTTTTTCCATTCCATTTAAGGAGAATTACTTATTACATTCTATTGTCATAGATTTCATGATAGATATGTCTGCTGTTTTGATAGGTATATTGGGGCATGTTATGGTATGGATTGGATGGATGTCAAGATTTGGTCCCTAGGGATTACAGGCCCTCATGGATCATAATTTGTTGAACCATGGTTTATCCTTATAAATTTAATTTTCATATAAATATGAATAATCATGAATTCAAATGGAAATGAGAATGAATATGTGAAATCAATTGAAAATGAATTCAAGTAAAATGAAATGTAGACTTTATTTATTTGTATCAGAGAAATTGACCAGACCCAACCTTAGTAGTGGGATTATGGTAGTGTCTCTCACTTATATATGATCTATAAGTCATCCAGACCTGACTCATTGAGTAGGTAGGGGGTTGTGTTCTTATAGAGGAAGTCTTTTACCTATCCTGATTAAATAGTTATGCTTTTGAGATGAAAACATTGATAATGATCATGAAATGAGGAATTTGTATGGAATTTTATATCCATGCCACTATAACAACCTCAAGTAGTACACCAGGAGGGTGGCGATGATCATACTCTAGAGGTGGTAGGCTATGGGCTATTGGAGGATCCTCCAGTTGTGCCTGTCATGGAACCAGGAGTTGTAACAAACATATGTTATAAGGCATAGTTCCACGATGGGTTATTGAATTTCATGTAGACCATTCAGGGAGTACCATAACCTGCCTCGACTATGGTTGAGTTGACACATGATTTTCAGCAGCAGCATCTGCCCACATTTTCAGAGGATGGCAGACCACATGTTGTAGAGTCATGGATAGAGGCCATGATTTCTATCTTTGATAACTTAGAGACACCTATTGAGAGGAATTTAAATAGAATTATGTATATTCTATGTGATTCTTTCAAGAGATGGGGGGATTTTATCACTTAGATTGGTTGTCATCGAAAGATGGCCAGGAAGGATTTTAATACGACCTTTTATGATTATTTATATCCTGAGACGTTGAAGTCCAACAGGGCCCAAGAGTTCTTACATTTTGAACTGGGTTCACTTCTACTTATGGATTATTCAACCTCTTTTACAGAGCTCAAGTGATTCACACCTATTATGAATGGTGATGAGCTTTCAAAATCTAGGTGATTTGAAGATGGTCTCAAGTATAAAATATGATCACTAGAAATTTATTCTGTCTAACTAATGTATATTGGATAGTGAATTAGATTTTGATAACATAGTGTAACCTAAGAGAGGTTGGGGATGCGATTCATCATGATTCAACATCTTGATTTGGTACTGTATCAACTGGTAATAGGAAGCATCATTTGGAGATTTCATATGGTGATATTAGCAATCATACCACACCTCCAGGTAGCCAGGTGAGGTGATACAAATATGGTAGGCTGGGAAATATGTGTCCACAGTGTTTGAGGGATTCAGTTTAGTGCCAAACTTACAGAAAGATGTTTTATTTATAGTTCTTTTGTAGAATTCTTCCTCTAGAATCTAGTGAGAGAGGGTGTGCACCAACTCCATGTTCCAGAGAAAGGGTAGAAACTTATCATCATTTAGTAATATGGTATACATATTTCTAAATAGGACATGGTGGTGGTCATGTGCATGGTAGCTAGACCCCAAGTTCACAGTAGAAATAGGGTGGATTAGCTCTATTTAGCCAAGTAGTGTCACAGTGTTGTGGTAAAATCCAAACATATGCAGTGCAATAGATCAACAAGGAGTAGGATTCCAGACCTTCTTCTATCAGGTTTACTATTCTAGTAGCCTCCAATTTAGCACCTATACACTTTGATAGAGGTGATTCACATAGCTTTATATTTATGGATGTTGTGGAGAGCCTTAGTCTCGGTGTTCAGTATTTTGATGACATCATGAATCTTGAAACTTCTTTGGTAATTATAAAGGAGCGATTATGATAGTGTAGGGATTTACCCCTTAATATTAGAGGGTGTCACTTCGTATGGGACCTCTTAATCATTGAGATGACAGGATTTGAAATCATTCTTCAAATGGAATGGTTGGTTCTCTTTCATGATTTCATTGACTAATATCACTAAAGGGTGGGATTTAAATCACCAGAGGGAAGATATTACATTCAAAAAGGTGAATGGTATGTCCATGAGATCCAAGATAGACCCGAGAATCATGGTCTGGGTGGGATGACAGCCCAGATTGTGAGTTTATTTCTAAATGATGAGGGGAAAAGTTATACTTAGTTACCTCTGGTGGTTGATCATTTAATTCATGTATTCCGAGATGAATTCTCAAGATCACCTATGGTGAGAGAGGTAGAGTACTCTATCGATCTAGTACCAAGAGCCACACTGGTATCCATTTCTTCTTATAGGATGGCTATAATGGATTTGAAAGGGCTTAAGAGGAAGTTAGAGGATTTAGAGGAAAAGGGTTTCATCTGACCTAGTACTTGTCTATGGGGTTCACTGGTCCTTTTTGTGAAAAAGGTAGATGGTACCCTCAAGCTATGTGTGGATTACTGAAAGTTTAACTTGGTGGATGTTAAGAACTGGTATCCTCTTTCACCGATAGATGGTCTCTTCGATTAGCTCTAAGGAGCCCAGGTCTTTTCAAATATTTATTTAAGATCTAGTTACCATCAGGTGAATGTTATACCATCAGACATACCTCGTACAGCCTTTCAGAGTAGGTAAGGTCTATATGAGCTTTTGGTTATGTCTTCCAGTCCCAGGAACACGCCAATGATCTTCATGGCACTGATGAACCAAGTGTTCAATCCATACCTCCATTCAGTATTGGTGGTTTTCATGGATGATATCTTGGTGTATTCTCATAATCAACAGGACCATTCCACCCATCTTGAGATCATTTTGAATACTCTGATATTGAATTAGTTATATTCTAAAACCATAAAGTGACACTTTTGGATGGATTAGATTCACTTATTGGGTCACATCATCATAGAGATAGGTGTATTATTGGACCTCGAGAAGGTGAGGGTTGTATTTTCTGGAAGCATCCCAAGAATGTATTTGAGGTTCATAGTTTCTTATGTATGGCTAGTTACAATAGGTGTTTCATAGAATACTTATCACGCTTAGTAGTGTCCCTGAAATCCTTGATTAAGAAGGGTGTGAAATATGTATGGTCATATTTCTGTGAGACATCCTTTTGGGGCTTGAAGGGGAGATTGACTTTAGTGCTAATACTAATTATTCTAGATCCAGTCAGGATTCACACTACGTACTGTGATGCATCAAGTATCGGGAAGAGAATAGATATTATGTAGGGGTTCAGTCATCACGTACGGGTCTCAGCAATTGATGACACATTAGAGGAATTACCCAATGCACAATATCGAGTTAGCTACAGTTATTCATGCATTGAACTGTTGGAGACATTACTTGTTGGGAGAGAATTTTGTGTTGTACACAGAACACAAAATCCTCAAGTATATATTTACATAGCAAGATATGAATCTGAGATAGTGAAAGTGGGTCAAATACCTTCAGTCCTTCAACTTCGAGATTTCTTACATGCATGGTAAAGGCAATATAGTGTCTGATACACTAACCAGGAGGACTCATATACAAGCAGTGCAGCATGCCAATAGAGAGTGGTAGCTTATGGATTTGTTCTTTAAGATTCACTTAGAGGTGCATGATAGTTAGGGGAAGACATACCTTTCATATTTAGCTGTTAACTCAATCCTACTGAATAGAGTGAGGATGAGGCAGTTATTAGACTCATAAATCCTAGTTATACGGGAGAGTATGGAAGGTGGGGACTCTTCTTCTAGATGGACCATAAGTGATGATGAGATCCTGTGAGTAGATGGTCATGTATGGGTCTCTTCAGAATTAGATGAGGAGTTGATGTGGGATTTTCATGCTTCATATTGGGTAGTTCACCTGGGTGTCACCAATATGTATCGTGATTTACATCATTATTCTTGGAGGCTAGGTATGAAAATGGATTTAGCTATTTTTTCATGAGTTATTCCACCATTTAGCAAGTGAAGGAAAAACACCAGCGACCATCCAGACTTTTACATCAGTAATCTATTCCTGAATGGAAATGGAATGATTTTGTGATAGATTTAATTATGTTTTTACCAATGTCTCCTCGAGTAAATGATGTTGTTAGGTTATTTTTGTTAGTCTCACAGTGGTTTCTCATTTCCTACTAATCTGGGATACCTTCAGTGTTGATAATTTTGGGATATTGTACATCTAAGAGATTGTACGGATCCACAAGGTCCCGTATACTATCATTTATGATAGGGATTACTGATTTACTTCTCAATTCTGAAAAGGTATATATAGGTTTTTGGGTACACAAGTACTTATAAGCATGGAATACCACCCCTAGACATATGGTCATTCGGAGCACAAGATTCAGTTGATTGAGGACATTCTTCGAGCATGCTTTCTAGATTTCGGGGGCTCTTGGGAGAGACATATACCCTTGGTTGAATTCTCATACAATAAATTTTTTCAGGATAATAATCAGAGAGAACCTTATGAAGCTTTTTATGGTAGGCCATACTGATTACCCCAATGTTGGTTAGAGGTAGGAGAGGCAACTATGATGGGATGTCATATTGTTCAGGAGACCACATAGCAGGTGTTATTAATTTGGAAGTAGATGGATACTATGAAACCTCATCAATAATATTATGTTGATTACTGCATATGACCTCTAGAGTTTGAGTTCAGGGATTGAGTTTTCCAAAATGTTTCATCGAGGTTGGGACACAAGAGGATCTGGAGAAAAGGTATGCTTTTATTGTAGTATGTTGGGTCATTAGAGATTATAAGGAGGGTCAAGATGGTAGCCTGCCATTTGCCATTACCTCATAGGTACCAGGCCATGCATGATGTATTCTATGTTTCTCGATAGCTACGTGACTATTCAAACATGTCTCATTCCTTTCATCCTGATGAGGTTGAGATATAGGTATGTCTGTCATTCAAGGAGCATCCTATAAATATTGTGGTTTATAGCATGATGGTTCTCTAAGGCCAGTCTGTTCCTCTAGTACGAGTGCTATGGTATCATGTATGAGTACAGGATGAGACCTAGGAGATGGAGGATAATGTATTATTGTAGTGGCCATAGTTATTCTCATATCATGCTTCACCACCCTTAGAAGGGAAATTCAGGGATGAATTGCTTTAAGGGGGAAGTTTGTGAGAACTAGTTTCTTATTTTATTTACAGATTCCTTGTTTTACCTCAATTCTATATTTAATTGATTAAATATGGCCTAATATAAAAACTTATTGTGGTCTTAGATGGCTCAGGGGTGTATGGGGATGGTCTTGAGTCTATAACCTATATTTTGGGTGAAAAGAGGAGGCCACATTGTTAGTGAAAACCATACGGCCATGTCTATAGTTTTTCAAATTTTGATAGTGGCTCTTCTCACAAATTTCACATAGTTTTTAAACCATTTGGGTAAATCATGCGCTATTCCCCAAGGCTATAGGAATTCATACATGGTCGGTGTATGGTTTCCAAACTGTGCCCCTAAACCATGCGACCCATCTTTTTGGGGGAATTTAATACTTTTAAATTAAATTAAATTTTATTTTAAAACCTAATCACCTCATTCACCCAACGCAAAATAGCCCCCTCCCCTTGAGAATATATCCTCTTGACTATTCTAGTAATTAAGCTAACTCTCCTGTCTGATCTCAGATTCGATGTTTTTTTGTCCCAATAAATCCATAATGGTAAGATCTAAATTCCTTTTTATATGTTCTCGATTCTTCTAGCTATTGAATGCGCTATTTGGATTTAAGATATTGTTCCATATTTTCTTGTACACCATTCATTATTCATATTTCTTCTAATCTAGGTTGAATCAGTGCCTAACACTGTATGATCTATCTAAAATGAACCTAAGGTAGGTGGTCTCATGACTTTCCCTCAATTTCAGACCATTTATATATGCCTTCGTGTCACATGCCCATTTTCTGGGTGTCACCTTAAATTGAAATTGAACCCTATTATCAGCAGACATGTTCTAGGTAATTGAATATGCTTATTAATGCTGGTTATAGGTTTTGAACCTTGAATGAATCACCCCTTGGGTGTGTTGGTTAAATAGACCTTTTATGGATTATGCCTTGGACATCCCTAGAGGTGTGCATTTTTCTTTTCCATGGAATGTTAAATATGAAATTGATTATAAATATAATAACAATTTTGATGGATTTAAATTAGAATGATTAAATTCATGGGATATATGAATTTAACCTTGGTATTATTATTCAACTACTTGTTTATCTTGAATTTCTTCTTAATGGTGAATTTCCCCATGTGAGTTAATTGATGCCTATACCATGTATTGGTTTCTAAAGCATAATTTATTTTATTATTAATTTTATCATGTGATATAAATGATAAATAATCCATGTAATAGCTTATTAGGTTTTAGAGGCTTGTTATATTAAATATTCCCATATGTTTAATTTAATAGACAAGACTTTTGAGGTTGGATGATACTTGAGTCACCTTTTGAGGTGAGATTGAAATGGATGCTTTTGGATTGGACCTTGTCATGTTAAATGAAATGTTAAAATAAATTGATTTGTTTCAAAAAATAATATCCAATGGTGATACATGGGTTAATATTAAAACTCCATGTAGGGACTCATTGGACTATAGACTCTTATGCCTTGGGTGATACGTGGATTCAAATTAGAATTCCACTAACAGACTCAAGTGCTTTGAACATTTCTTAGGCCATGGGTGATACATGGATCAAAATGATGGATTACATGGACAAACTCATTGAATCTAGACTTATATGTTGAGTGATACATGGATCCAAATAAAGGATTTCATGGGCATACTCATAAAGTAAATTTGACCTTAAATGTCATGAGTGATACTTGGGGCTTCATTAGAGGACTTCCAAGGATATAATCATATAGAATGGATTATATTCTTCACCAAGATTGATACTGGGTTCTTAAGAGGTTCTCTAGGGGTGGGATTGTAGGTTATTGGTCTATATTGCACTTGGAGTGATACTTTAATTACAACTTAGGAATTTCAAGGATGGTCTCAGGTTTTTAATTGAATTGTAAATGAAATGACTCTTATGATGTGTTTGTCTAGAAAAAGCAAAATCTTGGATTTTTTCTTGACATATACCTATTTAGATGGCATTTTTAGGCATCCACTGTGCTTATGACTATATAGGGGATTTTTGACTTGTACTGGATCTCGAGACATATAAAATTCAATGAAATTGAATTGTTAAATGATGTTGATTAAATTAAATGGATATTAAATATATACCTACACATAAAGGATATTTAATTTTGCATACTTTCATTATTATAGCTTTACTTATTACAAATTTTTTGTCATATATGTTCACTGAATGATTGGAATAGACCTCAATTGGTTTCCTGCAAGGATTATATCTCACACCCTATTTGGGTCAACTTTTTTGACCCAAGTTGACTATATGATTACAGGTAATGATAAGGTAAATTTCTCTCATATAGATACTTTACTACTTCTTAAGAGCAAGGGATCATGGGACCAAGATGAGTTGTGCAATGCTACTTGGATACGTTTTGTCCTTTTATTACTTTTGTTATATGGATTGTAAATCTACTCTGTATTACTATTTTTGGATTATTTATTAGAGACATATGACATGTATAATTATTTTTTATATGAGACACATTCTGTTGTTTTCATTTATCAGTCTTCTGATGTTACTTCTAATCGTATGGTTTACTACTTCCTCTATTTATATTGTTATTTTTCTATGCTACACTCTAGTATTAAGGGAATTGTCTCCCACTAACTCACCTAGGCTCTCACTTCTAGTTAGTAGACTCTAGAATTTGGGGAGATGCACTTGAGGCCATGTGACCTGCGGGGCTCGAGGCACTGTTTAGTGGCATCCGGGTCTAGGATGTTACACTATATAGGTTGTAACTATGTTCAACCTTATGTTTTACCTTGAGTCTCACCAAATTAAATAAATAAAATATGAAAGATACACAAAGATTTTACTTGATTTTAATGCACTAGGATACTCCTAAAAGAACTTTATCGATGATGTTTCAATACACATAAATCCACTACTACATGAGTTAAGTACTTACAATGTGTCTATGGTCATTACTTGAAAAATCTAACTAATTCTACAATTTTTTAGGTTAATCTCACTTCCAAACCAAGGAACACTACCCTTATTCTCATTAGAAAATTTCTCCAAGAAATATCATACATAATATATAGACTTATAGGTTTAATATAGTTTAATGAAAATTAGGTCCACCATGACCAGCCACACTTACATCTACTATTCTGGGTAGATGAGTTGTTGATCTCCTTGGATGCTCCTTCATAGACAAGTTTTGAACTACCCCTGAACAAAAATGAAAAATTTCTCATGAGTGGTCATGGAAAAATTCTTCACCTTTTGAGTGTTGTGACTAGAATTCATTCACCTTTACTATGATGTAATATTCTTATTCTTATTATAATATAAGTCTTTAAAATAGTGTTGGTTTCCTCCTTTCTTCGACATGTAAGAATATTCAATGAATAACATAGCTAATATATATATAAATGTATCTTGTCTTCTTTTTTTCTCCTTTTATATAAGAAAGAAAACCCTTTATTAGAATTTTATTTCAATATTTTTAATATGTAATTCCTAAAAGTCTTGCCTGATCATTTTTGGTTCTCTCACTTCTCGTATATCTTCCTGGAATATGGAAACTCTTGAGATATAACTACAATCGATAAAGACTATATTTACTCCACATGATATGCATGATCTATATAATTCTCAAAATTTCATGGTCAAGTATAACATAAATCATTAATCTCTATGAATGTATGTCATATCCCATTCTACATAACCCATTTTATCTAGGGTCTGAACCAAAATAAGAATAGACCTAATGGGCATTCCCAATCCCCACGAGTTGGTGACTAGTACACAAGCATCAAAAAAATTAGAGGGAACGATTTATCCCAACCTAAAGTAGAAAACATGGAATATATACACACATAAACACACAAAAATAAATAGTAGAAGAGAACACAAAAAACAGATTCTATAATTGAAGTAAAATAATATAAGGGATACAACTCAAAGTAGTTAAACCAAACTCCAAGGAAAAGGTATAAAAACAAATAATAACAAAAAATCCATCTAACTTATTTTATATGTGGTAAATGTCCCACTAAATCACCACCAGCTATCTATGCCTAGATGATAGAAACCATTCATCCTAACTACAACACCTTTCCTTTCCCTTCATCAAAAGATATAACTAGGTATACACAATGCCAATGGGGTGTGTAGGGTGTGATCCAAATAGGATCAATAAGACCCTACCGAGGTGTTCTATATCAAGTACCTATACAATAAAATCTAAAAATTATCCTTTAAAAAATGGCATTATAAATGATAAAGTGGTTTATAACAAAATCATGATAAATATTTCACTTTTTCTATAGTTCTAAATAAATTATGAAAAAAAATGTTTCAAAGAATAATATCCATAAAAAAATTATTACAGTAAAATAAGTATATCAAATATATAATAATAAAAATAAAAATAACATGTAAAATATGAAAAGGATCACATTAGGTTTGTCTAACAGTCTACTTGTCCCAAAATAAATGAAAAGTGCACACTCAAGTCCTTATAACAGAAGTATAATAAGCAAAGGAACACCCCATGAGTGAACCCCCCAATAATAAAATGAATGATGGACGTATTATATATGATCCCCTTAAGTACCCAAGGATTTTCATGTGTTGAATATACCAAATCAATTCAAAATAGATTTTTATAATCAATCTCAAACAACCATTTTATTTTATCAAACCTACTTTAAACCCCCATTTCACAATTCTTTGAAACACCCATTTTACTTTACAAAAACAAAGGAAAAACCATATTTTATTTCAAATCCATTTTCACAAGCACACAAAATAATTTCAATTTATTTATAAATAATTTTATAAAATAAGATAAATCACAATTCATTCAAAAAAGGCTAGAGGTGGTACCTCCTACCTTAAACTCGGGTCACAGAAGCCCGCAATGGGATCCACCAACATAGGAAGGAACACAAAGACAACAAAAAAGGTACTGGAATTGATTCTCACATCTTATAATCACATTCTAAAAATGTATAGGATATGGTAGATCACATAATACCACAAAGAACAGGCACCCAATACACTAAAACAAGAAAAGGACCAACCCCCAGAAGAAGATCACACAATAGATCTAGAAAAGATCATATAAAACATCGACATAGGTTTGATGAATCCAAAACACTACTTCATTCCATTTACATGAACAATATAAATGAATACGTAGAAAGGATTATTACCAGGGGAATGTGAAACAACCTCCATATAGATCAAATGCTGAATGAAATTATCTGCAAGGATATGAGACACCCAAACTCACCTGTAAGGATACCTAGTATTCGAGAGAGGAGAAACCATCCAAATAAATAAACATCTGATATAAAATGTGATAAAAACCTAATGAGCCAAAGTATTTATATCATAAGTAGTTTATTTATGGTGTGAACTCCCCATGATGAATTTTCACTGAAAAACATATCACATCATATTAAATTATCCTGATCAATGAATTTACGGCATAAAACTGCATCTTGTGACATAAATGGAATTTATACTGTAAAACAAGGATTTTATGGATTGAATGATTATTGTTACATAAACCATATTATGTCTAGTTTTTAGTGAAGTAATTACACCATAATATTGGAATTATGATATAAAAGTGCCTAGCAAGTAGTCTATATCCCATGTTATTTAGAAATTATCAAAAACTACTATTAAGACCTCCAAACCTAAAAAAAGTCTTAAACATAAAAAAAGAGTACCTTAACATTTAAGATGTTAAAATATTACCAAAATAATATTTTTCATCACTGAGAAGTCATGTTGAATAAGGGTTCTCCAAAAAGAGGTGAGGCTATTTCTCCCTCATGAACGATTTCTTCCAAGTCTCATGAGAATATGATTTGTGATTTTATAACACTTATACCAACAAGATAGTCTTCCCACGCAATAATTTTACCTGATAATCAATGATCACTAATGTATTCTCTACAACTACAATTTATAGCTACAAATCAATCTCTTCCAAAAGTAGAACATAAGAGGGATTGGGATGGTACTTATTGAGTAGAGATATGTGGAAAACACCATGGATACACATTAACTAAGCTATAAATTCTAATAAATATGCAACCTTACCAAGCTTCTATGTAAAATAAAATGGTCTAAAATATCTTGATTTATACTTTCCCTATTTCCCAAGAAAATGGTGACCCAAACGATGAGAAACTTTAAAGGAAACTAGGTCACTAATGGAAAACTCCCAAGGATGATGTCGATGATCCTGATATGATTTCTTCCAACTCTAATATGTAATTAGGTGCCAATATATATCATGAATCCATACCAATGTCTCATGAACAAGGCTCATTCTCCCAAGAGTGGCCTAAAATAACTCTTCAAAACAAATAGTTGATTTTCACAGGTGACCATAAAAGGCCTCAAAGATATCCATTTTGATCAATGACTGATAACTATAGTTACATGAAAACTCAACCAACCCCAAATGGATATCCCATGATCCACTAAAATTTAAGAAAAATACACAGATTATATCCTCTAGGATCTGAACAGAATTCTCTATCTAACCTTCTATCTTTGGATGGTAAGTTGTACTCAACCAAACCTGAGTCTCCATAACCTCTTGGAGAATCTTCCAAAATTGAGAGGTAAACCTGGGATCCCTATCCAAATAAATAGTAGAATAGATCCCATATAACCTCACAACCTACTTAATATCTATATTACTCATATCTTTAACTTTATTGGTGCCCCTCATCAGAATAAAATAGCTTGATTTCATGAATCGATCAATTACTACCCAGATAGAATTATTCCCTTGGTGAGTTCATGGCAATCCATTAATGATGTCCATTAAAACCTTGTCCCATTTACAAACTAGGATTGGTAGAGGATGGATAAAAATATATTGTTTTATATTATTTTACTTTATCAATTGGAAGGTGTAACTGTGAGACACATAACATGAAATTTCATGCTTTATACCCTTCCACTAGAAACATCACCTCATGTCATAATACATCTTCATACAGCCCAAATAAAAAACCCACAAAGAAATAAGATATTGAAAAAAACTAAAATTATCACATATGATAAGATGAAAAACTAATCCCAAAAAAGAGAGAATACCATCAGAAGGGAGAGACCAACTAGAAACAATATCCCCACCATAAAGGGTTTATAAGATTCCTTTAAACTCATCATCCTACTACTTACTCTGTAGAATAGACGCAAGGATAGATGATGATAGCTGAAGAATAAACATAATCATACCTGAACCATCCTACTAAGTGTCTAGATACAACTGATTAAGGATCCCCATTAGTTTCCACTCTTACTTAAATTCCTAGATAGTCTATGACGGTACATTCTCACTAGGAGAATCTAGAAAAATATTCCCCTTCCTTGAGGTGTGGGTGATTTTTAAATCAAACATATAAAGGTATTCCACCCACTGTATCTATCTAAAACTCAAATACTTATATGAAAATATATATCTAGGACTCTCATGGTAAAAAAAATAATGTGAATATCCCACCAAAAAGATAGTAACACCAACACTTAATCACATACATAACTATGTAAATCTCTAAATAATTAGTTGGGTAGTTATTCTCATGTGGTTAAAGCTAGAGGGAGCTATATTCCACCACAAGATCATCTTGTATAAGCATGCAACCCATACCAACACTAGATGGATCATAGAATACAATATACCCCATAATAGGATCGGGTACGATCATAATATGAGTCAATGTCATAATCAATTTCAATTCATTAAAATAAGTATAACACTTTAAATCCCATATAAATTTTACTCCTTTATTTTTAATAGTAGTTAAAGGTGATTATAACTTTGATATGTCCTTGAAAACCCACTGATAGTATCTAGTAAGACTAAGGAAGCTTTGTATCTTAAAGAAATTATATGGATCCTCCCATGAGAAGATAACCATCACCATCTCAGGATTGAATTATAATCCATGTTCCAAAATAATGTGTCTAAAGAACTTCACTTATTATATTTTGAAAATACATTTTTGAAATATTACTTTTAAAATAGTTACTCCTCAATATTTCCAAAACCAAACTCATATGGTTCTTGTGCTCACACTTGGACCTTGAATAAACCAAAATATCATCTATGAACACAACCATAAATGTGTATACATACTAATTGAATACCCAATTTATCATATCTATAAAAAATTACGGATCATTATTTAGACCAAAAGGCATCATAAGAGATTCATAATTCTGATACCTGCTCCTGAAATCTATTTTTTGTATATCAGAATTCCAAATTTTGAGTTGATGATAACCTAACCGATGATCAATATTTGAAAACTAATTTCCCCCCTTTAACTAGTCAAAAAGTAATCTATTTGGGGAAAATGACATTTATTATTATCCATCACCCAATTCAACTTCTGATATTCCATGCACAATAAAAGTGAATTATCAGCCTTGTTGGAAAATAACATTAGATCTTTCTATGGAGAAACACTAGAGAGAACAAAACCATTTTCTATCAGATAATCTAACTAAATCTTGAGATATATCTTCTCCAATAGCTACATATGATAGGAGGGTATCAAGACCAACTACATAACTAGCACTAGATCAATAGTAAACTCCACCTCTCTCTTTAGAGGAAGATTAGAAAATTTGTGTAGGAAAACATTAAGGAAAGCACCAAATAACTTTAGGAAGATCACTGAAATAGAAAATTTCATTAGTTTTGACTACTATGGTAGAAAAGAAATCCAAATAGTTTGGAAGGAAGGTCATACAAAATTAGATCGCAGATCCCACTCTCCCTAAAATACTTAAGAGCTCCCATTGAAAATAAGGAACAAGACATGATGATAATAAAAATCAACTTAATCATGATAAGAAATAATCTAATCTATCTCAATGATGACATAAAAATATATCTAAATAAAGAACAAGTAAATATTAAACCAACTATGTGTTAACTATTAATAAAGAACATGATAGAAATTAAAACCCCTGCATTATCTTCTTCCTAAGTGGTTTCTTTAAATCCATGACAAAAGACATGATCTCCATTGGAATTTTTGACACATAAACAAAAAAGATAGACATAAATGAGTGGTAGGAACCAGTATCAAATAAATTAGTTTCTATAGAGGATGAAAAAAATCATACCTCACACTATCGTTAGACCCCACCATTAGAAACTCATCCACTACGTGAAGCTGATTCACTCCTAAGGCTTATGATTAGAGACCTATGCAGTTTTATGCTTCTTTCTGTGACATATACAGTGGTCCTTAGAGTCGAAGATCCATGAACCTAATGAGGCATATTCATTTCTTGAAAGAATCATTGTAGATGTCCATAGTGGCCACAACAATTGCACATATATGCTTGGGGGAGAAAAATATCGGATGTTCCCAACCTTGACACACTGATAGTGAGTTAGGGGGACACTACTAGTTTTGAATGATGGTGAAGAAGATTCCAACTACTATAAACCACACCCACCACTCCTACAATTCTCTTTTCACTTCCTAATCATTCCCTACACACCACTAATTCTGGAACTAGGTGGAAGAGAACGGTAATAATAGACAATATTTCCCTTCATATCCATATTTTCCATCATTTCCCTATCTATCATATCAACATATGTAGAATGTTTTAGAATAAATACATGTGATCTCATATCTAGTCATAAACACTATAGGTACTTCTGAGCTTTCAATTAATCATTCTTTACCATCACTAGAGGAAAATTGAACCATCCCCGCAAACTGATTGGTGTACTTTGACACTAATCTCTCACTTTGGTATAAGTATATGAACTCTAAAGAATTTTACATAATTAAAGACTACATATAGAACTATTGGAAAAAAGTGTCTTGAAACCCTTCCAATCCAAGCCCATGTGTCAATCCGCCTAAGAAATAGAACCCCACCATTTCTTGTTGGGGCCCTCAATCCTAAACATTGCGTACTTCACTTTGATAGTATCAGGTGTATCTAGTAAGTTTAATATCTGATTTTTCTTTTATATATAGTCCTCTAACTCTTGGGGTTCATTTATAATATTAAAGGATGGGGGATTATCATGTAATGACTCTCGATATCGATCCTTGTCTTCTACATCATCTGGTTTTACGTCAAAAAATGTGTTCTGTACTTGCAGTACAATTTATTCCATGAAATGAACTACTTACATGATAAACTATATAAAATTATGATCCAAAAAAGTATTCCCTTTAGAAGAATCTGCTACACCCTCTTAGGGAAACCATGGAATACATCTCATAGGTACATCATTACACACTGAAAATAGAAGAAATAATTAGAAAACAAAAATAATATTAGTTAAAATTAGAAAACCATAATAAAAAAGTGATATTAAGATCAAAAAATCAACACATGAGATGCACATCAAAATATTTCATGTTAACTTAAGTCTCATCACAGCAAGAGCCGACCAAGAACTCACTACAACCTGCCTCTAAAGTTATAAAAAAATTTATCTCCCATCTAAAAACTTCCCAGTACTAAGTATAACCATCCTCAAATATCAAGTTATCACATCCCAACTAGGATAACCCATCCATCTAGGTTCAAGCCAAAATGATGTAAGACTCAGAGGGTATTCCCGATTCCATAAGCTAGTGACTAGTACCTGGGTATCAACAATTCCCACTCCAAATTCCCTTTTTTATTATTAATTAAATAAAAAGGGCCCCAACTTAAGGGGGTGTAAATGATGGATCCTAAGGGTATTATCCCTAATAAAGATAGTGTTGTTATTAGGTAAGGACCCATTGAAAAAAAATAGTAGTATTTTTCTTAGAAATCCATTTCTAGATAAGATATCAGCTACATAATTACCTTTACAACATTGATATTATAAAACCTATAGAGAGAAAGGTCGGTGACCATCGATCTAACCTCTTCCCCAAGAGAATATCTATACCATGATATATGCTAAAACCTAGAAACACCAAGCCTCTAAGGTCCCACATGCGTCCCACCCCTCTCATTTATCCAAATGTACATGATCCATCAATGTTAAGTTTCAAACCAATGCAAGTAGGAATCCACTTAACACTTCTCCTTTTGTTTGAATGAACCATTTATCTCATATCTAATAGAACCCTTGGTAGAAATTTATTCAGAAACATGGAGTGTCCCCCATTTTTAATGAAATACGCAAGATCCAAAAACTATGACTTGATGTAAACCTAAATTAATAGACAATACACCCTTCTGTCTAACCTAGTAATGTTCCTCACCTCCCATATAACCCAGCACACTACAAAAAATATCAAGCTATGATATTTTATATCCACCCCATATTTATCTACCCCTGGAACCATCCCTCCAAAGAATGGGTGACTTACTCCCCACACCAATATAAACCCATCTCCCATATGAGATAATTATTGATGTTAATATCCCATTAAATTTTGATGAATAGGTTCCAAATCATTTCTGAACATAGAAAAGAGAACATCAATATCTTGATGCCATATCCACCCCCTTTCTTTTTACATTATCATCAGTGGGTAGCACAAGATTCCTCAAATGCCACACCAAGAAGTTCATTTTAACTAGAATATCCTTAAACCAAATATTTTTCACCCAAACATCATGTTAATTGTTTCAAAACCTCATACATTGTAAATACCAAATTTTGAACAACTGATTTGATGATCTTGAGAAAAAAAAATTCAGGGTCATCATTCATACAGATAGTATCATAAAGGGTCTTCTATTGTTGATCAAGAGTGAAGCATATAAAACCTACAAAATAGGTAGCTTCTCTGAATGAGATGTATGAGACTTGAAACCTTAAAAAATAAGGTCTCTCTGGCCTAGTTCTCCTCCTAGGAATTGATATCTCCATGACCCGCTACCCAATGAACCTCATCCTTTAACACCTCCATGTGTTGGATCATGAGTTTCACTAGACTTAACATTCTCCCATAATAATCCGACCATATTTTACACTTTTCTCTGTAACTGTCCCTCATGAATCCTTCCCATGGAGACTTTCCTTCGATAATTTATCATGCCATCCATGCTTAGATGGCATGCATGGTTCCCAAAACACTCCATAGGTTGATTCCTATATCCTTGACCGGTTTGGACATTCTTTCCCATGATTCCCAATGGAACTTCCCTAATTTATTGTAACCACATATAAATTAATTAAAAGTCTTTTCTATCCTATCTATAATCCCTTTTCGTGCTTTGAGAGCATATGGGATGTGTATCGGTATAGAAGTGAGAACACTATTTACAAGTGTTATCTGCCATCTAAATGAAGTAAACCCAATCTTCCAGTTTCATATACTCTCTGATATATTGGAAATGATGTCATAAAATAAGGCCTTCTTGACTCTTCCATCCAAGATAGGTTCTCCTAGATACATAATTGGTAGTCAATGCCTATGCATTTTTATTTTATCTTAATTTTTTCTATCGTGACTCCTAGAACATTTGTTGGATATAAACATTAGACTCTTTATTTTTTTGATTAGTTGGACACTACATTTTATATAGGATTCAATTATTTTTTTAAAACCACTAATATATTTTTTACTTTCATTAATGAATAAAATCATGTCATCAACAAACATAAGGTGATATACCAAACCATATCTGTACTAGCTGCTATACGACATTATCTTTCCCTCCACCATACCATGGTGTATATTTATTGAGAGTGATTCTTGAGCAAGGATGAAAATATTGGGAGACATTGGATCTATATATCTTAATCCTCTAATGATTTTGAAGATTCCAAAATTATATCCCATTATAGAAATGGACAGCCACAGCAAGGCAAAACATCTAAAACAAAGATCACAAAACCATTCCCATAGTGCAAAATATCTCATAAATTTAACAATAAAGCTACATTCTAACTGATTTTACATCTTATCCATGTATACTTTCATTATGATGTTTGAACTAATATTTTTCTTATTTATTTATTCCACCATCTCTTTCATGATACCAATATACCCTATAATGCTATTCCCATTAACAAATCCATTATGTTCCCATGAAACTAGCCTTTGAATGACCTGGCTAAGCTTATTATTAATAAGGCATGCTGGGATTTTATAGAAAACAGTTCACAGATAGATTATCCTATAATGTTTAATACAATAGTGATCCTTGATCTTTATTATGAGAACCTTCTCGGAGGCACCAACAGCCCTATTAAAACCCCCACCTCTAAAGTAGTCTTGCACTGCTTCCCCCACATGAGCCTTTATAATATCTCAAACATTCACATAAAATGATCCTAAGAAGCTATTTATGTCGTGAGCACTCTCCTAGTTTTTTTATGATAATTTAATCCTTAATATTTATCTCATTTAGAGCCACCTCTATCATGTCATTATCCATGCCTTCAACCAACCTCGAGATGCAAGAAGTGAAGACCTCGTCCTTGTCTTCCATAGTAACTCTTCCACCATTAGGCCTGATTTCGCCTACTAGTAAATCTAAGAGGTGGTCAAGAGGAAACTTCCCTACCACCTATACATCCTACAAATAGGAACTGTCCTCCAATTTTATGTTGATATTCTTGGACACCTTCTTATCCTTCACACAAGCCTAAAAGAAATTTATGTTCTTATCCCCTTCCTTGAGCTAGAGAGATCTATAATTTTCCATTCACACCCTTTCAATTTTAATAATTCTTTCTCCCAAAGAGTTTTTCTTATCCACAAAATTCAAATAAAATTCATCATCCCAATTATCTTGAAGATTCTCCTCCAGGTTCTCAATATATTCTTTTAATCCCTAAAAACTCATTTCTATTCTCGATCTGCTGTCAACCCACTCTTATATGACTCTCTATAAAAGGTAAAGTCGATGCGTTAAAATTTTTCATGAAGTACTGATATTCATATTTTCCCATTATTATTTAACCATTTTCATCAACCTCTCCATGAAATATAAGTTCTTATTATAGAAAAAATGCATCTCCCTTATGTACCCCTTCTTCAAATTCACTACAGTCATAGAATAGTCTAAACGATTCCTAGTAAGATGTGAATTAGAGGACCATGCATATGTATCAAGGCCCTAAAGGTTGGAAAGAAACCTATCCAATCTAATCCATATTATTCTATTTACTTTACTATTATTTAACCAACTAAACATGCTCCCAGAGAAAAACAAGTCCATAAGACCTTTAGCAGACATAAATTCCTTGAACTCTTACATTTCCTTGTTTCAAAAGGCTAAACCGCCTCTATTTACTAATGTCTTTGTTGTGGTGTTAAACTCTCCTCCAACAAACCAAGGAAAACTCTAGGTTTGGAACATTTCAAGCTAATGACATTGCTCTCTTCTATCATTAACATTGTATCCAGCATAAATAAACAAAAAGAAATACTTGGATTCACCTGAGCTAATTTTTGTGGATATGTGCTTCTAAAAACCTCCAACAAATTCCATAAGAATTATCTTTTCTAGAATATCCCAATATGTATTTTTCATGGGTTTTAATGAATACATGAGTTTTTTATGTGTTTTTTCAAAAAAATTAAATCTGATGGTCAAAAAAATAAAAAAGTTTATTAAAGGCAGTAGGACCCCTTTTACCTTGCAACTTAACTGAAAGGCTGTAGGGGCCTACAGCCTTTCGGAAAAAAAAAATATATATATATATTTTTTATATTTATAAATATATTGAATTGTATATTATGATTTATATTTATAATGTTATAATTTACTTATATAGGGTTTTATTCTTCATTTGGTTTAGTTAAATACTAGTTTTCTATCATTATTAGATAACTATAATATTATTATTATTTATAAATATATACATTATTATAACATGTCTTATTTTTGTTCCAAAATTATGTTGTCCTATGTTTACAATTCTCTTATGATTTTGGACTCTTATGCTTTGTTTTTAATTGATTCTTTATAATCATTCTCTTTTTTTTCATTCTATGATTGTCGATTCTCATGATATATTATCCAATGTTATCATATACCAATCTTAATAGGATTTATGGTTCACCATTTCTTTTAGGTATTTATCTATGATATTCCATGTAGTAAGAGTAAGGTGAGGACTAAGAGAAAGTATGGATATGGTAATTAAATACTATGTTATTGTTTTCATCATGTACCAATTTCCCAAAGATGTCGGGCCTCTAGATTTTTGAGATTATTATATAGATGTTAATGATAAAGATTATGTAATAAAATGTATAAAATATCTAGGTCATTAAAATAAACATTTTAATAGACTTTATCATCGCAAAATATGAAAATGTTTCTTCATAGTCAATATCATTAATTTTTTTTGTAGCATTTTCCACCATTTGTTATTTATAGGTAGACACCCTACTATCTATGTTATTTTTATTGTGAAACCCGCACTTAAAACATATGGGGATCACCCCTTAATGTGCGTCCACCATGTTCCAAACTCGGTTTATGTACATGAATTCTGTTTTAGATTCTATGGATTTTAACCATTTATTAGAATTAGAACTCTCATTGTACTCTCAATAAGTTGTAGTTGTATCATCTATGAAAATTAATTCATCATAATTTTCCATAATAAATTCATATATCTAGGGATAATAATGAATACTAATATATAATTAAGTTTATTTTGTAACTTTAATTAGTTCGTCTTCCACAAATATTTATGAAATTTACTCAACTTTCATATCTAGAGAATTTTTTTGTTGGTCCTTAACTTCTCCAAGATCAACTTTCATACCATTGGATCCTCAATTAATATATTCATTCTCAATGAATATACTAGTTTAAACCACTAATTCTTTGTGTTTTGTTATATTTTATAAATAACATACCATAGTTTCTATGAGATAGGTGACAAAAAATAATTTCACTAATTGTGGGTTTTGTTTATTAGAAACCAATTTTCATATGATTGATTTACAACCCCAAATATTAATAAAATATATTTTGGTACATTTACCCGTGAATATATCATAAAGTTTCTTTATAACTATATTAGATAGAAATTAGTTAAGTATAAATGAAATTATTTTCATAGTATAACCCCATAATGAAATAATAAGATCACACTAACTCATCATTGATTAAACTATGTCCAATCAGACATGATTCATTATCTTAGACACACTATTAACCTGTAGTTTTCCATGAGGAGTGAGTTGTGAAAAAATTCCACAATATCTCATATGATTAGTGAAATCCTAGATCAGGAATTCAATAAGACGATTTGATCATTGAATCATAAGGCATTTTCCCAATTGATTGTGTAATTCATTCTAAAACTCTTTGAACTTTTCTTAAGATTAATACTCGTGCCTAATCATAAACACATAAACATACCAACTAAATTCATTAATAAAGTTTATAAAGTACCTAAACCATTACCTAAAAAATCATGAATGAGTATAATCAATGTCTATGGGGATATTCTGTCCTAGATGGTGGTCTGTGAATGTTATACCCATATTGAGATCAGCGAGCTCCATACTGAGGTGGAGTCTGAAGAACTGGAGAGGGATAATCATTAGGAACTGGAATATTAACCATCGCATGCTCTGGTTGTGTGTCAGTGGGAGTCTTTTTCGACTAGATGTCGTACTGCACACATAATCCTTCTCCCACTAGTGTTGTAGAAGGTTCTGCCATCATCGCCTGGGGGAACCATATAGGATGTAAAGAATAAGGACACAAAGTTAGAGAAAACTATGGATATCCTGTCAAGAAATATAATTACCATTCATCATGATTTACATCCATGATCGGATGAGGCTGTACTGCTAGTGGGCTGACCTTTTCCTATTGAACAGGTGAGGCCTCAAATGCAGGATAATGCAATCAACGTCATCATCATTGTGGCTTCTCAGCATCATCAGCTGCTGGAGGAGGTTTCTGAGTAGGAACCTCCACTCCCTGGTTAGGATCCTCCACTCTCTCAGGTGTACTATCAAAGATTATATTGTGAATCTCATGATAAGATGGCTTCAGTTCCAGTGTTGCATCATGGATCATTGCTAGGCTAGCGACCCCCTCCTCCTCTGGATCACTCATTCGAATAATATTCTATGAATTATTATGTTGTAAATAGATTCAAAATTAATTATAAAATAATTTAATAAATAGACTAATAAAATTTTTTTGACTAACCATATCATGAATCCCTCTGCCATGCTAGGTATGATACAGTATAGACTTCAAACTATACCATGGCTCATACTCAACCTACTTTGAAATATGGAATCACATCATAAGTACACCACGGATATGAAGCACTGATCATCTGCCCCATTGTTAAAGATAATCAACATGTTATTGGCACTAATCCTCATCCTCCCTCTCTGTGAGCTTCAAGTCATGAAGCCCATGTGTATGTCTCGGTGGAAATGGAATCGGATGAACATATCCAAACTAGAGTATGAATTTATCAGGATACTACCACTCAATAATATGAAATTCAATGAGTGGAACTACATATATAGAATAACAAAGTATAATAGTGTATTATAATTGAAATTGGTCCAATAAATTACAGTATGGTATCCATGAAATCTTAAATGACATGGGATATTCGTCAAAAAAGTTCCTTACTAAAAAAAATTGAATTTATTATTAAAGTTTTTAGCAATGATAGATTGTATATACTTACATCATCAGGAAGGAGACTATCCAACTAGAGATTATATGCACCAAAATGGTGTGTCAGAATACTCTTGAAGTTGTGTTTCTGATTCCACTGGTAAAATAAAACATTGAAAGTGATAAATAATATGAAATTAAATTCAATAAGTCCTACTAGCATCAGAAACCAATAGAGATGACTAATCATACCAGTGTCCATGTGATGTATCATGAAGCACCACTATAGGAAGTGGCTGACCAGTTATCTGAGGGTAGAGTAAGGGGATGTTCTCTTATTCCCATATATGAAGAAGGATGATGCATCCCATGAGATCTATGTAGTCTCTACCGCATGTCATGTATAATGATCTATATGTGAAAGTCAAGAAGTAAGATCCCCAGATGTATATCCCAACCCAATCAATGTCTAACATCATCCCTATAAACATCAAGTGTGCATGCGTACCCGAGTGATCATTATACAGGGTCTCTCCAATGATCCGTAATAAATATGAATGGGCATGAAGCATGACTGTATTCTTTTCAATGTCATTAGGTAAATGTTGAAAGTGTCTCTCAATAAAAGTCATAGATATAGACCCTCCATCTGTAGCCCTGGGGCCAGCCAAAATTTTGACAACTAGAAATCTCTAAACAAGGTTAGGCTAGTAGGCACTGGTGGGTCTAATAATAGCTTCCCCTTAGATAAGAAGATCAAGAAGGGATTTCACATCATCAAGGGTGATGGTAATATCTCCCTCAAGAAGGTAGAATGTGTGTTTCTATAGTCTCCACCTCTCTAAGAGGGAAACAATTAGGTGATGGTTAAAATTGTGAAATCTGATATGACAACATCATAGAAACCAGCATGGAGTAGGTATGGAATAATGGTAGGTGGAGGTAGCATGTGATGAAAATGGTGCACTCGATGCACCCTGATTTGTCAAACCTCACCACCCTCTATCATAGCCTAGAAAACATTCCTATCCTTCTTAGTGATTAGTCTAGTATTCTCTATATGTATGTTAAAAAATGTAATGAGTCATAAGTGTAAAATATAAATATAATTTTATGGTTATAAGAATGTTATGACTTGTAGAATGTAAGACATTCCATTTTTATTCACATTTTTTTATTAAGTTATTTTTTGACCAAAAAGAAAAGGACATGTCTTCATGTTTCTCAAAGAGTATTTCTAAACTGTTTTTGAGATATGTTTTTACCTAGAAAAGGGTGTTTTGTAAGATATAGTTTTATATATTTATATATATATATAAACATTTTTTATTTTTTATCTAAAATTTTATTATAAAATGGGGTGATTTTTGATTTATTTATCATTTATCACATGATGGTATGTTTCATGATTATTTTCTCACATGACTTTTTTTATGCTTTAGCCATGGACATATTAATTATGCATTAATGTCACCTCAAATACACTTGTAATATTCCTTTTATTTTTAATATGAAAGGATTATTGTTATTTGATAGTAAAATAATTTGGTGATGTGAGAAAATTATACAAAATAAATGATCTTATATTAACACCATATAATTAACAATATTATAATATCACAGAAGAGAGAATGCATCATTGTGGTTGAGAATGTGAACTCGATCCAGCAATGTTAGGTCATTATTTCTGGTTATGACCGTCTTGATGAAATATGGTTCATCTCAAACTTTTCCATTGTTCTTGAGGTTTTTCCATCTCATTCTACATCATGTTGGACTTTGGTATCACTCATTTACACAACCTTTTGATGTTAGGTATCACTATCGGATGGCCTTTAGGTATTGGGAAATATCAAAACTCCCCAATAGGTGTCTATAGTGAAGCATAACAGTTATCAATGGTGTCCATCTGATACACTAGATCAACATATGATTCCCATGATATGTTTACAGAGGCACATGTTTTAATGGAATGTGTTCAAGGAAACTGTAAGGCTTGTATGTTTCCACATTGACATTTAATCACTTCTAGTAATAACACCATTTTTTCACTGTTGTTATTTGTGATGGGTTATGAATGCTCTTGATCTTCAAATAGAGAGTATTGTCGATGGAAAGGACAGAAATGATAACCATAAGCTTAATCAATGTCCTTTCCAATCTCTCACTGAAATTTCCTTCCATACCTTAGTCCCTGCTAAATCTCGTATGAGGTTAGTTTTTTTCTATCAAAGAATTACGTCACACATTGATAAAATTTCTCCTGAACTAGGGAAGTTATAGGTAACTTGAAAATCCCCTTGAAGATGCCATTGGTTCACTCCCCAATTTTTGTGGTCATGTTTCTATACCTCTTCCCCTCGTCATATTCCAATGTCCATTTTAATTTTGGATTCTGAATAATATAATCATACACTTCTTGATTAGACTTGCAGATTTGATCAAAAAGTGCTTCAAACCTTCTTTGATACATCTAATATACTACACATAAGTGATCGTATTTCACATAAATTGATTTAATCTTTACATTGAAATAGTAGAAAATAATAGACATTGCATATAAAGCCTCATCATTGCCTTCTTCATGGGTTTATTTTGGAATGTTTTCCATAAGTTTCTAGAATTGTGTCTGATGTAGTACCAATGATGGGAATTTGGGGGTCTCCATGTATCAGGTTCCACATTTATTACCTCATTGATTTCCTAATGCCGATCAGATATTAAAAATACACATCAAATTTTGGTGAAATGGTTGTTGATACATGCCAAAAACCAACTTTGTGATACATAGTTTTCCTTCTACACAATGGAAAATTCATGTGGAATAGGTGAATGGTTTCTATCTTGGGTTGAATCAATAAAAAAATACATCCTTTTATTTTCCCTATAGAAATTTTCCATCAATCTATATGAACTGTTTTCTGAAACAAAATGTGGAGATATATGGGATAAATGCCCAAAAACTGATGAAATTGGACACGGGATAGATCTAGTTGGTTATATTGAGACACATGTTCATTCATATAAAAATGGAAGACAAATTGGTTTTTGTGTCTCAGTATGAATACCAATTGTGATGACACCTGATACAAGTCATCCCAATCACCATAGACCTTCATAACTGCCTTTTATTTCCCCATCCATACCTTATTATAGGAAATCTTATAACTGAAAGTCTATTGTATCCTCTCTTTCACATGGGATATAGGTACATATTTTCATGTCCAAATCACCTTAACTATAATGGATAACACAAATTTAGTATCCAATGAGGTATGATCTTATGTCCGGTTTGGCTAAACACAAGTATGAGTTGCCTCAATATTTAAGATTCTCCAACCTCCAAATGTAATGTACAGAATATCTCTCAAGTAGAATCTACAATCATCCCCATACTTGTCATACCATATAAGGTATTTTTTACAGCCTGATTCTTGAAATATATATTTGTAGTGCCTATCAATTTGAAATCTCTTTAGCATGTTTTTTAGTGCATCTTTACTTAGATAATCCCATACAACATATAAATTTTTATCCAACTCACTAAACCTATCTAGTACAACTCTGAGAGAATTACTTGTGAGTGTGAGAACATTACGGTCAAATTTAGGTACATGTTCCATTGATTTCTACCAATATGTGAAGAGTGGTGGATGATTTATCCTGGGTCGAGGTTGTTGTACAAATAATGGATTTATAGAAACTTCATCCCTGACTTTTGTTGCTCCCTCCTCATCAGCACTGTTATCACTGTCTATTCCATCATTAAAAAAAATCTTCATTAGAAGTCATATTTACATGTACATATGGGAAATCATCTAGTTCTTCTGTTTCCGCATCATATGTAATAGCCTCAATTTCTTGGGTCAGACCTTCATCAACCACTCTTGTAATTATACATCTTCGAATAACTGGATGTTGTTTTTGTACAGTAGAAAAATCAATATATAACTACATCATGGTACAATCTGACCATTGGGAAAATAAATTTATTACCTGGACCCACTCCTCATCAAAATCCAATTAACAAGTTAGATGCTACAGTGTAGCTAGAAATTGAAAATTTCTATAGCTCATAGTCTTGATCTCTTGATTGGGTTCCAAATTTAAGGAATGATGAATTCTATATTGAAGTTAAATTAGGGATACATGATCATCTATATTAACCACTATTGTTTGTTGTGTACTATAAGAATCTCCATTCTCAGTTTGAATAACCTCCTCATAGTATTAAACAGCTTAAAACATGACTCTCTACATCAAAAATGTTTTTTGATCAGGATTATGATAGTGTACCTAAAATTGACAATAATGGTTGACCATATAATATTTATTATACCAAAATTTTAGAACATTAATTTTTACCCTAAAATATGATACTAATTATTCATTATATAAAAGTTTATTAGCATATATGTCATAGAATGTTTTCTAAACCGAGGTAAAAAGAAAAGAAAACATCAAAAAAAATTATATATCATTGATAAAATGATAGTTATGATCATATAAAGTGAAATGGAAAAGAACAAAAACATTAAATAATACATTAATTATTTATAAATTACAATAAATACCATGAAATTTTTAAATAGAACATTTTTTGGATGAGATGATCCCCACTTCAGAAGTGAGGTAAAATCCATCTTATTTTCAATTGGTGGCTTAATAACATCTTCTAAAGCGATATAATTAACTTATGAATTTTTAAAATCATTTGGAATTATAATTACATATTTTAGATTTCATTAGAAGGATGAAAAATGTTGAAAATTCAAAATTTAAGTACATACCTTTAGAAGATGTTATTAAACTATCAATTAAAAATAAGCTGGATTTTACTTCACGTCTGACGTGAGGCTCATCTCATCCAAACCATATTCTATTGAAAATTTTCAAGGTATTTCTTGTATGTTGAAAAGAATTAATTTGTTATTTAATGTGTTTTTCTTCTCAATTTCACTTTATATGATCATAATTTTCATTTTATCAATGATTAATAAATTGATTTCGTGTTTTTTCTTCTTTTTAACTCTGTTTACACAACATTCTATGAACACTATTGACAATTTGGGTTGACCATATAATATTTAGGATGTTGAAATTTTAGAATATCTTCTTATATCTTAAACTGTGATATTAATGTTTATTAGTATAGTTTTTAATTATCCTAAAGGTATTTCAATGGTTTATAAATAAAATATGAATCATCTAAAGATGATCCCCAAGTATTGTCAAACCAGGTGTGCATCAAGGACCATTTTCATCACTACAACAAAACCCCCATTTAGCGGCGGTTTTTTGCGGTGGTTTATAATAAACCGCCGTGAAACATTTTTTTAATGGCCCTGACCCTTCCCCCACCTCGACCCTCTTTCTCACCCCGTGCTCCCCCGGCCCCCCGCTTCCCCTACGACCCCGGCCCCCCACGACACTGACGATACCGGCGACCCCACATCCCCTGCGACCCTGCTTACCCAGTGACCCCGCGACCTCGGCGACCCCAGCCCCCCGCAACCCCGGCGATCCCACGACCCTGGCGACCCGGCTTCCCCGGCGACCTATACAAACCCTACAGTTTGATTTATAATTATTTACTTTTTCTGATATTAGTTTTTATTATTATTATTTCTTGGATAATTGGTACTCTTTCCTTGTGTGAGGAGTTGATTTATTTATGAGACTAGTCACTGTATCTATAGCGGAAAATTAAACTTTGAAACTTTGAAACAGCAAATTAAACTCACCAATATCAAACTCACCAATATAAAACTTTGAAACTTCTATTTCTTAGATATTACTTATTTCAGATATTAATTCAAATAAATTATTCCTCAAAAAATACACTTTATTCATTAGCTTATAAAAACTCTCTCAAGATATTTTATCCAAATAATCTAATTCATGTGTATGGATTTTAGAACTAGTTTAGTGCAAGCCAATAGAATAAAATAAGTCTTCCTACATTTCAAAACTGTGATATTCATCAACCATTTTAGTTGCATCATTATAGGGTTCTCCAGATTCAAACCGTTCTCTTTTATTTGAAATAATAAAAGTTTCATCTTCCATGTCTTCTTCTCTTTCACCACCACCAACATTTCAACTGATAAACTTAGTTATTTTCTTCTTCATTTTCTACTAGTTTTTTATGATGGATATATATTAAAGAGTGGGATTATTTTTGATGTGGTAAAAATGATTTTATGTTGACCAATGTTATCTTTACTTTTAATGGGAAAATAATATTTTTATTTACATAGAAAATAGGTAAAATAGGTGGTTATTCTATAACAAGAGTAATAATATCAACTACTGAACACAATTCTGAGATAACATTTGGTACATCTTCATTCCCATCTCAAATTTCATTGGAAATGATAACTTGAAACCTTATTCATATATCCTAAAGATTCTCATTTTATATAATATATCTTACACCCATACATCTAATTGGTTCTTTTATGAGATTAGAAAATATTGTTGGAGGTTGAAGAGAAAATTCATCAGTAAAAACCATATGAGATGACTCCCCTAGAGTTGTAGAAGGAAATACCTCAAATTTTTCTTCTAATCAGACATGAAATAACATATTCAAAGATGATCTGTAGAATAATCCACTACTCTTTATTATACTATAACTCACTACTGTTAATCCAAGAAAATGTGTGGTAGTGGTTTCATCGAAACATATCGAAGCTCTACCAAACACCAAGGTTAACAACCTTCCAAAAAGGTGAAAATTTACTAATTTATTATGAATATTTCACATATTATTCATTATATATCATTCAAAATTGATGGGTTTATCTATTATAAACCGATATAATAATTCAACATCTTGAAAAAAGGATTTTCAATCAATCTCACCATTTTTTAGAGCAATGGAAGACTGATTGAAATTCAAATGAACCTTTATATCCGGTTCTACTTCTTTTATAGGTTTGTTATCCACTTTTGGATTTTCAAAAAAGACATAATTATTTCTGTAGGGCTTACTTAATTGATTTCCATTGAGAAAGTGTCGAAATCATAATTTCCATCATAAGTACATTCAAAGACTTCAACCATTATTAAAGATGACATCAAAAAATTATTCTAGTTTACTATTGTTGGAAACATATCCTTATTATCACCAAAATTAAATAAAACTGCTTTATAGAAATCTCATACATCTTTATCATAGAATAAATGTTTTGTCTTTTCATCGAACACAAATTACTATCCTTGATGATTTATATATTTCTTAACAAAAATATTCATGGAATCTAGCCAGTTTAAATTGATGGATCGTACACTCAACACTTTTCCTAAGGTCCTTGAGCACATGAATATACTAGAGGTAGCTCCCTTTGTTTTCTTATATTTTACATTGTTGAACGAGGTTTGAAATACTAAACTATTTGAAAATTTTTTATGACTATTTTATTAATATTAAAAGGTTTTTAAGGGTAATAAACCTATAACTGACTTATTTTATTTTGTTTTATAGTAAGCAAAGGGGCGCTCAGAGTGATATGCATGATAACCATGTCAGAAAAACATATAAGTCCTATTGAGATATGACTAATACTCAAAATGGTGGTGCTAAATCTCAAATGAAATAACTCAAATAAAATATTTACTAATAATAAATTCACAATATAAAATTAGTAAAATAGAAATGATATTAAATAATTTTAAATAATCTTAATTTGGATTTGATAAAATTGAATCTATAACTAGGAAGTCGTTCAGTAAAAATTTATGACAATTTATTGTCTATGCAAAAAAAATCAAAAAATATATCACCTTCTTCTGCATGATATATTAATAAATTATGTGTTAAATATATTTCTTTCATCCTATAATGGTTTATCAATCTTTTTTGAAATGTTTATTGAAATTTTGTGTCTCATGTGATTTAAACCTGATTAAAATTGAATCCAAAATTTGTTAGGGTGTGTTTCATTCATAACACCTATGCATAGAAACATATGGCTATAATATATTCAACTTTAGTATTAGATAGTTATATAATGTGTTTTTCATTACTATATCATGATACTAAGTATTTATCAATAATTTTAATGGTTCCTGACATTATCTTTCTATCCAGTCTACACCAAACAAAATATGTATCCAAATATAAATTTTAATTAAAATTAGAGGGTTTTGAAAAAATTAGATAAAGGAAAATAGTTCATTTTAAATATCTCAAAATATTTTTAGCATCATTTAAATGAGATTCTATTGGATTAGATTTAAATATTTCACAAATAAATAATGAAAATATAAAGCAAAAATTATTTATAATAGATTTATTCGATATTAGAGTTTTATATGAAGACTCTATAGAGAACTTAGGTTGGGGTTATTCCAAATTGACAATGTGTTTTGGTTTTCATGGTAAAGTAGCTACCATGTTGTTAGCACACTGTTTCTCTTTACCAATGAAACTTCCCTTATCCCAAACACTAAGGGTTCATATCTAACTCAGGGGATCATCTTTATTATATTATGTTTCTGTAATCTTATATTATCGTATATATGAATCTCTTTATCTATTTAGTAGTAACTATGTGTTTTAATTTTTTTTATTATTGTGTAGGCACATTGTGATATACATGGATAAAAGTTGGATCACATTACCGAGGAACACACCTCAGTATGTTAAGGTTTTGAATGAGTTTTTAGATTTTTCAATTTCTAATCAATCTGTTTAAGGGAGAATAAAATTTCCATGTCTTAAATGTAAATTTAGAACATTGTTGAAGAGAGATGAGGTTTATGAACATTTAATACTGAAGAAATTCCCTAATCAATATTTGTGTTGGATTTGGCATGGAGAATCGAACGTTACAGAAAGATTGAGCACTGATGTTGATCTGCAGAATGAGGTCCCAAGTTCATCGAAAATGGAAAATGAAATGAAACACCTAAAAAATGATGCATTCGGCACTTCAAGGCACCACTATCAGCATCAAAACATATCAGAACAACCAGAAGAGGGTACTACAAATTGCAACGTGATAAGTGATGTTTTTGAGACTGTAACACAGGCAGATCAAGATTGTCACATATCATTAGATCCTCCTCTTGATTCTGTGGAGCCAAATGTAAGAGAAAACTTCACTGAAGAAATGTGTTTCATGATTTAGTTGACGATGGAAATCAAGAGTTGTATTGTGGGTGTTTGAAATATTCAAAACTTTTATTTCTGCTGAAGTTGTATCACATCAAATGTCTATGTGGAATTACAAATAAGGCAATGTCCATGATATTGGAATTGATACGCGATGCATTTCCTGAAGCAAAAATCCTAGAATATTTTTATGATATGAAAAAAAATTAACAATCTTGGTCTGAATTATACAAAAATACATGCATGTCCCAATGATTGAATGCTTTATTGGGGAGAAGATTCATGTAGACAGAATTGCAAGAAATGTTCTTCTTCTAGATGGAAGGCAAAGAGTGATGTTGGAAGTCTGAATGAACATAATTTCATGGAGCAGAAGAAGAAAAGGAGAACACCTGCAAAGTTTTTTCATTACATTCCTTTGAAGCCTAGATTGCAAAGATTATTCATGTCATCAAAAACCGCCGAACACATGAAGTGACATTCTGTAGATAATAACAATGATGGGTTAGTGAGACATCCATGAGATTCTCAATCGTGGAAGACATTTGATTCATTACATCTCGATTTCTCAGATGATCCTAGGAATGTTCGATTGGGATTGGCTATCGATGGATTCAACCCATTTGGGACTTTGAGTACCAATTATAGCATTTGGCCAGTTGTTTTGATCCCTTATAATTTGCCTTCGTGGATGTGTATAAAACAAACATTTTTTATCCTTTCGATGATTATTCCTGGAAAAAAATGCCTGGAAATGATATTGATGTATACTTGTAGCCTTTGATTGACGAATTTCAGGAGTTATGGAGCAACGGTGTTGAGAAATTTGATGCTTCTTCTAAAACAATGTTCACAATGCATGCAGATTTAATGTGGACTATTAGTGATGTAACGACCCGAAATTTTGAATAAATCTTGTTTCCTAATTTTATGTGTTATTTTTATTTTATTTTTATACTCAACAAAAATGTTTCATTTGATAACATGAGTATAATTAAAATAATATCATTGGTTTTTGACTGTTATATGACCATTGGTCAATATGACCGCTAGAAACTACACGTTTTGATTATTGTCTCTAAATACAAGTAATCCTGGTTAATTAATATAGAAAGAAGATTCGATGGCCTCACCCAGTAGTCTTGGACCGATCGAATCCCATCTAACAGAACTTGGGAAGGAGGTAGCACCACTGGGCTTTGCTCTGGACCAAACCCAAGCTGAACTTCATCGTGTGAAGCTAGAACGGGATCGCCTTCGCGAGAAGTTCAAACTGATAGAAATTACTACTCGTGTGATGTTGGCCGAGACTCCCTCAGATTCTCTAACCTTAGCACACCTTACACTTAGTTCCTATGCTGGTGTGATAAGGGGCTATGTAAGGAGACCATAACTGCCTTGTGTAATCCTTTGTTTTAAATAAAAGTTGGAATTTTTTCTTATGATGAAGTTTATGAATTTTCAAATGACCAGATAAATATAGTATGCATATTTTTGATGAATTTTAGAGAAAGGATATTTTAAAAATGTTTATGTAATCCTTAAATAAATAAAAATGTGTAATGATTTTCAAAAAATGGTCTTCTACAAATATGTTCAGTACGGAATTTAGAGTCTAATAAGATCAACTTAATTTTTGATGAATAGTAAATTATGAATAGTGATTTTATGCTTAGGATTAGTAATGTGACCAAATGGATTAGTAATCTCACTTAAAGAAAATATTAATATAATCTAGGCACCTTGATTTAAGTAATGTGATTCAATAAAATGGTTAAAAAACGGTTTCATAAATTATTATTCAAGTATTAGTTTTTTCGGGTGGATAGTGTTTTTTAATTAAAATTTAAATTAAAAATGTTTGGAAAATTATTTTTATAAAATGGATTTCATTTTTGAACTCAGAACATCGATATTATGTTAAGGTGATTTTTGGGGTTTTTTCTAAAAATAATGAATTCTCGGTGAATAGTGTATTTATTTAAAAAATAAATTAAAAATATTTAGAAAATTATTTTCATAAAATGGAGTTCATTTTCGAAATCAGATCATTAATATTTGGTTAAGGTGAAATTTTGGGATTTTTCTGAGAAAGTTGAATTTTCAGGGAATAGTAAAAATACAGTTTTAGGGTTTCGGTATGTTTAATGACATCATAACTATGTCATGATGATGTCATGAGATATTTTAAAGGATTTTCGACTAAAGAGGATGAATTATTGTTTGGGGGTCCCCATGTGGCCTAACTTTATGGGAAGTACCATGGGAGGGCCCATGCTTTTGAGAAAACCACTTTTGAGGTGTCCCTTGGCCATTAATGCCTTGTCCCCTCACTTTCCCTATAAATACCAAGCCCTCCTCTCATCTTTTCGACTCCAAAAACATCCTCAACTAAGTTCTGGTCTCCTTACCTCCCAATGAGTCCTCCCAAGGTGCCCTCAAGCCCTCAAGGTCCCAACCTTTGAGTTTTAAGAGTTACGTTTTAAGGTAAGGGATCCTACTCCTCTCTTTCTTTTTAAGTACACACTTTTATGTCATTCCTTTTAAAGCTCATATTTCTTGTTATTGGGATGATATTTTATATTAAACATACTGTAATTTTTATGTTCATGTGATGAGAGACCCTATTCTCTCTCATCAATCCATTTTGGAAGTTTTGAGTGGCGCCGTTAGGCTGCCGAACTTTCGTACGAGATCTAACCTCTCTCTTTCTTTTTAAGTACTCTCCTTTATGTAACTTCTTTTAAGCTCCTCTTTGTAATGTTGGGGGATGTTATTTTATATTCCTCTTGCTGTAAATTTTATTTTAATGTGATGAGATACCCTATTTGATCTCATCAATCCATATTCGGAAGTTTTATGTGGCGCCGTTAGGCTGCCGAATTTTTAAGTGGTTCTTCACCCTTCTCGTTTTGAAGTTCTACTTTCATGTCAATTCTTTCAAGATACTTTTTGTTATGTTGGGCTATGATCTCTATATCTATCATACTGGACTCTTATGTTCATATGATGAGATACCCCTTTTGATCTCTTCAATTCAGTATTTTGAAGTTTTAAGTGGCGCCGTTAGGCTGCCGAATTTTTAAGTGGTTCTTCACCCTTCTCGTTTTGAAGTTCTATTTTCATGTAAATTCTTTCAAGTTCCTTTTTGTTATGTTGGGGTATGATCTCTATATCTATCATACTGGACTCTTATGTTAATATGATGGGAGACCCCATTTGATCTCTTCAATTCAGTATTTTGAAGTTTTAAGTGGCGCCGTTAGGCTGCCGAATTTTTAGGGGATTCTTTCACCCTTCTCATTCTTTTCAAAGTTTCACTTTCATGTCAAGTATTTCAAGTTCCTTTTTAATTATGATGGGGAATTATCTCTATATCTATCATACTGAACTCTTATTTTCACATGATTATAGACCCTATTTGATCTTGTCAAATCATTTTGTTTGAATTTTAAGTAACGTCGTTAGGCTGTCGAACTTTCATAAGAGAAATCTAATTTTTGTCTTCCTTCCATGTTTTTCATTTCAAATGGAATGTACTTGAAATTTCATTACCATGATCATGTATCCTTCTTATTCTGTCCATCTACTATTTTATGGGTCATTTATGAATGTTTGACCCATTTTCCCTCTCTTTTTAATCTCTTCTAAAACCTCGTAACATAGCCGTTATGCTGCAGAATTTCCATCTCAAAATGTCTCTCTCTTTTTCTAAAGTTATTTTATATTATTAAGTGAATACTCAAATCTCATTCTTCTAAAGGGGTATTCACATATATACCAAAATTTTCTATTTTAAATTATGTGATTTACATACATGAGACCCACCTTCCATTTCTGTGGGTTTTAAAGTGACGTAAAGATCATGTCTTTAAAACAGTTTTTAAAAATGTTATGATTATGAAATGAAACCCATTTATTTTATGCTATATGGGTTATTTATGAAATGTTTGATGATGATATATGTGGATCACATGATAATAAAGGCAAATTTAAGGGTGCGCCCTGATAGCGCTCCAATGCATTGGGTAATGATGTAACCACTAGAGATTACAATTTTCACGATACCTTGGTGAATAACCTTGGTAATTTTCAAATGACACCTTGGGGATGGACCGTGGTGATATGTTCATGATTGTCTATGTTAAATGATGTAGCCACATATTCATGTTATGAAAAAGTTTTATTTTTATTATGATATGCCTCATGATTTCATTTTCATGCCTTAAAGTTCTTTTCATGACTTTATTGATGTATCTCAAGTTCATATGTAAAATGTTTCACTTGTTTCCCTTGCTGGGCCTTCTGCTCACCCTTTCTTTTGATGTATGTCCCCCGGTTATGAGATGTAGTAATGAGCCTAGGGTGAACATGAGGAGAATCCTTTCAAGTGTTTAAGAAGAATGTTTTATGTTTTCATGTTTTAACTTCCTAGTTTCCAAGACACTAAACCTTAAAGATCCTCAGTTTTGTAAAATGTAATGAAAGTTTATGTGATAAAAAGGCAGGATGCTATAAGTGACTTCCCTGGGCTTGGGAATTTATCTGTTTGGAACACTTACATGGGTTTGGATTGTCCCGTTTGTAACTTTGATTTTGAGCCCAAACGGCTACCTCATAGTAGAAAATGGTGCTTCTTGTGTCATTGAAGATTTCTCGATGCATCTCATATATTTCAGCTGAACAGATCAAAATTTAATGGTTCTATTGATCATAGACCACCTCCAAATTTTTTAAATGGTTTTGAAATATTGAAACAGCTTGAAAATGTTGAAACAGAATTTGGGAAGGTTCATCATTTGAATGATAGCGGAAAACGGGTCTGAAGTGTATCGTCAAGCGAAACCGGAACGCAACAATGGAAGAAAAAAAGTATATTCTTTAGACTTCTGTATTGGGAATTTAATTTGTTGCGGAATAATCTTGATGTGATGCATATTGAGAAGAATGTCTGTGACAATTTTATTTTCACATTTCTTAATGGGCATGGAAAGTCAAAGGATCATCTCAATTCTCGCAAAGACGTATAATCAATGAACATAAAACGCGATCTCTGGCCAGATGAGAATGAAAAGTATACTCCGACAATTTTTGTAATGAAAAATAGGGATAAAGATACATTCCTTCGAATGTTAAATAATGTTAAGGTATCTGATGGGTATTCAAGTAACATCTCGAGGTGTGTTGACTTGAAGAATTGTAAGTTACATGAATTGAAAAGTCACGATTCAAATATTTTGTTACAACAGTTTCTACCATTGGCATTGCGTACATTATTACCTAAAAAATTACTGCTGTTGTACTGCAGTTCTGCACATTTTTCAGACAACTATGTGAGAAATTTCTACATCCATTTCAGCTTTACAACCTCCAGAAGAGGTTTTTATTGACCCTTTGCGCAATGGAGATGATCTTTCCTCCGTCCTTTTTTACTGTAATGATGAATTTAACTATGAATTTGGTTGAGGAAGCTAAATTTGGAGGCCCCGTTCATTATCGATGGATGTATCCAATTGAGAGGTATTTTATTTATATGTTTTCCAGTTAAGTAAACAATTTTTGTTACTTAATTAAATGTATAATTAAGTTTATTTTATTTCACAGATATCTTGGACATTTGAAATCATATGTGAGAAATAAAGCTCAACCAGAAGGCTCAATTGTTGAAGGCTATTTGGCTGAGGAGTGTCTTACCTTTTGTTCTCAATACTTGGATGATATTGAGACAAGATTTAATCAAGTTGGACGTTTTGACGACGTATCGACTCAATCTCAAATACATCAGAAATCCAAAAATATTTCCTGCTCTTGGTCGATCAGTTGGGAGGACCTCAAATGCAACACTGACTGAATTGGAATTATTACAGGCACATAGATATGTGCTGTTGAATAGTGAAATTGCAGATCCATTTATTGAATAGTTGAGGATACAAACAATGAGACGAATGAGAGGCCGAACACGAAATGAGAAAGATATAATGAAAGCTGTTAATAAAGAGCTTGTAGAATGGTTTGCACGACGTGTAAGTTCATAAATATTACAATAAATACAAATATTTGTTTGAGACATACATTTTGTGAATCTAATAAAGTATATTTCTTTTTTCAGATCATGAATACTGATACTCGAGCAAAGGTGTCAGAATATTTGAAGTTTCTTGCTAGAGGTACTCTAAAAAAAGTTAGAAAGTTCGACGCTTATAATCTGAATGGCTTTACATTTCGTACATTCGATCGAGAAGTGGGTTTGAAAACACAAAATAGTGGTATATGTACATTTTCTGAAGTAGAATACTATGGAAAGGTGTATGATATTATTGAATTAAACTACCATGGACATTTTTTAGTTGTTTTATTCAAATGAAAATGGGTCAATATTATCAGAGGTGTTGAAAGAGATTCCTTGCAATTTACTTCTGTGAACTTCTCTCGCTTGATGGATGTTGGTGATCGTGAATTGCATGATTCATATATCTTAGAATCTCAAGAAAAAATGTTATATTATGTGAATGATGTTGCCGATGAAGGGTAGAGTGCAGTTTCTCATGTAATACAAAGAGATTTGTATGATATGGGTGATGAAGTGAAAAATTTGACCTCTGAAATTGAATTTAATCAGCAACAGGAAGCAGAATTATTTGTCGATCATGATATTGAAAATATTAGTCCAGAAAAGTTGAATGAAGTGGATGAAGCAATGGAGCAGAAAACCAACATGATTGAAGGAGAAAATGATTGTATGTACAATTATTTATTTATTAAGCAACCATTTGTTTCATTTCTACAGTCATTCATTGTAATTGTTATATATATTTTGTTTGTTAGTACTGGGTATCTATTATCATTTTTAATTTTTTTCTTTATAATTTTTTCAAAATATATATTCTGAACTTAATTTTATTTGATTAAATGACAGGAATGCCAAGGAAGAAGCGGTATATTGTTTCATCTAGTTCTGTGACAGATGGCGATCCATTTGTCTCCCTCCCCACGACATCTGAGATGCCAGGTGCTGACACCCCTGCACCATCCCCCCCTGCACCATTTCTCACACCATCAGTGGATGTCCCAGTAGAGGGTGAGTCGTCGACTCCCCTTTCAGGAGGGTCAGTAGTGGGGCAGCGTCGTGCCCCTTCCTGTTCATCCTGGAAACACTGGAGTGTCACTATCATAGGTACAAATTTTAATTAAATAAATTTATTGCATTTTCTTTATACTAATTGTTTGCTCATTGAAGATGACAAAAATGAATCCTTGAAAAAAATGTAAAAAGTTCAGATGTTTGGAATCTGAATGGCGAGAAGATTGTTGTGCCATTTGATTCTTACGGGGTCCCTACAGATGATGCTGCAGAGTTACTTGTCCAGATTATAGGCCAGCTGGTAGCAGAGCCCATTTCCCTTCCCATTTCATATGACTATTGGAGACATATGCCTTCAATCTGGAAAAATGAAGCGTTTGATTCTCAAGTAAAGGTAAATTTATTACATTATGGTTTAATTGAAGGTCATGTTACTAATATGTTCAAAATGAATTTCTGTATACAGATGTTCTTCCACTTTACCGTTGCTGATGTGATAGCACGAAAGTGGACGTTGAAAAATCTAGGTAAGAAGTGGAAAGATTTAAAATGGAGATTATGTTGTGATTTCAATGATACTTCATTAACCACACAACAAATGTATGAGAAGCTACCCAGTGGGGTACCGAAAGAGCAGTTGAAAGTGTTTGTTGATAGACATCGTGATCAGAAGTGGATGGTATTGAAATATATATTATTATATTATCCTCATTTTACATTTATACATGTATATGAAAAGGACATGACATTGAATACATCAATATAAAATTGCCTTTTATTTATTTCAGGATCTTTCAAGACAAAATGCATCAAACCTGGCAAAGCAAGTCATCCCGCACACTGCAGGCTCAAAAAGATTTTCTAGAATCCGAATGACATTTATAATATTTTAATTAGTTTAAATATTTATAAGACAATATTATCTGTTCAATATATTGAATTGTTGATTTATCTTTGTTTAATGCAGTCATAGAGTTTAGGGCATGAAGCATCCAGGACTGAAATGTGGTTGGATGTTCATAAGAAATCAGATGGAAGTTTTGTTAACGATCATGCTAAAGAAGTTGGGGTATGAAGTCAATTTTTCATCATAATAACTTATTATCAGTTTTTACTGTGTTAATATATTTTGATATTTGATTTATAGGTAAAAATTAAAGAGCTATGGGATGCCAATCCTGCGTCGTCCTACTCAGTCTCCTAGGATGACCCGGTTGCTAAGGTCCTTGGGAACGCACATGCTGGGAGAGTGCGTGGGATGGGTTTGGGACCCGTACCATCTGATATTTTTAGCAGGCCATCGGGGATAGCAGCTGCATCTACTCCTGACTTTAGTCATCCCATACCCGAAGATGATAAGAGAGAGATTGATTATTTACGAAGCACAGTTCACCAGCAGAGGGATCAGATATCTGCATTGCAGAAAGAGTTGATTGAAATACGTCAGCAGATGAGCATATATGCCCCCGGTGGTAGAGCATCGACTGGTTGTATGCAGGTAAATCACAAAAAATCAAAATCATTTAGTTTTCTAACTTTCATTGGTTTAAAGTTTTAATATAAATATGCAATCTTATTTAATTTTCAATATAATGTTATTACAGGTGACAACACAAAGTGGAGATGAAGGTGGAGAGGGTGATGATGCATCATCAGACCCTGAGTAGTTGTATTCTTGATTTGTAATATGAAAACAATTGGTTTGTATATGTAACATTTGTGGCACATAGTTGCCACCACACATTTTCATGTCCTAAAATTTCCTTGATTTCTCATTTTCCTTTTATGCATTTTATTGATTTCTGATGTTTCTTTTTATGTCTTGATTTCTCGAGTGTGGTATACATCATTTAGGAATAAATTGTTTTATTAGCCTACTAAGAACTTTTCCAAGGGTTCTATATTATTATTATTTTGTGTTTGGTTATGACTACTTTATTACTCTTGGTTATGAGGAATGAGAACATGGGGGAACACTCTTTAAAGAAGAACAAACTAAATAAAGATACTAAACTATTTAAGAGTAAATTAGAAGAAAAAAGTGACTCGCTTGTACTTTATGGATTTTCATGATATTAATATGCGTTGAATCTTATTGATTGACAATTGATGATATGGATTACTTCTTATTTTTATCATCTACTATATCTATTAATCCTGATAGTCAGTTTTGTTATCATTTTTTAATTATAATGACTACTATGTTTTCAACAGCGTTTTCCAATCCATGATAAGGTATTCTTCCATTGCATTCTCATACGGTATGTGGTTAGTATCCACACACTAAACACAGTTCAACTGGTGCTTAACGGAATTTATGATCTTTATATTTTTACGTATTAAAAACATGTCATCAACATATAATAAAAGGTAAAAAGACTCATGTTTAATAGTTTTAAAATACACACATGCATCAAATCTACTTATAGAAAACGGATTCTCAGTCATAAAGGAATCAAACCTTTTATACCATTGTCATGAAGACTATTTAATCCCATGAAAGGACTTATGTAAAATAAAAACATGGTTTGTTTTGAACAATTTTGAAAATCGTTCTAGAGGATTCATACAAATTATTTCATCAAGACTACCATGTAAAAAAGTAGTTTTTACATCAAGTTGTTCAACATGAAAATCAAGTTTGGAAGAAAATTCAAGCATAATTCTAATGGATGAATGCTTAAAAAAGGAGAGAATATTTCACTATAATCAATGAATTCACATTTTATAAACCCATTAGATATCATGCATGCTTTGAATTTGATTTTAGACTCTCCTACATTGCTTTATTTCTTCTTATAAATCCATATTGAACCTATAGCTTTCTGGTTATTGGGTTTCAGAACAACAACCCAGGTGTTGTTCTTAAGAAGGTAATTCATTTCGTTTTCTATTGATCTCATCCAATTACTATATTCTTTGGACTTAAAATCTTACTTAAAAGTTTTAGTCTCATCATTAAACAATTCCTAAGCTACATTGAAAGCATAGGAAGCAATGTATGACTAGTTGAAGTGGGATGGAGGTTTAATAAATCTCCTTTCTTTATCTAAATTAAGTCGATAGTTGATCAGGCCAACAGGTTCTTGGTCCTCAGGTTCGGATTCCAAATTGGGATCTGATTTAGGCTGGGCTTGGGTAACCAAAGGAGCAGGACCAACACTGAACTGAGGTTGGTCACCTGATCTATAAGGAACATCAACACCTAAAGGTTTTGGGACCTCTAATGGTCCTACAGCTTCATCAGGAGCTACAACAGGTTCAGGTACATTGTCGTTGGTCACACCAGATTCATGGAAGACCACATCGTGACTAACGATTCATTTCTAGTAACCTGGTTTATCTACCCATAAATAATACCCTTTAACACCCTCTAGATATCCCACAAATATTCATTTAATAGACCTATCATCTATCTTATCATTACATGAATGCACGTAAGCTATGGATCCAAATATCCTAAGGTGAGCTAGATTTGGGGGTGTGACCTTCGAAATTTATTCAGGTGTCATAAAGGAGTTAGCAGAATATGGACAATAGTTAATGAGGTGCACTGCTGTTGAATCATCCTCAGCCTAGAAGGACCTAAAAAGTTTTGAGTGGGATAACATACACCTTACCCTCTCAAGAACAGTCCTATTCATTCTCTCTGCTAACCCATTCTATTATGGAGTTTCCAAAAAAGTCTGATATATCTTAATTCCTTCAGATTCAAAATATTCAATTAATTTATTGGATATATATTCTAAACCATTATTAGTTATTAAGGCCTTAAGTTTCATATTAGTCTCACTCTCTACCGAAACTTTCCATTTCATTAAATTCTAAAAGGCATCTGACTTGTGCTTAATAATATAAATCCACACTCTCCTAGAGAAATCATCAATAAAGGTTACAAAGTATAAACCACCACCATGGGAGGTAACCCTAGAAGGACCCCACAAGTTAGAATGTACACATTCAAGAGTTTCCTTAGCCTTAAACATGGATCTACTGAAGCTGATTCTCCTAGAATTCCCATATACACAGTCTTCACAAAAAGGTAAACTGTTAGGAGTGATATTACTTAGAAGGCACTGTTTCTTAAGCTCACTAAGACCCATGGCACTAACATTCCCTAGTATCCTATTCCATATGGTGGTGGAATCACATTATGAACCAGAATAACTATTCAACTGATTTCTATACACTTTTCCATCTAACACAAATAGACCATTGCGAAGGGTTCCCTTTATTACAGTGAGGGATCCTTGGGAAACTCTAAGGCTTCCAGATCCAGACTTGAAGTCGTGCCCTTTCGGGTCATGGGTTTCTAGGGATATTAGGTTTATTTTTAATTCAGGTACCCACCTAAATTATTCAAGAGTTTTAACATACCCATCATGAAACTCTAGTAAAATTGAGCCTATGCCCATGATGTGACCGCTCATATTATTCCCTAGTAGTACCTCACCATTATTGAATTCCATTAATTCAGTAAAGAATTCCTTATTTGGGAACATGTGGAATGAGCATCATGAATCCTGGTTCTATTCATATAAGATGGCTATATCAGTGACATTTATCACATTAGTAGTGTCGAAGTGTTGTTCAACTAATAGGGAATGGTCATTATTACTATCTTTAAAGTCACCCTTCCTATTAGTACAATTTTTCTTGATATGTCTAGGTTTTTTACATTTAAAACATTTGATTACCTTGTTTCTAGATTAAATTCTGTATTTCTTGAATTGTCCCCTATCTTTTCTCTTACCCATTGACTCACTTCAACCTCTAGATTCACCTCTTTCCCAAACATTCAAACCCTCAGCCTCAGTTTTCACACTACCCTTCCTTTGAAGGTCTTTAGATATAAAAGTTCATTTTCACTTATTCAAGAGTTAATGTATATTTCCCATACATAATAGAGTAAAATGAATCATCCAATGATGTTAAAAATATGATGGATTGATCCTCATCATCCAATTTAATGTCAATGTTGGCTAGATCTAAGAAGATTTTTTTAAATTCATCAATGTGTATCCCGACTGTAGTTCCAAGGTGAATTTTGAATGTATATAATCTCATTTTATTATATAGTCTACAAATAAGAGATTTATTCATATAAAGGGATTCCAATTTGGACCATATTCCAATGGAAAAGGACTCATACAAAACTTCTCTTAACACTTTGTCTCCTAGAGATAAATAATTAAACTATGGGCTTTCCATAGGGACTCCTCGAAGACATCTACAAAATAGGTGGAAGCCTTCCCATCATAGGGTTATGGTTGTTATTTTCTTCATAGAGCTATTAAGGGAGTATAAATAGGTACGCATATCTGTTTATTTGAGTTGTCTTCTATGTTACTGCAATTCTGAACAAGTGGGGTGCATACAACATTAGTGTTGTAGTCAGTGGCCCTGCAAACATTCTTTCCCTTATCTGCATTATGATTTGAGTAAATAGGGTCTAGAGAAGGGAAAGACAATCCATTCTCATACTTCCTACGAATTGATTCTAATACAAGAGCTCTTAGCTCCTCAACCAGTTAAATATCATTTCTAATATTCTCTTTGTTCCACCAATTCACCCCATGTTCTACCTAAGGAACTTTTTAAGGGAGCAATTTTATTTTTTCTTTTCACCAACATTTCACTCTAACTTTTAGATGATTCATGTATGTCATCTATCTATATTTTCCCTTTTTTCTTATTTTGTAATTCTTTCCATTCATTTCCAATGGGGTTTACAAACTTTTTTCTAATTATCCTATAGTTATTGAAGTTGTGCCCAATTATTTTTCAGACTTTACAAAATGATGGATTTTTATCATACTCAATCTAATATCAGTTTTGTAATCATTATCACTAATGTTTATGGCATCTGGAAGTGTTGTTTGAAGATTAATTTCTAACATTATTAGAGAATAATGTTCAAGCTCTACATTGATTGTTATTTGATCAATTTTAACAAGGTATCCAATACATGATGTTATGTTATCCTAATACTGAACCATGATATTGCTTTGTTTTCATGTATTATACTTGTTCTCTCTGTTTTATGTGGTTTGATTTAGTTTTTAGGTTGTGGGGCAGCAGAAACAATTTTTTTTTTCTGGGCAACTTTCTAGCGGCGGTTTAAACCGCCGCAACATGAAAGTTGGCAACTATTTCACGGCAGTTTAAACCGCCGCTAAATGTTCAAAACCACCACTAAACGTAAATAAAATATACATTTAGCGAAGGTTATAACCGCCGCGAAATATTTGCATCGTGGCAGTCTCATCCTGCGGCGGTTCTTCTATATTTAGCGGCGAGTTTACGGCATTGGATTAGAATATATTCACGGCAGTTATAACCACCGCGAAATGAGACAGCTACGACGCTTTCCTTTAACCGCCGCTAAACGAAAATAACCACCATGAAAAGATTGGCGACGCCGTATTAGGTGGCGGTTTCCAGAAACTGCCGCTAAACGAAAAAATAACCACCGCTAAATGCCTATTTTGGTGTAGTGCATATACCAGGTTACCCCGAGTCTGTCCTAGGACACCTTGTCAGAGTTTTTACTCCTAGGTATATTTTTTCCAGATTCACATCCACTTGTTTGTATCCAGACAGGGATTTGATTTCTTTAATAACTATATAATCTTTATGCTACCAAATTTTTAGAACATTTTCTTATATCCTAAAATATGACAGTAATAATTACATAAAAATTAATTAAATATTTATTAATAATTACTTAAACATTGGTTAAGCATTAATCATTCCTTAATAATCCCTTAATCATCCTTTAATCATCCTTTAATCATTCTTTAATCATGCATTTATCATTATTTAATCATCCCTTAATCATTCTTTAATCATTACTTGATTATTCTTTAATAATTGCTTAATTATTATTTAATCATTACTTAATTATTATTAAATCATTACTTAATCAATAGTTAACCATTACTTACTCAATAGTTAATCATTACTTAATCAATAGTTAATCATTACTTAATCAATCTATAATAATTACATTATCTTAATTTAATCATAATTTAATCAATACTTAATCATTAGTTAATCATTACTAATTCATTATTTAAAAATTTTATAATCATTATTTAAACATTACTTAATCCTTAAATAATTCTACCTTAATAAAAATTTAATCATATAATATTCATTAGTTAATTATAATTAGCTAATCATTATATGAAATTATTTTTTAATCCTAATTTATTCATTAGTTAATCTATACTTAATCATTATTAATATTAATTATTATTTCTAAACTATATATAACTAACTAAACTACTTAATAAATAAAATATTTAGAACTAAATAAAAAGAATTAAATTAACTAAATAAATAACTTTAAATTAAATAAGAAAAATTACCCCCTAAATCATGCTTCGCAAAAAACTATGACTTCTTTTAGACCACCAGATCAACCGCACAAAAAAGAAGACTTCTTCTAGAGAGAGAGGCTATGGAATGTAGAGAGATGAGTGAAATTATAAGTGTGGAAATAGGGGTGGGTGAACTTTTATAGGTATTTAAAGTAAAGATGACAGGGGGAGGGGTTCCTTTCTCCTTTACGTTAGGAAAAAGTTACCCACCCACCCCTCCACCTTTCACTTTGTATTTAGGTGCAAGGTTCCCCCCCCACATGCCTTTACCATGTCATTAATATGGGGAAAATGTGACGGGGGATTGAAAGGTGGCAGGACCCCTACCACCTTTCATACATAGTTTAAAAAATATACCTAGACATATTTAGAAAAAATCTAAAAACACATAAAAACTCATGCATACACTCATTAAACCCTATACCTTTGGAAAAATAATATAAGTGATCTACATTCTATTTTTATTCCAACGGAAGAAAAGATAAATCCTATAACCATTTAAAATCTCTATGAATTAAGGCCCTTTTTTCCTGCACTCCCAATCCTTAGAAATTATATATGATAAAAAAACATTTAATAGTAGGATTGGTGTCATTTTAGCCTATGAAGGAACCAAATTTAGTGCCTATATTGATAGAATATATCCTTTTTTCTCTAGATCACATGATATGATTGATCTCTATTGAAGACAACATAGTATCCACCCCATTCCCATCTATGATTTTCTCTAAGACTCTAGCCTCTGCTAACTTCACCATATTCTATAGAATAAAAAACCTATTGTAAGAACTTATCGAAGGAGACTGATGTGTTAAGGAATCCACTGCTAGGGGAATAGAGTGATGATATGACCTTACTGATGAATTAGGACACCCAAAAAATTCTTCTGGCATTCCCTCTTAGATGAAAGAACACTTTGGATAAACACCATGTTGTGAAGGAGAGAAAATCACCTTCTAAAAACTATTCAGTTTTATCTTTATCTCTTCGAGATCCATGAGTAAGGGAAGCCACAAACAATCAAAAAATAAAACAAGTGACCAGATCAAAGAGGATGATGACTAGGCCAGAAATGACACCAAATCTACTGGCTAACTCACAGACTTGTCAAAAGATTCAGGAATTGGTCTGGACGTGATAGGAGAAGTGACATGCTCCACCACATTCACATTTGCCAAAAAATCCCTAAATATGACATTGCTAGAAGAACATGCTCGAAATTTGGAAATCCCACTCTAATTTCTTGAAAAACATCAACAATGACTCTTCCAATGAGGGTTCTAGTGGATCGACCAACATGGAAGGCAGGTTGAAGGGTTGAAGGAATGTATTCACCTAATAGAAAAATGTGTCACTAGGCATCAACAACAACCATAGGGAATGATTTCTTCCAACCTGAATCATAATAAATGGAATATATATACACAATATAAATAAAAAACATAAGAAAAATCATAAAAATATATGCCATAATTGGAGAAAAATAGAAGAACCGATACAACTCAAAGCAGTTAAACTGAACTCAAAGGAACAGGTCAAAAAAAGGACAACTAGAAATACCATCCACTCCATGTGATATTTGGGAAACATCCCAACATCTCACCACCAGCTACCATACCCAACTAATAGAAACCTCACTGCCTTACTATGGAACCTTGCATTTCCCTACATCAAAATGCATAACTAGGTCTACACACCTCTGAAGGGGTATATAGGGTGTGATCTAAATAGGCTGAGTAGGATCTCACCTAGGTGTTCCATATCAAGTCTCTATACAAAAAAAAACAAATATACACATTTTAAAGAATACATGGAATGATAAATGATAAAATATTTTATATCAAAAGCATGGTAAGTATTTTCCTTTCTTCACAGTTCCAAAACAATTCATGAAAAATAGTTTCAAAGTATAATTTCTATAAAAATTTATCAAAGTAAAGGTATATAAAATACATAACAATAAAAAGACAAAGCATATGTAAAACATACCATTGATAACATCAAGTTAGTCTAGTAGAATACTCATTTCATAATAAATGACTAGTGTGCACTCAATTTCTTAGAACACAAGACTAAGGAGAAGATGAAAACCCCATGTGTAAACCCCTAATAATAAAATGGACAGTGGAACTAAGATAAACCTTCGAACTAAGTAACCATGTATTTCCATGTGATTCATTTCCCAAATAATTTCAAATTTTCTTTTCACAATCAATCTCCAATAATCCGTTTTTTATCAAACCTTATTTAAAAACCCAATTCGAAATGCTTTGAAAACACCCATTTTCTTTAACAAAAAACTAGGGAAACCTATATTTTATTTCAAATAAATTTGTATAAACAAAAAATCATGAAAATTCATTTATAATTCATTTTATAAAATAATTGAAATCAAAATTCATTCAAAAAATTCTAGAGATGTAGCCACCTACCTCAATCTTGGGTTTCACATGCCCACAATGGGATGCACCAACCAATGAAGGAATGAAAAGAAGACAAAAGAGGTCATGTAATTGACTCTCACATATTATAATAACATTACAAAAACAAAAAAAAATGACAGATAGGGTTCATAGTATACCTCAAATTATATTCAACCACCACACCACAACCAACAAAGGACCGATCTATAGAATAAATTGACCCAGTGAATCTAGAAAGGATCAAACAAAACAATACCATAGGGTCAATGAATCCAAAACGAATTTCCACATTTCTCTCATGACCAATGTAAATGAATAAGTAGAAATTATTATTACTAGGGAGAAGTTATGCAACCAACACTAAGATCAAACAAAAAATAGAACAATCGAGAAGGATAGGATACACCCAAAATCACCTGGATGGATACCTAGGGTTCAAGAGTGGAGTAGCCTACTGAAAGAAGAAACATCAAATGTGTAGGGTGATAAAAATATATTGGGTTAAATGATGTTCTACAAAAATAGGATACTTATTTCATAAACTTTACAAAATTCATTTATTCCAAAGAAACCTATCACCTCACATTAAATTATTCAAATATTTTATTTTATGGCATAAAATACAGTCTAACAGCATAAAAGGAATTTATGGAATAAAATGTATTTTTCACCTTGAAAAATTTTTATGTTTTAAACCATATTATATCTAGTTTTTTATGAATAACTTATTACATAAGATAGAAATTATGAAATAAAAATTTTATGTAAAGAAGTTCGCACCCCAAGTTCTATAGAAACTCTTAAAAACAACTCATAAGCACTCAAAACAAAAAACCACACTCTTAAACATAAAAAGTGTGAACTTTAAAATCAATGATGTTAAAATGAACTTACATTGTGGAATGTATTTATTATTTTTAGTGTGATAATTATATCATTTAATCCACTAAAATATTATTGTAACTTATTTCTTTAATTCTAATTGAATCATGGATTCTAATATGTCAATGATAATTTAAGAATTCACAATAAATCTACGAATTGTCTAGGACTATAATAATTCTATATTTTTTAACACATTTACACAATATTATGTCCATTAGAATAATGGAATTTTCATTGATTCTCCAGAAAAACACCTTGTGAAACACTATTATCCTTGAAATCATGATGTATTTCAATTTATATGTAAGAAAAATTCCATTCAAAACTCCTAGAACCACACTCACTTAGATGTTTTTTATTTTTGCTAGAAATCTCAATACTCACCATAACAAGTGCCAAAACATTGTCATTCCTAACTTCCTAATTTTTATATGTATTATATAAACTCAGAACATCTCCCACAACTCTTGTAGTAGTCCTTTATATATTTCATAGGTAAACTCCAAGTTCAAAATTACCTCTACTTTAGTGTGGTCATTATATCCTCCATGTTTCACTTTTTTCCCTTCAACACCATGGTCTTAAAAATGTTATGTGAATGGATTTTCATTCCATTTATGAGTATCTTGATGATCCATTATATTTTCATCTCTATCTCCATTAAAATGATATACACCATAGCATGTATCTATTTTCCATTTCCTATAGGTAGAATATATATCTAAGATTATAACCAAAGTACCCAACATGTCTACACTTTAGAAATTTCCAAACACACTCCAACAACTCTAAACTCTCCATAGTGACTCAATATGTTCGGGTTCTGGGCGTGGTACTACTTCTTTTACTAAAAACCACTTTTATGGACATAATATCTAATGCAAAAACCATCAACAAAACCTTTAAATTAAATTTCAACTCACCACTTCACTTTATTCAATTAATTACTTGTAAAGAATAATATCCATTAACATCCATTAGAAAATATATCAACCTATATTGTCAAAAAAATCCAACATAATCACTCAGGATTCCAAAAATCATCAAAATGAGCTTTGATATAAATACTATAGGAAGGAAAATCATAATATAAGAAATTTTTTTGACTATTAATTCATGAATATTTCTAAAGTAAGGATAAATCATGTGTCTTATAGGGATACCTTCATGAGTAACCAAATTTTAAATTTATTCAATAGGTTAATCTAGATGATTATTATAATCATATAATGATTCACTTAAGGTTTCACGTAAATTATATGCAAAATGACAAGTAATTTTAATCTCATACACTCAGTATGATTGGGTATGTCAATGATACTCAATATGATTGATTATATTAATGACTTGGTGAGACTAGAGGTTTCCTTGAGGATTATTTGAGTTAAGAAATTCATCCTGTTTTCATTGATAAATTTGTTTATAGTGTGGATAAGTTCAAGAAATTAATACCCTATTATTCTCCAAGTGTATAGAATATATGAACTGGGCATATGATATCTATGTTCTAGTTTTTTATCAATAGTATAAGTGGGTAAAATTTCCGAAACTGAAGAATAAAATTTAGTTTGTAGAGGTTAGAAGAACATTTAGTTAGAGAGTATAACAATGATTCTTTGAGTAGACAACAAAGGTCATTTAAACCTAAAGGTAAAATTAGGAAAAATTAATAATGATTACATATGATAGAATTGTTTGGTGTAGATTAAGGGTTTTTTGAAACTCCCTGGAATGTCTATGATAAGTATTGGTGTTATAGAAATTGATTCTTTAGTTTTGAATAGTATGTGATTCCAAATGTATACTTAATAAGTGTTATAAATATATGGTAATTCTAGGTCGATGGAAGAATTGAAATACCTTGTAGTTCACATTCACATGATTAATCAAATTGCTTCTATTTGAAAGGATTGGATTTAAAGGATTTTTTCAAACTCATATGAAACATAAAAAAGGATGTATATCTTTTTCTCATTTATATTATATGATAAAATATGTTTTTTATTAATATAAATTTGTTGTGGATGAAGTATGATGATTAATTTCATACACATTATTTATAATTCATTGGATTCTATAACATGTTTTTAAAAGGTGAAAAGGATAAAATTTTTCTATCCAGTATAAAGTGTTTATTTAGGTAATTTTTTAAAAAATAAGGGAAGGTGTTCCCATCACCCATAATTACTATATTTTAAAGAATAGATTCTTATTTTCAAATAAAAATATGATATAAACAAATAAAATACCATATATGATATAGAAACAATAGTTTCTTTGTTAAATATTCCTATTATAAAGAAATAAGAGTTATTTACTAAACAAAAACAAATTTTTGTATCATATCATTAAATTATGCATATAATATAGTGTCTAAGAGGCTAGTGGGAGTATTTTTGAACTTATAGATGTTCAAATTTGACAAATAAAAGATTATTCTATTCAAAATCTAAAGGTGGGTCTCACTTAATGTCCTAAAGATTCTATGATATGTGATGGTAAAAAAATGTAAAGAGGTACATTTACTTACCATGGGAAAGTAAATATCACTATTTCAGAGGGGATTATTCTAGTTAAAATACAAATTTAATTTTACTTATTTTCCTAAAATAGGTTTATGGTATGGCGGTAAAAGTAATATAAAGAGTTACATTTAGTTTTCCTAACACAGTGAATGTCACTTTATCCTAAAAGAGTTTAGGATGTGTTGGTGGGTAATAATGTAAATAGTTACATTAATTATCATTATATCTCAAAGTAAAAATTTTATGGAAAGGTTTTTGAGGATGATTATGTTAAACATAAAAAAATTATAAGTATTAAAGAAAATTTATTAAAATCATAACATTATATGTTGTAGAGTTGAGGGATTTAAATATGTTTAAAGAGTTGACCATTAGAAATATGATTCTGAAATATAACCACTATCCAACATTTCATTCTTAATAGATGTTACTCACTAAAAATTTTAGTGAGAGGGTTTTATTTTATGGTCACATAGATATGTAACAGTAATTATATATAGATAAAATGAGTAAACAAAACCCCAAAATGTGTATCAAAGGTAAGGTTGATCTGGGAGTATATCACATATGATATGATAAATAGGTTCTTATGTCGGGTTTTGTTTAATATTCATAAAAGAGTTTTATGAATATAAACTATATCATTTAAAAATAAATCCCCACTTTATCATTATTTAAAATTGGAATCATAAATATGTATATTGATATTCATTTCATGAAATGTAATAATAATTTAACTTTCAGTTTACAAATTTTTGTTATCTGTAATTGATGTTCAATATGGATTATTATTTTTTATAGAAAATTTTAAGTTTAACATGATTATGAATCTTGTATGTGATAAAAAAATATGCTCATGAGGCACAAAAAGTATTATTGTGCACTAGATGACACACTAAGTATACAACATAGAGTGACATGCACTATGTCTTTGGTATACTAGGGGCCCATGGATCATATATATCATTTTACCTGAGGTTGTTGTGATAATTTGAATGAGAGCCTTCATAATTTAATACATTTATTATGTAATCCTATGGGATTAGTTAATTATGGGGTGGTTGTGTGTGTTGTTGATCATTTCATAAATTGGATCTCAACTGAGATGGAATTTTTCCTCTTATATGTTGAGTATGTCATCTGGTCCCTCGATTGAAATAGATTGAGGAATGTATGTATGTACCTAGATAGTATATATTATTTTATTATCTATTTAGGTACATAACATGTGATTTGGTCATCCATAAATATGAGTGACATGTGATATATTCATCAACTAGGTTAGTCTATACTTGGAGAGTCAATAACAAGTGAATAGAAATTTGAAATTGACATCCTCCATGTACCATGGTCACTCAATGTCTGGGAAAAGTGGAACATATGAAAATTAATTATATTATGTGATGTATATGGTGTACATATGTATAAAGATACATGTATTTTATGGAGATCATTCCAGATCCCTTTATATCTTGAGTAATACTTATGATTTTCTAGAGGCTATGCTTTGAACACATTTATGAATATAAATATTCATGTTTTTTCAATGGTATAAAGTATCATGGTGTTAAACTTTGTGTTTTACCAAATATGGAATCATTTTAAATCAAATATTTTCTCTAAAAGTTTTTTATAGTTAATACAAAAGATTTATGGATGGGTATTCACTAGTTTTTACATACATTTTAATATAAGGTGATGTTAATGTTAGCTTTCCAAAAGTGTTTTGGAAGATATCCAAAGGGTTTTTGGATCAGATTTCAAAATCTATTATATACAATATATTATAATTTGAAATAAAACAAACTATATAGGATTTAATTTAAGTGTAATATTAAAGGGGATATATTCCCTAAATCCATTTTGTATGTGATGTAAGAGGATATGTCATATTTTATGATTATGGGAAATTAATGCATGAAATATGATTTCATTCAATGTATATAATCCATCATAAAGTAATATATAATGTATATCAGAATTTATTCTATTATACTACTTCCTAAACAACTGTAGGGTATGATATGTTGAGTCATAATGCATGGTTTTAAGCTATTTCTTTATAGTCATAGATTACAACTACCTTTATTGTTTGGAATTTAGGGTTCCACTGCCTTTATTATATTTAGAGAATAAATTGTTAATCTCATTATCTAAGGATGTATTACATATAAGATATCATAAGATATATGGTACAAAATATATAATGTAATGGAGTTCAATGAATTAATGCATATGATACATGAAGTGGTTGATGAATTTACTCATAAATTATAAATTCTTGATTAAATGCATGTGATATCAAGGAGAATGCTTGAAGGATTATAAAATCTTACATTTATACAATGAAGTAGGTTTACAATCTTTATTCTTGGATAAAACTATATATCACTTAAAGTTATCTACTTCTACCACCTTTTCATATCAAGTCACTAGCATCGTGCGATAGGTGAAGGATCTCACTCATGTGATGAGTGATTCAAGAAAAACATGTGGATACCTTTAGAGGTTTAATGTCCTTTTATTTTCACTATAGTTATCATCATCAAACATATATAAAGGTAATTGAATATGTTTTAATGGGTCAATGGTGTAAAGTACACACTCTCACACATATTTATTTATTTTTAATTTTACAGGTTTCATCTTTCCAAGCATGTTGATCTTGGTTTGGGATTGATGATAATTTTAATCAAAAATATTAATTTTTATTATATCTTTATCAATCCCAACACTCTTATCCCTATATGTGACCTCCTTTAAACCAATTTATTCTTAATCCCAAATGTATGCCTTGAGATATCTTAAATGTACTATTACTCTCCCTTCTTCTTGTCTATGATTCATGAAAGATATAAAGAAGTTATTCAAGACAATTATATGTAGGGTATCTCTTTATTATATCATCTTCCATATTTTTATCTAATAATATAGTTTCTTATTCTTTGTCTAGGGATTATAGATTGAATTTCCTTGGATCATGGTGGAATTCACTTTAAATCTTGGGTATTTCTGTATAGTTCCTTCATAGAGGATTCTAAGAGGTTATTCTCATCCATTAATCACTATTATTATGGAATAAAATTAAATATAATCTTGATCTAGAGTTATATTATTTCGAGGGTGCAATTTTAGGCTAATTCCTTGGAGATCGTTTAGGGATTTTGGTTACTCATTTTTTGGATGGATTTTAGGAGTTGATTACTTAAGTTTCCTTTTAGATTTTTTTATTTTTATGAATATATGGTGTCTATGTATTTTAGTCCCTTTGGTTATAGAATAATTATGTAATGATTTTATGTATTGTTGATACTCATGTGAAATAAATAAGGCTTAATTAATTTCAGTAGGTGGTCGTAACTCACTAATTTACTCTTGGTCTATATTTTTACATGTCTACTTATCATTTTCCACAAATTAATTAAGAATTTATCATATATATTACATGATATAAAAGATTGAGTTTCAATTATATTTTTTATATAATGGGTTAAATGTTTTCAAGGAGTTTATTTTTGATCTATACAATGAAAATACCTTCTTGGTGATTAATTTATAAACATACTTGGACTATTTTGTGTTTGGTGGATACTTTCCTAGTATTAACCTAGATTATAAATTAGTTTTTATTATTATGTTAATTGAAAAATAAAAACATAATACATGAAACTTGACCCCCTAACCCTATGTTTTGTACACTTTTATTGATACTACTCATGGGCCTAAATGGTTAACCTAGACGGGTTATCCATTACAAACCAATTCAAGTATAAATTATAAGGTAGGAGTTATAACTTGGTTTAAACCCTCTAGAATTTTTAGTTTTAAAGGATAAAGTAAATTTACTCAAGTCCAACTAAATTATATAATCAAATTCAATCATTTCCTCTAAACTTGAATCAGTTATATGTTAGTGAACCACACCTAACCTATCATTATGATATTTATTCACTGGAGATATGGGGGATAGGTTTTTAAAAATGTAATGGTGTGTGGAGTTTTATATTAATTTTATTTATACATGAATCTCTTTGAAAAAAATACATAATTAAACTTATTGTTTTATTTATCTTTTTAAATGTTTTACCAAACAATTCTATAAAACTACACACCCTTGTTTATTTATACTTAAACCTTATAAGGGATTGTCCATAAATATGTGATATAAACGCCTTAATGAGATGGTTACATAGTAATTTGATCTCTAATATATTTTTTTTCATGGGTTTTAATATTTTAAGAAATGATTTACTTGCATATTAAATATAAATTGCGTTTGAATTTTACCTTGAGAACCGAGCCTTAGAGTTAATTCAAGTAATGATTTTAAATCCAAGGGTAAGGATTGGAATTAAAGAAAGGCCTTGGACCAACCTAATTGAATTAGATGTACTTTTAAGAACTTGTAACTCTGGTTTTTATCTATTTCATGTCTATATAATTCTAAATGATTAATAGTTTGTCTCCCAATTAGCATACCATGGGTATATTATATGGCATACCTTAGGTTTCCTTTTAATTTGATACTAACATGTTAGAATACTTACATATGGAATTATATTCTTGAACTAGTTTTACTATTTTAGTCATGCCTATAATCCACAATGATTGCTTCTATGCTTCTATGATATGATATTTGGGTGTTGAGAATGGCTTTAATTTTACTATATTAGATGTTTTATTACATATTAGTGATTCACATGTCAATTAATGTGATGAATGTTATTCATTAAACCATTTCTAATAATTACTATATATCATGATTGATCCCTTGATAGTGTGTGGGTGTATTATATGGATATTTTATATTTTTTCTATAGACTGGTTAAGAAGGTACCCTTGATAACGTACAACCTAGATACATGGGATGAGAATAGGTCCTTACTATTTGTACATAGGATGAGATTTCTATACACCTATTGTTTATACCCATCTCCCTATCCCTTGGGAATAGATGAAATATTTCCTCGACAAGATCAACTTCAATTAGATACCTTGGATGGGTTATGAGGATCCTAACTTCTTTATATACAACTACCCATATGTGTGGGTGCGTACGAGTACGTGTTTAAACCATTATAGTTACTGGAATGAACTCCTAGATCACTGTAATGAGCATCATGGTTTCCTCAATTGGTATATCTTGGATTCCAAGAACTTAATTTGAAGCAAGTAGTACTGGTATAGACACTCCTGATATTGGGATTTTCCGATCATAGCTAGTATAAATCCATGTATTTCCTTACTATTTTTTTATTATATGATATATTTACTATTTTCCAAACTTTTTTTATTATATATATATAGGATTATACATGTACCTATATACACATGTTAGATCACTATTTTATTGAGACATTATTGGTGGTTCCCTACTGAGTATTTAATGATCACACACTATTTTGACACCTTAGTTTACATGGAACCTCTAATTTTATAGTATTTTTAGATACTTAGAGGTATTAAAAAGATATTATGGTTTTGTATATATTCTCTCATGTTTTTCATGGAAATGATATTAGTTCCCACATCAGATTCAATGTTTTTGGAAGCGATTAAAGGATTTTTTTGGCTTGTCACCTATTACCCTGTTGGTTTTTCATGTCATGGACCTAGTTTATAAAAAATATTACTCTATACTATTTATGTGTTGTGTGTTTCAAGTTATTGAGTCTTGGATTCATATATTTAAATTCATTACAGTATGTTTACATATTTCCTTTTTCTACTATTTCATGTTTGGTATTGTTTATATTTTATTCAATTATTTCGTGACATCCAACATAAGAATAAGACATATCAAATTTTTTATGGAACCCAAACATGTATTAAATCTTAAATAAAAGTTGATAAATTTACCCCCAATGTGTACCATAGACCGACAATTCTATTCTCCAAGACTTGGGGATTGGGGAGCACTTCTATGGTAGTATCATATGTGATTCAGGTGTTGTATGGGTATTTGAGTCATAGATGTTACAAATTTGTATCAGATAGGTATTTTGAGGTTATTTGAGAATGGGTATCCTGAGCTTTAGATAGAATCTTGTACTATTGAGACTTGATAAGTGACCCATATAAAGGTATCGTGAACCTCTTTATGGAGAAGCCCATGTTACCAAAGGATGTTCAAGTTTTTAGTAGGCACTATAGGTTTTAGTCTGTTTTTTTCTTTCTTTTCATGGGAAATATCAGATGATACATGAGATGTTTATGTAAAAATAGAACAAAAATAAATTTATATTATAGATAAATGCATCATGATAGGTGTAACGCCCCGACCCCAGTTAACCAGAGTCGGTGCATTAATTACATAACATTGGCATGATCACAAGAAAGATCAAATCTCGAAAGACCGATTGGTTTAGTAGCCTTGGAAACACTAGATATATTCATAAGTTTTACATTACATCATCAAAATAAAAAAAGAACTACTACAACAACATATTGTCTCCATAGTCCACACTATTAACCCCTCATAATATCCCTACAAGTCATTCATAATTTACTTCTTCACATACTGGTAAAATAAAACATAGAAAAGGGGTGAGCTCAAATGCCCAGTAAGGATAACAATATAGTGGAAACTTTCATAAATAAGAATAAACATTTAAGGCAATGTATAACTAAAACAAAATCCTTTTAAACTTTAACTTCAACATAGTATGGCATAAATAAAATGAAATAATGCCATTTACTCATTCACATGGATATTCTACTAATCGAATAATCACATGCAATATCAATAACCACTTTCATAATGATGGAATGCATAATGCCAGACTATCAAAACCACATAGCCAAGGCCTCATGCCAAGACTACAAATAAGATTTTGCCAAGTCCTTGTGCCAAGACACTAGTTTGTCTCATGAGACCTACCGATGCATCGAGGATCTATAGCGGGCTCCACCCGTCACATATTAAGTCCAATGCATTCCCATATGAAAAGGTTTAAACATAACATAAACATTCGTATTAAAACTAGCATACGAAATGTCAATACTTTCACCATAATCCATGAATGTTATATAAAAAAAATAGCACATCCACAGTCAAACATATCACAAAACCTTCAATACAATATAAAAGTTTTGTATCATAATATATCATCCTCAAATAAGCGTAAAATCCATTAAAGGATGTTGACATAGATGAAATCAAAACTCTTTTTAAAGAAATATCTCTTTCTATTTTGAAATCATTTAAGAGACATATATTTATAAAATAAAACATTTTCTTTGAAAATATTCTTATAAGCTTGTAAGGGAAGCTTTGACGATTTTATAACGGCAGAAAATAACCGCACCCTCTGTATAAGTAAAAAAAACATTCTTATCTTAATTCTGTCGAAAAGGTTAAAAAGCACCTTGTTTGGAAAACGACGGAAAGATTCCCTTATAAACCTCTTATAAAAAGTCAAACAAGGGTATAAATGAAATTAACCCATAATCTTTTAAATATTAAAAATGTTTTGAAATACATTTTGAAGAAACATGGATGTGGATGATAACGAGATCCCAGTAGATTATTACGTATAAACAACCTCGGATAAGGAAGAGATTGTGAAATAACCCTTACCTTGTACTTTTCCTTGGTTGGGGTAGGTTAACCTCCTGTATAATGGTGAAATAATTGTTATTAAATTATAAAATAATCATATACATTAATATGATATCATATATGATCTTTTAATATTGATTTGATAATAATATCTTAGTATTATCGTTGTTTCGGGTGTTAACTTACTTGTTTTATTTTATATGTTTTGTTACGTAATCCATGTTTTTAATGGATAGGTTGTATATTATTCATATCCAGAATGATATCAAGTCCTTAAACATCATTTTTAAATCATCAAATGATAATTATACTTGAATGGATATGATGGAGAATGAATCTTATCGTGTTTGTGGAGACGGTAGTCCGTACGTACGTACGAGCGACAATATCATTCTTTTGATATTAAAATAATATATAAATGGATTTATATCATATATACAGAATAATTAACATGTTATATTTATTATTTACATGAGTTTCATATCATTATTATACCCATCCAAATAATAATAAATTGAATAACAATTACACCACGACGTGGAGACGGTAAGCCGTACGTACGCACGTATGGTGACATGTTATTCAAAGGGTGGATAGAATACTGAATATGGTTGTAACATATTTATAATAACATCATAGTATATGTGAGATACTGGAGTTATTATTTTAGAATGGTAAGAACAAAGAAAGAATAAGTGGAAGAAGAAAGGAACTTGAAAAGGGGTGGTGAAAACATTACCTCTTCTTCGGGTTCTTCCTTTTGATTTGATCAAAAGGGCTCCTTAGGTTGGCTTTCCGATCAAACTAAGGCCTCTAGGTTGTAGTGAGGGAAGTTGGGAGAGTATTTGGGCAGAGTTTGGCCGAGCCAAGTGGCTTGAGAGGTGTGAGGAATGAGTAGAAGTGGTCTCCTTTTATAAGGGAGAGGAGGGGCTCTTTAGGAAAGAGTGAAAGTATTACTTTATAATATAATTATATTCAGTTTATAATGGTCCAAAAATAATTGAGGTCGAATATAAGATGACTCATTTTCTAAATAACATCAACCAATAAGAATTGGACAGGTTTTAGATAATATTTTAATCATTATAATCTTATTTATTTAAATGATTTATTAATGAGGTAAAAATTGCATCATTATTGTGTCATTAATAATTTAAATTATTTGATGTCTAAAAATTATAAATAAAATATCATTATGTAGGAAATCGTTTTAGCTTTCTAATGAATTTTTATAATCGAAAATCCAACATGTATAACCCTATGTAAAAATTGTTCTTCTAAAAGATGTAAGCTTATGCCATTTTTATTTTTATTTTACCTTTATTAATATAATGTGTCCCTACCACATACAAGTGGCTCTAAGGGGTCCCCAAATCGACCCAAGGATGACCATGATCCGGTATGTGTCCACCAATAAGGTTAGGACACGTTTTAGGGTAATTTTGTATTATTATAATATTATTTTTTAACCCTTATTTACCGGATTTACCTTTTAACCATGGTAAATAAAATATTTACCGCAGTAATTATTCAAAATGTGTAAAAATAAAAGTTACCTATTTACATAATTTGGACATCCTGATTCCAAATATCTAATCCATTTTTCCAAATTCAAAACACAGAAGTGGCAGAAATTAATTTAAAATTAATTCCCGTTGTTAAAATAAAAAGCGTGTTTTTAAGAGATAATAACTATCAAAAGATTGACACTTGTTTATGTCTGGTTTAATTGTGAAATTATGTCCAATGACAACCATTAAATTAACTGGTAAAAATATATTCTAAATATACTTTAAAACCACTCAAATTCATAATTTATCAATATTAATTATTTTGATTAAAAAAGTTGATTTTAATTATAATTTAGTAATTTTCACTATTCATCAAAATATAAAAGTTATCTGAAAAGTACCAAAATTTCACCCTAGGCTAATTTCAATATTCCGAATCCAAAAATGAAGTCCATTTTGAAATATAAAATATATATGATTTCAAAAAGTAGGTATTACTATTCACAACGGCTAGTTTAATTAGTTGTGGTGTGTGTTAGAACTCGAGTTTGCGTACAACACACGCTATCGCATTATTCGAAGGGAAACGTATCGTGGAAGCTTGGGGTGTTACATTCTCCCCTCCTTCAAATAATTGTGTCCTCGCAATTTCTAGGGTATTACTGCATAAGAAGACTCGGGTGGTTCTTCATCATAAGTTCCTCGGGTTCCCATGTTGCCTCTTCCATCTTATGATTTCTCCACAAAACTTTTACCAGACGCGTCGTCCGGTTTCTCAGTACTTGTTCTCTTGTATCATGATTCCTGACAGGATCTTCACAATAAGACAGATCGGGTTCCAGTTCTAATTCCTCATAGGTGAGTACATGCGTTGGGTCAGGCATGTATTTTCTCAACAGAGATACGTGGAACACATCGTGAACTTTGGAGAGACTTGGCGGCATTGCCAATCGGTATGCTACAGCCCCAATTCGTTCTAGAATTTCGAAAGGTCCGATGTACCTGGGACTCAATTTACCTTTCTTACCAAAACGTATGACTCCCTTCCACGGAGATACCTTCAGGAAAACATGATCACCGACTTGAAATTCCAAATCCTTCCTTTGATTATCGGCATATCTCTTCTGCCTACTTTGAGCTGCTTTGATGTGATTTTGGATTACCTTCACCTTTTCCACCGTTTCCTCCACCAGTTCTGGTCCTACAAGTTTTCTTTCACCAACCTCATCCCAACAGGTTGATGTACGACATCTCTTTACGTATAACGCTTCATATGGTTCCATCTGAATACTCAAATGGAAGCTATTGTTATAGGAAAATTCTACCAGTGGTAAATATTGATCCCACATACCCTGAAAGTCAAGTGAGCAAGATCTCAACATGTCTTCTAGGGTTTGAATAGTCCGTTCTGATTGTCCATCTGTCTGATGGTGGTAAGCAGTGCTCAAATGAAGTTCAGTATCCAGAGATTTCTGAAGACTTTTCCAAAATCTTGAAGTAAAATGGGGATCACGATCAGAAACAATCGATAGGGGTACTCCATGAAGTCTCACAACTTCATTAATGTATAGTCTTGCTAGACGTTCCAGGGGTATATCTTCTCTTATAGCAAGAAAATGTGCTGACTTGGTAAGACGATCAACAATAACCCATATTGCATCGTTCCTTTTAGGAGTATTTGGTAGCCCCATGACAAAGTCCATCGTAATATTGTCCCATTTCCACTCCGGTATGGGAAGAGGTTGCATGACTCCTCCAGGCTGTTGCCTCCCAGCTTTCACTTGTTGACAAACCATACATCTTGACACAAAATCAGAAATCTCCCTCTTCATGTTGTCCCACCAAAAATGTTCCTTCAAATATCTATACATTTTGGTGCTCCCAGGGTGTATAGAGAAATTGGAACTATGAGCATCATCCAGCAATTCCCTTTTCAGATCTGGTAAATCGGGAACACAAAGTCTCTTCCCGAATTTCAAAATTCCATCTTCATACACAAAGTCTCTCAATCTCCCATCATTCACAGCTTTAATATTCTTCTGAAATTCTTCATCATCGGTCTGAGAACTCTTAATCCTTTCTAGTAAAGATGGTTTGGCAACCATTTGAAAAAGCATTGATGTTTCACCTTCCCTGGTTATTCCCATGTCCATCTTCACTAGATCCATGAAAATTGGATCCCTTTCAATTCTCATCATGTTCAAAACTCCATGGTCTTTTCTGCTCAAAGCATCTGCCACCTTGTTTGCTTTCCCCGGGTGGTAGTGTATCGTGCAATCATAATCCTTGAGTAATTCAAGCCATCTCCTTTGCCTCATGTTGAGATCTTTTTGTGAGAAAATATACTTCAAACTCTTGTGATCAGTATAAATCTCACATTTTTCACCATAGAGGTAGTGTCTCCATATCTTCAAAGAAAATATCACAGCTGCTAACTCAAGATCATGAGTAGGATAGTTTTGTTCATGAATTTTCAACTGTCGTGATGCATAGTCAATAACTCTATCATTCTGCATAAGGACACAACTAAGTCCTTTCTTTGATGCATCACTATAAATAACGAACCCATCATTCCCCGATGGTAGAGTCAATATAGGAGCATTGACTAATCTTCTCTTCAGTTCTTCGAAACATTCTTCACACTCTTTTGTCCAAACAAATTTAACCCCTTTACGTGTGAGCTTCGTTAATGGGTTAGCCAATCGGGCAAAATTCTGGAAGAAACGTCGATAATAACCTGCCAAACCAATAAAACTACGTACCTCAGTTATACTCGTAGGTGCTGTCCATTCTTGGATTGCCTTGGTCTTAGAAGGATCAACAGAGATTCCATCTTTAGAGACAATATGTCCAAGAAAAGAAATATCCTGAAGCCAGAATTCACACTTGCTAAACTTCCCATATAATTCATGCCTCCTCAGAGTCTTCAAGATAATGCGCAAGTGATTTTCATGATCTTCGTAGGTTTTGGAGTATACCAAGATATCATCAATAAATACCACCACAAATTCATCGAGATACTCCTTGAAAACTCTATTCATCAGATCCATGAATACAGAGGGTGAATTAGTCAATCCAAACGGCCTTACGGTAAACTCGTAATGCCCGTACCTGGTTCGAAATGCTGTCTTCGAAATGTCTTCCTTCTTCACACACAACTGATGGTATCCAGATCAAAGGTCAATATTTGAAAATTATTGAGCTCCATGCAGTTGGTCAAATAAATCATCAATACGAGGTAGGGGATACTTGTTCTTTATCGTTATAGCATTGATCTCCCTGTAGTCGATAGATAACCTCATAGATCCATATTTCTTTTTAACAAAAATAACAGGGGCTCCCCACGGAGTAACACTAGGGCGAATAAATCCCTTATTACTCAATTCCTCTAGTTGTTTCTTTAGTTCGACTAATTCTACAGTGGCCATTCTATAAGGGGTCTTCGATATAGGCCTTGATCCAGGAATCAAATCAATGGAAAACTTAACTTCTCGTTCTGGAGGATGTCCAGGTAAATCTTCCGGAAATACATCTACAAATTCTTTCACAACAGGTACATCCTCTATTTGAACATTCCTTTCCCCACTGACAGTTATTTCATTCTCTTCTTCCCCAATAATTGAATTAAGTTGAGCTACTGGGGGTGGATCTAAATAAGAATTAGGTGGTGATGATTCTGCTCTAAAAATAAGGTGTTCCTTATCATTATCATCAAGAATCATAACCTCTTTCTTCTTACAATAAATCTTCGCATCATAGTCCGAAAGCCAGTCCATACCGAGGATTATATCAAACTCAATCATAGGTATGACGATGAGATCAGCAGATAAAGAAAATTTATGTGCTCTAATGGGGGTTGATTCACAAAACTTTGTTGCAATGATACTTCCCTTAGGAGTTTTAACTGACAACTCCCTTATTAAATCGAATTGGAAATATCTAATTTTCTTAGCAAACTGGGAAGATATGAAACAATGCGATGATCCAGAATCAAATAATGCATTTCCTAAACTTGAGGAAACCATTAAATTACCTGCCACCACGTCTTTCGGAGCTTCTACCTCAGCAGTAGTGATAGCATAAGCCTGGCCTTGATCCCTTGGCCTTTTCTGAGGTAAGTTCTCCTGACGCTTAGGACATTCATTTGCATAATTCCCCATCTCCCTGAAATTGTAGCACTGAACATTGGTAGCTTCCTTCTTCCCCTTGCAATCACGAGCTTGGTGGCCTTTTTCACCACACTTGTAACAGACTCTCATTCCCTTCAAGAAAGTACCAGGGTGTTTCTTCCCGCATTTACCACAGGATGGATATTCAACCTTTCCCTTTTTCCCCTTATTTCCATTCCCAGATTGATCAGCAGGTCTCTTCTTCTCTTTCTTTGCTTTAAAGTCATAAGACTTAGAGAATTCCTTTTCGGTCTTGATAGCACATGAGACAATGTCTTCGTACGATGAAAAGGATTGTGAGACTAATGCTCGAAGGAGAAATGGTTTTAACCCATCAAAGAAACGATCAATCTTACTTCTTTGGTTACATATATAATCACCAGCGTACCTTTCTACCCTTGTAAAGTTAGCCTCATACTTTGTGACATTCTCATCCTCCTTTTGTCTCAGACTCAGAAATTGCCTTTCCATATCTGCTCGATGGTCGCGAGGAAAGTATTTTTCTAAAAACAGATCTTTGAACTCTCTCCATTACATATTTGATACTTCATCATCTTCCTTCATGTTTTGAATCAATGACCACCATTGATCAGCATCTCCAGTGAGGCGGTAAACTGCCATGATAACTTTTTCCCTTTCACTGCTCCCCAAAGCCTGAAATATTTTCTCTAGGGAATTTATCCACTGCTCGGCTACTAAGGGATTTGTATTCCCATTGAACGTTGGTGGTTGTTTCCTCATGAATCGATCTAAAATTGATCCTCCACACTGCGGATTAGGGTGCTCCATATGGGTAAGGTTATTATTCATAACCTGAGTAAGTTGTCCCAGTATGGTGATTAGCTGATCAGCACCAGTTGCATCACCAGCTCCACTATAATTATCTTGAGTAGGAGGGAAATCCCTACATGGAGTGCGTGCATTGATACAGTTTCCATTTCTTCCACTAGGCGCCATTTCTAAACAATGGCATAAACTAGATCAGTTTATGAATCAAAATACATAATCTCATACTTATAAAACACTTAACATGAATTGAACTATTTATGGATATAATCCATAATCATAAAAATGTTTTCTTTGAGGAATTATATACTCATAAACCCTTCATAATGATTTTTAAAGAAAATGAGAGTTATCCTAAGCATATCCCCCGGGAGTTTCGTAACCAAGAGTGCAGCAAGGCCCGTTGTCGTGCACCAGTTCCCGTTCGAGTCTAGCTCAAAGCGGTGTTTTTGGGTTTTACCCCTAGGTACATCTGTGCCAGAGCCGCCTCTACCTGCTCGTATCCAGACAGGGATTTATTGCTCGGAAAACTCACAAAATCTCTACAATACCAAAATTCTAGGAAGTTCTTCTATACTAATCCTCAAAGTTCATCTTAGGTCTACGTGCTCTAATCAGAGTTTATCTAAATCTAGCTTCCAAGGTTTATACTAAACTTCCTCTGATACCAACTGTAACTCCCCGACCCCAGTTACCCAGAGTCGGTGCATTAATTACATAACATTGGCATGATCACGAGAAAGATCAAATCTCGAAAGACCGATTGGTTTAGTAGCCTTGGAAACACTAGATATATTCATAAGTTTTACATTACATCATCAAAATAAAAAAAGAACTACTACAACAACATATTGTCTCCATAGTCCACACTATTAACCCCTCATAATATCCATGCAAGTCATTCATAATTTACTTCTTCACATCCTGGGAAAATAAAACATAGAAAAGGGGTGAGCTCAAATTCTCAGTAAGGATAACAATATAGTGGAAACTTTCATAAATAAGAATAAACATTTAAGGCAATGTATAACTAAAACAAAAGCCTTTTAAACGTTAACTTCAACATATTATGGCATAAATAAAATGAAATAATGCCATTTACTCATTCACATGGATATTCTACTAATCAAATAATCACATGCAATATCAATAACCACTTTCATAATGATGGAATGCATAATGTCAGACTATCATAACCACATAGCCAAGGCCTCGTGCCAAGACTACAAATAAGATTTTGCCAAGGCCTTGTGCCAAGACGCTAGTTTGTCTCATGAGACCTACCGATGCATCGAGGAGCTATAGCGGGCTCCACCCGTCACATATTAAGTCCAATGCATTCCCATATGAAAAGGTTTAAACATAACATAAACATTCGTATTAAAACTAGCATACGAAATGTCAATACTTTCACCATAAACCATGAATGGTATATAAAAAAAATATCACATCCACAGTCAAACATATCACAAAACCTTCAATACAATATAAAAGTTTTGTATCATAATATATCATCCTCAAATAAGCGTAAAATCCATTAAAGGATGTTGACATAGATGAAATCAAAACTCTTTTTAAAGAAATATCTCTTTCTATTTTGAAATCAATTAAGAGACATATATTTATAAAATAAAACATTTTCTTTGAAAATATTCTTATAAGCTTGTAAGGGAAGCTTTGACTATTTTATAATGGCGGAAAATAACCGCACCCGCCGTATAAGTTAAAAAAAACATTCTTATCTTAATTCTATCGAAAAGGTTAAAAAGCACCTTGTTTGGAAAACGACAGAAAGATTCCCTTATAAACCTCTTATAAAAAGTAAAACAAGGGTATAAATGACTTTAACCCATATTCTTTTAAATATTAAAAATGTTTTGAAATACATTTTGAAGAAACATGGATGTGGATGATAACGAGATCCCAGTAGATTATTGCGTATAAACAACCTCGGATAATGAAGAGATTGTGAAATAACCCTACCTTGTACTTTTCCTTGGTTGGGGTAGGTTAACCTCCTGTATAATGGTGAAATAATTGTTATTAAATTATAAAAGAATCATATACATTAATATGATATCATATATGATCTTTTAATATTGATTTGATAATAATATCTTAGTATTATCGTTGTTTCGGGTGTTAACTTACTTTTTTTATTTTATATGTTTTGTTACGTAAGCCATGTTTGTAATGGATAGGTTGTATATTATTCATATACAGAATGATATCAAGTCCTTAAACATCATTTTTAAATCATCAAATGATAATTATACTTGAATGGATACAATGGAGAATGAATCTTATCGCGTTTGTGGAGACGGTAGTCCGTACGTACGCAAGAGCGACAATATCATTCTTTTGATATTAAAATAATATATAAATGTATGTTATATCATATATAAAGAATAATTAACATGTTATATTTATTATTTACATGAGTTTCACATCATTATTATACCCATCCAAATAATAATAAATTGAATAACAATTACACCACGACGTGGAGACGGTAAGCCGTACGTACGCACGTATGGTGACATGTTATTCAAAGGGTGGATAGAATACTGAATATGGTTGTACCATATTTATAATAACATCACAGTATATGTGAGATACTGGAGTTATTATTTTAGAATGGTAAGAACAAAGAAAGAAGAAGTGGAAGAAGAAAGGAACTTGAAAAGGGGTGGTGAAAACATTACCTCTTCTTCGGGTTCTTCCTTTTGATTTGATCAAAAGGGCTCCTTAGGTTGGCTTTCTGATCAAACTAAGGCCTCTAGGTTGTAGTGAGGGAAGTTGGGAGAGTATTTGGGCAGAGTTTGGCCGAGCCAAGTGGCTTGAGAGGTGTGAGGAATGAGTATAAGTGGTATCCTTTTATAAGGGAGAGGAGGGGCTCTTTAGGAAAGAGTGAAAGTATTACTTTATAATATAATTATATTCGGTTTATAATGGTCCAAAAATCATTGCGGTCGAAGATAAGATGACACATTTTCTAAATAACATCAACCAATAAGAATTGGACAGGTTTTAGATAATATTTTAATCATTATAATCTTATTTATTTAAATGATTTATTAATGAGGTAAACATTTCATCATTATTGTGTCATTAATAATTTAAATTATTTGATGTCTAAAAATTATAAATAAAATATCATTATTTAGGAAATCGTTTTATCTTTATAATGAATATTTATAATCGAAAATCCAACATGTATAACCCTATGTAAAAATTGTTCTTCTAAAAGATGTAAGCTTATGCCATTTTTATTTTTATTTTAACTTTATTAATATAATGCATCCCTACCACATACAATTGGTTCTAAGGGGTCCCCAAATCGACCCAAGTATTCCCATGGTCGGATATGTGTCCACCAATAAGGTTAGGACACGTTTTAGGGTAATTTTGTATTATTATAATATTATTTTTTAACCCTTATTTACCGGATTTACCCTTTAACCATCGTAAATAAAATATTTACCGCAGTAATTATTCAAAATGTGTAAAAATAAAAGTTACCTATTTACATAATTTGGACATCCTGATTCCAAATATGTAATCCATTTTTCCAAATTCAAAACACAGAAGTGGCAGAAATTAATTTAAAATTAATTCCCGTTGTTAAAATAAAAAGCGTGTTTTTAAGAGATAATAACTATCAAAAGATTGACACTTGTTTATGTCTGGTTTAATTGTGAAATTATGTCCAATGAAAAACATTAAATTAAATGGTAAAAATATATTCTAAATATACTTTAAAACCACTCAAATTAATAATTTATCAATATTAATTATTTTGATTAAAAAAAGTTGATTTTAATTAAAATTTAGTAATTTTCACTATTCATCAAAATATAAAAGTTATCCGAAAAGTACCAAAATTTCTACCTAGGCTAATTTCAATATTCCGAATTCAAAAATGAAGTCCATTTTGAAATATAAAATATATATGATTTCAAAAAGTAGGTATTACTATTCACAACGGCTAGTTTAATTAGTTGTGGTGTGTGTTAGAACTCGAGGTTGCGTACAACACACGCTATCGCATTATTCGAAGGGAAACGTACCGTGGAAGCTTGGGGTGTTACAATAGGCATCGATATGTAGTAAAATGTAGTTTATCATGGCATCTAATATTCCCGCTTGTGATTGTTGATCTTATGTTTGGAATCAACTAGAGGTTTGTATTAACTGAAACATCATCAATACATATATATATAGTGTTTTATTATATATATCTATCAGATATTAATAGTTTAACATGAATTAATGGTTGGTTCTTTGATTTTGGTATCCCAGTTATTACTACTAATCGCTATTTTATCTTAATTAATGTTTCATTGCAAAAGCATACCTATGTTTTCTTATTATATTTAATTTTTGAGCATGTCACCCTATGATTAGTGTTTTCTACTAATAATTATATATTTTTATTATATATATATACTCATAAATAATTTCATTTTATATTGAGTTTTATATATTGGGAATCCTAATGATCCCTTTTTCTAGATATCCTTACTAAGCATTAAAATGTTTTGGTTCCATTAAATGATATTTTTTCTATGTAATCTATTTTTTTATATTTTTTATATTATTGAGAATATTATATTTTTTATCTCTGAGCATGTAAGTTTTTAATTTCATACATCTTCTACTGGTGAGGTTGTTTTTTGTTTCATGTGTATTGATATATTGTTAGAGACAATCTTTAGAAATAAAATAGTCGAATGTGATAGTACCTATTTTTTAGTTACATCTAATAGAAACCAATGTCATTTTGTGTAAGTATATATATGGAGTCTATTATGTCTCCAAGTAAATGAAACTATTTACTAATATTATGTTTTACAAAGTAAGGAAGTTAATTACTCTAAATGTGTTTTTAAAGGTATATATTTTTTTTAAAAAGAATTGTGTTTCCTTTAAACTGGTTCTCTCGATTGATTGATTTTGGTAAAACTTGTTGATTTCAAAATGGAAGATGAATTTTTTGTTATAATAGTGGGTTCCCTAGACCTAATTTGAACTGTAATTTTGATTACCTATCATGTATATAGTTAGATATACATGATGTACTCTTACCATTATAGTGTAGATATTTATGCATCCACTATTTAATGGTGATGTCCATAGATTAATTATCGTATCAAAAGGTTATAGAAGATCCCAAGCTATAATGAGAACCTTGAGATACTATGACATTAATCTTAAAAAAAAGGTCATATGTTATAGATACATTTTACTAACCGGACATATTAGATGTTGGAATATCATGTTTTGGAGGATTATAATCCTTGAGACTTCTTCTCATGAAGTTTGAAATTGGTGATCTCTAGTAATGAGATCATAAGGACAGACCCACCAATAGGAACACCACATTTTTGGGTGTCATTGATTGCTTCTATCTATGTACATGTGTATTGTTCTCCTCACATGAGATCATTACCACTTTGTTCCATTTTATTATGTACTTTGATGCAAGGAAAAAACCATGATAATGAAATTGTGGTGAGGTATCTTGTGTTGGGTGTGTCATGGGTGGTATAACATTGGTTGAATGGTAAAGAAAGTATTTTTCACTTTAAAATTAAGGAATTAATATATCTTAGGAATTGTTGATCAATATGGTACTACCATCATAAGTCTTTGTCCAAAGTAAAGGTAAACCCATCTGGTTAGATCAACAAATAATAAAGCAAGAAAAGGGAGATGACAAAAATATGTATCCTTCTTTACGAGAAATTTAAATACAAATAGATTATATTACACAGTACATGTTCATATTTTGGTTATCATTGATATGACTATCTTTATATTTTTATGGGCCTTGATGGGTTTCTAGACTCCTCTCTTGGTCTTCATATTCTATTCACTACTATCGAGATAAGGTTCTAGAGCGTCACACACAATAGCGTATTTAATAATCCTCCCTATTTAATTGAATAGGTATATTGTATATGGTAGGCCCCACCATGGGTTCTGAGTGTTTTCCAAGTTATCCTTAACTGATAAATAAATAAATTCATTATTATTCATGTAAATAATAATTAGGTTGAATTTATTTAAAGTATTTACATGTTAAGTAAATACGAGGAATAATGTAAGATCCTGACCTTTCATGAATGTATTTCCTTGTTTAAAATTTTGGTTAAACTCTATTTTAATGGTTAATTAAGTAGTTATCAATTGTATGAGGAGTTTTAGGATGGTTCTAGGAGTGCGGGACATGAAATGTGGAGAAAAGAGGACAAACAATTTATAACGCATAGTTGGCACAAGGTTAGAGAAAACCGTGTGCCTAGCCCGGGAAACTGTGTTGCATGGTAACCCTTTAGGTAAGAGCCTATTTCATGGTTATTGAATGGTTTTTCAAACTATGTGGGTTCTTCTAGAAAACCTTGTGGTTTATCCCCTCTTGGATAGATGAAGCCACATAGTTGGTGTACGATTTGGCTAACCATGTGGCCAAACTATGCGGACCTTAAAAGGAGTAAATTTTCTATTTTTCCCTCCCGATATTATTTCTTTGTTCCATAATTTTTCACCCCATTCAACCCCCTACATCTTGGGTGACAAACCAAACCCTTAAAGACTTCCAATAGGTGATTCTAATTCAATTCTTAGGTTTTTGGATTTTGTTTGGGTGAAAATCAAAGATTTGGGTGAGTCTAACACTCCTCTTTTATCTATTTTATGGATTAGGGTTTGTAGAATATATTATCTCCTTTATAAGCCCTAAAACCTTAACTTTTATATCATATTCAAAATTAGGGATTCAAAGGGTGTTTGGTTTTGAATCAAGGGGTGTTTTGGGCTATTAATCATATTCAAACATGTGGTAGTTAGTCTTTAAGATTTTTCCCATAATCTTGATGTTCAATATGTGTATGTGGTTGTTCCAATGTTATAACTTATTTTTTTCCTTTTCTTTAGTTATTTAATTTTATTTGGTCCTTAGAATGAGGTCTGAAACCTTTCATAGACCCCGTTGGTCCCATAGGTCAGTGAGACCGAACCTAGGGCTATGCATGGGGTAGGTCAGATCCTTGTAAATGGTGATTAAAATTGGTAAACATTGAGATAGAAGTATTAAGATGGAAAATGGGTAGTAAAAATGTAATTAGTATGTCAGTAGGTTTAATGGGTTGATTTAAATGATTATAAGTCGGATTTTTTAAAATTTCAAGAGGATTTGAAATGTTTTTAGTGATTTTTTTGGGGCTTTGACCCAATTATAGATTTATTGATGGAAAATGATGTTTGAAAGTGAGAAATGTTTTGAAAGGAGGTGTTTACCTCAATGTGATTCAAAAAGGGGTTTTATAAAGATATTCCAAGTGATTTTGGAAATGAGGGAAAGGCTCCTATTTTTGAAAATGGTTTAATGGTTATTTTGGATTGTTGAAACAAAAATGAAATCCTAAGGGAATGTTTTAGTTTTCAAAGGGGAAGAACAATGTTTTAAAGGGTGGCATAAAATGGTTTCAAATAAGTATTTTGAATTTTGTTTTATAACATGAAGTGGTTTTAATGTTTTGTTGGGTCCATAGTCCTTAAATTGATCTATGGTCTTGCAACATAGGACCCATGATAATTATGTTGGCATGTTGACATGGTTTTTATATGAATTAAAATATGAGTGTGAATAGTTGATAACATTACATAAGGGGGTTTTAGGTACAATGATATATGTGTTAAATTGTTATAGTTTGTATTGTTAAATGTGAAATGGTTTGTAAATGAGTTTAATATTAATTATGTTTAATTGAAAACATGTCATAAGGGAGTGTTTTGTGTAATTTTAATGGGTTAATTGGAAATTATTTTCAAATGGTAACATGTCCATGGGTTATAGCATGGGAATGATTTATGTATTGATGAATTATGATTTGTGAATGTTTTGTTATCATTTGATTATAATTTTGAAATGGTATATGTGGTAAATAGTTGAAGAAGCATGTGAACATGGTTTGGTAGTGTAGGGTATTAGACTTGAGGATCTACACCCACGGGTTGGGTTAGGATGATGCTCTAAAACCCACCCCTATAATTCATAGGTTATGGAAGGGTAATGTGGCTCTATGACCCTAATGGTTGCATTTGATGAGACTACCTAGACTGAGGCTCCAAGGTAAGTGTGGTGTATTTTCCCTATTGAGATAGGGAACTTTACATATCCCCTTATACATGGTAATTTACCAGCATAGGCCATATTATAAGTGATGTAAATGAATAACCCATGGGAAAAATGATGAGAATGATCAAATGAGTATTGTTAACTAATGGGTATGATATAGTCATGTTTAGTAAACACACCTTATGGTTAAAAGTTTCTGTAAACCCTTAAGCCTTGGATTATATTCCCAGTGAGACTTGAGTTAGTCATGTTGATTACTTACCTCTAGAGAACTTAATGAATGAAATGGGTGTTAAATAATTACTAAAATGTTTTCCTTGTTTCTTTTTTTATTTATTTCCCTTATTTCTTGCATACATTTTGTACAGACTGGTCATTACATTAGACACAGTGGGTGGTGGCCTACTGAGTTTTACTCACACCCAGCTCGAGTATCCATGGAACTTGGGTACTCGAGCATATGATACTTGTTTTTAGGTATAGTTTTAGGATAGGGACTTGATGTTTGGTTATTCTTGGGATGATGGGTTGATGTATGGGAGGATAGGACCAGGTTGGGACTTAATTCTGAGTTCAAATTATTTTGATAGTTTTGGCCTTGGTTTATATTTTATGACTGCCTAAAATGTAGTGTATTCACTATATTTTGTTATAGCCTGTTTCCTTGGTTGATCAGTAGTTTTTGTAATATGTTTTCCATTTATTTCCTTTATTTTTTATTTTATCTATTGATATTACTTCTATTGTGGCTTCACTCTGATAAGAAAGTATAGTATCCCCATGTTTCTCTCTATACCTGAACTACTATTCGGAATCCTCTTGTGTATGGGGAGGCATGCATGAGGTCATGTGATGACCTGGCTCGGGGCACTGATAATAGTGTCTTCCAGGTTGAGGATGTTACAAATTGGTATCATATGAGGTTATATTTTGTTTACTATTTGGTAATGGTAGACAGGAGACTATGATCTTGACAGGTCTTGGTAATGAGCTTGTGCCTGGGTATTTGCAGCCCCATTTATGCGGGAAACCCCAGGTTTCTAGGGGTGAGCAATGATATTCTATTTTTTTATAGTTAGTTGATATTCCCACCATGAGTGGCATACTTGGATGTGATTTTATTGATTTATGATGTTTTATCTCTTTTTGTGGTGCGGTAAGAGAGGGTGTGTGAGTTCATGAATAATTCTAGGAACATAGGATAGATAGTTCATCCGTGTGTTCCCTGTGATTGAATTGTGAATAACATGATGACAAACCAAATGGGTATAAAAATTGAAATTGAATGAAACGATGGGTGTTGAAAAGTGGGATAAAAGGGTTTTGAGAAACATAAATCCTTGGGTTTGGAAAAGAGAAATGTTTTGAAATGCGAGTTCAAATAAAGTTAATATTTTTTAAATGATGGTATGAAAAAAAGGTTTTTGTAGTGTAAATTCTTGGGTTTTGAAAATAAAATGTTTTGAAAAGTGAAATCATGGATTGGAATGGTAAAGTATAATTAAGAGGGGGAATGGGAGAATAATGTAATTTTTAGGGACACCAGTGGTGGTTTTCCCTTTTTTGGGTTGCTGACTTTATGTATGGGTGGTTAGGGAAGTGAGAGTGTCATATTTTTTGAGACGACAGGTTTCGGGATGTGATACCTCAATGAATTGTGTATGCTAATTAATGGGATATTTTTTGTTGCATATTTGGTTAGGTTATGGCCTTAAAGTTGTGAAATGAATCCTAGTAATGTGAATGCGGTGACTCTTGTGGATTGAGACCTTGTGAGCTGTGTTTTGGACCCTATAGTGGGTGTTAGACTCATGGTGTTAGTGTACATGTGTGAGTATCATCGATGTGGGACCTAGAGTTAGTGGTTGTTTGGTGCATTAGAGATAGTGTGTTTAGAATGGGGGTAGGATAACCTCCATGAGTATTCAGTTGTTTAAGGTTTGGTGTGTATGTATTAGAGAGATCCAACGAACCTTTCTTAGTGTGGCCCTAGTTTGGGGAGTTGGTTCCTTTTTTATTTTGAGGAAAACCTATGAGAGAGTTCAATTGGGGTGTTGGTACTTTTGGGTGTGTATTGCATAGGTAGATGTTTTGAACCTTGGTAGTGGCACACAGAGAGTTTTTGCTAATACAGGATTAATCTAGAGGGATAAATGGAATGGTTAATAGTTTTGGGAGATGTGTCTTGAGTTACGGATATGGGTTGACAATTTTGAGAAATCTAGGGTAGCCTTGATGGAGGTCAGCCCAGTTTTGTAGGTTCCAAGGAATATGAACCATAGGTGGGTGCTTTAAATGTAAAATTGATGCATGGTGGGTTCCCTTGGGTTTTGGAAAAGGTGCATAGTTGTGCCTTGGACTCACCTTAGGGAATCAATTGGGTTCTTATATTTGGTTGTAGGGGTGGTTGTGAAGGGAATGATCATTCAGAGACCTAACCCTATATTTTTTATGGAGGTATATGTTGAAAGAAATATTTTTTTGGGGTGGACAAGGAAAGGGTGATCAAATACTGATGGGCGCTTTTGTTTTGGAGGACACTTGGGGTGAGGGTGGTCATGCATTTGGGCCATTTGTAGGAGTGGTTTGTTTGTTGGATCCAATGAGGATTGAAGATCTGGTGGAGTGATCAGTTGTTCAATAGAACGTTTGAGCTTAGGTTGGGTGAGGTACTTCTCATGTGATCTAGAGTATAGTTTTATATATGGTCATAGGAGAGTATGAAACCTCAATGGTTTCGAAGAGTATCTGGTGATGGGTACATTTTAGATATTCACGGTTTCATTGGGATATATACCCAGGTAGGTTGGATGTAAGTAAATTTTCTTTACATGGAATCAAAGTGGAGAGGACCTAGTAGTGCGAGAAACCATTTGATTTTGGACCGATAGAATGAATCATTATGTATCTGTTGTGATGAGTGGGGCTTTGAAAGAATAACTCAAGGGGAGTGATGATATCAATGACCCAATGAATGTTGGGTCACGAATACATGAAATAGGGTCATGAGGTGGTATTGAGTTTCATTGGAACTTCCTTTCAAGTTGTAGTGTTTCAGTATTGGTGATACTTTATCGAGAAAGGAATCCAAGACCTTTAGAAAATTGAGGTGTTCCCTTGGTAAGAGGTGATGATGGTGAAGGATAGTTTGTGGTGGTATTATTCGATGAATTATTAGCGTATTTTTATCTAGTGATGATCATACCTAATACCTTAACATCATCGCAGGTATGCTAAGAGAGCTATGGATTTATTCCTATCTACCTTAATGTATTTTTTCTAGGAATAGATCCACTTAGAGGATATCCTCAAGGAGTGTTATATGTGTGTGGGAGCCATGTTGTGGGGGAGTACACCATCTACCGGTTAAAGAATAATCCCTCGAGATGGACTGGATATTGAATAATTCCATGGGTTTTGTTCTTGGAATTCGAGAAAAAGTATTGGGTGATGTTTTTTTTTGTTATTAAAATGGGAGTTGGATGGATACATCCAAGTTTCGGTGTTCATTTTGTGATTGAGAGTGATTCGTGAAAGTTAAAATTTATTAAGGATAGTGGTGAAAATGACAATACTAAAGTGTGGAGCATTATTTTAAGTCATGGATGTGTGGAGTGAGCTAAGAAGTGTATGTGTTTTCATCGAGATGCCAATGAGAAAAATACAAGGTGTATATTTTGGTTACTTGGGGGGAAACCAAGTTGGCCTTGGATGTGATGGTTGATCGATCCGAGCGATGGCTTCAGGATCGAGCTAGTTCTAAGGTTAATTGGAGTGGTCACATTGGATATGTGTTGAGGGGTGTTGTAGATCATGACACCAGTTTGAAGAGTAAAGAATGTCATGACGTCAGAGTATTACTAGACATTGGGGATGACTTCAGTAGGTTCGTGTTAATGAGGGTGTCATTCCTTATGTGAAAAGGGGTTGTAGCCTTGTAAAGTGGTGATGTACCAATAATGCAAGTCGGACATCGATGGAGTGAGTCAACCTGGGATGGCCCATCTCAGCTGGTCAAAAAGGAATGGATGTGGTGGATTGTAAGTACCTTCATTTGATGTCGAGATGTTAAGTGTGTTTCGGTATGATAAAAGATTTGAGGAAGAACCACGTTTCTTTTGGTTTAGATAGGGATGATGGAGGTGTAATTAATCTGGATGGTCTCTACAATAAGGATGATTTCTAGAGTTGGGTGGCATTTTTGTGGATGTTTGGGAACAGTGAGTTTGAAAATGCTTCAGGGTTGTTGAAAAAGTTGAGATGAGTATTGTTTGGTCTTCTTGTTGATGGTAGAGGTTCCCAACACTAGGTGATGGTGGTAGAGATCTAATTATGTGTCATGGAGCACTATAGTGGGAAATTGGTCGGTTAATGATGTAATTAGAGGTTTTAATTGGATGGACTCGAGTATGATCCATCTTGGTGAAGTGGTGTTGTTGATGGGTGTTGGCTTAAGTGTCGACTGGTTGAGTACCTTAAGATGAAAAGTTTGTTTGGGTTGTGCGTTTTAGATTCTTGAAAATGAACTATGTTCATTGATCCTCAAGTTTTAGACGATGTTTGGTTTCGATATCTGGTTAAAATCGGAACGTTTCCTTTGGTGATGTTGGGCTTGGGTCACCATTCGAGCTTTGAAAGAATCGGGGTGAGATGGCACCAAGTGATTTGGTACATAATTTGTGGAGAGGACCAGACTGAGGGTGTTCTAGCTATCACTCCTAGGGTAATGTAGTGCCTCATGGGTATCTTTATATGTGGTGGTTTAGTGGTTTTACTTAGACCATTATCACATGTTTGTTTTGGTGAAGATGAGTTTCAGTTAGATGCACCCTTGAAGAGTGTTGAGCTTGTGGTTGTGGAATAGTGGGGGGAATGTTTTTGAGGTCAGAATGTTTCTTTAGTATGAATTTTGTTATGACATGGCTGATTTCAGGGAGAACATGGGAGTTTATGGTTGATTGGTGGTCACGGTCTGACCCTTTTGGACTGGAAGTCTCAGGAAGACTTTGAGTTTCATCTCAAGGATGAGTCGTTATAAGGTGGGGAGGTTGTAAGATCCCGACCATTCAAGAATGAATGACCTTATTTAAAATTTACGGTAAACTTTATTTTTATGGTTAATGTAGTGGTTCTTGATAGTATGAGGAGTTTTGGGATGATTCTGGGAGTGTGGGACACAAAAGGTGGGGAAAAGAGGCCAAATAGTGTATAGCACACAGTTGGAACATGGTTAGAGAAAACCATGTGTATGGCCCAGGAAACTGTGCAATATGGGAACCCATTCAGGAAGAGGATAGTGCATGGTTACAGCATGTTTTTCCAAATAGTGTGGGTGCTCCTATGAAATCATGTGTCTTGGACCCTGTTGGACATAGGGAGCCTCATGGTTGGCGTGTGGTTTGGCTATCCATGCGGCCAAACCGTGCGGACCATAAAAAGTTTTAATTTCCAATTTTTCCCACCCAATATTGTTTCTTTATTCTAGGATTTTTCACCCCATTCAACACCATATAGCTTGGGTAATGAAAAAAACCCTCCAAGGCTTCCAAGAGGTAATTATTCTTCGATTATTAGGTGTTTGGAGTGCATTTGGGTTCAAATAAAAGATCCAAGTGATTCTAACACTCCTCCTTAATCTATTTTCTAGATTAGGGTTTTTAGAATCTCTTGCCTCCTTCCAAATCCCTATAACCTTTAATTGTATAGTAGATTCAAAGTTGGGACTTTTAAGGGTGTTTGATTTAGAATCAAGGGATGTGTTTGGGCTAGTAATCATCATTGAAAATGAGGTGGGTGGTCTTTAATCTTTTTTCCATAGTATTGATGTTAAATATGTGTATGTAGTTATGAAAATGTGTTGTATTGTAATGTTTCCTTTTATTTAGTTTTGAAATGTGATTTTGGAAATATATTGAGGTTTGAAACCCTTCATAGACCATGTTGGGATCATTAGTGAGTGAGACTAAACCTAGGGCTACCCATGGGGTAGGTCAGATCTTTGCAAATGGTGATTGAAATTGGTAAACCTTGAGATAGAGGTATTAAGAGGGGTAATGGGTAGTAAAAAAGTTATTAGTATTTGGTTAGGGTTAATGGGCTTATTTAAATGATTATAAGTTGGATTTTGTACTAGAATTGGTTTTGAAATGGTTTTAGTGATATGTTTTGCGGATTTGACCCGTTTATAGATTTATTGATGAAAAATGATATTTGAAAGCGAGAAATATTTTGGAAGGAGGTATTCACCTAAAATTTATTCAAAAAGGTGTTTTTTAATGATATTTTAAATGATTTTTGAAATGACGGTAGGTTTTATTTTTTTAAAATTGTTTAATGGTTATTTTAGATTATTGAAATGGAAATGAAATGTTTAAGGCATGTTTTTGTTTTCAAAGGGTAAGACCCATGTTTTAAAGGGTGGATTAAAAATGATTTCAAATAAGTATTTTGAACTGTTTCATATACCATGAAGTGGTTTTGAAGGTCTATTGGGACCATAGTCCTTAAATTGATCTACGAGATAGTGATATAGGACCCAAGATAATTATGTGGGCATGTTAACATGGTTTTGATATGAACTAAATGATGAGTGTGTATAGTTGATGACATTACATAAGGGGGTTTTAGGTGTAATGATATATGTGTTAAATCCTTATGGGTTATTTTGATAAATATGAAATTCTTTGTAAATGAGATTAATGTTAATTGTGTTTAATTAAAAACATGGCATAAGGGAGTGTTTGGTATAATTTTAATGGGTTAATGAGAAATTATTTTCAAATGGTAATGTGTCTATGGGTTACGGAATGAGAATTATTTATATATTGATGAATTATGATTTTTGAATGTTATTTTATTGTTTCATTATGGTTTTGAAATGGAATATGTAGTAAATTATTAATGAAGAATGTGCATGTGGCTTGGTAGTGTGGGGTATTGTACTTGAGGATCTATGCCCACAGGTCGAGTTAGTATGACAACCCATCACTTTATTTCTTGTTTAACCCTGATTTATTACATAAAATTGAACTTAATACAACTCTGAAGAGTGGGAGGTCTAGTTTATTTGGGGTTTAAGAACATTACATAACAACTTAAAACATCACAACATCTTTATTTAAAACTTCTTTCACATGACCACAATATTCCTTCATTCTTAACACTTCATGGGATAACCTGAGGACATACATAAGAGAAGGGGTGATCTATAAATCCTAGTAAGGGATTAAACATGGCATACCATGAGGATAAAAATACATTTTAGACAAGGAATATCAAAAAGTAATAAATAAACATTAATAATAAGGGATGATTTATCATGATAATCCTAACATGGTAAATGTGGTGACAACTTAAAACACTACATCATAAATATAAGTCAAAGATAAACTTACAAAACTTAATGATGGAAAAGTAAAACAAAATAATAAGTTAAACCCATGTCCCAATATAATGTATCATGATACTAAACATTACCAAATACAATGGAGCACTATTAGGGTGCACCCTTAATAAACAATTCAATGTCATGCTTAAGTGTGCAACATAGATCATATAACATGGATTCATTTAACATCATAATTTTATTACATGATCTAGAAATATGTAATACATAAATTAAAGTCCTAAATAAATATTTTTATGTGCATAAAGGTAAAAACCTTTGATAGAGAAATGGGTATGGTATTCACTACACATTTATTTTGGCAAGGTAAATCATGGTGCAATTTTGGCAGCATAATGACATCATATAAAAATTCATAAAATGGGTTAATGAGATTAAAAGGGGTATCCCATGACATAGATATAAAATGTAAATTAAGATTCATATTTAAGAACATATTTCAACATATTCAAAATAAAATTATACAATATAACATAAAAGGGATGCTTGATAAAGGAGACGGGTGGAAGATCCCTTATGGAATTTTGGTAAAGTAACGGGTGTACTTAAAGGATCATAGGGGGATTAATGGGAGTGAAAGGTAGACCCCATAATTTATAAATCAAACAAAAAGTAATGGGATCATGTAAAATAATATCTCAACATATGAAAATGGAATTTAAGAATCATAATATAAAAGAAGTGCTTGAATGGAAATGTGAGGAGAGAAATCCCTTACTGAATTTCATTATAGTAATGGCTTAGGTAAGGGTACAAATGGGGGAGTATAAATGGTCCCTAATTCACATAACATAAAATTTATAGTAGGGAAAGTATTTAAAAATAGTTACAACATAACAATTTGAAATTAAAAAGACTAATTTAAAACAAGCTTCTTGAATAGAAAAGAGGAGAGGAAGGTGAGGACCCCTTACTTGGATGTTTGACTCCAAAGGCTTGGGAGAGGCTTCTTCAAATATTTGGGGTGCCTTAGGAGGACTCTAGGATGTATATAGAATATTTTTTATAAGCATTAAAGAGTTTTAGTGAAGATAAATGGTATCTTGGGTGGGTTTATATTGGAAAGGAGGGGGATTTCTTTATTATTTTGGTTTTGGATACTTCATAATAAAATATTCAAAACCACAAACCATCCCATGGTTTTTTAACATAGTTTCTATAAAAGGTGATTGGATTAAATTATTTTATAATTTAAAGGTACGAAAATATTAAAATAATTCCCTTTATTATGTGGAGGTGAGTCACACTCTCAAGGAAATGATTTTAAAATCTTAAAATATATTATAAGTATTTGAGGATTTACTAAGGATTTATAAAACAAATAAAATAAACTAAGAATTACATTATTTTAATGGAAAAACATATATTTATCCAAGGATACTTTTTATAGTATTTATTACATCATTATTGTTTCATTAGGATGTCATAAAACACGTCGTATATTTATACAGTATTTAATTTTTACCCAAAAAATTGACTGATACATAAAATTATGAAAAATTAATCGTTGGATAATTTAGATTTACTAATTCCAAAAATAAAATTCATTTTATCTAAATAATTTTCTAAATATTTGAATTTTAACTTTTATGTTAAAAAATGATATTTATTGAAAATTGATGAGTTTTGATAAAACAGTTTTCAAATCTTAATAAAAATTACTTTTGACTTAATAAAAATTATATGATAATTTATATTTAATAAAATTTTTGGATCTCAAATTGGTATTTGTATAGGAAAAATCCTAGAAATTCTATCTCCCTCAGAAGATTCAATAAATGGGCTTCATAGGGTACAATCATACTAGTTGAGGTCATCACTTCCTTTATCTGTGTTAAAAGGATTTTTTGAAACCCTATATTTATACTAGTCATGTGATCATAGTTCAACAAATATATTATAAATGGTAAAGATAATTAATGGTAATTTAAAATCCAATTGTATATAATATAATAATTGCATGTGTTTTCTATAACCATAAGACATTTAATTAAGTCAAGAGAGAGGGAATTTTATTCATAAATGTTCGGGTCATTACAACCTTCCCCCATTAATAAAATTTTACCTAGAAATTTCCTTTTGCCACAATAAAATAGATGAGGTTAACTATGATTTATCACCTCCACTAGTTCCCATGTTGCTTCTTCAAACTTATGGTTTCTCCACAACAATTTGACGAGGGGCATTGTCTTATTTTGTAGAAATGTTTCTCTATGATCTAAGATATTCACCAACTACTCCTCATAAGAAAGGTCATTATCAAATGGTACCACATATGGATTGAATACATATGAGGGGTCTGGTATGTACTTACTTAATAGGGATACATGGAATACATCATGTACTTGAGATAGGTTCAGTGGGAGTTCTAGTTGATATGCCACTGATCCAATGTGATCAGGGATCTAAAAAGGGATATTGTACCTTGGACTAAGTTTTCCCTTATTCACAAATATCATAACTCTTTTATATGGAGATGTGTAGAGAAAAACCATATCTCCAACATCAAACTCTAGGTATTGTAGATGATTGTCAACATAGCTCTTTTTTTGACTCTAAGAAGCTTTGATGTGCTGTTGGATGGTCTTAACCTTCTCCACCATTTATTCAACCATTTCCAGACATAAAAGTTTTCTTTCCCCAAATTCATCCCAACATTTTGGTGTTCTTTATCACTTCCCATAAAGGGCTTCATAAGGAATTATTTGGATGCTTTAGAGGAAACTATTGTTGTAATATAACTCCACCAAAGGAATATTTTGTTCCCATCTTCCTTTTAAGTCCATTGAGTAAGATCTCAACATACCCACAAGTGTTTGGAGAGTACACTCAGATTGGCCATCATTTTGAGGGTGATAATCAATACTGAAATTCATATCAATTTTTAGATCATGCTAGAGACTTTTCCAAAACTTATAGGTAATTCTTTAATCTCGATCAGAAAAAAACTATAGTGGTACTCTATGTAGCCTTACCACTTTTTTAATGTATATCTGTGCCAGTTCATTTAGCAATAAATCCTCTTGAATCCAAATGAAGTGTGCAGACTTTGTCATATGATCCACCAAAACCCAGATATCATCGTTTCCCTTGGATTTCATTGTAAGTTCGGTGATAATGTCTATGGTGATGTTTTCCCATTTCCATGTTGGTATGGGTAATTATTTCATCATCCCCTTAAAATTCTATAATTTATCCTTCACTTTATGATATACTAGGAACTTTGATGTATATTCATCGATCTTATTCTTCATGTTATCCCACCAATAGTTCTCTTGAAGATCGCAATACATCTTTCTGTTTCTTGGGTTAATGGATAAAGTTAAACTATGTGCATCATCCTAAATTACTTGCTTTAACTCATGATTTTATGGAACACTTAGTATTGAACCAAATCTCACAATTGCTTCTTCATTAATATTTAACTCTTAGGATTTCCCTATTATGATAGTTTCTACTTCCTTCTAAATTCCCACATCATGTTCTTTATCATCCTTTAACCATTCCAAAAGAGATGGTTGAGAAATAATTTATGAAATTATTGATGATGTTCCTTTCTTTATTATTCCCATGTCCATATTATTTACATATAATAAGATCATATCCTTCTTCATTCTCATCAATGGTAGAATTGACGGGTCCTTTCTACTTATAGGATCCACTACCATGTTCGATTTCCTAGTATGGTAGTGGGTTTTGCAGCAGTAATCCTTTATGTGATATAAATATCTTCATTGGCTCATATTTAGATATTTCTATGTGAATATATATTTGGGAGTTTTGTGATCTATATATATTTCCCACTTCTCCCTAAAGAGATAATGCCTCTAGATTTTTAACGAAAATATCATAGATGCTAACTCAAAATCATGTTTGGGATAGTTTTGAACATTAATTTTCAACTACCTTGAGGCATAGGTAATGAATTTTTCATTTTTCATCAACAAACATCCTAATACCTTCTTTGATGCATCACTAAAAAATAAGAAAATATCTCCACTTGTGGGTTGTGTAAGAACAGAGGAAGTGATAAGCCTTCTTTTCAACTCTATGAAGCTTTCTTAACATTCATCATTCTAAGAAAATTTGAATCTCTTACGAGTTATCTTGGTAAGAGGTTTTGAAAATTGTGAGAAATTTCTCACAAATCAAGGATAATATCCAGCTAACCCAATGAAGCTACGAATATTTGTCACAGATGTTGGCCTCGTCCATCCCTCGATTACTTTTTTCTTGGAATGATCTACAGATATCCCATTGTATGTGATTATATTCCCTAAGAATGAGAATTCGTTCAAATAGAATTCACACTTTTTGTACTTTTCAAATATATTATCCTTTCACAAGGTCTCTAGCACAGTACTGAGATGATCCTCATGCTCCTCCTTGGTTTTGGAGTATATTATAATATCTTCTATGAAAACTACTGCAAATTTTTTGAGGTAATCTTAAAATACTCTATTAATCAAGTCCATGAAGATTATTGGGAAATTATTGATTTTTAAAGAAACTAATTTGAACTCATAGTGCCCGTACCTTGTACGAAAAGAAGTCTTGGAAATATCCACTTTCTTCACCCTTAATTGGTAATATCAAAGCCACATATCCACCTTGGATAAGTATTGTGCTTCACATAGATGGTCAAACAAGTCATCAATTTGGGGAAAATGATACTTGTTATTTATCATGATTTTATTGAGCTCATGATAATCAGTGAAAAGGCACATTGACCCATCCTTCATCTTGACAAAGAGGACTGGTGCACCCCATAGTGAAGCACTTGGTCCTATAAACCCTTTATACATATTCTCATGTAGTTTCTTCTTTAGATCTTAAAACTCTAAAAACATATATCTTATAAGGATTCTTGGATATTGGTAATTCCCTAGGTATAACCTTGATCGAAAATTAGACCTCTTGGATAGGAGGAAGACCGAGAAATTCCTTGGGAAACACATTAGCGAATTCTCTCACAATATGAATGTCTTAGAGAATGGTTTTTTCCTTAGACTCAATCATTTGAGAAAAATAAACTTGCATATAGATAAATAATATCCATGCTTGAGATGATGGTTTTAAAGAAGATTCATCCTCCTCCTTGTACTTGTATAGAATCTAGGGTTGATTCACTATATGAAGTTTTATTTCCCTATCATGGAAATTTGTGTTGGCTCTATATAGGGAAATTAAATCCATGCCCATAATTGCATAAAATTCCACCAAGGAAAGTATTACAAGGTTCTTCAAGAATTATAATCCACAAATTGTGATAGGGGAGCAGTTATATTCATGGTATACAATAATTTCCCCATTTTTTCCTCACTAACATCTCTACTTACAGTCTTTGTGTTGGTGTTTAAATAGTTCTACTAAAATTTTGTGATATAGAAAAATTCATAGAACCAAAATCAAAAATTAAATTCACTATTTTAAATGAATATCTAGTGTACCTATCACCACTTAGTTATGGGGATTAAATTCATTGGTAGTGATGGAAAAATATCTCTCTTAATTCCTTGGAGGTTGTTGGTTTCCACTAAAAACCCTTGGCTTAGGGAACTAGTTTGTAAAGTGTCATGATTCCTTGTAGTTGTAGCAATGAACAACACATTGAGGGTCTCCCCAGGCATTACTTTCCTCTGTCACATTGAAAGGTTTCTCCTATCATCAATTAGTATCCAATTTACCTTCCCTTCTACACCTAAATAATTCTCTTATTCCCCTTAAGCAATTTTCTAGGTGTTTATTTCCACACCTTTGGCAAGTGGGGAGCTGGAACATCTTAGCACCGCTATATTTATCCATAAGACTTACAAAATTAAATTCCACTTTCCTCTTATTATCCCCGTGATACCCCTGAGATTCACCGATCTTTATCTTGAGTTTGAGGGAATATTGGACAATTTATCCATAGCTATCAAAGTCACATATTTCCAATGCTTTGTGTAGACTAGTTTTTATCCCACCAAAGAAGAGGTAAACCTTACATTTGGATGTAACAAAAAAACTAAAGCCATCTCATGAAAGTCTTGTAAAGTTTTCCTAATACTCACCAATAGATTCATCGTCCTTTTTCTTGAGTGCAAGGAAACCTTTTTCTATCTTAAGACGGAGGGTGTGGGGAAAAAATTTATCAAAAAAAATTATAATTTCTTCCACTTCATTACTTTGATCTCTTCCTTAGGATTTGTTTTATTGATCAATATCCATCACTGATTAGATTCACCATCCATAAAATAAACATCCAGAAGAACCTTCTCTTGATCATAACATTGAAGGACAGATAATATATTTTCAATGGAATTGATCCATTACTCCACGATTAAGTGATTAAATGATTCACTGAAAGTATGAGGCCTCTATCACATAAAGCTCTCGACTATGGGTTTCTCTCTATTAGGGGGGTTTGGGATATCCTCATGGTCTATATTTCTATTCATAACTTGAGTTAACTGAGAGAGTATCATGAAAAAGTTTTTGATTCCCACTCCCATCGGGTTGGGAATATCATTGGGGAAATCCTTACACTACCCTTCGCATCAGTTATTAGTATGATTCAACATATTTCCAGCCATTGGCTAGAATAAAAGGAAAATTATAGATGAGTATCTTATGTAGTTAAACATATAAAGGGGAATCCTATTACATTAAATGGATAAATTATAAATTACATTTATCTCCTTAACTTATGAGTTTCTAGGTTTCAGTCTATGTTATTCATGATTGATCTCGTAACATATATTCCTATGGTATTTTTTGTTCCCTTAATAATGGTTTGTAATGAGTTTATGAATTTAAAAAATCATATTTCCCAGGAGTGTCAAACTAGGTTCACAGTAAGGCTCATTATCATGTACTAGGTTACCTCGAGTCAAGTTTGTAACTCCTTATCGAAGTTGTTACTCCTAGGTACATTTTTGCTAGAACCACATTCACTTGTAGTATCCAGACATGGATGTATTTTCTTGATAAACCACTTTATATATACTCACAAAAATTTAGTTATGTTCTCTTACACTTAATCTTATACCTAAGGGTTTTTACTAGGGTTTTATAATCCTAATCCCAAAAATAACAAAACTTATCCACTAATACTAACTATAACAGCCTTTCACGTTATTTCATGTTTAAACATGATTTATTACATAAAATTACACTTAATATAACTCATATGATCGTGATGTATAGTGTTTTTGGGGTTTAGGAACATTACATAACAACTTAAAACATGAAATAAAACAAAATCTTAATTTAAAAATTCATTGACATGACCACAAAATTCCTCTATACTTAAAACTACATGGTAAAAACTAAGGACATTCATAATAAAGGGGTGAGATATAAATCCCAATAAGGGAGAAAACTTGGAATAACATGAGGATAACAATACATGTTAGAAAAGGAATATCAATAAGGTATAAGGGAACATGAATAATAAGGAATGATTTAGCATGATAATCATAACAAGGGAAATGTGGCAACAACTTAAAACACTTCATCATAAACATAATTCAAAGCTAAACCTCCAATATTTTATGGTGTAAAAAATTTCCATAATGGAATCAGGTAAACCCTTGTCCCAACAAGAAATATACTGATACTAAACATTAAACAATGCATTGGAGTGCTATCATGGAACACCCTTATAAAAATTTCAATCTCATGCTTAACTGTGCCACATAGATCATATAACATGGATTCACTAAACATCATAAAATGGGTATTGTATTCACTACACATTTATTTTATCTTGGTAAATTGTGGTTCAATTTTAGCAGCATAACGACGTCATATAGAAATTCATAAAATGGTTTGATGAGATAAAAACAGGTCTCCCATAGCATAGACATGAAATTTAAAATAATAGGATTATTTAATAACATATCCTGTCATATGAAAAATGAAATTCTAAGATATGACATAAAAAGGATGCTTGATAAAGGAGATGGATGGAAGATCACTTGCAGAATTATGACATAGTAACGAGTGTACATAAAAGATAATTGGGGGCTTAATGGGAGTGAAAGGAAGATCCCATAATTTATAAATCAAATGGAATGTAAGTTTATCATGGAACATAATATCCCAACATATTAAAATGGAATTAATAATCATAATATAAAAAAGTTCTTGAATGCAAATGTGAAGAGAGAAATCCATTAGAGAATTTCGGCAAAGTAACATCTTAGGTAATTGTCAAAATGGGGATGGATAAATGATACCACATTTACATAAAATCAAATAGACAGTAGGGAAATTATTATTAAATAATTAAAACATAACCATTTGAAATTAAAAGGACTAATTTCAGACAAGGTTCTTGAATAGAAAAGAGGAGAGGAAGGTGAGGATCCCTTACTTGGATGTGTGACTATGAAGGCCTGGCATAGGTTTTTTGGGAGATTTGGGTGCCTTAGAAGGACCCTAGGGAGTAGATATTAGAGTGAGGATGAGATTCAAGTAGTTTGAGTGAAGATAACTGGTATCTTGGGTGTGTTTATATAAGAAAGGATGAGTATTTCTTTATTATTTTGGTTTGGGACACTTCATAATAAAATATTCAAACCCACAAACCATCCCATGGGTTTTTACCATGGTTTCTAGTAAAGGGTATTATATTAAATTATTTTATAATTCCAAGGGTCAAACATATTAGAATAATTATCTTTCTTATGTGTAGATGAGCCACACTCTCAAGGAAATGATTTTAAATCTTATAATATAATATAAGTCTTGGAGGATTCACTAAGCTTTATAAAATAAATAAAATAAAATAAAAATTACATTATTTTAAAGTAAAAACATATATTTTTCCGTGTATACATTTTATAGTACTTATTACATCACTATTGGTCCATTATTATGTCATAAAACAGATTGTATATTTATACGGTATTTAATTTTTACCCAAAAATTTGACTGTCTCAAAAAATTATAAAAAATTAAATTTTGGATAATTTCGATGTCCTAATTCCATGAATAATATTAATTTTATCTAAATAATTTTCTAAATATATAAATTTTCAATTTTTAAGTTAAAACCGATATTTATTGAAAACTGAGGGGTTTTGATAAAATAGTTTTCAAATCTTAATAAAAATTACTTTTGACTTTATAAAAATTATATGATAATTTATATTTAATAAATTTGTTTTATATTCAATAGGTATTGGTCAAGGGAAAATACCAGAATTGTTATCTCCCTTATAAGCTCTGATAAATGGGCTTCATAGAGTACGATCCTACTGGTTGAGGTCATCACTTCCTTGGTCTATGTTAAAAGGATTTATTAAAACCTTTTATTTATACTAGTCATGTGATCATTTTTCAATGACTATATTATCGATGGTAAAGATACTTAACAGTCATTTAAAATTCAATTGGATATAATAAAATAAGTTCATGTGTTTTCTATAAACAAAATATATTTAATTAAGTCAAAATAAAGGTAATTTTATTCACAAATGTTCAGGTCATTACTGTTAAGTTAAGGCTCTAAACCCCGCCCCTATAATGTAGGGGTTAGGGAAGGGGAATGAGGCTCTTTGTCCCTATGGGTTTCATTTGATGATACTACCTGGATTGAGGATCTTAGGTAAGTGCGATTTATTTTTTTATGATATGTTTATCTATAGTGAGATAGGGAACTTGACTTATCTCCTTATGCATGGTAATTAACCAGCTTAGGGCATAGTGTAAATGATGTAAATGCCTAACCCATGGGAAAAATGATGAGAATAATAATACAATATGGGTTATCATTGATCACCAAACTAAATCTTCACATTCTCTTTCTATAAGAGAAGATCTGGACATTGAGCACCTCATAAGGCTCTATATTAATGAAGTTATAATATTTCATGGTTCACCTCTATTAATTTTTTCTGATCGAGATCCCTTCTTTACCTAGAAATTCTGGAAACGTGTTCATAAGGCTCTTGATACTGATATTCATTTGAGAACTTACTACCATCATAAAATTGATGGAATGTTTTAAGGAACAATTAAAATAATGGAAGACATTTGGAGATAATGATCCATTGAAATTTAAGGATTGTGGGATCGGCAATTACCTTTGTTAGAGTTTTCCTATAATAATAGTTTCCATTCAGGTATTCAAATGGAATTATATGAAGCATTATATAGAAAGATATGTTATGCTCCAACTTATTATGATGATGTTTTCAAAAGGGAATCTATATTCCCTTAACTTTTTGAATATACGATGAAAAATGTAATTTCTATTAAATCTCATATTAAAGAGGATCAAATTAGGAAAAGGAGTTTTATCAATAATCGAAGAAAATGTTTAGATATCCATGTGGGAGATCAGGAATTCTTGAAAGTATCTCTATAGAATGGTGTTATAAGGATCGGAAAGAAATGGAAACTAAGCCCCATGTAAATTGGACCATTCAATATTCTTGAAAGAGTTTTAGTTAATTCTTATCATTTGTTAATTCCTCTAAATATCTCAAAGGTACATGATGTGTTCCATATATCTATGCTATGGAAGTACATGTCTGACCTAAATAATGTTCTCACATATGATGAAATTGATTTGGAACCAGACCTTTCACACTGTGAATAACCCATCCAAATTGTTGATACCAAAGAGAAATTATTGAGAAATCGGATGACTCATCCGGTAAAGGTACTCTAGAGAAATCACAAAATAGAAGAAGTAACATGGGAACCAGAGGATTCTATGAAGAAGAACAAACTACATTTTTTTATAAGGAAATACCATTAAAATTTTGAGGAATAAATTTTTGTGTGAGGGAATAATGTACCACCCAAATACATTACCATATTTTTCTTTTATAACAAATTTAATTTTATTGATATCTTTCAAAACATGCAATACTAAGTTAGTTTTCAATACACGTGATACATGGTTTAATCAAAAAACTATTTAATCGTTTTTTTCGTAGTTAATTAAATTCTAAAAATATTAGATAATTATATAGTAAATTTATATTTTATATATCCTGTAAATTATTTTTACATTCATTCAATATATTTGATAGGCGTAAAATACGAACAAACCCAATTTTACACACAAAAACAACATTTCTATAAGGGTTGTTTTACCAACTATTAATGGAGAACCTATATTAAATATAAATTTTGGAAATTTTAAAAATATTAAATGTAAAAATAAACATTATTTTAATTGATATGTCAAAATTATCATAGTTTTAATTTTAGTCATTTTTCTATGAAGATTCATTTTCTAATGAATAGTGAAAAATACTATATTTTAACTGAAAACTATTTCTTCGTCTAGTTTATTTGTAAGGATAAATTAAATTTTAAATTTATCTTAAAGTTAAATTTTATCATTTATACCTAAATTAATCGAAATTCAATTTTTCTAATCAATTTCATTTTGACATTGGATATAAAACTTAGAAGGCTTTTGAACATTTTCACATTTAAACCCTTATTATCGTTCCATCTACAGGATTTATTTTAAATTAATTTATACAAATTATGTAATTAGAATTATGGAAAATGTATTAAATATTTGTAATCAATGTAATTTATAATTTATTATAAGTTAAACTTGTTTTTTGACCACAAATATTAGTGAAAGTAATTAAAATTAATTGTAGTGATTAATAGAAAAATTACCTTAACAAGGGACTAAACGTTAAACATATAGAACAAAATGACCTAGAAAATTGTAAGAAAAACATATTATGGACATATTTATCAAAATTGGTCCATTATTTAATCCAGTTTATATGGATAAAACGTGGGTAGAATTCCATTTTCCAAAATTTAAATGATTTCCACTCCTCCTCCACTATAAAAAGGCACTCACCCTACCCACTTATTCATACCTCTGAAACACTTTTTAATTCAAAACTTCAACCCAGATAATCTCCCAGCATCCCCAAAATCACCATATATTCTTCAATTGTTGAATAAATCTAACCAATAATCCCTTTTTTGAGAACCAAAAGGAGTTACCTGAAGAAGATGTAACTTTCACCAACGTGTATTTTTTCATTTTTTTACTTCTTCACTCCTTTAATTTCACTTTATATCATGATTATATAATGATTTCAATATATTAAATATAATGATATGTTTTTGATTTTATTTTTTTGATCTAAAACTAAACACACTTCTATTAAATGGGTAATAAACATATTTTTTATGTGTGTGGTGAACTACTACCTGGAAAAATGATGTCGTTCATTTTTTCTTTACCACCTCTAATGGTTGGGAATAATAATGGAAACCATATATATATATATATATATATATATATTTGATATTTATTTTTTCTTAATACCTTTTTAATTTTTATATAACATATACCTTAATGATTTCCATTTTCTGTAAATACTATAACATCATTTGTGGACTTATGGACTACTACCACCTCAAACTGATGTGATATGTTCACACATTAAATGAAATGTATAAAGGATAGTTTTAATTAAAATATGTGATATATATGAAATATATATATATATATATATATATGATACTTTAATTATAATATACATATATATCAACTACTTTTAATTCTATTCAATATGATAAATGAAATAGAAATTGTGTTCATGCCTATATTTGACCTACCATCTCCATGAACAATGCATTTCATTTCTTATCTCCAAATATTATGGATTATTAAAAATACATATATAATAGAAATATATGATAATTAAATCATGTATTAAGTTTTTTATATAGATAAATCACAATCTATGTAAGAAGAACAACAAGTAAAAAAAGTCATAAAATACCCGAAAAACTACGCAATTAACAACAAAAATAGTGAAAATAGTGAAATATTGTTAACAAATGGGTAATAAGATAATATAATAATATAATATATGATATTATGAATTTTATTGTGGTTATTTTATAATCCAGTAACATGTTTAAAACCGTTATAAATGAGGTTAAAGTACATTCACCCTAAAGTAAAGACAATGTAAGGGATTGTGTCTCAATTTACATTCCATTGAGACTTATTTATTAATAAACACCAATTCACTTTAATTAGGTGTATATAATACAAATTTTCCTTTTAATGACATGATTCACTCAAAATTAATGTTATTTTATGTTTCACTTTGAACTATATCATTCAGTGTGTTTTAAATTAAAAATTGCCAAGTGGTAAAAGTAATCTTTGTAATATCACTTTCTTTTGTGATTGTTAAATTTCTCTTCCAACAATCATTTGATGAGGATAATTTTTATTTTATATTTAATTTATAATAAATATATATATTCTCATTCAATATATATTCTTATTTCTTAAATCATATACCATTGTAACATACGGTGTTAACTTTGATAGTTATTTGATTAACTAGGTAATTATCAATAAATCCATATCTTTTATTTTATACAGAAATTTGATAATTCATGTTATTCAATAATTAAATAAAATATTATATATATTAGTAATAATTTGGACATTATTAATGTTGGGTACATGTTAATTCAATCCCCTCAAAGAGTGTTTAGTCTCATAAGATGAATCAGTTTTCCAAATCAGAGTAGTTTAAACTATCTTGAGAATAAATCTTGATAGTAATGGTATCATGTTCCTGGTAAGCATAAAATAAAATAATTAGGCATTTCCTTTATTAAGAATTTACTTATTATTATTATCTATGTGATTTTTTTCTTTTACATATCTAATGATTCATTTCATTATCAGTTTATTGAATAAATGGCATGTGGTTCCATTATGTATTGTTCTCTATTGATTATGCCTTATCAAGATATTTATATGGAATGTGTGCTATGTTATTTACCTTTTCATGGTGATTATAATCATTGATTCATTGTTTCTTCCATTTTACTTACCCTTATTGAGAATTTGAGCTCACCCTTATTTTTCTCATTTCCCGAGTAATAAAGAATAAATATTTTAATAAGCTTTCAAGGATGTTATACATTTCATTTTATTATGTATCTTTTTTAATTATATCTTTCCAAATATAAAATGGGTATCATGTATATAATTTGGTTTTCAAAAATGGCTAAAAATTTGTTCTTTTTGGATTTTATTTCCTTGAAATCATGCCAATGCAATAAAGTAATGCACTGGATCCGGGCTTTCGGGGTTAGGGCATTAAATTTTAGTATTAATATTTTTATTTAATAAATATGATGTGTTCAATAGATTTATCCACATAAAATACCAAATTAAATTATTTTTCAACATTTTGTTTGGATATTATCATAAAAATTATAAGAATAATAAAACCTACAGTAAATAAAAAATATATTAACCAAATAAAAATGATTACATTTAGAGGATATATAATTAATATGATTATCCATTCTCAAAATAATTGTTTAAATATTAATAAATTGAAAATAACTTATTTTAAATAATTATTATGATTCTTTAAATTATAAATTTGTTTGAACTAATATTGGGAACAAATAACTTTCAAGAAGGATATTATTAAATAAAATTAGTTTTTCTTTATAATTTTTAATTTTTATTTAACAGACGCATTTAAAATGTTTTGAATTTTAATTTTATAAAATTAACCTCATTTTATAATTACACATATCAATATTATTCTATGAAGAGTTTTTGATAATGTTTTTAAGTTATTGACTTTTAGGTGAATTCTGAAAATTCAATTTATTCTAAAACCAAAGCGTTAATGACTATATTACCAATTAAATATAACATAAAACTTAAAAAATAGTTTTAATTTTAAAATATTTATTTTTTGAGTAAAAATAAATATTTAAAATACTATTATGAATTTTGAAAACCTATTTTAAATAAATTAAGTATTATTTTTCAATTAAATTATTTTTGGTCTTTTCTTTTAATTAAATATTCTTTCAAAAATTAAATTTTGTATTTTTTAAAAAACCAAATAAAATAAATTGTTTTATAATAAATAATTTTTTATAATTAAAATAAAATGAATTGATAATTTTATTCTATGAATAAAGTTTAATTTTAAAGATACACTTCCAAAAAAATGGGTTTTTACGCCGTACATGCGCTAATGTAAAAAATAATTTTTCTTTTATATAAAAATTTTATACGATAAAATGGATTTTATAATTGTAACTATTATATCCAAATTATATAATAAGTTAAATTTTATTTTTATAACACACCATGATTTTATTCTAAATTTTATTTTAAAAATAACATTCTGGCCTATAACATGTAGTGCATGCAACACCATACTTAAACCAACTATGAAATAATATTATTTAAATATGATCATTATAAAAAAGCTATTTAATTGGGTAATAGGAATAGAAGTATGAAAATTATGAAATATGTATATGTGTGTGTGTGTCCAAACAAATAAAAATTTGTTGATTAATTCTTAGGAAATAAGAACTCATTTTTTAGTAATGTCATTTTGTGATTCAAAAATAAGTTTTCTTCAAAAAATATTTTTTATTACTTTTTGTGAGTAAATATTATAATTAATTTCTACCAAATTTAGAAATTTTATTTAAAAAGTGGTATCATTTATAAAATCATCATGAAAATATTATCTTAGGGTGGAATTTTGGGACTTTTCTAAAAATATTTATTTTTTAGTGAATAGAAAAAAAACACAGATTTTATAGAAGACTACTTTTTTATTTCAAGTATTTATAGAGCCCCATTTTAGTTGAATTGATTTTAAAATTTCATTTATTTTATTTACTAAACATAACACAATTAATTTTATTTAAATCAATATTATGCATAATTCTGATATAAAAACATTTTTATACTTAAAATGCATTTTTATAAAAACTATTTTTCCATATTGCTTTTCAAGTTTATTTTAAATTTAATTTCTACAAAATATAATAATTAAATTTTATAAAATGATATTCATATTTGGAATCATCATTTTTAAATTTCAAAATGATTCCACTTTTATTTTTTATCATTATGAATAGTAACTTTTGTAAATTGTCAGTTACCATGGTAAGAGATAAAAAGGGTTAAAAGGGTTTATACTAAAATTATAAAGGTTAAAATGGCCAAAACAACATAACAAAATCCTATTTTATGGTCATATTTAGATTATTTATCATCTAATATTATAATTTGAGTCATTTTTGAGCTATTTGGACAAAGTAAGACATTAATACATTTTCATATTTTGGAAAATTCCTACTGAGTCCTCTCCCTCATTTATAAACGGACACCACATCTCCTCTCTTCACCATAATTAAATAAACTCTTATCTAATATATTAACAACCCAAATCTTTTCATAGTATACTTATACACATCGTATAGGTCCTGGTTTGATTATAATATCATCCTATGAAGATTTGGGGTATAAACCTAAGGAGGTTGTCCAAAGAGGAGGTATAGTTATTAACTGAGTGTTTCTTTTTTTTTCTTTTTTTACCTCCTTCAAACCCTCCAAAAAAAATTTATATAAAAAAATAAGTATACCCGATATAATTAAATTTTATTTTTTTTATTTTATAACACTTTTTCATCTAATTAGTCTTCTAATGCAAAATGAAAACATATTTCATGTGTATGTGTGGACTACCATCTCGCAAAGATAATGCATTTCATTTTTCATCATCGCCTTATATGGTTGGTCATAAATATGGATAAAAATGAAATAATATTATATTTATCATATATATGACATAATTTTGATTCTAGAAATATAATATATTATTTACCTTCTTACCCATCCATATGTTAAAAAATGATAACGTCGCTCATGTATAGGTGTGGACTATCACCTCCACTAAGCGATGTGGTTCATTTTTCATGTACTCCTTTCATGGATTATTCAAAATATATATATATATAATGGATATATATTGAATTTATATCATGATTAAAATTATAGATATTATGTAACCATGGTCAATATACAAAGATCGTAACTACTAAATCGAAACATACAAGAAAAATAAATTAGTTTTACACTTGAAATGATAATGATAATGAAAGATTATTAATGAATGAGTGATAAGATGTTATAATAAAACGATTAATAGTATTATAAGTATGAATGTGATTTTTATATACATTATAATAAATTTAATTTTATTATAATCTATGTTAAAATCACTTATGAAGAAAGTCATACATAAAGTATGGGGTTTTATAAATCAATTTTTTATTGGGTAATATAAATTATTTATCATCTATGTTATGCTAAGATTATGTCTTTAATGACATAGGAATATTTTAAAAATTATTTCCACTTATTTTATATGTATTTACATTTTCTACATAGAATGAATTCATTTGTTAATTCTCACATCAACGTTAGGATCTTTATAAGGGTTTCATATATCACTTTTATTTATATAAGACATATGTCATAATCACTACTTGTTTCATATATGTTTTGAATATAATTTACTATTGATATTTTAGGTCATGAATATATTATATTCACAGTTTTTTATTTTTCATTTGAATTCATTTCTTTCATGGGGGTTATGATTCAAAAGTTTCTACAGTAGTGAGAGTTTATTTCACAATATCATCATTATTCATGATTGTTTATATTTAAGTCTCTATTCATAGATTTATATGATATTTCTATCTTAAACCCTGTATATTTTCATATAATATAGTTATGTATATAAATTAAAATATTTACTTTCATTTTCATCTCTTTATGTACTCAAAATTCTAAAAAAATGTTTTAATGAAAACAATATTTTTTTCTATTCAGTCAGGAATATATTTCTTCTTTGTCTATATTGTATTTAAAATGTTTTCAAGAATTTTTTTAATACAATAAAATTAATTATTAAATTTATTTTTAGCCATGTTTTACATTATATAAAATGTTTAAAAGGAATCTTCTTATCATTATCCGAATGAGTCACTTTTCATCGAAGATGTGAATAGAAGTTTTTGTTTTATTGCTTACCACATGAGCTGATTATCCCATTGTCACAACTATTAATTGTCTTCAATATTACTTTTCATGTTTATATGTTTTTTTAAGAAATTTTTTTCCTAATATTCTAGAAATTATTAAATTTTAAACAAGTGATTTTAAAATGAAAAGGATGTTTTCCACAATAAATGTACCAATGATCTTTTAACTGTAATTTCATCCAAATCAACACACTTTGATGAATCTTATTCTTTACTAAAGGATATACTCTAATGATAAAATCCACTATATTAGTCTAGATATCTTATGATCATTTTCTCAAGTTGTTTTATATGGTAAATTTTAAACATTAAGTATTCTAGTTTTTTATATAAGGGTTTATATTTATTATATATTGAGTTTTTATTGATTCATTTCATATGATAAATTAATTATATTGGGTATGAATCCTTAATCGTATGTTTAGTATTTCTTGGTATAAGGCCTTGAATATATGATTACGATTCTGATATTATGCATTTTATTATTATGAAATCAGTTATTATTATCCATATGCTTTATTTGGTTGATACGTCATCCATTGATATATTCACCTTTAATGATATTAGTGATATAGAATATATAATTATTTTTTATATATGATATATTAATCATTTTTTATTTATTTTGTGATATCCTCTATTTTAAACTTTCTCTTACTGATCATCCAATCCCACCAATTATTTTTTTCCTTTCCCTAGGATAATAATAAGGGATATTGATTGATTCTAGGGTTATACTAGAGGAAATAATAAAGTTCCCACATGAATTTTAATTTTAATTTCATGTTTTAAAACATAATGTGAGAATCATGAATGTATATAGTATCCTAAGACTACTAAAATATTGGATCCTTCTGGATGTAATCTATTATATATTTTTCCAATATAGTAATATAACTATAGGCTCCTAGTTACTAGATTCGGGGTGTGATAGTTTGTATTAAAGGAAGCTTAGTAGGACCCTTGGGAACTTGATTTATGAAAATTGGATTAGAGAACAGAAGGCTACGATAGATTATATGGATAATACAACGTATATGGAAATATCATGTAGCTTTGGAAAAGTAGAGACTGTGTAATTTTCCTTGAAAATACTTCCCTATCTGAATACTAGAAAGTGGATACAGTTGTGTAACAGATGCATGTAGGGGTAAAAACTCTAAAAGGGGTGGATTGGGTATTAAATCAATCATAAATAGTGCATAATGACTATTCCTAAGGCTATAGACCTTGATAAACCCTCCTAGAGGATATGTTTGGGTTAATTCTCACTTTATTTATGAACCATTATGATGAATGAGAGGATAAAACCAACAGAAACCTATGATATGAAATAGTGACGTAAGATAAACCTAAAGTGTTATATGTTTATATGTCTAAGGATGAACATAAGTTTAAAGGTATAAATAAACCTTTTAGGCTCTATGTGATGGAATTTTAATATGATTAAGGATATTTTCAAATATATTTTTGGAAATACAACCATTTTTTAGTTTTTGTTTTTGTGAAAATGTTATTTCAAGGAGAATGATTATATATTTTTTGTACATAAGTTAAAATATATTGATAACCTTATGGTTTATATTATATTTGATGTAAATATAGTTAATTGTAAAAATTGGTTTATTATATTTTTGGAACATATATTTTATCATATATATTATCATGGGATTAAAAATTGATCTGGTGACTAAGCGATTAATTATATTTTTTAAGGAGTTCACTATTTCTCTAACGTTATATGATTAAGGTAAATGGAAATATATTTTTTCATAAGGTTTTTTAAGAATTTTAGTTGAGTCAACTCTTGGAAGCATATATGATGTTATTTTGGATTTATAGTGATTTATGTTATTTCTGGGAAATATTAGAATGTTTTAGAAATTATATGATAGGGAATATACATTTTTTGTATATGACTTTATGAGTGATTAATTTTATTAAGAGATTAATGTTAATTTGATATAAAAAATGTGATCAAATTATTCAAATTTTTAGGTTTTCTACTTGATCAAGAATATATTTAGTGATTTTTAAGGCCGAATACTTATGTAATGATTTAAGTTGAAATTTGGGTGTTATTTTTAAGGATATGGATATTATTTTTTTATCTCATCGTATAATCTTTTACTAATATTGCTAATTATATTATCTTGTGCGATCCATTTCAGTTTTAGATAGGTGGATCTTATATTTGATTAGAAGATTTTTTTAGTTCCCATGGATTGAAAACTAATAATTATCATGATGGTTCACATAGAAGGATGAAATTATTCTTATATAATTTGAATAAATCATGTACATTGTTGACAACCATACTTCAATGGGTAATTATAGTAACACTCTTCAAAATTATTCTAATATGGGTTCCCTATCTCTTGATTATGTTGATTTATTATGAGATAATTACATAGGCCTCCATTACTTTAGGCCTCCTTTAATTTATTATTTTCATTATTTATGTACTTAATATTACTTTGGTTAGTCATAACCAAAATTTTAATGTTCATGGTATAATGTATATCTGATTTTATTAATATATTATTTTTAGTTTAAAAGTTTATTAAAATTATGAAGATGAAATATCTTTAAGGATTGAATAATTTAATACCCTAATATTTTGGTTTATATTTTCATTTAAAAATAATATTACATTCGATAGTGTGTAGCATAAGAAACATTGATCTTAAACAAACCATGAAATAATATTATTTAAATTTGATCATTATAACTTAAATATTAAATTGGAAGGTATGAAAATGATTAAATATATTATGAAATATATATATTAATTTCCTAATCAATACAAATTTATTAACTGATTCTTAGTAAATATAGACTAAATTTTTAATAAATCCATTTTATGATTCAAGCATTTGTTTTTCTTTAAAAATGGTTTTTATTGATTTTTTTAGTGTGAATAATATAATTAATTTATACCAATTTAATAAATTTTATTTAATAAAAATTATATTATTTTTAAATTTGAAGATAAAAATTAATTTTAGATGAAATTTTTTCATTTTTATAAAAAGATTGATTTTTCACTGAAACCCATGTTTCCGTCAGATTTTGAAATTTTATTTTAAAAGTAATTTCATTGACATATAGTAATTGAGTTTGATAAAATATAATACAAATTTTTAATCATAATTTATAAATTTGGAAATGATTCTACTTTCATTTTCAGTCATTATGAATAGTAACTTTGCTAAAAAGTCAGTTACAGTGGTAAGAGTTAAAACATGTTAAAAGGGATAAAACTAAAATGATAAGGGTAAGAATATGATAAAATAAATTCTAAATACTATTTTAGGGTCATAGTTATACCCTATAACATCTATTATTCATATTTGAGTCATTTTGGAGCTATTAAGATTGAATAATACATTAACATATTTTATTCTTATGAAAAATTCTAAGTGGGTCCTCTCCCTCGCTTATATGAGGACACCACCTCTTTTATCTTATAAAAACTTCATGATCCTATTATCTCATCCAATACCTTCCAAAACAGATTTTTAAAATCCATACCCACGTCCTAGAGGTCATTTTATGATGGTAACACCATTCTAATAAGGCTATTGGTATAAACGTAAGAAGTTTTTCTAAAGAAGAGGTATTGTTCTTAACCGAGTGTTTTCTATTTATTTATTATTTGTCTTTATTAAAACCTATCAAAACCATGTTGATATATTAAAATAATTTTATATCATATAATAAAATTTTATTATCTTCATGGTATATCCCTATTTAATCTACTTGTCTTTATAATTTAAAATGAAAACATCTTTCATGCTTATGTGCGGACTAATGCCTCTAAAGATGATGTATTACATTTTTCATTATAGCCTCTTGTGGTTTATCATAATGATGGATCCAAATTAACTAATAGGATATATATCATATTCATTAAATAATTATGATTCTATAAATATCATTTATCATTTATCTTCTTTCCCTTACAACCATTAAAAATGATAATGTCGCTTGTGCTTATGTGTTGACTTGCACCTCCAATAAGTGATGTGATTCATTTTTCATATCCTCATTTTATATATGATTATAAATATTTATATAATTAATATATATATGATATTTATATCATAATTAATATTTTTAATTTTACATAACTGGTATTAAAATCCAAGGAACATGACTGAAAAAATGAAACATACATAAAAATGAAGTATTTAACACTCGATATGAAAATGATAATGAAATATTTCTAATAAATGAGTGATATGATGTTATAGTTCAACATTTATGGTGTTATAGTAATTAATATTATTCTCTTATATAATTATAGTAAATTTCAATTTATTATACAAAAGGTTAAAATTACTTATGATGTCGGACCTAAGGTAAAGGGTTTTATACCTCAATTTCTTTTCATTGGGTTTTATTAGTTATTTGTTGTATATGTTATACTATTATTATATGTGTAATGAAATATAAGTATTTTATGTTTTATTTACATTTTATTGTCTATTTGTTTTACACATAATCACTTTATTGAAAAATTCTCATTTTAACGTTATGATCCTTGTAAGGGTTTCTCAAATAACAATAATCATTTTTGATACATATGTCATATTCACCACTTATTTATTTTGTGTGGTGCATATACATCTAATTTTATATGTCATATCATGAATATATTTATATTCATGATGTTTAAATTTTCATTTTATGTAATTTCTTTCATGAGGTTTACGATACAAAAGTTACCACAATGCTAAGTGTTTATTTCACAATCACATCCTTATTCATGATTATTTATGTTTAAGTTTCCATTAGAGGAATTATATGATATTCTAATATTAAAACCCATATATTTTATTATAATTTGGTTATTTATTTAAATTAAAATTTATCCATTAATTTTCCTCTCTTTAAGTTCTCAAAATTTTGAAATAATGTTATTAAAGAAAACTGACGTTGTTTTTGAATTCAATCAGGAATATTTTTCATTCATTTCCACGTTTCATTAAAATGTTTTCAATAATTTTTTTATTATTTAATTATTTAATAAATAAATTATTACACATGTTTTACTTACTATAAAAAGTTTTAAAAGTAATTTTCTTTTCTTTTTCTTAATGAGGCACTTTTTAATGAAGGTGAGAACAAAACTTTTGTTTTAATGTTTAACACATGACTAAGTTTTCTCACCATAAAAAACATTATTTTCCTTGGATATTAATTTAAAAATTTATATGGTTCTTCTAAATGAAATCTTTCTTCTAATATTTTTTATATTTTTATGTTTTAAATAATTGATTTCGAAATGAAAAGGGTATTTTCCCCAAAAAAAGTTTTAGTGATATTTTAAAAGTAATTTCATTTATGTCAACACCATTTGATGATTCTTATATTTGACTAGGGGATATTACATAATTATAATATCCTACAAATTACTCTATATTTGTTAGAATCATTTTTATCTATTTTATTAATGGATAAAATCATAAAAATTTCATATTCTTGTTTTCAATAAAAATGTTTATATTGATTTTGTATTGAATTATTGTACATTACTTTAACTTGATGAATTCATTAGACATAGTAAGTGAATGGGTGGGACCAAAAATATATTACCCTTAAATGCATTAGTTGGTATCATGAGACAAACTAGTCTAGGTATTTGGTTTATGCATTTCTAATTGGATACTATGTCTTGGAACGAGGCCTAGAAGATAAGTTTTTGATGTATTAGAAAAAGGACTTGATGGTATGATTTTGATGTCTAATATTATAAATTCAATAATTTTAAAATCAGTTATTGTTGTCCATGTGATTATTTATGTTGTCACATCATCCTTGGATATATTCCCCATTTATGAAATTACTTATATAGAATATACTATTATTGTTTGCGTATTCCATATTATTTATTCTTTATTTATTTTATAATATCTTATGTTTTACACTTTACCTTACTATGAATCTGTTCTCACCCTTAATTATTTTTTCCTTTCCATGGGATACCAAGAAGGGATATAGAAATGATTCACGGGATATAATATTATAAATTATAATGTTCTCACTTGAATTTTAAGTTTTATTTCATATTTTAAAATATAATGTGAGAATAATGTATGTATTTAGTCTCCTAAGACTATAAAACTATTGGATCCTTCATGATATGATATATTATACCTTATTCCAATGTATTCATTTAACCACCATATTTAGGTTACTTTATCCAGGGTGAAATATTTTTATGAACACAAAGGATAAATTACATAGGAAAAAACTAATTGTAGTGGTAAAATATAAAATAGTAAAAGTAAAAATTTTATGGGTAAAGGGCTTGGAAGAAGTTAAAAACATGAATATAATTGATTGGTGGAGGGATAATCTACCTTATACCCTTACCTAATCCATGATTTTTCATTTTTGGTTCCATTAACCTTGAATAATGTATTGTCATTATTGTAATGTAAATGTTATTTATAAAAAATGTCATTCCCACCACTTATAGATGGGGATTTACCCCAACCATTAAAGGAACTAGAAAATTTAAGTTTATACATGAATAATTTATATTTTATATTATATTATAATCCTAATTAACATTCATAAGCATCTGGTAATAAAGAATTAGCCTAAGACCTCCATTTCCATGGGATTCTCCAAGGAAAATTCATTGTTCTCAACGTGAGTACTCATTTTTTTAAAAGATTATTTATTTATATATCAATTTTTCAATTATAAATTTCTAATTAATATATATTTAAATAACTATTGGTTATATATTGAATTTTATTGTGATGAGTGAATGATCATTAACCACCTTACTTCTTTTCCCTAAAGGAAATATGAAAACATAAATCATGAGTTTGTGCAAACTATACCTCCATAAAAAACATGTTTTTTTTAATTACCGCATTTCTTGTATGGTTCTAAGAATGATTTTTGTGGTTAAATATTATTTTTATGAAATTTTTTTTTAATAAAAATTGTACAACCTATTGATAATATGAAAAATAAACAACAATTTTAATTTTAACTCTCTAAAACTAGTATAAAAAGAGGAAAATGTTATATTCATTCTAAGTAATAGATTTATAGAAATTATATTAGACTTTAAATTATTTATGATTGTTATAAATCACACTAATAAACTCTAAATAATTTCATTTTACTTATTTTATATTGATATTATAAATAATACAGTTCATAACCATCCATTAATTAAAAGTAGGTTCTTGTTTGGGTCAGTTTGACCACCCTCTTAAATAATGAAATAAAAAATATCATGGATGAATATGAAAACATGAATTATTATAACATATTATAAAAAGATTAATTGGGTTTTTTATATTATTATTTAATGGTAACACTAAAATACAACTTGTTCAAAAAGATACCAACGGTTGTTTGTTAAAGAATCACTTGAACATGTTAATCATCGAGCTCGTATTTAAGGATCATAACAATACAATCCCATAATAATGTAATTATATAATTATAAATAAAAACAAAGAATAAATTATATTACATTTAATGGCCTCATAATTAAGAAATTTTGGATAACAATGAATACCAGCAATGCTATTATGAAACTAGTTCAAAATGATCAAAATTACTCACACCTAATATTGATAATAGGTAAAAACTAACTATACTAAAGGTAAAAGAATAAATATAAATGAGTATAAATTCTAAGATTGATGAATAAGTTTATTAAATTATTAATTATGATAGTTATTCTTGTTATACATTAGGATGTTGTGAATTCATGGAAATTAAGATAAAAGGTAAGGGTTTTTTTATCTCAATTTTTTTTATTGAGATATGAATCAAATTCACCACTTGTTTATTATTTTTAGTCTATTTATTGGACATGGATTTATTTTTTCATTAATTTCACGAAATATGGTGTATTTATAAAGTTATCTTAAGATCTAACTTTATGGTTTTTCAATTCCAAATAAAATGATGATGTGAGGATAATTTTTAACTTCACTCCCTTCATTGAGTTAAAATGATTCTTTTTGAACTTCTTTATTCCAAGATTTGATACCTTGAACTCTAATATTTTATTTAATGTTCATTTATATTTATATCTATGTATAATTCCTTCCTAATTTCCATTATTTTACCTGAATGGATTTTTTACACAAAATGTATATCATTCCTGAGAATAATTTGCATCCCCTTTAACAACAGTTTCCTCTCCTTGTCCATAATTTACATTCCCTAAAATGTTCTCCCTTTTAATTAGAAAAATAATTATATTTTATCTCATTGAAATTAATTTTCCTTATAATCTTTAAAAATGATTTGTACTATCATTTTTCTGATGTGCTATTTCAATAAATGGACTTTTAAAACCTAAAAATGGACCTTCGAAAACCACACTCATTACTTTTGGGTTATACATTATCTTTGTTTTTATCCCTTTTGTCTATATTATTCTCATTAATTTATTCTATTTGTTTTATATATGTTCCATATATATATACCTAGTTTACTATAACCTTTTTTTGAATATAATACCTGTTTTTAGAACCCTTGTAAATTTAAACTTTTAAGTAATCCTGACTTAATAGAACTTTCTGATTTCTTATTTCATAAAATGTGTCACCTATAAAAAATAACCATGATTACATTATAAAAAACCTAATTATATTTTATAAAATAATATTATTTCAGTTTTATTCTAAATATAAATTTTCATATATTTCCTTCTTTAGTGATCCTATAAACATTTTAAAAAGTGTCATCTATATGATGCATTTTTATTCTTACTTATCCTTGATCCTTCTCATGAATTTTCCTAAATTATAGCTCAATGTTCAAAAAATATATTTAAATATTAAATTATTAACAAAAAATAATTTAATTTATTCTTCTCTTCCTAATCCTTATGATATAGCCTTCGATTATGATTTTGTGACAAGATTATAAAACCCACTTCTTTCTGAGGTGTTTTCTCATGCTTGTGCTTTTTGAATGGTTTTTACATATACATAAAGTGTATGTATGTATATATTTATAGTTTAACTAAGTTATGGGTGGGGTTAGAATTATATATACCTCTAATTCATTGGGTATTTTTTTACCACATGAGACACCATTTTTGGTTCACATTTTGTTAGCCTAAGCACACTATGTTATATGATGGGATGCCCAGAGTTGTATAGCCCTCCAATAAATTGGGTAAATCTTTATATCTCATAAGATGTAATTTATGGGATTAGTTAGTGAACCTAATACAATATGTGAATTTTTTCACATTGTTTATAGTAATGGGGAGTGAACTCAATATATTATGTGACTTTGTTCACTATATTTATGGGAATGGGTAGTGAACCCAATCCACTATGGGACTCTATACACCATGTTTATGGGAATGGGGAGTGAGTCAAATCCATAATGGTCATATACCAATTATGATAATCATAGAAGTGATCCTTGATTTGTGCTTATTATTTTATGTTTTATGCAGTTTCCACATATTTATAATTCCATAATTATATGATATGAATTACTTATGCCATGTTTCCATGAATATATCATGATCTTATATCAAAGTAAATGTTTATTCTTTTGAGATTACATGTATTTCCTTCATAATTTATGGACAACTCTACTTTACCTATGTTATTTGGGAAAATAAATTTCTCTTGTGTTCATGTTTTCTCATATCATTTTGATCAAACCTTTTTTGATGTGTTGACAATTTTTCCCTTAATGAGTTTTTAATCATACGCATTTCTTATGTTTCCATTCCCCAGGTTATGAATATAATTATAAATTATGAGAAATTTCTAAAATGGATTCTAAAATAGTTTTATTATAGATAATGGTTCATATGTTTTTAAAATAAGTTTCTTATGTAACTGTTCTTCAAAGACACTAAACCAAAATGATCTCTGAGCCATGTGTGATAATTGTGTGATATAATGTCTAACTTATGGTAATGATGTAAATTAAAGATATGATTATCTCATTTTGGAATATTTTGAATCATAGAAGTGTTTATATATTTTTAAGTAATGTTTGGGTTAATATTAGATAACATTATTGAAACCTCAAGGGATGCATATATATATATATAATATCATGAAATTTCAGTATTTTGTTTGCTATGTATTTTTCCTTGAAATGGAATACCTGTTTGGATACTACTTGTGGATACAGGATCTAAAAGATATATACCTAAGTTTAATAACCCTAAAAATGGAATGTTTCAAATTGACTCAATTTTCACCGAGTGCATTAAAAATAGGTCAAACATCACACCTAGCATGACCCTATTGGGGGATATATTTTGGTTAATTTCATTGCCTTTATAGGAATATGAAGGATTAATTATGATGAGGAATTATGTTAAATAGTATAAGATACCCCAACCTAAAGAAATATTGATTTAACCTAGAATTATTTCAATTGATTTGAAATCTAATGTGATGGTTTTAATCAATAATATATTTCAAGGTTGAGTTTTTCATAAGATAATTTATGGTAATTCTCTTATAATTTTAGTTATTCATCACTCTCATTAATATATTTTTGTTTTTGTAATGGATATAACTTGAAATAAATGAGTAAATATGGGTTCGAGGGAATGTATGATGATTACATCAATGAAAAACCCTAAAAAATGGGGGTTGAAGTGAGTCAACTTGTGATTATATCAAACCATCTATCCTGAAATATGATTAACAACATGTGAATAGTTAAAATCCAAAAAACCAAAAAAGATAAGTATGGGGTGTCATGGATGTTTAGGTGACAAAGATGGTGAAGGAAATAATTTTTAATTCCTTCATGTCAAAAATGTGGGAAGAGGCACCTGACAGAATATTTCAAAGGAACTACAAGTTTTTTGAACTATGGTAAAGGAGGGAATTGAGAAACAAGATTCATAGGGGGAAAGGAGAATTCAGTTAATAATATGGGTGTAAATAATGTTCTCTGTAAGGATCCACAAAAATATTTTGTTTTATATGTGATGAATTTAGTAACTATGAAAACTAATGTACTAATACAAATAATTAAGGTGACTTTAACGACCCAAGCATAATGTACATGTAAATTTCATTTCTTTTTGGAGAATACTTAATATATTACACAAATAGACGCCTAAAGACTATATTTGTTTAGTGTCTTTAGAAAATCAGAAATCATTCTTCTAGTTTGTTGAGGTATCTTCAGCATCTCCCATAAAGATCTTTACCATTAGTTTGCCAATCTAAAACCTTTCTTCATATCCTGGGAAAAAGAAACATAAACAGGGCGAGCTTAAATGCTCGGTAAGGGTAAGCATGGAAAATAGCATACAAAAGATAAACATAAGAACATAAAAACATGAATATATCTTTTGAATATCAAAATATTGAGTCATAAAATAAATCATGGTTGTACATAAGGAAAAAATCATAAATAAACATGAACCATTATAAAATATCATTGCATAAAACATGGAATTGTGTAAAATAAATAAGCATATAAAATAATTTCCATATTAGACAAGGTTCATTACCAAGACCATTATAGAAGAAAAAATCAATTACTTAACCAAGTTCAATCCTTCTTCCATACCTGTACTACTGAATCGTAGTTACATTCCATTTCATCCTTGTATTACTGAACTAAATATACTTACTATTTCAGCTTTGTATTACTGAACTGGATATTCTTGTTGTTTTATCCCAACATTGCTAAACTAGATTTACTGGCCATTCCATCCATTTCTATCTCATGATATATAAATGTTTACCCAGATAATTTGAGGTAGATATAGTTCCCACCCATCACATAATGATAACCATACATTTGTGTTCTATAAAAAAATATAAATCATTCATTATAGCATAACCTAAAGAACAAAATGGTTTTCTAAAACATCATTCCATCATAACATAATCCTTTTAAAATAAATGTATTTCATAAATAGAATTCCATCATAAACATAATAAAAAAATAAGAATAATAGAGACAATATACTTGAAACCAATCATTAATTTTGGACGGAAACTAATTTTGATAAAACACTTTAAATTTATTCTTGAGTAAAATATCATTTCTTCTTCAAAAACATTTTCTTTTCTCAAAATGCCATGAAATTATAAAATAAAATATTTTAATTGAAAATAAACTTGAAATAATGTAAATTTATCTTCATGTAAATAAGTTGTTATGAAAGTGTAAAAATATGTGCATGTTGTATAAGTAAAAAAACGTTATCCTCATACTTTTGCATGAAAAGTCAAAAAAAGTACCTCGAATCGAAAAATGACAAAAGATTCATTTCATACTATTTAAGAGAAACTCACCAAAGGGTAATATTAAATTCAAATAATTTTCAAATAAAATATATAATATTACATACTTTGGAAACATGGACATAGATGAAAAATATACCCCTGTAAATACTTACGTATAAACAATCACATATAATAATGAGATTGAAAAATTATCTCTTACCTTAGGTCTGATATTCGTTGAATGTATCCAAACCTCATATATAATGATTTAAATAAAGTCATTGACTTATTACTTAATTATAGTTATTTTTATGATATCATATATGGTCATATAATCATCCATTTAGTAATAATATTTCATTATTACTCGTTATTCAGGTATTAACTGTTTAATGTTCTTATGCATGTTTTGTCGAAAACGTTCATGTTCCATGATCGCGTTGTCAAGCGCGTCAATTTAGTTGTTTAATTTTGACTAGAATTTATACAGTATAGCAGCAACCCTAGGTCGTCTCTCGATGGAGCCTTAGACCATTAATTTAAAAAAAGTGTTTTGATTATGGAAGTGTAAGGTGAATTAGGTTTTGTAAAACCTAGGGGTTTTATGATTAATGATGAAAATAGGAAATGAAAGCGAAAAAACAAAGTAGAAATGAACAAGATTGATTAAACATGATCAACCCGGGGAAGTCTCGTGATTCTCATCCTTCATCACTTCAAGGGATAGGGTTTTGATCTTTTAATCCCTGGTTTGTAACACCTAGAACCAGAATTCTAATGAGTTTATACTAGGATACCTTCTAGGGTTCAGTCAAAAACACATAATAATTCACCGGACACCGCCAATGATTGGGTGATTTGTGTTCGACATCATAACCGAAACTCACCAAGGAAACACATGAAGAATTCGATGTGATGTCCTGGTTTTCAAGTTATTTCATTGTGATACAATGACATAAATGTGCATGATCTTGGCAGTGCTTATGTGAGTTCAATTTACCAATATGAACCACACAAATACCACAATTGAGTGAGGGAAGAAAAGGGGATGAACGGTTTGTGAAACATCACATGAAAGGGTACCCTCAAACATGATCATTTGAGTTGAGTATAACATACCAGTATATAACTCAATTAAATAAAAATAGTGGATGAGAAAAAACAACATACAACCTGGAATTAAAAAGATCATTCAAAATAATACAACTTTGAAGCTCGGGATTACATCACATTCCTCCCAGGGTGATCACAAGGGGTTTAGAAACCCATGGGAGAGGAAGAAGAAGAAGATGTTGAAGTAGAACTTCCCATAGCCTCCATAACTTCAAGAGATGTTGAGAAGACTCCTTGGGGACTCCAAAATGGCAGCACCTTGCCTCCTGTCCGAACTTGCAAATGAGGATCCCTTGGTGCCCTTTTATAGGAAAACTGCAAGGTGGTTTTAGGCACACAGATTTCATCAATCCACTTTTACCATGTGTTTCGGTCATCAGACAGCCTTATCTCGCTTTGGAGAAAATAGAAACGCTGTAGACCTACCTATTTACTGTCTCCACCAAAAGTTTGGAACCATTTGGAAAACAACAGCTCAAGATATTGATAAAATACAGAACACCACATTTGACTTGGTCCAAATTCGATGGCTTGGACAGATCAATTTGGATGGGCCCTATAGAAGCCGAATCAGGATTGTGTTCCTTAATATGAAATGTAGCCTATTAAATTAAGGACAGGACCACAAAATATCATCCCATTTGAATGAAAATATTTTGTGTACTATGCAAAACCGTGTACAGATGTCCATGGATCCATGCAATTTTGGCCCATTTTTCTTCCACTTCGTCAAGGGCCCTCCAAATCACCTCCACCTACATTGAAATAATAATAAAAAGTAACATTTACCATTATAATGTTGATTAAAATTTATTAAATGATTAAAACATAAAGTAAAATTTATTATTATATTTTTAATATTCATTACAAAACTAGTTTAAAACAGCGGTGTAAGGGTGGAATAAAGCAGTGAATCGTGGTACGATCACACCCCCACACCTAAACATTTTCACTCCTGGGAAAATTCACATATACAAATACAATGATGCATATATATATATATATATATATATATATTTCCAACATCCTAAAGATTTATCATTTGAGTAAATTTTATTGAAAGTAAATCGATCAATGCACGAACCACACCAAGGAGTTCTACCTAGTGAAAATAGAAAAAGATGTCTCATAAATCATATCATAGAGAAATTCAAAAAGATTCATGATACCCAATTGATCGAGGAATTCAGAAGTAAACCATGACACTAACTCTCCATGTGTGTGTGAAAACCATTCCATTCTCTTCTTTTCACTGGCTATCCAATAAATATATGTTATTTTAACATTTTTCATCTTAAATGATTTTTTCACCGAACTTGTCCTACATCTTTTGCAATCATATTTCCAGACCCACTCATTTAAGAATTCCCAGAAGTCAAACCATAAGATCCCAACCTAGATATCCCCATATGCTGCACATTTCATCACTCCCCTCATTTTTTTTAAGTTACAATTAGAACAAATCTCACACTCATCTCTCAACCCTTGCTTGATCTCCTCACGACACTAATTGCAATAGTTATAACAAGATCAAAGGTTTATGAGGAGTGGTTTTTGACCTTCCCAAGACACAAAAAAAAAATTTGAGGGCGTACAATAGTCGGACAATAGGTACACATGCATAGGTCAATCTGGTACAGTAATTGTCACGACCCGTCCTCGGGGCTCGTGTCGTGACTACCCCAAGCCCGCCTTCCATAGGCCAGGGGCTGGCGACTAGCACCAAGGCGTAAATCCCAGAAAAAGGGAGGGCATTGCCTTTGTAAAGTAAACAAAAAACACCACAGAGTAAGAAGGCAGAAGTAAACACTAAGTAAAAACGGGTACAACAGTAATTGCGGAAAAGTAAAGGGGGCCGGAAACACAAGCCCAACTGTAAAGTACCACTGAAAAGGGGAAAAACAGCAACTGAAAGAAAAACCTGCAGCGTCGAGCAGTCCTCTGGAAGCCCCACCTGAAGGGTGGGTACAGATAGCCTCCATAGCTCCTCGGTCCAACCTTCCGCTCCGAGTACACCCCGCCCAGTGGTCCACCTCCAGGTATCGTCCTGCTCCGCCAACCTCGACCACGATCAGCGTTGTCCATCGTCTGCAACCAACACAACGTAGTGCGGGCATAGCCCGTGAAGGGGTGAGTATAAGCTACTCAGTAGGGACCCCGAGACCCCCTAAGGTCTCCCAGAATCCACAAAGGATAAACCACAAAGGAAATATACAATCACGAAGTAACATCTGACACGTCTTAGGTATATGCCCATACATGTACCTAAGTCATCAATTCTTGCTCGGCTCCAACATCCGAGCTCATATACAACCCAGTCCACACAGGAAAGCAAAATGTAAATCCACACAGGATATAACAACACAATCCACATAGGAAATAAAAATGTAAAACCACACAGGATAGCACAACACAATCCACATAGGAAAGCAAAACGTAAATCCACACAGGATAGCACAACACAATCCACATAGGAAAGCAAAACGTAAATCCACACAGGATAGCACAACACAATCCACATAGGAAAGAAAAACAGGATTCAGCTCACACAGGATATACTTCTTCGTAAGACGATAGAGATGATCAGATGTAGCCATTGATTCATCTAAGCCGTCGGACCCACAAAGGATCGGTAGGTTCTAACCCCCGCAATGACCCACATAGGATCGATCATGAAGTTGAAACCATAGCTATTGGGAAACTCCTCTCCATCAAGTACAGTGGTTATGCCGCTACAACCAAGCGCTTCCCTCTAACCTTGGACTGCTGTAGTACCCCACCTATCGAGTACTGTGGGCCTGCTGCTACACCAAGTGCTTCCCACCATGGGTCTGCTACTACAACCAAGCACTCCCCCTCATAGCCTCTAGAGGTACTCCTTCTGTTGAGTACCACGGTTCAGCCGCTACAACCAAGCGCTCCTCCGTCGTGGGTCTGCCGCTACAACCAAGCGCTCCCCCATGCTGCTACAACCATGCACTCCTCCATTGTGGGTCTGCCGCTACAACCATGTGCTCCCCCTCATAGCCTCCAGAGGCACTCCTTCTTTTGAGTACCGCGGGTCTGCCGCTACAACCAAGCGCTCCTCTGCCGTGGGTCTGCTGCTACAACCAAGCTCTTTCCACCGGGCTATCCGTAACACAACGAGTTGTTCGATCAGTAGTCGTCAAGTCTCAAATGGCTCTAGGGTTTCCGCACACAGCATGCTCGTTCCGGGAGGGTCCACTCCATGAGCCAAGAGGTCGATGCATCAACTGACTTGTAGTCCGGAGTTGATGTATCCCAAGATGTACCGTAGTGGTCACTGCCGAAAACACGGAGGATTCCCGTACTGTTTTCATCATCGTCACAGTCGCAGCCAGCTCTAGGATTCTTGCACACAGTAAGCTCGTTCGGGAGGGTCCGCTCCACGAGGCTAGAGGCTGATACATCAACTGACAAATAGTCCAGAGTTGATGTATCCAAAAGTTCCGTATCGTCAACAGGAACTCAACGTCGCAATCGGTGCATCAATCGGACTCCCGGTCTAAGAGTTATTGGCTTTTTCGTCCCAGGGGCCCGGTTGGTTTTTAAGGAAAAACCAACCCGACCGTACTCCACCTACGTCCAAACCTCAGGCGGAGTAAGCCAAAAGATCTGTCTCACTTAGAGGAATTCAACACGACGGCACATCAATCTGACGTCCGAAGCTCAAGATATGAGTGTTTCCGCTCCGAGGGCCCGGTTAGTTTCGTGTACGAACCAACCCGGCCGAACCCAAAGTATTCCAAACCCTTAAGTGTGATATACCAAAACGACCGCCTCGATCCAAGGATCGCATCGCCGCTGACGGCGCGTCGTTCATAGGTCCGTAGCTCATGTTATGAGCAAAAGACCGAAAAAGGTCTGGAAACGGGGGGTCTGGGCCTGGACCGACCTGACCCAACCCCCCTGGGTCGGCCCGAACCGGGTTGACCCGACCCGGGTCCGGGTGAAACCCGATTGGGTACGACCCGGCACGGCGGGTCGCCTCGGTTCGGTTCGGCCGAGCGGCCGCGCGAAAGAACCGCAGCCCCCGCGCGGGGGCCGCTCCACTTTGCCCGGACGTAGCTTGAGCCGCGTCCCGCCTCCCGGTTCCACACGGCCGCAGAACCGTCTCGCCGCCGTGACTTCAGCCGCGATGGGTTTTGCCGGTGGGGCGCGCCGGCGGAAGCTCCCGCGAGCCACCGGACGCGCTCTGGTGGTCCGTTTTGCGTGCGGTCTTTTCCAGTCATCCTCGCAGGATCCGATCTTCACTTTAAGGCCCTCAAATCACCCTTGTGGTCCCGTTTGCCATCGTCCGCTGTTCCGCACACCAATGAAAAACTACGGAGGGTTGTCGGGCAGTGTTTGTTTGGCCCTCACCCTCCGCATTAGGTGATAACAATCAGGAAAATAATGATCAACACATGAAAACACAACAAGATACAGTTTTAATAAATTAAAATTGCACTTTGATCCCAGCTCTTTGTTTTTTGAAGGAAACAACCATGGGAATAGAATATTATTTTCAAATAAAATCCCTACCTCGCTATCACCGTCGGATGCGAGTTCGTCGCGGAATTGACCGTCGCGGTAGGAGGATCGTCGCATCGCAGAAGGGCGTCGCGTCGTCACAAAAGGGAATCGCGTCGTCGATATCCGAGATTTAAAGAAATCACACGGATTTAATTATAACAATTAAATCCAAGTTGAGGATAAAAACCACAAAGGAATTAAAAGGACCGCAAGCTCTTACCTCAACGGACAATCGAAGATTTGTCGTGGAAGAAACGTCACGGAGGGAGAATCGTCGGCGTCACGTCATCGATCTCTGGGGGCCTGGCGTTCTCTGCGTTCTTCGCATTCTTCGCATTCTTCACGTTCTTCGCGAAGGAGGAGGAAGATCTTTAGAGATTCTCCAAAGGTTTAACACAACATTCCATAAGAAGGTGTGTTGGCCTTATTTTATTAACATGCCAACAAAATGAAAACGTGTTAAGAAACGAACAAAATTAATTCATAGAATTAATTTCAATGAACTTAACCGCCCAATTAAAAGGAGTGTTTAATAGTTTAAGAAACGCCCCAGTTGACTTTCATTTAATAGGGGTTTTCGCGGGTGCGTTACTTAGCGGAAAAGAAACGATGGGGATCGTGTGGGCCCCACCTCACAAATATCCTACCAAGAGGGTAGGATATTTTTTGGGTTCCACCATATCTGCTTCATCTCAGCTTAAGAAGATTTAAGTGGCTTTAAGCGGCTTTAAGCGGCTTCAAGTGAAATAAAATAAATTTGTCGTACCACATTATTTTATTTCTTAACTTAAATCCCAAAAATTAAAAGCCACACCCGAGCAAACGCAACTCTGGATGAGGCATTTCTAAGCAAATATCGGCGATGTGATTCCACTGATGCCCTCGGAATTCAATTTCGAGCACCGGTTCAAACGTTAGAAAAACCTGCTCGTTCTTTCATTGAACGTACCCGAGCCAAACTTCGGAAAATGATTTCGGGCACACCGAGCCTCGGAATCACGTGCCGTCAGAAACTGCGTTCTTGTAAAATTCTAAAGAAAATTAAGAAAGAAATTTCCTTGAAATTTAAGGGTCTTTACATCACTCCCACCTCAGGGCATTACGTCCCCGTAAAGATACATCATAAACTAGGGAAACAAATGTGGGTACTGAGCACGCATCTGAGCCTCCCACTCCCAAGCGCTCTCCTGGAGGTTCTCGTGCTGCCATCTGATACGCACTATAGGAATCTACCGTCCACATAGGACCCACTCCTATTGATCCTCGATCTCCACTGGGGTCTCCGCAAAAGTCACCCCATCATCAACGTCTATCTCCCCATGGTCAATGATGTGCGTCGGGTCGTGCACGTATCTCCTCAGCTGAGATACGTGGAAGACGTCGTGCACCCGGTGCAACTGAGGTGGTAGAGTTAGGCAATAGCCACCTCGCTGATCCTACTGAGGACCAGGAATGGTCCGATGAAGCATAGAGACAACTTGCCACCTCGGCCAAATCTCTGTTAACCATGTCAAGGTGAGACCTGCAAGAAGACGTGGTCTCCATCCTTGAACTCTAGTGGCCTCCGCCTCCTGTCAGCATAAGACTTCTGTCAGCTCTGAGCTGTCCTCATTCGCTCCTGGATGACCTGGACCTTCTCTGGTCCTTCAATAGCTACTGATATTTCTTCTTTGCCGATAAGAGAAATCTGGTCTCATCCCCTGGATGAACCATGTTCTTTGTCTAATACAGTCAATCCTGACATGGATGATACTATTCCATACCAAGGATGACGTCATAAGGCCTCGACGCTACTACCAAGAGATCCAACTGTTACTCTGACCTCCAAGTATTGAGTCACACTGTCGGCATCAGTGTGTGGTCACTGGGTCCCCTCCAGTAGGTATCTCAAAGTGAGGGTCAAGTCAACAGTTTTTAAACTAGAACCACTTAGTAACAACTAAAAGAGAGGACAGGAAGGTAAACGCCACAAGAAAAGTGTCTTTTATTACTGCAGATCAAAGTACAAAGACACAAAACATCTAAAACAAACATGAACATCTCTAGAAGCAACATAAACAAAAGTCTCCAGGTCTGGAGCTAATCCTGCTCCTGTTCATCTGCTCACGGAGCTCCATGATCGTAGGCCTCAGCTGCCTGAAGCTGAGCTCTCCCATGTCCACCAGCTCCCTGTGGTTGTGGTGGACCTCCTGGTGGTGGTGGTGACAACACCTCGAAGCGTCGTCCACCTCCAACTGCATGGCCAGCTCCCCTGCCACGGCATCCTGCTCCATGCGATCCACCTCGGTCGAACCTATGCCTCTGCCTGGGAGGTCCTTTGTTCATCTGCTGGTCATCCGTATGGCGGGTCGGACAGTCACGAGCCATGTGACCAACCCCGCCGCAGGAGTAACACTGTCCGCTCATGGTAAGTCTTTGTCCACCCCGGGTGCCTCGCACAATCGATCGTGTGTCACGTGGTCGACCACGGGTAGGTCTAGTCCTCTTGGACCCCTGCGTCATCTATCTACTGCCTGCTGCAGAAGACTCTGCCGCATGCCGGCTATTGGTGGGTCCTTCTGCTGGAGACTGCTCAGCAAGGATACTCTCTACTAAGAGGGCTCGCTCTAACACTCCTATCTGTGTCGGAATGCTGTGAGAAACAACTGAAGCTCTGATCTCTCACCTGATCCCCTGCTCGAAGGTTTGGTCCCTGAAGAATGGGTCTCGTAGCATGTCCGTGGAATAGCGTGAGAGATCGGTAAAACTCGCTGCGTAGTGGGCTACTGTCATGCTGCCCTACTGCAGTTGTAGTATCTCCTGGATGCGCACCGATCGGAGGGTGGCCGGGATGAACTCTGAGCGGAAGAGGCACTCAAAGTTCGTCTAGAGAAGAGATGCCTCATCGTGCACCTGGAGCATCAAGCTCTACCATCGACCAGCTGCTGCGTGCAGTAGGCTCGCTGCGAGGATCACCATGAGGTCTGCTGGTGTCCTCACTAGCCTGAAAACTCGTAGCACTGCCTCCAGCCAGTCCTCGGCTACCTGGGGGTCCGTCTCCCCGCGTAACCTGGGCGGTCGCTGGTGCTGGAACTCATGTAGTGCACTAAGGCGACGTGCATCGTCAGCGGCTGGGGCTGGAAGCATCGGTGGCTCGGCGGGTAGAGGTACCACCGGTGCCTCTGCTGTCAAAGGGCCCTGTACCGAGGCCTCATCACTCGGCGGGCTGTCGTCACGTACAACTCTTGGAACCCTAGCTGGCTGCCATCGTGGGGCCATCCTGAAAAGGAAACAGGTGCGCCACGGTCAGAACAGTATACATGGTGAGCTGATATAAAGTAATCACAAAGAAAACTTAAAACACAAATGCAATCAATGTTTTCGTGCATTAAGTCGAAAATCAGAAGTCAGGGTCCTGGTGTACGGATACGTCGGCCGCTGCACCAATACTGGGCTCCCTGGACTGATAACCACACTCAATACGCTTAACACTATTGCTTCACATAGAAGAAAGATCAGAGTCTGCGGTAGGACCGAACTCCTCTGATACCAATTTTTCACAACCCATCCTCGGGGCCCGTGTCGTGACTACCCCAAGCCCGCCTTGCATAGGCCAGGGGCTGGCGACTAGCACCAAGGAGTAAATCCCGGAAAAAGGGAGGACATTGCCTTTGTAAAGTAAACAACAAACACCACAGAGTAAGCAGGTAGAAGTAAACACTAAGTGAAAACTGGTACAACAGTAAGTGCGGAAAAGTAAAGGGGTCCGGAAATACAAGCCCAACTGTAAAGTACAACTGAAAAGGGGAAAAACAGCAACTGAATGAAAAACCTGCAGCGTCGAGCCATCCTCTGGAAGCCCCACCTGAAGGGTGGGTACAGATAGCCTCCACAGCTCCTCGGTCCAGCCGTCCGCTCCGAGTACACCCCGCCCAGTGGTCCACCTCCAGGTACCATCCTGCTCCGCCAACCTCGACCACGATCACCGCTGTCCGTCGTCTGCAACCAACACAACGTAGTACGGGCATAGACCATGCAGGGGTGAGTATAAGCTACTCAGTAGGGACCCCGAGACCCCCTAAGGTCTCCCAGAATCCACAACAGATAAACCACAAAGGAAAGATACAATCACGAAGTAACATCCGACACGGCTTAGGTATATGCCCATACATATACCTAAGTCATCAATTCTTGCTCGGCTCCAACATCCGAGCTCAAGTAAAACCCAGTCCACACAGGAAAGAAAAATGTAAATCCACACAGGATAGCACAACACAATCCACATAGGAAATATAAACGTAAAACCACACAGGATAGCAAAACACAATCCACATAGGAAAGCAAAACGTAAATCCACACAGGATAGCACAACACAATCCACATAGGAAAGCAAAACGTAAATCCACACAGGATAGCACAACACAATCCACATAGGAAAGAAAAACAGGATTCAGCTCACACAGGATATACTTCTTCGTAAGACGATAGAGATGATCAGATGTAGCCACTGATTCATCTAAGCCGTCGGACCCACAAAGGATCGGTAGGTTCGAACCCCCGCAATGACCCACATAGGATCGATCATGAAGTTGAAACCATAGCTATTGGGAAACTCCTCTCCATCCAGTATAGTGGTTATGCCGCTACAACCAAGCGCTTCCCTCTAAACTTGGACTGTTGTAGTACTCCACCTATCGAGTACTGTGGGAATACTGCTACAACCAAGCGCTTCCCACCATGGGTCTGCTGCTACAACCAAGCGCTCCCCCTCATAGCCTCTAGAGGTACTACTTCTGTTGAGTACCACAGTTCAACTGCTACAACCAAGCACTCCTCCGTCATGGGTCTGCCGCTATAACCAAGCGCGCCCCCATGCTGCTACAACCAAGCGCTCCTCCGTCGTGGGTTTACCGCTACAACCATGTGCTCCCCCTCATAGCCTCCAGAGGTACTCCTTCTCTTGAGTACCACGGGTCTGCCGCTACAACCAAGCGCTCCTTCACCGTGGTTCTCATGCTACAACCAAGATCTTCCCACTGGGCTAGCAGTAACACACCGAGTCGTTCTATTAGTAGTCGTAAAGTCTCAACCGGCTCTAGGGTTTTAGCACACAGCATGCTCATTCCGGGAGGGTCCACTCCACGAGCCAAGAGGTCGATGCATCAACTGACATGTAGTCCGGAGTTGATGTATCCCAAGATGTACCATAGTTCTCACTGCCAAAAACACAGAGGATTCTCGTACTGTTTTCATCATCGTCGCAGTTGTTGCCAGCTCTAGGGTTCCCGCACACATCAAGCTCGTTTGGGAGGGTCCGCTCCACGAGCCGAGAGGCTGATACATCAACTGACACATAGTCCAGATTTGATGTATCCAAAAGTTCTGTATCGTCAACAGGAACTCAACGTCGCAGACGGCGCGTCAATCGGACACCCGGTCTGAGAGTTATTGGCTTTTTCGTCCCAGGGGCCCGGTCGGTTTTTAAGGAAAAACCATCCCGACCGTACTCCACCTGTGTCCAAACCTCGGGCGGAGTAAGCTAAAAGATCTGTCTCACTTAGAGGAATTCAACAAAGTCAATGGCACGTCAATCGGACGTCTGAAGCTCAAGATATGAGTGTTTCCACTCCGAGGGCCCGGTTGGTTTCGTGTACGAACCAACCCGGCTGAACCCAAAGTATTCTGAAACCTTGAGTGTGACATACCAAAACGACCGTCTCGATCCAAGGATCGCATCGACGCTGACGGCGCGTCGTTCAGAGGTCCGTAGATCATGTTATGAGCAAAATACCGAAAAAGGTCCGGAAAAGGGGGGTCTGGGCCCGGACCGACCCGACCCAACCCCCCTGGGTCGGACTGAACCAGGTCGACCCGACCCGGATCTAGGTCCGACCCGATTCGGTGCGACCTGGCCCGGGGGGTCGCCTCGGCTTGGCTCGGCCGAGCGGCCGAGCGAAGGAACCGCAGCCCCCGCGTGGGGGTCGCTCCGTGGTTCCCGGACGCAGCTTGAGCCGCGTCCCGCCTCCAAGTTCCGTGCAGCCGCGGAACCGTCTCGCCGTTGCGACTTCAGCCGTGGCGGGTTTTGCCGGCAGAAGCTCCCACGGGCCACCGAACGTGCTCTGGTGGTTTGTTTTGCGTGCGGTCTTCGCCATTCATCCTCCCGGGATCCGATCTTCACTTCAAGGCCCTCAAATTGCCCTTGCGGTCTCGTTTTCCATCATCCGCCTTTCCGCACACCAATGAAAAACTGCGGAGGGTTGTTGGGCCGTGTTTGTTTGGCCCACACCCTTCGTGTTAGGTGATAACAATCAGGAAAATAATGATCAACACATGAAAACACAACAAGATACAGTTTTAATAATTTAAAATTGCACTTTGATCCCGGCTCTTTGTTTTTGAAGGAAAAAACCACGGGAATAGAATATTATTTTCAAATAAAATCCCTACCTCGCTGTCACCGTCGGATGGGAGTTCATCGCGGAATTGACCATCGCGGTAGGAGGATCGTCGCGTCGCAGAAGGGCGCCGCGTCGTCGCGGAAGGGCGTCGTGTCGTCGATCTCCGAGATTTAAAGAAATCACACAGATTTAATTATAACAATTAAATCCCTGTTGAGGATAAAAACCACAAAGGAATTAAAAGGACCGCAAGATCTTACCTCAACGGACGATCGAAGATTTGTCGCGGAAGAAGCGTCGTGGAGGGAGAATTGTTGGTGTCACGTCGTCGATCTTCGAGGGGCATGGCGTTCTTCGTGTTCTTCGCATTCTTCGCGTTCTTCGCATTCTTCACGTTCTTCGCAAAGGATGAGGAAGATCTTTAGAGATTCTCCAAAGGTTTAACACAACATTCCAGAAGAAGATGTGTTGGCATTATTTTATTAACATGCCAAAAAAATGAAAACGTGTTAAGAAATGAACAAAATTAATTCATAGAATTAATTTCAACGAACTTAATCGCCCAATTAAAAGGAGCGTTTAATAGTTTAAGAAACGCCCCAGTTGACTTTCATTTAATAGGGGTTTTCGCGGGTGCGTTACTTAGCGGAAAAGAAACGGTGGGGCTCGTGCGGGCCCCACCTTACAAATATCCTACCAAGAGGGTAGGATATTTTTTGGGTTCCACCATATCTGCTTCATCTCAGCTTAAGCAGCTTTAAGTGGATTTAAGAATCTTTAAGCGGCTTCAAGTGAAATAAAATAAAGTTGTCGTACCACATTATTTTATTTCTTAACTTAAAGCCCAAAAATTAAAAGCCACACCCGAGCAAACGCAACTCCGGAAGATGCATTTCTAAGCAAATATCGATGCTGCGATTCCACTGGTGCCCTCAGAATTCGATTCCGAGCACCGGTTCAAAAGTTAGAAAAACCCGCTCATTCGTTCACTGAACTTACCCGAGCCAAACTTCGGAAAATTATTTCGGGCACACCGGGCCTCGGAATCACGTGCTGTCAGAAACTGCGTTCTTGTAAAATTCCAAAGAAAATTAAGAAAAAAAATTCCTTGAAATTTACCGGTATTTACAGTAATAAAACAGATTGGATAAGGGACGAACGTATGGAAATATCATTTAAAGATGAAAAATATTAACCCAACATATATTTACCTTTTATTAAGTAAGAAATAATCACACTTTGTGGTTTGGTGCAAAAATTTGTGAAGATATTAGTGACACAGTTTTCCCAAAAACTACTCACACAATGGGCATCAATCATCTCAAAGGCTTCTCATAGATACGACCATCTATATCATTGACAGAAAACCAATTCACCAAAAATCACTCCCTGATGCTAAGTTCATACAAATACACTTTTTAGCCTTCGTTATGGTATTTTTTACTTTCCCCACTTTATGGTCGCTAAATCATGGAACTTTGAAATTGTTGATGGGGAAAAATGAAGATAACATAAAGAAGGCCAAAAAGAGAAAACAAAAGGAGAAAACAATGAAAATTCCTAACTAACCCAGTAATGTATCCACCCCCCACACTTAGAGTATGCAGTGTCCTCACTGAAATAATTGAGAATGTGAGAAGGAAGGATAAAACCTGGTGTGTTTTATTGGTATGATGCATCGAGAAGGTGGATTTATTCCGCTGGATTCTTCATCAAACCCTCATAGAAGTGTTTAAGTTGCTTCCCATTGACGGTAAGACTTCGTCTACTATGCTCATGCAAAACCTGAATTGCACCAAAAGGGTAAACATTAGTAACAGTATAAGGATCGAGCCACCGGGAATGAAGCTTACCAGGGTGGAGCTTAATCCTATAATTGTACATGAGGACCTTCTCACCAATATGGAACTTTTGCTGGTGAGTCATGCTATCATGAATAGCCTTTGTCTTCTATTTATAGATTCGGGAGTTTTCATATGCATCACGTCGAATTTCTTCCAACTCTTGAATCTGCAGCTTTATTTTCTCACCTACATCTGAAAGGTTCATATTACATTGTTTAACAGCCCAATATGCATGGTTTTCTACCTCTACTGGTAGGTGACAAGCCTTTCCAAACACAATTCTGTATGGTGACATTATGATTGGGGTTTTAAAATTTGTACGGTACACCCAAAGTGCATCATCCAAGCGCAAAATCCAATCTTTCCTATTGGGTTGTACCATTTTTTACAAGATTTGTTTAACTTCCCGATTTGATATTTCTTCTTGTCCATTAGTTTGAGGGTGATATGCAGTGGAGACTTTATGATCAACCCCATACTTATGAAGAAAATTTTTCATGTTGTGATTGAAAAAATGTAAACCCTGATCACTAATGATGAATCTTGGTAAACCAAACCTACTGAAAATTTGGGACCTCACAAAATCAACAACCACTCGAGAGTCATCGGTCCTGGTGGACTTTGCTTCCACCCATTTAGATACATAGTCAACAACCAATAAGATGTATACAAAGCCAAATGAATTTGGAAAAGGCCCCATGAAGCCAATGCCCCCTGCATCGAAGATCTCACAAAATTGGAGATATTCCCTATGAATTGACAACGACTACAGGACTTGAAAAATCTATGGGTATCCCTATACAATGTTGGCCAATAAAGTCCTGAGTCAAGGACCTTTAGAACTGTATGTTGAGAGAAAAAGTGGCCCCCACATGCCAGGGTGTGGCAGAAGGTCAAAACTGAGGTGAACTAATGGTCAGGGACACACCTACGAACAACCTGGTCACTACAGATCCTCCACAAATATGGGTCATCCCAAATGTACCATCAAGAATCATGTTTAAGTCTCTGGGATTGTGAAGTGATAAAATTAGTGGGGACCCTAGATGTTGCTAGAAAATTCACAATGTTCGCATACCAGGGGGTAAGGTCCACAACATCATAAAGGTTCTCATGAGGGAAGAATTATTCAATGGGTAGGGGTGAGTCAACATGATGGTCCAATGGTGGAGAAATCCTACTAATTTGGTCAGCTACCACATTCTCCACCCCTCTCTTATCTCTAATCTCAAGGTCAAACTCCTGGACGAGGAGCATCCATCGAATGAGGTGGGGTTTGGCTTCAGGTTTCTTTAGGAGGAAATGAAGGGCAGCATGATCAGAGAAGATGATGATTTTTGACCTGAGAAGATATGAACGAAATTTTTCCAAGGCAAACACAATTGAAAGGAGTTATTTTTTAGTGGTTGTGTAGTTTACCTGGGCAGGGTCAAGGGTACGTGAGGCATACACAATGACATGAGGGGACTTCTCAACCCTTTTTGATAAAAATTCCCCAACTGTGAAGTTAGAGGCATCACACATAAGTTCGAAGGGCAGATCCCACCTTGGTGGTTGGATTATTGGGGGTGATGTGAGACACATTTTTAGTGAATTGAAAGCATCCTCATAATTTTTATCAAAAACAAATTCAGAATCCTTTTGTAATAACCAAGATAAGGGAAGTGTGATCTTACTAAATACTTTAATGAATCAGCGGTTAAAACCAGCATGACCCAGGAAATATCGCACCTCACGAACACATTTTTGAAATGGAATGGTTTAAATTAATTCAATTTTAGATTTATCAACTTGAATTCCCTTATTTGATATGACATGCCCAAGAACTATCCCCCGCTCAACCATAAAATGGCATTTCTCATAATTTAAAACAAGATCTTTTTCAATGCAGCGACAGAGGATAGAACCTAGGTGTTCTAAATAATCATCAAAAGAAGATCCATATACCGTGAAATCATCCATAAATACTTCCATAAAACTCTCAAGGTACTCAGAAAAAATACTCAACAGACATCACTGAAAAGTACCAGGAGCATTATAAAGACCAAATGGCATCCTTCTGTATGAAAATGTGCCAAATGGACAGGTAAATGTGTTCTTTTCTTGATCCTCAGGGGCTATATGGATTTGGAAATAACCCGAATAGCCATAAAGGAAACAATAATGGGACTTACTAGCCAATCGTTCTAACATTTGATCAATGAAAGGTAATGGAAAGTGGTCCTTCCATGTGGCCTGATTCAGTCGACAGTAGTCAATATAGACTCACCAACTTTTTTGCACACGTGTTGGAACCAACTCATTCCTTTCATTTGACACAACTATTATTCCTATTTTTTTAGGCACAATTTGCACTGGGATAACCCATTTACTATCAGATATAGGATAAATGATCCTCGTAGTAAGTAATTTACTGACTTCCAATTTTACCACTTCAAGGAGAGTGGGATTCAACCGGCATTGAGATTGTATTACGGGCTTCGCCTCATCATACAAAAGTATATGGTGAATAAAAATAGATGGGATAATCCCGGGAATATCATCCAATGTCCATCCTATTGCATTTTTACACTCTCTCAATAGTTTGAGTAGTTTCGATTCCTGTTGTTGAGAGAGGTTATTAGTAATAATGATGGGCAATTGGTCAATGCCCTCAAGATATGCATATTTTAAATTAGAAGGAAGTTTTTTAAGCTCCAAAACCGGTGGTTTCTGGATTGAGGGAGGGGATTTAGGGGGAGTGAGGTCCATTAAACTGTATATCTACTCATGTTTATTCTCTAAAGGTAGATAATCTATAGAAATGAGATTTGAAGAATCATCGACGGTCATGGGTACCTCATAATGAACACACTCATCAATTAAAGCACAAAATTTACACTTTTCAGAACCCACACAACAATCAAAACATGAATCAAAACTCAAATCATTAAAGTGTGAAGAAAACAAAAATGAATCAGAGTTTGGGTTTAGGAGAGAATTGTGTGTGTGTGAATCATTTGAGAGCACTTCCATCGAATAGACAGGAAGAGTTGAGTGCTCTTCAACGGGGTGTTTCATAGCCTCAAGGATGTTAAAACTTACCTTTTCTCCACCAAATTCCATGGGCAATGTACCATTGTGAACATTGATGATCATATTTGCTGTTTTGAGGAATGTCCTCCCAATTATGAGAGGAGTGTGTCCTTGGGTTCGGGTATCTTCTATCTCAGGAATGTAGAAATCAACAGGGAAGATGAGACTCTTCAATCTAACAAGGACATCCTCAATCACTCCTTTTGGATGTTTTATACTCCGGTTGGTAAGTTGCACAACAATGCCTGTTGGTTGAAGCTCTCCAACCTATAGAGAAGTATACATGGAGTGAGGCATTACATTAATGGAAGCACCTAAATCTAGCATAGCATCATAAAATAAGGTCTCCCCTATGGTACACGGTACCGTGAATGTTCCCGGATCCTTGCATTTGGTTGGCATTGCTGGCTGAATCAAGGCCGAGACATTCCTACCCAAGTTGACTCTCTCATTCCCCTTCATCCTTCATCTATGGGTGTAAAGTTCTTTAATAAATTTGGCATAACGGGGAATTTTCTTGACTGCATCCAATAATGGGATATTAACTTGAACTTTTTTAAATGTATCCATTATTTCCTTTTCAATCTCATTATCAAAGTTTTTCTTAGATTTAGAGAGTCTTTGAGGGAAAGGAAGAGGAATGTATTGTTCATGGGAATCCTTAAAGATAATTTTATTGTCCTTTTTATTTTGTTTTTCTTCATTGGAATCTTTCATGGGTGGAGAAAGATTGTTTTCAAGAGGGGGACATACCTTTTGAGTAGAATCAGTAGAAGGAGAATATTTTTTACCACTACGAAGTGTAATTTCACTTACATTACCTTTGTCCTTCGGATTGGAAATGGGTTGGGATGGTAGTTGTCCAGACCCTTGCATCATAAGCTCGCCGATGGTGTTTTCCAATTCTCCCACTTGTGTTCGCAAATCTTGAATTGCTGATTGTGTGGTTTGTTGGAACTAGAGGTTCTGGGTTGCCATTTGTTTCACCATGTCCCCGAGGCTTGGTTCAGATTTGGGAAGAGGATGATGATTGTTTTGATAAGTTGAAAGATAAGAAGGTTGCATACCTTGGCCTTGTTGATACCAATTCTACTTGGGGTAGCTTGAGTTTCTTCCTTGTTGGTATTGGGGTTGTGTTTGCCACCCTAGATTTAGATTTGGCCTAAATTGTTCTTGCTTTAAGGGAGGTGCTTGTTGGAATGGACGCCCTGGGAACACAGCTGCACAAGACTCAGATGAATCTTGAAGTTGTGGGCACTGGTCAGAAAAATGAGTGTTATCATAACAAATCCCACAATGTAATGGAATATAAGTAGAGTGTCAGTTTCCTTTTTCTTAAGCTAATTACCTTAGAAGGGTATGCATCTCATCAAGTTTAGTATCTACCTTTGGTTCTAGGGCTGAATGACTTACCTCATGAACTCTTCAGGTTGCTTCAATAGCTCGTTTACCAAATTGTTGTTCATTTTGAGCCATGTTGGATATTAAGTCACGAGCAGCGGAAGGAGTTTTATCAACTAGGGCACCACCAGCTGCAGCATCAATCATTCCATGATCCATGGGGATAAGTCCTTTATAGAAGTATTGAATTAAGAGTTGTTCCCTAATCTGGTGGTGGGGCAGCTTGAGAAAAGTCTTTTGAATCTCTCCCAGTATTCATGAAGGGTCTCTCCTTATGATTGCCTAATTCCACATATTTCTTTCCTAATTGAAGCAGTTCGGGAGGCAGGGAAGAACTTCTCTAGAAAAATCCTTTTTAGGTCATTCCATCCCCCAATTGTGGTGGTCAAATAGTATAACCAATCTTTGGCTACACCATCAAGGGTGAAAGGGAAGGCCCTAAACTTGATTTAGTCCTCAGACACATTTTGGGGTTTCATGGTGGATCACACTATGTGAAATTCTTTGAGATGTTTGTGAGGGTCCTCACTAGGAAGACCATGGAATTTTGGAAGTAGGTGTATGAGACCTGATCTCAGCTCAAAGTTGGATGCTTCTTCAGGATATTGGATGTACGTAGGTTGGTACTCCACATCAGGGGTGGTCAGTTCTTTTAAAGTTTGGTTATTTGCAGCCATGTTTTATTGGGTTTGATTGGGTTAAATTTTGGATTGGTTTAGGACCACTTGAGGTTCCAACAGGGTTTCCTCAATGTTACATGATTGACCTTCTCTAGATGCCTTTATTTGTGTGTGAAGTGACTTTTCAATTTCAGGGTCAAATTCAAGTAGTGTTTCTTTACCAGATCGGGTCACGCAAATAATTTTTGAAGTTTTTTTTTTGAATAAGGATAAAATCACTTAATAAGGGTGAAAATAGAATATAATGTTGTAATATAGAATTATATAGGGAGATGGAGAATAAGATAGAGAGATATATAGAGATAAAGAACGCACAAAAAAACCAAAAATAAAGGCAAAAACCAAAACAAAAACAATCAAATGTGGGTGGGGTATTTAAAGAAGTACTAATTAAGAAGTAAAATAAATAAATAAAAGGAAATAAAGAAAATTAAAAAATGATCTTGGCTCCCTGGAAACAGCGCCAAAATTTGATCGCGTTGTTGAGCGCGTCAAATTAGTTGTTTAATTTTTACTAGAATTTCTGCAGTATAGCAACAACCCTAGGTCGTCTCTCGACGGACCATTAGACCATTAATTTTAAAAAAGGATTTTGATTATACAAGTATAAGGTGAATTGGGTTTTGTAAAACCTGGGGGTTTTATAATTAATGATGAAAATAGGAAATGAAATCCATAAAACAAAGTAGAAATGAACAAGATTGATTAAACGTGATCAACCCGGGGAAGTCTCGTGATGCTCATCCTTCATCGCTTCAAGGGATAGGGTTATGATCTTTTAATCCCTGTTTTGTAACACCTAGAACCATAATGTTACTATGTTTATCCTAGGATACCTCCTAGGGTTCATTCGAAAACACATAACGATTCATCGGACTCCGCCGATAATTGGGTGATTTGTGTTCGACATCATAACCAAAACTCACCAAGGAAACACATGAGGAATTCGATGTGCTATCTAGGTTTGCATGTTATTTCATTGTGATACCATGAAATAAATATTCATGATCTTGACAGTGTTTATGTGAGTTCAATTGATCAATATGAACCACACAAATACCGCAATTGAATGAGGGAAGAAAAGGGGATGAACGGTTTGTGAAACATCACATGAAAGGGTACCCCCAAACATGATCATTTGAGTTGAGTATAACATACCAGTATATAACTCAATTAAATAAAAATAGAGGATGATGAAAAAAAAATACAACCTAGAATTAAAAAGATCATTCAAAATAATACAATTTTGAAGCTCGGGATTACATCACAGTCCTCCTCAGGTGATCACAAGGGATTTAGAAACCCATGGGAGAGGAAGAAGAAGAAGTTGTTTAATTAGAACTTCCCATAGCCTAAATAACTTCTATAGATGTTGGGAAGACTCCTTGGGGACTCCAAAATGGCAGAACCTTGCCTCTTGTCCGAACTTGCAAATGAGGCTCCCTTGGTGCCCTTTTATAGGAAAATTGGAAGGTGGTTTAGGCACACAGATTTCATCAATCCAATTGTACCACGCATTTCAGTCTTCAAAAATCCTTATCTAGATTTGTAGAAAATATAAAAGTTTTAGACATACCCCTTGACTGTCTCCACCGAAAGGTTGGCACCATTTGGACAAGTACAGCTCAATATATTGATAAACTACAGAACACCGCATTTGACTTGATCCAAATTCGGTGGCTTGGATAGATCAGTTCGGATGGGCCCTATAGAAGCCGAATCAGGATTGGGTTACTTAATAGTAAATGTAGCCTATTAAAGTTTGGAGAGTCCCACAAAATATCAGACCATATGGATGAACGTATTTCATGTACTATGAAAAACAGTGGACAGATGTCCATGGATCCACGCAATTTTGGCTCATTTTTCTTCCACTTCATCAAGGGCCCTCCAAATCACCTCCACCTACATTGAAATAATAAAAACAAGTAACATTTCCCATTATAATGTTGATTAAAATTAATTAAATGATTCAAACATAAAGTGAAATTTATTATTATATTTGGAATATTCATTACAAAACAAGTTTAAAACAGCTGTGTAAGGGTGGGATAAAACAGTGAATCATGGTACGATCATTCCACTTCTCAGATTATAGTTATATCATTTATAGAATGATATTAGTATAATATATATCATATTTATTCATTAAATTAATTTATATAATTAATTTTTAATGAATATTATATATAATGAATCGCATTGCATCGTGGCAACGGTAAGCCGTAAGTACGCACGATCGATGATATCATTCCTTTAATTTCAAAATGGTAACAAATTGGATGGAGTATATATTAATCCAAAGTAAATAACTTGTTATAATAATAATATATAGTTATAATTTTCATCATTATATTCATCCAAGTCAAGTGGTGGTAAAAAAACAGATTGCACCACTGTGTTGAGGTGGTAAGTCGTATGCACGCACGCATGGTGATTTCATTTTATTTTGTAGGATGGATATAAGGTGAAATATGATTATTTAATAATTATTATATAATTTAATTATATAATTGATATTGTAGTTATTAATTTATGATGAAACAACTCATTAATAGTATGTAGAAGAAGAAATAATTTTGAAAGAATCGGTACAAGATATTACCTCTTCTTCGACGTGCTTTCTCTAAATCTCCTCTTAGAGAAATAGAGTTGGTCATTGAAAATAAAAAAAACTCTATAATGTTAATATGGACATTTATAAGGTAAAATGGTAGGGTATGGATGAGATTTGAGGCTCAATTTTGTTTGAAGAAGTGAGGGAGGAGGTGCCCTTTTATAATTGAGGTGAGGGGTACTTTTGAAAACCTCAAAAATAATAAGTTATAATAAAAGTAAACCCCACTCAAAAACATAAAAAATGAGATATATTATAATATATGATATGAAAATATTGTAATATCATCAAACAATAAAATTTATTCTGGTTTTTATTTCAATTTAAACCTTATCATTTTAATTAACACTAAATTACTCTATTTTAGTTTAATTAAGAAAACAAATATTTCAATTTTTAAAAGGTGCAATATTTATTTATTTGATATCAATTAGACCATTAATAAGTACATTATTGAATTTTAAACCATAAAATTATTATTATATATGTTTTAAAAATGTTTTATGATTTTTAAATAATTTAATAAAATACTTTTTTAACATAACAACAATAGTGTCAATTTTGACACTATTCAATTTATGAATTTTTAAAAATATTAATATAATGAGATAACTTCAAAAAACAATTTTATTAAATTAAATGGTGGTTAATTTCATCTATAAAATTAATTATACATGTTAATTAGTCAAAATTATATTTACTATAATATTTTTAATAACATTTATATGATATTTCTCTTAATAAAATATTTTCTAAAACAGTTTTTTGTAATTATTTTATATACTTATTTTGGGAATAAAAATTAAAAATAAAATACTATGATAAAGATAAATCTAATATATTTAATAATAATACTTTTTTTATAATTTATCCTCTAGAAAATCTAATAATTAAAATGTTATACGTATTAAATTATGAAGGTGAAAACTTTAACATCGCTTTAAATAAAAAAATATAAGTGTTATAATCCCTTCTATAAGGCTATAAATAGTCCATAACTCGAAACATGGATAATTATGGTCAATATATACTCGACCAATAAGATTTGGCCATGTTTTTGGATCATTTAATTGTAATTATTATTTTAATAATAAATATATTATTGATTTTTCATCAATTAAATAATTTCTACATCATTAATGTATAAGCTATTAATGTAATTATTTATTTCCTAAAAATTAAAACTAAATTAACACGATAAAGGATATATATTTATAGTTTAAATAAGTATTTATAATTTAATTATAATCTATATAACCTCATAAAAAATGGTTTAGTTATTAAAATTTGAGTGAGACATATTTAACTTTTTTTAAATAAAATAAATTAAATGATCAAATCTCATCCAAGTGGATTCCAAATGACATCATTTCGACCAAAATATGATTTAGGCCGAAGAAAAATCATCCAATTATATTAATACAAGTGTTTTGTTATGTTTATAATAGTATTATTACCCTTAATTACTCGTTTTACCGGTTTACCGTACAAATAAAAATTACTGAAGTTACTATTCATAATACCCAAAAATAAAATAAATATATTTACATAATTTGGGCCTAATGATTCAAAATATGGAATAAATTTTCCAAAATTAAAAAAATATTAGTTGAAGTAATTAATTTAAAATTATTCCTATTTTCGGAAAGAAAGAATGGATTTTTAAAAATTAAAACACTGCAAAAGATTGAAATGTTTTTACATCTGAATTAAAATTAAAATCTATGATAATTACATACATTATATTTAATGATAAAAATATATTCTATTTATAATTTAAACCCATTCAGTAATATAATTTAATTACATAATTTATTTTGATGAAAAAGTTGTTTTCAATTAAAATTTAATATAAGTTTACTATTCATTAAAATTTAAAACTTATCAACAAAATATCAAAAATTCATCCAATGAAAATTTTTATATCATAATTAAAAATAAGAAGTTTGGTTTGTTAGATATAATAATATAAAGTGGCAAAAAATAGATTTAAAATGAGTGCACCATCAAAAGGCAGCTATACGACATTTTTTTGAAATATTACTTCTTTTATCCGAAAAATTGAATATGTTCCTATATCATGTATAGAAAACATATAAGATGAATTTTAAAAATTAAATTGAATATATTTCATATATTTTTAAATAATAAAATCCATAAAGAGTAATTTTGTTATTTTATAGACTCACTTATTTCCATTTAAATAGTTTTTTAGAAGAATGTTAATACTATTCATACCCTCCATTAAAATGACTAGGATATAATATTTAGTTATCCATTATACTCAGTATTATGTGAAATTAATTCTATCAAAATAACTTGAAATTGTGTGTGACACAATCCACTCATAGAGTTGCATATATTACAAGCTAATACAGTGTTGTGTATAGCGTGAGCTAATTTTGGTGTAGCGTACAACACAGGACATGAAGGAAATTAAAATGTATATATCTCATAAAATATCAGGGTGTCACATTCTACCCCCCCCCCCCATAAAATTAGTTTCTCCCTAAAAATTCACCATGGTTATAAAGGGTTTACTACTAGAGTGATCGAGAACAAGGTTTGGAGAAAGTTAACAACCAGAAAGCCATAAATCTACAATGATTTAAGGGACTAACTAATTCATCAGATAAGAATGTACTAGGATAAAATTTTTGGTTTTAAGATCCTTACTCTAAAGATAAATAATTTTTCATGAGATTAAATACTTACTTGATTTTGGTATAATCTCACTATTGATTATGCCATGAACAATTTCCACATCATCTCTTATTCAAAGAATTGAAGTTGAATTTTTCATTATTTAAGTGTTAGTAGATCATATGATCCATAAATAGAATGATAGGTCATTCCATATGTCTCAACAAAAAATGTTAGTATAGGTTATCAAATATGCATAAGTCCACCTATAGGAAGATAATACATTAATCTAACAAACTTAAACTGGAGTATAACTTATAATATCCATAAATGGATAACATTATAATCCTTCCAAAAAAACTGAAAATATAAAACTTTAGAAAGAGGTGAACTAAATCAGCTTAGAATTTATCTACCATATCTCATAGGGAAGGTCATGGTTTTCACATTCCAAACATGTGAATACCTTAATCATGTATTATCTTAAAACATCGAAATTAATTAAATTACCATAGGACCATAGTGAAAACATACAACCAATCAAAAATTAACTCTTACCAAAAATCCCAAAAAATTATATATACTCAAACCATGATATCACTTTGTCCTTATCTCAGTCATGAGTTCATTAATACTATCAAACATCTCGGTATCTACTTAATTCATCATTATGAAAATATCATGTGTTTTAAAAAAATATAGGAATAAGTTTTCATGGTTATCAGTATAATTCAATATATACTTCCAAATACTTAAGGAAAAACAATAGTGTAACAATCCTTAGATGTTTATTTATTCCATAGTATAATAAAATTACTTATACAATATTATTCTTGATAAACAATAAATCATATCATTGTCTTCTTAAACCATTTATTGAGCTTCATCATTTTATTTTTTAACACTTCTTTCATCTCAAGTATCGTTTGTAGTCTCTTCATCATTAGCAACATAAATACTACCCATACGACCATGCTGATGAGATTTTCCCTTAGGGAATTGATTTTCATAATTCTATACATTCCAAATTTAAAACATTTAACCATAGTTGATGTCTTAGTTATATCATTATCCTTTTCCACTATGTTAATTGAACCTTTTCCTTTACAATTAATGTCTCTGTTTCCTCCTTTTTTACACCCAAAGCATCTTCTAGCTCCTTTGAAACATTCTTTTTGATGCCTATTACCACATTATTTACATGATCAAAACTGAACTTTCTTTCCTCTATGATCAACATTAAACAACATCATTCTCTTATTAGGTGGGTCAAGAAACACAAAAAATTTGAGATTTTTTATTATGTTGTGGGATTTCTGATTAGTCATAATAAAGATGTTTCACCTTCAAACTCCCATTTCATTAGGTTTCTCATATGGAATATCATTCCATTATCCATCATATTCTCTATTAACATGAATCCTATTATTTCTATCCATTTTCTAAAACCCAAAAATATTAGTGTGAGAGGAAAAAATCAAACTAAGAAAACATCTTTATCAAGGGGTACCTTCAATCTCTATTATCTTCGGTTTAGTCCGTATGTATTTGTGATTATTACCTTAATTCTAGAACTATAACCTATAGTTTGAATTACCCTTAGGAACATATCTAGATGTATCCTTATAAATATTTCTATGGATCCCACTAAAGTTTTCACATCGTAGTTTCCAAAGGTTAACTAAACCTTCACTCTAATGCCAACTCTAATGACACAAGCTTGACATACTTGGAATTACATTTATCTTGCATAATATTTAATATATTACACAACTAGACACCCAAAATGTTATTAGTTTAGTGTCTTTGGAAACTCATAACACATTATTATATATTGTTAAATAAGCTTCAATATATCATATAAAGATCTTTCCCATTATGTTTTCTACCTAAAACCTTTCTTTATATCCTAGGGAAAGGAAACATAAATCGGGTGAGCTCAAATGCTTGGTAAGGTTCATCATGGAAAATATCATACAAAACATAAACATAAGAACATAATAACATGAACATAATGTTTTAAAATCAAAATCATGAGTCCTAAAATAAATATTAGTAGTACATAAGGCATAAATCCTAAAGAAACATAAACCATGATGAAATAGAATTATCATAAAACATGGAATTGTGGCAAAAAATAACCATATAAAATCATTTCCATATTAGCCAATGCTCATTTCCAAGACCAACATAGTAGAAATAGTTCATTATTGAATCGAGTTCACTCCTCATTCCATCCTTGTATTTAAAAACTGAAGATACTTGTCGTTTCCTCCCTATATTACAGAACCAGATATACTTTCCATTTCAGACCTGTTTTACTAAACAGGATATGCATGTTGTTTCAGCCCTATATTACTAAACTGGGATTACTTTTCATTTAATCCCTATCTATATCATGAGATAAAAACATTTACCCAATTTATTGGAGGGAGATATAGGTCTCACGCATCACATAATGAAAACCATACATTTGTGTTCCATAAAAAAAATCATTCATCATATCATAACCCAATGAATAAAATGGTTTTCTTAAAAATCAATCCATCATAAAATAATCCATGTGAAACAAATGGATTACATTAATTGAATTCCAGCATAATCATAATCAACCATAATAATAATAGGGGCAGTGTACTTGAAACATATCTTTAATCTTAAATGGAATATAATTTTGATAAAACACTTGAAATTAATTCTATAGTAAAATATCCTTCTTCAAAAAGGATTTCTTTTCTCAAAATTCTTGCAATTTTAAATAAAAATATATTAGTTGAAAATAAACATGAAATATTTTAATGTAATATTTATGTAAATAAGGAATTAGTAAAGTGTAAAAAAATCATGTCGTATAAGTTAAAAAACATTTGCCTCATACTTTTGAGGGAAAAGCCAAAAAAGTACCTCGAATCGAATAACGAAAAAGTTTCCTTTCATACCATTTAATAAAAATTCCAAAAAGGGTAAAATTAACTTTAAATTTTTTTTAATAATATAAATAATATTAAATACTTAGGAAATATGGATGTGGATGATAAATATATCCTCTAAATACTTGTTTATAAAAAATATCGAATAATTATGAGATTGTAAAATTATCCCTTAACTTAGGTCTGTTATCAATTGTATGTATCTGAAACTATTATATATTGATTTAAATAATGTCATTGAATTATTCTTGAATCATAGTTATTTTTATAATATCATATATGATCATATTATCATCCGTTTGTTAATAATATTTCATTATTACTCGTTATTCGAGTATTAACTGCTTTATGTTCTTATGCATGACTTTTCAGAAAACATCATGTTCCACTTCTTAGGTTATAGTTTTATAATTTAAATAATTATATTATTATAATATATATCATATTTATTCATTTCATTAATTTATATAATTATGGTTTAAGGAAGATCATGTAGAATGAATCGCATTGCATCGTGGAGACAGTATGTCGAACGCACACACGAGCGATGATATCATTCCTCTAATTAAAAAATGGTATCAAAGTGGATGGTATATGTATTATTTTATAATAAATAAATTTTTATAATAATTTTATATAGTTATAATTTCAATCATTTTACTAATAAAAGTCAAGTGGTGGTGAAAAACTGAATACAACACAGTGTGGAGATGATAAGTTGTACATACGCACGCAAGGTGATTTCTTTTTTTTCATAGGATGGATAGAAGATTGAACATGGTTGTTTCATTATTATAATAAAATATCATTATATAATTCATACATGATTTATTACTTTATAATAAAACAACTCATGAATATGAAGTATAAGAAGAATGAAATTTGAAAGAATCGGTAGAGGATATTACCTCTTTTTCAACGTGCTTTCTCTAAATATCATCATAGAGCACTAGAGTTGGTCTTTAAAGAATAAAAAAACTTATAGAATGTGACTAGTAATGTTTATAAGGGGTAGGGTCATGGTATGGAAAATCTTTATTTCTTAAATTGATTTGAATAAGTGAGGGAGGAGATGCCCTTTTATAATTGATGTGAGGGGCACTTTTGGAAACCTCAAAAATATTAATTTATAATAATATCAAAACCCACTCAGAAACCTCAAAAATGAGATATATTCAAAGATACGATATGATAAGATTATAATATCATCAACCAATAAAACTTAGACAAGTTTTTATTCCAATTTAAACCTTATAATTTTAATTAACACTTAGTTATTCTATTTAATTTTAATTAAGATAACAAGGATTTCAATATTAAAAGTGAAAAATATTTATTTATTTGATGTAAATTAGACTATGAATAAGTAACATAGAGAACTTTATACCATATAATAATAAATATATATTTTTTAAAAATGTTTTATGATATTTAAATAATTTAACAATACATTTTTTTAATAAAACAATAGTAGTGTCAATTTTGGCACTATTCAATTCGTGGATTTTTAAAATTATTAATATAACAAGATAACTTCAAAATAAAATTATTACATTAATAGGTGGTAAATGTCATCTAAAAAATTAATTATACATGTTAATTAGTCCAAATTATATTTACTTTAATATTTTCAAAAACATTTATTTTATATTTATCTTAATAAAATAAGTACTAAAACAGTTTTGTGTAATTATTTAATATACTTATTTTTAAATAAAAATTAAAAAAAATACTATGATAAATATAAATATACTATATTTTATAATAATTATTTTATTCTAATTTATTTTCTATAAAATATAATATTTATAATTTTATACATATTAAATTGTGAAGGTGACAACTTTAACATCACGTTAAATAAAATAATATAAGTGTCATAATCCCTTCTATAAGGCTCCAAATAGTCCATAACTCGACATTTTGATGATTATGGTCATGATATACTCGACCAATAAGATTTGGTCAAATTTTTTGATATTTTAATGGGTATTATTATTTTAATAAAAACTGTATTATTTATTTTTCATCAATTAAATAATTTTTACATCATTAATGTATAAGCTATTAAGGTAATTATTTATTTCCTAAAAATTACAAATAAATTATCATGAATAATAAAAAAAATATCATTAAAATATTTATTTATAATCTAATTTACTTTATGTCTAACCTTATATAAAAAATAGATTTGTTATCAAAATTTGAGTGAGACATATTTTACTTTTCATTAATTAAAATAAATTAAATGTCTAAATCTCTTCCAAGTGGCTGCCAAAGGACACCATTTTGACTCAAAGATAATTTAGGTCAAAACAATCTCATCCAATGATATTAATATAAGTGTTAGGGTAATTTTATAAAAATATTCTTACCCATAATTATTTGTTTTACCCTTTTACCGTATTAATAAAAATTATCGAAGTTACTATTCATAATGCCCCAAAATAAAATAAAGATATTTATAAAATTTGGGCCTACAGATTCCAAATATGAAATCAATTTTTTAAAATTAAAAACAAATAATTTTCATTAATTAATTTAAATTTATTCTCTTTGTTGGAAGGAAAGAACTGCTTTTTAAAAGTTAATACATTACAAAAAATTGAAATGTTTTTACATCAGAATTTAATGTCAAATTAATACTAAGGACATAAATTATATTGAATGATGAAAATATATTCTGTTTATACTTTAAAACCATTGAATAATATAATTTAATTACATAAATTATTTTGATGAAAAAATTTGTTTTTAATTAAAATTTATTATAATTTTACTATTCATCAAAATTTAAAACTTATCAGAAAAATATAAAAAATTCATCCAAAGAAAATTTCATATCATTCTTCCAAATAAGAATCTTTTGTTGTTAAATATAATATATAAAAGTGTCAAAAACTATATTTGAAAGGGGTGTCCCATCAAAAGGCAGAAATACTGTATTTTTTTTAAAAAATACGTCTGTTATAAAAAAATAGAATTTGTTCTTATATCAGTTATAGAAAACATATAATATAAATTTAAAAAATTATATTAAATATATTACATATATTTTTCAATAATAAATTCAAAAAAGAGTAATTTTATAATTTTATAATTTTATAATTTTATAATTTTATACTCACTTATTTTCATTTAAATAGTTTTTTAGAAGAAAGATAATACTATTCATACCTGACATTATAATGACTAGGTTATAATATTTAGTTATCACTAATAATCAGTATTGTGTGGAATTAATTCTATCAAAATAACTTGAAATTATGTGTAACACAAGCCAATCATAGTGTTTCATATACAGTAAGTTAATACGGTGTTGTGTATATCGCTAGAAAATCTTGTTGTAGCGTACAACACAAGACATCAAAGAAATTAAAAAGAATCTATCTCATAAAATCTTTTCATGTTAGAGTGATAATTTATTCCAACACACTCTTAGATAATGGGAATGGGTAAAAAAATGAAATGTCTACTATTATAGTATAAAGTTGTTTTTCACTCCGGATTTGAGTATCTATTGTGTCATGTATGTTTTCACCTATACGATAATAAATTATAAATAAAACAATTTGGTGGTAAAATTATTATATCTCTAGTATAATAATATTCTATGAGGTTTGTGTAAAATTACTTCTTATGGGTTTATCTCTTCTTTGCTCATTAAATTTTAATTAGGAATGGATTTTCTATTTTTAAAAAAAGTTTATATAAATTTGTGTATAGGGAAATCACACATCATATCCTAAATCAACCCATGATCAACCAATATCCTATGATCAATTAGAATATCCCTATATAAGTTAATTCCATTGTATGAGTTTTAAAACTTCAAGGACACAATTTGTAAAATAAATAATTATACCACCAAATTCATTTAGGAATGGATTATCAATATATATTTCATTTAAGTAAATATGATGTTTTCAATAGTTTTATCTACTCGAAACACTAAACCAAAATTGATCTGCACCATATTTTTTTGGATATTATCAAGAAAATTATAAGAATAATAAAACATCTAGTAAATAAAAAGATATTAACCAATTGAAATGGTTAAATTTAGAGGATACATAATTAATATAATTGTACACTCTCTGATATCTATTTGAAGTATTAATAGATAAAAAACAACCACTCTTAATGATTATTATGATTCTTTAAATTATAAATTAGTATAAAATAATATTTAGAGCACATAATTTTTAAGAAGGTTATTTTTCAATAAAAGTGGTTTTTATTTATATTTTGAATTTACATTTAAATGATGCCTTTATATATTTTAGAATTTAAATTTTAAATAATTCAATTAATTTTTTAATTTTTCATGTCAAGATTATCCTAAGGTTATTTTGATAATTTTTTTAAATAATTTATTTTTAAGTGAAAAGTGAAAATATAGTTTTTACAAAAAACATAGTGTTTATTAATCTATCAAGAAATAATTTTAAATTAAAAATTTGTAAAATATTTTTCATTATAAAATATTTTTTAATTAGTAAAATATACATTTAAAAATAAAATTATGAATTTATAAAACCAATGTTAAACAACATAATTATTATTTTATAATAAAAAAAATTATTTTTCTTTAATTAACTATTATTTTTGTAAAATTTGGTTTCAGATTTATTTAAAATCCAAATAAAATTTATTTTTTATTGTAAACCAATATTTATCATTAAAATGAAAGTTATTCATAATTTTATTTTATGTAAATATTTTAAGCATAAAAATACACTTTTTCTAAAAGAAAGATTTAACGTGTTTCATGCACTAATGAAAAAAATAATTTTTATTATTCATAAAAAATTTATTTTATAAAATTTATTTAACATTTATAATAATTAGTTCCAAATTATTTAATAAGGTTAATTTTTTAGGTACAAAGGATAAATTACTTAGGTATAAACTAGTTATCAAGGTAAAATTTAAAATAGTAAATTTAATAAATAGGGGTTAAGGGCTTGGAACATGATTAGAAAATTTTAACAGAGTTTTTGAGGTATTATCAACATTATCCCCTTCACTAATGAATTATTTTTAATTTTTTATCCTTAATCCTTTATTAATTTAAATACATTATTGTAAAGTAAAGGGTTTTTATAAAAAAAATGTCATTCTCACCACTTATAAAAGGAGACTCCCACAACCCATTCAAGGAACTCCAAAATTCTGGTTTCATATTTAAAACTATCTATTTTAAAATATTAAATAATCTTTTTTCACTTCCATAATCTTTTGATCACACGGAATTAACCTAAGAACTCAATTTCCACGGAATCCTCCAAGAAAAATACAAAATTCTCAAAGTGAGTACTCATTTATTTCCTAATATTTCTTCCTTTGTATCTAACTTTTTCAATTAGAATTTATCATTACAATATAGTTAATTCTGTTTGTGTTGTATACATAATGTTATTATACTAAGGTAATGATCATTGACCACCTTTATTCCTTTCCCTTATGAAAAAAATTAAAACATCAATCATGTGTTTATGCTGACTATCGCCTCCATGAAGAAACATGTTTTGTTTTCATTTCCATCATTTATGGATGGTTATATGAATTATTTTAAGGTGTAAATATATGTTTTATTAAATTGTTAAGGTTCTAATAAGACAAACCAGAAAACCTTTTAATAATACAAATAATAAACAATAATTATAATTTTGACCATATAATAAATCATACTAAGAAGAAAATGATCTCTTCATTCTAAGTAATATATTCATATTATTTATCTTATTATGATAATTAATTCCAATTTTGATATATCAAATAAATAAACACTAGATAAAATCATTTTTCATATTCTATAGTGATTTTTTAAGCAATCCACTTCGTAGTCATCCATTAAATTTTGGTATGTTCATATTTTTGTCGGATTGACCACCAACTTGAACAATGGTGTAAAATAATATCATGGATTACTATGAAAACATTAATTCTGATAATATATTACATATATAAATAAATGATGTTTTATTTTGGTACTATCATGGTACCACTAAAATTAAACTTATTTACTAAAGTACCACCACTAATTTGTTAAGAATCATTGAAACATAATGTTATAGTTCGTTCATGGAAATCAAAATAAAATGTAATGGTTTTTTGATCTCAAACTTTTATTTATTGAGATATGATATGTATTCACCACTCCTTTTTTTCTTTTTTTGTAATTATTTTAAATATATTTATTTTTGTCAAAAATAACATTAAATCTAGGGTATTTAAAAATAAATCTCATTTTCTTCCATTATTTGTTTTCAATTCCAAAGTTAATGATGATGTAATGGTTATTATTAACTCTACTACCTTTTTTGAGTTTAAATGTTTCCTTCCAAATTTATTTCTTACAAGATTGTTATCCTTCCATCATAATATTTTATTTAATTTTTCTTTATATTCTTATATCAGGTGAATTAATTTTTAATTAAATGATTTTACCTTGATTAATTTCTTTCTCAAAAATTATATCACTATTGAGAATAATTTTCATCCTCTTTAACAATTCTTTTCCCTCCTTATCCATAATTTTCATTCTTTCCAATGTTCTCCCTTTTAATTGGAAACATAATTAAATTTAATATAATGAAACATTCTTTATTACCTTACCTTATTTACAAAATAATGATTTATAATCCTTTTTATTTGGGACTTTAATAAAAGGTCTCTTAAAACAAAAAATGGATCTTCTAAAACCGCCCTTATTACATTTGGGTTACACATTCTCTTAATTTTTCTCTATTTTTATCTATATTATTATCATATATTTCTTACATATTATATATATGTATTCCTAACATATATATACCTATTTTACTACACCATTTTTTTGGGGTTAATACATGTTTTATGTTCTCTTTGAAATTTCCACATTTAAGTCAACCAAGATTAGGGAAAATTTTTGATTTTTTATTTCATGAAAAACGTCACCTATATAAAATATTTTTCACTATGAATAGATTATAAAAATACTAATTATTTTATAAAAAACTATATTAGTTAAATTTAGGTCTAAAATGAAATAATAATTTTTTTCCTTCCTTTAGGATTTTTTACTCATTTAGAAAAGAATCACCTATATGGTTCATTTTTATTCCTACACATCCTTAATTCTTCCATTGAAATTTCCTACATTATAACTCAATGATAATGGAATATGTTTTTTTTATAAATATGAAATTCCAAAGTGATTTTATCCCTTCTTCTCTTCAGAATCCTTATGATATAACCTCTGGTTATTCTTTGGGCCAATATTTAGAAACCCAATTTATTATTTAGGGTTTTGTCTTACTTATTATTTCTAAATGGTTTCATTTTCTTATATGTCACCCATATTCATATACATATTTTTATTTTTATTATGTGATGGGTGGTACCCAAATTATATATCCTTCTAATTCATTGGGTATTTTTTTCTTCTCATGAGATACCATGTATTGTGCATGGGTTGTTAGCTTAAGCACACTATGTTATGTGGTGGGTGGGATATAAATTATATATCCCTTCAATGCATTGGGTAAATATTTATATCTCATGATATTTTCTGTATGGGATTTGGGAGTGAGCATAATCTATTGTGGGAATTTTTTATATTATCTTGGTGGAAATGGTGAGTAAACCCAATCCACTACCAGCACTACTATAAATAGGGAATATACCAATGGTTTTGGAAAAATCATTGGTATAGGTCACTAATTTGGTTTTATACCAATGGTTTGGCCAAAATCTTTGGTATAGGTTCATTACAATGGACTTATACCAACTATTTGGACAAAACTGTTGGTATAAGTCATCCATATGCCAACGGTTTAACTAAAACCGTTGGTATAGCTCAAGAATTCAAAAAACCCATACCAACAGTTCTCAAAACCATTAGTATAGGTCTATACCAACAGTGTTCAGAACCATTGGTATAGGCGCGCATATTTTTTATGGAATATTTTGTCAAATAACATTAAATAAATCAAAATATAAAAAATTTATGAATAGACATGTATATATATATTTATGAAATTATGTTCAAAAAAGTCATGTTAGGTATGTGGTTAGGTTGTTGAAATATAAACGGGATGTGCTGGGATCAAAACCAAGTTGAGTTTTTTTTAAATTACCTATACCAACGGTTTTATGAATTCGTTGGTATAGGTTTTTCAAATGACCTATACTAATGGTTTGACAAACAGTTGGTATAGATCTATACCAATGGTTTTCCCATAACCATCAGTATAGACCTATCCCAACTCCAAACTTGCCAATGGTCCTCCAAACCATTAGTATAGTCTATATCAATGGGTTGGAGACCTATACCAATGGTTCCAAACCATTGTTATAGGTTATTTTTCTATTATTGCAGACTCCATATACTATGTTTATGGGAATGGGAAGTAAACACAATCCACTATGGTACTCTATCAACTACATTTATGGGAATGGGAAGTGAAACCAACCCACCATGAGACTCTATCCACAATTATTGTCTTTAATGTGATCATTTACTTATACTTATGATTACATGTTAATGTTGTTACAACATTTCTATGATTCTATGGTCTTATGATATCATTTCATTATTCCATGTTTCCATTATTATCTCACATTATTATGTCATGGAACATGTTTTTTATTTATATATTACATGCCTTTCCATAATTATTTATGGAAAAATCTTATTATCCCATGTTATTTTTAACAAAAAAATTACCCCTGGTCTTGTTTTATCATATTCATGTGATCTAACCCTTGACAAAATGTTGATATATTTTCTCTTACTGATCTTTTAATCTCACTTCTTTCTTATGATTCTTTTCCTTAGGTTATGAAGATAATTATTACTTTTGAGAATTTTATATAAGGGGTATACAAGAGTTTGAGTATAGATAAGTTTCAAAAGTTTGTAAAATAATTTTATCATGTAAATAGTCATCAAATACACTATACTAAAATTATCTTCAAGCTATCTGAGATTATTCTGAGATGTATTATTTAACTTATAGAAATGATGTAAATAAATGAACTATTTATCTCAAGATTTTATATATCATGAAGAGATGATTTAGAATTAATTTTTGTTTTTGAAAGTATTTTGTTCTTATAAATATAAAAAAGGTCTCAATATATAGTTCATGGTCCTTCATGAAGGTTAAAATGGTTTTTTATCTTTCAATAATGATAAATTGTAATATATTGGATGTAACTATACCATAATTATATGACATAAATAAAACACTACAGTAAAATACATTCTCATAACCTTTTAGGTTTAGTGATTTAGATAATTGGGATACATCATTAACCTTTAACAACTACCATTTCTTTCTCATCCAATGGATATTTTTCAACTATTTAATATACTAATTTTTCTATATTAAGTCTTAAACATCCCCCTCAAATTTTCCACATGTGATATTATTTTATACATGTCATGTTAAATATATTTCTTTATAACCTAGGTAAATAGAAACATGAGAAGGGTGAGATCAAGATAACTATAAGGGAAAACAATTGTCAGAATCTATCAAAGCATTAACATACCATGAATGTTAAAGTAAGAATAAATAAAGATCAAATAATGAAATATAACTGATCACTTGATTTTGAAAAAAAAATTCATGGATGATATAACAGTATAAATAATCACATCGATAATAATAACTGAATTCATGGTGAGGAAATATATAATTTCATACATCAAGAAATTTAACATCAAGCACTCATCTAAGACATTATTCTTACTAACAAGGATTCATTCAAGACATCATGCATGAATTTTGTAGTCTTATACAAAATGAAGAAGAATCTTTTCACATGAATCCAACTGACGCATCAGGGGGATATATATTATCGAGACCCACTGATCATTTTTTTTAATCCCAATTAATTCACTATATGAAAGATATCAATATCAATATAATTCATAATCAACTCTATTTATAAATAAATAAAAAACTATAGTGAGAAACAAACATATGTAACGTCAATAATATCCCAATAATTGAATGAGATATATTAGACATATGTCATAAATAATAAATAATTTATATGGTTAAATAATACATAATCAACTTTCCTTATTTATCTATATTTATCCATATTGGAATAAAAATATATAGGATGTCAATAATTTCCCTAGTTAAAAAATAACCATAATCCAACCAAAGGAATAAATAAGATAGTTAAACAATAAATATCCCAAGTATAACATAATGAATTTCAAAAGATGTCAACATTGATGAACAACACCTTCATAAGAATAACATCTAAATGGTTTCACATAATAAGTGAATTGGATGAAAATTAATTCCTATAAGAGAGGATGATTTGGAATGATAAACGTAGTGATGGGTTATTTATCTTATAGATAATTGATTTGGATATATGAAAAAGAGTCCAACGTAGTATTAAATGAAATTAATCAATTATTGGTGCATATATAAAGACATTCATAAAATAATCCAATGAATAAGTTTATATAATAGGTTGATTCCTAACCGAAAAGAATATTTATAGTCAGTTTCTTTACAACGGGTAAATAATGAGTCAACGGGAATGTGAAATAGTGATAAGATTAGTATAAAACCAAAAGTAATAAGAAGGAAATAAAATTATGGGGTTTTATAATTAAATATAATTTAAATACTCTGGAGAAATTATCTTTCATAAGTAGTCCAAATTTTGAAAATGAGATTGGAGAAGAAAACATTACAAATTTGGCAATATCTTAATCAAAACCACATGAAAGAGGGAAAATGAAGTGAGACATTGAATAAAATGAATAGAAAAATAATAATTATATAATAAATAAAGTATGGATTCATTACACCATAAAATGAAATATTGTTTGCATTTTGAAACATGTCTCGTGGAAATCAAAAATCGACAAAAAGAACCCTTACACTAATTCCTAACATCTACTGAAGCACTTGAATATCCTATATAAAAAATTTTAATATCATAATAAACTATTTTAATAACCTTATTTATATCTATAACATTTTATAAAATTAATTTATTATAATTCTCTTCATATAATTATAATGTTATAATTTCATTCTATGATAGTTTTGCTTATATTCCATAATGTTGAAATCATCGATGAGAATGTTTCCTTGATTTTGAATGAATAGATGTTAGTATCTTAATTAATGAGATTAATATTAATATTTACATTAAAGAAAAAAAATAAAATAATTATTTAATAATTTATATCATAAATTATTATTATTTAATTTATCATAGTGATCCATTATATAATTTTATATTGTTGTTCTTGTAGGTAGTCAAACCTTACTAAACAAGATCATAACATAATTTAATTGAATATTATGAAGTTATTTTGTAATAATATCATTGTTAAAATGTAATAGTGATATTATTTTGGATTTATTAAATTTATATATCATAATTTAATATAGTTATAGTAATAGGAAATTGATATGAAGCTATTAAACAACATGAACAATTTGTTTCCTCTTAGTACACTTGTTTTAGATGGTTGAAATTATAATGATTGTTTATTACTCATATTATTAATATGTTTTACAATTTTTCTTAACATAATCATAAAAAGTTGTTAAAAATAATAATTATAAATTAAACCCATTCTCATGAACTATCATTAAATATGGTGATGAAAGTGGAATAAACCGTTCCATGGAGGCGGTAGTCTGCACTTACACATAAGATGTTCTAATTTTTTATAGAATGGGAAGGGGTAAAAATATAAAATAATTATAAATTAATAATATTAATAATGTTATAATTATTAAAAAAAATAATTAAATAACATTTTCGGACTATGCATATAAATAGTTTATGAAAAATAGAACTCATCATTCATGGAGGAGGTAGTCCGCACAAATGCAACACAATGTATTCATTTTTTGAATGGTTTTCAAAAAAGGTAGAAAGTTTATATTCCATTATTATAATATCATTTAAATATATTATAAATACTGATGTTATCAAACATTTATGGATTGATTATATTTTTATGAGGGATATTAAGAAGAAAAGTATAATGAGTTAGTACTACACTCGTAGAGAGCTTGAATTTTTCTTTAAAGACTTATTTGAAATGATGGTATTAGCATAACATCTAGAGACCAGGGTACTATGGGAGTGAAAGGTACTTATTGTAGGGTTATATTGGGTATAGATTCAAGAATATTACAAAATGGAAGTTTGGAATTGAAATGTTGGAAGTGATCTCCTTTTATAATTGGAAGAAATTTTCAATTTTATAAATACCCATTACATCTCAATGATGCCAAGATAATATTTAAGAGATGACAGCTAAAAAAGTGGTCCATAATTTATTTGATAGTTGTATGGTTCAATAAATACTCAAACATTCATTTAACTAAATTTTTAATCATTTTTTGAGTCTTTTACCATTATATTTTTATACTATATCATTTTTTACCTTGGTAACTACTTTTTTAAAGAAATAATTTTTGTGTACTAAAAATATAAGATTATTATTATTACTAAATTTTGGTCTAATGAAACTAAATTTAGGCTCTATTAAATAAAATTAAATTTCAAAAACTTCAAAAATTATCTTTTATATTAAAGCATATAATATATTCAAAACTATTTTCTTCGAAAAATGATGCTTTATCCATTAATTGTTTTAAATATTATATAAAATTAATTACCAACTAAATGGGTTATAATATATTTATATAAATATATTAATATAATATCAAATTCATTTTATAAAATATTAAATTGTAATTTATTTACTGAAAATTACACAACATTAATAAAATTATTCTTTGAAAATAACCCTTTTTCCTATATCATGGTTATTAACATTAATCATAGTAATCACACTTTTATACATAAAAAGGAAATTTAAATTATTAAATAATAAGAATGTGTGGATCTAATATATGAAATCCATTTTTTATATTTTTGACGAAAATTAATTTTTAATGTAAGGGAATAAAAATATTTTTTAGATTAAATTGTTTTTTATGTTTCCAAAACATTAAACATGGGTCTTATAAACTAAAGATATTATTTTTTTAATGATTTATTTTAATTTATAAATATATATTTTTATAAAACAAAATTAAAAAACTTTTAATTCATTATTCTATTATGATAATGTTATAAAATTGATGGTATTATCAAAATTGTTATTTTTCACTATTCTATAAAAAATCGATTATTTTAGAAAAATATAAAAAAATCACCATAAGATAATATTATTCTTATAAATCCTAAAATAAAATTAATTTGGTCAAATTAAAATTCTTGAATTTATATTCTAAATAAAATATAATGAAAACAAATTCCATAGGAAAATAAAAATATCAATTATTCTTATATATATTTCCTATCAATGACTAACTAGATTGATGTTAATATATTATACATATAAACAATATATTTTATCAATAATATATTTTGAATCATAAAATAAACCATATTAAATAAAATTTAATAAGGATTACATTTTAATGTATAAATTAATATTAATTGTTACTTAGCTACACTATTTGAATTTTATCAGTTCCATAGTATAAATAATGAAAGTCATTTTTATTTCTATAAATATTTCCAAATTCAGTTATCTATGTTATTTTTCATTAATTTTATTGCTTCATGTTAATGGTTATATAATACTTTGTAGTTAATTTTGGTTTCATGTTTCATGTGAAGTAAGTTATCAAACACATTTGGTTTCAATATAAATTATAATTTAAAATATTGTATTTTTACATTCTCCCCCCTTAAATAACATTCATACTACAAATTTCAACTATTACTTACTAATGAAAATATTGAAGGGTATCCATAAGATAAACAGGTCACAAAATTAAATTTATAATGAGATAATAGTCTCACTAACTAGGGTAAGGCTAGAAAACTCATTTATTCCTTAATAATAGGAATATTCACATTATTATGTTTACATCCATCCATTTGTACTAAGGTCCCTTGTTATTCAGAAATAATACCAATATTAAATAATCTACTTCCAAAGGGAGTTTATAATCATCCTTGTATTGATATACGATCATAGTTTAATATGAAATGTGATTTCCTTATTCTGAAAATTAACTTTTCATCTATGTAGATATAACTCATCTATTTCTAAAATCACATTAAATTCATCTAAAGGAAGAAAAAATATATTTATGTGGTCCACATTCCCACAAACATCAAATTGTGATAAATTAATCAAAAAACTAAATTTTTTTCTCTAATAATTCAATACCATATCTGTTGGGACCACATTGTGTATAAAGATTATATTTGTTGTCAACAGTTGTCAATGTCAGTCAAAATGAATAAGGATATAAAGAAGGACTCCAAAGTTAATCAAAATCGGCTGAATTGAGGATTCCTGGAGAATTATTATGAAATCATAGCATTGAATGTCATACTTGGGCAATTCTCTATCAAATAAAACCAGACGACGCTTTTTTGATATTTATTTCACAAATATCATAAGTTAGGAGAACTTGTGATACAATCATTATGAAGGAAAGGGGAGAAATGATGATTCCTGTCATATACAGTTTTGAATTGAAGGAATGATGCTACTAGAAGATAGGGAAGTTTTAGTACTTTCCATTGTAACACTGATAATGCTAAATCAGGTCTTTCAAAGGATATATATCATGATAGTGGAGTTCGTGATGAAAGCTGAAGAATGGATATGGGAATAAATGGAGAGAGAAATGACAAAGGAATGGAAAATCTTGAGGTGGCACAAAAGAATAGTTTAAGGTGGGGTTGTTTTCCAGTGTTTGCCAAATTTTAGGGCCTGAAATTCGGAAAATGGAGAAAGTTGTTTTTAGAAAAGGGAGGTGCGTTAAAAATAAAGCAGTGTGTGAAATATTAGTAGGGTGCGTGAAAAATAAAGCGGTCCACAAAATATTGGCATGGTGAGTGAAATAGAGGAATGAAGTTTTTCGTGCAACAGGTGTTTCAAGATCAGAACGAAGAAATATGGAAAAGGCATGGAGTGCAAGGAAAATTGGGCAAAGTGGAAAAAAATAAAGGTTGCACGAAATATTGGTGTGGTGCACGAAATATAGTAATGAAGTTTTTTGCGCAAGAGGTGTTTTGAGATTAGAAGCTTGAAAATTGAAAACGGCAAGAGGTTCATAAAAAATCATAGATGTTCGTGTAATGTGCGTGGAACATCATACTTGAGTGCATAAAAATTGGTTGTGTGCAAAATGTGGGTTTTATGTTTTATACACAAGAGAGGCTTAATGTTTATAGTGATGAAAAATGGAAAAGTCATGAGGTGAACAAAAAATCCAATTGGTGTGTGGAAATAATGGATGGCATGTGTAATTAAAGACGTGAGAGACAGCTTTACGCGTAGGAAAGAGTTTTATGTGCAAGAAGGGGTTTTACATGATGGGTCAAAATGCCTATAAATATGAGGTGATCCCCTCTCATTTGTTAAGGGCTTGACACTTAGAAAAATCTTTAGATTTGATGCATGGAAAAAATTGAAGTATTGATTAGTGCACAAAAAGAATAATTGTAACACGAAAAAGAAAGTGTTGCGCGAAAAAGCAGAGTTGTGCAGAAAACGTTTTCACACCAAAAGGTGTTTTTATGAAATTTTTTTGAATTTTGCGCGCAAGCCAACTAGAAGGGTGAAAAAAATTGAGGATACTGCATGCCTTTAACAAGTGTTATTCACTCTTGAAGTGTCTTGCAATGTAGGAAAACTGCACCCTCTGTCCGAAGAAGAAACCAAAAACAAGTGACAGGTTTTCTTAAACCCTCTCTGTGTTTCATGAAGGAGATCCCGTGAGTACAAAAATGGTGAATACTTACCCTTTTAGTGATTTTATAAGACAGATCCACAAACCATACATGGTTTTGTGAAGAATAATCACATATCCTCTACATGAAGAAGAAGACCCGTGGAGCTATCTCTATTCACGAAGGTGAACACTCTCTAGTTTCACGATTTATGAACTCTATTTACAGGGGTTTTGTTTATTGTGTGATGAGGAGATAGATGTTAAAATGAACTCATATCTTCCCAAAGGAAGAAGTAATTATACCGATACACTCATGTATTGGTATTGATAATTGAAGAAATATATTAAGACATTGTAGTATTATTCCTTATTATATTGTGTCAAAGAGAAAGAAAATCAGAAGAAGAACATATTATGCCCAAATGAAGACTGACAATTATTCAAGGAAATTTGATTTAGATGATTCCAAGTGAACCGATCTTCACTGCCTAAATAATCACATTGTTGTATGTTATTCTAGGCAAGAAGAGGGAAAATGTTTTTGTGTAGTTGGTTTTTTCACTAAAAATAACAAAGAAAAAGTCTATTGCAGTTGGTGATGCACTAGAGAAGAAGAGAAATAAAGAAGGAAAAATTTCTTGCCTATTGATTTATAGGTAATCAAGTGAAGATCACTAACGAAGACCAAGAGCAGAACCAACCTTTTAAAGAAGGAAGAAGACTGACTTCATAGGTATTATAAAGAACAATCTAGAGGCTGCAAGTTCAGCTAGGTCATCACCAGTCCAGGGAAGAGGATTGTTTTCCACACCCCCCCCCCCCCCCCCTTCAAAGTGTAGGGACTCACACTGACTAGAGGATTGCTTTCCTAGCCACTCCACTGTAATATAAAATCACATCATAGTAGATAATAAATTCACTAGTCATATACATACATGTAAAGGATGTAGCTACTCTTATTGAGTGGTGAACCTTGTAAAATATCATGTGCATATTTTAACTACTTTCTATTATTGCATATGACAGGGAAAAGAGAATAATAGAATCAAGATCCTAACAGTTCAAGAGGTACATGGATAAAATTTAGAATTGGTTTAAAAAATTCCCCAACACTATTTCACCCCCCCCCCTCAAGGTTAGGTATATCCCAAACTGGTCCTCCTAACATCATTGGGGTGGTGATTTAACACTCCGAGAAAACATCCTAGGTGAAATGTTGTGCTTCAAATCAACCCCAAAAAACACATACACAACTCCGGAGTGGGACATAAGTGTTCCCTAATAATCATGATACACTTAAGGGGTATTCATTTTACATGATCCACCTTGTTCCAAGGGTTAAAGAGGATCATGGGCTCTATTACCCTTATCATCACTTGGGTTACAGAAATAACTTGGATAATGTCCATGTAATGACCCAAACTTTCATGAATGAAAATTCCTCTTGATATAATTAAATGTATTATTATGTAAAATTGTTATATAACATATGAAATTATTTTGTTTTATATTTCTAGATTTTAAAATACCATTAATAATTGTGACCATTTCTAATATAGTCATTGAACAGTGATCACATGATTAGTATAAATATAGGGCTTTAACAAATCCAATTTACTCAGACAAAGGAAGAAATGGCCTCATCCAGTAGACTATCCCCATACAAAGCCCATTTTTCGGAGCTCGGAAAGGAGGTGGCATCATTGGGCTTTTCTCTTGACCAAGCCCAATCTGATCTTCCACATGTTAAGCTCGATTGGAACCACCAATGAGAGAAGTGGAAGTTGATAGAGATTACCACCCGAGCAATGTAAACTGAGCCACCCCAAGAGTCTATCACCATCGTAAACCTCACCCTTCGGTCTTATGTGGGTTTTATAAGGGGTTATGTAACAAGACCTAATCATTATGATTATGTGCATTATTTTTTTATATAATAATGAATATACATTCATTTTATTATTGTTACTTTATAAATAGTTTTTAAAGCACAAATAGTATTTTTAGTTAATATTCAACTATGAAAAATATTTCGATGAATTAAAGGATTATTTAATTAAATAGTATTTTTATAGAAATATTATTATTATTAAATTATTTTTTTTTTTAAAAAAAATTATTGTATAATTTTATGAATGCAATTGTAATTTTTATTAAGGTTTGAAAGCCGTTTTTGTCAAAACCCCTGAATTTATGATAAATAATGGTTGTTATTTTAAAAGTAAAAATTCACATTTTTAGAAAATTATTTAGATAAAATGAACACTATTTTTCTAATTATGATGTAGAAATTATCAAATGGTGAATTTTTCAAAATTTTATGAGACAGTCGAATTTTTGGGTAAAAATTAAATACTGTTTAAATATATAATGTGTTTTATGACATCATAATGACCCAATAGTGATGTAATAAAATACTATAAATGATATTGTAGGCCAATATATGTTTTATCATTAAAATAATTTGATTTAATGTGTGATTAAATTATTTTACAAAACTTTAGTGGACCCTCCAAGAGTTATAAAACATTTTCACTTTCTAAATGAATTTCCCTGAGAGTGTAACTCACCTCCACATAAGAAACCCTCTTATTTTAAGAAGTTTAGCCATTGGCCTTATAAAAAATTGTTTTCCACTCGCTTTTTCTAAAAACCATGGGCAAAAACCATGGGCTGGTTTGTGGTATTGATTAGTTTAATGTGTGGTGACCCAAACCTAAATAATAAAGAATTCCCTCTCTCTTCCTATAGAAACCCACCCAGGATCCCACATCCTCTTCACTAAAATAATTTGGATTTCATCCAACGTCTTCCTTCCTCTCTATATAATCATCCCAAGGCTCCCCAAGCTCCCATGAGGCCTCTCTCATGCCTCTACCAAGCCTTTGCGATCACACTTTGAAGTAAGTGATTTCTTCCTTTCTCATTTTTGTCCAATTTTCATTAAGTTGTTTTTCCATTTTGTTTTAAATTAAAAATGTTGGGTTATAATTTCACACCTCCCTCATAATTCCCCCTTTATTTTTGTATGATGGGATACCCATTTTCTCTCATTAATGTCTCCCATGTACACCCATTACCATGCCAAAAATCCACGAGGGATTTCTCTCTCCTCTTTTACATCCAAGTAATTATTTTGTATTATACATCTAAATTCCATTAAGTTTGTTGGTACATGTATATATATGACCCCATTACTGTACATTTAATGTAAATATGATGAGACACCCCTTTCTCTCTCATCAACCATTTTTTATGATTTCTTATTTCATGTCGTTATGCTGCCGAAATTGCACTATGATTTTCCAATCCAATGTCACTATGTAATGAATATCATGCCCATTTCTCTATCAAGGGTATCCACCTTTATGCACATTTACTTATTTATTATAATGATTCATGTATATATTCCAAATCCCTTTATCATGGAATAAATGATGATGATTGATTCCATGTTGTACGATCCATGTTGCACACTTATGCATGGAATGAAATGTTTAAGAAGGGGGCACCCTAATAGCACTCCAATGCATTGGGTAAACATTAGTATCATGATATGTCAAGTGAAATGAGGTTTTAATCATAATAATTCATGTGAAATGATTATTTAATCATGCTTCATGTGCAATGATCCTTGGATCATTCTAAAACCATGTTAAATGTTGTTTCCACATTTCCATGTTATGTTAATCATGTGGTATCATGCCTTTATGTTCATGTTTATCTTATGCTCCATTGATATGAATATTTCCTATCATGTATTGTATATTTCATGTTGTGCCTCGTTAACTCCCTTACTGGGCTTTAAATCTCACCCTTTTCTTATGCATGTCCTCATATTATCCCATGCAATGCTATGTATAAGGAAATGTAGTGGTCAGGTAAAGGAAGTTTTCAATAAGATGTTGTGTCTTATGTTTTAAGTTGTTATGTAATGTTCTTAAGCCCCAAGACACTAGACCTCTCAATATTTTATGTTGTATGTAATGGCCCGGACCTCCCTGGTCCATTACTTTGTGAAAATGTGGTGTTGGAGGTGTTCCGGGAGGTCAAGGTGACTTATCCCCCAGCTGCTGCCTACCGGTAGCTCGGTCTACCGGTAGCTGCTGATTACCGGTAGCTCGGTCTACTAGTAGCTGCTGCCTACCAGTAGCTCGGTCTACCGGTAGCTGCTGATTACCGGTAGCTCGGTCTACTGGTAGCTGCTGATTACTGGTATCTCGGTCTACCGGTAGCTTCTGATTACCGGTAGCTCGGTCTACCGGTAGCTGCTGATTACCGGTAGCTCGGTCTACCGGTAGCTGCTGCCTACCGGTAGCTCGGTCTATCGGTAGCTGCTGATTACCGGTAGCTCGGTCTACCGGTAGCCGCATCCTACCGGTAGCCGGGTTTACCGGTAGCCACGACATACTGATAGCTCGGTATACTTGTAGTCGCAGTCCAGCAGTAACTCGGCTAATACTTTGCCAATTTTCACGAATGAACAGTGTTTCCAGACTTCATAAGAGCTACCGATTCCATACTTTGCCAAATTTCACGAATGAACAGTGTTTCCAGACTCCATAAGAGCTACCGATTCCATACATTGCCAATTTTCACGAATGAACAGTGTTTCCAGACTCCATAAGAGCTACCGATTCCATACTTTGCCAAATTTTGAGTATGTGAACAGTGTTTCCAGCTTCGCAAATTTGACGTTTTCATTGACGTAAAATACTTTTAAAACCTTATTTTAAGGACTTTAAGGCCGATTCAAAGGCCATAAATCCTATATTAATTATTCCTAAGGCCGGGATGTTTTTTTTTACTTGGTCAAACCGCGTGGGTTAATGCGATCCGTTTTTATTGGAGAATAAACCGGATCTTAAACTCTGGCCTCTCTAATTTTTTTTAAAAGGAACGAGATATCATTCTTCGTTGTTCTTTCTCCTGGTTCTCATCTACGAGACGCTAGAACCTTGCAATCATTCTCGTAGGAGTTTCACAATCAAACGTTACTCAGATCAGTTCCGCTCTGTTGATGCAACGAAGTTGTGTCGATCGTTCTTCGATATAAGGTATGTTTTATCATCGTTCCTTCGGGGATCACCTTCTCTTGTTCTTCCTTCCATATTAGCATGTAATCTCCATGGTTCTAATGGGTTTTCTTGGGGTTGGTTGGTACTGTCGTACAGTGGCATCCTCTGGTGGATGCAGCTATCGTGAGGAGAAGAGGACTATGACCTGTTGTGTGGATAAAGGACGTCAAGAACTCTTCGAGGTAGGGGATTCATGGCTTCTCTAATTGTATATGTGCAATCGTTCAATTATCATGATTTATCTCTTTGGATCACAATGAAATTGACCTAATTGAATACTTGAACCGGATTAAAAGAATTGGTTGATCGCATGCTGTTGCTTTATATCGTGATAACGGTTTGCCTCATGTTTTCCTAGATATAGTGATATCTATGTTTTCTTTGATTTGTTGTTCGTTCATGATAGAAATTGATCATGAACGTAAAGCCGGAATTAATTGTTAATTAATTGGCTAAAGATAAAGAGGCATGTAAATTAATCTGGTTATTGTCGTTGTTGTAGTTGTTCTAATTTGAGGATAATCAAATTAGGGAAGTAAGCATGGTTATTTAAATTGTGATAGCTTACTGATTAGGTATCCATGATTGGAACCTATGAATAACTAGTCTGTTAATTCAATATGGATTAGAGAACAGATTATGTGGGAATTTCTAAAAGGGTTCTGAGTTACCCTCTTGTTTGTTAAAGGGCCGAGAGCCCACTTTGTGATGTTTGTTTTCCTGCTGCTTGTGCTGTGATGTGAGCCTGGATGGCTGTTGTGATATGTGGAGGCATGGAGACTTGTGGTTGTGGCAGCGGATGACGCCTAGTGTGGCGAGATGCATCGGTTTATGCATATGGGTGTCGGGGAGGACACCAAGGGTGATGGTATGAGATGAATGTGGTGGTTTGATGTTGGTGGTTTGGTTTGGTTGCTTATCTACTTTACTTTTCCCCACTGCTCAAGGCAGCTGGTCTTGCTTACCCTCTTTCCGAAGGAGGCGAAGACACGCGGGGTATGCCACGTGCTTTCCGTGTTTATCCTCTCGATGGAGGATGGGTCTATGCTCTTTCTATAGGCGGCAAAGACTCGACGGGTAGTATATCTACTCACCGTGTTGAGCCTCCTTTGTGTTTAGAAGCATAGGATGTTTTTCTAGAATGCCTGGGAATGTGGAAATGTAATTCTGTAATGAATGTTTGATTAAATGGTGATAATCCACGGGGATGGAGAAGCTGGAATTTAATAGTAATGTGAATCCTAAAAAGGAGCAGTTTTGAATGTGATGCCAATTTAGTTTAATGTGGTAAATTGTTCATGGTTAATTAATGTTTAAAGAATTTAATTAACGTACAGTGTAATTGATAAAATGAGAATGGAGTAATCTAATAAAGCTCTTCAAATGGTTGTGTGCTTATAGGATACCTAGTCTTAGAAGTAGCAGCCTGGAGTTTGAGAGACGTTAGCTGCAGTTGTACCTATGACTAGGTAATTCCCATAGTGTGGTTGTGAGTTATATATATTTTATATTTTTGTGTCTCTATACGCTACTCCACCCTGTCGGTAAGGGAAACTGACACCCCGGGGATTCTGAGCCCTGGGGGGGTGTTTTCCCCAACATTCTGATGGGAGGTTGAATGGATGACTACCCCCTTTGGCCCCGCTCTCTTCTCTTGGTAGATCCTTGTGCTGGTAGGCACAGTGGTTAGTTTTACCCATATATGTGTGTAGAGGGCTGTAATGGCTTGTGGTTATTTCACACACATATACTCTGGATATAGTATCCTATGGAATACTATAGGTGTAACGTGTATAGGCTGTGATGGCTTGAGGATCCTTACTCGGAGTATGGGCTGTGATGGCTTGAGGAATAATACTCGACGTATGATACACGTTATACGAGCTATGGTGGCTCCCGGAAACTACCCGGTTACTTTGGTTGTGAGGACGGTGTGGTGCTTCGCCCAGGTGTCTGCGGGCAAGCCTATGTGGTGCACAAGGTGCAGATTTTGGAGCTTAGCCCAGGTGTCTGCGGGCAAGCCTTTGGAGAGAGATGCACAGGACGTATGTCGTTGGGGAAAAGCGGCAAACCAGTGGGGAAGTAGTAGCGGGGTACCCTTGATATTATTTACTATATGCTATATTCTTGTATGCGTTACTTGGTGAGAGTAGCCATGGTGAGGTTGGGAACATAGTATACCTGTTTAGATAACGAGTTAGTTTCACTTGTTGTTCACTGGGCTTTAGCATGCTTTCTTTACTTTTGCACGAGAGTCTTGGGGAGGATCCTACTGAGTATATTGTTATACTCACCCTATGTACATATAAACTGTTTTTCAGGTCACTTGGAGCAGGTTGGAGATCAAGCTGGTTACTACTAGCTTGCGGTTGGAGGAGGAGCTGTTCGGGCTTGTGGTCGCTGCCGTTTTTCTTTCTTTTGGGTACTTTTAGTTTTCCCTTTCAGTTGTAGTACTTTTGCATGACATTTCATATATGTACTTGGTTTCCTTTTTATATTTCAGTTCTGAGTTGGAGTTGATTGGAGTATATTCTATCTCTCTCTTCTGCTTGTGTTCTCTTAGAGGGTAATGCCTCCCATTTGTACGTTATTATACCCACGGTGCTAGTCGCCAACCCGGGGCCTACTGGAGGCGGGACTCGGGGGTCATTATCTCCCTTTTCACATTGCCGGCCCAGTAGGGGTACACTTTGTGGGGAGGGGGTCGTGTCAGAGTGGTATCAGAGGTCTGGTTGAGGGATAGGATGGAGTTTGGAGTTAGGCACAGGTGAGGATGCATGGGATGGTAGGGCAACGGCGTCATTCATGTTTAGCAAGTTGGGTAAACACTGGAGACCAGCAGAGACATAGGCGTTCAGGGCCCCCTATGATCTGTTGCACGGACCTTTAAGTTTACGATGGCTACTAAACAAAGTGATACTGGTTGCAGGGTAGAGACCTAGGAAAGGATCATGCATCATTATTCTTTGCACCTGTGTTTGAATGGGTAGACCTTGGGATAGGTAACCAAAAATTAGTAAAACAAAATAATTAATTAATTAATGTTGAGTCTTCCATATTCCAGGATTAGGAGCTCTAACAGTTGTTATTCTACAGGTATGGCTCCAGGTCGACGTCCTCGTCAGGTTTGCGCCGAAGGTGCCCAGCAGGCTATTCCAGCAGATCTCCGCCGGGTAGAGGTTGACGACGATGACAATTGGAGGAAGACACTCCGAGAGTTTCAGCACCAGAGTCTACAGAAGTACGAGGGCTCCGTTTCAGATGCAGTCACAGAAGACTGGTTGGAGGAGGTCGAGATAGGCTTCAGTTCGATTCGTGCTCGGAAGGAACACTGGGTGTCCTTGGTTGTGACGATGTTGCGTGGAGCAGCGAGACAGTGGTGGTTCTTGTTCCTCGGGGATCGTGAGGAGTCAGCGATCTCGTGGGAGGAGTTTCGAGACAGGTTTAGAGTCGAGTTTCTTTCATCGACTGCGAAGGCGTCCAGTCGCCAGGAGCTTCTTACCCTTCGACAGGGGAGCTCCAGTGTTCGAGAGTTTGGAATCCGTTTCAGGAACCTTCTACGATATGCTTCAGACCTGTTACCAGATGAGGAGGCCAGGGCGAGGCATTTCGAGGAGGCTTTGCGTCCAGAGATCCAGCGCCAGGTCACCCCATTTATGTTGAAGACATATCTTGAGGTGCTGGCGCGGGCAGAGGTTGTTGAGAGGACATTGACCAGGACCGGATCGTCACGAGAGGGGAATCGTCATGATTCCTCACGAAGCAGAGCTGTGGTCCGGGGTTCCCGGTTTTCAGGGCAGAAGAGTTTCCGTTCACCTGGGGGTAGGTCCCAGCCCTTCCCATATCGTTTCTCCGGAGGCAGCAACTCTCAGGCCTATGCCAAGGGATCAGGCGCTTGTTTTTCTTATGGTGGTCGTGGTCATCAGCAGCGGGAGTGCCCGACTTTTCAGAGCAGTCATCGTGCACCAGGCGCTCCACTCCAGGTTCCTCCGTTGAGGCAGTTCCAGCCGAGGCAGCAGCAGCAGGTTGCACCAGCTTTAGATCACCCGAGGGTAGATGGAGCAGGCAGAGGACAGCCCCATGACGCTCCCCGTCCTCAGAGAGCAGAGCGCGGCCGTGGTGGTGGTCGTCATCAGGGTCAGAGAGGCCGTGGAGGTGGTCGTGGTCAGCTTCATGCTCTAGCGTTGCCAGCCCCAGGCGAGCCAGATGTCGTCCGAGGTACCCTTTGCTTGCTTTCTACCTTGGTGTATGCCTTGTTTGATTCAGGAGCGACACACTCCTTTATATCCCCTACCCTTGTCCACGCTTTGGGACTTGAGGTAGAGAGGCTTCTAGTGCCCTTGGCGTTGACTACGCCAGTTGGAGGTCGAGCTAGCTTGTTTGAAGTATGTAGAGACTGTGAGCTAGTGTTGGGGAAGCACCGCTCTTGGGGAGATTTCCTATGTTTACGAATACAACCATATGATGTCATCCTCGGCATGGATTGGTTGTATTCGGTGCAGGCTATTGTGGATTGCTACAGGAAGAAGGTCATTTTCTTTGATGAAGACAGAGAGGAAGTAGTGTTTGTTGGTGAGAGAGATCCTCGGATGAGTCATAGACGAGTTTCATCCTTATCATCCATGATGGCTGGGATGATGCTGAGTTCTTCAGAGGTTCAACAGTTGGCGTTTCCTAGGGTCGTAGAGGAGTACCCTGATGTCTTTCCAGAAGAGGTTGTATCCTTACCCCCTCGACGAGAGATCGAGTTTGGGATCGAGCTACAGCCAGGAGCGTCTCCTATCTCTATGTCTCCATACAGGATGGCCCCTTCTGAGTTACGAGAGCTACGTATTCAGCTCGATGGTCTGTTGCAGTGTGGTTCTGTTCGGCCAAGTGTGTCACCGTGGGGTGCACCAGTTTTGTTTGTGAAAAAGGCTGATGGCAGTTTGCGGTTGTGCGTCGATTATCGTCGCTTAAACAAAGTGAAAATAAAGAACCGCTATCCTCTCCCGCGGATTGATGACCTATTCAATCAACTGAAGGGTGCAAGTTGGTTTTCAAAGATCGACTTGCGGTCAGGATATCATCAGATGCGTGTAAAGGATGAGGATATCCCGAAGATTGCTTTCCGCTGTCGTCATGGGCATTATGAGTTTGTTGTAATGCCATTCGGCGTGACAAATGCTCCAGCTGTTTTCATGGGGTTGATGAATGCTGTGTTCCGTGAATTCCTGGACAAGTTTGTTGTGTTTTTCATCGACGACATCCTTGTATACTCCACATCAGAAGAGGAGCATGCAGAGCATCTACGAGCCGTTTTGGGAGTTCTTCGCCAACATCGGTTGTTTGGGAAGTTGTCCAAGTGTGAGTTCTGGGCTCGAGAAGTTCGTTTCTTGGGACATGTTGTGTCCCAACAGGGAGTAGCTGTGGATCCTTCGAAGATAGAATCAGTGGTGTCTTGGCCAGCCCCCAAGACCGTGTCAGAGGTGCGAAGTTTCCTTGGTCTCGCAGGCTATTATAGGAGGTTTGTGGCTAATTTCTCCCGAGTTGCGACTCCTCTGACAGCTTTGACCAGGAAGGATCAAGCGTTCATATGGACTGATCAGTGTCAGACAGCTTTCGAGTATCTAAAGGAGAAGTTGGTAAGTGCTCTAGTCCTTTGTCTTCCAACGGAGGGAGTCCAGTTTGATGTTTTCTGTGATGCTTCACATCTGGGGCTAGGCTGTGTTCTTATGCAGCAGAGGTTCGTTGTTTCTTATGGGTCTCGGCAGTTGCGTCCCCATGAACGCAACTATGCCACCCATGATCTTGAGTTGGCAGCCGTGGTGTTTGCTCTGAAGTTGTGGAGACATTACCTCATTGGTGAGCACTTTGTGGTTTTCACCGATCATAAGAGTTTGAGGTATGTTTTCTCCCAACGCGACTTGAACTTGAGGCAGCGTCGGTGGATGGAGTTCTTGCAGGAATACGACTTCGAAATATCGTATACACCTGGGAAGGGAAATGTTGTTGCTGATGCACTGAGCCGAAAGTCACGTAATGATGTTGTGCGTGAATCTGGTGATTCCTGGAGAGTGATGGAAGAGCTATCATCTTTGCATCTTGATATGGGAGAAGTTGGGGGAAGAGGTTGTCTTTTCTAGATGACGGTGCAGTCATCCCTGATGCAGAAGGTAGAAGAGTCTCAGTTGGGTGATTTAGAGGTGGATGTTTGGAGAGACAGAGTTGTTTGTGGGGAGGCCCCTCATGGTTGGTCGGAGGATGAACAACACCGAGTGTTGTATCATGGCAGGCTTTTTGTTCCCTTGGAGATGCGCGAGACGGTTCTCCGAGAGTTCCATAGTTCACCCTTGGCAGTACATCCTGGTGTGACGAAGATGTACCGATCCTTAAGGAGTCAGTTCTGGTGGCCTGGGCTAAAACGTATGGTTGTAGAGTGTGTGTCTCGATGTTTAGTCTGCCAGAAGGTGAAGGCCGAACACCGTGTTCCTGGTGGTCTTCTCCAACACATAGAGATTCCTCAGTGGAAGTGGGAGGACATCTCAATGGACTTTGTTACAGGTTTACCTCGAGCTCCGGGAGGACATGATGCTATATGGGTGGTAGTGGATCGTTTAACTAAATCGGCCCACTTCATAGCAATCAAGGAGTCGAGCTCAGTGGAGGTTTTGTCGAGGCAGTATCTGGAGGAGGTGGTGAGGCTTCACGGAGTACCTAGGACGATCATTTCTGATCGAGATCCTCATTTTACCTCTAGGGTGTGGAGAGGTCTCCAACATGCTTTTGGATCTCAACTATGCCTTAGCACTGCTTTTCATCCTCAAACAGATGGTCAGACAGAGCGAACCATCCAGACTCTTGAAGACATGTTGCGCTCTTGTGTTCTTGATTTTGGAGGTTCATGGGTGAAGCACTTACCCTTGGTAGAGTTCACTTACAATAATAGTTTTCACTCTACCATCGGTATGGCGCCGGTTGAAGCCTTGTATGGCCGGCTATGCCGTTCTCCGTTGTGCTGGACTGGGGTCAGAGAGTCGGCAATTCTCGGACCAGAACTAGTGCAGAATACAACAGAGATGGTTCAGGTGATTCGTGAGAGGATGAAGACAGCACAGGATCGTCAGAAATCATATGTTGATCAAAGAAGGAGACCATTAGAGTTTAATGTTGGGGATCATGTGTTTCTAAAGGTGACTCCCCGTCGTGGGAAGCGAAGGTTTGGTCGTGGAAGTAAGCTTTCTCCCCGGTTTGTTGGGCCTTTCGAGGTGTTAGCTCGTGTTGGATTTGTGGCGTATCGAGTAGCACGTCCCCCTCAGATGAGTCGGATACATGATGTTTTCCATGTATCGCAGCTCCGTCGTTATCTTCATGATAAATCTCATGTTATCGATTGGGGAGAGATCGATATTGACGATGATGCAACCTTTGAGGAGCGACCTGTGGAGATCCAAGACCACAAGGAGAAGGTGTTGCGTGGGCGTTCTATCCCCTTAGTTCGTGTCCTGTGGCGACACGGTGGCATGGAGGAGAGTACCTGGGAGCGTGAGTCACAGATACGTGCTCAGTACCCAGAGTTGTTTAATGTTTAACTCTTTCCATGTAATGATTTTTCCTCTCTGGTGAGACCTTTCATGTTTTATTTATGTACCTTTGATGTGATGTTATGTTTGAATTGTTTGGTTATGTATTATTTGTTTCTATACTCTCGAATGTCGTAGTTTTGTTCCAGCTTTTGAACAACTCATGGTGGTTTTCCCCTGAGAGGTATCTTATGGGGTGGTTGTTCGGACCCCTCTTTTCCTCTGGGTTGGTTTTTAATTCTCGAGGACGAGAATGTTTTGAGAGGTATCTAATGTAATGGCCCGGACCTCCCTGGTCCATTACTTTGTGAAAATGTGGTGTTGGAGGTGTTCCGTGAGGTCAAGGTGACTTATCCCCCAGTTGCTGCCTACCGGTAGCTCGGTCTACCGGTAGCTGCTGATTACCGGTAGCTCGGTCTACCGGTAGCTGCTGCCTACCGGTAGCTCGGTCTACCGGTAGCTGCTGATTACCGGTAGCTCGGTCTACCGGTAGCTGCTGATTACCGGTATCTCGGTCTACCGGTAGCTTCTGAATACCGGTAGCTCGGTCTACCGGTAGCTGCTGATTACCGGTAGCTCGGTCTACCGGTAGCTGCTGCCTACCGGTAGCTCGGTCTACCGGTAGCTGCTAATTACCGGTAGCTCGGTCTACCGGTAGCCGCATCTTACCGGTAGCCGGGTTTACCGATATCCACGGCATACTGATAGCTCAGTATACTTGTAGCTGCAGTCCAGCAGTAACTCGGCTAATACTTTGCCAATTTTCACAAATGAACAGTGTTTCCAGACTTCATAAGAGCTACCGATTCCATACTTTGCCAAATTTCACGAATGAACAGTGTTTCCAGACTCCATAAGAGCTACCGATTCCATACTTTTCCAATTTTCACGAATGAACAGTGTTTCCAGACTCCATAAGAGCTACCGATTCCATACTTTGCCAAATTTTCAGTATGTGAACAGTGTTTCCAGCTTCGCAAATTTGACGTTTTCTTTGACGTAAAATACTTTTAAAACCTTATTTTAAGGACTTTAAGGCTGATTCAAAGGCCATAAATCCTATATTAATTATTCCTAAGGCCGGGATGTTTTTTTTACTTGGTCAAACCGCATGGGTTAATGCGATCCGTTTTTAATGGAGAATAAACCGGATCTTAAATTGTGGCCTCTCTAATTTTTTTTAAAAGGAACGAGATATCATTCTTCGTTGATCTTCCTCATGGTTCTCATCTATGAGACGCTAGAACCTTGCAATCATTCTCGTAGGAGATTCACAATCAAACGTTACTCAGATCAGTTCCGCTCTGTTGATGCAACCAAGTTGTGTCGATCGTTCTTCGATATAAGGTATGTTTTATCATCGTTCCTTCGGGGATCACCTTCTCTTGTTCTTCCTTCCATATTAGCATGTAATCTCTATGGTTCTAATGGGTTTTCTTGGGGTTGGTTGGTACTGTCGTACCGTGGCATCCTCTGGTGGATGCAGCTATCATGAGGAGAAGAGGACTGTGACCCGTTGTGTGGATAAAGGATGTCAAGAACTCTTCGAGGTAGGGTATTCATGGCTTCTCTAATTGTATATGTGCAATCGTATAATTAGCATGATTTATCTCTTTGGATCACAATGAAATTGACCTAATTGAATACTTGAACCGGATTAAAAGAATTGGTTGATCGCATGCTGTTGCTTTATACCGTGATAACGGTTTGCCTCATGTTTTCCTAGATATAGTGATATCTATGTTTTCTTTGATTTGTTGTTCGTTCATGATAGAAATTGATAATGAACGTAAAGCCGGAATTAATTGTTAATTAATTGGCTAAAGATAAAGAGGCATGTAAATTAATCTGGTTATTGTCGTTGTTGTAGTTGTTCTAATTTGAGGATAATCAAATTAGGGAAGTAAGCATGGTTATTTAAATTGTGATAGCTTACTGATTAGGTATCCATGATTGGAACCTATGAATAACAAGTCTGTTAATTCAATATGGATTAGAGAACAGATTATGTGGGAATTTCTAAAAGGGTTCTGAGTTACCCTCTTGTTTGTTAAAGGGCCGAGATCCCACTTTGTGATGTTTGTTTTCCTGCTGCTTGTGCTGTGATATGAGCCTGGATGGCTGTTGTGATATGTGGAGGCATGGAGACTTGTGGTTGTGGCAGCGGATGACGCCTAGTGTGGAGAGATGCATCGGTTTATGCATATGGGTGTCGGGGAGGACACCAAGGGTGATGGTATGAGATGAATGTGATGGTTTGATGTTGGTGGTTTGGTTTGGTTGCTTATTTGCTTTACTTTCCCCACTGCTCAAGGCAGCTGGTCTTTCTTACCCTCTTTCCGAAGGAGGCGAAGACACGCGGGGTATGCCACGTGCTTTCCGTGTTTAGCCTCTCGATGGAGGATGGGTCTATGCTCTTTCTATAGGCGGAAAAGACTCGACGGGTAGTATATCTACTCATCGTGTTGAGCCTCCTTTGTGTTTAGAAGCATAGGATGTTTTTCTAGAATGCCTGGGAATGTGGAAAAGTAATTCTTTAATGAATTTTTGATTAAATGGTGATAATCCACGGGGATGGAGAAGCTGGAATTTAATAGTAATGTGAATCCTAAAAAGGAGCAGTTTTGAATGTGATGCCAATTTAGTTTAATGTGGTAAATTGTTCATGGTTAATTAATGTTTAATGAATTTAATTAACGTACAGTGGAATTGATAAAATGAGAATGGAGTAATCTAATAAAGCTCTTCAAATGGTTGTGTGCTTATAGGATACCTAGTCTTAGAAGTAGTAGCCTGGAGTTTGAGAGACGTTAGCTGCAGTTGTTCCTATGACTAGGTAATGCCCATAGTGTGGTTGTGAGTTATATATATTCTATATTTTTGTGTTTCTATACGCTACTCCACCCTGTCGGTAAGGGAAACTGACACCCCGGGGATTCTGAGCCCTGGGGGGTGTTTTCCCCAACATTCTGATGGGAGGTTGAATGGCTGACTACCCCCTTTGGCCCCGCTCTCTTCTCTTGGTAGATCCTTGTGCTGGTAGGCACAGTGGTTAGTTTTACCCATATATGTGTGTAGAGGGATGTAATGGCTTGTGGTTATTTCACACACATATACTCTGGATATAGTATCCTATGGAATACTATAGGTGTAACGTGTATAGGCTGTGATGGCTTGAGGATCCTTACTCGGCGTATGGGTTGTGATGGCTTGAGGAATAATACTCGACGTATGATACACGTTATACGAGCTATGGTGGCTCCCGGAAACTACCTGGTTACTTTGGTTGTGAGGACGGTATGGTGCTTCACCCAGGTGTCTGTGGGCAAGCCTTTGGAGAGAGATGCACAGGACGTATGTCATTGGGGAAAAGCGGCAAACCAGTGGGGAAGTAGTAGCGGGGTACCCTTGATATTATTTACTATATGCTATATTCTTGTATGCGTTACTTGGTGAGAGTAGCCATGGTGAGGTTGGGAACATAGTATACCTGTTTAGATAACGAGTTAGTTTCACTTGTTGTTCACTGGGCTTTAGCATGCTTTCTTTACTTTTGCACGAGAGTCTTGGGGAGGATCCTACTGATTATACTGTTATACTCACCCTATGTACATATAAACTGTTTTTTAGGTCACTTGGAGCAGGTTAGAGATCAAGCTGGTTACTACTAGCTTGCGGTTGGAGGAGGAGCTGTTCCGGCTTGTGGTCGCTGCCATTTTTCTTTCTTTTGGGTACTTTTAGTTTTCCCTTTCAGTTGTAGTACTTTTGCATGACATTTCATATATGTACTTGGTTTCCTTTTTATATTTCAGTTCTGAGTTGGAGTTGATTGGAGTCTATTCTATCTCTCTCTTCTGCTTGTGTTATCTTAGAGGGTAATGCCTCCCATTTGTACGTTATTATACCCTCGGTGCTAGTCGCCAACCCGGGGCCTACTGGAGGCGGGACTCGGGGGTCATTATCTCCCTTTTCACATTGCCGGCCCAGGAGGGGTACACTTTGTGGGGAGTGGGTCGTGTCATTGTATCAGGTAATTTTTTCTATGTAATAAATCAAGTATGGGTGTGTAATAAAATGAAGGGTTTCTATAGTTAGTACCAGGGGATAGGTTTAGTTATTTTTGGGATTAGGATTAGAAAACCTTAGTGAAGCCTTAGAGACAAGACTAAGTATAATAAAAACATACCTAATTTTGGTGGGTAATGATTAATTGTTTTATCAAGAAAATACATCCTTGTTTGGATACGATCAGGTAGAGGTGGCTTGGGCACAGATGTACCTAGGGGTGAAAACCACGACAAGGTGTTTCGGACTTGACCTGGGGTATCCTGGTACATGAAAACGGGCCTTGCTACACTCTTGATTATGAAACTCTTAGGGTATATGCATTGGTAAATTCAAAATCTTAGTATGAACCATTATTAATAGAATTACCCTAAGAATATATGTTAGAAATTAGATCATAGATAACATAGATTGAATCCTATGGATTCATAAGCTATGAAAATAAAAGTTATTTACATGTCATTAATTTTTTCCTTGGATTTCCCTTTATGAGTTACCCCTAACATTCCTTTTATTCTAGCCAATGGCTTGTAATAGGAGGACTCGGGCTAACAACTGATGTGAAGATCAATGTGATTACTATGCAAATGAGATGCACAATCCGATGGGAGTGGGAATCGCAAACTCTGTCACGCTTCTCTCTCATTTAACTCAAGATTTGAATAGAAATATGGGTCAAGGGAAACATTAAACATCCCCTAAGAATGAAAAAATTGCTATATAGAGCTTCATTAGACAAATTCCTCCTACTTTTAATGGATCATCTGATCCCTCAATCGCCAAACAATGGATCAAATCCATTGAGAAGATCTTATCCATCCATCAATGTTCTTAAAAAGAGAAGGTTCTCCAAACTACTTATCATAAATGGGGTAAAGCTGATCAATGGTGGACATTGATCAAAAATACGAAGCCTGATGAGGAGATCAGGGAGTTGGAATGGAAGGATTTTTGGAAGATGTTATTTGATAAATATTTTTTGTACACCCTCCGGCTTAATATGGAATGGGACTTCCTTTCCCTCAAGAAAAAAGATGAATAATCTGTCAGATCGTACGAGGAAATCTTCACAAGGCTTGCATGATATGCCTCCGAATTTTTCGTTACCCTCAAATTCAATGTTGACCACTTCTTTGGTGGGTTGAAACCTAGCCTATGGAAAGTGTTGGTGATACGTGACTTTAAGAGCTATGAGGAAATTATCGGATGTGCCCTTAAGGTTGAAATAGAGATTTTAGAATCTTAGGGGTAACATGGGGATAAAAATCATATGATGGACTTCAATTCTAGTGCTCTGATGGATAAATCCAACAGTGCTAAGAAAATCCAACACCCCACTTGCCAAAGGTTTTGAAAGAAGAACCCCATAAATTTCCTGAAGGGGACGAAGAAATGCTTTAGGTATGTAAGAGAAGGGAACCTCGTTATTAACTTCCGACAAGAAAAACTCGCGGTTGTGACAGAGGAGAGGAATGCTCCACTCGACCCTCAACACATTGTTCATTACTCCAACTACAAAGAACCGAGGCAATTTTCAAACTAGTGCCCAAAGCCAAGGGTTTTTGGAGGCAACCAACAACCTCCAAGGCAGTAAGGGTGATCTTTTTCCATCACAACCACTGAAGTGAACCCCGACAACAAAGTGGTGATAGGTATGCTAGTTATTCATTCAAGAATAGCGAATGTAATTTTTTGTTCTGGTTCTATGCATTCTTTTATATCCCAAAAGTTTAGTAGAAAAATCCCAACACCACCAAAAATCATGGATGTAAAGATGTCGGTGAGTATGGAAAATGGGGAAATCATTGCATCCCATGAATATAACTCGTCCACTATCATAATTTGTGGAGTGAAATTACTGAAAAACCTCTTCATACTCCCTATGGTGGAATTTTATACAATTCTCAGCATGGATTGGATTTCCTTATATAGATCGAACATAAATTACTGTGAGAGGGAAATCACTATCCATATGGAGAATCAACCCCGATTATATACATGTGCAAGGAGTAAGATGAATCTTCTTTAGCCTCATCATCTCAAGAATAGATATTACTGCCCTATGAGCACACATATCTAGATCATATGATTGAGTCAAAGAAAGCAACCATCCTTGAATACATGCCTATTGTGAGAGAATCCGCTGATGTGTTTCCTGAGGAATTGTCTAGTCTTCCTCCTATAAGAGATGTTGAATTCTCAATTGACCTTATACCTGGGACATTTCCAAAATCTAAGACACCATATTGAATGGATGTTATAGGGCTTGAGGAGCTAAAGAAACAACTACAAGAGAATCTGGATGAAGGATTTATATGCCCAAGTGCTTCACCATGGGGTGCACTATCCCTCTTTGTCAAGAAGAAGGATGGTTCAATGCGCCTTTGCATCTATTTTCATGAGCTTAACAAAATCACGATAAAGAACAAGTACCCTCTCCCATGAATTTATGAATTATTTGATCAGCTATGTAGGGAACAATACTTCTCCAAGGTGGATTTGTGGTCAGGATATTATCAAGTAAGGGTGAATAATGAAGATATCCCCAAGACTGCATTTTGTACAAGATACAGGTACTATAAATTCATAGTAATGCCTTTTGGACTCACTAATGATCCAGAAATATTCATGGACTTGATGAATAGAGTCTTTAGAGATTACCTTGAAAAATTTGTGGTAGTATTTATAGATGATATTTTAATATACTTCCAAACCAAGGAGGATCTTGAGGAGAATCTATGAACTGTACTAGAGACCTTGTAGAAGGAAAATCTCTATGCAAAGTACAACAAGTATGAGTTCTAGTTGAATGAGGTCTCATTCTTGGGATATATCATCACAATTAATGGGATATTAGTGGATCCCACCAAGATAGTTGTAATAGAGGGATGGCCTAGGCCAACATCAGTAACGGATATTCGTAGCTTCTTCGGGTTATCTAGATATTATCGACGATTAGTGATAAATTTCTTATGATTGTCCAACTCTCTTATCAAGCTCACTAGGAAGGGAGTAAAGTTTTCCTAGAATGTTGAATGTGAAGAAAGCTTCAAGGAGGTGAAAAAGGAGGATTATCACTATGCCCGTTCTCACTTTACCCACAAGTGGATAACTTTTTGTGGTATTCAGTGATGCTTCGAAGAAGGGACTAGGCTGTGTGTTGATGCAAAATGACAAAGTCATTGCCTATGCTTCAATGAAATTGAATGTTCATGAGTAGAATTATCCAACACATGATCTGGAGTTGGCTGCAGTGATCTTCACTTTAAAACTTTTTCAGCATTATCTATTTGGGGAGAAGTTTGAAATATATACGGACTACAAAATCCTAATGTATATATTCACACAGAAAGAGTTGTACATGCATCAATGAAGATGGTTAGAGCTGATCAAATACTATGACTTTTCAATCCATTACAACCCTGGGAAAGCGAACAAGGTGGATAATGTTTTAAGTATAAAGGACCCAGTGATTATATCATTGATTAGAATTGAGAAGGATAAAATCTTCTTATATTTGTTGAAGATGGACATGGGAATCATAATGAAGGGAATATCATCAATCCTTTTGCAATTGATTGCTCAACCATCTCTTTTGGAAAGGTTAAATTATGCTCAAAAGGATGATGTGGGAATTTAGAAGAAAGAGGAAGCTATCAGAAAAGGAAAATCCTTGGATTTCAATGTTAATGAAGAAGGAATTGTGAGATTTGGTAAAAGACTATGTGTTCCATCAAGTCCGGGGATGAAGAAAGAACTTTTGGATGATGCACATAGTTCAAATTTCTCTATTCACCTAGGAAACACAAAGATGTATCAATATATCAAAGATAATTTTTGGTGGGATATTATGAAGAATGAGATCGCTAAGTATACATCAAAGTGCCTAGTGTGTTAGAAAATGAAAGAAGAGAGGAAGAAGTCTAAGGGGATGATGCAACCATTTCTCATACCAGCATGGAAATGAGAGAACATCACAATGGACTTTGTCACCAGACTTCCGAAGACATCCAAAAGCAACAATGTAATCTGGGTTGTTCTGGATCATCTCTCAAATTCTACACACTTCATTGCAATTCAGGAGTATTTCTCATTTGATCAAATAACACGGATATATATCAAGGAAGTGGTAAGGCTGCATGGAGTACCCCTATCTATTGTATCTGATCGAGATCCAAGACTCACATATAAGTTTTGAAAGAGTCTTAAACATGCTCTGAATACTGAACTGAACTTTAGTATGGCTTATCATTCTCAAACTAATGTCCAATCTAAGTGAACTATTCTCACACTAGAAGATATGTTAATGTCATGTTCAATGGACTTTAAAGGATGATGGGATCAATATCTTCCCCTGGTTGAATTCTCCTATAATAACAATTTTCAATCGAGCATCTGAATGGAACATTATGAATCCCTCTATAAGAAGAGGTTCATAACACCGATATGTTAGGATGAATTATGTTAGTGTAAGCCTGTAGGACCAGAAATGGTCGAAGAAATGGTGGAGAAGGTGAAAACCATTCAGTAGCATATAAAGGTTTCCCAGAGTCGACAGAAGATTTATGTTGATAACCATCGATGAGACCTTGAGTTTTAAGTTGTAGAGATGGTATTCCTATGCATATCTCTTTGTAATAAGGTCATGAGGTTTTGAAGTAAAGTGAATATAAGTCCTAGGTACATCGGGTCCTTCAATATTCTTGCTCGTGTTGGGGTTGTGGCCAATCTACTATCAATTCCACCTACCATGGCCAAAGTACAATATTTCATTCATGTATCCCTCTTAAGGAAGTATATACTAGACCCTTCATATGTACTCTCTTAAAAGGTAGTACAGTTATTGGATGATCTTTCTTACGAGGAGAAACCAGTAAAGATCTTAGATCATAGGGACAAAGTCCTACAAAATATGACAATGCCCTTCGTGATGGTGTTTTGGAAAAACCATAAGTTTGAAGAAGCGATGTGGGAGATGAAGGAAGTGATGAAGTAGAATTACCCTCATTTGTTTTAGTGTGGAAAATGGAAATTTTGAGGGTGAAATTTCTTAAGGGGGGAATATTGCAATGACCCAAACTTTCATTAATGAAAATTCCTCTTGATCTAATAAAATGTCTTATTATGTAAAATGGTTATATAACATATGCACTTATTTTGTTTTATGTTTCTAGATTTTAAAATTATTTTAAGAATTGTGACTGTTTCTTATATAAGCATTGAATAGTGATCACATTATTAGTATAGATATTGGGATTTAACAAATCTAATTTACTCAGACAAACGAAGTGATGGCCTCATCCAGTAGACTTTCCCCGTATGAAGCCCATTTTTCGGAGCTCAAAAAGGAGGTGGTGTTATTGGGATACGCTCTTAACCAATCCCAAGCCAATATTCAACATGTTAATCTCGAACCGAACTGCCTACGAGAGAAGTGGAAGTTGATAGAGATTACCACCCGAGAAATGTTATGTGAGCCACCCTAAGAGTCTGTCACCATCGCACACCTCACCCTTCGGTCTTATGCGGGTGTTATAAGGTGTTATGTAACCAGACCATAATAATATGATTATGTGCATTATTGTTTTTATAATAATTAATATACATTCATTTTATTATTGTTACTTTGTAAATAGTTTTTAAAGCACAAATAGTATATTTAGTTAATATTCAACTAAGAAATATATTTTTATGAATTAAAGTATTTTTGATTTAAATAATATTTTAATAAATTATTATTATTATTATTATTAAATTAATTTTTATTAAATATATATGATCGTATAATTTTATGAATGCAATTGTAATTTTTAATATGGTTTGAAAGCCTTTTTTTGTCAAAACCCATAAATTTTTGCTAAATGTCAGTTTTTATTTTTAAAGTAAAAATTCACATATTTAAAAAATTATTTAGATAAAATGAATATTATTTTTGGAATCAGGACGTTGAAATTATCCATTGGTAAATTTTTCATAATTTTCTGAGACAATCTAATTTTTGGGTAAAAACTAAATACCGTTTAAATATATAATGTGTTTTATGACATCATAATGACCTAATAGTGATGTAATAAAATACAATAAGTGATATGTTCAGAAAATATATATTTTACCATTAAAATAATTTGATTTTGGGTTTGTTTAAATTATTTTACAAAACTTTAGTGGACCCTCCAAGAGTTATAAAATATTTGCACTTTTTAAATGAATTTCCTAGAGAGTGTGACTCACCTCCACAGAAGAAACCCTATTATTTTAAGAAGTTAAGACATTGGCCTTATAAAATACTTTCTTCCACTCCCCTTTGGAAAAAACCATGGGCAAAAACAATGGAATGGTTTATGGTATTGATTAGTTTAATGTGTGGTGACCCAAACCTAAATAATAAAGAATTCCCTCTCCCTTCCTATATAAATCCACCCAATATCCCACATCCTATTCACTCAAATCCTTTTGAGTTCGTCCAAACTCTTCCTTCATCTCTCTAGAATCCTCCAAAGGAAACCCAAGATCCCAAGAATCCTCTCTCAAGCCTCTCACAAGCCTTTGGGATCACACTTCCAAGTAAGGGATTTCTTTATTTCTCATTTGTTTCCAATTTTCTTTAAGTTGTTATACCCTTTTTTCAATTACAAATGTTGGGTTATTGTTTATAACCACCCCCATACTTCCATATTTATGTTTGGATGATGTTATAACCCTTTCTCTCTCATTAATTCCTCTCATGTACACTCATTACCATGCCGAAATTCCGTGTGGGATTTCTCTCTCCTCTTTTACATCCAAGTAATTCATTTGTATTATGCATATAAATTCCATTAATTTTGTTGGTACATGTATCTATATTACCCCCTTAATATCCATTTTATGGAAATATTATTATAAACCCCTTTATCTCTCATAAACCATTTTTTATGAGTTCTTATTTCACGTCGTTATGCTGCTGAAATTGCACTACGATTTTCCAAGCCAATGTCATTGTGTAGTAAATACCATGCCCATTTCTCTATCAAGGGTATTCACCTTTATGAACATTTAATTATTTATTATAGATCTTCATTAATATATTCCACATCCCTTTATAATGTAATAAATGATGATGATTGATTCCATGTTGTATGATCCATGTGGCACACTTAGGCATGAAATGAAATGTTTAAGAATGGTGTGCCCTGATAGCGCTCCAATGCATTGGGTAAAGATTAATATCATGATACGTCAAGTGAAACGAGGTTTTACTCATGATAATTCATGTTCAATGAAGATTTACTCATTCTCCCTGTGCAATGAGACTTGGATCATTCTAAAATCATGTTAAATGTTATTTCCATATTACCATGTTATGTTAATCAAGTTGTATCATTAATTTATGTTCATGATTATATTATGATCAATTGATATGCCTATTTCCTAAAATTTATTGTATCTTTCATGTTATGATTCATTAACACCCTTTCTGGGCTTTATATCTCACCCTTTTCATATGCATGTCCTCAGGTTATCCCAGGCATTGCTATGTACGAGGGAATGTAGTGGTCATGTAAAGGAAGTTTTCAATAAGATGTTGTGTCCTATGTTATAAGTTGTTAGGTAATGTTCATAATCCCCAAAGACACTATACCTCTCGATATTCTATGTTGTATCAAGTTAAATTTTCTATGTAATAAATCATTTCTAATTGTGTAATAAAATTAAGGGTTTTTATAGTCCAAGTTTCCTTAATCACGTTAACTAAACTTGTAATTTTTTTCTATATATTTAATTTCTCTTTTTCCACCTTTAACATATATAAAATATCTTCTAGTTCCAAAAATTAATTTCCCTTGTTTCTTATTACCTCAGTTTTAACATGTAGTAAATTTAACATTCTTTCCATTATCATCTTTTTCACTTGAACTTCTATGAAAAAATCCATTTATCTCCTCTTTTGGTTTTTTTGGAAACTTAAATAATTTTACCTTGTTAATCATAATTTGTGATTGTTTTTTTCAAAATCACAATATTTATCACTCCAACTCTTATCCCATTAGGTTTATCCTTAGAACCATCATTGAATTGTCTATCATATCCATTTTTATGTTTGTTTCTCCTTACTATAGCCGTTACTTGAATAAGGATAGTAAAAAAAGAATACACAATTAAATAACCTTATAAAAAGGAAAACTATTAAAAAAAGGAATAATTTAAAATTTATATATGTACCCTTACATATAATTTTTTAGGCTTCAATCTAGGTTATTCATTCCCTATCTACTATTAGGTACTCTAACTATACCATAAAGGTATGCTCAAATTCTTCATAGATGTTCATAAATAAAATTTTATTAATAAAATAATATTCCCTAAGAGTGTCCATCAATATGTGAAATCTTAGGTCCACTCATCATAAACCATATTGATGATTGATTTAATACTCAACCATCCTTTTAGGGTGATTACACCTAGGTGAATTTATACCATATTTGTATCCACTTTCAAGCATCCATATTGGGATGTAATTTTTAGGAGATCATAAATGTTATAATTTTCTAATATTTAGGATGTTTTCCTATACTTAGACTCATCCATAGTGTTTTCTCAAAATGTATCTCATATTATTCCCCAAAACAATATAATGTTTTCAATATTACCTCAATAAACCTAAATGGAAATATATACCTTTGAATATTTAATCAACCTTAATATATAAACCCATAAATTATCCTCAACTAAAATCATAGAATATAATGTAATCTAGGACTTTATCTGATACCATTCATGATAAATTGTATATTACTATTCCATAATTACATAAGTTAAAGATAACATTTCATTGCAACAGTTTCTCAGGACCATTTAGGTTTTAATATTTGGAGAATTAGAAATCAAATTATTAACCTTTTACTTATATAAAATCTTTTTTATAAAATAAAAGTTCTTACGAATAAATAATAATATATTTAATCCATAATAATTCATTAACATATCCCAAAAATTATCCACATAATATATTCTTTTAGATATAGCATGTGTAATACATTTCTCTATAACCTGGGTAAATAGAAACATAAGAACGGTTATCTCAAATTATTATTAAGAAAAAATTTATATTATCACTCATCAAAGGATAAACATGGAATTAATAATATGGAAATAATAAATTAATATCAAATAATTCCATATTATTAATCATATGATATTTAACTAAATACATGGATGACAAAAAATATATAAATAATCACATGGATAAAAATAATTGAATTCATGGTCATGGAAAGAAAAATTCCATACATATTGATATTTATTTTCAAGGACTCAACTAAGACATTATTACTTCCACAAAGTATACAATAAATACATCATTATTTACATCAAGGTTACAATAAACACATCATTATTTCATTTACCATAAATACACCAAATACCAAAACATTTTGTCTCACAAAACATACCCATTAATAGAGGGGTTTTATAATAATAATCCCCACCTATCACTTCTTTAATTCCAATTCATTCACTATATAAAATATTTGAATATAATTACAATGAATTGTCAATTTTCCTTAGGAATAAATAAACATATATATTGAGAAAAAACATAAGGATAATTAATACTTTCTCAGTCAGTAAATGAGAAAACATGGATATAATCTATCTAAATAAATAAGTTGGATGGTTAAAAAATTTATAAGAAACTTTCCTTAGAAATCCATAATCATCCATATTGGAATAATAATATATGGGATGACAAAACATTCCCCAGTCAAAAAATAATCATAATGCATCTAGATAAATAAGTTTGATAGTAAAACAATACATATCCCTAGTGTAATCGAAATAATGTAAAATGATATCAATATATATGAACAATTCATTTATAAGAATAATAAATTAATGGTGTCACATGAGAATGTCGTTGGAAAAATAATTATACCTATAATGGAGGAAGATTCGGAAAGAAAAAGGAAGTGATTGATCATTTCTCTTATTGTTATTTGATTAAAATATTTTTAAATGAGTCTAAATTATTTAGAACAAGACATAATCAATTATTTAATCATATATAAGGAAATTCATAAAATAATCCAACAAATACTATCATTGAATATGAGAATTTCCAACTAAAAAGAATTTTTAGGGTATCTTTCTTTAAAATGGGTAAATAATGAGTTGAGGAGAAAAATTAAATAGTGAGCATACATATATAACTCCAAAAATAACAATAGTTTAAGAAAATTATGGTGGTTTTAGAATGAAATAATATTCAAATTCTCTATATGTATTATCTTTCAAAATCAACCCTAGTTTTGAAATTGGGATTGGATAAGAAACCATTTTGATTGGGGTAAAATCTATATCAAAACTACATAAAAGAGGGAAAATGAATTGAAACATTGAATTTCATGAATAGAATAACAATAATTATAAAATATATCACTGAGGAAGTCATTACACTATAAAGGAAATCCCATTTTACATTATTAAACATGTTTCAAGGAAATAAAAAATTAAGACATAGAACCCTTACATTAATTAATGACTTACACTAATGAACTAGAATCTATGATATAAAAAATAAAATATCTTAACCACTTATTTTATAATGTGATAAATATATATAAATATTTATAAACTTCATTTATAATTATTCTTTACATGTATATTAGTTTTTTATTATCTATTTTTCAATTTTAGGTGTGAGTAATCATGATCATTTTGAATTGGTTTCATTATAGCAGTGTCATTCATCATTATTCTCTAAAATTTCAGCATTAACATATCATTAAAGTTACTATAATTTATTATTTATAATTATTTATAATATTATAATTTCATTATATGATAGTTTTTGTTACGATCTATAAAAATGAAATCAGTGATGAGAATTTTTTTAGTGATTTTTAAAGAATAGATGTTGGTATCTTAATTAATGAGTTAAATAGTAATTTTACCATTCCAAAAAACACTTATTTACTTATTTATATCATATATTATTATTATTTAATTTTTCATATATATACATGATATAATTTTATATCATTTTTCTAGAAGGTGGTTAAAACAACCAAAACAAAAACATACCATAATTTAATGGATGATTATGAAGTGATTTAGTTATCATATCATTTTTATAGTGGAATAATGATATTATTTATGTTTTATTAAAGTGATATATCATAATTAAATATAATTGTTTCAAATTAAGTGGATACAAAACTATTAAATATTATAATTAAAATATTTTTTCTTAAGTGTTCTTGTTTTAGACTATTGAAATTACAACGATCGTTTATTTTTCATATTAGTAATATGGTATCCAATTTTCCTTAAAAATAGTAATAATTTCATAAAAATTATATTTATTCATTAAATATATTCTCATGGCCATCGATTAATGGTGGTGATAAAAAAATAATACATCATTCCATGGAGGCGATAGTCCACAGGTTCACGGATGATACTCTCTTTTTTCATAGAGTGTGAGGGGTATGAAAATAAAATAATTATAATTTAATAATAATAATAATAATTTTATAAATATTATATATTTTCATTAAATAAAAAAAATTTACTATCCATATAAATATTTTAGGAAAAATAGAACTTGGTGTTCATGGAGGTGGTAATCCACATAAAAGAATGACGACGTCTTTATTTTTCGAATGCTATCAGAGGAAGGTAGAAAAGTGATATTCCATTAGTATAAAAAATTCATAATATTAATAAAATTATTTTATTATAATTTCATATAACTATTATATTTTTAATTTGAATATTAAGAATAAAAGTTTAATGAGTAAGTACTACTCATGAGGGGAGCTTGAACTTTCTTTTGAATGTATTCATGGAAATGATGGGATTAGGATAAATTATAGAAACAGGGGCTTAGGTAAACTCAAGGAACTTATATGAGATGTAAATTTATTAGAGTTTCAAGAAAGTTTTAAAGGTTAAGTGTAGTATTTAAAGGGTGGGATTGATCTCCTTTTATAAGTTGAGAAATTTTAATTTTTATAAAAACTCATTACATCTCAATGATGCAAAGAAACTATTATAGGGTCAATGGATAAAAAATTGGTCTATAATTGATTAGATAGAGTAGTGGGTTGATCAATCCTCAACCATTAATTTTAACAAATTTTTTAAAATTGTTTCATGTCATTTACCATTAGATTTTTATAATTTTCCATTTTTGTTTTAACCTTGGTAACTAGTTTCTTTACAAATTAATTTATGTTTAACTAAATATATAAGATAACCCCTATGGCCAAATTTGGATGTTTTTAACCAAAATTAACCTCTATTTGTTGAAATATATTTCTAAAAATGATAAATGTATATTTTAAATTAAAACATATAATATATTTAAAATCCATTTTTGTAGAAAAATGATGTTCTACCCATTAAGTGGTCTAAATTTTATATAAAAAATAATTAACAATTAAATTTGGGATAATATATTTATATTCATATGTAAAATCAATATATGGGCCTTTATATTAAATATATTATGAAAATTTATTATATAAAAATTAAACAACGTTAATAAAATAATTCTTTGAAAATATCCCTTTTACAAGTTTTAGGATTATTAACTTTAATCTTAGTAATCATACTGTTATCAATTGAATTGAAATTAAAATTATTATATAATATTAAAATTTAGATATAGAATATTTAATAAAATATTTATTGATTTCATTTATATAGGTGATGGAAATTAATTTTTAATATAAGAGAATAAAAATGATTTTTATAGTAAAATATTACCTAAGTTTTCAAAATGTTAAAAATTGGTTTTATAAGTTCAACATAGTATTTTTAAATTGTTTATTTTACTTTATAAAAATATATATATGTGTGTGTGTGTGTGTGTGTAAATATATATATGAGAATTGTTTATTTTACTTTATAGATGTAAATATAATATACGTGGAACAACATTTGTGAATTGTATTATTTTTAGTCATTCTTATATTATTATAATTATTGGATCATAATATAGATGTAAATATATATATGAGATGGAACAATACAAGAGGGGTGAATTTTAGGTTTAAACACTTTGTATTTAAACTCTTAGGAAAGAACTTAGTTTAAGAGGTCTTAAACTAATACAATTCACAACTAATACAAATGACCATATAGTTTTGGATGTTATGGATATGATATGATGTAATACCACAGGTAATGAAAAACAATTGTATTTTAATTGAATACAATGATCAGAGTATTAAAAATGTAAATTATTCTACCATACAATATATAGAATATATTAATACAATATGTAATTAATTAATTGTAATTGAAACAATTATAATAGAAAATAATATGAATAGAAAGAGAAAACAATTAAATTTCATTTCTTTTACAAATTATAGTAGAAATTTAAAGGTATTAAAATTCTTTTTTTCCCAAAGAGTAGGGTATCATTTCACCTAGGATAAAATGTTGTATTACCACCACCATGGTAATCCCTCGATACGATGATAGGCATGACTATCTTCCTATCTCCAGAAGCCCTCGATTTAGAAGTTAATTGGCATCTCTATCTTTTAAACACTTGAAAGCCCTCGATATGATGATCGGCGACACGTATTCCTATCCCATGAAGCCCTTTATTGTTATCACAATGATCATATGTATAGGGAAAAACAAATCACTTATATAAATACAATAACTCCGAACAATCCATTCACGTCTTGCATCTTTAAGGCTTTCACACTAAGCAACAGAGAAGTCACAGCGTCTCTCTCTAGAACTTGTAAAATCCAAATTTTGTGTATTCTTTTTCGAATGACCTCTTATTTATAGGCCTTAGGTTCCAATAATCATATTTCTCCCAGCGGTCATATTTCTCCAAAGAATTAGAAGGGACTTGGACACCTGGCATTACAAAATTCAAAACAAACAGAATACACAACAATGTTTTCATTGGTATATAACAAACTCAATGACATCATTTTAGTTAGAAAATAATAAGTATAAAAGTATAAAAGAATGAATAAGATAAAATATAGTGACAAGCATGTATGCGGTATTGTAGTAAGACATGAGTTCAATTAATTACATGACTGAAATTCATAACTTGATTACGATGTATATTGTGATTAAGATGCATATTGTGTTTGTGATAGATAACATGGTTAATATTCATGACATGGATAAAATTCATATCATGGTTATGATTCATATCATGGTTATGATTCAAAATATGGTTATGGTGCAAAAAGTCATTACGATGTATAACTTCGTTACGATGTATATGGTTACGATGCAAAATATGAATATGATACATGACATGGTTACGATGCATGTGGTTACGATGCAATACTTAACCTGGTTACGATGCTTGATTATGATGCATGATTATGATGCATAATAGGAATACAATTTATAACCTGGTTATGATGTATAGTTATGATGTATATGGTTACGATTGAAATCAAAATACTTGATTACGATTGTAAAACAATATATGTGATTATGATTGAAAACAATCAGCATATGATTATGATGTAGATGGACATCATGCGTGGATACTATGGAAAAAAATATGTGATTATGATTGTAAAACAACAATATATGATAGGAAAACAACATATATGATTTAGATATAAACAACATTCATGATTATAATATATTTGATTATGATTGTAAAACATCATATCTGGTTACGTTTTAAAACAACATGCATGATAAAAAATAAGTAATTTGTGATTTCCAAAAAAAAAGGTCAATGGGAAAGTGGAAACACGTTTTGAATCAACAGTCTCCCCCTTTTTAGAAAGCACAAAACAAAATAAACAATAAATACTTATCTCACACTGAGTTTAGTAACTCTCTTGAAAGTAATAGTGAATACGACTAATTACAGCATAAGTTTAAACAAATCACTATGGATCATATTCTCTTTACTTTTACATGTGATTTCTCCCCCTTAATAAGGTATTAAACAATTTCTTCTTTTCCAAACTATTCTCCCCCTTTTATATTTTCAAAAATAATAAGGGAAAACATTCATTTCGTACAAAGGGTTAGAGAAATAGAGTATGAAAAAATAGACATTAATTTGAATGAAATAAGTTTATATTATCACAAGAGTTCAAAAATTATTCTTTCTCATTTTGTTTTTCAAAAATATTGGACATTTAAAGCTTCATATTCTTGAAATATTTTCTATCCTCCATCATTTTTTCAAGAGATTATTGTTGAGACTTCATCTTCACCTCAAGTTCAGCAATAATCCTTTCTTTCTTCTAGATCTTATCTTCTTGAATCTGATTAATCACTTCATGTGCTTTATTCCTTTCTTCCTAGTTATTGAAATCATCCATTCTGAGTCTATAGGCCTTATCTAGGATTACAATTCTATTTGAGAGAAAAACAACCTCATTACATTCATTATCCATTTTTTCAGTTATATTTTCAAGCTCTTCAGAGGATATTCCTTTTGAGTTACCCGGTCTCTGAAAGACTTCAAGTTTTTCCTTCAAATCAGCAACCAAATTTTGATAAAGAAAATTGATATCATTTACTCAATTCACCAATTCATCCTTCATGTCCAGATGATTATTGAGACTATCATCAATGATGTATAATAACATGAAAACCATATTACAAGATTTGATGTGCTCAGTAGCATGTTCCTTGAATATCTTGAAATCAGCTTCAATAATCAGAAACCTATCCATCATAATCTTGATGGAGTCCATTCATTCATTATGAATATTCGAAAGGATTTATAGCCTAGATTCTATTTTTGGAATGAATGGTATCATCTCTTCCAATATTTTCAAATCTTGTTTGATGTATTAAATTCCCTTCAGAGTGATTGTCCTTTCAGAATCTGTATCATTAGTGTATTCTAGAAAATCACCAAAATGAGTTTTAGTACTGATCAATTGATCTGGATGATTCAGATCCTTATTAGATTCTTCATATTCTTCTTCTTTATCTGAAATATGAATGAATTTCTTGGAAGAAACCTTTTGAGAAACTTCTTTGGAAGGATGTGGATCAGAAGATGGAAATATGTAGGATGGAATTTTTAAGGATTGCTCTAAATGGTTTCTCTTGTTTTCATCTTCATTCTCTTATATTTCTTTTTCTTGTCCTCCTTGTTTTCCTTGTTTTTTCTTCTTCCCCTTGTTCTTCTTTTTATTCTTCTTCTTTATATTCTTGAATGAGACTTTGTGTGCCCAATTTTTTAGAAACTTTTTTTATTTGCCTTTCTCTACTAGATCTGATTAATTATAAATAGGTGGCTCCCTTATTAAAATTCTAGTTTGGGCTTTCCTAGATATCTTGAGAAGTCTATCAATGTTTATATCTTGGGCCTTACTCTTCTTCATTCTCTTCTTTCTTTCCTTTTATTTCAAAGTTTCTTCTGATCTTATTTTCAGAGCCATATCTTCAGCTAGATCCATACCAAATTGAGGATCTCCTTCTTTATTTTCCTCATTCTTCTTTCTCCACTTAGAAGAAACCTCATCAGATAAAACATTTTATTTCATTGACTTTTTTGGGTTTGAAGTCTTAACTACCTTTCTTTTTTCTTGAGGACGATTTTGAGGTCTTAGAATTTTTTCAATAACAACTCTACTTTTTATTACACACTTAAACATGATTTATTACATAAAAACCTTCACTTGATACAAAATAGAATATCGAGAGGCTTAGTTTCTTTAGGGCTTAGGAAAATTTCATAACAACTTATAATATAAAACACAACATCTATATTGAAAAAAAAATTACATAACCTTCGTACTTAGCATTTCATGGGATAACCTGAGGACATGTATAAGAAACGGGTGAGCTATAAAGCCCGGCAAGGGAGTAAAAAAATGTATAGCATAAATATTAAAATACATGTTCTGAAATAGTCATACCAATGGAGTGATATAGAAACATGAACATAAAGGCATGATATAGCATGATTATCATAACATGGAAATGTGGGAATAACATTTAACATGATAGTAGCATGAGACAAGCCTCATTGCAAATGGAGCATGAGTAAACCCTCAGTGCACATGAAGCATGAGTAAATTCTCATTGCACTTGAATTATCATTAGTCAACAATCATTGCACATGACGTATCATGATACTATACTTTACCCAATGCATTGGATCACTATTAGGGTGCACCCTTCTTAAACATTTTATTTCATAGATAAATGTGCCATATGAATCATATAACATGGAATCATTCAACATAATAAGTTATTCTATAATAAAGGAATGTAAAATATATACATTAAATTACCATTCAATATGTATATGATCATAAATGTGAATACCCTTTGTAGAGATGGGTATGGCATTCACTATATAATGATTTTGGCTTGGAAAAACGCGGTTCAATTTCAGCAGCGTAACGGTGTGACATAAGAAATAATAAAAATGGTTTATGAGAAAGAAAGAGGTTTCTCATCATATTTGCATGAAATGGATAGTAATAATTCATATAGATACATGTCCCTAGACATGTAATGGAATTTGGATTCATAATATAAAATAATTTCTTGAATGTAAATGAGGAGAGAGAGATTCCTTACGTAATTTCGGCCTGGTAACTGGTGTAAATAGGAAGAATTAATAAGAGATAAAGGATTATATAATCCTTCAAACTTAAATAGGTTTGTATAGAGGGGTTTTAAATCATACCCCAACATTTATAATTGAAAATAAAAGAGAATAACAATATTAAGAAACATAGATAAAATGAAAAATGAAGGAATCTCTTACTTGGAAGTGTAATCCCAAAGGCTTGGGAGGGGCTTTATAGAGGCTTATTGGGAGCTTAGGGAACCTTGTAAGGATTATAGAGAGTTTAGGGAAGAGGTTGGACAAACTACAAAGGTTTTTAGTGAAGAGTAAGTGTGAGATTGGTTGGGTTTATATAGGAAAGAAGAGTGAATTCTTTATTATTTTGGTTTGGGACACCACACATTATACTAATCAAAACCACAAACGAGCCCATGGTTTTTTCACATGGTTTTACCCAAAGGGGAGTGTAAAAAATATTTTATAAGACCAATGGCCAAACTTCTTAAAATAATAGGGTTGCCTATGTGGAGGTGAGTCACACTCTCAAGGAAATCAATTTAAAAAGATAAAATATTTTATAAGTCTTAGAGGGTCCACTAAAGCTTTGTAAAATAAATCAAATAAACCTAAAATCACATTATTTTGATGCTAAAACATATAATGGAGGATAATAAGTGTTTATAGTGTTTTATTACATCACTATTGGGTCATTATGATGTTATAAAACACATTATATAATTAAACGGTATTTAATTTTTACCCAAAATTTTGATTGTCTCAGAAAATTATGAAAAATTCACCATTGGATAATTTCAACATCTTGATTCCAAAAAAAATATTCATTTTATCTAAATAATTTTCTAAATATGTGAATTTTCACTTTTAAAATAGAAACTGACATTTGTCAAAAAATCATGGGTTTTGACAAAAACAGCTTTCAAACCTTATTAAAAATTATAATTTCATTCATAAAATTATACAATAATTTATATTTAATAAAAATTAATTTAATAATGATAATAATATTTTATTAAAATATTATTTAATTAAAAAATCCATTAATTCATAAAAATAGATTTCTTATTTGAATATTAAATAAGAATTCTATTTGCGCTTAAAAACTATTTACAAAGTAACAATAATAAAATGAATGTATATACTTTATACAAAAATAATGTACATGGTCATTGTACTAGGGTATTGTTACATAACCTCTTAAACACCTGCATAAGACCTTAGGTTAAGGTGTGTGATGTTGACTGACTCTTGGGGTGGCTCCGATAACATCGCTCGAGTGGTAATCTGTATCAACTTCCACTTCTCACGTAGGCGGTTCTGCTCGAGCTTAACATATTCAATATTGGCTTGGGCTTGGTCAAGAGAGAAATCTAGGGAAACCACATCCTTTTTGAGCTCTGACAAATGGAATTCGTACCAGGAAAGTCTACTGGATGAGGCCATCGCTTCCTTTGTTTGAGTAAATTGGATTTGTTAAATCCCTATATTTATACTAATCATGTGATCATTGTTCAATGGATATATTAGAAACTGTCAAATTTCCTAATAGTATTTTAAAATCCAGAAACATAAAACCAAGAAAGTGCATACATTTTATATGATCATTCTACATAATAATAAATTTAATTGGAACAATATAGATTTTTATTAACAAATGTTTGGGTCATTACAATCTTCCCCCATTATAAAATTTCACCCTCAAAATTTATTTTTCCCAAACTAAAAAAATGTGGGTAACTCTACTTCATCACTTCCTCCAATTCCCACATTTCTTCTTCAAACATGTGGGTTCACCACAACACCTTGACAAGGGTAATTGTTTTATTTCAAAGAATTTTTTCTCTATGATCTAAGATCTTCACTGGTTTCTCCTCGTAAGAATGATCATCCTCTAGTTGTACTACCTCTGGAGAGAGTACATGTGGAGGGTCTGGTATGTACTTCCTTAAGAGGGATACACGAAAGACATTATGTACTTTGTCCATTTTAGGTGGAAGTGCTAGTTGATGGGCCACAACCCCAACATGATCAAGAATCTCAAAGGGTTCTATGTACCTAGGACTTAACTTCCCATTATTTCCAAACCTTATAACCTTTTCCCATAAAGGTCTTAATTTGGTGCCATTCACATGATCGACTGGAAACTGTTATTTTAGGAGAATTAAACCAGTGAAAGATGTTGGTCTTATCTTCCTTTGAAGTCCATAAAACATGATATTAACATATATTCTAGTGTCTGAATAGTTCAATCATATTGGCCATCAGTTTGAGGATGATAGGATGTACTGAAGTTTTGTTCAGTGCTTGAAGAATGTTGGGTACTTCTCCATAACTTTGAGGTGAATCTTGGATCACGATCGGATACAATGGATATTTGTACTCCATGTAGCCTTACTACTTCTTTGATGTAAATCCGTGTAAGTTGATTCAATGAGAAGTCCTCTTGAATTGCGATAAAGTGAGATGACTTCGTAAGACGATCCATAATGCCCCATATATCATCATTTCCTCGGGATGTCCTTGGAAGTACAGTGACAAAGTCTAGGGTAATGTTTTCCCACATCCATGTAGGTATGGCAGTGGTTGCATCATCCCCATATACTTTTTCCTCTCAAACTTCACCTGCTAACATACAAGGAACTTTGATTTATATTCAGCAATCTCCCTTTTCATATTGTCCCACCAAAAGTTTTCTTAGAGATCTTGATACATCTTTGTGCTCCCAGGGTGAATAGAGAAGGTTGAGCTATTTGTGTCATTCAGAAGCTTCTTCTTTATCTCTAGATCAGATGGTACACATAATCATGATCAAAATTTAACAATTCCATCTTTGTCAACCACGAACACTGAGGATTTACAATTTTTTATAGCTTCCACCCTTTTTATAATTTCCACATCCTTTCTTTGAGAATCCTATATTTTCTCCAAGAGGGATAGATGAGCAATCATTTGAGAAAGGATTGATGATTTTGCCTTCTTTATGATTCCCATATCCATCTTCATCAAATCTAAGAATATTGGATCCTTCTCAATTATCATCAATTATAGATTTGTTGGATCCTTTCTACTTAGATCATTATCCACCTTGTTCGCTTTCCCTGGGTGATAATGGATTGAGTAGTCATAAACCTTGATGGGTTCTATCCATCTTCATTGGCGCATATTAAGCTCTTTCTGTGTGAAAATATATTTGAGGCTCTTGTGACCATTATATATCTCTCACTTCTCCCCATAGAGATAATGCCACAAGATTTTCAACGTGAGGATCACAGCCGCCAACTCAAAATCATGCATGGGATAGTTTTGTTAATGGATTTTCAGCTGCCTTGAGGTGTTAGCTATCACTTTATCATTCTGAATCAGCACACATCCCAAGACCTTCTTTGAAGCATCACTAAATACCACAAAAAGTCCTCCACTCGTGGGTAATGTGAGCACAGGTGCAATAATAAGCCTCCTTTTTATCTCCTTGAATCTCTCTTCGCATTCATCACTCCAATAAAACTTTAATCCTTTCTGATTTATCCTGGTTAGAGGGTTGGACAATCATGATAAATTTCTAACAATTCAGTGATAATATCTAGATAACCCAAGGAAGCTACAGATATCCATTACCGATGTCAGCCTCAGTCACCCCTCTATTGTAGTTGACTTCGAGGGATTTAAAAATATCTCATTTATTGTGATTATATGACCCAATAATGATACCTCCTTAAACCAGATCTCACACTTGTTGTACTTTTAATAGAGCTACTCCTTTCAAAAAGTCTCTAGTACAGTTCTTAGAAGCTCCTCATGATCCTCCTTGGTTTTGGAATATATTATAATATCATCTATAAAGACTATATTCATAAAGTACATGAAGATTGTTGGAGAATTAGTGAGTCCAAAAGGCATAACTATGAATTCATAGTGGACGTATATTGTAGGAAAATCAGTCTTGGGTATATCTTCCTTATTCACCCTTACTTGGTAATATCCTGACCGCAAATCCACCGTGGAGAAGTATTGTGCTCCACGGAGCTGATCGAACAAGTCATCAATTCATGGAATTGGATACTTGTTCTTTATCGTGATTTTTTTGAGATCATGATAATCAATGAAAAGGCATATTGACTCATCCTTCTTCTAGATAAAGAGAACTGGAGCACCCCATGGTGAACCACTTGGGCATATAAACCCTTTTTCTAGATTCTCTTGTAGTTGTTTCTTCATATCATCAATCTCCAAAACAGCTATTCTATTCAAAGTCTTGGATATTGGAGATGCCCCAGGTATAAGGTCAATTGAGAATTAAACATCTCTTCTAGGAGGAAGACCAGGCAATTCCTTAGGAAACACTTCGGCGTATTCCCTCACAATAGGCATGTCTTCAAGTATGGTTGCTTCCTTGGACTCAATAATCGGAGCTAAATACATGTGCTCATAGGGAAGTAATATCCATGCTTGAGATGATGGATCTAAATAAGATTCATCCTCCTCCTTGTACTAGTACGGAATCGGGGTCGATTCTCTATATGGAGAGTGATTTCCCTCTCACCGAAATTTATGTTGGCTCTATATAAGAAAAGACAATCCATGCCAAGAATTGCAACAAATTCCACAATAGGTAGTATGAATAGTTTCACCAGGAAGTTCAACCCATATATTATAATAGGGGAGGAGTTATATTCATGCGATGCAATGATTTTCCCATTTTCTGTAATGACCAACATCTTCACTTCCATGATTTGTGGTGGTGTTGGAATTGTTCTACTAACCTTTTGAGATATAAAAGAATCCATTGAACCAGAATCAAAAAAGTATGTTCACTATTCTTGAATGAATAACTAGCTTACCTATCACCACTTCGTTGTTGAGGTTCACTTTAGTAGTAGTGATGGAAAAATCTCACCCTTGCTTCCTTGGAGGTTGTTGGTTACCTCCGTAAACCCTTCGCTTCAGGAACTGATTTGCAAGGTGACCTAGTTTTTTGTAGTTGAAGCAACGAACAATGTATTGAGTGTCGAACAAAGCATTCCTCTCCTCTGATATAGGTGCAGGTTTCTCTTGTTGGAAGTTAACATCTAGGTGCCCTTCTCCTCAACACCTAAAGCATTTCCTCGTCCCCTTAAGGAAATTTTTGGGGTGCTTCTTTCTCCACCTTTGTCAAGTGGGGTGATGGATATTCATATCACCGTTGGATTTATCCATCATACCACTAGAATTGAAGGCCACCATATTCTTCTTATCCCCATGATACCTGTGAGATTCTCCAATCTCCATTTCGACTTTGAGGAAAAATAGGATAATTTCCTCATATCTATCAAAGTCACAGATTGCCAGATATTTACATAAGATAGGTTTCAACCCACCAAAGAAGCTATCAACCTTGCATTCTGGGGTAATGACAAAGCCAGAGTCATATCGTGCAATCCTTGTGAAATTTTTCTCGTATTCTCTAACATATTTTTCATCTTTTTTCATGATGGAAATGAAGTCCCATTCCATCTTAAGTCAGAGGGTACACAAAAAATATTTATCGAAAAACATCTTCCAGAAATCCTTCCATTCCAACGCCCCGATCTCCACCTCAGGCTTTATATTTATTATCAATGTCCACCACTAATCAGCTTCACCATCCATAGTATAAGAAGAAATAAGAACCTTATCTTGTTCATAACATTGAAGGATAGAGAATATCTTTTCAATGGAGTTGATCAATTGTTCAGCGATTGAGGGATCACATGACCCATTAAAAGTAGGAGGCCTTTGTCTCATGAAGTTGTTGATTCTGACTTGTTATTTCTTAGGGGGGGTTGAAAGTTCCTCTTGAACCACGTTTATGTTCATATCTTGAGTTAACTGAGAGATAATCATGACAAAGTTTTTGATTCCCACTCCCATCAGATTGGGCATCTCATTAGAACAGTCATTACATTGGTCTTCGCATCTGTTGTTAGCCCGAGTCCTCCTATTACTGGCCATTGGCTGGAATAAAAGGAAATTTAAGGGAAACATGTAAAGGTTTATCCAAAGACAATAATATATTAATTATAAATTACTTTTATTTCCTTAACTTATGAATCTATAGGCTTCAATATATGTTATTCATGATCTACTTTAACACATATATTCTTAAGGGAATTTTTTTTAATTCTCTTAATAATGGTTCATACCAAGCTAGTGAATTTACCAAATCATATCCCTTGGGAGGGTCATAACCAATAGTATAGAAAGGCCGATTTTTGTGTACCTGGATACCCCGAGTCAATTCCGAAACTCTTTGTCAGATTTTTTACTCCTAGGTACATCTATTCTAGAGCTGCCTCTACCTACTAGTATCCATACAGGGATGTGTTTTCTTGATAAACCACTTACTCAATACTCACCAAAATTTAGGGATGGTTTTATTATAAATTTTCTTGTCTCTAAGGCTTTGCTCGGGTTTTCTAATCCTAATCCCAAAAATAATTAAACCTATCCTCTGATACCAATTATAACAACCCTTCTTTTTATTACCCACTTAAACATGATTTATTACATAAAACCATCACTTGATACAACATAAAAGATCGAGGGGTTTAGATTCTTTGGGGATTAAGAACATTACATAACAACTTATAACATAAAACACAACATCTTTATTGAAAATTTTATTTTCATGACCTTCGTACTTTGCATTGCATTGGATTACCTGAGGACATCCATAAGAAAAGGGTGAGCAATAAAGCCCAGTAAAGGAGTAAAAAAAGGTATAACTTGAAGATTACAACACATGTTAGGAAATAGGAATATCAATGGAGTTCAAAAGAAACACGAACATAAAGTCATGATATAGCATGATTATCATAACATGGAAATGTATCAACAACATTTAACAAGATAGTAGCATGAGCCAAGGCTCATTGCACATGGATCATGATTAAACCCTGATTGAACATGAAGAAAAAATAAACCATCATTTCACTTGAATTAGAATGATTCAACACTCATTTCACTTGATGTATCATGATAATATACTTTACCTAATTCATTGGACAACTATCATGGAACACCCATCTTAAACATTTCATTTCATGCATAAGTGTGCCACATGGATCATATAACATGGAATCATTAAACATCATAAGTTATTCCATGATTAAGGAATGTGGAATACATACATGAAAGTACCATTCAATGTGTATATGTGAATAAAGGTTAATTCCCTTGGTAGAGACATGGGTATGGTATTAACTACACAAGGATTTTGGCTTGGAAAAATGCGGTCCAATTTTTGCAACATAATGGCGTGACATAAGAACTCATAAAAATTGTTGATGAGAGATAAATTGGTGTCTAATTGTATTTACATGAAATGGAATATAAGGGGGTCATATAGATACATTTCCCAATACAAGTAATGGAACTTGGACTCATAATACAAAATAATTGTTTGATTGTAAATGAGGAGAGAGAAATTCCTTATGGAATTTTGGCATGGTAACGGGTGTAAATGGGAGGCCTTAATGAGAGACAAAAGGGTCTCTCATCATTCAAACATAAAGGGGTCAGTATAGGGGAGGTGATATTTCATAACCCAATATTTATAATTGAAAATAAAAGAGCATAACAATATTATGAAACTTGGATAAAATGGAAAAGTAAGGAATCCCTTACTTGGAAGGGTGATCCCAAAGGCATGGGAGGGGCTTGAGAGAGGCTTATTGGGGGATTGTGGATCCTTGGGAGGATTATAGAGAGATTAGAGAAGATTTTGGAAGAACTCTCAAGGATTTGAGTGAATATGAAGTGGGAGCTTGGGTGGGTTTATATAGGAAAGGATAGTGAATTCTTTATTATTTAGGTTTGGGACACCGCACATTAAACTAATCAAAACCACAAACCAGCCCATGGTTTTTTCCCATGTTTTTTTCTGAAGTAGAGTGGAAAACTATATTTTATAATTAAAATGGCCTAACTTCTTAAAATAATAGGGTTTCTTATGTGGATGGGTGTCACACTCTCAAAGAAATCAATTTAAAAATATAAAATTTTTTATAAGTCTTGGAGGGTCCACTAAATCTTGGTAAAATAAATCAAAAAAAACCAAAAATCACATTATTTTGATGTAAAAATATATATTGGACGAACTTATTGTTTATATTATTTTATTACATCACTATTGGGTCATTATGATTTCACAAAATACATTATATAATTAAATGGTATATATTTTTTACCCAAAAATATGACTGTCTCAGAAATTATGAAAAATTCACAATTGGATAATTTTGACATCATGATTCAAAATAAAATATTCATTTTATCTAAATAATTTTCTAAATATGTGAATTTTCACTTTTAGAATAGAAAATGACATTTGTCAAAAAATCATGGGTTTTGACAAAAATAGCTTTCAAACCTTAATAAAAATTACAATTGCATTCATAAAATTATACAATCATTTATATTTAATAGAAATTAATTTCATAATAAAAAAAAATTATTAAAAAATTATTTAAATGAAAAATCCATTAATTAAAAAAAATAGATTTCTTAGTTGAATATTAACTAAGAATACTATTTGTTCTTTAAAAACTATTTACCAATTAACAGTAATAAAATGAATGTATATTCTTTATAAAAAAATAATGTACATGGTCATAGTACTAGGGTATTGTTACATAACCCCTTAAAATACCAGCATAAGACCTTGCGATAAGGTGTGTGATGGTGACAGACTCTTGGGGTGGCTCGGATAACATCTCTTGAGTAGTAATCTTTATCAACTTCCACTTCTCCCTTAGGCGGTTCCGCTCAAGAATAACATATTCAAGCTTGGCTTCAGCTTGGTCAATGGAAAAAGTCTAGATATTCCACATCCTTTCTGAACTCTGAAAAATGGGCTTCGTATGGGGAAAGTCTATTGGATGAGGCTATCGCTTCTTTTGTCTGAGTAAATTGGATTTGTTAAGGCCCTATATTTATATTAATCATGTGATCACTATTCAAAAGCTATATTAGCAACGGTCACAATTCCTAACGGTATTTTAAAATCCAAAAACATAAAAACAAGTAAGTGAATATGTTTTATATGATCATTCTATATAATTAGACATTTAATTGGATCAATATGGATTTTCGTTAACAAAAGTTTGGGTCGTTACATTTTCACTCCCTTCAGCTACTTCTTTTTCTTTCTCAACTTCTGTATCTTTTTCAAACTTTTTAAATTCAGGATTGAATCCTAACTTAAGTTTCCTTATAGTATCCTTAATAATTAGAGGCTCTTTGAAAGATTTCGGATTTTAATTCATTGAAACATTGAACAAACTTAAGCATTCTTTCAAAAACTTACTGATAATGACGGGAAACATGACCAACTGAGACTTAATGGCACCAGATTTGAGCTTCTTAATTTTCAAGAAGGTGAGTCACATTAGATTTAACTTTCTCATATTCACCAAATAATCATGCACATAAACATCTAAAACATTCAAAGTTTCCATGTCACCCTTTCTCAGTACTAAAAATCCTTGCATTCAGAGGGCTATAAGGTGATTTTCTCCTGATAAATAACTTACCTTTTTCTTGTCCACATGAATCTAAAAAACAAATTCTTCAGATTTTCTCTTATCAAAAGTCCCATCAAATTATGGTAATTTATGGGAAGTATATAGGGAATCACCCTAAAATGGAACACCTAGAAACGTAGTTTCTCGTTTTATGGATGTCATATACTTATTATCATACATCATACTGAAAATTTTGGGTCCATTTTCTATCTCCATTGTTTTGTAAAATTGTAACATCTCATCATAATATACAAAATCTTGATCTGAATATAGTATTTCAACACAAGTGGATTCCCAACCTTGTACTCTTGTTATCCTTTTCAAAGATGAATCAAAAGTCTAATAAAAGTCTCGAGAGACTAACTTTTCACCATGAAAGGTCATGGAAGATAAATGTTTTGGAGACATTTCCTTTAGAGATGAAATAGTTGACTCAAACAAGATTTACTATCTCGAACCCGAAAGCTGATGAGATCTCTGATTATGAAAACTGAGGAAAATTCTAATTACGAACCTTATTGTACTTATAGAGCATTTTGAATTTATACAAAATCAGATGAGTTCGATGTGGGATAGGTTCTTTTAAAAGGAAATTGACGGACGATATTAGATCTAAAATATCCAATGGTTGATAATGAATTAAAACTCTTAAGGTTTCCTTTAAAAGAAAATCATATTTATAATGAATCTGATTAGGAGTTAAAAGAATGAAATGAGAAACAACTATTTATAATATAATGAAAAAAGTAAGGTTTTAGAATTTTTACCTATCAGAGTGTCAGGATAGATGTATTGGTTTGAGTATATTGTTATTTTGAAAATTATATAAACAATATAAAAAATCATATGAGACTGATTAGAAAACTAAAACCGTTAAAATAAAATTAATTTTGTACCAATACAACATTCTAACACCAATAATCTAGTACTGATAGAATAATCCAATACTGATAATCTAATACCAATGGAATAATCCAATAATGATAATTTAGTATCAATATATATAATATGGTATTGATAAAATGAAACTGAAAATAAAATGGATACAATTAAAATTAAAAATAGATAAAAGTGAAACTAATAAAAGTGAAACTGATAAAAGTGTAAAACCGATAAAAGTAAAACTAATAAGTGAAACCAATAAAATTATGTATACCCCCCTTTTAGAAGGACTAACATAATGTAAGGATATGGTTTAAGAAATAAATATATGTTAATGATTACATTATAGTAATCATTATTATTTTCTGTTTAATGTATTCAAATCTATCGAAATATAATGGTTTTGTGAAAATGTCATCAAGTTGTTCTTATGTTCCAATTAATTGTAAAATAATATCTCCTTTTTGTATGTGATATCTAAGAAAGTTATTCCCAATATCTATGTGCTTTGCACATGAATGATGTAAAGGTATTTTACTAAGAGCAATGTCACTAGTATTATCATATAGTATTTTAGTTTCGAAAAAACTCATTCCCAAGTCAGTGAATGTGTGTTTCATCAACAACACTTAAGAATAATAACTTCCAGTTGTTACATATTCTGCTTCAATAGTGGAAAGTGTTACTGAGTGTTGTATCATGAATGACCAAAAAACTAATGAATCACCTAAGAAATTACATGTTCTGGATGTACTCTTTCTAACCATTCTACATCCACGAAAATCAGCTTCTGAAAACCTTTTAAAACAAAATCATTTCCAGAAGAATAAAATAGTCCTAAATCAATAGTTCCCTTTAAGTAGTGAAATATTATTATCACTAATTTTAAATGAGATTATTTTGTATTGTATTGATATCTTGAACATAAGAATACTGAAAACATTAAGTTCGGATGACTAGATGTTAAGTATAATAAACTTCATATCCTACCTCTAAAAGATGCTTGATCCACTGGTTTCCCAGCTACATCAAGATCAAGTGTATTTGATGTATCGATTGGAGTGCTCATACTCTTAATTTTGTCAAATCCATACTTTTAAGTAAAAATTTGATTTAATTATGTTGTTATATATAAGTTCCATCTAGTTTATGAGAGATTTGAAAACCTAAAAATAATTTTAACTCACCCATGATACTCATTTCAAACTCAAATTTTATTAGATTCATAAAATAATCAGTTAGGGATTACTGAGTTGATCCAGATATAATGTCATCCACATATATTTGAACAATCAAAACGTTTTTGTTTTTCATTTTTATAAAAATAGTTGGATCTATAGTACCTTTTTCATAATTTTTTTGTGAAAGAAATCATGTTATTTTATCATATCAAGCTCTAGGGGCTTCTTTAAGTCCATATAATACTTTTTTAAGTTTAAAAACATGATCAGGAAGTTTTGAATCTACAAAACTAGGAGGTTGTTCTATAAAAAACTTCTTCTTGTAAAAAACCATTAAGAAAAGAACATTTTACATCCATTTGAAAAATATAGAAGTTAAACAATGCTGCAAATGATAATAGAATACTTATATATTGAATTCTAGCTACCGGAGAATAGGTTTCTTCATAATATATTACCTTTTGCAGATTACATACTTTAACAATAAGTCATTATTTATTTCTTATAATGACTCCGTTTTCATCGTATTTTTTTCTGAAAACACATTTTACTCCAATTACATTTTTTTCTTTAGGTCTTTCAAACAAGGTCCAGACTTGATTCCTTTCAAAGTATTTTAGTTCATATTGCATTTATTTAATCTAATCATCATCACTTAAGGCCTCATTTGAGGATGTAGGTTCAAATTAATCTAGAAAAGCAGGATGTTCTATTTCATTTCTCAAGAAATTTATAGTCCTTATGAGTTTATTTACATCACTAATGAAATTATCACTTGAATGATTCCTAAGAAACAATTGATTTGGGTTTTGTGAAACTTTTTCATCAACAAAAGGTAAAAATTCTTCTTGGGAAAATATTTCAGAAGTATTTCCCTTTTCAAAAGAGCTTTCAATCAACAGTTGATAATTAGTTTGTGAAACAAATCTGTTGATGTATCAAGGGTTTGTTTAAAAAAAAAGGGATCAGTTTCATCAAATTTAACATGAATAATTTCTTCAACAATAAATTAGTTTTTGTTAAATACTCTATAAGCCTTAAAAGTAGTGGAATAACCTATAATGATTCCTTTATCGTATTTGGGTAAAAATTTATGTAGATTGTCTTTAGTATTCAATATGAATACTTTTCATCCAAATACTATGATGTAAGAAAATTTGGGTTTTTGTTCAGTCCATAATTCATAATGTGTTTAATTAAGAAACAGTCTAGTTAAAACTAAATTTATATTAAAAAATGTAGTACTAACAGCTTCAACCTAGAAATGCTTAGAAATTGAGTATTCACTCAACATGGTTATTTTAATTTCCTAAATAATATGGTTTTTTCTTTCAACAACAACATTTTGATGAGGGGTTCTTAGAGTTTAAAAGTTGTGAGTAATACCATTCTTACTACCAAAGGTTTCAAAATCCAAATTTTGGAATTCTCCAAAATGATCACTACTAATAGTTATCAATTGTTTGTTTTTCTCATTTTTAACTTGGGCTCTAAATGTTTTGAAATAGAAAAAGTCTTTAGATTTATTTTCTAGAAAATAGAGCCCTATAAATATAGTGTAGTCATCAACTAAAAAAAATACATAGTATTTTCCTCCAATGGTTTCAGTTTGTGTAGGACTCAAAATATCCATGTGCACTAACTATAATCCATTAGAAGATGAAACTTAATTATTATATTTAAAGCTAGTTTTATGTTTCTTACCATATTGACAAGTGTTACAAACTTTTGAAGAATCATTTCTATGATCTGGTAGATCCTTAATAAGTCTTTTCTTTGAGATTTTACAAATGTTTATATGGTTACATTATTTTAACCTTCTATTCCATAAACAAGATTTTTCTTTTATTACACTTAATCAAGGTAAGTCTTCGCTCCTAAGGTCATCTAAGTTAAGTGTGTATACATTATCATGCCTATGGGCAGAAATAATGAATTCATACTTGGAATTGTGAACTAAAAATTTATCATTCCGAAAATTCAAAAGGTAAGATTCATCACTTAATTGACTTATGCTTATAAGTTTGTGCTTAAGACCATTAACAAACAAAACATTTGAAATTAAAACCTTTCCTAAAAGAACAATATTACATATACTAATGATCTTTACTTGAGAATTATCTTTGAAGGTCACTTGTAAACCTATAATTTCAATGATATTTTCAATTAAATATTTCTTTCTAGTCATATGTTGAGAACAACCGCTATCCATGAACCAAATATTCTTGTTGTTGGTACACTTTTTGTTTTCCTAAAAAAGAAACAATTAGTTTTTCGGAATGAAAACTTGTTTGGATCTAGAAATGTTAGATAAAAGAATTTTATGAATCCACATATGTTTTGAAAATGAGGTTTATGAAATCCTAAATATTGGGTTTTATTAAGAGAACAATTTATTTAACAATGTCCACCATATTGACCTTTGGTGCAGAAAGGAGCACTTTGAAGAAAAAAATATTTATGACTAAAAATCGGTTTTCAATGAGTATAACCAATTACGGAACTATTCCTTATAGGTTGAATTTGAGAATACATTTTTCGAAATTCTTTCCATTCAGTAGTAATGTTTGATAATAGTTTGTTATGATAAACAATTTCAGATTTTAGTCTATTGACTAAATTCTCATTCTCAGAAGAAATTGTTTTGGAATTGTTTTTTATTTCAAAAACATTTCTCTCAAGAACAATTTTTTCAATGTACATAGAAAGTGTATCCTTATAAGAATTTACTTACATAAGGTTTTAGGAAATATTTTCAAAATCAATAGTTTTCTTCTCATGATATTTTGAAATATTTGATACTTCTTTAGTAAGGATAGATAATCTCTAATTTTTCTTATCAAGATTTTTCTTGAGTTTAGAATTATCATTCTCAAGTAATTTAGAAAATATGGATACTTATTTAAAAGAAGGTAAATTTTCCTCTATTTAGGAAGATTATTCATTCGAAGAGTAATAATATTTCTCATCAGGTTAATTAGAATTTAAAGATACATTTGTAAGAGATTCCGCATTGTGTACCATTTTCTTAATACATTGATTTTAATAGGTAGTCTGGCTAAAAGTCTAATATTCTTCTAACTAGAAAATTCATATTTTGGAGATTAGTCTAATGAATCACTAACACTTTCACTCCAAGTATCATTTCATTTCAGTACTTTCTTAGTCTTTCACTTATAATACTTTTTCTTTTTTCTTTTATAATTTTTATCCTTCCTAACTTTTCTTTTAAGAAAAGGACAATCTGATCTAATATGAACTACACTTTTACATTCATAACAAGTTACTTCTAAGTCTTTATTGTCCTTTCTATCTTTTATTTTGAATCTATACTGAAAATTTTTCTTTCCCGCAATATTGTTAAATTTTTTAGCAATATTGGCTAGTTCATTCTCTGAATGATCACTTTAACTGGATTCTAATATAATAATATCTTTCTTATCTTTGGATCTTGTTACCATTTCTGGTGTCTTTAATGTAGATATAGTAGTAAAAGCTACACTTCCATTACCATTCTTCTTCTTATTAAAATCTACATCTTTTTTCATTCTTGTCTAATGTTGTAAGTGAGTACCAAATAATTCGTCAAGTGTGATTTGATTAACATTCCAATTCTCATCAATAGATTTCCTTTTTGATTCCTACTCATTTGGAATTATATTGATTATCTTTTCCACAAGCACTTCATCATCAAGACTTTTTCCACCCATGGATTGTAGAATGTTGATGATTTTCATAATGCTTTGTTGCACCTTGCATACCAGTTCTCTATAAGGACAAACAAAACCATGATATTCAGCTCAGAGCATGGATCTTCCTGTTTCTATAACTTTAGATGTATCAAAATGTGTCACTTATAATTTCTTCCAAATACAATTGGATGCTTCACAAAAAGATATCTGACTATATATATTCTTATTCATAAAACATATCAAAGTATTGTGTAACTTGTAATTGGGTTGATATTTTAATTTTTCTTGGTTGGGGAAGGATCTAATTTCCTTATCTAGTATTTTCTAATCTCCAGTGAGCATCACAAAATTATTTACACCAGTATTAATAAAAAAATTCTTCATTCGATATCTCTAGGACTCATAATCATTCCCATCAAAAATAAGTGATCTAGTTGGGTTTAAATTTCTAATTGATCCAATATTCATTCCTACAATATTATAAAACAACACTTTTCTACTCCACGCATTAGGGTAGTAAGTAGTTATAAAAAATGATTTGTAACAGAAATACAATTGTATTAAAAAATGAAATAAACCAAGTAAAACAAATCAGTGGAAACCTGCTCTAATACCAATTGTTGGATCATAATATAGATGTAAATGTATATGATATGGCACAATACAATACGGGTGAATTGTAGGTTTAAAAACATTGTATTTAATATCTTAATAAAGAACTTAGTTTAAGAGGTCTTAAACTAATACAATTAACAACCAATACAAATGACCATACGATTTTTGGATCCTATGGATATGATATGATATAATACCACAAGTAATGAAAAAAAATGTATTTTAACTGAATACAATTATTAGAGTAATACAAATGTAAATGATTCTTCCATATAGTGTATAGAATCTCTTAATACAATATGTAATGAATGAATTGTAATTGAAAAAATTACAATAGAAAATAATATGAATAAAAAGAGGAAACAATACAATACCCTTTATATTTCAAATTGTAGTGGAAATGTAAAGGTATTGCAATTCTTTTATCCAAAATAGTAGGGTATCCTTTCACCTATGATAAAAGGTCTGTCTTACCAACACCATGGTAATCCCTCGATACAATGATTGGCATGACTATATTCCTATCCTTTGAAGCCCTAGATTAATAAGGTAATCAGCACATATGTCTTTCAAACACTTTAAATCCCTGGATATAATGATCGGAAGCATGTCTCCTTATCCCTGGAAGCCCTCGATCGTTGTCACAATGATCAGTCGCAAAAAACAAAATAAATAACTTATAGAAAAACAAGAACTTGGAACAATCCGTTCACATCTTGTATCTTCAAGGATTTCGCATGAAGAAAGAGAGAAGTCACAGCGTCTCTCTATATAACTTGTAAGATCCAAAAGTTGTGTATTATGGTTTGAATGGCCTATTATTTATAGGCTTCAGGTTTCAACGGTCATATTTCCTCCAACGGACATATTTCTCTAAAAAATTCGGAGGGACTTGGACACCAGGCATTACTATGGTAAAAACAAATAGAATATATGACATCATTTTGATCGGTATATAACCAACTCAGCGACATCATTTTAGTTAGAAAGCAATAAGTGCAGTAGTTTAAATGAATGAATAAGATGAAATATAGTGACAAGAATGTATGCGGTATTGTAGTAAGACATGAGTTCAATGCATTACTTGAGTACGATTCATAACTTTATTACAATGTATATCATGATTTAGGATGCATATCATAACTAAAATACATAACATAGTTATGATTCTTGAAATGGATAAAACTTGTATCAGTGTTTTGATTCATATCATGGTTATAATTCATAACAAGGAAATGGTTCACAAAGTAATTACATTGTATAATCTGGTTAAGATGCATATGGTTACGATGCATAATATGAATATGATACATGACCTAGTTACGAATCATGTGGTTACAATGAAATACTTAACCCGGTTATGATGCTTGATTACAATGCATGATTATGATGCATAATATAAATAAGATGTATAACCCGGTTACGATGTATAGTTACAATGCATACGGTTATGATTGATAAAAAATACTTGATTGCGATTGTAAAATAATATATGTGATTACAATTGAAAAAAATCATCATATGATTACGATGTTGATCGACAGCATGTTTGGCTACAATGGAAAAAAAATATGTGATTATGATATATTTGACTTCGATTATAAAACAACAGTATACGATAAGAAAATAAAATATATGATGTCGATATAAACAACATTCATGATTATAATATATGTGATTATAATTGTAAAAAACATATCTAGTTACGTTTTAAAACAACATACATGATAAACAAGAAGTACTTTGTGATTTAAAAAACAAAAATATCAATGGGAAAGTTGAAACCTAGTTTGAATCAACAATAATGTCATAAAAGTGACGTTATTAGAAAAATCACAATTTTTGCACTATTTACCTAAAATTCAATAATTGTAGAAAAAACTAAAAAAATTACCCAAGGATAATATTTTTCTTATAAATCCAGAAACAATTGATTTTACCATATTAAAAATATATGATTTATCTTTCAAATAAATATATAATAATATTATTTTTATTGGAAAATAAAAAATATTAATTGTTCTTACTTTTATTTCATATCAAACCCTGAATAGATTGTTGTTAATATATTATTTATATCAAAAAAATATTTATCCATAATATATTTATCATCTTAAAATAAAGAACATAAATTACAACTTTTGAAGGATTATGTATTAAAATAATAAATCAATATAATTAGTTTCTTAGCTATACTATTTGAGTTTTGTTAGTGCCTTAATATTGATAATGTTAAAAAAAAATTCTTTTAGGTCAATATGGTGATGATGAAGAAAATGACACAAGAGGGTGTGGATTTTCTACTTCAAAAACATGATACATTCAAAACACCTCTCTTGTTATGCTGTGAACCTTTCCTTCTCTCTTAAATACAAGTGAGTAGTATAAATAAATAAAGTAAAAGAACACTGTAATGTATAGTGGTTCAAGGCACAAATATCCCTTAGTCCACTCCACCAATGCTCATATCTATGATCTTTGTGATTTTTACTATAATTTCCTATTATTTAGAGACCTTTAAACAACTAATTGAAGGTAGTTGATGCCTTAAAAGTATTTTACAGAGCCTTTGGTTCTTTTACAATGACTCATAAATCCATAGCTTAGTATAAGAAGCTGACACTTCACCACAACTGAATTTGAGTAGTGGAAACTCTAATAAATCAATAAAGATTGATTTTATTGAGAATGCATGTCAAAATTCATAGTTGCAGCAGCAAATGACATATGTAATTGATATTTAATAACACACAGCAAAAATGATATCTTTAACATTGCACGGGATTTCTTGAAACAGCAACAATGAAAACACCCAATATATATATGTAAACATGTATGTATCCAAAATGTGTCTCTGACAAATTCTTCATAGACCTTGTTTAATATGATTTGATAATAAGATGTAGTAGAAGTGATAGGAACAGAAGTGATTCAATCAGATAGATAAAAACATACATGTCTCCAAAGTGTAGCTTTCAAGTAAATGAAACAATTTTTATTCTTCAATCATTGTTTTATCTGATGTATATACCATATACTTTAAAATAAAGAGCATATCCCTATTTATATTACAGTTACAATAGCTCTAGGTAAAACCATATCCAAATATTGTAAAATAAATCATGAATATTTGAATTCAAGATCATTCAACAGAGTTATAACTACCCATAAGAATATAAATGATTTACTCTGTTGAATATCTGCCTATAAATCAATCATAATGAGCTTTTGGATCAATCATAAAATATATTTGAATAGACCTTTATATCTATTGAAACTATTTCATAAATCTGAAATAATATCATAGATTTCAAAATCTATCATTTAATAGTCAAATTTAGGGTTCCTGTATGTGATGAAAAAACTCCAAACATAGCTTTGACAATGTGCAATTGATACAAAAGTAATGTTGATGTACCATAAATTTGCTTCCTCAAATATAGGGTTCCTTACAAAATTAGGGTTATTCATCCATACTTTTCCAACTTTTTAGGGTACATGGTCCATATGTTCTATTCCAAACGTAAGTTTGTTGACCCATACATTATGCTTACAACATATGGTATGAACAGTGTTTCCAAAATACATATAAAACACATTTGTAATAATTCAAATAAAATTCTACATGGATCAATGATTTGAATATATTTCTAGAATAAATATTCTAATAAATATTATTTTATGTACATTCACTTTAAAAAAAATTCATTTTTAAAATAAATTTTGGTATTTGTGAGCCTCAAAAATGAAATGAAATTAATAAAAATTTTGAATCAACACATGATCAAAAATTTCAAAAAATGTTTCATAATTTTTTAGTCTCTATTATTTATCATAAATTTTGTGGATATATTTTAATGGTTATATAATATTACATGGTTCATTTTGGATTGTTGTTGCGTGTGAAGAAAGCTATGAAACACATTTGGTTTCAAAGTAAAATATAATTTAAAATCATGAGCTGTTACACCATGAACTATGTATAAAGTCATTTTTAAATCATTATATGAACAAAATTCTTGTATAAAAATAAATTATCATAATATCTTTGAAAATTATTATGCACTAATATAATTTTTAATGTTCTCTCTATAGAGTTGTCAATTATTTATATAATTTGTTCATTTTATGTTTTGTTCAAATGAATTCTATTTATTATTAAATCCTTTTTAAATAGAGTTTAGTGATAAAAAATTAATAAAAATATCCATAAGTAATTTGTGATATTTATAAATCAATCACACATCAATATGAATCATGGTGTACACAGTATGACTCAAAGTGTGTGTTTTGAGTTTAAAAGTGACCTTATAGTTTAAAATATGTTCCACTCACTAAAAACCCAAGAAAATCCCTTCATATTATATTTATAATTTTAGAAAAGTATTCATAAGTAATTTTTTATGTTTTCGAATTAACCTCACATAAATTTGATACATGGTGTTCCTAGTATGATTGAAAGTGTGTGTTTTGATTTAAAATTATCATTTCAATTCAATACATGTGTCACATAATCAAAACTAGAAAAAAAAATCCATCATATTATCTTAACAGTTTATTATAATGATCCATAAATTATTTTTGATGTGTAAGAATCAATCTCACATCAATCTATAACATTGTGTTCCTGGTATGACACAAAGTTCTTGTTTTTAGTTTAAGACAAACATTCTTGTTCAAAAACATGTGTCACTTACTAAAAACCAAGAAAAAATAATAATTTTCTTGATAATTTAGAAAAATGATCCATTTATGTTTTTTGATTTATATGTATTACCTTCACCACAATCTAACACAAAGTGTGGCTGGTATGGATGAAAGTGTTTTTTATTTAGAATTGTCATTTTATTATAAGACAAGCTTCATGTATTCATATATGATAAAACATGATTCTTGTGTCTTGATAATTTAGGATAATTATCCATAACTAATTATGTATGTATAGAAATTAGCCTCATTTCAATCTGGAACATAGTGTACCCATTCTGACTCAAAGTGTTTGTTTTCAGTTTAAAAGTAACATTTTAATTTAAAACATGAGTCACTCATAAAAACTAGGAAAGACTTTGTGGATTCTCTTTATTTTTTATTAAAATGGTCTATATGTTTTTATGATGTATAGGAATCATATGTACATAAATCTGATATATAGTGACCCTTGTTTGACTCAAAGAGCGTGTTTTTAGTATAAAAGTAATTATTTTAGTTCAAAACAGACGTCACTAACTGAAAACTAAGAAAACATAGTCATATTTTCCTAATAATTCATAAAAATTAGACCTATGTGAGTTTTTATGTATATGAGCCAGCTTCCCATTAATCGGACAAAAAGTTTGGTTGGTATGATTGAATGTGTTTGTTTTAATTTAAAATCATCATTTTAGTACAAAACACACATCACAAACTCAAAACTGAGTAGTCATTCTCAAAATCAATTTATACTTTAGGAAAATGATCCATATGTAATTTATGAAATGTATGAATTAAGATCATGTAAATCTAACACACGGTATTTCTGATATGTCTCAATGTGTGTGTTTTCAATTTAAAAGTGACATTTTAGTTCAAAACATGTGTCGCTCACTAAAAACTAGAAAACCCCACTAATATTGTACTCTTATCCATAACATATTTATGACATGTTGTAATAATCCTCACATAAATCCAATAAATGGTGTGCCTAATATGTCTCAAATTAAATGTTTTCAGTTTAAAAGTATCATTTTAGTTCAAAATAGGCATCACTCATTGAAAACTATGAAAATTCACCCATATTTTATTGATAATTTTGGGAAATGATCTATAAGATATTTTTTATGTATAAGAGTTATATAAAAGAAACATGACACATTTTATGGCTGGTATAACTAAAAGTGCGCATTTTTATTTAAAATTGACATTTTAGTGAAAAAAACACTTCATATACTCAAAAATAAGAAAATGTCCTTTTTTGAATTCATAATTTAGGAAAATGATCCATAAGAAATGTTTTTCAAGTAGTGATGGGGAAAACCTTAAGTGTATAGCCCCAAGAATGGTTTAGGAAACCTAAATTAATGATTCGTTCTTATTATGTTTTTATGAGATAAATTAAATTGATCAGACAAAGATAAGAGATATAAAATACAAAAAAAAATGGTGTTCATCATGAGATAAAAAATAAGTGATAATCAAAAATTATAATCAAATATAAATAAAAAAATGAATAATGAATGTAGATATTTAAATGCTTTGGACCTTTGTTGTCTTATATACATGGAAAGAACACCACCCACTCACAAACATATTATCACAAAAATAAAAAGGAGTACAAGAAACAAGTACATCAATAGAGAAAAAGAAAAAATTTAAAGAACAATAAAATAAAAATAAAGGATACATATAATCCAATCAGAATAACATTGATCATTAGTTCCTTAAAAAGGATCTAGATAATGGATGTTTTTTTTGAATTTTGGTAATGAATTTAAACCTATACTCTTAATTAGATCTTCTCCAGAAAAAATTTCCACTAGAACTTCTAGATTTGAAATTGCTACACATATTCCAAATGAAGGGATTTCATCAAATTTCTATTGTGAATACCATAATAGTAGTTGAACAATGACAGAATTCAACTCAAATCTCTCTCAAAGGTTACTTAGAGAAATATAAAAAGTATTTCATCTAGATTGAATGAGATCCCATTGAATGAGGAAATAAATAATGGAAAAATATAGTCTTATAGGGTTCATCAATTCCCTTTAACATACATAGTGTAATGGCCCGGGTTTTTGGGGTCCATTACTTGGTAAAAATATGATGTTGGAGGTGTTCTGGGTGGTCTGGAAGGCCAACCCAGCTTCTCGGTGACTCCTAGCGGTAGCCTTGGCCTACCGGTAGCCTCAGCCTACCGGTAGACCTAGCCTACTGGTGACCTTGGGGTACCGGTAGCCCTCGGCTACCTGTAGCTCTCAGCTACCGGTAACCCTCATCTACCGGTAACCCTCGGCTACCGGTAGCTCTCGCCAATCGGTAGCTCTCGGCTACTAGTAGCTGTCACCAACCGGTAGCTCTCGGCTACCGGTAGCTCTTGCCAACCGATAAAACCATGTTTTAACCCCTTTAAGCCTATTTTAAAACCCATTAATGGAGTTTAAATTAAATGATTGGTGTGGTGTGCATCTGTTTTAACCGTCCTGAAGGGCGGGGGCCTTTTAAGTTACGTGTGGGGTGGCCCAGCCGCATTGTCAACCCACGATCCCACTCCTTATGTTGTTTCGAGTCTTTTCTTTGTATCTTAACCGTCCCCGGTGTGCTGTATCTCAGCCCATATCATCCTTTATAACCTAAAGGCTTCTCCCTAAGTTTCTTTTTCTCGATCACCCTACCGTCGGAGTACCCTTCCTCCCGACGAGTTGTAACCCGACGAAGTTTTCCTTCATCGTGTTCCGTGGAGCTCCTACTACTCAGGCGAGGACTTAATGTCGATCCTTGATCATCAGGTAGGGTTTTCACCTTCGTCTCTCCTTTCTGTGTATCTTTCTGGGTGGGTACGCTACTGCTTCTATAAAATTGGATGAAAAAAACTTTAATGACTATAATAAAAGTATTCTAAAGAATAAAGGGGAGGGGTGTGATCGATGATGATACTCTATTTTTCTCCTCTTTCATGATTAATGATTTCTGAATTGTGTGGGCTTACGCCTACTGAAAATCATGGCTGTTGGTTGTCTTTCTCTATGCACTAATAAACCCTTACCCCTTGTTATGTTTAAATAGCTTATATTTTGGTTGTGAACCTTTTTCTGTGTAAAGGAAATTGGTTAATTACGTATATTCGGCTAAATAAATTGGAATCACCAGGATCAACTCATTTTCTTTGATAACCCTAGGTTAAGCCCAGTGGAATTGAAATCATGGAGTGTGTTAAATATTTTAAATCTGAAAATACTTGTTGAGTCTTCCTTGTGTTAGTAGTATTGGTTTGGTTGTTTCCTCCACGGGCTGAGTACGGGTGACCTTATGGTTTTCTTGGATAGGGGCTTAGATTGCTGGGGTGATGTGGGTGAGGATGGGATCCTCTGTTTGTATCACAAATTAGGGTGGGATCCTATTCTGTTTTGAAACCTTCTTATTCATATTCTTGGGAACTTGGGATTATATCTCACTTTTACCTGCTTTGGTTCCAATACTTGGAGGGGTCTCACTTGATGTTCTTTTACAAGAGAACCAGGTGTGAATGTTTAAATTGATGTTGGGTGTACTCTTTCCTTGTCTTGTACTTATGCTTACAAGTTTCCCATGTAGGTGTAGAAACTTATTTAAGCATTATTACTGAACATCAAAACAAGGATGGGACAAATGGGGATTTGGTTTGGTGTGAGTTTTGACCTGGGTATGGGTGTTGTTCTCTTCTCTTATGAATGAATAGTAAGGATAGTGTTCTTTAGGCTGGCTGAAGAAAAACCTAGATTGGGTGAGTGCTTGTTACCTATACATATACATTTAGTTTTTGTGTTTCTTATTCGCACCCCACCCAAGTTGAGCACTTAGTGCCGAACACCCCCATTTCATGGGGGAGGGTGTTTTTTCCAACACTCCTATGAGTGGATGGTTATTAGATCATTTTCTGCTCTCTTTCCCAAATATCCCAAGACTCTACGGGCAGGCTGTGATGGCCTGAAGTCCATTATTAGCCCAAAAATCTTCGGGTAGGGTAGTGTGGTGGGTGGCCAAGGTGTGTGCGGGAAGGTGGTTTCCCAAGTATCTTCGGGATGAGGCCCAGGTGTCTTTGGGCATGGCAGTAGTTCTTCTAGCCCAGGTGTCTTCAGGCGTGGTAGTGGTTGTTCTGGACTAGGTGTTTACAGGCATGGTTATATGTTATAGTTGTAGCCCAGGTGCCTGCAGGCGGGTTAGTGGTTGTGGCCCAGGTGTTTGCGGGCGGGATGTGTGGTTGTGGCCCATGTGTGTGCTGGTGGGGTATGGCAGTGGGACTGCGATGAGAATGGCAGAATTGGTCCAATACGTAGGATTTCTTCAATAACCAGTGGGAAAGTGGCGCGGGGTAGCCAATCGTCGATGTGCTATTACTATACATTACTTGACTTACGTTATTTGGGGAGTGTTCCTTGGTGAGGCTTGGGTGGTTAGTTTCCTTGATAGGTTCTTGGTTATCTCTTTTCTCATAGGGAATTAGTATGCCTCCCCACTTCTGCATGAGAGTCTTTCGTTTTTCCCTACTGAGTATACTTGTATGCTCACCCTACGTATATAAAACTGCTTTTAGGTTTCCAGGAGGAATTCAGGGATCATGCAGGACCATACTAGCTTGGACCTTTGGGGTAGTTTTTGTTGTTGTTCCCTTTTTCTTGGTATCTTTTTACCTTTGGAGTTTTGTGACTTGTATATTTTACCTTTGAACATGTATATGGGAATGGTTTATTTTCAGCCGTATTTTCACTTTCAGTTTTGGTGTTGTGGGATTTACTATCTTATCTCCCGATCCTATTAAAAGAAAAAGGGTGATGCCTTCCATTTAGTGTGTGATTCTATACCCTTGGTGATGGTTTCCACTATGGGACCTATTGAAGGCGGGTTTCAGGGGTCATTATCTCTCCTTCAACTTAAAGAAGGAAGGTCCTGGCAATCTGCTGACCCTTCCCTCCTTTTTGGTGAAGGTGGGTCGTGACAGAATGGTATCAAAGGAGGTTGAGAGATAGGATGGAGTCTGGAGTTAGGCATAATAAGGATTGCATGGAATGGTAGGGAAACAGTGTTGGGTGACCTTGGTCCATGAATTAGGCCCGGGAAGACCGGCAAGGACACGGAATTTTAGGGGGCCCCGTGGTACGATGCAAGGACTCTAGACCTACCGAACGACCAAGTGAGGCCATGATGATTGCAGGGTAGAGACCCTAGGAAAGGTACATGCATCATAATGACTTGTGTTCTCGTGTTTCTTGGGTGTTTTGTGGATTTAAATAAGTAATAAGTTTAAGAAATTTTAAGAACAATATTCTGCACTACTTGGGCTTAGGCATTCCTTTTTTACCTTGCAGCTATGGCACTTGGGAGGCGACCATGGGTGGTGTGGGCGAGCGAGGCCCAGGAGGTCGACTTGGCTGATCGGCAGAGGGATGATCGAGAGGAGGAGTATGACCAGTGGAAGAAGATGCTTCGAGCCTTCCAGTGACAGACCCTCAAGAAGTATGAGGGAAGCACCTCTGACATGAAGAAGGAGAGCTGGATAGAGGAGATGGTGATAGCTTTCGGCTTGAATCAGGCCCCGATGGAGTACTGGGTCCCTCTGGCCGTGAGCCAGATGTAGGGAGCAGTGTGTCAGTGGTGGACTCTCTACCTGGGGGAGAGGAGAGAGGCTAAGGTGGCATGGGCTGATTTGGAGAAGGAGTTCCGGGCGGAATTCCTCTCTTCTACGATGAAGGCAGAGAAGAGGCAGGAGCTACTCTCCCTCTAGAAGGGGAGTATGTCAGTAAGGGATCTAGGGATCAAGTTCAAGGATCTCCTCCTCTTTGCTCTGAACCTCTTCCCGGATGAGGAATCTCATGAGATATGTTTAGAGGAGGCTCTCTGACCTTCCCTCCAGTATGTTGTTACCCCCTTCACCTTACTGACATACTTGGAGGTCCAGAAGAAGGTAGAGGTGGTGGAGAGGATGCACACACTGGGTGGTGTGTCACGAGAGGGGATTCAGCTAGGCACGTCAATGGGAAAGGTTGTCAGCACTAGACCTCCAGCATCGGGACCCTCTAGGTTCCGACCTGCAGGGATCAGGCCACAGTAGTTTCAGTTCCGGTCCCCCAGTCCTTGCCATTTCCCTTCGGGCCCAGGACCGAGGTTCTTCTTCTATGGGATCCAGGGAAATCTCCGGAATCTGTGCCCCTGGTGCTAAGCACACCAGTCGAAGTTCATAATGACTTGTTATATGCTTTTAGAGGATGCAGACTGATGATAGGGCCACATAATTCGGTCAGGGATCTACTACTGCTACAGATACAGGCATATGATGTCATCCTAGGCATCGACTGGCTGTTCTCTGTGTGTTCCATCATCGACTACTTATGAGGAAGGGTTGTGTTCTCAGACTTGGGCGGCCGACATGTTACTTTCACATGTGAGCGAAGTGGCCAGAAGGGAAGCAGGAGAGAGGAACCCCTCCTCTCATTGTTGTTCGAGCTGTCAGTAGAGTCAGTGGATGCTGAGATGGTGGAGGTACCAGGGATCGTCAATAAGTTTATGGATGTCTTCCCTGAGGAGGTGAAGACTCTACCCCCTCGAAGTGATATCGAGTTTGGGATAGACTACCAGCCTGGTGCTCATATGAATTCGATGGATTTCTACCGGATGGCACCTTCGGAGCTACTAGAGTTGTGGATTCAGATTGACGATCTGATGAAGAAGGGTTTTGTTCAACTGAGTGTGTCACCGTGGGGTGATCCTGTGTTGTTTGTGAAGAAGGCGGATGGTGGTCTAAGGTTGTGCATAGACTATAGGAGGATGAATCAGGTAATGGTCAAGAATCACTACCCTCTTCCAAGGATAGGCGATCTCTTTGACCAGGTGAAAGGGGATGGATGGTTCTTGAAGATTGACCTGCGGTCTGGGTATCACCAGTTGAGGGTAAAGGAGGGAGACATCTCGAAGACGGCCTTCAGGTGCAGATATGTACACTTTGAGTTTGTAGTCATGCCTTTCGGTGTTACGAACGCCCCGTCTGTGTTCATGGGGCTCATGAACTCTATCTTTCAGGAGTATCTGGATCAGTTCATAGTCGTGTTTATTGACGACATCCTGATCAACTAAAGATTAGAGGAGGATCACGTTGAGCACCTGAGGATGGTTTTGGAGGTCCTCCGACAACACCAGCTCTATGGTAAGTTGTCTAAGTGCAAGTTTTGGATGCGAGAAGTGCAATTCCTTGGGCACGTAGTGTCCGAGCAGGGAGTAGCAGTAGACCCATCAAATGTTGAGGTGGTTGTTTCTTGGGAAACACCCATGAACGTGGCAGAGGTCCGTAGTTTCCTCGGGCTGGCAAGTTACTATTAGAGGTTCATACCCAACTTCTCCCGAGTTGCAGCACCTTTGACAGCCTTGACCAAAAATTACCAGGCTTTCATGTGCAGTGAGCAGTGTGAGGTAGCCTTCAGCAATCTGAAGGAGAAGTTGGTTAGTGCCCTAGTGTTGAGGTTCCCAGAAGAAGGGGTGACGTATGAGGTATTCTGTGATGCTTCAGGGAAGGGCCTCGGAAGTGAGTTGATGCAGCGATAAGGGGTGATCTCTTATGGGTCTAGGTAGCTACTCCCTCATGAGCATAATTATTTCACCCATGATCTGGAGCTTGTGGAGGTCTTTTTTTCAGTAAAGTTGTGTCGGCATTACCTCATCGGAGAGCACTTTGTGGTCTTCACGGACCACAAAATCTTGAAGTATATCTTCTCCCAGCAGGACCTGAACTTAAGGTAGTGAAGGTGGATGGAGTTCCTCCTGGATTATGATTTCGAGATTTCCTACACCTCAGGGAAAGAAAATGTGGTGGCTGATGCCCTAAGCAGGAAATCACAAAAGGAAGTAGTTCAGGAATCTGCAGATGATTGGAGAGCGATGGAAGGGTTAGCGGCCTTGCATTTGGATGCAAGGGTGGAAGGTGGAAGAGGTTGTCTGTTTCAGATGATTGTAGTTCCCTCCTTCATGGTGCAGGTGGAAGAGTCTCAGTGGGGGGACTCGGAGGTGGAAGTGATGCGGGATCATGTTTATCAGGGAAATGCTTCTGAGGGATGGTCGGAGGATGGTCAGCATCGGATGATTTTCCATGGAAGGATTTTCATTCCGGAGATGATGCGTAAAGGTGTTCTCCGTGAGTTCCATGGCTTGGCTTTAGCGGTACATCCTGGGGTTTCAAAGATGTACCAAGACCTGAAGAGATAGTTTTTGTGGCCCAGGGTAAAGTGGGCAGTGGCAGAGTTTGTGGAAAAGAGGCTCATGTGCCAGCAAGTAAAGGCTATGATGCCATCTGGGTAGTGGTGAATCGGTTGACAAAATCAGCACACTTCTCAGAGATTAAGGAGTCGAGCCCGGTGAGCACCTTATCCCAAAGGTACGTCAATGAGGTGGTGCGGTTGCACAGGATCCCAAGACCTATTGTCTCCGATCGAGACACGTGGTTTACCTCACGAGTCTGGAGGGGATTGCAGTATGCCTTTGGAACCCAGCTACGCCTCAGCACTGCTTTCCACCCTCAGACAGATGGGAAAATAGAACGGATGATCCAGACATTGGAATACATGCTGCGGGCATGTGTTCTAGATTTTGGGGGATCATTGGTACGACACTTTCCTCTAGTGGAGTCTGCTTATAACAATATCTTCCACTCTACTATTGGTATGACACTGTTTGAGGCCTTGTATGGAAGGTCGTGTCGTTCACCTGTTTGCTAGATAGAGATTGGGGAAGCAGCTGTTCTTGGGCCATAAGTGGTGCAAGGCACCACTGAGAAGGTTCAGCTCGTGTGTGAAAGGATGACGGAAGCCCAGGACCGGTAGAAGTCTTATGTTGATCGTAGGAGGAGGCCCTTGGAGTTCGATGTTGGGAATCATGTGTTCTTGAAGGTTTCACCTCAACGTGGGAAGTGAAGGTTTGGGATGGGGAGTAAGCTCTCCCCTAGGTTCATCGGACCTTTCGAGGTGTTGGAACGAGTTGGTGAGGTGGCGTATCAGCTGGTGTTTCCACCTCACTTGGAGAAAGTTCACAATGTTTTTCACGTTTCCCATCTTCGTTGATATCTACACGACGACTCCCACGTCAACGATTGGGGAGAGTTAGATGTCAAAGATGATGCGACCTGCATAGAACGACCAATCAAGATCGAGGATCGTAAGGAGAAAGTGCTTCGTGGATGAACCATCCCCTTGGTTCGTGTGTTGTGGAGGCATGGTGGCCTAGAAGAGAGCACTTGGGAATGGGAGGCCCAGTTACGCGTTCAGTAACCAGATCTATTTTGACTTCCTTGTCCTTTTTTTTATAGATCCTTGAGATATTGTACCTTGTTATTTAATATATGAAATGATTGTTTTTCTTAGCTATTAGATTATTTGTTCCCTATTCTCTATGTGTGTGTATGAATGTGTGATGATGGGAAAACCTGACTGCTAATCAGGACACATTAATGTGGATGCGGTTAAACCCGTGTGGGCGAGTCAGTGCCGCCCAAAGCAGATAATGTCCTGACATGTAGGAGGGGACTCCCTAACTCATGTGTTGGATAGTGTGATCCATGTGATTGTTGTGGATGTTTGTGGTTGATAACTCTTGGGTGAGTATTTCTCATGTAGAGGAGAGGGTTCTATTCTAGCTTTCGAACATGTAACGCCCCGACCCCAGTTACCCAGAGTCGGTGCATTATTACATAACATTGGCATGATCACAAGAAAGATCAAATCTCGAAAGACCGATTGGTTTAGTAGCCTTGGAAACACTAGATATAATCATAAGTTTTACATTACATCATAAAATGAAAAACTACTACAACAACATAATGTTTCCACAGTCCACACTATAATCCCCTCATAATATCCCTGAAGGTCATTCATAACTTACTTCTTCACATCCTGGGAAAAATAAAACATAGAAAAGGGGTGAGCTCAAATGCCCAGTAAGGATAACAATATAGCGGAAACTTTCATAAATAAGAATAAACATTTAAGGCAATGTATAACTAAAACAAAAGCCTTTCAAACATGAACTTTCAACATGGTATGGCATAAATAAAATGAAATAATGCCATTTACTTATTCACATGGATATTCTACTAATCGAATAATCACATGCAAAAATCAATAACCACTTTCATAATGTTGGAATGCATAATGCCAGACTATCATAACCACATAGTCAAGGCCTCGTGCCAGGACTACAAATAAGATTTTGTCAAGGCCTTGTGCCAAGACACTAGTTTGTCTCATGAGACCTACCGATGCAATTTTTTTAGAAGATACTTACGTTTAAAATTGCAAAAATACACTCCAGTGTTTTTCTGAAAACATTATGCAAGCTTCTGAAAACAAAATAACTAATTCTGAGACTGCTCGACTAATTACAGGCCATGATGGGTCCACTCCCAATCCCTTCCTGTCTACCAAACTCGAGAGTCGGGTTTTCTGAAAACATTTTTAAGCTTGCGTTAAATACATATACATTTGCACTGGATTTTCATATATTTGAGAGAAATATCTCTTTTTTGAAATCATTGAAAAATCACATAATTATAAAAGAAAAACTTTATTTTGAAAATATCGTTACAAGCGTGTAAGGGAAGCTTCAAAGGTGTAATAATGGAAGAGAATAACCGCACATGTCGTATAAGTTAACAAAAAAACATTCTTACCTTAATTTTGTCGAAAAGGTTAAAAAGGACCTTGTTTTGAAAACGACGGAAAGATTCCTTTATAAACCTCTTATAAAAAGTCAAACAAGGGTATAAATGACTTTAACCCATATTCATTTAAATATTAAATATGTTTTGAAAAACATTTCGAAGAAACTTGGATGTGGATGATAAAGAAATCCCAGTAGATTATTACGTATAAACAACCTCGGATAATGAAGAGATTGTGAAATAACCCTTACCTTGTACTTTTCCTTGGTTGGGGTAGGTTAACCTCCTGTATAATGGTGAAATAATTGTTATTAAATTATACAAGAATCATATACATTAATATGATATCATATATGATCTTTTAATATTGATTTGATAATAAAATCTTAGTATTATCGTTGTTTCGAGTGTGAACTTACTTGTTTGCTTTTGTATGTTTTGTTATGTAAGACATGTTTGTAAAGGATAAGTTGTATATTATTCAAATCCAGAATGGTATCAAGTCCTTAAAAATCATTTTTAAATCATCAAATGATAATTATACTTGAATGGATACGATGGATAATTAATCTCATCGCGTTCGTGGAGACGGTAGTCCGTACGTACGCACGAACGCTACTTCCATTTAATTTTTATTTTAAAAAAAATCAAATACAGATGATACATAGGTATATTACTATTCCAGTATAATATTTTATACATGTTACTTAAGTTCATTAACACCATCCTTTATACGTTCCATGTGTGGTATGAACGAGTCATATCATTTTAAGGGGGCGGTAGTCCGCACTTCCTCAAATGAAATTATCGTATGTATATACAACATGAAACGAATAATGGTATGAAATAAAATGGAATTACAGAAGCTTATATATAAAATATATATCATTAATATCATATTTAATTACAGTGCCATCATAATGGCCACCATGAGAGGCGGTAAGATGTATTTGAACAATCATCGTTTCGTGAGGCGTTTGTTTGTCATCCACAGAAACATTATGTTCATCATCCATTAGATGGAGTTGTGTGTATGTGTAGTTTGAATCCTTCTTATAACAACATCCTAGTATATTGAGGATACTGGTGTTGTTACAAAAGAAAGGAAATAAAAAGATTTTTGGGGTTGGAGAAGCAAAATAAATGAAAATAATTTAAGAGAAATCGTTACCTTTAATTTAGGTAACTCACTTTGGTTGGAACCAAAGGACTTCTTGAAATGCTTTCTGCCTAAGGGGAAGCTTCAAGGAGGAGGAGAGGGATGTGGGGAGCTTATTTGGGCAGAGTTTGGACGAGCCAAGTGGCTTGAGAGGTGTGAAGAAATGAGAAGGAGGAGTGCCCTTTTATAAGAGGGGTGAGGGGCACCTTTGGAAAAGCTAGAAATATTAATTTATAATAAATTCATATTCGGTTTCTAATGGCTCCAAAGTTGACTATTCAAAGGTTAAGGTGGGGATAGGTCGAAAACCACTCAACCAATAGAATTTAGACAGGTTTGGGTACTTATATTAACCTTATCTTTAAGTATTAACTCTAAGTTAATTAGTTTCACTTTTACAATGTCTCTTTGTATTTTTATATAATATGGTTAATAAACTTACTATATACATCCAAGCGACCCCCAAGTGGTCCATTAATGAGGAACCTATCATAATATAAGTCTCTTGGCAGAACCTTAGATTTTTAGGAATTTAATATCAATTAATAATATAATATTTGTTTTAGGAACTCTTTTATGTCAATTTTGACACTATTCAATAGTTGATTTTTGTGAAACTCCTAACAGATTGATTACTTCGAAAAAAGTCAATTAAATCAATACTAATATATCATATTATCATATAAAATTAGTTTAATTCATTAAAAGTTTCATATTATATTTATTTGGGTATTTATAATATCAATTATGTTAATTTTTTACTATTTTAGTAATTACTGCATCATCATTGTGTCATAAATAAAATAATTTATTTAATGTCTAAAAATTATAAATAAAATATCATTATGTAGGAAATCTTTTTAGCTTTCTAATTAATATTTATACTCGAAAATCCAACATGTATAACCCTATGTAAAAATTGTTCTTCTAAAAGATGTAAGCTTATGCCATTTTTATTTTTATTTTAACTTTATTAATATAATGTGTCATTATCACTTACAAGTGGATCCATGGGGTCCCAAAATTGACACAAATATGCCCATGGTCGACCATGTATCAACCAATAGGGTTAAGACACGTTTTAAGGTAATTTAGTATTATTATAATATTATTTTTTAACCCTTATTTACCGGATTTACCCTTAACCATGGTAAATAAAATATTTACCGCAGTAATTATTCAAAATGTCTAAAAATAAAAGTTACCTATTTACACAATTTGAACATCCTGATTCCAAATATGGAATCCATTTTCCTAAATTCAAAACACAGAAGTGGCAGAAATTAATTTAAAATTAATTCCCGCTGTCAAAACAAAAAGCGTGTTTTTAAGAGATAATAACTATCAAAAGATTGACACTTGTTTATGTTCGGTTTAATTGTAAAATTATGTCCAATGACCAACATTATATTAAATAGTAAAAATATATTCTAAATATACTTTAAAACCACTCAAATTCATAATTTATCACTATTAATTATTTTGATTAAAAAAGTTGTTTTTAATTAAAATTTAGTAATTTTCACTATTCATCAAAATATGAAAGTTATCCGAAAAGTACCAAAATTTCACCTTAGGCTAAATTTGATATTCCGAATCCAAAAATGAAGTCCATTTTAAAATATAAAATATATATAACTTCAAAAAGTAGGTATTACTATTCATAACAGCTAGTTTGATTGGTTACGGTGTGTTAGAACTCGAAGTTGCGTACAACACACGCTACTGTTTTATTCAAAGGAAAGCGTACCGTGGAAGCTTGGGATGTTTCATTTTAAATTTTTTGATGTCTCCATTTAGTCAAAAAGTTTAAAATATTGTATTTAAAAATGTTTCACTATCAAAAGTTGATAAAAGTGCAATACTGAAAATGAATCTGTTCTTGCATTATGACTAAGAAACTCATAATATGGATTCTAAAATTATAAGGATTATATAAAGTTTAAAATTTAGTTAATACTATTCATGACCTCTTTTAATGGCTTTTTTTTGGTAAGTCATGGTGTAATTGAACTCAGTGTTGCGTGTAGTGCAAGTTATTGAATTATTTTGAAGAAATAACACACTATGAAATCTTGGGGTGTTACATTCTCCCCTCCTTCAATAAATTGCGTCCTCGCAATTTGAAATTGTTCTTCGAAAATAAAAGGATGAAAATAAAAAAATATATTTGTGGGAAAACCCACATCGGAAATTGGGTTACTAAAATTTAGTCTTAATATGAGGAAAAGAGAAATGAAAGGATCACCACCAAATTATGATCTATATTAGGAGAACATTGGTGGCAATTAGAGACATATAATCGGAGGAAAAACGTAAATATTTATAGGTAGTGATTGAGGTCATCAATCACAAACAAGTGTATAATTGAGGTCCTTAAATTCATCAATCTATGATGATTTGAAATACCATCGGTTCAACAAAACATAGGGTATTAGGATAACACATTTTTGACGTTTCAAAATATCTTTGTTGAAATCCCACATCGAAAAATGAATTAATGAGGCCTCTATTTAAAATAAAGAGTGGAAAGTATGAAGATTACCAAAAATAACACATACTAGGGTTCCATGTAGGAAAATATGGATATGGAGGAGAAAACTAACCATCAATTATCTGATGGAGAGTGGTAGAGAACATGGGTATGAAAAGGCCAAAAATCCCAAAGCCATAAATTAGTGATGATTTAAGGTACCATCTAGGACAACATTTTTGTTTTAAGTTCCTTTTATCAATGTTGAGGAATTTATTTATGAGATTGGCTTAGATCATAAGGAGATATACTTACTTTATAATTAGAGTTTTGTCCATTAATAAATTTCTACCACAAACTCATCTTTCACTCGTAAAAAAATACTATTTATACTATTCGTACAGGGTTCCAAAATAAACGAATTTATAATTCATCTACATGATCTTTTAATAAAAACTACATTATTTAATCCAGTACATCTCATGGGCCAGTGGTAGGTGATACACCCTTGTCGCCCTTCGGTTGCGGGTTCAAGTCTCGCAGCCTTGCCGGACGCGACGGGTTGCCGCCCGACCTCCGGGTTGTCCTTTTATGGCAATCCAAAATAGTCCAAACTAGAACTATCCAAAATACTTCTGTCCAAACTCACAGTCTAACATTTATAAGGAAGGTAAACATAATATTGATCCTTTTTACCCCGTAATAGTATATTAATACCTTCATCATGCATTACCATATTCCTTATTGATTACTTTCATGCTCCCTTATTCCATATAGAATGATGGATATACTTCATTAATCCAAAAATGTTTTAAACCCCAACAATGATGGAATATACAAATCATTAATCAGTTCCAAGGTAGTCAAGAATATCCAATATAATTTATCCAAAACAATCACATATTATTCCAAAATCACTACCTCAGTATCAGAACTATATTATGGTTTATCATTCTCTCAACCATATATTTTCCAAAAATCTATCCTGCTAATGAGTCACTTTTCTTTGTTCCACACAATCTCAAGTCCTTAATGAAATAGTACTGCAGTACAATCCTTATATACTCCATAATTATTATAACAAGTACATTGTTGATACAAAGCTCAATTGACATAATCAACATAAGAACTCTAATCATTCCTCTTCATCTGTGGTAGTATCATAACTTGATTATTATCCAATAACATCATTTGCGGCATAGTCTGATGACTGGGACATAGGTTCGCGTAGTGTCCAAACTCCTTGCAAATGAAGCATTGTACATTTAAAACCATTTTCTTACCCTTGCAGTCACGTACATTGTGCCCTTTTTCTCCACACTTATAACAAACTCCCATTCCTTTCAGGCAAGTTCCAGGGTGTTTCTTTCCACAGTTACCACATATGGGAAAATTCTTCTTTTCCCTCTTCCCTTTATCCATCTTTCTCTCTTCCATCCTTTTCTTCTCTTGCTTCCCTTCAAAGCCATAGGACTCAGTAAACTCTTTACATATCTTATCAACACATGATATTATTTCTTCATATGATGATAATACATGGGAGACTATTTCTCTTATAAATTCTAGCTTAAGACCATGAAAGATATGATCCTTCCTTCTCTTTGAATCATGTGTATTTCTGGAGTTCTCATTCCTTCTACTGGGCGCCATTTCTATACCATGGCATAAACTAGATCAGTTTATGAATCAAAATACATAATCCCATACTTATAAAACACCTAACATAAATTGAACTATTTATGGATATAATCCATAATCATAAGAATGTTTTCTTTGAGGAAGTATATACTCATAATCCCTTCAAAATGATTTGTAAAGAAAATGAGAGTTATCTTAAGCATATCCCCTGGGAGTGTCGTAACCAAGAGTGCAGCAAGGCCCGTTGTCGTGCACCAGTTCCCGTTCGAGTCTAGCTCAAAGCGGTGTTTTCGGGTTTTACCCCTAGGTACATCTGTGCCAGAGCCGCCTCTACCTGCTCGTATCCAGACAGGGATGTATTTCTTAGAAAACTCACAAAATCTCTACAATACCAAAATTCTAGGAAGTTCTTCTATACTAATCCTCAAAGTTCATCTTAGGTCTACGTGCTCTAATCAGAGTTTATCTAAATCTAGCTTCCAAGGTTTCTACTAAACTTCCTCTGATACCAACTGTAACGCCCCGACCCCAGCTACCCAGAGTCGGTGCATTATTACATAACATTGGCATGATCACAAGAAAGATCAAATCTCGAAAGACCGATTGGTTTAGTAGCCTTGGAAACACTAGATATAATCATAAGTTTTACATTACATCATAAAATGAAAAACTACTACAACAACATAATGTTTCCACAGTCCACACTATAATCCCCTCATAATATCCCTGAAGGTAATTCATAACTTACTTCTTCACATCCTGGGAAAAATAAAACATAGAAAAGGGGTGAGCTCAAATGCCCAGTAAGGATAACAATATAGCGGAAACTTTCATAAATAAGAATAAACATTTAAGGCAATGTATAACTAAAACAAAAGCCTTTCAAACATGAACTTTCAACATGGTATGGCATAAATAAAATGAAATAATGCCATTTACTTATTCACATGGATATTCTACTAATCGAATAATCACATGCAAAAATCAATAACCACTTTCATAATGTTGGAATGCATAATGCCAGACTATCATAACCACATAGTCAAGGCCTCGTGCCAGGACTACAAATAAGATTTTGTCAAGGCCTTGTGCCAAGACACTAGTTTGTCTCATGAGACCTACCGATGCAATTTTTTTAGAAGATACTTACGTTTAAAATTTCAAAAATACACTCCAGTGTTTTTCTGAAAACATTATGCAAGCTTCTGAAAACAAAATAACTAATTCTGAGACTGCTCGACTAATTACAGGCCATGATGGGTCCACTCCCAATCCCTTCCTGTCTACCAAACTCGAGAGTCGGGTTTTCTGAAAACATTTTTAAGCTTGCGTTAAATACATATACATCTGCACTGGATTTTCATATATTTGAGAGAAATATCTCTTTTTTGAAATCATTGAAAAATCACATAATTATAAAAGAAAAACTTTATTTTGAAAATATCGTTACAAGCGTGTAAGGGAAGCTTCAAAGGTGTAATAATGGAAGAGAATAACCGCACCTGTCGTATAAGTTAACAAAAAAACATTCTTACCTTAATTTTTTCGAAAAGGTTAAAAAGGACCTTGTTTTGAAAACGACGGAAAGATTCCTTTATAAACCTCTTATAAAAAGTCAAACAAGGGTATAAATGACTTTAACCCATATTCATTTAAATATTAAATATGTTTTGAAAAACATTTCGAAGAAACTTGGATGTGGATGATAAAGAAATCCCAGTAGATTATTACGTATAAACAACCTCGGATAATGAAGAGATTGTGAAATAACCCTTACCTTGTACTTTTCCTTGGTTGGGGTAGGTTAACCTCCTGTATAATGGTGAAATAATTGTTATTAAATTATACAAGAATCATATACATTAATATGATATCATATATGATCTTTTAATATTGATTTGATAATAAAATCTTAGTATTATCGTTGTTTCGAGTGTGAACTTACTTGTTTGCTTTTGTATGTTTTGTTATGTAAGACATGTTTGTAAAGGATAAGTTGTATATTATTCAAATCCAGAATGGTATCAAGTCCTTAAACATCATTTTTAAATCATCAAATGATAATTATACTTGAATGGATACGATGGATAATTAATCTCATCGCGTTCGTGGAGACGGTAGTCCGTACGTACGCACGAACGCTACTTCCATTTAATTTTTATTTTAAAAAAAATCAAATACAGATGATACATAGGTATATTACTATTCCAGTATAATATTTTATACATGTTACTTAAGTTCATTAACACCATCCTTTATACGTTCCATGTGTGGTATGAACGAGTCATATCATTTTAAGGGGGCGGTAGTCCGCACTTCCTCAAATGAAATTATCGTATGTATATACAACATGAAACGAATAATGGTATGAAATAAAATGGAATTACAGAAGCTTATATATAAAATATATATCATTAATATCATATTTAATTACAGTGCCATCATAATGGCCACCATGAGAGGCGGTAAGATGTATTTGAACAATCATCGTTTCGTGAGGCGTTTGTTTGTCATCCACAGAAACATTATGTTCATCATCCATTAGATGGAGTTGTGTGTATGTGTAGTTTGAATCCTTCTTATAACAACATCCTAGTATATTGAGGATACTGGTGTTGTTACAAAATAAAGGAAATAAAAAGAGTTTTGGGGTTGGAGAAGCAAAATAAATGAAAATAATTTAAGAGAAATCGTTACCTTTAATTTAGGTAACTCACTTTGGTTGGAACCAAAGGACTTCTTGAAATGCTTTCTGCCTAAGGGGAAGCTTCAAGGAGGAGGAGAGGGATGTGGGGAGCTTATTTGGGCAGAGTTTGGACGAGCCAAGTGGCTTGAGAGGTGTGAAGAAATGAGAAGGAGGAGTGCCCTTTTATAAGAGGGGTGAGGGGCACCTTTGGAAAAGCTAGAAATATTAATTTATAATAAATTCATATTCGGTTTCTAATGGCTCCAAAGTTGACTATTCAAAGGTTAAGGTGGGGATAGGTCGAAAACCACTCAACCAATAGAATTTAGACAGGTTTGGGTACTTATATTAACCTTATCTTTAAGTATTAACTCTAAGTTAATTAGTTTCACTTTTACAATGTCTCTTTGTATTTTTATATAATATGGTTAATAAACTTACTATATACATCCAAGCGACCCCCAAGTGGTCCATTAATGAGGAACCTATCATAATATAAGTCTCTTGGCAGAACCTTAGATTTTTAGGAATTTAATATCAATTAATAATATAATATTTGTTTTAGGAACTCTTTTATGTCAATTTTGACACTATTCAATAGTTGATTTTTTTGAAACTCCTAACAGATTGATTACTTCGAACAAAGTCAATTAAATCAATACTAATATATCATATTATCATAGAAAATTAGTTTAATTCATTAAAAGTTTCATATTATATTTATTTGGGTATTTATAATATCAATTATGTTAATTTTTTACTATTTTAGTAATTACTGCATCATCATTGTGTCATAAATAAAATAATTTATTTAATGTCTAAAAATTATAAATAAACTATCATTATGTAGGAAATCTTTTTAGCTTTCTAATTAATATTTATACTCGAAAATCCAACATGTATAACCCTATGTAAAAATTGTTCTTCTAAAAGATGTAAGCTTATGCCATTTTTATTTTTATTTTAACTTTATTAATATAATGTGTCATTATCACTTACAAGTGGATCCATGGGGTCCCAAAATTGACACAAAGATGCCCATGGTCGACCATGTATCAACCAATGGGGTTAAGACACGTTTTAAGGTAATTTAGTATTATTATAATATTATTTTTTAACCCTTATTTACCGGATTTACCCTTAACCATGGTAAATAAAATATTTACCGCAGTAATTATTCAAAATGTCTAAAAATAAAAGTTACCTATTTACACAATTTGAACATCCTGATTCCAAATATGGAATCCATTTTCCTAAATTCAAAACACAGAAGTGGCAGAAATTAATTTAAAATTAATTCCCGCTGTCAAAACAAAAAGCGTGTTTTTAAGAGATAATAACTATCAAAAGATTGACACTTGTTTATGTTCGGTTTAATTGTAAAATTATGTCCAATGACCAACATTATATTAAATAGTAAAAATATATTCTAAATATACTTTAAAACCACTCAAATTCATAATTTATCACTATTAATTATTTTGATTAAAAAAGTTGTTTTTAATTAAAATTTAGAAATTTTCACTATTCATCAAAATATGAAAGTTATCCGAAAAGTACCAAAATTTCACCTTAGGCTAAATTTGATATTCCGAATCCAAAAATGAAGTCCATTTTAAAATATAAAATATATATAACTTCAAAAAGTAGGTATTACTATTCATAACAGCTAGTTTGATTGGTTACGGTGTGTTAGAACTCGAAGTTGCGTACAACACACGCTACTGTTTTATTCAAAGGAAAGCGTACCGTGGAAGCTTGGGATGTTTCATTTTAAATTTTTTGATGTCTCCATTTAGTCAAAAAGTTTAAAATATTGTATTTAAAAATGTTTCACTATCAAAAGTTGATAAAAGTGCAATACTGAAAATGAATCTGTTCTTGCATTATGACTAAGAAACTCATAATATGGATTCTAAAATTATAAGGATTATATAAAGTTTAAAATTTAGTTAATACTATTCATGACCTCTTTTAATGGCTTTTTTTTGGTAAGTCATGGTGCAATTGAACTCAGTGTTGCGTGTAGTGCAAGTTATTGAATTATTTTGAAGAAATAACACACTATGAAATCTTGGGGTGTTACAGAACAACTCAGTGGTTTTCCCCTGAGAAGTATCTTTAGAGGGTGGTTGTTTTGGACCCCACCTTTCTCTTTTCTGGGTAGTTCTTATATTCTCAAGGACGAGAATAGTTTGAGAAGTATCTGATGTAATGGATTGGGTTTTTAGGGTCCATTAATTGGTAAAAATATGATGTTGGAGGTGTTCTGGGTGGTCTGGAAGGCCATCCCAGCTTCTCGGTGACTCTTAGCGGTAGCCTTGGCCTACTGGTAGCCTCAGCCTATAGGTAGACCTAGCCTACCAGTGACCTTGGGGTACCGGTGGCTCTCGGCTACCGGTGGCTCTCGGCTACCGGTGGCTCTCGGCTACCGGTGGCTCTCGCCAACCGGTAGCTCTCGGCTACCGGTAGCTATCGCTAACCTGTAGCTCTCAGCTACCGGTCACTCTCGCCTACCCCCATGGGTTTTCCAGTAGCACCTCCTTTTTACACAAATTGGTTTTTAAACCATGTTTCAACCCATTTAAGCCTGTTTAAAAACCCATTAATTCCCATTAATGGCATTTAAATTAAATTATTGGTGAGGTGTGTGTCTGTTTTAACCGTCCCGAAGTGTGGGGACCTTTTAAGTTACGTGTGGGGTGGCCCAGAAGCGTGGTCGACCCACAATCTCTCTCCTTACGTGATTTCGAGTCTTTTCTTCGTATCTTAACTATCCCCAGTGTGCTATATCTCAAGCCTTATCAGCCTATATAACCTAAAGGCTTCTCCCTAAGTTTCTTTTTCTAGATCACCCTGTCGTTGGAGTACCCTTCCTCCCGACGAGTTGTAACCCAGCGAAGTTTTCCTTGATCATGTTCCATGGAGCTCCTGCTACTCAGGTGAGGACTTAACGTCGATCCTTGATCGTCATGTAGGGTTTTCACCTTCGTCTCTCCTTTCTGTGTATCTTTTGGGGTGGGTACGCTACTGATTTTGTATAATTGGATGAACCAAACTTTAATGAAGATAATAAAAGGATTCTAAAGAATGAAGGGGAGGGGTGTGATCGATGATGATACTCTGTTTTTCTCCTCTTTCATGATTAATGATTTCTGAATTGTGTGGGATTATGCCTACTGAAAATCTTGGCCGTTGGTGGTCTTTCTCTGTGCACTAATAAACCCTTACCACTTGTGATGTTTAAATGGCTAGTATTTTGGTTTTGAACCTTTTGTTGTGTAAAGGAAATTGGTAAATTACGTATATTCGGCTAAATAAATTGGAAGCACCAGGATCAACTCCTTTTCTATGATAACCCCGGTTTAAGCCCAGTGCAATTGAAATCATGGAGTGTGTTAAATCTTTTAAATTTAAAAATACCTGTTGATTATGCCTTGTGTTGGTAGTATTGGTTTGGTTGTTTCCTCCACGGGATGAGTACGAGTGACCTTATGGTTTTCTTGGATAGGGGCTTAGATTGCTAGGGTGATGTGGGTGAGGATGGGATCCTCTATTTGTATCACGAATTGGGGTGGGATCCTCTTCTGTTTTGAAACCTTCTTATTCATAGTTCTGGGAACTTGGGACTATATCTCACTTTGACCTGCTTTGGTTCCAATACATGGAGGGGTCTCACTTGATGTGCTTTTACAAGAGAATCGGGTGTGAATGTTTAAATTGTTGTTGGGTGTACTCTTTCCTTGGAATGTTCTTAAGATTACTAGTTGACCAAGTAGGTGTAGAAACTTATTTAAACATTATTACTGAACATGAAAACAAGGATGGGATAAATGGGTATATGGTTTTGTGTGAGTTGTGACTTGGGAATGGGTGTTGTTCTATTCTCTTATGAATGAATAGTAAATATAGTGTTCTTTAGGCTGGCTGAAGAAAAACCTAGATTGGGTGAGTGCTTGTTACCTATACATATACTTATAGTTTTTGTGTTTCTTATTCGTGCCCCACCCAAGTTGATAACTTAGTGTCGAAGACCCCCATTTCATGGGGGAGGTTGTTTTTCCCAACACTCCTATGAGTGGCTGGTTATTAGCTCCTTTTCTGCTCCCTTTCCTAAATTTCCCAAGACTCTACGGGCAGGCTGTGATGGCCTAAAGTCCATTATTAGCCCAAGAATCTTTGATCAGGGTAGTGTGGTGGTTGACCCAGGTGTGTGTGGGTAGGTGGTTTCCCAAGTATCTTCGGGATGAGGCCCAGGTGTCTTCGGGCGTGGCAGTAGTTCTTCTATCCTAGGTGTCTTCGGGCGTGGCAGTGGTTGTTCTGGCCTAGGTGTTTGAAGGTGTGGTTACGTGTGACAGTTGTGGCCCAGGTGCCTGCGGGAGGGTTAGTGTTTGTGTCCCAGGTGTTTGCGGGCGGGATGTGTGGTTGTGTCCTAGGTGTGTGTGGGCGGGGTATGGTAGTGGGACTGTGATGAGAATGGCGAGATTGGTCCGATGTGTAGGATGTCTTCAATAACCAGTGGGATTGTGGCGCGGGGTACCCAAACATCAATGTTCTATTACTATAAATTACTTGAATTTTTTTATTTGGGGAATGTTCCTTGTTGAGGCTTGGGTGGCTAGTTTCCTTGATAGGTGCTTGGTTATCTCTTTTCTCACAGGGCATTAGTATGCCTCCCGACTTGTGCATGAGAGTCTTTGGGTTTTCCCTACTGAGTATACTTGTATGCTCACCCTACGTATATAAAAATGCTTTCAGGTTTCCAGGAGGACTTCAGGGATCGTGCGGGACCGTACTAGCTTGGACCTTTGGGGTAGTTGCTGTTGTTGTTCCCTTTTTCTTGGTATCTTTTTACCTTTTGAGATTTGTAACTTGTATCTTTTACCTTTGAACATGCATATGGGAATGGTTTATTTTCAGCCGTATTTTCACTTTCAATTTTGGTGTTGTGGGATTTTCTATCTTATCTTCCGATCCTATTAAAATAAAAAGGGTAATTCCTTCCATTTAATGTGTGATTTTATACCCTTGGTGCTGGTCACCACTCCGGGACCTATTGAAGGCGGGTTTCTGGGGTCATTATCTCTCCTTCAACTTAAAGAAATAAGGGTCTGGCAATCTGCTGCCCCTTCCCACATTTTTGGTGAAGGTGAGTCGTGACACACAGAGAGAAAATAAGTGAAGTAAATAAATGTTTCAATCAGTTAGATCCACATATTGATTCCAAACAACCTAATAAGAAATCATAGAATAGGTGGATAGTCTGTATGGGAGGGGTGGGGAATATTATCATTGGATGAGAGTATCCTATGTAATAAATCATGATTATTGGTGTTTCATAGTGATAAAACTAGATTAAATAGATAGGATAAGGAAAACATTCAAAAAATATATCTGGTGAAGTCCCCCGGCCAGAAAAATACCTAGAATATAAATTGAGAATAAAAAATTACAATTTTTCATGGATGAGAATTGTATAAAATTTAAATTTCATAATAATAAAAAATTAATATAGAAAATAAAATTCAAAAATATTAATAATTTTTATATAAATTTGAAGATGTTCTCAAAACTATGATTATTGTATTAGAAACAAATTCATAATATCTAAAAATGGATAAATTGGGAAAACATCACAAACTTATTTAGACAATCAGCTGGATTTTATTTAGTGTGTATCTTATTAACACATATTGTTCCTAATTCAATAATATCTCTAATGAATTGTAATCTAATGTCAATGTTTTTAGACCTAAACTAGAAAATAATTTTTTTAGATAGGTGAAAAATATATTTTCTACCAAATTAAATAGTTATTATATAATTAATTAAATAAAAATAAGAACGAAAATCATTTAACCACATCAATTATTTTAGATCCTCATTTAAGGAAATATACTTTTCATCGGTGTTTGAGAGAGCCACTACTGACTGCATATTACACTTACATGAAATGGGTCCTCCATGGGCATTAAAATCATAGTATGTGAGGGATATCTAAGTCTCAACATTACCGATATAACTAGAATCTATGAATCTATTAACAATATAGTCAGTATTGCCATTTATACCAAAGTATAAAGGCAGTGTTAATGTATGTGAAATGTATCTAAGAATCCAATTAAGGGCATGCCAAACTTTCTTTCCTAAGTTACTCATTAATCTTCTTAGGTTGAATATTTTAATCATCACATTAGGTCTGGTAATAGTCATGACATACATGATACTAGCAATAATGATAGAATATGGAATATTATACATTTAATCAGTATCATACCTAATAATAATGGACTGAGTGGGAGATAGCTTGAAATGTTGTATAAAAATAACATTAACAGGTTTTAAATATTCAAAAATATATCTATTGAAAATCATCAAAATGAAAGAATACTGATATAAATAAAGAACTTTATTAATTCTATCCTTGATTATTTTCATTCCTAGAATTTTTATAGCATTAAAAATGTACTGCATGTCAAAAACATGCTTCAATTGTGAAAAATCAAAGGTTTTGATACTCATGTTTTTTAATATGATTCACATATCATCCACATATAACTACAAATAAAGAATGAAATTCATTATAGTTGAAAAGTATACACATTCATCATGTTTAATTATATTAAAATTATTACCAAGCATGAATGTGTCAAACATTATTTACAAATTCTACGAACTCTATTTTTAACCATAAAAAGATTTATTTAAAATGCATACCAAATTTTTTTAAAATCATTCATATACCTATCAAGGGGTTTCATGTACAATTTTTTATCAATTTAACTATTAAGGAAGGGCATTTCCACATCAATTTTCTAAATATAAAAGTCATTGTAGGATAAAAAATAAAGAATTAATCAAACAAATGGTTGTTTTTATATTGGAGAAAAGATTTTAGAATAGTTAATTACCTCTCATTGGAGGAAACCATTATCTACAATTCTTTCCATGAATTTAATTTTATTATATCTTTTATTTTCATACTTTATTGAAAATCCATTTACAAATAATTACCTTAGAATTAAAAGGATTTTTAACAATCAACCAAGTATTATTCATTTTAAAGTAATTCATTTCATCATCCATGATAGAGATCTATTTCTTGGAATCACTCTAATTTATAGCTTTCTTATAGGTCTGGGGATCCCCAAACTCAAGATCCTGGGAAATATGGAAAGAAAAATACACCTATTAAATTGGAAAAATGAGTTGGAGGCCTACTGACCCTCTATCTCTTCCTTTGGTAGGTTGGTAGTCATTAAAATCATTATAAGGCTCAATGTATGACTCAATATCTGACCTGGACTGAGGATGGGTTTTAGGATGAGTTTCAGGTGGAGAATTGTTTTTGGGGGAATCTAACTGGGCTAGATTATCAGTCTCAACACTCTCAATTTGAGGTGTGTGATCACAATCATCGGTGATGGACTTAGTTTTTTGAGAAATATATTTATAGAAAATAACATCTTCACTTATTATACATTTTTTGGAAACTAGGAATATCAACCCATAGTTTATACCCTTTCACCCCATCTAGATAACCAATGAAAATACATTTAGGATCCCTAGGTTCATGTTTATCAATTTTAATATGGGCATAAATTCAACACCAAAAAATATCAAGTGACCATAGGAGGGAGTCAGTTACACCACAATTCTTTATAATTATAATGTAGATTAGTAGTTTAAGGACATTTTTTAATGAGGTAGATGAAAATAGTTTCATCCTTAGCCTAGAAAGATTTGGTCCAGAATGAGCATGAAAGAATACTAAGGACCCACTCCCATATAGTGTGGTTCGTCTACTAAACCATCCCATTCTTCTAGGGAGTTTACCAAATAGTATGGTTTCAAAATATGACCTCATTATAACATAACTATATAAAGTCATATGACAAGTATTCAAAATCAATATTTATTCTCATAGCCTTAATTATTCTTCTATATTGATTTTCAAAAAGTGATTTTCAATTATTAAATTTTTCAAAAACATCATATTTTTTATCAAGAATACAAGTCCGCAATTTTCTAGAAAAATCATTTATGAAGGTCACAAATTATGATCCTCCACTATTAGAGGATATTCCAATAGGACCCCATAAGTCAGAATGGATGTATTCCAAAAGATGATTGGCCTTAAAAAATCCTATTAAAACTGACTCTATTTGACGTACCCATAACACAATCCTCATAAAATTGAAGTTTATTAGGTTTGGTATCATTCAAAAACCCATATGTACTTAATTCCTCAAGTCCATTACAGATGAAATTCCCCAACCTCATATGCCAACCATTAACAATAAATAATCTAATAATTGTTCTAGATACTTTGGACTCAATGCCTCTTATTGTTGCCATGAATAACATCCCCCTATACCATCTTAATTAAATCAAGAAACAATTATCTACAAGGGTTCATATAGAAGGAAAAACCAGATTCTAGCACCCACTCACTAGATAGATCATGTGTAGAGACATTAAGACCCTTAGTATTATTATAACCAGCATCAACAAAAAAAAGATTGATCAATAGGTTTATTAGGTTTCCTAAAATTATAGAAATTAATGCTCTTTGACATAAATTTAGATCATGTATGTCTAGGTTTCTTATTATTTTTTCCATTAACCTTAATACTATCATTCTTTTTGTTTCTATTCTAAAACCTACCTTGAGTAAACAAGCTCTCTACCTTAGACTTTACTTAAGGTCTATTTTGAATTTCCTTAGATAGTAAATATGATTTAACCTCTATGTGGGTTAAAGAGTCACACCGATAAATAATCATTTCAATATAAGTATTATAGGAATTATCAATAGAAATAAGCAGAATCATGTCTCAGTCTGTACTATCGTGATGGACATTAATATTTTAAAAACCAAGAAATTTTTTGTTAAATTCATCAAGATGGGCTTTGAATGAAATACCAAAATGAATCATAAAGTTAAACATTCAATGATTTTTATAAAGACAACCAACGAATGAAGTAGTCATATATAATTTCTCAAAACTACAGGAAAAATTAATTTTGAGTGATGAATTATTTATGATGGACTGAAATTCAATCGTAAATAGTTTCATAAAAAACATTTTTCCGAAAGACCCAAAATTTCATCTCAAATAATGTTTTTTATGATGGTTATTTTCAAAGGAATTATTCTTCCATCGAAAAATCCTTTGGAGCTCTTTCAGATGCAGTGAAAAAATAAAAGTTATTTGTGATAGACTTAGATGTCGACGGTAAATAGTTTTCACAAAATGACTATTTGTGATGGATCTATCACAAAAATAATATTTTAGATGGATCCTTCACAAATAGTCTTATTGTTAGACTTTGCGACTGAAAATTCCATCGCAAATACTCTTTAGATACACACAAAATATCATTTCTCGAGGCGTTCTTTTTTCAATCGATATCTTTTCTTTCGTAAAACACCATCGTAAATAATCAATCTATCACAAATATCCATCACAAATAGCTCTTTTTGAGATGGAAAATTCTCTCATAAATAGTTCATCATAAAAAATATATTATAATTATTCCCCAACCCCTCCCCTTCATATTCATTCCCTAGAAGTTATGTTTCTTTAGAAGACTCTCACTTATTTAGAGATATTTTTTCATTTTTTTTAATTATCAATAATTTTTTATATTTCATTTTTATATTTGTTTATATAATTTGTTAGTTAGTTTAATATAATAAAGTTGCATTAAATTTAATATATTTTATTTTAAATTAAAATAAATTAATATTATATTATTATGAAATAAAAATTATTATTATAAATTAAAATTAAATTAGTATATATCAATAACTATTTACATAAATTAGTATAAAATAACAAAAAATATTATAAATTAAATTAAATTATTATAAATTTATATATTTTAATATAAATATATATGAATTTCTATAAAGCAGTATAAATTTTTCGTAGATTAGTATGAATTAGAATAAAATAGATATAATTTAGTTTAAATTTTTTCATACTAATATAAATAATAAATAATTACTATAAATTAATAAAAATTATTATATATTAATAAACAGTAATAAGAATTATTATAAATTAATATTCAAAAAATATAATATATTATAAATTTATATAATGAATATAAAATGACAAATTTTATTATAAATCAGTAAAATTTAAAAAAAAATTAATATTAACTATAATAAATTAGTATATATTCATCAACAATTAATTTAAATTATTATAATTTAGTATAAATGAATAGGAAATTAGTCTAAATTAATATAAACTATTATATATTAAAAAATTATAAAATGTTAATAATATATATAAATTTTTAAAAATTAATAAAAATTAGTATAAGTTAGTGTAAATTCATCAAAAAAATAGTGTAAATTAATATAAATAATTATAAATAAGTGATGAAGATTATAAATTATTATATATTAATAAAAATTAATATAAATTAATATATAAATTATAAATTAGTAAAAATTTCTTGAAATTTTTATAAATTAATAAAAATCTCATTAAATTATTATAAATTAATAAAAAACTTCACATTATTATAAATTAATATAAATTAGTATAAATTTATCACCAAATATTATAAATTATTATTAATTAAATAAATTATAAATTGATAAAATATATAATAAATTTATATAAATTTATAATAAATTTATATAATTTACAATAAATTGATATAAATTTGAATAACTTACTAGAAATTAGTATAAATTAATTAAAATTAGTAAAAAAATAATATAAATTATTATAAATTAGTATAAGTTAATAAAAAATTAGTACAAATTATTATAAATTAATATAAATTATTGAAATTTAGAAAAGTTAATATAAATTTTTATAATTTAATAAATTTATTATAATATCAAATAGTGTAGACCAAGGAGAAGCTCCGTGGATTGAGAAATTTATTATAAAATAAAGTAGCAAGTACGCAAAAGAAGTTCAGGGTCAAATTGGGAAAACACCCCACCAACATAAAAAATATATAACAAGATCATCTTTTATATCAACCACCCTATCCATGGAATCCACCTTAACCTCTTGGGTTCCTTCCCCTTTGCCATTACATTGGGGTCTACCACACACCACCTTGATCATCAGTTTCCACTACTTCATCTCAAGTTAGTATAAATTGTTATTAATTAATAAAAAAATATAAATTGATTTAATTTTCAATAAATTGATATATATTAGTATAAATTAAAATAAATTTATATAATTTATAGTAAATAGTAAATTAGTATAAATTAATATAAATTGTTACAAACTAATATAAGTTAATAAAAATTATTATATTACAATAGCTGGGGAGGGGGATTATTAAGAAATGAATAAAAGCTACAATTATCATGCCTAAAATTAATAAAAATTGACATAATTTATTATAAATTTAAAAAATATTATAAATTAGAATAAGTTGTTATAAACTATTATAATTTTTTATTAATTCATCACTAATTAGTATAAATTATTATCAATGAATAAAAAATTAATAAATTGATCTAATTTATAATGATTTGATATAATTTATAATAAATTTATATAAATTAGTACAAAAAATTGCCAATTTGTATAAATTGTTTTAAATTATGAAAAATTTGTAAAAATTAATATAAATTATTATAAATTAGTATATGTTAAGAAAAAAAAATATAAATCAATATAAATTAGTTTCAATTTCTAAAAATTAGTAAAAATTAATATAAATTATTATAAGTTAATAAAAATTATTATATGTTTGTAAAAATTCATCAGTGATTAGCGTAAATTAATAAAAAAATATTATTAATTAATAAAAAAATTGTATAAATTAGTATAAATTTATGTTAATTGATATAATTTATAATATAATTATGTAAATTAGTATAAATTGAAACAAATTAGTATACATTGGTATAAATTAGTATAAATTAATATAAATTAGTACAAAATGATATAAATTATTATAAATTTATATAAATCATTATAAATTGATATAAATTATTATAACATAAAATAGTTTATTATAATTTGGAAATAATTTTCCTCATTCATTTTTAGTAATTTTTATAACAAACTAATTTCTCTTGATTTTTTTAGAAAATTATGGACCTAGAAACTAGAAAACCGTTTTTATTATGTGATCATGATTGGATAATCATTGGATAAATTCAAATGGTTCCCATTTAAATCTTGTCTATATCAAGTGTGTCCAACTGTTTTTATTATTTTCATTATAAAGTTTAGAGTTTGGTATAGAAGGAACAATTAAGTTCCCATGTAAGAATTTTAATCTCATAAAATATGAATCATTTCATAATATTAGGGTTCATCTATTACATTATGGTTTTCAGAGTAATTATGTCTTTTGGTATCATTGTGGTGAACAAAATTCAGATGGAAATATAAATTTTTGGGTTCTAAAACCATCGAAATTTTAAAATTTAGTATATAATGATGTTATACCAATATTCCATGATACAGAAAATCAGAATGATAATACAAATCCAGAATTATAATAATTTTGATTTTATTAATTGTTGAAATATGTTGATAAAGCCTTTATCCAGGATATAGGATAAGAAAATTTAAAACTATTCCAAAATTTCTGGCTATTAAATATGATTTTAGAACATCAAATAGTTGTTTTGATCAAAATAAAATTATTTGGATAAATTATTGTTTACTAAAGGATATATATTTTCTATAAATTTCTATTAAATTAAAAATATTGGTTCAAAATTTAGTTCTTAGATATCACATAATCCATGAATCCTAAAATGGTTTCATCTTAATATATGGTAAATATGGTTCATTGGTTAATTGTTTAACATGTGGAAAATCAAGGTATAAATATGTACAATAAGGAAAGTGTAGATTTATTCATGTTAAATAATTAATGTATTTTCAAATCACATCTTGATTGCAGTATCTGTTCATTTGTATCTTATGTTAGTTTTTGTTCATATTAGACTATTTTTATATCTCCATAAAAATTACCTCCTTGGATGTTGATGAAAGAACCATATATATAATTAGCATTATTAATTTCAATACATCCAAAGAAGAATATAAATGATTATTTGAATACATTGATTGATGAGTTAATTATATTATAGAACAGTAGTATACCTACATATGATGTAGTTTCATCTAAGAATTTCATTCCTAAATTTATATTAATGTGGATAATTAGTGACATTCCATTTGTTTGGTATGTTATCGAATAGAGTCCAAATGGTCCAAAATCTTTTCCATACAGCATGGATGGGAGTAAAAAATCTATGCTTGTTAATGGAAGAAAAGACTATTTTTTGAATTTTATTAGATATTTCTTACCACGGATCACTCATTTTGATTAAATAGATATAATTTCTAAAAAGTTAAAACAGAAATAGATTAAACTCAAGTAGTTTTCTTATATATTCAAGAAAAATATATTCCTTCTTCATTACCTCATATAACTTTTGGTTCAACTATAAAAATAATAATTATTTTTAGAGAGATCAGAATTGGATAAGGTGAAGTATTTTTTGGGAGCTATAATATTGGTTTGATTTGTTGATTTTCCATGTGTTAGATGTATTGAATATTGAAAATAACCATTTTTATAACATATTTTATACCATGTTTGACATCCTAGAAAGGATAAAAATACTGTAAAATCCTTTCTAGATATTACCCAAATTTTCAAGCATAAAAAACATGATTTATTTGAGAATAAAAAATCACAAAACTTAATGAGTCCAAAATAAACATATAAACTTTCAAAATAAGTGAATTTATTATTCTATCATTTTATTACATATTTTAGGTTTCCATCTGGATATGATTCTAATTTGTCTCGTTGCATTAAAAATTTACATATTACCAATTTAAAAAGTCATGAATATCATGTCATAATAGAGATAGTAATATCTATTATCATTAGAGGGATGTTTAATTCATCCATATAAGATGTGTGGACTAAAATATCATATTTATTCTAATACATTTATACAATAATTATAAACCATGAAACACTGAGTATGTTGTAAATAGATATTGTTATCAATTTACAAAAATTAGAAAAAATATTCCCACCATACTTATTTGACTCAATGAAACATTTAATATTATGTTTTTCATATAAAGATAAATGTGGAGGTCTGGTATAATCTTAATGGATGTACCCATGTTAGAGAAGTCTTCATAACTTAGAGATGAAAGTACATAACAAACTATCAGTTGAAGGTTCAATTTCTAAAGCATACGTATAGAAAGAAAATTTTAAATTTCAACTCTCATTATTTTCAATATTGTATCCCTAAAAGCATAATATAATGACTATAAATGAGGGAAAAGTTAATGGTGTCACATACAATAGATTTTCAGTATTTAATTATATTGGACTTGGTTTTGGTTGTCATTATAAATAATGGCTTTTAGATGTATAATGACACAAATCTCATACAAATGTTCAAATAAATTGTGAATAAATGACTTGATTTTGGGAGTGAGGATTAATTTTACTTATATGTTTTCAATTATTGATAAAATTAAATTTATATTAATTTTTTTGTAGATTATATAATGATCATATAAAAAAATCCCAAAACTTACTCTAACTTCTATTGAATAACATTGACAATTTAATTTGTCATTCTAGAATTAAATACTTTTAACATAAATTGTTTGAGACCAAAAATATGAAATAAAATTGTTATTTTATATGTTATTAATTTTTTTTTATAAATGTATCAAAACATGGGAAAAATTGATAGTTGATTGTGTGAATTGAGTAATCCACTATCCAAAAAGGTCAAATATTGTAATGTGTATGTGGTTAATGGATTTCAATTTCATACACACATAAATTGAGAGTCCCAAAAATAAATGAATAGTGGTATTTATATAAAAGTGTCTCATCACAAAGAAAATAAGTTTGAGTTTTATATATTTATAGATGAAATAATTGATTTATGTTATTTGAGGTAGAATTTTAAAATAATGTTTAATTGTCATTGGTTTGATACTGATCAAGGGTTACATGTTCATCCACAACATGGAATCATTGATATTAAATAAAAAATGTTATCTAGTATTAAATGAGCCATATTTTTTGGAATATCAAGCGCATCAAATTTATTATGAAAATTATTCTGTTTCTTTAATAGATTTAAATGATTCGTGGAGTGTAATTAAAATGAAATCACATGAAAATAAGTGTATATAAAAATAATGTTATTCTGTTCAAGTGAAATATATTTAAATTTGTCAAGAATCATCCTTGAATATATCTCTTAATCAAATAGATACTAATATCGCTGATGCGACCCAGTAGTTAATGGTTTACAGTGTTGATAATGTCAATAATGTAACCAATGAATTTTAAATTACAAGGGATGATGAAATTGAAGCTCAGATGAAAATTAATTCTTCTGAGGAGGAAGATAAATATATTGACACCATTGAATATGAAGATGAAGATAAATAATGATATATTATTTGTTTTATATAAATAGTTATTAGTTTTACACTTTTCATATCTTTGTTGAAAATTAATTTCAAGTAAAATATTTTTCACTCAATTACTTTCAAAAAAAAGGTTCTATAGTATTTAAATTATTTATATTTATTTAGATTAATGGTTTTGTTAAAAAATTATTTATATATTTCAAATGGATCAAGGGAATTTTGATGAATTGATATGTATCTTGAGTGATGAACCACTACTTGATGATGAGACTCCACATTTTTCAGTTGAGGGAGTTGACAGAACACCAGCTACAAGGGACGGTTGGGGCCTTGCTTTATTAATGATTCTAGATCCTATTATGGAGTGATGTCCATCATTTGAATTTGATCCTCATCAAGTGAAGTAATTTTAAATATTAATTTTCTTTAGTTTTCAATAAAATTTATTTTATTTATGAATTATCTTACTAATTATTATTATTTTATTATTTTTTTACATTTAACTGTTGGTTAGTTGAGTTCTATTTTGAGGAATTATTTATTTAGACCATTTGTGTCATGGGATATGGCTCTTTGTGATTTATTCCATTATAAGTTCGAGCAGTGGATGGTATGTATAAAATAAACAATGTTATTTTTTAAAAATTTATATAATTTTTAATTTAGTATATTATTAAATATTTTTAAAGATTATAGTCTGTTGTTGATGAGAGTATGATACCATCAATTTGGGTGGAATTAGAGGCAATCATGTTTGATCATTTCTATCAGTTTCTACATAGAATTCAGAGCTTAGTTATGTTGAGAGAATCTAAAACATTATTTTGATGAGTCTTAAAGTCCTTATTGACCAAATTATATCCCCACTTAGTCTTGAGTGGGATTGTGGGTGTATTAGATAGGGGAGACTTTCCAAATGATATTTAATTCTAGTATAAATAATAAAGGGAGAAAGGATGTCACACCTAGATCATGGATTCATACAATCAGTATACAACATCAGCAATTTTTAAGTGATATTATTTAATGAATTATTTATATGTATTTATAATACAAAATGGATATGATCAATTTATGTAGTCTCAATTTTATCCAGTCATTAAAGTGTTTATGTGTATAATAGGACATACACAAATAATGAAGGACATATTATTGGTGAGAGGATATTAAAATTTCTTGTTATAAGTTTTTATTTTTTAAAATTAACATTTTCTATTTTATTATTATCTTAATTTATATTTATATGGTTGTAAGTGACATATGAGGAAGATCTTTCTAACAGGGGTAAGAGTCTGGACAAGACAGAGGGTGGTGATGATTATGGCTCATGTGAGTAAAATTTTTATGAGGTGACTTGTATGCAGGATATGATGAGAGGTCTTTAGAAAGGTCGAGTGATAGGTATAAGTTCATGAGTGACCCTGTATAGTTATTATGGAACTGAAGTAGCGACATAATATAGGTCAAAGGGAGCCTCTGAAATTTCATTTTCATATTTATATTCTATTGAAGATTATGAGGAGATGTGGAGAGCTCATATTGATCATATACAGATATTGATCAAAGAGTAGTAATAGTAGTGATAACAATAGGAAGAGTAGTGATGACATTAGGACATGTGACATGAAGAGATGATGGAGTATATGAGTCAACTTACACAAGGTTTAGGGGTGGAGTTTCCTCCAATATATAGAGTAGATCCCACACCTCCTTAGTGATATTATTATTGTATTTACTTTTATATTATTGTTTATTATTTTATAGTTTCAATTTTAAAATTCCTATATATTTTCCTAAAATTTATAAATTTATTTTATTTTAAAAAAATTGTGATTGATGAGAAAATATTTCGTAGGTAATTATTTATGATAGAATTTTAAGTCCATCACAAAAAATATTGCGGTGGGTTATTTGTTATGTAATAGGTAATTATTCAAAAATAATTTCGAATCAGACTATTTGTAATAGATCCATCCTAAATACTACTATTTATGGTGATCTTTTCTATAATAAACTATTTATAATGGATTTTCATTGAAAATAACTTTTTTTCAGGGAACTCAATCACAAATAACTTTTTTAAAATGTAATTACATCATAGATAAACCATCATAAAAATGGTAGATATGAAAAAGGTGATATAATCCATTACACTTTTATTCTAGTAGTTGTTTAAGTAACAAAATCAATATCCATTATGGGTCCATTATATAGGTTTGTTTATTCGATACCAAAGAGATCACTCATTCTAAAAGTGTAAAAACCAAACCAATTATAGAAAATTGGTCCTCCATTTTAATATTTCAATTTACGTCATAAAATATTTCCAACACCCTTAGGTTTCTACTATAACATATAAAATAACCCATAGTACCCTTAATATATTTATATACTCCTTTAACTATAACTTATTGTGCATAACCTGGATTACTTGTATACCTTCTCAACTTTCAAATATCATATAAAACATCAGGTCGTGTGCTTGTCATGGAATACATGAGCCAAATGATAACCTTTTCATATTCCAATTGAGAAACACCCCTACCAAAATTTGGTAGCATCATACTTCCAGAATAATATGAGGTTGAAACTAATGAATAATCAAAATTTTCAAACCTCATCAAGACCTTTTCAATATAATGGGATTGAGAAAACAATAAAATTCTTATTCCTAACGATTTTTATTCCAAAAATAACATTTTTATTCAATTATTTCTTTTATATTAAATTTTCCTGATAAAATAGATTTGTTTTCGTTTAATTAATTCATATCAATGAAAACTATTATAATTTCATCAATATATATAAAAAGAATCACACCATGATTATTATGAAACCAACTATAAAAACATTTATCATCTTAGTTAAATAAAAGTCCAATTGATAAAATTACATCATTAAATTTCTCATGCCATTATTTTTGAGTTTGTTTTAAATAATATATGGACCATACCAATTTTAAAACGTTGTTTTCTATTTAGTTACAATAAATCCTTTAAATTGTTTCATATAAATTTCTTCATCTAACTCACCATTTAAAAAAATCATGCACATTTAATGTATTAAAAAATTATATATTGAATATAAAGAAAAATAATAATTCTAATATAAAATACCTAAACATGGGATCATAAGTATAAAAATATTAAATTCACTCATTTTCAGTAAATACCTTCGATTCCAATCTATCTTTAAATTTTTCAATTATACCACCAATAATTATCTTTTTTTTATATACCACTTACAACCTATCAGCTATAAACCTTGAGGAATATTGACTAATTTCAAATCATTTTTCTCAGTTGTAGAATACAATTCATCATTTATAGCTTCTACCTAAAGAGTTACATCCTGATTTGACATAGCTTCTTTGGATGTTTTTTCATAACAGGCTCTATATTAAACAAAATTAGAGCTTGATTAGTAATGTTATCATTAGTTCCTTCAAAAAAGTATACATAGAAATAAAATCCATTTGTATTAGTTATCTAAGTCCATTTAATTTTATTAAACTTCTTCACTATATATTTTTATGAAATACTCTTTTATTTGAGCAAGATTCCTCTATTTGTATTTGTTTAGGTAATGTGGTAAATCGATATTCACCAAAGATATAATCTCTTGATTAAATAACTATATTAATAGCTAATAAATAATCATATTCTAAAACCATTAATATATAAGATTTTTAATACTCTACATGTCTAATAAATATGATTTCAGTACCCATTTTACCCAACTTTTTCATTTTAGGTTTAGGTACTCTTATAATTTCATGACAGAACCAAGCCTTTAAATAATTGAGGTTTAGTTTCCAAGTATTTCATAATTCTTATAGGGACATAGCCTTCCCTTTTGTTTAAATATTATTTATGAAGTGACATATAATTGGTAATTCCTTCCCCAAAATCCTCTTGAGAAACCTGAGATACACATCATCAAATTAACTATTTATATTAATATTTTTTTCATTCTCTCACATAAACCATTTTTTAAGTGTATAGATAGTTTTCACTACATTTGTGATCCTTATTAATTCAAATGATGATTAAATATAATATTCTATTCCCCTATCATATCTAAGGAATTTCATTGTAAACCAACATTGGTTTTCAACATCACTTTTATTAATACTAAATTTATCTATATCTTCAACTTTAGCTTGTAAAATATTGACATGGAAAAAATATAGAATAATTATAAATAAAATTTATATAATACTTTTATTACCTATAGTGGGTTTAGTATGAAAATCACATACATCATTATGTAATGATTCTAAAAAATGAATTTTCTTTTCTATAGTTCGAAATAGATTCCTAACTAATTATTTTTCATAAAATTCATAAATTTATTGTAATTTTTTCCCAAACTTTTTAATAATTATATTTTTAAAATGTCCTGAGTTTTTTAGGATTTATGTGACCAAAAACATTATGAAATAAGTCAATACTTTATAAAGTAAGATGAAATAAAATTTATATTAAATTTCAATATTCCATCTTATAAGTGACCATTTCTAACAAAGATTCCACCTGTGTATAGAGTAATCTTATTTTCCTCAAATACAATTATGAACCAAGGCTTTCATAACAATATCCCAAATACTATGTTTCTATGAACTTTGGGCACATAAAATACATCATTTAAGGTGAGGATATTTTTCAAAATAAACTCACAATCAAAAACACTCTTCCCTTGTACATTTATGCTTACATAGTTTACATTATAGAGTTAAATCCAATCATTGATAGATTTTATCATCTTCAATAGATATTTATTGGTGAAAAAAATTCATTTATCACTAAAAATTATCCACCAATAAGAACTATCCTTGAGAAAATTACCATTAAAGATCATGGTTTCAAATTTCTTGTTCGAAGTGTTGTTTCTATCTTGCTTCTTATGGAGATAAAGATCCCATTAAATGTATAGATTTTCATAGAAGTATAATTCCAATTTTTTGTTCTTAAATATTAATATTCTTTTTAATGGATGTATTGTATGTTTTTTCACCACTAAGGACCCTGATCAACCCATAACCACAACCAAGAGGACCTTGATTTATCATCCTTATATTTATTTTCCTTCTTATTCATTTGATATTCCTTATCAATGTTTTAGTAGTTGATAATGTCATTATGTTCAATATATTTATTATTATGTTTCAATTAATGTTTAGAAATTTTCCATGAAGGGTTATTTTATAAATGATAGATAAGACAAAGATGGAACAATCCATATTCATCTTTTTTTCTTTAGGTGTTGTATAATTCATTGTATTTAATAGAATAACTCTATGATAAATATTTTATATAACATTGTGTATAAAATAAACTTTCTTACAAGTAAGTTATTTCACACTACATCCTTGAATATGCATTTTTTTAGGCATCCCATATCTCCTTCTCCTTTAAGAGGTGTTTGTAAGCGTTGAAGAGATCATCAGCTAATGTGTTGAGTATGTATCCTCAATATATGATATCATCATTCTCCCATTTTTTTATTATATGGTAAACTCAAAGAGTTTCATATTTGGATGTGCATGTATTTTTAGATATGAGAATGCACACAAAATTGATATTGGAATGAAGTAAGTGTATCCTTGTTTTCCTATATTGGAAAAAAATAATCAAATTTATCCACCTTCTTCACATTATTGAGCATCACCATATCTATATTGACTAGATCCACTCTTATTAATGTTGGGATATAAATGGGTAATGGATATGAAATATTTTTGTATGGTAGTAAATATAGAACTTTGAGTCATGTTATGATGTCTCTCTCTTTAATAGTATATCTTCCCCAAAAAAATTAATAGTATAATGGGTTTCCAATGAATTATTTTTAGGATACATTGTTATCTAGATACCATACACTTTTACTTAGTGGAGATTTTTCCTTGAGGAATCCTTGTAATCAATAGAGTATAAAAATGTTTTTTTTTTGTTTTGTTCCAACAAAGCGCCTTTGAATTGTGATGGAAGACTTGGGAAGAATCTCAAATCGAGAGGGGTTCTAGGAGTGGTAATTAGATAACATGGAAATTTATTTTCCTTCTAATGTGGACTCCATTTTACATTCATAAAAAAATCATTCGAATAATTCACCATAACACCTTTGAATTAGGTTGATACCTTTTTAGGAAAGTCATATCTTTAATGGATTTAAAATGTGTTTTAGATTGTACCAGATCAACTGAATGTCCCCAAACACATTATTTAGAGAAAGGATGTGTTTTCTAAATCATGTCTGATCTAATCAATGGTCTAAATAATAACAGTTTGGTGAACTCTATTGACCCACTGGATGTACCCATTCAGGCATAAATTATTCCCTCAAAGTTCCACATTGAGCGATCAAACACATGCGTTGAGGTTAAGGTGCACTATCCCCTATAGTGTTATTTCCTTTAATTTATCATTTAAATAATTATAAAGGTGTTTCTCCTAATAAATAAGACTCACCCCATTCCAATTTTTTATGTGGAATTCAAAAAATGTATATCCTTTTGAAAATCTAAAAATAAAACAATTTTAAATATTTTAAAATAACTATTATGAATTCAATACAATCATCACCTAGAAAGACCAATATTGTTTTCGCACTCTATTCTAATTTTTTTATCCCAAAACTTTTACACCATGGAGAATACTACTATTCTACCTCATCGAAGAAGGAAACCTTGGGAATCCATGACACCTATATCCCTTTTGACAAGACAACCCTGTAAATAAAAGAACCAACATAATATAGACAAATGGGTTTAGTTAAATAGGATCCCCCACACACACACACAAACTGCACTAAAGAAACTAGAATAATCATCCCAAAAAAGAAAAATAAAAACATCATAATCAATAACAACCACTATTTTTGAAAATTTGGGTTAGTGAACATGCATGAGCGCAAATGAATACCCAAAACATCAAGGATAGAAGATGGATCTAGAATAAAAGAGGGATTTTTTATAGAATAAAACTAGGATACCATTTTGGTGATGTTTTTATAACTTTGTATATAAAAAACAAATCTAAATAAATTTAAAAAGTAATTAAAATTCAAAATCCATAGGGTTAGTAAAACCACATTGTGGGAAATAATTACAATTAATTATGGAAAAATGGGAGAAAAAAGGTAAGGGTGAAATTTATCCCCATGTTAAAATTCGTCAAAAATATTAACCACTGAATTCTCATCATGTCCACTGGATCTCAATGATTCTAATACTTGATCGCAGCACCTAGAACATGTCCTGACAATGTTACTTCATGGTAATATACATGATATTATCCTCTATGAGAATGTTCTCGAGGATGGTCTTTCCTCAAACAATTAACTCCCATATGAAATGGAATTGGGTATCAATGTGCATGATCCATTCATAGAAAATAGGGGTTTTTATTAAGTAAATGGTGAAATTTGTGTCCCTCTTGATCATTGGATCATGGATCTCTGAGTAGATAAAATCTCACAATACTATGGTTATTGCGGTAGTGAACACTACTTCACATAAATATATATGCAAGAAATTTTTTCAATGACTTCCTTGTGATGGGATTGTTTCCGAGGAAAAAATTTCACCGCATTGGTTCTCTTATAGTCTTATATAACACTAGCCATGTTACTATCACTAAAACCCATTAGAATTGATTGGATATCTACCTTCTTATCATTGAGGGTGTCATAGTTATGTGTCCTGGTGATGTAGTATAATAGATGCTTAACTTTTTCCAAATGTTCTTTGTGTGTTTTCTCCATTAATCATATTACATAACCCACTACATAGGAAATGTCTGTCCTCAAATTCACTTGGTATAAAAGTATGTTGATGATGATCTTGTATTGAGTGGTATAGACTATCAGAAATATGATTAAATTTCTCATCTTTAGGAGACCTCTATCAGCACTGGAATATGGTTTCAATCCTTATGTTTTTCTTCTCCAAGAGCTTATACACATAGTCTATTTAACACTAGGAAATGGAACTTGGCCCTTGGCTCCCTTAGAAACCTATTTAGTAGTAGAGAAATCGCAAGTCACTCATCTAAAACAAATTCCTCATCACAGACTTGAACACACTTGTGTTGGTGATTTTAGTGATGGTTATGATTTAATCATTGATGTACACTCACCACAAATTTACATAGTGCGCTTAGAGCCTCTCTTTAAAAATCCCAGTGTTAGAAGGCTAGTGTAGAGCTTGGAATTTCATGTTCTAGTATCTTGACAGAGGTCATTGAGCACATTTTGGAGCTGGATCATCATGTGCTCGTTGTTTTTTATAATGAATCCTTGTATCTTCTTGACATATACCCACTCTTGGAGGTCTATATTGAAGAATAATGATTTTACGTCCATTTGATGGACCCCTCACCCTTCTTTTTATTCCACCATGATGTGGACCCAGATTGTTTTCATGTAACTAATCAGAGAAAATACCACCTTGAAGTCAACCTCCAACCATTCGATATATCCTTTTACAATAAGACTCACATTATTCTTTTCCACCTTTCTATTCTCATCATGCTTCAACTTAAAAACACACTTGATCCAAATTAGATAATGGATAATGGGGATATCGATAAAATCCCATGTGTTTTTTCCTCAATCTACTTCATATCATCAAGCATCATATTGTTCTAGAACAATTGTTGTTCTACTTCATCAAATGAGTTTGGATCATCTATTATAGTGGATTGTATCTCACTATATATCATCACACATAGTACAAACCTAGGTGGAATTGTCACCATGATGACATTGTTAATGGTGAGAAACTAAAGAGGGTATCATTTTGATCAGTTTCTAGTTCTTCTACCAAGTTACATAATGGTGAGGAGAACTCCACTATAACTAATGGAACAAAAATCACCTCATGCATGCTTATTATTACAATGTTTGTAAAGTTCACACTAGTTAGGGTGGGTGAAAATCTTTGGTCCCCAACATTATTTTCAGTATTCATCATCCTAGGTATATATACTATTTGGTACTCAACAATGAATAGATCCTGACTATTCAACATAACTTCTTCTTCATGATCACTCCATTACCACTGCTCTTACTCATCGAAGATGATGTCACACATAATATAAATGTGTTTTCTGGTGGAATAATTCACATGTTCTTTGTCCTCACTCACACACACCCTTAGAAACTTCCCAAGAGTTCACCTATCCTAATCACTACTTCAAGCCAAACATTATTAACTGTGGAGTTCTAATCAGGTAGGCTCCTGAAATGAAAGGTGCACCTTATTAACATGAGTCATATCATTTAGCTATTTAACCCTTTATCATTCGGTGTGTTACAATCACACCCCCCCCCCCCACTTAGAGGACAATTTCCACATTGTGAGCCCTACATCTTAACCCAGATAGTGCACCGCACTTAAGGCTGGGTACCACCTCTGATACCAAATGTAAAAACTGGGTCTCAGTGACAGCACAGACACCCCACCATAACATAGTTGTCGGGTCCTGGCCCTCCAGGTACCACCAGTTGCCCTGCAGACACGTGGTCCCCACCCTGGGGCCCACCCACGTGCCCAAACGGGTCATCTGACTAATGACAGTGCCCACAAGCCAACACATGTCATTTACAGTGTTCTTTTTCCTCACTCATACACACCCTAGGAAACTTCACATAAGGTCACCAATCCGGATCACTACTCCAGGACAAGCATGTTTAACTGTGAGGTTCTAATCAAGTAGGCTCCCAAAAATAAAGGTGCACCTTATTGACATGATTCATATCATTTATCCATTTAACCCTTTATCATTCGGGGTGTTACATTCATCCTGAACTATGTCCATACCTCCAATGTTCCATAAAATTTCTTGATCACCATTGGAGCTTGCTCTTTACTTTATAGTTAAAAAACCCACATGTAGAGGCTCATTTCATCCACAAGTATCAAAAAATTGTAGTCTCGTCTTGATATTGTTTGCATGATTGTACTATAGATGTTTTCATGGACATGGTCTAGGTCATGATTCATGCAATGATTCATTTTCATAGGGAAAGACACTTTTTGTTACTTCCCATTGTGGAAGTTTTCACATCCTTGATCAACCAGACTAATCTATGGTATCCATTACACTATATTTCATTGAGTGAGATAATGTAGAGCCTATAAATTCATATTGTCAGACCTCACATTCTGGAATCATGCCTTCTATAAGCCCCTTTCTGAAAATCATACCAACTATCTGATGTCAAGTGTTATATATTGCAATATACCAGAGAAGCACCTCACCTTGTCGATAAGGTGTTGCTGGTAGTCATAGATCATTAGGATTCTATAATTGATAATTTGCTAGAAATTATTCTTATAAATATGTTCATTACTGATGGTGTTGGTGATGATCCTTAGGATTAAGTACATATCTATGAGAATTGAATTCTCATTAGTCTTTCAGGTGAACATGATCATTATAAAACCCTCAATGTTGATAATGGAGCTATCTCAATACATGAATATCCCATGGATCCCATAGTCGAGAATTGAGGAGATAATGAAAAATCTAGTCATGTGGTTTTTTCACAAGTGTCAAGGTACCACAAGTCATCATCCTAAGCCTCATGCTAATCCAATTGTGTGTAGGATTTTTCCTCAACTAGCGAGAGATGGTTGCATCACTATGGTAGGTAATTAAGAGTGGTGTATTATTACAGTTTTTAATCAGAAACTATGATACCCACCATTTCTATAAGAATCCAATGGATCATTTTTATGAAATTATGTCATTTTTTCATCCTTACATAAATACAATTTTCAAATCCTAGCTTCTTCCTTCCATTTCCACTTTATCCACTATCAATCCTTCATAGTGGTGGTTTACAACATCGATTTTCAAACATGGATTCAATAAAGGATTCCTCCCATATTTTTTCTCTTTTATACATGAAAATAACTCCTCCTCATTGAGGAGTATCATCCCTCTAGTGGATAATGTGAGTGACAGATCAATGTTTTTCTTGAGAACTTTGAGTCTCCCCATTACATCCTCATGGGAGAGCATTGAATGTTCAAGTAGCATTTCAATTGAAAGAGAAATTTTTGATAACATAGAGGGGATAAAACATAATTAATTATCAAAGACCATGTGTTGGGTCTTTGAATTACTGAGGATGGTAAGATGGTTGACCAGCCTTGTGATCTGCATCACAAAATCATCCACCAATTCACAATTATGTAAATAAATGTCTTCGTACTCATTTCAGATCTTCTATTAATTATCCTTGCACACTCAATCAATTCATATGTGCATGGTCTTGATAGTATCTGGATGTACTACCAAATATTTTCTTCTATATTAATATGTATTTTCAGACCTGATGTTAATCATAGGGAGCATTAGGGAGATATGGGCTCAGAGCATGGCATCATGGAAATGTTTTTTTGATACGAGATATTTCCAATGTCAGCCAGTCAACATGTATGAACATATAATAATGCCTAAAACTTGAAATATAGAGAATAAATAAAGTATACAAGTTTGATTTGGTGAAAAAAATAAAAGAATGCATTTATAGGGGTGTTTTCATAGATTTATATACATAAAAAATGCTAAAAATATTTACAATGTAATTAAAATATGGGATCTGCATCGCATAGTCAAACCATGTTGTGGGAAATAATGAAAACTAATTGGAGAAAAAAATGAGGGAGAAAATCTAATAGTGAAATTTATCACAGGGTTGATATGGGTCAACAACTACCTTTCATTTGAATAGGAGCCCATAGTCATGAGCCACCATCAATTTATTATGCCACCAGAAGGACCCCCTTTTGGGAAGTCATGATCTAACCCCATCTCTCATGAATTCATCACCACAGACCACCTTAGTTATGACTATAATAAACTCTTCTTTATTCAATTCTGAACTCTATCAATGCTAAAAAAATGATAAAGTGGATCCATTTTTCAGTGCTAAATAAAATCATTGATAAAGAACTTTTATATCATGTTATTATAACATTCAATTTGAATTATTTCATCCAAGGTTATTAGAATTTAATGTTTCCAAGTGGTAAATAATTTCATGACTCAATTTGTTTTTATTGGGTTTTATTACTTCTCTATTGTCTTTGACATTATAAAATTTGGTGTATGATTAATTTTGATTATCTAATGTTTTTTTACTATTATTTTATGTGGATTTACATTTGATACACATAATTGATTTATTGATTAACTCTTGATTCAATGATATGATCTTTGTAAGGGTTTCTTATTTCACTTTTATTTATGTGTGACATACTTCATATTCACCATTTTTTGGGGTGTATATACTTCCAATGAATCAATTTTATAATTTTTTTCATGAATTTTTTTTTTTGTATTTTCAAATCTATATGAATTTATTTCATTCATGTGTTTTCAATCTAGAGATTAACAAATCCATAAAATAATTTTGTCTCAATTTACTTTAATTGAGTCATATTTTATTGTTATGCACCTAATTTGTTTTATATCTTGTGTATATTTGCCCTTATACATGTAATATCATGAATCCTTCATACATTATGGTATTTTAAGTTTCAATTTGAATTATTTAATCTAGTGGTATTTCAATTGAATGTTACCAAGTGGTAAATAATTTCATAAATCAATTTATTTTCATTGAGATATATTTCTTCTTCATTGTCTTTGATATTTTAGGATTATGTGTATAATGAATTTTTAATGACTTATATTTTATTTTCACTTATTTTATGTGGATTTAAATTTAATACACATAAATGATTCATTGATTGATTCTCCAATTAAATGGTATGATCTTTTTAAGTGTTATTCATCTAAATTCAATTTCTTTAAGACATACTTTATTTATATTGTAAGAACCCGGTTCTTATTTTTGAGGTACGGGTTTATTCCTTTCTCTTTTACTTAAGTGTTTTTGAGAAAATAAGGAAAATGGGGAAAAATTATAAATTTTGGAAGTACACGCCATGTAATTTTTCACACGCCATGTAGTCTGGCTGTGTGGGATAAGTACACAGGGCGTGTAGCCATGTCGGCAATGAAGGGTGAAAAAACCAACTACAGGCCATGTAGTGGTCCTTTACATGTCGTGTAGTCAGTCGGCAGATGAAATAGTAAGGCAGTGGAGGCAGCTGCCAGCTGGGCGACAGTACACGCCATGTAGTCGGGAATACACGTCGTGTACTCATGTCGACGGATGAACAGTTTGGCGGTGCTTCCAGATGAACAGTTAAATAAAGGAAGTACATGTTTTGTACTCAAAATTACACGTCGTGTACTTTGTTTTTTCACTTAAAATGGGCAGTATCCAACCCTGTTCACAGGGAAGGCTTAGAATCGGACGAGAGCTTGGGAGGGGACGGCCGAATCTTAGAGGATCTCCAGATCGAGCGTGGGGAATCCGTTTCCTCCTTGAACGATCTCGTTAGAACCGAACGGGTAAGCCCTCCACTCTTCTTAAACCGTTCTTGCAAATTCTTCCTCTAAGGGAAGTTATTTTCATTTAAGCAAGTTTTCTTGCACCTCAGATCTACCTCGTTCTAGGATGATTCGTGAAACATCATTCGATTATACTGATCAGGGGTGTTTAAGGTAGGTGGCTTAGTGTTTAATTTCCAACTGTTGTGCATTTTTGTGTATCGTTGTGCCACGAACCCATGTTGGGGTGTCTTGTGGCTTAGGCCATGGCTATTTTAAATACCTATAATTGAATAGGTAATTAATTGTGATAATAAATTGCGGTTTGGGATCGTTTCTTGGATCTAGGACCACCCCGTGGGTGCTTTCCTCTATTTAGCCATTTGGCCAAGATACCCGAGGGTATGCCTTTAAAGTAATAATGGTATAATTTCCTTGAGAGGGATTTCTTATGTACTACTTTTTTACATGTTGGGCATGGCCTGGTTACCTATTTTAGCCTAAGGGAAATTTCCTGATTATCCTGTGGGAACTGTACTATTTAGCCTATGGGAAACTTCTTCCGTGCCTGTGGGAAGTTGATTATGTGCCTGTGGGCGACACTTCTTATGCCCATGGGAAATATCTGTATACCTATGGCAGATTCTTGTGTTGGATTCTCTTTACCTGAGGGTAATGGTTTACGTGTCTTAGGACATTGGTTATTTTCTTAGAATATTCACTGTGGTGATATTTTGAAATAACAGATTAAAGGGATATTAAAATGTAAATATAACTAGTTAAGTTAGTTACTTTTCTATAATAATTGCTTTATTGCATTTTAATACTGCACACTATTGTTGCATGGTTACACATAGTTAGGCACGAGCCTTTGGTGGGTGTCTACTGGGATTTATTTCTCACACTCTGTTTGGGTCATGCTTTCCGCCCAAACAGATTACATTTCTGCAGGTGTGGATAAGGGAAAGGGTCCTTATACAGGCACTTGATTACGGTAGAGGAGTAGGGGAGCATGGGACCGGGCTTAGTATCGCGATGCTATCGGCTGTTTTTCTTTGCTTTATTATACTATGTATTGTATTGTACAGCTATGTAACATGTTCTGGATGTTTTTCTTAGAACATGAGACATGTTGCATCATATCTATATATCTGGTTGGTTATCTTTTACTGCAGTTGTTATACTAAATGTGTATGGTTTATTTCTTCCGTTGTTGTTGTATGCTTTTAATTTTATTCCACTACGCTAGACTTTAAAAAATGAGGGCATAGTTTCCCCACTATAAGACCTGGGCCCTCGGTGCAAGTCAGAAGCCTCTGGCATTTGGGGAAATGCACTTGAGGTCATGTGGCGAATCGGGTTCGGGGCAGCCATTGAGTGGCACCCAGAACCGGGACGTTACAAAGTGGTATCAAAGGAGTTTCTTTTCTTTGACTTACTATTTGGAGCCTTAGTCAGGGATAGGATGGAATAGTAGTTGGTAATAAGTTGTGCACGGGCGTAGCTAACTCGTGTACAGGGAAAATCTAATTTACCTCGCGTTGCAATTTTACTGATTTTGCAATTTACAGTTGATTTGATTTTCATCGTTGGGTGACACACTGTTGATTGTTCTATTCATATCTTATCTATGGGTTCTATTTAGTTGAAACCTGATGATATGAGGGTATTCCATCTCATGCATCATTTAGTCACATGCTAGAAGTCACATACCATGTATAGTTCCATTCCATGTAGGTTCATTAGAAATTTCATGTTGTTGTGATAGTTGTTGTGTTAGAAAAGCATGTTGTTGTGATAGTTTCTTGATAAATACTTGTTATGTGATAGGGTATTTCTGTATAAATTTTTGGAAAGAATAGATTCCAAAATTCGGTTTTTGGGGAGTATGGGCCCCCGTTGACCGGAATTTGGTGGATTATTAGCTGTTTATTTTTTATAACACACATAAGATGTCAAACATTGATTCGTGGGGAGTATGGGCCCTTAAGGATCGGAATTTGGCACTTGGGTGTTGTTTTTCAGTATTTTTTGGATTCCGGGGAAGTTTCTGAGGCATACTGTCTGGAAAACCAAGTATACATGCTGTGTATTACTTTAAACACGTCGTGTATAGCCTTCTGTTCGGGAAGAAAAATAAACTTTTTGAGTACATGTTGTGTACCCTAAGTACACGTCATGTAGTCTCTTCCCATTTCATTGACCATGTGGGTGGGGACACGGGTAAGGGAAATGCTTGGGGTGAACACGCCGTGTACCGGAAGTACACGCCGTGTAGTGTTGACCTGGAGTCCGCCCGTGTAACTAACAACACAGACGGAGGAGACCTTAAGACATACATGCCAGGTCCACTATGGAACACGTCGTGTAGTCTGACCTGGGGACCTGGCCGTGTAACTAACAACACGGGTCGGTGAAATCCTCTCTTATACATGCCGTGTATATATAGAACATGCCGTGTAGTGTGAGCCATGTGTCTGGCCATGTAACTAACAACACGGGTCAGTGAAGCTCGTCTAGAACACGCCGGGTACCTGTGGGACATGTCGTGTAGTCTTGACTGAGGACAGACCTTGTGCACTTAGTCGTGTGGCTGGAAAACGAGGTGGTGTACACGCCATGTACGGGTGTCACACGCTATGTAGTGTCAAGACGAGTAGTCGACCGTGTCACAAGCGACACGGGTAGTTGGAAAATTACACCATGCACACTGTGTAGATGATATACACACCGTGTAGTTGAGTTGAATGGGATCTGTGTGGCTTAGCCGTGTAGAAGGACCCGGGTAGGGGAAGGGAAGTCAAGTACACATCGTGTAGTTAGCATACACGTCGTGTAGTCTTGTTTTGAAAATTTTGAATGCCTTCTTCCATCTATTCCCTTTTCAGTCCCTTCATTTTCAGTCTTTGATAATCATGTTCTAAGGTGTGCGTTTGACCTTGTAGGGTCATGCCACCGAGACGACCACGCGTTGTTCGCCAGGAGAGAGGCAATGATTATACTCCAGAGATGGTGGGCCATGGGCTACTAGTGGATCCTCCAGTAGAGCCAGATGCAGCACCAGCCGTTATACCGGACGCAGGCGTAGAGGCTCAGTTCCGTGAAGGCTTTATGCGGTTCATGCAGACCTTTCAGGGAGCACTGTCGGCTGCCACATCTATGGCTGAGCTTACTCGTATATTCCAGCAGCAGCATCCGCCGATGTTCTCTGGGGATGTCAGACCATAGGCTGTAGAATCTTTGCTGGGGTCAATGCAGACTATCTTTGATCATCTTGAGACGCCTCTAGGGTGGAGGGTCAAGCTTGTGATGTACATGCTGTGTGATTCTTCCAAGAGGTGGTGGGATGTTACCACTCAGTCTGAGCATTACAGAGACATGGCGTGGGAATATTTTCAGGTAGTATTCTATGAATTCTTCTTTCTAGATACGCTGAGGGTAGATAGAGCTCGAGAGTTCATGAATCTACAGCAGGGCGCTATGTCGGTGATGGATTATTCTTCTCATTTCACTGAGCTTCAACCTTTTTCACCCGTTCTGGTGGGTGATGAGACGTTTAGGGCCATACGCTTTGAGTATGGTCTTTGGTATGACATCTGGGCACTGGTGAATGTTTTCAGGTTGCCTTCAGTACATGCTATTGTGAACCAGGCGCTGATTACAGAGAGGAACCTACGGGAAGCTAGTGGTCTGGGCCAGGGCGGTTCAACACCAGTCTCTGGTTCTATTTCTACTGGAAAGAGGAAGAGACAGATGGACTTCTCTCAGGGTGGCAGCACCAGCCAGAATAATGTTTCAGGTGGCCAGGTCATGTGCTACCAGTGTGGTTAGGAGGGGCACAAATGAACTCAGTGTCCACGAGACCCAGTGGAATGCCGAACTTGCGGCAGGATTGGTCATCAACAGCGCTTTTGCAGGGCGTTTCCACCAGTGACTAGTGAGAGGGGTTCTGTGCAGACTCCGCATGCGGGAGCAGGACTACTGGCTTCTTACCAGTCGGGGAACTAGAATACGTCAGGGCGTGCAGGCCGAGATGGTGGTCATGGTCTTGGTAGCCAGACACCAGGATCTTAGATGCAGCAGGGCGGGACAACTCAGGGTAGTCAGGCTGTGTCATAGGGCTACAGCACTAGGCAGGCATATGTATTGCAACAGACCCAACAGGAGTAGGATCCCATACCTTCTACTGTAAGATGTACTCTTCTAGTAGTGTCTGTTTTATCTTCAGTACTTTTCGATACAGGTGTTATACATAGTTTCTTATCTATTCCCATTGTGGAGAGCCATGGGCTCTGTGTTTCTTCTTCTTCTGATATCAAGATGCTAGACACTCCATTGGGGACTAGAATGGCTGGTGTGCATTAGTGCAAGGAGTGACCCCTTGAGGTTGGTGGATGTCACTTCCTTTGGGACATCTATGTTTTAGAGATGACCGCTTATGACGTCATTCTCGGGATGGAATGGTTGGTTCCCTTTCGAGCCTTTGTATATTTTTATCGTCGCAGGGTGAGTTTCACATCACCAGAGGGAGGAGAGTTTCTATACAAAGGTGAATGGGATGTTCAGGCGAGTCGAGCTAGACCAGAGCATCGTGGGTGAGGTGGAATCACAGCCCAGATTGTGATTTTATATCTAGACGACCAGGAGACTTGTCAGGCGGATTTCCCTAAAGTGGTGGATCGTTTTAGGGATGTCTTCCCGGAAGACTTTTCAGGTCTTCCTCTATAGTGTGAGGTGGATTTCTCTATTGATATTGTTCTAGGAGTAGCATGGGTGTCCATTCCTCCTTATAGTATGGCCACGCCTGAGTTGCAGGAGCTCAAGAGGCAGTTAGAGAAATTACAGGAAAAGGGTTTTATATGACCCAGTACTTCTCCTTGGGGTTCTCCGATCCTCTTTACGAAGAAGGTAGATGGTACCCTCAGACTCTGTGTGGATTATCAGAAGATGAACTAGTTGATGGTCAAGAACTGATATCCCTTGCCCAGGATTGATGATCTTTTTGATCAACTTCATGGATCACGAGTGTTCTCAAAGATTGACTTGAGATTAGGATATCATCAGTTGCGTGTTAGACTATCTGATATACCTCTCATAGCTTTCAGGAGCAGGTATGGTCTATACGAGTATACGGTGATGCCGTTCGGACTCACGAACAAGCCAGCAGTATTCATGGCTCTGATGAATCGCGTGTTCCATCCCTATCTGGATTCTTTTGTGGTAGTATTCGTGGACGATATCTTGGTGTACTCTCACACTCGACACGACCATGCCACCCATCTTGAGATCGTGTTGAGTACACTGAGATAGCATCAGCTATATTCTAAACTCTCAAAGTGACACTTTTGGATGGACTAGATTCACTTCCTGGGTCATATCATCTCGGAGGTAGGAGTTGCAGTAGACCCAAAGAAGGTGAGAGCTGTAGTTTATTGGGATCATCCCAAGAATGTGTTTTGAGATACGGAGTTTCTTGGGGCGGTCTAGTTACTACAGATGCTTCATACAGGACTTCTCTCACTTGGAAGCACCGTTGACGGGTTTGACTAAGAACGGTGTGAAGTTCGTTTGGTCAGAAGCTTGTGAGACAGCCTTCCAGGAGATGAAGGGAAAGTTGACATCAGCACCAATCCTGATACTCCCAGAGCAAGGGAAGAACTATACAGTTTATTGTGATGCATTATGGATTGGGATGGGAGCTGTATTGATGCAAGGCGACCAAGTTGTTGCGTACGGGTCTCAGTAGTTGAGGCCACATGAGAGGAATTACCCGACGCATGATCTCGAGTTGGCTGCAGTTGTTCATGCGTTGAGCTTTTGTAGACATTATCTCTTGGGAGATCATTTTGTGGTGTTCATGGATCAAAAAAGTCTCAAGTACATCTTTACTCAGAGTGGCTTAAATCTGAGGCAGTGAAGGTTGGTCGAATACCTTCAGTCCTTCGATTTTGAGCTTGCCTATACACCTGGTAAAGGTAATGCAGTAGCTGATGCACTGAGCAGGAAGACTCAGATACAGGCAGTGTAGGAGGCTAGTGGTGAATGGAAGCTGAGGTCTTTGTTCTCTGAGATGCATCTGGAGGTGCACGACAGTCAGGGGCAGACCTATCTTTCATCTTTAGTTGTGACCTCTACCCTCCTGGATAGAGTGAGGATGATACAACTATCCATTTCAGAAGGCCTAGTTCTACGGGGGTTGGTGGAAAGTGAGGACCCTCCTGAGTAAATGATAGGTGATGATGAGGTACTACGTTTCCATGGATGAGTATGGGTTCTAGGGGATATATGTGAGGAGCTAATGTAGGAGTTTCATGCTTTAGTCTGGGCAGTTCATCCTGGGGATACCAAGATGTACCGTGACTTGAGGCATCAATACTGGTGGTTGGGTATTAAGAGAGATGAAGCTGGTTTTGTTACGAGATGTCCCACCTGTCAGCAGGTGAAGGCAGAGCATTAGAGTGCAGCTAGACTGTTACAGCGGTTACCCATCCCGGAGTGGAAATGGGATGATGTCGCGATGGACTTCGGGACTGGGTTGTCGAGGTCACATTGAGGCAATGATGTCGTGTAGGTTGTTGTGGACATGCTCAAAAAGGTAGATCACTTTTTTCCAATCAAGGAGACCTTAGGTGTTGACGATCTAGGGAATTTGTATATTTGAGAGATCATACATATTTATGGGGTCCCTCATTCTATCATTTCAGATAGGGATTCCCGTTTTACGTCTCATTTATGGAAGAGTTTTCAGAGGGCACTGGGTACACATGTGCTTCTGAGAACAGCTTACCACCCTCAGACCAATGGCCCGTCAGAGCGTATGACACAGGTGCTTGAGGACATGCTGTGTGCATGCATCCTAGACTTTGGGGGCTCCTGGGAGAAGCATATACCCCTAGTCGAGTTTTCCTATAATAATAGTTTTCAAGTAACTATTGAGATGACACCTTATGAGGATTTATATGGTAGGCCATGTCGATCACCCTTGTGCTGGTTAGAGGCAGGTGAGGCAACTTTACTAGGACCACATCTCGTGCAGGAGACTTCTGAGCAGGTCCAGATGATTCAGAAGCAGATGACAACCGCACAATCTCATCAGAAGTCTTATGCTGATCACTGCAGTCAACCTTTGGATTTTGTGGTCGAGGATCTGGTTTTCCTACATGTTTCGCTGAGGTTGGGACACAGGAATATCAGGAGACAGGGTAAACTTTCACCGAGGTATGTGGGTCCATTTGAGATTATGGAGAGTGTCGGGCCGGTTTCTTATCGATTGCAGTTACCACAGAGGTACCGTTCCATGCACGATGTCTTCCATGTATCTCAGTTGCGCCGCTATCATTTAGACTCATCTCATGTATTTCATCCCAAGGAGGTTGAGCTTGAGGTAAATGCATCCTTTGAGGAGCATCTGATTCGTATCGTTGATAGGAGCACGAAGGTTCTCCGAGGCCGGTCAGTTCCTCTCGTACAGGTGCTATAGCAGCATGGACGAGTGTAGGAGGAAACCTGGGAGTAGGATACCGACGTACGTGCTCAGTTTCCAGAGCTGTTCTAAGCTTTTTCATTTACACCCATGGAAGGGAAATTCGAGGAAGAATTGCTTTAAGGGGGGAAGTTTGTAAGAACCCAGTTCTTATTTTTGAGGTACAGGTTTCTTTCTTTCTCTTTTCCTTAAGTGTTTTTTAGAAAATAAAAAAAATGGGGAAAAATCCTAAATTTTGGAAGTACATGTCGTGTACTTTTTCACACGCCGTGTAGTCTGGCCGTGTGGGATAAGTACACATGGCATGTAGCCATTTCAGCGATGAAGGGTGTAAAAACTAACTACACACTGTGTAGTGGTCCTTTACATGCCGTGTAGTCAGTCAGCAGATGAAATAGTAAGGGGGTGGAGGCAGCCGCCAGCTAGGCAATAGTATACGCCGTGTAGTTGGGAATACATGGTGTGTACTCATGTCGACAGATGAACAGTTTGGTGGTGCTGCCAGATGAACAGTTAAATGAAGGAATTACATGTCGTGTACTCAAAAGTACACATCGTGTACTTTGTTTTTTCACTTAAAATGGGCAGTAGCCAACCATGTTCATAGGTAAGGCTTAGAACTGGACGGGAGCTTGGGAGGGGACGGCCGAATCTTCGAGGATCTCCAGATCGATGGTGGGGAATCCATTTCTGCCTCGGACGATCTCGTTGGAACCGCACGGGTAAGCCCTCCACTCTTCTTAAACTGTTCTTGCCAATTCTTCCTCTAAGGGAAGTTATTTGCGTTTAAGTGAGTTTTCTTTCACCTCATATCTACCTCGTTCTGGGATGATTCGTGAAATTTCATTCGAGTATACTGATCAGGGGTGTTTAAGGTAGGTGGCTTGGTGTTTAATTTCCAACAGTTGTGCGTTTTTGTGTATCATTGTGCCACGAACCCATGTTGGGGTGTCGTTTGGCTGAGGCCATGGGTATTTTAAATACCTATAATTGAATAGGTAATTAATTGTGATAATAAACTGCGGTTTGGGATCGTTGCTTGGATCCAGGACCACCCCGTGGGTGCGTTCCTCTGTTTAGCCATTTGGCCAGGATACCTGAGGGTATGACTTTAAAGTAATGATGGTAGAATTGACCTCAGAGGAATTTCTTGTGTACTACTTGTTTACATGTTGGGCATGGCCTGGTTACCTATTTTAGCCTGAGGGTAGTGTCATGATTCACATGTGGGAACTATACTATTTTTCTTGTGGGCAACTTCTTCCGTGTCTATGGGCAGTTGATTCTGTGCCTGTGGGTGACACTTCTTACACCTGTGGTCAATATCTGTATGCCTATGGGCAACTTCTTCCATTTCTACGGGTAGTTGATTTTGTGCCTGTGGGCGACACTTCTTACGCTTGTGGGCAATATCTGTATGCCTGTGGGCAGATTATTATGTTTGATTCTCTTTAACTAAGGGTAGGGGTTTACGTGTCTGAGTACATTGGATGTTTAATTAGAGTATTCATGGTGGTGAAATTTTAGATTAAATGATTAAATGGATATTAAAATGGAAATATAACTGGTTAAGATAGTTACTTTTTTGTACTACTTACTTTATTGCATTTTACTACTGCACACTGTTGTTGCATGGTTACACACATTTGGGCATGGGCCTTTGGTGGGTGCCTACTAGGATTTATTTCTCACACCCTATTTGGGTCATGCTTTTGGCCCAAATAGATTACGTTTATGCAGGTGTGGATAAGGGAAAGGGTATTTATAGAGGTACTTGATTGCGGCTGAGGAGTAGGGGAGCATGGGACTGGTCTTAGGCTCGCGATGCTACCGGCTGTGTTTCTTTGCTTTATTATACTCTGTATTGTATTGTACTACTATGTAACATGTTCTGGCTGTTTTTCTTAGAACTTGAGACATGTTTCATCATATCTATATATCTGGTTGGTTATCTTTTACTGCATTTGTTATACTAAATGTGTATTTTTTATTTCTTCTGTTGTTGTTGAATGCTTTTAATTTTATTCTGCTACGCTACACTTTGACAAATGAGGGAATAGTTTCCCCACTATCAGACCTGGACCCTCACTGCTAGTTGGTAGCCTCTGGTGTTTGGGGAAATTCGCTTGAGGTCATGTGGCGAACCGGGTTCGGGGCACCCATTGAGTGGCACCCGGAATCGGGACGTTACATATATGCACCTGTATTTATTTATGAGGTGTATATACTACCCTTTTGACATTTTATATCATTAATATCTTTATTTCCATGATATTTAATGTTTCTTTTGAAGTTATTCTTTAATTGGTATTATTATTGAAGAGTTACAAATGTGGAAATAGATTTATGTTACAATCTTCTTTTAATTGGGATGTTAATGACTAAATTAATATCGATAAAAATTATTTGATCATTATCTAATAAATCCATTTCATTTTATTCTAATATGGTTACTCATGAAATTTTCATTTAATAATACCATTTTTCTCTATTTGGTACTTACAATGATTTATGAAAATCTTTTTTTAGAAAATTGGAATCCATTTCTCTCTTCAGTTGAAAATCTTTTTTCTTCCAAATCCATATTTTCAAAAAAAATTACTATGATTGTTTAATTTTATTATTTACTCGATATTTTATTTTTACAAAAAAAGTGGAATCTTCCTATTATTTTCCAAATGATTAACTTTCTAACTTTATCAAAAAATTGAAAGGAATCATTTTTTTGAAATGTATGGAAAAAATGTTATTTTCCACTACTAGACCACTTGATGTTTTAAAGCTTTTTTTTAATTTTCAGAGGCTATTTAATAAGAAAATTATTTCTTTAATTATTGATAAATTTTTATATTTTAAATATGTTTTTTCAAAATGGAAAGGATATTTTTCTTAAGAAATTTTCCAAGTGATTTTTCAAAATCATTTTTCGTCTAAGAGGACATATTTTGATATTACTTGAAGTGAAATGCTTATTTTCATCAAAATGTTTTTTAATTATATTTCAATGGTATTTTATTTCATCAATGTCAATAAAAATTGATTTTACTTACACTCCACTGGGGAAGTGTGGTATATATACTATCCTTATCCATTCTCTAGATGGATTGCGAGATTGTCATAGAAGCTGTTTCTTTTCCATGGGTTAATCAAGTTGTAAAATAACACTAATTATAGTTATGATTGTAAAGTAAAGGATTATAAATGTTTTATTAATTAATGGTACATGGATATTATTTATGATTAATAGGTGCACCTGATATAGCCTATATGATTTGTGAACCTATATAGTGTTGGGTGATCTCGATATAACTTATATGATGGGTATATCCATATAGCGTTGGGTGAGCCCAATATAACTTATATGATGGGTGATCCCAAATAGTGATCCAATTTATTGGTTAATTTTTCTTATCTTTAGATTCATGAATAAGGGGTTTGTTAGAGGTTCCTCTTATGGATTTAACTAGCATCCAATTATTTCTAAAATGGGTTTAAAATGGGTTATGAAGATGATGTTCCAAGATACCAAAATATTTTATTTATACTTTCCATGGGTTTTAAATATTTTCTTTAATAAATATTTATATCACATGGCTCAAGATTATTGATTCTAATGACTCTTGACTATTTTAAATCTTTATTCCATGTTTTAGGATTGATGATCTAGGTATTTATGGGTATGAATAATCTTATGTTATTCTCTTCCACTTTGATTATATAATCATAACCTTATTCTATTCTTATGCCCACTGGTGAAATTTAATTGTAAATGCTTATGTTTACCCTTCTAGATAATTTGAGCACACCCTTATTATGTTCCCTTTTCCTCAGGTTATTAAGAATGATGATAAAATTATTTTTTTCTATAAATGTTTCTACCACTATGATCTTTGTGGGAAATGTTGACGAGTTAATATGGAATATAAGAATATTATTTGAGTGGGAAATGACATGGATCTTTATGAACCATTTTTTTATGAATCCAAGTTGTTCAGAGTTTGTCCTGATTATCTAAATATCTAAAACCCAAAGACCCTTAGGTATGTAAGCCAATTTTTTTATGTTGTATGTTTTGGATTGAGAAAATTGGGTCACCTTTATCGGCATCAAATCCAGAAATGGAAAGATAATGTTTTTACCACTAGATATAGGAGTGTGATGTAGGGGCTATTATAATAATATTTGTTAATATTAGATAGTTGAGTGGAAAAATATTTTCAATCCATCATATAGATAAACTCAAATATATTCCTATGATATCCTAATACTATTAGGTTCTACCGATTAGTGTAACCCAAAGAAAATACCACAAACAAGATAATAAGGGAAAATATAGGGTTACCCAGCTTTATCGTGACCCAACTAGTAGGATAATCCAAGTTCACATATATTTTTTCTTACACAAGATAATTTTCACACCCTAAATTTCAATTCTATAGTTTGTTTCAAATCCTCTTTTGGTTCTTAGCTTTCTCTCAGTTTCCAGGTGTTCGGGGTTTAAAATTTTGGTGTATCTTGTGTTTTTGATCTATGACCTTGGCCTTGGGGGTGAATGTATGGTACTTGGACTCCTCTTTTGTCAAAGGGATGGTATGAGGTTTTTTGTTTTGTAGTTCGATTACTGACACTACTTGTGGCACCACTTGTGGGGTATGTTGTCAAGGTGGTTTTTACCCATGAGTTGGATGAGTTATAAGGTAAAAATGGATGATTCTTTTGGGAATTTTCTCCCTTATCCATGGACTTTATTTCCCCTATTTTTTCCCCTAGTACCCCCCTAAAATTGGAGGAAAATGGAATGGTTTTAGGTGGCCAGAACATGCCACATGGTTTGGTCGCATGGTTTACTAAACTGTGCAGCCAAACCGTGCAAGGTGTCTAGCACATTAAAATTTTGGGTGTTTTGACCCTTCATCCTTTTCATAAGTAAACCAAATCCGCCTCTTTGTTCTCTATTTCATGCCCTACCTCCATGTACATCCTCTAAGGTCTCTCACCCTCCCTTGAAACTCAATTTTAAAGGGAGATTTAATGGAGAAAAATTCAAAATCATTCAAGTAAGTCTTTTCTCTTTGATTTCTTCCCTTCCATTGGGGTTTCTTTCACCCATTAATGAAGTTATAAATGTACCAAAACTAGCTTTCATACCTTGGGTTTGTCTTTGATCTTCTTCGCCTAATCTTGGGGTTTTAGGTTGGATTTCACTTCCTTGTGGTGCAGCAGTGGTTCAGTTGAAGTTTTGCACCACGATTTGGGGTTTTTGGCATAGAAGGTAGGTGATTTCATGTGTAAGCAATTATTTATAAGTTATATTTCTTGATTTATTGATTTATCATGTTACTAATAAGTTATGCGTGGTGAAAAAAACATTTTGGTATCATTAGTTAATCATTTAGTATTAAATTTACATTTTGGCTTGAAGTTGTGTATTTTCCAAATGTAACTCATGTGATAACTTTTGTGGTAGTTTCATAAAATATGATAGTGATTTATTAGTTGTTTAAAGTGGATTTCAATTCTGGTTGGGTAATTATTCAGTTTGATTTTGGCCTCAAAGGGGGGTTAATGGGTTTTATGTGAAAAACCTTGCTATACTTCTTGAAAGTGTTTTATGAAGAATGTAAGCGGGTTATTGAGTTAAAAAAAATTTAAAAGGAATATTATATAGTGTTTGGGTGGGTGTATGTTTTTAAAATTGTCCACTTTATTGTGAAATGGTTTTTATGTGATGTTTACCATCTTGGAAAAGTTATATAAAATTTCTTTAAGGATTTATCAAATTGTGAAAGAGATATGAGACTTGTTGCAGGATGTTTTGGTGAGTGTGCTCACTTAAGATGGGTTTTTGAAAGGTAAGGTGTGATTTAAGATATCAAAAAAATTTATAATGTTTTATAAATTGCTGAAATGTTTTATCAAATTTCAAGAAAGGTTTGAAACACATTTGTGGGCTGTTTTTTGTGAGTATAATGGGAAAATGAATTTTTTTGTGAAAGGAGTGTTATGTGACATGTGGGTGGGCTGTTTGGTGTATGTGTGACATGGAAGTGGTATTTTCATGTTAAAATTTTATGTCATGTCTAGTTAAACTTGTTTGAGCATAAGAGGGAAAAGCCAGGGTATCTAGGTGGGTGGATGTGTACTAGTATGCTAGTGATCCCTAGGGTTTGGCCCCAGTTTCATGTTGTAAGTTTGATGATGAAAAAAATAACTAAACTATGATGATGACTATATTGATGATGTTTCAGACCTCTAGGTTATGGGTATGTTCTCTACTAGTGTCTCATGCATGAGAATAGATATTTTGATGGTTACTTTCACTGACATACGAGGTACCTGGGACCCATAGTGAGCTAGTGCCTGTGGGTTATTTTCCCATTTCTTGTGCTCATTATATACTTTATGATTACCGTTGGAATATGGTATATGTGTCTGGAAAATTCAGTATATTTGGAATTATATTTTAAAAAAATTCGTTAAATTATCCCACTTGAGAACTAGTTTTATTTAAAGTTTCAACTCGTTAAAATTATTAATAGCATCTCATGTTTATGAATACTTGTAATATTTTTGACTTTGAATGTTTATCACATGGAATCCTTTAGTGGTGGAATTTTTCTGGTCTTTGGCTCGCACCCTACTTATACCTTTGGGTGTAAGTTGACTTAGTTATCCTTTTTTGGTCGTAGGTTTGGGTAAAGCTTTTAGTTATAGTGGTTCTGGTTTTTAGTGGTCCTTCATGATGTAGTGTCATGGAGATGGATTGAGGGCAGTGCCTCTTTCCATGTGGAGGTTCATGGGATGTTCATTTAGCATATCTTCATTTTTTATAGTCTTCTAGAATTGTTCTAAATTATTTAACTCAATTCTTAATTTTTTGTAAAAGATGGTTTTCTTTGAAAAATCCAGATTTGTTGTATTGGAATTATTTGTTGTTTCATGTTTATAAACTTGGGTAAATCATTTCCAAATTTCATTTTATGATACCTAGGAACTTGTACAAGCCCATGGGGATTCTTAACGCCCTTTGGGCCTTGTCGCAGACCATGTCAGGTTCCAGTTTTGATGGCGACCAGATTTGGTTCGTGACAAAATGGTATCGAGGAGGTTCGTTCCCTTGGGTTATGTTATTTGTGGAAGAGTCAGGATAGTTTATGGATAAAATTGTCAGGACTTGATATTCTGATTACGACTAGGGTGCCCGGAAATCACACCTCATGACATGATTCAAGTCTCTAGGGGAATCCAGGATTTATCGGAGTCCTTTGGTTTTCTTGGTTTGTTAATGATTTGTGGAAATGAAAAGAGAGTTTGGATAATGGTCTTAGTGATCTCGTAGGGCCTGGAAAGCCATTTGGAGCTGAGGATATTTCCCTAGAACACTATATGTGATGGTGAAGTGATTTTCCTATGGTCTCCAACAATATTTCCAAGTCACTCATCGAAACTAATCTCCCCTAGCATTGTCTTGTGTCCTTTAATTTTGAACTATTGGAACTTTGGTTTTAAAGAAAAAATGGCATGGTTTTAAGAAGCATAGATTTTTTTGTTAAATGATTTTATAATAAAGAGGGAATTTTTTGATTTTTGAAATGGTGGAATTGAATTTTTATAATTGTTTTGAATTGTAAAATGGTGTTTTTTCACTTCTTTTGAAATTAAAAACTATGTTAAATTTGGTTTTGAAAATGTGTTTTCGATAGAGTTTTCTAAACCACTAAATTGTGTTTTAATTGGATGGAAGGTTTTGGAGGTCATGTGTGGATTTTGGAAATGGACATTTATTTGGGAACTAGAGATCATTTGAAAGGTTTTATGAAATTTAGTAATCTTTTTTTAAAATGAGAAGAGTTTTGTTCCCAATTTAATAGGGATTCATGAAATGCAGGTTGTCATAAAACTGCAAGTGTTTTGAAAGGGGTTGAGATATTTTGAAATTGATGTGAATATTTTGAAAGTGAGTTTTCATTATAATGATTGTGCCTTTATGAAAAGTTTTGTATGCTATAAATTGGGTTTGATTTCATGGTTAGCGGTCTTGAGGAAAAGGAATTATTGGTTGACTGATTTGGTTTTGAAAAGTGGAAAGAATTTTTGTTTTGAACTTCGGTATTTCCATGGGCGACCACATGAATGGGGTTACTTGGGATGATGGATGGTTAATGGAATGTATAGATGAGTGTCGGGATGGATATGATGAGGGTGTTCAGTGTGGTAGGGAAACATTCATGTGTGAGGCCCATGGGGTACCATTGGTGGATATGCTAACCACCGAACTGTTTGCTTTCAAAGAGATGATTTTAAAGGAAAACATGATGTCTTGATGACCGGTGTGGGTGATGTTCCTTGTGTGTATTTTTGAAATTTTGTTGTTTTGGGATGTTTTGAGTCCAAGAACCCCTCTTTTTTGAATGGTGTTTTGGGTTTGTGTTTCTTTGGTAAGTTGGGTTAAAGGGTTGGTTAGTGGTCTCTTCTGAGAAAAGTTAGAGAAACCTTTATGGTGGTTCCCCTCATGTGTTTAGTTCTAGGTTGTGGAAAGTTTCGACTAATGGACTAGCTTGGTTGGGTCCTTGGGTTCTCTCATTGGATATGGTATGCCCCCATTAAGAGTTAATGCATGACAGAAGTGCATCCTGGAATTTTTCCCCATTGGAAGATTCTCCAATTGGTCAATATAAGGAATATTATCTCAATCGTTGTAGATTGAGTCTACAACCTTTTTGTATCCTAGTTTTTTGGATCCTATTGTAGTGGGAGAGTGGTCTCAAGAGGTTTAAATAGACCTTAATTTCTCAAGCTACCTGATTCGTCGAAGGTGGAAGTGGTCTGGGGTTGTTAGTGTGGATGGTGTTTAAGAGGGCCTCTGAGTCTGTCATAGTCTCTTTAGAGAACGAGATCACGTTAAACCACCAACGTAGGGAATATGGTCATGAGAGGCTGATATGGCCACTTTCTATAATTGTGTGATGTTTAGGAACATTTAAATGACCCAGGATCAAATCCGGGAAGGGTAGAATTTCCGAGTACTGTAGCAGCACTGTAGCGGGGGCACTGTAGCAGTACTGTTGCAGTGGCGGAACTATAGCAGCGGTGGAACTATAGTGGCAGAGGGGCTGTATCAGGTACTGTTGCAGTGGCTATACTGTAGCAGTGCAGGTACTGTAGTAGTATTGTTCACTAAGGTGTCCTTTGGGCCAAAAAATGGGCTTTCAAGCTGTGTATTCAGGCCACTTGGCCCTAGGCCTTCGGGCTATGTAATGGGTCTCCCTCTACCCAGTCTAAAGAGGTCCTTTCTTTAAATAATAAATTGAGTCTTCAGCCCCAACCTTTTAAAAAAAATTAAAAAAATTGAATAAGGTCCCTCTAAATGTATCGTTTCTATTAGTCGTAATGGTCATGTTTGGTGATACCTTGTGATGTTGTGTACTCGTTTGATTGTAAAGGTGTAGTTGTACAATATTCTGTGAGTCTTTATTTTGTTAGAAGTGTGTCTCCTTTTGGGAAATCTAGAAATCCTTTGTTTAGAGGAATTTGTTTCTATATATCCTTTCCTCTATTTGTTTCTCATCCAAAGAAACAAGGGGTGATGTGTGTGCGTCTTATAAGCGCTTGTTTCAGTGAAATTTTGTGTTAGGGTAAAGTGATTTTGTAATCTATTATGTTTTGGTGAACCCCTCTAGGATCAAGGTATTGTTTTCATGTCTCTGAAAGGAGAAGTTCCATTCAGGGGGTTTCCAAAGCCTAACTGTGAGGCTGAAGATGCTTCAATCATTTGAGCTCCATCCATATGTCCCAGAGTGAAGCTGGCGCGTAGTAAGGTAAAATCATAGGATTGTTAAAACTCTTGTAAAAAGTCTTTTCCTTATTATAAAGGATGGGAATAGTTTAAACCTATGCTATTGGAATCTTTATTTTTTTGTTCCCATTCAGTGGAAATTTGTGGGAGGACCTCGTGTCCATGTTATTGCCCAATGTAATTTCTTCCCCCTTTTGGTTTCCATTGGGTTTTTATAGAATGTTTTAAAATTTGTCTAAATAGGTTGAACTCATGGTTTAAGAACAGTTATTAGTAATCGTGCCCTAGAAAAACCATGCAGATAGAAGTATCCCCATGGTTAGTGAACGGTTTCCAAAACTGTGCGGACTAACTGTGTGGTCACCCCAACTCTTTAAATTTTGGGGTCTTTTTGTGTCGTCCTATACTGGTTGGTTTAAATGGTTGGTTATTATGTTGGGGAGGCCCACTATGGGTCTCATGTAAGTTATTTTGGAAAAATTTAATGAGACTCTACCACTTATGCCAAGAAGTCTGTTCTGGCCTCCCACTATTAGTGTCCTGATTCAATCTTTAAAAAATTTATGGTATCTCTTATGGTGGGGGGACCATTTGTGCCTCCCCATGTTAGTAAATTGGTTTTTTCCATGGTCTTATCTTGGTGATAGGTAGACACGTTTCAAGCTGTTTAACTTCCAATATCTTCTTTGGGTAAACATTTGGATTAGAGAGTTCCCAACGGTTTAGTTAAGGTAAGATAAGTGTAACCTTGTTCGATGTTGTTGTTCATTTGGGTAAATTTCTTGAATATTTTTCAGATAGTGTTTGAGGATTTTTATTTTTGGATAAAGTCTGAATTTTCTTGATCGTTTTGGGAAAGTGGTGTAAGTTTTGGTTTATGAGATTATTCCCTCTTTAATTGATCACTGGAGGTGTTCTGGCCCTTGGGGGACCAAACTTGGTAAAGGATTACATCTTGGTATATCATTTGGGTATAGTTTTTTGATTTTGGCCTTGATGTGGCGTTCCAAGGATGGAAATAATTATGGTGGGGAAAATTGTCACACCCATAATTTCAATTCCATGCTTGGTTTCAAATCCTCTTTTGTTTCTTAGATTTCTCTCGGTTTCCAGGTGTTTTGAGTTTAAATTTGTGGTGTCTTCTGTGTTTTTTATCTATGACCTTGGTCTTGGGGGTCATGTATGGTACTTGGCCTTCTATTTTTTCAAAGTTATGGTATGAGGTTGTGTTGTTTTGGAGTTGGATTAATGACACTTCTCGTGGCACCACTTGTGGGGTATGTTTTCAAGGTGGTTTGTACCCATGAGTTAGATGATTTTTAAGGTGAAAAGGGATGGTTATTTTGGGAACTTTTCTCCCTTATAATTGGCATTTCTTTCAACCTAGGTTTCCCCCTTATACCCCCCTGAAATTAGAAGAAAATTGCATGGTTTTGGGTAGCCAGAACAGGCTACACTGTTTGGCCGCACAGATTACTAAACCTTTCATCCAAACCGTGCAAGGTGTCAAAAACATTAATATTTTGGGTGTTTTAACCCATTTCCCTTCCAAAAATAATCCAAATAAACCCCTTTATTCCTTATTTCGTGCCTCGAGTCCATGGAAAGCCTCCAAGGTCTCTCACCCTCCATTTTAACTCAATTTTGAAGGGAGATTTGATGGGGGGAAACTTCAAAATCATGCAAGTAAGTCTTTATATATTTTATTTCTTCCCTTTCCTTGGGGTTTCTTTCACCCTTTCATGAAGTTATAAAATTTCTAGAATCGAGGTTTCGTAACTAGGGTTTTTCTTTGAGTTTAATGGCCTAATCTTGGGGTTTTAGGTTGGATTTCACTTCCTTGTGCTGCAGCGGTGGTGTAGTTGACGTTTCACACAAAGATTTGGGGTTTTTGGCACATAAGGTAGGTGATTCTATGTGTATGAAATTATTAATGAGTTATCTTGATTGATTTATTAATTTATCATGTTCTTAATATATTTTGTGTGGTACGAAAACCATTTTTCGTAGCACTAGTTAATCATTTAGTATTAAAGTTGCATTTTGGCTTGAAGTTGTATATTTTTAAAACGTAATTCATGTGACATTTTTTGTGGTAGTTTCATAAAATATGAAAGTGATTTATTAGTTTTTGAATGGGGCTGAAAATTCTGGTTGGGTAATTATTTAGAGTGATTTTTTCCTCAAAGGGGGATTTTTGAATGGGTTTTATGTGAAAAATCTTATTATAATTCTTGAATGTGTTTTATGAAAATTTTAAATGGGTTATTGAGTAACACAAAGTGTGAAAAGGAATTTTATGAACTGTTTGGGTGGGTTTATGTTCTTAAAATGCACCAATTTGTTGTTAAAGGGTTGTTATGTGATGTTTACCATCTCTGGACATGTTTTATAAAATTTCTTAAAGGATTTATCAGATTTTGAAAGAGATATGAGACTTGTTGCAGGGTAGTTTTGGTGAGTGTGTTCACTTAAGATGGGTTTTTGAAAGTTAAGTTGTGATTTATTATTTCAAACATATTTATAATGTTTTATAAATTTATGAAATGTTTTATCAAATTTTAAGAAAGGCATGAAACACATTTTTAGGTGTTTTGTATGAGTATGACGTGAAAATGAATTTTGTTTGTGAAATGAGTAATATGTGACATGTGGTTGGGATTTTTTGGGTATGTGTATCTTGGAAGTGGTATTTTTATGTGAAAATTATATTTCATGTCTTGTGAAACTTGTTTGAGAACAAGAGGGAAAACCCTTGGTATCTAGGTGGGTGGACGTGTACTAGTATGCTAGTTATCCTGTGGGGTTTGGCCCCAATTTCACGTAGAATGTTTGACGATGACAACACTAACTAAACTATGATGATTAATATATCAATGATGTAGGGGAACACTAGGTTATGTTTATGTTCCCTACTGTTAGATAGTGCATAATAATAGATATTTTTATGGTTACATTCACCGAGATACGAGGTACTTGAGACCCACAGTGAGCTAGTTCCTAGGGGTTATTTTCCTATTTCTTGAGATCATTAGATACTTTATGCTTACTGTCAGCATACTATATGTGTGGAATTTAAAATTGAGAAGATTTGGCATTATATTTTAAAATTTTTGTTTCTTTAAAGTAGCCCACTTGAAAATTGTCTTTATTTAAAGTTTTATCTTTTTAAAATTATTAAAATCATCTCATGTTTATGAAAACTTGTTAGATTTTCATCTTTGAATGTTTATAACATAGAATCCTTTAGTGGTTGAATCCTACTAGGATTTTTCTCACACCCTACATACACATTTGAGAGTAAGTAGACTTGGTTATAATTTTTTTGTCGCAGGTTTGGGAAATGATTTTATTTCTAGTGGTTTAGGTTTTTAGTGTTCCTTCATGATGTAGTATCGTGGAGATGGCTTGAGGGAAGTGCCTCTTACAATGAGGAGGTTCTTGGGCTGTCCATTTTGGGTTACTTCAATTGTTATAGTCTTTGAGAATTATTTTAAATTAGGTAAATCAATTATTATTTTTTTGTAAAAGTTGGTTTGCTTAGAAAAATCCAGATTTGTTGTATTGGAATTGTTTTTTGTTTCATATTTATAAACTCTGGTAAATCATTCCCAAATTTCATTTTATGACAACCCGGATTTTTATTACAACTTAAACATGATTTATTACATAAAACTTCACTTGATACAACAAAGAAGATCGAGAGGTTTAGTGTCTTTTGGGCTTAGGATCATTACATAAAAACATTAAACTTGAAATACAACATCTTTATTGAAAACTTCCTTTACATGACCACTACATTCCTTCGTACTTAGCATTGCATGGGATAACCTGAGGACATGCATAAGAAAAGGGTGAGCTATAAAGCCCAGTAAGGGAGTACACATGAAATAACATGAGGAGTACAATACATTTTAGGCAATAGGCATATCAATAGAGTATAATAGAAACATGAACATAAAGGCATGATAAAGCATGATAATCATAACATGGAAATGTGGCAGCAACACTTAACATTGAATTAGCATGAGTCGAGGCTCATTGGACATGGAGCATGAGTAAACCCTTATTGCACATGAAGCACGAGTAAACCATCATTGAACTTGAATTAGCATGAGTCAACACTCATTTCACATGACGTATCATGATACTATACTTTACCCAATGCATTGGAGCGCTATAAAGGGCGCACCCTTCTTAAACATTTCATTTCATGTATAAGTGTGCCACATGGATCATAAAACATGGATTCATAAAACATAATCATTTATTCCACGATAAAGGAATGTGGAATTCATTCATGAAACTTTATAATGAATAAGTAAATGTGCATAAAGGCGAATACCCTTGATGGAGAAATGGGCATGGTATTCACTACACAATGATATTGGCTTAGAAAATCGGTGTGATTTCAGCAGCGTAACGGCGTGACATAAGAATTCATAAAAATGGTTGATGAGAGAGAAATGGGTTCCTCATCATATTTACATGTAATGTACAGTAAGGAGGTCATATAGATACATGTCCCAATAATTGAAAAGGAATTTAGATTCATGATACAAAAGTATTTCTTGAATATAAAAGAGGAGAAAAAGTTCATTTCGGAATTTCGGCATAGTAACGGGTGTACATGGGAGGCATTTAATGAGAGAGAAAGGGGTCTCCCATTATTCAAACAATAAGAGTGCGGTATGGGAGAGGTGTTAAACCATACCCCAACATTCATAATTGAAATTAAAAGGGAAATACAACTTAAAGAAAATTGACAAAAATGAGAAAGGAAGAAAAAACCCTTACTTGGAAGTGTGCTTCCAAAGGCTAGAGAGAGGCTTGTGAGAGGCTTATTGGGAGATTGGGGAACATTGGGAGGATTCTAGAGAGAGTAGGGCAGAGGTTGGGCGAACTCCAAGGTATTTTAGTAAGGAGTAAGTGGGAGCTTGGGTGGGTTTATATAGGAAAGGTGAGAGAATTCTTTATTATTTAGGTTTGGGACCCCTTATATTAAAATAATCCAAACCACAAACCATCCCATGGTATTTGACCATGGTTTCTAGAAAAGGAAAGAGGAAAACAATATTTTACAAGTCCAAGGTCCGAACTTATTAAAAAATTAGGGTTTCTTATGTGGAGGTGAGTCACACTCCCATGGAAATTAATTTAAAAAGGCAAAGTGTTGAATAAGTCTTGAGGGGTTCATTAATGCATTGAAAAGTAAGTCAAACAAACCCAAAACCTAATTATTTTAATGATAAAACAAATATTGGCCAAACATAAGGATTATGGTATTTTATTACATCACCATTGGGTCATTATGATGTCATAAAACACATTATATATTTAAACGGTATTTAATTTTTACCCAAAAATTTGACTCTCAGAAAATTATGAAAAATTCACCGTTGGATAATTTCAATGTTCTGATTCCAAAAATAATATTTATTTTATCTAAATAATTTTTTAAATATGTGAATTTTCACTTTTAAAATAAAAACTGATATTTATCAAAAATTCACGGGTTTTGACAGAAATGGCTTTCAAACCTTAATAAAAATTTTAATTGCATTCATAAAATTATAAGATCATATATATTTAATAAAAATTAATTTAATATTAATAATAATATTTTATTAAAATATTATTTAATTCAAAAATACCTTAATTTAATAAAATATAATTCTTAATTAAATAATAACCAAAAAAACACCATTTGTACTTTAAAAACTATTACAATGTATCAAAAATAACTAGAAATTATATTCATTATTATATAAAAAAATAATGTACATGAACATGGTACTACTTATTTGTTACATAACCCCTTAAAATAGCCGCATAAGACCTAAGGGTAAGGTGTGCGATGGTGATAGACTCTTGGGGCGGCTCGGATAACATCGCTCGAGTGGTAATCTCTATCAACTTCCACTTTTCTCGTAGACAGTCTCGTTCGAGATTGACATAATGAAGCTCAGCTTGGGCTTGGTCAAGGGCGAAGCCCAAAGATGCCACCTCTTTTTCGAGCTTCGACAAATGGGCTTCTTATGGGGCAATTCTACTAGATGAGGTCATCGCTTCCTTTGTCTGAGTAAAATTGGGTTCGTTAAAGCCATATATTTATACTACTCATGTGATCACTGTTCAATGGCTATAAAAGTAACGGTCACAAATCTTAACATAAAACCAAAGAATTTGACATCTTATAAAAACTTTTTTCATAAAGAAACATTTAACTGGATCAAGAGGGATTTTCCATTAATGAAACTTTGGGTCGTTACAATATTCCCCCCTTAAGAAATTTCGCCCTCAAAATTTTATTTTTCCTACACTAAATCAAATGTGGGTAACTCAGCTTCATCATATCCTCCGACTCCCAAGTCGCTTCTTCAAACTTGTGGTTTCTCCACAACACCTTAACGAGGGGCATTGTCTTATTTCGTAGAACTTTTTCTCTACGATCTAAGACCTTCACTGGTTGCTCCTCATAAGAAATATCGTCTTCCAATTGTACCACCTCAGAAGAGAGTACATGTGAAGGGTTCGGTATGTACTTCCTTAAGAGGGATACATGAGAGACGTCATGCACCTTGGCCATAGTAGGTGGAAGTGCTAGTCGACAGGCCACATCCCCAACATGATCAAGAATCTCAAAGGGGCCGATGTACCTTGGACTTAACTTCCCTTTATTTCCAAACCTCATGCCCTTATTCCACGGTGATATGCGTAAAAACACCATGTCTCCGACTTTGAACTCAAGGTCTCATCAATGATTATTTGCATAACTCTTCTGTCGACTTTGGGCTGCCTTGATATGCTGCTGAATGATTTTCACCTTCTCCACCATTTCTTCGACTATTTCTAGTCCAAGAAGCTTACGTTCACCGACCTCATCCCAACATGCCGGTGTTATACACCTTTTCCCATACAGGGCTTCATATGGTGCCATTTGGATGCTCGAGTGGAAACTATTATTATAAGAGAACTCAACCAGAGGAAGATGTTGATCCCATCCTCCTTTAAAGTCCATTGAGAATGCTCTCAACATATCCTCAAGTGTTTGGATAGTCCGCTCGGATTGGACATCAGTTTGAGGATGATAGGTCGTACTGAAGTTCAGTTCAGTATTCAGAGCATGTTGAAGACTCTTCCAAAACTTAGAGGTAAATCTTGGATCCCGGTCAGACACAATAGATAGTGTTACTCCATGCAAACGTACCACTTCCCTGATATATATATGTGCCAGTTGATCCAAAGAGAAATCCTCTCGAATGTCAATGAAGTGTATAGTCTTTGTTTGACGATCCACAACAACCTAGATTGCATTATTGCCTTTGGATGTCCTTGGAAGTCTGGTGACAAAGTACATGGTGATGTTCTCCCATTTCCATTCTGGTATGGGCAATGGTTTCATCATCCCCTTAGACTTCTGCCTCTCTGCCTTCACTTGCTGACACACCAGTCACTTTGATGTATATTCAGCGATCTCCTTATTCATATTATCCCACCAAAAGTTTTCTCGGAGATCTCGATACATCTTTGTGCTCCCTGGGTGAATAGAGAAATTTGAACTATGTGCATCGTCCAAGAGTTCCTTCTTCAGCTCCAGACTTGATGGAACACATAGTCTTTTCCCAAACCGCACAGTTCCTTCTTCATTAACATTAAACTCCGAGGATTTATCCTTTTTGATAGCTTCCACTTTTTCTTGGATTCTCGTATCATCCTTTTGAGCATCCTTTAACCTTTCCAAAAGAGATGGTTGAGAAATAATTTGTGAAAGGATTGATGATGTTCCCTTCTTTATGATTCCCACGTCCATCTTCATCAAGTCTAAGAAGATTGGATCCTTCTCAATTCTCATCATTGATAGAATCGATGGATCCTTTCTACTTAGGGCATCTGCCACCTTGTTCGCCTTCCCATGGTGGTAATGTATTGAACAGTCATAATCCTTGATGAGCTCTATCCATCTTCTCTGGCGCATATTAATCTCTTTCTATGTGAATATATATTTAAGACTCTTGTGGTCAGTATATATCTCACATTTCTCTCCATAGAGATAATGCCGCCAGATTTTCAAAGAGAAGATCACCGCCGCCAACTCTAGATCATGCGTTGGATAGTTTTGCTCATGGATTTTCAACTACCTTGAAGCATAGTATATCACTTTATCATTCTGAATTAGCACACATCCTATTCCCTTCTTTGAGGCATCACTGAATACCACAAAAAGTTCCCCACTTATGGGTAAAGTGAGCACGGGTGTAGTGATAAGCCTCCTTTTCAACTCCTTGAAGCTTTCTTCACATTCATCACTCCAAGAAAACTTTACTCCCTTTTGAGTTATCTTGGTAAGAGGGTTCGACAATCATGAGAAATTTCTCACAAATCGTCGATAATATCCAGCTAACCCCAAGAAGCTATGGATATCCGTTACCGATGTTGGCCTCGACCATCCCTCAATTGCATCTGTTTTGGAGGGGTCCACAGATATCCCATTGCATGTGATGATATGGCCCAAGAATGAGACTTCCTTCAACCAAAACTCACACTTTATGTACTTTTCATAGAGATTCTCCTTGCGCAAAGTCTCTAGTACAGTTTTTAAATGCTCCTCATGGTCCTCCTTGGTTTTGGAGTATATTAGAATATCATCTATAAAGACTACCACAAATTTTTCAAGGTAATCTCTAAAGACTCTATTCATCAAGTCCATGAATATTTCTGGAGCATTGGTGAGTCCGAAAGGCATTACTATGAATTCATAGTGCCCGTACCTTGTACGAAAAGCAGTCTTGGGGATATCTTCCTTCTTCACCCTTACATGATAATATTCCGACCGTAAGTCCACCTTGGAGAAGTATTGTGCTCCACGTAGCTGATCAAAAAAGTCATCGATTCTTGGGAGAGGATACTTGTTCTTTATCATGATTTTTTTAAGTTCGCGATAATTGATGCAAAGCCGCATTGACCCATCCTTCTTCTTGACGAAGAGGACTGGTGCACCCCATGGTGATGCACTTGGGCGTATAAACCCTTTATCCAGATTATCCTGTAGTTGTTTCTTCAGCTCTTTAAGATCAACAACAGCCATTCTATATGGAGTCTTGGATATTGGTAGCGCCCCAGGTATAAGTTCAATTGAGAACTCAACATCTCTTCTTGGAGGAAGACCAGGAAGTTTCTCGGGAAACACTTCAGCAAATTCCCTCACAATAGGAATTTCTTCAAGGGTGGTTTCTTCATTGGACTCAATCATCTGAGCCAGATATCCATACTCATAGGGTAGTAATATCTATTCTTGAGATGATGTAGCCAAAGGAGATTCATCTTCCTCCTGACACTTGTAAATAATCGGGGGTCGATTCTCCATATGGAGTGTGATTTCCCTCTCCCGACAATTTATGTTGGATCTATATAAGGAAAGCCAATCCATGCCAAGAATTGCATCAAATTCCACCAAATGGAGTATGACCAGGTTCTCCAGGAAATTCAATCCACAGATTATAACAGGGGAGGACTTATATTCATGGGATGCAATGATTGCCCCATTTTCCGTACTCATCGACATCTTTACTTCCAGGATTTGTGGTGGTGCTGGGATTGTTCTACTAAACATTAGAGATATAAAATAATGCGTAGAACCTGAATCAAAAAGTACGTTCACTATTATTGAATAAATAACTATCGTACCTGTCACCACTTCGTTGTCGGGTTTCACTTCGACAGAAGTGATGGCAAAATCTCTTCCTTGCTGTCTTGGAGGTTGTTGGTTGCCTCCGAAAACCCTTGGATTAGGGCACTGATTTAAAAAATGACCCGGTTCTTTGCATTTGTAGCATTGAACAATGCGTTGAGGTTCGAACGGAGCGTTCCTATCCTCTGTCGCAGCCACGGGTCCTTCTTTCCAACAGTTAATAGCTAGGTGCCCTTCTCTTCCACACCTAAAGCATTTTCTCATCCCCCTAAGGCAGTTTCCAGGGTGCTTCTTTCCGCACTTTTGGCAAGTGGGGTGCTGGAACTTCTTAGCACCGTTGGATTTATCCATCGGACCACCAGCATTGAAGTCCACCTTATGCTTCTTGTCCCCATGATACCCCGGTGATTCTCCGATCTCCATTTCAACCTTGAGGGCACATCGGACAATTTTCTCATAACTGTCAAAGTCACGGATCGCTAATGCTTTCCGCAAACTAGGCTTCAGCCCACCAAAGAAGCAGTCAACCTTGCATTCGGGGGTAACGACAAATCCGGAAGCGTATCGTGCAAGCCTTGTGAAGTTTTCCTCGTACGCTCCCACATATTCTTCATCTTTTTGTTTGAGGGAAAGGAAGTCCCTTTCCATCTTAAGGCGGAGGGTGCGTGGAAAATATTTATCGAAAAAAAATCTTCCAGAATTCCTTCCATTCCAAAGCCTCGATCTCCTCCTTAGGCTTCGTATTTTTGATCAACGTCCACCATTGATCAGCTTCACCCTCCATATGATAAGCCGCCAGGAGAACCTTCTCTTGTTCAGAACATTGGAGGATGGAGAATATCTTTTCAATGGAGTTGATCCATTGCTCAGCGATCGTGGGATCAGATGATCCACTAAAAGTAGGAGGTCTTTGTCTCATGAAGCTCTCGATAGTGACTTGTTCTTTCTTATGGGGGGTTGAACGTTCCTCTTGACCCGTGTTTCTATTCAAAACTTGAGTTAGCTGAGATAGAAGCGTGACAAAGTTCGCGATTCCTGCTCCCATTGGATTGGGCATCTCATTAGTACAATCATCACATTGATCTTCACAACGGTAGTTAGCCCGAGTCCTCCTATTACCAGCCATTGGATGGAATAAAAGGAAAGTTAGGGGTAACACATAAAGGGTAATCCGAAGACAAAAGTTGATGACTTATAAATAAACTTTAATCTCTTTAACTCATGAGTCTATAGGATTCAATCCAGGCTTTTCATGATCTACCTTCTAACATATATTCTTAGGGGCATTTTTCCCTTAATAAGGGTTCATACTAAGCTTGTGAATTTATCAAAGCATATACCCCAGGAGTGTCGTAACCAAGAGTGCAGCAAGGCCCATTGTTGTGCACTAGTTCCCGTTCGAGTCTAGCTCAAAGCGGTGTTTTCAGGTTTTACCCCTACGATACATCTGTGCCAGATCCGCCTCTACCTGCTTGTATCCAGACAGGTATGTATTTTCTTGATAAACCACTTACTCAATACTTACCAAAACATAGGGATGTTTTTGTTATACTTAGTCTTGTATCTAAGGCTTTACTAGGATTTTCCTAATCCCAAAAATAACTAAACCTATCCTCTAATACCAACTATGACAACCCTGCTTTTTATTACAACTTAAACATGCTTTATTACATAAAACTTCACTTGATACAACAAAGAAGATCGAGATCTTTAGTGTCTTTGGGGCTTAGGATCATTACATAAAAACTTTGAACTTGAAATATAACATCTTTATTGAAAACTTCCTTTACATGACCACTACATTCCTTCGTACTTAGCATTGCATGGGATAACCTGAGGACATGCATAAGAAAAGGGTGAGCTATAAAGCCCAGTAAGGGAGTACACATGGAATAACATGAGGAGTACAATACATGTTAGGAAATAGGAATATCAATAGAGCATAAGAGAAACATGAACATAAAGGCATGATAAAGCATGATAATCATAACATGGAAATGTGGCAACAACACTTAACATCGAATTAGCATGAGCTGAGGCTCATTGCACATGGATCATGAGTAAACCCTCATTGAACATGAAGCATGAGTAAACCCTTGTTTCACTTGAATTAGCATGAGTCAACACTCATTGCACATGATGTATCATGATACTATACTTTACCCAATGCATTGGAGCGCTATAAAGGGCGCACCCTTCTTAAACATTTCATTTCATGCATAAGTGTGCCACATGGATCATAAAACATGGATTCATAAAACATAATCATTTATTCCAAGATAAAGGAATGTGGAATTAATACATGAAATTTTATAATCAATAAGTAAATGTGCATAAAGGTGAATACCCTTGATGGAGAAATGGGCATGGTATTCACTACACAATGATATTGGCTTAGAAAATCGGTGTGATTTCGGCAGCATAACGGCGTGACATAAGAATTCATAAAAATGGTTTATGAGAGAGAAAGGGGTTCCTCATCATATTTACATGTAATGGACAGTAAGGAGGTCATATAGATACATGTCCCAACAATTTAAAAGGAATTTAGATTCATGATACAAAAGTATTTCTTGAATATAAAAGAGGAGAAAAAGTTCCTTTCGGAATTTCGGCATAGTAACGGGTGTACATGGGAGGCATTTAATGAGAGAGAAAGGGGTATCCCATTATTCAAACAATAAGAGGGTAGTATGGGAGAGGTTTGAAACCATACCCCAACATTCATAATTGAAATTAAAAGGGCAATACAACTTAAAGAAAATTGACAAAAATGAGAAAGGAAGAAAAAACCCTTACTTGGAAGTGTGCTTCCAAAGGCTAGAGAGAGGCTTGTGAGAGGCCTCTTGGGAGCTTCGGGCACCTTTGGAGGATTATAGAGAGAGTAGGGCAGAGGTTGGACGAACTCCAAGGGATTTTAGTGAGGAGGAAGTGGGATATTGGGTGGATTTATATAGGAAAGGTGAGAGAATTCTTTATTATTTTGGTTTGGGACCCCTTATATTAAAATAATCCAAACCACAAACCATACCATGGTATTTGCCCATGGTTTCTGGAAAAGGAAAGAGGAAAACAATATTTTACAAGGCCAAGGTCAGAACTTATTAAAAAATTAGGGTTTCTTATGTGGAGGTGAGTCACACTCCCATGGAAATTAATTTAAAAATGCAAAGTGTTGAATAAGTATTGAGGGGTTTATTAATGCTTTGAAAAGTAAGTCAAACAAACCCAAAACCTCATTATTTTAATGATAAAACATATATTTTCCGAACATAAGGATTATGGTATTTTAATACACCACCATTGGGTAATTATGATGTCATAAAACACATTATATATTTAAACGGTATTTAATTTTTACCCAAAAAATTGACTATCTCAGAAAATTATGAAAAAGTCGCCATTGGATAATTTCGACGTTCTGATTCCAAAAATAATATTTATTTTATCTAAATAATTTTATAAATATTTGAATTTTCACTTTTAAAATAAAAACTGATATTTATCAAAAATTCACGGGTTTTGACAGAAATGGCTTTCAAACCTTAATAAAAATTTTAATTGCATTCATAAAATTATAAGATCATTTATATTTAATAAAAATTAATTTAATATTAATAATAATATTTTATTAAAATATTATTTAATTCAAAAATCCCTTAATTTAATAAAATATAATTCTTAATTAAATAATAACCAAAAAACACCATTTGTACTTTAAAAACTATTACAATGTATCAAAAATGACTAGAAATTATATTCATTATTATATAAAAAAATAATGTACATGAACATGGTACTACTTATTTGTTACATAACCCCTTAAAAAAGCCACATAAGACATAAGGGTAAGGTGTGCGATGGTGACAGACTCTTGGGGTGGCTCGGATAACATCGCTCGAGTGGTAATCTCTATCAACTTCCACTTTTCCCGTAGACGGTCCCGTTCGAGCTTAACATAATGAAGCTCATCTTGGGCTTGGTCAAGGGCGAAGCCCAAAGACTCCACTGCTTTTCTGAGCTCCGACAAATGGGCTTCGTATGGGGCAATTCTACTGAATGAGGTCATCGCTTCCTTTGTCTGAGTAAAATTTGGTTTGTTAAAGCCATATATTTATACTACTAATGTGATCACTGTTCAACGGCTATAAAAGTAACGGTCAAAAATATTAACATAAAACCAAAGAAGTTGACATCTTATAAAAACGTTTTTCATAAAGAAACATTTAACTGGATCAAGAGGGATTTTCCATTAATAAAACTTTGGGTCGTTACACATTTTATGATACCCGGGCACTTATTCCAGAATGTGGGGATCGGAAACGCCCTTTGGGCCTTGTCGCAGACCGTGTCAAGTGCCGGTTCTGATGGTGACCAGATTTGGTTTGTGATAATAATCAAGGGGAACACAACTTTAGAATGACCTACCTAGTGGGATGATCGATGTCTTGGAAAGTTACACTTTAGAAGGAATATCACACTTAGTATTTTAAGGATATTTAATCGCATAATTTTATCTCGTGTTATCACTTTTTATGTGTGAATAATTCTAATAATGTAGTTTAGAATTGTAAAATTTGGCCCCACTGATAGCATAGACACCCTACCTTAATATTGTGGTCGGGTCCTGGCCCACCAGGTGCCACCAGTTGCCCCACAAATATGTGTTCCCCTCCCTAGGGTCCATCCATCTTCCCGAATGAGTCATCTGACTAATGAATTCCCCCATAGTCCAACACGTGTTCTTTCCAATATTCCTTTTCCTCACTCACACACATCCTTTAAAACTTTCCAGAAGGTCACCCATCCTAATCACTACTCCAGTTAAAGCATGCTTAACTGTAGGGTTCTAATCAAGAAGGCTCTTAATAATAAAGGTTCACCTTATTAAAATCAATCATATCATTTAGGCATTTGACCCTTTATCATTCTAGGGTGTAACATTGACCCACCCAGCACCATTTTAGAGCACAAAATCCTCATCGTGGGCCCTAAATCTCAAACTGGGCAGTTCCACAGAACAAAGGTTGGGTTCCTCCTCTGATATCAATGTAATAACTGGGCCCCACTGAAAACACGAACTCTGCACCTTAACATGGTCGTTGGTTCCTAACCCTCTAGATACAACCAGTTTCCCTACAGTTATGTGGTCCTCTCCTAGGGGCCCACCCATGTGCCTGAATGGGTCGTCTGAAAAAGGATTATCCCTATAGGACAACACATGTTCTTTACAGTTTACTTTTTCCTCTCTCATACACACCTTGGGAAAATTCCTAGAAGTTCGTCCATCCTAATAACTACTCCAGGACAAGCACTCTTAACTGTGGAGTTATAATCAGGTAGGTTCTTGAAAAGAAAGGTGAAACTTGTTGACATGAGTCGTGTCATTTATTCATTTAACCCTTTATCATTTTGCTATGTTATAGTAATCTTATTCCCTCCAACAAACAAATATGTTCAAACCATATTCATGTTTAACATTTTATACAACCCATATGTTTTTGTTTCTCACCTAAAATTATAAGTCAATTATATTCATACCTATCTGAGTGCATAATATGAATAATTTATATGAACACTTAATGTAAAGGTTTACAATTATATGATATTGATAATCACTACATGTGTAAACTCAAAGCGATAGATAGCTAACCCCATTCACTTTCTAAGACACGGCTTAGGTGTCCATGTAAGTATTTAGTCTTACACCAAGTCCCTTTACTCAAGGATATTTTACTCAAAAGATAATTCAGTTCTTCATAATTCTAATACATAATATGCATATACTAAATTCATCAAATAAATTCAAGCTAATAACTTCATTTAAAAACTAATGTCAAGGTATATCAAAGACTAAATTCATTATGAAGTCATTCTTAGCATGAAAATTCAATGCTCTATCCTATAATCAATTTACCAAATAAATTTTGTCATACATACATTCATAATATAAGAAATTAATAATTTCAAATAAAATTGTAAATATATTTTAGGGAAATAAACAACTCAAATATTAAAACATGAGATAAAAATTTATGAAAAAATCATAAATAAAACAAACTATAAACCCTTTTATAATTTCATAATTAACATTATAGACATTCCATTATTTAAAATATAAAATTTTTATATTCATTCTAACATGAATTCTTTCATATTCATAATTTTATGGAATTTCCATTTTAAATTTATAATATTATTTGAATTATAAACATGTTATATTCCTATTTATATAATGAATGCATTTTACATAATCTAATTATCATATAATTAATTATTATTTAAACCTTAATCTTTTCAATCATCAAAACCTTTTTCTATGCGTCCAAAATAATATCAAAATAAGGCCCTATTTTATTTTGAATAAATAAAATAATTAAATTATGAAAAATTCATCATTTAATATAAACATTTTATATTTTGGCCTTATTTAATAATTTATAACCTTTTTAAAATTATTTATTATTATTTATAAATATTATCTTCTCATTTATATATCATAATTAATGCAATATAATTTTGTTAAAATTTATTTCAAATATTAACATTTAATATTTAAGAATAAATAAAAGTTTAATAAACATTTATTTAATTAATTATAAACCATTTATAATTTCTTTATATATTAATTAATACCTTATAAATTATATATTCCCAAAATACATTTTATAATGATTTATTAATATTTTATAAATCATTAAAACCATTTAATAATTTAAAAAAAATTAAAAACTTTTTTTACCCTTACATGAAATCTATATTCAACATAAGGGTATACACCCTCTACCCTTAGAAAAACCCTCTATATAAGGGTAGTCTGATTCTAGAACCCATGTGTAAAGGTAACCAAATTGTTACCTTTATGAATTCCATCTACATAAAGTTAATACATCAGTTACATTTATGTAAACATGTTTCACATAAGGTTTGGAATTCAATTACCTTTATGTAACCCATTTAAAATCATAACTACCATTACACAACCCTCACTTCATGTAATGGTATGTTTCGATGACCCTTATACAAATCTATATAAGGGTAAGGCAAGACAACCCTTACATAGACTAGTCTACATAAGTGAAATGGATTGGATACCCTTATACATCTTAGCTACATAAGGGTAAGGACCCGATAATTTCTCTAAGACCATTCATGTCTTACAGAATAGCATTCTCCCGATCAAAGAATGCATCTACCGACTAATTAGGGTGCATTGTAAATTTCTTATATTTATTCCATAGAACATGAAAATTTAATTATCATTCTTTTGAATCACCTTCATATATATTTAAATGATTCTTCCTCATAGAATTTGATAAATTACATGAAATCACCTTTGTATGGGTTGTGTTGGATAAAGCTTCCCCTAAGGCATTGAGTCCTTTGGCATCAGCATACAATTATCTATGTTCTACTTATGATAAAACATCATTGTTCATACTAGAAGAAATACCATACATTTTAGCTTCAAATATATCCATACCCAATGATTGAAAGAAGTGTTTCATTTGATTATTTCAAAGACGAAAAAAACTTTCCATCGAAGATCAGAATCCCTTTGTGATTAATAGCTTCCATTTCTTCTACTAAGAGAGAACCAATTACTTTTGACTTTTAGCTATGGTACTAATTGTTATCCCAAGTAGCATAAATACTCTAAGAGATGTGTGAATCAAGTTATGAGAGATTAAAAAATCTATCTCTTTGGATCATGTTCCATCTTTATAAAAAATACTCTTCTCTCTCATTCCCATAGTATAGAATAATATGAGAATTAAAACATTCACCAGAAATAGCAATTTTACATGATTCACCCTAACTGGGATACACCCACAATCATAAAATAGAAATATTCCTATGTACCAAATCCACTAAATCATAACACTATTTGAAATTTCAGAGAGAACTCACTATCCCTCCTAGTTTACAACCAATCACAATTGGAAAGATCACTGCTCTCTCCACTAAATTGTTCTCACTTCTTCTTTAGAGAAATATTTTGTTGATCTGAATAATATTATAATTATTTTACACATATATAAGCATTTCCTGAAGTCTTATTTTCATCTAGTAGATAAAATACACTTCACCTAATGGATATTTCCTTGTGGAGAAACATGTTTTAACAATTGTTTTTTCTCCATGAACTTCTTAATACCCTTCATAAAAACCCTTCAAACGTGTAGAGAAAGTGTTTCATGGAAAAAATTTCCTTCATGGAATGCCTTCACTTCATTGATTAATGTTGCTTCAAGGACTATTTTGCTTTCCAAGCTACAGTTACTTGCAAACCCATTTTGTGAACAGTCTTTATGAAATACCTTATTCACAGAATTACTCCTTTGTGAACCACTTTGGACTTAGCTAAATTCTTCAAGAAATGGTCTTCTAAAATGAAATTCACTCACATAATGATGTGATTAGGGGTCCATTATATAGGAAAAAATCCAAAAAAACTCCTTTAATAAATATTAACATAAACTACTTTTCAGATTGTTAATAATTGTGTATTGTACTCGATATGCGGTTCATATAGAGCATTATTACTTTATGATGTTGTTTAAATAATCATACTCAACCTTAGAAAAAATACCTTTATAGTGACTATTAACTAAAATTAGTGAACCAAAAATGATGAACCACCCATGAACTAATCTTACAGTGTGGTTCACATAGAGCATGACCCTTTACGGTAGCCTTAATTCACCTTATTCAACTATAAACAACGATCTCCCTCATAGAATTTTTGGTTTTCATATCATAGTTACTATTTGTAATTCTGATTTTTTATTTTTTATTTTGAAAACTCATTAAAAGTATTTTTTATCTACAAAATCCTTTATAGGATTTATGGTTCATCGGTAATACTATGTTAAAATACTTCTTTTTCCATAAGAGAAATCCCTATTTTGAGGTCCAAAAATTTGGAAAACATTGGGAAACCATGCCACCTTCAAGACATCTACTTTTATTGCAACCACACTGGAATGTTGTCGACTATCTTTTTCAACCAACAAAAACAACCCAAAAACAAAAAATAGGCGCCTATAGGTATTTTTTCAAACATGTTTTTGTTAATTTTATATGAAAAAAATAAAGTGATTGGAAAAAATATTATATATGAAAAATATGAATAGAATCTAGGAATATCATGAAATGAAAAAACATAATAGATAAATAACAACCTGAAGAAAAGATAAATAAAACAAAAAATCAATAAATAATGCAGGGATTTACATGATTTGTACATTTGTTATCCTATGTTTATTACATGAACCCCACCCACTCACACAATTTATTAATTCTCAAAAAAATAGGAGTAAAATAAACATGTGGATTAATAAAAAACAAGAAATAATTAAAATAACAATAAAATGGAAAGAAATTAAACTTACAGGCTGACCATATTACCATTAGTTAGTAAATTCCTTACATAAGCTTAAGAGAATGAATTTTTTCTATGGATTCTCGTAACATGTCATGAAACATGATCCTCACCATATATTCATAAGAATAAAAGTTTCGTAGGTTCTTTTGGAACTGAAATAGTTGAACATATTTAGAACAAGGGGATATTACATTATTTCTATTGTGAACACCATGGACACAATGGAACAACAACAGACTTCAACTAAGATCTATCCAGAGGTTACATAGAGGAACATAGAAAGAATTTCAGCCAAGAAAAATGAGTGCCTATGGAATTAGGCACCAAATAATTCTTGGAATGATGGTTCTGCAGGGTTCATCAATTCCACTAATAGTCACAAAAAGTAAACTGGTAGAAAACATGGATTGGGAAATAAACTATATTCTTGTAGAATCATAGAAAAACCTATGTTCCATATATAAGATAAGTGGGTTTTATAGATGGGATGGATGGTTAATATTATTAAAAGCTAAGAGCATCCCCAGTTAATAAATCATGATTAATGAAGTATCCTGGTAAACCGTCAAGATCAAATGGTTAGGCCAAGGATGTGGTCCCAAATAAAATTCTAGGATAAGTCCCCCATCAAGAATAAATACCCACAACATAAATTGATCATAAAAATTTACAATTTTGCATTCATGTGAATAGTACAAAATGAAAATGATTGAATTAAGAAGAAAATTAAAATATGGAAAATAAAATTAACAAAATCACCATCATTTTTTTATAAAATTGTAAATTTTCTTACACTTATGGTTATTTAATAAGAAACAACTTCGTAATATCTAAATAGTGGTTGAATTTGGACAACATCAGATACTTAAATAGACTATCATCCATATTTTCATAGTGTATATCTTATTGAAACACACTATTATTAATTAAGTAATATATCTAATTAAATATAATCTAATATCTTTGTGTCTAGACTTACCATAGAAAAATAATTTTTTAGATGGGTGAAAAGAATATCGATTATCAAAGTAAAGAGTTATAAAATAATTACTCAAATAAGGTCAAAGAAGAAAACAATTCAAATATATCACTTATTTTACATCCACAGTTAAGGAAATATAATTTTCATTAATGGTAGAGAGATCTTCCTCTAACTAAATATTACATTTACTTTAAATGGTTCCTCTATAGATAGTAAAGAAATATCTGGTGTAGTACTTTCAAGTTTCAACATTCACTACCTAATTAGAATCTACAAATCCAGTAATAAGATTACCAGTATTCACATTTCTACTAAAGTATAGAGACAATGATGATGTATGGGAAATTTATCTAATAATATATTTAAGGGTATTCCAATTTGGATTGCCTAAGTTACTCATAAGTCTACAAAGTGTGAATATTTCAAAAGCCACATAAAATCTAGTGAAAATAGTGGGTACAAGTTACTACCAATAATGTCAGAATATGAATTTTTAGATATATAATATTTATCAACCCTTATAATAGGTTATTGAGTGAGATATAGTTTGAAAATTTGTGAAAAAGGAACATTAATATATTTTAAATATTCAAACAAACATCTCTTGAGAACTTTTAGAATATAAGTGTACTAAGATAAATAAAAAAATTTCTTACTTCTGTTCCTAATTATTTCCATTCTAACAATTTTTTTAAAATTACCAACATCCTTCATGATAAAAAAAATTTCAATTATTACATAACAATAATGATGACATTAATATCTTTTCATATGATTAACATATCATTCACATGTAACAGAAGATAAATCATGTAATTCTTGATAGTTTAAAGTATGCACATGCATCATGATTACTTCTATTAAAATGATTACCCAGCAAGAATGTATCAAACTTTCTATACCACTTTCGATAATCTTACTTTAAATCATAAAAATGATTATTCAAAAGGTATGCCTGATTGGGTTTATAATTATTCATATATACATCAGGGGGTTTCATGCATAATTTCCCTTAAATTTTACTATAAATAAAATTAGTTTTCACTTTTATCTACTCAATATGAAAGTCATGGTAGGATGAAAAAGTAAGTGTAAATTGGATATATGATTGTTTAACTATTGGATAAAATATTTTAGAATAGTAAATTCTTACTCATTGGAGGAATCTTTTATCTATAAGTATAGCCTTGAATTTAATTTTCTTATCACTAGTATTGTCTTCCTTTATTTTGAATATCCACTTACAGTTAATTAACTTTTCATTCAAAGTCTTGTTAATAAGGGGCCAAGTGTTTTTCTTCATCATTAAATTCATTTCATCATTCATGGTAGAGATCCAGTTCTTGGAATACCTAACATTAATATCTTTCTTATAGTTTTGGGGATCCTCAAACTCAAGATCAAGGGTAATATGGAAAGAAAAATATTCCATATTATATTCGATAAAATGAATATTAATCATGATGACCCTCCTAGATTTTTATATGAATAGTTTGTAGTCATTGGAAGCATTAAAAGGCTCACTATCTGGCTCAATATCTAAGATGGGAGGAGGTTGGATTATAGGTTGAGGTTTAGGTGGAGAAGTCTTGATGGGAGCCTCAAATTGGGATAGATTTTCAGTCTCAATGCTCTCAGTTTGAGGTTTGTGATCACTATCATCAATGAGACACCAAGTTTTAGGATAAAAATATTCATGGAAAAAAACATCTTAACTTATTATCCTTTTTGGAAAAGTGGTTTATAAACAAAAATTATATATCCTTTAAACTAATCAGAAAAACCAATGAAGATTAATTTATGATACCATGGTTTGAGTTTATCATTTTTAACATGGGTATAATCTATTCACCAAAAAACTCTTATGTGACCATAAGAGGGGGGTTAATTACACTATAATTATATAGGATTCATAAAATAACTCTCTTTTTAATGACATATGTTAATGAGGTAGGTTATAGTAGTAGCATCATCATCCCAGAAAGATTTCGAATGATCAATCATACAATCATGATGTGAACCTGATCTAATATACTATGGTTCATCTACTTTCCAAGCCTATTTTTCTAGGTAGTTTCCAAAAAAATACAGTGTCTATCTATTCTCTAAAACTCAAAAAATTACATAAAGTCATATGAAAATTATTTTAAACTATTATTTATTTTCAAAGCCTTCATTCTTATTCCATCTTTATTTTCTAAAAGGGATTTATAAGAGTTGAATGTTTCAAAAACATAATATTTTTTATTAAGAATATAAATCCACACATTTCTATAAAAATTACCTATGAAGGTCCCAAAGTATGAGCCTCCACTATGGGTGGTAATTATAGTAGGACCACATAATTATGAATGGATATATTTCAAATGATTGCGATACTTAAAAGAAAACTTATTAAAAATAATTTTTTTTACTTTTTCAAAACACAATCCTTGCAAAATGGAAGATTCTTGGTTGTGATATCATTTAACAAACCTTGTATACTTAATTATTCAAGGCCCTTGGAGTTTACATGCCATAAAGTTCAATGAAAAATCATTGTATTATCATCATGAGTGACATGGATACAACCTAACTCTCTATAGTGAGTTTTCTCATAAAAAATATTGATCCCATTAACAAGAGATCCACTAATAATTATTCAAGTTCCTTTAGAGATCCTTAGAAAACCTGATCCAAAATAAAAGTCATAGAATTTATATTCTAAAACACCTAAGGGTATTAAATTCCAATATAGGATAGGGATCAACCATACATCAAGCAAGGTGACAATAGAAAGTTCATGGAGCTATAATAAAACAAAACCACTACCCTATAATTAAAACCTCACATCGTTGTTAGTAATGACATCTCCTTACACTCTATTAGTTAAATCAAGAAAGTATTATCCATAAGGAAACATATATAATTAAAAACTATATTATACCTCCCAATTACTAGAAATATCATTTTTAGACACATTATTCACCTCTGCACTATCATAACCTGAACTAACAACCAAATATTGGTCAACAGGTTCGTCAATTTTTGAATTTTTTTATTGAAGAATTATGGTTTAATGTGTCTAGGTTTGAAAAAATCAAAGATGGAAAAAATTCATGAACCTAGATTTATATTTATTTCATCCATATTGACTATTTTCCTTTACATTACCCTTATTATTATCTTTATTCTTATTTCTTTTCTCAGAAATACATCCAGAAAACATTCTCTCTACCATAGACTTTACATTATCTCTATAATGAATTTACAGGGATGGTAAATATTATTTAACCTCTTATAGTGTTAAAGTTTCATGACCCTACATTATGGATCAAATAGGAGTAATATAGTAATTATCAAGAGAAATAAGCAGAATCATGGCTTGGACTTTATCATCAGTAGAGACATGAATATTGGAAAATAAAGCATAATTTTATAGAATTAAATAATGTGGGCATTGATTGAAGTACCATAATAGATCTCAAAGGTAAAAAATACATTATTTTTATAAATATGACAGACTAATCCATCAATCATATATAATTTTTCAAGATTAAACCAAATTATGGCAGTAAAAGACTCATCACAAGCCTCTCTAAGGACTTTTTCACCTTGGGATAATAAAAAATATTTGTGGGATTTCTTTAAGACATCTATAATGACATATTTATATATGGAATTAGTTTATCTATCATTATATTGGATAATTATAGGTTTCTTAATGATATATAAGATATCGATGAGCCTCGGCTAGACATAAAGAACCCTCATTTTAATTCACCAAGGATTTTATTCATTGTCTCCATCAAATTTCTCTATCTCATACATGTAATATACTATCATTTATTTGGACTCTCTAATACCAAGATGTTGGTGACAATTATAAGCATACACTTCCCATGAACGACCTATGAATCCTGAATTAATTATTGGGTTTTATTAAGTTTGTATGGAAGAAATTGTAATAATCATACAAATATGAGAGTTGTATAAAAAATAATATTAGTGTATTAAGATGTGATAAAACACTAGTGATAAATAAAAACTAGTAGTAAATAGAAATTGAAGAATAAATAAATAAAGAGAAAATGGATTTACATGATTTGGAACTTTACTGGTCCTATGTGCACAGAAAGAACACCACCCACTCACACACTTTTTTATTACTAAAAAAGAGTTTATGAAATTAGTATATCAATACAAAATAATAATTAATTAGAAGCATAAATATATAGAAAGAAAGTGAAATTATAGGATGACCATATTACCACTAGTTAGTGATTTCTTTCACAAGAGAAAGAACGTTTGCTCTAGATTCTGGAAGCATTTAAAGAAATGTGATCCTCACCATATCTCCACTGGAATCAAGGTTATGCCTAAAATTTTGGATATAAAACAACCACACATCTTCATAACAAAGGTATTTCACTATAATTATTTATTTAACAACACAATAATAGTGGAATGATGACATTTTTTAACTTATATCTCTCTTGGAGGTTACTCATAGGAATTCTAAAATTATTTCAGTCAAATTTAATGAGATTTCAGGGAGACAAAGAACCAAATAATGATTAGAGTGATATTTTTTAGAGTGAATAAATCCCCCTAACAATCATATTGAGAAAATAAGTGACATAATCAGCCTAATAAATCATCTAAAGCTATATAGTGCAATTGAAAAACCCAAGCGATATGCACAAAATTGTTGGAAAGTCTATATAGAATAGGTGGTGAAGATTATCAATAGCTGAGAGAAACCATGGGTAAGAGAGCAAGATTGATGTACTATCCCAACAAGAAGTTTAATTCTAAAAGACAGACCAAAGTGGTGATCCTAGAAATAGGCATAAGTGAAGTCCCCCAGCTCGAAAAAATTCCCAGAATATAAATCTAAAATAAAAAAATAACATTTTATTTCATACCAAGAATCATGCATGCATCAATATGATATATAGTGTGCCCGGTATGACTCAAAGTGTGTGTTTTCAGTTTAAAAGTAACATTTTATTTCATAACATGTGTCACCCACTAAAAACTAATAAATTTTTCTCAGATCGTATTGATACATTACGAAAATGATAAAAAATTCATTTTTGATGTGTAGTAATCTATTGGGTGTCAATATGATACGTGGGGTTCTCAGTATAACTCAATTTTTGTGTTTTTAGTTTAAAAATAACACTTTACCTCAAAATGTGATTCATTGATTGAATACTAACCAAACACAATTGAATTTTCTTAATAATTTATGAAAATTATCCAGTTGTCATTTTAAACATATAAAAACATTTACACATATATTTGACACATGGTGTGTCTCACATAACAAAAATTTTTTGTTTTTAATTAAAATTGTCATCTTGGTAAAAAAACAAAATTGACATACTCACAACCAATAAAACATGATTATATTTTTTTGATACTTTAGTAAAATAATCCATAAGTCATTTTTGACCAATAGCAATTAGGTTTACATCAATATAACACAAAGTGTGGCTGGTATGACTAAAAGTGTGTGTTTTTATTTAAAATTAACATTTTAGTTCAAAACACACATCACATATTCAAAAATTAGAAAAAAACACTTGTATTATCTTGATACATTAGTAAACATAATATATAAATCATATAATATGTGTATGAATCAACCACACATGAACTATTACATGTGTCTTTAGTTTAAAAGTGACATTTTATTAATGCATTGTTTCATATTTGTGTTCCATTTATTTATTTATAGTATTTCTAACATAATAATTGTTTTTTATTATAGTTACACCATATTTTTTCTCGATCTGGGGTGGTGTGCTCAAAGACTGGTAGCACGATTCGGATATTTTGAAATGGGGTCTTAAAGATAGTGGAATACAAGGCCACCCCTGGTGTTTTGGAATTTTTTAGAAAATTTAATGTCTATAATAAATTAAAAAAACCAATGTTATTATAGTGTATTTAATTATTTTTAATGTATATTTTTTTATAATTTTAATTTATTTTTTCTTTAAAATTAAATTATAATTCTATTTTGAATGGGTTTTTGCACTGTGGAGTAAATGTAGAAGAACATTTCTATAATCTGTATCTTTTATCAACGCTATAAATTGCACTAAAAATATAACTAATGAAGGATTCTATTTTTCAATTCTTTTTTTAGTACTGATGAAGATTTATTTTATCAGTGTTATTTCTAGCATTGATAAAGGGACTAGTTTTTAAAGTCTCTTATAATATCAATGATTTTTTAGAAAATAAAATATCCTTTTTCAATTTGATATATCCCACATATAAGGTAGTATAGATTTCACCACATATATAATGAATAAAAACCTATGATAATGTATATTCACCTCCACAAAAAATCAATAAAGAAAAGTGGATGAGTTTCATGATTGAAGCTAGAACATCCTAAAAAGAAACCTGAACTAACACAGAAACTTGTCAACAAATCAATTGACCCTCGTCTGTTGTTTCATGTCCCACGGTCACCTTGATAATGTATCCCCTATATCCCCATCATAAATCCTCAAGAAATTCTAATTTTATAATTTTATTCATAAAAAACAAAAAAAATGTTTTGTTGGGACCCACGTCCTTTGGAGGTGTATATTGATGAGGTGGAAAAAAATTATGGAATCCCACATTGGAAATGAGAATAAAATCTAGGGACTCCTACCTTACAAAAAGGGCATTAAGAAGTTATTTTTTCCTAGAAATATATATTCCAAAATGCTCTATAAATCATTTAAAATATATTTTTTAGTAAAATTTTTTATTATATTATATATATTTATAAAAAAAAACAAAAAATAAATAAATAAATAACAAAAAAATATATTAAAAAAAACAAAAAAAAATTATGAGATTATTCAAGATGATTGGATTTAATAATATGAAATTTTATTGGTTTCCTCCCTCCAACATTTTCCTTATTTTGATTGAATCAAAATGTATTTTGATCAAAACGGTGATATCAAATTGATGTGAATCATGCCAGTTTTAATCTATAAATAAGTGGGATGTTGAGATCAGTTTATGTGAATCTCCTCGATCTGGAATTCTCCAAAAATATTCTTCCAACATCATCTTTTTTGGGCATTTATAATTTGGTGTTTTTCATTCCCAACATCTTGGTGAAATACTCAAGGAAATTTTCCACTAAGAACTATACACCCAAAACTAGGGTTGGATGAAACTCTTTTGGATATTGAACATTGTTCACATGTAAAGATTCAAAATGTGTTATCTTTTATGTATGTCTTCTATTATAATTTTGAAAAAATCAAAAGGGATTGACAAAGGCATAACCTAGAATATGGATTTTGAATCACTTAATTTCATGAATCAATACATGGACAAGATTGGCCATTTCGATGGAAAATTTTTATCAAAATGAAAATATAAGATAAAGTAACTTTTTATAATGTTGAATATTTTTTACATTTTAGAACCAAATATTCCTCCCATTCTAGATTATCCTTCTTTAAATCCCAATAGCACTCCCATTAACATGACTCGAGTTGAAAAAATTCATGAAATGAGGAATAAAATCTCAATAATTTGAGGTTTTGTGTTGAGGACATATTCTAAACACAATATAAAATCTTCTTTATGACTAATTTCTCCAAATAAATTCTTCTTCAGAGATATGGGATTCAGTCGATATACAAAAAAATTATGGAAAAAGGTGCCAATAAATTTCTTATTTCAAAATATCTTAACTTCAAGATGTTTGATAATAATCAAGTGTTTGAGAAAGTTCATGAGTTCTAGGTTATAGCAAACATTATTTTTTCACTTAAAATTACATACCCTAAACATTCCAATTTAGTGTGATTATTTATAAATTTCAACCAATGTGAAAAAAAATTATGTAGATCACTTACTAAAAATAGTGATTATATTTCCTTTGAACAATTGAAAAAGATTATTTTCATTAAAGAAGAATCCATGTTGAGAGATGTGGTTATGGATTCACATTTTGATACATATGTTAAAATCATTGAGGGAAAGGGACCATTGAACACTTACTTACATGCCAATAATAAAATTAAACAATTCAAAAATAAATGAATTTCTTCCAAAAATAAATGAGAATTATTTGTCTATGTAAAACCTAGGAATTTTACAAGGGAATGCCTCTATTGAAATAAAGTGAAAAAACCTGCTAAAAATATGTTCACTGAAGGAAATCTAAATACAATGATATCCAAAGTCAATAAGACTACAATGAAGATGGGATGGTGTCTTAATTCTTGAGAAACGGTGCATGTGTGTTAGGATATTTCAATGTTTAATACTTTTGACTAAGGTATTATCATGAAATAAATACACCTTGGAATAATGTATGCATCGATGTATTTGGTCAAGGAAGTATGGAACTAGACTTTAATTCATAAAAAAATTTGACTCTTCTAAATGTGTTGTATATTTGAAAGAATCTAGTTTCTATTGATATTGTGTGTTAGAAGGGATTTCATTTTTCATTCAAATATAAAGAGGTTATATTGTCGAAGGGAGACATTTTTATGAGGAAAGGTTACTCTAGTGATGGAATGTATCAACTCTCTATTAATAATATGATTGAATATTCTTCTTAATTGATTGATTCATCTAAATTATGGAAAGATCATTTGGAAGATATTAATTATAATTCATTAAAAGTAATGAATAGGTTAAACATAATTAACTTTGGAAATGAATTTAATGAATTGGAAACTTTTGTAGAATCTAAGATAGTTAAAAAAACAATTTCAAAGTGTTGATAGAAATTCTGATATATTAAAATTAGTACATTTTGATATTTTTGAATGAAATAGTTTGTTTACTCATAGAGGATAATGGTATTTTATTAATTTTTTGATGACTACAATAGATATCTACATGTATATATTATTATAAAAAAGATGAATCCTTTAATATATTTAAGAATTATAAATCTGAAGATGAAAACCAATTAAACAAAAGGATTAAAGTATTATTCTCATATAGAGTTAGTAAATACTTTATTAATGAATTTAATGGGTTCTATAATGAAAAGGGTATATTCCATCAAAGTACTTATCATTATAGATTATTTAAGGATATTTCTAAATGCGAAATAATAATATATCAAATAATTTAAATATATTATTTTTTATTACAACCATTGTAGAGTCTAACAGGCCAATGTTTACTAATGTAGTATTTATGCCTCTTTGAAATGATTTTATAAGAGAACTCAAGTTCTTGAAATAATTCTATTTTTCCAAAAATCAATATCCTCTAGAATACTTAGGTTTTACACTTTCACATTAAAGGATTTTGTTTTGGAACTTTGATGATATGGTTAATAATATCTTGGGAGTAATCAATAATTGGATAAACTAGTACTTAAATTTTATAGGATAACCATTTCTTGCTAATTGTTTATTTTAATTAATCCTAGGTGAAATTTAAGTAGTCATATAGGTCCTTAAAATATTCATCAAAATAATTGATATTTTTTACAAGATTCCTTTTGGATTCATATATTAAGGGGCAATGGCATTGGTCTCTTAGAAAAAAACTTGATATACCATTGTAAGAAATAGTGATCAATACTTGAAGCCTTAAATATTCCACTAAGCACATATAGGAAAACCTAACATAAGATTACATCACATGCCACACTCTTTGGGATCACTCCTCTAGGTTGATATACATAAATCTGATGGATTTAGTCAATCCTATATGTTCATCTCCTTCCATGATTTAGTGTAACATAATAGATTTCATCAAAATTATACTGTAAAACTCATGATTGATTATTTTAATGGAATATGTAGATTTTTTAGTTCAATTAGGTTAGAAAACCACTTTACATAATAGGATACCCTTACCCCAATATTCCCTCTACATTAGAACTGTTGAACTCAAATTTTATTAATATGGTGCTTAATGAAGATCACAAAAAATAAATCAAGAAAAATTAAAAATGGGATTAATAAAACCATAAATTATTTCTATGTAAAGGAAATTATTCTTCTCATTTTGTAAAATTTGGATTGAATTTAAATTAAATTAGAGAAAATGATTTTAGTGTATAGATCCTTGATAAGAATCTCGTACATGGAACATGATAAAAAATATAATAATATGACTATATCATCATTTCTCAGGTTCAAATTCTCTTAGTTCTGTTTCTTATCAACAACATCTATTTTCTTCAAATGAATATGGGTCCTTTTAGAAGACCAGCGACATGCCAAAGGGTTCCAAAAATGATAAAATTTTAATAGTAACCAAAATTAGTTCTTTATTCTTGGTAAGATTATTTTACATCCCGAAAAATATAACCAACCAAAATTCATATTTAAGTTTCACTTTAGTATAGTTTGGTGATGAATATTAATGTCCAAACTGTAAAGATGATTTTCTTTCATTGTGAAATCTATGTGTATGTGCATGTGCATGTGCATGTGAAATAGGAAAAGAGTTTTCTTATACTCAAAAATGTTTTTTAATAGAATAATTCCTAAAATATTTAATTTCCATGATAAAGACCATGAAAAGGTGATCAAATGAGAAATTTTTTCCAAGATTGTAGGATAATGTCTGGCTACAACATGCAATGGGAAATTTGAGTTGTGCGTAGAGACATTACATAAAATTTGTAGGTGTTATTCACTATGTAAAGGGATATGGTGTCCATACACTTGAGGGATTACCCTAAAGTAAATTTGTTTATGAGTATATTCGGTAAACTTTAACCAATGATTTGTACAAGATAAATTAATTGAAAATATGAGCAATACATACATACCCTATTACACTCGATGTATATGTAGCACCCCAACTCGTTTTCCCACACTAATAGTGATTAGGGCCGATTGAGCACTAGGCCTTAGGTGAGTCTCCCCATACACCAAAGGCTGCATACTAGCAGTGAGAATATAAATAGGTGATAGTGGTGTGACTACACCCTCTGGTGATGATAATAATAATGGTATATATAAATATAACATATTAAAATAAAATACCACAAAACATATGGACCAGTAACCTACTATAGTGGAATCACAAACATATAGTAGAAATAATAATCAAAGAGATCAATCACACCATTTAAAGAATAAAATACCATTTGATTCTACTAAATATACATGATACCATTGGTAAAACATGCATACAAGTCAGGTCATATAAGACAACAATAATAAAGGTCTCCCATGGACGACCTCGGTATATACATATAATAATCATGATGATACAGAATAAAACTCAAAATATAAACTCCAATAGATGTAGGAACCTCCCTGGTCCCTTTCCATACATCCCATGCTAAAGGTGTGACATGATCACTAAGGTCCATCTCCTGATCCAGAACACTTACTTGATCAAAAAGGCATAAAGTCTACATGTATCTCGATGGGCCCATGTAGGGTTTGAGAATAAATCTTAGTACTATACAACCAACGTGTTCCTATATTACATCTAAGATAAAGTATGTGTATCTAAAAATAAGTAAACAATTATTGCACACATGCATAAATGAATACCATCTTCTATTGTGCTCATCATTCATAATTAAGTGATACCTACTTCATCCATATTTGTTATAACAATGGTGGAAAGTATCCTTATCATAATGACCAAGGAGTCTTTTTATGAGAATCACCTCAGTTGAACCCTCAAGTTCCTTCTCTAAAAGATTCACCCAACACCATAGGCCATCAAACATGTACTGGTGTCTAAAATGCATGCTCAAATAATTAGGACCTAGTCTATCGGATCCCTTATCAAAATCTCCCATAGGCTCAAAGCCTAATTTCCCTTGGAACAGTGATGTCTTTCCACAAAATAATAACATTATCGGCTCAACATTTGATGTCCCAATTAATGATAATATTTGTACTCTCAAAAAAATCTCAACCCAATGGCCTCAATATATAGAGAGACTCATTCCCCAACTGACAGTCTCAACACCTTCAACCAATGGCTCCTCTCTGTCTATGTAGAATTCTATAGTAGACACCTCCAACCTCATGTATGGTCAACACCATCCTAAGATGCAACTAACGGAGGCCTCGGCCCACAAAAGTGGTCAACACCACCTTATCATATAAGTCTTATCTATGTTAACATGACTCCAATGGAACTTATTTTAATCATGATGATCATCAATCACCAAAATATTGCCTAAGACACATCATCCTAGAACCTCATTCCCATGAGATCGTGTCTCTCATCCTGATGGTCAACACCATCTCAAATCACCTAAGCCATGCCTGCAACCTGATGACCTTATCACCTTAATCTGATGACCATGTCACCCAACCGGAGGTCAATATCACTCATAGAATCAGGGACTCTCCCAACCTAATGAACTATTTCTCCCCATCTATATATTCAACAACATCTCAATCCTCAAGCCACGCCCTTCACATTCCCATTGAACTCATCACATTCAATATAGCAGTTTAATTTTATAAAATAAACACTCTGACCTGATCTTCCCATTGTATGAAGCCTCACACAAGGCTTAAACCATTTTTTTCTTGGATGATCATGCCCATAAACATCTCATGTGATAAATTTATTAATTAAAACACAATAATTAAATTATTAGGGAATCTCTCAAAAATCCCAATAGCGCACTCAAGAACTCACCCCCAAAACATGAGAAAAATCAAATATAAATCTAGGAACCACCAACTTCATACTGATAGATGCTCTATTGTTAGATATTTTCCTCCAACTCAAGCCAAATCAAAAGAAATCATAATTTTAAATGAACACCTTGAAAATAGGGTAAAATAGATTACACAACTTTAGTGCACCATACAGTGAGAGAAAATAAGAAGATAAGAAAGTGGGTTTGAGGGCTTACTGTTTTGCTTCCAATGAGACAAACAAAACTCAGATAGAGAATAATGAAATAAATCTAGGGTAGAGGTGGATAGGTATGCAATTTCCTAGGAATTTCCCCCTTCTGTCTTCAAAGGAGAAAAGAAATGATGGGGGCTGAACCCCCCCCCCATCCTCTTTTAAAAAAATTCCCTATAACTTACATGATGTTTAAATTATACATGTCATGTATTAGTTTCATGATATGTAACCTAGTTACACATCGTGAATTCCTTAGGTAGACCCTCGAGCCTTCACGCACTACTTCACATCGTGTAAATGACTTACACGTCATATAAGTGTTACATGGCATGTATTTTTGGATACATATATTTTAAAAATACCAAGACCTATGACCTTCCTATAGTGTTTACCCAAACACCTAGGATATCCACTACAATATAGAACACACCTAAAAGAACGTATTATGACAAAAAAACTCTCAGAATGAGGTTTTGAAGGTCAAGAAAAATGGTTGGGCTGACCACCAAACTCAAAAGTTCAAATTTACCTTTAAAATGAATCGTTCCCAAAACTCAAGATATTACAATATCCCCACCTTAACATGGATCATCCCCAAGCTATAAATCATTACCTCGAGATGGTACTGAACAAACCCTTCTAATAAAAATCAACTCGGTATACCCCAATCATCAATTCCTTGTTCGACTCTCTCAAAGCAGTCCCCACCTTAGGAGTTACCCACCTTAGTTGCTTTCTAACCCGAAAATCAAATAAATTAATGGTCCATATTCCATACCTAGTCTCAAAAGTCCTCCTGATATTCATTGTCACTCATGAACCTCATTAGGTTTTCAAATCATGCATGTGTCACTCCTGAAACCCATCATGTCCTACATATGATTGATTCCCACCTCGTTCCCATGTCTCACATGGAACATAAGAGGTCATCCATATCATTATATTCCCAAAATTACCAATTCCATATTAGGCACTCATAAATCCTTAATCTCCCTAGATTCCCATAATCAATCATTATTCCATGCACTTCAAATAAAACCTACATCGCATCGATTTTTAGATCCCAATACACCTCATACAATACATGAATCCATCGATGTTCATAACAAATCCAAGTTCCATGCCCCTCATATATATATATATATCATGTATCTAAGTTAATCCCAACCTGACATGACCATCCCATTGGGGCCCATGCTATGAACCCCCAATCCTGCCTCCAATAGGCCAAGGGATGGCGACTAGCACCGAGTGGGAATATCACTAACATGGGAGGCCTTATCCTAATTACATGTACATACACACATATATTCATGCCTATATAATGATAAAATGTAAAAACAACTGAACAATCATGGATACATACATCTAAATCCCACAAAAAGAGTAACACGGGAAGTATAGTAAAGTAAACAGGGCCAAATACAAGCCCACAAAAAAGATTCTAAAACACAAGTCTATCCTGAAAGTAAGTACTAGGGACTGCAGTCAAAAATCCATAGGGACACACCCTGGTCCATCCAGTCTCACTAAGAACAATCTAGTCCCGGCCCATCTAGGACTTTATTGAAAGGGTGGTCTTCTATACAAGACACAACACATGCAAGAAAATACCATGCAGAGGTGAGTATAATAATACTTAGTAGGACACCCTAAAACCAAAAAGGCATACATCAAAGGAAATATAGTCATCTCTACATAGGTATATGTCTATAGTACAAAAAATAAAAATATCTAGATATGATCAAAAAATACAGACAGTCTAAAGGTAAGTCACAACCATAGTATACCAGCCTAGGATTCTCTCTCGAAGATTCTACATAGCACTCATATTAGGGAAAACAATCTTGAGTTTGATAGCACTAATGAAATATGAAGAGATACGATACATACATTAGGATCACTCCCAAGGCCGTGGGGTGATACCAACAAACTCAATATGAACTAACCCACTAAGTAAGGGATCAATTCTCATGTACTTTTGGTCATGATGGCACCAAGAAATCCATCTAGGGTGTGAATATTAATAAATGATCTCACTCTGAGCCTCTTGGATGGATTTGAATTAATCTATCTAAGAATTCCTAATGATGGGATTGTTGTCCTGGGATTATGAGACGATTCCATATTAACCTTCAAGGAAAGGATAAGGGGAACATACCCTAATGAAACTTTTCCAAGATACTAAGGATAAGAGATCTAAAACACATATAAAAAAGTACACTTTGTGTAGTATGGGTGATATTTTCAATATTTTCATGTCTTATTATCTACTAACTTTACTGATTTTATATGAAATGTTCATAATTTGTGTGAAATATTAATGTTTTAATATTAAGTATAATTTTTGAGCATTTTTAGAAGTAGTTCAATTGAGACAGTTTACTGTTTTAATAATAACTATCACTATACTCATCCAACTTGTGTGGTTATTGTTTTTTAGGATTATAATTTCAATATACAACATTTCATTAGAAGGTACCATGAGCCAATTCTTCTATTTTAAGGGTCATATGGTCCTCACAAACAAGACCAAAGAATCTGTGAACAAACTGGACCAGCCTGGAAGATTTATTTACTGGGCTCAATCCAGAAGTCCAAAAACATTAACACTCCATCATAATTCGTAGGACATTATATTTAATCTTGGATAAAAATTTCAAGGCCCAAATCCAAGTACAAGGGGCCCAAATGAATCTTTCAATTCCAGCCCACCATTCTAGACGAGAATTAAAATCAGTATAGTATGCATGACATATCTCATGATTTAAGCATCAAATCGAGCTGATAGTTTTCAGTGTGAAATAGGAGATATAGGTGGCCGAATTTTTTGAAGAATACATTCGTATTTGAAGGCATATTCATATTCAAAAACCCTTTCACATTATGGACTTCAAAAAAGACTGGATTGAAATGGACAGTTTTACTTTGTTTAATCAACCGGCCCTAACTATTGATCCTTAAGTCCTAATGACTCCAAATTTGTAGATTGGTCGGAAAAATTTATTATATACAACTTTGAAGAAGGCTATTTCTCGAGATTCGGCTGTCATGATGTCCATATCTTCGAGCCAAGTGGAGGGGTATTGATGGAATGTAAACAGTCCACTCCTTGGGCTATAAATACTCTCCCCTTCACTCCTTGAGAGGGGTTGGAATTTCAGAAGATAGGAGAACATATTGGCACGACCAAAGCCTTTCCAAAGGCTTGGGAGGACCTTCCATACTCAAGTTTTCACTTGAGAGACCTGTTCTCCTCTCTTTGTTTTCACTTACTTTTGTGTTCTTCATTTTTGTAATTTTTTAAGTCCTTTCTTTTGTAATTCAGTTTTAATGCAAGTTTCTTCTTCAATATCTCTTATTATCCTCAAAATTATGTATTTTAATATTAATTTTCTTAAAATAGTTTAAATTCATTTAAATATCCTTCCCTTATTTTGCTTCCACATTCAATCAAAAATCTGTTTTTAATTATCATCATTGTTTGTGTGTGTGCGTTCGACGTACCACTCTTTCCTAATCCCTTTATTTTTCTTCTATTCTTAATTTATCATCATAATTATTATAAAAATAATATTAAACACCCAAATGGATGAGTAAATATCTCATTAGGGTGAGTCAAAATTTAGGGATGTTAAGTGATTGAGAGTATTTGCTCAATGAGTATTCGTTAATTTAACATTGTGTATGTTGGACTTTATATGTCATGGATTAATGACATGTTTTGTTTAATATGTGGATTCCATGGATTATTGGAACCACAAATACACTACCATAAACAAGTAATGGTAATGATTAGAAACCTAAGTTAAGTTACGGCTTGGATTAAAGCATTAACACTTGGGAATTCCGATCAAAATCATCTTGTGACATCGGTGTTAATTTAATGCAATATAAATCAAAGCTCAAGGATATCACAAGCTTAACTACCTAAGGATGAACTCACCCCAATATTTATAAATTTGTTAAATCAAACATCATACATAAATTATTTCATATGCTCTGCAAACAAACCCCCCAATCAGAATACAATTAACTAAAAACAAATGACTATTACAAAGTATCGTCGCCGAGGATTCGACCCGAGTGCTGTTATACACATTAGCAGAGCACCGGAACTTTGACCGGTCTATAGGCGACAATCGGTCGTGCATTTCAAATGGAACTGTTTCCGGGGATGGTGCTTTAATTATTCGTTAGTTTCTGGTTATTGTAATAAAAAACCCAAAAAAACAAAATTCTAAAAAGGAATTGAAAAAAATACAAAGAAAAACTCTTCTTCCTCTTTCTTCCAAAATCTCTCTGAATGTCCCGTAGTCTTCCAAACAATCCCTCGTATTTGTTTGACCCTGAAATTGAGCGTACACTTAGCCAAATTAGGAGGAACATCAGATATGCTCAAATAATTCAAGAACCAGTCTTCATCCAACCCGTTGAAATTGAAATGGCCAATACTAGGGAACAAACCCTTAAAGAACTTGTTTCCCCTAATATGAATTACCAACCTCTTGGTATTCAATATCCAAACATAAAAGCTGAATTCGAACTCAAATCAGGTTTGATTCATCTTCTCCCTAATTTTCACAGGCTAGCCGGTGAGGATCCACATCTCCACCTTAAAGAGTTCCAAGTGGTGTGCTCTACCATGAAGCCTCAAGGGGTTTCTGAAGAAGAAATCAAACTTCGAGCATTCCCTTTCTCCCTAGCTGACACTGCTAAGTCATGGCTCTACTACCTACCTCCTGGTTCCATAACTACATGGAATGACATGAAGCGACTCTTCTTAGAGAAATTCTTTCCTGCTTCTCGTACTGCTTCTATCCGAAAGGAAATAAGTGGTATACGTCAATTCCCAAGTGAATCACTCTATGAGTACTGGGAGAGGTTCAAAAATCTTGTTGCAACCTTCCCACATCACTAAATCCCTGACCAACTCTTGATCCAATACTTCTATGAGGGGTTATCGGAAATGGAGAGAACCCTCATTGATGCCGCAAGTGGCGGTGCTCTTGTTGATAAAACTCCTGCAGCTGCAAGAGATCTCATAAGTAACATGGCTGCAAACACACAACAATTCCATACTCGAGCACATGCTCAAGTCAAACAAGCCCAAGATAATCAATCAATTGAGCCGAACAAAATGACTGAGTGGATGAGTGAACTTACAGGTCTTGTGCGACAGCTAGCTGTGGCCACCAAATCCCCAACCTCGTTTTCTCCGCAATCAATGTTTCCCGGACCAATCAAAAACTGTGGAATCTGCAACTCTTCATCTCATCCAACTAACACATGTCCAAAAATTCAAGAGGATCAATCTGATTCATCTGGACCAATGGAGCTCAATGCAGCATATGCTCAGTGGAACACCAATCCTCAACTATCAGGTCGGTTTGTTAGAAACTTCAACCAACCTCACTCTGAGCCCTTCTCTTCTTCCTATAACCAAGGCCTTAGGTATGGTAATCCCATATCTCATCCCCCTCAATTCCCTCCTCAAAACCCAAACCAGTTTTAATATGGTAAAGGTGTTGGTAACTTCCATCAACCTTATCCTTTTGTTCCTCAACCTCAAAGGAACAATCCTCCTCCTGGATTCCATCATCCTAGTGAGCCTTCCCAATTCCAAAACCAATACAATCGATTTCCCAAGAACCAAAATCAAGGCAATCCCAATCTGGGAGCCTCTTCTTCCAAGCAACCATGGGAAAGTGCAGTGGAAGATCTTGCCTCCTTCACTCATTCCAGCCTTAAAAATATTGAAACTCAAATAGGTCAACTTGCATCCCACCTGAGCCAGCAACAACAATCAAATTCTTCCCAACTCCCAGCTCAACCATTACCCAACCCCAAGGGTAATGTAAGTGAAATTGCACTTAGATCAAGAAAGAACATTGCTATGCCTCAAGATAAGTCCTCTAGCCCTCCTTTGAATGCTGAACTAGAAAATGAAAAGAAAAAGAAACTTGAAAAGGAACTTGAAACCATTCCCTCACCTACTTCAATTCCACTTAGGAACCCAATTCCTTTTCCTCGAGTTGTTTCTAAACCAATGAAGTCCTTTGAACCTGATCCTGAAATGCTCGACATGTTTAAACGTGTTGAAGTCAACATTCCCCTCTTAGATTCCATAAAACAAATTCCTAAGTATGCCAAGTTTATCAAGGAGTTGTGTACCCACAAGAGGCAACATAGGACCTTCAAAAATGTTTCCACCCAGCATTCTATTCCCATAAAGTGCAAGGATCCAGGGACCTTTATGATTCCATGACAAATTGGAAGTTCCAACTTTGATGATGCACTCATAGACCTAGGAGCCTCAATTAATTTCATGCCAAAATCCATATTCTCCAACATTGGTCTATGTCCCTTACATCCAACAGGTGTTGTCATTCAGTTAGCCAATCAAAGCACAGCCAGTCCTGAGAGAATAATTGAGGATGTCCTTGTCCGAGTCAATGATCTTATCTTCCCTGCTGATTTCTATGTCCTTGACATGGAAGGTGAGACGAACTCTTCTTGGTCTCCCCTAATTCTAGGAATACCATTCCTCATGACTGCAAGAACCAAAATTGATGTCCATTTAGGCATCTTATCTATGGAATTCTGTGACCAACTGGTCAAGTTCAACATTTTCCAAGCCATGCGATACCCATCTGAGGATCACTCTGCATTCTCAATCCATGCTTCTGAGGACACTTCTAAGAGTCAATCGAACCCCAATCCACCATGTTCTTCATGTTCTAATGATAAAGGATCTTGTGAAATCTACACCATGATTAACAAAGTCATAAATGGTGAAGTTGATGTGGACCTCTCATTCATAGACTCCATCAATCTAGAGGAACTTGAAAACTCTCTTGAATCCCACATCAACTTTGATCTCTACTGCTCCACCTTGGACAACATTGAGAAAAATGAATCTGAAGAAAATGAAGTCCCTTCCTCCATTTCGGAGTTGTCTATCCCAAAAGTGAAAGATGAGATTGATCTGAAACCTCTTCCTGCACACCTGAAATATGCATTCCTCTTCCATGATCACTCATATCCTGTCATTATCTCTGCCACCCTTACTGAAACCGAGGAGTCCAAACTTGTTCAAGTGTTAGAGGAAAACAAAAAAGCCTTAGGTTGGACCCTAGATGACATACCAGGAATCAAACCTACCCTTTGCATGCATCACATCCATCTGGAGGAGTCATCCAAACCAATTAGACAACCACAAAGAAGACTCAATACACTCATCCTTGAGGTAGTTAGGGAAGAGATCACCAAGCTTCTCCAAGCTGGTATTATCTACCCAATTTCTGATAGTGAATGGGTTAGTCCAATTCAAGTTGTACCTAAGAAGGGTGGGATAACTGATGTTAGAAATGAACATGGGGAGGTAGTCACCACTCGAGTGAAGAACAAATGGCGTGTATGCATCGATTATCGAAAATTGAATGATGAAACACGAAAAGATCACTATCCTCTTCCATTACTTGATCAAATGCTAGAAATATTGGCCGGAAAGTCACACTATTGTTTTCTTGATGGATACACCGGCTATTTTCAAATCCCAATCGCACCTCAGGACCAAGAAAAGACTAAATTCACTTTCCCCTTTGGAACATATGCATATAGAAGAATGCCTTTTGGACTTTTCAATGCTCCTGCAACATTCCAGAGGTGTATGGTGAGTATCTTTTCAGAATTCATTGAACACTGCATGGAAGTCTTCACGGATGACTTCACCATTTATGGTGAGTCATTTGAATCTTGTTTGCATTCACTCTCTCTAGTCCTCAAAAGTGTGTCAAGTGTAACCTTGTGTTAAATTTTGAAAAATGTCACATCATGGTTGCAAATGGGATTATTCTAGGGCACATAGTTTCAAAGGATGGTATTGAAGTTGATCCTGCCAAAATTGAAGTGATCCAATCACTTTCTCCACCCACTTCGGTTCGAGACATCCATTCATTTCCTCGGTCATGCCGGTTTCTATCGGAGATTCATCCATAACTTCAGTAGGATTTCCCTCCCACTCACTCGGTTTCTCCAAAATAATGTCACCTTCCATTTTGATGAGTTTTGCAAGAGAGCCTTCATTGAACTCAAAACTGCTCTCACATATGCCCCGATAATCCAACCCCCATATTGGTCATTACCCTTTGAGTTAATGTGTGATGCTTTTGATAGAGATGTTGGGGCTGTTCTTGGTCAAAGAAGAGAAAAAATACCTCATGTCATCTATTATGCCTCAAAAACATTGGATGAAACTCAATCTCTCTACACAGTGACTGAAAAGGAACTTCTAGCAGTTTTTTTTTCCTTAGATAAATTCTGGTCCTATCTTTTAGGTTCCAAAATCATCATCTTCACAGACCATTCTTCTATTAAGTTCTTACTAAAGAAAAGTGATTCCAAACCGATGTTAATAAGATGGATCCTAATGCTCCATAAGTTTGACCTTGAAATCAAAGATAGACCTGGAAAAGAAAACCCTGTGGCTGATCACTTGAGTAGAATTTCTAATTCTTCTCATTCAGAAATCATCGATCCTGAATTCCCTACTGAGCACCTTTCATCTATCACTCCAAAAATACCATGGTATGCCCCAATTGTAAATTACTTGGTTTCTGGTGTTTTTTCTGAAAATTTTTCAAAAGAACAAAAAAATGAAGTTGAAAAGTGATTCAAAATACTATTTTTGGGAAGAAAATAAAATTTGGAAAACTGGGGCAGACATGGTAATTAGGAGATGTGTTGATGAAAATGAGTATTCTTCCATCTTAGAATCCTGTCACTCACTTCCCGAAGGTCACCACTTTGGACCACAAAGGACATCCCGAAAGGTCCTAGACTCTGGATTCTTCTGGCCTTCGCTCTTCAAGGACTCACATAAGTTCTGTCAATAATGTCCCACTTGCCAAAATTTTGGCACAATCTCCAAAAGAAATGAAATGCCCCAAAAGTCCTTAATCTTTTGTGAAATCTTCGATGTTTGGGGCATCGATTTCATGGGACCATTTCCCCCTTCCAATGGATTCTCATACATTCTTCTTGCAGTTGATTATGTTTCAAGGTGGGTTGAGGCCAAACCCACTAGGAAGGATGATGCTCATACTGTTAGTGAGTTCCTAAAGACCCGCATATTCCATAGATTTGGCACACCTCGTGCCTTGATCAGTGACTTAGGAGCCCATTTCTATAATAGAACCATGGAAGCTCTTCTGAAAAATAATGGGGTTGTTCATAAAACTTCAACTGCATATCACCCCCAAACAAATGGTATGGCTAAACTTTCTAATAGAAAAGTGAAAAGGGTACTTGAGAGAATTGTAAAACCCACCAGAAAAGACTGGCCTGAAAGACTTGGTGAAGCACTTTGGGCTTATCGAACTACCTATAAAACACCCATTGGGATGTCTCCTTTTCGGCTTGTTTTTCGTAAAGCGTGTAACTTACCAGTTGAAATCCAACATAAGTCTTTTTGGGCTGTGAAAACCTGTAATTTTGATTGTGAAAAATCTGGTGAAGATAGATTGTTGCAATTGGCTAAACTGGTGGAGCTTCGACTTTAATCCTATGAGAATTCCAGTCTATACAAAGAGAAGGCTAAGGTACTCCACGATAGACACATCCTGAGAAAGGTATTTCATGAAGGTGAAAAGTTAATGCTCTTCAATTCTCAATTCAAACTTCACCCAGGTAAGCTTAATTCTCGTTGGGAAGGTCCTTTTGTTATTACTAATGTTTACCCATTTGGTGCAGTGCAAGTCCAAGACCCCTCTTCCAAAAGGACAGTCACAGTTAATGGACATCGGTAAAAGAATCACCATGAGAGGACACACAATCCCGGAACATCATTGAATTCCCCTATATCTCCAACTTCTCCAATCGACCAACCACTAGATGGAGATGGTGACCCACCAAATCCAAACCAGGGGGCACCTCTTTACCTTTAACTCTCTCTCTATCTCTTCATCTCTCTACCTCTTTCTTCTTCTTCTTCTCACCTTCATTTTTTTACCACTTTTTTTTCAAACCCTTTTTTTCTCTTTCTTGTGAGGGTGTGTATTTTTAAAAAAAACCTTAAAAACTAAAAAAACCAAAAAACACAATCACTTAAAAAAATAAAAAAAAAGAGTCATGCTTACTCACCATCGAGTTTTGAAATTTTGTCCAACCATTTTGGGGAGTTAACAGACATGTTTTCATCTCAAAAATTTTGTATTTTCATCATGAATTTGGATAAAGAATTATGTGCCAAAATTAACAAATTTTGAATGCTCAATTTTTGATTTGGAAAATGCTTTTCCCAAACCGTGAGGAACAACATTTTCTTTCATGCTAAGGCCACCTATGGCCATCTTTTAAAAATGTGTGTTTTCACCCCCATTTGTGAGTCTTGAGTTTGTGGACCTTCGAGCTAAATTTCTTGCCTTAGTGTGCATTAATATGATTGAGGCATTTTTCTGAACCACATGAGAATTATAATAGCCAAATAGCCTCCCATTAACCATACATTAATCCTCCTTTTGAAAGCCCCATAGAGCCTATGAAAACCTTTTCTTTGATAGCCACATTACAATCCCAATACCTTTTCCCACCCAATATCAACATTGATTTTCATTGCATAATTTTTCGAAATTTAAGTGTGGGGGGGAATGGATTTAATTTTTGGGTATAATTTCCTTACTTTCCGGTTAGTTATCATCTTCTTGAGGGAAAGAATCCATTTTAGTGTGGGGGGAGGTTATCATTCAGTGGGATTTGGGAATGTATTGTACAAATTATATTGAAAAGTGTTCAACAAAAAAAATTCAAAATAAAATCAAAAAAAAATTGAAAAAAAATGGGTTGTGTCTTGGGTAGGTCAAAAATCACTCTTCCTCAACCATTGATCTTGTTATAACTATTACAATTAGTGTCATGAGGAGATCAAACATGGGTTGGGATATGAGTGTGAGATCTGTTTCAAGGTCAACTTTCAAAAAACAAAGAAAAAAAAGGAAAAGAAAAAAAAGAACACTTGCATTATATTCTTATTGGGAGAAGTTTTTTGTGTTTGTAAATATTTCATCTTCTCATACCCTTCATATTTTCTTCCTATATTGTGTCTTTCTTCACACAATCATTCCCTTGTAAATATGTGTTTTCATTTCCTTCCATGTTTTATTTCAAAAAAATGTGCATTGTTTTTCTATGTTGGTATTTTAACCCTATTATTCTCTCTCTTGGACATTATATTCCTACCGTCCCATAGCCACAGAAAAACCCCTTCAAAAGACCTCTTGATTTTTGAGCACTTTGGATAGGGAGTGGAAGCTGAGAGCTCTTACAAACTCTATGATTTTCACTTTTGGATGGTGAAAGAGTGAACCTCCACAAATGAATTTTATCATCTTGAGAGGTGTGAGTTTTGAGTGTCCACATTTTCCATTTCTAAATTTGAGCATGAAAAAATGAATTAGTTTTGTAACATTGTTTCTGTAACAACTTGTGGTGGATTTCAAAATAGATGAGTGAAATAGTCTAAACCTACCCTGATTGGAGAAAACAAAATTTTAATATTTGTTGGTGAGTGAAAATGATTTTGTCATGTTTTTATATTTGTTGCACATGAGGACATGCACAAAACTAAGTGTGGGGGAGTTTATATTGTTAATATTTTCAGGTCTTATTATCTACTCCCTTTACTGATTTTATATGAAATGTGCATAATTTGTGTGAAATATTAATGTTTTTATATTAAGTATAATTTTTGAGCATTTTTAGAAGTAGTCCAATTGAGTCAGTTTACTGTTTTAATACTAACTATCACTATACTGATCCAAATTGTGTGGTTATTGTTTTTTAGGATTCTAATTTCAATATAAAACATTTCATTAGAAGGTACCATGAGCCAATTCTTCCATTTGAAGGGTCATATTGTCCTCACAAACAAGCCCAATGAATCTGTGAACAAATTGGACTAGCCTTGAAGATTGATTTACTGGGCTCAATCCAGAAGTCCAAAAACATTAACTCTCCTCCATAATTCGGGGGACACTACATTTCATCTTGGATAAAAATTTCAAGGCCCAAATCCAAGTACAAGGGGCTCAAATGAAGCTTTGAAGTCCAGCCCACCATTCTGGACGAGAATTACAATCAGTATGGTATGCATGACATATATCATGATGTAAGTATCGAATCGAGCTGATATTTTTCAGTATGAAATAGGAGATATAGGTGGCCGACTTTTTTTAAGAACACATTCGGATTTGAAGGCATCTTCATATTCAAAAACCCTTTCACATTATGGACTTTAAAAAAGACTGGATTGAAATGGACAGTTTTACTTTGTTTAATCAACCGGCCATTACTTTTGATCCTTAAGTCCAAATGACTCCAAATGTTGAGAGTAGTCATAAAATTTTATTATCTAAAACTTTTAAGAAGGAAATTTCTCAAGATTCAGCTATCATGATGTCCATATCTTCAATCCAAGTGTAGGGGTTTTGATGGAATGTAAACAGTCCACTCCTTGGGCTATAAATACTCTCCCCTTCACTCCTTGAGAGGGGTTGGCATTTCAGAAGAGAGGAGAACATATTGGCACGACCAAAGCCTTTCCAAAGGCTTGGGAGGACCTGACATACTCAAGTTTTCACTTGATATACCTTTCCTCCTCTATTTGTTTTCACTTACTTTTGTGTTCTTCATTTTTGTAATTTTGTAAGTCCTTTCTTTTGTAATCCTGTTTTAATGCAAGTTTCTTCTTCAATATCTCTTATTCTACTCCACATTATGTATTTTAATATTAATGTTCTTAAAATAGTTTAAATTCAGTTAAATATCCTTCCATTATTTTTCTTCCACATTCAATCAAAAATCTGTTTTTAATTATCATCATTGTTCGTGTGTGTGTGTTCGATGTACCACTCTTTTCTAATCCCTTTCTTTTTCTTCTATTCTTAATTTATCATCATAATTATTATAACTAGAATATTAAACACCCAAATATCTGAGTAAATATCTCATTGGGGTGAGTCAAAATTTAGGGATGTTAAGTGATTGAGAGTATTTTCTCGATGAGTATTCGTTAATTTAACATTGTGTATGTTGGACTTTATATGTCATGGATTAATGACATGTTTTGTTTAATATGTTGATTAAATGGATTATTGGAACCACAAATACACTATCATAAACAAGTAATGGTAATTATTAGAAACCTATGTTAAGTTACGGCTTGGATTAAAGCTTTAACACTTGGGAATTCCGATCAAAATCATCTTGTGACATGGGTGTTAATTTAATGAAATATAAAGCAAAGCTCAAGGATATCAGAACCTTAACTACCTAAGGATGAAATCACCCCAATATTTATCAATTTGTTAAATCAAACATCATACATAAATTATTTCATAAGCTCTGCAAACAACCCCCCCCCCCCAATCAGAATACAATTAACTAAAAACAAACGACTATTACAAAGTATCATCGCCGAGGATTCGACCTGAGTGCTGCTATACACATTAGCAGAGCACCAGAACTTTGACCGGTCGATAGACGAAAATCGTCCATGCATTTCAATGGGTCACACATTGTTTCCCTTGACCTCAGATCCTTCCCATGTAAATGGATTATATCATCATTTCATGTCCATATAGAAGTGTACGACATGTCAGCTACAGGTGTAGTCTACCTATATTCTAGTACATGGCTTCAGTCTGTGTTTTCCCATGTACCAGTACATAACATAGCTCATGTACCAAATCAAGGCTATGTATATGTAGGGGAGTACACGGTGTGCTCCAACCCAAGTAATCCAACCCACATCTGTGTACTTCCCAAAGTACACACTGAGTCTTTGGGGAGGGGTCACACACACTATCAAGTAGTCACATGTTGTGTGATACTTAAGTATCTTCCAAAACCCTAGCCATTGCCTGGGGGGCACATGGTGTTTAGATCTGGATTAAAAGACATGTAACATGGAAATTTTAGAAACATATATCTGTAATCCAGACGTCTTCTCTATTGATCGTGCCACAAATCTATCCACACCTTTCCAGAAAACTCAATAAATTACCACATATGTGCCTTTAGATCGAAAAATATCAACTTATTGCCATCAAATCTGTTTAAAAAATGGATCTAATAATTTTTAGTCATTGTGGGAAAAAGAACACGAAATAGGGCATCCACCATTATCTAATTCACCTCACTTTCGTCATCGCACCACTATCATGTCATTTCAATCCAAGGTCTACACTTTCAGATCATTATTCAAAGAAATATTTGTGCAATGATCAATTGATCGAGGTTTGTCAAATTGCGCGTCAAAAAAAGAATTTCCATGATGAATGCAGAATTGTGGGAGAAAAGCACAAGAATAATAAAAAGGAACAAGAATAATAAAAATTAACAGACCTCAATCGATGTTAATGTCGATATTGGTTCATTTTTATTAGAAAACAATCATAGAATCAACAATTTAATCATGAAGAAATTATCATAAAATCACCCCCATAATAAACCCATCCCACAAATACACATGATCCTTAGATCAATTTGTTGGTCAATTAATCCATGTTTATTGTAGGAATCAAGAATGGGGAAGAAAACAAATCAAATAACTACCCTACCTCAATTTGTATCAATCTCTGATGAATAATGATGTGGTGTCATTTTCATTGGTGAGATCCTTCGATTCCATCACACATCGATCATTGATCCATGATCTGATTGTTGCTTGCCAATCGGATATCCTCCAATGGATCTAATGGCACTCATAAAATCATAGGGCTATGTGGATATCCAGACAATTCTTCCATAAGTACATATTTAAGTAAGAATAATTAGGTCCCTGTATCACTACATCAATGAAACAAATAAAATAATTTAATTAATTTTTTATTCATTTTACTCCCACAATGTCTTTCCCACAAACGACCCACACTAACCAAGGTTAAGTCAATCCTTGTTTAAAACCCATATTCTGAACTCAATGGTACCCTCAGATTTATTATCTAGGAACCATTTTATAAGTTATTTCACGTTTTCAGGAAAAATTCATGTGAGTACTATTTAATATATTTCATAGATTTCATAGATTTATTATGAGCACATCAGGATTTGGAATCACATTTTTTCATGGTTTCTATTCTCCAAAATAATCCATAAAATATCCAAAAATAATAGATGGAAAATATGAGTCATTACATTCTCCCCACCTTGGAGATTTACGTCCCCAAAAATCCAAAATAAGGGCTACTCAAAGAGATGTTGGTACTGAGCATAAATCCAAGCCTCCCACTCCCATGTGAGCTCCGGTAGATTCATGTACTGCCACCAGAAACGCACTAAAAGAATTTACCACCCAAAAAGAATCCTCACATGTTGATCCTAAATCTCTACTGGGTACTCATAAACGGTATCTCCATACTCGATTTCCAGCTCTCCCTAATCGAAAACATGTGATAGGTCATGCACGTACCTCCTCAGTTGCGATATATGGAAGATGACAGGTAATCAGTCTAAATTTATGGGTAGAGCTAAGTAGTACACCACCTCTCTAACTCTATTTAGTATTTGGAAAGGTCCAATGAATCTCAGAGATATCTGACACCCCAGCCGAATCTTTGTAATTCATGTCAAGGTGAAACCAGTAGGAACACAAGGTCTCCTTACTCAAACTACAAATTCCAACATCATGTCTGAGCATAAGACTTATGATGTCTTTGTCTAGTCCTCATCTTCTCTTGGATGATCTGCACCTTCTCAGTAGTATCTCATACCAAATTTCGGCCCATGTGTTCCGACTCTCCGGGGTTAGTCCAGAAAAGTGGTGAGCTATAGGGAATCTCGTACAAAGCCTAGAATGGTTCCATCCTAATGGTGGAATGGTATCTGTTGTTGTACGCAAACTCCACTAGTGGTAGATGATCCTGCTAACTATGACTAATTTCCAACATGCAAGCTCATAGCATGTCCTCCAGAACTGGAATGGTCTACTCATCTTGGTTGTTAGTGTATGGGTGAAATGTTGTTCTCAAGTATAACTGAATCTCAAACACCTCATGTAGTGCCTTCCACAACTGGGATGTGATGTCAGAATCACGGTTAGAAATAATTTTCAATGGAACTCCATGGATTAGTACCATCACCTGCATGTAGAGGCATCTCAAGCTCTCTACTAAGCTCTTCTTCTGAATTTCTAGGAAGTGGGATGACTTGGTGAGTCCATATATGATCACCTAGATGGCATCGTGTCCCTTGGACATACATGGTAATCCCTCCAGGAAGTCCATGAATATCCCATCCCTCCTTCACTATGGGACCCAGAGGGGTTGAGCTAAAACCACTAGAACTTTTTGCTCACAGCCTTCACTTGCTAACAAGTAAAGCATCGAGAGACAAACTCTGTAACTCTCTTCTTTATAAATGGCCACAAAAACTGACATTAGAGGTCCTGGTATATCTTTGACACACTTGAAGGTGCCTTAAAATGAGATGTATGAAAATCTCTCAAAACCTCCTCTTGTAATGTCATTGATACCATCATTAATCCTTTGAAAATAACAACATGATCTCCACCTTCTGAAAAATCCATCAGGAGCATGTCCAATGGATATTTGAGTATGTAGGGTCTTATAGTCGACATCTCCAAGTTGTGCCTCCTTGAATCACTGCAAAAGTAGAGGGGTAAAAACCATCGACTGGAGTTAAGTTGTTCCATATTCATACACAAATGATAATTTCAATGAGGCCAACTACTTTGATGTCTCTTTTAGAAATTGTGAACAAGATCTTCTGCTGACATCATTTGCTAAAACATTCCCCTTCCTAGGAGTATAAATGATTTTGAAGTCCTAATCCTGGAGGTACTCTAGCCATCACCTCGGTCTCACGTTAAGATCTTTCTGATATAATATGTACTTGATATTCTTTTTATCATAATAGAAGATAAAATATCTCCCATTAGGTAGTGTATCCACATATTTAGTATGAACACAGCTACTACTAACTCAAGATCATGGGTTGTGTAGTTGTGCTCATGTGGTCTCAAATCGCCAGAACCATAAGAAATCACTGCTTGCCTTTACATCATAACACAACCAAGACTGGTTCCTAATGCATCATAAAACACTACATACTCAACACCCTCCTCTAGAAATGTCAATATGGGAGTTTTCATCAAGCTCTACCTAAACTATTGAAAATCCTGCTTCCACCTCTATGTCCATAGGAAAGCATACCCCTTTCAAGTTAAATTTTTCATGGGTGCTGATAATCTATAGATATCAATTATGAATCTTTGAAAATATCCTTATAGCCTACGGAAGATTTTCACTTACTTAATTCTCTTAGGTGGATCCTAAGCTAACAATTCTTTTACCATGGACGAGTCTGCTACCACTACAGCCACTGAGATAACATGTCCCATAAAGTTGAAAAACTAAATCCAAAATTGACATTTTGAGATATTTTTGTAAAGATGGTCCTTTGAGAGTACATCTAAAACCATCCTAAAATCTCTCATGTGCTCTTCCTCGGATGTTGAATACACAAGGATATCATCTATGAAGACTACCATGAACCAATCTAAGAAATCCTGAAATATCATGTTCATGAGTTCCATGATATTTTTTGGGGAATTAATCATGCCAAAGAGAATCACCATATTCTCATAGTGACTGTAGAGACATCTGAATGCTATCATCGGTATATCCTCATCCCGTACTCGAAACTGGTGATAACCTAACCTGTGGCCAACCATTGAGAACCATTTTTCCCCTATCAAATGATCAAAGAGTTCATGAATCCTCGATATTGGATACTTTTTCTTCATTATCACCATATTCAGGCTTCATTATTCCACACACAACCTCAAGATCCCATCTAACTTCTTAGAAAAAAAATCGTGGTTTCCCGGGGTGAAATAATGGGCCTAACGAATCCCTTATTTTACATGTCCTCCAACTAAACCCTCATTTTTTCAATTCCTACAAGAGCCATCTTATATTTTAGAGAAGATATATATTCCATCCTAGGGTGTAGATCAATTCAGAAATCTATCTCTCAGTGGGTAGGTAATCCTAGAACATCCTCAGTGAAGATGTCTGCATACACCTCCACCAGGGTAGGAAACTAGGAACTCAAAACATCCATTGCACCAAGGATTAGGCTATCCAAATAATTAGTAATTTTCATCACCCTTATATGAAAGGGTCCACAGTATACTCTCTTGGTTTCCTTTTTACTGAAAAAGGAGAAACTTGTTCCTTCACTACGAACACATCGCATCCTATGCCAAAAATAGTCAATCCGGGCATTAACTATAGATAATCATTCCATACCAAGAATGACTCCATAAGGGATCAACGTCACAACCAAGAGATTCCAATAGAAACTCTCACTATTAAGAGTTATATCACACTATTAGAAAAAGTGTGTGATCACTATGTCATCTCCAATATGATTCTCAAAGCGTAATTGTCGATCCAAGGGATCAACATGAATATCTAAGTCTTGTACAAGGTATGTGGAAAGAAATGAATGTATAGAACATGTGTCTAACAATACTATAACTAAGGTTGAAAATACACATATCGTACCTCAAATCACTCTCAGAGCCTCTGGGTCATAAGCTTCGACCGCCTTCATATGTCCCTGCCCCTGTCCTCCAGCTCTCTAAGCCTAGTGTAGAGCACATTGGGGTTGTGGTGGTAATAGTTCAAAGCAACTAATGCCTCGTGCTGCTCTCCCATATACTCTACCGTGTCTTTCACCCAGTGGACCTTCCTAATCATGTTATTCTATCTAACTTATTGGACCATATATGGTCTCTCCATCATCTATACGAAGGATTGGACAATCTCTAGTATGATTTATCATTTCGTTACATGAGTAGAACCACCTCTCTCTATGATGATTGGACCCACAATATGATCCCTGAACTGTACATCATCCATCATGGGACCAACTCCTAAAACGTATCACATGTCTTGGTCCATAATACTAACAGTATCTCCTTACTTCCAAGTTATCTGCTCCTAATTTCCCACTTCCATCAACCACTAGCTATATATTCTCAGCCAAGAAACTCTCTAACAAAAAATCTTGTTTTGGCACCCCAACATATAAAGGAATGCATAGAGGGATAACATTGTCACATATTTCTCTATGCATACCTAGATTGAAGTTTTTATCCCTAAAGAACTGATCCTGAACCATATCCATCGAGTACCTAGAGAGATTGGTAAACCTTGATGAATACTCAACTACTGTCATGTTGCCCTGCTGGAGATGCAGAAGCTCTTTAATGTGTACAACTCTTATCATAACTAGATATAACTCCTCTTGGAAGATACGTTCAAGATATAACAAAATTCAAGTCTCCTCATCATAATACTGGGTAATTATACCCCACAATTTCCCTACTTAGCCATGAAGAAGGCTCGCCTCCATGACCACTATCTGATCTTATGGTGTCTTGACTAGACAGAAAACTCAGGTCACCTCCACAAGCTAGTCCTCAGCTGCCAGTGGTTTGGGATCACCTCTAAACCAAAGAGGTATCAATCTATTAAACTCATGAAGCATGATCAGCATGTGCACTTCATCTATTGGTATTGTAGGTACCTTGTGTTTCTCCATAGGTGGAGGTATAGCTGGTGCACCACCAGGAGGTAACACCTCTAGAACTAGTCCCTATATCGATGCATCATCATTGAGGGTATCATCCTCATGATCCTGATGTTGAGTCCTAGATGGTATACATTGTAGAGGAATCCTAAAATAAACAATATGTACCATGGTCAATGATTATATCTGGACAAATGACTCACAAAGGACATGGAAACCACAACCCATTCTTATATGACGCATGTACCATTTTGTCCCTAAAACCAATATTCTCATTAACTCAGTCGAAAATAAGGTGATTAGAGTCTTGTCAAATGGATATGTTGGATACTACCCCAATAATGGATTTTTTGTCCTAAAATATGAACGTTAAACACTTAACACTATTTCCTCAAACAAATATCAGAGACGCTTGGTTCTAAGGTAGAATCGACCAGCTCTAATACCACTCTATCAAGACCTATCCTAGTAGGTCTCTTGTCATGACTCCCCAATCCCAACAACAATAGTCCATGGGTTGTAAACTAGCACTGAGTAGGAATATCACTAACATGGGAGGCCTTAGCTTATGTACCTATACACATGCACACGTCTCCAAGCTTTTACAATGCTAAAATGTAAAAAAACTTAACAAAGATGCATGAATAAATCTAAATCCCATATCTAGAGTACGATATGAAGTATAGTAAAGTAAATAGGTTCGAATAAAAGACCACCCCAAAGAGTAAAAAACACAAGTCCAGCCTGAAAGTAAGTATTGGGGACTGCTATCAAAAATCTATAGGAACACACCTTGGACTGTTTGATCTCACTAAGCACTGTCTGGTCCTAGTCCAACTAGGACTCTATCAAAAGTTCAGTCGTCTACAGAATACATGACACATTTGGGAAATGATCATGTAGGGGTGAGTATAAAAATGATCATTATGACATCCCTAAACCATAAATAATACGAAAAAGTAAATACAATCATCTCTATACAGGTATATGACTATAGTATATATAATAAGAATATCCAGATATACTCAAAAAAGATGTATAGTATAAAGGTAAGTCACAAATGTTGTATACCAGCCTATGATTATAGCTCAAATATTCCACATAACACTCATATGGTAGAACACACTCGGAAGTTTGATATCACTAATGGCATCTACCGAGATATGATACACAGATGAGGGTCACTCCCAAGTCCATGGCACGATACCAACAAACTCAATCAAGATTAGGCCACTAAGTAGAGGATCAGTACATGTGTACTATTTGTCACGATGATACCAAGAACTCCACCTAGGTCGTGAAGATGAATAGAGGATCTCACTCTAGGCCTCTTAGTGGGATTCCAATGATTCTAACAAAGAAGTTCTTCTAAAGGGATCATTGTCCTAGGAGTAGGAGGTGATTTCATACTAAACTTTAGGGACACAATAATGGTAACATACCCAAACAAAACATTTCTAAGATACTAAGGAAAATGGATCTAAGAAATGTATAAAAGAGTATACTATGTGTATTAGGGATCACACACCATGTCCCATGACCCCAGGTCTTTCCCGTGTTAATGACCCATGTCATCATATTGTGTTATTGTAGAAGTACATAGCGTGTTGTATTCCCATGTAGTCTACCAGTGTGCCAGTACATGGCTTTATCCTTTGTACATGTTCACATGTATCAGTACATGACTTAGATCGTGTACCTATTCTAGGTCGTGTCTGTGTGGGGGAGTACATGGAGTGCTCCAAGATGTGTTCTCCAACCCATATATGTGTACAGCCTGAAGTACACGTCAAGTCTCCATGGAGGGGTCACATTTTTTGTGACCAAGTCATAGACTGTGTGATACTTAAGCATCACCCAAAACCCTAGGCACCACCTAGGTAGGTAAATACGGTGTTTAGATTTGGATTATTTGTTGTGTAACTTAAAAATTTAAAAAAAAATACAGATATGTAATCCATTATTCTTCTCTGTTTATCAAGACATAAATACATCCATGAATTGCCAAAAACTCAAGGAACTACCTCGTCGAAGCCTTTCCATCGACAAAAATCAAGATCTAGTCATCAAATTCATTTGGAAATTGGATTTAAGTGTCATTCTTCATTGCGCACTAAAGAACGCTGAAGAATATGAAATCGGGTATCCATCATCATCAGATTTTCCTTGCTTACATCAATACACCACCATCATGTTGTGTTGATCCTCAATCTAAAATTTCATATCTTTGTGAAAATAAATGTGTGTAAAATAATCGATTGATTGAGATATGTCAAACTGTGGGCCAAACAATGGATGCCCATGATGACCGTTGAATTGGGAGAGAAAATCACAAGAATAATCAAGAGGAACTAACCTCGATCAATGTTCATAAAAATATAAGTTTATTTCTCTTAGAATAACAGTTGAAGAATCAATAATTTAGTCATAAAGAAATTCTCCCAAAATCACCTTGTAATAAACTCGTCAGGAAAATATGAATGATCCAAAGATCAATCTATTGGTTGATTAATTTGTGTTCGTAATATAAATCATGAATGGGAAATAAAATAAATCAAACAAATTTCTGACCTTGATTTGGATCAATCACTAATGAATAATGATGTGGTGTCGTTTTCATTAGCAATATCCTTTGATTTTGTTGTGCATCAATCATCGATCCATGATTCGGTTGTCGTTTTCCAATGGGATATCCTCTAATGGATCCAATGACTCTTATCAAATCATAGGGTTAGGTGGATAACCCTACAATTATTCTATAAGTACATATTTAAATAAATAGAATTAGGTTGATGTATAATTGTGTTAGAAAAAAATTATTTAATTCTTTTATTCTTTTTACGCCTATCATAGATTTTCTAAAAATAACCCACACTGACAAAGGTTAAGTCATTACTTAGGTAAAACATGCATTCTAAACTAAATGGTTCCCTCAAATTTTTGATCTAGGAACTTGTTTAGAAGTTGTTTTACTTTTTTAGTAAAACTTCATGTGCGTGTTGTTTAATATATTTAATATATTTCAAACATATATTCCAGGTGCAATGGGCCTTGTAATCACATGTCGTATCAATTCCTGGTCTCAAAAATAATCCATACAATATCCAAAAATAATACATGGATATTATGTATCATTACACAACCTACTAACAAGCACCTGGTTGGTTCCAAAAAAATACATTGTGTGCTCCTTGTGCACCCAAAACCTGAAATTCCATTAATAAAGGCCATACCAAAATGAAAATCACCTCGTTCATGCCCATATCATACCTCTAACAATCTTCAGGTCCCCATTATTCTCTATACCTGGATGCTTCACTGCATGAACCTACCCTGAATCTTGACTACTTGGGGACAAGACTCCCTACAGTGATGCACCAGCCACATGCCACTGACCCTACTTCTAGGTCCCACTATCTATGACGCGACCTCTGTGTGTACCTGAATCCTATCCAATAGCTACTGGTACTACTCTCAATCTAACCTCATATGCATGAGTCAGCCCCAATACTGGGATACAAGTTTCCCAAGAAGGATTCCTACAGAATCTATCAAGATTGCCTACCTAGCCGCATGCTCGGCACTCCTTCAGTGCCCGATCACACGACATCTTCACATATCCCAGCTACCCACACTATAATCACACCATCAAAGACCCACTCTTCAATGGTCTACTCAAGTATCAGGCTTAAACTCCCTTTTGAGACTCACCATAGCCATACTTCTTACTACCTAAAGAATCACCACTGCAAACACATGATGTCATCACCAGAATCGAAAATGACTAGTTCCTAAAATTTCCATTTTTTCTCAATATCTGATTCACCACCTAGGAGAATGAGGATAGCCTGAATATATTTACCTACACCCTGATGGTGTTCTATAAACCATCCTTGATATACCTCAACCTCGAGGTGTCATCGCCCGCAATACCGAGGGCAAAAAAAGACAAGTCTATGAAAATAACTACATAGTTCATAAAGGAAACGTCTCTATGCTAAAGGTTCAAGAACTCTATAGATATTTCTAACCTCCATTTATCATGGAATAATTTCTTAAAGAAACTAGACTCAAAATCATTCTATGTTGGTCCCTCATGTCTACCTACCTGAACTTGTACGTCCCACCAGTGCCATTCTAGCCTTATGAGCAAGTAGGTAGCAACTTCACCCTCCGATATGGGGTTGTCTCAAGATGATAAAAAATGTTCTGAATTGCCTATATCTAGTTCTCATCCACCTATGGTCCACCCTCACCCATAAATATTGTTTGGTGTTGTGACTAGAACTCTTGAGTTAGGTATGACATCGATGGATTAGCTCTCTGAGCTCCCCAATCAATCCCCTAGTTGACATGAATAAAGATCATTCTGAGTTACTCATCAATCCATGGACCAAAATTTTTCATATTTGGTGTTTGTTCTACTAGTACTGGATCATTACCTGTGCCTATACCTACAACTCATGTTCATCTCGACCCTCTGGGGCCTCATCTCGAACCTTAGGGGTCTCAACCTATGCACACTCCTATAACACTAAATCATCACCCTCATGATGCTCTACTAGAGCCCGTCTAGGTGGAATCCCACTGAATATCAATACCATGGTTTGTTATCAATAATAACATATATATATATATATATATATAACACATATCGGTAAAGTTGTAACAAGAACTGCAATCTCACTAGCCTTACACTCCCCCGTTGTAACCATGTCATGCGACATATGACCTCATGGAACCTTACCTACCCATATCAGATCTAGGTATCACATATAAATCTGGACTTTTGGCCCCTCTCCTTCCCATAACATGTATGGACATCACATGTAACCCGAGGTAGCTAAGTAGAATTATAAAAAAGAGTAACTATGCTATAAAACACTATTTAGCTTCCTTTGTTAACACTTTAGACAGATCATCCCTGTCATATTCCATTTCTTCTTCTATCATATCTATTCCCATACATATATATCAAATATCATATATCATCACACATAGATTTCATTGGAACCACATGCCAAGGTTGTCTTAGTAGAACGCCACCAAAAAAAGGCTAAGTAGGAAAACACAATTTATCTTTTTTTATTGACACTTTAAAAAAAGCATATCCTGTTAGCACATTCCAAGTTCCCAATGTTGATCATGATTATTTGTTCATGGCCCATTTATATATTTAATTCATCCTATGTTCCTATAAATAAATCATAAAGAATCATCCATTTCCATATTGACCCAAGGGTCTGTATATCCTCCCTTTTTGTAGAACGCTAAGCGTTACATATCATAACATATAATAATCACACCCAAGTTCACCACTAGAGGTAAAAATAATATCTACTATAAAATCACATAGTAGAACATCAATTCCCCACCCCTGGAAACTTTTTTTATCCCTCAAGCATGGGGCTGTAGGAACCCAAACACAATATATATACCATGTCCCAAATACATCCTAGTATGTTGTCTACTATAACCAAAATATCGAGAACCAAGACTAGTAAAATGAACCCCTATTGTAACATTTATATTACCCCAACACTTGTTTCCACCCAAAAAGTTCTCAGGGTTGGTTGACCACTAGGCCTTAGGCATGACTCCCCATATGCTAAAGGATGTTGACTAGAAATAAGGGTGTAAAGAGGTGATATTGAGGATACTATACCTGTTGATGAAGATAATAATAATGGTCTATATAAAAATAACATAGTCGAATAAAAGACCATAAAACAACTGGAATAGTAACCTGCTATAGCAGAAGCACAAACAGACAGTATAAATAATAATCAATATGCTCAAGCACACCATTTGAAGAATAAAATACCATTTGTATCTACTAAAGAAACATTATAAAATTTTAAAAACATGCATACAAGTCATTTAATACAAGACAATAAGTTTAAAGGGTCTCCTGAACTCATTACGTATATATAATAATCATTTTTATACAAAAGAAAACTCAAAGGATAAACTCCATATGATAGAAGAACCTCCAAGTTCCCTTTCCATCCATCCCATGATAAAGGTCCAACATGATCACTAAGGTCTATATCTGGAGCCTGAACCCTTACCTAATTACAAAATCATAAATTATACACATGTATCGAAGGTTCCATGTTGGGCATGAGAATAAATCTCAATAGGCCACCACCAACATGTGTATATCTTATATCTCTGATAAATCAGGTGTATCTAAAAATATGTAAAAAGGTATTGTACACATGTAAAAATGAATACTCACTTCCCTTATACACAGTATCCATAAGGAATCAATCACATAATTCATATATTTCTATTATAACAATAGTTTCAAGGATCATTAGAATAAATCCAAATGCATCCTTTGATGAGAATCATCCATGGTGAACCCTCTTGTTCCACCTCTAAAATAGTCACTTGGAACCTCATGCCATCAAACATGTACTAACATCCAAAAGGCACACCCAAATAATGAGAACCTGGCCCCTTGGACCCCTTCTCAAATTCTCTCATCAACTTGAAGCTCGAATTTATAAGGCACGGTGATGTATGTCCTCCAAATAATAACACCATTAGCTCAACAACCAAGATCCTGAGGAATGGTGATATCCTTCCTCTCAAATATTATTGCCCAACTATCTCAATATATGGCAAGCCTAATCCCCCAAATGATGGTCTCGACACCATCAATTGATGGCTCCTTTCCATCCATATGGCTTTCTATGATAGGAACCTATAACATCACTGATGGCCACCACCATCCTAAGCCGCAACTAATGGAGGCCTCTACCCATGTGAGTGGTCAACGCCACCTCATCATCTGAATGTTATATGTGTACACATGACTCCAATGGTTCATTGGCTAATCACGGTGATTGGAATTCACCAAAAAAAGTACCTAAGACACATCATCCTGGAACCTCATGCCTCTGTTATCATATCACACTTCTTTATGGTCAACACCATCTCAAATCACCCAGTCCATTCCCAAAACATGATAATATTTGTGGCTCAATATGATGACCATGTCTCCCAACCAATGATCAAAATCACTCATAGAAACCTATCCGCTCCCAAATTGATGAATTATATCACCTCATATAGATGGTCAACACCATCTCAGTCTGTAGTCCACACTTTTCATGTTCCCATGGAACACATCACATTTAATATAATAATTTAATTTAATAAAATAAAAACCTAGGCCTAATCTGCTGAAGGTTCAAAGACACTCACCATGCTTAAAATATTATAATCTTGGATGAGTATTCCCATAGACATACCATGTGATCAATTTAATAATTAAAATGAAAGAATTAAAATTATTAGTGTCTCTCTTGGATAACCCAACAAAACACTCAAGAATGCACCACCAAAACATGATCAAAATCAAAGAGAAATCTATGAACCACCTACCTCGTGTTAGTAGATTATTTCTCATTAAATATCATCCTCTAACTCAATCCTAATCATGAAAAATATTTCATGGATTTAGCGCACCGTATGGGGAGAGTAAATAAGAATATAATTAAGGGGATTCAATAGTATACCACTAAGCATCAAATGAGATATACAGAGATAAGATCGAATCTCGTATGGAGAATAATGAAATAATCTTAGGTTATAGGGGGAGATTCATGCAATCTCTTAGGTGTTTCCCCCTTATTTATGTGGAGTAGAAAAGAAATGAGTGGGCTAAGTCCCCCAACTCTTATTTTTAAAAAACATTCCCCATAACATACACGAAATGTAAATTATTCACATCATGTATTGTTTTCAGGATGTGCAACCCAGTTTTAGATCATGAATTCCTCAGGTAGACCCCCTAGTCCTTAACACCATTATGCACATCATGTAAACTACTTACATGTCATATAGGTGTTGCACAGTTGGTTTTTATGGTTGTAGATATTTTTAATAGCTCGTGCCCTTTTTCCTTTGTTCATTATTTACCTAAACACCCAAGACATCCACCAGAACATAAACCACACCTAAAACAAGTTCTTGGGTCAAAAGAACTCGAATAATGAGGTTCCAAATATAAAAAAAGGTTTGGACCGACCCCCAAACTCAAAATCTCACATTTACATAAAAAAACAACCAATTCCAAAATCCCTGGATGTTACTACATACTAGGGGTTATAATAATTATTAAAGGATTAAAAGGAATTTTATTTGAATGAAATATAATTTGGAAATAAAATATATAAATACTGGGTGATTCGTGGACCACATATGCATTCATGAAAGCATGATTCAAGTTATGGTTACAATTGAGACCCTCGATCGTCACTATCATCATGTGGCATTCTTCACCACTATACAAGTTGATGATTTGGAAGAGAAAACATGGGATTATGGTATTGATTTTAGAGACCATGATCATCCTATCAAGGCATTTCAATGAAATTTTGTAAGGACATTTTTTCTTAACAAGAAGGTAAGGAGACTCTATATTAGTCATGGGAAAAGACTCTTGAATGAAGAAATGATTATGTGTTGGATATTTTTTGTGAAGTTGTACAAGAATTCATATTTTTGGATTATCTAGTGGGATAGTTTGATCTATTGGTACTTTGATCATTGGTGTATTGTTTTGTATTAGAATGTAATAAAATATGATTAATTTATGTCATAAGTTCTGGATGAGTGGTCACTTAGTTATTTTCTTTAGGAATTTAAGTTTGAAATTTTTCCATCAAAAAAATAAACATACCTTGTTTTTTAAAATTTCTTATTGTAGACTGTAACTATTTCAAATAACTCTTTCAAAATAATGAATCTAAAATTATATTTATTAATATGATAAAATTGTGAAAAATAAATATAAACATTTGTCTTCAGTTGCTCTGTTTCTCATGAAATTAATTTCACTTTCCACTAATGTCAAAAAAAAATTAGAAAACAAGTTCTATTTGTGGAAAAAATAACATGTAAATATAAAAATTAGAAAGTATGAGAATGATAAAAGATAAGGATATCATTGGAAAAAAAATTTAAATCTTTTAATGTAAAAAAAACTAAATAATTATTCATTATAGTTTGACAGCATATTCCTCCTTATAGTGAGATTTTGAGTTCTAAAAACAAAAAATAGGAGCCTTAAAAATTCATACATAAAACTATATCAACACTAGAAAAAATATAAGTAAAAATTTAAATATTTAATTATTTTTTTCTAATATAAATAAAATCAACAAAAAATATACCTTTATATGGTTCTTTCTGACCAATAGTTGCATATTTTCATATGTTGTTAAAAGAATAATCTCTTTGGATGAAAAATCCAAAATATTAACCAATCAGTCACATGATAGTCTATTAATTTCTATTTTTATCCTACAAATTCATGACTCATATTGTCTAATATATAATGTGTATATAGAAATAGTAATGAAAATGGTGGAATAAAGTTTGGAAGTAGGTCATATGTCAAATTATCTATCCATTTAGCTATATTTTTAGCACCAGTTGGATAGTATAAATGAAAGGGTGACAATAAACTAAAAAATAATAACATACTAATATAAAATTAGATAAATTAGAGTTTTCTATGAATATGATAATTTCCCCACTTGTTTCTTCTCATTAAACACTATATTTTTGCACCAATTGAATAAAATGGAAAAGTATACAAAGAGAATTGATGCTTACAAGTATGGAGGTCCGACTCAAATAATTATAGTGGATTTAGAGAATCATGCAATTAGAAACCAAAAATCTCCAAGAAAACCAATAAAAACCCATAAAACTAATTTCATCTGAATTTCATTAAATCCCATACATTGTTTCAATTAAAATTCCATAATCCCATGATTTCAAAATAATTAAAACATGAATAGAAAATGAAAATACCTTATAAGAGGCTCAATCAACGACTAATTGAATAATAAATAGGTTTATGTCAAGATACTCTTGATACCTAATATTTATAGATAAAATTGGAAAAAATCAATTGATCATTGGTAAATATGGGGTGTAGGTGATGTTGAAGAATCGAGGGGGTGTGGTTGTGGGTGTGGGAAATATTGATGAACTGTGTCTTTCAGTGTAGGAAGAAATCATTGGTCTGGGGGGGAACCGGTGGGAGACAACGATGTGGGAAGAGGGGAGGAATGAGGTATGTTCATGGATTTAGTAGGTAATGTGTTCATCATTTTATTTTTATGGTTTGATTATTTAATTTTATTTATTTTTTTATATATTCAATTTCATTATTTTGAAATGTATTTAACATATAATTTTAATTATATTACAAATATAATATATGTTGAATCAAATGTGGAATTTATTCCAAATATCGTCAATATTTACTTCTTATTAAAAAATATGTTATTAAATTTTAAGTTAGTCTTTAATTAGATTTAATTTTTGTTAATAACAATATACATTTTTTAGTAAACGAATAACTAATTTTTGAAAATATTTTTTTTGTTAAATTACTTGTTGGTATTGAATAAATAATGGCTACAAATTTTTATGTTTAAGAAAATTACTAGTAATAATGATTACTTATTAAATGTTTATTTGTTGGTAAAATAAATTTTCATATTAATATGATAAAGTAACAATTAACTTTTGGTAAATTATTTGTTGGTATTAAACAATTAATTGTAACGCCTCGACCCTAGAATACTAGAGCCGGTGCATTATTGTATTACATTGGCATGATTATAAAAAATAAAATCCTAGGGGACTGAATAGTTTTATAGTTTTGGAAATCTATATTACATACATGATACACATAATACATTGGGAAAATAAAATAAATCATAATAAAAGTAAAAGTCTAGTATCCTTGAAACTCAATCAAAGGATTTCACTTCATAGCCCAGGGAAAGTAAACATAATAAGGGAGATATCAAATGCTCAGTAAAGGAAAGTAAAGTGGAAGAAATAATTAATTGATGGGAATAAATTAACACATAAAGGTAAATAAATAATAACACATTCCTTTCAAATAATTGGATAAGGCATAATAAATATGGAAAGGTAAAAAATTGAAACACATTCTATAACACCCGAGATTTTTATGAGTAATATTTTGTTCAAAGGAATCTTTCACTACACACTTACTTGTCTTACTTTACACGCAATCGCGACCTTCCTCGATAGCTTGCGTCGTACGCAATACCGAGTTTCACTAAACAACGATATGCTATTAAAATATTATTAAAACTAGCCGTTATGAATAGTAATAACCACTTTTTGAAATTTTATAAATTTTATTTTTCAAAATGGACTTCATTTTTGGATTCGGAATACCGAAATTAGCCTAGGGTGAAATTTTGGTATTTTTCTGAAAACTTTCAATTTTTGATGAATAGTGAAACCACTAAGTGGTAGGTTAAAAACTAAATTTTGCATAAAACTTAATTTTACCGCTTCTGTGAATGGAATTTTGAAACTCCTACAGACACGGTTGATATCAGTAAGTAAAATGTGGTTCAATGAGATAAAAATAATTTTTTGGTGAATAGTAACTTTTTACTTTTTTTACCGCGGTTAATAGTAAATAGGGTAACTAAGGGTAAATATGATATTACTATTACCCTAACACATGTCCTAATTCTATTGGATAAGTGTAATTCGACCAAAAACAACCTTATGAATAAAATATGACCATTTAGGCCCACTTGAGTTAGATTAGGACATTTATTATTAATTTATTTAAAGAAGGGTTAAAATAGTTAAAATCAAAGTTTAATAAGTAAATAATTTTTAATATGGGGTTATGCATAAGATAAATTCGACAATAAATATTCATTAGAAATATAAAAAGATTTCCTACATAATGGTATTTTATTTATAATTTTTAGACATTAAATAATTTAATTTAATTATGACACAACGATGATGCAGTAATTATCTTATTTATGAAATATTGACATAATTGATGTTATAAACACCAAAATAAATGTAATTTGAGACTTTTTATGAATTCCACTAATTTTCTAGGTTACTATGATATATTAGTGTTGATTTAATCAACTTGTTTCGAACATATAATTCTGTTATGACTTTCACAAAAATCATATATCAAATAGTGTCAAAATTGACACAAAATAGTTTTTAAATCAAATATTATATTATTAATTGTTATTTTATTCCTAAAAATCTAAGGTTCGGAAAAATGAATTAGATAAGGATATATATATTAATAATAAACAATTTGGGGTTCGTTTGGCATGTTATAGTAAGTGTATTAACCGTATAGTGAAAGAAAACAAAAAGACATGGTAAAAGTTAAATTATTTAACTTAGAGTTAAATCTAATTGATAAGGTTAAAATAATACCCTACACTTGTATAAATCCTATTGGTTGATAGGATTTCGACCCATCCCCACTTTATCTTCGAAATAAGACCATTTGGAACCATTATAAACCAATTTTGACTTTAATATAAAATAATATTTTGAGATATTCCTAAGGTGCCCCTCTCCTCCCTTATAAAAGGGCACCTCCTCCCCCTCCTCCTCACACCAATTTGAGCACTCAAGCTCGGACAACCCCTGCCATTTTCTCCTCTCCACTTCCCTAGAATAATCCTAGAGGTCCTGGTCTTCTTCAAAGACCAATCTTAGTTCCCTAAGTGGAGGATTCAAAGAAGCGTTCCAAAGAAGAGGAGCTTCGGACACGTAGAAAGCAAATCAGACCTAAGGTAAGGGAATATATCACAATTTCATTTTATCCGAGATTGTTTATACTTTGGTATTTACTGGGGTGTATTTTATCATCCACATCCATGTTTCCTCAATATGTAATATTATTTCCATCCATGTACAATTGTTTAAATCCAATTTTACCCTTCGGTGAGTTTTTAGTAAAAGATATAAAAGGAATCTTTAGTCATTTTTCATACGAGGTACTTTTTGACTTTTTCGACAAAAGTACGAAGAATGTTTTTTTAACTTATACGGCATGAATGGATTTTTAAAACATTATTTCAAAGAAGCATCCATTACAAGTTTTCAAGTTTATTTTTAATCAACTTCTTTTAGTTTAAAGTTGTATGACATGTTATGAAAGGAAAAATGTTTTTGAAGTAGAAAGGATATTTTCCTCAAGAATGGAGTTCAAGTATTTTATCAAAATTATTTTACATCTAAGATAATAAAAGGGTTCTGTTTTTATCCCTATTATTACATGGATTTGATTATGTTGTGATGGAAATATTTTTATTAATTCCTTTATCTTATATGAATTGTTTTATGATGTCATGTTGTTTAAGAATCCCATTTTTATTACATGGGTTACGCTATGATGTATGGTTTATGATTATGTGGCACACATAAGAAAGGATTCATTATAAGATGGGTGGGACCTATATCTCCCTCCAATTCATTGGGTAAAGATTTTATATCTCATGAGATAGACATGGCTGGAACGGTAGGTTATACCGGTTCAGTGAAACAGGACTGGAACGAGGGTGACTTGGTTAAGAAAGGGACTTTGTCCACAAATATAGTCTTGGAAATGAGTCATGACTAACAAGAAATGATTTTCCATGATTATGTGTGCATGCCACAAAGTTTCAAGTTTTATGTTATGATTATGGGGATCTCATTTTCACTTCTATGATTTGTTCCATGTTAAGATATTATGACCTCTTTGCAGGTTATGATTTTCAAAAAGATATGATATAATTTTTATTTCCTTTATTTTCCCTTGCTGAGCATTTGAGCTCACCCTTTTATGTTTTATTTTCCACAGGTCAGGAAGATGGATATTAAGTAGAATATGCTAAAAGGGACCCTAGATATGATGAAATAAATGGGATACACTGTAAAAGATTTATGAACCAATTGTTTATGTTTCCCAGTTTCTAAAGACACTATACCTATATGATCCTTTGTGGTTTTGTCATATGTTGTAATAAGTGTGCTTCAATTTTGAAGTATTAACAATGTATGTAAAGTATGGTTCGTTATAGTTGGTATCAGAGGAAAGGTATAGTCAACCTTTGGAAACTTGGATGTGAAAGCCTTAGTAAGAACCCTAAGGATAAGTCTAAGCATAGAACACAATCTTAGTGTTTTAGAAATGGCCATGAATACCCTAGGATAAGACCTTAAGTGTGAAATTTTATCCTTTATTATGTGGTTTTCCTATTATAATTATTGTTGCTCACACTATTTTTCTTGGTTTTAGTCAATGGATGGAACCCGAAGGAACCGTGTTAATGCGGAATGCGATGGGAAATGCAATGATTGTCCCCCTGAGCAACCAAACGATATGGGAGCTAGAATGCAAAATCTTTTAGCCATGCTCACACAACTTTCTCAAGCTATGAATCATGTAGGACTTCCAAATGAGCAAAGGAAGGAGCAACATTCTGTTGAATCCTTCATGAGGCAGCGTCCACCTTCTTTCAGCGGGTCTACTGATCCATTAGTTGCTGAACAATGGATTAGTACTACTGAAAAGATATTTTCAGTTCTTCAATGTTCTGAACATGATAAAGTCATCCTAGCAGTGTATCGTTTGGAAGGAGATGATGATCAATGGTGGAATCTTATTAAGAATATGAGTCAAAGGGATGAAATTGAGTCTATGGAATGGGACGAGTTCAAGAACTTATTTTTCAATAAGTACTTCCCTCGTATTCTCCAAACAAAGATGGAGAAAGAGTTTCTTGAACTGAAGCAAAGGGATGATTAATCTGTTGGTACCTATGAAGCAAATTTTACAAGACTTGAAAGGTATGATTCTGGTATTATTATCCAACCTGAGAGTAAGATCGATCGATTCTTTAGTGGCTTAAAACCAAGTCTTCGAAGGGTGTTAGCCATAAGGGACTTCAATAGCTATGAGGAAATTGTTCGATGTGCTCTCAAAGTCGAGATGGAGATTGGAGTAACCCATCAGTCACATGGGTTTGATAAGAAGAGGAAGATGGAATTCAAAGGAAAATCTAAAGAGAACACTGAAAAGAAGATGATCTTTCCCTTATGCTCAAAGTGTGGAAAGAAACATAGAGGGAGTTGTCTTAAAGGGACAAGTAAATGTTTCAAATGTGGAAAGGAAGGTCATCGGGCATTTGAATGCCGCGATAATGGGAAGAAGATGTCTAATGATGCAAACAAAGGAAGGGATACACAGAATGAACCTACTACACTTCAATGTTTCAAGTGCAAGTAGATGGGGCATTATGCCAATCAATACCCAAATCCAAGGGTTGATGATGATGGTCGACGTCAACAAAATCTTAAGGCTAAAGACAAAGGAAAGTCACATGCAATTTCTTGAAGGACCTCGGGACACCCTGAGAGGGGAGGGGTGAATCAGGGTGGCAACTTTTTCTTCTTAAAGTTGTGGATCTTGTTCCCACGTTGGCAGGAACTTCTTAAACCTGTATGAAGGATATGATCAGCAATTAAACATTCACATGCAGAGAGATGACACAACAATTTTTACTTGGTTCACCACTAAGGACTACGTCCAAGGAGCATACGCCGACAGATTGTCGGTCGTACCTAAATCCACTATGCTTCACTAGCTGCAGATACAAAAGTTCGGGTACAGACACTCTATCCCAGGCTCACTGCCTTTACATAAGGTTTAGGGATAGCTCACTGCTTCCCTCGGGTCACTCCCGTTGACTCCCTCTGGCTCACTACCGTTGGTGAAGTCTCACTCAGTTTATAGACGTGAAGGTCTCTTCAATAAATTTGCATTGAAGTCTTTGCCTCTGCTCAGCACGAGACTCTGCTTGCATCGAAGTCCGGAAGAGATGCACTAGAACGCACAGAACCACTGAACTGGATAACCAAAACGTGCAGACAAACCTTACTGAGAAATATGCGAAACATCAACCATTTGCGCGCAAAATCATCCTATTGCGCGCAACATTTTCTTTTGGTGCGGAAAAAATATTTCGCGCAAAAATCCCCTTTTTCGCGCAACTCCAAATATTTCGCGCAAGCTCCTTTATGCGATCCTTTTCACGCATCAGACCTCGGATCTTCTCTAAGTCTTCCAACCAACCAAATGAAGGGGGTCACCTCATATTTATAGGCGACTGAGACCACTGCGCGCAAAATCCCCTTCGGCGCGGAAAAACTCTCATCTGGCGCGTAATCTTCCGCCCAGCTTATGTATTTCGCGCACAACCCTTATTTTCCGCGCAGCCCATGCCTTTGCCATCTTTCACCAAACTGATTCTGAAACAGCATTTGCGCGAAAAAACTATTTCGCGCATCCCGCTGTTTTCCGCGCCCAACATAAGTATTTCGCGCACATCCCTGATTTTCCGCGCAGCCCATGCCTTTGCCATTTTTCACCTCTCTGAATTCGAAACACTGTTTGCGCGAAAAACTATTTCGCGCATCCCGCTGTTTTCCGCGCCTAACTTAAGTTTTTCGCGCAAGCCTCTTATATTTCGCGCACCACTTCCTTTTTCTGCGAATCTCCTTTTGCAGACAATCCATGTCTTCATTTTCCGATTTTGAGGCCCAAAAATTTGGCAAACACTGGGAAACAGCGCCACCTTCAAAACTGTTGTCTGCTTGAACTGTATGATCACTTTGCTGGAACACATTCGGAAATTCCACTGAGGATTGACAACAAACACAAACCATACACCAAATCATGCTTTGAAGAACCTGGTTCCAACAATCTCCCCCTTTGGGTTTGTTGGCAATCAGAATAAATTCAATAGATCTCCAACCATGAGCAAATCCAAAACGCAAGAATCAACTCAGCCAACACTCTAAGTCTACGTGAGCAATGCTCGGTGTAGAAAACAAGAGAGGAAGCTTGAATTGGGTCTTAGTGTGTTGAAATTCTCCATGACGCCCGATGTTATCCTTATTAAACTTCTCATCACAATCTTACACTTCCATCACAGAAGAATTTCTTGCCGTAAATTTATTGCCGTGAATTTCTTGCCTTGAATTCTCTTGCCGTGAATTTATTCCTTTCTCCCCCATTGACAAAAAAACCAAAGACCGAAATGTTTGTTAAACGTTCAGCTCAAGCCATACTCCCCCTGGATAGTATCTCCCCCATAAACCTGCATCACAGCCATAAGCAGATAAAAACAGTTAAAACAAACGGGGAGAGGGGAGTTTCGAAACCTCCTTATGCAGCAGGAGGTGGTTGAACACCTAGGTTCAACCGATGCTTTTCAAACACAGCTGCTGACAATGGCTTTGTCAGGATATCAGCTACCTGCTTATCAGTTCCCACATGGTCCAGTCTAATCACCCCTTGTTCAACCTTTTCTTTGATGAAATGATACCGTATTTCAATATGTTTTGTACGAGAATGCTGAACCGGATTTTTTGTGAGATCAATTGCGCTTTTGTTATCACAGTAGATCACCATTGGCTTCTTTACCTCATCACCAATATCTGTTAATTGTTGCTTCATCCATAGCAGTTGAGTGCATGACTTTGTGGTAGATATATACTCAGCTTCAGCAGTACTAAGAGAAGTACTTTCTTGTTTCTTGCTCAACCAGCCAACACAATTATTTCCGATAAAGAATGCTCCACCACTGGTGGACTTTCTGTCCACAACATTGCCAGCCCAGTCAGCATCAGAAAATGTGGATAATTCACTATCCCTTCCTACAGCAAAGTATAATCCATACTTGTAAGTACCTTGAATATACCTCATGATTCTTTTCACTGCTGTCATGTGTTCCTCTTTTGGATTACTCTGAAAGCGGGCAGAAAGACATGTGGCAAAGACAATATATGGCCGTGTCGCTGTCAGGTACAATAGGCTCCCAATAATTCTCCTGTACAGGGTGGGATCTACAGATTTCCCATCCTCATGCTTCCCAAGTTTGGTTCCAACTGCAATCGGAGTTGACATTGGTTTGAAGTCTTGCATGTTAAACTTATTCAGCAGCTCTCTTGCATACTTTTCCTGAGAGATAAAAGTGTAGTCTTTCCTCTGAGTCACTTGCAGTCCCAAGAAATATGTGAGCTCCCCAATCATTGACATTTCAAATTCTGATTTCATATGATTGGCAAATTCATCCACTGATTTCTGTTTGCTGCCACCAAATATAATGTCATCGACGTAAACAAGAACCATGAACTGATCTTTTGGAGAATTCTTCACATAGAGATTGTGATCAACTCCTCCTCTTTTGAATTCCAGCTTTTTGAGATACGAATCTAGTCTAGAATACCATGCCCTTGGTGCCTGTTTTAATCCATAAAGTGCTTTCTTTAGCTTGCAGACCTTTGATTCATCAGCACCAAGAAGAAAACCCACTGGTTGTTCAATGTAGACTTCTTCTTCGAGTACACCATTTAAGAATGCTGTCTTGACATCCATTTGATATACTTTATATCCTCTTTGGAGAGCCATGGAAAGGAATAGCCTGATTGACTCCAATCTAGTCACTGGAGCAAAGGTTTCTTCAACATCAACACCTTCAATCTGAGAATACCCTTTACATACCAGTCGAGCCTTGTTTCTGATAACATTGCCATGCTCATCAAACTTGTTCTTGAAAATCCATTTGGTGCCAATCACATTGTGACCTTTGGGTCTCTGGACCAAATCCCACGTCTGATTTTTGTCAATCTGATCTAACTCTTCATTCATGGCTTTCACCCAGGATTCATCCATTGCAGCTTCTTCAAATGAGGTTGGCTCTACAACTGATAGAAATGCAGAAGGTGTGTTATTTCTCATCCTCCTTGTTTGAGTGGGTGCATTCATGTCCCCAATTATGTTGGATGGATCAATCTCAGCTCTTCGGTTTCTCCTGAGAGATTCAGTAGCATTCTTTTCAGCTATAGGTTCTTCTTCTGATTCTTCTTCTGAGTCAACATCATGATGTGACTGCTGAGAGTTTTGAACAACTTCCTCTATCTCTGTGTTTGTGTTTTCTTCACGTTCACTTTCTTCCTGATTGTCCATCACATCCGCATATGGCGTCCTTGAAGCATTTGTGGTTTTCTCTTCAATTATCTTAACATCACTGCTTACCACAATCTTCCCCAAGCGTTTATTGAAACACTTGTAAGCTTTACTGTTCATTGGATACCCAAGAAAAATTCCTTCATCAGCATTGTCACCATACTTTCCTTGGTTTCCTTCTTTATTCCGGATGAAACATTTGCTTCCAAAAACCCGAAAGTATTTCAAGGAAGGCTTCCTTCCATGCCATAATTCGTACGGTGTCTTCGTTTCTCCCATGTAGAGCCCTGTTCGATTCTGAATGTGAACTGCAGCTTCAACAGCCTCCTTCCAGTAATGGCGAGAGATACCACTCTCAATCAACATAGTCCTGGCCATATTGTTGACCTGTCGATTTCGACGCTCAACAACTCCATTTTGTTGTGGAGTTCTCACAGCAGCTACCTCATGCTGTATTCCATGTTTCTCTAGATAGTTTTCAAACTCAATGGATGTGTATTCCCCTCCATTGTCCGATCGTAGGACTTTTATTGACCGTCCAGTGTCATTCTCGGCAATTCGGCGATAAGTTTTCATGCAATCAAGTACTTGTCGCTTCCTGTGAATCACCATTACACAAGCCATTCTACTATAATCATCAATGAAAAGGACGATGTACCTCTCTCCATAGGTTCCAGCAACATTTATTGGGCCACATACATCAGTGTGAATGAGATCGAGAAGATGTGATGCCCTTTTCTTCTTTGGACGATACGAATTACAGACCAGCTTCCCACGAATACATGCATCACAAGATTTTTCCCGTTCGCGTTTTAGAATGGGAATATCCATGACTATCTTCAGCTTAGATATCTTTTCCATGTCTTGTTGGTTAATGTGCCCCAGCCTTCGATGCCATAAATTGTTTTCTTCGTCAACAGACAAGTAACAAGAGTTCACTTTGCTGTCAACCTGATATAAGTTTCCATCTGTTCTACAACCTTTCATAAGAGAATTCCCTGTTTTTCCTTTTATAGTGCAGCCTTTTTGATTGAAGGTTACTATGAGCCCTGAGTCACAGAGTTGACTTACACTGAGGAGATTATGGCGTAGACCGTCCACATAAAGAACTTCAGTCTTTTTCAGCTCTCCGTTGGCGAGAGCAGTATTCCCACTGCCTTTAATCTTCAAAGCGCCATCGTTACCAAACCGTACTGTTCCATCAACCTTCTTTTCAATGTTCTTCAGAAGGTCAGCATTTCCTGTCATATGGGAAGAACATCCACTATCAAGAATCCAGGTGCTGCTACTCTTTGTAGCTTTGAGGGCTACTTCCGCAAGATTGGATTTCTCGATTTTTCTTTCCATGAGATATTGGATTGAGCATAAGAAACTGATGGACTTTTAAAACTTTCTTCCATATAATCTGAGTCTTCATACCCATAATCTTCTTCCAGAAGAGAAAAACTATTTGTGAGAATAACATCATCAGGAGGATGAACCCTGTCCCGTCTTTGGGTGTTGTATGAATTTCTCTTGTCATACCGCTGCCTGCAAAACATAGCTTTATGGCCAAAGTTAGAACAATTAAAACAGTAACCATAGAAGATATTTCTTCTATAAGATGGAGGATAAGAAATCGGTCTCCTTTGTTGATTTCCCAGATCTTCTCCATTAAAGTAACTCCTTGCCTCTTCGCAATATGACATAGTATGGCCCAGATAGCCACAGAATTGACACTTCATGTGAGGGAATGCCTTCACACCTGAATTTCTCCTCATACCTTCATCCCTGTGAGAGTAGTTGAACTGCCTATCATTTCTAAATGTTTGATGGTAATTGTCAGTTATCCTTCTAGTTTGGATTGAGGGTTCCTTTTTCAGCACTTCAGAAAAAGTTTCAACATGTTCAACCTTCGTTTTGTCTTTCTTTTGAATTTCTTTATTTCCAGCAGTTGATGTCTCAGCTTCACATCCAATTCCACGCTTTCCCATGCAGGCGGGTCTTTGAACGCTCAAGATTTTTTCAACTCCATCAGAACCACATTTGGCTCTTGCCAATAATTCAGCATCTGAGAATCTTCTAGGTTGTATTTTCTTCCTTGATTCTTTTGAAAAAGATTCGGTCTCAAGTTTACTCCTAAGAGTAACAATTTCCTCCTCAAGACCCTCAGTAGTCTTGGACTTTTCTTCCAGTCTTGAGGTGAGGTCATTGATGACCTTTCCCTGCCCTTCAATTCTTATCTTAAGATCCAATACATCATCATTGCTTTCAATGATTTTAGACTGAACTTTCACAAACTCTTCCAGACGTTCAACTTCAGCTTCAAGTTCATCAACATATTCTGATGACTCTTTGACCATTTCCTTCCACTTATTACATTTCTTACATTTACTCTCAATCTTGGAGAAAGCATCCTTAATTTGAACCTTTGGATTATCAAGGGCAGTACTCTGATTATTTATGCCTTTATTGATTGAAGAATCTGATATTTCAGTGGTAGCCATCATGGAAGCATGTTTTTCAGTTTTAAATTCTGGTTCTTCTTCCTCACAGAATTCAATATCATCATCTTCTTCCTCACAGACAAAGCTCTTCCTCTGCATTTTCTTTCCAGATTTGAAATCACCCTTTTTGAAAAACCTTTTCTGAGGCTTTTCAATGTCTTCAGCTTCGCTCTCATCATTATCCAACTTTCTTTGGCACTGAGAGGCAATGTGCCCAACTCTTCCACAACGGAAACATGCAAGAGGTAACTTACCTCTAAATTTACCTTTACCCTTTTTCAGCTTCTTCGCGATGAGGGAAAGAATTTCTTTTTCTTCGTCATCATCACCACTACTGTCTTCTGAAATTTTCAGTTTGTCCATGGCTTTGAATGCCATTTCTTTGCTCACGCGAGTCGTGGCATCTTCAGGTTTGACTCTCATCTCATATGCCACTAAACTACTTAACAAATCATCCAGAGAAAGTTTGGATAGATCTCTTTCTTCGAGGGCTGACACCTTTGCATTGTACATGGGAGGAAGTCTTCTCAATATTTTCTTAACGATATCAATGTCTTTGATTTCTTCTCCAAGACCTCGAATTGCTCCCACTACTTCAGTAATTCGATTAAAAAATGAATCTGCATTTTCATTGGGATGCATCTTTAGGTCGTCAAACCTGTTATGTAAAACCTGAAGTTTTTCCTCCTTTACCTTGATATCTCCTTCATAAATGTTTTCAAGTTTATCCCACATAGACTTTGCTGAAGTGCAACTCATCACCTTTAGATATATCTGATCAGAAAGAGCTGCGGTGAGTGCATTTTGAGCTTTAGCATCTGCATCAAGAATTTTCCTGTCTGTGTCAGTCATAGCCAATCCTGTTTGATCAGTGACTTGTATTCCTTGCATAATAGAAAACAAAACTTCCATTCCAAGAGATCTTAGATGAGATCGCATCCTATTCTTCCAGATATGAAAATTATTTCCATCAAAGAGAGGGACTCCCCTCACATTGGCTGCATTCTCCATGGCGACAAAGGACAGATTCAAGACCAGAAACCTCGCTCTGATACCACTTGAAGGACCCCGGGACACCCTGAGAGGGGAGGGGTGAATCAGGGTGGCAACTTTTTCTTCTTAAAGTTGTGGATCTTGTTCCCACGTTGGCAGGAACTTCTTAAACCTGTATGAAGGATATGATCAGCAATTAAACATTCACATGCAGAGAGATGACACAACAATTTTTACTTGGTTCACCACTAAGGGCTACGTCCAAGGAGCATACGCCGACAGATTGTCGATCGTACCTAAATCCACTATGCTTCACTAGCTGCAGATACAAAAGTTCGGGTACAGACACTCTGTCCCAGGCTCACTGCCTTTACATAAGGTTTAGGGATAGCTCACTGCTTCCCTCGGGTCACTCCCGTTGACTCCCCCTGGCTCACTGCCGTTGGTGAAGTCTCACTCAGTTTATAGACGTGAAGGTCTCTTCAATAAATTTGCATTGAAGTCTTTGCCTCTGCTCAGCACGAGACTCTGCTTGCATCGAAGTCCGGAAGAGATGCACTAGAACGCACAGAACCACTGAACTGGATAACCAAAACGTGCAGACAAACCTTACTGAGAAATATGCGAAACATCAACCATTTGCGCGCAAAATCATCCTATTGCGCGCAACATTTTCTTTTGGTGCGGAAAAAATATTTCGCGCAAAAATCCCCTTTTTCGCGCAACTCCAAATATTTCGCGCAAGCTCCTTTATGCGACCCTTTTCGCGCATCAGACCTCGGATCTTCTCTAAGTCTTCCAACCAACCGAATGAAGGGGGTCACCTCATATTTATAGGCGACTGAGACCACTGCGCGCAAAATCCCCTTCGGCGCGGAAAAACTCTCATCTGGCGCGTAATCTTCCGCCCAGCTTATGTATTTCGCGCACAACCCTTATTTTCCGCGCAGCCCATGCCTTTGCCATCTTTCACCAAACTGATTCTGAAACAGCATTTGCGCGAAAAAACTATTTCGCACATCCCGCTGTTTTCCGCGCCCAACATAAGTATTTCGCGCACATCCCTGATTTTCCGCGCAGCCCATGCCTTTGCCATTTTTCACCTCTCTGAATTCGAAACACTGTTTGCGCGAAAAACTATTTCGCGCATCCCGCTGTTTTCCGCGCCTAACTTAAGTTTTTCGCGCAAGCCTCTTATATTTCGCGCACCACTTCCTTTTTCTGCGAATCTCCTTTTGCAGACAATCCATGTCTTCATTTTCCGATTTTGAGGCCCAAAAATTTGGCAAACACTGGGAAATAGCGCCACCTTCAAAACTGTTGTCTGCTTGAACTGTATGATCACTTTGCTGGAACACATTCGGAACTTCCACTGAGGATTGACAACAAACACAAACCATACACCAAATCATGCTTTGAAGAACCTGGTTCCAACATTTCTATCAGCGATGTGGAGTACGATAACGAAGTGGTGAAAGGTACACTTACCATCCACTCTAAAGTAGCAAATGTTTTATTTGATTCTGGATCCACCCACTCTTTTATTTATGAAAAATTTTCTAAGGGTATCACCGTATTACCTCAACAATTAGATGTTGAGTTAGCTGTGACAACACCTAATGGCACAACAGTCGCATCAAAAGTTTATAATTCTTCTCCGATCGAAGTTTGTGGGAAAGTGCTTCCTTCAAATCTTGTGATCCTTCCTTTAGTGGAATTTTATGTGATTCTTGGCATGGATTGGGTTTCTCTACATGGAGCTCATATCAATTTCCAAAGAAGGGAAGTCACATTTCATATTCCAGATCAATCTACGATCGTCTATCGATGCAAGGATGAATATAACCTTCCAGTGGAAATTCCTTCCATCTTATGGGTCTTGATTGCACTAAATGAAGGTTATTTATCTCAAATGGTTGGTGAGAAACTTACGATTAATAATATTCCCATCGTACGGGAGTTTGATAATGTCTTTCCGGAGGAATTACCAGGTCTTCCACCAAATCGTGAAGTTGAGTTTTCAATAGAACTCATACCGGGTGCTTTGCCTATTTCAAAGACACCTTATAGAATGGCCCCAATTGAGTTGCAGGAATTGAAGAAGCAACTCCAAGAGAATCTTGATAAGGGATTCATACTCCCTAGTGCGTCACCTTGGGGAGCACCTGTTCTATTTGTTAAGAAGAAAGATGGATCAATGAGACTCTGCATTGATTATCGAGAACTTAACAAGATCACTATCAAGAACAAATATCCTCTCCCACACATTGATGACTTATTTGACCAACTACGCGGAGCTCAATACTTTTCCAAGATTGATCTTCGTTCAGGGTATCATCAATTAAGGGTCAAAAGGGAGGATATACCAAAGATGGCTTTCCGTACAAGGTATGGACACTATGAATTTATAGTGATGCCATTTGGTCTTACTAATGCCCCTGCTATCTTCATGGATCTAATGAATAGAGTCTTTAGAGACTATCTTGATCAATTTGTGGTAGTCTTTATAGACGATATTATTGTCTATTCAAAGAGCAAGGAAGAGCATGAAGATCACTTGAGAATTATATTGAAGACCCTGAGAAAGGAGAAGCTTTATGCCAAATTTACCAAGTGTGAATTTTGGCTTCAAAAAGTTGCATTTTTGGGTCACATAATCTCAAAAGAGGGGATATCTGTGGATCCAGCAAAAATAGAGGTTATCGAAAGATGGTCAAGACCAACAACAGTAACTGAGATCTGAAGTTTTCTTGGTTTGGCTGGATATTATCGACGTTTCGTAAAAGATTTTTCACGATTATCTAATCCACTCACCAAGTTGACTCGGAAAGGAGTTAAGTTTGTTTGGACAGAGGAATGTGAAGATAATTTCAAGGAGTTGAAAAGAAGGTTATCCAGTGCACCTGTGCTCACACTGCCTTGTAGTGGAGAAAGGTTTGTGATCTACAGTGATGCATCCAAGAAGGGATTGGGGTGTGTTCTTATGCAAAATGATATGGTGATAGCTTATGCCTCATGACAGTTGAAAATCCATGAGCAAAATTACCCAACACATGATTTGGAGTTGGCTGCGGTAATCTTTGCATTAAAGATTTGGAGGCATTACCTTTATGGTGAAAGGTGTGATATTTATACTGATCATAAAAGTTTAAAGTATATTTTCACACAAAAGGAGTTGAATATGCGTCAAAGAAGATGGTTGGAGATGATTAAGGATTACGACTGCTCAATCCATTACCACCTTGGGAAAGCAAACAAGGTGGCAGATGCATTAAGTCGACAAGACCATGCTATTTTATCCATGATGAGGATCACAAAATATCCAATATTTATGGATTTACAAAGGATGGATCTTGGAATTATAATGGAAGAGGAAAAATCTTATCTTTCTCAAATGAATGTTCAACCATCTATACATGTGAAGATTAAAGAGGCACATAAAGAAGATGTCGAGTTACAAAAGAAGGTGAGAAATGTTCTTGAATTTAACCTTGATTGTGATTGGATAATAAAGTTCAGGAATCGGGTTTGTGTTCCTCCCATCCCCGAATTAAAGAAGGAGTTGCTGTATGAGGCTCATAGTTCATCATTCTCTATTCATCCTGGAAGCACGAAGATGTATAGGGACCTGAAAGAGTACTTCTGGTGGGATGGCATGAAAAGAGATGTTGCTGAATATGTCTCTCGATGCTTGGTTTGTCAACAAGTTAAAGCTGAGAGACAGAAGTCTAAGGGGATGTTACAACCATTACCCATACCCAAATGGAAATGGGAAAACATCCCTATGAACTTTGTCACAGGACTTCCTAAAACATCCAAAGGCAATAATGCTATTTGGGTCATAGTGGATCGTCTTACAAAGTCTTCACACTTCATTGCTATTAGAGAGGATTTCTCTCTAGATCAGCTTGCCAGGATATATGTAAAGGAAGTGGTAAGATTGCATAGAGTACCACTTTCTATTATATCTGATCGGGATCTGAGATTTACCTCGAAGTTCTGGCGAAGTCTTCAGCATACTCTGGATACAGAGTTGAGTTTCAGCACTGCTTATCATCCCCAGATAGATGGTCAGTCTGAGAGAACAATTCAAACCCTAGAAGATATGTTGAGAGCTTGCTCTATGGATTCCAAAGGAGGTTGGGATCAACACCTACCTTTGGTGGAATTTTCTTATAATAATATCTTTCACTCCAGTATTCAGATGGCTCCTTGTGAAGCTCTCTATAGAAAGAAATGCAGGACTCCAACTTGCTGGGATGAAGTTGGGGAAAGAAAGCTATTAGGACCTGATCTCGTTGATGAAATGGCGGAAAAGGTCAGATCTATTCAACAACACATAAGAGTAGCTCAGAGTCGACAAAAAAGTTATGCCGACAACCGAAGAAAAGACCTAGAGTTTGAAGTGGGTGATAAATTGTTCTTACGAATATCTCCCTGGAAGAGGGTTATGAGATTTGGAAAGAAGGGGAAGTTGAGCCCTAGATATATCGGTCCTTTCGAAATACTGGATCGTGTTGGAAAGGTAGCTTACCGATTGGCGCTTCCACCGAATCTCTCTCAAGTTCACGATGTGTTCCATGTATCTCTCCTGAGAAAGTACATACCTGATCCTTCACATGTACTCAGCTCAGAAGTTGTACCGCTGGAGCAAGATCTTTCTTATGAATAACAATCGATAGAGATTCTGGATCGTAGCGAAAAAGTCCTACGAAACAAGACCACTCGATTGATGAAAGTTTTATGGAGGAACCACCAATTAGAAGAAGCTGCATGGGAGCTTGAGGATATGATGAGGAAGAAGTATCCTCATCTGTTTGTTACAAAGTGACGAATTTCAAGGGCGAAATTCTTTTTAAGGGGGGTAGAATGTAACACCCGAGATTTTTATGAGTAATATTTTGTTCAAAGGAATCTTTCACTACACACTTTCTTGGCTTACTTTACATGCAATCGCGACCTTCCTCGATAGCTTGCGTCGTACGCAATACCGAGTTTCACTAAACAACGATATGCTATTAAAATGTTATTAAAACTAGCCGTTATGAATAGTAATAACCACTTTTTGAAATTTTATAAATTTTATTTTTCAAAATGGAATTCATTTTTGGATTTGGAATACCGAAATTAGACTAGGGTGAAATTTTGGTATTTTTCTGAAAACTTTCAATTTTTGATGAATAGTGAAACCACTTAGTGGTAGGTTAAAAACTAAATTTTGCATAAAACATAATTTTACCGCTTCTGTGAATGGAATTTCGAAACTACGACAGACACAGTTGATATCAGTAAGTAAAATGTGGTTCAATGAGATAAAAATAATTTTTTGTTGAATAGTAACTTTTTACTTTTTTTACCGCGGTTAATAGTAAATAGGGTAACTAAGGGTAAATATGATATTACTATTACCCTAACACATGTCCTAATTCTATTGGATAAGTGTAATTCGACCAAAAACAACCTTATGAATAAAATATGACCATTTAGGTCCACTTGAGTTAGATTAGGACATTTATTATTAATTTATTTAAAGAAGGGTTAAAATAGTTAAAATCAAAGTTTAATAAGTAAATCATTTTTAATATGGGGTTATGCATAAGATAAATTCGAAAATAAATATTCATTAGAAAGATAAAAATATTTCCTACATAATGGTATTTTATTTATAATTTTTAGACATTAAATAATTTAATTTAATTATGACACAACGATGATGCATTAATTATCTTATTTATGAAATATTGACATAATTGATGTTATAAACACCAAAATAAATGTAATTTGAGACTTTTTATGAATTCCACTAATTTTCTAGGTTACTATGATATATTATTGTTGATTTAATCAACTTGGTTTGAACATATAATTCTGTTATGACTTTCACAAATATCATATATCAAATAGTGTCAAAATTGACACAAAATAGTTTTTAAATCAAATATTATATTATTAATTGTTATTTTATTCCTAAAAATCTAAGGTTCGGCCAAATGACTTAGATAAGGATATATATATTAATAATAAACAATTTGGGGTTCGTTTGGCATGTTATAGTAAGTGTATTAACCATATTGTGAAAGAAAACAAAAAGACATGGTAAAAGTTAAATTATTTAACTTAGAGTTAAATCTAATTGATAAGGTTAAAATAATACCCTACACTTGTCTAAATCCTATTGGTTGATAGGATTTCGACCCATCCCCACTTTAGCTTCGAAATAAGACCCTTTGGAACCATTATAAACCGATTTTGACTTTAATATAAAATAATATTTTGAGATATTCCTAAGGTGCCCCTCTCCTCCCTTATAAAAGGGCACCTCCTCCCCCTCCTCCTCACACCAATTTGAGCACTCAAGCTCGGCCAACCCCTGCCATTTTTTCCTCTCCACTTCCCTAGAATAATCCTAGAGGTCCTGGTCTTCTTCAAAGACCAATCTTAGTTCCCTAAGTGGAGGATTCAAAGAAGTGTTCCAAAGAAGAGGAGCTTTGGACACGTACAAAGCAAATCGGACCTAAGGTAAGGGAATATATCACAATCTCATTTTATCCGAGATTGTTTATACTTTGGTATTTACTGGGGTGTATTTTATCATCCACATCCATGTTTCCTCAATATGTAATATTATTTTCATCCATGTACAATTGTTTAAATCCAATTTTACCCTTCGGTGAGTTTTTAGTAAAAGATATGAAAGGAATCTTTAGTCATTTTTCGTACGAGGTACTTTTTGACTTTTTCAACAAAAGTACGAAGAATGTTTTTTTTAACTTATACGGAATGAATGTATTTTTAAAACATTATTTCAAAGAAGCAACCATTACAAGTTTTCAAGTTTATTTTTAATCAACTTATTTTAGTTTAAAGTTGTATGACATGTTATGAAAGAAAAAATGTTTTTGAAGTAGAAAGGATATTTTCCTCAAGAATGGAGTTCAAGTATTTTATCAAAATTATTTTACATCTAAGATAATAAAAGGGTTCTGTTTTTATCCCTATTATTACATGGATTTGATTATGTTGTGATGGAAATATTTTTATGAATTCCTTTATCTTATATGAATTATTTTATGATGTCATGTTGTTTAAGAATCCCATTTTTATTACATGGGTTACGCTATGATGTATGGTTTATGATTATGTGGCACACATAAGAAAGGATTCATTATAAGATGGGTGGGACCTATATCTCCCTCCAATGCATTGGGTAAAGATTTTATATCTCATGAGATAGACATGGCTGGAACGGTAGGTTATACCGGTTCAGTGAAACAGGACTGGAACGAGGGTGACTCGGTTCAGAAAGGGACTTTTTCCACTAATATAGTATTGGCAATGAGTCATGACTAACAAGAAATGATTTTCCATGATTATGTGTGCATGCCACAAAGTTTCAAGTTTCATGTTATGATTATGGGGATCTCATTTTCACTTCTATGATTTGTTCCATGTTAAGATATTATGACCTCTTTGCAGGTTATGATTTTCAAAAAGATATGATATGATTTTTATTTCCTTTATTTTTCCTTGCTGGGCATTTGAGCTCACCCTTTTTTGTTTTCTTTTCCCCAGGTCAGGAAGATGGATATTAAGTAGAATATGCTAAAAGGGACCCTAGATATGATGAAATAAATGGGAGACACTGTAAAAGATTTATGAACCAGTTGTTTATGTTTCCCAGTTTCTAAAGACACTATACCTATACGGTCCTTTGTGGTTTTGTCATATGTTGTAATAAGTGTGCTTCAATTTTGAAGTATTAACAATGTATGTAAAGTATGGGTCGTTATACATTCTATTTAATCAATAAACTGAGAATGAAATGAATCTATAGATAGGTCAATGTAATAATCTCATGGATAATAAAAAATGAATTATCAATATAGGAAATTATTAATTATTGAATGTAATATTTTCTAGGCACATGATACCTTAATCATCAAGCTTTATTCTCAAGACAGTTTAAACTATTCTTATTTGGCTAACGGATTCAACCAATGAGACTACCGATGCATCATGGGGATTGTATTAATCAGTCCCCAACCCATAGGGCTAAAAATAAAAGTTCCATAACATGTGTCTTTCATGTCCATGTAATTAATCATATATCAAATGATTGATTTAAATAATGAACAGCATGCCTTATCAGATATCTGTATTGAATAAAAGATAGAGATTTATCATTAATTAACCAGTTAATCAAATAACTGTCAAAGTAAACACAATATATAAAAATGGTATAAGTTTTAGGAAATAATAATATCCATTTTATGATAATATGGATATTTTATGTACTTTAAAATTATCATAAGTAAGTGCTTTTTTCAAAAGATAGTTAACAAGTACAAAAGAAAGTGATATTGCCAAGATAACTTTACCACTTGGTAATCTTCAATTCAAAACCATTTGGATGATATAATTCAAATTAAAAAATTAAATACCAGGAAGATAAATGGATTCATGATATAATATATCAAAATTTACATCATATACACCACTCAAAATAAGTAATTGGTGTCAATGGTGTATGCCTCACAAAATGAAAAGTGAGAGAAGAATCCCTTACCAACTGTCCGACTTATCATGTGTGTCTTTATCTTCATGAATAATAAACATATGTTGATTATTTACATACTTCAAAAACTTTATCAAGATTAGTATTACTTTTATTTCAATTATTTTAATGTTTTAAACAACTATTTAAACAATTAATTTTACATCGTGTGTTTTGACCATATTTAGTTTATGTGTCAAAAATGACTTTGGTAGGTAAACTATGGTCAAATGGATCATTATATAAACATGTATAGAATAATAATTATGAAATAATTATCATATTTATATATCCATTTTAATTTTAAAACCAATCATGAAATATAGTTATGAAAAATGAACCAACGTTGCAATCTTGGAGACGGTAGGTCATACGTACACATGAGTAACATTCCCATTTTTCAATGATTGTTATGGAACGAAGGTAGATAACATTATATATTTCCAAAATTATTATTATATAATAAATATAAATTTATTTAATTATATATACTTCTATATATAACTCTTATTATGTAAAAGTGTTCACATCACGTCAAGGAGGCGGTAGTCTACACGTCCACGAATGACATTATCACTTTTTTAGTGTGAGAAAAGGGTAATAAAGAAAATGATATATTATATTTACAGAAATTTAATTATGTAATTAATATAATCTATATTTATTTTATGTCACATATTTTTAATTATAAATATCCTTAATACATTCTACATATAGAAATAATGAATCGTATCACTTTGAGGAGGTGGTAGTACATACTTTCAAAAACGATGTTATCGTATTCCCACAAAATGGAGTGCATAAAGTTATGGGTTAAAAAATAATCTAGAAGAAAAAATAAAATATTAATATCATATATATAATATAAAAATAGTGTGTCCATCATAATTCCCACTATGAGAGGAGTTAAAGTAAAAAATGAACAATCATTGTTTTGTGAGGCGGTAGTTCACCATACATGAACGATGTATTTGTTATTCATTAGACGAAAGTGTGTTTAAGTGTAGGTAAAACCCTTATAATAAAAAATATTAGTATATTGTGGGTACTTATGTTATTATATAATCATGATTTTAAAATAATTAATGGGTATAGAAGTAAATGAAAGAAAAGTGATTGTTGGAAAATGTAACCTCTTAATCGGGTAACTCCTTTTGGATGGCACCAAAGGTATTCCTTGGTTTTATTTACACCCATGGTGTGGATTATAAGATTATAGGAGGTATTTTGGGAGAATATATGAATAAATACTGGGTGGGCCAAAGATATTTATAGGTGTGAATAGTGGGGAGGGGTGAGGACCTTTTTATAGTGGAGGAGGAGTGTCATTCTTGTAAATTTTTTAAAAGGGAATAACTCCCACATTTTTCCTATGAAAATTTCCTCCAATAATGGTTCAAATAATATCGAATAGAGTACAGGGTCAAAATATTTCTATAAAATATATTTTGGACTACTTTATAGGTCATTTTGGTGCTTATGTTAAAGGTTTAGTCCATTGTTAAGCTAATTTTTCTATTAATCACACTAATTATTTTTAATAACTTTCACAAATATGGAATTAATTTTTCCAAATTCCAATCACAAAAGTGGTAGAAACTAATTTAAATTGAATCACATAGATGGGACAACACAGTGTGTTTTTAATGTAAAATGTTCAAAAGCATGCTAAGTTTTTATATCCAATTTCATAGTGAAATTGATTAAAATGATCTATATTTTATTAATTTATGTTAAATTTAACTAATTATACTTTCAAACTAAATAAAATATAATATAAATTTATAAATAAATTATAAAAAATTAGTTTTGAATTAAAATTCGGTGTTATTTCACTATTCATTATAAACCGAAACATCACAGAAAAATGCCAAAAAATCATCATAAGATAATTTTGAAATTTAACTTTAGAAAATGATGTTTATTTTTTTATATTAAATTCATAAAAGTGTAAAAATTCAGATTTAAATTAGGTGTTACGTTAAAAGGTGGTAAAATTTCATTTATAAACATATAGGCTTTTATGCATAATATTGGGTTTATTATTTTGGTTATTAGATCTATTAAATGATTGTAAAAAAATTTGATTGCATATGTAACATATAAATTTACTATATAAATTCTATAAAAGTGTTATAATTTAATTTAACATTAAAAACATAACTTAATTGTGTTTTTTAACCTGTTGTTGTGTGCATTGCTAACTATAAACAAAATTAAATTTATTCTAAAAGGAAAATATGGTAAAGTCTTGGGATTATAAATTATTCTCTCCTAAAAAATTTTAGGCCTCAAAATTTTATCGGTATTACCTCCTAAAAATATTTTGGAAGTTCTTCATAGAATCCTCTAGTTCCCAAGTTTCTTCTTACATTTTGTGATTTCTCCAGAGTACCTTCACTAGACGAGCTATCTGATTCCTCAATACTTTCTCTCTAGTATCAAGAATCTGGATGGGTTCTTCACATTATGAAAGGTTAGGTTCCAAATATTTTTCATAAAATTTTATCACATATGTTGGTTCAATAATTCACTTCCTTAGACGAGATATATGAAACACATCGTGTACTTTTGAGATATTTGACAACATTTCCAAATGATAAGAAACAAATCCAACCGTTTAAAGAATTTTTAAGGGTCTGATGCACCTGGGGTTTAGTTTCTATTTTAATATAACCTCATAACACCCTTCCATGGATATAATCTCATGAAAACATGATCTTCCACTTGGAACTCTAAATATTTTCTCTGATTATTGGCATAACTCTTTTTCATACTTTGAGCTCCTTTAATATGAGCCTGAATAGACTTTACCTTTATCATCATATCTTTAACAAGTAATGGTCCTATAAGTTTCATGTCACCAAATTCATCCCAAAAAGTTATATTGCAACATCTCTTTCCATATAATGCTTCATATGAAATCATTTGAATACTTGAATGGAAACTATTATTATATGAAAACTTTACTAAAGGCAAGCACTGAACCCACAAACCTTGAATGTAGAGTGATAATGACCACAATATTTCATACATTATTTTAATCATTCTTTCAGATTTTCCATCAGTTTGGGAATGGTAGGAAGTTATCAAATTAACCTTACCAGCAAGATCCTTCTAAATACTTTTCCATAATTTTGATGTAAATCAGGGATCTTGATCAAAATAAATTGATAGAGGTACACCATAAAGTATTAAAACTTCGTTAATATAGATCCTTGTGTGGTGCTCAAGAGGTAGGTCTTCTCTTATATCAAGGAAATGTGAATATTTTGTTAGGAAATCAAAAATAACCCATATTTTATCCTTATTTCTAGGGTTATTTGGTAGTCTTATGACAATTTCCATAGTAAATTAATCCCATTTCCACACTAAATTATTTTCTTTAAGTCCCTATACATATTTGTGATACCATGGTGTATAGAAAAATTTGATCTTTGAGGATCGTCCAACAATTCCATTTTTTCTTAGTTATAGATAGAACATGTAACCTCTTTCTAAATTTTAGAACACCATCTTCATAAATATAATATGCTAATTTCCATTCATTTACAAATTTAATTTTCTTCTGAAGGTTCTCATCATCATACTGAGAATTATTTATCCTCTCTAATAAATATGGTTTTGAAATCATTTTAAAATTTATTGATTTCTCCCCTTCATTAATGATTCCCTTATCCATATTCACTTGATCCATGAACATAGGATCCTTCCCAATACTCATTTGTGTAATAACTCTATGATGTTTCCTACTCAATGTATCAAATACCTTATTTTGTTTCCTTATGTGGTATTATATTGAGAAATCATAATCCTTGAGTAGTTCGATCCATCTCCTTTTTATCATATTGATCTCTTTATATGAGAAACTGTATTTCTGGATTTTATGATTCGTGTATATCTCAAATATTTCACCATAGATATAATGTCTCCATATTCTAAAAGTAAATATTAAATCTCATAACTCAAGATCATGGGTTGGATAGTTCTGTTTTTGAGCCTTCAATTTCTTTGATGCATATGCAATAACATTATCATTTTTCATTAAAACACAACCAAGTCCCTTCTTTAATGCATTACTATATATGAAAAACCCAATACATCTAGATGGAAGAGTCAAAATCGGTGCATTGAACAGTCTCCTCTTTAGTTCATCAAATAATTCTTCAAATTACTTCATCCAAACAAACTTAACCCATTTATGTGTAATCTTTGTTAATGGGTTATCCAATAAGGAAAAATTTGGAACAAATCATCAATTGTAACCTACAAAATGAATGAAATTATGTACCTCATTTATGTTATTTGGTGTAGGCCATTCTTTGACTGACATTATCCTTATAGGATCAACTGATATTCCATCCGTGGATACAATATGGCCAATATAAGAAACTTCATGAAGAGAGAAATCTCACATAATAAATTTCCAATATAACTCTTCCCTTTTGCAAGTCTTAAAAATTATTAACAAGTGATTCTCTTAGTACTCATAGATTTTAGAATACACCAAAATATCATCAATGAATACCACAACAAATCATCAAGATATTCCTTAAATACTCTATTCACTAGGTCCATAAAAATAGAGGGTGAATTGGTCAATCCAAATGGAATTACTGTAAACTCATAATGTCTATACCTCATCTAAAAAGTTTTCTTTTTAATTTCTTCCTTATTTACTCACAATGGGTGATACCCAAAATAAGTATCAATCTTTGAAAATTATTTGTCTCCATGAATTTGATCAAACAAGTCATCAATGTTAGGTATAAGATACTTTTTCTTTATTGTAATGTCACTGATTTACCTATAATCAATGAACAACCTCATTGATCCATATTTATTCTTAACAAATAGGGCAGGGGCACCCCAGGGTGAAACACTACTGAGAATAAGTCACTTATTACCCAAATCCTCTAGTTTTTTCTTTAACTCCAAAAATTCCACAGTGTCTATTCTAGATGGAGTATTTGATATCGTCTTTTCATCGAGGATTAAATCAATGGAAAATTAAACCTCACACTCTAGGGGATGTCCAGGCAATTCCTCAAGAAATTCATCAATGTATTCTTGAACCATAATTACATCCTCAATTTGAAGATTACCTTCTTCACCAATAAATGTTATTTTCTATTCTTCCCTAATAATTTCATTCAGTAGAGATGCTAGGGTGGATCTAGATAAGAATTGGGTAAGGAATATTTTTCTCTAAAAATAATGGATTCTACAACTACGTCACAAATCATAATTTTCTTCCTCTTACAATTATGTTTTTCATCATATTTAGAGAGTCATTCCATAACTAGGATTATATTAAATTAGACCATAGGTATGATAATAAAGTCAGCACATAAAGCATTTTTATGTTTCATAATTAGGGCTACTCGACACATCTTTGTTGCAATGAAACTTCCCTTGGGAGTTTTGATTAACAACACTCTTATTAAATAAAAAGGAAAATGTATAATTTTCATGGAAAACTAGGTAGATATAAAAGAGTGTGATGATATAGAATAAAATAAGTAATTGGATAAATTTAAATACATGATTAATATATCTTCTACTACATAATTGGGTGCATCTACCTAAACTGTTGTGATTTCATAAGCTTGTCCATCAACCATTATCCTTTTCTGTGGTAGATTCCCTTGACTTATGGGGTACTCATTTGTGTATTTCCCCATATCACTACAAGTGAAACACTGGATAGCAGTTTTTCTTTCTTCCTATTTCATTCTTTAATACAATGACCCTTTTCTCCAAAGTTATAACAAACTCCAAATACCTTCAATAATTTTCTAAATGGTTTTCACCACAATTATAAAAAGGTGGGAATTACTTCATTCCCTTATTATTCTTTGACACATTCCCTTTTTAATGGTTTTTAGAATACCTCTTCTTCTCTTTATTTCCTTTGAATATATATAATCTTGAGAATTACTTCTCCATTTTTATGGTGCATAAAACAGTATCTTTGTATGATGAAAAAGATTGAGAAACCAGATCCCTTTAGTTATTTTCCATGATAACTTCAAAGAAGTGGTCAATATTTCATTTTTGTGTTCCATATGTAATCTGTAGAAAACCTATCTAACCTTGTAAAGGTATCGTCATAATATGCAACACCATATTCTTTATTTTTCATTATGCTAATGAACTTTATATTCATCTCAATTTTTTGATCATGAGGTAAGTATTTACTAAAAAATGTATCATTAAATGTATTTCATCCCATGATTTCTATTTCTTCTTCCTCCATAGTATTCTTGATCAAGGGAAACCATTGATCTTCATCACCTTGGAGAAAATACACTACAAGTGTAACCTTTTTCATTTCACTGTATCCCAAGGTTATAAATATCTTCTCTGAAGACTTAATTCATTTCTCAATTATAATTGGATTAGTATTCCTACTAAATGATGGTATATTTTATCAAATAAATTGATCCAACATGAGAGATCGTCCAATTGGAATAGGTCACTCCATTCAAGAAAGGTTATTTTTCATAAGCTGGTTATGTTTCCCTAATATTTTCATAATTTTATCTATTCCAATACCAGCTGTATTGGTTTCCTCAATAGGTAAATATCTACATTTTCCACAAGTATTGATACCATTAGTCTTTCCAAGACCCATTTCTAAAAAATGGTATATGCTGGATTAGGTCATAATATAATAATGTATAATTCCAAATATGATAGCACATAACATAAATGTATGCATCGAAAATCTTAGAATCATAAACTTTGGTTTCTTTGGAGACATACTTCCTTTTAAGTCTATAATAATGGTAGGTAAAGAGAATGTGAATTATCCTAATCGTAGCCCTTGGGAGTGCCAAACCAGGTGCGAGTAATTCCCTTTTCATGTACTAGGTTACACTAAGTCAGACCTAACACACATTTTTTGAGTTTTTTCCCTTAGTTACATATGTTCCAGAACCATGTCCACATATAATATCTAGATAGGGATGTGTGGCTAGGAAGACCCACATAATATCTACCTTACCAAAATTCTTGAATATTTTTATATAAATATACTCAAAGTCTATATTAGGGTTACATTCCCAAATCTATTTTTTATAAATCTAGTTTACAAGGTTGCTACTAAACATCCTTTGATACCAACCGTAACGCCCCGACTCCAGAATCACGGAGCCAGTACATTATTTTATTACATTATCCTGATTACAAGGAATAAAATCATGAGGGACCAAATTGTTTAGCAGTTTTGGAAATATATATTACATACATGATACCAAAATTACTTTGGGAAAAGAAAATAAAGCAAAATATAACTGTAATATCAGAATCCCTGAAACTCATTAAAAGGATTCCTCTTCATAACATGGGGAAGAGAAACATAATAAGGGTGATATAAAATGATAATTGAGGTATATTAAAGTGTAATAAATAATTATTTGATGATAATAAATTATTTTAGAAAGATAGATAATTGATTACATATTCCATTCAAATAACTAGATAAGGCATAATAAATATGGAAATGTAAGAAACTAAAATACATGCCACTTAATCAATAAACTGAGAGTAAAATGAATCCATAGATATGTAGACACAATAATATCATGGATAATAATAAAAAAATATTATAAATAAATTAAATGCTCAATTATTGGACATCATGTTTCTCGAGCACATGATACCTTAACTATGAATATTTATTCTCAATACAGTTTAAACTATTCTGATTTGGCCAACTGATTTATCTCATCATACTACTTATACATTATGGGGATTACATTTACCAATCCCCAAACCATAGGGCTTGAATTAAATAGTACCTAAACCATTTATTTCATGTATAAATAACTTCTTATATATCAAATTATCAATTTAAATAATTAACAACATGCCTTATCAAATATCTCTAATGATTAAAAGATACGAATTTATAAAAAAATTCCATGTTAATCTAATAACCGTCAAATTGAACACCATATATAAAAATGGTATATGGTTTAAAAAATAATAATATCCATTTCATGGTAATATTGATATGTTATGTATAATAAAATTATTATAAGTTATTATTTCAAGAAAAAGTTAACAAATACAAAAGAAAGTGATATTACAGAGATAACTTTTACCACATGGTAATTTTCGAATAAAAACTCTTTGGATGAGATAATTCAAAGTAAAAAAATAAATAATATTAATATAAAAGGATTCATGATATAATATATCAAAAGGGAAGATATATATACCACATAAAAGAAGTAAGTTGTGTAAATGGTGTATGCCTCATGGAACGAAAAGTGACGAAAGAATCTCTTACCTTGCATCTGACTTTCCATGTGTGTCTTTATCATCCCGAATAATAAACTTAGGTTAATTATTTATTTTATTCATAAACTTTTTCAAGTTTATTATTACTTTAACTTCACTTATTACAATGTTGTAAACAACTATGTAAACAATTAAGTTTACGTTGGGTGTTTTGACTATATTCAGTTTATGTGTCAAAAATGACTTTGGTAGGTCGACTATAGTCACGGGGTTCATTATAGAAAAGTATAAAGATTAATAATCATGAAATAATTATTTTATTTATACATAAATTATAATTTTAAAACCAATCATGAAATATGATTATGAAAAATGAACCAATATTACAATTATGCATACGGAAGGTCGTACGTATGTAAAACTAATGTTCCCTTTTTTCAATGATCATTAGGGAAAGAAGGTAAGTAACATAATATATTAAAAAAATGATAATTATGTCATATATAAAATGTTATTTAATAATATATTCTTATATATAGAATTATTTTTATTTAAAATGATTCACACCATGTCAAGTAGGCGGTAGTCCACACATCCTCGAACGACATGATCACCTTTTTAGTGTGTGAAAATGGTAATAAAGATAATGATATATTATATTTACATAAAGTTAATTAAATCATGAATGTCATATATATTTATTTTATTTCACATATTTTTAATTAAATTTTTTTAATACATTTCATTTATAGTGGGAACGAATCGCATAGCTTTGAGGAAGCTGTAGTCCACACTTCCAAAAACGATGTTATCGTATTCCCACAAAATGAATTGCATAAAGTTATGTGTTAAAAAATAATTCCATAAAAATAAATAAATTATTAATATCGTATATATTATATAAAAATATTATTTCCATCATAATTCCAATCATTAAATGTGTTAAAGTAAAAATGAACAATCATCATTTCGCGAGGAGGTAGTTCGTCGTACACAAACGGTAATTTTGTTGCCCATTAGATGGAAGTGTGTGCATGTGTAGGTAGAACCATTATATGAAAAACATATCAGTATATTTAGGATACTGAATTTATTATTTAATCATGACGTAAATACTAATTTAATGGGTGGATAAGTAAGTGAAAGAAAACTGGCCGTTGGAAAAATGTTACCTCTTCATCGGGTTACTCCTTTTGGTTTTCCCCAAAGGGATTACTTGGTTTTCTTTATAACCTATTGGAGGATTCTAGGATAAGGGTAGGTAAGTTTGAAAATTATTTAATTATATATTGGTTGATCCAAATCTATTGAGATGTGTGAATAATGGGGAGGGGTGAGGGCCTTTTATAGTGGAGGAGGAGTGACATTCTTGTAAATTTTTTAAAAAGGAACACCACCCATGTTTTTTATATGAAATGTGGATCCAATAATGGTAAAAATACAATAAAATGGATAATAATGTATAAATATTTCTATCCAATATCTTTTTGATAAGTTTATAGGTAACTTTGGCCCTTATGTTTATGGTTTAGTACCTTATTAAGCTAATTTGTTTCTTAATCATTGTAATTAATTTTAATCACTTTCACTAATATTTTCTGTATAAAAACTAATGTGACATTATTAGACATTTTAAATTATTTTTAACAAAAATATGGAATTAATTTTTAAAAATTATAATCACTGAAGTGGTAGAAATTAATTTAAATTTAATCACGCATATGGGACGACAAAAATTGGTTTTTAAACTAAAATATTCAAAAGTTTGCTAAGTTTTTATATCCAATTTTAAAGTGAAATTGATTCCAATTAATTATATTATATTAATTTATATAAAATTTAAATAATTAAAGTTTAAAACCAATTAAAAATATAATTTAACCGTATAAATAAATTAGATGAAAATGTATTTTTAGATTAAAATTCAGTATTTTTCACTATTTATCAAAAAATGAAACTTCCCAGAAAAATTCCAAAAAAACCCTAACATAATTTTAACATTTATCTTTCAAAAATTCAGTTTTTTTTCATATTAAATTCATAAAATTGTAAAAATGAATATTTAAATTAATTACTCTATTAAAAGGAAGTAAAATTACCTTTAGAAAAATATAGGTTTATGTATAATATTGGATTTGTTTTTATTTTATGTATATCTAATATATTAGATTGATGTTAAAATATTTTATTATATATATAAAAAATAAATTTACTATATAAATTCTTCAAAAGTGTTATAATTTAATTTAAAATTAAAAACATGACTAAATAGTGTTTTATTTAAACCCAGTATTGCATGCATTGCAAGCTGTCAGCAAAATTAAATTTATTCTAAAAGGAAAATAATGAAAATTCTTGGGGTGATACATTAATACAAATAGATATATGTGTTGGTAAAAATAAATTTCGGTATTTAAATTTAATATCAATAGGACTTAATATCTATTGGAATTGTTCATTTTTACCAATATATATAGTACCTGTCACTAGATTTTTGTTGGTATAAGTCATTTTTTATAGTTATGTGAGAAAATTGTTACAAAATGGTACCATAAGAATTTTCTATTCGAGATCATTCAAAAACCTTGAGAATCTATTTACAAAATCACTTTTGAGAGAGATTATTCATAAAACTAATAAATATATGGGGTTAAAACCCATATAATGAATCATTTTTGTATTAGAAACTAAACAGTTCATTTAGGTAGATTCTAATAAAAAAATTTAATGGGTACAAGTTACTAAGATTATTTTTGATATTTAATATTATTACTTGAACTACTTGGTGTCAATATCATCTATTATAATTTTAGGTTGAGTTATAAACTCTTAACTAAATATTTAGAATCAATGAGTTATGGGTTTTAATAATAGAAAAACTTTGTAATATTTTTCATATGTGAACCTCAAAGTGGTGTCACTTCTAAAAAATATTAATGGGTTTACTCCTTAGATATTTCATTTAAAGGAAACACCTGGCCATAAAAGGGCTATAAAATGATATATTGGATAGAAAGATTGTTTTTTGTATTATATCTCTAGTTTATCTTAAAATGAACAAGTTTAAGCTTTTGAAAACTTGTAAATATGATAATACTTTGAAATATTTATACTAACAAAAGGTTTAAATCAAAATATACCTTTATTATGTATAATAATTCATTTTTTATATGGAGAGTTATTATTTATGAATAAAAGTGGGGTTTGTTATAATTTTATTCATAAAAAATAAATAAAAAAAAATTGGTGGGACACAAATTCTTTAATGGTGGGGGAAAATATTTATGGAATCCCACATCGGAAATGAGTCAAAAGTATCCAGGATCATCCATTATAAAAAAGGGTCTTGGGAAGTGGTTTTCTCATAAAAATGTACATGCCAAAATTATTTTTAATGTTTTTAAAATATATATTGTTAGTCAAATGTTTAGTTATAAATATATATAACAAAATAAAATATTAATAAAATAAAATAAAATATTTAAAAAAATGACTAATGATGAAATTATTCATGATGGTTGAATTTCAAAATTAAAAATATGATTGATTTTCCCTCTCCAAAATTTGTCTCGTTTTGATAGAATTAAAATTTCTATTGATTGAAATGGTGTGATCAAATCGATTTTAATTATACTGATTTTGATAAATAAATAAATAAATGGGATTCCAATATCATTTTATTTGAATCTTCTCAATCCGAAATTTTCTGGAATTATTCTTCCAACATCATCATTGTTGGATTTTTGGAATTTGGGGTTTATAATTCCCAATATCTTAATGAAAACATCGAGGAAAATTTCCACCAAGAACAAAACACCAAGAATTTGGGGTGGATCAATCCCTTTTGGATAGTGAACTTCCACTACTAAATATATTCCATTTATCAGTGTGCAAAAAGGGTTTTGACAGTGCTAAAAATCACTATTAATCGCAGTACTGATAAAAGGGTCCCCTTTATTAGTGTTGTTAGTAGTGCTGATAATATCCCCACGTTATCAATGCTTTTAACAGCATTGATAAATGGTGGCCTTTATAAGCACTAGAAAAAGTTCTCATAAAGGCCGCATCTGCTAACAGCACACTACAGTAACCTCCTGTATCCTTTAAAAAAATATATAATTTAATTGAAATGAATTTTACATCACAAACCCAAAAAAACAATACAATATACATTTCAAATAATTTTTTCATAATTACATTTATAATTACTATCTAAAAACAATCTAAAACCTTAATGTTTGTCTTTGGAACCTGTGATCCCCTCTCAAAAAGGTTATATCATTGTATCCATTATTGAAAAAATCACCTTAACCTAAGAAAAATAATCCACCTATATTAGAGAACAAATCATATGTCAGTAATATTATAAATAAATAAATTAGACATTAATATAAACAAATACATTAAAAATGTAAAATTTAAATAAAAATACACACTTTGAGTTATACCAGTCAAATAATGTGTTTTATTGAGGTGTAGTTGATTCAAATGAATATGTTTTCTCAGTTTTTAGTATCTTACTTGTCCTTTTTATTATAATTGATGTAATTTTTAAATAAAAAAGACCCACTTGTAGTCATATTGATCACACCATGCCTCTAATTGAGGGTAGGATGATTCCTACACATACCATATGACTCATGGATCGTTTTCCTAAAGTATAAAAATAATACTAATGTGTTTTATTGGTTTTCAAAATGCCACTTATTCTTTTTTACAAAAATTGATGTCAATTTTAAATAAAAAGATGCATATTAAGTCAAATAGGTCACACCATTCATTGGATTGTGGTGAAGTTAACTCTTGTAAATATCGAATGACTCATAAATAGTTTAAATAAATTATAGAAACAGTCATAATGTATTTTCTATGTTTTGAGTAGTTCAGTTTTCCTTTTTACTAAAATTGATTTAAATTTTAAATAAAAAAATCCACTTTTAGTCATACCAGTCACATTGTGACTCAAATTGAGTTTTGGATGATTCCTACACATCTAAAATGACTCATGGATCATTTCTTCAAAGTAAAAAAAAATATGAATGTGTTTTCTTGGTTTTTAGTACATTACATATTCATTTTTAATAAAATTGATGTTAATATTAAATAAAAAGACGCACATGGGGTCATACCGGTCACACCGTGCATCAAATTGAGGTAAATATGTCACCTACGAATCTTAAATGACTCATGGATAATTTTTCTAAAGTATAAAAGCAATCATAATGTGTTTTATAGGTTTTGAGTAGGTTGGTTTTCTATTTTACTAAAATTGACTTAAATTTTAAATAAAAAATTCATACTTTGAGTCATACCAGTCACATTGTTCCCTTTATTGAGGTACGGATGATTCCTACACATACCAAATAAATCATGGATCATTTCCCTAAACTATAAAAATAATTTGAATTCATTTTATTAGTTTACAGTATATCATTTATTCCTTTGGCTAAAAATGATGTCAATTTTAAATAAAAATATGCACTTAGAGTCATACTAGTCGCACTATGTGTTTAATTAAGGTTTGGTTAATTCCTAAACATCTATAATGGATAGTGGATCATTTTCCTAAAATATCAAAACAATCGGAATGAATTTTCTCAGTTTTGAGTTGGTCAGTTGTCCTTTTTACTAAAATTGATGTAAATTTTAAATAAATTAGAAACACATGGAGTCATATCGGTCACACTGCACCTCAGATTTAGGTGAGGAAAATAATTACACATACCAAATAAATCTTGGATAATTTCTGTAAATCTTCAAAACAATCCTAATGTTTTTTCTCATTTTTCAATACACCACTTGTTTTTTTTTACAAAAAAATAATGTCAATTTTAAATAAAAAGATGAACTTAGAGTAATACCAGTCTCACCGTGTGTCGGATTGAGGTGTGATTGATTCTTACACATCCCAAATGACTCATGTATCATTTTCCTAAAGTATAAAAACAATATTAATATATTTTCTTAGTTTTCATAATGTCACTTGACATTTTTACTAAAAATTCATTTTAAACTAGAAACACACACTTTGACTTATAAAGGTCGCATCATGTATCAGTTTGACATGAGACTTATTACTAAATTTAAAAAATGATTTATGAATCTATTTCATAAATTGTCAGGAGAAAATGAGTGAGTTTTCTCTGTTTTTATTGAGTGGCACGTTTTGAAGTAAAATGTTGATTCTAAACTGACAATGGACACTTTGATTCATACTAGACACATTGTGCATCGGATTGAGGTGTGACCGATTCCTAAACATCGTAAATGACTTATGGATCATTATCCTAAAGTATATAAATAATGTGAATTATTTTTTCCAATTTTTATTTTGTCAGTTTTCTATTTTACTGAAATTAATGTCAATTTTTTATAAAAAGACACACCTGGAGTCATAATTGTCATATTGTGTATCCAATTGAGGTGCCTCTAATTCCAACACGTCCCAAAGTCTCAAAAAAATCCTAACTTACAATGTTACCACAATTACCATTGTCTTTCATTATCAAACTTCCAACACTACATATTTATTTTAGAAAGTTTTTTCAACTAATAACATCAAATCAATATGCAGCATTGGATATTCGACAATGAAAAGAAACAGAATGTGTGGTAACATTAGTAGAATATGACTTCCCAAAATATCTATGAAAAAACTAAATGAGTATTATATAAATATGATATGGGAAATAACTTACAAAGAGTATATAAAATGATGAAAAAATAATTAAATAAGTAGTAGGAATTCACCTTTTCATAATGGTTGTATACATTCTTGACCCATAAATATGAAAGGAATCCACCTGTATAAGAAAACAATTATTATGTGAGTAATAATAAAAATAAATAAATTAAACATAAATATTAAATAATCCATTACTTCTTTTTAAGCCACATGTTTATGTTATTTGTGCACATTTTGAAATCATGTATAATGCCCATTCATTTCTGAGAAAATGTATGTCGTCTTGTGAATAAGACTTTTTAGATGGTCATAGTAGTATTCTAAAAATATAAATACAAAGAGGATAAATAAATATTTTAAAAAATAGTAATTAACTTTAAAAATTCCTCTTTGGGGATGTGTTTTTCTTTGGAATATGATCTCTCTCATAAATTTACAAAAATAATAACCATAATATTTTCTATTTTATTATTTTGGATAATGTAGAAACATTGGGGAAAATAATTAATTTGTTTTGATATGTGTTTGGATAGTGAAATATTATTATATATACCCTTATACTTATCATGTTTTAAAACATGTCAGGGTCCTTGTGCATAATTATTTTCCTCATGCCATGATTTATATGACATTTACACATCACCCTATAATAAAGGAATCCTCATTAAAACAAAATATAAATTATATAACTAGAAGTTTAGTTATAAAATTTTGGATTTAGTGTATTAAAAATTTACAAACACCATCATGTGTGGTCAATGTTTTGGTAATCCATGTATTGAATCCAAGAAATAAATCTTTAGAGTATCCAAATTGACTATAATGAGCATCCAATATTTCCTAAAAACACAAAAACGAGTAAGTAATGAAATAAATTAAAATATATTTTATATGATTAAATTGTATCATTTTACCCCTATATCTTTGGTATTAAAAAGAGTATGTCATCCCCAAGTTTTCTTTCAAATGATTTGGCCAGGTTTTCTACTATTTCATCCATTTATTTGGATTCTAGTTTTATTTGTTCTATAGAGATGGTGTGTGGACTAATCAGTCCAAAAAACAATTTAGGAGAAACTCCCTTCAATTGGTATTGATATATACACCAACAAAATAAATATGAAATGTATTTAGTCGTAATTAACATAGTATATCAGCTTTTTGAAAATTAAATCATGAAAACATTCCTCATGTATACATTTACAACTGAGGTTCCTATCCATTCAGAGTTGAGGATTTCATTTACATTCTCAAAAGAAATATAGTCAGTGCCTTCCTCTTCATACATTTTTTCTTCAAAATCAACTAAGGGACTAGTACAACTTTTTATCTTTTTATATGCATGAACCATCAATGTTAGTAAATGTATATATTTAATAGGTGGGGTAAAGGTGATTTTGGAATATTTTTTAAATCATTTGGTTGACCCTTTAGATTTTTGTGATTCGACCTTTCATTTCAGACCCTTCCCATTGTTCATCTATAATAACATTCATCGGTTCAGAACCTCTTTCATTAATTATTAAAGGTTTATCCCAGAAAATAAATTAGAAATGAATAACTCTACGTAGACATATATTTTTACAAGATCTTGAAGCCATGGGATGAATGTTCCAATAGGTTGGTCAAACTTATAAATATCTTTGTCAACAAGTGTAACAAGTAGCTCAGTGCTCAGCTCATGATCTATCCTAAACGCCACACTCAAATGACCTGTTGGAAGTGGTCTGTTGTGTAAAATGTCATCTTTGATATTAAAAATCATAGCCCTCGATACAAGGCGATATTTGGGTATTGATAGATATAAAAATAGTATTTTAACCCAGTAGATTATTAGTACAGGAAAGGTATCAGTGTCTATATGATTCAGAGTTCATAGAAATAATTATTAAAATATTGATGTCCTTGACTAAGATAACTCTTTTAGGGTAATGGATCACCTCAAAGATAGTGTGGGTGGGGGATCTTCACACAATGGTTTTTCTTGAGTTTATTCTTCTATTTACTCCCCCCCCACCATAACATTTTATGAAAACTCATATAACCAAATAAATTTTTCTTCAAGGGAATTCATTCTTGATTTTATCTCTACCCTTTTTGTATCATGATCATCCTTTTGTTTTTTTCTAAAAATATGTTTAGGGTGTATCTCCAAAACTCACACCTCTCATGTAGTCATACTTTTCTAGTCGCTTCAAGGCCATTGATAGTAGGTGTTCATCGGAAGAAGGTGTTGATGATTCATGTGACTATGTAGGATGGAAAATATAAAAAAAATAAGTAATCATTATTATGTAATAGCGATTTAATGGGAAAATTTTATTATGTCATACTTACACATGTTTCCCACACTTTTTGTGTGTTTTCATCTATTAGTATCCCATATTTATTTACATGTGCCTCCTTTTATAACACATGATGTCTGATGGAAGTGGATTTGGATTTGGATTCATAAATATATATATAAACATATGTACATAATTAGGTTGTTGTTACATGTATTATAAAATTATTATGATAAATATAAAATACATACCCATTTTTTTAACTGAAGCGTACCACATCCTTTCTTTACTGTAGGGGTATGTTGGTTTTACTACCTGTTCATTATTTTCAGGACTCAGTTTTTGTGTCAAAAATATAAAATTCTCAATCAAAGGGATGAACACACATACTGTAAAATATTGTATTACCATCCACAATATACCTGAAAATAAAGCTCCCCACGACATCCAGTAAACACATCCCATGATTCTTGGGTTATCATGTGTGCATACATAAGCGGTGGGTGTAGGTTTATTTTCCATTCAGCATATTTAAGATGATGCCTCTTTAAAATTGTGTGTAATCCTCTGTGAAACCTTCTAGAAAAAATTAATACATATTTCTTTTAGTAGTCATCTACTATAAATTCACTCTATAAGAGATGATTATAACAACCTTACTTTTTATTACACACTAAAAAATGATTTATTACATAAAAACCTTTACTTGATACAACATATAAGATCTTGAGGTTTAGTGTCTTTTGGAATTAGGAACATTACATAACAACTTATAACATAAAACACAACATCTTTATTGAAAACTTCATTTGCATGACCTTCGTACTTAGTATTGCATGGGATAACCTGAGGACATGCATAAGAAATGGGTGAGATATAAAGCCCAGTAAGGGAGTAAAAAAGGTATAAAATGAATATTACAATACATGTTAGTAAATAGGCATATCAATGGATTAAAAGAGAAACATGAACATAAAGGCATTATATAGCATGATTATCATAACATGGAAATGTGGCAACAATATTTAACATGACAGTAGCATGAGCCAAGGCTCATTGAACATGGGGCTTGAGTAAACCATCATTGCACATGAATCACAAGTAAACCCTCATTTCACTTGAATTATCATGATTCAACACTCATTGCACATGACGTATCATGATACTATACATTACCCAATGCATTAGAGCGTTATCAGGGTGCACCCTTCTTAAACATTTCATTTCATGCATAAGTGTGCCCCATGGATCATATAACATGGAATCATTCAACATAATAAGTTATTCCATGATTATAGAATGTGGAATACATACATGAAAGTAACATTCAATATTTTTATGTGAATAAAGGTGAAAACCCTTAGTAGAGACATGGGTATGGTATTCACTACACAATGATTTTGGCTTGGAAAAACACGGTGCAATTTCGGTAGTGTAACAGCGTGACATAAGAACTCATAAAAATGCTTGATGAGAGAGAAAGGGGTGTCTCATAATATTTACATGAAATGGATAGTAATGGGGTCATATATATACAGGTCCTAAAATAAGTAATCAAATTTGTATTCATAATACAAAAGAATTGATTGAATGTAAATGAGGAGAGAGAAATTCCTTATGGAATTTCGGCATCGTAACCGGTGTAAATGGGAAGAATTAATGATAAATAAAGGGGTATTGCATCATTTAAACATAAATGGGGTAGTATGGGAGAGGTTTAAAATCATACCCCAACATTTATAATTGAAAATAAAAGAGAATAACAATATTAAGAAACTTGGATAAAATGACAAAGGAATCCCCTACTTGGAAGTGTGATCTCAAAGGCTTGGGAGGGGCTTGAGAGAGGCTTCTTGGGAGCATAGGTATCCTTGGGAGGATTAAAGAGAGTGTAGGGAATAAGTTGGAATAACTCAAAAGGCTTTTAGTGAAGAGAAAGTGGGATCTTGGGTGGGTTTATATAGGAAAGGAGAGGGATTTTTTTATTATTTAGGTTTGGGACACCACACATTAAACTAATCAAAACTAAAAACCATCCAATGGATTTTTCCCATGGTATTTTCCAAAGGGGAGTTTAAAATATTATTTTATAATTACAAAGTCTAAACATCTTAAAATAATAGGGTTGCTTATGTGGAAGTGAGTCACACTCTCAAGGAAACCAATTTAAAAAGATAAAATGTTTTATAAGTCTTGGAGGGTCCACTAAAGCTTTGTAAAATAAATCAAATAAAACTAAAATCTCATTATTTTAATGAAAAAAATTATAATGGATGAATAAAGTGTTTATATTATTTTATTAAATCACTATTGGGTCATTATGATGTCACAAAACACATTATATAATTAAAAAGTATTTAATTTTTACCCAAAAATCTGACTGTCTAAGAAAATTATGAAAAATTCACTATTGGATAATTTTGATGTCTTGATTCCAAATATAATAATTATTTTATATAAATAATTTTCTAAATATGTGAATTTTTACATTTAAAATAGAAACCAACATTTGTCAAAAAATCATGGGTTTTAACAAAAATAGCATTCAAACCTTAATAAAAATAACAATTGCATTCATAAAATTATACAATCATTTATATTTAATAAAAATTAATTTAATAATAATAATAATAATTTATTAAAATATTATTTATTTAAAAAATACAGTAATTCATAAAAATATATTTCTTAGTTTAATATTAACTAAGAATATTATTTGCACTTTAAAAACTATTTACAAAGTAACAATAACAAAATGACTGTATATTCTTTATACAAAAATAATGTACATAGTCATAGTACTAGGTTCATGTTACATAACCCATTAAAACTCTTTCATAATACCTTAGGTTAAGTTGTGTGATGGTGACAGACTCTTGGGGTGCCTCAGATAACATCACTCAAGTGGTAATCTCTATCAACTTCCACTTCTCCCATAGGCGGTTCTGCTCGAGCTTAACATATTTAAGATCGGCTTGGGCTTGGTCAAGAGAGTATCCCAGAGACTCCACCTCCTTTCCGAGCTCTGAAAAATGGGCTTCGTATGGGGCAAGTCTATTAGATGAGTCCATCGCTTCCTTTTTCTGAGTAAATTGGATTTGTTAAAGCCCTATATTTATACTAATCATGTGATCATTGTTCAACAACTATATAAGCAATGATCACAATTCCTAATGATATTTTAAAATCAAAAAACATAAAAACAAGAAAGTGAATACGTTTTATATGATCATTCTACAAAATAATACATTTAATTTGATCAAGAGGTATTTTCATTAACAAAAGTTTGGGCTGTTACAATCTTCCCCCCTTAAAAAAATTGCGCCCTCAAAATTTTATTTTCCCACACTAAAACAGATGTGTGTAACTCTCCTTTATTACTTTCTCTTATTCCCACATCGCTTTTTCAAGATTTTGGTTTTTCCACAACACTTTGACAAGGGTCATTGTCTTATTTTATAGAACCTTTTCTCTACTATATAAGAACTTCACTAGTTTCTCCTCGTAAGAAGGATCATCCTCTAGTTGTTCTACCTATGATGATAGTACATGTGAAGGTTCTGGTATGTACTTCCTTAAGAGGGATAAATGAAAGACATCATGTATTTTTTCCATGGTAGGTGGAAGTGCTAGTCGATAGGCCACAACCTCGACACAATAAAGAATCTTGAAGGGGTTGATGTACCTAGGAATTAACTTCCCTTTCTTTCAAAACCTCATGACCTTCTTCCACGGAGATATGTGTAGAAATATCATGTTGCCAACTTTGAACTCAAGGTCTCATCGACGGTTATCTACATAACTATTTTGTAAACTTTGGGTTGTCTTTATATGATGATGAATGGTTTTCACCTTATCCACAATTTCTTCAACCATTTCAGGTCTTAGAAGCTTACAATCACTGACTTCATCCCAACATGCTAGTGTTTTTTACCTTTTCCCATCAAGGGCTTCATATGGTGCCATTTTCATGCTTTAGTGGAAACTGTTATTGTAGGAGAATTCAACCAGTGGAAGATGTTGGTCTCATCCTTCTTTGAATTCCATAGAACATGATCTCAACATATATTCTAGTGTCTGAATAGTTTTCTCAGATTGGCCATCAGTTTGAGGATGATAGGTCATACTGAAGTTTGTTTCATTGATTAGATCATGTTGGAGACTTTTCTAGAACTTTGAGGTAAATCTAGGATCACAATGGAATACAATAAATAGTGGTACTCCATGAAGCCTTACCACTTCATTGATGTAAATATGTGAAATTTGATCCAATGCGAAGTTCTCTCGAATCACGATAAAGTGAGATGTCTTTGTAAGACAATCCACAATGACCCATATAGCATTGTTTCTTCTGGATGTCCTTGGCAGTCCAATGACAAAGTCCATGGTAATGTTTTTCCACTTCTATGTTGGTATGGGTAGTGGTTTCATCATCCCCTTATACTTGTTCCTCTCAGCCTTCACTTGCTGACATACTAGTAACTTTGATGTATATTCAGAAATCTCTCATTTCATATTGTTCCACCAAAAGTTTTCTCAGAGATATCGATACATCTTTGTTCTCCCTAGGTGAATAGAGAAGGTTGAGTTATGTGAGTAATTCAAAATATTCTTCTTTATCTCTGGATCGGATGGTACACATAAACGTGACCCAAATCTCACAATTCCATCCTTTTAAACCAAGAACTCTGAGGATTTACCATTTTTTATAGCTTCCACCCTTTTCAGAATTTTCACATCCTTTATTTGAGCATCCTTTATTTTCTCCAAGAGGGACGGTTGAGAAATCATTTGAGAAAATATTTATTATGTTCTCTTATTTTTGATTCACATGTCCATATTCATCAAATATAAGAAGATTAGATCCTACTCAATTATAATTAATGACAGAATCATTGGATCCTTTCTACTTAGAGCATCTACCACCTTGTTCGCATTCCCAGGGTGGTAATGGATTGAGAAGTCATAATCCTTAATGAGTTTTATCCATATTTATTGGCACATATTAATCTCTTTTTGTGTGAATATATATTTGAGGCTCTTGTGATCAATATATATCTCACACTTCTCCCTATAGAGATAATGCCTCCAGATTTTCAACCCAAAGATCACAGCCTCCAACTCCAAATCATGTGTGTGGTAGTTTTTCTCATGGATTTTCAGCTGCCTTGAGGCATAGTCAATCAATTTATCATTATGCATCAACACACAGCCCAATCCCTTCTTCAAAGCATCACTAAATACAATAAAAAGTTCTCCACTTGTGGGTAATGTGAGCACGGGAATAGTGATAAGCCTCCTTTTTAACTCCTTGAATCTTTCTTCACATTCATCAATCCAAAAAAACTTTACTCCCTTCCAAGTTAGCTTGATAATAGGGTTGGACAATCATGAGAAATTTCTCACAAATCGGAAATAATATCTAGCTAACCCCAAGAATCTATGGATACCGATGTTAGCCTTGGTCATCCATCTATTGTACCTATCTTAGAGGGATCCATAGATATCCCATTTCTTGTGATGATATGACCCAAGAATTATCCCTCCTTCAACCAGAACTCACACTTGTTGTACTTTGCATGGTGCTTCTCCTTTATCTAGGTCTCTAATGTAGTTCTCAGATGCTTCTCATGATCCTCCTTGGTTTTGGAGTATATTATAATATCATCTATAAATACTACCAAATTTTTTTTGAGGTAATCTCTGAAGACTCTATTCATAAATTCCATGAATATTTCTAGAGAATTACTGAGTATGAAAGGCATTACTTTGAATTCATAGTGCCCGTATCTTGTACGAAAAGCAGTCTTGGGGATATCTTCTTTCTTCACCCATACGTGGTAATATCCCAACCACAGATCCACCTAAGAGAAGTATTGTGCTCTACGTAGCTGATCAAATAAGTCATCAAATCGTGGAAGAGGATACTTGTTCTTTATCGTGATTTTGTTGATCTCACAATAATCAATGAAAAGGCGCCTTGACCCATACTTCTTCTTGATGAAGAGGACTGTAGCACCCCATGGTGAAGCACTTGGGAGTATAAACCCTTTATCCATATTCTTCTATAGTTTTTTATTCAGATCCTTAAGCTCCATAACAACCATTTTATATAAAGTCTAGGATATTGGCAATTCCCCAAGTATAAGGTCAATTGATAATTCAACATCTCTTCTAAAAGGATGACCAGGAAATTCCTTAGAAAACACTTCAGCGAATTCCATCACAATAGGAATGTCTTCAAGGATGGTTACTTCCTTGGACTCAATCACCTAATCTAGATACCTATTCTCATAGGTAAGTAATATACATGCTTGAGTTCCTCCTTGCACTTGTACAGAATCGAGGGTCGATTCTCTAAATGGAGAGTGATTTGCCTCTAATGGAAATTTATGTTGGCTCTATATAAGGAAAGTCAATACATGCCAAGAATTGCCTCAAATTCCACTAGAAAGAGTATGATTAGGTTCTCTGAGAAGTTCAATCCACATATTATGATAGGGGAGGAGTTGTATTCATGGGATGAAATGATTTCCCCATTTTTCGTACTCACCGACATCTTTACTTCCATGATTTGTGGTGGTGTTGGGATTGTTCTACTAAAAATTAGGGATATAAAAGAATGTGTAGAACCGAAATCAAAAAGTATGTTCTCTACTCTTGAATTAATATCTAGCATACTTGTCACCACTTCATAGTCAGGGTTCACTTTGGTGGTAGTGATAGAAAAAGATCACCCTTTCTTCCTTGGAGGTTGTTGGTTACCTCTGAAAACCCTTTGCTTTGGGAACTGATTTGTAAGGTGCCCTGGTTCTTTGTAGTTGAATCAATGAACAATGCGTTGAGGGTTGAAAAAAGCATTCCTCTCCTTTTTCGCAACTGTGGGTTTCTCTTGTCAGTAGTTAACAGCTATGTGCCCATCTCTTCCACTCCTAAAGCATTTCCTTATCCCCTTCATGAAATTTCTATGGTGCTTTTTTCTACACCTTTAGCAACAGTGGTGTTGTATCTTATTAGCACCATTGGATTTATCCATCGGACCACTAGAATTGAATTCCACCTTATGCTTCTTATCCTCATGATACCACTGAGATTCTCTTATCTCCATTTTGACTTTGAGGGAACATTGGAAAATTTCCTCAACTTATCGAAGTCACGGATTTCCAGGGCTTTCAGTAGGCTAGGTTTCAGCCATCAAAAGAAGCAGTAAAACTTGAATTCAGGGGTAATGACAAATATAGCGGAATATTGTGCAATACTTGTGAAGTTCTCCTCGTACACTGACAGATTCATCATCTTTTTACTTAAGGTCAAGGAAGTCCCTTTCCATCTTAATTCGGAGGGTGCGTGGAAAATATTTATTGAAAAACATCTTCTGTAAATCCTTTCATTCCAACGCCTTGATCTTATCCTCGGGCTTCATATTTTACATAAATGTACACCATTGATTAGCTTCACCCTCTATATGATAATCATCTATAATAACCTTCTCTTGTTCAGAACATTGAAGGATGGAGAATATATTTTCAATGGATTTGATCCATTGTTTAGCGATTGAGGGATCAGATGACCCATTAGAGAGAATCAGGAAAAAAATTTGAGATTCTCGCTCCCATCAGATTGGGCATCTCATTATAACAGTCATCACATTGTTCTTCGCATCAGTTGTTAGCCCAGGTCCTCTTATTAGTGGCCATTGGCTGGAATAAAAGGAAAGCTAGGGGTAACACATATAGGGTGATCCAAAGACAAAAACAGAAGACTTATAAATTACTTTTATTTACTAAACTTATGAATCGAGAGGCTTTAATCTATGTTATCCATGATCTACTTTCTAACATATATTCTTAGGGGTATTTTTTTAATTCCCTTAATAATGGTTCATAATAAGATTTTGAATTTACCAAATCATATCTTCCGGGAGTATCGTAACCAAGAGTGCATCAACCCCTGTTGTCGTGTACCAGGATACCCCGGGTCAAGCTCGAAACTTCTTGTCAGAGTTTTCACTCCTAGGTACATCTATTCCAGAGTCGTCTCTACCTGTTCGTATCCTAGTAGTGATGTATTTGTTTGATAAACCACTTACTCAATACTCACCAAAATTTAGGGGTTTTTTATTATACTTAGTCTTGTCTCTAATTCTTTACTATGGTTCTCTAATCCTAATCTCAAAAATAACTAAACCTATCCTCGGATACTAACTATAACAACCCTACTTTTTATTACAAAATTATACATTATTTATTACATAAAAACCTTAACTTGATACAAAATAGACGATCCAGAGGTTTAGTGTCTTTAGGAATTAGGAACATTACATAACAACTTATAACATAAAACACAACATATTTATTGAAAACTTCCTTTCCATGACCTTCATACTTAGAATTGCATGGGATAACCTGAGGACATGCATAAGAAAGGGGTAAGCTATAAAGCCCAGTAAGGGAGTAAAAAAAGGTATAATAAGAAGATTACAATAAATGTTAGGAAATAGTCATATCAATGGAGCGCAATAGAAACATGAACATAAATTCATTATATATCATGATTATCATAACATGGAAATGTGGCAACAACATTTAACATGATAGTAGCATGAGCAAAGGCTTATTGCACGTGGAGAATAAGTAAACCCCCATTTCACATGAAACATGAGTAAACCCTTGTTTAACTTGAATTATAATGAGTCACCACTCATTACATATGACATATCATGATATTATACTTTACACAATGCATTATAGGTCTATCAGGGCACACCCTTCTTAAACATTTCATTTCATGCATAAGTGTGTCACATAGATCATGTAACATGGAATCATTCAACATCCTAAGTTATTCCATGATTAAGGAGTGGGGAATAAATATATGAAAGTACCATTCAATATGTATATGTACATAAATTTGAATACCCTTGGTAGAGACAAGGGTATGATATTCACTACACAATGATTTTGGATTGGAAAAACGTGGTGCAATTTCGGCAACGTAACGACGTGACATAAGAACTCATAAAAATGGTTGATGATAGATAAAGGGGTGTATAATTGTATTTAAATGAAATTTACATTAAGGGAGTTATATAGATACATGTCCCAAGATAATTAATTGAATTTGGATTCATAAGAATTGCTTGAATGTAAATGAGGAGAGAGAAATTCCTTACGGAATTCTGGCATGGTAACTGTTGTAAATGGGAGGAATTAATGAGATAGAAAGGGGAATATCATCATTTAAACATAAAGGGGGAAGTATGGGGGAGGTTATAAATCATACCAAAACATTTATAAATGAAAATAATAGAGAATAACAATATTAAGAAACTTCGATAAAATGACATAGGAAGGAATCCCTTACTTGGAAGTGTGATCCCAAAGGCTTGGGAGGGGCTTGATAGAGGATTCTTGGGAGCTTGGGGCGCCTTGGGAGGATTCTAGATAGAGGAGGGAAAAGTTTGGATGAACTCCAAAGGCTTTGAGTGAAGAGGAAGTGGGATATTGGGTGGGTTTATATAAGAAAGGAGAGGGAATTCTTTATTATTTAGGTTTGGGACACCACACATTAAACTAATCAAAACCACAAACCAGCCCATGGTTTTTGCCCATGATTTTTCCAAAGGGTAGTGGAAAAAATATTTTATAAGTCCAATGGACGAACTTCTTAAAATAATTGGGTTTCTTATGTGGATATGAGTCACACTATCAAGGAAATAATTTAAATAGATAAAATGATTTATAAGTCTTGGAGGGTCCACTAAAGCTTTGTAAAATAAATCAAATAAACCTAAAATCACATTATTTTAATGGTAAAACATATAATTTACGAAAATATTGTTTATAGTATTTTATTACATCACTATTATGTCATTATGATGTCATCAAACACATTATATAATTAAACGGTATTTAATTTTTTCCCAAAAATTTGACTGTCTCCGAAAATTATGAAAAATTCACCGTTGGAAAATTTCGATGTCCTGATTCCAAAAATAATATTCACTTTGTCTAAATAATTTTCTAATTATTTGAATTTTCACTTTTAAAATAGAAACTGACATTTGTCGAAAAATCATGGGTTTTGACAAAAACAGCTTTCAAACCTTGATAAAAATTACAATTGCATTCATAAAATTATAAGATCATTTATATTTAATAAAAAGTAATTTAATAATAATATTATAATTTTATTAAAATATTATTTAATTCAAAAATCCATTAATTCATAAAAAAATATTTCTTATTTGAATATTAACTAAGAATAATATTTGCGTTTTAAAAACTAATTACTAAGTAATAATAATAAAATGAATGTATATTATTTATAAAAAAGTAATTTACATGGTCATAATACTAGGGTCTTGTTACATAACTCCTTAAAACACTCATATAAGACCTTAGGGTAAGTTGTGCAATGGTGCCAGACTCTTAGGGTGGCTCGGATAACATCGCTCGAGTGGTAATCACAATCAACTTCCACTTCTCCCATAGGCGGTTCCGCTTGAGCTTAACATATTAAAGCTCGTCTTGGGCTTGGCCAAGAGAGAAGATCAGAGATGCCACATTCTTTTGGAGCTCTAAAAAATGGGCTTCATACGGGGAAAGTCTACTAGATGAGGTAATCCATTTCTTTGTCTGACTAAATTGGATTTGTTAAAGCGTTATATTTATACTAATCATGTGATCATTGTTCAATGGTTATATTAGCAATGGTCATAATTCCTAACGGTATTTTAAAATCCAAAAAAATAAAACCAAGGAAGTGTATACATTTTATATGATCATTCTACATAATAAGACATTTAATTCGATCAAGAGGTATTTTCATTAACAAAAGTTTGGGTCATTACAATGATGAAGAGTAAGTCAATGTTTTATTATTTCAGTTTTTAGTAAAATAAAAAAATTATAACATAATGTTACCGTAATCTCTTCCCACATTAGTGTATTAAGAGTGGGAACAACATGGTTCCATGAATCTAAACCAATTGGCATGTATTGTTGAGTGACGATTCCAATGTAACTACTGAACATGGCCTTGATGGGGTTAACATACTAGCCTCGTGCATTCCATCTAACCTAGTATTTGATGCATTTTCTTTTCACCTTAATGTTTTTTGCTAACACCATCAAACTATGATGCACCTATTTTTTCTACATCATTGGTTCTTCATCTTATACCATTTATTCAGATTCAACATCATCAATATGTTCTTCCTCAGCATAGAGAGAAGTATCAAGTTGAGAAACATATTATTTCTATGGAGAGATAGCATAAGAATGTGCAGATGGATGTTGTACCTATGCACTGGGAGCAGTAAAAGGTTGAGAAACCTATTGTTTATCTGGAGTGGTAGCATCAGCATGTTTATAAGGTCAATGTATATCTGCACTGGGTGCAGTAACATGGTAAGAAGCCTATTTTTTCTATGGATCGGTAGTATCATCATGTGCATAATTTCATTGATCCTCTACATTGGGAGTGGAAGTAGCTTGAGAGATATGTTGTTCCTTGGGATTTAGAGCACCATCACGTGGACAAGTCATTATCTGCATAAGTGGTTTATCATTTAATTTAGATTACATAAATGTATTAGTGAACAGATAATAACATGAGGTAACACAATGTATATTACAAAATAAATATAACCTAATTATTGAACTCTCTTTTTTTATGGTTGAATCGATTTGAACCCTCTATTGAGTATCCAAATACCTTCATTGTGGTCTCATATGACATACAAGACCTCATCTACATTGGGACTACTATGAAATGATTTCAATTTCCGGATGAATGGGTCATCCTTAGTGGAATTTTAATCTGACCCTTTAATGGTTTTGTTCAATAATAGAACAATTTACCACTTTCAATTTGTGGGATCTCGAACATAAAATACTTGTACTACCTAAAGATCCATTATAAATGGTTTTTCTTTGTACACTTACTTATGGAAATCCACTTTGAATAATCCCAAATCATCTATTTTAATAGCACTCTAGTTATCAATCCACTTGAATTGAAAAATAAGCACTTGAAATATTGTATAATACAACTCCCATATTTGTATGATAATGCAAAAGTTTGACATATTTATGTAAATTAGATTTATTTACTTGGTACCAGAAACATGCATCACTTCAACTATAACTGTAACTATACTATTTTTCATGGTACTGTCTTCATCATATTCATTTTTATAGAACATATAGCCATTAATTACAGAACCATTATAAGATAATAAATACACACTTGGTCCTCTAGAAAGCCATTGAAGTTTTTTTGAAATTGAATCCATATTTTCATCTGAATCCTTAAAAATATAGTCTCAAAACTATCCTATAAACTGTAGATTATGTGTATTTGATATCCATATTTCTAACCATTATTTATTCAAATTACTAAGAACTTTTTTTGGGTTTCAACATAAGGGGAAACCTCCAAACTATTATGAAAGATATAAAGGTGGGTCCACTCTCAATTAGTAATATTGATTGTGATAACATCTCTTCCAAGAATTCCTTCACCTACAGGCCACCTAGTGTGATTAGATTTCGGTATACCAATGATTTCCATGTGGAACAGGTATTTGGTACATAATTCAATGGCGTATTCAACAATATATCTCTCTAAAATACATCCCTTTGTCCGATTTCAATTTTTTATATACCCTTTCAAAATCTTCATATATCGTTCAATGGGGTATATCTGTCTGTAGTGTACAAGACCACACAGTCAAATCTCTCACACCAAGTGAACTGTCAAGTGAACCATCATATCAAATAATGATGGTGGGAAGAACATTTCCAATTCATATAAGATGATGGAAATTTCTCTTTCCATAGACGACAATTTCTCTGATTTAATAACCTTTCTTTATATATCTTTGAATAAGAAACATAGCTTGGTTAATGTATGATATGAATTATTGAAAAAAAATGAAATGTAAAGCTACATGAATAAGATATATCATAAATATATGGTAGTTAAGTGATTTCAGGTCCTTTAACTTTAAATTGGTCATTAACACAATATTCTTGATATTTGATGAATACTGTTCTGGAACCTTGATGTCATTCAAGAAGTTAAAAAACTGATATCTCTTCTACTTGGAAGGATTATAAGAAGTTGGAGGAATAAAATTTCATTTTTCACCCTTCACTGGTGCCAACTCTTCTCATATTCTCATGTCAACCTTGTCTATCCTATCCTTAATTTCATCATTTATTTTTTTTGTTCGGTGCATTTATCAATGTGTTGAGGACATTATCACATACATTTTTTTCAACATGCATAACGTCAAGAAAATGTCTAGTTTAAAGAAAAATCCTGTATAGTAATTCCAAAAAATTGATATCTTTTTCCAACCAGTTTTTTTAATGTTTTTTTAAAATGATTTACCAAAATCAGTGTCCACATATTTTACTTTCTCAAAAAATTTATCACCTGTTAGTGGAGATAGTGTTGTATGTTCTTCTTAACTTCCATCATATGATCTCATCCAAGATTAGTACTTACGTCATCAGGGTAGAAATTTATGATGTCCTAGAAACATAGCCTTTGATGAATGTTACAACCTAATTAAATGTGTACCTTTTTTGCAAATGGGACACCCTTGATTTACTTTAATTATATATCCTAAAAAATTTCCGTAAGTAGGAAAGTAATTTATTATCCCATACAACATGGCACTCAATGTGAAATCTTCATTTGTATAAGCATCATACAACGTAACTGTAACGACCCAAAATTTTTGAGGAAATTTTGTTCCCTATTTTTGGTGGGTTATTTTATTTTTCATTTAATAAAATGAGTATAATTAAAATGAGACTATTGGGTTTCAACTATTATATGACTGTTGGTCAATATAACTGTTGGAAACTAAATGTTATAATTATTTTCTATAAATACAGGTGATCTTGATTAATTAGTATAGAAAGAATATTTGATGCCCCATCCAGTAGTCTCGGGCCGATCGAAGCCCATCTGACGGAAATCGGGAGAAAGGTAGCACCTTTTGGCTTTGCTCTGGACCAAACCCAAGCCGAACTTCATCGTGTGAAGTGGGAACGGAGTCAACTTCACGATAAGTTCAAGCTGATAGAAATCACTAATTGGGCAATGTTGGTCAAGCCGCCCCAAGATTCTATCCCCCTAACACTTCTTACTCTTAAGTCATATGCTGGTGTTATAAGGGGCTATGTAACGAGAACGTAATTGCCTTGTGTAATCCTTTATTTTGAATAAAAATTGTGATTTCTTCTTGTGGTGAAGTTTGTGAACCTCAAGTGTCTGTATAAATATAGGATGTATATTATTGATTAATTTTGGAAGAAGGATATTTTAAAATATTTATGTAAACCTTAAAAAATTAAAAATGTGTAATCATTTCCAAAAAATGGTCTTCTATAGTTATGTTCATTATGAAATTTAGAGTCTAATAAGATCAACTTAATTTTTGATGAATAGTAAATTATGAATAGTGATTTTATGTTTAGGATTAGTAATGTGACCAAATGGATTAGTAATCTCACTTAAAGAAAGTATTAATATAATTTAGGCACCTTTATTAAGTAATGTGACTCAATAAAATAGGTAAATAAATGTTTCAGAAATTATTAGTCAAGTATTAGTTTTTTTAGGTGAGTATTGTTTTTTAATTAAAAAGTAAATTAAAAATATTTAGAAATTTATTTTTTAAAATGGAGTTCATTTTTGAATTTAGAGCATCGATATTAGGTTATGGTGATTTTTTGGGGATTTTTCTGGAAAAAAAATGATTTTTTGGTGAATAGTGTTTTTTAATTAAAAAATAAATTGAAAATATTTAAAAAATTATTTTTAAAAAATTGAGTTAATTTTTGAATTCAGATAACTGATATTTGGTTAAGTTAAAATTTTGGGATTTTTCGGTGAAAGTTGAATTTTTGGTGAATAGTGAAAATACAGTTTTTAGTTTCGGGTGTTTAATGACATCATTAAGGATGTAATAATTATGTAAAATTTCTGGGAAACTTCTGAATAGTAAGATAAGGTATGACGTGTCCCAAGTGGCCAATACCATGGGCAAATACCATGGGCAAGACCATGGTCTTTCCAATACCACCGATGAGGTGTCCCTTGGCCATTAATGCCTTGTCCCCTCACTTCCCCTATAAATACCAAGCCATTCTCTCATCCTATCCATTCCAAAATCCTCCTCAATGAAGTTCAGGTCTACTTACCTCCCAATGTTCCCTCAAGCCTCCCAAGGTCCCAAACATCAAGATTTCGAAGTTACTCTTCAAGGTAAGGGATCCTACCTCTCTCTTTCTTTCCATGTATTCTCCTTTATGTCGTTTATTTGAAGCTCCATGTTATTATGTTGGGGATGTTATTTTATATTCATCCTACTGTAATTTTCATGTTAATATGATGAGAGACCCCCTCTTTCTCTCATCATTTCATTTTATGAATGTTTAAGTGGCACTGTTAGGCTGCCAAATTTTTGAAAGGGATTCTTTCACCCTTCTCATTTTCAAAGTTATATTTTCATGTCAAGTATTTCATGTGCCTTTTTCATATGTTTGGGTATGATCTCTATATCCTACATACTTTCCTCTTTATGTTAATATTTGTATATATCCTATTTTATCCCATCAATTCTTTTTTTGAAGTTTTAAGTGACGTTGTTAGGATGTCGAATTGTCATAAGAGAAATCTTATTTTTGTCTTCCTTTCAAGTTTTTCATTTCATATGGTATGTCCTTAAAATTTCATTACCATGTTCTTATATCCTTTATATTCTTTCTCTCTACTCTTTTACGGATTATTTTTGAGTGGGTGACCCATGTCCCCTCTCTTTTCAATATTTTCTAAAACCCCGCAACACAGCCGTTATGCTGCTGAATTTTCATCTCAAAATGTATCTCTCTTTTTCTCAAATTATTTTATTTTATTAAGTGAATACTTAAAAATCATTATTATAAAGGGGTATTCACATATATACCAAAATTTTCTATTTTAAATTCTGGGAGTTACATGCATGAAACCTACTTTCCATTTCTATGGGTTTAAAGTGACATAAAGATCATGTCTTTAAAGCAGTTTTTAAAACGTTATGATTATGAAATGAAACCCATTTCTTTTATGATATATGGGTTATTTATGAAATGGTTGATGATTATATATGTGTATCACATGATAATAAATACAAATTAAGGGTGTTCCCTGATAACTCTCCAATGCATTGGTTAAAGACTTAATCACTAGAGATGACCATTTTAATGATACCTTGGTGAATAACCTTGGTAATTTTTTTATGACACCTTGAGGATGGACCTTGGTGATACAGAAATGGTTGTCTAAGTTAAATTTTGTAGCAACATATTCAAGTTATGAAACATGTTATTTTTATTATGATATACCTCATTATCTATTTCTCATGCCTTAAAGTTATTTATCATGAATTTATTGATGTATCTCAAGTTCACATGTAAAATGTTTCCCTTGTTTTCCTTATTGGGTCTTCTTCTCACCCTTTCTTTTGATGTATGTCCCCAGGTTATGGGATGCAGTAATGAACTTAGGATGAACAAGTATGAAGAATCCTTTCAAATGTTTAAGAAGAATGTTTTATGTTGTCATGTTTTAAGTTCCTGGTTTCCAAGACACTAAAACTTAAAGATCCTCAGTTTCGTATAATGTAATGAAAGTTTATGTGATAAAAAGGCGGGATTATATAGTTGGTATCAAAGGATGGTTTAGTTATTTGTGGAAATTAGGATTTGAAAACTTTACAAGTTTTCTTAATGAAAATATTAAATATAAGAAAACATCCTAGTATTTTGGTGAAGTATTGAGTAAGTTGCTTTCCAAACAAATAAATCCCTGTCTAGATATGAACAAGTAGAGGTGGCTCTGGCACAGATGTACATATGGGTAAAACCAAAAAAAACCTCTTTGAGCTAGACTTTAATGGGAACTGGTACATGACAATGGGCCTTGCTGCACTCTTGGTTACGACACTCCAGGGGGATATGTTTGGTTAATCGCAAGCTTTTTATGAATCATTATGAAAGAATTATAGAAAAAGGTAATTGTCTAAGAATGAAGTTTTAAGACATAAAATCCTTTTTAGTTAAATGAATCATAAATGAAATAAGTTTATCATGAAGGATTTATTCTTGTAGAAAATGTACCCATCATCGAGGAATATGTTGACGTATTTCCTAAGGAGTTACCCAGACCTCCCCCAGAAAGAGAGGTAGAGTTCTCCATTGAACGTGTACCTGGATATCATCTGATGTCAAAGACCCCCTATAGGATAGAAAATGTGGAGCTAGAGGAATTAAAGAAACAACTCCAAGACATTTTGTAGAATGGGTTTATCCAAACAAGTGTGTCTCCTTGGGGAGCACCAGTCCTCTTTGTGAAGAAGAAGGATGGATCGATGCAGCTATGCATTGATTGTAGAGAACTGAATGGGATCATAGTGAAGAAAAAATACTCTCTTCCAAGAATTTATGGCTTATTTGACCAACTTAGTGGGACTCAATTATTCTATAATATTGATCTTCATTCTGGTTATCAACAATTAAGGGTGAAGAATGATGATATTCCAAAAAAACTGCCTTCCAATCAAGATATGGGAATTATGAGTTTGTTGTTATTCCCTTCGGACTGACTAATTCACCTGCTATTTTTATGGATCAAGAATATGTTTATTTTAGAAACTTATGTTTATAAAATTGATATCCTTTGTATAGGAAAATTATTTGGTGATTAAATGATAAATGTTATTTTGAACGATGTTTTCTCTTTTGGAGTACTATATGCCTAAGGGAAATAAAATACTACCGGATTTAAATTGAGGAGGAATGGTTGATTTTTTTTAAGAATTTATGTATTTATTGTTGACATATGGTGATTTGGGATATTTTTGGAAAATTATGAACCTAGTATAGAGAATATGCGAATAGGTTAATTACACTTTAGTATGATACTTTAATATTAGTCGATGTTATTTGGAGATAAATGTTAAGATTTATTAGGGAAGAATATGCGATTAAATCCTTCTAAGTTTTGGGTTCCAATATTAGTTTGGATTATTCTGAATAATTTTAAGGATGATTGTGTATTGAATGGTCTTTTTGGAACTTTGGGTACTTTTGTTGAATTTTGTAGATTAATAATCATATTTTTTTTATAAAGAATTGTCCTTTTTGGGGATTATATGATCTCGTACAAACCTTTTTAGTTTTAGTTGATGACTAAAGACAAGGGAAATATACAGTTATTCTTTTGTGTATTATGTGATTCTATAGAAGATGATTCTTGTGTTTTTGATGAGACCAAGTATTTTTGAATGCTAGTTGTTTGGAGAAAAGATTAGTCTTGGTGGAAACTTATTAAGGGATGAAACTCTACTTGAAGGTAAGTATATTTCCTTATATTTTATTTTATGTAGTAAAATAATTCCTCAAAATTATGAAAAGTAACGTAAAACAAAAATTTTATTGGTTGAAGTTTCCTTCTGTGTAATCAAATACCGTTTAACGCATCTTAAGTTTGTGACCTTCTTATGGTTAATTTTCTCCTAATCATGTTTTCTATCACTCTCCATCAGAACTTGACCATTTTTGTTCTCTTCCAAGTCCATGTTTTCCTACAAGGAATCCTAGTATGGTTTAACTCTGGTGACCTTTGTACTTCCCTTTCTTTCTTATAAAGTAATAGTTTTACAGACTCTTTTTCTGATGTGGGACATTCAACGAAATTTTCATTCCCAATTTTAAAATTTCAAGGATGCAATTTCTTAATAGGGGGAGATTGTAACGACCCAAAATTTTTGAGTAAATTTTGTTCCCTATTTTTGGGGGGTTATTTTATTTTTCATTTAATAAAATAAGTATAATTAAAATGATACCATTGGGTTTCAACTATTATATGATTGTTGGTCAATATGACCGTTGGAAACTAAATGTTACAATTATTTTCTATAAATACAAGTGATATTGATTAATTAATATAGAAAGAAGATTCGATGGCCCCATCCAGTAGTCTCGGGCCAATCGAAGCCCATTTGATGGAACTCGGGAAGGAGGTAGCACCTTTGGGCTGTGCTCTGGACCAAACCCAAGCCGAACTTCATCATGTGAAGCTGGAACGGAATTGCCTTCGCGAGAAGTTCAAGCAGATATAAATCACTACTCGGGAAATGTTGGTCGAGCCGCCCCAAGATTATATCACCCTAGCACACTTTACTCTTAGGTCCTATGCTGGTGTTATAAGGGGCTATGTAACGAGACCGTAACTGCCTTGTGTAATCCTTTGTTTTAAATAAAAAATTTGATTTCTTCTTATGTTGAAGTTTGTGAATATCAAGTGTCCGGATAAATATAGGATTTATATTATTGATGATTTTTGGAAAAAGGATATTTTAAAATATTTATGTAAACCTTAAATAATTAAAAATGTGTAATGATTTTCAAAAAATGGTCTTCTACAATTGTGTTCATTGTGAAATTTAGAGTCTAATAAGATCAACTTAATTTTTTATGAATAGTAACTTATGAATAGTGATTTTATGCTTAGGATTAGTAATGTGACCAAATGGATTAGTAATCTCACTTAAAGAAAGTATTAATATAATTTAGGTACCTTGATTAAGTAATGTGATTCAATAAAATAGGTAAATAACTGTTTCAGAAATTATTAGTCAAGTATTAGTTTTTTTGGGTGAATATTGTTTTTTAATTAAAAATTATATTAAAAATTATATTAAAAATATTTAGAAATTTATTTTTATAAAATGGAGTTCATTTTTTAATTTAGAGCATCGATATTAGGTTATGGTGATTTTTGGGGATTTTTCTGAAAAAATGAATTTTCAGTGAATAGTGTTTTTTAATTAAAACTTAAATTAAAAATATTTAGAAAGTTATTTTTATAAAATTGAGTTCATTTTTGAATTCATATCATTGATATTTGGTTAAGTTAAATTTTTGGTATTTTTCTTAGAAAGTTGGATTTTCGGTGAATAGTGAAAATACAGTTTTTATTTTCGGGTGTTTAATGACATCATTAAGGATGTAATAATTATGTAATATTTTTGGTAGACTTATGAATATTAAGATAAGGTATGAGGTGTCCCAAGTGGCCAATACCATGGGCAAATACCCTGGACAAGACCATGGTTTTTCCAATACCACTGATGAGGTGTCCCTTGGCCATTAATGCCTTGTCCCCTCACTTCCCCTAGAAATACCAAGTCATTCTCTCATCTTTTCCATTCCAAAATACTCCTCAACAAATTTATGGTCTCCTTACCTCAAAATTATTCCTCCCAAGAATCCCTCTAGCCTCCCAAGGTCCCAAACTTCAAGATTTTGAAGTTACTCTTCAAGGTAAGGGATCCTACCTCTCTCTTTCTTTCCATGTATTCGCCTTTATGTAATTTAATTTAAGCTCCATGTTCTTATGTTGGGGATGTTATTTTATATTAATCCTACTACCCTTTTCATTTTCATATGATTAGATACCCCCTATTTCTCTCATCATTTCATTTTATTAATGTTTAAGTGGCGTTGTTAGGCTCTCGAATTTTTGAAAGGGATTCTTTCACCCTTCTCATTTTCAAAGTTATATTTTCATGTCAAGTCTTTCATGTTCCTTTTTCATATGTTTGGGTATGATATCTATACCATAATAATTTCCTCTTTATTTTCATATGAGGAGAGACCCTATTTGATCTCATCAATTCATTTTTTGAAGTTTTAAGTGACGTCGTTAGGCTGCGGAATTTTCATAAGAGAAATCTTATTTTTGTCTTCCTTTCAAGTTTTTCATTTCATATGGTATATCCTATAAATTTCATTACCATGTTCCTATATCATTTATATTCATTCCCTATACTGTTTTATGTATCATTTATGAGTGGGTGACCCATGTCCCCTCTCTTTTCAATATTTTCTAATACCCTACAATAGAGTCGTTATGCTGCCGAATTTTCGTCTCAAAATGTCTCTCTCTTTTTCTCAAATTCTTTTATTTTATTAAGTGAATACTCAAAACTATTTATTATACAGGGATATTTACAAATATAACAAAATTTTCTATTTTAAATTCTGGTAGTTACAAACATGAAACCCACTTTTCATTTCTGTGGGTTTAAAGTGACATAAAGATCATGTCTTTAAAGCAGTTTTTAAAACGTTATGATTATGAAGTGAAACCCATTTATTTTATGCTATATGGGTTATTTATGAAATGTTTCATGATGATATATTTGGCTCACATGATAATAAAGAAAAATTAAGGGTGTTCCCTAATAGCGCTCCAATGCATTGGGTAAATACTTAATCTCTATAGATGACCATTTTAACGATACCTTGGTGAATAACCTTGGTAATTTTTTAATGACACCTTGGGGATGGACCTTGGTGATACAGAAATGATTATATAAGTTAAATTTTGTAGCCACATCTTCATGTTATGAAATAAGTTATTTTTACTATAATATGCCTCATGATCTCTTTCTCATTCCTTAAAGTTATTTATCATCACTTTATTGATGTATCTCAACTTCACATGTAAAATGTTTCCCTTGTTTCCCTTACTGGTCCTTCTTCTCACCCTTTCCTTTGATGTTTGTCCCCAGGTTATGAGATGCAGCAATGAACTTAGGATGAACAAGTATGAAGAATCCTTTCAAGTGTTTAAGAAGAATGTTTTATGTTTTCATTTTTTAAGTTCATGGTTTCCAAGACACTAAACCTTAAAGATCCTCAGTTTTGTATAATGTAATGAAATTTTATGTGATAAAAAGGCGGGATGCCATAGTAACACACAAATCCCACAAAAATATCAATTCCTTGGTCAATGGAGAAAAATAAACATTAATATCATTACCCGGTTGTTTTTTTCCATGATATAAGCATATATAACATGATTTATTTTCATTTCATGCATAAACATGATGGAAATTGATAATTTACAAACATAACCATCCATGTACTATGAGTGATACTTTGAAAACCAAAAGGATTCACTCTATTTGTAGATAATGAAAGATGAAGGTTTCTAAGCTTGTTTCCAAATTCAAGATACTCATGACCAATTCCCTTCCACTGAGGAGAGTCTGTTAGGTGACATAGTTTCCAATATTTATTTCTTGTATCTGTATACCATGTAAATTTCCTTGTAGTCTCCTCACTTCCATATTGGTTCATAACCCTTAGAATGATTATAAAGTACCATACAGCTTTTGTAGGACCAGATTCAACTTTTTTATCAAGAATTACCACACTTTAAGCATTCTATAATTAATTTTTAGTCCTTTCAAAAGAATATATAGTTATTCAAGAAGGCATGTATTCTTTTATAGATCACACCCATCAAGCATAATATTCATTTTGTGTCATATGTTCATCTAGGGAGCTCATTATATTCTGGTAGAATGTCAGTCAAGGGAGAAAGTAGTTCTGTAAAAATGGATTCACTCTATTTATTCCCCACATTCAAATTATATAGCTTCAGTATGACTGACAATGTTGTATATTTAGTGAAACCAATATATAATGGAATCTTTTCATAACTGTTTAACTTGTCAAACAATTTTAGACAATCTAAAAGTTCATCTTAAACTATCCTTTTCATATCCTTAATAAAATCTTCCTCATCATTCACATTTGTAATCACATCCTTAATGTAATCTTCTTCATTTTCCACACTTTTAATCATATCAAATGATCCATAAAACACAGTGTTATCCCAGCCACTGGTACATTCACTTTTTCCCAGTGTTTATTCCAACATTTATAACTTTTATATATTCCATGTTAGATCAAGTGTTCTTCCAACTCCTCTAGACTAATTAGTCTTGAATAACAATAGTGTAAACATGGAAAAAGGATTTGAAAAGAGTCATATGCATGATCTTTTGCAAACTTGATGAACTCTTTCATTCCATATTCATACTATTTTTTCATATGAATAGAATAAATCCATTATTTATTCATATCCATCCTATTTGATTCGGTAATATAAATATTTAACAAAATAAACACCCAAAATATGTTCAAATGGGGTCACCATCCAACCATATATCACTCTCAAAATATCCAAATGAAGCGAAACAAGCAAGAATAAACCTGATCCTATAAAATATAGGAGTGGTATAAAAGTACAGTAGGTCACCACAACCTTCCAAATATAAGATAACAATTTTTAATTACATATTAAAAAATATCATTTTAAATACATTATAAAATTAAACATTTTCTATAAATTTTTACCAAATAAGTAGTAACACATAAAAGTGTGTTAAAACTCTTTTTCTATGATTTTTATTAAATGAAAAAAATCACTTGGAAACCATTTTTCTATATCCAATACAAACCAATTTAACTTTTCTCATATGAGAAAACTTTTCAAACTCATTATTAAAATAGTTTGAAAATAGTTCAAAATCACACTTTCCTTTGCTCTTTCTTTAAAAACCTTTCACAATCCCTTTTCAAAAAATCTGAAAAGAAAACCATACAAAGAAGGAATAAATAACATGGTCAAGCACTATAATGTCAAGTAACACAACATGTGGAAAATGGAAAGGATTGTGTTATCCCTAGAACTCCTTCATCCATAGGATGAATAAATATAATTTCCATGGGATTACTTCACCCATGGGATCATATAAAAAGAGTCTACTAGCATAAGGGCCTCATATTACTTTGAGTCTAACCATCATGGAGTAGCCAAGAAATGATTCACCAGTCATCCCACTATCAAAATAGGGTTTCCCTACACAAAGATCACATTGTATATACCTAATAATCCCATTATGAATCAAATGGAGGTTAAAATAGTTAAAAAAACTACATGCATCACGTGCAAAGCATTTAAAATATCTCAGGCCTCACCACCCACCCTTATAATATGGTATCCCCATATACATAAAGCCCAAAAAACATATATAATTCATCAATAATAAACATCCCCACAAGGGATCACAAGCTACAGTGCTCATACAAGAATCAAATGGGCTTAATAGGGTATCACACCGTATATGAAAACTCGTTTTTCATAAATTTTCAAATGGGCCTTCTCTTTTCAAAACATGCTTGGAATTACAAGCCATTTTATCATTTATAAAAATAATCTCAATCTACTCTTGGGACCAATTTTATCGAAACACCTTTGAAACTCAAATAGTAATTCATAATACCTTTTAAATGACCATTAAAAAAACATTCAAGACATAATAAGTTTCAAAATCCAATCCACATGGGAAAACACACCCTTTTGAAATAAGTCATCTCGTTTTGAAATATTAAAATCTTTAAACACCCTAAAAATGATATAAAAATTAAACAAGGCTAAAAAATGTGGTTTTAAATATAGATCGCAAGGTTTAACTCACCACATTAAAAATAAAACAACATTTTCTAATATTATTAACACATTCAAATCACCCAAACTCTTCATTTAAAATCTAATTAACACAAGAATAATTTTTAAAACATCAAGTTGGTGATTGCCACTAATTTTAAAACAAAAATAATTATTTAAAACTCATATTTTATTTGAAAGAAATCTTGAAATATTTTATTAATGCTTGTAATTTCATTTATTGCCTGGAATAGAAGAAACCACCCTATGAAAATGATGAAAAAATATATATCAATATAAGATTCATATCTTTAAAATATTATTATTTTCTACTTAATAATTTTTTATTAAAATTAATTTCTATGACAATTAGAAACTTGATTTTTATATAATTAACTTGAATTTTTAATTCCACATATCAAAATTATATTAATATGACTTTGGGAGTTTTTTCTAAAAAAATAGATTTTTAAATGAATAGTGAAAATATAGTTTTTTTTAAATGATGACTTTCATTACATTATCAGTATATAATAAAGAAATATATTTTTTAAAATTTATAAGATATTTATTTAATTAATAAATTTTTACATTTTAAATATTTTGTTTTAAATTTATAAAACTTATGTTTAACCTTATAAAAAATTATTATTTTAATTATAATAAAACCCATTTTTGATATTTTATTTTAATTATGTATTTTAAAGGTAAAATTATATTTTGGATTCTTTTTAAAGCTACACACTTTTTTATATTAAACTAATTTATTTTTTGAAAATTGATAATATTTATAATTATCTATAACACATAACTTGTATTCATGAAAACACACTTTTCCTAAAAACAATTACATGTTATGTGAAATTATTTTAAAATTAATGATTCACATCGTTAAAAAAAATTGATAAAATGATTTTAAAATTTTAAATCAGTATGTTCACATTAGGTAAAAATCCCAATTTTAATTTTTTAATTAAAATTAATTACTTAGGTTGAAAATTAATAACCTGACTAAAAGTAAAAAATGGTAAAATTTGATTTACTAAGAGGAAATGATATAAAAATTATTAAAAACATATTTCTAAATGGATTTTTGTGGTATGGATAGACCAAACCTCACCTACCCTCATCTTTTCCCATTTTAATCCTTTGACACACAAATGGAAATATTATATTTTTGAAAATGTAATGTGTGCTTAAAAATATGGAGTTAACCAAGAAAACAATCATAGTTCTCAGATTCAAGGGAAAACACATGGGGTAACCTAAAAAAATCACTGGTGAATGGTCCGTAAATTCAAATATATGATGAATAGAGGTTAAAAAATTTTCAAATTCCCTATAGACACAATGAAATCACACGAAAAACGGTTAACCCTTACCTTTCGGTTCAGCCATGAAGGAAAAATAATGGTAGGACGGTGAGGGTATGGTAGGGAGTGATAGTGGGGAGAGTGGTGGTGGTGAGAGCTTCGGAGAGATATGTGGCGGTGATAGGGGTAGTGGCAAGATAAGTGGGTAGAGAGAGGTGGGTAGAGTAGTGGTGATGAGAAGAGGAGGGTAGAGTGGCGGTGGTGAGTAGGGGGGCTAGAGTAGTAGTGACGAGTAGGGCAGTTAGAGAGGCGGCACGGTAGATAAAAGGTTCCATCAAAGCTTAAAGTTGTGTGAGAGAGAAGACAAATTCTAGTGTTAATTTATAAAATTGAGTAATGATTTTATCAGTGATACCTAAAAAAGTGATGATAAAGGTCAATTTTATTAGCACTAAAATATAAAGCGCTAATAAAATGAACCTTTATAAGTGCTTTTTTAGCATTGATAATGATATAATGTTAATAATTTATTTGTATTGTTATATATATTTATAAAATTATATATATCATAAATATATATTTATTTATTTATAATTATAACTGTAAATAAATATTTATTTATTTATATTTATATTTATAATAAATATATTAATAGAATTATATATATTTATAAAATTATAAATATTATAAATATATTTATTTATTTAAAATATAATTATAGAATTATAAAAAATATATTTTTATATTTATAATTATATATAATTAATATTTATAATTAATATATTTATTTTACTCAAAATGGTGCAAACCATGGGTTAAAACCCATTGTCCAATAAAATTTATTAATAAAAATAAATTACAAAGACACGAAAATTGAGGTAAATAAATAAAATCATATTGGTAATGCCACCAAATATCAAAAGAAAATTTAGTCACCTCCTTTCATTTCTATTTCCCCTTCCTCATGAGTCACCCCTTCCTTTAGGATGTCTACCACACTTCCATTTCTTAGAAGCCTACCAAGTGGTGTCATGCTCATCCAAAATCAGTGAATCATCATCCTCAAGATGAGATTCAGTATCAAAATTATCTCCCATGGAAACATTTTTGAAAAATAATTCATATTCATCCTAAGAGTTACTTCTATTCTCATGAATGGTACCAAGTTATTCATAGAACACATCCCTACTTGTGGACCTATTTAACATATAAAGTAAACAAAGTTTACCCGGATCAGGATTTGGTGGGATAGTGGAAGTCTTTCACCTTCCCTCTTAGTGTATCACCAAACACAATCTCATCTGCCCCAGCATCAGTACCAGCACCCTCATCCTTGAATGGATCCTTTCCTACAAAGGATGGATACATAGTGGCTTTTCTATGGGTAACCAGCTGATAGACCTCATCATCCACTATAACATTTTTGACTTTGTTCAAAGATCTCTCCCTATCCACTTCATCTTGCACCGGTATATTTACTAAATGATAAACATCCATAGGTGATGCCTCATTGCAATCATCAAAAGGTGTCTTCCTTGAATGGTTTCCAGTAGCATCTGCATGATAAATTTTTATGTCCTGGGTATTTTTAAAAACATCGTTGTGAAGTTGCAGCGCATGGGAGGAAACATCACCACTGCTTCTACCTTCAACCTCCATGTGATCACTAAGACCAACACCCTTAAAGACCTCATTGATATTCCCATCACTAACCTTGTTATCATGATAGAAAAAAACAGCAAAGGAAGCCACAAGTTGATTGGAATATGTTGAAGCACCAAGTCCACCTTCTTTCACAAGCTTGTAATTTCATGTTATAATGGGAGAAGATACTCTCAAACTAGCCTTCCCTAACTTCCCATCCATGGGTTTAGCTGAAATATAGACAGGTAATTTATGATTTCAATTTTTACCTCAACAGTCATACTTTTTATAGTTGGTGCATATCAACCTTCTATGGAAGTTTTTTCTAATTCTCCCAATGAAGAATAAATTAACACAAAAGTCAAGCACATACTCATATTCAATATCAATATCAAATTTTAAATCCCCAACAACCAAATAAAAAATCTAAACTACGGTCGAATTAAGATCAAATTCAATTAAGATCTTGGAATAGTGACCATACCTGACCATCTTTTCTTTCTTATCAAATGTAATTTGTATACCTATATCCAAAAAAATGTACAAGATATTTCTTTAATTCCCAAAAAAACAATTTAGACCTCTCACCTTGAACCCAGTATTGAATGATTGATTTCTTATCCTGCTACAGATCAAACCAAAGGTCCCAGTCCTGAAATCTAAGGACCTATGGCTTGATATTAACATACTCAAAGCTACATGTCTTTATCTTGATCTCCTGTGAATTTAAAGTAATGTGAAAATAGCCCAAGACAATTGACATATTATTTCAATCACGAAAACCCAAAATATGAACCTGCTGATGCCTTAGATCTTCTAGTTTCTAGGGTTTTCTCTTTACCAGTGAAGTGAATAATGCAATAGTAGAATGTCAATAGGCCTCTATCTGCTCCTCAAATATCTTAGGACTGGCTATAACAAATGCAACAAAACCACTCTTCAAGAACATCATATGCGCAGAAGAATTTGAGTGAGAGCGAAGGAAAAATCTCTCAGAGGAAACATTTATACCTTGCAAAATCGGGACATCACGGATCTAGGAATCAAACTATGTTGAGTTGGGATTATCTAGAACTCTTTCATCATCCATAGAAAGCAATACCTCCTGCAAGCAAGAACCAAACTCCACCACCCTCAAATCAGCAGGATCCTCTACTAAAGGGGGAACCTTCTCTGAAGATAAGGGGGAATATCACAATGTTGTGGCCTTGTTTAGCTCCCATGAGCAAGAATCAAATGCCACTGACCTTGAAAAACTAGGATCCTTCTCCAGATAAGGAACCAGATCTAAAAATGAGGGGACTTTTTGTGAAGCAGGCACTGCCTACAGTGGTGGATTCAACTATTGTTGGTGCCAGTGAAGATGATAGCAACCAGTCTGCTCATGTTCAGGATGGTCATACGAACTCTCGTGCAGTTTATGATCAAAAATATTTGTTTATATTGCAACCTCCTTCAATTGATGAGGTGAGATATTTTGATTCTAAGACTCATAGCACTAACTAAAAATTAATTTTGTATTTCAAAATCAATTTTGATTAAAAATTGGGAAACTCAAAATAAAATCATACAAGAATAAACAGAGATCAAGACTACTTGGAACTACCCCTCCCCATCCATTACAACGTTATATCAAACCTACATCTCATATGACCACTCGGCAAGTTGTCCCGTGTAGGGTTGCATAGGCCTGGTACTGATGGAAAATACATACCCTCTCATTCTATCAAGTCTAAAGGGCCATGTTCAGATGAATGCTTCTTGCTCTATATCATCATCTAGAGCTGATCCTTGTAGAATGTTGGTTTCTTTCACCATCAATATTCAAAATAAGACAAAGTTCCAAAAACTACCTCATAACTCATCTATTTCATATTTAAAAAACTGTAACTGTGAAATTCTAAATAAAATCCAAAAAGTCACCAAAAATCAATCAAACCAATAAACGTTGATGATCTCCCTAAACTGGATACTCAAACTGACATCCCAAAGGACAAAGAAGACCACTTCACGACTCCACCTCATAGAGAATGGAGGAATAGAGGTCATCATCCCAGGAATTTGGGATCCAAAGAGAGTGGTGTGAGTTTACCTCTTGTTTTCCTTGTTTATGGAATTTCTAACATTGTTGGGTCTTACTTATATCATTATGTTGTACTTTACTTGTTTATAATAGTTTTGGTGGGTGTGGACCAAATCATACGCAGACCTTTTTGAGTAATTATAAATATATAATATAGATATTTATTATAATTTTACAATTATTCAAATAAATATATATTTATATATATTTATATATATTTATAACTAAAAATTTATATATATTTATTTAAATAATTATAAAATTATAATAAATTTATTTCTTATATTTATAATTTTATAAATATATATAATTAATATTTTAATTATATATATTTATAAAATTATAAATATTATAAATATATATATATTTATAATTATAAAATTATAATAAATATATTTATTATATTTACAATTTTATATAATAAATATATATAATTAATATATTTATTATATATAATTATAAATATATAATTTTAATTTTAATTTTAATTTTAATTTTATAATTATTTAAATAAAAATATATTTAGGTATATTTATAACTATAAATTTATATGTATTTATTTAAATAATTATAAAATCATAATAATTGTATTTCTTAAATTTATAATTTTATAAATATATGTCATTAATATATTTATTATATATATTTATAAAATTATAAATATAATAAATATATTTATTATAATTTTATAAATATATATTAGGTGTTTGAGGATACAATTATATTCAAACACACACACAACGCACACACACAAGCCTGAAATACAGGTCATTTCCCCCTTGCCAAGGGATAACTCACCTAACCAGCCGCTTTATTACATTATATATATTTCTCCTCTAAAGACCCAGTGGAATGAAGCTCATTACATGTCTCATAGGCCCACCATTGGAAGGCTTGAAGGACCTTCATGCATCATTCATGTATCCCCACCTGCACTTCATCCATATGTCATGGTCCCCTTAATTACCCGAAGGCGCAATGGCCCGAAAGCTCATTCTGAATGAATAGTACTACTGCTACGATACTCACACTGCTATAGTGCTACATTTCCTCTATAATACTACTATAGTACCTAAAAAATTCACTCTCACTCAAATTTGAATTCGAGTCTAATGCGGGATTACAGGGAGCCTTTACAACTCAGTTAAGTCCCCAACTGCTTACCTTTATAAATATTTAAATAAATAAATATTTATTTATAATTATAACTACAAATAAATATGTATTTATTTATAATTAGAAAATTATAATATATATATATAGTTATAACTATAAATGTATTTATTTATTTATTTAAATATTTATAAAATGATAATAAATATATTTATTATATTTATAATTTTATAAATATAAATAATTAGTATATTTATTATAATTTTATAAATATAAAAAATTTATATATTTATTATAATTTTATAATTATTTAAATATATCTATGTGTATTTATAATTATAATTATAAATATTTGTATATATTTAAAAATATTTCTGTATATTTTTAAATATATTTATTTAATTATATATATTTATAAAATTATAACTATAATAAGTATGTTTATTCTAATTTTATAATTATTTAAATATATATATATATAAGTATAAATAAATATATTTATAAGTATTTGTTTATAATTATAAATATATTTATATATATATAATTATAATAGATTTATCTAATGTTACAATTATTTAAATATATATATATATATTACTAAAAATGTATAAGTATGTGTAATCAAGACAACCCATACCCATCAAAATTATTATAAAAGGTAAAGTACAACAGTGAATAGAAAGAGAAGCTTAGTAACATAAAAAAATACACAAAGCCAAGAAACAAAAGATCAACTCCTGTCTCTCCCTATGGAACCCAGATTCCTGGGGTATCAAACTTGGTCCTTTGGATGTCTCCCTCTACACCATGACTTTTCCCGTGGGGGTAGCACTAGCTCATCACTCAACGACGAGTCATAGGAATCCTCTAGAATGATGTTGCTCAAGTATTTCCATGAGCGATCCTGAATATCAAGCCTTAGTTTATTCCAATAGCTATCTTCAATGTTCTTTGATAACAATTTTTGGACCATCAAATATTCTCTGTATCCAAATACATCTGGTTCCATTTTTTCAAAATTAACTTCAAGCATTAGATCAAACCATTTTTTCATTTCATCTGTAAGACCATAGGGGTACCTCTCACCCTCTTAATCTTTTTGTAGGAGCCTTGAAATTTTTTCTCCTTACGACTTCACCTTCAATAAGCATATACTTTCCAAAATATTCATAGGTATCTTTCATTATCTCATAAAATTGAGGTGGGTAAGACCGACCAATATTTTCCTTACAATAGCCCATGTCATCAAAAATTACCGCGGCAGTTGCGGGTGGTTGCAACACTAACAAAGCTTGATGCTCATCAACAACGTGAGATTCCATTTTATCAAGAGACTTTTCAAGATTTTCCTAAATTCTATTATTTCCAACCTTCATTTGAGAAGAAACCTATGCGTTTTGCAATTCAGGCTCATAAAATTTGGATTTCTGAGGGATAACTAGTCTAAATCCCTCTTTATCCACTAATTTCTTCTTACCTTTGGAAACCTGCATAGTCAAGGCCCTATGATCCTGCTATAATTTCGGATCATCCATCATCTGAGCATCATCTTTGTTAATGGAAAGTTTCTAAACAAAGGTTGGAGAACCCGTAGTCGCAGGATGAGTAGCAACAACCTGTGATTTCTGAACCTCCACATTGGGGGGCGATGCAACAACCTAGGTATCCACAATGCTAGCACAACTATATATCCTCCAACCTTCCTCCATTCCTAATAGGTAGATCTATTCCCCACCATTATTTATCTCAAAATCAACATCAAAATGATTTTTGGGGTTTGATTCAACCACATCTGTGAAGGTTTTACCAACTACACCATTATTTGCAGCAAGAGCACTACTGCTACTTCCATGCCTACAAGACCTACCACCACCATCCTTCTTAACAAAATATCTTGCAGAATTATAATCATCAGTGAGGATATTATATTTACAATCCTCAACTCGATTACCATGATTCATGCTAGTGGACCACCTCAAGTCCCTTCAAAAATTATCTCTGACATGACCAGTTAACATGTAATTGTAGCAAAATTATGGAATAGATTCATACTCAATGGCCAATTCAAATTTAAACTCTTCAAAATTCAGATAGACTATATCAACCAATGTTGAACTGAGGTCAAACTCAACTAAAATTCTTACATAATTATTGTATCTGGCTAATTAAATTTATTTTTCAAACTTAATTGGGGATACCATAACCAAGGCGATATCCCATAGGATGTGTGGATGCCAGAAAAACCAGTTCAGGCCTTTAATTCTAATTCAGAATTGAGTCATGGTATTGCTAGCATGAGCCGAATCAAACCAGAGGTCCCAGTCTTAAAATCATAGGACCCTTGGTTTGAGACTCATAAAGTCAGATCTCCATGCATGCAATTTAAGCTCTTTCAAGGAAAACTCGATGTGGAAGAATCCCATAACTAATGAAAAAAATTTCCAACCATCAAAACTCTAAATCTACATAAATCAATTTCTCAGGTCATCAAGTTTCCAAAGATCATTTTTTGCAATGGGGGTGATCCATGCAATTATTGAATGCTTTCATTCCACAATTTGGTCATCAAAAAAATTGGATTTTCTTCCACGAAGGAAATTGCACCATTTCTCTAGATTCTATTGCACTTAAGCACCGAATCATAGCGAGGACCAGGAAAGAATATGAAATTATCACTAGCTCAGGGAGCACACTGATCATATGGATTCATGAAATCCTGATATACAAATGAGTTAGGTTCAACTAGATGAGAACTTGCGTCCACCTTCAACACCTCCCGTAGCTTGTCAATTGGATGAGCAGGCTGCACCGCATCTTCAGATCTCCGATCATGTAGTACATATCTGGCATGGGATATAGTATCTGGATTATTTAAAACTTTTGACTCAGCGATCATAGGGAAAGGCCACAACGTGGGGTTAGATCTTCTATTAGGCATCCCAACAACATATCTATGAGCATACGGTAAAGAGGCAAGCTTGGATCGATGAGATCAAAAGTCCACCTTTGTCTCAACTTTAGATCTCTGAACAAATATCACAAATGTGTTCCTGGTTTCAAGAAATCCAAAGCCTACCTTTGTCAAACCTATAACCTTGATTCAATGTCTACAGGAGTAGACAACAAAGCATGATCTTCAAATCTTGGATCAGGTGGCAAAGAGACAGACCCAGTGTGAACAAGATCTTTTTGTTTCGATGAGTGAGGGACATAGACATTCATCGAAATCTGATCTACATCAGACTGAGGCAAAAGAGAATCGCCTAATCTAGGATCCACATCTTCTCTCTTCAAGGGACGTCCATAAGAAATGAATCCCACATCAGAGTTCAAATTCATCATGGAAGGATGCCCAAATCGACATTGGTGTAGAGAGAGAAAGTCCTGATTCCCAACACTTTGATCATAAACCCAATATAAATATATATATATATATATATATATATATTAAGTTATAATTATAATTATAAACAAATATATTTAAAAATTATTGATATATAATTAAAATTTTATAATTATAAATATAATAAATATATTTAATATTTAATATATTTATTGTAATTTTATAAGTATTTATGAGAACATAATAGATTAATTGGTATAACATTAATGAATCATATACCTAGTAAAGTATAGATCATAGTCATCAAATATATGGAAAACATAGATAATAATTAGGATGTAATGTGAAATGAACATTCATGATGAATATATATCATATGTATGTGTCAATTATATTCACTCATTAATATATTTATTGACCAAATTCATTAAAGACATATATTTATTTAAATATATATTTATTTATTTATATTGATAATTATAAATATATATATTTAAAAAGTATATATATATATATATTTATAAATATATAATTATAAATATAATATATATTTATTTATTATTCAATAAAATTTATTTTAATTGTACAATTATTTAAATATATATTTATTTAATTATAACCTTTAAATACTTTTGTTAAACATTATATATATATTTGAATAATTAAAAATATATATTAATTATAAACAATGGTTTTTTATTTAATTTATATAAATAAACATTATTTTTGAATATAAATATAAAAATTTTATATAAATTAATAATATTTTTTATTAAAAAAATTATGATAAGAATAACGCTGATAAATATATCTTTTATCCATGCTTTTAGCTAGCACTGATAAATGTGTATATTTTATTACCATTTTTTTCTTAGCGCTGATAAAATTTGGTGTTTCCCTTGCATTGATATGTGGTATTATTGGTTCACACATCAAGATTCAAAATCTACAATCTTTCCTCTACCTTTTATTATAATTTTCAACACCTACAAATATGATCATCCCACCCCTCAAAATGGAAAAATAGATCCACCACCACAAAGGTGTAAAGAGTCATCCCATCCAGACACTCGGGGCCTAAAAAAATCTGTGGCTTGAGAAATCAGTGAAGCTACACACCCCTAGTTAGAATCTAGTAGATAGGAAGCCATGGGGAAGCCCAAAACATCGAAGAGTGATAAAGAGAGAGTTCTTATTTATTTATTTTTATATTACATGACAAATTAAAACATAGTAATAATCCAATAAATTACAACACAGAAATAGCATCCCTTTATTCATTTAGAAACCATGAGGAGTTAGAACCACTAAATTATATTAAAAATGTAATAAGGATTATGGAGGTGATGATGTGGCATCATGGGATGGTCATGAAGTGGTAATCCATGTCACGGGTGGCATGGATGAGCATGTCGAGGAATAAGAGAATCTCTGGAAGTTGTAAGTGGTGATTTTCGTACTCCAAGATCCAAGCCACCCTATTTCTGCCACACACCTCCTTGAGCACCCAAAAGCTTTGATTTTCCTCCAGTAGATGCCCCTCCACCACCCTCCACCTCATCTAATGCCTCTCCCCATCCACCTCCTCCAACGCCAACTTTTCCCCCTCTACAGCCACATCCTCCATCATTCAAGCATATAGAAATGGAAATGGAGAGAGAGACGCAGACACACTGTGATCTCTGAAGGTACCAAGGACATAGGTCCAGTAGATATGGGAGTTGGACTTATTGTAGTGGCTATCGTGGAGGTCACACCCATGGATTATGAGGCTCATTCTAGAGATGTGGTGTGGGAGGGTGCTTAATATGTCATGAAATATGGTGGTTCTATCCTTGATCTCCAGCTATACCTCCGGCTTCCCCCACATCCCTATATCTTCCTCCCAATCACACTGATGTATCCCCTCCTCACTAGGGATACCTTCATTTTATAAGACATTCTTCCCCATAATTACTCAACTCTTTTTCATTCTACTCCACATGTTTTCATATATTTGGATCCACATAACTAATTTTAGTGGGGCACCGCCCTTCACCCACTTGTCTTCCCTTCCATCACCCAGTCCATCCCTGAGTTTTTATTTATTTATTTATTTATTTATTTGTTTATTGGATTAAAAAATAATTATATAAAATGGATTGGTTTAAAATATTGGAAAAAATAGGTCATTTCTTGGGTGAATCAATTTCACTCAAGGTAAATAATAATTTTATAACTCGTACTACTACAAATAAAACTTTTAAAAGTGTTACAAATAAGATTTATCAATGACAAAAAAATATTTTTAATCTAGGTTTCGTTAAAAACCAGTCTTTATCGGCACTAAAAAATACTGAAAAGGGGTTGTTTTAGTTATGATAAAGGCACACTATAATTCCCCGACCCCAGAAGCCCAGAGTTGGTGAATTATTTTAATACATTATCATGATTACAGGAAATAAAGTGTCACGAAGCAACCCAGGTCGACCCTGAACCGGACACCCAGGTCACCTGAGCCGGCCCGCGACATGGCCTCAAGCGCGTCTCCCCTTACGCCAGAGGTTGCCGACTAGCGGCGAGGGTGTAAGGTAAGTCAGGGGGGAAGACTATACCCTCTTATCAAAGTGGAACAAAGGGACCAAAAATACAGCAACGGAAGTAGTGTAAATAATAATAAGAAAACAGCGGAAAACATTTTTCATTTATAAGGTTTGAATAAATTTGGCGAACGACAGTTTATATAAGAGATGCATGCATGACATGCTAATGATACAATGAAAGCATTAAATCACGCGACATACTTACACATCAATGCAGAAGTAAATGAACAAAAGTCTCAAGCCCCGAGGGCGATCTCCATGAGCATCCCGAGCCCCAACTCTGTCCTTTGCTCCTAACTCCAAGTACAAGAAACAGCAACAACAAGGTCCTGCAACCAAATGGAATCTACTCGGGTACCCCAGTGCAATGGCGGCCTGAGTAGGGTGTGAGATATATATCTCAGTAGGCTCGAACCACTGGGGTCTAGCCCACTCTAGACCATGAAAATATAATTAAACAAAGTGTTGGTATTTTCGAACAATAACGACACAATGCAAACAATAAACGCCCGTCCAGGTTCCAGAAAGGACACCTGGCGGCACTACCTGCTTCGGCCCATAGCCAGGATGAGAACCTGTTTAAAACAACATAAGTAAATTTGGTTCAAGCATAAAAACACTTTTTATCATTTTGCTCACCTACTCTATTTATTCACTTATCATTTCAACTCAGACCGGAAACCCACTCATTATTACCTTTCTTTATTTGATCACAATTCACTCGGGTTTTACCCACATCTCTCATTATTTTCATAAATCATTATCATCATTCGTTCGGTGTAGATCGCCATGTCTAACACCCCGTATCACATTTGGTGTAGATCGCCATGTCTAACACCTCGAATCACATTTGGTGTAGATCGACATGTCTAACACCTAGATAATCATTCAGTGTAGATCATCATGTCTAACACCCCGTATTACATTTGGTGTAGATCGCCATGTCTAACACCTTATATCACAAGCTTGGATAACCATTGGGAAGGAATGCCATGTCCAAACCCAAATTTTAAGTCGATCTAGAACGCCATGTCTAGGACCCAAAATCTCATTCATTTATCACTTAATTAATCAATCGACACAGTTCTCATTTCATAATTAATTCTTCACATTGAGTTATCCAAATCAGATCTCAACTTTTTATAATCAATTCTCATAATTAATTGTCCTTGTTCAACATTTTGGAACTTGCGCGAGCAATAGAAGGTAAAAAAAAAGTGTATGGCATCAACATGTCTCTATGTTAGGTGATTAATGACATTAAATGGTACAAGTACAAGCATGTCATTTATCAAGTATAACGTCAAGCATAAAGAGTCATAAGACTTTTAAGCAAGCAATCACAAAAAAAGGAGATCTACTACTACACGTTTATTTTGAAGGAAGCTCACCTCTATTGGAGGAGTTTTATTAGAAAACATGTCATTACTTTATCAAACAATTCATTTAGTGATATTTAGCATTTACTTTAAAACTCATTCAACACTTAGCACAGTTAAGAAGCCACACAATAAGGAAGGAAATCATGAAATTCTATTGCTACATTTTTGGAATGAAGGCAGCGCACCTCGAAAGAGGGGTTTTATTATTAAATCGTTAGTTTAGTGACCAAAAAACCTCTTTTATCTTATTCCTGAAATTCACACGATTCGCACAGAAGCATTTAATCGGAACTAAACTTGACTAATTAAAATTCTAAGTGCAATATTAAACTCACTATTACTTTACTTAAATTTAAAGGGCAAGGAGAGGGACCCTACCTCAAGGTGGATCCATCCGTCCACTCCGGCTCTTGGCACTTTCTAACTAAAGCTGCCGCAGCTACTCCCCCACGAGGCATATGTGATTTCACATACGTATAAGGACACCTAGCCCCTATGCACACGCTCCGCATGGCCATGAGCGTGCGCAAGAGGATCCTTACACATATGCTTATACACATAAGTCTGTCTCCACTCACCTGCACAGGCACTTTTTATATATGTAATGGGGACAACTAGCCCCGTACGTGTGTATATTCGCTGCCATGGACAAATATACGCACGCCGGGGGAACCCACGTACATATAAATACGTACCTATGCCTGCGCAGGTGAGTCGCCTAAACTCCAGCAACCCGAAATCATACCGAAACCTCCAACGCACTATAAGACAACCACTATGAACCTTAAGACACCAAGATAAACCAATTTAGGTTAGGCAAAACCAAACAGAAATAATAAACCCTTACCTCGGGTGTTGGCGACAAACCAAAACGAAGGCGAACCCACACCGCGAAGCTCAACGCACTGCCAACGACAAACCAGGGACTCATAAACATCAAAAGCCCCAAATTTAACAAGTGAGAAACAAGGAAAGAGGTGAAATCCTTACCCCGAAACCATACCGACGGTCCGAAACTACCCGAACCGCTTCGCCTTTGGCGGCGGTTGCCGGAACGCACCTCAAGGGACCCCAATAGAACCTTCGCACCGACCTAAAACAAGAAGAAACTGAAAAACCGGATCACCCCAAAGCCCTAGGGTTCGGCCGCACCTCACCGGGCACCGATTAGGTCGAAATGAAGACGGAAACAGGGAGGAGAAGGGGGAGAAGGACTCACCATGATGATTCGGAGAGTGAAATCGCCAAAAACTGGGAGAAATCGGAGGAAGGAGGCGGCGCCGTGGAGGGGGGGGGGGTCGCGCGCGCGACTAAGGGGAGAGGAGGGGGTGCGCGGGGGTCCTGCCGAGAGAAGGGGAGGGAGGTTAGCTTAGGTTTTAATTTTTTTTTATTTTCTTTTATTTTAATTTTAATCAAAAACTAAAACACACCCAACCAGCATGGTTTTACCCGCACCATCTGAAACACCATGCGCAGCCCGCGCGCCTGCTACCGGATGCCTGGGGTACCCCGCACACCTAACCCGCATGTTTAAACCTACCGCGCGCGGTCCGATATCACCGCTTAAAATGGCTCCAGAACTCAGGAACTCGTTCCGAAGCTCGGTTTTAAAACTGACCCGCTGATAAAAGAAAAAGTTCAAAAACCTTTGAATTTTATCCGCTCTAAAAAACGGTTTGTTACAAACTACCCACGAAAAAAAACTTCTCTTCCCCAAGAAGCCTTCGGAAAACAACGAAAACATCACCCGACTCAGAAGGGTCGTGAAGTTTCATTCAACCGGTTGTATTGTGTTTCCAACGCCCAAAGCACCTTTAAGAATTTTCTAAGAAGACTGCACTTAAGCCTTTACAACTCGAGCCAATGCTCACGTTACAACTCAAACATTAAAGCAGAGATTACATCCGAGGCCATTATAGGGACCTCAACCCAAGAAAATGGTTGAATCACGATCGACCAACTAAAATTGGTCACGCCAAATTTCCTCGAAAGACATCGCCGACCCGAGATTCACACTCGCCCTTAAACCGACGACATGCTTTTAAAACTGTTCCGTTATCAACCACGCATGCACCGAAGTCCTTACACGACGTTCGGTGATATTCTCAAGTCAAGCCATCACAATACTGTTATAAAACTATCGTGCCTCAGCACGAAGCGTAACTCCAAGAAATCGTGCATCCCACACACAACCAGAGAGAGATTACGAAACAAACCGACAACTTTTAACTTTAGCGCGGCGTACAACTGACACTATATTGGTGTATCCAAGACGACGTCAAGATGGGGGACATGCTCGTCTCATCCAGCAGAGTACACTAAGATTAAACCAAGGTCGCTGAGAAGATCAATCGGACCAAACTCTGATGCCTATACCACCCGAGGAATTCGTATTCGTCCAAGCTTAACCACTGAAACTCTTCCTGCACTAACGGAGTTTCTAAAGTGTTGTGCATATAGCCAACCTTATCACAGTAGTGCTGCCAAGCAAGCACCGACATGAAAATAGAAACTCATGCGACACTACCCACCTTAGGAGTGTCCATGTCGTCGTAAGAACTAGCCGCTCACTGGTGCGCTATTTTTGAAACACTTTAACGCACGGGTGACGTTCCTCGAACTACGATCACCACATCATAAGCTCACACCGAAAACAAGGCAACTCAAGCTCTAAGGGTACTACCTAGCACGGGCTAGTCCCTTACGAAGCACACGCGTCGACCCTAACTCTTGGTCATGCAAAACAAGGATTACTAGGCTCAAAACCCCTTTCCGTTTTATCCATTTCATTAATTCATTTCAACCTTTAATCATTTGAAAGAAGATTTTAACAAACCCACAAGTACTATTTCACGACAAAGTACTTGGTTTTCAAGCAACGCCCCACGGGCAAAATAGGCAAGTTGTAACAAACTTCCTCTTCAACATTTACCATTTAATGTTATCCAATCATAAACAGAAAATTTAGCATCTAAATTCCTTTTAACAAAGAGGCGACCTCAAAAGGTCCCATTCATTCAAACTAGGTTCATCAAAAAGAAACTATATCACAGTTCATTTCAATAAAACATGCCCCAACTGACCTACTCAGTCCAGTTGAGCATGTTTAAAAGTACACCAAAATTTCAATCAAAACTCAACAGTTTTACATTTATAACTATTTATCAAATGCAATGGTTAAACAAGGTTCAATCACATGGGTGGCCACCTACCAATCGATAAGGTGCCCATACACCTTACTGCTGGAATTTGGTTCCCATTTATCAGATAAATTTTTCCATTTAACATTTAAACTTCAGCAGCAATCTTTTAAAAAGTTTGAAAACACGATTTACCCTTTTCCCAATTATAAGGCGCCCATATACCTTATAATGGAAAATTGGTTCCGTCGTAATCGCAACCAACAATTTCATCCAAAGCAACCAAGCGCTTGCCAGTAAGCTAACAAGCCACTACAAACAGCTAACACAAAGAAACAAGCAGAAATCACTAAAACATGCTATAACACAGAGCGTGACACACAAGCAAGATAGAAAACATGACATATTATCACCCAAACATGTTAATTATCACCGAAACATGCTTTCTAAAGAGGCGTGCTAAATAAATCCAGACTTGACATATTTCCAAGGCACACAATCAAAATCAGTAGGCATCCTACTAATGCAACTACATGGCATGGCACATATGCATGACATGTGAATCTATAAGTGTCTAATATGATGCATGCAATGCAATTTCCTGGCCATATCGGGCCAAGGAAAATTTTCAAAACCTCTTCATAAACAAATAAGCAGTGGAAAGTAAAACATTCACCCAAGGTGAAATCACATCAACTATAACAGCAAACAACATGAACATCAATTCCCAGCCATGGCCACTTGGTCATTTCCCGTACATGGGGTGATCAGTCCCAAGCACGGCTATTAACCCAAGCGCCGACACATTCTTAGCCTCCTGTCTACCATCCCCAAAACAGTAAGACAAAGGAAAAGAATGAAACCTCCTCTGATACCATTTTGTCACGAACCAACCCAGGTCGACCCTGAACCGGACACCCAGGTCACCTGAGTCGGCCCGCGACATGGCCTCAAGCGCGTCTCCCCTTACGCCAGAGGTTGCCGACTAGCGGCGAGGGTGTAAGGTAAGTCAGGGGGGAAGACTATACCCTCTTATCAAAGTGTAAAAAAGGGACCAAAAATACAGCAACGGAAGTAGTGTAAATAATAATAAGAAAACAGCGGAAAACATTTTTAATTTATAAGGTTTGAATAAATTTGGCGAACGGCAGTTTATATAAGAGATGCATGCATGACATGCTAATGATACAATGAAAGCATTAAATCACGCGACATACTTACAAATCAATTCAGAAGTAAATGAACAAAAGTCTCAAGCCCCGAGGGTGATCTCCATGAGCATCCCAAGGCCCAACTCGGTCCTTTTCTCCTAACTCCAAGTACAAGAAACAGCAACAACAAGGTCCTGCAACCAAATGGAATCTACTCGGGTACCCCAGTGCAATGGCAGCCCGAGTAGGGTGTGAGATATATATCTCAGTAGGCCGGAACCACCGGGGTCTAGCCCACTCTAGACCATGAAAATATAATTAAACAAAGTGTTGGTATTTTCGAACAATAACGACACAATGCAAACAATAAACGCCCGTCCAGGTTCCAGAAAGGACACCTGGCGGCACTACTTGCTTCGGCCCATAGCCGGGATGAGAACCAGTTTAAAACAACATAAGTAAATTTGGTTCAAGCATAAAAACACTTTTTATAATTTTTCTCACCTACTCTATTTATTCACTTATCATTTCAACTTAGACCGGAAACCCACTCATTCTTACCTTTCTTTATTTGATCACAATTCACTCGGGTTTTACCCACATCTCTCATTCTTTTCATAAATCATTATCATTATTCTTTCGGTGTAGATCGCTATGTCTAACACCCCATATCACATTTGGTGTAGATCGCCATGTCTAACACCTCGAATCACATTTGGTGTAGATCGCCATGTCTAACACCTAGATAATCATTCGGTGTAGATCGTCATGTCTAACACCCTGTATTACATTTGGTGTAGATCTCCATGTCTAACACCTTATATCACAAGCTTGGATAACCATTGGGAAGGAACACCATGTCCAAACCCAGATTTTAAGTCGATCTAGAACGCCATGTCTAGGACCCAAAATCTCATTCATTTATCACTTAATTAATCAATCGACACAGTTATCATTTCATAATTAATTCTTCACATTGAGTTATCCAAATCAGATCTCAACTTTTTATAATCAATTCTCATAATTAATTGTCCTTGTTCAACATTTTAGAACTTGCGCGAGCAATAGAAGGTAAAAAAAAGTGTATGGCATCAACATGTCTCTATGTTAGGTGATTAATGACATTAAATGGTACAAGTACAAGCATGTCATTTATCAAGTATAACGTCAAGCATAAAGAGTCATAAGACTTTTAAGCAAGCAATCACAAAAAAAGGAGATCTTCTACTACACGTTTATTTTGAAGGCAGCTCACCTCTATTGGAGGAGTTTTATTAGAAAACATGTCATTACTTTATCAAACAATTCATTTAGTGATATTTAGAATTTACTTTAAAACTCATTCAGCACTTAGCACAGTTAAGAAGCCACACAATAAGGAAGGCAATCATGAAATTCTATTGCTACATTTTTGGATTGAAGGCAGCGCACCTCGAAAGAGGGGTTTTATTATTAAATCATTAGTTTAGTGACCAAACAACCTCTTTTATCTTATTCCTAAAATTCACACGATTCGCACAGAAGCATTTAATCGGAACTAAACTTTCCTAATTAAAATGATAAGTGCAATATTAAACTCACTATTACTTTACTTAAATTTAAAGGGCAAGGAGAGGGACCCTAACTCAAGGTGGATCCATCCGTCCACTCCGGCTCTTGGCACTTTCTAACTAAAGCTGCCGCAGCTACTCCCCCACGAGGCATATGTGATTTCACATACGTATAAGGACACCTAGCCCCTATGCACACGCTCCGCATGGCCATGAGCGTGCGCAAGAGGATCCTTACACATATGCTTATACACATAAGTCTGTCTCCACTCACCTGCACAGGCACTTTTTATATATGTAATGGGGACAACTAGCCTCGTACGTGTGTATATTCGCTGCCATGGACAAATATACGCACGCCGGGGGAACCCACGTACATATAAATACGTACCTATGCCTGCGCAGGTGAGTCGCCTAAACTCCAGCAACCCGAAATCATACCGAAACCTCCAACGCACTATAAGACAACCACTATGAACCTTAAGACACCAAGATAAACCAATTTAGGTTAGGCAAAACCAAATAGAAATAATAAACCCTTACCTCGGGTGTTGGCGACAAACCAAAACGAAGGCGAACCCACACCGCGAAGCTCAACGCACTGCCAACGACAAACCAGGGACTCATAAACATCAAAAGCCCCAAATTTAACAAGTGAGAAACAAGGAAAGAGGTGAAATCCTTACCCCGAAACCATACCGACGGTCCGAAACTACCCGAACCGCTTTACCTTTGGCGGTGGTTGCCGGAACGCACCTCAAGGGACCCCAAGAGAACCTGCGCACCGACCTAAAACAAGAAGAAACCGAAAAACAGGATCACCCCAAAGCCCTAGGGTTCGGCCGCACCTCACCGGGCACCGATTAGGTCGAAATGAAGCTGGAAATAGGGAGGAGAAGGGGGATAAGGACTCACCATGATGATTCGGAGAGTGAAATCGCCAAAAACCGGGAGAAATCGGAGGAAGGAGGCGGCGCCATGGAGGGGGGGTCGCGCGCGCGGCTAAGGGGAGAGGAGGGGGTGTGCGGGGGTCCTATCGAGAGAAGGGGAGGGAGGTTATCTTAGGTTTTAATTTTTTTTCTTTTATTTTAATTTTAATCAAAAAATAAAACACACCCAACCCGCATGGTTTTACCCGCACCGTCTGAAACACTGTGCGCAGCCCGCGCGCCTGCTACCGGATGCCCGGGGTACCCCGCACGCCTAACCCGCACGGTTAAACCTACCGCGCGCGGTCTGATATCACCGCTTAAAATGGCTCCAGAACTCGGGACCTCGTTCCAAAGCTCGGTTTTAAAACCGACCCACTGATAAAAGAAAAAGTTCAAAAACCTTTGAATTTTATCCACTCTAAAAAAACGGTTCTTTACATAAAGTCCTGAAAGATTTATCAGTTTATCAGTCCTGGAAAATAGATTACATACATGAACGTAAAATTACATTATAAAATGAAAAATAACAACAAAATTGTCACCATTGAACACATTCATATCCCTTATACTATCTCTGCAGGTCATTCATAAAATACTTCTTCTCATCCTGGGAAAAATAAAACATAGAAAGGGGTGATCTCATATGCGCAGTAAGGATAACAATATAGAGGAAACTTTCATAAATAATCATAAACAATTAAGGAAATGTATAAGACTAAAACAAAACCCTTTTAAATTTAAAATTCATCATAATATGGAAAATATAAATCAAATAATTCCATTTACTTATTCACATGAATATTCTTCTAGTCAAATAATCACATGTAATATCAATATCCAATTTCTTAATGATGGAATGCATAATGCCAGACTTCATAATCACATAGTCAAGGCCTAGTGACAAGACTACAAATAAGATTTTTTCAAGGCCTTATTCCAAGACACTAGTTTGTCTCATGAGACCTACCGATGCATCTAGGATCTATAGCGAGCTCACCCGTCACTTACTAAGTCCAATGCATTCCTTATATGAAAATGTTTAAACAAAACATAAACATTCGTATTAAAACAAGCTTACTAAATTTCAATACTTTATCCATAAACCATGAATGGTATAAAAATAAAACATCCACAATCAAACATATCACAAAACGTTCAATATAATATGGAAGCTTTATATCACAATAAATCAACCTCGATCAAGAATAATATCCTGTAAAGGATGTTGACATATTTGAAAATTATTAGTAAAAATCTTTGAGAGAAATATCCCTTTTCATGAAATCATTTAAAATTCATATAACGAAATTAATTTAAAAGATAGTTTTGAATCAGAGTGTCACATACCACTTTGAAACTTTTGAAAGGAATTATCATTTTAAAACATTCATGTTCATATAAATAAATCCTTAAAACCATTTTGAAAACATTAACATTAATGAGAAAGGTTTAGAATAATAAATCATTAAAACATTTAAAATGATGTTTTAGTAAAAACTACCTTAAAAATAATCCCTTTGAAAACTATTTTATTAAACATGGACATGGATAATAAATATGTCCCAGTAGATACTTATGTAAAAAAAACCTCTGATAATAAAGAGATTGTGAAATTAACCCTTACCTTGCACTTTCCTTTGGTCGATGGTACATTTAACCTCTTGTATAATGACCATAGTATGTTATTTAATTATAGAATAACCATATTTATATTTATTATATCATACAATATTCATTTATTACTTTATAATACACATTTAAAAATGATTTCCATGTTAAATTAACATTTTGGGTAATAATCACTTTCTTTATTGTATGTGTTTTAACTTGTTATTCTTGATCGTATCATTTAGATCATGATTTAAATACTTCTAGAATATAAAAATTGATTTATATATCATATATATTTATAATATGAATATTTATAATAGATATATATATATGAAATGGAAGGCCCCATTTATAGAGATGGAAGGTCATACGTACGCATAAACGTTATTTCTGTTTTCATATCATATTGAACAGAAGTAAGTGAATAATATATATGTAAGTACACACACACACACATATATATATACAGTAGAATTATTGTGTCATATATTAAATACTTATTAATAATATATATTTTTATAATCACCATTGAGTGGTGAATGTGGGAATGAATCTTATCACATCGTGGAGACGGTAATCTGTATGTACGCACGAGCAACAATATCATTAAATTGATGGTGAAATCGTATGTAATTGGATGGTATGTCATATATACATAATAACTAATATGTAATATTTATTATTTAAATTAGTTTTACTCATTATTATACCCATCCAAATAATGAAGTGTTTGAATAACCAATGACACCACGACGTGGAGACGGTAAGCCGTACGTACGCACGTATGGTGACATTTTCATTTATAGGATGGATAGATAAAGAATATGGTTGTACCATATTTATAAGAACATAACAGTATATGGGAGGTACTGGAGTTATTATTTTGGTATGGAAAAAACAATGAAAGAGGAAGTGGAAGAAGAAAAGAACTTGAAAAAGGGTGGTGAAATTATTACGTCTTCTTTAGGTGTTTCCTTTTGAGTTAATCAAAAGGGCTCATTAGGTTGGATTTCTGATCAAAGTAAGGAATATAGGTTTATGTGATGGAAGTTTGGAGGATATTTCGGCTGGTTTTGGATGATCCAAATGGCTTTGGATGTTTGATTTTGAGAGAAGGGGAAGTTCCCTTTTATAAGAGGGGTGAGGGTCACTTTAGAAAAAGATTAAAATATTAATTTATTATTCAATCATATTCAGTTTATAATGGCTCTAAATGAATTTTTTTCGAGAATTAGGTGGTTATGGGTAGAACTAATCTCAAAAAATAGGGTTTAAACAAGTTTAGGTTACCATTTTAACCTTATCTTTTAGATTTAACTCTTAGTTAAATAGTTTAACTTTTACCGTGTCTTCTTGTATTCTTACACTATATGGTTCATAAACTTACTCTAAACTTCCAAGAGAACATCAAGTGATTAATTAATGATATATATAATATTATTTAATACCTTTGTCTGAACCTTATATTTTTGGGAATATTATATCAACCAATAATATAGTATTTGTTTTAAAAATTAATTTATGTTAATTTTGACACTATTTGGTGTTGTGTTTTTTGTGAAAGTCGTAACAGCCTAATTACTTAGAAAAAAATTATCTAATCAAAACTAACATGTCATATTAACCTATAAAATTCATTTATGGAATCAAAACTTTTAAATTCTATTTATTTTAATATTTATAATATAAACTATTTTAATATTTCATAAAGAAGGTAATTACTGCATCATCATTGTGTCATAAATAAATTTAATTATTTAATCTATAAAAATTATAAATAAAATAAAATTATGTAGGAAATATTTTTATATTTTTAATTATTATTTATATTCGAATTTATCTTATGTATACCCCTATATTAAAAATGTTTTAGTTAATAAATTTTGAATTTAACACTTTTAAGTCTTCTTTAAATAAAATTATAATAAATGTCCTAATCTAATACAAGTGGACCTAAAGGGTCATATTTTATTTCTAAGGTATTTTTTAGTCTAATTACAGTTGTACAATATAATTAGGACATGTGTTAGGGTAATTATTATATCATTTTTACCTTTAATTACCCTATTTACTTTTAACCGTGGTAAATAAAAGTCAAAAGTCATTATTCACCAAAAATTATTTTCATCTTATTGAATCACATTTTAATTAATGATTTCAACCGTGTCTCTCATATTTTTGAAACTCAACTCACAGAAGTGGTAAAATTAATTTTTATGGAAATTTTCTAACGTGCCTAGAAAGTGGGTAAAAGAGGGTAAAAAGTTCAATAAAATTTTATACATCTAATTTTATAATAAAATGACTCTAATGAATTACATTGAAATTATATAAGTATTATATATCTATTTTAACTTAAAATAAATTTAAATAAAATAAATAATTATTTAAATGAAAATTTGGTTTTAAATAACAACGCAGTGTTTTTCACTATTCATCAAAAATTGAAAGTTTTCAGAAAAATACCAAAAATTCACCCTAAGATAATTTTGATATTCTGAATTAAAAAATTAAGTCTATTTTACCAAATTCAAAACATATAAGTTGAATTTATTAATTTAAAATTAATTTCCGTTGTCAAAACCAAAAAGCAAGTTATTAAAGAGTAAAAACTATCAAAAGATTGACACGTGTTTATGTCAAATTTAAATGTGAAATTACTTATAATGACCTAAATTGTATTAAATTATAAAAATAAAATCTAATTATACTTAAAAACCATTCAAATGAATAATTTAACACTATAAATTATTTCGATTAAAAAATTCATTTTCAATTAACACATAGTATTTTTCACTATTTGTCAAAATATAAAAGTTATCAGAAAAGTACCAAAAATTTATAAAAACTAAATTTTTATGTCCCACTTCTAAATAAGAATTTAATTTCATTAAATTTAATATATAAAAGTGTCAAATATTGGTTTTAAAAAGGGTTCTCCATTAAAAGGCGGTAAAATTTCATTTTTTTGAAAAATAATTCTTTTATCTGAAAAAATGAATTTGTTCTTACATTATGTATAAGAAATACATAATATGGATTTTAAAATTATATAGAGTATATAAGATTCAAAATCTAGTTAATACAATTCATAACTACTTTTTGAACAGCTAGTTTGGTAAGTTGTGGTGCGCTCGAACTCGGTGTTGCATGTAGCGCAAGCTATTAAATTACTTTAATGAGATAACATACTATGAAATCTTGGGGTGTTACATTATATCCTCCTTTAATAAATTGTGTCCTCACAATTTAAAATTGTTATTCAAAAATAAAATTTCAAAAATAGAAAAATAGCTGTGTGGAAAACCCACATCGGAAATTGGGTTAATAAAATTTAGTCATAATAAGAGGGAAAGGGGATGAAAAAGTCACCACCAAATTATAATTTCAATTAGGAGAAAATTGGTGGAAATTAAAGACAAATAATTGGAGGAAAAAATAAATATTTATAGGGAGTGATTGAGGTCATCAATCACAAACAAGTGTAAAATTGAGGGCCTCAAAGCCATCAATCTATGATGATTTAAAATATCATCAGTTTAACAAAACATAAGGTATTAGGATAACACATTTTTGGTTTTAAGATCCCTTACCTAAAGTTTAAGAATTAATTTATTCATAGAATAAGAGGGAAAAATATACTTCACAAGTATAGTTTCATCCTTCAACTAATTCTTACCACAAACTCATCTTTCACTCCAAAAGATAATAGAATTAAAAAATATTCTATTTATCCTAATCATATAGGGTTACAAAAATAATGAATTTATAATTCATTTGTCAGACTATTTAAAAAACCAAAATTTTACAAACTAGGACATCACGTATGCCAGTGGTAGTTGATCCGCTATTGTCACCCTTCAGTTGTGAGTTCAAGTCTCACAGTCTTACCGGACATGACGGGTTGTCGCCCAACCTCCGGGTTGTCCTTTTTATGATAATCCAAAAATAATCTCAAGAAATGATTTAACCTTAACAATAGTATCCAATGTCAAAATTAATCAATTCCAACCTTTAGACTTATTCAAAATACTTTTTTCCAAACTCACAGTCCAAAATTTATAAGAAAGGTAAACACAATGAAGATCCTTTTTGCCACATAATAACATGTGAATACCTTCATCATGTATTCTTTTAAAACACTGTAACACCCTGAATTACTATAAAACCTTATTGATTACATTCATGATTCCTTATTCCTTATATAATACTAGATATACTCCTTCTATCCAAAAATGTTGTAAAATCCAACAATGATGGAATATACAAATCATTAATAAGTTTCAAGGTATTCAAGAATATCTAATATAATTTATCCAAATCAATCATATATTATTCTAAAATAACTACCTTAGGATTAGAACCATATTATGGTTTATCTTTCTCTCAACCATATATTTTTTAATAAAATTAACCTACTATTGAGTCACTTTTCTTGGTTCCACACAATCTCAAATCCTTAATGAAATAGTACTTCATTACAATCCTTATATACTCTATAATTATTATAACATGTACATCATTTATAAAATACTTAAATGACACAATACTTTAATAACAACATAATAAATCTAGTCATTCCTCTTCATATTCGGTAGTATCATAACTTTATTATCATCCAATAGCCACATTTGGGGTATACTTTGACGATTTGGACATTGATTCACGTAGTGTCCCAACTCCTTATAGATAAAGCATTGTACATTTGAAACCTTTTTATTAACCTTGCAATCATGTATTGGGTGTACTCTTTCTCCAAACATATAAAAAACTCTCATTCCCTTCAAGAATTTACTAAGATGATTCTTTCCACATTTATCACATATGGGAAAATCCTTTTTTCCCCTCTTCCTTTTATCTATCTTTCTCTCTTCCATCCTTTTATTTTATTTCTTTCATTCAAAGACATAGGACTCAGAGAATTATTTACTTATATTATTAACACATAATACTATTTCTTCATATGATGACAATACATGGGAGACTATTTCCCTTTTAAATGTTAGCTTAATACCATGAAATATATGATCCTTCTTAATCTTTCGATCATGCATATTGCTGGAATTCATATTCCTTGTACTAGGCACCATTTCTAAACAATGGAATACACTAGGTTAGTTTATGAATCACAATGCATAATTCCAAAATTGTAAAATACCAAACATAAATTCAAAAGATTATACATATAATCTATAATCATAAAATTTTATCTTTGAGGAAGTATTTACTTATAAATCCTTCATAATGGCTTGTAATGAATATGTGAATTATCCTAAGCATATCTCTCGGGAGTGTCGTAACCAAGAGTGCAGTAAGGCCCATTGTCGTGTACCAAGATACCCTAGGTCAAGCCCGAAACTCCTTGTCCGAGTTTTCACTCCTAGGTACATCTGTTCCAGAGCTGCCTCTACCAGCTCGTATCCAGACAGGGATGTATTTCTTGGAAAATACACAAAATCTATACATTACCAAAATTCTAGAAAGTTCTTCTATACTAATCCTCAAAGTATATATTAGGGTAATTTCCTCTAATTAGAGTTTATCTAAATCTATTTCCAAGTTTGCCTCTAAACTTCATCTGATACCAACTATAACTCCCCGACCCCAGAAGCCGAGAGCCAGTGCATTATTTTAATACATTGGAATGATTACAAGAACTAAAGTCCCGAAATACTGATCAGTTTAGAAGTCTTGGAAAATATATTACATACATGAATGTAAAATTACATTATAAAATGAAAAAAAAAACATTTTCTCCATTTAACACATTCATATCCCTTATACTATCCATGTAGGTCAGTCATAATATACTTCTTCTCATCCTGGGAAAAATAAAACATAGAAAGGGGTGAGCTCAGATGCTCAGTAAGGATAACAATATAGTGGAAATTTCATAAATAAGCATAAACATTTAAGGAAATGTATAAGACTAAAAAAACCTTTTAAACATTAACTTCAGTATAATATGGAAAAGGTAAATCAAATAATTCGCTTTACCTATTCACATGGATATTCTACTAGTCGAATAATCACATATAATATCAATATCTAATTTCATAATGATGGAATGCATAATACCAGACTTCATAACCACATAGTCAAGGCCTCATTCCAAGACTACAAATAAGATTTTTTCAAGGCCTTGTGCCAAGACACTAGTTTTTCTCATGAGACCTACTGATGCATCGAGGAGCTATATCGAGATCCACCCATTACTTACTAAGTCCATTGCATTCCTCATATGAAAAGGTTTAAACATAACATAAGAATTCTTATTAAAAATTGAATAAGAAATTTCAATACTTTATCCATAAACCATGAATGGTATAAAAATAAAATATCCACAATAAAACATATCACAAAAACTTCAATTCAATATGGAAGATTTGTATCATGGTAAATCAACCTCGATCAAGAATAATATCTCATAAAGGATGTTGACATTTGAAAATGATCAGTAAAAATATTTGAGAGAAATATCCCTTTTCATGAAATCATTTAAAAGTCATATAAAGAAAGTAATTTTGAATATAGTTTTGAATCAAATTTTCCCATACAATTTTGAAAATTTTAAAGGTAATTATCATTTTAAAACATTCATGTCCATATAAATTAATCCTTAAAACCATTTTGAAAACATGGATATTAATGAGAATGGTTTAGAAGAATAAATACTTAAAACATTTAAAATGATGTTTTAGTAAAAATACCCTTAAAAATAATCCATTTTAAAACTCTTTTATGAAACATGGACATGGATAATAAATATTTTCCAGTAGATACTTACATAAAAACAAACTCAGATAATAAAGAGATTGTGAAATTAACCCTTACCTTGCACTTTTTTTTTGTTGAGGTTATATTTAACCACCTGTATAATGACCATAGTATGTTATTAAATTATACCAAAACCATATTCATATTTACTATATCTTACATGATTCATTTAAGACTTTATTCTACCCATTTAATAATTATTTCCATGTTAAATTAACATTTTGGGTAAAAATCACTTTCTTTATCGTATGTGTTTTAACTTGTTATTCTTGATCATATCATTTAGATCATGATTTAAATAATTCCAGAATATAAACCTTGATTTATATATCATATATATTTATAATATAAATATTTATAATAGATAGATACGTGAAATTGAAGGCACCATTTATGGAGACGGTAGGTCGTACATACGCATAGACGTTATTTCTGTTTTCTTATCATATTGAAGGGAAGTAAGTGAATAAGATATATGTAAGTACACATGCATATATATATATCTCCAGTAGAATTATTATGTCATATATTACATACTTATTAATAATATATATTTTTATAATCACCGTAGAGTGTAAAACATGGGAATGAATCTTATCGCGTCGTGGAGATGGTAATCTGTATGTACGCACGAGCGACAATATCATTATATTTATGTTGAAATCATGTATAATTGGATGTTATATCATATATAAATAATAATTAACATGTTATATTTATTATCTAAATCAGTTATACTCATTATTATACCCATACAAATAATGATGTGTATGAATAAAAAACGACAACACGACGTGGAGACGGTAAGCCGTATGTATGCACGTATGGTGACATTGTCAATTATAGGATGTATAGAATAATGAATATGGTTGTACCATATTTATAATAACATCACAGTATGTAGTAGGTAGTGGGGTTATTATTTTGGTATGGAAATAACAAAGAAAGAGGAATTGGAAGAAGAAAAGAACTTGAAAGAGGGTGGTAAATTATTACCTCTTCTTCAGGTGTTTCCTTTTGAGTTGATCAAAAGGGCTCCATAGGTTAGCTTTCTAATCAAAGTAAGGACTATAGTTTGATGTGAGGGAAGTTTATAGGATATTTTTTCAGGGTTTGGCCGATCCAAATGGCTTTGGAGGTGTTATTTTGAGAGAAGGGGAGGTGCCCTATTATAAGAGGGGTGAGGGTCATTTTAGGAAAATATTAAAATATTAATTTATTATTCTATCATATTGGGTTTATAAAGGCTCCAACTGAATTTATTTCTAGAATTAGATGGTTATTTTTCGAAATCATCTCAACCAATAGGTTTTAGACATGTTTTGGTTACCATTTTAACATTATCTTTTAGATTTAACTCTTAGTTAAATAGTATAACTTTTACCGTGTCTTTTTATATTCTTACACTATATGGTTAATAAACTTAATATAAACTTCCAAGAGAACCTAAAATGGTTCATTAATGACATATATAATATTATTTAATCTTTTTGGATGAACCTTAGAATTTTTTGAATATTATATCAACCAATAATATAGTATTTGTTTTAAAAATTAATTTATGTCAATTTTGACACTATTTGGTATTTTGTTATTTGTTAAAGTCATAAAAACCTTATTACTTCGAAAAAAATTTATCTAATCAACCCTAAAAAGTCATATTAACCTAGAAAATTCTTTTATATCATCAAAAAATTTAAATTCTATTTATTTTAATATTTATAATATAAACTATTTTAATATTTCATTAAAAAGGTAATTGCTGCATCATCATTGTGTCATAAATAAATTTAATTATTTAATCTCTAAAAATTATAAATAAAATATAATTATGTAGAAAATAGGTTTTTATTTTATTTAATATTTATAGTCTAATTTATCTTATGTATAAACCTATATTAAAAATGGTTTATTTAATAAATTTTGAATTTAACACTTTTAACTCTTCTTTAAATAAAATAATAATAAATGTCCTAATCTAATCCAAGTGGACCTAAAGGATCATATTTTATTCATAAGGTTGTTTTTGGACTAATTTCACTTATCCAGTTGAATTAGGACATGTGTTAGGGTAATTATAATATCATTTTTACCATTAATTACCCTATTTACTTTTAACCGTGGTAAATAAATGTCAAAAGTTATCATTCAACAAAAAATATTTTCATCTTATTAAATCACATTTTACTTAATGATGTCAAATGTGTCTCTAGGATTTTTTAAATTCAACTTACAGAAGCGATAAAATTAAGTTTTATGCAAATTTGCTAATGTGCCTAGAAGGTGGGTAAAAGTGGTTAAAAAGTTCAATAAAGTTTTATACATAAAGTTTTATAATAAAATGACTCTAATTAATTACATTGAACTTATATATGTATTATATATCTATTTTTACTTAAACTAAATTTAAATAAAGTAAATAATTATTTGAATAAAAAGTCAGTTTTAAATAATAACGTAGTGTTTTTTACTATTCATCAAAAATTAAAAGTTTTCAGAAAAATACCAAGAATTCACCTGAAGCTAATTTTGATATTATAAATTAAAAAATGTATTCTATTTTACCAAATTCAAAACATAGAAGTTTCATTTATTAATTTAAAATTAATTCTCATTGTCAAAACCAAAAAGTGGGTTTTTAAAAAGTAAAAACTATCAAAAAATTGACATGTGTCTATGTCAAATTTAAATGTGAAATTACTTATAATGACCTACATTGTATTTAATGATAAAAATAAAATATAATTATAATTCAAAATCATTAAAATTCATAATTTAACACTAAATTATTTCGATTAAAAAAATCAATTAAAACATAGTATTTTTCACTATTTGTCAAAATATAAATGTTATTAGAAAAGTACCAAAAATTTATCCAAACTAGATTTTTATGTCCCACTTCTAAAGAAGAATTTAATTTCATTAAATTTTATATATAAAAGTGTCAAATATTGGTTTTAAAAAGGTTTTTCCATTAAAATGCTGTAAAATTACATTTTTTGAAAAATACTTCTTTTATCTGAAAAAATGAATTTGTTCTTACATGATGTCTAAGAAACACATAATATGGATGTTAAAATTATATAGAGTATATAAGATTCAAAATGCTTTTAATAATATTCATAACTACTTTTTGAACGGCTATTTTGGTAAGTTGTGGTGCGCTCGAACTCGGTGTTGCGTGTAGCGCAAGCTATTAAATTACTTTAATGAGATAATGTACTATGAAATCTTGGGGTGTTACACACACTTTATCAGTGCTAATAAAAAAAATCAAAAAAATGGTTTATATTCAAATTTCATTATTTTCATGTTGTTTTCAAATCCAAATTGTGTGAATAGTTACTAAAATGACATTAATAGTGTTTTATATTAGAAATATTTTATTAAATTATTTAAACATCTTGATAGAGGACAAGTAGGATGATAAATTTTCTTCAATTTCATCCATTCGCTATTTATGAGCCAATTTTTACCTTATAAGTAAAATTATAACTTTTTAATGTGAAAAAAAATCATTACAATGGTTAAGATTAAAAAAAATTAACTAAGAGGTTAACCCAAATGATAAAGTTTAAAATTATATCTAAACCTATCAAAATTTGATTAGATGATTATATTAATCTTCCTTCTATTTTAATCTATATCATTTTAGAACCATTTTACATGATTTAGACATATATTATATTATTATGTTTCATGTATTTCTAAAAATTACAAGATATTTTATAATAAATGATATATTATTAAATGATTTAAAATTTATAAAAATGGTATCTTTGAACAAGTGAATAGGATATAGTTGAAAATATTAACTATTTTCCATTTATGGATCACTTTTCTTTTTATAGTAACTTTCATGATCCCTAAATAGCAAAAAACCATTGATAGTAATTGTCAAAAGGGTTAACATAAGGTTGAATTTAAGGGACATGGATGAAAAAATAACCAAATATTATCCATATTTGATAAAATTAGATTATTTTCACTACAAAAAAAGAGGGAATTAGTGGTGGTTTTTTCTTAAACTATCGGTGGTTTAAACCATCACCTGATAGTATAGTGGCAGTTATCAAAACTGCCACATATTACACGGTCGTCAGTCATTTCATGAAGGTTTCTTTAATTTAGTGGTGGTTTATGTGTGTGTCATTTTTGGAACATTTAGTGGCCGTTTTGGTTTTAACTAGAAGAATATTTTAAAAAAACCCAAAGATAAAATAGATAACATGCACCTAAACACCGCTAAATATATTAGTGGTGGTTATGTTTAGAAGTGATTAATAATAACCACCACTAATTATTATTTTCATTAATTTAATGAGCGGTGGTTACTAAAAACTCCCGCTAAAATATTACAATTTTTTAATATTTAATAAAATATGTAAATATAAAAAAACTGACATGTAATAAACTAAAACATAAATGTATGATAAACAACTCATAAATACATCATAAATCCACATTAACATATACAAACATCTACAATCAACATAACCTTAGTCAACATAATAATCAGTCAACTCATATCTCAGTCATCAATATATACACATAAAATATGTCTAACAACAACCCATGCCCTATATAAATCAACCCCATGACACCCACAGCATCCGTTTACTTCCACATCATCTCATCAACTGAAACTGACACCATTATTTCATCAACTATAACAAAAAAAGAAAACATGAATTAAAACTAAATTTAATAAATCAGAATTACAATAGAATCATTGATAAAATTTAAACATAACACAGAAACTAAAAACCATCATGATTCTCTTCCAGAAAATTATGTCGATTAGAATGATAAAACTCCTACCTACTACCAATATCTTCCACCTATAATAAAAACAAGAACATTTAAGAAAAAAATACAAAAGAGAACAGACACAGAATATATTCAGAATGTTGCATATAACATTTGTTATTTTGTTAATCAAATAAAAGAAACTTTAGCATAAAACAAATAATATATCACGAAAAACACTTTCAAAACATAGACATACCTATTTAAGATATTATTCAATAATTGAAACAAAAAAGGGAATACTAGTAAATATTTTAATTAATTTTTAAATTGACATGAAATGTTCTTGAAATTTACTTAATAAACAAATTTTAAAGACTTTAACATGAAATAATGTCCTATATTTCAAAAATAACTCAATGGTGGTTGTATCGTGATTTCACATATCTTTGAGGTCGTTTTCTAAGGTTTTTTACTATTACATGCACGTTCTAGTGTTTTAAAAAACTAAAAAAACAGTTACAACCATCCTAGGAAAACTGTAACTCGAAATGATGTGTTGTCAGTTCCTATATTTTATAAATAAATATACCATCATTTTCCTTTAATTTCAGGGAAATACGACGTAATTTTCTTTTTTTTTTGACCCCCCAACACACATTGATACAAAATAGACCTTTAATATCACTAAAAATTGCCTTTTTCAGTGCAAGAGAAGCACCGACCACCGGAGAAAGATTAAAATCTCTAGTCTTTTATCATCACTAAAAAAGTGATGATAAAGGGGTCATTTATCAATTCCAAAAAAGCATTGATAAATTGGTCCTTTATCGGTGCTTTTATTTAGTGCTGATAAAGTAGATCTTTATCAGGGCTTCTAAAAGTGCTGATAAAGGGGAATGTTGTGGTGTACTATAATAGCACATTTGAGCACCAGTGCAATGTTGTGTAACAAAACACTACAGCACCAAAAACACCATGAAAATAGAAAAATCAGGTACCAATACAGAATTTAAATGAAATGAAATTTACAACCCAAATAAAGAAAAAACACTATATTATGGACATTTCAAGCATTGGTTTATACAATTACATAAGTACAAATTATTACATACATTCAAAAACATCAATGTTCATTTTTATTTTGATCACAGCCCCTACTCAAGAATATAACTCACATGTATAAGAAAACAGTTAATATGTTATAAATAATATAAAAAAATTTATAGAAATTATTTATTTTTAACTAAACTTTGAGTCATACCAGGAACATTGTGTATCAAATAGAGTTGCAGTTGATTCTTTCGCGTCACACCATTTCTTGTTCACATTCAATAATTACCTCTTATAAAATCAATTAAAACATTATAAGATAAAAATGTTCTGTAAATTAATTAATTAATAGAATATATAATGACGAGAATACAATCTAGGCCATTTTTCTCAGTTTTGGTGACGTGATGCGCGTTTTAAACAAAAATGACACTTATATATTGAAAAGACACACTTAGAGTCATACCAGCCACACCCTGCATCAGATTGAGGTATGGATAATTCCTACACATCCCAAATGACTTATGTATTGTTTTCCTAAAGTATCAATATAATTCAAAGATTTTTTCTCTAATTTGAGTATGTTACTTAGCATTTTTACTAGAATGTAATTTTAAACTGAAAACACGCACTTTGACTCATATCGATCACATAATGTATCGATGTTATAAGAGACTGATTTATATAAATCACAAATGACTTATAAATCAATTTTTTAAATTATCATGATAATACAAGAATCTTTTCTCAGTTTTCAATGAGTGACACTTTTTGAACTGAAATATCAGTTTCAAACTCACAACAAACACATTGAATCCGAATGGTACACCATGTATCGGATAGAGGTGAGGATAACTCCTAAACATCTTAAATAAAATAAGGATCATTTTTCAAAATTATAAAAACAATAATAATGATTTTCCTTGGTTTTGAGTTGGCCAGTTGTCTTTTTTACCGAAATTGATGTCAATTTTAAATTAAAATACGCACTTTCAGTCATACCAATCACATTGTGCATTGGATTGATGTGCGGATAATTCCTACACATACAAAATGACTTATGGATCATTTTATTAAAGTATAAAAATAATACAAATACTTTTTCTAAGTTTTCATTAGGCCAGTTTTCCTTTTTACTAAAATTGATGTTAGTTTTAAATAAAAAGACACACTTGGAGTCATACTTGTCACATTGTGTGTCGGATTGAGGCGTGACTGATTACTACACATACAAAATGACTTATGGATATTTTTTCTAAAGTATAAAAATAATTATTACGTGTTTTATTAATTTTGGGCTTGTCACTTTTCTTTTTTACTGAAATGACATTTTAAACTGGAAACACAAACTTTGACTCATATTAACCACATAGTGTATCATTTTGACATGAGACCAATTCCTACACGTCACAATTGATTTATAAATAGATTTCATAAATTATCAATAAAATATGAGCATGTTTTATTAGTTTTCATTGAGTGAAACTTATTGACCTAAAATGTAGATTTTAAACTAATAAAGGACACTTTGAGTCATATCGGTCACATCATGCATCGTATTGAGGTGAAACTTATTACCACACATCCCAAATGGATTAAATATAGATTTAATAAATTATTAAAAGAATATGAATGATTCTTATCATTTTTGAGTAGTCCAGTTGTCGTTTTTACAAAAAATGGTGTCAATTTAAAAAAAAGATGCACTTGGAGTCATACCAATGACATCGTGCATTAGATTGAGGTGCGACTGATTTCTAAATGTCTAAAATGACTTATGGATATTTTTCCTAAAATATCAAAACAATTAGAATGTTTTTTATTATTTTTTATTATGTTAGTTTTCTTCATTACTAAAATGTCATTTAAAATTGGAAACACGCACTTTGGCTCATATCGATCACATCATGTGTCAGTTTCATGTGATACAGATTCTTACGCATCAAAAATGACATATAAATTGATGTAATAAATTATCAAGAAAATCTATGTGTGTTTCTCTATTTTTATTGAGTGTCTCTTTTTGAACAAAAATTTCAATTTTAAACTAAAAACAAACACATTGAGTCATACAGGTTATATCGTGTATTAGATTGAGGTTTGGCTGATTCATAATCCTCAAAAATGAATTATGGATCATTTAAATAAAGTATCAAATCAATATGAATGTGTTTGGTTCGTTTTGAGTAGGTCAATTATCCTTTTTTCTAAAATTGATGTCAATTTTAAATAAAATGATGTACTTGGATTCATACCGAGCACACTATGAATCTTATTTAGGTGAGGTTAATTTCTACATGTCACAAATGACTTATGAATCATTTTCCTAAATTATCAAAACAATATGAATGTGTTTTCATGGTTTTGAGTATTTAACTTGTCTTTTTTTAGTAAAATGTCGTTTTAAACTGGAAACATGAACTTTGAATCATACTGTTTACATCGTGTATCAGTTTTATGTGAGACTGATTTCTATATGTCACAAATGATTTATGAATTTATTTCTTAAATTATAAAGAAAATCCAAGTGTGTTTTCTTGGTTTTCTGATATTTTCACTTTTTGAACTAAAGTATTTATTTTAAACTGATAACAGACACTTTGAGTCATAACACACACATCATATATCGGATTGAGGTGTGGATGATTCCAACACATCCAAAATGAATTCTTGATCATTGTATTAAACTATCATAACAATGAAAATATTTTTTCTTAGATTTGAGTATGTCAGTTATCTTTTTTACTAAAATTAAGGTTAGCTTTAAATAAAAAGAATCACTTGGACTCATACCAGTCACACCATATGTTAGATTGAGATTCAAAAGATTCCTACACATCCCAAAGTCTCAAAAAAAATCCTAACTGACAATGTTAACATGATTTCAATTTTCTTTATTTATCAAACAGCCAATATTGTATATCGACTCAATGTTCTTAGTCGAAAAACATTTCTCAATATTGAAATCCATAAGAGTATAGGAAGATAATATGCCCATTATATCATAATAATTCACCATAATGGGAACATGATTTTCCTCTACTATTCTATATTTCAATAATGAGAAAGGTTTTTTAGCTAAGAATATCGACTCTATATGTAGTGTAGGCAGTTTGACCATGAAAGAAATTGGAAATCATGGTAACATTAGTAGTTAGGAACATTTTATCTCTTTTTTTCTTGTTTTAGATAGTTGAAAGAAAAATATGACTTCTCGAAAGATCTGTGAAAAAAGATAAATAATTTTTACATAAAAATGATAAGAAAAATAACTTAAAAATAGTAGATAAAATGATGACAAAATTAATTAAGTAGTAGGAATTTACCTTTTTATGATGGTTCTATATATTTTGACACATTTCCTTAATGTTATTATATTATTTGCAGGATTGAAAAAAAAATACAACTATATATAGAAAAAAATTCTTATGGGAGTAATACTAAAAAGAAATAAATTAAATATACTTATGAAACAATACATTAATTCTTATAAGAACATGGTTTTTCTTTGAGGTACAGATCTCTTGTTTTTCATTAATTCTCTGTTTAAAATATTGAATCTGGCTTAACATGAATTCCAAATGATCTCATAGAGGGATTAGAGGTGTTTGGGGTTAGTATGAAGCCCAGTACCCATGTTCTGGGTGAAAAGAGGATGTCGCACAGTTAGTGAAAACCATGTGAGTTGGGCCGCATGACCATGTGGATAGGTATGAACTTTCATCAGATTTGGATAGTGGCTCTTCACACAGTTTTCACATGGTTTGTAAACTATGTGGGTAAATTGTGTGGGTGAACCTTGGCCTATAGGAAGTCGTGCATGATCAGCGCATGGTTTTCCAAACCATGCGCCTAAACTGTGCAACATAGAGAGTTTTGGAATTTTTATAATTTTTAATTAAATTAAAAATCCAATATAAACCTAAATTGAGTTTCCTTTCTATGTATAGAAAGGGAGGGTTTGAGAAGCCCTCAATGGTGGCTATCCTTGGATTTGATCTAACTCTCCTATCTGAGCTCGGATTCTAAGGTTGTCTATCTCATCAGATACATAATGGTAAGGCCTTAATTCCTTTTTAATCTTATGTCATTATTCTGGTTATCAGCTGTGCTATTTGGTTCTAGGCTCATATGCCCTAATTTCTTGTTCTTCATCAATTCTTCATATTTTTTCTAATCTGATCCAAAAAAGGACTTGATACTAGATGATATATCTAGCACATACATAAGGTAAGTGATCTCATGCCTTTCTCTTAAAATCAGACCATTTATATATATCGTCGTGTCATGCACCCATTTTACAGCCATCGCCAAAATTGAATTTAAATCCTAGAATTCATAGGTGTCCCCTATTCAGTTAAAGGGGATTAATCATGCATTCTATAAGTTGTACACCTTGTCTAAACTACCCCTTTGGGTGTTGTTTATTAAATGGACCTTTGATGGCTTTTAGCCTTGTATGCCTATGAGGCATTCCCTATACCTCATGTCATGGGATTTTAAAGTTTGAATTGGTTTGTGAACTAAATTTTAATGTTATGAATTGAAATTTAAATGATTTAAAGGTAAGGGATGGATGAATTTCCCCTTTAACCATGTCATATAATTTCTTAATCATGTTTGCCTTTTATTTCCTTGCCCACATGACTTAAATAGAGGTTATTCCATGAATTTATTTATTAAGCTTGAATTTCTCTTATTGATGATTTTCCCATGTGAGATAAATGATAATAAATCCATGTGATAGCTTGATAGTATTGTTAGTCTTGCTTTATGAAAAATGGTTGTGTGAGTATTTTAATGGCCCTTGTATTAAAAATTCCCATGTGAGTAATTGAAAGGACAAGCCTTTTGAGGTTGTCCAATGCTTTAGTCACATTTTGAGGAGGGATGTATTTGGATTTCATTGGTTTTGACATTGGCATGTTAAATGAAATGTTTAAATGTAATCCAATTGATTAAATGCTTAATATCCATGGGTAAAGCATGGATCCAATTGAATGATTCCTGGGCAGACTCATTGGATGATTGACTTGTATGCCTTTGGTGAATCATGGATCCATTTGAGGGATGCCATGGATGGACTCAATGGTATGAACCTTGATTATACCATGGGTGAATCCTAGATCCAAATGAAGTATGCCATGGATGGAATCATTGAGGCTTGAATTATATGTCTGGTGAATCTTAGATCCAAATGAAGGATTACATGGATAGACTCAAAAAGGCATTGAATATTTACACCATGAGTGATACTTTGGGATTCCTTAAAGAACCACCAAGGAAATACTCATATGGAATGGATGTTACCTCACCTAGAGAGATATTGGGTTCCTGAGAGGTTCAGTGAGATGGGATTGTAGGGTGTTTTTTGATATCATGCATGGGAGATACTTGAATTCTTGTTGAGGAATTTTAGGGATAGGCACATTGTGATATCATGCCTGGATTGATACATGAATTCTAGATTAGGAATGTCAAGAACAGGCTCAAGTAAAAAAATTGATTTAAAAGACTATATGAACCATATTCCAAGGAAAATCACAATCTTGGATTGGGGCTTTACTCATATCTTTATAGATGTCATTTTTAGTGATATATTTATGTTTTTGACTATACAGGGGATACCAATCTTGACCCCGATCTTAAGAAATATAAATTCAATGAGATTGAATTGTTAAATGAAATTTATTAAATGAGATGGATGTTTAATTTTGAGTACTTCCTTGTTTATTTCTATACTGACTGCACATCTGTTATATATAATCACTGACTGATTGGCATAGACCTTGGGTGGTTGCTTACTAGGATTATATCTCACACCCTTTTTGGGTCACCTTTTGGTACCCAAAAAAATTATATGATTTCAAGTGTCGATAGGGGTATGTTTCCTAATACAGGTATTTAATATGTTTCTTAGGAGTAGGAGATAATGTAACCATGCTGAGGCTTATGATTCTACTGGTATTCTTTTGGATTCTTTTTTTACTTTTGGGAAATTTATTATATATGATTATTGCATACTTTTTTTGGCTATTTTATTTAGAACATGTGACATGTATCATAGTCTTGTATATGATGTGACTTTTGGCTTGTTTATATTATCAGCCTTCCTTTGTTTATTTCTATTGTATGGTTTACTGCTTCTTCTATTGAACTATTGTTTTATTTTTATTATGTTACACTATACAAATGAGGATATATTCTCCCCACTAACACACCTAGGACCTCAGTACTAGTTGATAACCTCTGGCATTTTTGGAGATGCACTTGAGGCCATGTGACCCACTGGGCTTGGGGAACTGTTGAGTGGAATCCAGGTCCAAGACATTAAAAAGTGGTATCAGAGGCTTCTTTACTGTTTTTTTTAATATTTGGTGACAATATAAAAGGTTAGTAATGAATAGGAATTTGGTAATGAGTTTTTCCCAGGTGTAGCTACCCACGTATAGGAAAAAGCCAAATTGCCTCAACTTAAACTATTTTTTTCTTTATTTTGACTATTATAGTTGATTCGATTCCATTTTTGGGTGACACACTCGATTTATGTTGTTATTATTGATATTAATTTGGGTTATATTTTGTTTCAACCCGATGATATGAGGGTATAAAACCTCATGCATCGTATATGCACCTTCTATATTTCACATGCCATATCTTATGGCATGACATTGAGAATTAATTATTGGTTTCATGTTATTGTGATAGGTGTCGTGATATGTATTACATCTATTATTATAGTTATATTGAGTTGTGCTATGGTATGGATGAGATGGATGCCAAGATTTGGTCTCTGAGGGAGTATCATCTCTCAGGGATCGGAATTTGGTAGACTGTTGGCGTACTATTTTAAATTGAACTGTGATATAACTAGTATATGGTATAAAACAATTGGATGTCATCATCTAGTCCTTGAGGAGTATGGTCCCTCTTGGATCAGAATTTTGTATACCATTTCCTAACAATTAAAGTTAATGTGATATGGGATGGAATATATGGGAACCAAATTTTGGTTCATGAGGTGTTATGGGCCCTCATGGATTGGAACATGGTGAACCATTGGTTAAAACTTTTTAATGAATGAATGATTAATTTTAAAATTAAAATGAAATTGAATTGGAATAGAAACTTGAAATGATACAGAGAGACTTAAACTAGACCTGACTTTTCAGTGGGAAGGAGGTAGTGTTTCTAGTGGTTTCATGACTATTCCATTTTCAATCCTAGATTAAGAGAATGTTGTGTGGTGTGACATGAATTTAGGATGGTTTTGACATTTCATATACATTTTTTCTACAAAGATAGGTAATGGTCTTGAACTGAGGTGTGTGATTGGTTTCAAAGATGCACAACTAGCCCAAGTAGGTCAGTAGGGGCCTGTTTCTTCTAATATGACCCATTTCGGTGTTTATGACCTTGATAAATAAATCACATGCTATAGGGTTTCATTTATAATGAACCCAGGTTATCTTGATGGTACCCTCATATGTCACCTTATCTATTATAAGTAATTTATATGATAAAATGCCTAATTATGACGGGAAGTCAATAAATGCTTAGTATTTAAAAGGAAGTTTTATATGACTTGCATGTTATTCCATGGAGGGTTAGTTAAATCTGGTACAAAGTTCTTGTGTTTAACATTAGTGATTTAGTTTCTATTTGAATCTTCTAAACGATTAAATATTGAATGTGAAAGAGTGTTATGACCTTAAAATGGAACATGTAAGTGGTTTCATTGGTTTAAATGTATTTTTGAGTTTCCTTGGAATGGAAACATGATTGTTTTTCATAGACCATATCCTTCTTAGAAATGACTTAAATAATAGGATTTTGAGCCTAGAAACTTCTATTTGGAATGACCTAGTGACAGGGTCGATGCTTGTGCTTTTTAAGGGGGTAGTCGTGGTAGGTGGCACCCTTAAAGCTAAAATTTCTTATTAAATGTTGTCAATTTCTAATGTTGGGTGTCATTCAAGTGTCGTTGTCCCTAGAAGGACTCTTACCTTTAAATGACAACCATTTTTATATGGGTTTTGATGGTATCATTGACCCTTGTTACGGGTGAGAGCATCGGATAATGCTCAGTTTCAACAGGTTAGACATGTCGAGGGAAAGGTTGGGTGTTTCGTAGGTCTTGTGTCCCTTTATTCTTCCTCGGTAATGGGAAACTTGGTATATCATCATCTAGGTTAAAGGTCATCTGGGGCAGTAAGAATCTAGGTTAAATCTCTTATACGAACCACCTGATACTCAGATACTTAGGGTGGATAACCTATGAATAGTATCAAGGTTTTATCTTTCTTCTGGAACCTCAATGTAGTATGTGTTCATATATGTGGTACCCTTCGAGTTGTTAAATCATATAAAGAACCAATTGGGTTCAATAAAATCATTGAGCCATATTTTTTGAGTATGTTCTTGGGTGATCTTCATAGTATATTGACTTGGGAATTAAAGGAAACAAGTTCATCCTAATTCTTGAGATGACTTTCCAAAGACATGTGTGTTTTGACATGTCGATTAGTTTGGTTTTTTCTTTCATGAAAAATGCTTTAACGCATGTAATCAAGACTCTAAGGAGTATCATGCATGAAATTAATGTGAGTTTGATCTAGATTGATTATGCGTGGCTGGTATTTATCTTCTTTTTATGAATAGGAAGCTCTTGAGTTGGGAGAATCATGTTAGATTTGGTAAATACATACCATACCAAGTAGAATGAGCACATCCTAATAGGATCATTGGGAAATGGTTGGTTTTTCTTGAATTCCCTGGAGTCTTTCAAGTTGAAATCATGTCAATTCTTGATCATCATCACAACTTGGAAATGTTTGGTTGTGTATGCAACCTTTTAAAAACACCACTGGTCTTGTATGGAATTCAGCGGTTTAGTTTGAGTGATCACGAGATGCCTCAGGTAATGAAGGCTTGTGATCAGGTTATACTGTTGTGTTGATAGGTGAAGTCGAGATTCTTTCAAGGGAAGTCTACCAGGGGTAGTTTTTTTAATCTTTTTGAAAATATTGAAATCTTCCTAGTGTATTCATCTTAAAGAGATGTGCTTGTCCCCTATCTTGAGGTCAATATTGATGCACTAAGAGATCATCGGTCTTACACCACACTAAAGTTTAAAATTTTTTGTACTGGTTAGTGATATCTCAAAGAGTTGAGTGATGGATGCATGGTTTTTTTTTGGGGGGGGGGGGGTTGACTAGTCCTAAGTGATATGTGGGTTTCTGACTAGGAACACCTTGGATGGACTCTTGGACACTAGCCTCTTTATTTTGACATGACCACCAGCTGAATTCTACTCTGGGCTGAGTCAATGTTCTTATACGGATGTCTTGGATTTTACCAATGTCCCAATTATAAAATAGGGTATGTAATACCAAGTTATAGTTCCTCATAATCCTTTTTTCGTGCTTAGGAAGAATAGTTTAAATGGTCAAGTGATGGTTGACTGAGGAACATCAGTGGAAGTAAGTTATGGGCTTTAGTGGATGTGGTTTGGAATAAATACAGGATGCCTTGGATGAAGTAATTGCAGTTCAGTTTGTAATGGTCTAGCCATCTAAGTTGGGAATATTCAAGAATGGTTAGTTGGAGGTGGTTTTACTATTATCCTTCTCATTTAATTTATACGATAGGTGAAGGAACATTTTTGGGCACATCATCAGGTGGAGGCAAGTCCAGTTTGTGTCAGCCGGTGATTTTCATGGAAAGTCGACTCAACATGGATAAATGTGTCAATGAGTAATGAACCATTTAATAATTTAAAAAACATGTGAGAAGCATCATTATAATTCATAGGGATGTTCTTTGTAAGGAAATTCTAATGGTGAAGATATCATGGTTCGAAATTGGCCCCTTATTGTGATAAAAATCCATAGTGGGAGCACCATCGTCAAGATGTTTAAAGAAACTATGATGTAATCTTATCTATAGATAAATGGGATTTCCATTATTGGTGGCCATGTATTAAAAGATATGTAGCAGTTTTTTTCATGATATGTTCCATCTGTCAGTAGGTGAAGGTGGAACACTAGCGACCAGCCGGACTTTTACAACAATTACCCATTCCCGAGTGGAAATGGAATGATGTTGTGATAGATTTTGTGATTGGTTTACTGAGATCACCTTGATTTAATGATGTTTTATGTGTTTTTGTTGATATTTCTATGAAGTTTTCTCATTTACTAACAATCAAGGAAACCTTCAGCGTTGATGATCTTGGAAGGGTGTATATCCGTGAGATAGTACTACTTCATGGGGTCCCGCACTCTATCATTTTAGATAGGTATGCTCAGTTAATTTTAAGTTCTAGAAAGGACTAAAGAGGTTTATGGGTACTCAGGTGATTCTGAGAATGACATACCACTCCCTGAAAGATGGTCAGTCAGAGCGCACGATTCAGGTGCATGAGGACATGCTACAAGCATGAATCTTGTACTTTGAGGGTTCTTAGGAGAGGTATATACCCCTGGTTGATTTCTCCTATAGAAATATCTTTTAGGATACTATTTTGATGATTCCATATGATAATTTGTACAGTAGTTCATGTTGATCACCACTATGTTGGTTGGAGGCAGGAGAGGTAGTTATGTTGGGGCGTCGTCTTATTCAGGAGACCACAGAGTAGGTGTAGTTGATTCGAAAATTGATGGTTATATTGTAGCATCATCATAAATAATACTCCAACCATCATAGACTACCTCTAGAGTTCGAGGTTAGGGATTAGGTTTTTCTACATGTTTCACTAAGGCTGGGACACAAGAGGACCAGGAGACAGGGTAAGATTTCACTAAGATATGTTGGTTCGTTCGATATTCTAGAGAGATTTGGGCCAAAAGCCTATCAGTTGTAGTTTCTTCAGAGGTATCGAGCTATAAATGACATCTTCCATGCTTCTTAGCTATTATGTTACTATTCATACATGTCTCATACTTTCCGGTCTGAGGAACTTGAGTTACAGGTATACACATCCTTTGAGGAGCACCCTATACAAATTGTGGATTATAGAACGAAGGTTCTTCGATCCCAGTATGATCCTTTAGTATGGGTGCTATAGAAGCATGATCAAGTGCAGGATGATACATAATAGTGATGGTCCATTATATGATCATATTGGTTGGAGTTATTCATGGATCATGCTTCACCACCCTTGGAAGGGTAATTCGGGGATGAATTTATTTAAGGGGGTATTTTTTAAGAACTCAGTTCTTATTTGAGTTACGGGTCTTATTTTTTTGTTAATTATCAATTTAAAGGATTGAATATGGCATAATATGAATTATTATTGAGGTCATAGAGGGATCAGGGGTGTTTGAGGCTGGTCTGAAGCCCGAAACCCATGTTTTGGGTGAAAAGAGGAGGATGCATGGTTAGTGAAAACCATATGGGTTGGGCTGCATGGTCATGCATCCAGGTTTGTAATTTCAATATATTTAGACAAAGTCTCTTTGCACATTTTTCACATGGTTTGTAAACTGTGGGGGTGGCCCTTGGCCTCCAGGAAGCCGTGCATGATCGGCACACGGTTTTCCAAACCATGCACGTAAACCGTGTGACCCATGCAGTTTTATAATTTTTTATAATGTTTAATTAAATTAAAAATCCAATATAAAAATAAATTTAGTTTCCTTCCTACATATAGCAAGGGAGGGTTTGAGAGTCTCTCAAAGGTGAATATCGATGTATTTGAGCTGAATCTTCCATCTGATCTCATATTTGAAGGAAGTCTATCTCATAATATTTGTAACAGTTAGTCCTAAATTCCCTTTTAATCTTATGTCATTCTTTTGTCCATCGGCTATGCTATTTGGTTTTAGGATCATATTCCCAAATTTATATTTCTTCTTATGTTCTTCATATTTCTAATAATATGGCCCAAATTAGGACCTGATATTGGACAAGCTATCTAGCACGAACCTAAGGTAGGTGGTATCGTTCATTTCTCTTAAAGTATGACCATTTATATATTTCATTGTGGCATGAACCCATTTTCTGAGCATTGACTAAATTGAATTTAAATACTATAATTCATAGGTGTGTCATATTCAGTTAAAGAGGATTAATCATGAATGATATCGGTTGTACACCTTAACTAAACCACCCCTTTGGGTGTTGTTTATTAAATGGAACTTTGATGGATTTTAGCCTTGGTTGCCTATGAGGCATTCCCTTTACCCCATGTCATGGGATGTAAAAGTATTAATTGGTTTATAAACTAAACTTAAATGTTATGAATTGAAATTAAAATGAGTTAAAGGTAATGGATGGATTAATTACCCCGTAACCCAAGTCATATAATTTCTTAAGCATGTTTTCCTTGTATTGAATTTCCCATATGATTTAAATGAATGTTATGACATGAATTTCTTTGTTAAGATTGAATTGATCTTATTGATGATTTCCCCATGTGAGATAAATGATAATGAAGCCATTTTATATCTTGATAGTCCTGTTAGGCTTGTTTTATAAAAAATGGTCATGTGAGTATTTGAATGGCCCTTGTATTGAAAATTTCCACATGAGTAATTAAAATTCCAAGACTTTTGAGGATGGCCAATGCTTTAGTCACTTTTTGAGGAGTGATGTAATTGGATGTCATTGGTTTTGACCTTGGCATGTTAAATGGAATGTTTAAATGTAATTTAAATGGTTAAATGCTTAATAGCCATAGGTGAATCATGGATCCAATTGAAGGGTTCCATAGATGGACTCATTGGGCTATTAACTTCTATGCCATGGGTGAATAATGGATCCATTTGAAGGATTTCATAGATAGAATCAATGTATTGAACCTTTATTATATCATTGGTGAATCATGGATCCAAATGAAGGATTCTATGGATGGACTCATTGAGTATTGAATTATATGTTGAGTGAATCATGGACCTAAACGATGGATGCCATGGACAGACACAAAAAGGTCATTGACTACTTATACCATGAGTGATACTTAGGGATTACTTAAAATACCGCCCAGGATAGACTCGTATGGCATAGACATTAGCTCACCTAGAGAGATATCGGGTTCCTTAGAGGTTCACCAGGACGGGATTATAGGGTGTTGATGGATATCATTCCTAGGTGATACTTGAATTATATTTGAGGAATGTTAAGGAAGGGAACAGTGTGATATCATACTTAGAGAAATACATAAATTTTGGCTTCAAAATTTTAGGAATGGGCTCAGGTTCCAAATGGATTTAAAAGACTATGAACTGTCTGCCAAGCCAAAGCACAATCTTGGATTCAAGCTTGACTCATATCTTTATAGATGGCTTGTTTAGGAATCTGTTTGTGTTATTGACTATATGGGGGATGTCTCTATTGAGCCGGATCTTTATACATATAAATTCAATGTTATTGAACTGTTAAATAAAATTTATTAAATGATAAAGATGTTTTATTTGGATTACTTCCTTGTTCATTGATATTTTACATGTACACTTGTTATATATAATCACCGATTGATTGAAACATACCTTGGGTGGTTTCCTACTGCGATTATATCTCATGCACTATTTGGGTCACCTTTTTTATTCAAATTGATTATTTAATTGTAGGTTTCAATAGGTAAAAGTGCCCTAATACAGATACTTGATATGTTTCTTAGAAGCATGAGATCATGGGACCAAGCTAAGGCTTTTGATGCTACTAGGATTCTTTTGGAATATTTATTTACCTTTAGAAAATGTATTGTATATGACTGATGTGTACCTGTATTGGATGTTTAATTAGGAATATGTTACATTTATCATCATTATGTATATAATGTGACTTCTAGCTTGTTTATATTATCAGTATTTCACTGTTTGTTTCTGTTGTATGGTTTACTTCTTCCGCTATTGAACTTTTGTTGTATTTAAATTGTGTTACACTATACTAATGAGGTAATAGTCTCTCCACTGACACACCAAGTTTTTCACTCCTAGTTGGCAGCCTTTGGCATTCATGGAGATTCACTTGAGGCCATGTGACCCACTAGGCTCGGAGCACTATTGAGTGGCATCTAGGTTTGAGATGTTACAATTCTATAGACAATGATTTTACTATAAAAACATAAATATTACATCTATGATTGAGCAGTGGAGGGATCTTGATGGAAAGTGATAAATGATAACACTGTATGGGTGAAGAGGTTTTGAGGGAGAAGAATTCTTTTGAAGTTTTGGTGAAGAAAGGAATGAAATATGGACAGACCACCCCAACTTGAACAAAAGAATCCAATTTAATAAGAAAACAATTATTATGTGAGTAAAACTAAAAGAAATAAATTAAACATAAATATGAAATAATACATTAATTATATAGACAATTATTTTATTATAAAAACATCAATATTACCTCTATGATTGAGGAGAGGCAGTGTCGTTGCTCTTCCTATAAAGGTAGTGGAGGGAACATGAAGGAAAGTGATAAATGAAATAATGTAGGGGTGAAAATATTTTGAGGGAGAAGAAGTCTATATACGTTTTAGTGGAGAAAGGAATGAAATAATGATAGAAATATTCTAAAATAAATGAACTTAACAATTCATAATGAAATTAAATAAAATTTTCATTATATAATTATTCAGTAAAATAGAGAAAGAAAGTATATCGTAACATTAACGTACATCTTCCCAAAAGGAATCCTTCATTATAGTTTGTTAATTTGAATGAAAGTAACGTAATCATATAAAGAATTCATTGTCTAAATTATTAGTCAAATATTTAATTTATATTTTGTTTATATAGTACATAACATATAATTTTATGAAGAAAAACATAATATATTAAAAAAAATTTACCTTCTCATTGAACTCTCTTTATTTTTTAAAGGTTTTAGGGATTTGGTACCTCTATTGAGAATCCAAATCCATTATTTTTGGTCCCCTATAACATACAAGACATCATCTATATTGGGACCAACATGAACTGATTGTGATCTCCCAATGAAAGGGTCTTCCTTGATTGCATTTTCATCTGACCCGACATTTTTTTTAGTCAACAACATAAAAATCGAAAAAATTGTTATTTTTTAGTTTTGAGACATAAAATAATTGCATTGATTTTTATGCCATTATGAATGGCTTGTCTTTTCCCCTTCCACACTGAAATTCAACTTTATGAAGCCCATTTCATAAAATTTCATTGTACTCATATTGTCAACCCATTTGCAATAGAAAATTGGCACTTGAAATGTTGTATAATCTAACTCATTTATCTGTTCAATAATGCCAAAAATATGACATATTTTCAAAAATTGGATTTATATCCTTGGAAAATATATGTTCATCACTTCTCCCACAATTGTAACACCACTATTTTTCATTTTACTGCAGTTATCATGTTCTTTTATATATATTTTATAACCATTTATTACAAAACTAGTGTAAGATATAAGATTTGAATTTTGTCCCTTGACTAGACATTGAAGTCATCCAATAATTGAATTTATATTTTCAGATAACCCCTTATAAATTTGATCTTATAACCATCCTATAAACTATTGATTTTGTGTATTTGATATCCATCCTTCAGCCCTTGATGGATTAAACTCTCTAAGAACTTATTTGCGGGATTCAATGTATGGATCACCATATTCACTATTATGTTAAATGTAAAGGTGTGGTTATTACTCCTTTATAAAGGTAATTGTAACAAAATCTCTTCCAGATTTCCCTTTTCCCATAAGGAATATACTATGATGAGACTTTGGGAGACTGATGTTGTCAACATCTTATAGGTAATTTATATAAAATTCAATATCTTCTTTAGCAATATATCTTTCTACAATACAACCTTCTAGACTACTTCAATTCTTGACATACCCTTACAAAATTTTCATATTCTGTTCAATGGGGTACATCCTTATTTAATGGATAGGACCACATAGTTGAACCTCTCTAACCAAATGAACCATCAGGTGGACCATTAAATCAAAGAATTAGTATTGGAATAACATCTCTAATTCATAAAATATGACTAAAACCTTTTTATTCATGATTGGAAACTTCATCAGGTCTATAAATTTATGTAATCTAGATTTGAAAAAGATGTAGAGTCAGGTTAATGAATGACATAAATTTTGAGAAACAATGCAACAGAAAGCAACATACATCAAATCTTAAATAAAAACATGAAAATTTTGTGATTTTAGTCCTTGTAACTTTAAATTAGTCATTGACACAACATTCTTTATATTTTATGAATAAACCTTTGGAACTTTTACACCATTACAGAAAATAAAAAATTTCAATTTTTTCTATATGGATAGAGTGTAAGCTGCTGGAGGAGCAAATTCCACCCTTTACACTTCACCAGTGCCAAATCTTCCCTTATCCCCATGTCAATCATGTCCATACTAGCCCTGATTCCATATTTCTTTTTGGAAAGAAGATTTAGTAACATGCCAATAACCTGATCAAATACCTATTTTTCTATATGCATGACATCTAGAAAATGTTTGACATACAAAAAAATCCAATACAGTCATTCAAAGAAAATTGATATCTTCTTCCAACCAGATTTCATAAGGTTTTTCAAAAATGGTTTACCAAAATCCATGTCAATATCTTTTACTTTATCAAAAATTTGATCACCCATTATTGGAGATGTTTTGTACCTTTTTTGATATTTTTATCGAATTTTGTTATCCGGTATTGGTATTTATTTCATCTAGGTAAAAATTTACAATGCCCTAAAAACATTTTCTTCGAGTAATGTTTCAACCGAACTGACTATATACATTTTTCACAAATGGGACACTCCAACATTCCTTTAATGTTATATGCTGGTAAATTTCCATAATCAAGGAAGTCATTTATCATCCCGTACAACATGACCCTTAATGTGAATTCTTCACTTCTATAATAATTATACATTATAACACTAGTATCCCACATCAATTTCATATCTTTGATAAATTGATCCAAATAGACATCAATATCATTATCAGGTTTCTTTGGTCTAGATATAAGTAGAGATAACATAATATATTTTCACTTCATGTATAATCATGAAGAAAAGTTATAATTTACGAACATAAAGGGCCATGTACTATGAGTACTAATATATACACCAAAAGTATTTATTCCATCTATAGATAATGAAATATGAAAGTTTCTCAACTCATTTTCAAATTTAGGATACTCATAATCAATTTTTTTCTATTAAGAAGAATCTAATGGATGATGTAGGTTCTCATATTTAATTTGTGTATCTTTATGCCATGTCAATTATCTCACAATTTCCTAACATCTATATAGTCCTCTAAATCATGGAATGATAGGAAAGTAGCATACATATTTCAAAATACTTGATTCATTTTTCTTGTATTAATATGCACCACACTTAGGGCATTTTATGAGTGATTCATGGTCCTTATGAAACAATACGTGATCATTTGGACCAGCATGTGTTTTTTATAGATCATTCCCATTCTACATATAATTAATTTAGCATCATATGTTTGACATGGTTGTTCATTTTTTTCCATTATCATATCATTCAGGAGACCAAGTAGTTCAGTAAAGTAGGTGTCACTCCATCTGCTACAAGCTTTCAAATTATACAACATCAATACAACTGACAATGTTTTGTATTTAGTAAAACCGATATAAAATGGTCTCTTAACATGGATATTTATCTTCTCAAACAAATTTGGAAAATCATGAAGTTCATCTTCAATTTTTATTTTCATTTCTTCCATGTGATATCCATCATCATTTACACTAGTATTCATATCAAATGATTCAAAAATTGGAGTATCGTTCCAATTGGTGTGCACATTCAGTTTCTCCCCATGTTTAGTTCTACATTTATACATCTGATATATTAAATGATAAATAATATTCTCTTACAACTATTCTAGACTATTTTTTCTTAAATAAAAACAATGTAAACATAGATAAAGGATTTTAGATGGGTCGTACACATGATCTATTTCAAAATTTATGAAATCTTTAACTCCATCTTCATACTCTTTTGTTCAATAATCATCATGCATCCATTTTAGATTTATATTCATATTTTTGGGTTCATAAAATATTCATTTTTTACAATAAATAAATAAATACACATGAGATATTCATTATCAAAAGTGAAAGTTTAGATAATTATAATAATGGAATTCCAAAATTTGTTTGTTTTAATGAATTCCAGTATGCTTTGAAAAAAATGGGTAATTGAATTTAAGAAAATAATTAATCTACTTTGGTAGGTGTTATCCAATGATTTTATCCAAAGGTGAAAGTTATAGACAACTATCATCCTCATCATCTCATCTTCCACACAATTATCACTGTATTTTTTTTGGAACTTATCCTCCATCACTTGTGGACATGAAACTATGGTTCTTAAAATACTATAAGTAGTACTCATCCATAGAATGAATACTGCTCAATGTAGTAAAAGAAACATAAAATAGATGAAGGATGAGTCCCAAGAAAAAAAAATTGAATAATAACAATTCAAGAGATGAGGATGATGAGGATGACAGTTTTACTCTATTATGTTCTCTAAAAGGGTAATGCCTCCCATTTTTGAGAATTACATGGATGGTAATGAGAGATTCCTAAGGGTGGAACCAAAATGAAATGTTAAAGAATGATATGTTTTTATATGGATAAAATTAAAACATGAATAGTGTTTATTAAATGTGTGATGAAAGAAATGAAGTGATTTTTAAGAATTATTAATAAGTTGGTTATCACTTAAAATATGGATATATTTTTAAAAAGTTATAGAAAAATATCTGAACCATTTTTTGATTTGGGGTTAGTAAAAATTTATTGTAATTCTATTTGAAAGATGAAATTGATTTCTGGTAGTGAAAAAGTGATCATATTTGAAAATTTGACAATTAAATAATGACTTAAAAAGGGTGGGTTGAGATGTTTTTATGATTACAAGAGAAAATTTATAGATATTTTTTACTAATTAGAATGGGTAGACTGTTAATAATTAAAATAATGATGAAACATCAGAAAAAATTAATGTTTAATTGAGTATCATAAGGGGGAGAACATAGGGATGAGGTACACTCCCAATAAGACCTTGATGGTGAGGAAAATGAAGAAGGATTATTAACTTAAAGAAATACAAGAAAGGCTGAAATCAATGAATAAAATTCCATCGGTGATCAGATAGTTTTGATGCAAACTCGTAGGAGTAAGACTTTACAAAAAAACCTCATTTTTCCCAAGTAGATCCTAAATCATTTGGAGAGGCTTACAAGGATAATAATTGGATCAAATCTATTCATGATAATCTTGATCCTAATAAGAATAGTGTGACATGGGAAATTGTTCCAAGGCTGGAGGACAAAAATGTTATCAGAACCAAGTGGGTGTTATATAATAAACTGAATGACTATGGAAAAGTGGATCAAAATAAATAATGGATAGTATATAAGGGTAATTCTCATATCAAAGGAATTTATATTTATGAAAAATTTAATCCCATATCCTAGTTGGAAAATATTTTAATTTTCTTGGCTATTTTAGTGAAAATGTTGTTAAAAGTATACCAAATGGATTTCAAATATATATTCTTCACTGGAGTTCTTAAGTGGGGGAGTATACATTGAGAAATTGGATGGGTTTATTATGTATTAAAATGAGATAAATGTGTTCCAATTAAAGAATTATTTTTATAAGATAAAGAAATCACTAAGGACCAGGTATTTAAGGTTGGATCAATACCTAATAAAACTTTGTTTTTAGCAAGGTAGAGTTGATCATAGCATCTACATCAAGAAGTAGAATGATCAAAGGATGTTTCTACTCATATATATCTAAGATATAATATTTTAGGATTGGAAAAAGCACAATTCAATTTTTTTGGATCATATGAGGTATGATATTGAGATTTCTATGATTAGTGAGTTAACCATTTTACTTGGTCTATAGGTGAACCAAGGAAATCATAAAACATTAATTATTCAATAAAAATATGAAAAAGATGTTCTAATTGATGTACAATGGAATATTCCAAACTAATGACAACACTAATCAATATATGGATGAATTTTTTAAAAGATAATGATTAAAAAGATGTTGATGTCATAGAATATTGGTATTGGAAGCCTATTATACCTCACAACAACATGACGCAACATTGGGTTTGATATATTTCAAGTCACGTAGTACCAATGTTGTCCCAAGGAGAGCCACATGATATCGAGGAAGATGATACTTCAATATATCTAAAAAACATTAAATTTTGGGCTGTTTTATTTTAGGATAGTGAAACAGCAGTTTTTGGGACACTCAGATGTGGGCTGAGAAGGTTTAGTGGATAACTGAGGGAAAATAGTGCTATTGAAAAACATGGATTTCGTTCAAATTTCGTTAGATCCTTGGTTTCATTTGACTCTTGATTCATTTGAGTCTTGAATTTGAGCCATGGAATAGTTGGAGCCTTGATTCTAGCCTAGATTTGAGCTTGGATTCGACAACAAGGAGCACCGGCAGCATGTGGCTTCCACAAGGAGCTTCATATATCACGAATTGGTTCGTGATGATTAGGGTTCTTATAATAGATTGGGACACTTTTATTCGTGCTTCCAAAAAAGTGCTCATAAAGATCTCTTTTATCAGTGTTTAGTTAATAAGCGCTGATAAAAGGAATATTTATCAGCACTTTTTTAGCACTGATAAATCTCTATCTTTATCATTACTAAAAACACTAATAAAGATTCCTTTTATCAATGATTATTACTTAAGAATTGATAAAGGATTTATAATTATAATTATAAATAAAAAAATTGTAAATATATTTATATTATTATATATATTTAATATATATATATATATATATATTAAATATATTATTTATTTAAACATATTTATTATAATTTTATAATTATTTAAATATATAATTATTTATTTATAATTATATAAATAATTTTCAAAAAAAATAATATTGATATCTTTGTATATATTTATATAATTATATATATATATATATATTTAATAAATATATATATATAAATTCAATAAATATATATAAATATAACTATAGTAAATATATTCATTATTTAAATAAATTTATTATAATTTTATAATTATTTAAATATATATAATTATTTATTTATAATTATATGAATATATTTTTTAAATAATATTTATTTATTTATAATTATAAATGTATAAATATAGTAAAAATAAAATTATAAATATATTTATTTATAAATATTTTTTTTACAAATATTTTTTTATCATTTTTAATGAATATTTAATCTTAATTACGTGCATGCATGGTAAAAATGAGTGAAATTGAATAATTAAAAATGGGTACACTTTAACAATATTGAAAAAATAGAGGAGTTTTATTCATTAAATATAAATTATTAAAACAATATGGATATATATTGAAATAAATATGAATACGTATTGAAAATAATAAAACATAGTAAATAAATATATAAAAAATAAATTGATTAAATTGATTAAATTCCCAAATAAAAAATAAAAAATAAAACATATAAAAAATGAATAAATATTACATAAATTTAAAAATATCACAAATAAATAAATAAAATTTGCTGATTCAAAACATAATATATTAAATGTGTCATTTTATAATAAAATTATAAAATGAATACTAAAATTTAAATAAATTACATAAATATTTTGTGTGTGTGTTTCTATATAAGATTTCATTAATTGCATATATATTTGTGTTTGTGTATTGCATATAAAAATATATTAATTGTGTATATGTATCTAAAATCAATATAACACACGTTATATATATGTTAAATTGAAAAATCAAATTACATTCAATTATGTCCATTACTCGATACAAGTAGTCAGTATTATTAATTCATTTAAATTTTTAATTATAAACCATTATTCACTAAATATATTACTATTTAATGTAAATCATAAATATTTTGTATTATATAAATCATATTTATATACATTCATATATATCTATATATTTAATATATACTATTTATTAACATCGTCAATAAATATTTAATTAATAAAATGTTTAATATTTTTATCAATTTACTTATTTTTAAGTTTTATTTGTTTAATTTTTATTTTACATATATCTATATATATAATATATACTATTTATTAGTATTTATAATTTATATATAGTAAAATATTTTATTCATTTTATTAATAATTATTTAATTAATAATATTTTTAATATTTTTTTAATAAACTCATTTTGATTTTTTTTTTCATTTTTTCATTTTTTTTCAAACATTTATCAGTGATAAAAACACTGATAAAAGCTTCCTTTATTGGGGCTAAAAATAAATTGTTGATAAAGTGACCCTTTATCAATAGTAAAAATAAAGCGCTGATAAAGGTCAATGATATTAAAGGTTTGTTTTGTAGTTTTGGCATTATTTTGAAGTCTTCGGTGCCTTTAAAAAGTGTTTACTGAGTCATTCCAACCACACCGCACATCAGATTGACGTGTTGTTTGTGGTACACATCAAAAATAACTCAATGGTGGGTTCCTCATGATTTCACATCTATATGAGGTCATTTTATATGGTTTCAACTGTTACACACATGTTTTAGAGTTTTCAAACACTAAAAATACATTTACAGCCATCTCGAGAAAATCATAACTTCAAATGATGTGTCATCAATTCCTATATTTTAAAAATAAATCTATGGTTATTTTCCTATGATTATAGGGATATCTGACATTGTTTTCCTAGTTTTGACCCCCCCCCCCACAGTACATGTTTTTAATGGCTTTGGTACCATTAAAAGTGTTTACCGAGTCATTCCGACCACACCGAATGTCGGAGTAATGTGTTTTCTATGTGTACACATCAAAAATAACTCAACGGTAGTTTTACCATGATTTCAAATCAATTTGAGGTTTTCTTCTATGATTTTTACCATTATAGGAATATTTTAGTGTTTTAAAACACTAAAAACGCATTTACAGGCATCCTGGGAAAACTGTAACTCAGAATGACACGTTGTTAGTTCCTAAATTTTAAAAATCAATCTATGGAAGTTTGTCTATGATTTCATATCAATATGATGTCATTTTATTTGTTTTGACCACCCTACACATGTTTTTAAAGGCTTTAGTACCTTTAAAAGGTGTTTACCGAGTCATTCTGACCACACCACACGTCGGATTGATGTATTGTCTATGTGAGAATTTAAAAAATAACTCAACAATGGATATCCCATGATTTCACATCAATATGATTCTTTTTTATATGTTTTTCACCATTACATGTACATTTTAGTGTTTTAAAACACTAAAAATGTATTTACGAGCATCCCGAGAAAATCATAACTCAGAATGACGTTCTGTGGGTTCCTACAATTTGCAAATCAATCTATGGTCATTTCTTCAAATTTCTTGGAAATCCAACACCGTTTTCCTCACTTTACCCCCCCCCCCCCCTTATATAAGTTTTTAAAGGATTTGGAACCTTTAAAAGGTTTTTAATGAGTCATTCCAACCACACCACACATTTTAGTTGTTTATCCACGATTTAATGTTAATATAAGGTCATTTTATATGGTTTTGACCATTATATGCACATTTTAGTATTTTAAAACACTAAAAGAGTGTTTACAACCATCTCAAGAAAGCCCGAACTTAGAATTATGTGTCTTCGGTTCCTACATATTGAAAATAAGTCTACCATCATTTTCCTATGATTTCAGTAGGTCACCACCAATGTCTTCCTATCTTACATTTGTGATAATGGAGTTTTATCTAAAAAATTAAAAAAGTAATGCACACATGTATAAATGAATACTCGCTTCCCTTGTGCTCAACAACCATAAGGAAGTAACCACCTGATGTAGTTACTACTGGTATAACTATTGTGGTGAGGATCCTTAGCATAAATCCCAAAGAATCATTTTATTAGAATCATCCCAGGTGAACCCTCTGGTACCACCACTAAAATAGTCCCCTGACACCTCATGCCATCAAACATATATCAACATCTAAAAGGAATGCCCAAATAATGTGAAGTTAGACCCTCAGAACCCTGATCAAAATCTCCAATCAACTTGAATCCTGACTTCCTGAGGCACAACGATGTATATCCTCCAAATAATAACACCTTCATCTTAACAGTTGACATATCAAGGAAAATTCATATTCATCCTCTAAAATAATTTCATCCTTACGACATTAATATAAGGCAAGCCTCTTCACCCAACTGATGGTCTCAACACCATCAAATAATGGCTCCTCACCATCCATGTATCTTTCTATGAAATAACCTCCAACCTCACTAATGGTCAAAACCATACTAAGCCTCAACTAATAGAGGCCTCTGCCCACACGAGTGGTCAATACCACCTCATCATCTGAGTCCTATCTGTGTGAAAACAACTCCAACGGCATGTCAGCCAATCATAGTGAGAAAAAATCACTAAAAAAGTACATAATCCACATAATCTCAGCACCACATTCCCCAAAGACCATGTATCTCTTCTTGATGGTCAACACCATCTCTAATCACCTAGGTTATTCCGACAACCAGACAACCTTGTTGCGTCAATCCGATGACCATGTCACCCAACCAATTATCAACATCACTCATAGAATCATGTCCTCATCCAACCTGATGAACTATGTCACCTCATCTAGATGGTTAACACTATATCAATCCTCAGGGCACACCCATCACATTCCCATTGATCTCATTTAATATAACATTTTAATTTAATGAAATAATCACCCCAACCTAATTTTCTTAAGGTATGAATCCTCTAACTAGGATTAAAACATTTTAGTCTTGGATGAGCATTCCCATAGATATTTTTTGTGATCAATTTAATAATTAAAATACAAGCATTACATTATTAGGTTCTCTCTCAAACAACCCAATGATGCGCTCAAGAACACACCACCAAAACATGAGCAAAATCAAAGAAAAAACTAGGAACCACCTACCTCATATTGGTAATTTCTTGCTCATCATATATTGGCCTCTAACTCAAGCCTAATTAGAAGAAATCATCATTTTAGATGAATGCCCTAAAATAGGGTAAAACAGGTTGCACATATTTGGAGCACTGTATCTAGTAAGAAAAGAGAATGAAAATTAAGTAGAGTCGACAGATTACCACTATACTTCCAACGAGAAAAACAGATCTCATATTAGATCTCAAATGGAGAAGAATAAAAGAATCCTAGGGTAGAGGGGGAGAGGAGTACAAGTTCAAAGGTGTTTCCCCCTTTAGTCTATAGAGGAGGAAACAAAGATGGGGTCTGATCCCCCCTACTCCTCTTTTTAAAAAAATTCCCCACAACTTACACAGTGTCTAAATTAATCATGTCATGTGTTGGGTTCACGGATTGTAACCTAGTTACACATCATGAATTCCTTGGGTAGACCCCCTGAGCCTTCACACCTTGATGCATGTCATGTGAATGACTTAGATGTTGTGTAAGTGTTACATTATGTGTATTTATGGTTTCATGTGTTTTAAACATCCTAGTCCCTCCGACCTTCCTCTAGTGTTTACCCGAACACCCGAGACATCCACTAAAACTTAGACCACACCTAAAATAAGTACTTGGGTGAAAAAAAAATCCTAGAATAAGGTTCTTAAGATCAAGAAAATGGGTTAGCCTAACCACTAAAATCAGAAGATCAAATTACTCATAAAATGACCCATTCCAAAAACCTATGACGATACAACAGACTAGGGTTTAGAATAATTCTTAAAGGATGAAAAGGAACTTGGTTTGGATGAAATATAATATCGAAATATTGAGAAATTTTTGAACCACATATGCATTGATTCAGGCATGATTCAAGTTCTGGTTACAATTGAGACCCTCGATCATCAATGTCATCATGTCGTATTCTTCACCACTAGACAATTTTATGATTTTGAAGATCAAACATCAAATTATGGTATTGATTTTGGGGATCATGATCATTCTATCAAGTCATTTAAAAGTAATTTTGGAAGCACATTTTTTTATTGAAAATAAGGTAAGGGGCCTTTACATTAGTCCTGGGAAAAGATTCTAGAATGAAAAAATGATTGTGTGTTTGTTAGTTTTTTTGTGAAGTTATACAAGAATTCATGTTTGAGGCTTTTCTGGTGGGATGGTTTGATCTGTTGGCACTTATATCATCAGTAGATTGGTCTGTGTTTTAATGCAATAAATTCTGAGTAATTTATGTCATATTTTCTAGATGAGATGTTACTTAGTGATTTTCTTCCGGAATTTTATGTGTGAAATTTTTCTATCGACAAAACAAAATAACTTGTTTTTCAAATTTCTTATTATAGTATATAAGTGTGTAAAATAACTATTTCAAAATAATTAATCTCAAATTATATTTAGTAATATGATACAATCTTGAAAAATAAATATAAACATTCAGCTTCAACTGCTCCAATTTCTTATGAAATTAATTTCAATTTCCACTAATATGAAAATCAATTGGAAAAAAAGTTCCATTTGTGTAAAAAATATCATGTAACTATACACATTAATAAGTATGAGAATAATAAGGGTCAAGGCTATCATGGTAAAAAACATTTTTAATATTTGAAAGGAAAAATATCAAAATACTTACACATTATAGTTTTAATGCATATTCCTCTTTACAATTATATTTTGAGTTCCAAAAACAAACAACACTAGCCTTAGAAATTCAATCATAGAACCATATCAATGCTAGAAAAAATAAAAAGTAACAACATTTAAATATTTAAATATTGATTTCAAATATAAATAAAAGGATTGACAAGTATACCTTTATATGGTTCTTTCTGAGTAACAGTTGCAGCTTTTCATAAGTTCTTAAAAGAATACTCTTCATGGATGAAACATCCAAAAGCTTAACTAAATCACCTGTATGATAGTCAGTTAATTTATATTTTTATCCTACAAACACATGACTCATACTGACCATCTATAATGAGGATATGGGAATAATAATGAAAATGGTGGAATAAAGTATGTCAGTAGGTCATCTATAAAATTATCTATCCATCCAGCTATTTTTTAGCACCATCTAGATAGTATAAATGAAAGATGGAAAAAAAATAAAAAAATAGAACATCTTGATAAAAAATTAGATAAATGAGAGTTTTTATGTCCATTCTTGTATACTCTAGTTCAACACTATATTTTGGTGTCAAGTGAAAAAAATGGAAAAGTATGCAAAGATAATTGATTCTTAAAAGTATAGAGGTTCGACTCAAATAACTAGAGTGGATCTATAGAATCATACAATTAGGAACCAAAATCACTAGAAAATTAAATAAAAATAAAAACAAAAAAAAATAATTACATCTAAAATTCATTGAAACCTTGACTTATTTTCAATTCAAATATCATAATTCCATGATTTCAAAGGATTAAAACTTGGAGAGAAAAACTAAATACCTGATAAGAATCTTAATCATTGACTAATTTAATGAGAAATGGGTTTATGTAAAGCTACCCCTGATACCTAATGTTTTTAGTTAGAAGTGGAAAAAATCAATCGATCGTCAGTAGACATGGGGTGTCTGTAATGTTGAAGAATTGAGGGGGTGTGGTTGTGGGTGCAAGAAATAGTGATGAACCATGTCTATCAGTACAGGGAGAGATCATTGGTCTAGGGGATGACTTCATTGGGAGTCGAAGATATGGGGATAAGGGAGGCACGGGGTAAGAGTGAAGATGGAGGAGGGAATATGTTTATCAATTTGTTTTGATGGATCAATTATTGAATTACATTTATTTATTTATTTCCATTCATTTGAAATGTATTTAAAATATAATTTTAATTATATTTCAAATATAATATATATTGGATCAAATTTTAAATTTATTCAAAATATTCACAATATTTTCTTATTAATAAAAAAATTATGTGATTAAATTAGAAGTTAGTCTTATAGTAATTTTTATTTTTGTTAATAACAATATACTTTTTTAGTAAACGGTTAACTAATAGTTGAAAATAATTTTATAGTTAAATTATTTGTTTATATTGAATAAATGATGGCTACAAATTTGTATGTTGAAGAAAATTATTGGTAATAATTATTAATAATTACGAATTTATTTGTTGGTAAAAAACTATTGGTATTAATATGAGAAAGTAACAAATTTAATTGTTCATAAAGTGTTTTTCGGTATTAAAAAATTGATACCAATAGATATATTTTTTGGTAAAAATAAATGTAGATATTTTAATTTAATATCAAAAAAACTTAATATTTGTTGGAATTGTTCATTTTTACAACATATATAATATATGTCACTGGATTTATGTTGGTAAAAGTCATTATTTCCTATTTATTCCAGAAAATTGTTACAAAATGGTACCATAAAAATTGTACATCTGAGATCATGTAAAAACCTAGCAGGTCTATTTAAAAAATCACTTTTGGGAGAGATTACTTGTAAAAATAATAATGAGATGGGGTTAAAACCCATATAATAAATCATTTTTTATTAGAAACCCAATACTTCCTTTAGGTAGATTCTAATTGAAGTGTTTAATGTGTACAAATTAATAAGATGATTGTTGATATTGACTATTATAACATAAACTACTTGGTGTCAATATCATCTATTGTGATTTGAGGTTGAATTATAATCTCTTAACTAAATATTAATACTTGATGAGTTATGTGTTTTAATAATAGAAACACATTGTAATATTTTTCCTATGTGAAATTAGAAGTGGTTTAGCTTCTTATAGAGGTTAATGGGTTTACTCTAAGAGTTCATTAAAAGGAAGCACAAGGCTATAAAAGTGCTACAAAATTCGATGTTGTATGGAAAGATCATTTTATGTATGATATCTCTAGTTTTTCTTAAATATTAACAAGTTTAATTTTTTGAAAACTTGTAAATCTGATAGTATTTTGAAATATTAATAATGAGTAAAGCTTTAAATCAAAATATAAATTTATTATGTATATATGGATAGTTAATATTTATGAATAAAAGAGGGGGTTGTTATAATTTTATTCATTAAAAATGTGTTTTGGTGGGACCCACATTATTTAAAGGTGTGGATTGATTAAGTGGACAAAATATTTGTGAAATCCCACAATGGAAATGAGGTAAAAGTATCCAGGCTCATCCCTTATAAAAAAGGGTTTTTTCATAAAAATGTATATTCCAAAATTCTTTTGAAAGTTTTTAGAATATATATTTTTAGTAAAATGTTTTGTTATATATATATAACAAAAAATAAAAAGAAGATAAAATAATATATTTTTTAATGAAAAATGACTAATGAAGAGATTTGTCATGATGATTGAATTTAAAAATTTGAAATCTGGTTGATTGTCCCTCTCCAAAAATTGTCTAATTTCAATCAAATAAAAATTTCACTTGATTGAAATAGTGAGATTGAATTGGATTGAATCATACTAGTTTTGATCCATAAAAATGGGATATTGAGATTGTTTTATGTGAATCTCCTCGATCTGAAATACTCCAGAGATATTTTTCCAACATCATCATTGTGGGGTTGTTGGAATTTGGTGTCTGAAATTCTAAACATCTTAATGAAATGATCGAGGTTAATTTCCAATGATAACACAACACAAAAAAATTTGGGTGGATCAAATATTTTTGGATAGTAAACTCTGTTCACACATCAAGATTCAAAATCTACAATCTTCCCTCAATGTTTTATTATAATTTCCAACACAATCATCCCACCCCTCAAGAGGGAACAATAGATCCACTACCTCAAAGGTTCAAGGGGCCATCCCATCAAGACACTCGGGGCCAAAACAATCAGCAACCCAAGAGAACAACGAAGCTACACACCCCTAATTAGATGCGAGCAGCAGGACATGAAGCCACGGGGAATCCGGAAACATCGAAGAGTGGGAGATCGATAGAGAGTTATTATTTATTTATTTTTATATTTCATGAAAAATTAAAACATAGTAATAATCACATAAATTAAAACATATTAAGATCATCCCTTTATTCATTTAGAAATCATGGGGAGCTAGAGCCATTAACTTATATTAAGACAAGAGTGAGGATGGTGGTGGGGATGATGGCATCACGGATTTCTCATGAAGTGGGAATCCATGTCTCGGGTGATGTGGATGATCATGTTGAAGAGGGGGAGAGGCTCTCGTAGTTCAGGGCGGCGCTTTTCAAACTCCATGATCCACGCCACCCTATTTCCACCACACACCTCCTTGCACACCCAGAATCTCTGGTTTTTCTCCAGTGGATGCCCATCCACCACCCTCCACCTCATCTGATGCCTCTCCCCTCCTACCTCCTCCAACGCCGCCTTTTCCCCTACTATCACCCCATATTCCATAATTCAATCATATATAAATGGAAATGGAGAGAGATACATAGGCATATTGTGATATCTGAAGGTACCAAGGATGTAGGTCCAGTAGATGAGGGAGTTGGGCTTGTTGTAGTCACCATCGTGGAGGTCGAAACCCTGGATTCTTGGGCTGATGTTGGTGATGTGGTGGGGATGGGTGTTTAATATATCGTGAAGCATGGCGGTTTCAGCCTTGATCTCCAGTTCCACCTCCAACTTCCCCCACATCCCCATCTCTTCCTCCCACTTTCACTGGTGTCGCCCCTCCATGCTAGGGATCCCTCTATTTTATAGGACATTCTTCCCCATAATTACTCAACTATTTTTCATTCCACTCCACATGATTTTAGATATTTGGATCAACATGACTGATTTTAGTGGGGAACCACCCTTCACCCACATGTCTTCCCAGCCATCACCCATTCCATCATTGATTTTTTTTAAAAATAAAATTAAATATAATAATTATATTAAAGGGATAGGTTTAGAATATTGGAAAAAATTGGTCATTGTTTGGGTGAATCAATTTCACTATAGGTAAATAATATTTATATAAATCATGTGAACTATCACTACTACATATCACACTTTTAAAATCATTACAAATAAGATTTATCAACGTAAAAAAAACATTGTCAATCTATGTGTCATTAAAAACCAGTCTTTATCAATGCTAAAAAAACATTGATAAGGGGTTGTTTTAGCGATGATAAAAGCACCATTTTTCAGCGTTAATAAAAATTTCAAAAAAAATTAAATCGTTTATATTAAAATTTCATTTTTTTCATATTGTTTTCAAATTAAAATTATGTGAATACTTCTTAAAATGAAATTAATAGTGTTTTATGTTAGATATATTTTATTAAATTTTATAAACATCTTGATAGAGGACAAGTAGGATGATAAATTTTCTTCAATTTCATCCATTTTATATTTATGAGCCAATTTTTACCTTCTAAGTAAAATTATAACTCTTTAATGTAAAAAAATTCATTACAATGGTTAAGATTAAAATTTATTAAGAGGTTAACCCAAAGAAAAAAGATTAAAATGATATCTAAACCTGTCAAAATTTGATTATATGATTATATTAATCTTCCTTATATTTTAATCCATGTCATTTTAGAACCATTTGACATTATTTAGACATATATTATATTATCCAATGGCCCGAAGGCCTTCATTTTCTTATTGATTTTGATAATCCACCTTTCAAAGGGTGAGGTGGAACCCTTACAAGGCTCATAGGCGTAATTATTACATGTCTCGTAGGAATTAGAGGATCTCATTGCATGTAGGCTTTAAAACATTATATACAACCCAGATTAACTGCTTGGAACTGCTCCTCCTTAGCATCTTAATCATGAAATCAGCTCTCCACCTTTGCATGGTTGTTCGGCTAGGAATTCTCGTGCATGTACAGGCTTGTCCCGATGGTAGCTGTCATACCCTCTCATTCTTGCAATCTGTTTAGAATCTGCTATGGTGAAAGATCTTTTGCTCATCCTCCTTGTAGAGTTTGTTCCTTGTAGGTTGTCCAGTTTATATCTGAAATTAAGGTGGCCCGAAGGCCTTGAGGTGTCCTGAAGGACTTACTGACCCGAAGGTCTGGGTAGCTCGAAGGCCTTAAAGGACTCGAGGACCAAATCGGTGGTCCGAAGGCCCAAACAGGGGAATATTCCTGGCTTCTACAGTTCCAAACAGTAACTGCTACAATACCTGTTACAGTACTGCATAGTCTCTTCTACAGTACTGCACAGTTCCTGCTAGAGTACCTGCTACATTACTGCTACAGTACCCGGAAATTATGCCTCCGCCTAGATTTGATCCTGGGTCACTTGGATGGACTTATGGAATATCAACTATTGTCTATTTATGGATCGTTTTTTCATTTATAGTAACTTCCATGGCCCCTAAACTCTAAAGAAAATTGATAGTAATTGTCAAAAGGTTTAACATAAGGTTGAATTTAAGTAACATGGGTGAAAACATAACCAAATATTATCCATATTTGATAAGATGATATTATTATCACTACAAAAAAAAGAGGGAATTAGCGGCAGTAATTTATTGAACTAGTGGTGGTTTAAACTACCACCTAATAGTATAGTGGTGGTTATCAAAACTGCCATGTATTACATGGTTGTCATACATTTCACGACGGTTTCTTTAATTTAGTGGTGTCTTATATATGTGTTGTTTTTGGAACATTTAGCGGTATTTTTTGTTTTAACTAGCATAAGTTTCTAAAAAAACCCTAAGATAAAATAGATAACATGAACCTAACCACCTAAAAATATATTAACAGTAGTTATGTTTTGTAGTGATTAATAATAATTACCACTAATTAGTATTTTCATTAATTTAATTAGTGGTGGTTACTAAAAACAGCTGCTAAATATTACAATTTTTTAATATTTAATAAAAAATGTAAATATAAAAAAACTGACGTGTAATAAACTAAAACATAAATGTATGATAAAATCATCATAAATACATCATGCATCCACAATCATATAAACAAATATCCACAATCGGCATAACCTTAGTCAACATAATCCTCAATTAACACATATCTCATTAATCAATATATACATATAAAATATGTCCAACAACAACCCACGCCCAATATACATCAACCCCACGACCTCCACTACATCTGTTTGCCTCCACATCATCTCATCAACAAAAACTGGCCCAATCATTTCATCAACTATAATAAAAAATAAAACATAAAATTAATAAATCATAATTATAATAGAATCATTGATAAAATTTAAACATATCATAGAAACTAAAAACCATCACGATTGTCTTCTGAAGAATGATGTTGATCAGAATGATAAACCTCCTACCTACTACCAACATATGTAACCTATAATAAAAACCAGAACATTACATAAAAAAATGAAAAAGAAAGAAGACACGGAATATATTCATAATGATGAACATAAAATTTGTTATTTTGTTAATCAAATAGAAGACACTATAATATAAAAAATAATAATATATCCTGAAAAACACATATAAAACATAAATATTCCTATTTGAGATATGATTCAACACTTGAAACTGAAAAGGGATTACTACTAAATATTTTATTTAATTTTTAAATCAATGTGCGGTGTGCTTGAAATTTACTTAATAAAAAAAATTTAAAGACTTTAACATGACTTCATGTCCTGTATTTCAAAAATAACTCAATAGTGTTAGTCCCATGATTTCACATCTATCTGAGGTCATTTTCTATGATTTTTACTATTACATGCACATTTTATTATTTTAAAAAAACTAAAAATGCATTTACAAACATCCTAGGAAAACCGTAACTCGGAATGACATGTTGTCGGTTCCTGAATTTTATAAATAAATCTACAGTCATTGTCCTCTAATTTCAAGGCAATATGACATCATTTTCTTGATTTTGACCCACCAACACACACTAATAAAAAAAATAGTCTTTTAACAACAACAAAAATGGCCTTTTCCAGTGCTATAGATGCACTGACCACCAGAGCAAGATTAAAATCTATAGTCTTTTATCATCGCTAAAAAAACACTGATAAAGGGGTCCTTTATCAGTGTTGAAAAAAGTACTGATAAATGGTTCCTTTATCACCACTTTTATTTAGGGATGATAAATTAGACCTTTATCAGTGATTCTAAAAGTGATGATAAAGGGGAATGTTCTGGTGTGTTGTAACAACACACTACCACACCAGTGCAATGTGGTGTAACAGAACACTACAACACTAAAAACACCATGAAATCAGAAAAATCAATTACTAATAAATAATTTAAATAAAATGAAATTTACAACCCAAATACAAGAAAAAACATTATATTATATACATTTAAAGCATTGGTTTATACAATTACATTAGTACAAATTATTACATACATTAAAAAACATCAATGTTCCTTTGTATCTTGATCCTAACCTTAACTAAAGAAAATAACGCGGTTGTATAAGAAAAAAATTATTATGTTGTAAATAATATAAAAAAATAAATTAACAAAAAGTGTTGATTTTCAACTAAACTTTTATTCATACTAGGAACACTGTGTATCGAATTGAGTTGTGGTTGATTCTTGCATGTCACACCATTCCTTGTTCATCTTCAAGTGTTATCTTTATTAAAATCAACTAAATAAGTATAAGATAAAAATTTTAATGGAATTAATTAAGTAATAGCATATAGAATGATCAGAATATAATCTAGGCCCGTTTTCTCAGCTTTGGCGATGTGATGCGCATTTTAAACTAAAATGACACTTATATATTGAAAAGATGCACTTGGACTCATACCGGTCACACCGTCCATTAGATTTTGGTGCAGCTAATTCATACACATCTCAAATGAATTATGGATTATTTTCTTAAAGTATCAAAAAAATTCAAATGTATTTTCTTAGTTTTGAGTATGTCACTTGTCTTTTTTACAAAAATGTTATTTTAAACCAAAAACACACACTTTGACTCATATCGATCACATCATGTGTCGGTTGGACATGATATTCATTCCTACAAATCAAAAATAACTTATAAATTGATTTATTAAATTATCAAGACAATATGATCATGTTTTCTTAGTTTTCAATGAGTGATAATTTTTGAACTAAAATATTGGTTTTGAACTCATAACGGACACATTGAGTCAAAATGGTCACATTGTGCGTCAAATAGAGGTGAGGCTGATTCCTAAACATCCTAAATGACTTAAAAATCGTTTTACTAAAGTATAAAAACAATAAGAATTTTTTTTCTTGGTTTTGAGTATGTTAGTTGTCCTTCTTACTGAAATTGATGTCAATTTTAAAAAAAAAATATGCAATTGGAGTCATATCGGTCACACCGTGCATCAGATTGATGTGAGACTAATTACTACACATACCAAATGACTTATGGATCATTGTTATAAAGTATAAAAATAATCCAAATACTTTTTCTCAATTTTGAGTAGGATAGTTTTCCTTTTTACTAAAATTGATGTCAATTTTAAATAAAAATACACACTTGGAGCCATATCGGTCACATTGTGCATCAGATTAAGGCACGAATAATTCCTACACATCCCAAATGACTTATGGATATTTTTCATAAAGTATCAAAATAATTATTATGTGTTTTATTAATTTGAGTCTATCACTTTTATTTTTTACTAAAATGTCATTTTAAACTGGAAACACACACTTTGACTCATATTGATCACATCGTGTATCATTTTGATGTGAGCCCAATTCATAAACATCACAAATAATTTATAAATAGATTTCCTAAATTATCATGAAAATATCATTATGTTATCTCATTTTTCAGTGAGTGACACTTAATGAACTAAAATGTTGATTTTAAACTGATAACAGAAACTTTGAGTCATATTGGTCAGACCATGCATCAGATTAAGGTGCATTTGATTCCCACACATCCAAAATGGATTAAATATAGTTTTAATAGAGTATTAAAAGAATCTGAATGCTTCTTATAATTTTTTGAGTAGGTTGGTTTTTATTTTTACTAAAATTGATGTCAATTTTAAATAAACAGATGCACTTGGAGTCATATTGGTCACACCCATGCATCAGATGAGGTTTGGCTGATTCATACATGTCTAAAATGACTTATGGGTATTTTTTATGAAGTATCAAAATAATCTGAATGTGTTTTCTTAGTTTTGAGTATGTTAGTTTTCTTTTTTACTAAAATGTCATTTTAAACTAGAAACACGCACTTTGACTCATATCGATCAGATCGTGTGTCAGTTTCATGTGATACTTATTAATACACATCAAAAATGACATATGAATTGATTTTATACATTATCAATAAAATCTAAGGGTTCTTCTAGGTTTTCAGTGAGTGTCACTTTTTTAACTAAAATGTTAATTTTAAACTGATAATAAACACATTGAGTCATACTAGGTATATCTTGTATCAAATTGAAGAGTGGTTAATTTCGACACCTAAAAAATAACTTGTAGATCATTTACCAAATGTATAAAAACAATATGAATGTGTTTGGTTTGTTTTGAGTAGGTCAATTGTCTTTTTTACTAAAATTGATGTCAATTTTAAATAAAAAGACATACTTGGAGTCATACCAGTCACACTATGTGCCGTATTGAGGTGAGGCTAATTCGTACATGTCCCAAATGACTTATGAGTCATTTTCCTAATGTATCAAAACAACATGAATGTATTTTCTTGGTTTTGAGTACATCACTTGACTTTTTTTACTAAAATGTCTTTTTAAACTAGAAACACACACTTTGACTCATACCGATCACATCGTGTATCGGTTTAATATAAGATTAATTTATACATGTCACAAATGATTTATGAATTTATTTACTAAATTTTCAAGAAAATATGAGTGTGTTTTCTTGGTATTTGGTGAGTGGCACTTTTTGAACTAAAATGTCAATTTTAAACTGATAACGGACACTTTGAGTCATGCCCGGTACATCGTGTTTTGGATTGAGGTTTGGATGATTCCTAAACATTAAAAATGACTTCTAGATAATTTTATTAAAGTATGAACACAATAAGAATATTTTTTATCAGTTTTGAGTATGTCAATTTCCTTTTTTACTAAAATTAAGGTCACTTTTAAATAAAAATAAGCACTTGGAGTCATACCAGTCACATCATGTGTTATATTGAGGTGTAGATGATTCCTATGCATACCAAAGTATCAAAAAATCATAACGGACAATGTTAACATGATTTAAATTTCTTTTATTTGTCGAACTTCCAACACTGCATAATGACTTGATGTTCTTATCCAAAAAAAATTTCTCGTTGTTGAAACCCAGAAGATCATAAGATGCTAATATTCCCATTATATCAAAATAATTTACTAAAAAGGGAACCTGATCTTCATCTAATATTATATATTTTGACAATAAGAAAGGTTTTTCAACTAAGAACATCGAGTCAATATGCAGTGATGGCAGTTCGATAAAGAAAGGCAATGGTAATCATGGTAACATTGGTAGTTAGGAATATTTTATCTCTTTCTTGGATTGTTGTAGATATTTTAAAGATAAATATAACTTCTTGAAAGATATTTGAAAAAATATAAATAACTTTTTTATAAAAATGATAAGAAAATTAACTTACAAATAATAGATAAAATGATGAAAATTTTAATTATGTAAGTAGTAGGAATTGAAATTTTCATGACAGTTCTATACATTTTTACACATTTCCTTATTTTCATTATCTCAGTTGGAGGATCGAACAAAAGAATCCACCTGTATAAGAAAAAAAATCTTATGAGAGTAATACTAAAAGAAAATATATTAAATATAAATATGAAACAATACATAAATTCTTGTAAGAACCTAGTTCTTCTTTAAGGTTCAGATCTCTTGTTTTCACTTAATTATTTATTTAAATTCTTTAATATGGATTAATATGAATGATTGTTGAGTTCATGGAAGGATCAGGGGTGTATGGGGCTAGTTCGAGGCCAGTAACCCATGTTTTGGGTGAAAAGAGGAGGTTGCATAGTTAGTGAAAAATGTGTGGGTTGGGCAACACGATTGTGTGTCTAGGTCTGAAATTTCATCATATTTGGATAGTGGATCTTCACATGGTTTGTGCATGGTTTTTAAACCATGTGCGTAAACTATGTGGGTTCCCCTTGGACTATGGTAATTCATGCATTATTGGCACATAATTTTCCAAACCATGCCCCTAAACTGTGCAACCTATGAATTTCAGTTATTTTTATAATATTTACATAAATTAAAAATCCAATATAAACCTAAATTGAGTTTCCTTACTAAGTATATAAAGGGAAGTTTTGAGAATCTATCAAAGGTGGATATCCTTGGATTTGAGATAACTCTCCTATACGAGCTTAGATTTGAAGGTTTTATATATCATTGGATCTGTTATGGTAAAGCCTTAATTCCTTTTTAATCTTATGTCATTTTTCTTGCTATCGGCTACACTATTTGGTTTTAGGTTCATATGCCCTAATTTCTCATTATTAATACATTCTTCATATTTATCCTAATCTAGGCCTACAAAGGAAATGATAATGGATGATCTATCTAGAATAGACTTAAAGTTGGTGGTCTCGTGCCTTTCTCTTAAAGTCGAACCATTTATATATATCGTCGTGCCATGCACCCATTTTCCAATCATCACCTAAATTGAATTTAAATCCAAGAATTAATAGGTGTGCCCTATTTAGTTAAATAGGATTAATTATTCATGCTACAGGTTGTACACCTTGACTAAACTACCCCTTTAAGTGTTGTTTATTAAATGGACCTTTGATGGATTTTAGCATCAGATGCCTACAAGGAATGCCTTATACCCCATGTCATGGGATGTCAAAGTTTGAATTGGTTTATGAACTAAATTTTAATGTTATGAATTGAATTTAAAATGAGTTAATAGTAAGGGATGGATTAATTTCCCATTTACCCATTCCATATAATTTCTTAATCATGTTTTCCTTTTGTTGCCTTTCCCACATGAGTTAAATAGTGGTTATGGCATGAATTTATTTATTAATATTGAATTTCTCTTATTTGTGATTTTCCCAAGTGAGATAAATGATAATGAAGCCATGTAATAGCTTGATAGGATTGTTAGGATTGATTTATGAAAAATTTTCATGTGAGTATTTGAATGGACCTTGTATTGAAAATTCCCATGTGAGTAATTGAAAGGACATGCCTTTTGAGGTTTTCTAATGCTTGAGTCACATTTTGAGGAGGGATGAATTTGGATGTCATTGATTTTGACCTTGGCATGTTAAATGAAATGTTTAAATGGAATCAAAGTGATGAAATTCTTAATATTTATGGGTGAATCATTGATCTAATTAAATGATGTCATTGATGGGATCATTGGATTATTGACTTGTATGCCTTGGGTGGATCATGGATCTATTTTAGGTATGACATAGACAGACTCAATGGTCTAAACCTTTATTATATTGTGGGTGAATCATGGATAAAAATGAAGTCTAACATGGATGGACTCATTGAGGCTTGTATTATATGTTGGGTGAATCTGGGATCCAAATGAAGGATTCCATGGACAAACTCAAAAAGGGAATTGAATATTTACACCATGATTGATACTTTGGTATTCCTTAAAAGACCACTAGGGAAAGACACATATGAAATGGGTATTACCTCACCTGGAGAGATATCAGGTTCCTGAGTGGTTTACCCGGATGGGATTGTATGGTGTTTGTGGATATCATGCCTGGATGATACTTGAATTATAGTTGAGGAATGTCAATGATAGGAATAGTGTGGTATCATACCTAGAGTGATATATGAATTATAGATTAGGAATGTCATGAATGGTCTCGAGTACCAAATTGATTTAAAATACTATATGAATTGTCTTCCAATATAAAGCACAAGTTTGGATTCATGCTTTAATCATATCTTTATAGATGGCATGTTTAGGGATATTTTTATGCTATTGAGTATATGGGGGATACCAGGATTGAGTTGGATCTCAAGACATATAAATTCAATGAGATTAAATTGTTAAATTAAATTGATTAAATGATATGGATGTTTAATTTTGAGTACTTCTTTATTTATTGCTATACTGACTGAACACTTGTTATATATAATCACTGAATGATTTGAATAGACCTTGGGTAGTTGCCTACTAGGATTATATCTCACACCCTATTTGTGTCACCTTTTTTGACCCAAACTGATAATATAATTGTAGGTGTCGATAGGGGTAAGTTTCCTAATACAGGTACTTGATATGCTGCTTAGGAGTAGGAGAGAATGGGACCATGCTAAGGCTTGCGATGCCACTAGTATTCTTTTGGAATCTTTTTTTACTTTTGGGAGATGTATTTAATATGACTGCTAAATACATGTTTTATCTATTTTATTAGAAACATGTGTCATGTATAATCATCTTTTATATGGTGTGACTTTTGGCTTGTTTATATTATCAGTCTTCCACTGTTTATTTCTGTTGCATGGTTTAATACTTCTGTTATTGAACTGTTGTTGTATTTTTGTTGTGTAGCACTCTTCAAATGAGTACATAGTCTCCCAACTGACACATCATGGACCTGATTACTAGTCAACAACCTCTGGAATTTGGCGAGATGTGCTTGAGGCCATGTGACCCACCGGGCTCAGGGAACTATTGAGTGGTATCCAGGTCCAGAACATTACAAAGTGGTATTAGTGGATTATTTTCTAGCTTTTTTTACTATTTGGGGACAATATAAAAATTTAGTAAAGAATAGGAATTTGGTAATGAGTTGTGCCCAATTGTAGCTAACATGCGTACAGGAAAATTCCAAATTTCCTCGACTTGAACTATTGTTTTTGAGATTTTTACTATTACAGTTTATTTGATTCCACTATTGGGTAACACGCTCGATTTGTGATATTATTATTGATATGAATTTGGGTTATATTTTGTTGTAACCTGATGATATGAGGGTAAGACATCTCAGGCATCATATAGGAACCTGCTAGATTTCACATGCCATAAATTATTCCATGCCATTTAGAATGAATTACCGGTTTCATGTTGTCGTGATAGGCATTTTAATACGTATTCCTACTTTTTTTATAGGTATATTGAGTTTTTCTATGATATAGATGATATGTATTCTAAGATTTGGTCCTCAGGGGAGTATGGGCCCTCAAGGATCAGAATTTGGTAGACCATTGGCACAATGTTTTAAATTGAACTGTGATATAATTAGGATATGGTATAAAATAGTTGAAAGTAGTCATATGGTTTTTAAGGTGTATGGTCACTCTTAGATAATAATTTAGCAGACCATTTCCTAACTAGTAAAGTGAATGTGATATGGTATGGAATATATGGGAACCAAATTTTGGTTCATGAGGTGTTATGGGACCTCATGGATTTGAACATGGTGAACCATTGGTTAAACCTTTTTAATGAATGAATGATGAATTTTAAAAAGTAAAATGAAATTTAATTGGAATGGAAACTTGAAATGAAACCCGGAGACTTGACCTAGACCTGACTTTTGAGTGGGAAGGAGGTAGTGTTTCTAGTGGTTTCATGACTATTCTTTTTTCAATCCTGGATTAGGAGCATGTTGTGTGGTGTGACGTGGTTTTAGGATAGTTTTGACATTTCCTATGATTTTGATCTACAAAACTCAATAATGATCTTGAATGGAGGTGTTTGATTGGTTTCAAAGATGCAAAACTAGCCCAGGTAGGTCAGTTAGTGATTTTTTCTTCTCATATGATCCATTTCGGTGTTTATGACCATGATAAATAAATCCACTATTGTAGTGTTTCATTTCTAATGAACCCAAGTCATCTTAATGGTACCCTCATATGTCGACTTATCTGTTAAAAGAAATTTATGTGATAAAATGTATAATTATGACAGGATTTCAATAAATGCTTAGTGATTAAAAGTAAGTTTTATATTACTTGAATGTTATTCCATATATGTTTAGTTAAATCAGGTACCAAGTTCTTGTGTTTAAAATTGGTGCTTTAGTTTATGTTGGAATCTTACAAATGATTAAATATTGAATGTGAATAAGTGTAATGGCCTTAAAAATGGAACTTGTATGTGGTGTCCTGGTTTAAATGTATTTTTGAGTTTCCTTAGAATGGAAATAGGAGTGTTTTTCATAGGCCATATCCTTCTTAGAAATGACTTAAATAATAGGATTTTGAGCCTAGAGAATTTTTTTTGGCATGACCTAGTGATAGGGTTGATGCTTGTGCTTCGTAAGGGGATAGTCGTGGTAGGTAGCACCCGTAAAGTTAATATTTCTTTTTAAATGTCATTAGTTTCTGATGTTTGGTTCCATTCAAGTTTATTTTTCCCTAGTAGGACTCTTACCTTCAAAATATGACACCCATTTTCGAATGGGTGGTCATGTTATCCTTGACCATTTTTACAGGTGTGAGCATCGGATAATGCTCGGTTTCAATAGGTTAGACATGTTGAGTCAATGTTTGGGTGTTTCGAAGGTCTGGCGACCCTTTAATCTTCCTTGGTAATGAGAAACTTGGTGTATCATCATCCAAGTTAAAGGTCATATGGGTTAGTATGACTCTAGGAGAAATATCGTGTACGAACCACCTGATACTTAGATACTTAGGTTGGATAGCCTATGGATAGTATCAATGTGTTATCTTGCTTATATAACCTCGATGTAGTATACGTTCATGTACGTGGTACCATTAGTGTTGTTAAATTATATAACGAACTAGTTGGGTTCGGTAAAATCATTGAGTCGTATTCTATTGAGTATGTTCTTAGGTCATCTTCATAGTATATTGACTTGGGAATTAAAGGGAACAAGTTTGGCCTAATTCTCAAGATGACTTCCAAAGATATGGGTGTTTTGACATGCCAGACAGTTTGGTTTTAGCTTTCACAAAAAATAAATTAACGCATATAATCATTACTTGAAGGAGTATCATGCATGCAATTAATGTGATTTTGATCTAGTGTGCTTATGAGAAGCTAGTATTTATCTTCTTTTGATGACTAGGAATCTCTTGAGTTGGGAGCATCATGTTAGATTTGGTAAATATGTACCCTTCCAAGTAGAAGGAGGACATCCTAAGAGGACCATTTGGAAATGGTTGGTTTTTTTTGAATTCCCATAAGGATTTCAAGCTGGAATCATGTCAGTGCTTTCTCAGAAGCATGACTTCAAAATGGTTGGCTATGTATGAAAACATTGAGAAACATTGCTGGTCTTGGATGGACTTCGGTGGTTTATCTTGAGCGATCATATGATGCCTCAGGTAGTGAAGGCTTGTGATCAGGTTGTAATAGGGCATCAATAGGTGAAGCTAAGATTCTTTCAAGGGAATTCTACCAGTGGTGTTTTTCTTGATCTTCTTGAAAATCTTGAAATATTCCAAGTGTATTCATTTTAAATAGATGATCATGTCCCTTGTATTGATGTCATCAATGATGCAATAAGAGAGTGTTAGTCTTATGTTGCACTAAAGTTTAAAATTCATTGGACTAGTTAGTGATCTCTATAATATTTGATAACCGGATGCATAGTTTTTGTTGAGGCTCAGTTAGTCCTGAGTGATATGTGGTTTTCTGACTTGGATCACCTTGGATGGACACTTGGACAATAGCCACTTTCTTTTGACATGACCGAGATCCAAATGTTGCCCTCGGCTCAGTCAATGTTCTTATGTGGATACCTTGGCTTGTACCAATGTCTCAATTATATCATGGGGTATGGACTTCCGAGGGATAGTTCCTCATAATTATTTGTTCGTGTCGAGGCACAATAGTTTAAATGGTCAGATGATGGTCGACTGAGGAATGTCACTGTAATTCAGTTATGGGATTTGGTGGACGTGATTTGGGATAAATGTAGGGTGCGTTGGAAGAATGCATTACAGTTCAGTTTGTAATGGGTAGACCATCTAATTTAGGTATCTTCAAGAATGGTTATCCTGATGTGGCTTTATTTTATCCTTCTCATTTAATGTATACGGTAGGTGAAGGAACATTTGTGGGAACATCGTCAGGTGGAGGAAAGTGTAGTTTGTGTTAGCCAGGGATTTTTAGGGAAAGCCAACTCGACTTGGATAAAGGTCTCAGTGGGTAATCAACCATTTAATCATTTAGAAAAACCTATGAGAATAATCATTATAATGTTTAGGGGTGTGATTTGTATGGAAATTATAATGGTGGAGATACCGTGGTTCGGAATTGGCCCCTTATTGTGATAAAAATCCATGGTGGAGAGCACCATTAGCTAGATGTTTAAAGAGACTAAAATGTGATCATGTCTCTAAATAAATGGTCTCTCCAGTATTTTTGGACAAGTATTAAAATAGATGTATCTAGTTTTTTCATGATATGTTCCACCTGTCAATAGGTGAAGGCAGAATACCAACAACCAGTCGGACTTTTACAGAAACTACACATTCCCAAGTGGAAATGGAAGGATGTTGTGATGGATTTTAGGATTAGTTTACCGAGGTCGCCTAGAGGCAATGATGTTTTATGGGTTGTTTTTTATAGGCTTACGAAGGTTTCTCATTTCCTAAATATCAAGGAAACTTTCAGGTTTGATGATCTTGGAAGGGTGTATATTTGTGAGATAGTACGACTTCATGGGGTCCCCCATTCTATCATTTTATATAGGGACACTCGATTTAATTTTTGGTTCTAGAAAGGACTACAGAGGGTGTTGGGTACTCAGGTGCTTCTGAGAACGACATACCACCCCCTAACAGATGTCCAATCAGAGCGCACGATTCAGGTGCTTAAGGACATGATGTGAGCATGTATCTTGGACTTTGGGGGTTCTTAGGAGAGGCATATACCCCTGGTTGATTTCTCCTAGAACAATAGATTTCCAGATACTATTCATATGGTGTCATATGGGTCATCGTATAGTAGGTCATGATGATCACCACTATGTTGGAAAGAGGTAAGAGAGGCAGTTATGTTGGGACCTCGTCTTGTTCAGGAGACCACAGAGCAGGTGTAGTTGATTTGAAAATGGATGGCTACTCTGTAGAATCATAAGAAATAATACTCCAATCATTATAGACTACATCTAGAGTTCAAGGTGAGTTATTAGGTTTTCTTACATGTTTCATTAAGGCTGGTACATATGAGAATCAGAAGACAGGGTAAGATTTCACTGAGATATGTCGGTTCATTCGATATTCTGGAGAGAGTTGGGCCAGTAGCCTATATGTTGCAGTTTCCTCGTAGGTATTGGTCTATGCATGACATCTTACATGCTTATTAGATACTAAGTTACTATTCATAGTTGTCTCATACCTTCCAACCTGAGGAGTTTGAGTTATAGGTATACGCATCCTTTGAGGAGTGTCCTATAAGAATTGTGGTTCGTAGTATGAAGGTTCTATGAGCCCAGTCTGTTCCTTTAGTATGGGTAATATAGAAGAATTATCGAGTGTAGTACGAGACCTAGGAGTGATAGTACATTTTATAATCATAGTGTTTGTAGTTATTCATAGATCATGCTTCACCACCCTGGGAAGGGAAATTCAGGGATGAATTGTTTTAAGGGGGAAGTTTTTAAGAACCTAGTTCTTCTTTGAGGTACGGATCTTATGTTTTCTATTAATTATTAGTTTAAAGGCTTGAATATGGACTAATATGAATTCTCATTGAGTTCATGGAGGGATCATGGGTTTTTTAGGCTAGTCTGGAGCCCATAACCCATGTTTTGGGTGAAAAGAGGAGGTTTCACAGTTAGTTAAAACTATGTGGGTTGGGCCGCATGGTCATGCATCCAGATCTGCAATTTTAGTATATTTGGAAAAAAATTCTTCACAAATTTTTCATATGGTTTGTAAACAGTGGGGGTGTCCATTGGCCTACCGGAATCTGTGCATGGTCAGTGCACAATTTTCCAAACCGTGCACCTAAACCATGTGACCCAGGCATTTTTTAAATTTTTTATAATTTTTAATTAAATTAAAAAACCAATCTAAACCTAAATTGATTTTCCTTCCTATATACAGTAATGGAGGTTTTGAGAAGCTCTCAAAGGTTCCTATCCTTGTATTTGAGCTAACTCTTCCATCCAATATCAATTTAAAGGAAGTCTATCTCATCAGATCCATAATGGTAAGGCCTAAATTCCCTTTTAATATTATGTCAATATTTTTTCCATCAACTGTGCTATTTAGTTTTAGGATCATATGCCCTAATTTTTTATTCTTCTTCTGTTCTTAAGATTTCTCCTAATATGGGCTAAATTAAGACCTGATACTGGATGATCTATCTAGCACAGACCTAAGGTTGGTGGTCTTGTGAATTTCTTTTAAAGTAGGACCATTTATATATGTCATTAGGTCATTCTTTCATTTTATGAGCATCGCCGAAATTTAATTTAAATCCTAGAATTAATAGGTGTTTCCTATTTAGTTAAATAGGATTAATCATGAATGTTATAGGTTATACACGTTGACTAAACCACCCCTTTGGGAGTTGTTTATTAAATGGAGCTTTGATGGATTTTAGCCTTGGATGCCTATGTGGAATTCCCTTTACCCCATGTCATGGGATTTCAAAGTTGGAATTGGTTTATGAACTAAATTACAATGTTATGAATTGAAATTAAAATGAGTTAAAGGTAATGTATGGATTAATTATCCCTTTACCCAAATCCTATAATTTATTAAGTATGTTTTCCTTGTATTTCCTTTCCCACATGAGTTAAATGAAGGTTATCCCATGAATTTATTTGTTAAGATTTAATTGATTTTATTGATGATTTTCCCATGTGAGATAAATGATAATGAATCCATGTGATAGCTTGATAGGCTTGTTAGGATTTTTTTTATGAAAAATGGTCATGTGAGTACCTTGTATTGAAAATTTCCACATGAGGAATTAAAAGTCCAAGACTTTTGAGGTTTTCCAACACTTGAGTCACCTTATTAGGAGTGATGTATTTGGATTTAATTTGTTTTGACCTTGGAATGTTAAATGAAAAGTTTAAATGGAATTTAAATGTTGAAATTCTTAATATCCATAAGTGAATCAGGGATCCAATTGAAGGATTCCAGGGATAGACTCATTTGACTATTGACTTGTATGCCTTAGGTGAATCGTGGATCCATTTGAAGGATACCGTGGATAGAATCAATGGCTTGAACCTTGATTATACCATTAGTGAATCATATATCCAAATTAAGGATTCCATGGATGGAATCATTGAGGATTGAATTGTATATTGAGTGAAGCATGAACCCAAATGAGGATTCCATGGAAAGACTCAAAAAGGGAATTGACTACTTATACCATGAGTGATACTTAGGTATTCCTTAAAATACCCCCAAGGATAGACTCATATAGCATTGAAGTTACCTCACCTAGAGAGATATTGAGTTCTTGAGAGGTTCAATAAGACAAGATTGTAGGTTGTTGGTGGATATCATACTTGGGAAATACTTAAATTCTAGTTGAGGAATGTCAAGGAAGGGCACACTATGATATCATACTTAGAGCAATACCTAAATTCAAGATTAGTAATTTCAAGAATGGGATTAGGTTCCAAATTTATTTAAAAGACTATATGAACTGTCTTCCAAACCAAAGCACAATGTTGGATTTAGGATTGACTCATATCTTTATAGATGGCATGTTTAGGAATCTGTTTTTACTATTGACTATATGGGGGATGTCGATCTTGATCCAGAACTCGATACATATAAATTCAATGAGATTGAATTGTTAAATGAAATTGATTAAATGATATGGATGTTTACTTTTGAGTACTTCCTTATTTATTGCTATACTACCTTCACACTTGTTATATATAATCACTGACTGATTGGAACATACCTTGGGTGGTTGCTTACTGGGATTATATCTCACAACTTATTTGGGTCACTTTTTTTATCCAAATTGATTATATGATTGTAGGTGTCAATAGGTTAAAGTAACCTAATACCGGTACATGATATGTTTCTTTGAAGCATGAGAGCATGGGACCAAGCTGAGGCTTACGATGCTACTGGTATTCTTTTAGAATATTTATGCACTTTTGGGAAATGTATTGTATATGACTGATGTGTACCTATTTTGTATGTTTTATTAGGAATATGTGACATGTATCATAATCATGTATGTGATGTGACTTTTAGGTTGTTTATATTATTAGTATTTCGCTAATTTTTTCTATTGTATGGTTTACTGCTTCTTGTATTGAACTATTGTTGTATTTCCATTATGTTACACTCCTCTAATGAGAGAATAGTCTCTCCACTAACACACCAAGTCCCTCACTCCATGTTGGAAGCCCCTATAATTTGGGGAGATGAACTTGAGTCCATGTGACCCACTGTCCTTAGGTCACTATTGAGTGGTATTCAAGTGCGGGGTGTTACAATTCTATAGACAATGATTTTACTGTGCAAAAAAATGATTTAATCTATGATTCAGTAGTGGAGGGAGCATAAAGGAAAGTGATAAATTCCAACACTGCATGGGTGAAAAGGGTTTTAGGGATAAAAATTTTGTTGAATTTTTTGTGTAGAAAGGCATGAAAGATGGATAGACCACCCCAACTTGAACAAAAGAATCCACTTGTATAAGAAAATAATTATTATATGAGTAATACTAAAAGAAATAAATTAAACATTAATATGAAACAATACATTAATTCTATATACAATTATTTTATTGTGAAAACATCAATATTACCTCTCTGATTGAGGAGAGGCAGTGTTGTTTCTCTTCCTCCAAAGGTAGTGGAGGGAACTTAAAGGAAAGAGATAAAGGAAACACTGTAGGGATGAAAAGGTTTTAAGGGAAAAGAAGTATATATAAGTTTTGGTGTAGAAAGGAATGAAATATGGATATAAATCTTCTAAAATAAATGAAATGTACAAGGAATGATAAAAATTAAATCAAAGTTTCATTATATAATTATTCGGTAAAATAGAGAAAGCATATCATAACATTACATTTATATCTTCCCAAAAGGATTCCTTCATTATAGTTTTTTCTTCCAAAGGATTGGTAACATAATCATGTGAAGAAGACATTATCTAAATGAGTATTCAAATAATTAATTTATATTATTTTGATGTGGTAGAGAAAATATAATTTTATGAGGAAAAACATAATATATTTAAAAAAACTTTTACCTTCTCATTGAACTTTATTTATTTTTTTAAAGGTTTTAGGGATTTGGTTCCTCAATAGGGAATCCAAATCCCCTATTTGTGGTCCCCTCTAACATACTAGACATCATCTATATTGTGACCGACTTAAACTAATTGTGATCTCCCAATGAAACGGTCTTCCTTGATTGCATTTTCATCTGACTCGATATTTGTTTTAGTCACCAACATGAAAATCAACCAATTCTTGTTTACTAGATCTGTGACACAAAATAATAGTACTGCTTGTGATGCCATTATGAATGAATTGTCTTTTCCCCTTCCACACTGAAATTCACCTTCACGAAGATCATTTCATTAACTTTCATTGTACTCATATTGTCAACCCATTTGCAACAGAAAATTGACACTTGAAATGTTCTATAATCTAACTCATAAATCTATTCGATAATGCCAAAATATGACATATTTGTATAAATTGGATTTATATCCATGAAAACACATATGTGAATCTATTTCTCCACAAGCGTAACACTACTTTTTTCATCATACTAAAGGTATCATGCTCTTTTATATAGAATTTATAACCTTTTATTACAAAACTAGTGTAAGATATAAGATTTTCATTTGGTCCCTTGACTATCCACTTAAGTCGTTCGATGATTGAATTTGGATTTTCAGATAACTCCTTGTAAATTTAATCTCAGAACCATCTTATAAACTATTGATTATGTGTATTTGATATCCACCCTTTATCCCTTAATGGATTAAAATCTCTAATAATTTCTTTTTGGGATTCAATGTATGGATTTTCATATTTACTATTACATAAAATGTAAATGTGAGGTTGTTACTACTTTATAATGGTAATTGTAACAATATCTCTTCCAGATTTACCTTTTCCCATAAGGAATCTACTATGATGAGACTTTGGGAGACTGATGTTTTCAACATCTAATAGGTAGTCAGTATATAATTCAATATCTTCTTTAGCAGTATATTATTCTATAATATAACCATCTGGATGACTTCAATTCTTGACAAAACCTTGCAAAAATTTTATATTTCGTTCAATGGGGGTACATCCATCTTTAATGTATAGTACCACATAATTGAACCTCTCTAAGAAATTGAACCATTAGGTGGACCATTATATCAAACAGTAATAATGGTAATAACATCTCTAATTCACACAATATTACAGTAACCTCCTTATTCATGATTGGAAACTTCATCAAGACTGTAAATTTACTACATATGGCTTTGAAAAAGAAGTAGAGTATGGTTAATGTATGACATATATTTTGAGGAAGAATGCAACATAAAGAAACATACTTCAAATCTTGCATCAAAACATGACAATCGTCTGATTTTAGTCCTTGTAACTCCAAATTAGTCATTGAAACAACATTATTGATATTTGATAAATACCCCTTTAGATCTTTTACACCATTAAACAAAATAAAAAATTTCAATTTTTCCTATATGGATAGAGTGTAAGCTTCTGGAGGAGAAAATTCCTCATTTTATACTTCAGTGGTGCCAACTCTTCCCTTATCCCCATATCAATCATGTCCATCCTAGACTTGATTCCATCGTTCTTTTTGGAAAGAACATTTATTAACATTCCAATAAAACGATCAAATACCTATTTTTCTATATCCATGACATCAATAAAATGTTTAACATATAAACAATTCCAATACAGTTATTCAAAGAAAAATGATCTCTTCTTCTAATCTGATTTCATAAGATTTTTTTAAAATGGTTTACCAAAAACAGTGTCAATATATTTTACTTTATCAAATAGTTGATCACCCATTATTGGAGAAGGTGTTGTACCTTGTTTGATATTCCTATCAAATTTTTTCATCTGGGATTGGTATTTATTTCATCTAGGTAAATATTTCCAATTTCCTAAAAACACAGTCTTTGAGGAATATTTTATCCAAACTGACTATGCGAGTTTTTCACAAATGGGACACCCCAATATTCCTTTAATGCTATATCCTGGTAAATTTCCAAAAGTGGTTAAGTCATTTATCATCCTGTAAAACATGTCCCTCAATGTGAATTTGTCACTTTTATAAGCATCATACATTGTAACACTTGTATCCCGCATCAATTTCAATTCTTCTATCAATTTATCCAAATAGACATTAATATCATTATTAGGTTTCTTTAGTCTAGATATAAGTAGAGATAACATAATGTATTTGGGATTCATGAATAAACATGATGGGAAGTTATAGTTTACCAACATGATGGTCCATGTACTGTGAGTACTCCTTTGTACACCAAAAGGATTTATTTCATCTATAGATAATGAAAGATGAAAGTTTCTCTATTCATTTCTTAATTTAGGATACTCATAATCAATTTTCTTCCATTAAGGAGAATCTACTGGATGATGTAGGTTCCCATATTTAATTCTTGTATCTGCATGCCATGTTAATTCCTCACGGTTTTCTGACATCCATATAATCTTCTAAATCATGGAATGATAGTAAAGTACCATACAAATTTCAAAGGACTTGATTCATTTTTTTTGTATCGATCTGCACCACACTGAGGGTATTTTATGGGTGATTCATGGTCCTTATGAAAAAATATGAAATCATTTGGACAAGCATGTATTTTTTATAGATCATTCCCATTGAACATAGAATTAATTCAGCATCATATGTTTGATATGGTAGTTCATTTTCTTACAGTATCATATCATTTAAGAGACCAAATAGTTCTGTAAAGTTGGTGTCACTCAATCTGCTGCCAGCTTTCAAATTATATAACTTCAATACTGCTGACAATGTTGTGTATTTAGTATAACTGATATACAATAGTCTGTTAGCATGACTATTTATCTTCTCAAAAAAAGTTGTAAAATCCTGAAGGTCATCTTCAATTATCATTTTTATTTCTTCTATGCAATATCCATCATCATTTACATTGGTATTCATATCAAATGATTCAAAAACTGAAGTATCATCCCAATAAATGTGTGCATTTAGTTTTTCCCCATATTCAATCCAACATTTATATATCTGATATATTACATGAAAAATAAAATGTTCTTCAAACTCCTTCAGACTATTTTTTCTTGAATAACAACAATTTAAACATATACAAAGGATTTTAGAAGGGGCGAAAACATGATATATTTAAAAATTGATGAACACTTTAACTTTATCTTCATACTATTTTCTAAAATGATTAGTGTTCATCCATTTTAGATTCATATTAATCCTATTGGGTTCAAAAAATATTCATTTTTTAAAATAAATAAATAAATACACATTAGATATTCATTATCAAAGGTGAAAGTTTAGATAATTCTAATTAGGGAAACCCAAAATTTTATTGTTTCAAATAATTTCATTATGCTTTGAATAAAATGGCTAATTGAATTTATGAAAATAATTAATCCACTATGGTAGGTGTTATACTCTAAATTCATCCAAAGGATAAAGTTATAAACAACTTTCATCCTCATCATCTCATCTTATACACAATTATCATTGCATTTTTTTGTTTGGAACTCATCCTCCTTCACTTGTGGACATGCACCTATGTTTCTTTAAATACTCTAAGTAGTACTCATCCATAAATGAATACTGCTCAAAGTATTACAATCAATATAAAAGAGATGAGGGATGAATCCCAAGAAAAAAATTGGAATAATAACTATTTGAGAGACAAAGCTGATGAGGATGACAGTTGTACTCCATTGTGCTATCTAAAGGGGCAATGCCTCCCATTTGTGATAATTACATGGATGGTAAATAGATATTCCTAAGGGTGGAACCAAAATGCAATGTTAAATAATGATCTATTTTTAAATGGATTAAAGTAAAACATACATAGTGTTTATTAAATGTGTGATGAAATAAATGAAGCAATTTTTAAGAATTATTAATGACTGGGTTATCACTTCAAATATGGATATATTTTTACAAAGGTATAGAAAAATAGCCAAACCATTTTTTGATTTGGGGTTAGTAAAAATTTATGGTAATTCTATTTTAAAGAGGAAATTTATTTGTGGTAGTGAAAAAGTGATCATATTTGATAATGAGATAATTAAATACTAACTTAAAAAGGGTGGGTTGAGATGTTTTTATGATGACAAGATAAAATTTATACATATTTTTTACTAATTAGAATGGGTATATTGTTAATAATTAAAATAATGATGAAATATTTGAGAAAATTAATGTTTAATTGAGTAGCATAGGGGGGAGCACATGGGGATGAGGTAGACTCAAAATAAGACATTGATGGTGAGGAAAATAAACAAGGATTATCAACTTCAAGAAATACAAGAAATCCTTAAATCAATGAATAAAATTTCATCAGTGATCAGACAGTTTCAGTGAAAATTTAGAGGAGTAAGACTCTATAGAAAACCTTATTTTTTCCCAAGTATATCCTAAATCATTTGGAGAGGCTGACAAGGATGATAATTGGATCAAATCTATTCATGAGAAGCTTGTTCTGAAAAAGAACAATGTGACATGGGAAATTGTTCCAAGGCTGGGGGACAAAATTGCTATCAGAACCAAGTGGGTGTTCTGTAATAAACTCAATGACTATGTAAAATTAGATCAAAATAAATAATGGATAGTATTTAAGGGGAATTACTATATCAAAGGAATTTATATTTATGAAAAATTTACTCCTATATCCTAGTTGGAAACTATTTTAATTTTCTTGGGTATTTCAGTGAAAATGTAGCTAAAATTATACCAAATGGGTGTCAAATCTATCTTCCTCACTGGAGTTATTAAGGGGGTATACGTTGAGAAAATGGATGGGTTTATTAAGTATTAAAATGATAGAAAGGTGTTCTAGTTAAAGAATTAATTGTATAAGATGAATAAATCACTGAGGACCTAGTATTTAAGGTTGGATCAATACCTAATAAAGCTTTTTTTTCAGTGAGGTAGAGATGATCATAGCATCTACACCAAGAATGAGAATGATCAAAGTATTTTGATATTCATATATATCGAAGACATAATATTTTAGGATTGGAAAAAGTACAATGCATTTTTTTTATCATATGAGGTATGATATCGAGATGTCTAGGATTAGTGAGTTAAACATTTTACTTGGTCTATAGGTGAACCAAGGAAATCATAGAACATTAATTTCTCAATAAAAATATGAAAAAGAGGTTATAAGTGATTTTCAATGGAATATTCCAAACCAATGATGACATCGATTGATATATCGATGAATTTTTCAAAAGAAAATGATTACAAAGAGGTTGATGTCATGGAATATAGGTATTGGGAGCCTACTATACCTCACAACAACATGACCCAACACTGGGTTTGATATATTTCAAGTCGCGTATTACCAATGTTGTCCCAAGGTGATCCACATGCTATCGGGGAAGATGATACTTCAATATATCTAAAAATAGTGAATTTTGGGTTGTTTTATTTTAGGATAGTGAAACTGGAGTTGTTGAGATACACATATGTGGGCTGAGAAGGTTCAGTAGTTAACTGGGGGAAAGTAGAGATATCGAAAAACCAGGATTTCCTTCGATCCATGGTTTCGTTCAACCCTTGAGTCATTTGATCCTTGAATTCGAGCCATGGAATAGTTGGAACCATGATTATAGCCTAGATTTGAGAATGCATATGACCACGAGGAGAATCAACAGATTGTGGATTCCATGGGGAGCTTCAGAAATCATGAACTGGTTCGCAGTGATTAGGGTTCTTAAAATAGATAGGGACACTTTTATCAGTGATTCCAAAAAAGCACTGATAAAAATATCTTTTATCAGTTCTGAGTTAATAAGCGCTGATAAAAGGAATATTTATCAGTACTTTTTTAGCATTAATAAATATCTATCTTTACCAGTGCTAAAAACATTGATAAAGATTCCTTTTATCAATGCCTTTTTACTTTAGCACAGATAAAGGATTTATAATTATAATTATAAATAAAAAATTTGATAAATATATTTATATAATTATATATAAATTTAATATATATATATATATACAAATATAGTAAATATATTCTTTATTAAAACATATTTATTATAAATTTATAAATTTATAATTATATAAATAATTTTAAAAAATAATAATGTTTATATCATTATATATATATATTTATTTATTTATTTATTTATTTATTTATTTATTTATTTAATAAATATATATAAATATAATTATAGTAAATATATTCATTATTTAAATAATTTTTTTATAATTTTACAATTATTTAAATATATATAATTATTTATTTATAATTATATAAATATTTTTTAAAAATAATATTTATATATTTATAATTATAAATGTGTAAATATAGTAAATATACAATTATAAATATATTTATTTATAAATATATTTATTTATAAATATATTTTTTACAAATATATTTTGAACATTATTAATGAATATTTAAACTTAATTAAGGGCATGCATGTTAAAATGAGTGAAATTGAATAATTAAAAATGAGTACACTTTAACAATATTGAAAAATGGAGAAGTTCTATTGATTAAATATAAATTATTAAAAAAAATGTGGATATATATTGAAATAAATATGAATACATATTGAAAATAACAAATCATAGTAAATAAATATATATCAAATAAATAATATAAATTGATTAATTTCCACAAAAAAATAAAAAATAAAAAATAAATCATATAAAAAATGAATAAATATTACCAAAATTTAATAATATTAAAAATAAATAAATAAAATTTACCAATTCAAAAAATAATATATTAAATGTGTCGTGTTATAATGAAATTATAAAATGAATACTATAATTTGAATAAATTACATAAATATTTGGTGTGTGTGTTTCTATATAAGATTTCACTAATTGCGTAAATATTTGTGTTTGTGTGTTGCATATAAAAATGTTTTAATTAAATATATGTATGTAAAATAAATATAACACATGTTTAATATATGTTAAATTGAAAAATAAAATGACATTCAATTATGTTTATTACCCAATATAAGTAGTCGGTGTTTTTAATTCATTTAAATTTTTAATTAAAACCCATTATTTACTAAATATATTACTTTTTAATGTAAAGCATAAGTATTTTGTATTATATAAATCATATTTATATACATTCAATTAAATATATATATATATATATATATTTAATATATACTATTTATTAAGATTATAAATAATTATTTAATTAATAAAATGTTTAATATTTTTATTAATTTACTTATTTTTAATTTTTGTTTATTTAATTTTTATTTTACATATATCTATATATTTAATATATACTATTTATTAGTATATAAAAATTATATATAGTATAATAATTTTATTCATTTTTATCAACAATTATTTAATTAATAAAAAATTTAATATTCTTTTAATAGACTCATTTTTATTTTTTATTTATTTCATTTTTTCATTTTTTTTGACCTTTATCAGCTCTAAAAATCACTGATAAAGGCTGATTTAGGGGTTTTAAAATGAATTATTGATTAAGTAACCCTTTATTGGTACTAAAAATAAAGTTTTGATAAAGGTCAATGCTATTAAAGGCATGTTTTGTAGTCGTTGTATGATTTTAAAGCCTTTGGTACCTTTAATAAGTGTTTATCAAGTCATTTTGACGACACTGCACGTCAAATTGACATGTTGTCTGTGGTACACATCAAAAATAACTCAATGGTAGTTTTCTCGTGATTTCACATCTGTATAAGATCATTTTCTATGGTTTGGACTATTAAACACACGTTTTAGTGTTTTAAAACACTAAAAACACATTTACTGTCATCCCGGGAAAATCATAACTCGAAATGAAATTTCATTGATTCATACATTTTAAAAATAAATCTATGGTCATTTTCCTATGATTTCAAGGTAATATGACATTATTTTCCTAGTTTTGACCCCCCCCCCCCAACACGTGTTTTTAAGGGCTTTGGTACCTTTAAAAAGTGTTACTGAGTCATTTTGATCACAACACACATCGGATTAATATGTTATCTACGTGTACACATAAATAATTACTCAACGGTGATTTTCTAATGATTTCAAATCAATTTGAGGTTTTCTTCTATGGTTTTGAACATTACATTAATATTTTAGTGTTTTCAAACACTAAAAATGTGTTTATGAACATCCCAGAAAAATTGTAACTCAGAATGACATGTTGTTAGTTATTCTAATTTAAAAATCAATCTATGGTAGTTTTTCTATAATTTCATAGAAATATGACATCATTTTCTTGGTTTTAACCACCCTACACTTGTTTTTAAAGGCTTTAGTACCTTTAAAAAGTGTCTACTAAATCATTCCGACCACACCACACCTCAGATTGATGTATTTTCTATGTGAACATGTGAAAAATAATTCCAAAGTGTTTATCCCCTTATTTCACATCAATATGATGTATTTTTCAATGGTTTTCACCATTACATGAAGGTTTTAGTGTTTTAAAACACTAAAAATGAATTTATAGGCATCCTGGGAAAATTCCAACTCAAAATGACATTATGTTGGTTCCTACAATTTGAAAATAAATATCTTGTCATTTCTTCTAATTTCATGGAAATCCAACATTTTTTCCTTGTTTTGACCCCCCCCCCCCCGATACATTTTTTTAAAGGCTTTGGTAGCTTTAAAAAGTATTTACCAAGTCATTCTAACCACACCGCATGTTTTAGTTTTTTCTATATGATTTTATGTTAATATAAGGTCATTTTATATTGTTCTGACCATTACATGCATGTTTTAGTGTTTTAAAACACTAAAAACATGTTTACAGCCATCTCAAGAAAACCATAACTCATTATGACGTGTCGTCGGTTCCTATATTTTAAAAATAAATATACGATCAGTTTCCTTTAATTTCAGTAGGCCACCAACAATGCATACCTATCTTAAATCTTTGATAATGCATTTGTATCTCAAAAAATTAAAATAGTACTACACACATGCATAAATGAATACTCACTTCCCTTATGGTCAACAACCACAAGGAATCGATCACCTTCTTTATCCATTTCCATTATAACTATAGTGTTGAGGATCCTTAGAATAAATCCCAAGGAATCATTTTATTACAATCATATCAGGTGAACCCTTAGGTACCACCACTAAAATAGTCACCTCACACCTCATGCCATCAAACATGTATCGACATCTAAAAGACACACCCAAATAATGAGAAACTAGTCCCTCAGAACCCTGATCGAAATCTCCCATTGGATTGAATCCTGACTTCCTAAGGCACAATGATGAATATCCTACAAATAATAACACCTTCATATCAACATCTAACATCTCAAGGAATAGTGATATCCATCCTCTCAAATAATCTCATCCCAATGACCTCAATATAAGTTAATCCTAATCCCCAAACTGATGGTCTCAACACCATCAACTGATGGATCCTCACCATCTATGTAGATTTCTATGGAAATCACCTCCAACCTCACTAATGGTCAACACCATACTAAGCCTCAACTAATAGAGGTCTCTGTCCACATGAGTGGTCAATACCATTTCATAATCTGAGTCTTATCTGTGTGAAAACAACTCCAACGGAACGTCAACCAATCATAGTGGGTGAAAATCACCAAAAAAGTACCTAATCCACATAATCTCATCACCACATTCCCCGAAGACCATGTATCTCTTCCTGATGTTCAACACCATCTCTAATCACCTAGGTCATTCCCACAACCTGATGACCTTGTTGCCTCAATCCGATGACCATGTCACCCAACCAATGATCAACATAACTCATAGAATCATGGCCTCATCCAACCTGATGAACTATGTCACCTAATCCATATGGTTAACACTATCTCAATCCTCGGGGCACACCCATCACATTCCCATTGATCGCCTTTAATATAACATTTTAATTTAATGAAATAAACACCCCAATATAATCTTCCAAAGGTAATAATCCTCTCACCCGGATTAGAACATTGTAGTATTGGATGATCATTCCCACATACATCTCATGTGATCAATTTAATAATGAAAATACAAGAATTACATTATTATGGTCTCTCTCAAACAACCCAATGATGTTCTCAAGAACACACCCCCCACAACATGAGAAAAATCAAAGAGAAATCTTGGAACCACCTACCTCATATTGGTAGATGCTTGCTTGTCAGATATTGGCCTATAACTCAAGATGAATTAGAAGAAATCATCATTTTATATGAACACCCTAAAAATATGTGTAAAATAGCTTGCACATATTTGGATCACTGTATGGAGAGAGAAAAGATGATGAAAATCAAGTGGGTCGATAGATTACCACTATGCTTCCAACGAGATAAATAGAGATTAGATAGAGATCAGGTAGAGAATAATGAAAGAAATTTAGGGTAGAGGGGAAGAGGTGTGAAATTTCTAAGGTACTTCCCCCATCAGTTTACAGAGGAGGAAAAAAAAGAGGGTATGATCCCCCCTACTCCTCTTTTTTTTTAAAAATCCCCACAACTTACACAATATGTAAATTATACGTTTTGTGTATTGCGTTCATGGATGTAACCCAGTTAAATGTCATGAATTCCTTAGGTATACCCCCTAATCCTTCATGTCCTAATTTATTTCATGTGAATGACTTATATGTCGTGTAATTATTACACGACGTGTATTTCTGGTTGCATGTGTTTTAAATAACCCAGCCACTTCGGCCTTCCTCTAGTGTTTACTCGAACACCCGAGACATCCACTAGAACATATACCACTCCTAAAATAAGGACTTGGGTCAAAAAAACTCCCATAATGATGTTATTAAGATCAATAAATTTTTTTGGCCTGACCACTAAAATTAGAAGTTCAAATTACCCACAAAATGACACATTCTGAAAACCCATGATGTTACAACATACTAGGGTTTAGAAGAATTATTAAAGGATTAAAAGGAACTTGGTTTGGATGTAATATAATATGGAAATATAATATGGAAATATAATATGGAAATATCAAGTAATTTTTTAACCACATATAAATTGATTCAAGCATGATTCAAGTTCTAGTTACAATTGAGACCCTCGATCGTCACTGTCATCATGTCACATTCTTTACTACTTGACAGTTTTATGCTCTGGAAGATCAAGCATCGGATTATGGTATTGATTTTGGTGATTGTGATCATGCTATCAAGTCATTTAAAAGTAATTTTGTAAGAACATTATTTTCTTTTCAAGAAGGTAAGGGGACTCTACATTAGTCTTGGGAAATAACTCTAGAATGAAAAAATGATTATGTGTTGGTTAGTTTTTTGTGAAGTTGTACAAGAATTCTATTTGAGGATTTTCTTGTGGGATGGTTTGATCCATTGGCACTTAGATCATAAATAGATTGGTTTGTGTTTTAATGAAATAAATTGGGACTAATTTACGTCATAAGTTTTGAATGAGTGGTTACTTAGTGATTTTCTTCAGGAATTTTATTTGTGAAATTTTTTCATCGACAAAACAAAATAACTTGTTTTTTCAAATTGATTATTATAGGATATAAGTGCTGAAAATAAATATTTCAAAATAATTAATCTCAAATTCTATTTAGTAATATGATACAATCATGAAAAATAAATATAAACATTCAGCTTCAGCTGCTCCAATTTCTCATGAAATTAATTTCACTTACCATTAATATGAAAATCAATTGGAAAAAAGTTCCATCTGTGTAAAAAATATCATTTAACTATACACATTAACAAGTATGAGAATAATAAGGGTCAAGGATATCATGGGAACAAACATTTTCAATATTTTAAAGGAAAAAATATAAATACTTACAGATTATAGTTTGAATTCATATTCCTCATTACAGTGAGCTTTTGTGTTCTTAAAGCAAACAACACTGGCCTTAAAATTCAAACATAGAACCATATCAATTATATAAAAAATACAAGTAACAACATTTAAACATCTAAATATTTTTTCAAATATAAATAAAAGAAATAACAAATATACCTTTATATTTTCCTTTTTTAGTAACATTTGTATCTTTTCTTAAGTTATTAAAATAATACTCTCCATGGATAAAACATCCAAAATATTAACCAAATCACCTGTAATATAGTCTTTTAATTTCAATTTTTTATCCCAAAAAAACATGACTCATGCTGACCATTTATAATGTGGATATGGAAATAGTAATGAAAATTGTGGAATAAAATATGGTAGTAGGTCATTTAACAAATTATCTATCTGTCTAGCTATATTTTTTAGTACCTGTTGGACAGTATAAATGAAAGAGGGACAATAAACCAAAAAAATAGAACATCCTGATATAAAATTAGATAAAGAGGAGTTTTGATGTCCATTATTGTATCCTATAGTTCAACACTATATTTATGTGTCAAGTGAAAAAAATTTAAAAGTATGCAAATATAATTAATGCTTACAAGTATGGAGGTTTGACTCAAATAACTGGAGTGGATATAGAGAATAATGCAATTAGAAACCAAAAATCACCTAGAAAGTAAATAAAAAAACTAATTTCATCTGAATTTGATTGAAACCTTGACTTCTTTTCAATTCAAACGCCGAAAGCCCATGATTTCAAAGGATTAAAACTTGGAGAAAAGGTCAGTACCTGATAATATTCTTAATCATCGACTGATTGAATGAAAGATGAGTTTACATATAGATACTCTGGATACCTAATGTTTTTAGTTAGAATTAGAAAAAATCAATTGAGTATCAATAGACATGGGGTGTATGTGATGTTGAAGAATTGAGGGGGGTGGTTGTGGGTGCAAGCAATAGTGTTGAATCCTGTTTTTTAGTATAGGCATAGATCATTAGTTTGGGGGATGACGTTAGTGGGAGTCGATTATGTGGGGAGAGGGGAGGCATGGGGTAAGTGCGAGGATGAAGGAGGGAATATGTTGATCAATTTATTTTGATGGATCGATTATTTAATTATATTTATTTATTCAATTACATTTTTTTGAAATTTATTTAAACTAAAATTTTAATTATATTTCAAATATAATATATATTGGATCAAATTTTCAATTTATTCTAAATATTCACAATATTTACTTATTAATAACAAAATAATTTTATGTGATTAAATTAGAATCTAGTCTTACAAGAATTTTTATTTTGGTTAATAACAATATACTTTTTTTAGTAAATGGTTAACTAATAGTTACAAATATTTTTTTTGATAATCATTTTTTTCTATTAAATAAATAATGTCTACAAATTTTAATGTTGAAGAAAAATATTGGTTATAATTATTATTAATTACATATTGATTTGTTGGTAAAAAACCCTTTGTATTAATATGAGAAAGTAACAAATTTAATTATTGGTAAAGTGTTTTTTGGTATTAAAAAATTAATACCAATAGATATATGTGTTGGTAAAAATAAAGTTAGGTATTTAAATTTAATATCAACAAAACATAATATTTGTTGGAATTATTCATTTTTACAACATATATAATATCTATCACTAGATTTATGTTGGTAAAAGTTATTTTTTTGTAGTTATGCGAGGAAATTGTTACAAAATGGTACCATAACAATTGTATATTTGAGATCATGTAAAAGCATTGCAAATCTATTTACAAAATCATTTTTGAGATAGATTAATCATAAAACTAATAAATAGATGGGTTTAAACCCATATAATAAATCATTTTTGTATTAAAAACCCAACACATCCATTAGGTATATTCTAATTTAAGTGTTTAATGGGTAAAAATTACTAAAATGATTATTGATATTGACTATTATAACTCCAACTACTTAGTATCAATATCGCCTGTTATGATTTGAGTTTGAATTATAAACTCTTAACTAAATATTAAGACCCAATGAGTTTTGTGTTTTAATAATAGACACAAATTGAAATATTTTTCCTATGTGAACCTAGAAATGGTATCTCTTCTTGGAGGGGTTAATGGTTTTACTCCTTGGATATTTCATTAAAAGGAAGCACATAGACATAAAAGTGTTACAAAATGAGATATTATATGGAAAGATAATTTTATGGATGATATATCTAGATTATCTTAAATATTAAAAATTTTAAATTATTGACAGATTGAAAATTTGATAGTACTTTGAAATATTAATACTGATTAAATTTTTAAATAAAAAATAAATAAAAAATTATATATTTTAAAAAATTGACTAATGAAGAGATTAGTCTAGTTGATTAGATTTCAAATTTTGAAATTAGATCATTTGCCTCCCTCCAAATTTTTCCTTAATTCAATAAAATCAAGATGTATTTTGATCAAAATGTTGATATCAATTTGATATGAATCACAAAAGTTTTAATAAATAAATAAGTGTAATATTGAGAATATTTTTATGTAAATATCCTTGATCTGAAATTCTCTAGAAATATTCTTCCAACATCGTCTTTGTAGGGATATCAGAATTTGGTGTTAAGTATTCCCAACATCTTGGTGAAATCCTCAAGGAAAATTTATAATGAGAACCCTACACCAAAAACTTGGGTTGGATCAAACCCTTTTGAATAGTGAAATTTTTTCCCACATAAATATTCAAAATCTATTATCTTTTATGCCTTACTTCTATTAAAATTTAAAATAATCAAAAGGGTTTGACCTAGGAAGAACCCATAAGATGTATTTTGAATCCAATAATGTCATGAATCAATATATGGTCAATATTTACTATATATATAGAAATAAGTTCTCCTTATGGAAAGACAAGATGTAATTACTTTTTATAATGTTGAATATTTTTTACATTTAGGAACCAAACCTTCCTCCCATTCTTGATGAGCCTGCTTTAAATCCCAACAACACACCCATTAAAATGAATTAGGTTGAAAATTTTTATGCAATGAGTAAAAAATATGATGAATATGAGGTTTTATGTCAATTAAATGTTCTCAATGAATTTTAAAATCAACATTATGAATACTTTCTCCAAATGATTTCTGTTTGAAAGATATGGGATGGGATCGAATTAAAATTTAAAGATGAGGAAGAAGGTACCAATAAATTTCTTATTTTAAATTATCTTAACTTCAACATGATTTATAACAAGCTAGTTTTGGAGAAAGTTCATGAGCTCTAGGTTATAACAAACAAGATTCTTTTCCATAAAATTAACAAACCATAAACATTCCAATTTGGTAAGATTATTGCTAAATTTACACCTAAGTAGAAATATTTTGTAAATCACTTATTAAAAAGAGAGAGGATATTTCCTAGTAACAATAGAAAAAGTATTCTTTGAATTGAAGAAGAATCCATGTTGAGAGACATGGTTATGGATTCACGATTTGATACCAAGGTTAATATCAATTAGGGAAAGGGACCACTGAGCACTTACATGCATGCCAAGAATAAAATCCAATAATTCAAGAAGATATTAAATCCTTATAATAATAAAAGAGAATGATTTGTCTATATAAAACCAAGTCATTTTACAAGGGAATTTCTCTATTAAAACAAATTGAAATAACCTGTTAAAAATATGCTGACAAGAGAAAATCTTGTTGTAATGATATTCAAATTCAATGAGACATTAATGAATATGGGATGGCAGTTTTATTATAGAGAAATAGTGAATTTTTGAAGTATATTTCAATGTTAAAAACATTTGAATAAGGTACTATCATAAAGTAAATACACCTTGGAAATAATGTATGCATCAATTTCTTTGTTCAAGGAGTTATGGAACTAAACTTTACTTCTTTAAAAAATTTGACTCTTCTAAAAGTGTTATAGATTCAAAAGAATCTAGTTGCAATTGATCTTTTGTGTTAGAAGGGATTTTTTGTTTCATTTGAATTCGACAAGTTTATATTATTGAAGGGAGGAATGTTTGTGGGTAAGGAGTACTCTAGTGATGCAATGTATCAAAAATATATTAATAATATTACTGAATCTCATTCTTACTTTATTGAGTCATCTAAATTATGGAATGATCATTTATAATATATTAAGTATAATTCATTAAAAGTAATGAATAGGTTAAACTTAATTAACTTTGGAAATGAATATAATAAATTTGTAACTTCTGTAGAATCTATGATAGTAAAAAAAACCATTTCAAAGTATTGATAGAAATTTTGATATATTAGAATCAGTAAATTTTTATATTTGTACATTAAATGGTTTGTTAACTCATGGAGTAAAAAGGTATTATTTTAATTTATTTGATGAAAACATTAGATATTTATATGTATATCTTCTTATAACAAAATATGTAGCATTTAATATGTTTAAGAGTATAAATCTAAATTTGAAAACCAATTAAACAAAAGGATTAAATTACTATTATCAGATAGAGGTGGGGAATATTTTATGGATAAATTTAATGAGTTATGTGAAGAAAATGGTATATTTAATCAAATTATTTCTCCTTATACACCATATAAAAATGTCTTAGTTGAATGGAAAAATTATACTTTAGTATAAATGGTAAATTTCATTATTGATAAATCTAATTTACCATTAAATTTACGGGGTTTACCTATTTTATCTATATTTCATATTCATAATATAATTTCATCTAAGAAAAATATGTTATGACCTTTTGAAATTTGTAAAGGTATAAGACCTAATATTTAATATTTTAAAGTGTGGGGTTTTTTTACTATATATTTTTTTATCATAAATGAAATAAAATCATCCCTAGAGTGATTAAAGGTGTTTTTGTTGGATGTGAAAAAAATAGAAAAGCATATAGAGTTAAGGATTTTGTAGTCAATTTCATTGTTAAATCAATGGATTTAGAGTTTTTTTAAAATAAATTTTATAAATATAATTTGGAGGAGGTTATTCCTCATAACCCCTAACTCTTGTACTCTATATAGTTAAAATAAAATTCTAGAAAATAATTATTTTTTTTAGTTGAATCTAAAAAGATTACAAGACTTAGGAAGGAGAAACATCTACATCTAAATTTTATTTCTCCATGTTCTATTGTTTTTCTTGTTCAAGGAGATCATAATAATCATATTATGAATAAGTATCATATGGTATTGAATATAGAAGAAAATCCAAATACATATAAAGAAGCTATGAAATATAGAGATGTTTCTTTCTAGAAAGAAGAAATTAATTATGAAATGGATTCTATTATGGGGAATAATACTTGTGGTATAATGGATTTACAAAGAGGTTCAAAAAATGTTAGTTGTAAATGGGTTTTTAGAAATAATTATGAATACAATGGTAACATTAAAGATTTTAAAGAAGGATTGGTTTCCAAAGGTTTTATAAAAAATGAAGGGATTTATTATTTTGATACTTAATATCTAGTAGCTAAAATTACTTAAATATGTATTTGTTAACATTAGCTTAAATTAATCATTTTTATGCCCATAAATGGACGTTAAAATTTATTTTTTGAATGGATATTTAATTGAAGAGATTTACATGAAACAACTAGAAGGGTTTTTTTATAAGTTAATGAAAGTAATATATGTAAACTAGTTAAATCTCTTTAGTAACTTAAACAAGATCTGAAGTAATGGAATAAAAAGTTTGATTTTATTATATTATATAATGGATTTATTTCTAACAATGTGGATAAATGTGTTTATTCAATGTTTACAAAAGAATATGGAGTTATTATGAATCTATATGTAGATGATATGTTAATTTTTTGAACCAATATGGTTGGTGTAAATGAGATAAATAATTATTTATTCTCTATATTTTAAATAAATTATCTTGGAATAATTGATACTAGTCTAGGTATTAAAGTTATTAAAAAAGTGGTGGTTATTCTTTAAGTCACTCTCATTACATAGAAAAAAGTTTAAGTAAATTTTATCATCTTGGATTCAAGGATGCTAATACTCTATTTGATTCTAGAATAAACTATTTATGAATATGGGTAAAGTCATATAACAATTTGAGTATGTCAGTGAAATTGGTTCTTTAATGTATGCATTGCATTATACTAGACCTGATATTTCTTTTGTGTTATGTAAAATGAGTAGATATACAAGTAATCCTAGTGTGGATAATTGGAAATGTATAACAAGAATATTTGGATACTTAAGAAAGGCCAAAGATTAAATTTTATACTACAATGATTATCTGATTGTATTAGAAGGATACATAAATGCGAGTTGGATTACCAATATTTGTGATAATTAGTCCACATATAGATAGTTGTTTACAGTTAGAGGTTATGTTGTTTCTTGGGTCAGAAATAAAAAACATGTATTTCACATTTGATCTTGGATTCTAAGTTTATCATCTTAGTAGCATGTGGAAAGGAAGATGAATGGATTAGGAATCTATTATTTGGTATTAGATCATGCCCAATTTTTATGCCTCCAGTCTCTATCAATTGTGATAGTGAAGAAACTTAATTGAAGGCATATAGTTTCATTAAAAATTATATTTTTATAGGTTTGAAAAATGACTACAAAATAATTGGTTCTTTCCAATAGGGGTATATCTGTGGGTAAAAGTACATTTTCTATTGGTAAAGCGTTTTATCAAAAAAATTGGCATGTCAATAAATTGTTGGTATAAAATTTTTCACTAGATATTATTGCAACATATATAATAGTTTTGTTTCAATTATTATACTACCAATAGATAATATATATGTTGGTCAAAGTGTTTAGAAACAAATTCAAAAGAAGGATTTATTTTTTGATGATATTAGGACCAATATTTATCTTTTAATCACCAATATTATTAACAATATTATTTTATCTATTATTATATGTAATACCAATAATTAATATTTGTTTGTAAATTATATTTTAAATAAAATATTTTTTTTGGTATTACAATATTTTATCCTAAAATATTATATTATAATTATTAATCTAATTATATATATTATATATATTATATTTATTATATAATAATTATTAAATTAGCTTATATGAAACTCCAGCAAATAGTGACCTTATTTGAAAAAATATGTTTAAACATAATTTAAAAACATTTTCAAAAAATATGGTCAAACATAATTTAAAATCATGTTCAAACTCTAGAAAAAGAAATTATAAACATATGTAAGCATGTTCAAAATATAAGAGGATTTACCTAAAACTCCATCAAACTTCCTCTACATTTTTTTTCTCACACATAAACTATTGTTGTCATAGGTCACACTAGCATAAAGGTTCATGAATTTATTACACCCACTCAGTCATGACATCTCTATAATAGCGATGACCATCTATAGTAGGATTGCATTGGCAGCATGAAGTGGGCCATCTCCAATTTTTGATGTAGGTGGCTGGAAGAAATACCTAGTACTTGAATGATTCATAAAATCTAATACAAAACTATAAAAAATCAAATCTAAAACTCTCCTTGTGAGTATTCGATACCTAGAAATTGAGGTGGATGCCTATGAAATATGTGAAGACTCCCTCACCTCCAACATTGTTTATCTAGTAATAGAATTGCTTTGTATGGGTCTTGACAGAGGTCATGGCATAAAAACTATCTCTCATTCCTATAACTATAAGTATGTGCCTATAGTAAAGTAAAAAGAATCAAATTTCATAATTACAAGCTATGAAATTTTATTGAAAAATTTCATATAAAAAATTTTAGGGAATAATGTACCAACACGATGGTTGTGTGAATGTGATTTGGTGAAAATATTGGTCAGTGTTTGAAAATATTTATTTTTCATAGGAACAATGATATCCTTCCAAGGACCAATAATACCGATCATATAATCTTAAATGTGGTCGAAGAAAGCATTAGAAATAATATCCTAATAGGTTGATCATCCCATCTCATGTAAGTAGGGCCTTGTTCTTGTGGATTGAAGCAGTTTCTCCCTAATCTCAAAATAGAAGCAAAAAATAAGATGCATATAAAATAAACGAACAACTGATTAGATTCCTATAAAATAAAAGTGTAAAAAACATTAACAAACACTTTTTTGCATTTATTGAATTTTGAAAACAAGAAAAATGTTTTCAAGAAAAACATCAAACACCAGTCAATACTATCATATGAACACTAATACATCAAAAACACACACACACATGAATTTCTATAAAGTACTATCTAGTAGTTACTCATAAGAAAAATTGCAATTTCCTTAGAGAATAATGGCCTAAATTCTTCTACAGTGATTTTTCCCCTAAGTAGATGTTTTATATAAAATGTAATCTTTCAACTATACAAAACCTCTTATAGATGTACATGTAGTCACTAAAGCATTATGTATTTTGTAATTGCAGGATTTTATAGAATGAATGACAACTACATACATACTACTGGATAAAAATAGTATAATATATATGTATGCATTATTTGTTTGCATACAGTTTCAACTCCAAAGTTTCATAAGAGATACGTAAGGGTATAATTTATAAAATAGAGTATGTATAATTTTTTGTAATTTAAATTAACATATGAATACTTTATTCATATAGTTGAAAGTGGTTTAAAACATTGTATTCATACATTATGTGTTCTATACATATAGTGGATATACCTTTACACATATAGTAGACACAATACACACTGTAATTGAAAAAATATAATTTTGGGACATTCATGTGAGGCTTGGGAGTATGCAATTGAACACTGCATACAATTTATTCTATGTGACAATATTTATGTAATTTCAATGAATAGATGTGTAAAAAATGAATAAAGATTTATATATTAAAAAAAATATATACATATCATCTTTGTACTATTTTAAAAATGAATCATTTCATTTGTTGGTTTGTGGTGGTTTTCCTAACATTGATTGTTTTCATACAGTATGCATAAAGGGGAATGTATACTGGTTTTATTTAAAAAATTCATGTTATAAATTCAGTATGAATATATGTGTAACACATACTGCTCTTTTTTTAATAAATTTTAATTTTTATCAATGTAATTTCAGAAATTAATATGGTATCCCAAAATTATTATTTAAAATTTTTTATAGAAATTTTAAATGTAATTTACCTAGTTTTTTAAATAATATATACAGATAGTTTAAAAAAGAAAATATAAACTAATTAACTGTAGTTAAATAAATTCAAAATAATAAAAAACATAAAATATGTGAAAGTTGTTTTAGGTATTTATTATTTTACTATAAAATATAAAATGCAGACAAGTGACATGGTTTAGATTTTTAAAGTATAGTATTAGTTTTAGTATGTTTTCAATTGAGAAATAAGGCTAACGGTGTTCATGTAAAGTGGTTTACCTAATAAAAGAAATTAATTTAATAACAAATAATCACTAAAATCATAATAAAAATTAAAACAAAAAATTTTATCCACATATAATTTAAAAAGGTAACAATATATGACATAAAATATATTCATGTGTAGTCTTAAAAAATATTGGTTGTGATTAAAATAAAAGGGTGGGAATTCATTTCCCTTTTTCCACATATAAGACCCATAATTTCACCTTGTGTCACCAATTAATAGACCAAATGATTAAAGAGTTTATAGTTCATAAAAACACAACTAATTTGTGTGGGATTAAGCTCTGGGAAGGAAATACACTTAGGGAACCACAAATTTAAAATATAGGATGGATTATATTCTGATGACTTCAACATACTAGGGCCTATGACATCACCTTCCTCTTCCCCTTTTCTTATTGACCCTATCAAATGGTTTGATCCTAGGAGAGTATACCAATGATTCAATTCTGATAGAACATTATACAATCTCATCCTTTCATTTTTCATTATTAAGATCAATTCTAGTATCAAAGTCATCCCAAATAAATTCTTCATTTTGGATGCCAAAAAAATAATTATCCTAGAAAATTCATGTGGTTCAGATATCTTTCATAGATAATTCATTATTGTGGCATGAGATATTATAAAATAATGAACATCAATATTTTGTAAGACTACTTTAGGGGTGGATTGTTTCCAAAATTATATTTTGGTTCCTCCCCAATCCTCATCCTCATGATTAAAAACTCTATCTCCATTCAACAAAATTTCTTGATTTTTATGTGCAACATTGTGTACAAAATTCTAGCAATAATCCTTAATGGAATACATGAGCCTCTCCTTTTCATCCAAGTAATGTTAAAAAAACATGGTTTCATCAAATTAACATCGATTCATGGATAACTTTTTATGGATTATAATATATTGTAAAATATTAACAAAATATTGGTGGAAGATAATATCATTATTATGGTTGACTCTGAGAAGGATTTTAAAAAAAATAAGTGAAATTTCATTTAGAAAATCCTTCATAAATTCAACAACTTTGAATGGTTATGTTTACTTGTTTTTAATTATTTTCTTCTTATTGGTTTTAGGTTTCCCTTATGAGTAGATAGTTTAGATTCATCAATTAAATGTGAGGACTATGATGAGGAGATACAATGTCTCCTGACCTCTCGGATAATGACCACCATGACTTCAGATGGAATATTTAAGAGGGAATTAAAATTGTGGCAGTAAACCTGTTCTGGGTCCATTATGAGGTCCCTGACATCTCCTAAATCATTTTTATAGATTATTTGAGGATTTTATTTAATGGAAAATAATAATCTGTCAAATACTTTAAGAATATTATTTTTAATTTCAACCATAATAGATTCTAAAATTCCAATGTTTACCAAATTAATATTTACACCTCTTTGAAATTATCTTATAGTAGAACTCAAGTTATTGAAAGAATTATAGTATTTAAATAATCAAAATACTCTAGAATACTTGGGTTTTTCCCTTTAAAATGGAAGGATTGTGATTTTTTACTTTGATGACATGATTAATGATATCTTAGGAGTAACCAAAAACTGGAAAAATTGGTTCTTATATTTTAGAGGAGGGTCATTTCTCACTAATATTTTCCTCTCATTAATCTTGGGTGACATTCAACTAGTCATCAAGGTACTTAAAATAGTCATCAAAATAATTGATATTTTTTCATTCTTCCTTTTGGATTCATATATTGTGGGGCTATGACATTGGTCTCGTAGGAAAAATTTGGCCAGATCATTACAATAAAGAGTGGTCAATACTTGAATCCATGTAGATTCTATGTAGTACATAAGAAAACCTAACTTAATATTACATCACATGACACACTCTTTGGGATCACTAATCTAGGATGATGTACTAGAATATTATGAATTTAATCAATTCTATATGTTCATATCCATACATGATTTAGTGTAACATAATGGGTTTCATCCAATTCCTATTGGAAAACTCATGATTCATTATTGATAGGGAATACATAACTTTTTTCAGGTCAACTAGGTTGGAAAACCTCTTTACATAATTGGATACCCCTACCCTGATATTCTCTTTACATTGTAAATACAAAACTCAAATTCTATTGATATAGTTCTTGATGAGGACCAAAAAAATGAAATTAAGATAAATTGAAAATAGGATTAAAAAAACATAAATTCTTTTGATGTATCAGTAATTATTCTTCTCATTTTGTAAAATTTGGATTGAATTCAAAGTGAAGTAGAGGAAATCATTTTAGTGTTTAGGTCCTTGATATGAATCTTGTATAGTGAACATGTAAATAAATGTAATAATCTAACCACATCATCATTGCTCAGGTTCAAATTCACATAGTTTGTTTTCTTATCAGTAACATCCATTATCTTAAAATGAATAGAGGTCCTTTAAGAAGGCCAGTGACACACCAAAGGGTTTCAAAAATGTTAAAATTTTATTAGTAACCAAAATTAGTTCTTCATGCTTGGCTAAATTATTTTACAACCCAAAAAATATAATATACCAAAATGCATATTTACCATTCACATTATCATAGGTTGGTGATGAAGATTAATGTACAAAGTGTAAAGCCGATCATCTTCCATTTCCAATTATGTGTGCATGTGCATGTGAAATGACAAAAGAGTTTGCTTATACCCAAAAAAAATTTTAAGAGAATAATTCCTAAAATATTTCATTTCCATGATTTAAATACCAAAAAATTATCATTACCATTATTAAAATTTCCTGCTAAAGAGGTCTTTTGATGAAAAAGTGTCTAGACCATACAAATGAAATTTAATGAGAAAATTTATCAATGAGTCTACGATAATGTGTGACTGCAACATGAAATGGGAAATTTGAGTTGTGTAGAGATATGTCACATGATATTTGTAGGTGTTATTCAATAAGTAAAGGTTTGGGTGTCTGTACACTTGAGGGATTACCCCAAAGTATATTTTTTATGAGTTTATTGGGGAAATTTTAACTTATGAGTTGTATAAGTGAAATTATATGTGAAGAATAGAAAAATTATATACCCTATCCCACTTAATGTAGATGTATCACCCCCAACCTTTTCTTCCACCTAAATAGTGATCAGGTCTAGTTGACCACTAGGCCATAGGTGCGCCTCCCCATACGCCAAAGGCTACCAACTAGCAGTGAGGGTGTAAAGATGTGATAGTGGAGAGACCATGCCCTATGGTGATGATAATAATAATGGTCTATAAAAATATAACACAGAAGAAGAAAATACCATAAAACATCAATGCCAGAAACCTGACATATTAGAAGCACAAACAGATAGGGTAAATAATAATCAACAAGCTCAACAATAGTATTTTTAGAATAAAATACCTTTTTTAGATACTAAAAAACATGATACCATTTCTAAAACATGCATAAAAGTTAGTTCATACAATACAATAAGTAAAAAAGGGTCTCCTAAGTCCAACCTTGGTACATGCATATAATAAGAATGTTGGTACAAAATAAAACTCAAAAGATAAACTCCAACTGATATAGGAACCTACAAGGTCCCTTTCCATCCATCCCATACTAAAGGTCTGACATGATATCAAAGGTCCATCTCTTGAGCCCAAACCTTTACCTAGTCACAAAATCATAAATTCTATATGCGTTCTGAAGGGCCCATATAGGGTATGAGAATAAATATTAGTAGTCCACCAGTGATGTGTGCATATCAAACATCTATGATAAAGTAGGTGTATCTAAAAATAAGTAAAAAGGTACTACATACATGCATAAAATAATTCTAGCTTCCCTTGTACTCAGTAGACACAACGAAGCGATCACCTTCTTTGGCCATTGCCAGTATAACTATAGTGTTGAGGATCCTTATCATAAATCATAAGGAATATTTTAATGAGAATAAGCCCTGGTGAACCCTCAAATTCCACATCTAAAAGAATCACCTTGAACCTCATGCCATCAACCATGTACCAGTGTCCAAAGGTAACACCAAAATAATGAAAACCTGGTCCCTTAGACCCCTTTTTAAAAGTTCCCCTCAGCTCTAAGCCCAACGTCCTGAGGCATAGCGATGTATGTCCTCCAAATAATAACATTGTCGACTCAAAAACCAATGTCTCTAGGAATGATGATATATTTCCTCTCAAATAATCTCAACCCAACGGCCTCAATAAATGGTGAGCCTCGCCCCCCAACTGATGATCTCAACACCATCAATTGATGGCTCCTCACTATCCACATGGATTTTTATGGAAATCACCCCCAACATCACAGATGGTCAACACCATCCTAAGTCGTAACTAACAGAGGCCTCTACCCACACAACTGGTAACCACAACCATATCATCAGAGTCCTATCTATGTTCACATGACTCCAATGGTGTTTTGACCAATTATGGTGAGTAGAAATCACCAAAAAATTACCTAATCCAAATAATCCTAACACCTCATTCCCCTACGACCATGTCACTCATCCTGATGATCAACACCATCTCAAATCACACGGGTCATGCCTGTAACCTCATGACCTCGTCGCCTCAATCTGGTGACCATGTCACCCTACCAGATATCAACATCACTCATAGAATTTGTACCTATCCTAACCTAACAAACTATGTCGCCTCATACATATGGTTAACACCATCTCATTCTTTAGGCCACTCTTATCACATTCCCATAGAACTCATCATATTTAATATAAAAATTTAATTTAATAAAATAAACACCCCAACCTATTCTTACCAAGGTATAAATCCTCTCACCATGTCTAAACCATTTTATTCTAGGATTATAATTCCCATAGACATATCATGTGATCAATTTAATAATAATAATACAAGCATTAAATTAGTAGGGTTTCTCTCAAACAACCCAACAACGAGCTCAAGAACACAACCCAAAAATATAAGAAAAATCAAAGATAAAGAAAGGAAACACCTACATCATACTAGTATATTATCTCTCATCAAATATCATCCTCTAACTTGAGATGAAATGAAAGAAATAAATGTTTTATAAGAGCTCCCAGAAAATAGGGTAAAACGGATCACATTGATTTAGCACACTGTGTGGTGAGAGAAAATAAGAAGAGAAGAAATAGAATTTGAGAGCTTACTACTATGCTTCCAACAAGATATATGGATCTCATATCGGAAATCAGATGGAAAAGAAAGAAACAAACCTAAGGTTTACGGGTAGAGGTGTGTGAGATCCTAGGTTCTTCCCTATTCTATCCATGAAGGAGAAGAAATGAAGGGGTTGATTCCCCCCTACTCCTCTTTTTAAAAAAAAACATCCCCTACAGCTTACATTGAATGTAAATTATATATGTAGTGTATTGGTTTCATAACGTGTAACCCAGTTACATGTCATGAATTCCTTGGGTACACCCACTGATCCTTCATACCCAATTTCACATCGTGTAAATTACTTACATGTCATGTAAGTGTTACACGACATATATTTCTAATTGCAACAATTTTGATTAGCCCAGGCCCTCCGACCTTCCTCTAGTGTTCACTCAGACACTTAAGAAATCCATTGGAACATATACCACACCTAAAACAATGTCTTGGGTCAAAACAACTCTCAGGGAGAGGGTTTAAAGATCAAGAAAAAGGGTTGTCCTAACCACCAAACTCAAAAGTTCCAATTTAACTGAAAAACAACCCATTACAAAAACCAGGATGTTACAATCTCCCCACCTTAACATAGTTCATACCTAAGCTATAAATCATTACCCTGATATGTTACCAAACATACCCATCTAATAAATATTAACTCATTCTATCCCGATAAAAAAATCATAGGTAAACTCTCTCAAGGTGCTCCCCACCTTAGGAATTACCCACCCTGGTCGCTTTCTGGCCCAAAACTCACATAAAATAATGGTCCACTATTGATACATGGACTCAAAATTCCTCCTATGATGCATTTTCACTTCTACACCTCATCAGGTTCTCAAATCATACCCATTTCACACCTGAAATCCATCATGTACCACATTGCATCGATGCCCACCTCATGTCCATGTCATACATGGAACCTATGAGGTCTTGCATCTCATCAGATTCCCAAAACTACTTGTGCCATATAGCACACTCATAAATCCCTCATCTCCTCAAATGTCCACAATCAATCCCAGTTCCATACACCTCAAACAAAACTTATATCACATTGATGCCCAGATGCCAATGCACCTCATATAATCTATGCATCCATCAATGCTCATAATAAATCTTGGTTTCTCGCACCTCATATATATATATATATATATATATATATATATATATCATGAATTTGAGATGATTCCAACCTCCTAACTAGCACTTGGTTGGTCTTAAAAATATATCTCATGCACCTCGTGCACCTAAAACCAGGAATGACATAAAAAAGGTCAAGCCAAACCCGATCACTCCCATGGTGTACCTCTAATTGTCATCAGTTCCCTAACCTTATATATACCAAGAATCTCCACTACATGCACCTGGACAAAAGATTGACTACCTAATGCATGTCCTCCCTATAGTGATGTACCAGCCACCAGTCACTAACCCCACTATCTCCACCATAACCTTCTCATACAGCTGAATCCCAGCTACCAGCTCCTAGAACTACTCCTAGTTTGACCCTATATGCCTGAGTCTGCCTTGATCTCTAGCTACCAACTATACAAGAAGTCTTCCTATAGAACATCTCATGATGTCCAACATATCTTCATGCTGGAACTCCTTTGGTGCCCAATCACACTGCATTATCACATGTCTCAGCTGCCCACACTGGAAGCGCACCATCAAAGACCCACTCCTCGATGGTATTCTCAAGTCTCTGGCCTGAATTCCTAGCTAAGACTTCTCATGTCCTTACTTCTTGATACCTAAATCATCACCACTTTAATCACGTAATGTCATCACCCATCACAAATATGAATAGTATGTCAAATTTCCATCATCTATTAGTGCCTGATTTATCACCTCTAAGAATGAGGCAAACCTGAATATGTTTACCTGCACTCAGATGGCATTTCGTAAACCATACTCAAAACAACTCACCCTCGAGGTTTCATCACCCACTATACTTGGTTTGAAATGAGACTTGTCTATGAAAATACCAGTATAGTCTATGAAAAACATGTCTCTCTATTAAAGTTTCAAGAAATCCAAAGCTCTTTCCACCCTCATCATCATAGGAAAGAAGTGCTCAAAGAACCTGGCCTCAAAATGTATCCAAGATAGTCCCTTGTGTCTGATCTCCAAAACTTGTACATCCCACTAGTGATTTTTTGTCCCACTAAGCATGTAGGTAGCTAGTTTCACCCTCTGAGTTGGGGTGTCTCAAGCAACTCGAAGATGGTATACACTGACTATATCTAATTCTTGACCTCTTGTAGTCCACCCTCACCCTGAAATAGCGATGGTTGATGTGACTGAAACTCTCAAGTCAGGTATTCCATTGATATCTAAACTCCCTGAGATCCCCGGTCAATCCCTTGGATGACATGAATCAAGCTCGCCCTAAGATGCTCATCAATCCATGTCCAAAAAGCTACCAAATCTTGTGACTATCCTTACTATACTAGATCCTATACCTATGCTTATATCTACAACTCATGTTCATCCTGACCCTCTGGGGCCTCATATCGACCATTACAGGTATCAACATGTGCATGCTCCTAAGGCACTAAATCAATACCCTCCTAATGATCCAGCATTTCCATCTAGGAAGAATCCCATTGAATACCAATACCATTTTCAGACATCCATAATAACATATATATAACACAGATAAGGAAATTTGTAAGAGTCAATGTAATCTCACCACCCATACACTCCACCATCGCAACCATTTCACATGAAATCTAGACTCATAGACCCTTACCTACCTAGATAAGAGCTAGGTATCACATATAAATCTAGCCTCATGGACCCTTTCCTTTCCATAATAGGATCATATGTCACATGTAATCTGAGTTAGCTGAATAAAATGCCACCAAAGAGAATCTATGCTGGAAAACAATTTTTAGCTTCCTTTATGGACACTATAAACAAAACACGCCCCCCCCCCATCATCATCCATACCTACTCATATAATATCCAATCCCATAAATATATATCACATATCACATAGCATCACACACAAATTTCATTAGAACCACATACTTGGGCTGGTCAAGTAGAATGCCACCAAAAAAGAGGCTATGTAGGAAAACATTGTTTAGCTTCTTTTGATGACACTTTAAGAAACCCAAACCTTCACATCACAATCCAGGATCATAATGAAAATCACAATTAATTAATCATAGCACATTTATATATATAATTCATCTTATGTGCCTATTGAGAAATCATAAAAAATCATCCCTTTCAATACCAAGCCAAGGGCGCATATATCCTCCCTTTCCATACTAGGCCAAGGGTCACATGTCATAATATATAATAATCACACCCAATTTCACCACTTGAGGTGGAAATTATATCAATTATAAAAACAAAGAGTGAAACATCAATTCCTCACCCCTGGAAACTTGGTATGTCCCTCATGCATGGGGATACAGGCACCCAAAAACAAGCTCTCTACCTAATCCTGACTACATCCTAATATCTGTTATACCATAACACAAATATTTAGACCGAAAAAAAGGTAAAATAAATCCCCATTGATACCATTTGTATCACCCCATCCTGTTTTTTCCACCTGAATAGTGCTTAGGGCTGGTTGACCACTTGGCCTTAGGTGCGCCTCCCCATATGCCAAAGTCTACCAACTATCAGTGAGTGTGTAAAGAGTTGATAGTGGAGAGACTATAACCCTTGGTGATGATGATAATAATTGTCTGTATAAATATAAAAATAGTATAATAAAATACCAAAAAACATCTGGAATAGTAACCCATCATAGTAGAAGCACAAATAGACAATAGCTATAATAATCAACAATTTCAAGCACACCATTTTCAGAATAAAATTCCATTTGTAGCTACTAAAAAACATGATACCATTTTTAAAACATGTATACAAGTCAGGTCATACAAGAAAATAAATAGATAGGGTCTCCCATGGATGACCTCAATACATACATATAATAATCATGATGATACAAAAGAAAACTCAAAAGATAAACTCTAACTGATATAGGAACATCCAAGGACCCTTTTCATCTATCCCCTGTTAAAGGTTTGACATGATCACTAAGTTCTATCTCATGAGTCTGAACCCTAACCTTATCATAAAAGCATAAAGTAAACATACATTCTAAAGGAATCATGTGGGGCATGGGAACAAACCTTAGTAGGACACCAGCAATGTGTTTGTATCTTACATCTATGATAAAGAAGGTGTATCTAAAAATAAGTAAAAGGGGTACCTCATACATGAATAAATGAATGATCGCTTCCCTTTTTCTCAACAACCATACAGAAGTGATCACCTGCTTCGAACATTCCTGGTATAATTATAATGGTGAGGATCCTTAACATAAATCCCAAGGCATCATTTTATGAGAATCGTCCTAGGTGAACCCTAATGTCCCACCTCTAAAAGAGTCACTTGGCACCTCATGCCATCAAACGTGTAATAGTTTCTAAAAGGCGCACCCAAATAATGATAATAAGGTCTCTTGAACCCCTGATCTAAAGCTCCCACTGTCTTGAAGCCCAACTTCCTAAGGCATTACAATTTATGTCCTCTAAATAATAACATCGTCAACTCAACAACTAACATCACGATGAATGGTGATATCCATCCTCTCAAAAAATCTTATCCTAATATACTCAATATACATCAAGCTTCATCCCCAAACCAATGGTCTTGAAACCATCAACCAATGGCTCTTCACATCCACGTAGATTTCTACAGTAAGCACCTCAAACCTCACTAATGGTTAACACCATCATAAGTCACAACTAACATATGCCTCTACCCATATGAGTGGTCCACAACACCTCATCATCTTAGTCCTATTTGTGATCACATGACTCTAATGGTGCTTCAACCAATCACAGTGAGTAGAAATCCCCAAAAAGTACCAAAGCCACACATCTCGGCACCTCATTCTCCTAAGATTGTGTATCTCATCCTGATGGTCAACACCATCCCAAATCACTTGGGCCATGCCTGCAACCTGATGACCTTGTCGCCTCAATCCAATGACCATGTCACCCAACCACTGATAAACATCACTCATAGAATACTAGCCTCACCCAACTTGACGAACTATGTCACCTCATCTAGATGGTCAACACTATCTCACTATGCTTGTCACATTTCCATGGATCACATTTAATATAACAATTTAATTAAATAAAATAAACACCTCATCCTAATCTTACCAAGGTCTGAAGCCTATCACGAGGATTAAACCATTGTAGTCTTAAATGAGCATGCCCATATACATATCATGTGATCAATTTAATAATTAATATATAAGCATTAAATTATTAGGGTCTCTCTCGAAAAACCCAATGGAACGCTCAAGAACGCACCCCCAAAACACAAGAAAAATCAAAGAGAAAGATAGAAACCACCTACCATGTACTGGTAGATGATTTCTCATTATATATCGTCCTATAACTCAAGATGAATTGAAATAAATCATCATTTTAGATGAACACCCTAAAAATAGGGTAAAACAACTAGCACTTATTTATCAAACCACATTGAGAGAGTAAAGATGAATAAAATAAAGTGGAGTTGATAGATTACTACTACACTTCCAATGAGATATACGAAGATCAGATCATAGATCATATGGAGAATAACAAAAGAAAACTATGGTAGAGGGGGAGAGGTGTGATATCTCCTAGGTGTTCCCCCTTCTGTCTGCAGAGGAGAAAAATAAATGAGGGGTGTCGAGCCCCCTGCTCCTATTTTTAAAAAAAACATTCCCCAAAACATACATAGAATTTAAATTATACATGTTGTGTATTGGGTTCACAATGTGTGACCTAGTTACATGTTGTGAATTCCTCAGGTAGAACCCTTGATCCTTTATTCCCTACTTCATGTCGTGTAAATGACTTACACGTTGTGTAAGTGTCATGCATCGTGTATTTCTGGCTGCAGGTGTTTTAAACAACCCATTCCATCTGTCCTTCCTATGGTGTTTACCCAAACACCTAATACATCCACCGAAACATAGACCACAACTAAAACAAATTATTAGGTCAAAAAAACTCTCGGAATGAGGTTTCAGAGATCAAGTAAAATGGTTCGCCTGACCACCAAACTCAAAAGTTCAAATTTACCTAGAAAACAACCCGTTCAAAAAACCTGAGACGTTACAGCATACTAGGGTTTATAAAAAATCTTAAAGGATGAGAAGGAACTTGGTTTGGATACAATACAGTATGGAAATATAATATGGAAATTTCAGGTGATTTTTTAACCAAAAATGCATTGATTCAAGTATGATTCAAGTTCTAATTACAATTGAGACCCTCGTTTTTCATTATCATCTTATCACATTCTTTGCCACTAGAAAAGATGATGCTTTGAAAGAGAAAACATGGGATTATGGAATTGATTTTGGTGACCATGATCATCCTATCAAGGCATTTCAATGTAATTTTGGAAGCACGTTTTTTTTATAAGAATTTAAGGGGCCTCTAAATTAGTCCTAGGCAAAGACTCTGGAATTAACAAATGATTATGCATTGGTTAGTTTTTTGTGAAGCTGTACAATAATTCATGTTTTAGGATTGTCTGTTGGGATGGTTTGATCTGTTGTCACTTAGATAATTGGTAGATTGGTTTATGTTTCAATGTAATAAATTCAAAGTAATTTATGTCCTAAGTTCTGGATGAGTGGGCACTCAGTGATTTTCTTCAGGAATTTAAGTGTGAATGTTTTCCATCAACAAAACAAACACAACTTGTTTTTTCAAATTTCTTATTATAGTCTATAAGTGTTGAAAATAACTATTTCAAAATAATGAATCTCAAATTATATTTATTAATATGATATAATCATGAAAAATAAATATAAACATTAATCTTCAGCTACCCAAATTTATCAAGTAATTAATTTCACTTTCCTCCAGTATGAAAATCAATTGGAAAAAAAGTTCCATCTATAGAAAAAATAACATGTCACTATACATATTAACAAGTAAGAGAATATTAGGGCCATGTATATCATGGGTACAAACATTTTCAATATTTTAAATGAAAAAAGATAAATACTTACACATTATATTTTGGCTGCATATTCCTCATTATAGTGAGTTTTTGAGTTCCAAAAAAAACAACACAAGAACATTTAAACATATAAATATTATTTTAAAATATTTATAAAATCAACAACAAATATACCTTTATATGGTTCTTTCTGAGAAACAGTTGTATCTTTTCATAAGTTGTTTAAAAAATACTCTCCATGGATGAAACATCCAAAAACATAACTAAATCACCTACAAGACATTTTGTTAATTTATATTTTTTATCATAAAAATAAATGAATCATACTGGAAATTCTATAATGTGGATATGGAAATAGTAATGAAAATGGTGGAATAAGGTATGGCAGTAGGTCATCTATCAATTTATCTATCTATCTAGTTATATTTTTAGCACCAGTTGGACAATATAAATGAAAGAGGGACAATAAACTAAAAAAGCATAACATCCTGATATAATATTAGATAAAGCATAGTGTGTGATGAATTTGATGATGTCCATTCTTGTATCCTTTAGTTTATATTTCTACATCAAGTTAATAAAATGGAAAAGTATAAAAAGATGATTGGTGCTTAAAAGTATAGAGGTTAGACACAAATAACTGGAGTGGATTTAGAGAATCATGAAATTAGTAACCAAAAATCACTAGGAATGTAAATAAAAACAAAAACTAGAAAACTAGTTTCATTTGAATTTCATTGAAACTGTGACTGATTTCCAATTCAAACGCTTAAATCCCATGACTTCAAAGGATTAAAACATGGATAGAAAAAGTGAATTCATTGTAAGAGGCTTAATCATCAACTGATTGAATGAGAAATGGGTTTATGTTCAGTTACTCCTAATACTTAATGTTTTTAGTTATAAGTGGAAAAATCAATCAAGCATCAGTAGAAATGGGGTGTAGATGATGTTGAAAAATTGAGGGGGGTGTGGTTGTGGGTGTAAGAAATAGTGATGAACCATATCAGTCAGTGCAAGCAGAGATCATTGGTCTGGGGGACGACATTAATGGGAGTCGACGATGTGGGGAGAGGGGAGTCATGAGGTTTGTGTGAGGTTGGAGGAGGGAATGTGTTCATCAATTTATTTTGAGGGATCGATTATTGAATTATATTTATTTATTCAATTCCATTATTTTGAAATGTATTTAAAATATAATTTTAATTATATTTCAAATATAATATATATTGGATCAAATTTGTAATTTATTCCAAATATTTACAATATTCCCTTGTTAATAACAAAATAATTTTATGTGATTAAATTAGAATTTAGTCTTACAATCATTTTTATTTTTGTTAATAAAAATATATGTTTTCTAGTAAACAGTTAACTAATAGTTGAAAATAATCTTATTGTTAAATTATTTGTTTATAGTGAATAAATAATGGCTACAAATTTGTATGTTGAAGAAAATTATTGGTAATAATTATTAATAATTACATATTGATTTGTTGGTAAAAAAACCCTTGGTGTTAATATGAGAAAGTAACAAATTTAATCATTGGTAATGTTTTTTTTTTGTATTAAACAATTAATACCAATAGATATATGTGTTGGTAAAAATAAATGTAGGTATTTAAATTTAATATCAACAAAACTTAATATTTGTTGGAATTGTTCATTTTTACAACATATATAATATCTTTCACTGGATTTATGTTGGTAAAATTCATTTTTTTAGTAGTTATGCAAGGAAATTGTTACAAAATGGTACCATAACAATTATATACCTATGATCATGTAAAAACCTTGCAGATCTATTTACAAAATCAATTTCGACATAGATTATTCATAAAAATAATAAAGAGATAGGGTTAAAACCCATATAATAAATCATTTTTGTATTAGAAACCCAACAGTTCCTTTACGTAGATTGTAATTGAAGTGTTTAATGTATAAAAATTACTAAGATGATTATTGATATTGACTATTATAGCTCGAACTACTTGGTGTGAATATCGTCTATTATGATTTGAGGTTGGTTTATAATATCTTAACTAAATATTAATACTTGATGAGTTATGTGTTTTAATAATAGAAACACGTTGTAATATTTTCCCTATGTGAACTTAGAAGTAGTGTCACTTCTTAGAGAGGTTAATGGGTTTACTCCTTTGAGAGTTCATCACAAGGAAGCACAAGGTCATAAAAGTGCTACAAAATGAGATATTGGATGGAAAGATCATTTTATGTATGATATATCCAGTTTATCTTAAATATTAACAAGTTTAATGTTTCTAAAACTAGTAAATCTGATAGTATTTTGAAATATTAATACTGATTAAAGGTTTAAATCAAAAGATACCTTTATTATTTATCTCTGGAGAGTTAATATTTATGAATAAAATTGGGGATTGTTATAATTTTATTCATACAAAATAAAAAATAAAAATGTTTTGGTGGGACCCACATTATTTAAAGCTGTGGATTGATGAAGTGGACAAAAGATTTGTGAAATCCCACATTGGGAATGAGGTAAAAGTATTCAGGCTCATACCTTAAAATGAATATGTCAAAATGCTTTTGAAAGTTTTTAAAATATATATTTTTAGTAAAATGTTTTATTATATATATATATAAAGAAAACAAAAAAATAAAAAGAAGATAAAATAAAATATTTTTAAAAAAAATGACTAATGACGAGATTAGTCATGACAATTGAATTTCAAAATTCAAAATCCGATTGATTTTCCCTCCAAAAGTTGTCTTATTTCGATCGAATCAAAATGACTGTTGATCGAAACAGTGAGATAGAATTGATGTGAATCATACCAGTTTTGATCAATAGATAAACGGAATATCGAGATCGTTTTATGTGAATCTCTCCTTGATCTGAAATTCTTCGGAAATATTCTTTCAACATCGTCATTGCGGGGTAGTTGGAATTTGTTGTTTGACATTCTCAACATTTTGGTGAAATGCTCGAGGGAAATTTCCAATGATAACTCATACACAAACTGTAACATCCCAAGGTTTTCTAAAAATAAATTGAAAATGCTTGAAATTTTGTTTAAGGTATATATTTATAAGTATCCTTTAAACATAATTTTATTTCTTCTATGTTTTGAATTTCAAGAAACTATCATCTACAATTGTGTTCAGTATGTTATTTCGAGTCTGATGGAACAAACTTGTTTTTTTGGTGAATAGTAACATGCCCTTATGAATAGTAATATGAATAGTAATATGAATAGTAATATGACCTCATGAATAGTAAATAATATTATTATTTTATTTTCCCATGGCAATAGGATAATGGGATCTTAATTAATTTTCCAATGTCACATAAAACTAATTGCACTTCAATTTTGTTATTTTTCGAATTAACTGTGACCTTATTTTAAAATTAAATTAATAATATTTAGAAAATTATTTTTGAAAAATGGAGTTCATTTTTGAATTCTACACGTCGAAAAATGGTTGGGGTAAATTTTTGGTATTTTTCTGAAACTCTTGAATTTTCGGTGAATAGTGAAATACGGTAAAATACCGTATAATCAATTTATCAGTAAAAATGCACTATTAATGACATCATAAGTGATGCAAGGCCACTTGCTTCGAAATCACATGATATTTTCACTAATTAAGGCCACTTGATTTGAGATTATTCATAGTCTTGATAAAAATATTATAATAATAATTAAAATAATCTAAAATACCTCCCCTCCTCCACTATAAATACCACCCTCACTCCCCTCTTCCTCCCACACCTCTCAAGCCTTGAGCATTGTCTAATTTCTGCCAAATTCCCTCCTCAATATTCTTCCCCACGTCCTAGAGCTGCTGGTCTCACCAAAAGACCAAAATCAAAGCCCTTAAGAAGGATCTCAAGGAGAAGAGATCAAGAGGTAAACATCCTCTTTCATTTTCATTCTTTCCATCCATTTTATGTTATTCTCTTCCTTTTCCTTTGTCTTTTGTTGGGATATTTCATTAAATATTTTCCCTTACAGTCCAAATTTTTTATGATTGATGAGATATTCCATTCCTCTCATCAATCTTGTTTTTATGAAATTTTTAGAGGCGCCGTTAGGCTGCCGAATTTTTTTGTAAGAAATTTCTCATGTTTTCTTTATTTCATGATTCCTTCCACTTCTTTCTTCACCCCCTCTTATCCAAGAGGCATGAAATCTCCAGAATCATGTATATTCTGGATGTTTTCATGTTTATGGAAAATTACAAATCATTATTCCTCTCCTCTTTCACTTATTTAAAGAATCAAAAAACATTGTCCATTTGTGTCGAATTACCGATATCGTGGACGATGTATTTTCAATTTCCATTAATTATTTCAAGTCTGGTCATGAAACCATTTATATGGTTGAACCAGGTTATAATACATGTTTTATGAATCATATAAGGTTCTGTAATTCTTTTGTACTCATGATTCAAACTTATAAGACTAAATGAAATTGTAATTATCAAAGAACCACTTAAATTATCTAAACGAACATAATTAATGTTTTAACTTATAAATCATCATCATATAAGGAACCAAAGTGATGAATGGTATAATTTATGGTACTGGAGTTATGTAACTAATACTCCATTCCAATTCTGGAGTTTCACTTCCAATCAACAAGAACGATTCATCATGAACCGATCGTGAAAATCACAAAAGACCTCACCCAAAATAATGCAAGGAACAAAATATTAACAAATAAGGGGTGAAATGAGGTTATGAAATGACCATATAAGATGTTATAAACATGAACACATTTCTTTAAAATCCTATTAACACTCCTTTAATCATTATACAGGAGGTTCAAACAATTTTGAAGTAGGACAAGCCCAAGGTAAGGGAATTCTTAACCCGATTTCCATTCTTTGGGTTAACCTTCTACTTTATAATTTATGTGCTATTTAAATTGTTTGTGTGATGGGTTCTGTTTATATTATGTTTAATTATGTGTATTTATAGAGTATATACATATTCCATCCACTCAATTAAGTCTCACTTCAAGTATATGATGTTTATAAGGGACTTTTCTTCTAAAATCCTCTTTTAAAATTCTGTTTTATAATATTCAAAGGCAATGTTTTTATGCTATTATTTATGTTGAATGATTATGTTTTGGCTATTGGGCATTGTTTATGATGAAGGGTGGGACCTATATTTCCCTCCAATGCATTGGGTATGAGTAAGTTGGAGGTCGGCCGTATGGTTACTCCAAGTGTAACTGTGATGGTTACACAAAGTAAGGTAGCCATGAGGGTTACAAATTTTAAGGTAGCCAAGATGGTTACAAGATTATGTAAGTAATGCCCCAATATACCTTTATGATTATAATTATGTTTGTATGGATCTTTTGTAAATCTCATGTTATGCTAAGTAAGATTTTATGGGTGTAAATCATGTATTTTGAAAATGTTTCCATATGTCTTGTGTATTCATGGACTAATGAGATTTTTTCCTTCTTTTTCATACCTTACTGAGCTTTTGTGCTCATCCCAAGTTTTTAAATGATTTTTCACAGGTTAATGGATGAATAATACAAGGAAGGAAGACATGTTAAATGTTGAAGAATTGTCAAGGAGTCTTGTTTTATGTTTTAATGTTTTATATTCTGAGGAAAATGGAAACTGATTTTATGGTATCCACTATGTAACAATGTGTAATGTTATGAATATTTTGTCTTAATTCTCTAAAGCTCTAAACTTGAAAAGATCCTCAATGTAAAATGAAGTGTTTTCTTGAATAAATTCAAGATTATGTATGAAATAAGTGTGGGTCCTTATAGTTGGTATCAGAGGATGGTTTAGATGACTTTAGGGGTTAAGGTGATGCTAAAACCATAAATAATTCTCACCCTATGTTTAATTTGTTATAGCATTTAAAGATTACCATGTTGCTTCATCTAAGAAATGTTTGTTTAGAATGGTTGTCTGCAGAAGCAACATGGATGCTGAAGAGGATAGGCACCGACAGAATGACATCCTTCCTGATCAACAGCCCGGAATGGTAGGGATTGGAACCGAGCAGTTTGTGACAGTAATGGCTCAGCTAACACAGGCAATAAATGGTGGTGGCATCCATGCAAGAGGACAAATAGATGTACCCCAACGGAACATGACAGTGGTGGAACATTTTATGAGACAACATCCTCCTGCATTCAGTGGATCTTCTGACCCAGTGGCAGCAGAAGGATGGATTAAGGCCCTTGAAAAGATATTTGATGTTATGGGATGTTCAGACAATCAAAAGGTAAGTCTTGCCATTTATCGTTTTGAAGGGGAAGCTGATCAGTGGTGGTCAATGGTAAGGAATATCAGGGGTAGAGAGGATTTTGATGCCTTAGTATGGGATGAATTTAAAAGTCTTTTTCTTGAAAAATATTTTCCTAAGGTGGTGCGACTTAGAATGGAGAAACAATTCCTTGAACTGAAACAAAAGGAGGAAGATTCAGTGGCTATGTATGAGGCGAACTTCACCCGACTGGCGAGGTATGCTCCGAATCTTATTCTGGATCTCGATAGCAAAATCAACCGCTTTTACTCAGGATTGAAGCCGAGGTATCGAAGGGCGTTGGCCTCCCGTGAATTCAAAAGTTATGAGAAACTTGTCCGATGTGCTGAGAGGGTAGAGATGGAGTTTGCTGACGATCACATGCAATTTGGAAACAAAGAGAAGAAGAGGTCAAATTGGAAAGCAATGGGTAAGAATCAACCAATGAAATCTGATGGTAAGAAAATACAGTTTCCAGTTTGTGAAAAGTGTGGCAAGAAGCACCCTGGGGAATGTCTTATCAAAACTGGGAAGTGTTTTAAATGTGGTAAGTTTGGACATATGGCCCGAGATTGCAATGAAAATGATCTAAAGACTAATCCTGATAAGCAAACTATAAAGTGTTTTAAATGTGGTGAGATGGGTCACTATGCAAATGCCTGTCCAAAGAGGGATCCAAATGATGCAAAGAAGCCAGACTACAAGCAGAAAGGTGTAGTGAGATCCTTTGCGACTACGTCAGCAGATGTTGGGCCATCCAATGAAGTTGTATCAGGTACTTTGTTTGTTCACTCAGATATTGCTAAAGTTTTGTTTGATACGGGGTCTACACATTCCTTCATCTCTGAGAAATTTTCTAGTAAATTGGAAATATCACCTCAACAAATGATACCCGAACTTGTTGTTAAAACACCAGGGGGAAATGTTATAGCAAAGAGGAATTATAAGAATATTTCTATTGTGGTATGTGGAAAGACTTTACCTGCAAACCTTGTTGTTTTACCCTTAGTCGAGTTTGAAGTTATTCTGGGGATGGACTGGCTTTCTGGTTATCATGCTAAGATTGACTGTAGAGCTAAAGAAGTTGTTTTTCAGAAAGAGTTTCAGTTTGTATACAAGAATGAACCCATACAATTGATAACATATCAAGAAGCTGAGAAACTACTGAAAGATGGAAATGAAAGTTATCTAGCTCATATTGTTGAAAACAAGGGAACTATTCAAATCAATGATGTGCCAGTAGTAAATGAATACCTTGATGTTTTTCCTGAGGAGTTACCCAGTGTCATACCTAAACGAGAAGTTGAATTCACAATTGACTTAGTTCCTGATGCTAAGCCAATTTCAAAACCCCCATATCGTATGGCTCCAATAGAACTTCTTGAATTGAAAAATCAGTTGCAGGATTTGCTTGTCAAAGGTTTCATTCGTCCCAGTACTTCACCATGGGGAGCTCCTGTTTTGTTTGTTAAAAAGAAAGATGGTTCCATGAGACTTTTCATTGATTATAGAGCTTTGAATAACATCACTGTTAAAAACAAGTATCCTTTGCCTCATATTGATGACTTGTTTGATCAGCTCCAGGGAGCTCAGTACTTTTCCAAGATTGACTTGAGATCCGGATACCATCAGCTGAAGGTGAAGGAGGATGACATCCCGAAAACAGCCTTTCGTACTAGATATGGGCATTATGAATTTGTTGTTATGCCATTTGGGTTAACTAATGCACCTGCTGTATTCATGAATCTTATGAATAGAGTATTTCATGAGTTCTTGGATAAGTTTGTGGTGGTATTTATTGATGACATTCTGGTTTTTTCTAAAAATAAAGAGGAGCATGAAAAACATCTAAGGGTTGTTTTACAAACTTTAAAAGAAAAGAAACTATATGGAAAATTCAGCAAGTGTGATTTTTGGTTGCAACAGATTTCTTTTCTTGGGCACATTGTAAATAAGGATGGAATAACAGTTGATCCTGCCAAAACAAAAGTAGTTGATGAATGGTCAAGACCCACAAATGTTACAGAGATTCGTAGTTTTCTGGGCTTAGCAAGTTATTACCGACGCTTTGTTAAGAACTTTGCACGGTTATCTAGCCCAATAACTAAGTTAACACGGAAAGGGGTTAAATTTGTTTGGACAGAGGAATGTGATGTTTGTTTTCAGGAACTAAAGAAGAGATTGGTGAATGCTCCAGTTTTGGCCTTACCTTCCCAGAATGGTGAGTTTGTCATCTACAGTGATGCTTCTTTGAAGGGACTTGGTTGTGTTTTGATGCAGAATGATCAGGTAATTGCCTATGCCTCGAGAAAACTTAAACCTCATGAGCTGAATTATCCCACACATGATTTGGAATTGGCAGCTGTGGTTTTTGCTTTGAAAATATGGAGGCATCATCTATACGGAACCAAATGCCAAATATATACTGACCATAAAAGTCTTAAGTATATATTCACTCAGAAGGAATTAAACATGAGGCAGAGAAGATGGCTAGAACTGATAAAGGATTATGACTGCACGATTAATTACCATCCTGGAAAAGCAAACAAAGTAGCGGATGCCTTAAGTCGGAAAAATCATGCATCATTAACCATGCTACGTTTGGAACGTGATCCCTTGATTAATGATTTGATAAATTTTGGCTTGGAAGTTGTTGGTGCAGGGAATATATCTGTTTTGTTTCAGGTTTCAGTGCAGTCTTCGTTGTCAGACAGAATTATGAAAGCGCAGAGGGAAGACTGTGAGCTACAGAAAAAGGTAGAATTGGTTAAAATGGGTAAGTTTCCAGAATTTAATCTTGATAAAGATTGTGTTTTAAGGTTTGGAAAAAGGTTGTGTGTGCCTTGTGATTCCCAGCTGAAGAAAGAATTGTTGTGTGAAGCTCATAGTTCTCCATTTTCTGTTCATCCTGGAAGTACTAAGATGTACAGAGACCTTCGAGAGTATTACTGGTGGAATGGGATGAAAAGAGATATTGCTGATTTTACAATGAAATGTTTGACATGTCAGCAGGTTAAAGCAGAGCGACAGTTACCGAAGGGGATGCTTCAGCCTTTGCCGGTGCCAGAATGGAAATGGGAGAATATATCCATGGATTTTGTGGTGGGACTACCAAAGACTTCTCGAGGTAACAATGCGATATGGGTTATTGTTGATCGGCTAACAAAGTCTGCTCATTTTCTTTCTATTCGAGATACAATGACATTAGATCAGCTTTCTCGATTGTACCTCAAAGAGATTGTCAGGTTACATGGAGTTCCTCTTTCCATTGTGTCTGACCGAGATCCCAGGTTCACTTCTAAATTTTGGAAGGGACTTCAGAAGTCTTTGGGCACAGAGTTGAATTTCAGTACAGCTTTTCATCCTCAACCAGATGGGAAGTCAGAGCGAACGATTCAAACTTTGGAGGATATGCTTCGAGCTTGTTCAATGGACTATCAGGGAAGTTGGGATCAGCATCTTTCATTAGTTGAGTTTTCTTATAATAACAGTTTCCATTCCAGTATTCAGATGGCACCTTTTGAGGCCTTGTATGGAAAGCGGTGTCGGACTCCTGCGTTTTGGGATGAAGTCGGTGAAAGAAAGTTGATGGGGCCAGAATTAGTAGAAGAAGTAGCTGAGAAAGTGAGGATGATCCAGCAACACATGAGGATAGCTCAAAGCAGGCAGAAAAGTTATGCAGATAACAGAAGGAAAGACTTCTCTTTCAAGGTAGGTGACCATGTTTTCCTTAAAATATCTCCTTGGAAAAGTGTGATGCGTTTCGGTAAGAAAGGGAAACTAAGTCCACGGTTCATCGGTCCTTTTGAAATCTTGGATAAAGTTGGAACAGTTGCGTACCGCGTAGCTTTGCCTCCGAGCTTGTTTCAGGTACACAATGTTTTTCATGTTTCGATGTTGAGAAAGTATGTTCCAGATTCATCACATGTCTTGAGGCCGGAAGAAGTTCAGCTAGCAGAGAACCTTTCTTATGAAGAAAAACCGGTTCAGATTCTTGATCGAAGAGAACAGGTATTGCGGAATAAGGTAATCCACCAGGTAAAGGTTTTGTGGAGAAACCACATGGTTGAAGAAGCAACATGGGAGTCTGAAAATGCTATGAGGGAAAAATACCCTCAGTTGTTTAATAAGTAAATAAAATTGCGAGGACGCAATTTCAAGAAGGTGGGGATAATGTAACATCCCAAGGTTTTCTAAAAATAAATTGAAAATGCTTGAAATTTTGTTTAAGGTATATATTTATAAGTATCCTTTAAACATAATTTTATTTCTTCTATGTTTTGAATTTCAAGAAACTATCATCTACAATTGTGTTCAGTATGTTATTTCGAGTCTGATGGAACAAACTTGTTTTTTTGGTGAATAGTAACATGCCCTTATGAATAGTAATATGAATAGTAATATGAATAGTAATATGACCTCATGAATAGTAAATAATATTATTATTTTATTTTCCCATGGCAATAGGATAATGGGATCTTAATTAATTTTCCAATGTCACATAAAACTAATTGCACTTCAATTTTGTTATTTTTCGAATTAACTGTGACCTTATTTTAAAATTAAATTAATAATATTTAGAAAATTATTTTTGAAAAATGGAGTTCATTTTTGAATTCTACACGTCGAAAAATGGTTGGGGTAAATTTTTGGTATTTTTCTGAAACTCTTGAATTTTCGGTGAATAGTGAAATACGGTAAAATACCGTATAATCAATTTATCAGTAAAAATGCACTATTAATGACATCATAAGTGATGCAAGGCCACTTGCTTCGAAATCACATGATATTTTCACTAATTAAGGCCACTTGATTTGAGATTATTCATAGTCTTGATAAAAATATTATAATAATAATTAAAATAATCTAAAATACCTCCCCTCCTCCACTATAAATACCACCCTCACTCCCCTCTTCCTCCCACACCTCTCAAGCCTTGAGCATTGTCTAATTTCTGCCAAATTCCCTCCTCAATATTCTTCCCCACGTCCTAGAGCTGCTGGTCTCACCAAAAGACCAAAATCAAAGCCCTTAAGAAGGATCTCAAGGAGAAGAGATCAAGAGGTAAACATCCTCTTTCATTTTCATTCTTTCCATCCATTTTATGTTATTCTCTTCCTTTTCCTTTGTCTTTTGTTGGGATATTTCATTAAATATTTTCCCTTACAGTCCAAATTTTTTATGATTGATGAGATATTCCATTCCTCTCATCAATCTTGTTTTTATGAAATTTTTAGAGGCGCCGTTAGGCTGCCGAATTTTTTTGTAAGAAATTTCTCATGTTTTCTTTATTTCATGATTCCTTCCACTTCTTTCTTCACCCCCTCTTATCCAAGAGGCATGAAATCTCCAGAATCATGTATATTCTGGATGTTTTCATGTTTATGGAAAATTACAAATCATTATTCCTCTCCTCTTTCACTTATTTAAAGAATCAAAAAACATTGTCCATTTGTGTCGAATTACCGATATCGTGGACGATGTATTTTCAATTTCCATTAATTATTTCAAGTCTGGTCATGAAACCATTTATATGGTTGAACCAGGTTATAATACATGTTTTATGAATCATATAAGGTTCTGTAATTCTTTTGTACTCATGATTCAAACTTATAAGACTAAATGAAATTGTAATTATCAAAGAACCACTTAAATTATCTAAACGAACATAATTAATGTTTTAACTTATAAATCATCATCATATAAGGCACCAAAGTGATGAATGGTATAATTTATGGTACTGGAGTTATGTAACTAATACTCCATTCCAATTCTGTAGTTTCACTTCCAATCAACAAGAACGATTCATCATGAACCGATCGTGAAAATCACAAAAGACCTCACCCAAAATAATGCAAGGAACAAAATATTAACAAATAAGGGGTGAAATGAGGTTATGAAATGACCATATAAGATGTTATAAACATGAACACGTTTCTTTAAAATCCTATTAACACTCCTTTAATCATTATACAGGAGGTTCAAACAATTTTGAAGTAGGACAAGCCCAAGGTAAGGGAATTCTTAACCCGATTTCCATTCTTTGGGTTAACCTTCTACTTTATAATTTATGTGCTATTTAAATTGTTTGTGTGATGGGTTCTGTTTATATTATGTTTAATTATGTGTATTTACAGAGTATATACATATTCCATCCACTCAATTAAGTCTCACTTCAAGTATATGATGTTTATAAGGGACTTTTCTTCTAAAATCCTCTTTTAAAATTCTGTTTTATAAGATTCAAAGGCAATGTTTTTATGCTATTATTTATGTTGAATGATTATGTTTTGGCTATTGGGCATTGTTTATGATGAAGGGTGGGACCTATATTTCCCTCCAATGCATTGGGTATGAGTAAGTTGGAGGTCGTCCGTATGGTTACTCCAAGTGTAACTGTGATGGTTACACAAAGTAAGGTAGCCGTGAGGGTTACAAATTTTAAGGTAGCCAAGATGGCTACAAGATTATGTAAGTAATGCCCCAATATACCTTTATGATTATAATTATGTTTGTATGGATCTTGTGTAAATCTCATGTTACGCTAAGTAAGATTTTATGGGTGTAAATCATGTATTTTGAAAATGTTTCCATATGTCTTGTGTATTCATGGACTAATGAGATTTTTTCCTTCTTTTTCATACCTTACTGAGCTTTTGTGCTCATCCCAAGTTTTTAAATGATTTTTCACAGGTTAATGGATGAATAATACAAGGAAGGAAGACATGTTAAATGTTGAAGAATTGTCAAGGAGTCTTGTTTTATGTTTTAATGTTTTATATTCTGAGGAAAATGGAAACTGATTTTATGGTATCCACTATGTAACAATGTGTAATGTTATGAATATTTTGTCTTAATTCTCTAAAGATCTAAACTTGAAAAGATCCTCAATGTAAAATGAAGTGTTATCTTGAATAAATTCAAGATTATGTATGAAATAAGTGTGGGTCCTTATACAAACAACTAGGGGTGGATCAAACTCTTTTGGACAATGAACTTCGTTCACGCATCAAGATTCAAAATCGACAATATTCCCTGTCTTTTATTATAATTTTCAACACGTGCAAATACGATCATCTCACCCCACAAGAGGGAAAAACATATCCATTGCATCAAAGGTTCAAGGAGCCATCCCATAAAGACACTCGAGGCCTAAACAATCTGTGGCCCGAGAAAACGGCGAAGCTAAACACTCCTAGTTAGACACCGACAGCGGGAAATGAAGCCACAGGGAAGCCCAAAACATAGAAGAGTGAGAGAGAGAGAGAGAGTTCTTATTTATTTATTTATTTATTTTTATATTACATGACAAATTAAAACATAGTAATAATCTCATAAATTACAACATAGAGCATCCCTTTATTCATTTAGAAAACACAGGGAGCTGGAGCCATAACTTATATTAAGACAAGAGTGAGGATGGTGGTGGGGATGATGGCATCATGGGTTTGTCATGAAGTGGGAATCCATGTCTCGGGTGACGTGGATGAGCATCTGGAGGAAGGGGAGCGTCTCCGGCAGGTCCGGGCGGCGCTTTTCGTACTCCACGATCCACGCCACATGATCTCCAGCTTCGGGCTGAGGTGGCGATGTGGTGCGGGTTGCTGCTTAATAGATCGTGAAACTTAGCCGTTCCGGACTTGATCTCCAGCTCCACCTCCAGCTTCCCCCACATCCCCATCCCTTCCTCCCACTCTCCCCTCCCCGCTAGGGATCCCTCTATTTTATAGGACATTATACCCTATAATTACTCAACTCTTTTGCTTTCCACTCCATATGTTTTCAGATAATTTGATCAACAAAACGGATTTTAGTGGGTCACCGCCCTTCACCCGCCAGTCTTCCCTGCCATCACCCAGTCCATTCCTTAGTTTTTTTTGTTTTTTTAAATAATTATATAGAAGGGATAGGTTTTAAATATGGTTGAATCCATTTATATAACTCATGTGAACAGTTACCACTACATATCACGATTTTCAAAACATTACAAATGATATTTATCAACACTAAAAAAAGTGTCGTTAAAAACTGGTCTTTATCACGGCTAAAAAAACGCTGATAAGTGGTTGTTTTGGCGATGACAAAAGCACCCTTTATCAATGCTAATAAAATTTTCAAAAAAAATTGAATGGTTTATATTTGACTTCGATTAATGTCATGTTGTTTTCAAAATCAAATTATGTGAATAGTTCTTAAAATGACATTAATAGTGTTATGTTAGATATATTTTATTAAATTTTTTAAATATCTTGAAAGAGGACAAGTAGGATGATGAATTTTCTTCAATTTCATTCATTAGCTATTTATGAGTCAATTGTTACCATATAAGTAAAATTTTAACACTTTAATATTGAAAAAATCATTACAATGGTTAAGATTAAATTTTGTCAACTAAGAGGTTAAACCAAATGAGGGATAAAGTTTAAAATGATATCCAAACCTGTCAAAATTTGATTAGATGACTATATTAATCTTCCTTATATTTTATTCTGTGTCATTTTAGAACCATTCACATGATTTAGACGCATATTATATTATAATGTTTCATGTATTTCCAAAAATGACATGATATTTTATAAAAAACAATATTTAATTAAATGATTTAAAATTCATAAAATAATGTTATTTTTGGACAAGTAAATAGAATATGGTTTAGAATATCAACCATAGCCCATTTATGGGTCACCTTTCCTTTTATATTAACTTTCATGGCCCCTAAAGAGTAAATAATTTTAATAGTAATTTTCAAAAGGGTTAACGGAGGCCTAGGGTTAAATTTAAGTGATATGGGTGAAAACATAACCAAATATTATCCATATTTGATTAGATGAGAATATTTTCACTACAAAAAAAGAGGGCATTAAAGACGGTTTTTTCTTGAACTGACGACAATTTAAACCGCCACCTAATTGTATAGTGGCATTTATCAAACCCACTACATATTGCATGGTCACCAATCATTTCACGACTGTTTCTTTAATTTAGTAGTGGTTTCTGTATGTATCATTTTTGGAGCATTTAGCGACAGTTTCAGTTTTATTTAACGGTAGTTTTATTTTAAAAATAACCCAAAAATAAAATAGATAACATGAACCTAACTACCTCTAAATATATTCACTGTCATTATGTAATTATCGGTGGTTAATAGTAACTGCTGCTAATTAGAATTTTCATTAATTTACTTAGCGGCAGTTACTAAAAACTACCACTAAATATTATAATTAATTTTTTTTACTATTTAATAAAAAAATCTAAACATAAAAAAACCAACATGTAATAAACTAAAACATAACTGTATGATAAACTCATCATAAATACATCATACATCCACAATCATATATACAAACATCCATAGTCAGCACAACTTCAGTCAACATATACCTCGCCCAGCTCATACCCTAGTCATCAATATATATATATATAATATTTCTAACAACAATCCATGCCTAATATACATTGACCCCATGACCTTCACTGCATCTATCTACCTCCACATAATCTCATCAACTAAAATTGACCACATCATTTCATCGACTTTAACCAAAAAGAATACCGAAATTAAAACTAAACATAATAAATCTGAATTATAGTAGAATCATTGATAAAATTTAAACATACCACAGAAACTAAGAACCATCACAAATGTCTTCTGAAGAATGATGTAGATCAGAACAGTCAACCACATATCTACCGGTAGCATCTGTCACCTACAAAAAAACCAAAACATTTAAGAAAATGAATGCAAAAGAGAAAAGACACCAAATGTATTCAGAATGTTGCCCATAAAATTTATTATTTTGTTAATTAAATAAAATAAATTTTAACATAAAACAAAATAATATATCATGAAAAACACTTTTAAAACATGAACTTACCTATTTAAGATATGATTCAACACTTGAAACTGAACAGGGATAAGCAGTAAATATTCTTATTAATTTTTAAATCGACATGGGGTGTTCTTGAAATTTATTTAATAAATTTTTTTAAAGAATTTGGTTTGAAAGGATGTCATATAATTAAAAAATAACTCAATGGTGGTTGTCTCATGATTTCACGTCTATCTGAGGTCGTTCATTGTGGTTTTGACTGTGACACGCACGTTTAAGAGATTTAAAACACTAAAAGTGTGTTTACGACCATCTTGGGAAAACTATAACTTAGAATGGAATTTTATCAGTTCCTATATTTTAAAAATAAATCTACAATAATTTTCCTCTTATTTTAGTGAAATCTAACATCGGTTGCCTTGTTTTGACCCCCCAACACATGTTTTTAAAGGCTTTGGTACCTTTGAAAAGTGTTTACCGAGACATTCTGACCATACCACACATCATATTGACGTTTTTTCTATGCAAACACGTCATAAATAAATCAATGATGTTTTTCCCATGATTTAATTTCTGTTTGAGGTTATTCTCTATGGTTTTGACTATTACACACAAGTTTTAGTGTTTTAAAACACTAAAAATGAGTTTACAAGCATCCTAGGAAAATTGTAACACAGAATGATGTGTCGTCGGTTCCTATAATTAAAAATTAATCTACGGTCTTTATCCTCAAATTTCAGTGCAATCTGACATCTTTTACCTGATTTTGACCCCCCCAACACGTGCTTTTAAAGGCTTTGGTACATTTAAAAAATGTTTACTGAGTCATTCTGACTACACTGCACGTCGAATCAATGTTTTTTTATGCATACACATCAAAAATAACTCAATTACAGTTTTATCATGATTTCACATCAATCTAGGGTCGTTTTCTATGGTTTTGACCGTTACATGAACATTTGAGTGTTTTAAAACACTAAAAACGCGTTTACGGGCATCCTAGAAAAACTGTAACTTAGAATGACAATTCTTGAGTTCCTACATTTCAAAAATAAATCTACGATCATTTTACTATGATATCATAGCAATCCGATATTATTTTTCTAGGTTTTGACCCCCCACCCCCGACACATGTTTTTAAAGGGTTCGGTACCTTTAAAAAGTGTTTACCGAGTCATTTCGACCACACCACATGTTGGATTCATATGTTGTCTATGTAAAAATGTTTAAAATAACTCAGCAGTGATTGTTCCATGATTTCACATTAATATGAGATTTTTTTTCTATGGCTTTAACCATTACACAGACGTTTCAATGTTTTAAAATACTAAAAATGCGTTTACGGACATCCCAAGAAAATCATAACTCTTAATAATGTTTTGTTCATTCCTATATTTCAAAAATCAATCTATGGTCATTGTCCTCTAATTTCATTGCAATTCGACATCGTTTTCCTAGTTTTGACCCCCCCCCCCCTTGACGCATGTTATTAAAGGCTTTGGTACCTTTAAAACGTGTTTACTGAGTCATTCTGACCACACCACACATCGAATTGGCATGTTGTCTACATGTAAACATAAAAAATAACTCAACAGTTGTTGTCCCATGATTTCATGTTAATATGAGGTTGTTTTCTATGGTTTTGGCCATTATATGCACGTTTTAGTGTTTTAAAACACTAAAAACACGTTTACGTCCATCCTAGGCAAATGGTAACTCAGAATGATGTGTTGTCAGGTCCAATATTTCAATAATCAATATAAGGTTCCTTTCCTATGATTTCAAGGCAAAATGATTTTTTTTCCTAGTTTTTACCCCCTGATACATGTTTTTAAAGTCTTTGGTAACATTAATATGTGTTTACCGAGTCATTTCAACCACACTGCACATCATATTGACATGTTGTCTGCATGTACATATCAAAAAAATAACTCAACGGTGGTTTTACCTTGATTTCACATCAATATGATGTTGTTTTCTATGGTTTTGACTATTACATGATCGTTTTAGTGTTTTAAAACACTAAAAACTTATCCCCGGGAATCCCTGGGAAACCATAACTCAAAATGGCATGTCTTCAGTTCCTAAATTTCTAAAATCAATCTATGGTCATTTTCCTCTGATTTCATGAAAATTTGACATCTATTTATTAATTTATAACCCTCAACATATGTTTTTAAAGGATTTGGTACCTTTAAAATGTGTTTACCAAGTCATTATGAACACACTGCCTGTCAGATTGACATGTTGTATATGAATACACATTAAAAACAACTAAACAGAGGTTTTCTAATGATTTCACATCAATTTGAGATCGTTTTCAATGGTTTTGACTGTTACAGACACAGTTCAATGTTTTAAAACACTAAAAAAACATTTACGGCCATCTTAGGAAAATCGTAACTTGTAATGGTGTGTCATTGTTTCCTAAATTTCAAAAATCAATATATGATCATTTTTCTATAATTTCAAGGAAATTTGATATCCTTTGGATTGTTTTGACCACCCGACACATGTTTTTAAAGGCTTTGGTGCCTTTAAAAGGTGTTTACCGAGTCATTCCGACCACACAGTACATCTAATTGACATTTTTTCTATGTGTACATGTAACAAATAACTCAAAGGTCATTTTACCCTGATTTTATGTCAATATGGTGTCGTTTTCAATTCTTTTGACAATTACACGCATGTTTTAGTGTTTTAAAACACTAAAAATGTGTCTACGAGCATCCTGGGAAAATTGTAACTTGGAATTATGTGATGTTAGTTTATACATTTCAAAAATAAATCTACAATCATTTTCATATTATTTCATGGAAATATAACATTTTTCCTAGTTTTGACCCCCCCCCCCCCATACATGTTTTTAAAGGCTTTGGTACCTTTAAAAAGTGTTTATCGAGTCATTCCGACCACACCGCACGTCGGATTGACGTGTTGTCTGTACATACACATAAAAAATAAGTCAATGGTGGTTTTTTCATGATTTAATTTCAATATGAGGTCATTTTCTATGGTTTTAATCATTATACAAATGTTTTAGTGTTTTAAAACACTAAAAACACGTCTACGGGCATCCTGGGAAAACCGTAACTCGGGATGACATTTCGTCAATTTCTACATTTCAAAAATAAATATACGGTCATTATCCTATTATTTCATGGAAATAAAATATATTTTTCTTGTTTTTTACCCCCTGACACATGTTTTTAAAGACTTTGATATCTTTTAAAGTGTTTACTATAATGACCCGTGTTTTTCCAGACTGGAAATTTTGAGCAGAAAATTGAATTTTTACTTTCAGATTCTTATATAAGGGTAAAATGGTCTTTTCCCATAGAATATGATCTCAAATATTTTTTTGACCACTTTTCTTTTCTTAGAATAGAGTTTTTACCCTAGGATAGAAGTTTGGTGGATTTCTGAGCTGTTTGACTTTTACTAGAATAATTAATATTTAATATTTAATAAATTAAATATTAATGTATCTGTGCATGTTTCTTCAACCATATCTTTTTAATGGAGCATTTTATTGAGATTTTTTATCCTCTGTTGAGTTCATAATTAAACGTTTTTCTTAGGTGGGGCATAAACTCGGGTCGGGAGCAGGTGCCCCCCCCCTCTTTTTTCTTTTCTTGTTCTCTTCTTTTCTTTTCCACTTTTCTTGTCTTCCTTCTCCTATGGCTTCTGATGCATTCCCTCCATGGATATCCCTTCTTGTGTCTGAGATAGAAAATAGGATAGGGAGATAGATATTAGTATAGGGAGAGGAATAAGTGTACAACCATAGAGCTTGTGACGTGCTAAATCATCGTGCGACAACTATGGACTGTGGAAATGGGTGAAGATTCGATAGATTCCACCCAAAGGTAGTCCATTTTGATTTTTTCACTACGAATCCCTATAGATTAATAATTTTAAGTTTTAATCACCTATTATTCTTTCTTGGGACCCCTCATGGGTTGATCTGTTATTTTTTGGGAGAAAAATGGGGGTTTCGGGTGATTGGAGGGATTTTCTGTTTAGAAATCCCAATCACACAACATGTGGGTCAGGAACACATGTCGTGTGTTATTCCTATTCATGGAAGATGATTCTTTTATAGGTACACATTGTGTGTGGGGTATACACGTCGTGTACTAGTACTTGTTCATGTTGTCGAGTACCCAACCAGTTAGCTTATGTAAGGGCGCATGCTGTGTAAAGTACACAGTCAAACCTCGTGTGGGTGGCACACCATGTAGAGTTGAACGGATAAGTTACATACATGGTCATTCCATGTAAGGTACTTGGGAAGGTTCCATGTGTTGGTTACACACTGTGTATCAGGCTAACATGTCATGTACATGGGCTTTTAAATTCCATGTCCAGCTGGAGTACATGCCCAGATGAGTCCTTAAGTGTAACACCCCGAGATTTTATGAAAAATATTCTTTTTAATTTCATTAATGTCTTGTGTTGTACGCTACACAAAAAGGAGCTTTCACAACACACATCCTTGACTTGCCTTTCATTACACGCAATCGCGACCTTCCTTGATAGTGTGTGTAGTACGCAATACCGAGTTTCACTAAACAACGATATGCTATTAAAATATTATTAAAACTATCCGTTATGAATAGTAATAACCACTTTTTGAAATTTTGTAAATTTTATTTTTTAAAATGGACTTCCTTTTTGGATTCGGAATATCGAAATTAGCTTAGGGTGAAATTTTTGTAATTTTCGGATAACTTTCACATTTTAATGAATAGTGGAAATTACTAAATTTTAATTAAAAACAACTTTTTCAATCGAAATAATTAATAGTGATAAATTATTAATTTTAGTGGTTTTAAAATATATTTAGAATATATTTTTACAATTTAATACAATGATGGTCATTGGATGTAATTTCACATTTAAACCAGTTATAAACAAGTTTCAATCTTTTGATAGTTATTATCTCTTAAAAACACGCAATTTGTTTTGACGACGGGAATTAATTTTTAAATTAGTTAATGCAACTGATATGTTTTGAATTTGGTAAAATAGACATCATTTTTGAGTTCATAATATCAAATATATCTTAGGCCTAATTTTTGGTATTTTTCTGAAAACTTTCAATTTTTGATGAATAGTGAAACCAGTAAGTGGTAGTTAAAAAAACTGAATTGTTCATAAAACTTAATTTTACCGCTTCTATGAGTGGAATTTCAAAAATCCTAGAGACACAGTTGATGTCATTAAGTAAAATGTGGTTCAATGAGATGAAAATAATTTTTTTGGTGAATAGTAACTTTTTACTTTTTTTTACCACGGTTAAAAGTAAATAGGGTAATTAAGGGTAGAAATGATATTATTATTACCCTAAAACATGTCCTAATTCTATTGGACAAGTGTAATTCGACCAAAAACAAACTTAAAAATAAAATATGACCATTTAGTCCCACTTGGATTAGATTAGGACATTTATTATTAATTTATTTAAAGAAGGGTTAAAAGAGTTAAAATCAAAGTTTATTTACTAAAACATTTTTAATATGGGGTTATACATAAGATAAATTCGACTATAAATATTAATTAGAAAGATAAAAATATTTCCTACATAATGGTATTTTATTTGTAATTTTTAGACATTAAATAAGTTAATTTATTTATGACACAACGATGATGCAGTAATTATCTTATTAATGAAATATTGACATAATTGATGTTATAAATACCCAAATGAATATAATTTGAGACTTTTTATGAATTACACTAATATTCTAGGTTAATATGACATGTTAGTATTAATTTAATTAACTTTGTTAGAACTTATCATTCTGTTATGATTTTCACAAAAATAAATTACTAAATAGTGTCAAAATTGACATAAATAGTTTTTAAAAAATATATTATATTATTAATTGTTATTTTATTCATAAAAATCTAAGGTTCGGCCAAATGACTTAGATAAGGTTATATATATTAATAATAAACAACTTGGGGTTCGTTTTTCTTCTTATAGTAAGTTTATTAACCTTATAGTATAAGAACACAATAAGACACGGTAAAAGTAAAATTATTTAACTTAATGTTAAATCTAAATGATAAGGTTAAAATAGGAACCTAAACTTGTCTAAATTCTATTGGATGAGAGGATTTAGAACCATCCCCACCTTATCTTCGAAATATATCAATTTGGAACTATTTAAAACCGATCTTGACTTTATAATAAAATAATATTTTTAGTTTTCCCAAAGGTACCCCTCTCCTCCCTTATAAAAGGGCACCTCCTCCCCATCTTCCTCACACCACTTTGAGCCTTAAAGCTCGGCCAACCCCTTCCAAATTCTCTTCTCCACTTCCCTAGAAACATCCTAGAGGTTCTGGTCTTCCTCAAAGACCAATTTTAGTGCCCTAAGAGGAGGTCTCAAAGAGGCGCTTCAAAGAAGAGGTAATTTTCGTTACCGATTCTTTCACCTTTATTTCTTCTTCCACTTCTTCTTCTTAGGTTGTTTAATTATAAAGTAATAACATCATTATCACTCATATACTGATATGTTATTATAAGTATGAAACAATCCTATTTCACCATCTATCCATCCTACAGAAAACGAAATCACCGCGCGTGTGTACGTACGGAATACCGTCTCCACGCCGTGGTGTAATCTATTTTCCACCACCACCTTACATGGATGGGTATAATGGTGTAAAGAATAACTATACATAGTTATTATAACACCATATTTATTCTGATATATTGTATCATCCACTCCAATTCAATTCAATAATTATGGAAACGATATCATCGCTCGTTCGTACGTACGGACTACCGTCTCCACGACGCGATGGGATTCATTCTCCATGTTAACCATTTAAGAATGATTATAAAGTATATATAAGAAATAATAATGAAATATATGACATTATAAAGCTACTGGATTTATGTATATATGTATGTCATCTACTTAATTCTATTCAACTCAATAAGGAAACGAAAACAGCGTTCATGCGTACGTACGACCTACCGTCTCCATGAACGGTGTATTTCTTTCCATTTACTAATTTATTATATATATGTATATTCTGAATATATATTATATATAAATAATGTTTTATATTATGTAATTAAGTAATTATGATCTAAGAAATCATATGAATAATTACAAGTCAAAACACGGACGACAAATGAAACAATTTTACCCAAAATGCTCTTTAACATAGAATTTACAAAAGAAAGGGTAATATAAAGTCATAAGTAAACCATATATGATATCATAACAATGAGTATGATTCTGTAATAAGTCAATGACATTATTTAAATCATTATACAGGAGGTTCGGACACCTACGAAGAAAATCGAACCTAAGGTAAGGAAAATATCACAATCTCATTTTTATCCGAGATTGTTTATACTTTGGTATTTACTAGGGTGTATTTTATCATCCAAATCCATGTTTCCTCAATATGTAATATTATTTCCATTCACATACAATTTTTTAAATCCTATTTTACCCTTCGGTGAGTTTTTAGTAAAAGATATGAAAGGAATCTTTTGTCGTTTTTCGTACGAGGTACTTTTTTGACTTTTCCGACAAAAGTACGAGAAGAATGTTTTTTTTAACTTATACGAAATGAATGGATGTTTAAAACATTATTTCCAAGAAGCTTACTTTACAAGTTTTCATGTTTATTTTTAATCAACTTCTTTTAGTTTAAAATTTTATGACATGTTAAGAAAGGAAAATGTTTTTGAAGTAGAAAGGATATTTTCATCAAGAATGGAGTTCAAGTGTTTTATCAAAATTATTTTCCATATAAGATAATATAGGGTTCTATTTTTATCCCTATTATTACATTGATTTGATTATATTGTGATGGAATTATTTTTATGAATTCCTTTATCTTATATGAATTATTTTATGATGTCACGATGTTTAAGATTCTCATTTTTATTACATGGGTTATGCAATGATGTATGATTTATGATTTTGTGGCACACATAAGAATGGTATAATTATGAGATGGGTGGGACCTATATCTCCCTCCAATGAATTGGGTAAATATGTTATATCTCATGAGATAGACATGGTTGGAACGGTAGGTTATACCGGTTCAGTGAAACAGGACTGAAACGAGGGTGACTCGGTTCAGAAATGGACTTTGTCCACTAAGATATTCTTGGAAATGAGTCTTGACTAATAAGATATGATTCTCTATGATTATGTGTGTATTCCACAAAGTTTCATGTTTTATGTTATGATTATTGGGATTTCATTTCACTACTAAGATTTATCCCATGTTATAAAATTATGCTCTCTTTTGCAGGTTAAGATTTCCAAAATGTTATGTTCTTATGAATATGATGTGATTGATATTTCTTTTGTTTACCCTTACTGAGCATTTGAGCTCACCCTTTTATGTTTTCTTTTCCCCGGGATATAAAGAAATATTTTAGGTAAAAAAAAGGAAGATCTTTATGGGAGATGTTGAAGATCTTTCACCACGATTAGAAGATTATATTCCGAGTGTCCAAAGACACTAAACTATTACGATCCTTGTGTGTGTGTTTTTGTTATGTACTAAGTATTCTGCAAAAGTAATGTAATGTCCATGTACGTCAGGCTTCGGGTCTCTACAGTTGGTATCAGAGGAAAGGTTTAGTCAACCTTTGGAAACTAGGATGCGAGAACGTTAGTGAGATCCCTAGAGATATTTCTATGGTATGTCTAGGGATGTCTCTAAGGTTAAGTATACGTATAGGTTATAGTCCTAGAATTGCGCTAACGGTATTAGAATTTAACCTAAGATGTTAGATATTGAGGGTACTCCCCCTTTACTATGTTGTTTTCTCTAGCATGATTTTTGCCTCTCACAAGATTCTTTTTGTGTTTTAGTTAATGGAGGGAACTAGAAGGAATTCGGTTAACATTGAATCCAATGGACAAATTGGTGACTATGAGAAAAAAAATTGTGTATTTCCTAGAGAGAAAGATATTGTGATTATGCCGAATCAGTCATCGCGATATATGATTAACAAGGTGAAATTTAGTGGTATGCCTAATTCATCAAAGAAGAGGAAGATAAACTATTATGCATGTTCGCATGTTGAGGAGCATAAAGAAAGGAAGATTAAGATTTCTAAAGAAGGGAAGAAGAACCTTGAGGAATACCTCAAATGGAGGGACCGATGTTATCTGTGTGGAGAAAAGGGTCATAGAGTGATAGACTGTTATGGAGTTCAATGTCTTATTTGTGGAGAACATGGGCATTACCCAACTCAATGCCCTGACCTAAAAAGTTACTTCTAAATCAAGGAAGGACTTATTCCAGGACAATCATTGAAGTGGATGGACTGAAGTGTTTATGTATTGGTATTCAAGAATAATGTTGTTGAGGTGCTTTTATGGTGTATTGAAATATTTATGTATTGGTCTATTGTGGTTTTCAATAATTTTAAGGTACTGGTAACCATGAAAAGTGATTCAAATATTTTGGAATGTAGATGATATGCGCATTATGAAGGGATAAGGAGAAAATGGAATGTTTGAAAGTATTCATGAGCTCATGATTGATATAAGTACTAAGTGATATCATGGTTTGGGTATATAGAATTTTGAGGATTTTGGTATGTTGAAAGTGTTAACTTTTAACTGCAATCATGTTTTCACTAAGGTTCAATGGGTATTCAAGATAATACATGATTGAGGCCTTTTAATGTCTGGAATGTGACCAACAAGATATATCTTATGATATATGGGGATCAACGATGGTATTAAACCTCTGGTAATCGTTTTCACTATATTATGAGAGTGGACTGCAGTATTATGGATAAGCCTAAAGATTGGAATGGATTTTGTTGGACATAAGTTTGTATTGTTTAAGGATTGAAGTTTTTTTGATATTATTGATGAGATGTTATAGTAATATAGTTTTAGAAAAAGGAAAACCTACAGGACGGGCGACAACTCATCGCGTCGGACAAGGCCGTGGGAATCGAACCCACAACCGAAGTGCAACTGGCCTTTATCAACTACCACTGGCCTACATGAAGTCATTGTTTAGTAGAAACTAGTTTTATTATATTAAACAGTATGATATATGAAGTATAAGTCCATTTTAAGAACCATATATCATTAATCTCATTATAGATGGACTTATGTATTTTTTGATAACTTTTCTATCCTTTTGTTTGAGACAGATGGAACGGCCCATCATTCTATCACATGATCTGCTAACACATCATGAATGACAAATTCAACTTCATTTCTTTAAGATATTAAGTGTAAATTGTCCAAATAACGACCGACGGTGAGACTATACCAAAATCCCGAAAGTATTTCTTCTAATTCCAATTTCATCAACTTTAGGGAAATGATCTTGAAAACCAAAAATGTTGTCCTAGTGCTCTTATATCTGATGAATCAGATGGTACCTTAGATCGTCACAAATTTATGGCTTTGTGATTGCTGGCTTTTCCATAGCCATGTTCTCTACCACTCTCCATCAGAACATGATGGTTAGATTTCTCTTCCATATCCATATTTTCACCTATGTGGAAACCCAGTGATTAGTTTATTTGGGTAATCTTTACATTTCATAATTTAGTTTTTAAAGCCAAGTTTTGGTATTCCTTTTTACGATGTGGGTTTCTATTAAAGAAACTTTCGAGTAGTAAACCATTTATAACCTCGACGAATTTCGAGGGCGAAATTCATTTTAAGGGGGGTAGAATGTAACACCCTGAGATTTTATGGAAAATATTCTTTTTAATTTCATTAATGTCTTGTGTTGTACGCTACACCAAAAGGATCTTGCACAACACGCATCCTTGACTTGCCTTTCATTACACGCAATCGCGACCTTCCCTGATAGCGTGTGTAGTACGCAATACCGAGTTTCACTAAACAACGATATGCTATTAAAATATTATTAAAACTAGCCGTTATGAATAGTAATAACCACTTTTTGAAATTTTGTAAATATTATTTTTCAAAATGGACTTCATTTTTGGATTCGGAATATCGAAATTAGCTTAGGGTGAAATTTTGGTAATTTTCGGATAACTTTCACATTTTGATGAATAGTGGAAATTACTAAATTTTAATTAAAAACAACTTTTTCAATCGAAATAATTAATAGTGATAAATTATTAATTTTAGTGGTTTTAAAGTATATTTAGAATATATTTTTAAAATTTAATACAATGATGGTCATTGGATGTAATTTCACATTTAAACCAGTTATAAACAAGTTTCAATCTTTTGATAGTTATTATCTCTTAAAAACACGCAATTTGTTTTGACGACGGGAATTAATTTTTAAATTAGTTAATGCAACTGATATGTTTTGATTTTGGTAAAATAGACATAATTTTTGAGTTCATAATATCAAATATAGCTTAGGCCTAATTTTTGGTATTTTTCTGAAAACTTTCAATTTTTGATGAATAGTGAAACCACTAAGTGGTAGTTAAAAAAACTGAATTGTTCATAAAACTTAATTTTACCGCTTCTGTGAGTGGAATTTCAAAAATCCTAGAGACACGGTTGATGCCAGTAAGTAAAATTTGGTTCAATGAGATGAAAATAATTTTTTGGTGAATAGTAACTTTTTACTTTTTTTACCACGGTTAAAAGTAAATAGGGTAATTAAGGGTAGAAATGATATTATTATTACCCTAACACATGTCCTAATTCTATTGTAAAAGTGTAATTCGACCAAAAACAAACTTAAAAATAAAATATGACCATTTAGGCCCACTTGTATTAGATTAGGACATTTATTATTAATTTATTTAAAGAAGGGTTAAAAGAGTTAAAATCAAATTTATTTACTAAAAAATTTTTAATATGGGGTTATACATAAGATAAATTAGACTATAAATATTAATTAGAAATATAAAAAGATTTCATACATAATGGTATTTTATTTGTAATTTTTAGACATTAAATAAGTTAATTTATTTATGACACAACGATGATGCAGTAATTATCTTATTAATGAAATATTGACATAATTGATGTTATAAATACCCAAATGAATATAATTTGAGACTTTTTATGAATTACACTAATTTTATAGGTTAATATGACATGTTATTATTGATTTAATTAACTTTGTTCGAACTTATCATTCTGTTATAATTTTTACAAAAATCAATTACTAAATAGTGTCAAAATTGACATAAAATAGTTTTTAAAAAAAATATTATATTATTAATTGTTCTTTTATTCATAAAAATCTAAGGTTCGACCAAATGACTTATATAAGGTTATATATATTAATAATAAACAACTTGGGGTTCGTTTGACTTCTTATAGTAAGTTTATTAACCTTATAGTATAAGAACACAAGAAGACACGGTAAAAGTAAAATTATTTAACTTAATGTTAAATCTAAATGATAAGGTTAAAATAGGAACCTAAACTTGTATAAATTCTATTGGATGAGAGTATTTCGACCCATACCCACCTTAGCTTTGAAATATATCAATTTGGAGCTATTTAAAACCGATCTTGACTTTATAATAAAATAATATTTTTAGTTTTCCCAAAGGTGCCCCTCTCCTCCCTTATAAAAGGGCACCTCCTACCCCTCTTCCTCACACCACTTTGAGCCTTCAAGCTCGGCCAAACCCTGCCAAATTCTCTTCTCCACTTCCCTAGAAACATCCTAGAGGTTCTGGTCTTCCTCAAAGACCAATTTTAGTGCCCTAAGAGGAGGTCTCAAAGAGGCGCTTCAAAGAAGAGGTAATTTCTGTTACCGATTCTTTCACCATTATTTCTTCTTCCACTTCTTCTTCTTGGGTTGTTTCATTATGAAGTAATAACATAAGTATAAATCATATACTGATATGTTATTATAAGTATGAAACAATCCTATTTCACCATCTATCCATCCTACGGAAAATGAAATCACCGCGCGTGCGTACGTACGGAATACCGTCTCCACGCCGTGGTGTAATCTATTTTCCACCACCACCTTACATGGATGGGTATAATGGTGTAAAGAATAACTATAAATAGTTATTAGAACACCATATTGATTCTGATATATTGTATCATCCACTCCAATTCAATTCAATAATTATGGAAACGATATCATCGCTCGCGCGTACGTACGGACTACCGTCTCCACGACACGATGGGATTCATTCTCCATGTTAACCATTTAAGAATGATTATAAAGTATATATAAGAAATAATAATGAAATATATGACATTATAAAGCTACTGGATTTATGTATATATGTATTTCATCTACTTAATTCCATTCAACTCAATAAGGAAACGAAAACAGCGTTCATGCGTACGTACGGCTTACCGTCTCCATGAATGGTGTATTTCTTTCCATTTACTAATTTATTATATATATGTATATTCTGAATATATATTATATATAAATCATGTTTTATATTCTATAATTAAGTAATTATGATCTAAGCAATCATATGAATAATTACAAGTCAAAACACGGATGACAATTGAAACAATTTTACCCAAAATGTTGTTTAACATAGAATTTACAAAAGAAAGGGTAATATAATGTCATAAGTGAACCATATATGATATCATAACAATGCGTATGATTCTGTAATAAGTCAATTACATTATTTAAATCATTATATAGGAGGTTCGGACACCTACGAAGAAAATCGGACCTAAGGTAAGGAAAATATCACAATCTCATTTTTATCCGAGATTGTTTATACTTTGGTATTTACTGGGGTGTATTTTATCATAAAAATCCATGTTTCCTCAATATGTAATATTATTTCCATTCATCTACAATTTTTTAAATCCTATTTTACCCTTCGGTGAGTTTTTAGTAAAAGATATGAAAGGAATATTTTGTCGTTTTTCGTACGAGGTACTTTTTTGACTTTTCCGACAAAAGTACGAGAAGAATGTTTTTTTTAACTTATACGACATGAATGGATTTTTAAAACATTATTTCCAAGAATATTCCTTTACAAGTTTTCATGTTTATTTTTAATCAACTTCTTTTAGTTTAAAATTGTATGACATGTTAAGAAAGGAAAATGTTTTTGAAGTAGAAAGGATATTTTCATCAAGAATGGAGTTCAAGTGTTTTATCAAAATTATTTTCCATCTAAGATAATATAGGGTTCTATTTTTATCCCTATTATTACATTGATTTGATTATATTGTGATGGAATTATTTTTATGAATTCCTTTATCTTATATGAATTGTTTTATGATGTCATGATGTTTAAGATTCCCATTTTTATTACATGGGTTATGTAATGATGTATGATTTATGATTTTGTGGAACACATAAGAATTGTATCATTATGAGATGGGTGGGACCTATATATCCCTCCAATTCATTGGGTAAAGATTTTATATCTCATGAGATAGACATGGCTGGAACGGTAGGTTATACCGGTTCAGTAAAACAGGACTGAAACGAGGGTGACTCGGTTCAGAAATGGACTTTGTCCACTAAGATAGTATTGGCAATGAGTCTTGACTAATAAGATATGATTCTCTATGATTATGTCTGTATGCCACAAAGTTTCATGTTTTAAGTTATGATTATTGGGATTTCATTTCACTACTAAGATTTATCCCATGTTATGAAATTATGCTCTCTTTTGCAGGTTAAGATTTCCAAAATGTTATGTTCTTATGAATATGATGTGATTGATATTTCTTTTGTTTACCCTTACTGATCATTTGAGCTCACCCTTTTAGGTTTTCTTTTCCCCAGTATATAAAGAAAGGTTTTAGGTAAAAAAAAGGAAGATCTTTATGGGAGATGTTGAAGATCTTTCACCACTATTAGAAGATTATATTCCGAGTTTCCAAAGACACTAAACTATTACGATCCTTGTGTGTGTGTTTTTGTTATGTACTAAGTATTCCGCAAAATTAATGTAATGTCCATGTACGTCAGGCTTCGGGTCTCTACATTAAGGGTACATGCTATGTACTAGAGTACACATGTTGTGTACTCCTCCCTTGATACCCTTTGAGGGTTTTTTGGGTCTTCTCGGCCAAGATTTAGAATTGGACCCATGATTAGTCTATCTAGATTAATTTTCCATTTATATCAAGGTGGTGAAACTCTTGAGGTAGTTGAGGAATCATGGGATTCATTTCAAGATTTTATCTGAATGGAGAGGTTCTTCCTCTAGTAATCAAATTCATTCATCTCATGAGAGGGAGAATTAAAATGAGAATGATAGGTTGGATGTTCGAACCAACCTAGTTTGAGACCTTGATCTTATATGGGCCATGAGAAATCTCTCTTGATAAATGATTTTGTAACTTTCCTGTAATGATGTCTCCCTTACGAGATGTTCCCTTATAAGAGGCTGTGAGACTAGTTGTTTACGAGGACCCCCTGTAAGATTCATCTACTTATATTTTAACCTGAAGATCCCAAGTAGGATGCCTCTATATTATTATTTTTTACCAAGGATCCCCTATGGGATTCCTTACTTACATGCTGACCTAGGGAATCCCTAGTAGTATCCCTTTATCCATGTACTATTATGAGGATCCCTTGTAGGATGCCTCTACTTCTTATGTTTTTTATTAAGGGTCCCATATAGGATTCCCTTCCTATGGACCTTGAGGATTCCAAGTAGGATACCCCTTCAGTGTTTGACTTGTGGGACCTAGTGGGTGCCTTAATGCTTGAATGACCCTAAGATAGTATGTCATGTTTGGGTATAGATGGTAGCCAGTGTCACCTTAGAACCCATGATGAACTTGTAATCCAATGGGGCTATGAAAGTAGTGTTTGTTTTAGTAATTCATCCACCCTAACTCTTTAATTTATACTTTCACTTCTTTATTATTGATATAGAAATGATTACCAGAGGTTCTTCCTGGTTGGTGGTTGTTGAGATTGCAGCGATGTGTTTTTCTTTCTCTTTGGGATGCCCAAATGTATCTTCCAAAGATCCAACTTCTAATACATATTATTTTCATATTATTTTCTTACACATAGATACTTCCAAAAACCTGGCTGTTGAGCCCGTTTTCATTACTATTATATTATTGGGATGTCTAGAGGTGCTTCTTGGAAACCGTTTGGTGAGCCTATAATTATGATATATGGGAATAACATCCCTAGTAATGATACTTATGGATGATTACTCTATCCCAAGTGATGAGGATGATTTCTCTCTCCTTGAGTTGTTGTAAGATGAGGATGATTACGCTCTCCTCATCTCAGGGGTTAAATGAGGGTGATTACGCTCTCCTCAACCCGGGGTTTTCATTGGATTATTACAATTTACTCAAATTATGGTCAATGGAGTATGATTACACTCTCTTTAACCTATAGATTATGGAGGAATACTACACTCCCATCAATTTTATATATAATGAGGATCTCCAGTGTTCTCTTTGGGATCAGTCTTATGATAGCTTTTTCTTTATCAGGGTGGTTGAGCATGGTGTCTCACACCTATGATTGATATTGGGAATGGCGTCCACATCTGGATCTCGAAGGGTGGTCATGAATTCTCACTGGTGAACTCTTCTTATAGATCGCCTAAGGGTCAGACCCCTAGAGATCATTTGAGTCTCAATGCCATGACCACCTACGGACTAGGACCTAGGTCTAAGACATTGGATTGGATTTACATGCATGATAATCTTGGAATCGATCTCAATATACATTTATAGGATGTCTTGATGTACTTACTTAGAATCCTTCTCTACAGTAATTGGAGGTTAGTACGGGTGAACCAAGGGTTAGGAAAAGTATCCCTCTATGGTGAAATAGTTTGATTAGATACATTTTGGCACTATCAAACATAGGTATTTTTCCTTTGGGATTACAAACTTGAAGATTTACTCAATGATACATGTATTGAGTGGAACAACATCTAGCTCAACGCCCTTACACAGGATATATAGGTGATCGGGATTACGGAACAAAGGATTGATTATTGATAGTTTTTATATTATTTCATTCACCTTACTCATGTGTATTCATATTTATGTATATATTTATAGGTTTGTGACTATACATGTATATGCATATAAGTGTAAATATACATGATAACAAATTTCCCAGTTGACCAGGATCATAGACCCAAGGATCAATTTTGGTTTCATGTTTATTGGTTTTATTTATATTTTCAATTATAACTTAGCTAGGATGAGTATATTTCATGTGCATGCACTGATTGCAGTATATTATAGGTTCATCTTTGGGGCATCCTACTGAGATTATTTATCATCCTTGTACGTGCACCTCAATATGCATGCAGAACTTATGCCTGCTTTTCAGGCTGAGCACATATGCGTAGTGGTCAAGGCTGAGGCCCATTATTGCATGATCTAGTGGAGCTTCGCATGTGGTTATTTTGTTCAGTATGATGTAGTTTGAAGGTGTTTGGAGACTAGGTATGTGGTCTGGCTCGGAGTTAGTAGTAGAGACTCATACTTTTATTTTAGTTTATTTTGTACTCTTGTATTTGTATAGTCGACCTAGTTGGTGACCAGTGTTGTATGTATGGCATAGTTGTTCGGGATTTATAGAGTTTCCATTTATTATTACAACAGGCTCTGTTTCAATTTATTTATTGGTTTCGTGTTATGTTTATTACTATTGTGTATGATACTTAACTATTTAAAATGTTGTTTGCTCTAATATTAAGGAAAATTCTCTCCATGTAAACACCCTAGGCCATTGCTTTTAGTTGATGGCATCTGGCATATAGAGAGGCATGCTTGAGGCCTCAGGGAAAACTAGATCAGAGCACCAAATCAGTGGCAGTCGAGTTGGGATGATACAAATTGGTATTAGAGGTGTTCATTTTCTTAGATTTACTATTTGGGATATGGTAGATAGTAGTATTTGGAATGTGTCAGAACCTATAATGGATATTGGATTGGTGTGTCAAGAACACTTTTTCTGGTAAGAAGTCTTGGTTTCTAGGGGCATGGTATTATTATTCTGATTTTTGATGTTATAGTTGTATTTGATTTTCACCTTGATCGGCACACATGTTGTGTGGATGTTATGATTTATTATGGATTCCTGGATCATGGACATTGGAGATAGGACATAAATATATTCTAACACTTGGATGACAAAGTAAAGAGACATCTTATGCATCATATTTTGTACATTGGATTCAAACCATATAGGCCCACTAGTGTATGATTATTAATAATGAAAATCATCCAATTGTTTAAAGTGTAAAAAAACCTAAATGGTGTTTTACTGTATAGGTTTTTGGTGGAATACTAATCAATTGAGGCAACTTGTATATATATTTCTTTATTATTGTAGGTTATGTGGATCTATATTGAGGCATTTGGTGCTGAGGAAGATGACTCAGTCCTTGTTTTTGGTTATCTAGTTAGATCACTAAGTATAATGTCGATACGTACCTTTTTTCTTGTGAACTAGACCTAAAAAAGGTTTTATCATATACGAATTCCTTGTGAGTGACAGTTTAGTATCTCTTATGCATTAGTATCATGGCCTCCAAGGATTAGTTCCTTATGTGGATGTTCAGTGAGCATCAGGACCTTCTAGGACTTTTTGGCAGTTTTGACCCTCGTAATTCAGTTTTATATTTTCCTTCCTTAGAGAAGTTTGATCTTTGGGGCCAAGTGGTTAGACCTTGTAACCCAGTTGTGATACTTGATCATTAGGTCTTGTATAGAGACCTAGAGACACTTATTTTTTAATCAAAACCTTATAGGTATACATTCATTTCTTGAGGGGATCCTACATGAGAGGTTGGATTGGGTTTATGAATTCCTTTTTAGGCAGTGAGCTGGGTTAATTGATCTTTGAGACCAATGCATGGTTAGTTACTAGGTTTTTGTAATATAGGTATGTTGATACCGTCAAATTTTTAAAAAGTACCTAGGGTGATCTGGTATCAATATTGGATTTGAAAGGAAGGATTTTTTGGGTTCCTAGACCAATAAAACAGTGTTTAAACTATTGATAATGTAGTCAGAGCATAGTTAGACACTCATTATTGGAATGACTCTGGTTGATGGACAATTGTGGGAATAAATCATGGTATAAGTGATGTGTGCAATTTTTAAGAGGAGTTCCAATGGAGCTTCTGGCTTAATGATGTTGAAATACTATGTAGAATGATCATCTTATCATTTTTATGTTACAAGTTAGTTGGTAATGGTATATACTAATTTCATAAGGTACCATTTAAATTTTTGAATTATTGAGTGGTCATGTGAGAGCCAAGGATCGATGGTTTCAGCAACTTTTCAAGGGCATGGATACCCAGGATTTGTGGTTAAAATGAGAAAATGTCTCTCTATAGTAGAGGTGATAGTGGAAATGATCAGTTACCATGTGATGGTTGACCCATGTTTGAACCAGAATATTCATTGTCAGGGAATGTGGGGTCTCATGTTATTAAAGGTCTGTGTAGCCTATTCTAATATAACTGCAGCTCGGAGGGAGCTATACATTCCTTTATATGGAATCTTAGTGTACTCCTTTTTAGATACTATCATGATCTATCTTGAAATCTTGTTGAGTACACTAACAAAGCATTAACCCTATACTATTATTCTTTTCTTTTAAATATCCTTTCTAGATTGATAAAGGAACCTGTTGAGGTTGTGATCAAGGAGTGGTATAAGGAAATCCATATGGTGGGGATTGAACCATTATCCATTTGGATTTGGTGACCCTTTTTTTAATTTTTAAGATGGAATTTTCCATGGTCTATTGATCATGGAGTTTAGTTTTGAGATGACGATAAGGGTATTCCTATGGTGGTGAGTACTAGATTTTCTGTAGTTAAGCATCTCCCATATATCAGATAGTGGTTGATGTTATGAGGCTAGTCATTGGATAGTACAAAGAGTTTGTTTGTGTATATTCATAGGGTGATAATGTATTATAGTATTACCATCAGGCTTCTCAAGGATGATAAGGTTTATGGTGTGGAGGTTGTAACAACCCTTGTTTTTTCGGACTGCAAATTTTGAGTAGAAAATTGAATTTTTTATTTCATATGCTTATAAGGGATAAAATGGTCTTTTCCCCTTAGAATATGATATTGGATAATTTTTATAACCACTCGTTTGTTCCTGAAATAGTATTTTTACCCTAGGATATGAGTTTGGTGGATTTCTCATCCGTTAAAATTTTAGTGAAATATTTAATATTTAATATTTAATAAATTAAATAATAGTTTATTCGCATAGGTTCATTCATCCATATCTTTTGAACAGAGCATTGGATTGATATTTCTTATCTATCATTGAGTTTAAAATATGGAGTTTTTCCTAGGCGGGGCATAAACTCAGGTCAGGCACTGGAACCCCCCTTCTTTTTATTTTATTTTTATTTTCTTCTCTTTTCCTCTTTTCTTTTCTTCCTTCTACTCTGGATTCTTCTGTATGCCCACTGTATCTCCCCCTTCATGCGGTCAAGAGAAAAAATAGAAGAGGTAGAGAGATAAGGAGGGGGATAGGAATAATGGTACCGCTGTAGAGCTCAGGACGTGCTAAATCGTCGTACGACAACCGTGGACTGTGGAAACGGGCAAAGCTTTGGAAGATTCCACCCAATGTTAGGCCATTTTTAAGTTTTCACATAAAATACCTATAGATTAATACTTTTAAATTTTTAATCCTCTTGTATTTTTTCTTGGTACCCCTCATGGGTCGATCTGTTGTTTTTCGGATAAAAATAAGGCTTTCGGGCGATTAGAGTAATTTACCATTTGGAAATCCTGATCACACAGTGTGTGGTTCAGGAACACACTCCATGTGTTTATCCAGTTAGGGCAATATGAACTTTTCAGAGGTACACATCGGGTATGGGGTATACATATAATGTACTAGTACTCGGTCATGTAGCTGAGTAGTTGGCCAGTTAGCTCATATAGGGGCACATGTCGTGTAAAGTACACAACCAAACCTTGTGTGGGTGGAACACTGTGTAGAGTTACATGACCAAGACATGTCAGATACATGGGCTAGTACCCTGTGTAGGGTACATGCCATGTACCGGTCCAACACATTGTGTACATGGACTTTTACATGCTGTGTACAACTAGAGTACACACCCATATGGATCCTTTAGGGTACATGATGTGTACTGGGGTACACATTCTGTGTACTCCTACCTTGGTACCCTTTGAGGTTTTTTCAAGTCTTCTCATCTAGGAGTAATAATTAGACCAATTTGTATTCCATTCTAAGTATTTTTCTGTGTAGTTCATGGTGGTGAAATCCTTGAGTTGGTTTGAGGACTCTTGAGAGTCATTTCAATATTTTTCTTAAATGGATAGGTTCTTCCTCCAGTAATTGAATTTATTCTTCTCTTGTGAGGTATACTTGAAATGAGAGTGATAGGTTGGGTGTTCAAACCAATTTAGTTTGAGACCTTGATCTAAGATGGTCTGTGATCTATCTCTCTTGATCGTTGCTTTTGTAACTTTCCTTTGAGGGTGTATCCCTTGTAATATGTACCCTTCTAGACCAGGAGGCAGTGAGACTAGTTGTTTCCGAGGATACCTTGTAGGATTCCTTTACTTTAATTTCAATTTGATGATCCAGAGTAGGATTCATCTATCTTATTACTATTTACTAAGGATACCCTATGAGATGCCTTTCTTACATGCTGACATAGGGAATCCCTAGTAGGATCCCTTTACTCATTCACTGTTTCAAGGATCCCATGTAGGATATTGTAGCTTATTACATAATTTTTATGGGTTCTTTGTAGGATTCCCCTTCCTTTGGATCTTCAGGATTCCTAGTAGGATTTCCCTTCAGTGTTTGACTTAAGGGACCCAATGGGTGCCTTGATGTTTGACCGACCCTAAGCTTGTTTGTCCAGTTTGGGTAGATATGGTAGCGGGTGTCACCTTATAAATCGTGATGAACTTATAAGCCAATGGGGTTTTAATAGTAGTGTTAGGTTTAGGCATTAGACCACCCTCACTCTTTACTTTATACTTTAACTTGTTTATTGCTGAAGCAATTATGATTAATAGAGGTTCTTCCTAGTTGGTGGTTATTGAGCTTAGCATGAGGCATCTTTCTTTCTCTTTGGGATTCCCAGACATATCTTCCTAGGATTAGGATTATAATACATATCATTTTCATATTATTTTATTACACATAGGTACTAGCTAGGACCTAACTATTTATCCTATATTTTTTACTATTATATCATTGGGCTTTCTAGAGGTACTTCCTAGAATCCAGATATTGAGCCTATAATTATGATATACAGACATGAATTCCCTAGTAATTATACTCATGGGTGATTACACTCTCCCAAGTGATGAGGATGATTCCTCTATCATCTAATTAATATATGATGAGGATGATTACTCTCTCCTCAAATTAAGGTTTAAATGAGGATGATTATTCAATTCTCGACCTGTGGATTATGGAGGATGGTTATGATCTCCTAGATTTTTCATATGATGAGTATCTCCATATGTGATCTCCGGGATTAGGATTATAATCCATTTTTCTTTTTCAGGGTGGCTGATCATGGAATCTGACACATATTATTGACTTTGGGAATGACATTCATATCTAGATATCAAAGGGTGGGAATAACATCTCACTAGTAAGGTATCCTTATAGACTGCCTAAGGGTCAGACTCTTAGGGTTCATCTGAGTCTCAATGTCATGATTTCCTATGGAATGTGACCTAGGGCTCAGACATTGGAATGGATTTACAAGGAATTAGTGGCTTGGTATCCAGCTCAGTGACCGTTGGTAGGATATCTAGATTTACTTACTTGGAATCCCTATTTACAGTGATTAGAGGTGAGTGTGGGTGAACCTAGGGTTAGGAAGAGTAGCCCCTATGGTGATGTAGCTTTCACAGAGATATTCTAGAACTAGCTGAATCAAGTATTTTTTTTTATTAGGATTATGGGCTTAGAGATCAACTCAATGATACATAGCTTGAGTGGAATGACATCCATCTCAATTCCCTTGCACAGAATGTCCAAGCGATCAAGATTACAGACCAAAGGATCGACTATTGTTTATTTTTATGTTATTTCATTCACCTTACTCTTTTGTATTCATATTTATGTATATATGTATAGGTATAGTACTATACATGTATACACATATAATTATAAATATACATGAAAACACATTTCCTAGTTGACCGGGATAACAAACTTAGGGATCAACTCTAGTTTTACATTTATTATTTTTATTTATCTTTTTAGTTGTGTCTCAACAATGCTAAGCATTTTGCATGAGCATGCACTTATGGAAGCATATTATAGGTTCATCATTGGGGTGGCCTACTGAGATTATTTCTCACCCATATATGTGCACCTCAGTGTGCGTATAGACCATATGTATTATTTTTAAGTTGAGCACAGATGCATGTTGATCGAGGCCGAGGCCTGGTGTTGCATAATCAATAGGAGCTACTCGTGTGGTTCTTATGTTTGGGATGATGCATTTCGACAGTGTATGAAGATTGGGTATGTGGTCTGGCTAGGAGTTAGTAGAAGATCCTTGTAAATTTATTTTAGTTTCTTTTGTACTCCTATATCTATATGGTTGTCCCAATGGATGACTAGTGTTTTTTGTATGACATAGTTGTTTGGGATTTTATATAATTTCTATTTAATATTACATCATGTTCTATTTCAATTTATTTATTACTTCTACACTCTTTTTATTATTGTTTTGTATTATACTTAGTTATTTCCATTGTTTTTTAGTATGGTATGAGGTAATATTCTCTCTATAGACACACCTTAGGACCTCACTGCTAATCAGAAACCTCTGTAATATGGAGAGGTGCGCGTAAGGTCTCGTGTAGAACCATCTTGGAGCACTAGATCAGTGGCATTCGAGTCAGGAAGTTAAATTTACCAAGTCATTACATCCGAACTGGATTTCAGATTGATTTTTTATCTACATTTACATGTAAAAAATAAATCCATGGTGCTTTTCCCATAATTTCATGTCAATCTAAGGTCTTTTTCTATGGTTTAGACCATTACATTCATGTTTTATTATTTTAAAACACTAAAAAATTATTTACATCCATGCCTGGAAAACCATAACTTAGAATGACATTCTATTGGTACTTACATTTAAAAAATAAATATAAAGTCATTTTCCTCTAATTTTAGGGTAATATAATGTCCTTTTCCTAGTTTTGACCCCCTCCCCCCTACATGTGTTTTTAAAGGTTTTGGTACCTTTAAAAAGTGTTTACCGAGTCATTTCGACCACACTGCATGTCAGATTGACATTTTGTCTATGCATTCACAACAAAAAGAAACTCAAATATGGTTTTATCATGATTTCATGTCAATATGAGATTGTTTTCTATGGTTTGGACCATTACATGCATGTTTTAGTGTTTTAAAACACTAAAAACATATCTACGGACATCCCTGAAAAACTGTAACTCAGAATGGCATGTCATTAGTTCCTATATTTCAAAAATCAATCTACATTAATTTTTCTATGATTTTATGGAAATCAGACATCTTTTCCCTAATTTTGACCCCCCTTGACACATTTTTGTAAAGGTTTTGGTACCTTTACAAAATATTTACTAAGTTAAAACTGAGCAAATAAGCTCAGATTTTTTCAAAATTAAGGATAATGATCTATATTTTCTTTTTGGTGTGTAGGTATTGACCACACATCAATCTAGCACAATATGTGGTCAGTATGAATCAAAGTGTGTGTTTTCAATATAAATGTGACATTTTAGTTTTATTTATGGAATTTTTAAGTGTTCTTTGAAAATTTGTGAATGGTCTATGGAATTTAGAATTTACCTCAGTAGGATGAGTTATAAGGCTATAAATTTACTTGGGGATCATTCTAGTCATTTGTTGAAATATAGAAACTAAATCATTTCCCATTGTTGACTGCCACCGATCTTGTGTTTTCCAATAAGAGTCTTGTTCTTTCACTTTTTCTTTCAAACATGCAATTTCTCTTTGTGATTCCCAATCAACAGAAATACTTGAACCCCCACCGGGTGTATCAGTAATAGATGATGACGCCCTACCAAAGATAGCTAATGAAGTATGCCTAAAACCCATCCTCCATACATTTTTTGGATTCTCCTTCCCTAAAATTATTACAACTACAACATTCTGGGAAACCAATGGTGATTGTGATGGGTTCACATCCCATACTTCTTGAATATTAACCTATTAAAGCAAAAGCATTAACAATGATTTTTTAAAATATATAAAATTAATAATATTATCTAATTAATAAAATTTTCATTACTATTTATTGATATTTCATTACTATAAAAACAAAATATTGAAAAATAAATTATAACAATAAAAAATTCTTAAACCTGATTAATTGGGGTCGGTTAGATGTATCAAACGATGCCAAATTAGCATCGTTTGATCCATGTAGTTGGTCCTGTTTAATTAAATTTAAGGCTTTTTTATTGTTATAATATATTTTTCATTATTATGTTTTTATAGTAATGAAATAACATGAAATGGTAATGAAAATTACTTACTCCAACATATTTAGTAAGGTCATTTACAAAACTGTCATTGGGTTTCCTATGCACTTTAAACCACATCTATGTTCAGCCAATGGAGTGACCTAATTAATTGTCCTTTATAAAAAATATAAAAAATTTATAAAAAACCTTGAATTATAATAGAATGATATAAATAATAATTAATAAAATACAAAGCAAATTTGTTCTTTTTATCAAAAAAAATTTAGACTCAATGATGTGAGGAATGACTTGTTTCTCAGGATTCACAATAATTTTTTTAGATAATTCCTAGAAAAAAATAGTAAAATTAATAAAAAATTATAATTGTATTGTGTTTATGTTATTAAGATATTATAAAATATTTAATTATCTCATGAGATGTATCTCTATTAATGTCGAAAAATAGCTTTCATTGCTCATGAGAAAGACCTCAGAAACTTTCTCATACATTTTTCATGATCTCAAAGATGTGTCATTAAACTCAGGACATAATATCCATTTAAAATATATCCATTTATTTTCCAAATTTTTCAAATTTCATGGGTTTGAAATAGTCTCAGTGACATAAAAATAAAAAAAACATCTAGAAATAAAAAAACATAACACTTTATAAGTATATTACAAAATTTTACTCATGTATTTTAAATTAGTTATCAAGTAATATTAAATTAATATTAACTTTACTTGAGTATCAAATACATAATTTTTCCAAGATATATTAATATTCCTAAAATCATTATAATTAATGGGAAATCACACCGTCTCATAAGAAAACTTTCTATGAATCTACCCATAACATCTGGTCGCATCACTAGTTGGAACCCCAAACTCATCAAGTAAAACAATAATATTGAATTCATTCAGGTCCCATAAATATTTAATGTTAATATTTGTATCCCTTCTATGATTTTATTTATCTCTTTGACAAATACATTAAACAATTAATAAAATATATTGTTTTTTCTGTACAATGACATACATACTAGTAATGGTAACTCATCAATATCCCCTAGATGGATGGGTGACCAAGTGCTCCATCGCCGGAGGTGAATTGGGTGGTGGGATACCAACATTTGGGGAAATGTTTGGCTCGCTAGTATTCTCATATACAATATAATCACTTGGATCAACTAAATATGATGGTATAGGTATCCTTCCTTAGAGGGCCTCGAGCCAAAAGCTTCAAATCATTTGATATTTCATCTCGATTCTCAAAATTCATTATCTAGAAAAAAAGATATAAGGTTTTACTTTTAACATAGAAAAAATAACCACATGTAAATAATGAGAATATGATTATATACTTACATGATGAGAAAACAGTTATAAAATATCATTATTAATATCTTTTGTTAATTCTAGATTATTTTGGGCTCAACCCCTTAGTCACATATTTATTTTAAATCACAATTATTCAATAAATGGATCTCTAATATCACTATTTAATAGCACATATCTATGTTCTTGTAGAAACTCCAAATCAGTCAGTGTAAAATTTAACCCCTTTCCAATTGCTCTTCCAATATTTGGAAATACCGATGACTAGATTTTAGAATGACAATTAGTGGAGATGTTTTCAACACATCCAACATGATTTAATCTAGTATTAATCCCATCCAAATACCAAGAACATAAGTTCAAGAACTCCTCTTCTATGTAACCTTCAGCAATGGATCCTTCCGGTTGAGCTTTATTCTTCACATATGATTTCAAATGACCTAAGTACCTGGTGAAAAAAATATGAAACATATTAAAAAAATATGAAATGATTTGATAAAACTAAATTCACCAATGAAAATAAAAATAATATCAACATACATCTCAATTGGATACATCCATCGATAGTATACTAGTCCCCCAATTTTATCTTCTTCAACCAAATGAACAGTCAAATGATTCATGTCTGTGAAGAGTGAAGGGGAAAATAACATATCCAAATCAAAAAGTTTCAAAACAATTATTTCTTAATGTTTATAAAACTTAGTTATATTTAGTTTTTTTCACAAAGCTCTCTAAAAAAGGTATAAAACTCAACTAGTACCACAATTAATTTTTCAAGTAATGTATTATGCAATGACAATGGAAACAACTAATTCATCAGAATATGTCAGTCAAGACTTTTCAATCCATGTAAATTTTTGATGTTTTAAGTCAATTCACCTTGAAATGTTACTTGAATATGCATATGGAACATTTACATTCTTTAAAGTTTGAAGGAATACATCTTTATCATGATTTTCATTATAAAAATTGTTGAAGGATGCTTTCCATTCTGATTTTTCCACAAACCATGATTTATATTCATTGACTCCAAATATTTATGAGCATTAAGGTGATCCTTTAATTTAACCTGATCATTAAGCAATGTAGAAATTACATTGTCACACAAGTTCTTCTAAATATGAATTACATTAGGATTATGAAGTATCAAATTAAACTCTCAATAAGTAAGATTGAAAAATATACTCTTTTTCTTCCATTGTTTTTTTTTTCAGCTACTTCAGATACTGTACCTCATACTATTTTCCCCCTTCTTTAAACTGATGACATTTTCCAAATTATTTAGTGAAATTCATTAATTTTCCCATGATTTTTAAACCATATAACACCTTTGATGGATTTATCAATTAAATATCTCTATTTAATCTTGTCTTGTTAAACCTAAATTTATGAGAAGCATCAAGAAATTGATGATGACACATAAAAAAACATTTTCTGTTATGAGGTAATCATTGATGTTCAAAATCAAAATTACAAACTGGACAAGACAAACCAATATGATCATTCCAACCAAATAAATTTCATAGTCTGTGAAAGTTACTAATTGTCCACATTAAGTCAACATGAATTTTGAATAGTTTTCTTATTGAAACATCATATGTTTACATGCCATTATCCCATGATTCTTATAATTCTTTGATTAGAGGTTGAAGGTATATATCAATGTCATTTATAGGAATTTTATTTTTAGGAATAAGCATAAAAATAATGAATGGATTATTTTCATACATATTTATGAAGGTAGATTATAGGGGGTCAAAAAAACTAGAAAAATGCTATAATTAATACTTATAGTACCAAAAGTGTTAAAACAACCAGAATCCAATACTAAATGTACATTCCTAGGATAAAAAGAAAAATCTAGATATAATGAATCAAACAACTTCCATGATGTTGAATCTTTTGGATGTCTCATCAAGCTATCATTACTATTCTGAGCATTTCACTTCATGTCATATGCAGTCTTAGACGACATGAATAATATTTTCAATCATGGTTTTAGAGGAAAGTAATGAAATACCTTTGCAGAAGTTTTCTTCTTGTGTTTCTTAAAGTGGTTTCATTGATTTTTACACTCATTATTTTTCATTGAAATCCATTTAATTGTATAAAATCTTATCCATTCTTCTTTATTGAACTCTTCTCCCCAGTAAATCATGTAATCATTTGGGTATTCATGTATCTTTGTATAATAATGTCCATGTTTTTTGATGTCTTTATTCATCTCATGGAATGATGCAAGGATCTTAGATTCACTAAATTCATCATGAAGAAACTCTAAAATTATGGATATTTCTTTGTTATTAATCCCATAGAGACACTTGATATGATACAACTTAAATATAAAATACAATTTTAATACTTGACATACCCTTTATACAGTTCTTATTGTTCATCTTCAACTAATTCATAAAACTCATTTTTTGGTCGCTAAAGTTATGAGAAAGATTAACCTACTCAGGATCAACTGAAGGTTCTATTGAGCTATTAAAATCTTGAACATTGTATCTTGCAAAGATAAATGTGTCATTTATGAAATTTAAAACTGAATTATTCTCTTGCAGTTTACTTTTTATTTCATTGATAGGATTTTCATTGTTTTGACTTTACATAAAATTCAATTCACCATTTCAAATTCGACATACATATCGAGCATGAAATTGTTTCAATATCAAATTCTCATATTCTTAGTTTCTATTCAACCATCGCTTGAATTTTCAATCAGAACAAAAAAAAATTATTCTACCATCCACTGATTTTTTTACAATTGCATAATCTAAAAATTCTTCCAAACCCTTGGCATACCGAGGTGTGTTTCAAGGTAAATTAATCCATCTTTTATCCATAGGTATTGGATTGTAACTATTCTCCCCATACATTTAGATATAAATATATAAATGGTTAATCAAACAAGTGCATTTAAAATTAAACACTACCCAAATTCACTATTGAACAAGGTAGGGTCTTTATTCGATATAACACAATTTCAACATAAATATGATTCAATCCAACTTTAAATGATCTCTAAATTTTCTGGTTTTCATATTATTATTTTTTATTTTTTATTTTAGAAACATGATTATATCTATAGATATATTTTTCTTTGATAATTATTAAAATCAAGATTTATTGTATCTCAAACCAAGAACATGAACTGTGATATCTGGTGACATAGTCTTTTTTACTCTAGCTTTCAAATTCTTGGATTCATCAAATATAAAATATATTCATGGTAAATGTATGTTCATTTAAAAATCTAGGATAAACCCAAAACATCACCAAGATAATCAACATTCCATTTATAAAAAATCATGGATAATAACCAAAGCATCACACCAATCAAGAACCACCAAAGAAACTTCATCTACCCTAGGCTCGGGAAGAATATAACCCAAAATTGATAACCAAAACCATTTTAAAACGAAGCTATACCTAGATGGAAAAAAGGAATCACCCTATGGACTATCTTAAAGTAATGACTTTCACCCTTTTATTCAAGAAATTTCCAGAAAGAAAAATAAAAATAACACAAAACATAGTCCAAAAGAAGGAATACTCCACGACTCGGATCAAATGAATCCAAATTAAACCAATAAACATGCCTAGAAATATAACCCACCAAATATAAAATACCATTAAAATTTTTCACTTTTACCCTTAAAAGAAATAAACTTTAAATAAAGGGATCAAAACATACTTTATTAATGTAAATATACCATAAAAATGTTTCCCCATTTTTAAACATAAAAGTTGTTTTATCTAATTTAGAAAACCATACAAAATTAATTTCTAAAACACCACTTCCTCTTTAAAATACCACTATAATTTCATTATTAAATCATATATGGATATTTAAAAATATTTTCAAAAATATTTCACATGAAAAACCTTTTTCAAATCCTTTTTGTAACCTAAGAAGAAACCTTCTTTGATACTTAAAACACCAACCTTTAAAACCATTAATGTTTTAAAATAATTCAGTAAAACCAAATAGAATTCAATATAAAAGTGACCAAAAATGTTTTCAAATATTTAAAATAACACCAAATTAATTTTTTTAAATGATTGGAGTCATAACTTAAGTTTTTATCAAGACTAAATTTAATTTTGGATCTAAAACACTTAAAAACATTCCTTGATTTCATAAAATTCTGCTTCATTTTGAGAATCCTATTGGAATCTCATCACAATTATCAAACCAATTCAATACCAATAACATCAATAACTTATATAATAAATCATAATACATCCTAAATCAATAATAATAAATAATAATTCAACTAAAACCCCTCTAGGAACCAAAATCTTAAAAATATGGAAAATTTACAACAATACACGATTTAGTAGCTGTGGCAATGGTTTGAGTAGTGGTCATTAGGGCTCATTCGGGAGCGACTACAAGGGGAAAGGGAGAGGTGATGATCTACTGTAAGGGGGGAAAGGGAGAAGTTGGGAGTGGCAGTAAGGTAGATTAGGGAGCAGCAGTGAGCAGGAAAGGGACGCGACGGTGAGAGGGGAGAAGTAGGGATTAGCGACATGAGGTGAGGGGGAAGGGGAAACAATGAGCGACTTAAGGCCAGTGATGGGTCAGGAGAAATAAATCTCGGGGTAAAAGGGGGGAGTTGTAGCAGTGGAGAATGGTGAGGGATCTCAGGAGAAGGGGAGAGCGTCGGAGGCGGTGAGAGGCTTGTGGTGAGGTAGAAGGGAGAAGGGGGGATCAGAGAGAAGGGGGCTCAGGGAGAAGGGGGGTTTAAATTATGTTTTTAAAAAAATATTTAGCAGTAGTTTTATTTAAACTGCCAGTAAATGTTAAAATAAAAAATATATATAGTGGTGTTTACATGAAACTGCCGCTATATTATAAATTTTTTTAAATGCGATTTATTTAGTAGCTGTTATTAAAACTGCCTCTAATAAACCGCCGCTAAGACCTATTTTTTGTAGTGATTGACTTATACTCATATTATCTTCAAAATGTATCAATTTGGAGACATTTTTCCATTAAAATTAATTTATATCAATTTAATACTTTAGATAAATAAACAAATATATTTAAATAATAAAATTATAGGTATATATTTATTTATTTAAATAATTATAAAATTATAATAAATATATTTAAATAATAAAGATATTTATTATATTTAAAATTATATATACTTATATATTAATAAATATATATAATTATATAAATATACATAATTATATATTTATTACAATTTTATAATTATTTATAATTATTTAGAATATATTTATATATTTAGAATTATATATATATATATTTATAAATTTATTTATTTATAATTATAATTATATACTTATTTATTTAAATAGGATTTATATGACAGTAAGTATATATATGTAAATATAATATATAAGTGTGATTTATATAACTTTTAATAAAAAATGAATCTTATTTTCAAAATTTTATATATAAAATTTATAAAATTTATATTAGTCCAAATGCTTAATAGTTTATTTATATACATTAATTACAAAATGCATTCATATAATTAATATAAATATGATATATTGATGTATATATATATATGTGTGTGTGTGTGTGTGTGTGATATTTGAACTTATATATTTATATCAATGTTTATGTTCATATATGTGTATGCATTATGTTGTGTGTGTGTGTGTTTTGCGTATGTGTATATAAAGATATTGTACGCATACAGATGTATGCATGTGTGTGTGTGTGTGTCTGCATGTATACATTAGATGTACATATATATATATATATATATATATATATATATATATATATAACATGAGTCCATGTCTATATATATGGCATGTACTTAGTTAATTATAAAATAATAAATATATATAATGTTTAAAAAAAGTTTTTATAAAATTATAAATAAATATTTATTTATTTGAATAATTATAAAATTATAATAAATATATTTAAATAATAAATATATTTATTAAATTTATAATTATACATACTTATTTACTAATACATATATATATATAGTAGGCGATTGGGAGTTCAATTAAAAGTCAACACACATACACAAAACCCAAGCCAAGGTCATATCCCAATCCATAGCCCCTCTCAAGGTATAGAATATACCAGCCTACTCTTTATTTATATTATATTATATTATATATATATATATAGCGAGTATGATACCCCACCCAACACCCCCCACCATCGAGTAGGGGCTCATCCTCCTGCTGGTGTCAACTGACACTAGCCACACCATCCACCAGATCATGACCCCTGATGGATCTTGTCCTACCAGAGGAACCGCCACACACTGCGGGAAATCGACAACACGCTGACTTCAATGTTTCTACCAACCCACACTGCAATTCCTTGTTTTCATCGGGCAGGACACCCTCATCATCGGTGTTGTCGGTCAAATACCACTTGGATGGCAAGATCCACACACATATAATTAATATAAATATGATGTATTGATATATATATATATATATGCATGCACATGTACGTAGGATGTACATATATATATATATAATACCTGTCCATGTGTATCTATATAACATGTACTTAGTTAATTACAAATTATAAATATATATATATATATAATGTTTAAAAAAGTATTTATAAAATTATATATATATATATATATATATATTAGGTGCTTTGGGGGTACAATTACATTAAACACACACACACAAGCCGGAAAGGCATGTCAAATCCCACCAAGTGATAGCCCACTCATCAAACCTTATTTATTCAGTACATGCCCCGAAAGCCCAGCGGGCATGAATTCCATTACATGGCCCAAAGGCTCACAATGTTGCCTGAAGGTCCAGTGTAGTGTCATGCCTACATCATGTCTACATCACCACATGCCTGGGGAAATTCGCTCCCACCCAGAATTGAACCTGTGTCTGATGTAGGATTATGGAGAGCCTTTACCGCTTGGGTAAGCCCCCCAACTGCTATATATATATATAATTATAAAATTATAGTAATTATATTTAAATACTAAATATATTTATTTATAATTATATGAAAATAATCATAAATATATTTAATTTTAATTATAATTATAAATAAATTAATTTTTATTTAAATAATTATAAAATTATAGTAATGTTATTTAAACAATAAATATATTTATTATATTTATAATTATATATAATTATATATCCGATGATGGAGATCTTCTCGCTCATCAATGGAGGGGTTCTCTCTCTTTAATGTGGTGATTGATTCGGTGATTTGGTGCTCCAAAGACCAAGAATTGAAGATGAATTTGTTTGGATATTTTGAGATGTTTGTATTATGCAGTGGTGCTCACAATCTGTATAACAACAATATTCCCTCATTGTCTGAAGATATAAACTCAGAGGACAAAGATGGGAAGCTTTTATTTCCCAATGGTGGAAAAGCTTTCTCTCCTTCCACGTGGAGGGCTTGGGGTTTCTGAGGCAGCGGGCCGGATGTGATTCGGCATCAAAAGGTTATGTGGTTGGGGAGGCACTATCCATTTGAGATCAGGGGTGGCGACGATGCTCGACCACAGTGATGGATTCATCAATGGAAGAAACATCATGACTACTGAGGTCGGCAATGTTTTTTCCCCATCCAGTGGTGGGGATGGGGTTTCACATGTTTTTGACGTTTTGGCCAGGAACACATGTGACGACTGGCTTCAGAATGCAGGGATGACCTCAGGTGATGTGTTATGATGGTGATGTCAGCAGACACACCCGACGGTGCAGTGGTGATGGGACTGTGGTGGTCATATCACCAGTGACATGTGGCCTAGTGGCTCTAGGGTTCCGAAGGCGACTGATGATAGGTTGTGATGGATCTTCGGGTGTTCTTTTGATAACTTCGTGTGATGGCAATGACTGTGGCTTGGTAGCTGGTGTTGACTACGTCAGGAGTGGGTTACATGCTAGCGATGATGTCAGATTGATGTAGATTTCCTCAGGTGGTGGATAGGGGACGACTTTGGGTAGATAGGAGAATACCACGGGATGAGAGCTGGTCACGGCCTATTAGTAGGCTCGCAATGTTGGAAAATAATTTTTATATAGGTGCGGAAATTTGTTGGGCCTTAAATGGGCATTTAAACCAATCGTTATGGGTTGTAGCTCGTGTTGTGTAGGGGTCTTCGAGGGCCATAGTGGGGAATTATCCCTATTTTTGGTTGGGATTTACATGTTTACTTGGGATTATGGGAATTTATTATTGGGGTTTGGTCCAATTTTATTTTTATGGATGGGTATTTCTCTCTATTTGTGTTTTGGGTGGCACTTGTTTGCCACTTTTGTGTTTTTTTTATGGTTCATGTACCACATGTTTTGTATCAGTGTTTTTATGCTTTTTATTTTCAATAAAATTTTAATACCGAACATGTTCTGATCATAAAACTTCCTGATATACTTATATAGTAATATATATAATTATATATATTTGTAGATGGGGTCATTACCAAGTGTTATGGTACCTCGTAATACTACATATTTACCTGTTGGTTTCCATTTATGGGGAATTTGTTATAGGGTGGTGTGTTAACAAGGGTTGTCTACGTGGCGGGTGATGTGGGGAACTATGACACCGGAAGACTCATTAGAGGAAAAGGGAAGAGCGGGGCATCACGGTGTCCATACTCAGTTGGCAGACGATGTGGATGGTGGAATGATGGACGTCGATGTGGATAGTAGTAGCGTTGTAAAGGGGTTGTGTAACGTCCCAGTTCCGGAAGCCATCTAGAGGCGCCCCATACTCGGTTGGTCACACGACCTCATGCGTATTTCCTCAAACGCCAAAGGTTTCCGACTAGTATCGAGGGCATTGGGTGTGATAGTGGAGACACTATGCCCTCATTAGCAGAGTAACACAGTAGAAGAAAAATAATAGCAATAGCGTAAGTAGTAATAATCCATACAAAATGAAACAATGGAAGACTGGAAAATAATAAACTAGAGCACACACACATATATATTAATGATGCATGATACATATGTCTAGGAAACCAGCTAAACAAATCACAATGGTGGAATACAACAGTACTAAACCAAATACAAAATAAAGCAAGTAAACAACTCCTCAACATCGCAATCCATAGCTTGGTCCCATGCTCTCCAAATCCACTGTCAATCAAGAACCTGAATTAGAAGGGCACTTTCCCTTATTTATACCTGCAACAATATAATCTGTTTGGTACCAAATGCATAACCCAAACAGGGTGTGAGACTAAATCCCAGTAGGCAACCACCCAAAGATTTGTGCCTAACAGTTAGTGAATATATATGGCAGGTAATAAGAAAAGATGTAGTAAAAAAGGAAGTACTCAGCAATAAACAGTTCCACATATCAAATAAGTAGCTAATCAAGCAAGGTAACCCTTTGGGAAGTACACACAGCCTATCCCCTTTGGTTCAATCATTAGAATATATAAAGACTCTATGAGGAAGCATGCACAGTCAATTCCCATTATAATCAAAAGTGATTCAAGACTCTCTGAGAAATCCCACACAGTCAATTCCCCTTATAGCCCGAAGTGGTCAAAGACTCTATGAGGAAGCTCACTCGGTCAATTCCCCTTATATTCTAAAATGGATCAAAGACTCTATGAGGAGGCTCACTCGGTCAATTCCTCTTATAGTCTAAAATGGTTCAAGACTCTCCGAGGAAGCACAATCAGTAAATTCCCATTATAGTCTAAAATGGTTCAAGACTCTCTAAGGAATCTCACTCGGTCAATTCCTCTTATAGCCTAAAGTGCTCAAAGACTCTCTAAGGAATCTCACTCAGTGAATTCCACTTATAGTCTACTACACCAGGTTCTCATGGCCCTATGTAAGTCAATGAGCATAGCAATGAAATACGACCAAAGTAAACCTCAAGAACTACTTGGATAATTGTTCTACAACATATCAAGCATGTTAGAAAACAAACACTCCACCCTATAACACTAAGCATGGGAAAATAGGCAAGGTGACTAAAAATTCTAAGCAGGACCAAATGTTCATAAACAGAACATGCAAGGGAAACCACATCCAAAACATATCAATCAAACCTATTCATATCCAAATAACTTCTACTCAATCATAAAATCATGGTAGGCAATTAATAGGGGTAAAACAGTAAACACACAATACCCCGATTAAGAGTATTGGCCAAAATTGCACATATAACTTAAGGACTTTCAACAAAAAGGAAAAAAACACCTACCTCGGTGTTGGGAGATCGATATACTCCATTGTCGGACCTTGGATCGACCTAGAATACAGTAGATCTACAAAAACATCTAAAATGTTCAACCCAAGATATCTCATGAGAGGGGAGAAAACAGAAGATGGTGCTTTAGGAGAAAATAGAACTCACTGATGCAATTCCAACGCAACTGACAATGTTTGATTTGGAGGACGGATGTTCGCTCGGGGGTTGATTGAAGATTAGCATTCGTACGGTGCTCTCGGTCGAATGAGACCTAGAAGGAGAGATTTCTGGCGATTAGATGCGACCCCAGTATGTTTAATGAAAAAAAAAAGAAAATACACGGCATGTAATTTTGAAGTACATGGGGTGTAGTTACCTTTTCCATACTCCGCTTTAGGTGGCCTCTAGGTCACCCCACATGGACTTGTGTGTGGCCATTACACGGACATCACACGCCCTCCTGTGGAAATGTAGTACATGGCGTGTACTCATAAAGTACATGACGTGTACTTCAGAAAATTCCAAAAATTTCTCTTTTCTAAAAAACATCCAGAAAAGAAAAACATACCTTGAAAAAAGATCTGGGTTCTTACAAACCCCCCCCCCCCCCCCTTTAAAGAAATTCATCCCCGAATTTCCTGAGCGCGGCGTAGAAGAATAAACCCTGAAAGGATCTAGCCACTATGCTCGTACATCGGCCTCCCTCTCCCAAGTCTCGTTTTGTACTCGTCCATGTTTCCATATAACTCATACTAGAGGAACAGACCGGACATGGAGAACCTTTATACTGTGATCTAAAATCCAGATAGGATTCTCCTCGAACGACATATCCACTTCGAGCTCAACCTCTTCAGGTTGAAAGACATGAGATGGGTCTAAAAAGTAACGTCGGAGTTGAGAAACGTGAAAAATGTCATGCATAGTCCGATACCTCTGAGGTAACTACAACCATTAGTCAATCATCCCAACTCTCTACAACACCTCAAATGGCTCGACGTACCTCGGAGAAATTTTACCCTATCTCCTAATCCTCTTGTGCCCCAACCTCAGTGTGACATGCAGAAAAACCTGATCCCAGACCTCGAACTCTAGAGGTCATCTCCGCTTATCAGTATAAGACTTCTGTTGAGACTTCAAAATATTCATCCTCTTATGAATCAACTTTATCTGCTCTATGGTCTCATAAACAAGACGAGTTCCTAGCAATGCTACCTCTCCTGCCTCCATCCAACATAAGGGTGATCGACATGGCCTACCATAAAAAGCCTCATAATGTTCCATCTGAGTAGTTTCTTGAAAACTATTATTGTAGGAAAAACCCACAAGAGGTATGTACTTCTCCCAAGAACCTCAAAAATCTAGAATTCATGCTCATAGCATGTCCTCAAGCACCTGAATTGTACACTCAGATTGGCCATCTGTCTGGGGGTGGTAAGTTGTACTCAAAAGTACCTATGTACCCAACACCTTCTGAATCCCCTGCCAAACCAAAGAAGTAAAACAAGCATCTTTGTCTGAAATAATGGAGTGTGGAACTCCATGTAAGCTCACAATATCTCAGGTTTATAACCACCCTATCTCATCAACACTGAAGGTATCCTTGATCGGCAAGAAGTGAGAAACCTTCGTGAGTCTATCAATGACATCCCAAACTGCATCATTCCCTTGAGGCGGTCTCGGCAAACCGGTCACGAAATCCATCACAACAAACTACTGTAAATTAAGCCTTTACCAATGGTTTCAAACCATGGGTAAAGTCTGTCAAACCGTTGGTATATAGTATACCAACGGTTTGGAAAATCGTTGGAAAGTAAGGTGTGGCAGTAGCCCATTACCAATGGTTTTTGTATAACTGTTGGGAAAGGTAGTGTAATTGGATTATTTCCAACGGTTTTACAAACCGTTGGAAATAATATGAGTGTAAATGTTTTTACCAACGGTTTCCAGAAACTGTTGGTATATATTGTATACTAAACACTATAACAACGGTTCTAAACCATTGGTATAGTTTTTAAATTTCTATTTCCAGAACTATTATACCAACGGTTTTAAACCATTGGTAATGTCTTTTTCCAGAACTATTATACCAACGGTTTAAAACCGTTGGTAATGTGTTTTTTCATAACTGTTGCACAGCAGCCCTCTAGTAGCCCCTCCGTATACACCTGCATAAAAAATATCACAAAAACCACATACAGACTTAAAATAGCATAAAAACACCTAAAATAGCACAAAAAAACACATAAAACCATCAAACTCTTCCAACCATGTCATGTACTACAATTCCCTATTTCAATCTTCATATGAAAACAATCATCCAGTAGAGTTAATAATAGTTTCAATAACTCAAACATTATTTACACCCATTTCTATCTTTAAATTACAACCACTCTTCTAGTAGTAATTCACCTCACCCCTGTACAACCCCCCCCCCCAACCATCATAGCCCCCCCACATCCCCATCAAATTATAATAGGCAGAATAGTCTGAGAAATACTTATTATAGTTGAATAAGAGTTTGAAATTGGCTCAAATCCCGATTTTTATTTTCTGATCCTAGATTTGGGTATGTAATGATTTTTGATGCATTTTGAATTGAACTTGTATTTTTTATAATATACGGTGAAAAGGTATTTTTTTAGGAGTCTCGTCACTTATGATCCCATGAGTGAAAATACCCAACTCATGAAAAAGAGTTTTCAACTATTGTTGATGAGTGTAAATTTCAGTTGTTGTATTCACTTAAAATGATGTCCTTTTGAAACAAAAGAGAGATACTTTGAGTGGTGCCAGCCACACTGTGCCTCAGATTGAGGCAGGTTTGACTCATACATGTCACAAATGACCCATGGATCATTTTCCTAAAGTATAAACACAATCTGAATGTGTTTGGTTAGTTTTCTGTATGCCGGTTGTTTTTACTTAAAAGTGTATCCATTTTAAACAAAAAAAAAAGACACTTTGAGTGGTACCGGCCACACCGTGACTCGAATTGAGGAGGGGTTGACTCGTACACGTCAAAAATAACCCATGGATCATTTTCCTAAAGTATCAATAGAATCTGAATGCATTTGGTCCGTTTTCCGTATGTCAGTTGTTGTTTTCACTTAAAATGTTGTCCATTTCAAAGAAACGTGAGACACTTTGAGTGGTGCCGGGCACACCGCGCCTCATATTGATATGGGGTTGACTTGTACATGTCAAAAATGACTCATGGATTGTTTTCCTAAAGTTTCAATAGAATCCGAATGCATTTGGTTGGCTTTCCGTATGTCAGATGTTGTTTTCACATAAAAGCATGTCCATTTTAAACAAAAGAGAGACATTTTGAGTGGTGGAAGCCACACCACGCCTCATATTGAGGTGGGGTTGACTCTTACATGTCAAAAATGACCCATGTATCGTTTTATTAAAATATAAACACAATTTGAATGCGTTTGGTCTATTTTAAGTAAGAAAATTGTTTTTTTCACTTAAAATCTTGTCCATTTAAAAAAAAGAGAAACACTTTGAGTGTTGTCAGCCACACTGGCCCTCGGATTGAAGGGGGTTGACTCTTAAATGTCACATATGACCCATGGATCATTTTCCTAAAGTTTCAACAGAATCTGAATGCAGTTGGTCAGTTTTCCGTATGTCAGTTGTTGTATTCACTTAAAATGATGTCCTTTTGAAACAAAAGAGAGACACTTTGAGTGGTGCCAGCTACACAGCGCCACGGATTGAGACAGGTTTGAATTTTACACATCAAAAATGACCCATGTATCATTTTCCTAAAATATCAACACAATCTGAATGCATTTGGCCGGTTTCGACCACCCCACGCACGCTTTTCAAGCGCGCCAAACACCTAAAAAACACATATTCAGTCGTACCATGCAAACCGTGCTTCCGAATGACATGGTACCTCCTATTACACCTCAAGAATAATAAATAGGGTTATTTTTTTGTGATTTAAAGTCATTCATATGTCATTCGGCATGCATTTTCCCGTTAAACGCATGTTTTGGCCATTTATGACATGCGGAGTGCGTTTTCGGCCAGCGCGGTCACACGACACCTCCAATTGATGTGCCTTCTAGCTGACCATTTCAAAATTCACCCACCCTTTGTTTTTGTCCGATTTCATGGCATTCTGAGGTCGTTCGGCTGGTTTCGACCACCCCACGCACGCTTTTTAAGCGTGCCAAACACCTAAAAAACACATATTTAGCCCTGCCGTGCAAACCACGCATCCAAATGATGTGGATTCTCCTAGTACACCTAAATATTAATAATTATGGTGTTTTGTGTGATTTAAAGTCATTATGATGTCGTTTGGAATGCATTTGACCATTAAACGCATGTTTTGGCCATTTACAACACACATAGTGTGTTTTCGGCCAGCGTGGTCGCACGACACTTCTGATTGACATATCGTCTAGCCTACCATTTCACAATTCACCCACCCTTTTTTGTTGTCTGATTTCATGGAATTCCGAGGTCGTTCGGACGGTTTCGACCACCCCACGCGTGCTTTTCAAACGCGCCAAACACCTTAAAAACAAATTTCAGCTCTTCCATGAAAACCGCGTGTCCGAATTATGTTTTGTCTCCTCGTACAACTCACGAATAATAATTAGGGTGTTTTGTGTGATTTCAAGTCATTCCGATGTCGTTCGGAATGCATTTGACTGTTAAACGCATGTTTTGGCCATTTACGATAGGCGGAGTGCATTATCGGCCAGCGCAGTCACACGACACCTCCGATTGACATTCCATCTAGCCGACCATTTCACAATTCACCCACCCTTTGTTGTCGTCCGATTTCATGGCATTCTGAGGTCATTCGGCCGGTTTCAACCACCCCACGCGTGCTTTTCAAGCACGCCAAACACCTTAAAAACACATATTCAGTCGTGTCGCACAAACCACATGTCTGAATGACATGTCATCTCCTCATACACCTCAAGAATAATAATTATGGTGTTTTTGTGTGATTTCATTTCATTCCGATGTTGTTCGGCATGCATTTGATCGTTAAACGAATGATTTGGCCATTTACGACACGCGGTGTGCATTTTCGGCCATCGCGGTCACACGACACCTCCGATTGACGTGCCGTCTGGCCAACCATTTCACAATTCACCCACCCTTTGTTTTCATCCAATTTCATGGCATTCTGAGGTCGTTCGGCCAGTTTTGACCACCTCACGTGCGCTTTTCAAGCGCGCCAAACACCTAAAAAACACATATTCAGCCGTTCCGTGCAAACCGCACGTCCGAATGATGTGGCATATCCTCGTACACCACACGAATAAAAATTAGGGTGTTTTCGTACGATTTCAAGTCATTCCAATATCGTTCGACATGCATTTGACCGTTAAACGCATGTTTTGGCCATTTACGACACGCGGAGTGCGTTTTCAGCCAGCACGGTCACACGACACCTCCGATTGATGTGCCATCTAGCCGACCATTTCAAAATTCACCCACCCTTTGTTGTCGTCTGATTTCATTGCATTCCGAGGTCATTCGGCCAGTTTCGACCACCACGTGCGTGTTTTTCAAGCGCGCCAAACACCTTAAAAACACATATTCAGTCGTGTCGTGCAAACCGCACTTTTGAATGACGTTCTGTCTCCTCATACACCACCACCAAAAATACGATTTTTTATTAATCCCAAGCGACCCCATACATAACACCAAAAACATCAAAACAAAAACAAAACCATAACCAAACGCGGACCCCCCTACGGAGGGCGAAAATAATGTAGTCCTAGTGCATCTCCCCTAATCAGATTGACCCCCTCAGGTCTAATTGGCAAGGCGTTATCCACCCAAACTGAAATATCCCCCGGGGCTGCAATAGAGGCAAAGTAGTCCGCAACCTTGTTCCCTTCCCGCCAGGTATGAGTAACCCTTATGTCGTTCCCCATAATCGCCCTGCACTGTCTGATAGTATAAGAAATCCTCCACGGCATCGTACCCTGTCCATGTAACGCATCATGTATAATCTTCGAGTCAGTCTCTATTTGCTCCACCATCAGGCCTTTGTCCAGACACACAGATATCCCTGAAAGGACCGCTAGGGCCTCTGCCTGCACCGAGCTCCCCCTCCCGTAGTGCACAGCGAAAGCCAGCAACACACTACCACTTCCGTCTCGAAGCACCCCACCACCACGCATATTCCCTCCCGCGCATGCCCCATCGACATTCAGCTTCAGACCGCCCACTGGAGGAAACCATCGAACCCACGACCCCCGCCTCCTGGAAGTCTCCTCCCCACCTCCCATCCCCTGGGATACCAATCCCCGTAACGATGGAACGCTCTCCCCAAACCTCTCCGTTTTCACAAAATCAATCAGCAAACACCTTACCCTTTCCACCACCGCCCTCCCAGTGGATTCGCGCCCCTCATACCTGGCTCGGTTCCGCGCATCCCACAGAACCCAGCACCCAGCATTGTAAAACACTGATCGAACCTCTTTATCCTCCACGTTGCCGCCACCCCCCTGCACCCACAAGCTCGAGAACTGCTCCCAGGTCTCAACATGCCCAGAGTACCCTATGAGGTTTCCCAAAAAATTCCAGACCACTCTGGCCCATTCTCCTGCGAGAAAAATATGCTCCATACTCTCCTCCTTCCTCCGTTTGCAGCACTGACATCCAGATGCTAGACTAACGCCCAGGCGTTTGATGTTCTCATCCGAAGGGATGGCGTTTTGCATGATCCTCCACGTTAAAAAATTCATTTTCAAGGGGACCTTTCTGCTCCACTCCACCCTGCTTCCCGCCTCCTGCGTCTGCTGAACATTGCAACTCATGCGGAAGTCTTTCAGATTGAACTTACCCGAAACCGAGGGCGTGAAGACACATTTGTCCCTCTCATTGTTAATCACCACCGACTCAAAGATTCTCCGTGACTCCGCATCTAACACCGCGCCGAAAAACAGAGGGTGACGCTTTGCCTCCCTAAACGAGATCATCGGGGCTGGGCACCCTGGGAACGCATGCACCCTCCCTGACCAGTTGCAATCCCAGAATCCGACCCTCCCCTCCCCGATGATCCACTGAGCATGATCCCTCAACTCTGGGACAATATTACAGACCTCTGCCCACATGGAAAACCCTCTCACTGGGATGTCGGCAAAACTATCCTCGTACCTGCCCCGCATACACCTGCCCCACAGTGTCTCTCCCTCCGTAATTTCCCAGGCCAGCTTCGCACGTACTCCATGCACCGTATCCGCCATGCAACGAACCCCGATCCCTCCTTCTGTGACCGGTCTCGCCATCTTCCTCCAGGAGACCCACTGTCTCCTCCTCTCCCGCGAGGCATCCCAGATGAAACATGCGAGCACCCTATCTATGGACTTAATGACCCCCTTGGGGACGTTAACCGCCACAAGTGCATGCACCGGTATCGATGTCAGCACACTGTTTACTAAGGAGATCCGACCCCCGAAGGATAGGAAGTGATTTTTCCAATCCGTAATCCGGGCCAGCAACCTGGCCACAACCCTGTCAAAATCCATGTTCCGCAACCGACCAGTGGACACCGGCGCTCCCAGATACTCCATCGGTAAGGACCCTCTCCCCATGCCCAACTCCGTTCTCACCGCATCCAACCTGTCGTCTCCACACGAAGCCGCCAGATAGAAACAGCTCTTCTCCCGGTTCACCTGTTGTCCGCTCCACTTGCAGTAATCCTTCAGAAAGTCATTAAACTTCCTCACAGACCTCATTCCAGCATTCAAAAACACAATAGTATCATCCGCATACATGAGGTGGGATACCGAGAGACGCCCCTGTTTCCTGCGGAAAGGCACTATCTCCCCCCTGCCAATTCCCTTGTTGATAAGTTTACTTAAAGAATCCTGCATCAGTATAAAGAAACTAGGGGATAGAGGGTCCCCTTGTCGCAGGCCACGAACGGATTTGAAAAAACCATGCGATCTCCCCAGGAAGGATACAGCCATCCACGGCGAGCTAACACATCTGAAGAAAATATCACAGGCCCCGGCCGAGAACCCCATCCTTCGCAGGACTCCATTCATGAAACCCCACTCCATTCTATCGTAGGCTTTACTCATATCCAGCTTTACCACCATATTGGCACCACGGACCTTCATGTTTAAATCCCTCATCAGCTCCTGAGCCAGCGCCATAGCACCCTGTATCGACCTCCCTTTGACAAAACCATGCTGCTCCGACGACACCCACCTCGGTAGAAAATTAGACAGCCTACTATTGATCACCGCCGCTAAGACTTTGTACGGGAAATTACACATACTAACCGGCCTGTAGTGGCTGAGTGAAGTCGGGTCTTTGCACTTAGGTATTAGGACCAAGGTAGTCGCCGCGGCTACCCGAGGAAGAAAGCCCCCTCGGAAAAAATCCTGGATGGCCAGCACCAGATCATTCTTCACACAGTCCCAGCACCCTCTGTAAAAACACCCCGGAAAGCCGTCCGGCCCCGCCGCGCTGTCCGGGTTCAGTTGCCACACTGCCGCCTGCACCTCCCTTTCATCGGGAATGACCTCAAACTGTTCGTTCTCCCTCCTTGACACCACCTCCGGTATCGCTTCCCATAACCTGGAATCGCCAGATGGAAACCCCTCACGCCCATCACCTCTCGGGCCAGCCAGCAGATTCTTGAAATACTCCATCGCTCTACCCCCGACCACCTCCCTGTCATCCGAGAACGAGCCGTCCTCCAACTCCAAGTTAGGCTTAACCTCCCGCCTTTTCTCCCTTAAGCATGCATGAAAATAGGCTGTGTTCCTATCACCCTCCCTGAGCCATCTCACCCTCGACCGATCCCTAGCCCTGCGTTCCTGGGAAAGCAGGCTCAACGCCAGGGCGTCCTTCTTCTCTGATAACTCCTCAAACACCCCCTCGTCCCACCTGTCTTCCAGGCTGACCTCCAGCGTATCTATGTCTGCTTTAAGAGACTCCAGCTCCCTATCCCAAGCTGGAAGCGAACTGGCCCAACGTAAGAGCTCCTGTTTCAACCGCCGCAACTTGCCATGCAATGCCACCCACGTGTGCCCCCTGGAAGGCTCTCCCCAAACCCGCGTAACCAGCCCAAGGAAGGACAAGTCGTCCATCCACCACTTGGAAAAACGAAAGCCCTCCGGTGGGGTCTCAGTCCTTCCAAAGGATAAAAGCAGCGGCGAGTGATCCGAAACCCCCCTCGCCAAATGGAGAACCTTCACCTCCCCGAACACCTCAGAAGCGCGGAGGTTCGCGAAGCATCTGTCCAGCCTGGCCCAGCTACGGTTCCCCCCTCTGCGGTTGTTGCACCACGTGAACGGGTCCCCCGAGAAGCCAACCTCCCTGAGACCCTTCCCCGCCATACACTGCACAAACGCCATGCTCGCCCGGCTCTGAAACACGCCCCTCCCCTTCTTTTCTTCCGGTTCAGCAACAATGTTGAAGTCCCCTCCCACAATCCACGGGCAAACCCCTGGGTCGAAGTCCTCTAGCTCCGTCCAGAGACCCTCCCTCTGACGCGCATCACAACTCGCGTACACAACTGACATGAGCCACTCCAACCCGTTCCACGTCACCTTCGTCGTGATAACTTGATCCCCTACCCTCAACAGTGTTACTGAAACATCCCTCTTCCAGAACAACCAAATATGGTTATTCGACGGGGCTCCATGCAAGGCTCCATGCATCTTCAGTCTTTTAGAAAACTCTTGTAACCTTTCACTCCTCTGCTTGTGCTCGATAACCGCCACCAGCACTGCTCTATGCTTCCTTACTTCCGAAACCATGAAGTCCGTTTTTACCCTGGCCCCCACCCCCCGGGCATTCCAGATAAGACAGGGATACATTAAGCAACCATCGACCTGGAGTTCGCCCCAGGTGACGCAGCTCTCCGAACGGGGGATAAGGACCTCCCTCCAGCACTAAGCATCTTGCTCATCCTCCTGGTGATCACCCCGGGGCTCCCTCCCTTCAGACCCTCCCTGTCGCAAGACCGCCCTCGGGAGGTGGGGTGGCCGCCCTCCATTCTAACGGTAGACCTGTCCATCCCCCCATCCCTCACAGAAGCAGGGGCAGAGACCCGACCCTCCTCCGCGATAGGCCGAGCCAGAGAAGGGCCAAGCAACCCCCCGAGAGGCCCGCCCCTCCGCCTCCTGCCATCCCCGACCAACTCCTGCTGCAAACCGCCAGACTGAAAGACCCGCTCTACAGAGTCACCCCAGAAAGGCACCACAGCACGCTCACCAGCCCCCCATTTCGGCCGAGGGTCAAAGCCGGCCCCTGGAAAAGAAGAACCAGGGAGCGACGTCATACCAGACAGCCAGAGGCCCCTTAAGAAAGTCCCTAGAACAACCCCGGAGGACGACGCGGAATCCATAGGGCAAGACACCGGTTGAAGACCCCCAGCCACCACAGCAGACCCGCCAGCCTCAGCAAGACCAGCACCCTGAGCCGCCTCCCGCACACGAGCCAAAGGCCTGCAAGCCGGCACCAAGGCAGTAGAAGCATGGCTACCAGGACGAGCCCCCACAGACCGAGAGGAACGGTTGCCACCAGACGTCCGAATAGAGCCCTGAAGCTTGCGGCAAGAAAGCACCGAGTGACCCTGCAGCAAACAAACCGAGCAATACCGTGGAAACACCGGGAAAACCACGTCCTGCACCCACTCCACAGTCCCCGGCACTGACAAAGTGATCTTCTCCGGTACCGGTAACGAGAGGTCCAACTCCACGCAGAGCCTAGCCACCGCAGACTCCGCGCCAGTCACAGACGAGTCCGCCACACACAAGAACCCCCCCAAAGCGTCCCCAATCGCCTTTAAAAAGGTGCCGTTGTGGAAAGGAAGAGGTAACCCTGGAAGACTAATCCAGACCGCCGCCTTCGGCCCCTCCCTGCCCTGATGCGCCTCCAACGACCACCGAGACAGACTGAACCGCCAGCGCCCGAACGCCCGGGGGGCCCTGCACCACGCCTGCACAAAGTCCTCCTCCGAGGCTAGCACCACGCAGAAGGAACCGCGATGCAACACCGACACCCGAGCGGCCCCCTGCAAACCCCAGGTGTCCACGAAACGACGGAGAACAGTTAAAGAAGGCACGAGGAACCCAAACCTTGCCACCAGGGTCCATTTCAGGCCCGAAACCGCCTCTGTGAAAGCCGCCTCCGGCGCTACTAGGGACACTGCGGAGCCCTCCCTCACCACCGAGTGCGAGAACGGCGCAATATCAGGAAAACAAGGGCGCGCCACCCCCACCCCCGAACCTCTGACCGCATCCAGAAACGACCTACCGGGACGAACAGGCGCCGAAACCGGCGGCACCGACGCAGATCCCGCCGCAGGAGGAGGAGCCGGAGCCAGATCAGAACCACGTGGAGAAGCCGGGACAGGGGCACCCTGCGGATCCGACGAAGCAGGCGCAGCCGACGCCGAGAACGCCCCCTCCACCGGCGGAGACGGCACCTGAGAGGACCGCCGAGGGCTGGTAACGGTCGCATTTTTTTGAAAACACCCAGGCGCGTGAGGCGCGTTATTTCGGGAGCAAGAGGCCATCAGCCTGTCTCCTCATACACATCAAGAATAATAATTAGGGTGTTTTCATTTGATTTCAAGTCATTCCGATGTCGTTCGGTATGAATTTGACCGCTAAACGCATGCTTTGGCCATTTACAACATGCAGAGTGCGTTTTCGGCCAGCGCGGTCACACGACATCACCGATTGACGTGTTGTCTGGCCGACCATTTTAAAATTCACCCACCCTTTGTTTTCATCTGATTTCATGGAATTCCGAGTTTGTTTGGCCGGTTTCGACTACCCCACGCGTGCTTTTCAAGCACGCCAAACACCTTAAAAACACATATTTAGTCGTGTCATGCAAACCGTGCATCTGAATGACGTGTTGTCTCTTTGTACACCTCACGAATATTAATTAGGGTGTTTTCGTGTAATTTAAAGTCATTCTGATGTCGTCCAGCATGTATTTCGCCGTTAAACGCATGTTTTCGCCATTTACGACACGTGGAGTGTGTTTTCGGCCTACGCGGTCACACGACGCCTCCGATTGACATGCCGTCTGGCTGACCTTTTCACAATTGACCAACCCTTCATTTCCGTCTGATTTCATGGAATTCCTAGGTTGTTCGGCCGGTTTAGACCACCCCACACGCGCTTTTCAAGCGCTCCAAACACCTAAAAAACACATATTCAGTCGTTCTGTGCAAACCATGCATCCGAATGATGTTTCTTCTCCTCTTACACCTCAAGAATAATAGTTAGGGTGTTTTCGTGTGATTTCAAGTCATTCTGATGTCGTTCGGCATGCATTTGACCGTTAAACGCATGTTTTGGCCATTTATGACACACGACGTGCCTTTTTAGCCAGCGCGGTCACACGACACCTCTGATTGATGTTCCGTCTAGCTGAACATTTCAAAATTCACCCACCCTTTGTTGTCGTCTGATTTCATGGCATTCCGAGGTCGTTTGGCCGGTTTTGACCACCCTACGCGCGCTTTTCAAGCGCATCAAATACCTAAAAACACATATTTAGCCGTGTCGCACAAACCGTGTGTCCGAATGATGTAGAGTCTCCTAATTCACCTTAATAATAATAATTAGGGTGTTTTCGTGTGATTTCAAGTCATTATGATGTCGTTCGACATGCATTTGACCATTAAACGCATGTTTTGGCTATTTACGGCACGCGGAGTGCGTTTTTGGTCAGCGCGGTCACACGACACCTCTGATTGATGTGCCGTCTAGCCGACCATTTCAAAATTCACCCACACTTTGTTTTAGTCTGATTTCATGGAATTACAAGTTCGTTCGGACGGTTTCGACCACCCCACGCGCGCTTTTCAAGCGCGCCAAACACCTTAAAAACACATATTCAGTCGTGTCATGCAAACCGCGCGTCTGAATGACATTTCATCTCCTCATACACCTCATGAATAATAATTAGGGTGTTTTAATGTGATTTAAAGTCATTCCTATGTTGTCTGTCATGCATTTGACCGTTAAACGCATGTTTTGGCCATTTACGACACGCGGAGTGAGTTTTCGGCCAACGCGGTCACATGACACCTTCGATTGACGTGTCGTCTGGCCAACCATTTCACAATTAACCCACCCTTTGTTTTAGTCCAATTTCATGTCATTCCTAGGTCGTTAGGCTGGTTTCAACCACCCCACGCGCGCTTTTCAAGCGCTCCAAACACCTAAAAAACACATATTCAGTCGTTCTGTGCAAATCGCGCTTCTGAATGACGTGTCGTCTCCTCGCACACCTCACGAATAATAATTATGGAGTTTTAGTGTGATTTCAAGTCATTCCGATGTCTTTTGGAATGCATTTGACCATTAAACGCATGTTTTGGCCATTTGTGACATGCGGAGTGCATTTTCGGCCAGCGCGGTCACACAACACCTCCAATTGACGTGCCGTCTAGCCGACCATTTTACAATTCACCTACCATTTGTTGTAGTCCGATTTCATGGCATTCCAACGTCGTTCGGCCAGTTTCGACCACCACACACATACTTTTCAAGCGCGCCAAACACCTAAAATACACATATTCAGCCGTGTTGCACAAACCACGCATCTGAATGATGTGTCGTCTCCTTGTACACCTCAATAATAATAATTAGGGTGTTTTATGTGATTTCAAGTCATTCTAATGTCGTTCGGAATGCATTTGACCGTAAAACCCATGTTTTGGACATTTACGACATGCGAAGTGTGTTTTCGGCCAGCGCGTTCACATGACACCTCCGATTGACGTGCTGTCTGGCCGACCATTTCAAAATCCACCCATGGATTGTTGTGTTAAAGTATCAACACAATCAGAATGCGTTTGGTCAGTTTTCGGTATGCCAATTATTGTTTTCACTTAAAATGTTGTCCATTTCAAATAAAAGTGTGACACTTTGAGTGGTGCCGGAAACACCTTACCACAAATTGAGGCGGGGTTGACTCGTACATGTCAAAAATGACCCATGGATCATTTTCCTAAAGTATAAACACAATCAGAATGTGTTTGGTTGGTTTTCCATATGCCAGTTGTTTTTACTTAAAAGAGTATCCATTTTAATCAAAAGAAAGACACTTTGAGTGGTACCAGCCACACCATGCCTCGGATTGAGGTGGGTGGGGGGCTGTCCAGGTGGGCTGTTCGGGAAAGAGGGTGGGTAATGTATCTAAAACTCTATCTAGGTATCATACATCTAATTCTGACAGGACTACGAACCACCGCGGGGTGTCATCCTAGAGCAGGGCCAAATCACGGAATTAAGGCGGCGTGACCTTGGCATGACCGCGGCGTGACCGCGGCGTGTTGGCCTGGTCCCACGACATTCACAGGGTAGCATCTTCCTGCCATGATTCCAAATAAATTCTATGTAGTTGTCCTTCACATTATAGAAACTGATCTTATGTTATAAAAAACAGACTCTTGATTCAGGATTGTGGTATGATAAAGATATATATTTTATATTATTTGTTTTTAAAAGTGGTACTATGTAGTTGAAACTACTAATTGAGAGTCAAATTATCACACCCTAAACTATCACTGTGAGCTTTCGAAGACAGCGCACCTCCGTTGGAGGGGTTTTATTATAAAAACATGACTTTATTTATCAAATGAAACAATTATATTAAAGAAAACTTATTCAAGATATGCAATTCAATATAATTAAGCAGAATTAAGAAAGAAGATAAATTCAATTTAAAGCATTCTTAAATTAAAGAGGCTTCCATATTTGGTCGAAAATAAAGAGTTATACTGAATTCAAAAATATCCATACCAGAGTGAAAATCCATGTTCAAAAATAAAGAGTTATACATAATTCAAAAATTTAATGGATCAATCTGCCCTTGATCACCATCACCATCACCACTGGCATCATCGGCCTCATCCTCACCACCATCTCTGTCCTCATCATCTTCCTCATCATCATCCCCATTCTCATCATTGGCCCCATCCTTGCCCTTGGCCTCATCCTCACCCTCGGCCCCATCCTCACCCTCGTCCTCATCCTCATCCTCACCCTCATCCTCTCCAGCTTCCTCGTCATCACCAGGAACATCATCATATCAACCGCCACTATAACTGCCACCTGATGCATTGGATAATGCACCCATCAATGACATAAATGTTTGACAAGCCGCGTTGTCCTCTAGTGGAAGTGATGAAGATAAAGATTTCATTAGTTTCATAAATTTTTTGTCCCTCATTTGAACTTGTACTTCCAACTCTGTGACCCTTTTATCAGACTGTCTTGCATGCTCCTTGACCTGTTCCAACTCGGTGGTACTATAGTGGATACCTGGAGAGGACCAATATCTCATCAGGACTATATTCTTACCATGTCGGTAGCGTACTCGGCCAGAGTGCTCCTCTCCCAAAACCTGATATAAATGATCGTGTGGCCCTAAATTTTTAGGCTCTTGGGCATCAAGGGCCTCTAAAGCAGCATGTTAAAAATATTAATAGATTATTAAATTTCAAAATAGATATTAAACTTTGAAATAAACAAATTAAAACTTACAATCTTTTCTTGTGTCGGTTCATTAATCGCAGTTCCATATTTTTTTCCTTCTACTCGAGAAAAACAATTTTGCTCGAGGGATACGTCCTTCAATATTCAATTTGTGCTTCTGTAATGACATTGAAACAATATAAAGTACAGGTATAATCATATATTCAATATTCAATAAATCACATAATTTAAGTAGGAAATAATAAAAAGGGAAAGTCCTAAGGAAAAAATATAAACAAATATATCATACCAGCTACCTCTCATGATCTGACATAGTCGTGCACCCCAAAGTGTGGAGGTATTGTTTTGAATCAGTGTTTTTTTTTGTTTTTTTCAAAATATTCCTAGATAATTTTTAATAATAAATTAGATAATATTGATGAAAAATATGAAAACTGTAATTTAAATACCTCAAATGGGATTAATACCTTAAATTTGGCAGTCTCCCAATGGGTAATCATTTGGCGATATTGCTATATTGGGCAGTCATCCATGATAGGTAATGTCTCCAACTCCGTGCCCACTCTATCACACCAGCCAACATACAGCTTATGCTTATAAGCTCTCCAAATCTCTCCTAGCTCCTTTAAACACGCCAGTCGTTCACCTTCGCCATCAGGGAAGTTATACTGAAGCTGACACCCAATAGATTAATTCATATAAATACAAAAAAATACTACATTAAATCCAATAGATTTTTTACCCATATTTGGGCCCACGCATTATCCTTGACTTCGTGTGGCAGATGTCTCCAAGAGAGAGGGCTGACCGGAATGATGTCAGAGTATTTGGCTAGCATTGCCAAAAAACCCCGACATTCCTACCCATATTTATCAATCATCTGTCCATCATCATTGTATTCAACCATCAACTATGTCTGGCGGTTCCATACTTCACGCAAGAGAGTACACCCCCTCCACCACCTCATATCAGTAGATGAATCTGTTATTAAAGAAAAAAATATCAGTACAAGTTATAATAAAAATAAATTTTGGTATAAAAATTTGTTAGAGTTATATAAATATACATGTGGTAGTCGGATCAATGGGAGTCACTGGATGTGTAGAAGCCGAAGGAATATCCTATACAGGTAGAGTATCCCTCAGTGTATACTCCTCATCCACATACTGTGTTGGAGCAGGAGTCGAAGAAGGTGGAATATAATAGCCCAGAGATAATGAACCAGAAGAAAAAGATGATGGCACAGACTTCTGGCCAACTGGTAGTGTAAACATCTAAGGCCTAAATATCCCGTGTGTCCCTAAAAGCACACCAGGATCAAAATGGGGTGTAGAAGATATGTTTGTGGTAGGGGCATACTCCAATCAGGTATGACCAGTGGATCATCTAACTCTCTCACCACGATCCCTCGTACCACCGGCCTCAGTACTAAGACCACCAGATGGTCTTCTAACTCTGACACCCCCCCCTCCTACCACCAGCCTCTGTACTGGGAGCAATATCAGGCTCCTCATCAAATATCTCTCATCTATGGGGTGGATCCTAAAAAAAATTTAATACAAAAGTAAACACATGATATTATAAGTTATTGAAATATATATATTTGAAATAAAATACTCATAATATGGATGAGTGGAGGAATGCCCATCTGTGTCATACGATGATTATTTTCTGTCATCTTTTTCCGCCACCTCTCTTCAATGGGTGTCATTTCCTGAAATGAAAACAAATATGGAATTAATTATTCCAGGAATACATTACATTATTTAAGAAAGGAAAAACATTCATGTGGCTATTAGATTTCTAAGACATCCTTGGAAGACATTAATGAAGGAAGAAGTGAACTCATTAAAAAATCTAATGAGATGTACACAATCTAAAAATGTTATTAAGCTATGGGATATTAGTGGTAATTCTAAAACATGGATCCAAACTTATAAAGTATTCACTAAGTATAAATATGTTTAATGAGATTTTAGAATATAATAAAAATGGGATCTGTCTTTGTACAGTTCCAAATAAACCACTTAGAATTTTTTTTACCTATTTTATAAACATATATTTAAAAACCACTCATTTATATCATTAAAATATAAATAGGTTTCATTATTAAAAAAATTGAACGTTAGTATCATAAAAACCTAACCAAATAGTCACTCAGTGAGTCGACACCACCTACAAAAAAATTAGGCACACATTAGGAATACAATGATCTCTAAGAAGAACTTAAGAATAACTTACCCGAAATTTATGACCAAAGGAACCCAATACATAATCACTATAAATCCATAAGAAAATAAAATACATTAAAAACCAACACTGCAAACTCTATAGAAAAAAAGAAGATGAAACCCCATGATCCTAGGAAAATTTCACCATTCTTAGGTGGAATCACCATATTAGTGTTCGTATGTCATATGTTCAGTTAAAAATGATATATGAAACCAAAGTCAAACCTATTCACAGACATCTAACAATCATGTATTAGTCATTGATTCAATTTCAAATAGTGTGAATTAAAATATTTTCCAAAATCCCTAAAATAGGAAAAAATGGCGTGATATTGCTAGATATTGAAATAAATGTAGAAATAGAAGGAATATGGATTCTATGTTTGTATTTGGGAAGAAGTTTAAAGTGTCTAAACTAGATGGGGTAGTTGTAGCCAATCGGATGGAAGAACTTGGGGTGGTTAGGGTTTACCTCCGCACCAGGGCTTTTAGAAATTGGGGGAATCGATTTCTGTTGTGTTGCGGGGGGGATACTGGAAATCTGGATATTTGAGGAGATCTTTCCCAAGGGTTTGTAAAAGCCATTGGGAAAAAAATTCCTTTACCAACGGTTTGTATCAAACCATTGGTAAAGGTCTACGAAACCAATATTTACCAACGGTTTGTAAAAAACGTTAGTAAAAAACACTTATACCAACGGTTCTCCAGAACCGTTGGTATACAGGTGTTGGGAAAAGTCTACTTTCCAGTAGTGAAATCATTCCACTTCCACGCGGGAGTGGTTAACTGCTGTAAAATCCATGATAGTCGATGATGCTCTACCTTCACCTGCTGAAAGGTGGAACACCTCGTGACAAAACCAGCAACATCTCTCTTCATTCTTGGCCACCAATACTAACAGTGTAGATCACGATACATCTTGGTGATGCCAGGATGAACTACCGAGACTGAGGAATGAAAGTCCTGTATCTTCTCCTCACGTATGTTTGCTGGCACCCATACGCGCCCCTGGAAATGAAAGATCTAATCCTCGCCTATGGTCCATCCAGGAATAGAGTCCTCTCCTGACACACTCTCCCATAGGACTAAGCCTTTTGAATCTGATAGCTGCCTCATTTGAACTCGATCAAGAAGAGTAGAGGTAACAACTACAGAAGAAAGAAACGTCTTCCCCTGTCCGTCATACACCTCCAAATGCATCTTAGATAATAGATCCATAAGATGCCACTCACTGCTGACCTCCTGAACTGCCTATATCTGAGTCCTCCTACTCAGCGCTTCAGCCACTACGTTGCCTTTCCCAGGCGTATAGGCAAACTCGAAATAAAAGTACCGAAGATACTCAACCCACCTTCACTGTCTCAAATTCAGATCACGTTGAGTGAAGATGTACTTGAGACTCTTGTGGTCAGTGAAAACCACAAAATGCTCTACCAACAGATAATGTCTCCAACAGCTTAAGGCATGAACAATTGCTTCCAACTCGAGATCGTGTGTCAGGTAATTCCTCTCATGTGGCCTCAACTGTAGAGACCTGAATGCAACGAATCCTTCTCCCTGCATAAGCATAGCTCCCAGCCTGATACCTGATGCATCGTAGTAAATAGTATATCTCTTTCCCGGCTCTGGAAAGACTAGTATCGGTGCTGAAGTCAACCTCCATTTTAGCTCCTGAAAGGCTGAATCACAAGAATCTGACCACAAGAACTTTTCACCCTTCTTATTCAGACCTATCAGTGGTGCTGATAAGTGTAAAAATTCTTTTATGAAGCATCTATAGTATCCATCCAACCCTAGTAAACTTTGTACCTCAAATAAATTCTTCAGATGCTCTCAGGAAACTATTTCTCTCACTTTCTCTGGGTCTACTGACCCTCCTGTCTCCAAGATAACATGACTCAAGAAGTGAATCTAATCCATCCAGAAGTGGAATTTTGAGATCTTAGCATATAACTGATGCTCTCTCAGTGTACTCAAAATGATCTCAAGATGGGTAGCATGGTCGTGTCGAGTATGAGAGTACACCAAGATATCGTCCAAAAAGACCACCACAAAAGAATACGAGTATGGATGGAACACTCATTTCATTAATGCCATGAAAACTACAGGTGCATTCATGAGACTTAACGACATTACCATATACTCATATAGACTATACCTGCTTCAAAAGGCTGTGAGAGGTATATCAGATGGTATGACGTGCAAATGATGGTAATTGGACCTCAAGTCAATCTTTGAGAACACCCAAGCTCCTAAAAGCTGATCAAAGAGATCATCAATCCATGGAAAAGGATATCAGTTCTTGACCGTCAACTGGTTCAACTTACAATAATCTACACAAATTTTGAGGTTATCATCTGCCTTATTCACAAACAGGACAGGCGATCCCCAAGGAGAAGTACTGGGTTGGATGAAATCGTTTTTTTGCAACTCTTCCAACTATTTCTTGAGCTCCTACAACTCAGGTGTAGACATCATATAAGGAGTAATGGACACCAGTTCCACCACTGGAACAATCTCAATAGAAAATTCTATCTCACCCTCTAAAGGAAAACATGAAAATTCATCTGGAAAGACATCCCTGAAAGGATCCACCACTGGAGGAAAGTCTAACTGAGAAGTCCCCTGGTCATCCAGATATAGACTAGAAATCTAGGCTATAACTCCTCCCAAACCATGATGCTAGGGTCCTTCTCTTCTCACCTGGACATCCCATTCACTCCTATGAAGTAAAGATCCTCCCTCTGGTGATATGAAACTCACCCTACGGTGATAACAATCGACAACTTCCTAGAAGGGAACTAACCAGTACATCTCGAGAATGACATCATAGTCGGTCATCTATAATATATAGCAGTCCCATAAGAAGTGACACCCACTTACCTCTAGAGGTAACTCCTTGCATTGATATACACTCATCATTATAATCCCCAAAGGAGTGTCTAGTGTCAAGATATCAGCAGAAGAAAATATGCAGATCCCAAGGATCTCCACAATAGAAATAGATATAAAGCTATGGTAATCCCCTGTATCGAAAAGATGATAAGCTAAAATAGAGTCTACTAAGATCTTACCTCGAACTATAGAGGATCCGGGATCCTGCTTCTGCTGGGTCTGCTCCACTGTAAAAGTATGTCCTATGCCACAACCCTGTGACCCTTCCTGACCACTCTGATCTGATCCACCCTCCTGTCACTGAAAGACCAACAACTGGCCACCCAGTCCATGACCTCCACCTTGGCCCAAATGGCCGAAAGAACTCCAGTTCCCAAACTGGTGAGAAACTGGTGGCGCTGCTCCTGCACGTGGAGTAATAGAATAACCCCCGTCACAAGCTGCTAGTAAGAAGATCTGATAGAAGCGCTGAAGATGACCCATCTTGTCGCATGATCGAAACTCCACTGGGTCTCTTGAGAAATGTGGCCTCGTATGCCCGCTCTTCCCGCATTGGTAGCACACCACCTATGCATCCTGCCTACTCTGTTATCCTTGTGAAGCCTCCCTGTGATGCTTCCTGTTATTAGTAAGAGGAATGCTAACTCTGGATGTCGAACCTCCCTAGCTCACAGATCCATAATCCCTCAGATTACACTCTGTGATTAGCACCTGGTTGATGATAGAGGACATCGAAGTCAACTTGAAGATGTTCACCTGAGATCAGATGTCATGCCTCAGACCATCCTCAAACTTCCATGCAAGGAACAACTCATCACCTCCTATAATAGGCATGAAACGTTGTAGCTCTATGAAGTGATTGGAATACTCTATAACAGAAAGAGTACCCTACTCTAGACTCATGAACTCTCAGGCTCAATTGGCCCTCAAGGTCTCCAGATAGAAGTAATCATAGAATATGTGCTAAAACTCCTCCCAATCCATATTATTCTAGTGTCCTGCCTGTGAGATCACATCCCACCACCTCTTGGCAGAGTATCAAATAATGTATGTAGTGATATTCCCCCTCCTCTCTGGAGGTATTTCCAGATGATCGAAAATTGTCAGTGTGGATTCTAGCTATGAATATGCAGCCTGGGGTCCTCCATCCCCTAATAAAGTGGGAGGATGTTGTTGCTGAAATACCCGCATCAATTCTTCCATCAACGGGGTAGGAGACGAAGCTCCCTGAAAGGTTTTCATCATCCTCATGAAACCCTCTCTGAACTGTTCATCAACACCTGTGTTAGGTATAATGGATGGTTCCAAAACTGGCATGACAGGAGGATCTTTTGGAAGTCCCTAATCATCCATATTCGGTGTCTGATCACTTCTTGGAAATTGGCGTACAACTGGAGGACGTCTCGATGGAATGAATCTGCAAGGTCAAGCACACACCTTAGATCAATATTATCAAGGACTAAAAACTAGAAGCGTAAGAAGGGAACATGAGAAAAAAAGCATTCAAGTTTTACAAAACATGGATACACGGTGTGTATGTTCACTACAAGGCGTGTACTTGAATCCTATTCCCCTGACTGAGTCCTTCTACATGGTTAAGCCACACGACTCTCCAAAGACAAGACTACACGGTGTGTTCAAGATAGACATAGCGTGTACTAGAAAAGCTTCACCTGGATCGTGTTGTTAGTGACACAGACGGGTACCTGGGTTAGACTAAACGGCATGTTCAAGATTGACACGGCGTGTGTAGCTTAAGGTTTATCCATCCATGTAGTTAGTTACATAGGAAGACATAGGGTCAATATCACACAGCGTGTACAACTAGTACACGGCATGTTCCCGCAAGAAATACCCTATCCCATGTCTCTTACCACATGGCCTATGACACAGTTAGAGACTACATGGCGTGTACATAAAGTACACGGCTTGTACTTAAGAAAAATATTTTCTTCCCAAATAGAAGAACACATGGAGTGTACTTAACATTACACGCTGTGTATTCTAGGTTTTTTCGGATATTAAGCCTCAAAAACTACTCCGGAACCCAGAAAAACACCGAAACAAACATTAAAATTTCTAAATTCCAATCTGTGAGGGCCCATAATCCCCATGAATCAATGTTTGTAATCTTATGCATGTTATAACAAGGAAAACAAGGCAATGATCCAATAAATTCCAGTCCATGAGGGCTCATAACACCTCAAGAAACAAATTTTGGAGTTTATTCAAACAAAACCTTACACAAACAATACCCTATCAAATAGTAGGTATTATTATCAAGGCATTTATCACAACATCATGCATATTCTACACAACATCTATCACAACAACATGTAATCGCTAATTCATCCTAGATGACATGGAAAGAATTCATGACATGTGATTTCTAGAAATTTACTATATGATGCATGATATGGAATACCCTCATATCATCGGGTTGCGACAGAAATAGAACCTTAATAACATCAACGGTAATAGCACAAAACATGTGAATCACCCAATAGTAAAATCAAATCAACTGTAAAACTGAAAACCATAAAAATTTAAATAAACGAGGTAGATTAGCTTTTCCATTTACACGAGTAAGCTACTACCAGGCACAACTTATTACCAAGTACCTACTTAGTCCTATCCCTGGATATAGGCTCTAAAAAATAATCCAAGAGGAAAAGAATACCTCTAATACCACTTTGTAACATCCCAGTTCTGGAATCCACCTAGAGGCGCCCCGTACCTGGTTGGTCACATGGCCTCAAGCACATTTCCCTGAATGCTAGGGGATGCTAACTAGAAGTGAGGTCCTTGGGTGTGATAGTGGGGAAACTATGCCCTCATTGGCAGAGTAACACAGTGGAAGAAAAACAATAGCAATAGCAGAAGCATTAATAATCCATACAAAAGGAAACAACAGAAGATTGGAAAATAATAAACTGGATCACACACACACACACACACACACATATATATATATATGAATGATGCATGATACATATGTCTAGGAAAGTATCCAAACAAATCACAATGTTGGAATACAACAGTACTAAACCAAATATAACAGAAAGCAAGTAAACAACTCCTCAGCATCGCAAGCCATAGCTTGGTCCCATGCTCTCCAGCTCCACAGTCAATCAAGAACCTAAAGTAGAAGGGAACTTGCCCTTATATATACCTGCAACAATATAATCTATTTGGTCCCAAAATTATGACCCAAATAGAGTGTGAGACTAAATCTCAGTAGGCAACCACCCAAAGATCTGTGCCTAACAGTTAGTGAATATATATGGCAGGTAATAAGCAAAGATGCAGTAAACAAGAAAGTACTCAGCAATAAATAGTTCCACATATCAAATAAGCAGATAATCAAGAAAGGTAACCCTTTGGGAAGTACACGAAGTCTATCCCCTCTGGTTCAGTCATTAGAATATATAAATACTCTCTGAGGAAGCACTCGCAGTCAATTACCCTTATAGTCAAAAGTGATTCAAGACTCTCTGAGGAAGCTCACATGGTCAATTCCACTTATAGTCTAAGGTAGTCAAGGAATCTTTGAGGAATCTCACATGGTCAATTCCCCTTATATCCCAAAGTGTTCAAAGACTCTTTTAGGAATCTCACTCAGTCAATTCCCCTTATAGTCAAAAATGGTTCAAAGAATCTCTAAGGAAGCTCACTCGGTCAATTCCCCTTATATTCTAAAATGGTTCAAGACTCTTTGAGGAATCTCACTCGGTCAATTCCCCTTATAGTCTAAAATGGTTCCAGACCCTCTGAGGAAGCTCACTCAGTAAATTCCCCTTATAGCCTAAAGTTCTCAAAGACTCTCTGAGGAAGCTCACTCAGTCAATTACCCTTATAGTCTACTACACCAGGTTCTTCGGTCCTGTGTAAGTCAATGATCATAGAAATGCAATATGGATAAAGTAAACCTCAAGAACTAATTGATTAATCTATCTATAGCATATGAATGATTTCAGAAAACAAACACTCCACCCTACAACACTTGGCATGGGAAAACAGGCAAGGCGGCCAAAAACGCTAAGCAGAACCAAACGGTAGTAAATAGAACATGCATGGGAAACCACATCCAAAACATAGCAGTCAGCCCTATTAATATCCAAATAACCTCTACTCAAGCATACAAGCATGGAAGGAAATTAACAGGGGTAAAACAGTAAATGCATAATACCCCGATTAAGGGTATTGGCTAAAATTGCACATATAACTCAAGGACTTTCAACAGAATGGAACAAACCACCTACCTCAGCATTGGGATATTGATATACTCTGGTGTCAGCCCTTGGATTGACCTAGAATGTGGTAGATCTACAAAAACGTCTAAAAATTTCAACCCATGATATCTCACGAGAGAGTAGAGAACATAAGATGGTACTCTAGGAGAAAAGATAACTCACCAATGCGATTCCAACGCAACTGACAGTGTTTGATTCGGAGGATGGCTGCTCACTTAGGGGTTTGTCAATGATCTGTGACCGTAGGGTGATCTCAGTCGAATGATAACTAGAAGGAGAGCTTTCTGGTGATTAGACGCGACCCTAGTATGTTTAATGAAAAAAAATACACAGCGTGTACTTTCCTTTTCTGTACTCCGCTTTAGGCGGCCTCTAGGTCACCCCACACGGCCATGTGTGTGGCCATTACATGTCCAACGCACGCCCTTCTGTGGAAACACAGTACATGGTGTGTACTCATAAAGTACACAACGTGAACTTCAAAAAATTCCAGAAATTCATCTTTTCTCAAAAACTACTAGAAAATGAAAACATACCTGGAAAGAAGATCTGAGTTCTTACAGGTTGGGATAACTTTCCTAGGATGGCAGTGCACAGCTGGCAGACAACTTCGGTGGAGTGGATGACAGCACCAGTCCTTCCAATAACATAGCATGATGGTACTGCGACGGGGGATAGATGTTGCTCGTACAATGGGTTGATGGCTTAGTGAAGCCTTGAATGGTGGTTCACAGTTGGCAGATGATGTCGGTGGAGAAGATAATAGCGATGGGTCTGCCGATGATGGATCATAGAAGTACTGAGATGGGTGGCACGCATGATGGGATGATGGCTCTATGAAGGTGAACGATGGTGGAATGGCACACTGACGGGTTCGGTATCAAGAATTTCTACTGTCAGTTGATGGTTTTGCGATGATGGAGAACATGTGGGACGACGGGAAGGCTTCTGTAGGAGTGGAAACCATCCTTCTTCACCAATGTTGTGGATGTTGTGGTTGACGGATAATAGATGATGGCTTCAGACTCCTTCGCTAAGGAAGACTCGGTGGGTAGCGCTGTTGGTGACAGACGTGATGGATTTGGTGAATGGAGGTTGGGATCGATGAACCCTCACTCCATAGTGGGGGTGGTGGTCTGACGGTTGTCTTTGGAAACTCACTATGTCTTTTGAGTAGATGTTGACAGATGATGGTTTGGCAGCGCTAGCATGGTAATCATGCAACGCTTGGCATGGATGGGGTTTGTCTCGTTAGGGAGGCATGATTGCGGTCACATTGCCTATGAAATGATAATTGTGAGCTCTAATTATGGGTTATTACATGGCATAATTTGTAAGAGTCTTTAGGTTTATTATCAGTTGGGTCTTCGGCCCATTAATGGGTGGATTATCTCTTAGGTGGGCTATGATCAGCCCATCAAGGTTGAATCATTCATGTGTATTTCAATGTAATTGTACCCCTAAGTACCTAATATATATATATAATTATATACATTATAAATATATATATAATTATAATTTTATGAATATATATAATTTTAAATGTGTATATAAATATATAAATACATATAATTATATAAATATATTTATAATTATGTACAACTATTTATAAATATATTTATTTTATTTATAATTATATATATTTATATCCCCAATGGAGAAGGAAAAATTTTAAGTCGAGGGGGATGAATCGGAAGGGACTTGGCAGCAAGTCAAGTCATGAAAATTGGGACGTCATCCAAAAAGTTGTGGAAGGGGACGTGGTCATGTTGACTAGGATGATAAGAAGGAGAAACCACACCCATAAGATATTGATTCAGATGGTTCTGACATCGAAAGCCTACTACATCAAGAAAAATGCATAAGAGTGCATTATACCAGGGGTTATAGACATGGATGTGGTCAAAGAATTGATTGGAATTCCTTGTGGGAAGAAAAATGCAGTATTGGGATAAAAATACGAAAAATCTTGGTATGTAACTGTTTGGATGAGGGTAGTGATGCCTTGTCTGACCTCATCTTTCCTTCTCTTTATTCTGTTGTTCTTTTATTTTAATAAAAGGGACATTGTCCATGTCCTTATAAAAAAATTATATATATATATATATATATATATATATATAATTATATAAATATATTTATAATTATATATAAATACTTTTTAAATATATTTATTTATAATTATAGATATAAATATTTATCTATTTATTTAAATAATTATAAAATTATAATAAATATATTTATTATATTTATAATTATAAATTTATATATTAATATATATATATATATATATAATTATATAATGGAGTTGGGGGATTACTCGAGTAGTAAAGGCTCCCTGTAATCCTGCATCATACTCGGGTTCAAATCCAGATGGGAGAAAATTTTCGTAGGTATCATTGCAGTATTGTAGCAGATGATGATGCAGACAGTTGGTGATGCAAGCATGATGCATGACGCAGACAGACAATGACATAGGCATGACGCAGACCTAACAACATAGGTAGTATATTGCAGGCATGACGTTGCATTGGGTCTTCAGGCTAGTTTGTGGGCCTTTGGGCCACATAATGGGTTTCATGCCCACTGAACCATTGGGCCATGTACTAAAAAAATAAGGCTTGATGGGTGAGATCCATTGGAGGGGCTATAGCATACCTTTCCAGCCTATGTGTGTGGTGTGTGTGTGTTTAATGTAATCGTACCTCCAAACACTTAATATATATATATATATATATATATATATAATATTTATAATTATGTACAAATATTTTTTAAAATAAATTTATTTATATTTATAATTATAAATAATTAAATTTATATTTAGATAATTATAAAATTTTAATAAATATATTTAAATAATAAATATATTTATTATATTTATAATTATATATATTTATATATTAATATATATATATAGTTATATATATAATTATATAAATATATTTATAATTATATAAAATATTTATAATTATAATTATTAATAATTAAATATATATTTAAATAATAAATATATTTATTTATAATTATATTTATAAATACATATTTTTTACTCTTTAAATATTTATTTATAATTCTATAAATTTAAAATTTTCAATTATATTTATTATATTATTAAAATTGGGTCTTTATCAACGTTTTTTCACACTGATAAAACATATCTTTATCAGTGCTAGAATTTTAGTGTTGATAACGATTCATTTTATCATCCCTTTCTATTTTAGCACTGATAGAGCATATATTTATCAATGATTTTTTAAAAGTTCTGATAAAATTCTTACCCATTGTATATAAAAATAGAACTCTAACAGAGTCCTCCTCCCTCATCCCTTTAAGATTTCGTGGAATTGAAATCCCCTCTATCACTCTTCATCAATATTCTTGATGAATTGATCCACTCAAGATCTAAGGTATGTGATTATTTCTTCTCCTATTTAATCACAATCTACCTTTTTCACTAGTTTTGGTGGGACACCAGCCAACCACACACACCAGACTCCATCGAGAATTGTCATAGATGCCCACCCAAACCACTGATGATACGATGTACCCATAAATTTCAAAATAAAAAATTATGATATTACCCCACTTGAATTAAACTCTCCCTTAACCTACATATTTCTATTACGCATTACGCACAAACTAGGGAAGTCTGGTTTCACTTCTCCCTTATGTTCTTCTCCACATAAATAGTGTTTTGTGGTTTCTTTGTGATTTGGGTTTGGTTCATCAAGTTTAGGGTTGATTTCTATTTTATTTCCCCTTTCTCCCTCATTTAATGGTGTTCCCTCATATCCCTCTTGTTGTGTGCACACCATCCAAACCCTAGGTGAGGTTTGGGTTTTAAATTTATTTGATATCATAGTTGTTCAGGTATGTGATGGATTCTTCAAGACTTGTTTCTTTCATAATTAAGGGTTTCTTCATCACCATTCTTGATTTAGGTAGGTTTACCATCAATATTATCATTAAATTCAAGAACCTTAATAGAATGTGTTTTAAATTAATGGTTTTGATACCTAATAATAGTATTGAATATGTGTCAGGAGTATTTGAATGGAAAAAAATTAATTGATTTTAATTTCAATCAAATGGATTTATCAAATTTGAAACAAGGTAAAAATCTATTTTAAAATATCTTCTTACACCATGTATTTAAAAAAAATTAGAATGGATATTATTTACGAGTTTTCAAATTTTAATATGTGTTTTGGTATTCAATTTGATTTTAAAAGTTCCTTTGAATTTTAAGGGTTCTCTTGTTCATTAAAAATAGAATTTTAATTCCCATCTTGGTCTTGTTTTTCATTCTCTAACAGCTAAGGTTCCCATGAATCTAGTGTCTAGTCTCTTATTCTTTGTTCATGTTCAATGTCTGGAAATTATATATTGAGTTCGGCCATTTTTTAGAGATAGAGAGGTCATGATTTCATTTGTTTGGTGGAGTTACAACTGCATGAGCCTCCACATATTTTTATTTTGGGGAGATTTAAATGGTATGCCTATAGATTATGTGTATATAAATAATTATAATACATTTATAAAAAACATGATTATAGATAATTTCTATTATACATAATTTTGATTATCTTGAATTAATAATTTATAAAAAAATTATAAATAATATTGAATTAATAATTATTTTGAATTAATATTTTTGAATTAATATTTATTTTGAAAGAATTGAAATTGGGTATTACATTAATAAATTATAATGATATATATTGTTTTTTAAATATATACAACATTTTTACCATTTACCATATTTTATAGTATTGACTATTCATAGACATATTTAACTATTCTCACATGTAATAGATTTTTTTACCAATAAATGATGTTTAATCTCTTAATAAATTTCGGTATTTTGATTCAAAATATAGAATGTATTATTTAAATCAAACTCTAAATATATATAAATGAATTATTAATTTAAAACATATAATTTATTTTAAATTTATGTTTTTTATAAGAAATACAACTTTATTATAAAATGTTTTATTTTATATTCTCAAACATCCTTTATTATTTCTTGATTACTAATTATTTTATTTTATATATATAAACATATATAATATATTTTTTAAAATTAACCATTTAATTATAATAAATTTTATATTCAATTAAAAATATTAATTTAATAAAAATAACGACATCCTTTTTTTAAGTTGAGACTAAAACCTCTTTTTATTATGAAATAAAAAACCTCTTTCTTATCTGGGTAGAGGGATACCCATTACATATCTCGTAGTCCCAAGACCAAGTGGCTCATGAACATGGCCCGAAGGCCTTGGGGATTGAAATCCATAATTCTAGGCCCAAAGGACCATTTTTTTACCCAAAGGCCCCTCTATTGAATAGTACTAATCTAGTACCTGGGCAGCTAAAGTACCCACAACTATACCGCCACAGCTATAGTTCTGCCACTGTTACAATACTACTACAAGTCCTACTATAGCGATGCTAAAGTAACTCAGGAAATCTCTCCTGCCCGATTTTGAATCTAGTTCTTTTGGATGTAGGCTTATGAGGTTTAACACTCTATAAATTTTCGTTACATTACACCTATATACATCTATATAGGACCAAAGTGTGATATAATACATGGTGTTACTTTCAAGTGGTGATTTAACTAACATGGATCACATAATGATCTCCACTAACACGAACTTATCCCACATGTGATTTTTTTTCAACCATACTTATTGCAGTTCAATTCAATCTTAATATATGACAAACCTTAGTGATGTTACCTTCTTCCCATTTTTAACAAAATTTCTCATATGGGTTTGAAATTGTGAGATATATACATGTGTAAAATACCAAAGGTGTGCTTATAACTCATCATAAATACAAAAAAAAATTCTAAATAACCATTAAACTCCATAAAAGATAAATTAATAAGTTATTCCTAACAAAAATTGTTCAATTTTACTTAAATACACTCAACTCTATATAGATTGCTACCTATCTCTAAGGGAATATGAGAGAGAAGAGGTGTATTCCTATGAAAAGGATTACAAAGAAGCACTTTGGATTCAAAGGAAGAGAATTAAACCACCACTTTAAGATAAGAATCAACCAAGAACTAACATAAAATTAGGTATTGGTTTTTTTATTATATGAAGTATGAAACTAGAAAAGGGAAAAAATATATTACTATGGTATCATCCAATAAAACCATTCAATCCAACCAAACCTAATGAAAATTGAAGGTTCAAAAAAGATTCAATGTCCCAATACCATATTAGAATGCATAAGGATACTATAAAAAAAGTTAAAGAAGAGAATTATAGGGGAGAAATAGTATTAGATTTTTTAGAAATAACACTTATTGAAAATTCTAGGGCAGTGGTAATTTATCACTAAGAAGGGATGATAAAAAAGTGATAAACTTTTTATTTTATAATTACACTTTAAAAATTAACCTCTTTTATTAATAAAAGTCTTGACCCACTCACTTACTAATTTCATTTTTTTTCGAACACTACTTTAAATATGTGTTAAAAATTTGAGTGGTATCTATATTTAGAAATGAAATAGGATGAGTGGTATCTATATTTATAAATGCATACATGTGTAAGGATAATGGGTGGTATCTATATTTATATGATTATATTAACTTTCAGAGACCTCCTATATACAAAAAATATCACCTCTTATATAATATAGATTGATAATAACACCATGGAAAGGGAATTTCACTAACTCCATCCAATCCATAGGAAATCTATCATGACCCCACTCCCACAACCTTGGCCTCACAGGAAGCTAAGTACTACTGAAATCCAGTCCTCATACCAAAATTATTTTCCTTTTCATTGTGTAATTAAAGGCTTTCTTTGAATGTTGAAATTGTAATGACTGTCTTAACATTAATGTGTATAAGACCATCTAGTTGAGTCTTCTCACGGTCACACAAATCAAGGAGCCCCTTATAGGGATCAGACTACTATTGTTACTTCTTCAAATTTAGAAAACAAATTATGAAATGTTATCTGGTTCTTCGCCAACTCCCCATCTTGGGAATATTTATATTTAAGGAGACAATTATCATCCTCATCAGCTCCATCTCCTAAACATTTATTATTTCATTTTGTTTCCCAAGACTCATCCCCCATCTCTTCTGGACAAGAACTTATGTTTCTTGAACTACTCTGAGCAGTAGTCATCCAATATAAGGCACTAATGATCATTGTGGATTAATTTAGAGGATAACACATATCATATTATACTAAATTAGGCATTTAGCAGCGGTTTAAATTGCTGCTATATCATGTGTCCAGAATCATTTTATGGCAATTTTTTAAAACCGCTAAAAAAAGGTTTAACGATGGTTTTTTAAAATCAGGAGAATCATTTAGCGGTGGTTTAAACTGCCGCTAAATCATTTCATGATAGTTTATTTTTTATTTTTATTTTATTTTAATTTTTTTAAAATTTTTATAATTAATAATTTTATTATTTTATTATTGTTTTTTAAATTTTTGTAATTAATTTTTTTTTATTTCTAAATTTTTAATTTTTTTTATTAATTTTTTTTATTATTTTATTATTTTTTTTATTTATTATCATGCATATGCACATGCCATGCAAAAAATATGCATTGGATGATATTTGAACATCTTATCTCTTTGTTATTTTAGAAAGACTTTACCATTCTAATAAGCTCTTCTTGTGGTGAGAAAAAAGAATATAATATACTTATATATATATATTGATAGAAAAAACAAATAATACATAACAAATAGATACGAACTAAATAATTAATAATTAATAAATAAAATCTAAATGAATTATAAATTAATAAATAAATAATATAGTAGTAAATAATAAATAATAAATAATAAGTAATAAGTAATAAATATATAATATATAATATATAATATGTGATAAAAAATAATTAATTAATAAATAAAAGATAATAAATAATAAATTATCAACAAAAAAATAATAAATATATTATAAATATATAATAAAAAGGTAATAAATAATACGTTAATAATAAATTAATAATAAAATAATAGATAAATAATAAATATATAATAAAATAATAATGAAAAATAAATAAATAATAAATAAAACATTGATAATAAAATAATAATATAATAATAATAAATTAAAAATAAAGTAATAATTAATGTATAAATAATAACTTTATAATAAATAAATAATAAAGAGATAATACATAATAAATAAATAATAAAATAATAATGAAAAATAAATAAATAATAAATAATAAATGGATATAAATATCTATAATATATATACATATAACGAAATTTACATAAATATATATAAATACACATTTATGTTACATAAATATATATAAACATACTCAGATATATAATTTTATATTAATATATATATATATAAACACAGGTAAATATAAATATCTCTTTATATATTTACACATATATGATATAAAAATATATAAACCTAAATATGTATAAAAATTTAGAAAAGTATATAAATATACACAAATATTCATATATATATGTAATTGATAATAAATCACCAAAAGAGGGGAAACCATAATAATTGCAACACCATCAAATCAATAAGAATGTAAATCAATGGAATAAAATCATAAACAACATAAAAAGCAAATGAAAACACTCTTAAATGAAGATGGAATCTCATCGAATGTGTATGATATATATACACTTAAATTTATTTAAATATATTATATAGTAATATTTATGTACATATATTAGAATATAAACATAAATATATATATGTTTATTAATACACACACATATGTATATATACACATTATTTATATATGTATATATATATATATATATTAGGTTCTTGGGGGTACAATTACATTTAAACACACACACACACACCTCACACATAGGCCAGAAAGGTAGACCATAGCCCCCCTAAGGGGATAGCTCAACCATCATGCCTTATTTATTCGGTACATGGCTCGTAGGCCTAGTGGGTATGAAGCCTAATATATGGCATGTAGGCTCAATTTTTGATCTAAAGGCCCACTAGTGAATAATGATGCTATAGTACCCATGCTGCTACTGTCATGACCCCCTCCCAACAAAGTGTACCCCTCCTAGCCTGGCAATGTGAGAAGAGAGATAATGAACCCTCGAGTCCTGCCTCCAGTAGGCCTCAGGTTGGTGAATAGCACCGAGGGTATAGTAAACACACAAATGGAAGGAATTACCCTCTAAGAGAACACATGATAAAGGGAGAGATAAGACAGACACAAACCAACTCCTGGTCATACTACAATAAAAAAGAAATCCCAAGTACACATATGTAATGTCATGCAAAAACTACTACAACTAAAAGGGAAAACTGCAAGTACCCAAAGAAAGTAAAACGATAATGACCATAAAGCCTGAACAACTCCTGCAACCCCAAGATAGTAGTAACCAGCCTGATCTCCAACCCAATCCAAGTGACCTAGAAAATAGTTTATATAATGTAGGTGATTATAACAATATACTCAGTAGGATCATCCCAGGAGCCTCTCATTCAAAACTAAAGAAATCATGCTAAAACACCGTGAACAATAAGTAAAACTAACTCGTCACCTAAATAGGTATACTACGTTCCCAACCTCACCATGGCTACTCTCACTAAGTATCACATACAAGAGTATATAATATAATAAAGAATATCATAGGTACCCCACTACCACTTTCCCATTGGTTTTCCACTTTCCCCCATCGTCACACGTCATAAGCATCCCTCTCCAAAAAGGCTTGCCTGCAAACACCTAGGCAAATCCCCACAACATGCACCTCATGAAACATAGCCACCAAATCCATGTAACTATAGTAATCAGGTAGTTTTGGGAGCCTCCACATCTCACATAACATTTATCATACATCAAGTATTATACCTCAAGCCATTACAACCCATACATTGAGTAAGGATCCTCAAGCCATCACAGCCTATACACATTATACCTATAGTAGCACATTGGAAACTATATCTAGAATATATATGTGTGAAATAATCACAAGACATTATATCCATCTACATACATATATAGAAAAAACTAACCATAGTTTATACCATAAAAATAAACTACCAAGAGAAGATAGTAGGGCCAAAGGGGGTAGTTAGTCATCCATCCTCCCATCAGGATGTTGGGGAAAACACCCCCTAGGCTCATAATCTCCAGGCTATCAGTTTCCCTAACTAATAGGGTGGAGTAGCATATAGAAACACAAAAAATTATATGATATAATATATCTCACAACCACACTATGGAAAAAACCTAGTCTCAACTACAGATAATGTCTCTCGGACTCCCATCTCTCATCGCTAAGACTAGATATCCTATAATTACACAACCATTTAAAGAGATACATTAAGTTACTTATCCCTTTTTATTAGTTCAAGTTTATGTTAATTAATTTTTTAACCATTAATTAACCATTATAAAATTCCACATTACATTTCATTAGCATTACAACAAAGTTCCATGCCCTATAGTTATAACTAAACCAAGTCCACAGTTCCTTTAAATTGTAACCTCACCATTATATCCCAAAAATCTCTAACCTCATGGGTTAACATCATTTATTCAATAATTTATTAACATCATTATCACTTTTCTATAATTCCAGGTATTCTAGGAGAACATTATAAGATTCCAAACACAAGGAGATCAACACGGTGAGTATATGAACTACCAATTGAGTTTTTTTCACCTATAAATGAAGCATAGGCCCATCCATCCTTGAGAAGATAAACACTGAAAGAACGTGCAATACCCCATGCGTCTTCACCTCTTTTGGAAGGAGGGAAAGCAAGACCATCTGCCTCAAGCAGTGGGGAAATTAAATCAGATAAACAAACATCAGATTCAACACCAACCACTTTCATATCAATGAGTAATCCTCGCCTCAACCTGTTCCATCACCCTCGGTGTCCTCCCCGACACCCACATGCATAAACCGATGCATCTCACCACTGTAGGAATCAACTGATACCACCACTACTAGGCCTCTATTCCCCCACATAGCATAACATCCCTCTAGTATTATCCATCTCAGGCTCACACAACAACACAAGTAGTAAGAAACAAACAACATAGTAATTGGGCTCTTGCCCCTAAATAATTCAGTCATCCTTAACACACAATGATCACTCATAGATCCAAATCATAAGGTTCTTAGACTTTAAAAACAAGAGGGTAACTTAGAACCCATCAAGGAATTATATTTATCGCACAACTGGTCCTTTATTACATATTGAATTAACCTATTTAATTGAACATCCATAACTGTATCCATTTTATTATCACCAATCACAACAAAAACAACTAGATTCATTAAACTTCCCTCTTTATATTTATAAAATTAATTTGTAATTAATCCTAGATTTACTTTATTTACCAATTTCCATCAATAACGACATGATAAATAGGCAAGGAATAGATATCACACGATCTAGTAATCAAGAGGAAATAACATCGCTAAGCACTTAATACCAATTATTTAATCTACTTCAAGTATTTATTATGCCAATTACATTATGATATAGTGAAAAAAAACATGATAACTCTATGACTGCATGTAAAATAATAAATAAGCCATGAATTCCCTACCTCAAAAGTTTTTTAATGTTCTTTTCATGAGAACAGACCAACATAATAGATCACGATCACCTCTCCTGCAATGACTACATCCACCTGAAAACATCGTGACACAACCACGTTAACCGACACCTAGGAAAGGTATATTAGAAACATGGATATCACATGTTGTAACATGGCCAGGAGAACAAGAGGAAACATATTGAGGAACCTATAATAATTAAGGTATAACATACCTTATATCGAAGATGGATCGACACTTCCTGGTTGCACCAAGATAGGGGTGCACATGTAGTAGTAAAAACTCCAAGGGGAAATGATCCAAGGATAAAACAATCACACAAATGCTCATGAAAAAAGGTTCGGGCACCTCACACCAAGAGAAAGGATAATAAATAACAAGGCATAAGGTATCTTGGACCTTTTGAAAATCTAAATGGAGTAGCTTTTTATATACGATTTAGATTTTCCATTAAAGGCAAATCTGGTCAAGACTATGTGGTTGACCATGTAAAGGAACCCGAACACTTATAAATATTAATATAGAAGTTATGAACTATAAATCAGCCTTAAGTCCCTTAAAATAATGCTTTGAGTCCATTTTATGTCAAAAAACGTCAAAGGGTGAAACTATATGAAGCTGGAAACACTATACACCTACTGATAACTGGAAACACTATACACCTACCGATAGATGACTCACCAACCTGGAAACATTGTACACCTGTAGATAGTTGGAAACACTATACACCTACTGATAGTTGAAAACATTGTACACCTACTGATAGATGACTCACCGACCTAGAAACATTGTACACCTACCGATAACTAGAAACATTGTACACCTACTGATAGTTGGAAACATTGTAAACCTACCAATAGATGACCTACAGACAACTGGAAACACTGTACACCAACTAAATATTGGAAACACTGTACACCTACTGATAGCTAGAAACACTATACACCTACCGATAGATCAACTATCGATAACTAGAAACACTTTACACCTACTGATAGCTGGAAACATTGTACACCTACTAATAGCTGGAAACATTGTACACCTACCGATAGATGAATCATCAACCTGGAAACATTGTACACCTACTGACTATTGGAAACACTGTTCCCAAAGCTATAAATTTTTCAAAGTATTGGGAATAAGTCACCTTGACCTCCCAAAACACCTCAAACACCATATTTTAGCAAAGGAGTGGACCAGAGAGGTCTGAGCCATTACATCAGATACCTCTTAAAACATTCTCATCATTAAGAATCTAAAACCAAACTAGAGAGGAAAAAAAGGAGTTGTTAGAATATCCACCCCACAAGATACCTCTAAAGGTTCTCTCCACCATAGGAACTCAACTGTTTCAAAAGGATACATGAAAACCACATGAAAACTACAAACAGCTTCTAAAAACTCTCCTGAGGGAGATACCTCTCAAAAGAGGGTAAGACACAACAAGCAATGAGATAAAGGCATAACATAAATAGGAAAGGTAGACAACCAAAAAAGAAAATATCATTATAAGAATAGATAAACATCAAATAGATCGGGGTACTGAGTGCCTGTCTGTGACTCATGTTCCTAAGTACTCTCCTTCATGCCACTGTTCCACCACAAGACACGAACCAAGGGAATAACACATCTATGAAACACCTTCTCTTTACGGTCCTATATCTCTATAAGCCGCTCCTAGAATGTTTCATCATCATAATCATCAATATCTACCCAATCGATTATGTGAGAGTTATTATGAAGATAATGATGGAGCTACAACACGTAAAAAACATCGTGTATCCTACTCATCTATGGGGGAAATGCTACCCCATACGACACGACTCCAACACTATCCAACACCTCGAAAGGCCCAACAAAATGGGGAGAGAGCTTACTCTCATGACCAAAACTTTGCTTCCCATGATAGGGTGTCACATTTAGAAACATGTGATCCCCAACGTCAAACTCTAGAGGCCTCATCCTATGATCGACATAGTATATATGATGATCATGCGCTGTCTTCATCCTCTCATGAATCACCTAAACCATCTTTGTCGTATTCTATACTAGTTCCAGCCTAAGAATTGCTGACTCTCCAACCCTAGTCTAGCATAATGAAGAATTGAAAGGTTGTCCATACAAGGATTCAAACGGTTCTATACCTATGGTGGAGTGGAAACTATTTTTGTAGGCTAACTCTACCAAGGGTAAGTGCCTCATCCATGAACCTCCAAAATCCAAGACACAAAAGTGAAACACATCTTCAAGCGTTTGGATGGTTCGCTCTATTTGACCATCCATATGTGGATGAAAAGTAGTGATAAGGAATAGTTGAGAACCAAAATCATGTTGGAGACCTCTCTATACCCTGGAGGTAAAATGGAAATCTCGATCAGAAAAGATCATCCTAGGGACTCCATGAAGTCTCACCACCTCCTCTATATACTGACTCGACAAAACCTCCACTAAGCTCGAGTACTTCATCGCTATAAATTAGGAAGAATTCATCAAGTGATCCCCTAATACCCATATAACATCATAGAATCCATGATCTTGAGGTAAAATGGTAACAAAGTCCATCGATATGTCCTATCTCTTCCACTGAGTAATATCTAATGGTTGGAATAAACCACTGGGAACACAGTGCTCAACCTTCACCTTCTGGAAGACCAAGCATCGAGACACAAACTATGAAACTACACGCTTCAACCTAGGCCCCCAAAACTGACTCCTCAAAGCTCAATGAATCTTTTTCATGCCAGGATGTACTGCTAAGGGAGAACTATGGAACTCTCCTAGAACCATCTCACGAATCACCAAAAGAACGCAAATTATTCCCTGAAACAACACCTAGTGTTGTTCATCCTCAAACCAGCCATTAGGGGACTTGCCACAAACAACTTGGTATCTATAGAGCTCAACCTCAAGATCCCCCAACTGAGAATCTTCCACATACCTCACCAAATATGACTGCAACATTATCTGAAAAAGACAACCTATGCACCCAACTTCTCCCATATCTAGATATAATGCTGAAAGTTCTTCCATTACTCTCCAAGAATCACCTAATTCATGCACCGCATCACTACGCAACTTCCTGCTCAGAGCATCGGCTACAAAATTCCACTTAATAGGTTTATATGATATTTAAAATTCATAATCCTATAAGAACTCCATCCACTGATGCTGTCACAAGTTCAATTCATGCTGGAAGAAAATATACCTCGGGCTTTTATGATTAGTGAAGACCACAAAGTGCTCTCTAATGAGGTAATGTCTCTATAATTTCAAGGAAAACACTACTGCTACCAACTCAAGATTGTGGGTGGAATAGTTATGCTCATGGGGAAATAACTACCTAGACCCACAAGAAATTACTAATGTATACTACATCATAACACATCCTTACTCCAGATGTGAAGCATCACAAAAAACCACAAATTAAACTCCTTCTTCTAGAAGATAAAGAATTGGGGCACTAACCAATTTCTCCTTTAGATACTCAAAATTTTACTAACACTGATCAGTCTATATAAATGATTGATTCTTTTTTGTAAACTCTATTAGAGGAGTCACAACCATAGAGAAATCGAATATAAATATCCTGTAATAGTGAATAAAACCAAGGAAACTTCATACCTATACCACTATCTTGGGGGATTCCTAAGACACAACTACTTATATATTCAATTGATCCACAACTACTCCCTATCGGGATACAATATTCCCCAATAAAAGGACTTCTCGAGCCCAAAACTCACACTTCAACAACTTCTGAAATAGTAGTTGTTGACAAAGAACTCCCAAAACGGCATGCAGATTCTCTGTATGCTCCTCCTCAGACACGGAGCACACAAGGATGTCATTGATGAAGACCACCATGAAATTATCCAAGAACTCAAAGAACACAACATTCATCAACCCCGTGAACACATCTAGAGCATTCTTCACATTGAGCAACATCACAATGAACTCATAATGCTCATGATGGAAACAAAAAGCAGTTTTTTAGAATATTCTCATCCTTCACATACATCTGATGATATCATGACTAAAAATAAATCTTCTAGAACCAATTTGTACCCTTCAGTTGATATAACAAGTCATCAATCTGATGAAAATGATATCAGTTCTTCATTGTCACATTGTTCAAGTGATGATAATCGATACACAACTGCAAATGATCGTCAACCTTCTTCACAAACAAAACTGGTGAACCCCATGGTGACACACTTGGATGAACAAAAACATGCTAAAAAATACCGTTTATCTATATACACATCTCTCACAAATCATAAGGTTCCATCCTATATGGAGACATCAAGATAGGAGACACTCCTGGCTATAGATTGATCCTGAACTTGATCTCTCATCAAGGGGGAAACACTACAACCTATTTTGGAAAGATATCAGGGTACTCTTCAATAAATTGGGGAAAAAAAATTATAAACCTCCAATGATCTTAGAATCATCTCAGCCATCAAGGATGATAATTAATTAATATTCCTTTGACCCATCTGAGGATCTCGCTCGCCAACAAACACCGCTGGCTCTCTATCAACATCGAAGAACACCACCTGCCTCCTGAATCAATCCACAATAGCCTTTATCGAATACAACCAATCCATACTTAGGATGAAATCATATGTTTTTATCTGTAAACATAGGAAATATCTTGAAGAGTGGTGCTACCCTAGCACTAGCATATAATCTCTACATACCTAAAAGAAGTCATATTGACCTCCAATTTGTGTAGTCAACACCAAGGGAACTGGAAACCTCTCTAACTCAAGTCCCAAGGAATATAAAAGGGTAGGTTATATAAATAAGTGTGTCACTCCTAAATCAAAAAAGGCATAAAACCAAGTAGAAAATAAGAAAATGGTACCTTGAACGATGTTTGGATTGTCTAGTACTTTCCATGCTAAAGCATGAAGTTGACCAAGAAATGCTCCACGGACTCTCTGACCCTAATGAAGACCATCACCATAGATTTTATCTACTATCTAGGGATGGAGAGAACCTCAGGTTTTTCCTATGCCTTCCCCATCTGCTCTATACTGATCCAAAGCCGGTGCAACCTACTGTTGATGCCTCGGTTGAAACTACCTCAACAGAGGAACCTGAAGTGAAACACTAGACACATACTGACTGCTCAGAAAATTTGGGCACTCTCACTGATGATGACCTCAATATACACAAGAAAAACAATTTCTTGATCCCTTGGTATAGTTCCGAGAGCCATTAACCCTAGAGAAACGAGATACTGAGGGTCGGTACCTACCCCCGACCGAATAGAAACTCTTTTTCCCTAAAAACTGGGAACCACGTAACACAGATCTTCTTCTTGAGGAATCTTGACGAGTCCCATATTGTGATGATCCAGTTCTGGATAATATCCTCTCGGTGACCTCTACCCTTTCTAGCACCTCATGATACGTCTTCATCATAAACGGGGTGACCTGGCACTGGATCTTTGGATGCAAATCCTCCCCGAAATGCCTTTACCTAACCTACTCATCTGGAAAAAGGTATGAATCATATTGTATAAGGTTCCTGAAATGGATTCCAAACTCTCACACACTGGAACTCCCTTGTCGAAGGGTAAAAAACTCTTGATGAATAGCCACCTTCACATTCAAAGAGAGAAACTCGACTCTAAACTGGTCTAATAACTCCTCCCATGAGACTGTTGACTCCTCGTGATCCCTAAGGGATAAGAACCACCACTACCTCACTACCCCATGCAACATCATCACAACCAACAACACCCAGTGATCCTTCTGAGAACTGATTGAACTGAAAGATATATTAACCTCCTCCAACTAGTCTTCCATGACTACATATAAAATGGATCCCTCATACTTATATAGACTATGGCACTGAAACTCCCAAAGTTTCCTCCTAAAAGTTTCATTGTTTTTAACCTCTAATCTGTGGAGATCAGCTAGCACAGCCTGCTGAACATCTTCTGCTCTAACCTGATGAGGAAGTCAACCTAGAGCCATACCTGCAAAATAACAAATAGTTAGAGCTCCTTAACCTGGAATACAGAAGACTTAAAATTAATTAATTATTTTACTTTATTCATTTTAGGTAACTTGTCCCAACGTATACCCATTAAAACACAACACAGGCGCAAATAAGAATGATTCATGATCCTTTCCTAGGTATGTACCCTACAAAAAGTATCACCTCATTCAGTAGCCATTATAAACTTAAAGTTTTGTGAATCATATCACAGGAGGCCCTAAATACCCATGTCTCAGTCGGTCTCCTATGTTTATAGTTCTTGATAAACTTAGTTGAAACTGTTTCCCTACCAACCCATGTAACCTCACATGTGCCTAACTCCAAACTCCATCCTATCCCTCAACCAGACCTTTTATACGACTTTTTCATGACCCCCTCTATATAAAGTGCACCTCTCCTAGGCCAGTAGTGTGAAAAGATAGATAATGACCCCCAAGTCCTACCTCTATTAGGCCCTGGGTTGGCGAATATCACCGAGAGTATAATAAACACACAAATGGGAGGCATTACCCTCTAAGAGAAAACATTCTTAAGATAGAGATAAGACAGAAAAAACCAAATACTACTCATAATATAATATAAAATAAATCCCAAGTACACATATCTAATTTCATAAAGGAACTACTACAACTGAAAGGGAAAACTACAAGTACCAAAAGAAAGTAAAACAACAGCAACCATGAATCCCGAACAACTCCTACAACCCTAAACTAGTAGAACCCATCTTGATCACCAACCTACTCCAAGTGACTTGAAAAACATTTTATATAATGTAGGATGAGTATAATAGTATACTAAATAGGATCCTCCCTAGATCCTCTCTTTCAAAATTAAAGAAATCATGCTAAATAACAGTGAACAACAAGTGAAACTAACTCGTCACCTAAACATGTATACTATTTTCCCAGCCTCACCATGTCTACTCTCACCAAGTATTTCATATAAGATTATATAATATAATAAATAATATCAAGGGTACCCTACTACCATTTCCACACTAGTTTTATACTTTTCCCCAACATCGCACATCCTATGAATCTCTCTCCAAAAAGGCTTGCTCACAGACACCTGATCAAAGCACCACATTATGCACCTCATGTTACACAACCACCATGTCCATATAACCAAAGTAACCAGGTAGTTTCTGGGAGAAAACAAAGATCTCATAATGTGTATCATACATCGGGTATTATACCTCAATCTATTACAACCCATACATTGAGTGAGGATCCTCAATCCATCACATTATATACACATTATACCTATAGTATCACATAAGAAACTATATCCTGAATATATGTGTGTGAAAAAAACCAAAACCCCTTACACATCTCTACACATATATATGGGGAAAACTAAATACTGTGCATACCATCACAAGAAACTATGAAGATAAGAGAGAAGGGCCAAAGGGGGTATTCATCCATCTATCCTCCCATCGGGATATTGGGGAAAACACCCCCTAGGGCTCAGAATCCCCTGGGTGTTAGTTTCCCTAACTGATAGGGTAGAGTAGCGTATAAAAACACTAAAATTATAGGATATAATATAGATCACAACCATTCTATGGTAAGAACCTAGTCTTAGACTTGACTACAGGTAACATCTCTCATACTCCCCACCACTAAGACTAGATATCCTATAAGCACACAACCATTTAAAGAAATACATTGAGTTACTTATCCCTTTTTATTAGATTAAATTTATGTTAATTAATTCTTTAACCATTAATTAACCCTTATCAAATTTCATATTACATTTCATTAGCATCATGAAAAAGTTCTTTGTCCTCCTGTAATAACCAAACGAAGTCCACAGTTCCTTTAAATTATAACTTCACCATTTTATCCTAGAAATATCCAACCCCATGGGTTAACATAATTTATTAAATAATTTATTAATAACATTATCACTTTCAATAATTACATGTATTATAGAAAAACATTCTAATCTTACAAACACATGGGGATAAACATGGTGAGTATATTAACTACCCTTCGAGTATTTTCCACCTATAGAAGGAGAGTAGGCCCATACATCCTCGAGAAGCTAAACACAGAAAACACATGGCATACCGCTTGAATCTTCACCTCTTTTGAAAGGAGGGTAAGAAAGAAAATATTCCTCAATCAATGGGGAAATTAATGTAGATAAAAAAACATAAAATTTAAGAACAACCACTTTCATATTCATAGGAAATCTCAACTTCAACTTTTTGTATCATCCTCAGTGTCCTCCCCAACACCTGCATGCATAAATTGATAAATCTTTCCACTCTAGGCGTTAATTTCTACCACCACCATTGGGCCTCTCTACCCCCACATACCACAACAGACCTATAGGATCAATCATCCTAGTCTCACATCATAACAGAAGCAGTAGGAAACAAACAACATAAAAACTAGGCTCTTGGCCCTAGACAAGGAATTCAACCTTCACACAAAACGATAACTCACAAATACAAAGCATAAGGTTCTTGGCCTTTAAAAACAAGAGTGTAATTTAGAACCCTTCAAGGCATTATCTTTATCTCACAACCAGTCCCTTATTCTATATTGAATTAACTGATTTAATTAAACATGCATAACTGTATCCGTTTGATTATCACCAATCACAACAACAACAACCAGAATTATTAAACATGCCACTTTATCTTTATCCAATTAATTTATAATTAATCCAATATTTACATTATTTACTAATTCCCATCAAGAAAAACATGATAAACAGGAAAGGAATAGATATCACATGATCTAGGAATCAAAAGGCAATAACATCGCTAAGCACTTGATACCAATTCCTCAATCCATCTCAAGTATTTATTATGTCAATTTCATTATGATCTAGTGAATAAAACATGATAACTCTATGACTGTACATAAAATAATATAGAATCCATAAATCCCCTACCTTAAAAGTTTTCCAATGTTCTTTTCATTAGAATGGGCCAACACAACAGATCAGGATCACCTATCCCGCAACGACTGCATCCACCCGAGGACGCCGCAACACAACTACATCAACCAACACCCAAGAAAGGTCCATTAGAAACATGGAGATCACATTTCGTAACATGGAAATTATAATGGGAGGAAAAATATTAAGGAACCTAGAATAATGGCAGTATAACATACCTTATATTGAATACGGATAGATACATCCTGGTTGCACCAAGATAGGGGGTGTGCATGCAGTAGGAAAAACTCTAAGGGGAAATGAACCAAGGATAGCATAGTCACACAACTCCTCGGGAAAAAAGTTTTGTGGAACATCACACTAAGATAAATAAGAAGAAAGAAAAAGTTATAAAGTATATTGGCCCTTTTAAAAATCTAAATGGAGTAGCTATTTAGATACGATTTAGATTTTCCATTAAAGGCGAATCTGGTAAAGACTACGTGGTTTGATCAAGTAAAGGCACCCTAACACTTGGGAATATTAATATAGGAGTTATAGGATTTGAATCAGCCTTAAATACCTTAAAATAAGGCTTTGAATTTGTTTTACATCAAAGGGGTGAAACTGTAAGAAGTTGGAAAAACTATACACCTACCAACTTGGAAACACTATACATCGACCGATAGTTGGAAACACTGTAAACCGATAGATGACTCACCAACCTAGAAACACTGTATACCTACCTATAGCTGGAAACATTGTAGACCTACTGATAGGTGGAAACACTGTACACCTATTGATAGATGACTCACCAACCTGAAAACACTATACACCTATTGATAGCTGGAAACAATGTACACCTACAAATAGCTAGAAACATTGTACACCTACTGATAGATGTGCTATCAACATCTGGAAACATTGTACACCTACTGACAACTAGAAACACTATACACCTATAAACAGATGACTTACTGACAGCTCAGAAACACTATTCACCTACTAATAGCTGGAAACATTGTACAACTACTGATAGATGACCTACTCATAGCTGGAAACACTGTACACCTACTAATGGCTGGAAACACTATACACCTACTGATAGATGACTCATTGACTTGGAAACACTGTACACCTACTGATAGATGACTCACCAACCTGGAAACATTTCACACGTACCAATAGATGGAAACATTGTTCACAAAGCTAGAAAATTATCATGGCGTTGGGTATAAGTCACTTTGACATCCTATAAAATCTCAAACACTAAATTTCAGAAAAGGAATAGACTAGAGAGGTCTAGTCCATTATAGATACAGTAATTGCTACAGTACTGCCACCACTAGAGTTCTTGCTACAGTGCCCAACACTACTATAGTGTCGATAGTGCTATAGTTTGTCACTACTACACTTCTGTTACAGTACCAATACAATGCTGCTACAATACCTGCACCCAATGGATTTTGAACCCCCAACCTTCATGTAATATTATGGGGTACGTACCACTAATCCAAACCACAACTGCATGTATATATATATATTTATAATGTTTTACTGTAAATTCATTTATTTACTATATTTAATGATAATACAATATTTATATAAAAATATATTTATATATGATGTATACACACAATATTATTGACACACACACATACACAAATATTTACACATATTTACACACACACAAGTTCATATTTATATTTATCAAATACACACACAAATATTTACATATATATGTATTTATTTACATATATTAAAATATAAACATAAATATATATTTTTTATTATAACATGCATTTTTATATATAAACATTACTTATATGGGTATATATACATATTAATTCATTTTTATAAGGTAAATAAAGTTGATAATTATTTATTTTAAATGAAATAAATAAAAAATATTTATAAATAAAACTAAATTATGATAAATGGAAAATTTTCAGAAACCATAATAGCTATATGAATTTAATCCTTATGAATAAATCTAGTTCCCACTAAAAAAATACAATAAGACCCCCTTAAGTGAGCCAAAAATTCCATCGAATGTTAAAAAATTAGGACACCCCAACTAAAACATCAGTTTTAGAGTCCTCATCATCATTTTTGGGCTCAAAAAATGTGACAAGTGTTTCACTTGGTCACCATAGTTTATATATATCCATAGGATTTTATTTGATATGTGGTAGAGCCCAAATGAATATCCAGATCAAAAGTTATGGTCGTTTGAAGTTAAAGTTTGATTTATAACTTTTCTTAAAACTATAATAATTTTTTCATTTAATTATTAAAAAATTATTATCTATTTTTTTATTTCATTTCATAAGATTCAATTTGACTGGTTTTAGAGATATAATGGACTCATGGATCAAAATTTATGGTCATTTGATGTCAAAGTATGATTTTTAACTTTTTAAAAATTATTTTAACTTTCAAATTTTTATTACCTAATAATTATAAATATTTGTTAATTAAAATATTATAATTACTTAAAATTATGAATTATAAACAAAATATGATAGTAAATAATAAATCATAAATTGTAAATCATAATTAAATATTTTTTATTTTTTATTTTCTTCCTTTAATTCAATGGAGGTTTTTTAAAAACCGTCGCTATTTCATTGGGGTTTCTAGAAAACTGTAGCTAATTTTTTTTATAAAAAAATAAACTTATAAAAAATAAAAACCATTTTTATAGGTAGTTTTAAAAACTTTCATTAATTTTTTTCCAGAAAAATATTTAGCGGTGGTTTTGAAAATTGCCGCAAATTTTTTTTCCATGTATGCCACCATTGGAGAAATTCTTTTCTTAAATTAATTTACCCATTTCTTTCAAAGAATGCTGAAATTATTTGAAAAATTCAAATTTGTGTTCCCCTTATTTGAAATGCCACTTTTTGGTATTTATTTATTTTGTTAAATATTAATATTACAAAATCAAATATAATGGATATGACTAAAAAATAAATGGATGCCAATCGTATGAAAAAAGAGTACGAATATGGGGTGAAAGTGTTCATCAAGTTTACAAAAGATCATTCATACGACCCTTATCAAATCCTTTCTTCCATGTTTTCACGATTATTATTCAAGACTAATTAATCCAGAGGAGTTGGAATAACACTTGATCTATCACAAAAATAGATCAAAGTTATAAATGTTCAACTAAACATGGAGAAAAGGTGAATGTAGCTAGTGACTTGGATAACACTACATTTTATGGATCATCAGATATGATTAAAAGCATGAATAATGAAGAAGACCTCATTGAGGATGTGATTATAGGTGTGAATGATGATGAAGATCATATTGAGAAAATGATAATTATAGTTGAAGATGAACATTTTGATTGTCCAGAATTGTTTGAGAAGTTAATGAGGTATGAAAATACACCATTATATGTTCATTAAACTAAATATACGATATTTTCATCCATACTGATGATGTATAATTTAAAATTTGGCAATAGATGATTCTAGTTTTACAGAACTACTTTCTCTCTTGGATAATATGATCCCATAAGATAATGAGCTTCCTAGCCAAAATATGACACTAAAATAATGCTACATTCAGTGGGTATGATCTATAAAAGAATACATACATGCCTAAATAACTATATAATATTTCTCAAGGACTACAAATTACTTAGAGAATGCCCAAAGTGTGGTTCTTATAAATATAAGAAAGATGAATCAGGTACTTAAAAAGTTCTATGGTACTTTCCAATCAATCTAAGGTTTAGGAACCTATATATAAGTAAGTAGATTGCAAGGAAATTGACATGAGACATAGATACAATAAATAAAGATAGAAAACTTCATTACCCAGAAGACTCTCCTCAGTAAAAGAGAATTGATCACAATTATCCTAAATTTGGAAACGAGCCAAGAAACCTTCATGTTGTTCTATCTACAGACGGAGTGAATCCTTTTGGTTTTCAAAGTAGCACTCATAGTACATGACCAGTTATGTTGGTAAATTATAACTTTCCACTGTGGTTATGCATGAAATGAAAATATATTATGTTATATCTTCTTATATCAGGAAAAAAACTACTGGGTAATGATATTTATGTTTATTTGGATCCATTGATCAATGATTTGAAATTACTATGAGATTCAGGTGTTACATTTGTTGATGCATGTAAAAAATGAAGATTTCACATTGGGATCCATGTTGTATAGGATGGTAAATAATTTTCATTCTTAAGGAAAATTTTCAAGATATTGCATTAAAGGAACTCAAGGGTGTCCCATTTGTAAACAAGATACATAGTTGATTAGGTTGAAAAATTCATCGAAGACTATGTTTCTTGGACATCACTGATTTCTACCTTGGAAACTTAAGTCCTGATCTTGGACAACATCATTCAATGGGAGTTCAAAAGGACATACAACACCATCTCCACTAAATGATGATAAAATATTTTAGAATTTAAAATATATGGACACTTATTTTGGTAAACCTTTATAAAAAAACCTTATGAAAACTAGTTGTAAAAAGATATAAGTATTTTTTTTTTGAATTACCATACTAGAATTGTTTGTACATCAATAATTTTCTTTATGTTATGCATGTTGAAAAAAAAATTATGTGATAGTGTCATTGGCACATTACTAAACGCACTTGAAAAAAATGATGTACTTAAGGCTAGGTTGGACAAGATTGACATGGGAATATGGGAAGTGTTAGTGACGTTGAAGGGTGAAAAATAGACTTTTCTTCCTCCATCTTCTTATACTCTTTCAAGGTAGAAGATATATTAGTCTTTCAACTTCTTAAATTATGAAAAATTTTAGAGGGGTATTCATAGAATATTATGAATATATATTCAATGATTGATTTAAATTTAAAGGGTCTAAAATGACATGATTTTCATGTTTTGAGGCATTATCTAATGCATGAAGATTTACTTTTCATTTTTTCCAGAATTTCTATCATACATTAACCCAGCTCTATTTATTTTTCAAAGCTATATGTTGCAAAGTTAGAGACCCAAAAAATTGAAAAACATGGAAAGGGATATTTTTATCATATTATGTGAATCGAAAATTTTCTTCTCGTCAAAATTATTTGATATGACAGTTCAATTAGTGTTTTACTTTTTAGGAGAGATTTGACTATGTGGTCTTGAAAATTAATATGGATGTACCCCATTGAATGATATTTAAATTTTTTAAAGGGTATGTCAAAAAATTGAATTCATCTATAAGGTTGTATTATAGAGTGATATATTGTTGTGGAATCTATTGAATTGTATATCGAATACTTGTATCATGTGGAAAGAATTGGTCTAAAAAATCTCATCACATTGGTCGGCTTGTGGATGAAGAAAATTTTGGAATAGATGTTGTCGAAATCACTATTACAGATTGGGACTAGGACCACCTTTACATTTTTCATAATAGTTTAAAAGTTTCCCCATGTGTTGAAACCCACAAAGAAATTATTAGGTATTTGAATCTATCAAGGGTTAAAATATAGATATCAACTACATATAATCAATAGTTTATAGGATGGTTTTGAGACCATATTTTTAAGGAGTCGTCTAAAAAACTGGATTCAATTTCAGAAAAAATTTGATTGCTAGATAGAGTAAAAAGTGAGCATGTATTATCTTATAATGGTTTTGTAATTAATGGTTATACATTCTACACAAATAAACACGATGAATGCAATACCATAAAAAATAGTGGAGTTACACTTGTGGCTATGTGATGCATGTATCTATTACCAAGGATAGAAATCCAATTTATGTGAATATTTCATACTTTGGCATCATCAAAAAAATATGGGAGTTGGATCATACAACATTCTAAGTGCCAATTTTTCAATTCAAGTGGGTTGATAATAGGAGTTCTATTAAAATATATGAATTGGGATTCATGAAAGTGGATTTTAATAAGGAGGGTTCAAATATGAACCACTTATAATGGCATCATAGGTAGTACAATTATTTTATGCTCTAGATCCCAAAAAAATGAAAGTGCACGATTTATTTGTTATTGAACAAAACCAATGAAGGGTCATATGAAAATTTAACCAAGGATGACCCTTTAATTATTACTTTGAAATCATTTTACAGTATTCCAAATGTAGATGAGATCTTGTATGTTATAGGAGACCACAATGATGGTATTTTGATACTCGATATAGGGGTAAAATCCCTTCAAACTTTAAAAAATAGAGTTCAATGATTTAGTTATTTTTTTGTAATATACACTATGTTACCTCATATTATTATCTATTCACTACTACATTTATGTAATTTAAATTAAAATTTCAACCACTTCTATAGATAATGAATTTTGCACATGCCAATGCTCCCAATCACGAGGAACAATAAGTTTCTAAACTGATTAGTGCTTCTAATTCAGAGGAACAACAACCTTGTGCACATTTATATGATACCAATATAGATAAAAAATATATATTGAAGATTTTGAACATGATGAAATTGTAAATAGTGAACAACCGATGTCCCAGAAAAAATAGGAGCACCATAGCATGAGAATGTTAGAAAAAAATTATTAAGATAAGAATAAAAATCATTAAATTCAAGTTTGTATGGTATGCATGTGGCCATGCTATTAACCCCAAAAATGGCATGTTTAGTAGTTTCATTGGGTCACCACTCGGCAGCACATTCTAGTTTATATATATTCATGGTAAAATGTTTTGGTCACAATTAAGATGTTGATTTGGGAAGATATTAGGGTAACATTATGATATAATTTCTTTATTTTACTAAAAATAATAATGAAACATTGACTCACTCTTCATTATACCTTGCAGACTTAATTTATAGTAGATGTAATCCAAATGAACTTTGTATTAATGATTTCTAAAAAGGATAAAAGGGGGTTTCACATAATTCTTACAAATTTTCACCTCAAAGATGCTAAAGGGAAAATAAACCCACACCCACCATAGATGTATACGCACCTAATAATCCAAGAATCATGGGATGTGTTTATTAATCATCGTGAGGATTTATCATTTTAGTTATATTATGAATAGTAACAAATTTTTTGAAAATACGTGTATTAATCACTTTGATTAAGAATTGTTAATTTATGAAACAACAACTGAGTGATGAAAATAATAAATGGGTAGTAAAACCAATGTACCCCTACCATAAATAAAGGACGGGTAACACTTCACTTGAAAAAAAATGGTACTTATTTTAAATATACCATAATACTTTTATGTGATATGAAACAACAATATAATTATGTTCCTCTATTTATATGAAAATTGATGAATCCAAACCCAAAACCTTTCCATCCCACATCATGTACTATGGAAGAAGGAACATGTATATAAATACAGGATGATAATAGATTAAAACACAAAAGAAGTGTTGAAAGTATGTGTAAGTATGACATAATAAAAAAGTTGTTTTAAATCAGTATTATATAAAATGATTACTCATTTTCTTATATATTTTATCTAACTTAGACACAAGAATATTAATTAGTTGTACCTGAAAAAAAGTTACTATTAGTGGCCTTGAAGAGGCTAGAATAGTATGGTTTCATTAAAGGTGCAAGTTTTGGGGGGCACCCTAAACATATTTTGAGAAAAGAAATGAACTGGTAGTTAAAGACAAGAAAATGGAATAATTGTAGTCGTGATTAGTTTCTATTGAATAAAAATTTAATTAGAAATCAGAGTTTCTAGGAAATTTTATGGTAAGGAATCAAATAGAATAAACAAAAAAAGAAAAACCACTATGTGAAGACCCCCCCCCCCCCTCTAGCCTTGAGGTGATCTATTCCCCTTAAAGAACCACCTTAGATATAGTAATCAATATTATCATAATTTTTTCTATGAAATGTGAATTAGTAAGAAACTAATACCTTTCATGTATTGATATTATAAATGGTAAAAATGATTGTGATTTATATATATCAATACCCACCCATCACCTTGTTCTGAGGGATACCGTGTTCAATATCCAAGAAGATATTATACACAACAGAAGACTTCCAATAGGTCATGTGAGAGTGGGGATCAACATAGATCATGATCCAAGCACCGAGATACCCATTCCACATAATGAAACAAATATTCATATGGCTGAGAAATCTATTGGAACCTTTATATCATGACCATTATATCATGTAAAAAACATGTCGACAAGGATGTATTCATGCCTAATTTATTTTTTATGAAAAACCTTTAACAATTAATGAAAAAATGTATGAACTAATAAATGTTATTATGGAAATACAAATGGAAGGGGGTGAAACTAAAGGTCAAATCAAAATTATCAAAATGATAAATAAACTAATCGAAAATATATTCACAAATTACCTTTACCCAACCCATTCAACATTCATATTTACTGACATTGAAGGTTTATGCAGATACAAGGTTTTAAAGTGGTAGTAATGTCATAGTTTATTTTGGAGAACATATGTATGGAGATAACATTATAGATTATATTTCTCTTGAAAGTGTAAATGAAATCCTTAAGCATGAATAACTAGGAGTCTCGGTTGTAAATGTATACATGAGGTGTGTTTTCATGATTTGTTTTTACAATATATGGTATGTTGTATTAATTATAACTAAATACAATTCATATTTTTTTACAGTAATATATATCAATACTATTTAATGGGAAAACCCTGTGAACATAAATATGGACTCATTAGTCCTTACATCAATTCTATATAATAAAACTCATTAGAATCAGATCAAATTGATTCAATAGTGGAAAAACTGGCTATAGTTTTTGAAATTAAACTTATGGATGATAGACTATTCACATTACTAATGATGAAGGGGTAAAAATATACAATTAAATCATATCAAATATATTTCAATTCATTTCAAAACTTATTACTTTTTTAGTCAGCATTGGTTACTCATTGTAGTCAATTTGGATACTCCAAATATTTATTTTCTAGATTCACTACATGGATACCCAACAAGATGACCACACATGATGATGTTTTTCAATTTTTAATACACTACTTTCAATATTTTATAACTAAAATTAAAGTTATATATTTTATATTATATTTTAATTATAATTATGTTATGATAGAGTGGTGTTTAAATATCATCAAAATCGTGGAATGAGGACATTCCATGAGCATAAAAATACTATAGACTACTACAAGGGTATAAATATTAGGGTATATAATAATATTTCACTATCAAAACATCTATAAAAAAATTACTTATTTTTTTAATTTTTCTACAGTGTCTGAAACAAACCAATGGAAAAGATTGTGGTTATTATGTTTTGAAATTTATGAAATATATCATATACCATAAACAAAAAAGCATCCCTAAATATGTATTTTGATAGATAATTACAATTTCATTTTAAATATTTATTAATAATTTGTGTAATTATATTTTTTTCAGTACTACCAGGACTGTCAAAAGTCCTCATATTCATAATACAAAATAGATTTGTTTAGAAACATCTAGGTAGTATACCTGGTGTTATAATGTACACGTATATCATGAAGAAGTTACTTCCTACTACTTATTTAGTTTATTTTCTCATCATTGTATCTAGTTTTTTAGTTAATTTACTTATTACTTTAATATGATACTTATTTTTTTAATTTTCACAAAGATCATGAATAAATGACTTCGCCAACAAGGATTATTCACTCATGTACTATGATCATTCACTCAACAAGGATGATGCACCCGATATTATGTAATTTTTTTTATTCTCCAATGCATTCAACATTTTGGGTAGAACACTATTGAATTTTCATTTCTTAAAAAGTTTCAAGTATTACAATCACTTTGGTTAAATCAACCAATTAAATCACTAATAAAAATTAATTTCAGGATAATAATTTTGTTCATAGATCTTTTTGGAATTAATATCTTTCTTTGAACAATATACATCAATCCAAAAAAGAGAGAACATATTCCTTTTGGATGGAAGATTAAAACCCTTGCTACACAAAACATTAAAATTTTCAAGAATCATGATGTATAAAATTCATCCAAACCTCAATCTGACTCACAATGTGATCAGTATGACACAAAGTATGTCTTTTTATTTAAAATTAACATTAATTTTAGTAAAAATGACAAGTGACATACTAAAACTAGAGAAAATACACTCACATTGTTTTTATACTTTAGGAAAATGATCTATAAGTCATTTTTGACGTGTAGGATTCAGCCACACCTCAATCTGATATACGATGTTCACAGTATGGCTCAAAGTGTCCATTATTAATTTAAAATTTACATTTTAGTTCAAAATTTGTGTTACTCAATGAAAACTAAGAAAACACACTCAAATTTCCATGAAAATTTATGAAAATTATTCATAAGTCATTTTGATCTGTAGAAATAAGTCTCAAATCAAGCCTCTATATGATGTGACTGGTATGACTCAAACTCCTGTTTCTAATTTAAAATAATATTTTAGTAAAAAAGATAAGTGAAATACTCAAAACAAAAAAAAACATTAGTATTGTTTTTATAATATATTAAAATGATCCATAAATCATTTATGACATGTAGGGATCTTTCACACCTCAATCTGACACATTATGTGACCGATATGACATCAAATGTGTGTTTTTATTTAAAATTGATATTTTAGTAAAAATGAAAAGTGACATACTCAAAAATAAGAAAACACATTTGGATTGTTTTGATACTTTTGTAAAATGATACCTAAGTCACTCTTGATATGTAGGAATTATCCTCAACTCAATATGATACATTGTGTACCTGATATAATTTAAATTTCCCATTATCAGTTAAAAATTACATGTAAGTTCCTAATGTGTGCCTATTACTGAAAACAAAGAAACATGATCCGTCTGTCTTTATAATTTAGGAAAAATATTCACAATTAATTTTTTATGTGTATGAATTATTCTCACATCAAATTGATACATGATGTGACTGTTATAACTCAATGTTCATGTTTTCTTGTTTTAAATTACATTTTAGTAAAAAAAAGAGGTGACATACTCAAAATCTATAAAAAAGCTCATATTATTTTTATACTTTATAAAAATGATCCATAAATCATTTTTGATGTGTAAGAATCATCCACACCTCAATCCAACACACAATGTGATTTGTATTACTCTAAGTGTGTATTTTTATTTAAAATTGACATTAAATTTAATAAAAAGGGCAAGTGACATACTCAAAACCAAGAAAACACATTTATATTGTTTTGATACATTAAAAAATGATCTAGAAGTTATTTTTGACATTTAGGAATCGAATTCACCTCAATATGATAAATGGTGTTCCCGGTATGACTCAAAGTGGTCATTATCACTTTAAAATTGACATTTTAGTTCAGAAAATGTGTCACTCACTCAAAACTGATAAAATATTCTCCAATTGTCTTGATAATTTAATAACTATTTAAAAGTAATTTCTTTTGTGTAGGAATAAATCTTACATAAACTGAGACACGATGTGACCGGTATGACTCAAACTGTGTATTTCCAGTTTAAAATTACATTTTATTAAAAAAAAGAGGTGACATACTCAAAATAAAGAAAATTATTTTTTATTGTTTTTATACTTTATAAATATTATCCATAAATAATTTGTGAAATTTATGAATCATCCACACCTCAATATGATTCACGATGTGACTGATATGGCTCCAAGTGTGTCTTTTTATTTAAAATTAATATTTTAGTAAAAAAGAAAAGTGACATACTCAAAACCAAGAAAAATCATTCATATTATTTTGATAATTTATAAAAAAATGATCCATAATTCATTTTTAATCTATAGAAATCATCATTACCTCAATCTAATACATAGTGTGCCCAATATGACTCAAAGTGTGTGTTGTCATTTTAAAATTGATATTTTAGTTCAAAATGTGTGTCACTTCCTAAAAACCAAGCAAACATGCTCTGACAATATTGATAATTTAGTAAAATTATTCATAAGTCATTTTTTATGTGTAGTGATTATTCTCACATTGAACTAAAACATTATGTGATCAGTATGACTCAAAGTGCATGTAATCTATTTAAAATTACAATTTAGTAAAAAACACAAGTGACATACTCAAAACCAAGAAAAAACATTCAGGTTTTTTATACTTTATTAAACTAATCCATAACACATTTTGAAAATGTAAGAATTATCTTCACCTCAGTCCAATGCACCTTGTGATTGGTATGACTCCTTGTGTGTCTTTTTATTTAAAATCTATGTTTTAGTAAAAAAAGACAAGTGACATACTCAAAACTAAGAAAACCTATTCATATTGTTTGGATACTTTAAGAAATAAATCCATAAGTCATTTTTGAATTGTAGGAATCAGAAAAAACTCAATCTAATACATGGTGTGCCCAGTATAACTCAAAGTGTCAGTTATCATTTTAAAATTGACATTTTAGTTCAAAATGTGCATTACTCACTAAAAACCAAGAAAATGTGCTTAGATTGTCTTGATACTTTAGGAAAATGATTCATAATTCATTTTTAATGTGTAAAAATCAGCCTTACATCAAACTAACACACTATCTGACCAATATGACTCAAATTACATGTTTTCAGTTTAAAATGACATTTTAGAAAAAAAGACTAGTGACATACTCAAAACTAATAAAACATATTCTTATTGTTTTGATACTTTAGGAAAACAATCCATAAGTCATTTGTGGTATGTATTATGTATCCCTACCTCAATAAAATGCACGGTGTGACCTGTATGACTCCAATTGTGTCCTTTTATTTAAAATTAACATTTTATTCTTGTATTGTTTCATAATATATCTAATTTATTTATTTGTAGTATTACTAACATAAGATGTGTTTTATTATATAGGTGGATTATTTTTCTCGATTTGGGGTATTTTGTTTGGAAATTGATACCATGATCATGATTTTTTGAGAGGGGTTCAGGTGTTAAAGACAATTAAATATTGATGTTTTTGAATTTTTTCAATATAACTTTTAATGTAACTGTACAAAATATTGTTTGAAATGTATATAATATAGTGTTTTTATGTATTTGTTATGTAATTTTTATTTCAATTAAATTATAAATTTTCAATATATACAAGTTTATGCTGCAGTGTGATATAATTCAAATAGCACACTGTATTAGTAGGGCCTTTATCATCATTAAAGATAGTGCTGAAAAGGGGTCCTCCTTTTAACAATGCTTAGGACAACAACACTTTTTAACACTGTTAAAGCCCATTTTGCACGTTGTTAAAGGGCCAATTTGTGGTAGTGACACTATTTGACCATTTTATCTTGACCAACACCTACCCAATTCCCTTATCAAATTCCGTAGTCACAAACTATAGATATTTTTCTTCTTAAAAGACCATTATATGGGTCATTATAAAGGAATCTAAAGGATGACTAAAAAAGAAGAGGTAATTGTATTACCCGACTACTTTAAATTTAATTCTTATTCTACCTCCTATAAATCCATGGTATCCATTGAAAATAATTAATTCAATATATTAGATATACTGAATTGTTAGGATGATGTAACAACCATAATCCACCTTTATCCCATCTATTGAAAAACGATAACGTCCCTCATGCGTACATGTGGACAACCACCTCCATGAAGTGATGTGATTCATTTTTCTTTTATATTTTACATAGATGGTAATAAGGATATATTTAATGAATATATAAGATATATATGATATTAAAATGATCATAGAAATTTGAATTATTATTTAACTTTCTTTCATTCCATATGTCAAAAAATGAAAACAACATTCATGCGTGTCTACAGCCTACCATCTCCATGAGTGGTGTAATTCATTTTTCTATCTCTATATTTTATAGATGACTATTAATATATATATATATAATATTATATTTATATCATTATTAAAATTTTGGAGATGATAGAACCATGATAAAAGTACAAGGTCTAGAACTATAGAACCAAAACTCTCATAAAAATGAAATAGTTAACACCCGAAAATGAAGATTTTAATAGTGAATTATTAATAAATGGGAGTTTAAATGTTATAAGTGGGTCATATATGATATTATAAGTATGTAAATGATTTTAGTATTGAATTATAATAAATTTAAATTTATTATATAGGAGTTCAAAACACTTTCAAAGAGAGTCGAACTTGAGGTAAGGGTTTCTCGACTCACTTTTATTTATATGAGACATATGTTATATTCACCCCTTGTTTCCCTTGATTTGTTAATATGAAACCCATGAATTTATATTATTATTCTTAATATTAAAATTATAGTATTTATAAATCCATCTATTGTTCTCTCTTTTATGATGTTTTGATTCAGAAGTTACTAAAGTGGTAAGGGTTTATCATCTCAAATTGTCTTCTTTGGGATATATATTATGTTCTTCATTTATATTCTTTTATGAGGTGTATATAAAAATCCATTGATATTTTATATCATGAATTTGGTTTTTTAATGATATTTAATGTTTCATTTGAATTTATTATTTCATGTGTCTTGTGATTAAAAAGTTACCAAAGTGGTATTTGATTTATGTTATAATCTCATTGTTTATTGGGATTGTTTATGATTAAGTTTTTTTATGAAGAAATATTATAAACTAACTATAAATAATCCCATAAATTTTATTCTCCCATAGTTATTTTAGGATATTACATGTTTTTCTTTCATTTTCCTCTCTTTAATAACCCAATATACACTACTACAAAATAGTCATTTAACAACATTGGTCTTTATTAGTGCTAACAAAAAGCGCTAATAAAGGGAACCTTTATCAGTACTTTATTTTTCACACTGATAAAGGGTTACCTTTACCATTGCTTTATTTTTAGCATTGTTAAAGGGTACCCTTTATCAATGCTTTATTTTTAGCACTGATAAAGGTTTGAATAAAATGAAATAATTAAATAAATAAAAAATAAAAAACGAGTTTATTAAAAAAATTATTGCAAATTTTATTAATTAAATAATTATTGATAAAAATGGATAAATTGATTATACTATTTATAAATTATAAATAATAATAAGTATCATGTAATATATATATATATATATGCAAAATTAAAATTAAACAAATTAAAATTAAAAATAATAAATTGAGAAAAATATTAAACATTTTATTAATTAGATAATTATTGATAATGTTAATAAATAATTTATATTAAATATATATATATATATATATATATATATATGAATGTATATAAATATAAATTATATAATACAAAATATTTATACTTTTACATTAAATAGTTATATATTTAGTGAATAATGGTTTATAATTAAAAATTAATATGAATTAAAAATACTGACTAACCGCAAATGTAATGGACATAATTAAATGTTGTTTGATTTTTCAATTTAACATAGATCAAACATGTGTTATATTGATTTCACATATATGTAATTAATGCATTCTTATATATAATGTGCGCACACAAAACTTACCATTTTTTCAATATTGTTAAAGTGTACATATTTTTAATTTATTAAATTTCACTAATTTTTAATATGCATTTACTTAAGATTAGATAGTCATTAATAATGTTAAAAATATATTTGTAAAAAATATTTATAAATAAATTCATTTGTAAAAAAATATTTATAAATCAATATATTTATAAATGTACATTTACTATATTTATGCATTTATATATTTATACTTATAAATAAATAAATATTTTTTTTAAAAGTATTTATATAATTATAAATAAATAATTATATATATTTATATAATTATCAAATTTATAATATATTTATTTAAATAATTAATATATTTACTATATATATATAATTATATTAATATATATAATGATATAAATACATATTTGTTAAATATTTATATAATTATAAATAAAATAATTATACATTTAAATAATTATAAAATTATAATAAATATATTAAAATAAAGAATATATTTACTATATCCATATTTATATATATTTATTGTATATATATATATAATTTATAATTATAATTATAAATCTTTTATCAGTGCTTAAGTAATAAGCATTACTAAAAATTAATTTTTTTATTATTATCAACACTTTTGAGGAAAAAGTGAGAAACCACAACATCCATCATTACACCAAAAAACCATTAAAAAGATAATTTCTTTATCAGTGCTTTTTTGGAAGCGTTGATAGAAGTGTCTTGATCTTTTTAAAAAACCCTAACCAGTCGTAAAATTGTCATAATTTCATAAGATTTCCATGGAATACACCCACTTTTGGCACTCCTACTTAGTGAATCATAGGTTTAATCAAGACTTAAACAAATCCTACACTCAAATTCAAGCCTTGAATGATTTAAGGGTCAAACAAATCCAAGGCTCGACCGTAATTCTTTCTATACTTTCTTTTGAATTTGAGACTTTCTCTAATTTCTCTTGTGGAACTTAGGGTGTAAAACATCAATGGTTTTGGCCGTGGTGGATGGTGTTTTTCAACAATGATTGTGGTGAGTTATACATTTTGTAGACTTGTCCATGGAGATCATCCATTTTGATGATTTGAATTTTTAGAGTGTGAAACACCTATACGGTGAGCCTTCCCAGCTTTTCCCCCAAGCCATAAGAGCATATCCTTCCTTCTCAATTGTAGTTGTGAGTTAATGTAGGGGATTTTTGGGATACTCTTTTATTTATGGGAAAGTGTGGATGAATCATGATTTATTTCCATTGGATAAATAGTGTAATTAACCATATGGTAAAACTATCATCCCATTTAACATCTTCTATATATTTTTGTATATATCAATTCCCATGATGGTTTTTGGGTAGCCTATGGGACTATTTCCTCACGTATTAAACCGACTAGTTATTTTTCTATTTGTGTAGTAGATAATTTACATGGGGAGTTATATTTTATATATCTATTAATTTTTTTATTCTAATCATATTTCTGAGTGAAGTAAGGGTATTCCACTTAGAAAATGTGACCTTATGAGAGTCATTCCATCTCGATAGAGGCTAGTATGTATGGGATAGATATTGAAAGGGTTGGTGTAGTTTTCTCCCATGTTTGTGATATATCTTGTTTATGTGTATTATTTTTTTATGACAACTTCTTTATCGAACACCCTATAATCTCAAGGATATGGGTCAATGTGTATTAGATGGCCTTCCTTCTTTTAAATGGGTAGATATGATGTGATAACCTCCCTATAATCCTTAGGATGGGTTGTTGTGGTGATATGACATCCCAAGATTCTTCATATGTTTTAAAATATTTTATATACCATTAATATTAAATATAATAATTCTGTAGGCTGTTACATCACATGTTCCAAAAAATAGAATGGAGGTTATCAAATTCTATATAGTAGAAATTATTTTTAGGTATTCATCATTTTAGGTCTACTTGTATTGGTTCCACACCTAGGAATCTTTTATTACCATAAATGTATAAAAAATAAGTCTTTATTTATTAAAATGTTTTATCAATACATTTTTATATATTCTAGTTGATTGAATGAGAGTTAATTATTCTTGTTTATCATATTTGGTTTTCTTATTACTCCTTAATCGACTGTATTATATTTTCATTCGTTTAGGTGATTTAATAAAGTATTTATATGTGTCAAACAACAATTATTATTGTAATTTGTTTCTTGAGACTCACCCCCCATATCTTTTATAGACAATTAACATCCTCATCAAATTTATCTCCCAAATAGTTATCATTAGAATTTGTTACATGAGACTCACCCTCCATCACTTTTATGTTTCTTATAATACTATGAGAATTATTAATCCCATGGATGACTACAATTTAAAGTATTTCAAGAAATATAGGTGCATGTTCACAAGAGATGGAGGATGTGTGTCAAACAACAAAATGCAATGATAAGTGTCTGGGATATGAGTTGATGAGGATGACAGTTGTTTATAACTATAACCTTGGAATGAATTCATAGTATATCACCTTCCATAGTAGATTAATTCTTTTCTTAAATTCAATTATTCATTTTCTTCAAGTCATACTAAAATTCTTTGAAACGATCAAATGTTGAGTTTCTCTTATTAGAAGTGTCTATAACTTTCACCTTTGATAATGAATATATAATGTTTATTTATTTATTTATTATACAAAATTAATATTTTATGAAACCAATAGGATGGATATTAATAAAAAATGGATGCACACTAATAGTTTTACAAAAGATTATGATGATGAAGTTAAAGAGATCATCAAGTTTGTAAGAGAGAATGCATATGACCCTTCTCAAATCCTTTGTTCATATTTACGTTGTTTTTATTCAAGAAAAATTAGTCTGTAATAGTTGTAAGAACATTTGATTTTTCATGGAATAGATCAGATATATAAATTTTAGACTAAACATGGTGAAAAAATAAATTTGGACACTGATTGGGATAATACTACAGTTTATGGATCATTTGATATGAATGCCAGTGTAAATGATGATGGAGATCGCATGGAAGAAATGAAAATGAAAATTGAAGTTGACTTTCATGATTGTTCAAAGTTATTTGATAAGTTAAATAGTTGTTTCAAGAGACTATTGTATATTTTTATACTAAAAACACAACATTGTCAATTGTATTGAAGTTATATAATTTGAAATATGGCAGCAGATGGAGTGACACTAGCTTTACAGAACTACTTGGTCTTCTGAATGATATGCTACCAGAAGAAAACAAACTACCATGTCAAACATATGAAACTAAAAAAATTATTTTTAATAGGTGTGATCTCTAAAAAAAATACATTCTTGTCTAAATAATTTCATGTTGTTTTGAAAGGATCAGGAATCACTCATAAAATTCCCTAAGTGTGGCATAAATCGATACAAGAAAAATGAATCAAGTAATTTTAAAAATTTTACGGTACTTTCCTATCATTTCATGGTTATGAAGGCTATATGGATGTCAGGAAACTATGAGAAAATTTACATGGAATGAAAATATAGTAATTAAATATGGAAACCTACGTCATCTAGTAGGTTATCCTCAATAGAATAAAATTGATTACGAGTATCCTAAATTTGGAAATGATCCAATAAAATTTCATCTTGCCTTATCTATAGATGAAATAGATCATTTTGTTTTATAGATTAGTACTCACAGTACATAGCCTATTATTTTGGTAAATTATAACTTTCCACCATGGTTATGCATTAAGTGAAAATACATTATGTTGTCTCTTCTTATATTTAGAACAAAACAACCCATTAATGATATTGATATCTATTTGGATCCATTGATAAAAGATCTAAAATTGATGTGGGATACATGTATTACAATGTATTAATATTATATAATTAAATAATTTATATTGAGGGTTATATTGTCTAGGATGATAAATTATTTCCCCGCTTGTGGAAATTTATTAGACTATAGAATTAAAGGAATGTTGGGGTGTCCCATTTGTTAAAAATTCACATACTCAGTTCAGTTGAAACATTCCTTGAAGATTTTGTTTTTAAGACATTAGATTTTTTTACCTCGATAATAAAAATACTAATTCGGGATGACAAAATTCTATGGGAATGTCGAACAAGGTACAACACCGTATCTAGTAACAGGTGATCAACTGTACAATAAATTAAAATATATTGACATTTTTTTCTATAAAACATTTTCAACAAACCTAGAAAAATCAGGTTGGAAAAAGAGATCAATTTTCATTGAATTACCATATTGTAATTTTTTTATGTCAAAAAAATTCTTGATTTTGTGCATATAGAAAAAAAAATATTTGTTAGTGTTATTGAAATGTTAATAAATGTTCTTATAAAGATGAAATATGATATCAAGGCTAGGTGAATTAATTAAAATGGGGATAAGGGAAGAGTTGGAATTGGTGAAGGGTAAAAGGTGTAATTTTCTTCCTCTAGCAGCTTACACTCTATCCAAATAGAAAAAATTGCAATTTTTACTTTTATTTAATAGTGTAAAATTTTCCCATGGGTATTTATCAAATATCAATAATTTCATGTCAATAACTAATTTGAAGTTACAAGGACTAAAATCACACGATCTTCATCTTTTGATGCAAGATTTGATGCATGTTTCTTTCCATTGTATTCTACCTCAAAATGTATGACATAAATTAACCAGACTCTGCTTCTTTTTCAAATCCATATGCAGTAAATTTATAGACCCAACAAAGTTTCTCATCATGAATAAGGAGGTTGCAGTAATATTATGTAAATTAGAAATGTTCTTTCCAAAATAATTCTTTGATATAATGGTTCACCTGATTGTTCACCTGGTTAGAGAGGTTCAACTATGTGGTCCTATCCATTATAGATGGATGTACCCCATTAAACGGTATATGAATATTTTGAAAGGGTATGTCAAGAATCTATGTTGTCTAGAAGGTTGTTGAAGAATCAATTGAATTCTATGCCGATTACTAATTAGATTTTGAAAGCATTAGTCTCCCAAAGTCTCGTCACATAGAACGCTTTGTGGGTGAATGGGTTTATGGAATATATTTTATTACAATTAACTTGATAGGTAGGTAGCAAGCACACCTTTACATTTTACATAATAGTGAATATGTTTATCTATATATTTATGCCCATAAAGAAATTATTAGATATTTTAATCCATCAGGAGCTTAAGGATGGATATCAAATACACATAATAAATAGTTTATAGGATGGTTTTGAGATCAAATTTAGAATGAGTTATCTAAAAATATGAATTTAATCACCAAATGACTTCAATGGATAGCAAGGGGACTGAATTAAAATGTTATATCTTACACTAGTTTTGTAATCAATGGTTATACATTCTATACAAAAGAACACTATAACTATAGTATGATGCAAAACAGTGGTGTTACACTTGTGAATAAAGTAATGCACATATCTGGTTCCAAGTATAGATATCCAATTTATGAAAATATGTCATATTTTGGAATTATCAAATAGATATATGAGTTGGATTATATAACATTTCAACTGTAAATTTTCTATTGCAATTGGGTTGACAATATCAATGCAGTGAAAGTTGATGAAGTGGGCTTCAGGAAGGTGAATTTCAGTGTGGAAGGGGAAAAATACAATCCATTTATAATGGCATCAAACCAATGCAATCACTTTATGTTTAATATCTAACAAACAAGAATTGGTCGACTATCCTACTAGAGACTAAAACAAATATTGGTTCAGTTGAAAATTCAATCAAGGAAGACTCTTTCATTGGGAGATCACAATCAGTTGATGTTGGTCCCAATGTAGACAATGTCTTGTATGTTAGAGGTGACCACAAAGAGGGGATTTTGATTCTTGATAGAGGAACAAAATCCCTAAAACCTTTAAAAAAATAAATAGAGTTCAATGAGAAGTTAAAAGTGTTTTTTAATATACTATGTTTTTCCTCATAATATTATATGTTCTCTACTAAATTAACATAATCTAAATTAAATGTTTGACTAATCATGAAAAAAATGTCTTTTTCACATGATTATGTTTCTAATACCTCGAAATATCAAACTAAAATAAAGGAAACCCTTTGGAAAGATGTAAAGGTAATGTTACAATATACTTTCTCAATTTTACTAAAAAAATATATAATGAAATATTGATTTAATTTTCATTATTCCTTATAGAGTTTATTAATTTTAAAATATTTTTTCCATCTATCATTCCTTTATAGAAAGTGCAATGACTTTATCTATGATCAATCATAGAAGTAATATTGGTGTTTTCATAGTAAAATCATTTTCCATAGAATTAATGTATTATTTCATATTTATGTTTAATTTATTTTTTTAGTATTACTCACATAAATTTTCTTTCTAATACAAGTGGATTATTTTTTTTAATTTGGGGTTTTCTATCCATATTTCATACCTTTCTACACCAAAACTTCCACAAACTTCTTCTCCCTCAAAAAAATTTCACCCCTACAGTGTTGGAATTTATCACTTTCCTTCAAGTTCCCTCCACTGCTTAATCACAGAGGTAATCTTGATGTTTTCACAGTAAAATCATTTTCCATATAATTAATGTATTATTTAATATTTATGTTTTATTTTATTTTTTTAGTATTACACATATAATAATTGTTTTATTATACAGGTGGATTCTTTTATTTGAGTTGGGGTGGTTTGTTCAAAGCTACTCATGATCGTGAGAGATTGGACTTTGATCCTATAACTAAGATATTGAAAATAGGGTTATGAGTAAAGAATTAATACAACCATAATGAAAATTTGAATAAATACAAATTATTTAATTAATTTTTTCATATTTTTATGTACTATTTGTAAGTTAATTTTCTTATCATTTTTATCTAATACTTAATTTTTTTCATAGATCTTTTGGGAAGTCATATTGACTCAATGTTCTTAGTAGAAAAACCTTTATCATTGAAATAAAAAGGAGTATAGGAAGCTCATGTGTTCATTGTGGTGACTTCTTGAGATATAATGGGCACATGAGCATCCTCTGCCCTTCTGTATTTCAATAATGATAAAGGTTTTTTAGCTAAGAACATTGAGTCAGTATACAGTGTTGGCAGTTCGAAAAAGAAAGGAAATGGAAATCATTGTAACATTGGCAGTTAAGATTCTTTTGAAACTTTGGTACATGTATGAATCATTTGTACCTTAGTATGATACATAGTGTGACTAGTATGACTCCAAGTGCTTCTTTTTATTTAAAATTGGCATTAATTTTAGTAAAAAAGACAACTGATATACTCAAAAACTGAGAAAACATATTAAAATTATTTTATACTTTAGGAAAATGAACCATAAGTTATTTGTGACATGTAGGAATCATTCACATCTCAATACAATAAACTATGTGCCCAGTATGACTCAAAGTGTCTGTTATCAGTTTAAAATAAACATTTTAGATAAAAAACTTTCACTCACATAAAACTAATAAAACACACCAATATTTTCTTTATAATTTAGGAAACCATTAATAATTAATTTTTAATGTGTAGTAATTGGTCTCATGTCAATCTGATACATGATGTGATCGGTATGATTCAAAGTGTGTGTTTCCAGTTTAAAATTACGTTTTAGTAAAAAAGATAAGTGATGTACTCACAACCAAGAAAATTTATTCATATTGTTTTGATACATTAGAAAAATTATGCATAAGTCATTTGAGATAAGTGTGAATTGGATTCACCTTAATCTGATGCACGGTGCGATCGGTATGATCTCAAGTGAGTCTTTTTATGTAAAATTGACATAAATTTTAGTAAAATGTACAACTGACCTACTAAAAACTGAGAAAACGCATTCATATTATTTTGATACTTTAAATAAATGCTCCATAAATCATTTTAGATATAAAAAAATCATCCACACCTCAATTCGATACATGATGTACCCATAATGACTCAAAGTGTTTGTTTTTAGTTTAAAATCGACATTTTAGATAAAAAACTATCACTCACTAAAAACTGATAAAAACACTTGGATTTTCTTGATAATTTAGGAAAATTATTCCTAAGTCATTTTTATATGTAGGAATTCGTCTCACATCAAACTAATACACGATGTAATCGGTATGAGTCAAAGTGTGTTTTTCCCATTTAGAATGACATTTTAGTAAAAAATGACAAGTGATGTAATAAAAAATTATCAAACACATTTGGATTATTTTTATAATTTATTAAAATTATTCATAAGTCATTTGAGATGTGTAAGAATTGTCTGCACTTCAATCTGACACACGGTGTGACGGTTATGACACAAGTGCGTCATTTTACTTAAAATTGACATCAATTTTAGTAAAATGTAAAATTCACCTACTCAAAACCAATAAAACACATTTAGATTGTTTTATAATTTAAAAAATGATCTATAATTCATTTTTTACATGTAAGAATTGGCCACACCTCAATACAATACATGATGTGCCCAGTATGACTCAAAGTGTTCATTATTAGTTTAAAATCAACATTTTAGTTAAAAAAACTATCACTCACATAAAACCAATCAAATGCACTCATATTTTCTTGATAATTTAAAAAACAATTCATAAGTCATTTTTGATGTGTAGGAATTTTTATCATGTCAAACCGATACACGATTTGAACGATATGATTCAAAGTGTGTGTTTCCAGTTTAAAATGAAATTTTAGTAAAAAAGACAAGTGACGTACTCAAAAATGAGAAAACGCATTAATATTGTTTTGATACTTTATTAAAATGATAAATAAGTTATTTGAGACATTTTGGAATTAGCGACACCTCAATCTAATGCATAGTGTGACTAGTATGACTTCAAGTGACTCTTTTTATGTAAAATTGACATCAGTTTTAATAAAATGGATAACTAAACTACTCAAAACCAATCAAATGCATTCATATTGTTTTGATACTTTAGGATAATGTTCAATACTTCAGTTTATATTTGTATGAATTTGTTGCACCTCAATCCTACACACGATGTGACCGGTATGATTTCAAGTGTGTCTTTTTATTTAAAACTGACATCAATTTTAGTAAAATGGATAATTGGACTAATAAAAATTGATTAAATGAAATTAATTTGTTTTTATAATTTATAAAAACAACCCATAAGTCATTTTAGATGTTTCAGAATCATCCTCATCTCAATCCAATTCATGGTGTGACTATTATGACCTCAAGTGCATCTTTTTATTTAAAATTGACACCAAATTTAGTAAAATGGACAACTGACCTACTCAAAACTAATAAACCACAGTCTGATAGTTTTTATACTTTATATAAATGATCCATACGTCATTTGTGACATGTAGAAATCATCAAAACCTCAATCTGATACACAATGTTCCTGGTATGACTCAAAGTGTCCATTGTCAGTTTAAAATTGACATTTTATTTCAAAAAATGTTAGTCACCAAAAACCAATAAAACATAATTTTATTTCCTTGATAATTTATAACATTGATTCATAATTCATTTTTGATGTGTGTTAATCAATTTCTTATCAAACCGATACATGATGTGATCAGTATGAGTCAAAGTGTGTGTTTCCAATTTAAAATGATACTTTAGTAAAAAAGGAAAGTGATGTTCTCAAAAAACTAAGCTAATGCATTTGAATTGTTTTGATAATTAAGGAAAATGATCCATAAGTCATTTGAGATGTCTAGTAATTGAATTCACCTTAATCTGATGCACGTTGTGACCAGTATGACTCTATGTGCATCTTTTTGTTTAAAATTAAAACCAATTTTAGTAAAATGGATATATAGCCTACTAAAAATCGATCAAATGAATTCATATTGTTTTTATGATTTATAAAAATGATCCATAAGTCATTTGAGATGTTTAGGAATCAAATAAATCTCAATATTATGCATGGTGTGATTGGTATTCCTCCAAGTTCATCTTTTTATTTAAAATTGACATCAATTTTATAAAATAGAAAACCGACCTACTCAAAACCAAGAAAACACATTTGGATTGTATTGATAATTTATGGAAATGATCCATAACTCATTTTTTATGTGTAAAAATAATGCTCACATAAATCAGATACATGATGTGCCTGATATGACTAAAAGTGTCCGTTATCAATTTAAAATTGATATTTTAGTTCAAAAAGTATCACTCATGCAACCACTAGGCTGCACCCCTGGGGATTTTTCTTATACTTATTTAATTAATTTTCATAGATATAATGATTGAATATAAACAAAAAATGGTGTGATGTGTAATAATCAACCACAACTCAATCTGATACACAATGTTCCTGGTATGACTGAAAGTTTAGTTTAAAATTAACACTTTCTGTTAATTTATTTCTTTATATTATTACCAACATAAGAATTATTTTCTTATATGGGTGCATTCTTTTTCTTGAGTAGGGATATTTTTTTATGAAATATCATTAATTAGGGTTATGATCAAAAGAAAAAGTAACATTTATATTTTTTATATATGTAATAATTTGTACTTATGTGAGTGTATAAACCAATGTTTGAAATGTATATAATAGTGTTTATTTCTTGAATTTGTATTTTAAATTACATTTTATTTAAATTTTTTATTGGTACTTGATTTTGTTGATATCTAGTGGTGTTTTTTGGTGTTGTGGTGTGTTGTGACATCACATTGTAGTAGTGTTGTAGTGTGTTGTTACAACACACTGCAGCATGACCCTTTATCAACACTTTTGAAGGTGATAATAAATTTTTACTTTATCAGCGCTTTTGAAAGCACTAATATATTCATCCTTTATAATTGATTTTAAAATCAGTGATAAATGTTTCTTTTATCAGTTCATTTTAAAGTGTTGATAAATGTGTCTTTTATCAGTGCTTCTAAAAATGATGATAATGACACACTTTATCAGTGCTAAATAAAAGTTCTTATAAATGGGACATTTATTAGGGATAAAAAAAGTGCTGATAAAGGACTCATTTATCATCATTTTTTATCACTAATAAATGACCATTTATCAGTTCTTTTTTATACCTGATAAAATCCAAGATATTTTAATCACACTCCATTTGTTAGTTCTTATATAGCACTGATAAAGACAATTTTTAGTGTTGTTAAAGGCATATTTTGTAGTAGTGATACCAAAAGAATGTTTTAAGGAAACCAAACTTTATTTAACTTTTTGGTAAAAACTATTTTTTATTTCATATCCATGTTTTCTAAAAATGATTTCTATAATGTTTTTAATATTATCCTATGATTTTTTAAATTCATATTTAGCCATTATTTTCATTTTACTAAATGTTTTAAAAGGAATCTTATTGTCTTTTTCTGAATAAGTTACTTTTGACTTTTTACTGAAAATGTGAAAAAAAATAATTGTTTTAACATATATATCATGAATATAATTACCCTCCTCACTAAACAATCAATTATTTAAAGCTTAATTTACAAGTTTACACGGTTATTTTCAAAGAAAATTACTTCCATAATATTTGGGAAACTATTAGATTTGGAAATAAGTGATTTCAATGTGAAAAGGGTATTTTGTTCAAGAAACGTTCTCGTGATCTTTTAAAGTAATTTTTTATCTATAATAATATCATTTGATGTTACTTATACTTTATTGGGGATATCATCCAATGATACTATTCAATTTACTTCTTTGGATGTCTTATGATGTTTATTTAAGGATGATTCTATGAAACTCGTTTCTTTCCCATTAGTTAAATAAGTTATGATGAAACCTTTATGAAACATGTTTCTTTCTACAGGTTATTCTATGATGCTATGATGTGAAAACCATTTCCTTTCCATGGGTTATGTAATGATGAATATTTTATTGACTTTTGGAACATATATTTATGATTTTCATCATATAATAGGTAGGCCCATAATTATATAGCTCTCTAATGCATTAGGTAAAGATGGATATCTCAAGAGATAATTTTTACTATAATGGGAAGTGAACCCATTTCAATAATGGAATATATCCACTATGATAGTATTTGGAGTGAACCTTGACTAAGGATATGATGGAATGGGGAGTGAACCTGATCTACTATGATAGTTTTGGTAGTGATCTTTTACTAAGTAAATGATTTTTCATGCTTATGTGTATGCCACAAACTTATGTTTTATATAGATGTTATGATATCATGGATCATGTTATTTTATTACTTTATGATTTATGTTTTATTAATTACCAAGATTTTTTACATGAAATAATATTATGATATAAGATATGATAGTCATGGTTTTCAAATGTTAAGATCAGGTTATCATACCATTATGCTCATGTTATGTTTAAGTGATCATTTATATCTCACTTTTTTTTACCCTTATTGAACATTTGATCTCACCCTTTCTTATGTTTCCCTTCCTTCGGATATAAATAAATATTTTAAGTATGATATTTATAATAAGGGTTCTATTTGTGAAGAACTAAGTGGGGGTGATATAGATATATTATGGACAAGTTGTTTATGTATCCATCTTTTCAAAGACACAAAACCTGTATTGTATTGGCATGGATCATAATTTTATGTATTGAATATTCATAAAATAATATATAATATCTATGTATCAAAATTATGGTTGGATTTATTTATAAAAAGGAGTTTTATAAATAAAACATGTGGATTTTTTTCAAATTAAAAGAAAAATCTATTTTAAAATTAATATATTTTCAAACTAGAAAGTATGGTCTATTTTATGAAATTGAATTCATATACTCATTGTTTAAACCTTACTAAGTTATTTATCTCACACCCTACATACACCACTCAGTATCTATATAATGATTAGATATTGAGGGTTCAGGTTCTCACTCTGTGGAGCTCAACATCTTCTACTCTTTTCCTAGATTACTTCTAGAGTGGGATTTTATGTTAGCGGATGGATTTCAACATCATGTCACATGGTATATCTTGGTCAAGTATGTTATTATTTATTTATAGTTATTTTTTCAGTTTTTCTAAATTAACCATCCATGTTTTTATTCCTTCTTTTGTAGGTGGTTTTTATACATGTGGCATTTTGGACGTTAAAACTAGTGTTGTTGAGTGAAAGGGATTTTGAGGTGAGTAGAGAGATTAATTTTATATTATATTGTTTATTTTTATTTTTATTGTCTGCTTTTTTATGGGAATTCAATGTATGTATGCTTCATGTTGTAATTTGTTTTTAATTTATCCTTCCAAGTTAATTTAATTTAAGGATGAAATCATTTCTACTATGTTTCTTCAAATGCCTTGGTTCTTGTCAATAGCTTTGAGGGAATGGGAACACCCCCTTGATCCGTGTAATAGGCTAGCTCAGGAATCCAATGGATAAACTATATAGAATGGTTCATGATAAAATAGTATAATATCCTAGGTTCTTAAGATGGACTAGTTTCTTGAGTTTCCATTGTTATTTGGGAAGTTTGGAAGGTGGGAGGTGGGATTGTTGGATCTCATGAGGTAGGTAATGTGTGTCTGTCTGATCACTACCACTTGTGAAGAAACCCAAGTTACCTTGGGACTTTAGGATTTTAATTTTTATTTGAGATTTACATTGATTCTTATGATGAATTTTGATTTGAATTAATTTCCATTGATTTTTTATAGGTGTTTTTGGGTTGTTTCGTGGTTTCTTATGTTTTTTTTGGTGAAAATGGAGTGGAAGTATAGTAACTGTTAACTCACATGGCCTAAAAACTATATGGAGACTACCCATATGGTTCTAAGAAACTCTTAGTGGTAGTAGCGTGGTTGGAACATAGTCTATAAAACTACGTGTCTTACGCATGCACTACCACTAGTCACTCTAGAATTGTTATTTTTGGATTATTTTGGATTTTATAGTGTTTTGATTAATATATTGATATGAATTGGTTTGTTTTCTATGAGTTCTAGAAAATTGAATTTGGTTTCAAATGGTAAAAATAATATTTGAAATGAATACCATGGATTTTATTTAAAATGAATTAAAATGGTTTTTTTGTTTTAATACTAATGAAGTGATTTCAAAAAGAACCTATAAATATTTAAAATTATTTTAAAGGGGTATTTGAAACTTTACTATTTAGGTTTATAGTTTTTAAAATAATTTTCAATGATATTTTGAAAGGATAAATTCATGAATTTTTTGGATTTAAAATATAAATTATTTTTCAATTAAGGTGTTTAATTTTTTTTTAACTCTATAAAGGATGTGAAAAGTTTATTTTAAAGAAATAAAAATGATCCTTACAATTTTTTATTTTAAATCCATGGTTTTTGGTCTTTTGGGAAGATATTTTTACATTTGTTTAATTTTTATGATATTGGTATTCATTTGGGGATCATGTTTTGTCTTGTTTGAATATTCCTTCTATAAAGGCCTTGAGTGTTGTTATACCTTAGTGGTTATCTATTATAGGTACTTTAAAGATCATGTTTTTGAGGTAGTTCATGGTTGAGTGTGTTTATTTGAGTCCCTCCTTCATTATTATTAATATAATTTTAATTGTTTCAAAGGAACATATGCTTTGGTAGGTTGTGTCCTTGGATTTTTATGGGATGATGCCCTTGTTTTATGGTTTTTCTTTAAAGGGGTTGTACATGGGAATACTTGGTAGGGTGTTTAGAGTGACTGCGATTAGTTCTATATTCCATTAGTTTGTTTGGGTTCCTTGGGAGCTGGTGTTTTAAGAGAGAGGTACCAGGTCACCCTTACCTAATTGAAGGCTAGATCCCCTATCGATAATATTGAGGTCTATTTGGGAGTATTACCCATTTCAAGATAGCCTTGGGTCATTTATGATTGTCCTTATAGATCATTGGGTGTTGGTGAACTACCATAATATCCTTTTGTCCCATTTCTATCTCTTATTACGTCTATCCTTTCTAGATTTTTTATATGTGTTTCTCCATTGGATAGTTTATACCTTATTTAATTTTGGAGAATAAACTATCGTTAATGTGGGATTATGGACGTTCCATTATATGGATGTATCTTTAAGAAACTCTTTGTTTTTGGTTGGTGGGAATTTTATAGTGTTTTCCATAGATTCCTTCATCATTTTACTCCTTATGTTAGAGTGGTTCTTATATAATGGGGATACCAGACATGGTATCATTTGTGTGATCCCTCTTAAGGATCATTGGTTGTGACTTGTGAATTTTTATACATTTTTAGACACCTTGATTTTCTTTGGAGTTGTAATAGTTTGTAGTTGGTTTCTCATGTAAATTCTCTTGATGTTCCTTCCTTACTAAATTCAACAAATTTTTAGTGGAAGAAATGGTTAAAGTGGGGATAATTGTCACTCCCCAAAACTTATTACTTAATTATTTTATTTATTTATTTATTTACATTATTGTTATTGGGGATACATTATTTTATTTCAGAAATTTTGAAAATTTTAATAGCTTTTTCATGTAACATGGTTTGGGTGTATGGTATGGAAAATTGTGTGAAAACCATACGAGTGAGTCTATAATATTGTTAGGGACATTTTTCATGGTTCTAGAATGTTTTGGCTAACCATGTGGCCGAATTGTGTGGGTTCCCTAGTGTTTCTAGTAAAGGTAACAAAGATGGTGCACAATTTTGTAAACTGTGCGACAATCATTTGATGTACCCATTTAAAAAACATAAATCCCTAATTATACACTTAATGAAACTAAAACCCCATATTAGGTTATTCCCCTCTCCTATCATTTGATCGAATCGATAAGTTCCTAGGGAACTCCGCCACCCTCACCTCTCATGTATTTATGGCCTCATCTCCCTCTCATTTTATGATGATTCATCCCAGGTTAGAGTATTACCTTATCATTTCTCTCCTTCTCTTCTCCTATTCCTCCTTCAGCTCCTCTCTCCCTCATTTTTCTTTCTCCTCTAGTTTCACGAGCCCTAAGACAAACCCTAGGTGGGTTTTTGGTTTTAAAACCATGTGGTTTTGATTTATAAGGTTTGTGATATCCTATTAAAATCATTATCTCTGCATATTAAAGGTTTTTTCATTATATGAACTTATTCTAGGTAGCTACTTCTATGTTATTCTATTTTCCTAATAAACCATGAGATACTTGAATCTTCTAAAATCTATTTTCCTTGAAATTATATATTCTGCATATATAGTTAAATTTTTATGATGTATTTTAAATTCATTATTCGTTTTTTAAATGTGAATTTGTCAATTTCAAGAAAATTTCCATGGGGTTTTATTTGAAATTCTTTTTAAATGGATTTATATGTGTGTTTAAAATTGATTCTATATTGTTTATTTATTTATCTATTTATGGTGATTTACTAATGACTTAAGAACACAATGACTTATAATTTTATAATTTCCTTTAGCTATATTGGTTTCAAATAAAGGATTTCTTCATGGTTTAAAAGGCATTATAAAATGTAATGTGTTATCAAATTCATTTATATTTATATGTGCAGTTGTATGTATGTATGTATGTATGTATGTATGTATGTATGTATGTATGTATGTATGTATACACATATATGGGGGTATTCACCTATATATATAACTATTAATTTTGAAATTGGAGGCCCATTTGTAATTTAAAAAGGTAATTTTAGAATGATTTTGACTTTTAAATGAAATTGAATTGAAAATGGTTCTTTAAGGCATTTTTGGAAAACATATTTTTATTTTTTGAATAAAAATTTCAGGTTGGAATTATTATAATGGTCTTCTAAAAATTTTATATTCTTGAAGTGGAAGTACTAGTGTTTGGTTGTAAATGTGGTCTTGAGGTATGTTTTAGAAAGAAACTTGTTCATCTACTGATTAATTAAATTTATTCTATTATCCATTATTTTGTAGGTTTTTAAACCTCATAAAGAACCTCAGGTTCTTGGGTAGGTGAATGGTTGCGCCCAAATTTACCCTACCGGTAAAAGCGGTCGTTGAAGTACAAGTAGGGATCGAATCCACAGGGACCGAAGAAGTAACCTTGAGATGCTATGATTTATTAATGGATTGGCTATGAAGTGGACAACTTTGAGGTAGATTTTAATTGGAGAACTAAATATATAATTTAAATAAGATATAATAAAAAATTATGTGAACTAAACAATTATTGATGGTGGGTTGATCTTAGGGTTTTGCTTGGGGTGGATTGGATGAATTTCTTTTCTTAGAAAATTTCATGTCATTAATTCAAGACATATCCAAACAATGAGATAATTCTTCCAAATCATTCACCAATTTAATCCCTACACAATTCCAAGGCCAATCACTAATTCACTTTGAGGATCACTTTAATGAGAACTCAATGGAAATAGATCGTACTAGCACTCAAAGTGTGTCATCGTTAAAGTTGGCAAAGATGAGAAAGAATGTAATTCATCAAATGGAAATCCTAAAATAACGAATAGATTTAAATATTAAGTACATGAAATAACATTCAATCCATGACCTTGCTACTCCCTTGGATCAACCCTTAAGAGGTTAGCCCTCCATTGATGCTATTCTACCAATGGAAGCAGGATGAAGACTTACGGGGGCGGAATTGAAGAAGAAGAAAATTATTAAAAGAACGAACACTCCACCGTTGTGTGATTGAAATCACAAGTGTTGGTGTGAATAATTTCACACCATGATTCAACGGTATCAACGTGTGAAGAAAATGAAAATAAAAAGTGAAGAAGAAGAAGAAATTTTATTAAAATAATAAACGTGAAAGAAAAACTTACATGGGAAAACTTGACGATGCGATTACAAATTGAAAGAAGAAAATTACAATTGAAAGAAATACAATGGATGAAAGAAAAACATGGATTCAAAGAAAAATGTTAGATGATAATTTCATTCACCACCATCTCCTTATATAGGAATATTAGGAGCCTTAGGTCCACCCCCAACATTAAATTCACCCCCCAAAAATTAAGAGAGTCAAAAGGAGGGTGAAGAATCAAAAGGAAATTGACGTTTCGAAGTTGACCCAGAAAACTGTCCAGATTCGTCCTCCATTTTGACGTGTGAGTTTGACACTTCATATGGACGAATCCGAAGGTGTCATAAATATAAATTATCTTCGTCCATGTGTCTTATAGAAGCTCTCAAAATCTCAGGAAATTTGTCTTAGCCGTTTGGAAGTTATGGTCGAAATGGTGGGACGGATTTCTGTGCATTAATGACGAGTCCACCATTTAAAGCTTAACTTCATATCACTTTATCATCATGAAAACATCAGAATTAGCTCCGGACACAGTTGAATAAAATGATCCTCATAGTTTTATATTTCTACTGTATAAATTTGAGCTTCATTGGGCTTGGTTTATGGGCCCCACATTTGTTTGATGGGCCTTAGGCCCATTATGCTTTTTCTAGCAAGTTTCTGCCTTCAGGCGCAAAATTCTCTATCTTCCTTTAGGATTCATCCATCGGACCTAAAAGATAAAATGTTCCAAACAAAGTGATCAATAATATCCCAAAATTTAAAATTAAAATGATGAATATTGTAATTTCCAAAAGCAAATTATTGAGTGGGCCCAAATTGACATTTTAAGCATGAATTGCACAATGATGGGAAATGAAGTTCAATTTCTGAATTGGACTAAAATTGATGTTTATGAACTTTTAAACACATTAATATTAAGATCTTAACAATGAATATTAGCCACTTTCAGTGACTAATCACACACCCCAACTTTAGTTTTGCTAGTCCTGAGCAAAATAAATTACAAATATGAAATCCAAATCCCCTTTTCCAAAAACATTTAAATACACATTACTCACCCAAATATCTAATACCAAAAAAATTATGAAAACCCATCAAAATCATTTAAAACAAGCTAGATCTATAAGCATATCCCAAGCCCAAGCCCATTCCTTTGTTCAAATTCATCACCACATTTCATCCAATTCCAATTAAGCATGATAAAGTGTTGTGTATCATAAAAGATATGGGGCCCATTTTATTGTTCAAGGGGAAAAAATGGAAGCGCTAGGTGGGAATCACATTAAACCTTAAGATGAGTATCCATTTTTTTTATTTTTTATTTTGATTTTTTTTTTGATTTTTTTTTTAACCACAATAGATATGAAAAGACTAACTCTGGGCAAGACAACTATGGAGTCACGATCCCCAAGTGCCGGAAGCCACGCATTTTGTCAATTTAATGCTCTAAAATAGAGATATAAAGCCTAACTCTGGGAAAGACAACTATGGAGTCACGATCCCCAAGTGCCGGACGCCACGCATTTGGAAAAAACATTGCTCTATGTGGTCATTATTTTTTTCAATTTTTTTTGTTTTTTTTTTGTTTTTTTTTTTGTTTTTTTTATACTAAAATTAAACTAAAAGTGACCCCATAACCCTATGCTATAATGAAAGGGACCCAAGAACTCAAATTTACACCCATGATCCAATAGACGTGTATTGTGACATTTTTATTAAGAGTATGAAAATGTAAACTTTGAAAAATCACATCGGACAACTGCACTTTCCAAAAACTATGATCATGAACTTAAACTTGCATTAAAATCAGAATCAAGGCATGAAAATTTTATTTGATATCCAATTTTAGATTTTTCAATGTGTGTTATCATGTTCAAGGTTAATGGAATTTTTCTTTTCATGCATGTTTTTATTCAAAAAAATCATTTTTTATCCCCCCCCCCAACTTAGAATAACACTGTCCCCAGTGTTTAAAGAAAAGAAAAGTTAGAAGGGGGTAGAAGAGGAGTTAAATGAAGAAATTAAAAATGAAAATCATGGAATGAAGTCACCTGGTGGTTGATGATGATAGCGCATTCCAATGTCTCCCTTCAATCCCGGGTTCGAGTCTCAGCAACTTTGATGGTGGTGAATGGATTTTTCTTATGGCTTACGACATGTCCGTTTATTTTTTTAAACCTATAAAAACATAAAAATAAAAAAAAACAAAATAAACTGATGATACATTGTCTTCTTTATATTTTCTGGGTAAGGTATTACTCAGAGATCACACCACGTGACACGGATGAATATGGCGCTCCCCTTTCATACCCATCCTTACTCATAAAAGAAGAACAGGTCAACAGTCTATGGTAATTTATTATATGAAAAAGAAAATGATTCAAAATGATTAGAAAACATGAAAACCATGGGTTGCCTCCCATGCAGTGCTTTTGTTTAACGTCGTTGGCTCGACTTTTACCCCCAAACTTATCCAATTCCAACTTTCAGCATTTTAATTAACCCATCTTTTTCCACTTCAATAAGATTGAGATTGATTATTTTTTTGAAATTTGTTTCATGTAAAATCCTATTTTCCACAATGATTGGTAAAATCTAAGGAATATCTAAAATTGTTGATCGATTTGAACTTATATTCTTTCCTAAGACATCAATGACCATTCCAAAATTATTGTCTTCATTAGATGAATTAACTAAAACTACAAGGTCCTTTTTATCACCTATGATGTAATTCTTGTCTGGGGAAGGAAGGATAATGATTTTGAGCTCGGTTTCATTGAAATTTCCTAAAGGAGATTGAAAAATTAAATCAAAATCAGTTTCTTCTCCAAAACATTTAGAAAGAATTGGTTCATTTTGAAAATAAGATTCATCCTGAAAATTGTTCAGTTGAATATCAGAAGTGTGTGTGGGATCAATGTTTGGTATTTCTCCCAATTTTTCAGTGATTAGTGTTTTTGAAAAATCATTAATGTAGTTATATTCAGGAAACTCAGTCCATGATGTCAAATTTTCCCCTTGTGAATCCAAAAAATCAATTTCCTCCTGATTTAAAGACCCTTCAAAAACTCCCTGATCCTCTCTAATTATCCCAAATCCTAAGGTTGGTTCTTCTTTCAAGGAATGAGGAGTTTGTGTGTTACAAGATTCTTCTATCAATATTGAGTAAGGGATGGTTTGAGTGGGAATGGGGTCCACATAAGTTTTAATGCTTTGTAGTTCTTGTCTAAAACTTGATACCTCTGAATTCATTTTTTCCATTTGTTCACACAATTTTTGAAGAATTGTTTCAGGATTAGGATTGATAGATGTTTCGACATCATGGCCTTCCTCATTATTCATCTTGTGAATCATTCTTGATAGGTATGGAAATTGATCTTTTAAACCTTCATCATTACAAATTTCATTCATGTTATCAGGTGTAGGGTATTCATTCAAAGGTTGATTAAAAAAGGTTGGTGATTCCCAATGTGGATTTTCAAAATTATTCCATCCTGAGTTTGTGAAGGAATATTGTTGATGATACTCCATTGGAGTTGAATGAAATTTGGATTTGGATTTGTTTTTTTGGAAAAATATAAAGGGGAAAAGAAAAGAGAAATAGAGGTGAGAAAAGAGAAGTTTGGTGAGAATAGAAGGTGGGTGTCTAAGAAAACTTACTTGGGTCCCCGGCAACGGCGCCAAAATTTGGTTGCTCCCAAATTTACCCTACCGGTAAAAGCGGTCGTTGAAGTACAAATAGGTATCGAATCCACAGGGACCGAAGAAGTAACCTTGAGACGCTATGATTTATTGATGGATTGGCTATGAAGTGGCCAACTTTGAGGTAGATTTTAATTGGAGAACTAAATATATAATTTAAATAAGATATAATAAAAAATTATTTGAACTAAATAATTATTGATGGTGGGTTGATCTTAGGGTTTTTCTTGGGGTGGATTGGATGAATTTCTTTTCTTAGAAAATTTCATGTCATTAATTCAAGACATATCCAAACAATGAGATAATTCTTCCAAATCATTCACCAATTTAATCCCTACACAATTCCAAGGAAAATCACTAATTCACTTTGAGGATCACTTTAATGAGCACTCAATGGAAATAGATCGTACTAGCACTCAAAATGTGTCATCGTTAAAGTTGGAAAAGATGAGAAAGAATGTAACTCATCAAATGGAAATCCTAAAATAACGAATAGATTTAAATATTAAGTACATGAAATAACATTCAATCCATGAACTTGTTACTCCCTTGGATCAACCCTTAAGAGGTTATCCCTCCATTTATTCTATTCTACCAATGGAAGCAGGATGTAGACTTACGGGGGCGGAATTGAAGAAGAAGAAAATTATTAAAAGAACGAACACTCCACCGTTGTGTGATTGAAATCACAAGTGTTGGTGTGAATAATTTCACACCATGATTCAATGGTATAAACATGTGAAGAAAAGGAAAATAAAAAGTGAAGAAGAAGAAGAAATTTTATTAAAATAATAAACGTGAAAGAAAAACTTACATGGGAAAACTTGACGATGCGATTACAAATTGAAAGCAGAAAATTACAATTGAAAGAAATACAATGGATGAAAGAAAAACATGGATTCAAAGAAAAATGTTAGATGATAATTTCATTCACCACCATCTCCTTATATAGGCATATTAGGAGCCTTAGGTCCACCCCCAACATTAAATTCACCCCCCAACAATTAAGAGAGTCAAAAGGAGGGTGAAGAATCAAAAAGAAATTGACGTTTCGAAGTTGACCCAGAAAACTGTCCAGATTCGTCCTCCATTTTGACGTGTGAGTTTGACACTTCATATGGCCGAATCCGAAGGTGTAATAAATATAAATTATCTTATTCAATGTGTCTTCTAGAAGCTCTAAAAATCTCAGGAAATTTGGCTCATCCGTTTGGAAGTTATGGTCGAAATGGTGGGACGGATTTCTGTGCATTAATGACGAGTCCACCATTTAAAGCTTAACTTCATATCACTTTATCATCATGAAAACATAAGAATTAGCTCCGGCCACAGTTGAATAAAATGATCCTCATATTTTTATATTTCTATTGTATAAATTTGAGCTTCATTGGGATTGTTTTATGGGCCCCACATTTGTTTGATGGGCCTTAGGCCCATTATGCTTTTTCTAGCAAGTTTCTGCCTTCAGGCGCAAAATTCTCCATCTTCCTTTGGGATTAATTCATCGAACCTAAAATATAAAATGTTCCAAACAAAGTGATAAATCATATACCAAACTTTCAAATTAAAATTATGAATATTGTAATTTCCACAAGCAAATTATTGAGTGGGTCCAAATTGACATTTTAAGCATGAATTGCACAATGATGGGAAATGAAGTTCAATTTCTGAATTGTACTAAAATTGATGTTTATGAACTTTTAAACACATTAATATTAAGATCTTAACAATGAATATTATCCACTTTCAGTGACTAATCAGTGAACTTAGAGTGGTGATAGGTTCCCCCACTACTAGTTAAGCTATTAAAGTATGTATGTGGTGTCCCTCCATTGTCTAGTGATGTGTTACTAGAATCTCTCCACTAATTGAGGGCAAGAACCTAGTTTGTGAAATATATTTTTTATAATTATAGTGACCCAGGCTTAACATACATGGATATTACATCATTTTATATGAATATTTGGTACATTACAAAAATACATGCCTGAGGACTATAATAGTTTAGTGCCTTTGGAAACTTGGAAACAAAATATTCTATCCTGGTGAAAGATCTTCAACATCTCTCATAAAGATCTCCACCTTTAGTACTTCTACCTAAAACCTTTCTTTATAACCTAGGGAAAGGAAACATAAGAAAGGGGTGATCTCATATTCTCATTAAGGTAAAATAAAGGAAATGTATATGCATATAATAAACATATGAGTATAAGAATGTGATCAAGATCACTAGAAGATCATACCCTACATATCAAAGATCATAAACATGAGATTTTGGATAAATCTTGGCAGTTCATAAGACATGAATCATAAGTAAATAAACATCATGAGCCATGAAATCATAACTGAGGAATAATACATAATATTTTTTTAATACTTACAAGAATAGAAAATTTTATGTGAAGGCTACCTACTAAGACCTTAATAACATGTTAGGCTTGGACTAAGACCTGTGTACCTGCTTTGGGCTTGGGCTAACAACTCGTGTACCCTCTTACTCTTAGGATTGGGCTACAACTCATGTAACTTATTGTTTTAGGGATTGGGATATAACCCATGCACCCTCTTCCTTTTAGTCTTGGTCTGCAACCCATGTATCTTCTTGTTTTAGATCTTGGGATACAACCTATATACCCTCTTTCTTTTAGGATTGGGCTACAACACATGTACCTTCTTGTTTTCAAGATTGGGATATAACCTCTGTACCCTAATAGATCATATATAACTTATTATTACCCAATTAATTGGAGTTATATATAGGTCCCACCCATATCTTAATAAAATCATTCATATCTAAAATATTATAAAACTTTCATCATATCATGACCCATAAAAAGAGATAGGTTTTATAAAAATCAATTAATAACCCATAAAATTAAATGGGTATCCTTAAAATTTTATCACATCATAACCTATGAAAATAGATAGGTTTCATAATCACTTTAGAAAAGTATAACCCAAGAAAAGAAGTGGGTTTCAAAATCATAAAACTCATGGATGTGAAACAGGTGTCTTAAGTATCATTCCATAAAAACATAAACCATTCAAGGAAGAATATTAATGGAACCTTTGCATCAGTTAATATAATGTCATGAGCAACATAAAAAGATTTTATATTAGATAGAAAATAACTTTATGGATATTTTGAAAACATTTCTTAAGGTAAATATCTTTTCTTATTTGAAAAGGGATCTTTAAAACATAAAAAATTTTGAAAACCATTTTCCTTAAAAACATAAAAGGAATATTGAAAAACTTTTGAAATACATTTATTTGAAAATATATTTTTAAAAAAATAAATTAACCTTTAAACATTAAAATAAATCTTCAATGTACTGATGACGGATAAATCCATACATGTCGTACGAGGTAAAAAGAACATTCCTTTTGTGTGGTAAAAAGGTTAGAAAAATGCCTCATTCAGAAATAGAAAATAATATTCCTTAAAAAAAATTTAAAAATAAAAAAAGGTTAAAAAATTATTTTAATGATAATATTATATTATTAGAATATTCTTGAAAACCCTTTTTAGAAAACATGGTTTTAAAGGAACGTAGATTTCTGACTGAAGAGAGGGTAAAGTCGAGCTTTCGTAAAAGAAATTTGTTAACTATATTATGTACCAAAGAGTGAAAAAATGATAATAATACATTTATATATCTTAAATAAACATAGTATAAGGAAACTCATGAGTTTTATTGAGAGATGGATTATAATATTTCATCAAAGTAATCATAAACATAAATAATCTCGAAAAACAATGAGATTGTCTCAATAAACCCTTATAACTTGGTAACTTGGGATCATACTCTCCATGTAAGAAAATGAAATTAAATAAAGCTTAAAATATCATGAAAATAATTAATTTCATGATATAACATGTAAAATGGAATTATATACACCTCAAAAAATAATTTAGGTGCATAATAAAACATGAGTCTCAAAGAAGGTAAATTGTGACAAAACTATTTTACTGATTTGGTAATTTTTGAAACTTAATCCCCATAAAAGAAAGATCATAAAATGGTTATGTTATTACACAAATATTTATTCATAATATAAATAAAATAAAATCATGGGTAGTAAATACACCACACAAAATGATAGAGTCGCGAACATAGCATGTATCTCACAAAAATAAAAAGTGAGATGAAATCCCCTTACCTTGTGTCTTTACTCTTATCATACTCATCCATACCTCCTATATAATAAATATAAATTTATTATATATATTTTAAAAAAAATATTATTATATATAATACCATATATGGATTTATTATGAATTTATATTAATTTCTTGTTAGCAATTTCATCTTAAGGTTACACTTCGAGTAATATTTTCTTTATTATTCACATGTGTATTAATTTGTTTTATTTTTTGTTCTTATACTTAATTAATTATTTCCAAAATTTAAAACATGATATAAATATAATTTATATACATTATATTTTTATTATAATAATATATATAATATATAAGTATGAAACATAATACACTGTTCATGGAGACAATAGGTCGTACGTACGCATGAATGCTATTTTTGTTTAATTGTCATGTTGAAAGAAAGTAAAATACCTATATGTATATATTTATATATATATATATATATATATAATTATTAAATTATATTTTTGATATCATATATATTCACTAAAACCATCATTAATACAATTCATGTAGTGTATGAATGAATCATATCATTTTGAGGGGCGGTAGTCCAAACTTCCTCAAATGAAATTATCATATTAACACAAAATGGTAAGTAAATAGATATGTATTTTAAAAATAAATAAATAAGATTAAAGATATAATAAATATAATATATTAAATATATAAATATATTGTCCATCATATTTTCCACCATGAGAGGCAGTAAAGTAAAAATGAACATTCATCATTTAGTGAGGCGATAGTTCACCACACACATAAACAGTATGTTTGTTACCCATTAGATGGATATGTGTGAAAGTTTACATCAAAACCATAGATTAAAAAAATACTAGTATATTTAAGATACCAGTTTTTTTATACAATCATTGAATAAAGAATTTGGAGTTGGTGGAGAAGTAAAATAAAAGAATGCATCTTGAGAGAAGAGGTTGCCTCTTAATCGGGTAACTCCATTTGGTTTGTGCCAAAAGGCTTCCTTGGATTGCTTTCTACCCAAGAAGAGTATTATAGGAGGAAGTTAGGGTTATTTAGAAGTGTATTTTATAGATATTTTATGATCATAAGATGTTTGATAGGTGTGAAGAAGTGTGATAGGTGGTGGCCTTTTATAGGGAAGGAAAATGACTCACTTGGAATTTTTGAAAACAAGTTAGGTGTACACATGTTATTACCTAAAAAAAGTCATAAAAAACCAAAATAAATCAATAATGGAAGTTTTATTTCTAAACTATGTCCATAAAACGAGTTTTGGACCAGTGGATAGGTCATTTCTACCCCTATGATTAAGGTTTAGTCCCTAATTAAGCTTAATTTGACCTTAATCGTTGTGATTAATTTTAATTGCTTTAACTAATCATTTTGGTAAAAAATAAACATAATATAACTAGAATATAAATATTATAATGATTAAAATGGTGTATGTTCATTTTTATAAATTTAATTCACATAAGTAGAAAAATTAAGATTAATGTTAATCCTGTAGACGAGACGAAATAACAGGTTTTTAAAGTATAAAAATGATCAAAAGTTTGTTAAGTTTTTATATTCAATTTCATAGTGAAATTGATTATAATGACCTAAATGGTGTTAATATATTTATAATTGATATAATTAAAACTTAAAATAAATTTAAAGTACAATTAACATTAAAAATTGTTTAAATTAAAATGAAATTATTAACTAAAATATAATATTTTTCATTATTCATCAAAAAATGCAGTTACTCAGAAAAATACAAAAAAATCACCCTAAGATAATTTTAGAATTATAAATTAAAAAATAAAAATATTTTTTCAAATTTAATTTCTATATGTTTCTAAAATTAATTTTATTATTTTTCATAAAAGTACATGAAATGTAGTTTATTTGAGAAAATAGTATTTTTAAACATATAAGGTCTTTACAATAAATTATATCTTTCATTATCAATATGTTTTATTTTAATGAAACCATTATAAAAAATATTTAAGATTTAGTTATTACTATGAATATTAATAATTTTACATCGAGGTTATAATTATCTTGTTTAAATAATTATAATAGCAAAATGATGTTTCATAGAAAGATCAATGTTGCGTGTAACATACGTCAAGTCATGGTTGCATGTAACGTACACCAAGTCGATGTTACATGTATCGTAAACTAATTTTGTGCCATGTAATGCACTCTGATTCTGTTTTGTGTGAAAGGAATGTTTGATTTAGTGATTTAATAAAAAAAACTATTTTCAGAGTTGTGTGAAATGAAAAATATCAAAAGATTAGATTAATTCATAAAAAATCAAAAAAATATCGAGGTGTTATATTCTACCCCCCTTGAAATGAATTTTACCCTTGAAATTATTCTAGGTTATCAAAGGTTTAATACTTTAATGTTTCATTTATATAAACCCATATCATAAAAATTAATACTAAAACTTCCTTTAAAAAAAGAATGATGAAAAAAATAATTACCCAAAGTAACATATAACTAGGTTTCCACATAGGAGAACATAGGTTGGAAGTGAAAACATGGAAATAAAGAAAAAAATATACCTATCAAGTTATGATAAAGAGTGATAGAGAAAAAGGTTAGGAGAAAGTTAACAATCAGAAATCCATAAATCTACAACGAACTAAGGGGCTATCTGATTCATAGAAAAAAGAGGTACTAGGATATAAAAAATTTGGAATCAAGAATCTTTTTAATAAAGTTAAATAATTTTCATGAAAATATATACTTTCATGATTTTGTGACAACCATGCCATTTTTTTCCTTGATCCACTTCACCTCTTTCTCTAAAAATGAAGGTTACTTTTTCATTTGTGAAGTACTAACAGATCAAGAGGCCCATGATATGCCATACCATGTGTCATTAGTTACCCTTAATAAAAGGTAGTTTTATCAGGCTATCCAATATGGATAAATCCTCATATTAAAATATAACACTTTAATCTTACTGACTTCATCTGAAGTTTAACTTAAAATTTCCATAAATGGTTAACCATATAACACTTATAAAATATCAAAATTAAAATATTTGGAAATAATGTCATGAAATTTGATTAACATTGATCACCCATATATCAAAATTTACCACTTGGTTGTCACATTCCAAAAAATGTTAATACCCTCATCGTATATTCCATTGAAACATGGTAACAACCTTAATTAACATAAATCATTTTGTAAAACTTTCATTATTCCTTATTCAAATCATTATTGGATATATATTTTAAATCTATGAAGTTATAAAATTAATCCTTGATGATATAGAACACTTTCTCAATAATCAGTTCTAGGGTAATTTGTACCATCCAATTTACTTACTCATATCTGGCATATATTTATCCAAACATCGTTATATCAATGTCAGACATTAATTAAGGGTTACCTTCCCTTAATCAAAATATCACCTTTCTATGAATTCAATTTTATATGTATTAATCACCATTAAACATTTCCTTTTCAATCCTTAATGAAAACTTATATTGGAAATACTTATATATTTCATGATTCATATAACATAATCTCTAAATTCCAAAAACATAAATACTTCATTCATCTAACATTATTCTTAAACCATTACCCAGGCTTCTTAAAGTTATTCATTAATACCTCTTTCCTATAATATGCAATATGAATCATGTCTTAAGGTTCCTCAAACTCAATCTAATCATTATTATTATTTTTAATGTAAAAAGTATTTGAAGAACATCGCATACCTTTCACATGTCATTTTCGGTCTATCTTCAAAAGTATAACCAATACTTGTACCACCATCCTGATTATCTTTATGGGATTTCTGATTGGGAAATAGATTCTCATAATTCCCATACTTTCCATATATGAAGCATTAAATTTTAACCATGTTCCTTCTAGTTCTCTCCATTTACTAAAACTAGAAAGTATAGTGTGAGAAACATTTATCATATTGGGATACCATATAATCATGAAAATTCACTTATAGGGTGCCTAAATCATGGATCCTACTTCTTTAATATATGACACCTTAGGTTTATCCTAGGTTAATCATATTCATACTCTATTTAAATCCTTCACGATGGTTCTTAAAGAGTTTGTGAATTCCCAAAGCACATCCCCAGGGAGTGTCAAACCAGGTGTGTAGTAAGGCATATTGTTGTGTACTAGATTACCCCGAGTTAGGCCCGAGACATCTTTTCGGAGTTGTTACCCCCAGTTATATATATTCCAAATCCACATACCCTTGTAGTATTTATATAGGGATTCATTTCTAGGAAACCACTCATTCTATCTTTCACCAAAATTCCAAGATATTTTCTTAAAAATTGACTCATCCTTATACTTTACCTTAGATACATCCCTAAACATATTCATAGAAACATTTCTAGGTATATCACTAAAGTTTTATCATTAAAGCTTCCAAAGGTTAACTAAAACTTTAATTTGATACCAAATATAGTGACCCCTGATTAACATATATTAATATTACATAATTTTAGATGAATATTTAGTACATTACAAAAAATACATTCCCAAGGACCGTAATAGTTTAGCGTCTTTGGAAACTTGGAAACAAAATATTCTATCCTGGTGAAAAATCTTCAAAATCTCCCATAAATATCTTCACCTTTAGTACTTATACCTAAAACCTTTCTTCATAACCTTTGTAAAGGAAACATAAGAAAGGGGTGATCTTAGATTTTCAGTAAGGGAAATAAAGGATATGTGTATGTATATCATAAATATAAGGGTATAAGAACATGATCAAGATCACTAGAAGATCATACCCTACATATCAAAGATCATAAACATGAGTTATGGGATAAATCATGGTAGTTAATAAGACATGAATAATATGGAAATAAACATCATGAGCCATGAAATAATAACTGAGGAATACGACATAGGATTTGTGGCATACTTATAAGAATAGGAAATTTAATTTCAAGGCTACCTACCAAGACCTTTATAACATGTTAGGCTTGGGATATCACCCATGTACCTAATTTGGTCTTGGGATAACAACATGTGTACCCTCTTACTTTTAGGATTGGGCTAAAACCCATGTACCTTCCTGTTTTCAATATTGGGCTACAACTCATGCACCCTATTTCTTTTAAGATTGGGCTATAACCCATGTTCTTTTTTTTTGGGTTTCGGTTACAACCCATGTACCCTATTTATTTTAGGCTTGTGATACAACCCATGTAACTTATTTTTTTTGGGCTTGGGCTATAACATGTGTACCTTCAAAGCTCATATACAACTTATTATTACCCAATGCATTGGAGGGAGATATAATTATAACCCATATCATAATAAAATCATTCATACATGTGTCACGAGATAATAAAACTATAATAATATCATGACCCATAAAAAGAGATAGGTTTTATAAAAATCAACTGATAACTAATGAAATAAAATGGGTATCATTAACATTTCATCACATAATAACCTATGAAAATAGATAGGTTTTATAATCACTTTAAGAAATCATAACCCATTAAAATAAGTGTGTTTCGAAATCATAAAACCCATGGATGTGAAATAGGTTTCTTAATCACCATTCCATCAAAACAAAAACAATTCAAGATATAATATGAATATAACCTTTGGATAATTTAATATAATTGAATTAGTAACATAAATATATGTTATCTTATATGGAATATAACATGAAAGTATATTTTGAAAAAATTTATTGAGGTAAATATCCTTTCTTATTTGAAAAATTCTCTTTAAAACATAAAAAAATTCAGAAACATTTTACTTAAAAACTTAAAATGAAGCTTGAAAAACTTTTGAAAAACATTTATTTGAAAATATATTTTAAAAACAAAAAAAAATTACCTTTAAACATTAAAATAAATCTTCAAATTATTGAAAGTGGATAAATTCGTACATGTCGTACAAGGTAAAAAGAACATTCCTTTTGCAAGGTAAAAAGTTTAGACAAATGATTCATTCAGAAGCGATAAGAATATTCCTTTGAAAAAATTGGAAAAAGAAAAAAGTATAAAAATTTATTTTAATTATCATATAATATTAGTATAATATTCTTGGAAACACTTTTTAGAAAACATGGTTTTAAAGGAACATATATTTCTGACTGAAGAGAGGGTAAATTTGGGCTTTATTAAAAGCACTTTATTAACTATATTATGTACCAAAGAGTGAAAAAATGATACTATTATATGGATATATATTTAATAAACAATGTATAAGGAAAACCATGCATGTTATTGAAATATGGGCTATAATATTTCATGAAAGGAAGCATAAACATAAACAATCTTGAAAAGTGATGAGATTGTCTCAATAAACCCTTATAACTTGGTAACTTGGGATCATACTCTCCATGTAAGAAAAGGAAATTAAATTAATATTAAAATATATTAAATGATATAACATGTAAAATGGAAGTATGCTCATCTTGAAAAATAATTTAGGTGCATAACGAAACACGACTCTCAATGAAGTCAAATTGAGACAAAATTATTTTACTGATTTGGTAATTTTTGAAACTTATAACCCATGAAAGAAAGATCATAAAATGGTTATGTGAATACCCATAAATTTATGTATAATATACATTTAATACAATAATTGGTAGTACATACACCACATGAAATTAAAGTGTGGTGAACATAGCAAGTATCTCACGTAAATAAAAGGTGAGATGAAATCCCCTTATATTGTGTCTCTACTCTTATCGTACTCATTCAAAACTCTTGTATAATAAATATAAATTTATTATACATATTTTAAAGAACCATATTATTATATCTAATACCAAATATGGATTTATTATGACATTATATTACCTTCTTGTTAGCAATTTCATGTTAAGGTTATGCTTCGGGTAATATTCACTTTGTTTTTCGCATGTTTCTTAATTTGTTATATTTTTTTCCTTATACTTATACCATGATTTAAAAAATGTAAATAATGATAAAAATATCATTTATATACATTATATGTGTATTATAATAATATATATAATATAAAATTATGAAATGTAATACACCATTCATGGAGACGGTATGTCGTACATACGCATGAATATTATTTCCATTTAATTGTCACGTTGAAAGAAATTAAAATAAATATATGTGTATATTTATATATATATATATATATATAATTATAATATATTTATGATATCATATATATCAAATATATTCACTAAAACCATCCCTAATACAATCCATATAGTGTGTGAATGAATCATATCGCTTTGAGGGGGTGGTAGTCCACACTTCCTCAAACGAAATTATCATATTAACACAAAATGGTAAGTAAAAAAGATAGGTGTTGTAAAAAGGAATACAGAAGATTAAATACATAATAAATATAATATATAAAATATATAAATATATTTTCCATTATAATTTCCCCCATGAGAGACAGTAAAGTAAAAAATGAACAATCATTGTTTAGTGAGGCGGTTGTTCGCCGTACACATAAATAATATGTTTGTTACCCATTAGATCGATTTGTGTGTAAGTGTAGGTAGAAAAAATAGTATAAAAACATACTAGTATATTTAAGATACTTTTTTTTATAAAACATGGAATAAATAGTATGGAGGGGGTATAGAATGAAAATAAAAGAAGGCATCTTTAGAGAAGAGGTTACCTCTTAATCGAGTAACTCCTTTTGGTTTGTGGCAAAAGGATTCCTTGGATTAATTTCTACACAAGGAGAGGTTTATATGAGGAATTGAGGGGTGGTTATAATTTTATCAGTCATATACTTTACTAACCTTATAGGTTTGATAGGTTTTAATAAGTGTGAGAGGTGGTGACCTTTTATAGGGAAGGAAAATGACTCACTTGGAATTTTTGAAAACAAGTTAGGTGTATGCCTGTTATTACCTAAAAAAAGTAATAAAAAACCTATATAAATTAATAATTTAAGTTTTATGGCCTAAATATTTACATAAAATGGGTTTTGGACTATTTTTTAGGTTATTTGGGCCCCTAGGATTAAGGTTTTGTCTCTAATTAAGCTTAATTTGACCTTAATCGTAGTGATTAATTTTAATCAATTTTAGTAATCATTTTGGTCAAAAAACAATATGTTATAATTATAATATAAATATTATACTGATTAAAATGGTTGATTTATATTTTTCAAAATTCAATTCACAAAAGTGGAAAAATTAAGATTAATGCTAATCCCACAGACGGGATGAAATAACGAGTTTTTAAAGTAGAAAAATGTTCAAAAAGTTTTTATGTTTTTATATTAAATTTCAAAGTGAAATTGATTATAATGACTTAAATGGTACTAATATATGTATAATTGATCTAATTTGACATTAAAACAAATTTAACATCTAATTTAACATTAATAATTATTTAAATGAAAAGTTAGTTATTAACTAAAATGTAGTATTTTTCACTATTCGTAAAAAAAATAAAGTGTCTCAAAAAAGCCCAAAAATTAACCCTAAGATAATTTAGCAATTATAAATTAGAAAATGAAGTTTATTTTATCAAATTAAATTTATATATATGTCTAAAACTAATTTTATTATTTTTCATAAAAGGACGTGAAATGTAGTTAATTTGAGAAAATAATATTTTTAAGCATATAAGGTCTTTACCAAAAATTATATCTTTCATTATCAATATGTTTTATTTTTATAAAACCACTATAAAAAATATTTTAAAAGTAGTTATTACTATTTATATTACTAAGTTTAATGGTTAGGTTATAATTATCTCATTTATTTAGTTGGGGTTTGGCTTAGTGGTAAGCACCCCATAATCCTACATGAAATATGGGGGTTCATAACCCATTAAGCACAGGTACTGTAGCAGCAGAGGTTCTGTAGAAACGGCGGGTACTGTAACAACATCGGGACACTGTAGCAGTGGTGGTTACTATAGTAGTACTATTCACATAATGGGCCTTGGGCCAAAAAAATGAGCCTACTGGCCATGTAATGGGTTACATTCCAACTGGACTTCGGCTATGTAATGGGTCTCCCTATACCCAGTTAAAAGAGGTATTTGATTTTCTTTAATAATAAAATGAGGCTTCGGTCCCAAACTTTAAAAAAATAATTATTTCATTTAAATAATTATAACACTAAAATGATGTTTTGTAGAAACATCAGTGTTTCTTGTAATGTACGTCAAGTCGTGGTTACGTGTAATTTACACCAAGTCAATGTTCAGTGTATCGTAGGCTGAGTTGGTGTTTTGTATCATGTTCCAATTCAGTTCCATGTGAAATGAATGTTTGAATTAGTGATTTATTAATAATAAAACTATTTTCAAAGTTGTGTGAAATGAAAAATATCAAAATATTAAATTAATTTGAAAAAAAATAAAAATAAAAAATAATTCAAAAAATATCAAGGTGTTACAAGTAATCTACAGAATTGGTGACCTGGGGCATTTTTATCATGATGAATATTTTAAATTACTTATTGTCAATTCTTATTTTACTCTTTCCTTACTTTTTGGTACCCATGATTTATATCCTTCTCACTTTCCCCCTTTTTTTAGTACTTACATGAACTTTTTTATAACTACTTGAGATTTACTTTATTAGTTTCCTTGTACTTCTTTTGCTACTTAGTAATATTTATGTGTTTAGTGACTTATTTAGGTGTTTTGAGTTCCATTTTATTACTTTTTCAAGAATAGATGAAACCATGATTTAGATTTTTATTTACAAAAACATGTATCCAAACTATTAGTTAATAAAAAGAATTTTTACAAAGAAATCAGGTGGATTTGTTTTCTAAATTATAAGAAAAACATATGTTTAAATTAATTTATTTTCAAATTAGCATCTATGGAGTGTTTTTTAAAAGTTAATAAATGGACTCATTGGTGAAACCCTATTTGGATATTTATCTCACACCCTACTTAAACCACTTGATGTCTATAGAACAAGTGGATCTTGTAGGTTCAGGTTCTAATTGTGAGGAGTTATACTTCTTGGAATATTTTCTTAGACTTCTCCTAGAGCATAATTTTATGTTAGTCGGTGGAGTGTGACCTCGAGTAACATGAGATAGTTTGGTCATCTATGTAAGTATTTATTTTTAGTGTTTTATTATTTCATCCAAATCATTCAACCATATTTTTATTTCTTCTTTTATCAGTGGGTTTTATACATGTGTGATTTTGGACATTGAAACTAGGGTTGTTGTGTGTGTGGGAGTTCAACATGAATAGAGGGATTTCTTTTATATTATATTATTTCATTTTATTATTACTATCTATTTTGTCTTAGGTATCTAACATATGGATGTGTCACTCTGAAATTTATTTAGAATTTCCACAATTAGTTTAATTTATCTTATGTGAAAAATAGTTCCCATTGTGTTGCTTCTTATTCCCTGAAGCATGTCGCTACCCTAGGGGGATCAGGAATGCTTTTCATAACATTTCAAGGTTTGGTTTGGGCATTCGATGGATTGACATCCTAGATTGGTTTGTGAAATATCACCTTATCATCTTTCCATATCGTTCCCCTTTTTATCTAGTTTTGGATTGTCATTCATATTCACGTTTAGTTGTTTCTATACTAAAAATTGTGATTTTTTTAAAAATATTTTATTAGTTGATCTGGTTTCCTCGATACTTCATATATTTTGGATATATTGATGTTCTTTCTATTATTATTTTATTTATTTAAGTACATGACTTGAAAACATTTTGTGATGTCATGTTAGGTTCTCGGTTAAATCCCTCTTGATAGTAGATTGTTTATTATGGGAAGTAATTTACAAAGGTTTCCTTGATTCTCATAGACTAATTAATAACCCTTGGGGATCCGGAATTTTCTTTAGGCCTTATCATAGGCCATATCAAGTACCATGTTAGGGGTAGCCCATGTTGGCTCAAGACATTAGTAATTATGATTTCATTATAATGATATTTCATGAATGCATAAGAATGAATATTTCCTTCATTGGATTTTTAATTTATATAATTTTTATTTTAGTTCTTCTTCTCACAATAATAGAACCCCATTATTATCTCCCATTATATTCATAGATCTTTATTTTCATACTACAGTCATTTTAATATCCTAAACTTTGTAGAGGTATGTTATTGTTTAAATTTTGGTTTAAATCTATTAATTTTGGTTAATAGGATGCTTACCGGGTGTGTGAGTAAGCTCAAAGGGTGTTACGGGGGTTTGGGATATGAAAGTAAGGAAACTCATGCCATCTTGTTCATGTTGCATGGTTTGAGAATAGTTAAATGAAACCATGTGAGGGGGGAGGCCAAACCATGTGACCTTGGAGAGAGGCATTTTACATGGTTGTAGCATGGTTTATCAAACTATGTAGGCCTCTCCAGATAACCATGTGACTTAACCCCTCTTGGAAAGAGGTAGGTGTATAGTTTTTGTATGGTTTGGAAAATTGTGAAACCAAACTATCTGCCCCATTAAAAAGTGAAAAATTACCATTTTTCTCTGGGTATTTTAAGTTCCTCGCAATATTTTCTTACTCATTCCTCCTCCTCTTACCCTAGGGAAAAACCTAAACCCCAAAATATTCCCAAGGGTCAATCTCCTTAGATTCTAGTCTATTTGGAGTTCCAATGGTTGCGAATCTAATCTCCAGGTAAGTCTAATGCTCCACTTGCTTCTCTTTTCCAGATTAAGTATTTTGGTTTCATTCTTATTCTTAAAATGACCTAAAACCCTTTTTATGATGGATCTTAGGTTGGGGATTCAAAGGGTGATTTAATTTAGATCTAAGGATAGGGTTAAGTGTGTGTTCATCTTTGGATTTTATGTATGTAGTCTACAAGTTATATCTTATAGTCTTGAAGTTGATTTGTGCATGTGTGATTGTGTTATTGCTTCCCACTTATTTTGAAATTGGTTCCTTTAGTAAGATTTTGTAAAATGGTTGTTTAAATTCTGAATTAAACCCCTCATGATCCCTGTGGGATCCGTTGAGGTTTATTAGACTATATTAGGGCCACCCATGGGGTGCACCAATGTTCCCAAACATGGAAAATTGTAAATTTGAGCGTGGAATTAACTTGTAAAAAAGTATATCCCATGATAAATATGTAATTCCTCAGATTATTCTATGTATTATTTTGAAATATTATATGGAATTATTATGGGACCATGCGCAGAGACGGCATGTCATTCTGAGGGTCGACGGGCCCGAAATAGTGGTTTGACCTTTTTTTAAGTTAAGTTAGTTGGCGGGTGTGCGCAGTTGTGGTAGTTTTTAAACAGATTCCTAGATTAAAAATCTAAGGGCACTGTTGCGTTTGGGACGATGACTTTACCTAAAGAATAGTCCTAACCTCTAATGACACGATTTGAGGAAAAAAGTTAATTTTCAGACATTTTTAGTAAAATAAAATAAAATATTTCAAAAGGTTTATTTTATTTTATTTGGAAACATTCACTACATTGCAACGATGGGGAAAATGTTTCAATAATTAATATCACGCCATAATGACTCAGAAATAGCAATGCTGACTCATTAATACTACAACATAATGAAATGTTGAAAATAATTCCCTCCTTTTAATGGGTTAATTGAATGTTGGTCATTGGTAGAAAATTGAGAGGAAATCTGGAGGATTCTTAGAGCTTTGGAGGAGGAATCATTGGTGAATGATGATTATGCAATCGATCGACACATCTTAGATTTGATGAACCTCACCAACTAATGCGACGTAGTGATTTTTCTTCAACTGAATTGAGGTAGGGGTTGTTATTTTGATTCTTCTTTTCCCCGTTCTTGGATTAAATGACGAATGCGGATCAACCCATGAACAAAATGATCCATGGATCATACATTCTTGCGGGAGGGTTATTATTTTTCTATTTCTTTAGGATTTTTTTGATTCAGGGAAATAATCCATGCTATATTATTCTGTTTTTTTTTATTTTCTCCATTTGATCTTACTAATGGGATAGGATCAACACCATGATGAATGATAGTGGAGGTTCGTTCCTCAAATTTATTTTGAATTTCTTTCTCCTCTACCCTGTGTTCTTTACGTTCATCTTGGCGTGATGAAAAATAGATTGTTGTGCATCTATTTCGCAATACAATGACCCCAAATTTGAGATCCAACATCGTGATGACCTAGTAGAGGTGCAGCAATGATGGAGGATGATGAATCAGATTGGATTTGGAGAGATCTTCCTTCGAGTGTTCTTCGTATGGGTGGATTGATACACATTTTTGGGGCTGATCGGAGGCCTGAAAACAATGGAGACAAATTTGGGATGTCATGGAAACCTAAACCATTGAGTTTTATGGCGATCAGATGGCCAGATCAAAGAATGAAGCATCACAGGAGGCGTGCTGGTGAAGAGTAGTGTTTCTGTAAATTTCTAGAACACATGGCGTGTATCCAGGTGAACACATCATGTGGGACTGGATCAGTGGTGGCTAGGGTTTCGGGAGATAGACAGGTATCACAGAGCATGTGACCCCTATCACACGGCATGTGGTCCCTTCCCCAAAGCTCAGCGTGTATTCTGGGATGTACACGGATACAGGATGGACTACAGGGATTGACAACATGGTGTGTAGACCTTACGCGGCATGGAAGAGGCGACTACATGAGACTCGGCATGTATCCAAGGGATATACGGACACGGGGGGGGAGTACGCAGCCTTATACTCCACCACACGGCCAGACCAGGACGGTTACATGGGTTACCCAGTGTATGGGTTACATGGGATGGACCACATGGGTTAAAACCATGTACAGGCACACGACTATGTACACAGAGGGAACCCCGGTTACTTGGACATGACATGTGGTATGTACTGCATGGCGTGTACTTACCTTTTTAAATTTCATGTTCCTTATAACTCGGGTCATTTCACACGGACAATACCCAGAGTCATGATACACATCATGTGACTCATATTACATGCCATGTATATCTTGGAACATGGCTTGATCCTCTTGTCCACCATTCCTTGGACAAGTTTCGTTTGGGTTAGTTCCCCCTTTTCTTGTTCCCCTGAAGGTCAGGTATCATTTCCATCCATAGGAGTATGATCCTTTAAGCAGGACTTTTGGATGTAGTGTCTGGTATCCCTCCGAGAGGCTCAGAGCAAGATCCTTTATCCATTATTGACCCTAGGTAGAGTTAGGTATTGACATGAATATTCCTACAGGATACTAATCCTCTACTTATAAGGTGAATTCAGATGAGTCGTGGTATCCTCCAAGGCCCTGGAAGTGATCCTCATCTATATATCAGGATCTTTCCCCACTCAAGAGTGTGTCCTCTCAGAATGAGTGTATTTATCTCTCATGAATTTTCCCGAAGAATGGTACTTCTCATATGATCGTTATCAGAGCTATAAGACTCTTAGAGTTAGTTCTCTCGGATGAGTTCTTTGTGGGATCTTCGAACTGAATCCCTAGTGTGGGTATGCAGTTGTGTGATTTGTCTCTAGACTATGGTTCTGGGTTTTGTGTATATTTGGACTGTGTTTCTCTTACTATATGTTCATTATACATATACTATGTAGTTCTAACTGTACTTTTAATTTTTGTATTACTTTGTGGTTTTTGGGGTCCTCTACTGAGTATTGTTATAATCACACCTTCATGGGATTTTCCCTCACGTGTCGTGTCTTGTGCAGACTAACATCCTTTTGATAGAGTCCAAGGTGGACCAGGATTGGACCGAGATTTCTGAGTTCCCTATAGGCGGAGGTGTTCCTACGTCTATGATCAATAGTCCGAGTACCTCTTTGTTCTTACAGGTCGGACCTTGCATTTTTGCAGACTCTTGTTTTCGGTGGGCTTGTATTCTTGCCTAGTTTACTTCCAAAACTTTACTTTCTGTTGTACTCTATTGTTTGGGTTTAGTTGTATGCATGCATTTTGTTCTTTACTAGTTTTTTTTACATTTTAGCATTTGTGGGATTGGATATGTGTGTGTGTGTGTACATGTTCTTAGGCAATGCCTCCCATGTTAGTAATATGCCTACTCGGTACTAGTTATCAGCCCATGGCCTATTATAGGCGGGCTTGGGGAGTCGCAGCATGGGCCCCATTCGGATGGGTCCTGATAGAGTGGTATCATAGGTGGTCAGTTCTTCCTTAGGAATAAGAGTCTAGGAGGTTGGTTTGGGGAAACAATGTTAAGTGTTTCGATCTCGGCTTTTAGGCCAGAGACTCTAATGTTAGTGCGGGCAGTCAATATATCCATAAACCAGGACTCTGATAACCTGGTTTTCAACTTGGTATATGAAAACAATAGTTTTGGGGAAGTAAAATAATGGTACATGCATCATATAGGAATGGGTTGTGTTTTCCATGTTCTTTGTGTCAGCTATCAAGATATAATCATTGACCGTGGTACATCTTGTTTCCTTACAGGATGCCTTTGTGATGCATACCCGCTAGGATTCAGTAGCGCGATCACGAGGATGACCTCCTCAGTGATAAGTCTTCAATACAGGGACCAGTTCCCCAGGCGTTGCCTCTAGGTGGTGCACCAGCTATACCACCACCAGTGGAGCAGCTCGTGGTACTTGCAATACCGATAGATGAGGGGCGCAGGCTGAGCGTGCTCTATGAGTTCCAAAGACAAAAACCCCTCAGGTTTCAAGGAGATCCTGACCCTCAAGTAGTTGAGGACTAGATTGAGAAAGTGACCAGAGTTTTCCGTCTAGTGAGGACACCAGCGGACCAGATTGTGATCCTAGGAGAAAGTATTCTTCAGGGTTTATCGGGACAATGGTGGAGTCTGGCCACACAGACTCACAATGAGGAGACTCTTTCGTGGACAAAGTTTGAGCCACTCTTTATTGAGGACTTCTATCTATTTATGTTGAGAGTAGTGTGTATCCAGGAGCTTCTTCAGCTTCAGTAGGGCAGTTTGATGATGGATGACTATTCATTGAGGTTCACCAACCTCACTAGGTACTCGATGGATATGGTTAGGGATCAGTAATTAAAAGATCAGACCTTCGATCGAGGTCTATGATGGGACATCTAAGCTAGTATCATGTCTCTATGCATTTTAACTTATGCTGGAGTGCTTGAGTGTGCCTTGGTGATCAAGAGATTCTTAGCGAAGCAGAGACAACTAATGGTAGTCAGCAGCAGTCAGACAAGTACGGAGACCTCAAAAGTAGGGATCCAACATCAGGGATAGGGATTAGGATGTTTGAGATGTCACAGGAGGACCTAGGATAGGGGATCGACATTCCAGGACTCTCAGGTTGGATCCATTCAGTCTAGGGAGAGGTGATGCTACTCATGCGACAGTAGGGGAAATATCACTAGATATTGTCTGACCCGTCGAGTTACTGATAGGGAGGCAGTGGATGGACCACAGAGGTAGAGGCTGAGAGTGGAGTAGACAGACCTGCCAGGCATCAGACATGGCAGATGATCATAGAGAGTTTCAGGTGGTGTCAGACGCTTCTATCAACATCCACCACCACCCCGGGAGGTCCTCACCAGGCTCGGGGAGTTGGGGACAGGGGTGGGGACAGCTTCATGTAGTCGAGGCATACGACCCAGGTACTCTAGGGGTGATCTGAGGTACGATCTATGTCTTCTCTACCTTATCTTACATACTTATAGATATAGGTTTCAGTCATTCCTTCCTCACTACATGTCTTATGTGGAACCTTGAGATTCCGGTAGAGTTGTTGACTCGACCCTTATGCTTGGAAACACCTAAGGGAGGAGACTCGACGATCACACACCTTTGCAGACAGTGTGATATTACCCTTGGAGGTGAGAGTTTTTGTTGAAACCTCTTGGTGGAAGCATCGAGTCCTTACAATGTCATTCTCAGTATGAATTGGTTATCTTCAGTCCATGCCCAGATTTACTGCTTTAGGCAAAGAGTACGGTGTCTCTACAATGATGGGACAAGGTTTTCCTTTGTCGATGAAAGGGAGACCCAGGAAACATGAAATGGGATCATGTATAGGAGGGTTTATCTGATCACTCATGATTTGTCTAGCTTTACCCTTGGAGTAGTAGATGTTTTGAGCTTCCAGTTCCCAACAGTAGTGGTAGATTATGAGGACATCTTTTCTGAAGATTTTCCTGGACTACCTCCCCACCGGGAGATCAACTTTTGCATCAACTTACACCTCGGGATGACACTAATATCCTCACCAGCCTATTGGATGGCTCCCATAGAGCTTTGGGAGCTGAGGGTGAAGTTGGAGGATTTGAAGAGCAAGGGTTTCGTAAGACCCAGTGTTTCACCCTAGTCAGCCCTCGTTTTATTTTCCAAGAAGGCAGACAAGAGTTTGAGGTTGTGTGTGGATTACTGGTGCCTAAACCAGGTGATGTTGAAGAACAAGTATCCACTTCTGAGGATTGATGACCTCTTTGATCATCTTAGAGGGGTACAGTGGTTCTTGAAGGTTGACCTTCAATTAGGTTACCACCAATTACGAGTACGAGATAAGTATATACCTAAGATGTCTTTCAGATGTCGCTACGGTCACTATGAGTACTTGGTGATTCCTTTTGGCATGAAGAACGCTCCTGCAGTGTTCTTGGGACTTATGAACCGGATCTTCCAGCCATACTTAGACCGGTTTTTAGTGGTATTCATCGACAACATCCTTTTGTACTCGACATCAGAAGAGGAGCACGTGAGACACCTACAGATGGTTCTTGACGTACTCTGAGAGCACCAGCTTTATGGTGTCAGTTTTGGATTCAGGAAGTCCACTTTTTGGGACACGTCATCTTAGAGGATGGATTAGCTATGGACCTAGCCAAGTTGGAGGCAATGTTAGCATGGGAGCCACTCCAGAGAATGACAGGGGTACAAAGCTTCCTTGGGTTGGCAGGATATTAATAGATATTCATTCCTAATTTCTCCCGAATATCATCACTGATGATAGCCTTGAACGGGAAGGGGAAACCCTTCATGTGGATTGAGAAGTTCCAACAGGCCTTTGAGTAGTTGAGGTAGAGTTTGATGAGAACCCTGATTTTGAGATTGTTGGAGGATGGTGTCGAGTACATAGTTTTCTACGATGCATCAGGGTTAGGGCTTGGATATATCTTAATGCAGATACAGGTAGTGATTGATTATGGTTCATGCCAGCTTATACCATATCAGAAAATCTATGTAACCCATGATCTCGAGTTGGTAGTGGTAGTCTTCATATTGAAGATGTGGTGACACTACCTTATGGGCGAGTGGTTTTTCATCTACTCTGACCACAAGAGCCTCAAGTACATCCTATCATAGAAGAATCTGAATCTGAGATAGAGGAATTGGCTAGAGTTCCTCCAGGACTATGATTTCGGGATCATATATACTCCTAGGAAGGGAAACTAGGTGGAATATTCTCTTAGTAGGAGATCGAGATCGCATTTGTTGAGTGAGGCAACAGAAAATTTGGCCTCGTTACAGTTATCATTCATGGAGAGAGAGGATACAGCTTACCTTCAATCGATGGTTGTCACACCTCCACTCTTACAGCGAGTTATGGAGGCACATCTTGGGGATGTCAACTATGGGGTTTTACATGCTTAGTTATCCATGGGACATGCTCTATATGGATATTCTCAAGGTGGGGAGCACATAGTTCTTTTTAGAGGATGCATTGTTGTACTAGTGGAATTGAGGGAGGAGTTATTAAGGGAGTTTCATACATCCCCCTTGGAAGTACACCTTGGAGTGGTGAAGATGTACCAGGATATTTAACGATAGTTATGGTGTTCAGGCATGAAGAAGGTACTAGCAGAGTTCATTTCTCAATACCTTACATTCCAGCAGGTGAAGGCTAAGCACCAGGCTCCATCGAGATTAGATCACCCCTAGAAGTTCCAGAGCGGAAGTGAGATGTAATATCTATGGACTTCATGACGGGATTAACATGGATGTCCAAGGGGCATGATTCCATCTAGGTGATTGTTGATTGACTCACCAAGTCATCCCACTTCCTAGATATCATACATCAGTGTTTCTTAGAGATATTGGGACGCCTCTATGTGTAGGAGATAGTTCGTCTTCATGGAATCCCTTCGATAATATTCTCAGATCGAGATGCCCGTTTCACATCCCAGTTGTGGAAGGGATTGCAAGAGGATTTTGTGACTCAGCTAAGCTTGAGCATGGAATTCCATCCTCAGACCGATGGTTAGACGTAGATGACCATTTAGGTTCTGGAGGATATGTTCTGGGCTTGTATCTAGTACTTTTGTCATAGTTTAGAGGAACACCTACCACTGGTGGAGTTTGTGTACAACAACAGTTACCACTCCACCATTGGTATGGTATCGTTCGAGGCTTTATATGGGAGACCCTTCCAGTCATCGCTCTGTTGGACTGACCCTGGAGAGTCATCACTCATGGGTCCATAGTTGGTGCGAGCTACCACCAAGAAGGTGAAGATCATCCAGGAGTGGATGAAGACTGCATGGATCTGGGATAAGTCTTATGCTGATAGGCAATGGAGACCTCTATAGTTTGAGGAGGGGGACCATGTCTTCCTTCGGGTCTCACCTCGATGGGGGTTGTGGAGATTTGGCTGGGGTGGCAATCAATCTTCGAGGTTCATAGGACCTTTCTAGATACTACATAGATTTAGAGAGGTGGCATACCTCCTAGATCTACCACCGCAATTGCACCGAGTACATTATTTCTTCCATGTATCTTAGGTAAGGAGGTACGTCATGACCCATCGCACGTCGTCGATTAGGGTGAGCTGGACATAGAGGATGGAGAGAACTTTGCTGAGTACCTGATAGATATCGAGGATTGGTAGGAGGGGATCCTTTGTGGGCAATCGTTTCCCTTAGTGCGCATCTGGTGGTAGCACGGGAACCTTCAGGAGAGCACGTGGGAGTGGGAGGCTCAGATCTGTTCCTAGTACCCACATCTGTTTGAGTATCCTTTTGTTTTAACTTTTCGAGGATGCAAAGCCCCAAGGTGGGGAGAATGAAATGTATCGGATTTTTCTATGTATTATTTTGAATTATTATATAGAATTATTATGAGACCAAGCGTGGAGAAGGCACGTCATTCTGAGGCCCGATGAGCCCAGAATGGTGGTTTGAACTTTTTTTAAGTTAAGTGAGTTGGTGGGTGTGCGTGGTTGTGGAATCTTCCAAATGGATGCCTAGATTAAAAATATGAGGAAACCATTTCATCTGGGACAATGACTTTACCTAATAATGGGCCTAACCTAGACTAACATGAGTTAAGGGAAAAAGTTGATTTCAAACTTTTTTAATAAAATAAAATAAAATATTTCAAAAGGTTTATTTTATTTTATTTGGAAACATTCATTGCAGTGCAATGACAGGGCAATAGTTTCAATAATTAATACCATGCCATAATGACTCAGAAACATCAATGCTGACTCATTAATGCCGCAGCATGATGGAATGCTGAAACGCATTCCCTCATTTTAATGGGTTAATCAAATGTTGTTCATTGGAAGAAAATTGAGAGGAACTCTAGAGGATTCTTGGAGATTTAGAGGAGTACCCGTTGGTGGACGACGATGACGCAATCGATTGACACATATCAAATTCGACGAACCTCACCAACAAACGTGACGTGGTGATCATTCTTCAACCGAATCGAGTAAGGGGTTATTATTTCAATTCTTCTTTTATCCATTCTTGGATTAAAAGATGAATGCTGATCAACCCACGAACATGTTGATCCATGGATCATACGTTCTTACAGAAGGGTTATTAATTTTTTGTTTCTTTGGGATTTTTTTATTTGGGGAATTAATCCATGCTAGACTATTCTATTGTTTTTATTTTTCTTCGTTTGATCCTACTAACGGGAGTGAATCAACATCGTGATGAATGATAGTGGAGGTTCGTTCCTCAAATTTCTTTTGAATTTATTCCTCCTCCACCCTACTTTCTTCGCATTCTTCATGGAACGAGGAACAACGGATCGTTGTACGTCTATTTCAAAATTCAAAGATCCCAAATTTGAGATTCGATATCACAATGACCTAGCGAAGGTGTGACGATGATGGAGGATGACGAATCAGATTGGATTTGGAGAGACCGGCCTTAGAGCGTTCTTCTCAAGGGTGGATCGATACGCGTTTTTGGGGATAATCAAATGCCTAAAAACAATGGAGATGACTTCGGGATGTCGGGGTGACCTAAACCCTTGAGTTTCATGGTGATCGGATAGCCGAATCGAAGAACAGAGCATCACGGGAGGCGCGCTGGAAAAGAGAATCGTTTATTGAAATTTCCAAAACACACGGCATGTATCCCGGTGAACACATTGTGTGAGACCTTCTTGGTGGCATCTAGGGTTTTGGGAGATAGACCGGTATCACACAGTGTGTAACCCCTATCACACAGCATGTGGGCCCTTCCCCAAAGCTCGGTGTGTATTATAGGAAGTACACGAACATGGTATGGACTACACGGCTTCACAACATGGCATGTTGACCTTAAGCGGAATGGCAGAGGCGGCTACATGGGACTTGGCATGTATCCAGGGCATAAATAGACATGGGGTGGAGTACATAGCCGTGTACTCCACCACACAGCCAGACCAAACCAATTACGTGGGTAACCACGTGTATGGGTTACAAGGGATGGCCCGCAGTGGTTAAAACTATGTACGGGCACACGAACACATACACGGAGAGAACCCCAATTACTTGGACACGACATGTGGTCCATACGACATGTTGTATACATACCTTTTTACACAGCATTTTCCTTTTGACTCAGGCCATTCCACACGGGCAGTACCCAGAGTCGCGAGGCACGGTGTGTGACTCCTACTACACGCCATTTATATCCTCAAACATAGCTTGATCCTCTTTTCCAACATTACTTGGACAAGTTTTGTTTGGGTTAGTTCCCCTTTTTATCATTCCCCTGAAGGTCAGGTATCATTTCCATTCACAGGAGTATGATCCATTCATCAGGACTTTCCGATGTAGAGTCTGGTATCCCTCTGAGAGGCCCAAAGCGAGATCATATATCCATTCTTGACCCTAGGTAGAGTCAGGTATCAATGTGACTATTCCTAAAGGACTCTAATCCTCTACTTAGCAGGTGAATCCAGATGAGTCGCGGTATCCACCAAGGCCCTGGCAATGATCCTCATCTATGTATCGTGATCTTTCCCCACTCGGGAGTGTGTTCTCCTGGAAGGAGTGTATCTATCACTCATGACTTTTCCCAACGAATGGTACTTCTTAGATTAATGTTATCAGAGGTATCAGACTCATGGAGTGATTTCTCCTAGATTATTTCTTCATGGAATCTTCAAACTAAATCCCTAATGTGGGTATGCGGTTGTGTGACTTGTCTCTAGACTACGGGTCTAGGTTCTGAGTATATCTAGATTATTTTTCTCTTCCTATATGTTCAGTAGACATATATTGTGTAGTGCTGACTATACCTTAACTTTTTGTATTACTTTGTGGTTTTTGGGGTCCTCTACTGAGTACTATTATACTTACCCCTGCATGGTCTTTGCCTACATGTGTCATGTCTTGTGCAGACGAGCATCCTTTTGACGGAGTCTAAGGTGGACCAAGACTGGACCAATCTTTCTAAGTTCCCTATAGGAAGAGGTGTTCCTATGGCTACGAGAAATAGTCCCAGTACCTCTTTGTGCTTACAGGTTGGACCTTGAAAGTTTTCAGACTATTGTTTTTGGTGGTCTTGTATTCTAGCCCAGTTTACTTCAAGTACTTTACATTCCGTTGTACTCTATTGGTTGGTTTAGTTGTATGCATGCATTTTGTTCCTTAGTGGTTTGATTTTACATTTCAACATTTGTGGGATTGGAGATGTGTGCATGTGTATAGGTTCTTAGTCAATGCCTCCCATGTTAGTAATATGACTACTCGGTGCTAGTCTCCAACCCCTGGCCTATTGGATATGGGCTTGGGGAGTCACAGCACGGGCCCCACTGGGACGGATCATGACAAAATATGCTGACATGATAGTTTAGTTTATATATAATAATTAATGGTAGATTTACCTAATTGTTGTAAGTGGCATAAGGTATTGTTTGGTAAAATTCAACAAAGGGTTAAATAGAATAAAGTGAATGTTCCAAATGACTTATAAGTTTGTAATTGAATTACATAAATGGGATAATGCAAGTGACATGAATAATTATGTGAAATGGGTTAATGTATGGAAATTTTTGAATATGATTAATGGGTTAAGTATTGATGATGTTTTATCTATCAAATGAAATGGTAATTTTAAATGTTATGTGTGTTAGTTGTGAATGGTTTGTGATATAGTATATGTGTTAAGTGGATAAATAAGAATGTTCACATGTATTGGTGGTGTGGGATAATGGATTGAGTCTCCTACCACATATTGGGTTGGATTGAGGCTCTAAACCCACCCCTATAATGCATGGGTTACGGAGCTAGACTGAGGCTCTAGGCCCCTAATGGTTGCATTTGTTGAGACTACCTAAACTGAGGCTCAAAGGTAAGTGTCTAGTAATTTTTTATGAAATTTTTATCCCTAGTGAGATAGTGAACTTGAATTATAACCTTATGCATGATAATTGGTCATCTTACATCATTTTGTAAATGATGTAAAATTATACCCCATGGTTTTAGTGATTAAAATGGTTTATGTGGTGATAATGGAATGAATGATGCAAATGGATAAAATGAATATTGTTAACTAATGTAACTCAAGTTATCTTTTTTTTTACCTTATCATTTTTTTAGTTTTTGCATGAACTATCTGTTTAGACTGGATATTTTCTAGACACTGTTGGTGGTGGCCTATTGAGTTGTACTCACACTCTTCTCAGGCCTCCAATAGGTACCTGAGAAATTTTCATGGTTTCAGTTCAGGACAAGGGTAAAGGACATATGCTAGGAAGTTGAGTTGGGCTTGGGATATATATGGGTGAGGATCCAGACTTAGAGTTAAGGCCCATTTTTTGGATTCTTTTGTTAGTTTTTTTATTTTTGGAATTTCTTCACTTTTGGAACTGTTAACAAGACACGACATATTTTTTTGTTTATTTTTGGTTTGTACCGTGTTTGGGAAATGATTGGAAATTCATGTTCAATTTTATGTTAATTGTTTCCTTTATTTCATATGTTATCTATTGTGGATTACTCTCGTAAAGATGGTATAGTCTCCCAACATGAATTTTTTGACCCTCACTGCTAGTCAGAAACCTCTGGAGTACAAGGAGGCATGCTTGAGGTCATGTGGCATCCCGGCTTGAGGAACCGATTTAGTGGCTATCAGGTCTGGGATGTTAAAAAGTGTTATCAAAGGAAGGTTTTTTCTATAGTCTTATTATTTAGGGATGGGATATTAGGATGTGTTGGGTCTTGGAAATGATCTCATGCTTGGGAGTAGCTAACCCACATATGGGGGGAAACTCAAGTGCCAAGGGTGGGGATTGTTTTTCTTTATGTTTCTTGTTATAATTGAATGATATTTCACCATTGGGTGATGCACTTATTGTGAGATGTGATAGTTTTATGATATCTTTATCATGGATGGAATAGAATGAGGTTTTACATTCATGCATCATTATATGTACCTTGGGATATAGGTGGCATGAATCATGATAGGCACACACGGGATGGGTGTGTGAGGCATTAAAGGTAGAATGCACTTCACTTATGGAAAAATTTAAATAAAACAATGACTAAAAATGATGAAAATGGGTAAATAAGAAATAATGTTAAATAATGATTAAATAAATATGTTTAATAAAGGGTTGTAAATGAGTTAAAATGTTGGTTGAAATAAGTTTTGAAATGGGAAAGGTGTCTAAAATAGAAATATTTGTGTTGTTGAAGTGGAAATGGTTTAAAAAGGGGTGAATAATGAAAGACTTATGACTATGTATGTTGGTTTACTCTATGTTAGCCTTGGCCCATGGTAGGGATAGTTGAGGATAGTGTTCTTGGTGTAGCAATATCCATTAGGATAGTGTATGTGAAATGGGTTGTTTATGGATAGTGGATATCCTTATTTTGTAAAAATTGTGGATATTTCATGCTATGTTTTCTGAGATGTGTGCTTGGAATTATAGAAAAATTATTTTGTAATGACATGTGTTGGTTTGGAGATAAGAGTATATCTTTGAGAATGATCCTCCAAATGTAGAGCAGGGAACTCCAGATATTTAGGGTAATAGAGGAGAGGATCAGTTCCATGAGAACTTTTCTCATTTTATGAAAATGATGGAATAAGACCCAGGGTGGGGTGTACCGAGTCTATTTGAGCTGACCAAGGAGTTCCATCTACAACACCCTCTGACTTTTTAAAAAGAGGGTGGACTTGATGTAGTTAAATTTTGGATAGATTCTATTAAGATTATTCTTTATCACTTAGAGACTCCTCTGGATAAGAGAGTTAAGTTAGTGACTTACATGTTGCGAGGACAAGAAAAGAAAATGTGGGATGTTCTATTTCAGACCCAGCGGGCTGATGGTATGACATGGAAGGATTTTCAGGAAATGTTTTTGGAACATTTTTATATGGAGACATTGAGGTAGGAAAAAGTTGCAGAGTTTATAAGGTTAACCCATGGGTCTATGTTAGTTATGGAGTATGCTGGGCATTTCACTAACCTTCAATGCTTTTTTTTGGTATTGGTAGGTGATGAGGAAGCTACAGTGAGACATTTCCATGATGGACTTAGTCATGAGATCAATTACCAAGTAAATATATTCTATTTAAATAGGGTGGTTGAGGTGGTGGATCAAGCCCTCATTTCATAAGGGAACCTCAAGGAGGAATCTGGTGGTGGACACGTAGTTTCAGTTGGGCGATCTAGTGGTGCATATTATGATGGTAGGAAACACCATTTCAAGATTTTACATGTAAAGACCCGAATTTTTTGGTGTAATTTTTTTTATTATATTGGATTATTACGAGTCTACGAAAATTGGGGGCATGTGATTCTAAGGCCCGGTGTGCCTGAAATAAATTTCTGAACTTTTTTTCAAGTATGTTCAGTAAACGTGTGAGAGGTGTTTTGTAACTTTAGAACGGGTCCTCAAAATTGAAATACGGGGATACCATTGAACTCGCAGCGCTGATATTCACTTAATGATACCTTAACCTCGAACACAGTTGGTTGAGGGTGGAAGTTGGTTTTTGTGTTTTTCGTAGAGGATTAAATAAAATAAATATAATTTATTTTAAACACATATCCTACCACCTATCATTTGAATCTTGGTGGTGGGGACCACCTAAACTCCTCTTTTAATTTGAGTTAACTCTTAGAATTCCCCCAATTAATGTTCCAACATTAATTGAATTAATAAACTTAACTCAATTAAAGTTGGATCCTCACCTCTCGTAGGGGAGATCATTGGAGAAATATTCTATGGGAAAACTCTTGGTGGAGGAATCTTGGAAGCTCCAATGAAAAAAGAACAACTCTCCGGATCAAAAATGTTGAACCAACATTGGAGCGTGGTTCGAAAGCGTGTTGTGGGAGAAACAGATGTTGGAATCTTCATCATCTTCGTCTTCTTCCTCACACCATCGCCAACGATCGAGATAGGGAAATCATTAATTTTGTTCTTTGGGATGAATTATTTATTCAATCTATGAACTGCCTACTACCGACTTAGTGCGGAGGGTACGGTCCAAACAAACATGGCATGATCCTTCCGCTACTCCATTATTGACATATTATTTTCAAACATATCGACGGGTTGAGCAGAACCTGACCACGTCACCAGTGATCGACGCCTGTAGTGTACAAGGTGGAAACTGGCACACCAGTAAGCCGAAACATTGGCGGCAGTGCAACTGCATCACTGGAGGAGGTCACAACCTGTCGGCCTCCATGGTGGAAGGTGGTGTCCAGCACGTTGGTCGTTCGTGTGGAGGGAGGGTGGCGTGCGTCCACGTTGCCGGTAGAGGAGGAGGTCACAGCTGCTTAACCGCGACGGTGCACCTGGAGGGTGTCCAACACCCTACCGTCCACGGGAGGACAGTGTCTCCATAGCGCCACTAGAAGGGGGGAGCCGCCGAAACCGCCGGTTGGCCACGTCATGCCGAGCAGGACCCACTCTGGTGGGTCCCAAGTGCCAGCAGGCGGCGCCATGTGGTGACGTCGGGTTGCACAAACCAAACGGTCCAATGGACCGTTCAGAATATCGGGGGCACCTAACCCCCGGGTAGCATCTAGGGTGGGCCCCACCACAGAGGGACACACCCAATTGAGCGGGCCGCACGCAACGGGCCACGTGCAATGGGCCACGCCCAACAGGCCACTCAGAACAGGACGCACCCAGTGGGCTAGGCCGCCCCCTTTGGGGGCTGAGTCGGATCGTGGCCCAGCCCATCTGGGTCGGGCCAGGTTGTTCTGACCGGGTCGGACTAGACTCGGTCCCATCTAGACCCAGATACGCCTTTTTGGCCATATCTTGAGAACCAGGCGTCTGTTTGACGAACCATATACAACACCAAAATCCTTGGATCGATACGAACCTTTTGGTATACTCCACTTGAGTTTTGGATAAAGTTGGAGTATGGCTGGGTTGGATTGAACCTGAATCCAACCGGGGCCTCGGAACAGAAATGCTAATAACCTATAGACCGGTCATATGATTGACGTTCCGTCTGTCACATTGGGTCCCTTATGATGTGGCATACCTTCGAGATACTTATTCATGGAACTTTGTGGCAGTTGAAGTATCGATCGATGGATTGAGGTGTGGAACCTCCCATAAGCAAGTGTTCTTAGTGCAAGAACCTTGTGGTTGACTATACTTGAGGAGACTTCAAATCCTGTGTGGGTCATCTTTGGATCATGTGTGGGTTAGCATCTCCAGATCATGTGTGGGTCATCTTCAGATCTTGTGTGGGTCATCTCCAGATCATGTGTGGGTCATCTTCAGATCCTATGTAGGTCATCTTTGATCCTATGTGGGTCAACAACAAATCTTCTCAACAAAGTAAGGTGATCTAGCAATATATCTAATCATCTATACTTCCGTACATAATTTATACTTGGTGTGAGATAAGTCCTTACCTTTGTGGTATTCTACTATGTATTGATACCTTTGTGGTAAACTTCTATGTGGTGATACCTTTGTGTTATTCTTCTGTGTGGCATTACCTTTGTGGTACTTACCTTTGTGGTGTTACCTTCGTGGTATTCATTCCTTCATGGAACAGTTGTGATTTTGGCTAAAGTTTTGGGACTTTAGTTTCCTCATGAACGAGATGGGTATACATGGTAACTTAGGTATATGTATGGGCATATACCTAAGTAGAATTGATTATTGATTTTTTATTGGAATTGTAGTCTTTCTTTTTGGTTTATCCTCTATGGAATTTTGAGAGACCTTAGGGGGTCTCGGGGTCCCTACTGAGTATCGTTATACTCACCCCTACAAGGGTTATGCCCGCACCTTACTGTGTCTTGTGAAGATGATGGAAAACGCTGATCGATGTCGAGGGTACCAAGACTGGAGGCTACACAGAGGTGGACCTTAGACGAGGCGTACTGTAGAGACGACCATTCGAGATTTGTACCTACCCTTCGGGTAGGATCCTTTGTGGGTGTTCACAGGAGTTGTTTTCAGTTTTACTTGTAATTTATAGTTGGGCTTTTATTCAGGTCCCTTTACTTATTGTACACACGCTATTTAATTTATAGTTTACTTTGTGCTTGTATCTTATTGTGTGATTTTATTTTGTGAGTTTGCAGGTTTAAAGGAAATACCTTCTTAGTTTTAGGGATATTCCTTTCTGGTGCTAGTATCCTGCTTCTGGCCTATGGAAGGCGGGCTTGGGGTAGTCACGGCACGGGCCCCAGGGGATGGGCCGTGACAAATTGGTATCAGAGGAGTCAGTTCTACCAGAGAACTAGGACTCTGGTCTTTTGATTCGGCAATAGTGTTAAGTGTGATGAGTGTGGTTATCAGTTTAGAGAGTCCAGTATTGGTGTGGAAGCTGATGTATCCATACACCAGGACCCTAACTTCTAATTTTTGACTTAGTGCATGAAAACATTAATTGCATGTGTATTTTTGAAAAGTTTTCTTTGTGATCACTTTGAGTCAGCTCACCGGGTATAACTTATTAACTACGGTGTGCCTGTTTATTTTTAGGATTCCTCCATGTAGATAGCCAGTTAGGGTTCCAGATAGGGTGTGTGATGATAGCCCACTGAGTGACGAGGCTTCGGTGCAGGCCCCTCTTTCAGTAGTTGTACCATCGGGTGGTGTACCAGCAGCACCACTACCCATTGGGTGGCCGATGCCACCAGCCCCAACAGCAGAGGGTGCACACCAATTGAGCATGTTGCATGAGTTACAACACTAGAGGCCACCGAGGTTATGGGGTGAGATGGATCCATAGGCATCTGAGGACTGGCTGGAGGCCATGGTTAGGTTTTCCGACTGGTAGGGACACCAATTGATCTCATGGTGATCCTTATTGCCAATCTTCTTTAGGCAGTAGCGGGTAGATGGTAGAGCTTGATTCTCCAAGTTCACAATGAGGTCACTCTCATCTGGGTAGACTTAGAGAGCCTTTTCAAGGAAGATTTCATCCTAGTGACCTTATTCTTAGTGCGTATATAGGAGCTTCTCCACTTGTAGCAGGGTAGAATGACTGTGGCTCGGTATTCAGCGAGGTTCACCAACCTACCACGATACTCCAATGACATGGTGCGAGACCCTTTCTTTAGGGTCTGGACCTTCGAGAAGGGGATCAGATGGGATATTAGAGATTTGATGGTATCTCTTAGCATCCCTACATAGGTAGGGGTGTTAGAGAGAGCACTCTTAGTGTAGAGCTTCCTTACTGAGCAGTCACTAGTAGCGAGACCCACCATCAGATGTCATGTAGTAGAGTTATCTATAGCTAGTAGCAGACAGATGATGCAGAGGTCCAAGAGGACTAGACCTATAGGTGGAAGACTACAGGATGTATGTTCGGTTCTACGGGGCTCTCAAGACAGAGCAAAATAGGCAAGGATTAGGTAGTGTTACTCGTGCGGCGGGTAGGGTCACATGGCTCGCAACTGCCTGACCCGTCGTACGGATGACCAGCTAACAGTCAAAGGACCACCTAGGAAGAGGTGAAGATTCAATCGAGGAGGTCTGTAGCCAGTAGGCGGATGAGATAGAGGAGTTGACCTTGTAGTAGGCGGTGGGTAGTGATTCGAGGTTTTACCACCACCACCTCCAGGTGGTCCACCCTTACCACAGGGAGCAAGTGGACAAGGACAATCTTAGCTCCAGGAAGTTGAGTCCTATGACCATGGAACTCCAAATATGATACGAGGTACGATCTATTTCTACTCCACCTTAGTTGCATTACTTATAGACACAAGTTCTAGTCACTCTTTTATTTCCATGGCCCTCGTTCGGAGCTCAGAGATTCTGATGGAGCTGTTGGCTTGATCCTTATAGATACAGACTCCTACAGGAGAGGATTCAATGATTACACAATGGTTTCGATAGTGTGAGATTAATCTAGGAGGCAAGATATTTGGCTGGGATCTTCTAGTAGTGGCATCTAGGCCTTACAACATCATCTTAGGTATGGATTGGTTATCTACAGTCCATGCTCATATCAACTATATTGGGATCAAAGTGCAGTGTGTCTGCGAGGATGGGACTAGGTTTTACTTTACTAGTGATAAGGGGACCTTTGAATCATAGGATGGACTCACCCAGAAGAGGGTGCATCCAATCACACATCAGTTGGCTAGCCTTACCCTCAGAGTGTTTTATGTTGAGAGTCTGAGCTATCCTGTAGTGGTGGACCAGTACGTAGATATTTTCCCTGATGATGTTCCAAGTCTACCTCCCCATAGAGAGGTGTACTTTTATATCGACTTGTACCCTGGGATGACACCGATATCTACACCAGCATATCGAATGGATCCTGTGGAGCTTTGAGAGCTGCGGGAACAACTGGAGGACTTGCAGAGTAATGGGTTCATTAGGCCCAGTGTTTCTCCTTGGGAAGCCCCGATTTTGTTCACTAAAAAGGCAGATGGGAGTTTGAGACTCTATGGGGACTATCGGCGCATGAACCAGGTGACTGTGAAGAACAAGTACCCACTACCGAGGATTGATGATATTTTTGATCAGTTGAAGGGAGCATGGTGGTTTTCAAAGATATTCCTCATATCAGGCTATCACCAGCTCAGGATACGAGATGAGGATGTGTAGAAGATGGCCTTCACATATCGGTATGGCCATTATGAGTTCTTGGTTATGCCATTCGGTATGACCAATGCCCTAGTAGTGTTCATGGGACTCATGAACATAATCTTCTAGCCATACCTCGATCGCTTTGTGGCAGTCTTAATCGATGACATCCTAATTTACTCAGCTATGAAGAAGGAGCATGCCTATTGTCTGTAGATAGTTCTGGACACACTCTAAGAACACCAGATTTATGGTAAGCTCTCTAAGTACTATTTTTGGATCCGATAGGTTCACTTCCGGGGACATGTCATCTTGGAGGCTAGATTTGCAATGGATCCAGTGAAGATCGAGTATGTACTTTCTTGGGAGTCACCCATGAGTGTGACGGAGGTGTGGAGTTTCTTGGGTTTGGTCGGTTACTACCAGAGGTTTGTGCCTGAATTTTTCAGAGTTGTGTCACCCTTATCAGCATTGACAAAAAAGAGGAAACCCTTCGTGTGGTCAGAGAGATTCTAGCATATATTCCAGGAGTTAAGGCAGAGACTGGCAATTTCCCCCATCCTGAGGCTATCATAGGAGGTTGTTGGGTATGTAGTCTACTACGACGCATCAGGGACCGGGCTCATATGTGTCCTGATGTAAGAGAGAGAATTGATCATTTATGGTTCTCAACAGTTGAGATATCATGAGAAGAAATAGGCTACCCATGACATGGAGTTAGCAGCAGTGGTCTTCACCTTGAAGATGTAGCGACATTACTTGATGGGAGAACATTTTACAGTCTACTCTGATAACAAGAGTCTCAGGTATATCTTCTCTCAGAAGGACCTGAACCTGAGACAATGGATTTGTCTTGAGTTCATCCAGGACTATGACTTCGAGATAGTCTATACTTCTAGGATGGGGAACATAGTAGCAGATGCACTCAACAGGATATCTGGTATACAGTTGCTAAGTGAGGTGACAGAGAAGCTCGCCGCTTTGCAGATATACTACGTGGATAGATATGGAGCAACTCATCTTCAGTATCTGATAGTCACTCCCCCACTTCTTCAGTGAGTTAGGGAGGTGAAACTTAGGGACACTGACTGTCAGGCATGACGTGCTCAGATATCCACAGGACAAGTACTTGATGGATTTTCTGAAGGTGGGGAGCACATCATCCTCTTCAGAGGGTGTACTATGGTACCGGTGGTGCTACGAGAGTAAGTGTTGAGGGATTTCCATACATCCCCTCTAGAGGTACATCCAGGAGTGGATAATATGTACTAGGACCTCTAGTGTCAGCACTGGTGGCCGGGAATAAAGAAAGCTTTAGCAGAGTTTTTCTCTCGGTGGATCACTTTTCAGTAAGTGAAGGTAGATCATTAGGTTCCAACAGGCATAGTTCAACCACTAGAGGTGCCAGAGTGGAAGTGGGATGGAATTTCCATGGACTTTATGATAGTAATTCCATGCACATCCAAGGGACATGATTACATCTGGGTGATCGTTGACCGACTCAGCAAGTTGGTCCACTTCCTACCTATTAGAGAGCAGGGATTAGTAGATGGATTGGGATGCCTCTACATATAAAAGATTGTACGGCTTCATGGAGTTCCCTTGACGATTTTCTCCGATCATGATGCACGTTTTACATCCCAGCTATAGAAGGGGTTGTAGGAGGAATTAGAGACTCTACTTCAATTGAGCACTGCCTTTCATCCTCAGACAGATGGACAGACAGAGCGGACCATTCAGACCCTTGAGGGAATGTTTCGTGCTTGTGTCCTTGATTTTAACCATAGATGGGAGGATCACTTAACCTTAGTGGAGTTTTTATATAACAACAGTTATCACTCCACCATCGGTATGACACCATTCAAGGAATTGTACGGATGACCTTGTAGATCACCTTTGTGCTGGACTGACACTGGGGAGTCAGCACTCATGGGACCAGAGATGGTGCGAGTTACCATGGAGAAGGTGCAGATCATCCAGGAGCAGATGAAGATTGCACATAGTAGATAGAAGTCATATGATGATAAGAGATGGATACCTCTGGAGTTCAAGTATGGAGACCATGTCTTTCTATGGGTCTCACCTTGATGAAGTTTGCAGAGATTTGGTCAAGTAGACAAGTTATCTATGAGGTTCATATGACCCTTTCAGGTCCTCAGTAGAGTTAGCGAGGTGGAATACCACTTAGCTCTTCCCCCTCAGTTGCACTGGGTGCAAAACGTTTTCCATGTATCATAGATAAGGAGATACGTACATGATCATTCACACATCATTGACTAGGGTGAGCTGAACATCGAGGATGGAGCGATGTTTTCATAGGTTCTAGTAGAGATTTAGGATCGATAGGAGAAAGTCCTTTGTGGGCAATCGATACCTCTCGTGCATGTACATTGGCATCATGGGAACCTCCAGGAGAGCACATGGGAGCAGGAGGCTTAGATTCATCCTCATTACCCCCCCCCCACTTATTTCCCTAGTTTGTGTTGTGTCTTTCGAGGATGCAAATCCCTGAGGTGGGGAGAATGTAAAGACCCAGATTTTCCATTAAATTTTTTATTATATGGAATTATTATGAGTCTACTAAAATTTTATTTTGAGGCCCGGTGTGCCTAGAATAAATTTATGAACTTTTTTAGGTACATTTAGTAAATGCACAAGCGACATTTTTTAACTTTTGGATGGGTCCTCAAAATTGAAATATGAAGACACCGTTGAACTCACAGCACCGATATTCACTTAAGTAGACCTTCACCTCGATCATAGTTGGTCAAGGGTGGAAGTTAGTTTTTTCATTTTTCATAGAGGATTAAAAAAAATATAATTTATTTTAATCACATATCCTCCCACCTCTCATTTAAATCTTGGTGGTGGGGACCACCCGAAATACTCTTTTATTGTGAGTTAACTCTTAGAATTACCCCAATTAATGTGCCAACATTAATTGAATAAATAAACTTAACTCAATTAAAGTTGGCTCCTCACCTCTTGTGGGGGATATCATTGGAAAAATATTTTGTGAGAGAACTCTTGGTGGATGAAACTTGGAAGCTCCAACGAAGAACAAACAACTCTCCGGATCAAGAACATTGAACCAAAATTGGAGCGTGGTTCGAAAGCATGTTGCAGGAGCGACAGACGTCGGTGTCTTCATCGTCTTCGTCTTCTTCCTCAATCCATCTCCAATGATCGAGGTAGGGAAATCATTAATTTTGTTCTTTGTGATGAATTATTGATTTAAATCTATAAAACACATGCTACCAACTTAGCACAGAGGGTACGGGCCAAACAAATATGGCCCGATCCCTCCACTACTCCATTATTGATGTGTTCTTCATGGATGGATCGATGAATTGAGCCGAACCCAATCATGTCACCAGTGATCAATGTTGGTAGGGTACAAGGCGGCGGTCGGCACACCGGTTGGCCGCGACGGTGGCGGTGGTGCAACCGCTCCGCCGGAGGAGGTCACAGCCCGTCAGTCGTGGTAGTGGAAGGCGGCAGTCGGCATGTCGGCCAACCATGTAGAGGTAGGGCAACGCATGTCCGCGCCACCAGTAGAGGAGGAGGTCGCGCCTGCTTAGCTGTAGAGATGCACCCAGAGGGTTGCAAGAACCTGGCCGGCCACAGGAGTACAACGGCCCTGTCACACCACTGAAAGGGGGAGCCGGTCGGAACTGCTGGTTGGCTGCGTCATGCTGAGCAGGACCCACTCTGGCAGTCCCATGTGCTAGCAAGCGGCGCCACAGGGCACCGCCGTGTTGGCCAAGCCAAACTGTCCAATGGACCATTCAGAATACCAGGGAGTGCCTTCCCCCGGGTAGTGGCTAGTGTGGGCCCCACCACAATGGACCGCACCCAGCCAAGTGGGGCACCCGTAATGGGACATGTGCAATGGGTTGTGTCTAGCAGGCTGGGCGCACCGGGCCGCGCCCAGCGGGCTGCTCCGAATGGGCCATGCCCAGCAGGCCACTTCGAACAGGTTGCACCCAGCGGGCCAGGCCGCCCCCTTTTCAGGCTGGTCTGGACATGGGTCAATCTGGGTCGACCCGAACTGGGTCAGGTCGGCCCAGGCAGGGTCATTCTGACTAGGTCGAACTAGACTCGGGCCAATCTGGACCCAAATACACCTTTTTGGCCATATATTGAGAACTGGACATCTGTTTGACAAACCTTCTATGGCGCTATAATACTTTGATTGATATGGACCTTTTGGTATACTCTACTTGAGTTTTGAATAAATTTAGAGTGTTTCCGGTTTGGATCGAACCCGAATGAAATCGGGACCTCAAAACGGAAATGCTAATAACTTACAGACCGGGTGTCTGATTGACGCATCATGTGTCGCATTGGATCCCATATGATGTGGTAGACCTTAGAGATACTTATTCATGGAACTTTGTGTCATTTTAAGTATCTACCAATGGCTTGAGTAGTGTAACCTCCTAGAATCAAGCGTGCTTAGCACGAGAACCCTATGGCTGGTTATACTTGAGGAGACTTCAGATCCTATGTGGGTCATCTTGAGATCCTGTGTGGGTGAGAATATCCAGATCCTATGTGGATCATCTTCAGATTTTGTGTGGGTCATCTCTAGATCATGTGTGGGTAATATTTAGATCCTGTGTGGTCATATTTGATCATGTGTGGGTCAACAGCAGAGCTTCTCGATGAAGTAATATGATCTAGCAATACAGCTAATCATCTATACTTCTGTACTTAAGTTATACATGGTTTGAGATAAGTCCTTACCTTTGTGGTATTCTACTATATAGCGTTACCTTTGTGGTACTTACCTTTTTGGTACACTTATGTGTGATGATACCTTTTTGGTATTCTTCTGTGTGGTGTTACCTTTGTGGTACTTACCTTTGTGGTACTTACCTTTGTGGTGTTACCTTCATGGTATTCATTCCTTTGTGGAACAATTGTGATTTTGGATAAAGAGTTGGGCCTTGAGTTTCCAAATGAACAAGATTGTTATACTTGGTAACATAGGTATATGTATGGACATAAACCTAAGAAGAATTTATTATTTCTTCATGCTTGGATTTGTAATATTGATTTGTGGGTTATCCTCTGTGGAATTCTGAGAGACCTTAGGGGGTCTTGGAGTCCCTACTGAGTATCGTTATACTCACCTCTACACAGGCTATGACCTCACCTTGCTATGTCTTGTACAGACGATGGACAACGTTGATTGAGGTCGAGGGTACCAGGACTGGAGGCTGCATAGAGGTAGACCTTAGACAAGGCATACCGTAGAGACGAACGTTCGAGAGTTGTACCTACCCTTCGGGTAGGATCCTTGGTGGGTGTTCACTAGATCTGTTTTCAGTTTTACTTGTAATTTTTAGTTGTGATTGTATTCTGACCCCTTTACTTACTATAGACACCCTATTTACTTTATAGTTTACTTTTTTGTTGTATCTTGTTGTGTGCTTGGATTGTGTGAGTTTGTAGGTTTGAAGGCAATGACTTCCCAGTTTTAGGGATATGCCTTTCCAGTGCTAGTTTCCAGCCCCTGGACTATGAAAGGTGGGATTGGGGTAGTCACGGCATAGGCCCTGGGGGATGGGTCATGACATTACACCAGATCTGTGGTCTATAGGGTAGTCAGAAAAGGGAACCAGCCTCATAAGGAAGTGATTGAGTTTTCTATTATTAGTGTGGATGACCGGGGCACATGCACGATTAGTGTCCCTAACCTCCAGTTGAGTTTCAAGTGTGTGTAAGGTTGTGTCATGTGAAGAGGTTTTGTAGGAACCCTAAATAAATGGGTATTAGTAGATGATTGAGTTCGATGCAGAGTATAGGTAGTGGGTCAGTTACACCATATCAGGCAGGTAGTTAAAGCTCCATCGGCCATATCGATCAGGGTAATGGACATGGTACTCTGGGTAGAGATCATTCATATTAGTAGGTAATTGTAGCACTAGGAACTCAGACCGAAGCATAGGGTAGAGGGGTAGGTCATCTTAAGGAAATTCATTCTACACCTGGAGGTGGTTAGGATGGACCATCAATAGTTTGAGGCATGATTCTTGTATCTTCTATGCTTGATAGTGCTTTATTTAATACAGTTTCCTCACATTCTTTCATTTCTGCTCATTTTTTTATTGTGTTGGGTATGGTAGTGGAATGTATGTGTTGGGTTATGTCAATTTATACACCATTAGGGGTGAGGATAGAAAATGTTAGGTAGTGTAAGGGGTGTGCTCTTGAAATTGGTGGGTACCATTTCCCATGGGACTTGTTTATGCTTGAGATGTCGGGTTTTGATCTAATTTTGGGTATGGATTAGATGGTGTTGTAATGAAACCATATATACTATTATTGATGTAGATTAACATTCACATCTATTGGGGGAGACACTTATGTCCATCATGGTGAATAGGATGTTCGGGCAGGTTGTTCAAGACCAGTTTTTCAGTAGTTAGATAAACTCGCATCCTAATTGTCTTGTCTCCTACTTGTTTATGGGGAAGGAGAGTAGCCTATCTTTCCTCTTATAGTGGTTCAATTATAGTATGTGTTCCTTGAATACTTATCTATGTTTCCACCCAAGAGAGATGTTGAATTCATGATAGAGTTGTTGTTGGGAGAAGAACCAGTTTCCATTCTTCCTATAGAATAGCACCAGCAGAATTCTAGGAGCTTAAACTTAGTTGGAGAAATTGAATAATAAAGGATCTATTCATCCTAGTATGTCACCTTGGGTATTTATAGTGTTGTTTTCCAATAAGTTTTATGGATATTTGCAGTTTTGTGTTGATTATATGAAGCTGAATCCAATGATGGTTATGAATCGATACCCTCTTCCTCAAATCAGTGACCTTTTTGACCATCTGAGAGGTTTGATAAAGTTCTCTAAGACTGATTTGAGATCAGGGTATCATTATCTATGGTTTATACCTTATGATATATCTTGGACTGCCTTTCGGAGAAGGTATGGGTTGTATGAGTTTTCCTTCATGTCGTTTGGGTAGACCAATGCACCCGAAGTGTTTATGTCCCTAATGGACTGAATCTTTCACCCTTAATCAGATCAGTTCATAGTTGTCTTTGATGATGAAATCTTTGTTCACTCTAATAACCATGATGATCATGAAAAACTTCATGACATCTCCCTGAGTACACTAAGATATAATAGGTTATATTCCAAGATATCCAAATTTCATTTTGGGATTGACAAGGTGCATTTCTTAGGGCACATCATCTCTGAGGAAGGAGTTTCCATAGACATAGATAAAGTGTTGGTGGTTGTGTCTTGAGAGAAACCAAATAATGTTTCTGATGTTTTAATTTTTTTGGGTTTGGCCAGATATTATCGAAGATTCATTAGATACTTTTCTCATTTAGAATAACCACTCTTAGTTTTGACCAAGAAGGGTGTCAAACTTGAATGTCATGGGGTGTGTGAGAATTCCTTTGAGGAATTAAAGGGTTGGTTGAAAACTACACTAATTCTGATCTTAACTAACCTAGGTTATAAGTATACCTTGTTTTTTATGCATCTAGTTTTGGGATTGGGGTGGTGTTGATGCAGGATGATCGGGTTGTGGTGTATGGGTCATAATAGTTTAGGCCTCAAGAAAGAAATTACCCTGCATGTGATCTTGAATTGGCCATGGTTATTTATGTTCTAATGTGTTGGAGGCACTACTTGTTGGGAGAGATATTTACTTTGTGTACTGATCATAAATTCCTAAAATACATCTTCTCTCAGTGTTATTTGAATATTCATCAGCAAAGATGGGTTGAATACATGAAATACTTTGACTTTGAGCTAGTTTACACACTAAGAAAGGGAAACGGTGTTGCGTATGCCTTAAGTTGGAAGACTCAAAATCAGGCGGTCCAAGAATCAAGTTCATAGTAGAAGATGATGATTTTTTTTGTCAAGATGCATCTTGAGGTGCAGGATGTCCAAGGGAAGATGACCCTTGTATCCTTGGTAGTTGAGTCCACACTTTTAATCCGGGTCAAGGAGAGACATCATGAGGATTCCAAATGTTTGTCCTTGAGGTAAAGTCTTAAATGTGTGGAGTCACCTTTTGGTTGGACAATTGGAGATGATAAGATCATTTATATAAGTGGGCAGTTTGTTATGCCAACATGCATACAAGAAGAGTTGATGTGAAAGTTCCATGCATCTAAGTGGACAGTGAATTCTATTTTGACCAAAATGTATCATGATTTTCATAGGTAATATTGGTGGTCAGGGATGAAGGAGGTTGCAGGTTTCATGGTATGATGCCTGACCTTCCAGTTGGTGAAGGATGGTCATCAATGACTATGTAGTTTGTTGTGGCCACTTCCCATTCTAGAATGGAAATAGAATGATGTGAAGATGGATTTCATGGTGGGTCTTCTAAGTATTATTCAGAATAATGATGCAATTTGGGTAGTTGTGAATCAGTTGACTAAGTTGAATCATTTCTTTCCAATTCGAGAGACTTTCACTGTGGATCAGTTGAGTGAGTTGTATGTTTGATAGGTAGTACAACTTCATGGGGTACTTAAAACTATATTTTTAGATCATGATTCTTATTTTACATCATTCTTTTAGTAGGGATTACATAAGGCACTTGGTACCCTGATATTTTTTTTATTACAACTTTTCACCCACAGATGGACGGGCAGTCAGAGCATACCATTTAGGTACTAGAGGACACGTTGAGGGCTTGTGTCCTGTATTTTGGTGGATCATGGGAGAAGAATTTAGTACTTGTTGGGTTTTACTAAAAAAATAGTTACCATGATACAATTCAAATGGAACCATTTTAGGTGCTCTATTATAGACCATGAAGATCTCCATTTTATTGGATGGAAGTTGGGGAATCAAAGTTGTTGGGAATGAGTATCATGTAGGAGATGTCAAAGTAGATTCAGTTGATCCAAAAACATATGGAAATGGCTCAGAGTAGGCAGAAGTCTTAATCATATTGGTTTCATATACCACTTGAGTTTTTAGTGGGTGATCGTGTGTTTCTTTGGGTGTCACCTAGGTTGGGTCACCATCATATTCAGAAGCAGGGTAAGTTGGCACCCAGGTTCATGGGGCTATTTGAGATTATAGATAGGATCATACTAGTGGTCTACTGATTAGATATTCTATAATGGTATAGTGGTATTAATTATTTCTTTCATGTGGCACAACTTCATTAGTATCACCCTGAACCATCTCATGTGGTTGATGTTGAGGATGTTGAGCTTGGGGATGATGCATCCTTTCAAGAGCATATGGTTCGTGTTTCAGATCATAGTGAGAAAGTATTTTAGGGAAAGACTATGCCTTTGATATGAGTTTTGTGGAAACATGGTAACATTTAGGAAGAAACTTTAGATAGATATTCGGATATGTGGGCTCACTGGTCCAATATCTTTTCTTTGGAAGCTCGATGATGCTTGGAAGTACGGCTTGAGGATGAGCCGTTGTAAGGTGGGAATGTTGTAAGATCCTAAACTTCATGGAGGTATGTACTTATTTAATTTTTGGTTTAAATTTCTTAATTTTGGTTAATGGGACTCTTACTAGGTGTGTGAGGAAGCTTGGGGGTTCTCCTGGGGTTTGAGGCCCGAACAGAAGGGAAATCGGGTCATCCTATGCATGTTTCATGGTTTTCACATGGTTAAAGAAAACCATGTGAGGGGGAAGGCTAAACTATATAACCTTGGATATAGTCATTCCACATGGTTGGGACATGGTTTTTCAAACCTTTTGGGCCTCCCCATGTAACCATTTGAATTAACCCCTCTCAGATAGAGTCAGTTGCATGGTTTGCGCACGTTTTGGAAAATTGTGCGACTAAACCGTGTACCCCATTAAAAACTAATAAATTACCATTTCCACCTCATAATTTTAAGTTCCCCGCCCAATTTTCTTCCTCATTATTCCTCCTACATCCCTAGTGATGAACTTAAACCCCCAAATCTTCCCAAGGGTCAATATCCTTTAATTTTAGACCGTTTGGAGTGTTGTTGGTAGAAGATCGAAGCTCCAGGTATGTCTAACACTATTATTGCTTCTCTTTTGTGGATTAGGTATTGTGGTTTCACTATTCTTCTTCTGAATCCTTAAAATCATATTTTTTTTGGTGGATCTTACGTTGGGGCTTCAAAGGGTTCTTGAATCCGGATCTAAGGCTAAGGTTAAGCGTGCGTTTATCTTCAGATTCAAGGTTGGTGGTATACAAGTTAAATCCCATAGTCTTGATGTAGATTTATTCATGTGTGGTTGTGTTATTTCTTCCATAATTTTGTTAAATTGGTGCCTTTAGTAATATTCCGTAAAATGGTTGGCTAAATGATGAATAGGGCCCTCATGATCCCTGTGGGATGTGTTGAGGTTGATTAGACCAGATTAGGGCCTCCCATGGGGTGCACCAATGTTCCCAAACATGGAAATTATAAAGTTGAGCATGGAATTGACTTGTAATGTAGTAGATCCCATGATAAATATGTTTACATGCTAATTTGGTTTATATATATGAATTAATGTTAGATGTGCCTAATTGTTGTAATTTACATAATGTATTGTTTGGAAAATGAAAAAAAGGGTTAAATAGAATAAAGTGAATGTGCCAAATAACTTATGAGTTAGTAATTTAATTTTTTAAATAGTATAATTCATGTGAATTTATGAATTATGAGAAATGGATTAATGTATGGAAATTTTTGAATATGCTAAATGGGTTAAGGGTTGATGTTGTTTTATCTATTGAATAAAATATTAATTTTAAATGTTATGTGTGTGGGTTGTGAATGGTTTGTGATATGGTATATGTGGTAAGTGGATAAATAATAGTTTACACATGGCTTGGTGGTATAAGATAATTAACTGAGGCTCCTCCCATGGGTCGGGTTGGACTGAGGCTCTAAACCTACCCTTAGAATGCACGGGTTAGGGAGTCGAACTGGGGCTCTAGGCCCCTAACAGTTGAATTTGATGAGACTACCTAGAATGAGTCTTAAAGGTAAGTGTTTTGTAAATTTTTATCCCTAGTGAGTTAGGGAACTGTACTTATACCCTTATGCATGATAATTGGGAGGCTTAGTCCATTGTGTAAATGATTTAAAATTATAACCCATGGTTTTAGTGATGAAAATTTTTTAAGTGATGATATTGGAATGAATGATATAAATGGATAAAATGAATATTGTTAACTAATGGAACCTGAGTTGTATTTTTTTACCTTTTCATTTATTTAGTATTTGCATGAACTATATATTTAAACTGGATATTTTGTAGAAATCCTTGGTGGTGTCCTAATAAGTTGTACTCTCACCCTGCTTAGGCCGCTATTGGGTACCAAAAAAGATTTAATGGTTGTAGGTAAGGACAAGGGTAAAGGTCCTATGCTAGAAAGTTGAGTTGGGATTGCAATATGCATGGCTAAGGATCAAGACTTAGATTCAATACCCATTTTGGGGATGCTTTGGTTAGTTGTTATTTTGGGTATTTCATCACTTTCTCTACTGTTAGAATGACATGGAATATTTTTTGTTTGGTTTTGGTTTGTACCCAGTTTTGTAAACTATTGGTAATTCATGTTCTAGTTCATGTTCATTGTTTCATTTATTTCATATGGTATCTATTATGGATTACTATAGTAAAGAGATTATAGTCTCCCCTCATAACCTTTTTTACCCTCACTGCTAGTTGGAAACCTCCGAAGTATAGGGAGGTGTGCTTGAGGTCATGTGGAGACCCGGATTGGGGAACCAGTTGTGAGGAACCTAGGTCAGGGATGTTATAATCAAAGAATATGAAATAGGGATTAGAATCTTTAAAAATAAAACTATAATGCAATGATTTATTCATCTTCTATAATTCATAATATTGGCCATCAAAATGAGCACAAAAACATGAATTTTGAAAATATTTGAATTGTTTCTCTATTTATCTATTTTATAGATTATTTTCCATCCTAGTTCACTATATTTCTCTTTTAAATTTTTACATTATCATACCAAACTACAAAAGTATTCCTCTTGAATCTTGGCTATTAGATCATCACAAAAAAACTAACACATTTAAACTAGTTTCTTAGATGTCTCGTATTATAATAAAATTTCCCATGGTGTCACCACCAAAGACACATCTCTATAGCTAAAAATATCATATAAATTCATGAATTATGTTTATTTTCTACCTGAACTCACTTTTACCCCCCAAAAAATCACTAACCATTTTATTATTTGTTTAACTAGAACTCAATTTTAAAACACCATAAAAATCATCACAAAAAATAATATCTCACTTATTCATAATTTACTTTTTCCCTTTCACTATCATTGTATATTTTTTTAAATGCATATATTACCTTCACAAAAATGATAACACTCACTCTAACTTCTATTTTTTAATTTTAATTAAAAAATGGTTTAAATGACATGACAACCAACTACATGAATCTCAGTAATTAAATCTTAAAAATAGAACTAACTCGTTTAAACAACTATATTTTGTTTCATATTAAAGTTATCCTAGATGTAATGGAACTCTATTTTATACCACTAGATTTTTGTTGAGTAAAATGGACAAAGAATGACCAGATAAATCATTAAATAAACACTACTATAGATATTACCTTTAACGGTGCATAAAAAGGCCTTTAATAGTGCTAAAAAATCATTTTATACTCATAATTATTAAAGGGGTTCCCCATTATTAGTGATTTCATTAGAACTAATAACGGACACCCTTTATTAGTGCTAAATATAGCGGTGATAAAGTCCTAGCTTACTGTAGTGTGTTGTTTGTATAACAACACACCCAACAAAAACCTGTAACCTATGTATAAGAAACATATAATTTAGTTGAAATCAATTTACATCATGAATACAAAAAAAACACTATTATATACATTTCAAACAATGTTTTGTATAATTACATTCACAATTATCCACAAACATTTAAAAAAATTAATGTTTCATCTTTTAGCGTTTGCGGTCCCCTCTCAAAAAAGTCCATCCATGGTATAAGTTTATAAAAATATCACCTCAACCCTAGAAAAATAATTCACCTATATAAGAAAATAAATCTTATTTTAGTAATACTATAAAGAAATAAATTAAACATTAATATGAAAGAATACATTAATAAATTTTCAATTTTAAATAAAAAGACACACATGGAGTTATATCGGTCACACCATGCATTGTATTGATATGGGGTTGATTCATACACATCACAAATGAGTTATGGATCATTTAACTAAAGTATCAAAATAATTTGAATGTGTTTTCTTGGTTTTTAGTATGTTTCTTTTTCTTTTTACTAAAATTAATGTCAATTTTAAATAAAGACACACTTAGAGTTATACCGGTCACACCATGCATTAGATTGAGATGAGGCTGATTTCTACACATAAAAAATTACTTATGAATCATTTTCCTAAAGTAACAAAACAATCAGAATGTGTTTTCTTGCTTTTTAGTACATCACTTGTGTTTTTTTTACAAAAATATCATTTCAAACTGGAAACATGCACTTTCAGTCATACCGGTCACATCATGTGTCAGTTTGACATGAAATTTATTCCTACAAGTCAAAAATGTCTTAAGAATAATTTTCCTAAATTATCATGACAATCAAAGTTCATTTTTTTGGTTTTTAGTGAGTGACACACATTTTGAACTAAAATGTCAATTTTAAACTGATAGCAGACACTTTGAATCATACTGGTCACAACATGCATTGGATTGATGTGAGGTTGATTCTTACACATCAAAAATGACTCATGGATCTTTTTACTAAAGTATCAAAACAATACTATTTCATTTACTCGATTTTAGTATGTGACTTGTTCTTTTTACTAATATTAATGTGAATTTTAAATAAAAATACACACTTGGAGTCATATCAGTCACATCGTGCGTCAGATTGAAGTGTGATTGATTATTACACATCAAAAATGACTTATGGATAATTTTCTAAAATTATAAAAATAATACAAATATGTCGTATTGGTTTGCAATATGTCACTTGTTCTTTTTTCTAAAATTAATGTCAATTTTAAATAAAAATAGAAACTTTGAGTTATATCGGTCAAAATATGCATCGTATTGAGGTGTGGTTGATTCCTACACATCAAAAATAAATTATATACCATTTCTTAAAGTATAAAAACAATTCAAATGCATTTTATCAGTTTTTATTATTTTACTTGTTCTTTTTACTAAAATTAATGTCAATTTTAAATAAAAAGACACACCTAGAGTTATACCAGTCACACCATGCATCATATTGATGTGGGGATGATTTATAAACATTTTAAATGACTTGTGGATCATTTTTATAAAGTATCAAAACAATATAAACACATTTTCTTGGTTTTTAGTATGTCACTTGGGTTTTTTACTAAAATTAATGTTAATTTTAAATAAATATACATGCTTGGAATTATACCAGTCAAACAGTGTGTCATATTGATGTGAGAATAATTTCTAAACATCAAAAATGACTTATTTATGGTTTTTCCAAATTATAAAAAAAATATGAATTAATTTTATTGATTTTGAGTATGTCACTTGTGTTTTTTATTAAAATGTAATTTTAAACTAGAAACACATACTTTGAGTCATACTGATCACATCATGTGTTGGTTTAATGTGAGACTAATTCCTACATGTCAAAATTTAATTACAAACCATTTTCCTAAATTATAAAGATAATACGAGCATGTTTTCTTAGTTTTTATTTGGTGACACTTTTTAAACAAAAATGTCAATTTTAAACTGATAACAGACACTTTGAGTCATACCAAGAACATCGTGTATCAGATTGAGGTGAAGCTAATTCCTACACATCATAAATGACTTATGGATCATTTTAATAAATTATCAAAACAATACTAATGCGTTTTTTTGGTTTTGAGTATTTCACTTCTGTTTTTTACTAAAATTAATCTCAACTTTAAATAAAAAGACACACTTGGAGTCATACTGGTCACATAGTGTGTTGGATTGAGATGCGGCATATTACTACACATCCCAAATGACTTATGGATATTTTTTATAAGGTATCAAAACAATAAAGATTCATTTTATCAATTTTGAGTACATCACTTGTCTTTTTTACTAAAATTTCATTTTAAACTAGAAACACACACTTTGAGTTATACCGATCACATCGTGTGTCGGTTTATCATGAGACTGATTTTTACATGTCAAAAATGACTTATGAATTTTTTTACTTAATTATCAAGTCAATACAATTTCATTTGGTCAGTTTTAGTGAGTAACACTTTTTAAACTAAAATTTCAATTTTAAACTTATAACCAACACTTTGAGTCATACTGGGCACATTGTGTATCATATTGAGGTGCGACTAATTCATACATATCAAAAATGACTTATGAATCATTTTCTTAATGTATAAAAAAATATGAATTTTTTTATTAGTTTTGAGTATTTTAGTTTTCTTTTTTATTAAAATCAATATCAAATTTAAATAAAAAGACACACTTGGAGTCATAACAGTCACACTGTGTGTAAAACCCCCGGTTTTAAGTAAGTAACCCTCCATTTATTATTTTCAAGTATCTAAAGTGTTTGGGTGATGTTTTGGAGGTTTTGTAAAACTTTTGGAATATATTTGGGTATTTTCTATAGGTTCACATTTTGAGCATGGTTTTTGGAAACTATTCAACTCATATAGGAAACCATGCACAGTGAGACACGGGCTAAGGGGAAGGTGCATGGGTAGGCGCAAAGTTTGTCCAAACCATTTGGTTGCCTAGGTGAATTTGTTCAAAGTGGTACAATGGTCTTTTATAATGATGGAACATGTTTTTTCTAACTGTGTGGGCCAACCATGCGAGTTCCTCCTTGATATAGTGTTTGGCACATGGTTAGCACGGTTTTGCCTAACCATGTGACTAACCATGCACGGTTTAAAAACAAAACCCTAAAAAGGAGGATCTAGGCCAGGATTAAGTTTTAAACCCTCATTTTTTCTCTAAATCGAATCTAACTTTAGATTTTATCCTCCCAAAGGTTTTAGAATATTTCCCCATTGAATCGGAAGCGATCCGGAGGCATTTCTTAGTGCGTTGAAGCTCGATTCTCGAGATAATTCATCGTTTATGGTAGTTTTTCATGGTTTTTTTAGATATACTTTCCTCCCTATCTTGATTTCTTAGATATATCCTATTTCATATAGATATGAGTTTTTTTATTCCAATCATGGTTATATTTGTTTTTTTTTATGATTTTGGAAGAGATCTAAGGTGGGTTTTTGGAGATTCTTCCAGGTTTTGGGGGTGTTTTCACGCCATTCTTCGTTCTCACCCTAATTCCCAAGGTAGGTGGTTTTACTCTCGACTCATATTATTATAAATTGAAGGATTGGTTTCAAATTGGTTAAATTACTTAAATTTGATTGTGAAATTTGTTTTCAAATAATGGTAGAAACCCTCTTTAGTGATGGTTTGAGCATTTTATGGATTTTTAGTGAAATTGTGGAATTGTGGAAATTGGTTGAGCAATGTAATTTATTTTCTTGATTTTAAAATGTTGATTTTAAATTATATATTTTATATATTTTTGGTAAATGGTATAATTTATATGTTTTCAATAAAAGGATGGTTTTATTGAAATTTATTGAAATGGTTTATTTAAAAGGTTTTCAATAAAATAATGGTTTTATTGAAATGGTTTGAATTGGTTGGTTTGAAATGGTTTTGGTATACATGGGTTGTGTGATTTCATGATTTAAACATGACCCTAAATAATGGGTGTGTGCCATTGGGGTACAAAGGGATGTGGCCCTGAATAAGGGGCATGTGTCATTGGGACACAAGGAGATCGGCCACTTTGTGATGACTTAGTGTATGGATGATAAACCCGCTCAATAGCATGGAACTATCATAGAATCATGAATGTTTGGGTGTGTGGTGAATCATGAAATGGGTATTTCAAAAAGGAATGTGAAATGGATTAAAGTATTGTTTGGTTTCTTTTCCTTGGAAATATTTTGGTATGGAATTTGTTTTGGTATTAAAATGCTTGGATTTGATATAAACTTTTTCCAGTTGTTTTATATAAATTGTTTTATATAAATTTTCTAATACTTTCTATCCCAACGAAATGAGTTGGGAAGTCATTTAGGGAATTCCTACTAAGTTTCATTACTTACCACTGCTTTTGAACTTCGGTGCTTTTACAGATATCATTTACTATGACACAGAAAAAGTTAAAGTATCATACTTATTTTGTGGTGCATCGTGATACTTGGGCTATTTTGTGGGGTTGGAGCATGGAGCATGTTGGATCTTTGGAGTTATGTGGGTTTTCATTGAGTTTTTTTTATATTTTTGTTCTGCTTTGTACTTTAATGTTAGTTGTCTTCTAATGTGTAAATTTGTTGTAGTTTTGTTTTGATATCAATGGTATTATCATGATTTTTTTTACATTGTTACCATGAATCATGTAGTGGTTATTTTTTTATGTTGTGTTTGGTTATGTTGTTTTATCTTTAAAGGTAAAATCATCCAATATCTATTAATTAATCCCTTGACATTTATTTTCGGCCTTTGGTGCCTTAGAGATGTCTCTTAAGGAAAAGTAATTTTCTTCCTCCTTCTCAATCTAATGAGAAGGGGCGGGATGTTTCAAGTGGTATCATCTTGTTCGATCCTTGAATAAAAAGTGGTCATCAGTTTTGTCAGTCTTGGAGTTGAAATTATTTCTGGTTTATTCCTTGAGTTGGGATAGTAGAAAGGTGTAGGATTTTTGGGACTTGAAATATAGATCATAAAAAGATGTATCTAACCTTTTTATGCTGAACTTCAAGTTACCAGGTAGTTGGGCACATAAGTGTTTTGGAGACACATATAGGAGTGTTATCTTATTGTCATGGGTTTATCCAATGATATGAGAATTGCATGAATTTTAGAAATTACATCCCACTATGAGTGCATATTTCATTTTGAGTAATAATATATGATTTGGTCACAAAAGTTTTGATTTTTGAAAATTGTTAAAGTTGTTTTTAATGTGAGAGTTTTAACTGGCATGAAATAGTTATTTTGAAAATGGTAAGATTTTCAAAAGCATGGTGAAATTTTAAAAAAAGGTTGAATTTGAAAAAGATTAAATTTTGTAAAGAAATGTTTCAATAGTATGATGTGATAGAATTTGAAATTTTTAATTTCAGTTGCTAGAGAGTGAGACTTATGGCATTTGTAGAAAATGAAACCCGATAGGTGTCATAGAAACCAACCAGAGGAAGCTACTGAGAATGTGGTTGCACCTAAGCCACAGGTGAACCAAAAGCTGGTTCAGAGTATTTCCCAAGCTTTTCAATCTATGGATAGTGGGAATTTATGGGATGAACCAAGGAAAGTGGATCACTCTATCTAGTTCTGGAAGAAGAATCCACCCATATTTCTAGGTGATTTAGAACTAAAGAAGGTGGAGGTGTGGTTGAACATGATGAATTAAATTTTATATTTCCTTGGAACACCAGCAGAACTGAAAGTCAAGATAGATACATATATACTAGAGGATCATGCATGCCAATGGTGAGATTTAGCGGTTCAGGATAAATTAGACTAGGGCCTAGTATGAGAGGATTTTGAAGAATTTTTCAATAAAAAACTCTATCCTAATATGTTCAAGATCATAATAATGATATAATTATTAATATTGAAGTGTGAGAGCCTCATATTGACAAATTATACGGATAAATTTATGAATTTAGTCTACTTTACACCTGAAGTTTCTATTAGTGTTTCCTTGAAGGCATGCATATTTGAATCGAGACTGAGGCAGGAGATTCGCTCAAAGATTGATTTTATCTATATTAAGGATTATACATAGATGTTCAATAGAGTGATGGTGGAATAAAGGGACTTATCGGGAGCTATGGGTGGAGGGAGCATGTTGATACCTATGTAAAATAGTGGGAACTCTAATGCAAAGAGTAATATTAAGAGGGATGCCTATTTATAAGGTACATGATTGACTCAGAATCGGATAGCTAGATCGGTAAATATTTCTCTAAGACCTAAGATAAAATATGGATGTTTCCAATGTGGTTCATTTGGCCACATGAAGTGAGAGTGTACAACACCATTAAGAGAATGTCATAATTGTAATCAGATGGGGAATCTTCAGCACTATTATTGTAGTGATCCAAGGTTGGGTGTTTGGGACACTTCTCATATATCACAGACATCGTATGATTCAACTGGATGAGGGAAGCAGAATACATCTCATTAGTAGAATAGAGAAATACATTGTGATTCTAGGAATACCATGACTCCTCAATAGGGAAAATCTCAATAAGGCAATAAAGAACAAAGTGTCGTGAGCAAGTAATTATATAGAGCTAATCCAGTTATTATGGATGATCAATCTGGAACATCGATGGTGATAGGTACAATTATTTGGAATTCTACCATTATACAAGCTTTGTTTGATATAGGTGCATCCCATTCCTTTATTTATTCTTGTGATATTAATTTAATGAGTTTAAATATTGAGATGAGGCCCTCTATGTTGAAACCTAAAACTCCTCTTAGTAAAATAGAATATCGAGCCTTTATGTGTAGAGTATGTTGTATAACTATTGATGGATGTGAGTTGATATGATATTTCTCTATGCTTGAGATGGAGGTCTATTACATAATCCTGGGTATGGATTGGTTGAAAACGTTCAAGGATCACATTGACTATTATACTTGAAGGATCATTTTTTGACTGATGATTTCATTAAGAATCTCATTAAGGGAGACTATAGTGTAATGGAAGGTGCAACGGGATTGTTGGCACCAACAGTTGGAATGATCTTGTACTAGTTGGTAGTGTTGACTTTGGCATCAATGGAAGATATTGAGAATTATAGTTTTCCAATAGTTTTTTATCAGTTCCAGGATTTATTTCCTGAAAATTTCTCAGGGTTTCAACCCACAAGAGAAGTGGAGTTTATGATTTATCTCCTTCTAGGGACTAGTAAAATTTCCCTTTCATCATATCATATGAAACCAATATAATTAATGGATATGAAAGTGTAGTAGAAAGAGCTGGAAAGAAAAGGGTTCATTTGGATGAGTACACATCTGGGGGTAGTACTGATTTTTTTTTCAAAAAGACGGATGGAACTCTTTGGCTATGTGTGGATTGTAGTAAGCTTAATCAACTTATGATTAAGAATTTATGTCCAATTCCATGAATTGATGATCTATTTAATCAATTAATGGGAGATTAGTGTTTCTATAAGATTAACTTGTGATCAAGATATCATCAATTGTGGGTTCAGAAGAAGGATATTCCAAAAAATATCTTTTAGAAGTAGATATGTACACTAAGAATATGTATTAATGCCTTTTAGTCTCACTAATTCACTAGTGGTCTTTATAGAATTGATGAATATGATATTCTATAGATATTTGGATTCTTTTTTGGTGGTGTTTGTGGATGACATATTGGTGTATTCAAGGACAAGGGATGAGCATGACCAACACTTAGAGACGATGTTGGGAATCTTGAGAGATCATTGTTTGTATGCCAAATTATCAAAGTGTGATTTTTGGATACAAGATGTATGTTTCATTGTCCATGTAATCTATGAAAGAGGTGTTTCTGTGGATTTGAAAAATATAGTGGCTATTATCTCTTGTAAACCACCAAAGAATGTCTTCTAAATACATAGCTTCCTTAGCCTAAATGGTTATTACTGATGCTTTTTTCATTATTTTTTATGACTAGCCTCACTAATGAAATATTAAACAAGGAATAATTCTCCATTAAAATGGAATTATGAATTTCATATTTATTTTCAATATCTTAAATTTCACCTTACATCAGTACCTATCTTGATTTTACTAGAACCAGTAAAAGGGTACGTGGTTTATTGTGATGCTTTAGGATTAGGGTTGGGGTGTGTTCTCATGCAGGGAGATCATTTTGTTGCTTATGGATCAAGACAGTTATAGTTTCATGAGAATAATTACCCAAAAAACAATTTGGAGTTATCTATTGTAGTCCATGATTTAAAATCTTGGCATCAATACCTCTTTGGTGAGAAATTTATAGTGTTTATGAATCATAAGAGCTTGAAAAATATTTTCTCACAAAGAGATTTGAATCTGAGAAAAGGAATATGGATGGATTATCTTCAAATGTTTGTCTTTGGCTTGATGTATACACTAGGTAAAGGCAATTTGGTGGCAGATGCATTAAGTAGAAAGTCTTATGTTCAATTGGAAAAAGAGGCTTCAGATCAGTGGAAGTTGATGTCATTGATAGAAGACATGAACTTAGAATGTAAATACCAAGGTAATTTTGTGGTTTTCTTTCTAGTTTCATTTGTTCCTGATTTGGTGGAGATGGTTGAAGAGGAACATAAGTTCTATTATGAATGTGTTTCTATGAGGAAAAAACTAAATGTAAAGGAGATCATTGAGTGATTTAAGTTATATGTGAGTTTAGTGTTTTGGTATCAAAATTGGATGGTCGTACCTATGGATTTTTAGGAAAAACTTCTTCCTGCTTACCAATATTCAATATGGGTTGTCCATCTTGGAATACGGAAGATGTAAAAGGTGTTGAAAGAACATTTTTTGTGGGTTGGTGTGAAAAGTAAGTTAGTTGAGTTCATTTTGAGATGCTTATATTATCCGCAAATTAAGGCAGAGCATCAGCGAACAACAGGTATGTTGTAGTCTCTACCTATTACTATTTGGAAATGGATGAAGATAGATATAGATTTTGTAATAGGTCTCCCAATAATGGTTCAGAAACATGATTTCATATAGTTGATAGTGGATTGACTCACAAAGTTGTCACATTTAATCCCTATTTGTGAATCTCATATGGTAGGGGAATTGTCAAAATATATATCTGATAAGTGGTAAATAAAAATGGTGTACTAGTTTCAATAGTTTTAGATAGAGATATGAGGTTTACATTTCATTTCTATAAATCCTTATATAAATCGGTTGGAATTCAGTTTACTATGAGTATAGTGTATCATCTATAGATGGATGTCCAATCTTAAATGATGATAAAAATGTTGGAAGACATGTAATGGGATTGTGTAATGGATTTTGGTGGCTCATGGTAAGATCAGGTTCCATTGGTGGAGTTCTCATATAATAATAGTTATCAAGCCTCAATATATATAGACCATTTTGAAGCATTGTATGTGTGTCCTTGTAGTTCTCTACTTTTTGGGGTTGAAATAGGTGAGACTTCACTAATTGGACCAAACCTTGTCTAAGAAACAATGGATAAGATTCATTTGATCAAGAAACATATAGAGAAGAGTCAAAGTTTCCAAAAACCATATGTGGGTCATCTTCGTCAGTCATTTTCATTCAATGTGAGTGATAATGTGTTCTTTAGGATCTCTCCAAGGCTTGGGAATCATCATTTTGGGATGTAGGGTAAGTTATATCCTAGATGCATAGGCCCTTTTGAGATACTAGAATGAGTTGGAGTGGTAGTATATCAGTTAGCATTGTCACTATAGTTCAGTGTTGTGCATAATGTGTTTTATTTATCCTAGTTGAAAAAGTATTAGACTGATCCTAACCATGTGATTCGATGGGATCACATTGACCTAGATTCAGATGCTTCATTGGTGCATATTCCAGTGGGGATTGTGGATAGGTAAGAGAAATTCTTGCATGGGAAAAGCATCGTTCTAGTGAGGGTTTTGTAGAAACACGGTCAGATTCAAGAAGAGAATTGGGAGTGAGAGAAGGAAATGATCAAACAATGGCCCGAACTCTTTCTAGAAAATAGTGGTTTTCAACTTTCTGGGGATGGAAGGGACAATGGTGGGGAGAATTTAGCACCCCTGGTTTCAAGTAAGTAACCTTCCATTTATTATTTTAAAGTATATAAAGTTTTTGGGTGAAGTTTGGGAGGGTTGGGAAAACTTTTGGAATGTTTTTGGGGATTTTTTACATGTGAACAACTTGAGAAGGGTTTGTGGAAACCGTGAAACTCCTACAAAAAACCATGCACAGTGAAACAGGGGTTAAGGGGAAGGCGCACTAGTAGGCGTACGATTTGTCCAAACCGCGTGGTCAACTAGGTGAAACTATGAAAAGTGTAACAATGGGATTTTGTACAAATGGTGCACAATTTTTTTAATCATGTAGGACAACTGGGAAAGGGCCTCCTTGAGATAGTGTATGGTGCACGGTTAGTGCATGGTTTTTCCAAACTGTGTGACTAACCGTGCATGGTTTAAAAACAAGATCCTAAAAGAGTGGATTTGGGCCGGGATTAAGTTTTAACCCCTATTTTTTGCTTCAAATCGACTCTAAATTGATATTTTTTCCTCCAAAATGTTGTGTATGCTTTCCACATCGAATTAGAAGTGATCTTGAGGTGTTTATTAGTGCATCAAATCCCGATTGTTGTGGTAAGTAATCATTTATGGTAGTTTTTTATGGTTTTTCTCAGATCTAATTTCCTCCCTCTCTCATTTTCTTAGATATAGACTTATATAGATTGATATAAGATTTTTTATTCCAATAATGGTTATATTTGGCCTTTTTGATTACATGGTAAGAGATCTAAGATGGGTTTTTTGATATTTAACCCGGTTTTGTGGGTATTTTCATGTCATTCTTTGTTATCTCCATAATTCCTGAGGTAGGTGGATTCACTCTCAACTCATCTTCCTAGAACATGAAAGATTATATTCAAATTGGTTAAATTTATTAAAATTGATTATGAAATTTTTTGTGTAAAGCATGGTAGAAACCCTCTTTTGTGATGGTTTTAGGATTTTATGGATTTTTGGTGAAATTGTGGAATTGTGGAAAGTGGTTGTGAAATGTTCTTTTTTTTTATTGATTTTAAAATGTTGATTTCAAAATATATCTTTTCTGGTTTTTTGGTAAATGCTTTAATTGATATATTTTCAATAAAATGATGTTTTTATTTATTTGTATTAAAATGGTTTGTTTGAAAGGTTTTCAATAAAAGAACGATTTTATTGAAATGGTTTGAATTGGTTGGTTTGAAATGGTTTTGGAATACATTGGTTGTGTGGGTTCATTCTTTCAGTGTGACCCTAAATAAGGGGCGTGTGACATTAGGGTACAAAGGGATGTGACCTTGAATAAGGGGCTCGTGTCATTAGGGCATAAGAAGATTGGCCATTTGTGATGAATTAGTGGATGGACAAGAAGCTGCTCATGATCTTGGAACTATCAAAGAATAATGAATGTGTGGGTGTGTGGTGAATCATGGAATGGGTATGCAAAAAAGTAATGTGAAATGGTTTAAAGTATTATTTGGTTTCTTTTCCTTGGAAACTATTTTGGTATTAATAATTCTTGGATTTATATAAACTTTTTTAAATTGTTTTATATAAATTGTTTTATATAAATTTGATAACATGTTCTATTTGAGTGGTGTGATTAGGGAAGTCATTTGGGGAAAACCTATTGAGTTTCATCACTCACCCCTTATTTGGAACTTTGGTGCTTTTGCAGATATCATTTATCAGGACATAAGAAAAGGTAAAGTATCACACTTATTTAGTGGTTCATAATGATACTTGGGCTATTTTGTGGAGTTTGATCATGGATCATGTTGGAGATTTGGAGTTATTTAGGTTTTCGTTGATTTTAATTGGTTTTGCCTTCTGTTGTTTACTTTGATGTTAGTTATCTTCTATTGTGGCACTTTGTTGTAGTTTGGTTTTGATATCAATGGTAATATCATGAGTTGTTTTACATTATTATCATACATCATTTAGTGGTTATTTTTTTATGGAATGTTTGTTTAGGTTTTTTGATATTTAAAGGGAAAATCATCCCCCATATGTTAATGAATTCCCTAGAATTTATTTTCAGCCTTTGGTTTTTTACTAAAATTCCATTTTAAACTGGAAACACGCACATTGAGTCACATCAGTCACATCATGTGTCCTTTTTATGTGAGACTGGTTCTTACATGTTACAAATTAATTTTGACTCATTTTCCTAAATTATCAAGACAATCTGAGTGCATTTTCTAAGTTTTTAGTGAGTGAAACATTTTTAAACTAAAATATCAATTTTAAACTGATAACAAACATTATGAGTCATACTGGGAACAAATTTTATTAGATTGATGTGAAAATTATTCCTACACATAAAAAATTACATATGGATCATTTTCATAAAGTATAAAAACAATCTAAATTCATTTTCTCAATTTGAGTATGTCAATTGTTTTTTTTACTAAAATCAATGTCAACTATAAATAAAAATATGCACATTGAGTCATGATGGTTACCCCATGCTTCATATTTAGGTGAGGATTATTCATACACATATCAAATGATTTATGGATCATTTTCCTAAAGTATTACAACAATCATAATTCATTTTCTTGGTTTTGAGTACATCACTTGTCGTTTTTACTAAAATGTCATTTTAAACTGGAAACATATACTTTTAGTCATAATAGTCACACTGTATGCCATTTTAATGTGAGGTTAATTCCTACATGTCAAAAATGACTTATTAGTCATTTTCCTAAATTATCAAGATAATTCAAGAGTGTTTTCTTGGTTCTCAGTGAGTGACACATTTTAATGTAAAATGTCAATTTTAAACTGATAATGGAAACATTGAGTCATATTGGGCACATCGTGTATCAGATCGAGGTTCGAATAATTCATACATGTAAAAAATGACTTATGGATTTTTTTCATAAAGTATCAAAATAATCCAAATGTGTTTTCTTGGTTTTGATTATGTCAGTTGTCTTTTTCACTAAAATTAATGTCAATTTTAAATAAAAAGAAGCACTTGGAGTCATACCCATCACACTATGTCTTATATTGAGGTTTGGTTGATTTCTACACATCCCAAAGTCTCAAAAGAATATCAAATGTAAATTTTATCATACTTTAAATTGACTTTATTTGTCAAATTTCCAACACTGCATATTGATTCGATGTTTTTGCCTAAAAAATAAGCTAAGAATATCGACTCAATATAGAGTGTTTTAGTTTGGTAAATAAATCCAATAGAAATCATGGTAACATTGGAATAAAAGAACATGTCATTTATTTTTTTGCTTTTTGTAGATAGTTGAAAGAAAAATACAACTTTAAAAAAGATATGTGAAAAAAACTAAATAAGTATTAAATGAAAATTATAAGAAAATTCACTTAAATATAGTAGATAAAATGATGGAAAATTCTATTAAATAATTATTAGAAACTCACCTTTTCATGATGGTTATATAAATTCTTAACCCATTTTCTTGTTTTCATTATCTTAGTTGCAGTCTTGAATGAACTTGAGTAACTTCGAACAAACCACCCCAACTCAAATAAAAAAAATTACCTATATAAGAAAACAATTATTATGTCAGTAATACTAAAAATAAATAAATTAAACATAAATATGAAAAAATAAATTAATTATATTAATAATTATATTACTATAAAAACATCAATATTACCTCTGTGATTGAGAAGAGGCAACATCATTGCTCTTCTGAAAAATGTAGTGGAGGGAACTTGAAGGAAGGTGATAAATGCCAACACTTTAGGGGTGAAAATTTTTAGGGGGAGAAGAAGTTGGTGTAAGTTTTGGTGTATAAAGGCATGAAATATAGGGAAAAATATAAAATAAATAAAATCTATAACGAATAATTAAAATTAAATTAGTGTTTCATTATATAATTTTTTAGTAAAATAGAGAATGTATATCATAACATTACCTTTACATCTTCCCAAAGGGATTCTATTTTTATAGTCTGTTCTTCCATGGGATTGGTAACATCATATTATGAAGAATACATTGTCTACATGAGTATTCAAAAATTTAAATTAGATTATGTTAATATAGTAGATAATAGATAATATTATGAGGAAAACATAGTATTTTAAAAAACACTTTTACCTTCTCATTGAACTCTCAATTGAAGCCATGAAATCCAATCTATCACAAGCATGAGTAGCTTCGAACAAACCAAGAAAACTTGAATAGAGGAATCAACTTGTATAATAAAATAATTCTTATTCGAGTAATACTATAAATCAATTAATTAAACATAAATATGAAAAAATCCATTAGTTTTATGGAAGTCACATCATCATGACATATGTGTACATTCTTCCATCAGGTATATTGGCCATTCATTTCTAAAAAAATCTATATCATCTTGTGAATATAATAATTTTTTATAGTCATACTAGTACTAGAAAAATATAAATACACAAAGGATTAATAAATATTTTAAATAAAATAGTAATTATATTTTAAAATACCTCTTCAGGGATTCTAATTTTTTGATGGAATATGATCTCTCACATAAATTTAAAAACATAATAACCACAATAATTTTCCATTTTTTTGGATACTATAGAATTATTTAGAAAAATAAGTTATTTTTTGATGATTCCAAAGTATGACATATTATCATAAATTGGATTTCTTTCCTTAGTACCAAAAACATGCATCACTTCAGCTGCAAGTGTATCTCCACTATTTATCATGGTACTACCTTAATCATGTTCATTTTTATAAAATGTATAACCCTTAATTGCATAAACATTTTAATATAATACACACATGCTTGGTCCTCTAGCTATCCATCAAAGTTGTTCTGAAATTGAATCCATGTTTTCATCTATCTTCTTAAAAATATGGCCTTGAAACTATCCTATAAAATGTTAATTATGTGTATTTGATTTCTATCTTTCATCCCTTTATGGATTTAAATGACTAAGAATTTATTTTTGGGTTTCAAAATTAAGGGAAACTTATAAAATGTTATGAAAAATGTAAAGTTGGGCCTACTCTTGATCTGTAATATTGATTGTGACTACATCACTTCCAGAAATTCCTTCACTCACAAGCCATCCAATGTAACGATATTTCAGTAGACCAATGATTTCCACACTAAAAAAGGTAATTAGTACATAATTCAATGTCTTCCACAACAATATATCACTCTACAATATAACCCTATGTCCAAAATCTATTTTTGACATAACCATTAAAAATATTCATATACCATTCAATGGGGTATATCCATCTATAATGTATAAGTCCACGTATTAAAATCTCTCTCACTAAGTGAATCATCAAGTGGACCATCATATCAAATAATTCTGGTGGGAATAAAATTTCCAATTCACATAATATGATTAAAATTTCCTTTTCCATGGTTGGAAATTTCTTCGAGTCTATAACTTTACTATATATAGATTTGAAAAAGAAATATATCTTGGTTGATTTATGGCGGAAATTCTTGGAAAACATGCAACATAAATCTATAAGAATTTTATCATGCATCAAAACATGATAGTAATGTGATTTCAAAACCTTTAACTTTAAATCATTCATTAAAACAACATTATTAATATTCAATGAATGCCCCTTTGGAACCTTTACATAATTCAAGAAGTTGCAAAACTGATATCTCTCCTTTCTGGAAAGAGTATAAGCATCTAGAGGAAGAAAGGTTTGTTTTTCAACCTTCACTAGTGCCAACTCTTCCTATATTTCCATTTTAACCATGTCAAAACTAGACTTAATTCCATCCTTTGTTTTTTCTAAATGAATTTAGTAACGTGCCAATTACACTATCATATAATATTTTTTCAACATGAATAACATCAAGAAAATGTTTGTTGTACAAACAATTTTGGTATGGTAATTCAAAAAAATGATCTCTTTTTTCAATTGGTTTTTGTATGGTTTTTCAAAAATGGTTTACCAAAAGTAGGGTCCATATATTTTACTTTCTCAAACATTTAATCACCTGTTAATGGAGATGGTGTTGTATATTCTTCTGAACTTCCATAAAATGATGTTATCCAAGATTGGTACTTATGTCATCAGGGTAGAAATATGTGATGTCTGAGAAACACATTCTTAGACGAATGTTTTAACCTAATTTAATGTGTACCTTATTCATTAATGGGATACCCTTGAGTTCCTTTAATTTTATATCCTAAAAAAATTCCATAAGTAGGAAATTAATTTATCATTCCATACAACATGCATCTTAATGTGAAGTCTTCATTTCTATAAGCATCATATAATGTAACACCTCAATCCCACAATAATTTCAAATATTCAATCAATGGATACAAATAAACATCAATTTCATTACTCAGTTTTTTTGGTTATGATATAATCATAGATAACATAATATATTTTCATTTCATGCATAACCATGGTGGTAAGTTATAATTTACCAATATAAATGGCCATGTTCTATGAGTGTTATTTTGAAAACAAAAAAGGATTCACTCCATCTATAGAGAACACAATATGAAGGTTTCTCAGTTTGTTTCCAAATTTAGGATACTCATGATCAATTCTATTCTACTGAGGAGAGTCTACCGTGTGACAAAATTTAACATTTTTATTTCTTGTATCTTTGTGCCACATCAATTTCCTTGTAGTCTCCTCACTTCTATATAGGTTCATAAACATTGGAATGATTGGAAAGTACCATACAAATTTCATAGGGCCTGATTAATATTTATTGTATCAAAAGGCACTACACTTTTGGAATTCTTTAAGTGATTTTTGGTCCTTGTTAAATAGTATATATTCATTTGGGAAGACATGTATTCTTTCAGAGATCATACTCATTAAATTTTGCATTCATCTAGCACCATATGTTCTGCTATGGATCTCATTACCTTTTGGGAGTATATCATTTAAGAGAGAAAGTAGTTCAATAAAACTGGAATCACTCCATCAATTTCCTACTTTTAAATTATACAGCTTCAGTATGGCTAACAATGCTGTATATTTAGTTAAAACAACATACAATGGAATTTTTGAATAAATATTTAAATCCTCAAATAATTTTGGACAATCACAAAGTTCATCTTCAACTATCATTTTCATTTTCTAAATACGATCTTCATCATCATTAACACCTGTAATCACATCCTTGATATAGTTTTCTTCATTGTCTACACTTTTAATCATATTAGATGATCCATAAAATGTATTGTTATCCCAATCATTAGCTACATTCACTTTTTCCAGGTTTTTATTCAAACATTTATATCTTCGATTAGTTCTGTAACAGATCAAGTGTTCTTACAACTCCTTTGGACTAATTAGTCTTGAATAAAAATAGCATAAACACAGATAAAGGAGTTGATAAGGTTCATATGCATGATCTTTTGCAAACTTGATAAACTCTTTCACCCTATATTCGTACTCTTTTATCATATGATTGGAATCCATCCATTCTCTATTCATATCCATGCTATTTGATTCGGTGATATTAATGTTTAACAAAATAAATACACAAAAAGGGGACTTTTAAATAAGGGGAACCCAACATTTGAATGTTTCAAATAATTTCATAATTCTTTGAAGGAAATGGGTAGATGAATTTAAGAAAATAATTACTCCACTGGTGGTAGGTTTTATCCTCTAAATTCAACCAGAAGATATGGGGGATGAGTCTTAGCAACAAAATGAAATAATAATTATTTAGGAGATGAAGATGATGAGGATGATAGTTATTATTTCATTTTGTTTCATGAGAATCATCTTCTTTGAATCTAAAACCATAATAGAGTGAATATGTAGTTGTGGGGGATTCCCCAAATTTAAACCATGAAGGTGATGTTGGATACAAAGTAGGTTTAGGAGTTGCAATGGGGTTAAACATTAATTTCAACTTTTTCAGGAGTGAGTTCATGATGAATATCCTATAGGTTGGATAGATTTAGTTGATTTCCCTTTCCATTGTGTTATTATCAATCTATATTATGTAGAAGGTAAAGATAGTGCTAATTGAAGGATAAGGTTTCCAATGTTGGGTTATGGTCGACTAAGCTGGATCATTTGAATTAGGGATTTGCGTGAGTCTGATGAATTATAGGGAATGAAAAATGTTGCCTAGTGTTTTTGAATGGTTTCTAAGTTTAGGGAAGATGGATAATTGAGTAAACCTATCTTTATGCCAAAAAATGATAAGGTTTATTGGGCTATAAATTATTATTTGTGAATGATGATATGAATAATTTGACTATAGGTTGAAAACGAAAAGAGTAAAAGGAAGACAAAAGACTAACACATAGATTTTATAATTCTAGGATTTAAATACTTTTAAAAAAATATATTGAAAAATAAAATAGAGGCCAGTTGGAAGCATCTGGGAATCCACTTGAAGGCTGAATTAAAACTACATATGTGTTCATGTTCTTTAGGCTTGGATCTGATGCTAGTGCACATGGTAGTAGTGGAATTTCTAGAATTTTATTAGATTTGAGGTAGTGGATTTGAGTCGGTAGAGGCTTAACTACTAAAAAAATGGCTTTTAACAGTGCTACAATAGGCCTTTATCAATGCTAGAAAAGCGTTGATAATCAGAGCGTGGTTAAAAGTTCAAAGCTTTTAATAGTGCTTTTTTAGAATTGTTAAAGAGCCCTTTTACAGAGCTTTTTTTAGCACTGTTAAAGGGGGCCTTTAATAGTGTTTTTTTAGCACTGATAAAGGTGGTGGTGTTAAAGGGGGTAAAATTATGTTTTTCCAGACATCCATGAGCCCAACCCCATTATCAGTGCTTCCACGACACCTTTAATAGTTCTCCCACACCTTTATCAATACTTTTCACCCCACCACCCCTTTTATCAGTGCTCTGTAAATTTCCAACCTCATGTGTGCCTTCCTAAATTCGAACCCTCCACCTATCCTTTGAAAATAGAACGCCCTTACCACTACACCCTATTGTTTTTTTGTCTGTTAAAAGATATTTTTGTTTATTTATATATATACATTTACATATATGTTTTTTATACATATATATATATATATATATAATTGTTTTTAAATACATTTATACAATATATGTGTGTGTGATATATATATACTTATATCTATTTAAATATATTATATATTATATTCATTTATATATACAATAATATAATATAAATATATATCTGTTTATTAATACACACATATGTATATATATAAACATTATAAATATATTTGTATAGTGTAAAAAAAATTAGATATTCTTTTAAATACATTTTAAAATATGAATTGATTTATATATATTAGAATATACATTTTTACATAAATATGTTGATATATGTATTTATATGAGTGATTTATTATAAGAAAATATAAGAAAAAAAGCATACATTTAATGTTAAATAAAATTACATTGTGAAAATAATAAAATTTCAAAACCATAATATCAATATGAATGCAAAACATAGGAATAAATTCAGTAAAAAAAATAAATAATACCCCCTTAATCAAGGCTGAAAATCAATCGAATGTTACAAAATCGGGGGGAACCCCCACTAAAAACTCAATTTTGGTGGCCTTTTGAGTCTTTTTTTCCTCAAAAAATGTTATAGTGGTTTACATGTGTCACTAATGGTGTAGAGTTCATCATAGGCTTCGATTTGATATATGGTAGAGTCCAAATGGACACCCGGATCAAAATTTATGGTCGTTTGATATTTGAGTTATGATTTCAACTTATTTTAGATCTTTTATTTATTTTTTTATTTTTTATCTTCAAATTGATATTAAATGACTATTACTTGGTAATAATAAGAAAATTATTAATTAAAAGTATTTTATAATTATTTTATAATCCATTTTCACTAAATATCTTATATATATTAAGTGTAAATGCTTATTTACCTTATCTAAAACATATTTTAAAAAATATATATTATATTTATATCAATATATAATATATTTATATATTAATATATGATTTTTAATGCAATAATTTTGTTTGAAGTATACCATTATCAGCGCTACTAAAAAAACGCTTATGAGGGGGGTTTATCAGTGCTACTAAAAAAGCATCGATAAAGGTCCCCCTTTAACAATACTTTTTTAGCGCTGAAAAATAAGGTCTTTAACAGTGCTTTTGTCTAGTTCTGGATAACCTAGATTTTTAGTAGTGCTTTAAAATAAGGAACTGACTGACTGACACCAACTCATTCCTCACATTCCCTTAGGTTCGACCCACTATCACTATAATAGTGTGGTGTGGGTATATAAACAAATAATTTGTTAGTCCAATGACCTATCAGTCATTTAAAATTTAAATGTTTAAGATGGAAATTATGATGATATCAGAATAAAATTTTGATTATGTCGTTGAACATGAAATAGGGTGGTCACCTTCGAATAAAAATTTGAAATAGTATTTGGCTCAAGAATAATTTATGAGCATGATTTTCAAACCTTGTATGGTCAAGGAATGGGTAATGAAACTTTACAAAATCCAAACCATGATTAGTTATCCATGTGTGTTAACTATACAAGACAAAGTTATTGAACTTTATTTTTTACTATTCCAACTCACACAACATTCACCCAAGAAAAATGTTTCTCCTGAGGTTGATTTTCTATAATTACAATCTTCATTATAATCAGTATTAGTATAACCATGAAACTTCATCTCACTATTTCTTTTGTATAACAACCCATGTGAATTTGTTCCTTTTACATATCTCAGAATCCTCTTTGATTCCAACATATGTGATTATTTTAGATTGCTTTTATAGCTGGCAAACAAATTCACAGCATAGACAATATCAGGCCTTGAGGTTGTAAGGTAAATAAGACTTTCTATCAGCTTATGAAAGTCTTTCTAATTTACACCTATTCCAGATTCATATTTAATCAACTTTGTGCTTACTAAAATAAGAGTTGAAACTTCTTTGGATTCTGTCATCCCAAACTTTTTTAACAATTCCCTAGAATACTTTTCTTGAGATATGAAAATGTATTTTTCCTTTTGTTGAACTTGTAAATCAAGGAAGAAATTTAATTATCCCAACACTAATATTTCAAAATTCTTCTTCATCTATTCAGAAAATGTTTTACAAACATCTTCTCTATCTCTAGCAAAAATTATATCATTCACATAAACAATTACAATTAGAGCTCTGGAGTCAACATATTTCACATATAAGTTTCTATCAACTTTTCCTTTATAAAATTTCAATATTCTCAAACAATTTTCAAGTTTAGAATACCAATAATGTGGATCTTGTTTCATCCCATACAAATATTTCTTCAATTTACAAACTTTTTTTCATCCTCATCAAGTAGAAACCCACAAGGTTGTTCGATCTAAACTTCTTCCTCAATATCACCATTTAAGAAAGTTGACTTTACATCCATCTGCTAAACTTTTTAATTATTATGTGAGGCCACTAAAAGAAATATTCTGATAGTTTCTATCATTGAAATAGGGGAAAATGTTTTATCAAAATCCACACCTTCAACCTGTTCATATCCTTTACAAATAAGTCTTTCTTTGTTTCTTAAAACTTCTCCATGCTCATTCAATTTGTTTCTATAAACCCACTTGGTTTTAATAACATTTTTATTTGATGGTTGTGAAAAAACTTCCCATGTTTCATTCTTTTTAATCCAATATAACTCTTCATTCATATCATCTACCCATTATTTGTGTTGAATAGATTCTGAAACTGATTCTGGTTCAACTTTTGAGATAAGTGAAATCTGATTATCTAATATCAACTTTCTTCTTGTCTTAACCATAGGCTTCTGATTCCCAATAATGCTTTTGGATTCAACATGTTTTTGTAAGGTAGGAAATTTTAAAGTTTCTTTACCAACTAAAATTTCCTCAGCACGCGATTCTTCTGAGTCATGGTAAGGATGTTTTGAAATACTTTCACCATTGTTGGAATTATCCAGTTTATCCTCCTCAACATTCTTAAAAAAATTTGTTAAGTAAATTTGAATTTCAATTAACTTCACATCATATGGTTCCACCAACTTTTTAAAACATTTTTTCTAACATTTTTAACTTCTTCTATTTGGTGAATAACCCATAAAAGTTCCTTCCTCATCTTTCTCATCAAACTTTTCCAAATCCAGATTTTTTATTTTGAGAAAACATGGACTTCCAAAAACTTTTAAGTATTTCAATAAAGATTTTTTGTTATACCACATTTCATAAGGAGTTATGTTAGTTTCTAATGTCAATAATAATCTATTTTGAACATGTACAGTAGTATTAATATCTTCTCTATAATAGAATTTTTAAAGTTTGTATTTAGCTAGCATACTTCTTCCCATTTACACCAAGCTTCTATTATTTATTTCTACAACTCCATTTTTTTGTGGAGTATAAGGAGCACTATACTGATGTTTTATACCATTATTTCTTAGATAAGTTTCAAAAGTATTTCTTGTAAATTTATTACCATTATTTTTTATCAAATTCTTTATGGAAACCCCCATTTCTTTCTCAATATCCTTTTTGAAGAAGTTGAACATTTCAATAGCCTGTGACTTGTTCTTCATAAACATGATATTTTTCATTCAAGTGAAATCATCAATAAAAGTGATAAAGTATAAATCTCATTTTGTTTATTGATGTATCATCGGCCCACATAAATCAGAATGAATAAGCTCAAGTGGTCTGGTAGATTGAATATCAATTCTCTTATAACTTTTGTTAGTTATATTTCCTTTCTAGAAAGTAATAAAAACATCTTCTTCTATTCTTTTCAATTCTATAAAATTCTGAACAACGTCAAATTTAGTGATTTTATTCATGTTTTTCTATCCAAGGTGTCTAAGTCTTCAGTGCCACAATTTTTTTCCATCTTCAACACTCAAGTAATAGGAGTTGTTGAATTCTACTATTTGAAAGAGATTCCCACTGGTTCTTTCTCCTTTTCTAATGACTTTTCCATCTCTCACACTTTTGATGATACAAAAATATTTTCTAAAAAACACTTATTTTATATCATCACAAATTTAACTTACACTAAGTAAGTTATGTTTTATCCCATCAAAAAATAAAACTTCCTTATATTTTAACTTTTCGTCTTCAATCTCAGCCATTCTGATTCCTCTAATTTTTAAGAAACTATCGTTACCAAAGGTAACTGCTCCTCCATCATGACTTTCAACATGTTTCAAGGTTTTTATATCACCTTTCATATGTGAAGATAAACCACTATCAAGTATTAATTTTTTGTTCCTTTTACTTGCTTTCAAATTTGTTTCAACAACAAGAGCTCTCTCCTCAACTTTCTTATTTTCATATTTCATTTCCTTTATATCATAAGAAAATTGTTCTAGAAGGAGTTTCATGCATCTTTCAATATGATGACTATCTTGATAACATCTTCCAAAAACTTATTCCAGACATTCAAATTGATTTCTTATTGGAAACTTTCTAACATCTTGAGTATTTAATTTTTCATCTTTTTGTAAGTTAGGAAAGTTTCTCATTATAATTTCACTATTTCCTATACTTTTCTCAAACCTTCTTCTAGGTAAGAATAAGTTGTGCTAAAAATTATAAGCCTTGTGCCCATAGATTCAAAAACACCAGTAATAACCATAAAATCTTGATTTTATATTGAAATAAGATCTTTCTCTATTAAAACTTTTCTAAGGTTGGTAACTTCTTTCAGCTCTAACATACTTAGGATGTGGACCATATTTTCTTTTGAGTAAGTTTTCTAATTTTTTATATTTGATAGGTTTCTCAAATCCTTTTTCCACCCAATATTTCCCTAGTTTTTTCAAAACCTGAAATGTTAAAATAATCAGATGAAACATTATTTTTGGTAAGAGAATATTTCACCTAATTCTCATATTGAGCATTCTCAGCAACTTTAGAAGTATTAGATTTTACTTCTGAAGCTTTGTTGAAGTTTTCATTCATCTTACTCAAGGTTCTTTAAGACTCAAGAAGTTTTTATTGAAACCTGTTAAATTCTTATTCCTTATTTTATAGCTTCTTACTAAGATTTTCAATCATCTTTCCCTGTTCAACAATTCTAAGTTTGTAACTTAAAATATCCTCGATGTATTCTTCCTCCTACTTGATAACATATTTTATTAAATTAGAAACTTATTGAAAATATTTCTTCATAACTCTAATTTTTTTTCTTGAGATTTTTGTTTTGCTCAATACATGCAACAAGTTCTTTTCTGAGCTAATACTCTTTATAAGATTCTTCACCACCTTCTTCACTCTTTGAGGAATATTTTGTTTTCTTAACTTTTACAACGAATGTTCTGAATTTTTATGAACTTTAATATTCAGAATAATTGTTTTTGATTGATTTTAATTCAACTTTCTTACTCAAAATAATTCTTTTATTTCCAATAAACTTCTTCTTATATCTGTTAGAATACTTTTTTATCATTTTTTTACACTTCTTCCATCGAGGTTTTCCATCGAAATCATCTCGATATTATCCAACTTTATTTTTGGTAAAATTCATAGAAAAGTTTCTAATTCTACCACACTCAAAACATTTGATAGGAAGTTTACCTCCATACTTTTCTCTTACTATTTGATAGTTATTGGATATAAGAGACATGGTTTTTTCATTCAACTCATCATCCTCTTTATCTTCAGAGTCACAAGGATCAAAATCTTCAACATCTTAAATTTTCAACTTTCTCATAGCTTCAAAATCCATTACATCTTTCATATTCTTTTTAAACATTGGAGCTTTCCTCATTTCATAAGAAATAATAAATTTATGCAATTCATCAAGAGATAAATAATATTTATCTTCTAAAGAATAAATTCTAGAATCAAACTTATCCGGAAAGTCTCTCATAAGTTTCTTCATAATTTTAGAATCTTCTGAGACATCTCTAAATCCTCTGATATTGCAAACAATTTCATTTACTCTGGTGAAGTATTCATAAATTTTTTCTTCATCTCTCATTCTGATGTCTTTATACTTACTAAACCAGATTTTTAGCTTTGCTTTCTTAATTTTTTTATTCCCTTTGAAAACACTTTCCAGATTGTCTCACATACTTTTTGAAGTTTTGAGACCCATCACCTTTGGATAAACATTCTTTGATAAGGACATAAGGATTTCATTTTTATCTTTTCCATCGAATTCTATATTTCTCTTATCAATAAATGTCATAGGAGCATATTTCTCAATAGGAAGAAAACCAATAGTAGCAGCATCAATAACTTTAAGGCCAAGAGATAGTAGATTAGGAATCATCCTATTTTTCCATCCATAATAACTTTTTACATAAAATGTAGTAATTCCTCAATTGTTGATAGAATTGGTATTATCAATGATAAGGATTCAGCAAGGGAACCTACCCTCTGATACTAATTGAAGTTCTAAAGGATCAAATAACAACTGAGAAGGGGGGGTTGAATCAGTTGTTCACTTTTTATAAGTTTAAATTCTTTTCAAAACTTAACCCCTGAAACCTGTTAAGATTTATTTCATTATAAACTTTTAGTAAATACTCGGGCATGAAAAAGTAGGAAAGAAAGTAAAGTGAACAATATTTACAAGGTTTAGACTCAGTTTGAGAACCTACATCCTTTCCATAGCCACTCCTGTGGGTCTATAGAAATATAATATTAAAAATAAGTGAATACAACTTGTTCCAACTCCCGTTATACACCTTTTATCTCCCAATAGGAATGATTATACTGACTCCCAATAGTTTATAGTGTTTTCTTATAAAACAATTGATCCAAATAAAGGAATAAATACTTTGTCGAATTTGATCCATAATTACTCAATCTAAATCCTTAGTCTAATTTGGATGGATCTGATTCTCTCAATATAATAATGTTGGATCAAGTTCTCTGAATATGATAATTATGGATCTGACTCTTGGAATATGATAATAATGGATTTGATTCTCTGAATACAATAATGTTGGATCTGATTTTATTAGTATGATAGTGATAGATCTAATTCTCTCAAAACAATGATACTGGATCTGATTTTCTCAATACGATAATGTTGGATCTGATTCTCTCAAAAAATGATGATGGATCTATTTTTATGAAAACTATAAACTCACCCTCAATCTACAAAACTCAAGCTTTGATAGAATTATCAATTAAATTATTCTTCAATCAAATGAGAACTTTCACTTTTTAATTCTCCAACACTCCTCCTTTTGAGAATGTCTAAAAGTTGTGAATGAACAAATGATCGAAGGAAGTATTTATAGGCGACTCAGAAAACAAAGGTAGGAAAATTGAAAACTTTTCTTGCTTCCTGAAATCTCAAAATCTCTAAAAATCTCTTGCATTTAAAACTTTAACTTTGAATTCTTCAAAACTCCTTATATTTCTATGAGATTTATTCAAAATTGAAATTCAATTTTGACCACTTCAATTCATCATACCTTTCTCATATTATTATGATTTTTTTCTTTCTCAGCTTCATTACGATCTATTTTTTTCTAAACACATTAGGAAAATTTTCTTTCTCATCTCATTATCATCTATTTATTTCTCATCTCATTATTATTTATTTATTTCTTGTCTCATTACAATCTATTTCTTTCTCGATACGATTTTCCGAGTATGAAAATACCAGTACGAAAATCTGAATATGAAAGTATGAGTATGAAAATATCAGTACGATTTTCCCAGTATAAAAATCTCTATACAAAATTCTAAGTACGAAAATCCTAGTATAATTTCCCCAGTATGAAAATATCAATACGATTTTCCCAGTACAAAAATCCAAGTATGAAAATCTCAGTATGATTTTTCTCTTCCTCAGGCTCAGCAACATCTTTTTCTTTCTCAACTCATTATGATGTAATTCCCATTACGATGGAAATCACATTTTGTAACTATGAAATTATTCAACCTCTCCACCATTTCTTCAAAAGATTTTATCATGAAAGTCTTCATGATTTTTTAGAACTTCTTAATAAGAAAAGCATTGTCTGATTTTGTTTAGAAAGTATGAAAACTTTATAACTTTTGACTTTATTTTCTTATTTCAAAACTCTTCAGCAACTTTATTCTTTCTCTAATTATTTTGAATTCAATTATTTTCAATTTCATGTTGATGGACCTAAATATGATAAATATTCTAATCAACACCTTAATCTTCCTAAATCCATCTGTGTCTAATGCATCTCAATACGAAAACCTGGTTTCAGAAACTTATTTTTGGAAAATAACCTTATTATGATGGGTTGGGTCCAATTCCTAGAAAATAAAAACATTCTTTTACAAAGAAAGTTAGTTTTCAATAAATAAAAAACTTTGTTAAAACAAAACACCACAAAGGTTATTCACACCACCGACCTATCTATCATCTTCATAAGAGACGACATGTGTGGGAAAATCTCATATAGGGGTGAGTATATACATACCTAGTAGGACAACTCGAAAGTTTAAGGGGTGGTAGTAAGAGATACAATAGGAATAGATAAATGGTAAACATATCAACCCAAATCAATAAAGTAAATTGAATCAAAAAAATAAGGATATAAATATATATATGATCAAACCAAAGAAACCCAAATAAAGAGAAGGGTATCTCTATCTCACATCTCATCCCAGGAAAATATTTTCATCGGTTCTAGAATTCCATCATTGGTGCCCAGAATCTCACGCATCTACCTAGTAGAAAACATCCAATTCAAGATACACATTTCCATTATACCCCACAGTCGAGGGGAAAAATCTTTAAGTAAAGGACCCATTCCATATTATAATAGAAGGGTGCCACTCAGTAGATAGCTAGAGGAACTATGTCCTATCCAACAGGAGGGTGCCACTCAAGTAGTAGGTAGAGGACTCGTTCCTATCCTATTTGGAGAGTTCCACTTTAGTAGTCTGTAGAGGACCCATTCCCAACCTAGTTGGAGGGTGCCACTCTAGTAGTCGAGTAACCATGCCCTGATACTGCATGAGGGTTCCACTTGAATAGTAGATAGAGGACTCATTCCTAACCTGGCTAAAGGGTCCCACTCTCATAGTCGATAACCCATACCCTGTCTCCATAGGAGAGTGCCATTCAATGGATATTTAGAGGACCCATGACCTATCCCATTAGGAGGGTGCCAATATAGTAGTAGATAGAGGACTCATTACATATCTCGCAGGAGGGTTCCACTCTATATATTGGTATAGGACTCATTCCCATCCCAGCTAGAGGGTCCCACTATAAATCCCCTGGTGATCCTTACTAATCACCGTCGTTGTTGAGCATTGCCTAAAGAAGTGTCTCACTCGAAACATCTTGCATAATATCTAAAAATTCACTATGAATGCCACTATCATGTTCTACATGGAAAAACACTTAGTACAGGCTACTCATGATCCAAAATCTGAGTACAAACAAAGGATATATGAGAGGTTGAATTTTCCTTAAAAAGGGAATAAGGGGTACACAGTGTGTGAGGGGACCCATGTGGCATGTGGTCCTACTCCATCACCTGGTCGTGTCTCTATCAATACATGGTTAACTTCCCATGTAGGGATACATGGCGTGTAGAGGGTCTACATGGAGTGTTTGATCCACCTGGGGTCCTTCTCGTGCTCCTTGGTTGTGTCTGTGTACTTTGACACATGGCGTGCACCTGGTCGTATCTGTGTAATTCGGTACACGGCGTGTACCTGGATGTGTCCTCCCACATGGGGTCTTTCCTGTATTCTCCACTATATTTCATTTCCACTAGGGGAGTTATACACAGTGTGTAGGTGTACTACAAATCATTCCATATTTATATTTTTTTCCTAAACCCTAGTGTTTCAACCACTAGGGCTACACGTCATGTGTTCATCAAACTACACATCATGTCATTGGTTTTTTCACAGAAATATAGATTTTTTCTCGGGTGTTCGAGATCTATATTCTCTTCCACATATATCACCTCCAACCACCCAAAATCAGTGGATCTATGCTCTGGACAATAATTATGGCCCTCCGATGGCCAGGAAATCAGTTCTTGATACCTTGTTCACATCCCGCATGAACCCGCATGTAATCCATGCCATGAATCCTCCTCTAGTTTAGTATCTAATCACCCGAATGATCACCCAAAACCCTTAATCATTCCAAAACCATCCATGATTCATCATTACATTTGTCGCATGTGATTTCATTGCAAATTTGGGGGTCTGATCAGACTCGAACTTGTTTGGCAATGTCAAGCCATGGCCCCATAGCCCAATGGAGAAAAACACAAATAATGAGTGGGTGAAATAACCAATACAAAGGTTTTAACAATCGTTTTCCATACATTCTTTTCCTATGAGAAAAAATGGGGGTATCCAAGGTGAGAATGAAATAATAATCAAATAAACCGGTACATGGGCTCATTCTTTGGATAAATTCTAACATAGATCAAGGAAGCATTTGATTATGCTCAATAAATTTAATCAATAAGGTAATAAAACATGAATTTACAAGTCCTATCTAGTGATTGGATCATTCTTCATTGAAGAAAACCCTCTCCAATTATTGATATGGGTTTTTGTATTCACTGCGCTTCGATCTTCTTCGATTAGGAGCTTGTCATTGTTGGATGTCAATTCACCAATGACAGTGAAGAAGAATGTCTCTTGATCCTCCCAGGGTTTATTCAGCTAACCCTAGAGGATTTTCCATAATGTTTTATTTATAGGAATTCATATTAGGTTAATTTAATTAAATTAATTTAATTTAATTATTTATTTTAACTAAACGCACCCACCAACAGTCGTTATTTCTGAATGCCTCATACCGACCCATTTTAGGTCGCACCTAGGGTAAACATTACATTTCAGACTCAATTGTGATCTCAAATTTTTTATACAATCTTCTATTTAAGATTTATCTCATTTTCTTTAAGAAAATTTATGTGCACAATATAAAATATATTTAATATGTTTATAAAATTAATTTTGGGCACATAGAGCCTCAGAATCACACGTTGTATCATTGCCTAGTTCCAAAATATATATATATATATATATATATATTCCAAAGTCTTACAAGGTAAAAAAAAGGTCTCAAAATCATTTAATCCTTCAATATTTTTATCTCTAAAAAACAAAACTAAACAAACAGCTCAGGATACTAAGCCCACATCTAACTCTCCCATTCCCAAGAACTCTCCTACACATTCCCATGCTGCCACAACAGGAGAACCAAGGAGATGGTTTGTCCATACAGGGTCCTCTTATGACAATCCCTAATTTCCATCAGGTGCTCTTCAAAAGTGGTTTCATCCTTGATGTCTAGATCACCCCATTCAATAACATGTGTAGGGTCATGCACTTATCTCATAAACTATGAAACATGGAAGATGTCATGCACCCACTCCAATTTTTGGGGTAGGTCTAGGTGGTAATAAACCTTAACAAGCCTCAGTAATATCTCAAACGGCTAGATGAACTTCAAGGATAGATTTCCTCCCCAATTGAATCTCCACAATCTTTATTGTAGGAAGACTTTTAGGAAAATGTGCTCTCCCTAATCGAATTCTAAGGGCCTATGACGTCGATCTATGTAAGATTTTTACCTGCTCTGGGCTATCTTCATCCACTCATGGATGACCTAGACCTTCTCCATTGTCACCTTCACCAAATATAGACCCACAAGATATGCATCATCAATCTTTTTCCAACATAAGGGTGACATATGCAAGGTCTCCGTATAGGGCCTTGATATGTGTCATGTTGATAGTAGAGTGGTAGCTATTTTTTACAAAAAAAAATCTACCAAGGGAAAGTGATCCTCCCAACTCCAATTGAAGTATAAAATGCAATCCCTCAGCATATCCTCCAACACTTGGATAGTGCACTCAGTCTTTCCATCTGTATGGGGATGAAAGAATATACTCATCCTCATCTGGATCCCAAATGCCTCATACAAGACTCTCCAAAATAATGACATGAAATGTTCATCACGATCGAAGATAATAGTCAAGGGAACCCCATGAAAGAAAGAAATCTCTCATACATACATATTTTTCAAACTATCCATTGAACTCTTATACTTGATAGAAAGAAGGTGCTCTAGTTTCATTAGTCGGTCAACTATCACCCAGATGGAATCATGGCCCTTTGTTGTCCGTGGAATCCCTGTCACAAAATCCATGGATATGTCATCCCATTTCCACTCCGGGATCCCAAGGGACTATAAAAAACCTACCATAACCTGGTGCTTAGCCTTCACCTGGTGATAGGTTAGGCACCGTGAAATTAACTCAGTCACGCTCCACCTCATATTGGCACACCAAAACTTCCACTCAAGGTCTCTCTACATCTTCCCCAAACCGGGATGTACAGCCAAAGGAGATGGGTCAAACACTCACATCACCTCCTCCTACATCAAGGCTGGGACCACCATCCATCCATGGAAAAGGATGATGTAATTTCCTACTTCATAATATCCATTTAGAGAATCTCATATAGATATCTAGTCATGAAAAACCTCACAGTCGATGTCTCCCAACTGAGACTCTCTCACATGCTGAAGGAGCGAAGGATTCAACACCATCGATTGAAGAAAAATTGCACCCTCCTGCTCAATTAGGGTAAGTTGTAAGTAATCTAACTTCTCAAAATCCTCATGCACTAAATGATCCTAAGACTTTATGATAAGGGAATATACTATTGAATTTTACTTCCTTAAATTATAGACTATCTTGAAATCATAGTCTTGTAGGAACTCTAACTAGAATCGTTGTCTTAGGTTCAAGTCTCTCTATGTGAAGACATACCTGGGGGAATCACTAGGTCGATGGATAAACCATGATTAGAAATGAAATTTCTAAAGAAGTGAACCTCATGAATCTAGAACCAACACTTAGAGATCTTACTATAAATATGGTTCTCCTGAAGAAAATCAAGGATCATCCTCAAGTGCTTGGCATGCTCCTCCTCTGATGTGGAGTAGATGAGAATGTCATTGATGAAGACAACCACAAATTGTTCTAAGTACAGCTGGAAAATATGGTCCATCTAATACATAAACATAGTAGAGTAATTTTCCACACCAAAGGGCATCACTAGGAACTCATAGTGTCCGTAGTGATATAGGAATTCCAACTTTAGAATATTATCCTCAAAAACTCTCAACTGGTGGTAGTCAGATCAGATATTGATCTTTGAGAACCATCTTGCACCTCAAAATTGGTCAAAGTGGTCGTCAATCCTCAGTAAGGGGTACTTTTTCTTTATCTTGGCCTAGTTAGGGTGATGGTAATCCATGTAAAGTCATAATCTCTCATCATTATTTTTCACGAACAACACTGGAGCTGCCTAGGGGATACACTGGGTCTGATGAAACCCTTATCTTGAAGGCCCTCTAACTACAAACATAACTCCCATATCTCATTAGGGGCTATATGATATTCTATATAATATATTAAAGTAGTATAGGGATGAAAGTTAATACAAAACACCATCTACCGCCTCAGAGGTAGTCCCAGAACGTCCTTAGGAAAGACATCCATAAAATTCTCCATGACTAAATGAATCCAAATGCTTGAAGAGCCTTTTACAATAAAAACTAAACTCACCAACTTATGAGTGATGGGATATTTCCTAATTCTCATAGAACCCACTCATATCTCCATGAGATCTCTCTCGCTCGTATAGGAGAATCTCGTCCCATTAGTGCGATGGTATCAAACTCGTCTGTGGTGACAGTAAATCTAGGATCAGACCATGGAAAAACAATCCATACCCAATATGATGTAATAGGGCTCCATTGTAATGAACAAAAGGTCCCATGTAAACTGTAACACCCCAAGATTCCACGGTACGCTTCTCTTTGAATAATGCGATAGCATGTGTTGTACGCAACTTCGAGTTCTAACACACACCACAACCAATCAAACTAGCCATTATGAATAGTAATACCCACTTTTTGAAATTTTATACATTTAATCTTTCAAAATGGACTTTATTTTTGGATTCAGAATATCGAAATTAGCTTAGGGTAAATTTTTGGAACTTTTCGGATAACTTTCATATTTTGATGAATAGTGAAAATTACTAAATTTTAATTAAAAACAACTTTTTTAATCGAAATAATTAATAGTGATAAATTATGAATTTGAGTGATTTTAGAGTATAATTAGATTATATTTTTACCATTTAATCCAATTTTTTCTATTGGACATAATTTCACATTTAAACTGGACATAAGCAAGTGCCAATCTTTTGATAGTTATTATCTCTTAAAAACACGTTTTTTATTTTAACAACGGAAATTAATTTTAAATTAATTTCTGCCACTTTTGTGTTTTGAATTTATAAAAATTGATTCCATATTTAGAATCACAAGTTATAAATTGTGTAAATAGGTAACTTTTATTTTTATACATTTTGAATAATTACTTCGATAAATATTTTATTTACCATGGTTAAAGGGTAAATCCGGTAAATAAGGGTAAAACAATAATATTATAATAATACTAAATTACCTTAAAATGTGTCCTAACCCTATTGGTTGATACATGTATGACCATGGGTATCTTTTGGTCTATTTTGGGACCCCATGGATCCACTTGTAAGTGATAATGACACTTTATATTAATTAAGTTAAAGTAAATACAAAAATGACATAAGCATATATCTTTTAGCAAAACAATTTTTACATAGGGTTATATATATTATATTTTAGACTATAAATATTTATTAGAAATATAAAACGATTCCCTACATAATTTTATTTTATTTATAATTTTTATACATTGAATAATTAAATTTATTTATGACACAATAATGATGCAGTATTTTCCTTATTAATGAAAGAATCAAATAATTAGTATTATAAATGTTAAAATAAATATAATTTGAAAGTTTTGATGACATTAAAAAATTTTATTGGTTAATATTTCATTTTATGATTTCTTAAATGAATTTGGTTTGAATTAATAAAGTTGTTAAGACTTTAACAAAAATCAATTATTAAATAGTGTCAAAATTGACATAAAGGAGTTTTTAAAACAAATATTATATTATTAATTGATATTCTATTCCTAAAAATCTAAGGTTCGGCCAAAGAACTTATATAATTATATTTGTATTATTAATGGACCAATTGGGGGTCTCTTGGAAGTTTATAGTAATTTTATTGACTATATAATATAAAAATACAAAGACACATAGTAAATGTCAAACTATTTAACTAAGAGTTAAATCAAAAAGATAAAGTTAATATAGTGACCCAAACCTATATAAAACCTATTTTTTGAGTTTTTTTCGACCTATAACCACCTTAAAATTTAAATAATCCACTTTTTAGCCATTATAAACTGAATATTAATTTATTATAAAATAATATTTCTAGCTTTTCCTAAGGTGCCCCTCACCCCTCTTATAAAAGGGAACTCCCCCTTCTCTCAAATTTATACCTTCAAGGCCTTTTGGGTCGGCCAAAACCTAACCTAATATTCTCTCAACTTCCCTAAATTAAACCTATAGGACTTATTTTGATCATAAATCCAACCTAAGGAGCCCTTTTGATCAAATCAAAAGGAAGAACCCGAAGAAGAGGTAATAATTTCGCCACCCTCTTTCAAGTTTCTTTCTTCTTACACTTATTCTTTATTTGTTATTTCCATTATAAAATAATAAATCCAGTATCTTATATATACTGTGATGTTATTATAAATATGGTACAACCATATTCATTATTATATCCATCCTTTTAATGACATGTCACCATACGTGCGTGCGTACGGCTTACCGTCTCCACGTCGTGGTGTAATTGTTATTCAATACATTATTATTTGGATGGATATAATAATGATGTTTAATTAATTAAAATAATAAATATAACATGATAATGATTCTGTATATATGATACACCATCCAATTATATATTATTTTAATATCAAAATAATGATATTGTCGCTCGTGCGTACGTACGGACTATCGTCTCCACGAACACAATGAGATTCATTCCCCATCGTATCCATTCAAGAATAATTTTCATTTGATGATTAAAAAAAATGTTTAAGGACTTGATATCATTCTGGATATGAATAAGATACAACCTATGGATGAAAAATACGGTTTATTTAACAAAACATATAAAAGAAAACGAGTAAGTGAACACCCAAAACAACGATAATACTAAAATATTATTAACAAAGAAATATTAAAAGATCATATATGATATCATATTTATGTATATGATTATTGTATAATTTAATAACAATTATTTAACTATTATATAGGAGGTTAACCTACCCTCGACCAAGGAAAAGTACAAGGTAAGGGGTTTTCATCTCACTCCTTATTCCTGTGAGATTCATGCCATATTGCCACTATTACCTTTTGTGTGGTGTATATACTGCCCATAATTATATTATTTGTGTAATAAAATTTAATTTATATGTATTTACATATTCATTGTATGATACCTCTTTCATGGGGTGTATGTTTCGTAAGTTACCAAATTGGTAAGGGTTTATTTCACAGTCTCTTTATTATCCGAGGTTGTTTTTACGTAAGTATATACTGGGACATATTTATTATCCATGTCCATGTTTTATGAAAGAGTTTTCAAAGGGATTATTTTAAGGGACTTTTTTTTAATAAAACATCATTTCAAATGTTTTAAATATTTATTCTTCTAAATCTTTCTCATTAATACCCATGTCTTCAAAATGGTTTTTAAGGATTTATTTATATGGACATGAATGTTTTTAAAATGTTAATTCCTTTCAAAAGTTTCAAAGTGGTATGGGACACTTTGATTAAAAAAATGTCTTTAATGTCTTCTTTTCTAAATTGTGTGACTTTTAAATGTTTTCAAGAAAAATGGATATTTCTCTCAAAGAGTTTTACAAATCATTTTTATCTATATCAACATCCTTTGATGGATTTTAAACTTGTTTGAAGTTGATTTATTATGATAAAAATATTCCCTATTGTATTTAAGGTTTTGTGATATGTTTGACTGTGGATGTGTTATTTTTATACCATTCATGGTTTAGGGATAAAGTATTGACATTTCATATGCTAGTTTTAATACGAATGTTTATGTTATGTTTAAACCTTTTCATATGAGGAATGCATTGGACTTAGTAAGTGATGGGTGGAGCCCGCTATAGCTCCTCAATGCATTGGTAGGTCTCATAAGACAAACTAGTGTCTTGGCACAAGGCCTTGACAAAATCTTATTTTTAGTCTTGGAACAAGGCCTTGACTATGTGGTTATGATAGTCTGGCATTATGCATTCCATCATTATGAAAGTGGTTAGTGATATTGCATATTATTATTCGACTAGTAGAATATCCATGTGAATAAGTAAATGGCATGACTTCATTTTATTTTTGTCATATTATGCTGAAGTTCAAGTTTAAAAGGCTTTTGTTTTAGTTATACATTGCCTTAAATGTTTATGCTTATTTATGAAAGTTTCCGTTGTATTGTTATCCTTACTAAGCATCTGAGCGCACCCCTTTCTATGTTTTATTGTGATTGATATGCAGGGTTAAGCCAAAAAGTGTTTTATTTTTCCCAGGATTCCAAGAAGTGTATTGTGATTGATATTCAGGTTTAAGCCAAGGGAATAATGGCATTCGTGAAGGATTATTTATGTTGTTTTGTATGTTATGAGGTGTAATGTAACATTCATGTATGTAATCTATTTTCCAAGACTGCTAAACCGATCGGTCCTTTGGGAATTGATTCCTTGTAATCATGCCAATGTATTAAAATAATGCACCGACTTTGGGTAACTGGGGCCAGGGCGTTACATAAACATCTCTCTACCAATAGATAGCTTGCACTTTTGGTAGATAAATGATATAGAATAAGTGTTCCTTATAGGAACCTTAAGACAAAGATATTGGGATAATACCTCAATTAGGAGCTCCAACTCTCACAACAGAAGTATATATATTAAGTAATGACTCACACCTATGTCTAATAATACTGTTCTAAGAGTAGAATAAACATATATCATTCCTTTAATCATCTCATGTGTCGCTGGGTCATATGGATCCATCGTCTGCAACTGTCTGCGGCCCCGACCACTAGCTCCCTCATCCTGACATGGGTCGTCTGGTGGTGGTGGGAGGAGGATCTCATAACATCATCCACCACCCATATCTCCTCCTCATGTTACTCCACATACTCCTCTTCTAGCTCTCCCTCTCTGGGGGCCACCCTACCCTCTCATGGGATACCCCTGATCACGACATTGCATATATCATGGTGGTCCATCAACTATATTTATATGCTTCTTAGCATGTATGGTCAAGCATTCATTCACCAGTTGACCTCACTTGTTACAAGTATAGAACAACCCCTCTCTAGGATTCCCTATTTCTCTGTGTTTTCCCTGACCACATGCCCGAGCCTGATCCTGATAAGACCTCATGTGTTGAGATCTTATACTAGCATCTAATAGCTATTGTAGATGACCCAGTCATGTGATTCCCACTGCTAGCTCTGTCCACCTAGTGTCCCTATAATAGGAATCTCTCTATCACTAGTGTCTGATCCAACACCCCAACATAGGTGGGAATGTACAAGGGTACCACACTCACACAGATCTCTCTGTGGAGTCCGTGCTCAAACTTTCGTGCTTGGAAGTGGCCATCCTGGATCGTGTCTAGGGAGTACCGCATAAGGTATGTGAACCTCACAACGTACTCAGTCACTATCATCCCTCCCTTTTTTAGTTTTAGAATATCCTAAATATAAATAGAGTGCAAGAAGGAGGGGTAATACTTCTCATGGAACAACTGTTGGAAGTCAACCCATGAGAGTGTCAATTCATCATGAATCTAGGTAATAAGACTCCACCAACACCCAATTGCTATGTGTAAAAGGCTAGCTGCCAGTGCAAACACCTAATCCATTGATATCTGGATCAACCTAAAAAAATAAACCATCGACACTAGTCAATCCTCCACTGCCTAAGGATCTGGCTCACCACATAACCTCAGCGGTCTTTAGTGCTGAAACTCATAGAGTGCATTAAGCCTGCATGCATCCTCAGCCTACTATGTTGATATGATCTGCTTCTTAATAGGTGGGGGTGATGTTACCAATCTACTTGGAGGAAGGATCTCATAGGATGGACCCTAAACTGAGGCCTCATCACTCATTGAATCATCATCATGACCTAGAACTAGTATCCTTGATGACTGTCATCGCAAAGGCATCCTAAAATTTTAATCAAGATGTACCAAGTTTAGAAAAAAACATATATATTTATATATATAATAAGGAGTTGAATAAAAAAGGATTTTCAAAGACTCAATCCTATATGATGCATGGACCATTGATCTTTGCAACCAATGTCTTGGTATGTCGAGTCGACAAGCAGGTAATCAAGGTCTTAGTGAATGGATATGTCAGTTGTCACACCAATACTGGAATATCTAGATTGAGAGACACAATCAAGACACTTTTATATTGTTTCCCTAAATCCCAACCAAATACTCATAAGGGGCTACACCAAAAATTGTCCGAAGGAATGAACAGTTCTGATACCAATCTGTCACAAACCAGCCCAATGGGGCTCGATCTGCAACTACCCCAAGCATATAATGTCTCATATTTTCTATGTATTATTTTTAAATATTATATGGATTAATTTAAAGACCAGGAACTAAGACAGAATGTGATTCCAAGACCTGGTGTTCCCAAAATAAATGTTTGAAATATATTAAAATATTAAATAGCACACGCACATGGTTTTACTAAAAAAGTGGAATAACTTCTGATCAGAAATACAAGGTCACCATTGAGTTCATAATGACGGTTTTATCCTAGGCATGACCTAACATTGGTTGACACGGGTTGGTTGTGGAAAAGTCATCATAGACGTTTAAATGAATAAAATAAATTAAGAAAATTTATTTTATTTCAGTTGTTGACACGGTAAGGTGGTTTATCTTTAAATAAACTTTTTTTTCAGAAATCTAGGGTTATCCTCATAACCCTATAATTATCTAAAGACATTAGAGATAGAACCTCTAGAGGATCCTTCCAATGAATGATGACGAACCCTTGGATCGACGATCGACGCACACCAATCTTCACCGATCTTGCCAACGACGATGACGTGGTGACCTTTCTTTGTCAGTGAACAATCTAAATTTAGGTGGGGTGTTTGATTTAATTTTTTTATTCCTTGTTCTTGATTCCTACGATGAACACAAACCAATCCACGAACAGGTTGATCTGTGGTTCGATCGTATTTTCGGGATGGGATTATTTTTGTGGGATTTATCAGGAGTTTAATCTTGAATTTAATTTTGATTCATTTATCGTTCTATTGGTTACGAACCAAGATCGACATTAACATTGATCTAGGTTCATCCCTCTCGATTGGTTTGTGATTTTCTCCCCTAGTTCATGCGTTCTTCGTCACACATTCTTTGTTCTTCCTCGTGGTTTGGAACCCTTTGTGAACAATCAATCATTGTACCTTTTATTCTTATCTCAATGATCCAAAACTGTAGATCCAACATCAGTATGACTCGACGGAGGTACGACGGTGGTTTTGGAAGAATATCAAACGATGGTGGGTGTCGATTTTGCATTCTTCGGTGGTAACAAAGAATGGTTAAGATTTCATTTTCTGAGCCGATTGAAGGTCTAAATATCATTGATTCGGTGTTAGGGTGGTGAAATAACCTTGGATATGAAGTTCTGAGGTGAATTGAACACCTGAATGGGATTTGGAAGATCGATGGCACAAGTAAGAGGGAGAAGAAGGGTTTCTGGAAAAACTTGATCCACACAGCGTGTAGTCCCAGACTGCATGGCATGTCCTCCTTAAATGGACTCGACATGTACATGGGAAGTACACAGACATGGGGTGAAGTACATAGGTTTTCTACATGGAATGTACTCCCCCACACAGCTATAATTGGACCAAGTACATGGGTTACCCCGTGTACTGGTACACGAACAGGGACACACAGGTTAACATCATGTACTGGCACACGACCTAAGTATACAGGTAGACCCTAGATGCAAGGATACATTATGTAACCCCTTCTACATGTTGTGTATCCCTATTTTACATGACACAGTTAGAAGACATGGGTCATTGTACATGGGTAGTACCCAGGGTCAAGGGACATGGCGTGTGACCCTACTACACATCGTGTACCCCTTTCTACATGGCTTGATTCTCTTATCCTCTGTATCTTGGATGAGTTTAGTTAGGGTTTTTTCCCCTTATTGTTTCCCTAAAGGTTGTTATGAATCATTTCCTACTCCTAGGACTATGATCCTTTCAGCAGGACTTCCTGGATAGAGTTGTTGGAATATCCCTAAGAGGCCTAGAGTGGGATCCTCTATGCATCTCTGTGCCCTAGGTAGAGTTCTTAGTATCGATGTGACCAACACTATGGGGGAGCTGATCTTATACATAGAAGGTTAATATATATTGAGTTGTTGGTATCACCCCATGGCTCTAGTTGTGATCCTCATTTTTGTATCATATCCTTTTCAGATCTATCATCATGTATCTTTCTCATGAAAGTTCTTGACGAGCAGTACCTCTCGGATGGACGTCATCAGTGCTATCAGACTTAGGAGTGTGTTATCCCATATGAGTGGTTCGTGGAATCTTAAAATCTGAATTCCTATGGGTGGTATATAGTGGTTGTGACTTACCTCTATAATACGTGTCTTGGTTTGAGTATATTTTGGATATTCTTGTTATATGTGTTGTAAACATATACATGTGTAGAGATGACTGCACTTTACTTTGTTGTATTGCTTTTTAGTTTCGAGGTGTCCTACTGAGTATTGTTATACTCACTCCTGCATGGGATTTTCCTGCACATGTCATGTCTTGTGTATATGATCGACCTTTTGATGGAGTCCTAGGTGGACCAAGGCCAAACGGTACTTAGTGAGACCGAATAGACCGAGGTGTGTTCTGTAGCTTTCAAACAACACTCTCGGTACCTTTTTCTTACAGGTTGGACTTGTGTTACAGGATCTTTGTGGTGGGCTTGTATTTGGCACCATTTACTTTATTTAATTCCTATCGTACTCTAGTTTTCAGATATAATTGTATGCACTCAATGGTTACTTAGTGTTTTTTTACATTTTAGCATTTTATGGGCTTGGAGATGTGTGTGTGTGCGTAAAGGTACATAGGAAATTCCCCCCATGTTAGTGATATTCCTACTCAGTGCTAGTCACCATCCCTTGGCCTATTGGAGGCGGGCTTAGGGAGTCGCGACACAGGACCCACTGGGATGGGTCATGATAGAGTGGTGTCAAAGGGAGGTTCTACCTTAGGACTGGGAGTCTGTGAGATTGTTTTGGGGAAACAGTGTTAAGTATCTTGAATTCGGCTTTCAGGACAGAGACCCTAGTGTTAGTGTGGTAATCGACATATCAATACATCAGTACTCTGATAAACTACTTTTTAACTCGGTACATGATAACATTGGTTGTATGGAAAACAATGGTACATGCATCATATAGGAATGGGTTGCATTTCCATGTCCTTCTTGATTCAGCTCTATAGATATACTTATTGATTGTGGTACATCTTTGTAGGACCCCGGGACACCCTAAGAGGGGAGGGGTGAATCGGGGTGTTAACTTTTTCTTTTAAAACCAAGGATCTTGTTCCCACAGTGGTAGGAACTCGTTAAACCTATAAGACTGATGGGAACATAAACAACCACAAGAAAAGAGACCACACAACACTTTTACTTGGTTCACCACTAAGAGATACGTCCAAGGAGCATATGTCGATAGGTTACTGGTCGTACCTAATTCCACTAAACTTTACTAGTTGTGGATTAAAAAGTTCAAGTACAGTCACTCTGTACCAGGCACACTGCCTTTACAAAAGTTCAGGGATAGCTCACTGCATCCCTCGGGTCACTCCTGTTGACTCCCCCTGGCTCACTACCTTTAGTGAAGTCACACTCAGTTTATAGACGTGAAGTTATCTTTAATAGATTTACATTTAAGTCTTTGCCTCTGCTCAGCACGAGACTCTGTTTGCAATGAAGTCCTAAATTGATGCACTTGAAATCACTGAACCACTTAACCGGATATTCAGAACATGCAAACAGGTTACAATGATGATTGCATGCAACACCTACCCTTTGCGTGCAAGATCTCATTTTTGCGTGTAATATTTACTTTTCATGTGGAAAATATTTTTTGCAACAACCCCCTTTACACGCAACCTTCACTTTTACGCGCATACTCTACTTTTACGCATAGCCTCAACTTTTACGCGCAACTTCGACTTTTTCGCGCAACGTCAACTTTTACACGCAGCATCTACGTTTTCGTGCAACATAAACCTTTTTGTGCAACTCCCTTTTCATGCAAGATTTACTCGCATCGGAACTCAGATCCTTTATATGTCTTCAACCATACCGAATGAGGGGAGTCACCTCTTATTTATAGGCATCATCAACCCCCGCGCGCAAAACCCGTCGTGTCACGCAAAACTCTCATTCTGCGCACAATCCTTTTTCACACAGGAACCATTTTTCATTCACATATCTAAATTTTTTGCACACCTCATTCCTTTTCCATTTTTCAGTGTTCTGATCCTGAAACACCTTTTTCATGAGAAAACCAACCTACTTTCACTATTGCGTGCAAAACCAATTTAGCACACAATGCATGTTTTTTGTGCACCACTCCAATATTTCGTGCAGCTCATGCTTTTTCCATTTTTCAGTGATCTTATCCCGAAATATTTCTTGCACGCAAATTTATAACACACCTATCCTTTTGTGCACAAGTTCCTTTTCCAAACACACATTTTCCCATTTTCTGATTTTTAGGCCCAAAAATTTGGCAAACACTGGGAAATGACGCCACTTTCAAAATTGTTGTCTACTTGAACTGTATGACTGACTGAAAGGCCCGAAGGCCAATTTTTTTTATTAATTTTGGATAATCCCCCTTTTAAGGGTAAAGGGGGGAAAACCAAGATTTCAAGACATCCAGACATTAACAAGAGGGTTGCAACCCAGAACAAGACACAAAGTAATTCTTCGTCCCAGCATCAATATCATTAAGACACGCCTCCACCAAAGCATGGCTACTCAGCAAGCTATCCCGTGCAAGAATGAACGAGCCCGGTACCGATGGCAACGCCATACCCTCTCAATCTTCCAAGTCTGAAAAGTCATGCATGGTGAAGACAATCAGCTCTATCCTCCTCTAAAGAAAAACTTGTAGGTTGTCTGGGTTCCCCAAAGACCATTCATATCACCTCCAACAACAAACCACCATGGAACTGGTAGAGCACCGATTTCACAACCAATCAAACATCTCACAGACATTACCAAATCAAAAAACTACCACGAACATCACCACAACACCTGTCGCCGCCCTCAAACCTGCAAGAAAAGACCACAACACAACCAAGGAACCCCAGCCAGACGTGATGAATCCAATGGAACCTTCGTCGTGGAACTGGAAGACGACCCCCTTCGCTTTGAAGTACGACTCCACGCTGTAGAAGAACAGGCTGCCCCCACCATCATGGAAGAAGAAGGAAAGGCCCAGGAGATCGGAGCACGACCCCGAAGCTTCACCAGATCGACGCCACACCAGAACAACCCCACGATGCACAGATCGCAACTCTAGATGAGCACCGGAGCACAACCCCAACACCACAGAGAGACAAGATCTAGACCCAAAAGCACCGAATCTAAACCCAAATACAAAGAACAGGAAAGACCCTGACGCACACCAGATCTCAGCCCCGACGCACCAGATATAGACCCCATCGTCGTAGAGAAGGACCATGACCCCGACGCCACACCGGGTCACACCCGACGCCACAGAGAATCTGGAAACCGACCCCGAACCCTTCGAAGACCTGGTAAACATTTTGAACTTCTAATGAGGATTGACAAAAAACACAAACCATACTCCAATTATTACATAGAACGACCATGGTTCCAACAATATTGTTATTATAGTATGTCTCTATGACGTATACCAGCTATAATTCAGTAGCTTGATCATGAGGATGACCCCCTTAGTGACAAGGCTTTGATATAGGGACCAATTCCAGAGATGTTACCTCCAGGTAGTGCACCAGCCATACCACCACTTGTAGAGCAACATGCGGTACCCATAGTGTCAGCGGATAGGAGTGTAGGCTAAGTGAACTTCACAAGTTTCAGTGACAGATACCCCTCAGGTCCTATGGTGAGCCTGACCCACAGGAATTTGAGGACTATCTTGAGGTGGTGACCCAAGTTTTCCATCTAGTCAAGACACCCGCGGATCAAATGTTGGTCTTGGAAGTGATCCTTCTACATGAATCGGTAGAACGATGGTGGAGTTTGGTTACCTAGACTCACAATGAGGCGACTATTTCATGGACAGAGTTTGAGCACCTCTTCAGAGAGGATTTTTCACCAGTTACACTGAGGTTTGTGCATATTCGGGATCTTCTCTAACTATAGCAGAGAAGCATGTTATTATATGATTATTCATTGAGGTTTACCAAACTTTCCAAGTACTTGATGGATATGGTTCAAGATCAGTACTTCAGGGATCAGACCTTCAAGCGAGGTCTGCGTATAGACATCTGGTCCAGTTTTATCCCTCTGTGCATTCCTACTTATGTTGGGGTACTTGAGCGGGCTTTGGTGGCTGATTTTTTTTTTTGGATAAGCAGATATAGTCGGTGATGGTTAATAGTAGGAAAGTAGAAGTAGAGACCTCAGCAGCAGGGAGCTGACATCAGTCTTAGGGACCTAGACGTGGGAGACGTTTCAAGAGGAGGTCCTTGGAAATAGGATCTATAGTTCAAGGCTCACATAGTGGGTCCAGTCATCCTAGAGAGACGTGGTGTTATTCATGTGATGGTAGGGTATATCTCACTCAAGATTGTCCAAACCACCATAATACTGATAGTGTGAATATGGATAGACCATCGAGGCAAAGACAGTGAGAGGAGAAAGTAGATCTATAGGGTGGAAGACATGGAAGAGGATCTATGAGAGAAGTAGGAGGTGGTTGACATTTTGAGTTGTTACCACCACTACCCCAGGTGGTTTGCACTAGTCTTAGGGAGCTGGACAATAGGGGGAGAGGACAGCTGCATGCAGTCAAGGATTATGACCCAGGGGCTCTGGGAATGATTCAAGATACGATCTGTGTCTTTTCTACTTTATTTGTAGTACTGATATACATAGGTGTTATTCATTCCTTTCTCGCCACATATCTCATATGAGAATTAGAGATTCTGATTGAAATTTGGACTCAACCCTTATGCTTAGAGACACCTACTGGATAAGACTTAGTGATCACACACTTGTGTCGATAATGTAAACTAACCCTTGGAGGTGAGAGTTTTCGTTAGAACCTATCGGTGGCAACATCAAGGCCTTACAACATCATTCTTGGTATGGATTGGTTATCTACAGTTCATGCTCATATTGACTATTTTAGGTAAAGGATGCAGTGTGTTTGTAGTGATGGAACTAGGTTTTCCTTTGTCGGAGAAAAGGAAACCCAGGAAGCACAAGATGGACTTGTGCATAGAAGGGTGCAACTGATTACTCGTCAGTTGGCTATTCTAACCCTTGGTTCAGTAAATGTTATGAGTTTCTAGTTTCTTATAGTGGTGGAAAATTATGAGGATTTCTTTCCTGAAGATGTTTCAGATTTACCTCCCCACTGAGAGATAGACTTTTAAATTGATCTACACCCTGAGACGGCACCGATATATGCACCAACATATCGTATGGCTCCTGTAGATCTTTGTTAGCTGAGAGTGAAACTAGAGGACTTACAGAGGAAGGTCTTTGTGGGACCCAGTGTTTCACCTTGGGAAGCCCTAATTTTTTTCCAAGAAGGAAAATGAGAGCTTAAGGTTTTTTATAGACTACCAACACTTGAACCAAGTGACTATGAAGAACAAGTATTCACTACTGAGAATCGATGACCTCTTTGATCGGTTGAGAGGGGCACGATGGTTCTTGAAGGTTGACCTCAGATAAGGATATCACCATTTTGTGAGTATGAAATGAGGATATACCGATGACATCCTTTATATGTCGTTACAGTTATTATGAGTACTTGGTTATGCCCTTTGGTGTGACAAACACCCCAGCAGTGTTCATGGGACTCATGAACCAGATCTTTCAGCCTTACTTAGACTGGTTCATGGTAGTCTTCATCAATAATATCCTTGTATACTTGGTATCTGTGGAGGAGCACGCGAAACACTTAAGGATAGTTCTGGATGTACTTTGAGAACACTATATTTACAGAAAACTCTCAAAGTGTTAGTTCTGGATTTAGGCGGTCCACTTTCTGGGACACATTATCTCAGCAGATGGAGTGGCAATGGACTCAACCAAGGTCAAGGCAGTTTTAACATGGAACCACCTAAGATCATGATAGAGGTACAGATCTTCCTTGTGTTGGTAGGCTGTTACCAGAGATTCATACCTAATTTCTCTAAGATATCAGCACCTATGACAGCTTTGACTCAAAAGGGGTAGTCTTTCATGTGCATAAAAAGGTGCCAGCAGACTTTTTAGTAGTTAAGCCAGAGTTTAACGAGCGCTCCCATCTTGAGATTGCTGGAGGAAGGTGTTGAGTACGTAGTGTTCTATGATGCATCAAGAATCGGGCTTGGTTGTGTTCTAATTCAGAGGCAAGTGGCGATTGTCTATGGTTTACACCATTTGAGACCACATGAGCAGAACTACACGACCCATGATCTTGAGTTAGCATCGATAGTCTCCGTGTTGAAGATGTGGCAATACTACCTAATGGGAGATCAGTTTATCATCTACTCTGACCATAGGAGTCTCAAGTATATCTCCTCTCAGAAGGATCTTAACTTGAGATAGAGGCGATGGACAGAGTTCCTTCAGAACTATGACTTTGAGATTTTCTATACTCCTGGGAAGGGGAACGTGGTAGCAGATTCTCTCAGTAGAAGATCTAGTTCACAATTTCTGAATGAGGTGTCAGAGTAGTTGGCCTCTTTGTAGTTATCCTTTATATATGGATATGGAGTAGCTTACCTTCAGTCGATGGTTGTCACCCCTCCACTCTTACAGTGAGTTCAGGATGCACAACTTGGGGATACCAACTATGAGACTGTACATTATTAGATATTCATGGGGTATGCTCCTAATGGATTTTCTAAAGGTGGGGAGCACGTTGTTCTTTTTAGAGGACACACAGTACTATCAGTGAAATTACAGGAGGAGGTTTTGAGGGAGTTTAATACATCCCCTTTGGTAGTACATCCAGGTGTGTAAAAGATATACTAGGACCTGTGATATCAGTTTTGGTGGCCATAGATAAAGAAAGGAGTTGTAGATTTTGTCTCTCGATGCCTTACTTATCAACAGTGAAGGTTGAGTACCAAGTTTCAATGGGTTTAGCTCAACCCCTTGAGGTTTCATCATAGAAGTGGGATGTGATATCTATAGACTTAGTGATGGTCTTACCAATTATGTCCAAGGGTCACGATTCCATTTGGTTGATCGTTGAATGACTCACCAAGTAGAACCACTTCCTAGATATTTTAGAGAAGAGTTCAGTATAGAACTTGGGACACCTCTATGTTCAAGAGATAGTTCGACTCCATGGATTTCTATTGACGGTTGTTTTAGATCACGATGCTCGCTTTACATCTCAGTTGTGGAAGGGATTATAGGAGGCGTTTAGAACTCAGTTATGCTTGAGCACATTATTTTACCCGCAAAATGACGGTCAGACATATCTTACCATTCAGGTTTTGGAGGACATGTTGTGATCTTGCATGTTAGATTTTGGTCGTAGTTGGTAGGATTACCTACCATTGGTGGAGTTTGTGTAAAAAAACAGCTACCATTCCACCATCGGTATGGCACCATTCGAGGCTTTATATGGGCGACCCTACATGTCACCACTTTGTTGAACTGACCTAGGAGAGTCAGCACTCATGGGCCTAGAATTGGTGCGACCTGCAACTAAGAAGGTTCAGATCATTTAAGAGCATATGAAGACTGCACATAGCTATCAGAAGTCTTATGTTAACAGGTGATGAAGGCCTTTGGAGTTCGAGTAAGGAGACCATGTGTTCCTATGGGTTTCACCTCAACGTGGATTACAGAGATTTTTTCGGGGTGGCAAGATATATCTGAAGTTCATTGGCCCTTTTCAAACACTATGTAGAGTTTGTGAGGTGGTGTATCGCTTAGCTCTACCTCCGTAGTTAGATCGGGTACATGATGTCTTCCACGAGTCGTAGCTGAGGAGGTATGTGCACGATCGATCGCATGTTATCGACTAGGGTGAGTTTTACATTGAATATGGAGCGACTTTTGTTGAGTACCCAATAGAGATAGAGGATCAGCAGGATAGTATCCTTCATGGGTGATCGGTTCTTTTGTTGTGTGTTCGGTGGTAGCATGGGAATATCTAAGAGAGAACTTGGGAGTGGGAGGCTCAAATCCATGCTCAGTACCCTCATCTTTTTTATTATCCCTTACTTTAGCTTTTTGAGGACATAAAGCCCCAAGGTGGAGAGAATTTAATGTATTGTATTTTTCTGTGTAGTATTTTTAAATATTGTATGGATTAATTTCAAGACCAGGCGCTGAGACGACTTGTGATTATAAGACCCAGTGTTCCTAGAATAAATGTTTGAAATATATTAAAATTATAACGCCCCGACCCCAGTTACCCAGAGTCGGTGCATTATTTTGTAACATTGGCATGATCACAAAAGATCAAGTCTCGAAATACCGATTAGTTTAGTAGCCTTGGAAACACTAGATACATTCATAAGTCTTACATTACATCATAAAGTAAAACAAAAATAAAAAACATCATGTCTTCATATCCCCTCATACTATCCCTGCAGGTCATTCATAATATACTTCATCACATCCTGGAAAAATTAAAACATTGAAAGGGGTGAGCTCAGATGCTCAGTAAGGATAACAATACAGTGGAAATTTTCATAAATAAACATAAACATTTAAGGAAATGTATAACTAAAACAAAAGCCTTTTAAACTTGAACTTCAGAATCATATGGAAAAAATAAAATGAAATAATGCCATTTACTTGTTCACATGGATATTCTACTAGTCGAATAATCACATGCAATATTAATAACCACTTTCATAATGATGGAATGCATAATTCCAGACTATCATAACCATGTAGACAAGGCCTCATGCCAAGACTACAAATAAGATTTTGTCAAGGCCTCGTGCCAAGACACTAGTTTGTCTCATGAGACCTACCGATGTATCGGGGAGCTATATCAGGCTCCACCCATCACTTATTAAGTCCAATGCATTCTTTATATGAAAAGGTTTAAACATATCATAAACCATAACATAATCGTATCACATAAAACATGCATAAAGGAAACATAAAATTTCTACATTTCAATCACAAGATATCAATACAACCCATTGATATAATAAAAACATTATAAAAACCATTTTCAATACCAAAATAAAAGAAAATTAAAACTTGGTATTTATTTTTCATTTAAAAAAAATTATGGCTTGTAGAGGAAGCCGAAACTCAAATAATGGTCATAGCGGCGGAGAAGTCGTTGTCGCCGCATACGTACGACAAAAACATTCCCTTTTGTCGTTTAGTAAAGCGCTTCGTATAAAAAGATTCCTTTTGAATAAAAGTACAAGTCAAAGGGGTTTATACACCATATAGAAGAAAGTCTTGTATTAAAACAAAATATGCCTCAATGAATGAAGATTGAGACAAAGTCCCTTAGAAAGATCATTTTTTTAAATAAAATAGATCTATTATGTGTATTCACTGTAATTACACATAAAGAAAGTAAAAATACAATATAGGACATAATAATATCATGACATAATTTGAAAGTAGGAGATTAACCCAAAGAATGAAAATTGGGTTAAGAAGTTCCCTTACCTCATGTCTGACTTGACTCGATCGTTATTTAATCTCCTGAATAATAAACTAGAATTAATTTATACTTGTTTAAGAACCTTTTTCAATTTCATTATTCCTTTTATATCACTTATTACCATGTTATTAACATTATGTAATTATTTAAGTTAATAACGGACGTTTTGTCGATCTTTGGTACTTAAGTCAAAAATAAACTTCTTATAATTACAAGTTGTTCATGTGGTAAACTATACATTATATCCAGAATTATATTCATGATTTAGATATCACATATATCATATATATCCAGTATATGTATGCATTTATAATATTACATAACATTTAGAGGTAATAAATGAAATGCACCGTTCATGGAGACGGTAAGCCGTACGTACGCATGAACGCTACTTTCATTTCTATTTCATATTTAATGGAATGAAATCATAATTATATAAAGTTATACTATAATTCCAGTATAATATAATTTATAATACCATTTACTCCATCCTTTATACATCCCACATATGGCATTAACGATTCAAATCACTTTGAGGGGGCGGTAGTCCGCACTTCCTAAAATGAAATTATCGTGTTTACCCATAATGGAAATCATAAAGGTATGCCATAAATGAAAAATAAAGAATAATAAGGAAAAAAAACATAATATATATCATATATAAAAATATTTTCATCATAATGGCCACCATGAGAGGTGTTAAAAGAATATTGAACAATCATCGTTTCGTGAGGCAGTAATTCGCCACCCACAGAAACAGTATGTTCTTTAACCATTGGACGAAGGTGTGTGTAAGTGTAAATAAAATCCTTCTCATAAAAATATACAAGTATATTTATTATACTGGTTTTTTTACAAAATAAAGGAATAAAAATATTTTAGGGGGTTGGAGAAGAAAAAAAACAAAATAACACAGGAGAAGACATTACCTTAAAATCGGGTAACTCTTTTTGATTTGAGCCAAAGGCTTCCTTGGGAAGACTTATGCCCAAAGTGAGTCTTCTAGAAGTAATAGAGGAAAGTTTGGAGAGTATTTGGGCATATTTTGGCCGATCCAAATGGCTTGAAGGTGTGAATAAGGTGGTAGAGGTGGGGGGCTTTTATAAGAGGAGAGGAGGGTCACTCTTGGAAAGTCGTGAAATGTTACATTATTATGAAGTGATTTTTGGATTTCAAAGGTCCAAAAATTATATATTTCTAGGATAAGGTGATAATTGTTCGAAATATACTCATCCAATAGGTTTTTTATAAGTGTAAGTCTTATATTTTACATTATCTTTTCATTTTATTTAAATCGTTAGTTAATGAGGTAATCGCTGCAACATCATGGTGTCATAAAAAATTTAATTTATTTAATGTATAAAAATTATAAAAAAAATACCATGATGTAGGAAATATTTTTATCTTTCTAATTCATATTTATAGTCTAAAATTTAACTTATATAACCACATGTAATAATTGTTTTAGTAAAACAACACATGTTTGTGACAATTTTATTTTTACTTTAAATAAAAACTTATTAATGTCATTTTCTTACCCAAGTGGATCCATGGGGTCCCCAAGTTGACCCATGGATTGTATTGGTTAGCCATGACTCATACAATAAGGTTAGGACAAGTGTAAAGGTAATTTCATATTTTTATAATATCATTTTTACCTTAAATTTCACTAATTACCTTTAATCGCGATTAATAGAACTTAAAAGTTATCATTCACCAAAAATTATTTTAATCCCATTGAATCAAATTTTACTTCCTAATGAAAATTATGTATGTCTGATTTTTGAAATTCAAATCACAGAGGTGGTAAAATTTCATTTAAACGAAAAAACAGTTTTTTAACTACCACTTAGTGGTTTCACTATTCATCAAAAATCAAAGTTTTTCAAAAAAATACCAAAAATTCACCCTAAGATATAATTGATATTATGAATTCAAAAATGATGTCTATTTTACAAAATTACAAACATATAATTTTCATTAATTAATTTAATAATTAATTCCCACTGTCACAACAAATAGCGTGTTTTTAAGATGCAATATATATCAAAAGATTGACAATTGTTTATGTCCAATTTCAAAGTGAAATTAATTCTAATGACCACTATTGGATAAAATGGTAAAAATATATTCTAATTATACTTTAAAACCACTAAATAGTATAATTTATCACTATAAATTATTTTGATTAAAAAAGTTGTTTTTAAGTATTTTCTTTATTCATAGAAAATTAGAAGTTCTCAGAAAATTACAAAAAAAATAAACTTAGGATAATTTCTATATTCCGAATACAAAAATGAAGTCCATTGTGAAATATAAAATTTATATAATTTTAAAAAGTGGGTATTACTATTCATAACGGCTACTTTGACTGGTTGTGGTGTGTGTTAGAACTCAAAGTTGCGTACAACACACGCTACTGTATTATTCAAAGAGAAGTGTACCGTGGAAGCTTGGGGTGTTACATTCTCCCCTGCTTCAATAAATTGCATCCTCGAAATTTGAAAATGTTCTTTGAAAATAAAAGGTTGAAAATAGAAAATACCTTTGTGGAAAACCCACATCGGAAATAGGGTTAATAAAAATATAACTTTAAAAGAAAGAAAGTGAAGTACAAAGGTCACCCGAGATATCCCATAATAGGATTCTATGAAAATATGGATATGGAGGAAAAAAAAATCATCAATGTCTGATAGAGAGTTGTAGAAAACAGGATTAGGAGAAAGTTAACCACAAGAAAATCACAAACTTGTGATTGGTTAAACAGTCATTGAATCCCCAATTGGTAAAGTTAACCGACAATGTTTTTGTTTTAAGTTACCTTTCATAAAGTTGAGGAATTTATTTAAGATATTTACTAAGAACGTAAGGAAATATATTTACTTGTCATGTAGACTTTCATTCTTTAATAAATTTTTACCACAAACTCATCTTTCACTCCAAATGGTAACAGAACTCAAAAATATTCTATTTATCCTAATTGTATAAGGTTCCAAATATTACCACATACCATTTAGATTAGGAAAACTATTTTGTAATAACTAGGGACTTCCTGTAGGCTAGTGGTAGGTAATAAAGGCATGTCGCACTATGGTTGTGGGTTTGATTTCTGCAGCTTTGTCCGACGCGACGGGTTATCCCCCGACCTGCAGGTTGTCCTTTTCCTAAAAGTATAGTATTATAATATTCCAAAAATAATCTTCAGAAATGTTTTAACCTTAAACAATACTATCCAAATTTCAACTTAATCCACCCCAACCTTTATAGTTATCGAAAATACCTCTGTCCAGACTTTTTCTAAAAGGTCTCTAAATTACAAAATCAATTGTATCATCAGATTCCTCAAACAAAGTAAAGTTTCTCTTATTGTCACATATAAAAATATGATTACCTTCATCATATTAAAACCTTAATGAAAACAACAAGTACTGCAGTACAATCCTTATATATATCACATTATTCTTATAACCAGAATATAATCCTTGAGTCCAAAAGCACCAATACATTAATTATTCCACTTCAACTGTAGTAACAGCATATGATTGTCCTTGATCCCTTGTCCTTTTCTGAGGTAAGTTTCCCTGATTCTTAAGACATTCATTTGCATAATGCCCCATTTCCCTACAATTGTAGCATTCAACATTGATAGCCTCTTTCTTTCCCTTGCAATCACGAGCCTAGTGACCTTTTTCTCCACATTTATAACAAACTCTCATTCATTTTAGGCAAGTACCGGGTTGATTCTTCCCACAATTATCACATAATGGAAAATCCTTCTTTCCCTTTTTCCCTTTATCTCTCTCTTGTTCCACCGTTCTCTTCTTCTCTTGCTTTACTTTGTTGTCATAAGACTTAGAGAAATCCTTTTCTGTCTTGATAGAACACGAGACTATATCTTCGTACGACGAGAAAGTTTGTGAGACTAATAATCAACGGAGAAATGGTTTTAACCCATCAAAGAAACGATCAATCTTACTTCTTGGGTTACATATATAATCTGGAGCATGCCTTGCTAACCTTGTAAAGTTAGCCTCATACTTTGCGACATTCTCATCCTCCTTCTGCCTCAGACTCAGAAATTGTCTTTCCATATCTGCTCAATGGTCATGTGGAAAGTATTTTTCTAAGAAAATTTCCTTAAACTCCCTTCATTCCATTCTTGATACTTCTTCATCTTCCTTTGTGTTTTGAATCAGCGACCATCATTGATCGGCATCTCCAGTGAGGCGGTAAACTGCCATGACAACCTTCTCCCTTTCGCTACTCCCCAAGGCGTGGAATATTTTCTCTAAGGAATTTATTCATTGCTCAACTACTAATGGATTAGTACTCCCATTGAATTTTGGTGGTTGTTTCCTCATGAAGTGGTCTAACATTGATCCTCCATGTTGTGGATCAGGGTGCTCCATACGAGTAAGGTTATTATTCATAACCTAAGTGAGTTGTCCTAGTATGGTGATAAGTTGATCAGCACCGGTTGTATCTCCAGCTCCACTATAATTATCTTGAGCAGGAGGGCTATCCCTACACGGAGTGCGTGCATTGATACGGTTTCTATTCCTTCCACTAGATGCAATTTCTAAACAATGGCATAAACTAGATCAGTTTATGAATCAAAATACATAATTCCATACTTGTAAAACACTTAACATAAATTGAAAAATTTATGGATATAATCCATAATCATAAAAAAAATCTTTGAGGAAGTATATACTCATAAACACTTCATAATGGTTTGTAAAGAAAATGAGAATTATCCTAAGCATATCCCCCGGGAGTGTCGTAACTAAGAGTTCAGCAAGTCCCGTTGTCGTGCACCAGTTCCCGTTCGAGTCTAGCTCAAAGTAGTGTTTTCAGGTTTTACCCCTAGGTACATCTGTGCCAGAGCCGCCTCTACCTGCTCGTATCCAGATAGGTATTTATTTCTCATAAAACTCACAAAATCTCTATAATACCAAAATTCTAGGAAGTTCTTCTATACTAATCCTCAAAGTCTATCTTTGGGCTATGTGATCTAATCAGAGTTTATCTAAATCTAGCTTCCAAGGTTAGTACTAAACTGTCTCTGATACCAACTGTAACGCCCCAACCCTATTTACCCAGAGTCGGTGTATTATTGCGTAACATTGGCATGATCACAAAAGATCAAGTCTCGAAAGACCGATTAATTTAGTAGCCTTGGAAACACTAGATACATTCATAAGTCTTACATTACATCATAAAGTAAAACAAAAATAAAAAACATCTTGTCTTCATATCCCCTCATACTATCCCTATAGGTCATTCATAATATACTTCATCACATCCTGGAAAAATTAAAACATTGAAAGGGGTGAGCTCAGATGCTCAGTAAGGATAACAATACATCGGAAACTTTCATAAATAAACATAAACATTTAAGGAAATGTATAACTAAAACAAAATCCCTTTAAACTTGAACTTCATCATCATATGGAAAAAATAAAATGAAATAATTTCATTTACTTATTCACATGGATATTCTACTAGTCAAATAATTACATGCAATATTAATAACTACTTTCATAATGATGGAATGCATAATGCCAGACTATCATAACCACGTAGCCAAGGCCTTGTTCCAAGACTACAAATAAGATTTTGTCAAGGCCTCGTGCCAAGAAACTAGTTTGTCTCATGAGACCTACCGATGCATCGAGGAGCTATAGCGGGCTCCACCCGTTACTTATTAAGTCCAATGCATTCCTTATATGAAAAGGTTTAAACATATCATAAACCATAACATAATTGTATCACATAAAACATGCATAAAGGAAACAAAAAATTTCTACATTTCAATCACAAGATATCAATACAACCCATTGATATAATAAAAACATTATCAAAACCATTTTCAATACCAAAATAAAAGAAAATTAAAACTTGGTATTTATTTTTCATTTAAAAAAAATATGGCTTGTAGAGGAAGCCGAAACTCAAATAATGGTCACGGCGGCGGAGAAGTCATTGTCACCGCATACATATGACAAAAACATTCCCTTTTTTCATTTAGTAAAGCGTTTCGTATAAAAATATTTCTTTTGAATAAAAGTAAAATTTAAAGGGGTTTATATACTATATAAAATAAATTCTTGTATTAAAACAAAATATGCCTCAATGAATGAAGATTGAGACGAAGTCCCTTACAAAGATCATTTTTTTAAATAAAATAGATCTATTATGTGTATTCACTATAATTACACATAAATAAAGTAAAAATACAAGATTGGACATAATAATATCATGACATAATTTGAAAGTAGAAGATTAACCCAAAGAACGGAAATTGGGTTAAGAAGTTCTCTTACCTCGTGTCCGACTTGACTCGATCGTTCTTTAATCTCCTGAATAATAAACTATAGTTAATTTATACTTGCTTAAGAACTTTTTTAAATTTCATTATTCCTTTTATATCACTTATTACCATGTTATAAACATTATGTAATTATTTAAGTTAATAATGGTCGTTTTGTCGATCTTTGGTACTTAAGTCAAAAATAAACTTCTTATAATTACAAGTTGTTCATGTGGTAAACTATCCATTATATCCAGAATTATATTAATGATTTAGATATCATATATATCATATATATCCAGTATATACATGAATTTATAATATTACATAACATTTAGAGGTAAGAAATGAAATGCACCGTTCATGGAGACGGTAAGCCGTACGTACGCATGAACGGTACTTTCATTTCTATTTCGTATTTAATAGAATGAAATCATAATTATATAAAGTTATAATATAATTCCATTATAATATAATGTATAATACCATTTACTCTATCCTTTATACATCCCACATATGGCATTAACGATTCAAATCACTTTGAGGGGGCGGTAGTCCGCACTTCCTAAAATGAAATTATTGTGTTTACCCATAATGGAAATCATAAAGGTATGCCATAAATTAAAAATAAAGAATCATAAGGAAAAAAAACATAATATATATCATATATAAAAATATTTTCATCATAATGGCCACCATGAGAGGTGTTAAAAGAAGATTGAACAATCATCGTTTCATGAGGCAGTAATTTGCCACCCACGGAAACAATATGTTCTTTAACAATTAGACGAAGGTGTGTGTAAGTGTAAATAAAATCCTTATCATAAAAATATACAAGTATATTTAGGATACTGGTTTTTTTACAAAAGAAAGGAATAAAAATATTTTAGGGGTTTGGAGAAGCAAAATAAAACAAAATAACACAAGAGAAGACATTACCTTAAAATCGGGTAACTCTTTTTGATTTGAGCCAAAGGCTTCCTTGGGAAGACTTCTGTCACGACCCATCCCCGGGAACTGTGCCATGACTACCCCAAGCCCGCCTTCCATAGGCCAGGGGATGGCGACTAGCACTAAAGGCGTAAAATCCAGATAACTGGGAAGGCATTGCCTTTATAAAAGAAAACAAGAACCACAGAGTACAAGCGGAAGCAAAACACTAAGTACAAAAGAAGAGATGAAAAGTAAATGGGCCAGAATACAACCCAAAAGAAAGTACGACTACAACTGAACAAGGTACAACAGCAAAAAGACAACAGCTGGAAGTAGGAAGCAGCTCCTGGGTCGTCCTCCTCGGATCCTACCTGAAGGGTAGGTACATATAGCGCAGCTCCTGGTCGTCCACTACGGATCCTACCTGAAGGGTAGGTACAGATATCCTCCTCCACGCTCTCGTCCGTCAACCTCCTCTGTGAGTCATCACGTCGTGTAGTCCACCTCCGGGTACTCACTCATCGTGTAGTCCACCTCCGGGTACCGTCCAGTCCTCGAACACTCGGCCTCCGTCAGCATTGTCCGTCGTCTGCAACCAACACAACGAGGTGCGGGCATAGCCCGTGCAGGGGTGAGTATAACGATACTCAGTAGGGACCCCGAGACCCTCAAGGTCTCACTAAACCAACAAGGATAACCACAAGAATATCTCAACAGATAACCTCTACTTAGATATATGCTCATATATATACCTAAGTTATCAAGTAACCCATCTCAATCATGAGGAAACACAAGGAGTGTGAAATCAACGGATAACCACTACCCAGGTATATGCCTATACATATACCTAAGTTATCAAGTGACCCATCTCAATCATGAGGTAAACACAAAGGTCAAAAAGGTCTCAGCTCAAACCAGGATTTTCATTATCGAAACCATAACTGCTGAAGAGCTCCGTCTCTGGAGTGTACAGTGGTCCTGTAACGACTCCGAGGTACTGCTCACTAACCTAAGACTGCTGAGGTGCTCCTCCTGTCGAGTACCGCGGGTCTGCGGCCAACTACCGGGCGCTCCGTCCGCTGTGGGTCTATCGCCAAATACCGAGCGCTCCCCCCAATAGCCTACAGAGGTACTCCTCCTGTCGAGTACCGCGGGTCTGCGGCCAACTACCGGGCACTCCGTCCGTCGTGGGTCTGTCACCAAATACCGGGCGCTCCGTCCACTGGGCTAGTCGACTCACTCCAGTCGAGTCGGTCAAGCAGTCGTCAGGTCTCAGCCGGCTACACGGTCTCTGTACTCCGCACGCTCGTCTCCGGGAGGGTCCGCTCCATGAGCTACTGGTCGATACTCCAAGTATCACAAAGTCCCGCAAAGAAGTATCTCAAAGGACCACCTCGTCATAGGGGTCTCAACGCAACAGACGGCGTGTCAATCGGACGCTCGGTCTGTGAGTTATTAGCCTTTTCGTCCCAGGGGCCCGGTTGGTTTCGTGTGCGAACCAATCCGGCCGTAACTCAACTATACCCCGAACACTCATAGGGTATACTCATAGGGACCGTTTCTCAACGAGATCACCAATGCCGCTGATGGTTCATCAAACAGACATTCTGTCAGAAAGGTATCAGCTTTTTCGTTCCAGGGGTCGGGTTGGATTTCGGTGCGATCTAACCCGGCCACTATCCAACTGCATCCAAAACTCGGGCGGAGGATTCCAAAAGTTCCGTCTCAACAAGAGGAAAACAACGAGACAGATGGTGCATCAATCGGACGCCCAGTCTGTGAGTTATTGCCTTTTTCGTCCCAGGGGCCCGGTTGGTTTCGTGAGCGAACCAACCCGACCGCACTCCGACGGCATCCAAACCTCGAGCGGAGTAAGCCAAAAGATCCATCTCACTTATAGGAAAACAACAAAGTCGACGGCACGTCATTCGGATGTCCGGAACTCGAGTTACGAGCGTTTCCGCTCCGAGGGCCCGGTTGGTTTCGTATCCGAACCAACCCGGCCGAACCCAAAGTAATCTGAAACCTTGAGTGCGATATACCGAAACGACCGTCTCGATCCAAGGATCGTGTTTCCGTTGACGGAGAGTCGTTTGGAGGCCCGTAGCTCAAGTTACGGGCATTTGACCGAAAGTGGCCCGAAAACGGGGGTCTGGGCCCGGGCCGACCCAACCCGACCCCCCCTGGGTCGGCCCGCACCGGGTCGACCCGAACCGGGTCCGCCCCGGCTGGGCCCGGTTCGGCCTGACCGGCCGGCCGCGGCTCGGCCAGCGTGGCCGAGCCGACACGCGGGCGGGGCGCGCGGATCCCCCGCCCTTCGCCGCTGATTGAGGCCGGCGGTTCGCCAGCCGCCCCTTTTTCCGGCGGCGCGCCGCCGCCGCCTTCTGCGGACCACCGAACGCGCTCCGGTGGTCCGTTCTTCCTGTCGTCTTCGCCTATGGTCCCCCCGGGACCCCATCTTCACTGCGAAGGGATTCAAACGCCCAAACGGCTTGCTTCGTCGTCGCCCGTCAATCCACACATCAATAAACAATCTGTGAAGGGTTGTCGGGTTGTGTTTGTTTGGCCCGCACCCTCCGTGTTAGATTATAACAACGGAATAAGTTTATTCAACACATGAATACATAACCAAAAACAATTTTAATGAATTAAAATTGTTCTTATTATCCGGGTTCTTCACCTTGAACGGAAACATTTACGGAGTATAGAACATTCAAATAAAACCCTTAACTTGGGTATAAGCCGATCGGAAGGAGGCGTCGTCGTTTGAGGTTCGTCGCGGTATGGAGACGCGAGGATGATGAGGTTGAAGGGGGACGTCGGCGTTCGTCCGAATCGAGGGAAGGTGAAGCCGTCGTCGCTTGCTACCCGATTCCGCTTCCGAGCTTGTTCGTCGAACTCCGAGGTCCAAGAATAAAAAGATTTAATTAATAAAAATTAAATTTGTGCGTTGATAAAAACCACAAGGGAGTTCTAAAAGGAACCCGAAATCTCTTACCTCCAACAGATGATTGAAGGTTTCGTTGCGGAGGAAGGAACGTCGCAGAAGAGGAAACGTCGGCGTCGCGGCACACGGCGTCGCGTCGTCGATTTCCGCGGTTTCGGCGTTCTTCGTCGGAGGTCGGCGTTCTTCGCGTTCTTCGCGTTCTTCGCGTAGGAGGATGAAGAATTCTCAGAGGTTCTTCAAGGTTTAACACAACATTACCAAAAAATGAGGGTGTGTTGGCCTTATTTTATTATTACGCCAACGGATTTCAAACCGGTTAAGAAACGAATAAAGAGATAAGTAACGACCCATTAATTCGTAGAATTAATTCAACTAAATAAACCGACCAATTAATTCAACAAAGAAAATCACCTAATTAATTGATGCGTTAAGAAAATAAGAAAACGCGTCAGTTGACTTTCATAATGACGGGTTTTCGCGGGTGCGTTACTTAGCGGAAAAGAAACGGTGGGGCTCATGCGGGTCCCACCTCACAAATATCCTACCAAGAGGGTAGGATATTTTTGGATAGCACCTTATCCGCAACAACTCAGCTTAAGCTACTTTAAGTGGCTTCAAGTGGCTTCCAAGCAGCTTAAGTGAAATAAAATAAAGTTTGTCGCACAATTAATTTTATTTCTTAACTTTAAGCCCAAAAATTAAAAACCACACCCGAGCAAACGCAACTCTGAAAGAGGCGTTTCTAAGCAATTACCGGCGCTGCGATTCCATCGGTGCCCTCAGAATTCGATTCCGAGCACCGGTTCAAAAGTTAGAAAAACCCGCTCGTCCGTTCACTGAACGTACCCGAGCCAAAATCGGAAATTGATTCTGGGCACACCGGGCCTCGGAATCAGGAGCTGTCAGAAACTGCGTTCTTGTAAAATTCCAAAGAAAATTAAGAAAAAAAATTCCTTGGAATTTATGGGTCTTTAAATTACTCCCACCACAGGGCTTTACTTCCCCGTAAAGCTTCACCACAAACTTAGGGATACAAAGGCGGTACTGAGCACGCATCTGAGCCTTCCGCTCTCATGTGCTCACCTGGAGGTTCCCGTGCTGCCAAAGAAAGTGCACAAGAGGAATTGACCATCCTCCTAGGATCCGCTCCTGTCGATCCTCGATCCCCACAGGAACCTCCGTAGAAGTCACCTCATCGCCACCGTCCAGCTCATCAAGGTCGATGATATGCGGAGGGTCGAGCACGTATCTCCTCAGTTGAGATACGTGGAAAACGTCGTGCACCTAGTTCAACTGAAGTGGATGGGTCAAGTGGTAAACCACCTCGCCTACCCAGCTGAGGACCTAGAAAGGTCCGTTGAACCTCGGAGATAACTTGCCTCCCTAGCCACATCTCCGTAAACCTCGTCGAGGTGAGACCCATAAGAAGACGTGGTCGTCATCCTCAAACTCCAGAGGTCTCCATTTTCTGTTAGAACTGAAACTCAAAACGACTGCTGCTACGAGGGTAAGGTTGACCAACTCAAGAGTGATCGGTCGCACCCTCCTGTGCAAGAGTTACCCTGCGCTGCCTGGGGTTTCCTTTTTCGCCGACCAAGGAAAACCCATCCCGATGTCGTAGTTAAAATACGACCTTTTTGCCTAATACCGTCAATTTGTGTATGAACCGTGATTGCCCAGTCCATACTCAAACCAACGTCGTAAGGCCTCGACGCTGCGACCAAGAGATTCCAACCGAAACTCTCGCCTCGAGGATCTGACCACACCATCGGTGTAAGTGTGATTATCGAGTCTCCTCCCAAGGTATCTCCAGACGTGAGGGTCAAGTACACGGCTTACCGGAAACTCTAGGTCTGGAACAAGATTTTTGAAAGCAAGGAATGATTCATATCGACGTCCGTTACTACAGCAGCTAGTAGTGGACACAGACTGTCCCTTGAATCATTTCTAGATCCATTGGGTCACACTCCTTGACCGCAAGCAGCCACACTATTCCACCGCCCTCCAGCACCCTGAGCCTGGCGGGGATAACTAAGGCGGGTGGTTGTAGCATGTTAAGATGTACACCACCTCATACTGCTCTCCTAGCTTTGCCTCCACGTCTTCTGCTTCGCAGACTCATCTATCCTTAAAGCTTCCACTTCTTGAAACATTTAACATGCCCGAGTCTCTAAGACTGGCACCGGTTTCCTGTTTCTTACTGCACTGTGCAGTCTTCATCCGCTCTTGAATGACTTGGACCTTCTTTAGTCTCACAAGAGCTGTTATGATTTCTTCTTTGCCGATAAGAGAAATTTGGTCTCATCCCCTGGATGAACCACATTCGTTGCCTAATACAGTCAATCCTGACATGAATGATGCATTCATGCCATGGATGATGTCGTAAGGCCTCGACGTAACTACCAAGAGATCCAACTGTCACTCTCGCCTCCAAGGGTCGAGTCACACTGTCGGCATCAGTGTGAGGTCAATGGGTCTCCTCCAGTAGAAATCTCGAAAGTGAGGGTCAAGTCAAAAGTTTAACCGGGACCACTCAGTATCAACCAAACAAAAAGGACAGGAAAGAAAACAAAGATAAGTGTCTTTTTATTATTGCAACTCATAGTACAAAGACACGAATACAAAAGCAACATGAAACTATAAGTACAAAGGACGTATCCACTAGTTCCTCTCCTGTCCACCTGCTCTCAGAGCTCCATGACCATAGGCCTCAGCTGCCTGAAGATGAGATCTCCCATGTCCTCCTGTCCCCTGCGGTCGGGGTGGGCCTCCTGGTGGTGGTGGCAACATCCCGAAGCGTCGTCCACCTCCAACTGCACGGCCAGCTCCTCTGCCATGGCTGCCTGCTCCTTGCGGTCCGCCCTGATAGAACCTCAGCCTTTTCCTCGGAGGTTCTTCATTTAACTGCTGGTCATCTGCATGGTGGGTCGGACAGTCACGTGCCATGTGACCAATTCCGCCGCAGGAGTAACACTGTCCACTCTCGGCACGTCTGGCTCTGACTCCACCCCGGTTTCCCCGCACAACTGAACCTGAGTCGTGCAGTCGGCCACCGGTAGGTCTGGTCCTCTTGGACCTCTGCATCATCTGTCTACTGCCTACTATAGAAGACTCTGCCGCAAGCCGGCTAGTGGTGGGTCCTACTGCTGGAGACTGCTCAGCAAAGAAACTCCCCACTAAGAGGGCTCTCTCCAACACCCCTGTCTGCGTCGGAAAGCTGTGAGAAACAACAGAAGCTCTAATCTCTCGCCTGAGCCCCTGCTCGAAGGTTTGGGCCCTGAAGAACGGGTCTCGTACCATATCTGTGGAGTAGCACGAGAGGTTTTTGAATCTCGCTGAGTACTGCGCCACTGACATGCTGCCCTGCCGCAGCTGAAGTAGCTCCTGTATACGCACCGCTCGAAGGGTGGCTGGTACAAACTCTGCCCGGAACAGGCTCTCGAAGTCTGCCCATAGAAGTGTCACATCGTCATGTATCTGAAGCATCAGGCTCCACCATCTGTCTGCTGCTACCTGAAGAAGGATGGCAGCTAGGATCACCATGAAATCTGTCGGTGTCCCCACTAGCCTGAAGACTCTCACCACAGCCTCCAGCCAATCCTCAGCCGCCTGCAGGTCCGTCCCTCCCTGAAACCTGGGTGTCCTCTGGCGCTGGAACTCATGCAGTGCGTTCAAGCGACGTGCATCCTCTGCTGCTGGGGCTGGTGACATCGGTGGCCCAACGGGTAGTAGTACCGCTGGTGCCTCCGCTGGTGCCTCAACTGGGATAGGGCCCTATACTGAGGCCTCGTCGCTCGGCGGGCTGTCAGTACGTACCACTCTCGGGGCTCTAGCTGGTCGTCCACGGGGAGGCATCCTGAAAGAAACAACGTGACACGGTCAAAAGATTATACCTGGTGAGCTAACCTGGTTTGAGCTGACATTTAAATAAAACTTCTGGAAAACACACACACAATCAGTGTTTTCGTGCACAAAGTCAGAAATCAGTTTTCAGGGTCCTCATGTATGGATACGTCGGCCGCCCGCACCAACACTGGACTCCCTGAACTGAAAACCACACTTGGTACTCTTAACACTATTGCTTCACAGAAGGAAACATCAGAGTTATAAGTTATGCGGTAGAACCGAACTCCTTTGATGCCAATTTTTCACGACCCGTCCTCGGGGCCCGTGTCGTGACTACCCCAAGCCCGCCTTCCATAGGCCAGGGGCTGGCGACTAGCACTAAAGGCGTAAAATCCCGATAACTGGGAAGGCATTGCCTTTATAAAAGAAAACAAGCACCACAGAGTACAAGCGGAAGAAAAACACTAAGTACAAAAGAAAAGCTGAAAAGTAAATGGGCCAGAATACAAACCCAAAAGAAAGTACGACTACAACTGAACAAGGTACAACATCAAAAAGACAACAGCTGGAAGTAGGAAGAATCTCCTGGGTCATCCTCCTCGGATCCTACCTGAAGGGTAGGTAGAGATAGCATAGCTCCTGGTCGTCCACCACGGATCCTACCTGAAGGGTAGGTACAGATAGCCTCCTCCACGCTCTCGTCCGTCAACCTCCTCTGTGAGTCGTCACGTCGTGTAGTCCACCTCCGGGTACTGACTCGTCGTGTAGTCCACCTCCGGGTACCGTCCAATCCTCAAACACTCGGCCTCCGTCAGCACTACCCGTCGTCTGCAACCAACACAACGAGGTGCGGGCATAGCCCGTGCAGGGGTGAGTATAACGATACTCAGTAGGGACCCCGAGACCCTCAAGGTCTCACTAAACCAACAAGGATAACCACAAGAATATCTCAACAGATAACCTCTACTTAGATATATGCCCATACATATACCTAAGTTATCAAGTAACCCATCTCTATCATGAGGAAACACAAGGAGTGTGAAATCAACGGATAACCACTACCCAGGTATATGCCCATACATATACCTAAGTTATCAAGTGACCCATCTCAATCATGAGGTAAACACAAAGGTCAAAAAGGTCTCAGCTCAAACCAGGATTTTCATTATCGAAATCGTAACTGCTGAAGAGCTCCGTCTCTGGAGTGTACAGTGGTCCTGTCACGACTCTGAGGTACTGCTCGCTAATCTAAGACTGCTTAGGTGCTCCTCCTATCGAGTACCGCGGGTCTGCGGCCAACTACCGGGCGCTCCGTCCACTGTGGGTCTGTCGCCAAATACCGGGCGCTCCTCCCAATAGCCTACAGAGGTACTCCTCCTGTTGAGTACCGCGGGTCTGCAGCCAACTACCGGGCACTCCGTGTGTCGTGGGTCTGTCGCCAAATACCGGGTGCTCCGTCCACTGGGCTAGTCGACTCACTCCAAGTCGAGTCGGTCAAGCAGTCGTTAGGTCTCGGCCGGCTACACGGTCTCCGTACTCCGCACGCTCGTCTCCGGGAGGGTCCGCTCCACGAGCTACTGGTCGATACTCCAAGTATCACAAAGTCCCGCAAAGAAGTATCTCAAAGGACCACCTCGTCATAGGGGTCTCAACGCAATAGACGACACGCGTCAATCGGACGCCCGGTCTGTGAGTTATTAGCCTTTTCGTCCCAGGGGCCCGGTTGGTTTCGTGTGCGAATCAATCCAGCCGTAACTCAACTATACCCCAAACACTCATAGGGTATACTCATAGGGACCGTTTCTCAACGAGATCACCAACGTCACTGACGGTTCGTCAAACGGACGTTCTGTCAGAAAGGTATCAGCTTTTCCGTTCCAGGGGCCCGGTTGGATTTCGGTGCGATCTAACCCGGCCACTATCCAACTGCATCCAAAACTCGGGCGGAGGATGCCAAAAGTTCCGTCTCAACAAGAGGAAAACAACGAGACAGACGGTGCGTCAATCGGACGCCCGGTCTGTGAGTTATTGCCTTTTTCGACCTAGGGGCCCGGTTGGTTTCGTGAGCGAACCAACCCGACCGCACTCCGACGACATCCAAACCTCGAGCGAAGTAATCCAAAAGATCCGTCTCACTTAGAGGAAAACAAAAAAGTCGACGGCACGTCATTCGGACGTCCGGAACTCGAGTTACGAGCGTTTCCGCTCCGAGGGCCCGGTTGGTTTCGTATCCGAACCAACCCGGACAAACCCAAAGTAATCTGAAACCTTGAGTGCGATATACCGAAACGACTGTCTCGATCCAAGGATCGCTTTTCCATTGAAGGCGAGTCGTTTGGATGCCCGTAGCTCAAGTTACGGGCATTTGAACAAAAGTGGTCTGAAAACGGGGGTCTGGGCCCAGGCCGGCCCGGCCCGGTCCGGCGCGGTCCGGTTCGGTCCGGCCCGACCGGCCGGCCGCGGCTCGGCCAGCGTGGCCGAGCCGACACGCGGGCGGGACGCGCGGATCCCCCGCCCTTCACCGCTGATTGAGGTCGGCGGTTCGTCGGCCACCCCTTTTTCCGGCGGCGCTCCGGTGGTCCGTTCTTCCTGCCGTCTTCGCCTATGGTCCCCCCGGGACCCCATCTTCACTGCGAAGGGATTCAAACGCCCAAACGGCTTGCTTCGTCGTCGCCCGTCAATCCACACATCAATAAACAATCTGCGGAGGGTTGTCGGGCCGTGTTCGTTTGGCCCGCACCCTCCGCGTTAGATTATAACAACGGGAGAAGTTTATTCAACACATGAATACATAACCAAAAACAATTTTAATGAATTAAAATTGTTCTTATTATCCGGGTTCTTCACCTTGAACGGAAACATTTACGGAGTATAGAACATTCAAATAAAACCCCTACCTTGGGTATAAGCCGATCGGAAGGAGGCGTCGTCGTTCGAGGTTCGTCGCGGTATGGCGTCGCGAGGATGAAGACGTCTAAGGGGGACGTCGGCGTTCGTCCGACTCGAGGGAAGGCGAAGCCGTCGTCGCTTGCTACCCGATTCCGCTTCCGAGCTTGTTCGTCGAACTCCGAGGTCCAAGAATAAAAAGATTTAATTAATAAAAATTAAATCTGTGCGTTGATAAAAATCACAAGGGAGTTCTAAAAGGAACCCGAAATCTCTTACCTCCAACAGATGATTGAAGGTTTCGTTGCGGAGGAAGGAACGTCGCAAAAGAGGAAACGTCGGCATCGCGGCACACGGCGTCGCGTCGTCGATTTCCGCGGTTTCGGCGTTCTTCGTCGGAGGTCGGCGTTCTTCGCGTTCTTCGCGTTCTTCGCGTAGGAGGATGAAGAATTCTCAGAGGTTCTTCAAGGTTTAACACAACATTACCAAAAAAGGAGGGTGTGTTGGCCTTATTTTATTATTACGCCAACGGATTTCAAACCGGTTAAGAAACGAATAAAGAGATAAGTAACGACCCATTAATTCGTAGAATTAATTCAACGAAATAAACCGCCCAATTAATTCAACAAAGAAATCCGCCCAATTAATTGGTGCGTTAAGAAAATAAGAAAACGCGTCAGTTGACTTTCATAATGACGGGTTTTCACGGGTGCGTTACTTAGCGGAAAAGAAATGGTGGGGCTCGTGCGGGTCCCACCTCACAAATATCCTACCAAGAGGGTAGGATATTTTTGGATAGCACCATATCCGCAACAACTCAGCTTAAGCTGCTTTAAGTGGCTTCAAGTGGCTTCCAAGCAGCTTAAGTGAAATAAAATAAAGTTTGTCGCACAATTTATTTTATTTCTTAACTTTAAGCCCAAAAATTAAAAACCACACCCGAGAAAACGCAACTCTGGAAGAGGCGTTTCTAAGCAATTACCGGCGTTGTGATTCCATCGGTGCCCTCAGAATTCGATTCCGAGCACCGGTTCAAAAGTTAGAAAAACATGCTCGTCCGTTCACTGAACGTACCCGAGCCAAATTTCGTAAATTGATTTCAGGCACACCGGGCCTCGGAATCAGGCGCCATCAGAAACTGCGTTCTTGTAAAATTCCAAAGAAAATTAAGAAAAAAATTTCCTTGGAATTTCGGGTCTTTACATTACTCCCACCACAGGGCTTTACGTCCCCGTAAAGTTTCACCACAAACTTAGGGATACAAAGGCGGTACTGAGCACACATCTGAGCATTCCGATCCCATGTGCTCACCTGGAGGTTCCCGTGCTGCCAAAGAAAGTGCACAAGAGGAATCGACCGTCCTCCTAGGATCCGATCCTGTCGATCCTCGATCCCCACAGGAACCTCCGTAGAAGTCACCTCATCGCCACCGTCCAGCTCATCAAGGTCGATGATATGCGGAGGGTCGAGCACGTATCTCCTCAGTTGAGATACGTGGAAAACGTCGTGAACCTAGTGCAACTGAAGTGGATGGGTCAAGCGGTAAACCACCTCGCCTACCCAGCTGAGGACCTAGAAAGGTCCGTTGAACCTCAGAGATAACTTTCCTCCCTAGCCACATCTCCGTAAACCTCGTCGAGGTGAGACTCGTAAGAAGACGTGGTCGTCATCCTCGAACTCTAGAGGTCTCTATTTTCTGTTAGAACTGAAACTCAAAATGACTGCTGCTACGAGGGTAAGGTTGACCGACTCAAGAGTGATCGGTCGCACCCTTTTGTGCAAGAGTTACCCTGTGCTGCCTGGGGTTTCCTTTTTCACCGACCAAGGAAAACCCATCCCGACATCGTAGTTAAAATACAACCTTTTTTCCTAATACCGTCAATTTGTGTATGAACCGTGATTGCCCAGTCCATACTCAAACCAACGTCGTAAGGCCTCGATGCTGCCACCAAGAGATTCCAACTGAAACTCTCGCATCGAGGATCTGACCACACCGTCGGCATAAGTGTGATTATCGAGTCTCCTCCCAAGGTATCTCCAGACGTGAGGGTCAAGTCCATGACTTACCGGAAACTCTAGGTCTGGAACAAGATTTGTGAAAGCAAGGAATGATTCATATCGACGTCTGTTACTACAGCAGCTAGTAGTGGACACAGACTATCCCTTGAATCATTTCTAGAGCCATTGGGTCACACTCCTTGACCGCAAGCAGCCACACTCTTCCACCGCCCTCCAGCTCCCTGAGCCTGGCGGGGATAACTAAGGTGGGTGGTTGTAGCATGTTAAGATGTACACCACCTCATACTGCTCTCCTAGCTCTGCCTCCACGTCTGCTGCTTCGCAGACTCATCTATCCTTAAAGCTTACACTTCTTGAAACATTTAACACGCCCGAGTCTCTAAGACTGGCACCGGTTTCATGTTTCTTACTGCACTGTGCAGTCTTCATCCGCTCTTGGATGACCTGGACCTTCTTTAGTCTCAAAAGAGTTGTTATGATTTCTTCTTTTCCGATAAGAGAAATCCAGTCTCATCCCCTGGATGAACCACATTCGTTGCCTAATACATTCAATCCTGACATGAATGATGCATTCATGCCATGGATGACGTCGTAAGGCCTCAACGTAACTACCAAGAGATCCAACTGTCACTCTCGCCTCCAAGGGTCGAGTCACACTGTCGGCATCAGTGTGAGGTCACTAGGTCTCCTCCAGTAGAAATATCGAAAGTGAGGGTCAAGTCAACAGTTTAACTGGGACCACTCAGTATCAACCAAATAAAAAGGATAGGAAAGCAAACAAAGATAAGTGTCTTTTTATTATTGCAGCTCATAGTACAAAGACACGAATACAAAAGCAACATGAAACTATAAGTACAAAGGACGTATCCACTAGTTCCTCTCCTGTCCACCTACTCTCGGAGCTCCATGACCATAGGCCTCAGCTTCCTGGAGCTGAGCTCTCCCATGTCCTCCTGTCCCCTACGGTCGGGGTGGGCCTCCTGGTGGTGGTGGCAACATCCCGAAGCGTCGTCCACCTCCAGCTGCACGGCCAGCTCCTCTTCCATGGACGCCTTCTCCTTGCGGTCCGCCCTGATCGAACCTCTGCCTTTGCCTCGGAGGTTCTTCATTTAACTGCTGGTCATCTGCATGGCGGGTCGGACAGTCACGTGCCATGTGACCAATTTCGCCGCAGGAGTAACACTGTCCACTCTCGGCACGTCTGGCTCTGACTCCACCCCGGTTTCCCCGCACAACTGAACCTGAGTCGTGCAGTCGGCCACCGGTAGGTCTGGTCATCTTGGACCTCTGCGTCATCTGTCTACTGCCAGCTGCAGAAGACTCTGTCGCAAGCCGGCTAGTGGTGGGTCCTGCTGCTAGAGACTGCTCAGCAAGGAAACTCCTCACTAAGAGGGCTCTCTCCAACACCCCTGTCTGCGTCGGAAAGCTGTGAGAAACAACAGAAGCTCTAATCTCTCGCCTGAGCCCCTGCTCGAAGGTTCGGGCCCTGAAGAACGGGTCCTGTACCATATCTGTGGAGTAGCGCGAGAGGTCTGTGAATCTCGCTGAGTACTGCGCCACTGACATGTTGCCCTGCCGCAGCTGAAGTAGCTCTTGTATACGCACTGCTCGAAGGGTGGCCTTCCCGAAACAGGCTCTCGAAGTCTGCCCATAGAAGTGTCGCCTCGTCATGTATCTGAAGCATCAGGCTCCACCATCTGCCTGCTGCTGCCTGAAAAAGGCTGGCAGCTAGGATCACCATGAAATCTGTCGGCGTCCCCACTATCCTGAAGACTCCCACCACAGCCTCCAGCCAATCCTCAGCCGCCTGCGGGTCCGTCCCTCCCTGAAACCTGGGTGGCCTCTGGCGCTAGAACTCATGCAGTGCGCTCAAGCGACGTGCATCCTCTACTGTTGGGGCTGGTGGCATCGGTGGCCCAACGGGTATTAGTACCGCTGGTGCCTCCGCTGGTGCCTCAACTGGGATAGGGCCCTGTACTGAGGCCTCGTCGCTCGGTGGGCTGTCAGTACGTACCACTCTCGGGGCTCTAGCTGGTCATCCACGGGGAGGCATCCTGAAAGAAACAACGTGACACGGTCAAAAGATTATTCCTGGTGCGCTGACCTGGTTTGAGCTGACATTTAAATAAAACTTCTGGAAAACACACACGCAATCAGTGTTTTCGTGCACAAAGTCGGAAATCAGTTGTCAGGGTCCTGGTGTATGGATACGTCGGCCGCCCGCACCAACACTGGACTCCCTGAACTGAAAACCACACTCGGTACTCTTAACACTATTGCTTCACAGAAGGAAACATCAGAGTTATAAGTTCTGCGGTAGAACCGAACTCCTCTGATACCAATTTGTCACGACCCGTCCTCGGGGCCCGTGCCATGACTACCCCAAGCCCGCCTTCCATAGGTCAGGGGCTAGCGACTAGCACTAAAGGCGTAAAATCCCGATAACTGGGAAGGCATTGCCTTTATAAAAGAAAACAAGCACCATAGAGTACAAGCGAAAGCAAAACACTAAGTACAAAAGAAAATCTGAAAAGTAAATGGTCCAGAATACAAACCCAAAAGAAAGTACGACTACAACTGAACAAAGTACAATAGCAAAAAGACAACAGATGGAAGTAGGAAGCAGCTCATGGGTCGTCCTCCTCGGATCCTACCTAAAGGGTATGTACAGATAGCGTAGCTCCTGGTCGTCCACCACAGATCCTACCTGAAGGGTAGGTACAGATAGCCTCCTCCACGCTCTCGTCCGTCAACCTCCTCTGCGAGTCGTCACGTCATGTAGTCCACCTCCGGGTACTGACTCGTCGTGTAGTCCACCTCCGGGTACCGTCCAGTCCTCGAACACTCGGCCTCCGTCAGCACTGCCCGTCGTCTGCAACCAACACAACGAGGTGTGGGCATAACCCGTGCAGGGGTGAGTATAACGATACTCAGTAGGGACCCCGAGACCCTCAAGGTCTCACTAAACCAACAAGGATAACCACAAGAAGATCTCAACAGATAACCTCTACTTAGATATATGCCCATACATATACCTAAGTTATCAAGTAACCCATCTCAATCATGAGGAAACACAAGGAGTGTGAAATCAACGGATAACCACTACCCAGGTATATGCCCATACATATACCTAAGTTATCAAGTGACTCATCTCAATCATGAGGTAAACACAAAGGTCAAAAAGGTCTCAGCTCAAACCAGGATTTTCATTATCGAAACCGTAACTGCTGAAGAGCTCCGTCTCTGGAGTGTACAGTGGTCCTGTCACGACTCTGAGGTACTGCTCACTAACCTAAGACTGCTGAGGTGCTCCTCCTGTCGAGTACCGCGGGTATGCGGCCAACTACCGGGCGCTCCGTCCGCTGTGGGTCTGTCGCCAAATACCGGGCGCTCCCCCCAATAGCCTACAGAGGTACTCCTCCTGTCGAGTACCGCGGGTCTGCGGCCAACTACCGGGCGCTCCGTCCGCCATGGGTCTGTCGCCAAATACCGGGCGCTCCGTCCACTGGGCTAGTCGACTCACTCCAAGTCAAGTCGGTCAAGCAGTCGTCAGGTCTCAGTCGGCTACACGGTCTCCGTACTCCGCACGCTCGTCTCCAGGAGGGTCCGATCCACGAGCTACTGGTTGATACTCCAAGTATCACAAAGTCCCGCAAAGAAGTATCTTAAAGGACCACCTCGTCATAGGGGTCTTAACGCAACAGACGGCGCGTCAATCGGACGCCCGGTCTGTGAGTTATTAGCCTTTTCGTCCCAGGGGCCCGGTTGGTTTTGTGTGCGAACCAATCCGGACGTAACTCAACTGTACCCCGAATACTCTTAGGGTATACTCATAGGGACCGTTTCTCAACGAGATCACCAACGCCGCTGACGGTTCGTCAAACGGACGTTCTGTCAGAAAGGTATCAGCTTTTCCGTTCCAGGGGCCCGGTTGGATTTCGGTGCGATCTAACCCGGCCACTATCCAACTGCATCCAAAACTCGGGCGGAGGATGCCAAAAGTTCCGTCTCAACAAGAGGAAAACAACGAGACAGACGGTGCGTCAATCGGACGCCCGGTCTGTGAGTTATTGCATTTTTCGTCCGAGGGGCCCGGTTGGTTTCGTGAGCGAACCAACCCGACCGCACTCCAACGGCATCCAAACCTCGAGCGGAGTAAGCCAAAAGATCCGTCTCACTTAGAGGAAAACAACAAAATCGACGGCACGTCATTCGGACGTCCGGAACTTGAGTTACGAGCGTTTCCGCTCCGAGGGCCCGGTTGGTTTCGTATCCGAACCAACCCGGCCGAATCCAAAGTAATCCGAAACCTTGAGTGCGATATAGCAAAACGACCGTCTCGATCCAAGGATCGCGTTGCCGTTGACGGCGAGTCGTTTGGAGACTCGTAGCTCAAGTTACGGGCATTTGACCGAAAGTAGCCCGAAAACGGGGGTCTGGGCCCGGGCCGACCCGGCCCGACCCCCCCTGGGTCGACCCGAACCGGGTCGACCCGACCCGGGTCCGACCCGGCTAGGCCCGGCCCGGCCCAGCCCGGTCCGGCCCGACCGGCCGGCCGCGGCTCGGCCAGCGTGGCCGAGCCGACACGCGGGCGAGGCGCGCGGATCCCCCGCCCTTCGCCGCTGATTGAGGTCGGCGGTTCGTCGGCCGCCCCTTTTTCCGGCGGCGCGCCGCCGCCTCCTTCCGCGGACCACCGGACGCGCTCCGGTGGTCCGTTCTTCCTGCTGTCTTCGCCTATGGTCCCCCCGGGACCCCATCTTCACTGCGAGGGGATTCAAACGCCCAAACGGCATGCTTAGTCGTCGCCCATCAATCCACACATCAATAAACAATCTGCGGAGGGTTGTCGGGCCGTGTTCGTTTGGCCCGCACCCTCCGCGTTAGATTATAACAACGGGAGAAGTTTATTCAACACATGAATACATAACCAAAAACAATTTTAATGAATTAAAATTGTTCTTATTATCCGGGTTCTTCACCTTGAACGGAAACATTTACGGAGTATAGAACATTCAAATAAAACTCCTACCTTGGGTATAAGCCGATCAGAAGGAGGCGTCGTCGTTCGAGGTTTGTCGCGGTATGGCGTTGCGAGGATGATGACGTCGAAGGGGGACATCGGCGTTCGTCCGACTCGAGGGAAGGCGAAGCCGTCGTCACTTGCTACCCGATTCCGCTTCCGAGCTTGTTCGTCGAACTCCGAGGTCCAAGAATAAAAAGATTTAATTAATAAAAATTAAATCCGTGCGTTGATAAAAACCACAAGGGAGTTCTAAAAGGAACCCGAAATCTCTTACCTCCAACAGATGATTGAAGGTTTCGTTGCGGAGGAAGGAACGTCGCAGAAGAGGAAACGTCGGCGTCGCGGCACACAGCGTCGCGTCGTCGATTTCCGCGGTTTCGGCGTTCTTCGTCGGAGATCGGCGTTCTTCGCGTTCTTCGCGTTCTTCGCGTAGGAGGATGAAGAATTCTCAGAGGTTCTTCAAGGTTTAACACAGTATTACCAAAAAAGGAGGGTGTGTTGGCCTTATTTTATTATTACACCAACGGATTTCAAACCGGTTAAGAAATGAATAAAGAGATAAGTAACGACCCATTAATTCGTAGAATTAATTCAACGAAATAAACCGCCCAATTAATTCGACGAAGAAAACTGCCCAATTAATTGGTGCGTTAAGAAAATAAGAAAACGCGTCAGTTGACTTTCATAATGACGGGTTTTTGCGGGTGCGTTACTTAGCGGAAAAGAAACGGTGGGGCTCATGCGGGTCCCACCTCACAAATATCCTACCAAGAGGGTAGGATATTTTTGGATAGCACCCTATCCGCAACAACTCAGCTTAAGCTGCTTTAAGTGGCTTCAAGTGGCTTCCAAGCAGCTTAAGTGAAATAAAATAAAGTTTGTCGCACAATTTATTTTATTTCTTAACTTTAAGCCCAAAAATTAAAAACCACACCCGAGTAAACGCAACTCCGGAAGAGGCGTTTCTAAGCAATTACCGGCGCTGCGATTCCATCGGTGCCCTCAGAATTCGATTCCGAGCACTGGTTCAAAAGTTAGAAAAACACGCTCGTCCGTTCACTGAACGTACCCGAGCCAAACTTCGGAAATTGATTCCGGGCACACCGGGCCTCGGAATTAGGCGCCTTCAGAAACTGCGTTCTTGTAAAATTCCAAAGAAAATTAAGAAAAAAAATTCCTTGGAATTTACGGGTCTTTACAACTTCTGCCTAAAGTGAGGCTTCTAGGAGTAAGAGATGAAAGTTGGGAGAGTATTTGGTCATAGGTTGGCCGATCCAAATGGCTTGAAGGTTTGAATAAGGTGGTAGAGGTGGGGGCCTTTTATAAGAGGAGAGGAGGGTCACTCTTGGAAAGTCATGAAATGTTACATTATTATGAAGTGCTTTTCAGATTTCAAAGGTCCCACAATTATATATTTTTAGGAAAAGGTGATAAGGGTTCTAAATATACTCATCAAATAGGTTTTTGACAAGTGTAAGTCTTATATTTTACATTATCTTTTCATTTTATTTAAATCGTTAGTTAATGAGGTAATCGTTGCATCATCATGGTGTCATAAAAAATTTAATTTATTTAATGTCTAAAAAATTATAAAAAAAAATCATGATTTAAGAAATATTTTTATATTTCCAATTCATATTTATATTCGAAAAGTTAACTTATATAACCACATGTAATAATTGTTTTAGTAAAACAACACATGTTTGTGACAATTTTATTTTTACTTTAAATAAAAAGTTATTAATGTCATTTTCTTACCCAAGTGGATCCATGGGGTCCCCAAGTTGACCCATGGATTTTCTTGGTCGGCCATGACTCATAAAATAAGGGTAGGATAAGTGTAAAGGTAATTTCATATTTTTATAATATCATTTTTACCTTAAATTTCACTAATTACCTTTAATCGCGATTAATAGAACTTAAAAGTTACTATTCACCAAAAATTATTTTAATCACATTGAATTATATTTTACTTCCTAATGACAATGATTTATGTTGGATTTTTGAAATTCAAATCACAGAGGTGGTAAAATTTCATTTAAACGAAAAATCAGTCTTTTAACTACCACTTAGTGGTTTCACTATTCATCAAAAATCGAAGTTTTTCAGAAAAATACAAAAAATTCACCCTAAGATATAATTGATATTCTGAATTCAAAAATGATGTCTATTTTACAAAATTCCAAATATATAATTTTCATTAATTAATTTAATAATTAATTCCCGTTGTCACAACAAATAACGTGTTTTTAAGATGCAATATATATCAAAAGATTGACAATTGTTTATGTCCAATTTCAAAGTGAAATTAATTCTAATGACCACCGTTGGATAAAATGGTAAAAATATATTCTAATTATACTTTAAAACCACTCAATATTATAATTTATCACTATAAATTATTTTTATTAAAAAAGTTGATTTTAAGTATTTTCTCTATTCATAGAAAATTAGAAGTTCTCGGAAAATTACAAAAAATTCAACTTAGGATAATTTCAATATTCCGAATACAAAAATGAAGTCCATTATGAAATATAAAATTTATATAATTTCAAAAGGTGGTTATTACTATTCATAATGGCTACTTTGACTGGTTGTGGTGTGTGTTAGAACTCGAAGTTGCGTACAACACACACTACTGTATTATTCAAAGAGAAGTGTACCGTGGAAGCTTGGGGTGTTACAAAAATATTAACAGCACACGCGCACAATTTTACTAAAAAAGTGGAATAACATATAAATGTGTTCCCTAATCATAAATATAAGGGCATCATTGAGTTTAGAATTATGGTTTTACTCTAGGCACGACCTAACATTAGTCGGTGCAGTTCGGTTGTGGAAAAGTCGTCACAGATGTTTAAATGAATAAAATAAATTAAGAAAAAATATTTTATTTTAGTTGCTGACATAGTGAGGTGGTTTATCTTTAAATAAACCTTTTTTTCAGAAATCTAGGGTTATCCTCATAACCCTAGAATTATCTAGAGACATTGGAGAGAGAACCTCTAGAGGATCATTCCGACAAACGATGACAAACCCTCAGATCAACGATCGGCGCACACCGATCTTGACGGATTTTTCCAGTGAGGACGATGTGGAAACCATTCTTCATCAGCTAACGATCTAAATCTAGGTATGGAATTTGATTTAATTCATTTATTCCTCATTCTTGATTCCTACAATGAACGCAGACCAATCCACGAACAGATTGATCCACGGTTCAATCGTAATTGCGGGATGGGATTATTTTAGCGGGATTTTATCGAGAGTTGAATCTTGAATTTAATTTTTATTTATTTATCATTCTAACTATGACGAACCTAGATCGATATGAACATCGATCGAGGTTCATCCCTCTCAATTGGTTTGTTCTTTTCTCCCCTGGTTCATGCATTCTTCATCATGTGTTCTTCATTCCTCCCCGTGCTTTGGAACCCTTTGTGAACAATCAATCGTTTCACATTCGATTCTTGGTGCAACAATCTGAAACTGTAGATTTATCATTGGTATGACTCGATAGAGGTGTGACGGTGGTTGTGACAGTGGATAGAATGACGGGGGGTGTTGATTTTGTGTTCTTCAGCGGTAACAAAGAATGGTTACAATCGCATTTTTCGAGTTGATTAAAGGCCTGAATCTCGTTAATTTGGTGTTAGGGTGGAGGAAGGACCTTAGATCTGATGTTTTAAGGTGAACTGAACACCTGAACGAGATTCAAAATATCAGCGATGCGAGCGGGAGGAAGAAGAAGGGTTTCTAGAAAAAATCAATCCACGCGACATGCAGTCCCTGACTACACGACACGTATTTCCCTTGGATGGAATCGACATGTACATTGGAAGTACACGAACATGGGGTGGATTACATGGGTTGCCTACATGGAGTGTACTCCCCCACACGGCTTGGCCTGGACCATGTACATGGGTAGGGATACATGGGTTAACGTCGTGTACTAGCACACGACCAAAGTACATGGGCGGACCCCAGATGCAGGGACACAACATGTAACTTATTCTACATGTCGTGTATCCCTATTTCACACGACATGGTTGGAATACATAGGTCGTTGTACACGGGAAGTACTTGGGGTCAAGGGACGTGGCGTGTGACTATACTACACGTCGTATACTCCTTTCTAGATGGCTTGATTCTCTTGTCCTCCATACCTTGGATAAGTCTCGTCAGAGTTCGTTTCCCTTTTTGTTTTGCTGAAGGTTGGTACAAATCGTTTCTTACTCCTAAGACTATGATACCTTCAATAGGACTTCATGGATAGAGTTGTTGGAATCCCCCTAAGAGTCTTGGAGTGGGATCCTCTATTCATCTATGTGCCCTAGGTGGAGTTCTTGGTATCGACGTGACTAACGCTATGCGGGTGTTGATCCTCTACATAGCAGGTTAATCTAGATTTAGTTGTTGGTATCACCCCATGGCTCTGGATATGATCCTAATCTATGCATAATATCCTTTTCAGATCTATCAGCATGTATCTTTCTTATGATGGGTCCCGACGAGTAGTACCTCTTGGACTGAGGTCATCAGTGCTATCAGACTCAAGAGTGTGTTCTCTCGGATGAGTGCTTCTTAGAATATCTGAGTTTAATTTCTAGGGCTGGTATATAGTGGTTGTGACTTACCTCTAGATTGTGTGTCTTGGTTTGAGAATATCTGAATATTCTTGTTATATGTGTTGTGGATATATACCTCTGTAGAGATGACTGTACTTTCCTTTGTTGTACTACTTTGTGGTTTTGGGGTGTCCCACTGAGTATTGTTATACTCACCCCTGCATGGGTTTTTCACACATGTGTCATATCTTATGCATAAGATTGGCCTTTTGACGGAGTTCTAGGTGGACGAGGACTAGACAGTGCTTAGTGAGACCGAACAGACTGAGGTGTGTTCCTACAACTTTCAGACAGCACTCCCAATACCTTTTTCTTATGGGTTGGACTTGTGTTACAGACTCTTTTTAGTGGGCTTGTATTTGGCCCTATTTACTTTACTTACTTCCTATCGTACTCTGGTTGTGGGATATAGTTGTATGCATGCATTGGTTTCTTAGTTTTTTTTTTACATTTCAGCATTTTGTGGGCTTGGAGACGTGTGCATTCATATAGATACATAGGCAATGCCTCCCATGTTAGTGATATGTCTACTCGGTGCTAGCCCCTGACTTATTGGATGCGGGATTAAGGAGTCACGACATGAGCCCCACTGGGACGGGTCGTGACAAAGCCCACCTCCATAGGCTAGGGGGCAACGACAAGTGTCAAAAGGTACAAACTAAATGGGAGGCCTTTTCCCAATGTATATGTATGCACACACCCGACCATCTAAATGCAGAAGTGCAGAGGAATGATAATTAAAATATGCAACAACTAGAATATAAACCAAGAATGCGAAGCCTCTAAGGTGTACAAGAGTATGAAAGTGCAAAATGAAAGTAAAGGGGGGGAAATTCACACCCAACAAGAAAGATGTCATGAGCTAAAAAAATGAAAAGTAAAATAATGTTGAGAGAGGCCAGCTTCTGATCTCCAAGCTCTATTCATCGTATGTAGTCCAATGTACCAAATATCCCTAAGCTCATTTGTAGTCACAGTCGACCTATCAATCATCTGTATAAGACATGACACGTACAGACAAAGCCCGTGCAGGGGTGAGTATATACACACCCAGTAGGATGCCTCAAAAGCTGAAGGGGGATTAGTAAGAGACATGATAAGAATAGATAGATGGTAAACAACTCGACACAAAGCAAGAAAGTAAACAGAATCCAACAATAAGGATACATACATACACACACACACACACATATATATATATATATGCGCTCAAACCAAAGAAACCCAAAGAGAGAGAAGAGGATCTCCATCTCACAACCCAGCCCAGGAAAAGAGTGTTATTCATTCCATAAGTCCATCGTCGATGCCCAACATCTCACGCATCCGCATAGCATAAAACATCCAAGTCAAGCCACACCTCGCCACTATGTCACACAGTCAAGGGGAACAATCTATAGGTAGAGGACTCATGCCCAAGTATAACAGGAGAGTGCCACTTAGTAGATAGCTAGAGGACTCATGATTTGTCTGACATGAGGGTGTCACTCAAGTAGTTGGTAGAGGACGCATGTCTAGCCCAGCTGGAAGGTGTCACTCTAATAGTCTATAGAGGACCCATGCCTAGCTCAGCTAGAGAGTGACACTCTAGTAGTCGATGACTCATGCCCAAATATTGTAGGAGGGTGCCACTCAGATAGTAGATAAAGGACTCATGCCCAGACCAGTTGGAGGGTGCCACTCTCATAGTCGAGGACCCATACCATGTCTCCGCAGGAGGGTGCCACTCGGTGGATAGGCAAAGGACCCATGCTATATTCTGATAGGAGGGTGTCACTCTAGTAGTAGATAGAGGACCCATGATTTGTCCCGTAGGAGGGTTTCACTCTATAGATAGGTAGAGGATTCATGCCCAGCCCAGTTAGAGGGTTCCACTCTAAAGCCCATGGTGATCCTACCCGATCACCGCCATCATCGAGCATCGCTTAAAGAAGATTCTTACTCAAAAAATCTTGCATCGTATCTTGAAAGCCACTACAGAGGCCACCATCGTGTTCTGTGCAGAAAAACACTTAGTATAGGCTACTCATGGTCCAAAATCCGAGTCCAGATGAAGGAGATACGAGAGGTTGAAATTTACTTGAAAAGGGAAGAAGGGGTACATGACGTGTGAGGGGACCCACACAACATGTAGTCCTTCTCCATCGTTTTTCCATGTCCCTGTCGGTACACGGCGTGTCTGAGCCACCCGGGGTCCTACCTGTACTCCTTGGTCATGTCTGTGTACTTTGGCACATGGCGTGCACCTGACTATATCCGTGTACTTCGGTACACGACGTGCGTCTGGTTGTGTCCTCTCGCACGAGGTCTTGCCCGTGTGCTCTGCCACATGGCATGTCTACCCGGGAAGTGATACAGGGCGTGTGGGTGGACTACATGTCATGCCATCTTTATCTTTTTCTCAAATCCCTAGCATCGCAACTGCAGGTGCTACACGTCGTGTGTTCATCGGACTACACGACGTGTAGTCGGGTTTTTTGTAGAAAGTTAGATCTATGCTCGGGCGTTCCAGATCCGGATCCTCCGCCGTGGATCTCTCCAACCACCTAAAATCGGTGGATCTATGCTTCGGCCAACGATTTCGACCCTCTGGTAGTCGGGAAATCGATTCTCGATAACTTGTACGCATCCTGCACAAACCCGCATGTAAGTTGTGTCGCAGCTCCTCCTTGGGTTCAGATTCTGATCATCTAAATGATCACCCGCAACCCGTAATCATCCCAAAACCATCCCTGATTTGTCGTTCCATTCATCGTGCATGATTCTTCCGTGAATTCGGGGGTCGGATCGGACTCGATCCAGCCTGGCAACGTCAAGTCGTGGCCCAGTAGCCCAATGGCGAAGAATGCAAAGAATGAGTGAGGGGAAAAACACCAAAACAAAGGTTTTAACAATCGTTGGTCAAACGTTCTTGGCCAACGAGCACAAATGGGGGTATCTGGGGTGAGGAACAAAAGAATGGTCAAATAACCCGGTACATGAGCTCATGTTTTGGCTCAATTCTAACACAAATCAAAGAAACATTTGATTCTGCTCAGTCAATTTAATCAATTGGGGCATAAACCACGAATTTACGAGTCCTACCTGAAGATTGGATCATTTGTCGTCGAAGAACGCGCTCGCCAATGATTGAGAGAGGTCGTTGCGTTCGCTGCACTTCGATTTGCTTTGATCCAATGTCTCAATGTTATCGAATGTTGGTTCATGAATGAAAGAGAGGAAGAATGTCTCTCGATCCTTCTAGGGTTTATGCGGCTAACCTTGGAGGATTTTTCATAACAGTGGATTTGTAGGAATTTAGATTAGGTTGATTTAAGTAAAATAAATAAATTTAATTATTTATTTTAACTAAACGTACCTGCCAACGATCGCTATTTTAGAATGACCAATGTTGACCCATTTTAGGTCGCGCATAGGGTAAACATTGCGTTTCAGACTCAACTGTGGTCTTAGATTTCTGATTCGAGCTTCCGTTTAAGAGTTATCTCATTTTCTTTAAGAAATTTTGCGCGCGCAATATAAAATATTTTTAATATTTTTATAAAATTAATTCTGGAAACACCAGGTCTCGGAATCGCCGTCTCAACGCTTAGCTTCGAAAATATATATAGAAATATTCCAAAGTTTTACAAGTCAAAAATATGGTCTATACATCATAGTTTATCTGTTGCATCTTTCATCGAACTACTGAGATTTTCCTCTAAAACAGTAAATTTATTTTCCATCTTAACCAACTTTCTACCGGTGTAATTTTTCCCTTATAAGTCATAGGAATGGATAAATTCCTTATGATTTTTTTACTTCAATCCTACTGTAATGTCTTTCTAATACATCTAAAGCATTTCCTATTGACATCATTTTGGTTGAGTTGTTTTTGTTGTAGGATTGTTTATACCTATAAGCCTTTTAGCTTCGAGACACACATCCATGGTGTTTCCCACCAGTCTACAGAAGTAGCACATTGTTACTCCTTGATGTAGTGCCTTTTTTATCCATTTTCCCCACATCATTTTAATGTAAATCTCTGTGTTTTGTTTTAAAAAAAATTGATTTAATTGACAGTTATTTTAATCATCATCTTTTTATGGTTGTAAATGCAGTTCATTGAATATCTTGATAAAAATAGGTGTTTTGGTGCTTAAATGATAAAAATTTATTTTGTTCAATTTTGATGTTCATTACAAACTGTTATTTTTCTTTAATTTGAGATAACTTTTGTTAAAATAGTATTTTAAAACGATTTTGGAGTGGTTTTTGAGTTTTGAATTAATTCATTCATGTTATTTGTTTTTCAATGAATATTAATGATTGGACTTGTCGTGAAATCAAGCGAACGCCGATTGAAACCACAAAGAATTTCGAAAACGGAAATGTAAGATTGATCGTAGTCGAAACGTATTGTTGAGAAAACGAGCGTCGAATTTGCGTATGACGATAGCGACGACAAATAAAAATAAAAATACAAGAAGTAGATAAAAGAACACAATGTAAAGTCCTCCAAAACCATCGAACTTTCATTAACATTTCCATGTATTTATAGTGTTCAAAGAATACCAAAATTGACATATAAAAGCTGGACACATGAGTTTATTGGGAATAAGATTTACCATACACATTTAATATTTGATAACATGAATAATTTTTTATTTTTAATATGGAATTCATCGATTATTTTGTTTTAAAGTTTCATTTTGAATGAATATTTTTCACAATTGTTGAATTTTTTTTCTTCATCAAAATGCATTTCCGATGACCAAGCTGGAGTTCGACCTTGACCAAGCTGGAGTTCGACCTTGACCAAGCTGATGAACCCCTATCGAAGACGAAGCCTTATGAAGCCATGGTTGAAACTGAGATCAAAGGGGAGTGCGGATGCTGATCTAGGATTGGGTCGAGGCAGAAGGAAGACTGCAGCAGCATTACCGCTTGATACTCCAGTAGAAGGAGCTCAAACCAGAAGAAATGGTGAATCAAATCAAAGCCATGCTGCCTAGGTATGCGTGAGAAGCTTTTGCGTCGCTTTATGACTAATTTGTAATTTTAAGAAGACGATTTGAAGCCAATTTGGTCAATCAAATGGATAATAATGAGTTTGAACTGAGAACCGCTGCTTATTCGATTCCATGGAATTGGTTGACGACAGAATGAAAGTAGAGATGCACTGAATCTGACACGTGGATTTTAAAATACTAGAAATTAAATGGTTTAAAACTAATTATAGTTTTGTAATAAATAGAGGCTAGCTGGAAAGCAGCTAGGAAATCTCTAGAAGACATATTTAGTTTTGAAACACGTCCAGATACCATTTTGTGGAGCTGAAGCATATTGCACATTGGGGAGCACATTTAGTTACAGGGGTTTTGCACGACTCACTGATATTAGATGATGGACAGTCAAGGCATTCCATGTAGCGCCTTAGGGGATTAGTTTGGGGAAACTTACTATAAGCGATGACCCTAACAGTTTATACATACCAGCTAGGGACTTTATTTAGAGGGGGGAGACTGGAAACTAACCGCTGGAGGAGAGTAGGAGAATTATTCAGGAGCATGAGTTGGAGCCTCAATGAAGGGGATAGAGTTGAAGATGAAGTGAGAGGAGATGAATTTTAAATCGACAAAGAAGATTTTCCATTTATCCTTCCCCCCTTTTTTTTGAGAAAGGTGAGCTCAGAGGCTCATAAATTGAAAGTAGAAAAGTAGCTACAACAATCTAAAAGTGGGAAACTTACATTTATCCTTTTGAAGCATTGGCAAGAGATCACGAGGAAGAGTGTTGGAAGGGAGACAAGCCTCTTCGTGCACTCTCTTATTTGCAAGTGCATCCGCAAGAGTGTTAGCTTCCCGATAAACATGTGTGATGATGTAGCTCATTGAAGCAAGTTGACCAAGTTAATCGATCCATTTCGCTGTCAGCTTCCAGGAAAGGTGTACCTGCCCAGATCCGACAGCCTGGACCAAGGCTGTAGAGTCACACTCGAACCAAATATTATTCAGATTCCTTTGCTGTGCCATGCTGACTGCATTTATCAGACCATTCATTTCTGCCTCCAGTGCTGTTGCAGTACCAAAAGAACCACTCTGGTAAACCATAATATCTCCAGCAAAATCTCTATACACATACCCGTAACCTGCAGGCCCAGGGTTCCCTTTCGAGGCCCCATCCGTATTGCATTTGATCCAGCTAGTAGGGGGAGGGGTCCAGATAATTTCGATCGTGTGATGAGGAGGGGGGAAGCAGCCACAAACCTTCAAACGCCTTAGAACAGAAAAATCGTCCACCGAATTGTTGCAGTACGCAGAGTGCAGCGTGTTAGCATGCTGAATTGCCATCAGAATTTCAGACAGAGCAGCATTTATGTTGAATCGAGACTGGATGTGAATCACCTTATTACGTGCTCTCCAGATGATATGAATTAGCTCAGCACAAGCTACCTGGAAGAGGATGGCGAGTTGGCCAGACATTGGAATGTTGAGCAGAGCAGGAATAAAAGCACTGATTGCATAAGACTGAATAGGCCGAACCTCAAAGAGGTCAAGGATGATTTGCCATAAGGATGAAGCAGTTTTGCAGCAAAGGAACAGGTGATTCACATCTTCACGGTGTTGGTGGCAGAGGACGCACTTGGAGCAGAGGGAGAAACCCACTTTCTGAAGATTAGCCTCAACCGGGATTTTATTGAAGGACAGCCTCCACAGCATAGTGAATCTGGAGGGAAGAATCCATTTTTTATTGAAATCTGCAATCCAATTGTTTGGGCCCTGAGTGAGGTGTTTGTAGAAAGCCTTAGAGTCAAGCTGTCCATTTAAAATCGGTTCCCATACTGGCATGTCATCATGGGTTGAGAAGGTATAACTTGTAACAGTTTGAAGTATTGCAGGTGGTAGATTGCTCAGGTTGTTCATTTGATCCTTAATGGAGATGCCATAGTTGATATCAGAATCTATGCTGTCAAGTCTGTCAATGAGGGGGCTTCCAGTCTAGTTGTTAGTCCAGAACACGAGAGAGGAGTTAACACTGACCAGCCAGTGGGAATTTTGGAAAATCTTGTAAAAGACTGATTTAAGTCCAGGCCAAACCGAAGAGATCATGTAGGATGTATTTCCAGCTTTCAGTTTCTGGACAAACCTGCACCTGAGAAAGTTCAGAGCTTCTGATGTAGAATTGAGCGGCTTCCATAGAAAATGTGCCTGAAGAGACTGTTTAAAGAGGGCTATGTTCTTGATCCCAAGGCCCCCTCTAGCATAGGGCAGGCAACATGTGCCTGAAGAGACTGATTAAAGAGGGCTATGTTCTTGATCCCAAGGCCCCCTCTAGCATAGGGCAGGCAACATTGCGTCCATGGGACTGTAATTATCTTTCCCTCCAGAATGCTTCCACTCCAAATGAAGTTTCTCATCAAAGAATTGATGGATTTGATGACGGAGGCAGGCCAGGAGTAAACCATAAAGGAGTACACTAATTTTGAGATGATGACATGCTTAACAAGGCATACTCTTCCAGCCATTGACAGGGATTTTCTTTTCCAGGATGCTAGAGATCTTATAACCTGACTCAGGATGCTGATAAAGTAAGAAGCACGTGGCCGTCCCCAAAACATAGGCACTCCAAGATAAATGAAAGAGGTAAAGATCCCTCCCTGATTCCCAATTCATTGATCATGTCCATCTTCCTGAAGGCTGAGATATTCTTGCCAAAGTATATGAAAGACCCGCCCCAACTAATTTCCTGGCCTGGCCTGAGACACTTTCATAATTAGTGAGGGTCTTCTTGATGTTCTTAATGTTCCTTCTGTCTCCCTGAGTAAATATGATGATATCGTCAGCAAAAAAGAGATGGGATGGAGCGGAAATACCTCGTGCTGCCCAAATGGTTTTCATTTCACCATTGTGCACCATAAAAAGGAGCCGACTGAGATAGTCTTCAGCAATGACAAAGATGATAGCCAAGAGGGGGTCTCTTTGTCTCACCCCTCTTGAGCACCTGAAGTAGCCTTCTGGAGATCCATTGATGAGAATAGAAATACGTGCCGACCCGAGAAGAGCTTTGATCCAGTTGATGAAGATATCATTGAAGCTAAAACTCGCAAGAACATTGCAAATAAATCACCAATCCATCGCGTCGAAGGCTTTCTTGATGTCAAGTTTGAGCGCAATGCTACCTCCGCTCGTTGACTTCCTGAGAAGGTTCACACATTCCAAAGCAGTAATTAGACAGTCCTGTATATTTCTTCCATGAACAAAACCGAATTGATTCCAAGAAATAATATTGTTTGAGATTCTTGCGAGTCTATTAGCCAGGATCTTTGTGATGATTTTGTGAGTGGTGTTAACAAGCGCAACTGGTCTGAATTGACTGATTTCACAAGCATTTTCAACCTTTGGAATAAGGGAAATAAATTGGGCATTAAAGCCCTGGGAGAATGATCCACCTTTGAAAAAATGTTTAACCAGATTGCAGACATCAAATTGGATCACCTCCCAATTTTTTTGAAAGAAATGGTTGGTAAAACCATTCGGACCAGGTGAGTTTTTGAAAGGAATGCAGGTTTACGGCAGGGAGTCCCCACGGGCAGTTAGCCCAGGCGGTTAGCCAAGGAGCTGGAGGGACCCACAAGCAGGTGGCTGAGGAAATCCAGCCTGTGGTCCCCAACATTCTGTTTGAGTGGAGTCTGTTAGAGTGGTGGTGGTCTCAGCTGTTTGTTAGGAGCTTTTTGAGTTTGTTAGCCAGCTGTATTTGATTCCCTAGAACATCCTATAAATAGTACAAGGATTAGTGTGTCGGGGGGGGATTTGGTACTTCGGCCAGGGGGCTTAGACTAGGTGGGGCTTCGGCTTACCTGGGTATTTTCTGCTGCTGTAAGTGTCAAATACCTTGCTGTACCCTTCTTTTCTGCCTCTGGAAATATCAAAGTGCAGTTTCCAGCTTTCTGTTCTTATCAAATTGGTCCGACCTGCCGCCCGTTCATTTTTTTTCCGGCCATGGAAACCCGCCAGACCCACCATGACAATCTTGAACAGCGGATGGCCACCTTGGAAACCTCTTTCACCACACTGGAAAATGCTGTCGCTGCCATCCGCACTGACCAGTCCGAGTTCCAGAAATCTGTGGTATCTGAATTGGAAGCCCTCCGCCACCTCATCAATCCCAGTGGGTGCACCATTTCTCGCTGAGGACCACTCGTCCTCTTCTTCTCCTCTGTCCGTCTTCCCTGTGGTCCTTTCTGATGCTGCGTTAAAATCCACTTGGGCGTCTGCAGCTGCCGTAGGAATACACGTTCCCTCAGAGACCGCATAGCCACCAATGATAGAACCACGAGAGTCACAGCCCAGTTTTGGGGGGTTCACGAGAGCAGCGTCCCTGGAGGCGACCGCGGCTAGGACACCAGCTCCGCGTGCTGTTGGATGGAGCTCACCAACCCTTTCTCCCAACATGGACATCGAACTGCATTTCTGGTTACATGGGGCTCTGTTTGGGCACAAATGCAAGCCCTTCGGCCTTTCAACCTGTGTTTTTCCCTGCAGATCCTCTATCTGGAATTTCTGGTAATTTGACACCACATCAGGCAACAGTGGCATCACCATTTAATTCTTATCCAGCTGTGATTGATCTCGTCTATTCCCCTCTTGTTTCACCGCCTGTGGGAGTTACTAATGTTCAGCATGGAGGACTTGTGCGGGACACCAGCCCCCACCACTACGATTGCATGTTACCTCGGGGGCTGCTCCATCCGGCAACTACGTTGCGGCACGGGGACGAAGTGCCAATTGATGTCAAGCAAGTTGGGAGGAGCATCTGGAAGATTGCTTGGCATGACTATATGGGCACTACACCTTCTCACCACCTACGGTTCCATGGAGCAAGGCTGGTTTGGGAAATTGCTTGGCATGTTGGGCCTGTCACACTTGGGGATACACACACCACCTTGAGGACAAGGTGGTTTTTCGAGATGGTGGCAGTGATAGGAATGCAGGTTTACTGCAGGGAGTCCCCACGAGCAGTTAGCCCAGGCGGTTAGCCAAGGAGCTGGAGGGACCCACAGGCAGGTGGCTGAGGAAAACCAGCCTGTGGTCCCCAGCATTCTGTTTGAGTGGAGTCTGTTAGAGTGGTGGTGGTCTCAGCTGTTTGTTAGGAGCTTTTTGAGTTTGTTAGCCAGCTGTATTTGATTCCCTAGAATATCCTATAAATAGTACAGAGATTAGTGTGTCGGGGGGGGGAGGATTTGGTACTTCGGCCAGGGGGCTTGGACTAGGTGGGGCTTCGCCATACCTGGGTATTTTCTGCTGCTGTAAGTGTCAACTACCTTGCTGTATCCTTCTTTTCTGCCTCTGGAAATATTAAAGTGCAGTTTCCAGCTTTCTGTTCTTATCAGCTTTCCTTGTTCAGACTAAAGACAGCTTCTCTAATTTCAACCTCAATGGGAGTAGAAACGAGGAACGAATTGTCAGCCTCAGTGACCAGCTTCGGAATAATACCTTCCTTTAGTTTCTCCTTCATAAAAGGAAACAATGTGAGCCGCAAGAGTATGCCTGGCATTCAAGATCTGGTCCCCATCTTTCAAGAGAGAAAGAGGTTTATTGGCCTTTTTTGCCCTTTGTAAAGCATTAAAAAACTTTGTATTCCTGTCACCATCATTGAGCCCATGCATTATTAAACCTGAAAGGAATGGGCAGTTTTCTATCATCGCCATGCAGGTTCACCATAATGGGGTGGTGATCCGAGTTGTGCTTTGCAAGGGTGACACATGAGATTGATCTCCAATTACCCAGCAAGGCATCATTCACAAATGCCCTGTCAATCCTGCTGGCCCTCATGCCATTTAGGTGTCTTTTATACCAAGTGTATTTAGCCCCAGTGATATTGACTTCTATGAGGTTGGATTCCTCAATGCATGTGTTGAACTCCTTGATGGAGGATAAGCAGAAGGCAGGACCCAATTTCTCATCAGCATGTAGTATAGAGTTGAAGTCTCCAAGAATAACCCATGGCTCCAAGATGGAACTAGAGAGGCTCTTTATCAAGGACCAAAGCGATCGCTTGTCAAGGTAGCTATTAAAAGCATAAAGAACAGTGCAGAAAATTTTCCTGTTATCTTTGCGGAAGCAACAGGTGGTGGATTGTTCATCCTCATGGACAATTGAGGGGCTATCAACAGAGCTGTGGACAAGCAGCCAGAGCCGATCTTGAGTTGCAGAGGCCTGGGATTTTCCCAAGAGATAATAGCCACTGCTAGGTGAAAATTTATCCTGCTTGAGAAGAAATCTTTTAGGACAGCAATACCAATGACATCAGGCTTATACTTGCCTGCGAGTAGCCTTAAGGAACTTTCAGTGCCAAGGTTGGCTATGCCTTGACAGTTCCAAAACATGATCCTCATTTTGACAGAGTCTTGGGGGTGCTTGCCCCCTTTTCTTTGACCTCCATTTTCTTGGATCTGCCAGATTTTCTGGTATTTTTCTTTGACTCTGGCTCAGACATTTCGTCAGTGATCCCCTTGGGGTCTTCCTGGTGCCTGTGATCATCAGTTCCAGCAGAAGTCTCACTAGATGTTTGCTGCATCTTTGAAATTGGAATTAAAAGCCCCAATCCAGAGGCATCAGAACCAGAACTGGTGTGCTGCATGGATGGGACCTGCCGCTCCTTGCTCAATCCTGACTCCAGCTTGCTGACTGAATTCGGTGCTGCCTTATTAGTATCAGCATGCTCTTGAAATGCAGCATTAACAGGTGACTCCCGTTCTGTAATCTGCACCTGTGCAGCTGGGATTGAGAGCCCCAGACTGGAATCATCAGAAGTGGAACAGGTGAGCTGAATGGCTGGGTCCTGCTGCGCCTTGCAGAAACCGGTTTGCATCATGTTGCCCAACTTCTGAACTGTCACACCTGTTTCAGCATGCTCCTGGAGGGCAGCATCTATGTCCAAGGAGAGCAGCTCAAGCAGGTATTCTTCAGATTGGAGAGTGAAGACCATAGAGAAGATTTCAGACGTTAGACCAAGTGATCCAGCATCTGCATTTTCATTTATCAAGCCCTGTGTGTCAGCATCAGATTTTGCCCTAACAGCCACAGGCTGGTCATCCAACTGGGGTGTCTCCTCCTCCTCGGCTAAGTCAGCCCATGAATTGCTGGTTGTGGCAACATTGCTCCATTGAACCGTTTTGGGCTGGTTCGGTTTATCCTTCCTGATGTACTCTACGGGTTTAGCCTTCTACCCTTTTGGGATTTCCTTCCGGTCTGTATTATGAGGGGTCGGTGCTGCAATCTTCTCTACAATTGTTGATTGCATGACCCACCATTCTGCAATGCTCACAAAAAGGAGGAAGGCGCTCAAATTCAAGTCTCACCTCAAATGTGTGTTTTTCTTCTTTCTAAGTATGCACTGTACTTAATTTCTCAAGAGGATTATGATTGTTTAAGTTTTGTTAATCTATTACATGCTCTTAATCCTTTACTTCTCAACTAAAACTCATTCCTCCCAGCCTTTTTTAATTTTATTCTGCCTTGTTCTTGATTGATGTAACGAAAGTTGAAAACCACTTCAAGGATGTTTTGAAATTATTTTCTTTCTGAAAAATATTGACATATTGAGTATTAGGAATAAGAAGAAATGTAAATATATCGTTTCACAACTATGAGTTCCATGAATGACCCTCAATCAATTCATTTTCTCACCGCTGTATAAAAAATGCTATATTGACAGGGCTTATGTTCAATTTAGTAGTAGCTATAACTCTCGACAACAGTTGTAGGTGCTTCTTGTGGTTTAGTTTGCATGCTAGTTTAAATCTTTTATCTTGAGAATCACCTCTTCAGCAAGCTGTCTCAGTTGAATTCCCTTGGAATATTTTAGCATGATCCTGCTATTAATTTACCTTAACCCATTTAACACCTCATTCACTCTTCATCCATCAGTCCACACACTGTTCAGTTCTTTTCATCATTTCAGTCCCTATTTTCTTCGACCCGCTCACCTTATACTAGGGTAGTAGGAAAATATAATATATATTTTGATAATCAAATGATAGCTATTGAAATTTGGAACCACTACCGAGGAAAGGCATGCATTGAGTTTCTTTGGGTTCTTAAGGAAAACCATACAGAAACCAATAAAAAACTAAAAAAATGCTACTGAAAATATGCTGAATCTGTTGCTTTCAGAACTAAAATTTCAAATTTGTTTGTTATGGGACTTTGCTATTGTTGAAATTTTTTCTTATTAATCACAGCTTTGAAACCATTTAAAAATGAAAGCATAGCTGGTCAACATTATAAACATCAGGTACATGATCACCATTTTTGTTATGGAAAATGGGGAAAGATTTTCTGATGCTGGGGATCAGTTTAATGAAACTATTCCTCGATGTCCAGATCATGGTTTTTCTTTAATACTATTGGTACATTGTTTTTATGATGGTTTAAATGATGATGGATGACATGATTTAGGAAAACTCACAGAAGGATTCCTAGTGTGTCACAGTGATGAAAAGTTGTATGAAATCTGTGCTGAATTAGCAAGAGAGGATAGGTATAACTCCCAGTTTTTGAGTGATAATTTTTTATCTATGGAGTCTTTAAATGAACGACTATTAGAATCAGTGATCAGGAAAGACACACATTTTTAGAACATATGAAATTTGAAATCTCTGAATTTGAGGAAATAACTTTAAACTTTAAATAGATTTGTGAAAAAAGTGATCAAATGACCAACTCTTTTAGAAGCTTAAGAGATAAAATCTTACAAGAAACTCAAAATGAAATTGAAGATTTACAAAATAAAAACAGTCAAAATTTTCAAAATCTGGAATTTGAAGAGGTTCAAATAAGTGATCTAGTTTTGGAAGACATTCCTATATCTCTAAAATATGAAAAAGAAGTGGGTTATTAACTATTTTTGGAGTATGTTTTAATAAAAGCTGAAATGGAACTCTTTGATTATTTTTTAATAAACAACTTACCATTGGATTCCATACCGGAATCATAGTTTACTGAATTTGACTTAGAGGATGAGATAAATGTGGGGGCATAGAATTGGTTTTAAATGAACTGAAACCTTTTAAAAGTGAAATTGAGATAACCCTTTTTGAAATTGATTCTCAAAACATAGCTGATTCCACCTTTGTTTTTGGTAAAAATAAGGGATATTTTGGTGAAGAAAACATTGAGTCTTAGTACAAACCTAGAAGTACCATACTAATTACTACTACTTGAAAAGAACCTCAAATTGGTCAAATCTGACTTTGACTTCAATGTAGACAACAAGATGATTTTCATTGAAAAAGGTGAAAAACTTACGTTTTTTTGTTGATAGGGTCTTCTAGGGGTGTGATGTTTCTATTAGGGGACTTGACTGCCCCCTTAGAGGTTTTGGGGCCCATCTTATTGAATTTTTACATAAAAAGATATGGGAAACACACATGTGTTGGTTTCTAATTATGAAACCACACCCTCCATTAGATTTTGGTTAGATGATGAGGGAGCTAGGCTGAAGACAATAAATTTACTATTGTATTGGAGACAACTCATGGTTTAACAAAACTTTTTGTGTTTGTTTGTGTAATGGTCCGTGCCTTCCCGGTCCGTTACTTTGCTAGTTTTGGTGGTTGGAGGTGTTCGGAGGAGATTCCAGAAGTTTTCGATAGAGGCTGGAGCTACAACAGAGTTGCTGTAGGAAATACACGCCGTGTAAATGTGGTACATGGCGTGTAGTAGTGGTTCACGACTTGTGCAGCCATGTGGTTCACACGTGGCTAAGGGGTAGCCCATGAAAAGGGTACATGTCATGTAAGTGGGATTCATGACGTGTAATAAATCGGGTGTTAAAAATCCTTCAAGGCGGTGCGCTTTTCGGCGGAACTTAAAACCCGACATTTACACGACTTGTAGGGATTACACGTTGTGTAAATGTCCTGTGCAACACATCTTTAAAGGCTGCAGCGCTCAGGGTTATTTCTCAAACCCTACGACAGCGCCTCCCTCTCATTCCAGGCGATCCAGTGACTCCCTCTTCAAGCGTTTGGGATTCCTTTCGACGGGGATTGATCCCCGATTTCCCGTCTTTGATCCGTGGTTGATCCGCGGTATCTCAATGTGCGGTTGTGGTTGTGGGCGTTTCTTCTTCACCCTGCGGCGTGCGACGAGTTGATAAAGGTACTTTGAGGTAGGGAATCCATCGTTTCTCCTTATTGTGTATCATGTGGGAGATATTTACTTTTGTTTATCTATGGGTTATGGTTGTACTGGCCTAATCAAAGATAAATAATTGACTAATTGAAACTGAAGGGTAAAAGGGGTTTGATTTGCATGTTTTGACAACTTTGTTGTTATTGTAATATTGTGATTGTACGAGCATGATGCCCCGCTGAAAAGTGTGGCAATTGAGGGCTTTGTTGGATGATATGTATTGTGATTGTTGTGCCTGTTGTGATTGCTGAGATGTCACCCTAAAATGGAAATAGGCTAACCACTTATATTTGACTAATAAAATGGTTGCCTCAGGATTATGGTTTGTGTGATAACGCCCCTAAAATAAAGTGGAATGCGATACAATCCCCTTTATAAATTTGTAAAATGGCTTTTGATGTGTTGTGATGTGTGGCCGTGCTTTTGGGGCGGCGATGTGCGATTGTTGTGTGGTTGGGGCATGTGGGGCTGATGGTTTGTTGGCCGTGCTTTTAGGGCGACAAGGTGGTTTGTTGGCCGTGCTTTTGGGGCGGCGAGGTGGTTGTTTGACCGTGCTTGTGGGGCGATGGTACGATGTGAATAAAGTGGAATGCGATAAAATCCCCTTTATAAATCTGTAAAATGGCTTTTGATGTGTTGTGATGTGTGGCCGTGCTTTTGGGGCGGCGATGTGCGATTGTTGTGTGGTTGGGGCATGTGGGGCTGATGGTTTGTTGGCCGTGCTTTTGGGGCGACAAGGTGGTTTGTTGGCCGTGCTTTTGGGGCGGCGAGGTGGTTGTTTGACCGTGCTTGTGGGGCGATGGTACGATGTGAATGTTGAGTTGCTTGTGATGTGTGGTTGTTTTGTGCTAGATGCCTGAGCAGTGATGAAAAAACTGACTTGTTTAATAATGATTGAAATGATTGGTGTTGATTTGGTTAATGAGTTGGAAATGACCGATAAATAATTAAATGGTGGGCTGTGCGGTAAAACACGGTTTTTGATCAATAATGAAAAGAATAGGATGATCAAATGAAATTGGTTGGAAATGCGAAATGGGGCTTGCGACTTGTTGTGTGGTGTTTTTCATTTAGAGACGGAAGCGAAAGATGCGATGTTGTGAGTTGGTTAGTGTTTGGTTGTGAACCCATAGGTTGAGTTTGTGTGTAGGTATATATATATATTTGTATATTTCTTGTGATTTCTATACGCACCCCACCCACATTGAGCACCAAGTGCCGACAACCAAATGTTTTGAGTGTGTTTTTCCTGACATCCGGTGATGACGGATGGCTGGGTACCCGCTCTTTCCCGCTCTCTCTTCCAGGCAAGATAGGTATTGCACAAGTTGTGATGATCGGAGTTATGTTAGTGCATTAGATGGTGGTTGTGATAGCCCAGGTGTTTTCGGACGAGATGTGATATGACCGTGCTTGTGGGGCGGTGGCCCAAGTGTTTGCGGGTGTGATGTGATGTCACCGTGCTTGTGGGGCGGTGTGGTATACAGAAGAGATGTGAGCGCCAGGACATACGACGTTGGGGTGTGAGAGCGGTATACCAGCGGGAAAGTGGTACAAGGTACCCTTATAGATACGCTTCTTGTTATATTATATTATTTGACTTGCGTTATTTGGTGAGCATGCTTTGGTGAGGTTGAGATGAATAATTGACCTGTTTAGGCGTTGTTGGTTCTTCTATTTGCTTTTGGGTGCATTAGTATGCTTCTTTTACATGTGCACGAGAGACTTTGGTTTTCTTACTGAGTATACATGTATGCTCACCCTACGTATAAAAACTGTTTTCAGGTTTTTAGGAGGATTATATGGACCGTTCTGGACATTACTAGCTCGGACCTTGGATAGGTGTTGTGTCACTGCTTTAGCTTTACTTTTAAAGACTTTTATCTGTATCAGTTTTATTTATACATGCATTGTGAGATGATTTTGATTTCTTTTTATATTATGTCATGGAGTTATTTGTGGATGATTCACCTTATCTCCCGATCCTATATTATTATAGAGGGTAATGTCTCTCATTTCATGAGATTTTTATACCCTCAGTGCAAGTCGTCAACCCGGGGCTTACTGGAGCCGGGACTCAGGGCTCATTATCTCTCTCTGCTCATTGTGGTATCTCTGGAGGGAGGGGGCCGTGATAGAGTAGTATCAGAGGTGATGAATGAGAGATAGAATGAAGTTTGGAGTTAGACACAGTGAGAATTGCATGGGTTGGTATGACAACAGTACCGGTTGACCTTGGTGCGTGACATAAGCCAGGGAGATCGGCTAGGGCACAGGATTTTAGGGCCTCCCATGATCCAGTCCACGGACTCTGAGCTTATTGAACGACCAAGTGAGGGGGACTTGATTGCAGGATAGAGACTTAGGAGAGGTACACACATCATGATAACTTGTGTTCTTGTTTGAATTTGAGTTGTTTTGGGAAGGTTAAAATGAATAAAATGAATTAAAATGCATCTTAATAAAATTCCATACCACCTGGGCTTAGGAAATCCTTGTTTCCTCTTTCAGCTATGACTATTCGTTGTCCGCATGTGGCTCAAATAGTTGAGGTTCAACAGGCTGATCCGGTTGATCGTCGTAGGGTTGATTCGACAGAGGAGGATGAGGCTTGGCAGAGGATGTTGCGTGCTTTTTATCAGTTGGTTTTGGGGAAGTATGAGGGCATTGTTTCAGATGTGGAGACAGAAAGCTGGTTGGAGGATCTCGAGATCACTTTCAGTTTGATCCGGGACCCAACGGAGTACTGGGTCCCTTTGACAGTTAGTCAGTTGCAGGGAGCTGCGCGTCCGTGGTGGACGCTGTATCTGGGAGAGTGGAAGGGGACAAATGTTTTGTGGGTCGACTTTCAAAAAGAGTTCTGAGCAGAGTTCATTTTGTCGACCATGAAAGTAGTGAAGAGGCAAAAACTTCTTTCTCTTCAACATTGAAATATGTCAGTGCGAGAGTTGAGAATCAAGTTCAAGGACCTTTTGCCCTTTGCCCCAGATTTTTTCCCAGACGAAGAGTCTCGTGCGAGACGTCTCGAGGAGGTGCTTCATCCTTCCACCCGGTACACAGTTACTCTCTTTATGTCGCCAACGTATCTGGAGGTTCAGAAGAAGGCGGAGGTGATCTAGTGAATGCACTCGCGAGGTGGTTTACCGCGAGACGGGAGCCGGCAGGGTCCCACAAAGAGCAGAGTTGTCAGTGGTAGGTCACAAGCGCCAGAACCTTTGAGGTTTCAACCAACCGAGAGTTGGTCTCAACAGCTTCCTTTTCGGACTCTTGAGAGTTCAAGGCCAACTTGTTTCACCTATGAGGCCATGGTCATTGCCAGAACCAGTGCCCGGTGGTTCCTCGAGCTCAGTTTGGTGGAGGTGGTCAGTTTTAGTGGCAGTTTCAGCAACAGTTGTCAGCGAGGCCGTTTCAGCAACAGGGGCAACAGGCTTATGCTTTGCAGAGGGCAGATCTGGTAGGCAGAGGGCGACCTCAGGATGTTCCTCGTGATTAGGGACCCAGACCAGAGCGTGGTCGTGGAGGTGGCCGTCAGCAGAGAGGTAGAGGAGCTGAGCGTGACTAGTTGCATGCAATAGAGGCGGCAACGCCAGAGGGGCCAAAGATCGTTCGAGGTACGTTTAGTCATGTGCCCTTGTTTGTGCTTATTTCTTGATGTGTGGTTGTTCTTGTGATGTCGCCTTGTGTGATGTGTGATTAGAAACTTCAAACATGCGAAGAAGGGGAAACCTAATCCCTAATCAGGATGCGTTATGCTTTGATGAGATTAAAACCGTACGGGTAAGTCAGTGCCATCCAAAGCGGATAATATCTTGACATGAGAAGGGGAATTTCTTGATTTGTGTGCTTGAAGCTTTGCTGTGTGATTGTTGGGTCTTGTTGCTTTATGAGATGTGTTGTTTTCTTGATGTGTGATAAAGTCCTGACATAAAAAATGGAGGACCTGATTCCTAATTGAGACACATTAACTGCAATGCGATTAAACTCATGCGGGCGAGTCAGTGCCACTCAGAGCGGATAATATCTTGACATGAAGGATGGAATTTCCCGATTCGTGTGTTCGAGACAGTGCAGTTGGTTGTGTGGCAGTGTGGCTGCGTGAGAGGAGGCGGTTTTTGGCTGTGTGGTGATGAGATTGTGCGAGATGTTTGTGGCCATCTGGTTTGGCGCGTTTGGCTGGTGATAGCGTTTGAGTTATGATAAGATTCTTGAGAGCTGTCTCGCGGGGTGGTTGTTTGGACCCCTTTCCTTCCGGGTTTGGTTTTGGATTCTCGAGGGTGAGAATCGTTTGAGAGGTATCTGATGTAACGGTCTGTGCCTTCCCGATCCGTTACTTTGCTAGTTTTGGTGGTTGGAGGTGTTCAGAGGAGGTTCCGTGAGTTTTTGGTGGAGGCTGGAGCTGCAACAAAGTTTCTGTAGGAAATACACGCTGTGTAAATGTGGTACACAACGTGTAGTGGTGGTTCACAACTTGTGTAGCCATGTGGTTCACGACTTGTACGTGGCTAAGGGGTAGCCTGTGAAAAGGGTACACGTCGTGTAAGTGGGATTCACGACGTTTAATAAATCGGGTGTTAAAAATCTTTTGAGGTGATGCCTTTTTCGGCGGAACATAAAGCTCGGCATTTACACGACGTGTAGGGATTACACGCCGTGTAAATGTTCTGTGTAGTGCACCTGTAAAGGCTGCAACGCTCAAGGTTATTTCTCAAACCCTACGGTAGCGCCTCTGATAGGAAGTTTGGCAGACCGCTTGTTTTACTCACTTATCAAAGGAGGGGATGGGGTATGTTACATTAAGTGAGGAATAGGTTCTTTGTAAGAAGTATTTTAGTCAGGGGTATTTTTGTAATTGTTTGGGGAGTCAGTTAGTTTAAAAGGGATGTGTTGTCCAGTTTGGCATTCAGTTTTTGAGTTAGTTGGAATCTGTTCCAGCAGTTGGAATTGACGGTGAGGAAGAAACCTCTACTGGGAGGGGTGTTCCTTGGAAAACGTGGAATATACTAGTGAAACTCAATTGATCTTCTATCAACTTGGTGCTTTCATTGAGTTTTCTCTGGTCATTCAACGCTCGCCGCTGCTGGAGCTTGGGAGATTGACGCAACTGGAGTTTCGTCTTTCTTCGACAACGGTACGTCTGAAACAATTTTTTTTCTAGTCCACGCCTACATGAATAGACGAACGCCTTTCTGGTGTTGAAACGTTGCTGGAGGCGCTGCAAGTCGATTTGCGCCGACAAGAAACTGGTCAAATTCAGCAAGGCGAGGTGCACCAGCGACAAGAAGAGATGAAGCAATGTTTGGAAACTCAGATGCAGCACGTTACTTCGATGATGTGTCAGTTTGTCGCGAAACAGTCTGGTTCTGTTGAACGGAAAGAGGAGAAACATAAATCTGTTGTTGACGATGAAGCTGAGGGCAGTTTTCATGTGGATGTGGCAACAAGGACTCTGCGACCCGACTTCAAGGCCGATTGTCTCGATCAACCCAAAGTTGGCTGGGGAATGCACCGCGACTTATCCCGGCCAGTAGAGATGCCATCCTTTTCTGGAGACGGTCTGGTATCCTAGATCGTCCACGCTGAACTGTATTTTTCTATTTTCCAGATTCGTGAGGAGCTCAAGGTGCCATTGACACAACTTTGTATGGAAGACATGGTTCAATATTGGATACTCTCTTTGAAGACTATGCATCTGGGCCTCAGCTGGTCACAATTTAAAGAACTTTTAGGCAGGTATGGTACTGCGGGCGAGGAAGATCCTATAATTTACCTTAAAGAACTTAGATAGACTAAGGGCGTTGATGAGTATATTGATGATTTTGAGCGTATCGCAACGCGGTTACCTGAATTAACAGAAAAGTGGTATATAAGCCTTTTTGTCGGAGGTTTGCGACCTGCAATAGGCAATACGGTTTTGACACATGAGCCGCGGAACAAGGCCCGTCTTCTTACATTAACTAGACGAGTGGAACGTGAGCTTTTTGTTAAAGGCGTCCTTAAATATCCTGATGACCGCGGTAGGGGAGTTATCCGTTCACAAGGGAGAGCATCGAGTTCAAATATTGTTAATACAGTGAAGTTCTCTCCTACAGGAATAGGAGAGGAACCTTTTAAAAAGGTCGATGCTCTGGATACTACGCCTCCTCGATGGCGTGTGGTCATAAATTTATCTAGAGCTGAGTATGAAGATAGAAAAGCTCGAGGTTTATGTTATACTTGTGGACAACGTTTCCAGGCATAAATGTCTTGAAAAGGGCTTTAAACTCATGGTTTGGGAATCTGTCCAATCTCGAGAAGATGAAGAGGAATTTTCTCTAGTTGAAGATGCCACTGAAATTCCCCAACATGCAGTTTAGGAGGTACTTCATGTTGGCAAATTAGAAATGGAATTATTGGGCACTACAGTCACTGGAGCAGAACAACAGTATTCAGGTAGCCCCAAATTGATGCAATTAGAAGGTAGCATTGATGGAGTTCCGGTTTTGGTTTTAATTGACAGTGGGGTTAGTCATAATTTTTTATCCGGACAGCTGTTGAAGTATATTGACACTTCTGTTTTGGCTACCAAGCCTTTTTATATTCGGCTGGGTGATGGACATCGAGTTGAATCTAAAGGAGTTTGTAATTCTTTAACGGTACATTTAGACACAGAAGATTTTACTGTTGAGGCATTTATTTTCGATACAACGGGTCCTGATCTGGTACTCAGGATGGCTTGGTTAGAGACACTGGGTTATGTTACTACACATTCGAGAGATCTCAAAATGAAATTTCTTTGGAATGGTCGGAATGTTACTTTACAGGGATTGCGTTTTCCCCGAGCTACTATAGGGGCATTCCAGGAGATTTTGGGACCAAAAAAATATTTGTTACATAGTTTACAGAAGGACACTGCGGATGGATTGAAGACAGGGGGCATTGAACTCTCCCTCCTTCAGCAAACACAACTTGCAACTTTGTTAGACCAACTGAGAACAGTCTTTGAGGTTCCTAAAGTTTTACCTCCACCTTGTCTTACTGATCACTCTATCAAGTTAAAGCCTGGCATGGAACTAGTGAATAAGCGCCCCTATAAGTTGGCTTACCACTTGAAAAACGAGATAGAACGACAGGTACAAGAACTTCTGCAACTTGGATATATTCGGCATAGTTCTAGTCTATATTCTGGTCCTATAATTTTAGTCAAAAAAAGACTGCGGTTGGAAGATGTGTGTTGATTACAGGGCATTAAACCGTCAAACTATTCCGGACAGATATCCTATACCTGTGATTGAGGAGTTAATGAATGAATTAAATGGGGCCGGATATTTTTCCAAAATTGGCTTGAAATCTGGCTTTTATTAAGTTCGAATGCGGCCAGCGGATATTGAAAAAACAGCCTTCAAAACTCATTAAGGACATTACGAATACCTTGTTATGCCCTTCGGCCTAATGAATGCCCCTGCCACTTTTCAAGCGAATATGAATATGATTTTCAAGGCCATGTTTCGCAAGTTTGTACTTGTTTTTTTTTTGATGATATCCTTGTATTTAACAAATCTTGGCAGACACACTTGCAGGATGTCTCCACAGTCCTTCACCCAGGGAAAATGTTCTTTTGGCCGGAACAAAAATAGAATATTTGGGACATGTTATTTCTTCTGAAGGGGTTTCTATGGATACCAAGAAAGTGGCAGCTGTCGTAAACTGACCACTACCTCGTAATTCTCGTGAGGTTCGTGGTTTTTTGGGCTTGACGGGTTATTATAGGAAATTTATTAAAGACAATGGGAAAATTGCTCGTCCTCTTACTGCTTTAACAAAAAAAGATGGTTTCTTTTGGTCTACTGAAGCTCAATTAGTTTTTGAAAGACTTCGTGACTGTTTGTCTTCATGCCAGATTTTTCAAAGGATTTTGTTTTGGAATGTGATGCTTCCGGAGCTGGAATAGGCGCTAACCTAATGCAGAACAGTTTTCCTCTAGCTTATTACAACAAGACACCTTTTGATTGTAACTTTGCCAAGTCAGTCTATGAAAAGGAACTTATGGCTTTAGTCCTGTCTATACAACATTGGAAACAATATCTTCTTGGCTGACGATTTGTGGTTCTTACTGATTACCAAAGCCTTAAACATTTACTTAGCCAACGCCTCGTGTCTAGTAACCAACAGTGTTGGCATGCTTAAGCTCCTAGGCTTTGATTTTGATGTTCAATTTAAACCAGGGTGTTTAAATAGAGCTGCTGATGCTTTATCTCGGATGGGGGAAGATAAGGAACACATGGTTTTGGCTTTATCTGAACCTACATGGCTGGATTTCAGCAGATTCAACATGAGATTTCTCGGGATGCTTTTCTGCAGCCCATTCTTTCAGCTTTACAGGATAATCGGCCTACCAGTCCAGGATATTCCCATCGCCAGGGGGTTTTATTTTATAAAGATCGACTAGTATTGTCTAGGACCTCTGCTTTGCTTCCACAGTTTCTTCATTATTGTTATTCTTCTGCTGAGGGGGACATTCTGGTGTGTTGAAGACATATAAACACCTTGCGCAGAATTTTTTTTGGCAGGGAATGTTTCAATTTGTTTACCAGTTTGTTCGTCATTGTGCGGTTTGTTAGCAAAGTATGAAGCTATGTCTTCCGCTGGTCTTTTACAACCATTACCTTTACCGACTTTGATTTGGGAAGAAATTTCTATGGATTTTATTTCCGGTTTACCCAAGTCTCATGGTTTCGAGGTTGTTTTGGTTGTTGTAGACCACTTGAGTAAATATGCCCATTTCCTTTTGCTCAAACATCCTTATTCGGCCAAAATAGTGGCTGAACTGTTTTTGAAGGAAATTGTACGCTTACATGGGATCCCTCGAGCTATTGTTAGTGATCGAGATCCTGTTTTTACAAGCCGTTTTTGGAGGGAGTTTTTCAAACTTTAGGGTACCCAGTTAAAGATGAGTTCTTCCTATCATCCCCCTAAGTGATGGGCAGACGGAGGTTACTAACCGCGGTTTAGAATTGTTTTTATGCTGTTTTTCTTCTGATAATCCCAAGTAGTGGTCCACTTGGTTATCCTGGGCAGAATATCATTATAATACTACTTTTCATACATCTGTTGGCCGTACTCCTTTTGAGGTTGTCTATGGACATACACCTCCAACTGTTTTACACTATGTTTGTGGGGAGGCTGCCGATGTTGTGGTGGAAGCTGCTTTACCAGACCGCGATTCTGTTTTGCGCCAGCTTGGTGCTCATTTACTTCGAGCACAACAAATCATGGTCAAGTCTGCTAATCGACATCGCCGACCTGTTACCTATAATACCGACGATTTGGTTTGGGTTAAGTTATGCCCTCACATTTCTGGTGTTATGCCTCGGGTTCATTCCAAATTGGTTGCTCGGTATTATGGTCCTTTTGCTATCATTGCGCAAATCAGTCTGGTTGCTTTTCAGTTGCAACTTTCTCCTAATAGTTGTATTCATCCAGTCTTTCATGTCTCTCAATTGAAACCTGCTATTAGGGAAGTGAGACTTGATATCTTTGGCTTGTGGAATGGTCGTCCCTTAAAAGAAGCTACTTGGGAACAAGCCGAAGATATCAAGTCTCGCTTCCCTAATTTCCACCTTGTGGACAAGGTGCCTTTTTAGGAGGGTGGCAACGATAGGGAAGTCTGGCAGACCACCTGTTTTACTCACTTATCAAAGGAGGGGACGGGGTCGGTTACATTAAGTGAGGAATAGGTTCTTTGTAAGAAGTATTTTAATCAGGGGTATATTTGTAATTGTTTGGGGAGTGTTAGTTTTAAAGGGACGTGTTGTCCAGTTTGGCATTCAGTTTTTGAGTTAGTTGGAATTTGGTCCAGCAGTTGGAAGAGACGGTGAGGAAGAAACCTCTACAGGGTGGGGTGTTCCCTGGAAAACGTGGAATATACTAGTGAAACTCAGTTGATCTCCTATCAGCCTCCCTCTCTCGTTCCAGGCGATCCAAAGGCTCCCTCTTCAAGTGTTTGGGATTTCTTTTGATGGGGATTGATTCCCAGCTTCCCGTCTTCGATCGGCGGTTGATCCACGGTATCTCGTGGTGCGGTTATGGTTGCAGGCGTTTCTTCTTCGCCTTGCGGTGCGCAACGGGTTGACAAATCTTCTTTGAGGTAGGGAATCCTTCGTTTCTCTGTAGTATGTATCATGTGGGAGGGGTTTAATTTTGTTTATCTATGGGTTATGGTTGTGGTGGCTTAATCAAACATAAATAATTGGCTAATTGAAATTGAAGGGTAAAAAGGGTTTGATTCACATGTTTTTACAACTTTGTTGTTATTGTGATATTGTGATTGTACGAGTTTGATACCCCGTTGAAAATTGTGGTCGTTGGGGCTTTGTTTGCGCTGTATGATATGTGTTGGGACTGTTGTGCCTGTTGTGATTGTTGTGATATCACTCTAAAATGGAAATTGGCCAATCACTTATATTCGGCTAATAAAATGGTTTTCTCAGGATTGTGGTTTGTGTGATAACGACCCTAAAATAAAGTGGAATGTGATAAAAACCCCTTTGTAAATCTGTAAAATGGATTTTGATGTGCTGTGATGTGTGACCGTGCTTTTGGGGCGGCAATGTGCGGTTGTTGTGTGATTGGGGCATTTGGGTTGCGTGGTAAAACGTGGTTTTTGATAAATAATGAAAAGAATGAGATAATCAAATGAAATTGGTTGGAAATGTGAAATGGGGCTTGCGGTTTGTTGTGTGGTGTTATGCATTTAGAGGTGGCAACGAAAGTGGCGATGTTGTGAGTTGGTTAGTGTTTGGTTGCGAACCCATAGGTTGGGCTTGTGTGTGGATATATATATATATATTTGTATATTTCTTGTGATTTCTATACCCATCCCACCCACGTCGAGCACCAAATACTGACGACCAAATGTTTTGGGGGTGTTTTTCCCGACATCCAGTGAGGACAGATGGCTGAGTACCTACTCTTTCCCGCTCTCTCTTCCAGGCGAGGTAGGTATTGCACAGGCTGTGATGACCGGAGGTCTGTTAGTGCATTAGATGGTGGTTGTGATAGCCCAGGTGTTTTCGGGCGAGATGTGACCGTTCTTGTGGGGCGGTGACCCAAATGTTTTTGAGTGAGATGTGACCGTGCTTGTGGGGCGGTGACCCAGATGTTTTCGGGTGAGATGTGATATGATCGTGCTTGTGGGGTGATTGCCCAGGTGTCTGTGGGCGTGATGTGTTGTGACCGTGCTTGTGGGGTGGTGTGGTATACAGAAGAGATGAGAGCGCTGAGACGTACGATGTTGGGGTGTGAGCGGCATACCAGCGGGAAAGCGGTGCGGGGTACCTTTATTGATATTCTTCTTGTTATATTATATTACATGAGTTGCGTTATTTGGTGAGCATGTCTTGATGAGGTTGGGATGAATAGTTGATCTGTTTAGGTGCTGTTGGTTCTTCTGTTTGCTCACAGATGCATATTCTACATGCGTACGAGAGACTTTGGTTTTCCTTCCGAGTATACTTGTATGCCCACCCTACGTATACAAATTGTTTTTAGGTTTTTAGGAGGATTACGTGGACCGTGCCGGACATTACTAGCTCAGACCTTGGATAGTTGCCGTGTCGCTGCTTTAGCTTTACTTTTGGAGACTTTTATCTGTATCAGTTTTATTTATACATGCATTGTGTGATGATTTTAGTTTATTTTTATATTATGTTGTGGATGATTCATCTTATTTCCCGATCCTATATTATTATAGAGGGTAATTCCTCACATTTCATGAGTTTTTTATACCCTCGGTGCTAGTCGCTAACTCGGGGTCTACTGGAGACGGGACTCAAGGGTCATTATCTCCCTCCCCTCATTGCGGTATCTTTGGAGGGAGGGGGTCGTGATAGTTTGTTTCTTTGGAGGGAGGGGGTCGTGATAGTTTGTTTCTTTTATTTCAAATAAAAATGCCTCTTTCTTGGTTTTGTTGATCGTCTATCCTTGCTCTCCCAAATCTGTTCTCAATGCTTTGGATTTATTTCCATATTCTTTCCATTTTACTAGGTTTCATATTTTTATTTTCAATTATTGGTTCTATTGGCAGATCTGTCTACTTCTGTAGGGGCTTTAAGGGAGAAGCCATGAGGATCTTAAATTATAGAAGGAAAGAATTTTTTTGAGCATTAAGGAGAACACCAACTGTTAAGGAAGTCATCTTGATTTTTAATGTTTAATTTTTACTGTTTAGATTAGTGCATACTGCCATGGTAGTGAGTTTAACTGTTTTATGCTTTTGTAAGACATGCTTAAAATCTTCTCATAATTGGAGTATGGGGGGAAGCTGGGCGATATCAAATACGAGTTCCTTTTTAAATTTCTTGAAATTTTTTGCCTGTTATGCTTGCTTGAATGCATGTCGTTGAAAATTATTTAGATTAAAATTTTCAAATCTTCTGTTAACATCCTAAACACTGCTTTGGGTTACTTGGGAATTCTTGAAATTGTTTCACACTACTACTATTTGATGGAAAATTACCTGAAGCATACCATTTTATGAGCCTTATTTAAAATTTATTTCTTTTGTTCTCAAATAAAAAACCATGTTCACTCTTACATCAATTCTAGTTCTTCCTTGAGTTTAGGAAAGTTTAACCTGCTGTGCATTTCCCTTTTGAGAGTACCATTTAGGAACTGCAGGAGTAGAAACACATTGATTTTTCAAAAAGATGTTATTGGGTTACCAGGGGGAATTTTATCAAAGCAAAAGAGGGAAGATGTCTTTGGTTAAACTTTAAGGGATTTAACTTCTTTATTAAGGATGTTTTGCTTTAATTTATGCACTTAATTTTGCTCATATAATTGTTGTTTGAAATAATTCATGACTGTTAATATTGTTTCAAAACTGTTTAGAACATGAAGTTAAGTATGAGGAGAGGGTACTTTTGGATGAAAATTCAATGATAAAATTTTACTCTCTGGGGAGTATTTGTTTTAAATTCCATACATCCTATTCTTCTCTTCTATTTCAAACTTCTACTTACTAATTTGTGAGTTTAAGTTCTGAAATTGTCTTGAAAACTGGTTGATTTAATGCTAGAACCACTGCTGAATCTTGTTGGACAGTGCTACCATTTTTACTGTTATTGTTTACTGAAATTATGGCTTACATGCTTGTTTTTGTACCCTTCTAAAAATAATTTTTGAATTCAAGTTTAAGCATGCACTTTTCTCAAAATTTTTCATTCACACTGAAAAGTTTAATCGGTAAATAGTGGAAACCTTGTGCATGCTGTGTTTTTTGTAATAACTACGGTGCGTGGAAAATATGCTGTTTTAGCCTTATTGGGACCTCGAAACAACTTTTCTCACTATTTAATTGCAAATCAAATTTAAAAATTAATTATTTATATATTTCACCCACCTTAGTGTCAATACCAAGAAAAATGTTTGGTTTCAAGTATGGGGGAGGGGTATTTAATGTTCTAAACTTATTTCAATGTTGCACACATTAAAATCTCTTATTTTTTTTTTAAAAATTAGTTATATATTAGCTTTATGTAGCAATTTTAGTGGGTGCAAATTTCTTTGAAGTTTTAAGGATATTTTTCCACTTTGAGTGGTTAATTTTTTCTATTTCTCCATGAATTTAATTGGGTATAACTTTTTATTTATCTCTTGAAAACAACATTATTTTGGTAAATATTGGAAGTAAGTTTTACAATTTTCATTGAATTTGAACTTTTTGATTGAAATTAAACTCATAAGCTTTGCATCCGAATGGGAAATGAAATGAACTCCTAATCTTACGTTGGGATTTTTATTTTTTAAGTTAAAACCGATGAATGGGTTAATTATTCTTTCTTCTTCATTATTAACCCACCCATCTGTTCAGCTGTGTGTAGTTATTATTAGTGTAAAATTATGTGTATCTATTCACCAAGGATAAAAAGAAAAATTTGGAAGAATAGTTGGATGCAAATTGAAGTTTGGTTAATTTTTTTTCAAAATTTTGAATTTCAATCATTTTTATAAAATAGGAAAATAAATTTTCACTAAACCATTTCATTTGAATAGAGAGATCACATTTACTACTTGAGAGGGTTCATGGGGGGAATAAATTTGAAAACCAACTCCTTGTTGGCACTTTGGTTTATCTTTATTGAGATTAATTTTTTTTTCTTCTAATTAGTGTGTTAAGTTGATTTTTTGGGGGCAAACAATATCTTAAGTGTGGGGGAATTTGATGTGATTTTTTTTCATGCAAGTTTTTTCACATCATTTTAATAGAACTACCAATGTTTTGATGTTAAAAATGTTCTTTAATTGACATTTTTTCTAATTACCATCATTTTGTGGTTGTAAATGTAATTTATTGAATATCTTGATAATAATAGGTGTTTTGGTGCTTAAATGACAAAAATTTATTTGGTTTAATTTTCATATTCATTAAGAACTATTATTTTGAATGAATTAAATTTAACATTAATTAAAATAATATTTTAAAATGATTTTGGAGTGGTTTTTGATTATGGAATTAATTCTTTCAAGTTATATGTTTTTACAATAAGCATTAATTGTTGAAACATATTTTTAATTCTTCATTTTAATTATGGAATAAGTTGATTATTTTGTTTTAAAATTGCATTTCGAATTAATAATTTTCAAAAATGTAGAATTCTGTCATGAACCTGTGTAAGGGTCATTTTTATGACCTACGCGAACATCAATAGAGAGTTGTGTAAGACTCCAGTTGGACCAACATAATGGTCATTTTACTTAGTGTGAGAATAAATTTAGTGTATAACCATCAGACCAATTGTGAATAAACATAAGACTCTCCCGTGTAAACATCAAAACTCATTTCTGATAACCAAACATGAGATTTACAACCGAAGCATAATTGAACCACGATTGAAATTGAGATCTAGGGGAGTGTGAATGGTGATATGGGAACTTATCTATGGGAAAAGGGAGACCACAGAAGAGGTATTCTAAGCTGCATGAATGAACTTTGACTAAAGATTAAAGCATTATCAAATATGCAAAGTGAAACCAAGAACGTAACACGTGGATGGAGCTTGTACACCAATTAAAGTTTCAGGATGATCTACTATGAACAAAGCTTCAATTGAAGGTGGGTAACTAATTTTGGAAGGATCCCTGATCAGTGGAGGTCTAAGATGATGTGAAACATGAAGAACCGATTGGGGTTCGATTGATTGAAAAAGACATGCGAGCCATTGTTTGATTTCCAATGAGCAGTTACTGAGCCGAGCAAAGCTGAGGATCTGAGTTGGAGATGAAGAATTATTTCTCATTGGATTTGTTTGTTTGTTTATAGACGTGAAAGAATGAAGAAGATTGGGGCCTCAACATTCCCATCACACTGGCTACTTGAGCAAAGGGTACTACACATTAGGTGTTCGACATTTAGTCTCAATGAACTCAGCGGAATTGCCACATGATACTCCGGTAGAGGGAGCTCGAACCAGATGAAATGGTGAATCATATTAATACCATGTTTCTTGGGTATGTATGAGAATCTTTTCACATCAATTTATCGCTAATTTGGAATTTGTAGAAGATGAGTTGAAGCCAACCGAGCTTGGCCGATCAAATGAAGAAGGTGTTTTAACTAAGAATCGATGTTCATTCGAGTCAAAGGAATTGGTTGAATACAGATTCGAGGTAGGGTTGAATCGACCTTGACACATGTATTTTAAAATACTAGAAATTAAACAGTTTAAAAATAATTATAGCTGTGCAATAAATATAGGTCAGCGAGGAAGCAGCTAATAAATATCTAAAAGATAAAATTAGTCTGGAAACACATCTCAATATTATTTCCTTGAGGAAAAGCATGTTTCACATGGGGAAACTCAAGAGATAATTTCAGAGAAGCTTACTGTGAGCGACGACATTGAGAGTTCATACACACTGGCCACTGGCTTAGGAATTCATTTGGAGGGGGGGGGGACTAGAAACTAACCTTTAGAGGAGTATAGTATACTTCTTTAGGAGCATGATCTGGAGCCTCAATGAAGGGGAGAGAGTTGAAGATAAAGAGAGGGGAGATGAATTCTGACTCGATAAAGAAGATTTTCCATTTCTCCTTCACTTTTTCTTCTTTTGTTTCTCAATTCATTTTTCTTATGTTTCTCTTTTTTATAAGTATACATTGTGTTGGATTGGTGTTGCCCGTTCCGATTGGGCCGAATGCTTGTGGCCCGCAACTGTCGCGGGTCGAGCTCCACGGTGAGCTCGTTGGGGGTTGCAGGGGGCAACGTGTCCCTGCTCCGGGGGTTTGGGGGCCGAAGGTCCCCGACCTAATTTTCCAGCACTGTAGCATCTCTGACTACTGTAGCGGAGCTGACCGACCGACACCGACAAACACTGTAGTAGTGCGGACTTCAGAGTCAACTTTACTGTAGCGCTTTTGACTTCCAACCAGCAGCCACTATAGTGCTTTTGACAAAGCTGACCGCCGTTCACTGTAGCGACGCAGACTCACTTTTCAAACAGTGATCGTCTTCTCCATTGTTTTATAGCCCATTTTCGGGTTAGGGTTACCACTGAAAAACCTTTGTAATTTGTGCTCCCGATATAGTGAAATTCTGCCTCTCCCGTGGACGTAGGGATTATTCCCGAACCACGTAAATCGCTGTGTTCTTGTTGCTTTATTTCTTTCGTTTTTCTCGTTTCTGTCGTTGCGTCTCCCTACGATTCCGCAACACATTGTACTTAATCTCTTGATGAGATTATTTTTGTTTCAGTTTTGATAATCAATTACATGTTATTGACCCTTTACTTATCAGCTGAAACTCATACTTCCTGACCTTTTGTACTATGATTCAACCTTGTTCTCGATTGATGTAGTGGTTGTTGAGAATCACTTCAAGGATTTTTTGAAATTATTTAAAATTTGAAAAATATTGACAGATTCAGTAGTATAAATAGAAAGAAATGAACATATATGGTTTCACGACAGCGAGTGCTGTGAATGACCATCAATCACCTCATTTTCTCACTACTGCATAAAAAACATTATCTCGATAGTGATTGTGTTCAATTCAATAGTGGCTATAACTCTTGACGGAGGTTATAGGCACTTCTTTTGATATGGTTCATATGCTAAGTTGAATATTTTCTCGTGGTCATCCCCTCTTCCACAGGCTATCTCGGTCGAATTCCCTTGAATTATTTTAGCATTCTCCTGCTCCTAACTTAGATTTGGTCAAACCCATTTAACACCTCATTCACTCTTTATCCATCATAATATACATTGTTCACTACTTTCCATCATTTCAGTCCCTATTATGAGTAGATTAGGTTTAAATAAAGCCTTTTGATCAACTCACCCCCTTCGGTTGGGTTCGACCCTAATAACCTTATACTAGGGAAGTAAGAAAATATAAATTGTATTTTGATAGTTGAATGAAAGCCATCACCACTTTTCCTTGAAATCCTTTTTTTCCAGATTATCTAGTAAACTTCTATTTTCTTCCAGATTATAGATTTGATGTTTTTCTTGCTCATCTTATGAAGGCTTCCATAGATGGAATCTCCACTTCCTCTTTTATTTTTGTGTAAGTGAGCCTTTTCTCAAGCGCCTTGATCTTCTCATCTTTATTTCTCAGCTAGGAATCCATCCCAATTATACATGAGGAAACTTCCATTCCAGATTGTCTCCTTTCCTCATTTAGTATCTTGAGAGGGAGAATACTTACTGTTAGATCCAATTAAGTGTTTTTCTGGGTTAAGCGTTTTTCCCGCACCTCGACGCCGACCCACCTGCGCGGCAGTCCCGCGCCCCGTCGTCGGCCCGCCTGTGCGGTCGTCACAACGCCACGTCGGCACCTCCCTGGTCGACGAATCCTGTGCGATGATTCCCGTGCGACGACCTCTCCCGCGCGACAACTGGCGACAGCCCCTTCTGCCCGTGCGCCCCTGTGCGACGCCCCTCCAGTCGGTGGCCCTCCTTCATGCTTTTTTTTCCTGCACCCCCATATGCAGCCAACAACCATCCTCATGCAGCCATCCTCCTGCATGTTTCTACTTTCGATCCGTGGTCCCTGCTGCACACACCTATGCGCCAACTGCGACCATGGCCCCCAGACAACAACTCCAGCCGCCCTATTCCTCTGACTGCTTGTAATGCGACGCCTGTCCCCGCATTCCCCTGCTGTTGTTTCGCCACATCATTGATACACTCTGACTGTTCCTGCCAGACATTTGATTCATGTCCTACCGCGTGCTGTTCGTGCACGCCTTTATACTACTGACCCGACTATTCCTACCGTGGCTTTTTCTGGCTACATCCTGTTGGTTGTCTATGTTAATGATATCATTATTACTGGGAGCGACTCACATGGCATTGCCCATCTAAAGGTTTATCTTCAACACCAATTTCAAACCAAAGATCCGGGTCCTCTGACATACTTCCTTGCCATTGAAGTCTCCCGTTCTCCAAACACCGTCTTTCTTTTCCAACAATTTTATGCATTGGATATCTTGTAGGATGCTGGTTTGTCTCAGGCAACTGCCGTTGACACTCCTCTTGAACATGGGGAATGACCTCTATATGATGCCACAAACCCATATTCTCACCTTGAGAGGTATTGTCGTTTTGTGGGTAAACTCAATTATCTTATCATGACTCGTTCGGATATTGCCTGCACTATCAGCAAAGTTAGCCAATTCATGGAACATCCGACGAAATCCCAATGGGATATTTTCCTTCGCATTGTCATATACATTAAGAAAGACCCTGCCCGTGGTCTTCGGTATTGACATCACAATCATCTGAATATTGAGGCATTATGTGATGTTGACTATGTTAGTTGCTTAGCTACCCGAAAGTCTACTTCTGGGTTTTTCGTTTTCCTAGCGGGTAACTTAATCTCATGGCGAAGCAAGAAACATACTGTCATCTCCAGATCTAGTGCTAAATCTGAATACTGTGCGATGACCACGGTTACTACTGAAATTCTTTGGCTTCGTCATCTTCTCCATGAAATTGGTTTCCTGCCATAGACGTCTGCTCATATTTGGTGTGATAATCAGGTAGACACGAAGACTGCTTCAAATCCAGTCTTCCATGAACGCACGAAGCATACCGAGGTGGACTGCCACTTTTTTCGCCATCACCTCGAGTAACACCATATCAGTTTCAGCTACATTCCTACGGTTGATCAGGTTGCTGACATCTTCACCAAAGGTCTATCGGGAGCTCGATTGGACTCTCTCTGCACCAAGCTGGACATCCACACTGACCCGGCTTGAGGGGGAGTGTGTATGGTTTTGTTTTGTGTCTTCTTTTCTTTTTGCGAGACTCTTCTTTCAAGTTATACCTGTTCTAGCTTGGGGGGGGGGGTGTTAGACCCAGTTAATTGTATTTTCGGGTTAAATGTTTTTCTGAGTCCCAAATCGGATTCTTCTGTCTTGTAATTATTCTTCTCTATCTATAAAAGAATGTCTACACCTTTCCTTGAGGTAGGGAATTCGTACCATTCTATACTTACCTTTATTTCCCTCTTTATGACCATGTGCTTACCTATCTCTTGTGCAATTTCTTCAAGAAAATCACATTGGTCTTTCATCTCTACACCCATATTCTTTATATCAAACTTTAAGGAAACCTCTACACTTCTCATACTTTTACTTTATTTGGAAAAATCTTCAATAAATTCATATTATACTCTATGCATGATATCCCATTGATCCACCTTTTCTGGTAAGGATTAGATCTCTTCTTGGTGGTTGTATGAGCATTCTCCATATTGACCCCTTAATATAATTGCCACTTCTTCATTAGAATCACAACATCCTTTTAATCCCATGGGAGCGTATGAAATTGTTGATTTACAGATTTATCCAAACCAGGGTTAGAATAAAATAAAACAATAGATTTGGACTTAACTACTCAGTTGGAAAGTCAATCCTTTTGGTAGTCTTTATCTTATATTTCTTCTTTCTATCTCTTGGCATGAGACAGTTTCATCAACCTTGCTCACTGGTTTCTTATCTTGGCCAGTTTTTCCATCCTCTTTTGAGGCAGTCTCTATATTTTCCACTTATCCTCCATATAAATTTTCCAACAATGTTTAAATTTCATTGGCACTAGCACAATGAATTGTTCTCTAGTATACCTCATTGGAGATGCCTTTGTGGATGATGATATGAGTTTCTGCAACATGAATTCTTTCATTGTGCTTTCTTAAGTCAGCTTCTGTTTGGACATACTTCACAATCTCTTATGGACAAGCATGTAGGAATCGATACCTCTTCTTTTCCTAACCATGAAAGTTAATGCCATTAAAGAATGGCAGCTTAATCATAAAAATATATGATTGCAACAAATCTGAAAACAAATTTCAAGGTTAAACACCAAGAAAAAACTTTTCCTTTATGATATCACTTGTTGGGACCTGCGGCACTTTGATGGGGGGGGTGAATCAGGGTGTTGACCAATTTTAAACTTTTTCAATCTTACCCAATTATCTCCTTAAAGGATATGTTTCCCATGTTATAAAGAACCATATGAAACAAATTTATTGAATATTCTTTTTACACAACCTCACTGATTAATAAGCAGATATAGAGGAAAGTAAATTCTGCAAGGTCAAAAGGATTTATACTTGATTTGCCCACACTAGGCCACGTACAAGGAGCACACATTGACTTTGTGTTAATATGATAAAATCTACCAATGCATTAGTTTGGTAGATATAATTTTGGTTGTGGTGGCTCTACACCAAGCCTCGCTACCTTACAATGTTAGGGCTTGGTCACTCCCTGCCCAACCCCCTTGCCCAAGGCACACTGCCTTCCCTTATCTTTCGCACACTACTCTGGAAAGATCACTTCCTTCCTCTACACACTGTTGAAATAGTGGGTGCCCTAGACCTAACTATGCAGTACTTTTTGATTACCATATCATGTGTACAATTAGCTATGCATGATGTTATCTTACCATTATAGTGCATACTTTTCTGCGTCCACTATAATAATGGTAATGTCCAAAGGTTAATTGTCGTGTCGAGAGATTATAGCAGATCCCAGGCTATAATGAGAACCTCGAGATACAATGACATTGATCTTAAATATATGTTTTATAGTCTAGATATATCTTACTGACTGGACACAGTAGATGTCTGACTATCAGGTGCTGGGGGCTCATAAGTATTGAGACTTCTTCTCATGAAGTTCGCACTTGGTGATCTCTAGTAGTGATATCATGAGGACAAACCCGTCAATAGGAACACCACATGTTTTGGGTGTCATTGATTGTTCCTATCTACGTACATGTGTATTGTTCTCCTGACTTGAGACTATTACAAATGTATATCATTTGATTACGTACTTTGATGCAAGATGAAAACCATGGCAGTGATGTCATGGCGATGTAGTTTGTGTTGGGTGCGTCATTGGTGGTATGACATTGACTGAATGGTCAAGAAATGATTTGTCACTTCCAAGTTCAGGAAGTTGTATATCTCAGGCCTGGTTGATCAGGATGGTGCCACCTTCATAAGTCTTTGGCCAAAGCAGTTGAAAGGCAAATCCACCCGGATAGATCAACAAATAATAAAGCAAGATAAGGACGATGACACAAGAGTGCGTCCCGCTTTATGAGATATTTAATGACAAGGAGATTATAGTACACTGTCAGTGTTCGTGGGATGATAGTCGTTGCTATGACTATCCTTATCTCTTTAGGGGGCATGATGAGTTGCTAGACTCTGCTCTTGGTCTGTGGATTTTATTCACTGTTATCGAGGTAAGGGCCTAGAGGGTCACACACAATAACGTATTCAAGAATCCACCCTATTCAGTTGAATAGGTATATGGACATAGTGGGCCCCGCCACGGGGTCCGAGCGTTGTCCAAGTTGCCGATCACCAAAAGAATTAAATAAATTCATTAATATTCAAGTTACAAATATTTGGGATTGAATTTATTTAATGTATTTACAGGTTAAGTAAATACAAGATAATATTAATCAAATGAATATTATTTTAATATTCAAGGTTCGTTTAATATTAAGTGGGACAACGATTCGAGTTAAATGGCTCAGATTTTTACGTAATATATTATATATATATTACAAGTATGTGATAAAATAAATAATATTGACGCAGTTTAGTTCGTCAAAATTATTTATTTAGTGAACGTTGAAATAAACGGGGGCCGGGGAACCCTACCGGGTATTTATCAACGTCACTATAAATATAGGAGGAGACTCTCTCTTATGGTGTGCAAATCGCTATTCATTCATTCATGGAATGAAAATTGAGAGCCTCTCTCTCCTCCCGCTCTCTAGAGAGAGAAGCTCTCGATCCAAGATGTTTGGATCAAGATCTCTCTTCAGCATCGAAGGCATCTCGATGTGGTGATCGTCGGGACGTCGAAAGCATTGTCGGATCGCCGCGCTAGTACCCGGAGTTTGACAATCGACGTTCCAGCGGATTTTGGAGCGCGTGTGGACGATCTAGAGGGATCCTGCTTTGGATCCTTCAAGCGACGATCGCCATCGACTAGTTGCAGTCGACCGCGACTTCAGATTTGAAACGAGTACGTTTTCGTTTTAGTTTTGTACTCTTAATAATTTACGCGAGATCCTTGAACCTCTCCGGGGCTCAGATCGTCGGCGACGACAAGTTCCGTCGTCCCGCCGACGAAAATTTTTAAAATCCCAGACCTATCAGTGGTATCAGAGGGATCGCGTAAATTTTTCGAGCCAAATAAAATTAATTTGCATCAAATTAAGTAGAGGGTTCAAAGACGATCCCAACGGTTCAAACCGCGCGGCGGTCCGATGTCGAATGACCAAGTTATGGTCAGTTTAAAATTTTCAGATTGGATCAAATTCGCGGTTTGATCTCGGGTTCTAATTTTATTTCATCTTGTTGAACTGATTAAAATTCAATCGGTTCACTAGAAATAAAATTAATTGTGCAAATTATAATTTTATAATTTTAATTTGCAAAATAATTTTATTATTATAATAATATTTATTTTATTATTATAATATAATAATAATAATAATTTATTATTTTAATATAATAAATTTATTATTATTAATTTGAAAGGCTATTATTTAGCCTTTAGAAAAAAATGGTGAAGGGTGGACTTAGACTTCTAAGAAGTCATTTAAAAAGAAGGATAGGAGACTTGACTCCTTAAATTAAAAAAATGATAATAAAAAAAACAAAAAAGGTGCTGGGGCTGGCGGCTGAGAAAAAAAAGGGAGATTGCTGGGGTCCGAGTGGACCCCTCTTCCCAGCGCGACGCGAAGCCCGCAGACCCCCACTGGCCGAGCTCCCCGACGACCTGCTTGCACCGTGAAAGACGCCACTGGCCTCCTCCTCCAGTCCTGCGCCACCCAGACCAGAGGGCCGCCGACTCCTCTTCCTAGCGCGGCGCATAACAGGCGCCCCACCGCCTGCTTCGGAACCACCCCGCTGCGCACCAGCTCGCGGACCACCTCGCCGCCCAGACCTCCTCTCAGCGACACTCGCCGCGCCCCGTGCACCCGCCTCCTGCACCTCAGGCCGCCTCCCGCTCGACCTGGCGCCGGACCGCCGGCTTGCTCCTGCCCCGCTCCGCATGCAGCGCACCAAAACCGCTCGAAAGCCGACCCTCACCCTCCTGGTCTTCTACCCTCCGCATGCAGCAGCAGCGACAACGTCGCGCCCAGGCCTTACCCAGCCCGACCCGCCTCCTCTCTGGGTAGTCGCCGACCTCATCTCAGTTCGCACGGCTCAAGGCTGAGGCGCATCACCCCGCAACGTCCAGCATGCGCCCGCATGACTTCACCATTGTCTCCTGGCCTTGCTACCATGTAGCACGCTGCAACACAACAGCCGCGACCTTGCCGCAGCGCTGGCCTCCCCGCCATCCGACCTTCCCCAGGCCGCCAGGCTACTAGGCCACCACCCGCAGCAGGGCGAGCAACCTTACTCCCGCTGCCGCCGCCTCTGGATCGGGAGTAGATGCACCGCGCGTCACCGCGCCATTGGTCAAGGTCCGGGAGGTACTTCTATTTTGTCTGCAAGCCTTTCCGCAGGACAAAAATTTGCTCCAAAACGGTCTAGGCAGACCTGCCCAACCCGGAACGGGTTTGGGCGGATCGGCCCGACCCAATTTGGCCATGGCATGACCCTGCACGGGTTTGGCCCGACCTGCACAGGCTATGTAACAGTGTTTTCGGGGATTGATAAATTAAATTAATCAAGATTAATTAAATTAATTAATTTAATTTTAGCTTTTAAAATAAATAAATTAAAATTAATTTTGGTTAATTATTTTAATACCCGAATAAAATTAATTCAATTTAAGTATTAAATTGAATTAAGTTAAATTAATTCAATTTTGGCATCAAAATTAAATTAATTAATGGACCGATAATTAATTAAATTATTTGAATTATTTAATTCATTTAATTTAATTAAATAAACCCTCGAACTTAATTATTGCATTTTAATTTTTTATCGCGCTTTATTTTGCCCACATTCTGGCCTTGAGCATCGACCCGTGTATGTTGCCTTTTATTTAATTAATTATTTTAATTGCGTGCGATGATTGTAATTAATTAAATAGATGGTCTGCGCATCATCTTTCTTTTTCTGGTTAAAATGTATAATGGCTTGTGCGCCCATTTTTTATCTGATGTACATTTATACCCGAGTACCCCACGCCTGCGCGCGAGTAATTTTGTACTTCGGACGAAGACGACAAATGACGTGGACCTCGCCAAGATGAGGCGGTGCACGTTGATGAAGACGGTGCAAGACGACACGTGGATTCCGCCAAGACGAGGCGGTACACCAAGACGTGACGTAGACCCCGCCAAGACAATGCAATGTTCCAGAAGTGAAGCAAACATACAAGACAAGGGGTTAGCTGCATTTTGAGTCAAGTTTCGACTCAGGTACGATGCCCTTAGGTCATTTAGATGCTCAAGACCAGTCGGGTAATAATTTGCCTTTATGCGTTTATTTATTATTTTATGCATTTTAGAACAGCGGGAAAATACATAAAATAATAGATAATAAAATGCATAAAGAAGCGGTGTGTGTTTTTCTATTAAAGTTCAATTGTGAGCGCGGCAACATAGACGAACAAGTTTAATAGAAATGGATTACATTCGTTGAGAGAGAAAATTAATAAAACCCTCAATGTAAATATTAAGTCACAAACAACCTTCCATCATTCAAGTTTGAACAAAACCGGGTGTTCGAGGTGCTGGTCATGCCTTAGCTGAGGGTGCCTCTTACTACCGGGGAGTTCTTATTCGTGTGGTGGGTCGACTTAATTAAAATTGCAGCAAAGAAATAGCCTTAGCTAGATTGTTGTAATTTTAGAGGCAAGCATTGAGTAAATCAGTAAATGATTTTTGAAGCTAAGACTTCACTCAACAAATCAAGGAACCGTGAGTTAATGTGGTTGGCCAGCCAAAAGCCTACCTTGGACCCTCCGAGTAGTGGCGTAGCCATAACTTGTAGACTATGAGGGAGGTTCAGGGATCCTTACCACTAGAATACTCAAGAGTATTCCGATTCTAGTACAGAGGGTTCCTAGAATTTGAAAAATTAGTGGGAGACATTTAATGATTAAATAATCAGTAATGTCACATTAGGTATTCACATAAAAGTACAATCTGCTAAAGTATATTTGTAGAGAATGGCAAGTAATACCACGATAAAACTGCGATAAACATTGGACAAAGTTAACGTCTAAACAAGCACGAAATTCCAAGTGTAGTATAGGCGCTTGCGCACATTACTGCCATAATGGAAATTCAAGGTGCCTGTGTCCCAACCTGTTAAACCACCTTAGGAAGCAAGGGTGTAAAATTGCTTACAAGAGACTCATGAACAAAGCATATGATGGATCTGTCATAATGCTAGCATCAACGTCTGATGTTAGTTGCGGTCGCTACATTATGACTTGGATGATGATCACATGTAGTCTCATCTTCAAGATCCTTTCGAGGAGAGTGAAGCAAGATTTGAATGTGATGGTTGCACTCGGTTTGTGTAAAGTGAAAGACAGTTCACAATCTTTCATGTCATCCCATTCTTATACCTTTTACACCCAATTACTCTAGTTTTGTTTAAGGATACAAACGAACGATATAGAGTAAACACTTCATTACCTTTAAGGTTACATTTGCCAAGTAATAAGAATATTAGAGACAACACCATCTTTTATTCTTATGGTGAATAAATAGAATGACAAGGCGAAAAGGCCAATGGAAAGTTACGCCAAAGGTACCTTTGTCATGTCCTTCAAAGAAAAGCGGTTGGTTATTTAACAGGAGGTTATTTGCATCACATAATGAAATAAATTTGTGGAAGTTTAAAAATGAAAAAACTGAAATACCAGAAGCAAGTACCAGCTTCTCATTCAGTTTATATTCATCAATATAAAGTATTGTTTCTCACATACTTCTTGGGTATTAAATACAATATGCTTTTCACATATATGTATACAATAACCAAGTAGAGAAACATTACTAGGAGTAATGTGTCTTCTCCAAGCAGCTGAGAAATGGTGATTCCTAAGTCAGCGGTGAGAAACACATAACTTCAAATTGTCAAGTAATTAATTCAAACTGAACAAGTTGTTGAGTATAACCAAAAACATTTATTTCATGTTCCCATTTGGACATGATGAGACATCATTCCATGTTTTTGGAATGAATGTTGTTTCTGGTAACATACACAACAAATAGTTCACTGCTACTTGAATCAAAAGGCAATACATGATGAATATAAAAATTGCAAGACCTATCCAGTTGTGGCAATATGATTCTTTGTCAAGTAAAACTAAAAGTGGATGTCAACTATATACCTAGTATGATATTTAGGCTCGACACAACTAAACACCTTTGGTATTATTGACATCCTTAGTTTAGACAAAGAAACCTTTAGAAATAAAGGTATGCCACAAAGCTTCTGAGGTTAGTTTAACAAGATAGTGTGAACTATTCCAAAGAAAGCTAGAGGTAAAAATACTTCACAAGATTCCTTTAAGTTATTAAGGAATGTAATAGTGAAGTATATGCATGGTCAGAAGATACGAGTTGCTTCGGATCGGCATGCTGAAGAATATTTTGACTATGCAATCATCGATCATGATAATGTAGCGTGGAGTAATTCCTAAACGCATGTTACCTTATCTACATCACTGTATTGATGTTCATAAGGAGGATCGATGATAATGTCTTACATGTTTACATTGATCAACAAAATGTAGCGTGGAACGATTCCTAAACGCACATTTTATACATCAAAGTTATGATGCAAGTAGTATCGATGTTACAACCTGCAGTAACTTCCATTATATTTCATGATGTGCTTTGCAAATAACGGCTTAAACCCATAACCAATATTCCAACTAAAATGAAAAATGGATATCATACGAGTCATAGTATGATGGAAAATCCATTATGTCATAGGACGTGTTTAGATGCAAAGTGTTTGTTAGGATTTAAACAAACATGTATCAAGTTAAACACGTTGTGCATCTAAGGTAATTATCCTAACGATTGCTTAAGATATTACATAAATCCCTAAGATAGAAAAGATGTAGTCAAGTATTAGACTACATTTCTATACAAGGGTGCACATCTCTATTAGAGATAGTGAGAGTTGAATTGACTTGGATTTAGTCAGTGCTTGAGATGCACAAATGGTTGGCATAGGAACAAGTTCCACAAGTACATGTGGAATAGGCATGTTCCAGTGACACATACTGCGTAGGAAGAATGAAACCATGGTGATGATTTTATATTCACCGCGGTCGGTGATATATTATTCATCAAGAATAATAAATCCTACAAGTAGTATAAGGCAACGAGCTAAGATTGACAAGATCAATCAAAATTCAATAATGGATTCCACGTATCAAATTGCAAAGGGGCTTATAAATTGAATACTGCGGTGAGTATTCAAATGAAATGATACATGGATGGTACATGTATGGTACCAATAAGTCTCGATTGGTTATACCAAGTCGGTACACCTAAATCTATTAGAATTTTACTTATCTTCTAAGATCATTCTATTGGTCATTGGATGTCAAGATCATCTTTCATGGAAGGTGTCTAAACGACGCAACCAGAAAGAGATGATGACATCATATGATTCCAATGAAGGTTACAAGTTACTGAAATCCAGTTCTGAATTAAAGTAAGCAACAAGATCTTAGAGCATTCATTATAAATCAATCTTTGCCTTGTGTCTACCAAAGGTTAGTGGGAGCGCCAATGTTTTCCAAGTGAAATTTGTTCGGCAACATATGAAAAACAGATCTTGATCTTACAGTTAGATAAGATTAGAATAAAAGCAATTCTCCAATGATTGACTTAAAGTAGCAACCTGGGTTCTAGGGAACCGGATCTACTGAGGTAGATCCATAGGTTGCTTGGTCCCAGTCAATCGTACATATAGTGACATTGTATTGAAAAAATATATGTTGGAACAATTCAAGTTCAGAATTGTTGCCAATGTCACATGACTTAATCTCTCCAGGTTAACATGTTCGGAGCATGGGTAGAGATTAATGTTGTGAATTGATACCATATGCTTTAGCGATGGATCAATCACATATGCCATAATATGTACAATAATTGATACTGTCAGGATATAATTTTTATAGGAAAATATCAATTATATCCAGGAGCACTGCAAGTGATGCAGTCAGAACTATCATCTTGTACTTCGGCAAGTACAAATGATATGTACCTGGAATATGGAGAGGAAGGTATACTAGTTTTTGTGGGACACAAACTAGTAATCTTTAGATCAATTTGATCTGGTATCGTAGTTAGGCAAAGGAGATGAGCGAGTTAAGCTCATAAAAGCTTGCGGTAGCCATACCTACAAATACCGAGTACGTTGCAGCTTCTAAGGCATCTAGGAAGCAGTTATATATCACAACGATTTGTTCTAGTTATTGGATTCGCACCTAGTGAGAAAAGTATTATCACAATGAGAATTATGATATTCTTACTAGCCAAGTTGTCAAGTTATGACAATGAACAAAAGTAATATACTCAGGGATACCCTATCTTGAGAAGTTTTACTCAAGCAGATGAGGTCGCATATAGTAGATATGCCACGCGGCGAAAACGTGACAGACCCAGCAGTTAAAGCCATTACTCATCAGAAGCATGATATTTATCATGTGAGTAGCTAATAAGTTTAGTTAGCAAGTTGGCTCTAGTGCAAGTGGGAGTGTTGAAATAGTGGGTGCCCTAGACCCAACTATGCTGTACTTTTTGATTACTATATCATGTGTACAGTTAGCTATGCATGATGTTATCTTACCATTATAGTGCAGATTTTTCTGCGTCCACTATAATAATGGTAATGTCCAAAGGTTAATTGCCGTGTCGAGATGTTATAGCAGATCCCAGGCTATAATGAGAACCTTGAGATACAATGACATTGATCTTAAATATATGTTCTATAGTCTAGATACATCTTACTGACTGGACACAGTAGATGTCTGACTATCAGGTGCTTGGGGCTCATAAGCATTGAGACTTCTTCTCATGAAGTTCGCACTTGGTGATCTCTAGTAGTGAGATCATGAGGACAGACCCATCAATAGGAACACCACATGTTTTGGGTGTCATTGATTGTTCCTATCTACAGACATGTGTATTGGTCTCCTGACTTGAGACCATTACCAATGTATATCATTTCATTACGTACTTTGATGTAAGATGAAAACCATGACAGTGATGTCGTGGTGAGGTAGTTTGTGTTGAGTGCGTCGTTGGTGGTATGACATTGACTGAATGATCAAGAAAGGATTTGTCGCTTTCAAGTTTCGGAAGTTGTATATCTCAGGCCCGATTGATCAGGATGGTGCCGCCTTCATAAGTCTTTGGCCAAAGCAGTTGAAAGGAAAATCCATCCGGATAGATCAACAAATAATAAAGCAAGATAAGGACGATGACACAAGAGTGCGCCCTGCTTTATGAGATATTTAATGACAAAGAGATTATAACACGTAGTCAGTGTTCGTAGGATGATAGTCGTTGCTATGACTATCCTTATTTCTTTAGGGGCTATGATGAGTTGCTAGACTCCGCTCTTGGTCTGTGAATTTTATTCACTGCTTTCGAGGTAAGGGCCTAGAGGGTCACACACAATAGCATATTCAAGAATTCTCCCTATTCATTTGAATAGGTATATGGACATAGTGGGCCCCGTCATGGGGTCCGAGCGTTGTCCAAGTTGTCGATCACCAAAAGAATTAAATAAATTCATTAATATTCAAGTTATGAATATTTGGGATTGAATTTATTTAATGTATTTACAGGTTAAGTAAATACAAGATAATATTAATCAAACGAATATTATTTTAATATTCAAGGTTCGTTTAATATTAAGCGGGATAATGAGTCGAGTTTAATGGCTTAGATTTTATCATGCAATATATTTTATATATATTACAAGTATGTGATAAAATAAATAATATTGACGCAGTTTAGTTCGTCAAAATTATTTATTTAGTGAATGTTGAAATAAACGGGGGCCGGGGAACCCTACCAGGTATTTATCAACGTCACTATTAATATAGGAGGAGGCTCTCTCTTATGGTGTGCAAATCAATATTCATTCATTCATGAAATGAAAGTTGATAGCCTCTCTCTCCTCCCGCTCTCTAGAGAGAGAAGCTCTCGATCCAAGATGTTCGAATCAAGATATCTCTTCAGCATCGAAGGCATCTCGATGCGGTGATCGTCGGGATGTTGAAAGCATCGTCGGATCACCGCGCTAGTACCCAGAGTTTGACGATCGACGTTCCAGCCGATTTTGGAGTGCGTGTGGATAATCTGGAGGGATCTTGCTTTGGATCCTTCAAGCGACGATCGTCATCGACTAGTTGCAGTCGACCACGACTTCAGATTTGAAACGAGTATGTTTTCGTTTTAGTTTTTTGCTCTTAATAATTTACGCGAGATCCTCGGACCTCTCTAGGGCTCGGATCGTCGGTGACGACAAGTTCCGTCGTCCCGCCAACGAAAAATTTTAAAATCCCCGGCCCACCGGCTTCCGCTGCGGGCCTCGAAACCTATCACACACTACTTTAGAGACATCTTTAAATTTTTATAGACGTTTGAGTCTCTCCATGAAAGGTGTGGTAAGAAAGTCTTTGTAAATCTTTAAATTTGGGTAGATGCATTATTTAACTCCAAGTCTGCTACACTTCGTCTTTTCTCCAAATTAGATAAATACCTTAAGATGAGAGTTGAGTCCTTATCTTCCTTGAATAACAGTATTAGAAACACTTCCTCCAGATGTGAATAATTTTGTACTAGAATTATCCTATTGTTCTTTTTCAACTTACCAGATGTTTCACTGGAATGCCTCTACCTTCTTCAAGCCATCTTCTCATGAACCAGATATGGAAGTATATTCCTCTTTTCACCTTTCTTCAATGTACATATTTAAGGAATAATTTCGTTATATTTCTTTTCCTCTTTCTATGACATACATATATTCTAATAACAGCAGAATCATTGACTCCCTTATCTTATGCTTCTCCCCTTATTATATAAACCAAATAGCATATGAGATAACTTTCCATAACTTAAATATTTAAACTCCTCCATTTAACTCAGTCTCGAGATCTATTCTTCAAATCTCCATGATTCTTGGTCGGACAAATTCGAATATCTTTTCATGAATTACATTCCATATTTTTTGAATATGAAAACTCTAAGAATTTATCCTTTTTAAATTACTCACAATCTAGGATTTCCATAAATTTCGAGGATATATCCTCTTCTAGATATGATTCAAAGATGACCCATTTAATTCCCTAAATTTTTTTCCCAGTATTCTTGGTGTAACTGCACGGGATTTATTTTCCATATTTTAGATATGGAAGCCTTGAGAAATAATCCCGCTTTAATTTTGTAGATATCTCATGATATTCCTCATAACATACAGTTGATAAACCCAAAAAAATCTGCACCATCCTTTTTCAAACTTAACAAAATTATAAATCATATTTTATGATTAATAATATTCAATTAGTCCATGTGGCCAACTATGATTGCTCAAATGATTAATGATATGGAAATACAAGTTCTTCAGCTTATAAAATAGATGATCCATATGAAATACCCCTAAGATATCCTCTGAATTCCAACAATGATCATTATGAAGTTCACTATTGATCCTTATGAAGATTCCTTGAGACACCTCCCGATAGTTAAAATTACATGAAGGAATTGATCCTTATGATGTCCAGACCATCATTACGAAATCAATTTTTATCCTTTGAAAGTTTAGACCATCCTTAAAAAAATCATTTGGGATTCCTTATGATGATCCAAAGATGATCCTAATGAGTTGCTGCTCATCCTTATGAAATTTATTTATCCTTATAAAGTCATGCTGTTACTATAAATATTCCCTTGAGTTGCCTTCTGATTGCTAAATTTCAAAAAGGAAATGAACCTTATGAAGTCTGTTTTCATCCTTATGGTGATCCTTACACAGTCAACTTAAACCTTACAAAGTCCTGAAACGATCCTTAAGATCTTTTCCTTTATCATAAATTGATCCTTATGAATTCTCAAAAACATCCTTATGTAGACCTGGATGATCCTTATAAAGATTAACTTCATCCTTTTGAACCCACCACTTATCCTTATGATGATCACATTCATTCTTATGAAGATCAAAAACATCATTATACACACAGGGTAACTTCATGTCTTTTCCACAAAGTCATGCTTATGAAGTATAAGTGATCCTTACGTTCATAGGGAAACTTCCCTTTACCAAATTCAACTTTCTTATCCATAGCTATCCTTATTCTTAGAGTGGTATGATCCTTTTAGAATTAGACTTTGCTGGATTCTTTTAATGTTTACCAAAAATAAATTCATCCACAACTACTCTAAAATTAATCCCAACCTTCATAGAAACTAGAATATTTATAATATAGTCCTTCTCTTGTGCTTCTTCCTGAATGACTAATTCAACTACATATCCTTGAAAAATATAGTGATGTCAAGGCATTTCATTGCACCACTTATTCATAGCATCCATGACAATCCTCATATGATATGATTCATTCTTTTATACAATAACACCAACATCCATTGTCAACTGGCAAATGGAAAATCAATTAAATGGAAAAGCATGTCTCACAACGAGGCATGAAATTTTATTTATAGATAATCAAAGAGCTACAATGGAGGTGTGAAACTAATGTGAGACAAAATATTAAAAATATCTAAAGAAATATCTAATACTCTTAACACTCCCCCTTAAGCTAGGACATATATATTTATCATGCCCAGCGTGTTACACAAAAATTGGACACGCAGACCAAACACCCCTTTTGTAAGAACATCTGCAAGTTGATTAGAGGTGTGAACATGGCCGAATGCGATCTTCTTCTCAAAGTTTTCTCGAATAAAGTGATAATCAACTTCAATGTGTTTTGTCCGCTTATGAAAGACTGGATTCGTGGCAATCTTGACAGCTTGATTGTCACACCATATATGTGCCAGTTTCTTGATAGTATAGCCAATCTCTTGTAGAATTTGTTGTGTCCAAATAATCTCTGCGGTCACATATGCCATGACACGATAGTCTGACTCTGCACTTGATCGAGAGATAACTGTCTGCTTTTTACTTCTCCATGAGATCAAATTTCCTCCAACAAACACAACAAAACTAGATGTAGATCTCCTAGAAGAGACATCCAGCATAATCTGTATCACAAAACGCCTCAATATCTTTATGCCCATGATCAGAATATAGAATACCCAAACCTGGTTCCTTCTTCACATATCTAACAATGCGAAGAACAACCTCCCACTGTATCTTTGTTGGAGATTCCATGAACTGGCTCACTTTACTAACCGCACAAGCAATATCAGGTTGAGTCATCGTTAAGTAGTTGAGCTTCCCAACAAGCCGTCGGTATCTGTCGGGTGAAGAAAACATCTCACTGTCAGAATGAAGTAACTTTTCTCCAGGCTCGAGAGGAGAGTCAACTAAGTCAGCTTGAGTCATTCCAGTCTCTTGCAGAAGATCAAGAACATACTTTTTTTGAGATAAAAAAATTCATTTGGTATATATGGAGACCTCAATCCCCAAGAAATATCATAGTGGACCCAAATCCTTCGTATGAAAATGTTGATGAAGGATTTGAGTTGATCAATGTCATCGGTATCACTGCAGGTAATGACAATGTCATCCACATAAGCAATCAAGAGAATGCTGCCTGCTGCAGATTGATGATAGAAAATAGAAGAATCTTTCATGCTTTGACACATGCCAAAGCTAAGCACAACGGTGCAAAAATGCCCGAACCAGGCACAAGTTGACTGCTTGAGGCTATACAACGATCGACGGAGGCGACAAACCTTGGAAGACTCCCCCTGAGCAACAAACCCCGGTGGTTTCTCCATATAAACTTCATCCAGAAAACCATGAAGAAACGCATTTTCACATCCAGCTGATGGAGAGGGCTGTGATAAGAGGCGACAAGTGAGATAAATAAGCAGACTGATACCATCTTGGCCACGGGAGAGAAGGTGCCAAAGTAATCAATGCCATATGTCTGCGCATAAACCTTGGCAACAAGCCGCATTTTGAGACGATTGAGCGAACCATCGACATTGACGCACACAATATAGATCCACTTGCACCAAATAACATGTTTATCAGTAGGGAGAGGGACAAGATCCCAAGCATGGTTGGTTTCCAAGGCTGTTTAGCCTGTTCATCTTGCATGGTCTTTAACCAGCCGAGATGAGATTTTGCCTTGCCAACCGTGCGTGGAGTTGAATGAGCGGCTGGTGTCACAATAGCGCGAGAAGTAGCGACAGATAATCCCTGATAAGTAGCTGATGAATTGATATTTTGCTGACATGATCGTTTACCTTTTCGAAGGGCAATGGGTAAGTCCGGCGATGGATGACCAGGAGTTGGTGAGTCGTCAGGTGCGATAACAGCATCAGGCTCCGGGGTGGTAGGTGTGCAAGGTCGGTGAGAGTAAACTTGGCCATAACGTGATCCAATGACATCGGTAGGAGGACATGATGGCGGTGGAGGAGAAAGAAAACATGGTAAAGTTATGTCGGATTCCGAAATATCAGGTGATGGTGGGGAATCAAGAACAAAGAATATGGAGGATTCGACAAAGGAAACATCATCAGAGGTGATGTAACGACGTAAGTCTGGGGAAAAGCAGTAGTAGCCGCGTTGAGTCCATGAATAACCAAGAAAGACACATTTGAGTGTGCGTGCATCAAACTTGAAAAGGGAGGGGTGAGTATCCCATACATAACAAACACAACCAAAGATGCGAAGAGACGGTGGGTGTGGTGAGGAGGTTGGAAGTAAAGAATGAAAAGGAGTGTCTCCCTCAAGAAAAGATGAGGGAAGTCTGTTGATGAGATATGTAGCGGTGAGAATGACATCGCCCCAAAAAATTGTCTGAACCTTCATTTGAAATAAAAAAGCACGAGCAACTTCTAACAAATGAAGATTCTTGCGTTCTGCAACACCGTTTTGTTGGGGTGTATCAGGGTAAGAAGTCTGATGAAGAACGCCATGGTCATCCAGAAAGGACTAGAACGGGCTAGAAAAATATTCACGGCCATTGTCAGAGCGCAAACAACGAATTTGAGTGGAAAATTGAGTTTGAATTTCATTATAATAGGAGCGAAACACTGTAAAAATTTCAGAGTGAGCTTTCAACAAATAGACTAGACCCATGTCATTCTCGAAAAATCATCGATGAAGGTGACAGAGTAATGATAACCCAGTTTACAAGGATTAGGACTGGGGTCCCATACATCAGAATGAACTAAATGAAAAAAAACTAGATGCACGAATAATCACTTAGGGGACATAGGTGACCTGATGATGCTTTCCATAATGACAAGATTCACAATCAAAAGGAGAAACATGACCCAGATCCAGAAAAAGTGACTGAAGAACGGGTGTAGGTGGATAACTAATGCGATAAAGAAGCTGCAGGAGACGGTCAGAGGTGGCAGGACAGACGAGAGCGGGGGCCGAGTCAAGCACATACACACCACCCTGAAGTCGACCACTTTCAAGCACCCGAGTCGTCAAAGGCTCCTGGAATACAACTGAAGTAGATGAGAAGATGACTCGGTACTATAAGTCAGTTGTAATTTTATTAATAGATAGTAAGTTAAAAGGACAATATGGAACAAGAGCAACTACAGAGAGCATCAAGCTATGTGTAAGTGAGTAACTCCTGTAACCAGGAGTTGCTTGTTGAAAGATTTTTTATTTAAATTCTAGTATTCATTTTCTTTCACTATACACATATGAGTAAATTGGAAACCAGGAGATGTTTGGGATTTAGTGGAATTCCATTAGGAAGTATTTCTCACACCCTGTTCATTCACATATCGTAGGCGTTAAACTTTATATGTTTTCTCATAGGAATGAGCAGGTTTCTTGAGTGTCTTGGAGTTGGAGGTTTGGATCACTAAAATGGTTCCTGGGGAGTTTAGAGGTGTTGGTGGAGGGTGGCTCTCTCTGAGTTAGTTTGTTATACTGTTTTTCAATTCTGGTTATAGGATTTGTTTTTTGAGTCTTGTTTGGATGTATGACATATACGAGAATTTATGGGGTGATGTCATGACATATTGAGTTTGTTATCAGTAGTCTTTCATTGTTTATTGTTGGATTTTTTTGGTATTTATGATGCGTTGAACCATTAAAGGGAAAAATCAGTCCCCAAGAGATATCTTTGGACCCTCTTTTGGTATTTATGATGCATTGAACCATTAAAGGAAAAAATCAGTCCCCAAGAGATATCCTTAGACCCTCAGTGAGCCTTTGGTGGTCGGGAGTGAACTTGAGGTCATGTGACATTTTACCTTGATGAAACAGTTATGTTAAGGCAGGATGTTACAAAATGGTATCGAACTAATTTCATTTATGTGGTATTGATACTTGGGAATTAGTAGATTAGTGATTAGAAGACGGGACTTGGTATGAAAGCTATGTGTGTGTTTGGCCAGCAAAACCATAGATGAAGTCCATGTTACCTGGGGTTTATGGGATTTTACTTGTGTGGTTTATTAATGATATTTCGAGGTATGATGCTCGCTTGGTTAAGAACGAGTAGCAGGGTATACATGCATCGCCTTGGCACATAAGGTTATGATATGTGTATGGGTGTTCATGTGATTATTCATTATTTTTGGATTTATTTGAGGAATTGATTTTAGTTAAATGATTCAATTATCAATAAACTAATTGGTTTTTTCTTGAATAGGTTATTAATATTAATTTTCTTAACTAAAAACAAGTTGACGTGTTTGATAATGCAGCGTGATTTGTTTCGATAAATGATTGTTTTATGAAAATGTTCTGTGTTTATTAAAAAGGGGATTCTATGTGTTGAATTGGGAAAACTCATAATGAGATTAAATAATGAGCTAATGAGGTAACTTGAAGTGGAATTTAATGTGTGTTTGGTTGAACCTTATTATGTGGTTGTGGTTTATTTTGAAAATGTTTGAATTGAGGAAAACATGGTAAATTATGCACTATTTGGTAATAATGAAGATTATAATTAATATGGAGCCTAAGTGTGTATTCTGGGGTGAATAAAAATGATTTCCCCCTATATGTTATGTGAAAAAACAACATTTTAATTAGTAGTTTAAATATTGAAGTGCTTAATAAATAATCAGAGCATACTTAAATGGGAATTAGAGTAAATCAAATGATGTTTTGATTGTATAGTTTTTTATTTTTTATTGTTTTGTGGTTTTGATAAATCCTTGGAAACGTGATAATGTGGATCGTGTGATTTTGTTTTAGCATGTTTAGAGAGATAAATTGTTGTTAATGATTTATGAGAAACCGAAAATGCGTATGAATATGAATTTACTGAATTAAATGATATAATTTGAAAAATATGATTTTGTTTTGAGCATGAAGTGGATGCATAAAGGGTTATTTCATTTTGTGTTAAAAGTTTAATTTACATGATCTATTATTTAATTATCATTTTGAGCATGATGATTATAACACCTTGAGATTTTAGTATGTGTTTTCCTTTAAATAAATATTTTGTTAAATAGTTTATTTCACATGCAACATCAAAATAAAATAAATCGCGATGTATTTTATCACAATGCAAGCTGAACATTAATACATTATGAGAATACAATGTGATACATCATTAAAAAAAATTACAAGAAGAGTAAAACCACAAGTAAATAAAAAGATAATAATTAATTAAAATGATTTATTATAAAAACATATATTTTAATTATTTACATATTATTACTATTATTTTAAAGAATAATTTTATGTGTTATAATACTAATAAAAAGAATAAATTTAAGGATTAGAAGATAATTAATTAAATTTAATGGGATGCGATTAAAATCATTTAATGTCAAAAAGGATTTTTCAAAGTACTTTTTTTAAAGAGCTATACACTTTATATCAAATAAAATTGATCACATTTAAAGGATTTTTCTAATTAAATGTTTCAATGTAAAAAAAAAATCATCACTCATTTAATTTGTAATTAATATGAAAATATATTAAGAACAATTATATTTTTGAAATACACTTTTAATAAAGGCATTTTTTCATTATATTTTTTGTTTTTATTTAATAGTTAAACTCCAAAATTTTAGAATTTAAATTTGGTAAAACAAAATTTATTTTTGGATTTATCATGTCAAAATTATATTAGGATAATTTTTTTATATTTTTATGAAAAAGTTGATTTTTAAGTGAATAGTATGAAATGTATTTTGAAAAATACCGTAACTTTTATGACATCATCATAATATAAGAATGGATTAAAAATTCATGAAACCTTTTTATCAACCAAATAAGTATTTAAGGGGTAAAATAATAAATTTAAAAATAATAATTTTTAATTTAGAAACCTATGATTGACATTTTGGAACCCATGTTATTATTCTAATAAAAATCTATTTTTTTCTCCTTTTTTGTTTAATTAAGCATTCACAACATTCAATTCAGTTTTGTCTTGGTTTGAAATCCAAATAAACCTCTTTTATTTAATCATAAAAAAATAAATATAATGGGTATTGATTCTATTCATAATTCTTTTCCTAAATAAGTGTTTTTATGATTAAAAATATATTTTGCTAAAAATTGTTTAAATTGCATTATGCATGTAATATTGAAGTTAAATTTTATCACAATTGGAAATTGAATTCGATGAAATGGATTTAATATTTTGAATTCGAATAATCAAAATTAGTTAATAAGTTCAATTTAATTTTAGGACATAAAAATAAGTTACCAAGATAAAAATTAGTCACCATGGAATGCTAAAACGAGGTAAAGGTGTTAAATTAAGAGGTAAAATCACAAAATTTCAAAAAACATCATCACTAAAATGGGTGGATAAGGTGTTTAAGAACCTCAAATTATCTTATAATCACTAATTATCAATTTTGGATTCACTTTTCTTGAATATGACAATCATTTTTAGAATAATGAGATTGATATTTACAAAAATGTCACTCAACACACTAATAAAAGCCCCCCTTCACCACCCATTTCTCCTTAGACATAAATCTCCTTAGATTGACTAATCTCTACTAAAAAAATTTAGAAACACTCTTATTCATGTCCTAGAGGTTTTGGTCTCATAAATACCACCCTTTAAATACATAATTCAACTAGAGAAGGAGTTGTCCCAATGAGTAAGGTAAGAACTCCTAATCACTTTCTCATTTAAATTTTCTCCTTACATCAAGTATATTATACCCATCCCAATATAATGAAATTAGTATCATTAGTATACTTAAATTTTATTATGTTAATGGATTAACCATTATCTACATTCCCCTTGTCCATTGGAAAGATGAAAACGTCACCTATATTATGGTCGGCTCACCGCCATTATGAAAGACATATTTTATTTTTCATCACCTTACATGGATGGTTAAAAAAATGGATTTAATGAATAAATATGATATTTATGACATTATTAAAATTATTTAAAGATAAATTCACTATTATATTAATGATATTAATAATAAATGAACATAATGATTTTTACTACCCAAAACGAGCATACCGAGATATCTTCCTAATCTAAATCTATTTTTTAAATATATTGAGATGGATAACATTTTTGAAATTGAAATTATAAACACTCTATAACTACATACTTTTGGATATTATTGAACTATTTGATACCACCTTTGACCAAGTTCAACACACTGAAGCAGTTTTGGAGAAATTGACCAACCCTAAGTGGTCGATGTGAGTAAAAACTATATGAAAAATGAATGGAATATGATAATAAATTGACACGTAATCAAATCTATAAATTTATATGACTCAAATGAAACTATTACTAACTCTATGAATAAAGAAAAGGGTATGTTTGAGTGTTGAACCCATGAGACTGTTTAAATAAATGTATGAATTCCTAAAGCAATTAAATGAGAAAAAAGGCAATAAAAGAGTTAAGAAATCAACTGGATAAGTTGTGCCAAGATTTTTAAATCCAGGTTTGTGATTTAGTGAAGTATGATGATAATTTTCTTCACCATGTTTTTTTTGAGTCTAACATAGGATGATCCTTTGTCTTGGTAACCCCCCTTTAATTCAACAGCTCCCTATTTCAAATAATTAATTACCTTGGGTTGTTAATGAGTTTAGGTAGTCTAATACCATATTTAAAAAATAATCATCTCAGATTATTCAATGGCCAAGAATAACTCAATATTATTAGTCATTCATTGAATTATTCTTCCTCATTTAGGTTCAATGATCACAAGACAATAAAGAGAAAGATTTTGAGAGAAAATTACACATGCACAACCCAAACATGGACTGGAGAAATAGACATACTTCACTAACAAACTCTCCTTACATTTCTTTGACACTAAAATACTTACCCCTCATGCTAGTCATGAGGATGAATAAAAAAACCCTAATGTTCAGCAACAACCTTGAGTGAACAGCGATGCCACTCCTTCACAATGTAGGCTCCAAGTCTCCTCTGATAGATATCCCCTAAGAAGTATCGAGGACTATATATTTATATTCATCAAATCTACCCTTGCATTTCTCTTTTCAATATCCCATATCTTCTTCTTTATCCTCATTTGAATTATTTTAATTCACAGTGTATTATCACATGTAATAATACTTTTATTTGAGTTTGATCCTTCAAGAAATTTTCATGGATAAAATATGTTTGATATTAAACCTCATCACCACATCATAGCCTTAATCCATTAAACATCTCAGTTGTTGTTTTATCCATCCACCAAACTCCTTCTAAGCTCACAGCTTGACCATGACATCACCCACATCATGTATGGCATTTCACAGTTCATTCCCATAGCATCTTCTTCACTTCCTTTTCATGCACACACCATGGAAATTACCACCCCATGAAATGGAATTCACTCACCACTTCAGTCTTAGGAGATCCCTATGCAACATGACCGAGCTCCCCATGAGCATTGTAGTGATCCTTTCACGCATCACATATACCCTTATGTGGATTCTCATTACCTTTATGTATCTACAAACTCGGCCTCACTACCCTTATATATCCTATATTGGACCCCTACACAACATCTCAGACCTTTACGCGTCATCCTCCTTTATTCATACATAGTAGATACCTTGACCACATCGCTTCTCAAATTCTCCTCCTCTTTCACTAGTTGTTTCCTTTCTCGTCTTCATACTTCATTCAAGAGGGGTTCTAACCATGATAGAGAGCATGGAAAACATGTCATTTTAATGGTTTTTTTGTCATTATAGGATCCCAATCAACCACAAATAGACACACCATGAGTGTTTTGCCCGTTTTCCCTTTATCTTCATTATCCAACCTTCATAGTGGGAATTATCTTCATCAAAAACATCACACTCAACCTCTAACATCTCAAAGAGGATATTTAAGCTCCCATTAAGTTATTATGATCCCACAAGTGGCTTATTCAGGAAATCTTGAGTTCATGTAGTGGAAAACAAGGAATTATCTGGTGGTAGGTGTAGTGGGGGACACGCTGGTGATGAGTTGTGGGTGGTGGTGAGTTGTGTGTGAGGAGGATGACGTGGGTGCAAGGCGAAGTGATACCATTTTGGTTAGTGAATTAATAGTGCCCACACCTTACTTTTCCTATATAAAAAATTCCCTAGGGATGGCCATTTCTTATCAACCTAGACATGGTATCAACAACTCAGAATTTAGCAATGGTATTGACCCACGTTATTGATCCCCTTGGATCTTGATTCCCATCACTTTCCCAATGCTTGCACATATCAAGCACTCCTCTTTTCTACTAACGTGTTCTGACCATGCCTGTGAATGCTTGTGATTTGCGTATCTTGTTAGTGTCTATATATTGTATATTATTTAAAGACCATTTTTTACCTAAAACCAATATATTTTGCACTGTAAAATTATCTTAAAAAATATAAACATTTATTTAATTTTTCAAAAATCATTTTGAAAATATTCAATACCCAACAATATAATGTTTCAATGACTAATTGGGAAAAATAATAAAATTCATAATAAAATTTATCAACTAAAATTAAAAAATACGTATGCATGAAATAAGGACATAAAATACCCCCACACTAATCCATTCTTGTTCTCAAGCATAAAAGCTCAAAATATTCACAAAGAAACACCACCCTGATATTATTCAAACATCAATTCCATCAAAATTAAACGATTGTATAAGGGGGCATAAAATTGGTTTTAAATGAACTAAAACCTTTTAAAAGTGAAATTGTGATAACCCTTTTTGAAAATGATTTTCAAAAAATTGCTGATTCCACCTTTGTTTCTAGTAAAATAATGGATATTTTAGTGAAGAAAACATTGAGAGTCTTAGTAAAAACCTGGAAGTATCATACTAATTACTATTACTTGAAAAGAAACTCAAATAGGTCAAATCTGACTTTGAATTCAATGTAGACAACAAGATGATTTTCATTGAAAAAGTTTAAAAACTTATGTTTTTTTGTTTATAGGGTCTTCCAGGGGTGTAACATTTCTATTATGGAACTTGACTACGCCCTTAGAGGTTTTGGGGCCCATCTTATTTAATTTTTACTTAAAAAGATCTGGGAAACGCACATGTGTTGGTTTCTAATTATGAAATCATACCCTCCATTAGACTTTGGTTAGATGATGAGGACCGTTAGGCTGAAGAAAATAAATTTACCATTGTATTGGAGAAAAATCATGGTTTAAAAAAATATTTTGTGTTTGTTTGTGTAATGGTATGTGCCTTCTCGGTCTATTACTTTGTTAGTTTTGGTGGTTGGAGGTGTTTGGGGGAGGTTCCAAGAGTTTTTGGTGGATACTAGAGCTACAACAGAGTTACTGTAGGAAATACACGCCATGTGAATGTGTTACACAACATGTAGTGGTGGTTTACGACTTTTGTAGATGTGTGGTTCATGGTTTGTGTGGCTAAGGGGTAGCCCATGAAAAGGGTAAACATCGTGTAAGTGGGATTCATGATGTGTAATAAATCAAGTGTTAAAAATCCTTCAAGGCGATGTGTTTTTCAACATAACTTAAAGCCTGACATTTATATGACATGTAGGGATTACACATCTTTTAAATGTCCTGTGTAGTGCATCTTTAATGGCTATAACACTCAGGGTTATTTCTCAAACCCTAAGACATCGCTTCCCTCTCTCATTCTAAGTGATCCAGAGGCTCCCTCTTCAAGCATTTGAGATTCCTTTCGATGGGGATTGATCCCCAAATTCCCATTTTTGATCTGTGGTTGATCTACGATATCTCGTGTTGTGGTTGTCGTTGAAGGCGTTTCTTATTCACCCTACGATGAAAAATGAGTTGAAAAAACTTCTTTGAGATAGATAATCCTTTGTTTCTATTTATTGTGTATCATGTGGGAGAGGTTTAATTTTATTTATCTATGATTTATGGTTGTACTAGCTTAATCAAAAATAAATAATTGGCTAACTGAAATTGAAGGGTAAAAGGGGTTTTATTTTCATGTTTTTAAATATTTGTTTTTATTGTAATATTGTGATTGTACGGGCTTGATGCCCCGCTGAAAATTTTGGTCGTTGGGGGATTTTTTTGCATTGTATGATATGTGCTATGACTGTTGTGTCTATTGTGATTGTTGTGATATCACCCTAAAATAGAAATTGGCTAACCACTAATATTTGGATAATAAAATAGTTTCCCCATGATTATGGTTTTTATGATAACACCCATAAAATAAAGTGAAATATGATAAAATCCCCTTTATAAATTTGTAAAATGACTTTTTATGTGTTGTGATGTGTGATCATGATTTTGGGGCGACGATGTGCAGTTGTTGTGTGGTTGGAGAATTTGGGGATGATGGTTTGTTGGCCGTGTTTTTGGGATGATGAGGTGGTTTGTTGGCTGTGTTTTTGTGGCTGTGAGGTGGTTGTTTTTCCATGCTTGTGGGGCAGTGGGGCGATGGTATGATGGGAATGTTAAGCTGTTTGTGATGTGCGGTTGTTTTGTCCTAGATTCCTGGGTATTGATGGAAAAAATGATTTTTTTAATAATGATTTAAATTATTAGTGTTGATTTGGTTAATGGGTTGGAAATGGTTGATAAATAATTAAATAGTGGATTGTGTGGTAAAATTTGGTTTTTGATAAATAATGAAAAGAATGTGATGATCAAATAAAATTGGTTAGAAATGTGAAATGGGGCTTGCAACTTGTTGTGTAGGATAGATGGCTGAGTACCTACTCTTTTCTGGTCTCTCTTCCAGGAAAGATTGGTATTTCATAGGTTGTGATGGATGGAGGTATGTTAGTGCATTAGATGGTGGTTGTGATAGCCAATGTTTTTTTGGGTGAGATGTGACCGTGCTTATGGGGTGGTGGCCTAGGTATTTTCAGGTGAGATGTGACTGTACTTGTGGGGTGGTAACCCAAGTGTTTTCAGGTGATATGTGATATGACTGTGTTTGTGGGGTGGTGGATCATGTGTCTTCGGGCGTGATGTGTTGTGATTGTGCTTATGGGGTGGTGTGGTATACAAAAGAGATAAGTGTGCCAGGACGTACGATGTTGGGGTGTGAGAGCGATATACCAGTGGGAAAGTGGTATGGGGTGCCATTTTGGATACAATTCTTGTTATATTATATTATTTGGCTTTCATTATTTGGTGATCATGCCTTGGTGAGCATGCATTGGTGAGGTTGATATGGATAGTTGACCTACTTATGTGCTGTTGGTTCTTCTGTTTTCTTACAGGTGGATTAGTATGCTTCTTTCACATGTGCATGAGAGCCTTTAGTTTTCCTACTGAGTATACATGTATGCTCACCCTATGTATAAAAACTATTTTGATGTTTTTAGGAGGATTATGTGGACCGTTCTGGATATTACTATCTTGGACCTTGGATAGCTACGATGTCACTACTTTAGCCTTACTTTTGGTGGCTTTTATTTGTATCTGTTTTATTTATACATGCATTGTGGGATGATTTTAGTTTCTTTTTATATTATGTCATGATGTTTTTTTGGATGATTCATATTATATCTTGATCCTATATTATTATAGAGGGTAATGCCTCCCATTTTTTGAGATTTTTATACCCTCGATACTAGTTTCCAACCTAGGGCCTATTAGAGGTGGGACTCATGGGTCATTATCTCTCTCCCTCTCATTGCAGTATCTTTGGAGGGAGGGGGTCATGGCATAATAGTATCAAAGATGATGGTTGAGAGATGTGATGAAGTTTGGAGTTACGCACAGTGAGGATTGCATGGGTTGGAATGACAATATTGCCAGTTGGCCTTGGTGCGTGACATAGGCCAGGGAGACTAGCTAGGACAAAAGATTTTAGGCCTCCCATGATTCAATGCACAGAATATGAGCTTATTAAATGAACAAGTGAGGAGGATCTATTTACAAGGTAGAGAACTAGGAGAGGTATATTCATCATGATAACTTGTGTTTTTTTTGATTTTTTTTTGTTTTGGGAAGGTTAAAATGAATAAAATGAATTAAAATGGATCTTAATAAAATCCCATACTACCCAGTCTTAGGAAATATTTTTTTCATATTTCATCTATGGATCTTGTTCATCATCTACATGTGGATCATGTAGTTGAGGTTCAGTAGGTTGATCCGGTTGATCACCGTAGGGTTGATCCGACAAAGGAGGATGAGGCTTGGAAGAGGGTGTTGTGTGATTTTTAGTGGTGGGATTTGGAGAAGTATGAGAGTTGTGTTTTAGATATGGATACAAAAAGCTGGTTGAAGGATCTCGAGATCACTTTCAGTTTGATTTGGGACTCAATGGAGTACTGGGTCTCTTTGGTAGTTAGTCAGATGCGGGGAGCTTCACATCTGTGGTGGACACTGTAGGAGAGTGGAAGGAGGCAGATGTTTTGTGGGTTGAATTTTAAAAAGAGTTTCAAGCATAGTTCCTTTCATTGACCATGAAGGTAGTGAAGAGACATGAGATTATTTCTCTTCAGTAGGGTAGTATGTCAATGCGAGAGTTGGGAATAAAGTTCAAGGGCCTTCTGTGCTTTTCCCTAGATCTTTTCCCAGACGAAGAGTCTCATGTGAGACATCTTGAGGAGGTGCTTCATCCTTCCATCTAGTACAGAGTTACTCCCTTTATGTTTCCAATGTATCTAAAGGTTTAGAAGAAGTCATAGGCGATCAATTGGATTCACTCACAAGGAGGTTTACCATGAGAGGGAAGCTAGCAGAGTTCCTCAAAGAGAAGAGTTGTTAGTAGTAGATCCCAAGAACAAGAACATTCGAGGTTTCAACCAGCCGATGATTGGTCTCAGTAGCTTCCTTTCCAAACTCTTGAGAGTTTAGGTACGATTTTTTTCACCTATAGAGGTCATGGTCATCACCAGAACTAGTGACCAGTACTTTCTCACGTTCAGTTTGGCGGAGGTGGTTAGTTTCAGTGGTAGTTCCAGTAACAGTTTCTAGCAAGGTCATTTCAGCTGTAGGGGCAGCAGGCTTATGCTCCATAGAGGGTAGATGTGGTAGCCAGAGGGAAACCTCAGGATGCTCCTTGTGATCAGGGACCCATTCCAGAACATGGTTGTGGAGGTGGTCGTCAGTAGAGAGGTAGAGGAACTGGGTGTGGTTAGTTGCATGCAGTAAAGGTGATAGTGCCAGAGGGGACAAAGATCATTCGAGGTACACTCAATTAGCCGCGTGCCCTTGTTTGTGATTCTTTCTTGATTTTTGGTTGTTCTTATGATGTTTCCTTGTGTGATGTGTGATTAGAAACTTCAATCATGTGAAGAATAGGAAACCTAATCCATAATCAATACGTGTTATACCTTGACGTGATTAAAACCATGTGGGTAATATCATGACATGGGAAGGGGAATTTCTTGATTTGTGTGCTTGAAGCTTTACTGTGTGATGTTGGGTCTTATCGCTTTATGAGATGTGTTGTTTTCTTAAGGTGTGATGAAAATATAACATATGAAAAGGGGATTAACTGATTCCTAATTGAGATGCATTAACTACGATGCAATTAAATTCATGTAGGTGAGTCAGTGTCACCTAGAGTGGATAGTATATTGAAATGGAGGATGAAATTCCTTGATTCGTGTTTTTAGGGTAGTGCGGTTGGTTCGATGGTTGTTGGTTTGAGTTGCATGGAGGTTGAGATGGTTTTTTGGTGGTGTGGTTGTGTAAGAGGAGGCAGTTTGTGGTTGTGTGGTGATGAGGTTGTGTGAGATGTTTTTGGCTATTTGGTTTGGTTCTTTTGGATAGTGGTAGCATTTGAGTTATGATAAGATCCTTGATAGGTATCACATGGGGTGGTTTTTTACACCCCTTTCCTTCTTGGTTTGGTTTTGGATTCTTGAGGGTTATAATCATTTGAGAGGTATCTGATGTAATGGTCCATGCCTTCTCAATTCGTTACTTTTCTAGTTTTGGTGGTTGGTGGTGTTCGAGGGATGTTCTAAGAGTTTTCAGTGGAGGCTAGAGCTGCAACAAAGTTTTTTGTAGGAAATACACTTCATTTAAATGCATTACATGAAATGTAGTGGTGGTTTACAACTTTTGTAGCCGTGTGGTTCATAGATTGTACGTGTCTAACAGGTATCTCATGAAAAGTGTGCATGTCTTGTAAGTGGCATTCACAACGCGTAATAAACCAGGCGTTAAAAATCCTTCAAGGTAACATGTTTTTTAGAAAAACTTAAATCCAGACATTTACACATCATGTAGGGATTACACGATGTGTAAATGTCCTATGTAGTGCATCTTTAAAGGATGAAATGCGTGGGGTTATTTCTCAAACCCTACGAAAGTGGCTCCCTATCTCATTCTAGGAGATCCCAAGGCCCCCTCTTCAAGCGTTTGTGATTCCTTTCGACAAGGATTGATTTCTGACTTCCCATCTTTGATCAGTGGTTGATCCATGGTATCTCGTGGTGTAGTTATGGTTGCGGGAGTTTCTTCTTCACTTTGCAGTGTGCAACGAGTTGACAAATCTCCTTTGAGGTATGGAATCCCTCATTTCTTTTTAGTGCGTATCATACATGAGGAGTTTACTTTTGTTTATCTATGGGTTATGGTTGTTCTGCCTTAATAAAATATAAATAATTAGCTAATTGAAATCGAAGGGTAAAAAGGGTTTTATTTTCAAGTTTTTATAGCTTTGTTGTTATTGTTATATTATGATTGTACGAGCTTGATGCCCCACTGAAAATTGTGGCCGTTGGGGATTTATTTATGCTGGATGATATGAACTGTGACTATTGTGCCTGTTGTGATTGTTGTGATATAACCCTAAAATGGAAAGTGGCTAACCACTTATAATTGGCTAATAAAATGGTTGCCCCAGGATTATGGTTTGTGTGATAACACCCCTAAAATAAAGCGGAATGTGATAAAAGACCCTAAGTAAATATGTAAAATAGATTTTGATGTTCTGTTATGTGTGGCTGTAATTTTGGGGTGGCGATGTGCGGTTGTTGTGTGGTTGGGGCATGTGAGGCTGATAGTTTGTTGGCCATGCTTTTGGGGCAGTGATGTAGTTTTTTGGCCGTGCTTTTAGGGAAGCAAGGTGGTTTGTTGGCTGTGCTTTTTTGGGGTGGTGATTTGGTTGTTTGGATGTGCTTGTGGGGCGGCAGGGCGATGATCTGATGGGAATGTTCAGATTCTTGTGATGTGTGATTTTTGACGCTCCTTTCTGTCATAGAGTCCAACGAATGGAAAAGGGGAATACCTTAAGCACAAATAGGGTCACCCTTTGAAGAAAATCAAAAAAATTGACAAAGGCATGGACCAGGAGTTCATTTGGATTGAGGTGCACAAGTTACTTGCACACCGCGCAAGTCACTTGTGCGCCACCTATGGGTCACACAAGTCACTTGCGCGCCCTATCTGATTATTTTCCCAAGGTGCACGATAACCTATAAATAGCCCCTGTGGGCCCCCCATTTCGAGGACGAATTTTCCAAAACTCAGATTCAAGCTCTGGTCACCCAAGTCTTCAACTCAACTCTTCATAAAACTTCTAAGGTAATTTTTTTTAACCTATAATGTAAGAATTGAAGGAGTAGGATAAGGTCTAAGTGTTTATAATTCATCAACACTTGCGCACCTAAGTATCCAGACCTCCTTAAAAGTGGAAACACTTGCACGCCGCACTACCCTTTCAATGAAACTTGCACGCCCCCCTTTTGGAAACATCTTAGGATATTACTAAAGGATTGATTCAAGTATTTCCTAAGTATTTCCCTACAGATTCTTCGTCACCCAGGTGAACCAATGCTGCGCAAGTACATTTGCGTGACCAAGACTTGCGCGCCAAATGATTTGCGCGCCAACTTCATTTGCGTGCCTCTCCCCCGTTCACCTCTCCTCTTCAAGATATTATCCCTCGAACCCCCTTTGAAAGTCATTTATGGCATGGTTCCTTTGTTGGCTTCCTTATCTGAAAGTAATTCTATGAGAACCTCTCCTAAAACCTTGTGAATTACAAGCTTTATGCCACCACGGTTAGAGGTTTCCTCTATATCACCTCATCCTTTAAGATGAGAAGATCTTTTGATTTAGGGCATCAAATTAAGGAGTAAGCCCCAAGTTCACTTGGTTTGGGCCTCCTTCTCAGGAGTAAGCCCCAATCGTAGTTTCCTTTAACATTGGGCATCCTTCTTAGGAGTAAGCCCCAACCTTAAATGCTTTTGATTTGGGCCTCCTTTTGAGGAGTAAGCCCTGAGTTAAAACTCCAAATCTCCATAAAGTACAAATACCTTTATGGAACCTGCTCATGGGCTTCTTTCCTGAAGTAAGTCCTGGTCTTCATCTACTTGGGAAATCATTAATACATAAGCCCCACATCATTTCTCATGACTGCATCTTTCATGGCATCATCATCAAGTTTACTGGTACCTCTTGTTTCTCACACCGATCATGACTCATGTGAGATTAGAGTGTAAAAGTAATCACGACATCTCTTTTTGGGCCATTAACCATGAATAAAATCCATCCTTCTTATTGAACTACGTGGGTTCTGGTTCCTTTTTAATGAGGATACGTAGGTAGCCCATCTCCAGGTACGATCCCAACTCTAAAATAATTCCTGTCTTTCTGAATGACAATAAACTTAAAGTGCCCCACTGAGTGGATTTAAAATGAGTATGGTCATCATAATGACCAAGAGATTTCTATATAATATATTGAGAAATACCATTGACTAATAATATCCAATACATACGGATGATTCTCTATCAATGAAGAACCTAAAATACATATATAATATTCTCTAAATCCCATACATATCAATCATTGATTTCTAAATCAAAAGGAAAACTCATTTTCATGATTGGTGAATTAATAAGGATTCGTGAACATAACTTAAATCTATAAGAGAGTCCCGGAGTAGGTAATAATTCCCCCCAAAAGGTGTGATGAGCCTGACCTCCCATCCTCTCGACCAATGAAAATTCTTAAGCCTCATCGGTCTACAACTAATAAGCACCTACCTTTGTAAAGTAGGTCCAAATGGATATAGAATCATCAGATGTTTCTGGTTTTACGAATAAACCTGTTAGAAACCGATTGGAAAGTTTAAACCTTAAACAAACAAGGTCATACCCATTTCCAGAAGAAACAAAAAAAAAATGGTGAACCCAACGTGAATCCTTAACCAAGTTAAATGATGTTTTTATTATTTGTTAGGCCCCTATTAAACTCAATATGAGGGCCAACAAAGCAATCAATGACATATGTGCTCATCCAAAAGATTTATTCTGGCCAAACCTATCTTGATTATGTCTGCTATATCAAACAAACACTTTTTTTCCAAGATCTATCTGCAACACAGAATGGCTTCTTTAAAGTTCACACCTGTGAATGCCTCAACCACTACTCCTGCTGGACCCTCGTCCGCTCTGAGGACGACATCACCTACTCAGCGTCTTCAACGCTGGGTCTCGAATGCATTGTGAGGGAATACCGTCAACACGGTACCATCCCGACTCTAGAGGCCGCTCAAAAATCCCTCTAACTTAATAACTCACCCTGGTTGTCCGGACAGCGACAACCAGTGATCAAGAAGCAGGTGGTGCCAACCACTGCCTCAAATAGTTTCGGGTCGTTATCCACAGAACACAACAACTAGTCCCTCCCATATTACAGGGAGGTGAATGAAGAGGTCACTTAAGGCCTCAGTTCAATAGGACATGAGTTCTTCCTGTGGACTCCCACCTACAATCGTTGCCAGAATCGTGCAATAGTGCACCCTCAACATGATGAGGGTATCACCTCTAGGTGTTCGACTCAGGTTCCTCAGACATGAGCATGCAAGACGAACCGTCAGAGGTGAAATTTGACCTATAGGGAGAAGGTTCTTACCTCTTCCCCCTCCGAAGAAGTCCATCAATCTAACTTTATGGCAAACAAAGAGCAGGCATATACACCCATCCGTCCTGATTTCCCTGCCCAGTAGACTCGTCTGGCAGTAACACACCAATCCCTCTAGAAAATTCTGGTGTAGTACTATTGGCAGGCACATACACCTGTTTATAATTCATCAGCCAGTTAGCAGGCTCGTCTGACTGCAACCAAAGAAGCTCACCAATCAAATGTGGCAACCACCTGTAAACAGGAACATACACCTGCTTACACTCATCAATTCTTCTAGTAGTCTCGTCTACCAGTATTGCAGGAAGTTCATCAATCATATTCAGTGGAGAACAATCAGCAGGCACATACACCTTCAATTCATCAATCTAGCCAACAGTCTCGTTTAGTAGCACCAAGAGACGTCAATTGGAAATATCCAATGACAAACAGGAGGCAAACACAACTTTCTGCCCCCACACATGAGTACTGTCAGAATTCACTAATAGGAAAAGGAGGATAGGATCAGGAACACACACCCACTCCAAACGCGGAATGAACATATATTCCCGTTCCGGCAGCTGAAGTCACCAAGCACATTCTAAAAATGGTGAAAGAGCAGAAACAAATCCCTGCCCATATTCTGGATACCTATCAGAATATTATAATAACTTCAGCGACATCATAGGGAAAGAAACATAAATCTATCCCTATCAGTGGAGTGACTCATCAACGTGTCACTCTGAAGAAAATACACACCTCTGTTACAGTCCAGGAGGGTTGTGGGGCATACTCCTCCATGTCATACGGACAATCAATTCAGGCATATACACTCGATTTAAATGGAGATAGTCAGCCTAACATGACAATTTCTCCTGAGAAGGAACACAAACCTGCCCATAATAACCACTTTCATCAACAAGTGGTTTCCAAAGTGAGTAAGAAGGCGTCCAAGAAAAAGACCCATCCAACACAATTGAAAAATCAAGGGCTAATATGCAATAAGGCCTTGCTCAATGTTGGAATTCTTGAAGCCCTCAGACAATTATCTGTTGCAACTCAAGATTCTACTCTCTCATTTCCAGATTCCAAAAGTAACAACAATAATTATGAAGGTCCTCATCAGACACTTCCTCATGAAGGATTTCTTCATTAAAATTCGGTTAATCTCGAAGTATTATCTTCATATGAGAGCCACGATAACCCTCTGCGTGGACAGAATACCAAGGAGAAAAAGGTTTCATCTTTTGTTGTAACCCACCATGGTGGTCCTCCCCATGATGATGAATTTAGCTGCGAAAGTCTTCTCCACAGTAGTAATTCGCATTGCCTGTAAAATTCTTCAATGGACAATGCAGTAATGAGAAAGCTCTCTTATCTTGAGGTACTTACAAATGCGAAGCCAGTCATGTCTGATACCTTACCGCTAGCAGGTGAAATAATTTCTCAATCAGAAGATAGCCTGGGGTGTAGGTCATTCTCCAAACCACCCCTGGGTCATTCATCTTCTAATTTGACAAATAAATTCTCTACCAATTTTGTTGAATCTGATGAAGCAACAAAGAAGCACCGATTTTGTTCCAATTAGGTAGAAGAATATTCATCAAATGACAATGAGGACGTGCTGAATATGAGAAAAAAATTGACAAAAGGTGAAATACCAGTCATGTTTTGGCCTTTCGCTGACTCTCAGTATGATATTCCAGAAACATTGATAGAAGATTGTATTCACGATATTCATCTCAACATGTGGAAAATTCTTTGTCACTTAAAAGAGAAAATATTACCTTATGATGAATATCAAAATCATGTTAAGGTAATAGAAGGGTTGCAACACGAAATTGATTTGGAATCTCTCTCAATTTCCCGACATCCAAAGGTTGAAAAGCAGTAAAGATCCCTTCAACATACATGCCTTGGTGCATTAAAAAGGTTGTGCCAGTTAATTACTAATGCCCCATCTGTTATTCATATCAGGGGATGGGGTATTCATGGAGAATTGCATTTTACTATGCTCTTCAGTCAACAAAGCCCACCGAAAATGGTCCCATGCAATTTTATTTCCCATGGATGGCCACAACTAACTGGTTTTGTGTGTAATTAAAGGTTTTCTCAAGAACAGGTCTCAACTAGTTCTTCCCAAAGTCAGGCATATAAAGAACAAGTTGTCAAATTACCCTTTCATCAAGAAAATGAGAATATCGAATAGGCTTCTCGTTTAGAGCATGCACATCATTAGGTGATAGAAGTGTCAAAAAATAATCCAACGGTCATCTGAGCCAGGTGATTTGAGTGGATGTTAGATGATGCATCCAGCCAATTTTTGAACTAAAATCTGAAAAATCAGGAGAGATTTTAAGAAAGTTTCAGATATTGCATCTCAAGAGCCACCTCAGCTTTCCAGGCTGGGGACTCTTTTAATCCAACCCTCGGGATCAATAGACAGGATTCAAGTAGTTGAGCAGGAAAAACAGGAACATCCCCAGTCCACTGGACTGGGGACTTTTTCAAATTCTCAATCTATTCCTCAGCGAAAGTCAGTCTTCTCTCGATTAGGGAAGAAGTCACAAGAGGAACGCATAGCTGAATTATCGGGAAATTTCCTCCAAATTAAGGTTCATCAAGAAGTTACTGAGGGATTAACTAAAAAAAAGGAAATGTCTCATAAATGAAATGGAAGAAGACAATATCACATAAACGCTGACAGAAGGGATGCAATGCGTTATGCATCAATAAATTTCATCAATACCGTTGTCACTGATTCCCCAGAACATGTGGCTCACTCAAAGGAATCAGATGAAGAAGTTCCTGTTCAAGAAGCTTTAAACACAGAAACAAATGAAGGAGGTGTGCATACCAGAAGACAGAGGGTTGCCCAGAGGCAAGACATTCCTTTGGGTAATACCCTTCCATACTCTAGAAAGGAACATGCCAAGGAAAAGGGTAAAAGTCAGGTTGCATCCCACCCTACCTCTGGAGAAATCCAATCACTCTCATTAGAGGAAAGGTTCGCACAACAAGAAGAAGAAATGAAGGAGTTAAGGAGGTTAAATGCAGAACTACTTCAAGGTAGTATTCCTCCTAAGCATGCTAGAGTTAATCAGTCAAGGGAATTTATTGCAGCTACTAGGATGGATCAAGAATATCCCCCTTTACAAGTACACCCTCACAGGTCCAATCCTATGGGTCATACGCGGAAACAACTGGAAATACTACCATCAGTGGTAATACCGGTCACCACACCCATCCAAACTCCAGTTATTACACCTGCTCAGATCCAATCTCAACCAGATGTTTCTCAAAAATTAATTACTACCATTGAGTCATTAACAGCTCAGTTGGAAGCTATAGAAGGCAAACATGCACATGTTCAACCAGAAAAGAGAGATTACCCTGAATGGGTGGATGCAATTCCTCCCCCATCAAATTTTTCGAATACCACATTCCCAATTTTTAATGGTCTAGGAGAACCAAAACAACACTTAACCCATTTTGTTTCTCTTTGTGATCCTATGATGGGAACTCATCAATAACAAGAATTAGTTAAGATCAGGTGTTTTGTGAAGTCATTATAAGGACCTGCTTTTGTCTGGTATACAAGTTTGCAATCTCGGTCAATTACTGGGTGGGAAGATCTCCGTTAAAGGTTCCTTCTTCAATTTAGTTCAACATTACCAAAGACGACAGTTTTTGAACTTACCAATTGTAAACAAAGGGAAAATGAAAGAGTTTCAGATTTCATTTCTCACTGGAAGGGATTAACATATTCCTTAAGTTTAGCACCCCCTCAAGAAGAGTTGCTTCCAATATGTATGGAAAATCTACGTGATGAATTACGCACACCATTGATCCCTATGAAATACACAGGAGGGTTTCGAGACCTTACTTCAATCGCTCAGCAGATAGAAGACTCTATTATAAAGACTAAGGCTAAAACTCATGTAATTCCATCAATTCCAGGAAGGAGAATAGGGAAAACAGAGACTGCTACAGTTACACTTAAACATGCACCTGTAACTGCTTCCAATTAAAAATCTTTATCATATCGAAGGGTTCCACCTCCTGAGCGTCAAAAACAATGGACGCCTCGTCAAGATGATCAAATAGATCAAAGGCGTAAATAGTTTGAGGATTTAAAGAACAAAGTTTATTCTTTCCAGAATGAACAAGTTCCTGGTTACTTCATCTCGGCTCTAGAAAAAAATCTGGTTCAGTTTCCAAGGCCCAAAAGGCCGAATAAGGAAGGAGATGAAGACCTCCCCAACTATTTCCCATTTCATCAGATGTTGGGGCATCCCATTCAGGAGTGTTTTTTCTTCAAATACCTCCTAAAAAAGATGGTAGACTCTGGACAAGTAAAACTGAAAGGTTCTTCAGCCCAGGTAGCATGTGCTACTGCTACTGATCCAGAGGAAGAATGCGAGTGACACATAGTCAAAAGTAAAAATGTGCAGAAATATGATGATTGGATGGTCAGGAAAATGATCAACCAAACTCATACCATTTTACGAACACAATTGAGTCAACCAATTATGTATTCTGATATTTCTTCCATAGAAAAACCCCCTTCATCAGAAGGAAAATCCTGAAAGAAGCAGTGTAATTTGAAGAAAGAAGAGCAGTCAGAAGAAGACGAGCTCGTGTCAAAGCCTAAGTTGTCTTTGACTATGGCAGATTTTATGCCATTTTCTTCAAAAGTACGGACACCGCCCCACCAAAAGGAACATCCTAAACTAGTTCATCAGGCATAATCTTCATCAGATGAAGAAATGATTTTCGGTTCTGTTAACATGATTCATTTAACGGATCCCTATACCAATGACAGTTTCAATCATGATGAGCCTAAGTTTCCTATATCTATCAAAGGAATTAGAGTAAGAGACAGAGTTCTAGGATACAGGGGAAGACGTGGATATTCCAGAAGCTACTATTTCAATCCTACCCCTGCTAGAACTGTATATGCAGCAGAAAATCATGGCAAAGCCCTTCAGCGGGCTCAACAGGAAAAAGAAAGTTCTTCCACACATGGAAGATTTGGTTCTGACATAGTTATTTTGGAGGACCGGTTAGAGGTTACACCTTCTTACTCTTAGTAAATAGATAGACCCAGTGGGTCTAATCTACCTAAGCCAGGAGTGTTTCCAATTCCTACCCCGATATGGGATGAATCTACTACCAAAACATAAACTTCCAAGGCACCTACAAAACCACATTTTCATGATGGGAAACGCAAACCTTTGGACCAAAATTATAATGTATTGAAACATTTAGCCCAAGTACTGGCCAAGTTATCAATCCTGGATGACTTGAATCTATCAAAATATCTTCGAGAGGCACTTATTGAGGCTTTGTCAAGTCCTCAAGAATTCGAAACTAAAATTTCTGCGGATGAGGTCTACCATATAGAGAATGATTCTGCAGAATTCCATACAGTGATATCTTTTACAGATGAAGATGAAGATGATGTTGTACATGGACATATCAGACCTTTGTATCTATCTAGAAAAGTCAATGACATAGACATCTGATGTGCTTTCATTGATAATGGATCAGGAGTCAACCTCACTCCTATTCGTACACTTTTTCGATTGGGCCTCATCGAATCTGATTTATCTCCTTCTACTTTGATGTTGCAAGGATATGATAAGAATGAACAAGAACCTCTGGGCGAGATTAAACTCAAAATTCAGTTTGGATACCTTGTGTCTAATTCCGATTTCATGGTTGTTCGTCAGGGCATAACCTTTAACATTTTTTTTGGAAGACCTTGGCTACATCAACATGCGGTCGTACCTTTGTTATACCATCAATGTCTCAAATATTGTTTCAATGGTAAAATTGGGACATTGTATGGTGATAAGGCCCCATTAAAAATATATGAATCTCAATACATTGAGGTATAATTTTATCACATGGAGGGAAAGGAAAAATCCACGACAAAGAAGGTCACCAAAATTAATGCTCTAAATGGTTTGGAAAAGATTCTAGTAAACCCATTCATACATGTGAGTACAGATTATGTGTTTCCTATCAGTCAAATTGACAGGATAGACCTAAATCCAAATAATCTTATAGAAACTTCCATAATTTCAATTACGGCTACCAAGCTAGACAGAATGGGAGAAATTGTTGATTCGCCAAGCAGTGATGAAATCTTAAATGGAGATGTCTTCATTTCATCCACTGAAATCCAGTAATTCTATACTTCATCAACCAGGCCATAAGAATTTATAGAAATACCAGAGGAAAACAATGATGTCGATTCTCAATCCATCATCTCCTCTCTATCACCCCAGGAAGACCCTTCATCATCAATAGAGTTAGAAATGGCAGCCTCTTATTCAGGATGTTCAAATTTTAACTTCTCTCCTGACCATGGAAATTTTTCTTTGTCATCTACTATGCAAGTAGAAACAGAATAAGTAACACATATTGAAAAACAAGAGGAAGATCTCAGGGATGCTCCTCCGGCATTTGAAGAGGGCACCTCTAGCACTGTGGATGAACTCAGAGAAATAAATCTGGGTACAAAAGAATATCCACTCCCCACTTTAATTAGTGCAGCCATGAATCTCTAGGAGAAAGAAATGTATAATTAATTTCTAAAGAAAAATCGAGATGTATGTTCTTGTAATTATACAGAAATTCCAGGTCTTGATCCCGATGTTTCCACTCATCATTTGGGTTTTCCAGAAGAACATCGAGGATTCAAGCAAGACGCAAGAAGAACACACCCAAATTATGCCTCCAAAATTGAAGCTGAAGTTGATAAAATTATCAAGGCTAACTTCATCAGAGAAGTTCAATATCCCAAATGGATGGCTAATATTGTCCTTGTGAAAAAGAAGAATGGAAAAATTAGAGTTTTTATTGACTTCAGGGATCTTAATCGGCATTGTCCCAAGGATGATTTTCCAGTTCCAATCACAAAACTCTTAATTGATGCAACAGCTGGCTACAAAGATCTTTCCTTCATGGATGGTTACTCTGGGTACAATAAAATATTAATGGCCCCAGAAGATGAGGATTCTACAGCCTTCATATCTCCTCAAGGTGTGTTTTGATATTGGGTAATGCCTTTTGGCCTGAAGAATGCAGGTGCAACATATCAACGTGCCATGAACCATATCTTCAAACCCTTTTTAGGGATTTTTTTTAATGTTATGTGGATGATTTTGTGGTTAAATCCAGAAAACGTTCTGATCACTTTACTGATCTGGAAATCATATTCAAAAAACTTTGACAACACAATTTGAAGATGAACCCCTTGAAATGTGCTTTCGGGGTAACCTCAGGAAAATTTCTCGGCTTTGTTATATGCCATCGTGGTATCGAAGTTGATCCTCAAAAGAAAAAATCAATCCTTAACATGTCACCTCCTAGAAATTTGAAGGAATTAAGAGGTCTTCAAGGAAACTTGGCCTATATTCGGTGTTTCATTACCAATTTGGTAGGCAAGTGTTTTCCCTTCACCATATTAATGAAGAAATAAGTCACCTACCAGTGGACTAAAGAATTTCAAGAAGCATTTGATATCCTCAAGAAATATCTCTTGAGTCCACTGGTATTAATTCCACCTATTGAATGGAGACCACTTATTCTCTATGTCACAGCTTTAGAGCGATCATTGGGTGCCTTCCTTGCCTAAAATAATGATGTTGGGAATGAAAACAACCTTTACTATCTCAGTCGGACTATGCTTGAGGTAGAAACTCGATATTCAAGTATTGAAAAGTGCTGCCTAGCATTAATCTTTGCAGTTCAGAAATTGAGACACTACCTGCAACATCATGAGGTCCAATTGGTATCTCACAATAACCTGCTCAAATTTATCCTTAGTCGTCCAATGCTTACAGGACGTCTGGCAAGGTGGGTGGTTATTTTGTAGCAGTTTGATATTTAGTATGTGTCTCAAAAGGCAATAAAGGGCCAAGCTCTGTCCGATTTTCTTGCTGAACACCCATTTATAGAAGATACATCTTTAAATATTTAACTTCCTAATGAGGAAGTCTTTTCTATTCAAGATAATCCTCAAACATGGGAGATGTACTTTGATGGGGCCTCCAGAAGTCCAACATGGAAGAAAATAGAAGATCCTAAATTCAATAAAGTTGGGTTAGGAACCGTGCTTATTTCCCCAAAAAAGGTAGTGCTACCCTATTTTTTCTTATTGTTGGAAGGTGGTACAAACAATGAAGCAGAATATCAAGCTCTCATCGTAGGCTTAGAATTGGTGCTTCAGGCACAGGTGAATCACTTGAAGGTAAAAGGTGATTTAGATTTGGTAATTAAACAAATCAATGTGGATTATGCCATCAGAAAGGAAGAATTAATCCCTTTGTATGATTATTTCAGAGAGTTAATGATGAAATTTCCCTCAGAACTGACATTTTCTTATGTCCTACGATCACAAAATGCCCAAGCTGATGCAATGGATAATGTAGCCACATCCCTGGCAGATCCAAATCGGGATGAAAAAATCATCAGTATTGCCCACCTTCGTATAGTTTCATCTTATGTTCAAATTAGAACAGAGGAAATCAATGAAATCAGTCCTATTTCTAAACCATATGGTCATACTATAGGATAGATGACACCTATCAGGGAATACCTTCAAAATGGAACACTCCCACCTGATAGATCTGGGAAAGAACAAGTCCGGTGACGTGTGATCAATTTTACTCTTTATGATAGCCCAGATCACCAAAAAATTCTCTACAAGCGAGGTTTTGATGGAATTATCTTCACATGTATTGATGGTGAAGAGATAATGGCTATCATGAATGAAGTACATGCAGGAGTTTGTGGTGCTCACTAGTCTAGACTTAGACTGTCTGGTCAAATTCAAAGGCTTGGATACTTTTGTCCTTTAATGATTCAATATTGTGTTGATTTAACTAAGAAGTGTCATTCTTTCCAGGTATGTGCCAACTTCATTCATCAACCCCCAGAGTTGCTTCATACGGCTAAATACTCCTGGCCATTTGCTACATGGGGAATGGATGTAGTAGGACCTTATCCTCCAGCTACAACTAAGCAGTTTAAGTATATTCTTACTACTACTGACTTCTTTTCCAAATGGGCAGAGGCAATACCTCTCAATGAATTCAGTTCTAAAAACATTGTTATCTTTTTCAAGTCCAACATCATTACCATATTTGGTGTTCCTCATACCATATTGATAGATAATGGCACCAACTTTTGTTCATCCGAGGTAAGAAAATTGTATCAAGAATACAATATCAGATCCAACCATTCATCTCGGTATCATGCAGCAGCCAATGGTCAAGTAGAGGCTTTCAATAAGACTCTTTCAAATATACTTCAAAATATGGTGGATAAAGATAATAATTCATGGCCTGATAAACTTTTTCATGCTATATGGGCTTATCAGACTACCACCCGCACTGCTACACGATCAACTCCATATTCATTGGTATATGGAACAGAAGCAGTCTTGCCTATTGAAGTCCAATTGCCTTCTCTTAGAGTCTCCATTTGTGATCAGTTATCTACAGATGAACAATCTCAAAAGCGATTGGATGAATTGGAATGACTAGATGAAAAAATATTGAGCACACTGCACCATTTAGAAGTATATCAGAATCGAATAGCACAAGATTTCAATAAAAAAGTTCATCTTCGTTCATTCATTCAAGGAGAATTGGTATTGGTCCTCATAACCCCAATGATACTGGGAAATAAACCTCCAAAGCTTGAGCAAAAGTGGGAAGGACCTTACTCAATACATAGGGTCTACTTCAATGGAGCTTATTATTTAATCTCAATGGATGGATAACTCATTACAATTCCAACCAATGCAAGATTTTTGAAGAAGTATTTTGTGTAACACAAATACACCCATTGTCCTTGCTGCAGGACATTAAACTGCATAGCCGCCTCTATCGTCCCACATGACGTTAAACTCTGTTACCATGCATTCCCCGGGCAGCTAACCATGCATAATCCCCACACCATCCTTTATGGTTGCATATTTCACGACACGATCGTCAGGTTTGTTGCTGCTTCTTGTTTCTCACACCGAGCATGACTCACGTGAGCTTAGAGTAAGCTTCGACCATGACATCTTCTCTGGGCCGCTAACCATGCTTAAGTCCCAACACCATCTTCAGGTCGCTGTCCTCAGGTACACCCCGATCACTAAATCCCTCTCAATTGAACTATGCGGACTTTGATCCTTGACTCCTAGGCTGGTTACGTAGGCAACCTCCTGAGGTTCAAGCTCGAAACCACTTTCTTCACATCGATTCACCTCCATCCCATATGATGTTGATCCGTGAAGCCCCCCTTCAACCGTCTTATTCATATCGATTCACTTTCATCTTACACGATGTTAAACTGTGTATGTCCCATAATCCTAGCTATATGACATTAAACTATACAGTTCCCCATTTTATTTTCTGTAAGACATTAAACTACATAGCACTAGTCTATGCATACGACCTTAAACTATTTGTACTTTTTTCCTGTATAACAATAAACTGCAAAAATCCCTAATACCCTCACTCGAGAGGAATCATCATTGACATGGTATCCAACCATGTCATGTTTCAAGAACTACGTGTGGCTTGATTCTCATCCTTATGAGATACGTAGTGACACCCAAGTCTTTAATCTTGGGTCCGACCATAATTGCAATAAAGTCCTCTTTACCCCTCATATGTACGAACCAAATATGTACAAAGGGTATTTCAAGAACTACATACATCTTGATTCCCATCCTCATCGGATATGTAGGAATTCTCAAGCATTCCTCGAGTCCAGCCCCAAGCCTTTGGGCCTAACCCCAAACTCCACTTTCGGTCCCTTGGCTGAAAATTCCCCCTGGTAGCACATGGTGTGATATGGAACACCATGGTCTTTATTCGCATCAGATTTATAACAAATACACGATGTGTCTCTCTCACTATGGTCTGAGCTCTATGACCCTAAACTAAGATCTTCCATGCTCTTGTCCTGCATGACGTTAAACTGTATTTCAAGAACTACGTGTGGCTCGATTCTCATCCTAATGAGATACGTAGTGACATCCATAATCTCAATTTAGGACCCAGCCACAACATTATACAAATAATATTCATGATCTCCATAACCCTTTTCTTGACTTCTGGTCGCAAAATATCTGATACCTGAGAATTCTTTTACCTGACTATGCAGCACGTTCCCTTAGGTGTCCTTACATAAGTTGTCTACACAACGGACCTGTCAGCCCAAAAGATACTACTATTTGACTATGTAACTTATGCCCCAGTCGGCCCTGCATAATTCAACCTCCATAACGGGTTTGTCAATTAGTGGTAACTTCATTATTAGGAGAAACCTCTTTTTCCCCTATTGGTCTTAACGACGATATGTAGGGATCTGTAAAAAAAAAACTACCATCCTTAACATATTTGTTCCATACTCTTTTCCATGATCTGAAAATATTATGTCGTATAATGTTTCAATCTCTAGTTTTAGTCATATGATTTAAAACCACAGATACCTTTTTTCCTATTTTTTGGTCAGACCTTCATAGAAGTCACATTCCTCCAATTATTTGACAATTCTAAGTGGAAATATCATCTCCATATTTAAGTACCTTTCTCCATAAAGCAAACTCTATGATTTGGAAAATTTGGATCCCCATAAAACTTTCTTCGGATTTTAGCAATAGAAAGTCAAATTTCCGAGAGTTCTTTTTCCCGACTATGCAACACGTGCCCTTAGGTGGCCTTGCATAAGTTGTCTACATAACGGACCTATCGGCCAAAAGATGCTACTATTTTACTATGCGACTTATGCCCCATTTGGCCTTGTATAATTCATCCCCCATAACAGGTTTGTCAAGTAGTGGTAACTTCATTCTTAGAAAAGACTTCCTCCAATGCCTTTTATCTCTTTTCCCATGTCATTTCTCAGATTCAAAATTTCTCAAGTCATAGTTTACAATTTCCCCCCTTCATAATTGAATATGGTAATATGTTTCCAAACAAATTATCAAGAGTTGAGTCAATTTCATCAATTCGGTCAAAGCTATTCGAATTTAAATATTATCCTTTTTATAGTACAACATGCATGACTTTAAACTGCAAATAAAAAAAGACATGGTACTCATTAAATTGAGAACCTATAAAGGGTACTCTGAACAAAAGTCGAGTCCCATCTCACTAAACATACATTTTGTATGATTTAGGCAATATTGAGCAATTAAAGATAATGTTTGTGGGGTTGTTTATATAACCCTAGTAAAAATAGAACTATATTTACTAGGACCATTGGATTAGGTAAAAATAATAGCAATTATCAAGAAAATGAAGCTACAGATGATTGAAGATGAACTGTTTTTCATTGATGAACAAGATTAGAAGAACATCCACAGACTGGAGTCTCTTCTCTTTTCTTTTTTTTTTTAAAAATTTACTGAAGACTTTCAACATGATTTCTCATCTATTTCACGACATCCCGAGCTTCATCAGTAGCCACTTGAAGTTCATTTACTCAAACAGATTCACTCTCTTCAACTCGACAAAGTGCTTCTTTGGCATCTTTGATGGATTTTATACCATCCGATTGGACTTCTTCCAACGAATTATGAAGCTGGTCAAGCTCCCTAGTAATAGAATCTAGCTCTTGCTGAAGGTGCAACTACTGGAAAATATTCTCCTTGATCTTTTGCTTTAGTTCCTTCAGATTTGCAGCATGATCAGCCTCAACTCGGGACACTGCAGTCTGAAATTCACTAATATTGATCAGCAATCTAGCTCTGATCAGGTCTTGACAACACCTTTGCTCTTTCTCCCTCCTTCGAATGACTTGTTTCACTACGACATGGATTTATTGATATCCAAAACCACCAAGTCCCAGCATGATGAACATGGATGAGAGTCTTTGAATTTTCAAAGGTAGATCTTCAAGACGCACCTCAAATATTATCTTATATATATTTTTCTATGCCTTGCGACATGATAATTGGAGCGCCTTTTGTACCTCTGGCTCTGATTCAACATCGCTATCATAGGGAGGAACATAGTATGGGATTAATTCCCTTAAGGAAGTGTCCTGTTCTGCTCCTTCCCTGACCCTGGTTGCTTCCCCTTCTGCTACTGTTTGGGCTGAGGCTGAGACTTCACCTCCAGACCTAGCCATTGTAGTTGACAGCCCTGTTTGATCAATTGAAAGTATGGTTAGTTTTAAAGGATAGTAAAAGTTGATTGATTGTCTTGTAGGTTAAGTAAGCTACAAATATAATCATCTCTTACCTAACAGTAGATCAAAAACTTGTAAAGAATCCTCCCTATCTTTCCTAGCTTCAACAAGATTTTCAGGATGGGTTTCAGGAGGGTCTGCCGTGTTAAGCTCCACCTGAGCTAGTGTTTCTGCAATAGTAGGGTTGACATCAATGTCTACACCCCTTTCAAGCACTGTTGGTTCAACAGTTTCTTTATATGGAACTGTACATTTTTTAACCAAACATGGTTAGAAGTGTAATCATGAGAATATTAACAGGATAAATGATGAAACTCTTGTCCAGTTGATTCTATAACTAGATCTCCAAAATCTTCTAAATCACATGGTAATTTAACATGTTCTAAATTTCTTCAAAGGACATGCCAAGATTCATCATTTTATCCAATGATGTCCCAGATCCCATGTTAGTCTCACCAGTGGGAGCACTCAACATGTCTTCTTCGTGACTTTCATCTGGCAATCTTTGACCCCAGATAGCTTCTTCAGAGACAGTTGTGGGGTCAGCTTCGGAAGTTGCCAAATGTTATGGTGCATGTGTTGAACCTAAAACCTCATATAATGGAAGTCAGTTGTGGTCTCATTTTAGGTTCTATGAAGTATTGTTAATTTACTAGAAGTCTTTTCTCTCCTAGTATCAGAAACAAGAGCAGTGTTGGGAACAGACGTCGGATCATCTGCTCTCAGTATTTCTTCAGGAACAACCATTTGAGTAGGAACTTGCAGCTGTTCTCCAACACCCTCCGTTGTACTCTTAGGATGGACAATCCTTTCTCTTAAAGTGGAAATTGAAGAAGCCCCTGCAATCCTGAGAAGTTTGATCACTTTTTCATAAGTTAAGATTCATGACTACAATAAATACTTACCACTACTAATAAAGCATTTGACCGTGGTTTTTTTTCTTTGATGCTTTTGATTCTTGGCCTTTTTGGGTTGATTAAAGTCATCATCTCCAAAAACAAGTATCAGAGACAATAAATCCCTTTCTAACTCTTTATCCATGACTTTCTGGCCTAGAGATACTTCTCCTGGCTCACGAGGAGATTCAGTGGCTCCAAGAGCGGTTCCACCGGGGCTATACCATGGTGAAGGGATTTCAGTGGTTCTTTCCTTTACAAGTTGTAGGATGAAGAAGATTATTTTCCTTAATTAAAAAATCTTTGACTAAATTCAAATTGAAAATCAAATAGAAATATGAGAAAAAGGAAAACTTACATCTTCAAAGGCCATGTAATCACGCCACTCTTCGTCTAATGAAAGACCAATCCCCTCAGTGGTACCACGGTCCATAATTTCCTTCACTCGCTTGGTGATAGGAACTGACTTATCAGTGGAATATATGAGCATTTCCAGATCTTTGATGGAATCCCTCACTTCATTGGGGTTGTCCTCAAAATGGATGTCAGAGGAATCCTGGAGATTCCCCACTCCAGGGATATGCAGCCCTTTGCATAAGTCCATCCTGGCGGTTTCAGCATTACAATACAAACTCCTCCATGTACGAATAGCCTATGGTCGTAAATATTCAAAATGTGCACTAGAAGGCCGTGAGAGGGTCCTACAATTTGGGACTTCAACTTCTTCCTAGCTTCTGCAATCACAGATAAAGGATAAGAAAATGAAACTTGTTTCTCTTTAAAATAATGGCGACTAAATTGCCTCAATAATGTAACTCACTAGAAGTAGATGGAGTAGGTCTCTTGACTTTGGCAGGTGGATTATATCTGGAACAAGGCCGCTTTGACGCATTTCGTGCCTCATCATCCCCATCCTGGGAATCCGGTGAATCAGCTCCGGGTGAGGAACCTGGTGAATTAGCTCTGGTTGAGGAAGAATCACCCTCCAAATGAAAAGCTTCCTTCCTAATGGTTCTATTCTTTGTCCCCACCCGAGGGATCGACTGATTCAGTACCCCTTCAGGGTATGATGCTACCCAGCTCTCATCATACCATGTATTCAATCAACTAGCTGCTCCAACAGCTGGTAGATCAAATACCGCTTCAGTATTATCCATAGATGTCAGCAACCATAGTTGACAAGAAACCATCAGATGCTGCTCTAACCTGACATGCATTGGAGGGGATATGGTAATTTTCTGTAGAAATTTGAATTGGGGTGCGAATCTATATGGAGCATAGGCCTCACATATAATTTCTCCGTCAATCCTCATGGCCAGTGTACCATCTCTACATGCCAGCATATATGACCTTAACTCTAGGCTAGCTATTCCATCATCAACAAATATCCCTATTGGTGGATTTCCATAAGGAAATAAATGAAACTCCTTGAACATGCTCAGCCTTATTTTGATATCATAAGAATTGAGGGATAAGGGAGAAATTCCAAAAAATGCCTGAACAAACGGCTGGAAAGAACTTCCAGGAACCTGTACCCCACTTTGTACAACATATGTCCTGAAGTGGGTGGCAATCCATCCCCATAAAACTTGGAATGGTCCCACTATTCTTAGAAGAGACTTACCTAGATAAACATGAAGTAATCTCCTATGAATATTTTCCAAAACTGGGGTGGCCAACCCAACCATCTTCCTTTCAGCCATCTTGGCTGCAATGAAAAAGGTCCCCGGCCTCACACCTCCTTTAGAATCCTAAACTGGTAAAAGGTAAACACTGATCCACAAGGCCAAAAAGAATTCTAGATGGGTCTTCTCTGGAATTTTCTGGTTCACTTCATACCCCCACTTATCAAACTATCCTACTTCTAGAGTTGGCCAAAATGTGCCCGGAGAACCCCTCTTTTCTGCTCTAGGGAAACTAGTAGGATGAGTGCAGAAAGGTCCTTTCTCTCTCTTATTAATCAGAAACATGTCCATTCACTCCTCTGGATGAATATATTTTCTGGAGTGGGTTTTCGTGGTGGTGGTATTCTTAATCTTGTAGAAAATTCTCATTAACTCTCGAGCCAAAGCCGGAGTCTTCTCCAAATCATTACAGGTCACCTTGGGGGGGATGAATTCATCATACATATCTCCCAAAATTGGAGCCCCTGAAATCTTGTAGACATCTTACAAATTGATGCCTACTTCTCTATGAGTCAGATGGAAAGAATTCGTTTCCGGGCTCCAGCAGCTGATTAGTTCCGGCACGAAATTGTCATTCCTATAGACATATGTCTGCCTAGCCCAGAAAAATTCGTATATTTTAGCTCCCTTCAGATCATCAACAAACTCTACACAGTTTTTTCACACCCAATATGCCCATTTCCAATTCGGCTTCACACCCCCTCCAGGATGGAAATCCCAACTCTTCTTCCATCCCTTAGATTGATCCATCTGATAATTTCAGAAAATAGAGGGATATCAATGCGGCTGCAGCTCAGGCGTGTGAGGATTCAGATCTGGAGAACATGGGATATGATGCATTATGTATGCCTTCTCCATTGTCCTAGTATTGTAAAATGATCCTGTAACTGAGACATTTACTGAAGAGAAGTTGGTGTAGGTCTGAAACCAGGAATGGGGGATGTAATTCTTTGCCTCTGGAATAAAAGGCAAGTAGATGCTATGTGGAAAATTGACATGATATTTCTTCAAGTACTTATCCAAATCTGGGAGAGTGTTGTCACAGATAACATAATAGTCATGGCCGACGAGGTTCATTATATCATCTATTCTCTTGCTAGCCAACTCATCAACTGATCCAATTCTTTTGGGAGCCATTGAATCTGCACAAAGATTGAACAATCAACCTTAAGTAAGTTTGTCTTGTGAAAATTTTGATAAAGGAAATCCAAAAAATGGAAAAGGCATTAAGGAGCGCAAGTCCCAAACTTGTCGCGCAAGTCAGCCCGATCGCGCAAGTATTTCTGCCCTAGTCATGGCGTGCAAGTCAAATACCTTATGAAGAAGCGTGAAAAAAATCCAGAAAAGCAATTCGCTGAAGACCGAAGCACCTGCGCGACGAGAGCTCAAGCTGCTGAAAGCCGAATGAGTTCACGCAGGAGTGATCCTGTATATATAGGCGATCCAGACCACCTGCGCTCCATACTTGTGTGCCCCAGCATCTGCGTGCTGAACTTGTGTGCCACATACCCTACATTTTTCCGGCTTTTCCTTAGAGTCCGATCCTCTTTCCTTTTCAGATCCAACTCTGAGGGGGGACTTTTTTTGATGCTCCTTTCCATCACAGAGTCCAAATAATGGAAAAGGGGAATACCTTAAGCACAAAGAGGTTCACCCTTTTGAAGAAAATCAAAAAAATTGACAAAGGCATGGACTAGGAGTTCATTTGGATTGAGGCGCGCAAGTTACTTGCGCGCCGCACAAGTCACTTGTGTGCCACCTATGGGTTGCACAAGTCACTTGTGCGCCCTATCTTATTTTTTCCCCAAGGTGCACAATATCCTATAAATAGCCCCTGTGGCCCCCCAATTTTGAGGATGAATTTTCTAAAACTCAGATTCAAGCTCTGGTCACCCAAGTCTTCAACTAAACTATTCTGAAAACTTCTAAGGTAACTTTTTACCTAGAATGGAAGACTTGAAGGAGTAGGATAAGGTCTAAGTGTTTAGAATTCATCAACACTTGCACACCTAAGTATCCAGACCTCCTTAAAAGTGGAAACACTTGTGTTCCGCCCTACCCTTTTAATGAAACTTGCGCATCCCCATTTTGGAAACATCTTAGGATATTACTAAAGGATTGAGTCAAGTCTCGCCCAAGTATTACCCTACAAATTATTCATCGCCTAGGTGAACCAATTCTACGCAAGTACACCTGCGCGACCAAGACTTATGCGCCAAATGATTTGCATGACCAAAACTTGCGCTCCAACTTCATTTGCATGCCTCTCCCCCGTTCACCTCTCCTCTTCAAGATATTATCCCTCGAACCCCTTTTCAAAGTCATTTATGGCATGGTTCCTTTGTTGGATTCCTTATCTGAAAGTAATTCTATGAGAACCTATCCTAAAACCTTACGAATTAAAAGCTTTATGCCACCATGGTTAGAGGTTTCATCCATATCGCCTCATCCTTTAAGATGAGAAGATCTTCTGATTTAGGGCATCCTCTTCAGGATTAAGCCCCAAGTTTCCTTGGTTCGGGCCTCCTCCTCAGGAGTAAGCCACAGTCGTAGTTTCCTTTAACATTGGGCATCCTCTTTAGGAGTAAGCCCCAATCTTAAATTCTTTTGATTTGGGCCTCCTTCTCAGGAGTAAGCCCTAGGTTAAAACTCCAAATCTCCATAAAGTACAAATACCTTTGTGGACCCTGCTCCTGGGATTCTTTCCTGAAGTAAGTCCTAGTCTTCATCTACTTGGGAAATCATTCATACGTAAGCCCCACATCATTTCTCATGACTATATATTTCGTGTCATCATCGTCAAGTTTACTGATACCTCTTGTTTCTCACACTGAGCACGACTCACGTGAGCTTAGAGTGTAAAAGTAACCATGACATCTATTTTTGGGCCATTAACCATGCATAAACTCTATCCTTCTTATCGAACTACGTGGGTTCTTATTCCTTTTTAATGAGGATACATAGATAGCCCATCTACGGGTACGATCCCAACTCTAAAATAATACATGTCTTTATGAATGACAATAAACTTCAAGTGCCCTACTGAGTGGCTTTAAAACCAGTATGGTCATCATAATGACCAAGATATTTCTATATAATATATTGACAGATACCATTGACTAATAATCTCCAATACATACAGATTATTCTCTATCAATGAAGAACCTCAAATACATATAAAAGATTCTCTAAATCCCATACATATCAATCATTGATTGAAAAATATAAAGGAAAAATCATTTTCATTCTTGGTGAATTAATAAGGATTCGTGAACATAACTTAAATCTATAATAGAGGCCCATAGTAGGCAATAATTCCCCCCCAAAAGGTGTGATGAGCCTGAACTCCCATCCTCTCAACCAATGAAATTCTTAAGCCTCATCAGTGCACAACTAATGAGCACCTACCTTTGAAAAGTAGGTCCAAATGGATATAGAATCATTGGATGTTTCTGGTTTTATGAATAAACCCGTTAGAAACCGATTGAAAAGTTTGAACCTTAAACAAACAAGGCCATCCCCATTTACAGAAGAAACGGTGATTATTTTGTGTTAGATGCCCAGGTAGTGATGGAATAAATGACTTTTTTTAATAATGATTAAAATGATTGGGGTTGATTTGGTTAATGGGTTAGAACTGACTGATAAATAATTAAATGGTGGATTGTGTGGTAAAATGTGTTTTTTATAAATAATGAAAATAATGGGATGAACAAATAAAATTGGTTGAAAATGTAAAATAGGGCTTGCGGCTTGTTGTGCGGTGTTATGCATTTAGAGGTAACAACAAAAGTAGAGATGTTGTAAGTTGGTTAGTGTTTGGTTGTGAACCCATAGGTTGGGCTTGTATGTGGATATATATATATATATTTGTATTTTCCTTGTGATTTCTATACACACCCCACCCACATCAAGCATAAAGTGCCAATAACCAATTGTTTTGGGGGTGTTTTTCCCGACATCTGATAAGGAGGATGGACGACTAGGTACCCACTATTTCCCGCTCTCTCTTCCAGGTGAGGTAGGTATTTCACAGACCGTGATGGTTAGAGGTCTGTTAGTGTATTATATGGTGGTTGTGATAGCCCAGGTGTTGACCGTGATTGTGGGGAAGTGGCCCATGTGTTTTCAAGTGATATGTGACCATAATTGTGGGGTGGTGGCCCAGGTGTTTTTAGGCAAGATGTGATATGATCGTTCTTGTGGGGTGGTGAACCAGGTGTCCATGGGTGTGATGTGATGTGACTGTGCTTATGGGATAACATGGTATATAGAAGAGATGGGAGTGCCATGACGTATGATATTGGGGTGTGAGAGCGGCATACCAGTGGGAAAGCAGTGTGGGGTACCCTTATCGATATTCTTCTTGTTATATTATGTTACTTGGCTTTTTTATTTGGTGAGTGTTCCTTGGTGAGGTTGAGATGAATAGTTAACCTATTTAGGTGCCGTTGGTTCTTTTGTTTGCTCACAGATGCATTACTATGATTCTTCCATATGTGCACAAAATACTTTGGTTCTCCTATTGATTATACTTGTATGATCACCCTCCATATAAAAAATGTTTTCAGGTTTCTAGGAGGATTACGTGGAGTGTGATGAACATTACTAGCTCAGACCTTGGATGGCTATTATGTCATAGCTTTAGCTTTATTTTTGGAGACTTTTATCTGTATCAGTTTTATTTATACATGAATTATGGGATGGTTTTAGTTTCTTTTTATATTATTTCATAGAGTTTTTTGTGGACGAATCATCTTATCTCCTGATCCTATATTATTACAGAGAGTAATTACTATCATTTAATGAGATTTTTATACCCTCAATGCTAGTTGCCAACCTGAGGCTTACTGGAGGTGGGAATCAGGGGTCATTATCTCTCTCCCCTCATTATAGTATCTTTGGAGGGAGGGGGTTCTGAATTTTTTTTCCTTTATTTAAAATAAAAAACGCATATTTCTTGGTTTTGTTGACCGTCTATCCTTTCTCCCAAAATTTTTTATCAATGATTTGGATTTATTTCCATATTCATTTCATTTTACGAGGTTCCATCTTTTTATTTTCAATTATTAGTTCTATTGGCGGATCTGTCTACTTCTGTAGGGGATTTAAGGGAGAATCCATGATGATCTTAAATTATAAAAGGAAATATTTTTTTGAGCATTAAGGAGAACAAAAACTATTAAATAATTCATCTTGATTTTTAATGTTGAATTTTAACTATTTAGATTAGTGCATACTTCCATGGTTATTGAGTTTAACTGTTCTATGATTGTGTAAGACATGCTTAAAATCTTCTCATAATTGGAGTCCGAGTATAGTGGGAAAATGGGCTATATCAAATATGAGTTCCTTTTTAAATTTATTGAAATGTTTTGTGTGTTATGATTCCTTGAATACATTTCATTGAAAATTATTTAGATTAAAATTTTCAAATCTTGTGTTAACATCCTAGACACCGCTTTCAGTTACTTAGGACTTCTTGAAATTGTTTCACACTACTAATATTTGATGGAAAATTACTTGAAGCATACCATTTTACGAGACTTATTTAAAATTAATTTCTTTTGTTCTCAAATAAAAAAACATGTTCACTCTTCCATAAATTATGGTTCTTCCTTGAGTTTAGAAAAGTTTAACATACTGTGCATTTCCCTTTTAAGAGTACCATTTATTAACCATTGGAGTAGAAGCACATTGAATTTTTAAAAATATGTTATTGGGTTAATAAGGAGAATTTTATCAAAAGAAAAAGATAGAATATGTATTTTTTTAAACTTAAAGGGATTGATCTTCTTTATCAAGAATTTTTTTCTTTAATTTATTCACTTAATTTTTCTCATATAATTTTTGTTTGAAATAATTCATTACTGTTTATATTGTTTCAAAACTGTTTAGAAAATGATGTTAAGTATGAGGGGAGGGTACTTTTGGTTGAAAATTTAATGATAAAATTTTAATCTGTCTAGGGATTATTTTTTTTAAATTCCATACATTCAATTCTCCTATTCCATTTTAAACTCCTACTTACTAATTTGTGAGTTTATGTTTAAAATCTATTATCTATACTAAAATTGGATTCCTCCTTGCCTACGTGTCACCATTTCCATCTTCCACGTCACCCAACATTCCAATTTCCTCTACTCCCAATTCCCCATCCCGCGACACAATTCTGTCTCCCCCTCCCGCGCTCCACCTCCATTCCATCGGGTTTCTCCTAGGGTTTCTGCCAGCCTCATCCTCTCCACAAGTTCCCTCTCCCGGTCACCTTCCCGAACATCCTCCGCCTCCACGCCTCCGTCTCCATGCTTCTGCTAGAGTTCCTACTCCCCTCCTCTCCCCAACTCCCCTATCCCGCTCCCGCTCCCGTTCCCGACTCTCCATTTGACGGTTCCCTCCTTCCATACCCCTACTCTGCTTGGGCTTCATATCCAATGCAATTAGGGTTCATCATCTACATCCTCATCTCTGTCGCCAAAACCCCACTACAGTATTTATTCCGCCTTTGTATCTGGATCTGCATCCAGCTACTATGACTTTGAATCCACCACCTCCGGCTCCCCTGCCAATGGCACCTCGGTATCCGGCTACTCAACCTTCATATGCTACACCTACAGTTCCTCCTCGTGTGGTTGCTTCATGCACGACACCCCGCTATTTCCTCTAGGTGATTTTCCTCTGTCAGGTACGCCTATGGCTACTCCGACCCTGGATCCTCCCACCGCAGTTCCTCTGCCTCCAGCTCTTAACTCCCCATCTCCCCCACCTCCTGCTCCTCCATTACTGACAAACTCCTCATGCCTCTTCTCCACATCCTGGAAATACACCCCAGGGTTTGGTTAATATCATAGTTCTACCTCATATTTCATTCTTCTTGTATGATTTCTTCAGTTAGCATTCTTAAACTGAAACTATGAATTCTAACGTATATGATTTGTTAGTATCAACTTCTATTATCATTGTTTCTCAAATCATCCTTTGTTTTAAATTTCTATTTGGTTACAACTTATTTAAATATCTGAAAATGTTTATAGCTACATAATTTTTTATTAAAATCATCTTCATCACATCTATTAACCTATGTTCTGTACGATATTTTTTCTGGATATGTTCACATATGTTCTATTACAATCTGAACACATATCTTCTGTTCAATTTGGATCATATTCCAGTATATAAAACACATTTTACTTTGACCATTATATGTAAGGTATTAATTTCTTTGAGTCTTTATAATTCATTTAATGATTTAACAGAATCCTATTACTTCATTTCTTCTCAATTTATATATGGGAATCGGTTGAACATGGAGTTTTTACAAGGGGTGATTGTTCCTAATACATATCATTTTAAATGTTTGGATTATGTTCACAGGTTCCCATATGAAACCATACTGGTTGTAGGCTATGATAATTTTTTGGACTTCCATATTCTTGATATAATGAGCCTCTATGAAATCTTCAAAATGGATTGACATATATTTTTTCACCTAATATGATTTCTAAAAGAGTTGATTGTCCATTATATTTTTTTAGGAATTTGAGTATGATCTTATGGAAGAGTAGGATGTGAAGGTAGGTAGATCTGGTCCCAGCATTAGTCATATTGTAGTAATTAAAATTCATGTTGAAGGTAGGTCTCTTTCCATGGATCATGTGAAATATATATATTCATTTCCCCCCAGCGGTGGAAATGACGATATTAGTTTTATGTGCATATTTATGGTTATAAACCTATGATTTCTATTGATTTTAGGCAGCCACATACTATTCATGCCTTCATGTCCAAGAAGTCTCCTATTCCACTGATTGAACTACAATGAATCACCTTGGTAGGCCTCCCTTTGATTTAAGTCATCTGGTATGCTTTCTGTTCCTTTAAAACTCACAAATATAGGTCGGGATTTCCACATCTGTCGGCTCTGATTCCGCTTGCTCCGCCTCTGCCTCCTCTGTGCATCTGATAATAACCCTAGGTTGGATTGAATTTTCTTAATTGTTTCTAGATTGCTTATACATATGTGTTTTCTTATACAAGACTATTTTCAGATTGCTTACACATAGGTATTTTCAGATTGTATATTTTAGATTGTTTCCATGTTTATTTCTACAAAAAAATAGTCTAATTCTTCTCTTCCCTTGATTCAGTTTGTATATCATTTCATCCTCTTGTGGATTCTATTTATAATAATTTTCATTATGCATCTCTCCCATTCCCGGAATATCCACATAAATTCTTACCTTTTTAAACACCAGAAGTTGATTTGTTTCTATTGAACAGACGAAGATGAAGGTTGGAAGCTTCTTTCTAGGTTCTGTTATGAAGAATAAAACATTCCATTTTACCTTGCATCATGTATAAATTGTGATGTTTTATTATCATGAAATTTGATTACTATTGTGCCATGCATGGTTCCTGATTACTCAGTTTAATGCAGATTATTGACATACATACATCGATCATCCAAAGTTATATTTCATGCCTAGATATATTTTCAAATCAATATCATAAATTTTTAATTACTTCATAAGTTTATTAGAGTTTTTTATGGAAATGAAAACTGTATGCGGCTTAAATTAAACGAGTGCACCCATTGTAATGATGCTCAAAGCTCAAGTCATTTTCTTTTTCACCCAGGGTACTGTTTCTTGGAGAGAAATGTAGGTGGGAATATGATGAAGATCACATAGAAGAAAACCTTCATATATTTAACCAGAGATAAAAAATAGAGAAGAAACACAAGCATGGATGAGGATAAGAGAATAAATTGGATACAAAAACTCAAGAGTTCCCCAAGGAACTCTTACCCATGCTGAGCTGGTAGCTTAAATAACTCAGGTATATGTTTTATTTTTCTTCATTCTATTTTATTTTCATTAGAGTTGACATTTAATAATTTTTTCATTTCGATTTACCTAGCATGATTAATACTGACTGCATTTTATCATATAATTTTCCATTTCATAAACTTCAAATTTTTTTACACTAAAAGATCTCATAAATTCTTTCAAATTATTGACTGAAGTCAGTTTTTTATGTAGAAAAATATACTGGCTGAGTTTGATGTTGAATATGTGGTCCAATGAACTATTACGTCTCGAGACTCTGATGAAACAACAATCCATGAACTGTATCCCCATTTAAAGGAAAACTTCAACAAGAAAAATGAAAACCTTGAATAAAATTTGGTGATGTAATTACAAGGTATTTTAAAAACATTACTGATTTTTTATTTTCTAATTACTATTTACATTTTTTACTTCCACTGTAAACTTTACTTTTATTAAATATACACAAAAGATGTATGAACATGTATAAGGCACAAGTACACCCTCTCTAATGAGTAAATCACGTATATGTTATGTATTTACCACTATTTACTCAACTTTAGTGACCTGTGCAGGTATCAGATTGCTATCAACCAGCAACCACCACTACTTTTCCACTGCAGTGCCACATGAACCCACTTCTCCAAGGTTTTTACTAGCACAATTTTCTAAATTTAGTTCGACTCCAAGTGAGACACTATCTGCTATCAATGTATCCAGTTACTGTAATATTTTTCACCCATATTTTTTCTAAATAAACCATCTGTCCAAACAATTTGTTTTTATTTTCATGTGTTCAATTCAAAATCAGCTTTGATGCAACTGTTGTTTCAATTTGAATGTTTCACTATTTGTATTACATTTTTTATTTGATCTGAATGATACTTCATGTATTTAATTTCTCTATGTTGACAATATATTACCATTTTTTTCATATATACTTTCTGATTTTTAATAGAATATTGAATTCTTAGTAACAGTAAAAAAATTGTTTCATTACATTTACTACAATGAAATTACATTTTGTTTTGAATGTAGTAGGTAACCCTACATTTTTGCTATAATAACAGACTTCTCTATATTGTTCTACATAGAATGCCAATGATGTTATTTGAAGTGACATGCTAGTGAACTCGCATTAAAATCGGACTTAAGTTTACAGAATATCTTATAGGTTGTTGAATCTTAACAGATCTGGTAGCCCATCTACTTCCCCATTACATGTCTCTATTCAGGTGAGCTTTAAAACCAACAACACAACACTCTTGAGTCGCTTCGAATACTCAGTTTATGTTTTTATGCATTTTGAAAGTTCAGTTTAATTTTTATATTTATTATCATGAATTTAAAATTAAAATGAATTAGGTTTTCTTCATTTAGACTAATATAAATAGGAAAATTAATTATCAATATTCATCTATGCCTTTTAATTATGACTACAATTACCTTTAGGCTTTTATATTTCAGTATTAGAGGGATTAGATGTATTTATATTCCATGGTTTACACTGTAGTCTAGACTCAGGAATTCATAAAGGAAACTATTTAATATTTTATAATTATTTATAATGATAAAATTTCCTTTTCATGCTTCATTATTTCATATTATTTTCCTGATAATGAACTCTCTATTTTTCCATTGAATTTATTCTAATAAATAAATAAACAGGGTCATTATATTTGTTAACCAATTGAAGAAACTATCTGTTAGAATTTGATATGTTTTGACTATTCAATTTAATATGTTTATTGATCTATTTTTAGAATGGAAAAAACACCACTGTCAACTGGTTATTATTCTACATGAAGTGCATCTATATTTACTAAAAATGGGTGGTTTTTTGAAATCTGTAGGTACATTTTTCTCCATTACTTATAAACTGGTTGTCATTGAAACAAGATGTATGGATTAGTGTTCTTTTGTTACAATGCCACTGAATCACGTAAGGTAACATAATACATTTTTACTATAGGAAAAGTCATTACTATTAATTCATGCACGTATATTCCGTATTTGAAGATTGTATGAGGATAATGGCACATAGAAATCCATTTTCAAACAAATCTTCATGGGTCACCCTGTAAAAGGTATGCTAACCCATTAAGCCATGATGCCCGGTTTGGGGAGGCCAAAACCATCACATTGTCCCTATTTCCAGTCTCATTCCCTTAGGTTTTTTGTCTCCAACACAGGAGGGATGGTGAGGGGTGAGAACTATGTTTTTTCCCCACCATCATTCCCAGGTAATTTTTTTTAAAAACTCTTCCTCATCATTCTTCCAATTATGGTTAAATTTTGAGAGGAAGGTGATAAAAGTATGAATGTCTGATATTATTAGTTTTATTGGGAAGGTGATAACTGTATGAATGATAGTTTCAGTTTTATTGAGATATGGGGTTTGTGATGATAGGTTTAATGTATGTTTTTCAGTGTTGGATTTGATTTAGGGGACGGTAATTGTGAATGGACAACAAAATGTCCATAAATATACACTAATGTAATAATGGTATCACTGGAGGACTAATAGTCAGCTTACACTAGAGGCACATACCAAGATGGAGGAAACAATGATTATTGTGGAGTGAAATTTAGTATAGCATGTTATTGCAGTCAACTAGAGAGGCGAACAAAGGGTAATTTGAACAAGAAAACTGCGAAATCAGACTAAGATGTTCAGATGCAATGTCGTCCTAATAATACTTTAGCTATTTAATTGGTTTTTATTCCTTTTTTCTAAAATCTTATGTGAATTAAATACTATTCTGGACTCTACACATTACAATTACCTTATTATAACATGTATACTGCTCAGTTTTATGGTTTTTTATAAGATTTACATACCAAATTTACTTTATACACTAGTTACGAATTTTCTTGGGTATTATTTGGGCCAATACCAATTCCAAACAAATGAATTACTGTAGGAAAAGTCATTACTATTAATTCATGTACGTATATTCTGTATTTGCAGATTGTACCTGTTGAATGTTTTTATATCTACAGATTGTTGTTTTCAGGATTTCTCATAGTGGAAATTTTTGTATGGGTTTTTTGTAAGTTGATTGTCAGTTTTTCAGCTGGAAGTTTTTTATGCATGACGTTTTTCATGATGGACGGTTTTCTTGTCATCTAGGATGGTTTTTATGGTGGACGTTTTGGTATTAGTTTTTCTTTCTATATGTTTTCTATTAAGTTGGATGTTACTCATGCTGGAGGTTTTTGATGCTGTACATTTTTTTGCAGATTGATAATCTTGGGTTTTTCATGTTAGATGTCATTTAATGCGGGAAGTTTTGTTATATTTGACGTTTTTCATATTGCTGGATAGGTTTCATGTTGGACGTTACTCATTTAGGACATTTACCCTTCTATTAATCATTAAATGATTATAGTTTTATTTGATTATTTTCTAATTGTTTTCTCTATACATGTGAATACATCAATAGGAATTTCAAATGAATGCAGGTAATTTTTCATAAAATTATAGTATACTGAAACTATGATCTTTACTATTGAGGGGAGCATATGTAATGCCTTAGTCTGTCAAATTGAATCTTTGGTTAACACTGCATGTCTGAGTGAAGACAATTCCTTGACATATGTGATCACCTAGAGTATTAATGACATGCATAAGGTGTTATTTTACTATTTAATAACATTTTTCTCTATTTTCTGGTCAGGAAAACAACTAGACAACACCCCTCACGCACCTGTTGAAGATCGAATCATTTAGTTGTTGGAAGTAGAAACAAACATCCAGGTTTGTTTTTTAGTTTTTTTTCAATGTATTTGATGGTTTCCACCTACCTCTTTATAGTGTATGCATGTCATTTCCGATTTAATGTGCAGGTATCTCTAAAAGTCATTAAATGTGTAGGTTTTATGTCACTTTTATCCAAGATTTGATTTACTCATCTCTGCAATGGACCTTTGAGAGACTATATAGGTAAATATCTCCTTTTTTTGTGCACTCCATTACTGATTTTGTATTATTGAAGAACATATTTAAAGATAACAAAACATGTGTTCTATACCCCCCCACCCACATGCATGTCACCGTCTTACTATCAATACATTGACATCATCTTGTATGGAATGATTTTAGTACGCCAAATTTAATCAATCCCATGAGAAATTCATTGTTAATATGTAAAATATGAACTACATTTAGGAAGACACACTAATGTGTTTATTTTCTTGGGTTCTGATTTGATCATGTGCAATTCTATTATAGGATATATTTTTGTTTTGAACTAATATTTTTCAGTTTCTCATTATTTCAGTGCATGTGAAGGGGGTGCATACCTGGATGTGGTGGTTCCTACTTTGAAGATCACACCCACTAATGGACTAGGGTTGACCTATAGGAACTTTCCAACTGCTGACAGGTTAACTACAACACCTGTTTGGGGTTATAAACCCAAAAATTCTTCTCCCTTTCATTTAATTTTATTTCCTTTATTTAATTTTCTACTTAATAACAGTTTTTTACTCTTTTATGGGATGGAAATAAAGTGTACATCACCTCACGCAGCTGTTGAAGATCGATTCATACTGTTAGAAGCTGAAAAAAACATCCAGGTTCCTGATTTTACTTTGATTTTCAATGTAGTTTATGGTTTACACATTCCTCTTTTGGTTAGTGGGCAGGGGAGAGGAGGGGAGGGGCTAGGGAGGTTGGAGGGGAGGGTAAGGGAGGGAAGGGGAGGATGAGGGAAGGGGGGAGGGGGGAGGGGGCTGCTGGGGGAAGAGGTTGGGTAGAGAGGAGTGAAGGGGAGTGGAGGGGAGGGGAGGATTAGGGACGGGAAGAGGGGGATGGTCAGGTTAGAGGGGAGGGGAGGGGAGGGGAGGATGAGGGGATGGGCAGGTTGGAGGGGAGGGGAGGGGAGGGAAGGGGAGGAGAGGATGAGGGCAGGGGGGAGGGATGAGGGTGGGGGGAGCTGGGCAGGGGCTGGGGCAGGGGCTGGGGCTGAGGCAGGGGCTGGGGTAGGGGCAGGGGCAGGGAGAGGGGGGGAGTTGGGCAGGTGGAGGGGGGGAGCTGGGCAGGGGCTGGGGGGGGGGGAGCTGGGCAGGGGCAGTGGGAGGGGGGGAGCTCAGCAGGGGCAGGGGATGGGGGAGGTGGGGGAGCTAGGCAGAGGGAGGGGGTGAGCTTTGCAGGGCTAGGGGGAGGGGAGGGGAGGGGGGGAGCTGGGCAGGGGCAGGGGGAGGGGGTAGCTGGATAGAGGCAGGAGGAGGGGGGGGTTGGGCAGGGGGAGGGGGGCTGGGCAGGGGCCAGTGGAGGGAGGGAGCTGGACAGTGGGAGGGGGCTGGGTAGGGGGACGGGGAGGGGGCTGGGCATGGGAAGGGGGGCTGGGCAGGGGGAGGGGGGCTGGGAAGAGGGGAGGGGGGATGGGCAGAGGGGAGGGGAAGGGGAGGGGTTATATTTTATTCCTTTTCATTTAGTCATATAAGTTTCTTATTGTTATAACTATTTCTTAGAAATTTCCCTTTCTGTTTAAATTTTACCTACCACTATCTTGTCTTTCTAACATATCTTTCTGTTTGGCCTGGGTTTGCAGCTCGGTTGTGGAGGTGCTTCCCAGTTTTGGCCGTGGATGATTATTGAGGTATACCAAATATTTACTCCTGATCTTGAATCTGTCTTCACTGTTTAAAGATTCATGAATAACCATCCTAGGAATTAATTGTAACTGATTTTGATATCTCTTCCTGTGGTTCGTTTTTTTAAATTTATTCAGCTTTCCACTAATTTTCTAAGGGCACGTTTTAGTGGGGGTGGCCAGGGGGAGGGGCTGGCCAGGGGCAAGGGGGAAGGTTGGAGCTTGGCAGGGGGAGGGTGGGGGTGAGCTGGGTAGGGGCTGGGGTAGGGGCAGGGGCAGGGGCTGGGGCTGGGGCTGGGGCAGGGGTAGGGGAAGGGGGAGGGGGGAGTTGGGAAGGTGGAGGGGGGGGGGGAGCTGGACAGGGGCTGGGGGGGGGGGAGCTGGGCAGGGGGAGGGGGGGAGCTGGGCAGGGGCAGTGGGAGGGGGGGAGATCACTAGGGGCAGGGGATGGGGGAGCTGGGGGAGCTGGGCAGAGGGAGGGGGAGAGCTTTGCAAGGCCAGGGGGAGGGGGGGGGGGGAGCTGGGCAGGGGGAGGGGGGCTGGGCAGGGGCCAGTGGAGGGAGGGAGCTGGGCAGTGGGAGGGGGATGGGCAGGGGGAGGGGGAGGGGGTTGGGCATGGGAAGGGGGGCTGGGCAGGGGGAGGGGGGTTGGGCAGTGGGGAGGGGCTGGGCAGGGGAAAGGGGGGGAGCTGGGCAGGGGGAGGGGGGGGGGAGCTGGTCATGGGGCTGGGCAAGGGGAGGGGGCTGGGTAGGGGGAGGGGGTGCTGGGCAGAGGGGAAGGGGAGGGGCAGGGCTATGAGAGGTTGTCATATTTATAGTAGTAATTTTTTAGTTCAATTTCTTTCAACAGATTTGTAAATTTCACACCTTCTGAACTTCACCTCCCCCATTCGAGCATCTTCTATTTTCGTTGTCTTTAGTCTTAACTCCATTTTCTTCCATCATGATTAACCCACTAACATCATTATGATGTTAAATTTTTTAATACATTTCATAATTTTATTTCCATTTTCAGGTGGCTATCTTCAAATCATGGTTTGGAGCAAGTCCATGATTTCCAAACAGGATGATAACACCTCTACAGTTGAACTGCTCTTCAAAACAATGGCTGCGAAATCCATGTTTTCATTCTGCTCATTTTTCATTATTTTCATTTTGCTGGACTGATTTCCATTATTTTTTGTTCTCTAGGTTTTCTAAACATACCATATTTATTTCAGTCATTTTCACATTTGTCGGTTTTATTTTTCCAATCACTGTCTTATGTTGGATTTGACTTTCACTCTTTAGTCAGTATTATTGTTTCTTCTCAACTTTTATAAATAAAAATTCTTTTTAAAAGTAAAACCATTAATCAAGACCTTCGCTTTTTAGTCAACATTATTGTTTCTTCTCAACAATTATAATTATTAATTCTTATTAAAAGAACAATCATTAATCGAATAAGCCGTTCTATTGCACGGGCGAGTACTAGGTATCATTAAAACTGGTTGATTTAATTCTAGAATCACTACTGAATCTTGTTGGACAACTTTATCATTTTTACTATTCTTGTTTACTGAAATTTTGTCTCACATGCTTGTTTTTGTACCCTTTTAAAAATAATTTTTGAATTCAATTTTTAACCATGCACTTTTCTCAATTTTTTTCACTCATTGAAATGTTTAATTGGTGACCAATGGAAACCTTGTACATTATATGTTTTCTTAATAACTATAATGAGTGTAAAATATGATGTTTTAGTCTTATTGGGACCTCAAAACAACTTTTCCCACTATTTAATTGAAAATAAAATTTAAAAATTAATTATTTATATATTTCTTCCACCTTAGTGTCAATACTAAGAGAAATGTTTGGTTTTAAGTACACAGGAGGGGTATTTGATGTTATAAACTTATTTTAATGTTGTACAAATTAAAATATCTTATTTTTTTTTCAAAATTAGTTATATTTTATCTTTATTTAACAATTTTAGTGGGTGTACATTACTTTTAATTTTGAAGTCTATTTTTCCACTTAGAGTGGTTAATTTTTTCTATTTATCCATGGATTTAATTGGGTATAAATTTTTTATTTATCTCTTGAAAACAACATTATTTTGGAAAATATTGGAAGTAAGTTTTACAATTTTCATTGAATTTTAACTTTTTTATTGAAATTAAACTCATAATATTTACATCCAAATGATAAATGAAATTAACTTTTAATCCTAGGTTGAGATTTTTATTTTTTAAGTTAAAACTAATTAATGGGTTAATTATTACTTCTTTTTTCATTATTAACCTCACCCATTTGTTTAGTTTTGTCTAGTTATTATAGTGTAAAATTATGTGCATCTATTCACCAAGGAGAAAAAGAGAAATTTAGAAGAACAATTGGATATAAATTGAAGTTTGGTTAATTTTATTCAAACTTTTTAATTTCAGTCATTTTTATAAAACAAGATAATAAATTTTCACTAAACTATTTTATTTTAATAGGGAAATCACATTTACTACTTGAGAGGGTTCATGGGGAAAATAAATTTGAAAACTAACTCCTTGTTGGTGCATCAATTTATCTTTCTTGAGATTAATTTTCTTCTAATAAGTGTGTTGACTTGATTTTTTGATGATGAAAAATATCTTATGTGCATGGGAATTTGATATGGCCTCTTTTTTATGCAAGTTTTTCAAATTATTTTAATATAAATATCAATGTTTTGATGTTAAAAATGTTCTTTAATTGACAATTATTCTAATTACCATCATTTTGTTTTTTTAGATGTAATTTATTAAATATCTTGAGAATAATAGGTGTTTTGGTGCTTAAATGACAAAAAAATATTTGGTTTAATTTTCACATCCATTAAGAAATATTATTTTGAATGAATTTAATTTAACATTAATTAAAATAATATTTTAAAATTATTTTGGAGTGGTTTTTTATTATAGAATTAATTCTTTCAAGTTATATGTTTTTAGAATAAGCATTAATTGTTGGAACATATTTTTAATTAATAATTTTAAATATGAAATAAATTTATTATTTTGTTTTAAAATTTCATTTTGAATGAATAATTTTCACAAATGTAGAATTCTGTCATAAACCTGTGTAAGGGTCAATTTTATAACCCATGTAAAAATATAAATATAGAGTTGTGTAAGACTCAAGTTAGACTAACATAATAGTTTTTTACATAGTGTGAAAGCATAAATTTATAGTGTATAACTATCATACCAATTTTGAATAAACATAAGTTCCTCCCATGTAAACATCGAAACTCATTTCTGATGACCAAACGAGAGATTTACCATGACCAAAAAAATGAATCCCTATCAACACCGAAACATAATTGAACCATGATTGAAATTAAGATTGAGGGGAGTGTGAATGGTGATGTGGGAAGTTAGTTATTGGAAAAGGAAGACCAAAAAAGAGGGATTCTAAGCTACATGAATGAACTTTGACTAAATATTAAAGCATGATCAAATATGCAAAGTGAAACCAAGAATGAAACACATGAATGAAGCTTGTACATTGATTAAATTTTTAGGATGATATACTATGAAAAAAGATTCAAATTAAGGTGGTTAACTAATTTTGGAAGGATCCATGATCAATAAAGGTTTAAAATGATGTGAAACATGAATAAATGATCAGGGTTCGATTGTTTGAAAAATACACATGAGCTTCTATTTTATTTCCAATGAGCTGAGCAAGGTTGATGATATGAGTTGGAGATGAATAATTATTTCTCATTGGTTTTTTTGATTTTTTATAGATGTGAATGAATGAATAATATTGGGGCCTTAACATTCCCCACAAAACTGGATACTTTCGTCTCAATGAAATTAGTGGTATTGTAACATGATACTTCAGTAGAGGTAGCTCGAACCAGATGAAATGGTGAATCATATTGATACCATGTTTCCTAGGTATGTGTGAGAATATTTTCACATCGATTTATCACTACTTTTGAATTTGTAAAAGATGAGTTGAAGCCATCAGAGATTGGATGATAAAATAAAGAACATTATGTTTTAACTAAGAATATATGTTCATTATATTCAAAGGAATTGGTTGAATATATATTCTAGGTAGATTTTAATTGACTCTGACATGTGGATTTTAAAATACTAGAAATTAAATAGTTTAAAAATAATTATAACTATGTAATAAATAGAGGTCAGATAGGAAGCGACTAATAAATATCTAAAAGATAAAATTAGTCTAAAAACACATCTTGATATTATTTCCTAGAGAAAAATCATGTTTTATAGGGGAATTTAATTCATTTATAGGAGTTTTAATCGAGTCACTAGTAGGAGATAATGAATAGTTAAGGCACAAAATCTGGAAACTCAAGAGATAATTTTTGAGAAGTTTAATGTGAGTGAAGACATTGAGAGTTCATACATACTAGCTCAGGAATTCATTGGGGGGTGAATAGAAACCAACCTTTAGAGGATAATAGGACACTTCTTTAGGATCATGACATAGAGCCTCAATGATGGGGAGAGAGTTGAAGATAAATTGAGGGGAGATGAATTTTGACTCTAAAAATAAGATTTTCCATTTCTCCTTAACTATTTATTCTTCTCTTTCTCAATTAATTTTTATTTTTATTTTTATTATTTATAATTATACATTGTAATTAATCTCATGATGAGATTATTTTTGTTTCAGTTTTGATAATCAATTACATGATATTGAACCTTTACTTCTCAGCTGAAACTCATACTTCCTAGCCTTTTATACTATGATTCAACCTTGTTCTCAATTGATGTAATGACAGTTGAAAATCACTTCAAGGATTTTTCAAAATTATTTAAATTTTAAAAAATATTGATAGATTGATTAGTATAAATATGAAGAAATGAACATATATGGTTTCATGAAAGTGAGCACTATGAATGACCCTCGATCACCTCATTTTCTAAATATTGCATAAAAAATTATCTCGATAGTGATTGTGTTCAATTCAATAGTGGCTATAACTCTTGACAGAGGTTATATGAAATTCTTTTGGTATTGTTCATATGATAAGTTGAATATTTTATCATGGTCATCCCCTCTTTTATAGTCTATCTCGGTCAAATTCCATTGAATTATTTTAGCATTCTCATGCTCTTAACTTAGATTTGGTCAAATCCATTTAACACTTTATTCACTATTTATCCATAATTCCTTACATTGTTCACTAATTTTCATCATTCCAGTCCCTATTATGAGTAGATTAGGTTTAAATAAACCCTTTTGATCAACTCAATCACTTATATTGGGTTAGACCCTAATAAAATTATACTAGAGAAGTAAGAAAATATAAATTGTATTTTGATAGTTGAATGAAAGCCATAACCAATTTTCCTTAAGATCCTTTTCTTCCAGATTATCTAAGAAACTCCTATTTTCTTTTAGATTATAGATTTGATGTTTTTCTTTGTCATCTTATAAAGGCTTCCATAGATGGAATCTCTACTTCTTCTTTTAGTTTTTTTCAACTGAGCCTTTTCTTAAGCACCTTGATCTTCTCATTTTATTTCTCAACTAGGAATCAATCCCATTTATACATGAGGCAAATTCTATTCTAGATTGTATCCTATCCTAATTTAGTATCTTGAGAGGGAGAATACATACCTTTATTTCCCTCTATATGGCCATGTGCTTACCTATCTATTGTATAATTTCTTCAAGAAAATCACACTGGTCTTTCATCTCTACACCTATATTCTTTATATCAAACTTTAAGGAAACCTCTACACTTATCATACTTTTATTTTATTTGAAAAAATCTTCAATAAATTCATATTATAATCTATGCATGATATCCCATTGATCCACCTTTTTTGATAAGTATTAGATCACTTTTTGGTTGTTTTATGAGCATTCTCCATATTGACCCCTTAATATAATTTCCACTTATTAATTAGAATCACAACATCATTTTAATCCCATGAGAGAGTATGAAATTGTTGATTTATAAGATTTATCCAAACCAAGGTTAGAATGAAATATAATAGTAGATTTGGACTTAACCAATCAGTTGGAAAGTCTATCCTTTTGATATTATTTATATTATATTTCTTTTTTCTATCTCTTGGCATAAGACAATTTCATCAACCTTGGTTACTAGTTTATTATCTTGGCTAGTTTTTTCATCCTCTTTTGAGGCAATATCTATATATTTCACTTATCCTCCATATAAATTTTCCAGAAATGTTTAAATTTAATTAGAACAAGAACAATGAATTGTTCTCTTTTATACCTCATTGAATATGCCTTTATGGATGATTATATGAGTTTCTGTAACATGAATTCTTTCATTGTGCTTTCTCAAGTCAACTTCTCTTTGGATAAAACCCATAATCTCTTCTCGATAAGCATGTAGGAACTGATACCTCTCATTTTCCTAACCATAAAAGTTAGTGACATTAAATAATGATAAATTAATCATAAAATATACGACTGTAACAAATTTGAAAACATATTTCATGGTTAAACACTAAGAAAAAACCTTTTCACTATGATATCACTTGTTGGGACCCAACACTGTTTGGGGGGGGGGTTGAATCAGGGTATTGAATAAATTTAAACCTTTTTAATCTTACAAAATTATCTTCTTTAAGGATATTTTTCTCATGTTATGAAGAACTATATGAAAAAAATTTCTTGAATATTCTTTTTACCCAACCTCACTGATTAATAAGAAGATATAGAGGAAAGTAAATTATGAAAGATCACATGGATTTATACTTGGTTCACCCACACTAGGCTACATAATAGGTGCACACATTGAATTTGTTTCAATGTGATAAAATACACTAATGCACTAGTTTGGTGGATATAATTTTGGTTGTGGTTTCTCTACACCAAACCACACCACCTTATGATGTTTAGAGCTTGGTGGATATAATTTTGGTTGTGAATCACGATGTTGACTAATTTTAAACCTTTTCAATCTTACCCAATTATCTTATTTAAGGATATTTTTCCCATGTTAGAAATAACCATATGAAACAAATTTCTTGAACATTATTTTTACACAACCTCACTGATTAATCAACAGATATAGAGGAAAGTAAATTTTGCAAGGTCATAGGGATTTATACTTGATTCACCCATAGTAGGCTATGTACAAGGAGCACACATTGACCATGTTTAAATGTGATAAAATTAAATAATGCACTAGTTTTGTGGATATAATTTTGTTTTTGGTTTCACTACACCAATCCTTATTACCTTACAATGTTTAGGGCTTGGTGAATATAATTTTGGTTGTGAATTATGGTGTTCACTAATTTGAAACCTTTTTCAATATTACCAAATTATATGATTTAAGGATATGTTTCCCATGTTAGAAATAAACATATAAAAAAAATTTCTTGAATATTATTTTTACACAACCTCACTAATTAATAAGCATATATAGAGGAAAGTAAATTCTGTAAGGTCATAAGTATTTATACTTGGTTCACCCACACTAGGATATGTACATGGATCACATATTTTCTATGTGTAAATGTAATAAAATCTACTAATGTGATAATTTGATGGATATAATTTTGTTTTTGGTCACTCTACACCAAGCCTTGTCGCCTTATAATGTTTAGGGATTGGTCCCTCCTTGCCCAACCTCCTTGCCAAAGGCACACTGCCTTCTCTTCTCTTTCACACACTACTCTGGAAAGGTCACTTCCTTCCTCTACAAACCACTTTATAGATATATTTACCTTTTTATAGAGGTTTTTGTCTCTACATGATAGGTGTGGTGAGAAAGTATTTGTAAATATTTTGTTGAACCTGGTTAATTATATTTCCGAGTAAAGAGTATTTCTGAGTCCCATATCAGATTATTCCAACTAGAAATTATTTTAATCTACCTATGAAGGAATATATTCACCTATCATTGAGGTAGGGACTTGTATTGGTTTACATGGTATCAAAAGAGGTTTTCTAAAAACCTTCACCCACCCCCTAATCTCGTGGCCGCATCCCTGTGTAGATTACCAACCTCACCTCCCTCCTTGTGTGGCTTCCCAAACTCACCTCTCTATGTGGATTCCTAGCCCCTCCTCCCTCTCTATGTGGATTACCAACCCCACCTCCCTGTATGGCTTCCCAACCCTGCCTCCCTCATATGCAAAAGCACTACTCTTCCCTCTCACCGGCTGATCCCTGTGTGCGATGGAATGAGGCGACCCCCTCTATCTGCACGTGACGGTACCCAATGGCTCTCCCTCTCGAGATGCACCCCTCACGCCCTAGACTAATCACATGGATCCTCTTGGAGCCCCATATCCAATAAATTTCCCAGGGATCCTGTGCCCGATGGCCTGCCTGTATGAATGCCTCTCCTATAGAATCCCATTGTCGGTGCCCTCCTACAGACATCCCACCTCCCTTCGTCGGCCCCTCCTGTGGAAACCTTGCCTTCACACCAGCACCTTCTATGGAAGCACTATCTCCAGTAACCTACCTCCCATGTGATGACCCTCTTAATACTCTACCCTCTGCCGCAATAAACCCTGAGCTCCATCCCTAACTCAGTATATTTCTCGATTCTCCTACATGGATCCCCCGTGACCCTATCACATGTACACCCGTGCATCTCCCTCTATGCCTCTAGTCACCAAACCTCCTATGAGGCAGCCCCCTCACCTCAGTTTCCGACCTTCCCGCATGGAATCCCTATAGTCCATCACCGCATTTGTGTGCCCACCTATGTGGTTGTCCCATACTCCATCACCGATCCTCCCATGCAGCAGCCCCCTCCCCAGCGCACTCTGTATACCTAGAAATTCCTTTATCCTCATAACCATCCAATATCCATCAAAAAATGGAACTCTCAAATGAGGATATCGCATTTATACAATCTTATCGGGATGATTTTCCACCTTCCTCTTCTCCAGCCACCATTTCTTATAATGGTGGCCCCAAAACATATATATCTCATCGACCTACAGCTTAGGTGATTGACTTTGGTTCATATGAACATCTCACAAGATATTCATGTATGCTTACTAACTATTATTCATATACTGGTGCCTCTATAATTATTTTTGCTGATGGATCTACAATCCCTATTATGGGATTTGAAACATGCTGATTGACTCCAACTATTTGCCTGATTTTAGTAGCTCATGTTCCTCACAGTCCTTTTAATCTTATCTCTATAAGTAAACTTACAAAATAATTAAATTGTGTTGCTACTTTTATATATTTTGGTGTTGTTTTTCAGGATAAGTCAATGAACCGGGAACTTAATAGAGGTCATATTAGTGATGGGGTGTACATGTTAGATACCCCATCATCCCTTGCTTGCTCATCCACCTCTGCTCATTATTTTGACCAACATTTTCACCATGTTCATCGACCAACTTCCATATCACATAAGATTTTACCCTAATTTAGTCCATACCTTTCCTTCCATTATGGATCATGTAAGTTTTATAAACATAATTAGGTGATATATGTTCCTTGATTAGAAACACATGCATTGAATCCTTTTGACCTTATTCATTCCAATGTATGGGGTCCTTATAGGGTTCCTAGCTAGTCAGGGTATAGTTATTATGTATCTTTATTCATGAATACTCTCAAATGACATGGATATATCTCCTTCATGATCATTCCAAGGTGTGTGATATTTTCAAAACCTTTTACCATGAAATACACACTCAATTTTCCAAGACTATTAAATGTATCCAATCATAAAATTGAAGAGAATATTTATCCAATTCCATTCAGAACTTTATCAAGGATAATGACATCATTCATTAGAAATCCCTCCCCAATACACCCTATAAGAATGGAGTGATTGATCACAAACATCATAATATTATAAAGACTTCTTGTTCCTTCTTATTATACATGCAGGTGCCTCTTCATTTTTAGAGGGATTCTATACTTACTGCTACCTACCTTATAAACCTTGTTCCATATTCTATATTTCAGGGGGAGACTCCTTTTCAGGCTATGTTCTCCTATCTCCCTCCTCACCTACTTCCAATCAGTGTGTTTCAGTGTCTTTGTTATGTACGTGACACTCGTCCCAACCTCTCAAAATTTTCTCAAAAATCCCACTGTTACATCTTCTTCAGATATTCCCACACTCAGCGTAGATACTGATGTTTCTCTCTAGACTTGTAGAATTATATCATCTCTACTGATGCATCTTTTATTGAGAGTTCTTCATTCTTTCCTCCCTCTTCCCACCCAGACGCCACTATCAATGACTGTCTTCCTCTCACCATCCACCCACCTCTACCTCAGGTGACCCACTCAGTTGATCATCATTTTAGCACTATCTACTCTCATTGACCATCGAATGTATCCCCCATCCAGGCTGAGGGCACCATCTCCCCAGCTTCGTCTGATGCTCCTACTCTAGAAACATACAAATTTCCAATTTTACTATAGATTGGTACTAACCATTACCAGAATAATTATCATTAAAAAACTTCATATAGAGGCCTCTATACTCTGGAGTTGATATTTGTTCCTCACATGGTTGGTGAAGATAAATCTCTCCCTAGGTGGATTCAAGTAATGAGGGATGAATTGCAGGCTCTGGACGAAAATTGTACTTAGGATCTGGTCCCCCTTCTGGTAGGTAAACATGTGGTCAGAAGAAAATGGATTTATATGGTATTCCTAAATACATATGACAATATTCACCACATTAAATCCAAAATTGCAGCAAAAGTATTTTCTCAGACATATGGTGTAGATTATTTTGATACATTCTATCTAGCTGCAAAGATGGCATCCATCCGATTATCCATCTCTCTTTCCACCACTCATCATTGGAATCTTCATCAACTTGATGTCAAGAATACCTTTCTACATGGTTTTCTTGAATAAGAGGTATATATGAAATAAAATCCTAGCTTCCTTGCCTCAGGAGAAAATTATCATGTTTGTCGGCTTTGTCATTCTATTTATAGACTCAAGCAGTCTCCTTGTGCATGGTTTGGAAGATTATACATAGTCATCACTACATTTGGCCTATCTCAAAGTATAAAAGACCAAACTTTGTTCTACCGCATGATGTCCTCTGACTACATCCTACTGGTTTTCTATGATGATGATAATATCACCGGGAGAGACTCACATGGAATTTTCTATCTAAAGGATTATATTCAACAACAATTTCAAACCAAATATTTGGGGCCTCTAACATTCTTTCTTGTCATTAAAGTATCTCATTATCTGAACACCATATTTCTTTCCCAATGAAAATATGCTTTGGATATCCTGTAGGATGCTGGTTTTTCTTAGGAAACTTCCATTGAAACTACTCTTAAACCCAAGGAACAATCTCAATATAATAGAACAAACCCATATTATCACCCTGAGAGGAACCATCGTCTTGTAGGTAAACTCAATTATCTTACTATGACTTGTTCAGATATTTCCCACACTGTCAACAAGGTTATAAAATTCATAGAACACCTAAAAAACTCACAATAGGATGTTGTCCTTCAGATATTCAAGTATATCAAGAAAGACCCCACCTATGGTCTTCAATATTCACATCATGATAATTTGAATATTGAGGCCGTCTGTAATGCTGACTATGCTAGTTTCTTGACTACCTAGAAGTCTACTTCTAGGTTTTTCATTTTCCTAGAAGGTAACCATATCTCATGGATAATCAAGAAACAAAATATCATCTCTAGATCTAATGCTGAGTCTGAATACCATGCGATGACCATGGTCACTACTAAGATCCTTTGGATTTATCATCTCTTCCATGCGATTGGTTTTTTACCATATAATTCTACTCATATTTAGTGTGATAATCAGACAGCCATGAATATTTCTTTCAATCTAGTCTTCCATGAATGAATAAATCATATCGAGGGGGACCTGCAATTCCTTTTCCATCACCTCAATCAATACCATGTCAGTTTCATCCACATACCGATGACATATTATCTTGCCAACATCTTCACCAAAGGCCTCCTGAGATATCGATTGGACTCTCTCTATAACAAGCTGGGAATCCATAGTATCAATGAACCAACTTGAGGGGGTGTGTGTATGGTCTATTTGGTGTCTTCTTTATTTTCTATGGGACTCTTATTCTAAGATATCATGTATTAGCTTGAGGGGGAATGTTGAACCTGATTAATTATATTTCTGGGTAATGGGTATTTCTGAGTCCCACATCAGATTATTGCAATTTGAATTCTTTTAATCTATATATAAAATAATATATCTACCTCTCATTGAGGTAGGGACTTATACGAGTATACATATTTAAATTTGGGTAGATTCATTACTTAACTCCAAGTCTTCTATACTCCTTCATATTTTCTCCAAATTAGATAAATACCTCAATATGAGAGTTGAGTCCTTATCTTCCTTGAATAACAATATTAGAAATAATTCCTCCAGATGAGAATAATTTTTTACCAGAATTATCCTATTGTTTTTCTTCAACTTAATAGATGTTTCACTGGAATTCCTCTACCTTCTTCAATCCATCTTCTCATGAACCATATTCCTCTTCTCACCCTTCTTCAATGTACATATTTTAAAGGACTAATTCCATCATATTTATTTTCCTCTTTCTATAACATACATATATTCTAATAACAATATAATCATTGAATCACTTATCTTATGCTTCTACACTTATTATATAAACCAAATAGTATGTGAGATAACTTTTTATAACTTTAAATATTAAAACTCCTCCCTTTAAATCATTCTCGAGATCTATTATTCAAATATACATGATTCTTACTCCAACCAATTTGAATATCTTTTCATGAATTACATTACATATTTTTTGAATATGAAAACTCTAAGAATTTATCCTTTTTAAATTACCCACAATCTATAGGATTTCCATAAATTTTGGGGATATATTCTCTTATAGATATGATTCAAAGATGAATCCTTTGATTCCCTATTTTTTTCCCTAAATATTTTTTGTGTAACTAAACTAGATATATTTTCCATATTTTAGATATGAAAACCTTGAGAAATAATTCCAATTTAATTTTTAAAAATATCTCATGATATTCCTCATAACATACAGTTGAAAAACATAAAAAAACATGAATCGTCCTTTTTCAAACTTAAATAAATTATAAATCATATTTTATGATTAATAATATTTAATGTAGTCCATGTGGACAACTATGATAGCTCAAATTATTATTGATATGGAAATCCAAGTTCTTAAACTTATAAAATAGATGATCCATATGAAATACCCCTAATATATCCTCTGAATTCCAATAATGATAATTATGAAGTTTACTATTAATCCTTATGAATATTCCTTGAGACACCTCATGATAGTTAAAATTACATAAAGGAATTGATCCTTATAATGTCCATACCATTATTTTAAAATCAATTTTTATCCTTTGAAAGTTTATACCAGCCTTACAAAAATAATTTGGGATTCCTTATGATGATCCAAAGATGATCCTTATGAGCTGCTGCTCATCCTTCTGAAGTTATTTATTTATCCTTATAAATTCATGCTATTACTATAAATATTCCCTTGATTTTACTTTTGATTGCTAAATTTCAAGAAGTAAATGACCCTTATGAAGTCTGTTTTCATCCTTATGGTGATCTTTTCATAGTCAAATTAAACATTACAAAGTCCTGAAACAATCATTAAGATCTTTTCCTTTATTTTAAATTGATCCTTATGAATTCTAAAAAATATGCTTATGTAGACCTGGATGATCCTTGTAAAGATTAAATTCATCATTTTTAACTCACCACCTATCCTTATGATGATCACATCCATCCTTATGAAGATAAAAAACATCATTATACACACATGGTAACTTCATGTTTTTTCCACAAAGACATGCTTATGAAGTATAAGTGATCCTTACATTCATAGGAAAACTTCCCTTTACCAAATTTAACATTCTTATCCATAGATAACATTATTATTAGTGGAATAATCCTTATAGAATTAAACTTTTCTGGATTCTTTTAATGATTACTAAAAATAGATTCAACCACAACTACTCTAAAATTAATCCCAACCTTCATAGAAACTAGAATATTTATAATATAGTCCCTATCTTGTGTTTCTTCATGAATAACTATTTCAACTCCATATCCTTGAAAAATATATTGATATTAAGGCATTTAATTACACCACTTATTCATAGCACCCATGATCACCCTTATATTCTATGATTTATTCTTTTATACAATAACGCCAACATTAATTGTAAAAAAATACACTCAACCATCAAACATAGTCACCAAATCCATATGAATAATTATAATTTTTTCCACCATGTTAACCTATATTTTCAAAAAATACTACACCCAAGCTGTTAGTGTTAGTAGGGTGATATCCCATTTATTATTACTTGAGGTCACTAAATATGTAGAGAGTTATATGGGAGGACCATGAGATCCTTCGATTTTTTCAAAATGTGGGTACAATTCCAAACTCCAACATTGGATGATATATGTAGGATGGTGCATGAGGGTGATGGTATAGTACCTCATAAATTGAGATTTTTATAATTGATCACCGATTATTATTTGATATAATGAATTCACCTATATATTGTTGGATCTTGTAGAATGGTCAATTCCCCTTACCTCAAGGATAGGTGGATACATTATTTTATAGATAGAGGAAAAAATTTACAAGTTGGAATAATTTGATGTGGGACTGGGAAACACCCTTTACCCAAAGATACAATAAATTGGGTTTAACAATCCTCCTCATGCTAATACATGATTGCTTGGAAAAGAGTCCCTCAAAAAAAAAAAAGAAATAAGACACTAATAAAGACCATACAAACTCCCCCTCAAGATGGGTCACTGATGTGGTTAATGACCAACTTGGTACAAAGAGAGTCTTGTCGATCTCTTGGGAGGCCTTTGGTGAAGATGTAGACAAGCTGATAAGCTGTTAGAATGTATATGAAACTAACATGGTTATAATCGAGGTGATGGAAAATAACGTGGTAGTAAACCTTGATATGCTTCATGCATTCATGGAAGATGGGATTGGAAGTAATCTTCATTGATTCTTTATTATCACACAAAATATGAGCAGATGCCTATGGTGAGAAACCAATATCATAGAGAAGATGATGAAGCCACAAAATTTTAGTAATGACCATGGTCATCACACAATATTCTGATTCAGCACTGGACCATGAGATGACAATCTGTTTCCTACTGCACCATGAGATTGAGTTCCATGCTAGAAAAATGGAAAATCCAGACATCGATTTCCAGGTAGCTAAGAAGCCAATATAGTTAGCATCACAAAAGGCCTCAATATTTAGATGATCTTGACATGAATACTGAATACCACGAGCATGGTCTTTATAAATGTATTCTTCAATGATAAGTACAACATCCCACTAATATTTTGTGGGATGTTCCATGAATTGGATAACTTTTATAACAACACAGACAATGTCTGGATGAGTCATGGATATATAATTGATTTTTCCCACAAGATTATGGTACCTATCTGGATGAGAATATGGTTCCATACTGTCATAAATAGACCATTCTTTGGGCTCAAGAGGAGTGTCAACGGAATTTTTCTGAGTCAAACCAACATCCTGTAAGATATCCAAAGCATATTTCTATTGGAAAAGAAATATGGTGTTTGGAGAATGGGAGACCTCAATTCCAAGGAAGTATTTCAAAGGAACCATATCTTTGTTTTGAGATTGTTGTTTAAGATACACCTTTATATGGGAGATTTCATTTGATTCACTCCTAGTTATGATAATATCATCAATATAGACAATCAAGAAGATACATCCAGATTACATTGTGTGGTAGAATACATTGTGGTCCTTTATACTTTGAGATTGGAAAAATATAGTGATAACGATGTAGAATCTTCCAAAACATGCATGAGGAGACTGTTTGAGTCTATATAGAGAGTGAATAAGTCAATATACATAAGAATCAACTTTTGAGACACGAAATCCAGGAGGTTGTTGAAGATACACCTCTTCTTCAAGAAAAACATGTACAAAGGCATTATTTACATCATGTTGATGAAGAGGCCAATGATGATGAGCAATAAGAGAGATGGATAATCAGATAGATTCCACATTCGCAATTGGAGAGAAAGTATCAAAATAATAGACACCATATGTCCGAGTAAAGCCTTTTTCTACAAGTCTGGCTTTAAGGTGATGAAGAATTCCATTTTTATTGAGGTGGACCGTATAAATCCATTTTCTACTGACCACCTATTTACCTTCCAGAAGGGGGATCAGATCTGAAGTATGATTGTCATACAGAGCCTGAAATTCATCCTACATTTCTTGAATCCACCCAAGGTAAGATTTGATATCGCCAACCATGAAAGGAATAGATATCATCGCTAGAGAAGAAAGACATCTATATGAGGATGTGTAAAGAGGATTATTCTGGAAAGAACGAGTACCTTTTTAAAATGTAATGGGAAATTCATCTGTTGAAGGAACAAGAGATTTGGATGAAGTTGGGGAGATGGTGTCCTCGGCCTAGATGGGGGACACGTTCAATGGGTGATGATATTAGACAGTTCCAAATCGGTGATCAGTAGAGTGGGACACTTGAGGAAGAGGTGGGTGGATGATGATAGGAAGACAATCATCGATGGGGGTGTCTGTATGGGAATATGGAGGAGATAAAGGAAAGATCTCAACAAAATATATATAAATAGATATGATATACCATCGTAAGTCTGGATAGAAACATCGGTATCTGTGCTGAGTATGGGAATATTTGAGGAATATGAAACATAAGGATTTGAGAGAAAACTTTGAGAGGTTGGGATGAGCGTAACATACATAACATAGACACCCAAACACATGGAGTGGAAGTGGAAAAAGAGGGAGAGAGGAGAACATAGTTTGAAAAGGATTCTCCCCCTAAAGGATATAAGTAGGAAGGAAACTTATGAGGTATGTTCCAGTAAGGATAACATCCCCGCAAAAAAGAAGAGGCCTACATGTGGAATAAGAGGGCATAAGAAGTCTCCAAAATATGATTTTTTAAGCTCGACCACTCCATTATGATGAGGTGTATCAGGGTAGGATGTCTGATGAATGATACATTTACCCTTGAGAAACTACTTAAAGGATGTGGATAAATATTCTCATCTATTTTTTGAGTGGAGAAATTTAATGGATGTGGATAACTGGGTATGAATTTCATGATAAAAGGTCTGAAAAGTAGTAAACACCTCAGACCAATCATGAAGAAGGTAAATCCATGTCATATGTGATAAATCATCAATAAAGGATACATAATATTGGTACCCTAATTGACTCGGGACTGCATAGGGACCCCATACATCTAGATGAACTAAATCAAAGGGTTTAGAGGCCCATGTTACTAACTGAGGAATATATGATATGCGATGATGTTTCACAAATTTACATGACTCAAAATGAAAAGAAATATACAGACTAATCTTAGGAAAAAGTCGATGAAGGGTGGAGGTAGGTGGATTTCCCAACTGAGAATGAAGATGCAACACACGAGTAGAGAGTGTCGTGCAGGATACAGATGTCAGACCATCAAACATGTACACTCCATCACAAATATGACCTCTACCAAGTTCCTAATTTTTCTTACTCTCCTGAAACACAACATCAGAAGATGTAAAAATAGAAATACAGTCAAAGTCCTTTGTGAGTTTACTGATAAATAGAATATTAAAAGGACTTTTAGGAACATGTGATATAGATGGAAGGTTAATAAATGAATTTAGGAATAGTTAAAAATTTCACAATAGGTATATTGGATCCCTCAACAACAGTGATAGATATGGGGACAATATATTGATGGTAAGTAGATAACATACCTGAATCACCTTTGAGATGACCAGATGCACCTAAGTCAAGCATCAAAGTAGGTGGGTGATGTGCGACACAAGAATTTGGGCCAATAGATACTAAATAAGAACCAGGAAACGAGGTGTCCCAACGAGTGTGGATAATATGGAGCTCATCCATGGAGAGGTCAAGAGTGGGAGGAAGATTAGAAGCTGACAGGGAAGAATCATAGACCAAAGTATGATCCTTTCGATGTGGCTAAGACAAATGTCCACAAAGAACCCAACATTGCTCGATGAGATAGCCTAGATTTCCACAGTGCTAGCATAGAGGACGACTATGAACCTCACCATGGACACGTTAATGAGTACCCAAAGAATGTCCACTTCCATGACCCAGAAGGGAATTAGGATCGATACTATGAGTGGATGTGGGAAGAAACTGATGAGCCTTTCCAAGGCAATGATAAACCATTGGAATCTCAAGTGAGGATGGGCTGGCGAGCATCTCTTTGGCCGTTGTCACATATTCAGGATCATTTCTATGGATAAGGATAAAGAGACATAATTATCCCACTAGGCCAAATCTGCATCTGGTGTTTGAGGAATGGACCACAACTCAAGTAATTTATCACGAAGGGCTTTCCACTCAATGAAGTACACTATAAAAGGATAGTGTTATTGGTGGATAATAGATAGGCGGTGAATAATGTATGAAAAATGAACCAAATTCTTTGTTTTGGAATACATGAGGTTTAAGGAGTCCCAGAGTTCCTTAACCATATTTACTATCTGAGTTACATCCTTTACCAATAGATCCATAAAATTTATAAGAAAAGAAAATATTTTACAACTAGAAAGCTTTCAAACCCCATATTTCAGATCTAACAATGGTGGTGGAGAAGCATCTAGATGTGAGTTGAGGTCTATGCTAGTGAGAGACATCAGGACCGTTTACCGCCAGATAGAATTTTTTTTTGAATCAAGTCTCTCTTCAACAAGGTGAGTGGAGGTGGTGATCAAGTGAGGAAGGATAAAAGAGTCTTCCATTGGAGATTCGATAATTCACATAGGTGGGGTTGGTCATTAGGGTGTCGAGAAATACACTGAGGCAGTCCAATTGATGGTGCATCGAGAAGAGATGATGTGCTAGGAAAGTTAGTGTCAGTGAAGAGGGATGCAGAGAAACAATAAGAGGTGCTGGTGACAAGAGGAGGGTGGCACTGTTGCGTAGGGATTAACTGATGAATCAGGCCGCTGATGGATAGGTGACACTATTGTGAGTGGGATGGCATGGAGGTGGGGATACTTCAAGAGGAGGAAGGGATGTCAGATGTCATTACGTGTAAGGAGGGGGTCACCTAGTGTCATCAAACATAGAGAGGGAGCTGTCGGATGGACATCACGCAGGTGGTAGACCATAGGAGATGACCATGCTAGAGGGCTGGCGATGGGATTTTGGTGGAGGGGCCTATGTACAGGTGGTCCGTTTAGAGGAGCGAAACTGTTGTGCTGAGTGTAGTGGAAGAGCTTTGCAGATAGGCCGATGAGAGGGCATAAGGCAGCCGAAGATGGAGTGTAGGGATTCCTAACATGAGGTTCTAGTGAGAAGGCACAAGACTTCTACGTAGGAGGAGATGACAATGGGGGTTTCCTTGATATCTATACAGGATGACGAGGGTCTATAGGAGGTAGGTGGGGCTAGGATAGCCATAGCAAGAGGCAATTTTGGGAGTCCGTAGTGGGAGGTAGGGCTGGGAGGCCATATCAGCAAGCAGAGTTGGTAAGCTGTGGAGGGAGGCAAGTCTAGAATTCTCCCAAGGAGGTAGTGGGAGGGTTCCTCTTGGAGGGTTATATTGGGAAAAAGGAACCATCCAATAGGTAAAGTGTGTAGGAAGGGTTCCATCAACATCAGAGATGAATCTTGCTAGAGGGTGGAGCGCAGTGGATGGGAGGGAAAAAAAGAATTATCAAGAGATACCCTCTAATACCATATAGAATATTGAATCCCCACAACTCATAGAGAGGTGGATAAATTATTTTATAGATAGAGGAAAATATTTACAAGTTGTAATAATCCGATGTTGGACAGGGAAACACCCTTTACCCAGAAATATAATAAATCGAGTTTAAAAAATCTATTCAAAGAAATGTTGGGGGTGGATTATTAGGTTTCTTAATCACACCCTGCATGGGAATCTCAACGCATGTGTAGCTCTCATGACTTCTATTTTAGGATAGGGAGTGACCCTATGGTAGGAGTTGGAGTGGTTCAATGATGGTTTATGGTATGGGTTGATTTTACGACTGATGTTTTAAATGGAACTGGGAAGATCCTCAGTGTCCAGTGATGTGGTCTCAAGTTCTTTTGGTTCTATGTATAGATGTATGGGATTAAACTATATTGGGTAATATTTTATGTTATTCCTACTATTAACCTATATTGTATTTAATTTTTTATGGAATGTGTTTTTGTTTATATTTATTTAGTTGTGTATTTAGTGTTATCTTATTTTTTCATTACTATTTGATTTACTCTGATATGAGGGTATTGTCTCCACAAATTCATAATTAGACCCTCACCACTATGTTATAGTCTACAGACAATGATGTATGATGAGGTGTTCCTTAGGAAATGTGGTTATACTTAGATCAGAGTCATTTAGATTTACTAGAATGGGGAGCATTAAAATGATTCCATATATTTTAGCTTTTAATTCATGTTTTCCCATTATAAATGTTATTTCTAATAACAATTCCCCTCTATAACCTCTCCAAACCACTTATAAATTTATTTTAGTGATATCAACTTCATTTATTTATAGATCGATGATCCATTTTTGTGTTGGAACTATAATGGTTAATAGATCATTTTCCCTATGGTTTTGTTATAAGGTGATGAGGAATAATTTTTTAAACTTTTAATTATAATTTTTTATAGTTCATGATTGTTTCTTGATATCTCATGGTTATAGGTTAAATTAGGATTATAATCCATGTGAATATTCTTGACAATCCTCAAGGTAGGTGATCTTGACCTTCTTCAATCATTAAATTCACTACTCTAGTGTATTATAGCTATATGATACTTAAATTTACTTATGATTTGTTTACTTTACATGAAATAGGCTAGTAATTCAATATTAATTAAATGATATGATTTATTGTGAATAAAATAAAGTTAATTAGATGAGGAATTCTATTTTGAAGTGTTTTTAAGTGGAAAATTTTCATGAGTTAGTGTTTAAGGTGGATTTTGGTTGATTAATGGATCTCATTAAATAAGAATATAAAATGATTAATTATTAGGAATAAACACTATTATGTTTTTCTGATTATTACTTGATTAAAAATTATTCATTATATTTAAAGAGGATAAATTGAGGAAAAAATATTTAGATATGTTTGGGATAATAATGGTTGACATAAACAATCAAGGTATTTCTATATGTACTGTAAATAATTCATGAAATGTGTTTTACAAGGATTTTGTCTATTTTTGTTTTATAATATCTTGTTAAAACTATTATATTATTAGTATGAAATATAAATGATGTTTTACATGTTGAGTATCATTTTTTTGAATTTAATTGATGAATTCATGGGGATGAGTCCTACATTGGTGTGTTTGGGTGTTGGGTTTTGAAGATTGAATAATATATTTATCTTAATTATGTGTTTGGATTTGGTTGAAGAAAAACCATGAGGTTTGTTTTATAGTTATAAATGTATAATGATTTGAAGTGAATGACAAGTTTCTATATGAATAAAATATGTGTTTATTAATAATTTCTAATTTAAAATGATGATTCTGAATTAAATACTTAATTAAGTATTGTGTTGGAAATACATATATGTGATGTGATTTATGGATGGAGGTGTTTTAATTTTACTTTATTGTATGAGGTGCGATAATGGAAATGGGTTATGTCATGGTTGGGTGAAAAGAGTTTACAACATGATCATTTGTATTGGGACTAAATATTTATTTTTAATGAATTTCTAATATCAAATTATTCTTTTGGGTAATTATGTTCATAAATTTCTCTCTCTAAGAATGATAAATGTTAATAAAGTTTAATGGGTAATTTGTGGGGGTGTTTGGAATAAGTTTGTGTTGTGTAATTTTGTGGAAATTATCACTACTATGTTTGGGGAAAATATCACGATTTTGATAAATTAAGTGTTGATTGAGATGTGTTTTGAAATGTTAAAATGTATAATGATATTAATGATAGATGTGAATGGAAATATGGGGGAAGTGGACATGTATAAAAAATGAATTATTTGAATCATGATTGAATTAAAGTAATGTTAAGTGATGATAAAAAACTAGTGTAAACATAATGTGATGATGATTTTGTTATTATTTAAAAGTAAATTATTCTAAAATTTAAGTGGTGAATGTATGCCAATTTAAGGGGTTCATATTATTTTTGTGAGGTGTATCTGCTAACTTTTTTTGTAGGGAAAAATACTTAAGATAGGCTATATGATAACCATGATTTTTTTATGATACGGGATGATCTTTAAGATAAGCTAGATTGAGATAACTCATGAGTTCGACAACATGTTTAAATTTCCAAAATATTGGCTATTCCTTGAGTTCAATAACCTATATATTTTTTAAAGTATTTGGTAGGATTATTATTTTATCCATGAATTTGGATAAAATATATTATGATATATTCTGGGTTTATACTAACAATGGGTGAATAAGGTATAATCTAAACTAAAGTAATTTATTAGTGTTTTTTGTTGCTTGTTGAAATATTTCTGACTTAAATTCTAGTATTCATTTTCTTTCACTATACACATATGAGTAAATTAGAAACCGGGAGATGTTTGTGATTTTAATGGAATACCAATAGGAAGTATTTATCACACCATATTCATTCACATGTCATGGGCATTAAAATTTATTTGTTTTCTTATAGAAATGATCAGGTTTAATGAGTGTCTTGGAGTTGGTGGTTTGGATCACTAAAATGGTTCTTGAGGAGTTTAGAGGTGTTGGTGGAGGGTGGTTCTCTCTCTCTGTCTCTCTATTTCATGTTAGTTTGTTATACTATTTTGTGATTTTGGTTATATTATTTGTTTTTTTGATTCTTGTTTGGATGTATGGAATATATTAGAATTTATGGGGTGATGTCATGACATATTGAGTTTGGTATCGGTAGTCTTTAATTGTTTATTGTTATTGAATTTTTTTGGGTATTTATGATGCATTGAACCATTAAATGGAAAAATCAGTCCCCAAGAGATATCCTTAGACCCTCAGTGATATCCACTAGCCTTTGGTGATCGGGGAGTGAACTTGGGACCATGAAACATTTTACCTTGATGAAAAAATTATGTTATATTATAATATTATAATATGGTATCAAAGTAATTTCATTTATGCAGTATTGATATTTGGGAATGGGTAGATTAGTGATTAGAAGTTGGGACTTGGTATTAAAGCTATGTGTGTGTGTTTTTATAGTAAAACCATAGATAAAGTCCATGTTACTTGGGATTTATGGGGTTTTATTTGTGTGGTTTATTAATGATATTTTTAGTTATGATGATCACTTATTTAAGAATGAGTAGTAGGGTATAAATTCATCACTTTGGAACACAGAGACATGAAATGTATTTAGATGTTCATGTGATTTTTCATTTTTTTGGATTTATTTGAGGAATTTATTTTAGTTAAATGATCCAATTATCAATAAACTAATTTCTATTTTCTTGAATAGGTTATTAATATTAAATTTATTAACTGAAAATAAGTTGATGTGTTTTATAATATAGTGTGATTTGTTTTTATAAATTATTGTTTTATGAAAATTTTATGTGAGTTTATTAAAAAGGGTATTCTATGTGTTGAATTGGGAAAAAATCATAATGAGATTAAATAATGATCTAATGAGGTAACTTGAAGTGGAATTTATTGTGTGTTTTATTGAACATTATTTTGTGATTTTGGTTTATTTTGAAAGTGTTTGAATTGAGGAAAACATAGTAAATTGTAAAATATTTGGTAATAATAAAGATTATAATTAATATGGATCCTAAGTGTGTATTCTGGGGTGAATAAAAATGATTTCCCCCTATATGTTATGTGAAAAAATTGCATGTTAATTAGTAGTTTAAATATTAAAGTGCTTAATTAATAATCAGAGCATGTATAAATGGGAATTACAGTAAATCAAATGATGTTTTGATTGTATAGTTTTTTATTTTTTATTGTTTTGTGGTTTTGATAAATCCTTAGAAATATAATAACTTGAATTGTGTGATTTTGTTTCATCATGTTTAGAGATATAAATTATTGTGAATGATTTTTGAGAAACCGAAAATGTGCATCAATATGAACTTAATGAATTAAATAATATAATTTTAAAAATATGATTTTGTTTTGAGAATGAAGTGGATGCATAAAGGCTTATTTCATTTTGTGTTAAAAGTTTAATTTTCATGATCCAATTCCCCACACAGGCCGTTATAGTGGCAGGGGGTTTGGGTTTTGAAGTCGTGGTTGTGGGGTTGATTCCCCGAGCTAGTTTTATTTACTTGTTTTTGTTGTAAATAAAAAGGTTTAATTTACATTATCTATTATTTAATTATCATTTTGAGCATGATGATTATAACACCTTGAGATTTTAGTACGTGTTTTCCTTTAAATAAATATTTTGTTAAATATCTTATTTCACATGCAACATTAAAATAAAATGAACTGTGATTTATTTTATTACAATTCAAGCTAAATATTAATACATTATGAGAATACAATATTATATATCATTAAAAAGATTACAAGAAGAGTAAAACCACAAGTAAATAAAAATATAACAATTAATTAAAATTATTTATTATAAAAACATATATTTTAATTCCTTATATATTATTACTATTATTTTAAAGAATAATTTGATGTGTTATAATACCAATAAAAAGAATAAAGTTAATTATTAGAAGATAAATAATTAAATTTAATGGGATGTGATTAAAATCATTTAATGTTAAAAATAATTTTTCAAATAATTTTTTTCTAAAGAGTTATTCACTTCTATATCAAGTAAAGTTGATCACATTTAAAGGATTTTTCTAATTAAACGTTTCAATGTAAAAAAATATCACTCATTTAATTTGTAATTAATTTGAAAAAATATTAAGAACAATTATATTTTTAAAAATCTACTTTTAATAAAAACATTTTTCCATTATATTTTTTGTTTTTATTTAATAGTTAAACTCCAAAATTTTAGAATTTAAATTTTATAAAACGGACTTCATTTTTGGATCATCATGTCAAAATTATATTAGTATGAATTTTTTATTTTTTTATGAAAAAAATGATTTTTAGGTGAATAGTATGAAATGTAGTTTTGAAAAATACCACAACTTTTATGACATCATCATAATATTAGAATGGATTAAAAATTCATGGATCCTTTTTATCAACCAAATAAGTATTTAACTATTAAAATAAAGATTTTAAAAATAATAATTTTTAATTTAGAAACCTATGATCGACATTTTGGAACCCATGTTATATTTTATTCTAGTAACAATCTATTTTTTCTTCTTTTCAATTTAATTAAGTATTCATAAGATTAAATTTGGTTTTAGATTGATTTTAAATCCAAATAAACCTAATTTATTTAATCATAAAAAAATAAATATAATGGGTATTGATTCTATTCATAATCCTTTGTCTAAATAAGTGTTTTTATACTAAAAATATATTTTGCTAAAAATTATTTATATTGAATTACGCATGACATATTGAAGTTAAATTTTATCACAATTGGAAATTAAATTTAAAGAAATGGATTTATTATTTTGAATTTGAATAATCAAAATTAGTTAAGTTAAATTTAATTTTAGGGCATAATAATAAGTTACCAAGGTAGAAATTAGCCACCATGGAAAATGCTAAAATGAGGCAAAAGTATTAAATTAAGAGGTAAAGTCACAAAATTTTGGAAAAAAATCATATCTAAATGGATGGATAAGGTATTTAAGAACCTAAAATTATCTTATAATCACTAATTATCTATTTTGGATCCACTTTCCTTGAACATGACAATCATTTTTAGTATAATGAAATTGATATTTATAAAAATGTCACCCCTCACACTAGTAAGAGCCCCCTTCACTAACCACTTCTCCTTAGATGTAAATCTCTTTAGATTAACTAATATCTACTAATAACATATACAAACAATCTTATTAATGTCCTATAGGTTCTTGTATCATAAAATACCACCCTTTAAAGATATAATTCAACTAGAGAAGGAGTGGTCCCAATGAGTAAGGTAAGAACTCCTAATCACTTTCTCATTTCTATTAATTTAAATTTTATTCTTAAACTTACATAAAGTATATTATACCTATCCTAATTTAATTAAATTAGTATTATTATTATACTTAAATTTTATTATTTCAATGTAATAACCATTATATACATTCCCCCTATCCATCGAAAAAATGTAAATGTCGCCTGTATTATGGTCGGCTCACCGCCACCATGAAAGACGCATTTTATTTTTCATCTTAAACTTACATGGATGGTTTTAAAAATGGATTTAATGAAGAAAAATGATATTTATGGCCTTATTAAGATTATTTAAAGGAAAATTCACCATTATATTAATTATATTAATAATAAATGAACATAATGATTTTTACCGCCCAAAACGAGCATACCGAGACATCTTCCCAATCTAAATCTATTTTTTATAATATATTTAGTTGGATAAATTTTTTGAAATTGAAATGATAAATACTATATAACTATATAATTTTGGATATTATGGTACTATTTTATATCATCTTTGACCAAGTTCTACATACTTAAGTAGTTTTAGAGGAATTGACCAAACCTAAGTGGTTGATGTGAGAAAAAACTATATGAAAAATGAATGGAATATGATAATAAATTAACACGCCTGAAGGGTTATGTTACATCCAATGGGGTAATAAAATCTAAAAATTTATAAAAGACTAAAATGAAACTATTAATAACTCTATGAAAAAATAAAAGGGCATGTTCAAGTGTCAAACCCATGGGGCTGTTTAAAATAAATGTATGAATTTCTAAAGAAATGAAATGAGAAAAAAGGAAATAAAAGAGTTGAGAAATCAATTGGATAAGTTGTGCCAAGATTTTTAAATATAGTTTTGTGATTTAGTGAAGTATTATAATAATTTTCTTCTCCATGTTTGTTTTTGGAGTCGAACATAGGATGATCCTTTATGTTGGTAACCTCCCTTTACTTCAACAACTCCCTATTTCATATAATTAATTACCTTGGGTTGTAAATGAGTTTAGGTGGTATAATACCATATTTAAAAATAATTATATCATATTATTAAATAGACAATAATAACTCAATATTATTATTAATTCATTGAATTGTTCTTCCTCATTTAGGTTCAATGATCATTAGATAAGAAAGAGAATTTTTTTGAGAGAAACTTACACATGCACAACCAAAACATAGACTAGATAAACAAACATAATTCACTAAAAAATACTCCTTACTTAAATTTCTTTAACACTAAAATACTTACCCCCTAATTCTAGTTATGTGGAGGAATAAAAATAAAAAACCTAAAGTTCAGAAACAAACTTGAGTGAACAAAAATGCCACTCCTTCACAATGTATGCTCCAAGTATCATCCAATAGATATCCTGTAAGAAGTATTGAGGCCTATATATTTATATGCATCAAATATCCCAATGTATTTCTATTCTCAATCTCCCATATCTTCTCTTTTTATCCTCATTTTAATTATTTGAATTCATAGTTTATTATCACATGCAATAATAATCCTATTTGAGTTTGATCATTCAAGAATTTTTCATGGATAAAATATGTTTGATCTTAAACCTCATCACCACATCATAACCTCAATCCATTAAACATCTCAGTTATTGTTTTATACATCCATCAAACTCTTTATAATCTCACAACCCAACCATTACATCGCCCACATCATGTATAACATTTCATAGGTCATTCACCACAACATATTCTTCTCTTACTTTTCATGCACACACCATGTCCATTACCACACCATGAAATGGAATTCACTCATCAATTCAGTATTAGGAGATCCTTATGAAACAATACTGAGCTCCCCATGAGCATAGTAGTAACCATTTTACGCATCAATATACCCTTATATGGATTCTCATTACCTTTACATATCTACACACTTGTCCTGACAACCATTATATATCATGTATTGGACCCCTACACAACATATTAGAACTTTACGTGTCATCCTCCTTCATTCATATATAGCAAGTACTGTGACCACATCACTTCTCAAATTCTCTTCCTCTTTCACCATCTATTTCCTTTCTTGTCTTCATAATTCATGTAAGAAGGTTTCTAACCATGAAATAGATCATGAAAAACATGTCATTTCAATTTTTTTTTTCTCATTATAGGATCCCAATCAACCATGAATAGACACACCATGAGTGTTTTGCCTATTGTTTCCTTTATCTTCATTATTAGACCTTCATGATGGGAATTCTCTTCATCAAGAATCTTACACCCAACCTCTAACATTTCAAATAGGATCTTAAAGTTTCCATGAAGGACTTATGATCCCATAGTTTCTTATTCAATAAATATTGAGCTCATGTAGTGGAAAACATGGAATTACATGGGTGTAGGTGAGGTTGGGATGAGTAGGTGATGAGTTGTGGGTGTTGGTGAGTTGTGTGTGAGGAGGGTGATGTGGGCATTGGGAAAAGTGATTCCATTTTGGTTAATGAATTAATTGTGAACACACCTTGATTTTCCTATATAAAAAAATTCCATAGGGATAACCATTTCTTATCAACCTAGACATGGTATTAACAACTCATAATTTAGATATGGTACTGACCCATGTTATTGATCCCCTTGGCTCTCACTTCCTATCACTTTCCCAATGCATGCATGTATTTGGAACTCCTATTGTCTACTCATGTGCGCTGATCTATGCCTGTGAATGCTTTTGATTTACTTATCCTTTGAGTGTATCCATATTGTATATTATTTAAAGACCATTTTTACCTAAAAACATAATATTTTTCATTGTAAAATTCTCTTCAATAATATAAACATTTATTTATTTTTTCAAATTACATTTTTAAAATATTCAATACCCAATAATATAACATTTCAATGAATAATTGGAAAAAATAATCAAATACATAATAAAATTTATCAACTAAAATTTAAAAACATGTATGCATGAAATAAGGAAATAAAATACCCCCACACTTAAACTCATTATTATCCTCAAGCATAAAATATCAACATATTCAAAGAAGAAAACACCACCCTGAAATTATTCAAACATCAATGAAAAAAATTAAATGATTATAAATGGGGAAAAAAATTAAGCATCGTATATAAAAACATGTCCAACAACTTGATTTTCATTGGAAATTAGGTTAAAAATGTATTTTACTTTATCTATTTTTAAACAACATTGCTTCTCCTAACCTCCATTAATGTTTTTTAATTCATCATCAAAGTGAATTCCAATTTTAATTTTCCTCACTTTATTTTCATTCATCACTCAATATAACAAAATTCAAATTGAATTATGCTCATACCACAAATCATGATCCTTACAAAATGGTTTCAAGGCATCTCAAATATCTACTTTTTAAGGGTGGGTAAGTATTGATGTGAAAACTATTTAAAGATAAAAATAATGTTTTTGTATTAAATATATAGCATTATAATCAATAATTATTTATAAAAAAAATATAATCTCAAAAATATCATCACCGACTTCCCCAAACTCAAAGTAGGATCATGAATTCATGAAATCATAATGAATTAATACGTTCTTTTTATTTTTTTCAACCTTTTATTTTTTTTTACATTTAAATATAATTTTTTAATTTTTTTCAAAAGTTGTGTTTAGGAAAATTCTCAAATATATCACCCAACCCCAAATGATGAACATCAGTGGTTAATCAATGGTTATTCTTAACACTGCAAACACACAACCCATTTTATATAAAAAAATTCATTTTTTTACAGAGGGGTAAATAGTAAAACATGGTGATAGATAAATCATAAACCTTTCCTAACAAATATTAAAATAACTCACATATTCTCATCAATGAAAAAATAAATTTTCATAATGGGAAACCTCTCCCACACACTTGAATTAATGAATATCCTGAAAATTTTTAAGAGCAGGGAAGGAAGGAAGATATAGTCTTATAATTTGGATCTTCCCTAACAAGGTCATTAATGGTTTATATAGGATAATATAAGTATATATATACAAGGTGTTCTCAAGGATAATGTATTTGAAAAACAATTCCTCAATCATTCTAAAAGAAATTTTGTATAATCATAACTTTAACAATATGAAAATAAAGTTCTAGAAGAATTCATGCCCGAGTATCTCAATAAATGTGATCAAGAAAGAATGGAAAAAATTAGATTAGAAGCCTCTTAGAAATGGGATCATATAATTTTGACAATTACCCTTTTAAATGGATACTAATTTCAAACCAATTAACAAAAATTTCATAAATTTAATGCATAACAAGTCTAAAAGGAATTTCATTTACAAAAATCAAAAAGTTCTCTCAAATAATGATTTGTTAAATCCATAAACCATTATTATCTTTAATAATAAATTACCCTCATTACTCATCTAATATTTTTGAAAAAAGTGTTTGAAACCAAGAATCATGGTTATCTTAATATATTTTTTTATATTTGATGAAAATTTAGAAAAAGATAAATGTGGTACATTCATTTTTCAATTAAAAGATCAAAAAAATATTTATCAAAATTTAGGGGATTAAAAACAAATAATTAAAGCTTTTAATACCCTTTCACTTGAAGTTGTTCTTTTTTTTATTTTCTTGCTGCTTACCTAGTGTCTTTCTCTATATTGTACCATAAGAGAAAACACCAAAGTGAAAGAAAAAGATCCATTATTTAAATCTTAAACGGAAATATGGGAAGTGATTCTCCATCCTAAGATATTTATAATATAAAATTAAAAACCAAATACCTATAAAGAAATAAAAAACTCATATTTCCTCTTGGAAGTGCTTTTTTATGGTTGTTTAGCTCAAACTTACCTCTTTTGAGCTCAAGTGATAGAGGATTGGAATAATGTTAGCCTATCTGGATCAAAAAATTGTCACAACTGGGTCTTATAAATATAGTCATCCCCTTTTCCTTTATTTGAAATAATATTTATTCTCCTTTTGGGTATATTATCTTCCACCTCTATTGATTTGATCCACCAATTTTTAGTTATCTATGAAAACAAAAAATTCAGGTCATAAAATATCCAAAGTTACTGGCCCTCCTCAAACATGGTTGGTCCAACTATTCCTCCATCATCTATAATGTTATCCAATGATCATCTCTTTATATTCTTCTATTTTTACCTTTTTATTGAGTTTGGATTTTAGATACCTCCATTATCCCTTTAATGGAATATACATCTTCAACTTTTAACTTTCTTTACTATTATATATCATCATACTTTTCATTTGTATTCTTCATTTTCTAGTGAATGTTGTACTTTACTACCTCACCACCAATGATTATAGATAAATAAATGTTTTATACATCAATCAAGTCCCTCTATGTTTCTAAGAATTTAATTCCTTGGATAATGGGTCTCTTATATTCATTGATGTCAAGATTCAGTTTTTCTATTATAAAATTGAATTTATCCACTTTGAATTTAACATCTTCAAGTAAATCTCATCAGAATTTCATTGTTGCATACACAAATTAAAGAGAAAATCTTGTGGGATTTAAATCCTCCTCCCCCATGTTCTTAAATAGTTAGTATGAAATAATGTTCACACTCAATATTAGATCACAAAAATCTTTTTCTGAACTTGTTATCTTTAATATTTATTGAAATTGAAAAGCTATATGGGTCCTGTGACTTCTTCTGTATACTCCTCAACACCACACCTAAGCATTCCCCTAAGAGTGGTATTGTTACCATCTCCTAAAGTTTCCTCTTGTTTTATAATATATATTTCATGAACTTAAAACATGTAGGTATATTTTACAATTCATTATAAAAGGGAATGATAATGTTATGTTTCTTAAACATGTATAGTAAATCACCTTGCTTTTACTCTAACCTCCCTTTATTAAACCTCTTCATGAATGATAATCATGGTTTATAAGATGGTGAGACTTATTCTAAAACTTATCTTTCAACTTATTTATCCTTTTCCTTTTCCTTATTTTTTATTCCTCTTTCTTATACCTCTTTTCTTGCTTCTCTTGTCGCTTATTATTTTAATTAGCACTTTCTTCCACTATTTTATTTCTTTTAAGGGTGATATATTTAAGTTATCCATTGGTGGAAGAATCTATTTTACTCAAGATCACTACTCTTGGCCTATCCTTATGTTAGTTTTCTATTTAGAAAAACTAGAATTCCAAATTCTTCATGGAAGCTATTTGATTCGCCTTCAACTCTTTGATGGTTGCCTTAGTGGTTGTCATGAAGTTGGACAAGGTCTCTTCCAATGTGTTAATTTGAATTTAAAGATAAGGTACTTTTTTTAGTTCACCAAAGCTCTTCTCTAGTACCTTTGACTCGGTTGTTGTGGTCTCTACCCCTAAAAATTATTTGGTTGGTTATAATTAATATAGTTGACATATTCATAGTACATACTCTAGGTTTGGTTCATGTCCATCATCATGTCTATCTTCTTTGTCAAGGATTCCATTTGGGCCACCATCCATCCATTATTTTACACTATATGAACTCCCTACCATTATCCTTCTTCAACTTTATATTGAAATATATTGTGTTTTATATTATATATAAGTTCATATATCTCATTTAGTAATTTTTTATCCATGAACCACCAATGGAAACATCAATGAGTGATCTATTGCTCTGAGATAGATCCTTATAGAACTTTTTAATTAGTAGTCACATCTCAATGCATTGATGTGGACATTTACTAATCATAAAATTAAACCTATCCCATGTATAATATAATGATTCATTATCAAATTGATTGAAATTTATAATGTTGAATCATATATCCATAAATTTTTGTGGGAGGAAATAAGAAAGTTAAGAATTTCCTTACCAATTCATCCCATGTGGTGATAGAGTGTGGTGACAGTCTTTGAATCCATTATAAAACTTTTTATTTAAGTGATAATAAGAATAAATTAAGCCTTGCCACATCATTTCAGATGTTTTAGAATTGGAATGTGTCAAAATAACTCAAGTAAACTTCCTAAGTGAGTGTTGGGGTCCTTGTGTTATAGCCTAATGAATTGGATAGAATTTGAGATCATTTGGATGATTGGTGACTTTATTTCAAAGTTATTGGTCCCTACCAGAGGTACTAGGATTCTTGGTTAAATCCCCACACTTGAGGGTAGACCATAATCCATTAATGTTCGTAGCCCCTGATCTTTCAGTATTTGTTCCATTCCAGACATGGTTTCTTCTTCTTTGATCTTATTTCTCAGACTTATTTCCAGCTTGAGGTCACCTTCAAGAATTTATTTACTTTTCACCAAAGTGGAATGATCATTCATAAAGTGTTAAAACTTGAAAAAAAATTCAAGAACACCAATCATAATAAAAAAATAAATAGTAACAATAAAGGGAAACACATAAAACTTATAATTCAACTTGGAAATCATCCCTATAATTGGTGATAAAAATTTGATATTCCCAAAGTGTGTTGTTACTTAAAAAAGGGTAATCAAAAATAGAAATTTATAAATGACCCAAATAAAAATATTACTAACTATATAAACATATTAAAGGGTAAATCTAAGTTTTAAACCCAAGATATTGTTTAAATAAACACAGGAATTTCTAAATCAATTAAATGAGAACAAAGGAAATAAAAGAGTTGTGAAATATAGTGGAGAAGAGGTGTAAAGATTTGTAATTATAGGTTTTTGAGCTTTGTAAGTATGATGATAAGTTTATTAGCTATATTTATTGTCAGAGTTTAACTTAAGAGGATCTTTTGTCTTGGTAACCTCCTACCATCTCAGTAAATCCCTATTTTAGATGATCAATTACTTTAGGTTTTCAATGATTTTAGGTAGTCCAATAAATTATTTAAACATAATTATCATAGATTATGAAATGAACATAAATATTCATTGAATTTTTATTCCTTATTCAGGTTCAATAATCATGAGAGGAAAAAAAATAATTTGAGAAAAATTACACATGTACAACCCAAACATGTACTAGAGTAATAAATATACTTCACTAAAAAAATTCTCCTTATTTACATAACTTTGAAACTAAAATACACACCCCCTCATTATAGTCATTATGAGAGATAAAAATAAAATTAACCTAAAGTTCATCAACAACCTTGAGTGAACAGTGACAACACTCCTTCACAATGCAGGATCTAGGTCTCCTTTAATAGATATAACCTAATTAGTAGAAGGGCCATTTTATTTATAAGAAATGAATCTATACTTTTCAACACAAAAAACATAAAGTTTTATTAGTTGAAAGGAATAAAGTAAAAAATCATCAAGGGGTTTTTAAAAGTGAAGGATAAGAGAATTACCAATGACAACATAAGCACCCCTAGGGGAAGAGAACCAACACAATCAAACACCCTGATTGGGACCTCTTGCAAGGCCTTGAAGTCTAGAAAATCATCCATGTAATTACCTTCCCTACATGTGTGAGAAAGCTCAATGCTAGTTGAAATGAGGGATTTTCATCTAAAAATAAAATAATTAATATTTCAAGGAGTATAGGTGATACCTTTCAATGAGTTCTAGATAACCTTTGAGTCTATTTCCACATTATCCAAAGACGTTCCCTTAGAGTGGAAAATCACAAGACAATTAAGCATGACTTTTGATTCTTCATTGAGAGAATTCAAAACTCTATAAAAGGATTTGAATATGAGTAACACCGATCCCCTTGAGTCATGAACCAATCCTCCACCCCGTATTAAACCTTTGTTGCATGACCCATCCATATTCAGTTTGAGACCACTAGAAGGGGGAATCTATTTTACCCACTATCCATTCAGATAGAGGTTGGATGAGGCATGGTGATGTTGTTTAGCCAATATGAAACTGAGAGAGAGGTATTTCTCCCACTAACTAAAAATACCTACAAAGTCCATCACCAAAAATCTAGTCTTAACCAAAAGGGACACATCATGGTGGGGTCTTCTATCTTTCCTAGTTCCTATCCTCCCATAAAATCCAATAGCCCGTCACAAAGATGATAGAGAAATACCTTTCTTTGTGTTTGTTATTATTGGTTCCACTAAAACACTAATGTAAGAACTCATCTGGGGACACCTCTGAAGGGTTGTAACTAACAAAATCCCCCAGTGCACTCTAGATTATCCAAGTACACTATATTTGGGAAAAAAGTGGCATGTGGACTACTTATTATGATCCTTGTAGTAGGATCATATTGAGATGATATCAATACCTTTATATTTAACCTTCATGTCCATAGAAAAATAATTATTTCAAACCCTCAATATCAGGAATTTAAATTTTTGGGGGAGGTCCTTACACTAGAGAATCTCACCCCACTAATTTTTATATTATTGAATATTTGAGACCTTCCTATACACCTTTGCTGAGAAGAAGCTAGAGGGGGTACCCATGAAGATGCATGCATCCGATGATTCCTCTAGATAAATTACATAATAGATCTTTCTATGGGTGGTATTGATAATTGAATTAATTAAGGAAGGGAAGGAACTATTCTATTTGAATGTTAAATCAGGTGTGGGGCATACTGGGTAGTCTAGGAACTCACCAACCCTATTAGAGTTCTAGAAACTTATGTCTCCATGACCAAGAATCCACTGGGAGTGGCGTTGGAGTTCTATAATGTGACCATTAAAGGACTTCCATAGAGGTGAAGAGTTACCTCTAGCTAGGCCAAAAGTATTCCCCTTATTACCTTTAATTAATCCTCTCCACAATGAGAAACCTCAATTAGTCTCCCAGGCTAATTTACCTTGAATTAAATGTATCGATTCACTCACATTACTCACACCAATAATCTCTAATCAAATCTCACCTTTTAATCTATGATATCTTTTCCTTTTATCCTAATTTGAATTCTTTTAATTCACAGTGAATTATCACATGTAATAATACTCATGTTTGAGTTTGATCCTTCAATAAATTCTCATGGATAAAATATGTTTGAACATAAACGTCCCCACCACATCTTAGCATCAACCCCTTAGGAATTTTAGTGGCCTTTTTTATCCATGTGTCAAACTCCTTCCAAGATCATATCCCAACCATGAAATCACCCACGTCCAGCTTGGAATTTCACTATCCATTCTATGTAGCATGTTATTAACTCCCTTCACATGCACACAACACAATTACTACCATTCCATAACATGGTTTTCACTCATTATTTTAGTATCAATCTATCCTAATGAAACAAACTTACACTCTTCATGAGCACTAAAAATGTCATTTAATATACAATGCATAAAATTATGTGGTTTCTCATTACATTTACACATCTCCACATGTGGTATTTATACCCTTATACAAATCATATTTCCTTGGACGGTGCCAACCTTTTACTGTAGTAATGGAGGCTTGACAAATTCAAGCTTGGATACTTGACATGTGTGGATTTGGAGGTGTAAGAACCCGCATTCTTAGACCGGATAAAATACGAGATTTTTTTTTAAAATTTTCATTTATCAGTGGGTCAGTTTTAAAACCGCGCTTCGGAACGAGGTTTCGAGTGCACGAACCGGTTCAAGCGGTGACATCAGGCTGCGCATGGGCGGTTAGACCATGCGGGTCAAGTCGCGCAGTCGACCAATTGTCAAAACGTGTTATCTAATTAATTTGAATTAATGGATTTTTTAATAATAATAATAGTGAGATATTATTATTATTAAATGTTGTGAAAAAACATTTAATAAAATGATGGTCAAACGAGATTAAATGTGGATGTTTTAATAATAATAATTTTGGAAGATTATTATTATACACAGACGTGTTTATTTAAGTGGCGGTCAAACGCCATTAAATGCGACGTCGTAGTTTGACAAATAACATCAATTTAAAATCAAGTGTTAGTGTATTTTAATTAACTTTGAATTTTATTTAAAGAAGCGTTACTTTTAATAATGTGTTATTGCGTCAAGTTCACAATAATGGATTTAATTAAATAAAGAGCGTATGATTATATGAGAAATGTAAATATAATTATTGGTGGTGATTATTATTAATTTGGATAATAATAATGATGGATTAATTGGGTTAGATTTAAAGGAAGAATTGCAATTTATTAAAGGCGCGTTATTTTAATAACGCGTTATATTAATTACGGCGGCTTCGCAATGAAGTGTTTAATTAAACAAGAGAGTTTAATTAAATGTTTGGTTATAATTATTAGTTTTGATCATTATTATTATTCTAGATAATAATAATAATTGTGTAATTAAATAAGGGTTATGGTTGACTTAATTAATTAAATAAATGGGTGAAGAGTCCATTTAAGGATTTATGTGTAATTAATCCTAATAATAAATATTTTTGACTGTTATTATTATTATTGTTATATTCTTGTGAATTTTATTATAAATATAACATTAATGATGGCCTATATATATATATATACATAGAGTGTAATATATATATATATATGTTTATAGATTAGTTGTAATATATATATATATATATATGAGAGAGGAAAAAAAAGAATATTTTTTTAAAAAAAAAGAGGCGCTGGGCAAGGGGGGCGTGACTCCCCCCTGCCCTTTTTTTCTTCAATCATGCAGGGCCCCCCACCCGCATGATGTGTTTCTTTTTATTATTATTATTTTTTATATATCCTTCCTTCTTCTCCCCAAACCGCACAAGACTCCTTCAAACCCTATGCGGAACCTACAACGGCGACTCTTCCTCCTCCTTACAAGGCAGCGCACGACCCCTCCTCCACAAGGTCTCCTCTCCTCCCGCGGGTTCCCCTACTACAGTGTGCCGGCGGCTTGCTCCTTCCATGGCAGCGGCCTGCTCTCCCACACGGCTCTTTCCTGCTATCCCTCTCCACACAACGCGCACCAGCTACAGGCCGGAACTCCATGGCGTGACGCGGGTTCCTGTAACCCTAGGCGTGCAGCGGCCGAACCTCCCTTTGGATTTTCCCCTATAGCGCCTTCTTCCTCCGCCTTCTCTGCACGAGGCATGGCCTCCCCCGGCGAACCTCCTGTGCACCGCGCGAGACCAGGCACACCCTCCCTGCAACGCGCGACCTCCTCCCTTCGGCGGAGGATTTCTCCCGGTTTCTCCTTTTTTTAGGGTGTGCGGTGTTTTATCGGGACCCATTGGTACGTGTTCCGGTGACCGCCGCCAAAGGCAAGGCGGTCCAAGTTGATTTTTCCCTACCTCCATTATTTTGGGTGAGTTTCTAAAACCCGTGTTTTTGGTTTGCACTTCTTAATTTAAAGGATTATTAATTTATCTGAGTTCTTGATGATTATTTTGAAGTGCGATGGTTTTTTCCACACTAATATTTGGGTGTGACTACTGTTTTTAGGTTGTGCGTCAGACTTTGAGTGCGTGCGCGCTTATGTCGAAGCGCGTATGCGCAAACTACTGCTTTGAGTTAGAAAGCTTGGATCGGCCAATTTATTGAGGTTGTGTGGGCAGCGTGTCGGGACCATTGGACCACGCTCCGATAACCGCGGGTGAGCGCGACTATGTTTATCACCGAAGTTTGGGTAAGATTATATATATACATAATTGTTGTATATTTTTTCCTTTGTTTTATGAATTTGAGTCTGCGAACCCTTACGGCCTTTATCTGGTCTAGAGCCAGTTTACCTGAGTTGTTAATTTTAGAAATATTGTTGTTTACGTTGCAGGTTATATATACGCATCGCTTTTATGTGTATAGGTATATATATATATATATATACGCACATCAAAGTCACGCACGTGCAACTGCATGACCGATAAAGCAAGGCGTGTTAACCAGGTTCCACTCTGAGGGAAAACCGAAGGCCAACATCTGAGTATATCGTCCTTCTCACCTCAGGGTAGGTGGTTTGTGACTTTCTATAAGAAGTTGTTGAATATTATGTGCAATTTCTACCAATTCCCTTGAACATGGAATTGTGTGTTCCCTATTTTCCCCCTGTTGTTTTCCTACTTTGCTTGATTGCTATAGTAGAGGTTTATGTTTATGAGTAGAGTAATTTGTTTTGTGATCAAGTTGCTTTTCCATGATTGTTTTTCCTATTAGGTGTTTTTTCCAGTTTCCATTCGTAGTTATAGGATAGTGGAACTGTTTTTTTGTTATGCTGTTGAGCCTTAAATTGATAGCCAAGTAGTTCTTGAGGTTTACTTGGATAATGCACACGCACTGAGCATGTTTTATTTCCACACAGGACTGTGAGAACCTAGTGTAGTAGACCATAGGGAGAATGGACGTAAGGGATTCTCTAGAGTGTCTTTTAATACGATGCGAGACCAAAGGGGGAATTGACGATGAGTGCTTCCTCAGAGAGTCTGTAGTTCCTCGACGCGGGCCACATGGGGAATGAGACGTTGAGTGCTTCCCCAGAGAGACTTTAGTACGATACAAGACTATAGGGGGAATTGATGGTGAGTGATTCCTCAGAGAGTCTATTTCTTAGCTGAACCAGAGGGGTGAGACTGTGTGTGCCTCCTAGAGGGTGGCTAGTACTTGTAGGTTTAACCATAGGGGTTAGACTATGAGAGCTACCCAGAGGGTTACCTATTTTCTTCTTGTTGCTAGTTGTTTACTTGTGTACTTTATATGTTAGAACTATGGATTGTAGCTGTTGTGTGCTTTTTATGTTTACTGCTTCATGCACTTTTACTTGCCTTGTATTCATTGACTGTTAGGCACAAATCTTTGGATGATGGCCTACTAGGATTGTATCTCACACCCTGTTTGGGCTATGATTTGGGCCCAAGTAGACTATGTTGCTATAGGCATAGATATGGGCGGGCGCCCTTCTACTTCAGGTTCTTGATTGCACTGGAGCTGGAGAACATGGGACCGAGCTATGGCTTGTGATGCTGAGGAGACTTTTGGCTTCTTCCTTTTCCCTTTTCATTATTACTGTATTGCTTCCAACCTGTTGTTTAGTTTGGATGTTTTATTAGACTTATAACATGCCATGCATCATATCTTTAGTTCCAGTAATTTATTATTTTATAAAGTCTTCCGCTGTTAAATTCTGATGAGAATGATGTTTACTGCTTCCACTGTTATATATTGTTTCCTTCCTTTTATTTCCATAACCTATGAGGGCATAGTTCCACCAACTACCTTACCCAAGGCCCTCGCTGCTAGTCGGAAACCTCTAGAGTTTGGGGGAATGCGATTGAGGTCATGTGGCGAACCGGGTACAGGGCACTAGTTGAGTGGCTCTAGATTTGGGTTGTTACAAAGTGGTATCAGAGCAGGTTGTTCCATCTTTTCCTTTTGTCTTACTGTTTCAGGGTTGGTAGACAGGAGACTAGGAATGTGTCAGCACTTGGGTTAATAGCCGTGCTTGGGACTGATCACCCCATGTATGGGAAATGACCAAGTGACCAGGGTTGGGATTAATATTCATACCGGTTTCTATTACAGTTGATTTGATTTCACCTTGGGTGAATGTTGTACTTTACGCTTCTTATTGATTATGAAAAGTTTTAAGAAAATTTTCATTATCCTGTTATGGAAAGATTTTTTTTCATTACATGCATCATATTAGGAACTTAGAGATTCATATACATGCATATGTTCCATGCCATGTAGTTTCATTATTAAATTTCCTGCTAATATTGATTGTGTGCCTTGAATATGTGGCATGTCTTGCATTTATTTAGTATGTCTTGATTAGGTAGCATGATTTGGTGATACAATTAACATGCTTGTGTGATAAAATTCCATGATGACTATCTTATTATATGCCATGATTTTATGTTATAACATGTTTTGGTGATTTAAACATGTTGTGTTGTGATAGTTATTTGTAGTGACATTGTAGATTGCTGATAAATGATAGGTTGTTATGGATAAATGTTATTGGTTGCGAATACGATGAAACCAGTTTTTTTAGTTATAAGGTGTATGGGCGCCTTATAACTAGGAAAAAGGCTAACCCGTGTATTCGAACTTATGAAAAAGGTTTCTAAAGTAAATCATAAAGTGAATTGATCTTGAATGGGAACCAAATGCCAGCGGTAAGGTGTATGAGTTCCTTATCGATTGGTATGTGGCCACCCATGTGACTAAGGCTTTTATAACTATGTGTGTTTTAAAATGGTTATAAGTATAAAAATATTGTTTTTTTATTGAAATGAACTATATTAGGGTTTCTTTTTTTTGAAGAACCTGGATTAAATGAATGGGACCCTCAGAGGCCTCCTTTTTAGTAAAAGGAATTTAGATGCTAAATTTCCTGCTAATGATTGAATAACTTTGAATGATTAAATGTTAAGAGGAAGTTTGTTCTAAATTTCCTATTTTGCCATGGGTGTTGATTCAAAACCATGTGAACATTTTGTGAACAATACTTGTGTGTTTTTAGAATTCTTTTAAATGTTTAAGGGTTGAAATGAATTAAAATTAAATGGTTAAAATGAAAATGGCTCTTGAGCCTAGTATTTAAATTTCTTTGCGTGAACAAGAGATAGAGTCAACGCGTGGGCTTCATAAGGGGCTATCCCATGGTAGATAGCACCCTTAGATCCTGATATTCCTTGTTTTGGTTGTGAACTTTTAAGGTTGGTTCCTTTCGTGATGTTTTCCCTAGTATGACTTTTTCAGTTTAGAAGATATATCCTCATTCAGATGGGTGGCCGTTGACCCCCTTTTCTTCTTATTAAACGGATGACATGTTATGAAATTATCCAAGATAATTGTCATGTGATGTGACACGAATCTGTTATAAACCTTCTTCTGCTATTGAGTATAGTTTCAGGTCACCTCTGTGGTGGAGTGAATTGAGCGTTAAGGAATCAGTTTCATCCCACTGCTCGAGAGAACTTTTGACTTAGGTATTTTGACACGCCGACCGGTTTATTTATCATATTCCATGTAATATTTTCACATGGTGATCGAGGTTCTGGGAACATCACACATGGGTTAAGATATTCTCATATAGCACGCTGGTTAGCGACTGATCTCTTTTTGCGATGACATGGAAGATCTTAAGGTGGGTAGTGTCGCTTTTGTTTCCATAAGTGTGTCGATGCTTAATTGACAGCACAACTGATCCTCTTGATGATCTTGGTTGCCTCTTATTGTTCTGTCTCTAATGTGATGAGAATGTACCCCATCTTGAACTCATGCTAGAGGCACTAGGATAGCGTCAGTTATACGCCACACTAAAGTTTTTAAATCTGTAGACTTGTCTTGTGATCTCCTTTGTAGTTGTTCACGGGATGTGTGTTTTCCTTAATCTTTGACCTTATTAATGCTAAGGCACGATTGTTTTTAATAACCTTGTGAAGGTTTGAATTATTAACGTCAACGAAGATCGGTTCAGGACATCGGTGTACACACAGTTGGTAATCTAATGGTTTTAAAGACACGTCATCAGTTAAAGGACGAGTGTGGGTTTTAGGTCAATGATGTATTCTGAGGAAGCATGTGTAACCTCTTTATGTTGGTTGATTGAGATTAACAGCTTTCGTTGATGAGGTCCCTGTAATAGCCTCGTATGTAAAGCTTCTTTTTGGTGTTTGAGTTTTAAAGTGAGTGTTGGATCGGGTTTTAAAAGCTAAAGTGCGGTTTTTTTAGGAAACGCTTAAAGATGCATTGGGTGTTGGGAATGCAATGCGATCTTGTTGAATGGAACTTCACAACCCTTGTAGGTCGGGTGATGTTTTCGTTGGTTCCCGAAGGCTTCTTGGGGATGATAAGTTTTTAAGGTGGGTAGTTTGTAAGAACCCGCGTTCTTAGACCAGAAAAATATGAGATTTTTTTTTAAAAATTTCGTTTATCGGTGGGTCAGTTTTAAAACCACGCTTCGGAACGAGGTTCCAAGTGCACGAACTGGTTCAAGCGGTGACATCAGGCTGCGCATGGGCAGTTAGACCATGCGGGTCAAGTCGCGCAGTCGACCAATTGTCAAAATGTGTTATCTAATTAATTTGAATTAATGGATGTTTTAATAATAATAATAGTGAGAGATTATTATTATTAAATGTTGTGAAAACGCATTTAATAAAATGATGGTCAAACGAGATTAAATGTGGATGTTTTAATAATAATAATTTTGGAAGATTATTATTATACACAGACACGTTCATTTAAGTGGCGGTCAAACGCCATTAAATGTGACGTCGTAGTTTGAAAAATAACTTCAATTTAAAATCAAGTGTTAGAGGATTTTAATTAACGTTGAATTTTATTTAAAGAAGCGTTACTTTTAATAACGCGTTATTGTGTCAAGTTCGCAATAATGGATTTAATTAAATAAAGAGCGTATGATTATATGAGAAATGTAAATATAATTATTGGTGGTGATTATTATTATTTTGGATAATAATAATGATGGATTAACTGGGTTAGATTTAAAGGAAGAATTTCAATTTATTAAAGGCGCGTTATTTTAATAACGCGTTATATTAATTACGGCGGCTTCGCAATGAAGCGTTTAATTAAACAAGAGCATTTAATTAAATGTTTGGTTATAATTATTAGTTTTGATCATTATTATTATTCTATATAATAATAATAATTGGGTAATTAAATAAGGGTTATGTTTGACTTAATTAATTAAATAAATGGGTGAAGATTCCATTTTAGGATTTATGTGTAATTAATCCTAATAATAAATATTGTTGACTATTATTATTATTATTGTTATATTCTTGTGAATGTTTTTATAAATATAACATTAATGATGGACTATATATATATATACATATAGTGTAATATATATATATATATATATATATGTTTATAGATTAGTTGTAATATATATATATATATATATGAGAGAGGAAAAAAAAGAATAATTTTTTTTAAAAAAAAGAGGCGCTAGGAAAGGGGGGCATGACTCCCCCTGCCCCCTTTTTTTTCTTCAATCATGCAGGGACCCCACCCGCATGATGTGTTTCTTTTTTATTATTATTATTTTTTATCTATCCTTCCTTCTTCTCCCCAAACCGCACAAGACTCCTTCAAACCCTATGCGTAACCTACAGCGGCGACTCTTCCTACTCCTTACAAGGCAGCACACGACCCCTCCTCCGCAAGGTCTCCTCTCCTCCCACAGGTTCCCCTACTACAACGTGCTGACGACTCGCTCCTTCCATGGTGGCAGCCTTCTCTCCCACGCGGCTCTTTCCTGCTATCCCTCTCCGCTCCACACACTCCAGCTACAGGCCGGACCTCCATGGAGTGACGCGGTATCCTATAACCCTAGGCGTGCAGCAGCTGGACCTCCCTTTGGATTTCCCACCTGCAGCACCTTCTTCCTCCGCCTTCTCCGCACGAGGCGTGGCCTCCCCCGACGAACCTCCTGTGCACCGCGGGAGACCAGGCGCACCCTCCCTGCAACGCGCGACCTCCTACCTTCGGCGGAGGATTTCTCCCAGTTTCTCTTTGTTTTAGGGTGTGCGGTGTTTTATCGGGACCCGTTGGTCGGTGTTTCGGCGACCGCCGCCAAAGGCGATGCAGTCCGAGTTGATTTTGCCCTGCCGCCGTTGTTTTGGGTGAGTTTCTAAAACCTGCATTTTTGGTTTGCACTGCTTAATTTAAAGGATGATTAATTTATCTGAGTTCTTGATGATTATTTTGAAGTGCGATGGTTTTTTCCGCACTAATCTTTGGGTGAGACTACTGTTTTTAGGTTGCGCGTCGGACTTTGAGTGTGTGCGTGCTTGTGTCGAAGCACGTGTGTGTGAACTACTGCTTTGAGTTAGAAATATTGGCTTGAACAATTTATTGAGGTTGTGTGGACAGCGTGTCGGGACCGTTAGACCACGCTCCAACAACCGTGGGTGAGTGCGACTACGTTTATCGCCGAGGTTTGGGTAAGATTATATATATACATAATTGTTGTATATTTTCACTTTTTTTATGAATTTGAGTCTGCGAACCCTTACGGCCTTTATCTGGTCCAGAGCCAGTTTACCTGAGTTGTTAATTTTAACAATATTGCTGTTTACATTGCATGTTATATATACACATTGCTTTTAAGTGTATAGGTATATATATATATATATATATATATATACGCACATCAAAGTCGCACACGTGCGACTGCGTGACCGATAAAGCAAGGCGTGTTAACCTGGTTCCACTCCAAGGGAAAACCGAAGGCCAACATCCAAGTATATCGTCCTTATCATCTTGAGGTTGGTGGTTTGTGCCTTTCTATAGGAAGTCATTGAATATTATGTGCAATTTCCACCAATTCCCTTGAACATGGAATTGTGTGTTCCCTATTTTTCCCCTGCTGTTTTCCTGCTTTGCTTGATTGCTGTAGTAGAGGTTTATGCTTGTGAGTAGAGTAATTTGTTTTGTTTTCAGGTTGCTTTGCCATGCTTGTTTTTACTGTTAGGTGTTTTTTACAGTTGCCATGTGTAGTTGTAGGATAGTGGAACTATTGCTTTGTTATGCTATTGAGCCTTAAATTGATATCCAAGTAGTTCTTGAGGTTTACTTGGACGATGCATGCACACTGAGCATGTTTTATTTCCACACAGGACTGTGATAACCTAGTGTAGTAGACCATAGGTAGAATGGACATAAGGGCTTCTCCAAAGTTTCTTTTAATACGATGTGAGACCACATGGGGAATTGACGATGAGTGCTTCCTCAGAGAGTCTGTAGTTCCTCGACATGGGCCACAGGGGGAATGAGATGTTGAGTGCTTCCCTAGAGATCCTTTAGTACGATATGAGACTATAGGGGGAATTGACAGTCAGTGCTTCCTCAGAGAGTCTATTTCTTAGCTGAACCAGAGGGGTGAGACTGTGTGTGCCTCCTAGAGGGTTTCTAGTACTTGTAGGTTGAACCATAGGGGTTAGACTATGAGAGCTACCCAGAGGGTTACCTGTTTTCTTCTTGTTACTGGTTGTTTACTTGTGTCCTTTATATGTTAGAACTGTGGATTTTATCTGTTTTGTGCTTTTTCTATTTACTGCTTCCTGCACTTTTACTTGCCTTGTATTCATTGACTGTTAGGCACAAATATTTGGGTGATGGCCTACTGGGATTGTATCTCACACCTATTTGGGCCATTCTTTGGGCCCAAGAAGACTATGTTTCTCCAGGTATAGATATGGGAAAGCGCCCTTCTACTTCAGGTTCTTGATTGCACTGGAGCTGGAGAGCATGGGACCGAGCTATGGCTTGCGATGATGAGGAGACTTTTGGCTTCTTTGTTTTCCCTTTTCATTGTTTCTGTATTGCTTCCAGCCTATTGTTTGGTTTGGCTATTTTATTAGACTTATAACATGCCATGCATCATATCTTCAGTTCCAGTAATTTATTATTTTATAAAGTCTTCCGCTGTTAAATTCTGATGAGAATGATGTTTACTGCTTCCACTGTTATATATTGTTTCCTTCCTTTTATTTCCATAACCTATGAGGGAATAGTTCCCCCAACTACCTTACCCAAGGCCCTCACTGCTAGTCGGTAGCCTCTGGTGTTCGGGGGAATGCGCTTGAGGTCATGTGGAAAACCGGGTATGGGGCACCAGTTGAGTGGCTCTGGATTCGGGTTGTTACAGGAGGCTTGGGTGGCACCTACTACACTAAACTATGAAATTTTATTTGTTTTTGGTGATGATTGTTTGTTTTTCTATAATTTTTCATCCCTATAAATAGGGTATGTTTTCTACATTGTAAAATAATCTAAGAGAAGAAATAAAACTAGTGTGTTTCCTACTGCTTCCATTTTTGTTCCTATGATCACCCCTAGTGATCTACATCTTCTTCCGCATGAATTTTCATTTTATGTTGCTAAATCCACCTTTAGTGGTATCAGAGATACTTTTAAGGTTTTTATTATTGTGTTCAAGAGTTCCATCATAGGTTCTACAGAACTATAGCAGAATAAAGGAGGAAGAAGATGAAACTATTCCCAATACAGGCATGATACCATCTTTCCTCCCAAGTTTTTTTTTTATTTTTCAAAAAGGTGATTTCCACTTTTTCTTCTTTATCCCATATGTCTCCCGAATTTGTGGGGTTTGTATCTCCTTCTCTCACCCCATCATCACATGGATCCCTTTTTTAATTTATCCTCTTTGTTTTTGTTTTGTTTTTTCCATATACACCCCTAGTCTATTCTCAAATCAAAAAAATTTGAAAGAAATTCCTCACTCCACCTTTCCATCATCAAAAAGTTTTCCCCCTTCCATACATTTGTATTACTGAAAAACTATCATCCCTCAATTCCAAAAAAAAATTTTAGTCCACCTATCCAATTTTTTTGGCCTTCTACACCGTTAAAAAAAATATAGTAGTCTGAAAATCCAAAAAAAATCACCATGATGAATGTAATCGAACGAGATTTGGTCCCAAAGTTGAAGAATAAAAATTATGATAATTGGTTAATCAAAATTCTAGAAATACTTGGAACCCAATATGTCATGGACATCATGGAAGAAAGATACACTGAACCGGAATCCAAATTAGTAGAGGCTGCTCTTTCAGATGTTCAAAATGAAACCTTTCATGTGAAACAAAAGTGGGAATGAAAGGAAAAATCCTTCATTTATCATGGACTTAATGAAGTAACTTTTGAAATAATCACTTTGTTGAAATCATAAAATGGGATCTAGGAAAACCTTCAAAAATCATTCAATGGTGACAACAAATTTAAATAGATAAGACTTCAACATCTATGATTTGATTTAAAATCCTTGCTTATGAAATCTTCTGAAACCATTGTCAAGTATCACAATCATTTAATAGTTGTGGTGAACTAACTATGAAGAATTAGAGAAAATATTGATGACATTTGGGTATGTGAGAAAACGTTTCAATCTTTAGATCCAAAATTTGATTACATAGTCATTTCCCTGTAAGAAAGAAAAGTCCTAGAGATGATTTATGTCAAAGAACTCATGGGATCACTACAAGTCCATGAACTGAAGGTGAACCACTATAGTGAAACAAATGGAGTAGATCATGCCCTGTAATCAAAGTTGTCTATCAACAACTCTGAAAAGAAGCAAGGGAGAAATATTGAAGAGTACCTCAACAATCATGTAATTCATAACCATATGACACCATCTTACACACACCAACTCAATGGAGTATCCGAAAGGGAAAATAAAACTATTCTAAACATGAAGAGAAGCATGTTGAAAGAAAAAAGAGTTCCTATGAATTTCTGGGCTGAAGTAGCTTTGTGTGTGGTGTATCTGCTCAATATATTCCCAAATTAAAATATTAAAGCAAAGATGCCACATAAATCTTGGAGTAATCACAAGAGAAGTTTAATCCATCTTAGAGTTTTTGGTTCCATCGCCTATGTCAGGATCTCGGAGGAAAAATAAACAAAGCTTGAGGACAAAGGAGTGAAGTGTGTACTTATGGGATATAGAGACTGAGAAATGGGATATTTCTTGTATAATATCTCCACCAACAATATTATGTTCAGTAGAGTTGTTATATTTGATGAAAAGGAGACATAGAAATGGAATCAAGATGATGATTCAAGAGAGGTATGAATCACTCTAGAATATGAAGAAATAGTTGAATAATTATCATTACAAGAATGAGTAATTGAAGAGCCACTACTGCTGTCACCACATAATCCTACATGTGAAGAAATTGAATGAGAAATTTCTCATATACATTCCCAAAACATTCGAATACTTTCAGATATATATGAGAGAATGAAACCAATGAAGGATTATGTAAATTTTTACTATCTCTTAGCGACTTCCAATCCAATTAGATTTGAGGAAGCTAAAATAGATGAAATGAGGAAGAAATTGGTTGATGAAAAAATGTATCCCATCGATGCCAATGAATACTTCAAGCAAAAAGAAGTTTTTAACTATGGTTAATTTATTGTATCTGTTGTTCAACCACCCGAATGTGATGAAAATTCATGGTTTACAAGGAAAATGAGTTTAAGGGGGGATGTTGGATAATAAAATCACATTTCCATGGATGGTTCCAAACTTATAATATAAAAATAGAGGCTTTAAAACTTAAATCTTGGCTTCTTGATGTGTGTGAATTTGGAGGCTTGAGCGACACCTACTACACCAAACTATGGAATTTTATTTGTGTTTGGTTTTGATTTTTTGTTTTTTTGTAAATTTCTATCCCTATAAATAGGTAGTGTTTTCTCTGTTGTAAAATAATCCAAGAGAAGAAATAAAACTAGTGTGTTTTCTGCTACTTCCATTTTTTTCCTGCAATCAATCCCAGTGATCTGCATCTTCATCCACACGCATTTGCATTTTCTATTGCTAAATCCACCTTCACTTTATACCCTTACACACCAATAATAGACCCTCATACCACATTTCAATACTTTATGTATCATCCTTCTTCATCCATGCACCATAGGTACCTTGAATATAGATTTTATCAAATTATCCTCCCATTTTACCTACCGTTTCCATGTCATCTTCATAATTCATACAAGTAGGGTTCCAACCATGAAAGAGATGAAAACTAACATATCATTTTAATGGGTGTTTTATCATTAGAATATCCCTGTCAACCAAATTTAAAAACACCACAAGTTTCCTAAATTTATTTTACTTCATCATTGTCATATGACCTTCAAAGTAGTCATTATCTTCATCAATAATGGAAACCACGACATTTTTCAATGTTTGGTATTGTGGGGATGAGAAGGTGTTGAGATGTAGGAAGCAGTGAGTTATGTGTGAGGAGGGTGACATAGGTGCTGGGTGAAGGGATGTCATTTTTTCTAATGAATGAATAATGATCATACCTTGCTTATCCCATATCCAAATTTCTATGGTGTTGTTCATTACTTATTAACCTGAATGCAGTATCTACAGATGAGAATTCAACTATGGTACACCAACCCATGTCTTGGATCCCCTTGGATCCTAATTCCTCACACTTTCTTAGTTCCTATATGTGTCATGTACACCTCTTGTCTACTCCTATGCATCAACCCATTATGTCTGGAATGTCCCATGAGTTCCTTCATATTGGCGTTTAAGGTATATTTTTTTAACTAAGAAAATAATATTTTACGATGAAAAATTCTCTTAAAAAATATAAAAATTTATTTCTTTTTTTAAAATTTATTATTAAAATATTGAATACTCATAAAATAAAATTTATTAAGGTATAATTAGGAAAAATCATCAAATTATTAATGTAATTTATCATTTAAAATTTGAAAATATGCATGCATGAAATAAGAACTTCATAAATAAACCTTAAAAAATGAAATAAATATGAAAAAGGTTTTGAAATAAATGATTATCAAGTCTTAGTTTATTATACAGGAGGTTATGGAATTTTTGACTATGAAAAAATCCTTAGTAGGGGTTCCTTATCTCAATTTCAATTCCTTAAGTCATGTTTCATATTGTGTAATATGTTTTCATTTATATAGTGTAAAAATATTTACAAAAGTTTGAAAAGAACCTCATTTATAATGTTTTCCACATGAAATATTTTTATTTATTTTATAACCATTTTTCCTAATGAGTATTCCTCATAAAGGTTTCATGGTTTTCTAAAGTAATTTTTATTCCAATTTTTTGTGTATTTTCTATTTAAAAAATAATGGTTAATGTTTTAGAATAATAAGTAAAGGAATTTAATTATAATTATAATTATATATATATATATTACCTCGCACACTACATTTATTATTTTTAAAATCATTTCATTTCAAGGTTTCAATATTTTCAAGTCTTTTAAAATTAATGTTTTCAGTGTATTGAAGTGGATTTTTGAAGTGGATTATCAATTTTTTTAAAACCATTTTAAAAAAATACTTATGATTTTTTAATAATTTCCTTATATTGTCCTCTTAAAACATAAAAAATCTATCAAATTTAGTTTTATTCTTAATGTATTACCATCTAAATTTTTTTTATGTTGTTTTTATTTTTACAGATTGAACTTGTGGTACCAATTGATCCAATTCTTGATATCATATTATTTAATATCATCAAAAATTCCTAAGTAACCCATTTTCTTATAAATTTTTTATCTATGTTAACATACCTTAATGATTATTATGATTCACTGAAGATATCATCTATTGATACCATTCATCTTATTTCTCTAGATGGCATATGATCATATTTTTTTGAAATATTCCTGAAACTAATTTATCTCTCTTGTTATTTATGCACTAATGAAATTATGAATGTTTTATTTTGTGGAACACATATGCATGTACATATAATAATGTGACGGGTATTTGTAGAATTATATAGACCTATAATGCATTGGGTAATGTTTTATATCTCATGATATGATATTTAAGGAATTGGGGAGTAAACCAAATCAATTATGGGACCACTACTACAGAATAGGCCTTTAACAACACTAGAATTGGCCTTTATCAATGCTAAAAAATCACTGACTACCAGAGCATGATTAAAATTCCTAGGCTTTTATCAGTGCTAGAAAAGAGCTGATAAATGAGTCCTTTATAATCAATTTTATTTAGTGTTGGTAAATGGATCCTTTATTATCATTTTTAGAAGTACTGATAAAGGATGCCTTTATTAGTGCAATTAGTAGCGCTGATAAAGGGGCATACTATAGTGCGATGTAACAGTGTACTAAAACACCAGAAATAGGGCATATGATAGTGTGCTATAACATCACACTACAACACTAGAAAAAAAACCATAAATTATTAAAATAAGATAGAAATTCATAATTTAAATGAAATAAAATTTATAACAAAAATACAAGAAAAAACACTATTATAGAGCAAAAGAACACACCTATATAAAAGAACAAACCACCCATGCTCGAGAAAAATAACACACCTGTATAAGAAAAAAACTCTTATGTTAGTAATAATATAAAGAAATAAATCAAACAAAAAGTGTTAATTTAACTAAACTTTGATTCATATCATGATCACTGTGTATTAGATTGAGTTGCGGTTGATTCTTGCACATCAAAACATTTCTTGTTCGTCTTCAATCATTATCTCTATGAAAATTAACTAAATAATTAAAATGTAAAAATTATAATGAAATTAATTAAGTAATAGCATATAGAATGATAAGAAAGAAATCTAGGCTCATTTTATCAATTTTAACGATGTGATGCACGTTTTAAAATAAAATGACACTTATATATTGAAAAGACGTACTTGGAGTCATACTAATCACACCATGTGTTGGATTAATGTGAAACTGATTCATACACATACCAAATGACTTATGGATCATTTTTATAAATTATAAAAATAATCCAAATGCATTTTCTTAGTTTGAGTACATCACTTGTGTTTTTTACTAAAATGTCATTTTTTACTGGAATCATGCACTTTGAGTCATACCGATCATATCATGTGTCATTTTGACATGATAAAAATTACTACATGTCATAAATGACTTATGTATCATTTTACTAAATTATCCAGACAATCCAAGCACATTTTCTTGGTTTTCAATGAGTGAAACTTTTTGAACATAAATGTCAATTATAAACTGATAATAAAAACTTTAAGTCATGTCGAGCACATCATTTATCAGATTGAGTTTTAGATGATTCCTACACATAAAAAATGAACTATGAATTATTTTTTATAAACTATAAAAACAATCCAAATGCATTTTCTCCATTTTGAGAATGTCAGTTGTCTTTTTTACTAAAATTAATGTCAATTTTAAATAAAAAGATGCACTTGGAGTCATACTAGTCACACTGTGCATCTAATTCAGGTGAAGATGATTCCTAAATGTCCCAAATTACTTATGGATCATTTTACTAAATTATCAAAATAATATGAATGCATTTTCTTAGTTTTGAGTACGTCACTTGTGTTTTTTACTAAAATGTCATTTTAAATTAGAAACACACACTTTGTGTCATACTGGTCACATCATGTGTTGGTTTTATGTGATAATAATTCCTATATGTTAAAAATAAATTATGAATATTTATTCTAATTTATAAAGATAATACGAGCACATTTTCTTGGTTTTCAGTGAGTGAAACTTTTTGAACTTAAATGTCAATTTTAAACTTATAAAGTACACTTTGAGTCACACCGGGAACATCATGTATCAACTTGAGGTGAGTCTGATTCATACAAATAAAAAATTACTTATGGATCATTTTACTAAAATATAAAACAATCTGAATGCATTTTCTCAGTTTTGAGTATGTCAGTTGTCTTTTTTACTAAAATTAATGTCAATTTTAAATAAAAAGATGCACTTAGAGTCATACTAGTGACATCGTGCATCATATTGAGGTATGAATGATTCACACACATACCAAATGATTTTTTTAATAATGTATCAAAACAATATGAATTCGTTTTTTTGGGTTTTTAGTATGTCACTTGTGTTTTTTTACTAAAATGTCATTTTAAAATGGAAACACACACTTTGAGTCACACCGATCACATCATGTGTCGATTTGACATGAGTATTATTCCTACACATAAAAAATTAATTATTAATCATTATAATAAATTATCAAGACAACTTGAGTGCATTTTATTGGTTTTTAGTGAGGGAAACTTTTTGAACTAAAATGTCAATTTTAAATTGATAACAAACACATTGAGTAATTATAGCCACATCGTGTATCAGATCAAGGTGTGGATGATTCCTATACATCATAAATGACTTATGGATTGTTTTACTAAAGCATAAAAATAATTCAAATTCATTTTCTTTGTTTTGAGCATGTCAGTTGTCTTTTTTACTAAAATTAATGTCAATTTTAAATAAAAAGATGCACTTGGTGTCACACCAGTCACACCATCAATCAGATTGAGGTGAGAATTACTACACATCACAAATGACTTATGGATAATTTTCCTAAAGTATTAAAATAATTAAAATGTGTTTTCTTAGTTTTGATTATATACTTGTGTTTTTTTACTAAAATTCCATTTTTAAATTAAAAACACGCACTTTGAGTCATATCGGTCACATAATGTGTCATTTTGACATAATAATTATTTATACACATCAAAAATGACTTATGAATCATTTTACTAATTTATAAATATAATATGATCATGTTTTCTTGATTTTCAGTGAGTGAAACTTTTTGAACTAAAATATCAATTTTAAATTGATAATGGTCACTTTGAGTCATGTCGAGAGCATCATGTATTAGATTGAGGTGGAGGTGATTAATATATGTCAAAAATAAATTATGTATCATTTTACTAATATATAAAAATAATATGGATTCATTTTTTCTGTTTTGAGTATATCAGTTGTATTTTTTATTAAAATTAATGTCAATTTTAAATAAAAAGATGCACTTGGAGTCATACTGGTCACATTGTGCATTAGGTTGAGGTGAAGATAATTATTACTCACACAAATGACTTATGTATAATTTTACTAAAGAATCAAAACAATTTAAATGTTTTTTATTGGTTTTGAGTATGTCACTTGTGTTTTTTTACTAAAATGTCATTTTAAACTGGAAACACACACTTTAAGTCATATTGGTCACATCATGAGTTGGTTTGATGTGAGGATAATTCCAAAATGTCAAAAATTAATTATGAATAATTTTCATAAATTATCAAGAAAACATAAGTGCGTTTTCTCGGTTTTCATAGAGTGACACGTTTTGAACTAAAATTTCAATTTTAAACTGATAACAGACACTTTGAGTCATATCGGGCACACCGTACATCAAATTGATGTGTGAATGGTTACTACATGTCACAAATGACTTATATATTGTTTTATTAAAGTATAAAAATAATATTAATGTGTTTTTTTAGTTTTGAGTATGTGATGTGTGTTTTGAACTAAAATGTAATTTATAAACTAAAAACATATAGTTCGTGTCATACCTGTCACACCGTGCATCATATTGAGGTGAAAATGATTGAGTATGCAATGTTTTTTTCTTTAAACCATCTACACCATGCTATAAAATTAAAAAATGATCCATTTGGATGAAGAAGAAACCAAATGTTTCCTAAAATACCTCATCAAAAAGCAACATGTTCTCTATTTTCTGGATTGTTGTAGACGATTGAAGGAAAAAACAACTTCCCAAAATATATGTGAAAAAAGTAATTATTAGAAAAAAATTATAATGAAATTAACCTAAAAATAATAGATAAAATGGTGAAAAAATTAACTAAATATGTAGCATGAATTTAACTTTTCATGATGGTTGTACACATTCTTGACCCATTTTCTTGTTTTTGTTATCTCAGTTGCAGCCTTGAAGTGTAATCTATCATGAGCATGAGCAACTTCGAATAAACCGCCCCAACTCGAGTAAAATAATACAACTGTATAAGAAATAAATTCTTATTTTAGTAATACTATACAGAAATAAATTAAACATAAATACAAAACAATACATTAATAAAATGTCATTTTTAACTGAAACCACAAAATTTGAGTCATATCAGGTACACCGTGTATTTCTTTGAAGTACCATCATATATTTCTATCCTATAGTGCATTAAAAACTTTGGGTCATCTAACAATATTACAGTTTGATAACCCAAAATTTTTACTACATTTGAGAATAAAAATAAAATTATATCATTATGAGTGAATCATCCTTGCTGAATGCATGATCATAGTACATGAGTGAATCATCCTTGTCGATGAAGTCATTTATTCCTAGAAAACATTAACCATTAGTGTAAAACTGTTAGAGTTTATTGATTGAACTAAAATAAATATTTACATATTAGTTTTTATAGGACATAATAAAATATATCTTTCCCTTTTACCATCATAGAGAGTAAAAACTCCATGATAAACCATTTACCTTATTTAATGGAAAAAACTTCAATGTGACCCATTATGTATTTTCATAAGACTCTAAACTCCATTATAAATTTTTTACCCCCTTTTGAAAGTATTAAACATCAGTATATCCCTTTATCACATCCAAATGACACTAAAATCTAGTGCATCCATTAAGTCTTCCTGGATTGTGATATAGATTAGTATATCCTTTTCAATATTATGGGTGATGATAAACTATAACATTATATCATCATTATTTTTCATCAAAATTTAAATATCCCTATTCTCATGTTTTTTTATTGAGAATGATGATGAGTATTTTATTAATGAGCTTGTGAACATGGATCATTTTACACAATGAACGTGAACATGCATAATGAATGTTACTTGTATAGATTTCATAAGCATTTGTGATATTATATCATTCATTCAATTGATGTTATAATATCCCAAATAATTACACCACCCACCAAAGTGAAACCATTATATTGTTATTTTCTAAAAATTCGTGATTTATTTGATAGAATTGTTTATTTATTTATTTTTTAGAGTTTTTGGATCAAGATACTAGATTATTTTTCGAAGTGGTATTCATTTGGATTTTTGGTGCTTCAAAATTTCATTTGAAGTGGGTTTTTTATTTTTGGGGATTTCTTTATAAAGTGGTTTCTTTTCATTTGATTCCATGTTTCCTTTGATGCAATTCCTCCTCAATGAACAAGATCTTTCAATACTAGTTTCCCTATAATAGTTATCTCATACACCTATTAGATTTAAGGTTTATTACACACATATTTATTCAAAAATTTGAGCTGGATTATATACCTATTTGATGATTGGATTTGTGTTGTATGACTCTTAAGTGACTATTCACTCCACTACCAAGACCCTTTATTTGTAGTATAAAGAAATTATGGGTAAGAAACTACTTCTATTTTGTTTTTTATTCATTTTGTTCTTAGTGAGGGGTTTCCTTCACAGTTCAATAATATCTAATAGTACTTTTAATGTTATAATATAAATTATAGCCTATAATAATTATTTTTAAAAAATAAGTTGTGTTTGTTTTGTTTTTGAAAAAATTCCTCCCCTTAAATTCCTGTATAAAACCACTTAAACAAGTTGTGTTTTTTTTTCAATAAGAACCCTAAAAAACTTATATAATGGATCTTATCTTAAGTGAAAAGTGTTGTGTACTCTTTTCAATAATGTTTCTCAAACACAACCATGGTATGATCCCCATTCTACTCCATTGCCCAATAATTTTATTGTTTCTAAGACAAATTTTTGTCTCCTCCTCTACCTTGATCTCTCCCACCTCCTTCTTCTCCACCTAGGTCTCCGAATATGCCTAAACCTATGAATATTCCTCCACCTCCACCTCCACATCTGAATTATCCTCCTCCTCCACCTCTTTCACTTCCCAACAATTTTATTATTTGCAAGTCAACGATTCTAAAAAAATTGATTTCCTCCATTATAATTCTCCTTGAGAAACAAATAAAAAATAATATATAATCATTTTGACACTAATTCTTCACACCCCAAATACATTTATATGGTCATAGCCCATAATAAATCACAAACATAGCAGGTAATCACCTAAATTTGTTTTTAGTAAACATTCTGATACCATGTATGCTGTCCACTCATCTCTAAACAAATTTAATTATTCTTTTGAGTATGAAGGTTGTCAGAAATATTGGTATTATTGAGAAAATATTGACAAAAAAATTATTAGGAAATATATTTAATGAAATTTTAATTACATTTTGAAATTACCTATTTTTGGATGATGGTCTTTTGATGGTTTATGATCTATCTCATAAATTTTCAAGCATAATATCCACAATCATTTCCATTATCTTGCTTCAGACACTAAAAACACATTTACCAAAATAATTAAATTGTTTTGAAATATGTTTTGATAGTTAAATATTTATATATATACCTTAATATGTTTCTATTTGTAGTAATCCACATGATTTTTATGTTCATAAACCAAATTCATTCCATGATTTAGCCTATATTTAGTGACCGCCCTATCATAACAAAATTCATGTTAAAACACAGACTAAAACATATAATTAGAATTTTATTTATAAAATATTGATTAAAGTGTATTAAAAATTCACAATAAAAATAATGTGTGGTGGGTTTTTTGGATATCCATGAATTGGATCCAAAAAATAAATATTCAGGGTATCCATATTGACAACAATTAGCATCCAGTGCTTCCTAAAAAAACAAATAAGCAATGAAAAAAATAAAAATATATTTTTTGTGATTAGATTGTATAGTTTTACTTTTTCATCGTAGACATTAAAAAGAGTCCGTCATAATTTATTTTTTTGATCAAACGCTTCGAGTACCTCATCTCTTTTATTCTCAATTTCTTCCTTATCCAAAGTAAGTTTTTCCATAGAAATGATATTGAGATTAATGAATCCAAACCGTTCTTTGCACGGTTTTCCCTTCATAAAATAGTAATATAAATACCTGTATAAAATATGAATAGTTATTAACTTTAATAAACATATTATCTCAATATTTTAATAGAAATATTATGAAAATGTACCTTATGTATGTATTCAAAACTAAGGCTCCCAACCATTAATGCTTAAGAATATCATTTATACTCTCGAGACCAACTACGCATATCATGGAAGTTCCATATATTTCTTTTTCATATGAAATGAAAGACATATTTTCTTCTTTAAATGTTGTATCTTCATGAATTTTTAATGATAATAAATTTTTATCTTGAACTAGAGGGTAGAGGGTACTCCTAGAAGGTCGCTTTGATTTCATGGTCGATTCACCATATTGTCTTGATCCACCCTTCCATTTACCCATTAGTTTATCCATATATAATATCATAACTCACTTCAGAACTTTTTTCATCAATTGTTATAGGGTTTTCATATGATTTTGTAAAGACATACCTCATGTATCTTTATAAGATTATATTTTCATGCTATGAAAGTTCCAATAGCATCATTGACCATTTTAATATTCATATCATCAAGTGGAATAGGCAACTCAACAGTCATATCATGTGCTACCTCAATCCCCACTATCATGCGATATTTTAGGACTTATTTATATAATATCATGTCTATCAGGATATTATACACCGTACCCCTCATAATAAGGCAATGCGTGGGTGTTGATAGTTATAAACCATATACAACTATACCCTACTGAATTTTAATAATACAAAGTTATCAAAAGTTATTTGATTCACACTTAGGAGAAAGAGTAATGAAAGAATTGATTACCTCGGGCAAGGTATGCGGTTGAGGGGAATGACTAGACTCAAAGCTAGCGGGGTCATTTGGTATATTTGTGGATCTTTGTTCCACTGCCAGTTCTCTTTGATCCTTTCTCATACATTGGTCTACCAAAACAGACTGAAAAATAATATATTTCAAAGCATCTATTTGTGCTTGCAATCATTTAAACATCTTATATGTATCATTATGTGGTTTTAACTTCATGAAATATGTTCTATGAGATACTCCAAAACCTAATCCTCTAACATGATCATATTTTTCTGGCCTCTTAAAAGCTACTGGATGTAGTTTTTCTTCTGGTACGGTTACTACCAATTCTTTTGTCTAAACCATATAAAAAAATATAAACATAAATAGATATTTTTATTTAACAATGTTTTAAAAAATAAAAAATTACTATTATGTCAGACTTACAAATGTTTCCCATACTAATTTTGTGTTTTTATCAACTAGTTTACCCTTCTTATTTATGCGATCCTACTTCCATAGCACATGATGTGGGATGAAAGTGGCTTCAGATTTTCATTAATCAATCTGTATATAAAAAAGGAATATATGTTGTTTCATATCACATAAAAATTTTATTCTTGATTTAAAATACATACCAATTTATTCTTTAGTGAAGCATACCCCATCCCTTCTTTATGATAGGGGTATATTGGTTTTGATGCACATTCTTTATTTTCATCACTCTTTTTATGTTTTGTAAATTAACAATTTTGAGTCAAATTAGATAAAATGAATAATTTCAAATAATATATTATCAACTAAAATGCACCTAAAATGGTTTTTCATTATAATGAATGATGAAAGTATTCCATGTTTCCTGCCTTATACTATATTCATAACTAATTGGCAGGTGGGGATTTACTTTCCCCTAAGCATATCTAAGATGTAACTTGGTAAGAAGAGTCTAGAAGCCTCCATGTGATTTTATAATGGTCATTAAGAAAAATTTCTTATGGAAATCATCTAAAATCAATGGACTCTTCAAGGAATAATGAAAAATAAATTAACATTTCATTATATAAATTTTCATTAAAATAGAGAAAGTATATCATAACATTACCATTATATCTTTATAAAGGTTTACCTTCATTATAGGATGGATGTGGCTCCATGAATCAATATAAATCAATATATTCATCCTCATTGTGACCCCAACACAACTAATGAATATTGACTTATTGGGGTCAACAGGTTGTCCGTGTTGATTCCAACCAACCTGAAATTTTATAACCTTACTTATTTCCTTGATAATTTTATTCAACACTATGATACTGAGTAATTATTGTTTTTTTCATCAACATGAGGTTGATCCCCTAATAATTATGTAGTCTTATCATCAACAGTCTGTTCTTCCTTAGGATTGGTAACATCATCATGTGAAGAATACATTGTCTACATGAGTAGTCAAACATTTAATTTGTCTTGAATAACAACCACACAAACACAATAAAAGGATTTGATAAGGGTCATATGCATTCTCCATTGAAAACTTGATGAAATATTTAACTCCATATTTACACACTTTTGTTAAATGATTAGTGAGAATCTATTTTGAAGTAAATGGGTAATTGAATTTAAGAAAATAATTACTCCAATGTGGTAGGGGTTATCCTCTAAATTCATGCAAAGGTAAAAATTATATACAACTATTATCCTCATCACCTTCATCTCCTAAATAGTTATTATTTCATTTTTTTGATTGAGACTCATCCTCTATATCTTCTGGACACGAACCTATGTTTTTTGGGATACTATGAGCAATAGTCATCCCATATCGAGTATCAGTGATCATTTTGGATGAATACTGCTCATAGTATTTCAAGAAACATAGAAGATATGGGGGATGAGTCTCAAGAAACAAAATGAAATAATAACTGTTTGGGAGATGAAGCTGGTAAGGATGAAATTTTTCTCCTTAAAACTTTTTAAATTAGTAAATCTTAATTTAAAGTTTAAAATATCATATCAAAATGATAAAAGGTCCCTGACACTATCATGAGAACATCAAATCATCTCCACTGAGGTTCACCAACTCTAATATATGTTACTAGTTTTTTTCACTCACCTGTATCTTAAATATAAGAGTTATATGTCCATTGAGGTTCATGTATAGGGTGTGAGTATAAAAATAAACATATAAATACCAATATCCCCCCTAAAATATACAACAATGCATATATTTGAGTATATGTTCAAAGTATTAATACTCAAAATACACATGTAAGTTAATTCATTATGAGCAAACAATTACACTATGAAAATCAAATTTACCCACTTCATTTCATACCAGTTAATTATAATAATCATACTGTAAGTATATACAATGGTTTTCCCCTAACATTCAAATCATTTCACTAATAAGAGATTAGAATTTGAATAATAGGAGCAAAAATTATTTATCTCCCTGTGGAAAAAACCACTTCACAAGTACCATGATATTTTACCTCAGACCCCTAGTATCCAAGACTATCCCTTAGGGATAACCATCACATGGACTTATTTCATCCCAATCATGAACTGGGTAAAACATAACTATTTTTATTAGGAAGTTCATTTGAAATATGGGGATGTCTTAACACAATTGGTTACCTTAGTAAAGAACCACACAATGGGTGCCATAATACATTAGTTAAACCTAACTTATGAAAAACCATAAATAAGAACAAAAAACAACACAAATGTCACATAACCCTCACCCTATCCCTCGATGAATCACTAATATGTATATATTAGATCACATTCTAACATACCATACCTAGCCCTTACATAATACCCATCATATTCTAATATAAAATACTCAAATATCATCTATGTTAGACATTGATCATCTTTATTAATGATCACTCGTTAGATAATCTCATAGTCTGTAGGCCATAATTCATCACTCACACACCTCAAATATAAAGATAAAAAATTTATAAGATCAAATAATCCATCATACCTTTTATAGGATATCCCAATAGGTTTTAAGGTACTACAATTGATTTTATACCACATATATAATCACTACTAAGGTGATAATATAATCCCTATTAGCACATCACTACCCTAAGAAAAACATTTATAGGAAAATTCATACACTGTTCTACCCTTATAGGACACTTCCATTATCTATGATTACCCTTATGGACCTCTTAGTATATCACTACCAAATAATGTTTTTTCATGAGATTAAGTGTGTTGATATGGAAACCACATCACACATGTTGTTCACATTATATATTTATGATTGGTTTATTGTGTTAATTCTATTAAACATGTTTACTTGTTTTAAAATTATTTATTATATGAAATTAAAGTTTGGACTTTTTTTCTTTAATTATTTACATTCTTTCATTTAAATAAGTTTATGATTAGAAATTATATAAGCTCCAAATAAATTTAAGATCCATAAAGGAATGTATATATAATATGATTGGTCTAGAAAATTGGATCTACCCAGATTGGAAACCACAATTTGGTCCATATGTGGTTTCCAGTCCATACATATTAGGTGTAACTACAAAAGTGGGAACCGAATCAAACTATTGGTATTAGTTTTCTATATTCCAATTAGACTAGGATCCTTCCCTTGAAATTTCCTAGTCTGGATCATTCAAGGGAATGTGATATGATTTAATTAACAACCTAATACCATATCCAATAAATTACCTAGGTTTTGATTTATAAATTCATTAATAAAACCATAAATTTTCTATAACCTAGATACAATGGGTTTTCAATATCACCATATAAGTGTGTGATCATTGGTGTCTTCTCAACTTCCATTGCTTTAATATGAAAAATAATATCTTCAATTTGATCAAACTTATCAAACCAATAATATTCACCACTAATAGATCTTGGAATCTACCCAATTTCACAATGCCAAATCCAAGGAATGTAACATGTATTAAAACCATAAAAAATTAAATGATATTTAATCTATCTACTTTGCAACTCTATCATATTTAAACATTTCTAACAAAGATATAAAAATAAGTTATTTTTAGAACATTCTACTTTGAAAATTCTAAATAATAATCAACCATTTCATGATATTCATCGCTTGTTCATAGTGTTTTAATCCAACAATGATTCATTATCACCTATAATAAATTTCAAGTACTAAATATTTTTTTTGAAAAATTAAATTCAAATTTACCTTTATAAATAAAAATACAATCAATGAAATGAAAAATATTTCACAAATAAAATAAAGTCAACATATTTCAAAAAAAAAGTTTCACATTAGACTAATTAAATTATATCCCATTAAATAAAATAAAATAAAAAATAATAATATTATTGTTGATTTTAAAAGGTTGACCATAAATAAAACTCAAATTTTATTTATTTTAAAAATATATAAATAAATATAAATTATAAAATAACATTAGGAATAATATATTAGTGATGAAAACAATATCTATAGTGATAAGGATCTAAAAGAAGGCATATGATTTCATACATCACATTGAAAATGAAAATGTCACTTTGTGTAATAAATACGAAGTGATATATACTATGAAAATGATTAAATAGGGAGATAATTTGATTTTTTTAATTATATTCAAAATAAATTGTAATCTTCTTCTCTTTATCATATAATTTTAGAATGATCAATATTAGTGCACTCTATGACTAGATATGATTTAGAAAATAAAATTAGGGAAGTGATGGTGTTTTTTTATGAAATAGTTATAGTACCTAATGAGGGTTAAGTTGAAAAATTTCTAGAGGAATTGTATATAAATATTAGACTATAGATTGGAAAATAAATTGGGGATAACTCTAAAAAACTCTTATACTATTATTGTGTTATTCAAACTAAATTATAAACTAACTTCCCCTATACTAAAATTACACAATTAACACAATCAAAACTTTCCCAGGATGATCATTTAAATATATATTATCAATACTCCATAATAAAACTCTATAATCCATTATAACTTAAAAACACCAATTCAAAATGAAAGAAAACAATATTCATTAATCATATAAACACTCATTTGGTAAATTAAAAATACCTTATATGCTATAAAAAGAATAATAAGTAAATTAAACATACTTTAAATGTTGTGAGCATTAGAAGATTTACAAGATGTCCATTCTTAAAACAATCATTCCTCAAATATAACACCAGTTACATAATCATTCAAGAAAATTAAACATACCTTAGTTGTTTGTGTACTCATTAAATAATCATTCAGTCAAAGATATCACCAACTAAACATACCTTAGACACCCATTTATAAGTAAATCAATAGGGTCTATAACACCCATTCATCAAATAATCATACAAGAAAACTATAATCCCGAAACAAAAATTTATCATATAAAACAGACCTTGGATGTGTGAAAAAATAGAACTATGACTAAAAACCATAGAGAACTATCAAAGAGAAGCAATAATAGAAGATAAAGAAAAATGGGAAGTTGATGATGATAGTGGTGATGGTGAAAGCGATTGCACAAACAATGGAAAGAGCCATGAATGAAGGTGGCGATAAGAATGGAAACAATGAGGAAGAATGAGAGAGACCAATCATGAATAGAGTTATGGGAGAAGAGAAGTAGGGTTTGTCATGGTTGAGAACACCGTAATAATGCAAACTACAGAACCCAAATAAGAAATCAACCAGTGAGGAGGAGAAAATAGCATAACTTGGATTTTAGTATTGATTCGTTTGAGAGAACGTAGATGGGGAGTGCCGACATCAGGGGAGTTCTGCAAAAGCTTGAGAATCATGATTGAATTAGTCGTAGTTAGGGTTCTTTTTAATAGATTGAGGAGACCTTTATCAGTACTTCCAAAAAATCACTAATAAAGACACCTTTTATCAGCACTAAATTAATAAACGATGATAAAAGATATCTTTATCAATGCTTTTTTGGCACTGATAAAAGACATATTTATGAGCACTAAAGGTTTAGTGCTAATAAAATATTTATAATTATAACTATAAATAATTTTTTTGTAAATATATTTATATAATTATATATTTATTTGTTATAATTTTATAATTATTTAAATATATAATTATTTATTTATAATTAAATAAATATTTTTTTTAAAAAATTATACATTTTTATTTATAATTATAAATATATAAATTTATAAACATAGTAAATACATATCTATAAATATATTTATAAATAAATATATTTGTAAATATATATATAATTATTTATTTATAATTATAAATATATTTATATCATTATATATATAAAATTATATATATATATATATATTAAATAAATATACATAAATATAACTATAGTAAATATATTCATTATTTAAATATATTTATTATAATTTTATAATTATTTAAATATTTAATTATTTATTTATAAATATATAAATAATTTTAAAAAAAATAATATTTATATATTTATATCATTATATATATATAATAAATATCAACAGAAATATAAATATAAACATAAACATAAAAATAAAAATAAAAATAAAAATAAAAATAAATATAAATATAAATATAAATATAAATATAAATATAAATATAAATATAAATACAAATATAAATATAAATATAAATATAAATATAAATATAAATATAAATATAAATATAAATATAAATATAAATATAAATATAGATATAAATATAAATATAAATATAAATATAAATAAAAATATAATTAAAAATATAAATAAAAAAATAAATATAGTAAATATATTCATTATTTAAATAAATTTATTATAAATTTATAATCATTTAAATATATATAATTAATTATAATTAATTATATAAATACTTTTTTTAAAAATAGTATTTATTTATTTATAATTATAAATATATAAATTTATAAATATAGTAAATATACATTTATAAATATACTTATTTATAAATATTTATTTACAAATATATTTTTAACATTATTAATTAATACATAATATTAAATGCATGAATCTTAAAAATGAGTGAAATTGAGTAAATAAAAATGAGTACACTTTAAAAATATTGAAAAAATGTATAAGTTTTATTAATTAAATATAAATTATAAAAAATATGGATATATATTAAAGTAAAGATAAATACATATTGAAAATACTAAAACATAGTAAATAAATAAATATAAATAAATAATAGAAAATGATTAAATTCAAAATAAAACAATAAAAAATAGAAAATAAAAAATATTAAAAGTGAATAAATAATACCTAATTGTAATAATATTAAAAATAAATAAATAAAATTTACCGATTAAAAACATAATATATTAAATATATCATGTTATAATAAAATTATAATAAAAATACTAAAATTTGAATAAATTACATAAATATTAGGTGTATGTGTTTCTATATAAGATTTTATTTATTGCGTAAATATTTGTGTGTGTGCACGTTGTATATAAAAATGTATTAATTACGTATATGTATGTGAAATAAATTAACACATGTTTAATATATATTAAATTGAAAATTCAAACAACATTCAATTATGTCCATTACTCAATAAAATTAATCAGTATTTTTAATTAATATTATTTTTTAATTATAAACCACTTTTCACTAAATATATGACTTATTTAATGTAAGCATAAATATTTTGTATTATATAAATCAAAATTTTGAAAATATTACACACACACACACACACACACACACATATATATATAGAAATATATATGAATATATTTCTATATTAAATGTATTAATGAATTTATTTTCATAAAAACCATTAAAAATGAATAAGAAATTAACGTGTTTTTAATTATTAAATTTTATTAATTTTCTATATTTATATTTAATATATACTATTTTTACTATTTATAATTAGTATATATATATATATATATATTAAATTTATTCATTTTTATTAATAATTGTTTCATTAATAATTTTTGTTAATAATTTATTAATTTATTAATTTTTGTTTAATTATTACAATTTATTCATTTTTAATTTTTTATTTAATTATTACAATTTATTAATTTTATATATCTATATTTAACATATACTATTTATTAGTATTTATAATATATTAAATTTATTCATTTTTATTAATAATTATTTAATCAATAAAATGTTTAATATTTTTCTTAATTTACTCATTTTTAATTTTTATTTGTCTAATTATTTCATTTTATTCATTTTACATATCTATATATTTAATATATACTATTTATTAATATTTATAATTTATATATATGTATATTAAATTTATTCATTTTTATCAATAATTATTTAATTAATAAAATTGTTAATATTTTTTAATTAACTCATTTTTAATTTTCATTTGTTTAATTATTTCATTTTATTTGGGAAATTTATTAGTGCTACAAAAAAATATTGATAAAGGGCACTTTTATTAGCTCTTTTTGCTAGTGCTGATAATGGCTAGTGTTGTTAAAGGTCTGTTTTGTAGTAGTGGACTTTTTCCACTATGTTATATTATCTTGGTAGTGAGCCTTGTCTTATGATTATGATGTCATGTTTTATATTGTTTCCACATTCTTATGATGCCATAATTTTATGTTTCCTACTTATTTATACAAGAAGCCTTATGTTATGACTCATAAATTATGATCAATGTTTTATTAGGTATGATTTACTTATGATGTTTTATTTAAACCTTGATTACTCTCTCATACCTGTATGTTTTTTAATGATCACTTATAATCTTCGATTATTATCACTTATGTTTACCCTTTCTAAGAAATTTAGCCCACCATTCTTATGTTTACATTTTCCTAGGTTATAAATATGGGTATTATGTATGAAATGTCTAGATATGTATTATGTGTGGATAATTTTGTTGAAGATATTGAAGACTTATGGTAAAATAAGAATTCCTTGGTTTAGTGGAAAAAATTTCCATTTTAGGGGAAAGATATATGTTTTGTTAGTTAAAGGTTTTTCCTTAATTCTCTAAAATTATAAACCTAAAAAGGACATGGGTATATAAGTGACTCAACATTTTTATTGATATTGTAATTATATATGTTTAAGTCTGGGTTGCTTCAGTTGGTTTCAAAGATAGTAAGTAAAGAATATGTTTTAACCACTGTATCTGAGGGTGCAAGTCTGGGGCATCTCAATTGGTATAAAATAAAAGATTAGACATCTTAAGAGGTTAGGATGTTATCAGATGAGATTAATTAACGAGTTGTGGATAACATCACGAGTAAATTTTTTTAAGGATGATCATAAGCATAAAGGTATAAATGCATATTTTGAGGTATTATGTTATTGGATATTAAAGAGATTAATGATATTTTGGGATATATTTATTAGGTTTTATGAAGAATATATGTTTGAGGTATAGATAGCCCTTAGGGTTGGTATGTGATCTTATGTTAAGGTAATTATACTTAATTAGTAAAAATGGTTAATTGATTTTTGGAATGAAAGATGAGATAACCTTGTAGATTTAAATGTAATTTGATGTTAAGGAAATTCAGGTTATTTTGGGGAAACATTAATACATTTTTGGTATTATATATGATTAAGGTACATTAATTGATATGTGATTTTATATTGTTTGAGGATAAAAGGGTAATTTTATTTTTTGGAGCATAGGTTTCCATGAATTTTAGGTTTAGAATATAATAAGAAAGTTCTCTATAATTTTGGGTTAATTGTTTTATGGATTAAAAGACTCATAGTTTGAACTTATAGTTGAACTAAATGTATCATGGGTTAAAATAAAGGTTTCAAAGTATACTACATTTATGATTGATTTTTTTATTAATATGATTATCAATTATTATCATAACCATTTTGGTTTTAGTATTTGGTTGTGTACAAGATCATGAAAATGAAGACGGGGAAGGAATGTCTCTATAAACTCTTAAGTCTTATAGCCAAATAAGGAAGTATATTTGACACAAATGGCTGTGAAAAATGAAAATATAAATACAATCCTATAATGAGAGAAAAATGAGTTTTTTAGTCTTACCAAAGATAATGAGGTTAGTTTCTCATTTGAATTTATATCATGAGTTATAACCACATTAATAACACCCTATTATATTTTCATTGATGAGATAAATTAAAATTATGAGGATGTAATTTATTTAAGGGGGTAGAATGTAACACCCTGAGATTTTAGTATGTGTTTTCATTTAAACAAAAACTACATAAATAACTTATTTCACATGAAAAATGAAAATAAAATTGAAGCATGTTGTATTTTATTACAATGCAACATGAACATTAATACATTATGAGAATATACTTGGAAACATCATTATGAAAATTATAATAATAGTAAAACCAAAAATAATTAAAATGATAATAATTAATTAAAATGATTTATTATAAAAATGTGTATTTTAATTATTATTATTATTATTATTTTAAATAATAATTTAATGAGTAATAATAATAATGAATTAAAGAAATTTAATTTTTATAATATAAATAATTAAATTTAACGGGATGTGATTAAAACTGTTTAATTTTAAAAAAGATATTTTTCAATGAAATATTTATAAAAGTGTTATTTAATTCTATATTAAATAAAACTGATTGGTTTTATAGGATTATTCTAATAAAATGATTTAATATGAAATCAAATTACACTTTTTAAGTAGAAATTAATATAAAATAATATTAATAACACTTGATGTTTAAAAAGTCAATTTGAGTACTAAAAGTTTTCATTAAATTTTATGTTTTAATTTAAAAGTTAAATTGATAAATTTTAGATTTTAAATATAATGAAAGTAACTTAGTTTTTGGATTAAAAACCATGAAAATTATCTCAGGATGTTTTTTTTTTGAAATGGTTGATATTTTGGTCAATAGTATAAAATAATTTTTTTAAAATACAGAAACTTTTATATAATAATCATGATATAAAAATGTATTAAAAATTTATAAATCATTTTTCTCAATAAAATATGTATTTAATGAGTAAAATAAAAAATAAAAAGTAATATTTTGAATTTATGAACCTATGATTGACATTTTGGAAACCAAGATATATTTTATTATAATAAAAAACCATTTTTGTCCTTTTATTTAATTAAGTATTCACAAGATTCAATTTGATTTTGGGTTGGTTGGAAATATAAATAACCCTCCTATATTTAATCATAAATTAATAAATATTATTGGCATTAATGATATTCATGATATTTGGCCTAAATAAGTGTTTTTATGCTTGAATATATTATATATACTACATATATATATATATAAATCTATTTAGAAAAAAAATTAACTCACCCATTGCTGCGCAACCCCAACCCCTAGTTATTTGTTTTACAACCTGAATATTATATATATATAAATCCATTTAGAAAAAAATAACACACCCACCCATGGTTGCACACCCCTCATTAATTTTCTTTTCATAACTTGAACATATTATTATGAATGTTATTTATTACGATGATTGATATTTATTTAGACTTTGAAGTCACTGCAGATTTGTTTTTTTAATAAAACATTTTCAAATAAATTATTTCAAATATTTTTTTGAATTGGTCTATATTCTATATTTTTACTAAATTAAATAAAAATATTTTAATTATAATAGTCATGTGACATTAGGGTTGAGGGTTATTGTGAAATGAATGATGTGATCAATTTTTAAAACATGTTAAATGACTGAGAATTAAATGAAAATCATTTCAACTGTAAAATGATAGTAAAAAAAGAAAAATAAAATAGACATTTTAAAAAATATATTAAATGTTTAGAAAAAGAAATTTAAAAAATATGTTTAAAAGAAAAATGTTTTAAAAAATGAGGTTAATTTTTTTTAAAAATCATTTTAAAAATGAGTTAAATAAAAGTTTAATTTTTTTAAAATAAAAGTTTTAAAATAAAATTTTTAAATAAATTTTATAAAAATGTTTTAAAAACATTTTAAAAAAAACATTTTAAAACAAGTTTTTTTAAAACAAAAGTTAAAAAAACATTTAAAAAAATGTTTGAAAAAATGTTTTAAATGAAAAAAAATGTTAAAAAAAATATTGAAAAAAAATATTTTTAAAAAACATTTTACAAAACTTATAAAAAAAATTTAAAAAACGTTTTTAACTCATTTTATATTTTATTTTAAAAATAATAAAAGCCCACAAGGGTCAGCCTATGGCTCGACCTAAAAATCCCAGCCCGTGGCCTGACTTGAAAATCTTAGCCTAGTTCGACATTTTGGGATGGTTTGTGGCTGGGCTCAAGCTGCCTCATGGGGTTGTTTCGGTTGGACCGATCTAGCCTGAATAGTGGTTCACGACTCAGTTTTTTAGAGGGAAAGCTGGGCCGGGCCCGTTCCGGTTTGGGCTGGGACAGGCTGAAATTACACCCTTACATATCCCATGCAATAAAAATTAGAAATCCTGACATGAATCTTATGAATGATCCTATATAGAAGAGGTTATCATGAAATAAGTCCATCCTCACTTTGAAAAGCTCATGCGAGTAGAATGGTCAGACCAGGAATAAGAAAGGACAATTTTGTTACCCATGTATATTTGATTGATCACATATCATGCCTATGACGATGCACTGATCAGTGACCTTGTTCCTTATTTCCTTCATGGGTATAGATACTACCTTCACAAACAACACCCTAACCCAAGATAATGTCTTCATCCATTAATCATTTCGAAAAATCTACTACAACCCCTATGGGCCTCAGAATGACCTTGCCCGCCTGATACCTTCAGCGTTGGGTGGAAAATTCAATGGTCCAGAAATACCACTGACATGGTATGATCCCAACCCTTGAGCCTGCTCATGAGGGTCTCTAATTACTGAAACTGATGAGTCCACATCATCCAAATAAAGCTATAGTAAAGCCAATGGCACTCGTTGCCACTGCCAACCTCTTTGATAACTTATCCCTGGAGTGCAACAATAACCACCTTCAGTATCTAATGAAGGTGGAGCAAGGATTAAACTATGGATCCATTTTAGTTTAGGGTCCTCTATAGAGGGATCCTATCAACATCTATCACCGGTGACATCCCACCGATTTCCTTTAGTTGTCTGCTGAGGGTACCACTCGACACACTACCACCTATGATACCCATATATGAGCAACAAGGTAGACACATAGGAAACATAAGATTATGGATAATTGTGAGTGAGATCATATCACCACTCCCATTGATGATGTCTTCCAGTATATCCCAATAGTAACCAGTGAGTATACTCATATCCCTACTCACTCAGAACAAGTCTACGAGCATATTACCACAAAAATCATGGGGGAGGCGCATATCCCTACCCCCATGCATGAAGTCCACTAGCATATTCTGGTGGCACACAGAGGATAGAAGTGGACTCATATCCCCACTTCAATCGAAGATATATATCAGTATATATTGAAGAAAGAAAATTTGTAGGCTTACATTTTTATACACACTTTGTTAAAGTGTCATTACATCTTAGCAACAACTGAATAACTCCTCTGGCATATTCTGATACTGGTACAGATATAGGGACATGTGCATATTCATATCCCTATAGATAAGGTAGCACAACAATTTGATCAATATGAGCAAGTGGTTTCGATAGAGAAATAACACATTCTTGCTCCCATACAGGAGGATTATCGACATATTCTGGTAAACGATGAGGTGTTAGACCAGACTCATACTCCCATTCCAACTGAGGATCACCAAGTGAGAGAGGCACATTACTCAGGATATGGGAACATTCCTTTCAAAAAAGACTGGCGACATATTCCAAAGCCCTAGGATCAAGATCATATCCCTGTTTTGGTTGGGTCTCACTAAGTGAGAATGACACATGCCTCAGGATAGGCTCATATTCCTGTTGAAAAAGACCAGTGACATACTCCAAAGGCTCAGGATCAGGATGATATCCCCATTATTACTGAGGCTCACTAGGTTAGAGTAGCACATGCCTCAGGATAGGCTCATATTCATGTCAATGAATCCACCTATCATATTCCAGTAGATCAAGGAATCCAAACTCATTTTCCTACTTCTTCCACCTTTCAAGGCTATACAGGAGGAGTCTCATATCCCTTCTCCCATTCTAGAGGTCTATTGGAATATTCTGATGGGGAATTCATATTTATACCGAGGTTATATTCTCGTTCCAACCAGGTCTCATCAAGTTAGAGAAACACATTCCTCGAGACAAGCTTATATCCTTATAAAAAAATACCAAAAACACACTCCAAAGGCTTGGGATCGGGCTCATATCCCCATTCTGACTGAGGCTCGCAAAGTGAGAGTGGCACATACCTTGGGACAGACTCATATCCCTACTAATAATTAAGTATCTGATTGGAATATTCCAATATCTTATCAGTAGTGGGCTCATATTACCACAACACGTGGTGGTTATCAATATATTCTGACAACCGTCATACACCAGGCTCATATCCCTGCACAATTTTATAAGGTAGGTTGACATATTTTGTCCACAATGTAGAATTAGGTTTATATTACTAATATTCTCAATGATAGTGTCTTTGGGGTTGTTCGAGACACATTATCAACACCCAAGGGTTTTTCAACTCTTTATCTGAAGTAAAAGGAAATCATTATTGTGATATTACTCCTCATGGTAGTGTAGAGATAGATCATAGGGACTCTACTCCTAGCATCTGTCATGCTCAACATCCTCACAGTGATACCTCCCATAGATAATGAAATATTCCCCTTTCACAGACACCTCTATATATAGAGGTTATCAAAACTTAGACACCATTATATAGAGTGGAACTCGAAACATCTGGGTCAACCACATATACTTCCCCATCAAATTCCAGTAACACTCCACTTTGGCTAGCAGAAAACCCCGAGAAGCACCTTCTATGGTCTTAACAAATAAATATGTATAAGTATGATGAGGAGGAGGTCAACATTGAAATATAGATAGAGTTATCCAGAAACAACCTCCCCACCATATTCTGGCCCCTTGACACTTCTGACAATGAGATCCCAGATTAGCTAGAGAAGGAGTACATTCCTTATATATGCCAAAATATGGGTGCTACTCACCAGTGATTGAAGGATAAACACCTCCTTAACCCAAGATATGAGGGTCGCCTTCAAACCATCAAGACAATCTTTTATCATCTAGACCTGGATACTATCTCCAAGGATTGGGACCCAAAATTGGAAAAGCACAACACAAATTTACAACACGATTTCCACTATTTCATCAAAACTCTTCAGAAACTAATCATTGAATCCTCTTCATGCATCCATATTCAAGGATGGGTAAAGTATAGATAATTACACTTCACTATGCCCCTAGAATAGTCTGGACCCTTAGATATGACATATAATAATGTCATAGCCTCTGACTAAATCAGGGGACTGGGTAATGTACGATCCAATTGGTCACTAAAAAAATCCCCCCAATTCAATGGTGTAAAAAAAAAAATCATGAATGGAGGAAGAGGGTAGCCAAAATATCTTTTAACTAGGCCCCTCTAAGTGAAGGGAACACATTTCAAATATGGCAGCTGAGGTTTCAATCAAATAGACAAATTCCTATAAAGAATGGATCCCATCATGGGCTTCCATTTCACCCAAATCCTACATGAGAACAACTGCACCACATCGAACACGACGTAATGGAAGCTACCATAATAGCCATCCAGGAGAGAAACCAATCCACTGGGCTGGGGGAATATCTACCACTTCCTCTACCTCATGGATCGTCAATTCCTAAGAGGATTCCAGACATATCAGTAATACCCACAAACAAACCCCAACCCAAAGGGATAAGGGGATTTTTATCTCAATCACCATAACTAGGTTCATCATCCCTTGAGAGGGTCCTAGGGAAATCAATGGTGGTTCTAGATCAACCCCATCCCACTAGGTTGGGGGAATTTATATCTCAATGCCCATCCTAGGAATCATTAAATCCTAGAATGGAACCATTTTATCCTCAATAACAAGATCAATCAATTCCAATTGTGGCCCCAGATAGTCTCAAACCCATAGAAATGGGGTCATTTTTATCATCCTCATCATCACCATAGAGAGAATCATCCTTCTCTAGGTTGGGAGGTAAATATAGATGGTTAGAATCCCATATGTTCCTCCTACCATAAGACAAAACTCTACTATTCAGGGACCATTCAACAATCACAACCATAAACCCCATCAAGGTCACTACTCACAGGGTGATATGGGAGGAACGTATGATGAAGACAATCAAACCCCATTGAGGTCACAATCTAAAAAGTTCCAACATGTCTAAGTCTTTGAGAAATTACCCTAATATAGGAAGTATATAATCATCATGTTGTGTTGAGAGTAATGGGACAACTTTGATTTTTCAATACACCTATGTGAATGTCATCACCATCAACACAACTGATAATGTGAATTATGGAGAAAATGAAAATGGACGCAATGCAGAAAATGTACCCTGAGAGGAGGATCTAGATGCACCCACTAAGGATTCATGTACCCAGAACCATAGGAGGATAGAAAATTTGGAACCTCTAAATATTGAGCTGCCACCTCTATGAAGAATCACTGCCAAATATAAAGGTAATGGTGTGAATACATCCCAATAACCACCTAGAATAATTCCTATTCCTTATATAGAGGAATAGCTGGTACAATATGAGAATGATATACAAAATCCTAGACAACTCAACAAGGATATACTCAGGGGAAACATTCTCGCTGGGTATCATTTTTAGGAAGAGATGAATATTTTCCCTCCCAAGGCTGATCTACAAGAAGGAGTGACATTTTATCATTAGAAAAACTCCAGATCTAGGAATATGGACTACATAAATGAGTAATTTGAAAATGATCATGACTTCCCCCCATTTTGGAGACAACATCTCCATTTCTAGGGTGATTATTCAGTGTTTGTATAAATTGAGAATCAGTGGGAGAGAAAAGAGAGGACACCTTATCAAACCACACCCACTCCATGTAGACGAGAGGTGGATCAAATATTAGTACCTATGGAATTGGTTAACACCACCGAGTCCCTAGATACTCAAATAAAATCCATATAAGGGATAAGTGAACCTTTAAAGCCTAAGAAAAATCCATATCCTGAATGGGTGGAATAAAATTTTCCCCCACCCAATTTTGTAAATTCTAACTTCTCCATATTTGATGACACAAGAGACCCACAACAATATCTCACACACTTCATGTCCTGATGCGGTTTGATGATAGTCCCTTGAGATTAGCAGGAAGCGATAAATATGAGGTGTTTTTGTACAAACTCTAATAGGTCCAACCTTTTTTTGGTACAACATCCTTTCAATAAGATATGTGTAAGGATGTAAATACCTTATCCGTCAATTACATTACTAGTTCATCTCCATACCGTGGAAGATGGAAATTGTTAACCCGATGAACTTCAAGCAACATGAAAATGAGCGAGTGTATGAATTTATATCCAGATGGAAAGGTTTAACCTATTCATTCAGAATCCCTCTCTCACAGGAGAAATTTATGGAGCTCTATACTGAAAATATCTAGGATGAGTTACATATGCCTCTGATTCCAATGAAATATCTAGGCATATTTTATGAGTTTTCAGAAATGACCCAAAATTTGGAATATTCCATTTAGAAGACCTGAGATAAGTCTTGACTGATGCCTTCGAAATAGGGAAAAGGATCAGCAATGTAAAAAATGCTGCTGTTACCATAAAACTAGAAGTATTTCACATTCTAGAACCTAGGTAAGTCCTGAACCATCCAACGCCTCCTATCGAGTGATAGTAACAAAAAAATCTCCCTCGGTCAAAATAAAAAAGAGATTAGGGTTACCTGATATTTTAGGAATGGATCAATAAATCACACTCCTTAAAAAATGAACAAGTCCCTAGATATTTTCTTATAGCCATGGATAATAAATTTCTCAAGATTCCATATCCCTAGAAGCTCAATGAGTTCAACCTCATCAACCATCCCGACTAATACCATTTCCATAGAAGGTTAGGTCACAACATACAAGATTTATTCATATTTAAATATGTCCTTAAAAACGTGTATGATTCCAAAAAAATGATGTAAGATAACTCATCATAGTAGGTGGAATGCATAACCATTGTCCAGTAAGAAGAAAAAAGTGACTGAAAAAAAAATTCTGTGTAGGTGTGGACAGAAGTTTAATAATTGGATGACTCGAAAGACAATTGGTCAAGCTCATGCTATCCTAAGAGAACAAATTTTTATACCCATAATGATTCCATCACCTAGGGAGGAGGCATTGAATATTCCTCCAAAATGTGAATGCAACCATTGGAAATAGGAATAAATAGAAGAGGAAGAGTCATATTTAGCTTCGACACAAGATCTGACCCTTGTAGATTTCTTCCCTACAATATCTGAAGCATGGACATTGACCCACCAAACAGAACTCTCATCAGATGAAGATATCATATTTGGTTTTTTTAACATGATACACTTGAAATAACCCTTATTTGATGATGAATATGCCTTAGAGTATGAGTTCCCTGTACTTAATTGGGGAGATGGAGGTTAAAGGTGTATGAGCCAAGGATACAGAGGACATCACAGGAGTGGTCGAACCCAATACATCGATCACATCCTCATAGAGGACATATATGTAGCCAATACCTAGTAAAAACACCCCATAAAGACCAAAAAAGACATGGAGATATCCCAAAATCCTTCAGTAGTTTTTCGTGCCCAATCATCTTACATGACCACCTAGCGGGGATACGATTATATGATCAACCTAGAAAATGGGGAAGGTGTGTACGAACCATGCTACTAGAAGAAGATGCTCCCTTAAACTCTTCACAAACACTAGGACCATCCACCTCAAATTACTCAACTCTTGAGTTGTATAATAAGAATCATCCCCACATTGGGAAGCACTAACCTATGGAACAAAAGTATGACATTATGAAATAGATGGTGGATGCCCTAGACAAACCGTCAATCCTAGATGTGCTCCATATTTCTAAATAACTCAAAGATAAATTTGTTGAAGACCTCCAGATCCTATATAATTTAAAGAAAAAATTCACTACAACTGATATTTATCGAGTGGAGTACATGCCATTAAAATGACATTTCTCCAAATCATTCACATATTAGGATCAAGAAGAGGTCATATAGGGACACATCGGACCCCTATATGTCTCAGGTAGGCTTGATAATGTTGATGTACAAAGGGATCTAATTGAAAATGGTTCTAGGATCAACCTCATCCTGATTCAAACCCTTTGATGTATGGGATATATCAAAGGGGACTTATCACCCAAAAAGATGAAAATTCAAGGGTATGATAAGCGTGAGTAAAGACCTCTTAGAAAGATAAATCTCAAAGCTCAATTTGGGGATCTCACATATAATTATGAGTTTATGGTAATCAAGAAAGACACTACATATAATGTCCTTCTTGAAAGTCCTTAGCTTCATAGCCATGTGGTAGTACCTTCCATATTCCATAAATGTTTGAAATACCCCATTAATGGGAAGGTCATCACTCTAAATGGTTAAAATCCCCCCTTTGAGACTTGTGAATCCACATATGTTGATGAAAGTTTCTATAAAAGGAAAGTAAAAAGACCAATGGTGGATATCAATATACAGGTTTCATCCCCCAACTACTTGGGGATCACCACTACAAATCCCTATAGTATGATCTACAATGATTATGTACTACCCATAAATCTAGTTGAGGCAGTAGAATCAATACCATATGTCTGATATTTATATGTTCCCAGTGACAGTGTAAAATACAATCAGCTCTAGAATATCTCTATAATGGTTCTAAAAGAAAGGGATGATAAAGTCTATTCCCATGGATTATCTCATATAGAAAGTGATAAAGATGCCCTCAAATTTCTTACATCATCTGAAAATTCCTCTATAGACTCAGAGGTGAAAGGAAAAGAGGATGACCTCAGGAATTACCCTCCTATATTTGAGGAAGGCGTCTACACTAACATTGATGATATCATGTAGGTAAATCCAAGGACATATGAATACCTAAAACCTATATTTATTAGTGCATCCATTACTCTTGAGGATCAAGAAACATATATTGCATTTCTAAAGAAACACCGATATGTGTTCTCTTGGAATTATATAGAAATGCCTAGACAAAATCTTGACGTGGATATGTACTATATCATCTTACCTGATGATCATTGAGGTTTCAAGAAGCCATCCAAAAGGATTCACCCATCCCATTCTACCAATGTATAGGAGGAAGTTGAAAAATTGATCAATCCAACTTTGTTCAAGAAGGGAAATACCCAAGATGACTCGCAAATATCATCCCTTTCAAGAATAAGAATGAGTATGTTAGGGTATGAATCGATTTCAATGAAATTAATTGAAATTTACCAAAGGAATAATTCCCATTTTCGATCAAAAAAATATTGATTGATAAAACTACCAACTTCCAAGACCTTTCCTTTATGGATGGGTAATCGGGGTACAATTAGATAAAGATGGCCCCTAAAGACGAGGAAGCCACTGATTTCATAGCACCCCATGTGATATTTTTATACAAGTCATTACCTTTGGATTAAATAATGTCAACGATATATATAAACATTCCATGCATCACATATTTAGTCCCTTCTTGGGGTGAATAGAGGAATGTTATGCCAATGAACTGGTGGTCAAATCCTGAAAGTGATGTGAACACTTCATGGATCTTCAAATAGTGAAGATGAATCCATTGAAATTTGATTTTAGGATACCATTATGAAAGTTCCTTGGATTTGTGGTATTCCACCATGGAATTTAGGTTTACCCATAAAATACTAGTTCTATTCTAGTAATTTCACCCCCAAAAATATCAAATAATTTAGGGTACTCCAAGGGAACCATGGGACGATTTATTCCAATAATCCTTCGAGAGTGTCAATAAGTACCTGCTACACCCACCAGTCTTGATGCCACTAGTAGAAGGAAAGCTACTCAACTTATATGTGGCCACCATGGAGCGATCTCTAGGTGCTCTCCTTACATAAAATAATGATTTTAGGAATAAAAAAAACTTTTACTACCCGAGACGAATAATGTTAGTTACAGAGACCCGATACTCAGATGTCGAGAAGAACTTATTCAAACTCATATTTGTAGTGAAGAAGATAAGGCATTAATTTTAGCACAATGAATTCCACCTGGTCTCTCGTATTGATCTTATCAAGTACATCCCTGGTCTTCCAATACTGACTGATCGCTTTTCCTAATGGGTGGTCATTCTACAACAATATGAAATCTAGTTCATATCATACAATTCAGTGAAATGGAGATCCCTAGATGAATTCCTTGTGGTACATTCCACCCCATAAATTATACTAGTGAATAATAAGCTTTAAGACGAAGAGGTATTTTATGAGTATGACAATCCCCAGATATGGGAGATGTATTTTGATGGAACCTCCTAAAGTCCTATCGATAAGAGACTGAGAAATACAAAACTAAATCTGGTTAGCTTAATAATTTTATTTGTTTCTCTATAATTTTTTCCCATAATATTTCTCACTATCTAAAGGTTTCATGAATAATGAGGCCAAATATAAATCCCTAATCACTGGATTGGAACTATCCTTATAGCTACAAATAGCCTACCTGAACATCAAAAAGAATTTGGATCTAGTGATAAAGTAGATTAATGGTGAATATTACATTAAAAATGAATAACTGACCCCTCACACTAGCTATATTAGGGGACTAATGGAAGATTTCTCATTTGATCCCACATTATATCATGTTTCTTGATTATAGAATGATCATGCCGATGCATTGGCTAATGTAGCCACAATATTTGGTGACATTGATTAGGGTAAAGTGATCTTCTACATTATACACCAATTAATGGTCTCATAGATCATCATATATGAAATAGAATAAATCAATCAAGTAAACATCTCCCCAAAGAACGATGAACCAATATCCACCCCTGGATTGATGGAACCCAAAATTGGTTATGTCCAGAATAGGACTCTCTTGACAGACCGAGTCAGAAGGGAATAAATTTGACACTGAGTGGTGAACTTTACCCTGCGGGATGGTCTAAATGATCAATGATCCCTCTACAAGCAAGGATTTTATGAAATCCATCTCAGATGAATTATATAAAGGGCGATTCCCAATATAATGGAATAAGTCCATATAGGCTCCTGGGATGCTCATCATTCTGGGATCAGGCTCTCCCACCAAACCAGGAGGCTGAGTTACTATTGGAAACCCATGATACAGGACTATGTGGAATTAAATAGGAAATGTAATTCATTCTAATTTCATGAAAACTTCATCCATAAAACCCCCAAAATTACTTCATACAAATAAATATTCCTGGCCATTTTCCATATGGGGAATAAATGTTGTGGGGTTATATCCCCTAGCCACATCCATGCAGTTTAAGTATATCATCATTGCTAATGACTTATTTTCCATGCAGGATGATAAAATATCCCTCAAATAAGTTGGGATTAATAATATCATAAACTTCATGAATTCCCATATCATCACCAGGTTCAGAGTCCCTCGCATGATATTGACAGACAACGAAACCAAATTCTATTCTACAGAGTTGAAGAAACTATACTAGGAGCACAACATCAATTCCAATCACTCATCCCACTATCATGTAGTATAAAATGAATATATAGAGGCATTAAATAAGACTCTATTTAATATACTCCATAAGATGGTGAATAAATACAATAAGTCTTGGTTGGAAGTTACTCTATGCTTTATGGTCTTATCATACCACCACACATACTATTAAACAAGAAACTTTGTATTTATTGGTGTATAGAACTGAGACAGTGTTACCCATAGGGTTTAAATTTACCACACTCCAAATATCTATCTATGGAAAAATCTTATATGGTGAGAAATCTCAAAAGAGGATGGATTAATTGGTGCGGCTCGATGAGAGCAGGTTGCATACATTACAAAACCTCAAAGTCCATTAGAATCAGATTGCACAGGCCTTTAATAAAAAAGTTCACCTCAATTCATTCCTTCAAGGATAACTACTATTGGATCTCAATACCCCAATGACACTATGAAATAAGACTCTTAAATTATAACTCAAGTGGGATGGACCTTATATCATTCATAAGGACTATCACAACAAAGCTTAAAAATTGGACACAATGGATGGGGAGCATGTCACACCCCCACCAATGAAAGGTTTCTTAAGAAATAATTTTCATACCCACCATCATACATCTATCTTCCTAGAATAAATAAATTAAACTACACAACATCTCTCATCCTAATAGAAAGTAATTAAAATACACAATGTATCCCATCCTAGAAGCAAGATGTTAAACTACAAAACATCTCTCGTCCTAGCAGTAAGATGTTAAAATACACAACATATCTCATCCTAGAAAAAAGATGTTAAACTACATAACATCTCTCATCCTACCATAAATATGTTAAACTACACAACATCTCTCATCCTATCAGCAAGACATCAAACTATACAACATCTCTTGTCCCAGCAACAAGATGTTAAACTTTACAACATCTCGCATCCTAGAAGCAAGATGTTAAACTACACAAAATCTATCATCTTAGTAGAAAGACATTAAACTCCACAAAAAATCTCATTATAAAATAAAGATATTAAAATATAAATCATCTCTCATCCTAGCAGTAAGATGTTAAACTGCCCAACATATCTTGTTTTAGTAGTAAGACTCTAAACTACACAATATATCTCATCCTAGCAGTGATAGGTTAAACTAAAAATAATCTCTCATCCTAGAATCAAGACGTTAAACTACAAAACATCTCTCATCCTATTAGAAAGATGTTAAACTACACAAAATCTCTCATCCTAACATCAATATGTTAAACTACACAACATCTCTCATCCTAGTAGAAAGATTTTAAACTATACAACATCACTCATCCTAGCTGCATGAAGTTAAACTATGAATCATATATCATCCTCAAAGCATGAAATTAAATTATACAACATCTCTAGTCATAGAATCAATACGTTAAACTACACAATACCTCTGTTCCTATCAGGAAGATTTTAAACTACACAACATCTCTCATCCTATCCATATGACATTAAACTGCATGAATGTGTCCTTACCACATGACAATAGACTTCAAGAAAGATGTCCTCACCACATGATGTTAAAATTCATGGGAATCATCATCTCACTGATGATTCATCATGCATGAACTAGATTCGTGCGAAGGAAAGATGAAATGCCCTGGTCCTTGTGTGAGAGTTAGACCCGTATAGAGAATCTCTTCATCTAAGAACTACATGTGGCTTGATTCTTACCATCACATGATACATAGTGATTAATAGACCTCTAATATTAGGCCCAGATGGAATTTTCCTTTTCTTCCACATTGGGTGACCCTTGTTCTTACTATAAGATGTTAAAATGCACAATTGATGTACTCGCCGCATGACACTAAACTGTATAGTTTCTAATAACTGCATGTGTTTGATTTCTACCATCATAGGATACATAGTGATGTCTAAACCCCCATTCCTCCACAATATTCCTCTTATTTCACATGGATTCAACCATGTACTTAATACATGGTGTTAAACTACATGGTAGTTGTCCTTTCTATATGAACCTAAACTACATGGGTTTCTAGAACCACATATAACTTGATTCTCATTTTAATAAGATATGTAAGGACACCTAGATCTTATATCCTATCCCAACCAATGCATGGTAAAAAATTCCCCTATCCATACTCTAAATATCTTCATGTTGTGAGAAGAGCCTTTTCCATTCCTTTTTTCTAAAACTGGGAATATCTCACATAAGATTAGGAATTTTGGTAAGGGATTCCCCTGCATGGACAAGTCATATCAATTTATGATGGGGTTATCATGGTCTTAGATGTAGGACCTTAAAAATAACATCATGAGTCCTCACCGCATGATGTTAAACTCCACGATTGATGTCCCTTTCATGACACAAAACCATGCATTACTATGGACCTCACCCGAGAGGACCACTACCATTGGTGATGGTCTCCAACCACACCTCCATTCATGAAACATGTGTGTCTTGATTACTATCTTCATAGGATATGTTGTGACACCTAGATCACTAATATTGGGCCCAATCACAACAAATATACATAAAATTTACCCTATATGCATTCATGTCAGACCTGAATAGGGATCATTTATTCAAGAACTATGTATGGATTGATTCCTACCATTACATGCATGTTACGTAGTGATGCCAAGATCTCAGGTCTTGATTACATTCTCAATATTCTCTTTTCAAATTAATAATCCTATGTACTTTCCACATGACATTAAAATTTATGGTTTCTCTATAACTATGTGTGGATTGATTCCTATCATCACATGATACACAGTGATGCCCAGATCCCAGTCCTGGGATCAATTACAACAATCAATGGGAACAATTCCCCCCTTTTTGTATGGTTCATAACTACGTAGAGTGTTTCCCATTTAATAACCATGTGTGTCTTGATTCCTATCATCACAGGATACATAATGATTCCCAAATATCCAATCCTAGTCCCATATAAAACAACCAATGGAAAAGTGAACACCAACTGCATAGAGGTTGAGTCATAAAATATCATTTTTTCTATGTAAGAGTAATATTTGTGTATGAATTTCCAACACATATAATACACATTACAAAAAAATTTCATGCTGGTCCCTGCGTCCTTACCCCATGACATTAAACCACAAGTAAACAAATATGTCCTTATCACATGATGTTAAACTATAAGGAAAATGTCTTGGTTTCATGACATTAAAACTGAAAAAAATACATCCCCACTAAATAATGTTAAAATGTGTAAGACATAACCCATTATCATCCCTTATCAAAGGATCACAAGAGCCTTTCCTCTGTCAACCAGAGTATGGGGTGATTCCATCATCTTTTAAGCACCTTGAGTCACAAATCACACTTCATGTCTCAAGAACCTCAGATTACCAAAATCCTTTCACGAACCTTGGAAAGTCAAAGAGATCTATCTACTTGACCTTTCTATGAATTCATAAGGGCTTAGACCTACCAAATAGATACATCTTGGCCCTATATAAAGGGATTTTTGGTTCTTGTGATCCTGACAACACTGTGGAAGAAACCAACACCTGTTGGTGTTCTAGGCCATTCCTGGCATGATTTCCCCATATCATTACCCATGACCCAAGAACCTCGAGCCATGATTTACAACATTTTCATCTCCTTATAAGAAAGATATTGGAGTAATATTGACTTTGGGTATCCTAATTAGACTCTTGTGTTGAATTCACCTCATATTAGGTCCATGTGCATCATGACCTTAAACTACCTACACTTTGGTCAAAGCTACATGAACTTAAACTCTATCCCCATATGGTCAAGATTGTAAGATCCTAAACTACTATATAAAGAGACAAAAAAATTGTTAGGTTGAAAACTTAAAAAGGGTGGCCAAAGTAAAATTCAAGTCTTCACTTGCCAAAATCTTCATCTCAAGAGTTTAGAAAAAATTTAGGGTGTAAATAAATGAGGCATAAAGCTCATATGTCTACTTTGTATCCTTGGTAAAATCAAATCTATACTCTCTAAAGACCCCAAGTCTAGGAAAAGTCTAGAGAAATGATTTTTCACACCTCCTCGCCATGATAACATGTTCAATAAGTGTAAAAAAACTTTTAGGGTACTCAAAACCTTCTTGAATGTTATTCTTTCAAAAATCACACTTCATGATTTGACCATATCAAATTTCCATAAACCTTTAATGACCCTTGGAAAAGGATACCTGCCTTCAAGGGGCCCTTTGTTTGACTATGAATACATGCCTATGGATCCTGCATATGACCCTATGGTCGTCAACCAAATGTGCCACTCTTTAAAAAGGGATTCCTAATCCTTGTGAGACCTGATTACATTGTCGAAGAACCCAAAACTTGAGGGTGTTTTGGGCTATTCCTAATAATATTTTCTCATACCATCCTCATGATACGAGGACTTTGGATTATTATTTAAAATCTTCATTTATTGATTATTCAAGAGGATTTTAAATCCTCAATGTTACATCACCATGTTTTATACCCTTTCTCAAAGTAGGTATGCGACACTCCATTAATAAACCTTTTGATGGACCATAACTCGTGACTCGAAACCATAGGGTGTAAGGATCTATCTTGATAATTAAACACCTAAACTACCCTAGGGTTCCAGAAACCTCCGTGGATAGATTTCAATCCAAACTCAACTTCATCATCTGGATCTTTGGATCCTTAAAAATCTTTCAAAAACCTCATAAAAGAGTGGGGATACCTCTATTTGACCATGCTATCAATGCATAATAGCATTGACCTACCAACTAGAGGCATACCCTCCTTGTAGGAAATGATATCCAATCCTTGTGAGCCCTAGTAACATGGTGGTAGAACCTAGAACCTCAATGTGTTATGGGTCATTTCTGACACATCTTCCCCATCCCATATTCACTAACCCTAACTTTTGGGTTATGAATTACATCACCCACACTCTAACTATCCAGGTAGACTCAAATTCCGTAATATTTTCCCTTAACCAATATTACCCCCATAAATCTTCCATTCCCCTTGGATAAGAGTGCATACAACACTATTTGAAAATTCTACCAATGTATAAGGGCTTTGAACTACCAAGCAGAGGCATCTCCTCCTTACAAGAAAGGAGATATAATCCTCATGAGCCCTAAAAACACCACAACCAAACTCAAAATCCTAAAGTTTTTTGGGTAATCCCTAGAATGTATGATCTATATTTCATATTCACCAATGATTTACTAGAAGAAATACTTTAAACTTCATATTATTTGAATTCATGTTAGTAAGAATTTAAATTGCACAACATATAAATGTACTTACCATATGATGTTAAACTATATGAAATATGTCCTTAACATATGAAACTAAACTACATAGAAAATATCCTTGTCGTATGACAGTAAACTATATGGAATACATATTTACCTCATGAAACTAAATTACACAGAAAATTTCCTTATTGCATGACATTAAACTGCATGACATAAATCCTTACCACATGAAGTTAAACTGCATGGAATATGTCCTCAGTACATGATGGTAAAATTCACCGATAATTCAACTTCATAGATGTTATATTTCCAGTGATAAAAGGAATAATATAAAAAGACACTAAACTACAACAATAGATGTTTCAATCTAAAATAACCTAAACTACCAATAATATAAGGCTCAAGATATAAGTCCCTAAAATATGGCACAATAATAATTTAGTTTATAGGATTGGGAAATGGAATAAAACCTATCAAGTTGAAAACCTAATAATGGAATCCTAGGAAACATCCAATCCTATGACTGGTAAGACTTACCCTATATTAATATTATAAAAAAATTAGGTAAATATAAAATGAAAAGATACAAAGCTTGTGAGGCCCATCATATGGACTTACAAAAAATCAAGCAATGTTTGATAAGTCCATTGACTTTATAAAAAGATAGATCATTATCCATATGAGACATTTATTCTACCCAAATTATCCTTTTGTGAATTAGTTAATCTCAAGATAGATGGAGCAGATATGTCAATGAGGAATCTCATGTTGGTGGTAATTCATGATCATACCTTGAGAAGAATTTGTTATAGTCTAAAAATTCAAATCCAGGAATTCAGTTTTACTTAATATTATGAAAAGGATGGGTATCGTTGATGATTAATGTAACATTGGATCAATAAAACATTATTCACATTATGAATGAAATAAAACTAGACAACAATGTATAAAATTTGGGAAGATCTATTAATTGATAGCATATAAAAGGAGGTATCTCCACATTTTAGATCCTCTATGAAGATTCCATAGAAGTAAAAAATATATTAAAAATTGAACTAAAATATGATTTTATTAGATGAGTAGTCCAAGTAAATTTTTTTTGGAAAGAGGCGTTGATTGAACGCTGAAGTGACACTCACCCTGCTTCTTCTACTCATACCCTAAGACAAAGGGTATTAATCATAGTAGACATATCCTGAACTATTTTATGAGTGTTTTCTAGTAAGGATGATGATTTTTAAAGTTCATACTTTAAGAGAGATAAGATCTCCTCATATATTTGTATCTGTGCGGTCAATACATCCATTTGAGTGTGCAACTCTGATATAAATTGATGTTTCTATTCCAATGCCTCCAAATATTCCTTCATAAATTTGACTAACAGAGTCCCATTGTTAAGGTTTCAAAAAACCCTCCCACTAATAGCCAATTCTTAACATTCTAGGATTATTTGTCATATGATTTCATATAATGGTTAGCGGTCAAAGTTTCCTACCCCCAAATCATGAAATTGCCAGCTAATATGCTCTTCTTGGTAAAAAAACATTCCCAAAGGAGTCTCCAAAATCAGATTATGAATATGCTACTAGAGTAGCTTATGCTATGTATGAGCCTTTGTAGATTCTGGAGTGGGCACGTTATAAGGGGAAGAAACAGTCTAAACTAATGAGAAAGTAAGAGTGTAAGAATCCTCATATGATCTTCCCTCAAAATACACATCATCTGTTGCCCACATGGAAGGGAAAACTTCCTTGAAAAATTCTCCCACACTAATGGGATGGACATAATTAGGATGAGGACACTTACTCAAAGTCTTGCATGAATCCTAAATCAGCTCCATAATTTCTATGAATAAGGGGTTATTGAGAAAAATATTCTGTCCACTTGATGGACTAGTCTGTTCAGCACACCACCTAGGTAGGCTTCTACCCAAGCCTAGGAGTAATCATAATCTAGGAATACATGGGTGTTAATAGGTAGAATAATAATATCTACATTGGTATCCTCACATGCCAATTTTATCCAAAACTAGTGGATTATCCTGAGATGTGGATATCCCGACACACCATCCAAAGGGAGAGGGTAAACCATTTGAATGCATCTAAATTAGTAAGCAAACCGGTACAGGGTATACAACTTGAAAATTATCATCTCATCCATTAAACACAAGAACCCCATCCTGAAGGGAGATATTGTATGGAATTTCATCAAGAGTGTTTCCACCATTAGTAGTGATCATCCTGGTCAGTATAGGATAAGGAATAAAATCGAAGTTTTCAGATCGAACCAACTATTAAAAACCTCATTAGGGCATAAAAACATGGCCTTAAACTTGAAAATTTCTAGAAAACTAGGGATAAAAAGGAAACATGAATCCCAATGGTGTTGTGGTATCCATAGTAGTGAAAATAATTCCATATCCATCCAAATAAAAACTGTAAAGGACCACTAATCCTATAAGTAATGTTTCCCTTCTAAATATGGCCCAAAAGATAGAAAAGCATGAAAGAGTCAATACCACTAGATTGAGAGATCATTCCTATTCTACCCATTCTTCCATAACCAGCATACTGACCCAAATTTCTAAGTGTGCATCCCCAATAAGAAAAATCCACATTTTCAGGAAAATTAACATAAAAACTACTAGCCTAAGGCTTGGGGATATCTCCTACTACACTTGGTATAACCATGAGGTATGATCTATGGCTTCCAAGATGGCCTTGTATGAACCGAAATTATCATGATCCTATTGGGAAGGGAACCAGTGAGGGTGTATAGTGGTTGAATGAGCCCTGATATGGTAGAAAAAATGTTGATCCAATCTCTAAAAGAGATGAGTGAATGTATAACTAGCTCTTTTATTAACATTTGATTCAAAATTTTGATCATGTCCCTCACAAAGACTGAAGTTTGTGTGGGGTAATCCAAAAAATTTATAGTAGGAATAACTTTATTATATATTTTCATAAGGGGGATATCCCACCCAATCAATAGATATCCTAGAGGATGATTCCTACTTCTCTATGGGACACATAGAATGAGTTGTTACCAGGGAAACAATGTCTAAACAATTCTCTAAGAATATCATATTGTTGATAAATTGTAAATTAGGAAACCCATACCACTTTATAAAGATGAACAACATTTAAATGATTAGAAAACTATAAGAAACTCTACCCAACCCAGAATAGACCTTCCCATTTTTCAAAAAAGTTTCCAATAGGTAATAGATCCCATTTTGAGCTCCAATCACTACCTGATTTGTTCAAATAAGAGACAAGTATTCTTGAGTTGCTTTGAGTGATAGGTTGGTGTAAAAAATCACAACCATATGGACCCAATGGGGAGTTCTATAGTATATAAGACAACCCCTGGGATTATGATAAAACCAGTTGTAAATCCTAAAAAAATGTCATCTAAATTAAATCAAGGGAAGTTGACACCCAGTTGGATGAGAGGTTGTAATCAGGAGAAGGAATAGTAATGTTGTCCTAAAGGCAAAACCAATACAGGGGAAGCTGTTGTGATAAAGGATAGTTCTATAATTGGATGGGAGAATCCTTTTTAGAATTTTTTTTCAGAGTTCACAAGATACCGAGGGTCAAAATTATGGTTCTTAGTAATCAAGACCCTTTGATTTGCTGTGATAAAAGAACTATGATGAGATCTAGAAACCATCTATGAAAAATCAAGTAGCATATTTCAAACAAGTGAAAATCCCATCAAAAGAAATATATAACTCTAGTAGCCTCATGCACATCACATGAATCATAAGGGGATTCTCAATAACATATAGAACTCACACATCAATTAGATCATGAAGATATCACATACCACATAAACCCACAAAACATTTCACAATCGCATGACATTGGTATGGTCACATGATTCCCAAAATAGTCAAGTGATTATGAGATAGATATAGATAAATCCTATGAAACCCTCAAGAAAACCATTATATTAGGGACTATGGCCCAGGTTTGATCAATTACTGGAGATAGATTCATGTTTTATTTTAATAAGTTCCTTTCCAAAACAATTCTTACAAAGTGGTTCTCAAAAAATGGTCTTTTGGATGGGTCACATGATCAGTTCTAAAGAAAGGTCTTGTGAAGAGTACAAATAATAAATAAAGACCAAAAAATATTCGAGAGTTAGAGTGGATTATGAAGAATCTTTCATATGTTTCCCTATTTATATGGTCTTCTATGGAATACCAAATATCTCCCAAAAGACCAAACGTTTCCCAAGACACTGATTAACGACAATCCAAAGACTTAGTTGGGCATTTACTTTCCTCAAAACTGATACCATGTCTCAGAGGACTTCATTACTAATAGGGGAATTTGTTGATTCCCTCCAAACGAGCATTGTAAAATCTAAAATGGAATAAATACGTGAAACAAGGGTATTACTTCCTCCACAAAGCAAAGGAAGAAGGAGGTGGAAAAAACTTGTGGATCACGTGAAACTCTAAAGAACACACGATTCATGCACAATGCATGACCTCTGGTAGATCACACATATCCACTTTGACAATACCTTATATTCTTTTTAAGGCATCCAAGACATTTTCTAATTATGTGGCGACTTCTAGATGAGTTCCTCTAGATTACATGACCTATCAAGTCTGTGGGCACCTGTCAAACTATCCTAAAATCCTTATAAAATAAGGATAATAATATGTAAAATAAAGAAGCCTTTTTAGTTCATAAAAATTCATGTGATGTGCCCATTTGGTTTTCAAGTTACCGTGGAAACCCTGGAAAAATGTTCGCCTTGTCTCGTAAAAGTCCACTGGCATGTCACCCTCATCATGTGAAGGGCTTCAGACATGTCCAGATGGTCCTGCACTCCCCCTTCAGATCCAAATACAAATAGAAGGGTTATCTATGATAATGATCTTGCATCACCACATGAACCTTTATTGTTCATGTGAAACATCACCAATGGGGAGAGTGATTTTCTTCGACAACACTCATACAAACTCATGAGATCCCCAACCCTTGTAAAATAAACAATGAAATAAAAAGGGAAATGATGTGAGATTCTTGTGAGGAGGATGATATGATAATTTTATGAGAATAGAGTTATAAAAACTAGGAAATCACCATTGAGCATGAAAACCCCCCCTCGACAAGACAACGTGGTCCCGTAAAACCCCACAGAATGGAATCTTGATTTTGCGAAGGCCCCCTGGAAAGTTGCCTTTGTCTTGTGAAAAGTCTCATAAAAAGCATTTCAGATCATGTGAAATCCTTTCAAAAAGCATCATGATCTCATAAATGTCCCAAAATATGTCGACCCAACCTTGTAAAATTCCTTTTTCATCTCCACATGATTCATAAAGGCCCATTTTATTGGAAAAAATATAATATATATAGCGCTGATGGGATGGTATTGCGGTCGCTGGAAATCATGCGACACCTGTGGTTGGAACATGCGAAACACGTGACACTAAATCCCTCCACCGAATGAATCCCAAATATGAAAGATACAAGATGGGAAAGGTAAATTATAACTGGGGTGGAGAGGCCTATAAATTCATCCCCATATACAAAAAAATTCATTGATGGATCTACACACTGATGCATCAAGGAATCAAAGTGGACTTATCAGAGTGGTGAATCTCATGATTGAAATTTTTTTCTACCAAGTAAAATATGGGGAACAACCTGAGGGATCATGAGGCATGCATAAGAACCTTGAGTGATCACTTGAGATCATGTGAAGGACTTCTAGTATGTCTTCTGGGTTATGCAAAGTAAGTCCCACATAGCTGCTGAATCACGCGAAACCTAAACAAGATAACACTGGACAAATATAAGGAATACATGAAATAAAAGACTAAAAGACGAGAAACTTAAGTGAATAAAATATAAAATTATCATCATGTGATTCACATGACTCATATAGATCATGAGGTAACACATGGGAATGTCACTTAAGTCATGAGATGCTCCCTTAACATACTATTTGGATCTTGTGACGACCCCAGACATAGTAGAGAAAGTCACACGGTTCCCTCGAGCATGCCACTCGAGTCTCGTGAATATCTCCTATCTCACCATCAAGATCCTAAAACATCCTTAGATGTGTTTTAAAAATTGTGTGGTGATACATTTTTATATCAGTTGGGTATCATGAAGACCTCTAGGATTATTAGTCAGATCTCACGACACTCTCCAAGTGTGTCGGCCAGGTTTCACAACGACACAAGGACATGTTAGCTAGATCATGCGACGTACCCCAAAAATGTTATATAGATCATGTGACACCCTCTAGTAATGTCATCCAAGATCATGTGATGGACTCTAGACATGTCATCCAAGTCTTACGATGTCCTCCAAACAAGTCATCCATGATCTTTCGATGGTATTTAGATGTTCCATTCAGATTATGAAGCATCCCTCAAACAAGTAAAATGGAGCATGTGACTATCTTTGGAATTGTTCACGATACAAATAGACATGTCCAAACATGATCTGACATGTCAGGAAGACAATAAAGTTATGTAAAGCAGATAATCAAGCAGATTAGGTAGACAATTAGGCCAGGTTATGAAGGTGTCCCGGGACATGATAGCCTTTCCATCCCCCATATTAGGGAAACCACATTTTATAAACCCTGATCAACTAAACTATAAAAACTATGATTCATTCCATAATTAGGATATATAGGATTCCTTCCTAAGGCCAGAGATCAAATGGGAATCCAAATTAGTGTAAGTGCCACCATTTATTCGACATCTCAACCATCAAGACCTAATCACTCCCATGGGCTGATCATTCTACCTCATCCACCAACAGATCTAGAGATCAACCAAACTATGATAACTTTGATTCCTACTATAACTAGGATATATAGGATTAATTATTAAGGACCAATCTATATATTACACATCTAAAGGTATATCTTAGTACATAATTCCCATATCCATATGTAGTAAGATTGATTATTTTCTATCCATTGTTTCTCACACCGAGCAGGGATCATGTGGGATTAGAGAGTTGAAATAGTCATTTCACTCACATTATGAATCTCTATCATATAGGGAGAACTAATTGTGTAATAATTGATCAATGGTATGATATGACTACCCCCATACAAGGAAATACACCTTAGGGAAAGTCCCAATGGTGTGAATGAACTACATGACTCTGATTCCTGCTATAACCAGGATACATAAGACACATATTTGAGGATATATCTCCAATAACTGGTGACTAAATTTCCTCATATACGTCCTTCATGAATGATGTTAAACTGCATGGTTTTGAATAAATACATGGGTTTTGATTCCCATTATAAATAGGATATATAGGACACCTCATAGAGGTTCAATTCCATCCTCAACATATTAATTTCCTCCTTGGATGACAACAAACCCCATAGGGTAACTAGTTACATATTGGTATTAGGAAGATATTATCAAATATATATTAAATCTATAAGAGTCCCAGAGTATGAAACAACTCCCCCAAAAGGGTGTGATGAACCTGACCTCCCATCCTCTCAACCAATGTGAGTTCCTAAGTGCAAGTGGGTTTGAAACCCCAACTAACCACCTGCCTTTAGAAAGTAGGTCTATACCCAGTTATGGATGTGGGAACTATTGGGAGTTTAAATTAAGAACAATAGTTGTAAAATTAAAATTAATGATTATGAAACACATTTAACTCCTCATAATAAATCTTCAAGCCAAGAAAAATCCACCAATAATTATAGATGAAACAAAAATGGTGAACCTAATGTGAATTTATCCCCTTCACAAAATAAAAAGGATATACTACCCAATTATTGTCAACCCATTTTGTTCCTTTCATATGGATTCCCATTTGTATCCTTTTAAATGAAACATTAATATGATGTATCATGCATCACCTTATTCCTCACTTCATTACTATTCTATCATGTTGAATATTTTCATTATAATGATCAAGTTAATTTAATAAAATATGAATGTGAAATTTGGAAGATAAATTTTCATCGGAATAAATTATTTATCGATTCTATGATAAGATTTCAAGATTAAAATGTTGGGATATTATTTATGATTTATCAATGATTCTAGTAGTTTTGAAGTTTGAGTAAAATATAATAGTAGAGAGTGATCAAAGGTAACAAATGAGTCAAGATGTATACCACCAAAATATATGGACAATGGAATCTATATGTTGAGTGAAGATGAAGCCTTAAACATATGAAAGAATAATTTTTTTTAAGGACCATGATGATGACATATATGGTTGAGTTCATAGTTTGTAAAGTTACAACAGGAGTTCATAAATTACTAGAAGTTCACAAGGTTTTATAATTTTTGAATAATTATAGAAGTGAAGTGTTCATAAGGTTATTTAGAGATATTCATAGAGTTTACTAGAGTTCATTGAGTTGATATTGTACTTTTTAAGGTACACATTCATAGAGTTATGATTTCATAGAGTATATGGAACTTCCTAAGGTTCAATTAACCCTATGAAAAAACATATATTTCAATCAACTCTATGAAAACCATAGAGTTAAAAAACTCTATGAAGGAAAAAAAATTGATAAATGAACTTCATTAGGTACCTATCATAAGTAAATGAAGAATTATAGGATAAATATATTTTGAGGAATGATTTTAGAATATAAATATTCATGGATCCGATCTTTAAAGATTACAATTTCAAAATTATTCAAAAATATTTTTGATTCTAGCTAAAGAATAAAATAGTTACACACCACAAAAAAATTTCCATGTCATAATGTATGGGTTTATACACACGTGGATGAAGGTTACAAATTAATTAAAAGATGAATATTTTTTGAATTAGAAATAGATTTTGATATTCATATATCACATGAGGAAATAATATTATGAGTCTTAAATAGAATTTAAAGGAATACCATGAACAATATTAACTAAGATTCAAAATAAGATGATCCTACTGATATTAAAGGGATTTTTCATATTTTCTATGGAAATAATACTTGAATAATATTCATGATATTATTTTATGAATATAAATATATTAAGTAATAAGGAGAATATTTTTATACTCTTGATACTATAATACTTGAAAGATTACTGTGTATCTAAAGAAGGAGATTTGAATCCATGGATATGTGTTTATTTTGTGAAGTTGAAGAAAAAAAGGAAACCTGAAACTGTATCTATTAGTGGTATTCACTATGTAAAATTTCAAGATGAGTGAACCAATTCCACCATGAGAGTAATTTATCTTTAAATAATTAAAGAAGAGCTCTCAACCCTATTCCCACTAACCATCATCCAGACCAAGCAAAGTGAAAAAACTTAGCTAAGATATCTTATATCATGAAGTCTGAAGGGAGGAAGAGGCAACCATCTTATTATTTAAAGTGAGAGACAATCATAAGATTACTATGTATGGGGTAATCCAAATTATTTCTATGATTTTTTTTGCAGATGAGAATTTTTTTCTAGGAGGGTCTTGAGATAAATCTATCTATATTTCTTCTAGGAGGTGCAAACATATTATCTTGTACTAAAAGAAAAAAAAGTTAGTGCTTCCTTTGCAGATGATCAATGCTAGGATTATGGGTACAAGTATATACTCTTTCTCAATCTTATTTTGATAATAAGAATGGATCTTTTTTTATGAAATAATAATCAAGTTGCATTTAGGATGATGTTATCCTGAATGGAGGTAAACCTCATTAAAAAAGATACCAACACTGATTCACCCCTCTCAATATTCCATATATCCAATAGTGATCCCATTAGTGGTCGGGTAACAAGTACTCGATGAATGTGGTAATGTGTTAGAGGACCTGGGCTTCCACTAAGTACCTAGTGGCTATAGACTGAGTACCCAATATCCTATTGGAGGATTTCTAAAAGGTGGAAATTTCATATTTTTTTACCATGGATTTTATCATTTAATCAAATTTCCCTATTCTAGAGGTTATTTTTGATGAAATTTTCTCTCCCTAACCTCTATCAATCTCTCCCAATCTTCTAGAGGTGATATATGATTTATTTATTAGTGTACCAATGACATGTTTATTATTTTATAACTGATATGGTGGTTAAAAAATTTTCATAACATATTTATTATAAAGTTATGGGTTGTATTTTATTTAATCTTATAATTATTATTTTCCTTATAATTCTTAATGAAATATTAACATCTGATGGTTAATGGGGGAACAAAGCTTCCAATCCTTACATAATTTTTTTAACAAACATTAAGGTTAGCGATCCTAATTTTCTCTGAGCTTCTAATTCACCACCTTAGTGTATTGTGGCTTTGTGATACTTGAATTTACTTATGTTATTTTTTATTGACATGAAATTGAATGATAATTCAAGATAAATTTAAATAAATGATTTATTATGAATTAATGGAGTGAATTATATGTGTAATTTTATTTTAAAGTATATTTAAATAGTGTTAAAATATTTATATGTTGGTGTTTAAGGGAAATTGTAGTTGATTAAGGGATCCCATTTTAGAAGAATATCAAATGATGAACTATTATAAAGAAAAACTGTTAACGATTAATTGATTATTAATTTTTTTAATAATCATTAATTATGTTTAGATAATATTAATTGAGGAATCAATGTTTACAATTATTGGTGATAATAAGGGTTAATTTAATGAATTAAGGTCTTTCTCTATGTTCTGGAAATAATTCATGAGATGTGTTTTTAGGGGTATATTGCTTATTATTATTTTATAAAAGATTGATAAAACTATTATATGATTTATGGGACATATAAATGATGTTTGAAATGTTGAGTATCATTTTTTCCTTTCATCATTTGTTTTGTGTGTGTAGGGTCATGAAAATTCCTCCAAGGGAAGAAAATACCCCACAATCACTTTGTAGAAGGAAGCAAGTACTTCTACAAGTTTAGTAGGATGAAAGGACTCAAATCAAGTTGCAGATTCCAGAAGAAAAATGAAGGAATTCAAGTTTTCAAAGAATTTCAATTGGCCCGCATACCATCACCGGGAAAGGTATGCGGACCAGCTCGATAGAAAACCACCAAGTACGTAGGAAGATTTGCAAACCGCTGGTCCACGGAGCGATGGACAACAAAACAAGGTAGACAATGAACTGCGTCGCCAAAGGAATTGTGTGCATGAAGTCAACATGCGTACCTAACTGTGAACCCATCAGTTCACAGATAAAGTGAACTAGTAGGGTTCCATGAACCATTATTGCAAACCAAATCCTCCACAAACCCCAAATTGACTGAGTATTCGGGTTAGGATATCGCTTCATGGGCCTTTACAAATGGTGTCACGTGCCCAATACATACAATTGTCTCGATGCTCTATAAAAGGAGAATATTAGAAAGGATGAGGGACAGATGATGAAATCATGAAGGGAACCCGGAGGTTGGAATAAAGATCTTAGAGAAGAATGCAGCTTCTATCTTGATTCATCAACGATTCCTGAATCTCGAACCACATTCTCCACAGGTACGACCAACCACAAACCATAAAATGGGGGAATTGAATAAAAATAATAGAACCAAGAACCTAACTATTGAACCGCGAACCACATACTTCTCATGGATGAATTCCCCACGAATGATAATCCCCCATAACCTCCTTCAACATGGTGCCTTGCGTAGTGTACCGCTACGCGGATTGAACTCGACGCCGCGTACTACATTAGTACGCAGATGGAACCCAAAGAGGCTTGGTGAGCCACATACCACTATGGTACATATTGGTCTATAACCATGCCCGCATACCACATAGGTACGCAGACAGTCCCTCTACCCACATAACACTACAGTATGCGGAGCCTCCCCCACCCCACATAAGAAATCAGTACACAGGATGGGGTGTTTTCGGGTATTATTTCTTCCGGTCCCAACCTAACCCTTCCATTACCATCTAGTCCTCTATAATCCCTCCACTAGCCAGTCCTCTGGAATTAGGTCAAAGCCTCCTCCAAAGCCACCAGACCTGTATGACCAGACCATCGGGTGCATTAGCGTGCCCCTTTGAGTCTACATACCCATGGTAAGTGGAGTCAAGAAGGCTCTCCCCACAACAGTTCTCTCTTCGGGAATGCCTGTGGGTATACATTACCATGGTAACCCAGATCCCAACCTTGGGATGCCGATGTGAACCTCCCCGTTCTAGGGATTAAGGGTGATCACTCACTTTTCCATTCAATGAGGAATAGTGATCAGTCGAAGGGGTTATGTTCGCTCCCCCCTTTGACGAGGATGAAACTCCTCTACTTCCTAGAACGTGTTCTCGGGGCCTCCCACTGAGGTAAGTACCCAATCTTCTGGGGACGGGCTGCATGACCTTTAATTCCATTTCACATGGAAAGGTTCATCACACCGTGACCTCATCCACCATCGCCCCAACCTCTTCTGCCGGGAGATCTCCCTCCCCTACTAATAGGGGAGGAAGCATGTGCCTTGTTGAATCGTTCAAATCTTATTGTTTCTCACACAGACCATGACTCATGTGGGCTTAGAGGTTTGTGAGGATTACAACATTCACATGATTCTGAACTATGAGAACTTTTATTCCTGATCAAACCAGGATACATAGGATGCCTACCAGAAGGCTCAATCTCAAAAGGGTTCCCATCCAAAAGGGTCCACCCAATCATATCTATCAAATGGGAAGATTCCACACATAAACCCCGCACAATCCAAACTACATGGGTTCTGATTCCTCTCCTGAGGATACGTAGGAAGCCCTTATCATGGGTCCGATTCCAACATCAAGTCACCTTACATACCCCCTAGATGACGATAAACTCCATATCACCTTATAATATGGCTCAAGTCAGCATTGCCTCTATAGCATCAAATATATGCATGCTTATGAAGATCTTTCAAACTAAGGGTAACCCATGGACACACTCTTTAGGAATGAACCAAGGATTCATGCACATATAAACATGACTTAAATCTATAAGGGATTATCAGAACATGCAACAATCATCCCTTGGAAGGGTGCGGTGAGCCTGACCTCCCATCCTCTCAACCAATGGAGTCCTTAAGTGTCGTTGGCTGAATCATCAATCAACGAGCGCCTACCTTTGGAAAACAACAACATGAATCATGGATAATAGGGTCGTTGGGAATTCTTATCTCCACGAATAAACCCACTGGAGACTATCTGAGGAAGTTATATACGATAAATACAAATTTCACAAGTACTTGACCCCCACACAATTGCCCGCTGAGACCAACAGTTCCTGCAGGGTTAATTCAACCTTCTTTAAAGGATAATGATACTGAACAGGTAAAAACAAAAGAAATGATGAATTAGACAAGAACCCGTATCTATAGAAAAAGGATGGGTGATGATCCTAATCATTCCATTTCCAGACCACCTGTGAAACGTGCCACCTCAGAGGCAGAAAAAAATGGTGAACCCGACATGAATCCTTACCAAGGTGGAAGTTCTACCCCAATGATAAAAGACAAAAGGAAATTTCACATCGGCCCATTTTGTTCACCTCGGTACGCACAAAATGCACCACCTTAGAGGCAAAACAAAAATAGTAACCCGATGTGAATCCTTAACCAAGGTGGTGGTTCTACCCCAATGATAAAAGACAAAAGGAAATTGCACGTCGGCCCATTTTGTTTGCCCCGGTATGTGAAAAATGCGCCATCTCGGAGGTGGAACAAAAATGGAGAACTCGACATGAATCCTTAGAAAAGGTAGCAGTTCTACCCCAATGAAAAAAGACAAAAGGACATTGTATGTTGGACCATTTTGTTCACCCCAGTATGCGCGAAATGCGCCACCTCGGAGGCAGAAAAAAAATGGTGAACCCGACGTGAATCCTTAACCATGGTGGCGGTTCTACCCCAATGATAAAATACAAAAGGACATTTCACATAAACCCATTTTGTTTGTCCTGGTATGCATGGAACGCACCACCTCGGAGGAAGAACAAAAATGGTAAACCTGATGTGAATCCTTAACCAAAGTGGCGGTTCTACCCCAATGATAAAAGACAAAAGGAAATTGCACGTTGACCCATTTTTCCTCCTTAGTACGCGCAAAACGTGCCACCTTGGAGGTGGAACAAAATTGGTGAACCCAACATGAATCCTTAACCAAGGTGGTGGTTCTACCCCAATGATAAAAGAAAAAAGGACAATGCACATCAGCCCATTTTGTAGGCCCCAATACACGTGAAATGTGCCACCTTAGAGGTGGAACAAAAATGGTGAACCTGATGTGAATCCTTAACTAAGGTGGCGGTCTTACCCCACTCTATACCCTTTTCCCCGTATCAAAATAAAAGGGTAAGGGGGCCAAGTTGAATCACCAAATACACATATGTTTAAAAGAATGATACTTTGAAGAGGTTTTGTGGTATATATGTCACATATGTATGTCATAGGTTCCTATAGAGTAACCTTCGATCCAAATGACATCCCGAAGACTAATGCAGACACACACATCAATAATCCCACAGGCGTTTGGGGCCCCAACGAAGAGTAGGACCCCCTCACCTTCCCAACATCTTCAACGCTGGGTATCCAACACGCTGATCAAAGAGTATCACCAAAATGGTACTCTCCCCACATTTGAGGCTACAATACAAGCCCTTAAGTCAGCAAAGGTCTACCAGCTTCCTCTTCAGCCACTTCCAGCACCCCAACACAAGGCGGACCCTGTGGTGGTCTCAAACCATTTCGGGGGCCTGCCCCTAGAACATGACAATGAGTACCTCCCTTATCTTAGGGAGGAAGATGAAGTCAAGACTGATAGAATCATCTCAACTGCATATGGGTCCTACTCATAGTCCCTTGCCAGAGAGAATTTCCTCCAACACCGGGCGACCAAGCCTACTCCCACCTAGGAGGACCTTATACTGAGGGAACCTGCCAAAGTCTAGGAGACCTGGGCCCCTCGGGCTTCCCACCAAGGGTGGAATATATATAATCCAAAACATGTTATCACCCTAGTTCCTGAGGAGAAACTCCACCGTACTAAAGAGACGACATTCAATGGGAAGACATATGACTTTTCCTTCTCCACTCAAGCCCACCACAGAAATAGGGTGGCACAATATGAGCACATGAAAATTCTTGCTAGTGCTCACCGGTCCCGCTGTATAGACAGAGTGGAAAACTACAGGAAAATGTAGATATCTATCGAGGCACAACAAGCCTGCCATCCAAATAGGGAGGAAACCAGCTACACACAAGCACAAACACCTGCTAACGCATTTCATGCCTTCCATCTAAATAGGGAAGCAACATGCTATACGTAGGAACAAATACATGTTAATGCATATCAATCCCACCATAAAAATAGGGAAACAACCAAATATGAGCATAGTCAAATTCTCGCGGATTCATACAAAGCCTGTGAGACAAATATTGTGGAAAGCGAGCAGATGAAAATACCTACTCATGAATATGAAGTCCACCAGTCAAATATAGTGGCAACCAGAGAAGACAACTGACAACAGGCTCGTTCCTCTGTCCCGACACAGGAGAACTACTAGTATCTACTGGAAACTCACAGAGGACCAGAGCAGGCACAAACTTATACTCTGATATTATAATGGGCCTTCATACCCATTCCAGCTAACGTTTTATTGCATCACATCATGGAAATGGTGGAATATTAGACGTCGATTCCAGACCATATACTCCAAACATGAAAAGATATCATTGCATCGGTGGAAAATGTGAGAAACCGAGCCCACAACCTGGTTTCCCCAAACAGAATGACTCACTCGCAAAATGAGTTAGTTACTCCGAAGAAGTCATGCATCCCTACTCCAGTCCAAGAGGATCGATGAAAATATCCCGAGATATACAGAAAACGGATGGGGAACAAACACCCGTTACAACCGGGGGACGCCGATCCAACGTCATGGCCGCTCCAGGGCAAGAATATATCCCTTCTGAAACTCAAGATACCCATAGGAATATCCTGAAGACATCACGAGACCCAAGAAGATAAGGACCCATATATGAAGGCCATGACCAATATCATATGGACTCGATTACCCGTAAGAGAGCGCCCAAAAATGAAAAGCACCAAATGAAACTGGAAAATTAATAGCATGTATATGATTCTTCTCTGATGGAAGATGGGGTTCTTAACACCCTAAAATATAGATCAATAAAGTCTCAAGACCCTTCCAGTACATTACCAAATTATGGAAGTGAAAGTAGCAGTTGTAAAGGTCCTCCTCGCAATGTCTTTACCAGTAGATCTGAAGGTCCTCCACAGAGCACCCACAGGGTCACACTCCATGGTCCAAGAATGATCGATCACAAGAGCTTATCTTATGATGTGCACTGGGGTATCCCTCCCCTCGACCTAAAGATTAGATGAAAAGAAGTTCCTCCCCTTACTATCATTCACCCTGATGGCCCCCCCTAGGGTTTACACTGTAGATATGATTCTCCCTATAGTCGGACGTCAAGTCATGATGGTAGTCCTCACCATGATGATAGTCATTGCGAAGTCCTTACCTATAATGACAGTTGTTGTGAAGGCCCTCCCCTAGTGACATCAAGAAACAATAAGGTCCTCCGCTCATTTTAGTACATCTTGAAGGCCCTACCTAGGATGTTCACTGTAGAAATTCTCTCTATAGACAGGTATTAGGTCATGATGGTAGTCCTCTCCATGATGACAGTCATTATGAAGGCTGTCCCCACAATGAAAATTGCTGTGAAGGCCCTCCCCATGGTGACACCAAACAGTAAGAAGGTCCTACACTCACTGTATCCCACCTTGAAGGTCCTCCCCAAGGTATACGCCATAAGAACATTTCTCACGGTTGGGAATTGAGTTGCAATAGTATCCCTCACTATTTCAGCCCCAATTGCGGAGTTCCTCCCCATAACCAAAATTCATACTAGCAAGAAGGTCCTACCCTTGTCAGAATAAATGTGAGAAATCCCTCCTATGTTGAGGCACTCAGAAAGAAGTCAAACACATAAGAAACTCTGTCTATTATGAGTGATATTTTTTCTCAACCAGAGGATGTACCGGGGCCATTCTCATCTTCTGATCCACCCCCGCAACGTCCACAAATAAATAAGGTTCCCACCAGCCCGGTTTTTTGGAATGAAATTATTAAGAATCAGTCGAGTTGGACATATCAAGTAGAGGAGACTTCAAAAGAAAAATAGCAGGATATATTTCTTGTGAGAAGAAAACTGGATGGGATAATATACCAATGATTTATTGGCCTACAACCACTTCTCACTTCGACATACCAAGAGAGTTTTCTGGGGAATGAACGCATGAAATTCACCTCAATATATGGATGAATCTTTGTTAGCTAAAAGAAAAATTCCTACCCTACGAGGGGAACACATGCCACGTCATCACATTAGGGGAGCTTCATCATCTAATCGACTTGGAAGCCCTCCCCTCTGCAAGGTAGCTAAAATCAGAAAGGAAAAAGAAAAACCTTGAACCATCTTTCCTCCATGCACTGCATAAGTTGCGTCACCTTATTAGAAATGCCCTAGCTAGAGTTCAAATTTGGGGATGGGGAGAACATGGAGCTCTACATTTCATCCCACTTCCCATCCAACATGCCCCATTAGAAATGACATCCTGCAACATCATTTCTCAGAGGAAAAAAGGAAATGAAACCCCTGCTCAGGAAAGATGGGATACTCAACAAAAACCATCCCAGAGTAAGTCACAAAAGCGTTAGGGCCAAAGGGATCAAGCCATCTAAAAGCTTCTGATTCAGGAAACCAGAAACATCTAGTAGGCTTCCATCCTAAGGGAATCCAACCAGCAAGTAGTGATCATGTCTTCAAAAGGCCATAGACCCTGTGCAGGCCCAATTCCATACACGGATCACACCCATGCATGAGTACGTGAAATTGAAAAGGTAGAAATAGCAGCAGCTACCGTTGAAAAATGGGAACAACCCCAACCCACAGGGATGTGATAATTTTTAAATCATAATGCCCCCATAAGACCAACAAACCCAAGTTTTAGAACATCAACAGAAAAATGGGAACAACTCTAGCCCATATATATGGGGGCATTTTTACCTCAAATCCCCGCACAACAGACGTCTGTCTTCCACTATCTAGGAAGAACGATGGATAGAGGAGTCACCTATTCAACCCCTTCTCATGGTTTGCATCCTCTAAGACAAAGGCGCATTACAAGGTCATAATAGAGTTTCCTTCATGTTAATATTTTCCAAGAAACTCGAAGAATACTGCATAATGGATGGAGAAAGTTCAATAAAGGGTGAATGAATCCTTCATACCATTCAACACTGGGTACACCATCCCCAATGCAGTATGCCTCAATGAACATGGTAAAAATAAACCCCATAGATCTCACAAGAAATGACCCATAGGGAGAGGATGTGAAGGAAGATGGTTCCCTACCAGAGTCATCCCACACCAATCCTAATGGTGTGCACACTCAAAACAAGAGAGAGATCCTAAATCTAGGAACCCCCTCTATTAATCAGTCACTACCGCCCCCATGAAACTCCAACAAGGAGAAGAATAAATCCAAGGTTGTCTATGACCCTCCTCCTCCTACCCCTGAAAATGCATCCCTCACCCTAAAGGAAAGGTTCGTCAAGTAGGAGGAAGAAATGAAGGATCTAAGATGAATTAATATTGAGTTGCATTGAGGTATCTACCTTTTCGGATGTGTTCCCCCTACGGAACATTTGTTGGTGCTCCCATAAGAGGTGCCTATACCAAATGCACTTATCCTGGTGAATGAATCCAATCTCAGAGGACCATTTATCCCAGCCTTGGAAGGACATCAAGATTTCCCCCCACTGGTAAGGAAGCTAGAATATATCCAGGTAAACCCACAAATGATACCCCTGACTGAGTATCCACTTCAAATTCAGCTGCACCGGCATTCCTAGTCTTGGACACTGCCACACCAGCTCAAGCTCAAGCCCAAAAAGATATACATCAAGGGATATTAAACAATTTAGAGCAATTAAAATCTATACTAGAATCCATGGAGGGGCGGTGCGATCTGATACATCCAGAACGCAAACCCTACCCTGATTGGGTGAGCAATGTTTTTCCAACTCTAAACTTCAAGAACCCTGTATTCATAGTATTTAATGGCTTGGGGGATATTTAACAGTATTTAATCCACTATGCCTCTTATTGTGACCCCATGACAGGAAATCTAGAGTAGTAATGAGTATTAAAACTCAGGTGATTCATATAAACCCTGCAGGGCTCGACCTTCGTATGGTACACTAGTATTCCAGCCAATTTGATCACAGGCTGAGAGGACCTTCGGGGACATTTTATCTTTCAGTTCAGTTCAATGCTGCCTAATATGACAATCAGTGATCTCATGAACTGAGAAAAGTGAGAGAATTAAAGAGTCCCATACTTCATTTCTAGATGGAAAGGCTTGACCTATTCCCTGAACTGACCACTCCCCCAGGATGAGATGCTCTCCATGTGAATTGATAATCTTTAGGATGAGTTGTGAATGCTGCTCATCTCGGTGAAGTACGCCAGTGGGTTTAGAGACTTCTCTTCCATTGATCAAAGGATATAAGACTCATTGAAAAGGACCAATCTTATGTCCCAAGTGGTCCCATCATCCCCAGGGAAAAGAATGGGAAAAGAATGGGAAAAGATGAAGCAAATTCTGTCACGCTTAAGCCACCCCCGACACCAGCTCTAGTTGCGAGACCCCCACTGAATCGTGAGGACCCCATGGAAACCAACAGACACCTCACCTCATCAAGATGAGTGATGATGTGATAAAATAATTCAGTTCTAAGAACAAAGAAACAAATTTTACTCATTCTGAGATGACCTGGTCCGCGGCTATTTCATAGCCTCCAGGAATTGTAATTCGCTCTGGATACCAGAGCCAAAGTGAGCTGATGAATTGGGTCTCAAAGACCATCCACATTATTATCCTTATCACTAGATATTAGGACATACCATCTAGAAATGATTCATTTTCAAGGATCTCCTACAACAGATGGTGGATTCTAGTCAAGTCAAGTTGGGACCGCCGCCATCACAAGCGGTGTATGTTTCCACCTTAGAATCAAGAGAGGAAGAGGAATTGAAAATAGTTGCCAGTAAGAAGGATCAAAAGTTTAAAAATTGGATGACCCAGAAGACCGTCAACTGAGTCCATGGAATCCTCCATGCACAGTTGAAGCAACCAACTGTTCCCCCAAAAGCTCCCAATAAAAAAAAACCACCCTCCTTGGGCCCACGGTCCTTTAAAGGCCATAAGGGTAGAAATCAAGATCAAGAAGGCGAGATGACACCAAATCCGAAGTCAGTGTTGATGATTTCAAACTTCATTCCAATAGACTTGGTGCAACGGGTACTACCCCACCAAACGGTATAGTGGGAACTGCCCCACTAAACGGTACAACAGGCACCACCCCACCAAAAAACACCATCAAAAGGAGATAATCATTCAAAAATAGTGTTAGATCAAGAACTGATATTCAGCTCCATTAATGTCATTCACTTGATGGATTTATTATTGGATGGAGACTACGGTCATGAACTCGAATTCCTTTCACCCAACCAGAGAGCTGGAGGAAGATTCCATAGAGCCTATAGGTTTTCTGGAAGGCATGAGCATGGAAGGAGTCAAATTTTTCATCCACACCATAAATTAGACTGTTAACATCACATAAAATCATGGAAGGACCCTCTGGCATACACAATAAGAACCAAAATTCTCCTTTTCCCCCATCAGAAGAATTCTAATCCCAGTTATCTTGGAATATCCATCAGGGGAAAAAAATACCAAACTTCCCAAGGCATACAGGTGGACCAGTTCAGCCCAACCTGGAAAGGAACACAACACCATTGGCCCCAGTTATAGACACCGAACCATCTATGTCCAAAGATCAAACCCCTAAAGTGTTTGTAAAAGATCAACCCTAAGCTTAGAAGCACCGACTTTCAAAGAAAAAGTATGATATTCTAAAGTAGCTGGATTCTGTACCAACAAATCTATCATTCCTGGATGCATTAAGCCTCTCTGCAGATCTTTGAGAGGCTCTCATCGAAGACTTACTATGTCCCTATGATTTTGAGGCCGAGGTAGCAGCGGTATAAGTCTATAAGATAGAGACTAGTCTCAAATAATTTCAAACCTTCATCTCCTACACAAACAGGGATGAAGACACCTCCATGAAAGGAAACATCAAACCCTTATATATGTCTGGATAGATAAATGGAATTGATGTTTAGAGGATCTTCATCGACAACAACTCTGGAGTTAACCTCCTCCCACTGTAGACGCTTCACCGGATGGGCTATGATGAAGATAACCAGACACCCTGCACCAAAAATCTACTGGGATATGGAAAAAGTGAGCAGAAACTATTGAGACGAATCAAGATTAAAACATGGATTAGAGATCTCATATTGGATTCTAAGTTCCTGGTAGTGTGGAAAAGCGCATATTTCAACTTCCTGTTAGGGAGGCCTTTGTTGCATCAGTACACTACAATTCCATCATCATACCATCAGTGCTTCTAATATCGTGCTGATGGGAAAAAAAGACATTTCATGTTGATAAATCCCTGTTTGAGTCCTGTGAGTCTCATTATATCAACGTAGGGTTCTATGAATAAAAAGAAAAACATCTTTTGACCGAAGTCATTGATTGGATTACTGCCCTGAATGGATTGGAAATGGCTCCCACCGACCCCCTCTGACAACTTGAGGAAGAGTATGTATTACCCATCAACCAAGTTGAAGGCATAAGTGAAAGTCCGAATGCAGGATCAATCTACTGCATGGTCTTTGTTACGGCCACCAAATCCAAGGACACGGAAGAGTGGTCTAACTCCCACGATATTAGGAAAATCCCTAACAAATATGCTCCTGACCCGTCTGCAGGACATCAAACTGCCCTTTCCTCAAACACTAAGGAAAAAGAAGATTCATCTACCAAAACTAGAGAGTTTGTCTAAAAAATACTCTCTATATAAGAAGAGGAATACGAGGAATAATATGAAGATGAAGAAGAAGAAGAAGAGTAAAAAGATCTCAAAGATGCCCCTATTTCATTTCAAGAAGGTGTCTCCACCACAATCGATGAACTTAAGAAGATAAATCTGGGATTTAAAAATGACTTGTGGCCCACTTTGATCAGTGTGAATATGCCTGTTGAGGAATAGGAGGCATACACCTCATTCCTAAAGAATAATCAAGATGTGTTTTCCTGGAACTACAAAAAAATTATAGTCTTTGATCCTGAGGTTTCCACTCAGCATTTGGGCTTACCAGAAGATCACTAGGGCTATAAGAAGGCATCTAGAAGGACCCACCCGACACATGATTCCAAAATAGAGGTTGAGGTTGACAATATGATCGAAGCCAAATTCATACGGGAGGTCTAATATCCATTATATATGAAAAACATAATCCCTGTCAAAAAGAAGAATATACAGATTAGAATCTACATTGACTTCAGGGACCTTAACCGGTATTTCCCAAAAGACGATTTCCCTGTCTCGATCACAAAATTGTTGATCGATGCAACAACCAGATATGAAGCCCTCTCCTTCATGGATGACTATTCTAGATACAATCAAATCCATATGGCCTAAGGATATGGAGAAGTACCACTTTTAGGGACCCTCAGGGAGTGTTCTATTATAAATTAATGCCCTTTAGTCTAAATAATGATGGCACCACATATCAGCGCGCTATGTATCACATCTTCTAGCCTTTATTGGTAAAGTTCGTCAAGTTTTATGTTGATGATCTGGTGGTTAAATCATGACAGCGCTCGAACCACCTGGATGACCTTGAAACTGTCTTCAACAAATTATGACAACATAGTTTAAAGATGAATACCCTAAAGTGCACCTTTGGCGTTACCTAGGGAAAATACCTCGGCTTCGTTGTACACCATCATGGCATCGAAGTCAACCCTGAGAAGAAAAAAAATCCATTATTGGCATGTCCCCACCTCACAACCTCACCGACTTGAGAGGTCTCTAGGGGCACCTCACCTACATTCGGTTCTTCATAGCCAATCTAGTAGGTAAATTTTTACATTTCACCAGGATCATGAAGAAAGGAGTTATGTATGAATGGGATAATGATTTCCAAGAAGCATTCAAAAATATCAAAAGATATCTCCTAAGCCCACCAGTGCTGATGCCACCAGTTGAGGGGAGATCACTCATTTTGTACATAACCGCCTTGGAATGGTCATTAGGTGCCTTCCTCACACAAAAGAATGATGCCGATAGTGAGAAAAACATCTATTACCTTATACGAACAATGATCGATGCCGAAACTAGGTATTCAAAAATTGAAAATAACTGGCTAGCCCTAATCTTTGTAGTTCAGAAACTCTGGCATTACCTGCAGCACCATAAGGTCCACCTTGTTTCCTGCTACAACCTTCTCAAATATATCCTCAACCATCCCATGCTAAATGAATGCCTATCACGATGGGAGTTCATCCTACAATAGTTTGACATACTTTACGTTCCCCAGAAGGCCATCAAAGGCCAAGCGTTAACAGGCTTCTTGGCCGAGTATCCCTTAGAAGAAACAACACCGTTGGATGCTGAACTTATAGATGAATAAGTTTTTTCTATTCAGGAGGACCCCCAGATATGTGAAATATACTTCAATGGTGCTTCCTGAAGCCCAATAGGGAAAAGGATGGAGGATCCAAAGACCAACAAAGTGGGGCTGTGAATTATACTAGTATCCACCAAAAAGCCTATCTTGCCTTACTATTTTCTACTTTTTGAAGGATGTATAAACAACGAAGCAGAGTATCAGGCCCTAATTTCAGGCCTGGAACTGGCACTTCATGTGCAAGCTAAACACCTAAAAATAAAAGGGTGATTTAGAGCTAGTCATCAAGAAGGTAAATGGTGACTATTCTATCAAGAAATAAATATTGGTCCCCTTGATGAACCATGTTTGAGAACTGATGGAAGAATTCCCATAAGAACCAACATTGACCTATATCCCCTGGTCAAAAAATTCCCAAGCTGATGAATTGGAAAATATAGCCACAAGCTTGGTCAATCCAGATAGGGATGAAATAGTCATTAGAATTGCCCACTACCGGATGGTCCTGTCATTCATTTGGATTAATACGGAAAAGATCGATGAAATTAGCACCGTTTATAAGCCTTATGGTCACACCACCGATTGGATGAAACCCATTACAAATTACGTTCGGAATGGGGAACTCCCACCAGATAGGACTGGAAGGGATCAGGTCTGAAGACGGGCAGTCAACTTTGTCTTATACGATGGGGTAAATAAAGAAATGGTTATCTAAAAATGAGTCCTTGACAAAGTCCTTCTTAGGTGAATTGATGGAGAATAGACTGATACCATCATGAAATAAGTACACGCTGGATCTTTTGGAACACATCAATAAACAATTAATCCCTCTCACCAAATCTGAAGGTTTGGGCATTACTGGCCTACTATGACACAGGATTATGCCATATTCACCATGAAAATACATTCCTACCAAGTTTATGCTAATTTCATACACCGAACCACAGAGTTACTTCATATAGATATGTACTCATGGCCATTCGTTGCTTGGGGGATAGATGTTGTGGGACCATATCCTCTTGCCACAGCTAGACAATTCAAGTTCATACTCATAGCGACCGACTTCTTTTCCAAATGGGCTGAAGCCATACCCCTTCAAGAATTCAGGGAAAAAAACATCGTTAGCTTTGTGAAGGCCAACATAATTACTAAATTTGGTGTCCCTCATACAATAATAATAGACAATGACACCAACTTATGCTCTGCTGAGTTGGAAAATCTATAATAAGAGTATAGAATTAAAGCCAACCGTCCATCCTATTACCATGCATCGACCAATGGGAAAATAGAGGCTTTCAATAAGACTCTATCCAAAACAATTAAAAACATGGTTGATAAGGATAAGAAATCATGGACAGACAAGCTACTTCATGCTTTGTGGGTTTACTAGACCACGACCCGCACTGCCACCCAGGCAAACACGTACTCACTAGTATACAGGGAGGAAGCGGTGTTACCTATCAAAATCCATGTGCTGTAACTTTGTGTGGCCATTTGAGATCAATTTTCCATGGATGAGAAATCCCATAGACAATTTTATGAGTTGGAGTAGCTAAATGAAAAAGGATACACACTTTACACCATTTGGAAACCTACCAAAATCGGATGGCACGAGCCTTCAACAAAAAGTTTTGCCTCCAATCCTTCCTCGAAGGAGAAATGGTGTTAGTCCTCAGAACCCCGATGATACTCAGGAAGAAGCCCCCAAAGCTTAAACCAAAGTGGGAAGGACCATATACCATACATAGGGTCTATTCCAATGGAGCATACACCCTAATATCAATGGGCGGGTAGCTTTTCACGGCTCCCACAAATACAAAATTTCTGAAGAATTACTTTGCATAATAGAAAACTCAATGTTAATGTCCAAGCTATAAGACCCTAAACTATGAGTTATAACACCCATAATCCATGGTCCAAACTCTAATACCCTAAACTATGATCCATTTTCCTGAACACATGACGTTAAACTTTACAATATTAGTCCATGCAATATGACATTGAACCACGATGTTCTGGTCCAAGATCTATGACCCTAAAATATGAGTAATATCCCCCCATGTTGTGGTCCAAACTCTAAGACCTTAAACTATGAGTCACTGTCCTTTCCACATGATGTTAAACTATAAGGAACTCGTCCCTAAAACATGACAATAAACTATGACTCATGTCCTCACTATAAGATGTTAAACTACATAACACAAAGCATCCTAATCGTATGACAATGAACTGTATGATCATTCAGATAACTCCATATGCCTTGATTCATGCCCTTGCAAGATACGTAGAGACACCTCGATCCTCAATCTTGGCCCAACCCCACCAAGATAAAAAAGAAAATAACTCCATAATTCCCCCTATCTACCCATATTTGTAAGGAAAACCATTATCACTCATTGTTTCTCAAAATGAGTATAAATATTAGGATTAGTGGTAGGTATTCTATTACAAAATCCAACTATATATAACATGGTAGACCTGGTAATCATGATGGATAGAATGAAAATTCCCCTACCCCTGTACTGAGTCGAATCGTTATAGGATACATTCAAAACTATGTGCAACTTGATTCCTTCCCTCATAGGATATATAGTGACACCTGGATTTGGCATCCCATCCCATCCATCATCAAACAAAAAGAAAAGATAAAAGATGACCTCAAATGTCCCTACACACAAAGAAAACATTTGTAGGGAACATCAAGAACTACATATGGCTTGATTCCTTCCTTTAAAGGATACGTAGTGATGCTCATATTTGGAATCTGGGCCCAGCCACCAGCAAAACAAATGCCCCTTTTCTCCCATGCGTAGGTAAAACTTGTACGGGGAGTCCATTAAAGGTCTTATCACATGAAAATAAACTGCGAAATTCTTCAAGAGTTATGTGTGGCTCAGTACTCAATGTTACAAGATTCCACACATGCCCCTTATTCTTGAGAAGTCAAAAGATCCTACTTCCCCCTGTGCATATGAGTCAAACTTATGTGAAATATCTAGCAGTTCATGGTTAATCATGGTCTGGGTACTCTTTACATTCTCAGGCACATCATTTCTATTTTTCAAACTCCATACCTCAGGAAAAATTAGATCCCCATAACCATTTAAGGGTATATGAGACGGAAGTCTAGTGTCCTGCAGACACCTTTGTTTGACTATGCACATCATACCCCAGAGGCTTTGCATATGTTGCCCACAAAAATGGCCATCAATCAAAGAAAAATTCGTCCCCAGGTGAGTCATATCCTATCTTAGTATGCCCAACAGCTTCCAAGCCCCATGTCATCCCTCCCGATTCAAGTTTCCCTTAGTACTATGGTTTACACCTTCTATCATCACTAACGTTTGAGGAATGCCGGAAAATCCTGATTGCGATTAACCCAAAACTATTAAATATCTTTATGAAAGTATAATCGTCCTCACTACATGACTCTAAACTACATAGTATCATTTCCTTACTACACGAAATTAAACTGCGAGGCCAAAATTGTCCTTGCTGTACGACGTTAAACTGCATAGCAATGGTTTAAGCCTAAAGTTCCCTCTAGTGTTGATTTTTCTATTCCTAGGTAATGAAATGGAATCCTTATAATCCCTTGATTCTCACATTGAGAATAGATCACGTGATCTTAGGGATCTTAGAGAGAGATCCACCCTGACATTATTACAAAATAGTCCAAGAATTTGGTCCTATCATCACAACCCTAAAAGGCATGTCGTGGTTCCCTCCCTCGAGAGGAACCCCACATCCTGGCCATATGATGTTAAATGATTAGGGATCCCAAATATAGAACAAATGCCTCACCTTGCGTACAAGTCAAATCTACATAAGGGACACCTGATTCCATGAGTAAATTGTATCCCAAATGTCCCCAATATGTCTAGATACACTCATGTTGTACCCCAAACTCTGTGCTCCGAGTGATCTTGAATACCCATAATCCTATAAGGCCATCTGAGATAGAAGGTCAGTGTCCTATGGACACCTTTGTTTGACTATGAAAATCATGCCATGAAGGCTCTGTATATATTGCCCATAAAAATGGCCGTCAATCTAAGGAAAATTTGTCCCCAGGAGAGTCCTCTCCTATCTCAGTACGTCCAATGGATTCCAAGCCTCATTCCATCCCTCCTAATTAAAGGGTCCTAAAAGTCATGGTTTACATTTTCCTCCTTACACACATCGTGAATATATCAGAATATACGAGCCCGATTCATATCTGGTTTATTTTGAGGTTTCTAAATATACCCTATCTATATGCATGAAGTTGATATATATACAAAAGAAGAGTGCCCCCACTCATTTCCAGGTTTCACTGAAAAAGTTCAAATGCCCCTTTTCGTGTTCAGGTGTACCCCTTGTCGAAGGTCACATACTGTATTCAGAAATTTCCCAATCTCGATAATCCTTCATAGCCATCGTATATGGGAGGCTAGTGTACTGAAGAAACCTTTGATTGACTATGCACATCATTCCCTGATGGCTCTGCATATGTTTCCCATAAAAATGGCCATCGATCAAAGGAAAATTCATCCCTAAGAGCATCCTTTCCAAGCTTTCGTATGATCAAATGAAATTCATGTCCTATCACACCCTAGATTTGGAAAACTCTTAGATAATGGATTATGTACCTTTTTCTTTCCAAGTTCCCTTGACATAAAAAGGACTCCTAACTGAACTGATCATTAACCATCTCTCCTTCATGGAAGTAAGAACTGGGAGGAAATAGTTGTCCACTCAAATCCAACATGAATGTCCCTAATCTTTTCATATATCAATACTCAGGCTAGCCACCCACTGTGCCTCCCAACTTCAAAATAAATTCAAAATGTTCCAAATCCCACTAGGCCATTGGAAATGCAAGGCTAGTGTCCTATAGACACCTTTGATTGACTATTAACATCATGCCCCAGTGGCTCTGCATATGTTACCCATAGGAATGGCCTTAGATCAAAGGGGAATTCATACTCGGTAGAGTCATTTCCTACCTCTATACACCCAAAACTGCTCTTGATCCTCATAAATGTCCAAACTTGCAAATCCAGGTTCAAGAAAAATCCCTAATCCATGTCTGAAGGATATTAGAACACTCCCGGCCAACGATCCCGAATTAGGGCCCTGCCTTGTTAAGTTTGGTCAAAGTTTCTTGACCTAAAACACCAGTAATAAATTTGATTGGAAGGTCTGTGAACTTCTAGTGAAAGAGACACCATACTTTCCAGAGGGAAAATCCACAAAAGGCACCTCTGGGTAATAGTTGAGTATCGATTCATTAAACACATTGGGCCATCAAAAATGGTGTAAATATTTTTAGGTCAAAAACCCACAAATGGTGGCCTAAGAAAAATTCAAGTTATGCCCTCTAATCCCATGTCAAGTAGGTTTAAGAAAAAATGAGGGTAATAATGAAAAAGAAACAAAAGCTTGTGAGGTATTCCATAGAACCTCAAAAATAGTCAAATTATGCTCATTGAGTCCCACAGCTCAGGCAAAAATTAGAGCCCAATTCGATTATTTCAGTTTACTAGTTTCAAGTCATGGTTTAAAATTAATACATGATTGAAATGATGTTTATATGGTTGATTGATAAATTGAAATGATAGGAAAAATTCAAAGAAATATGATTTAAAGGAAAACTAGTTTCATTGAGTTCAACAAAAATTGAGGAGAATCCCCGACTCAGAGTCCCTCCAAACCATAAAAAATAGCGGGAAGAATACATATCATGATTTGGGGCAGAACTACAACAAGGATCAATTCTCCCTTTCCAGGAGGATGGAAATTGATTACTGTAGGCCATCAATGTTCTACTCCAAAGAAGCTGTATCCTCCGTTTTGGCCTTGATTTTCGGACACACCCGCTCCAAAACAACTTTAAGGTCCCACACTTTCTTCTGGGAGACTTCATAGTTGGCATGTGAAGAGGCCAGCTGATCCCTCAACCTTTCTACACTGGATTCTCACTCCCACAAATCTTCCTCTTAGATGTCCACCAAATCATGGGCCTTCACCTACTCAGTTGTTAGATGATCAAATTCTTATGAAACATCTCAGAAGGTCGCCACCTGGTGATGGAAGGAATTGAACTTGGCCAACTTGTCTTCGCAGGAGGCAAGTTATTCTTGGGAAATGATGATTTGGTAAATAAGGAGGTGTAGGTGATGATAATAAAAGATGCTGGAACCCATATCAGTGAATAATCGCTAAAAATTATCCCCCTCATCAGCAAAATTGGACATGGGTGTCTCTGCAACAAGAGTGCATAACTAGAGCCATGCCTCTTTTCACACTGCCTAGTGCCATGCCACATCACCAATACCTTGATCCTCCCCTACTTCTATGTTTATATAAGTATTAAGCGTCGCTATAGGATGGGGAGGGACCTAAGATAGGTCACCCAATACGGGAGACTCTCTTTTACCTCAGATGGACCAGCTACTAGAGCTAAATGCAGAGGACTAGCTGCAGCTTTCGGGATGATCGGTGATACTCAGCTGGTGCTAGCCTCATTAAGGTCTTGGATAGTATCATCAGGAGGGGAGCAATTTGAATCACTCCCCAATGAGATAGGTTGTACCAATGAGACCCTTTCCAGATGTTTCTAACGATGAAATGAGCGTCTTCTTACCACAATGGAAGGAACAAGTGGTGTATCCATCATGGCAGCTGTAGGGACAGAAGTAAAAGGCATATCTATCACACTCTTCACATTATAAGGAATGTGTGGCATTGTCGTTGGGGTAAGGATGAGGTAGGAAGTGGTTAAAGGTTTCTGCACCTACCAAACTGGTTCTTTCAGCATCTCATTGGGGTAACAATATTCCCACAGTCGGTCATACTCCAATGACAGGAAAGTGGATTCTATCATGTTAGGAATGATAACTTCCATAGAAGCACCTTCATTAATAATCATGATCCATAATTGGTGAAGAAAAACGGGGTGTGACTCTCCCCTTAATTGGACAGTTAAGAGTAGTGAAGTCTGTTGAAGGCATCCTAATTTTATGGAAAGTCAGTAGGAGAGATATGGCTCACAAATGACTACTCGATCTATACAAGCAGTGAGAATCTAGTACTAAAGTGTGATAAGGTATGAGAATTCATCCAAATAACCATCTCTGTGACCTCTCAATGATCCATTAGGGGTAGGATGCGGTGAAAATGAGAAATGAGAAGCATCTTTCAACAACCCGATCGCATCAATAATGCTTAGAGTCCTAAGACAAACAGTGAAAATGTTGAGAAGAAAAAATTGAAAGTCAGAATAAGGAAACTTTTTAGTATGCTGGTATTCATAGAAGGGGAAGTGTTCTACCGTCAACCTGTATAGAAATTGAAATGGTCCGCTGAGATGGTGTGTGGGCCTAACTTCTTGTATTTTTTCCCAATAACTCATAAAGCCGAGCGAGAGTGGAAAGGTCCAAATTAATGTGTCAACCCTCTACTAGCTTAGACTCCATCATCAAAGTACATTCCCAAAACCTTGTATATATGTCGCGAGATGGGAAAATCCATCCAATCAAAAAAATGGAAAAGAAACCTGCTATTCTAAGTGCAGGTGATACGTCTGGTAGAAGTTCGTATCCCCATATGGTATATCGCCCCACTTCAAGGGTTTCACAGTATAACCCTTGAGTTCAATGGGACTGATGGGTTGGATGAGTCCAACTATGGAGAGCCCTCATCTTGAGTTCGTTCATCTACAAGAATGACCCTATCCATGCTTTGAATGGGATGAGCGAGCGAGACTCTAGGGGATGATCAAGTAATCCCTCTTCCATGACCAGTAAACTCCTTGTCAAAGGGGAAACATAATTAGTGTCATTCTAGGAAACGATTGTTGGGAGAAACCTGTCATACATTTATCTGAGGATAGAGAGTCCTCCAAGCTAGTAGATATCCCATAGACTGATCCCCACCTCCCCATATAATGAGTGGAAAGTGTTGGTTCTTGAACACTAGAGACTCAATAATTCTAGAAGGATTTCTCATGGGGAGAAGATTGAAAACTGAGAAACCCATGCCGCCTGATACAAGACCACCACCTCCAACTAGTCGGGGGACTTTAAACAGTTCCGATGCACCCAGAACGCCCAGGCCCACTCATCAGAGAATCATCCTACAGCACGCAGATCCCACTTGGTGCTCCACCCGCCATTGATATTTTATTTGGAGATGCTAATAATGGATGGGTATTATCGAGTTTCTAGTCTTGGGATTCCATCACGACACCCGTGGTTGCCTCAAGTCCATGACAATCCTCTTAATATGAATAAGTTATCCTAAATTGGAGTGGCGATGACTTCTCCTACTGGGGAAATGTTGGAGCGATCATGTCCTTGCGATGCCTCTAAGAGGATGAAAGGGGTATTGGGGTCAACCAATGGTAGAGGAACATCTTCTGGGAGACCAAAGCTGTAAAGTGTAAATTGTACAGATAGGGGATATGCTAGAAGCTCTTGCATCTAGAAATCCCTTAATAAGCTGTCACGAGGAATGATGTTGGCTCAAAGATTATCCTCACTATTTCCTTCCATGGTTTCCCTTTTCTTCATCAATTTTATCATAGCATGTGAAGTATAAATTTTAACATGCATAAGAAAATCCAAAAGCTAGAAAAAAGTCAGTCCAATAAAAAGTGTTGGATAAAGGCTATGGAAGAATGGCTAAAGGACTCAAAATATGTCCACAAAAGGCTCCATGTAATGTTTCTAGAAATGGTACGCGTTATCCACATCCCGCATACTGCATAGTGTGCAGAAGGCACAATCCAAAAATTGCATGATACGCAGAGGTAACCCGGCCTACAGCCATGGTATGTGGATACCTATCACCGCGTGCAACCATGGTATGCGAACCATCCACGAGGTGTTGACCCACATATCAATGGATGGTGAATGGAAAGGTTCGAAAAAAGAGGATTCCATGAACCTAGGACTTAATTATGTTCATGTTCATGAATTTTGGATTAAATCTAAGTTCGGTGTATTAATTCTTAAAGTTTGGTTCACCGATCCAAGTTCAGTATGCGAATAAGCCACCCGCATAGCATCCTCCTACATATAATCCAGATTTTAGTCTTAAAATTCAACAATACCATTCACGAAATCCAAAATATGGTACACAGATAGATAAATGATGAGGAAATTGGTTCATGGTATGTACAAAGAGGTTCGCGAATGAGATTTTTGTAAGGATCATGGTACAAAATAGAAGAGTAATCTGGGGAAATTGAGATCACTTTTCTCCATGAGAAATGGTAAAATACAAATGGCATGGGCCCATATATATAGGTGTGGTCCCCTCCTACCAGGTCCATCTATTATACCGTGAAACATTTCAATTTAGGACCGCTTCTATATTGTAATAGTCTCCTTTTCGTTATGAACAGACACCATTTTGAAGGGGGGAATTTGGAGGGTCCTGAAAATTATTCCAAGGGAAGAAAATACCCCACAATCACTTTTTAGAAGGAAGAAATTACTTCTACAAGTTTATAAGGGTTAAAGGACTCAAATCAAGTTGAAAATTTCAGAAGAAACTTGAAGGAATTCAACTTTTCAAAGAATTTCAAGTGGCCCACATACCATCAATAGGAAAGGTAAGAAGACTAGCTCGATCGCGAACCACCAGGTATGTGGGACGATCTGCAAACCATTAGCTTGTGAAGCGATGGCCAACAAAACAAGGTAGACTGCGAACTGCGTCGCCAAAGGAATTGTGTGTATGAAGTCAATCAGTGTACCAAACCAAAAACCCATTAGTTCACGGACGAAGAGAACTAGAAGGGTTCCATGAACTGTTATCATGAACCAAAGCCTCCGCAAGCCTCAGATTGACCGAGTCTTCCATGGGTCAGGATATTTCTTCATGGGCCTCTGCAAATGGTTTCATATTCCTAATAAATAAAATTATCCTGATGCTCTATAAAAGGAGCACAGTAGAAAGGATGAGGGATGGACGACGAAAGCCTGAAGGTAACTCAGATGTTGGAAGAAAGATCTCATAGAAGACTTTGATTTCCATCTTGATTCATCGGTGAGGCCTGAATCGCAAACCACATTCTCCACAGGTATAGCCAGCCGCGAACCATAAAATGAGAGAATTGAATAAAAATAATAGAACCACGAACCTAACTGGTGAACCTCAAACCACATACTTCTCATGGATTAATTCCCCACAAAAAATAATCCCCCAGACCCTCCTTCAACATGGTGCCCCACATAGTGTACCTCTATGCGGACTGAACCTTGTGCCACGTACTACATCAGTATGCTAATGGAACCCAAAGTGGAATGGTGAGCCACGTACCACTATGGTACACAGTGGTCTATAACCATGCCCATGTATTGCATCAGTATGAAGACGATCCCTCTTCCCACATACCACTACGGTATGCAAAGCCTCCCCCACCCTACATAAGAAATCAGTATGTGGGATGGGGTGTTTTCGAGTATTATTTCCTCTGGCCCCAACCTCACCCTTCCATTACAATCCAGTACTCCATAGTCCCTCTTCCAACCAGTCCTCCGACATCAAGCCAAAGAATCCTCCAAAGCCACCAAACCTGTATGATCATATCATCAGGTGCATCAACTCACCCCTTTGACTCTACATACCCATGGTAAGAAGAGTCACTAAGACTATCCCCATAATGGTTCGGTCTTCAGGAATTCCTATGGGTATACATTCTTATAGTAACCCAGAGTCCAACCTTGGGATGCCGACATGAACCTCCCTATTATATGGATTAAGGGTGATCACTCTCTTTTCCATTCAATGAGGAATAGTGATCAGTTGAAGGGGTTCTATTCACTCCCCCCTTTGATGAGGATGAAACTCCTCCCCTTCCTAGAATGTGTTCTGGGGCCATCCCTCTGAGGTAAGTCCCCAATATTTTGAGGCCAGGCCGCATGAACTTTAATTCCATTTCACATGGAAAGGTTCATCACTTCATGCCCCCACTCACCATTTCCCCGACCTCTTCCTCCATGGGCTCTCCCTCCCCCACCTATAGGGGAGGAAGCATATGCCTTGTTGAATCTTTAAGCATTAATCAGATGGGTTTAGAGGTTTGTTATGATTAAAACATCCATATGATTCTGAACTATAATAAATATGATTCCTGATTAAACCAGGATACATAGGATGCTTTCTAGAAGGCCCAACCTCAAAAGGGTTCCCATCTAAAAGGGTCCACCTAATCATGTCTATCAAATGGGTAGCTTCCACATGTAAGCCCCACATAGTATGAACTACATGGGTTCTGATTCCTCTCCCAAGGATATGTAGGAATCCCTTATTATGGGACCTATCCCAATATCAAGTCATCTACCATCCCCCCTAGACAAAGATAAACTCTAGAGCGCCTTATAATATGGATCAAGTCAACATTTCTTATGTAGCATCAAATATATGCATTCTTACGACGATCTTGCAAAACAAGGGTAGCCCATGGACACACTATTTGGGAATGAATGAAGGATTCATGAACATATGAACATGACTTAAATCTATAAGAGAGTCCCAGAACATTAAAAAATCCTCCCCCAGAAGGGTACAGTGAGCCTGACCTCCCATCCTCTCGACCAATGGAGTCTTTAAGTGTTGTTAGCTGAATCACCAATCAACGAGCACCTACCTTTGGAAAGAACGTTCATAAATCATGGATACCAGGGCCCTTGGGCATTCTTGGATCCACAAATAAACCTTCTGGAGACCATCTGAGGAAGTTATATCTGAGAAGGACCAATTGAAAAAGTATTTGACCCCCACGCAATTGCCCGCTGGGACAAACAGTTCCCACATAGTTAATCCAACCTTCTTTAAAGGATAACGATGCTGAATAGGTTGAAACAAAAGAAATAGTGAATTCTAAGAGAACCAATTTCTATAGAAAAGGGATAGGTGATGATCCTCATCATTCCATTTCCACACCTCCTACAAAAAATTCCACCTCGGAGGCAGAATAATGTGCTATTAATTTTTAAAACATGTTGGTTAGGTGTTGTTTAAGTGACACCATTGTAACACCCTAACTTCAGTACCCCAGTTCCAGGGTTTTTTTTATTACAATGTTATAAAATACATAGAATTAAATAAACATGTTTAATTTGTTTAATAATCTTAAGAAACTAGATACATAGATAAATGTTACATTACATTGAAATATTAAGATACAATATATAAATACATGAAAATTTATTATTTCTATTTACAAAACCATATGTCACATATAATAATATTTATGGTTTCCTTAGGAAATTAGAAATAATATAAAGGGGTGTTCTCATATTCTTAGTAAGGTGTATTTTACAACAAAATATGTCATATATAAGCATGAAATCAATAATATGACATGAATAAATAAAATCTATAATAAATGGAACTATGATAATAATAAATACATGTATTGCATAAAAATAATTTTTTTATGGATAATAATAATTTATCTCATATGTAACACCTGATCTTTAATTATAGTAAGTTTTTCTCTCTAGAGAAACAATAACATAATGCACATATCTTTATCCAAGAATGTTTTTTGATTGAAAGTTACAAAATTTTATAAATTTAATTTTATAAATTTAATTTAATTTTTTAATTAATAATTTTATAATTTTCTTATGGTGATTTTTTTGATAATTTTTAGAAATTTTTTATTTTTGGGAGAATTGTGAAAAACACTAGTTTTATACAAAATTGTCACTTTTAGAACATTATAATGATATACGAATAACTTGAAAGTTTAATATTTTTTTTATAGAACAGATATATATTAAATTAGTAATATAATTCATATAAAAATATAATCTTGAACTTAAATATATATTTTTAACATTATCTATATCTAATTAATGTTTTCGTTCAAATAAAAACGTTTTTAGTACTTCCCTTTTAATCAAGTATTGAAAAGGTTAATTTATATTTTGGTTTGGTTTGAAAGAAAAAGAAGTATAATTTTATTTATTATAATATAATTAATTATTTTTTAATATAAATTATACTTTATTTTGATGAAAAATAATTTTTATACTTAAAATAAAAAATTTTCTAAAAAAGGTTTTCTTTGTGGTTTGTACACTTAATTAAAATTAATTTCTACCAATTATACAAATTGAATCTTGTAAATTGGATTCCATATTTTTAATAATAATAAATAATATTAGGTAATAAATTCAATTTAATTTTTTTTCATAATGATTAGTAAAAATAGTAAAAATGTGTTTCCACGGTTAGGGTTAAAACAAGTTTACTAGGGAGTGAAAATAAGATATAAGGGTAAAAATTCAACTTCAAATTTTCTAAATCATTTCTTGAAGATATTTTGAACTTATATTATATTAAATTCTAATTCATGGACATTTTTTGTAACCTTAAAAACAAAATTACTTTATATTATTTAATTTTTGTAAGTAAATCCATGTGTGTCCCTCACCTCCCCTCTTTTCCTCTCTTATTCACAAACATTTAGTTCTATATCTCATCCAATACCTAACCAAAAACCATATTAGCTTCATTAAAATCATTATTTATCTTTTTTTCTTCCCCTAAGACCATCCTAAGAAGGCTTAAGGTGTAATGTAAAGGAGGTCTCTCAAAGAAGACATAATTTCCTTTATTGACTATTTAAAAAAAATTCTTATAATTACACTAAATATATTTTACCCTTACTAACGTAATTAATAAAGTACCATAAATATAATTATATTTTATTATGAATATGGTAAAACTATTTTTCACCACCTTTCAATCCTATGGAAAATGAAAATATCGGTCGTTCGTATGTACGACCTACCATATCCATATAGCGGTGTAATTTTTTTCATCACCACTTTAAAAATATGGTTATAGAGATGTAAATAATGAATATATAGGATATTTTTTAAATAATTTTTATTATGGAAATATAATATATCATTTACCTTATTACCCTTCCACCCATTAAAAAATGATAATGTCACTCATGCGTATGTGTGGACTTCCAATTCTATAAAGTAATGTGATTCATTTTTCATATCTTCCCTTGATGGATGATTATAAATATATATATAATGAATATATATGATATTTATATCATGATTAATAGTCTATATATTATGTAACCATGATCAATATGAAATGAAAATAAGCATTGAATCGAAACATTCAAGAAAAAAAAAGCTTAACACCTGAAATGATGATGATAATAAAATATTATTAATGGATGGGTGATAAGATGTTATAAGAAAACCATTTATGGTATTATAATTATTAATACTATTTTTTATATAAGTATAAAAAAATTAAATTTATTATACAAGAGTTTAAAATAACTTATGAAGCAAGTCAGGCCTGAGGTATGGGTTTATTTGACAAAAACATCCTTATTTGAGATCATTTATATATAAGATTACATTAGAGAAATTATATGATATTTTCATATTAAACCCAATATATTTTATTATTCTCTGGTTATTTTTAGGAATTAAAAATTTTCATTTTATTTTCCTCTCTCTAAGTACTCAAAATTCCTAAAATATGTTTTAATGGAAAACCAACTTTGTTTTTCTATTTGGATAGGAATATTTTTATTCAATGTCTATATTTTATTTAAAATATTTACAATAATGTTTTTAAAATTATCTAATGACTTATTAAATTAATTTTTAACTTTATTTACTTTCTATAAAAGGTTTAAAAGGAGTCATCTTGTCATTTTCAGAATGAATCACTTTTTACTAAAGGTGTGAATAGAATCTTTGTTTCAATGATCACCACATGAAAGGATTTTACACCATCATAAATTATATTTTCCTTGAAGTATACATTAAATCTTTCTATATTTATTTTCAAAGAAGTTATTTTTCTTAGTATTCTAAAAAATTTTATATTTTAAATAAGTGATTTTAAAATGAAAAGTGTATTTTCCTCAAGCAATGTTTCAGTGATATTTTATAAGTATTTTAAGATATATCAATATACTTTGATGAATATTATGATTTACTAGGGATATAATCTAATGATACCATACAATATTTTACTCTAGATGGATTATGATCATATTGTTCTATTTATTGACTAGGAAAAATATTAACATTTCATATGATATTTTTTCAATACGTTTTTCATGTTGATTATGTTTTGAAATGTTTTTTATTTATTTCATTAGATGAATGGAGAAGACTTAGTACGTGACGGGAGTGGTATATTATATACCCTTTATGCATTAGTATATCTCATGAAAAAAACCATTTTGGGTATTTGGAATATTACATACCAATTTATATATGATGTTATGGAATGAGACCTTGAATTTAAGATTATAATATTCATCATTATATATTCCATAATTATGCATTCTGTCATTACAGATTCTATAATTTTGAAATTAGTTTCTAGTATCCATGTGATTATTTATATTTATATGTCATTGAATGATTTTTCCCCTTTTTTTATATTTATATGGAATATTTAATTATTATTTATCTCTGCCATGTTATTCATGATTTATTTATCATATGATAGATTTTTGTTGTACTATTTCACTTATTTAGTATCTAAGATCACCATTTATTATGTTTTCTTTTACCTAGGTTACAAATAAGGGATTTATTAATGAATTAAAGGATATACTAGAATAAATTATACATTTATCACTATAATATTAAGTTTTATTTCATGTTTTCAAATGTAATGTGAGAATCATGTATATATCTAGTCTCCCAAAACTAAAAACCATTTGAACCTTTGGGACATGATCCCTTTTTTATTTTTCCAATGTAGTAAAATAAATACTAACTCTTGGTTATTGTATTAAGGGTCTTACTATTGGTATTAAATAAAGTTTAGTATAAATCTTGAGAACTAGATTTAGAAAAAATATATTAGAGAACATAACCCTATAATAGAATCCGAGGATAAAAAAAGTGTAAGATAATATCCTAAAGTTTTAGTAAAGTATATATTGTTTGGTTTCTTTATAAAATACATACTTTTATGAATACTAGAATATAGATGCTGTTATAGAAAAAATGAACCTAGGGGTAACAACTCTGAAAGGAGAACTGGTGCATGATGATTGGGCCTATGACTAGACACCGAGATAGAAACCACTAAGGTATATACTTTGGTTTATTTATATTCTCTTTACAAACCATTATAAAATATTTGAAAATATTTTTATGATTTAAATATATTCCTAAAGATACCAATCTTATGATTCTAATATGAGATGTGTGTAAATATTTGATTTATATCAAGTGTTACACAATATTTAGAATTATAATTCATAATGTTATGAGATAATTTAATATTTTAGTTATTTATAAATGGTTCATAGGAGAAATAATGGAAACTATATAAATTAATGTAATATATGTAGGCATTGACCTCATGATAAATACAATGAATATGGGACTGGAGCCAAAAATGGAGATAAAAAAATTATAACTATATTGGGGAAGTTGAATCAGGTTATGACCAATAAACTTGCTTGTATGGAAAAGCCAGTTGATTCCTAACGTGGTTCAACAATGTTAGACCGCTTCATGTGACAAAAACCTTCATTATTCAATAGTACTACTAATACATTATTAGCTGAGAAATGGATCAATTCCCTAGAGAAGATATTTATTTATTTGGGATGTAGTGAATCTTGAAAATTTATCATGGAATATTATCACCTTAAAGGAGATAATGATTAGTAGTGGTCATTAATCCAGAACACTAAGGAGTTGGAGGAAATAAATAGTAAGATATGGTAAACTTTAAAGGATATATTCATTAAAAAAATTAATTTTATCATGATAATAAAACTAATATAGAAAGGTAATTACTAGATATAAAAAAAGTATGGGGAAAATGTTGTGAATATGTAGCTAACTTTATAAGGTCAAAAACTCATGGTGCGAATTATGCACATAATATAAGGTGTAAGATTGATCATTTCTTTGATTGTATAAATCCCAGTATCCAAATGGAATTAGTATCTCAAGAATTTTTAGAATATTAGGATATAGTATCAAGTTACATCAATACATAGAAGGAATTATCCATGTCTTTTGTTTTACAAGGAAAATAAGAAAATAAATGGGCGGATGAGCACTCTCGAAAGGAAAATATGGAAAAAGGGAATAAGGGAAGGTTAGTGTAACACCTGGTTAAAAAGGTACACTCTTTTTAATTATTTAGAGCTTAATTATTAGGTTTAAAGGGTGCTGGATTAATTTTGGGAGTCTATTCAGATGCTGAGTTTGGTGTAGCATATAAGGTACATTTATAACATAGATGTGTACTTTACAGTATAAATCTTCCACTGGGCACAAGATGTAAAAACTTTTAGGGCATAAAAACTACTGTGCCTTAAAACTGTTTTACTTCATAGATATGTCACTCTAGATAATTTAAACAAAGGTTTAATTTTTATATGTATATGAATTATGGGGAGTTTACACTATAAATCCATACTTTACAATGTAAACCCCTTATTTATAGTGTGTTTTATTATGTTTCACATGTGACACTCCTCTATTTCCAATTTTTCTTCCCTAATTCAAAACCTAGGGTCCTTACATGTTATTTTTTGTCTCTCCTCATATTTAATATTTATTTATTTAGTGATCGATATCTAGATAGGCCTCATTGCTTCTCTTTAGGAAGGAAAACTTTTTGATTTTTCATTTCTCTTATTGTGGTTTCAGTCTTGGACAATGTTTATAAAATTGACTGATCATATGATGATTCATGTGTGATCCTTATAGACCCATTATGTGATATTCTTCAAGATGAAACCCATGTGTTGGTTTTGGTGTAGTGTTTATATTCCTTGAGGTATTTTTTGATCTATCCTCTCCACTGACCATTTTTTTTATGGAATCAATTCTGAGATATGGGAATCGATGATAGGGACTCTATTGGATGTTATATGTTCCTCATGTTGTGTGTGGATCCCATTATGGGTAGTGTGTGACCTGATTTTGAGGTAGGTAGTTTCGTCTCTAGCCTATGTTATATGAACCCCAGATAATCTAATTTTATTTTTTTATAAATGATTTTGAATGATTTATTATTTTATGTGTGTGTAAATAGGTTTTTGATAAAAGGTTATTCACCCCTTATTTTGGTAAAATAAATGATTTTTTCAAATAATTTTGAGACAGATTCGTGAAATGGTTTTCATAGCATGGTTTTAATGAAATTATTTGAGAAATTTTGCAGATAGGAAGCCTTTGGTATTCAGGTGAAAGTTGTAACAATATGAATTTTCCACTGATACAGTCGGGGAGGGGGGATCATTCATGTGATGTTCCACTACTCCCCAGGCTAAGTGTAGCAATGAATTTTTAGATATTTCTAGGGGGGTCAATTTTTGGGTTATTCTTCTACTACCTAGATTCGATTCATATATCAAGGGGATTGATTCACACACTTATCTTTGTTTGGGTATGAGTGATCTAGCTAGCCTGACCTATAGCGATCCTTGGTATGATTTACCTGTGCTTTGGTTTTGTACTATTTGATCTTCGATTACTTTCTTTGATAAATGTGATATGACTTGAAATTATTTTACCTAGCTAATTTAAATATGTGGAAAATGTGAATTTATTTACCATGATTTTGGAATAAAAAAACTATTTAACTGCTTATCATACCTTGTATTTTGTAAATTGAGCATGTTATGATTATTGTAAAGATAATTGATATGGAACTCCTGAGTGGGATCCTATTATTCCTATTTAGATCACACCATGCACACCCCTTCAATGGTGTGTTGGCCCCATATTCTATTTTGATATTAGAAAAAGAAAGGCACTATAGTAAGGTAGTGAGGTTCATGTAAGTTGGGCATGGGTAGTTGGTAGTGAGATGGTGTGATGTTTCCCACATATCACATGGAGTATTGGGTATTTGTTTTAGTTGTTCTTTATGTTTTTTTAGACATGTTCTTTTGGTTTTATTTGGATTTTGAGTTGTATCACTACCACTGTATCTCTCTAGTTATGGAATATATCAATTTTGGTTTACTTTCCATTTTTTATTTCCATTATATATATACATATATATAAATATTCCATGTATCTTGTTTCAGGTTAGGAAAAAATTTTCCCTCTTGTTTGTGTTTGATGCCCAGGTGCTACTTGCCAGCTCATGGGAATTAGGAATGCCCTTCAGGTATATAGAAGATCGGTTTGGGTAGTAGTTAAAGAGGATATTTCGGATTGGTTCATTAGAACTTTGGTATTCGAGGGAGGTTATGATCAGTCATGGGAAGTTTTTATATGGGAGATAGGGTTGTTGAGACTTTATGGGTAGGTTAGGATGAGTGATTGAATATATCTTACTGTGATGATCCTCAAGTTACCATGGGATGTTGGGATGCGTTTTTTTTGTGTTGAGTTTTTTTTCTAAATATCACTTTTTTATAATGGTTTTATGGTTTGAACTGATATTTTCCTACGTATGATCAATTTCTTCTATTTTTGGTGTATAGTAACATGCCTCTGAGATAAATTTTTAGAGTTCTACTATAGGTTGTAGGGGATGATCCTAAAGGGAATCCTCCTATGGATCATAATCTTATTGAGGATATCATTTAGGTAGTTCATGTCATGGAACAAAATGTACCATGAGTTTAGAACCATGTAGTTGAAGAACAATCAAGAGTTGAAGAAGACAGAGATCGAGCTTAAGTGTTCCTACATGAGAATAAACCATCCTTCAAGGGTATGAATGAGCCATAATAAGGGGTGGATTTGAAGAACATGGTTGATCAGATATTCAACTTCCTAGATACACCAGTTTTTATCAAGGTGAAGTGCATGAAATTTAGTCTTGAGGGTCCCTGCAAGTAGTGGTGGGATTCCATGGTGAAGGAAGATCGGTATGTGGAATTGGATTGGAAGGGTTTCAAGATCCTATTATTTTAGTAGTTTTTTATAAAGTCTCTGATGAATCAAATGTCTCTAGAGTTCCTCTATTTTTACTAGGGAGAGTGTTCAGTGTCAGAATATACCATTCATTTTGTATATTTGGTTCATTTTTCTCTGGAGGTGGTGATGAGTGATTGGCCCAGAGCAGAGAAATACTTATAGGGTTTGCAACCCGATATCAAATTAAATTTACATATACCAAATCCTACCACCAATGTTGACACGATATAAAAAGATATATTAGTAGAGATGAAAATGGTAGGCAAGATTCAATCTTCTAGTACTTCTCTTCCTCCCAGGGGTAGTTTCAACGACACTGGGAAAGAAGAGGAAGTGGTACAATAATCACATGGGTGGTGGTGGTAGTTTTAAATAATGTTCCTCATATACACCATCGGTAGCATCCAATATTATGAATCTCACTTGATATTAGTGTGGAAAGGATGGAGACACCAGGCATACTTATATTATGCCCATGAAGTTTTTCAATGCATGAATCCATCAATGTTATCTGCAATGGTTCTTATAGGCTATGTATATGCCTCATTATGGCCAGAGATCTTTAGATCTAAAGGCCAATAAAACATATTCATAATCTTCCAAGTATATAGGGATCTAGCCACTGGCCTCAGGAGTGAAGCACCTTCACATAGTGGATGAGTTTTTGGTGGAGTTTTATGCAGGTCCAGTGGCAGTGAGTGGCACCATTTTTGTTTCATCCTCTATTGAAACTTCTTTATTTGATTTTGGTGCCTCACACTCATTTATATCTGGCCCTTTTATTGATATGATAAAACTTACAATGGAGATCATTTCCTTTGTTAGGTAGTTTATGATGACTCTTTAAAATAGGAAAGAGTAGGGGTTTTGATATCTATATTTTTCTCTCTCAATAGCTGATGCATAGTTTGTTATGGATTTACCAATTATTGATCTCAATCTATTTTAGTATATTTTCTGATTTCTCACTATAATGAGATTGATTTTTATCATTACTGTGTTTCATTCCTTGTTACTGATAATAGATCTTAGTTTTTTTATGGAAGAGTAGGATCCAAGGTCTGGTCATGAAGGACCTCCCTGTAGAGAGATCATGAGTTTGTTATCTACCATTTCAACCGTGCCTAATGAAATTTTATATTTTTTAAATATTTTCATGTTTATCTGATACATTCTTAATGTGGTCCTAGAAATATTCTATGGCATTCCTCTAGATATGGATTTAAAGTTTATGATTGATTTGGTTCTTGGTGCACAATCTATCTTGACACCCTCTTATCATATAGAACCAATTGAGATGAAAGAGATTAAGATTTAGTTAAAATATTTTGTTAAGATGAGATTTATTTATCCTAGTGTTTTACCATGGTTAGACCACATTATCTTTTCCAAAATGGTTGATGTTTCAATTCATTTGTGCGTGGACTATCAAAATTTGAACCAGGTTATGGTTAAGAATAAGTAACCTTTTCCTTTTTTTGGATGACTTGTTTGATAAATTAAAGGTGATGAAGTGGTTTTAAAAAATAGATCTTTGGTTGTGTTATAATAATTTTAGGATTCAAAAGTCTAATATTTCAAAGACCACTTCTAGGAGAAGTTATGACCATTATAAATATCCTATTATGCCTTTTGGTCTAACTAATGTTCCTAATATTTTCATGTCTTTGATAAAAAAGATATTTCATCAGTATCTTGACACTTTTTCTGTAGTGTTCATGGTTTATATTCTTGTTTATTAAATATTTGAGTGTGATCATGAGCACTATCTAAATTTGGATTTAGAAATATTGAGGTGACACTAACTTTATGAAAATATTTTAAAATGTAGCTTTCCGATTTGATAGGTGAAGTTCTTAGGGGCATGTGTTTTCCGAGAATGGACTCTTAGTTGATCCTAAGAAGGTGAAGGCTATCTTTCTATGGGAGGAGCTATAAAATGTTTTCAATATTTAAATATTATCCAGTATTACTAGATATTATCAGTGGTTAATCAAGTATTTATCTATGTTGGCATCACCCTTGACTGCTTTTACCAAGAAATGGGTTAAGTTCATATGTGATGAAAAATAAAAGACTTCTTTTGATGAGTTGAAATGACTTCTGATATCAAATCTTATTATGATATTACCTGAGCCTAGTAAGTGGTATGTGGTGTACTATGATGATTTTGGTGATGTTTTGAGATATTTTCTTATGAATGATGATCATGTTTGGGCCTATGGCTCTCGTTAGCTTCAGATTCATGAGAAAAATCACCCCACTCATGATTTGTATTTTAATGTAGTCATGTATGCACTTAACTTCTATCAAAACTATATTTTTGGGGATATATTCAGATTGTTATATGATCCAAAGAGTCTAAGATATATCTTTTATCAGAAGTACTTAAATCTTAGACATAGAAAATGGGTAGAATATTTTTATATGTTTGAATTCAACTTCACTTTTCCCCTATGGAAGGAGATTTTTTTGTTAATTATATCTATAGAAAAGTTACACCACATTCTATTTTAGGATCAAAGAAAGTGAAAATTGATGGAACTATTCACTCAGATGCATCTAGATGATCAAGAGGATGATTCATGTATGGTTTTGACCATTTCTTGGTTATCATGAACTCTCATTAAGTCTATTCTGTAGGGTTACCAATAATATTATGAGTTTAGAGGAATCAAGGAAAACATAAATATTAGGGAGACAATTTTTGATTGGTCTCTCCATTATGATGGTATTTTCCACTTCTAGGATCATCTTTTCTTCCCAACATCTATGAGAAATTCAATCTAACATGGTTTTCATAACTCTTCATGGGATGTGAACCTTGGAATTATAAAGAGGTATTATGATATGAGATGACATTTTTGGTGGTTGGGTATGAATCATGACATTGTTGATTATGTGTCCCACTACTGCACCTTCTAATAAATAAAGGTAGATCACATGAAGCCTTATGGTCTTCTCTAGATTCTTCCTATTCTGATTTCAAAAATGGATGATGTGTTTGTATATATTTTTTTGGATTACCACAAACCACATGAGGAAATAATTCTATTTGGGTGGTTGATAAAACATGATCATTTAATTTTGATTAGGGACACAAATAAGTTTGAAAATCTATATTGGTTGTATATATAAGAAATCATGAAGTTACATGGGTATCTCTCTATTTTATCGGACAAGGATTCCATGTTTACTTCTAGATTCTGGAAGAGTATCCAGGAGGTGATGGAGACTCAAGAAAGGTTGATTACAACATATCATCCATAGATGGGTAGTTAGATAAATCATGCTATTTATATTCTATGGGATATAATCCATGCTAGCATCTTGGAATTTGGTAGATCATGGGATAACTTTCTAGGACTAGTTAAATTTTCTATTAATAATAGTTACCTATCATTGATCAGAATGGATCACTTCAAGGATTTTTATGGTGTCCCATTCAAATCACCTCCTTGTTGGGTGCAGGTGGGTAAGGCCTATCTTATGAGACTAATTATCATTCAGGATATGTAGGTGAGGATTCAGGATATATGTCGAAACTTTTTTATAGCTTAGAGTCAGTATAAATTGTATACTGATTTTTGACATCATCCATTAGAGTTTTCTGTTGGTGACTGAGTTTTCTTGAATGTTTCTCATTGTTTTGATCACCGTCATCTTGGGAAAAAGGGAAAACTAGCTTTGATATATTTTGGACCAATTGAGGTTATTGAGTATATTTAACAGGTTTCTTATCGGTTGGAATTCCTAGCTCAGTTGACATGTATCATTGATGATTTCCACATATTTCACTTCAAGAAGTACCATCCTAATCTCTCTGATGTTCTTAGTTGGGAGGAGATTGAGTTTGAACTAGATGTTTCCATTGTTAATAAACCACGAGTGATGGTCAATTATTAGGTGAATGTCTTATATGGGAAGTCTATTTTATTATTTATAATTTTATGGTGAGATGAATCAGATGCTAAATAGACTTGGGAGAGTGAATCATCGGTGAGGGAGAAGTGGCCTCACCTCTTTCTAGAGAACCCTTATCCCAAATGAACTCTTGGGGATGAAAAATCCTATGATGTGGATGATGTAACATCTTGGTTAAAATGTATGATATTTTTAATGTTTAAGAGAACTTTTCTTGAGTTTAGAGGGTCTGTGAGTATTTTTTGGAGTGTATGGAGAACTTGGGTTAGGTGAAGCTTGTATAGTACATTTATGGTGTAAATGTGAAATTTACAACATAAATCTTCCATCAGAAATGATCCATGAAAATAGTTTAGGGTGTAAAATATTTTACATTGTAAAACTATTTTACATCATAAATATGTCACTTGGGATAATTTAACTCAAGGCAACATATTTTTTAGCATATGTGAAATATAGGTAGTTTATTGCATAAATACCTGATTTACAATGTAAACCCTCATGACTAGTATGTTTTTCATGTTATACACATGAATCTCCTCTATTTCAGTTTTTACTTCCCTACCTCGAATCCTAGGGTTCTTCCAGGTGATTTTAGGTGTCTCCTCCTATTTAGGATCACTTCTTTCAGTGATCAATCTATGGATAGGTTTTGTTTCTTCTCTCTGTGAAACCAACCTTTATAATTATTCATTTCTATTGTTGTTTTTGTAGAATTGGGATGTGTTTATGGAATTAGTTGATCATATGAAGATTCTTGTTTGATCATTCTAGATCCATTGTGAAATCTTATTCCAGAGGTCGACCCTTGTGTTGGTTGTGGTGTGACGTACATTTTCTTTAATGTATGTTTTGATCTATCCTCTATGTTGATTGTTTTTCAAATGGAATAAATTATGAGATATGAGAATTGATGCTAGAGACTCTCTTATTTGTTTATTGTTCATTACAATGTATATAGATGTTATTGTGGGTAGTGTGAAACATGATATTGAGGTAGGTGGTTCCATCCACGAATGGCCCTAAGGACATTTTATTTTATTTTATTATAGATAATCCCCCTTTTAAGGGATGAAGGGGAACCCATACATGACCCATAGGCCCAAGGCACAAGGCCTAACACGACTCTCAATACATGACCTGAAGGCCCAGAGGAATATTATGCCCGATACATGACCCGTAGGCCCAACCCACATGAAATTCCCCTCCCCTACCTTCTGCATCATTGATCACCTAACTCTCCACCTTGCATTGCTGATCGTCTAGAATTGCCCCGTATAAAGCTGCATGGTGCCTGGTCCCGATGGTAGTTTCCATACCCGCTCATTCTTCTAATCCGGTAGCTTTGCTTCTAGTGACTTCTAGTCTTGTTTCTATGATCCTCTTCTAGAGCTTGATCTATGTGAACTGGGCTACTCTATGGTCTTTGTGGCTCAAAGGCCCTGAGGCCCGAAGACCTTTGATGACCTGAAGGACCTAGAGACCCGTAGGCCCAAACCGGTGGCCCGAAGGCCCAAATCAGGTGAATAGTTTCGGCTACTACAGTACTGAACAATACCTGCTACAGTACTACTACAGTACCCCCCGAAAATTCACCTCCACCCGATTTTGAACCTGGGTCTCTTGGATGCCAAGCAGGAGCCCTTACCACTCGGGTACGGGCTCGTTGGCTAGGTGGTTCCATCTGTAGCCTATATTATATGAACTATGAATGATTTGATTTTATAAATTTTTTTATAAATGAATTGGCATGATTATTTTATTTGTTTTTGTGTAAACAGGTTTATGAGAAAACTTTTTCCCCTTATTTTGGTAAAATAAAAGTTATTTTCAAAGAATTGTGAAATGAATTAATTACATGGTTTTAAAATAGTGTTATTAATGAAATGATTTGGGAAATGTAGCACATGGAAATCCTTGGGTACTGAAGTGTAAAGTTTAGTGATATACCTCATCCGTTGATACTATTGGGGGGTTTATTCATGGGGTGTTACTCTTCTACCTAAGCCAAGTTTCTTAGGGACTTGTTAGATACTGTGGGGGGGGGAGTTCAATTTCTAGGGTGTTCCTCTATTCCCCATATTTGATGCATATTTCTAGGGGATTTATGCACACACTTGTCTATATTGGGGTATGAGTGATCTAGCTAGCCTAACCTGTATTGATCCTTGGAATGATTCAACTATGATTTGGTTTTTTATAGTTTGAGCTTTGAATACCTTCTTTGATAAATGTAATATTCTTTGAAATGGTTTTACATGAATGGTTTATAATTCTGGATAAAGGGGGATTTATTTACCATGATTTTGATAATTTTTTTAACTGATTATAATTCCTTGTTTTATGTAAATTGATCATGTTTATATTATTATAAAAAGAATTTTTATGGAACACCTCAGTGGGAACCTACTGATTCTATTTAGTTCACACCCTGCACACCCCTTTAGTGGTGTGTAGACCTTATATTAACTTTTGATGTAGGAAAAGTAATGGTGTCATAGTGAGGTGGAAAATTTCATGTTATCCGGGTATTGGTAGCTAGCATTGAGATGGTGGGGTGTTTCCCACATATCATATTGAGTATTACTTTTTGTTTTTAGTTGTCCTTTCATTTTTTTCAAACATGTACCTTTGGTTTTATCTGGATTTCAATTTGCATTAGTACTACTAATTTTATTTAGTTATTTTATATATCCTTTTAGGTTTCCTTTAGATATTTATTTCCATTATATATATATATATATTCCATGTACCTTGTTTTTTGATGGGTGAAATCATTCCCTATTGTTTGTGCCTGATGCCCGAGTGCTAGTTTCCTACCCATGGGGATCAGGAATGGCCTTAAAGTATATAGAAGAACTAGTTGGTTACCAATTTGGGATGATATTTTGGGTTGGTTCCTTATAGGTGTAATTTCAAACTTATAATAATTGTGTAAAGAAACACCATATACCATTTTTGATAGGAATAATTTTCTGTAACAAGTGTGGAGAGAAAGGGAATCAGGATCGTGATTGGAAATGCATAAAAGAAGACTCTAGTTTATAATACTTAACCTATAAGGATATGTGGAACTATTTGAATGAATTCCCAAAGTTTCAAGGGAATATTCCTTAAAAAAGAAAAAAGAAGAAAGGAAAAGCTTATGAAATCACTAGAATTGAGCTTGAAGTTCCTAAAGATGTAGTGTCAGGTAAGTTGATCGTAGACTCAAATTTAGCTAATGCTTTATTTTATTCTAGATATTCTCACTCTTTTATATATCCCAAGTTTCCTTAAAAAACATATATATCCCTATAACTTTAAGAATGGAGTTTTCAATCAATACTCCTAGTGGAAATATTAATGAAAAAAGGATATGTTAGTAAGTCCCTATTATAAAACATAAACATACCCTATTTGAAAACTTGATTAATATACATATGGTTAAATTTGATATAATCCTTGGTATGGATTTTATTTCATAATATAACATGAAAATTTATTTTCAAGATAAGGAGATTATTATTTGTGATGGAGATATTGAATCCCTTATCTTCATAGGAGAGACTACATCATTTGAATCATGTTTGAATCCACCTCCAAAATATATCCTAAATAAAATTATTAGAGGAGAATATAATACACAACTTATGAATTTGGAAAGGTATCCATTTAATAGAGTATGTACTTATTGTACAAGAATACATTGATGCATTTCCTGAAGAACTACCTCAACACCCACATGACCGTGAAGTTGAATTTTCAATTGATATTATCCCTAATGAAAAACTTATATCTAAGACTCTATATAAGATGACCACAATGGAATTAGTGGAACTGAAGAAACAAATGTAGGAGTTGAGGGATAATTAATTTATACACCCAAGTGTTTCACCATGGGGAGACCCTATTATTTTTATTAATAAGAAATATAGGTCTATGTGGTTGTGCATTAATTACAGGGAAATAAATATGACTACTATAAAGAATATGCATCATGTTTCCCAAATTGATGAATTGTTTGACAAAACTCAAGGAGATATATATTTTTAAAATATTTATCTTCATTCTGGTTATCATAAACTATAATAAAATAAAGAATATATTCCATAGATGACATTTCATATGAAGTATGAGCATTATAAATTTATAGTAATTATATTTGGATTAACTAATAAACCCAATGTTTTATGGATATGATGAGTAGGGTATTCAAGGATTATCTAGATAATTTCATTATGTTATTTTTTAATTATATCTTGATATAATCTAAAAGTTATGATGAGAAGAAGATTCATTTGATAATGATTCTTAAGAATCTTATAGAAAATAGATTATATGGAAAATTTATAAAATGTGAATTCTAGATTCAATAAGTTTATTTCATTGACATATTATCTCTATGGATGTAATATAAATTGATTATTCAATTATAAAGGTAGTTATGGAATGAAAAACACCATTGAATATAACTAAGGTACATAGTTTCTTTGGATTAGTAGGTTAATATCGATGATTTTTTTCAAAAAATTTCTCAATTAGCTATCCCATTATCCAATTTGAAACATACAGGTGTTAATATATCCAAAATAATTTATAAAAAGTTTTTAAGAATTAAATAAGATATTGTTCGAATCACTGATATTGAATTTATCATTAGGAAGGGAAAAATTTGTGATATATCGTGATGCATAAAATAAAGGACTTGGATGTGTCCTTATGAAGAATGATAGATTATTTTTACAATACATCAAGGTATTAAAAGATTCATGAATATAATTTTCCAACCAATTATCTTGAGTTATAAGCCATAAAATTTTCATTGAAGACATGGAGTCATTACCTTTATAGTGAAAGTTGAGAAATATATAGGGATTATAAAAGTTTGAAATACATCTTCTCACAAAAATAGCTCAATATGAGGTAAAGGTGATGAATATAACTACTCAAGGATCATGATTTATAAATACACTACCACCCTAGGAAATAAAATAATGTGGTTTATGCATTGAGTAGGAAAGATCATGGATTTTGGAATAAAATGATAATTAAAAAGGATCATTTATTCATGGATTTTGAAAAGTTGGATGTGGGAATCATTAAGGAAGGGGAAATGTCATATCTATTCCAAATGATTTACAAACCATCCTTATTAGAGAAAATAAAAGTTCCCATATTAATGATAAGAATATTCAAAATAAAATAGAAGCTATTAATGAAGGGAAGTTGGTAGAATTTACCTATGAAGATGGTATATTGAAATTTGGAAATAAGTTATATGTTCTATTCATTCTTGAGTTGGAAAAAATATATATATCACATCACCCAAATTTATCTATAAAAATTGGTATAAACAAAATATATCCTGATTTGAGGAACATTTTTTGTGGGATACTATGAGATAGAAAATTATAAAATATGTATCAAGATACTTGGTTTTTCAATAGGAAAAGGCTAAAATATAACATCTTAAAGGAGTAATGAAACCTATACCTATTCTTGGGTATAAATTGGATGATATTTCTATGAAATTTGTTACTGGATTTACAAAAACTCCTATAAATAATAATTATATATGGTTTATTATTGTTCACCATTCCACGTATGCGCATTTACTCACCAGAAGGTAAGATCTACCACTTGAGCACCTAGTGTGACTCTATATTAATGAATATATGAGACTCCATGGTGAACCTATTTTGATTGTATCTAATCCTGATATGTGGTTTAAATAAAAATTCAGAACGAATGTTTATAAGTCTCTTGACACCAAGATACATTTGATCACCACTAATCATACTCAAACTGATGGGATATATGAAATGACTATTTAGACATTAGAAAAATGTTGAGGTCATTCTCTATTGACTTTCAAGATATGTGGTACCGATATTTAACTTTGGTGGAATTAATATATAATAATAGATTCCATTTTAGTATTAAAATGTAACTATATGGTTCATTGTATGGAAAGAGTTTTCATACTCCAAATTATTAGGATGAAGTTGGTGAAAGGAATATTGTAGGCCTAGATCTTGTTAAGTAGACAATAGTGAAACCAAAGACTATTCAAAATCATATTAAGAAAGATCAATATAGAGAATAAAATTATGCTAATAACTGATTGAAGGATTTATAATTTCAAGTGGGAGATCATGTTTTATTTAAGGTATCTCCATGAAAATGTTTTATAATTTTTAGTAATAAAGATAAAATATGTCATAGGTACATCAGGCTATTTGAAATTATGGAAAGAACATGAGCTATGGATTACCATTTGATAATTTCACCAAACCACTCTAAAGATCATGATTTTTTCCATATATATTTATTAACAAATTATATAATAGAAATGACACATGTTATCACCTCTAAGTAAATATAATTGAAATATTATTTATCTTACTATAAATATCCTATCCATATTCTTGACACTAGAGAACATGTGTTGCGAAATCGAACGACTCGACTAGTAAAGGTACTTTGGAGAAATCATAAGATAAATGAGGTGAAGTGGGATCCAAAAGAAGTTATGAGGAATAACTACCCAAAACTATTCATGAGGTGACATTATGGATGTTTTGAGGGAGAAATATTTGAAAGAGGGAATAATATAACACCCAAGATTAAATAATAGTAATCCTTTATTCTTAAAGAAACAATAGTGAAATGTACACATCATTATTTAAGAATATGATTTAAAGATATATTACCAAATATTATAAATTCAATTTTATGAAATGAATTTAATTTTTTAATTCATCATGTTAACATTTTCCTAGAGTGGATTTTTGATATTTTTTAGAAGTAGTTTATTTTTGGGGGAATATTGAAAAATATCGATTTTATAATAAATATAACTTTTATAAAATTATAATTATAAATGAATAACCTAAAAGGTTTAAACCCTTTATTATAGATCAAATATATATTAAATAAGAAAAAAATGTATATAAAATATAATATTTAACTTATAAATATATTCTTAACATTTTGGAAATCTAAGTAATGTTTTTGTTCAAATAAAAACTATTCTTAGTTTTTCTCTTTTAATAAAGTATTTACATGGTTAATTTCAGTTTTGGTATAGTTTTAAATACATATATGTTTACTTTGATTTAAAATAATCAAATTAATTCCATTTTAATCAATATTATACTTTTTTTTTCTATAAAATCATTTTTATACTTAAAACAAACATTTTTCTAGAAATGGTTTTTATTACGATTTTCATAATTTTATTAAAATTAATTTCAACCACTTATAAAAAATTAATATATAAAATGAATTCAATATTTATAATCATAATAATTAATACTATTTAATAATTTCAACTTAATCTTGAGAATAATTAATAGTAAAAAAAGTAAAAATTTGTTACCATGGTTAGGGTTAAGATGGGTTTACCTAGGGGTTAAACTAAGTGATAAGGGTAAAAATTACACATAAATGGTATAAATATTATTGTTTTTATATATTTTGATCTTATATTATGTTAAATTATATATCATTTTTATTTTTTCCCACTATTATAGGAAAGAAAATTTACATTATTTTAATCTCTTCAGTATTTCCATGTATGTCCCTCCCCTTACTTATAAATGTGAATCTCTTGTCCTCTTTTATACAAAATAATTTAGAAATATAGATCATTAAAAAACTACCAAAAAATATTCTTATATTCCTTACATTTATTCTTGACCTTTTGGTCTTCTCCTAAGATAATCATAAAAAGGCTTAAGGTGTAAGCCATAAGAGGTCTCTCAAAGAAGAGGTAATCGTCTTTACCGACTCTTTAAAAGTTTATTTATTATTATAATTCACATAAATAAGTTTTAACCATCCTAAAATAATCAATATAGTATCATAAATATACTGATATTCTATTATGAATGTGGGTTAACCATTTTCCAAATTTATTCCATCCTTTGGAAAATGAAAACATTGCCTATGTGTACGTACGACCTACCACCTCCATATATCGGTGTTATTCATTTTAAATCACCACTTTTCATGGATGGTAATAAATATTGAAATAATGAATATATATGATATTTATGACATAATTATTATTAAATAAATATAATATATCATTTAACTTTTTACCATTCCACCTGTTAAAAAATAATAACGTCTCTTGTGTGTATGTGTGGTCTACCACCTCGATGAAGGGATGCAATTAACTTTTAATGTATAAATTTCATAAATGATTTTAAATAAATATATAATGAATATATATTATAATTATATCATGATTAAAATTCTATATATAATTTAACCATGATCAATATGCAAGTATTATAGTTACCGAATTGAAACAATCCTAAAAAATGAACCGTTAATACTGGAAATGATGATGATAATGAATGATTGTTGATGAGAAAGTGATAATATGATATAATAAAACCATGTATTTTATCATAAGTATGAATGTTATTATTGTATCTAATTATAATAAATTTTAGTTTATTATATTGGAGGTTAATTCTAATTATAGAGAAAGTCATACCTGAGGCACGATCTTATTTGACAAGCCCATCCTTATTTGAGATTTTTTATGTGTAAGTTTATATCAAGGAATTATTGGATATTTATATATTAAAAATAATATATCTTTTTCTCCTATTGTTATTTCTATAAATTACATGTTTTCCTTTAATTTTTCTCTTTATATGTAGTCAAAAGTTAGAAAAATTGTTTTTAAGGAAAACCAATGTTGTTTTTATATTCGATCAGAAATAGTTTTATTCTATGTCCATATTTTCATGATTTTTTTTCAAGAATGTTTTTAATATTCTCCAAAAAATAATTAAATTCATTTTTACCCATGTTTTAATTTCTATAAAGTTTTTTAAAATGAATATTCTTATCGTTTTTTGTACGAGGAACTTTTTACCATAGGTGTGAATAACTCTTTTTTTATCGCTTACCACATGAATGAATTTTACCATTGTAAAAATTATTTTTTTATTGAATCTTACTTCATAAATTTTCATGGTTATTTTAAAAGAAAAATTTTCCTTATATTTTTGGAAATTTTTACATTTCAGATAAGTGATTTCGAAATAATAAGGGTATTTTCCTCAAGAAATATTCTAGTGACATTTTAAAAGTGTTTTTATCTATGTTAACATATTTTGATGGATATTTTTATTTAATGGGGATATAATATAATGATACAATAAAACATATTAATCTGGATTTATTCTGATCATGTTGTTCTATTTATTAACTAGTTAAAATAATAATATTTCATATGAGAGTTTTTCAATATGAGTGTTTATGTTGATTGTGTTTAATTTTTATTCTTTTATTTCATATTATGAATGAATTAGACTTAGTATATGATTAGAAAGAACCATTATTGTCCCTAAATGAATCTATAGGTCTTATGAGACAACTAATTTTGGTATTTGGAATATACCTTACCTATTTATGTATGATTTCATGGAATAAGGCCTTGACAGTAAGATTATGATGTCTGATATTATGAATTCTATCATTATGAAACAAGTTTTTGTTATCAATGCGATTATTTATGTTGTTATTTCAACCATGGATTTAGTCCCATTTTATGATATTGGTTATAGGGAATATTTTATTATTGTTTATCACTTCCACATTATCCATGATTTATTTATCCTATGATAACTTCTATTGTAATATTTCCATTAATAATCATATGAGATCACCCTTTATTATGTTCTCCTTTCCCCATGTTACCAAGAAGGTATTTATGAATGATTATAGGTATATAATAGAACAAATTATAAATTTATCACTATAATATTAATTTTTATATCATGTTTTAAAATGTTATGTGAGAATCATGTATGTATATAGTCTCCCAGGATTAATAAACTATTGAATCTATTGGGATGTAATCCCTTGTATCATGCATTAATTTAGTAAAATAACCACAGGCTTTGAGTATATGGGTTTTGGGAGTTACATTATATTGATGGAATTTATAATTCTAAATATCTTAAACATACTATCAAGGCCTTATTACAAGACATCATACATAAATGGGTAAGGATTATACAAAATACCAAAGATAATTTGTCTCATGATACCACTGATGCATTAAGAGACTATATAATTTCAGGCCCTACCTGTCACATAATAAGTTCAATGCATGCATTATATGAAGTGAATGACTAAAATATATTTATATAATGTTCCATTAAGAAACACATACATAGTCTTGTATAAGTAATCACTATTTTTTTCATATAGGAATATAGATATATAGAATATCAATATTTACTTATTCAATGGACCAATATATATATCTTGGTGAATATCCCATAATCAACTTTGAAATTATAGGATATTCACATTATAATGGAAATTAATATTATAAAAGGAATTATAACAAGGTAGAAGTGAGTAATATTCTCATGGTGTAGCAATATAAATAAAAAACTATATCTTATTATGGTTTATAAATATGTTGAGAAGTCATCCAAAGGATATCCCCCTAGAGTGTTAAACCAGGTGTGCAGTTAGGCCTATTAGTTGTGCACTGAGTGAAGATTTAGTAAATACCCAACCAAATATTTTTGTGTTTATTAAATCTAGTTTTATATGAGCTATAGAATTAATACAATTGTTTTTATCCACAAAGGGATATCATTTTTTTTGAAATCACACATTGTTTACTGTACAAAATTTTAAAATGTTTTATGACTATAGAAATTTTTAAGAATTATAATAGTCTATAAAGGTAATATAATAAGAGGTAATGGTGACATATCATTGATATTATAATAATTAATTTATAATAATGAATCATAATAACATTTCACATTGAAATGAAAATTAATTTAGTGGATTATAAAAATAATGATAGATAAGAGGTTAGGAACCCATACCTCAAAAAGTTGCTTCTTAAAGCTTGATAGGAATACCTTTTAACCCTAGAGACTCTTTAGAGAGATTCTTGAGAGTGAAAATTAGAGGTAATTAATTATTAATTTCTTTATAATAGAGTGAAATGGGATAATTAGTGGGTATTTATAGCATATAAGGGAGATTTTTTATTAATTTCAAAGTGTGGTCCTTGGACACTATGTTATAAAAAAAGAAAACCATTAGACTTTCTATGGTTTTAAACCATGATATTTGAAATATAGGAACTCATTTAGGGATTTTACCCATTTAAGGACTAAAAGGCCTTTAAAATACATTATTTTTAATTTTAACAAAAACCTTCTTAAAAAAGAATTGATTTTAAAATCATAAAATATAATTTATGTTTTGGTATATTCTTTATATGTTTAGAAAATTAAGTATATTACTTTAGAATAAATTATTTTAATTAATGAACCAAATTTTGGATTATAAATCCTTTATATTACTTATTGTATCATTTAAATTCATTATGATTTCATAATAATTATTGTATATTTATATCATATTTTACCTTTTTTTTCCCATAATTTTTCTATATCAATTTCTTTTTGAATGATTCATTGTTGGATAATTTCAACACATTGGTTCAAAATTTAAGGTAATTTTTATGAAAATATTTCTATATCTATGTGAAATTAAATTTTCAAATAAATAATTATATATTTCAAAATCATGTATTTGGAACCTAAAATTAAAAAATTCTTCCTCTAATAAATTTTGTTTTATTCTAAGACATATGGGTGTTATTATAACACTATTCATTGATTAATATTTTTTAATTATTAATTAAATGAAAAAATTCATTTTATAGGACACTTGAATAAATAATAGTTATGTTACTATAGTTTAATATTATGTCTTACATTCTCCCCTACTTAAATAATTTCATCCTTGAAATTTGGGGTGTACATTAATCTAGGATCAAATGAGGATAATTCTTTATCATTACTCCCTCAGGATCCCATGTTTAATCTTCTAACTTATTATTCCTCAAAATAATTTTCACCTTTATGTTTTTACGATTATTTCAAACTATCTCTCTAGAGTCAAAAATCTGGACAAAATTTTCATTATATGATAAATCAAGATCAAACTCTATTTCATCAGTGGTTAGAAAATTTATATGTTATGTCATGTACTTCATGAACATTGAGGCATAAAAAACACCATTAACATTAGAGAGGTTGGGTGAAAAATCCAAATGATAATCCATAACTCTAATTCTCATTAAAATTTAAAAATTTCCAATATACCCTAGACTTAACATCCATTTATTATAAAACCTTATAACTTTATTCCATGGAGATACTTTTAGGAAGACATGATCTACTATATGGAATTCCAAGTCCTTCATTCAAATATTTCCATAGATTTTATATCTATTTGAAGTTGTCTTGATATGATTTTGGATAGCTCGAACCTTCTCAGTTTTTCATTAATGAGTTCTAGAAAAAATCACCTCCTTCCCCTAATTTTATCCCAATAGGTTTGAGTATGAGATATTTTTCCATACAATACCTCATATAGTGCCATTTGAATTCTTGAATAGAAGCTATTTTTTATGAAAATTCCACTAGATGTAGGTGCTGATCCAATGTTCCTTGGAAGTCTAGATAGCATGACCTCAGTTTGAATTTTAAGGGTTAGATAGTATTTTCAAAACACCCTTCAATTTTTGTATAATAATTAGTTATAAAATTCACCTCAATGTTCAAAGTATTCTAAATAATCCTATAAAATTTTAATTTGAATCAAGGTTCTTGATTAGATACAATTGATAAATCTATACCATAAATTCTAACAACTCCATTGATATAAATTTATGCAAGGAGTTCAATAGGTATATCTTCCCTTATTTCTTGGAAATGCGTAGACATGGTAATTCAATATAATATGACCCATATAAAATCATTATTATTAGATGTTTTATTAATAATAATAATAAATTCCATTGTGTTGTTTCTCCACATCCATATTTGTAGAGAGGTAAGTTTCATGATAAATTTTTAAAGTTGTATCTCAACCTTTACTTGTTGGAATACCAAAAATATTTACACATAGTTTGCAGTATCCTTCATCATGTTTTCCCACAAGAAGTTATCTTTTATATCCCTATACATATTGGTACTATCAAGGTGTATAGGTAAATTTTAGCTATGTTATTCATCCGAAAATTCCCTCTTTAACATTGGTACTAATGGTTCAGATAGCCTCTTTCAAAAATTCAACACATCATATTCATAGACGAAGTCAGTAAATATATCATCTTATATGTATTTAATATTATTTTTTAAAAACCACATCATATTATTGATATCTCTTTATCATTAGTAAACATGGTTGAAAAATTACTTTGAAAAGAAATAATTCTCCACTTTACTTAACAATTTCCATATCCAACATTACTAAATACATGAATTTAGGATCCCCATCCATACTCATCATAGATATAACTCCATGATCCTTCTAAATGGATCAAATAACTTGTTTACCTTCCTATGGTGGTATTATATTTCATAGTTATAGTCCTTGGGTATTTTTAACCATATCCTTTCTCATGTGCAGCTCTTTCTGAGTCAATATATACTTTAAACTATTTTGATCGATATATATGTCATATATTTCCCCATAAAGGTAGTAGAACCATATCTTCAACATAATGATTATAGTTTATAGTTAAATATCACAATTTGGATATTTTTCATCCTAGATCTTCAATTTCATTGATACATAATTAAATAATTTTTTATTATTCATATAGACACACCCTTATCCTTTCTTTTATGCATCAATACATATAAAAAATATTTACTTTACATATGGTAAGGTTAGTACCATTTTATTTATCAATATTTTTTATAGTTCATCCAATATCACTCTACACTTCATATCCCATGTGAATTTTACCCTTTTACATGTCAACTTGGATAACATACTAACTAATTAGGAAATATTTTCAAAAAAATTTCAATACTAACTAGCTAAGCCATGGATACTATATATCTCGGTTAAATTAATTAGTGTGTTCCATTATATAACAACCATTCTCTTTAGAGGGTGAACTGATATTCTATCCTTAGAGAAAATATGGCCAAGATATTTGTTGAATCCAAAATTAATACTTACTAAATTTACCATATAACTCCTTATCCATTATAGTCTGAAGAAAAATTTGAAAATGGACTTCATGATCTTCATAACATATTGAGTATATCAAGATATCATAAATAAAAACCAAAAATATATTATCAATAAAATCCTTTAATATACTATTTATTAGATCCATAAACATAGATGGTTCATTTGTTTGACTAAAGGGAATTACTATGAACTTATAATTATCATTCCTTGTGTGAATAGAAATATTTAGTATACCGTACTTATTGAATTTTAATTGATGAAAAATAGAATGATTATAAATATTTGAGAAGTATGGAGCCCCTTGAATTTTATTAAACAAATTATCAATTTGAGGTAAGAGATACTTGTTATTAGTAGTAATTACATTAGGTTCTCTATAATAAATGTAAAACTCATAGTCCAATACTTATTTTTCACAAATAATGCATATTATACCTATGATAAAACACTAGGGAATATGCATCCCTTATCACAAAAAGTTTTTAGTTGTTTTTTTAATACTATATATTCCATAAGACACATTTGATGTAAAGGCTTATATATAGGTTTTGTATCAGAGATATGGTCAATAGTGAACAAAAATCCACATTTGGGTGGATATCTAGTTAGTTACTTAGAAAATACATGAATATTATCCCTCAACATAGATACATAATCTATTATAAGGATATCCTTTTCATTAGTTGATTCAACTTATCACAGAACCTCATTAAGATGATCCAATGTAGGTGGTTCCAAACATGATTCAAGAAATAAAGCCTCTATAATAAAATTAAGTAATTCTATTCTAGTATTAGATATTGTAATCTCCTTCCCTCAATAATAAATTATTAATTATAATTTTACAGTCAATATATGTTGGGATAAGGTTGGATGAATGAGTTTTTTTAGTTATTGGAAGTTATTTTAAAGAAGTTTGATTGGATTAGTTTTTGAAAGAGAAGGTTTTTTTGAAATGGTTATCTTTTATTGTCTTATCAAAAATCACATCACTTTGTAAAGTTTTCTAAAAATGAAATTGGATAAAATTTCATTTAATAAATTAAAAAATATAAAATTAGCATTACTTATGAAAGTCAACAAATATCGAATCAACTTTCATTAATAAAGTAAAAAGGATCAGAATAACTTTCCTTAACAAAGAGAAAAATATCATATGAAATTTCCTTTAGATGATTTTACTTAAGAAGTTTGTGTATACCGATAAGATGGAGTTTCCTTAATAATATTCTGAGCATAAGGTTACCAGATATAGAATACAGTAACAAAAAATCATATAAAGGTAGATAATTGAACAAATAGTTCCCTTAGGAAAATAATATAGAAATATAAGTTTAAGAAATTACATTCATTGGTTTTATCAGACAAAGTTTTTGGTAAAAGTAAAATTTTGTGATGATTTGTTGTTCTGAAAGTTTCCAACATCATGAGTAACAAAATATCATGATCTATACATTTAGAATAATGTTGAAATTTTTTTTAGGTGTACAACGTTACTTTATGAAGTTTATGAGGTTTATGAATTTTATTACATTTATGAATTTTTTGAAGTTTATGAAGTCTTTTAATTTTAAGAAGTTTGAAATCTATGGAAGTATGAATTTTGTAATGGATATTTATAAAGTATATTATAAAGATAAAATTTTATGAATAATGGAATATGATGAACATTTTTGATGAAAATTTTAGATGAATATTTTGAATGAACATTTTAGATGAACATTTTGGATGAACATTTTAGATGAACATTTTAGATGAACATTCTGGGATAAAATTTCAAAAAAAATATCAAAAGAAAAATTTCTAGATGATTTTTTAAAGTTAATTTATTCTAAAATTATTTTTAAATATATCAAAAGTGATTATATTATGCTAATCAATAAGATTTCCAAATATCATGGAAGGAAGATCCATGATTCGTATTGATTTTGAAGGAAGGTTATGAATTTTTGAATTTATTAAATATATTGAATGAGATAATTGAATTTCAAGTTTTAATTAGTGGTAGTGTAAATTTAGAATCCTATCCTTCCTACATGTCATGCATATATAAATAGGATACAAGTACAAAGTATGACATGTACTATTTACATGATAAAAATTTAAGGAAAAATAGAAATTTTTCTAAATAAACCAATCAGAAAAACTTACAAGATGAAATTTCTAAAAGTAATTATTAGAGAAAGTAAGTTTCAAACAAATTAATCTCATAGTTTAAGAAGAATTTTTAATCATACAAATTGGGTGTATAAAAGTTTTAGAAGTCTTTAGAGGGAACCAAATGAACTTTATAGACAATGGTGTTAGAAAAAAATTTCAATTTTTTTTGACCAGAATCCATTTGATAGAATAAGTTCTTACCTTTTACTAGGTTTTAAATCAAATAAGAAAATTTTTCAAGAAGTAAAAAAGTGAAAAAGTATGATTAGCATAGTGATAATATTTTAAGCATATTAGTGAAGGTTTCTAAAAGTTACAAAATCTTCATTACATATTTTGTTCTCAGTAATACATGAACTTTTTTTATTATAGTATAATTAAAGTGTAAGAATATTATATACTTACTAGAACCACATAAAAGGATTATTTTCTTGTGGATATTTTGGTATTATATTATTTCTAAACTATAAAAAGGACTAGATACTCTTTTTTAGTAGTAAACCTTGTAAATCCTTGTGTTCTTATGGTTGTTATTGTGAGATTGTTTTTTATTAAAGATATAAATCCTTAATAAAAGGTGAATTTTGTTTCATAAGATAGAAAATATAAAAGAAAAATATATCACTGACTCACCACCACTCTCAGTGATCACATAAATCCTGCTTGGTACTTTCAATTGGAATCAGAGCGAAGGTTTTCTTCATTTACTCTTTGATGAAGTTTTAAGAAAAGATAAATCACTATGGATGTTCATAATTCTATTAAAAATAAGGGGATTATAGTTTTTATGTGAATAACTATCATATTTATAAATATATAATGTTACTAAGTCTTAGGTATCTTGGTTATGAAGTTATTGAAGCTGTAACAGCTGGTTTCCCACCTTGTGCTGAAAATTATCCCCTTATAGTTGCTAATAAAAAAAATTTAGAGAAGGATGAGTGACACAAAAATACTAAATATCATCACTCTCTCAAAGTTAGTTTCGTTTAGTTAAAGGAGTTGGAACTATTAAAGGAATTTTGGAGAATTCGAAGAATTCTATGAAAAAATATGAAATGTAATAAATACAAGTTACAAATATAGAGGTTTAAGTATTAAGATATTAATATTAATGATTATAAATATATTATATACTTCTTTGAAAGATTTAATGAAATTGAAATGATCATAATATTCCTTGGTGAGAATTTGGAAGATTCAAATATTTTTTAAAAGATATCATGGATTCTTATTTATAAGTTTGTTTCCAAAGTTTCATCAGTAGAAGATAGAGACACTAAAACTCCTTCTTTGGATGATATAAAAAATACTATAATCACATATAAAATGATATGAGAAAAATTTATAAAGAGTAAAGAGAAGTATGATAAATAAATTTCCATAAAATATTCTAATAAAGGAAAATATTGGAAATTTCTTGAAGAAGAATAAGCTAGTGACTCTACAATTGAAGATGGGGTTAGTAAATTTTTTATGAATTTATGTCTTTGTTTTCTAAAATTTTGAAAAGTTTAATAATAAAGTAAAAAGAGACATTATTAATAAAATTATTATTTTTGTATTTATTGGGAAATTTTCTACAAATTTATACTGAATAAAGGAGTATGAAGAAATTATAGAAGATCCTTTAAGAATAATGAAGAAAAATCCAAATCCTATTCCAAGGGAAAAGATAAAAAGTTCACTAAACTCAAAAGGAGAATTTTTTTTTCTAAAGGCGAGGAAGATGATAATAGTGATGAAGAAGTTGAAAATTTTAGTGATTATGCTGATAAAAATAATTTTATTGAAAATGTTAATGATAAAAGTTTCACTAGTGTTGAAGGTATTAGTTTTTAAGAAGAATATACTTAGATGGAGTTTATACTAAAAGAAGAGTTGAAATAACGTATTTAAAATATTTTAGGGATATAATGAGAGAAAAATAAGTTGAAAAAAGGGAAACTTATTGCAAAAAACAAAGAATATTTTCTTAGATAAAAATCCTTGTTTTCAAAATATATTGAGAATCTAAAAAGGTTGGTTGATGATAAAAATAACCTCAAAATTTATCTTGAAGGAATGTTGAAGGTGATGGATAAAGAGTTAGAAATTTTTCAACAAACACTTGTTAAAGTTGAGCTAGGAGTTACAAATTTCCAAAACCTAGTTATAGAAGTTTGTGAAATTATTTAAATGTGTAAATCTAAAAAGGATCAATAAAAATTCTTTTAAAAGGATGATAAGAATAATGAAGATTCTTAAAAGGAAAAATAAGTTATGAAAATGATGTATATAGCTAAAAAAGTGGAGTTTAAAAACAAAAAGTTTCTAAGGATACAAAATATGAACCAAAAGTTTCTACTATAGATGATTATATTAATTATGGTAAGAAAATATTAGGAAGTAATCAAAAATTTATCTTGTAATGAAATAACAAAATGGAAGGAATAAAAGTTGATGAATAGTAGAAACATGATTCAAAACATCATGAAATCTATAAAGGAGATATGATTTCTATGCTTACTGTTGGAATTGTAGAGTATTTGGGAAAACAACATATATGTGTTGGTGTGACCAATAATATTTAATTGAATCCCGAAGAAGCTTGAGGAAAAATTTTAGGGGGAGTCAACCCACTCAAAAGAGACAAACTTGAAAGTTGGTAAAAATCTTAAAAATAGATTCTAGCCTTTTTAAACTATTTGTAAAAGATGTGATCAACCTGGACACCTTGAAAAATGATTACTTGTGGTTAAACTAACATAAAAAAGTTTATACAACAAATATTAAGGGTCATGTGAGATGAAATTAAAAGGAAAATAAAAAATCTATAGTTGTTTAAATTGTTCTCAAAGCTACAAAAGGAGAACAACACTAGATTTTATATAGTAGGTTATCTTTATATATGACCAAATATTTGAATTTTTTAAAGAATTTAAAATATTTAAAATATGAAACATCAAATTTTGGATATGATTATTGACTCATAATCAAAGGTTTTGGATCATCCATTATTAGGGAAGAAAAGTGGAAATCCAAAATATCACTATTTGTTGATGGGATAAAAAAACTTATTAAGTGTTTCAAAACATTGTGATAAAGGTAATGATTTTTTTTCAAAAATTATGGGGTTTTTATGTGAAAAAATAGAATAAGGTAATATTGATACGATAGACCAAAAAACCAAGGGAAATATGTTTCAAGTTGGTTGTGCGTAAAGTTAATGCTATCTTAGAATGATGGAAGAAAATAAAATATGAAATAATAGGCTAAAGAACACGTGTCATAGGAATATGAATAATTTAAAAAAGAGAGACAATATATATGATATTACTAATATGAAAATAATAAGATATTGGTGTTGTTCCATTTTCTATAAAGGGATGATAATAAAATCTGTTCATAAGAAATTTGAGATACGTTCAACATGCCCCTTAGAGATGATCCACTCTGATATCTATGGGGTAATGAGTAAATAATTAATATAAAATTATAATTACTTTATTTTAATCATTGATTATTTTACTCACCTTAAATGTAATATATTTTTAAAACATAAACCAGATACTCTAAAAATGTTTAAGAGTTTCAGGAGAAGAGTATAAAAAGAATGTGGATATTCTGTAAAGAAGTTATGAATTGACAATGGTGGAGAATATAAAATTGAGGATTTCAAAGAATATATTGTAAAACATGTAATTAATCACGAGTTTATTAATTCATATACAACACAACAAAATGGTGTTTCTAAAATGAGAAACATAAGTTTTGTGGCGATGGCATGAACATCGTTGATTGAACATGATACTTCTCATTTTTTGGAGACATGCTATTAGTAAAAAAATTTATATTTAAAATCAATGTTTCTATAGATTGGAATTTTATATGAATTCTTAGGAAATTTTTTATAATAAAACCTAATTTCGAATCACCTAAGGGTGTTTTATAGTCCTTGAATTATAAAATTCAAAGGTGTAATCTTGGAAACTTTGATGAGAGAGGTGTTGATGGAATATTTATTTACTATTATCCTAATGGTAGAGGATAAATATGTTTTAATAAATAAATATAAAATATATTTGATTATATAGATGTAAAATCTTTTGAAAAATATAATTAGAATGTTTAACAAACAGATGCATATGTGGAAGATAGGGAAGATGAGTTGGCTTCGGTAAAACAACATGAAAATTTCTCAATGATTATAATAATCTTGAATATACTCAATATGAGGATTCTTACTCATCTATCTCAATTTATAAAGATCATTATTATTCATCTTATAATAGTATGAGGAAATATGTGGAAGTTCATAACATTATTAGAGATAAAGAAACATATTTAAACCAAAAGATCTTTAAATACTATTTTACATACTTCTTCATATTCATAGGTTGATCTAAAAGATGTTGATTGATCTTGGAAGCATCAAGAGTGGATTTATGTAATGAATAAATATTTGGATCAAATTGATAATAATGATATTTGGTAACTTTTACCCAAACCAAAACAATAAAAATATGATTGGTATAAAGTGGGTGTTCCCAAGAAAATTAAATAAAGATAATAAAGTAATAAGAAACAAAGGATGACTGGTTTATAAATGTTACTCAAAAATTAAATAAATTGATTTTTTGTGAGATCTTTATTCTATTAGAAAATTTCGAAAATATCAAAACCTTTCTTGTTATAAATTCACAATGAGGTTATAAAATTTTTCAGATGGACATAATGTTATCATTTCTTAATGGAAATATTTAAGAAGAAGTTTTTATTGAACTACTATGTGGATATGTTATTGGGAATGATGAATGTTATGTGTGTAAGTTTTAGAATGATTTTTATGGAATGAAGAAAGATCTAAGATATTGGTATTACAAATTGGATACTTTCTTAAGGAATTTTAATTTAAATAAATGAAGAGTTAATAGTAACATCTACATCAATGAACATCATGTGGTTTCCATCATTGTGATCCTTTATATTAATGATATTATCATCGATTGGAATGATGAAGAAAAATATGAAAATTTTACCAAGAATATGAAGAAGTTGTTTAAAATGTCAATCCTGTGTGAAAGGAAATAATTTCTTGGATTAAGAATATTGAAAAATAAGAAGTATATTCTTATACCAAGAGAATTATACTAAGGAACTTCTTAGGCTGTTTTTAATAGAAGATTCAAAACCATTTTACACACCAATTTTGGTGGGAACCGAGTTCTCTAAAGATGGATAAGGAAAGGAATTTGATCATAATGAGTTTGTCACGACCCGTCCTCGGGGCCCGTGTCGTGACTACCCCAAGCCCGCCTTCCATAGACCAGGGGCTGGCGACTAGCACCAAAGGCGTAAAATCCCGATAACTGGGAAGGCATTGCCTTTATAAAAGAAAACAAGCACCACAGAGTATAAGCGGAAGTAAAACACTAAGTCCAAAAAGAAGAGCTGAAAAGTAAAAAGGGGCCAGAAATACAAGCCCAACTGTAAAGTACAACTCGAAAGGGAAAACAGCGACTGAAAAGTAAAGCTGCTACGCTGAGATGTCCACTGGAAATCCCACCTGAAGGGTGGGTACAGATAGCTCCTCTGCTCCTCGGGTCTCGCCGTCTGCTCCGAGTATGTCCCGCCCAGTGGTCTGCCTCTGGGTACCGCCTCGTCGTATAGTCCACCTCCAGGTACCGTCCAGTCCTCGAACCTTCGGCTTCTGTCAGCACTGTCCGTCGTCTGCAACCAACACAACGAGGTGCGGGCATAGCCCGTGCAGGGGTGAGTATAACGATACTCAGTAGGGACCCCGAGACCCTCAAGGTCTCACTAAAACCAACAAGGATAAACACAATAAGATCTCAACAGATAAACTCTACTTAGGTATATGCCCATACATATACCTAAGTTATCAAGTAACCCATCTCAATCATGAGGAAACACAAGGATTGTGAAAACGACGGATAACCACTACCCGGGTATATGCCCATACATATACCAAAGTTAGCAAGTGACCCATCTCAATCATGAGGTAAACACAAGGTCAAAAGTCTCAGCTCAAACCAGGATTTTCATTATCGAAACCGTAACTGCTGAAGAGCTCCGTCTCTAGAGTGTACAGTGGTCCTGTCACGACTCCGAGGTACTGCTCACTAACCTAAGACTGCTGAAGTACTCCTCCTGTCGAGTACTGCGGGCCAGCCACCCAAACACAGTAGTGCTTCCCGCCGAGGTATGTCACCCAAACACCGTAGTGCACACCCCCTAGTAGCCTGCTAAGGTACTCTCCGGACGAGCACCGCGGGTCTGCACTGTCACACAGGTAGTGCTCCGTCCGCCATGGGTCTGCACCTCAGAAAGTAGTGCTCCGTCCACTGGGCTAGTCGACTCACTCCAAGTCGAGTCGGTCAAGCAGTCGTCAGGTCTCAGCCAGCTACACGGTCTCCGTACTTCGCACGCTCGTCACTGGGAGGGTCCGCTCCACGAGCTACAGGTCGATACTCCAAGTATCTCAAAGTCCCACGAAGAAGTGTCTCAAAGGTCCGTCTCGTCACAGGGGTCTCAACGCAACAGACGACGCGTCGATCGGACGCCCGGTCTGTGAGTTATTAGCCTATTCGTCCCAGGGGCCCGGTTGGTTTCGTGAGCGAAACCAATCCCGGCCGTATCTCAACTGTACCCCGAACTCCCATAGGGTATACTCAAAGGGACCGTTACTCAACGTAACCACCAACGCCGCTGACGGTTCGTCAAATGGACGTCCTGTCCGAAAGATATCAGCTTTCCCGTTCCAGGGGCCCGGTTGGATTTCGGGTACAATCCAACCCGGCCATACTCCGACTGCATCCAAAACTCGGGCGGAGTATGTCAAAAGTTCCGTCTCATCAAGAGGAAGTCAACGAAACAGACGGCGCGTCAATCGGACGCCCGGTCTGTGAGTTATTGGCTTTTTCGTCTCCGGGGCCCGGTTGGTTTTTAAGGCAAAACCAACCCGACCGTACTCCACCTGCGTCCAAACCTCGGGCGGAGTATGCCAAAAGATCCGTCTCATTAAGAGGAACGCAACGCGACTGACGACGTGTCAATCGGACGTTCGTGGCTCAAGATATGAGCGTTTCCGCTCCGAAGGCCCGGTTGGTTTCGTGAACGAACCAACCCGGCCGAACTCAAAGTAATCCGAAACCTTGAGTGCGATATACCGAAACGACCGTCTCGATCCAAGGATCGCGTTGCCGCTGACGGTTCGTCGATCGGAGGTCCGAGGCTCAAGTTATGAGCCAAAAACTAATTCTGGTTCGAAACGGGGGGTCCGGGTCCGGGCCGACCCGGCCCGACCCCCCCCTGGGCGGCGCGGTGGCCGGCGGCGGCGGGCGGCGGCGGCGGGCGGCGGCGGCGCGGCGGCCTGGCGGCGCGGCGACACGGCGTGCCGCGGCGGCTCGGGGTGCCGCGAGGGGTCGCTCGCGGGGGGCTAACCCCCGCTTCTTCAGAAGGGCGGCGCGGCTTTGCCGCGCCGTTTGCAACAAATCGGCCCCCACGTGGGGGCCGGTTTTGAATTAAACCGGGGGGCTGCTGCCCCCCCCTTTCCAAGATCTGCCCCCCTCATTAAGAGGGGGGTTTTGCTGAACCGGCCGGGGGATTTAATCCCCCGGTTTTATGCCATCCGGCCGGCCAGCTGGCCGGCCGGTTTTTACCAACGGGACCGGAAATTCCGGTCCCGCCTTCGACATCCGACGCCGGCGGCCCGGCCGCCGGTCTTCTCTTCCGCCGCGGCCCGGAACCGGCCGCGGTCTCCTCGTCTCGCCGCGGCCCGGAACCGGCCGCGGTGTTCGTCGTCCGGCGCGGTGCGACGGCACCGCGCCCCTCCGCCGCACTTTAATTTCTTTCAACGCGGCGCGACGGCGTCACGTTCTTGATGTTTCTTCCATGGTGTGCGCGCGACGGCGTTGCGTAAAATAAAAGCACGATCAACCGCGTGGTGCGACGGCACCACGCCACTTGCTTCCACCCGCAAGAACAAACAAGATCGTTGGAGGGGGTTCGGCCGTGTTCGTGCGGTCCGGCCCCCTCACGTTAAAATAATAACGCAACTTTAAATAATCAACATCCTCACGTTAGTCATACGAACCACGAGCAAGAATGAGATAATTAAATATTAAACAACATCCCCTACCTTGGTATAAGGTTTGAAGATTGTGAACGTTCCGCGGAAGACGACGTCGCGGAGGTCGGGCGTCGCGGTCGTCGTTCGTCAAATTCGACGACGAAGAGGCGCGTCCGAAGAGGCACGTCGTTGGCGAAACCTTGTACACCGACGAAGGTTGTCCGAGGAAGGTGCGGTGTTCTCTCTCGTTGACACCGAAGACGAAGAAGAGCGGAGCGGCTTTCTTCGTCGGAACTTGAGCGTTCTACGTCAAGTCTTGAGGAAAGTCAAATAAAAAGGAAACAACGAACTCAAGAACCCCTACCTCGATAGTCGCACGTTGACGGAGTCGTGGAATATCGGTGTCGATTCCTTTGACGTCGGAGGAAGAGTCATTGTCGATGGCGTTCGTCGCAGAAAACCGTCGCGGAAGAGATGACGCAGAAGAAGTACGTCGCGTCGCGGATACGGCGTCGCGGATGGATCGTGTTCTTCGGCGGAGAAGTTCTTCGTTGAAGAACGACGTTCTTCGCGTTCTTCGTTGAGTTTGAAGAAGAAGAGGAGGCTCTCCAAAAGCTCTCAAGGAGACAAACAAAACAACCCAAAATAAAATAAGACCACTTCTTATTTTATTATTACAATACACATTAGAATTTCAAAAGTTTGAAATTCAAAAAGGTTAAACTCCCATAATTAATTAAGTAACTCAAGTTGACAACATTAAATGAAATGAGTTAAAGGGGAGGTTTTGAGAGAATTTGAGGAGTTGGGGTTCGTGTGGACCCCACCTCACTTAATCCTCCCAAGGGAGGTTAAGTGGATGTGGGTCCCACTCCCAACTCCCTTTGGTAGGACTTAACTAGTTAAAAAAAATAAAATTTGTTCCTCACAAATTTTATTTAACTTAAACTAAAAACCCAAAAACTAACTTTCAACCCGCATCAAACGCAACTCCCGAAAAGGACTCTTTAAGCGAATATCGGTGCTGCGAGTTCATCGGTGCCCTCGGATTTCAATTCCGAGCACCGAATCAAAAGTTAGGAATTCCCGCTCGTTCGTTCACTGAACGTACCCGAGCCAAACTTCGGAAATTAATTCCGGGCACTCCGGGCCTCGGAATCAGGTGCCGTCTGAAACCGCGCTCTTGTAAAATTCTAAAGAAAATTAAGAAAAAATTTTCCTTGAATTTTACGGGTCTTTACAGAGTTTAAAAAGTTGGTTGGTGGTTTTTTATATCTGATAGATTTAAGGCCAGAATTTGTATATGTTGTTACTTTGTGTGTGAGATTTCAAAGTTCTCCAAAAGAATCTCATATCATGGCTAGAAAATATATTCTCACAAAAATCAAAGTAATGATATATTTGGTTATAAAATATAACAGCTCAGGAAATATTGATTTGTTTTGTTATAAATATGTTGATTGGGCAGGTAGTGTTGATGATAGAAGATCCACATATATTAGAGTTTTATTTATAGGGGAAAGCTGTTAAGTTTTCATATAAATAATAAAAATGATCCAACTCTTAGTATAAAAAAAGTTTAGTATGTTTATTCCACTCAAGATATAACACAACTTATATGGATAAAGACACAGTTAGAAGATTTGTTAGTAGATGTGAGGTTACCCCTACTCTTGGGTTGAGATAATAAAATTTCTATAAATATCACTAAAAATATAGTATAATATTCTCATTCAAAGAATATTGATTTCGAATATCACTTAATCAAAGAGAATATTTAGAATAATGAAACGAATATAGAGTGTGTTATTACAATGGAACAAGTTTATGATATATTCATTAAAACATTGCCGAAGGAAACATTTTATAAGATGAGGTTGAACATGGGAATGAAAACTTACTCTCTTCAAGGATAAGGTATACGATTTCGATCCCCTATCTCATATATCATTTGGATAGTTTTTTATGTGGGATAAAAAATATTTAACATAAATCTATCTACTGGTATGTGTTTAACTCTTTTAAGCACAATACAATTTTAGGTGGAGTTTTTAAAAGGGGTAAGTTGTGATTTCATCATGTGTGAACTATTTTAGAAGTTTTTTTGAAGTGGATATATAAAATATTGTTCTTTTAGGAAAATATGAAAATTTGTGAAAGTTTGAGGTTTGAGTAAGTCTATAAAAAGAATTTTCTTAAGTAAATGTCTGTGGAAAACATGGTTTTTCTATTCAATTATTCTTGTTTCCTACATCGACTTCCCTCACGTAGGATTATAATTATTAGAAAATTAATCCATAGACTATGTTATAATGTTTTACTAATTTATGTTTCTTGGTTGACAAAAAAATACAAAGGGGTGGATTGTTTGGACTAATTTTACTAAAGGAGGTTTTTGGCTTTCCAAATTTGTTTTAAATAAGTTTTATTAGCCTATTTTTGAAAAATAAGGTTTGATATAAATGGTTGTCTTTTTTTAATAAAAAATACATCAGTTTTTAATGTTTTCTAAAAAAGGAAATTAGATAAACTTTCCTTAATAAAGTAAAAAAGACCAAATGAACTTTCCTTAAGAAAGTTAAAAATATCAGATGAATGTTCCTTTATAAAGTAAAAATGTTCATATAAATTTTCCTTAAAAAAGATAAAAAGATCAGACAAACTTTCCTTTAGAATATTTTCCTTAGGAAATTTTTAAATAACAATTGGAAAGAGATTAATTAATAATATTTTGAATATAATTTTACTAGATATAGAAGAAAATGATAAAAAAATATATAAAGGGAGATCATTAGACAAACATTTCCTTTAGGGAAATTAGATTGAAAGAAATGTTTAATTGGTTACATTCATTGGTTTTATTGGATTTTTTTTAGTGAAAATAAAAATTGGAAATGATTTTCTATTATCACAACTTTCTAACATTAGGTGTTACAAAATATCATGATTCATGCATTTGGAGAAAGGGATATTAATTTTTTATGGTGTACAAAGATCCTTTTTGTGATGTTTTTGAAGTATATGATGTATTTAAAGCCTAATAATTTTTGAAGATGTTGAAGTATAAAGTTTGTGATGGATATTTGTGATGTATAAAAGATTGAGGAAAGTTTATGAACAATGTAATCAAATGAAAATTTCAGATGAAAATTTAGGATGAACATTTCATATGAACATTTCTAATAAACTTTTTAGATGACAAATTTAGATTTACATTTTTGAAAAAAAAATTGGATAAAAATTTCAGAAGAGCATTTTGGATAAACATTTTGGAAGAAAATTTTGGATGAACATTCCAAATGACAAATTCAGGCAAACATTTCAGACAAACATTCCATACACACATTTATCAAGTGAAGTTTTTTGAAGTGTTGTTATTTGATAATTTTTTATATAGATATCAAAAGTGATGATGTTGTGATGATTGATAAAAGTTCTAAATATCTTAAGAGGATGATCTATGAATCTTTTCAAGTTTGAAGAAAGGTTTTGAAAGCTTGAATTTTTGAAATGTACTGAGCAATAGATTTTAATTTCCTATTTTTATTAAGTGGGAATGTAAATTTTAAATTTTGACCTTTCTCTAATTCATTCATATATAAATAGGATACAATTACAAAGTATGATGTGTATTGTTCAAGCGTAAAAATTTGAATCACTACTGATATTATTCCAAATGAACCAATTAGAAAAAATTATCAAACAAACATTTTAAAATCTAGAATTAGAGTAGGGAAGTTTCCAAACAAGTAATGTCCTGGTTGAAGATGAATTTGGAAGTAGATGAGATGGGTGTAATAAAGTTGTAGAATTTTTTAGAGGTCACCAAATGAAATTTTTGGAAAAAGGCACCAGACAATATTTTTAGAAAATAATTCTAGATAGATAGCCATCTAACAGAACAATTTCTTACTAATTAATGTGTAAGAAAGTGAAGAATAAATTTTTGTAAAAATTTAAAATGTGAAGAAATACAAGTAGCATAGTGAAAAAATTATGAGCATGTTGTTCAAGGTTTCTATAATTTATAAGAAAATATTTGCTATATCTTTTGTTCTATGAATTACATGAACTATTGTTTAATTATAGTGAAATGTAAATGTAAGGATATTCCTTACTTTCCATAACCATATAATAGGATTGTTTTATAGTGGATTATGTGGTATTGGATTATTTCTAAATCATTCCAAGGACTATCTACTCTTATTGAGTAGTGAACCTTTAAAATTATTATTTTATTATGGTTTTTCTTGTGATTCTTTTTCATTATATTTATAACTCTTTAACCTAAGGTGAATGTTTTTTTATGATAAATTAAATGTAAAATAAAAATAGTTCATTAATTCAACCTCTCCCCCACTCAGTGATCAAACAGATCCTGATTGGGCCTTTAAATCAATAATATCAATTATTTTATATTCAACCATTGGCATAATAACTTGTTTTGAAACTAAATAAACTCTATTCATTTTGAAAGAGACAAATCAATACACATTCATTAATATAGGATTTCCCCAAGTATTTTTAACTTAAAATTCATTCCTTAGTGTTTCTAGGGATGATTCAATGTTTTTAGAAAACTTATAAGATATAAATGAATGTTTAGATCTATAATTAAATAATGCATTAGATAAATTTGATTTTATGACAAAATCCTATAATATCATTTAGGACCGAAAATTTTTCTTTTGTGATTTAATGATCTCAGTCTTGCACCCTTGGCCTCTTCTAGGGTATACTTTCTGAGCACTTTGAGCATTGATTAGAGTAGTGTCACATATCCTTGTAATTGAATAATTGTATGTTTTTGAATTCTTTTATTCACTTAAACTCATGATCTTGATGGAATTTATCTCAAAAATTGTAAGAAATACCCATTCCCTTTAATCACCCCCTAGCTAGTTCTTCCCATAGTTTTTTCACGTAGGAAATTCTAACCTTCAATTCTTCTTATTTTCCATTTTTTTGACATAATGTCCAATAACCTTCTTCTTCTCTTTTTTCCCTTTAAAAGTAAAATATATAGAGAACTCATTATCAGTATTTATGGAACTAGTCACTGTCTTCTAATATGAGGAAAATGTTTAAGAGACTAATTTCCTTCAAAGTCATAGATTCAACCCATCTAAAAAGTAATAAATCATTCTTTCTGGATTATGTACATAGTTTACAATATTTTTTATTAACCTTGTAAAGTTATACCATTACTCAAGAACAACTTCTCCTTAATTTTTAATTAAATCTTGAAATTACATTTTCATATCAGATCACTACTAATGAGGAAAGTAATTTTAAAATGATATAACCTTAGAAGACTTCCATTTCAAAAAATTTATATCCTCTTATTTCTTAGTGTTTTGAATCAAATATCACTATTGATCATCATCTCTCTTTAGATTATTTATATCCATTATAATATTCTCCCTTTTCACTACATCCCAAAACAAGGAATGCCTTCTCTTAGGATTTGATCCATTGTTCAGTTGCTAATAGATTTGTGGTTCCATTGATGGATGCAAGTTACTAATTTATAAAGTAGTATGACATTATTATACTATGTTATGGAGAAATAGTTTATTCCATACAAGAATGGTTATTGTTCATAACCTGAGTCAACTACCATATTATAGGTATAATCCACTATTCTCCAATACTAGACTCATTGACCTGTTCTAGGGTGAAATACCTACATTGATTATGGGTGTTGATATGTTTTTTTCTCCATTCATTAGGTTCCATTTCTAAACAATAACATATACTTAATTAGTTTGTGAATAAAACCATGAATTATAAATAATAGTATATAATTCATATGAGTTAATATTAAATGAATTTTATATAATCAATAAATATTTATTCAATATCTTAAGGGTTTATTATAATTTGTGTGTTATTTAACTATGTTATTCTAAATATAGTTCCCAAGGTTTCTATAAAATTTTCTCTTATACCAAATGTTACACCCCAAATCTAATACCATAGATATAATGGATATTTTATTAAAATTTCACAAAACATATAGATCATAATACATAGGATCTAACTATTTAGTAGTTTCACGAAACAAGATAAATAGATGAACATGAAATTACATTGATAAATTAAGATACAACAACTGAATACATGAAAATTTATTATTTCTCATTAAAAATCCATATGAAACACATAGTAATATTCATAGATTCTTGAAAAAATGGAAAACAATATAATGGAGTGACCTCAAATGTTCAGTAAGGTGTAGTGTACAATAGAAGTTATGAAACATAAGTTTTAAATCAATAATATGTCAAGAATATATAAAATCCATAACAAATGGAACTGTAAGCATAATAAATCCCTGGATTAAAAAAGAATAAATAAATTCATGGGGATAGTGATGGAATTTATAATTTCAGACATCATAAACATATCATCAAGTCCTTATACTAAGAAATCACACATAAATAGGTAAGGATTATATCAAACACCTAGGATAATTTTTCTCATGATACTTATTGATCCATCGAGGGGCTATATAATTCCTATCCCAACCTTTCATATAATAATTCCATTGTATCCATCATAACATGATAATGGACGAAAATATACATATAATACTCCCTATGGAACCTTATATATAATCATGGATAATAAATCAATAGTTTTTCATATATAAATTATGGATAAAAGAAATATTAATATTTCCCAATTAAATTGAACAATATAGATATCAAGGTGAATATCCAACAATAAACTTAAAAACAATAAGATATTCACAATGTAATGAAATGTACCCTTATCAAAGGAATTATAACAAGGTAGAAGTGAAGATTAATTTCTTGGTGTAGGGATATAAATAGGAAATAAACATTTATTATTTTTTATAAAGAGCTCATGAAACCATCAAAAGCATATTCTCTAGGAGTTTCAAACCAGGTGTGTATTTATTCCCATTAGTTGTGCACTGAGTGAATATCTAGTTAATATCCAACATTTTTTTTTCAAGGTTATTACCCCTAGTTTCATATGATCTAGATACTACATCCACTTTTATAGTAACCAAGATTAACATACATGGATATTACATCAATTTAGGTGAATATTAAACAAATTACAAAATCTCACGCCCGATGACCATAATAATTCAGTGTCTTTAGAAACTTGGAAACATAATCTTATATCTTGGTGAAAGATATTCAACATCTCCCATAAAGATATTACCCTTTAGTGCTCCTACATAAAACCTTTCTTTATAACCTTGGGAAAGGAAACATAAGAAATGGGTGAGATTATATGCTCATTAAAGGTAAACAAGGGAGATATGTAATCATAACATGATCATAAGGGCATGAGAACATGATCATATCATTAGAAGATCATGCACTGCATATCAAATATCATAAACATGAATCATGTAATAAATATTGTTAGTTAATAATTCATGAATCATATGATAATAGATAACATAATCCATGAAATCATAACATAGGAATAAGACATATAATTGTGGAATACACATAAACATATAAAATAATTCCTTACAAGTCAAGGATTATTTCCAAAACTTATTTGGAAACTTTATGGGGGATTCACCTAGTGAGAAGGACACACCACTATCCCCAGTCACATCCCTTTACTTATAGTAGATCAATTTATACCTTTTTCCCATAGTTGATCAACCCCACCAACTTATTCTCATCATTATCTTATGAGACATAAATATTTACCCAATGAATTAGAGGGAGATATAGGTCCCAACCATCATGTAAGATATAACAGGATCACCCAGTGCTATTTGGGCCACCCCATCATATAAGATGTAATAGGATTACTCAACGCTATCTGGGATAACCCGTCATATAAAATTTAATAGGCTTTCCCAATTCTATTCGGGCCACCCCATCTTATAAGTTGTAATGGTCTTACCCATCTCTATTTGAGTCACCCCATCGTATAAGCCATGTCAAATAACCATAACATGAATAAAGCACAAAGATACTTCATATAATCAAGAATAAACATTAAAACAATTACTCTTTAAAAACGTGATTAACCCATGGAAAAAATGGGTTTAATGTCAATATACTTGATACATGATTTGTAACATCCCAAGTAAGTAATTAATAATATATATTTTTATCTATGTCTATTAATGAATTAGATAGTGTTTTAGAGGCTTAAAATGAAAATAAATACAATCTTATGCATGGAATACACTAATATTCTTAAAAGATTGTTTTACTGCCTTTTGATGGCAAACCCTTTTTAAATAAAACTTTTGACAATTTTATAATATATATTTGTCAAAATAAACATATTAATTATGATTGGGACATTTAAATTTACATTGGATAAATTTTTGAAATTTTTCTGACAATGTTCATTTTTTAATGAATAGTGAAAAAATACTGCATTTTACAACAAAACTGCTTTTTCATTTAATTTAATTATATGGTTATATTATCCTTTTAATTGGTCTTAAAGTGTAATATGAATATATTTTTACCATTTAATCCAATGGTGGTCATTAGGATTAATTTCACTTTGGAATTGGTCATAAACTAATGCCAAACTTTTCATAGATATTGTTTCAAAAAAACCCGCTATTTGTTTTGACAATGGGAATTATTTTTAAATAAATTATTGAAATTTATGTGTTTGGAATTTGGTAAAATGGATTACATATTTGGAATCAGAAGGTCCAAATTATGTAATTAAGACTCTTTTATTTTTGGACATTATGAATAGTAACGATGGTAATTATCTTTAATTATCTTGATTAATGAGTAATCAGGTAGTTAAAGATAATAAAATGATATAATAATAATACAAAAATACCACAACATGTGTCCTAAGGCTACTGGTTTTCTTATGTCTGACCATTGGATGCCTTGTTCCAAACTTGGGGGCCCCATGGAATCACTTTTGTGAGAAAGTGACTTTTTATCTTTTTATTTTTAAAGAATGTTAAATGTGACAAAGAATGTATCACCTAAGTAAAATATTTTTCATTTTGTATAAATAAATGATCTTTTGGACTATAAATATTCATTAGAAATATAAAAATATTTCCTACATCATAGTATTTTTTTCATAATTTTTAGACTTTAAATAAATTTAATTATTTATGACATCATGATGATGCAGCGATTACCTCATTAATAAAGGATTTAAATAAAATGAAATGATAATGTAAAATCTATGAACTACACATGTCCAAAACCTATTGGATGGGTGTATTTCTAACCATTATCACATTAGCCTAGAATTATATCAATGTGGGACTTTTTGAATCCGAAAATCATTTTCAAATAAAGTAACATTTCTTTACTTTCCAAGAGTGCCCCTCCTCTCCTCTTATAAAAGGCCCCCACCTCTACCTCCTTACCCACACTCCCAAAGCCTTTGGCTCGGCCAACCCCTGCCCATTTTGTCTCTAAACATCCCTCTCTTACTCCTTGAAGCCTCACTTTGGGCAGAAGTCTTTCCAAGGAAGCCTTTGGGCTCAAACCAAAGGGAGTTACCCGATTTTAAGGTAATGTCTTCACTTGAGTCCTTTTGTTTTATTTTGCTTCTCCAACCCCCTAAAATCTTTTTATTCATTTATTTTGTAACAAATAAATTATCTTCAATATACTATGATGTTTTTATAAGAAATATTTGAGCTACACTTACACACACCTACATCTAATGGTTAAAGGACATACTGTTTCTGTGGATGGTGAATTTATGCCTCCCGGAACGATGATTGTTCAACATTATTTTAACACCTTACAGGTGGCCATTAAGATGTCACTATATTTATATATGATATATAATATGTTTATGTTTTCCTTAAGCTTATGTATTTTTCATTTTGGGCATACCTTTATGGTTTCCATTATGGGTAAACACGATATCTTCATTTAAGGAAGTGCGGACTACCGCCCCCTCAAAGTGATTTGATTCGTTAAATACCATATGTGGGACGTATAAAGGATGCAACTATGATATTATATATGATATTATACTGGAATTATAATATACCTTTATATCATTATGATTCCATTCTATAAAATATGAAATAGAAATGAAAGTAGCGTTCATGCGTACGTACGGCTTACCATCTCCATGAACGGTGCATTTCATTTCTTACCTCTAAATGATTATGTAATATTATAAAGGCATGTATATACTGGATATATATGATATATAAATCATGATTATAATTCTGGATATAATGGATACATGAACAACTTGTAATTATAAAGGTTTTATTTTTGACTCAAGTACCAATGATCGTTAAAACGACCGTTATTAACTTAAATAACTACATAGTTTTCATGACATGGAAATAAGTGATATAAAAGGAATAATGAACTTGAAAAAGGTTATTAAGAAAGTAGAAATTAACTCAAGTTTATTATTCAGGACATTAAAGAACGATCGAGTCAAGTCGGACCTGAGGTATGGGACTTCGTCTCAATCTCCTTTCATTGAGGCATATTTTGTTTTATATACAACCTTATTTTATATGGTGTATAAACCCCTTTGAATTTTACGTTTATTCAAAAGGAATCTTTTTTATATGAAGCGTTTACTAAACGACAAAATGGAATATTTTTGTTGTACGTATGCGGCAACAATGACTTCTCCGCCGCCGTGACCATTATTTGAGTTTCGGCTTCCTCTACAAGCCATACCTTCTTTTTAAAAGAAAAATAAATACCATGTTTTACTTTTCTTTTATTTTGGTATTTAAAATGGTTTTCATAATGTTTTTATATCAATGTGTTGTATTGATATCTTGTGATTGAAAGGTGGAAATGTTATGTTTCCTTTATGCATGTTTTATGTGATACGATTATGTTGTGGTTCTTGGGCATTTTTATGAAGACGTGTGGTTATGTGATAAACTAAGGGCGGGTGAGCCCGATATAGCTCTCCAATGCATTGGGTAATGCAAAGGAGTGAAACGTTAAGGTTTATCCGAAGAGATTTAAGGAATATACTGTGATGGGTATTCCAAACGTAACCAAGAGGGTTACTCCTTACGTAAGAATGTTATGAATACCTCAAGTTACCTTTGTGTCTTATGATTTCTATGATTTATTCATGATTTGATGAGGTATGTTAAAGTGCTTATGTTTTATGGGTAAAGTATGATCTCATTCTTATGTATATATGTACCCATGTTTCCTTTCCATATTTTTATATCCCTTACTGAGCTTTTTATGCTCATCCCAAGTTTTTTTGAAATGTTTTTCACAGGTCAAGGGAAAGGTACATGATATGATGATAGTGTCAAGGAAGTGTCAAGAAAGAATCCATGTTTTATTTTAAATATGTTTCCATTGATGGGAAAGAAGAATACTATCTTTATGTAACCACTTTGTTTATATGTGGAATGTATTAAAAGTTTTATGATCTAATTCTCTAAAAATCTAAACCCGAAAAGATCCTCAATGTATAATCTTGTAATAACTCAAGATTAAGTAAGGTTTAAGGCTGGGGCCTTATATGATTAGCTCATAGAAAAGAAATGAGTTTCATAACAACAACTTTGAAACATTTTTTACCCATGAAAAAAATGGGTCCCATAAACATTTTCTATAAAAACATAAAACATTCATAGAAATAATATGAATGGTATCCTTGTATCATATCCCTAGTAAAGCATAAAATATATCAAAGGATTTTATCTTATATGGAGAAGGATTTTGAAAGATCACTTAGAACATAAATTTTCTTTAAAAATAACTTTAAAAACATATAAAGAAATAATTAAAAATCATTTAAAACATTTATTGATAAAAATAACTTTTCCTATTTGAAAATAACTTTTAAAACAAAAAACATTTTCTTTTGAAAATAACCTTGAAAACAAATAAAGGAATATTTAAAAACCATTTAAAACACTTTTAAAAACATAATTATTTTTTGAAAAACTTTTCCTTTAAAAACCACTTTAAAAAAATAAATTTCAAGAATATTAGGGGGGTTTTTTTTAAAAAAAAATTAACTTTGTAAACTTTCAAAATAATCTTCAAAGAAATAATGGTCACGATGGTAGGTAAATCTATACATGCCAAATATTCCTTTTTCACTATAGAAGTTTTAGAATAATTCCTTGATCATAAAATGAAAATTAGATTCCTTTTAAAACAAATTTTGACTGAAAATGTAAAACATTGGTAAAAATTTCTTTTAAAAATTAGATTAAAACATTTTTGAAAACAATTTTAGAAAACATGGTTTTGGAAGAATACAGATTTCCAACCAAAAAGAGAAATAAAGTCATATTTTATTAAAAACATTTTCTTAATTATCTCAAGTACCAAAGAGTCAAAAAATGGTACCATTACTTGAATATTTCATTAAAATATAGAGGGAAAAAAATTCATGAGAGTTATTGAGATATGTATCATAATATTTCATCAATGGAAGAATACTCATAAATAATCCTAATAAACGATGAGATTGTAGCAATAAACTATTACCACTTTGGTAACATTGAATCAAAATATCCATGAAAGAATAAAATTAAAATAATATTAAAATATCATAAAAATAATTAGATTTATGATATAATATGTTTAATACTATTATATACACCTCAAAGAAAAATATTGGTGCATAACATCACATGTATCTCAAAGAAGGCAAATTGAGACAAACTTACTTTACCAATTTGATAAATTTTGAATCATAAATCCCATAAAATAAAGATCATAAAATGGATATGTAAATACCTATAAATTTATGTATAATAATCATATAATACATTCATGGTTAGTATATACACCACACATAAGAAATGAGTGTTGAATAAGGCATGAGTCTCACAGAAATAAAAGTGAGATGAGAAAACCCTTACCTTAAGTATTTAATTTCTTCATACATGTTCAAAACTCATTTACAATAAATATAAGTTTATTGCACATATTACACAGAACCATATTATTATATATCATATCATATGTGATTTACTTATAACTTTCTATTACCTGTTTACTAACAATTTCATGCTATTCACTATTGAAAATTGAGCCTTTTACAATGCTAGTATAAGTCCTTTATCATCACTGATACTACCAAAAATGTTAAAGGGTTGACTTTAAAATCACTCATAAAAATTTTCTGATAATTAACCCTTTAACATCATTAAAAAAATAAATGATAAAGGGGGAATTTATCAACATTTTTTGCACTGTTAAATTCCCCGTTTATCAATGCTAAAAAAGCGCTGATAAAAACCCCGATGATAAAAGGGGATATTTTTTTATATGAACCCGACCCACATTTTATCAACACTCCCCAACCCCTTTATTAGTTCTTACCCACAAGCACTCCCACCATTATCAACTTTTTAGATAATTCCACCCTCCCACGCATGCCTCGCCTCTAGTGAGTTTTGAACCTACGACCTCAATCTCATACACCTATGCCTTTTCCACTCCCCTATATTGTTTTTTCCATTTTATGATATATCTACATATTTATATATATATCGTTACATTTTTTATCCACACACATATATATATATATGTTTGTGTATATATATATATATATATTTAAATACATATATAAAATATTTTTTTGTGTGTGTGTGTATAAATAAATAAATACATAAATATATATATGTGCATCTATAAATATAATTATACATATTTATTTTTATTTACATATATTATATATTAATATTTATATACATATATTAGAATATATAGATAAATATATATCTGTTTTTCAATTCACACAATATATATATATATATATAAACATTATATATTCATTAATTGTATAAGTATATAAATATTCACATATTTTTATTTTAAATAAAGCGGATATTAGTTTTTATTTAGATAAGGTTTATATATTGATAAATATATTTTATATATAAATACATTTAAATATTTATTTATAAAATTAAAATTTTATACGTGAATATATAAAAATATGTATATATTTTTATATATTTGATTATAAATAATATATAATATGAAAAATGATAAAAATAAAAAACCATAATATCAATATAAATGTAAGACTTGAAAATAAATTAATTCTCCACCGAAAAAGGCAATAAGACCCCCTTAAATGAGGCTGAAAATCCATTGAATGTTAAAAAATTGGAGTACCCCGACTGAAAACTCAATTTTAGAGTACTTTTGAGCTTTTTTTATCCTTGAAAAATGTGATTAGGCCCCCCCTAGGTCACTATGGAAAAAATCTTGTTACAACCTTCTATTTGATATGTGGTAGAGCCCAAATGGACACCCAGATCAATATTTATAGTATTTTGAAGTTTGAGTTATGTTTTCAACTTATTTCAGATCTTTTATAATTTTTCTGAATTTTTTATCTTTAAATTGTTATTAAATGAATTTTAATCTATAATAATTAACATATTATTAATTATTTTTTAAAATTATTTTATAATCTATTTTCACTAAATATCTTATATATTAAGTTTAAATTCTTATATATATTTATCTAAAACATATTTAAAAAATATATATTATATTTATATCAATATACATATATTTACATAATAATATATGATTTTTAATGATTTTTTTGAAATATACCATTTATCAGCACTAGTAAAAAAGTGCTGATAAAGCCCCCCCTTTATTAGTACTTTTTTAATATCACTGATAAATATCACCCATTTATCAATTATTTTTTTACTAGAACTAATAAAGGTACCCCTTTATCAACTATTTTCTACTAGTGCAGATAAAGGGGGGCCTTTATAAGCTTCTTCTTATAAGCACTGATAAAGGGTCGCCTTTAACAATGCTAAAAAGTGCTATTAAAGACCCCCCTTTAACAGTTATTTCTCTAGCACTGATAAAGGGGGTCTTTAACAGTGCTTTTAGATAGCACTTTTATAGCCTTAACACTCTGTAAACCTTGTTTTGTAGTAGTGAATGTTACAATTCGAGTAATATCCATTTTTGTTTTTCATATATGTTTTGACTTTTTATTCTCGATACTTTTACTTATCATGATTTAATTATTTATAGAATGTAAAAATTGATGTAAATATCATATATATTCAGTATATAAATATTTATAATAATCTATAAAAGATATAAATATGAAATGGAATACACCTTTCTTGGAGACGGTAGGCCATATGTACGCATGAACACTGTTTCCATTTTCTCTTCATTTTGAAAGAAACAAATAAATAAAAAAAATATATATATATATATATTATAATTTTAGTATCATTATTATATCATAATTATCATATAAATTTACTAAACCCATTGTTAATACATTCCATGCAATGTGTGAATGAATCACATCACTTTGAGGAGACGATAGTCCAAACGTCCACAAACAAAGTTATCGTATTTACAAAAAATGGAAAGCATGAAGGTATGTTTTATATAATAATTAAAAAAGAATAAAATATTCATAAATATCATATATATCATATAAAATTAGTATTTACATCATAATTCCTAACCATGAGATGTGGTAAAGGAAAAAATGAATGACATCCTGTCGTGATGTGGTAGTCCGTCGTACACACGAACGATGATTGCGTATAACATTTGATGGAATTGTGTTTTATTATAGGTATAACACTTAAAATAACAACATTTTAGTATATTTACTATACTAAGTTTATTATATAATCATGTAATAGGAATAATTGAGGGGGTGGAGAAATAAAATAAAATAAAAATGCTTGTTAAAGGATGATACCTCGTCTTTTGGTAATTCTTTTTGGTTCGCACCAAAGGACTAACTTGGTTTGATTTATTCGCAACATGTGGCTTATATTATGAAGTGAGTAAAGTTTTTAGATTATGTTTTAGGGTTTGGATTATCCAATTTTCTTGAGAGGTGTGAATAATTGGGGGGGGGGGTGAGTGTCTTTTTATAGTGGAGGAGGAGTGAAATTCTTTTAAATATAAAAAGGTAAACACCATTGAGAGGTATACCTTAAATAAGGTGTCTCCAATAATGGTCCATTTTATATCAAATGGAGGATATGATCAAAATATTTTAATAAAATTTATTTTTTACATGTTTATAGGTTATTTTTACACTTAAGTTATAGTTTAACCACTAAGTAAACTTGTTTTTACCTTAATGACTGTAATTAATTTTAATTACTTTCACTAATATTTTTGGTAATTTTTTTTACCTTATTATAAATTATAAATTATTATTATTAAAAATAAATAATATATTTTTCCAAATTCCAATCATAGAAGTGGAAAATTTTAATTTAAAATTATTCTCACAGACGTGATAAGAAAGTTGGTTTTTAAAGTAAAAAGTTCAAAATTTTGAAATGTTTTTATATCCAATTTCAATGTTAAATTGGTTACAATGAACTATATTGAATTAATTTATGTATAATTTATCTAAATATCCTTTAAAACCAATTTAAAATTTAATTTAACTATATAAATAAATTATATCAAAAAATAGTTTTCAATTAAAATCTAGTGTTTTTTCACTGTTCATCAAAATAAGAGACTTATTTGAAAAATACCAAAAATTCACCCAAAGTAAATTTTTTATATTATAATTTCAATTTTTTTTTTAAAATATAAATTATAAAAGTGTTAAAAAATTTATTTAAAATAAGCTTTTCATTAAAAGGCGGTAAAATTACATTTTAGAAAAATATTTCTTTTTATTCATATAATTGAATTTATTCTTATCTTATTCCTATAAAATCTATTTTATGAGCATAAAAAATATTTATTGAATATATAATATATAAATTTTATTAAAAATATTCATCAAAAGTTTTTTTTTTAATTTATTGAGATAAAATTGTGTTTGTACATAGAAAAGTAGTTTTTTTAGAAGAGTAATTTATTTATTTTCAAATAGTTATTACATTCATTTATAATTAATTGATAATCAAAGGATTAATTTTATATACATATTTAAATCATATTTTAAAAATTTATATAATCTTATTCGTAACTTCCATTATAATGGTTAGGTGGTAAGTATAATAATATTTTAATGATAATATTAGTATTATATTTTAGTTTCATAAAACTCAGCGTTGTGTGTAACACAAGCTATTGAAGAAACTATAAATTTTTATTAACACAAGAAAAATATATTATTTCATGTACCACAAGATAATATAAGTATTTCATGTATTTCAAGCATAAATTTATGTTGTGTGAAATAAAGACAAACCTAGTTCTTTCATAGAACACAAGCTATATTCAGTGTTGTGTGAAATGAAAAATGTCAAAAATAATAAATTAATTAAAAAAAATTCACAAAATCTCAGGGTGTTTCATTATACCCCCCTTAAAATGATTTTTCCGTTTAAATTAATCTAGGTTATCTGTGGTTTGATACTTAAAATATTCATTCATAGAAACTGACATCATGAAAATGAATACTAAAACTTGCATTAAAAAGGGAAATTTAGAAACGTAACAGTTACCCAAAGTAACTCATAACTAAGTTTCCACAAAGTAGAACATAGGTGGAAAGTGAAAACATGGATATGGAAGAGAAATATAACTATCAAGTTCTGATGGAGAGAAATAGAGAACATGGTTAGGATAAAATTAATGATCACAAATCCATAACCCAAAGAGGCTTTAAAAAGTTCATTGATATCATAAAATATGATGATAATAAGATTTTTTTTATTTCAAGTACCTTTTTCCTAATGTTGAATAATTTTCATGAGAAGATATACTTAAATGATTTTAGGAAAACATCACCTTTTGTTACGCCATTATCAATTTCTATATCATCTCTTATTCCAAGAAATGAAGGTGGATTTTCACTCCTAAAGCATTAAAAGATCATGAGATCCATAAATAGAATGATAGGTTATTACATCTGTGACATCCAATACCCATATGCCACTTAATTGGTTCCCTAAGACTAGTGGGACACATGTAATCAAGAGCATCTCCCCAAATACTAGAGGATTCCGACTAACAGTGAGGGGATATGGTGTGTCCATGGGGAGACTATGCCCTCATTACAAAAGTGTGGCACAACAGATAAATATCAACAGTGGTAAATAGTGGAATAAATATAATTAAACATAAGGCATAATGGAAAATAGTGACAATAATAATAGTAATTGAAATAACTAGAATAACCGATGATGATATTTCATTTCACTATAAAACAGAAAAAGATGGATACAAGACAGAAGTCATAACATGTTCCACAAAAGTATAAAGAAAATTAAAATACTATCCCTAGAATCTTGAGCTCTGGATCGGTCATATTCTATCAATATACATCCTAAATAGCAAGAAATCAAGTGTTAAAAGATGCGTTCTTCCCTTTATCAACACATGTATTCATGTAATCTGCCCCGGGTACCAAATGGCACCCGAAGAGGGTGTGAGATAAATCTTAGTGGGCCACCACTAATGGTATCTATAACATACAAATCGTGTAATGGAAATGTAATAGTGTGGAAGCATGTATATATAAAGTAAATTGGTATAATGTAACTAAATAACCAAGTACCTTGTACAACCCTTGGATGGTGTCTGAACATGTAACCAGTTCATTAATTGATTGTTACTAGTTTATAAATAAGTCACTTGTTAACAATAGTGAAGGTCCCAGGATGTAACAAGGTAACCTATAATGATATTTAATAGTGAAGTTCCAAGGTAATAAACAAGGAAACATATAACTCAAGGGTCACCAACTTAGTAATGACTGTATCTTGGATAAAGGGGTAAGAGTGCAATCCAAGGAGTATATTCTAAGGCATTATACAATAATATGCCTACTGAATCCAAGGTGATCATCCAAGGTAAAATGGGGATAAGTAGTGACTGGGCCCTATGGGATTTAACCATGGAACCTACTTGTCAATGCTCGATCCAAGGATTTCATCTGGGGAATCCTTTAATACTATGTGAGGGATCCTATGGTGTCATATTGGGAATCCAAGAATAGAAAAGTATTGGGTTCTAGGTGGATTCCAACCTAAGAAATCCATATCCTTGAATCGGAATGGGGTTCCTGAGTGCTCAAGGAATTCCCCAATAAGAATCCAAGGTGATCTTGAGTTAGAACACACCTATTTTATAATGAAGTCACATAATATATCATTTGTTTCAATCCTTTCCTTTCATTAATGTGATAAGGACAATTATCATGCAACCATTTAATTAATTCATAATTTATCAATAAGTCCATTTGGTTCAACCCTTGCCTTTCATTAGTGTGACAAGGCCAAAAAGCATGAAAACTTTAATTTAATCCATTTAAGCATATTCAATAATCATGTTTCATTCCACTACCTTCCATTAATGTGTTAAGGGGTGATACATACATGCAACCTATTATTCATTTACATTTAAGGCTAAGTCATATACTTAGTCTACTTTATAATTCCCATTTCAAATTTAATTATCAAATTGAAGCACTTACCTTAGGTAGGTCAATTGGTGAGAATACATGATACTTTCCATTATGAGATTTAAAATTTACAAAAAACCATTTAATATAGAAAAGATTACCCTTAGAAGGGTCGATCCAAGGCACACCCGAACAACGGCTCAAACATATCAAATACTAAAAACCCAATTATGCAATAACATCCTACATGGGATTGATGGAGTCATGGGTGTAACCACTATAAAAATCACATATTTGGAAATATAATAACTATATAGTTTTAATGATTATAATAATTTAATATAAAATCAATAAATGACACCCAATGAAATCAGTGGTCCCCACACAATCATTCCAAAATAAACGAACTTTAGGGATGAGTTATAGAACACCCACCTTAGGATTGCACAACTCTCCTCCTCTGGTATCAGATCTTGATTTGGATTGGATCTAAGTAGATCTAAGAAAAGAGGAAAAAAAATCACACCTCAATAACTAGGTCGAGAGCAAGAGAGATGAAGAATGGATCAAATGGACTCAAGTACTTACCATTGCACATCCAACGTGATGAATGAAAGATTGATATAATCCTAAATGAAGGAGATCTCTTGATACTTACCTTAGGACTTAAAAATGATCCAAAATGATAGGAAATGAGTCCAATACTGTTGGAAATCATATTAGGGTGGAAGGAGGAGCTTAATTAGATCATTAAGGGCAGAAATATAAAATTAACCAAAATTTAGTATGTGTATGGTTTGTCTGCATGGTTTTCCAAACTATGCACAAACCATGCATGGGCACTTGTAGAAGAGGGGGAATTGAATGTTTAGGCCACATGGTTAGATATACTATACACCAACCATGTGAGATGGCTCTACCTGAAAATGAAGACCATCCACACGGTGAGATCTAACTATGTGGCCTACCTCTACGGTTTTCTCTAACCGTGTGACATACCCTCTTTTCCCTAAAATAAGGGTTCTAAGATTTGAACAAGGCCCAAAAACCCTCATAACTTTAATTAACTCATTAGGAATCAATATTAGGTGCAAAACAATGAATTAGACTGAAATTTAATGGATCTGTACTTGAGTGAAAAACTGATACAACATCTCTGTTTATCATAAAAAAAGGTTAGCACAAGTTATCCAATATATATAAAGGTGAGATAATACTTTAACCTCTAAAAAATTATCCTAAGTTTAACATAAAACACTCCATAAATGGTTAACCATATAACCCTTCCGAAATATGAAAGTCCAAAACATTATAAATAAGGTCACTAAATTTCTCAAAAATAATTTAGAATTGATCCCTTGCATATCATAAAGTATCTCTTATTTTTCACATAAAAAACATGTTAATACCTTTACCATGTATTATCATGAAACATGGTAATTACAATAAATAATTAATTTAAATTATGCATGTTTACTTATTTTAAAGTGTATTGGATATATTCTTTAAATCCAAAAATGATGTAAATTCTATCCATGATAGCATAAAACACTTTGTCAACAAATCCTTTATCAGTTTTGATGTAATTAGTACCATCCAATTTATTTATTCATTTCCTATATATATTTAACCAAACATAATTATATCAACATCAATAACATATTAAGGGTTACCTTCACTTAATCAAAATATCACATTTTCATTAAATCACTTTTATTAGTCTTTAGCACCATTCAACATATCCTTTTCAATCCTTAATGAAAAAATTATACTAAAAATACTTATATATTTCATGATTCTTATAATATAATATTTTAAGTTCAAAACATATATGCTTCAATAATACAACTTTATTCTTAAACTATTACTCAAGCTTCATGATATTATTCATTAATACCCCTTTCCGGCAATATGAAATGTGAATCATGTATTAAGGTTCCTTAAACTAAATCTAATCAGACTTCTTACATTTAATGTAAATAAGACTATTATAACATCCCATATCTTTCACAAGTTGTTTTCAGTCCCTTTATCTTTAGTAGTATAACCAATACCCATACCACCTTCCTGATTCTCTTTATGAGATTTCCACTTAGCAAATCAATTTTCATAATTCTCATACTTTCCACATCCGAAACATTAAACGTTAACCCAGTTACTTCATGTTCCCTCTATTGACTAATACTATAAATCATAGTGTGAGTAACACTTATCATAGTAGAAAACCACATAATCATGAAAAATTACTTATAGGATTACTAAATTATGATACCTTCTTTAAAATATATGAAAACTTAGGATTATCCTTAGAGATATCTCTAGAAATATCTTTAGAAATATACCTATGGATCTCACTAAAGTTTTCTCATCCTAGTTTCCAAAGTCTGACTAAATATTTTCTTTGATATCAACTATAGAAACCCAGGATTAACATACATGGATATTACATCAATTTAGATGAATATTCATCACAGTACAAAAGTACATGCCTGAGGACCATAAATGTTTAGTGTATTTGAAAACTTGGAAATATATTTAACATCTCCCTTAAAGATCTTCCTATTTATCACTCCTAATTAAAATCTTTCTTCATAATCTGGGAAAATGAAACATGAGAAAGGGGTGACATCAAGTTCTCAGAAAGGGTAAAAAAGAGATATATATAAGCATAACATGATAATAAGGGTATAATAACATGATTGTATCATTATAATATCATACTCGACATATAAAAGATCATAAAAATGAATCATGTACTAAATATTGGAAGGTTATAAGACATGGATCATATGATAATAGAGAGTATAAGACATGAAATCATAACATAGGAATAATATATGAAATTATTACAGTCACATAAGCATTTAAAACCATTCCCTATAATTCAAGTCCCATTGCTAAAAATTATCAGGGAACTTAATAGGGGATACACCTACTAGGTGTGACACACCACCATCCCCAGTCGCATCCCTTTCCTTATAGTGTATCAAGTTATACATTATTCCCTTAGTGGATCTAGCCCATCAACTTGTTCCCTTCATTATCTTATGATATATAAATCTTTACCCAATGCATTGGAGGGAGATATAGGTTCCACCCATCATGTAAGCTATAACGGGCTCACCCGAACCTATTTGGGCCACCCTATTGTTTAAGCTGTAACAAGATTACCTCGTGGTATCTAGGCCACCCCATTGTATAATTTTTAATGATATTTTATAGCATTATCTGGGCCACTCCATCATATAAGCTGTAACGAGCTTACCTGACACCATCTGTGACACCCCATTGTAAAATCCATTTCCATGAACCAAAAAATGAATAAAGAACAAACTAATTTTATATCATGAAAAAATAACATTAAAAAATTATTCTTTTCATAGCTTGATTATCCCATGGAAAATAAATGGGCTTCATATAAATCTCCTTGAAACATGATTGGATCATGGAAAAGAAACAAGTTTCATAAAAATCTATTTGAAACGTGTTTTACCCATATAAAATAAATGGGTTCCATAAATATTATTCTATAAAAATATTAACCATTCATAGAAATAATATGAATGGCATCCTTGGATAATGTCCCTAGTAAAGAATAAACTATATCAATGGATTCCATCTTAAATGGAGAAGATTTTGAAAGACCACTTAGAACATAATATTTATTTAAAAATTTATTTGAAAACATATAAAGGAATCATTAAAAATTATTTAAAACTTTTATTGAGAAAAACACCCTTTCCCATTTGAAAAGTGATTTTTAAAACATAAAACATTTTCATTTGAAAATAACCTTGAAAACATATAAATGAAGCTTTAAAAATTATTTTAAACTCTTTTTAAATAATAAAACACTTTCTAAAACCTTTTCATTTGAAAAAAATTTAAAAATAATTAATTTCAATAATATTAATATTGTTTTAAAAAATTAACCATTTAAACTTACAAAGGAAGATTTAAATAAACAACGTTCATGATAGCAGATAAATCGATACATGCCAAACATTCATTTTGCACCATAAAAAGTTTAGAAAAGTTCCTTGATTAAAAAATGACTAGGAGATTCATTTAAAATAAATTTGACTAAAAATTTAAAATATGGGTAAAATTTATTTTAAAAATCATAGCAAATCATTTTTGAAAACATTTTTTGAAAACATGGTTTTGGAAGAACACAAATTTTCAGCTAAAAAGAGAAATAAATTTGGATTTTCTTAAAAACATTTTCTTAGTTAAATTAAGTACCAAAGAGTGGAAAAATAGTAATATTAATTGAAGATATCATGAATAAACATAAGAGAATAAAATTAATTATATTTCTTGGGATATTGATCATAATATTTCATTAATGGAAGCATAATAATAAACAATCTCGATAAACACTGAGATTGTAACAATAAATTGTTTCCACTTTGGTAACATTGAATTATAATCCACATGAAATAATTACAGTAAATTAAACTTAAAATATCATTAAAATAATGATATTACTTATATAACATGTCAAATGTCAGTATATACACCTCATATAATAATATAAGTTCATAACATGACATGTATCTCAAATAAGGAAAATTGAGACAAAAATAGTTTACCGATTTGGTAAATTTTGAACCATAAACCCATGAGATAAAGATCATCAAATGGATATGTAAATAAAAACAAATTTAATTATAATAATCATATAATACATTCATGGGAATTATGTATACCATAAAAAATAAATGAGTGGTGAATAAGGCGTAAGTCTCACAAAAATAAAAGTGACACAAGAAAACCCTTACCTTAAGTATTGAATTTATTAATACAAATTCAAAACTCTTGTATAATAAATATAAGTTTATCATAAATCTAATAAAGAACCATATTATTATATATCATACCATATTTTATTTACTTATGGATTTATATGACCCATTTATTAACTATTACATGTTAATGTTACATTTTAGGTAATATTCGCTTTATTTTTCATATATGTTTTGACTTGTTATTCTTGATCCTCTTACTTAGATAATTATTTACTTATTTAAAAAATGAAAAAAATGATATAAATATCATATATATTCATTATATAAATATTTATAATAATACATAAAATATATAAATATGAAATGGAATACACCAGTCAGAGACGGTAGGTCGTACGCACACATGAATGTTGTTTCTGTTTTCTTGTCATTTTGAACAAAATAAAATAAATTAAATATATGTATATATATGTATTGAAATTATATTATAATTATTATGTCATAAATATTATATATATATATATATATAATAAACCCATCCTCAATACATTCCATGCAAAGTGTGAACAAATCACATCGCTTTGAGGAGGCGGTAGCCCACACATCCACAAATGAAGTTATCATATTTACACAAAATGGAATGAATGAAGGTATGTTTTATGTAATAATTACATAAGAATAAATAAATCATAAATATCATATATATACTATAAAAATATTATTTCCATCATAATTCCCAACCATGAGAGGCAGTAAAAGAAAAACGAACAACATCGTTTCGCAAGGTGGTAGTCCACTGTACACAGGAACGATGATTTTGTATCCCATTTGATGAAAGTGTGTGTGAGTGTAGGTAGGAAAATTAAAATAATAACATATAATTATATTTATTATAATTATTCTATCATATAATCATGGAAAAATAATAATTGAGTAGGTGGTGAAATAAAATAAAACAAAAGTGCTTGTTGAAGAATGTTACCTCTTCTTTGGGTAATGTTTTTTTGGTTTGCACCAAATAACTAACTAGGATTTCTTTCTAACCAAGGTTAGGATTTTAGGATGAATTTAGTGAAGTTTAGATCTTATTTTTTCAGGTATTTTATGATCCAAATGGATTTAGAGGTGTGAATAAGTGAAGGGGTGAGTGCTTTTTTTTATAGTGTAAGAGGAGTGACATTCTTATAAATATAAAAAGGTAAACACTATTGAGAGGTCTCCCTTACATCATGGGACTCAAATAATGGTAAATTTTTTATTAAAGGAAACATATTGTATAAATATGTCTATAAAATGTATTTTTGACATGTTTTTGCCCACATAAGTTAAAGTTTAACCACTAGCTAAACTCGTTTTTACCTTAATTGTTGTAATTAATTTTAATTACTTTGACTAATATTTTTGGTCAAAAACTAAGTTGAAGTTATTATAAATTATAAATTATAATGATATGAAATATTTTATATATTTTTACAAATTTCAATCATTTAAGTGGAAGAAATTAATTTAAAACTAATCCCGTAGACGTGACAGGAAAGCATGTTTTTAAAGTAAAAAGTTAAAAAGTTGGAAATGTTTTTATATCTGATTTCAATGTAAAATTGCTTAAAATAAACCATATTGGATTAATTGATGTATAATTTATATAAATATACTTTAAAAAAAATAAAATTAAATTTAACTATATAAATAAATTATATGAAAAAACATTTTTCATTTAAAATTCAGTATTTTTTTTCACTATTCATCAAAATATGAAACTTCAATGAAAAATAACAAAAATCCACCACAAGTAAATTTTTATATTATGGTTTTTAAAAAATTAAGTTTATTTTTTAAAATAAATTTATAAAAGTGTCCAAAATTATATTTAAAATATGTTACCCATTAAAAGTCGGTAAAATTACCTTTTAGAAAAATACCTCTTTTTATTCATATAATTAGATTTATTCGTATATTATGCCTATGAAATCTTTTAGATGAGTATAAAAAATATTTATTGAATATATAATGTAAATTTTTTATTTAAAATATTAATCATAAGTGTTTTTTTAACTTATTGAGATAATTTTTTGTTTGTACATAGAAAAATAGTTTGCTTAGAAAAGTAATTTATTTTTTCCAAATAGTTCTTACATTCATTTATAACTAATTGAAAACCAAAAGATTCATTTTATATATATGTTAGAATAATATTTTCATAGTTTAGTTAATATAATTCATAACTTATATTCAAACATCTAGGTGGTAACTATAATAATATTTTAATCACAATATTAATAGTATATTTTAGTTCGGTAAAACTCGACTGTGCATTTAACGTAAGCTATTTAATAAACTCATAATTGTGTGTAAAATAATAAAAACATAGTGTTTCATGTACCAAAATCTAATCTAAGTGTTTTTTTATTGTATGAATAGCTTGGTGTTGCATGAATCACAATCCAAACTTAGTGCTTTCATATAACACAAGCTTTATTTAGTTTTGTGTGAAATGAAAAATATCAATAAGATTAAATTAATTTGAAAAAAATTCACAAAATATCAAGGTTTTACAAATTGTTTTCACATAAACCATAATTTCATTTATAGAAAACAACACTCTTTACTTTGCCAAAATTTTAGGCTATTTTATGGAAATAGGAATGTTTGAGCACTATAATGGCTTATAAAGGTAATATAATGAGATGGAATGGTGCTATATCATTGATATTATAATAATGAATTTATAAATATAAATCATAATAAAATTTTTCATTGAAAATAGAAGGGATTGGATGGATTTTAAATATAAAGTTAGTTTAGAGGTTAAGAACCATTACATTGAAAAGTAGCTTCTTAAAGCTTTGGAGGAACAACTTAGAACCTTAAAAACTCTTTGGATAGACTCTTGAAAGATAAAATGAGATATAATTCTTGATCAATGGGTTTTTAGTGCATGGTAATGGGATAATAGCTGGGATTTTATAGAAAATGAGGAGGGTTTTTTTATTAATTTCAAATCATGGTCATTGAATCCTAGGTTATAAAAACATAGAAAACCATTGGCTATATCATGGTTTTAGCCCATGGTATTTGACTTATAGGGACTGGTTTTGGGATTTTAATTTTTTATGAACCAAAATCACTTTAAAATATATTATTTAGTATTTTAACAAAATACTCATTCAAAATTAATTTCTTTTAAAACAAAAAAATATACTTTAGCTTTTGGAAGACTATTTATAGGTCTGAAAAATAAATTTTATTACTTTAAAATATTTTTTTATGAATAAACCCATTATAGTTGAAAAAAACGTTATATTAATTATTTTATCATTTTTAAGTAATTATAATTTCATAATACATACCATATATTGATAGCACATTTTATTTTTTTATCCAAAAATTCAATTGTCTTAGAAAACTATGAAAAGTTAACTATTGGATAATTTCGACATGTTGATTTCAAATTTATGGTCATTTTGATAAAAATAATTCTCTCTATATATATTGAATTTAATTAATAAAAAATACTTATGTATTTTAAAATCATTCATTTGGTACCTAAAATTCAAAAAGTCTTCTTTTAGTAATTTTTTATATTCTATGAAATATGTGTGTAATTATATAACTATTCATTGATTAATAAAATTTTAATAATTAATATTTAAATTATTTAATTCATTTTATGGGACACTTGAATAAATTATTATTATATTACTATATTTGAATCTTAATTCTTATATAAATCATGGGTGAGTTTAAAGAAAAGATGTTTACTATTAAATGGGATTAAAGAAGAGTTTTTTGAGGGGTTTAGATTAGATTTTTTTATTGTTAGTAATGGGAACTAGTGATTAGAATCTATTAATTTTATTTATTTATCATTGATACACATAATATTTTTTTGGCTACAAATTAAGTATTTTTATTTTATCATGAACATAAATGGAAAGGTAATTGCTTGAAATTGATAAATTTTAAGGGCTAATTATGTGGTTCTTAAATTAGGGAAAAATGTTTAATTGATGAATTCAAGGGGATGAGTCACAATGTGGTGTTTTTGGTTTTTGATTTATGAATATTGAGTAAATGATTGAACTTAATTATGTGTTTCAGTATTAGTTAAGAAAAAATTTGGGAGACATTTTATGGTGAGAAATGTAAAATGAATTTCAGCGAATTCCATGTTTATATATGCAATAAATGTGTGTTTATTAATCATTTTTATTTTAAAATAATGATTCTGAATTGATGAATTTAATGGGGATTGTGTTGGGAAACCTTTTATGAGATTTTTTATAGATGATAGTATTTGAATTTGAGTTTCTTTTTTGGATTGAACTAACAAAATTGGTTTAAGACTGGGTTGGGTGAAAGGAGTTGATAATATAAGAATTTGAATTGGGGATAAACTGATGTTTTCACCGAATTCATGATATTAAATATTTCTTTTGGGTAATATTGTTCATAAACATTAATATTTTATAATGAATAATGGTAATAATGATTAATGACTAATTAGTGGGGTTTTGGGAAAAAGTTTTTGTGTTTTAATTTTGTATAAATATTCGGTTAAGGACTCAAACTATTATAAATAAAGTCACCATTTTGATTTAATTAAATGTTTTATTAAGTAATATTGTTATAGCAAACACATGTAATTATTTTGTTTTATTATATCTAACTGGATTTAAATGACCATTATGTATCTTTACAGTTTATCATATAGCCGTTGAATAATGATCACATAGTTACACTAATATAAAACTAGGATTATCTAGTACTAGGGCTTTAACAATGCTATCTAAATTTTTTATTAAATACCCACTTTGTTATTTTTAAAAAAAAATGATGTTAAAGAGGGTATTTAATGACACTTTTTTAGCACTATTAAAGGGGGACTTTAATAGCACTAAAAAAGTGTTGTTTATGGGGGACCCTTATCAGTGCTTTTTTACAAGAGCTGATAAATGAGGTATTTTAACAGTGCTTTTTTAGTCATGTTTATAAAGGTATACTTCAAAAAAAATATTTCTTTAAGATTAATATATTAATATATTAATATATTTATATTGATATAAATATACTGTATATTTTTTAAAATGTGTTTTAGATATGGTAAATAGGTATTTACACTTAATATATAATATATTTTGTGAAAATTTCTTATAAATTAATTAAAAAATATTTTTAATTAATATTTTTCTTATAATTACCGATTAATAGTCATTTAATATCAATTTCAATATAACAAAAATAAAAATAATAATAAAAGATCTAAAATAAGTTGAAAACACAACTAAAAATTCAAACAACTATAACTTTTGATCCGAGTATCTGTTTGAGCTCTACCATATATAAAATCAAAGCCTACGATGATATCTATGGCCTTAGTAAGAGATGTAAACATATGTCACATTTTTCAAGGCCAAAAGGCCTGTAAGGTCTCCAAAACTGAGTTTTTAATCAGGTTACCCTGTTTTTTAAAAATTTGATGGATTTTTATCCTCGTTTAAGGGGGGTCTTATTGCCTTTTTTGTAGAGACTAAATTTATTCCCAAGTATTAAATTCATATTGATATTATGGTTTTGAAATTTTAACATTTTTCACAATGTAATTTTATTTATAATTAAATATATGCATGTTTTCTTATATTTAATTATAATAAATCACTCATATAAATATATATATCAACACATTTAGGTAAAAATGTATATTATAATATATTTAAATAAATAAATTTTCTAAAAATTTATTTAAAAAAACATCTAACCATTTTTCTCATTATATATACATATACATATGTGTGTATTACTAAAGAGATATATATTTGTATTATATTCTAGTATATATAAATGAATATAATATATAATATATTTAAATAAATATAAGTATATATATCACACACACACACACATATTGTATAAATGTATTTTAAAATAATTATATATATATATATATAAATAGAAATACCATTAAATAGACCTTAAAACAACATGGTGTAGTGGTAAAGGCATCCCTTCTTTAAATAAGAGGTGTAGGGTTTGAATCCAGGTAGGCGTCCATAAGGTTGGAAATTCATAAAGCACTAATAAAAGGTGGTGGAGTGAAAAGTGTTGATGGGGGGGGGGGGGTGGAGCACTATTAAAGGGGTCTTGGAAGTGCTGATAAAGGGGGCCGGGATCATAGGCGTCCGAAAAAATTATAATTTTACCCCCTTTATTTACCAATGCTAAAAAAGCACTATTAAAGGCCCCCTTTAACAGTGCTAAAAAAGTGCTATTAAAGGACCTTTTTAGCAACAATTTTTTAGCGCTGATAAAAGTTTTGGGCTTTTAACGATGCTCAGATTGTGAGATATTTTTTAGCACTGATAAATGCCTATTCTAGCACTGTTAAAGGCCTATTTTGTAGTAGTGTTAGTATAAATATAGGGTTTTAACAAATCCCATTGAATCAAACAAAGGAAGTGATGACCTCAACCAGTAGGATCATACCCTATGAATCCCATTTATCAGAGCTTCTGAGGGAGATTTTTTTTTTGAGATTTTCCCCTGACTAAGCCCAAGATGAGATCCAAAAACTTAAGCATGAGAAAACCTATTTATGGGAGAAGTTCAAGCTCATCAAGATCATAACCCAAACCATGTTTTCCAAACTGCCCCATGAAAGTCCCACCATCACACACCTTAGCCTTAGGGTGTTTGATGGTGTACTAAATAGATATGTATTAAGACCCTAGAATTATGAGTATGTACATTATTTTTTATAGGATAATGAATATATTTTCATCCAATTAATGTTACTTTATAAATGGTTTTTATTTTGATACAATAAAGCACAAAAGGTATTTTTGGGTTATATTCAAATTAAATTAAGGAATTTATTTTAATGAATTAATTAATTTTTTAATTAAATAATATTTTTAAGAAAATATTATTATTAATTAATTTTTAATAAATATAAATTATCACATAATTTTTATGAAGTTAAATGTACTTTTTAAGGGTTTGAAAACTATTATTTTTAAAAAATCCCATCATTTACAATGAATGTTAGTTATTATTTTAAAAACGAAAAATAAAATATTTAGAAAATTATTTATATAAAATGAATATTATTTTTGGAATTAGAATGTCAAAATTATTCAACAGTGAATTTTTTATAATTTTCCAAGACAGTATAATTTTCGAGTAAAAATAAAATACCGTATAAATATACTTTGTGTATTATGAAATCAAAATGAACCAAAAGTGATGTAATACTTAATATAAATAGGATCAATGACCAAATATATGTTTTCACTTTAAAATAATTTTATTTTAAGTTTATTTTACAAATCCATTATGAATCCTCTGAGTGCGACTCACCTCCACATAAGCAAGGGAATTATTTTAATTGGTTTGGACCTTGAACATATAAAATAATAAAATCCAATTACATTTAGTATAAAACATGGGAAAAAACCATGGTATGGTTTTTGGTTTTGTATATTTTATTTTGTAGAGTTTAAAACCTAAACAATAAAGAAATCCCCCTCTTTTCCAATATAAACCCACCCAAGATCACATTTATCTTCACTAAAACCCATTTTATCATGAAAAAACTCTACCCTCCACTCCCTATAGTATTACCTAGGTTCTCTAAGCTATCAATAATCCCTTCCATGCCTTTGGAGTCACACACTCAAGTAAGGGATCCTCCACACTCCTCTTTTATAAGGCACTCCTTTTATGTTATATCTTTTAATTTTGATTTTCATAGTTTGGGATATGTTATTACATATCCCCCTTACTTACCATTTGATTTATAAACTATTATATCTCCTTTAACTCTTATTTTTCCCTCATATAGACCCTTATGCACACCCGTTACTATGCAGAAATTTTGAAAGGGTCCTTTCCTTTTTCTTTATTAATGTTTCTTCAATATTATATGCATTCTATTTCCAATTACTCATGTTGGTACATGTGTTTCCATGTCCCTATTACTAAATTTTATTTCTAAATGATAAGATAACCTTTTCTCTGACATAAACCCATTTTATGAATTTTTATGTGACGCCATTGTGCTGTTGAAATGTCTCTACAATTTTCCATGCCAAAACAATTATGTAGTGAATACCATACCCATTTCCTATAAAGGGTATTCACATTTATGCACATATAATTTTTGATTGGGGAATTAAATATGTGTATTCCAAACTCCTTGATCTTTGAATAAATTATGGCGATGAATGAATCCATGTTGTATGATCTATGTAGCACAATTAATCATGAGTATGAAATAAATAGGATGGGTGCACCCAGATAGCACTCCAATGAATTGTGTAAGGTTTAGTATCATGATACATCATGTTGGTTCAGGGAATGAACCTGATTAATTTATGGGACTTTTTCCACCATGATTTCTTTGTAGGTTTATCCTTAGAATATGCTTATGATGTTGTGTTTTATATTTCTTCCACATTTCCCATGTTATGATTATCATGCTATATCATATATCTTTGTTCATGTTTATGATTCATGCTCTTTTTATACATCATTTATATATCTATTATTTAACATGTATTATCCTCTTCATGTTATTCCATATTTATTCCCTTACTAGGATTTATAGATCACCCATTTCTTATATCTTCCCTAGCTTATCCCATGCAGTTTTAAGTTCAAAGGATTATTTTGATCATGTTAAAGAAGTTTTTAATAAAGATGTTCTATTACCTATTTTATGTTGTTATGTAATGTATATAATTCCCAAATACACTAGAATTATCGATCATCCATGTTGTATTAAGTGTAGTCTTATGTAATATATCAAGTATTAATGTTAAACAAAGTCCAGGGTTGTTATAGTTCACTAATAATATTGAGTTAAATATCACAATTTTGATATGTGTATCCTTTATTGTGACGTGTTTTACTGGAAATGGATATAAATATGGGGGGAAATGGGTATGTATAAATAAATGTAATTGTTTGATTTAGAATGGAATTAAAGTAATGATTTGTGATGATGAAATTTCAGTGTGATCATGATCTAAAGATTAATTTATTGATGTTGTGATGTGAAATATAGTTAAAGTAAATAGGTTAATGTGTGAAAATTTGAGATGTTCATATTGTTTCAAAAAGTAATATCTATTAGATTATTTTATAGTGTAAAATTATTGATTTTGGATATAGTATAACCCTGAGTTTTCTTATGATGAGGGTTAATCCTTTTGATATTTTAGATTGATATATGTTATGGATTTTAAAATAAATGGATTTTCCATGTTATTGTATATGCCATAAATTTTAAAACTAGATGATTTTCCCATGTGTTTAGAAGGGTTACTATTTTATCCATGATTTTTACTATGAGGAATTGTGATATATTTTGTATTTCTATTAACAATGTAAGAAGCACGTATACTCTAAACCAAAGTAGATTGGTAGTGTATGTTTTTTCTTGTTGTATGCTACATGATTACATGAAATTCTAGTATACATTTTTTTCACTATACACAAATGAGTATGTTTGAAACCAGGAGACATTTGGGATCTTAGTGAAATATTATTAGTAAGTATTTATCACACCTTTTATGTTAACATATTATGGGAATGTATCTTTATCCATTTTTATATAGGAATAAGAAAAATTTTTAGGTAGTTCAGAGTTGGAGCCTAGGATCACTGAGATGGGTATATATGAGTTTACAGGTGTTGACAAAGAGTGGTTCTATCATTTATTTTATTTAGTTTCTATATTTTACTTTTTTGTGATTCTTTTTTTGAGATTTGTTTTTAACCTTGGTTGGATGTATGACATATGTGGGTCTTTATGGGATGATGTTATGACATAATGAGTTTTTTATTTGTATTATTACTTTATTTATTATTACTGGATTTTTATTTTGGTATATATGATGTGTTGAACCATTACAGGGTAAAACACAGCCTAAGAGATAACCTTAAACCCTTGATGATAGTCACTAGCCTTTGGCTAGGTGTGAACTTAAGGCCATGAGACATTTCACCTCGATGACACAATTATATTAAGGTGAGATATTACACACACACACACATATATATATATATATATATTCATAAAGACGATATAGATTTCAATTAAGTAAAAAAACCTTTTAATAACATATATTAGTTAATAGATTTATACATTAATGATTTTTTGAACTAATGAGTGTATCATGAAGGGTATAGTTGAATAAATTTAAGCTATAAGAGCTGAATTAATGCTTCATTATGAGTTAATGGGTATCTAAGCAATTAGTTTTTTTAAAAATGTTGGGGCTAAAGCCTCAATTTATTATTAAAGAAAAGACCTATTTTTTTCTGGATAGAGGGAGACCCATTACATAGCCCGAAGGCCCAAGGCCAAGTGGTCTGAATACAAGGCTTGAAAGCCCATTTTTTGGCCTAAATGACCCCTCGGTGATCATTACTACTTCAGTACCCACGTTACTACGGTACCTGCTATAGTGAATCCATTGCTATAGTTCCACCACTGCTATAGTACTTCTACAGTACCCTGCTATAGTGGAGCTGCAGTACCTAGAAATTCGCCCGTGCCCATATTTGATCCTGGGTCTTTTGGATGCCATGCAGGAGCCTATACCACTTGGGTACAGGATCGTTGGAAACTCTAAGAAATTATTTATATATTCTATGGTATAGAAAACTATAATAACATAAATAGTATATATTTTTACTAATATAGAAGGGAACATCAATATCATCATGAAGTAATACATACTTATATCTTAGAGTTGGAATTATGTCTTTTAATGTTAGGAAATCACTTCTTATTGTGACCATTTCCTTGATGTATGATACATGTAAGATCCTAGATTTCTCTGTAAGGTATGTTCAACTTACATTTAAGTTTAAAACCTTTATTTTTTTGGTTAATGAAGTGCTTACCCAAGTCCTTAAGGAGGCTTAGGGGTGTTCCGAGGGTCTGGGACATGAAAAAGGAGAAAAAATGGGTTTTCTGGGTAGGTCGCACGGTTTGTGCACGGTTAGTGCTAACCATGTAGACAACCCAAGGAAACCATACAGGATGTTGGATTTTGGAAAGTGGCATCTGCATAGTTTGCGCATGGTTTGGAAAACCGTGCAGCCCAGACACTTTTAAAAAATTATAAAATTTCCACTTTGGGGTTTTTATGTTCACTTGGGATTTTCCTCATCCTCCTCCCTTGCAACCCTAGGAGCGAACCAAAGGGACCAAGAGCTTCCAAAGACTGATCTCTTTCGATTATTGACTATTTGGAGTGCTATTGGATGTGAATCGAAGATTCTAGTGATTTTAATATACTCCTCCTCTCTCTTTTCCGGATTAGGTCTTATATTTTGCGTGATTTCCATATGAAACTGTGAAAACTCTCTTTTTCAGTGATATCTATATTGAGAATTCAAAGGGGGTGTTGGATTGGGATCTAAGCCCATGTTTGAGAGGGAGTTGATAAAAAATTTTTAGGTAGGTGGTCTAAAAATCATATCCCTTGAGTTTTATGGAGATTTGTGAATGTAGGGTTTTGATTATTACCCTCTTATGATGAGTTCTTTGTACCATTATTGTGATGTGATTATTAGGGTGTCTAAAGAACCTAATGGAACCCTCATGATCACCATAGGATTCATGTAGGAAGATGTGACCTATGTTAGGGCCACCCATAGGGTGTTCCCACATTCTCAGACTTAGAGTTTAGCTAAGTAAATGTAGGTCCGTTTTGTGGGAACATAAATCCTAGGGTGAATATGATATTAAGCTTGAAGGATGTGAATGGGAGTTATAGTAATACACCTTAGTTGGGTGGTGATCGATGTGGGTGTTTGGTTGTATTAAAAAGGGGTTAAGTGAGACAAGGGAAATACTAAGGGATTATCTTTATACATGATTATGCTTAGTGAGATAGGCATGGGGAAATGGGAAATGGGGATGAATGTTGTGGGTTAGAAATGAAGAATAGTTTAATGGATTGTGACATAATATTAAATTCCCATTTATTGAAATTATTGTGATGTTTCTAATGAAATTAGCGATGCTTGGTTGTGAATTTTGGTTCAATGTGATGAATGTTAAATAAATCATGTGCACATGGATCGATAGTGTGAGGTATAGACTTGAGGATCTATACCCATGGGTCGATTTTTGACTGAGGTTCTAGACTCCACCCACTAAATTCACAGGTTAGGGAAGGGAAGAGAGTTCCATTCCCCTAACGATTTCATCCACCGGGATTGAGGATTTGAGGTGAGGATAATAAAAATTGTTGTGTTATGATTCCTAGTGAGATAAGACTAGTTTAATTCTCATAGGTTGTGAATATTGATCTGGACTAATCCATTGAACATATATAAAAGTGGAATTGATAATTAAATTATATTGGAATGAGTATGGGTTATTTGATAGGTTAACTAAAAAGAACATAATTAATCTTGGACTTCTAATATCTTTCCTTTACTTTATTTTGTTTACCACTACATGCACTATCTATGGGATGAATATTTTGTAGACACTGTTGGTGGTGTCCTACTGAGTTGTACACACACCCTGCTCTGACCGTTGTTGGGTACCCGAGCAGATTTGATGGTTGTAGGTTAGGAGAAGGACAAGGGCCTAGTGCTTGGGAATTGAGTCGAGAATCAGGATGATCTTGGTTGAGGTTTGGGACTAGTGACAAGACCTTTTTTGGGATTCCTCTATTTGTCTTCATTTCAGTTTTTTTTCACTTTTAATTGTATCATGGCATGACATACTTACTGTTGGTTGTGTTGTACCTAGTTTGGGAATGGTTTATTTATGAATTGTGTTGGTTGTTTTATAGTGTTTCTTCTATTTAAATTTTTACTACTATGGATTAATACAGTAAAAAGGGGGTATAGTATCCCCACGTGACTACTTAGACCCTCACTGCTATTCGGAAACTTCTAGCATATTGGGAGGCATGCTTGAGGTCATGTAACCACCTGGATTGGGGAACCAGTTGATGGATCTTGGATCGAGGATGATACAAAGTGGTTTAAGAGGATTTCCTTTCTTTTTTCTTACTATTTGGGGATGGAATATAGAGGTTAGGACAATGTCAGGCCTTGGTAGTGAGCTCATTCTTGGGAGTAACTAACCCGTGTATGGCGGGAAACCCAATTCACCCTTGGTGGGGATTGTTGTTCTTGTTATGTGTTGTTGCATTTAATGATATTTCACCATCAGGTGATGCACTTATTGTGTGATTTGATGATTTTGGGATATTTAACACATGGACGGAATGACACGAGGTTGTGCATTCATGCATTATCCTAGGAAACTATAAAGATAAGTGACATGCATCATGGTAGACACACATAGGGAATTATTGTGTGGGATTTAAAGGTTAGGATGCATCATTTCTTTTAAAAGTGATAAAGTTATGCCTAATAAGATGATGTGAATGGGTAACAAGGGGTGTAAGAAGGTTGGGTGATAATTAGGGAACATTTTTAATAAGAATGTAAAGTGGGTTAAGATGTTGTTAATGTAACATGGAATGTGGAATGGTTTGAAATGGTGTAAGAAATAAAGGCTTGCAACTGCGTGAGTTGGTTAACCGTGTTGGCCATGGTCTTAGGAGGAATGGATAAGGGTAGTGTCCATGATGTGATGATCATGGTGGAATGGTGTATGCAAAATAGTTGATTATTTCTAGTGACGATCCTTCCTATGTTATCCCTTCTTTTTGTGATATCTTTAGTTCTTTGTTCTAAGGTTGTGTTTGGAATTGTAGAGAAATGCCATTGTGAAGATGCATGCCAGTTGGGAAACTAGAAGACATTGCCGATAATGCTCCTCCGGTAGTGGAGTAGAGTAATCTAGAGGTTCAGGGTGATAGGGAAGAGCAGTACCATGATAACTTTTCTCGTTTTATGCAAATGATGGAAGGGGACCTAGGGTGGCTTGCACCGAGTATGTTCGAGATAACCAGAGAGTTTCAACTAATGCAACCTCCAACCTTTACCAGAGAGGGTGGGACAAGGGTAAAAGAGTTCTAGATCAAGTCTATCCAAAATATTCTTGATCATCTAGAGACTCCATTTGAGAAGCGAGTCAAGTTGGCAGCTTATATGTTGAGAGGCCAAGCGAAGTGTTGGTGAGACATCATGGTCCAAATGGAATAGGTTGAGGGAATGCTATGGAATGATTTCCATGATAAGTTTCTTGATAACTTCTATCTAGAGACCCTGATATAGGAAAAGATGGCATATTTTATGAGTTTGACTCATGGGGTGATGTTGGTTATGGACTACGCTAGTTGTTTCACTGATTTGTATCACTTAGTTCCATATTTGACAGGAGATGAGGAAGCTACGAAGAGACATTTCCAAGATGGGTTGAGACATGAGATCAGGTCTCAGGTAAATATCTTTCATCTGAAGCGGTTTTCTGTAGTGGTAGATCAGGTTCTTATCTCAGAGGGAAATATCAAGGGGGACTTGGGTAGTGATCTTGTGGGGGAATATGGTCGGACTAGTAGTGCATTTTCCTAGGGCATCAAGTGCCATTTTGGAAACTTTCATTAGAGTAGAAGTTTGAAAAGTATACAGAAGAGGGGAATAGCCTCTTAGAGTGGATACCATATCTTTTTCTATCAGTGTGGTAGGCCAAGGTACATGAGTGGCTAGTGTCCCCTACCACCAGTCGAGTGCCAAGCATGCGACAAGTTAGGCAATGTGCAGAAGTTTTTTAGGAACCCGTAGAATCCATGAAATGAAGGAAGTCAGAAGAAGATGCCAAGTGCAGGAAGGGGGTTGGTTACCCCATATCAGGTTAGAATTTGGAGCTCTAAAGGTCGTACCGGTAGGGGTGATGGATGTGTAATTCTTGGGAAAGAACATTCTTACCATCATGGTAGTGGGTACTCAGGTTGGGGCCCAGGGTAGAGGGGTGGGTAAAATCCATGCGGTTCAAACTACGCCCATGGGTGGTGAGGCAGGATCCTCCATAGTTTGAGGTACGATTCTTGTAGCTTCTATGCTTTCTAGTGAATTATTTGATATAGGTTCTACAAATTCTTTAATTTATGCTCTGTTCATAGTTGTGTTGGGTTTGATTGTGGAGAATGCATGTGGGGTAATGCCACTTGATACTCCATTGGGAGTACAAGTCGAGAACACTAGTAAATGTAAGGGTTGTCCTCTAAATATTGGAGGTTATTGTTTTCTATGAGATCTATTTGTTCTAGAGATGTCAAGATTTTACTTGATCATGAGCATTGATTTTTTAATGTTGTATCAATACCACATCGACTGTTATTGATTCCGGGTAATGTTTATGTCTCTTGATGGAGACACCTATGTCCTTTATAGTGAGTGGGATGCTCGATCGGGCCATGTCGGGCCTCTTTTCCAGTAGTTGGGAGATCTCACGACCCAGGTAGCATGCCTTATGCTAAATGATCGAGAGAATGAGTAGCCAATCTTCCCATCGGTAGTGGATCAATTTCAGTATATGTTTCCTAAGGACTTCTCGGGGTTACCACCCGAGAGAGATGTTGAGTTCACCATTGAGTTGTTACCAAGAGCAGAGCCAGTCTCCATTCCGCCATATTGTATGGCGCCGGTAGAACTCCAAGAACTGAAGGTTTAGTTGTAGGAATTTTAAGACAAGGGGTTTATTCGTCCTAGTATATCACCTTGGGAATCACCTATGGTTTTTTATAAAAAGGATGATGGGTCACTAAAACTTTATGTCGATTATAGGAGGCTGAACCAGATGATGGTAAAGAAATGATACCTTCTTCCTAGAATCGATGATCTATTGGACCATATCAAAGGTTCTTTGGTGTTTTCTTAGATCGAATTGAGATCTGGATACCATCAGTTAAGGGTGAGACCTTCTGACATACTGTAGACAGCTTTCTGAAGCAGGTAAAGTTTGTATAAATTTTTGGTAATGCCGTTTTGGTTGACCAAAACACCAAATGTATTTATGGATTTGATGAACCAAATATTTCACCCATATCTAGACCAGTTCATTTTTGTTTTTGTTTATGACATCTTAGTGTACTCTTGGACTCATGATGATCATGCCCAACATCTTGACATTGTTTTGAGTACACTAAGAGAGCATATAATTTACACCAAGATATCAAAGTGTTAGTTTTGGATTGGTAAGGTTCACTTTTTGGGAAACATCATCTCAAAATTGGGTGTGTCAGTGGATCTAGAGAAAGTACAAGTTTTGGTGTCTTGGGAACAACCCGAGAGCATTTTTGATGTTCAGAGTTTTATTGTTTTGGATGATTATTATTAGAGGTTCATTAAGGACTTCTCTCATTTAGAAACACCACTCTCTGGTCTGACCAATAAGGGAGTGATGTTTGAGTATTTATGAGCATTTGAAAGTGATTTTCAAGAGCTGAAGAAGCGGTTGACTACCCCACCGATTCTAGTTTTACCTAAACCAGGAAAGAAGTATACCTTTTTTTGTGATCCATATGGTGTTGTAATTGGTTAAATGTTGATGCAATATGACTAGGTTGTTTCTTATGGGTCGATACAATTGAGACCACATGAGATAAATTACCCAACTCATGACCTTGACGTAGCTACAATGGTTCATACCTTGAAGTGTTGGAAACATTACTTGTTGGGAGAACCTTTTATGGTGTTTACTAACCATAAAAGTATCAATAATATATTCTCTTAGTGGGATATAAATCTTCAATAGTGAAGGTGGGTTGAATAAATTCAATCCTTTGACTTTGAGTTGGTTTACACACCAAGAAAATTGAATAGTGATGTTGATGCTATGAGCTGGAATACTCAAAATCAGGTGGTCCAAGAATCATCATCAGAGTAGAGATTGATGACCTTGTTTGCTGAGATGAACTTGTAGGTACATTATGAGATAGGGAAGATGAATCTTGCATCTAAAATAGTTGAATAGATGCTTTTGATCCAAATTAAGGAGATCCAGTTAGCGGATCCAAATCATTTATCTATGAAGGGAAGTCTTAAAGGTGGGGAGTCACATTCTAGCTGGGTTTTTGGAACTGATGGTGTTTCTCTTGTTCATGACCGTGCTGTGGTACTGGTAAGATTATGAGAAGAGTTGATGCACAGGTTCCACACATCGAAATGGGAAGTACATTCGGGTTTGACTAAGATGTGTTGTGACCTCCATATGTAGTTTTGGTGGCCTGGAATGTAGAAAGAAGTTGCGAGATTTACAGAATGGTGACTTACCAGTCAACAGGTGAAGGTTGACTACCAGAATCCAAGAGGATTGTTGCAATCATTTCCCATTTCGGAGTGGAAATGGAATGACGTGGCGATGAACTTTGTGGTTGGTATTTTGAGGATGCCTCAAAGAGTGATGCAATTTGGGTGGTCAGGGATAAGTTGACGAAAGTGGATCATTTATTGTTGATCCAGTATACCATTACAGTTGATCATATGGGTGATTTATATGTTCGATAGTTAGGGTGGTTTCATGGTGTAATGAGAACCATAGTTTCAGATTGTGATCCGTATTTAAATTTGTGCTTCTAGTAGGGGTTACAGAAGCCACTTGGAACCTAAGTGTTGTTGAGTACAACTTATCACCCGTAGATGGATGGGCAATCAGAATGAATGATTCAGGTGTTAGAGGACATGTTGAGAGCTTGTGTTTTGGATTTTGGTGGATCGTGGGAGAAAAAATTTCCTCTAGTTGAGTTTTCTTATAATAAAAGTTTTCTGGATACAATTCAGATGGCTCCTTTTGAGGCACTCAATGAGAGACTGTATAGATCTCCGCTGTGTTGGTTAGAGGTGGGAGAGTATGAGTTGTTGGGACTGAGTCTCATGAGGGAGACGTCTGATAAGGTTAGTCTGATTCAGAAACATATGACAATAACTCATAGAAGGTATAAGTCTTATGAAGATTAGCGTCGTAGACCTCTGGAGTTCAGGGTGGGTGATAGTGTGTTTCTCCGAGTGTCGCCAAGGTTGGGTCACTATCGAATTTGGAAGTTGGTAAAGTTGGAACCTAGGTATGTGGGGACCTTTGAGATTGTGGAGAGGATTGGGCTGGTGGCTTACTGATTGGATCTTCCACAACAGTATAGTGGTATGCACGATGTGTTTCATGTTTCAAAGCTTCAAAAATATCACCCTAACCTATCTCATGTTCTAGATGTTGATGATGTTGAGATTGATGTTGATGAATCCTTCATGGATCATCCAATTCGTGTCGTGGAACGTAGTGAGAAAGTTTGGCGAGGCAAGGTTATACCTTTGGTTCATGTGCTGTGGCATCATAGAAAAGTTCAGGAGGAAACTTGGGAGCGAGAATCAGATATACGAGCCCAGTGGCCCGAACTATTTTCTTTTAAAATCGGTGATGCTCAGAAGAGAATCTCAAGGAAAAGCCATTATAAGGTGGGGAGGTTGTAATATACTAGATTTCTCCATAAGGTATGTTCTAATTAATCAAGTTCATCTGCATGGTTTTCACATGGTTTGTAAAACTGTGCAACCCAGAAAATTTTTAAAAATTAAAAAATTTCCACTTCAGGGTTTTTATGTTCACTTAGTATTTTCCTCCTCCTCCTCCCTTGAAATCCTAGAAGTGAACCAAAGGGAAAAAGAGCTTCCAAGGATCTATATCCTTCGATTCTTTACCATTTGGAGTGCTGTTGGATATGAATCAAAGATCCTAGTGAGTCTAATCTTAACCTACTCTCCCTTTCCCGATTTTGGTCTTGTATTTTAGGAGATTTCCATCCGAGACTCTGAAACCTCTATTTTTCAGTGATATATAGGTTGAGGCTTCAAATTGGTGTTTGATTGGGATCTAAGGCCTTGGTTGATAGGTAATTCATCAACAAATTTGAGTTAGGTGGTCTACAAGTTATATCCCTTGAGTTTATGGAGGTTTGTGCATATAGGTTTGATTCTTACCATCTTGTGACGAGTTATTCATGCCATTATTGTGATGTAATGTTTAGGGTGTCTAAACAACCTAATAGCCTGAATGTCCCAAAGGCCTTATTTTTCTATTTTATTATAGATAATCCCCCTTTTAAGGGTTGAAGGGGAACCCGTACATGACCCATAGGCCCAAGGCACAAGGCCTAACATGACCCGCAATACATGACCCGAAGGACCAGAGGCATACCATACCCATTACATGACCCGTAGGCCCAGACCACTTGAACTGCCCCTCCCCACCATCTTGAATCATTGATCTCCTTATCTCCCCACCTTGCATTGCTAATCGGCTAGCATTTCCCCGTACAAAGTTGCACGGTGCCTGGTCCCGATGGTGGCTGCCATACCCTCTCATTCTTCCAATCCGGTTAGCTCTGCATCTGGTGGCCGCTACTCCTATTGCTCTGATCCTCTTATGGGGCATGTTCTTTGTGAAATGGGCTACTCCATGGTCTATGTGACCCGAAGGCCCTGTGGCCCAAAGGCCTTTGATGACCCGGAGGACCTGGAGACTCGTAGGCCCAAACCGGTGGCCCAAAGGCCGAAATCGGGTGAATAGTTCCGGCTACTATAGTACCGAACATTGACTGCTACAGTACTGCTACAGTATTGCTACAGTGACCCAGAAATTCACCTCCACCCGGTTTTGAACCCGGGTCTCTTGGATGCCAAGCAGGAGCCCTTACCACTCGGGTACGGGCTCGTTGGCTCTAAACAACCTAATAAAACCCTCATGATCTCTGTGGGATGCATATAGGAAGATGTGACCTATGTTAGGGCCACCCATGGGGTGTACCCACGTTCTCGGACATAGAGTTTAGCTAAATAAATTTAGGTCCGTTGTGTGAGAACATAGAACCCAGGGTTAATATGATATTAATATTGAAGGACGTGAATGGGAGTCCTAGTAACACACTTTGGTTGGGCGGTAACCTATGCAGGTGTTTGGTTGTATTAAAAAGGGGTTAAGTGAGATAAGGTAAATGCTAAGGGATTATCTTTATACATGTTTGTGATTAGTGAGATAGGCATGGGGAAATGGGAAATGGAGATGAATGTTGTGGGCTAGAAATGAAGAATGTGTTAATGGATTGTGGAATATAGTTAAATTGCCATTTATCGATATTTTTGTGATGTTTCTAATGACATTAGCGATGCTTGGTTGTGAATTGTGGTTGAATGTGATGAATGTTAAATAAATCATGTGCACATAGATCAGTATTGTGGGGTATAGACTTGAGGTTATACACCCACAGGTTGAGTTTTTATTGAGGTTCCAAACTCCAACCACTAAATTCACAGGTTAAGGAAGAAGAGAGCGTTCCATTCCCCTAATAGTTACATCCACTCGGATTGAGACTTCGACTCGAGGATAATGAAAATTATTGTGTTATGATGCCTAGTGAGATAGGACTTGTTTAATTCTCTTATGTTGTGAATGTTGATCTAGCCTAATCCATTGAACACAAATAAAGGCTGAATTGATAATTAAAGTATCTTGGAATGAGTATGGGTTATTTGATAGGTTAACTGAAAAGAACATAATTAAGATTTTCCTTATAATCTGTTTCCTTTACTTGATTTTGTTTACCACTTCATTCACTATCTATGGGATGGATATTTTGTAGACACCATTGGAGGTGGCCTACGGAGTTGCACTAACAATATGATGGGGCCACCATTGGGTACCCGAGTAGATTTCATGGTTTTAGGTCAGGATAAAGGAAGGTCCCAGTGCTTAGGAATTGATTCGAGAATTGGGATGAGCTTGGTTGAGGTTCGAGACATAGTGCCCAGACCAATTTGGGGATTCTTCTGTTTGTCTTCATTTTGGTTTTTGTTCACTTTTCACAGTATCATGGCATTCCATACTTACTTTTGGTCATTTTTTACCCTGTTTTGGAATGGTTTATTTATTCATTGTGTTGGTTATTTTATAGTGTTCCCGCTATTTATATTTTTACTGTTGTGGCTTACTTTGGTAAAAAGGGGGTATAGTATCCCCACATGACTAATTAGAACCTCGCTCCTAGTCAGGAACCTCTAGAATATAGGGAGGCACGCTTGAGGTCATGTAACCACCCAGCTCAGGGCACCGGTTATGGCTCCTAGGTCAGGGATGTTACAATACATCTTAGTCATAATCCTTATTCTTGAGGTTAATGCATCTTACTGTGAATTTTCATAGACATTGGTCAACCTCATAGAATAAAAATACTAATTTCAAGTATCAAAGTAAGTATTTTGGTAAATAATGAGAACTTTTGAACCTCCCCAACATAAATCCATGGCACACCTTAAAATTTGGTAATAATGTCAAAATGGTATACTAGATTGACATACGATTCTTAAGATATGTTCACTGTTGTGCATTTTTTGATGATGTAAGAACATGAAAACCTCAAATCCTAGAAGTTTCTAAATCACAGTACTTTTACTCCAATAATTCCACTAATACATAATGGATGCTACTGATCTAGGGTCATAAAATGTCATGACTCGTCCTCGGGGCCCGTGCCGTGACTACCCCAAGCCCGCCTTCCATAGGCCAGGGGCTGGCGACTAGCACCAAGGTGTAAATCCCGGTAAAAAGGGAAGACATTGCCTTTGTAAAGTAAATAATCACCACAGAGTAAGAAAGCGGAAAATTTAAACACTAAGTAAAAGCTGGTACAACAGTAAGTGCGGAAAAGTAAAGGGGGCCAGAAAAACAAGCCCAACTATAAAGTAAAACTGAAAGGAGAAAAACAACAACTGAAAGAAAAAGCCGCAGCGTCGAGGCGTCCTCTGGAAGCCCCACCTGAAGGGTGGGTACAGATAGCCTCCACAGCTCCTCGGTCCAGCCGTTTGCTCCGAGTACACCCCGCCTAGTGGTCCACCTCCAGGTACCGTCCTGCTCCGCAAGCTTCCACTACGATCAGCGCTATCTGTCGTCTGCAACCAATACAACGTAGTGCGGGCATAGCCCGTGTAGGGGTGAGTATAAGCTACTCAGTAGGGACCCCGGGACCCCCGAAGGTCTCCTAGAATCCACAAAGGAAAGATAAAATCACGAAGTAACATCCGACACGGCTTAGATATATGCCCATACATATACCTAAGTCATCAATTCTCATTCGGCTCCAACATCCGAGCCCAAGTACAACCCAGTCCACACAGGAAAGAAAATGTATTCCACATAGGAAGCAAAACGTAATCCACACAGGATAGAACAACACAATCCACATAGGAAACCAAAACGTAAATCCACACAGGATAGCACAACACAGCCCACACAGGAAAGTAAAATAGGATTCAGCTCACACAGGTATAATTCTTCGAAAGACGATAGAGATGATCACTAATCCATCTAAGTCTTCGGACCCACAAAGGATCGATAGGTACTAACCCCCGCAATGACCCACACATGATCGGACCCACACAAGATCTGTAGGCGCTGGCTCACACAGAATCGCTGAGCGCTGACCCACACAGGATCGGACCCACATAGGATCAGTAGCACTGATCCACATAGGATCGCTGAGTGCTATAGTCGTTGTCGTCGAATCCACTGAGGATCTCTGTACAGTCGTCGTCACAGTCATAGTAGCAGTCGCAACCAGCTCTAGGGTTCCCGCACACACCAAGCTCGTTCGGCAGGGTCCGCTCCACGAGCTGAGAGGCTGATACATCAACTGACACATAGTCCAGAGTTTATGTATCCAAAAGTTCCGTATCGTCAACAGGAACTCAACGTCGCAGATAGCGCGTCAATCGGACGCCCGGTCTGAGAGTTATTGGCTTTTTCGTCCCAGGGGCCCGGTTGGTTTTTTAAGGAAAAACCAACCTGACCGTACTCCACCTGCGTCAAAACCTCAGGCGGAGTAAGCCAAAAGATCCGTCTGACTAAGAGGAAACCAACAAAGTCGACGACACGTCATTCGGACGTCCGGAGCTTAAGATATGAGCGTTTCCGCTCCAAGGGCCCGGTTGGTTTCGTGTACGAACCAACTCGGCCGAACACAAAGTAATTCAAAACCTTGAGTGCGATATACCGAAACGACCGTCTCGATTCAAGGATCGCATCGCAACTTACGGTGCATCGATCGGACGTCCGTAGCCCAAGTTATGTGAAAAAGACCGAAGATGGTCCGAAAACGGGGGTTTCGGGCCTGGACCGACCCGACCCGAGACCCCCCCGGTCGGCCCGAACTGGGTCGACCTGCCCCGGGTCCGGGTCGGCCTGGCCCGGCGCGGCCCGACCCGGTTGGGCGCGGCCCGGCCTGGCGGACCGGCCAGGCGGCCGGTCCGGCCTGGGCATAGCGCGCTGGCCAGCTCAGCCAACGGCCGAGCCGTTTTGGCAAGGGGGGGCGCCTGCCCCCCTGGTGTAACCGCGACCCGCCCATTGATGGGGGCCATTTGATCTGGCCGGCTGGGGGAATTAATTACCCTGGATCTCCTTTATCCGGCCAGCCCGCACCGGCCGGTTCTGCCGACAAGGACCGGCGACGGCCGGTCCTTCCTCCATCGCCGACACCGGCGGCCCGGAACCGGCGGCCGGTCACCCTGCTCCGCCGCGGCCCAGAACCATCCACGGCTTGATTCGTCCGGCACGGTGCGACGGCACCGCGCCCCTCCGCCGCGGCCCCGCTCCGGCCGCGATGTCTTCAGTTTTCTTCGACGCGGCGCGACGACGTCGCGTCCTTGTTCAACTTCACGGCGCGGCGCGACGGTGCCGCGAATTACTTGTTGTGCGATTCCCGCGTGGTACGATGGCACCACACCATTCCGTCCAAACCACAAAGTATCAAACAAGGATAAAGAGGAGGGTCGGCCGTGTTTGTGCGGTCCGACCCCCTCTCGTTAAACGATAACATTTAGTCGTATATCCACGAAGAACGACAAACTAGAATCATGAATGGAAAATAATTAAATAAAATAAATCCCCTACTTTGATAAAAGAGATGACGATCGTCGGCGTTGCAAAGCGAGGATTCGAAGACGTTGACGGAGATTTCGTCGCGGAAAACCGTCGCGGAAGAGACGTCGTGGAAGAAGACTGTCGTGGAAGAAGACGTCGCATCGCGGGTCGGTGTCGCGGAAGACGGTCTCCGAGGGCTCGACGCTCCACGTCGGAGATCATTCGTTCTTTGCGTTCTTCGTCAAAGGGAATGAAGAACTCAAGACTTCCTTAGCTTTTTCTCCAAAATCTCTCAAACAACTAAACACCAACCCAAATAAAATAAGTTCTCAACTTATTTTATTAACACAACAAGGCTTTTGAAATTCAAGAGTTTGAATTTCAAAAACTTACATTTAACTCACCACATTAATTCCATAAGTTAATAATCTTAAGTTATCAAAAATTAAATGGGAGTTGAGGTGGTTTAGAGGATATGAAGGGGTGGGGTTCGTGTGGGCCCCACCACCCTCATAACCTCCCAAGGGAGGTTGGGTAGTTACCCAAATTCTATTCCAAGGATTATACACTTAGAGTAAAAATAAAAATTGTTGTTAAATTTTTATTTTTAACTTCAACAATTTTTATCAACTTCTCTCGTGTAAACGCAACTCCGGATTAAGCGTTCCTAAGCAATTACCGGTGCTGCGGTTCCATCGGTGCCCTCAGAATTCGATTCCGAGCACTGGTTCATAAGATAGAAATTCCCGCTCATTCGTTCATTGAACGTACCCGAGCTAAACTTTAGATAGAAATTCCAGGCACACCGGGCCTCAGAATCAAGTGCCGTATGAAACTGCGTTCTTGTAAAATCCCAAAGAAAATTAAGAAAAAATTTCCCTTGAATTTTACGGGTCTTTACATAAAACTCCATCACATCGAATCAACTTGATTTAAGGATGAATATATATAGTTATTAAGATGAGACATATTTTAAGAATTTTTCAATTTTTTATTGAATGTTTGGTCGATCCCATATTATATTTTCCTTCCTTTTATAAAAATTACTTTATATAATGATGAAATGTACCTTAAACTAGTCCATTTATAAGTAAACTTTTTATTCCTTGGACGATTCCATTAATATACTCTATAAAATTTATAATCATGTGTCCATACCTTTTATCACTATTATAATATAAAGACCACTTATATTTTAAAATCCATATCACATAATCATAAATAGATTGATTATCCCTTGGTATACCTTTTAAAAACTCCTTAAATGTTCTTTTATCCAACTCATATGCTACCACATAACCAAATAAATACATAATTATTATCGATATGATGGCCTTATCATTATAAATTTTCACATTAAGATTATATACATATATTAGTGATGAAATTATTCATAAATTAATCATGAAATTTATTCCAAATATTTTTGGAAATATGTGTAATAAAAAAATGATGGTATGCATTTAGTGGTATCCATGTAACATGATCAACATTGATTGCCTCCTTGGTCATCTGATGAGGATACGATATGAAACAAAAACCCCAGTTACTCTTGAAATGATGGATGATATAGGAAAAGAACCAACTATTTTATTCATAGTTTTATTTTAAACAATATTAAATGAAAATGGAAAATGAAAACTATTATAATATTGTGTTTTCTCAATTAGAAGTAAGCTAATATACTTTCCATGATGAAATGTTCCATATATTTGTATAAATTATTTTCAAAACTTTAAGGTGGATTTATGAGGTCTGAGTACTTAGAACAATTATTAGAATCTAACCTAGGAACCATCAAGTTGGTTTTATTTTTATATAAAATCTTTTATATCAAGGTGGTACATAAATTTCTTGTTAAGACTCAATATAGACAAAATTTTTGGTAACATTGAATAAGAGTTATCCTAGTCACAAAAATCTTTCACAATCACCTTTTTTCCCTCCAAGACTTCCCATATGAAATCTTATATCCACTTTATTATTTTTTCATATATGAGGAACATAAGTATATTTTGACACATATTTATCATATTAATTATAATTATTGAGACAAATTTAGCATATAATGTCATATGGTACTTTTTAAACCTTAGTTAAATGCACATGTAAGGATCTTAAATATTAAAGATTATCCAAACTCTAAAATTTATATCATGTATATATCTAATGTGAAATCTGAAATTATTTCCATACTTGTTACACCTTACAATGTATCTTCTCCATTTTGACTCCTCAACTATTTATCTAAAGTGCCACTATATACTATACTACTTTAGTATACTTTTTTAAGGAATCTTTACTTTATAATTACCTTCAAAAAAAGAGTGTATGTTCCTTTGATCTAATTCTCTATCCCATAACTCTAGAAAATTCACTCACAAGTGTTATAAAATTCCAATTAAATTCAATAAACAAAGGTATTTCTTTTTTCATGATGAAAATATGGGTATATGGTTTATATTGTGTTTTTTAGTTCATGACCATTGGATTACCACTAGATTCTAGTTCCAAATCTTTTTCTACCTTCTCCACATCACTATCTTCCCCTCTTATTCCATCAGCATATACTTCATCAATAATGAATTGATCTTTCATAATATTTTGACTCCCTAATAGCATGCATCCTTCTATAGGATATAAAATGGAATCATAATTTTGGTATGAACCTTATGCAACCACTATCATATGATTGTGTTATTTTTGTAATAGTATGTTGTTTCTAAATAATAAAAATCTCCATGTATAATTACATTAACACATAATTAGACTGTTTGTTTAATAATGTTGATTATTATAAATAGTTATCATCATCATACAATGGGTATATATTATATTCCATATCCTCTCCAAGTATTATAGATTTTTATAAATAAATAATTGAATATCTTGATCAGGTGTTAGGTGTAATCGATCATGAATTCATTGATGAACATCAATAAGGGTTGAAAAATCTTGAATATTCACTACTCGAGTTGGTTTTCTACTATAAGAAGATCCTTAATCTTAATTATACATATACAAATTCCAATCATGCATAAGGTACATGAAATCCTTTCATATAAATGTTTAGAATAATATGAAACTACAATATAATCAAGAGTAAGTATGGTGTGATTAGTAGCCGATCGATATCCTTTCTAATAGAATCAAAATCCCCAGATTTGTGTAGCTTAGTCAAAAGTCCCACTATCTATAAATCAATAATCAAGAGATATTTCAATTCTAATACACTCTCAACACCTAATATTTATGAATCATAACTAACCTTTAGTTTTGAATTTATAATTGGGAAATAAATCAATGTCTTGGTTAAAAGAAACTAAATCTTATACAACTACCTAACATGTAACTTATTATATGAATTATATGATAATGATAAGAAGCAGTTTACAAAAACGAAAACATACCCACATTTAATAAAGGAATGAATTTTCTTATTATTTTAAAATCAGATAGAAATTTCATTCATAAATGTTTTTAATTAATAATAATAATAATTAATTAAAAATAATAATAATTAATTATTAATTAATAATAATTAATAAAAATTATCATTAATTATTCCTAATTAAATAATAATAATTAATAATTAATTATTCACAATTTTTAATTAATATTAATTATTACAAATTAATTAATCCTAATTATTATTAACTATTACTATTTATTCCTAATTACTTATTAATTATTTCTAATTATGGTTGACTAATACTTTTTATTCCTAACTATTATTAATTAGACCTATTTATTTCTAATTACATATTAATTACTCATAATTATTCATAATTAATCATATTTATTCTGAACTAATTGATAATTATTCCATATTATTGTTAAATAATACTAATTATTCTTAATTATTATTAATTATACCCATTTATAATTAAAGGATTACTAGATATTCATAATTAATATTAATTAATCATATATATTAACATTAATTATTACAAATTAGTCCTTATTAGTATTATTTATTAATAATTATTCATAAGTTGTAATTAATTAATTATTAATTAGTTCTAATCAGTAGTACTAATTATTAATTACTATTAATTATACATATTCATTACTAATTAATTATTAATTATTAATAATTAATATTAATTATTAATTATTAATAATTAATATTAATTAATGGTATCTATTAATAATAATTTTTCTCAAATATTTATCATTCCTAGTTATTTCTAATGAGTCTTTAATTCTCACTATTTATTATAAATTTATCCCAATTAATCAATTATCAATCATTCCTAAATATTATAAATCAATATTTATTTTTTATTAATTCATACTAATTATTCTAAGTTATTTTTAATTATTAATTGATTATTCAAAATAAATATTAATTCATACAAATAGTTATCAATTAAAAATAATTTTTCCAAATCAATTCTGCTTTTTTTAATTATCATTAATTATTTATAATTAATATTAATTAATATTAATTGATTATTTATTATCTTCAATTACAATTAATTGAACCAAATTACTATAATTTATTATTATTTATAAAAAATAATAGTAATCACTATTACATTATCACCAATTAATTTTTAATAATTAAAAAGTATGAAATGATAAATTAATTAAATTCCAATAAAACTAATAATGTATTAAAAATATATGTTAAACCAAAAAAATAAATAAAATTCATTATTTTAATATTTTAAACTATAAAATAATATAATTTTTGATGAAAAATTGGAATTTAATTTGTTATAACTTCATCATCCTCTATATTTAATCATTGAAGGTAGAAAGATTGAGAAAGGTAGAGGGTGTGTGAAAGAAGTGAAGAACTCATATGGAGTGACTTCAATATTTATAGGTCTTATGGGGGGGGGTTGTTTTAAGGTTAGAAACACATTTTCCCTTTTTTTAACACAAAAAGCTTTAAGTACGAACACACCATTCATTTTGAAAGGCTGAAATGTGTTACCTCCATTAATGCCATTCCATATCAGCAATCAATTTGAAAGGCATTAATGAAATTAGAAAATTTTCATTTAAATGGGAAATGTGTTACAACTCATGATTCATTTCCTAGGGGATTTATTTTCAATCCACACCCGTTAAATCAATTATTATTATTTTTAATAAAATCCTATTTATAAACAGAATGTGATTAAATAAATTAATATTAAATCATTAAATTTATTCTTAAATTATAACAAAGTTATAAAATGTAGTTATTTATTTTTTATTTGATTCAAATTAGATATATAAATTAATAATAAATTCGACTATGATTAAATTAATTATTATTAATTCATTAATTATATTTTTTTATATGATAATGGAATTATAAAATGAATTTGTTTAATTTTAGTTTATTAAGATCTAAATTTTCCAACATGTGTTACACTACGGGAAAAATGGGTATTTGCGACGGGTTATTTGCGACGGGAATAAATCCCGTCGCAAATAGCCCCGTGAAAAACTTATTTGCGACGGGGGTATTTACCCGTCGCAAATAAGTAGGCTTTTGCGACGGGATTGCTTTCCCCATCGCAAAAGAACTGGCGCGCGTTGCGCGCCAAATCACGGGAAAACTATTTGTGACAGGGGAATATTCCCGTCGCAAATAACCGGCGGCGGTAAAAGGTATTTGCGACGGGAATATTCCCCCGTCGCAAATAGTATGTCGGCAGGTGGTTATTTGCGACGGGTCCCGTCGCAAATAACTATTTAACCGTTGACCGTAATAAATGTTGGCTAAGGTATTTGCGACGGGTACCGTCACAAATAATCTAACCTATAAATACCCCCATCCGTTTTTTTTCAAATCATTATCAAACTCCATCTTCTTCTTCTCTCAAAGTTGTATTTCTAAAGTTCATTTTTTCTCCAGTTTAATTTTTTTCTCTGGAGTTGATATTAATGTTTTGAAGAACGATCAGAGCAGATCAATTTTCAAGGTATTTATGTTTATTTTAATTTAATATTTATTTTTAATTTTTTATTAGTTTCAATTATTCTTAATTAGTTGTAATTTAATTATGTTTACATTGTTTTGTTACTTAATAAATTTAAATTATTAGTATTGTTCATAGTTAATGGTAATTAGGAATAATTAGTAATAATTTTTAATAATTAAGAATAAATATTAATAATTAATAATAAATACCAATAATTAGGAATAATAACATTATTACATTATTAGTATATTTTATTATTAATATTAAAATTATATAATTTTTTATATATATACAATTCTCTTTTCATCTGTGTGTTTGCTGTCTTCACATGTATTATTTGTATGTGGAGATAGATAACGCACAAATGAAAGGAGAATTGTATATAAATTAGAAAATTATATTATTTTAATATTAATAATAAAATATACTAATAATGTTATTATTTGTAATTATTGGTAATTATTCCTAATTATTGGTAATTATTCATTTAATTACTAATAATTAGGAACAATTACCATAATTATCAATAATTAGAAATAATTAGTAATAATTACCAATAATTAGTAATAATTACCAATAATTAGTAATAATTACCAATAATTAGTAATAATTACCAATAAGTAGTAATAATTATCAATAATTACCAATAATTAGTAATAATTAGTATTAATTACCAATAATTAGTATTAATTACCAATAATTAGTAATAATTACCAATAATTAGTAATAATTACCAATAATTAGTAATAATTACCAATAATTAGGAATAATTACCAATAATTAGTAATAATTACCAATAATTAGTAATAATTAGTAATAATTAGTAATAATTACCAATAATTCGTAATAATTAACAATAATTAGTAATAATTAACAATAATTAGTAATAATTACCAATAATTACCAATAATTACAAATAATTAGTAATAATTAGTAATAATTAGTAATAATTACCAATAATTAGTAATAATTAGTAATAATTAGTAATAATTAGTAAAAATTAGGAATAATTACCAATAATTAGTAATAATTAGTAATAATTAGTATTAATTACCAATAATTAGTAATAATTAGTAATAATTACCAATAATTAGTAATAATTAGTAATAATTACCAATAATTAGTAATAATTAACAATACTTTCCAATAATTACCAATAATTACCAATGATTAGTAATAATTATCAATAATTACCAATAATTGGTAATAATTAATAATAATTACCAATAATTAGTAATAATTGGTAATAATTAATAATAATTACCAATAATTAGTAATAATTATTAATAATTAGTAATAATTAAAAATAATTACCAATAATTAGTAATAATTACCAATAATTAGTAATAATTACCAATAATTAGTAATAATTAACAATAATTACCAATAATTAGTAATAATTAGTAATAATTAGTAATAATTAGTAATAATTAGTAATAATTAGTATTAATTACCAATAATTAGTAGTAATTACCAATAATTAGTAATAATTACCAATAATTAGTAATAATTACCAATAATTAGTAATAATTAGTAATAATTAGCAATAATTACCAATAATTAGTAATAATTACCAATAATTAACAATAATCACCAATAATTACCAATAATTAGTATTAATTACCAATAATTAGTAATAATTACCAATAATTAGTAATAATTACCAATAATTAGTAATAATTACCAATAATTAGTAATAATTACCAATAATTAGTAATAATTACGAATAATTAGTAATAATTACCAATAATTAGTAATAATTACCAATAAGTAGTAATAATTATCAATAATTACCAATAATTAGTAATAATTAGTATTAATTACCAATAATTAGTATTAATTACCAATAATTAGTATTAATTACCAATAATTAGTAATAATTACCAATAATTAGTAATAATTACCAATAATTAGTAATAATTACCAATAATTAGGAATAATTACCAATAATTAGTAATAATTACCAATAATTAGTAATAATTAGTAATAATTAGTAATAATTAGTAATAATTAGTAATAATTACCAATAATTCGTAATAATTAACAATAATTAGTAATAATTAACAATACTTCGTAATAATTACCAATAATTACCAATAATTACCAATAATTAGTAATAATTAGTAATAATTAGTAATAATTACCAATAATTAGTAATAATTAGTAATAATTTGTAATAATTAGTAAAAATTAGGAATAATTACCAATAATTAGTAATAATTAGTAATAATTAGTATTAGTTACCAATAATTAGTAATAATTACCAATAATTAGTAATAATTACCAATAATTAGTAATAATTAGTAATAATTACCAATAATTAGTAATAATTAGTAATAATTACAAATAATTAGTAATAATTAACAATACTTACCAATAATTACCAATAATTACCAATGATTAGTAATAATTATCAATAATTACCAATAATTGGTAATAATTAATAATAATTACCAATAATTAGTAATAATTGGTAATAATTAATAATAATTACCAATAATTAGTAATAATTATTAATAATTAGTAATAATTAAAAATAATTACCAATAATTAGTAATAATTACCAATAATTAGTAATAATTACCAATAATTATTAATAATTAACAATAATTACCAATAATTAGTAATAATTAGTAATAATTAGTAATAATTAGTAATAATTAGTATTAATTACCAATAATTAGTATTAATTACCAATAATTAGTAATAATTACCAATAATTAGTAATAATTACCAATAATTAGTAATAATTAGTAATAATTAGCAATAATTACCAATAATTAGTAATAATTACCAATAATTAACAATAATTACCAATAATTACCAATAATTAGTATTAATTACCAATAATTAGTATTTATTACCAATAATTAGTATTTATTACCAATAATTAGTATTAATTACGAATAATTAGTAATAATTACCAATAATTAGTAATAATTACCAATAATTAGTAATAATTACCAATAATTAGTAATAATTACCAATAATTAGTAATAATTACCAATAATTAGTAATAATTAACAATAATTAGTAATAATTACCAATAATTAGTATTAATTACCAATAATTAGTATTAATTACCAATAATTAGTAATAATTACCAATAATTATTAATAATTACCAATAATTAGTAATAATTAGTAATAATTACCTATAATTAGTATTAATTAGTAATAATTACCAATAATTAGTAATAATTAGTATTAATTACCAATAATTAGTAATAATTAACAATACTTACCAATAATTACCAATAATTACCAATAATTAGTAATAATTACCAATAATTAGTAATAATTACCAATAATTAGTAATAATTACCAATAATTAGTAATAATTACCAATAATTAGTAATAATTACCAATAATTAGTAATAATTACCAATAATTAGTAATAATTACCAATAATTAGTAATAATTACCAATAATTACCAATAATTACCAATATTTACCAATAATTACCAATATTTACCAATATTTACCAATATTTACCAATATTTACCAATAATTAGAAATAATTACCAATAATTAGAAATAATTACCAATAATTTGGAATAATTACCAATATTTACGAATAATAACATTAGTACATTATTTGTATATTTTATTATTAATATTAAAATAATATAATTTTCTATATTATATACAATTCTCTTTTCATCTGTGTGTTTTCTGTATCCACATGTAATATTTGCATTCTTTTTTAAAATTATCAACCTACTCGCCAATGGAGAGGTGAAAGTGAATGCAAATATTACATGTGGAGACAGAATGTTAAACACACAGATGAAAGGAGAATTGTATATAATATAAAAAATTATGTTATTTTAATATTAATAATAAAATATACTAATAATGTAAAAATGTTATTATTATATAATTAATGTTTATGAAAAAATTATATTAGTATTATTAAAATAATAAAAAATCAATATAATATTAAAATTATCAATATTTATAACATGTTTTGCTTTATTCTCAATATATTCAATCTTTACTTGAGTGTTTTTTCTAACAAATTATTCAAAACCAGTAATGCTTTTATATTTTATAGAGAAATATGGAACAACGAGGTCGTCAACAATCATTATTAGGTGACCGCATATGGATAAATCAACGTAGAAATCCAAACGGTTCTGGTTTAAATCCAGTATATGTTGAGGGTGTGGATACTTTTTTATCATTTGCGGCATCAAATCCAGAATTTGTTTCAGAAGGCAAAATAAAATGCCCTTGCAGAAAATGTGCATTGAGAACGTTTGACATGTTTGACAAAGTGGGAGAACATCTCTTGCGTTTTGGTTTTCAACCAGATTATGTTTTTTGGTATCAACACGGTGAACGCAGTTCCAGAGCAGGTGATACCAACTTGATTCCGGTTCCATCCCGGTTTCAAGATTTAGTACATGATGTTGCAGGTTCATCTGTTCAACATACAGAAACTCCGGCTGATATAGCTTCAAATCCTGAGTTGGCACCGTCTGAATTTTATGAGTTGTTGAAATCTGCTGAGGATGCATTATATCCTGGCTGCAAGATGAGAAAATTAGAAGCAGTTGCAAAATTTATGGCTATCAAATCAGATAACAGAATGTCAAACACCTGTTTTGACCAGATATTTTCTTTGCTGAAAACACTGTTACCCGAAGGAAATGTTTTACCTGCAAATTACTATGAGAGTAAGAGGCTGGTTTGAAATTTGGGACTTACTTGTCAGAAGATTCATGCATGTTCAAATGACTACATTTTATATTCTGGGGAAAATGAGTCGTTGGATAGTTGTCGTACATGTGGGCAACTGAGATATAAAGAAGGACAACACGAGAAGTCTGGTTTGATTCCTGTAAAACAGTTGAGATATTTTCCGCTTACATCCAGACTTCAGCGTTTATTCATGTCTAAGAATACAGCGAGTGGTGCCTTTTAGAGGAGATCATCGGTGGGGAGGCAGAATCGGGGGAGACAGGAGGTGACTCATCGAGCTGGGAGTCGTTCTTTCAGTACTCATAGACAGCATCTGGTACGTACATTATTTATAAATATTTTCTATAACTATAAATATTAACAGTTTATTTTTTATTCTTATAGGCTGTCGAGCACCCCGATATTACAGAGTACAATGTATATCGGAGGATGTATAGTGATCCTGCTACTGGGGAGCTCAGAGGTGATTGTCAGCATCACATCGTGGTCAGTATTATTTATTTTCAAGTTTAAAAATTAACTGCATATAATATATTCACAATTTTAATTTTAAATTGCAACTATAGGAGTCATATGAAGCCACAACGTCACAGGCCCGGCCTGAGAGTCAGGCCGAGTCATCAGATCAGACCACTGCCCGTCAGTTTGATGAGGCAGCATGGATGCAGGCCACCCAGTATGCCTTCGAGAAGGGCCGGGTAGTTGGTATCGGCTCTCGACTGACTCCCGGAGATTATTATGGCAGTGCTGCAATGTCGGCGTCCAGCTCGAGAGGAGCTCGTGCATCTTCTTCTACTACACAGTATGATGATCAGTTGCGATCTCAGACTACACAGATAGAGAGTCTCCGACAGGAGCAGGAGCAGATGCGTCAGCAACATGAGGAGGAGCGTCGACGCCAGCAGCAGTTGTACGAGGAGCAGACGAGTCGGTGGCAGCAGCAGCATCAGAAGCAGATGGAGTACATGCGCCGACTCACTCATGCTTTAGGGATGGAGTTTCCTCCACCACCATCTGCAGATCCCCCACCTCCCCCCCTCCTTCAGATTAGAGTTTGTATTTATGTTATAAAATTTGGGAAATCAATTTTTTTTTTCTATTCTTAGTTTTTGTCTCATTATAAAATATTAATAATATTATATTTTTAAATAACAATATTAATATGAATAATAATATTATTTATATTTTATAATATTAAATTTTATATATATATTAAAATTTTATAATATTATAATTTAATTATATTTTTTGTAATACTTGAATTATTTTAATATTTGAATGTAAAATAATTCTATTATTTTTATATTAATTAAAATAACTTATTAATATTTTTTTTATTTATGAATTATAATTATAATATTATTATATTAATTAAATCATTTATTAATATTCTATTATTTTTTATTTTTGAATTATAATTCTATTATTATTATATTAATTAAAATAATTTATTATTTTTATTTGTGAATTATAATTCTATTATTAGATTAATTAAAATAATTTATTAATAATTTTTTTTTATTTTTTTTATAGTATTTGCGACAGGATACTATGCCCGTCGCAAATACTAGTATTATTATATGCATTAAAAAAATTTATTAATAGTTTTTTATTTTTTTAAAAAATAGTTTTTGCGACGGGTCCCGTCGGAACAGCTATTTGCGACGGGTACCGTCGCAAAAGGTATTTGCGATGGGTCCCGTCGCAAATACTATTTTAAAAGTTTTTTACAAATATACGGAGTACTATTTGCAATGGGGAGAATAACCGTCGCAACAAAAGGCTTTAGCGATGGGCCCGTCGCAAATAAGTGTTGTTGCGACGCTGTTTTCAGCAACGGGCCATTTGCGACGGGATCCCGTCGCAAATGACCCGTCACAAATACCTGTTTTTCTAGTAGTGTTATATGATTCATCCTATATAAATGATACTCGTGTAAGATACAATACATGTTACTATATAATAAATTTAATGTTTTACAAACAATATGGTTTAAAGTGGAATGTCATCATTTGGGATAATTTTTTATGAGGGCATGGTATGATTGAAAATTTTATTTCAAGTTATCATTGTTCATGTGATGAATAAGTTTTAAGGGTCAAAGATGAAATGAATTTAAAATTGAATTATAATTATAAAAATATTAAAAAATAAATAAATATAAAATAAATTAAAATAATAGAATATTATTGATAAATCTATTTTCAGACTTATTTATCAAGTGATTAACAAGGTTTATATTTTTGAATTGTCAATTCAATATCCTGAGAAATAATTCAAAAAAATGGATTTATTGGTATATATCCAATAATAAAAAATTTAAATAATTATAATATAATGTCACTTCCTATCATTTATTTTATAATAAATTTTAACTAATGATCGAATAATACCATTTCATTCCATTTAGAAAATTATGAACATTTAATTTTCATTAATTTCTTTCCATTTTATATTTTTATGTTTCATTAATAATAATTTCACCACATCTAATAAAAAATATCATCATAAATTTTAATTACAAAATCATTGTATTATATATTAAAATTAATTTTCCACAGTACTTCAAGTTTAAATGATCCTAAATTTCTATCGGTCATTTCTTAAATTATCCTAAAACATTGTTGGGAATTTCTCATACAATTAATAGATTTTATTTTTTATTTTTTATTTTTTCAAAATAATGTAATAAAATACTTAAAAGAGTGGTCATAGTACTTAGATCAAGATAAAAATTATCGATCATAATTTTCATAAAAAACATGAAATCATACTTTAAATTTAGGTGTTTTAATAAATAAGTAAAACATATTTAAGGATGTTGATCCCCCCAAACTCCCTTTTTAATTGGAAAATTGCAATAAACTCCCCAAATTTTATTAAAAGTTCATACATATGATGGTAAAACAACTTATTAAAAAAATAGTATTATGAAAGACACTCATAGTGGGATATTATTTTGAATCCAAGTAAATAAATTCATTAACTTGGTTTATTATTATAGAAAAAAGAAATATTTGTGACAAAATTTTCATTATTTTTTTAATCCATTCATGACTGAGTTTTTCTCACTTTATATGCGAATTTAGTTGAAATTCAAGTACATACAATCTTCACAAATTTGATATATTATTTCTTATAGTGTAACGACCTTGTGATTTTGATGTATGATTTTGTTTTAGTTTTTTAATTTTATTATGCTTTAATATATTATATTATCTGAACAATGATTTATATAAGCCTATGATGAAGAAAAAAACACCCATTCACTGGGTTTGTGTAACTTATTATTGTTCCACCAAAATGTTGGTGGGAACCCACTATGAGTCTGATGGGTGAGGTTGGGAGCATATAATCATCCTAATTCAACCAGAATGTATGTGGGGATCCACTAAGAAATTAGTGGAATGGTTAACCTCTATTTAAAGGGTTTGTTTTGGGATTTTGGGTCCAATTTCTATAAAATTACCCCATGTCCCTCTTTCGATCTAGTAGCCATGAGATCTCCCCTTTGACCTTTAATCGTCCAATACCGTATTCTAGATCCAAAATTTATATATAAAATTGGATAGATGATGAATTAGTTAATTGGACTCTTAGAGGCAAGGATTACTCTATGCACCCTCAAATAATGGTTTTGTCTCACTATTTAATGGCACACTATTTTAAATCCCTAAGTTGATTTTTTAGGTTCTTTGATATCAACCAATTGAGGATGAATTAGGTGGTGAAATTCAATGTGTCATATCGTGATAGTTAATGGTAGGTGTTCTTTAGTATTATCCATTTATTATACTTATTTTATGTGTTGTGTGACATGCTAGTATGGGAATTTGGATTTTATGGCCCTGAATATGGACCTAGAGAATTTAGCTGTACATGAGAAAATATGTAAGAACTTCATGGACTTTAGTGAATGTTATACATGTTCCCTCTTGAATTTAGAGTCATTATAAAACTAGAATGACCTTAACCCATGAACTAGACTTGATATAGGATCCTATGATGGGTGTATGTGAATAGGTAAACTAATGATAGATCTCTGGTGGTCTTTTGAAATGATATATGACACATAATTATGAGTGGTGGTGAGTTATTTTTAGATTTAGTTGAGAATTTTGAATTTTAACTATGTTTTGAATGGTTTTTTAATGGTTTAAGTTCTTATTGTTCATATAAGAGATGTACATTGAGTGTTTTGAGATGTTGATAGTGTGATCGAGTAAGATGTAAGGAACACTAGGATATACAATGTTTGATATGTGAATTTTTTTCTTAAATATATGTGTTATAGATCATGTTATTCCATGTTTATTATCATTTACCATGAATTGGTAACCCACTATTGAGATAAAACATTGATAGTTGGATATGTTCATTCCATCTCATTATTCAAGGGACATTGTTAGAGGAAAAATATTAGAATACCATCTTATTCATTCTTGGATATTATAGAGGATAAACCTAAGCCAGTCATGATCAATGTGTAAAAATTCCCCGGTGTCATATATGTTCCTTCTAACTCAGTCGTAAGAGGACACTTTTTGATATCATGGTCTAGAATTATGTGATGGGGATTCACTGTGATCAATATGACATAAATTTTGGAATGACCATCCCAATTCACCCACATTGGCCAAAGTTGGGAGTATCAATCATCAGGGTAGCCTAGTAACTATGTTATTATGAAACTTTGGTAATTGATATTGATTATCACTTATTACTTGTCATGTTTTACACTTACATGTGGCCTTTCACATGATCCTCAACAATAATATTTAATCCCAAAAATATAGCACAATGTCTGACCCTAATTTATCTCTTTAGAATATTGACTTAAAAAATCATTCTTCCTATTATTTTTCACTTATTATTATTTTGGTATTTTTGTTCAAAAATGGAAACATAAAAAATTTAGGTGTGTTTTATGAATTTTAAAAAATGAACAAGAACAAGATAATTAAAGTTAAATAAAAATAAATAAAAGGAAAAATAAAAAAGTTTTAGAAAGAGAATAATTAATCCAGAGATAATGGTTAATAACCAAAAATTTTATTATTAAAGTATATTTTATTTTTATTCATTGATATAATTATATACTATTTCTTTTATCATAATACATTATTTAAATTATGAGTATCTAGTTCACTCAAGAGATTCTCACTGCATGTTAGTCACTCACTTTCTTCTTAGAGAATGTGCATAAAAGATATATCCCTCAAGTGTAATTTCTAAATCAAACTCCCAACCACATCCTTTATGTCATTAAACTCCAAAAATACTTATATAATAGATATTCCACTTGAAATTTTTTAATGGATTTAAAAATTATCTAATAATATATAATTAAAGGATATGGATAAAAGGATAAATGATTGATCACCATTATTTCACTTTACAAATTCTCACTTCCCTGCAAAGAACTTGAAAAAACTACTTAAAATAGTGAAAGGATTAAAACTATGGAAGTTCAAACTCATCCCTCTCACATCATCCATGTTATTAATCCATGATTATGGATCAATATAGAGAGTGGGAGGAAGAATCATAGTGAAAACATAAGAAACAAAAAAAAAATGAAAACAAAAGGTAGTATAATAATACACACAGAAATTGAACTAAAAGTTTAAAAAATAATTTATTATCTTAACAATTCCTCTATAGAGGACACAAAATAGTTATATAGTAGATCATATTCCTTCAATTTTACCAAAGTTTTGATTATTTTCTCTAATATAATCATTTTTAGGATAACTTGGTTCTATGTTTCACATTACACTGGTGGAAGTGCAATCTATATTGGGTGTATTTATAAGAAAGGTATTGAATTGGGGTTGGATGGATGTGTACATTCCCAATAGGATAAGTTTTTTAGGTTTGGATATGAAATCGATGTACCATGGGGTTTCTATAATTGGGTTTCAAGATTTGGATTTGATGGAGTAGGATTGTAGCAACCTCAGCTAGTGAGGCAATTTGTTAAGAACCTTGAAAATATGTATTTAAAGAGGAAATTATGGAGCCTTAGGTGCTTTGGGTTTGTACAAGAAGTAGTAGGATAAGTGTTTTCATTGGTGTGAAGTCATGGGAGATGAAATCAGTTCTTTGAATGATTTATATTGGATATATGGGTTCCATTATAGGATTCCTTAGTGGATATCAAATAGTCGATAAGGGCTTAACGTTTTGTGTGTGTCTTTTATCAATCTACTCATGTGGTTCTTATGATATTGGAGCTATGTGTGATACTTGTATGAGTGTTGGATAATACTTGAGTTGGTTCAATTTTGTACTAGGTATGAAGATCCTTAGGCATTGGGATACAATTTGGGTGATGTGGAATTTGGTTGGAATAAGAGATGATCTGCACTATAGGGAACTTTAATAAGATTGTGGTGGTTCATAGTTTAGCTGGGTAGTGTGGGTGCGCCCTAGTTTGGCTCTGTGAAATGTGAGAAACTATTTTGGGACTTTTCTAATGCATGGTTGAGGCTATAAATGATACACTAATTATTCTAGAGCTACTCTATAGTTAAGATGTAAAAGATGGGTGATCTACTGAGTGTTTATCTAGAAATGTATCTTTAATAGAGATGATAAGATAGGGAATCAATATTTTGGATTAAATAATAAATTTGGTCCTCTAGTAGAGGAATTGGTTTTCCTTAGTGTCAAGTGGGTTTCAAGTGTGTTGGAAAACATTGGTGTTATACTTTCATGGAAACCTCCTATAAAATAAATCCCTAAAAAATAAATATTCATTAAAGTTTCTTTATAATTAATAGAAACATCAAAATAATTTTTTTATTAAATTATATAAAATAAAATAAAATGAAAAATTGGTTAATATTGACACCAAATACTAATAATATCATAATTTCACATGTTAAATTATTTATATGGGGGAATTTATAAAAAAAATTCCAATGAAATATATATGAAAATTATCTCTCAATTAATTTCCTATACATTGGGAGTTTAAATTATAAGAAAATTCCCCATAAAATAGATAAAAAATTGGATCCAAATATCCATCTAACATTCATATTTCCTAGAATAATTTAGTTTCAACCAAGTTTAAATATTCAAAATTTTAATTTCCAGGCTAGAATAATGTAATATTCAACCATGATTTTAAGGAATGTAATGAAAAGTACCGAAAATTAAATACATATTTTAAAAATTTATATATAAAACAATGTTCAATTGAATCCCATGATGTATAACTCGTATAATTCATGAATTTAGACTAACAAACTATGGAAAAAATAGTTCCTTCAGTAGTTCAATCAAATTATGAAAATATTCACAACCATAATTAATAGATATTAAATTCTAATTCAATATAAGATCATAAATGAAGTAAAAATATAAAAAATATTATTTCAGTTCAACAAAAACACATTCCATCATTTAGTTTTCACAGTATTATACCTAAGAATATAATTGAAATGAAAAATATTATAAAAACTCATAGACCCAATCATATTAGTTAAATATAGAATATCATAAATCACCATGGATTAATCATTTTTTCCTATAATTAAAATTTTAAAAAATATTTAAATCATATTTTCACATCATAATATATATATATATTTATACATAAATTTCAAACTTATGTATGTATATATTCACTACCATGATCAAAATTAGCCATCAAAATTTAAATATTTATAGAATTTTACAACACAACCAAATATGACATACCCAATCCATCTAAAAAAGTGTATCAAATACTTATATCAGATTCAAGTATCAAAATTTTAATAAAAAATGGACTCAAACACATATTTAGTAATTCTAGTTCAGACTACCTTATTAAAAAATTAAATTAATGAATAAAAAAAGATATAAAAAACAATTATAAACAACCAAATTAAGAGTTAGAAGACTTTTATAGTTCCTTAAACTTGAAAATACAACATCCTTCATATATTAATTTAATTAAAAAGGAATGAAAATATATTGTCCATATAAAATACAACCTTTTATATCCATTAAAAACCATTTTGTAACCAATATCAGATGAAATTCTATGTATCGCTTCAATCAAAAGAATTTATATATAGAGTTTTGATCATACATAGAAAATGAATATATCACTGTAATCTTATAAACATTCTATTTTCTTTACTGGTAGATATAATGAACATGTAATCAATTACATGGTTTTTTAAATGGTTTTTTTTGAAGCTTAAGGTTGGTGGGAAATAATTTTAGAAAAAAGATAAAAATAAGAGGTTATTATCTTTAAAAAATAATTCATGATAAATAAAATTAGTAATTAATAATCCCTTACTCAAATTACAATAAAAAATGTATTACCCATTAAATTCCATTTTCATTTTTATTTAGCCTATGTTTCTGGTAAATGGATCATAATGAATAGTTCAATCATTATTCTCTATTATTTCTTTTTTTCTTTAAATTTATGAAATTTTTATATACATTCCTTTTTTTTATTTTTATGATATTATGATTCCAATTAAATGAATTAACAATGATTCTTAAACTTTTATTTTTTGATTAGGTCCATGAGTCAAAATAATAATTAATAATTCAATCACATCTCTATTTTCTAATTTTTATATATACAACTTTTTTATTTAAATACAATTTTTATGAGAATATATTAATAAATATGAAATAAAATGAGTATATAAATCATTACCATTTTTTATTCTAATGTAACAAGATTATATTCTCATATATTATATTCTACTTAACTTGAAATGCCTCTTAGAGAAATCATATAAAAGATCTGCCCAAACAATATCTTGAAATAATCAAGAAAATGTATTTAGAGTGTAGGTAGGTAAAGGTAAAACAATATTGTAATGTTTCTTGAACTTCTAAGTCCATTCATGGTATTCTAAGCGATAAACAAAAATTTATATACAAGTTGGGTCTCAAGGATAAATATGAGATTTCCAAAAGAATACCTCATTAATTTCAAAACAAATTTATGGAGTCTAAAATATTTGAAAAATAATTCATATAAGTTATAGTTCTCATAGAAATTATATTTTTCTCTCAAGAAAGAAAGGGTGTTAGAAAGAATATTTCAAAATGGACTAGAATAACTCTAAATATTTGAAATATAATTTGGGTAAGTCATTTATAGTTTTAACTTTTAGTTTCTAGTTAAAAACCATGAAAATTATTAAAAATGAACGCCAATGAAAAAAAACTTAATTATAATCATTTTAGAATTTAATAATTAATAATAAGATCACTTTCCTCATTACTGACTTGAAGTTCAAAAATTGAGTTTGAGTAGTCAATTTCACTCAAAGAAAGTTTTATAAATAAAATTTAAAAAACTAAAAAATAACATTTAAAAAATATAAAATTTTCTTTATTTAATTATTTATAAAATAAAAACACAATAAGATGCACAATGAAATATATTAAAAATGAAAAAACTAGTACAAAAAAAAATAGTTTAACCCCTTCCCTAACACATGGAATTTGTAAAGTCCTTAATTAAACTCAAAAATATGATTTATACATCAAGTAAAATAAATAATAGTTAAACAAATACAAAATTAGAATGGAAGAAGACAACTTGGATGATGTTATTTTAATATATAAATCCTTAGATTTTTTTTTATTTTCATATTTTTTTTGATTTAAATAATCTTTATTGAGGTGTTGAAGCTGCTATTCACATGTTTCCTACATAGAAAAAAAAATAAAAAAAATATTTATTAAAAAATAACTAACATAACTAAAAAATGTAGAAAATTAAAATTAAAGGGTTTCGTCTTAGTAAGTGTTGTAGTTATAAATAACCATCCTTAAAACATTATATACTCTTGATTTTTTCCTAATATTCTATTTCTTAAATTTTGAGGATCTGTATGGTTTAGTGTTTTATAGAATTAATTCATAACACTTACATAAAAAATCCATATTTTAAAATGTGGAAACTTATAGTAAATATCATTTCCTCCACAATATAAATCTTTTAAAAATAAACATATTTTATTTTCATGACATGTTTTCAAAAATTTCTTCTTGAACTCATTCTTGTCCCTACTTATCCTTAAAACCTTGTGGAAATTTTTTGAAAATGTCGGATGAGATCAAAAAGATTAGTAAGGAACATAAAATATGGAGATATATTAATACAAAGAAAAACATGAAAACCATAACATGTTACCTTTATCAAATATCCATTGATCAGATGAAATAAATCACATCCACATGAAAAACACACACCTTTTTTTATTAATGAAAACCCTAAAACTCATAGAAATCAAATAAAAACCCATTTTACTTAACCTAGATCATTATATTAATATCCCATGGAAGAAATAACTGGATCCCAATTATATCCATAGGATAAACCTCCCTAATTGGCTCCCACTTTATTGCTTATGAAGATAAGAAACATTACCCAATGCATTAGAAATTTGTAATGGGGCTCACCCATCATATAAGATGTGTTAGGATCAACCATTCATATAAGTTATATTAGTCTCACCCATCTATATAAATTGTATCAGGCTCACAATATCTTCACATATAATTATCAAGTACCATATAAAAAAAACCAAAAAAATTTATTCTTTAACTTTTCATTATAAAACCCTTTAAAAACTCTATTAAACCCATATGTAAAAAAGTTTTTGATAACGAAATACCATTTCATTTAAAAAAACCCATTTTCAAAACTAAATTTACTAGAATGAAGGGATGAAGGTTTTTTTTCTTTTAAAAAACATTAAATATTTTAAATAAAGAAAAACATCAAATAATGGATGTAGTAGTGGGAAAATCTATTGATGATGTATGTGATAAGATAAAACATTCTTTTTTTACTTTTCTAAAGAAAGTCAAAACATTCATAAGAAAGATTACTTTTAAAAACCATATAAATAAATTCAAAATAAATTATAATTTAATTTATAATTCCTTTATATTAATATAAATACATATTAAATTTATTTTTTAGAATATGGGCATGTAGTAGAAATATTTAGAAAATAAAATTTTAAAACATTTTAAATAAGGTTTTTAAAGTAAAGTGTCCCTTACCTTGAGTTCAAATCATCTTGTGAATTATTTATATTCATAAATAATAAAAATATTTTAATTATTTAATTTCTAAATAAAATTTTTAATTTTTATTATTCATTTTATATTATTTATTTACATGTTATATTCAATTACTTAATCATTTAAGTTCATGACAGACGCTTTGATGATATTTTGATCATATGTCCAAAATGGATTCGGTAAGTTGACTATGGTCAACAATATTATTGTTTTATCATATATATAATAATAATAATGAAATAAATAGATTATATATATATAAATTGTACATTTTAAACAAATCATGAAATATGTTTATGAATAATTAACTTTATTACAGTCATGGAGATGTAGGTCATATGTATGTGTGAGTAACATTTCCATTTTTCAATGACCATGATGGAAATAAGATAAGTATTATTTTGTATTTATATAATGATAATTATACCATATTAATTTATAAATATAATTATATATATTATCCATGTGATGCGGTGATGAAAAACGGATCACATCGCTTCGTGGAGGTGGTAGTCTATACATACACACAAACAATGTTATCATTTTTCAATGAATGGAAAGGTAAGAAAAAAGATGAGATATTATATTTATAAAATGATTATTATTTCATGAATATCAAATATATATGTATATATATATATATATATTAAATCCATCATTATAACTAGTCGTGAGATGAGGTGAAGGAAAATGAATTATATCGATTCACGAGGCAATAATCCTTCATACATGCGAATGATGTTTTCATTTCCCATTTTATAGAACTGGAGATGAAAATAAGTGATTACATAATAATAATAATATATAAGTATGTTTAAGATAATTATTTTATTAATTTATCACTATTTAATAAGATTTTAATAAGGTGGAATAAGAAATAAATTGAAAATGTTTGGTTAAAAAGAATACCTCTTCTTTAGACAACCTCTTTAGGTTAATACATAAATCATTCCTAAGATGGATTTATGATAAAAAATGGACACTAGTATGTGGGTATGGATGTAAGAAAGGGATATGAGTAGGTATTGACTGAACTTAAGTGATCAAAATGTTTTATCAAGAGAGGATCAGAGGTTCCCTTTTATAAGTCAGGGGAGAGGCACTTTTTGAATTCCTTAAAGTATTAAATTAATATAAATTAAAATTCATTTTCAATTAGAAAATTTGATATAATTATAATATTATATGTGTATTAGTTTAAATAATCTCATTTAATAAGATTTGGAAAAGTTTAGGTGATGTTTTTATCCTTATTATTTTGTTTCAACACTCTGTTAACCCTTTTAATGATTGTGGCGATAATAAAGTATTTTACACTTAAGGGGTCAAAATAGTTACTATAAAGGGAAATTAGACCATAAATGGACCATGGTTTATATTTTAAACCATATCCTAATCACTTTAATGGATATATTTTTTTAGAAATTTTAAATCATTTAATAAAATATTATTTATTATTCAATATCATTAATGGCATTTTTGGAACTATTCATTTAATTTGACTTTGAAAAAAACATGACGATGAAGTAATTTTAATATATTAATTTAAAATATCCCTAAAATGATATATATATATATAAATTTGGTAAAAAATAATTCATTCAAATTATATTAAATTTAATATTTTTAGAATCATTTATTTTGTTTTTATATTAATTAAATAAATATTGTGTCAGCATTACATTAGAATTTAGTGTAATTATTTCATCAATAAAAGTTATAAATAAATAAAAATGATAAAAAATAATTTATCTTTTAAATAAACATTTGGAACTTAATATGTGAAAAAATATTATAGATTTTAAAACCAAGAAAGTGACATTTTTGATTTTATATTTTACTTAAATATTATATAAGTAAAAATCAAAGAAATATGGAAAAAAGTTTCCATTTTTTTAAAAATTGATGGAAATATATTAACTAAACACATAAAATAGGATAAAGTTTAGTTTTAGGGTAATTTTTTTGTTCTTATCATATTATTCTCGACCATAAACACAAGATTTATCTTTACTATGGTGACAATTATTTACAATGGTTACTATACCTAATGAAAAAAATAAAAAGGGACATATTTAAATTCTTTGACCTTATGATTAAAAATATGGAATATATTGTTTAAAAATTCAATTTATATAAGTGTTAATAATTAATTTTATATTGAAATGAAAAACAAAAAGATTTTTTTTTAGAAAAATGTGTTTTTAAGCCAAAAAATGAACGTTTACCATAATAAAGTATAATAATGATACAAATTAGATTATATATAATTAAATGTCAATTATTTTACTTTTATATCAAATTAAAATAATAATGGGAATTTTTAAAATGAAATGAAAATTTTAAAAAAACCATTATTTTTCACTACTCACTAAAAAATCACTCTTTTCAGAAAAATCCCAAAACTTCACACTAAGATAATTTTTATATAAAGATTTAAAAATTAAATTCTATTTTTTAAAATTTAAATTTTAAAATTTAAATTTTAAAATTTGGTAATTAAGCCTTTAAATAAAACCATATATATGAACAAATTTAGAAACAATTAAACTATTTTCCTTTTTTTTCTTGAAAATTACTTAATATTTTTATAGTGAATAGAAATATATAAAATATAAATAATGAATATTAATAAGGTATGAAAATTATTTATTCTAATATTACTTGGGATTCTACCTTCTTCCCCCATTTTTGAAATTACATCATATCAATTTTATTCATTACTAAAATAAGTGGGTACATCATTCCCTTATAAAATTTTCAGATTCCCATATTGCTTGTTCAACCATAGTGTTTTTACACAAAACATTAACTTGATGAATTAACTTATTCCACAACACCCATTATCTATGTTAAATAATATACAATGGTTGTTCCTCATAAGAAATGTTATTTTCCAATTGAACTACTTCTAAGATCGAAACATGAGATGAATCTAACATATATTTTATTAACATCGAAGCATGATATACATTATATACCAGGTATAAGCTTCAAGGAAAGGACTATTGGTAGTTAAATAATCTAATTTTATCTAAGATTTCACATTCTCTAATGAACTATAGGCTTATATTCTTCTTTTTACCAAAACCCATAACACTTTTCCATGGGTATAATTTAAGAAAAATATGATCTCATACCTCAAAATAAAGATCATTCCTCTTGTTATCTATATAAGTTTTATTCCTAATTTGTGTAATACTCATATATTGTTTAATCATATTCAAATTTTCAACTATTTACACTACCAACTCTAGTCTCATTAACTTCCATTATCTTACTTCATCCCAAAAAGCTAGAGTCTAACACCACCTTCTATACAATGTCTCAAAAGGTTCCATCTGTATACTGGAATGAAAACTAATATAATAAGAAAACAAATATAATGAAAAATATTAATCCCAAATTACTTTTTAAACCATATAAAAATCAGAAATCTTGTATTCTAAGGTCTAAATCGTTCTCTTTAATTTTCCTTTATATTGAGAATGAAATATTATGTTGAAATATAATTCAGTATCCAACAACTTTTGATGTTATTTACAAAAATTATAATTGAACCTATGATCATGGTTATATAAAATAGAGATAGGAACTCCATGTAACCTGAATATCATTTTGAGATATATTAGAAAAATATGATCTAAATACATAATATATTGAATGGGAAAGAAATGTGCATATTTAGATAGTTTATCAACAATAATTTAAATTTCATTATTAACTCAAGATGTATTTGGTAATACCACATTGAAATTTATGGATATATTTTTTCATTTACATTCCTACACTATAAAAGGATGATGCGTCCCCTTAATTAATTGTCATTATTTTTTAACTTATTGAAATTTCAAAAATTTCATGGTAACATCCACAATATCTCTTTTCATTCCACCACACTTATAATAATCCAGAAGGTCTCTATACATCTAAGTACTACAAAGATTAATAAAAAATTTGTAACTATGAGCTTCATTCAACAATTATATCATTAACTAGGAATCACATGGAACATATAATATTTTTAAAAATATTATAACACCATATATATAAACATTAAACTATGTCAAATTACCCTTCGTAACAGATTTTACCTTTTCCTATAAAATATGATACTCCTGATGTGATTTCTTTTATTCTTTATGACATGTATGATTACACTGACACCTGAAAAAAATAGATGACGTTTTTACATGCACAATTTTTAGTTCAAAATTCATCAAATCATTAAACAAAGGGTCATTTTACAAACATAACATGTTTAATGTAGCATTATCTTTCTGAATCAATGCATCATATACTTTGTTTTATTTTCTATAATGGTAATGAATAATGTAGTCATAGTACTTAATTAGTTACAAAAATCTTCTCCACCTCATTTTTAACTCATTCTGAGTGAATATATAATTCAAAATTTTATGATCAACATATATTTCACACTTTACTCTATATAAATGCTGCTTCCAAAATTTTTAATTATAAACCATAGAAATTAATTCTAGATCATGTATAGAATAATTTAACTCATGACGTTACAATTGATTTGAAGAATAAGTAATTAACCGATCATTCTACACTAGGAAACAACATTATCCCATTATTTATGGAGGTTAGGGACCAAACTGAAGCATTCACTAATATTATATTTAGTTCCTAAAAATAATCATCACACTCTTTCATCAAGATTAATTTAAGTCCCTTTTTTATTAACTTAGTGGGAAATATTATGATAAATGTTTTCAGCAAACCATTGGTAGTAACCAGCTATTCCAAAAAACTATAAATCTCTATGGCATTTTTTGGTCATGGAAATTATTCAATGAATTTAGTTTTATTAAGTTCAAGAGTTATTATATATTTAGAAACAATATGTTTAAGGAATGAAATTCATTTAAAAAATATTCACACTTCCTAACTTTTACACTATGTTTATTTTCTTTTAAGGTTTATAAAACAATCCTTAGGATTCTTTCATGATCCCCATGAATTTTAGAGCATACCAATATATCATCAATAAACCCAACCAAAAACTTATCTAAATAGTCATGAAAAACTCTATTCATATGATCCATGAATATAGTTAGTGCATTATAAAACCCAAAGGTATTAAATAAAAACTCATAGTACCCATATCTAGTCCAAAATACTATCTTTAGAATATGTTTCTCCTTCACCTTCAACTAATGATACCCTGACTTGAGTTCAATCTTTGAAAAATATTACACTCCCTGGAGCTAATCAAATAAATCATTGATATGAGGAAAATGATTATTGTTCTTAATAGTTATGTTATTCAAGTCTAAATAATCAATGTAATGTCTCATTGAACCATGTTTATTTTTAACAAATAAAATAGTATCACCCTAAGGTGAAGTTCTCGGATGAATGAAACCTTTATCTATAAACTCTTTTAGCTTCTTTTTTAATTCCAAAATTTTTACTTGAGCTATTTGATAAAGGGGTTTTGAAATAGGCTTAACATTAAGCACTGATTCAATAGTAAAATAAACCTATCAATCATGAATAACTCTAGGAAAATCATCCGGAAATACATTTATAAATTTACTCACTACTAGGATATCACTAATATGAATAATTTATTTATTTTCAATAATATGAGATAAGTAATTTTCATTAACATCTCTAATAATTTTATTAGATTCTTAGTAGGTTATCAAAAGTATAGAATAATTGAATCAAACATTTTTGGATCTAGAATCTATCTTATAATGATAAACTAAAAGCCAATATATACCCAAAATAATATCAAAATCTTTTATGGAAAGTTCAAAAATATTTTTAGGAAATAACATCCCACTAATATCAATAGGAATATTTCAATAAATATTGGTTGATTTAATTTTTACACCTAGATATTTCACTAAAAGTTCTATCTTCTTTTTATTAGGTGATATTCCCATTTTAATTGAAAAATTCTCAAAAATCAAGGAATGAGAATATCTAAGGTCAAAAATGGAATTGAAATAATTTGAATAAACAAGAAATGTACATTTAATTAGTTCATTAGATATCCCAACGTTAACCATAGTAGTTGAAAATAAATTTTTCTCAGATTTTTGATTTTAAAGTTGATGATTTAATCCTCGAGTAACTAACTTAGGACACACATTAACAAAATTTCCAAACAAAATTAAATTAAAACATATCCATATTGGTTGGTTATCAGTTACCCCATTTTTGTATTGTTTATAACAATTTTTTTAAAATCATGATCCATATTACAGAACAAACCACACAGGTAACACTATCTATATCTTGTCAAACATTCTCTAAAATGTATTTTACTGCATTTGGAACATTTTTGGGACTTAAATTGAGAATTATTAGTTGAATGATAATATATTTATTTCCACATCAACCACTTATTACTCTTCTCATATTGAGGAACATAAGTGTCAAAAAAAAAACAACTCAACTTCCCTAACACAACAAATGACTTTCTTATAATATTTAATTTCTCATGCGATCAAATATTTTCATAAAATTTGTTTCAATACTGATTAGAATCAATTAAATTTCTATTAAAGTCTTGAATAAAATTAATTTGTACATGGAAAATATTGTAAATTTTTTTCATACATGGAAACTGAATCTGTAACTTTTTTCCTCAATTCCAATAATTTTTTCTCTATTCTAAGATAAATAACTTTAGGGAAATATTTCTATAGAAAAATATTCTTAATTTTAGCCCATTCCATGGAATTAAGGTCTTATCTTTCTCTATTATTCTTGACCAATAAACACCACCGATAAGATTCATCTTAAAATGATTAATGGAAATAATTATCTTTTTTACTTTTTGAACATTCCATGGATTAAAATATCTTTTTCAAAGCATCGATCCATCCTTTAGCTACCATTAAATTTGATGTTCCACTAAAAGCTAAGGGTTTCTATTTCATAAAATGTTAAAATATTGATATGTTCCTTTGTGGTAAATATACTTGATCTACAACACATATTCCTCTACCATTTTTATCTAGAATCAACTGAGCCATCACTATAACAAACTGTTCAGTTTTAATTCCAACTATTTTATGATTCTATTTTGCAATAATATTTTCCTATTGACACCTTCTTACATTATCTTAGATGTTTCCTATATGGAAAACCATTTTGAATAAACATATATTAGGAAAAGAAACATGGTAATCATAAAATACTAAATCATTTAAACGTAACCTTAATATTGACCTTATCCTTATCCCCACTCATCCTTAAAACCTTGTAAATAACATTTTAAAATATGGGATGAGAACAAAAAACATAGAAGGGGACTAAAATAAGGAAATAAGTTTGTCTAGTGTAAAACATAAAATACCATAAATTGTTAACTTTATCAAATATTCATCGGGAATAACAAAATAAACCATCTCCACATGAAAATAACTCACCTTTTATCTTAAATAAAACCATTAAAACTCATAACAGAAAAATAGAAACCCATTTTAGATGACGTAGTACATTTTATTAATAAACAATGTTATAAATAACTAGATCCCAGTTAAATCCACAGGATAAACCTCCTCTGTAAACTCTATCCTTCCTTTATATGAATACATGGAACATTACCCAATACATTGGAGAGATATAATATGAATTACCCGTCATATATGCTATATCGGTCTCACCCATTCAAATAATCTGTATCAAGATCACCAATTTGTATAAGTAGTATCAGGATCAACCTCTCTCCAATAATAATTTTCATGCACCATATCAAAAATAAAACATTTTTATGCCTGGACTTTTCATCATAAAACCTTCGGAAAACTCTTTTGAACCCATATTCAAAACATTTTCTGATATTGAAACACACTTTCCTTTTTAAAAATATATTTAAAAAATTAAAGTTCTCAGAATAATGGGATTAAGGATTTTTTATTTGAAAAAAAAATGAAACCTTACAAACAAAGGAAAACATAAAATAATATTTTTAGTGGCAGGAAAGTCCATTAAATCAAAAAACATTAAAATAAAAAATTCCTTTTTCCTTTTTTAAATAAATTAAAACCATTATAAAAAAATATTCCTTTTGAAAATCTTTAAAAGAAAGTCAAAAGAGACATTAAATTTACTTTATAATATTTTTATATCCATATAAATAAATATTTCCAAAATGAATTTGGTCGGTTGAATATGGTAGCAAGGTCATTATTTCATCATCACTAGAATAATAATCATGACATAATTATCATTTTTATACATCAATTATACTTTTAACACCAATCATAAAAGATGGTTATGGAAAATTAACTAGGTTACAATCATGGAGATAGTATAACATGCATACATATGAGTAAAGTTTCTATTTTTTAATGATCATGATGGAAAGAATGTAAGTATTATTTTATATTTCTATAATGATCATTATACCATATGATTTAATTAAATATACTTATATATATCATCCATGTGATGTGTTTATGAAAAAAATTCACATCACTTCACAGAGGAGGTAGTCCACACACACACAAAAACAAAATTATCATTTTTCAATGAATATAAAGGTAAGAAATAGATGATATCTTATCTTTTCAAAATGATAATTATTCTATGAATGTGATATATATATTTTAAATTATTTATTATAACCAATCATGAGAGGTGGTGATGGGAAATGAATTGCTTTGGTTTTTGAGGTAGTAATCCACTATACACATAAATGGTGGTTTTGTAAAACCCCTATATTTTTTTGTAACATATTTTTTACAAAAATTAATTTCATCAATTGCTTATGTTACACACAACACAGAGTTTAAACAAACCACAATATACTATTAAAATATTATTATTTATTACGATAGTATTTTATAGCCATTAGATTGATGAGTATGAATATAAATAACTAAATTATGAAAATAATATGATTTATATATGTATAAATAAAATTCATTTGTTTTGAATTGATTAGAAATTAAAATAAAAAATCATCATTTGTAATAAAATGAAATATTTTTTCGAAAAATATTTTTTAGGATCCTAATGTATTTTTAACTAAATAATTTAAATGAATCACTATTGGTGAATTATTTTAATCAAATTTATTTATTATATATTTTTCCAAATTTTTCAAAATTAATTTAATATTTTTATAAGCATGGGATAAGAATAAACCATGTTTTTTCTTAAAAATTTATTTTCAAAAAATCGAATTTCATCACGTTTTGTGTGATTATTTTTAAATTAATTTCTACAAATTAATGAAATCGAATCATAAAAAATGGATTTCATATTGGTAATCATGAGGTTAAAATTTGGTAAATTTCCCATTTTATTTTTGGTTAATATGAATAAAAACTTTGGTAAAATTTATCACCACAGTAAAGGGTAAATTATGTTAATCTAGGTTAAAAATTAGTTATATGACCATAATTTTTCATCTAAAGTATAATTTTATTAATTTAATTAGACCCTTATAACATTATTCTCAATATATATTTGTTTAATGTATACTTGTCCAAGAAAATGACCCATAAAATATTTAAATCAAAGAATGTTACAAAACTTCACTCTCTTAGTTTTAAATATCTTATTTGTGTCCAAATAGGGAAAAATAAATTTATGAAAGAATATAAATGTATATTTTTATATTAATGAAATTATTTTTGAAATTTAAATTTATTTATAATTTTTATAAATTATAAAATTTCCTTAAATGCTTATGAAATGCTGATTTAATATTTATTCAATTATTATAAAAATAAAATAAATGATTTTAAAAGTTCTAAAATTAATATAATTTGACTGAGTTATAGTTTTAAATGATTTTTATATATTAATATTACATATTTTTATTGTTTTAAAGGATAATATTTGAATTAAAACTTTGTCTATATGCCTTTTATGTCAAATTAAATGAATAACGTCACAATTAACATTGATGATTTTTATCAAAATAAGATTTTATTAAATTATTTATAAAATTGAAAAAAACTTAAAATAGAAAAAATAGGATAATATATATTCTAAAATATCACATTTTTCAATTTATTATTAAATAGTTACCTTATAAGTAAAATTATAACCCTTTAAGAGTGAAAAAGTTGTTACTATGGCTAATGTTAAAATAGGTTAACTAAGTTGTTAAACCAAAAGATAAGGTTTAAAACAACACTTAAACCTTTAAAAATTTTATTGGATGATTTTATTTCAACCCCATACCATATTATATTATAATAACTAACCTTTTATAGGAATTTGGGATTTCTAATGACTTTTTTACTTTAATCTTTTAAGAAATCCCAAGAGTGCCCCTCCCCTCAATTATAATAGGGAACCCCTCCTTTTTCTTCTTTACACCACATTGAGCCTTATATATCAACCAAAAACTACTAAAACCAATTATAAACTTCATTATCCAAGTTATATAGGTTATATCATTCCCAAAAGGCCAACCTTATTATCCTTAATAGGAGATCTAAGGGAGTTCTTCCAACGACGAGGTAATCAGCTTAACTAATCACTTTCTTTTCTTACTTATTATATGCCTTCTATAAGTATATGACATTTATAATAAAATAATAAATTAAGTATCATAAATATAATGAAAATTTATTATTATTATGAAATAACCATTATCCATCCTATTTACCATCAAATGGGATGTGAAATTATCTCTCGTGCGTATGTACGACTTACTGTCTCCACATAGTGATACAATTAATTTTCCACAAGCATATTTAATGGTTGATTATTATCATGGGTTAAAAGTTTATAAATGATAATTTTTACATAATTATACTTCTTGAATCATAATCTCATTTCTACCTTCTTACCTTCTAATCTGTTAGAAAATGATAAGGTCTCTTGTACGTCTGTGTGGACTACCACCTCCACGAAGCGATGTGATTCATTTTTAATTTCTATTATACTTGGATGATAATAAGGATATATTTAATGAATATATAAGATATATATGATCTAAGAATTATTCTTAAAATTTGAATTATTATTTACCTTTATTTTATTCCATCATTTGAAAAGTAAATACAACGTTCATGCGTACGCACGACTAACCGTCTCCATGAACGGTCAAATTCATTTTTTATCTCTAATTTTATGGATGAATCTATGTATATAGGAAATATATATGATGTTTATATCATTATTAAAATTCTATATATGATTTAACCATGATCAAAGTACATGGACCAAACTACTGAACCAAAACATACATGAAAAACGAAGCATATATCACATGAAACTGTGATTTTAATAAAGAATCATTAATAAATGGGTGATACAAATTTAGAAGTATATAATATATGGTTTTATATATAAGATTATTGTTCAATAATATATTTATAATAAACCTATAATTATTACACATAGTTTTTAACATGTATGAAGGAAGTCATACCTGAGGTAAGGGATTTTCATCTCACTATTATTTCTATGTGACACATGACATATTAATCACTTTTGAATTTTATGTGGTGTATATACTACCATGAATGAATTTTATCGTGTTTATTATTAATTTTAAGTGGATTTAAATATATATAAGTTTATTAATTTCATGGTTCTTACAATTAAAAGTTTACAAAAGAATTCAGAGTTTTATGTTACAATCTCATTGTTTATCAGGATTGTTAATGATCATGTTTATGATGATAAGTGATTATGATCTACCTCCCAAGAAACTTTTGAGTTTTACTCTCCTATATTTATTTATTTAAATTATTTTATTACATCTCATTTTTCTCTATTTAAGCACTCAATAGACCGAATGGATATTTCTAAGGAAAATCGACTTTATTTATCTATTTGATCGAAAATATTTTATCTTCCATCACCATGTCTTCAAAACATGTTTTCAAGATTTTTTTTTATTTTTATAAAATGATTGTTTAAATTAATTTCTACATATGTTAAAATTTTTAAACAATGGTTTAAAATGAATCTTCTTTTCATTTTCCAAACGAGGTACTTTTTGATTTTTTACAAAAAATGTGAAAGGAATGTTTTATTTTTATCTTATAAGGCATGAGAGGAATTTCCATCATTAATGATTAAATAATTATTTTAATCTAAAATTAAATGATCACAATGTTATTTTTAAATAAAATTTTTCCCTATTATTATGGAAATTTTTAGTTTTTTGAAATGTGATTTTTAAATTAGAGAGGGTATTTATATCAATAATATTTTAATGATATCGTAATGGTATTTATTTTCATCAAAGAAGATAAACCTTGATTTCACTAATAATTTCATTGGTATATGATCCAAGTATATCATCCTTATTATTTCTCAAGATGTTTTATGTTTATGAAGAAAAGATGTTTATGAAAACTATTTATTTTCCATGGGTTATTCTATGATTAAATGTTTATGAAACACCTTTCTCTTCATGGAATCTGTTATCATGAATGTTTTATGATATTTTGGAATACATATGTATTATTTAAATTATGTTATGGGTGGGCATAAAATTGTATATCCCTTTAATTCATTGGGTAAATATTGATATCTCATGAGATAAAAAGGAATGGGATGGGGAGTGAACCCTATTCAGTAAGGAGATCTTTCCACTTTTATATACACGAGAGTGAACCTTGGCTACTAAAATGGTTTGGAGAGTAAATAAAATACACCATGATAGTCTTGGAAGTGAACTTTGACTACTATGATGGTTTGGGTAGTGAAACAAATCTACTATGATAGTTTTGGGAGTGAACCTTAGATACTACAATGGTTTGGGGAGTGAAAGCCCCGATAATGATTCTTGACTACTGAGGAAATTATTTTTTAGCTTAAGAGTATGCCAAAAATAGGTATTATGCTAATTTTATTCTCCAAAGGATCATTTTATTTGATTCATCTATGATTCAGGACTTATGAACTATTACACTTTATTACATGACTCAATATTTTGATCTATGATATATAAGGGTTAGTTTTTTAAAAAGTTATGCTCATGTTCCCATACCATTATATTCATGTTATGTTTATATCCACAATTTTTACCCTTATTAATCATCTAATATCACCTTTTTTTGTTTCCTTTCCCCAGGTTATGAAGAAAGGTATTAAGTATGTTATTTCAAAGAAAGGTGACAGTTTTGAATAACTTAGTGGGAGATTATGTTGTTCATTTATGAACCAATTGTTTCTATATAAAAGTTACCAATGGAACTTTATCTATATGATTTTGGCATGGATAATTATGTCATGTAATGAATATTCATCTAATAAGATGTAATATATATGTATGAAAGTATAGGGCACTATAGGTTTTTTTCCCACTTGATGGAAAAGGATATGAAAATAGGTTATATCATCAACATAATAATACATAATTTTATGAAATATATTGATGTTATTATTTAGGAATGGTTGAATAATATTTGATTAATGTAGAAGAAGAAATAAATCTTAAAATTTTGGTTAAAACCATACCTCTTATTTAAAAAACTCTATAGGGTTCTAACTAAATACTTCATAGATTTGATTTATGATAAAACCAAGGCCTCTAACATGTTGTAAGGGTTGTAAAAAAGTTACTTGGTTAGGTATTGTATGAAATTAAGTGCTCAAAAAGTGTAAGAAATCTAGGAGATGATGTTCCCTTTTATAAGTGAGGGGAGGGGAACTGTTTGAATTTAATAAAGTATTAAATTAATATAAATAATTTTTTATGTTCAAATGGATCCAAATTTATATAATGAAAATATAAGATGATTTTTAGTCTAAATAATATCATCTAATAAAAATTGGACAAGGTTAAGTTATTTTTTCACCCTTATCATTTTGGTTTTAACCCTTTGTTAACCCTTTTTCTAGTTAGCATGATAATAAGGTTTTTTCAGTTTAGAGGTTAATATAGTTACTATAAAATAAAATAGTATCATAAATAGACCATGGTTGTTATTTTAAACCATATACAAAACAATTTTAAAAATATAGTATTTTTAGGAATTTGTAATAATTTAATAAAATATTATTTTTTATAAAACACCATTAATGACATTTTTGGAACTAATCATTTAATTTGACTTTTCAAGAAACATAAAAACAAAGGACTTATAATATAATAATTTAAAACATTATTAAAATAATATATTTATCTATAAAATTCATGGAATACAATAATTTATGAAAATTATGTTAATTTTAATATTTTTAGAATCATTTATTTTATTTTTCTCTTAATTGAATAAATACAACTTCAACGTTGCATAAACATTTAAGGTAATTATTTAATCCCAAAAAATTATAAATAAATTACCATGATAAAAAAAATTAATATTTAATATAACCATTTAGAACTAAAAATATGATTTTTCATCCTTTTCCCAAAATATTATAGATATTAAAAGCATGAAAGTGACATTTTTTTACATTATATATTACTTAAACATTATAAATGTAAAAATCAACGAAATATGACACCAAGTTTCCATATTTTTAAAAAATATATGTGAAGGTCCTAACTACACTAATAAAATAGGATAAAGGAAAGTTTTAGGGTCATTATTTATCCCTTACCATGTTATTTGCAACCATAATTACTTGATTTACCATTACCATGATGACAATTATTTACTATGGTTACTATTCTTAATGGAAAAAAATAAAAGGGACTTGTTTACAAATTTTTTCCACTTTATTACAAATATGGTATCCATTTTTTCAATATTCAATTTCTATAAGTGGAAGAAATTAATTTATGATTAAAACATAAAACAAAATAAGAAGTAACTTTTTTTAGAAAAATGCATTTTTAAGACCAAAAATAAACTTATACCAAAATAAGGTAAAATAATGATTCAAATTAGATTATATATAATTAAATAAACCTTATGTTACTTTAAGATCAAATTCAATAAATAATGGGACCTTTTAAATGAAATGATAATTTTACAGAAACTGGTATTTTTCACGATTTACTCAAAAATCAATCTTTTTTAGAAAAATCCCAAAATATCACCACAAGATACTTTTGATATGGTTATTTAAAAATTTAAGTTCATTATATGAAATTAAAATTCTAAAATTTTGAAATTAATATTTTAAATAAAAATATATTTTTAAACACATTTAGTAAGAATACAACTATTTTACTTTTTGGATAGAAAATTTCTTAATATTCTTATAATTAATATAAATTTAAAAAATATAATTAATGAATATTGATAAGAAATGAAAAATATTTATTCTAATATTACCCAGTTTTTATAGTAGATATATGTTTATAGCCTTTTCACACTAATGTTCATCCTTGATACAAATTTGGGAGGGTTTTTCTTAATAGAAACCCACAAATGTGCCATTTATCAATGTACCTAAGTGGACACCTAGTTTGGAGTTTCAAAAATATTTAAAAATATATTCAAAACCAAAAATTAATTAAGTAATTTAATTTCAAAGTTATAGGTAAATAAATAAATGGGGTCTTTATTTTAGTTTATGTATCCTACTTCAGTTTATATTCATAATATTATTGAGGGTATAATGGATTCCATATAATTTCCCATACTTCATTGAAATCTATATTCTCCTTGGTGGTGTCCTCTTATAATTATTCACCCTCCATAGACATAAGTGGTTATACTAAATCTATATAGGCATCATAAATGGTAGAGTATGTATTTATAGTAATAAAGAATCAAATAAAAATAAATACAATGAAGAATTCACTCCCTTAATTTTTTTGACCATAAGAGCTTGTTCATCTTGAATCACCACTAGATTCTCTTCAAATATCATCAAGTCTTATAGGGTTTATATCTTATACTCTTAATTATCTTCCATTTCCAAGATTAGTGTTGACTTTTTACACTCAAAATGAGTGGATCTTATGATCTTTTCAATTTAAAAATAATAAAAAATAAATGAATATAATGTAAGGTTTTCTCCATTGATAATATCAGTATCTTAATTTGTTTATATTTGGAAGGAATCATGAATATTTTTTTTTATTATTTGTAGAAAAGGATTTTTATATTATTCTATCACATCTTTGATTTTCTCTTAATCAAAGATCATGGTCACTAACTTCTCTTCTATATGTGGTTGTGGTCCTTGTAGGTTAGAGATAAAATGGAAAGATGGTTAGGGTGAATTTAATTTAAAACAATTTAAAACGATGCTATAAAATAAAAAAAAATATATCATAAAAGTAATCAAATTAAACAAAAAACAATCAAAGTAATCCAAGTGTACCAGAAATACAAACTTTAGACATAGTGGAAAATAAATTATAGAATTTAAAAGGAAAACATTGACATATGATTTCAGTAATAAATCAAGAATGAACCCCTATGTCTCCTCCCCTCAAGAAGGTTTGAGAGGGATATATTGATCCCTTGGTTTTAATAGAAACTAAGAACCATAGAATAAAGGAAAAAATCCCTTAGTTTAAAAGAAAACCAAGAACCAAAATAATTCCTTTAGTTTTAACAGAGACTAAGAACTAAATACCCCCACATTAATGGTGGTGACCACCTAAGGAAGACGATAAATGAGATAGAGGTTCATTTTTACGAAACCTTTATAAATCACTCAACTATATGTATAGTATTTTGAAGAAAATGACGATTAATATATATATATATATATAGATATAAGTATAATAAGTTCCCTTGAGAATTAAAAGGGAGAAAATGACTAAAAAAGAAAGAGGTAAATTAAGTTATATTAAAGATGTTGATGTCTAATTTACCTTTTTGTAATTATATATAGATTGGAGATCTCTTTAAAAATCATGTTTTGGACCTATCAAGAATAATTAGGTGGAAAGAGTTATCATATATGGTCATAGTTGATATATAATACTCAACATGGTACTATATATAGGCTTTAAGGGTGTTTGGAATCTTCTTGAATTCATTAAGATTCATTGAAGCCATAGGAGAACTGATTAAAGAGATTTTGACCATAAAGTATGAAGGTTTTGAAGACCTACTTGACCATTTTCACGGTGTGAAAGGAGCTTCATGATTTAAATGAGAGTTATGAAATAATAACATAATATATACACCCAATAAAATCTATGTGTGATTTGAACTAAAATTCCTAGTGAACCATCACCATGTGAATAAGGTTTCACAATTTGAGAGAGTTAATGATGAAATAAAAAATGCCTAAAGCTTCCTAATTGAACGTTCAAACTATTTTAAACTACACCATTTGGTCCTATGTCATCCTATCTTGACATTTAAAAATAATAATTTAAATATAATCAAATGCATATCACAAAATATATGAAGTGATTATGATAAAAAAACCTTTTTCATTCAATAATATTCCATTTTTTTGATCAAAAAACACTTATTTAAGATTAAAAATGAAATATAAAATATAATAAGGTAGAAAATAAGAAAAAGGAAAGAATAACAGGGAAAGGATAAAATATTTAAAAATACCATTTTACATGAAATTATATATCTCAACCTAGAAGCAATTTCTATAGAGATATTACTCCTTTTAAAAAACTATTATTATTTTCTCCTCATAAGCATTAAACCATTTAAACCTTTACATTAAAAAATTATCCACCATTATGATTATAAAAGATACTTTTAAAAAAAGGGGGTTAGATATATATGAGATAAAACATGCTTAATATAATCAAGGTGGTTATGCAAACATGATTTTGAAATAATGAAGGATATTTAAAAACAAAATTATTTTAAAAAATAATAATGATTTAAAAAAGAGAAAATAAGAAGATAAAAGAGAAAAAATTACAAGTATTCCATCCCTAGATCCCTTTTAATAAAATTAAAAAAATTCTAAAGTAAGGGCTTTTGTGATGATATTGATTAATTAAAGAGCCATGGTAATATATTCTAACATGATATCTTCTTTTTGAAATTGGTCACTCAAAAAGTAATATCTAATATCAATGATATTAGTGTGTTCATTATTAACATAATTGATAGAGATTATTATGACACTAGAAATATCACATTTAATAGAAACTTTAAGAAATCTTAGCCCAAAATCAAAGAGAGTTATTTCCATCTATAAAATTTTAGTGAAGAAACTCATTATGACTGTATATTGTGCTTCAATTATAGAAAAAAACTTAATATTTATTTTTTTAAACTCATATAGATTAATAAATATCTAAGGAGGTATAAATTCCCACCTGTAATTTTCTGATCTAGTCGACATATGCTAAAATCATTATCGTTAAAACATGAAATATTAAAATAGGTTCTTCAATATAAAATAAACCATGTTTTTTAAAACATTTAAAAAAATTAAAATCATTTAAATAAAATTAAATATTATTATTTAATATTTTTTTTGATAATGAGCATAAATAAAAATAAAAAATAGAATGTTTAGTCAGGTTTTAGTAAGGTAAAGAAGACTCCCAATCATAATTCTATCAATTGTTTTTTCAATAGGTTTACAAACTTCATCCAAATTTATCTTATAATAAATACTCATAAGTGGATCATTTAAAGTCAATGGTGGATCCATAAAAGTCGAAGGTTATCCATATATTTGAATTTTAAAGAATGTTTAGGAATATTTTTAATGAATATGACATGAATAGATTCATCAACGATTTTTGTTTTTTTATTAATGATTTTATAGGATATACTTCAGTTCAGGTACCCAATAAATATTCCATCATTGGATTTTGGATCAAATTTATGTAGGTTATATTTAGTATTAAGAATATAAAATTTACATCCAAACACTTTTAAGAATCAAATTTCAGAATTTTAATTTTCCAAAGTTAATAAGGGGTATTTTTTAGGAAGGTTCTTATGATAAAATGTTTTATGATATAATAAGTGGTATTTAATGCCTCATACCAAAAGTATTGAGGGAGTTTTAAGTCATTAAAGGGGGATCTTGATATTTATTAAAGAGTTTAATTCTATATTTTAACTTCCCAGTTTGGTTGAGGTGTTCTATGAGTAGAAAAATTATAATAATATCCTTATAAAGCACAAAGTTTATGAAACCATTTGTTATCAAAATCTCTTCCATGATAAATTAAAATGGAAACGTTTTTGTTCCATTTTTCATTTTTATTCTTCTAGGTAAATCTTATGAGGAATTTACTATCCTAAATTTTGTATGACAATAAAAAGACCCAAGTGAATATTTTATAATTGTTGACAATCATAAAGGATTATTATTTTCCTATGATACTTTAAAATTGAGTTGGTCCAAAAAATATAAAGGTGAAAAATATCAAGGTATTTATTAATTTATACTTAATTTTTTGGGTTGAAATAAGCTTTTTGTTTCATAAAAAGTCAGCAAGGTTCACAAAAAAATCTTTAAAATTCAATTTTGGTAAATATTATACTAGAAGATTATAGTTAAGATTAATGAGTGTGTGTGCACACTATAATGACTATGGAATATATTCTAAATCCAAGACTCACAATATTTAATTCTAAAAAATTTAACATTTTGAGAAGAAATATATTTTTAAATTGATAATATAAACATTTTGAAAATGAAAAGTGTTAAAAAAAGTATTCCTTTGTGATTAAAAATTTGAAAAAATAATTTTTGAAAGATATTTTAAAACCATTTTCATGAAATTGAAAAATTATATTTTTTTTTTAAAATATCAATTAATAGAACATATTTTAGAATCTTTGAATTTAGAAAACCAATTCTATATATACTGATGATTTTACTTCATGAATTTTCACTAAAATTCATGTATCTTCAATCAAGTTTCCCAAGTTGATTAAATTTGGAGGGGTCACCACACTTGTGTCAAGAGAATCGATTTTCCACATAATATTTTTTTTGGGATTTACTATTTATAAATTATTACTAAAAAATTAATAAATTAAGTTTTTGGTATTGAGATTTTGGATCCACATATGTTAACTAAGAGGTATTTTGGTACCGAAATTCGTTTCAAATGTCATATTTGAGATAAGATATGGTTTGAAATATGGATACTTTTTGGTTAACTATATCATGAATTTTTTAAATTAAATTAATTAATTAAATTTCTATTTTGGTGAAAATAATTATTTTTTTTATGAAATCCATTTTACAAAAGTAATTTTTTCAAAAGAACTATAAATATTTGTAAAACCAAAACCAAACATATTTTTTTAGGTCATTGAGAACAAAATTTTTTATTTAGAGTTTTTTTTCATTGGGTATATTTTTTGAGATATTTTTTGAGGTCATTTATAGTCAATTATAAATCATTCAAATTTAGTTGATCATTCAATTTTTAAACAATTCATCCTTTTCAATTGAGAGTGGATCCTTTTCTTTAAGTTCATGATTATAATTATTTTTAAGTTATTTGTAAAATAAATTTAGTTCAAAAAATAATATTCGAAGATGATCATGAGAATATTTTAGATCTTCATATCTTAGGTTATTGGAAGAATAAGAGGAAGAAGAGTAATTTGAAGATGAATAATAAGAGTATATTAAGTTTACTTTATTACTAACCTTGACTTTGTCCATGAGACACTTAATTCTTTTTCACCTAAATTTATTGAGAAGAGTGAATCATTACTTTAACTCTAGGTTTAATCCTTGAATCTTTTCTTGATTTTATTAATCTTCTCCTCATTATTCATTTTTATCAATGGGAATTTCATCCTTATGCATCCCTTGTTTTTTTCATTCAAATCACGTAACTTTATGTTCAATTTATTAATCCTCCTTATTGTCATGTTGGTAAATTTTATTTTTTAAAAGATTTTGTTCATGTTTATATATATATGAGACATTTAGTTATCATTATAATTGTTGCAATTAACTTCTTTGAAGGTGATAATATTTTTCTTCATTAATTGTTTGGCTTACTTATTGGCTTGTTACTTCATTATGATCTCATAGGTCATGAGACATCTTATAAGATCCTCAAACGATATGTTTTTTATTTATTTTTATTCTTATATTGTTATCAATTAAGTTTCTCAATTCCTTTGTAAACCCTACAATATTTTCTTGAATAGAGTTTATTTAATAATATTAACATCTAGAGACTTTATACCATTTAATATACTAGTAAATCATGTAAATATATCCTTAATATATTTTTTAGGATACACACTAAAACATTTAAAATATTTCCTATACATATCAAGTATAATATCTTTATATATTTTTACTCCATGATTAACTTTTAATGGTTCTCATATTTCATGAGTAATTTTCCAAGTATATATATGATTAAGTTCATTTTTGTTTACTCCACAATGTAAGGAATTCATTACTTTAACATGTAATTCAAAATAATAAATATCATTAGGTGTCCATTGTTATTATCTTTAACTAGTAGGAATATAAACATGCATAACAATTATCTATTTGGGATAACCAATATATCCAAGAAAGGTTGACATATGAGTCATCCAATAACTATAGTTAGAACCATCAAAATAAGATGCATGAACCCTAAAATTTCTTTCAGGAGAACCACAAGTGTTTGAAAAATATTCCATTTAAAAAGATAAAACCTTTAAATAAATTATGAATTAGAAAACAAAAATTAATTTAAAAATATTAATATTTATAGAAAAATACAAATATTTTTTTTATACTGAATGTAGTTCAGAGATAAAATTAAAAGAGGGTGGAGGGTGAATTTACATTAATAAAAATTTTAAAATGATGATTATATATAAAAACAATTATTATAAAAGAAATATAATTAATCAAAAAACAATCAAAGTAAGAAGATCATAACTAAAATTAAAACATTAAGTTTATTTGAAAATAAATTATAGAATTTAAAGAGGAACACATTGATAAAGGGTTTCTAAAATAGCTCAAGAATGATACCCTATGCCTCCTTCGATCAAGAAGGATTTAGAGGGTCATATTTCTCCCTTAGTTTTAAAAAAACCAAAACCGAAGAAGAAATTAAATAATCCTTAATTTTTAATTAAATACAAGAACCAACAGACGATCCTTGGTTTTCACAGAGAACAATAACCCAAAACCACTAAATTAATAGTGGTGATCACCTAAACAAGAACATGGAGAAGATATAGGTTTTCTTACAAATCCTTTACAAAGAACTTAACTTTATATAGAGGATTTAGAAGAAAATAAATATTAATTGTGGTAGAAAAGTTGAATAAGATCCTTTAATAAATATAAGGGAAACAATTTATTATAAATAAAGAGGAAAATTAAATTAGACTAAATCTATTAATGTCTAGATTTCCATTTGGGAATTTGAAGTAGCATCTATATCTCTTGTAATAGAACATTGTTGATTGATCAAGAATATTTTAGTGTAAATATTATCCATAGATGTTCATAGTTGATATCCAAGCTTCAACAGGGGTATATATATTGCCTTAAATGGTACTAGTAATCTTATAGAATTCTTTTAGATTTATTTAAGTCATAGGAGATTGGATTAAGAATATTTTTACCATAAAGTATAAAGGTTTTTATTTTCTACTTGACCATTTTTCACATCGTAAATGAGGATTTATGGCATGAGTGAAGGTTATGAAATAAAAAAAAATATTACTACTCCTAACGAAATAAAATTTTGATATGAATGAAAATTCTCAGGGAACCTTCACTATATGAATAAGGTTTGATTATGCGAGTTAGTTAATCATGGAATCAAAAATTTCTGAAGCTTCTATATTGAACTTAAAAACTTCTTTGTACTCCTCCTTTTATTCTAAAATATTTGTATCATAATATTTAAATATAGTAACCAAAATGTACTCCAACATAGATTTAAAAACACTATATGTGATTGTTATCATACAAAAAAAATTAAAGTTCAATAATCCCCACTCCATGAAATCTTATAGGGTGGCCACCATCGTTACCATTATTTCTTTCCACTAATCATTTTCACCTCAGTTCTCATTATATTTATCCAAAACAAAGTGTATCTCAATTTATTTAGGGAACTCTTCTTAGGGGCATAAGAATATTTTAGTTTTATGTTTATTGGGTTTTTTTCCATATGATAATCCTTCCTCCCTCCACTTTGATACATCGAAGGTTGTCTTAGGTTAAGAATCTAATGGATTCCTTATATGGGAACCTATGGGGAGATTAAAGTGTGGCTAATATTTTGGTTTAAAATGAGTCTCTGACTAATATTTTAATCTTATTAAATTTTATATAACTGATTAAAGAGATTTTTGATCCATTATAGATAAATTAACTGAAATTTATACTTAACCCAATATGAAATAAATGAATGAATAAATAAAATGAAAATTAAAAAAATAGAATAAAATAAATAATGAACTGATTTTGATAATCCACCCCAATAACGATGCTAAATTGATGAAATCCATATCATCAGGCCCTTTCCAATAATATTTCATCTAAACAAAATCACAGTGTAAATCCTCAAGTAGTTTTATGTATAGATTCACTTTAAAAGTCATTATTAATGTTTTAATCACTTATTATTATTTTGGGTTTTTTAGTATAATTATTAAAAAAAAATTGTTTTTTTAATTTAAAAGATAAATATAAACAAAAGAATGAAATTTAAATATAATGTAATAAAAAGTAATAAATAAAGTGTTTGGCCAAAAATATTTAATCAAAGGGAGATGTTTAATGGACACCATCATTATTTAATAAAAACAATATATTTTATTCAATGGAAAAATTTTATACAATCCCTCTAATCATTATATACCATTTAAAATATTGGTATCTAGAACACTCAAGATCCACTCAAATTTCATTAAATAGTGACTTTCTCCTTAGATAATGAGTTTAGATTATACCTCTTCCCAATGTGTGTTATAACTCAAACTTCTATCCACATCTTGAATGTCATTCAACTCCCACCACATTCAAATAATCCATATAATGAGTGAAACAAAAACGAGTGTTAAAAATGATTTAATGATATATATAAAGGCTATAAATAAAATAATAAATGATCGATGACCATCATATAAATTCCCAAATTATCATTATTTTACTAAGAACTTAAACAAACTAATTTAAATAGGGTAAAGATTAAAACTAAGATACTGCACATCCTTCACCTTAAGATTAGTATTATTATTACTCAATAATCATGGATCAAGAGAGACATGGGGAGGAATAATAACATAAATAACATAGAAAATAAAATGAAAACATGATAGAAATGATGATATATGATAATAACACAAATAAATGGAAGTAGGAATTAGATGAAAAATTAAGCAATTTAACAAAGGTTATTTTAAGGACCTAGAACAATTTTCTAGTAGATCCCTACCCATTTTATAACTATCACTAAATCCCTTATTATCAAATAAAATTGAAAAAACACACTGAGAATAATTTCAGCTTCCCTTCTTTGTTTATGTGGACTACATCTTGGTTTCCGTCCTCTAAAAAAATCATTTTGAGGAGAACTTGGTTTTCTGATTTATATCACATTGGTGTAAGTGGAATCAAAACTGGGTGTGTCACATGGAAATGGATTGAATTAAGGTCAAGTAGATTTATAAAATCTCAATTTTATATAATATTTTATAGGAGGGAATTTGAATTCAGTGGGCCATGGTGTTTTTAGAATTAGGTTAGTAGATTTCTCCATGATGGAGAAATCTTATAGAAACCTTGGTTAATTATGAATTTTTAACACCTTTAAAGAATATATTCAATGAAACATTGAGGTTTAATTTATTACTCATGGATCTCACTAGTAGTAGAAGTTCAAGCACTAATTTTGGTGAAAAGTTAAGGGAGATATAATCAGTTCTTTAGTTGTTGTATCTTATATTTATGAGTATCGATATTGGATACCATGGTAGATATTGAATGGATGATAAGGTATAAACAACTATTTTGTTGTGGGGATCAATATTCTCATATAGTACTTGTGATGATAGAGATGTGTGTGATACTTAGATGATTTTTAGATGCACTTAAGCTAAATTGGTTCTATATTGGGTGTGAATATGCTTAAGAACATGAATGGAATATGGGTAAAGTGGCATGAAACTAAAGAAAATTGTCATCTATATTATAAGGTGTTTAACTTAGAGTGAAATGTGCCTTAGATTAACTAGGTAGTGTGGGTGAGGCCTGAATGAGCTATAAGAACTATGATGAAGTGATTTGGTGCTTTGCTGATGAATGAATGGGGCTACTAGTAGTGGAAAAAATCTACCAGGGTTGCTCAATACTTAGGTCATGGATGTGGGGTACTCAGTTGAGTGGGTATTTGGAATTACATCTTCAGTAAAGATTATAAGTGTTGGGATTCAAAACCATCATTCATTATAAGAAAACCTTTGGAAGCTTTAAACACTACACAATGATTTAGAACTTTTATAACTAGAATTTATTTACCATAAACTGAAAATTCAAATCAAACCTATATCATTGAATTTGGTCAACACCCTCACAAGATCATTTGAAACACAAGACACACATGTAAGTGGTACTTCCCCACATTTATAGTGGGGCCTAACTGGTTAACTAAGTTCCATTTACTTTCAAGATTTGTAGTGGAAAAACTAGTCGCCCTGACCATATCTGATTTCCTATAGAAAATTCTACCTAAACCACTAAATTATGGTGAATGATACAAATATTTCATATATAAAGTTTTTAAAATTTAAATTTACTATTATTAAACCATATAGAAAACCCTATATAGTATAACTACTGTATATCCATTACCTGGGAATAGAAATTTTCTCCTAGTTTTAGAACATGTCCTTTTAGACTATCCTATCTTCATCTGGTCACCAAATTCTGTTAAACTCAATCAGTATAATTCCAAAGTTCTAATGTCGTTTCTTTTAGATTTAGAGAACTTTAACACAAAAAAAATTCCAATTTACAAAAAATATCCCACTTGAAGTATTACTTCAAGGATTCAAACTTTTTTTTTGAAACTTAGTAAATTTTTTATCATTCCAACTTTGATAGAATTAATCGATGTATCTATTCCTACTTCTAATCACTCAAGTCCCTCTAATGCATAGTGATGCCTCAGACATTCCCAAAATAAGACCTTGGTAGAAATTTCAATCAAATTATGATTTGTTTTGATCTTACATAACTCCAACACCCCATACTCTTGTATCTTATGGATGAAATGATAATTTATATACATCTTATTCTTCCATGATTAAAACAATGAATTATTATCTAAATTAATTTTTCTATAAAAATAACAATATGGAAACCCAATTTTATGACTCTTTCCAAGTTCATATAACAATCAATTTAACTAGATAAATTCCTTAACCACTTCTGTGAAAACTGCATAATCTGTTTCCATTATTGATAGTTTTATAATTGGATACAACCTTGAAATGAATTTTAAGGTTTTACCTTTGATGGTATAAAAAAATCATATGGTACACATTTATTCATCCATATATTATCTAAATTATGAATCAAAATAACCATACAATTGATCATCTATTATAAAAAATAGAGTCACATCTTCTGAAATATTGAGATATTAGAGAACCCCCTTCATAACTTCTTAGTGATACTTTACCAGATTATACATAAACTAGCTGAAAAGTCTCACTATATGTGTAATGTTTAGCCTTGTACAAACCATGGAATACATCAAACTACTAATTGATTATGAAAATGGAACTATCAACATGTACTTAGAATCATCTTTTGTTTTTTGGTTCTTTCTATTTGGATAACATGAAGTTTATGACCAATGGAGTTTATATAGGTTTACATATAGTCATTATGAAACTTTTGATGGCCTTTCGGTTTTATTTCTTCTAATAAAAAATAAATGTTTTGATATTCCTTTCTCTTATTATTTTTTTCTTGTCTTCCCCAAGATCCTTTATCTTTAACCTTAGAGAAAAATTAACTTTCACATCCTAGATCCATTTCATGTTTAGAACTCTTAAGTGCATACCATCCATATACAAGATAATAACAAGGAAGATCGATCTGCAGTAAAAGTATGGATGCGTGAAAAGGCATAGAGAAAGAATTCTTCCTTGAATATACATGTGAGACTGAAGAACACACGACAAAGTGGAAAAGGGGAATTTTGCAGGATCTAAAGAAAACTCTTATGCACGTGATCCAACACTACTGAAGAACATACGAAGAACACTGGAAATCAGAGAACACACTTAATTGTGAAGAACATCAAGCTGAATCACGATACTCTATTTTTAACAACAAAAAAACATAAGGACTTAAGAGAATCTTTACTAAATCCAAAGAGTCCAGAGCTACACTAACAATCACTAGAGCTTTCTAAACTCTGATACATTTTCTCTTAGTGATTATTTTACTTAAATTTTTGAGCAGTGTGTGTACTCTGTTCATCATACTAACACACTGACTCATGTGCTGAACTGGAGGATATCAAAATCCTCAAACCAAAATTTTTTACTCTTGTTTACCCACGAAAACTATGGAATAGGTCCCTGTGTGCCCTGTTCATTGTATTTTTTTCCCACAAAGAACTGCGGTAGAGGTCCCTGTGTGGCATGGACAGTCGTTCACTATTGTTAACCCCGATCCAGGGTGTGGATCAATTTATATAAATTGTTGAGAGGACCAAGTCTCGGCTTGAGAATGAACCTCTTAGTTAACTCTGCTATGCATTCTAATATTAAGTCTATAAGTAAACTATATATTTACTTCGCTGATATTACTTTGAAATAAAAAACTATTTTAAAGCTACTTTGATAGTTTAATTAGAAAGTGTTTATACTTATTGTAAATCAGTATTTCAGTTTCAAAAGTTAATTTAATCTTCAGATTAAGTTAACTGAGACCTAATCAATCTTTGAGAAACTGATTGAACCTTTACACTCTGTATAGATTCACTACAGTTTAACTTTGTTTTTAAATTGGGGAATTTTAAGAGAAATATTTTTAACAGAAATTTTAATTGGAACTCAATTCATCGCCCTCTTGAGTATCCAATCCAACCAACATTTGGTATCAGAGGTTGTGTTTTTGTTAAAGGATTTTTGAAATCCTCTATTTTTCAACTGTGATTTTAGTTTCATATTTAAAGATCTTAAATTTCTGTTAGTTCTAAATTTTATCTCTTTAAATTTTATTTTATAAAATCTAGTTATGGATAATAGACTAGAGGGTGCTTCTACTAACAGGCCGCCTTTATTTAATGTTACGAACTATGTTCAGTGGAAACTTAAAATGAAAATACATTTAGAGAGTATGGGTTTTGATATCTGGACTGCTATAGAGTCTCAATAAAAAATTCCAGAAACTGAACGAACAACTTGGGATGAACCTACAAATACTACTTACAATAATAATTGTAAAGCTGTGAATGCCCTGTACTGTGCTTTAGGAGATGAGGAATTTAACAGAATATCTGCTTGAAAAACTTCTTATGAAATTTGGGATACTTTAGGTGTTTCTCATGAAGGAACAACTAATGTTAAAGAAATGTCATTGAATACTTATACTATTAAATGTGATAATTTTAAAATGAAAACTGATGAACCCATTTCTGATATGTATCTTAGGTTCAATGAGATAGTCAATACAATGAATTCACTTGGTAAAGATGTTCTAGCAAAGGAACAAATCATGAGAATCTTGAGATGTCTACCAGACCAATGGAGAGGCTCATCTATTTCAATCAGAGAATCATGTGACATTGGAGCTCTGCCTATCAAAAAACTTATTGGAAAACTAATGATGTACGAGGAAGAACTCAAGGTAAATAAAGAGGAAGATGATGAACCAAAAAGGAAATCAGTGGCTTTCAATACTACTACTTCAAAGAGAAAGGAAAAAGAAAAAGCTCAAATACAAACTGACAGAACAACAAGTGAAAGTTCAGACATTGATAGTGATGTTGAAATAGCTCAGATAGCCAGGAGGTTTAAGAAAATTTATAGTAAGAAGAAATTTTTCAGAAAATCAAATTACAAAGGAAAGTATGACAATAAGGGACATTGGAAGAAGGACTGAAAAAATCTAGATAGAAGTGATGGTATAAAAAAATCACATGGTACACATTTATTCATATAACAATCACTTTAACTAGATAGATTCCTTACCCACTTCTGTGAAAACTGTATAATCTCTTTCCATTATAGATAGTTTTATAATTGGATACAAACTTGAAATGAAATTTAAGGTTTTCCCTTTAATTATATAAAAAATCATATGGTACACATTTATTCATCCATATATTATCTAAATTATGCATCAAAATAACCATAAAATTGATCATCTATTATAAAAAATAGAGCTACATCTTATGAAATATTTAGATATTAGAGAACCCCCTTCATAACTTCTTAGTGATACTTTACCAGATTATACATAAACTAGCTGAAAAGTCTCACTGTATGTGTAATGTTTAGCCTTGTACAAACCATGGAATACATCAAACTACTAACTGATAATGAAAATGGAACTATCAACATGTACTTAGAATCATCTTTTGTTTTTTGGTTCTTTCTATTTGCACAACATAAAGTTTCTGACCAATGGGGTTTATATAGGTTTACATCTAGTAATTATGAAACTTTTGATGGCCTTCTAGTTTTATTTCTTCTAATAAAAAATAAATGTTTTGATATTCCTTTCTCTTATTATTTTTTTCTTGTATTCCCAAGATCCTTTATCTTTAACCTTCGAGAAAAACCAACTTTCACCTCTTAGATCCATTTCATGTTTAGAACTCTTAAGTGCATACCATACATATACAAGATAATAATAATATAACTCCAATCCTTTCACACTATATGATAGAAAAATATGTTAAATTTTCTCTAGATGAACCCCTTATTATCTATAAAGGAATCTTACTACTAATTCCATTTAATTATTTTTTACTTCAAATAATAAAGTCTAATTATTAGTTTACGCACTAGGATATCATTTAATTTTCCATAAAAACCTATGGCTACTCCATAAATATTTCTTCCTCTAAATATCAATGAAGGAATTCTACCTTCACATGTATATTTTCAAGATGTAACATCACTGAAGAAACCAAAATAAACACTATTTTTATTGTTGTTTATTTGACAATAGATGAAAAAATGTCATATAAATCAACTCCATCCTTATTATAAAACCATTTTACAACCAGCATGCCCTTAAACCTCTTTCTATCATCTAATTCATTATTCAAATTAAATAATATTTTTTATATAATGCGTTATTATACTATAGTAACTTTTATCTCATAGGTTTGGTTTTCATGTAACAAATACATTTAATCTTTTATGGTTAACTCCCACTTTTTGAAATCGTTGAGACTCACTAGTTCTTCTAGGAATATGTGTATTCTTCTATCTATAGGAAGAAAATAGTACGTACTAGTCAGAAAGCTTTCAATAGACCATATGATCTTGGTAGATGTTCAAATATTAACATGTGATTCCACTATTTTTCAAACCACTAATTCTATAATTTCACCTTTTGAAGATCTGTCCCAAGATTCTATATTTCCCAAGATTCTCTATACTTCAACCAACCTTAATGATTCCTCTTTACTTTCCATACTCCCTAAAATTTCTATAACTTCCATTCTAATCAACTTAGATACAGTTAATTTATTATTTATTCTAAACTCTATTTTCCACCTTGTTATTGTCTTTCCATAAGAACTTCTCACTCAAGATAACATTTTGTCTTCTGATGATCATATTAAAATACTTATCCAAATACTAAAACTAAAAATTTTTATTACTATTATGTAACGCCCCGACCCCAGCTACCCAGAGTCGGTGCATTACTTCGTAACATTGGCATGATCACAAAAGATCAAGTCTCGAAAGACCGATTAGTTTAGTAGCCTCGGAAACACTAGAACCATTCATAAGTCTTACATTACATCATAAAGTGAAAAACTAATAACAAAGTCTTCATAGTCCACACTCATATCCTCTTCTGACTATCCCTGCAGGTCATTCATAAAATACTTCTTCACATCCTGGAAAATATTAAAACATTGAAAGGGGTGAGCTCAGATGCTCAGTAAGGATAACAATATTGCAGAAGCTTTCATAAAAAAACATAATCATTTAAGGCAATGTATAACTAAAACAAAAGCCTTATTGAACTTGAACATCAGCATAATATGGCAAAAGTAAAATAAAATAATTCCATTCACTTCTTCACATGGATATTCTACTGGTCGAATAATCACATGCAATATCAATAACCACTTTCATAATGATGGAATGCATAATTCCAGACTATCATAGCCACGTAGTCAAGGCCTCGTGCCAAGACCACAAATAAGATTTTGTCAAGGCCTCGTGCCAAGACACTAGTTTGTCTCATGATAACTGCCGATGCATCGAGGAGCTATAGCGGGCTCCACCCGTCACTTATTAAGTCCAATGCATTCCTCATATGAATAGGTTTAAACATATCATAAACCATAACATAATCGTATCACATAAAACATGAATAAAGGAAACATAACATTTCCACATTTCAATCACAAGATATCAATACAACACATTGATATAATAAAAATGCTTTCAAAACCATTTTCAATACCAAAATAAAAAAAAGTTAAAACTGTGTATTTATTTTTCATTAAAAAAAATGATGGCTTGTAGAGGAAGCCGAAACTCAAATAATGGTCATGGCGGCGGAGAAGTCGTTGTCACCGCATAAGTACGGAAATAAAAACATTCCCTTTTGTCGTTTAGCAAAACGCTTCGTAAAAAAAATATTCCTTTTGAATAAACATAAAAGTCAAAGGGGTTTATACACCGTATAAAAGAAAGTTGTGTATAAAACCAAATATGCCTCAATGAAGGGGGATTGAGACAAAGTCCTTAAAAAGATCAGTTTTTTTTAAATAAAGTACATCTATAATGTGTATTCACTATAAGTACACATAAATAAAGTAAAAATACAACTTAGGACATAATAATATCGTGACATAATTTGAAAGTAGGAGATTAACCCAAAGAATGGAAGTTGGGTTAAGAAATTCCCTTACCTCGTGTCTGACTTGACTCAACCGTTCTTTAACCTCCTGAATAATAAACTAGAGTTAATATATACCTTATTAAGAACCATTTTCAATTTCATTATCCTTATTATATCACTTATTACAATGATATGAACATTATGTAATTATTTAAGTTAATAACGGTCGTTTTGTCGATCTTTGGTACTTGAGTCAACAATAAGCTTCTTATAATTACAAGTTGTTTATGTGGTGAAATATCCATTATATCCAGAATTATATTCATTATTTAGATGTCATATATATCTTATATATCCAGTATATACATTCATTTATAATATTACGTAACATTTAGAGGTAAGAAATGAAATGCACCGTTCATGGAGACGGTAAGCCGTACGTACGCATGAACGCTACTTTCATTTCAATTTCATATTTAATAGAACTAAATCATAATGATATAAATGTATAATATAATTCCAGTATAATATAGTGTATAATACCATTTACTCCATCCTTTATACATCCCACATATGGCATTAACGATTCAAATCACTTTGAGGGGGCGGTAGTCCGCACTTCCTAAAATGAAATTATCGCGTTTTACCCATAATGGAAATCATAAAGTATTCCATAAATGAGAAATACAGAAGCATAATTAAAACATAAACATATTATATATCATATATAAAAATAGTGACATCATAATGGCCACCTTTGAAGGTGTTATATGAGTGTTGAACAATCATCGTTTCGTGAGGCAGAAATTCGCCATCCACAGAAACTGTATGTTCTTTAACCATTAGATGTAGGTGTGTGTAAGTGTAGATCGAATCCTTCTTATAAAAACATCCTAGTATATTTAGGATACTGGTGTTGTTACAAAAGAAATGAATAAAAAGAGTTTAGGGGGTTGGAGAAGAAAAATAAAACAAAACAACATTAGAAAAGACATTACCTCAAAATCGGGTAACTCTTTTTGATTTGAGCCAAAGGCTTCCTTGGGAAGAGTTCTGCCCAAATTGAGGCTTCTAGGAGTAAGGGAGGAATGTTGGGAGAGTATTTGGGAAGAGGTTGGCCGAGCGAAATGGCTTGAAAGTGTAAATGAGGTGGGAGAGGTGGGGGCCTTTTATAAGTGGAGAGGAGGGGCACTTTTGGAAAGATTGAAATGTTACATTATTTCACAATGCTTTTCGGATTCTAAAGGTCCCAAACTTATATAATTCGAGGCTAAGGTGATAAGGTTTCGAAATATCCTCATCCAATAGGCTTTGGACAAGTGTAAGCCTTGGATTTTTCTTTATCTTCTCATTTTATTTAAATCGTTAAATAATGAGGTCATCGCTGCATCATAATGATGTCATAAATAATTTAATTTATTTAATGTCTAAAAATTATAAAAAAACTACTATGAGGTAGTAAATCTTTTTAGATTTATAATGAATATTTATAATCAAAATTCGTACTTGTGTAAACCCACGTAAAAATTGTTTTAGTAAAACATTTTATGTTTGTGTCATTTTTTACTTTAACATTAAATAAAAGGTGTTTATGTCATTTTCTAACTAAAGTGGCTACATGGGGTCCCCAAGTTGACCCATGGGTTGTCTTGGTCGGCCATGACTCATCCAATAGGAGTAGGACAAGTTTCATGCTCATCTCATATTATAAAAATATTATTTGTACCTTAAACTACACTAATTACCTCTAATCACGATTAAGAACTTAAAAGTTACTATTCAACAAAAAATTATTTTAATCTCATTGAACCACATTTTACTTCTTAATGACAACCATGTATGTCGGATTTTTTAAAATCAAATAACAGAAGTGGTAATATTTCATTTAAACGAAAAATCAGTTATTTAACTACCACTTAGTTGTTTCACTATTCATCAAAAATTGAAGTTTTTCAGAACAATGCCAAAATTTCACCCTAAGCTATAATTGATATTCCAAATTCAAAAATGATGTCTATTTTAAAAAATTCCAAACATATAAGTTGAATTAATTAATTTTATAATTAATTCCCGCTGTCACAACAAATAGCGTGTTTTTAAGAAACAATTTATATCAAAAGATTGACAATTGTTTATATCCAATTACAATGTCAAATTAATTCTAATGATCACCATTGGATAAAATGGTAAAAATATATTCCAATTATACTTTAAAACCACTAAATAGTATAATTTATCACTATTAATTATTTTTATTAAAAAAGTTGTTTTTAAGTATTTTTCACTATTCATAAAAAATTAGAAGTTCTCAGAAAAATACCAAAAATTCAACATAGGCTAATTTCGATATTCCGAATCCAAAAATGAATTCCATTTTGAAATATAAAATTTCTATAATTTTAAAAAGTGGTTATTACTATTCATAACGGCTACTTTGATTAGTCGCGGTGTTTTAGAACTCGAAGTTGCGTACAATGCAAGCCATTGCATTATTGAATGAGAAGCGTATCGTGGAAGCTCGGGGTGTTACATTCTCCCCTCCTTCAATAAATTTCGTCCTCGCAATTTGAAATTTTTCTTTGATAATAAAAGGTTGAAAATAGAAAATACCTTTGTGGAAAACCCACATCGGAAATAAGGTTAATAAATATATAACATTAAAAGAAAGCAGGATAAGTACAAAGGTCACCCGATATAGCCCATTCTAGGATTCTATGAAAATATGGATATGGAAGAAAAACAAACCATCAAGGTCTGATGGAGAGTTGTAGAAAACAGGATTAGGAGAAAGTTTAACCATAAGAAAATCACAAACTTGTGATTGGTTAAACGGTCATTGAATCCCCAGTTGGAAAAGTTAACCGACAAAATTTTTGTTTTAAGTTACCTTTTATAATGCTGAGGAATTTATTTAGGAGATTTAATAAGAACGTAAGGGAATATACATACTTGTTATGTATACTTTCATTCGTTAATAAATTTTTACCACAAACCCAACTTTTACTCCAAATGGTAACGGAACTCAAAAATATTCTATTTATCCTAATTGTATAAGGTTCCAAATGTTAACACATACCATTTAGATTAGTAAAACGATTTTGTAATAACCAGGGACTTCCTGTAGGCTAGTGGTAGGAAATAAAGGCTTGTCGCACTATGGTTGTGGGTTTGATTCCTGCAGCTTTGTCCGACGCGACGGGTTATTCCCCACCCTACAGGTTGTCCTTTTCCTAAAAATATAGTACTATACTATTCCAAAAATAATCTTCATAAATGTTTTAACCTTAAACAATACTATCCAAAGTTCAACTTAATCCACTCCAACCTTTATAGTTATCCAAAATACCTTCATCCAGACTTTCTCTAAAAGGTCTCTTAATTCCAAAATCAATTTATCATATTCCCCAAACAAAGTAAAGTTTCTCTTATTGTCACATACTAAAAATATAATTAACTTCATCATATTAAAACCTTACTGAAATCAACAAGTACTGCAGTACAATCCATATATATATATCACATTATTCTTATAACCAGAATATAATCCTTGAGTCCAAAAGCACTAATACATTAATTATTCCGCTTCAACTGTAGTCACAGCATAAGATTGGGCTTGATCCCTTGGCCTTTTCTGAGGTAAGTTTCCTTGACTCTTAGGACATTCATTTGCATAATGCCCTGTTTCCCTACAATTGTAGCATTCAACTTTGACAGCCTCTTTCTTTCCCTTGCAATCACGAGCCTGGTGACCCTTTTCTCCACATTTATAACAAACTCCCATTCCTTTTAGGCAAGTACCAGGGTGATTCTTCCCACAATTATCACATAATGGAAAATCCATCTTTCCCTTTTTCCCTTTATCTGTCTCTTGTTCCACCGTTCTCTTCTTCTCTTTCTTTACTTTGTTGTCATAAGACATAGAGAATTCCTTTTCTGTCTTGATAGCACACGAGACAATATCTTCGTATGATGAGAAGGATTGTGATACTAAAGCTCGACGGAGAAATGGTTTTAACCCATCAAATAAACGATCAATCTTACTCCTTGGGTTACGTATATAATCGGCAGCATGCCTCACTAACCTTTTAAAGTTAGCCTCATACTTTGCGACATTCTCATCCTCCTTCTGCCTCAAACTCAGAAATTGCCTTTCCATATCTGCTCGATGGTCACGAGGAAAATATTTTTCTAAGAAAAGCTCTTTGAACTCCCTCCATTCCATATTCGATACGTCATCATCTTCCTTTGTGTTTTGAATCAGCGACCACCACTGATCAACATCTCCAGTGAGGTGGTAAACTGCCATGACAACCTTCTCCCTTTCACTACTCCCCAAGGCATGGAATATTTTCTCTAAGGAATTTATCCATTGCTCAGCTACTGTAGTATTTGTACTCCCATTGAAGGTTGGTGGTTTTTGCCTCATGAAACGGTCTAGCATTGATCCTCCACGTTGCGGATCAGGGTGCTCCATACGAGTAAGGTTATTATTCATAACCTGCGTGAGTTGTCCCAGTACGGTGAGAAGCTGATCAGCACCAGTTGTATCTCCAGATCCACAATAATTATCTTGAGTAGGAGGGAAATCCCTACACGGAGTTCGTGCATTGATACGGTTTCCATTCCTTCCACTAGGCGCCATTTCTAAACAATGGCATAAACTAGATTAGTTTATGAATCAAAATACATAATTCCATACTTGTTAAACACTTTACATAAATTGAACTATTTATGGATATAATCCATAATCATAAAAAGAAATGTTTTCTTTGAGGTAGTATGTACTCATAACCCTTGATAGTGGTTTGTAAATAAAATGAGAATTATCCTAAGCATATCCCCCGGGAGTGTCGTAACCAAGAGTGCAACAAGGCCCGTTGTCGTGCACCAGTTCCCGTTCGAGTCTAGCTCAAAGCGGTGTTTTCAGGTTTTACCCCTAGGTACATCTGTGCCAGAGCCGCCTCTACCTGCTCGTATCCAGACAGGGATGTATTGATCAGAAAACTCACAAAATCTCTACAATACCAAAATTTTAATAAGTTCTTCTATACTAATCCTCAAAGTTCATCTTAGGTCTATGTGCTCTAATCAGAGTTTATCTAAATCTAGCTTCCAAGGTTAGTACTAAACTGCCTCTGATACCAACTGTAACACCCCGACCCCAGCTACCCAGAGTCGGTGCATTACTTCGTAACATTGGTATGATCACAAAAGATCAAGTCTCGAAAGACCGATTAGTTTAGTAGCCTTGGAAACACTAGATACATTCATAAGTCTTACATTACATCATAAAGTGAAAAACTAATAACAAAGTCTTCATAGTCCACACTCATATCCTCTTCTGACTATCCCTGTAGGTCATTCATAAAATACTTCTTCACATCCTGGAAAATATTAAAACATTGAAAGGGGTGAGCTCAGATGCTCAGTAAGGATAACAATATTGCGGAAGCTTTCATAAAAAAACATAAGAATTTAAGGCAATGTATAACTCAAACAAAAGCCTTATTGAACTTGAACTTCAGCATAATATGGAAAAAGTAAAATAAAATAATGCCATTCACTTCTTCACATGGATATTCTACTGGTCGAATAATCACATGCAATATCAATAACCACTTTCATAATGATGGAATGCATAATGCCAGACTATCATAACCACGTAGTCAAGGCCTCATGCCAAGACCACAAATAAGATTTTGTCAAGGCCTTGTGCCAAGACACTAGTTTGTCTCATGAGACCTGCCGATGCATCGAGGAGCTATAGTGGGCTCCACCCGTCACTTATTAAGTCCAATGCATTCCTCATATGAATAGGTTTAAACATATCATAAACCATAACATAATCGTATCACATAAAACATGTATAAAGGAAACATAACATTTCCACATTTCAATCACAAGATATCAATACAACACATTGATATAATAAAAATGCTTTCAAAACCATTTTCAATACCAAAATAAAAGAAAGTTAAAACTATGTATTTATTTTTCATTAAAAAAATGATGGCTTGTAGAGGAAGACGAAACTCAAATAATGGTCATGGCGGCGGAGAAGTAGTTGTCGCCGCATAAGTACGGAAAGAAAAACATTCCCTTTTGTCGTTTATCAAAACGCTTCGTATAAAAAAGATTCCTTTTGAATAAACATAAAAGTCAAAGGGGTTTATACACCGTATAAAAGAAAGTTGTGTATAAAACCAAATATGCCTCAATGAAGGGGGATTGAGACGAAGTCCTTAAAAAGATCAGTTTTTTTTAAATAAAGTACATCTATAATGTGTATTCACTATAAGTACACATAAATAAAGTAAAAATACAACTTAGGACATAATAATATCATGACATAATTTGAAAGTAGGAGATTAACCCAAAGAATGGAAGTTGGGTTAAGAAATTCCCTTACCTCGTGTCTGACTTGACTCAACCGTTCTTTAACCTCCTGAATAATAAACTAGAGTTAATATATACCTTATTAAGAACCATTTTAAATTTCATTATCCTTATTATATCACTTATTACAATGATATGAACATTATGTAATTATTTAAGTTAATAACGGTCGTTTTGTCGATCTTTGGTACTTGAGTCAACAATAAGCTTCTTATAATTACAAGTTGTTTATGTGGTGAAATATCCATTATATCCAGAATTATATTCATGATTTAGATGTCATATATATCTTATATATCCAGTATATACATTCATTTATAATATTACGTAACATTTAGAGGTAAGAAATGAAATGCACCGTTCATGGAGACGGTAAGCCGTACGTACGCATGAACACTACTTTCATTTCAATTTCATATTTAATGGAACTAAATCATAATGATATAAATTTATAATATAATTACAGTATAATATAGTGTATAATACCATTTACTCCATCCTTTATACATCCCACATATGGCATTAACGATTCAAATCACTTTGAGGGGGCGGTAGTCCGCACTTCCTAAAATGAAATTATCGCGTTTTACCCATAATGGAAATCATAAAGTATGCCATAAATGAGAAATACAGAAGCATAATTAAAACATAAACATATTATATATCATATATAAAAACAGTGACATCATAATGGCCACCTTTGAAGGTGTTATATGAGTGTTGAACAATCATCGTTTCGTGAGGCAGAAATTCTCCATCCACAGAAACTGTATGTTCTTTAACCATTAGATGTAGGTGTGTGTAAGTGTAGCTCGAATCCTTCTTATAAAAACATCCTAGTATATTTAGGATACTGGTGTTGTTACAAAAGAAATGAATAAAAAGAGTTTAGGGGGTTGGAGAAGAAAAATAAATCAAAACAACATTAGAAAAGACATTACCTCAAAATCGGGTAACTCTTTTTGATTTGAGCCAAAGGCTTCCTTGGGAAGAGTTCTGCCCATAGTGAGGCTTCTAGGAGTAAGGGAGGAATGTTGGGAGAGTATTTGGGCAGAGGTTGGCCGAGCCAAATGGCTTGAAAGTGTAAATGAGGTGGGAGAGGTGGGGGCCTTTTATAAGTGGAGAGGAGGGGCACTTTTGGAAAGATTGAAATGTTACATTATTTCACAATTATTTTCAGATTCTAAAGGTCCCAAAATTATATAATTTGAGGCTAAGGTGATAAGGTTTCGAAATCTCCTCATCCAATAGGCTTTGGACAAGTGTAAGCCTTGGATTTTGCTTTATCTTCTCATTTTATTTAAATCGTTAAATAATGAGGTCATCGCTGCATCATAATGATGTCATAAATAATTTAATTTATTTAATGTCTAAAAATTATAAAAAAACTACTATGATGTAGGAAATCTTTTTAGATTTCTAATTAATATTTATAATCAAACTTTAGACTTGTGTAAACCCACGTAAAAATTGTTTTAGTAAAACATTTTATGTTTGTGTCATTTTTTACTTTAACATTAAATAAAAGGTGTTTATGTCATTTTCTAACTAAAGTGCCTCCATGGGGTCCCCAAGTTGACCCATGGGTTGTCTTGGTCGGCCATGACTCATCCAATAGGAGTAGGACAAGTGTCATTCTCATCTCATATTATAAAAACATTATTTGTACCTTAAACTACACTAATTACCTCTAATCGCGATTAAGAACTTAAAAGTTACTATTCAACAAAAAATTATTTTAATCTCATTGAACCACATTTTACTTCTTAATGACAACCATGTATGTCGGATTTTTGAAAATCAAATCACAGAAGTGGTAATATTTCATTTAAACGAAAAATCAGTTATTTAACTACCACTTAGTGGTTTCACTATTCATCAAAAATTGAAGTTTTTCAGAACAATGCCAAAATTTCACCCTAAGCTATAATTGATATTCCAAATTCAAAAATGATGTCTATTTTACAAAATTCCAAACATATAAGTTGCATTAATTAATTTTATAATTAATTCCCGCTGTCACAACAAATAGCGTGTTTTTAAGAAACAATTTATATCAAAAGATTGGCAATTGTTTATGTCCAATTTCAATGTCAAATTAATTCTAATGACCACCATTGGATAAAATGGTAAAAATATATTCCAATTATACTTTAAAACCACTAAATAGTATAATTTATCACTATTAATTATTTTTATTAAAAAAGTTGTTTTTAAGTATTTTTCACTATTCATAAAAAATTAGAAGTTCTCAGAAAAATACAAAAAATTCAACATAGGCTAATTTCTATATTCCTAATCCAAAAATGAAGTCCATTTTGAAATATAAAATTTCTATAATTTTAAAAAGTGGTTATTACTATTCATAACAGCTACTTTGATTAGTCGCGGTGTTTTAGAACTCGAAGTTGCGTACAATGCAAGCCATTGCATTATTGAATGAGAAGCGTATCGTGGAAGCTCGGGGTGTTACAATTACCAATAAATAAACATGCTCGGGTATTTTCTTTGAGTTTTCACTAGGAATAGTCATTAATACAGACCAAGGTGAGACTCCCAATAACTCTAATAATCTTATGTTTAAAATTATACCTTTAACATAACCCTCCCCCATGATATCAAGAGAATCATCATTGTTTAGATATAACATGTGGAACAATTTTGACATATAATTCACCATGCATTCCTTCTTGACTATATAAATATATGAAACTCTATAATCAATAATCCATGATTCTAATAGAATATTAATACTCATTAGTAAATTGTTATCACCTTTATCTACAATTTTTTAGAATATGAACTTATGGAAGCTCCCCTTCCATAATTTACCCTATGATCCTTACAATATTTCTTCATATTCCCCTTCTTCCTATAGTTCCAACATACAAGTTTGAACCCCACAGATTTTTTCTGACTTCTCTCCCTTGATCAATATTTAGATTCCATTTTAAATTTTATTTGAATAAAACATACTATACCTTAATAATTGAGTGTTATTCTAGAAGGTTTTTGTACTTCATTTGGAATAAAATCATTATTTATAATTAGATCACCAATTCCTCAAAAACTATCCTAGTCTTTATTTTTGAATTTCTTATGGTAGCCATAATCACATCTTGTGATTTTGATAGTGTTGAAATCAATAATAAACCCCAAAAATCTTCCCAAAACATCACTTTAACCAATTTAAGGTGACTCAACATTATGTTAATGTCATTTACATGATTATATTTTCATATTTCTTATGACATTATAATGGACAATAAACTTTTCATCATGAATAATTTGTTTATCATTGTTAGATTTTCATACATGTTTTCCAGATCCTTCTTCATCTCCAATATGGTCTTCACCTCCCTGATGATATAAGTAATATTATCTACTAGTGAAATATATATCAACCCAAGATCTATTCTATCAATCATTTCCCACTCCTTTCAATGGAACCTCAAGGAATTTCTAAATAACCCTATATCTGCATCCTCTATAAACTGATGCCCATACCATCAAAATTTTCTATTTGGATCTTTCCTTCTTCAGATTTCATTACTTAAAAAATAATTTATTCCCACTAAATTTAAAAATGATATAGATAAAAATGTTACCTAATGAGTTCACTGTTGAGTGTGAAAATCCTTTTTGAACAACAAGATATGATACCACTTGTTAGGATTTAGAACCACCAATCATCAGAAGAAAACCTCTGTAAATTTTATGATCAAAAGAATCCCATAACCCAATATACTATAAATGAGAATTAAAATTACACCTCAGTCACTACAGTAAATAAAACCCCCCACACACTCTAGTAAAACATAACTCTCCGAAACAAACACTCAAATGAAAAAAAAACCAAACAAGGAATGACAATAATAAATTTTACATGAATCATACTTTATTCCTAAAACCATTGTAGAACAATAATGCTACCTTTTATTTTTTGGTAGAATAAAATATCAAAATCCTTATTAGTAAAGTCAGATGATATTAGATTATAGTAAGTTTTAAACTTAACTTCAAGTCTCACTAAAAGTGACACATACAAGTGGTCCCATACCAACTTTATAGTAGAGCCTATATATTCAACTAATTTTACCACATTTCATGATTTATGGGGAACCCATGGTTAGTTTCCACCACATATTATTCTCTATAGACAATAAATACTTAACCACTAACTTCTAGTGATGAACTATGCAAGTCATTCATACAGAAACATTGAAAAAACCCCAGTAACTGGGATGCAACCACAAAGCACACCCTACATTTAATGAAGTACATATATCCCTCATACATATATGGAATTGTTATATTATTTCTATAAAATATCATTATATACCAGACAACCTCATATATATCACTTGCTTCTTTAAACCTCAACGAGTCTGAGTTATGAGATCTAATGTTTATCCTTATAGGCCCAAAAACCTGAACATGAAAGAAGACTAGACATGTAATAATAATTATATTAGGTAGTAATGTCCCGGGATTAAAGATAAAACTTGGTCTTGTAGTGAAGGACATGGGTTTATTAGGTGTCAAGTAGGATTCAAGTGTGTTGGGTGGCCTTGTTGTTCTGATTTATAGGCTAACTATTTATAAAAAAAGATCCCAAAAAATGAAATATTCATGAAATATTCATCATAATTAAATCTGAAAATCAATATAATTTTTTTCTATTAAATACCATGAAATAAAAATAAAATTAGAAATTTCTTATTTTTGACCCTAAATATTGAAAATATCATAATTTCCCTTTTAAAATTAATTATAAAGGGTACTTTATTATCAAACTATAATAAAATATATATGAAAAAAATCTCTCTAACATATACTATAAAATAAACACACACACACATATTATATTATCTTAGTAGTACATTAGTGGTGGCCTACTGATTCTTTTACTCACACCCTTCATTTGGACCTTGATGGATGTATAAATTTAATATTTTGTGATATAGGTAAGGTAGAGGTCTATATAAATATATTTTATCAAGAGTATATTGAATAGGATTAAAATATAGCATGGATAAAGTACTAAGACATTTTTATAATGATTACTTTATTATTTTATTTTATTTTCACATGTCATGTATACGATCAGCCTACTGTAAAATCTTGATGTATCTCCTGTATGACATGAAATAAATTTCCTTTTGTTATAGCATGATTATATGATATTAATATGGTTTCCTTCCACTATGATCCTATATTTCACTATGATGATATATGTTATGGTTCTTTTATTGTTTATTTTTATTGATGGTAATCTGATTGAGGAAATAGTCTCCCTATGATATGGATCAAACCCTCATCGCTAGGCAACAACCTCTTTTGTATTAGAAGGCATCTTGAGGTATTGTGTAATTATAGTTTAGGATAAGGGATTTGTAAACAGATACGTTATTTTATATAATGGTATCAAAAACTTTTTTGTGTTTTTATTGACGCAGAGATTGATATATGAAGATATATTGATTAAAACATGGAATAAAAGCCTTGGTTTATGCTTATAAAACACATGTAAGGTGAAAGTAAAATTTACCTAAGATTGGTGTGGTGATTATTGGTATTCTTATTTTAGATGAGTTGTTATTAATAAGGTGTTATGTTATAATTTATTTATTTCCTCTGATTATAGTAAGGAAATAGGGAAAGCATTCATATATCATACATTATATATAGGTCCATATGACTTGTTCCTGATTGAGAGTGAGTGGAAAATAAATGCAAAAATTGGATTTGGTTGATTAAAATTGTAATAATAATAAATTTTATGTTTTTCTGAATAACTTATTGGTGTCACATTAATCAAATTCAATCATTGGCGATGATTTTTTCTTCATGATTACTACTTGATTATGATATTGAAAAAAAATGTATATGTTTCATGGAAAATATCCCTAGAGTGGGTGGTATGAAAATGGGGATTCCCTAATGTTGAGATGAACCTTGATATGGGTTCATTGGTATGTGATTACTTGGTCTGGAGGATTGTCATGAAGTGGTAGTTTTGTATCATTTGGTCAATCAGGGCATGGTGGTGAAAAAGGTTCTCTGTGAAATCTATAGAAACAAGGGATGATTCACTAGAGGATTTAGATATTCATAGGACATGTCTATGGTAAAGTATTTGGACACCTTTTTTTTGGAATAGTAGATACCAAATGATGACAATGAGGTACTTTCTACTATATGTGGTAAAATCCTGATGAAATTCACCTTGGATAAAATTTTATTTAACTCGGGTGTGATATATTATTTTTTACGTACATATGGTTGATAGTATAATGTTATTATTCAAATTCCCAAGGGGTATAATTACCATATATATTATATTTTGGAAGAGACTAAAATGATTAAATATGTTTATAGGATATACTATAGTGGTGTCTGGCTATGTGTATATGTGAGATTTCCTTATTTTAGATATTTTTGATTTAATGAGATTTTTGGTATGGATTGGATGAGTTAATCATAAGAACACATTGATTACAACTAGTTATGGGAGTTTTTCACTTCTCATGTAGATTATAGTTATAAATTGGCCGAGAAGTGATAATTATTGGTGGGTTATATAGGACTTAACTATTAACATCTATACATGATCATATCTGAGATGGCGAGTGTTATTCTAGAGGCCCATAAGGAGGTGTGGTAGATTGTTTTTCCTATAACTTTTGATCGATTTAAAGGCATCATATCTAAAGATTTATTTATATACTACTTTAGAATAATTTTAAGTTTACGATCTACCTAGTTTTGTTTATAAATACCATATTGATACCATCATATCATATGACTTCTACTAAGTTAATGGAGTTAAAGTTATAATTTCAGGGTATTGAGGTGATGAGGTTTATTATTTAGCTCATTTACCGTTAGGGATATCTAGTATTATTACATAATAAAGGAGATGGTATTTTGAGATTGTGTATAGATTACTGGAGTATGAATATAGTTTACAATCAATAAATAATAACCACATACACTGATTAAATATCTATTTAATCAATTGAGTGGAGATCCATAGTTCATTAAGATTTATATTTGATCAAGATATTATTAGATCAAGATGAGGTCTGAGGATATTTTATCAATATAATTTAGTATTTGGTATGGGTTTTATGAGTTCATAGTGATGATATTTGGTTTAATGAAAACGTTGTAGTTCTCATGACCATGATGAACATGATTTACCATTCATATCTGGAAATTTTCATGGTATGTTATTTTATGATATCATGGTTGTAACATTGAACCCCCACATATCCTTTAGACCAAGGAAAAAAATCATATAGCCTCATGTGTGATCCTTGATCATTAGAGGTTAGAGACTATCGTTGAGTGTCTAAGGATATCAATTAGGATGTTATTTTCCCTGATTGGTCCATCACATCAATAATACCATAATAATTATCTCAATAACATCAATAAGTGGAAAAAATTTAAACCTAATAATAGTTCATAACATTATCTATAAAGTGTACATAAATTTCTCACATCTAAACATTACTCAAAACTAAAACTCAATCATTTAATAATGAACAATAAATCTAAAAAGATAAGGAGAACCAAGTATAGAAATCCCATTCCAAATGACTCCCAAGGAACATGAACACAACTATAGGATGTATCCAAACATCATCACCTAGTTATAGAGGCCTATCCCATTTACCTGAAATTTCATGCATTTTATATGTACACATATAAGGTGTATTCATACAAAGAGTGAGAATAAATTCCCAATAGAAAAACTATAACCTTTTAAATCTAAATGAAACAATATTTTATTAAATATAAATTGTATAAATATTTAAATGATTTAAAATAATTCTTTTAGAAATGTAATAACTGTACAAGGTAAAAACCTAAACACGGGAGTAAGCTAATACTTTCTTATTCCAATGATGATATCTGAAGAACATGATGGACAAGCCTATGGGAAATCATCATTTCATGTGAAAAAATAATTTCATAATATCATATCATGTGTGAAACAAATGGAATCACACATTTACATGAGATAACTTAAGGATAATCCAAGATCATTACTCTCCCATCACAGTCTCATGCTCCAGCCGTATCTTGGGTTCCCTAGAAGTGACCAAATTCATGAAACTTTCAAAACCAAACATATTTATTGGAAACAAATCGAAAATTAATTTATCTATAACACACCACATCAAATTCATTCCCATATTATTCCCAAAAAATAAACCAATTAATATTTATATTCATAATTAAATATTTTTAATCTAAATCCATTTTTATAATCCCAAAAAATTAATTCTAGAAAGTTATTTACACATAAAAACTCTATTTTTAGTTAATTTAACATTTTAATTAATTTAAAATAAAAATAAGAAAACTTTTCCCCCTTTTAATTCTAATTTATACCACTTTTAATATATTCTCTAAAAAGCACATAACCATTTATGTCCCATGGTTTACATAAATGGAATTACTAAAACACACATATAATTCTCTGAATTCATTTAGACTATCTAGTCACTTAACATAATTATTCCATCAACTTTTCTATTTTATTTAATAGTTTTTCCCAATCAAATAGTAATATAGTTTTGTAATAACTTTATAAAAATTGACATGGAATTTCACATAAAATAAAGGATATTTAAGGAAGTAGTAAATCACACTTAAATATCAATTTCATCATCAAAAAATCATTTTCATCCAACATTTCTTCATTATTTATTACCTCATTAATGATTTCAATATTTCCATTATTTACTTATCTATTTCCATCCTTGAATCATCATTTTACACATTAAATTCCATAATTCCATCTTTAAACACCATTATACAACTTACACAATACATAACATATCATAATAAATTAGTTTATAAAACTACATACAATTTATCATGCACTTATGCTCAAGAAAATCATTAAATCACTAGATTAATTAACATATAACATTAAAACACAACAAAAACACCAAAGAACCCACCTCAAATAAGAAACACAAACTACTCAATATATAGATCCCTGACACATCCAAGAACACAAATAATCAAGAATCCACCAAATTATAAGTAAATGAGATGATATTATAACATTTTATTGAATAATACTCATTTAATTATTACAAAAATATGGGACTATTATAGAAATCAACATAAATAAAAAAAATTCATCAATGGATCAAAAATCACAGATCAAACCAATAAGATATCACAACTTGAATATTGGAGGTGAAAATAGAATCTATGAGGCTCAAAGTCCATTAAAAATGAGTCTTTAAATGAAAAAACTCAGATTATACCCCTAAATAATGTTATAACACATTTAAAAAACTGAGATTATTTTAAAAAAATGGTCTACTACACATCAGGTACCTGGTCACCCATTGAAAACCACCCGGTGGTCCCTAGCTACCTAGTGAACTCTAAAAAGGTATTTGGTAGAACACTAGGGAACCTCACCCCTTTTTCATTGCTCAAAGGCACCAATGGATTCATATCAGTTACCTGGTGGTGTTTTTGTTGGTTTCTAGAAAACACCACCCTCCCCTCTTCCTCTAACTCACTTCTATCACCCAAAGCTACTAATTCCAAACCAAAACTTACCCTTTTAAAAATAAAAACTATAATAAATATGAAAATTTAAATCAAAGACGCACCTAAATGAAAAATATCATTACAAACTACATATCATAAAACATTTTTTACGCATGAGTAATCTTGAGAATCTCCCATAGACAACTCTATCACTAATATCTTAATTAAATTTCTAATTACTATCACCAATATAAATCACCCCTCTCAATGGGAGACAACTACACATGGATTCCAAACATAGATGTCTCTATACCCCAAGTTAATAATAAACCATATTCACTTTTCATAAAAATAAATTTAAATAGTAGATACATATATAAAAAATATTCATCCTAAGATAACATATACAATAATTCAACATGGAAGTTGAATTTATCAAAAAACCAATCAAACTTGGTCTATACAAGATCATTACTAAGGTTTTTACCAAGACCATTCAGACCCATCATGAATCAAAACACATGAATTAATTATCATAAATCATGTTACCTATGCATCACTAACCATAAAACAACTAATGAGGACTGAAAAATAAAATACCTTGTAAACTAATGATTCAAACATGGTTAAATAAACCTCTAATAACTTTGATAAAGACTAATTCATACCCTTACTAGACATTAAAATCACACCAATTCCCCATTGAAAATAATTCCAATCACATCATAAAACAACCAAAATCATCAAAATAGATTATATTCAATTAATAAAATCATTATATTAACCACAAGTTTACAAAAAATTATCGACTAACCACATGAATTGATTATCAAACACATAATAAAAAGGAGTTTAATATAGAATATACATACAATAATTTACATTTTAATATTTTATTTATATAAGAATCACTAATCAGCCACATTTATTATTTAAATGCTAACTCACACACATTTTAACAACATTATAGTATAACTTCATAGTAGTATTTCAATTCTAATTCATTTTATTAATTCATTAAAAATTAAATCATAAAATTCCTTTCGAATTATTAACCAATTTTAAGATAGAAAAACAAAATAAGTATATTTAAGAATCACATATCCCTGATGCACTTTAACAGTGTAATAGAAGTCTGGAGAATGTACAAAACACCAAACACATGTGTTTTATAAATCTTCATCAAAACCAAAATTATGGTTATTTCATAATAAAACTCAAGGATTTACTCCTAGAAAAAAAATTTAGCATGTGTAGTATGAAATAATTTTGATCACATCATATGCCACATGAAATTAACCTTAGTTACTCTAAAATTCACATTGAAACAATAAATAATTTATTATCTCATAATGCTAGTATAATCCTTCCATTAACACTAAATTAGAAATTATTTACACTTTGAATAAAATAATTCAAATTATTCATACTCATTCATTTTACCCATTAAAAGTTTCAAAAAAATTTCCATTTAACACTTTATATATGAAAACATGAAAATTTACCCCATATCATATTAGTAAAAATATTTAGAAATTCAGCTAACTAACCAAATCCATACACACTTTTATCAACTCATTTTACCCTGATCATTATTTAACCCAAAATCATTAATTATTCATATATAAAATATTCAATAATATGTTTACCAAAATTTTAAAAACACACAACATCCTAAATCCCAAGAACTAATTATTTCTTTAAATCATCAGCCCCAACTTCACCATTTATTAGGAAAAATACAAAAAAATACAACCAATTCAAATGAAAAATAAGTATTCACTTAAAATAATTAAAATTCTATCAAACAAACTTTTCCCCATTATATTTTTCTATTCCAAATATAAACAAATTATTAAGATCAAACAATTCATTATGACTTAAATATTAACTTGAAAACACACTACTCGAGGCCTTATCCCCTTGTGTTCATTAATTAACCAATAACTCATCAATTTTTAACCACTATAATTTCCATTAAACATAAAGATTCACAACTAATTAAACTTAAATTTAAGTTCACAAACACACCCATGAATCAATATAAGACCACGATCCCATAATTTAGTTGTAACAGAGTTTTTTGAATTAACTAAGGTACTAAGTTGAAGTTATATTATCATCATCTTTATCCTTAATTTATTTCTACCCACCCTCCTATACAATTTATTACAAAAAAAAACTATATATATACTATTTTTTTATTATAACCCATAATATAATACAACAAAGATACTTTGGAGACTTAAAGTGTAATATTATCTCTCTATTGTTCAAGTTTTTGGCTATGGTGATAGATTAGGGGGCATGTGTGTTGTTTCTCAGGTGCTACGATTTTTGGATATTTATTTTATTATTTTATGGATTCTTTAGTTTTTCTTATTGGATATATTTTATCATAATGGATCTCTATTTAAGTTCTGATTTGGATCTTACACATCTATTACTACGTGATACCACATTATAGACCCTATCTTGGTTTAGTGTGATGGACTATTAGGGTAGTTTGAGATGCGATGGTTGAGCCTTTATTAGTGTCCCAAGAGGGATACCTATGTTTTTATCATGTATTCCATTTTACTTTTATTTTTTATGGCCATGGATTGTCGTTGAGGTCATATTTTTGCTTTATCACAGCTTTTACCACCCAAGATTTCACAAAAGATACCATTTTGGTCTAGGGTGGGGATTTTTGTTATAAGAGGTGGAGTTGATATTGGATCCATTCCAGTAAAATATGTTTAAGGGTTTTTACCCCTTATGATGATGATAAATCCATGAACATTTTTTCAATATATGTGTTGATTTATGGTTATGTATGAGAAAAAATACCATTATATTTCTTATAGAGGTGTTTCATTCCTATTTTATTTTTTATTGGTTTGTGATATTTTCCATTTAATGTTTTCGTGATGAAGGTGGATTCATGTGGCATAACATGGATGATTTCATGTATGTTTTTTAGGTCATTGAATTGACAACTATGGTTTTTCGGAGGGTTAGTCATATCATTAGTGAAGGCGCATTGAGTGTCAAGTTCATTGGTATTGGTAGACAAGATGTAGAATCTGATTAGATTTAAGAGGGGTAATGTTGAGAATGATGATGACACTAGGATTCAAATTATATCCCATACATTTTCTTATTTCCTATACCCATCCATTTGAAATTTTAAAATTTTAATTTAAATTATGTTTTTTTAATTTTTTATTTATGATTTTCTATATTTGGTTTTTGTGTAGGTTCCCAATCAACCCCAAAAAGTGGATTTTATGAAAATAAAAAAAAATTATTGAGAGGAATCAACGTAACATTCATAAAAACTTTATTGACTTTAAATAATACAAAGTAAATTTAATGATGAGAATCTCTAATTTGTAGAAATTAAGTAGAAAAATATCAATGTTAATCCTCTCAATAAATATCCTTATATACCTCATTAATAATCTCATTTATTCCATTAATATTTTATATAGTTAAACACATAAACTATACCCAGATAATAACCATTAACGTGATTCTAGTAGGGCACATAAATTTGTTTAACCCAAATAAATAAAGCACTCCATGTAAATTTTTTTACATACCAACAAACAAAAAATGATATAACAAATCATTGTAAATAAAAAATAATGTATTTACACACATATAACACATTTAGAACAAAATTTACTGTACAATGAACATATTTTTTTATATAAATTGAATAATTAATTCCTATGTCTTCTATAAACCTTATTTTATCCTTTTAGTACATTTAAACACATAGTTAAATAACAATTTAAACCATTTAAACAATTCAATAATTACCACTAATTATTATAAAAAAAGTACACTTAACTCAATGTGATTATCAAATGAATAATCAATAAATAATAACATGATAAAATTCATCTATACCATTTCATTAAAGCATGATATTTATAAGAATTATGTAATCTCAATAACATTTACCCTTTTTTAATCAGTCACATCACTTTAAAAATATATTTAACAATATAATCATATGATATTAGAAAAATTTTAATTAATATAGTAACATCAGGAATAACACATTCTAGAATTAAAAAATTAATTTCAATATGATATCTAGACATTAACATTCTTTAATTAAAAAAGACTAAAAACCCAATTCCTTATTTCTTTTACCAAAACCAAGAATCATCCATTTATTATCATGATCAAATTAATATTTGATATCTGATCATGAAACTTAATCTTCATCACATGCCATAGTATCAAATTATTAATATTATTCATACCCAGTACAAATAATACTTCCCAAGAGGCATCAATTACTTCATTAAGATCATTTTAATTTCCACTTTTTGATTAGGTAAAATAATTTACAAAATTCCATATCTCTAAAAAATGATGAAACTAAAATAAAAAATTCACAATTTCATGCTTCTATGTAATTTATCAAAATCCATAAACATTCAATACACAATTTTACACAATAAAACATTATTCTATTCACTTAAATTTTCATTTAAGAACACCTTAAAAATTTACTAGTCACATCAAAATTAAAGCTACTCATCAACATGCTATCATTAACATGACATAAAATGAATGAAAACCATTTTAATTCACCCCAAATTACTCACATTAAATCCCTATCAATCATTCCTTTATTCATTTCTAAACATTTTAGGTTTTTTAGGTTTTAATCATAAAAATAATTTTGAAAATAAATCAAAATATGATAATAAAGATAAATCAATCACCCAATAAATAATATTTAAACCCCACTCCAATTTTCTTAATTTAATCACTATTTAAAATCATTATGATTATTCTTGGCTCAACAAATTACTCCATTTTTAATAAGTAAATCATATTGTATTTTAAAAAAAGTCAATCAGAAAAAAAATCACATTAGATCATCAAATACATTTAGTTGATTTTATTTATGTAATTTATTATTAATAATTTATTTTTTAAAAAGCTAATTATTTTATTAATAATTGAGTTATTGAACGAAAATAAATTTCTCAAATCCTGACATAAAATAAGTATAACAACATGTGAACCCAGATTCATATCCCTACATGCTATGATGATGCATGTACACCCCACTACTCACTCTCTACCAAGTAATAATGAATCCAAAAAATATTATTTATAAACTATAAAAATATAATCCCATAAAACATAGATAATTTTGACTTCCAACATGGTTTTCTATCCAGGAACACATGAATAGATTTCGTAACAAGTATCAAATCCTAATATCCAGCCTATAAAATCCCAAATACAGATTCCACATGAAAAACTACTTTGATATCATTTTTTAACATCCTGATCAAACATGTACATGTTGTTGAGGAAAAATTCCAAATGAACTCAAGTGAGATCCCCAATCACCAAACGCTAGCTATAAGTGTCTAGGATACAAGAATATCATTTGGGAAGTGATTTTCCCCCTAATAGTAATACAAAAATAATCAACTCAGTAACATCAAGAGTGTAAAATAATGTAAAAATATTCATGGTTTTATAACATTATCACTTATATGACCATAAATGACTTATATATATAAATGACTCAAAACAAAACTCAAGCACCGATGAATGAACAATGCAACTAAATATACAAGGAATGCCAAGTATGGAATACCCCTTCCACATGAATCTAAAGGAATATGAACAAAAATCAAGGATTTATCTATACAACATATCATAGCTCTATATGGATATCCCATTTACCTAAAATGTCATCCTTTTGATCTGTACACACATAAGGTGTGTATGTGAAGAGATTGAGAATGAATTCCTAGTAGAAACCATGGATATTCCAAACATCCAAAGAATTAAATTATTTTCATTTATAAATATTTCAATGAATTAAAAAACATAGAATAATAATTTCAAAAATATAAATAATATACATGGTATAAACCTAGTGACCTAAATAAACTCATACCAACTTCGACCAGTGCCATTATCAGAGAAACATAATGACCAAACCCATAACCCATCTTCATTTCATGTTCCAAACTCAATTTATCACCCCATGACATGTGAAAAATTCATACAATCTCAATTATTTTGTCTTTAAATCAAGGACAAGACAAACTATTAGATCTCATATCCCAATATCATGCTCTGATCTTATCATGAGATCTATGTAATTACCCAACTATTTGGAACATTATGAAACATAAAAGAGTTATTGGAAATTACCATAAATTAAACTAGTTTCTATATTTAGAAATAAAATTAACCCCTATATTATTCCACCCAAATAACCAACATGAATTACATATTCAAAGTAAGCACCATTAATCTATTTTTTTTTTCAAAATCAAATGAATTAATTATAGTATACTATTTATGCACTAAACACCTAGTTTTTAGTCACATTAACAATTTAAATAACTTTTCAACATTAAGTAACGTAGTATCCATTTTCTTAAAACTTTAAACCAATTTTAAATTAATACCTATGAAATACATATCCTTTTATACCTCATAGATTTCATCTTAATAATTAGAAAAATGAAAAAAATAATTCTTCTAATTCATTTTGTGTGTTTAGACATTAGACAAAGGTATTACAATCACTTTTATCTTTTTTAAAATATTAATCCCAAGAAAAAAAGTATATACTTAAGTGAATCCTTTACATAAATTCAAAATGTATGTCAAATAAACTTAATGATATCTAAAGTATCAGTTAATCACACTTAACATATCATTTTAAATATAAAAAAATCATTACTATTAAAAATTTATTCATTGTTTTTCACTTCATTAATCAATAATTACACTATTTAGTTATCCATTTCTAACATTGAAACATAATTTTACTTATGAAATCTATTAATTCCATCATTAAACTCTATTATATAAAATACACAATACATAACATAAATTTATCTACAACATTAGAAACAATTTATCATAATCTTAATCTCAATAAAATAATTAAATCACTAGATAAGTTCACATATCATACAAAAACATAATTAAAAAACTAATGAAATTCAATAATACACAAAACCAAAAAAAAAGAAATAGAAAATTATCAAGGCACTTGGACCTTACTTCACTAAGAACAGAAAGAATCAAGAATCCACAAAATTAAAATCAATGAAGATGAGATTATTCATATTGACTGAACCATTTCTCTATACCAAAAAATAGATAGGTCACTTATGGAACACATGATAAGGAATTAAACAACATAAATAGATCATAAATTTGAGATCAAACAAAGAAGATATCACCACTTAATGATTAGAGGAGAAAGAGAGAACCCAAGAGGGTGAAGGTTCATAAATTATGAGCCCTAAGATGAGAAAACTCAAATTAAACTCCCATATCTATGATAAAACATTTTCAAAATTTTTCTTATTTAAAAACAATATTCCTAGAGCACATCAGGTTCTTGGTCACCCCCCACTACCCACACAGTACACCCCAAAAATGTATATAGTGGCACACCTTAGTATTCCCCCCTTTCTCCCTCACTCAATGGGTACCTGGTGGATTTATAACAAGTACTCAGTGGTTTATTTTTTAGTTTCCAACAAATAACACTATCCAATATTAATAAAAATCACCTCCATTATCCAAATATTAAAATTCCCTATTAAATAATCCCTTTTAAAAAGAAAAAACTCTTATAACACCAAATCTCAAATCAAAGACCTATCTAAATGACTGAGGTCATTACACTGGTGTATTCTAAGATGTACAAGTATTGAAGCATTCTTATCATAGGGTGTAAAAAACAATTTTATTTTTTTAATGAAACACAGAGGCTGACCATGGTTATCTCACTTGAGGAGAATCGTAGTTGGTTCAATAACTAATTCTAACTCACCTAATATAATTGTTTTTTTATTATATAGGAAAATTATTATTTTTTTTGTTTTTTGGAAAATGTGAAATTAACATAATGAAACACATAATTGAAGTATAAATAAAGATGTAGACAAAATGAAATTAGGAAATAAAGGTATTGGTCTAGGGTTTGATAATGTGAGTTTATTGATTCATTATTTTTAAAAAAATTAAATTTGATAATTCATTTTATGAAACCTCATTAATGAATTGATTTCCTTTAATTTATTGAGTGTGTGATTTTAGAATGCCTTCAGCACACTAAACCACAACTCCTACAATAGTAAAATAGGATAACACCTCAACTGAGAATGAAATTCCTAAAAGACCGAGATCCAACATATATCGTTTCATCCCTTAAGGAAACCCCAAATCCAGCGTATGAAGGGTTTTCATAATATAAGGTAAGTAATAAATAAATAATCAAAGAAAATGAATGAAAATGGAAATAATTCCATGGTGGATGACCACCACACTGCACAATATTAATGTATCCACCAAAAATAGATTAAAAAAATGTTGAATTAAAGAAAAATAATAAACAATACCATGAAAACTTCCCTAGATCCAAGCCTCGGGTTAGTCACTTTCCATTGAAAAGTGAAAAGACATAATAGTGGAATATGGAAGAGAGAAATAAGTTAGGGTTGGAAGAGAAATAGGGATGAATAAAGAAAAGAAAACACTTTAAAAAAATATGATGAATTTGTTACATGGGAAAAGAAAATTTAAATAACAAGGGATGAAATAAAAAAATACTAAAGCATGGTTATTGTCTGAGCTTCCCTCTCTGATCGATTGGATGGTATGATATGATTTTGAAAGGATGTGCTTCCCTCCTTTTATAGGTCAGAATTTTCCTCTAAAAGTTTTTGCATGATAAGAAAATTTAATGGACAATTTGGTAAATGGTGCCTGAATAAAAGTTCTTTATAAATTTATTTCTCATATCTCTTCCAAATTTCAGTATGTTTAGCGATTTTTACAAAGTTTTATGTTTGTTTTTATTCCAAGAATTTATTCTTCCTAGGTAGACTCTCCAAATTCCAAATCTACACTTTCCCATTCATTAATGACCTTAAAAATAGCATCTTCATGCATGTAATCCTTCATTAAAGTTTTTAAGAAATGTATTGTTAGTATATGATAAAAAGTTAGAAGTATTAGGGCTGCTAAATCATGAGATATAGTCTTAATATAAAAAAATCTATATATCTGTGAACAGTTTTTAAGGCCCAACTTATGAGATGGTGTTGAGCTTCCAGATGGTGGATGCAGATTTTGGTCAAGAATAATTAAATGAATCCTAGGATGTATAGAGTCCTAAAAAGAAATAATTTCATGATTTAAATAACGATAGAAAATTTTGTGGCCTAAACAAAGAAATAATTTAAAATATTTGAAATCCAAAATAGGCCATTTTTCTTATTAATCTCAAAATACCACTAAAATCATAAAATGTGATAGTTTCTATTAAAATAAAACTTTTTAGGATTTAAAATATTGAAATTAAAATAAAAATTATTGAAAATATTAGTTCTTTCAATTCCTCCAAACTTTAACCATTATTTTCCTCAATCATAAAATCTCAACATGGAATTAAAAGGGCACTAATGTTACAAATATTCAAATTGAAAATAAATAAAATCAAAAAATTTCAATGTCATGTCAAATTTTCAAAAATTGAAATAAAATATTAATTTAATTTTCTATTTTTCAAAGAAACAATCAATTGATGTATTTTAATTTTACCCTTTCAGAAATGATGGAACTTTTCCTTTCATTCATTCAAGCTTCTCCATTCATTATTATTAAACATGCCACATCATGATCTACCTAACTTTTAAATCTTTTGTCTCATCAATCATGTTATAAATTCAAGTAGATTTATGATAATATTAAAAGAAAATTATACTTAACCATAATATTGTAAAATAACTACTTTCTCGAGTTTGTAAAGATAAAATTCACACAAAATTGTGAGGTCTTTCATTAAATGTTCAAATAAATTTTAGGCTTAAGGTTCATAGGAATTGATGTTTGAAAATTAAGGATCAATGAGGAGGTCTATCTCTTAAGTATAATGAATGATATCAAAAATAAATATGTAATGAAATTCTCCCATCCAGAGTAGAAACACCCACTTCCCTAAAACTAAAATTAATGGTTATGATCAAATAAATCATAATGAATGATTTTTACACCATCTTGAATATTTTTTTGTTACTTTTATACTATTTTTTTATTTTTCAAATAACATTTTTATTTTTTTAAAATTATTTTTAGAATAAAACTCACGTCCACCACCTAAACACACATAATAAAAATAATAGGTATAATGATGTTGATTTTTGGTTTTCCCAAATCACAACCCATTTTTCTATTTTTTTGGTTTTTTTCCATTTTTTATTTTTTTAATTCAAGAGGGTAAAATAATAAAATATCATGAATTAATAAATAATATTAATTTCCCAAAATAATCACCCCACACTTTTTCCTTAAAATTTATTTCATACCTTCAATCATGACTCCCTTTCCCCCACACTTTAGCTTTAAAATATTATGAAAAATACCAAGAGTAGGGTTAGATGGAAAAAATGGCTTGAAGCATAGCTCATCCCTATAAAGGTCATTCATGGTCTCTATGGGATAAAGAAGGATTTATGTAAAGGTGGTATTTTAACGATAAATGGTTTATTAAAATATGCATCAATAATTTTAATTATTTTTTTTATAGTCATAACTTTGATAAGTTCAAATGCAAGTTCTAGTATGTGTCATAGCCCATGATCCCTCAAGAAATATGCTCCAGAAAAATGGGATTAAATTGGTCTATAAATCCTCTAGGGAATGAGAAATATGATATTGGACAATCACTTAGGGCATTATTAATAATAAAAAATCAATTCACATAAATTTTAGAAATTCAATTCATGAAAAATGATTGGGAAATTTCATTTACATGAATCAATCAATTCCTTCAAATCATGATTCCTCATCTTAATATCAATTCTTAGTTTAATCATCTAATTCAACATTTTAAAAATTAAATTTAATTAAAAATTAAATCTAAAACTTAGAATCACAAGATTTTTAATAAACTCATGTCTCTTAGATAAGTCAAGTAAATCAATAATTAAAGTGTGGGCATGCAATTTTCCAATTTAAATCTCAAAACTTATAATTTGGAAAAAAATGTAGAGAGTTTAAAAGATAAATATTAAAATTTAACTCCCTTTTGAAATAAGGAATTAGTCCTCTTACTCATAGGATATTTGGGGATTCCTTGTTCCATTATGAACCTATAAAAGTAAATTAAAAAATTAAGCATAAGGATCATTTCATTTAAGCTCAAACATATAAGCGAGAGTGTGATTCATCATAGACTAATCCAAAAAATGAAATTTAAATGTAAATTCCTAGAAAGAATGTAAAGATAAATCTTGGTATGATACCCCAAGTGGGCCCTGAATATTTACTACCTCCATAAGGGAAGTACCAGCTGTTATCTATAATCTTTTGGTGGGTGGAGTTTCTTGAAATTGAACCACTAAATGTTTTTCTTTTCATCCTATATTTATTATTCTTTATTGAGTATAATTCCATGTAAAGAGTACACTATATCCCTCCATTTGAAATGAGGTACAAATTATATAGTGGGGGTAAGATGGAGTATGGAACCTCCTCCTCCTTCATTACTACTTGTGAAATATTAGTGGTTGTTTTAGATGTGTATAAAAATATTACCATTCATTGTTTATAGCTTCTGGATTTTGTTCTTCAGGTAGAGCCACTGAGATATATTCTTTCACTTCCTTTGGTAAATGTTCAATGTCTTTTGGGAGCTTTAGGTATTCATTAGAAAGTGTAATTTATTTTTCCTCCTCATCATCTAGGGCATAATTAGAGCCAACCGATTATGAAAATTAAAAATTTTTAGGAGTAATACTAAAATTAGTTTCAATAAAATTAAATAATTTTGAGTTATTGAATATATCATATTCCTGAGGTGGTTAAGATTAAATCTTTTTTAAGGAAAGTGACTCTTGGAGATGATCATCTCTGGGTGTAGGTAGGTAGCTGATCTCCTCCATATTGACTTTAAATTCCACTACTTGGGTGGTTTCTTCATTTAAGAGTACTGGCTCTTCTTCTTTGAAAGGCTTGGAAAGATCAAGTAGTTCATCATATTCATTCCAAAAGTCATCTAGTTCTTATTGATCTCACTCATGTAGCTCATAAGGCAAGTCATTTTCATCCATATCTCCTTAAAATGGTTATTAGAGGATGAATGAATCTTTAGGTACCTCCACCTTTTATTATTTAGGTTCTTTAATTTCAATGATGAGTGGTGAAATTTATTCCACCACTTCCTCAGGTTATTTCTCTGGTTCAGGCTCGGGTTTCTTTATTAGTGCTTAAAAATAATCAATTTTTTTCTATTTTTTCTCTCTAAGCCTTCTAGAGTATCACTCATATTTTCACCTGATTATTTAGATCATTATAATCAACTTCATGTTATTGATATTACACTTATGAGTAATCTTCCCATGCATAATAATAGTAATTCAGATACATCATGTAAAAATGGGTTTTTTTATATTTTTTTATAATTATAATAATAAAAAACACTTACAAAAATGTGAATTTAGAAAAAGTGATCAAAATAACTATTTAACTCCCCAAAAATGACACTAATTTTGATGCATGCCAATTATAGGGCCTAGAAAATGTAATTTAATTTTCACTAATCCAGTAGAGAGGCTGACCAGGTTCATCTCTCTTGAGGAGATTCATAGTTGGTTAAATCACTAATTCTAACCCACAAAATCTATTTTTTTTGTTTTTTATATTCTTTACGATAATAATTGTTTTTTTAGAAAACATGGAATTTAAATAATGAAATGCATAATTTAAATATAAATGAAGATGATGAAAAAAATGAAATTAGGAAAGAAAGGTCTTGGTCCAGGGTTTTATAACATAGGTTCATTCATTATTTTTTTAAAATTCAATTTTATATTTGATTTTATGAAACATTATTGATGAATTAATTTCCTTTGATTTATTAAGTGTGTTATTTTAGCATGCTATCAGAACACCAAACCACACCTCCTCCAATAGTAAAATTAGATAACACCTCAACCAAGAATGAAATTCCTAAAATACCCAAATACACAGTAAGCTATTTTGTACCTTCAAGAAACCCCGACTCCACCATATGAAGGGTTTTAACAATACAATGGATAGAAAAAATAATTAATCAATGAAAAATAATGAAATTGGAAATAATTATGTGGAGGATGACTGTCGCACCCATGCAATATTCTCACTTCCACTATAAATAGATTAAAAACATGTTGAATTTAAGAAAAATAACAAATAATTTCGTGATAACTTCCCCAGATCCAAGCCTCCAGTTAGTAAATTTCCATTAAAAAGTGAAAAGAGATCATGATGGCAGATATAAGAGAGAATTAAGTAAAGGTTAGAAGATAAATAGGGATGGAAGAAGAAAAGGAAACACTTTAATAAAAAATATGATTATTTTTTTACATGGGAAACGAAAAAAAAGAGAAGAAATAAAAAATACTAAATCATGGTTCTAATCTGATCTTCCCTCTCCAAATTATTGGATGGTGTGCAATGATTTTCAAAGGAGGTAATTACCTGTTTTTATAGGCCATAATTTTACTATGAAAGTTTATACATGTCAGTCCCATTAAATTGATGATTATGTAAATAGAATCTTCATAAAAATTGTTCATAAATGTATTTCCCATATCTTCTACAATTTTAATAATGTTTGTCTATGTGTAGAGAGAGTTATGTCTATTTTACTCATAGAATTTATTTTTCCAAAATAGACTCTCCATATTCAAAATCTATCATTTTCAGTGAATTCATGGCCTCGAAAATGAACTCTTATTGCATGGAATCCTCCATCAAAGTTGTTAATAAATGTATTTAGATTATACTCTCCATATTTCATAGTATTTTAGCCTTCTAATCAAGAAATATGGGCCTAACAAAAAAAATCTCTAGATCTGTGAATAGTTTTCAAGTCCCAGCTTGTGATCTATTTTTAAGGTTCCATATGGTAGATTTACCTTTGGGTCCAAAATAATGAAATAAATCTTAGGATGTATAGAATCCTAAAAAGAAAAAAATTACAATTAAGATATGTATAGATTATGTTTTGGATTTAATATTGAAATAATTTAAACTAACTAAAATAAAAAATATTCCATTTTTCTAATTATGCTCAAAATACCACTAAAATCATAAAATGTGACAATTTACATTAAAATAATACTTTTTGAGATTAAAAATATTGAAATTTAAAGTAAAATTATTGAAAATATTATTTCTGTCAAGTATCATGGAAGATATTTGGAGATTGTGTTGGGAAGACCACGACAACATTTTCTTTATGAGAATCTCTCAAAATGTTAGTTTTTGATTAAAGATTTATGATTATAAGGGAATGTCATATTTAAGTCTAGAATAATTATAGATCTTGAGATGTAAAATTTAAAACTTCTTGGGAGAGAGCTAATAAAGTATCTAATATTATGAGCTTCCTCATACTCATTAGTTTTTTGCAATAGGTTTATTTAGGATTTCTCTAAATTGACCATGAAAATGATGAAAATGACTAAGAAGTGAGTGAAATTTTTATGAGATGGTTAATACAAGAGATCCTTTTTAGGTGATTAAATGGAGACTTAATTTTGTATTAATACTTATCTTACATAGAAAAATTAAATTATATATCATATAATATGATGTATTGATAATTGTACTTGGAAAAGTTTTAATATAGGGTGGTCATGTAGTTTCATATGATTCCAGGGGATCAGTTTTAGCTATGTCTTCTGCCTTATTTGAGAATGAAGATTATCTACAAGCTAAATCACAAGAATTGATCATAGGTCCAAATATATGTTACCAAAGAAATATCCCTCTTGAAGAGATTGAGACAGGATCCTTAATAGTTTATAATGATTTTATAGGCAAAGTACCAATTCCTTGGTCTATCGACTACTCTATCAGAAATTGTAAGGGGTTGTTGAACAAATAGATAACCACACTTCATACCTAGAGAGATGTAAATGTTATTAATGAATACCTAGACTCCAAATATACCATCAATTATCATTTTAATTTATTTTCTGGTCTTGGGTATTTACCCCTGGAGGGGTCTATTTATTTTAAATTTGATGCTTTAGGCCTTTATTACTAGAGGCCTTCGTGAGTTGTTTTATAGGCACCCTACCTTCTCATTATATATTAATAAAAAGTATTATTTGTGTGAATAAAGTTTTATTATCTATATTCCATCAATTTTGAGATATATTATACCCTTATAAAGGATAATGTGGTGGATGACACAATCAGTTGGAGGATACAAGTACTTGTGATGCATGAGCCTAATGAGGATTGTAAGTTATAGTGCCAATTTTTATATATAACTAATAATGAAGAAGAACCATAAGATATTGTTTTTTTACTCCTTTAAAGATTACCTCTTTAATGGTTTATTGAGTGAAGGATATATGAGAGTCATATTTAAACTTTTAAATTATAAGAGAGAGACTATATGGTAGAGAGAACATTACATGATAGATGTGGGGTGATTATGATATATTGTATGTTCATGGAAGTTTGGTCATAAAAATAAATGTGAGGGTGGATATAATGAAGTATTAAATTGACTTATGATAGGTGGAACACCTTGATTTATAAAATTTGTTTCATGATATATGATGATAGTTTTTATGGTCATGGATGCAGAAGTACATAATGAGATATATTTTATGCTTCCTCTCCAATTTACAGGTGAATTAAAAGGACTAGAGACTCACTTTTCATTTATATCATCTTCTTATTATAATATGTAAATGATACTAATTCATTATGGACTAAGAAATGAGGCTTCCAAGATCACCTTTAAATAGAGATACAACTTTAGTAATTATAAATTGACCTTCCTAGATTTTACACTTTTTTCTATTTAATATGATTCAGTCAATGGATGAGGTAGAATTGATATATTTATGGGTCATGGGTAGACTATAAGAGGTACATATAAGCACAGTGTTTTATCAAAATGATATATTTGCATCCTATTTTTTCTAGGGGATTTAGAAGGAACTATGTTCTCAAGTGAAGTAGAGTACAACATATCATCCTTATAATGAGGGAAAGTACAAACATATAATAAAATTTTAATAGAACATTTTTATAGCGTGTCCTAAATTTTAGAGGTTCTTGGGAGGATCATCTATAATTTTTAGAGTTTTCTTGTAATAATTTATAATGTACATCTATCTAAATATCAATTTTTATATTCTTTATAGAAGTTTGTTTCTTTCTTCCCTATGCTAGTTATAAGTAGGTGACTTGATGATAATTATACTAAGTTTTATATAGGATAATTCAAGGAATTTTTGTATAATTAATAATTGTTTTGTTATGGCATAGTGTAAACACTTGACTTACACATACAAGAAACACTAGTCATTATATCTTGGTGCTAGTTAATGGATATTACTACAAGTGTCACTATTATTTATACACCATAGTTTAAGGATAAAAGGGTTTTAGAACCATGTTTTATAGAATCATTTTTTATTTTGGAGAGGATCAATATGGTTTCATATTGATTGGTTTTTCATCTATGATGTGGTGTCTTTTTGACCTATCACACATGATCAAAATTGATGATGTTGAATTAGAGAGTGATATTTTATTATATAAATGATATATACATATTTTATAGTAGATTGAGAAGGTACTATATGAAATAATAGTTCATATTTTTTATATGTAGTGGAAACATGTGTGTTTCTGAGAGGAGGCATGGGAGTGATTGATGAGCTGAAGATCGTAGTGTCCAGATCTGGTTTCTAGGGACACTTAATGATACTTATCAAGGATAAGAAATATTTTAGTAGGGATTCTGTAATGACCCCTTTTCTATGTGTTTATACTTATTTTTTGTAATAATTATTTAGTATGGGTCATGTTTTGAAAAATTCTAAATCAATGATTCATTAGAGTTATTCAAACTTATTATAGTTCCATAAAAAATCTAGAAGGCTCCCACCGAGAACTTAGTGGGTGATACATAAAGTATATAATTATCCTTCTTCCATTGAATCCTTTCTAGAAACCACCATATTTTATGTTGAACATTGAAGGGACATAGGCCTTCACCAAGAATCTAGTATAATTTTGAGCTCCCATTTTAATGGCATATTTTTATAATTTTTTCATTCAATTTCAGTAATAAATCCCATGTTTATCCCTATTTCACACCATCCCCCATGTCACCTTCTCTTTGGATTCTAATATTTCATAACCATTTTCTATATTATTAATTCCCTTATGATGTTGAATTTTAAAAACATATAGTTAATTAGTCTCATAGAGGTAAGGATTACTCTATTAATCCTTTAATTATGGTTTTATCAAATTTTTTGATAGTACTCAATTTGAATCCCTAATTTGGGGGTGAACGTTAGTTTATTTGATATTGGAAAATTTAGGATAAACTTGGTAGTGATATTTAATAAGTTATCTCTTATTATCTAACATTAGGTGTTCCCAATAAGTAAAAATTGTTTTATTTGTGTTTTATATTCCACGTGTTATCAAAAATGGTTAGTAGGTGATACAAACCCATATGGGAACCTAGTATGTTTAGGTGTGTGTGAGAAAATATGTGAGACCTATCAGAATTGTGGAGGAAGATTCATACATACCCCCATTAATTAAAAATTTCTAGGTGAATATGTTTACTATTACTCATGGGAAATACTTGAGAGAGGACCCCATGGTAGGTGGATGGGCTTGGGTAAACTGATGAGAAACCCGAGGTGGTTTATTGAGATGACATGTGAGACATCATCACAGTAAATGAGGTGAATTGGGGGCTATGTGATAAGTTTGACCTATAACTAAACCATGAAATTATAATTAATTTATTTAGTGGAAAATTTTCATCTGATAGATGACCGTTAAGTGTCATGAGTCATTCCATGAGTGGCTAATCAGGGTGCACAGTTTTCCAGGAAATGCATCACATGAGATGTGGTTGGGTAGTCAAGGGATATATATGAGTGTCCATGTTATTTCATTTTTTTCTTTATTTACTCTAATTTGACATTATTAATGAAATTTTTCTACCCTACAGAAGATAGGTATATGAGTATGTTAAATCCATTATTCAGGGGATGTTTCCTTGTGGATGGATACTTATATGATGAACCGTTACTAGAAGGTTTTTTTTGATATTTGGATACTTTTATGCTAACTAATTATTTTAGAGACATTTCTGGAGATCTAAATTTGAATACATGAACCCATTTCTTATCCAATACCTACAAATAGTGGTGTCACTATGATCTATATAATGTAAATTTAGGAATACCCATCCCTAATTTTCAAAATTTTCCAGAGTAGGTAGTGGTGATCATTATAGTGGCATGGTAATCACTTGACAATGATACTGGGGTAATTTATAATTATTGTAACATCTTACATATCATATTGTATATGTACTCACATATATATTGAATTATACTTGGGGTCTTTTTTGGTGTATTATTCAGTTTTATTCTCACATTATTCACATGAACCATGGTGGATGCACATATTTTCAAGTTCATTTTATAGGTATGGGAAAGTCATCTATAATGGATGGTTGAGCTAGAGTATATTTAAAAATATTAGTAGACACTTTTTGTAATGGACTTGTTATTTTATTATAGAGTAACCTTTATTATTTTAATGTTTGTAATAATCTATGTATATGATTGGATCACTGGGTGATCCTTATTTTAATGTATGGCTTTTATGACATGAAACCGATTTCATTTTTTATTGATAGTCATAATATATTGTTCCCTTAAACTATAATTCTATATTGAACTCTGATGTTATAGACTATGGTTGTTTAATTATTTATTATTAATAATACTTATCTAATTGAGAGTACAGTCTCCCCATGATATGGATTAGACTATCAATGCTACACAGTAGTCCCTGATATACAAGTAGGATCATCTGGGGTGTTTTATATTTCTGATTTGGGTTGGACGATGGGTAAATCAAGCCAAGATGCTACATATCGAATAAGAGATGTTTTTATTCTTTTATATAAAAATTAAAAAAACAATGAATTGGTTTTGATGATACTATTAAAGAGAAGAATCATTTTATTTAATCATTTTTATATCATCTCCATACCCAAATTTTTATATGACTTTTCTTAACTACACTCATAATAAGTTTTAACGGATCAACTATTATTAGTGGGATGATCCAAATTTCATTATATTATAATTTGAACATAGTTCCATTTCTAAAACAATAATATGTTAAATTCTATCATTTTATGGTATTTTATACAATATTGTGATCATACAATAGTATTTTTCATGTTATTGATACTCTCCCTCAATAGTTAGTTCCTACAATGAGATGTATTTAGCCAAAGACCATTATTCACTCTCTTTATTAAGAAACCACACCAATATAAATACCTTCACATTATTAACATTTCCATATAAATAATAATTCCCCATGGTTAAATTAATTTACTAGTATCTTTTCTATAAAACCCCATAATTCCATGATTTTTTAAAAATTAAATAGGATTATTTTGAGACTAAGTACTAAGACGGCGTGCGATTTTGAGGCATGGAGTGCCCGAAATGATCTGTTGAAAAATGTAAAGTTTTAAATAGAACTCATGAACGTTTTTTCTGAAAAGTGGAATAAAACTTAAACGGGTGCATAGATCAAAAATATGAGGGCACCGTTGTGGTCAAGATGGCGGGTTTACCCTAGATGCAACTTAAGTTTAGTCGACGTGGGCCTCTAGTGAGAAAACCCAAAAATGGAATAATCATAAATAAAATAATTAAATATTTTTTTCAAATCCTTATAACTCACAAACGGTGACTCAGATTGAAAATCCAAGACCACAGTTGAATTCATGAGGGTATCATTACCTTAGGAAGATCCTAACATTGGCCAACACAAGTCAAAAATGGAAAGTAGTTTTTGGCCATAAATAAAATAACTGAATAAAGTTTTTTTTTTCAAATCCCTATAAATCCTCAACGGTAACTCAGATTGAAAATCTGAGAGTACCATTTAGTTCGTGAGGGTACACTTTCTTTAGGCATATCCTAACAATGGCCAGAGTAGGATAACTATGAAAGTTGGTTTTTGGGATATAACTGTAAATAAAATAATTTAAATAAAATTATTTTATTTTCAAATCCTCATAACTCACAAATAGTAACTCTGATAAAAAATCCGTGACCACTATTGAGTTCCTAATGAGATGTTATACTTAATAAGGACTTAACCTTGAAAGCACATGGGTCAATGGAAAAAGATAATTTTCAGACTTTTTGGAAGAAAAATAAAATAACTTAAAAAATTATTTTAATTGTTTTCTTCATCATTGAGAAGTGGAACGTCTACTCTGTGGTGAAACGATGGGGCAATGATGAGTCTCATTAATCAACCCCATTAATGAGTCTGTGTAACAACCCTGCAACACAACATAAGAGAAACAATAATTCACATTTCTTCAATTAATAGGCTAATAAGCAATGCAGGATGGTTGCCCCAATCTTGGAATTGTTCTAAGTCTTTGGTGGGTGGTGATGACGAATGAAGAAGTAAAACCTCTCTAATGATGAACACTGGTGAATCAAGTGATAATGATGACACCCATAGAGAGAATATTTGGAATCATAGATCGATGGATGATGATGAACGATCATCCTCAAGCAATCTCCTTTCCCAGATAGGGGTTTAAATTCATAGTGATTTGGTTTTTCTTATTCTCCCCCCTCTAAACAAAGAACAAATATCAACTCTCTATAAAGTTGATCCATAGATGGATTTTTCCTTATGGGGTTGGGAAATATAATTTTAGGTAGATATCGGGATTAAATCCTAGTGATTTTTATTTTTTATGTCATAATCCCACTAACAAGAACAAATCCAGACCAACACAAACAAAATCTGGTTGTTTATTTGGGTGTTCTTTGTGATCCCCTTCATCTCTATCTCTCTCCCTATTCTTTGTGGTGTAATAGATGGTGGTTCATCGACTGTAGATGCACCAAGAAGAAGGGTGATGGCTAGGAATTCCATGGCACCAGAGAGAGATTGCGCCATAAGGCCGCAATGGAAGCAAGAGCCGCCGACATGGAGGTTGGCAGCTGGCGGTAGGTGAACGTGGCTGCCTGACTGTATCGGGGGTGCATGCGGTGCAAAGATTCAGTCCACAGATCATAGAGGAGAGCTGAACCCATGAGTCATGCGAAAGAACTAGTCTACATGAGCAGACCGATGCTGGAGGGAGGCGCCGCTCATGCACCATGTTGGAGGAGCGACCCACGCTGGCATGCCATGACGGAATATAGAACACTATCTTGGACTGTGTGTGGAGGAGGTGACTGGCCTCATCCAGCCACGTGCGGCACGAACCGGTAGCCCCACAGGTATACGGGTAGGGGGAAACTATCCCGCCATACGGGTTGGGCCGATGAGACAAACTGAGCTGTTGGGTAGCCCAGGCTGGAGAAGATCCGGCCTGCCAATGTTGGTCGGACCAACAGGAAAACCAGGCCACTAGGCGGCCCAGGCTGGGAAAGAACCAGCCCACCAGTTGCAGTCTGGACTAGATGAAAATGGGTCACTACGAGACCCGATGGGCTGGAACTACGGTCGAACCGGACTAGGTCCCGTAAGGCCCATTGGGCCAGGTCCAATGGCCAGGCCCGACTGGGATGGCCCAGACCCCACCGGGTCAGTTCAGGTCGACCAAACAGAGTCGGGTCATATGGGACTCCCTGGCCGAGTTGGTTTGGTCGGTCTAACTAGGTCAGACCAGACCCACACACAACTGACACCTATTTACTAAAACACCAATATCTTTCAGACTGGGCATCCGATTGATGCATCGTCTATGGATTTGGGACCCATTTTATGAGACAATCCTTTAGTAATTCTCTAAGTAAGATTGTGTGGTAGTTGAGAAGCAACCAATGGCTCTAGGAGTAGATTATCCTAGAATCAAGCACGCTATATGTGGTAATCCTATGGCTGGTTGAGAATCGAATATTACTAATGAGCGGGTCTAAGTAACCCTGAAGGCCCTGATGATAAACGACCCTATGTAGATCAGCTGCAAGTGGCTCTATGTGAACCAGCTACAGGCGATTCTATGTGAACCAACTATAAGCGTCCCTGTGTGGACTATCTATAAGAGGCCTTATGTGGACCAAATCTGATGGCATAAGTGGGGAGCAACTCTGTGTGACCTGGAAGACCCATGGTGGGGAGAGGCTTTGTGTGACCTAGCAGACCTACAGTACTTATCAAGGATGAGTACCACAATAGTCCAAGGTGTTCAGTGTTACGACTGATAGTATTTCATTCCATACATTAGATTATACCAGTATGATATGACAATACCTTGTGCATATATTATTTTTTGGTCTTTCCCTTGTGTTTCGGGGTCCCTACTAAGTATTGTGTTACTCACCCCTGCACTTTCTTTTCTCTCACGTGTTGTGTCATGTGTAGGTGATCTACGCTTCAATGATTACCTTGGTGGTCTGGGACCAGGTGGTGCTCAGTGAGACGGGATGGACGAATGCTTCGATGGATACCTTAGCAGTCCGGAACCAGGTGGTGCATAGTGAGATAGGACAGAAGGGTGTAATTATATAGCTACAAGCTGCTACCCTTCACCTACCCTTCAGGTGGGGTCTTGAGAAGATGGACCGTGGAAATTGTACATTCCTTTGTGGGTTTGGGATTGTATTTTGGGCCCTTTGTACTTCAGCTTGTATTGTACTCTCAGTAGTTTTCTCATTAAAAATTGTGGTTTACTTTCTGTTTACTTTTTGTAGTTTTGATCTTTGTGAATTTGGACAGTTTTAAAGGAAAATTACTTCCCTTTTTGGGATAGGCCGATTCAGTGCTAGTCACCAGGCCCTGGTCTATGGAAGGCAGGATTGGGGTAGTCACGACATAAGACCTGGGGGATGGGTCATGAAAAAGTGATATCATAAGAGTTTGGTTCTACCAGAAGAACTAAGAGTCTGTAAATTTTGATGAGGCAAAAATGTTAAGTGTTTTGATTTTAGCTTTTAGGCTTGGGAGTATAGTGTTCTTGGGGCAACTGACCTATCCATACAACAGGACTCTAAATTCTGTTTTCCAACCCGATACATGAAAAAAATAGTTGCATGCATCTTGGAATGTTTTCTCATGATCTTTTTGAGTCATAGTCAGCTCACCAGGTATGATATATTAATCATGATTAATCTCGATCTCTTTCAAGATGCCTCCATGCAGACAACCATCCAGGATTCTAGTGCATGACCGTGGGGATGGTCCATAGAGTGACAAGGCTTTAGTACAAGGACCGTTTCCTAATAAGGAACCTTCGGGTGGTGTCCCAACTTTACCACCACCCATTGGTCAGCAATTACTACCAGTGCTACCGGTAGAGGATGCATGCAGGCTTAGTGACTTACACGAGTTTTAGCGATGGAGACCCCTTAGGATCTAAGGAAATACTAACTCATAGGCAGCTAAGGAGTGTCTTGAGGTGGTGAGCTAGTTTTCTATCTAGTAAGGGCACCATTAGATCAGTTGGTAGTCATGGAAGTGAGCCTTCTACATGTCTCAGCAAAGAAATGATAGGGTTTAGATTACACGATCTTACGATGAGGTGACTTTTCCATAGACATAGCTTGATAACCTCTATCTGATAAGGGGATCTTTCCATAAAAGCTAAAGGTTATGCATTCGCAAGTGCTTCTACAACTTCAGTGGGATGACATGTTGATAGCTGAGTATTCATCAAGGCATACCGAACCTTCCCAGTACACGATGGATACGATGTGACTGATGCTTCAAGGCTCAGAACTCCAAGAGATATGTGTTTAGGGACATCCAATTGAACATTATTCCTCTCTATATATTCCTACTTATTCTAGGGTTCTAGGGAGAACCTTTGTGGTTGAATGTTCTTTGGATGAGTAGATAAGTCAGTGAATGTCATTAGTGGGAAAGTAAGAAACCGACGTCAATCTCAGAGACTTGGATGAGTATGAGGATGTCTTTCAAGAGGATATCCCAATACTACATACTTTTAGAGATGTAGATTTATGAATTCATCTATACCTCGAGATGGAACCGATATCTACAACTGAATATCGGATGAATCCCACAAAGCTCGGGGAGCTGAGGGTATAGTTGGAGGGGTTATAGAGGAAGGGGTTTGTAATGCCCAACTTTTTACCCTGGGCAGCCCTAGTGTTGTTTTCTATGAAGGAAGACAAAAGATTGAGGTTATGTGCGGACTTCCAGCACCTGAACTAGGTAACCTTGAATAACCAGTATCCTCTACGAAGGATTGATGACCTCTTTAATCAGTTGAAGGGAGCAAGATGTTTCTCAAAGATAGAACTCAGATATGGCTATCACCAGCTTCGAGTACGAGATGTGAACATATTGAAGATGAATTTTAGACATCGCTATAGACACTACGAGTACTTAGTGGTTCCGTTTGGCATGTTGAATTCCCCAGAAGTGTTCATGGGACTCATAAATTTTAGACATCGTTATAGACACAATGTGAGAGCACTCCATTTATAGAATGCTCTCGAATTGTGAGTTCTAGATATGAAAATTCTACTTTCTAAGGACATTTCATATCATAGTCTGGAGTTACAGTGGATCCAGTGAAGATCGAGGAGATGCTTGCATGGGAACCACCCAAGAGCATTACCAAGGTGCATAGTTTCCTTGGGTTGACTGGTTACTATCAGAGGTTTGTACCCATCTTCTCTAGAGTGGAAGAACCCATGAAGACATTAATGAAGAAAATAAAACCCTTCATGTGGATACAAGGATTCCAGTAGAGATTTTAGTAGTTGAGGTAGAGATCTAAGAGTGATCCTATCTTGAGGTTACTAGAGTAGGGCGCTGATTACGTGGTGTACTATAACACAGAAGGAAATGGGCTTGGTTGTGTCCTGATTCAGGGTCAATTAGTGATTTATTATGGCTCATGATAGTTGATACTACATGAGTATAAATATTTGACTCATGACCTTGAGTTGGAAATGATAGTTTTTGCATGGAAGATGTGTCAACACTACCTTATGGGTGAATGATTCATCATCTACTCTGACCATAAGAGTCTAAAGTTTAATTTTTATCAAAAGGATATGAACCTGATAAAGAGACATTGGATAGAGTTCTTCTAGGACTATGAATTCGAGATGGTATAAACTCCTAGGAAGGGGAATATGGTGACTGATTCTCTCAGTAGGAGATCTAGTTCATAGTTACTGAATGAGGCCTTAGAGCAGTTCACCTCACTTCAGATATCCCTTGTGGATAGAGATGAGGCAACTTTTATTTAGTTGATGGTAGTTTCCCCTCCAATCTAACAGTAGGTTAGGGAGGCACAACTCAGAGATTCCAACTGCGAGGCTACACTTGCCTAGATGTCCATAGGGCATGCCCCTGATGAATAATCAAAAGGTGGAGAGCATATCATCTTCTTTAGAGGATTCACCATTGTACCAGTGGCATTGCAAAATGAGGTATTGAGGGAGTTCCATACATCCACTTTGGAGGTACACCCAAGTGTGGTTAAGATGTAATAGGACCTCCGATGTTAGTACTGGTGGTTGGGGATGAAAAAGTCAGTGGCAGAGTTTGTCTCGAGATGCTTCACTTGTCAGCAAGTGAAGTCTGAGCACTAGGTTCAATTAGGGTTGACACAACCCCACAAGGTATTAGAGTGGAAGTGGGAGGGAATATTTATGGACTTCATGATGGAATTACCATGAACGTCCAGGGGACATGATACCATCTGGGAGATTGTAGATCGACTCACTAAGTTGGCCCACTTCCTACCCATTTGAGAGTAGAGTTTAGTAGAGAACTTGGGATGCCTCTATGTGAAGGAGATAGTTCGAATCCACAAAGTTCCATATTTGATAGTCTTATATTGTGACACACGATTTACATCCCGATTGTGGAAGGGATTACATGAGGAATTTGGGACTCATCTGCACTTAAGAATAGGATTTCACCCACAAACATATGGTTAGTTGGAGTAGACCAAACAGACTTTGGAGGATATACTTCGTGCTTACATACTTGATTTTGGTCATAGTTGGGAGGACCACCTACTACTAGTGTAGCTTGCGTACGACAATAGCTACCACTCCATTATCAGAATGGAACCGTTCGAGGCACTATATTAACGACCATGAGGGTCATTGTTATACTAGACAAACCTAGGGGAGTCAGTACTCATGGGTCCATAGATGGCGTAGACTACCACTGAGAAGGTGTAGGTCATCTGAGAGTGGATGGAGACTGTAGAGATTTAACCGAAGTCCTATGCTGATAAGAGAAAGATACCCATGGAGTTTGAGGAGGGGGACCACATATTCCTATGAGTATCTCCTCGATGTGAGATATAGGGATTTTTCCAGGGTGAAAATTTATCTCTACGGTTCATCAAACCTTTCCAAATACCGCGTAGAGTTGGTAAGGTGGCATACTTATTGGCTCTACTACCAAAGATAGAGAGGGTTTATGACGTCTTCTATATATCCCAATTGAGAAGATACGTGCAAGACCCTTCTCACGTCATCGGCATGGAAATATGTAGACTAACGAAGGGGTGGCATTCGTGGGGTACCTGGTAGAGATAGATGATAGATATGAGAAGATACTTCATGGATGGTCTATACCTCTGGTGCGTGTTTATTGATACCATGAGAATCTATAAGAGATCACGTGGGAGAGGGAGGCTCATATTTGTGCTCAATACCTCCATTTGTTTGATTAGCCCTAATTTTGGCTTACGGTGATGTAAATACGTAAAGGGGGGAGTAATGTAATACCCTGGAATCCCATGAATTTTTTGAAAATTAAATGGGATTATTTCGAGACCAAGCACTGAGACAATGTGTGATTCCAAGGCTCGGAGTTCCCATAATGATCTGTTGAAAAATGTTAAGTTTTAAATAGCATGAGTGAACAGATTTCTTGAAAAATTGGAATAACTCTTAAGTGGATGCTTAGATAAGAAATCTGAGGACACCATTATGTTTAGGATGTTGGGTTTACCCTAGGTGCAACTTAAGTTTAGTCAGCGCAGACCTCTAGTGAGAAAACCTGAAAATGGAATAACCGTAAATAAAATAATTAAATAAAATTATTTTATTTTTTGAATAATTATAATTCACGAATGGTGACTCAGATTAAAAATCTAATGCCACTGTTGAACTCTTGAGGGTATTATTTCCTTAGCCAGAGCCTACCATTGGCCGGAATGAGTCAATGATGGAAATTAGTTTTTGGCCGTAAATAAAATAATCAAATAAAGTTATTTTATTTTTTAATACTTATAAATCCTAAATGCTAACTAGAATTGGAAATCTGAGTGTACCATTGAGTTCGTGAGGTTATTCTTCCCTTAAGTGGAGCCTAACATCATCTGGTGAGGGCTGACTATGAAAGTTGGTTTTTGGTACGTAACTGTAAATAAAATAATTTAAATAAAAGTTATTTTATTTTCGAATCCTCATAACTCACAAATGATAACTTAGATTAAAAATAAGAGACCACCGTTAAGTTAGTAATGAGATGTTATCCTTAATAAGGACTTAACCTCGGCCGGTGTGGTCTGAGGGAAAAAGTTTATTTTTGGAATTTCTGTAAGAAAAATAGAATAACTTAAAAAGTTATTTTAATTGTTTTCTTCATCATTGAGCAGTGGAACACCAGTGCTGTAGTGCACCAATGAGGGAACTATGAATCTCAATAATGAACCCCATTAATGAGTCAACATAACAACGCTATAATGTAGCATAATAGAAATACTGATTCACGTTTCATCAATTAATAGCCTAACAAGAAAAGTAGGATGGTTTCCAAAATACTAGAATTTATATGAGGCTTTGGTGGGTGGTGATGACGAACAATGAAGGAAAACCTCTCCAATGACAAACGCCAGGGAATCATACGATGGAGATGATACCCTTGGAGAGATAATTCAATATTGGAGATCAACGAATGATGAAGAATGATCATCCTCGAGAAATATCCTTTCCTAGGTAGGGGTTTAAATTCTTAGTGATTTGGTTTTACCCATTCTCCATATCTAAACAAAGAAATCATATCAACTCTACCAAGTTGATCCACGAATGTATGTTTACTTATAGGGTGGGGAAATATAATTGTGGGTTGATATTAGGATTAAATCTTATTGATTTATAATTTTTACGTCATGATCCCGCTAACACGAACAAGTTTGGACCAACACGAACAAAGGCCGATTGTTCATTTGGGTGTTCATTGTGATCCCCTCCATCTCTCTCTCCACCATTATTTGTGGCATAATGGATGGTGGTGCATCAACCGTAGAGGCACCAAGCAGAAGGGTTGTAGCTTGGTAGGTTGCGACAACAGCGAGAGACCATACCACAAGGCCGTGACGGTGACACCAGGCTGCGACACCCGACCACAACAATAACAAACGGCCTTGGCACCCCAACCTTAACGATAGGAGGGAGACGAAATCATGAGACACTGGTAGGCCGACACGGTCGCCTAACCGCGTTGGAGGCACACGCGGCGCATAGCCGCAGTCCGTAGATCACAATGGTGATCTGGAACCGCATGTAACGTGAAAGGTCTGGTCGACGTGAGTTGACTGGCGCTGGATGGAGGTGCTGCTCGGGCACCATGTTGTAGGAGAGGTTCATGCTAGCGGGCTGTGACAAGATCTGGGACGCGGTCCTAGACCATGTGCGACACGAACCAGATGCACCGCGGGAATCCTGGAAGGGGGGAAGCTGACTCGCCATGCGAGTCAGGCCGACGGGAAAAATCGGGCTACTGGGTGGCCCGAGCTGGAGAAGATTCGGCCCGCCGATGCATGCCAGGCACACAATACAAACTAGGCTGTAGGGGGGCTCAGGATAGGAAGGAACTGGCCTGCCATTTAACAACTAGTCCGGATGAAACTTGGTCACTGGGAAACCCCGCGGGCTGGACCCACAGCTGAACCGGGTCAGGTCCAGTAAGGCCCAATGGGCCTAGCCCAATGACCAGGATGGACCAGGCTATCCCAGACCCCACCGAGCTAGGTTGGGTCAGCCAAATTGGTTCGGGTCATACGGGACCCACGAGCCGGGCCCAAACACAACCGACTACCTATTTACTAAAACACCAATATCTTTCAAACGAGGTGTACGATTGACGCTTCGTCTAGGGAGTTGGAACCCTTGTGACGAGATGGTACTTTGAAAATTATCTAAGTAAGATTTCGTGGAAATTGAGATGCAAAAAAGGTAATGATGAGTAGATTCTCCCAAAATCAAGCATGCTACGTGCAGGAATCCTATGACTGGATGAGAATCGAAGATTGATAACGATCGGGTCTAAGTCACCCTACAATCCTTGATGATAAGAGACCATGTGTGGACCAGTTATAAGCATCTCTATGTGATCCAGATACAAGTGGCTCTCTATGTGTACCATCTATAAGCAACCCTATGTGGACCAGCTATAAGAGGCCCTGTGTGGACCAACTATGATGGCCTAAGTGGGGAGAGAATCTATGTGACCCGGTAGACCCACAGTGGGGAGCAGCTCTGTGTGACCCAATGGACCCACAGTAATCATCAGGGATGATTACCTCAGTAGTATAAGGTGTTCATTGTTATGATTGATAATATTCATTTTCATACTTTAGATTATACATGTGTGAACTGACAGTACCATGTGCATATCTTATTTTGTGGTATTTACCTTGTGTTTCAGGGTCCCTACTCAGTATTGTGTTACTCACCCATGTACAGGATTTGCCCACACGTTTTTTGTCCCGTACAGGTGATTGATGCTTTGAAAGAGACCTTGGTGGTATGGGACCAGGTGGTGCATAGTGAGATTGGATAAACATGGGTACTTCTACGAATACAGGTAGCTACCCTTCACCTACCCTTTAGGAGGGGTCTCGAGTGGACAGAACGTGTCATTTGTACTTTACTTTGTGGTTTTGGGCTTGTATTCTGACTCCTTTGTACTTCATTTTGTACTGTACTCTTATTAGTTGTCGTAATGAAAATTATGGTTTACATTGTATTTAATTTCTGCAGTTTGAGCTTTGTGTGTATGTATAGTTTTAAAGGAAAATTCCTTCCATTTGGGGATATGCCTATTCGGTTCAAGTCGCCATCCCCTAGCCTATGGAAGGTGGGTTTGGGGTTGTCACGACATGATCCCTAGGGGATGGGTTGTGATAGTTTCCCTCTTAAAATAATTCTCCTGCAGAAAGACTATCAAAAGTTCCATCAATGTTTATTTTTATTAAACCATTACCTTGTCATTGTCATTATAGTTATTGGATTTTATTATATGTCTATTAAACTTGGATGATAAGATTATTGAGTTCTTATATTTTTTTTATTCTCATTCAATTATAAAGGACTAGTTAAAATATTTTTGAAATATCCCAACAAATGATCTTAAAAAAAGGATTTAAAATATTCTCATTATCATATAAGATAATATTTTGTTTTCAAAATAAATTATTAATCACAAAAAGGTTTAATTTGTATTTATATTCCATTATTCATTTTATCTATATCTCTCAACTATATAAGAATCATATTGGTTAAGGATTCATCTATGGGAATGTATATATATATATATATATATCATTTATCTACCAAATTTCAGTATCATTGATAAAATTAATGAAACTATATTAAAAATAATAATTCATATAAGGAAATTGCATTGAGAAATGAGGATAATAGACATTTTTTAGCTAATTTGGAAAAATCAACATACACATTTAACATTATCCAAACAAAGACACTAGTTTTCAAAGGGAAAATACTATCACATTATATATTTTAATGACATAAACATAATTTTTTGATTTTATAACATCATAAAAACAAGTTAAAATTGTATTTAGATTATTAATATCTAAATTATTTTGTGTTAATGAATTATTATACAAAAAATTAATATAAGTATCTATAGAATGGAATTCATTGTCTTATGTTTTAAAAAAGCTAGTCCACTTATTCATTTTTACTTAACATTATACCACATTTTATATGAAAAATATTCAATAAGAGTGTTTATATTTACCACTCCAAACACAATATCCTATATTAGAAAACATATTTATTCTCAGTTAAGTCATTGTTTTTTTCATTGATCTGAGCTACCCCCCGAAAAAGGTTAACCATGAACTTATAAAAATATTTTATTATTTTTATAAGAGGGTGGTAAGAAATAAATATATGGATAGAAATAGAAGTTAAAACACATCTTATTAGCCCCAATATTCTCCTTATATAAATTAATTTCTTCTTTTAACCTCAAATATATTTATCATGTTTATCCACTATTTCTAATTAAAATCACTCTTGTTTCTTACTTTGGAAATATTACATCCTAAATACTTAAATGGATGAATAAAGTTTCTCATTTAGGATAATTGTTTTTTATTTTCATTCCTCAATGAATTATAATTTCAAATAGGTTAATTTTTAGCATAATTGATTATTTAGATATTGTATTCCTAAAACTCATCCAACCATTTAAAAACACTTGTAAGAGAAATTGAATTATTTTTAAGGAAAATTAATAAATCATTATTGATTTGAAAAAGTCAGTTATTCTGAAAACCAATCAAAACTACATTATATTCTAATTATCAATTATATTTGATCTTTTAAATCCATTAAAAATAGATTTAGAAGATAAAATTAAAATACAATGAGATAAAGTTTATATTTGTCTCTTTCATTTTTAGGTTTAAAATAACCATTTATTTTTTTAATAATAATAAAAAGTATATAGTTTTTAATATTTCTATGATAATATTTATGAACATCTAAGAGAATCTCATTTTAATAATTTTTTTAATAAAAAATCTTGGTAACATTATTGAAATCTTTAGACATGTCATGTTTAATAATAATATTTTTGGATTTTATTTTTCTCCCAAAGATTTAAAAAGTTATGAAGTAATAAATGATATTATAAATAATATTCCCACCCTTTATAAATATTGATTTCACTTAAAAAATCAAATAAAACAATCATTCTCATAGTGAAAATTTTGGTGAAAATATTCTAAACAAAATTAGAATTGCATATAGGTATAATATTGTTAAATGATAATTTGTTTTATTTTTTATGAATTAACAAAAAAAATAATTTATAATTAATTTATAAATTAATGTTTTAGGAATAGAGAATCAAAATTCTGTACAAGGTATTAAAATATAATATCATACCAATTAAATTATCAATATCAAGAAAAACCTTCCAATCATGGATCACTATCCACATTTTAAGTAAATGATGATAGTGAATAAAAAACTCATATATTAAAAAATAAAATTTCTATACATAAAATTACCAAGGAAACTAATAAAATAATAAAATTAAAGACCCGAATTATAGTATCTAAATTAAATTAAATGGTTAATATAACAAAATCCAATCTATATCACACTACTGACTTTTGTAAACCTATTGTAAATATTTTACACATATTAGCATTTGAACTGAATGTGAAGAGTTAAGAAAATAGATAGAACACATAAATATGTATGAGTATAAATCTACATATGAGATCTTAAAAATTAATAGATATTCATGGAACATTTAGTGAAAATTTAATTAACAAAACATTTAATGAATCCTAGGTTTCAAAAGACCATATAATATATCCAAGAAAATATCATTAGAACATTATTTACCTATGAAAATACTTGAAATAAAAGTCACATATCCAAATAACATAATTTTTAAAAATAAAAATGCATAAAACTATAGAATATTTAATGAACGGTTCTCGAAACATATAAAAAAGAATAAAAAACTGGATATTTGTACAGTAAATAGTTACTTCAAATAAATATCTATTATATTAACACCATGATTAAAATATATGTTTTCTTAAATAAATTTTATAACATATTACCTGACTAGAAAATATTAAATGATAGTGATTTTACCTATCTTAATCTTGGAATAAGTCATATACGTTTTAATGCCAAACCACATAATGAGATCTTCATAACACTTGAAGTCATTTTTTTCATAACTAGTTTTTATTTTTACTATTATCTAAGTTAACTCAAATACTCACAACCTCACTAAACCCCTATATTAAATAGTTTACAAAATAATCATATGTACCTCTCACTAAATTTTAAGAATTATGAGGTTAATATATTAAGGAATTAAAAAATCATTTCCTTCATTGATATTGTTCTTTATTTCATTAGAATTTAAAAAAAATACCATTAGATTAGGTGGCCAAGGTCCTATGTAATGTATAATAATCATTATATGGTCTCAAATGTTTCTTTTAGATGATATTAAAACCATTTATATTAATAGTAATAATAATTTTCATGTTTTTTTTCACTCATGAGAAAACAATTTATGTCCGGTCATCAACATTTTTAGAATAATTATGAGGAGGATCCTCATTTATCATTATTTAAAATACATAAAATAAATTAGATTCATAAACAATATTGTTTAAAGTGTTAATATTATATAAATTGTTTCAAACAAGAGTATTAAGAATTTGGTAAACAATATGGAATTATTGATAGAATGTGAGATAAAAACCTTCAATTGGATTTGGGTAACAAATGAGGAATTATGATCTTGAATCATATTTGAGTCTATATTTTTAGAGTGTGAGTATAAAAGTACTATGTTATCCTTTTAAAAACCTTATCATTGTTATGAGGATCAAAATCAAAATATATTAAAGGAAAAGAAACCCTAGAGTAGGATTTTTTGATTTCAGAGTTCTTTTATTACCATTTCTGGTTTAGAAGAGTTGACATTAAAATGATAAGAATATGTCCTACAGGTAAGGACTATTTATGATATAAAAATAAAAGAAAAATAAACTAAGATATTTTTGTTATAACAATAAGAAAGTGGTTTTCAAGCACCACTAATTTCACCAATCCATATTTACTATTGATAATCCAAATCGAATTTGGAAGTAGTTTATAGTCTTCATGTAAAACCCCATCATTGATGGAAATTAGATCAATACCCAATCATTGGTATAGGCTATAAAACTATTACTATAGCCTATACCAATAGTATTATGAATAATGAGAAATACCCTCATTATATGTGGGTTATATCAAATATTTAATGAAAAATTTGTACAGATGTCTATAAAAATTGTTTAGAATATATTGGTATAGAGTTAAATACATATTTCACGTGAAATATGGGTATAAGAACAAACAACGGGCTAAAAAAACACCCAAAATACCCCCAACACCCCATATAAACTCACTTATAATAGTAAGAGTACAAACTAACTAGTGTATCAATATCTATAATAATGCATCTTTAAAATAATAATATTAATGTATATTTTACATTCAAATAGTTAATAAATTAACAATAAAATTTAATATAAATATATATTCTTTTTTAATATGTTAAAATATGTTAGTCATAAAATCCAAAGTATCATATAAATCAATTCATAAATATAACTAATCACTTTATTACTCCAAAAAAGCATCATTATGGTCCCTAATACCATGATCCTCATCATACACCCTATCATGAGGATTATCATCTCCAATAAATTCATCACCATCAATACCTGAAAATATATTACTCCATTAATAACAAAGGATTTCATTATCCAGATCATCATACAATGATCACATCATTAATATACATGTATCAAAATACATGATTCTATTTGATAGAAGTGATGAAAATAGAACCATAATTTCATTCATGAACAACTCATTGATAGGGTATAGAGGGTGATCTGAGTAACTCTAACACTACCCCCTTGATAATTATAACATCACAACTCCGGAGACACGAAACTGGTAACCGAAGCCGGTTCATTACATGACCTCAAGCATGCCTCCCCATATTCTATAGGCTATCGACTAGCATGGAGGGTCTAAAGAAGAAAATGGAGGAGACTATACCTTCTTTATAAGAGTAAAACCACATTATAAATAATACCAAAAGGATACATCATCCAATGAAAGTAGTAAATGAAAAAACACAAAACAAGTGATAACAATAACCCAAGTGAGAAATGAAATAACATTGAAATGTATACTCTAAATATCAAATATTCATAAAAGAAAAATCCCAAATAATAAAACTAGGAAAAATCCCAAAATAATCCAAAGTCCAAGATTGTACCTAATGTACCATGATCCAACTTATCATCCCAAACATGAATCAAAAGTTAGTTCAGTATCTTGAACTTGTATTTAAAAATAAGAAGCATCTACTCGGGTACTCAAGTTCCATAGCGGTCTGAGTAGGTTGTGAGTACAACTCAGTAGGCCAACACCGATGGTGTCTAATGAAATAACCAGTCTAAACAATTGTGTATGTGGATAACTAAAGGAGAAAATAAACAAGATAATAAAAGAATCATGTTTCCCAATAAATATTTATTAATTATTTATTTGGACTCCTGGGTTCCATCATGTCATCCAACCAACCAAACCTACTTCTCCCATGATAGAAGTATGAATCATAAATCAAAGGGGTTGGCCATTATTAATAAAAATAGGGAATTTATAAATAATTTAATTTCTTAGTTTCAAATATATTTGAACCAATTACTATTAGAATATCATATACTCTTAATTCCTGGAACTTCATATCGGCACCCTTTCCAAAAATAAGAAGCACAATGTCAATTATATCAAATCAAGTATGCTGAATTCAATATAGAGAAATCCTAAATCAAGGATAAGGAGAACAATGTCTAAAATCCTTACCCATGGGTTAAAACCATCATATCTATAATCTATAACCATTTCATTATTCCTTAATTTTCAACTTCCAACATACTTTACCTTTTCATCAAGGGTGTACCAATTACAAAATTTTATATTCCCATGTTTTAATATACTAATCCTACTAGCCTAATTAAAATTTTAAAATATTTAACCAATTATTCATTTAAATAAATAATTAAATGTTCTTGTAAACCATTAATAATATAATAATACCCCATTAACCATTCCCACTTTTACACATCATGAACACCAAATAGAACTATTTTTTAAAACACCTTGAAGATACCCTACTAGTTATGGGTCTTTATCTTTTGAAAAACTAAATAAGTCCCAAGATATTCATTCCCATTAAAAATAATTATATGATCCATTAAGGAATTTTCAGAAAAGGGAAACCACACACTAATTTCAAATAATCCTTTGAAATAAATTTAAAGCCTCTTTAAAATAACCTTAAGGTGAAAGCCTCGTTTTAAAACATTATTCACTTTAATACATCATTTTCACTCATTAAAAACCATATACAGATTAAAATCCAAAGCAAACTATTTAAAACATTCAAAAAAACCCTAGAAATTTCAAAAAATATTATCATAGAAAACATATTAATTATTCCTATTAACAATAAATGAAAAATTATTTCCAAAATATACCAAGTATTCCTTTAACCATGATAACACACCAAATAAAAATTAAAACCCACTTTCTCTCATAAGTTCTCTGTATCATCATTTATAATTTAATTACACCAATTTTAATGGATTGAAATTCTCTATTTGTATCCATAGTCCAAGTCCCAAATTGTCAATATACCTGATGGGGTTTATGAAGGGTGCTACACATAAATTTAATACCAAATTTACTATTATTAGTCAAGGTAACAAAAATGAAACAAGGAAGTGCATTGGAACAACCACATACACATGACTGACATCACAACTATGTGTAAAATATTTTACACCACCTATATCAAGATCATAGAAAACCAATAAACCAACCACAACCATTGGTTCAAGCTAAAACAACCTCAATAAAAAGGTTTAATAACTCCCTAGAAGTAGGGTTCATGAGATTTAGAAGAGGAAAAATAACCATGAAAAGAATATTCCTAAACATATAAGGAAATGGAGTCTAAGACATACCCATGGATTTAAATCTCAATGAATTAAACTACAAATTCCCCTGAATTGAAGTTAAACTATCCATGGAAGAGTTTTGAGAAGTAGGTTCACAACCTAATATACTAGAGAAGAAATGGGGGTGAAAAATAGAAATGAAATATTTAAGACCAAGAGTGAAAAATGTTAAATTTTATATTTTTTAAAGAGGTGCATGGTTTAGCCACATTGTTTCTCAAACCATAATCCAATAGTGTTGGCTATTATTTTAAATAAGATACTGAGCCACATGGTTTTCTTGGACACCTCTCATGGTTTCAAAAACCGTGCTCCCTATTCCTATATGACACAATTTCATGGTGCATGGATAATACTAACCATTCTCTAAACATGAGTTAGAACCGTGAGGTCCATTTTCCCCATTTTTCATGTATGAAACCTCTAAGACACTCTTGAGACCTTCCCTAATCCCAGGAATAATTTTATTAACTATTTGAAAAGAGTTTAACCAAACACCAAAAAATATACCTCATCAAAATGATTGGGATATTACAACCACCCCACCATAATACTTATCATTTCAAGAAGTTTTGGTGGTAATCCATCTCCATCACCCAACCTATACTGGTCACTAGTTAGAGCCAATGGATTTATTCAGATTCTAAAATCTTGAAACATAACCAATGAACAAACTCCAACTCAAGGTGTTCAAACATCCAAAACCCGAGTCAAATACCATTCTAAAAAATAGAACCCTAATATTGGGCTTTCCCAAGTAAACCTAACTAAAACATAGATAATTTCATCACATGACCACCCATCAGATCTATGACGCTCTACACAATATTTTTTTATCTTCCCACCACAAATTTATGATACTTGGAACCTATTCTATCAAAAAATCTAAATGGAACCTCAAACTATAAATCCCATAACATGCTCTACATGGTACCCACATACCATGTCCAAACATACATTAGAATACCAATCATCACTATCACCTATCATCATCATCAAAAACATAATTGGAAAGGATGTGTAACTAACATTTATGAAAAATTGAGAACAAGATAAATTTTCCTTAAAAAACTAGTTTCATTTTCCGAAGTACACCCATATTCTCCAAGATGACATGAGAAATGTAGTTTGTACCTTACCACATCCATTCCATATATTAACCCAAGTCAAATTATATATGGGTGACTCATCCAAAAAACACATGGAACCAATATCATGCACATTTTCATCTCTCATAGACATGATGTCTCCAATTCCATAATTATTCCATGACCACCCTAACATTCCCAATAGAGTTCATATATGATTACTTGTTAGATTCCATAGTCAAAAACTCATAGTCACAAAACCATCATAATCTTCTAACATACCCACTAATGCACCTATGATATAGGAACCTAAGATTACTCTTAGAACCAATTAGATCCCAAAGACAATCCTAGGATTAATCATCAAAATATCCATTTCATGTTAGCATTTATTGTGGATTTAAGGATTTACATAATTGGTTTATCATTCTAATCTTAATTCCAATTTGAATGATCTAGGACCAATTCCAAATTCTCATAACCCTTTCATAATGAGGTTTATAATCCTGTGACTGAAACATCAATCCCCACCATATGAGTGTCATTTCCACCACTAAACTCAAGAAAATATGACCACCAAGGCCCACACTCCAAATAAAGTTGAACCCAAAAAGTGGATGTTCCTATACATCCAACACTAAAGAAACAAAATTAAGAGTTATCCATCACCCATTCATGGCTTCCAATAATAGAACCCCTGATATTCTTTGACAACTAGTGAATCCCAAGGAATTTACTCATAGATAATCGATGGTTCACTTCTCTCCATATGACCTCAAGTACACTTCTCCACAAGCACAACCTATAGAGAGGACCTTCATCAAACCAAAAAATTAATTTATATAGCTTTGTGTGTAGCTAATTATATCTTAGTGTACTCAAGAAGATGTCAAGATGTTGGGCTTGATCATCTCTCGACTGACAACACACTAATATGTCATCGATGAGAACCACTAAGACCTCATCCATTTCTAATGTCACCTTTATCATTAAGGACATGTCGAACCCCCAACAAAGGCACCAATATTACCTACCTAAAAGAGTCTCATCAACACCCAACCACTATGATCCAATAGGAACTCACTAAGAAAAATCACTATTGACTCATGAAACTCTTCCAAGAAGTCATGAACTTAAGTTCTATATGTCACTACCACCACCAAACTTCTTGATTTATTTCACCACAACCCAAATTATTCTCAGTAAAAATAAAAACTCTTAATCATACTGATCTAAAACCAAATGGTCCCACACATAGCCAACACCCATCACTATTTTTTCATAAAAAACAAAAGATGATTTCTCCAGAGCCACCTATTAATGTAACTAAAATGGAATTGAGAACCTCAATCAAGTGCCTAAAATCATGAACTCACCAGAAAACTCAAGTCTCATAGTTTACTAAGACCATTCACTGAACCCGACTCAAAATACCATGAGTCATATATCATCAGAACTAGGGTCAAATGCCTACTTAAGAAACTAATAATGCTTCCTAAATTTTTATCTGCATTGATCTCATTCCATCCTTCACATTTTCATCCAATGACCTGAACATTAAAAAAATTCAGTTATAACCACATGATCACCTATTACCTTGGGCATCATTACTAGATCATATTTTAAATCAACACTCTATCCATAATTGTCTCATCTATCCACGGTTAACCTAGATTCCTACATCGAACAACATTAGAACAACATTTTCATACATCCAAATTATCCTGCCCTTATAAACTAGACTTATAGACAACCAAAAGAACCCATGGTGATTCCATTAGAAAAGAAATAAAGGAATAACAGTTACTTTTATAGAAATTTCTGACACATATCATGCAGTGATTCTACCTTTGAAGAATTCACCCATGATTCACACTCTTATACACCCATGATGCTGGTCCAACCAAAATCGTGAACACCCTTTATTGTTCAAAGACACCGAATCTCAACCAAAACCTAATTCACATTCCAAAAACTACTAGACCTCCAACCAGGACATATAGAACAAACCTCACCCAAGTCACTACTCACGGGTGGAACTCCTTCCTCTATTTTGAACACCCAATGTTTAGCACACCAAGACTAAACACTTAATCTAGGTCCTATAACCATTTCAACAAAACCAATACTAATGACACCATAGAACACTAAAACCATTTGAAGGTCTAATGTAAAACATGCAAAATAAAAACCCATCAGAGTTACTACATCCATGCTTTCAAAAAATGCCGCACAACCACAAGGTCACAACCGAACTGAAGGAAAAATAAGTAACATACAACTATCCAGCACATAAAAACTCTCTAAGGAATCCCAACCCATAACCAAGGGTTAAGAAACTATGGTACTCTCAGATCCCAAATCACCCATAAATAAGTTCAGATAATAAAAAAGGATTCCCATTTCTAGTGTCACTAAATGATCCATCATTTCTCATTCCCTTTTAATTAATCTTTTTTAAAACCAAAGGATTCACATTTTGAAACCTTTCATTAACCAAAATTTTTAAAAATTATCCACTTTATACAATTTCTATATTAATAGTTTTGGATATATAGAATTTAATTCAAAATTTATAATGAAAAAACACTTATAAGTTTCTTATTGACACTTTATTTAATAATAAATGTTACCTTATAAGTCATTTATACCTTTTTATTACCTAAAAGTCACTCAAGGAGTTGTTCAAGTTTAGTACCACCATAAACATATATATAACCCTCATTAATAGATTAAAACACATTAAATACCAACCCCTATAAATAATTTACAACCATAGGGAGATATGAATGGCTATCAGACATAAACCACATGAAGAAAAATACACTATTAGAATAATGAATCCTAAGGAACTATCAATCACATGAAACATGTAGATGATCTACCAATCACATGTTCTTAGAATGATGCATGAACACACACCATATATTTATATAATAGGCATGATATAAATAGCTCATAATTCCATAATTTCACATCTTAGTGAACCAATCAAGTTGGAAAATCAGTCAATGATAAAAGGAAAAAGAAAAAAACAATTTCTTACCTCGGGAAACTTGGTTCCCCCCATGCATGGTGTTGTAGGAACCTAGGCATAATCTCATTACCAACATAAGAGAAGACACATGTATCTTTTATAAAAAGAACAAATTGAAATACAAAATAAAAACTCTGATACCAATTTATGACTTCCTATCCTATGAGCCACTAAACTGGTACCCTTAGCCAGTTCTTTATGTGAAATCAAGTGCACGTCCTCGTATACCAAAGGCTACCGATAAGTAGAGAGGTTATTAAGAGAAAATTGGGGAGAATATAATCTTTTTACAAGATGATAACTATAATATAAATAATACCAAAAGGATAAATCAACCAATAGAAGTAGTAAATGGAACAATATATGAAAATTTAAAACAATAACCCAAGTGGACCATGATATAAAAATGATATGTATACTCTACATGTTACCTAAATATTAAACTAGGAAAAAAATACCAACACCTCTCCGAGACCAAGATCAAATATGATGACCCATTATCCAACCAATCCACTAAAACATAAACCCAAAGCCAAGTATTTATCTAGAACATATACCAGAAAACAAGTAGCGCCTACTCAGGAACCCAAGTGTTATGGAGGACGAATCAGTGTGTGAGTAGAACTCAATAGTCCACCAATAATTATTTATAATGCTACTAATACAATATTAAAATTTTATTTCAGTCCAAGAATCACCCAATAAGAACAGGATAAAGGTGGTCTAAAATAGTGGAGAGCGAGTTCATCTTCCATAACAATACTACAACAAGTAGGTGGGAGAGATCCCAAGTTAGAAAATAAAAATCATTGATCTTCATTTGCCACCCATGAATCCAGGAAATCCACCACATTTTCCCCTCACAACAAGTATGAATCATGTCCACCCATGAATGGAGAAGTATTTTACATTTTTTAATGAGATAAATGATAGTCCATGGACTTTGAATCTTCTCCTACAATAATCCATGGATCAACGTCGAGTACGTTTCCACTGATTCCAGTAAGATGTTTTGTTTTTGGCATAACTCAATACCCTTGAACATCACATTAGACTCAGCTATAAGGGAGTCCTCCTACCCAAAATCAAAGCTAAAATCCATAACCACTTCCCCTTAGTGGTCGTGAAAAACCCTACCCTTGTATAATACCTGAGGCACAAGAACCATCCACAATGAGTTTCTGGACACTACTAGGAGTACTCCACCGTACCTATCTTCCATGTCTGCTAGAATTCCAGGAAGTGAACCATATATATTTTATAGCCATGAAATTCATAAGTGATGGAAATACTTACCAATGTTGTACAAGTAATACAAGTTCCATTATGGTACTTTTGGAATTAAAAACCAATCCCAGTCATGAGTTAGAGATTATAGTATGATGACTTTGGTTTATCACCCTCTATATGGTCCAGAAACCCACCAAAATGAGAACCACCCTTGCCTAACGCTCATGAGAATTTTCCTTAGTCCCCAAAAACTAGGCCTGAAGAAAGGAATCCTATGTGAATGCCCTATTCCCTAGATCAGTGACCTCACCTAGTGCATTCCTGATAGTCTCAACTGACTAAATTACAAAGAAGAGATGAGCAGAAAATTCCTCAGATTTCTTACAGAACATACATTTATAAACCAATGATATTCCTTTATTCCTAACCTTATAATCCATGGGAAGGGCCTATTTATAAATAACACACACCGGGAAGTTGAATTTGGTGAGGATTTCATTGCACCAGAGGGCCTCATTCTACACATCCTGTCCACCCCCATCTTGAGTCATGGAGTGATAACCCTTTGCTGAGAATTCACCTGATACCGATCCTATAAAGACAAGTTTGTCTGGTTCATTATTTATGAAGATACTATTGAATATATTCATTTATTGATGGTTGAGATTGACTTGAATGAAGGCCTAAAATTTTCTTGTTTGGGAGAAGGTAATATATGGTGTTGGAAGTCCTAAGAAACAAATCAATGAACTAGCCCAATTATCATTGCAGAATTTGATCTTCCCATAGCCTAAAATCCACTTGGAATGGTTCCAAAGCATTGGTAAATGACTAAAAATACCATACTAGAGGCAAGATGTACTCCCTTGTTCTTGGTCCTCCTAAATTCCATATCTATTAGACATAATTATTTACCAAAGAGTTTTACCATATATGAAGTCCCATGTATGTTTTTCTTTCATGCTCAACATCTCCTCCTTGGCACTCTTGAGATTGATACCACCATCACCCACATTTCTTGCCATCTTGTACTATGAGACCCAATGATATATTCCTTTTTGAATGAAATTATTAGATGAAATTTATTATAACCCTTTCAATGTTATTCAATACCACATTTGAAACATTGATCATTGACATCACATGCATAAGAATAGATGATAGAACACAATTGTAAAAATTGATACACCCCCAAAGGAAATAAAGAAATTATTTCAATTTTTAATGAGATAAATAATTTTATCCACTATCCCATCGAAATAATTAATCCAAATACTCCCTAGAGCCACTATAACCCCAAGATATTCCATGCTGATGGTTCTATTTTTCATACCCATACCTTCCTCAATTTTCTTCTCCCACCTCTCTAAACACCATTTAGAAATTAACACGCTACTCTTTTCATGATTGATAGTTTTTCCACTCCACTTAAAATAGATTTCCATGATCTTATTGAACTCCCAAATGTTTCTTCTATTTATATTCAAAAAAATATCATGTCATCGGTGAAAAAATGTGAGAAATAACACATGGATTCTCTCTACCATGGTAAGGCTGTATGATTATATTGATAATTTTTCTCACTAGATATCTTCTAAGAGTGTCATGAACAAAGATGAGGAGACTGGGAGATAGATGATCTCTCTGACTTAGTCCCCAAGTAGTCTTAAAGAACCCATACTTCTTCCCCATAAAGGAAATAACCAACCATGGTGAGTTAATTGACCTAATGAAAATATCCACTACCCCTCTTAAAAAATCCATGTAATTCAATAACTTTTTGATAAAACTCCACTCCATTTTATTATAGGATTTGTTCACATTGACCTTAATCACCACGTTATAATTGTGTGTGTTTTTTTAATGTACCTTACACTTTCCTGCACCATGGCTATGGCAGAATGAGTTGATCTTCCTTTAATAAAACCTTGTTGATTCTCCGAGACCCATTGGGGAAGTTACACTATAAGCCTTCTATTAATAATATCTGCAAGAATTCATATAGGAAGTTACAAATTCTGATTGTCCTATAATGATTGAGCGAGGATGGGAATTTCACTTTCAAAATTAGGATTAAGTCGAAGAACAAGCAACCCATGGCAGGATCCCACCACTAAATAATTCTTGAATGACCTCCACCATCTATCTTTTAAACAGCTTCCTAAAAGATATATAAAAGGATCTTGGGAACCCATCATGCCTCAGAAAACTCTCTACATTAAGATACCGAGCTTCCTCCAAAATCTAATCCTCCTCTAGAATTCTTATAAAGAATTTTTTTGTTCCATTAGAATCCACCTATGAATATCATAAAATAAGTTGGTTTTATCATTCATGTATCCTCCCTACACATGAGGGTTAATATCATCCAATAGTAATTTAAAATAGTCAATAGCCATACCTCCCACAATCTCTACGTCATGTGTAAAAGTCCCATCTTCTAAGAATATATTAGGAACATTGATTCGCTTCGTTTCATTTATGAACACATAAAATAATGAAACTTTCCTATCCCCCTCTATTAACCAAGTCACCCTATACCTCTCATGGGTAATTCCTTCTTATTCAAGAACTAATTAGACTAACTGATTTATTTTCTCCACCGATGTGCCAAAACTTTCCTTATCCCAATGGTTTTCCAGAAATGTTTCTATATTTTCAATCTCTTCCTTGATGCCTTCCATTTCCATCAAATGATTTGTTCTATTACCATAATAATATTGTATATCACCATTGAGTACTCTTAACCTTTTGTACAGACCCACCCATCTACTATCTTGCACGGGTTTCATCAATGACTCCCATACCACAGTGGTGAAACTGCTATCAGACACCCATCAGTTTGAATAGTGAAAATGCATATTGTCCCCTTATTCCTACTTTAGACAGATGAGAAGGGGCACATGATATGACAGATCCCATACCAGGTGCTCGAACCTTATGTTCAAAAATGATGAAGTTGCTTGGAGGTTAGAAAAACATCTGTCCAGTCTACACTAGGTGATCCAATTACCTTTACGACACCAAGTGAAATTGTTACCTATAAAACTCAATCCCAGGAGACCATTATGAGCAGAACCAGATTAAAATGCATACCCGTTCATTCTAGGTATAACTCCACCTCCTTTCTTCACTAATGGATCGAAGATAATATTAAAATCCCCCTACAAACCACACTAATCTTCTCAGATCAACACAATCAAATTCCCTCCATTACTCTTTCCATTATATATCCTCTCATTCAGATTATATAAAGGAGAATACATATTCTTGATTTACATCATTAATTTTCGACAATATATGTTTACTAGAATCACCCTAAAAGACTATTGAAATATCATTCCTCTAAAACACCCATATATGTTGATTGAAAGGACCTCCATGAAAAAATAAAAAGTGTCTGATATTCTAGGAAAAGTATGATATTTTAGAATAATGTTGTTTGGGATTTAGGATTTCCACCACCAAAGGCTTAGAGTGACAAATTTCAGTACGGATAAAATCTGTCATCACCCGTTCCCCTAGACCCATTGCATTCCAGATAATTAGCAAGATCATTGGAAGTGTGAGCACCTGGTTTTGGACCTAGGTGTTAATGATACCTTAGTATGATTATAAGAGACACTATGGATAAATTTATAATTAATCCTAGTTAAAAATCCATTAGAAGGGGGTGAAAAGATAATACCCTTCAGGGAAGGTTCCTTTGAATCCCGCATTTGTGCACTAAAACTGTTAGATAAAGACAACGATGAGCAAAAGGTTAGAGTCATATACACCTGAAGATCATACCACCCGGGTCATATAATAATAATTCCCCTCATGCGAACATATGATGACCCATAACGGTTCTCTAAAAGATGATGGCTAGATATCGAAGACTTAAAAAGCTCAAGTTCCTTCCTCCTCCCTACACCGCTCCTTGGAGATAGATCCATTTGAGGCCAACTACATTACAAGAGAATCACCCAAAAGTTATAGAAGAATTATAGGTGGCCCAACCACTAGAATTATAAGAATGAGATCCTCAAATATACCTCCATGAAGGAGAATTCTAGTTCGAACCATCCATACATGAAATAATGCACTGTTACATGTTGATATTTGAAATAGTTCTTGGCCTGCCTCTCAAATACATAGAGATTCAAAGTAGAAAGTGGGTGATTTAATGGATAATATCCCCGAATGAGTTCACCACTATGTAATAAGGAATAGTATCCATGGAGATCAAGATAGTCCTCTCAGGAATGACCAATGGAGACCCCACTGCATTGTGTGAATCTTCACCTGTCAGCGCATTACCTAGTTGTGTTCCATCACGATTCGATAGATCCAAATCTTCATCATGATGAGTGATCACTGATTGATTTCCCTCTAACTAAGACTGATGCCACCTAGGAAATTTAGGTAATGAGTGACCTTGGATATGAAATCCCATGCATAAATCTGGAGCCGAAAGATAAAAAGGGGTTGATACCAGGCCTCCATTCCCTCCACCCAGAGCGAGTTCCTAGATGGAAATGGGATGGATAGATCCATGTCAAAAAATATCTGAACCACCACTACCTCTTAAAGATAGAGTGTCCATTATTCAGCACAAAGGAATGTTCCTAGAAAATTTATGATCCCCCATAGGAAACCGATGTTCTAGAATAGTAAGGGAAAGTCTAGGAGTAAGATCCAGACCACTGATCTCAAGGGATCTTTACTAAAGTGGGTTTCCATTGACCTATAGAACATATGTAATATCCAATTCCGGAATAATATAGGGACAAAACACCTAGATTTTATTAAATCTTCACTAAAGGAAATAATGACTCAGAGAGACCTTCAGTTCATTGATGAAAACTTATATGGTTAAGTTAACTCCCAAGAATCCATGAAATTTTTAAATAAATTAAGTGGGGGTTTATTCAGACTAAATATTAACACCAGGGTCCAATTGATATGATTTAGTGCTTCCTTGAAGGAATCCTCTAATATGGAAAGAACCAGGGAATTTCCATCCATAGAGGACACTGACCCCAAAGAAACATTAGTGAAGGTACCCCCTGAATCCTTGGAGCCTTGAGGCCGATAAGGAACATCCTCGAAAGATATCCCGGGCAGCAAATCGAGAAACACAAGGGGAGGTAAGCCATTTGACTGAGCCTCACCAGATAACATCAGATATTAAGACACCTCAACCACCTTAGCCCCCAATAGACCCAGATTGATGGTGACCAGAGGTGAACTAAAGTTTGGAAAATTTTGAAATCCTAGTGGTGCATAGGGAACGTTATTTTCTTTCAGCTTTTCCATTGAAATTAATGGTGTCTAATTCAATAACCATTCTAAAAAATTTTAATCATATAATGAAAGGATATAATAAACATGATAATAATAGAATCATGTTTCCCAATAAACATTTATTAATTATCAATTTTTACTCATGGGTTCCATTATGTCACCCAAATAACCAAACATGCTTCAGCCATGTTGGGAGACTGAATAATAAATCATATGGGTTATACCTTCTAAATAAAAAGAGTTCATTTATTAATAATTTCAATTTTTAATACCAAATAGTAGTGAACCAATTACTAATACCATATCAAATGCTCTTAGTGCCCAGATCACCGTACCAGAACCCTAGATAAAAATAAGGTATGCCATGTCCATCATATTAAATCAAGGGTTTCTAATGACACAAAGAGTTATCCTAAAACAACGATAAGGAGTTACATGCCCAAAATACTTACTCATGGGTTAGAACCCTCATTTCCATCATCTATAACCATTTCATAATTACAAAATTCTAAAGGTAAAACATACTTGACCTTTTCATCGAGGGTACACCCACTACAAAATTCATTTATTCCCATGGTTTAATATACTCAACTTCTTGGACTAATTATATACTTAAAACATTTGACAAATTATTAATTTAAGTCAATAATTAAATATTATTCCGTGCCATTAATAATACAAACATTCCCCCTTTTAAACTTCATGAACACTAAAACTAAAAAATATCTTAAAAAAACGTGGAACCACACATTAAATAATGGGTATTTATCTTTTGAAAAATTAAAAAAAGACCAAGACCATTATTCACATTAAAAACCATTATAATATCAATTATGAAATTTTCACAAAATGGAAACCATGGACTCATTTAAAATCAACCCTTGAAATCCATTTAAACCCCCTTTAAAATCACCTTGATATGAAAGCTTCATTTTAAAACATTATTCACTTTAAGACATCCTTTTTACTCATTAAAAACCACAATGAGATAAATATCCAAAGTACACTATTTAAAAAATTCAAAACCCTCCTAGGAATTTTAAAAATGATTAGAATATAAAATATTTTAATTAGTCCTCTTAAAATGACATAAAAAATTATCCCTAAATTATACCATGTTTTCCCTTTAACCATGATAACATACCAAATGACCACTAAAACCCATTTACTCTAAAAAATTCTATATGCCATCATTTAAAATTTCATTCCACCACTTTTAAGGGATTGAAATTCCCTACTAGTAGCCCTAGTCCTGATCTCAAATTATCAATGAACCTAAAGGTGTTTATAAAGGTTCTCACACATCAATTTAAGGCCCAATTTAATTTTATTAGTCAAGGACAAAAAATCATATCAATGAAGTGCATTGGCACAACCACCAAAATAAGAATAAAATCAAGACAATGGGCAAAATATTATAGACCACATACCTTAAGCTTGTAAAAAAACACTAATCCAACCATGAACCTTAATTTAGGATAAAATTGTCTCAATACTAAAGAAAAATGACTCCCTATAAATTGGATTCATGATATTCAGAAGAGGAGAAATAACCAAGAAAATTCTATTATAGAAAATAGAAGGAAACAGAGTCAGAGACTTACCCAATGCTTTGAATCGTATCCAAAGACACTTCAAACACCCTATAATAGAAGGAGAAAAATATATGGAAGAGTTGGGAGATGGGGTATATCACTATAGGCTATTGAATAATAAATGAGGGTAAAAATTTGGATTTAAATATTTAATTCAAATAAAGGGAAATGATAAATTTCCAATTTTTAAAAAGGGGAACTATTTGACTGCATAGTTTTCCAAACTGTGCACTAAATATGTGGCTCTTCTAAGGGGAAATCAAGCTGTATAGTTTTATTGTAATCCTATAATATATTTTCAAAATATTATCCCTCCTTCTATAGGCTACAAGGCCATGGGGAATAGTTAATACTAATAATGTTCCAACTGTGCACCATAAACTATAAGATCCATTTTTCACCATTTTCTTATCCTAGACCTATAAGACACTCTTGAGACCTTCCATAATCCCTAAAATAATTTTACTGACCATTTAAAAAGTGTTTAACCAAACACCAAATGAAAATGTACCTCATTAAAAGGGCCTATATCATAGAATTAGTCATGCTAATCACTATTATAAATAGTATAACTGAAGAATAGTTTTCCTATGAACAGTGTTTTAGGATTTAACTTAAAAATGATTAATAAAATGGTGTTTTATGCTATGTAATTAATATATTAATTTTAAATGATATAATCATAACAAGAAACAATGTTTTCTATCCCAAATTTTTCATTTATTGATCATTATTAGATAGTCATTTCCAAAATACCTCTTAAATATTTAACATATTATGTATGGAAAAATTAAAATAAAATTTGATTAAAATCCCTATATATAAAAATTTTACATTAGTAAAATAAATGGGAAATAAGATGATATATATTAAAAAAGTCATAAAATGATAGTGATACAATAATTTTGAAAACAAATTAAAATTACAATTGTTCTATAATTTTTCTACCACAAATTCTAGTTGACAATCAACAATAATAATTAAAGTATTTAAATCCTCATTTAAAACATTTTGTTCAAGAATAATGGGGGAATTCATGATTTCAATTTCATATGCACCATCACCAATAATATAACTTGGTATTACTTCGATAAAGACATCAATTTGAGGTTTTAGAGAATATTGTATTTAAAACAATAGTTTTCCATTAATTTCATAATTTATGGACCATAAAATGGTATTAAGTGATTCATGTCTGTAAGGAAAAATTGTGAATATAAATTTTTCATAGAATTTTAATTGGATTTAATTGAAACATTCATCCTCTTTTTAGATTTCAACAGACCTTTACAAAGTACAAAACTGAAAACTTTCACTTCATTATGTACATCAGTTCATGAAATATATTGAGGTAAATCCATGATCTCAATTTTTTTTTCATAAATTCAATGTTTTTTAGTGTATAGATGATTCATTGGAAGAAATTTTTTCTATCACATGAAAATAATTCTATGATGAAATTTAATGCTTATAGATCTTTTATTTTTCATACAAATAGGATAGGTATTTTACCCTTCACAATCTAACCATAAAAAAATTCTATAAGAAATAAAATATTTTATCATACATATAAGCATAAAAAATATAAAATGGATCTTTAATAAAAGCATCATATATGTGAACACCCACATTCCAAATATACTTCAACTCTTTTATTAAATTTTACAAGTACATGCCTATATTATTTATAGAATCATAGGTTTTAAGTATGAGTATATGCAGGAAGATATTTTTTTTACATACATTTACTTGGGGGGAATGTGATAAATGTCAATAAAAAAATGATAAAAAAGATTAAACTATAACATGATATTTCTAACACACTATTATATACTTAAGATGCAAAATTATGATGTAATTTAATAAATATATACCATGATAATCGATCATTAGGATGAACCAATTAATAATTATCCTTATTTATATTATTATTATTACATCACATTTTTTTTAAAAAACAATTCATCATATTTTAAAATATTTTGAAACCTAAGTATCAATGGAAAATTCTACATTACTTTTTATAGAACAAGAAATAGTTTCTCAAATATATTGGTCTTTTATTAAGATGTATCACATTATTTTCACTCATTTAGGACTATAAATTCTTTCTGAAATAAGTTACATTATTTTAAGTAAGACTAAATTTCAATTTTATAAAATACAAGTTGATTAATTAAATTTGATTTCATAAAATTATTTATGGGAATATCTGCATCATTAGGATGTAAGTATTTTATAATGGTAAGAATAAAATTAATCCATATATTAAAAATTTCATATATGGTTTTCCAATAATACAATCATATTAAAAATTATAGCCTTTTCATTTTACCATAGGCCCAATAAACATGTCTCCTTACATCATCAATAATTTTTTTCACTCTATGAAAATCACTATTCTCATTAGTTGTATAATGTTTACTTAGAGAAATGTATCTTTTAATGACTTAATTTCAGTTTTATATTAATGAATAAATAGAAACTAATCAAATTTAAAAATCTATATCACACTACCTTTATTTATATCACCAGTAGTCTATAATTTATTTTTATATCAATTGTAATTTTGTACATAAATGATGGTTTGAATAAATTTTTTTTATATGGTAACTCACCTTTTTATTAATTAAATATAGGCTTATAACACAATCATAAAAATTGTAGAAAATTATCACTCCATATGAAGTATTATTAAAGTAAAAGTACACAAATAAATCTAAGTCATTCTTAAACTTAGTTGAGATATGATTAGTTCCATACTTCATAATTCAGTTACGTTTCCAGTGGTGGTTTTTTTCTTTTTGTTATTTACCTTATTCTCTTAAATTTTCGTTGGGATATACTATTATCAAATTATTGAGGGATTTATTTCCAACCATATTTACCTATATACTATTTTGTTCCTCTCACGAGGCATGGATTATTTTCTACAATCTCTTTCATGAAAAAAATCATACCACCTCTAAATCGAGAACCCGGGCCTTCTTGTGACATGACCTGAGGGGAATTACCAATCCTGATGGGTTGATGATAATCAATAGGGAATCAAAAGACAAAACTAGGGAATTATTTCACCCAAGAACCAAGTGTGTCCACTCCTTATATTGGATGGATACACATATAAAATAACTGATACCCGAATAAAATATAAACAAAAAAGACACAAATAAAGAGGAACATAATAACAAATAAAAGTGGTGAGTATAAAAAAATGATCTACTATAGAATAGAAGATGAAATATGAGATACAAATCACACTATGAAAAACCAAGGAGGCTGGAGTGGTTGATACATAAATTATTAAAAAAAAATTAATAGACAAAACTACTATTATCCATCACCATGATCAAGTAAAAAAACTCCACTTACTACCTCCACCAAGCTTGAACAAAGAAACTTGGATCTCTTTCCACAGTCAAGTGAGAGATACTAAATTTTTAATATGATAGGTGTAAGAATAATATTCCCAATAGGTGTCCCACCTCACCCAATGCATGATATTTACAAATAAAACCATTTTATGTTTGTTTGAAATATATTTATAATATATTTTTAAATTTTCTTTTTTTAAAAATTCAGAATCACTATCACTTTAAAAATATATACTTATAACAAAATACAATAATTTTTTAAATTAAAGAAATATTTCTAAGAAAGTTTTTGATGAAAGTTAACCATTTAAAGAGAGATTAAAAAATCTTACAATTTATTTTTAGAATAAACCTATCAATATTTCATAAAACAATGTGAAGTTCCAAAGGATTGAATAAAAACTGGGGGGGGGGGTTGAATTAGTTGGTCATTTTTTATAAGTTTCAACACTTTTTAAAACTTAACCATAGAAACTTGTTAAAGTCTATATCCTTTTTATCATTTTATAAATACTCAGGAATGAAAAAATAAAAAATAAATAAAGCACATGATATTTATAATACTCGGTCCCAGTGTGAGAACCTATATCCTTGTCATATTCACTCCCATGGGTCTATAGAAATTCACTATTATGAATAAGTTAATACAACTAGTGCCAACTCCTAAAAAACACCTTATATATACCAATAAGAATAATTATACTAATTCCAATAGGTTTAAAATTTTTCTTACCAAAAAATTGATCCAATACGAAAGAATAAAGACTTTGTTCAAATTGACTTGAAAAAGTTACTAGGTATAATGAACATGAGTCCAATGGAATTTAATCCGATGAACATAATTAGATTGAATCAGTCTGATCGAATCAATTTGATGCTCCCTTTCTCAATATGTACTTTTCAAACTCTACTAAAATGTTCTGTTTGATCTTCCTCAGTCTGATATTCCTCAATCCGATTGACTTAATATGATGCTTCTCAATATGATAAAAAACAATATAAGTTCGACCTTCTAATGAGATCTATGTTCATAAAATAATGTTACTCAAATTCTTTAGCACACCACCTTTTCCTCTCTCAATAAAAGTTACAAAATGTGAATGAAATTATATTCTATTTAAAGGAAACTTAGAAAAGAAAAAGAAAGAAACTGAAAAAATTATCCTGCATAACTAAATTTTAAAACTCTATAAATCAATCACATTTAAACTTCAACTTTGACTGTTCAAACCTTGTCAAGAGTTCTCTAAAATACATCTTCTTGAACACACTAAATTTTGTTCAGTCCTATGTAAATTCCTTATTTTTAGTATGATATTTCTTCCGTTCTCAGCTCATTATGATCTGACTATCTTTCACTTCTCATTACGATATGACTATCTTACTCAACCAATTATGATATTACTTTTTTTCTCATATCATTATGATATGAATATATTTCACTTCTCCTTACAATATGACCATCTTCCTCTGTTCATTATGATGAAATTCCTCAATAGATGACTCATTGGTGTCCCAATATTATTCTATTGAAAACTTGAACTCTTCCTTTGTTTCTTCTCAAACAAACACAAAAATTTTAGAGTCTTCACTTGTTTTCATAACTGATCTCCATTTAATGTATCAACATTATAAATTATGATCACTCAAATGTTCTATATTCAATGTGTTATCGATGTGAGTCATTCATTTAATGAATTAGTTCCCATTTCGGATATGATTAATTTTCTACCACAGATTCAGTCTTGTTAAAATCCTTATAATGATAGAATCCTAATTATAATATAATTATCATTATGATGTTATGAAACTGATGATGACTCCACTCAAAAACTTTGAAAATATCCAAACTTCATCAGTTATAACTCATTCATAATTCTTAAAACATTAGTGTCCATTAATTCTAGATCCGATGAATACTTTGTCTTGATATATGGAATTGATACAATCTTTACAATTCCTCCATTTCATCAAAAGCATTTATGATGGGAGTTTTAATGATATATGTGAAATTAAATATTGTAAAATCATATTCTGTATTAGGTTAAAAAGTATGAAATTTTTTCAACACATGAAAACACTATATTCTTTCAAAAATCTTTAGCAACATTAGAAATTCTTCACTCAGTAAGATCATTCTTCCAGACTTTTGATATTGTTACACTGATGATCTACATCCTTCTGTGTTTGGTGTTCCTCACACCTATGAGCAACATCCATAATAATTTACACCATATTCTCCTCTCTTCCACCAACTCCATATTGTATCATAACTTCTTCATGATTTATGAGAACTTCATGATTATAAAATAATAGTCAGATTTAGAGTTTAGAAAGTATGAAAACTTTATAACTCTTCACTTCTGTTTCATAAAACATCATTTTCAAAATCATTATGACTTCCTCTCTCAACATATTATGAATTTCAAAAAAAATTTCTGATGGATCTTCAAAATCATGTGGTTAATATAATCAACAACTCTAAATAACTTATAAATTCCATCTTTCTTACACCTTATACATCAAGTGTTACTTATTTTTAAAACCAATGTCCAAAAACTTGTGTTCAGAAAACAACTTTCTCAAGGAAAGAACTTTTCTCTACCCTTGTTTTTGGATTCAACAACATTGAGAAACATTAATATTTTTTTTATGAAAACTCAATATGATGGGCTAGCTCTGATCCTGAATATTAAAAGAAATATTTTATAAAAAAGTTATTTGAAAAAAAAACATTTACTAAAAAAATATCACAAAGGTTCTTCAGTATCCCCTTGGTATTTTTTGATAGCACTCATTAACAACCTTTTCAACTCTCAATTTTTTTTAAAAACTCATCTTTTTTAAACAACTCATGTTTTTTTTGACTTTTACCAAAACATAACCTTTCTCAAATGAGAGTGTCCTGACACCATACTACATGATAAATTAATGTTTTTTAAGGAATTTCATCTCTATATGATAATAATTTTTTTCAGACATGTTAAGATAAAATCCCCATCACTTTTCTTTATCACTCACTTTTATTTCACTGTCCCACATTATATGATCTCCAAATATTTAGATTCATAAAAAAAAGATAAGAAAAAACATTGTACATAGTAAAAATTTGTTACTTTTCTCCCCATTTTCAACATAATACAAAGAATAAAGAGGTAATTAATTATAAGATTTATGCATTCATTGGAGGAGGATGAACATGAAGTTGTATAAAAAAATAAACCAACCTTTCTTTTGGTATTTCCTCTGTGATGAAATCAACAATTTGATACTTTGTTGAGATATATTCCTGAAAAAAATCTCCAAAATCAACTTTCTATTTTATAAAGTGAAACTTTATATCAATGTTTGATCTTGAATGTTGGATAGGATTTTAATAAATTTAAATTTCACTTTGATTATCAAAATGTATATTTAATGGTTTATAAAATTTTTCTTTCAAATATTGCAGTTGAATATTTATCCAGAATATATGAGTATAATCTCAAGTAGCTGGAACATATTCTAATTCCAATATTCTCAAATATAATTAACTTTGTTTCTCACTATTCTAACTCACACAACATTCACCCAAGAAAAATTTCCCCCCTAAGATTGATTATCTATCATTCCAATCTTCATCCCAATAAACATCTGTGTATAATCATGAAACTTCATCTCACAATTTTTTTTGTAGAAAAACCCATGTGAAGTTGTTCATTTGACATATCTTAGAACTCCGTTTTCTACCAACATATTTAATTCTTACATATTACTTTGATACAGATCACAAATAGTCTTAGTATAAAAAATAAGAGTCCTTGATGATGTAAGGTAAAGTATACTTCATATCAACTTCCAAAATTCTTTCTAATTTATACTTTTTCTAGACTCATATTTACTCAATTTTGTGCTTAAAAAAATATGATAAGAAACTTATTTGGATTCTATCATCCCAAACTTCTTTAACAATTCCATGGTATACTTTTATTGAGATAATAAAATTTATTTTTTTGTTAAACATGTAGAACAAAGAAGAAATTTAATTATCCCAACATTTATATCTCCAAATTCTTCTTTATTTCCTTAGAAAAGTATTTTCAAATATTTTATTTATCCCCCCAAAAAATTATATCATCATATAAACAATTAAAATAAAAGTTTTGGAGTCAAAATATTTCACATATAAGTTTCAATCAACCTTTAATTTAGAAAAATTCAACATTCTCAAACATATATCATGTTTTGAATACAAGGAATGTGGGAATTGTTTCAACCCATACAAACATTTATTCAATCTAAAAACATTGTTTTCATCATTATGAAGTTGAAAACCAAAATATTTTTAATTGTAAACTTCTTCCTCAATCTCACCATTTGAGTGATATGAATTTACATCAATTTGATAAATTTTTTAATTTTTATATGTAACCACTGATAGAAACATTCTAATAGTCTCCAATCTTGTAACTGGGGATCATTTTTCTTCAAAATCCACACCTTTCACTTTTTCATAGCCTCTAGATACAAGACTAAATTTTTTTCTTGAAACCTATCCATGTTTATTTTACTATTTTATATAAGACCACTTTTTTCTAATAAAAAATTTACCTTCCAAACATGGAACAAGTTCCTATGTTTTATTTTTCTCAATTTGATCCAATTATTCATTCATATCATCCAACCATTCCTTATGTTTAAGAGGTTTTGAAACTGATTTTGGTTCAACTTTTGAGATAAGTGATGTCTAATTTTATAGTCTAAAATTTATTCTGGTATAAACTGGAGTATTCTAATTTTCAATAATGTTTTTGGAATCAACATGTTTTTGTAAGGTAGGAAATTTTATGGTTTCTTCTCCAGCTGAACTTTCCTCATCGCATGATTATCCTAAATCTTGGTAAGTATGTTTTTACTAACATTAACTATATTTGGAAATCTCTAACTTATCCTACTCATAATTCACATAAACTATTGTTAAATAATTTTTAATTTCAACTAATTTCAAAACATATGAGTCCACCAACCTTTGTATGAATTTTTTACAACATTTATAACTTCTTCCATTTGGTAAACAACCCATAAAATTTCCTTCCAAATCATTCTAAAAAAAAAATCCCAAATGTTGATTTTTTTTAATTTTATGTAAACATGAATTTTCAAAAAAATTTAATTAATTCAATGATTTTTTTATTATAACACATTTCATAAGATGTAATGTTGGTTTTAAGTCTCAAAACACATATTATTTGAACATGTACAGTAGTACTAACAACTTCTTTCCAATAGAACTTTAAAAGTTTGTATTCTACTAACATATTTATTCGGATTTACACCAAACATATATTATTTATTTATGATAATTCCTTTTGTTGAGGAGTATATGGAGAAATATACTAATGTTTATACCATTATTTCTTAGATAAGTTTCAAAAGTAATTCTTATGAATTCAGTATCATTATTTATTCTCAACTATTTTATATAAACCCCCATTTCTTTCTCAACTTCTTTTCTAAAAAACCTGAACATTTCCACAAACTCTAACATATTTTTCATAAACATTATGTTTGTCATCTGAGTGAAATAATCAATAAATGTGATGAAGTATAAATCTACTTTTTTTGATTTATGTCTCATTGGTCTACGTAAATCAGAATGAATAAGCTCAAGAAGTATGGTAGATTAAATCTCAAATCTTTTATGAGTTTTCGTAGTCAAATTTTCTTTTTGAAAAGTAAAAAAAACATATTCATCTATTCATTACAATTATAGAAAATAATAAACAACATAAACTTTATAAAGTTTTTCATGTTTTTCTACCAAAGGAATCCAAGTATTTGGTGCCACAACATATTTTCATCTTCAGCACTCAAGTAACATGACTTGTAAAACTCTCCTGTTCAGAAGGGATTCTCACTAGTTCTTTCTACTTTTGTAATAAATTTTCCATTTTTAACAATTTTTATAACACAATAATATTTTATAAAGATAACTTCCTTTACATCATCAAAAAGTTTAATAACAAAAATTAAGTTATATTTTATCCCATCAATAAATAAAACCTCCTTAGATTTTAACTTTTCAGCTTCAATCTCATCCATTCCGATTCTTCTGATTTTTAAGGAACTATCATTAAAAAAGGTAACTGCTCCACCATCTTGTCATTCAACATGTTTCAAGATTTTTATATCACATATCATATGTTAAGAAAAACCAATATCAAGTATTCATGGTTTGTTTCTTTTAATTTCTTTCAAATCTATCTCAATAATAAAATCTCTTTCCTCAATTTTCTTCTTTCCAACTTCCTTTTCTTCTATACCTTAGGCAAATTGTTATAGATGGAGTGTCATAAATATTTCATCATGATGACCAGCTATATTACATCTTCCAAAAACATCTTCCATAAATTCAAATTGATTTTTTGTTGGAAGGTTTCTAACATATCGAGTTTTTCCTTTTCCAAATTTCTATAGGTTAGAATAGTCACTCTTCCTTATTCCACCATTTCATTCTCTTTGTTCAAAACTTCTTACAAGATGTGAAAAGTTATTCCAAAAATTATAATCTCTATTCCCATAGATTCCACAACACTGTAAATAGCCATCAAATATTTATTTTTTACTAAAGAAATATATTTTTCTATAGAAACTCTGTTGAGGTTGATATCTTCTTTCTAATATATCATACCAAGAATGTGGTCCATATTTCCTTATGAGTGAGTTTTCAACCTTTTTATATGTGATAGGTTTCTCACATACTTTCTCCACCCATGATTTCTTAGAACCTTTTCCAGAACCTAAAATGTTATAAGAACCAGTTGAAACATTATTTTTGTTGAGTGAAGATTTCACCTGATTCTTATTTTGATCATTCTCAGTAACATTAAAAGTCTTTGATTTTACTTTCAAAGTTTTTTGAAGTTTTAATTCATATTTCACAAGGCAATTTTAGAATCAATAAGTTTTGATTTAAACTTTTTAACTTTTTCTTCATTAGCTATGATATTATTACTGAGATTTTCAACCATATTTCCCTATTAATCAATTCTAAGTTTGTAACTTAATATCTCTTGGATGTATTCTCTCTCATTATTGATGACATTTTTATTCCATCATCAAATTCTCCAAAATATTTATTCATTACTATAATTTCTTTATTGAGAGTCTTTTTTTTCTCAAGTCATGCAACAAGTTATGTTATGAGTTGATACTCTCTATATGAGTCTTCACCACTTTATTCACCATCTGAGGAATATTTTATTTTATCAACTTTTCAAGAAAGGTTGTGAATTTTTTTGAACTTTCATATTTTGAATAATTTTTGTCATTTGAGTTTAATTTATCTTTATTACTCAACATACTTATCTTGTTCTTAGTAAATGTCATTTTAGATTTATTGAATGAATTTTATTCTTAAAAATTTTGTTCCATTTCTTCTATTGAGGGTTTTCATCATAATCATCTCAATATTTTCTAACTTTCTTATTGGGGGAATTCATAGAAAATTGTCCAATTCCACCACACTAAAAACATTTGAGATTAGTTTTACCTCCACAATTTCCTCTTCCTATTCTATAGTTCTTAGATATAAGAGACATGATTTTTTCATTAAACTCATCATCCTATTTATCATCTAAGTCATAAGTATCAACATCTTCAACATCTTATATTTTCATTTTTCTCATGGCATAAAAATCTATTTCATCTTTCATATTCATTTTGAACATTGATGATTTTCCCAATTTATAAGAAATAAGAAAGTTGTAAAATTAATCTAGAGATAAATCATCCTTCTCTTCTAAAGAGATTATTTTGGAATCAAAACTATCTAGAAATTATCTCATAAGTTATTCTCAATTATAGAAAATTCCAAGACATCTCTGAATCCTATGATGTTGCAAACAATTTTCGTTACTTTGGTGAAGTATCCATGAATAGTTTATTCATATATAATTCTCATTTATTTAGACTTAATACACCAGATTTGTAGATTTTATTCCTTCACTTTAGTATTCCCTTCAAAAATACTTTCCATCTTGTATCACATAATCTTTTAAGTTTTGAGATCTATCGCCATCATATAAAAATTTTCAAATAAGGACATAAGTATTTCATTTATATATTTTAAATCAACATAAACATTTCTCTTATCAGTAAAATTAATTGGGAAATCCTTCTCAATATGTGGAAAACTAATTGTAGAAGCATATACAACTTTTAGGACAAGATATAAGAGATAAGGAATCACCATATTTTTTCACCCATAATAATTTTCCACAAAATGTTGGAATTCCTCTACTATTAACTGAATTCATATTATCCATGATAAGAATTTAATAAGGTATCCTTATCTCTAATACCATTTAAGGTTCTAGAGGATTAAATGACAACTAAAAATTGGTGGTTGTGGTGGGGGGGGGGTGAATTAGTCTTTCACTTTTTATAAGTTACAAAACTATTTAAAAATAACCCCTGCAACATGTTAGAGTTCACATCCTTATCATATTTATGTAACTACCTATTCATGAAAAAATAGGAAATAAGTAAACAACATGGGATTTATAAGGTTTTTACATAGTGTGAGAACCTACATCCATGCCATAACTACTTTTATGGTTCTATGGAAATTAACTATTATGAAGAAGTGAATAAAACTTATTCCAACTCCTGTTAGACAGATTCTATCTCATGATAGAAACGATTTTACAAAATCCCATAATTTTAAATTTTTTCTTACAAAACAATTCAACCAAAACTAAAGAATAAAGACTTCGTTCAAACTGATCCACTAAAGTTCATGGGTATGATGATCATGAGTCTGATGGCCCTCAATCTGATGAACAAAATCTGATTGACTATGTCCAATCAAATCAATACGATACTCCCTTTCTCAATCTGCACTTTTCAAACTATACCATAATTATTCAATCTGATCTTCCTTAGTCTAATATTCCTCAGTTTGACTGATGTTGAGTCAATAAGGTTTCCTTATTAATTTTCCATTCTTTTATGTTTTGAAAATCACAAACACTCTATCTGAAGGAAAATTTTATTTTCCCAAAGATTTATTTTAATAAGGAAGATTTTCCTTCTTCAAGGAAATTCTCTTTTTAAACAGATTTTCCTTAATAATAAAAATTTCTCATCCCCAAGGAAAATTTATCCTTAACTATTTTTCATTGTTCATATTATAGTTTATCTAAATATAACCCGTTTTATTACTAAGTGAAAAAATCAGTTTCACTTCTGAAACCTTGGAATTATATAAATACTTAGATATAGAGTATTCAGTTTTCAGGATTAGAATTCATGTTCCAAATTCTCTGAAATTTAGAATCCAAATTCTCTGAAATTTAGGTTCTGAATCCTTTGAAATTCAAAATCCAAATTCTCTAAAATTCAAGTTCCAAATTCTCTGAAATTCAGAATCTGAATCCTCTAAAATTCAGGTTTCAAATTCTCTAAAATTCAGAATCCGAATTCTCTGAAATTTAGGTTCTGAATTCTTTAAAATTTAGAATCCAAATTCACTGAAATTCAGGTTCCAAATTCTCTGAAATTCAGAATCCAAATTCTCTAAAATTCTGGTTCCAAATTCTCTAAAATTCAGACCCCTAATTCATTAGAATTAAAACTCTGAATTCCTTATAATTTATACTCTGAATTCCTTAGAATTCATACTCCGAATTCCTTAAGATTCAAACTCTAAATTCCTTAGAATTCATACTTAAAATTCCTTATAATTCAGACTCCGAATTCCTTAGAATTCAGGTTCCTAATTTCTTAGAATTCATACTTTTAATTATTTATAATTCAGGTTCCAAATTCCTTAGAATTCGGATTCTGAATTCCTCAGAATTCATACTCTAAAGTCTATAGAATTCTAATGCTAAAATCCTTGAAAAATAGAATATTAATATCCATGTAATATAGACTCTGAATGTTTTTCTCTTAGACTCTAAACTTTATTTTTTCCTTAGACTCCAAAAAATAGATTTGATAGAACAACCATATTTTACTTACCCTTGTTATAGTTATAAAATGATATCGTGCATTCTGTTTCTAACCAACCATTTTTTGAGTGACACGTGATGAGTCCCTCTGAGATTCAAGAAAAAATATGACCGTTGAAGGAGGGAACCGACCATTGGGAAAATTATTATAAATAGAAGCTCATTTGAAAGAGCTCAGTACTTTTGAAAAAATTCATAACTCTAGAGACCACATGCTATTGAAGTGATTTATAGAGAGAGAGAGATACTCTCATGACTTGTGCGTACTGAACATCTTGTTCATCTTTCTTTGTGCAACTCTAATTGTTGCTGTGTATAATTGAGGGATTCTAGGGATAAGAAGACAGAGGTGTTGACTACCATAAAGTTCGAGGACTTCCTTGATAAGGAATATAGAGGCGTAGACTACCTTGAAGTTTGAGGGCTTGTAGGTATAGCAAGACATACTATGATATTCCTATTGAGGGCTTACCCTGGTGTGGGTAAGACAGACTTTCTTGAATGTATAAATCAAGGGACCTTTATCCAAGGTTGTTGGATACCCTAATATTTGGGTTAAAAGATTATATACTTGTTACTTGTATTGTTTCAAGTTTTTTTTTCAGTAGTATTTTTATTATTAAAGAAATTATAACTATCTTATACTTTCTTATATTTGTATACTCTGATTAGTAAGATTCTATATGATTTAAGGTATAATCGTTGTCATTGTAAATTTCACATAAGTATCATTTCTGGAACCATATTTCCAGAATCTAACAAGTTTGTAGAACTAAGAGGTCTTGTGAATTCACCTTGTTTAACTCTATTAAACAATAGAATGTTTTATACCATCTTTAAAAGTTCCAAAAGGATTTTTTTAAAGAATACAATTCAACTACATCTTGTATATTGAGCATCGACATCATATTTTGATCCTACAATTGGTATCAAAGGAGGTCTCTGAAATACTTATATTCACATATAAGTTTTCTTGTTCAAGTTTTCATTGTTATATATTTTCTTTGCTTAGGATATTTTTATCCTAGTTTACAAACTTTTATTACTAACAAGATTCTGTGGAAAGATATTTTATTTTAGATGGCAGGAATGAATGTTGGTTCGATTGACAATCTTAATCCTACTAGACCACCTATATTTTATGGGAATGATTATGAATATTGGAGAGATCATATGAAGACTTTTTTTTATTAACATTGGTGTGGGAAACTTTGTAATGCATACTTAATATTACAAGATTCCTAATAAGGAAGTCATAAATTTTACTAATCAAGAAAAGTAATAATATCAAATTAACTATAAGGTACACAATACTTGGTTGTGTTTCATGACCAAGAATATATATAGCCATATTTCTTCTTGCGAAGCTGAAAATTATATTTGGAAGAAATTGGAGGATACTAATTTTGGAACTTCCAAAGATATCGAAACTAGAAGAGCTATTCTTAGATCAGAATATCATGGATTCTTATTTCCTTATGGAGAACCAGTGTGCAAGGTACAATAGAGGTTTATGAATATTGTTAATAGTTTCAAATCCATGGGTGAAAAAGGATTAGATGAGTAATATCGTGTGGACAACATTATAGATATCATGCCTAATGAGTGGGAATCAAAGAGAACAACTATTGATGATAATAGGAAAGTCTTACAGATTACTCTTGAAGAGATTTTTGGAACTCTTCATCAACATGAGACAAGAATGAAAAGACATGATGATATAAATAAGAAGAAGAATGGAAATGGAGGTGTTGCTTTTACAAATACTTAAAATCATATGAAATCCAGAACTTCTAAAAGGGTTACTAGATCCAAGTCAAAGAAGGTCACTATTTTATCTGAATCAAGTGAAAGTGAACATTCTGAGAATGAACTAGCTAATCTTGCTCAAAGGGAGAACAAGATAGTTGGGAAGAAAGACTTTCAATATAGATACAAGAAGAAAGAAAGAAAAGACAAGACAGAGTTGGAAGTCACTTGCTATGAATGCAAAAGAGCAGGGAATATAAGGCTATATTGTCATATGCTTAAGAGAAAAGGTAGATAAGAAAAGCATTCTAAGAGTAATAGAAATAAGTACTACAAGGATAAATCTAAGAAAGTTTTGAAATCCAATGACACCTGTAGTGCCAGTGGTGGTGACTCTTCTGAACAATCCTCAGAGTTCGAATCTTCTGGATAGAAGAATCTTGGTTTACTTTCCAAGTTAATTATTGGAAATCATTAATTAATAGATAAGGTACACAATGCTGAATCCATCACCAATGTACCCTTGAACACTAATTATAGTGATATTAAATATTATGAATCGTCAAATGAAGAATCTTCTTCTGATGAAGATAATACTTTACCTACTTATGAAGAAGTGTCTAGGTTTCCTAAGATCTTGGAGAATGAAAATTATAAAGTCAAGAAAAATCTTGATAAGGAAATTTCTAGAATTAATATTTTTACTAAGGAAATATCAGATGTTTCTAAAGATCTTTATAAGAAAACCCTTGATTGTTAATGTATTTCAAAAAACCTTGAGGAAGTTAATTCTGAGAAGGATAAAGTTTCTAAGGATCTAAAAAAATAATTTCTAAGAAAAATTTTTTAGAGCCTAACTCTAGTGCTAAAACTAATGTTTTTGAGGATAAGAACTTAGTTATTAGACTGAAGTTAGAAATATTTTACTTGAGGAAGTGTTTGTCAAACTTTACCTTAGGTAAGGAAAATTTTGATAAGATGTATTCTCAAATTTGACCTCTAAGGAATAATTCTGGATTCGGCTATACTCATTCAAAACTGATTTTTAGTAACAATTATTTTATACCTCAAAGTGCTCCATTCTTTACTAAATGTCAATGTGGTTGACATTGGAAAAAAAGTTGTTCCTTAAACAAAACTCAGTATTTAGGTTTTTATAAAGATTATTTTTCAAAGAAAATGTGGATTCCGAAAATTTTTCTTTCTGAAGTTTCTAGATCCAAGAAAGTATGGGTTCTAAATGTCTAACACTCCTATTTTTAAGAAAGTAAAGATAGTACCAATAGAAATACATGGTGATGGATAAGTTTATAAAACTTCAGAATGATTTCAAAATTTTTTCAATAATTATGAATCACATAAAAGATCTTGCAAGAAGATGAGTAGTTGGTCAAGGAAAACTATTAAAGAGATGAGATTTCTTGATGACTTTCAAGATAATGCCAAGGATTCTTTTGAAACTGAAGATGCTAAGTTCAAAGATCTCACCAAGTCTTTTGAAGAAAAGCTATCTCTTGAAGAAACTACTTGAAAGTAAGAAGTGGAAGATATGAATGGAAAATTGTACTCAGTTGCTCAGATTTGGAAGAGGAAAAGGTATCATAGAATAGAACTTGAAGATAAAATTGCTAAACAAGAAGAATCCTTGAAGGCTTAGTCTGATATGCTTAAGGTTCAGGAAGAAAAAATTAAATCCTTAGAAAATAAAAGTTAAGATCAAAATCATCTACTCAAGTATATGGAAGATGATCACAAGGAACTCAAGAAGCTCAAGACTATTGTGAATAATCTAATTCCAAAAGAGAGAGAGGGATAATTTCATTCAAATCTAATATTTTGTTGTATTTACTTATTGTACAAATTCTTTTAGTCTTAGAGATTTTTTTGTTGCACATTATATTTATAGTTGTTTAGTACTAATATTTTAAGTACCATATTTTATTTTCCATTCCATTTATTAATTTTTTAAAATCACAAAGGGGGAGAAAGGAATGTCAAAAAAGAATATTAAGTAAAGAAGAAATTTCCCTAAGTAAGGGGGAGTTCATCTGTTGGAATGTTTTTATCCTGAATATTTTTTTATGAAATAAAATGTAAAATATCATTCAGGAAATCAAGAATACGATCCTTATGGATTTTAAAGTCTAAGGGGGAGTTAGTCATATTCATTATGATCCATACATAAAGGGAGATAAGTTTTTATTTTCAAGTTCATAAAAATTTCAAAGTCCTTATATTCTTTTTAGTAAGGATGTTTGTGCTTTTCAAAAAGGGGGATATTGTTGAGTCAATAAGGTTTCCTTATGACTTTTCCATTCCTTTATGTTTTTAAAATCACAAACACTCTATCTCAAGGAAAATTTTATTTTACTAAAGATTTATTTTAATAAGGAAGATTTTCCTTCCTCAAGGAAATTATCTTTTTTACTCAGATTTTCCTTAACAAGGAAAATGTCTCTTCCCTAAGTAAAATTTATCCTTACCTATTTTTCATTGTTCATATTTTAGTTTCTCAAAATCTAACTATTTTTATTCCTAAGTGAAAATTTTAGTTTCACATTTAAAACATCAGAATTATATAAATACTTAGATATTGAGTATTCTACTTTCAGGATCCAAATTCAGGTTCTGAATTCTCTGAAATATAGGTTCCAAATTCTCTGAAATTCAGAATCCGAATTCTCTAAAATTCAGGTTATGAATTATTTGAAATTGAGAATCTGAATTCTCTGAAATTTAGGTTACGAATTCTATGAAATTTAGAATCCGAATTCTCTGAAATTCAAGTTCCGAATTCTCTAAAATTCAGAATCTAAATTCTCTAAAATTCAGGTTCCAAATTATCTTAAATTCAGAATTCGAATTCTTTAAAATTCAGGTTCTGAATTCTCTCAAATTTAGAATCTGAATTCTATGAAATTCAGGTTTCGAATTCTCTGTAACTCAGACCTTGAATTCCTTAGAATTCAGACTCTAAATTCCTTATAATTAAGACTCCGAATTCCTTAGAATTTAGACGCTGAATTCCTTAGAATTCAGACTCTGAATTCTTTAGAATTTAGCTTCCAAATTCCTTAGAATTCAAAATCCGAATTCCTTAGAATTATGGTTCCAAATTCCTTAGAATTAAGACTCTGAATTGCTCAGAATTTAGACTCTAAATTCCTCAGAATTCAGACTCCATCGTCTATAGAATTTTGATTCTGAAGTCCTTGAAAAACAGAATCCGAATATCCTTGTAATATAGACTCCAAATGTTTTCTTTTTAGACTCTAAAATTTTTTTTTCCTTAGACTTTGAAATATAGATTTGATAGAGCAACCATATTTTAATTACCCTTGTTATAGTTATAAAATGATGTCGTGCATTATATTTCTAAACTACCATTGTTTGAGTGACATGTGTACAGGTCCCTCTGAGATTCAAGTAAAAATATGACCATTGGAGGAGGGAGACAACCGTTGGGAAAATGCCTATAAATGAGAGCTCAGTTGAACGAGCTCAGTAATTTTGGAAAAATTGATAACTCTAGAGACCACATGTTATTGAAGTGATTTCTAGAGATAGAGATACTATCATGCCTTGTGCATACTGAAAATCTTGTTCATCTTGATTCATGCAACTCTGATTGTTGCTGTGTGCAATCGAGGGCTCCCGAGGATAGGAATACAAAGGTGCCGACTACATTAATGTTCGAGGACTTCGTTGATAAGAAAGAGAGACGTGCCGACTAGAATGAAGTTCAAGGGCTTGGGGGGATAGCAAGACAGACTCCGATATTCCTATTGAGGGCTTACCCTGGTGTGGGTGAGACAAAATTTCTTGAAAGTATAAATCAATGGACCTTTATCCAAGGTTGTTGGATACCCTACTCTTTGGGTTAAAATATTCTATACTTGTTACTTATATTGTTTCATGTTTTTTTTCTGCTGCATTTTGATTATTAAGGAAAGTATAACTATATTATACTATATTATATTTGTATACTATGATTAGTAAGATTCAATACGCTTTAAGGTAGAATCTTGGTCCTTGTAAATTTCTCTTAAGTTTCATTTCTGGAACCATATTTCCAGAATCTAGCAAGTATGTAGAACTAAGAGGTCTTATAAATTTACCTTGTTTAACTTTATTAAACAATAGAAAGTTTTATACCATCTTTAAAAGTTCAAATGGAATTTTTTTAAATCATACAATTGACCACTCTTGTATATTGAGCATCTATATCATATTTAGATCCTACAATTGACTCAATATGATGTAGCTTAGTCCGGTAAAAAAATAGAAATAGAAGTCTGACCTTCTAATGAGATCTTTTTCTGAAAATAACTCTTACTCAAATTCCTTAGTGCTATACCTTTTCCTCTATCATGAATAGTTATAAAATGTGAATAAACTATTCTTCCATTTATAGTCATCTCATAAAATAAAAAGCTAGAAAATAAAAAAACTTATCCCCTTTCCCAAATTTTGAAACATTGAAAATCACTTGAATTTAAACTTAAAATTTGACTAATTCAAACCTTCTGATGATTTATCTGAAATTATTCTTCTCAAACATACAAAATTTTCTTTAGAATGATGTAACTTCCATATATTCAATATAACCTGCATTTATTTTCATCTCATTAAGATCTGACTATATTATATTGCTCATTATGATCTTACTATCTTCCTTGATTAATTATGATCTTCCTTTCTTTCTCCGGTCATTATGATTAGACCATATGCACTCCTCATTACGATGTGACTATCTTCCTAAGCTCATTACGATTAATTTCTTCAAAAAATGAATTATTGGTGTCACAATATTATTAGATTGAAAACCTAAACTCTCCCTTTGTTTCTTTGTAGGAAAACAAAACTCTTTCAGAGTCTTCACTTCTTTTCATAACTGATCTCCATTTTATGGATCAATAACCAAAACTCCGATCACTATGATATTCTATATCCGATGTGTTATCAGGGTGGGGAATTCATTTGATAAATCAGTGCTTGTTCCTGATCTGATTGATCTTCATATTAATATCTATTTTTCTTAAAATCCTCATAATTATGGAATTATCATTATGATAGAATTATCATTACGATGTTATGAAATTGACGATGACTCCAATCAACAACATTGAAAATCATTAAAATTAATCAGATTTAACTCATTTAGACTTCTAAAAACATATGATTTTGATACTTTTGGATTTGATGAAAACTCTGTCTTGATCTTTGGAGCTGATAATATCTTTACAATTCATCCATTTTATCAAAATCATTTATCTTTATATTTTTCATGATAGATGAGAACTTCAAGATTGGTAAAGAACCATTTGACTTAGGTTAGAAAGTATGAAAACTTTCTAACTCTTAACTAAAAAATATTCTTTTTGAAATATTCAAACACATTATGACTTCTTCACTCAACTAGATCATTCTTCGAGCCTTTTGATATGGTCATATTGATGATTCTCATACCAATGATCTGCATCCTTCTATGTTCGGTGTTCCTCACAGCAATGAACTGCAACCAGAATACTTTACATCATATTATCCTCTCTTTCATCAACTCCATCTTGTATCATAACTTCTTCAAGATTTATGAGAACTTTATGATCATAAAAACATCGTTAGATTTATGGTTTAGAACATATGAAAACTTTCTAAATCATTACTTCACTCTCTCAAAATAGCCTCTTTAGCATCATTCTTACTTCCTATGTCAGTAGTTTCTGATTTTATGAAAAAAATCATGTCTGATGGATCTTTAACATCTCATAGTGAATCTGATTAGAAACTCTACATAACTTATAGCTTCCATATTCCTTACACATTTTGTGTCTGGTGCTACTTCGTCTAAAAACCTATGTCCAAAAACCTGTGTCTGGAGAATAACTTTCCTGAGGAAAAAACATTTAACTCCCTTTGTGTTTGGATTCAACAACATTTAGAAACTTTCATCTTTCTTATGAAAACTCATTATGATGGACTGGGTCCTATCTTGAATAATAAAAACACAATTTTTCAAAAAGGTTAATTGTCATCAAATATAAAAGAATTGTGAAAATAAATATCACGAAGGTTCTACACAATGTATAACTAGGGTGCCATAAAACACATGCCGGTATACATAATAGAACAATCTCAAGAATCATGGGAATCTAAAAGATCTTGGGAAAATCTAGAATACAACCACTGTGGGAAAAACGATTTTTTGCGATGGGTTATTTTCGATGGGTGGTTGACCTATCACAACTAGTCCGTCGAAAGAGACTATTTGCGATGAGAATCGTATCCCATCATAAATTGTTAATTAAAGAAAGAGTGTTTACGATGAGAATATATTCCTGTCGCAAAAACCTCTAGCATGCAATGTAGGACACACCACAGGAGGAGTATTTGCATCGGGGATATACACAGTTCGCAAATGTTATCTTGTGTTTTTTGTTATTTGTGGCGGGTGTTTACTTCTTTCGCAAATACTTACCGTCATTTTAAGTTATTTGCGACAAGAAGTCCTCCCGTCACAAATACTCTTTTTTACCACCATCGTAATTAATAACGGTGGTACTATTTGTGATGGGTCCCATCAGAGATACTATTTATGTGATGAAAATCCCATTGAAAATAATCAAACCAGTATTTACCCCCACCCAATTGTTTGTCATTCCACTCTTCTTTGAATTTATTTCTCCTTCTCTACTCTCATATTCTTTAGTTTAATCTTTCTGAGTTTTAAAATTTATAGGGGAGAAACTTTCAAGCTTTGGATCTGGAAATAGATTCAATTTTAAGATATTTATTTAATGCTTTTATTTTTCGTTGAATTTATTTTATTTTATACTAGTAATAATTATTTTTAATTATCATTAGATAGTTTTATAAAAATTTATTTTTAATTTGTAGTAATGATTTAATTAAAATTATATAGTTTTAATTTTCAATAACTCTTTTTAATTATTAGTAATTAGTAATAATTAGCTGTAATTACTAATTATTAGTTGTAATTAGTAATAAATAGCTGTAAATAGTTAAAATTGGTTAAAATTGGTAAATAATTAGTAATATTTAGTGGAAATTAGAAAAAATTAGTAATATTTAGCTGTAATCAGTATAAATTAGTGGTAATTAGTAATAATTAGTAAAAATTAGTGATAATTACCAATAAATAGCAAAAAATAGTAATAATTTCTGAAATTAGTAATAATAATTAAAAATTAGTAATAGTTCGTAATAATTCCTAATAATTATAAAAAAATAGCAGTAATTAGTAATAACTAGTAAGAATTAATAATAATTATTAAAAATTAGTGGTAATTAGTTATAAGTGGAAATAATTTTTAAAAAATAGCAATAATTTGTAATAGTAATAATTAGTAATAATTAGTAACAATTAGTAAAAATTAGTAATGATTCGAAATAATTAGTAAACATTTGTCGTAATTAATAAAAATTAGTAAAAATTATTAGTAATTAGTAAAAATTACTAATAAATTGTTATATACTAATAAAAGATAGTGGTAATTAGTGGTAATTAGTAATAACAAGTAGTAAAGTGTTATAAAGTACTAAATATTAGTAAAAAATGTTGATAATTAGTAAAAATTAGTGATAATTAGTAATAATTAGTGATAATTAGTAATTATTAGTAAAAATTAAGAATAAATTGTAATAATTTGTAAATATTCATAAAAATTGGTAAAAATTAGTAAAAATTAGTAAAAATTAGTAAAAATTAGTAATAAATTGTAAAAATTAAGAATAAATTGTTATAAAGTAATAAAAATTAGTAAATATTAGTGGTAATTAGTGGAAATTAGTGATAATTAGTAATAAGTAGTAAAAATTAGTAATAATTAGAAAACAATAGTAAAAAATAGTAATAATTCACAATGACTAGTAATAATGAGTGAAAATATTTCATGATTGGTGGTAATAAGTGGTAATTAGTAAAAATTAATAATAATTCATAAAAATTATTGATAATTACTAATAATCCATAATAAATTATTATAAAATAAAAAACATGAGTAAAAATTTGTGATAATTAGTAAAACTTAATAATAATTAGCAATAATTAGATACAATTTGTAAAAATTCATAATAATCAGTAATAATTCATAATAATTAGAAGTAATTAGTGGTAATTAGTAAAAATTAGTGGCAAATAGTAATAATTAGTGAAAATTAGTAATAAATAATGGTAATTAATAATAATTAATTGTAATTAATTAGTGGTAATTAGTAATAATTAGTATTAATTAATAATAATTAGTAATAATTTGTTAGTAATTAATAAAAATTAGTAAAATAATTGTTATAAAATAATTTAAATTAGTAAACATTATGGGTAATTATTAAAAATTAGTAATAATTAGTAATAATTTGTAATAATTAGTAAAAATTTGTGGTAATTCGTAATTTTTAGTAAAAATTAGTGTTAATTTGTAATAATTAGTGATAATTAGTAAAAACTTGTAAAAGTTAGTAATTAGTTGTAAAAATTAGTAAAATTTGTAAAACTTGATATAATTTATAGTAAATTGATATAAATTACTATAATTTATTTAAAATTTCTATGAAATAATATAAATTGTTATAAATTACTATAAAAGTGAAAATGAAATAAGTCATGCATTTTTCGGTCTTGAGTAATGAAAAATTTAGATATGGTCGACCCAAATTGGTCATTTCTCATGACCTGAAAATTGGTAATTCTATGATTAACACTTTTTGGTAATTTATAATATATATTTTTTACTTTATATTAAATTATACTGAAAAGTATCATTAATTACTAAAAAATAGAGATAATTACAAAATATTAGCAAGAATTTGTAAAGATTAGTAAAAATGAACATTAAATCACTATAATTAGTAAAAAATAATGGTAATTTGTAAAAACTAGTAGTAGTTAGTAAAAAATAGTGGTAAATAGATAAAATATACAAAATTTACAAGTAAATTATAATTTATTAATATTCTAATTTTTTGGATCATCTTATTATTACATCAAATTAATTATAAACAATTTATTTATTTTAAATTTTTTAGAGAAATATGAAAAAAGGAAGTTGAAAACAGTCTTTATTGCTTGATCACGTTTGGATAAATCATCAATGGAATACAAATGGTTTTAATATAAATCATGTATCTATTGACGGTGTTGAAGATTTTTTATCATTTGCATCATCAAAACCATAATTTGTTACAGAAGGGACATTTAAGTTTCCTTGTAATAAATTTGATCTAAGAAGGTTTCAAAAATTTGAAAATGTTGGGGTCATCTATTGAGTTTTGGTTTTTAAAAAAATTATGTTTTTTTGGTATCAACATGGTGAACATAGTTCCAGATAAGATACTAATAATTTGGTTTTAGATCCATCACGGTTTCCAAATTTAGTATAGGATGTTGCTGGTCCATTTTTTTAACAAACTAAAACTCAGGATGATATTGATTTAACTCTTTAGTTAGAACTATAACAATTTTATGAGTTGTAAAAGTATACTAAAGATAAATAATATCCTAGTTTCAAGATAATATTATTTGAAGATGTTGCAAAATTTATGTCTATTAAATTAAATAATTGAATTTCAAACAACTGTTTTGATAAAATATTCTCTTTGGTTACAAGATTGTTACTTAAAATAAAAACGTTTCCTCTAAATTTCTATGTGATAAAGAGGTTGATTTGTAATTTGGGTCTTGGTTTTTATAAGATTTATGCATGTTAAAATGATTTCATCTTATATTATGGTGAAAATGAGTCATTGGTTAGATTTATTGTATATGGAAAATTGAGGTAGAGAGAGGCTCAATTAGAGATGTTTGGATTGATTCCTATAAAAAAATTGACATATTTCCCTATTATACCTAGATTACATCATTTATTTATGTCTCAGAACACATAGTCCCAAAAAATTATTTCAACTAGTTAAATATTAAATCATCCTTATGATGCTAATTTATGGAAACATTTTTACCAATTACATACATATTTTTCTTCATAATCCTAAAATTTGCGATTGGGTCTTTCTACTAACAGTTTCTATCTATTTAGTTCTTATGGTAGTCAACATTATTGTTGTTCTATCTTTATCTCTCCATACAATTTACCTATTTGGATATTAATGAATGATCCATATATCTTTTTGAGATTATTAATTCTAGGACATACAAAAAATAATATCAATATTTATTTAAATCCCTTGATTGATGAATTAAATTTATCATGGAGTAATGGTGTAAGTACATATGATGTTTTCTTTAAAATTTCCTAATGAAATATGTTTTAATGTGGAAAATTATTGGATTAATAGAATATGGCTAGTTATATGGCTTGAGCACACACGGTCCAAAATCATGTTTATACTATATAAGTGACATAAAATCATTCATGCTCATCAAGGAAAAACATTATTTTTTTTCAACTTTCATGAAATAATTCTTCTTATGGATCATTATTTTTAGAGATAAAAATATCATTTTAGAAAAGGTATAATTGAAAGTGATGGACCTCTAACAATGATCTTAGGTATTAAGTTAAAATCTATTATCTCTTAATTACCTCCCATTACCTTTGGATCGACTATAAACCAAAAAAAATAGATGGCTTTGGGAAAGAACACAATTGAGAAGAAATATTTGGATAATATATTTTATAAAGTTTTGGATACACCTCGTAAGACCGTAAATAATATAAAGTCATGATTAGATCTTACTCAAATTTGTAAGTGTCCAGAACTTGAATTGTTTTCAAATGATAGTTCATAGAAGTTAATGAAGATAAAGGTATCTTATAAAATTTCTAAAGAAAATATTTTATTACTATATTAATGGATTGTTGATTTGAGGCTTCTAGATGGTTTTATTTTCAATTTTTATAGATGTATCAGAAATGTCCATATTACTATATTAAAAATTCAATATTGTCATATTATAATGAAAAAAATTCTAAAGATTGGATTTTAAGATTTTTTGAATTATATGATTTGGGATGAGGTCACAAAAATATTATATTTTTTCCTATAAACTTGTACGGAGACAAAAACTATGATTCACTAAGTATATTAAAAGAACATGCTGTTTTAATCTATGGTAAATTAGAAAAAAAATCAGCTGACTTTATTTGTTTCAATGGAACAATTGTTGTTAAATTTTATGTATGAATAAAATTATGGAGGGCAAGTATAGTTCTAATGTATGTATCCATATGAGATATGCATGCATAAATTGAAGAAAAAGTTATTTAAAAAAACAACAGTTTAAGGATAAATTGTGGAAGCTTATTTGCAGGAGGGAATTTCTTTTTTCTACTCTCATTATTTTCAATCTGAATATCTCTCAAAACATAATCGAATGGCTATAATGAGGGAAATATTGATGGTAAAATAAATAAAAAATTATTAGTTTTCAACCATTCTGAACATAGATTTAGTGGAGTTCATAAACGATGGATTTCAGATGATGAACATCACAGGGCTCATACCTATTTTCTTCTTAACCATAAAGAAATGAAACCATTTTTATAGTGAGTGATACTATCACTTATTCAATATTTGTTAAGTAAATTGATATTATATTATTTGTAGGTTAGATGATAGTCATATTAATAAAACGTTTTAACAAATTACAATAGCTAATCTTACATAATGTCGACAAAATATTATTTTCTACTGGTTTCAAAAACTAGTAAAGTAAATTTTTTATGGTTTAAAATATAAAAAATTTATTACTTGTTATAATGATAATTTATTTTCAAAATTTTCAGGTATCTCAACATGATGATAAAATTGATAATCCATCGTGCATATTGAGTAACCCACCATCGAAAGTGGTTAAATATTATAATGAATATGTGGTGTATGGTATTTTATTTCATACACATGAATACGGTAAAAAAAAAGAATAATGTTTTTTAGAGGATCTCATCATTGATAAACTGAAGTTGAATTTTAGGGCTTGTTGGAAGAAATAATTTAACTATGTTATATGGGATAGAATTGCATTAGGATGTTTAAATGTCATCGGTTGGATACTAATAGATGGTTTCATGTTCATCCATTCCATTGGATCATTTATATTAAATATAAAAGTCTTATTATAGTAAATGAAATTTTTTTATTGGATCATCAGGCACATCAAATTTATTATGAAAATTATTGTACTTCTTTAACAGAGTTAAGTGTTTTCTAAACCATAATAAAAATGAAATATCGTGAAAATTAATTTATCCAAAGTGATTTTTGTTTTTTTGAAGTACAAGGAATTTAAAATTTTCTGGATAAAACTTGAAATCCATCTTCTCAATGAAGAGGAATAAATATCGATGGTGGAAACCCACAATTATGGGTCCATGGTAGCGATGGTGTTATTGATATGACAAATGAATTTGAAATAGAAAGTGATAATGAAGTTGAAACTCATATGGAAATTGATGATAATGAAGAGGAATATGAAGATATTAACACCGTCATATATGAATATGAGGATAAATATAAAGAATTACATAATTACTTATTGGTTATATTCAATATATATATATATATGATACTCATCTTCAATTATTTTTTGAAAACTTTTTTTGGGTTTAGAAGAAAGATGATACTTATGATGACATATTCATTGACCTCTAGGGGTTGTATTACCTGGTGATGATCTTGGAGATATTTCATTAGACCCCAGGTTCCTAGAATTTCCTCGTCGACTTGGAGGGGTCTAGACCTTGTGATATTGATGATTCTCAACCCTCTTCATGAGCAATGACCACATATCGACTTTGATCCACACATGCAGAGGTATGTTCAATTGTTTATTTTAGCTACTTTTCATTACATTTCATTAATTTATTTATATACTCATTTTTTGATTATTTGTTCTATTTGTTTAACATATTTTCACATATATTTGTTTGGAAGATAAGTACTATTTTCATAACTATTTTTTGAGGCCTGGGTGACCTGGGATAAGGTTCCCAGTTATGTTTGACAGTGCATGTTTGATCACTGGATGGTACGTAAATAAATAATAGTTATTTTGAAATTTATTTATATATTAACTTTAAATTATTAAAAAATATAGGTTTTATGGTATCCCATTGATGATAGAATTATGAGTTCTATTAGGGAGGTATAAGAGGGGTGTATGCATGAGAACTTTCGTTAGTTTTTTTTTTCGAAATTTGAGGAAGACAACCATGAAGAAGGTGGGAGTTATAGGTTTTGATCTGTCCTGCTGTGTCGGCAACCTCATTAAATCTCATCTCAGGTTTGGTATGGTTTATGTTCATACTGGATGGGAGGTGGTTTTCAATGGAAAGCGTCATTAAGTGCATAACTAGGGGAGGCATGAGGTGTTGCATTGTGCTGGTAGTCGAATATTTAGTACACATCAATAACATATGGTAAGTATTTTTTTTAATAATTTATAAAACTTTATATATAAACTATTTATTTTATACTCATATTGGTAGTTAAAAATACATATATTATGGAGTTCGACGTTTATAAGTGGGTGTACAATGATACCATCACTAAATATATTACAAGTGGTCCCCAACATCAGATTGTGGTTTGTATATATTTTTTTTAATTTCAAAAATTACCACGAAATATTTTTTTAACTATTTAAATTTCAAATTGAAAATGAAGGAGTCATATGAGGTCATGAATTCTCAGACACATAATGAGAGTCAGGCTGAGACTGAGAGTCAAACCACCACTGTAGTTGGATTCGATGATGTATCATGGATGTAGGTGACACAATAGGCTTTTTAGAAGGGACGAGTGGTTGGTGTTGGTTCTTGATTAACGCCTTTTAGGTTTTATGGAAGTACTGCATGGGTGACTTCTAACTCAAGGGGAGCTTTAGGAGAGCCATCATCATCGGTCCTATAGTATGAGGAGTAAGTGTGAGCTCAGAGTGATATTTTTGAGGCTAGGCATTGGGAGAATGATGAGCTATGTGTACAACACTAGAAGTAGGAGGAGGAGATGCAACAGTGGAAGGAGAAATAGAACAAGTATATACGTTGACTTATTCAGGGCATAGGGATGGAGTTCCCTCCCCCTCATCTTCTAAGTGACTGTCCCCCTCCCTATCCACAGTGATGTATATATTTTGGACATATTTACTATCAAAATTTTTTAATTAAAATATTTTTTGTAATAATTTTATTATTTTAAATGTTTTCAATTTTATTTATTATAAATTTTTAAAAAATCATTTTTTTAATTTTTTTTAATTTTTTTAATTGTTTATTTTTTTAAATTTTTCCATTTTTCCATTTTTTATTTTTTTTAAATTTTTTGAAAATTATTTATAATGAGTTAAGTAACCCATCACAAAAGATATTTTTTGTGATGGCCTATCAAAAACCTCTCTTTTGTGATGTCATTTTCAGTGAGATATTATTTTCGATGGGACCCCATTGCAATAACATTTTTTGATGGGAACCCTTGAAAAATAATATTTTTTACATTTGTGAACTAACTCAATCACATTAATAAAAGAATGATGTTGGATACAAAAAACATACCCTAACACTAATTATTTACCAACCTAACCTAATAGAGGGGGAAATCTTATTAGTAGAAGATAATTTATCTCAGCACCACTATCAAAAGTGTGACCATACACTAGTGCAATAATATTTACATGGAATCCATTATAGATACTTATGTCTTCCCATGAAATAAAAATGGAGGTGAGAAAATAAATTTTTATATAATATAATCATATCAATCAAAAAATAATCTCACGTTCACCTTTAAACACCCTTCATAGAAACTTCCAATTATCATTGAAAACAAATAAACTTTATATATATATATACACAAATATATACCTCCCATTTCAAGGATACATAAAATGTATGACTCAAGACCTTTAGTTTTCCATAATGTTTCACAATATATAACGGTTAAGCTTCAAGGGTGATCTTTTTAGATACACCATCTAGAAAAGTTACAACCGAGACTTTATAACATTTGGGAAACCAAATTATAAAAATACTTCGATAATCTAAAAAATTTATCATTGATCCATCTATTAAATCAAAATATTTCCATCACTTTTAATAAAGGGTTTTAATACACCCTTAATTAATGAAATATATATTTTTATACTCATTGGAAGTCCAAAAAACCCTTTATAATCTTTTAAAACCAAATTTAAGTGATAAACGGGAATTTAAATAAATAATAAGTATGTTAAATCTTGAAAATAGATTTAATCACTGATCTAAAGAGAAAAGTCTCTTTTCACTTTAGATGAAATCCAAAAAAGGATTAACTTTTGATGATGAAAATAACTTTATATACATGGTGTGGTTTATAAAACATTCAAAAAATGTATTTAAAATAATATTAAATAATAGTTAAACATTTAAAAAATTATTTATTGATAAATAATACATTATATTAGTTGATTTAACATGTTTTGGTTCCAAACCACCTCAGAAATTCATAAAGAAGGAAAAATAACAAGAGAACCCCTAAAACAAGAAGAAAACACAATAAAAATAAAACTAAAAAAACCCTAGGTCTCTATAATCTAAATAGGGAATGATAAAGAGAATAAATTAGAAGGATAAGGAATTTGAAAAGAGGGAGATTATATCACCTTAAAAAAATATCTATTAAAAACCAAAGGGAAACCAATAAATTTCCTAGAGGAAGAAAAAAATGAAGGGGGTAACTTCTAGGGTAATACAAGATGAGTAGTAGAGTAGGAATATGGTTTGGGTTTAAAATAAATAGGGTTAAAAATTTATTTCATGTTTTTATTGAGCTATAAACATCACATGTTTTTGTAACATAGTTTACCAAAAATATGAACCAATATGAAATCCACAATGGAAACACCTAGGTAGACTTCACATTTTGGACAAACGGTAATGAAAACCATGATCCAACCATGAAAAACACCATTGTTCATACTATAAATACACACGAATATTTATCACATGGTTTTTACTAATAGTGCATTAATAGTGCGCAATTCCCTGAAACTTGAAAAAATATTAAAATTCAATGACATTTATAATGAAACTCAAGGAAATGGTCATTTATCAAAAAATAAATAAAATAATTAGGAAAACCAAGGTCATGGTGTAATAATTCTCCCCACTATAATGATTCCTTCCTCTAATAATTATTGGATGCATTATTTATTTGAGATGGAATGAAGTCTAACTTCATCATTCGGGACTGAACCCAAGAAATATAGGAAAATTGAGGTCAACTAAGTAAGATTATAATAATAATACATCTTATAACTAATATAGAAATTGAGCATACCATAAATACCCAATTTACCTCATTATAGATATCCATAAAGGACTGAAACAAAAGAAAATAAAAATACTCCAAAATCATTAAGAGGAACCTCAAACAATGAAAATTCCAATTACATAAAATAAATTCTTAAAAAATCAATAAGACCCTAAGAAAATGGAAAACAAGAGAATAACAAGCGAGACTCGATAAAAAATCTGAAATAAATATTAAGAGTACAACCTATGATCAATGTTCCAAACTCTTTCTTTGGGAGGTAGTGGGTGGGGAAAAAATTCATAATAATTTCTCACTTAAAAATCACCTCATCCCCCTAGGAGGGGGGGGGGGGGTCACACACCAGGTCATAAATGATTATAATTATGTAAAGGAACACATATTTTGGCCCCCCACATTAGAAACTTGATTAATACATGGAATATCCAAGATATCTACATAATCATGGAAATTAATGAGATTAAGGTCATTACACAAAAGGGATTCACAAGGAAAACCATTAAAATATAGAAACACTACAATAGGATTTCATATCCAACATATTCAAAACATTATATTAAAACCATGATCTCATGATAGATACCACCCCAAACAAAGATAACCAAGATAGGTCAGATTAAAAAAGATAATATACATTTGGAAATACATTAAACAATACACGCCTACACATGAACAAGAAACACTAGACTTGAGGTGTAGGTCGAAAAATAATCCCCTTTAGATATACACCAGGTCCTGATAGACCCATATGAATAACCACGACATCTGCTATAGAACAACCTCCTATATAGGTAATACACAACCAAGTTCACAAAGAATATTCCCAAGACTCTCATGTGGCACACCTCAAAATAGAAACCCTACTACAAGTCAAGGATCAACTATATACTAGAATTACAACTAATCGTAGGGTAAATTTCATTCCGAAAATGTTCCACTCCCATCAAAACAAATTCAATGAGAAATCCTAAAGAGTCATATCGTATAAACCTTATCTACCCTAGTCTCAATAAAAAAATCCCTAAAATATAAAACAAAAATCATTCAAAAAATTATACCTCGCCTAAAAAGTGGAGGGAATCACCCTATATATCATCCCAAATGATATAATTCACCCATTTTACTAGGAACATTCTTGGATGTAGAATCAAAATAATTTAGTATGTACACTCAAATAAGCCATACTTTATAATTCAAATAGAAAATTCCAAAACATATCTAGGATAACGACTGGAAATAAAAATCATTAAATTTGAAATAGATTTTAAAAATGTCCTTTTTTTAAAACCACAAAATTCAAATGAAGATTTCAATTTTTTTATATAAAAATAAACACACCTTGAAAATTATACCCCCATTAAAGGAAACAAACCAACCCTCATATTATTATTGCCTCATTTAGAAAAAATAAATAAATTTATTTCTAAAACTCTACTAACTCTTTGACATACCTTTGTAATATCATTATTAAATCACCCATGATAATTTTAAAGTGTTTTCAAAACAATTTACAAATAAAATTTCTAATGAAAATCAAAACCATTCCAATACATATTCAAATAAATAAAGAAACAATTTTTAGAGGTTCAAACAATTAGAATTATCCTTTGAATTCACTATCATTTTAAATCCATTCAAAAAAATAAGGTGATTTATTATAAAATTAAATGAAAAACTATTAAAATAATTAATACAACCCCAATGAAAATTTCAAAACATTTAAATCTTAAAAAAAACTTATTTAAAACCAATTCCCATAGTGTTTGTAAAACATTTTGAAAATATAGTTTGATTTCATAAAATTATACTTTATTTATAAGAACCCCTTAAAATATTTATCACAACTCTTAAATAAATTCACACCAATAAAATCATGAAGTCACTTAAAAAATCATGATCCAACCTAAATTAATTTTAGGGATGAAAAAATTAACTCAATTCCCTCAAGTAACCAAAATCTAAAAAATATATAAAATTCACTATTGCACATGGTTTGGACACAAGGTATAGAAAATAATGTTCCAACCATAAAATTGACACTAAAATATATCCAAGCTATTCTGTATAGTCTTTGAATGGTTTTATATAAAATTCATAGAAATTTTGTGACCTTAGATACCTTCCCAATTTTTAATTAAAACAGAAAAATACTCAAAAAAAACTAATAAGTTCTAAATATAAAGCTTAACCACTTAAAATAAAGACTCAAAATCTCCAAAAAAATCGAGAAACAAGTATTAATTCATGAAAACTAACCCTAGAACTGGGAACTCTAACCGAACCTTGTCATGTCCCAAGGGTATTTCCCAATCTCCATAGGCTGGAGATAGACACCCAAGCATCAGATGACTACCTTGGGGAGTTATTTCACCAGAGAACCCAATGTGGATACTCTATATATAATAAGGCCACATATATCAAATACATAATTCGATAATAAATCATAACCAAACAATACATAATAAAATAAATGAAGAATATAACAATAAATAAAATCGGTAAGCAGAAACAACATTATTCACTATAGAATAGTATAAATTTTGAGAGATATAGAATAAAAAATTTAAATCCAAGGAGGAAGAAGGGGAATATACATCAATTATGCCAAAAAAATCTGAATGTGTAAAACTAATACTATCTATCACCATGAACAAGTGAAACAATTCAATTTACTTCTTCTACCAAGCCTAAACAAAAAAACATAGATCACTCAATATAGTCAAACAGGACCGGATAATACTATAATATGATAAAAATGAAAAATAAATGATCATTAAGTATCCTCCCATACCCATTTAATAATCATAACCGCTTCAACCTAGTTATAAATACCTTTATAAATTATTTTTATATTTCCATTAAAAATTCCAAATCACTTTCATTTCAATACTCTATACTTAAAATGAATGTTAATAAATTTTTTAATTGGATAAATCTTTATTAAATATTTTTTGATGATGGAATAACATTTAAATAGAATATAAAATATCTTATAATTTATTTTGGGAATAGTGATCTCAATATTTCATAAAATAATGTGTAATTAAGGCACTATAAAACAAATTTAAATATACATAATAGAACATTATCAATAATCATGGGAACATAGAAGATATAGTGATAATATAGAACACATTTAACATAATCACTAAAATAAAATACATGGGCTAGATAATAAAAATCTTACCTAACACCCTGTATTTCCTAACTTGGCCTAATCGAGGGGAAACTTATACAAGTTGAACAAAATCTATATTGTGGCCACTATCTAGAGTGTGATGATACACTAACACATAAAGTGTTCCTAGGTCTCCTTCCCAGCTACCTATAGATTTCTATGACATATAAAAAAGGGGATCAATATATTACTAAATAACAATATAACCATATCAGTCAAAAAATAATATCACCCTCACCTCTAATCACCCATCACATAAACATCCCCGTATATTAAAAAATGATATATATATATATATATATGTATATATATATATAAACACACACACACACATACCACTTTATGGGTAGAAATAATACCTGGACAAAACCCTTCAATTTTCCATCAGTTTTCACAATACAGGAGGGGATTTATTCAAGGGTGATCTTTTTAGGGAGACTATTTAGAAAAGTTCCAATTGGTAATTTATAAAATTTTAGGAACCAAATTATAAAACATCATTTATAAACCAAAACATAATCTCATTATTGATTCATATCTTAAATAATGATGTTTCATTCACTTTCAAGAAAGGGTTATAACATGCCCATAATTAATTAAATAAAATTATTTATACTCATTGGAAGTCCAAAACACCCTTCATAGACTTATAAAACCAACAAAAAATTCCAAAGGTGAATTGAAATCAATAATGGAAGTGTGTGAGATTCAAAATTAATTTAATAATTGATTTAGAGAGAAAAATATCCTTTTCATTTCCAATTAAATCTAAATAGGATTAAATTATATGGATAAAAAACATTATATTTACATTGAATGTTTAAAAAAAAATAAATGTGTGCATTTAAAATCACCAACAATCACGATTTAATAGTTTAATAATTATGCATGGTGATAACCTACCTTAGATTAGTCTCATTAACTATTCATAGTTCTGAGAAACCTCAATAAATAATAAAGAGGAGAAGAGGAGATATAGGAACCCTAAAATAAGAAAAAACCCCACTAAAAAATTCTCTAAACAATACCCCAGTTCACCTAACCTCTCTGGGGAAGAGATTAAATATGTAGGATATGGAATAGAAGATGAAATAAATTATATTTCTTTAATAAATCACCATAAAAATCCAATTTAAATACAAGATAACACCTTGAGGAAGATGAAAACTAGAGGGTGAGATATTGGGGTCATTGAAGCAGAGTTGGAGAGGAGGGGAAAGGATTTTGGGTTTAAAAAATAGAGGGTAAATAAAGTAATTTTATGTTTATGAAGACCTGAATGCTTCTCCCTATTTGGACACTTGGTTTACCAAACAATGTGTTAACCATACAATCTAAACTAGACAAAACTAGGCACACTGTATACTTTTTCCATGTTGCTAGTGAAACCATGTTTTAAGGTCCTGACCCTTCTGTAATTCCTTGTACTCATTTTCAGGTATTATTATTTTTTCATGTTTTTTCATATCTTGGTTGGGTTTTACATTGGGGTTTTAGGTGAATTTGGAGAGATTTAGAAGCCCATTGTGTTGTTCATGGTTGGAACATGGTTAATGAAATATATATGGTTTAATATAGGAAACAATATACACCTTTTTGGAGCTACGAGAGGTGGCATACATTTTCACAATTTGGGAAGAGAGGATGCATGGTTTGATCAAACCATGCATGAACTCCTATGGCTCAAAAAAGGTGTGCATGGTTTCTCAGGGAAAATTGTACAATATTTCCAAACCATGAACCAACTGTGAATAGCCCCATGAGATTCCAAATTCCATCAGATTCACCAAAAAAACCCCAAAATTAAAACCTAACCAATATATGAATAAAAATGGATAAAGAAGAATACATGGAAATGAGTATGATGCATCTCCATAAGGCTCAGAATATTACAATCTCCCCACCTTATAACAGTTCAACCTCAATCTCTACTCCCAATAATCTCTTAAGATTACAAGGTAAAAATAATGGGCCACTTAGCCAACATATATGATTCCCTCTCATATATTTCCTCCTAAAAAAGAAAAGTTTTCCACAATACTCAAACCAATGATATAGTCCTTCCAACAATACTTTCTCACTATGATCCAAAACATGAATCAGATGCTCCATAATGAACACATCATCCTTAATCTCACCATCATCATATATCACATGAGAAGGGTTGGGGTGATACTTTCTAAGTCATGACATGTGGAAACAATCAATCATATCAATATACCTATATAGAAGAGCCAATCAGTATGCCATAAATTCTATTCTCTCCACGATCTCAAATGGTCCAATGAACCTGGGTTCCAAATTACTATTATTATGAATCATTTGGCGTCCCAATCTTAGTGATAACCAAAGGAATATAATATCTTCAAAAATAAACTAAATATTTTGATGACGTCGATCATCATATGACTTCTTCCTTCTCCAAGTATAGAGAACTGAACTTTTCTTACATTACTATTACATAATTTTAAATATAAAAAACATAATAGTATTACACATAGAGTATCCAAATGTTTAGTGTCTTGGGAAAACTGGGACCCTACATAACAATTAAAACATCAAGCAGAAACATTTATTTAATTCCTTCTTCTCTAGCTTCTTATTGGCACTTGACCTCTCTTTAGTACATGCAGTCACCAGAGGATATACATCAAAAGGGGTGATATAAAAGCCCAGTAAGAGGATATATAAGAACAATACAATAATAGGTGAGCATAACCATAACATAGGCAAAGTATCATGAACATGAGAGGAATCATTAATAAGAGACTTGAAATGTGGCAATGCATAAAAATGAAACATCATGTCATAGTGGTTAAATACCACACATCCTTTGTGAAAAAATATGTCATCTTGTTCACACATAATTTCAAATTAACTCATGATATTCATCACTTCACCCAATGCATTGGAGCACTGTATAATTTTGGGTGCACCCGTTACATTGAAACATTCTTATTGCGCTATATAATTCAGGGCGCACCGGTCAAATCAGAACATTATCATTTATCATGCATGCCACAATGAACATATATCAAAAACAAAAATAAATAACCCATGAAAATTAATGGGTTTAATCTCATAATAAAACTTCCATAAACATTGAGTTCTCAAAAGAAAGAGGTAATAACATACATGTTACAAGAACTGTTAACCTTGAATGAGATGTAAAACATTTGTTCTTAAAAGAAGGGTTCATTTGAAAAAAATTTTGTTGGACATAAAAACCAGTGACAAACATGTATATCCTATAAAAGGAAATACAATGATGAACAAATGATTTTTAAGGAGTAACCAAATCAAAAAAGGAGTGAAAGAGGGAGAACCTGAAGGATGAAAGTTGGGTTCAAGAAATTCCCCTTACCTTACATTTGAACGCTTACTTAACTTTAATGTCTTGTAAAACCATATTAGATTCATTAATTAACAATTAAAAAACCTTTTTTACATTAATATGGTTCATTATGGTTTCATTAAGTCATTTTATGTGCCTTTGGATGAGTTATAGGGTTTTAAAACATTGTTCAGAAATGTTTGTTTTTATGGTTTTTATTGAGCGGTTCACTTGTATTAATAAATTGAAGTTCAATTAGAACATGGGTAAACATAAAGAATTGATATTACATGTTATTAATTATAATCCAGGAGTTTAAATTATCTTATAATTTTTATATTATATACCATGTGGATGAATCATTAGATAAGAATTAAATGATGATTGTTTGAGTTAATTTGGGCGGTTTTTCGACCACAAGGAACTTGTTTTGATTAATCATTTAGTATTATGTAAATAAGTTAGTTACAAAAATTTAAATAGGAAATAATACATATTACATATTCTGGTTAAACCATAAAAATGGTTTCATGACCAGATCTTAATGATTTAAATGAAATTGAAAATATGTCATTTTGAAGGTGATAGATTAACACCTCACGAACAACGTTTTCTTTTATAAAATAAAAGGAAGAGGAGAAGGGGGTTGGATGGTATAATATCACACTAGTATCATAAAATTATAGCATATTTATTATACTGGAGTTACCATACCACGTGGATGAAGATATGTGGGGAGATAATAAGAAAAGAACTTGAAATTGAAAGGAAGATAAAAGAAAGAGGAAGGGAAATTACCTCTTGAATCCTCCTCTTGAGATCATCCTTAAGAGACCTAGGCTTGGTCTTTTGATGAGACCAGAAGATCTTGGACATGGGGTAGGGGATATGGAAGAATCTTGGGTAGAGTTTAGAAAAGGATTTAAGATTGAGATGTGTGAGGAAATGAGGGTGTGAAGGGTGGTATTTATAGTGGTGGGGAGAGGGGATTTCTCAATATAAAATTCATTATTTTATTATTTCCCCACAAGACAAGGAATAGTGAGTCTTCCATGATCAATAATAGTAATTGTATCACATGAACCCGAACCAATTGTGATTACATCAGTATAACATCATGCCTGACTCTATAATTAGCTTATTTAGCATATTTTGTAAATTATGGTATTTTACTATTCATCAAAAAGTCAAGTATTTCAGAAAAATCCCAAAAATTTACCCTAACCATTTTTGGACACGTAGAATCCAAAAAAGAATTCCATTTTTCAAAAATAATTTTCTAAATATTATTATTTTAATATTTAATTAAAATCATAATTTATTATCAAAAATCATTTTTGAGACTTTCATTTACTTATTATAAAATATAGGTATATTGTACTTTCAACTTGAATATTATTTATATATTATCATAGGTAAGGTTACTATTCATTAGGGTATATCACTATTTATAAGGTATGTTACTATTCATAAGGGTAGGTTACTATTCAACAAAAATTATTTTTATTCTTATTGGACTCAAAATAACTTACTAATTGCAACCGTGTATGTCAGATTTTCGAAATTCCAAACACAAAAGTGAAAAACTTATGATTAAAGGTCACTTAGTACTTAGTAGTTCATTATGTTGTGTTTTCATTTGATTTTATGACATATTTATAAGAAGTTAATTTCCATTGAAAAACATTTGGTAGTTACATTCTTCATCCCTTATGAAATTTCACCCTCGAAATTTCACTTTAGAGAAACATGTGATGGTACTTATCCTTCATCGCCTCTTCCAGTTCCCAAGTATCTTCTTCAAACTTGTGGTTCCTCCACAACACTTTGAATAGGTGGGTTGTCTTGTTGTGTAGAACCTTATCTCTCTGGTCCAGAATCTCTACTATTTTCACCTCATAGGAGAGATCATCTTCCAGCTGTACCACCTCTAAGTTCAGTAAATGAGAGGGATCAGGTATGTAATTCCTCATGAGTGATATGTGAAACACATCATGAAATTGATCCATATTTGGTGGAAGTTAAAGCCAATAGGCCATGACTCTTATGCGGTCAAGGATCTCAAAGGGGACAATGTACCTTAGGCTTAACTTCCCATTCTTTCCAAACCACATGACTCTCTTCCATGGTGATATTCGAAGAAAGAATTTATCTCTAATGTCGAACTCCAAGTCCCTTCTACGGTTGTCAGTATAGCTCTTTTGGTGACTTTTAGAATATTTGATGTGTTTCTAGATGACTTGAACCTTCTCGGTCATCTCTTGCATAATATTGGGTCTAGGTAGCTTTCTTTATCCAACTTCATCCCAATAGGTTGGAGTTCTACATTGGTTTCTATATAGAGATTCATATAGAGACATCTGAATACTCGAGTGGAAGCTATTGTTGTACGAGAACTCAACCAATGGGATATGTTGATCCCATCCACCTTTGAATTCTATAGAGTAGGCTCTTATCATATCTTCAAGCGTCTGAATGGTCCTTTCTGGTTGGCCATTAGTTTGGGGGTGATAGGTCACGATGAAGTATAATTCAGTACTCAAAGAATGTTAAAGGCTCCTCTAGAATTTAGATTTGATCCTTGGATCACGATCAGAGAAAATTGAGAGTGGAACACGATGCAGTCTCACCACTTTCTTCACATATATCCTTGCAAGTTTTTCAAGTGAGAGATATTCCCGGATAGCTATAAAATAGGAAGTCTTGGTGAGTCGGTCAACCAAAACCCATATCTCATTATTTCCATACGACATCTTCGGGAGACCCATGACAAAGTCCATAGTAAAATTCTCCTATTTACACAAGGGTATAGGCAATGGTTGCATCATCCCTTTGTACTTTTGTCACTCTGCTTTAACTTACTAACATACCAAGCACCTTAAGATATATTCTACGATCTCCTTTTTTATGTTATCCCACTAGAAGTGTTCTTAGAGATCATGGTACATCTTGGTACTCCCAGGATGGATAGAGAATGTTGATCTATTTGCATTTTCCAATATCTCATTCTTTATCCCGAGTGATGAAGGAACACTAAGCCGCGTTCCAAACTGAATCACACCTTCATTGTTGATATAGAACTCTTGTAGCTTCCCTTCCTTCACTTCATTCACCCACTTTTATATCTCCACATCATCTCTTTGTTCTTCCTTAGTCTTCTATTGGATGAATGGTTGTGAAATCATTTGAGAAAGGTAGGATGTATCCCCTGCCCTTATGATTTCTAAATCCATCCTTTGCATATCCAAGAAGATAGGGTCTTTCTCAATCAGTAACATGGATAGAGTACCAGGTTCTTTTCTTCTTAGAACATCAGCTACCTTTTTTGCCTTTCTAGGAAGATAGTGAATGGAAAAATAAAAATCCTTTATTAACTCTAACCATCTCCTTTGACTCATGTTGAGCTCCTTTTGTGTGAATATATACTCTAGGATCTTTTGGTCGGTGTATATGTATCACTTCTCACCATAAAGGTAGTTCCGCCATATTTTCAAGGAAAAAATCACGGCTTTGAGATCTAGATCATGTGTCAGGTAGTTATGCTCATTGATCTTCAACTTCTGTGAGGCGTAGGATATCAAATTTTCATTTTTCATGAGTACACAACCCAATCCTATCTTTGAAGCATCACTGTACATCACAAAACATTATCTAATTTTCGGTAGTGTGAGTACGAGTGCAGTGATTAGCCTTCTCTTTATATCCTTAAATCTTCCGTCACATTCTTCTGTCCAGACATACATTACACCTTTCCTTGTTAACGTAGTTAGTGGGCTTGACAATCATGAGACATTTCTCACAAAACATCGATAGTACCCAACTAATCCAAGAAAACTATAGATTTATGTGACACTAAAGGGACTGGGATATTCCTCAATCGCCTTTGTTTTTTATAGGTCCCCATAAATTACCTCACTTGTGATCATGTGTCCCAAGAAAGTGACTTTCTTCATCCAAAAGTCACACTTGATGAACTTGGCATACAACTTCTCCTTTATCAATGTCGCCAGCACAAGTCTTAGATTTTCTTCATGTTCCTCATTTCTCTTGGAGTAGATGAGAATATCATCAATAAAAACTACCAAAAATTTTCAAGGTATTGTCTAAATACTCTATTCATCAAATCCATGAAGATTGTAGGGAAATTATTATGTTCGAAGGGCATCACCAGAAACTCATAGTGCCTATACCTTGTATGGAAGGCAGTCTTCTGAATATCTTCCTTCTTCACCTTTAACTGATGATTTATAGAATGAAGATCCACCTTTTAGAAGTATTGAGATCCTCTTAACTGATCAAAAAAGTCATCAATACTTGGAAGAGGATACTTGTTCTTTATGGTGATCTTATTGAGTTCCCGATAATCGATACATAGCTTCATTGTTCCATCCTTCTTCTTCACAAAGAGCCCCGACACACCCTGAGGTGATGCACTATGGAATATGAACCCTTTGTCTAGATGCTCTTACAGCTTCTTCATTAACTCCTCCAGTTCTATAAGAGTCATCTTATAGGGACACTTTGAGATAGGAGTATCTCCGGGTATGAGTTCTATTGAGAAATCTAACTCACAATCCAGGGGAATTCCAGGAAACTCTTCAAGAAATACATCAATTTATTCCCTCACGGTGGGCATTTCCACGAGGTTTCAACTTTCCTTTGATCCGACCATTTGGGAGAGGTATTCTTCTTCATAGGGAATCAACACCCACATAGATGAAGGATTTTTCAAAGGAGATTTATGACCTTCCTTGAATTTCTATAGGAGAATGGGATGGTTCAGAATATGAAAAGATATTTCCTTTTCCCGATAGTTGATATGTGCTCTATATGATGGGAGCCAATCCATTCCCATTATAGCATCAAATTACACCAAGGGAATTATTACAAGATTTTATAGAAGAATATTCCCACATATGCCAATAGGAGAAGAGTCAAACACTTGTGTTTCAATGACTGCACCACTTGGTGTTTTTATAGATATCTCTACTTCAAGGTTTCAGGGCTTCGATTCTATAGTTCTAGCAAACTTGCAAGATATAAAGGAATGAATATAACCATAACCAAATAATAATTTCTCCATTCTTGACTGAATATAAAGTGTACCTTGTACGACTTCCTTATCTTGCTTCACTTCTGTATTATTGATGGCATAATACTTCCCTTATTCCTTTGGCTTTGGTGGCTGCTGACGCTGATTACACTCAAGAACTCGAGGTTTAGTTCACTGGCTTTCATAGTGCCATAGCTCCCTAAAGTTGTAGCATTGAACCATGGGTGGTTCTATCCTTTCTTCCACCACATTATCCTTCATTTTCATGTCTTTTTGATATTATTGAGCATGGTGTCCTTCTTTCCCACACTTGAAGAACTTCTCCATCCATTTGAGGTAGTTCCCATGGTGCAACTTTCCACATTCTTGGCATGTGGGTCATTGAGTTTTCTTCCCACCTTTTTCATTAGATCCTCTGGCTTGAAACTCAATCTTTCATTTCTTATCACCATAGACATGGGAACATTCTACAAACTCCATCTCCACTTTGAGAGAACACCGAAAAAATTCTTCAAAGCTCCCAATGTCTCAAATTTCAAGATCCTTTTGAAGGTGTGGTTTTAATGCACTATATAATTTATCAAATTTTTTATCATTGTTGATAACAAAACCCAAAGAATACCTTGAAAGCCTTGTGAAATTAGCTTCATAGGTTGTGACAGATTCTCATTATTTTTTCTTGAGCTCTATGAATTCTCTCTCTATCTTTGTGTGAAGAGTTCTTGGGAAGTACTTGTTAGGAAACATTATCTTAATGTCTTCCCATTCCATCCCTTCAATTTCATCCCTTGACTTGGTGTTCTTAATCAAAGACCACCATTGATTGGCCTCTCCATCTAGATGATAAATGGCTAGAGTCACCTTCTCTATCTCAAAACAATGAATCACAGAAAATATTTTCTCCATGGAGTTGACCCACTGTTCCGCCACTAGTGGATCGAAAGATCCACTAAACATCGGTGGTCGTTGCCATATAAAACATTCGATATCCATTTTCTCCCTATTTGGTGAAGGAGGAAATTATCTATTATTACGGTTATTTTTAATAACCTAAGATAGTTTGGTAAGCATCTCCATGACGTTTTGAACTCCACCTCCCAAATCATTGGGAATGTCATTCTGGAAATCATTGCATTGGACCTCGCACGAGTTTTTGTGCTGGTTTCTCATGGTTCCCACCATTTTCTATAATAGAAAAGGTTAGAACAAAACCTAAGTAAAAAAGTCATGAATAAATTATTCATTTGAAAAATTTATACTAAAATCATAACATATGGGATCCCTATGTAATGCTTCTTGTATGCATATTTTTACGTAGTCTCATACTAGAGGTTTTCTCTAGGGTTCACTAATCCTAATTCCAAAATTAACTAAACCTTGCCTATGATAACAACTATAGAGACCCAACCTTTTGTTAAATTACTATTACATCATTTTAAAGATAAAAAATAATAATATTATTAAACATAGAGGATTAAATGTTTTAGTGTCTTGGGAAAACTAGGACCCTACATAATAATTACAACATCAAGCATAAACATTTATTTAATTCCGTCTTCTCTAGCTTCTTATAGGAACTTGACCTCTCCTTAGTACCCATAGTCACATAAGGATATAAATCAAAAGGGGTGATCAAAAAGCATAGTAAGAGGATATATAAGAACAATAAAACAATAGATGAGCATAACTATAACATAGCCAAAGGATCATGAACATGAGAGGAATCATTAATAATAGACTTGAAATGTGGCAATGCATAAAAATAAAACACCATGTCTTAGTGGTTAACTACCACACATACTTGTGAACAAATCAATCATCTTGTTCAAAACAAATTTCACATTAACTCATGAGATTCATTACTTTACCCAATGCATTGGAGCACTGTATAAGTCCAAGATCACCCATCACATTAAAACATTCATATTGCACTATATAATCCAGGCGCACCCGTCACGTCATAACATTATCATTTATCATGCATGAAAAAAATGAAAATATATAAAAAATGAACATAACTAACCCATGAATGTTAATGGGTTTCATCTCATAAGAAAACTTTCATAAACATTGGGTTCCCAAAAGAAAGAGGGAATAACATACATGTTACAAGAACCATCAACATTGAATGAGAAGTAAAAAGTGTGTTCTTAAAATACGAGTTCTTTTGGAAAAAACTTTTATTTGACATAAACACCAGTTAAAAACATGTATATCCTAGAAAAGAGAATAAAATTATTAAAAAGGATTTTAAGGAGTAACCACATCAAAAAAGGAGTGAAAGAGGGAGAACCCTAAGGAGGAAAGTTGGGTTTGAGAATTTCCCCTTACCTTATATCTGAATGCTTCCTTAGCTTTAATGTACTATATAAATATATTAGATTCATTAATTAACAATTCCAGAACCTTATGTACATTAATATGTTTCATTATGGTTTCATTCAGTTATTTTATGTTCTTTTGGATGAGTTATAGTTCGGGAATGTTTGTTTTTATGGTTTTTCTTGAGCGGTTCACTTGTATTCATAAATTGAAGTTCAAGTAGAACATGGGTAAACATCTATAACTGATATTACATGTTATTAGTTATAATAAAGGTGTTTAAATGATATTATCATTGATTATATTATATACCATGTGGATGAATCATTATATAATAATTAAATGATGATTGTTTGAGTTAATTTTGGCGGTTTTTTGACCACAACTAACTTGTTTTGATTAATCATTTAGTAATATGTACATAAGTTAGTTCCAGAACCTTAAATAGGACATAATACATATTTAATATTATGGTTCAACAATAAAAATGGTTTCATGACCTGATCTGAAAGCTTTAAAGGAAATTGAAAATATGTCATTCTTGAAGGTGATAGATTAACACCTCACAAACAACGTTTTATTTTATAAAATAAAAGGAAGAGGATAAGGGGGTTGGATGGTATAATATCCCATTAGTATCATAAAATTATAGTATATGTATGATAATGGAGTTACCATACCATGTGGATGAAGATATGTGGGGAGAGAATAAGAAAAGAACTTGAAATTGAAAGGAAAATAAAGGAAAGAGGAAGGGAAATTACCTCTAGAATCCTCCTTAAGGGACCCAAACTTGGTCTTTTGATGAGACCAAAAGATATTAGACATGAGGGAGGGGATAGGGAAGATGATTGGGCAGAGTTTATAAAAGGAATGAAACTTGAGAGGTGTGAGTAAATGAGGGTGTGAATGGTGGTATTTCTAGTGGAGGGGAGAGGGGATATATCAATATAAAATTCATTGATTTATTATTTCCCCAAAAGACAAGGAATATTGTGTCTTACATAACCAAGAATAGTAATTTTATCATGAAAACCCAAAACAATTGCACTTACATAAATATAACATCATGCATGACTCTATAATTAGCTTATTTAGTAAATTATGGTATTTCACTATTCATCAAAAATTCAAGTATTTCAGAAAAATCCCAAAAATTTACCCTAACCATTTTTCGACGTGTAGAATCAAAAAAAGAAGACCAATTTTCAAAAAATAATTTTCTAAATATTATTATTTTAATATTTAATTGAAATCATAATTTATTATCAAAAACCAGTTTTAAAACATTCATTTACTTATTCTAAAATATAGGTATATCGTACTTTCAAATTGAATATTATTTATATATTATCATAGGTAAGGTTACTATTCATTAAAGTATATAACTATTCATAAGGGTATTTTACTATTCATAAGGGTAAGTTACTATTCACCAAAAATTAAGTTTTTCTTATTGGACTCCAAATAACTTACTAATTGCAACCGTGTATGTTAGATTTTCGAAATTCCAAACACATAAGTGAAAAAATTATATTTAAAGGTCACTTAGCACTTAGTAGTTCATTATGTTGTGTTTTAATGTGATTTTATGACATATTTATAAGAAGGGAATTTCCATTGAAAAATATTGGGTTGTTACACCGAGTCATAGCTATAAATTTTTGAATCAATAGAATCAGTTTCAGCATCTCATGCATGAGACTCAGTCCGAACAAATCAAACTCAGATGCCTCCATCTATCATAGAGGTGATCTTCATTGACTACTATAAAGTGTCTCATATGGTTCCATATGAATATATGCATGATAAATACTATTATAGGTGAACTCAACAAGTGATAAGTATTTCTACCAAGATCCCCTAAAGTTTAGGATGCATGATCGTAGGCTGTCCCCCAAGACCTGAATAGTACACTATGATTTTCCATCCTTTTATGGGTGAAATCCATTGTCAGAAAAAAACTATGTACCAAGTGCATTATTCAAGCCTTACTAGAAACATGAAGTAAAACATGAGTTATTACACAAAAATATGATCCATGGACCCTTGTAAAAATAGAATATTTCCTAAACATACATATCCCCAATTAATCAATGGTAAAAGTCTCTCGTTTTAGTAATAAATGTGATACGTTGTTCAACTGATCCACAATCACCCATATCATGTCATTCTTACAAGGGCTCCTTGGAAGACCCACCACAAATTCTATGGTAACATTATACCACATCCATTCCAAAATGGAAAACGACTATAATAAACTACCAAGTCATTGATGACCGGCCTTCACCTTCTAATAGGTGTAGACTCATTTCATGAAACCTACAATCTCCCATGTCATGCCCAACCACCAATACTATCAACATTGGTCATGGTACATTTTATTCAAACTAGGATTGAAAAACCACTTTGAATCATGAAACTCACGCATCATCTCCCCACACATACATGTAGGAACAACAACATGGTTCTAGAAATAGATGATCTCATACTCATATATATTCCAATAAAAAGGTGAATCCCCACCTTCAAGGATTTAACTTAAGTACAAACACTCCAGATCCTCATACTACCTCTCCCTAAACCAGCTCAGAAGGGTGGACTCAACTGATAATGATATGAGGTTAGTCTGCTCTTGGACCTTCTGAACCTCAATATGTATCTCATCAAGAAAGTTCAGTATCTTCCACTTAGAATTGGTTGTAAAAAATATATAAGTCTATATATTCCCACTAAAAGATTAAAAAACATTGTTTCCCTTCCCTATTTAATTGGCTAGCTCAAAATCAAGCAACTTCATATACTTAACCCATATCCGCTACCAGAGGTTCAAATGTTATTGTGAGAAGATGTAATTTAAGATCTAATGATTAGTATCCATAGTAATATTTTTTGAATAATAGGTAATTCCAAAAAAATATTATGTAATAAATCACTACAATTAACTTGAGACCATGTGTAAGGTAAATCCATTCATGTGACCAAACTTTCCATGACCCATATTCCAGAACTCGATCTATTTGCACCAAAAATACTCTAAGTCTAATCCCAAATGCCACAAAAAACACAGCATATGCCTCACCAGGATTGGGTAAGATCAAAATTGGTGTAGTCAAATGCTTCTTCAAATCCTGGAAATCATTCTCTCATGATCCATACAATTCAAAATTGATCGCCTTCTTGGTCAAGACTGAAAGTGGAGCTTCTAAATGGGAAAAGTCCTGGATAAAACATTGATAAAAACCCACCAGCCCTAGAAAGATTTGGATATAAAAAATTCTTCGTTTTCTCTTAATAAATCGTTGTCTTCACCATATTTGCTTCTACTGACCCACCTTCCTCAAAGATGATGTCGCCCAAGAAATGTACCCTATCAATCCAGAACTAACACTTAGATAGATTGGAATATAGTCAATGATCTCTCAGTGTACTCAGGATTATTTCATGATTTTGGTCATGATCTTGATTATTATTAGAGTATATTAAGATGTCATCCAAAAAAACAACCACAAACTGATCCAGGTACGGTTAAATATTCAGTTCATCATGGATATAAACATATCCAAATAATTCATTATCCCAAACAACATCACAAATAAATCCTATATAATATACCTATGTAACTTTCCATCCCCGATTACATTGAAATTGTTCCCTAAGTTGGTGAGTTACAAGGCCTCAAGCATGCCTCCCTGTATGCTAGAGGATTCTAACTATTAGCGAGGGAATAGGGTGTGATATTGGGGAGACAATGACCCCACATCAGAGTAAGAAAAAAACAAAAATATCTATGTAACATTAAATAAATAAATAAAAAGAGTACCAAATTTGTTAATAAATTTAAATAGAGAATTATGTAATAATAAATGAAAAATATACAAAATCTAGAATAACTATGTCATACAACACAACACTGGTCACCCACTGGGCCGACCATACAGTTGTAGGAGTACATAAGAAACTGAAATAAAAGTATAGGGATATACTAATAACTCTGAGCTAGACCACGTACCTAGTCACTAGGCACTGTTGAACTACACCATCTTGAATAGAAGAAACCACTCGAAAAGATTCGTTAAATCATGCCACACTAGGCCTCATCCTTATCCACCATGAAAATGTGCTCAACCTGAAAATCATATATAAGGTCTACACGTACACCGAGGTGCATGTGTAGGGGTGAGAAATAATCTCATTATTCCACCTTGATGAGGAACCTATAAAATATGATGCTATAAATTTATGAAAAAGAAACATGCTCAGCCTAGCTAAGACACAACTAAAAAGGTAACTAAAACCAACAAACGTGAAACTGCAATCAAACCCTGGGTCCGTAATCCTAATCAACTGGGAATATTCTACCATGGATGTCCATATCTATATATTTATCCATGTAGAGTTCCATACCTATACATATATACATAAATATGAATATTCAATATTAATTGTAACAAATATCATAAAACCAACAAACAATTGATGCTTGGGTCTGCAATCCTAATCGCATGGACCTATTGTGAAAAGGAATTGAGATCAAAGTCATACCAATCAAGTCATGCACAATTAATTCAATATTTGGATCTATAATCCCAATTGAAATATACCTTCTTTGGAAAACATTGGAAATATATCTGAGCAAGTTATGTCACCATAGGGGGATACTCATCATACACCTGAGAAACTTGTACTAACCTCCAATCACTAAAACAATGGGTTCTATGGAAGTACATTTGGAAATCATGAAAATGTTCACTAAGATAGATTCCATGCTACATAGTACATGTAAATAAAATCTAATGTATAAACCCTAGGACTTTGTCTATAGGTAATCACCACATTCGGAACTCAAAAAATTTCTAAGGGTTTGACCCTTAGGTGATCTACAAGGACTACTCACCGGCGAGATTCCATACTCACCCATGGAGTCTCTAATAAGTGAGATCATAATCATCCCTCAATCCAAAAGAGCATAATCATTTTGAGAATATAATTATGTGAGATTCCATGCAGCACACTGCCGTCAAGTAACCAACTAGGGAGAGCGTAATCATCTATATCCCTCAGGAGAGCATAATCTTCCATGAGTATAAATAGATTTTGGAGAGTGTAATAGTCCTCATAATATATCAACATAGGATATCAAAATCATCCTCATCACATGGGAGAGCATAATCATCCATGAGAATAAACAAATCAAGGAGAGAGTAATCATATTCATCGATTGAGAGAGTATAATCATCCAAAATTATCATTCCAGGGATTCCATGACCATATATCATAGTAGTTGTCTCAATAGATGGATTCTAGGAAGCACCTATAGACATACCAATAATATAAAAATCAAATTTATAGGCTGAACATCCAAACTCTATGTAGTACCTCTAGGTATACAAGTAAATATGATAAATAACATGTCCCAAAAAACTGGATCCCTAGAAAGCATGTCTAGGAATACAAACAAGCAAGAAAGATCCCAGGATGAATTTTGGGGCATCCCAAGGAAAAGAAATACTCCACACATCAGACTCAATATCCACCAACTAGAGTGCTTATATGGTAATAATTTCTACAACAATTTTAAACATGTGAAAGATAAATATAGAGTGAGGGTGGTCGAATGCTTACACCCAACACTTCAGCCATAGATCCATGGGTGTAAAAGTTCATAAGGGTTTCTAAGGTGACACCTAATACCATATCTACCCAAACCAGATGTAACATATCAGGTTCTCTCAAATAATGGGCATCCAATGGGTACCTCAATTCAAACACTAAAGAGGCATCCTACATAGGATCCTCAGAAGAAAAGGTAGAGGAGGAATCCTACACGAGATCCACAAGGTCCAAACTTAGAGAAGGAATCTTACTTGGACTCCTTTGTAGCTAAGATAAGGTAGGAATACTACACAAGATTCTATAATGGAAAGCAAGATAGAGGAACCCTATTTGGGATCCTCAAAACAACATAAGCAAAGGCGTCATATAGGGGACCCTATATAATCATAAAAGAAGGTAGATGAATCATATAATGGATCCTCAGAATTGTATATAGGTAAAGGGACCCTAAAAGGGACTACCTAAGTTAGCTCATAAGCAAATTCATACTCATGGGATCCCCGTTAAACAGAAAGAAGGTAGATACATCCTACATGGGATCCTCAATGTTGAAACATAAATAGAGGAATCCTATAAAGGATCCTCGATAACAACTGGTCTCATGGACTCTTAGGATAGAAGGGAACAACTTACAAGGGATATTTCCTCAATTAAAATCTACACAACATAGGTCATATGAGATAGATTACGGTTCATCTCAGAATAGTTTTCACTCTCAGGAGATAATGAATACAACAACTAGAGGAAGAACCTATATATTCATGGAAAGCCAGAAATGCCACTCGGGATTTCTCAAAACACCTTATTGGTCTAACTATTTTGATCCACGTAAAAATATACTCATAATGGACTAATAATGGGTCCAATTTCAACTCTCGTGTGAAAATATAAGAAGAAACCAAGAAGGGTAACAAGGGGTAGTACATGGTATGCCCCCATGGGTACACGACGTGTACTCCCGAATCTCCACATGGATATGCACTCTCCCCAGCCTGGGAATGTAAATACCCTAGGCATACAACATTCTAAATGTGAAAATTATGTGTACCTAACATTGGGTACCTACCCCTGTCCCTCAACTGGCCTGGTCATGTAGTTCTATAGGGCATGTGACCCACAAGAGGGTCTGGCTGTGTACTCTACATGATCGTGTTCCCCTATACGGGAAACCTTGACTAGATACTCGGATACACGATTGAGACCCATTAAATGGAGTGTACAACCTATTACAAGGTATGAACTTAAAAATTTTCATCTTACCAAAAATTGGAAGAACATATGGCGTGTCACCCTGAACCACATGCTGTGTAGCCTGGCTTTCCTAAATAGAAAACCCCCGCTTTGCAAAAAACCCCATTTTCACCCCCAAATCAACAGATCGATCCTTAAGGGTACTTAAGAAAGAATAAGAGGGATTTAAAAAATTGAAAAATGATGAATCTAATGGGATTTTTATTAAATATTAAAATATCCTACCTTTGGGTGGAAACCAATGAAGATTTTCTCAAATCAACGGTCCACAGTGGTCCCATGTCAATCTAACATGTCGAGAGCTCCGCGATGATACCTATATTCCTAAATATCTCCATTTATCCCTCCCTATACCTCTTTTCTCTATTATCTCACATGAATGGGGTAGCCGTAGGGTGTGCATGAGATTCCAAATGAAAGAAAGGAAGAGAAAGAAGAGAAAAAGAAGAAAATAAAAAGAAAAAGAAAATAAAAGAAAAGGGGGCCCGACACCCGAATTGAGTTTATGCCCTATCTAGGAAAAACTCCCCATTAAATACTCAAAGGAGAAGTTATAATATTAATAAGATTCCCCATTATGAATATATTTACCATCTAACCTTAATAAATAAATTAATATTTAATTTATTAAATATTAAACATTTATCATTCTGTAAAAATTTGAATGGCTCAGATTTCTACCAAACTACTTTCCTAGGGTAAACACCCTATTTAGAGACCAACGAAGTGGTCAAAAAATATATCCAAGATCATATTTTAGAGAAAAATTACCATTTTACTCCCTCAAAAGTATGTGAATGAAATAAATCTAAACTTCTACTCAAAGTTATAGTCCAAAAAATCACAGGTCCTTGCAATATCTCCTCCATAAACCTTCTTGTCCCTATGAAGCCTAGTGGTAAGATAAGAATCCATGATCTCAACCTAATCATCTGAACAAAAAGCTATCTAGACTATCCAATGACTAGCCTCATTGCGTCAACAACCGTTTTCTACATGGAAGATGTTTAACTTCAACCGATCTGGTACTCACCACCATAAAATACCCTTATAGTAGTATCACAAGAAAAATTCGATCCTAATGGCCCACAGAAAACACCAAAGTTAAACTAAAAATGAGGCTCACCACCCTCAAATTTCCAAGGGTTCACTCCCCACCATATGGTTTACCTTACACCGCTCCATGAGCGTAACCTCAACTGGTTTTCTCATCCAACCAGAGAAAAAATTTAAAAATCAAATAAGAATAACATAGGGCCAATGCTCTCTTATAACACTTAAGATGAAGACAAGATAGAGCCTAATCATCTCTAAAAAGAGTATAGCAATATTATATAAAAGGGAATATAGATATCCCTCTGAGAAACACTCACATCCAGTCAAACCTGATAATGATTCATCCATAAGTCAACCATCTTACGGTACCCCATTCAGTCTCAATGTCACATCTACCATGGATGTGAATTTTTCACTATAACCACAACTCTTGGGAAACCCTACAATGAAAAGTCTTTGAAACATCGGTCCTCATCTAGCACATGACCACTCATCATTTTACAACTTAACAACACTATGTGCAACTAGCGTATAACTTTTACACTCGACTCGTACTCCATAGAGTCATCTATTAGAAGGATAAACTATCCTTACTACATGTAATTCTAGTATAATTAATCCAAAATATTTCTTAGAACTCCTCTTAAAAATTGAGTACCTCACCCATGCCACAATTTATTTCCATGACTGCCTGTTACACAACGTCATTCCATTTACAAGAGTCTCACTGCACTCTGATTTCATTAGAAATAGTAGAAACACTAGTCAATTGGTATAATCAACTGGAAAATCATGCCTTTTGAAGCCAGTATTGATACCAAATCACCCAAGGTGCCTATAAAAATTTGAACCCATCAATATTCTTATAACACAAAACTTGACCACCTAGAATTCCTCAATCATAAGATGAGAATAAAATCAAGCTCACTAACCTAACAGGCATACAAAAACATGGTCTAATTAATCTCACATAGGATAAATATGAAAAAACCAAACATCAAACTACCAGGGTCTGAGTCTAAATGAAGGGTCTCTAGGTATCCCACCTAGCACTAATGAATTGGTCTAAAAACTAGGTTATAAGGTCCAACCACCTAGCCCAAAAGATCAAACCTCTCAACAGAAGGTAAAGATCACAACGAACTATGATGGTCAAAACTAAAAACACAGCCTACAAGGGAAAAATAATCACTTATCCCGATCATAAGGAACTACTCCCTGGATGTCATGATACCAACAAATAGGAGGCTGAACTGACACTCATTGGTCATCTACACACGTTAATACCCCTGGAGGTCCAGCTAATGATGGATGTACCAATATCCATCGACATCATAATTTGTGATATGACTAGGTAACCATGACCTAAAAAACAACACCCTATAAGGGGTACAATAGAAAGGTTATCTCATGCCATGTCAACCTACTAGGGTCACTGCATCTTCTGTGCATGAGGACTAAGTTATCATCTTCAAAACCAATGCCTCAAATTAATTCCATTTACCTAGACACCAGAATGATATATATATATATATATATATATATATATATATATGTAATTTGGACTAATTAAATAGGCCTCAGTCGTTAGTAAAAATTGAACACTATAGGGCCTATATGATGTGAATCCTACATACCAAATATGATGCATGTGACTCCTCCAGCCTTTACAAGCCAAGATTCAAAACCCATCACTAGTCTCTTTCCAATGAACAAGATCCATATATCCATAATAAATCATAAAATAAAAATAAAATGTGCATCACTTAAGGAAAAAATCATATAAAATTGTAGAATTCTAGATCCGAACAACAATCCCATACCCTAGAAACTAGGAATTCTTATTGGAATAAGTGTTCTCGATTCACCCATACGATATCCATCATAGGTTCTGAAACAATATAAATACTAATGTCTACTCTATCTCTAATAGTAAAGACCAGGAACAAAAAACATTTGATACGACTTTGTAACATCCATACCCAGATTCCACTAAAATGGCACCCCGAGATGGTGGGTTACAAGGCATCAAGTCTGCCTCCCCATATACCAGAGGCTTCCGAATAGAAGTGAGGGTCTAGGATATGATAGTGGGGAGATTATTCCCTCATATTAGAGTAATAAAATTGAATAATTAACTAAGTAAATTAAAAAATTGTAAAGAAATAGAGTTCATAAGAAGTAAATAAATTTAAATAGATCATTTTTTAATAATAAATTAAAACTCTACAAAATCCCAAACAAATATGTCATACAATACAAAACTTGTCCCCCACTAGGCCAACCATACAGATATAAGAGTATAAAATAAACTAAAATAAAATTATAGGGCTCTACTACTAACTCCAAGCCAGACCACATACCCAGTCTCCAGACATTATCGAACTGCACCATCTTGAACAGAAGAACCCACTTGAGTAGATCCACATGATCATGCAACACTAGGCCTCAACCCTACCCACTATGATACTATTCTCAACCTTAAAAGTATATATAAAGTCTACAGGTACACTGAGGTTCATTTTTAGGGGTGATAAATAATCTCAGTAGGTCACCTCAATGAGGAATATATAAAATATAATGCTATAAGTGTATGAAAAATAAACATGCTTAGACTTGCTGAGACACAACTAAAAAGGAAAGTAAAACCAATAAATTTGAAACCATAGATAAACCCCAGTTCCATAATCCCAATTATCTAGGAAATTGCCACTATGGATTTTCATATCTATATATGTATACATGTATAGTACCATACCAATACATATATACATATATATGAATATTCATGAGTAAGTGAGAAAAATATCATAAAACCAACCAAAAATCGATCCTTGGACCATTAATAATGATTGCCTGAACATCCTGTGCATGTGCATTGAGATGAATGTCATTCCAATCAAGCTGTGTATCTTTAATTTGATCTCGAGCTCTGTAATCCCAATCAATATATACCTACTTTGGCCAATGCAAGAAATATCTCTGAGCAAGCTATATCCCCATAGGGGGATACTCATCGTACACTTTGGTTAACCCGTAATCACCTCCAATCACTAAAACAATGCATTTCAAGGAATTACATACAGACATTCTATAAATGGTCACTAAGCTAGACTCCATGCTTCCCAGTCTATGTAAACACAGTCAAATTTAAGAGCCCAAGGTCTTAGTCCATAGGCATTCACAACATTCAGGACTCAGATAATCCCTAAGGGTCTGACCCTTAGGTGATCTGCAAGGAGAACTCACTGGTGAGATTCCATACTCACCCCCAGAGTATCTAATAAGAGATATCATAATCATACCTTTATCCAAAAGTGTATAATCATATCGGGAGTCCAATGATGTTAGACACCATGCAACACATCGCAGTCAAGGATCTTTCTAGGGAGAGTGTAACCATCCCCATACCTCAGGAGAGAGTAATCATCCAAAAGTATAAACAAATCAAGGAGAGTTTAATCATCCACATCACATATTGAAATAGGAGAGAAGAATCATCCTTGTCACCTAGGAGAGCATAATCATCCATGAGTATAAAAATACTGAGGAGAGAATAGTATTCCTCATCACTCAAGAGAGTATAATCATCCACAAGTATCATTATTTGGATTCCATACACATATATCACGGTAGTAGTCACAACATATAGATTCCATGAAGAACCTATAGATATCCTAATAATATAATAATTAAATACACATTCTCAACATCCAAATCCCATGTAGTACCTTTGATTATACAAGTAAATATCATTGATGATGTGGATCAAAAGACAGATCTTGGGAAAGCACATCTGGGCATCCCAAAAAAATAATGATCCCAAGAAGAAAATTCAGGCATACCAAGGAAAATAAATGTGCCTCATATAGGCTCAATAATAACAAACTGGGAATCACCGTTTAAAAACATCTTTGCATCAATACTAAACCAATGAATGATAAATAAATAGTGAGGGTGGTTGAATTCTTACACCCAAAAAAACTTCCACAGTCCCATGGGATTATAAGTTAGGAAAAGGTTTTAAGGTGACACATTGTACCATATCTACACAAACACAATGTAAAAACTCTGGGTCAATCAAATAATGGGCACCCACTGGGTCCCTCAAGTCAAACACTGAAGAGGAATCCCACTCAGGATCCTCATCAGAAAAGGTAGATGAGGAATCAAACATGTGATTATCAAGGTCCAACCATAGAAAATGAATCTTACATGGGATCCTTCGCTATAATGGTTATGGATGAATCCTATATGGGATCCTCTAAAAAAATAAAGATAGATGTATCCTACTCAGGTTCCTCAAAACAACACAGGTGGAAGAATCCTACAGGGGACCCTCTATTATTGTATAAGAAGGAAGAGGCATCCTATAAGGGATCCTCAGAACAATATACTAGTATAGGTATCCTACAAGGGAATCCATAAGTTATATCATAAGAAAAGGTATCCCTCAAGGGATCCTAGATAAATATAAATAAGAAAGAGTCATCCTACATTGGTTCCTCAAGGTCGAAATGCAAACAGAACAATCCCATAGGGGAACCACAATAACAAATGGTCTCACAACATCTTAGGCTAGAAGGGAACATTTCAAAAGAGAGATGTCCTCAAGGAATATCTACACAATATAGGTACATAGAGATATCTCATGGATCATCTTAGAATAGTTCTCACTCTCTGGAGACACTGAATACAACAACTGGAGGAAGAACCCATCTTTTCATGAAAGGCCTGAAATGACACTCTATATTTATCAACAAACTTTAGAGTTATTACCATTTAATTCCACATGAAAATATAATTATAATGTACTACTCATGGGTATAATTATGAATACTAGGAGAAAATATACAAAAACCCAAGAAGGGTTACAAGGGGGCAGTACATGGTGTGTACTCTTGAATCCCTAAATGGGTGTGTACTCTTGCCGGACTGGGCGTGTAAAAAATCAAAGTACATGGAATCCTAAATAAGAACACAATGTGTACCCAAGATAGGATATCTTCCTATTTCCCTCAACATATTATCATTTTACTTGGACTATCCATTTACTTCTACATGGAATGCGACCCACACAGGGTTTTTCTTTGTACTCTACATGACCATGTGCCCCAACACAAGAAACCTTGGATGGGTAGTCAACTACATGTTTGAGACCCAATACATGATGTGCACACCCTATTACATGGAATGTACTTAAAAAACATCATCATACTCAAATGGGAAGAAAATACATCGTGTCACCCTAAACCACACATTGTGTAGCATGTTTTTCCCAAACAAAAAAACTTTAGATCGCCCGAAACCTATGTTTTCACCCCCAAATCAACAAAACATTCCTCAAGAGGCCATAAGAAATCATAATAGGGATTTAAAAAAGTAAAAATGTTAAATATAAGGGTGTTTTTGTAAATACTAAGAACAAACTACGTTTTTGTGGAAACCTATGAAGCTTCGATCAAAGCCGTGATCCATGGTTTCCGCACATCAATCCAACATGTCAAGAGCTCAGTGACGGTATGTCTCTTCCTCTATCTATATATCCATTTATCTCTAACTCTTCTTATTTTATCACTTAGTTCATGTGAATTGGGAATCCTCAGAGCATGCACGAGATGATATAGGGAATAAAGGACAAGAAATAAAAGAAAAAGAATAAAAAGAAAAGAAAAAGAAAAGAAAAGAAAAGAAAAGGGGTCCTTAAACAACCCCATTACCTTACTCATGTTTATGTCATTCCTAAGAAAAAATAACTATTTTAGACTCAAAGGAGGAGACATAATATCAATCCGACACTCCGTTCAAAAGATAACAATGACCAAACCTTTGAGAATAAATTAATATTTAATTTATTAAATATTAAATATTAAATATTACACCAAAATTCGAAAGGATCATATTTCCACCAAACTTCTGTCATAGGGTAAACACCATATTATGGGACCAAATGAGTGGTTATAAAAATTACTTTAGATTATATGATAGGGTAAAATTACCATTTTACCCCATCATAAGAATCTGAAAGTAAAAATTCAAATTTCTGCTCAAAATTAAAGTTAGAAAAAATACTATTCCTTAAAACCTACTTCTGAAATAATTTCTCCATATATAAGAAGTTATAAATTTCAATTGATGATACCATGATCTCAATTCAATCTTAGAGAAAAAAATATAATCTCATCTGGTAAAATAGATTGTCGATATGCGAAAGAGGATGTCAATTCATCACTATCATCTAGTTCAACTTCCGATAATCAACACATAAATTCATTGTCCCATCAACCTTAGAAAAAAATACCAGTTAAACCCAAGGTGAAATAATCATATGGATAAATCCCTAATCCATTAACTCTTCTAGATGTGTCTTAAGCTCTTGAAGCTCTCTTGGTTCTATTCTGTAAGCTAGAATGGAATCTTGTTCAATCTCGAGTAGAAGGATTTTTCACAGTTGGAAAATGGTTTTTAAAAATATGTTCCTAACTATTAGTATTTTTTCACCCCATGATAATGGTTTCATGGTTAAGGTGTACAGTTGGGAAAACTATACACCCCACCCAGGAAACCATGTACATGAGAATTTAAACCACCAAATATTAGATTAAAAATTAATGAACCCCTATTTTTATTACCATTCACCCCAATCAATATAAACCAATTTACCATGACTTTGGAGGATCTAGAGAGGATTAAAAGGCTCTTTGAACCCAATTCATTGTGAATTTCAGATCCATTGGAAGAAATATGCACCTATCTGGTATGAAAATTATTTCTCATTATGATTCCTCTATGTCCTATCTTTATTTCCCTTGGGAAAGGAATTGATTTTCTTCCATTGATGATGTTATATATCTATATTTTGATGAATCCTATTTTTTATGGATCTTGATATTAGGTTTTGATGCTAGGTTTTTACACTAGATTTTATTCTCCATTGTGAATTTGGACGTTCTATGTTATTTTAGATTTATGATTTGGAGAGTGTTCCTTAATGATCTTGATGTTGGTGGGATAATTTACAATTAGAATAGTCTTTATTATAATTGTGGGTATGTAATTGTTCAATTAAAATTTCCGCATTGGGAAATTTAATTTTGATTTGATTTTATGAATTGATTTTCCCTTCTAATTACAAGGCCCTTCACAGAACCTTTTAGAACTGTTGGAAATTAAGAGACCTAATTTGATATAAACCCATAGGGTGTCCCAATACACTAGAAATGATGAATTATGAATTATAAAAAGGGGAATAATGGTTTAATGTAATTGAACTAAATCCTTGATGGATTTTTTATAATAGGATTTAAAGGTTTTTTTGGCTTAACCTTGAAGGGTTATTGAGTTAGGGAGTAAATGATGATTATGGTTGATAAATAAGTTATGAATGCAGAACCATGATATGGGATATTGTGAATGATTTATCAATGAGTTTCGATTTGGGTACTTTGATTAGAAATACCCCTATGGTGTCAGACTACTTTTCTAGGTCCTTGAGATATATATATTTATTTTCATATGATCATTGAGTTGTGAGACAAATATTGTTTCTAAAAAACTCACAGGGTACTATACTACTACTCTATACCCCCAATATATGAATATGAAAATTTAATTAAATGAATAAATTAAATCCTATGAAATAGTGATGTATGAAATTCATATGGTGTATGGTTTAAACTCTGGCATGGGCCAAAGCAGGTATGATTGGTTCAGGTTTCACCATGAACCTGAGGGCCTATGTTATTAATTAAAGAATATCAAATGTGAAAAATAATTAATTTATCATTTTTAATTTATTATTTATACGACCATATACAATATTATAGAATATTTATTTCTTTATACATTATTACTGGTGGCCTACTAAGTTTTACTCACACCCTAATTAGGCTTCCTGATCGATATTGGAATAGACTTCATGTTTACCAGATATGATAAGGGCATGATCCCTATATTAGATAGATAAATTAAGATTTGGGATGGATTATGGATAAAGGAAATGGACATGATGTTGGGACAATCTTGGGTGTTTTTAATGTATTTTTATTTTGTATTTGCATTTGACATTTGACACTTATAAGGAATGAAACATCTACAGCTTTGATTATGGTCATTTTCCATGTTTTGGGATTATCAAGTGATGTTGGTATTTATTGTTTATGGTATCATATTGGTTATTTTTTATTTTCATTTGGATATTGTTTATTGATTTTATCTATTGTGATGATTTGAAAATGAGGGTATAGTGTCCCCATGTTACATATTAGACCCTCACTATTATTCTATATCCTTTGTCGTATGAGGATGCACATTTGAGGTCATGTGACAAACTAGCTCGGGGCACCAACATTTGGCACATAGTAGGGACAACACAAATGTTCCATTCATGAAAAACTGCATTGTTGAGATTGTAAATGCATATTCATGGTTGATGCACAATTTCTAATAATTGTGTACCGACCACGCACCCTTCATTAAAACTCCAAAAAATTAAAATTCAAGAGGATTCAGACCAAAAATCATTGAAAAGGTAAAATATCAATAAATAAGTAAAATAATAAGGAAAATTAAGGTCGGGATGTGATAGAAACCTAATGTGGATTTCACTAGTCCCTAGTTACTTTATGAGGTGATTCTTAATATTTTCTTCATCATATTGGTGGTTATGGGCATTGAATTTATTAGTGTCATGTATAATTATCATTGGATGTGGTGGAATCAATGATGATTAGGTAGAGGTAGTGGGTTTTTGATGATGGGTGATGGTCTAAAATTGTTATTTTTTGATGTTAATGAAGTGAATATAAACATTGGTTTCATCTATTCTCATATTCATATATTATTTTCATTGTTGTTTCTTTTGGATTATTATATTCTAATTTTTTTTCTTTTGTTATGTTGTCTATTTCTATAGTTCTTTTTGGTTCTGTGGTGTGGTTTCCTTATTATTTTCTCTATGATTAGAATTAAGAGGTACTGTCTTATTTGGTATTGATAATGGTTTTATTTTATGGAACTATTCACTATTAGCATTGCGAAGACTCTTGATGATAAGTGTTTCTACAAAGGAGATGTTTAACTTGAGTATGAGAGATTTTTCTTTGGTCTATGAAGGTCTCAGTTTTAGGTTGGTAGTGTTTGCGTAGTGCGGGGGATAAAATTGGATGTTTCCTTGGTACTTTGTCATTTTTTTTGATTTATAAATGTTACATTACTCATTTTTTTAAGCCAGAAAATGGTGGTATTGTTAGTGGGGATATTCTCTCTTATCAGTGTTCTTAGTTGAAAATGTGTTTTCCTATGGTTTTTGTTGGGTTCTTTTTGGTTTATTTCCTCTATATTTACTTCAACATAGTTTAAATTGGAATTGTTCGGTCACTATCTTAGATGGTAATTCTTTTTTGGAGGTGGTGGATCAAGCTCCATGATGATAATTAGCGATTAGTTTGATTAGCGGTGATCGACATTGTCTAATAGGCTAATTGGACCCATGTTTCAAGCTATCAAATGATTGAAAAGCCAATTATTTCTCTAGGATTTTGAGCCTTAATGCATGTATGGAAGTGTAGTTTTATGCTAAATAATTCATTGGGATTTTATATTGGTTGGGTTAGTATTTTGGGTGTTGGGTTTGACTTTCTGGTTCTTTTTTGGGTTCTAAATGGGTTGGGCTTGTTTGGTTTGGTTATGGGCCGAGCTACTGTAAATTTCCTCAATTTTTTATAATCTCTAATCCCTTATGTGTATTATTTGAAAATACCAAAAAATATTTTTGAGGAATATTTGGAATAAAAACACGGAAAATAAATATTTCAATAATTTAATATATATATATATATATATAGAAAGGTGTACATTTTTTAAGATCACATTATGCATTATAGAAACTAACAATTCATACTATTTTTTTAATATAATTATTTTTTTTAAAAAAAATATATATAATGTGATATTAAATATGTTTTATTGATAATATTGTCTGAAATTTAGTATATTTTATTCACAATATGTTTTTGGAAATAATTTTAAAGAGAGAAAACTATAAGTATAATAATTAAAAACAGTCCAACATACTGTATAAAACACTTATGCGACTCCACCCCACTCCCTATCTTATAGAAACATAAAAACAACATGAATGATTGTTTATTTATATCTTAAATAATCATAAAAAATATTTATATTTATCATAAATAGTTAAAGTTGAGTTAAAAAAGTGTAAAATTAAAAAAATATAATTTTCATTTTATAAAAAATTCATTCACTTAAACATGATTTGGAAACAATATTATATTTTTCTAAACATATATAACACCTAATATACATTTCAAAATAATAACATCTATTGCAATAGATGCTTCTCTAATAATTCTATTCTATATAAGTAACAAAATTAATACCGAACATGTATAAAAAAACATAAATCATGGAATAATCTCATTTAAATCTATCAATATTTTAAACATAGTCAACATTATTTATATTCTAACATTCTCATTAGAGGAATAAAAAGTATAAAAATATATTTAATTAAAATTTCATATTTATTTCAACATGATTTTAAAAAAGATATTCACATATTTCTTACAATGATTATAAAAACTACAAATAAATAATTTCACATACCAAGATATAAAATTTTCAAATAATCATGTCAAAATTACAATTAAAAATTAACATTTATAACCTCAATAAAAAAAATACATACTTATACTAAGATTTTTAATAAAAAACCACTTACCCATATAACCTCATCCTCACAAAATACAATTTGAAATATATCCATGCAAGTTAATCTTTTAACACAATCTAGAATATTTAATTCTAAATCTTCCTCATGCTCAACGTTCCATTTAATGGTACTTAAAAATATCATTCAATCCATTAAAATCATTTTGATCACGATTAACAAAAGAAAATTAACCTCAATAAATATTACAACAATCCACAAATATCATCATTTTGAATTTAAATTTCTTTATGATAATATATTTAAAATTACAAACATTCATACTCAATCATTCCACACCCCATTACATTGAAATAAATTATAATTTTTTTTATCATAAATTAATATAAAAATATTCTACGAACAATTTCATAATTATTTAATGTGTAAAAAAATTATCCAATTTTTAACAATAATAATTCAATAGTCCCTAATATATATAGCATAAAAAAATTAAAATATATTTAGTTAGAGGTAAATATTTACTAAGATAAAAAATGAATATTGAGAAGAATAATTCCTTAATTTATCCAACTAAAAATTAATTTTAATTATGTATTTTTTAATAATATGTTTTATGTTTATTTATGAAACAAAAATGTTTTTATATTTCATTTAAATAATTAATTTAACTAATTTATAAAATTATTTTGATAAAATTATTTTCATTATTTAAATCATTATTTCTAAATTAGATAAGGGATGGGGCATGCAATTTTTAGTAAAGAGTAACATATGATATTAAGTAGTGCAATACGATATAAATATTGTATTGTATAATAATAATGTATAAATAGTTTTTTAGAATATATAGAATTTAGAATGAATATTATAATACATATATTAGTATTAAATAATAACAATTTTACTGTTGAATCCCAAAAATGGTCACCATTGATCGTCTTAAACAAAAAATTAACGATTATTCAATTTTTAATTAAATTATCCCTTGTCCGGCCACCTATAATATCCCCCTTTACCAATAATTTATGACCACCAGAAAAACTTATTCTTTTACCTAAAATATACCCAAATACTTATCCTATGTATTTAATAAAAATTAGGTACCTTCTCATTACACTAAAATACAAGCCTCTGAAAGAATAGTTTTATAGTGAATGAGTGGTCTCAAAGAAGAGGTACCAAAATCTTTTCATAGATATTATATTTTAATTACATTATATATTCTTAATATAATTTATAATTATAATAAAATTACATAAAAGTTATAAGGATTCTGTAATTCCATTATAAAGATCAAATATTATTTTTTTATTTTATTTTAAAATCATCATTCATACAATGATTAATATTTTCCACACCTATGGGTGATTTTTTTTTTGATTTTGATCAGTAAAACTCATGTATGATTCTAAATATTTTTATTAATAAATAAAACAATAATAATTAATTTATTTTAGGTTTATGATTATTCAATGGAAAACCATATCATAATAATTATATTAAATTAATTTATCATGTTTGATAAAACCATCTAATTTAACATGTTATAAAATAACCCCTTTATAAACAATGATTTTATGTCTTATGAAATACCTTTGATGCTATTGAAATTATAGAAACTAATAGATATTTTACCTTATAATTTTTTTATTTTATATACTCTTGGAAGTATAACTACATCTAATACTGCCATACTGGTGAAACTTTGGAACTGTGGAATGAATATCTCTGGAAAACTCTCATAAACAACATATATATTATAAATGAATAAAAATTAACATAAATAAATAAAAAAAATGAAATAAAAATTAATACTTTTATTTCAATGATCATTTATAAAATAAAATTTGATGATATAGGAAGACAATGGTGAGTTTAATCCATATTCATACATGAGGTAAGAGGTCTCCCTTTCCCAATTATTTCCTCTTATCATATGGTTCATATAATATATTTATAATCTATTTACTTATACTTTATTTATATTTATATTAAATATATACACTAAAGATTAAATTATGATGTGGTGAAAGTAACCACGTCATGGTATGTGATTTGGAATGGTTATTTATACCATTTTGTGATTTTCTTTGTGAAATGATATGAGTCGCCATTTTTGTCTGAACTATACATTTATTTTACATTGATTACAATATATTTAAGGATTTTAAATGATTAAATGATTATTTTTTGTTATTAATTGAAAACTAAAAGTGTTTATCACTTAATAAATGGTGAATCAATTATAAATGTTACAATGGATAATGCCAATAATTTTCTTGTTTCATAATATATAAAAGGTATGAACTTAAAGTGGAATTATTCATTTAATAAAGTAATTATATTTAAAGATATTTCAAGGGCCTTATTTATATATCATTGTTTTTCATCAAAAAAGATTATTTTATTTCGCATTCTCTTATCATCATTAATATTGGATATATTATTGAAAGACTATTTAAATGGATACTAAATCTTACCAAAACATTTAGATATTTTATTTTGTAAGTGGACACCCATTATGTTAATTTCATATTTTTAGTTTATAATATTTATCTATTAGTTTAACTATTTAATAAATGATAAAGTTCAAAAATAATGCACACATTGTTAATTTTCCCCTTCCAAATAGATCTTATAGTTATGTTTATTATTTTATTATTCAAAATTTATTCATATAGATAACCTATAAAAACTGTCAATAGTATGAAATTGAGTTATGGTGAAGAACTATAAAGATAAATATTGAAAATGGAATGTAGGTAAATGTTTTCTAGAAACAAAACATGGTGTACATAAACCTATCAAGGTTTATGTTAATTTATAAATAAAATAACTTGGTCATGATAATATATCATGGGTATTCATATAAAAACATAGAATCATAAAATCGCATTTACTATTCCATGGTTTTTACTAAAAGTAGTCAGTTTATGATAATTGTATTTCTATTTGAAAGAGAATTTGTTGAAAATAAGTAACATGTTGTGGTACAATATCTGGCCTTTAGGAAAATATCTACTTGAAATGACTTCTATAATGAAAATATGGAATGATATTTATTTAGAAAATTGTTTTCATATGTAAACAAACATATCATGGTAGAGGGTTTCATGACATGGTTTTTGAAAAAAATATCTCAATTTTATTGGCCACATGACTTTAGAACATGTAAAAAAATGCATAAAATTATTCGTTATCTAAAATTATAATATCTCATGATAAATATTTAAATTATTCCATTATTTTTAAAATTATATGTTTAATATTTATTTATATATTTTTTATTATGAATGTTGATATTATTTAATTTAAAGTGTTTAAATTGATTATTACAATTGTCACACCATACATATAAGAGTTATATGATAAGTATTACATAAGATTTAGTTTCTTTTAACCATGAGTTTTAATTTAGTTATATACTTAATCCTAAGGGTTGATTATTATTATATATATGAGATTTCAATATTATCTTGGAATTAAGGTCACTATTCAGTATTGATCTATGGATAATGATACTTTGGTTTGAACTTCCCATTAGCAAGAGAAATTATGCTGTTTTATAGAGTGCTGGGGATGACAAAATATTACACCCTACTATCCCTTATTTTTTGGTTTCATATGATTTTAGAACATTACCTGAAAGTATTTAATGTACTTTATTCATGAGATACATTTAAATATGTGTATTTATAATTAACATTTCTTTTTAGGTAAATAGTACAAATCATTAGTTGTTTAATTTTTTTATATTAATATATTTAAAGTATATTAATTTGGATGAAAATATAGTATAAAAAACAAGATCATTAAAATTATGAATACATATAGATATTTTATGATATGAAATTATATACATTATGCACATATGAAAATATTGAGACATAGAAAACCCCTCAAAATTCTGGGTTTAAGATTCATTTCAAATAAAGAAGATATCAACACCGTGATTTTAGGTATCTATAAAAGTATGGATTCTATGGATTATCTTGTATAATAATCAAAGGATATGGATAATCATAAACGATAGGTAACAATATTCTTTAGAGATATTTTAGCTTAAATTATCTAGCTAAACCTAAATGTTAGGTAGATAGAGGAACGAAGTTAAGAATAATTCATATAATTAATTTGAATAAGTATTTTTTACTTAAGTATCCAAGATTAATATGTATCATTATTCCCATAATTTTATATCTAAATAAATAAATTTTTATTAGATTACTAAAGTGGAATTAAATATTATTTAAATATTATCATTATCCCACTAATAAATATGATGAATGTGGTCATCATTTTTGAGAGTATGTTCAATAAGAGTCCTTATAAAATTGAAATAAACCATGATAATTACCTAATAAATATGTTTTTTTGTAGAATATGACATGTATCATTAATATAATTTAGATATCATTTTTTGGTTGGACCTATGTTTTAATAGGTTGTATCTTGGTTTGTGAAGTGTTCTCAAGAAGAAGAATTATGAGAATAAGGATGTGAATGTTGTATAAATCAAATTCTCTAATTCTAACTCATGGGTATTAGATACAAGGTGTTTATTATACATACTTGATGATGCATAAAAAATAATAAATAAGATATAATTTAAGAATGTAGAGGTATATATACCTTTTCAAAATAGGGTAAGAGTTACTAAATTAGAGGTAAGCACATATGATCTACATCTATTTAGTGGATTATTTATAGAATCAAAAACTTATAATTATATTACATATATAAATTCATATTTGAGGTAATCTTATTATTTTTTAAGAAGGGATTATTATTCATGATTAATAATTTTTTTTATATTATATGTAATAATGAATAGATTTATATAATTAATAATACAATGAATTATCTATACATTTTGGATATGGATATGCCAATTTATAATATTAAATATATTAAGGTCAGGGTAACTTATTTAAAAAAAACTTATCATTGGTGTTGTCACATTTATTATATAAATAATTTTTAAATACTACGTATAGATAGATTATTGAAATCATTCAACTATTAATTGATGATAAATAATAATACTGTAATAATCCAAAATTTATAAAGAAATTACTTGTGTAAAGGGTGATAAATCTAATATAATATTAAAAAAAATTCATAGTAATGTATAAGGACTAATTTGGAAATCTCATGAAACTTTTTATTCATTTTTTAATTCATTTTAGGTTATTTTATGTCTTACAAGGGTTCTGTGATTTTTGGGTGTTTCAAGTTGTTTGAGGGATCTACAGTCAGGTGCTACAGTAGGAAATTCCAAATCCCAAGGAGGTAAAAATATAGAAACTAGATTTAAGATCCTTGTTTTTTCATGATTAGGGTGATCCATGGTGTAGATCGAGGGTTACACCCAGGAGGGAAACCAGTGGAGGGTCTCTAGAGGAGGGCTCCACACTACATCATAGATAGTTGCGTCATAGTGTCTTAGTGGCTTGGTAGCTTTCGCCCTACCATTATGGGAACTTCCACGTAGTATTCAATAAGAACATTCCATTGAGTTAATTAGGGAGGGAAACTATACAAAATCTTATTGGGTTATGTTGTAACATCATATTTCTTAGCAATTGAGGTTCTACCTATCTAAGGAACACTATGCCACATCATTTAGGTTTGTGTTGTGGTAGAAATATAAATAGGGGAACCACTCTATAGTTCATGAAATAATGAACTTGGATCCCTAGGAAGATCTCCCTCTTCCCCCTCTCCAATTTTGGCTTCAATACTCTAGATTTTGAGTTATTTTGAAGGTAATAACTCCAAATTATTTCTCCTTTATATTTTAAATACTTATTTATTCTATTTATCCAATATTTTTTCTTCCACATAAAACCCTAATGAAAATTCATGGGGATTTAGGATTTAGGTTGGTTTTAACCTTGGGTTTTAGTAATTTAGGGTTTTTAGAAGGTGGTTCTTTTTTTTCTAGGTGTTCTCTATGGAAATATAAATTTTTTAAACTCTATTTTTATTTGGTTTTAGGTTGGTTTTTCTATTCAATCCCTTTTTTTGTAAATTAATTAATTACATAGTTTTTATAAATTTATTTTTTATTAAAGTATGGCTCTGTATAATATCAAATATGGTTTTACCAAAAAAATTATATTGTTTTATGTACTAGAAAAAAGGGTTCTCTAATAGATTTTAAATATCTATTTGGAATGGTTTTTAAGAATTATAAGATCCTTTATTAAAATTATTATGAGATTTTTATAAATTTATCTTGATGGAAAATAAAGGGCTTTATCTTGGGTTAATTTTCGAGGTGGGGAAATACATGTTTTAATGGATGGTTTGGATAAAGTATAGTGTGTTTTCAAAATAATTTCTAATTGATGTTTTAAATATTGAGATTTTAAAAGTGATGAATGGGACTTAGCACACCAATTTTTTTTTCTTATGAGTTCCCATTTTACCGCTTGTGAAAAGAAAATGGTTGATTCTTATGATACCCTCTCATTTCCCATTTTTCCCCCGATAATGGTTTTTTTTTCAATCATTAAGTGAAGATTATATAATGTAGAAAGGGGTGTTTTGTGAATGGTTGTTTGGGGTGTGGTGGGATTTATTGTTTATACATATGGTGTATCTATTAATCAAAGCCTAATTGTTTTGATGTCTCCACTTTGATTTTTTATGGGAACTTGAATATTTAAGTGGGAGATATTTATTGATGAAACACTAGTTGGTACTCACACTACTAATAAACCAATAGTTTTCCTATATACTAGGGATAATGGGTAAGTGCCTCCATGATGATGTAGGTTTGGGGTATTCATATAGATGGTGTTATTTTAAATGAAATGTAGGAAAATAGTTGGACCCTTATTATGATAATATAATTGGGATCATATCATTTAAAGATATAGGATGTAACCTAGAACACTTATCTCTTGATTGGTGTTTCTTTTTAATTTAATTTGTTCTTGTTTGTATCCCATAATACTTGTTTTTATTAAATAGCAGCTGGTATTATCATTTATCACTATTTTTAAATTTCATTACATAATAGTTCCTATTATATTATGATTCGTTACTTCAAGGTTGAGTTTATTTTCCAAAATGGTTTTAAAGGTGTATTTTTCAAATAAGTATCCAAATAAAATCTAAATGATCATTTTAATGGAAAGGATTTTTGAAAGGGTTTTGAAATGAGAAAAAATATTTTTTATTTGGTTCTTCAACATTTTAAAGAACATCATTTATGATGTTTTAAGAGATAATTTATTCTTTTTGGATATTAGTGTGATTTTTAGTTCCTTTACATCATTTTAATGGAAAATATTATTTTCAATTATATTTAAAAATGTCATTAATTAATTTTTTAATAAAAATAATTTCAAATACTCCTTTTTTAGATCCCACCGGGTATGTTAGCTCACACCCTATATACACAATGTCTATTTTTTCATATTTATTTGTTATGTTTTATATCAGTTTTATGATTTGCATTCAGTTTTTTTAACTTATTTCAGTACATTTATGGGTGATTTTGGATGTGGTGAGCTCTTAGGGGTCAGGTTGAGGTGATTTTGTATTTTGGTTTGTGTTTTGATTTTTTTTTGGGATGCTTATGTATCATCTAATTCAACCAGATGTATTATTATTTTTGATTCATTTTCTATACCTTGTTGGGTATTTATTATAGATGATTTGGTATGTTTATGTAAATGAGTTAAATTATTTTTTATTTTATATCGTATTAGGTTCTTTTGTACTTTTTTTATCCATTTTATAAAAATATATAAGGTACAGATGATCCTGGTTATATTTTTAGAAAAGTATACAATTCTCAATAAAATTGATTTGAGGGTGAAATAATTTCCACTTTATTTAAGCTTTTGGTGATTGTTACTAGCCTATAGTGATCAGGAAAACCATTTAATCCTTATGATGGGATGACCTAAGTGATATGGAAGTTTGACCCAGGTTGGTTTGTTAGGATCATTGAGTATATAATAAATTTTTAGGTATATGTAATTTTTTCTATTTTTGGATGACTATAGTATGTATGTTTCTTATGATACACAATTTTGAAACAATTAAAAATTTTAATGAGGATAAAAATGAAGTATAAAATCAACTAGTAAAATGTTTTAAAATGAATTGATTAGATTGGGATTGTGAATACATAAGTTAGGAATTTGATGAACATTAGAGGGATTTCATAATTCTTTCACAGCTCACTCCTCCAAGAGCACTATAATGGAATGGTGTGCCAGATGGAATGAATCATACCTTTTTAGATATGGTTTGATTTATTATGAGTTAGTGTGACCTTCGTATATCATTCTGGGGATATTAACAAGAACTAAAACCTTTAATACTATACAATGTGTCATATAAAGAATTCAAAAAGGAACTATATTAGATGTGGACTAGGAGGTATCACAATATTAATTATATGAAAATTTTGGGTTGGAAATATTATTTAAATTGGAGTTTTGTTTATAATATTGGCCTCAAATCTAATACATTTATTTTATTTGGTTATACAAAAAAATAATGTGTCAATATTTTTATAATCCCTTATAATATGAAGTGTTTGTTTCTTGATATTTAATTTTACTTGAAAATAAAAACATGAATTAAGGTATTAGTGGGAGTAAAATCATTTTTATAGAATTTAAATATCAAAAAATATGAATGCTCCCTAATATGGAAAGTGATTTGAATCGATAATTGGATTTATAAACAAAACCAACTCATGATACAAAAGAACCTGGAAAGTATAATAGTAATATTCAAGAGTTAGAGAGATATAGTTATATTGTGGTTAATTATTATGAAGTAATTTTCATATAAGATAAACCTACTAACAATCGATAGGATATTGAGAGTTGTGATTCTAAAAAATTATTAGATTCCATGAAATCTATGATGGATTCCATTTACATTGACTGAGTTTGGAACTTAGTGGATTAAATTGATAGAGTGAGACCTATAGGGTGAATATGGATTTTAATGAAGAAAAAAACAAATATAGATAGTAGAGTGTTTACCTATAACGCTATCCTGGTGGAAAAAAATATCAATAAAATTCATAGTATTGAATATGAAGTGTCATTTTCATTGTTAGTGATGATAAAGTATGTTTATATATTACACTCCATAATAGCTCATTTTGATTATGAGATGTATTAAATGGATTCTAAAATCACTTTTCCTAAAAGTAATTTAGTTTAGGTATTATATATGATATATAATGAAGTTATAGAGGGTCAAAATAGTGTTGTTAAGGCATAAAAGTTAAAATGATTAATTTACGGATTAAAGAAATATTTTTTGGGTAAGAAAATATAGAATGATGAGATAATCAAAGAGTTTAGTTTCATCTATAAAAATTATGAATCTTATGTATACAAGTATGTTAGTTTGAGTCATATAGTATTTATGGTGTTGTATATTGATAAAATACAACTTATTGGAAACAATTTACCAACTTTATAGTTTTTAAGTGTATGGTTGTGAAAATGATTATCAATGAAATCCGTGGGGACCCCCCCGCCCAAATAGGTATATATATCTCTAAAGATAGATCAAATAGGTTGTAATAATTTTCCCACATCAATTAGAATAGGAATCATAGTGATCTAATCTGGAATTTGGGTCTTGGCCCATTAGGTACTACCGATTTACCAACAGACCTTTTCCATCCCATTTATCAGTCTACCCACATGCTCAAATGGTCACTTATCAGACTAATGAATGTCCTCAAAGGGCAACACAATTTATTTTAATATAATTAAACATCACTCACACACACCCTAGGACACTTAACTTAAGGTCGCCAATCCTATCACTACTCTAGGACAATCATAATTAACTATTAAGTTATAATCATGTTGGATCTAGAATAGACAAGTTATCTATTTTGAAATTGGAAGTACCATTTAATATTTTAAGTCTCATTTTTCTATGGGTGTTATAATCTCATCCATTTTAAATCACAACATTCTCATTATCTAACCCATTACTAAAACCCAGGTAGTGACTCTATACTTTTAGTCTGGGTAATAGATTTAATACAATTTATAATATATAAGCCTCACTGACTACCACATTTACTCCTATTATCCCATATGGCCGTGATTCCTAGATCACTAAGAATAAATGGTTTCCATACAGATAAGTTTCATCCCATTTATCGATCTTCACACATGTATGAATGATCACTTATCAAACTAATGATTATACCTATGGTCCAACACATGTTCTTACAATTATTTTTATACTACATGACAAAAACTTTGGTAAATTTCTAGCAGGTCACCCATTATAACAATACTCTAGGAAAATAATATAAAATTTTTGATTTATAATTATGTAGGTTCTAGAAAAAAGGTTCACCTTTTTAACCTATGTAGTACCATTTAGTATTTTAAGTCTCAATTTTCGAGCGGTGTTAAAAAGTTTTATTATTTGGTTTATATTACATATATTTTTATTACCATTTAGTATTTTAAGTCTCACTTTTCTTGGGGTGAGAAGAGGATCATGCAGGTGCAGGCGTCATTATAATCGGGCACAATGATGGCTGTTGAGATGGGAAGGAGACTCTGGCGGTGTAGGTATCGACATGATCCATGTGATGGAGATGGGATCAAGGTTAGGTAATCAGCATCAGTGTAGGGACAACACCATCTTAGTAGTTCCGACAGTGGTGATCTTCTTTCAACTAGGGGTTATGTCCGCATGGAAGTGTCTGAGGTCTCTCGATGTGACGAGATTAGAGTCAGGTCCCTATAAAGGTGTATGCATAGGAAAAAAATTTATGTGGGCCTTCCTCAAGTGTAGAACCATGGGTCTTCAGAGAAAGTAGAATCCATCTTCTCATGGCTACCATATTGGGAAGGATGGGAGGGTATGGCTTCGACCATTGGTACTAGTAAACATGAATCCTTACAATGGGTGATGTTAATTGTCTATCCTGGAAAAGGTTAGGGTCTATGTAAAATATATCAAATATACTAGTGAGGGGAATTTTTAGTAGTTTCAAGGTATGTGGACACTTTAGGATCATGTACTTAGGCCATGTGTTTACTGGGATAATGGGTAATGTAGGGTTCACCCTCAACCCAATTAAAAAGGGGATTATGTAAAATAAATACAAATGTAACGACTTTAATATTTTAAGAATTATATATAGCTTGTTTTGTATTCAAATTCATGTATCTTATTCATAGAGAATAACTATTAGATATTAATTCAATTCTTGTGAGATTTATAGTTTTTTAGTAAATGAAATCTTTAACTACTTGAGAATAAATAAGGAATTTTTTGGTCTTTATGTATAAGGAAGATATCATTATAATGTGTTACACCAATGATAAATTCAAAAATATAAATAATTACACAATATATTAATCTAAATCTGGTTTTTTAAATAATGGAGTTATTATATGGGGGAATTTTAAACAAACCACAATGGAAGACTCAAAAAAGTGACAGAGTACATCATTACATAAAATATTTCAATGGATTTCTTTTTCATTAATATGTTCATTACTAAACGTGGGGTGGCCCCTAGCATTTTGGGAGATAATTAACTCTACTATGATAATGACATATAAATTACTCAAGGAAAGGTACCCTAATATTTTGAAAGGACCACACAAATACTTTCCAAATATCATATCACTTGAGAAATTACTGTGAGGGGTATTGTAAATATTGTTCAATGGGAGTTGATAATATTGTATCAAATTCATTGACAAGTACATTAACATAGTAAAACATGAGATTTATATAATGCCTATGGGTATTAGATACATGGGTGACTAGATATTTTTTTATAAAAGAAAATGTATCATGATTTTAAACTGAATATGATTTTCATTTATCATTTATTCTAGTTTTATAAGTATTTTACATAGAATTGGAATGACAAAACTTCAAAAATTATGTTTTTCTATTTTCAAAATTGATGACAATCATGGATTATTATTGGTTTTTATGATATATTAAGATTAAAGTAAGTAGAGACCCATATGTGATATGTATTCAACTTATGATATTATAAGTGTGACTTATAATCTAGTTTGAACCATGAAAATATGTCACACATAATTTTATAAATATATTTATTGATGTTCTTATTTTAATATGATTATATTAATCCCAATTTCATGAAGTCATCAACGTAACTTTCATGTGAACGTTCATACTTTAATAATATTTCTGTCTAAAGGATGAGATAATTAAAGATGGGTTGGTATCTAGACGATCATGTGGTAATTATATGTTAACCAATATGTGAATTTTTTTCTTGTATGATAGTTTTGAAATCTAGTCCATTGATTGATTTAGAATGGGTAAATTTATGACTGTGAATAATTGAATGACATGCGATGTTATCATCTACTTGGATGAATGAAATTTCATTCATTCATTCAATTTGATTAGTATACATTTAGATAATAAAAAATTAATGATATACTTTATTGAAATATTTCATTCCTTTTGGATATAATTGATGTCTTGTATAACTAGATTATATGAGTATGAATATGATGTTAGAATATATATTTGGTAGACATGTTTATATGGACAAATGAGTATATTTGAAGTAGATTACACTATATCTATTTATATATTGAGTAAAAATTATATTTTAACATAGAAGATTATTTTGGTATGGTTATTATTGAGGTAATTTGTAATCATTTTCAATGATAAAAGTCTCATTGGGTAATATATTATATTTTTTAATAAGTATTAATTTTGGTATAAAGTGTTTGTCTAAAATTTTAGAGACTTTGAATGATATTATATCAAAATGACTTTGGAAAGAATCACAATGTTTTATAATGTTTTTAAAAAATATAAGAGGATAGGGATGTTATAGGCTATATTCAATAAATCATAAATTTCAACACAGTGAAATTCACCATTCAATGGTTTTTGCTTTAATAAGGTTTACTATACCAAGTTGCATGTTCTTTATCAAATGATATCAGCTGTATTTTTTATTTAAATTATCCATTTCTTCTACACTAATTATAATATTTTTTCAATATTATAATACACTAAATAATTATTAGTTAGTGAATAAGTTAATGTTAAATAGGTTTCTATTAGTTAATTAATATGGTATTTTTTTAAACATTACAATGGATACATACCAAAATTTTCTTATTTTTAAATTTATTAAATATATGAACTTTAAATGAACTTATTAATTTAATAAAGGAGTTTTATTTACAGGGATTTTTAGGAACTCATTTATATATTGTTTTTAACTCTAAAACAATCCTCTGATCTTTATCATTCTCTTACTATTATTAACCTTAGAGGTAGTGTTAACACACTATTTGAAAGGATAATAAATCCCATTAAAGTGTTAAGTGACTCTATTTGGTTTTTAGATTCCTATGGAGGAAAGTGATTATTGAAAATTACTCTACATTCTCTATCAGCTTCATTGTTCAAGAATGGATAAAAATAAATAGTAACATATACATGGTTTATTTTTAAGTTCATTTTATAATTCCCAGTAAGAACCAAAAAATTCATTAATGAACATTCCTCTTGGTCTATTTAAATGTATTCTTAAGGTTATGAAAAATGTATGCACTTATTTGGTTTTATGTTTTTGATTTTAAAATAAAATTAAGAATTGTGACCATTGCTAATATAGCTATAGAACAGTGATCACATGATTAGTATAAATATAGGTCTTTAACAAAACCAATTTACCCATACAAAGCAAGAGATGACCTCATCTAGTAGACTTGCAATGTATGAGGAACATTTGTCAGAGATTATAAAGGAGGTGGCGTCATTGGGCTTCACTCTTGACCAAGACCAATCTGATCTTGAATACGCTAAGCTTGGGTGGAACCACCTATGGGGGAAGTGGAAGTTGATAAAGATTATAACTTGAGAAATGTTATCCGAGCCACCCAAAGAGTCTGTCACCATCACACACCTTACCCTAAGGTCTTATGAAAGTGTTTGAAGGGGTTATGTAACAAGACCCTAGCATTAGGATAATTTAAATTATTTTTTTATATAATAAAGAATATACATTAATTTTATTATTGTTACTTTGTAAATAGTTTTTTAAAGCACAAATAGTATTTTTTTAGTTAATGTTCAACTAAGGAATCTATTTTGATAAATTAATGGATTTTTGAATTAAATAACATTTTAATAAAATATTATTATTATTAAATTACTTTTTAATATGTATAAATGATCATATAATTTTTATGAATACAATTGTAATTTTTATTAAGGTTTGAAATCTATTTTTGTCAAAACACATGAGTTTTCGATAAATGTTGATTTTTATTTTAAAAGTGAAAATTCACATATTTAGAAAATTATTTGTATAAAATTAATATTATTTTTGGAATCAGGGTTTCATAATTATCCAATGGTGAATTTTTCATAATTTTCTGAGACAGTCAAATTTTGGGGTAAAAATTAAATACTGTTTAAATATATAATGTGTTTTCTGACATCATAATGACCCAATAGTGATGTAATAAATAACTATAAACATTATTTTTGGAAAATATCTATTTTAAAATTAAAATAATGTTATTTAAGGTTTGTTTTATTTATTTTAAAAGGCTTTAGTGGACCCTTCAAGACTTATACATCATTTTAGCTTTTTAAATTGATTTCATTAAGAGTGTGACTCACCTCTACATAATCAACCCTAGTATTTTAAGAAGTTAGGCTATTAGAATTATAAAATATTTTTTTCCACTCCCCTTTAGAGAAAAACATGCCAAAAAACCAATGGATGGTTTGGGTTTTTGATTAGTTTAATGTGTGGTGTCCCAAACCTAAATAATAAATAATTCACTCTCCTTTCCTATATAAACCCACCCAAGATCCCACTTACTCTTCACTAAAATACTTTTGAGTTCGTCCAAAATCTACCCTATTCTCTCTGGAATCCTCCCAAGTCACCCCAATCTCCCAAGAAGTCTCTCTGAAGCCCCTCCCAAGCCATTGGGATCACACTTCCAAGTAAGGGATTCTCACTTTCCTTATTTATGTCCAAGTTTTCTCATATTGTCATTTCATTTTATTTTCAATTATAAATTTTGGGGTATTATTTTGAACCTCCCCCATAATACCCTATTTATGTTTTAATAATTTGATATCCCATTTCCCTCCCATTAATTCCTCCCATGTACAACTGTTACCATGCCGAAATTCCGTATGGAATTTCTCTCTCCTCATTTAAATTCAAGCATTTCTTTTTTATTACGTATCTAAATTCTATTACATTTTTTGGGACATGTATCTATATTACCCCCATACTTTTCATTTCATGTACATATTACGATACACCCATTTCTCTCTCATCAACCATTTTTATGAATTCTTATGTCATGCCTTTATGCTGTCGAAATTGCACTCTGTTTTTTCAAGCCAAGATCATTGTGTAGTGAATACCATACCCATGTCTCTATCAAGGGTATTCAACCTTATAAATATATACATATTTAATTTCACTTTCATGTATTTATTTCACATTCCTTAATCGTGGAATAACTTATGATGTTTATTGATTCCATGTTATATGATCCGTGTGGAACACTTATGCATGAAATGAAATGTTTAAGAAGGGTACACCCCAATAGCACTCCAATGCATTGGGTAAAGATTAGCATCACGATATGTCAAGTGCAATGAGGGTTTAATCATGCTAATTCAAGTTCAATTAGGGTTTACACATGCTCCATGTGCCGCTCAAGATAATACCTTGTTAAGTGTTGTTTCCACATTTCCATGTTATGATAATCATGCTATATCATGCCTTTATGTTTATGTTTCTCTATCACTCCATTGATATGAATATTGACTAAGATGTATTCAAATATTCATGTTATGATTTTTTTACTCCCTTACTGGGATTTATAGGTCACCTTTTTCTTATAAATGTTCTTTGGTTATCCCATGCAATGCTAAGTACGAGGGAATGTAGTGTTCATGTAAAATAAGTTTTCTATAATCTGTTGCATTTTATGTTTTAAGTTGTTATGTAATGTTCCTAATACCCAAAGACACTATACCTCTCAATTTTCAATGTTGTACCAAGTGAAGGTTTTATGTAATAAATTATGTTAAGTGTGTAATAAAGTGAAGGGTTGTCATAGTTGGTATCAGAGGATAGGTTTAGTTATTTTTGGGATTAGGATTAGAAAACCCTAGTGAATCCTTAGAGACTAGACTATCTATAATAAAAAAACATACCCAAGAATTGGTGAGTATTGAGTAAGTGGTTTTTCAAGAAAATACATCCTTGTCTGGATAAAAGTAGGTAGAGGAGGCTCTGGCACATATGTACCTAGGAGTAAAAACTCTGAGAAAGAGTTTTGGGCTTGACTCGGGGTATCCTGGTACACGACAACAAGACTTGCTGCACTATTAGTTATTACACTCTTGAGGGATATGATTTGGTAAATTAACAAGCTTAGTATAAACCATTATTAAGGGAATTTAAAAAAATTCCCCTAAGAATACATGTTATAAAGTAGATCATGGATAACATAGATTGAAGCTTATAGATTCATAAGTTAAGGAAATAAAAGTAATTTATTAGTCATAAATTTTTTTCTTTGGATTACCCTTTATGTGTTACTCCAAAATTTCCCTTTATTCCAGAAAATGGCCAGAAATAAAAGGACTTGGGCTAACAACTGATGTGAAGATCAATGTGATAACTGTTCTAATGGGACCCCCAATCTGATGGGAGGAAGAATTGTGAAATTTGACACGATAATCTATCAGTTAACTCAAGCATTGAAAAGAAACATGGGTCAAGAGGAACATTAAACCCCCCATAAGAATGAACAAGTCAATATTGAGAGATTCATGAGACAAATGCCTCCTACTTTTAATGGATCATCTGATCCATCAATCGCTAAATAATGGATCAAATCCATTGAAAAGATCTTCTCCATCCTTCAATGTTCCGAGAAAGAGGAGGTTCTCCTGGCATATAACCATATGGATGGTGAATTTGATCAATGGTGGACATTGATCAAAAATACAAAGCCAGAGGAGGATATCAGGGTGTTGGAATTGAAGGATTTATAGAAGATTTTTTTTGATAAACATTTTTCGCGCACCCTCCATCTTAAAATAGAAAGGGACTTCCTTTCCCTTAATAAAAAAAATGACAAATCCATCATATAATATGAGAAAAACTTCACTTATATTACATTATATTCCTGAATCTTTGTCATTACCCCTGAATTCAATGTTGACTGCTTCTTTGGTGGGATGAAACCTAGCTTGCGGAAAGCCCTAACGATCTCTGACTTCGAAAACTATGAGAAAATTTTCCAATGTGCCCTCAAGGTCGAAATAAATATTAGTGAATCTTAGGGGTATCATTGGGATAAGAAACATAAGGTGGAATTCAATTCTGGCAGTCTGATGGATAAATCCAACAGTTCTAATAAGATCTAACACCCCAGTTGCCAAAGGTGCAGAAAGAAGCACCCCGAAAATTATTTGAAGTGGATGAGAAAATGATTTAGGTGAGGAAGAGAAGGGAACCTAGCCATTAACTACTGACAATAAAAACTCACAACTGTAACAGAGGAGAGGAATTATCCATTCGAACCTCAATGTGTTGTTCATTGCTTTAACTGCAAAGAACCAAGGCACCTTGCAAATCAGTTCCCTAAGACAAGGGTTTTCGGAGGCAACCAATAGCCTCTGAAGCAGTAAGGGAGTTCTTTTTCCATCACTACTGCCGAGGTGAACCCTGCATACAAAGTGGTGAGAGGTACGCTAGTTATTCATTCAATAATAGTGAAAGTACTTTTTGATTCTATTTCTACACATTATTTTATATCCCAAAAGTTTAGTAGAATAATCTGAACACCACTACAAATCATGGAAGTAAAGATTTCAGTGAGTACAGAAAATGGGGAAATCATTGCATCCCATGAATATAACTCCTCCCCTATCATAATTTCTAGATGTAACTTCCCGGAGAACCTTTTCATACTCCCTCTGGTGGAATTTGATGCAATTATCCTTATATAGATCCAACATAAATTTCTGTGAGAGGGAAATCACTCTCCATGTGAAGAATCGACCCCCAATTCTGTACAAGTGCAAGGATGAGGATAAATATTATTTATTTCCATCATCTCAAGCATGGATATTATTTCCTTATGATCACGAATATCTAGATCAGATGATTGAGTCCAAAGAAGCAACCATCGTTGAAGACATTCCTAATGTGAGGGAATTCGTTGAAGTGTTTCCCAAGGAATTTCCTGGTCTCCCTCTTAGAAGAGATGTTGAATTCTCAATTGACCTTATACCTGGGGCATTGAAAATATCAAAGACTCCATATAGAATTGATGTTTTGGAGCTTTAAGATATGAACAAAAAACTATGGGAGAATCTGGATAAAGGGTTAATATGCCCAAGTGCTTCACCATGGGGTGCACCAGTTCTCTTCATCAAGAATAAGGATGGGTCAATGCACCTTTGCATCGATTATCATGAGATAAAAAAAATCAAGATAAATAAAAAGTATCCTTTGTCATAAATTTATGACTTGTTCAATCAGCTCTGTGGAGAAAAATACTTTTCCAAGGTGGATTTGCGGTCGGGATATTACCAAGTAAAGTTGAAGAAGGAGGATATCCCTAAGACTACTTTTCGTACAAGGTACGAGCACTATAAATTCATATTAATGCCTTTAGGGCTCACTAATGCTCTAGAAATATTTATGGAATTGATGAATAGTCTTTAGATATTACCTTGACAAATTTATGGCAGTCTTTATAGATGATATTCTAATATAGTCCAAAAACAAGGAGGATCATGAGGAGAAAGGAGAATCTCTATGAAAAGTAAAACAAGTGTGAGTTCTGGTTGAAGGAGGTATGATTCTTGGTTCATATCATCAAAAGTAATGGGATATCAGTGGATCCCTATAAGAAAGATATAATTGAGGGATGGATGAGGCCAACATTTGGAACAGATATCCGTAGCTTCTTGGGGTTAACTGGATATTATCGTTGATTTGTGAGAAATTTCTCATGATTGTCCGACCCTCTTACCAAGTTAACTTAGAAGGGAGTAAAGTTTTCTTGGAGTGATGAATGTGAAGAGAGTTTCAAGGAATTGAAAAGGAGGATTATCACTGTGTGCATTCTCACATTACTAATGAGTGGAGAACTTTTTGTGGTATTTAGTGCTTCTTTGAAGAAAGGCCTGGGTTGTATGTTGATGCAGAATGATAAAATGATAGCCTATGCCTCAAGGTAGCTGAAAATCCATGAGCAAAACTATCCCCCACATGATATGGATTGGGCGGCTGTGATATTTCTATTTAAGATCTAGTGGCATTATCTATATGGGGAGAAGTGTGAGATATATACTAATCATAAGAGCCTCAAATATATATTCACACAGAAAGAGATTAACATGCCCTAATGAAGATGGATAGAATTCATTAAGGATTATGACTTCTCAATCCATTACCACCCTGGGAAAGTGAACAAGGTGGCAGATACTCTAAGTAGAAAAGATCTGATGATTCTGTCATTTATGAGAATTGAGAAGGAGCCAATCTTTATAGATTTGCAGAGGATGGACATGGGAATCATTAATGGAGGATCATCATTAATCCTTTACCAAATGATTACTCAACCATACCTCTTGGAGAAAATAAAGGATGCTCAAATAAAGGATATAGAAATTATGAAAAGGGTGGAAGATATTGGAAATGGTAAATCCTCAGAGTTCATGGTTGACAAGGATGTAATTGTGGGACCTGGGTCATGATTTTGTGTACCATCCGATCTAGAGATAAAGAAGGATCTTCTTAATGATGCACATAACTCGAACTTCTCTATTCACCCTGGGGGAAGAAAGATGTATTGAGATCTCTGAGAAAACATTTGATGGGACAATATGAAAAGGGATATTGTAGAATATACATCAAAGTGCCTGGTATATCAGTAAGTGAAGGCTGAGAGGAAAAAGTCTAAGGGGATGATGCAACCACTACCCATACCAACAAGGAAGTGGGACAAAATTACCATGGATTTTGTCACTGTATATCCAAGTACATCTAGAGGAAACAATTCTATATGGGTCTTTATGGATTTTATTATAAAGAAATCTCACTTTATCATGTTTTAAGAGGACTTCTCATTAGATCAAATTGCACAGATTTACATCAAAGAAGTGGTAAGTCTGAATGGAGTACCACTAACTATTATATCCGATCATGATATGAGATCCACATCAAAGTTCTAAAAAAGTCCCCAACATTCTATAACCACTGAACTGAACTTTAGTATGGCCTATCATCCACAAAATGATGGCCAATATGAATGAACTATTTATACATTGGAAGATATGTCAAGATCATGTTCTATAGACTTCAAAGGAGGATGGGACTGATATCTTCCATTGGTTGAATTCTCCTACAATAATAGTTTCCATTCGAGAATCTGAATGGAAGCATACGAAGCCCTATATAGGAAAAGGTGTAGAACACCAACGTTTTGGGATGAAGTTGGTGAGCGTAAGCTGCTAGGACCTGAAATGGTCAAAGAAATGGTGGAGAAGGTGAAAACCATTTCACAGCATATCAAGGCAGCCCAAAGTGGAAAAAAGAGTTATATGGATAACCATTGATGGGACCTTGAGTTAATAGTTGTATACATGATGTTTCTACACATATCTCTATGGAAGAAGGTCATGATGTTTGTAAATAATGGGATGTTAAGTCTTAGGTACATCGTCCCCTTGGAGATTCTTGATCGTGTCAGGGTTGTGGATTATCGACTAGAACTTCCACATACCATAGCCAAAGTACATGATTTCTTTCATGTATCCATCTTAAGTAAGTAAATATCAGACAGTTCACATATACTCTCTTCAGATGTAGTACAACTAGGGGATGATCTTTCATAAAAGGTCCAACCAGTGAATATCTTAGATCGTAGAGAAAATTTTTTACAAAATAAGACAATACCCCTCGTCAAGGTGTTGTGAGAAAACCACAAGTTTGAAGAAGCGATGTGGGAATAAGAAGAAGTGATGAAGCAGAGTTACCCACATCTATTTTAGTGTGGGAAAATTAAATTTCAAGGGAGAAATTTCTTAATAAGGGAAGATTGTAACGACCCAAAAATTCATTAATGAAAATTCCTATTTGTCTATTTAAATGTCTTCTTATGGTTATGTAAAACATATGCACTTATTTGGTTTTATGTTTTATATTTTAAAATACTGTTAAGAATTGTGACCATTACTAATATATGCATTTAAAATTGATGACATGATTAGTATAAATATAGGGTTTTAACATATCCAGTTTACTCAGACAAAGGAAGCGATGACCTCATCCCGTAAAATTTCCGCGTACGAGGCCCATTTGTCAACGTTTATAAAGGATGTGGCGTCATTGGGATTTTCTCTTGTCCAATCCCAAGCCGAGATTGAATACATTAAGCTTGGGTAGAACCACCTACGGGATAAGTGGAAGTTGATAGAGATTACCACTTGAGCAATGTTATCCGAGCCACCCCAAGAGTCTGTCACCATTGCGCACCTTACCCTAAGGTCTTATTCAGGTGTCTTAATGGGTCATGTAACAAGACCGTAGAATTATGATAATTTAAATTATTTTTTTATATAATAAAAAATACACTTTTATTTTATTATTGTTACTTTGTTAATAGTTTTTAAAGCACAAATAGTATTTTTTTAGTTAATGTTCAACTAAGGAATCTATTTTGATAAATTAATATATTTTTAAATTAAATAATATTTTAATAAAATATTATTATTAGTAAATCACTTTTTATTATGTATAAATGATCTTATAATTTTTATGAATACAATTGTAATTTTTATTAAGGTTTTAAAGTAATTTTTGTCAAAACCCATGAGTTTTCGACAAATGTCGGTTTTTATTTTAAAAGTGAAAATTCAAATATTTAAAAAATTATTTGGATAAAATGGATATCATTTTTGGAATCAGGGCATCAAAATTATCCAATGGTTAATTTTTCATAATTTTCTGAGACAGTCGAATTTTTGGGTAAAAATTAAATACTGTTTAAATATATAATGTGTTTTAAGACATCATAATTACCCAATAGTGTTGTAATAAAAAACTATAAACATTATTTTCGGTCAATATATGTTTTTCCATTAAAATAATATGATTTTAGGTTTGTTTAATTTATTTTAAAAAGCTTTAGTGGACCCTTCAAAACTTATAAAACATTTTAGTTTTTTAAATTGATTTCCTTGAGAGTGTGACTCACCTCCACATAGGAAACCCTATTATTTTAAGAAGTTCGGACATTGTACTTATAAAATATTTTTTTCCAATACCCTTTGGAAAAAACCATGGGCTAAAACCATGGGCTGGTTTGGGGTTTTGATTAGTTTAATGTGTGGTGTCCCAAACCTAAATAATAAACAATTTCATCTCCTTTCCTATATAAACTCACCGAAGCTCCCACATACTCTTCTCTAAAATCCTTTGGAGTTAATCACAAATATGACTTAATCTCTCTCTAATACTTCCAATTCACCCCAATCTTCCAATAAGTCTCTCTCAAGCCCCTCCCAATCCTTTGGGATCACACTTCCAAGTAAGGGATTCTCACTTACCCTATTTATGTCCAAGTTTCCTTATATTGTTATGCCCTTTTATTTTCAATTTTAAATGTTAGGTTATGATTTTCCACCTCCCCCATAATTACCTCTTCATTTTTGAATAATTAGAGATCCCATTTCTCTCTCACTAATTCCTCCCATGTACACCCGTTACCATACCGAAATTCAGTAAGAAATTTCTCTCTCCTCATTTACATTCAAGAATTTCTTTTGTATTACGTAGCTAAATTAAATTACATTTATGGGGACATGTATCTATATGACCCACTTAATTTCAATTTCATGTAAATATGATGAGACACCCATTTATCTCTCATCAAATTTTGTTATGAATTCTTATGTCATGCATTTATGCTGCCGAAATTGCACTGCGTATTTCCAAGCCAAGATCATTGTGTTGTGAATACCATACCCATGTCTCTATCAAGGGTATTCACCTTTATAAAAATATTCGTATTGAATGTAACATTCATGTATTTATTACACATTCCTTAATCGTGGAATAACTTATGAAGTTTATTTATTCCATGTTATATGATCCATGTGCCACACTTATGCATGAAATGAAATGTTTAAGAAGGGTACACCCCGATAGTGCTCCAATGCATTGTGTAAAGATTAGTATCACGATACATAAAGTGAAATGAGGGTTTAATCATGACAATTAAAGTTCAATGAGGGTTTACTAATTCTCCATGTGCAATGATCCTTGGCTCATGCTAATACGATGTTAAGTATTGTTGCCAGATTTCCATGTTATAATAATCATGCTATATCATGCCTTTATGTTTATGTTTCTCTTTCACTCCATTGATATTCCTATTTACTAACATGTACTGTAATATTCAGGTTATTCTTTTTTTACTCCCTTACTGAGCTTTATATATCACCCTTTTCTTATGCTTTTCCTCTGGTTATCACATGCAATGCTAAGTACGAGGGAATGTAGTGGCCATGTAAAGGAAATTTTTAATAAGATGTTGAATTTTATGTTGTAAGTTGTTATGTAATTTTCCATATCCCCAAAAACACTAGACCTATCGATCTTCTATGTTTTATCAAGTGAAGGTTTTATGTAATAAATTATTTTAAGTGTGTAATAAAGAGTAGGGTTGTCATATTCCCTCTCGTAGTAAATCATTCAATTATGTTTTTTGATTTTGTTCAATACATTTTTGGCATATATATTTCCTACAAAACCATATAATGTCAAATTATAATGAATTTTATTTAATTTACAATTATTTTTTGGGTTATATATATCTCTGTATTATCCTCCAAATTATTTGATATTAATTCATTCCTTATAATATATGTAAGGAAAACACTTCCTAATTCCTTCATTATTATTTTACATTACCAATTGTCTTTATATAATTTTTTATAAGATTATATTAATTATATATTTTATCTTTTATATATCATTTATATTTATATACCTTCTTATTTTGTGGACTTACATAAACCTTCCTTGGAATATTCTTTGATTATGGTATATAAAATTGTTATGTAATCCATTTCCCTTTTAGGTTATTATGTTTACAATTTATGTATTGTAATTTTCCATGTTCCATTCATATTCATGTTCATGATATGATGTAAAGGGTGAAACAAGAATTATAAAACTATTTAATTGATTGATTATTGCTTAAATCTTATGAGATATTATTTGTGGTGTATCATAATTGATCTGAGCACACTATGTTATGAAGTCTTGGTAGTGAGCCTTGGTTTATGTTTATAATGACATGTATAATGTTTTTGAAACATTTCCTTTTATATCAACATTTATCTTCCACATTACGTTATTATACCTTATGATTTGTCTATGTTATGATTTTATGATTTAATCAAAGATATCTTGAAATCCAATATTGGTTATTCCATTATTTTACTTTTGATTATCACTTACAAATATTTTTGATCACCCTTTAATTTGATATATGTCCCCATGGATTCTTACAGTAAGAGAAGTACCATGTATTACTATAATACTATTAAAAATAATTAAATAAATTAATATTTTTAATAAAAAATGTTTATATTATGTACACAATCATCGAAGATACTAGAACATTTTTTTGGGAGTATATTTTGAATAATTTTTATGGTTTTATATATAAATTATGAAAAATATATATTTTTGAGTGATGGGTCATTAAAGTTAATATAAGATCAAGGATTAATTATTTATATATATTAGGATAGATAATTAAATAGAAAATGTATTTAATGAAACCTAGGAAGAATTATAAATATTATAAGTCAGGGTATATTATAGAAATTAGGTTAAATTTTTTTAGTAAAAAAGTTCATTTATACATGACTATTTGATTAAAATTATTTATATAATTTTTTACAAACTTTTATTTTTTTATTAAATGGTTTATAATTAAATAAATCATGTAAAAAAATGGATAATGTGATTCTTTTACAAGAGTGATACCGAGCTTTATGAGAGTTGGAAATGAAAACATTATGGTGAAGTTAAATCAACAGAGTTGAGTTATTAATAATAATTTAAATCTTATTGAGAATTTAAATTCTATAAAGAAGGAATAAATTTTTATTTATTATATATATAAAAAATCCTATCATAAATTATTTGATATTCTATTAAATTAATGGTAAAAAAACAGATCAATTTTAGTGATAAGATATTAATTTTTACATCAACATTCATAGAAAGAAAATGTAATATTCATTGTCTTCCATATAGAAGGATATGTTTATAACAGGTGGACACTAATTAATAATACTGAAATCAAGGATACAATTTACTTGAAAAAATAGAAAAATTTAAAAAAATGTATTTTAATAAATATTTTCCTTTCACACTAAAGATACCTTGATTATTGCGGTGATTGATGATCTTATAGATTGAAGAATCTCCTCATGAGATGAATTAATAAATGGGAGATATAATATTATTTATATTGATACATGGCCAATATAATATTTATATTTACACTAAGAGATTATATAACTCTCAAAATCATCATTTTATTATATGATGTGGAATTAGATAACTCTCACATTGAAATAATATTATGACTTATTTCCTGATTCAATTCATTCATGAGGCATAAATGAGATTTCATGAAATATTTATTGAAAACATGATTAAGGATGAGTTAGAGGATAATTACAGAGGAGTTTTACTATGAATTAATTAGTATTTTTTGAGTTGAAGGAAATAATTATGTAAAGTATATTATTACATCACGATAAGATTAATTAGAAGAGTAATTTGCTCGTATTCAAGGATCCATGCCACAACCCACTGTTCATTATTCTATTAATATGTTCCTTAAGAGTTGTAGGGTTAAATATACAACATAACTAAAGGTCATGAGTTTTAAGTGAATACATAAATAAACTAGTTCATATAATCACACTATAATATAGAGGACCAAGCCTTAGAGGAAAGGTCCACACTACAATATGTTGGGATTTAAGAATTAGGTATTTTATTAGAATGAGGAGATATATACACTACACTACAATATAGGTAATAAAACCATAATATTTTTGTATTTTTTTGTATATTTATTTGAGAATTTAAAGATATATATTCCATATCTTTCATATCTAGTAATTTCACCACAATACTCCTCACTATGTCATGAATATAGAGTTATCTATAAATATGAGTGGGCTCACCCAAACCAGAAGATTAATATGAGAGATGAAATGTTGATGGGTATGAAATTATAACCCATATATAATTCAATAGATTTTTTTCATCAGAATTAAGGTAAATAAGAAGAATAAAAAATTAATCTAAATTATAGAGTCACTTGAAGAGGTTGGGTGAGATCAATTTAGTTGTTGATTCTCATCTAGATATCTATTATAATTGGGATTTAACATTGTAAAATTATTGATTATACCATATTAGTAATTATAATAAGATAGGAAACTAGAAAATGGGATTTCAATCATTTAATATGCATGATTATAATAATGTAAATGTGTACTAAAAACAATATAATGATATGGTTGTTTAGTCCACATCATGGTTTATACAGTGATATTCTACATCTTCCTAAATTTTACAATTCCATAGTATAGTGCATGGAATTTTATGTTTCATGTGATAAAATTTGATAAATTCTCATTATCTTAATATAATATATCACAATCTATATATATCATCATGTGATGATGATTATATGAGTTCAAACATCTCAAAAAAATTTATAAATGTTGAAAATTTAAGATCTTATTGTTACAAGGAGTTGTAACCTATGAAACATTTATGAAGCATTCCATTAAATAAGATTTTTTTATATGAATTAAACTTTAATTTAATATATAAATAGGTTCCTGGTTTGTTTATGGTAGTGTTATTCGTGTATCCAAATGCTATAAAATTCTATAGGGTGAATCTCTTTCTAGACATTATTTTCTTCAATCCTTTAAACCAATGTATCTAATATAACATGAAATAAAGTGGGTTCTTCTGAATAAATTATATATTAACATATCAAATAGATAAATTAAAAGGAATAATTTTATGTTATGCTTCTCATTTATTTCTATCAAGCTCATGCAGAAGATCCTGAACATATTTAGATCCATGAGAAAAAGACATGACACCTCGCGAATTGATGTTACTTGTTTTACATCACCCATATCATGTATATATATAATGATGGATTTAATGTTTGTATATTATATTTAGGATATTATTAAAGCTATGTAATTATAATACCACATCTACTTTCTTACATCAAACCCATTGGGAAAACAATAACATTGCTCATGTGTACGATGTGATATCGCCTCACGAACCGATGTGATGTGTTTTTCATTTATGATTTAAATGTATGGTAATAAGGATATATTAAAAGAATATATAATATATTTTTAATATAATTATAATTATTTAATAATTATATCACATATACCTTCTTACTTTCCATTCCATGGGGGATACGATAAAGTCATTCATGTGTTTGGCGGATTACCACCTCACAAAGCGATGTGATTAATTTTTCACTAATTCTTTTCATTAAAGGTAATTAAGGTAAATTTAATTAATACATGTGATATATATGAAATAAAAATGGTTCTATAATGGTAATATATTATTCAGCCTTCTTTCATTCCATCTGTTGAGAAAACTGAATCAATGATTATGTGTACAAACGACCTACCGTTTCCATAAATGGTGTATTTTATTTTATATCTCTAAATTTTATGGATTATTATATATAAATATATAATTAATATATATGATCTTTATATCATGGTTAATAGTTTGGAAATTATCAAACCATGATCAATGTTAGTGGACCAAAAAGACCAAACCAAAACATACATGAAAAATGAAGTAGTTATTACCCAATGCGTAATATTAAAAAGGTATTGTTAATAAATGACTAATGAAAAGTCATAAGTAAATAATATATGGTATGATATATATAAGTATGGTTATGAAATAAATTTATAATAAAATTATCTTTATCATACATGAGGTTTGAACATGTACAAAGGATGTCAAGACTTAAGGTAAGATATTTCTGTTTTACTTTTATTTTCTGTGAGACAAAGTCCATATTAACCACAAGTTTATTTTATGTAGTTAATATAATTAAAATGAATTTATTTTATTATTATTATCCTAAAATTAATGGGTATTTATATATCCATTTTATGATCTCTCTTTTATGGTTTTATGGTTCAAAAGTTAGGAAAGTGGTAAGGGATTTTTGTATTAATTTTTCTTCTTTAGGACATTAGTTAGGTTGTCCACCTATATTATTTTATGAGGTGTATATAAAAAAACCTTTATATTCAATATCATGAGTTTATACTTATGATATTTTAATTTTCATTTAATTTTATCCATTAATGGGGGTTTCGATTTAATGTTACTAAAGTGGCAATAATTTTATGATACAATCTCACCATTTATAAGGATTGTTTATGTTTATACTTATGATGATGAAATATTATAATCCATCTCTCAATAAACTCATTAATTTTATTATTATATATTTAGTTCATGAGAATAAATGTTTTACCATCATTTTTATCTTTTTATATACTCATGATTTCAAAATAATAGTTTTAAGAAAAATATTTTTTATTTTTCTCTTCATTTGAAACCCTTTGTCTTCATTATACCTATTTTCTAAAAATGTTTTAATTTTTTAAACATTATCTAAAGGATTTATTAATTTAATTTTTACATTTGTTTTACTTTTTATAAAAGGTTTTAAAAATAATCTTCAATTCATTAAAAAGGGCTGATTGGGTTTTTCTAAAAATACGAGAGGAGTCTGTTTTAACATACATGACCTGAATAGTATTTCCCACTATCATAACCACTCAATTATTTAAATATTCCCTCACAAGTTCTCGTGGTTCTTTTCAATGAATTTTCCCTTAATATTTTGGAAATATATATATTTTAAAAAAAATATTTCAGTGTGAAAAGTTATTCTCCTCAAGATATGTTTTAAATGATTTTTAATGATTCTTTTATAAGTTTGAAAGGTTGATTTAAAATAAAAGGATTATGAAATTTTTTTAAATTTAAAATTGTATTTTTCAAAGTGGAAAGGCTATTTTATTTAATAAATTTTCCAGGTGATTTTTCTTTAAAAATAATTTTCTATTTATGATGACTTCTTTTTATGTCACTTATTATTTATTGGGGATATGTTCTGAGGATACCGTTATTATTATTTCCTTGAACAGTTTATTTTTATGATGAAAAGATATCTATTAAAACTGTTTCTATACATAGGTTATACAATGCTAAAATTATTACGAAACCTACTTCTTTTTCCATGGGATACTGTTTAATGAAACAATAAACTGATTATTAAACCTGTTTCTCTTCCACAAGTTATGTTATGATGAAATGTTTATGAAACCCAATTCTTTTCACGAGTTATTATATGATGATTGTTTTATGATCTTGTGGCATACATATATATGGATTATGTGATGGGTGACATTTATATCTTCCTCTAATTAATTCGGTAATAATTAATGTTATATAAGCCCAAAGAGTGCATGGGATGTTATCCAAAAATATAAAGATGGTACATGGGAGGTTGTCCCAATCCCAAAAGAGGGTACATATAAGGTTATAACAACCGAAATTGGGTACACTATAGATTATCCCAATACCAAAGTAGGTACATGGGTGGTTATCCCAACCCCAAACTGTTATAAATGTCTTGGTGGGAATCCTTGACATAATATTTACTATTATTTTATATATACAACAAATCTATGTATTATGAAAATTTTATTCTCTCATGGATCATGTTCTTTGATTCTATCATGATTCGTTTTTTATGAAAAGAAAAAATTTATACCATGACTCATGATTATGATATTTGAAATCTAGGTTATGGTTTTAAAATGTTATTATCGTGTTCTCATACCCATATTATCATGTTATATTGATATCTCTCTTTTTTACCCATACTGAGCATCTGAGATCACCCTTTCTTATATTTTCTTTCCCTAATATATTAATAAAGGTATTTTGTTTGTTATTTATAAGAAGGTTTCTAGTTATTAATAACTTTGTTGGAAATGACATAGCTCACTTATGGACTAGTTGTTTATTTTTACAATTTTACAAATGCACTAGACCTAAAAAATTATGCTGTGGATCATTATGTTGTGTAATGAATATTCACCTATTAAGATGCAATATTTATGTATGAGAAAAAAGAGGTATTTACAGTTGGTATCAATGTAAGGTTTAGTTAAACTTGAGAAATTAGGATGTGAAATCATTAGTGAGATACCCATGGATATTTGTAAGGATATTTATAGGTATATGACTAAGGATAAGACTACAAATTAGTTAAATAATAGGAAAATATTTTGGAACTTTGTTAATAGATTGAGTGAGTGGTTTTTAATGAATTAAATTCATTTCTAGATACTTTAAGTGGATGTGACTTCAAAACATAGGTACCTAGGGGTAATAAATCTAAAAAGTTAAAATTCAGATGGACTCGATCATCTCTTGGTGCATGAAAATGTTCCTTACTACACACCTAGTTTGACTAACCTAGGGAATATGATTTGAAAATTCACAAAATATTTATGTACTACAATTAAGTATTTGAATAATGACCATGGATGGCCTAGGATAATCCCAATATTTCATAGATAATAAATAAGTATTCAAGAATTAGACAACTTATAAGTGATTTTTCATGATTATGTGGTTATCCACTACGAATATTGTTTCTCACAACATGATTTTTGATTTTAGTCAATGGTAGAAACATGAAGGAATTGGGTTAATATTGAATGTGGTTGATAATATGTTTATGAGAAGCCAAATGGGATGATTACTGTAGTGAAGGATACTGTGATTAGTCTTAATCAGTTATCATGATATATGATTAATAACATTAACCATAACCAACTACCAGAATAACCAAATAATAGAATGATAGAGTTCATTGAGAGTTATAGTGGTGGAGACCATGGAGGAAAGAAGAATCAGTTTTATATTTGTCATGAATGTGGGAAGAATCACTCCCAAGTATGTCTCAAAGGAATGAGAATATGTTTTATTTTCAGAGAAGAAGAATATAATGTATATAATTAGAGGGGAAAAATGAAAATTTTGGTTAATAAAACTAAAAATAATAATGGTCTCCCTAATATATAATCAACAATTGAATGTCTAAAATGTGAATAGTATGAGAATTATTCAAATTAATGTCCTAAGGGTAAACCTCATGAAGATAATTAGTAAGGTTGTATGAGTAATGGTTATATTGCGGATGATGAAGAGACTAAAAATGTAATATGAAAGGAAATAAGGGTTAAAAAATAAGATAATGAAGCCTGGTTAATTTTGTATGAATAAATTGGAATGAATTATTGTTTATGTAATGGGATTCAAATAATTTTATTTGCATCATTGGTATTTTGGATATTAAAATCATAGAATATCAATGAATTTTTACATAGTAGTTTTTCATTAAGGAGTTTTGAGATTATGTTAAATGATACCGATGACCTAAAAACTGAATTAATGGAAATGTGATATTTTAATTAAGGGAATATAACCCATAATATGTTGTAGATATTGAGAAAATGGGTTTTAATTTGGATAAAGATATGATATATATGGATAAAGAAAATTGGATAGAATTGATTAACTTTGAAATGATTAATGATTAAATGAAAAAGTGTTTTATGTTATCATTTATGGAGTTTAAAAGATATTTGTAATTATAGAATATATTTAATAATAATTTATTTTTGTAAGGAATGAGGAAAATGATAATTTTCTAAAGAAGGTATTTTTTAATTAGGGGTTTATGGTAATTAAGAATATTACCATGTATCAAGAGAATATATGATCAATGTACTCACATAATTGGTATATGAGATTAATAGATAATTCATATTAATTGGGGGATTGCTGATAAGTCTATTTTTGGAAATTTAGTGACCTTATTACAATTTTTTTGGTCTTTCTACTTTTTCCACAAATGGTGGAGCGTGAAGGTTAACTATTCATGGAATGGATTAAGTTGAACTTTTGATGTTATTGGATAACCTTTGCTAAAAATTATTTTTTTGAAAATAAGTAAAGAAATAACAAATAAATTATCAATATTTATTTGATATTATGATCCACTAGTGTTTCACGAATAAATAAAATACTTCTTCATTTTGTAGAGTAAGAGATAGAGTGTAAATTGATTAAAGCACAACTAAAGGATGAAAATGTGCTTACGATACAAAATAATTCTAAGCTCTAGGTATATCGGTCCCATGAAAATTCTTGATCAAATCAGAATGATAGCCTATTGATTGATGCTTCCACCAAACCTCTCTCAAGTCCATGATGTGTTCCATGTATCTCTATTTAGTAAGTATATATCTGATCCTTCATATGTAATAAACTTAGAGGTTATCTAATGGATTTGATTTTCCATATATTGTTTTTGTATATTTTATAGATTATTTTTAGAGTTAAGAACTGAGATGGTGTGAGATTCTATGCCCCAGTGTTCCAGAATTTATTTTTGAAATATATTAAATATATTAATATCAAACACATGCAGTTTTCCTAAAAAAGTGGAATAAGTCCTAAATGGGGGACCAGATCAGAAATACCAGGGAATCATTGAGTTCAAAACATGGGTTTTATCCTATGTGTGACATAAACTTTGTCAAAGTCAGGTGTTTGTGATTTTTTATGAGTGTTAAATTAATAGAATAAATTAATTACCTGAATTATTTTATTTTTCATTGATACTGCAACTAATCTCTTATATTTAAAAATAGTTATGCCAAAACCCTAGGGTTATCCATATAAATTAGGATTTATAGGAACCATTAGAGAGTAGAACATGGATGATCATTGGAAAACATGGTCATATCACATTAGACTGATGATCGTGTGCTAATAAATTATGTGGATCTCTGCAATGATGGAAACACATGACTATTTTCATCAGCAATCAATCCAAACTCCAGGTAAGATGTTTGATTTGTGTAATTCCATCCTTTATTTTGTCCTAATCCAATGCAGATCAATTAAATGAAAAGGATTAATTCATTCATCAAAGATATATTATTTTTGTGATGGATTTATTTCGTTCATTGTTTATTTACTCTTTATTCATTAAAATATACGAATATAGATTGAGGCAGAGTGAACAAAGTCCTAGGTTTATTCCTCACAACTTTTGGTTTATGGTTTTCTCCCCTATTTCTTCACACATTCATTAAATACATTTTCTTTTGCCCATGGTTTGATAAATACTTAGTATTTGATCATTGGGGGACCATTCATTAGTGCAACAAATCAATACTACCGGTACAAATTGTGAAAGAGTTCTTGATTTGAGGATCGACAATGAAAATGGATGATTCATGGATGAATGAGATTTGATCATACATAAGGATTTATTCCAATGGTGGATATGTGATAGAGGCTCGATGTGGTGATAGATAAACTTGATGAATCAATTTACGGGTGGATTAAGGACAAGAATCAGGTGACAGGGCACTGAAAAGGTTAATAAACCTCTGATCCATAGATTTTAGTGAGGTCAACAGCTTTGGTGATGTGAAGGATAATGCAGGAACATTTTGATTGATCTGGAAATTTTTGGGTTACATATCTTTTCATTTAGGATCACACACTGTGTGGAACCCCTTGACTATGACACTAGGGTTTAAATGGAGAGTTAAATATCACATGCTTTTTACATCGGCATGTATCTCGGGGTTACACAAACACAGAAATGGCCATAGTACATGAACACAACATGGTGTACATGGGAACTTCCAGAAGAAAAATATAGAGTGTTGGGTGATCTCTACATGCCTTTTACTATTCCTACATGCCATTTATCTTTATATTTAAATTTCATGTGAGGTAGTATCACATATGAAGACTAGGGGGTGGATGGACACGCTATGTACCCCTAGTTCACACCATGTATCACCTTTTACGGTGTTTGAAGACCTTCATTTATTCATTGTGGACTATTATTAGTTTAATTTATTCCCTTGGTACATTGCCTTGAGGGTATAGTGTGGAATTACATCCACATCTCTAGATTGTGATCCCCTCTGGAGGATGGGTTTCAGATAGAGTTTGTGGTGTCCCTCCGTGAGACTAGAGTGTGATCCCCTATCATTTTATGCCTTAGGTGGGGTTTGTGTAATTAGTATAACATCCTTAATCAATGAGTTTATCCTCAATATATAAGTCCATTTTAATAGGGTTCATATTATATTTGGAGTATGATCTCCTACATAGTGGGTTAATCTAGATTGTGTTCTTGGTGTCCCCCATCAATCCTAGGTGTGATCCCCTATTTGAGTATCAAGGTCATCTGAGACCCGTGATATTTCTTGGGTGGGTAACAATGATCATGACCTCTTAAATGAGTGGTTATTATGATGGAATGACTCATGGAGATGATTATTCGAGATAAACCATTGATTCAATTAGAATCCAGTGGCTAGAAATTTTGTTGTGACGGTCTGGAGGTGTTGTGTCCTTCTGAAGTATATATGGTTTTATTATTTCTATATATTACTGTATTACTATTATGATATGAATATTTTTTATGATTCGTTTTTTTGTTTTTGGGGTGTCCTACTCGGTATTGTTATACTCACCCCCGCATGAGGTCTACCGACAAGTTTAATAGACCATGGAGACAATAACCCATTTGATGGTGGCTTGGAGGACACAGATCTGATGGTGCACAGATTGATATTGAAAAGATAAGGTGTTTTATGTGTGGTTTTATTTGATCATATTCTCATCCCTTGGATCAAGTAGGAAAATCTTCAATTTTTGGTTGGGATTTTATTTTTGTCACTCTATCACTTTCAGTACTTTACTGTCATACTCTGATTGCGAGATCATAGATGTATGCATGCATTGGTTTCACTTTTTTTACATTTCTACAGTGTATAAGATTGAAGATGTTTGTGTGTATACATATAAATTGGGATAATGCCTCCCATATGTGTGATATTTATACTTAGTTCTGGTTGACAACCCCTGGCCTATTCGAGGCGGGCTTGGGGTAGTCATGGGTCGGGCCCCATTGGGCCAAGTCATGATAGAGTGGTATCCGAGAAATTGGTTATAACTTAGTATTCTAGTCACTGATATTGGTTTCGTTAAATAGTATTAAGGGATTCAAGTTTTTATTTTAGGCTAGGGACTCTAGTGTTGGTGCGGCAGCTGATATATCCGTACACCAGGGCTCTGATCAACTACTTTTCGACTTAGTACATGTAGACATTAGTTATAGGGGAAGCATTGGTACATGCATCATATAGGAATGGTTTTTGTTTTCTATGTCTTTCTTAACTCATATCCCATGATATACTCTTTAACCTTGGTACTTCTTGTTTATTTTAAGATTCATTCATGAATACATCTATCTAGGATCCCATTACATGATCACAAGGATGATCCTTTAAGTGACAAGGCTTTAGTACAGGGGAATATACTAGAGATATCCTCTCCATGTGGTTAACCAGCTATACCACCACCCATTGAGTAGTAGTGAGAGTTAGAAGTTATATATAAGGATGAATGATGGATGAATGTTCTGTATGATTTATTATGAATGTTACCCCCAAGTTTTCAGGGTGATCTAAACCCACAGGTGGCTGAGGACCGACTAGAGGTAGACACTCACATTTTTCACTTTGTGAGGATGCTTCCAGAATAGATGGAAGTCCTTAAAGTTATTCTTCTTCAAGGATATACTGGGTGGTGGTGGATTTTAGTGACTCAGTCACATGACAAGACAACTCTTGCTCGATCATTTTTCAATTGTCACTTCAAGGATGAGTTTTATCTAGCCATGTTGTAATTGGTAAGAATATAGGCGCTTCTGCAACTACAGTAGGGAACTATGACTATGGAAGAGTATTCTATAAGGCTTATTATTCTCTCTTGATACTCCATGGATGTTGTTTGGGGAGCCATTATACGAATAAAAGACCATTGAGTTGGGTTTATTTTGGGATATTAGGGTTTCAGTGATACCTGTATTCATACCCACTTATAATGGGGTTCTTTAGAGGAACATGGTGGTTGAGCGATTCCTATCAAAGAAGGCACAAACAATGGGTGTTTTCAATTAAAATCTAGAATTTGAGACCTTAGAAGTAGGTATTTAATGGATGTCATAGGGATATAAGCATGAAAAAGGAATTTTAATATGATACTAGTATAGAGGATTAACAATTCAGGGGTCTCAAGATAGATTGAATTAGCCGAGATAGAGGTGGTGTTTCTCTTACAACAGTAGATGAAATACTTCATGGGATTTTTCAAACCATCATACAACTGATTAATATATGGTTGATGGATCACTAATAAAGAAACATAGGTTGGATCAAGGTGTTCTTTAGGGTGTTATACATGGTTTAGGTGATGGTAGAGCAGTAGGAGGTGGTCGAAGGTTTGATCTATTACCACCACCACCCCTAGGTGGTCCATGCCAAGCTTAGGGAGCCAGTTGTTAGGGAAGAGGTCGTATGCAAGCTATGGAGGCTTATGACTCTAATGCTCTAGGGATGATATGAGGAACATTATATGTATTATATCCCTGATATTAATTATTAATTTAAACATATGGGATTTATTCCTTTCTTTCTACTTCTCCGGTCTGAGATAAGGAGATTCCAGTTGAACCTTTGGCTCAAACCTTACACATGGAGACTCCAATGGGTAGTGACCAAATGATTTCAAAATTATGTCGACAGTGTGATATGGATATTAAAAGAGAGAGTTTTGTATGGGATATATGTATTCCAACAATGATACCTTTTGATGACATCTTAGGTATGGGATGGGTATCCCCAATTCATGCCCAGATTGACTATGTTTGGTTGAGGAAGTAGTGTGTCTATAGTGATGGGTTGAGGTCATCTTTTACAAGTGAAAATTAAACCTTTATGGATAAAGATAGGATCAGGCATAAGAGAGTGTAGTTGATTACTCACAAGTTGGATAGAACGACTGTTGGAGTAGTGGATGTTATGGGATTCAAGTTCTCAGTGGTGGTAGTGGAGTACATGGACATATTTAATGTACACATTCTAGGCTTACATACCCATCATGATCTTGAATTCCTCATTGACTTACACCCTGATACAACCCTGATATCCGAAACATCATATCAGATGGACCCAACAGAGCTTCATGAATAGAGGGTGTAGTTAGAGGACTTACAATATAAGGGATTTGTGAGACCCAGTGTTTCCCCTTGGATAACCCCAATATAGATCACCAAGAAGGAAGACATGAGCATGACGTAATGTTTGGATTAATGATGCTTGAACTAGGTGATCATGAATAATAAGTATCCACTATCATGAATCAAAAAACTATTTGATTAGTCGAGTGGGGCATGATGGAACTTGAAAATTTACCTCAGATCAGGCTATCACTAGTTGTGAGTATGTGAATAGGATATAACAAAGATGGAATTTAGATGTCACTATGGTCACAATAATTATTTGGTGATTATCTTTGGTGTGATAGAATACCCAAAAGAGTGAATTGGACTCATGTACATGATATTTTATCTTTTCAAAGATCGGGTTTTTGTTTTCTTCATCAACGATATCCTAGTGTACTTGGATTCAAAGGAGGAGAACATGAGAAATTTGAGGATGTTCCTAGACACACCTTGAGAGAAACAACTTTATGGAAATATCATGATGTGTCAGTTTTGTATTGGAGAAGTATACTTACCGGGACATGTCATCTAGGATACACGATTAGCAGTGGACCCATCTAAGGTGGAGGCGATTCTAGATTGGGATCCATCCAAGAGTGTTATGGAGGTGCATAGTTTCTTTGGGTAGGATGGGTACAATTTAAGGTTTGTACCATATTTCTAAAGAGTCGAACCACTCTTGACATCTTTGAATCACAATGGGTAACCTTCTATGTGGAAGGAAATGTGCTAGTAGTGATTTTAGGATTTGAGATAGAGGTTGATGAGTGAACTCATAATGAGATTTCCAAAAGATGGTGTTGAGTATGCTGTGTTTTATAAGGCATCGAGGACTAGAATTGTTTTTTATGATGTGTAAGTAGGTGATGATTTATTATAGTTCACATTAGTTGATACCACATGAGAAGAACTATGCGACCGATGACCTTGAGTTAACAATGGATGTCTTTTCACTGAATATAAGGCGACACTACCTGATGGAAGATTAGTTTATTGTCTACTTTGATAAGAATAATCTCAAGTATATTTTCTCTTATAAAGATATTAACTTGAGATCGAGGTGATGGATATAGTTACTCAAGTACTATGGCTTTGAGATTTACTATACTCCTAGGAAGGGGAATGTAGTGGAAAATGATCTCAATAGGAGATCTTGTTCTCTATTGTTGGCCGTGGTGTTAGAGTAGATATCATAGTTGCACATTATCTTTGACGAAAAGGATGGTTCTTCATATCTTCAGTCGATGGTTGTTACCCCACTGCTTTTGAAGAATTTTATGGAATCACAACATAGAGATATCAACTTTGAGACCATACATACTCATATATCAACTATACATGATCCTTATAGATATTCTAAAGGTGAGGAGAAAACTAAAATTTTTAGATGATGGATAATGGTACCATTGATGTTGCGGGAGGAGTTGATGGAGGAGTTTTATACATCCCCTTTGGTTGTATATCTAAGTGTGGAAAATATATACCGGTACCTATGATGTTATCTTTGGTTTCCATACATGAAGAGTTGTGTTGCGGAGTTTGTCTCTCGATGCCTTAATTGTCTGAAAGTGAAGACTAAGCACCAGGTTCCAACTGGTTTATCTCAACCCCTTGAGGTTCCAAGGTTGAAGTGAGATAAGATATCTAGGGACTTCATGATGGGGTGACCACATACATTTAATGGATATGATTCCATTAGGGTGATCAAAGAACAACTCACCAAGTCATACCGCTTTCTATCCATTCTAGGATAGTGCATAGTAGATAGATTTGGATGCTTGTACATGTAGGAGATAGTTCATATCCATGGAGTCCCTTTGATGATTGTTTCAGAATATGAAGCTCACTTAACATAACAATTATATTGAGGATTTTAGGAGGATTTTTGGACTCGGTTGTTTTTTATCATGGTATTTTACCCTCAAAATGATAACCATACTGAGAAGAACATTAATGTCTTGGAGGACATGTCGTGAGGTTGAATGTTAGATTTTTTCCATAGTTAAGAGGATCATCTACACTTGATGTAGTTTTCATACAAAATCAACTAAAATTACACCATTTAGTATAGAACCCTTAAATCCCTTTTATGGGAGACCCAATAGGTCACCAATTAGTTGGAATAATCGAGGATAGATATCACTCATGGGACTAGAGTTGGTGAGAACCACTATAGAGAAGGTATAAATCATCTAGGAATGGATGAGTACTACATAAAGACATAAAAATTTCTATGTAGGATGAAAACAAGGGCCTTTTGAGTTTTAGAAGAGAGACCACGTGTTCCTGAGGGTCCCACCTAGATGTGGATTATAGAGAATTGGCTGGGGTGGAAAGCTATATTAGAGATTCATTGGCCCATTCCAGATACAATGTACAATTGTAAAGGTGACATAACACATAGCCATAATGCCACAATTGAATATGATACAAGACATCTTACACATGTTGCAACTAAGGGGGTTTGTGAATGACCCATCACATATTATCAACTAGGGAGAGCTGGACATTGATGATGAAAATACATTTTCTATGTACCCAATGGAGACTGATAATTAGTAGGAGAGGAACCATTTTCGATGATTAATTCCCCTAGTGTGTGTTTGGTGAAAGTACAAGAATCTTTAAGAGAGAACATAGGACCAGGAGGCACATATGTGATACCAGTACCCTCATATTTTTGAGTAAGTATTTATATATTTTAAGGATAAAAATACCTATAGTGAATAGAATGTAACGACATTGATTTTCTATGAATTTATTTTTGGATATTATATGGATTATTTTCGAATTCAGGAATCAAGAGAGAGTGATATTTTGAGGTCCAGTAAGCCTGAAATTAATTTATTAAATATATTAAATATATTAATATTACATGAATGAAATTTTACGAAAATGTGGAATAACACTTGAATGTGGGACCTACTTAGAAATATGAGGGAACAATTGAGTTCAAAATGTAGATTTTACCCTAGGTGTGACATAAACTTTCTTGGGAATTGTACATCTATGAAAGAATTTTCATGAGCACATAATTAATAAAATAAATAAATTTATATAATTATTTTATTTTTCATTAACATAGTGACCAAGATATTATATTTAAACATGATTATTCCTCAACCATAAGGTTATTTACATAACATGGGATTGAGAGGAACCATTGGAGAGGAACCTATGGAGGATCATTAGAAAACAATGTCAGATCGCATAAGATTGATGATAGTGCACCAACAAATTACATAGAGATGACCATCAATGGAAATGAAAGACCATTATTCGTCATTGATTTAACCAATGTCTAGGTAGGTTTTTAGATTTGTGTAATTATATCCTGGTATTTTATTCTGGTTTAATTAATATCAATTCCACAAATAAGGATTGATTCATGCATCGATGGTATATTCTTTTTGTGATGGATTCATTTTGTTTATTATTTATTTCCTATTTATTCATCTAATTATATAATTATGGATCAATACTGAATGAAAAAATGGCCAAGGTTCATTCTTTACATCTCTTGGTTTATGGTTTTCTCAACTATATCTTTGTGCATTCATCATGAGAATTTTATTTTCCCCATGGTTCGATGACTACTCTAATTTGATCATTCTATAACTGTTCTTCTAAACAAAAGATCAATACCACATGTAAGGATTTTGATGGAGGTTTAAATTTAATGATTGGTGAAGAAGGTGTATGTTTCATGGAGGAAAAACTAAATTTGACTAAGGGTTCAATTCCAATGATGGATATATAATGGAGGCTGGATCTGGCGATAGATTGGCTTGAAATATTAATTTACACGCAGATTGAGGACCAGAAATTGGAAAGAAGGAACCATAAAGGTTGGAAAACCTCATATCTATATATTATGATGAGTTTGGAAACTTTGGTGATGTGGAGAATAGTGTGGAGAATATCCCATCAGATTTATAAATTTTTGGGTTACATGGCGTGCCATCCGAGATCATACTCTAAGGGGGACACCTTGGATACAATGCTAGGGTTTATAGAGATTGTTAAATATCATAAACTATGTGAACATATGTGATATGTGATTGGTGGATTGGTGTGTAACTAGAGGGTTGCATAGGAATGAACATGTAAAGAGTAAACGGATAGGGATAGAGAATACAGACACAGTTCAATTTATACGACCATGACTAGACAACAAGGGAAGAGTACCGAGTGATCTATAAACCCTGTGTACTATTACTAAATGCCATGTATATAAAAATTTAAATTCCCTATGTGGAAGAACCTCGTGGTAAGATCAGAGGTTTGTTGGACAAGCCATATACCACCATTATAGTTGTGTAATCCCTTTGAGAGTGTTTAGAACCCTTTGTTTCATTAGTATAGACTAGTATTAGTTGAGTGTGGTCTCCTGGTCCATTCCATTGAGGGTATAGTGTGTCCTTATTTCCAAATTTATGGATTGTTATTCCCTCTAGATAATGATTCATAGATAGAGTTTGTGGTGCCCCATCATGAGACTAGAGTGTGATCCTCTATAATTTTATACCCTAGGTGGGGTTTTTGGAATCGACATGACCAACTTGAGCATGGAATTGATCCTACATGTAACATAAAGTTTAAATGGGGTTCACATTATAATTAGAGTATGATAACCTACATCATGGGTTGATCTAGACTGGGTTTGTGGTGTTCCCCAGTGTTCCTAGGTGTGATCCCCTATTTGAGTAGTAGGATCTTCTGAGACTAGTGAGATTTCTTGGGCAGGGACTAATGATCATAACCTCTTGGATGAGTGCCTTTTATGATGGAATGGTTTGTGGAGTGGATTATACCAAAATGATAATTACTTTGAGCAAAATCATGTGGCTGAAAGTTTTGATATAACCTCTTGGAGGCTCAACATCATTCCAGATTATATTTGGGTTTATTATTTCTATATATTTCTGTATTATTGTTATGACTTGACTATTCTTGATGGTTCATGTTTAATGTTTTTTGGGTGTCGTACTGGGTATTATTATACTCACCTCTTTATGGGATATTACCACACATGTCATGTCTTATGAAGATGAAGACCCATTTGATGGAGTCATGGGAGGATAAGGAGTTGGTAGAGCATATCTTGAGCTTGACAGACCGAGGTGTTTTTGGGTGGTTTCATTTGATCATAGTCCTCACCCTTAGAGTAGGTTAAACTATATGTAGTTTTTTGGGATTGTATTTTTACCTATTTATAACATTCAGTACTTTAATATCATAATATGATTATGTGATCAAAAATATATTCATGAAATGGTTATAGTTTTTTACATTTCAGTAGTGTATGATATTCGAGATGTGTGTGTGTGTACAGGTACATTAGGATAATGTCTCCCATGTGTTTGATATTCCCATATAGTACTGGTCGTTATCCCCTGGAATATTGGAAACAAGATTTAGGTAGTTTCTATTTGAGCCCCATTAGGTCAGGTCATGACATGTCATACGATTGGAGTAAGATATTTTTTTTGTGGAATAACTTTTAGAGACTCTAGATCATTCAAATAAAGGTATATAAAAAAATTCCACTAACTTGGTCACTATTTTTTTGGGGAACCCACCATCTTGAGGAGGTTACATGGGAACCTTAGGGTGTAATGAGGTAGAAGTATCCTCAGTTTTTGGTATCAAAGTGAGTAATTTCAAGGGAAAAATTAATTTTAATGGGGGTGGAATTTACCACCCTAAGAGTTTTTTAAATAATTTTTTCCAAATAAATTATTCTTTTTACTATTTTGTGTTTCACAAAGAACTAAGTTTATATTGTGTTATTCTAAACATCATGTTTTAATGAAACACAACATACTATTGAAATATTTTTATTTAATATGATTTTTATCACGTAGTTACTTGAATGGTGGGAATGAATAGGATTTACTAAATTATGAAAATATAAGGTTTACACATGTATATATAATGAATTATTTGGTGAAAAATTAACTAGAAATGAAAATAAAAAACATTTCAAAACAAAGGAAGTATTTTTCTAGAAAACTATATTTATTTGGAAAAAGGCATTTCACCTCAATAAATAAACTAAAACACTACACAATAGATAATAATAAATCCAATTTTATGCTTGGAAATTGTATTTTTCTAAAAAACTATTTCATCACCTTTTGTGCACTTATTTTTAAATTAATTTTTTCTAAATTTTAAATTTTTTTAAGAAATAATTTTCAAAACAATCATTTTAAAATTATCTTGAAGTGAATTGTTTATAATTTTATAATAAGATAATTTTTTGATGAATAATGAAAATATTTGGTTTTATTAAGGGTTGTCATTTATTTTATAGAATTTAGAAACATTTAAATTGTTTCAATATGGTCTAAAATGTAAAATTATTTCAATTATATATCTATGAATCCAATTTAGGTAATTTTAATAAATTTCATATTGAATGTTTATATTAAATATGTCTCTACCTATGTTTTTTTTGAAAACCTGCTTTCTCGTCCTATATGTGTGTATAATTTTAAGTTAAAAATTTCCACTTATATGAGTCAAATTTGGATAAATGGATTAAATATTTTGAATCATAATAATTCATTTTATCTAATAAGTTCAACTTATTTTTTTTACAATAATTAATAGTAAATAAAAAAAAATTATTTAACATGGATATGGTTAAAATGGGTTTACCGTGGGTTAAACTAAAAACATAAAGGTTAAAAGTGATACAAAACTTTTTCTACACCAATTGGATGGAAATATATTGACATATATCTTATAGTTTATATAATTTCCAATTTTGTAGCCTTATGAAATTTGAGAAACATTGGTGGATGTTTTTGTTTTCAAATATTAGAAGTGCACCACTAATCTCACTTATAAAAGGACACCACTCTCCTCTTATATTCACACTTTCAATGATATTTTTATTTTACAATAACAACCCCAAAACCTTAATTACTTTACTCCTATAATATTAGAAGCCTTATTTGGTGCATAAATATTAACTAGGAAGGCTTTGGATTCAAACCCAAAGAAGTTGTCCAAAGAAGAGGTAACGTCCCTAACCGAGCGTTTTATTTTACTTTTTCCTCCACCTCATTATGTTCCTATCAAAACAAGATGATATTATAAGATCAGTATATTACATATAATAAGATGTTATTATTATAATTTAATAACCTAAATAACTCTCCTATTCTGTTCAATGGGATACAAAATCATTATTCATGTGTACGATGGACTACTGCCTCATGAACCAATGTTATTCATTTTCAATCAACACCTATCACATTTGGATATAATGATGGATTATATATATATATGATATTTAATATATTGTTATAATTATTTAATTTTAATACCACATCTACCTTATTACCTGAAAAAATAATGGGAAAATAATAACGTTTCTCATTTGAATGACACACTACCGCCCCGTGAACTGATAATATTTGTTTTCCATCACCACCTCTCAAGAATAGATATACTGATGGATTTAATTTTTTATATATTATTTATTATATTTTTATACCTCTATAATTATAATACCATATATACCTTCTTACCTGAAAACCCATTGGGAACACAATAACATCACTCGTGTGTATGATATACAATCACCTCACGAACCGTTGTGATGTGTTTCTCATTTCTGATTTAGATAAATGGTAATAAAGATATATTAAATTAATATATATATATATATATATATGATATTTTTAACAAAAATTTACTTTTTTAATAATTATATCTCATATAAATTATTACTTTCCATTCTATGGTGGATATGATAACAACGTTAGTGTGTACGGTAGACTATCGTCTCACATAGCGTTGTGATTCATTTTTCAATAACTATTTCCATGGAAGGTAATTAGAGTAAATTTAATGAATATATGTGATATATACGCAATAAATTATATTCCATTCTTTTATTTCATAATTCTATTAAATGGAATCATCATTCATGTATACGTACAACCTACCATCTACATGAATAATAAATATAATTTTTTATCTATAAATTTTATGAATCACTATAAATAAATATTTAATAAATATATATTATATTTATATCATGTATAAAATTATGGTAATGATATAACCACGATCAATGTAAAAGTAAAAAAACATCAAACCAAAACATATGTGAAAAACGAAGCAGTCATTACCCGAAACATAATGTTAACAATGAATTTTTAATAATTGGATAATGAAATATCATAGGTAAAAAATATATGTTATGAAATATATAATTATGTTTCTTATATAGATTTATAATAAACTTATATTTATTATATAGTAGGTATGAATGTGTACAAAGTAATTCAATACTTAATGTAAGGTATTTCTATCCCACTTTTATTTTCTAAGAGACACGTGCCGCATTCACCATGTGTTTATTTTATGTGGTGTATATAATTCCCATGAATTTATTTTATGATTAATATCCATAAATTTTTGGATATATGTTTATATATATATATATATATATATATATATATATATCCATTTTTGGATCTCTCTTTAATTGGTTTATGGCTCAAAAGTTACCAATGCAGTAAGGGATTTTTATCCCAATTTTCCTTCTTGGGGACATTAGTTATGTTATGCACCAATATTATTTTATGAGGAGTATATAAAGACCCATTTAAATATAATATCATTAATTTAATCTCATTATATTTTATGTTTTAATTTAATTTTATTTTTCATGGGGCTTATGATTCAATGTTACTAATGTGGTAATGGTTTTATGATACAATCTCTTCATTTATCAAGATTGTTTATGTTTATGCTTCCGATGATGAAATATTATTATAAAAATCTCAAGAAACTCAATAATTTTCTTATAATATGGTTATTTCATGAGATTAATGTTTTTTCATTGATTTTAATCTCTTTATGTACTCGATATTTCAAAATAATGTTTATATTAAAAATTATCTTTATTTCTCTGTTTGGTCAAAACCATTTTACTTCCATATCCATATTTTCTAAAAATGTTTTGGAAAATGTTTCAACATTCCTAAAAGGATTTATTAAATAATTTTTTACCCATGTTTTACTTTTTTAAAATGTTTTAAAATGAACCTTCATATTTATTTAAAAAATAAAGCCTTTGGGACTTTACCAAAAATATGAAAGGAATATTTATTTTAACACATGGAATGAATAGTTTTCCCAATGTCATAACCATTCAATGATTACAAGATTCCTAAACATGTTTTGAAGATTATTTTCAAAGGAAATATTTTCCTTTTGATTTTTGAAGTTTTTTTATTTTAAATAAATGGTTTGAAAGAGAAAACTTATTTTCCACAGGAAATGTTTTAAAATATTTTAAAATATTCCCTTATAATTATCCAAGGTTTATTTAAATGAAAAATATTTTGAAAATATTTTATGTTTTAAAATGTGTTTTTTAAATTATAAATTCTATTTTTGCAAAGAAGAATTCAAATATTTTTTTATTTCTAAATAATTTTCCATCTAAGACAAAATCATTTAATTTCACTTATGTTTTATTGGGGATATGATACAAGGATACCATTATTATTTCTTCCCTAAATAGTTTATGTTTATGATGAAAAGATTTATATGAAACCCTATTATATTTCATGGGTTATACCATGATAAAATGCTTATGAAACCTTCTTTTTCTTCCAAGGGATATGCTATGATGAAATAATGAAATGATTATGAAACCTGTTTCTCTTAAATAGGTTATATTATGATGAAATTTTATCAAAACCTTTTATCTTAATGAGTTATGAAATTATGAGTGTTTTATGTTCTTATGAAACACATATGTATATATTATGTGATAGGTAGAACTTTTATCTCCCTCTAATGAATTGAGTAATTTTTAATATTATTTGATCTTAAAGGGTACATTGGAGGTTATCCAAAGCCTAAAAGAGGGCACATGAGAGGTTATCCCAAGATCAAAAGAGATTATATGGGAGGTTATCCATAGCCAAAAATTGGGTATATTGGAGGATATATTAATCCCAAAGTAGTTACATAGTTGGTTATCCCAATCCTAATATGTTATGAATGTATTGGTTGGTACCTTGAGATAAGATTTTATATACTTATCTATATGACAAAAATATATGAATTATGACAATATTATGCTCTCATGGATGATGTTTTTGATTCCCTTATGATTGATGTATTATAAACTACCAAGATTTATGATATGATTCATTTTTATTCTTTGTAAAATGCAGGGTATAGTTTCATATGTTATTATCATGTTATCATACCCATTTAATTATGTTATATTGATATCTCCCTTTTTTACCCTTAAAGAGAATATGATCTCACACTTAATTATGTTTCCTTTCCATGAGATATGAAGAAATGTAATATGTTTGGTAGGTTTAAGAAGGGTTCCTGTAATAAATAACTCAATGGGATCTGTTGTAGCTAACTTACGGAACCATTTTTATCTATCTAGGTTTCAAAAGGCAACAAAATTAAATGATTCTCTCATGGATTGTTATGTTATGTAATAAATATTCATCTATTAAGATGTAATTTTTATGTATGAGAAGTTTGGGGTCTTTATAGGAATATAATAAAAACACCATAATATATATGGGGGATATAATATAGTTAAAGATTCACTATTATAAATAATACAGGTTTAATTTAATGAAATTATCATAGTATAAGATGAGTTAGATTATAATTTATTCATTCTTGTGAAAAAGATCATTATCTCGATTCAGAGTTATAGTGTGATTCTTGATTGTTATAAAATGGTCAATAAATTGATGAATTTTCTAATGGATACGTTTAATGATAAAATATATATTCATGAAGATTGTGATTTTGACGAGTATACCCTTGATAAGCTCAATAATGTCTTGATAGATGAGATGAGGAAAAATATAACTTTATAAGAGAATGAAAACCTAATATGGTGATTCCATGAAAATATCAAAAGAGTTCGAAACATATTCAAATAAATATGTATCATGAGTATGAATATAAAATTGAAGATGAGATCATGGATTTTAATGAAATAATATCATTATTTTACAAAGTCATTAAATTAGGAAATTTCAAGTTAAAGAAAAAATTATATTTAGGTGTTTCAATTTCAAAAATATTTAACATTTAAACAAGTTTCACTAAAATTTTGAAGAAGATGAGTTTTTGATCAATAAAAATGACCATCAAGGAGAAATATTGTATTGGGTATTCAAAGTGGAGGAATATTGTCTAAAGGAAAAAATGAATGGCCAATAAATTGATGAAAATAAATTTTCTCTAAAATCATGATGTAATACATTGTGATGTGAAAATTGAAAGGGAGAAAGTTGAAACAAAATGTGAAAACATTATTGATTTTATGGCCAAATAAAGTCATTTTATGGATAATTCATGTGAAGAAGAAGAATAAGAAGGTAGTGGGGAAGAATAAAATAATAACGAGAAGAAACCAAATGAGTTCCAATTGAGGATGGATATTTTGGTAAGTCTTAATGAAATTGGGAATTTTGAAAATGAAAATATTGCATTGAAAAGTGAGAATGATTCATAAAATAAGAGTAACACCCCGACCTAGAAGCTCGGAGCCGGTGCATTATTTTATTACATTGGCATGATTACAAGGAATAATATCACAAATTACTGATTAGTTTAGTAGTATTTAAGAAACTAGATACATAAATGGAACCCATTGAACATTGGGAAAAGACAAAAATAATAATAAATAACATAAGTTAATAGACTACATCCTTGAAAACTCAATAAATGTTATCTTTTTCATAACCTAGAGAAGGAAAAAAAGGGGTGAGATAAAATACTCAGTAAGGGATACATTTAATGGAATCATGAAACAATAATAATTGAATCATAATCAATAAGTAATAATCAATATGGAATGGTGAATAATTAAAAAACACACAAATCAATAAACTGAGAATGAAAGTGCATCCATAGATTTTGTTATAATGAAAAAACTAATGGAAAGTTATAAATGAATAAATAATAAAGAGAATTATTATTATTTGGACATAATGTATCTAGAACATGAACCATCATACCACTGAGATTGTTTATGTCTGTGGGTAGAAACCCATCTGATTATGTTTTGGAAACATACTCGAAGGGATTGTCGCCAAATGTTTTGTCTCATGATACCTTTCAATTCATAGAGGGGATATAGAGAGCCCCAACCATCTATAAAAGTCCAAATAATTCTTTATACAAGAGCAATATTCCTTATCAATATCTATATTGAGTAGAGTATATATATTCATCATTATTTCCCCAGTTAAAATAGCATTCAAAATAAACACCGTATGTAAAATGCTATATGACTAAGACAATAATAATATAAATGATACAAGAATATGGATATTTAATATACTTATAATTTTAAATTAAAAATTATCTCAAATGGTTAGTGGATACAAAACATAATAATGTGTAAGTGCACAATACCAAGTAAATCCCAATGAAATGGAAATTGAGAAAAAGTCCCTTACCACATTGCAATCAACCGAATCGTAAGAAAAAAATTAATAATCATCAAATTAATAATTAAATAAAATGAATATAAATAGAATAATTCTATGATATATAAAATGGTATTATACATACACCAAATATAAGAAATACGTTAAGAAAAATTGAAATATCACAGAAATAAAAGTGAAATGAGAAACCCCTCACCTTATGCCTGAATGTGTTATTAACTTGATCTTAATGTCCTGAATAATCATATTAAATCCATTAAATAATTAATTAAGAACCTTATATACATGTATTTTATTTATTATAACTTTATTAAGTTCATTTATGATCTTTTGGAGGAGTTATAGGATAAAACATTATCGCTCGAGAGAGTTTGTTTCATTGGTTTTCACGATCGACATACTTGTGTAGGAGTATAGAAGTTCATGTGGAATGGATATAATTCTAAAAAATGAATTTATATTTTATTAATGGAAATATAGTTGTGTAAATGTTTATTTATATCATTTGGTTATAGGTTATGAGGATGAATCATTAGATAAGTCATTTATTGATAATTGTTCCGATTATATATGATGATTATTGATCATAACGAACTCATTTTTTTATCATTTAGTATTCTGTAAATATGTTACTTAAAGAAAATAAAAAGAGTTATATTATAAATTCTAATATCTATATCAACCATTAAAATGGTTTCATGAACATCTTTGAAGTAGAATTTGAATAATGAAACTTCGTTGTACATGAAGGTTGTAAATTGGCATCTCTTAGATGGTGATTTCATTTATAAAATAAAAGGGGGAGAGTAAGAAGATTGATAATGGGTATTAAATTAATATGGTATAATTACAGTATATATATGATAATGTATTTATAATTATTATTTGGACAGAGGAGGTTAGGATAGAATAAGGTATGAAGATAAATTGAAGTGAAATTAAATGAAAAAGGAAGATGATTTACCTCTTGAAATAACCTCCTTAAGGGAAAGGGTTTTGGTATTTTGGAAAGACCAAGGGCTCATAGACGTAGAGAGGGACTAGGGAAGAGTATTTTGGTTAAACTTTGAGAAGATTCAAGGCTTATAGGATTGAATATAATTGAGAGTGAGGGGTGGTTTTTATAGTGGAGGAGAGGAGGAGTTTTCCAATATTTTATTAATTATTTTATTATTTTGCTAAAGAAAAGAAATAATATTTATTTTGTGACAAAAAATAGTAATAAGTGCATTTAATTTTGATAAAATGGCCATTTAAACCATCAATTACTTAAGAATTATGTAGAAATTCATTTATTTAACATATTTTGTAAATTATTGAATTTCACTATTCACAAAAAAATCATGTATTTTTGAAAAATCCAAAAAATTCATCCAAACCATTTTTTGATGTGTAGAATAAAAAAATGAAATAAATATTATGAAAATAATTTTCTATATATGATAAAATTAATTTTTAATTAAACTCAAAATTTTCTAGAAAAATAAGTTTTTAAAATTATAATTGATTTTATAATACCCTGAAAAATTAACTAAGGTATCATTAAATTATCCCAAAATTATAAGATAAAAAATATTGACTTTTAAATATATTTTATGAAAATGACTTATCTTTTTAAATTTATTTATTAATTATAAAACCGTAATTAAATATTTATTACTCATAAAAAGACCAATACTAAATTATTATTTTTTAAAATATTCACTCATTTATAGTGTTCCTAAATTCTATTTATACTTACAAGGGTGAGGTTACTATTTATAAGGGTAAATTACTATTCATAAGGGTCAAGTTACTATTCCTAAAGGTACATTACTATTCATAAGGTTCATGTTACTATTCACTAAAAAATTAAGTTGATCCTATCAGACCCGAAATAACTTACTGAATGTAACCGTGTATATCATTTTTTTGAAATTAAAATAACATAAGCATAAAAGTTATGATTAATGGATAGGTTATAAATACCTCCTATAAATAACAAAGTGTTGTTTCACATAGACTCAGTGTTGCATGCACTATAAGCTATCTAAAGAATTTAAATTATTTATGAAGAAACATACCATAAAATATTGGGGTGTTATATTCTTCCCTCCTTTAGAAATTTCATCATAGAAATTTTAAATGAATATAGACCTATAAAAACACGTGGTTGGTTCCTCTTCATGAAATCCTCAGGTTCCCACATTGCTTCTTGCATTTTATGGTTTCTCCAATAAACCTTTACCAGTCAAGTTTTATGATTTATTAATACTTTCACTCTATTGTCGAGAATCTCGATAGGCTCTTCATAGTATAAAAATTACGTTCATGTTTTATTTCTTCATAATTGATTACAATTGTAGGGTCTAGCATGTAATTTTTAAATAATGTAAGGTGTAACACATCAAGAAATTTGGATAGACTTGGGGGAATCACTAAACAGTAAGTTAAAACTCCAGTCATTTCTATAATTTCAAATCGCTCGATGTACCTGGGGCTTAGTTTTCCTTTCACATCAATCCTTAAGACACCCTTCCATTGAGATAATTTTAGAAATACATGATCTACCACTTGGAATTCCAAATCCTTTCTAAAATTTTCAGCATATCTCTTTTTACTACTTTAGGCTGAATTAATATGGGCTTGAATCATCTTAAACAGTGTCATTGTCTCTTTATTAAGTTCTAGGACTATAAGTTTCCACTCGCCAACTTCATCCTCACAAGTTAGAGTTCGACATATCTTTCCATATAATGATTCATATGGTTCCATTTTAATACTATAATGGAAACTATTATTGTAGGAAAATTAAACCAAAGGTATGTACTGATCACATATACCTTGAAAGTTGAGTTAGCATGATATCAACATGTATTCCAGTGTTTGAATAGTCCTTTTAGATTGTCTGTCAGTTTTGGGGTGATAAACAGTACTCATATAAAGTTTCCTATCCAAAGCCTTATGAATACTTTTATAGAATTTTTATGTAAATCAAGAATCTCAATCAGACATAATCAATAGAGGTTCACCATGAAATAATACAACTTCATTAATATAGGATATTTCAAGGTGATCAAGTGGTAAATCCTCTCTTATAGAAAGGAAATTTTCTAATTTTGTAAGATGATCAACAATTACCCATATTGTATCATTCCTTCTAGGTTTCTTGTATAGTCTAGTAACAAAGTCCATCATAACATCATCCCACTTCCATATAAAAATAATTAGAGGTTGCATGAATCCTCTAGGATTTTGTATCTCAGCCTTCACTTGTTGAAAATCTGTACACCTTGACACATAGTCAGCAATTTCTCACTTCATGTTATCCCACTAAAATTTTTCCTTCATATCTCTGTACATCTTGGTTCTAGGAGGGCGCATAGAGAAATTTTACCTATGAGAATCATCTTATAGTTCCATTCATAGATCAGGCACTAATGGAACTCACAACCTCTTTCCAAATTTTAGAATTCCATTTTCACACATGATGTCTTCCAATCTTCCATCCTTAATGGCTTTAATTGTCCTTTGAAGTTTCTCATCATCATATTAAGAGCATTTTATATTCTCTAGTAAATATGGTTTAATAATAATTTGAAAAATTAATGATGTTTCATCTTCTTTAACAATTTCCATATCCATCTTTAATAGATCCAAGAATATAGGATTTCTATCGATCCTTATTTGGGTCAAAAGTCCAGGATCTTTCTTACTTAATGAATATTCTACCTTATTTTTCTTTCTAGGGTGGTAGTGTATTGAAAAATCAAAATATTTGGCTAACTAGAGCCACATCCTTTGCCCCATGTTGATTACATTTTGTATAAGAATGTATTTCAAACTCTTATGATCCAGATATATCTCACATCTTTCACCATAGAGATAGTGTATCTATATTTTTAGAGAAAATATTATGGATGGTAACTTAAGATCATGAGTTGGATAATTTTGTTCATGAGTATTAAACTACCTTGATTAAAAATCAATAAATTCATCATTTTTCATAAGTACAAAACCCACTCCATTATTTGATTCACCATTATATATCACAAATCCATCATTTTCAGATGGAAGAGTAAAAATTGGAGCATCTAACAATATTCTTTTCAATTCTTCAAAACATTTTGTACATTATTTTTTCTATATGAACATAACCCCTTTATGTGTGAGATTGGTTATTAGGTTATCCAATTGGGAAAAATTCTGTATGAAATGCCAATATTAACCTACTAAGCTAATAGAACTATGTACCTTAGTTATGTTCATCGGAGTAGGCCATTCTTTCATTGCCTTTGTCTTTATAGGATCAACAGAGATTCCATCCGTGGAGATAATATGGCCAAAAAAAGAAATTGTTTGAATCCATAATTCACATTTACTAAAATTCCCATATAACTATTTTCTTCTAAGAGTCTATAAAAAAACTTGTAATTGGATCTCAAGGTCCTCTTATCTTTTGGAATATATCAAGATATTATCATTAAATACCACAATGAAATCATCAAGATATTCCTTGAAAACTCTGTTCATTAGATACATGAAAATAGAGTGTGCCTTAGTTAGTCCAAATAGCATTACTCTAAACTCGCAATGCCCATACTTGGTTCAAAATACTCTCTTTGTAATATATTCCTTTCTCATATACAATTGATGATATCTAGACTGAAGGTATATCTTTGAAAAATATTGTGCTCCATGAAGTTGATCAAATAGATCATCAATGTGAGGTTTAGGGTTCCCCCTCATCCCTTGAAAGGGGGGTTATCAAAAATCAATAAAAAGGCCTTTGGGCCATTCAGGCTATCAATGCGAGGTAGAGTTTACTTATTCTTTATTAAAATATAATTGATTTCTCTATAATCAATGCATAGCTGCATTGATCCATATTTATTCTTGATAAAGAGAACATGGGTTCTCCATAGAGAAACACTAGGGAAAACAAATACCTTGTCACTCAATTCCTCTAGTTATTTCTTCAGCTTTACTAATTTCATAGTGGCCATTATATAGAGAGTTTTAATATAAGTCTTAAACCAGGAATTAAATCAATAGAGAACTCAACTTACAATTTTGGAATATTTCCATGTAAATCCTCTAGAAATACATCAATGTATTCATTAACAATAGGTAGATTTTCAATTTGAAGACCCATATATGATGCTTTCTCCTCCTCCCCAATAATTTCATTTTGAAGAGCTATTAAAGGTTGATCTGGATAAGATCCAGATGATGATGTTTCTTCTCTAAATATAGGGGATTATAAATCATTCTAAAAAATTGTAACTCCTTTCTTATTGTAATATATTTTAAAATCATAATTTGAAATAAATTTCATACCACAAATTTTTTCAAATTCAATCATAGTTATGATGGTAAGGTCATCAACTAAAGTATGTTTATGTGTCATGAAAGGGACTGATGGACACATCTTTGTTACAAAGATACTTCCCTTAAAAGTTTTTAATGACAACTACTTCATTAAATCAAATTGGAAATGTATAATTATTTTTGTAAAAATAGGAAGATGTAAAAGAATTAGTTGATCCAGAATCAAATAAATCATTGGATAAATTTGCGGAAATGATTAAAGTACCAACCACCACATAATTTGGAACTCCAACCACTATAGTTGTGATCACATAATCTTAGCCATCTCCCCTTGGCCTCTTTTATGGTAGATTCCCCTAATGATTAGTATATTCATTTGTATATTGTCCCATATCTCTAAAATTGTAACATTGAACATCATTGACTTGTTTCTTCCCCTTGCATTCATTAGATTTGTGACCCTTTTCTCCACACTTATAACAAACTCCCATTCCATTCAAGAATTTTCTAGGATTATTATTTTTTTAGTTATCATATAATGAGAATAGCTTCATTCCCTTATTCTTTGGTGATTCACCTTTTCTATTGTTCTCAAAATACTTCTTCTTATATTGATTTACCTTGAAAAAATTTGATCTATAAAATTATTTCTCTATTTTGATGTAAATTAATAATATTTCATCACATGATTAAAATTCCTGAGAATCAAGAACCCTTTGAAGAATTGAATTATTACCTTCAAATAATTTATCAATATTGTTTTCCAAATCATATATGTAATCTATAACTTCACTAGCCTTGTGAAAGTATCCTCATACTCTGCAACACTTTTTTTTTAATCTAAAGAATTTTCTATTCATTTCTATGCTTAGATAATGAGGGAAATATTTGTTAAAGAATACTTCCTTAAAAGTTATCCAGTTCATATATTCTATTTCATCTTCCATAGTGGTATTCTGGATCAAGGACCACCATTGATTAGCATCACCCTTGATACAATATAGAATAATTACTACCTTTTCATTTTCATTACATCTTAATTCTAGAAATATATTTTCAAGGTACATGATCCACTACTCAGCTACCACTTGATTAGTATTCCCACCAAAATATGGGGGTTTCTACCATATGAAATGAACCAATATAGGTGTAGTATGGTTATTCATCACAACCTGAGTAAGTTTTCCTAATATGGACATGATCTGCTCACTTCCAACACTAACTATGCAGAATTTCTCTATAAGGAAATCCAAAAATTTTCTGTAGATATAGATTCCCTTTTTCCAATTAGGATACATCACTAAAAAATGGCATACAATAAATTAGGTTATAAATCAAAGTGCATAATTTCAACATAGAAAAAAAATTAACAAAAATTCAAAGTTTATGCGTAGATTTCTCATAATCATAATCATGGTTTCTATTTAATTTTAAATCTTTCATAATAGTTTGTAAAGAAAATTTAAATTATATTAAAAATAACACTCGAGAGTTTCAAAATAGGTGCACAGTAAGACCCATTACCTTTTACTAGGTTGTCCCGAGTCAGGCCCGTAACACCTTGTCGAAGTTGTTACTCCTAGGTACATCTATACCAAAACCAAATCCACTTGTATAATCCAGATATGGATTTATTGCTCGGAATACCCAAATAATAAATACCTTACCAAAATTTGAGGATGTTCTTATATAGTTGTCCTCAATTTCTATTTTGGTCTCTACTTCCTAATCTATGTTTTCTAAATCCAATTCCCATGGTTTCTACTAAAATTACTATGATACCAACTGTAATGCCCTGACCCGAGAAGCCTAGAGCCAGTGAAATATTTTATAACATTGGCATGATTATAATGAATCATATCTTAATGGACCAGTCAGTTTAGTAGTCTTGAAGAAACTATATACATATATGGAACCAATTTTACATTGGGAACAAAATAATAATAATACATGAGATAAGCTAATAAACCGCATCCTTGAAAACTCAATAAATGATATCTAATTCATAACTTGGGGAAGGAAAACAAATGAAATGGTTGAGATCAAATTCTAAATGAGGGTTACATTTACTAAAAGCATGAAACAATAATAATTTAATCATAATCAATTAGACGTAATCAATATGGCATGGTGAATAATTGAAAAACACATATCATCATGAAACTGATATTGAAAGTAAATCCATATATTTTTTCATAGTAAAAACCTAATGGAAAGTAATAATTGAATAATGAATATAGATAATGATTATTATATAAATTTCATGTATCTAAAACATGAACCATTATACCATCGAGATGATTTTATTATATGGTTAGAAACCCATTTGATTATGTGTTGGAAACAAACTCAAAGGGATTGTCGCCAACTATTTTGTCTCATGAGACATGTTGATGTATCGAGGGGATATAACGACACCCACCCATCAATGAAATTCCAAATAATTCTTTATACAAGAATGATATTCCTTTTTAGTGTTAATATTGATTAGATTATATAGGTTCTTCAAAATTTCCCCAATTTAAATATAATTCAAAATAAACAACGTATGTAAAATGGTATACAGATAAGAAAATAACCATATCCATGATAAAATAATATGGATATTTAATAGAATTATAATTAAAAATAATAATTATCTAAAAGTGGAATGAGATACACCACATAATAATGATTAGGTGCACAATACCAAGTAAGTGTCAATGAAATGGAAATCAAGAAAAAGTCCCTTACTACATTATAATCAATCGAATTGTATGGCCAAAAATTAATAATCATCAAATGAATCTTTTCATACAATTAATATAATTATAATAATGATATAATATATCAAATGGAAGTATACATACACCAAATACAACAAATAAGTGGAAAATAATATAAATCGCACGAAAATAAAAGTGAGGTGAGAAACCCCTTCCCTTATGCCCGAATGTATTCTTCACTTGATCTCCGTGTCCTAAATAATCAGATAAAATCCATTAATTAATTAATTAAAAACATTATATAAATTTATTTTATTTATTATAATTTTATTAACTTCATTTATGGCCTTTTAGATGAGTTATAATATAAAAATTTATTCCTCGAGAGCATTTTTTTCCTTGGTTTTCATGATCGGCGCACTTGTGTACGAGTATAGAAGTTCATGTGGAGTGGATATAATTATCCCGAATTTAATTTATATTTTATTAATGACTATAAATAATTGAAAATTATTATTTATATCATTTCGTTATATGGTATGAGGATGAATCATTAGATAAGTCATTTAGTGATAATCTTTTAGAATATTTACGACAATTATTGATCATAACGAATTCATTTTGATTTATCCTTTAGTATTATATAAATATGTTACATAAAAATATAAAAAAGGATATATTATAAATTTTACAATCTGTCTAAAACATTAAAATGGGTTCATTAATAACATTAAAGAATAATTTGAAGAAGGAAACTTCGTTGTCCACGAAGGTTGTAAATTGTCACCTCTAAAACAATGATTTTGTTTATAAAATAAAAGAGGGAGAATAAGGAGATTGATAATTGTTATTAAATTAGCATTATATAATTATAATATGTAGATGATATAAGATTTATCACGATCAATTGTATGGAGGATGTTATGAGAGAATAAGAAAAGAAGATAAATTGCAATGAAATTAAATGAAAAAGGAAGTGGATTTTCATCTTGAAATAACCTCCTTGAGAACCTCTTTAAGGTAAAGGGTTTTGGTGTTTTTTCAAGAACAAGGGATACTAGAAGTGGGGAGGGACTAAGGAAGAGTATTTTTTAAGAAATTTTATAATATTCAAGGATTAGATGCGTGAAGAGAAGAGGGAGTGATGGGTGATTTTTATAGTGGAGGAGAGGAGGGTTTTTCTAATATTTTATTCATTATTTTATTATTTTTCTCAAGATAAGAAATAATATTGATTCTTGTGACCAAAAATAGTAATAATTACATGTTAGTTTGAAGTAATATCCATTTATATTATACATGACTCAAGAATGATGCATAAATTCATTTATTTATCATATTTCATAAATTATCGAATTTCACTATTCATCAAAAATTCAAGTATTACAAAAAATACAAAAAATTCACCCCACCCATTTTTTGATATTTAGAATAAAAAAATGAAACCATTTTAGGAAAATAATTTTCTATATATGATAAATTTTATTTAATTAAAATCTCTATTTTCTCAAAAAATAAGTTTTTAAAATTGTAACAGATTTTATAATACCCTGAAAACTTAACTAAGGTCCCATTAAATTATCCCAAAATTATAGGTCAAAAAAATATTGATTTATGAATAAATTTTATGAAAATTAATTATCATTTAATTTAATTTATTAATTATTAAATTTTAATTAAATATTTATTACTCACAAAAATATCAACACTTAATTATTTTTTAAAAATATTCACTCTCATTTATAAGGTTCCTAAATTTTATTTGTAGTTAAATGGTTGAGGTTACTATTCATAAGGATAAATTACAATTAATTTGGGTTAATTTTCTATTCCTAAATGTACATTACTATTTATAATGGTCAAATTACTATTTTCCAAAAAATTAAGTTGATCTTTTCAAACCCTAAATTACTTACTAAATACAAACTGGTATATCTATTTTTTAAAATTCAAATCATAGAAGCATCAAAATTATGCTTAACTGCTAGGTTATAACTATCTCTTATAAATAACAAAGTTATGTTTCATATAGACTCTATTTTTTATGCATTATAAGATATTTAATTAATTGGAATTATTTAAGAAGAAACATACCATAAAATATTTGGGTGTTATAATAAGTCTTTTGATAAATAAAAATTTAATGACATTGTAGAAATGCAAACAAAATTTTCATAGAAGATGGGTGATATTTATAAATCCTTGAAGCTATCAATAAGATTCTTAATATTTACACTACAAACACGACTACTTTGAATGAGGAGCTAAAGTTTCTTGAGGTGGAGTTGGTGGACGCTGAAAAGCTCCTAAAACTACCACACTATGAATTTAAAAATTCTTTCAAAGAAGCTAGTGAATGATCCAAAATAGTGGAGAAGGTTATTTATTCTATGAAACAACTTTGAGATTGTCCCAGGGTTACATAAACTATCACCCTAGACATAGGAAAGTAAACATAAATGATTTAATTAGTAAAAATGATATATTGCAATTAACTCCCCAAAAAAGGTATAAACACATATTATTTATCAATATAGTGGTTTTGAAAATAAAAACAAATGAGGTGTGAATGAAGACGATTCCCAAGGAAAAGACTAATATAAAAGAAAATGTGGATGTGTATACTTCTAATCATGATAAATTTTGTAAAAGTGTTACATATCATATCAAACGAATACTCAATAAGAAGATTCTAAAGATTAAAATTTTCAACTATGGAGATTTATCTCTAAAGGAATATGTTACTGATATAGAGTGCATGAACAAAAATCATGTAAGTGTTGTTATAGTGTTTCACTCCATAAATTAAATAGTGTTCACAAATCAAGGGTGATTCAAGTTGAATTTAAGAGAGGAAGACATAGAAAACATTCAAAAGAGAACGTAAAAATGTATAATACCCATGATTCTATTAAGGAAACTTGTGGTAGGTTTGATTAAACTAGACCCACCTCTATAATGTATCTCTAAATTATACAAAAATAGCTAAAATAGAAGTAAGAATAAAAATTTATAAATAGAAGGGGTAACTAACTATAAATGATGGCGGTTGAGGTTTTTTAAAAATGTCAAAAATAATAAAATCATTGATAACTTCAAAATAGTTTCTCATCACAAAAGAACTATAAGAAGAATATTTTAAAAAACTCATAAATATATGATGGAGGTTCTTCTTATTTTAGAGTTGATAGATCAATTAATGTCAAAAGGGTAAAATATAGAAAAATTAGTGAGAATAAATCCAAAAATGTTTTTATAGGATGAGGTATAACCTGTTGATATTATCTCAACTTTGTGATAATTTACTAATGTGATATTTTTAAATATTTGGTGTTTTATTTTAAGGTTTAAGGATTAAATTATAATCATTAAATTAAAGAGAATAAGAAAGTATTTATTCTATATTTTCCTGATTAAAACACATGATTCATGAGATTGAAGGATAATAATGAAATTTATCTTAAGTGACTTGGATATTTGGGTTAAAATAATATATCTCAAATTAAGTATTTAAGAGAAAATGATTTTACGAGCTAAATAGGGATCTAAACAAAAATGAAACATACTATAACATTACATCACAACACTAAATTATAATCCTTTCTACTATAACCTTAATTCATTGGTGTCACTCTCCCAATGAAGTATTTAACAAATAAAAAAAAATTCCATTGTAGTTCATTCTGAATGAGAACCTTGAATTAGAAATCCATTTTTTCAAAGATCCTAATATACTCATCTATATTGATATTCCCTTCATTAAAACCATTAATAAGAATTCCATCTTGAATGTATATACATTACTTTTGGAATTTATTTAATTTAACACGAAGCTTTATTATATAAATCCTTTTAACATATTATTATAATGATTTAATATAAAAACACTTATCCACCTTCTCCTATTTTGAGTGAAGTAACAACCATAATACTTTTGATAGAATGACTTCTTCTTTCTTCCTCTAAATGATACATCCATTATCAATTTTAATTTTATATCCTACGTACTTAAAAAATGTACCTCATAATTATCATTTTAATCAATTAACTAATGAACACCATGATATGAAAAAACATGGTTCTTTTTCTCATTGAGATCTATTATTTTTTCACATTGAATCTTTATAAATCCACTTCTTCTCTACTGAACATTCATGCATGGGTTTTGGTAAGTAAGAATAATATATATAATGTCTCTAGTTCTTTTCATTATTCTATTTTCAACTTAAAAAATTTATATACCCTTTTTTCCTTTCGTTCTTCTTGGTCAGTGAAATCCTATATCCTAAACATCATTTTTGTAATACGATGAAGCCAAATTAGATATTTCACCAGATGAACTAGACTCAAAATATGAAATCATTATAGTATGATCCTATTTATATTGTGGGACTATATATGTATCAAATTGAAATGAAATTAATTTTTTTATATTTAACCTAATTCTATTCCCCATACTCATAGTTTGAGCACTTTCCCCTTAAATTGTCAAATCGATTTCTAATATCCAGATTCAGAGAGGATTTTTTGGATACTCCACCCTCTTACATGTTCATCACTATTTGAATCATATTTTCATAGATACAGAGATATTATATTTATGGTATAGGAGAAGGGGTATTTCTCTTCTATGAGATAAAGTGGTTAATCCTTTCATAGAACAAGTGATCCATGTTCCCTTCTTTAATGGACCCCACAACATCTCCATGGGGGAAGATCATCCAAATTATTATCATATAACCTTGTAGAACCACTAAACCAAAATTCTTCTACACATGTTTGTGGGATTTCCCCACTAGCATTCAAGTGAAAGGTTACTGATTCTCTCACCCCTCCAACCCCCTAACCAATGAAAGCCAATCCCTATCTGATCCTATTCCTTAAAGATATAACTTGAGGGAGACACCAAAACATAAATAGTAGTAAAGAACTTATTACCATCAATATTATAAATTACAATCTACCAAATCTAAATTTTTAAAAAATCATCACTAATGAAACATATCACAAAAGATTAAATTATGATCAATAGTCGCATGGTAATGGAGATGAAAATAAAAAAAACATATTAAGTAGAAACACTCATATATGAGTGTTCTGGAGAGTTTAAAGTCATCTAATGGAGATAAATATTTTTTTAGTATTATTATACTCATATGAATTTTATCAATATTTTTCCAAATAAATAAAAAACCCTTGAGTTGTTCAATTAAGTTTATAGGAGTTTCAAAAATCAAATTGTTTGTCTTATCCAAATATTTCAATCCAATAATGGTTTAGAATACAAGACTGTGTAGTTTGAGTCATATTTTGAAAATAATATAATATGGCATGAATATAGTACTCTATACAAACTATAATAAAATAATGTATATGGGAAAACTAATCATAGTTTTATAGACTTGGGGTGAACCATATTTTCTAATCATGGAACTTTTGATTATTTTTAGAGATAAGTGACCATTATAACTAGATATATTCTCAATTAGTCTTTTCCATGAATTTGTTTCAGGAATACACCTTATTATATGTAGTTTGGTAATAATAGAATCTTGAAAAGTATAAAGGTATTCAATATCCAATATTACTTATGGATCAAATGAGTAAATTTGTGAATGTTATATTATAGAGTTTACGAGGGAATGTTTTTAAATATACAATTTATGGAAGGGATTATAAATATAAAAAAATAATATGAGGAAGTTAATTGATATATTTTATGTGATTTTATTTTAAAATCAAAAAATAATTTCAAACATATTTACTTATTGATGGTTATATTAAATAATCGCATGAATATAATGATAGAAAATATGGGAATGATTAAGTTTCATGAGTATATTTTCATATTTTTCCAGTGATTATTAAATATACAGTGATGAAGAAAGTACTGGGAAATGAAAAAATAAATTATAAATCCTATGAAAGCATGGGGAGATGGAGAATATTCTTTGAGAGAATATAAAAGGTATTTAAGCTTAGAGAAGTTTGGGAAGCTCCAATCATACAATATTTCTTTCATAAGTTAAACTAAAAATTATTGAATATGGATTACAATACTTTTATTAAATAATTGTGATGGAAGAAGATCTTAACCAAATTAATAATAATGAAAATTTTGATTTTGTATCATATCTTAAATACAATAATGTTATTGGTACAATGTGGGTTTTTTGGAATAAACACAATTGGAAAGGAGAAGTATCATGGAATAAAGATCATCTTATTTTCACGGGATTTTATTAAATTAAGGATATATATTTTGTTGATAAAATTTCTATAGTACCAAGGATTGAATTAATAATCTTATTTCTTTTGATATGTGATGAAATATATTATAAAATGTTACAAATGGATTTAAATTAATTATTTATAAATAGTGAACTTGAGGAACATGTATTCATTGAATAACTTGAATTATTTATCTATATATTGTTGGTTCCCATGTTTAAAAACTAAATACATAACTTTTTGGAATTATGAAATGAACTTGATCATGGTATTCAAGTCTGGATAATAGCTTAAGAAGTATGGATCACTAAAATGAAAAGGTGGATTGAAATATTTAAATTAAGGTAAACAATAAAAACTCACTCATTAATATTGTGTATATTGAAGAAAATATATTTATTATAAAAAAATAACACTTATGAATTTTTTTACACATATGAGGCATAATTTTTAGATTTTAATTTTCATTGAGATGAGATTATTATTAGGATTACATGTTATAAATTTAAAAGGGTTTCCTCTCTCTTATAAGATATGTATAACCATGAGTTATTGAAAAAGTATGGAATGAAAGAATATAGAGTGTTCTCTACTCCCATCTCACTTGGGAAATTTTTTTCCATTGATGAATAATTAGTGCTGAAAAAAATGACTTTTAAGGTGTATTTGGAGCCTATTTTACTTGAATGTTCCAAGACCAGATATCATATTTTCCATTACTCTATGTTCAAGATTCCAATGAAATCAAAATAGTTTATTTTAGAAAAAATGATCAATGATACTCTATATTTCATAATAAGGTATGAAAAGAACATTTTGTTTTAGATTTATAGATATTTTAATATTGATTGGGTAGGTGAAATTTATGATTATAAATTAACTAATTGAGATCAATTCTTTATTATGGGAAGGTATATTTCTTGGAACTCCAAGAGTTAAAATTTTTCACATTGATAAAATGGGAAATGTGGTATATTTTTTATTATAGGCTAGAGAAAAAAATTATGTGGATGAATTTATAGCTTAAATAAATTAGGGTAGATGTTTCATAACCATTGATGATTGGGTATGGAATCAATGTTCAATAAATCTATTAAAAAAATATTTTATAATATTCAATTTAAATTTTAATTAATATTAAATAAAAATTTATCAAGTAGAATATAGAATTTGGTAATTAGAATATTTTTCAATGAAAGATAAAGTGATGGATATCATGATAAATACCCTAATAAATGATTAATTTTGGCAATTTATAGTGTTATTAGTAGTGAATTCTCTCCTAAAATCATAGTAAGTATTCTGTATAATTTTACATCCTTAATTAGTTTGTATTTTTTAAATAATGGGGATAATGTAAAGGATATATTCTTATAAATGGGAGAGACTATTTATTTTTTCAAGGGTTCTTGAAGGGGAGTAGAAAAGATAATTTTCCTTTATAGAGGAATACTTAAGGGTTTAGAATATGAACCAAGGAGAAGTTATCATACATTATTTTACATGTTTTCAAAAAATAAAATGGTGTATATTTAAGAAAATGCAATTATTGTGTAGATTTTTGAGTTTAGAGATTAAATAATCACCTCATGAAGTGATATGATAAATTGGTATCTTTAATTAGATCACAATTAACTCATAGTCCATATAGTGTAGATATATACACCATGAGGTTAGATAAACCTCAAAAACATATTTTTTATCACATAATGTGGTGTCTAGATAACTCTAATATTGGAACCATGGTATAAATTATTTATTAAGATAATTAATTTATGGGTATTAAATGTTTTTTTTTCATATTTTGTTTATTTAAAATATGATCATATATGATTTTGAGGATAATTAGAGTTTATTTTGTGTGTAAATGAATGATGGTTTCTTTATTTTAAGTATTACCCAACATAAAAGATGTAATTATGTCATGATTATATGAATTAGAGGATTAATTTACTCTTATGGAAGGATTTACACCACAACCCAGTGATAGTTATGCTATGAATATATTAAAGGGGAATTTTGGGGTTAGATATATACTATAAAGGAAGGCCATGAAATTTTAGTGTCATTATATATGAGAGAATAAATGTTTTCAAATCATAATATATAAAGCTACAACTCAATAGAAAAGTCACAAGATATAATATATCTATCCTTGATAAATTCATGTTACACTGGAATGAAGAGATATAAATTCCATAATGAAATCATGGGGGTCACGTTGTAATGGTTTTGTGACATTTTATAATTGATTTGATATTTTGGAAATAGATATATTAAATATCTTTTGACTATACCCATCATGTCATAACACAGCTCACATCATTGGGATGAATGAGTTTTCTATAAATATGATGAGTCTTAGGTAAAACAAATTTTGACCCTGAGAGATGAAAAATTGAGGGATATAACCATATATCCAAGGGAGAAATATAAGAAGCATATTAGTCATGATTTAGGAGAATAAAAAGGGTGATAATTTGTTGATACAGTTGCTTAAGATCTATCAAGAGTAAGTAAACGTTGTAAAAACCATTATTTCATGTCTTTTATTTATCTATATTTTATTCATGTTCTTTATTGATCATTTTTAAATTTTATTACTTAAATAGTAGTGGGAACCATTTATTAATATTTGGTGTTTGGGTAACCATTTATTTACCCCCTCTCACTGGTGGTATACAATCTCTTATACCCATCACACTATTCACCTAAAATTATTGATATAATTACTTTAATTCAATAAAAATTATTATTAATCATTAAAGACTTATTAATAATTTTTTAAAATACGTGAATGTTATGTCTATATATTTTTTATTGAACATGAAAGTAACATCAAAATATGCTTTAGTGGATTAAATCCCAGTCATCAAAATTGATTAAAAAATATGTAATTTGATGGGTATAAATAATTGGTTTGATTTGTTATCAAGTTATAATATAAATTGAAGATTTACATAGTTCTCAAGGACATGAAGATGATAAAAAAGCAATTAATTTTATTTTAAGGGAGTCAAATGATAAGGGTAACATTGGAATTAAGATCTAATTAACCATATGCCGAAAATACTAGAAGAATCATATATAGAACTACCTCAAGGGAAATAAAAATACTTTAATGTAGAAAATGGGGAACCAATGTCAATATTAATAACGTGACATGAAGTGTACTATTAATATAATGTAATAAATAATGGTTTTATAAAATCCCCACACATAGTATGATGTTTGAACTATGATAGACATGATTACAATATAAGAAAATGTTCCAAAACATAGGTTATTTATGGTAAATGATTTTTTTAATAACTAAGTCTCAGGTATATGGAAATATAAAATTGTATCACGAATACATAGGTTGATTAAAAAATATTAGTAGTGTCAGGTGTTATCATTTTCACCTCAATAATAGTCATTGTTTTATTTTAAATTGGTTCAATGAATTCTTTTATATGGTACATGTTCTCAATAGTTATTAAATCATAACCTTAAGAATTTAATGTTTTCTTATCAATGAATAAAACTAGTGGTGTAATTATTTATCTATAGTATATATATCCTTCCCCATTATCATTTTTGGTAAGATAAATCCTTCAAATCATCCAGTCCTTCCATTTGTAATTTTTTTTATATTGGACATGGATTGAATCTCCTTATTTAGATACAATATTAAATATTGATAGAGGGAAATATATTTAAATATCCCAAAACATCATGTACTTATAAATGAATGAATGTAAAAATAATAATTTCACTAAGAAACTTATTTATAAGTTTGGATTTTGTTATATAATGAAAAATAATACTTTGAAAAATATTTTGTAACAAATATGAAGATGAAACTTCAATATAATCTTACTGTGGGTGGAGAAGAGGTTTCATTACCAAAGGATTTTCAAGAAGTTATCCTAATGAATTTGTTGAGTTTTTAGTAAAACTTATTCTGAGTGAAATTTTTAAATCAAAGACCCATCATTGAATAGAACTAATTGAATTGGAGGAATTAAAGAAGTAATTATAAGATTTTATGTGTATGGGTTTTATATAACCAAGTTAATCAACTTGAGTTTCACCCATTGTATTTATAAAAAAGTGTTTGTTCAATGTAACTTTATATCGAGTAGTCAAATATTATCAAGATCACAATAAAGAATAAGTATCATCTTACCTAGATATATGATTTGTTAGATCAATTTAATGGGATTATTATTTCTAAATGGTGTATCTTTGATCAAGATATTATCATTTTAGGAGAAAGGGTAATATATTCCAAGGAAACTTTTTCACATAAGATATATACACTATGAATAGGTTCTAAAACCACATCATGGTTAACATAATTATTATAAAAAATGGTATGTCTTAAAAAAAGTATGATTTATTGAAAATTTTAAGAAAGAAAGTGTGTTATGTAAAACAACATAATGATTTTATTATCATAAAATAAATAATAATTCTCAATATTATAAAGTAATATTCTTTTGATCAAATGGACATAGTTTATAGGAATGCGATTTCCCTATGAAAATATCATGTCATGATAAACATTAATTGATTGGGAATTTTTTTTCTAGTACCAAAGATTGAAAATGGAATGTTATTAGATATTATGTAAGTGGTTCAAGGTGAGACATTCCCGAAATCAACTATCCAATATGGATTGGGTAGTGAAACCATGTTACAGTTGTTCAACATGGGTTTTATCATGTTTTAAAAATATAAATAACCAACACCAATAAATTTCCATGTTGAAACCATATAAATTTAGACAATATTAAAAGTGGTTTTGATAAAATTTATACATTCCTAAATTTGTTATATATTATGTTAAATTTGTGAATTAATATTTTAATTATAAAAAATCAATTCACTTATATAAATTTTTAATATTATAAATATTGTATGATAGTTTTTAAATTTATTAAACTACTTATTATAATACTACATATATATAAGAGTTACAAGCTTGGTACGATATAAAATATTTTTCATTTTTTCAATCAAGACCATCATTTGTAATTTGTTTATGAAATCCATAATAAGGATTAGTTATGATTTATATATATATTAGATAATAGAGTTATACTAGAATTGAGGACTCTATTGAGTATTTATCTATGGATAATGAGACTTTTGGGGTGGACTTCTCGCTAGCCACGAGGCTTAGGCTCTGTTTAAGAAAAGTGGTGACCTACTACCTATTGCACTATGCTTACTGTTATAGGGTTTTTGTTTCATATGTTTCTAAAATTTCACTTTAAAGGGGCTGTGTAACTTATTCATGGGATTTATTTTGATATGTATAGATATAATGTCATTTTATTATTAAGTAATTAACTAAAATAATGATTTTTATATGGTTTTATATATTAATATGTCTAGAACACATTAATTTGGTTGAAGGAATATAACCATAAAGATTAATCATTTGAAGAAAGAATAGATATATGAATTTCATGATATATAAATATTACATGTAATGAAATAGTTATGTATTATAAGTATAAAATATATATGGAAATGGTGATATTAATCGAACCTTGAAAATAATAGGTTTTATATTTCTTCCAAAGAAAAAAGGGGTCAAGACCTTGATCATTTTGTATAAATAATATTAAAGGTTAGGTTCCCATGGATTATCTTATGTAAGGCATGTATGATGTGGGTAACCATAAAATTTTGGTAACCATGTCCCATTGTGAACTCTAGGTTAAACTTTGTTAGGAATCCATAAAGATTAAGATACCACTAAAATAGAGATGAGTTTATTCATATAATGGATTTGGGAAAATGTCTTTCCACATTATTATCCAAGATTCATATGTGATATGATTATCATGATGGTATACCTAAATAATTATGAAATGGGGGAAATGTTAAACCTAAACCAAAGAATATATAAATATAGATCTTATCCCTCTAAGTAAATATGATTTATAGGGTCATAAATTTGAGTGGGATTACTTTTAATGAAATTACCTATTGAAATAAAATAAAATTACAAGAGGATATAGAACACAGTTGGGAAAGATTAGAGGAATTATAGGATGAGGGGGTCTTCCATGATCTTGTCAATAAGTAGATCTTCTTTTCAAAAATGATACTTTAAGAGGAAATCATAGCTCATGAACAATCATAATCCATGTATCTTAAGGAGGGTTATCGTAACTCAACTTTTTTCCATTAATGTATAAAAGAGAAGAACATATCCTTTACTCCCAACATTAGAATGGGAGATAGATCCTTAATCAATGATTTGAGGTCGGTGGGAGGTATGGATGCGTCCCATTTCAAATCCATTATTAGTGAGTCTAACCCTTCTATGAATGATGCATACTAGATGGGAAGTTCAAATATTTTTGATAATATTCTAAGGGTGGTGTCTAATCAAATCAACTGTTCTCTTAGAAACATCTCAAATAATTATGAAGTATAAGAGGTAGTGATTCCCTCAACATTGAGATAGTTTCAGTACCAGATCGCTTCCCAAGATCATTTTTGTGGCATCTTGAGTATCATTAATAGGGATATGGTGGGAATCATTCAATATTTCTTCATAGGTAGAGAGCTTCCAAGGGTGGCTTGTGCTACAACTATGATTCTAATTTCAAATGTTAAATATCATTCCTCCATTATATACTTTAGACCCATAAGAATGTGCAATTTCTCTTATAAGTTTATAGAATGGGTTAGTAATAGAATTCCTTTTTCCTAATTACACAATTGGGTCTCAAAGTAACATCACAGGTTTATAAAAGGTTGATTTTTACAAGATACTATTAGGTTGGATTAGGAAATAATTAGATATATTAACATTATAACTCTATGATCCAATATTTAAATCAAATTCAATATGGAAAAGGAATATGATAGATTTTAGAAGAGATTTATAATCAAGTTAATTTATAGTATGGGTTTTTCTACATGGGTGATTAAAAAGTTATTTAGATGCTACAGTTATCCATGGTTCTTGGTCAGCCTAATGAGAAAAAAATGTGGGTTCTTCAAATTGGTCTGGGGTTTAAGGTAGGGGATACATTATCATTTAGTATTTTCATTCTAGACTAGGTTATGCTCGGAATATATATTATAAGGAGCATTAAGGATGGAACCATCCTTCCATTACAATATTGACCCAATATTAATGGTATTTTCCATTTAATATTTTTGATGATATTAAGCTCTTTTTAAATGGGAATAAAATGTCTATTATTAATAAAAACAAGTTTTTTGATGAATGTAGAAGTCAGATTGGTCATATCATTAAAAATTAAAAAATAAATGTCTTTATTTATAAACATTTTTTGGAGATAAGGGAAAAAATTGATAACACCCTTGGTATACTAAGGAATCATTTTCCCATGGAATATCTGAGACACCCAATTTCCATGGGTAGATTTTGAATCCATCATTTTCATGGGATTCTTGATAAAATATCTAATTAGATATCTAAGAGGGAAATTTAATTTCTTTGTTCAGTAACCATATTAATCTAGTTAAATATGTCCTTACAACTATTCTAATGTATATATTATATACCCTCAGAGTGAAAAAATGGTAATAAGGATAATGGAGAAATTATTTATGATGTTTTTCTGGGATGTGAGCGATGATGTAAATTATCACTATTTTTCATGGGAGAGGTTGAAAAAAGAGATGACGGTTAGGGGAAATAATATGGGATGTATAAAAGAGAATATGAACGGCATGAAATTAAAGTTATCATCGGATACATTGGAAGGTCATTCAATGTGGGAAAAATTTATTACATGAAAGTATGTCTTAGATTTGGATGTACTAAGAGAGTGATCTTATGGGATGTGGAAAAGGCCTCATGGACACATTCAGGAGCTCCAATATCACTCAATATGGGTCATAGGATGAGGGGATATAAATTTCTTGAATCAAAACTAGGCTGGTTTAACACTTGTATTCTTAGGGTGTTTAACTCAAAATATTTCCTTAAACCAAGCTAACAAATACCTGACATTCATTCAAGATATTCTGAGTTTGTAGTAGCATGATGTGTTCAACAATATTATTCTGAATGACATGGAGGATAGTATTGTGTTCATGAGTTCTATGTCGGGTTTATTTTTTATCAAATCATACCGCTCACTAAGACATGGTTCCTTCGCCGGGGATGAGTGGGGGTATTCTATCCTACCATGATATCCATTTAAATTTTAGGTTCCTGGTTTTGTACATCAAATCTCATGAAATATATATAGAAAAAGAGGTCAATCATAAAGGTATTATCCCCACCTTTAAATTCCTATATCATAGAATTCCAAAGGAAGAAACATTCATCCAATTATTTTATCAAGGGAAGTGGGAAGACGTAGTGTGAAAGAAAATAACATATTTCTTTGGGTTATTCCCTTAGAATGATATGATTGATGAATTTCTACAAATTTAGTTTCTTAGAGTTGGGAATAATAAATATTAATAGAAGGAGAGGGTACTTATTTTAGTAGTGGTATATTGGAAAATTTGGTGTGAAAGGCATAAGAATCACTCTGAGGGAATACTCAGTTCATGAATGGATTTTATGGAATGATAATGTAATATGGTATTTTATCTTTTGATTCTTTTGAAAAAAATGGGATAAATCTTCTTCATTGAGAAAATTTATCACTAGTAGTCTTTCATATTTCTTGACTCAGGGTTTGGATCTACAGGGTAGATGGGTTAACTGGTTTCCTCCAATTAATGTTCTGAATATTAAGATGAATTATTTATGTAAAAATGGTCTCATTTATGGAGTTTTGTGGTATTTGATAATAGGGTCATGGGTTTTATTACTTTTACCATTTCTTACAGTCATAGTGATTCCCTTCTAGAGAAATCCAGTGCGTTTCATCGTGGTATTAATCTCTGCCTAGGTAGGAACCTGATCCTATATTTAGTGGAAGTGGATTCATTGATCATTCATAAATACCTTCAAAATCATAATTATATTCCATGGAATATCATTTACCAAATTCAAACATTTAATCTCATTTACAATGACCAGGTGGAGGTGATTTACACTTGGTGTGAAGGTAATGAGGATGTGGATTTTCTTTCTTATAATAGTCCTCAAGATGTGCAATTTACTTGGATTTTTAGCTTTTTATCCCATACCTCTCGAGTGTTTGGACATTGTTAGAGATGATTCCATTGTTTTTCATTATTTCCAGCTTCCTTGACTTTGTATTCATTTTTTGTTTTTGATAACAAAATTCCTACTTTTGATGATGAAATAAAATAAAACATGATACCCACTAAAGGATATATCCTGTTATATTATATGGAATGGATCATTATTTTTTTGAGATATCTTATAGGTTAAAAAAATAAAATAATATATTGGTGTATCAAGTTGAGGAATGTTCACTAAGATAAGCATGAGTATATAAATTTATATTTTATATAAATTAATCATTTTAATTTGGACTCATGGTTATTAGATATTGGGTGTATATCACACATTTATACTAATAAGAACAAAACTAGAAATATTATATAATTGATGAAAGGATATGTAAACCTTTGATTTGGAATTCGGGAAAGATTTATTTCACTAGTGGTTAACACTTATTATTTAATTCTACCCAATGGATTAGTTTCAGAATTCAAAAGTAGTTACTGTGGTCAAATCATAAATCTAAATTTTATTTACATTTGTTATTTTGATAAGAAGGAATTTTCAATCATTATTGATAACATGTGTTGTTATATATATATAATTGAAATTATGTATTTAATTAGGAATATGGTTAATTGTTTATATATTATTGATATAGATAATCCATTCTATAACATTCAATATAAGAAAGTCACGGTTTATTCTGAAACCAGTTATCTTTGTTATTGTTTTATTTGGAATATAAATGAGAATTACACAAAAATACTCTATAGAGATGGATTATTTGACTCATTATATTATTAGTCATTTAGAAATTAATGATATTAATAAAAATTATCGAGGAACATTTTAAGGGAAAAGTGAAAGTGCTAGTGGACTGTTGTATCTTATAAAAAGTGATGTATTAAGACTAATGAGTACTTATAAAAGTAGTATACATAGGAACTTCTTAACCTTTACAAAAAACTTCAGTTGGTGTGGGTATATATTTCTTATTAGAAACAAGTTTTAATCATTTTAAAAGATGAATTATTTAAAAAATTAAGTTTAGAATACACTAGAAAAAAGTACGAATATTATTAGATCAGATTATGGTGTCGAATACTTGATCATCTAAATAATCATATGATATATTATGGAATTGTTTCAAAAATCACTTCTCATGGAAAACTATAATTAAATGTAACATCAAAAAGAAGGAATTATACATTTATTTATACATGGTTAAGTTAATTATTATTTAGTGTGTGATGGGTTGATTATAGTTGGTCTATCAAAACAAAAATTGAAAATCCCCTGTGAATAATTATTGGGAGTTGAACATAGATTTTTCATCAAGGATATTTATAAATACTCACTATTTATCCCCATTATTTTTCTTTTTAAATAGTGGTTATAGATAACCATGTAAAACAATTTGAAAAAAAATAAAAATCAAAACATAAAAAATAATGAAAGGTTAGTGGGAAAGGTGTTATCTCCTTGGTTTAGCCATTTAATATTAAATTATCTAAAAATTCGTTTAAATTTCATTTAAAAACCCAATTAATAACAATCATAAGTGTCTTCCCCTAATAAAATTTTGAAACTTTATATGATTTGGATTACTCCTTAACATAATAAACTAGTGTAACATTAGAAAACCACATATGGGGGGGGGGTGAATGAGGGGTTTTCCCAATTTAAATAATCTAATTTGTTACAAATCCATTTTACTTTAGATCTTATTTTTTTATTCAATAGAACAATATTCTAACATTAATTATGTTTTCTTTAATGAATTCATCAACATCTAATGTCATGCACATTTACAAAAAGTAAAATATATTGGGACATAGGGGTATTACTTGGTTCTCCTGCACTGGGATATATTTAAGAAGCATAGACTCAACATTATATTAATGTATCAACATCAATAATAACTCACTATTTTAGTGGATAAAATGTTTTGGTGAAGTCACTCCGCACCAAGGTTTATTTAATGTACTGGTTTAGGTGATGTCACTCCAAACCAAGAATCACTTCTTATTGAATGGTTTAGGGAAAAATCCACTTCATACTATTGGTCACTCCCTTCTCTAACATCATGTATTTATCTATAATTTATGAGTTTATATACTTGTACGTCTATTATTATTTTATTGAAATGATGGATACTCCATGTTTACTAGTTATAACATTATCATAATTCCTTACATAATTCTAAAAGATATACCACATTATTCTATTAATTATATAACTAGATATAATAAAAATCCATGTGAGAAGTTTTAAATAGTTGATCTTCAAGAAAACCTCACACATAAAAAAATAATATTCCCCATATTTAATAATTCCACCATCGGAATTATCTATAATGTATTCCGCCTTTACTTACATTAATAATCCAAATGTACAAATTCTATTCCACCAAATTTATCATAAATAATTTATCAATCTGAATCAACACAATCCATTTTATTTATATTATTTATAAATCCCTTTTTATTGTCTTCTATATTCTTCTTTCTTCTATTTTATAAAAAATTGTTCACATCCTCCCTAATATTGTCATTATTTCCCCTATCCTATTAACAAATTTTTACTTATTTTTATTCGAGTTACCACTCTTTATTTTAAGTAAAAATATTTGAGTTTCAAATTAAAAAAAGAATAAAATAACTACATTGAACTTACTCTCTATTAAATCCAACCATATAATCATATTCTAGTAGATCACCAAAATAAAACTTCATTTAGACAGTTGAAGTTCATTCCATGACTACCAAAAATAGTTTCCAAGATGCCAATAGATTATTTCTATCCAAATTCTACATAATAAAATAATCATGGTGGTATAACATACATCATGGTGTGAAAAAATTGTTCATTATCTAGTTAATCATGAGATGTTAATTATATCATTTTGTGACATAGAGATTCACAACATGTCCTTTATTATCATTGCATGATAGCCTGAACCTAAACATTCATGACCTAACAACCATGAAATAATTCCATTAATTGTGGTGTGAATAATTTATCATGGAGTTATTAATTACTTGATAATATTAAACTCTATAATAGTTATAGCATGTCTCACTTCACGGGCATGGGAGTTACCAAATAAAAAAACCACTAAAACTTGTCAATATCTCTTTACAGGGTGACTAACATATCACAATTTGACAGGAGTTAATAAAATATTTTAAAAGTATGAAACCTAATATTTCACCTCTTCAAGCCCAGTTACACTTATTTATTATCCAAATTGACCTTATATATCATTAATTTATGAAATGATCATTATCCTTACTAGTTAAGAATATCGATTTTATTTTATGGTTGATAATGTAAATCATAATCCATGAGTATATCAATGAATATTTTTTAGGAACATTCCATTTTAATATTTTATATACTTTACTATGTGGATGGTCTTTATATGGTGTGAACATATTTTCTCTTGAAAATATAAAAGGATAAATCATTACATATAAAATGTGGGTATCAATATATTTTTCAAATTATATACAAACTCTAATTATAGTGGGATACTTGTGTTCATGTTATGATTCATTCTTATAATTTCTAGAAATTTTAATGTGCTTCATTATCTAGAAATAATTATCCAAAAACCTCCAAATCCTTAATAAATTTCTTATATCAAATTATTAACTTACACTTATCCATTCCAAAACATATTCCATACTTCTAAATCTTTACTTTTGAAGGAAATAATCATTCACATAACTTTTAAAAACACACAACCTTAACATATCATCTATAATAACTCATTACTCATGGTTATTTACCCTTTAGTGGCTGTCAACACCTTCAAGGATTATCATACATCATACTTCAGTGATTTTCAATGAATCCAACATATAAAATCTTGGTTATAACATTCTCCCCCCTTTAATTTTATTAATAATACATCCATAAAATTCATAAATCATGAACCATCTACAAATTTAGATAATATATCTTCTTTTATCTTTAAATACAAGAACCTTTAAAAATATATATTTTATGGACTTGTTTCCTCCCATTTTTTTTAAAAAAATGAAAGGGTTTATTCTTCACCAAATACTTCATTTATTTATCTTTAAATTCTTTACTACCACGTTTTCAATAATCTTCTTCAATATTTTTATCAAATTTATATATCCTTAAAAGCATTAGGCACATTCAATACCATGCTTAATGTAACAAAAAATTTAATTTCTTTTAATTATTATTCATTATAACTTAAATTTAAACACACTATCACTGTTAGAAATATTCTACTAAAGGTATTCTATTGATTAAAGTTACCACTTCACAATGAGTCATGAAAAAATCCTCTAAGGCTACTTAGTTAGAACTTAGTGTAGAAAAAAAATAGTGTACATTAAAAACATAAATGATTTCCATCCATATCACTAACTTCCATAAGCTTAAGAAACAAGATTAAAAAAATTTACCGTAATAATAAGATTTTTTATATTTAAATCACACATTCAAAAATATATACAAGTATATGTAATAAAGCATAAAATTTCATGATTTATACAATGAACTTAAAAAATTTATAATAATTTTGTTATTAACTTGTTATATCACTTTATATCCATGTTCTTCCATGCTTTATATGACAACTCTATTTTTAAATGTGGATAATTAACCTTTTAGTGTTCTTCACAAACTCCTCAATGTTTTTTCAATTTTTAACGACAAATATTGTGATATTCTTTGGTATGAGGACATTGGTTTTTTGTAATAATAATTTCTTCTTAATAGATTTTCTTATCATGGAACAAAATCAGATGATATCAAATTGTTAGTTTCTAAAAAATAAATGAAATATCCCCCATGTATATAGATTCCACAACATCAAGTTATTCATCTTTTTCTTCAAGTAATTACCCAAATAAATAATAGACTAATGCCAAAATTTTAATTCCCAAATTGTCCTAATACCATTTTAAAAACTCATATATAATATTTACAGCATTTTCACTCCAAATTAGGTTTAATAACACTTTTAATTTATCATATAAACCTATATAACCATATCAAACATTGAATATTCATGATGGTTTCTTTATATCATTTTTTGAACATGTTTTCTTTGACACAATTGGAATTTTTTCATCATTACATGTATCTACAGATTTACTGATATTCTTCTTTGAATCCCTCTTATGCATATTTTTATCTTAGGTTTTACTTTAACTTAAATATTATCTAATTCTATCACCCCTTATTTTATTTCATCCACTAAATACAATCAGTAAATATCAATGCATTCATATATTTAAAATGAATACACACCATGGGGATCATATATCCCCTTTAGTCTTACATTAATCCTACTATCAGATATAAAAATTAAGTATTATGGGAGAGGTATAACTATGAAATCCAAAGTCTTGAATAATGGTTGGTCTAGTTGAACCATGTTATTTATTTCATCTTTATGGAAATAATTATTAAATATATTTCATTCATTGAAACCACTAATGAAATACCCCTCTTTAGTTTTGTCTTTCCCACTCTTCTTTTCCTTTGAATTCATGTACATACATTATATGGAAGTATTTCTTATTATTCAACTTTCATGAGGATTATTCCTTTTCAAAACATGAAATATTATTCAAGTACTTTCTAACTCTTCATGTTATTTCATTTTCACATTTTTAAAATGTTTTATTTCTCTTGACATATTATTTTTTTGGCATGTGAAAATATTACTATTTTTTTTAGTTTTTTACAATTTCTTATTTTCTATATATGAAGGCTATTACAAAATTAAAATCATTTATTCTTGACACAAATCCCTTTTATAGTTCATATTTTCTAAATTTAAGAAAATTAATTTTCTCTTTAATATATTATATTTTATTTCCTTATTAGATTGATTTATATTGGTCATTAGATTAGTGGTATTCAAAATCATTCATTATATTTTTCTAAATTTTTTGATACAAAGTAATATGTAAATTGTAGTAAAATTAACTACATAATCTTTTGTAATGACCATAGTTTCTTTTTCTCATTCATTAATTCCCACCCATAAATTCCATTATCAACTTATTCATCAAATGAACTTACTTCTTTATAACAAAAAAATGTACCTCAAAAGGTGTAGATTGAATTCATTTTCTTGTGCATAACCTTTCTTCCATATTTGTAACTATTTTTCAATATTATAACACTAAAGTTAGAAGAATGATAATCAACACTATAAGAGTTATACCTTCTCCCTTGTGGTATAGATGAATTTGAGATTCAGTTAATTTAACAATTTGAAATCTTCTCAATAAAATATTCACAAAAACAAACTATATAACCAGGGATCCCATAATAAAAGAACATATTTTTTATATTTCCCTCTTTAGATCCATTGATTTGATTATACCACTTTCATCACTTTTTGACATTCTTTACATGATTTATCTTTGTAAAATCATCTTATCCCCCTTTTAATTCGATATATTTTTTTGATTTATTTTGATGATGGTGTACCAACCCAAAAAATATTGTACTTTATCTAGTCCCTTTCATCAAAAAATATTGTACTTTATCTTTATATTTACGTTTTAGTATCTCCACTTGATCTTAATTTTCTTATTTTAAATATATAAAACAACATTAAAGTTAATTAATCTTTTCCTATTTTCATATAACATAACTTCCATGACTACTGTGATTGATTTAATGCTACTTCCCCTATTTTCAATTTTTATTCAAGAATATTGTTTGAGAATTTATATTCAGTACTATTATTCCTATCCATTTGATGATCAAGAATATATATTCCTTGAGCTTCTTTCTCAACAACAACCTTATAGATCCTTGATATAGCATCATCAAATTATTTTAATAGTTCCTCCAAAGAATAATTCTTTTTCAAAAGATCTTACTCACTTCCATTCAATTAAACTTTGGAAAACTATTATTCATCAGTACTGTCATAATAAATATGTGACCCATCATATAATCAACATTGTTATGGTGTAAAAAATCCATTACAACTCAATTTTTTGGTGCATACAAATTTTAGGTGAAGTATCTCTTCACCATGGATTACTTATTTTGAATATTTATGTAAACCCACTCCTCACCAAGGATCGCTACCTATTAAATGGTTTAGGTAATAACTTAGTTACTTCCAATATCCAATCTATTCTTTTACTTCTTTCTCTACTCTAGAAGATATAATTTTATATACTTGTAGTTATTTCCTTAGTTTATTAACACGATGTCTACTCCAATTTTAGTAGTCATAATTTCTATCATAATTCATGATGTGATTCTTAAATGCATAGATTACATGACTCACAATTCCAAATTTATATATAATTCACTCCTTGTGAGAAAATTTGAGTCTTTAATCATTTAAAAAACTTACCAAAGTAGAAAAAATATTCTTAAATTGAATAATTTTAGTAGAGTAATTATCTTCAATGCATATATCCTTTCATTATTTTAGTAATATAGATATATCATTGATATCCCTCTAAATTGATCTTTAATATTTTCTCAATTTCAAACAATACAATCTTATTAATTCAAATACTCAATAAATCCCTTATTTTCGGCTTCTTTATTATTTCTTCTACATTAAATTATCATATAGTTCATTTCATTTCTAATCTATTAACTATTTATATTCTTATATGAAGAAATTGTTATTCATTGGATTATATCTACTCCTACTATTTTAAGTGAGGATATTTGAATTTCAAACGAAAATCCCAAGTAAATAACTACCTTGAACTTCCTATTTTTAAAATCTAACCATCAATTCATATTTTTGTAGATATCAACCTTCTAAATTCATGTATTCAGTTGAAGTTCATTACATATATGTTGAATAAGTTTTAAAAATTATTATATATTAATTCTATTTTAATTCACTATACTACATATGTCATGATGTGGTAACATACATTATGTAATAAATGATCATTTTATTCTCCAGTTACTCTTCAACTATCAATTGTATCATGACGTGATTAAGATATTTACAAAATGACCTTGATTTTAATTTCAAGATAAATAATATCATAGAATTTATATCCTAAACATCATGAAATAGTTCCTTCAATCATGAATTGACCACTGTATTGTAATGTGATTAATTACGAGATGTTATCTAATTTCATACCCATTGCAGCATGACTCAATTACATATTGTCGGAGTTAACAACTGAATCCTTTCAATGTATCTTCATGATTTAATTGAAATGTAACAACATTACATGAGTTCATTAAATATTTATAAAGTAATAAAACTTACATGACACCTATTATAACCTAGATACTCTTAAACAAGCTCTAGGTGACCCATACATATCATTCATTCATGGTGTGACTATTTTTCCCAAGGTGTGATCATTATTAATCATATTTCATGACTAATTATGCATATAATAATCCATGCGTATCTCAGAGAATCTTGTTTTGGACTTTTCTATTTTTATATTTTATGTACATTACAACATGACTAGTCATTCATTGATGTGAATAACTTTTTACTCAAAACATTAATGCATAAATCCTTATTTATAAAGGGTATATATCCATTTATTTTACTATTTTTCTATGAACTCTAATCATTGAATTATTTTTTTTCACACCATATTTTATTTCTATAACTTTTTTAGCTTCCAATGTACTTCATATTCTAACTATTATTTTCAAAACATTATTACTTCTAGAATAAATTATGTATACTGAATCATCAGAATTTACCTCAATAATTTCTAATAATATTATTGATATACAATTATTTACTTCCAATGGAACACCATATCCAAACTTCAAGTAAAAAATTAAATTCACATAACTTCCATAATAACTCATGACTTATTGTTATTTAAAATTCAATAATTTTCAACACATTCTATGGTTTTCATTCATAATACTTAATAAATTTTCAACAAATACAATATACAACCTCTTATTTGTAACATATACACACCTACAATGTTGTGTAAAATGATAACACATAATTACCAGGGCTTGGCACCATCCCTCAACCAATCGCATAACACATTTCTCATCAATTAACTCAATCTATTCCATAATATATAAGATGTGATATTTTAAGTTTGGAGAAAAGTTTTTATAGGGAATAAAATAAAACCGAGCGAATATATATGAATGTGGATACATACCACTCCAACCAACCACTCACCCCATAATTCATAAAAAAATGGAAGAAAAATTGAGAAAATGAGTGAATGTATTTGAGGGTACCTTGAACCTATGATGGGGATCAAATCTAAGGTTAGTTATCTACTAACATGGTTCCATTATATCATAGTTTGGGAAATCATGAATAATAAAAAATAACACTACTACTACATTTTAAAGCATAAAAGGAAAATATAGAATAAATATCCTAAAAAATCCATCAATGGGGAATAGAATGGGAATCTTTAAAATGTTGTTTTAATTCTTCATATATTCCACTAGATAGAACTCTATAAAATATTCACTAAATACTCAGATGATTCCATGTGTAATGGTTGCTAATATAATCTTTCCATTTGTATATATTCAATATTCTTCTAATTTCGAAGAAATTAACCAAGATTCTATAATCAATTACAGTTTTGTTGTGCACTTGTATATTGATGCATGACACAAGGGGTGAGATTTTGTATTTTTCATGATTTAGCTAGACAATAATGACAAGAGTATTATTTTTTATTGGAATTGTAAGAATAGTTCCCATATGCACTTAACACAATCCAATGGACCAAGTTTCTCCTTCCAAAATCTCTAAATATGTTTTAGGGTACTCTTGAATACCTTAATAATTATTTGGGATTGTTTTTAAGGCTTCACGATGGGGGGTTTTGTATCTTTTACAATACATTTTATCAGATTACAATGGTTTTATATTCCAAGTTGAACCAAATAATAATTTTTTATGATTTAATCTAATCATAGGTTATGAGAAGTGTTTCTTCAATTACTCATGCTTGTCATAGAAAACAGGGGGTGCTATCATAGGGAATGCAATTGTGGGAAATTGGGATCAATGGATCCCATATCATTGGAAGTGATTAAATACATGTCCATTATTTACAGTTTTAAAAAACATAACCTTGAAAAATACTAGGGATATGTTAAGATTATAGGATATGATCCTATTCATGGTTTTCAACTTGCAAATTTCATATGATATGACTTATCTTCCCCAACTTGATTCTTAGTTATGGTCAACCCTATGATGGATCATGGAAGTAGAGTTCAATGAGTCTTACCTCAAAACTTATTCGTATATGATATCTTACAATTATAAAATAATCTAACATGTTATATTCTCTCTATATCATTTTTATGTAACACCACACCCATGTCGGTATTCTAATCTTTAACTTTAGATGTGGGGATAATCTTACATGGGTGTGGGGGTTATTCTAATATGAGGTTATAACCCATGTTTCTACACCACTATATCACTTGTTCCATGTTATTATTCATCATAGGGTGGTTTTTCTATGCCACATTCTATGAAATACTTATTTCCTAAACAATTATGAGTCACATATATCAATTTTCCCAGGTTATAAAATTTGAAATTCAATATCCTTTTTTATTTTATTTAATTAATGGATCCTAATATCTATAGAATCACCTAAAAAATTAAAAAACAAAAAATAAAAATTCATATTGGAATTTAAATTCAAAAAACTAAAATAAAAAAAATAAAAAAACATTATTAATTTGATTTATCATTTAATACCAAATATTTTGAAAATTTATAAAATCTGATAAATTCCTTAAAGCTTTTAAAATAAGGGGAAGTATTTGAAGTGACAATTAAATAAAATTATTTTATCAGTGGGAATTTGTTATATCATTCTCGGGATATGCTATGTAATTTATTTATTTCATACTATACCACATTACATCTAGAGAATACATAAATATATCATACGAGATATAGATTGGGATGAGTCCCAATTTATATTTTATGATTATTTAGGGGTTTACATTTAAATTATGATGTTTATATTATGTAAAAATTAGTCCTAAATATGATAAATACCTTTTTATTAGTTATCCCAAGATAATTATGGGATGTTATTTTAATAATCCTACTGTACATAAAGTGTTTTTAGATAGATTTGATATATTTTGTGGGATGAATATAACGACCCATACTTTATATACATTTTTAATACTTAAAAATTTATGTACACTTATTACAACATATAACGAAACCATGAAAGGACCATATAGGTATAGTGTCTTTAGAAACTGGGAATCATAAACAACTGGTTCATAAATCATCTACGTTATCTCCCATTTATTTCATCATATCTAGAGTCCCTTAATGGAATATCCTAATTAATAATCTTATTCCTGACCTGGGGAAAGAAAACATTAAAAAGGGTGAGCTCAAATGCTCAGTAATGGAAAACAAAAGAAATATCAATCACATCATATTCATAAGAACATATCATTTTGGAAATATTAACCTGCAAAAGAGATCATAATTTCATAACATGGGATTAATCATAGCAGTGAAATTAAATCCCAATAATCATAACATAAAACATGAAACTTTGTGGCATACACACATAATCATAGTGAATCATTTCTTAGTAGTCAAGACTCATTTCCAAGACTATCTTAGCGGACGAAGTCCATTTCTGAACCGAGTTCACTCCTCGTTTCAGTCCTATTTCACTAAACTGGATTAACCTTACATTCTAGCCATGTCTATCTCATGAGATATAAATCATTACCCAATGCATTGGAGGGAGATATAGGTCCCACCCATCTCATAATGATACCATTCTTATATGTTCCACAAAATCATAAATCATACATCATTGCATAACCCATGTAATAAAAATGGGATTCTTAAACATCATGACATCATAAAACAATTCATATAAGATAAAGGAATTCATAAAAATAATTCCATAACAACATAATAAAATCAATATAATAATAGGGATAGAAACAAAACCTTATATCATCTGAGATGGAAAATAATTTTGATAAAACACTAGAACTCCATTCTTGAGGAAAATATCCTTTCTACTTCAATTTTTTTTCCTTTCTTAACATGTCATACAATTTTAAACTAAAAGAAGTTGATTAAAAATAAACTTAAAAACTTTTAAAGGAAGATTCTTCGAAATAATTTTTTAAAAATCCATTCATCCCGTATAAGTTAAAATAAACATTCTTCTCGTACTTTTGTCGGAAAAGTGAAAAAGTACCTCGTATGAAAAATGACAAAAAATTCATTTCATATCTTTTCCTAAATACTCACCTAAGGGTAAAATTGGAGTTAAAAAATTGTAGGTGGATGGAAATAATATTACATATTGAGGAAACATTGATGTGGATGATAAAATACACCCCAGTAAATACCAAAGTATAAACAATCTCAGATAAAAATGAGATTGTGATATTTTCCCTTACCTTAGGTCTGATTTTCTTCGTAAGTGTCCGAACCTCCTGTATAATGATTTAAATAATGTCATTTAATTATTCCAGAATCATGCATATTTTTATGATATCATATATGGTCATATTCTTAGCTTCTTATTAGTAATACTTCATTTCTACTTATTATTAAGGTGTTTATTACTTTTTGTTCTTATGCGTGTTTTGTCGAATAAATTCTTATTCTTCATTTTAGATTTTAGATACCTCATTTCCAAAATGGTATTAGTGTAATATATATCATATTCATTCATTAAATTAATTTATATAATCATTATGCAATGAAGATCATGTAGAACTATTCGCATCACATCGTGAAGATGGTATTCCGTACGTACGCACGAGCGATGATATCGTTCCCATGATCGTGGAATTGTATTGGATTGTATGTATACTATTTCAGAATCAATATAACTTTAAATTAATCATATATATTTTTTATTTACACCATTATACCCATCCAAGTAAGGTGGTGGTGGAAAATAGTTTACACCACTGCGTGGAGACGGTATTCCGTACGTATGCACGCGCGGTGATTTCATTTTTTGTAGGATGGATTGAAGGTGAAATAAGTTTGTTTCATATTTATAATAACATATATGTATATTAGTGATAATTATGCTATTAATTCATAATTAAACATCTAAATAAGAAGAAGTTTTAGAAGAAAGAAATTGGAAATGATCGGTAATGGATATTACCTCTTCTTTGACGCTTCTCTTCTTAAACTCCTCTTAGGGAACTAGGGTTGGTCTTTTAAGAAGAACAGGACCTCTAGGATGTTTCTAGGGAAGCAGAGAAAAGAATTTGGTAGGGTTTGGCCGAGCTTGATGGCTCAAATATGTGTGAGGAGGAGAGGGAGGAGGTGCCCTTTTATAAGGGAGGAGTGGTACACCTTTGGAAAAACTAAAAATATTATTTTATTATAAAGTCCTATTCGGTTTTTAAAAGCTCAAAATTGATTTATTTTGAAGATAATGTGGGGATGGGTCTAAATACTCTCATCCAATAGAATTTGGACAAGTTTAGGTTACTATTTTAACCTTATCATTTAGATTTATCTTTAAGTTAAATAATTTTACTTTTACAGTGTCTTCTTGTTTTCTTACACTATAAGGTTAATAAACTTACTATAACAAGAAAAACGAATCCCAAGTTGTTTATTAGTAATATATATAACCTTATATAAGTCATTTGGCCGAACATTAGATTTTTAAAAATAAAATAACAATTAATAATATAATATATTTTTTAAAAACTATTTTATGTCAATTTTGACACTATTTGGTAATTGATTTTTGTGAAAATCATAACAGATATATTAGTTAGAAAAAAGTTAATTAAATCAATAATAACATGTCATATTAACATATAAAAGTATTTTAATTCATAAAAAGTCTCAAATTAGATCTATTTGGGTATTTATAACATCAATTATGTCAATATTTCATTAATAATATAATTACTGAATCCTCATTGTGTCATAAATAAATTAAATTATTTAAACTCTAAAAATTACAAATAAAATACCATTATGTAGGAAATTATTTTATCTTTATAATGAATACTTATAGTCGAGTTTATCTTATGTATGACCCTATATTAAAAATGATTTAGTAATTATACTTTGATTTTAACTATTTTAACCCTTCTTTAAATAAATTAATAATAAATGTCCTAATCTAATCCAAGTGGTCCTAAATGGTCATATTTTATTCCTAAGGTTGTTTTTGGTTGAATTAAACTTATCCAATAGAATTAGGACATGTGTTAGGGTAATAATAATATCATTTTTACCCTTAATTACCCTATTTACTTATAACCGTGGTAAAAAAAAGTAAAAAGTTACTATTCACCAAAAATTATTTTCATCTCATTGAACCACATTTTAGTCCTTGATATTAACAGTTTGTCTCGGATTTTTTAAATTCCACTCACAGAAGCGGCAAAATTAAGTTTTATGTGAATTTGGAAATTCTCCTAGGAGATGGGTAAAAGACGGTGAAAAGTTCAATAAATTTTTTATATATCTAAAATTATTATAAAATGACTCCAATGAATTGCATTGAACTTATATAGGTATTATGTATCAATTTTAACCTAAAATAAATTTAAATAAAATAAAGAATTATTTAAATAAAAAGTCAGTTTTTAAATACTAACCCAGTGTTTTCACTATTCATCAAAAATTGAAAGTTTTCAGAAAAATACCAAAATTTCACCCTAGGATAATTTCAATATTCCGAATCCAAAAATGAAGTCCATTTTGAAAGATGAAATTTACAAAATTCCAAAATGTGGGTATTACTATTCATAACGGCTAGTTTTAATAATATTTTAATAGCAAATTGTTGTTTAGTGAAACTCGGTATTGCGTACGACACAAGCTATCAAGGAAGGTTGCGATTGCATGTAAAGAAAGCCAAGATAGTGTTGTGTGTAGTGAATGATTCCTTTGATGATTTATATAACATAAAAACAAAATATTTCTCATTAAAGTCTCGGGTGTTACATTCTACCCCCCTTAAAATGAATTTTTCCCTCAAAATTCCTCACTTTGTAACAAACAGATTAGGATAACTCTCCCTCATCATATCCTCCAGCTCCCTTGTAGCTTCTTCTAATTGGTGGTTCCTCCATAAAACTTTCACCAAGCGAGTGGTCTTATTCTGTAGGACTTTTTCGCTACGATCCAAAATCTCTATCTATTGTTCTTCATAAGAAAGATCTTGCTCCAGCGGTACAACTTCTGAGCTGAGTACATGTAAAGGATCAGGTATGTACTTTCTCAGGAGAGATACATGGAACACATCATGAACTTGAAATAGATTCGGTGGAAGCGCCAATTTGTAAGCTACCTTCCCAACACGATCCAGAATTTCAAAAGGACCGATATATCTAGGGCTCAACATTCCCTTCTTTCCAAATCTCATGACCCTCTTCCAAGGAGATATTCATAAGAACACTTTATCAACCACTTCAAACTATAGGTCTTTTCTTCGGTTGTCGGCATAACTTTTTTGTCGACTCTGAGCAACTCTAATGTGTTGTTGAATAGATCTGACCTTTTCGGCCTTCTCATCAACAAGATCAGGTCCTAATAGCTTTCTTTCCCCAACTTCATCCCAGAAAGTTGGAGTCCTTCATTTCTTTCCATAGAGAGCTTCATAAGGAGCCATATGAATACTGGAGTGAAATCTATTATTATAAGAAAATTCCACAAAAGGTAGTTGTTGATGCCAACCACCTTTGAAATCCATAGAGCAAGCTCTCAATATATCTTCTAGAATTTGAATTGTTCTCTTAGACTGACCATCTGTCTGAGGATGATAAGCAGTACTGACACTCAACTCTGTATCTAGAGTATGCTGAAGAATTCACCAGAACTTGGAGGTAAACCTCGGATCCCGGTCAGATATAATAGAAAGTGGTACTCCATGCAATCTTACCACTTCCTTCACATATATCCTGGCAAGCTGATCCTGAGAGAAATCCTCTCTAATAACAATGATGTGTGACAACTTTGTAAGATGTTCAACTATGACCTAGATATCATTATTGCCTTTGAATGTTTTAGGAAGTCTGGTGACAAAGTCCATAGTGATGTTTTCCCATTTCCATTATGGTACAGGTAATGGTTGTAACATCCCCTTAGACTTTTTTCTCTCAGCTTTAACTTGCTGACAAACCAAGCATCGAGAGACATATTCAGCAACATCTCCTTTTCTTCCATCCCACCATAAGTACTATTTCAGGTCCCTATACATCTTAGTGCTTCCAGGATGAATAGAGAATGAAGAACTATGAGCCTCATCCAGCAGCTCCTTCTTTAATTCTGGGATGGGAGGAACACAAACCCGATTCCTGAACTTTATTATCCCATCACAATCAAGGTTGAATTCAGGAACATTTCTCAACTTCTTTTGTAACTATACATCTTCTTTATGTGGCTCTTTAATCTTCACATGTATAGATGGTTGAACATTCATTTGAGAAAGATATGATTTTCCCATTCCATTATAATTCCAAAATCCATCCTTTGTAAATCCACAAATATTGGTTCTTTTGTGATCCTCATTATGGATAAACTAGCATGGTCTTGTCATCTTAATGCATCTTCCACCTTGTTTGCTTTCCCAGGGTGGTAATGAATTGAGCAGTCATAATCCTTAATCAGCTCCAACCATATTCTTTGGCGCTTATTCAACTCCTTTTGTGTGAAAATATATTTTAATCTTTTATGATCAGTATAAATATCACACCTTTCTCCATAAAGATAATGCCTCCAAATCTTTAATGCAAATATTACCACAAAAAACTCCAAATCATGAGTTGGGTAATTTTTCTCATGTATTTTCAACTTTCATGAGGCATATGCTATCACCATATCATTTTTCATGAGAACACACCCCAATCCCTTCTTGGATGCATCACTATAGATCACAAACCTTTCTCCACTACAAGGCAGTGTCAGTACAAGTGCACTGGATAACCTTCTTTTCAACTCCTTGAAATTCTATTCACATTCCTCCGTCCAAACAAACTTAACTCCTTTCTGAGTCAACATGGTGAGTGGATTAGATAATCATGAAAAATATTTCACAAAATGTCGATAATATCCAGCCAAACCAAGAAAACTTCAGATCTCGGTTACTGTTGTTGGTCTTGATCATCTTTCGATAACCTCTGTTTTTTTGGATCCATATATATCCCCTCTTTTGAGATTATGTGACCCATAAATGCATCTTTTTGAAGCCAAAATTCACACTTGGTAAATTTGGCATAAAGATTCTCCTTTCTCAGGGTCTTCAATATAATTATCAAGTGATCTTCATGTTCTTCCTTGCTCTTTGAATATACAAGAATATCGTCTATAAAGACTACCAAAAACTGATCAAGATAGTCTCTAAAGACTCTATTCATCAGATCCATGAAGATAGAAGGGGAATTAGTAAGACAAAATGGCATCACTATAAATTCATAGTGTCCATACCTTGTACGGAAATTCGTCTTTGGTATATCCTCCCTTTTGACCCTTAATTGATGATACCCTGAACGAAGATAAATCTTGGAAAAGTATTGAGCTCCGCGTAGCTGGTCAAATAAGTCATCAATGTGTGGGAGAGGATATTTTTTCTTGATAGTGATCTTGTTAAGTTCTTGATAATCAATGCAAAGTCTCATTGATCCATCTTTCTTCTTAACAAACAGAACATGTGCTCTCCAAGGTGATGCACAAGGGCGTATGAATCCCTTATCAAGATTCTCTTGGAATTTCTTCTTCAATTCTTGCAACTCAATTGAGGCCATTCTATAAGGTGTCTTTGAAATAGGTAAAGCACCCGGTATGAGTTCTATTGAAAACTCAACTTCACGATTTGGTGGAAGACCTGGAAATTCCTCTAGAAAGACATTATCAAACTCCCATAAAATGGGTATATTCTTAATTGTGAGTTTCTCTCCAATTATTTGAGATAAATAACCCTCATTTATTGGAATTAAGACCCGTAATATGGAATAAATTTCCACTGGAAGGTTATGTTCATCCTTGCATCGTTAGATGATCATAGATTGATCTGGAATATGAAATGTGACTTCCCTTCTTTGGAAATTGATATGAGATCCATATAGAGAAAGCCAATCCATGCCAAGAATCACATAAAATTCCACTATAGGAAGGATCACAAGATTTGCAGGAATCACTTTCCCACAAACTTCAATCGGAGAAGAATTATAAACTTTTGATGCGACTGTTGTGCCATTAGGGGTTGTCACAGCTAACTCAATATCTAATTGTTGAGGTAATACAGTGATACCCTTAGATAATTCTTCAGAAATAAAAGAGTGGGTGGATCCTGAATCAAATAAAACATTTTCTACTTTAGAGTGGATGGTAAGTGTACCTTTCACCACTTCATTATCGTACTCCACATTGCTGATAGAAATTTCATGTGACTTTCCTTTGTCTTTATCCTTAAGAGTTTTTTGACGTCGATCATCATCAACAACCCTTGGATTAGGGCATTGATTGCCATAATGCCCCATTTCCTTCCACTTGTAACATTAAAGTGTAGGAGGTGCACTCTATGTAGCCTTTTCTTTGTTCGCATCACTAGACATCTTCTTCCCATCGTTGTGGCATTCAAATGCCCGAGGACCTTCCTTTCCACATTTGAAACATTTACTTGTCCCTTTAAGAAAACTCCCTCCATGTTTCTTTCCACACTTTGATCATAAGGGAAAACTCATCTTCTTTTCAGTGTTCTCTTTAGATTTTCCTTTGAATTCCATTTTCCTCTTCTTATCAAACCCATATGACTGATGGGTTACTCCAATATCCATCTCAACCTTGAGAGCACATCGAACGATTTCCTCATAGCTATTGAAGTCCCTTATGTCTAACGCCCTTCGAAGACTTGGTTTTAAGCCACTAAAGAATCGATCGATCTTACCCTCAGGTTGGATAATATTCTCAGAAGCATACCTTGCAAGTCTTGTAACACTTCCTTTATAGGTACCAACAGATTCATCATCCTTTTGCTTTAGTTCAAGAAACTCCTTCTCCATCTTTGTTTGAAGAATACGAGGGAAGTACTTATTGAAAAATAAGTTCTTGAACTCGTCCCATTCCATGGACTCAATTTCATCTCTTTGCCTTGTATTCTTGATAAGATTACCCCATTGATCAGCTTCACCTTCCAAACGATGAACCACTAAGATGACTTTATCATGTTCAGAACATTGAAGAACTGAAAATATCTTTTCAGTAGTTCTGATACATTGTTCATCCACTAATGGATCAGTAGACCCGCTGAATGAGGGTGGACGATGCCGCATGAAGGATTAGACAGAATGTTGCTCCTTCCTTTGCTCGTTTGGAAGTCCTTCATGATTCATAGCTTGAGAAAGTTGTGTGAGGATGGCTACAAGATTTTGCATTCCACCTCCCATAATTTTTGGTTTCTCAGGGGCACAATCATTGCATTTCCCACCGCATTCCGCATTAACACGGTTCCTTCAGTTTTCAGCCATTGACTAAAACGAATAAGAATAGTGTGAGGAACACTAACTATAATAAAAAAACACATAATCAAGAATAAAATTTTATACTTAAGGTCTTATCATAGGTTGTTCAGGGCCATTTCTAAAACACTGAGATTGGGTTCTATGCTTAGACATATCCTCAGGTTTCTTACTAAGGCTTTCACATCCTAGTTTCCAAAGGTTGACTATACCTTTCCTCTGATATACTTTACATACATTTTTAATTCTTCAAAATTGAAGTACACTTATTACAAAATATAACAAAACCATGAAAGGACCATATAGGTATAGTGTGTTTTGAAACTGGGAAACATAAACAACTAGTTCATAAATAATCTACATTGTCTCCCATTTATTTCATCATATCTAGAGTCCCTTTTTGGTATATCCTACTTAAAAACCTTCTTCATGACCTGGGGAAAGAAAACATACAAAAGGGTGAGCTCAAATGCTCAGTAAGGGTAAAAAAAAGAAATATCAATCACATCATATTCATAAGAACATATCATTTTGGAAATCTTAACCTGGAAAAGAGATCATAATTTCATAACATGGGATAAATTATAGTAGTGAAATGTAATCCCAATAATCATAAATTAAAACATGAAACTTTGTGTAATACACACATAATCATAGAGAATCATTTCTTAGTAGTCAAGACTCATTGGCAATACTATCTTAGCGGACAAAGTCCATTTCTGAACCGAGTTCACTCCTCGTTTCAGTCCTGTTTCACTAAACCAGATTAACCTGCCATTCCATCCATGTCTATCTCATGAGATATAAATCATTACCCAATGAATTTGAGGGAGATATAGGTACCACCCATCTCATAATGATACCATTCTTATGTTTGCCACAAAATCATAAATCATACATCATTGCATAACCCATGTAATAAAAATGGGATTCTTAAACATCGTGACATCATAAAATAATTCATATAAGATAAAGGAATTCATAAAAATAATTCCATCACAACATAATCAAATCAATGTAATAATAGGGATAGAAACAGAACCCTATATTATCTTAGATGGAAAATAATTTTGATAAAACATTTGAACTCCATTCTTGAGGAAAATATCCTTTCTACTTTAAAAACATTTTCCTTTCTTAACATGTCATACAATTTTAAACTAAACTAAGTTGATTAAAAATAAACTTGGAAACTTGTAAAGGATTCTTCTTGGAAATAATGCTATAAAAATCCATTCATGCCGTAAAAGTTAAAAAAACACTCTTCTCATACTTTTTTCAGAAAAGTCAAAAAGTACCTCATACGAAAAATGACAAAATATTCATTTCATATATTTTAATAAAAACTCAACTAAGGGTAAAATTGGATTTAAAAAATTGTAGGTAGATGGAAATAATATTACATATTGAGGAAACATGGATTTGGATGATAAAATACACCCCAGTAAATACCAAATTATAAACAATCTCGGATAAAAATGAGATTGTGATATTTTCCATTACCTTAGGTCCGATTTGCTTCGTAAGTGTCCGAACCTCCTGTATAATGATTTAAATAATGTCATTGAATTATTCCAGAATCATACTTATTTTTATGATATCATATATGGTCATATTCTTAGCTTCTTATTAGTAATATTTCATTACTACTTGTTATTCGGGTGTTTATTACTTTTTGTTCTTATGCGTGTTTTGTCGAATAAATTCTTATTCTTATTTTTAGGTTATAGATACCTCATTTATAGAATGGTATTAGTGTAATATATATCATATAAATTAATTCAATTCATTTATATAATCATTATGCAATGAAGATCATGTAGAATGAGTCACATCACATCGTGGAGATGGTATTCTGTACGTACGCACGAGCAATGATATCGTTACCATGATCGTGGAATTGTATTGGAGTGTATGTATACTATTTCAGAATCAATATCACTTTACAGTAATCATATATAGTTATTATTTACACAATTATACCCATCCAAGTAAGGTGTTGGTGGAAAACAGATTACACCACGGTGTGGAGACGGTATTCCGTACGTACGCACACGCGGTGATTTCGTTCTCTGTAGGATGTATTGAAGGTGAAATAGGGTTGTTTAATATTTATAAAAACATATCAGTATACGAGTTATACTGATGTTATTACTTCATAATGAAACAACTAAAGAATAAGAAGTTGAAGAAGAAAGAAATTGGAAAGGATCGGTAATGGATATTACCTCTTCTTTGACGCGCCTCTTCTTAAACTCCTCTTAGGGCACTAGGGTTGGTCTTTGAAGAAGACTAGGACATCTAGGAGTTTTATAGGGAAGTGGAGAAGAGAATTTGGCAGGGTTTGGAAGAGCTTGATGGCTCAAAGTGGTGCAAGGAGGAGAGGGAGGAGGTGCCCTTTTATTAGGGAGGAGAGGGGCACCTTTGGAAAAACTAAAAATATTATTTTATTATAAAGTCATATTCGGTTTTAAATAGCTCCAAATTGATTTATTTTAAAGCTAAGGTGGGTATGGGTAGAAATAATATCATCCAATAGAATTTGGACAAGTTTAGGTTACTATTTTAACCTTATAATTTAGATTTAACTTTAAGTTAAATAATTTTACTTTTACCGTGTCTTCTTGTTTTCATACACTATAAGGTTAATAAACTTACTATAACAAGAAAAAAGAACCCCAAGTGGTTTATTATTAATATATATAACCTTATATAAGTCATTTGGCCGAACCTTATATTTTTAGTAATAAAATAAAAATTAATAATATAATATTTGTTTTAAAAAATATTTTATTTCAATTTTGACACTATTTGGTAATTGATTTTTGTGAAAATCATAACAGAAAGATTATTTCAAAAAAAGTTAATTAAATCAATAATAACATGTCATATTAACATAATAAATTATTTTAATTTATAAAAAGTCTCAAATTACATTTATTTGGGTATTGATAACATCAATTATGTCAATATTTCATTAATAATATAATTACTGCATCATCATTGTGTCATAAATAAATTTAATTATTTAAAGTCTAAAAATTAAAAATAAAATACCATTATGTATGAAATCTTTTTAGATTTCCAATTAATATTTATAGTCTAATTTATCTTATGTATAACCCTATATTAAAAATGATTTAGTTATTAAACTTTGATTTTAACTATTTTAACCCTTCTTTAAATAAATTAATAATAAATGTACTAATCTAATCCAAGTGGGTCTAAATGGTCATATTTTATTCCTAAAGTTGTTTTTTGTCGAATTACACTTATCCAATATAATTAGGACATGTGTTATGGTAACAATAATATCATTTTTACCCTTAATTACCCTATTTACTTTTAACCGTGGTAAAAAATAGTAAAAAGTCACTATTCACCAAAAATTATTTTCATCTCATTGAACCAAATTTTAGTCCTTGATATTTACCGTGTCTCTCAGATTTTCGAAATTCCACTCACAGAAGCGGTAAAATTATGTTATATGTGAATCTGGAAATTCTTCTAGGAGGTGGGTAAAAGACGGTGAAAAGTTCAATAAAATTTTTATATATCTAAAATTATTATAAAATGACTCCAATGAATTGCATTGAACTTATATAGGTATTATGAATCAATTTTGAACTAAAATAAATTTAATTAAAAAAAAATATTTATTTAAATAAAAAGTCGGTTTTTAAATAGTAACCCAGTGTTTTCACTATTCATCAAAAATTGAAAGTTTTTAGAAAAATACCAAAATTTCACCCTAGGCTAATTTCGATATTTCAAATCCAAAAATGAAGTCCATTTTGAAAGATGAAATTTTCAAAATTCCAAAAAGAGGGTATTACTATTCATACCGGCTAGTTTTAATAATATTTTAATAGCATATCGTTGTTTTGTGAAACTCGGTATTGCGTACGATGAAAGCTATCGAGGAAGGTCATGATTGCGTGTAAAGCAAGCCAAGATAGTGTTGTGTGTATTGAAATATTCCTTTGATGATTTATATAACATAAAAACAAAATATTTCTCATAAAAGTCTCGGGTGTTACAATGAAATATTTAAATAAGCATGTCAATGCGAAGGAAATTGACCTTGGATAGGTTAAGACGCAATAAAATGAAATTTTTACTAAGATGAAAAATTATTTAGTAACACAATAAGTTAGGGAAACATAAATAACTCTAGTTAAACAGGAACCTTAGTGGCCTTTCTTGATTCATTAAGAGATCAATATATATAGATTTCTTATAGGAAATTATGAATAAGTAATTTTTATAAATGATTAACCCACTACTTATCTAGTGTCTATTGATACTTTTCATTCAAAAAATGGTTATAGGACATGAAGTATGAGTTAGAATCTATATACACTAACAAATTTTATAATTTTGTTGATGCATCTAAAGGGGTGAGAACCATAGAGAGCTAATTTATTTTATATAATAAAATTAACATGGATGTTAGGGCGTCAGCTTATAAATATTTCATGGTGGAAATTATTTAAAAAAATCGAGGTATTGATTATAAATATACCTTTTAACCATTGTGATAATAAATTCTATTCATATATTAATTTCCATCGTAAATCATTAAAATAATGGGATATAAAATGAATTTTAAATATCATTTCCTTAACATGATTTTTTTTAGGATGTGTATATGAAATGAACTAAATTTTTTGAAGTTTCATATATAGTTAATAAGGTTTATAAGTTGAAATAATATATTTAAGGGTTGAGGAAATATTTTAAAAAATAGGATATCTAATTTTATTATACAATCAATGAGTTTGATTTCATAAAGAATATGGACAATTCTTGTATATAAAGGAGGTTTATTGAGAGTGTTGAAGTATTTTTAGTGTTGTACGTGGACTACATATTACTCATTGGAAATGATGTACTCACATTACAATTTGTAGGTACGTTTGGGAATGTGATTATCAGTTAAAGACATACATGAAGTGTCTTATATACCATATTGTAATATCTATAGAGATAGATCGAAGAGGTTACTTAGACTGAGTTAGAACACATATATTGGTAAAGTTATAAAATGGTTTTTCATGGAGAACTCCAAAACCAGTTCTATAGTATTTTTATATGATATGATAATTATAAATACTCATTTAAAATTTAAATAATTATAAAGTAGTAATTTGGATAATATTCCTTATGCATCTGCTATAGGATCTACCATGTATTTCATTTATGTACTCAATCTAATGTCACTTATGTATTGATTATAACAATTTGATACCAATATAATAATGGTGCGTATAAAGACCCAATACTTTCTTTATTTCATGATTTAATAAATAATTTATCAAAAATAAATTCCAAGGATCTAGTGGAATAATGTCTTTGTAGGATTAAACATACAAATACATCATCTTAATCACAAAAACATCATATTTATTTAAAACTCCACATAGTTCTTCTAACACTCAAATATGATAAAAATATAAAATATATCCGGGAGAGAAAACATGAGGGAAAAAGGGTTATAGAAATACTAGTAAGGTAATAAATATGGTCGTAAATCATAACATTATATTCAATTGAAAAAACCTAATATCATATATATAATGATTATGTGCTTGTAAACATGGTATAAGAAAATGAAAGCATTGGATCAAGGAGTCACGGAAAGGTGAAAAAAATATAGGACATGAAATCATATTCATAAGTCATGGGTCACTCTAAATATTATGACCATATATTTGAAAAAGTTACATGGTGGATTGGGTTCACTCCCCATTCCCATGAACTTGGATGAAAAAGTCTAATGGGAGATTGAGTTCACTCCCCCTTCCCATAAACTTAGTGGAATAATCCACATAGTGGATTATGTTCACTATCCATTCTTATAAGCATGGTGGAAAATACCCATTGTGGAGTGGGTTCACTCCATAATCCCTTAAACAAATATCATGATATATATAGATTTACCCCATGAATTATAGGGCTTTAAAATTCCAGACCCACCTATCACATAACATAGTATGCTTAGGATTACCGCTCATGCACCATACATGATATCCCATGATATGAAAGCATTAACCAATTTCATTTAAGGGATTTATAATTCTGATACCACCCGTCACATAATGTAAATCATATAAATTCATGCCACATGAAGAAAACAAACTATACACAAATCATAATCCTGATCAAATATTTGAGAAGGAAGTGGGCTTCACACGTCTGATTTCAAGGAATAATCAAAGGAAAATCATAAGGACTCCAAAGAGAAGAAGGAATTAAATCATTTTGAACACTTATAATTGAAAAAGAAACTTATTTCCTGAACATGGATTTCTAATTTAAGTAATTTATTTGAATGATCCACTGAAGAAATAATAAAAGTGAAATAATTGGGTGAAACCTAATCAAATAAGTAATGGATACTTTTTAAATAAGGGAAAAAGAATATAATTTTTCATAACACTAGAATTTCACAAATAGTGTTATATATAAAATAATTAGGGGTTTTATAGTTTATTCATAGTTTAAAGTCATTTTATTGGGTGATTCAATACATGAGTCAATAAATTGAAAATCTCCCTAAAACTGGGTTTACTTAAAAGTGGGAATTTTGAATGGTACTAAAAAATGTGTAGATAAAAAAATAAAAAGGATATATAATTAGAAATATATTTAAGGTAAATATTTTGTAAAATAAATAAGAAAAATGAGAATAATATAGAATAAAATGGATAAAAGAAAAGGGAATGTGTAACTAGCAAGTTCTAAAGGAGGTACAGAAGACCCCATGTTATGTTTTTAAAAATATTTTTTGATCCTCAAGTCATTAAAAAATTATTTTTTTTGGAAATATAATAATGTAATTTTTAATTTCACATGAGATAATAATTAATTAGGATTCTAACTAAAAAATATAGAACATTAGTGGGAAGGAAAATTATAGACAAGGAGGGGGAAACTGTTTCTTAAATGGAAAAGAATTATTCATAACATAGTTCCATTATTAAAAAAGATTAGAACTATTAAGTAAGGATTAATTGAATCAAAAAGTAATATACCATGATTTAAATATGGTATAACATATGAAATGAAATATTAAATTGAATAAAAACATTATAACTCAAGAAATCAAATTGAGTTATGAAATACCCTTACGACTTTAGTAATTTTTGAATCAGAAGTCATTAAAAGCTTGAAAATAATTGTTTATGTAAATATCATGAATTAAATCATGTATTATAATAAAATAAATTATTTGGTAGTATATACACTTTATAAATAATAAATTTGATAATAACCATTGAACACGTGACAAGCAGTGGAAATTAAGATGAAAGCTCTTACGACTTAAGAAATATTATAATAAATACCCCTTGAAAGAAAGAGTGAATTAAGTTGAAGTTCAAATACCATGAATAAAAATAATACTTGATATTAAAAATATAATTAATAGTATATAAATCATTAAAAATAAGTTATATTCTGAATATAAAAATCAACTTAAATAAGAATGTTTTCGGATGAACCCTTTTACCTTTGTCTGAAAGCGTTCTGAACTTGCACTTAACTTCATTAGAGACATAATATTTTCTTAGATATTTACATAGAACTGAACAAATTAAGATAAATTATGTATAATGAAGGATTAATTATGATTAAATTACTTCTAGGTGAGGATATTAGGTCATAGTTTCAATATAATTTTGAATGGGAGGTGTATGTTTGAAAGGGTTTAAGTGACCCCGTTTTATAAGATAACATGTTTTTAACTAAGTGATCTTATGTTTTATTAAATATATAAAATAAATAATATAACAAAATTTTATTTTTATGGATCTAAATTTAACCTCTATTTATACAATTCAATTTCAAAATTTTATAAAATTAACTTTTAAATTAAAAAAAGGTAATGTGTAAAAAAATAGTTTTAATAGAAAAATGCAATTTTGACCAAAATAAATTTCTTATTATTAAATATTATATACTACCAATAAAATGAGTTTTAATATATTTATTTATGATTTTATACATCTTATAAGTTTAATTATTAAAAATAATTTGTTTTAACTGATTCGATATAATTCCATGATATTAACAAAACATAAATTTTAAAATAATTCTTTCACAATTATCATGGTAATAAACATTAATATATATTTTATAACTAAAATTTAAATTGTAAATATTAAATAATATGAAAATTATTATCTAATATATAGAAATACATTTTTTCAATTAACTTTCCTTGTTCATGGAAATTAATTTTAATGTCAACGCATGTAATGTGTAAGAACTCATTTTTAAGAAAGGTGTATTTTTAAGCTTAAAGATTATGTATAGGAAACATTATCATTTTTATTGATTACAATTATATTTACAAGATTATTATTGTTAAAACAATATTTATGTGACATTAAAATAAATCCCAAAACATAATATCCCCATTCATAAATTTAATTAATGAAACAGATAAAAAATAGGCTTCATAAAATATTACTGGTTTTTTAAAAGATATTCATGTGATTTATAAATTAAATATAGTATAAATAAATTATTTATTTTTATTTATAAATATATATATGGTTTATTAAGAAATATCCAAAAAACTTTTAATTCATTTAAAAGTGTCTGTATTTATTAAATAAGTATTTTCACTATTCACCTTAAAGTTAGTGATTTCTGAAAAATATCAAAAATTCATTTGAATATAATATTTTCATTATAAATCCAAAAATGATGTAACTTTTTTAAACTTCTATTCTAAAATTTATAAATTAAAGATTTAATTTAATGCATAAATTATAGTGATAAAAAGTTTTTCAAGAAAACGATTCTTTTTAAAATAATCTCTATCATTACTCATAATTTCTATAAAACACTAATTAAGAAATAATTAATTAGTAAATATTATATTTTATTAAAATAATCATTTACAAATAATATAATTAGGATTATTTAATAAAAAATTTGAAAAAATAAATATTATTAAAACCAATAATCAATTATGTAAATTTATGTAAAATAACTTATATATAAACATATATAAACATATATTTCATGGTTAATTTGATCTTATTATTACCTATTAATTCAATAGATAGGTTTTAATGGTATAAAAATTTCATGGTTTTTTTGTGTTTCATATGTATCAAGTTATCAAACACATTTGACTTAATTAGTGGAAAATATTTATTAAACTCTCAGGTCGTTATAGTGAGAGTCATTAGATTGTTGTTAAAAAAATTAATTGAAATAAGGTAAGGATACATTATAGGGATTTTTGAGGTTATAATGAACTCATTGTAAGGGGTTACACTTATTCTAGTTTCCCATCCAACAAAGATGATACAAATTATCAATATAGTTATGTATTTTTCCATAATGGTGGAGTTATCAGTAAGAATTGTTTGAAACAAGCCATTGCGGTGGACATGGAAAAAGAGGTAGAGTACATAACTGTATTAAATGTTGCAAATAAATATGTTTAGATCAAGAATTTCATTACTGATCTTAGGGTAGTTATTAGATGTAATGATTTTTTCAATGTAAATATATCATGTTTTTAAAATAAAATAAATCCCCATTTATGATTCATTCATGTATACTGGGTATATTACGTGAATAGCTGAATGATAAAATCTTCTTTAATGACTAAATTTGATTTTTCCTCAACCATAATCATGAATAATTATGCGTTTTAATGACATGTAAATATTAGCATGTGTATAGTTATGTATACAATATAATGTAGACTAGTGAGATAAAAAGTGTAAGTGTATTATCTGGACTGAATCATAAAAGTATATCATATGGAATGTTATAAAGACATTTAAAAACCAAATGGTGTATACTTTATATGAGTCACCATTACACGATGTTAAGAAGTTACTTAAAATGTTAACCTTTATACTTTCATAACTTTCTTTTACCAGCGTTAAGGAAAATCTAATCAGGGGTGGTTTTTTATATAGATGGTCATATATTGACTTGATTTAAACCAATATAGAATGTTTTACTATTTTATAAAAAGATTGATATTTGGATTATTTATTTAATTTAACCAAGGGTATTGGTACATAATCATGTCACCAGTTGATTTTAACCAATATGTTATTCATTCTTTTGTAAAAAATTAAGAAATTTGAGTCATTGATTAAAATATACTGAAGAAAGGAATGACCATAATTAATTTAATTTCATACAGTGTTATAAACTAATTATATGTATAATATGTGATTTATTCTTTGATCTGGTCAGTCTATTTTAGAGAATCATGAACGAATGAGTCTTCCTATACTAGATTGACATGTCTCATGTCCTATGGTTTCCCAATATTTTAGAAAATGATATTATAAAAGACTATATATGATGTATAGAGATACATCATGTGGAATGAAAATTCATATAGAGACCTGATTGTGTTTGATTAATATAATTATAGACCAATTTATAGCTTTAGTAGTAATAAGAATTTTTATAGGCCTTTATTTAATTTATTTTTGAGGGAAAAATTTTGGATGATATAATAATAATTATAAATCAAAGAGAGCTATGAAGAATAATATTAACCTAGTTCTGGAAATCTTTATATAAGAGTAATCCTCATATTAATGTAAAATTAACATAGAATCATGCTATCCCAATTAAGATAAAAAATAATTTTTAATGGGATATATAATATTTAAAACTATTTATGTAAATATAACATGATCTTGTGAGGAAGCTATATAATTTAAAATACTTTTGACAAGAAAAAAAGGATAAAGGATCCAAGTATTATTAAAGTAATAATTATCCTAGTTATGTAAGATTGAAAAAATGCCAATGATTATTTAAGAGTAACCAATAACCACATAAGACTAGATCTAATTTCCAATAGGCAATGTAAGAGAAAATCATGTTTACAAAAGATTTTACGAAAAACTACATAAGAATATTTTATATCACTATATATATATATATAAGGTTTATTAGTTGGCCAAAATCATCCAAGCCAGTGGATTAAAGATTTCTCTCCTGAGGGTGTTCATATAAAATCTTATATTTCATCACATAATAATTTTATTGGGACTCATCATTGGTTGAGAAAAAATTATGGTGGTCCATTGATGAAGATATAGGTCCAAATGACAACATGAAGGATCCTATGGGATAAACGATCATTTTATAAACCTAGGAAACTAAACATGGTTAAGGAATAACATTTTTGGAAAATGATGCTTGATATCAGAGATTAGTGGTCATGAAAAGCTAACTAAATTTCATATCAACCTAGTCATAACTATGAATAAAAAATATTTCAGAAGACTTGTCTATATAGAAAGATCATAATAAATTACATACCAAATGGAGTGATACATGATTTTAGGTTTTTATAAAAATAAGAATAATTTAATAGAGAAAGAGGATAGTGACATGAGGGAACCAGTAAGTACATTAGAAGAATTTGGGAGTTAGTAGAGACTATGAAGGATACTTATATTGGATGAGGTAATCTTAGAGAACCACACAAATGATTTCAAGTAATGTTGAAGGAGATCATCATAAGGCTTCATAAGAATTATCTTCCCTTTCTTTTACTATTATATATGAATGTGGCGCAACATAGGATTTTTTAAATTATTAATAGTTAGAATTGTATTAAATAGTATTTGTATTTTTATTATATTATGAGTATTTATACATGATAATTTTATCTCTTAAACTGAATGATTCTATATTCTATCTAATGGGTAGATAATCATATTATTCTTATAAAAGATATGGTGAAAACAAGAGTTGTGAATTAGAGGATAGGGATGAGACCCCCAAGACCCGTACTTCTAAATATGGTCCCAAACATATATACTTTTTATTACATCACATGAATTAAAAAAACTAGCAAGATCAAAAGTTTGGTTTCTTTGGGAATAAGTTACTTTTAAAACTAAACATGTGGTACAATACACATTTCTTCCAAAATGATTCTCCACACATGTATTTTATTTAAAAGTATCCATTTCATTCCAATTCCAAGGGAAATATGGAAACATAAGAAAAGGGTGGGATATAAAGTATAGTAAGGGATAAAAACGAAAATAGATCATTAATGAACATAATTAGTGGAACATGAGGCAAGATATGAGGACATAAACATGAGGAAAAGATGAATAACATGACAATAAGTACATGTGGCCTAATATGACCATAAGTACATGGGGGATTAAATAGTACTAAGTGAATGAGTCATAACATTAAAATATTGATGAAAAATAAACATGATACATTGATAAGAATATCAGAAGAGTTTATATCCATGGTGACATAAAACAAATTACCAAGGTTGTAAACCAAGGTATCATAAAACATTACCATGGCATACTACCAAGGTATCAAAAACAAGTCATATATATGGATTGATTCTTTACCCAATACATTGGAGCACTATCAGGGATCACCCTTCATATATCTTAATTCATGTGATCCAAAAGAGAGAAACATATATAAATCTATCAATAATACTATAATGATAAACCCATTGGAAATTAAATGGGAATCTAATGAAATTCAGTAACATTCTAGGTAAATACCCATTAATAGACATAATAAAGTCTAAGGTATTTATACTGTTTAGATAAATGGTCTACCATTTACTCAAAAATTTACCTATTCAATTGATTTATAGGTATCTAAGTTAATAAAGTTCATTCATAAGAATCATGTAAGGGTATTCACATCGAATGGAATGATTACACATAGTTGATTTTAAGGAAATACAAAGGCAGTGATGGATCATTACCTAAAGAGATCATATTTCCACTATACAACATGTAAATAGGAACATGGACCTATAGAATAAAGATAAAATACATTATAGATATATGGAGAGATTGAGAACATGAAAATTGATTATAAATTGGGTGGAAAATAAACCATTTCAATGGATTAATGTGTCTACCTTTTTAAACACGGAACAATCAACTTTATACACTATAGGATGTTCAGAAAGAAAAATGGTAGATACCAATTTGAAATAATTATTATAAGAAGTCCTGAATGGTAAATTTCTGGAATAGGGATATCAATTTGATGTAAATATCAGTCAATATATTCTGATCCTTTATTATGGATTATAAAGTGTATGTGAATTATCCAAAGAAAATACACGAGGACTGTAAAAAATGGTGGGTAGTAAGGACCTGCTCACTATAAAAAATAATGATGGCCAGGATATACCTAGAAAACTATTTGTTGTACTTTTATCCTTAGATTAATCTGATCCAAAACCCTATCTGTTGGTAGCATTTATACATGGTTGTCATTACTAGGAAAACCAAACACATTTTTCATTACATAATTTAAGATGATTTTATGGATATGAGAAACCACAAGAATTAAAAAGGACTATGAAGGTAAAATAATGAGATGTAATGATGATCTATCATTGATAAAATAGTAATGAAGTTTTAAAAAATACACATGGTAGTTTTTATCTTTAAATACGGAGTAATTTAAAATGTATTTCAAAGGTAGCCATAAAGGAGGAGGGAGGATCCCTTATTTCAGCAGAGTAATGATGTAGGAAAAATATACAATGAAAGGGAAATTATTTAACATTCTAGGTAAATAAAGAATATGAAATTTTCATATTTATTAATATTTGTGAATTAAATATTAATTTTACTTTACAGGGGATTCTATGTTCTATGGCGTACCTGATACACAACAATGAGTTTCTTTGAAATCTTATGTTGCACACAACGTTGAGTTATATAGAAAAATAATAATATAATATTATTATTTTAAATGGTAGTTAATGAATAGATGTTTTATTGGAAGTAATGAATAAAACGAACTACTATATTATTGCAAATTTTTGTTAAATGTATTTAAATTTATCCAATAAAAGTTAGGGGATTAAAATGTGAATGAATCCAATTTTAAGCATAAATACTCAAATATTCCTTAAAAGGTCGATTTAACACCTTTTGATGGAGTACCCTTTTTAAATATAGTTTTTTACTTTTATATATTCTATTTTACCAAATAAATTCTTTATTTAGAATTAGGAAAACAAAATTTTCTTTGGATGAAATATTGGTATTTTTCGGATAAAGTTCCTTTTTTAATGAATAGTGAAAAATACTGCATTTTAATTCAAAACCGTCTTTTAATCTAATTTATTTATATATTTATGTTGTTCTTTTTATTGGTTTTAAAGTGTAATTGGATTAAATTTTTACCATTTAATCCAATGTTGGTCATTGGCAATAATTTCACTTTGAAATTGGATATAAACAAGTGTCAATCTTTTGATAGTTATTTCATAAAACACGCTTTTTGGTTTTGACAGTGGAATTTAATTTTAAATTAATTAATGAAACATATATGTTTTGAATTTGGTAAAATAGACATCATTTTTGAATTTGGAATATCAAAATTAGCTTTGGGTGAATTTTTGGTACTTTTCAGAAAATGTTAAATTTTTGATGAATAGTGAAAAGCACATCATAGTAGTTATAAACCGACTTTTTCATTTAAATGAAATTTTACAGCTTCTGTGAATTGAATTCCAGAAATCTGACATATATGGTTGTCATAAGTAAGAAAATTTTGGTTCAATACGGAGAAAATATTTTTTGGTGAATAGTAACTTTTGATTTTTATTTACTACGGTTAAAGGTAAAAAGGGTAATTCAAGGTGAAACTAATATTATAATAATATAAAATCACCTTAAAACTTGTAATAAACTTATTTTGTGAGTAATTTATGACCTAGAAAATTCTTGGGTGATACTTTTGGCCTTTTAAAGCAACTTGGGTAAGATAATGACATTATTAACTTTTTCTTCAAAGTAAAAATACAAATATCATAAACATGAAGCTTTTTACTAATTTTTTTTATATGGGGTTATATAAGTGATCTCTCTAACAATAAATATTATTTTGAAATCTAAAAATATTTACTACATCAAGGTATTTTATTTACAATTTTTAGACATTAAATAAATAAATCTAAATATGACATAATGGTGATGCAGTAATTGCTTCATTAATAAGGGATTCAAATAAATGATATTATAAATATTAAAATAAATTTATTATTAACCTTTTTATGCCATCCAAGAATTTCATATATTAGGATGACTTTTTATATTTTAATTAATGATGTTTTTTCGAAACAATCCAGTTGGTTTTGATTTTTAAAAAAGGCATGATACAAATAGTATAAAAATTGACATAAAAGAGTTTTTAAATATATTAATATTTTATTAAATGATAAAATAGTTCTAAAAATATATGATTCTGAAAAATGACATATATGATGTTAAAAATTTCATTAATGATCAATTTTGGGTCACTTTTCATTTTATAGTAAATATATTAACTATATAGTATGAATATACAAGAAGACATGGTAAAAGATAAATAAGAGTAAAAAATGGTTAAATAAAAACTATAAGGATTAAAAAATATCCAAAACCTATCCAATTATTATTGGATGATTTTATTTCAACTTATATTCACATTATATTCAAATAAAATAATCTTTTTAACTTTTTAAGCTGAAAAACATTTCACAATAAAATAATACTTTCAAACTTTCCTAAAGAGCCCATCCTCCCTCTTATAAAAGGCCACCACATATAACACATTAAATATACCTCTCAAGACCCTTGGCTAGTCCAAAACCTACCCAAATAATCTACCAACATCCATATATTCCTCATAGAAGCCTTAACCTAGGCAGAAGGCACTTCAATAAATCCTTTTGGTTCATACCAAAGGGAGTTACCAGATTTAAAGACAACATCTTCCCTCAAGTTACCTTCTTTTAATTTACTTATTTACTCCCAATTCTATTATTATTAATTATTTACATAAAACACTAGTATCCTCAATATAATAGGTTGTTTTTATGAGAAGCATTTTTACCACACTTGCACACACCTCCATCTAATGGATACGAACATACTATTTCTGTGGACGATGAACTACAGCCTCACGAAACGATGATTGTTCAATATTCTCCAACCACCTCTTATGGTGTCCATTAAGATGAAACTATATTTATATGTGATATATATTATATTTATAATATCTCTAATCTTATGTTTTTTTTTCATTTTTATCATACCTTTATGGTTTCCATAATGGGTAAATACGATAATTTTATTTGAGAAAGTGCGGACTACCGCCCCCTCAATGTGATATGACTCGTTAATACCATATATATAACATATAAAGGATTGTGTTAATGAACTTATTTAACATATATAAAATATTATATTACACTGGAATAATAATATACATATGAATAATTTGGTTTTCATTCCTTTAAAAATAAAACAAATGAAATGAAAGTAGTGTTCATGTGTATGTACGACTTACCATCTCCATGAACGGTGCATTTAATTTCTTATATCCAAATGATATGGACTATTATAAATTAATATATACTAGATATATATTATATATATTATATCTAAATCATTAATATCATTCTGGAGATAAATTAATTTTGACCACATAGACAAATTGTAATTATGATAAGTTAATTTTTGACTCAAGTACCGAACATCGACAAAAAGACCGATATTAACATGAATAATTATATGATTATTTTAGCAAGGTAGTAAGTGATATAAAAGGAATAATAAAATTTAAAAAGGTTCTGAATTAAGTCTAATTAACTTAAGTTTATTATTCAGGGAGATAAAGAATAAACAAGACAAGTCAGACACAAGATAAGTGGTTTTCATCTCATTTTTTATTCCTGCGAGATTCATATTATATTTTCAACTATTTACTTTTGTGTGGTGTTGGTACTTCCCAAAATTGTATTAATTGTGTAATATAATTTAATTTATGGGTATTTACATATTCATTGTATGATCCTTCTTTCATGTGGTGTATGTTTCGTAAGTTACCAAATCGGTAAGGGAACCTTTCACCGTCCTCTTTTTGTCAGAGACTACTTTTATGTTATGTCTTTTTAAATTTACATTTTATTATATTGGGATATGTTATTATATATCTTTATTTCTGTACATTTTATGTACATGTTATGAGATACCATTTTATCTCTCATCAACTCATTTTCTAAATTTTAAAGTGACATAGTTTGGCTATCATATTTCTGTAAGAGAACATCTTAACCAAATTTCAATTATTTGGGTTAAACTTCAACTTATTGATTATGGAGTTATATGAATATTTTTGAAAGACATATTATTATTTTACACTGAATATCCTCTAATATTTTTTGTATTCCTATTTTTCACACATAATTATGTCATTGATTGGTTCTTAATATAAGGATATGATATTTCTAAGCGACTCTGTCTTAATTTACATTCCATTAAGAATTTTTTGTTATTATACACCAATTAACTTTTATATGGTGTATATACTGACCTTTGAAATATTATATCATGAATCCCCTTATTCTCATGATATTATAAGCCTTTATTAATGTTATTCCTCAATTATCTGTATTCAAGCATCTCTCATTTGGTTAGAAACTCTTTAAGTAAAATATTGTTTCAAATACTTTAAATATTTATTCTTATAAATATTTATCATTAATGTCCATGTTTTAAATATGGGTTTAAGGTTTTATATATATTTAAATTAATGTTTTAAAATTATAATTCCTATAAAATATTCAAAGTGGTATGAGACACTTTGATTCAAAAATATCTTTATTAAGTGTTTTAAATGGGTTTGAAAATGTTTTGATAAAGCATTGACTATGAAAATATCTTGAAATGATATATTGTGATTGAAATGTGGAAATTTTATCTTTACTTTATTCTGTCTTTATGTGTTATGAATATGTTATGGTTATTGGGTATTGTTTACCTATATAGGTGGTTCCGTGTTAAACCTAGGGAGGGTGATCATGAGATAGCTCTCCAATGCATTGGATAACATGATAGAGGTAAAGGTTAATAATTATTCTAAGAGATTTAGAGAATAAACTGTTATAGGTATTCCAAACATAACTCCCTATGTAGCTATGATAACTACAATTTATGTATGAGATGGATTTCACAAGTAACCCTTATGATTTATGATTTCTATGTATTATTCATAAATCTTATGACTTTGTGAGGTATGTTAAAGATATTAATGTTTTAATAATGAAAAGTTTGTTTTTTTTATTTGTATGTATTTATGGTATAATGTTTTCTTTCCTTAATTTATATCCCTTACTGAGCTTTTTATTCTCATCCCGAGTTTTTGAAATGTTTTTCCATAGGTCTTAAAGATGAATATGGTCAAGGATGGGATCAAGGAAAAGTCATGCTATCTAAAACATGGAACTAGACATGTTACCTTTTTTATGAATATTTATTTTATGAAAAAATAGATAATGAGTAGAAGTGTCTACATATAATATTGAAGTTTTCATGTATAAGTTATGACCTAATTCTCTAAAGCTCTAAACATGAAAAGATCCTCAATGTGAATTATTAACTAAATTCAAGATTATGTAATGTTCAAGGTTGGGTCCATATAGTTGGTATAAGTGGTTGGTTTAGAAAACATTAAAGGATAGGGTGTTATTTAAGAAAAAGTGACATAACCATAAAGGTTATAATATTATAAAGAGTCATAGTTATTTTTGATAAATCGAATGAGTTAAGATAACATGAATAAGCATATCTTAGAGATTAACCTCCTCATAAGATAGTATATGATGATTTTACAGATATACTGACACTGAACGTTTTGGTTTTAGTAAATGGATAGATCTAGATGGAACCAACATAACAATAGATGTGAAGGAAACTATGGTGGTTTTCTTAATGAGAAACTGAATAAAATGGGAGCTAAAATTAGAACACTTGTGGTTAAAATATGTTATACTTATTTTTGAAGAATTTATATCATTTTTTGTAATGTTTTAAAATTATATGGTTTTAGAAAAAGGACAACCCGCAGGAAGGGTGAAAACCCATCGCGTATGACAAGGCCACGGGAATCGAACCCATAATCGAAGGGCGATAAGGGAGCATCATCTAAAACTGGCCTACGTGAAGTCCTTAGTAAGTAAGACTTATTATTTTTATTTAAATAAATTTATGGATCAAGAATAAGTTGATTTTGTGAACTTAAATTTTATCAAATGGATATCCGTAGTATAGGAAAATTATTTGGTGATTAAGTGATAAAGTTTATTTTATAATACATTATCTCTTTTGGGAACACTGTATGTTTTAAAAAAATCGAATACTATGGGATCTCATTTGTGGAGTAATGGTTGAAATTTTATTTTGTAATAATATTTGTTTTTATTGTAGACATTTGGTGATTTGGGTTATTTATGGAAATGATTAACCTATCAAAGAGAATATATGATTAGGTTAATTAAACTTGAGTATGAGACTTTAATAGTAGTTGATGTTATTTGAAGATAGAATTTAAGATTTATTGTAGAAGACTATGTGATTAAATTCTTATGTGTTTTGGGTTTCAATCTTAGTTTGGACTATATTGAAAAATTTTAAGGACATTTGTGTATTGAATGGTCTTTGTTGAACTTTGGGTACTATTTTTTGAATTTTTGATATTAAGAGAAGTATTTATTTTTATAAAGGATTGTTCTTTTGGGGTATTATCTGTTCTTGTACTGAGTATTTTGGTTTTGGTTAATTTCTAATGTCATGGGAAATATATAGTTCATCTTTTTTGGATTATGTGATTCTCTAGAAGTTGATTCTAGCACTTCTGGTGTGACCAAGTCATCTAGAATACTCATTATTTGGATAAAATACGGGTTTATGGTTGAATTTTATTAAAAGATGATACTCTACATGAAAAGTAAGTATGTTTCCTTATGATCTTAGTCTTGGTAGTAATAAAAATTTTCAACTCTATAGAAAAATCTTCAAACAAAAATGGTATATGCTTTCTTTCATCAAAAAACTTTTACCAAACCACAAATTTATGTTACTGTGGTGGTTAAGTTTTTGTGATCAAGTTCTTTATCACTATATTTTAGTCTATGAGAGTTAGTTTTTCTTCCATATCCACGTTTTCCTACATGGAATCCTAATATGAGTTATCTCAGGTTACCTTTTTTACTTCTCCTTATTTCTTTTAAAGTGATATTTTTATTAACTCATTTTTTAATGTGGGACTTTCAATGATGTTTCTGAGCCCAATTTTAAAATTGCGAGGACGTAATTCCCAAAAGGGGGGAAGGATGTAACATCCCAGTTAAATATAGAATTTTAAATTTCCTTATTAATTAATATTTGTGAATTAAATATTAATTTTATTTTAAAGGGGTTGCTATGTTTGATCGAGTACCTGATATAAAACAAAGGGTTTCTTTGAAATCTTAGGTTTCACACAATGTTGAGTTAAACTGAAAAATAACAATATAATATTATTATTTTAAATGGTAGTTAACGCATAGCCTTTGTATTATAGGGAATGAAAATAACTAACTAAAATATTATTAAACATGTTTTCTAAATGTTTTTACATTTCTCCAATAAAACTTAGAGGCTTAAAATGTTAATGAATCCAATTTTAAGCATAAATACTCCAATATTTCCTAAAAGGTCGATTTGCCGCATTTTGATGGGGAACCCTTTTTAAATATAGTTTTTGTCACTTTTATATTTTATATTTTCCAGAATAAATTTCTTATTTATAATAGGGACATAAAAATTTACTTTGGATGAAATTTTGGCATTTTTATGATAAAATTCATTTTTTAATGAATAGTGAAAATACTGCATTTTAATTCAAAATCGTCTTTTAATATAATTTATTTATATATTTACATTATTATTTATATTGGTTTTAAAGTTTAATTGGATTATATTTTAACCATTTAATCAAATTTTGTTCATTGGAAGTAATTTCACTTTGAAATTGAACATAAACCAGTGTCAATATATTGATAGTTATTATTTCTTAAAAACAAGCTTTTTGGTTTTGAAAATGGAAATTAATTTCAAATTAATTAATGAAACATATATGTTTTTAATTTCGTAAAATATAAATCATTTTTGAATTTCGAATATAAAAATTAGCTTTGGGTGAACATTTGGTATTTTCTAAAAATGTTAAATTGTTTTATGAATGGTGGAAAACACTGGATAGTAGTTAAAAACCGAATTTTTCATTTAAATGAAATTTTAACGCTTATGTGAATTGAATTTCAAAAATAAAACATACATGGTTATCATCAGTAAGTAAAATGTGGTTCAATAGGATGAAGATAATTTTTGACAAATAGTAACTTTTGTTTTTTATTTACCATGGTTAAAGGTAAATAGAGAAATTCAAGGTAAAAATAATATTATAATCATATAAAATTATCTTAACACTTGTCATAACCATATTTCATGAGTAATTTCCGACCAAAAGAATCTTTGGGTGAGGATTTTGGACTTTGACAACCACTAGGGCAAGATAATGACTTTAATAACTTTTTTTAAAGTAAAAATAAAAATATCATAATCATGAATATTTTTACTGATTTTTTTATATAGGGTTATATTTTTTTTTTAAAGGATTATATGGGGTTATATAAGTGATCTCTTAGACTGTAAATATTATTTAGAAATATAAATATATTCAGTACATCATTATATTTTATTTATAATTTTAATACATTAAATAAATAAATTTAATTATAACACAATGGTGTGCAGTAATTGCTTCATTAACAAAGGATTAAGATAAATGATTTCATAAATGTTAAAATAAGTTTATTTTGAACATTTTTATGTCACAACTCATCCCCCTGGGCCCGTATCATGACTACCCCAAGCCTGCCTTCCATAGGCCATGGGCCGGTGAATAGCACCAAATGCGTAAATCCCTAAACTAGGGAGGCATTGCCTTTAAAACAATAAAACAACACATCAGAGTACACAAATGTAAGTAAAACACTAAGTAAAACTATATTCAAAATAGAGTGTTGAATGTAAAGGGGATGGAAATACAAGCCCAATAGGAAAGTACAAGTACAACAGAAGAAAAGTAAAGTAGCTATTGGGTCATCCTCCCGGGTTCCTACCTGAAGGGTAGGTACAAATGGTCTCCTCAGCACTCCACATCCAACTGTCTCCTATGTGTACCATCAAGCTGAGTGGTCCACCTCCAGGTACCATCCAGTACAGCTACTCTCTACCTCCGTCAGCACTATCTGTCGTCTGCAACCAACACAACGAGGTGCGGGCATAGCCCGTGCATGGGTGAGTATAATGATACTCAGTAGGGACCCTGAGACCCTCAAGGTCTCACAAAATCCAACAAGGATAAACCACAAAGTATGGATTCAACATAAAACCATTACTTAGGTATATGCCCATACGTATACCTTAGTTATCTAGTAACTCATCTCAATCATGAGGAAGACACAAAATTCATTGACTCAGCTCAAAACTCAGATTTTATTATAGGGGTGGTAACATGTAACATTCCCAGTCAAACTATCGAAACCTCAGCTGATGGTTTACTCTTCCTATATAGAATATTGTGGGCCTTCCGCATCACACAGAGGCACTACCCACTTTCCTGGACTGTTGTGGTACTGCTCTTGTTGAGTACCGTGGGTCTTCTGCATCACACAGAGGCTCTCCCCACTGTGGGTCTACCGCATCACACAAAGGCGCTACCCCTCATAGCTTACTGAGATACTCTTCCTGTCGAGTACCATGGGTCTGCCGCGTCACACAGAGGCACTCCCCATTGTGGGTCTATTGCATCACATAGAGGCCCTTCCCATTGGGCTCATTGAAACACTCTGAGTGGAAGGGTTAGCAGTCATCAAGTATCAGCCAGCTACTAGGTCTCCATACTCCGATCGCTCATCTCCGGGAGGATCCACTCCATGAGCTACTGTTCGATACTCCAAATTTCACGAATTACCAAGTAGAAGTATCTCAAAGGTCTGCCTCGTCACATGGGTCTCAATGTAACAGATGTTGCGTCAATCAGAAACCCGGTCTGTGAGGTATTGACATTTCCGTCCTGAGGGCCTGGTTGAATTTTAGGTTCAAACCAACCTGATTGTACCCCAACTGTGTCCAAACATCAAGTTGGGTATTCCAAAAGAACCATCTCACTCTAATATTTCTGTCGCTATTGACAGTTCGTCGATCGGACACCTATAGTCCAAGTTATAAGCGAAAATGTGTATTTAGGTCAAAACGGGTCCAGACTGGGGTATGACCCGGTCCACGGGTCCGATCCGGCCCGAGGGGGAAGCCCGTCCCGAGGGAGACCCAACCTGAGGTGGTGGCCTGACGACTTGTGGGTCCGCCTAAGCTGTGTCCAGGGGGAAAACCGCATGCCCCCTGGAATTACCGAATGGCATTGTCATTCAGGTGGGAGCCAAAACAGCGCCAGGTGGCGGCAATCCAGCACACGCGTGACCCAGAGGGGCCCTGCTCCTCCCAGCTGGCCGAGAGGCCAGCTGCTTCGCACCACCGGTGGCCGGCCTGACGACAGCCATCTCGGCTCCTCCACCGTGGCGCGACGGTGTCGCGATTCTACTTCTCTACGGGGCGTGACGGCGACGCGCCCCTCCGCCGCGGCCCGACTTGGCCGCGACCCCCTTCTCCTTCGCACGACACAGTGGTGTCGCGCCCTTTCGGTGACCCAGCGGCCTCACACTGCCGGTTTTTTCGTGGTCAGCCCGTCGCCGGCCCCCGTTGCTCCAACGCGGCCCGCTCCTCTGGCGGTGTCGTTGCATCGTCATCGTCATCAACAAGCAAAGAAAAACTGGGGGGGGGGGGTGGTCAGGCTGTGTTCGTGCGGTCCGATCCCTCTTCGTTATGGTGATATCAATCGTCAATTCACAATCCATAAATTGAACGACGTAGAACGGGAACAGAATCAACTAAAATCTCCTACCTTGGGTTCCTTATTCGTTGAAGATGTCGAGGAAAGGGTGTACGTCGATTCGTTGATGTCAGAAATGAATAAGCCGAGTATGGCATCGTCAGAGTTATTCATGGACGACGCTCCCTCCTTTTTTTCGGTTGAAGAAGGAAGAAGGTGTTTTTCATTATTCATTGACGGAAGAGGCGTTCTTTGTTTCTCTTCCAACTCCTCTCCCAAATGCTCCACCAAATGGATATGCCAAAAAAAATAATGGGTTAAGCTAAACCACTATTTAATTATTGGCCAAAAAATATTCAAACGATTTCAAATTAATAAATTAATGTTCCATTAATTAATTTGTGTGGTTTGGCACATTTATGAGGGAAGTTAAAGGGTTTCCCCCACTTATGTAGAGTTCAAGGGGTTTAAAGTCCATGCGGTCCCCACCTCTTTAATCGCTAAGAGATGTTTAGTCCTCGGGTGGGCCCCAACACCATAACCTCTCTTGGGAGGTTATGGTGTGGTGGACCCCACCTCTAACCTCCTCTTAAGGGTTTTAACCACCAAAAATAAAAATAAGCTATAGAATTATTTTTATTTAATTAAAAACCAAAAAACTAAATTCCATTATCGACCAATTTCCATCGAGGTGAAAGTCTTCTTAGGAAAATACCGGCACTATAAGTTCAACAGTACCCTCAGATTTCAATTCCCAACACCAGTTCAAAAGATATAAGATCTCGCTCATATGTTTACTGACCGTACCTGAAAAAAACCTCAGAAATTGATTCCAGGAGCACCAGGCCTCGGAAACAAGCGTTGTAAATTTTCACAGACTCATAAAATTCACATGTATTTAAAAAAAATTCACGGAATTTCTGGGTCATTAAATTCTCACCACCTCAGGGCTCTAAATCCCCATAAGCTACAACTTGAACTAAGGGAACAAATGGGGGTACTGAGTATGCATCTTAGCCTCCTGCTCCCATGTGCTCTCCTGGAGGTTCCCGTGCTTCCAGTGAACGCGCACCAGAGGTATTGACCGTCCTTGTAGGAATCGCTCCTGTCGATCCTCAATCTCTACTAGAACCTCTGTGAAAGTCATCCTGTCATCGATGTCTAGCTCTCTATGGTCAATGATGTGGGAAGGGTCGTGCACGTATCTCATCAGCTGAGATACGTGGAAGATGTCGTGCACCCGGTGCAACTGAGGTGGAAGAGCTAAGTGGTAAGCTACCTCACCTACTATACTGAGGACCTGGAAAGGTCCGATGAATCACAAAGAGAACTTTCCACCTCGGCCAAATATCCATAGACCTCATCGAGGTGAGACCTGTAGAAAGACATGGTTGCCATCCTCGAGCTCCAGAGGTCTCCGACTTGTAGCGACCCATACTTTACATACATTGTTAATACTTCAAAATTGAAGCACACTTATTACAACATATGACAAAACCACAAAGGACCGTATAGGTATAGTGTCTTTAGAAACTGGGAAACATAAACAACTGGTTCATAAATATTCTACAGTGTCTCCCATTTATTTCATCATATCTAGGGTCCCTTTTAGCATATTCTACTTAATATCCATCTTCCTGACCTGGGGAAAAGAAAACATAAAAGGGTGAGCTCAAATGCTCAGCAAGGGCAAATTAAGGAAATAAAAATCATATCATATCTTTTTGAAAATCACAACCTGCAAAAGAGATCATAATATCTTAACATGGAATAAATCATAGAAGTGAAAATGAGATCCCCATAATCATAACATGAAACTTTAAACTTTGTGGCATGCACACATAATCATGGAAAACCATTTCTTGTTAGTCATGACTCATTTCCAAGACTATCTTAGTGGACAAAGTCCCTTTCTGAACCGAGTCACCCTCGTTCCAGTACTGTTTCACTGAACCGGTATAACCTACCGTTCCAGCCATGTCTATATCATGAGATATAAAATCTTTACCCAATGCATTGGAGGGAGATATAGGTCCCACCCATCTTATAATGAATCCTTTTTTATGTGTGCCACATAATCATAAACCATACATCATAGCGTAACCCATGTAATAAAAATGGGATTCTTAAACAACATGACATCATAAAACAATTCATATAAGATAAAGGAATTCATAAAAATGTTTCCATCAAAACATAATAAAATCCATGTAATAATAGGGATAAAAACAGAACCCTTTTATTATCTTAGATGGAAAATAATTTTGATAAAATACTTGAACTCCATTCTTGAGGAAAATATCCTTTCTACTTTAAAAACATTTTTCCTTTCATAACATGTCATACGACTTTAAAATAAAAGAAGTTGATTAAAAATAAACTTGAAAACTTGTAAATGAAGCTTCTTGGAAATAATGTTTTAAAAATCCATTCATGCCGTATAAGTTAAAAAAACATTCTTCGTACTTTTGTCGGAAAGGTCAAAAAGTACCTCGTACGACAAAAGATTTCTTTCATACATATTACTAAAAACTCACCGAAGGGTGAAAATGGATTTAAAAAATTGTAGGTGGATGGAAATAATATTACATTTTGATGAAACATGGATGTGGATGATAAAATACACCCCAGTAAATACTTACGAATAAACAATCTCGGATAAAAATGAGATTGTGATATTTCCCTTACCTTAGGTCCGATTTGCTTCGTATGTGTCCGAACCTCCTGTATAATGATTTAAATAATGTCATTGAATTATTACAGAATCATATTCATTGTTATGATATCATATATGGTTCACTTATGACATTATATTACCCGTTCTTTTGTAAATTCCATGTTAAAGAAGCGTTTTGGGTAAAATCGTTTCATTTATCGTAGGTGTTTTGACTTGTTGTTATTGAAATTATTATTACTTATATCATGATTTACTTACTTCCAGAATATAAAATATGATTTATATATCATATAAATTCAGTATATATATATATAATAGATAGATAAATGAAATGAAAAACACCATTCATGGAGACGGTAGTCCGTACGTACGCATGAACGCTGTTTTCCTTTCCTTATTGTCTTGAATGGAAGTAAGTAGATGACATAAATATATATATATACATAAATACAGTAGCTTTATAATGTCATTTATTTCAGTATTATTTCTTATATATACTTTATAATCATTCTTAAATGGTTAACATGGAGAATGAATCTCATCTCGTCGTGGAGACGGTAGTCCGTACGTACGCACGAGCGATGATATCATTTCCATAAATATTGAATTGAATTGGAGTGGATTATAAAATATATCAGAATCAATATGATGTTGTAATAACTATGTATAGTTATTATTTACACCATTATACCCATCCATGTATGGTGGTGGTGGAAAATAGATTACACCACGGCGTGGAGACGGTATTCCGTACGTACGCACGCGCGGTGATTTCTTTTTCTGTAGGATGGATAGATGGTGAAATAGGGTTTTTTCATACTTATAATAACATATCAGTATATGAGTGATACTGATGTTATTACTTCATAATGAAACAACCTAAGAAGAATACGTGGAAGAAGAAATAAAGATGAAAGAATTGGTAACGGTAATTACCTCTTCTCTGAAGCGCCTCTTTGAGACCTCCTCTTAGGGCACTAAAATTGGTCTTTGAGGAAGACCAGAACCTCTAGTATGTTTCTAGGGAAGTGTAGAAGAGATTTTGGCAGGGGTTGGCCGAGCTTGAGTGCTCAAATTGGTGTGTGGAGGAGGGGGAGGAGGTGTCCTTTTATAAGGGAGGAGAGGGGTACCTTAGGAATATCTCAAAATATTATTTTATATTAAAGTCAAAATCGGTTTATAATGGTTCCAAAGGGTCTTATTTCGAATCTAAAGCGGGGATGGGTCGAAATCCTATCAAAAAATAGGATTTAGACAAGTTTAGAGTATTATTTTAACCTTATCAATAAGATTTAACTCTAAGTTAAATAATTTAACTTTTACCGTGTCTTTTTGTTTTCTTTCACTATATGGTTAATACACTTACTATAACATGCCAAACGAACCCCAAATTTTTTATTATTAATATATATATCTTTATATAAGTCATTTGGCCGAACCATAGATTTTTAGGAATAAAATAACAATTAATAATATAATATTTGATTTAAAAACTATTTTTTTGTCAATTTTGACACTATTTGATATATGATTTTTAGGAAAGTCATAACAGAATTAAATTCTCGAACCAAGTTGATTATATCAACAATAATATATCATAGTAACCTAGAAAATTAGTGGAATTCATAAAAGGTCTCAAATTACATTCATTTGAGCATTTATAACATCAATTATGTTAATATTTCCTTAAAAGGGTAATTACTACATCATCGTTGTGTCATAAATAAATTAATTTATTTAAAGTCTAAAAATTATAAATAAAATACCATTATGTAGGAAATCTTTTTATCTTTCTAATGAATATTTACAATAGAATTTATCTTATGTAAAATCCTATATAAAAAATGTTTTAGTAAATAAAATTTGATTTTAACTCTTTTAACTCTTCTTTGAATTAAATAATAATAAATGTCCTAATCTAATCCAAGTGGGCCTAAATGATAATATTTTACACTTAAGGTTGTTTTTGGTCGAGATAAACTTGTCCAATAGAATTAGGACATCTGTTAGGGTAATATAAATATCATTTTTACCCTTAATTACCCTATTTACTTTTAACCGTGGTAAATAAAAGTAAAAAGTTACTATTCACCAAAAATTATTTTCATCTCATTGAACCACATTTTACTTACTGAAATCAACCGTGTCTCTCGGATTTTTGAAATTCCATTCACAGAAGCGGTAAAATTAAGTTTTATGAAAAATTCAGTTTTTTTAACTACCACTTAGTAGTTTCACTATTCATCAAAAATTGATGTTTTTCAGATTAATGCCAAAATTTCATCCTAAGCTATATTTCATATTCCGAATTCAAAAATGAAGTCTATTTTACCAAATTCATAACATAGAAGTTTCATTAATTAATTTTATAATTAAATCCCGCTGTTAAAATAAATAGCGTGTTTTTAGGAAATAATATATATCAAAAGATTGACACTTGATTATGTCTGGTTTAAATGTGAAATTACAACCAATGACCAACATTGTATTAAATTGTAAAAATATATTCTAAATATAATTTAAAACCACTCAAATTAATAATTTATCACTATTAATTATTTCGATTAAAAAAATTGTTTTTAATTATAATTTAGTAATTTTCACTATTCATCAGAATATGAAAGTTATCCGAAAAGTACCAAAATTTCACCTTAGGCTAAATTCGATACTCCGAATCCAAAAATAAAGTCCATTTTGAGAGCTAAATTTTCTAAAATTTAAAAAGTGGTTATTACTATTCATAACGGCTAGTTTTAATAATATTTTAATAGCATATCGTTGTTTCGTGAAACTCAGTATTACGTACTACACACGCTATCGAGGAAGGTTGCGATTGCGTGTAATTCAAGGCAAGTCAAGGATGCGTGTTGTGCAAGCTCCTTTTTGTGTTGCGTACAACACAAGACATTAGTGAAATTAAAAAGAATATTTTTCATAAAATCTTGGGCTGTTACATTCTACCCACCTTAAAATGAATTTCACCCTCGAAATTCGTCGGGGTTATAAATGGTTCACTATTCGAAAGTTTCTTTAATAGAAACCCACATCGTAAAAAGGAATACCAAAACCAATCTTTAAAAACAAAAGTATGAAACGTAACGGTTACCCAAATTAACTAATCACTGGGTTTCCACATAGGTGAAAATATGGATATGGAAGAAAAATCTAACCATCATGTTCTGATGGAGAGTGGTAGAGAACATGGCTATGGAAAAGCTAGCAATCACAAAGCCATAAATTTGTGATGATATAAGGTACCATCTGATTCATCAGATATAAGATCACTAGGACAACATTTTTGGTTTTCAAGATCATTTCCCTAAAGTTAATGAATTTGAATTAGAATAAATACTTACTTTATTTTGGTACAATCTCACTATTGTCCGTGCCTTTAACAATTTCCACTTCATCTCTTAAATAAATGAAGTTGAATTTGTTATTCGTGAAGTGTTAGCAGATCATGTGATAGAGTGACAGGTCATTCCATCTGTCTCAAACAAAAGGTTAGCAAAAATTATATACATAAGTTGATCTATAGTGAGATTAATCATATATGGTTCCTAAAATGGACTTATACTTCATATATCATACTGCTTAATATAATAAAACTAGTTTCTACTAAACAGGGACTTCATGTAGGCCAGTGGTAGGCGATAAAGGCCAGTCGCACTTCGGTTGTGGGTTCGATTCCCACAGCCTTGTCCGACGCGATGGGCTGTCGCCCGTCCTGCAGGTTGTCCATTTTCTAAAACTATATTACTATAACATCCCATCAATAATATTGAAAAACGTTTTATCTTAACTGATGTCCAACATAATCCATTCTAATCTTTAGGCTTATCTAAAATACTTCGGTCCAAGCTCATAGTATAAAGAAAATGATTACTTGAAATGTCACAGAACAATCACGTGAATGCCATCATTTATCCCCCATATATCATAAGATATATCTTGTTGGTCAAATTACAAACATGTAAATACCTTAATCATGTATTTTCTTGAAGAATGAATACCCATTGAACCTTAGTGAAAACATGAATGCAGTTAAAAGTTAACACTTTCCACATACCAAAATCCTCAAAATTCTATATACTCAATCCATGATATCACTTAGTCCTTATATCAATCATGAGCTCATGAATACTATCAAACATTTCATTTTGTCCTTATCCCTTCATTATGCGCATATCATCTACATTCCAAAAATATCTGAATAACCTTTCATGGATACTGGTAGCATTAATCAAACACTTTCAAAACTCAAGGAAAGACAACAATGTAACAATCCTTAGATGTTTCTTTATTCCATAGTACCATGATATTCTTTATACAACATTACACTTGATAAACATGTAATCATTCCACTACCTTCTTAAACCATTGACCGAGCTTCAACAATTCTTTCATCTCACATATCATTTGTAGTCTCTTCATCATCATCCACATAAATACTACCCATACGACCATACTGATTCTCTTCATGAGTCTTTCCCTTAGGACATTGGTTTGCATAATGCCCATACATTCCACATTTAAAACACTTAACCATTTTTGATGTCGTAGCAATACCATTATCCTCATCCATGGTGTTAACTGAACCTTTTCCTTTGCACTTACTTGCTTTGTGTCCTTCTTTTCCACAACCAAAGCATCTTCCAGTTCCCTTGAAACATTCTCCTTGATGCCTCTTCCCACATGATTTACATAGGGGAAATTGAACTTTCTTTCCTCTATGATCATCATGAAACTCCATCTTTCTCTTATTAGCCGAGTCAGGAAACTTACCAAATTTTACTTTATTGATCATATTATGAGATTGCTGATTCGGCATAATAATGATGCTTGGACTTCCAAATCCCATTTCATTATGAAGAATATCATTCCATTGTCCATCATATCCTCCATTATCATGAATCATCTTGTTTCCAGCCATTTTCTAAAACCCAAAAAAGAATAGTGTGAGAGGCAGAAATCATGATAGGGAAAACAACATAATAAAGGTGGAGTATCCTCAATATCTAACATCTTAGGTTAAATTCTATGATAGTTACCGTAGTTCTAGGACTGTATCCTATACGTATACTTATCCTTAGGGACATCCCTAGACATACCTTATAAATATCTCTAGGGATCTCACAAAAGTTCTCGCATCCTAGTTTCCAAAGGTTGAGTAAACCTTTCCTCTAATACCAACTGCAGAGAGCCATACTTTACATACATTGTTAATACTTCAAAATTGAAGCACACTTATTACAACATATGACAAAACCACAAAGGACCGTATAGGTATAGTGTCTTTAGAAACTGGGAAACATAAACAACTGGTTCATAAATCTTCTACAGTGTCTCCCATTTATTTCATCATATCTAGGGTCCCTTTTAGAATATTCTACTTAATATCCATCTTCCTGACCTGGGGAAAAGAAAACATAAAAGGGTGAGCTCAAATGCTCAGCAAGAGAAAATTAAGGAAATAAAAATCATATCATATCTTTTTGAAAATCACAACCTGCAAAAGAGATCATAATATCTTAACATGGAATAAATCATAGAAGTGAAAATGAGATCCCCATAATCATAACATGAAACTTTAAACTTTGTGGCATGCACACATAATCATGGAAAATCATTTCTTGTTAGTCATGACTCATTTCCAAGACTATCTTAGTGGACAAAGTCCCTTTCTGAACCGAGTCACCCTCGTTCCAGTCCTGTTTCACTGAACCGGTATAACCTACCGTTCCATCCATGTCTATCTCATGAGATATAAAATCTTTACCCAATGCATTGGAGGGAGATATAGGTCCCACCCATCTTATAATGAATCCTTTCTTATGTGTGCCACATAATCATAAACCATACATCATAGCGTAACTCATGTAATAAAAATGGGATTCTTAAACAACATGACATCATAAAACAATTCATATAAGATAAAGGAATTCATAAAAATGTTTCCATCACAACATAATCAAATCCATGTAATAATAGGGATAAAAAAAGAACCCTTTTATTATCATAGATGGAAAATAATTTTGATAAAATACTTGAACTCCATTCTTGAGGAAAATATCCTTTCTACTTTAAAAACATTTTTCCTTTCATAACATGTCATATGACTTTAAAATAAAAGAAGTTGATTAAAAATAAACTTGAAAACTTGTAAAGGAAGCTTCTTGGAAATAATGTTTTAAAAATCCATTCATGCCGTATAAGTTAAAAAAACATTCTTCGTACTTTTGTCGGAAAAGTCAAAAAGTACCTCGTACGAAAAAAGATTCCTTTCATACATATTACTAAAAACTCACCGAAGGGTGAAAATGGATTTAAAAAATTGTAGGTGGATGGAAATAATATTACATTTTGATGAAACATGGATGTGGATGATAAAATACACCCCAGTAAATACTTACGAATAAACAATCTCAGATAAAAATGAGATTGTGATATTTCCCTTACCTTAGGTCCGATTTGCTTCGTATGTGTCCGAACCTCCTGTATAATGATTTAAATAATGTCATTGACTTATTACAGAATCATATTCATTGTTATGATATCATATATGGTTAACTTATGACATTATATTACCCGTTCTTTTGTAAATTCCATGTTAAAGAAGCGTTTTGGGTAAAATCGTTTCATTTATCGTAGGTGTTTTGACTTGTTGTTCTTGACATTATTATTACTTATATCATGATTTACTTACTTCCAGAATATAAAATATGATTTCTATATCATATATATTAAGTATATATATATATATATAATAGATAGATAAATGAAATGAAAAACACCGTTCATGGAGACAGTAGTCCGTACGTACGCATGAACGCTGTTTTCCTTTCCTTATTGTCTTGAATGGAAGTAAGTAGATGACATACATATATATATATATACATAAATCCAGTAGCTTTATAATGTCATATATTTCATTATTATTTCTTATATATACTTTATAATCATTCTTAAATGGTTAACATGGAGAATGAATCTCATCGCGTCGTGGAGACGGTAGTCCGTACGTACGCACGAGCGATGATATCATTTCCATAAATATTGAATTGAATTGGAGTGGATTATAAAATATATCAGAATCAATATGATGTTTTAATAACTATTTATAGTTATTCTTTACACCATTATACCCATCCATGTAAGGTGGTGGTGGAAAATAGATTACACCACGGCGTGGAGACAGTATTCCGTACGTACGCACGCGCGGTGATTTCTTTTTCCGTAGGATGGATAGATGGTGAAATAGGGTTGTTTCATACTTATAATAACATATCAGTATATTAGTGATACTGATGTTATTACTTCATAATGAAACAACCTAAGAAGAAGAAGTGGAAGAAGAAATAAAGATGAAATAATTGGTAACGGTAATTACCTCTTCTTTGAAGCGCCTCTTTGAGACCTCCTCTTAGGGCACTAAAATTGGTCTTTGAGGAATACCAGAACCTCTAGTATGTTTCTAGGGAAGTGGAGAAGAGATTTTGGCAGGTGTTTTCTGAGCTTGAGTGCTCAAATTGGTGTGTGGAGGAGGGGGAGGAGGTGTCCTTTTATAAGGGAGGAGAGGGGCACCTTAGGAATATCTGAAAATATTATTTTATATTAAAGTCAAAATCGGTTTATAATGGTTCCAAAGGGTCTTATTTCGAAGCTAAAGTGGGGATGGGTCGAAATCCTATCAAACAATAGGATTTAGACAAGTTTAGGGTATTATTTTAACCTTATCAATTAGATTTAACTCTAAGTTAAATAATTTAACTTTTACCGTGTCTTTTTGTTTTCTTTCACTATATGGTTAATACACTTAATATAACATGCCAAACGAACCCCAAATTGTTTATTATTAATATATATATCCTTATCTAAGTCATTTGGCCGATCCTTAGATTTTTAGGAATAAAATAACAATTAATAATATAATATTTGATTTAAAAACTATTTTGTGTCAATTTTGACACTATTTGATATATGATTTTTTTGAAAGTCATAACAGAATTATATTCTCAAACCAATTTGATTAGATCAACACTAATATATCATAGTAACCTAAAAATTAGTGGAATTCATAAAAAGTCTCAAATTACATTCATTTGAGCATTTATAACATCAATTATGTTAATATTTCCTTAAAAGGGTAATTACTGCATCATCGTTGTGTCATAAATAAATTAATTTATTTAAAGTATAAAAATTATAAATAAAATACATTTATGTAGGAAATCGTTTTATCTTTCTAATGAATATTTACAATCGAATTTATCTTATGTACAACCCTATATAAAAAATGTTTTAGTAAATAAAATTTGATTTTAACTCTTTTAACTCTTCTTTGAATTAAATAATAATAAATGTCCTAATCTAATCCAAGTGGGCCTAAATGATAATATTTTACACTTAAGGTTGTTTTTGGTCGAGATACACTTGTCCAATAGAATTAGGACATGTGTTAGGGTAATATAAATATCATTTTTACCCTTAATTACCCTATTTACTTTTAACCGTGGTAAATAAAAGTAAAAAGTTACTATTCACCAAAAATTATTTTCATCTCATTGAACCACATTTTACTTACTAACATCAACCGTGTCTTTCGTATTTTTGAAATTCCATTCACAGAAGCGGTAAAATTAAGTTTTATGAAAAATTCAGTTTTTTTAACTACCACTTAGTAGTTTCACTATTCATCAAAAATTGATGTTTTTCAGATTAATGCCAAAATTTCATCCTAAGCTATACTTCATATTCCGAATTCAAAAATGAAGTCTATTTTACCAAATTCATAACATATAAGTTTCATTAATTAATTTTATAATTAAATCCCACTGTTAAAATAAATAGCGTGTTTTTAGGAAACAATATATATCAAAAGATTGACACTTGATTATGTCTGGTTTAAATGTGAAATTACAACCAATGACCAACATTGTTTTAAATTGTAAAAATATATTCTAAATATACTTTAAAACCACTCAAATTAATAATTTATCACTATTAATTATTTCGATTAAAAAAATTGTTTTTAATTATAATTTAGTAATTTTCACTATTCATCAGAATATGAAAGTTATCCGAAAAGTACCAAAATTTCACCTTAGGCTAAATTCGATACTCCGAATCCAAAAATAAAGTCCATTTTGAGAGCTAAATTTTCTAAAATTTAAAAAGTGGTTATTACTATTCATAACGGCTAGTTTTAATAATATTTTAATAGCATATCGTTGTTTCGTGAAACTCAGTATTACGTACTACACACGCTATCGAGGAAGGTTGCGATTGCGTGTAATGCAAGGCAAGTCAAGGATGCGTGTTGTGCAAGATCCTTTTTGTGTTGCGTACAACACAAGACATTAGTGAAATTAAAAATAATATTTTTCATAAAATCTTGGGCTGTTACAGCCTCCTGTCAGTATACAACTTCTATATGCTCTGTGCAATCTTCATCTACTCCTGGATGATCTACACCTTCTTCGTGGTAGCCTGTACCATCTCTGGTCCCACTAGTGCTGACTCCCCTGGGTCTGTCCAGCACAGTGGCGATCTGCAAGGTCGACCATGCAATGCCTCAAAAGGTTCCATACCAATGGTGGAGTGATAGCTGTTGTGGTAGGAAAACTCGACCAACGGTAAGTGATCCTCCCAGCTGTGACCAAAGTCGAGGACACAGGCTCAGAGCATGTCCTCGAGGGTCCGAATGATCTGATCAGTCTGACCATCTGTCTGAGGATGGAAGGTGGTGCTCAAGAGAAGCTGTGTCCCGAAAGCCTCCTACAACCCCTTCCATTGTCGTGAAGTAAACCGTGCGTCATGGTCAGAGACAATAAAATAAGGTACTCTATGTAAACTCACAATCTCTTGTATATAGAGGCGCCCTAAGCTCTCTACCGATCCCTATTATCTAATTGGTATGATGTGGGCTGACTTGGTGAGTCAGTCAATGATCACCCATATCAAATCTTGACTCCTAGATGTACGTGGAAGACCTGCCACGAAGTCCATGGATATCTCATCCCACTTCCACTCTGGGACCTCTGAGAGATGAACCAAGCCTGCTGGTACCTGGTGATCCACATTCACTTTCTGACAAGTGAGGCATCGTGAGACAAACTCAGCTACTTCCTTCTTCATACCTAGACACCAGTGCTATAGTCTAAGGTCCGGATACATCTTCGCCACTCCTAGATGTACCGCTAGAGGGGAAGTGTGGAAATCCCTCAACACTTCCTCCTGAAGTGCTACTAGTTCCATGGTACGTCCTCTGAAGAGGATGACGTGCTATCCACCTTTAGAAAATCCATCAGGTTCCTTCCCTATAGATATATGAGCACATTGTGTCTCACAGTTAGTGTCCCCATGTTGCACCTCCCTGACTCGCTGAAGAAGTGGAGGGGTAATTGTAAGAGACTGAAAGAAAGATGGTATGTCTCGGTCCACAAAATATATTTTTAAAGCAGCCAGCTGCTCTGTCGCCTCTCCTAGTAGTTGTATACTAGATCTCTTACTGAGTGAATCCATAACAATGATCCACTTTCCAGGAGTATATAATATCTTGAAGTCATAGTATTAGAGGAACTCAAGCCATCACCGCTGTCTCAGGTTCAGGTCCTTCTGGGAGAAGATGAACCTGACACTCTTGTGATCAAATTAGAATGTGAAATTCTCTCCCATAAGATAGTGCCACCACATCTTCAAAGCGAAGACCATTGCTGCTAACTCCACGTCAGGGGTAGTGTAGTTCTGCTCATGTTATCTCAACTACTGAGAACCATATGCGATGACTACTCACTCCTGTATCAGGACACACCCAAGTCTGGTCCTTGATGCGTCGTATTAAACTACATACTCTATTCCATCATCTAGAAGCCTCAAGATGGGGTCACTAATTAGCCTCTACCTTAGCTCCTGAAATATCTACTGGCACCTCTTCCACCACTTGAAGGGTTGCCCATTCTTCTTCAAGGATGATAGTGGTGTTGCAACTCTAGAGAAGTCTGGAATGAATCTCTGGTAGTATCCAACCAAGCCCTGAAAACTTCATACCCCCGGCACACTCCTGGGTGGCTCCCAATAAAGTACCGCCTCAATCTTCACTGGATCTAATGCAACTCCAGCCTCCGAGATGACATGTCCCAAGAAGTGAACCTCTTGAATCCAAAACCGGCACTTCGAGAGTTTACCATAAATCTAGTGCTCTTGAAGTGTGTCCAGTACTACCTGACAATGGTAGACATGCTCCTCCTCAGTAGTCGTGTAGATCATAATGTCTTCAATGAAGACCACGACAATGTGATCAAGGTAGGTCTGGAAGATCCTGTTCATCAGACTCATGAACACTGCTAAAGCGTTGGTTACACCGATGTGAATAACCAAGAACACATAGTGTTCATACCGACACCTGAAGGCCATCTTCTTCACATCCTCATATCGAACTCTGAGCTGGTGATAGCCTGATCTAAGGTCTATCTTCGAGAACCACGGTGCTCCCTTGAGCTGATCAAATAGGTCGTCAATCCTCAGGAGTGGGTACTTGTTCTTCACATTCACCTGGTTCAGGCGATGGTAGTCGACACAAATCCTCAAGCTCATATTTGACTTCTTGGTGAACAGAATCAGGGCTGCCTAGGGAGAAAATTGGGTTGGATGAATATCTTTCCCTACAAGTCCTCTAGCTGTACTCGCAGCTCGTGAAGCTCAGCGAGAGCCATCTGATATGATGGTGTATATATCTGTTTCTTCCCTGGGTATAGGTCAATGTAGAAGTCAACCTCTCTACAAATAGGTAGTCCTGTAACATCGTTAGGGAAAACATCCGCGTACTGGTCCACCACTATAGGATAAGTCGGACTCTCCACATCTACTTCTCTGAGGGTAAGGCAAGCCTACTAGTGAGTGATGGGATGCACCCTCCTCCGAGTAAGTCCATCATGTGCTACAAAGGTTCGCTTCTCGCCGGTGAAGGAGAACCAGGTCCCATCCATCCAGAAACACCACACTTTTCTCCTAATATAGTCAATCTGAGCATGGACTGTAGATAACCAGTCCATACCCAAGACGACTTCGTAAGGCCTTGACGCCGCTATGAGGAGATCCAAGCCGATACTCTCGCCTCCTAGAGTAAGCTCACACTACTGGCACTGGTGTTTAATGGTCGAGTCTAATTCCGTAAGAGTCTCTAGCTATAAGGATCGATCCAACAACTCCATCGGAATCTCTGAGCTCCGAACAAGGGCTGTGGCAATGAAAGAATGACTGGCACCTGTGTCTATAAGAACTTCAGCTATGGTAGAGTAGACACAGATCATACCTTGAATCATCTCTGGAGCGTTGTGGCTGTATGCCTCAGCTGCCTGATGCTGAGCTCTCCCCTGTCCAACTACTCCCTGTGGTCGGGGTGGACCACCTGGTGGTGGTGGTGGCAGTAGCACATCGTAACGTCATCCATCGCCAGATGCATGACCAGCTCCTCTGCCACATCCACCTGCTCTCTGAGGACCGCCTCGATCGATCCTCTGCCTCTACCTGGGAGGTCCCTCAACTGTCTATTGATCATATGAATTACGGGTCGAATAGTCACTAGCCATGTGACCCTGCCCGCCGCATGAGCAGCATTGTCTACTCCTGGCATGTATGCCACTACCCCGGGTGCCACGCACAATAGATCCCGAGTCATGCAGTTGTCCACCCGTGGGTCTGGTCTTCTTTGAACTCTGCATCATCTGTCTACTGCCAGCTGCAGAAGACTTTTTTATATGTCAACTAGTTGTGGTTCTCATAGCTGGTGACTACTCAGCAAGAAAACTCTTCACTAGGAGGGCTCTCTCTGACACCCCCTCCTACGTTGGGATGCTAAGTGAGATCATAGAATCCCTGATCTCTTGCCTGATCCCCTTCTCGAAGGTCCGGGCCATGAAAAATGGGTTTTGTACCATATCTGTGGAGTACCGTGAGAGATTAGTGAACATCACTGAGTACTACACCACTATCATGCTACCCTTCTGTAGATTAAGTAGCACTTATATCTGTACCGCTCGTAAGGTCACTCGAACAAACTCCGCTCGGAACATGCACTCGAAGTCTGTCCAGAGTAGTGTCGCCTAGTCGTGGACCTGGAGCATCAGGCTCCACCATCTACCCACTGATGCCTAAAGGAGACTCGCAAAAAGGATCACCATGAGGTCAGCTGGTGTCCCAACTAGCCTGAAAACTCTCACCACAGCCTCCAACCAATCCTTAGCCACCTGTGGGTCCGTATCTCCTAGGAACCTGGGTGGCCTCTGGCACTGGAACTCATGTAACGCTCTCAAGTGGCATGCATCGTCTGCTACTGGGGATGGCGGCAATAGTGGCCCAATGGAAAGTGGTACCACTAGTGCCTCTATTAGTAAAGGGCCCTGCACCAAGGCCTCGTTTCTCAGTTGGATATTAGAGTGTACAACTCTCGGGGCTCTGCGGGGAGGCATCCTGAAAGAAGCAGATGCGACACGGTCAAAATATTATACGTGGTGTTCTGACCTGGTTGAGATGACTTAAGAAAAATTTCTAAAACACACATGCAATTAGTGTTTTCGTTCACTATGTCGGAAATTAGTAGTCAGGGTCCTGGTGTATGGATACGTCGGCCACCCGCACCAACACTGGACTCCATAAACTGAAAACTGCACTTAGTACCCTTAACAATATTGCTTCATAGAAAAGAATGATCAGAGTCCTATGTTATGCGTAATAACCTACTCTTATGATACCAATTTGTCACGAACCCTCCCCCGAGGCCCGTATCGTGACTATGCCAAGCCCTCCTTCCATATGACAGGGGCCGGTGACTAGCACCAAAGGCATAAATCCCTAAACTGGGAAGGCATTTCCATTAAAACTGTAAAAAAAAAATCAGAGTACACAACTGGAAGAAAAAAACTACATAAAACTGTATACAAAAGAGAGTGCTGAAAGTAAAGGGGATGGAAATACAAGCCCAATAGGAAAGCACAAGTACAACTGGAAGAAATTACAAAAGTAGAAAATTAAAGCAGCTACTGGGTCATCCTCCGGGGTTCCTACATGAAGGGTAGGTAAAGATGGCCTCCTCAACACTCCACATCTGTCTGTCTCCTCTGTGTACCATCACGAAGAGTGGTCCACCTGCTGGTACCATCCAGTCCAGCTACTCTCTGCCTCAGTCAGCACTGTCCATTGTCTGCAACCAACACAACGAGGTGCGGGTATAGCCCATGCAAGGATGAGTATAACGATACTCAGTAGGGACCCCGAGCCCCTCAAGGTCTCACAAAATCCAACAAGGATAAACCACAAATTTTGGATTCATCAGATAAACATTACTTAGGTATATGCCCATACATATACCTAAGTTATCAAGTAACCCATCTCAATCATGAGGAAAACACAAAATTCATTGACTCAGGTCAAAACCGGGATTTTATTCTAGGGGTGGTAACATGTAACACTCCCAGTAAAACTATTTAAACCTCGACTACTCATCTACTCTTCTTCTATATAGTACTGTGGGCCTCCCATGTCACACCGAGGCGCTTCCCACTATCCTGGACTGCTGTGGTACTCATCCTGTCGAATATCTTGGTTCTGTTGCATCACAAAGCGGCGTTCCCCACTATGGGTCTGCCGGGTCACACAGAGGTGCACCCCCTCATATCCTATTTATATACTCCTCCTGTCGAGTACCGTGGGTCTACCACATCACACAGAGGCACTCCCCACAATGGGAGGCACTTCCCACTGGGATAGTCGAAACACTCTGAGTCGAAAGGTCAGTAGTCTTCAGGTATCAACCAGCTACTAGGTCTCCATACTCTGATCGCTCGTCTCTGGGAGGATCCGCTCCATGAGCTACAGGTCGATAATCCAACTGTCAAAAAGTCCCATGTAGAAGTATCTGAAAGGTCCACCTAGTCATAGGGGTCTCAACACAACAGATGGTGCATCAATCGGACGCCCGGTCTGTGAGTTATTGGAATTTTCGTCCCGGGGGCCCGGTTGAATTTTAGGTTCAAAACAACCGTAACATACCCCAAATTTTTCCAAACCTCAAATGGGTAATGAAAAAAGAACTATACCTATCTAATATTTCCTTCACCGCAGACGGTTCATCGATCAGACACCTGTAGTCCAAGTTAGGGGCGAAAAGGTGTATTCGGGTCAAAACGGGTCTGAATTGGGGTCCGACCCAGTCCATGGGTCCGACCCTATCCACGGGTCCGAACCAGCTTGAGGGGGAGGGCCAACCCGAGGGGGAGGCCCGACCAGAGGGGGTAGCCCGATGGCCCACGTTGGGTTCGGCCCGGTGGCCTGCACTGGGTCCGGCTCGACGGCCCGCGCTGGGTCTGGCCCAGTGGCTCAAGGGTCCACCTAAGTCGCGTCTAGAGGGGAAAAGTGCGTGCCCCCCTAGAATTCCTGAATAGCAGTTCCATTCAGGTGGGAACCAAACCGGCTCCAGGTGGCACCGGTCCGGGACACGTGGTACCCAGCGGGGTCCCGCTCTTCTCGGCTGGCCGAGCGGCCAGCCGCTCCGCACTACCGGTAGCCGATCCGACACTGGCCATCTCGGATCCTCTATCAAAGCACGACGGCGCCACAGTTCTGCTCCTCCACGTGGTGCGACAGCGTCGTGCCCCTCCACCACAACCTGCCCTGGTTGCGGCCCCCTTCTCCTCCATGCGGCACGGTGGTGCCATGCCCTTTCGGCGACCTGTTAGCCTTGTGCCGCCGGTTTGTTCATGGCTGGCCCGTCGCCGGCCGTCGTTGCGCCACCGCGGCCCGCTCCTCCGGCATCGTCGTTGCACCATCATCATCATCAACAAGAAAAGAAAAATGGAGGGGGGGGGGTCTTGTTCGTGTGGTCCGAGCCCTCCTATTTATGGTGATATCAATCGGAAATTCACAATCCATAAATTGAACGATGTAGAACGGGAACAGAATCAACTCAAATCCCCTACCTCTGGTTCGTTATTCGTTCATGATGTCTAGGAAAGGGAGGACATCGATTCGTTGACATCGGAAATGAAGAAGCTGAGTATGGCGTCGTCGACGTTCTTATAGGACGACGCTCCCTCTGTTCTGGTTGAAGAAAAAAGAAGGTGTTCGATGTTCTTCATTGGCGGAAGAGGCGTTCTTCGTTGCTTTTCCAACTCCTCTCCCAAATGCTGCAACAAATGAATATGCCAACAAAAATAATGGGTTAAGCAAACCGATTATTTAATTGTTGGCCCAAAAATATTCAAAATATTTGAAATTAATTAATTAATGTTCCATTAATTAGTTTTTGTGGTTTGGCACATTTATGAGGGAAGTTCAAGGGTTTCCCCCACTTATAGAGAGTTCAAGGGGTTTAAAGTCTGTGTGGTCCCCACCTCTATAATCACTAAGAGATGTTTAGTCCTCGGGTGGGCCCCACCACCATAACCTCTCATGGGAGGTTATGGTGTGGTGGCCCACACCTCTAACCTCCTCTTAGAGGTTTTAACCACCAAAAAAAAAATAAGCTACACACTTATTTTTTTTAATGAAAAACCCAAATACTAACTTCCATTCACGACCTAATGTCGTCGAGGTGAAAGTCTTCTTTAGCGAATACCGGAGCTGCGAGTTCAACGGTGCCCTCAGATTTCAATTCCAAGCACCGATTCTAAAGATATAATATCCCGCTTGAACTTTTACTAAACGTACCCGAAAAAAACTTCAGAAATTGATTCCGGTCACACCGGCCTCAGAATCAAGCACCATAAATTTTCGTAAACTCGTAAAATTCCCATGTATTTTAAAACCAATTTCATGGAATTTACATGTCTTTAATTTTTATTCCATAAAATAATTTCATAGATTATTATGACTTGTTATCTTTGAATTAATGATGGGTTTTCTAAATAATCAATTTGGTTTGGATTTTTTAAAAAGACAACATATGAATAGTATAAGAATTGACATAAATGAGTTTTTAAATCAATTAATATTTTATTAAATGATAAAATTGTTCTAAAAATCAACGATTCGTCCAAATGACATATATTATGTTAAAATTTTAATTAATGATCCATTTTGGGTTTCTTGTCATTTTATAGTAAATGTATTAACCTTATAGTTTGAATATACAAGAAGACTTGGTAAAAGATAAATAAGAGTAAAAAAGGGTTAAATAAAAACTATAAGGATTAAAAAATATCCAAAACCTATCCAATTATTATTTGATGATTTTATTTGTACTTATAATCACCTTATATTATAATAAAATATGGTTTGTAACTTTTGAATCCAAAAATCATTTTTTAATAAAATAATACTTTCAAACATTCCTAAAGAGCCCCTCCCCCCTCTTATAAAAGGACACCAACTCTAACACATTAAACACACCTCTCAAGCCCCTTTTCTCATCCAAAACCTAAAAAAATAATCTCCCAACATTCCTCTAGTCCTCCTAAAATCCTTAAATTAGGTAGAAGGAACTTAAATAAAGCATTTTGGTTCATACCAAATGGAGTTACCCGATTTAAAGGCAACATCTTCTCTCAAGTTCTCTTCTTTTATTTTACTTATTCACTCCATTTTCTACTACTATTATTTTTTTACATAAAAAACCATTATACTAAATATACTAGGTTTTTTTATGATAAATATTTTAACTAAACTTCCACACACCTCCATCTAATGGATACAAACATACTGTTTCTATGGATGGAAACTACTACCTCACGAAATGATGATAGTTCAATCTTCTCCTAAGACCACTTATTGTGGACATTAAGATGGAACTATATTTAAATGTGATATATGTTATATTTTATTTTATCTATTAATCTGTATTTTTCAATTATATAATACCTTTATGGTTTCAATAATGGGTAAAAACGATAATTTCATTTGAGAAAGTGCAAACTACCGCCCCCTCAAAGTGATATGACTCGTTAATAAAATAAATAGAATGTATAAATGATGATGTTAATGAAATTATGCAACATATATAAAATATAATATTATAATTTAATAATAAAATACCTATTAATCATTTGGTTTTCATTCCTTTAAAAATGAAAAAACTGAAATGAAAGTAGCATTCATGCGTATGTACGACTTAACGTCTCCACAAATGGTGCATTTCATTTATTATATCCAAATGATATGGACTATTATAAATACATATATACTAGATATATATGATATATATGATATATAAATCATTAATATCATTCTATAGATAATTTAATTTTGACCACATAGACAATTTGTAATTATAACAAGTTAATTTTTGACTCATGCACCGAACATCGACAAAAAGACCAATATTAACATGAATAATTATTTTACTATTATAGAAAGGTAAAAAGTGATATAAAAAGAATAATAAAATTTAAAAGGTTATTAAGTAATTATAATTAACTTATGTTCATTATTCAGGGAGATAAATAATGAACAAGACAAGTCAGACACAAGGTAAAGGGTTTTCATCTCACTATTTATTTGCGTGAGATTCATGCTATATTTTCCACTATTTCCTTTTGTGTGGTGTATGTACTTAACATGATTGTATTAATTGTGTAATATAATATAATTTATTTGTATTTACATATTTATTGTATGATCCTTATTTCATGTGGTGTATGTTTCGTAAGTTTCCAAATCGGTAAGGGAACCATTCACCGTCCTCTTTTTGTGAAAGAATAATTTTATGTATTGTCTTTTTAAATTTTTATTTTCTTATGTTGGGATGTGTTATTATATATCATTATTGCTATAAATTGTATGTAAATGTTATGAGAGAACCTTTTCTCTCTCATCAACTCATTTTTTTAAATTTTAAAGTGACACCGTTGGGCTGTCAAATTTCTGTAAGAGAACTTCTTAACCCAATTTCAATTCTTTGGGTTAAACTTATACATATTGATTATGTTGTGCCATGAATATGTGTTAAGGACCTATGATTTTTTTTACAATTAATTTCCACTAATATTTGGTTTATTATTATTTGTCACACATAATTATGTCATTGATTTGTCCTTAATATAAGGTTATGATCTTTGTATGGGACTTTGTCTCAATTTACATTCTATTGAATTTTTTTTTTGTTATACACCAATTCACTTTTATATGGTGTATATACTGAAATTTTACATATTATATCATAAATACCCTTATAATCATGATATTTTAAGCTTTTATTAATGTTATTCTTCAATTATTTTTATTCAAGCGTCTCTCATTTGGTTAGGAACTCATTAACTAAAATATCATTTTAAAATTTTTAAATATTTATTATTATAAATATTTCTCCTTAATGTAAATGTTTTAAAAATGTTGTTAAGGATTTATTTATATGAACATTAATGTTTTAAAATGTTATTTCCTATAAAAGTTTCAAAGTGGTATGGGAAACTTTGATTCCAAAATATCTTTATTAAATGTTTTAAATGGTTTTGAAAATGTGTTCATAAACCATTGATTATGTCAATATCTTGAAATAATATATTGTTATTGCAATGTAGAAATATTATCTTTCCATTATGCTTGTTTTATGTGTTATGAATATGTTATGGTTATTGGGAATTGTTTACGTATATGGGTGGTTTTGTGTTAAACCTAGGGTGGGTGAGCCCGAGATAGGTCTCCAATGTATTGGATAACATGACAGAGGTAAACATTAATGTTTCTCCTAAGAGATTTAGGGAATATACTGTGATAGGTATTCCAAACGTAAATCCCTATGTAGCTACGATAGTATAATGTAAGTATGATATGGATGCCACAAGTTACAGTTATGATTTATTATTTCTATGGGTTATTCATAAATATTATGATTTTGTGAGGTATTTTAAAGATATTATGTTTTAAGAATAAAAAGTATTATTATTTTTATTTGTATTTATTCATGGTCTAATTTTATTTTTCCTTATTTTATATACCTTACTGAGATTTTTATGTTAATCCCATGTTTTTGAAATGTTTTCCATAGGACTTAAACATGAATAAGGTCAAGGATGGGATCAAGGGAATGTTATGACTTCTAAAACATGGAAAAAAACATGTTTATTTTCTTAATAATTTTTTTTAATGAAAAAATAGACAATGAGTATAAGTGTCTACTTTGTAAAAATTTGAAATGTAATTTAATAGTTATGATCTAATTCTCTAAAACTCTAAACCTGAAAAGATATTCAATGGGAATTATTAACTTAATTCAAGATTATTTAATGTTTAAGGTTGGGTATTTATAAATTAAGTCTCTTATTAACAATACAAAATATTCATAGTAATATGATTATTTAATATAACATTAGAAAAAAATAAATTTCAAATCCGAGGAATATAAAAAACATAAAGTTGGATCAAATGAAGTGGAGGAAAAGATCCTGTACATTGGGAGGAATATTAGTAATTATTGAGAAGGAATTATTATAACATCTGAACCACCATTATGTTACTATTGATATATTAATTTACAAATTATTTTTCTAAATGTAATTTTTGTGGAAATTGAGGAAGGAAGGAGTGTATTTATACATGAGGAGGGGTGTTTTTAAGGGTCAAAATATAGGTTATTTTATTATATAAGTCAACCAATTATGGTTAAATCAATTCTAACCAATTTCATAGAATATTAATGAGTGGTATAAATTGGGTGATTTTATAAGTCATGAAAAAACTGAAACAAACTTCCCAACCAACCCATTTAATGCGCCAAATCTAAAACTAATTTTTATCTTAAAATTCCGGTTTTTCCTTCCAAAATGTAATGTATAGATTTCTAAATAAAAAATTAAATTTTTTAAATTAATTTATTAAATTATAAATTATATTTTGATTAAATAAATTGGTTCATAATTTTTTTTCATGAAAACATAATAATATTCACATAAAATCATTATTCTTTTAAAAGTGTCAATTTTCACATTTTCACAAAAAAATAAACATTTTTCATAAAATTAACCAAAAATAACCGTATATAAATTCTAATGTTATAAATAAAAAATTAAGATAATTTTTTCAACATAATTCTTTAAATATGAAAATTTTAAATAAAAAACTTTATTTACAAAAATTTAACAATTTTATCGAAATATTAACATTCTGAATATTATAAAATTTACTTATGAATTTTTAAAAATATATCTTCATTTAATTTTTTTAATATTAATTCCAGAAAGTAAAATTTATCATAAAATTATTCATTTAAAATAATTCCCAACTTTAAAATAAAATGTTTATAGACTCTAACAAAAATAATAGAATTTTGATTATATCATTAAATAATCCCTTTACTATTCCACGTTGAAGTTCTCCACGATGTTTAAAGTTATTATAATATGAAAAAGAATCTCTATGTCCTCATAAGAAAATATTAATTATAAAATATTGTATATATTAATACCATAATGTAATTTTTATTAAGTTACTTTCTATTCTATTAAATAAAATGTATCCTCACAATTTTACTCATTGAATTACACTTAATAAACCCAAAAGTCAACTTAAACATTATCTATAGAAATAAAAAATCATTATAACCAAGGATATATAATCCTTTATGGTTATAATGGTTACAATTAGCCCAGTCCTTTAGAAAAAATTGTTATTTATTTATGCTCTATACCCAAATATTCTGAATCCTAATTCACAAAAATAACCAAACTCTACTATAGTACAAAATGAGATGTCCCAAACCTACACTTATAAATATGGTAATAAAAATAAAATATATTTAATACCTAAAATGAATAAAATAAAAATAAAAAGATCAAAATTTCAGCGTATTTGGGAAATAGGTACATTTACAACTGAACACATGGTGCAATACATATTTCATCCACAATGATTCTTCCCACATGTAATTTCCGTATACATATCCCTTTCATTGAAATTCCTAGGGAAATAGGGAATAATAAGAAAATAATGATCTATAAATCCTAATAATGGATAAACTATGAAAATATATTATTAATAAACATAATTGGAAAAAAATGAGGCATGGTATAAGAACATGAACATGAGGGAAAGTGTCATAACATCATCAAAATTATATAAGGCATAAAATGATCATTAGTATGTGAAGAAAACATGGTCATAATTGAATTAGGAATAACATATTAATATGTCTACAATATACATATGAAACTTTCATAATAATATCACCAAGGGTTCATAAAACATATTACCAAGGTTGTTCAACAAGGTATCATAAAATATTACCAAGGAATGCTTCCAAGGTATCATGAACGTGTATTCTATAGATAGTAATTCTTTACCCAATACATTGGACCACTATCCAAGTGCATAATTAATATGTCTTAATTAATTTGAGTCACATAAGGGAAACATACATAAATACATCAATAATCATAGAATGATAAAACCATAGAAATTAATTGGTTATAGAATAAAATTTGGTAAATTTCTAAGTAAATACCCATCAATTAAAATAATGAAGTCTATGGTATTTACACCATATTGATAAAGGGTGTACAATTTAGTCAATAATTTTACCAATCAATCGATGCATGGGTATCTAGAAGAATAATTTTCATTTAGAGGAATCATTCAAGGGTATTAAAATGGAAATGAATGATTACAAATAGTTTATGATAACTAAATAAAAAGTATGTGACATATAATTATCTAAAGAGGTCATATTTAAGCTATAAACTATCTATATTTGAACATGGAAATGTAGATGAAAGTTAAAATACATGAGAAATATGGGATGTGAAATTGAACATGACCATTGGTTAAAAATTGGATGGGAAAGAAAACAATTCAAAGGATTAATATGGATACTTTTATGAAAATTGAAAAGTTAGTTTTTGAAACTATAGTATTTTCATAATGAAAAAGGGTAGTGACCCAATTAAAGGAATCATAACAAGAAGTGGTGTGGGGTACATTCGTGGCATATGGATATCAATTTAATTAAATTATCGATCCACATATTTAGATCCTTTATTATGGATAATATTGTATATGTGAATTATCCAAATTAAATCACAAATGATTTTCAAACTAGGTTCGTAGTAAGGTACCACTCACATGACAACATAATAAATTGTGAATCAAAGGCTAATACAAAAGAAAAACTTGAATCAAAAGAAGTGGAGGAAAAGATCCCTTAGCTTGGGAGGATTCTTCTTAAAGCTATCAAGGGAATTTGTATAACCATGGTACCACCATGGAGAGAATATTTAGATGGACATTTGTATATTTTTTCTCAATGTCATTGGTGTTGAAATTGAAGAGGTAATGGGGTTATTTATACTCAAGGATGGGTGGTTTTAAGGGTTAAAATATTGTTTATTTTATTATATAAGACAACCAATTATGTTATAAAATAATTAATTTTACATAGATTATTAATGGGTGGAAGAAATTTGGTGAACATAAAAGGTATGTAAAAAACAAAACACAACTCCCAACCAACCCATTTAACGCACAGTATCGAAAAATAATTTTTATCTTAATATTCCAATTTTTTTTCCAAAATGTGAGGAATAAATATATAAATTAAAATAAGTATTTGTAAAATTATTTTTAATCCTATTAAATAATATTTTTATTTAATAAAAATGTTCAAAATAATTTAGTCATGCTGACAAAATAACGATGTAATAAAATCACACTTCTTTGTAAAATGACAATTTTCAAATTTTTATCAAAAAATAAACCATTAAAGAAAATTCAAAAAAATCACTATAAGATAATTTGGACCTTCTGGGTAAAAATAATAATTTTTTATTATGATGATAATTCTAAAAATATGATAATTTTAACTTTTTAAAAATTATCCTTATTCATTGAAATCTAGAAATTTCATAAAAAAATAAACATTATGATCATTATAAAAATTACTTATGAATTCTTTAAAATATATTATCATTTAAGAAATTTTGTTTTAGATTATATAATGAAAATAAATTTTAAATAAATCTTAAAAATTTATTATAAAGTTTTTTTAATAGAATATGTTTATAGTCTCCAAAAATAATAATATAATTTTGATTATATCATCAAATAACCCTTTTATTGTGCCTAGTTGTAGTCATCCATGATGTGTTAAGTTATTATGAAATGTAAAAGTATTTATATATGATAATAATAAAATATTAATAATAAAATATGAGTTATAATAATAACATAAATGAATTTTCAGGGTGTTACAAGTGCAGTACTGATTAATTGAGGATAAAACTACCGACAAAACTACACTTGTATTACCTTAATAACCCATTAAACAAAAAAATATCTTAATGATGTGGTATAATTTCAATACCACATAACTATTTCACTTATTAATTTTAATTATTATTTTTGGTAAACCCTATATAGGCTCACAACTCTATTAAAATGACAATAGTAAGACTTGAAATGGGGATTTTTAAGGGATGTAATAGTGGTTTCTCTCAATCATTAACCATGCTAGAGTGAGGAATTGAGCTAGGTTTTCTAGATTCATTATGATTATGATGATTATAAACCTAAATTTTGAATGATTACTTAGGTTTTCGTGATATAGGTTAGCTCAACCCCTCCATCTTCCAACTTATCCTACAAGTGTCTTCATCTTTATCCCTTATTTTATAGTTTTCTATAAAATTATAAATTAATATTACTTTTTAAACCACTCATATCCTATTGTTTTGATATATTTATACTTATTTTATAGTTATATTATTACCAAATACACTTATAGGTAATATATAGTGATCAATATACATTCTTATAAAGAAAGTTTAGAACTATTCTCTAGGAAATTCACAAAATGTATTTTTTTGTGGAAATAAAAAAATGAAAAACTAAAAAACACATAAAAATTATTTAACAAAAAAGTATAGAAAATAAATAAAATTTTTAATTTTATAATTTTATTTTTAGACACACTTATATTATCATATTTATTGAATTATTTTTTTAGTATATCTTATTTTTTGTTAATCAAAATTATTGTGTTCACAATTTGAAATATTATACAAATTATGAAAGATCTCGGGTGGTGAGTTCTACAGGAAAACATATAAAACATATATTACACTTTTAGAAAACCTTTTTATAATTGTGATGAGTTGAGGAAGCGATAACACCAAACTATTTATAATGATAAAAATGAATCTTGTTCTAGTGTACAATAGATGATTTTGGATATAATTTATTTTCTTTAAATCAAGATAAGTGGGAATATGAATTTTTACCAATGGTGAAAACTAATGAATATAAATTATTTTTTATTTTTGGATGACTGTTACAAAATCATAGATGCATTGTAATAGAAAATTTATCATGTAAAATAATAAATGGAAGGGAATATAATAAGATTCTGAGACCACATTAAATGAGAATACCATTAAAAAGGTTTTCCAACGAATAGAATAATAAGAATTAAATGCTAAAAATATGGTGTCGAACTATTTTTTAAACTAATAAACCACATATGAGGAACCCCGTATGATTTTAAACCCTCCTCAAGTGTAGAAAAATAAAATACATCGAGGAAGAGGTGAACTTCCAATAATATTTCACGGGGTATGGAGAACACCAAGTGTTTGTTGAAAAATTTAGAGCTAAGGAAGATTCCATCATGTATATAATACACTAATTACTTATTTTAATAATGATTAGTATATTAGAAACCAATATGTGTTGTTTTTTACTAGGGGAACCATATATTCCATCACACTATGAATACATCTTTACGAGATCCTAGCAGTGGGTGCTAAACTCATTCACTATTTGGGTGGAAACTCGAAAACAATTTGTGTTTTTTTATTTTAGTTAATTTTAATTTTAATTTTTATATTTATTAAAATAAAAAACCATAATTTTTTAATTACCTAATATCATATTTTTTAAGAAATAATTTCCCAAGGAACATAATGAAGAAAATAAACCTTAACCCAATACTAGTTGAAAGATCTATATACAATTGGGGAGTTTTTATCACATACTATTATTTTATCTTACCTAACATGTTTTCCATGTTATATTTATTTTTCAATACCCCACCTGTGAAATTAATTGGACATATATTTAAGTCTAAGTATGGGAGGTGTATAGGAAATGATATAAACCACTTAAACCTAATGTTAGAAATGAACTAAGAGACATGTTGCTTAAGATAAAAATTATTTATTAAATTTAAAATTATATTCAATAGAAATTAATTGAAATTGGTATGTGTGTACTATTCGAATTAAAATTAATACATTTTATTGAGAATTAATTACTTGTAATATTTATTTAATCTTTAGAAGTGAAATAGTTTATAACTTCATTTTAAATTTTAAAAAATATGTTTCTTACTCATAGTAATTTATAATTGATAAAAAATCATTTTTTAGATTTCAAATATAGATTTAGAATTATGTGTAAAAAAAGTATATAGAAAATGTAATTAAAAAAAATAAAAACTGATGAATAAGAGTTAAAGGAAATGTGAGATATTACTATCCACAAAGCTTTCATAACTAAACTATCCCAAATAGTTTTAGGGGTTCATATTTTTGGAACTTATTAATGATAAATTATCTAAAAAAACATTAAATTAAATTATTTTTGAGAGATGACTTTCCTATTGTGATTTCATGCATTTACTATTTCAATTAGTCCTAGTGGATGTTAGTTGATTTTTATGGAATATTGAAAAACTTTCTTAGATTATGATCTAATATGTAGATTTCATAAAATGGATTGAAAAAAAGAATGTGTTGTGTTTATTCTCAAACATAAGAGTGAATGGATTATGTGTAAGTGTCATTTATAAATGAATAATTGGAATCTTATATATCAATTCCATATTAATTATATAATTTTTGTTTGAATTATTGTAGAGTTACATTATTAACAATATTTGAGATAGAGTGGATTGAAATAATGTCATTAGAGTTATCTTTATAAGACACTTAAATTTAATTTATATGAGGTCCAAAAAAAATTTAAATTAGAATTTAGAATCATGTGATTTATTTTATCTCAATATTGAGATATATTCTTTTGGAAAAATAAGTTTTAAGTATTGGAGTGTGATTATAGAAAAAATAATCTAATTTTTTATACTATTTTTAAATTATTTTCAAGTCAATACATTCCAAAAACCTTTATATTTATTTGATTTCAACATTTTTGATTTATGCATTAATAATTTGACATACTTAAATTTTAATGAAAATTTCAATCTAATTTTTTGAATTAATAATTTATCATGTTTCAACACCAGTTTCTATTCCTGAACACATTATAATTGGTTTTGTATATTTTTTTTTCATTTTTTTTTTATTTTTTTTCAATTATTTCATTAATATATTTTTATATATATCCAGGTATATATTTAGTTTACTTTTCCTTCATTAAAATTTTATAACATTGTATATTTAGTTTATTTTGGAAGGAATAAGGATGGATGATGGAAGCACAGTGAGAAATCAAAGGTACATGAGGTATATAAGGGAAACCCAATTTTTGAACCAGTTACATATCAGTAATATTCCTTCTCACATCAAATTAACTTCAAATACATATATAAAATATAAAATGGACCTTTTAATGGGATAAATAATATTAAAAACTAACTAACTAAGGGTGATATAATATATCATAGAAGATACATATTTTTTTCACTTTGCTATAAGAAATATAGGATAAATATCTATATATGATTAAATGAATAATTGTCTTTGTTACACAATATTTAATTAAAAAACATGAATGATATATATGAGAAACCATGAGCCATATTAAACTAAATACCATCTATAAAAATCAATATAAGAGTAATTTAATGCTATAAAAAATTAAACTATAATGTCCATAGGAATTATGTTGATCCCTAACAATATATATGAGGGTTATTACTTATAAAAATTAACAAACATAGTTGAATACATAATATCTTCCAAAGGGGATTCTTGTAAATACATGAAAATTTTCTTGTAAGATTTTTTATAGGATTCATAACCTATCGATTGAGAAGAAATTTGGATCATTTATGAAGATAAAGATTATCATGGATAAAATGAAAGAGGCTTAAGGATAAACAATCTATGTACAAACTTTATCAACAAAATCAGTTATTTTAATAACAACTTAGCCATGCATATCTTGATCCTAGAGTGAGGAAATCATGAGTATCTCACTGAATTTCATACCACATGAGAATTAACAGATAAGTAAATAATATTTTATAATGATTTCCTATATGGAATGATTGAAATACATTTATTTCCATATTGAGTGATTATACATTAGAGTATTTTTATAAAAAGAAGAAGAATAAGTGATTAAATAAAGTGGTTGGTCACTCAGGGAAACTAATGAGCACACGCGAAGAAGCTAAGAGTGAGATGAGGCCACAAAGGATACTTACATTATTTGATATGATCTTGGAGGATCACACACTTGATTGAGTGAAGGGTAATATCACATGGATTCTTAATATTTCATCTATATTCCGTTTAGTTTCATATAAAATTTTCGTGTTTCTCAAGATGGTAAAAATTATTTTGCTAGAATTATATTAAATTATTTTACTCTTTTATATTCTACTATGATTATATATGAATTTTGAGTCTATATATTTTTCTTCATTCTTATCCCATATATATATCATTTAAGTAATTATAGTATTATTATGGAAGTGAAGCTGTGAACATGTAATGCACTAGCCTAGGTCAACTAGACAAGTCACCAAAGGTGGTCTGCCACATGGTGAGATATAGAAAATAAAAAAATTTATTGTGTAATTTTTTTTAAAAAAACAATACATATCCATGAGAAATATAAATTCATGACACACCTATGAAACTAGAAAGATAAACAAAGATAAACTAAAAAAGTCTCTATGTAACCATCTGTTACCCCCAATCCATCCCACTATGAAGGAAATTGATGATAAAAGAACATGACTTGATTTATGATTCCATTCCCATTCCCTGAGTCCTACAAAAAAAGTTCTAAAATTTACCAAAGTAAAAATTATGATATGAGAACATGACCCAGTTGGATATCAGTAAAGAATATTTATAATTTTTAATATCAAGAATGCACAAGTTCTATCTTTATAAAAAATCCATTTTATAAAGAATTTTCAAATATAAAACCATTTTAAACATTATTTTTTTCATAATTTCATACCATATCCACTAAATATAGGAATATATATGGAATAAAATAAAAAATAGTAAACTAAACATGTGAGAAAATATCCATGAAATAAATCATCATGTGATAAACTTGGCATAAAAGAAAAAACACACCATTTCAACTCTAGGATATGGGAATACATACTGGATATAAAATAAGGATAAACCATGAATATATTGGTTCCAACTAATATTGAGACCTATCATATTCTATCAATATAAAAAAATTAACCCCTAGTGGTGTCACACACACTAGGATTAACTATGTTTATTTCTCGACACACTAAAGGTTCCCAATGTGCTAAGTTTATCCAAAATCATTTCCAAAACTATGTTCAAGTTTAATTAAAAACACTAATTACCTAAAAAAAATCAATGAAAAATAAAAGGGGATAAATAATAACATATATAAATTCATCAATTTTCAACACCTTTATAGATACACCTACCCCAAGAGTGATAGAAACCAATCTTCCTTCCATAATAGAGATTGAAAAACCATGGATCGGCCTTCGAAATACAAAGAATGAAAAAAAACTAAAAAGGAAATATATAAAACAAAACTCAGTCATAAATCTAAATAAAAAACACATCAAACACCACATTTGTGTCCAAATATAATGAATAGGAAGAAAGGCCATTTACTAGGGATATGCGATGTAGCCACTAAAAGAGTCAAACATTGAGAAGAGTGATCCGAAAAGAGGGAGATGACCCAAAATCACCCAAAATTATTATAGGTATTGAAAGGAAATCATGTGCACCAAATTTAAAAATATTTGGGAATGTATCATGTTTAAAATTGATGGACACGAGGAATTATTGTCATGAATCACTTTAATGGCATGAAATCCAATGAGTTATAAATATACTAAAAAGGAGTCTCCTTGGATTAAATTAAATCCGGATTGATGTTTTTATTTTTTGTAATGGTTTCACATCTAGTAAAATTTTCACACCCAACATGAGGCTCACGATATTTTCCTTGTAACATACTATCATTTTGTATCCCATTCATGGTGTTAATGTGTCCAGTCGGTAGTTCTCAGCCTAGTTTTTATTGAAAACCTATGAACCAAAAATTAAGGCTCCCCAATCCCAAAGATAACCCTCTGAATATATTTACAAATTTATAAATAGACTTAATTAATACAAACAAACATAGATCTCTAAACATTAGGTTATTTTCATATATAAAGTGTCTCTATTCTTGAGACACTTTCAATGAACCCAAATAAAAAGGGAAATGAATACAATAGTCAAAGCATACCTAAAGGAAGGTAACAAGGTGTTAAAATATACCCACCATAAACACTTTCTATCCTAAGAAATTCCTCAATATCCCGGAATCAAAAATTTGAATTCCACTACTTCCTCATCAATACTTCATGTTCCCACATCTCATAGTTATCCTATTCACACTTCCATAGTACACAAACTAAGATAATCAATTTACTATACATCACCTTCTCTCAATGATCCAGAATATTAAATATTCAATAAACCAAGGTGATTTTGGGATCAATATTGACATCCTCCAATTCAATAAAATGGTAAGGATGTGTTTTATACCTCCTCTACTAGGAATCATGAAACATTTCATGGATCGAATTCAAACAAAATGGTAAGCCCAACCAATATGAAAACATTAATAATCATCCAACAATCTCAAAGGGCCCCATAAACCATGGTGACAACTTATACTTATTACCCAACCGATGATGTACCAAGTGAGGTGAAACTATAAGAAAGACATAATCACCCACCTCAAGATTTAGTGGCTATTGGTGATGGTCTGCATAATATTTCAGATAACATTGTCTCATCGTCAATCTCTTATGGATCAACTTAACCATATCCATCATCCCCTGAACAAGAATCATCCCAACCAAGGACCTCTCTCCCAAGTCTGTCCAGAACAGGGGAGGACTATATGTACAATCATATTAATCCTCAAAGGTAACCATTTTGATCGATGTCTAATAACTATTTTTATAGGAAAACTCAATTAAAGGCTAATTATATTCACAAGGACCACTAAAATCAAGCACACAAGCCATGATCACATCCACAAGAACCTAAATAGAACCCTCTATCTATCCATCCATCTTTGGAAGATATTCAATGCTCAGTTTCAACTTGGGACCCATTTCCTCCTACAAAATATTCCAAAAAATGGATGTAAACCTTGAATCCTTATCATAAATAAATACAGAGTGAACCCCTTGAAGTCTCACAATCTCTAAAACATGAAAGACCCTAAGATGTTCCACAATCACAGTCTCCGTGATAGGGAGAAAAGAAAATTTTATTGATTCATTCAATGATCACACAAATTGTATCCTTCGCACTTTGAGTCATTATTAAACCAATGATGAAATCCATAAAAAAAGTCATCACATTTCCATACTGTAATGGGTCAGGGTTTCAAAAAACCAGTATGTCTATGGTGTTTTACCTTAATTCACTTAAAATTAAGACACTATGATACAAAATTTGTATTTTAAAATCTCATTCACGACTACTAATATTGATGACTTGAATCATGATACATCTTGGTAGTACCTTGGTGTATGAGCCAACATGAATGGATCCCGCTGTCCGTCAACTATCACCTTAAGAAAAAAGAAACAACTAACTAGTTTCGAAAACTTGAAGCACAACTTGGAGACTCAAACCACTCACCCAAGGTCTCCCCAACATAAAATATTTTACTAAATCCATGGTCCACAGGGTCTGACATCTACATGAGCCGAACCCACTCATCAAATGTTGAGAGATCCTTAGTTGAAGCCATGCATACCTTCCCATTAGCTTTTTTCACCCCAATATAATATCATAAATCAAAATAATAAAAGACTAATATGTGACAACTCAGACTCATATTCCATTAAGGGTTCCCCAAACCTGGTTGGAAATATGTCCTCAAGAACATCTCTCCAAATACCAAAGGCTACCGACTAGAAGTGAGGGCATCGAGTATGTCTGTGGGGAGGCTCTTCCCTTATTACTATAGTGAAACAATAAAATTTAATATAATATAATAAGAGATATATAGATAAAGCAATATATCATAAGGTACAATGAAATCATAATGATGTAATAAGAAATGAATTAATGAATATAAACATACAAAATCTGATGATGTTATGTCATGTATCTATGAAGCTGGAAAACATGGATTTAGAGTAGTATAAAACACATTCGAAACAAAAGTAGAAAATAAGAATCCAGAAACTGTCCCAAGAATCCCAAGCTCCTACTTGATCATCTTCTACCAGATCTATCCAAAGCAAGAAAGCAATCAAGAAATAAAGTGTTTGAACCGACACACTTCCCTTTATCAACACCTACATACATATGGTCTACCCTTGTGCCAATGGATTCCCATATAGGGTGTGAGATAAATATCAATAGGCTACCAAAAATAGTGTCTATAACATCCTGTCTGTGTAATATAAACTAAAATAGTTTAAAAGCACACACACACACACACACACACACACACACACACACATATATATATATATAAGTAAAGTAGTACAGTAATGTAAATACCCAATTACCTACTTCAGAGCTCGGCTGGTGACTAAACATTTAACCAGTTCATTTATTAATTAAGTTCTAGTTTATTTATTTAAGTCACATGAGGCATAGCCTACACTAACATCACTATGTTTTAGTAATAGTGTATGTTAAATGATGTAATAAGGAAACCTGTATTAACATTAATAATAAAATCGATCCAAGGTAGTAACCAAGGAAGCCAAAACTATAAAGGTTACCAACTTTGTAGTTACTACAACCTTGATAAGGGGTAAAAGTGTAATCCAAGGAGAACCAGCCAAGGCATTACATAATAGTGTGATCTAACTGACTCTACGGAATACATTCAAGGAAAAATAAGATAGGCTATGGCAAGGATCAAGGATATAACCAAGTCACATCATGTCCATAGAAGCCACGATGGATCAAATAAGTGTATCCAAGTCATCCTGTATAGTAAAGGATGGATCCTATAGTGTTATACTGGTCACCCACTAATAGATAAGGATCATGTTCCAATGTGGGTCTCAACCAAGGAAACCAACATCCTTGAATCAGAATGAAATCCACAAGTTCTCAAGGCTTTCCCTTAGGAATCCAAAATCTAACTTGAGTCTGACCACTCCTATAATGATGTCAAGGTCTATATATAATTAGGAACTTTAAATTTAATTCATTTATTTAATTAATCCATGTAATAGTCATATCATTTACAAAGTCATTTAGTTCATGCCTTTCCTTTCATTAGTGTGACAAGGCTAATGTAATTGAAACCATTTAATTCAGTTCATATTTAATTACTTGGTTCTCTCCTTTACCAAACATAACATTGCATGGTTGGGCTAAGGAAAAGTAACCACAAGCAATGCATTTAATATAAACCAGGACAAGTGATATCAATACTATATAGTTTCCAATTTTTAATTTAACATTGTTTAATCAGTTCGAAGAACATACCTAAGGTGATTCAAGTGATAAAAATACATGGTACTAGACATTTACCAATTCAACACTCATTTAACAATCAAGGATCACCTTTAGCAAGGTCAAGCTAAGGAACACCTGAATGGTGGCACTATCAGAAATGTCAAGCACTAAAACTCAATTATGGATAACACCCTACTTGGGGTGGTCAGTGTTGTTGAAGTAACCACCAACATTGAATTATATATTTGTAATGGGTCTTAGAACATGGTTTTAAGGACTATAAATAAGAGATATAAAATAATCAGACAATGCTTGATGAAATCGGCACTCCCACGTGGAAATTTATAAAATGAATAAACATGAGGGATGAGTTATGGACCACCTAACTCATACTCATATGACTCTCATTATCTAGTATTATCTTTTAGTTTGGATGAGATTGGAAGAGATCTGAAAAATGGATTAACACCCTAAAAATACGACATATGATCTTGCATCGAAATATCATCATTTATAGGAAGAAGAACAAGAAAAGGATCAAAAATACTGAAGCACTTACTGGTGTACTTCTAACATGATAGATAGATATAAAATATGATTTTGAATGGTGAAGTGGAATAAGAACCTAGCTTAGGACTCCTTCGGAGTTTCCTACACGAGAGATGGGGGAGGTGGGTGTTTTTTTCAATAAAAAAGGGAGGTCATTTGTCCTATTTTTAAAAATATTCTTCAGAATTTACATGACATGTAAATTCTTTACATGTTGTGTAAAGATCTGGTTCCTTCAGCTGGGAAAAACCCTTTACATGATGTGAAAGGTTCTTCTCAGACCATTTAACATCGTGTAATCAATACACATAATGTATTACAATTACATGGAATGTACTTGGCTTGTAGCCAGTCGATAGCCCCCATTGTTCCCTTCTTCAAAAAAAAATACATATGGCCCACAACTTGTCTTTAGGGTCTAAGAAAATTCATGAAAATAATAATGTTAAGTAGAAATTAAATGGATCCATACTTGAAGAAACTAATGGGTTCTTGCGTATGTCATCCACTGGGCACGTACATCAGCCTCCCACTCCCATGTCTCATCCTTTACATGGCTGTGATGCCATAAAATCCATACTAAAGGGATAAACTGGCCTCAAAGAGACTTCATGTTCTAGTCAATGATGTGTATAGGGCACTCCTCAAATGAAGTATCAACATCTAAATCAACTTTCTCAGGATCAAAGGTATGTGATAATTAAGAATTATAATTATGAAGCTTTGAAATGTTGAAGTCATCATTCATGGAACAATACATCTTGGGTAGTATCCACTGATAGGCTACTGACCCAACTCTCTATAGAATATCAAAGGGCTAGAAAAAGAGTGGTGACATCTTCCCTTGACTCTATATCTGTCTATTTCTTAATATGTTCCATACACATAAGAAAACAAAATCCCCAACCTCAAACTCAAGAAGTTTTTGATGGCTATTGGCATACTATTTCTCTATAGACCGAGTAGTAGACATACACTAACTGGTTAACTGAACCTACTCCCATGAATCATGCATTAGACAAGGACCAAGTAGGTCCTCCTCTCATAATTCTATCAAGTGTAGGGGTTATTGGAATGTCCTACAATATAAGGCCTAAATAATCCATCTAAATTTATACCTTAAATTTATTATTATAGGTGAACTTAATGAGAGGGATATGTGTCTCACAAGAACCATTGATGTCAAGAAGACATGCTCGAAGCATGTATTGTACAACCTATATCATCCATCTGACTATCCATCAGTTTGAGGGTGAATGGATATGCTTAGAAGAACATGCATACCCAAAGAATTATACAACCCCTCATAGAACCATGGAATGAAATAAGCATCCCTATCTAAAACAACTGTACGGGGGACCCCGTGTAGTTGGATGATCTCATGGATAAACAATCTTCCTAGATCAACAAATGAGAAAGCTTCCCAGAAAAAAATGAAGTGAGATACTTTCATCATCATGTCAATGAAAACCCGTACATCGTCGCTACCTCTAGGAAACCTTGGTAAACTGAATATGAAGTCAATCGAAACATATTCCCCTTACCATTATGGGACTCAAAGTGGCTGTAACAATCCTACAATTCTATAGCGATCCACCTCCACCTAATGATAGGTGGAACACCTAGTGATAAAACCTACTATCTAAAATTTCATCCCATGTCACCAATAATAGCATCACATATCTCATTACAAATTGGATATTCATAGATGAACCATCCACTTAGAAGCAAGGAGATCACAAATCATCTCCTCTATCATATCTGTATGAATCTAGTCATGTCCATGTATACATAGGATTTTGACTTTTTCCACATACCAATCCAGAGGTAGTTCATCTCCAAAAATAATCTCACGGAGATCCAAGCCCACAAAATATGAAAATTTCATGCTCCTCAAATTCTCAATGAGGGAATAGGTAACTATTAAAGTTGAGATATATTCCATTAATCACTGTATTATCATATGTATTGTATCTACAGTATCATAATTCATCGAAAACTATTTCATGTTCAAGGTCATGTGTTGGGTAATTTCTCTCATGAGGCCTCAACAACTTAGATCAATATGCAATGACTCTTTCCTCCTACATCAACACTACTCCAAGTCCAATTTCTGATGCATCACAAAACACTGTATAACCATTTCCCAGCTCTAGGAGAATCCAAATAGGTTCTGAGACGACCCTCCCTTTCACCTATTAAAATTATTTATCACCCTCTTATGACCACAAGAACATAACTCCCTTATTTATAAGACTAGAAAAAATTGAAGAAATATGTGAGAAGTTTGTTCTAAAATACCTGAATAAAAATCCATACCCAAGAAACATTGAACATCAAACACTTTATTGGGATTCTCCTAGGAAACCACAAAATTCACCTTCTTTGGGTCAATAGAAACTCCTAATTATGAGATAATACGACCCAGTAAATGATATTTGTCAATATAGAAGTGGAACTAATAAATATTGGAATAAATATGATTTTATCTCAGTGTACTTAGATCAATATCAAGGTGCTTAGTGTGGTCACTATGAGTGTGAGAATAAAAAAAGATGTATTATACAAACAATCTAACAAAATAATCCAAAAATGGTTGGAATACACTATTCATAAGAGCCATGAAAATGGAAGGTACGTTCGTAATACTGAACAACATTATAAGTTACTCATATTGACCATAAATACTATGGAAATATATATGAGGTGTGTCTGTTAGTCTGACTTACACCAGATGATAGTCTAATCTTAGGTCAAGATTATAAAATACCGTTGATCCTCAGAGCTAGTCAAAGATATCATCTATCTAAGGTAGTGGATACCAGTTCATTACCTTAAGTTGGTTCAACCATCTGGAATGAACACAAATATGAAGGGTCCCATCCTCCTTCTCGGTGAAAAGCATGGGTGAAACCTAAGAATAATTTCTAGGATATATAAAACCCTTGTAATCTATTTCCTCCAACATATACTAGAGATATTGGATCTCTATAGGTTCCATCCTATATAGAGTAATGGACACTGGAGATACTCTTAAAATGATCTAAATCGTAAACTCTACCTCTCTCTAAGGAGGTAATCCAAAAAAACCATCAGGAAATACATCCTTGAAACGATTTACTATTATAGGTAATTCATCTTGATGTAAACCTTGATCCTCTATAAATATATTGGAAATATGTACAATCACTCCACCAATCTCATGATACATTGGTCTAGATCTATTATCCTAGACATCTCACTCACCCTTATGTAGATAACTACTTCCCTTTGGTGATGTAAAAGACACCCTTCGGTGATAGCAGTCTACAATGGTGTGATGCATAACAAACCAATATATAATATGAATGACATCAAATCTCATCATCTTAAAAAGAAAGTGGTCCGATAAGAAAGGGTAACTACCTACCTCAATGGGATAGTCCATACACTACCATATTACCCCTTACCATACTCCCAAGGGTGTATAAAGGGTCATTACAAAATAGTAATACTATATTTATAGTTTGAGACTTTACATTATTGAAAAATCAATGAAAGAGTTTGAAGAACCTATATCAAACAAAGAAGATACTATAGTGGAGGATACTAGAATAGTACATTTTACAATAGATGGTCCTACATCCTGATCCTTAGATATCAGCTACAATCCATATAGCTATCCTAATCCACCACCCTATGCAATAGCTATAATCCATAATCAAAACTACCATGCCAGCTCTATAAGTGATCAAGAGTTTGGATAATATGGCCACAATTTCCTCCTCAAAAAACATGTTGATACTACTCCAACTCCTTGCCTAACACTATATAAAAGAACCTACCCCTTATAGTGGAGATGGTGTGGATCCGCTTCCACCGTAAACTGATAAAATGGCCTGAAAAAATATTTGAAGATGCCACATATGGCTATAAGACTGGCACTATAGAGGGTCTCTATCACACTGAGGATTCAGGAGCCTCTATCATCCACACTAATGAAACACCATGAAGCTACCATCATAGGTACTCTAGTTTCCACTACCCGGATGAAAAACCTCATAGGAATGTTTCCTACTACTGGAGGAAATAATGGACTACCGTGGTGCTGATGCTCTATTCTCAGAACTATCAGCATCTCATAGGTCGTGCTCAATGATAAGAGCATGATTTATTATTTCAGATAAATTAGGTAAGAAATATACATTCACTCCAGTACAGATGGGATACATAGGACCATCCTCAAAGCATATAACACACAAAAAATCATCACCAACTAGAAGCAGTGAAAAGTGTTGCAACTCTATGAAAAGCACTTAATACAACATAACTGACATAGAACCCTGCTCAAGATGCATGAAATATCTGGCCCATTCTACTCTTGGTGTATGAGGAAATAACTAATCATAGAAAATAGTTTGTAAATTATCCCATACCAAGCCCGGATGGAGTCCAGCCTGGGTAACTACACCCCAATTGCTCTCGGAAGAATCATGCATCATGTATGCATCATGATTTACCCTCCACTTTAGAGGAATCTTCAAATGATAAAAGATAGATAAGGTGGCCTCTAGAAATAAATTTAGCAACATGTGGACCACCATACCCTGATAAACTAGTAGGATGATATTGTTGGAACTCATGGGCTAGATCAACCATCATAGGTGAAGAATGTGGAGTAAATTTCATTGACCGCATCAGACGTAGGAAAATATCAAGATGTTTAGTATCAGTTAACAAATGAGGTAAAATAGGTGGTGCCTTAAGTGGAAATTCTAGAGGTAATATTGGGAGATTAGGGACCACCACATCTGGATCCTGGTCATCTCCACCCTCCTAGAACACAACATAATAAATTCATGGTAGCATTATTATAAAAATGCCAAGAAAAAATCCCATAAAAAGTTTAAAGAAGATAGAGAGAAACACCATAAGAATAATAATATATGAAAAGGGTTCATTTACCATGGTATACTACCTCATACACCTTCTTAAATGTCCATGCATTGGTAACTGATCAAGTATACATTTTAGGGGTTCTGGTAGATGAAGGTTCAACTATATCTTACCTCATTATTTATTATAAACCATTTCATTTTACAAGTCATGATTTACTTTTCAAGTGTTAATTTTATTATTTTCATATATCCTATTTCATTTAAAATGGGTCTTCTTTCCAAATGAATTTGGGCCCATGCTCTTTATCACTAAAAATGACCCCAATTTGATTTAAATATAATAGATTGACTCGGTAAATTACCAATTCTTACGCATGAGGTTCCATAACACCTCATGAATTGAAAACAATAATCACTCAATCATAGACAAGGAAAATCATAAAAATAATATAACTACCACAAAATAACTCAATAATTATAGGCATATATAGGAGTGAAAAGAGTGAAATGTACCTCTATGGCATCGAAATATGCATGGCATGTGAATTCTTGGTGCCTATGATGATGCGTGTAAGAATGTCCAATTCCCTCATATCATCGGGCCAATGGTGAAATGAAATCCTCAATCAAAATAATAATAATAACCATAACACAACATGTGTGTCACCCAATGGTGAAATGATATAAACTTTAATTGGAAAAAATAGAACAATAATTATAATTCATGTAACTTGGAATTTACCCCAAAAATGAGTTCATGATGCCGAATCATGGATTATAACTATGTTCCAAGAGTTTATAATTTCTAATCAATTGTATTTAAATAGTAAAATAAGAAATTAACCCCTATGATTCCACTTTGTGATGTCCCAGATCCATATTCCACTAAGGGTGTCTTGACCTCTGATGGCCACATGGCCTCAAGAACATCTCCCTAAATGCCAGTGGATTACGACTAGCAGCGAGAGACTAAGGTGTGTCCATGAGGAGATTATGATGTCAATACCAGCGTGTATCATAGTAGATGAATATAATATAATAAGATATAATTAGTGGAAGTAATATAATAGAAGGCATAATTGAAGCAGACTGAAGTAATAATAACTGGATAAATTGATATAAACTTAAAAAAGTTGATGATGACATGTCATTTATCTAAAAAGATGGAAAACATGGATATAGAGCAGTATAGAACACATTATACAAAAAATTCAAAAAAAAAGGAATCCAAAAACTATACCAATCATCCTGAGCTCTATATGATTCATATTATACCAACGCCATCCTAAGAAAGAAAAAAATCATGTTTCCAAAGTAACAAACATCCCTTTATCAAAAAAATGTATACATATAGTCTTCTCGAGTTCTAATGGGGCCCCGAATAGGGTGATTGATAAATCTTAGTAGGCCACCACCAATAGTGTCTATAAAATCCTATCTATGTAATATAAACAAAATTATTGTGAAAGTATGCATATATAAAAGTAAATATGAATAGTAATATAAATAGACAAATAGATAATTAATCCCTTGATTGGCATCTAAACATGAAACCAATTCCATTATTAATTAAGTTTCATTTCATATATTTAAGTCACGTAAGGCATAACCAGAACAGACATCACCATGTGATAGTAATAGTAGTGGTTCAAAGATGTAACAAAGAAACCTGTATTGATATTAATAATAAATGGGATCCACAGTAATAACCAAGGAATAAAAGATCTCAAGGGTTTCCAACTTACTAGTAACTATAGACTAGATAAGGGGTAAGAGTGTAATCCCAGGGGCATCATCTAAGGAATTATACAATAGTGTGATCTAACAGAGTCCATCGAATACATCCAAAGTAGAACGGGATAATATATGGATAGTCCCAAGAATGTAAATAAGGAACCTAATGTCCATAGAAGCTAGTATGGATTCCAGGAGTGTATATAAGGAATCCTATATTGTAAATAAGGGATCCTATAGTGTCATACAATGCATCCATTGATAAACGAGGATCTGTTTCCAAGGTGGGTCTCAACTAAGGTAACCATCATCCTTGAATCAGAATGGAGCCCATGAGTTCTCATGGAATTCCCTTTGGAATCCAAAAGAGAACTCAAGTCTGAACACACCTATAATTATGTCAAGGTCCATATACAATTAGTCACCTTACATTTAATTGATTTGTTTAATTAATCCATGTAATAGTCATATCATTTACTAAGTAATTTGGTTTAAGCCTTTCCTTTCATTATTATGACAAGTCCAAAGGGCATTAAACCATTTAAGTAATTTTATATTTAATTACTTCGTTGTCTCTTTTATGTTTTATAACATGAAAAGGTTGGTATAAAGATGAGAGAACACATTTAATGCTTTTAATAAACTAGGCCAAGTGATATCAGAAATATATTGTTTCCAATTTACCATCTAACATTGATTAATCGAGTTGAAGAACTTACCTTTGGCAGGTCAAGTGATACTAATACATGTACTATCAATTTAGAAATTCAATAGACATTTAATAAAGAAGGATTACCTTTAGAAAGGATAATCCAATGCACACCCAAATGATGACACTGTCAGAAAAATCAAGAACTAAAATTTAATTATGGATAACACCCTAACTGGGGTGGTCAGTGTTGTGGACTTAACCACAAATGATGAATTACATATATGGAATGCATCTTAGAACACAGTTATAATGACTGTAAGTAAGACATATAAATTAAATAGATGATGCTTGAAGAAATCATTACACCACATGGAAATTTATAAAATAACGAAACATGAGGTATGAGTTATAGAACACCTACCTTGTACTCATATGACTCTCCTCATTATGTATCAGCCTCTAGTTTAGACCAGATTGGAAGAGATATGATAAATGGATTAATTAATTGAAAATATGGCATATGATCCAACATCAAAATAGCATCTTTGAAAGGAATAATAATGACGAAAGGAGATAAATGACTGAAGTAATTACCATTATGCTTCCAACATGAAAGACATATCAGAAATCCAAGTCCAGATAGTGAAGCTATAGAAGAACCTAGATTAGGCCTCCTTGGGAGCTTCCTGCATGAGAGTGGGAGGGGTTGTTTTTTTTTCAAAAAGGTAGGTCCAACCACCTAGTTATAAAAAATCCTCGGGAATTTACATGACATGTAAATGATATACATTTCGCGTAAATATCATGATCATTCCCCTAGGGAAAACCCTTTACAGGGCGTGAGAGGTTCTTCCTAGACCAATATATGTCATGTATTCAATACATGTCATGTATTCAAATTATATAGTGTGTAATTGGCCTACTACCAATATACATCCCCCCTGTTCCCTTATTATCAAAAAACCACCAGTCTGCGGGCCAACTTTACAGTCTAAGATAAATCATGTAAACAAGATAATTGAGTTGAAATTAAAAGGAACCATATTCTACCACCTATCTCCCTTGCATCAAGAAACACTCCAAAACCATTCTAAAAGAATTATAGAAAGAATCATAACCCAAAACTCATTTTAGAAGAATTAAAACTTGATCTGAATTCAACATCACATTCGATTCCTTAAAATATATATGAAACTCATTATTCCACTCAAACATTACACCCTTACGGGTTAAAGCTATCATCGAATATTCAATCTTGAATAAGTCCTGAACATACTTCCTCATGCTTCATATCTCAAACACATTTCTAGGCCAATCCCAAGAAATAACTTCTTGTACCTTATCAAGATCTACTAAGATTCCCCCATCAAATATAACATGCTCCAAAAACATTAATTCTTGAATAAAAAACTCAAATTTGGAAATCTTACTATAGATAAAATGGTCACCCAAAGTTTTGAGAATGATATCTACATTTTCTATGTGATCCTCCTCTAACGTGGTGTAAACCAAAATATAATCCATGAACAACACAAAAAATAGTCCCGGAATTGAGAAAATATCTGGTTTATCAATTTTATAAAAAATATAGGAAATTTTGTTAGTCTTAATGTTATATCAAAAAACTAAAAATTCGCATACCAACACCTAAATTAGGTCGTAGGTATATCCTTATCTTGGACTAAAAACTGGGGGTACCCTGACCGCAGGTCAATCATTGGAAAACAAATGAACCCCTCTAAGCTAATCAAAGAGAAAATCAATATGATGAAAGAGATATATGTTCTTAATGGTCACCTAATTTAGATTTCAATGGAAAAAATAAATTACGAGGCTCATGTATTTCATTATAGAAAAGAGGACCGGTGAACCCCATGTAGACATACTAGGAAGAATCAATCCCTTAACCTTAACATTTTAAAGTTGGACCTTATGTTACACCAACTCAACATGATCTATATGATAATATGGAATATAAATGGGCATCATACCTGGTAACAAGTCTATGGTAAACGTGACCTCTATATGGGGATGTAAAATAGAAAAATAATCCAGAAAGACCTCGGGGCACACACACACCATTTAAGTTATCTTACTACAAAAAAGGTTAACAACATCAAGAAACATATGTGAAAACTTTCATGATATTACCATAGAATAAGGAAAAACATGCCACACCCTTCCCAACATAGATTCCCACTCATCTTAAAGAACTTGAGTGACCCCATAAAAGGATAATAACTAAACACCATGGAAATTAAGTCAACAAGGTCTTTAACACTGATCATCCAATCCATGATAGTAATAAAGTTAATGAATTAAATATCAATTGCTATGTAGACCTAATCTACCTTATGGTCTATTATCATTACTCGAAATGTTAAAAACTTGAAAAAAAGTTCAAGCCTCTTCCCAAAAGGTTTAAAAAGATACAATAATAATGGAATAAGATCTGAACACAAGCCCAACACATAAACTAACATTTTTGACAAAAAAATAATGATAATTCACAATATCAAACAAAATATAGCACCATAAAATATGTGATAAACATCTTGCCTCTAATTGTGGCTAGACGTGCTTCATATTCCTATTGTTCATACTCCCCCAAATAAATATATATTTTTTAAACCCCCCCATGCTTCTTTATCTGCAAGAACATCCCTCTTAGACATGGGATAAGATCATTACCCTTGGAAGCATCTGTATGAACCTATGGCCACTTAGTGATTGTGGATTTGACCATACTACTATAGGAAATACTATAAAAAAACTCTTCATATAAACAGATTTTCCACAATGATGACATATCTTGGGAATGTCCATAATAGTAGTCTAGGTATAACTAGGCCTCCTATAATAGTATAAAAAACCTACTATTGTCTGGATGACTACCTCAAAAAAGGTCCTGAAAAAACTGGATTCAATTGGTCTTCTTTTCTGGATAGAAGATATACCCTAGCTGATGAAAGTATCAATCGAAGCTCCTCCCAATTCTATTTTTCTAGCTACATTATACAAATCCAAATATTTCTTATTAACTACCTTTGTAAAGGTTTTAAGGTTCATGAGAATCAACATCGATAGAAAATCAGCCCTCAATCACAACTTAAACCTTCGAGAATTCTAGTAATCATTAGTGCTAGATCTTTTTCCAAGTGTATGAAATTATAAAAATAGGTGGAATATTCCAGAATGTTTTACTATCCTGACTATAAGGTTAAAAAATCTATGTTCATTTCCTTATATAATGTCTTTGGATAAAACAGTTTGTTAATGATTTTCATAAAATAATTCCGAGTAATTTCCTTGTGCAACATATCTTTTATAATAGAGTCCCACAATATCCTTCTCAGTCCATTAAGAATATACTTGAAAAAAACTACCTCAGATTCCTTAGGAGTCTTCAAAAAGACAAATATCCTCAAAATTTTCTCAATCCATTATTCATATTCCTAGGGTCCTTTTTCACCACATAAGACATGTGGATGCTGCTTTTTTAATTCTTAGTCATGATCCACTAGTCATCTCCGGTTACCGACACCTATATAACCTTGTGTTTGAATAGTGTGGATTATAACTTCTAAAAATAAATGTTCCACTTGCAGATTTTCTTGCAGTTTCTAGATCCAAAATTATCTACTAGGATTTAGAAGATCTCTTCTAGGAGGAATTATCCCACAATCACAATGAAAAAACCAATCAGTCACTTGAAGTTTCTAAAATCATAGGACCGAATTTAGGTATAAAAAACTATAATTTAAAACAATTAGAATTCAAAGTAATTATGAATTATTTGAATAAGGATGATTCCTTAAGAAAATTACATGTCTATTTAAATATCCCTATATTTGGTTAATTTAAATAACATCTACCACCAAGTCTCAAGCTTAGAAAAAATACCTTACCACCAATGGTAACTTATATTTAGACATGATAGTGATTTAGTCAGGCCCCTTTTCCACCCCTACTACCCAAATTCTGATGGTCCTAAATCCGGTATACCAAAACACCAAACCTCACTTAGGAAGTGTCAATAACAATTCAAGCCATGTATTCCCTTTGATTTCAATTTGTAATGAACCAGAATGGGTCTATTAGACAATTCACCCAAGGTGGTTTTCCATGTGGTGAGATATAAAAAAGAACCAAAACCCTAATTTAAAACCAAAGAAACATTAAATTAAAATACCGAGGAAAACAATAAATATCCATAAGATATACAAAGTCTAGGAACACCAACCAAACTATAAATATAAAACATTCCAAATTAACAAGTCTCAATGTGACCATCTGTCACCACCAATCCATCCAACTGTTAAAGAAAAAGTTTCCATTTACACGAGTCCTGCAAAAAAGGTGCACAACCACCCAAAGAAAAAAGTAGAGTGTGATCATAGATCATAGTAAAAAATAATCAAATAATCTATTCATGTTATAATATCAATAATGAAGAAGTTAAATATTTATAAAAAAAATCCATTTTATAAATAATTTTCACAAATCAAACCATTCGTAAACATTCCTTAGTTTTTCCTAAATGCATACCATACTCAATAAATCTTATAATATATCAGGTATAAGAGAAAAATTGGTAACCCAAACATGTGAGAAAATATCTTTGAATTAAATGAAACAAGCAATAAACTAGGTATAAAAGATATATCCAGAATTTAGGATCTAGACTATGGGAAATTGTACTAGATATAAAAGAATCATAAACAAGGAATATGTTGGTTCTAACCAATATTGAGTCCTTCTGTTGTCTATAAATGTAACAAAAGTAACCCTTAATGGTTCCACACACACTAGAATTACCTATGTCCATTTCACAACACACCTAAGGTTAAAAATGTGAAAACATTTTCCAAAACCATTTGCAAAACCATGCTCACATTTAATTAAAACCCTTTTTACATAAAATAATATCCACAAAAATAAAAAAAATGTATTTTATCAACAATAATATATATAAATTTCGTAGTTATAAATACTTTCATAGATATACCTACCTTAAGAGAGATAAAAACCTATCTGCCTTTGACTATGTAGATTAAAAAACTAAGGATCAGCCTTCAAAAGAAAAGGAATGGAAATAAACTACAAAGGATCAATAGAAAACAACACAAGATTAAGAATTTGAATAACAAACACATCCAACGCCACTATAATGACCACATGTAATGAAGAAGTAGAAAGACCTATTATTAGGGATATGTGACCCAGACACCACAGAAGTCAAATACCAAACAGAGAAATTTAGGAGGGAGCTAACCCAAAATAACTTAAAATAATCATAAGGTTGGATATGAAATCACGTGCATCGAATGTGAAAATACTCAAGTGTCAAGCATGTTTAAAACCATTAGACTCAAGGAATTAATGTCGTGAATCCTTTTCACTGTGTGAAGTGCCATGAATTATAAATATGATAAAAAGGCTTAACCTCAAACTAAATTAAATATTGATTGATGTTTTCACATCCTATAATGGTTTTGTGGCCAATAAACTATTTACACCATGCATGAGACTCACAACATCTTCCCTACAACATATTTACATCTTGTAACCCATTCATGATGTGAATGTGTCTAGAATTAAGATCTCAGACTAGTTTCTAATAAAAAAATATGAACCAATACATAAGTATCACTATTCCCAGGCATCACCCTCTAAATCCATTTAAAAATTTATGCCCAGACACTATTAATCCAGATAAAAATTCATCCCAAGTCTTTTGGTCATTTTCCCCATCAAATTCACTCCATTATTAAGAATCCCACAATACACAAAAATAAGAAATGAAACCAGAACAAGAGTTAAAGGATACTCTAAGGAAGGTAAGAGGGTGTCACAAAACAATATTTGTAAACTAGAGGGTGGGAAACTTTTTATTGAACGAGGAAAATATTTCTTAACTAACTACACATGTGTAGCGTTGAAATCTCAAAAAATACATCCAATATTCTAAGGAAATAGTGTAAATTCAATACTAAAAAACTATTGTAGTTAATTATTTCTATTTAGGTTTATTAGGAAACCATATAGGGACCTACAAGTTCATTGTAATGACCTTTGGATGACTTAAAAGAGTATTATTATGGGACATAGTGTTGTATTCCCAAATTAATCTTAATCAACAGAGAAATTGGTTGAGTATTTTAGTTGGATTAACCCCCCTAACAATATTATCCACTTCTAGTGATGTTAGGACTTAGTTTGATTGGTTTAGGGAAATGTTAACCCCACTTTATTTCCAATTATCTAATATATTTTCACTTATTTTCCATTTATTTTATTATTTTCTATAAAATAATAAACCAATATAATTTTTGAATCCACTATTATCATTGTGGGTATAATTTTTATCATTATTTTGTTGAGTTATGATGTTTCTAGACACTTGTATGTGAATATATAGTTAACACTACACATATTTATGAAGAAAATTTCATCTTAGAAAATTGAAAAATGTGTAATATTCTCTCAATAGAAAGGAACCATGCCACCATAACTATGATAAGAATTAAAAGATATCAAATATTCAAAGATATGTAAAGGATGGATATGAAAATCACAAATATATGAAAAATTTGAATATTTATCAAATGATTAAACAACCATCTATCTTGGAAATGATTAAAGTAGAATAGTAGTGTGATTCAAAGCTATAAAATAACGTGTAAAAAATAAATAAAGGCTAAATTATATAATTTATCATCTATGAATTTTTATTCATAATATTTTTGACATGATTATGTGAATCATAATTTTTACAAATAAAGAGATATTTGTTGGAGGATGTATATAACTCATATTTTGTTATTAATCCAAGAAGAATAAATATGTATTAAGATCTCTAAGATCAGTTATGGTTGGATAATATAATGAAGTATATTTTTGAATATATAAAAAATTTATTATCGTGAAAACAAGTTAAGGAAAAATGATAATAATTCAAAGGGATGATACAACAATTACCAATACAAACATGGAGATGGAAAAATAACACCTTGGATTTAATTATGGGTCTTCTAAATATATATAAATGAAAAACACATATGGGTCATGAAAGATCATTGTTTCCAAAACACATCCTAACCACATTTTTTGAGTTATTATAGACTCATTTAATATTGGAATGCATTAAATAATAATTTAACAACAATTCTTTGGGGTGAATATTAGTCAAGAGGATGAGAGGCTAGGTTTATTTCACCGTTTTGGGGGAATTATTGCATAATTTGATAATTTCTTATAGATTTATGATATTTTTATGAATCCTTACTAGTGAAAATATTACTATTAGATACAATCGTGAATGTGATTGATTAAAACAATGCATCAAAGTCAACATTTATATGTATTAAAGGTTCTCCATAATCTTTTTTCTTAGTGATTATAATTAAGTTTAACTATTTAAGGTTGTTAACTATAGAATTTATCCCCATCTAGGGAGGAGGTAGGTTTTTTGAGGTCAAGATTGAGGCTATAACAAATGAATTCATATTTATCCCCATGAAAGAATCAGAACCTTCAACATTTTTTGTCATATATAAAGACACATCATACCCTTTAAGGTAATGGGATAAAGGCCAATGTGGTTCCTTTTACGGTTATATGGTTATGAATAAGTGAATCTCCATTTAAATTCATGAATTTGGTACCTATGGTGTATTAGTATTGAAAATTAAAGAGTATTACTACACAATATGGTTAATAGGAATCAAATCAAATGTATTACATTTTTCATAGGTTAAGGTAGTGTGATAGGACCAATGGGATGCCCAAAAATTCTAAAATAAGAATATAGTATTTGATAGCATGTGTGACATGCAACACGAAGCACGTTTGGGGATTGAATATCCTGAGACTTTAAAATATAATTTATATTTTAAATAAATTCAATATGTTGAATTAAATGAATAAAATGATGATTTATCTTGAATTACACACAATAATAACTTTATTTGATATCTTATGTTACACAAAAGACTATGTTTTACCGAGAAACAATATATTATTAAAAATATTATTATTTATAATAAGATAAAACATAGCCATTAAATTCGAATTTATGAATAGTGTTAACTAAATTATTAAAATCTATGGTTTACAGAAATATAAAATGAATTAATTGGTTAAAAATTAATTATAAATGAATATAAGAATAAATTGAATATAAATGGAATGTTTTTATAGAAAACTATTTTAGGGAATCAAAGTTGTTTTATCCTAATAAATCAAATTAACTAAAATTATTGAATGATATTAATGATATATATATATATATTATATTCAATAATTTTTTTTTGACATTTATAAAATAGATTTTATATTCATAAGATAAGAGAAAACCTAATATTTCGCATAAAAATCAATATTTTTCCAAATGCACTTTTACTGTCTTTTAATGGAGAACCTATTTTAAATAAAAAATTTGGAAATTTTATATTTTTTTTCGAAATAAAATTAATTCCTGAAGTATAAACCTCAAAATAATGTTAGGGTGAATTTTTGGTATTTTTTGGGAAGTATAATTTTTTTATGAATAGTGAAAAATATTTAATTTTAATTCGAAACATCTTTTTCATCTAATTTATTTATAAGGTTAAATTATATTTTAAACTGTATTAAAGTAAAATTTTATAAATTATATATCAATTAATACAATTTTGGCCATTGGATGAAATTTTTAATTGGAATTGGATATAAACACTTTTCAATCTTTTGAACATTTTTACTTAAAAAACCAATATTATTGTCCTATCCGCGGGATTAAATTTAAAATAATTTAGTCCAATTATTTGATTGGAATTTTAAAAAATGAATTAAATATTTTTAATCATAATAATTTATAATCTATAATAAGGTAAACGTTTTTTTGACCAAAAACCTGAGGAAATGTAATTGAAATTAATGACAACGATTAAGGGAAACATTAGTTTAACAAGGGACTAAATGTTAAACTTAAAGGACAAAACGACATAGAAGATTGTAAAAAAATAATTGGATGGAAATATTTTGACTATATAATTCCTCGGATATACTTTTTTTCATTTTTTGAGAAACTTTTCATTGAAAAAATGTCAGTGGAATTCCGTTTTCAAAAATTTACAACAATGCCACTCCTCCGACATAAAAAGGCACTCTCCCCTGAAACTAATTCAAAACTATAAAGAAACATTGTATCAACCAATACATACCCAAATATCTCAAATATTCCCCCCAAATAATCCTATAATAATCCCTTTTGAAATGAATCCACCTAAGGAATCCTTTTGGTGAAAACTAAAAATAGTTACCCAAAGAAGAGGTAACATCCTTCCTCAAGATCTTTAACTTTATTTTCATTCCCCACACCATAAAATATAATAATTACATGATTATATAATAAAACTTTATCCTTAATATAAAATATTATTTAATTATATGTTTTCTATGAACAATTACAAATAATTCCATATAATGGGTAACAATCTTACTGTAACAGCCCAAGATTTTATGAAAAATATTCTTTTTAATTTCACTAATGTCTTGTGTTGTACGCAACACAAAAAGGAGCTTGCACAACACGCATCCTTGACTTTCCTTGCATTACACGCAATCACAACCTTCCTCGATAGCGTGTGTAGTACGTAATACTGAGTTTCACGAAACAACGATATGCTATTAAAATATTATTAAAACTAGCCATTATGAATAGTAATAACCACTTTTTAAATTATAGAAAATTTAGCTCTCAAAATGGACTTTATTTTTGGATTCGGAGTATCGAATTTAGCCTAAGGTGAAATTTTGGTACTTTTCGGATAACTTTCATATTCTGATGAATAGTGAAAATTACTAAATTATAATTAAAAACAACTTTTTTTAATCGAAATAATTAATAGTGATAAATTATTAATTTTAGTGGTTTTAAAGTATATTTAGAATATATTTTTACAATTTAATACAATGTTGGTCATTGGATATAATCTCACATTTAAACCAGACATAAACAAGTGTCAATATTTTGATAGATATTGTTTCTTAAAAACACGCTATTTGTTTTAACAACGGGATTTAATTATAAAATTAATTAATGCAACTTCTATGTTATGAATTTGGTAAAATAGACTTCATTTTTGAATTCGGAATATGAAATATAGCTTAGGATGAAATTTTGGCATTGTTCGGAAAAACATCAATTTTTGATGAATAGTGAAACTACTAAGTGGTAGTTAAAAAAACTGAATTTTTCATAAAACTTAATTTTACCGCTTCTGTGAATGGAATTTCAAAAATCCGACAGACCCGGTTGATGTCAGTAAGTAAAATGTGGTTCAATGAGATGAAAATAATTTTTGGTGAATAGTAACTTTTTACTTTTATTTACCACGGTTAAAGGTAAATAGGGTAATTAAGGGTAAAAATGATATTAATATTACCCTAACACATGTCCTAATCCTATTGGACAAGTGTATTTCGACCGAAAACAAACTTAGGAATAAAATATGACCATTTAGGCCCACTTGGGTAAGATTAGGACATTTATTATTAATTTATTTAAAGAAGGGTTAAAATAGTTAAAATCAATGTTTAATAAGTAAATAATTTTTAATATGGGGTTATACATAAGATAAATTCAACTATAAATATTCATTATAAAGCTAAAAAGATTTCCTACATAATGGTATTTTATTTATAATTTTTATACATTAAATAATTTAATTTATTTATGACACAATGATGATGCAGTAATTATCTTATTAATAAAATATTGACATAATTGATGTTATAAACACCAACATAAATGTAATTTGATACTTTTTATGAATTCCACTAATTTTATAGATTACTATGATATATTATTGTTGATTTAATCAACTTGGTTTGAACATATAATTCTGTTATGACTTTCACAAAAATCATATATCAAATAGTGTCAAAATTGACACAAAATAGTTTTTAAGTCAAATATTATATTATTAATTGTTATTTTATTCCTAAAAATCTAAGGTTCGGCCACATGACTTAGATAAGGATATATATATTAATAATAAACAATTTGGGGTTCGTTTGGCATGTTATAGTAAGTGTATTAACCATATAGTGTATGAAAACAAAAAGACACGGTAAAAGTTAAATTATTTAACTTAGAGTTAAATCTAATTGTTAAGGTTAAAATAATACCCTAAACTTGTCTAAATCATATTGGTTGATAGAATTTCGACCCATCCCCAGTTTAGCTTCGAAATACGACCCTTTGGAACCATTATAAACCGATTTTGACTTTAATATAAAATAATATTTTGAGATATTCCTAAAGTGCCCCTCTCCTCCCTTATAAAAGGGCACCTCCTCCCCCTCCTCCTCACACCAATTTGAGCGCTCAAGCTCGGCCAAAACCTGCCAAAATACCTTCTACACTTCCCTAGAATAATCCTAGAGGTCCTGGTCTTCTTCAAAGACCAATCTTAGTTCCCTAAGTGGAGGATTCAAAGAAGCGTTCCAAAGAAGAGGTAATATCCATTACCGATCTTTTCAATTTCTTTCTTCTTCAACTCCTTCTTCTTTAGTTGTTTCATGATAAAGTAATAACATAAGTATTTCTTATATACTTATATGTTATTATAAATATGAAAGAACTCTAATTAACCTTCTATCCATCCTACGGAAAAAGGAAATCACCGCGCGTGCGTACGTACGGAATACCGTCTCCACGCCGTGGTGTAATCTATTTTCCACCATCACCTTACAAGGATGGGTATAAAGGTGTAATGAGTAACTATATATGATTATTATAAAGTGATATTGATACTAAAATAGTATACATACACTTCAACACAATTCCACGACCATGGGAACGATATCATCGCTCGTGCGTACGTACGGACTACCGTCTCCACGACGCGATGAGATTCATTCTCAATGATTAGCCATTCATGAATGATTATAAAGTATATATAATAAGTACTAATGAAATATATGACCTAATAATGATACTGGAATTATTTATATTTATATGTATGTCATCTACTTAATTCCATTCAATTCAATAAGGAAACGAAAACAGCGTTCATGCGTACGTACGGACTACCGTCTCCATGAACGGTGTATTTCATTCCATTTACTGATTTATTATATATGTATATTCTGAATATATATATATATATATATATATAATCATGTTTTATATTCTGGAATTAAGTAATCATGATCTAAGTAATCATATGAATAATGACAAGTTAAAAACACGAACGACAAATGAGACGATTTTACCCAAAACGCTACTTTAACATGAATTTACAAAAGGACGGGTAATATAAAGTCATAAGTGGACCATATATGATATAATAACAATGAATATGATTTTGGAATAAGTCAATAACATGATTTAAATCATTATACAGGAGGTTCGGAAACTTACAAACCAAGTCGGACCTAAGGTAAGGGAAATATCACAATCTCGTTTTTATCCGAGATTGTTTATTCGTAAGTATTTATTGGGGTGTATTTTATCATCCACATCCATTTTCCATCAATATGTAATATTGTTTCCATCCACTTACACTATTTTAAATCGAATTTTACCCTTCGGTGAGTTTTTAGTAAAGAATATGAAATGAATCTTTTGTTGTTTTTTCGTACGAGGTACTTTTTGACTTTTCCGACAAAAGTACGAAGAATGTTTTTTTATAACTTATATGACATGGATGGATTTCTAAAACATTAATTCCAAGAAGCTTCCTTTACAAGTATTCAAGTTTATTTTTAATCAACCTCTTTTAGTTTAAAATTGTATGACATGTTAAGAAAGGAAAAGTGTTTTTGAAGTAGAAAGGATATTTTCCTCAAGAATGAAGTTCAAGTATTTTATCAAAATTATTTTCCATATAAGATAATAAAAGGGATCTTTTTTTATCCCTATTATTACATGGATTTTATTATGTTGTTATGGAAATATTTTTATGAATTCCGTTATCTTATATGAATTGTTTTATGATGTCATGTTGTTTAAGAATCCCATTTTTATTACATGGGTTATGCTATGATGTATGGTTTACGATTATGTGGCACACATAAGAAAGGATTCATTATAAGATGGGTGGGACCTATATCTCCCTCCAATGCATTGGGTAAAGATTTTATATCTCATGAGATAGACATGGCTGGAATGGTAGGTTATACCGGTTCAGTGAAACATGACTGAAACGAGGGTTACTCGATTCAGAAAGGGACTTTGTCCACTAAGATAGTCTTGGCAATGAGTCTTGACTAACAAGAAATGATTCTCTATGATTATGTGTGAATGCCTCAAAGTTTCATGTTTTAAGTTATGATTATTGTGATTACATTTCACTACAATGATTTATCCCATGTTATGAAATTATTCTCTCTTTTGCAGGTTATGATTTCCAAAATGTTATGTTCTTATGAATACGATGTGATTGTTATTTCTTTTGTTTACCCTTACTGAGCATTTGAGCTCACCCTTTTATGTTTTCTTTTCCCCAGGATATAAAGAAAGGTTTTAGGTAAAAAAAAGGAAGATCTTTATGGGAGATGTTGAAGATCCTTCACCACGATTAGAAGATTTTATTCCGAGTTTCCAAAGACACTAAACTATTACGATCCTTGTGTGTGTGTTTTTGTTATGTACTAAGTATTCTGAAAAAGTAATGTAATATTCATGTACGTCAAGCTTCGGGTCTCTACACTTACCATTTATCTGTACGACGAACTACCGCCTAAAAAATGATGTCATTCATTTTTCCTTTATCAACTCTCATTGTTGGTAATTAAAAAATCCTTATATATGATATATATTATATTTATAATGTATTTATAATGTATTTATTTTTTATATAAGACATACCCTTATTCTTTCTATTGTGTGTAAATATGACAACATGTTTTTTGGAAGTGTGGACTACCGCTTTCTCAAAGTGAGGTGATTCGTTCACGCTATAAATAGAACATATAAAGGTTTATTCTAATAAAAATATACAAAATATATGACCTAAATATGATTATTTATATATAATATACATATATATAATTTACTTTTCATTATTTTAATATGTAAAAGAAATGAATGTAACATTCAGGCTTATATACGGCCTACCGTCTCCATGAATGGTGCATTCAATTTCTTATCTGCAAATATTATGGATTATTATGAATAAATAAATGATTAATATATATGACATTTAAATATTTTTTTACATTCTTTATATGATGAAAATGTTATTGGACCAATAAGTAACATGTCAAAACATACTTGAAAAATAAGGCAATTAACAAGAAAAAATAGTGAAAATGATGAAAGATTACTAGTAAATGAGTAATCCGATATTAAAAAAAGATCACATTATATAATAAATATTAATATTTTTCTAGAATAAGTTATTAATATTTTTATAACCATTAAAATTTAATTTAAATTATGTTCACCTAAAACGAAATGCAAGGTAAGGTATTTTAATCTCAATTTTTACATCTATGAGATCAAATGTCATATTCACCACTTACTTCTTTTGTGTGGTGTATATACTGACAATTTTGATATATCATATCATTAATTGTTTTATATTCATAGTATTTTGAGTTTCAATTTGAATTATTTTTTCTAATGGGATTTGAGTTAAAATTTACCAAGTGGAAACAAATTTCCTAACCCAATTTCTTTTCATTGGCTTATATTAGTTCCTCATTATTGTCAATATTATAAGATTATATGTGCGATCAATTATTACTAAATATGTTTTAATTCCACTTATTTTATGTGGATTTAAATTTTACGTAGATAATTTATTCATTTAATGATTATCACATCAATATTATTCTCTTTTAAAGGGTTTACTTCATAATATTATTTTGTTCAGGATTGATTACACATGATATTCCATTAGAGGAAATTATTTGATCATTATATAATAAACCCTTTTATTTTATTATCCTCTAGTTATTCATGACCTTTATAATTAATATTAACTTTTTTATATCCTTTAGTACTCACAATTTTTTATAAATAATTTTAATGAAAACCTGACTTCATTTCTCTCTTTAGTCGGAGAACCTATTTTATTCTAAGAACCATATTTACAAAAATGGTTTTAAATAATGTTTTTAACTTTTGAAAAAAAATTATTAAATATTTTTTACCATTTTTTTCTTTTGATTTTTTTTCAAAGTATTCTTCTTGCCTCTTCCCAAATAATGAATTTTTCGAACATTTTTACTATAAAAAACGAATGTGTTGGGAAAACATCCCTCAAGGTAATATTGCATCATTTTTGTGATGATTGTATTTGTCAAATAAGCAGGTTTAATGGTGAATTTTCGAGTTCCAGAGAAGTTGTAGACAATCCATGTTGACAAAGAATGATGACAAAGGAACGGACGATCTTGAGGCAGTACAAAAGAGCAGTACAAGGTGGCCCCATTTTCCAGTGTTTTCCAAATATTTGGGGTCCAAAATTTGGAGTTTGGTGAGCATCGTGAAAATAGGATTTCTGTGACGATCTTATTTTAATATGGAAAAGGCATGAATTTTGTGAATATAGGCTTTGTGGTTTGGAATTTGCGAAGACCAGAAGAATGTTGATGGTGATACGTCGCGATTACGTGAATATTCACGAACAGAAGAAGTTGAAGTGAATCGCGACGATGAAGGGATTTTCGAGGGAGATTTGAAGCGAAGGAATGAAGGGATTTACGGTGAATCTCCATGATTACATCAAGCTCTGCGATCAGAAAATTTCCATGGTGCTTTGCAATTTTGAGAGAATTTCAGCGGGAACTTTGGAACTTCGCGATTTGAGATGATGTGGTGTTGACATCGCGCATAAAGTTTGAGGGTCGGTGGAATAGCCTATAAATAGGCCTCAAACCCTTCAAGAGAAGTAGAAGAGAAGAGAGATATTTCAAAGCAAATACTTTCCTCTCAATTCGCGAAGGTGGTTTGCGAAGGTAGTGTGCTTCGTGAAAGAAGATCTTCACGACGACTAATATAGCTCCGCGAAAGTTGTGAGAGCTGCGTTGGCTCAGTGAGATTTGTGAGGAAAGTCGCTCTGTGAAAACTTGAGCTTTGCGAGATTGCTTCATGAGAGTGATTCTTGAAAAGGCAAAAGATTCATGAAGATTTTTTTGAGCTTCGCGAAATTGGGAGCCTCGCGAATAAGGGTGCTTTGTGAAGGTGTTTCCAATGGTAGTTGCCTAGTGTTCAGAGGAAAAGTGGTATTCATTTGTGGATGAAAGTTGGACTTCAAAAGAGAATATATCAACAGTTGAGGATGCATGTATTCATGAAAATGAAGAGACCTACGGGTCTATAAACTGTGAGTGGATCTTATGAAGAAGCAGTGACCTCACTTCAGTTGAGAGAGTAATGAGTTCTCAAATTGTGAGTGGTTGTAAACTAGGAGGGACAGTGAGTTCACTTCGAACTTGTAAAAAACAATGAGATTATTGTGGAATTGGTACATCAGCACACTTCCGGTTTATGCTCCTTGGACGTATCCTAGTGAGGGTGAACCATGTAAAAATTGATGTGTCCTTTTCATGGTTTAATGTTTGTTCACACTCTACATCGGGAACAAGAGAGAAGTGGGTTTTGTCTAACAGAAAAACAAGATCAAAAGGGGAAGTTGTTTTAATCTGTCATACCCTGATTCACCCCCCCTCTCAGGGTATCTAGCCTAGTAGATCTAACAAAATTTTCTTTTTTTCCTTACACAGTATGTACAAATTTACCTGCTACTATTTATTAAAAGATTCCTTTTTATTTTTAATAGGTTAATTTTTAAAGAAAATGTTTTCGAAAATGATTTTCAAAGAAAATTATTTTCAAAATGTTTTTCAAAATAAAAAAGACATTTTCCTCAGGAGTGTTTTCAAAACATCTTTTTATAATATTTCAATTCATCAATGAAAAAACCATTTATTTTTACTCAAATTTGGATATGTTGTATTGATACCATACTTATTATTCCTTTGGATTATCTATAATTTATTTGTGCAATGATAGTATTGAAATTAACTTACATGGTTCTTTTATCGGTCCCCTATATAAAATCAATATTTTAGGATCATTAATAATTGAATTTAACCTAATTATCAATATCATTTATCATGGATATGTTTATTTTCTAAATTGTATACCATTTATACATATGATATTTACTTTGATAGTTATTTGATCAACTGGGTAAATATTGATAAATCTATTTTGTTATTCAATATAGATATTTTATAAGGCATATTATTTAATTCAATTATCCGATCTGAGGATTTTTTTTGACGGGAAATGATGGGTAGGGCCCAAACATTATATATCCCCTTGATGCATCGATAGGTTCTCACGAGACAAAGTAGTTGAAAAAATTAAATAGGATCCCACAAGTAGTTTTAAAATGTCTTGTTAATGGTCTTGATGATATAGGATTTCATGCATCTGGTACATGACATAAAATAATTAATAATTTCCTTCATTTTTATTCAGTATTTATTGTCCATGATATTTTCTCTATGACAAAGTGTATGGATGCATTTAATTCTTAGTCTATTGATTAAGTGGTTTTTTTAGTTTTTTACCTTTCCATATTGACTTTTCCTTATCTAGTTATTTTAATGGAATTTGTTTCTAGTTATTTACCCAATTATATTGTTTACAAACTTCCTTATCATTTTATTGATATCATGGAATGTGTATTAAGTCATTAAAATTCCATATTTTATTATTATCATTGATTCATCATTTCCTTCCACTATATTTTCCCTTACTAAGAATTTAATCCAAACCTTATTATTTTTTCTTTAACCAAGATTCCATGAAGCGTACTAAGGAATATATGTAAGGATATTCTAAGTGGGAATAAATTTATTCTCATAGAAATAAATAAAAATATATATTCTAATTAGTTTTTTAATTTTTAATACAAGACTCATGTATGCATCTTGTTCACTAATAATATTAAACTCTTGGGTCCTTTGGGATCTGATTCCTTTTAATTAGGTCAAGGTAATGGTATCCGGAAATAGGATCCAGATAATCTGGGGTTCGGTCACCATAGTTGTCATCCTAGACAGTTTAGCAGTGAACTTGTGAATTAGATTCAGGAAAACATGGATTATAGAACATAACATTAATGTATAATTTTAGGATAAGTATAGAAGAATATATTAATGTATTGGTAATATATATTATGTGGGTCTTTGTAATGATACATCAATCTCTAGATGCTACAAGTGGATGTGATTATACCACAAATGTACCAAGGGGTAACAACTCTGAAAATGTGCATCGTACCTGACTCAAGTGTAACCTGGTACATGAAAAAATACCTTAATGTGCATCTAGTTTGTCACTCTAGGGGGATATGATTAGGATAATTCAAATTTTATTTATAAACCATTATGAAGGATTTGATTATGTGATGAAAATGAATATACTAGGTTAAACCTAAGGTGTTTTAGATTGAAAGTAAGGTGTCATGATATAGATATTATGTGAATGGTCATATTATTTTCTCACTATGAATATTGGTACTCACAATATGCTTCATTGTTTTATTCAATGGTTGGAACTCGAAGGAGTCATGTTAACATTGAATATGAAGGAAAAAGTTGTGACAATGAGAAACCAAATGAGGTTTTGATAAGAGTGAAATGTATCATGTTTATGCCAAATATATAATATTGAAATATGAATAACAACATATACCTTAACCAACTTCTAATCTCACCAAAGAAGATAAGTATGAAGTTTTCTAAGAGCTCAAATGGTGGAGACCATAGAGAGAAGAAGGATCAATTTCCATCATTCATGAAATGTGGAAGGAGGATCCCAAGAAAGTTTCTCAGTAGAATATTGAACAGATTTATGTGTGGGAAAGATGGACATAAAATAAATAATTCCTAAGGAAAAATGAAGAGTAAGATGGAAGGAAATAAATCTAACCAAAAGGATCCATTTTTGGTCCATTTACATAAATGTAGGGAATCTGGGAATTACCAGAGTCAATTACCCCTTCAAAAGGATAAACCCGAAACTAAGGAAGGGTTAATGTGGAAATAAATGGATGAAGTATTTATGTATTGAAGTTGTGCTGAAAAACTTAGTTAGAAGTTTATTTAATTACAAAATTTAATGGATTCCCATAATATTGATTAATATAGTTTTTGAAAAGGACAACCTGTATTTTGGGGGACAACCCATCAAATCCAACAACACCATGAGACTTGAACTCATGAATGAAAAATGATAAGGGTTAATTCCAACCATTGACCTACACATTTTCCTTGTTAATATGTCATTATTTATAGCTTAATAATTTAGTGAATAAATATAAATGAATAACTAATAGTATTAATTTTTAGTTTTATAGATTAATTTAGTAACCATTTTCGATTTGGATAATATTTATAGAAAAATATTTAGACTTTTCACTCTTTTATGGGCCTTTTGATCTATTAAATATTTATTTTAGTGCTTCATGAATCAATGTTAATTTTTGGTTATCCATTTCATAAAGAATGTATGAGTAATAAACTGATAAAAGAAGAAAAAAAGGTTAAAAATTGTGTTTATATAAATATGGTATGTAGTTATATTTCTATATATTCATAGGAAGTAAAATAATTACTCAACATTAGAAAAATGATCAACAAAATATTTTCCTAATACCTTCATTATTATGGAACCGATGGTCTTTTGAATAATCAATAATTTATGGATTTGAGGCACTAAACATTCCATTGATCAATAAATTATTTTTTATTTATTACATTAATCACTACCTATAAATATGTACACTTTTCCTATACACGTCTCAACTTTCCACTAATGTTCTCTTACATAGTTACCTAGTTTCATGTTAGTCTATGTGACTTTTGTACTTCCCATTCTCTATTTTCTAGAGGATATTTTATGAACCCTTATCATGATATGGGATTTTAAAATAGGAAAAATAAAATAATTTTTTACCAATGTTGAGTGTAAATTTAAAAAAAATTAATTAAGGTGGGGAGAATGTACTATCCCGAAAATATAAAAAAAGAATTTTATTCAATAGCATGTATGACATGGAACACAAAGCGTATAATGGAATATATTATCCCAATAATTTACAATATAATTAATATTTTTAAATAAATTCAATCTATATATATTAAAATTCATGAAATTCTAAGTTAGTAAATGTTACACACAACAAATACTTTCTTCAATAGTTTTCGTTATACACAAGACTGAGTTTTACGGAGCAATAATATATTATTAAAAATATAATTATTTATATTATGATATTACCTAGTCATTAAATTAGATTTTATGAATATTGTTAACCATCTTATGAAAATATATGGTTTAAACAAACATAAAACTAATTAACTGGTTAAAAATTAATTATAAATAAATATAAGAACCAATTGAATATAAAGAGAATGGTTTTAATGAAAACTATTTTTACACCCACATATCTATTTTATCCTAATAAATCAAATTAATTAAAATTAATGAGTTATATTAATTTCATATATATATATATATTAAATATTTTTTTGACATTCATCATATCAATTAAATATTCATAAGATAAGATAAAACCCAATATTTCTAATAAAAATCAATATTTTTCTAATGGTACTTTTACCACCTTATAATGGAGAACCTATTTTAAATCTAATTTTTGGAACTTTTATAATTTTAAATGTCAAAATAAACTTATTTTTTTAAAATTGAAACATAAAAATTAGGTTAGGGTGAATTTTTTGTATTTTTGTATGAAGTTTCATATTTTGATTAACAGTGAAGAATACTGAATTTTAATTCAAAACTTATTTTTCACCTAATTTATTTAAAATGTTAAATTATATATTAATTTGGTTTTAAAGTAAAATTATATAATTATTATATCAATTAATCCAATCTAGGTCATTAGAATCAAATTTCCATTGAAATTGGATATAAATACATCTCAAAATTTTAAACATTTTTACTTTAAAAACCTACATTGTCGTCTCGTCCGTAAGATTAAATTTAAAATAATTTATGCCACTTTTTTGATTGGAATTTAGAAAAATGGATTCTATATTTTTAATCATGATAATTTATAATTTATAATAAGTTTAGATTATTTTTTTACCAAAAATATTAGTGAATGTAATTACAATTAATTAAAAAGATTAAGGGAAAATTTAATTTAACCAGGGACTAACATTTAAATTAAAGGCCTAAATAACCTAAAATCATGTAAAAAATTCATTTTATGAAAATAATTTTACCCTATACTCCCTTTTAAAAAATTGTTTTATTTATTGATCCACTTTTCATAGAAAAAATATGGGTTGAATTCCATTTTAAAAAATTTACAAGAATTCAACTCCTCCACTATAAAAAAGAAAACACCCCTCCAAACATTTCAAACCTCTCAATACACTTTTGATCAACCCAGATCTAAAAAAATTTCTCCTAAAATTACCTAAAATAATCCTATAATCCTCTATTTTGGAATGAATCCATTCAAGTAAGCACTTTGGTGCAAACCAAAAGTAGTTACCCAAAGAAGAGGTAACATCCTTCCACAAGTTATTTTTTATTATTTTAATTCTCCATCACATAAAATATTCTTATCACACGATTATATAAAAAAAATATCCTAAATATACTTATATGTTGTTTTTCTAAATTTTAGATGTACACTTTCACAAATTCCAACTAATTTGTAAGAAGCTTACTATTTATATGTACGGGAAACTACCGCCTCACAAAATAATGACATTTGGTGTTTATTTACCACATATAATGTTTGATAAGTTTGATGGAAACACAATTTATATATTATATATATGATATTTATAATTTATTTATTATTCTATAATTCTTATAAAACACATACCCTTTTCACATTCATTTTTGTAAATACGATAACATCATTTGTTGAAGTGTGGACAACTGTTTCCTCAAAGCGATGTGATTCGTTCACGATATACATGGAATGTACAAAGGATAGTCTTAATAAAAATATATGAAATATGTGACATAAATATAATTTTGAATTATAATATACATATATATAATTTTCTCTTCATTCTTTTAATATGAAAAAGAAATGAAAGTAGTGTTCATGCATACGTATGACCTACCGTCTCCATGAATGGTCCATTCCATTTATTATGTCCAAATATTATGGATTATTATAAATTAAAATATTATGAATATACATGATAAAATTATCATGGTTTAAATTATATATTTTATGAAACCATGATAGGAACAACAAGTAACAAGTCAAAACATACTTGAGAAACTAGGAAACTAACACCTAAAATAGTGAAAACAATGAAAGATTACCAAAAAATGAGAAATAAGATATTATATTAAGATTATATATGATATAATAAATATTAATATGGTTATTTAATAATTTATTAATGTATTTAAAACCATTATACATGAATTTTGAGGACATTCACCAAAATGAAAATGTAAGGTAAGGGATTTTCATCTCACTTTTTACAATCGTGAGATAAAATGTCATATTCACCACTTACTTCTTTTGTGTGGTATATATACTAACCATTTTGATATATTATATAATTAATTGTTTTATATTAATGAAATTTTGTGTTTCAACTTGAATTATTTCTTCTATGTCGATTTTTGTTAAAAGTTACTAAGTGGGAAATAATTTCATAACCCAATTTATTTTTATTGGGTTATATTACTTCCCCATTGTCATTAATATTATAAGTTTTTGAGTGTGATCACTTTTTTTAATCTATGTTTTATTTCAAATTTTTTATTTGGATTTAAAATTTACACACATAATATATTCATTTATTTATTTTCACATGAACATTTTGGTATTTTCAAGGGATTACTTCACAATCTCATTTTGTTCGGGATTATTTACACTTGAATTTACATTGTAGTAAAATATTTGATAATTTTATAATAAACCATTTAATTTTATTATTATATGGTTATTAATTAACTTTTCAATGTAATATTACCATTTCCCCACACTTTGGAACTTAGAATGTTTTAGAAACAATTTTTAAGATAACCCGAATTCATTTATCTCTTCAGTCGGAGAACTTGTTTTCTTCTAAAAAACCCATTTTATAAAAAAAAATTTAAAATTGTTTTTAAGATTTCCAAAATTATTTATTTAATAATTTTTTAATATTTATATCCCTTAATATTTTTTCAAATGAATCTTCTTATCACTTTCAGAATAAGGAATTTTTCTAAACTTTTTATTGTTCAAAAGGAATGTTCTTTTTTACCTTGTAAAACATTTACGGATTTAACTTAGACATTTATTTGATGCTTAATTTTCATTTTTAAGAGGTTATTTTTTAAAGAAAGTTTTTTAAAAAGTTTTTTTCAAATAAAAATATTTTTTTTTTCAAAATAAAAAGTATATTTTGTTCAAGAATTCTCTTTTTAAGATATTTTTATAATATTTAAATTCTTGAATGAAAAAAACCTTTATTTCTACTCTATTTGGAATATGTTATATTGATACCATCCTTATTATTCCTCAGGATAGTTTATGAATTATTTTTTGAAAGATAGTACTGAAATTCACTTAGTTTATTCCTTTGTTAGTCCCCTTGAGATATTCAATTTTCTATTATCTTTATACAATGAATTTAACCTAATTATCCATATCATTTATCATAAATATATTACTTTCCTAAATCTTATACCATTTCGATATACAATATTTACTTTGATAGTTATTTGATTAGCTAAGAAAATATTGATAAATCTATATTATTTATTCAATAAAGATATTTGATAATGCATATTATTTAATTAAATTATTAGATAAGAGGAATTTTTTGGACTGAAAATTATGGGTGAGGTGAGAATTTATATATCCACTCGATGTATCAAAAGGTTATCATAAGAAAAATTAGCTACTTAGATTAAATGGGTTTCTACTTACAGTTCTAAAGCGTTTTGTGAAAGGTATTGGCGGTATAAGTTTTCATGTCCCTAAGACATAACATCCAACAATTAAGAATTTTCATCATTTTGATTTAGTATTCATTATCCATTATATTTTCACTATGAAAAATTTTATAGATTAATTTCATTATCACTCTATTGATTATGTGGAACATGTTTTTATGTTCTTAGCTTTACATGTTGATTTTTTATTATCAATTTATTGTAATGGAATGTGTTTATAGTTATTTACATTTATCTATTATTTATGCACTTCCTTATTACTTTGTTGATTTCAAAAAAAAATTCAATAATTACCTTTTTATAATGATTATTCTCATTTACTTATTATTTATTATATTGTATTTTCCCTTATTAATCATTTCAGATCAACCTTATTGTGTTTCTTTTCCCTAGGATTCCATGAAGTGTACTAATAAAAATATGAAAGGATATACTAAGTGGGAATAAAGTTTTTATCTTTTAAAGAAATAAAAAATATATATTGCAATTAGTTTATTAATTTGTAATATAGGACTCATATATGTATCTAGTTAACTAAGAATATTAAACTCCTTTTTCATTCAGGATCTAATTTCTTGTAATCATTATAATATAATAGTCCCATGACACTGGCTCTGGGAATTCTGGGGTCAGGTTGCTACAACCGACCCATGTAGATTAATGTTATCTAGTAAGTAAAACCATTTGGGAGTTTAATGTCATGTAACTAAGACTATTTTTATAAGGATTAATGTTATAAAGTTATGACTACTTGGAAAAGGATTCCTAGCTTTTTTGGGTGTGGTACTTACATATGGCCAACTCTTTCCTATTTAACATGTTCATTGGAAATGAAACAAGGGAGTTCATGATTGGAATCATAATCCAGATAACTCTTATAGAAGGTTGTCTTACAGGAAATAGGAACTATTAAAGAAGGATGTATTTTATAAAATATAGACCATTTATAAAGTATGGAATTTTGGTAATTTATAACTTAAAGGATTGATGGATCATAAGGAACATATTCCCTTGATGAAAGATGGCTCGTAGGGAATATGAAACATTGAGGAAGGATGAATTATAGGGAATAAAACCCATTATGATTGAGTGTATCACTGATAATATATTCAATTGATATGAAATTAATCACATGGAATATAGAATATTGATGAAACATGGCTAAAAAATAATACAATCTATTGATGTAGAATGTCTCATAGGGGATATAAACCATTGAGGCAGAGCTTGAGAATACACCTAGTAATAGGAACATATTAATAAATCCACTATCTATTTTTTATTTACTAAGTAAATAAGGATAAATGAAATCATTAAGAATATATCCCAATGAGAAATAAGGCATTAACGTAACAGATTTCCCAAGAGTCTCATAGAATATATAAGGATATGTTTTGGGCTTATGGATACACTCCGTTGAGGTTCATGGCCCGGTTAGTGACTGAGGTCAAGGAAGAAATAGTTGGGTATTGCACCAAATAGGAGGCCCATGATATTTCCATGGATCATTAAGTGTAATAAATAGGTCCACTATGTTATTATACTAACTGAATGCGAGATATAGTTCTTCTAAGATGAGAAACATGGGTTAAGGGATGTTTCATCGATATCCTAATATTAATGACCCTCATTATCAAGGGAATATATGATTTTAATTTCCCCACGGTTCCTATCATCCTAGGAATAAAAAACTAGAGAGGCCCAATATTAAGGTAATACATGATCAATGGGGTCAACGTTTGTGTTCATATCTAATTCATGAATTTTGGGATGGATCGGTGGAGGCCTTGGTGGATAGGTTCCCAATTAGATAACCTGAGAGAATTTGGCATCAAGGTATATGAATTGGTGGAGAATGGAACCCAGTAGGATAATCGTTCAAGGATTCACTCAGGAAGGAGGGAAGAGAGAGTCGGAGACATATATGGGGACCTTTGTAAAACTTCACTATAGTATAGGTTATGAACACCTCTATAAGTTGGGGGGACTTCCTCAATTCTACACATCCTTGTAAAATTGATGAAATATTTAAATTCATGCTCTCATATAAATCAAGTTATTCAATATTATCAAGGTGAGACCGCTCGGATTATAATCACTTATGCCTTAGTGTATTATATTGTGAATTCTGAGATTAATGAGACACCTCAATCATGGGAAAACCACCTAGGAAAATAGTGATGAGCGACGCAGCCTAGGTGAAATTTTTTCCTTAATCAAATTTACACCCATATATTTGTACAATACCCTCTATTATTTATAATATATTCTATATAAAAATATGTATATTATTTTTTAATCCTTATTTAGGAAATTTCAAAATTCTCAAACTCAGTTTCTAACAATGGGGTTTTTCGTGGATTAATGAGATAACGGGGTACATTGAGCCCAATTCATAGCATCCCATCAAAAAAAACACAAAGTACATATTGGTCTCATTGGTATAGAATTATACAACTAACCACTATTTATAATATTACTTTGTATTTATTTAGTCTTCCCATTGACACACAAATCCTAGTACCAAACTCTTACATTTTAGTTGTACTAATCTTGTTAGAACATAGTATCATCTAAGAAAAAATTTATTGAAAAATAGTAGATCATACATAGAGATGAAAATAGGTTTCATAGTGCCTATACCATTCTTTTTTAGTAGTGAGTGATGAGATTGAAATATAATTAACCATTAAATAATGCTCTATAAGAAGTCAATGGGAAGGATGGTGCCTCGAATGGGACCTTCAGCCATGGGGAAAATTTATCAAAAGAGTGTTCGTGGACATATTGGGTAAATCAGTGTTTCATTAAGATTGACTATATTTTAACATATATCATTATTTACAAGGATATTTATACCCCTTTATTATATTTTTACTATCACCCTCATCTCGACTAAGATTTGGTTAGCTGATTGTACCTTGAAACTAACACCTTCCATCCACTGCACAATGATTTGAGATATTCACCACATTGTGGGATTACCTATTCTTGGTGACATGTATGAAGAGATTATTTTCCTTTATATCACTTGGGACAATGTTTATCAAAATATTATTATGGTGAGTTATTTTATTATTATTTTTCAATATGATATGAGAAAATAAGTTTTCTAGTCTCAATATTCTTTTCAGTGCTCTGATCAAAATGTTCTTACACCCCCAGGATTGAATATCAGGATAAAGACGTCAATGCCCTATCAACCTAGTATGAATGTGGGTCCGAAAAAACCTATTATTATATATATTATTATAAACAATACACAAAATGATTTTTTCATGATAAATCATAGATGATCCTAGGTATCCATTTTGTAGGACTTCTAGCGATGGTTTTTTTGTGGTTGGATTTACCATCTTGAGACACCCATACCAGAGTGAGGGTGGATACCATTATGATTTATACACAAATATACATAGGGGTATAATTTTACCATCATTTGATAACTTTAGGGATACATTAGTTGGTTTTGGTCCAAGTACAATGGGGTGATGCTCTTCGAAGGACCTATAACGCAATCAAATTTATGCATGGCTAGATAAAAATAAACTTCAATGGATATGTCCTATGGAACATAGTTTTGGATCCTCAATTCTACCATAGACCCAAAATACCGAACATTTCAAATTTAGGACTAATAAATATAAATTATTAAATCATGGATCACATTATATGGGACCGTTAGTAATTCATGTTTAACCCCTATGAGTATCCTGTTGAAATACCGATGATTTAAATTAATGGATCAAAAGAAGAGAATTCTTACAGAATCACCCTACAATATGGATCAATCACATAAATAATTTATGGGGTTTTCATCGATTATCCTTTATTCCTTTTAGAATTGAATACCAATTTTTAATCATAAATGATGTGAACTTGTCTCTTTTCTATGGATTGTGTAGTGAGTTGCTCACCATGATCATGTTCCAATTTTTGTTAATGTCCACTCTTATGTAAATCAATAATATGATCACCCTACCTCTATATGAAGCTTCAATTGGATTATCCTAGGAGTCTACTCAACCTTGTATCAAATGATTCCACATCATAGTTTTGAGAGGAGTTTCTCCATGGGAAAACAAAGCACCCTTTCATGCGTATGGAGAGGCCCATGAGGAGATAGAGAGGGGTGATGAAATCATCATGTTAGGATCCATACCTATAGAAGGGGATTCCGATATTGTGGATTTTAGCATTAAAATTTATAATCACTTATGGAAAAATTATCATGTTACTTACCAAGAGGTATCTATATGATCATATGTTTATCTTTTTCATGTCATATAAACTTCACATCGGAAGTCCCCTTCTAACATCAAATCCTTAAATCTAGAAATGATCTTAGTTTCATTCGTTATGAAAACCTTCCCAGCATGTGACCTTATCCGAATGTAACTCCTACTATGGATAATGAAAGAAATTATGGCACTGAATTAAACACCCTAAACCGGATAAAACCTGAATGTAATTAAATAAATTTCCATGACATAATTACTCAGATAATGATTTCCAAAATGGGAAGAAAATAATATCAGATCCCATAGATATTCCTGGTTCCAGGGATCAGGGTATTTTAATATCAGAAATTATATTTTCTCATTTGGTGGATCATAGCTAATTGAGAACAATTAGGGATCCACGAGAGGAATCTCCACTCCTTCAAAAGAAAAAATTGAATCATGAAACTTGTGGAATGGACTAATTAAGAGAAGAATTGGTAGATAATTAAAGATACAAGAATTTGATACTTGGAAGATACCTAGACCACTGATATAGAAGGTCACAAGTATTATATAATAAGAATAAAAAAACACTTCTCAGTATATGTAATCAGTATAAAGGCTACCATTTGAAGGAATCTATACATTTTTCATTGGTAAAGGAGTCTCATCAACTAATTGAGGATGAATTCTATAATTGAGGATGTGAAAAATAATTAATCAAATCTTCCCATCATGTGTTGTCTGATATGTAGTTCTCAACAAACCATATTTTTTCATAGCTATTTTATTGTCCTCTATTTTTTTGAGAGCTCAAGGGAGAATCCAATTTGTGTATGTTATCCTAATTTTCACTTAGTTAATGATAAGATCATTTATCATAAATAATTAACAACTCTACATCTCATTTCCCATCCTGATCATTAATTTACAAAAGCCATTGAAACTTTCAAGGAGTAACATCAAGATAACTGAATCCATCTGAACATTTCATGTGTATGGATTAATTAATTAATAATCTTCAACTACTTGAGTCAATGATGAAATATATTTCAACCTTTTAACAATTAAATATTCATCCTCAAATGGATAATGGAAGATTGAATATAGTATCACATATACTATCACCATGAGTCAAGGAAAATTTTTGAGATAAAGAATTTTGGGATTTGGATTACTCTTGAGAATGTATACTTAGACAGATATAGGTATACTAAATATAGAAGGATATGTATCATCACCTTCATCAAAATATAACTCTCTTAGATATGAAATATATTTTTCTATAAGAATTATTCTCATATAAATGTACGGGAGAGATAGATGTGGTGGTATATATACCATTATAATGAGCTAAGGTTAGTCCATTTAGTTATGGGATTGTCTAATGACTCGATATTATGAGAATCCAATAGGAGATATTTTAAAATGTGGGTTCCAATGTTAAAATTTGATCAAGTTCCCTAAAATTTCACCTTCATTCACGATCATATAAAATAAAATATAGGGGTACATATGGGTTCTTTGGTAGTTTTTCCTAGGATGAGGGACCTAGTAAATATAGATTAAATTTGAATCTTTTATTTCATTATTTTATCCCAAACTATTACCTAATCCTTGGATGGAGGTGATCCGTGTAAAAAAAATTGATTTTTATTATGCTGCCTTTTGTAGGATTTTAAACTAATTTTTTTTATACCTTTTACTTTTTAAACACTCAATTTATTCTAAGAAATTACAGGTATATTCTTAGTGAGAATAGAATCACGTTTTTATCAGGATTCCATTTATATATTTTTACACGGGTATGTGATTTGTCTCTTTCCATGGGTAGTTTAAAGTCTTGAATGTGGGACTAAGGTTGATGGTGTTTAAAGTAGGAAAACATTGTCTAAAATATTAGGTGTTATTCATATCAACATGGGTTAGGTAAACACTAAATGAATAAGATATCCAAACACCACTAATTTAGATAGTTTTGGGTCCCTACAAAGGATTATACCTTAGGAGGGGGTGTATTAGGGTATTTTTATTTAAAAACCATAACATCACATGATAAAAATAATATTCACTCTATAAAAGGCACAATTATTAATATCCCTCTCAAATAATATAGAGTGATCCAAACAATAATTTGAAACAAGCAGTTTAACTTGGTTCACCCAAATGGAAAAATCCACGGAGCATGCATTGAAATTTTTCTGTACACCAATAAAATTAGTGCATACTACATTTATATTATTACAAAATTGAGTATTCATATAGACCTTCCAACCTCACTATCCTCACATGATTTGTAAATATTTCACCCATTCCATATATATAGGTTTATACATATGCTTCAATGATAAACATCTTCTTTTCAATATAGGTATTTGAAAATACACATGTAATGGTGTGTATCTTCTCCATATCTTGGTGAGTTTCTAGTAAGAAAAAATATTTTAGAACATGCCTCAATACCTTTCCATTAAAATTCTTGGAAATCCCTTTTCTTCTTGTTCTCCACAAGATAATGCTATTTCTTAGAATATTTTCTCTATATTATCTCAAAATATTTTCTATAGTTATATAGATTCAAACTGAATCATTTTGATCTACTGGATGGGATAAAATTTATTATTTTTTCCCGATATGATTAATCAATGTTTCATCAACATTTAAATTCTGTGAATAAGATCCATTTAATTCACATGAGGGACATTAACTCCTGAAACATATATCCATATTAAAAATTTCCAACTATCAATAATTTATTCATTATGATGTGGATACTAATTTTATGACACATTTTTCTTATTCCATTCCTTTTATACGGTATATCACATTACATTATTACATGGAAAATGAGATCAATCAAAAAAATGTGTTATGGACTCCATCCATATGATATACCTCCTATATTTGGAAAGATCTAGAAATATCATGAAAATGACTCCTCTTTACCCAACCAACCAAACATACTATAATTTACCAAACCTATTTGGTCATAAAAATGGTTGTGTTATAAACCATTTTCTATAATATAGAACCCTATAGAATTTGAGAACATCAAGACACTCTCTCTTAAAGAATAACACCCTCAACATTTCAAGGAGATTCTATAGTGTTTTTATCTTCTCTCAATCAAGACTACAACATAGATTAAACATGGTGTCAAACATATGGTTTTTTTACTTCACATTAACTTGATACTACCTGACATGTTACCTTTACATAATTTATATAGTTATTTTACTACCTTTATGCATAACCTTATTCAACACTTGAATGTATCCTATACTATAATCCACATCATTATGTAATATAACACCATTGTGTACCTTTATAAAAAACATATTTCCCTATAGTTACCTTTAAAAAGATCATGAGACTACTATTACCCTTATACAAATACTATCACATAGGTTAGTTACAACATATCCCACTTCACTATAGTATAGATATGACCCTGGTGAAAAAGTCAACATAGCATGACTCTTACACAAATTTTGGTTTATATTTACATGAAGTTTCTTTATGGAGTAGCCCCTATATATATATAGTATAGAAGCTTCCAACCAATATAAACCAATGACAAGAAATAAATTATTATGCTATAGTGGCCTTATTCTAGGAAGAATACCTCTCCAATAGAATTAAACCTTCTTAAATAACCCTTACATGCAAGGGATTTTTAAAAAACACAATTAAAAAAAGGAACTTCTCATAATAATTTCTCCATTTAGAATTGTTAAAAATTTCATATAAAACAGACCTCTTCTTTTCCTATGAAACTATAGAAAAAATAAATTATGTTAGACTAGAATAGCGTTATCAATCACAACACTTATAGATTTTCTTTCCTTCTTATAGTTAATCATTTATTTATCTATAACAAACTCTACGATCACAAGTGACAAATACTGGTCTGATTAAAAAATAAGTAGATGAAATAATCTTCATGATATTTGGTGGGTAAACTTTATGCATAGAAATTTTTATTCCACATTGCACATTCAAAAACTTGTCCACCAAAACTATTAATCAAACACTACCTCAAGAGTATTATGACCCATTTTTTAATAGGTAAAACACCCAAATTTTTTTTAACAATCAAATTTTTGTCCCTAAAACATGAGTAATTTCTTAAACTTTTTCAATGAACCCAAATAGAACTTCTTTGAATTTTTAAAAAATGAGTTAGAAACACAAGAAATGAATTTAGGAATGAAATCATGCCTTAATTAAATAAGAATTACCATAATGGAGTATGGATTTTGACTCCAAAAACTATTTGGTGAGGTGGATTCATTTAGACTCCAAGATCTAATAATTTTCATTTGAAATATACCTCAGGTACAACTTTGGTCATAATGGTAGCCACTTTATTAGTTATAGGAACATACTCAAATTTAACATCTTTTTTCTTAAATTTTTCCTCCAAGTAATGGTATTTTATATCAATGTGCGTTGTCCTTGAGGGTTAAATATGGTTTTTATTAAACTTTATAGCACTTGAGTTGTCAAAAATGATTGTAATATGAGAAATCACATTAATAAAAATGTTTTAAATATATTGTTAAATCCATATCAATTGGGTACAACCATGATTCATCATGGTATAGTCTACCTATGTGGTGCTTAATTATATACAATCTTGTTTTTTTACTTTTTCAAGAGGCTTTAGAGATACCAAGATATAACAAACCTACAAAATATGAATTTAGGTCATCAAATAAATATTAACAACACTACTAGAAATTTAAGGTATACCAATGGTTGAAAACCATTGGTATAGGGTGGAGAACTGTTGGTATAAATTATACCAACAGTTTTATAAACTCTAGCCCAGTAAGTCATGACAATAGACATATACCAACAGTTTGAGATAAATCGTTGGTATATGTGAAGAAATCTACTTTATACCAACAGTTTTATAAAACCGTTGGCATAGTGTTCTTATAAAACACATATGCCAATGATTTCAAAACCATTGGAATATCTTTTTTAGTCTTCCATTCACCCCTACACCAATGGTTTAAACCGTTGGTAATGTATTTGTACCAACGATTCAGAACCATTGGTAAAAAAAATACATACCAAACCTATACCAACGGTTTAAAACTGTTGGTATAGGCATTGCTGTACAATTCACACTGCAGCCTGCTCTATGTGCTGCTGTGTGAATTATACAGAATACATACAATGCAATACATAATAAAGATACATAATTAAAAACTGATAATTAGAAGGATAAATAATTTAATAATCAATTATGAATACAATACATTAAAATTTGAATACATAATTATATGTGATATAGAATTAAGAATACACACAAAATTGCATTTTTTATAACACATACATGATTGAATTCAGAAATTAGAAGCTAATAACCCAAAATAAGGAAATGAATAAATGAATTCAACCAATCACAAATATAATGTCATGGTTTGGGGTGGGTGTCTTTGAACTTAGTGATGATGACAATGGGTGTGTATAAATGAGCTTGTGTGACTTAGGGAATATAGTTGTCCTTGGCGTATTAAATGTCATGTGTTTTAGAATAGCGGTAGGAGTTCCTCACATGAAAAGTGGATTGTGTGAGGCTGGACCATGGATCGTTGTGCTAATGTATCTACACAATATGAATACATTTGGTTGGTTTTCCGCATTCCAGTTGTTTTTACATAAAATGATGTTCATTTTAAACAAAAGAGAGACAATTAGAGTGATATCAGCCACACTGTGCCTTGGATTGAGACGGGGTTGACTTGTACACGTCACATATGACCCATGGATTGTTTTCTTAAAGTATCAATACAATCTGAATGTGTTTGGTTTGTTTTCCGTATTCCAGTTGTTGTTTTCACTTAAAATGTTGTCCATTTCAAATAAAAGTGAGACACTTTGAGTGGTACCGGCCACACCGGGCCTTAGATTGAGGATCAGTTGACTTTTACACTTCATAAATGACCCACGGATTGTTGTGCTAAAGTATTAACACAATTTGAATACGTTTGGTCGGTTTTCAGTATGTCATTTGTTTTTACTTAAAATAATGTCCATTTTAAACAAAGAGAGACACTTAGAGTGCTAACGGCCACACCGTGCCTCAGATTGAGGCGGTTTTGACTCATACACATCACAAATGACCAATGGGTTGTTTTCATAATGTATCAACATAGTCCAAATGTATTTGGTTGGTTTTTTGTATGCCAGTTGTTGTTTTATTTTTGAAATGTTGATCATTTCAAATAAAGGTGAGACACTTTGAGTGGTACCGGCCACACCGAACCTCGGATTGATACAGGGTTGACATGTACACATCAAAATTTACTCATGGATTGTTTTCCTAAAGTATCAATAGAATCCGAATATGTTTGGTCCATTTTCCATATGCCAGTTGTTGTTTTAACTTAAAATGATGTCCATTTTAAATAGAAGAGAGACATTTAGAGTGGTACCAGCCACACCGTGCCTCAGATTGATGCGAGGTTGACTCTTTAATGTCACAAATGTCCCATGGATCGTTTTCCTAAAGTATCAACATAATACAAATGAGTTTGGTTAGTTTTCTGTATGCAGTTGTTGTTTTCACTTAAAATGTTGTCGATTTCAAATAAAAGTGAGACACTTAGAGTGGTATCGGCCACACCGCACCACATATTGATGTGGGGTTGATTCGTATATGTCTCATATGACCAATGGATAGTTTTACAAAAGTATCAACATAATCCGAATACGTTTGGTTTCCATATTCTAGTTGTTCTTACTTAAAATAGTGCTCATTTTAAACGAAAGAGAGACACTTTGAGTGATACCGGCTATACTGTGCCTCGGACTGAGGCGGGGTTGACTCGTACACGTCACATATGTCTCATGTATCGTTTTCCTAAAGTATCAACACAATTAGAATGCGTTTGGTCAGTTTTCTGTATGCCAGTTGTTTTTTTTCACTTAAAATGAGGTCCATTTAAAATAAAAGAGAGACATTTAGAGTGGTACCGGCCACACTGTGCCTTTTATTAATGCGTGGTTAACTATTACAAGCCACAAATGTCCCATGGAACATTTTTATAAAGTATCAACACAATAAGAATGCGTTTGGTTTGTTTTCTGTATGTAAGTTGTTGTTTTCACTTAAAATAATGTCCATTTAGAAGAAAAGAGAGACATTTAGAGTGGTACCAGCCACACCGCAACTCGGATTGTACGGGGTTGAATCTTACATGTTAAAAATGTACCATGGATCATTTCCCTAAAGTATAAACACAATAAGAATACATTTGGTCAGTTTTCTATATGCTAGTTGTTTTTACATAAAACATTGTCCATTTTAAAGAAAAGAGAGACACTTAGAGTGGTACCGGCCACACTGTGCGTCGGATTTATGCGGGGTTGACTTGTACATATCACAAATTTTCCATGGATCGTTGGTCTAAATTATAAATGCAATATGAATGCGTTTGGTTGGATTTCCGTATTCCTGTTGTTGTTTTCACTTAAAAGGATGATCATTTCAAATAAAGGTGAGACACTTTGAGTGGTAATGGCCACAATGTGCCTCAGATTGATGCGGGGTTGACTTATACACATCAAAAATGTCCCATGGATCATTTTTCTAAAGTATCAATAGAATCCAAATACGTTTGGTCTATTTTCCATATGTCAGTTGTTTTTTTCACTTGAAATGTTGTCAATTTCAAATAAAAGTGAGACACTTTGAGTGGTACCGGCCACACCGTGCCTCAGATTGAGGCAAGGATGAGTCGTACACATCACATATGACCCATGGATAATTTTCCTAAGGTATCAACACAATCAAAAAAGGTTTGTTCTATTTTCTGTATGCCAATTGTTTTTACTTAAAAGGGAGTCCATTTTAAACAAAAGAGATACAATATGTGTGATATCAGGCACAAAGTGCCTCAGATTGAGGCGGGGTTGACTTGTACACATCACATATGAATCACAGATCGTTTTTATAAAGTATCAACATAATCCAAATGCGTTTGGTCAGTTTTTTGTATGCCAGTTAGGCAAATCGTGCAAAAACAATGATAATATATTATACTAAAACTATAGACATTGTGCATGATGTGCATCCCCTATTGCATGGTTAGGTAAAATCATACACATTGAATCTAATATATAGCTTTATATGGTTGGTAGATACCTTGTGGGATGGACTTAAATTTTTTACTAACCGTGAGGCATAATGTTTTTCTATACCGATCGGGTTTTCGAGCTCCGAACAATCCCCAAAATACCCATAAACCATTATAACATCATTAGGCTTCCATATTTAGTAAAAAATAAAGAGTTATACTAAATTCAAAAATATCCATACCAGAGTGAAAAAACAGGTTCAAAAATAGAGTTATACTGAATTCAAAAATGTAATGGATCAATCTGCCCCTGATCACCATCACCATCACTACTATCATCATCATCCTCATCCTCACCGCCATCTCTATCCTCATCGTCATCCTCATCATCATAAACATGCTCATCCTCGGCCCCATCCTCGCCCTCAGCCCCATCCTCACCCTCATCCTCATCCTCATACTCGCCCTCATCCTCTTAAGCATCCTCGTCATCACGAAGAACATCATCATCTTGACCACCACTAGAACTGACGCCTAGTGCATTGGATAATGCAACCATAGATGACATATATGTCTGAAAATCCACGCTGGCCTCTGGTGGAGGTGATAAAGATAAATCTTTGATCAGTTTCATAAATTATTTCTCCCTCATTTGAACCTGTTCTTCCAACTCTGTGACCCTTTTATTAGACTGTCTTGCATACTCATTGACCTGTTCCAACTCGGTGGTACTAGAATTGATACTTGGAGAGGAATAATACCTCGTCAAGATTATATTCTTACCAGGTCGGCAGCATACTCAACCAGAGTGCTCATCTCCCAAAACCTGATATAAATGATTGTGTGGACCTAAATTGTCAGGCTCCTGGGAATCAAGGGCATCTAAAGAAGCCTGTTAAAAATATTAATAGATTATTAAATTTCAAAATAGATATTAAACTTTCAAATAAAAAAATTAAAACCTATAATCTTTTCTTGTGTCGGTTCATTAAGCACAGTTCCATCTTTTTTCCTTCCATTGGAGAAAAACAATTTTGCTCAAGGGAGACTTCCTTCAATATTTAATTTGTGCTTCTATAATGGAATTGAAACAATATAAAGTGCAAGTATAATCATATATTCAATATTCAATAAATCACATAATTTATGTCGGAAACAACAAAAAGGGATGTCCCAATGAAAAATTATTAACAACTTTATTGTACCATCTTCCTCTCATGATCTAACATAGTAGTGTGCCCCAATGTGTGGAGGCTTTGAATTAATGTTTTTTTTTCAAATGATTCCAAATTAATGTTTAATAATAAATAATATAATATTAATGAAAAATATGAAAACTGTCATTTAAATACCTCAAATGGGATTAATAACTTAAATTTGGCAGCCTCCCAATGGGTAATCATTTGGCGATATTGCTCTATCGGGTAGTCATCCATGATAGGTACTGTCTCCAACTTTCTGACCACTCTATCACACCAGCCAACATACAACTCATGCTTATAAGCTCTCAAAAGCTCTCCTAGCTCTTTTAAACGTGATGGTCGTGCACCTTCGTCATCAGGGAAGTTAAACCAAAGCTAACACCCAATAGATTAATTCATATAAATACAAAAAAAATACTACATTAAAATCAATAGATGTTTTACCCATATTTGTTCCCATGTATTATCCTTGACTTCATGTGGCATATGTCTCTAAGAGATATTGATGACCGAAATTATGTTGGAGTATTTGTCTAGCATCACCAAAAAACCCCGACATTCATTCCCAGTTTTATCAATCATCTGTTCATCATCATTTTATTCAACCATCAACTATGTCTGGTGGTTCCATACCACACGAAAGCGAGTATACCCCCTCCCATGCATCCTATCAGTACATGAATATTTTATTAAAGGAAAAAATATCAGTACAAGTTGTAAAAAAAATTAATTTTTGTATAATTTTTGTTTGAGTAATATAAATATACCTATGGAAGTCAGATCAATGGGGATCACAGGATGTGCAGAAGCTAAAGGAATATCCTGTATAGGTGGAGTGTCCCTTAGTGTACACTCCTCAGCCACATACTGTGTCGGAGCAGGAGTCGAAGAAGGTGGAATATAATAGCTCAGAGATAATGAACCAGAAGCAAAAGATGATGGCATAGACGTCTGGCCAACTGGTAGTGTAAACATTAGAGGCCTAAATATCTCATGTTTCCCTAAAGACACTTCATAATCAAAATGGGGTGTAGAATATACGTCTATGGTAAGGGCATAGTATAATCGAGTATGACCAATAGATCATCTAACTCTCGCACCATGATCCCTTGTACCACCAACCTTAGTACTGGGACCAACAGATGATCGTTAACTCTAACACCACCCCCCTCCTACCACTAGCCTCTATACTAGGAGAAATATCTGGCTCCTCATTAGGTATCTCTCATCTAGGGGGTGAATCCCGAAAAAAAAATTAACACAAAAGTAAACACATGATATTATAAGTCATTGAATTATATATATTTGAAATAAAATTCACACAACATGGATTAGTGGAGGAACGCCCATCTGTGTCATGCGACGATTATTTTCTATCATCTTTTTCTGCCGCATCTCTTTAATGGGTGTCAGTTCCTACAATGAAAATAAATATGGAAGTAATTATAAACATATAACTAATGTGTAACCCAAAAAACTAAATATAGAAAAACCATTGTGAAAAAAATAAAGAAACAGAAGTTTTATGGTGGTTTGAAGGTAAGTACTAGGATACACACTCTGAATGATATAGGTGACACATATAGGTGAGAACACGACTGTATGATTCTATTTATTTCTCACCACAACTTTGGGTTCACAATCAACTCTGACAATTGATCTATTGGATTCATCATAAGTAATAAACAGATTGCTTCCAATTGCAGTAGTGATAGTGTCAACTTCATCATAACCATCATCAAAAAAATGTATGGGATTTACTTCAATAATTACACCGAATTTAGGATGACGATGATCTTTGACATAAAAAACATGTTTCACCATTGATGCCAATACATATGGTTCATCAGTGGAAAAAGTGAGAGTCATGTCAATAACTTGAAATCCACAATCATTAATAAAGGTTCCTTGACTCATCATTGAATCAAACCATTAACATTTCATAATAATGACTTGACCATGCGAGTAATAATCCAAAATTATTATTTTCTACATGACTCCATAATAAGATACATTTTTAGAACGAGGTCTATTATCCGATGAACTGGTATAATAGTCTATTGTGGCAGTTATGATAACACCATCATTCTATGTTATCATGTTCCTTGCTCGTTTAGTGATAATAAATTTGTATATATTGATCAAAAGTGATTTACAAGCACGAACCATGGTATTCGGACCAAAATCCTAAGCTCCTATTTCCTCAGAAACAGATTATGCAGGAAAACTCGATACATGAAATATAAAAAAATAGTAAAATTAATTAAATATTATTTTTATTTAGTTATTACAGAAATATTTTTACCTTAAATTTCAACCAAGAAGAAAACCCTTTGCAAGGAAAAGTCTCTTTCCTTCTAAAAGATAAATAACGATGATTTCTATATACCAATTCATTATGTTACCTATAGATAAAAATAATAATAGTTTAACAAATATTTAAAATTACAATAGATAAGTTAAGAGATACATGTACAATTTAATTAATTGATATACTCATCGAAAAAATCACAATTGAAAAACATCATGCGATGTTCCATCTCTCTCTCTTCAAAGCATAATGTCGTCAATGTATAGGATCCCAGAATTCATCTTGTCTGAGGAAGTGATTAAAAACTGGGTTCAATTTTCTCATACTATTCTTCTTCACTTCTCATTGGTCTGTTTATTCTCGTAGTAAGACCAGACAAATACTTTGAGGAGAAATCCATAAATTCTTGAGCCAAGTAACCATTCACAATAGAACCTTTGGGATAATTCCTGTTCTGAACTTATGATTTCAATGTGTACATGTTTCTTTCAGTTGGATACATCCAACATAAAGCAACAGGTCCTCCAAGAACTATTTCAGTCGGAAGATGGACAGTCAGATGCAATATGCATGTAAAAAATGATGGCGGGAATATTTTCTCCAACTCACACAAAATTAATGGTGTATCTTCCAACAGTTTTTGGAAGAATGATTTGGAAAACTTCTTAGCACAATGATATCAAAACAAATAGCACAACCAAATAACTGAGACTCTAACATTATTAGACAAGAGATGGCAGATTGTTATTGGAATCAACTCAGGAAAAAGGTCATGATAACCATGAGTCTTCAAAGATTTCATCTTTAACTCTTTTCTATTGACCCGTTTTGATATATTTCTTGAATATCCATCAGGAACTTTAATATTCTCTAGCAATTATAGAAATTGATTTTTTTCAGACGTTTTAATCACATAAAGATGCATATGGAACTTTCCATTTATTTTCACTGATACAGATAGGACACAATTCTGGTATGATCCCCCAGTCTACCAAGTCACGTCGATATTGTAAATCATCTTTTTTCTTCCCCTTAACATTTAAATGAATCTAAAGCAACATTTCAGATATATTCTTTTCAATGTGCATTACGTATAAGAAATGACGTAACAAGTTGGTTGACCAATACGAAAACTCAAAGAATATACTCTTCGTCATCCAATTGTAATAGGTCTCATTGGAAATATTTTTCCTCTTTTTAGATTTCATTACACCCTTAACCAATGAATAACTGAAATCTGTCAATTCATTAAGCACATCAATTCCAGATATACGCTGAGGTGGATCATCAGTCTCCATGGTATTGTCAAATCTTCGATGATTGTTTCTATATGGATGGTTCATTGGAAAGAATTGTAGATGTCCCATAAAACTAAAACTATGAAAATATTTCAGTCTTCATGATCAAGTATTCTTCATACAAACATGACATGAAAATTTTCCTTTTGCGCTCCATCCAGACATCATTGCATAAGAAGGAAAATCATTTATCATCCACATAAGCGCAACACGCATCTGAAATACGTCTTTAGAAGATGCATCGTATGTGGGCACAACCACATCCCAAATAAGATTTAACTCTTTTATTGAAGGTTTCATGTATACATCTATATCATTTTCTAGATGAGAAGGGACAAATATCAGTATACTTAAGAAAGTGTAAGGTTTTTTCATACACAACCATGGGGGAAGGTTATAAATTTGTATGAAAACCGGACATGTGATGTGCGAAGCAAGAATATGCCCAAATGCATTAAAACTGTCACATGAAAGACCCATTATCACATTACACATGTTGGCTGCAAATTGAGGATATCGAACATCAAATCTCTGTCATGAAAATCCATCTGTAGGGTGAACCAACTCTTCATTATTCTTTTTTCTCTCAGTGTCATGCCATCACATTTTTATAGATATTTCATCAAACATGAAAAGGTTATGTAATTTGGGGATCAATAGAAAGTTCCGAATTTCTTTTTGTGGCACACGAGATGATTTTTCACCATCTTTTGGCTTCCATCGGGAGGTTTCACACTTGATACAATCATTTCTTTTAGCAGTTTCCTCCCAAAATAAGCTGCAATCATTCGGGAAAGCATGAATTCTTTTTGATAATCCATGTTCATCAACCAGCTTCCTTGCCATATAGTAGTTTGAGGGAATATCTGCATCATCTGGAAGTAAGTCCTTTAAGAAGGTAAGAATGTAATTGATTGCAGTATTTAAAATCCCATACATAGTTTTCCCACGAAACAATCGGATTAAAAATTCCAACTTTTTAATTTTACCACATTGCTGATATACTAGAGTCATCACATCATCATTAAATTTTCTCACCATATCAACATCATCATATTAACTGGACGCATCATGTGTTCTTGTATCGAAATCTTGTTGGCTGGACATACTTTCCTTCTCATGATGCTTAATAAATGGAAACCGATCATATATCAAACTCTCCAATTCAATCCTATCATTTGGATCATCAGCATTTTGAGATTACATTTTCTCTCCATTGTGATACTACAGATAATAGTTTGTTTGGAAACCATATTTTGTTATATGATAGATAACTGCTTCATGAATCAACCAAGGTCTTCCAACCCAATTAAAACATGGGAAGTGTATGCAACCACTATCTAAATCTTTGTCAAATGAAAAATCTAAAAAGATGTTCAAATTATTTTGAAAATTGATTGAAATCCAATCAGTTTCATACATCCAACATCTATCCATTCTGTAAAAAAATTGCAATAATTTATTTCAAATCAATTCAATAGTATTGAAGTTCAATCAAAAAAATATTTAGGTAAATTCTAATTGTTTACTTTATATAAAATCATAACTAACACATTACTCTATATGAGAATCATATTAAGAAACATGATAAAATATAGTGTATATAAGAAAACAAGATACAGAACTTCTAATGCCAATATTCAAGGATTTCCCAGTAAGATATTGGAAGTGGATCAAGGAATACATAATCCTTAAGGGTATTGTTGGGAGTACATGAGTTTTATACTTTAAATTCTTCATGGATATCAGGATGAGGAGTAGGATGAGGATCACATCAAAAGTAGTTATGGCATCATCAAGTTTCACCTTAACCATGGGTTAAATGATCCTAGGTTTGGGGCCATAGATCATAGGTTGGTAGGGTGTATTCATTGAATCATGTCCCAATTGATTTTGTAGAGGGACCTTCAATAGTTATAGGTATGGATTTGAATAGAAACACCAATAAAAAGGATATCCAGGAATTGCGATGTCCCAAACCAGGATGTCACTCATTAGTGACCCGAACCCAGATGACCACATGGCCTCATGCACATATACCAAAATTCCAAATGTTATTGACTAATAGTGAGAGCCTTTGGTGTGTCTGGGGGAGACTATTCCCTCATTGACTACGTTACACAATTTTAATACTATTAGTTAAAAAGTTGAAGAAAGATAACAATGGGAAAATATTAGAAATTGATGAAAATAACCAAATCAGAAATAGCAACTAATAACAGAATCATAAACCGAATGATGGTAATGTTTGTCATGTATCAAGAAGAAAAACATAGTTACAACTAGTAGGATGTAGTACTATACAAGAGGCTCAATAAATTATAAAATTCAACCTATCTTCTTGAGATACAACCTAATCATATGCTAAATGCTCCATCCTATGTCATGTGAGTAGTCATGCATCTATAAAATGGTGATTCCCCTTATCTAAAAATATAATCATGTAGTTTATCCGGGTACCAAATGGAATCTCGAACAATGTGTGAGATAAAATTCATATAGGTGACCACCGAGAGGTTTATAACTATCCAGTCTATTTAAATAACATTTTAATATAATGATATGATAAATTAAAGCGACAAATAAAAAATACAAAAAGGTTTTCTAGAGTTCCAGAGAAAATATATAAAAGGGTTTTCTGAGAATTAGTTTCAGGAAGAAGGAAGAACTACTAAATGGGAGAAGGAGAGGTCCCACTGAGAGTTCCCTTTGTAGATATTTTATTCATAAAGAACATTGAATTGTACGGTTATGAATTTATTATTTCTTTTGTGAAATATAATTAGGGACCACATACCATTTTGCAAAGTTGAATAAGATACTTCATATTTTCTATTGTGCAAAGGATAAGTGAACATTGTGTAATTTTATATATATAAAGATTTTGATAGAAACATGATACATACATGTTATGTAACACACATAGTGTAAAAAAATAAAGATGAATAAGATCTTTATGTTTGACATGATCTTAATGAAAAGATTTATTTTCATGAAATAGTATGAATAAATATTACAAACAATTTCTTATGAGTTCATATACATGAAGCTGTAATATTTGGAGTATTGAGATTAAAAAAAGAACTATGAATATTTAAAATTAGAACGTAAGAAAAAGACCATGCCCTTATAAATGTATATGTGTAATGAAAACATTAATTAGACATTTTTTACATTGATGTAGTGATTTGAGTACACAATTAGTGAAGGGAGTAGTGAATCATAAAATTTTCCAAAATACCTAGAAATAGGAAAAAACGAGGTGATCTTTCTAAATAGTAAAATAAATGGAGAAATGTTGAGAATTTAAGGACATACTTAGATAATATAAGAGTAGGTTGAAGGAATCTAACCTGAATGGGGGAGTTGCAACTGATTGGATGTAAGAGGTTCACCTGGTGGGCATTTTTGGGAGTTGGGGGAATGTTCTTCTGAAAACCAGGCACTTCTGGGATTCGTGGTTCTGTTTCGGTGAATTGGGAGGGGGGGGGGGATTTTCCCAATGGTTATTAAAAACTTTTGGGAAAAGAAAGGATTTCCCAATAGTTTCTTCAAACTATTGGGAAATCCTTCCCTAACTAAACCATTACCAATGGTTTATTAAAACCATTGGTAAAGGACCCATATACCAACAGTTATTTTGAACTGTTGGTATAAAAGTGTTGGGAAAGCTAGCCTTTCTAGTAGTTCAATCCTCATATATATATCCTAGATGGTTCTAGAGTGATTTTTATAATGAAATATCCTAAAATCATCTATATATTCTTAATATAATGTGTTGGTCGGAGTGGATAATCAAGAGGGGGGTGAAATGAATTCCAATTAAAATTTCTGTTAAAAATATTTCTCTTAAAATCCCCCAATTTAAAAACAAAGTTAAACTGTAGTGAATCTATACAGAGTGTAAAGGTTCAATCAGTTTCTCAAATATTGATTAGGTCTCAGTTAACTTAATCTGACGATTAAATTAACTTTTGAAACTGACTTACTGATTTACAATAAGTATAAACACTTTCTAATTTAACTATCAAAGTATCTTTAAAATAGTTTTGTATTTCAAAGTAATAGCAGCGGAATAAGTATATAGGTTACTTATAGACTTAAATTAAAATACACGGCAGAGTTAACCAAGAGGTTCAGTATCAAGCCGATACTTAGTCCTCTCAACAATTTATATAAATTGATCCACACCCTGGATCGGGGTTAACAACAGTGAACGACTGCCCTGGACACACAGAGACCTCTACCACAGTTCTTTGTGGGGAACAAAAATAATGACCAGGCCACACAAGGACCTCTTCCACAGTTGTCATGGGTAAAAAAGAGTAAACAATTGTGGTTTGAGGATTTTGATATCCTCCAGTTCAGCACAGGAGTCACTGTGTGAGTATGAAGTTCACACACTGCTAAAAAATGTAAGTAAAATAATCACTTAGAGAGAATGTATCAAAGTTTAGAAAGCTCTAGTGATTGGAAGTGCAGATCTTGACTCATTGGATTTAGCAGAGATGCTTCTGAGTCCTTCTATGATTTTCTATTTAAAAAATAGAGCATCGTGATTCAGATTGATGTTATTCACAAGAAAGATTGTTCTCTGATTTCCAGTGTTCTTCATATGTTCTTCAGTAGTGATGGGTTGCGTGCATAAGAGTTTTCTTTATATCTTGATAAAATATTCTTTTTCCACTTCGTCGTGTGTTCTTCAGTCTCGCATGTATATTCAAGGAAGAATTCTTTCTCTTTTCCTTTTCACGCATCTATCCATCCATTTTACTTCAGCTCGATATTACTTTTTTATTCCTTGAGCTCCGACAATGGGAATGATTACCTTTCAATAGATACAAGGTACGGTCTCCTGACATGCCAACAACTACCATTAAATATAATTAATTGCATTAAAAACATCAAAAATGACCGTTAGAATTAAATACGAATTTATAGAGTTTCAAACAGTTTTCACGACTATCAGTGAGTCAAGAGATCAGTGAGACATTTTGAATCTGCATCAGTTTCGGTTGCATCAGCATCAGTGTCTCAACATCATCGATGTCTTAGAATCGATGTCTTATCATCATTATATCATCATTTGTGCCTTAGCATCGATAGCTTAGTATCGGTAGCTTAGCATCAGTAGCTTACTATTGGTATCTTAGCATCAGTGTCTTAGCATCGGTAGCTTGGTATCAGTAGATTAATATCGGTGGCTTCGAATCGGAATCACTTTGGACCTTTGATAGTTATCAGTGAGACCATTCATCATCGGTGCGAACGTTCATCATCGGTGTGACCGTTCATCAACGGTGCGACCGTTCATCAACGGTGTGACCATTCATCAATGATGTTTCAGGAAAATGACTATTGGTGAGTCAAGACAAGGAATTCTTACAAAGTGTCTGTTCAATCTAGAATACTTCCAGGTCAACCATAACCATACATTGATCATAGATAAACAATTTTAGATATGATTTAAACATATTTAGAACAAGTTGAACAAGTGACTAAAAGGAAATAAATAAAACTAAGATTTTTGATTATTAAAATAACCATTCCACAGAGAGTTCAAAAATCTCCCCCTTTTTGATAATCACAAATCAATGGAATAAATGAAGAGAGAATATAGTATGTCATTCATTATGCTCCCTCTATAAAAAAGAATATATAACAAAAAATAAAACATGGTTATAATAGAAACCAGAACATATATATAACTGAGGGATTATCCTCTTTCAACATTTCTCCCCCTATGTATACATGCATGTGATAAATAGCCAGCATGGGATCGTATGGACATTTAGTTCACCCATCCAGATACATGATCTCCCTGAGTTCGCATATGCATGCATGATTCCCTTGTTTTCTCTCCGTGATTTCTCTCCCCCTTTGGGATTATCAAAAAGAATAGATAAAGAAGATATGCAAGAAGATTCCATAATAATGAGTACACATATTACAGACAAGAGGGAATAGTTTAGGAAAACAAACACCCTATCAAAAATTGACAGTAATAGCTAATTATCTGGTTGCAAGGGAGCTTTCCATTTAGTAGTAGGAGGAATTGAAGGTCCAGAAGGTTGTTGGGTAGAAGGTGGAACTGGCCTTATGGATCAATACTGGAAAACTAACCTATAACAACAGTTTGGAACCGTTTGTATAGGCCTCCAAATCGATGGTATAACCTATACCAACAGTTTAGAGAACCGTAGGCAAGTATGCCATTTGGATAGGTCTATACCAACGGGTTTTTGGAAAACCATTGGTATAGACCTATACCAATGGTTTTGAAAATCGTTGGTATAAGTAATATTAAAATCTATACGAACGGTTCCATAAAACCGCAGGTATATGTATTTCCAAAAAAAAAACATTCATTGGGATTAGATCCCAGGACCTCCATTTTATCATTGAATTACCTAACCACTAATCTAACATGACTTTTGTGAACATAATTTCATAAATATATATATGTATTATCATAATTATTTAAAATTTTGATTTATAGAATGTTCTGGTTAAGAGGGTCCGATAAAAAATCAAAGGAACTATACCAATGGTTGTCAAAACAGTTGGTATAGACCTATACCAACAGTTTTGACAATCGTTGGTATAGGTACCTGGAATCTAGGAAGTGATATTGATATATTGGGGACCTTTCCCAATGGTTTGGCCAAACCGTTGGGAAAAGTGGCCACAAATTGGACCTTTCCCAACGGTTTGGCCAAACAGTTGGGAAAAGTGGCCACAAAGTGGACTTTTCCCAAGGGTTTGGCCAAACTGTTGGGAAAGGGGGTATAGAATTGTTGGGAAATGTCACATTTCTAGTAGTGGATAAAGGAGGTAGGACGACCCGAGATGGAAAAACTGTGGGTTCCAAGGTCACCTACCGCAAAGAAGGTCATTCTGAAGGTTGCTGTTGAAAGACTGGTCTAATACTGGAAAGATCTTGAGAAACAGACATCTGGCTGGGAGCAACATCTGATGATTGTAGATTCTCCGCTATTGGAAAAACAATGTATTTTTCTTGCACATGAAGGTAGTGTTTTAGGAAGTTGATGAAGTACTGAATGACTTCTCCACTGTACTTCATGGATTTTTCAAAATCATCCTTATTTTTCATGAGATTTTCTAAAGTGGGGGTAAAATATTTTAACTGATGAACTTGAGCTTTAAAAGCTTGAGTCACTGGAGGGAGTCTCAGATTATCAGCCAGTACTTTAAAATGATGATTCAACTCATGCTTTGTGTAGATCTTAGAGAAATAATGATCTACTTTCTCCTTAATCTCCTTTTGAGCTTTTGTAGCATCAGCTGAATAAAACTGTACCATTTTATGCACATGATCACTATTATCGTTCATTTTCTTCAAAGAATATAAATCTAAAATCTTCCCAAGAGCCTCCAGCTCTTCTCTAACAAAATCTCTTAAGGTATCTAACTCACGACCAGTGATCTTGGTCACCTTGGCATTTCCAGCCCGAGCAATAACCTGAGTAATCTCAGCTTTTAACTTCCTCAAATCTGCTTTCTTCAAATGTTCTATCATATTTCTTAAAACGTCCATCATACCAGAGATGGTTGTTGTGAACTCACCTAAAAAAGAAACAAGATTGCTTCCTAACTCCGTAAGTGTTTGATTCAAAGAGGTAATATGTCTGCTAGTCGATTCACTATAATTTCATAGGTCTGGTTTGATAAGGCTTGTCACTCTTTGATCCAAATCATTCATAGCAGCATCAGATAAAGTCAAAGGTGTAGGAGCAGGAATATGAGATAACTCACTTTTCATAGTCTCCCTAACATCTTGAATCAATTCAATCTTGAAATTATCATAGTTTGACTGAGGAACTGCCGGATCAGGTCTACTTCGAGATACTGAAGGATCAGGTCTGACATATGTTCTTTGCAAAAACTCGGCAACGAATTGAGCCTTAACAGAATCACTTATTCCTACAAGATCCACTTCTACACCTTCTTCTTCCTATGGGTAGTCTAATCCTAGAATAGCAAGACCTGGATTCTCTTCCCATGCCGCTTTGAATGAAGGGTATATAGGTTTCCCAAACTGAGCTCGTCCGGAATTTTCATGAAGGACTTCTCCATTCTCATCACTCCCCAACTGTTCCGTCGACTTGGCCTCAGGGACATTTTCTTTCCCAATAGGTTGGGGTTGAGGATCATCTACAATCACATTCTGACCTTCAATAGGTCAAGCATTAACATCATCACCATTACTTTCACTGTCACCGCTACCACCATCACCATCAGCATCACCCTTATCACCATCACCACCTTCATCATCATCATCATCATCATCATTAACTGATCTCTCACTAGAACCGTCTATACTTCCAGAATCATAATCCTCATAAGTAGATTAAGTAGTCTATCCTTCTTCTTCATCATCTAAAAGCGGTTCAATTCATGGTAAATTGAGAGGAGGACTTGTTGAACCAAATTCCATCCTTCTTCTCTTTGGGCTAACAGTATCAAGATCACTCCTTTCATTAGGAGATGATTCAGCATCTTCTTCAGAATTTAGATTATCATCAGCTTCTTCTTATTCTTATGTTCCTTTCTTAATGGATTCACTAGTTTCTTTAGGAGCAACAACTTCCTCTTCTTCATCCGAATAGATCACTTCCTCACCAGGTTTTAAGCTAGGATCTCTTGCTTCCCTTGGTCTCCTTGGATGATCAGTAGGATTGAAGGACTCATATAACCTTTCTTCATCAGCAACCCAAGATTTCTTCCATGGGTTATAATTGGTTTTCATTATCTTACAAATAACTTTGTTGAAACAAAATCTAACTGATGAGATACACTCATCTCCATCATCCACACAACCTAAGAATTTCTGCATGACAGAAATCTATTTAGAATAAAACAGATTAGTAGCTTTCTTTAAAGGTTTTATCATCTCAACAATATGCTCGAAAAAATATCTACATAGATTGATCTTTTCACCATTCAACAAAAGAAATAGCAGAAAAACATCTTGATACTTTACTGCAGAAAAATGACCTTTTCTCGGACATACCTGATGTTGAATAAATTTTAACAGGATTCGGTTCTCACCATCCAACTCAATAACAATTATCCTTCGCGATTCAGACTTCCCAGTCAAAAACTCCAGGGCTAAATCATAAGAAAAGTAATCAGTTGTGGGAGTAATATTACCAGAATAGTCCTCATATCTTCTATTGTGAGGTACTCCTAGAAATTCAGCCCATTGTTTTGATTAAAACATATGCTTTTTCCCTTTTACTATAGAATACAATCTCGCAGCCTCTACTCCGTCCAAATATATATACAGGTTCAAATAGAACTCGTGCACTAGCTTCGGGTAAAAGACTCTATCATTATTATAGAACAACTCCTTATAGCCTTGAGTTTCCAATACTTTCAAGAGAACGGACTTGCTGCATAAAACCCATTCTGAACAAATTTCCTTTTCAGCTATAACTTCTCGTTTTACTAGCTCCAGATTCAAAGACCTCTATGTTGTACTACTCGACTCACCTCAAGCATGCTTGATAGGTGAATTTCCTTCATATTCCTTGCTCTGTCTCTCTTTCTTGGCCATTTTGAGGTTTTGAGACAATCGAGAGGCTTATAAAGATTCAAAAGGCTTGGGTTACAGAGAAGAGAGGAGAGAGTTCGGAAGGAAATGAAAGTTCAATAGTATTTAGAGAATGGAATAGATGCATGTCATTATTTGTATCATTTAGGGATATAAATAATAAAATATCGATTATGTAAAACAACGTCATTTTTAAACACACAAAAAAACAGTATGACCCAATCGGTAGCACTAGTCAACATGAAAGATCTGTTTGATAGATCGGTTTGACAGATCGGTTTCACAGATCTCTCATACATAACTCTCGTTTAATCGAGTTTAACCTTTCACAATTTATGGGCTTGGTAAAAATATCAGCTAATTGATGTTCAGAACCTATAAACTCAAGAGTAATATCACCTTTTTGGTAGTGATCTCTCAAAAAGTGATATCTGACATCAATGTGTTTCGTTCTAGAGTGAGACACAAGGTTCTTTGAAATGTTAATTGCACTAGTGTTATCACAGTTAATTGAAATATTCTTAAAATCATATCCATAGTCCAAAAGATTGTGTTTCATCCACAGAATTTGTGCACAACAACTACCAGCAGCAATGTTTTCTGCTTCAGTAGTAGATAATGAAACAAAGTTCTGTTTCATTCTACACCAAGATACTAAGGATTGACCCAATAAATGACATGTTCCAGATGTTCTCTTCCTATCTAACTTACAGCCAGCAAATTCAGCATATGAATAACTGATTATCTCAAAATATTGTCTTTTTTGATAAAACAAGCTTAAGTTTACAACATTTTTAAGATACTTAAAAATTATTTTAATAGCAAGTAAATGAGATTATTTCGGGTTATCTTGAAATCTTTCACACATACACACACTAAACATAATATCTGGTCGACTAGAAGTAAGGTAAAGAAAGCTTCCAATCATACCTCTGTCATTGGTTTGATCAACTGGTTTCCCAGCTTCATCTGCATCCAATTTATAGATTATACTCATAGGAGTATGACTTTCATTAATATTATCAAAACCAAAACGTTTTAGAAGATCCTTTGTGTATTTACTTTGAGTCAAAATAATACCATTTTCATTTTGAAAAACTTTAAATCCAAGAAAATATTTAAGTTCTCCCATTAAACTCATTTCAAATTCATTTTGCATACTCTTTGAAAATCTAGTACATAAATAAAGTTTAGAAGATCCAAAAATAATATCATCAACATAGATTTGAACTATTAAAAAATCTTTAGAAATTATTTTAATAAAAAGAGTTGGATCATCAATCCATTTAGTAAAACTTTTTGAAATAATAAAATTACTAAGTCTATCATACCAAGCTCTTGGAGCCTGTTTTAAGCCATATAAAGCTTTAGAATGTTTAAAAACTTGATTTGGAGAATGAGGATTAATAAATCCAGGTGGTTGTTCAACAAAAACATCTTCAAAAATAAAACCATTTAGAAAAGTACTTTTGACATCCATTTGATATAACTTGATATTCAGATGAGTAGCATATGCAAGTAAGATCCTAATGGCTTCTAATCTGGCTACATGTGCAATTGTTTCCTCATAGTCTATAACTTCTTCTTGACTATATCCTTGTGAAACTAGACTATCTTTGTTTCTAGAAATGTTTCCAGACTCATCAACTTTGTTTCGAAACACCCATTTTGTGCCTATTGTTAAAGTGTCCTTAGGTCTGTCAACTAATTCCCAGACTTTGTTTCTTTCAAATTGATTTAACTCTTATTTCATATCCATTTCCCAAAATTCATCATTGATCGCATCATTGACATTTTTAGGTTCTTTCTGTGAAAGAGAGGCTTGATGTTCAACCTGGTTTCTTAGAGAAGCTCTAGTTTGTGTCCCTCTATCAAGATTAAAAACAACAACATCTAAAGGATGATTCTTTAGAATTCTAGTTGATCTAGTAAATACAGGACTAGAAATTTCAGGTTCATCTATAGGTTCGGGTTCATTAGGAACAGATTCTGGAATAAGTTCAGAACTTGTTGTCTTTATAGCAGGTTATTTAGATTTTTCATTAAGGTCCAGAACAGATAAATCTTCTTCAAGATTTTCAAGAGAGGTTTTAAGCTCAAGTTGATCAGTTTCATTAAACTTGATGTGAAAAGATTCCTCCACACATTTGGTTCTCTTATTAAAGACTCTATATACTTTTCTAGTTAAAGAATAACCAAGAAAAATTCCTTTATCACTTTTAGAAGCAAACTTGTCTAAATTATCCTTTTTATTAAGAATAAAAACTTTGCAGCCAAAGACTCTAAAGTAACTAACATGAGTTTTTCTATTATTCCACAACTCATATGGGGTCTTCTTAAGAACTGGTCTAATTAAGACTCTATTAATGATATAAAAAGTTGTATTTACAGCTTCATCCCAAAATTAAATAGGTAGGTCATATTCATTAATCATGGTTCTAGATATTTTTTGAAGGGTTCTATTTCTTCTTTCTACTACACCATTCTTCTAAGGTGTTCTAAGAGTAGGAAAGTTATGACTGTAGCCATTGTGTGAGCAATAAGATTCAAACACTTGATTTTCAAACTCACCACCATGATCACTTCATAGAGTTTTAATCTTAAGTCCACTAAGATTTTCTACAGATTTGGAATATTTAATAAAGTAAGAACAAGATTCACTTTTGTGAGATAAGAAGTATACCCAAGTATATCTAGAAATGTCATCTACTAGAACATAGACATAGTTCTTCCCATTTAAACTAGAAACTCTTGATGGTCCAAACAAGTCCATGTGAACCAACTCAACAGGTTGAGAAGTAGAAACTTTTTTGATTTAAAAGAAACTTTATGTTTCTTTCCCTTTTGACAGGGATTACAAACTTTGTCAATTGGGAATTCAAGTTTAGGTAGGTCTCTAACCAAGTTCTTCCTAGTTAATTATCTAAGTGAATTGATGTTGCAGTGTCCTAATCTTCTGTGCCGAATCCAAGACTCTTTATGAAAATCATTTAAACAAGTAACATTTTCCTTAGCTAAAGAATTTAAATCAACTGCATAAACATTTTCATTTCTTAAAGCAGAAAAGACTAAAACATTTTTAGAATTAAAAACATTACAAAAATCATTTTAAAATTTGACATTAAAACCATCCTCACACAATTGATAAATACTTAACAAATTATATTTCAGTCCATCAACAAATAAAACTTTGGAAATTAAAACTGAATCAGTGTTGCCAATTTGGCCTAGGCCTATGATTTTTCCTTTAAAATTATCACCAAAAGTGACATGGAATTTATCAATCTTGATTAGAATTTTAAAGAATGAGTAATGTCCAAACATGTGTCTCGAACATCCACTATCCATGTACCACACCTTCTTGTGAGAACTCTTCAAACAGGTTTCCTACAAAACAGATTTAGATGGAAAATGACTTTGGTACCCAGATCTTCATGGGTCCAGATAGGTTAGCAATAAAATATTTTTGGTACCCACATTTGTCTTATGGGTTTCATACAATTTACAGAATCAATAGATTTTGAAAGATAAACTTCATTTAATCTATAATTATTTGAATTACTAGTTGAATCATATAAATGTCCAGAACTAGAACTACCAGTATTCTGTACAGATTTAGGAATAAATCTATTCTTAGTAATCTGTCTCTGTCCAGGTTTGTAGTGTATTCCAGTAGTGTATTTAGGAGCTACTTTATTTCCTAGCATTTTAGTTAGTGTATCCTTTCCATATGTAAACTTCTCTAAGTATTTTCTAAGTTGCTCATTTTACATTTTCAGTTCAGCGTTTTCCTTTAACAGTTTAGAATTTTTCTCTTTTTCAATAGTAAGTTTAGTTTTAACAGTTGTGGTGAGAGCATGTTGTTTCTTCAATGATTTGTATTTATCCTTAAGTTTATTGCATGTCTCTTCCAGCATATTACAATATTTAAATAATTCCTCACTAGTCATGTTTTCAAAATCATAATCAGATTCTGCATCATCTCCAGAATAATAAGAATTTAAAATAAGAGTATCAAAAGTTACCTCGGATGTGTTGTTCATGAAGCACATGTTGGCATGATTTTTCTCAGAATTAGACATTTCAGATTCACTTGTACTATCTTCAGATGAAATCCAGGTATCCTTCATAACTTTCTTGTACTTACTATATTTGTAATCATATTTCTTCTTGAATTTTAACTTTGGGAAATCTTCTTTAATGTGTCCTTTTCTTTTTCACTCGTAGCAAACAACTTTATCACTTCTATCTGGATTTTTCCAGTCCTTCTTCCAATGTCCCTTATGGTCATACTTTCCTTCGTAATTTGATTTTCTGAAAAATTTCTTCTTCCTATAAAATTTTGTAAACCTTCTGGCTATCTTAGCCATTTTAAAATCACTATCAGAGTCTGAACTTTTACTTGTTGGACTGTCAGTTTTTATTTGATCTTTTTCTTTGTCCTTGCACTTTAAAGCAGTAGTCTTGAAATCCACTGATTACCTTTTTGGTTCATCATCTTCTTCTTTACTTACCTTGAGTTCTTCTTCATAGATTATAAGCTTACCAATAAGTTCTTTGATAGGAAGAGCTACAACGTCACATGATTCTCTGATTGAAACAGATGTGCCTCTCCATCGGTCTGGTAGACAACTCAAGATTCTCATGATTTGTTCCTTTGCTGGAATAGCTTTACCAAGTAAATTCATTGTATTAAATATCTCATTTCACCTGAGATACATATCAGAAATGGGTTCATCAGTTTTCATTTTAAAATCATCATATTTAATAGTATAAGTATTCAATCGAATTTCCTTAACATTAGTTGTTCCTTCATGAGAAACAACTAAAGTATCCCAAATTTCATAAGCAGTTTTGCAAGAAGATATTCTATTAAATTACTCATCCCCGAAAGCACAGTACAGGGAATTCATAGCTTTACCATTATTATTGTAAGTAGTCTTTGTAGGTTCATCCCAAGTTGTTCGTTCAATTTCTGGAATTTTATATTGAGACTCTAAAGTAGTCCAAATATCAAAACCCATACTCTCTAAATGTATTTTCATATTATGTTTCCACTAAGCATAGTTCATACCATTAATGAAAGGTGTCCTGTTATTAGCATCACCCTCTAGTCTATTATCCATAACTAGATTTTATAAAATAAAATCTAAAGAGATAAAATTTTGAACTAACAGAAATTTAATATCTTTAAAGATGAAACTAAAATCACAGTTGAAAAATAGAGTCTTTAAAAAATCCTTAAACAAAAACAAAACCTTTGATTCCAAATGTTGGTCAGAGTGGATACTCAAGAGGGGGTGAATTGAGTTCCAATTAAAATTTCTGTTAAAAATATTTATCTTAAAATCACCCAATTTAAAAACAAAGTAAAAATGTAGTGAATCTATATAGAGTGTAAAGGTTCTATCAGTTTTTCAAAGATTTATTAGGTCTCAGTTAACTTAATCTGAAGATTAAATTAACTTTTGAAATTGACTTACAGATTTACAATAAGTATAAACACTTTCTACTTTAACTATCAAAGTAGCTTTAAAATAGTTTTGTATTTCAAAGTAATAGCAGCGGAATAAGTATATAGTTTACTTATATACTTAAATTAAAATGCACAGCAGAGTTGACCAAGAGGTTTAGTCTCAAGCTGAGACTTAGTCCTCTCAAAAATTTATATAAATTGATCCACACCCTGGATCGGGGTTAACAACAGTGAACGACTGTCCAGGCCACACATGGACATCTACCACAGTTCTTTGTGGGAATCAAAAATAATGACCAGGCCACACAAGGACCTCTTCCACAGTTATTGTGGGTAAACAAGAGTAAACAATTATGGTTTGAGGATTTTGATATCCTCCATTTCAGCACAGGAGTTAGTGTGTGAGTATGAAGTACACACACGGCTAAAAAATGTAAGTAAAATACTCACTAAGAGAGAATGCATCAGAGTTTAGAAAGATCTAGAGATTGGAAGTGCAGCTCTGGACTCGTTGGATTTAGCAGAGATGCTTCTAAGTCCTTCTATGGTTTTCTATTTAAAAAAGAGAGCATCGTGATTCAGCTTGATGTTCTTCACAAGCAAGAGTGTTCTCAAATTTCTAGTGTTCTTCGTATATTCTTCATTAGTGATGGCTTGCATGCATAAAAGTTTTCTTTAGATCTTGTAAAAAGATCATTTTTCCACTTCGTCATGTGTTCTTCAGTCTCGCATGTATATTCAAGGAAGAATTCTTTCTCTATGCCTTTTCATGCATCTATCCATCCATTTTACTGTAACTCGATCTTCCTTTTTTATTCCATGAGATCCGGGAATGGGAATGATTACCTTTCCATAGATATGAGGTACGATCTTCTGACATGCCAACAACTACCATTAAATATCATTAATTGCATTAAAGACATCAAAACTGACTGTTGGAATTAAATACAAATTTATAGAGTTTCAAACAGTTTTCATGACTATCAGTGAGTCAAGAGATCGGTGAGACATTTTGAATCTGCATCAGTTTCAGTTGCATCAGCATCGGTGTCTCAACATCATTGGTGTCTTAGCATCGGTGTCTTAGCATCGGTATCTCAACATCGGTGTCTTAGTATTGGTAGCTTAGTATCGGTAGCTTAGCATCTGTAGCTTAGCATTGGTAGCTTAGCATCAATGTCTTAGCATTGGTAGCTTGGTATCAGTAGCTTAGTATCGGTGGCTTAGCATCGGTATCACTTTGGACCTTTGATAGTTATCGGTGCGACCATTCATCATATGTGCGACTGTTCATCATTGGTGCGACCATTCATCAACGGTGTGACCGTTCGTCAACAGTGACTCAGGAAAATGACAATTGGTGAGTCAAGACATGGAATTCTTACAAAGTGTCTGTTCAATCCAGAATACTTCCAGGTAAACCATAACCATACATTGATCATAGATAAACAATTTTAGATATGATTTAAACATATTTAGAACAAGTTGAAAAATATATTAAAAGGAAATAAATAAAACTAATATTTGTGATTATTAAAATAACTATTCAACAGAGAGGTCAACATAATGTAGTATTTTTCTCACATATTTCTTATAAATTTATTTTGGAAAACATCAATAAATAGAATATAAATTTGTGGAAAACACAATATTCTGTCATGTTTCATTCAAGTAGAGTAGACTAGAAATTATTATCCTGTAAAAAGGTTCATCAATCTCATTATTTTCATAATATTTTGATAATTTTTTCTGAGCCTCCACCATAGTTTCCAATGGTTTAGAGTAATTCATTTGAAACGTTTTCAACAACCCTTTATAAAATTTATTTCATGAAATAAATTTCTCAACTACTATTTGAATAAATTATAAACCAATGAAAAATGATAATACACCAGTTAGAGACATATCAAACTCAAACTTCATGGGTTCTAGAAACTACTTTCATTTTGTATCATTAAAACCTCCATAGATAATTTCTTCAATATATAAAGTAAAAAAAATTCATTTCTCATTATTAATGTTGAGGTTATGATCAACCCCTCCACCCCCATCAAAACCCATCTTATTTGGGTACTGATCAAGCTATGAGTATTAAGCCCACAATGCTTGTTTTAGGCCACATAAGGCCTTATTGAACTGGTATAACTTTATTTAATATTAAATAATAATAAAATTGTATATTATTTAAATATATACATCATATTATTGGAATTTATTCAATAATATTGATTTAAAAAACTTTTGTTACACTTTTAAAATCTTTTGAACAAACAAATCTAAAAACAATCTTATAGTTTCATGTCAATACACCGATGTAAATCTTGTGTCTACATCAATTATCTCAATTTGGGAATACCCATTAAAAATTATAAATTATTTATTCCTCATCAATTTACCACATTCATTGAGTTTTTTTTGAAAACCTAATTGGTTTTAATTACATTATTTTATTTTATCCTTGATAGTATTTCCCAAGTCTTGTTTTCTAAATTTAATGATGCTCCCCATGAATCAACTCAATCAATATTTCATAAATAGTATATTATTTAAAATATTTTTTTTTCTAATTTATATAAAAATGAATTTTATTACTTCTATTTCACCCTATTTATTTGAACTAGGGATTCCCAGTCACTAATCATATTATTTTCTGTGACCTCAATACAATTGGATTATCTATTTAAACCAACTATTTATATAGTTTTCACATTAAAATTAGAGTTTTCATATAATTTATCAATATACTTTTGACCCCCCCCATCCAAATGATTCATCATCACTTTCCCACTCCAAAACTATGTTGTTGTTATGTGAATTGTTCATATATATAACTAAACTCAACTCACATGTATTAAAAATATTCTCATTTTTATTTATGAAAAAATCATTACTTTAGATTATTATACCTCGATATTTTTTATAGAACTTATATGACTTACTTTTGGATTAATTTATAAGAAAAACAAATTTCTCTTAGTGATTCAAACTTTCTATTATTTTCTTTACTAAGAATAATGGAATTGCATCCAAACACAAAAAATTTCAGGATTGTTGGATTATTTACATACTAGAGTTCATATAGAATCATGCTTTTACTTCCACATAACAATGCCTAATTAGATAAATTAACTACTAAAATAATATATTTTATCAAATAATTCTCCCATAGGTATTTTTAAATAAGCATATTATGAGTTATGTTGTTGATTATATGGTTCCTCCTTTTAACAACCCCATTTTACTGAAGTGTTTCACTACTACATTATGATATTAAATAACATGTTTATAATATTATTCTCCCACTTGGATATTCTTAAATTTTATATCATTATTTCTCAAAAACTTTTGAATCTTTTCAAAATGAATCCTATCATAAATTCTTTGTTATTAATCAATAAGCTTGAATACCTCATTCTTGTGATTTTCACTGTAATCCATACCATCATGATGAAATCATCAATAAACAATTGTAGTGAGAGACTATGTCACCCCAAAGAATTTATCTTCTAACACTTTCCACTCCTTAATAAGGATTATACCCTAATGAATGGGGGGGTAAATATCAATATGTTAGTTATAAAACGTTAACTTTACATGATCAGAATTTTGTTCCCTAAATTATTATAACACTTATTTCCCCCCATCTCAACTACTCTAGTGCAATCAAAACAATAATAGGATAGAATATATTTTACATGTTTTACCAAAATGGGATAATCCCTAGAGAATTCATGGAAATATAATTATTCACCTAAATAACCAAACCGCACTACTTATATTTGTTTATGTAATAGAGTGGTTACATGAAACCTCTAAACTCATTATCTTTTTAATATTTTTAAATATAACTAAATTTTCTCATATATTGGAGCTTGAAAATCCTTCTATGACAACCTTATTCTTTACTAGATATGTATATGAAAATACATCTAAAATAGTGTGTCTCTTTTACACAACCTGATGAGTTTCTGGTGAGAAAATATCTACAAGAATTTCATTCATTTACTTTTAAGAAAAAATCTTGGAACCCCTTTCTCTTATTGTTCCCCACAAACCTCTATTCTTTCTAAAAATGTTTTCTCTATTTTACCTAGAAATCTTGTGTCTAGTTTTATAAAATTCTACTAACACATTTTCAACTGAGGGATATGATAAAATTTTATTATTCTGTTATGATAATATCTATTAATTTTTCACACACAATTTAATTGAATGTATATGAGCCATTTAAGTTTAATAAAACCCCTTCACTATTGAAATCCATCTTCCTATTCAAAAGTTCAAATTATCCATAAATGGTTCTTTATGGCATGGTCTTTTCTTATATAGTACCGTAATCTTCTTGCATTCCTTTACTTGGTTTTAGAACTTCACACCAATACATAGAAAATGAAATCTGTCAAAAAATATATCATGGACTTCTTATCTACAACATAGCCTCCTCTAGTTGACCAAATCCACAAATCTCATACAAATAATTCATATTAACTCACCTATCAGATCATGTCATAATTTCCTCATCCAACTTTATCACTATAGTGGAATTGACATAAATCATTTTATATAGTGGGAACACCTATAGACTTGGAATACATCAAAACACTTACTCTGCCCAAATAACACCCCCAATATCACAAGGAGTTATATGGCATGTAAATCCTCTCTCAATTAAAAATGAAACATAGCCTATTATATTGTGTCAAAAGGAGAACCATCTTTCTTCAAATTAACCTTAAATGGTCTGATATTTTTCCTTTATTAAATAAAAATAATTCCTTTAATGACTTTAGGTAGAACCCTTATTATCACTCCATTGCATATTATTTTACAATCCTAGTCTTTATGGTGTAGTGAATACTTTTATACCCCAATCTGAAAAACATTTCTCTGGAATTATATTTATACAGATCACAAGGTTATAGTTACCCTTATATGAAAACCCCTAGGTATGTTACTTATGGTATATACAACTTCAATGTTGTGTAGGCATAACCCTTACACAACTTCATTATTAAAATTATTATTTAATCATTTAAAAAATTCCCCTTGATTTGTAACATAAAAACTTTTATCAAATATCATATAATGTTATGTACTAAATAATTATGGCATAGAGGACTTATTTTAGGTAGAATAATTATCAAATAAGATTTTCCCTTGTCAAAAAACCTTTATATACAAGTGATTCTCAAATACACATTTCAACAGGAAAAGGTTTTTTTTCCAATAATTACCTTGAGGGATTGTGAATTCAGTTTAAGGTAATAGTAATTTTACTATTATGGGATAGAGTTTCTGGTTATATAGTTTTAAACAAAATATGAGGTGGTCAACACAATATAAAGGGTGAGGTAAACCCAATGGGAGTGAGTTACCAATACCAAAAACATAGATAGCCTCAAAGAAATTTTCATGCAGCTTATAGTCATGACACAAAAATGAAATATTGATAATATTTAAGCTTTGTAAAATTTGAGGAAAGTTTGAGATAGATGATCCAATAAAGGATTTATAATCTGATGTGAGAAGATATCTCAATCCTAGTGTATAATATCTCATGGATGGGTGCATTCAATTTATGGTCATAACACTCAGACCATTGTGTTTTATGGTTTAGGGTCATGGGATGAGGACCAAGAATGTTTCAAAAATGGGATTTCATTTTATTTTATTTAAAATGGATACAATTCACAAATATTTAACATCAAGGGTACTCAAATCCACTTTCATGTATAGATTATGAAATGTCAAAATCATAACTTGTGACATTGGAATCAAAAAATGATGATATATAATAAGTATGTGGGGGGTGTCCATTGGTCAAATGTGAATATCATGTTCTACTATGATTTTGTTGATGGAATATAGGGTTAGAGAAACATATCCAAAGGAAAAGACATGAAACTTGTTGGTAGTGCAGAATATGGTGCCTTGAATTTAATTACCAAACAATAGTGTCTCTTGAAACCAAATGTGATTAATGCTAATAACCATGAAAGGTTTTTGAGGATTAAAACACTTGGGTAATGATGTATCCTTAAGAATAAAAGGTAACTTAATAAGGGTTTGAACACCCTAAAGGTTACACCACTATGTATTTATAAAATTCACAGAGAGAATGTATATACGATGAAATTTAAAGAACATGTATGAAAGAGATAAAGAATACATTTTCCTCTCACTTTGTCATGGATTAGTAGGTCCAGTGATCATATCCTGACTTTTTTAGGGCCATATTATAGGCCCCATTGTATTTATTCCTTCTTTTATTTATGCTCTAAATTTTTCCTAATTCCTTAAAGAGGATGAACAAGCAAGTGGATACTTGAATGTTTCTCATCATTCCTTTTATGGGGGTTTGACCTAAGAATTATTTATGTGTTTATCATTTTTAGTTTAAGTGTCTTATAATTTGAACCATAAAAGGTTTAAGTTCAAGTCCATATATCTTGGACCAAATTATTCTAGGTTCTAGGTTTTACAACTTTGACCAAAAGTTGAGACATTATTTTTTGTAATGGAAAAAAACTTCACTATGAATTAATATCCCCAACATAATATAGAAAACCTCATGGAGACGTGAACATAGTCTAGGGTCATAGTTCTTGGAAGATTTATTGTTTAGGATTAATTTTAGATAAATTTTACTAAATATGATATAGAATATATTGTAAATGCACGACGAAAATTCACATAAAGTAATAAGAGAAAAATTGTAAAATAGGACATCATGTATAAAGGTACACACAATTTAAGGTCATGTTTCATAGAACAATATTAAGGATGTGATATAACAACCAAGATATAACATAATAGGTAAGATAACCCTTAAAATATAGAATATGAAATGAAAATGATGTAAATCCGGAAAAAAGGAATTTTAATTAGAAATTAGTGAGAAACAAAATCATGTTAAGGATAAATTAGGACTAATATACTAATGATATGTTCTATAGATATTTTATTTAAGGAATATGGGGTTATATGACCTTATTCTTAGGATAAAAATAAGCATATAGTTTCCATTGTTGAATATATAGGAAAAATATCATTATAAAGTAGAGGTTTCCCTTAGAGTTGAATGTGATCATTACCAGAACCATGAATGGATAATTGAGATTCAAGACACTCAATGTACCAATTGTGTTTTCTGAAAAATGGGAGACTGAAAAAGTTATGGGAAATTTCCATCCCAAGATTATCATAGTTGGGCTATTATGGACCATTGGAATTGAAAAGAAATAGACTATGACCTACAAATTGGTATGAAATATATGGTTCATATAAATCTATGTATCTTGAAATAATAGGAATCATGCCACATATAGTTCTTGGAAAATAGTATCTGTATACATCTAGCTAATATACATGAGAGAGGAAGATTTTTTTCTTTTGGTATAGAACTAGAATAAGTCCCATGGATTATACCTAATATAAGGGATTCAGGTTGTCTTAGAAATGGGATAATTTTATCCTGACCTATGTTTTCAGATATAGATTATACATCAGTCATCCGTTCATGGATATGGTTCTCAAATAGAGAAGTTAGTTCATATATGATGGACTACTATATGTAGTTTAAGGTATTTTAGGATGGTCTTTGTGTTATAAAATTTGGAATCACATGAAAAGGAAATATATTCCATGATGTTTAGGGTTATATAAGGGGGAATATTTAAATGTAGTTTAGAGTTATGTAGAGTTTATTTATGTTTCATTCAGGATACGATTGTATGAGAAGGACCTCTATATAATGGCATTTTTGTAGAAATTTCTCAAGTGAAAATGGGATTTCTTATTCTTCGTGTTAGAACCATTGTGGGAAAATTGATATGAAATGAAGATTCAAAACATTATAACATTGCGAGTATTTGATTGAGAGTTTGGGTTGGGCACAAGATAAGTGATCCAAGCATCACTACATATCCTATAATTAGTAGAAAAAATAAAAACATTGTTCTTAAATGTTTTTGTACTAATCCAAATCATGCATAAGATAAGAGATGTTAAATTCACTGGTTCCATAATAATATAATGAAAAGTGAATGTCTTAATGAATTAGAAGAGGTCCCTACACAATGAAGAAATCAGGTATGAAAATAAAAAACTACAGTTGGGCCTAGGATACAAGATACAGACATCACTATATATTCTAAGTTATCAGGAATCAGGGAAAACATTGTTCTAATGAATATATGTCATCCCAATGTAGATTATTCTACTGAAATACCTAACGTTAATGGAGAGACCATACACAAATATGTGTTTGAATATTTTTTTAATTTTTATCTGGGCCTTGTACTACCAATGGGAACGTAACTACATATCCTATAATGATAAGAACCAAGCCGCATTTAGATCTTATAGATTGGTGATTTTATGAAAATTTTGAGAAAACATGACACTAGGTTTTTCTAGTATATCCATAACCATTGAATCTCTATGGAAATAAAAAATAGCTCTTGTGTAGATCAATCTCTTATATGGGGGGGGGGGGTGATTTCTATCCGGGTAATGCGAAATAGACCCATTCTAAGCAATTTAAGGTTTTGAAGGATGTAAAATATGAATAGTTTAAATACATGTGGGATAGACTATAAGATTTTTAGTTTAATGTCTTGTTACAAGGAATGATTTTCCATATAGTTTATGTTTGTATGATGAAGACCACTATATAAGGGGATTTACACAGATCTAGCTCAGGTTCAAAATGATATAAAATTTTTCATAGTGTCTATAAAGAAGAGGAAACTCAACATGAATGTACAAAGGCTGATACACTAAGAAGAAGTTGGGGTTTGATTTTTATTTGTATATAAACCCATGATAAATGATCTAGGAGTCACTATGAATCATTTTATAACATGAAAAAGGCCCTGCATAGTTCATGAAATCTCTCCTCTATAAGGATTGAGTTCATGTTCATTGAAAACGATAATGAAATAGGTAAGTTCCTTAGAACTAGGATGTGAAGTAACCTGATATGGATTGGTTTTTTCACCAAGAATGTGTGAAAAAGCTCTATCCTAGTGCATGGATATCAGTATACCCAACAATAATGAGAGTCCCAAAAACTAGGATGGAACACTTGCAAGTGAGGGAAAATTTTCCTTTGAATAGGTTTATGGAAAAGATGCATATGTTGGAGGTTCTTACATAGATATTGGTTATATGTAAGGATGTTAGGTCACCCAAAATGGACAGTATAAATAATTTAGAGACTTTATGGATGGAAAAAGATTCCTTCAATTTAAATATATGAGATAAGGACTATGTGTTATATAGTTTATTTTCACATGGACATGACATGGATTTCTATTAGTTTAAATTAATTAAACTGTAACATTTTCCAAGAATTATAAATTCATGTAGACTAAAATTATAAACCCAAAATGAATTTATGAAATGTGATTTTTTAGAATCCTTTAATTTGTGGTAGGTGTGATATTCTCACCATCAATCATAATTTGGGAGTAATCTCTACTAAATTAATACTTATGTATCACATAATGTTAAACCCATTTTAGCTATATCATTGGGGTTTTATTCCCTAGTATCAATGAAGTTATCATATCCATCACCAATTCTCCTCATATAAATGAGTATAGGTAAACCATTTTTTAATGCTCATGTGACCTGATTTTGATGATCCTTTAGGTTATGTAATGTATGAAAACTATTCTCGTAGTGTATCCTCTACTCATCTATCCGTATCTAGGATTTTTCATATTTGAAAATTAATTTCACATGGAAATGTGAAGTGATTATAGTTGTAACATGATGGTTATGACTTCTTCTATTCCGTATAGAAGAGAATATGTGATCACTTATTTGGTAGTATGGGTTTTAGTGTGATAAGACCACATGGCACTGAGGATCTTCTTATTCTAATATTTTTGGTCATTTCCAACTATGTTTTGAATTATAGTAGATAAATTTTATTATAGGTATATATTTATCAATTCAACACTACATGGTAGTTGGATGAGTGGATATATTTGATATTATACTCCAATATCTTCATTTCAATTAAAATAAAAGAAATCTATGTCACAGTTTTTAAATATTATATGAGAGAAACCAAATATTGTGATGATATTGGTATTCATGAAGTTGATGGTATCCTCTATACAAATTCATTATGGGGTATATCCTTAGCCCACTTAGATAATAACTTTATAGAAGTAAGGATATTCTTAAATTATTGGGATATTGTAGAGGGATATGGCCCCATGAAATGTACTACTAACACATAAAACAACCAATAACAATTTTATGTGTAAAAATTATGGGTGTTTATGGATGAAGTTTGTGTTTTTCAGAAAGAATGGAATTTTTTTGTGATCTCTATGAAGTCTTTCAAAATTGATGGCTATAAGTATCTATGTACTTGATTTGATGAATGTTATTATATCCTAAGTGGTAGCCACCCCTGGTACCCACATAAAATTTCTAAATTATAGTGATATTATATCCTAGATTAATGAATCTAAGGTAGAATCCATTAAAACCACACTTATAGAGGACCTTATGAGAATTCAATCCATCATAAAGGAAGGAACATACTGCCCACCACCATGTCTATACATTATTAGATTGATTTTATGGAATAATTATACTTTGGTGGTAGTTCATTATGGTATATATCAATCCAGTTTTTTTATAGGATGATGAGAATGAAAATTAACCTCTATCGTGGGTGGTATTAAATTCATTTATCTCTTCTATGTAATTATTTTTGAATTATTATACCCCCTTGCGATGTGAAATGTGAATTAACTTCTTATCAATGTTTAGATTGGCCAGGGCTCTATCTATGTTGGGGAATTCATCTATCATGGCATTCTATTAATGTGGGATGTGGGGTACTGTTGTATGTGAGGTAGTGTTGGATTTGAGATGAATTCAACCATCAAACCTTATATATAATCAAGTAATAAAGTTAGATCTTCCTTCTTGATGGAATAATAACCATTATTTACTTGATTACCAATTTTGAATAACCCTTGATATTGAGTCTGGCCATTGGTATTTTTAGGCACAAATAAAAGCCTATAATAAGGAACTAGTAATATACCTTTTTGATATTTCATCCTTCTGATAGTAAAAAGTAATATAGAAAAACTTATTTCACTAGAGAGATGAAGAAAATCCCTTACAACATGATTACTCTTTAGGTTTATATCATTCTACTCGTTCTTCTCCAATAATCAATATAAAATCTCATCTAAAACACTTTTGAGTCTTCTTGGATGGAAAATTACTCCTTATCAAGGAGTTCTATGTTAAAAATAGACTTCTTTAGGATAGGGTGTGATGTTAGAAAATATGCTAAAATTCACCTTTAATTTTTTTAGAGACCCAAACTAGATATAAGAATATTTTATTATGACCATATTCCTTTATAGACACAATGTTAGCATTGGAAGACTAAGGATTTTTAGGAAACACCTACCATACCTCATGATGCTATAGATAATGTATTTTCTTCTAGTCTATGAAAAATAGGACATGGTAGTTTTTCTAAATATCAGATTATTGATTCTCAGTATCTAATAGTTTATTATAATAATTATAGAGGTTATTATTATTCATTAGATCATTATTCTGAGGAAGGATGATACTAATGAAACACTCCAAATGTTTCTACATAGAGGATGAGTGAATTCCGTTTTATTAGTGGAATCTATATCAGTGGTTGTAATAGATTCTACTCGATGGTGTGAAATTCCTTTAGAACATATTTATCCCACTTATCAGGGAATCCCATATCTATCAACCTTTTTAATGGAAATCACATGAAAGAGGGTTTGTACATGAATTACCTCATATAAGAATGGTTTCCTCAAATTCCACTTAACTAGTTATGTTTTTAAGGAGGTTTAATATTAAAAAATACCTAGGTTTTTTTGAGGGAGACTTCAATGTCATGATGGAATAACATGAATTCAAGGAGTTTCCCAAGTCTTACCCTAAAATAAAACATTTTAGGATTTATATTCAAGAAATTTTTCCATTGTTGAAAATTTCATTAAGATCACCAAGATAAAAATAGTTCTCTTGGGATTTTTCCACCATTTAATCCATGTAGTATTATAAAATCTTACCTAAAAAGGGATTGAAGATATATTTCATGAAAAACTGATATGTAAAACCATCATTCATCAAACCAAATGGAATTAAATGGTATAAATATACCCCATGGAATACCTAAAAGGTAGTGTACACCTCCTACTCAGTGTTTATATAGATTTTTTTTATATCTTGAGTATTTATAAATGATGAATTAGGATTTAAACCTATCCATCACATAGATAAATAACTCTAGGACTGGGATAATGAAATCATAATTTTTTAAATTCTAGTCGAGATCCCTAAAAGAAATACATACTAGTATTTTCCTATATTTTTCTTGATGGGGACAATTTTGGAAAGGAACCTAAGGCAGTGGACTTCCTGAATGAAGTTGATGTTGATTATATTATCAACTAATGCTTATAATTATATATAATGGGATTGATATATTATATTTTCCACTTATTTGTAACTACAACGATTATATGAAAAACCTAAATTATGGGTATCTACACCAAGATCCAACCCAAGTTGTTTCTGTATAGTTCCAAGAGAACAAATATTGATGTTTCTTAAGGAATGAGATTTATTTATCTTTCTTCATAGGGGATATGGATAAATTGATCCACATAAGATGTGAATAATCCTATATACCTAGATTAATATATCTAATTTCATTGATAATGGTTTAGATAATTATATCAAATTATGGATGGGGACCTTTGAGATATTGTTATTCATCATTTTATGACTCATTATTTTTAGAATTGGAAGGTGGATGAGGGAAATTGATATTTGGAAGATAATATGATGATTCTTTAGATATTTAAGATGATATGAGGTAATATTTAGATCCTGATGATGATTTGGGGGGATATTTATCCTTATTAGGATCAAATTCATTTTTAGAATGGTTAGGATATCCTGATGAAACTAATACCTTAAGGAAAATAAAGAACATTCCTAAACCATGTGCTCTTATTATTCTTATTATAGGATTCATATCTAGTAATTCAATGTGTCTCATATGTTTTTAGTAATGATAATTTAGACCTTCATGATAGTAAATACTCTCTTGGTCAATATTTATATGATTAGACTATATAGTGGTCTTTTAATTCATCAGTTATGGTTTCTTAATGGAGATGTTTTCTAGACTATAATAATAAAGGAAAGTGATTGGGTACTCTAGCTTATTTCCCAATAGAACATGTTTAACCCAATAACTTCCAAGATTATGATTTTTCACCTTAATTAGATTGGTGTGAAATAATATTCTATATCAAGAACACTTTGTAGACTGGTAGTTATAACTTCTAGGTAATGAGAGGAATTTATTTGAATGGTGTTATCTACCATCCGTTTCTTCCCCTACCTATTATAGAACCTTATATCTAAGTATTTATATTTGAAAGACTCAAAGGGGGAATTATCACTATAAAATACACTAACTTAACCCATAACTATAATATTTGAGGTGTTGATGGTATGATTAAGGAATTATTGTGTTTATATAGAGCCATGGAATTCTCAAAAAGGAGTCTATGTTTGTATCATAGTGAAAAAATATAAACTAAATGTCAAATATTGAGGTCTCTAAATTGGGGTATATAATTGACCATCCCATGTGTTTTATACTCATTTTTGTATTACCCATGAAAATTTGGGTTGGAAGGAGAGAAGTCAACTTTACTATAGCCCAAGTCATGATGGGTATGGATTAAGCTAAGATTGATCCAAAACCATTATTAGCTAAAACATTATGGATGTAAATAGTTTAAATATTGAAATATATATACAAGGTTATGATGTTACCATGTACATCATCCTCATAGTATCATACTGTAAAGAAAATAACAATTTGGAATTTAGAGAAACCAATATCTATATAATATACATTTTTCATATTAACATTATCCTCAAAATCTAAATGGATTAATATGGACTCAAGAAGATCTTCTCTGAGTTATGGGGAGAGATAAATAGTGTCTAGGATAGATATATTTGTTGGGATGGAAAAAAAATTCTTTAAGTTATAATATTTTTTACTAAGGTCTTTGACTTCCTACCATGTGTTTCCTTCTTAGATTCATGTTTCAAGGTCATTGATGAATGTGATAGAATTTTTTACAATAACAATAATTTGGGGATATTTTTTATATTTGGGTTGGTCTAAACTAGCTTTCATGTGTATCGATATTTATTGGATAATTGATTGGTTTTTAGTCATCCCTTCTAATTGATTAAGTCTGAATGAGCCTAAGATGATATAAGATTTGATTGATATTCATATTGAGCTCATTATAGTGAATTCCATCATGGTTTTTTTTGTGTATATTGATTTATTAAAAATAGTTCTTTAGAATCCAGGTCAATTCTAACCTCGTATTACTCTGCCTCCTTATCCTCTATGACCTCCTTCTCTATTATGGTGGGTGAGATCATGTTCATATATATCTTCTTCATTAGATAAAGGGTCTTTTGGGTTGATGATATTGATCGATGTATATTATGAATCTCTATATGATGTTAATCCCATGTGGTGGGGCAGTTCCCATTGGATTTTTTGATGGGAAGTTATTTATCCTCCCAATGATGCAGGTAATAGTCATAAAAGGTTATATATTATCATGGTTAATGGTAAGGGATCTTTATATCTTACCTTATTTTTTAAAATATCTATATGTCAACCCTTAAAATAATATGATGATGAAGATTTCATCTCTCAAATTTTAAGGAAAATTTGTATCCCTACTGGTTAGTTCAGTTAAGAATGTAGTATGGTGTTTTCATGGTTGATCAATTTCCTGGTCATCCAATCATCAAATTTATACACATTCTTTTCCTAAAGTTTATATCATACTTTTTGTTCCTCTAGTAAGGTGGTTAAGATACATAAAACCTATTATAAAGGTTTTACCATCTCAAATTATATAAATACAACCATATTTTAAAGTATATACTTGATGATGAAGTAGTTTTAGATACCATTCCCTAACATCCAATAGAATAGGTAGTAATTAGGGTGGTCATTTAAAATAACTTCATTAAGATTCTATATATTTGGATGTTTGAGGAGGTTATTCTCCAAGGAATCCATGAAATATCCTAGAATAACTTTTTTTATAAAATAATAAATATTATTTTATTTATCTTTTTATCTCAAGTGATTTTTCAATTTCAGTCTATTCTAATGAGGGTATTATTGTTTATAATATAGTTTAGGGGGAGGAACCACATGAAATTGTGTACTCGTGGGAGCTCGAATTTGTATTAGTTTTAGTCTGAGAATGATAGGTGTGTTCTATGATCTATAAGGTTTATTCCCTTTGATATATTAGTATTGACTATGATTTGGACATGAAAAATGTATATAATACTTCAGGCATCATTACATTGTTGAAAACTCTATAAAACAACCCCATAATAAGTAGTGTTGTATAATCATATTAGATATTATCTATAATTATATCAAATAACTACTCTTATAGAATTTTCATATCCAGTTAATCTATGAAGCCTTTCCACCTAATTATGAATTCAAAGATGCTATGATTTTCACGCTGTTTTTAATTAAAGTGTTCATTGATTATTATTTTACATAGTGTGGAGCCAAACAAGTAAAGGAACTGTCACTGGAAATATTCCCAATTAACAATATATCCAAATGGTAGGTCACTATATTTGAGGAATATTTGTCCTTCCAAGGTCTATATAAAACAATGGAGTTTCAAAAACTCCTCTACTCTAATATTCCAATAAAGGGGCCACGGAAGGAAAAAAGTACATGAGATTCTACTCTAGGTCTCCCATGTCATTGAATAGTAGGATTAACAAAGGTTGATGGAGAAGGAATCATAGTCAACCACTCATGATATAGTTTTCTCTACAGTTTCACTGGTTCACATTTCCCCTCCATAACCTCTATTTGAGATGAAAGTGACTTTATAGAGTAAATGATCTTTTGTGGTACTTCTTCTAATGTAGATGCTCATGAAGATGTAGTGGGTAGATCCTTGTATGATCATTTTATTTATTCTTGTTTTTATATCCATTTTGAGCTGATCATTGGTAGCTCACTTAAAATGGAAATGGTTATCACCACATTGATGGATATTACTAATAATAATCAACCATAAAGTTTATATAATCCATTTTTGGGACGTCAAATCAGTCTAGTGGCTAGAATATTTTTTTATTAGCTGAGAAGATACTTTTTTAAGATATAAATAGGATGAGACACATTATCACTACAAAAAAAATACTATTTACCTGTGATTTTTTAGTCATTTAGTACTAGTTTAAAAAGCATCATAATGAAATATCATGAATCATTTCCCAAAAATTTTTAGAATCATTGTAGATCATTTAGAAATAATTTTAATTAATTAATTAATTTATTATTTTCCCCATAATGAATTTCCTATGGAAATTAAGCATATATATGTGTTGGGTGAGATTTTAACTACTTACCTCTTTGTTATTCTATAAAGACATTACCACTCTAGAAAGTTATTTACATGGTCAGTAAATCAAATTTAATATACCTATATATATAGATAAATACATATAAATACATATACATAAATAATAATATTACAAAAAAAAAATATTACTAAACAAATAAATATGAAATAAATAATAAATAATTAATAACAAATAATTAAAAACCAAATGATTAATATATAATACATAATAAAAAACACATAAAAAACAAAAAACAAAAAACAAAAAATACTATAATACTATACTAAAAAAATAATAAATAATTATTATACTGTAAATAAAGATTAAATAATTTAATAATTAATTAAATAAATTAGATTGAGTGATGATTTTTGAAAAATTGATTCTAAAAAAATAAAAATAATAAATTTAGAATTGTTTTTTTTCAAACAACCAAAAAAAAATGTTTATGATGTATTTAGTGGAAGTTTTGAAATCCATCATAAAATTTAATATTTCCTATAGTGTTTCCCCTTCAAAGAGTTGTACTTAAAAATAATATTTACTCTGAGTATTTAAAAGTTGATTCACTTGAATCTATCCAACTCGATTTTATGTTGAGTCAGTTTCTCCTTGGTGGAGAGAGAGGAAAAAATTCATTGGGTAGTTGGTGGTATATAGCCACTCCTTTCCCCTTATCTTTGGCAAAATATCACCATATAGATGGTGGATTTGTTTTAGAGATCACTAATCATGGATTTTCTTATTATTCATGGAACACAAAACATCTTTATAGACTTCGATGGAGACTACATATCAAGTTTATGTATCTATATCATGTTCTTCTATGTCAAGGTAATGATTTGGGTTATCCATGTCAATGAAACCAATAATATTTAGTAATTCGAAGCACATAACATGGACCATATCCCCATTAGAGTTACAGATGGATATATATTCCTTTGAATACTAATTAAGAGACAAATCATAAACCTCTTTGATATTGGACTTAGTGTAAGAATATTATTGATTATGGACCATGTAAATATTCCAAATATCTCCTCAATAAATGGTGATCTAGTGAGAGTCTATAATATATTTCCCTAAACACATCTCTATTAAAAATAATGGATCATGTATTGGAAGAAAAACTGAGGATACTTCCAGGGAAGGGTCTACTAGCCTGTTAATATTGATTTCCTTAGAGGATGAGAGGGTAATAATTCCCCTTCCCTATGGTTTATGGGGTACTTGGTTATTACACAATCACATATCGGATCTACTATGAGTTTTTTGATGTCGAGGGTGGTGGTAGGGGTAACCCCCCCCCCCCCCAAGCCCTACCAGTTTAGGTTAGTCTTGTGATTCTTATAAGGTTACTAATAATGTTACCTTATTGTTTTTTCAGGAATATACATGAATGTGAAACAGATAAAATGTTTCCTCTTGGTGATATATGATCTTTATTGATGTATTCTTCATGGTTGTAAGAATTTCACTCCTCAAACACGAGGTATATTTGACTTTATTAACAACTTGATGTAGATGTTTGTCAATAGATCACTCTCACTTATTATATTGTGTATAGGATTTTTTAGAAACAATGATTTTCTATAAATTCTAAATGTAATATAGAGAATAAGGACCAGAGAGATGTCCTAATCCAATAAAATTAAAAAAAAATATTTTTTTGATAAGACTTATTGGAATAAATGTGGGGAGCAGTGTAAAGATATGTACTCACCCCACCCTATGATACACATGTGAAGTTTTGTATATTAAATTATTTAGTGGAGTGACTTCATCCTTGTAAATAAACTTAACCTAGTAGGACAAACATGGTGGTTACCTTATTATATTCGTACAAGGTAAAACTGATCACATCCTAAAGGACCAAATAGTTTAGCAGTATTGGTGAACTAGATACATACTTGAATTTGACATTTTCATTTGAAAACAAAAAATATAACATAGTATTTTATTTAAAAAAACCATGTTACACTTTTTGATATCCCTTCATATCAATCATAAAACACTTCCTAGTATCCTATGGATTGGAATCATAATAAGGGGTGAGTTTAGATTCTCATTAAGGGTATGCATACTATGGAAGCTAAATAATACCTAAATATTAATGATTATAAAATAATGCCACATGAATAATAACATGATAAAAAACTATTCCATGGATATGAAAATTATTCAAATAATCATATGAAAATTAATAAAGGAATACATAATGATAGAATATTTAATACCAGACATCTGTAACATACCATCGATCCCTTATCCATGACATCTGGAAATGCCGTCAAGGCCTTATGCAATGACATCTATATAAATGTTTAAGTCCTATACCAAAACTCAATTTAGTTTGTCTCATTTTACCTACTAATTCTTCTAAATAATATGAAATTCTAGGTCTCACCATTATCATAATAACTCTAATACATTCCCCATATGAATAAATAACATAACATAATAAATTACCATAAAAATAAATAACTATCTATATTGGAAGAACTGGAATACATAATATCAATAATTTCCCTAATAAAAATGATCATAAACCATACATAAAAATAAATTGGATGGTAACATAATATAATAACATCATTAAAGTATAATATTCAAAAAATTATGTTGAAATAGTTGAAAATACATGAAAATATGATTAGAAAATTCTTGGGGAAAATACTCATTTTCACATTGAAAGCAGTTATTTAAAAATATCTAAAATATAAAAGAAATATATTTACATGAAATTAACCTTATAAAAATGTAAATTAAGATTCAAAGAAACTGTTACCATGATGGAGGGAAAATATATTCATGTCATTTTAGTTAAAAACATTCCTTTCTCAATTCTGAAAATTTTTCCAAAAGTACTTCATTCAGAAAATGTCAAGAAGATTCCTTTCAAACCATTTTGTAAAAAGTAAAACATAGGTAATTTTTTTAATAAATAAATTGGAAGATTTTAAAACATTTTTTTAAATATTTTTTGAAAATAATTATAAGGAAGAAAAATATTCCTCCGATGGTGACTTAAACATAAATAATCTGAAATAATGATGAGATTGTGAAATAAAACCTTACCACATGGGTATCTTTTGAATTGTAATAACCATGATTGAAATAAATTAAAATGAAACATAAAATAAAATGAATAAAAATATTTTCATTATATAATATATCAAATGGTATATATATTCACCACAAATAATAAATAAGGGCTGAATATGGAATATGTCTCACAGAAGTAAAAGTGTGACGACAAAACCTTACCTCAGGTATGACTTCCTTTATATGTGTATGAACCTCATATAAAATAAATATATATTTATTAGACACACACACACACACACAAAAAACACACACACACACACACATATATATCTAATACCATATATTTTTTATTATTACCATTATTTACCTTTTTATTAATAATTCTTTGTTAAAATCAATATTTCAGGTAATAACTACTTCATTTTGAACGTATGTTTTAGTTTGGTAGTTTTGATCGTTTTACTTTTATCATGGTTACATATTATATAAAATGTTAAAATGATAGAAATATCATGTATAATTATTATATATGTATTTGTAGTAATCCATGAAAGCTGGATATAGAATAATTTAACTACACCAGTCATGGAGACGACATGCCATATTTACGCATAAACGTTATTTTCCCTTTATAACTGATAAAAATAAAGAATTCTAAATAACAATTATAATTTCTAGAATCATTATTATTTCATATAATTCACATATATTCTTAAAATCCATCCTTATTACCATAAACTTAAATCATAAATGAAAAATAAAGTACATCACTTCGTGGAGGTGTTGGTCCACACATACACATGAGCAACATTATCGTTATCAAACATATTAGAAGGTAAGAAGGTATATTTGATATTTTAATTCCAAAATAATATTTATTTATTAAATATAATATATATATTTTATATTTATATCTTTATAACCATCCAAGAGAAATGGTGATGAAAAATGAATTACACCGCGATGTGGATATGGTAAACTATACGTACACACGAGAAATGTTTTCACTTTCCACAAGATGAAAAAGAGATGGAATATGATTGTAACATAATAATAATAATATATTAGTATATTTAAGATACTTGAAATATGATATTATTAATTTCACAACACTATAAATTTAATTAGAACAAGAAAAAAACATGAAGGACTTGGTAAATATGATTACCTCTTCTTCGATAAACTTGCTTTATATATCTTATTAAGGGACATAGATTCGGTATTTTGGAATAAATATAAACTATATAACTTATAAAATGATGTTTATAAGAGTAATGGGTAGGATTTGGTCAAGATATTTTACTCAAAGTAGTGTAATGAAGTTAAAGAGGAGGTTTCATTTTATAATTGAGGTGAGGGTGCTTTTAGAATTTTGTAAAAGACTAATTCATAATAAAGTAATTATCATTCCAAAAGCATATAAATGGATGGATTTTGAAAAAAGGGTTTTTTATGGTTGAAATATTATCAAGAAATTTTTTTATCAGTTTGTGTGGTTCTGCAATCCTTATCTTTTAGTCTAACACCTTAATTATCCTATTTTAACATTAACTTTGGTAACATATTTTTCACTTTTAAAAGTATATAAATTTTTATGTAAGGAGAAAAATGTTTCATAAATTGGAAAGGTATAACATTTTTGATCATATATTATCGACATATTCATATTTAATGATTTTAATTATTTTTAATAATTTAACAAATTGTTATTTTGTTAAATAATCATTAATGTCAATTTGACAAAATTTATTTAATTTGACTTCAAATACATCAAGATAAAGTGATAATTTATATATAATTCATTTAAAAACAATTATATGTCATATTAATCTAAAAAAATCGCGTAACACCCAAAATGACTAAAAGTATACCACTTTTTATTTTTATAATAGAATTTATTTCAATTTTATATTAATTGAATAAATACTATATCAGTATGAGCCAAAATTTAAAGTTGTTATACAATAAATAAAAATTATAAATAAATTATCAACATGGAGATAATTTTTTTTTAAAAAAAATTGACATTTATATTCATTCATAAATTAAATTTTCCTTATAAGGACACATAATAGATATTTAAAAATAAGAGAGTGAAATTTTGTAACTTTTATTGATTTAAATATTATATTGGTCATTTTCATTGAAAAGTTTCCAGTAGAAAAATTAATTTATACCCTAAGGTAGAAATTATCGAATTATATTAATGCAATATGAATTATGATAAAACATTATGATCTTATCACTTATTTTTAACCTAGATTAACTGGATTTACCCTTTAGTGAGGTGATAAATATTACCATAGTTACTATTCATATTGACAAAAAAATAAAAAGGGGATAATTATAAAATTTTAGTATTGTTACTAAAAATATGGAATCCAATTAATTGAATTAATCTTCTATAAATGGAAGAATTTAATTTAAAATTTAAATACAAAATGAAACGAAAAGTAGTTTTTCATAATAATGCATTTTATGTATAAAAATGTTCTTATAAAAAAAATTCAGTTATAAAAATGATTCAAAAAAACTTAATTTAATTATTAATATCATAAGAGAACTAATTTTACATTTAAACCATTTAATTTTTTTTATCAATATAAATTCTTGAAATAAAAATAATTTTTTCAATAAAAAGAATTATTTCAACAATTCATTGAAAAATCAAATTTTTCAGAAAATACCAAAAAACAACCCTAATATAATTTTCATATGTTTATTTGAAAAATGATATTATTTTTATAAAATAGAATTTATTAATTTTATATAAATTAATTATAATATTTTATCACAAAAACAAATTAAAATCATTTTTGAGGAAAAATTATTACTAGAGCATAAAATAAATTTACTGAAAATTGAGTACTTATTTTATAAGTATTAACCAATGAATTTTAATTGAATTGGTTCATTATATATATTAAATAATTTTTTTATTAATATTAATACCCACAAATTCAATGAATAATTTTTAATGGTCAAATTTAAAAAATAAAGTTTTTGTAGATCATTTAAGCTCGGTGTCGCATGTCATATACACAGTAAAACCTAATTTTATTCTCTTAAAATATCATGGAATTAGAGTTTCCACATTAAATAAAATGAATCATTTTAATTTTTAAAATTTCTCAGTTTGAAATTATAAATTTACATTTGGGAAATCCCATAACATAAAAGGGTTAAAAAACATCCACTTGAAAAGAGGGAAGGGTAATTATGGTGGTCATATAGAATAACATATAATTAGGTTTCAAAATATGACAAAATTAGTGGGAACTGAAATTAATTTCATAGAAGAAAAAGATAGCATATAAGTAATGAAATTCAGTGATATAGGGCACAGTCATGAGAAAGTTAATCATCACAATACCATTAATATTTAAAGGGTTTAAAAACAATTGATTTCTTGATAATAAAAGTAAATGGATAACATTTTTTTAATGTATTTTTCCTAATTTTGTGGGATAATTTTACTATCTGGGTAAAGAATTTGAGAAAATAAAATTTCTTTATTTCTTTCAATGTCATAAGAAAAATAGAATCCTTTGGTTCCACTTCAATTAATTTCCACTTGATATCTTTTTTTAGGAAATAGATATTCAATATTAATTTATTTATTATTATTGTAATAAAATAATATTTCAATGAATCATAATATCTATAATTCTTTCCTTCAAACCCTGAACATTTAATAATACCAAAATGGTTAGTAAATGTTATCCAATATTATAAATCATACATTAACCTCAGATAATAATATCAAAAGTTCAAATCAATCCATTCCATATGTAGTTTACTGTAAGGATCCTCCAATTGTTTTATGACCAAATTCAGAAATCAAAAAATTTAGGAATATGGTTAGTAAATTTAAAAAATCAACTTATCATTAATCCCCAATAAAGTGACTCTTAATGTCACATGTAAATACCTTTATAACGTTATAATAAATTGAATCACCATAAAACTATAAGGAAAACATTCATGCTTCCAAGTTAATCGTTAAATAAAATATAATATTATTGAATATAAATCAACGAATTTTGTAAACTTCATTATGAATTACTTTGTCATCGAATCACTAACCCTTTTCAAAGTCACCAATAATATCATATTTTTTTCTTCAAATTCAATATTCTTTTTATCCCAATGAAACATTATTAACTCAACATTACAAATATATTATGGTTTATATTTCCATTAATCATGTATTATCTAAAAAATCACTTTTCCACTAAATAACTTTTTTCAGTTATTAGTACCCTTCAATATATTCTTTCAAATACTTACAGAAAATCTATTACAATACAATATTTATATGTTTCATGATTATTATAAACAAATTATTATCGATAAAAACATTTCTAAAACATTATAATCAATCAATTTAATCATTAAATTTTAAAATTAGTAATAACCTTTGTTTGAGCTTCATCCCTTCATTTATTCTAAGGTATACTTCCTTGAAAATTGGGGAATTCATTTTCTTAGTTCTCCATATATGTACAATTAAAACACCAAACGTTATAAGTTTCTTTCATACCCATGAAATAAAAAACATGGTGGAATTTATCTCCAACATATATAAAATTACCATTATTTTCAATAAAGTACCAAGGTTTTTATTTACACAACTATTACAAGTGGGAACATATTTATTTCCCCTTGTATCATAATCCCTTTTTTACTCTTCCATCCTTTTATTCTTGTTCTTTCCTGTGAGTCTATAATATATAGAGAATTATTTTTCTTTCTTGATAAAACATGATATTATATCTTCATATCATGAGAATGTTTGGAAGATAGCAACCTTCAATGGATTGGCTTAATCCCATAAAAAATTGTCCAAAATTTCAATTTCGATTATTTATGTAGTCCCCAACATTCCTTTCTAACTGTGTAAAGTTATCTTTATACTAAGAAAACTTTTCATTATAATTTTGTCTCAATATCAATAATTTCATTTCTATGTCTATAAATATTCATGATGAAATTACTTTTCCATGAAATGATACTTAAAATCCCTCTCTTCCATGCTCTTTGTTTCCTCCTCATACTTAGTGTTTTGGATCAAAGACAACCATTGATCTAAATCCACTTAAAGATGATAAACTTCCATTAAAAACATCTTCCATTACATAATTACCAAAGCGAGAAATATATTTTCTAATGAAAGTATACATTTCTTATGTAAAAATATATTTGTATTATCCTTCAATGATTGAGATTTTTTATGAATGATGTAGTCTTACATTGTTACATCACATTGTGAATTAACATGCTTCTCCATTTGTGAATGGTTAGTAACCATCCCTTGAGTAATATTGCCTAATAGAGTTATATTTTTTTAACTGCAGTTGTCGCTCCATATCTAGATTCATTATCTTTACTTGGATAAAATCCCTACCTAGATTACATTCGTTGATCCAGTTTCCATTTCTTCCACTATGATCCATATCTAACAAATGGAATACACTAGATTATATTATTTAATTATTATTAAATATTTATAATTTTAAAACATGTTAAACAGATAACATTAATTGAAAAATAGTATCAAAATCATAATATTGGTTTCTTTTTGGAATATTCTCATGGTTTATCATCAGGTTATGTTCCCTAATTTATGTTTTCCTAAATTTTGTTATCATAGTTTCTACTGCACATTATCTTATAAAAAATATAAATACATGACCATAATATCAAAGATTTTTTGGTTAATTTATTAAATTGGAACTAGATAAAAGAAATATCATTACAATGAATGAATTATTTTTTTAATTTTTGTGAACTAGATATATACATTAATTTTAAATTTATAATTGAAAACATAAAATTCAGCATAATATTTTTCTTTGAAAAACACCATATTACCCATTAGCATATCTATGTATATCAATCATAAAACACTTCTTATTATCCTAAGAAGAGGAATCATAAGAAACAGATGTTCTTAGATTCTTTTTAAGGGTATGTATACAACATAATCTAAATAAGGCACAAAATATATTAAAGGAAATAAATGATAACCCAATAATTCCACATAAATAATCACTTGAGAGAAATATTCTCCATGGATATAAAAACTATTTAAATAATCACATGAAAAATAATAAATTAGTTCATAATGATGTAATTATATAATTCATTACATGTGAAACTAAATTTTGGGGACTTGACTAAGAAATATGAAAATACCATCAAGGATGTGTGCGGAGACATTACATAAATAGGTTAGGCCTAAGACAAAACCTAATACAGATTGTCTCATTAGACCTAAAAATGCATTGAGGGATATGTAATTTTGATCAGCACCAAACTAATAATTATAAATAATTATTTATATAAATAAATAACAAAACAAAATCAATTCCCTTAAAAATCAATAATTTTTCATATTAGAAGTACCAGTATAGAGAATATCAAAACATTCCTCAGTAAAACTAATCATAAACCATCCATAAAAATATGGTAGATAGTAAGATAAGATAATAAAATTATTAAAACATAATATTAAATAATTTATGTTGACATAAATATAAATTCTTTAAAATATCATTGGAAAATTTAGGAAGAAAACACCCTTTTCACTTTGAAATCACTTATTTGAAAACCTCACAAATATGAAAAAAACATTTTCTTTGAAAATAACATCATAATATTATAAATTAATCTTCTAATAAAACATTTTTCATGATTTTGGGAAAATATATTCATTCTTTATAAGTTTAAAAAACATTTTTTAACTCATATTTAAAATTTTCAACAAGTACCTCATTTAGAAAACAATAAAAAGATTCATTTCAGACTATTTTGTAAAAAGTTAAAAATGAGTAAAAATATATTTAATAAATCATTTCTGGAAATTATAAAACATATTTCAAAATAGTTTTAGAAAAATGGATATGGAATAAAAATAGCACCCCATCAGTGACTTAAACATAAACAATCATGAATAATGATGAGATTGTGAAATAAACCCTTACCATTTTTGTATCTTTTGAATCATAAGAAAAACGAAAGAAATCACATCAAATAATAATTTGAATAACATTAATATAAATATATTCATGATATAATATATAAAAGTTTTATTATATACACCATGAAAAAGAAAAAAGTGGTGAACATGACACATCTCTCACAGAAGTAAAAGTGAGATGGGAAACCGTTACCTGAAGTACAACTTCTTTCATACATGTCTAAAAATATTGGTTAAAAAATATAGATTTATAATTAATAAATTATAGATAAATAAACTTATATATAATACCATATATTATTTACTTATAAACTTTAATAACCTTTTTATTAATAATTATTTGTTAAAATCACTATTTCGGGTGATTACTGCTTCATTTTTCATAATATTTTGGTTTTATACTTTTGTTACTTTTAGTTTTATCATGGTAAATTCATCTTTAAAATTTTAAAAATTAGATAAATATATTATATATTTTTTATATATTTTTTTCTTAATCAATAAAATATATATATAGAAAAATTGAATTACAATATTCATGGAGAAGATTGGATGTACGTACAGATGAACATTATTTTCACTTTTTGAAAGATGGAGTGAATGAAAGGTAAATAATAATTATAATTTATAGAATAATTATTATATAATATAAATTATATATATATATATATCAAAATTTTCCTTATTATGATCCATTTAAATCGCAAATGCAAAACATATCACATAGCTTTGTGGAGGTGGTGGTCTATATGTACACATGTGCGACATTATCAGTTTCCAACCAATTGGGAGGTAAGAATTAATATATGATATTTTAATTAAAAAATAATATTTATTCCAAAAATATCATATATATTCATTATTTACATATTTATAACCATCCATGTGAAATAGTACTGAAAAAAGAATTACATCGCAATGTGGAGATGGTAAGATATACTTATACATGAGCGATGTTTTATCTTTTTATAGGATATAAGAGAGAAGGAATATGGTTGTACCACAATCATATTAACAACTTATTATATTTATTATAGTTTATATATTATCTTATTATGGTTAGAAAACTTTAATAGGAATTAGAAAAATAAATAATCTTGAGGGACACGGTAAATACTATTACCACTTCTTCGATATATTTCCTTTATATCTATTCTAAAGGGACTTAGAGTAGGTCTTCTGGAATAAATAGAACCTATAGAACATGGATAAGTATGTTTATTGGGGTAATTATAATGGTTTTATCTATATATATTGCTCAAAGTGGTGTAAATAATTAAAGGGGAGGTACCCTTTTATAATTGAGGTGATCGGAAATTTTGGGATTTCTTAAAAGATTAAATTATAATAAATAAATTCTTAGTAAAAATGCATCCAAATGGACATTTATTTGAACCTATATAATTATATGGTTGATATATAATCAGAAAATAAAATTTTGATAGGTTTCCATGGTTTTTTATATTTTATCTTTATGTTTAACCACTTAGTTAATTTTGTTTAACATTAACTGTGGTAACATCTTTTTCTCTCTTAATAGCCAATAATTTTACATATAAGGTAAAAATGGATCATAAATGGAAAACATATAATATTTTCGACCATATAGTATCCCCCTTTTCATATATTATGTTTTTTATTATTTTTAAATAATTTAATAAAATATTATTTTTCTAAATTATCATTAATATCAATTTTGACACTATTTATTTTATTTGACTTCAAATACATAAATAACAATTTTATTCCAAATATAATTAGTTTAAAAATAACTAATATTCTATATTTATATAAAAAATTCATGTAACACTATAACTCACTCAAATTATATCACTTATAATATTTTTAATATCATATATTTTATTTTTCTATTACTTGAATAAAAAATGTATTAGCATTTCACAATAATTTAAGTTAATTATACAATCAAAAAAATTATAAATAAAATATCATCATGAAAATTATTTTATTATACACAAAATTGGAATTTATAGTCATTCATATCATGATTTTTCCTCTATGTGTATACATAATATATATTTAAAACTAAGAGAGTGAAATTTTGTAACTTTCACTAATTATAATATTATATTGGTAATTTTCATGAAGAATTATCATTTAAACACATAAATTTAAATAATAGTGTTATAAGATTATTATTAAATTAATCTAGTAATAATTAGGATGAAAATTTATGATCTTATCACTTAATTTTAACCTATATTAACCATATTTTCCCTTATTGAGGTGATAAATTTTTCCATGATTACTATTCATATTGAGCAAATAAAAAGGGCCCATTTATAAAATTTAAGCTCGTTTTAAAAAATATGGAACCATTTTTTTACGTTTAACATCTATAGGTGGTATAACTTAGTTCAAAATAAAAAAACCCAATGAAAAGAAATTTTTCAGAAAAATGTCTTTTTATGTATAAAAATGTTTTTATAATAAATTAAATTATGAATTTGATTCCAATAAACACGTTTGAATTATTTATAACAAAATATAAATAATTTTATTATACAAATTTTTTAAAATAAAATGTATCTTTTTCAATTTTTGAATAAAAAATATTGCTTTTAATAAAAAGAATTATTTTCACTATTCATTAAGAAATAAATGTTTTTAAAAAATAAAAAAAAACCCTAAGAGAAATGTGATATGATTATATAAAAATAATATAATATTAATAAATTAAAATTTATATAGTGTACATAAATTAGTTGTAACATTTGGTCATAAAAAGAAATAAAAATTATTTTTGAGGAAAAGATATTTGTGAAGAATAAAATAATTTTAATAAAAATTGAGTACTTATTTGTTAAGAATTAATAACTTTTTTTATTTATTACTTCATATATATATATATATATATATTAATTTGGTTAATACTATTCATAATGTCAAATTCAACAACTATGTTATAACAGTCATATTTTAATAATAATATTCTACAGTTTCTTTATGCATGGTGTTGCGTGTCATATACAATATCAAACCTAATTTTATTATTTGAAAATATTATGGTGTTAAAATATTAATAAGGTATCCCATTTGGATACAATTGTGCAAGTTTTCTACCATGTGTTTTTGGGACATAAAGAGGGTGATGAGGTTAACTTGACCGTATAATTCACCCTACATCTCAAAGTGGATATCATAATTCCCATAAAATAGTTTCTTATCCATGATATAAGGACCTGAAATTAAAACATACATAATCGTGAATTAATTTAATAATTCACATTGAGGATCTTTTAAGGTTTAGAGTTTTATAGAATTAGGACATAACTATGACATCTCAAAAGATTACAATGTAGACACTTCTACACAGTTTCATTTTTTTCATAAATTATAAACTGTTGAAAAAAAGAGTCATGTCTAGTTCCATGTTTAAGACAACATGACTTTTCTTTGATCTCATCCTTGACCCTATTCCACATTATGTCGTGTGAAAAACATTTCAAAAAAATGGAATGAGCATAAAAATCTCAGTAAGGGATACACAAAGAAAGAAAACTGTTAGTTTTTCAAAACAACAAGTAAACCAATAATACTTTATCATAAGTAATACTTTTCACCATTATGCAGTAGTAAATAATCTTCACTGAATAAAAGATCATTACTTACCCTTTTGTAACCAAAATATTACCGTAAACCCATATAAGGAACACATAACGTATAAAGGTAACTTGGTACATAAACATACTTAAATGGAATAACCATACGGTCGACTTCCACACATATCAGAAAATGGAATAGTTATACGGCCGAATTCTATACCAAATCTATTGGAGGATATAACGTAACCACCCATCCTAATTTTCACAGCACCACCCGTCATTTGGTTTATCATGTAACCACCTTTCAAATGTCTAAGTACCATTATAAAATCATAACACATAAAACCAATATAATGAAATGATAACATTTCCACATTTCAATCACAAAATATCATTTAAATATATTGAAATAAAAGAATCATTTATCAAAACCACTTTCAATACCAAAATACGTAAAAGATTCTATGGTATCTATTTTTAAAAAAAACATTACTTCTTGTTGAGGAAGCCAAAGATCAAATAATACTCACAGTGGCGAAAAAGGTCGTTTTCACCGCTTATGTTAAAAGGAACATTCTTTTTGTCTTTTAGTAAAAATATTCATAGAAAAATATTCCTTTTGAATAAAATAAAACGTCAAAGGGGTTTATACGCCGTATAAAAGAAAGTTGTGAATAAATGAAAATATGCCTCAATGAAAGGATATTGAGACGAAGTCCCTTACCTCTTTTCCAACATGACTCAATCATTCTTTAATCTCATGAATAATAAAATAAAGTTAATTTATACTTTCTTAATAACCGCTTTCAAGTTTATTATTCCTTTTATATCACTCATTACCATGTTATAAACATTATGTAATCATTTAAGTTAATAACGTTAGTTTTGTTGATATTTGGTACTTGAGTCAAAAATGGACTTCTTATAATTCATGTTGTTCATGTGTTCAAAGGTTCATTATATCCAGAATGATATTAATGATTTGGATATCATATATATTAATATATATATATATAGTATTTATAATAGTACATAACATTTTTATGTTAGAAATGAAATGCACCGTTCATAGAGACGGTAAGCCGTACGTACGCATGAACGCTACTTTCATTTCTGTTTCACATTTTAGTAGAATTAAAAAATAATGATACATAGTTATATTATAATTCTAGTTTAATATAATATATAATATCATAAACTCCATCCTTTATATATCCCACAGAAGGCATTAACGAGTCATATCACTTTGAGGGGGCGGTAGTCCTCACTTCCTCAAATGAAATTATCAGTTTACCCATAATGGAAACCATAAAGGTATGATATAAATTGAAAATATAGAAGCACAAAGAAAAAATAAACATAATATATATCATATATAAATACAGTGTCATCATAATGGACACCATGAGAGGCGGTAGGAGGTAATTAAAAAATCATCGTTTCGTGAGGCATTAGTTTCCCATCCACAGAAACATTATGTTCTTCACCCATTAGATGGAGGTGTGTGTAAGTGTAGTTCGAATCCTTCTCATAAAAACATACTAGTATAGTGAGGATATTGGTGTTGTTATAAAATAAAATAATAAAAATATTTTAGGGGTTGGAGATGTAAAATAAAAGAGAATAAGGTAAGAGAAACTGCTACCTTTAATTTGGGTAACTTCATTTGGTTTGAACCAAAAGGACTTCTTCAGTGCCTTCTGACTAAGGTGAGGATTCTAGGAGGAGGAGAGGGATGTATGGAGCTTAATTGGGTAGAGTGTGGATGATGTTAAAGGCTTTAGTGGTGTGAGAAATTGGTTAGAAGTGAGGTATTTATATAAGAGGGAGGAGGGGCTCTTTAGGAAAGTGTGATAATATTATTTTATTATATAATGATATTCGGTTTCTAAAGGTCCAAAAATCATAAAAGTCAAATATATGATGAATCATTGTCTAAATAAAATCATCCAATAATAATTTGACATGTTTTGGATGTTATTTTCATATTTATAATCTTATTTGTTTAAATGATTTACTAATGAGGTAAACACTGAATCATTATTGTGTCATAAATAATTTAATTTATTTGTTGTCTAAAAATGATAAAAGAATACAATGATGTAGGAAATATTCTTTATTTACAATTAATATTTATAGAAAAAAATATAACTTATATAAGACCATATAAAAATTAATTTACTGAAAGATTTTTGTTTATGTCATTTTTTCCTTTATATTAAATTAATTAATCTAAAGTGTCATTATCTTTAATAAGTGGCTCCATGGGGTCCTAAAAGAGTCCCAAAGATTCCCATGGTCGGCCATTACTCATCCAATAAGTTTAGTATAAGTGTTAAGGTAATTTTGAATTATTACAATATTCTTTTTACCTTGAATTACCCTATTTACCTTTAAGTACAGTATATAAAAATCAAAAGTTACTATTGAAAAAAAATTATTTTCATCTTATTGAACCACATTTTACTTAATAAAAACAACCATGTATTTTGGATTTTCTAAATTCATTTCATAGAAGCGGTAAAAATCCCTTTAAAAGAAAAAGTCAGTTTTTTAACTACTACTAAGTGGATTCACTATTCATAAAAAATTGATGTATTTCCGAAAAATACTAAACATTAATCCCAAGCTATATTTGATATTTCAAATTCAAAAATTATGTCTATTTTACTAAATTCAGAAAATAGAAGTGGCATTAATTAATTTAAAATTAATTCCCGTTGTTAAAACAAATTGCGTGTTTTTAAGAAACAATAACTATCAAAAGATTGACACCTATTTATGTCCACTTTCAAAGTGAAATTAAAAAAAAACAACCAAAATTAGATTAAATGGTAAAAATATATTCTAATTACACTTTAAAACCAATTAAAAAGATAATATGAACATATAAATAAATTATATAAAACCGCATTTTTGAATTAAAATACAATATTTTTCATTATTCACTAAAATGAACTTTATTAGAAAAATTACAAAAATTTACACAATGTAAATTTTTCTATCCCCATTATAAAGAAGGATTTTATTTTGTCAATTATAATTTATTAAAGTTACTAAACTAGATTTAAATAGGGTTCTCCATTAAAATGTGGTAAATCGACCTTTTAATGTAAATTATGCTTCAAATTAGATTCAATCACATTTTAAGCCTCTAACTTTTTATTGGATTAATGTAAATACATTTTATAAATATGTATAATCATATTGTAGTTAGTTTTTTTCATTACCTCCAATAAAATGTCTAGGAGTTAACTACCATTTAAAATAACAATATTATATTATTAGTGTGCAATATAGGATTTCAAAGAAACTCGTTGTTGTGTATCATGTACGCTATCGAACATAGAAACCCCTTTAAAGTAAAATTAATATTTAATTCAAAAATATTAATTAATATGAAATATTTCTTATTCATTATTTACCTGGGATGTTACATCCTTCCCCCCTTTTGGGAAATTGCGTCCTCAAAATTTTTTATTCACTTATCAAATAAGTGGGGGTATTTATCCCTAATAGAATTTTCAGATTCCCACGTTGCCTCTTCAACCATATAGTTTATCCACAAAAACTTTACCTGGTGAATTACCTTATTCTGCAACACTTTCTCTCTTCGGTTAAGAATGGGGACTGATTGTTCTTTATAAGAGATATTCTCTTCCAACTGAACTACCTCTAGGCTCAAAACATGCGATGGATCGGGTATATACTTTCTCAACATCGAAACATGAAAAACATTGTGTACCTTGGATAAACATGAAGGTAAAGCCAATTTGTACACAACTGATCCAACTTTCTCTGGTATTTCATAAGGTCCAATGAACCTCGGACCCAAATTTCCCTCCATACCAAAACACATCACACTTTTCTCTGGAGAAACTTTGAGAAAGACATGATCACCTACATCAAAAGAAATATCCTACCTCCGGTTATCCGCATAACTTTTCTGTCTTCTATGATTTGTTCTCATGTGCTTTTGAATCAACTGATCTTTCTCTGCCATCTCTTCTACCAATTATGGTCCCATTAGCTTCCTTTCACCTACTTCGTCCAAAAAAATGGAGTTCGACAATGCTTTCCATATAATGATTCAAATGGATCCATCTGTATACTGGAATGAAAACTGTTATTATAAGAAAATTCAACCAAAGAAAGATGTTTCCCACAACTTCCCTGGTAATCCATTGAACAAGCATGTAGCATATCTTCCAAGGTCTGAATTCTTTGTTCCGACTGCCCATATAACTGCGGATGAAAAGTTGTACTAAAATTTAATTTAGTACCCAAAAACATTAAAGGCCTTTAAAAAATTTAGAAGTAAACCTGGGATCACGATATGATACAATGGAGTGGGGAACTCCCTGAAACCTGACTATCTCTTTAACATACAACTGAGAATTATGATCTAGAGACCATGTATCTCAAATATGAAGGAAATGAGAAGATTTAGTCAATCGATTAACTATAACCCAGATTGCATTATTACCTTGAGATGTATTTAGTTATCCCACAACAAAGTACACGACTATATTTTCCCATTTCCACTATGGCACTAGAAATGACTGAAGGATTCCTTTCAGTAACTACTGCTCTGCTTTAACCTGCTGACAAGTCAAACACTTCACAGTAAAATCACCAATATCTCTTTTCATTCCATCCCACTAGTAATACTTTCGAAGATCTCTGTATATCTTAGTACTTCCAGGATGAACTGAAAACGGAGGATTATGAGCTTCACATAACAACTAATTCTTCAACTGTGAATCACAAGGCACACATAATCTCTTTCCAAATCTCAAAACACAACGATTTTCAATGTTATATTCAGGAAACTTACCCTTATGAACCAACTATAACTTTTTCTATAAATCTCTATCTTCTTTCTATGCTTGCTTTATTTCGTCTGATAGAGATGATCTCACTGACTCCTGATACGAAACAAAAGAATTTTCTGCACCAACAAATTCAATGCCAAAGTTCATCAAATCAAAAACCAAAGTATCTCATTCCAAACGTAGCATGGTTAATGAGACATTACTTTTTTGACTCAAATCCTCATCCACTTTATTTGCTTTTATCGGATGCTAATGGATTGTGCAATCATAATCCTTGATTAATTCTAGCCATCTCGTCTGTCTCATGTTTAATTATTTCTAAGTGAATATATAATTTAAACTCTTATGGTTAGTATATATTTCACATTTTTCTCTATACAAATGATGCCTCCATATTTTAAAAGCCAAAAAAAATAGTATCTAATTCCAAATCATGTGTAGGGTAATTTAACTCAGGTGGTTTCAACTAAAGTGAAGAATAATAAATTACCTGATGATTCTGCATTAAGACAAAACCAAGACCTTTAAATGAAGCATCATTGTTAATAACAAACTCACCATTTCTGGATGGCAGTTCCAAAACTGGAGCATTCACCAATCTTCTTTTCAATTCCTGAAAATAATCATAAAATTATTTTGTCCAGATGAACTTAACACCTTTTTGAGTTAACTTATTCATTGGACAAGATAACCATGCAAAATTTTCAACAAACCTCCAACAATAACCTTCCAAACCATGAAAACTATGAATCTCAGTTATATTTTTGGGTCTTGGCCATTATTTAACAACATTTATTTTTTCAGGATCAACAGTTATGCCATTTTTTGAAACAATTTGACCAAGGAATGAAATTTGTTGTAACCAAAACTCACACTTGTGGAATTTCCCAAATAGTTTCTTTTCTTTTATGTTTTTCAAGACAACCATTAAATTACTTTCATTCTTTTATTTACTTTAAGAATAAAACAAAAAATCATATATAAAAACTACCAACATTTTTCACATGAGTCGACTGAGCCATCATTGCAATAAACTATTCAATTATGATTTCTTACCATCTCAGGATGATGATTTGTAAGGTCATCTCCCTCTGTATACCTCCCATCACAACTACCCTATTTCCTCTATGAAAAACCATTCTCAAAGATAAATATCTTAGGTGAAGAAACATGGTAATATGTAAATGCTATATCATTCCAATATTAACATAAATTAATTTATGGACATTTATTTAATAATACCCTAACTCCTAAAGTTGTCTAAACCGACCTATGATACCAACTATAAGGACCCGGACTTAAAACATAAATAATCTTAACTTAAGTAAATAATTCACATTGAGGATCTTTTCAGGTTTAGTGTTTTATAGAATTAGAACATAACTATTAAATCTCAAAAGATTATAAAGTAGACACTTCTATACAGTTTCCATTTTTCCATAAATTATAAACTCTTAAAAAAAGAGTCATGTCTAGTTCCATGTTTAAGACAACATGACTTTTCCTTGATCCCATCCTTGAACCTATTCCACATTATGTCTTGTGAAAAACATTTCAAAAACTTGGGATGAGCATAAAAAAGCTCAGTAAGGGATACACAAAGAAGGAAAACTGTTAGTTTTTCAAAACAAAAAGTAAACCATGAATACTTTATCATAAATAATAATTTTCAACATTATGAAGTAGTAAATACTCTTTACTAAATAAAAGATCATTACTTAACCTTTTGTATCCAAAATTTTACTATAAAACCCATATAAATAACACATAACATATAAAGGTAACTTGGGACATAAACATACTTAAATGGAATAACCATACAGTCGACTTCCACATATATCACTAAATGAAATAACCATACGGCTGAATTCCATACCCAATGCATTGGAGGTTATAATGTAACCACTCGTCCTGGTATTCATGACACCACCCGTCATTTGGTTTAACACGTAACCACCCGTCAAATGTCCAAGTACCATTATAAAATCATAAAACATAAAACCAATATAAAGGAATGATAACATGTCCACATTTCAATCCCAAAATATCATTTAAATATATTTACATAAAAGAATCTTTTATCAAAACCATTTTCAATACCAAAATATGTAAAAGATTATATGATATTTATTTTCTTTTAAAAACATTACGGCTAGTTGAGGAAGTCAAAGATCAAATAATACTCGCGGCGGCGGAAAAGGTCGTTGTCACCGCTTATGTAAAAAGGAACATTCTTTTTGTCATTTAGTAAAACGATTCATAGAAAAATATTCCTTTTTAATAAAAGTAAATGTAAAAGGGGTTTATACATCGTATAAAATAAAGTTCTGTATAAATGAAAATATGCCTCAATGAAAGGAGATTGAGACGAAGTCCCTTACCTCATGTCTGACTTGACTCGATCGTTCTTTAATCTCATGAATAATAAACTAAAGTTAATTTCTACTTGCTTAAGAACCTTTTTCAAGTTTATTATTCCTTTCATATCACTTATTACCATGTTATAAACATTATTTAAATATTTATGTTAATAATGTTTGTTTTGTCGATATTTGGTACTTGAGTCAAAAATGGACTTCTTATAATTACATGTTGTTCATGTCGTCAAAGGTTCATTATATAAAGAATGATATTCATGGTTATGATATCATATATATCATATATTTTTAGTATATATATGTATTTATAATAGTACATAACATTTTAGGTAAGAAATGAAATGCACCGTTCATGGAGATGGTAAGTCGTACGTACGCATGAACGCTACTTTAATTTCTATTTCTCGTTTTAATAGTATTAAAACATAATTATAAAAAGTTATATTATAATTACAGTTTAATATTATATAAAATATCATTAACTTCATCCATTATACTTCCCACATAAGGTATTAATGAGTCATATCACATTGAGGGGGCAGTAGTCCGAACATTCTCAAATAAAATTATCGGTTTACCTATAATGGAAACCATAAAGGTATGATATAAATGGAAAATACTTAAGCATAATGAAAAAATAAACATAATATATATCATATATAAATATAGTGTCATCATAATGGCCACTATGGGAGGCGGTAGGTGGTAATTGAACAATCATCATTTTGTGAGGCGTTAGTTTTCCATACACAAAAACATTACCCTCTTCACCCATTAGATGGAGGTGTGTGTATTTTTAGTTCAAATAATTCCCATAACAACATCCTAGTATATTTAAGATACTGTTGTTGTTATAAAATAAAATAATAAAAAGAGTTTAGGGGATGGAGAAGTGAAATAAAATAAAAGAAGTTAAGAGAAACTGTTACCTTTAATTTCGGTAACGTCATTTGGTTTGAACCAAAAGGACTTCTTGAAGTGCCTTATACCTAAGGTAAGGATTTTATGAGGAGGATAGGGTTGTAGGGAGATTAATTGGGCTGAGTTTGGACGAGCCTAAAGGCTTGAGAGGTGTGAGGAATTGGTTAGAAGAGATGGATTTTTATAAGGGGAAGGAGGGTCTCTTTAGGAAAGTGTTATAATATTATTTTATTATATAATGATATTTGGTTTCTAAAGGTCCAAAAATAAACAAAGTAGAAGATAAGATGACTCATGGCCAGAATAAAATCAGAAAATAATAGTTTGACAAGTTTTGTATGTTATTTTAATATTTATAATCTTTTTTATTTAAATGATTTACTAATGAGGTAAACACTGCATCATTATTGTGTCATAAATAATTTAATTTATTTATTTTCAAAAAATTTAAAAAATACCATGATATAGGAAATATTTTTATCTTTCCAATTAATATTTATAGTCAAAATTATTACTTATATAACACCATATAAAAATTAATTTACTAACAAATATTCGTCTTTGTCATTTTTTCCTTTACATTAAATTAATTAATCTAAAGTGTCATTATCTTTCATAAGTGGCTCAATGGGGTCCCAAAATAGACCCAAAGATGCCCATGGCCGGAAATTAGTCATCCAATAATGTTAAGACAAGTTTTAAGGTAAATTCGAGTTATTACAATATTCTTTTTACCTTGAATTACCCTATTTACCGTTAATCGTGGTAAATAAAAATCAAAAGTTACTATTCACCATAAATTATTTTCATCTTATTTAACCACATTTTACTTACTAATAACAACTATATATTCCATATTTTCTAAATTCAATTCACAAAAGCGGTAAAATTCCATTTAAATGAAAAATTCAATTTTCTAACTACTACAAAGTGATTTCACTATTCATCAAAAATTGAAGTTTTTCATAAAAATACAAAAAATTAAGCCTAAGCTATATTTGATATTTAGAATTAAAAAATGATGTCTATTTTACTATATTCAAAACAAATAAGTTGCATTAATTAATTTAAAATTAATTCCTGTTGTTAAAACAAATAGCGTGTTTTTAAGAAACAATAACTATCAAAAGATTGACACTTGTTTATGTCCACTTTTAAAGTGAAATTAATTCTGAAGACCAACATTGGATTAAATGGTAAAAATATATTCTAATTAAACTTTAAAAAAAATTAAAAATATAATCTAACCATAAAAATCAATTATATTAAAACGCGATTTTAAATTAAAATACAATATTTTTCACTATTCATTAAAAATGAACTTTATCAAAAAAATTACAAAAATTTACACAAAGTAAATTTTGATGTCCCAATTCTAAATAAGGGTTTTATTTGGTCAATTATAGTGTATTAATGTGATCAAACTATATTTAAATAGGGTTCACCATTAAAAGGCGGTAAATTGTCATTTTAATGTAAATTATGCTTAAAATTAGATTCATTCACATTTTTAGCCTCTAACTTTTTATTTGATAAATGTAAATACATTTTATAAACATGTATAATCCTATTATAGTTAGTTTTTTTCATTAGCGCCAATACAACAGCTAGGATTTAATTACCATTTAAAATAATAATATTATATTATTAGTGTGCAACGTAAGATTTCAAAAAAACCAATTGTTGCGTATTGGGTACGCTATCGAACATAGCAACCCCTTTAAAGTAAAATTAATATTTAATTAAAAAATATTAATAAATATGAAATATGTCTTATTTTTATTTACCTGGGATGCTACACATGATATTTTAGAGAATATCCCATAAATTGAGGAATATTTAGTGTATTCATTCATATATTAGTGAACTAGGAATTTCATATTGAGAAATGGAGAAAGGTTGAAACATGATGAGTATTATGATTTTAGCCAGATCCTTCAACATGATCATAGAATTCCCTTTATCCTTTGTGGGGTGTTCATCGACCTGATACAACAATAAATATATCTTATTTACTGATTTTTCTAATGTAGAATGATCATTTAGAATATCCTAGTTACATATGAGGGTAATTGAGCTGTGGGAGGTAAAGATGATGACTATCACCTTAGACTATCTTTTGATTGGGATGAGATTTCACCAGTGAGTGATGAGTCTCCTAGTGTAGCTAGAGACATTTTATCATGTGCCTATTGTTATGAGGTAAATATATTAGTTGGGTTGGAATGGGGAGAACCTTCATGATGATAATATAATTCATTGGGTAAAGGACCTGCATAGCTTGTTCCATGAGAAGGACCTCCATGGTCGATCTTTACATCACCAAGGGGAGGACCACTATACTGGATATTCTAAGGAGGTCATATGGAGATTTTGATCATAGAATCGTGTGGAGGACCTTAATTGATATAAATAAAATCTCTTATTTATGTAGAGATATTATATTTTTGATCCACTATTGAAATATTATTAAGATACTCAAGAAAATTAGTGTTAATCGAGGTTGGGATAAGCATTATCATAGGTTGTAGAATACCCTTGGTGAGACTTACTTCTTGACATTATCCATCGAACAATCGAGGTTGGATCCAAAATCATGATTTAGGTCATAAAGTATGTGAAATGAACTTAATTATTAGGATTCCTCCTAGGTGAATCCCATGCTATCACTATAATAAGTTGACAGCTTTATAGGGTGAGGAAAAATATAGGTCTGCCTCATGGTTTCCACAAGGATATTTCAATGGGATTACTTATATTGGAAAGGGATATAATATTTACACTTTGTTTTCACTAGGATATGTTGATGGTATCCTTTAATTATTTCCAGAATATATCAGTAACCATCCTAGGTTGGGACATGGATATAAGACTATTTATGTGTTTCTACTAGGATATGATAATAGTCATCCTTAATCCGAATAGGATATGGATTTATAATTTCCCTAGGGAATTTATCAAAATATCATAGGTAGTCACCTGTATTGGAGTTGGGATATTAGATCACTCCTAATATTTTTCTAGAATACAAGGATATATATCTTGGATAGAAGTGAAGATATGAGCGTACTCCAATATTATTTAAAAATAAGTCGATGATACCCTTGGATTGGGAAAGAGGTATAATCCTACTCCTTAGGTTCTATCGAGATGTGCATATAGGACCCTTGTTTATGGTTATATTAGAGTGATCATACGACTTATCTAGAGTACATTGTAAATCTTCTCTGATAAGATTAGGAATATGAGTATGTTCTATAACTACCGTTGGGATATGTTTATGAGATTATTAATATTAGATAATTATATGGGATTTAACCTCTAGTTTCACCATGATATGCCTATGGGATTATTTGGTTGTTGCCTAAATAACTAAATAGACTTATTATTATTACCTATGAGCCTTCTCTTGATCTCCTTCTATAATATGTAGATATATCTTCAAGATATAAGCATGGACCAAAACCATCTCTTATGTTCTTGTTTGAATATGATGACAACCCTCCATTATTGGGGTAGGTATATAATCCTACTTCTTGGGTGACACTAGAAATAACTTATGTGATACATATATGTCAGCATGGATATAATCTTGAACCTGTATTTTTTGCAGAATATATCAGCGACCTTCTCTAATGGGTGGATGAATATGATCATAATAATAAACTACTATGGGGATATTCTAATGATTTCTATCAGGAATATTGATATAATCTGTCACAACCCCCTCCCCAAAAAGAGTACCCCACCTAGGCCAGCAATGTGAAAAGGGAGTTAATTAACCACGAGTCCCGCCTTCAGTGGGCCCCAGGTTGGCGACTAGCACCGAGGGTATAGATAACACACAAATGGGAGGCATTACTATCTAATAGAACACATGCGGAAGAGAGAGATAAGATAGAAACCGACTAACTCAAACTCAAGCAGTAAGATAAATGAAATCCCAAGTACACATATGAAGTGTCATGCAAAAGTAATACAACTGGAAGGGGAAAACTGAAAGCACCCAAAAGAATGTAAAAAAACAGCAACCACAAGCCCGAATAGCTCCTGAAACCCCAAGCTAGTAGAAACCAGCTTGATCTCCAACCTGCTTCAAGTGACTTGAAAATTAGTTTATATATACATAGGGTGATTATAACTGTATACTTAGTAAGATCCTCCCCGAATCCTCTCGTGAAAAAGTAATGAAAGTATTCTAAAGCATAGTGAACAACAAGTGAAACTAACTCGTAATCTAAACAGGTATACTAAGTTCCCAGCCTCACTATGGATACTCTCACCAAGTAACGCATACAAGAGTATATAATATAATAAATAATATCAATGGTACCCCACTACTACTTCCCCACTGGTTTTCCGTTTTTACCCAATGTCGTACGTCCAAAGAATCTCTCTCCAAAAATGCTTGCCCACAGACACCTGGGCGAAGCACCACAATATGCACCTCGTGCAACAAAACCACCACGTCCATGCAAGAAAGTAACCAGGTAGTTTTTGGGAGCCGACACAGCTCGCATAATGTGTATCATATGTCGGGTATTATACCTCTATCCATTATATCCCATATACTGAGTAAGGATCCTGAAGCCATCACAAGCTATACACATTACACCTATAGTATTCAATAAGATACTATATACAGAATATATGTGTGTGAATAACCACAAGCCATTGCAGCCCTCTATACACATATATGGAGAAAAATAATCAATGTTCCTACCAACAAATGTAAATACCAAGTGAAGAGAGCAGGGCCAAAGGGGGTTGTCATCCATCCACCCTCCCACCGGAATGTTGGGGAAAACGCCCCTGAGGGCTCAAAATCCTCGGGGTGTCAGTTTCCCTTACTAATAGGGTGGAGTAGCGTATAGAAACACAAAAATTACAGAATATATTATATCTCACAACCACACTATAGGCATAACACAGTCTTAGATACAACTGTAGCTAACGTCTCTCAGACTCCGGGTTGCTACTTCTAAGATTATGTATCCTATAAGAACACAAACACTTAAAGAGATTTAATAAATTATAATTACCTTTTTATTAGTTTCACTTTATGTTAATTAATTCTTTAAACATTAATTAACCAATCTATGATACTAAATACAAGGGGGATCAACACGATGAGTATATGTACTACCCGTCGAGAATTTGTGGCTTATAGAAAGAGAATAGACCCATCCTCCCTTAAGAAGGTAAATGCGGAAAGCATGTGGCATACCCCGTGGGTCTTCGCCTCTTTCAGATGAAGGGTAAGTAAGACCAGCTACCTTGAGCAGTGGGTAAAATTAAAGTAGATAAACAACCAATAAGAAAAAACAAGCATCCAATAAACACATCCATCCTATTCCATCATCCTTGGTGTCCTCCCCAACACCTACATGCATAAACTGATGCATCTCCCCACTTTAGGCATCATCTGCTGCCACAACCAAAGGTCTCCATGCCCCCACATATCACAACAGCCATCCAGGAACACATTACAACACAAGTAGCAGGAAAACAAACATCTTAACAATTGGGCTCTTGGACCTTTAACAATCAAGAGGGTAACTCAGAACCCATCAAGGAATTATCAAACAATCAGTTCTTTAATACATCTTGAATTAACTGATTTAGTATTCATAGGTTCCAAATTTGGGAAACCTAATCAGCAAGATATCAAAAATAATTAAACATGCTTATTATCCTAATTTTATTAACATCAAATTACAATGAGGAGAACCATATTCATTTATATGCCTCCTTATCTTATAACCAAACAATTATCAATTAATTACTATTTACATTCATTACCAATTTCCATCAAGAACAAAATGATATAAGAAGCAAGCATAGATATCACACTATCTAGCAAAATAAGAGGAAATAACATATGATCGATATCAGTTTATTTATCTGGTTCAAATATTTATTATTTCAATTCCATTGTCATCCAGTGGGATAAAACATGATAAAAATACAGTTTCACAGAAAAGAAAAGAGAAGTAACCAATCTCCTACCTCAAACAGTTCTTAACATTCTTTATCCACACAATAGGTCACGATCCTCCTCTCACGACAACAACATCCACTTGAGGATACTACGGTATGACCGCACCAACCAAACCCCAAGAAAACTTCATTAGAAGCTTGGAGATTACATGATACAAAATGGAAAGGAGAAACAGGAGAAGATGAACCCCAAAAGAACAACGATAAAACATACCTTATATTGAAGATTGATCAATACTGCTTGGTTGCACAAAAATAGTGGGTGCACTTGTAGCAAAAATGATGTCGAGGAAACCAATCCATGGGGAAAAGTTTGATCTCATGATTCCTATGGGAAGGAGGGAACGGTTCGACTGTCTCACACCAGAGAAAAAGGAGTAATAATTAGGGAGGAAGATATCCCATCCCTTTAGATGATTTAATGGAGTGTCATTTTAAGATACACTTGATTTCCCATTAAAAGAGGATCACATTAAACCATGCGGTTTGACCAATAAAAACATCCCGAGCCATAGGAATAATTAATATAGGAGTTATGGCCTTTGAATTGGCCTTAGGGTCCTTAAAACGAGGCTTTAAATTCATTTTACGTCAAAAGAAAATGGAAAAGGGGAAAAAACTACCGAAAGCTGGAAACACTATTCATGAACTCAAAATTTGGCAAAGGAAAAACACTGTTCATGAACCTCACCAGTAGAACCTCACCGATAGAACACTGTTCATGAACCTCACCGATAGAACACTGTTCATGAACCTCACTTTTAGAACAGTGTTCATGAACCTCACCATTAGAACCTCACTGATAGAACACTGTTCACGAACCTCACCGATAGAACACTATTCATGAACCTCACTATTAGAACCTCACTGATAGAACAATTTTCATGAACCTCACCGTTAGATCCTCACCGATAGAACACTATACACCTATCGTTCTAGAAACACTGTTCACAGAACTCCAAATTTGGCCAAGGAAAGAGAGGTTACCGATAGAACTGTTCACCATTGGAACTATTCGTAGAATTGGAAATTTGGCAAAGGAAAGAGAGGTTTCTATTAGAGGTTACCGATAGAACTGTTCACCGATAGAACTATTCATAGAATTGTAAATTAGGGAAAGGAAATAGAGGTTACCGTTAGAGGTTACCGATAGAACTATTCAATGATAGAACTGTTCATAGAATTGGAAATTTGGAAAAGGAAATATAGTTTACCATTAGAGGTTACTGATAGAACTATTCCCCAATAGAAATGTTCATAGAATTAGAAATTGGGCAAAGCAAATAGAGGTTACCGTTAGACCACACCGTTGGTACTATTCACAACTGTCTACTGTTGGAACTATTTACCGAGGGTCACCGATTCTACTGTTCATAGAAAGGGAAAATTAGAAAATTGTTGGGGATGAGTCACCTTAACCTCCTAGAAAACCTCAAACACCGTAGTTTCACAAAGGAACGAACCGGAGTGGTTTGGGCCATTACATCAGATACCTCTCAAAACATTCTCATCCCCGAGAATTCAAACCCCACCTAAAGTGAAAACGAAACGGGGTCTGAAAAACCACCCATAGAGATACCTCTCAAAAGTGGGCAAGCCACAAAAACAACAATGGGATCCATCTCGTAAACATGAAAGGTCTATAACTATAAAGGCTGCATTGACACATGAAACGAGTTAAACATCAAACAAATCTGGGTAATGAGTATATATCTATGACTCACGTTCCTAGGTAATCTCCTTCATGCCACCATGTCGCTATAAGAAACGAAGCAAGGGGATAGAATAAACACGCAACAACTTCTCCTTGTGATCGTGGATCTCCACAGGTCACTCCTCAAAGTTTGCATCATCGTTAACATCGATCTATCCCCAATTGATGATGTGAGAGTCATCATGAAGATAACGACGGAGCTGTGATACATGGAAAACATCATGTATCTGACTCATCTTTGGGGGAAGTGCTACTTGATACGCCACAGCTCCAACATGAGCTAACACCTCGAAAGTCCCAACAAACCGGAGAGAAAGCTTACTCCCATGACTAAACCTTCACTACCCATGACGGGGCGTCACCTTCAGAAACACATAATCCACAACATTAAACTCTAAGGGTCTTTTTCTTTGATCAACATATTATTTTTGACGATCTTGCGTTGTCTTCATCCTCTCACGAATCACCTGAACCATCTCTTTTGTATTCTTCCTTCGTTCCGGTTCGAGAATTGTTGACTCTTTGACCCCAGTCCATCACAATGGAGAATGGCAAGGCCGGCCATACAAGGCTTCAAATGGTGCCATACCGATGGTGGAATGAAAACTATTGTTGTAAGAGAAATCCACCAAGGGTATGTTCATCATCCATGAACCTCAAAAATCAAGAACATAAAACTGTAACATGTCTTCAAGAGTTTGGATGGTTATCTCTGTCTGAAAATCCGTTTGAGGATGAAAAGCAGTGGTAAGGTCACATGGGCCTTATCCCAGTTGGAGAGGTATCCTTAAGTGGATCCACAAGACCTAGGTTCAAAACTAGGTAGAGGCATATTTCCACTACTAGAGCAGTGCTGTAGCAGTACTATACATTGTGTGGGAATTGTAGTAGAACTGTACACTATACAGGTACTGTAGCAGAACTGTACGCTGTGTGGGTACTGTAGCAGGCATTGTAGCAGTTACTATAGCAGGTACTGTTCGGTACTGTAGTAGCTAGAACTATTCACCTTGGGCCATCAGTTTGGTCTTGGAGTCCTAAAAGATTTCGGGCTACCTAGGCCATCAGGTCAGTAGGGCTTTCCGGACAACTTTAAGGCCTTCGGGCCACCTCAAGGCCTTCGGGCCACATGCATTTTCCCTAGACACACTAGAAAAAAAGGAGCAACCCCAGATGAGGATTCAGAGTAGGTGAACTCACCAAAGTAGAGCCAAATGGATTTTTCAGAAGGAGAGGGTATGCGTATGCCATTGGGACTAGCCTGTGCTTGCACGAGAAGTCTATCCAGACAACCATGCAAATGTGGAGAGATACTATCAAGATGTAGATGCTGGGGAGGGGTACTTCCTTGTAGATATTCTAGTTTAATTCTCTAAGTCCTTCGGTTAATGTAATCTCCTAAGCCTACGGTCCATGCAATATCAGAGCCTACGGACCATATAAGGGTTCCCACTCATCCCTTGAAAGGGGGGTTACCAAAAATCAATAAAGATGAAGTCCTTTAGGCCATTTAAGCTAAAATCAGTGCTAAGGAATAGTTGAGAACCGAAGGATTCTTGGAGACCTCTCCACACCCTGGAGGTAAAACGAAGATCTAGATCAGAAATGATCTCCCTTTAGACTCCATGAAGTCTCACCACCTCCTCTAGATACTGCCTCGAGAAAACTTCCAATGAGCTCGACTCCTTGTTCGCTATGAAGTGGGCCGATTTTGTTAAAAGATATACTACCACCCAAGTAGAATCATGTCCTCCCAGATCTTCAGGTAAACTAGTAAAAAATTCCATTGAGATGTCCTCCCACTTCCACTGAGGAATCACTGATGGCTAGAGAAGACCACCAGGAACACGGGGTTCGACCTTCACCTTCTAGAAGACCAAATATCGAGACAAAAACTCTGCAACTGAATGCTTCGGCCTAGGCCACCAAAACTGTCTCCTCAAGGATCGGTACATATTTTTCACACTAGGATGCACCACTAAAGGCAAACTATGAAATTCTCTGAGAACCATCCCGCACATTGTCAAAGGAAAAAAGCCTCATGTGATACAAAACTCGGTGTTATTCATCCTCTGTCCAACCATCAGGGGCCTCTCCACAAACAAATCTGTCTCTCCAGAAATCAACCTGAAGATCCCCCAAATGGGACTCTTCTACCTGCTGAAATAGAGATGACTACACTGTTATCTGGAAAAGACAACCTCGACCCCCAACTTCTCCCATATCAAGATGTATTGTTGACAGTACTTCTATTACTCTCTAGGAATTACCGAATTCATGCACCGTATAACTACGAGACTTTTGGCTAAGCGTATCAGATACAAAATTCTCATTTATAGGTGTATATGATATCTCGAAGTCATATTCCTATAAGAAATACATCCACCGATGCTGCCATAAGTTCAAGTCACGATGGGAGAAAACATACCTCAAACTCTTATGATCGGTGAAAACCACAAAGTTCTTGCCAATGAGGTAATGTCTCCAAGACTTCAGAGCATGCACTACAGCTGCCAGCTCAAGATTGTGGGTGGAATAGTCATGCTCATGGGGACACAACTGCCGAGACCCATATGAAATAACTGATCTCTACTGCATTAGAACACAACCTAATCCCAAATTCAAAGCATTACATAAAACATCAAAATGTTCTCCCTCAGCTGGAAGACAAAGAACTGGAGCACTTACTAACTTCTTCTTTAGATACTCAAAAGATTCCTAACACTGATTAGTCTATATGAATGCCTGATCCTTCATGGTCAAATCCATCAGAGGAGTCGTAACTCATGAGAAATTGTCTATGAACCTCCTATAGTAGCCTGTGAGGCCATGGAAACATCACAACTCTAACACTATCTTGGGGGCTGCCCATGACACAACTGTTTCTATCTTTAATGGATCCATAGCTACTCCCTGTTGGGACCCAACATGCCCCATGAAATGGACTTTTCGAGCCCAAAACTCTCACTTCGACAACTTTCAAAACAATTGATGTTGATGAAGAACTCTCAAAACAACATGTAGATGCTCTTCATGCTCCTCATCATATGTGGATTACACAAGGATTTCGTCAATGAAAACCACCAAGAACTTGTCCAGGAAATCACGGAACACAAAATTCATCAATCCCATGAAGATAGATAGATAATTCCTCACACCGAACAACATTACAACGAACTCATAATTCCTTTGACAACAACAGAAAGAAGTATTCAGGATATACTCATCCTTTACACGCATTTGATGATATCGTGACCGCAAGTAGATCTTTGAGAACTAACTTTCACCCTTCAATTGATCGAATAATTCATCAATCTGCGGAAGAGGACAATGATTATTTATTTTCACTTTTTTTAAGTTACGATAATCGACACACAACTACAAAATTCCATCAGCCTTCTTCATGAACAAAACTAGTGAACCCCACGATGACACACTTGGCCTAACAAAACTGAATTGTAACAGAACATCAATCTTTATAAACAGCTCTCGTAACTCAGAAGGGGACATCCTATATGTAGACATAGAGATAGGAGATGCTCCTGGTTTTATCTCAATCCCAAAATCGATCTCTCGTCGAGGGGGAAATGCTAAAACCTCTTCTGGAAAGGCATCAGGGTACTCTTCTATGACCCTAAAAAATTCCAACAGCTGAACCTTGGAAGAAATCAACATAATCTCATCTATTATGGATGTTTAGGACAAAACATGCCTATGACCCATCTGAGGATCTCGCCCACCAACAAACACCATTGGCTCTCCATCCACACTAACGAAAACGACATGCTTCCTGAAGAAATCCACCATATCCTGAACTGAATACAACTAATCCATGATGAGGATGAAATAATATGGTTGTATTCGTAAACATAGGAAATCTCTCCAAGATCGGTGCTACCCTAACACTAGCTCACATTTTCTACATACTTCAAACAAGTCATATCGACCTCCAACTGGCGTAGTCAACACCAATGGCACTGGAAGCCTCTCTAATTTAAGTCCCAAAGCATGGAAAAGGGTAGGTGATATAAACGAGTGCGTTGCTCCTAGATCAAACATGACATACATCAAGGTAGCAAACAAGCAATGGGCACCTTGAACGATGTCTGGCTCGCCTGGCGTAGACAACGCTAAAGAATGAAGCTAACCACGACCTCCTCCACAACATCTCTGACCCTGATGAAGACTACTACCACGACCGTGCTCTACTTTCTAAGGATAGGGAGGGTCATGGGGTCGTCCTCTTCCTACCCTAGCTACCCTATGATATTCTAAAGCTGGTGAAACCTCCTACTGCTTCCTTGGCTGGAACTGCCCAAACAGAGGAATGTGTAGCGTAGCACCTGGTGCATGATGACTGCTCTGAAAGGTCAAGTAATCCCACTGCTGATTACCATGACCACCAGAAGAAAAACAAGCCCCTGATCCCTTGGCATAGGCCTGAGAGTTTCTGCCTCTAGAGAAACATGATGTGAAGGGTACAGACCTACCCCCGTCTGAATGGAAACTCTTCTTCCCTGAAAACTGGGAACCCCAGACCACAGCTCTTCTTCGCGAGGAATCATGACGATTCCCCTCTCTTGATGATCCAGTCCTGATGAAAGCCCTCTAGACAACCTGTTACCTCGCCATCACCTCAAGATATGTATTCTGTATAAATGGCATGACCTGGAGCAGGATCTATAGACACAAAGCCTCCTTGAAATGCCTCACCCTGGCCACCTCATCTTGCAGTAGGTCTGAAGCATATCGTAAAAGGTTCCTGAAATGGATTCCAAACTCTCAAACATTGGAGCTCCCCAGTTGAAGGGTAAGAAGCTCATGGGGACTGGACGCCATCAAAATCGAAGAAAGAAACTTGACTCTAAACTTGTCTCGGAACTCATCCCATGAAATCACTGACACCTCACAATCCCCAAGGAACAAGAACCACCACTACCTCACTGCTCTACGCAGCATCTTCGCAACCAAGGACACCCATTGCTCCTTACGAGCATGGATCGAACTGAATCCTATCTCGACCTCGTCCAACCAGTCTTCCGTGACTACATCTGAAATAGATCCATTGTACTTTTGTAGACTCTAGCACTAAAACTCTCAGATTATATTCCTCCAAGTGTCTTCATTGTCAACCTCTACCCTACGATGATCTGTTGGAACAGCCTGCTGGAATTTTTCTACGCAAACCTGATGAGGACGTCGAGCTGGAGCCATACCTATAAAATAACAAACCGTTAGAGCTCCTAAACCAGGAATATGGAAGACTCAACATTAATTAATTAATTATTTTCTTTAATTGAATTTCGGTTAACCTATCCCAAGGTCTACCCATTCAAACATAGGCACAAATAAGAATGATCCATGATCCTTTCTTAGGTCTCTACCTTACAACCAGTATCACCTTGTTTAGTATCCATTGTAAACATAAAGGCATGTACATCTGATCATAGGTGGCCCTAAATGCCTATGTCTCAGTCGGTCTCCGGTGTTTACATCCCTTTCTAAACATGAATGGTACCGTTTCCCTACTAACCCATGCAACCTCACATGTGCCTAACTCAAAAATCCATCATGTCCCTCAACCTCCCTTTTATATCTCTCATCCATGACCCCCTCCGCACATGGAGTACCCCTCATAGTCTAGAAATGTGATAAGGGAGATAATGACCCCCAAGTCCCACCTCTAGTATGCCTCGGGTTGGTGACTAGCACAAAGGGTTTAGAAAACACACAAATGGGAGGCATTACCCTCTAAGAGAACACATGCGGAAGAGAGAGATAAGATAGACACCAACCAACTCTAACACAACCAGTAAGATAAAACAAATACCAAGTACACATATGAAATTTCATGCAAAAGTACTACAACTGGAAGGGAAAAACTGCAAGTACCCAAAAGAATGTAAAAACAGCACAACCACAAGCCTGAATTGCTCCGGCAACCCCAAGCTAGTAGAAACCATCTTGATCTCCATCCTACTACAAGTGAACTGAATAAAATTTTATATATAAATAGAGTGAGTATAAAAGTATACTTAGTAGGGTCCTCCCCGAAGCCTCTCGTGCAAAATTAAAGAAAGCATACTAAAGCACAATGAACAACAAGTGAAACTAACTCGTCATCTAAACTTGTATACTAAGTTCCCAGCCTCACCATGGTTACTCTCACCAAGTAACGCATTCAAGAGTATATAATAAAATAGAATATTTCAAGAGTACCCCGCTACTACTTCTCCACTGGTTTTCTGCTTTTCCCCAGTGTCATACATCATAAGCATCTCTCTTGAAAAAGGATTTCCCACAGACACCTGGGTGAAGCACCACAATATGCACCTCGTGCAACAAAACCACCATGTCCATGCAAGAAAGTAACGAAGTAGTTTCTAGAAGCTAAAACATCTCGCATAACGTGTATCATAAGTCGGGTATTATACATCAAGCTATTACAGCCCATACACCGAGTAAGGATCCTCAAGCCATGAAAGCCTATACATGTTACACATATAGTAGTCCATAGGATACTATATCCATATTATTTGTGTGTGAATAACCACAAGTCATTACTACCATCTACACATATATATAGGGAAAACTAACCGTTTTTCCTACCAGCACAAGTAACTACCAAGAGAAGAGAGCATGGCCAAAGGGGGTAGTTATCCATCCATCCTCCCACCAGAATGTTGGGGAAAACACCCCCCAGGGCTCAAAATCCCTGGGGTGTCAGTTTCCCTTACTGACAGGGTGGAGTAGCGTATAGAAACACAAAAAGTAAAGAATATATTATATCTCACAACCACAATATGGGCATAACCTAGTATTAGAGACAAGTATAACTAATATCTCTCAGACTCTGGGCTGCTACTTCTAAGACTAGGTATCCTATAAGCACACAACCACTTAAAGAGATTTAATAAATTATTTCATTAGCTTTTTATTAGTTTCACTTTATGTTAATTAATTTTTCAGATATTAATTAACCAATAACAATTCCACATTTAATTTCATTAGCATCACACCCAAAGTCCATTGTTCCTTTAAAATTACAACTTCATTATTATGTTCTAGTAAACTTCAACCCCATGGGATGACCACATTTATTCAATTATTCATTACAAAACTACTTTCCCATATTCTTGGGCATTCTAGAAAAACATTCTATGCTACTAAATACAAGGGTGGGTTAACACGGCGAGTAAATGTACTACCCATCAAGTCTTTTGCACTTATATCAAGATCATATACCTTTCCTCCCTTCAGAAGCTAAACACGGAAAGCACGTGGCATACCCTGTGCATATTTTCCTCTTTTAGAAGAAGGGTAAGTAAGACCAACTAAATTGAGTAGTGGGGAAATTTAAAGTAGATAAACAGAAAATAAGAAACAACAAGAATCCAACAAACACATCTATCCCATTCCATTATCTCTGGTGTCCTCCCTGGCACCCACATGCATAAATCGATGCATCTCGCCACTCTAGGAATCATCTGGTGCCAAAACCAAATGTCTCCATGCCCCCCACATATCACAATAGCCATCCAGGCTCACATTAAAAAACAAGTAGAAGGAAAACAAAAATCTTAACAATTGGGAGGTTTTCCATTTTACAATAAAGAGGGTACCTCAAAACCCTTCAAGGAATTATCAAACAATCAATTCTTTAATCCATCTTGAATTAACTGATTTAGTACTCATAGGTTCTATATTTGGGAAACCTAATCAGTAAGCTATAAAAAATAATTAAACATGCTTACTACGCCAATTTGATTAACATCAAATTACAATAAGGAGAACTAGATTTATTTACATGATTTATTATCTTATAACCAAATAATTTTCAATTAATTGTTGTTTATATTCATTTCCAATTGATATTAAGAATGAACAACTATACAAAGCAAGCAAAGATATCACACTATCTAGAAAACCCAGGGGCAATAACATATGATCAATTTACTTATCTGGTTCAAATATTTATTATGTAAATTCCATTTTCATTCAGTGGGATAAAACATGCTAACAATATAGTTGCACGTAAAAGAAAAGAGAAGCAATGAATCCCCTACCTCAAATAGTTCTTGACATTCTTTATCCACACAATGAGTCCTGATCCTCATCTTGCGATAACTACATCCACCCAAGGATGCCACGGTAAGACCTCACCAACCGAACCCAAAGAAAAATCCATTAGAAGCATAGAGATTACATGCTATAAAATGGAAATGAGAAATAGGAGAAGATGAACCCCAAAATAATGATGATAAAACACACCTTATATTAATGATTTATCGATACTACTTGGTTGCACAGAAATAGGGTGTGCACTTGTAGTAACAAGGATGTTGAGGAAACCAATCCACGGGGAAATGTTTGATCTCATGATTCCAATGGGAAGGAGTGAAAGGGTAGACCGTCTTTCACTATAGAACAAGGAGGAATATTTAGGGAGGAAGATATCCCATCCCTTTATAAGATTTAACATAGCGGTAGTTTAAGATATTTTCACATTAAAAGCGGATCATATTAAACCATGCAGTTTCACCAAGTAAAAACATCCCGAACCTTAGGAATAATTAATATAGGAGTTATGTACTTTGAATTAGCCTTAGAGTCCTTAAAACGAGGCTTTAAATTCATTTTACAACAAAGGAAAATGCTAAAGGGGAGAATCTATACGAAGCTAGAAACACTGTTCCTGAACTCAAAATTTGGAAAAGGAAAAACACTGTTCATGAACCACACCAATAGAACCTCACCAATAGAACACTGTTCATGAAACTCACTGATAGAACACTGTTCATGAACCTCACCGTTAGAACCCCACTGATTAAACACTATACACCTACCATTCTAGAAACACTGTTCACAGAACTCAAAATTTGGAAAAGGAAAAAGAGGTTACCGATAGAACTGTTCACCGATGGAACTATTCATTGAATTTGAAATTTGGAATAGGAAAGAGAGGTTACCATTAGAGGTTACCGATAGAAATGTTCACCTATAGAACTGTTCATATAATTGGAAATTTGGAAAAGGAAATAGAGGTTACCGTTTGAGGTTACCGATTGAACTGTTCACTGATAGAACTGTTTATAGAATTGGAAATTTGGAAAAGGAAAGAGAGGTTACTGTTAGAGGTTACCAATAGAACTCTTCACTAATAAATCTGTTCATAGAATTGGAAATTTGGAAAAGGAAATAGATGTTACCGATAGAACTATTCACCAATATAACTATTCATATAATTGGAAATTCGGCAAAGGAAATAGAGGTTTTCGTTAGACCTCACCGCTGGCACAGTTCACAACTGTCTACCGTTAGAACTTTTTACTAAGAGTCACCAATTCTACTATTCAACAAAAGGGAAATTTGGAAAAGTGTTGGGGATAAGTCACCTTGACCTTCAAGAACACCTCAAACACCATTTTTTCACAATGGAATGGATGGGAGAGGTCCGAGCCATTACATAATCCCCCCAAGTTTTCATTCTTCACTGGGTTATTCTAATGACCCATCTAGGTGGGAGCATGGATTTTATCCAACTAGTGAATTGATATCAAAATATGTTGTCAGTATTCTTCTATCACTACTAAGATATATTATGTTACTTTTGTGGGTGTGGTAATAGATATGTTCATGCTCTATAGTCAACCCATGTTTAAATCTGGGAGCTTCATTGGCATGGGTAGAAATATGATCATGTCCCACAATTACCATCAGGATATAATGATAAGTTTTTTTGGGTGATAAGAAATATATATATATATATATATATATAACACCAAATATTTCAGTATCAATGTTTCTTTAAATAAATACTATATTAAATTTTATTCTTCACATGTAACACCAAACTAAAAAAAATTCTGATACGTTTTAGTAAGATAAAATTATAACTAGTATATAGAAATGTAAAAATGTATTTGTTATGTTGGAAGGTTTAAATAAAGGTAACTAAATTAATAAAAATATATATAAATAAAAAATAAAGGTAATTTTTAATAATAATTCATTAATAAAATTAAATTAGTTCAACTAAATAAAAAATAAGATAATTTTATGTTAAGTTTTTTAAATAAAATTTACATTTTTCGTGAAAGATATTTTATTTAACTAAACTAAATATAATATTTTAAAATTATGAAAAAAATATATTATTGATGTTAATAATATATTATTTCTAATTTAAGTAGTAATTGAGAGGGAATAATAATACGAACAATTAATTTTTAAAAATTTATTTTCTTATAAAAATAGTTTATCATTATATTTTATATTTTTTTAAAATAAAAATTTATAAGTTTTATAATTCCAATTTGAAAAAATTAACTTCATTTTTTGATTCATCATAATTATATTATCTTATGATGGCTTTTTTTATTTTTCTAAAAATATTTTTTTTCTGTGAATTGTAAAAATTACCATTTTTAGAGATACCATGACACTTATGACATCATTAAGATATAATATTGAAATAAAAACATATTAAACCACTTTAATGACTAATTATATATTTAATAAGTAGTATTAAAAATGTAAAAATATTAATTTTAATTTAGAAACATATTTTTCACATTTTCAAACCTAATTTATAATTTCTCTTAAAAATTATGCATTATACATTTTTTAATTTAAAAAACATTTTTATTTCCCATTTAAATTTAATATTATAAAATGATTTTCAATTTTATAATCAGTATATCCACATTAACTAATTATGTAAATTTTATTTTTAGATATTAAAATAAGTTACTAAGGTAAAAAATAAGTTACTATGGTAAACATAAATTATGAAAAAAGCCAAATAGAGGGAAAAATCATAAAATATCTAAAACGTTACCCAATATTTGTGTTTATTAGATGTTCATCAACAAATTAATACCTAAAATTAATTATTTTTCACATTTGGAACCACTATCCTTTAAAATTGGCATGTTTTTTATATATTGTTTTGGGTATTTACAAAATTGTTACCCCTCTAACTTATAAACGGAGTCCTTTAACACCAAACTTATACCTACATATAAATACACTTGTCTGACCCAAATTATAATAATGCCACTAAAAAATATATTTTCCAAGTTATAGTGGTCATGGAAATACAAAAATATCAAACTATGAAAGCTTAGGGTGTATTCTAAATATGGATATACAAGAAAGAGTTAAAGGTCTTAACCAAGTTCATTTTAGTTTTTTATTCTTCATTATTATTCAAATATTCTATAACCACATAAAAATAAAGTAATTGGTATCATGGTTATATTTAAATTTTGTTATATTTATGTAAACTTATTTAGCTACCCAGGATTAACATACATGGATATTACATCATTTTAGATGAATATTTTGCAGATTACAAAAATATATTCATGATGGCCATAATTGTTTAGTGTATTTATAAAATTGGAAAAAATCTTCTAACTTTCTTAAATATATTAAATGCTTCCCTCTAATATCTTACCTTTTTATTACTTCTACATAAAACCTTTATTCATAACATTTGAAAAAAATAAGAAAGGGGTGATCTCAGATGTTCAGTAAGGGTAAACAAAGGGGATACATAATCATAACATGATCATAAGGGTAGGTGAACATGATAAAGACATTAGAAGATAATTACCTACATATCAAAGATCATATAAATTTGTCATGGGATAAATATTGGTAGTTCATAATAAATGAATCCTAAGTGAATGAAGAGAATAATCCATGAGATTATAACATAGGAATAAGACATAGAATTTTTTGCGGACATATAAGCATATGAAATTATTTCTATAGTAGTCAAGGAATCAATACCAATTCCATCTTAGTAAAATGGGTTCAATCCACACACAATCTTGGTAGTCAAGGTTTAATCCCATGATAATCTTATATTCAAGGTTCACTCACAAGACCATATTATTGGAAAAAGTCATTTACTAGACCGAGTTCAATCCCTATTGCCATCTTTGTCTGTATCATGAGATATAAAAATTTACCCAATGCATTAGAGGGAGATTCAGGTCCCACCCATATCATAATGAAATCATACATACGTGTGTCATGATATTATAAGAAATCATATCATAACACATGAAATGAAATGGGTATCATAAACATGTAAACATATCTTAACCTGTGGATAAGAAACATGTTTCACAATCATTTCACCAAAGTATAACCCATGGATAGAAGAAGGTTTCACAAACATATAACCCATGAAATATAAACAAGTTTCATAAACATTATTCATTCAAAACATATACCTTTCAGAGAAATAATATAAATGGATGCTTTAAAAAATTTCCCTAGAAAGTCATTAGTAACACCAATAATGTGATATGAAATGAGAAATAGTTTTGAAATATATTTTAAAAATATTTCGTATGGAAAATTTCATTTATTCATTGAATTTTTTTTGAAACATAAATCATTTTTAAGACCATTTTTCTTGAAAATAACATTGAAAACATTTAAAAAAGCTTGCATTTTTTTGAAAAACCTTTTCAATGAAACCTTATAAAGGTTGCTTGAAATTAAATTAGGACATTATAATTTGAAAACATATAAATTATGTTTGAATTATTTTAAATAATTTTTCTTTGAAAATATAATGAAAAATAATAAAAAATCTTTCATATAATTTAAATCATTTTCTTTGAAAATAACATTTTTAATATATTTGAATGGGGCAAATAAAATCATTTAAAACACTTTTTAAACATTAATTTTTTTTATAAGGCCATTTTTAAATAAAAAAATTGAATATGACAAAAAATTCTTTTAAAAATATAACATTGTAAACATACAAAGGAATAATCAAAGAAATGATGGTCGTGGTGGTGGGTAAGTCAATATATACCAAACATTCCTTTTAGACCTTAAAAGTTAAGAAAAGTGCATTGATCATAAAAAAACAATAATATTAATTTTAAAGCCATTTTTTAAAAAGGTTATAAATTTGTAAAAATTTCATTTAAAAATAATAGGATAATACTAAACATTTTTTAAAACATTTTTATAAAACATGATTTTGAAAGAACATATATTTCTTATTGATAGAAGAAATTAAGCTGGATTTTAATAAAAAAAGTTCTTAATAATATTATCTACCAAAGAGAGGAAAAATGGTAAAATTGCACATATATAATGTGAAGAAATTTTAGGGTATGAAAATTCATGAGATTTCTTGAGAGACGAGTCATAAGATTTCATCAATGGAAGCATAATCATACATAATCTCGATAAATCATGAGATTATAACAATAATCCATTTCCACTTTGGTAACATTGAATCAAAATAAAATAGAAAGACTAAAATCATATGAAGTATAAAATTTCATGAAAATAAGTATATTCAGGACAAAAAATTTAAAATTTAGTATATACACCTCATAGAAAAGTATATGTGCATAACATGGTATGTGTCTCAAATATGGAAAATTGAGGCATAATTTCTTTAGAAATTTGTTATCTTTTGAAACATAAACACCATGAATCAAATATCATAAAATAAATATGTAAATAACCATATAATTAATTATAATAATCATATAATAAATTTATTTATAGTATATAAACCATACAAAATAAATAATTTATGAACAAGTAATGTATCTCACAGATGTAATAAGTGAGATAAGAAAACCCCTAACTTAAGTGTTGAATTTATTCATACAAGTTAAGACCTCATATATGATAAATATAAGTTTATTATAGATAAAACACATAAAAATATTATTATATATAATACCATATATGTATCTATATTACTCACTTATTAACAATTCTAGGTTAATGATATGATTTGGGTAATATACGCTTTGTTTTTTAGAAATGTTTTAACTTAATATTCTTGATCCTCTAACGTAGATCAGGATTTACTTATATAAAAAATTCAAAACATGATATGAATATAAAATAGATTAAATATATAAATATTTATTATAATATATAAATGATTTAAATATGAAATGGAATACACCATTCATGGAGATGGTAGGTCGTACATATGTATGAATGTTGTTTCTGTTAAATTATCATTTTAAAAGAAAGTAAGTAAATGAAATATATATATGTATATATTATAATTATATTATAATTATTATTTCATATATATCATATCATTTTACTAAATCAATCCTTAATACATTCAATTTAAAGTGTGAATGAATCACATCGCTTTGAAGAGGCAGTATTTCACACGTCCAAAAATGAAGTTATTGTTTTTATATAAAATTGAAATCACAAAGGTATGTTTTATATAAAAATATCAATAAATAACTCATAAATATAATATATATGATATAATAATATAGTGTCCATTATAATTCCCAACCATTATAGGTGATAAAGATAAAGTGAACAACATAGTTTCGTGAGGCGGTTGTACGTCGTACACAAGAATAGTAAGTTTGTTACCCATTAGATGGAAGTGTGTGTATGTGTAGGTATATAACTTATAATGAAAAAATATTAGTATATTTAGTATATAGAGGTTATTATATAATAATGTAATAATAATAGTTTAGGACTTGGATAATAAAATTAGAACAAATGGGCTTGAGGAAGGATGATACCTCTTATTTGGGTAATTCCTCTCAGTTTGCACCAAAATTTTTCCTTGGTCGGATTTATAAAAAAATGAGGATTATAAGATAAATAAAGAGATTTTGGGACATTATTTGAGAATATTTTGGGTGAGATAAATGGATATATAGGTGTGAATAAGTGGGATGGATGAGTTCCTTTTTATAGTGGAGGTGTAGTGACATTCTCGTAAATTTTTGGAAGGGGAATTCCACCCACATTTTTAATATGAAGAGTGGACAATTTAATGGCCCAAATTATAGAAACGCAAGGATAGGGTTGGAATATCACCATAAAATGTCTTTTTTAAAAGATTCTAGGTCATTTTGGTCTTTATGATTGAGGTTTAGACCTTCGATAAGCTAATTGTTTCTCTTAATCATTTTTATTAATTTTAATAACTTTTACTAATATTTTTTTGTCAAAAACTACCTTGAAATTATTATAGATTAAAACTTATTCCAGTATAAATATAGAATCCATTTTTAAAAATTACAATAACATTATTATAAGAAATTAATTTAAATTTAATTCCATAGATGATATCACAACGAAGGGTTTTAAAGTAAAAATGTTCAAAAGATTGAATTATTTCTATATCCAATTTCATTGTGAAATTGATTGAAATGAACTAAATTGGATTAACTTATATAAAATTTTTATAATTAAACTAAAAATAAAAACTCAAATATAATTTAATTACATAAAAAATTAAATGAAAAATCAGTTCTAAATTAAAATTCAGTGTTTTTCACTATTCATCAAAAAATGAAACTTCTTTGAAAAATATCAAAAAACTAATAAAAAGTAAATTTTCATATTCATATTACAGAAATAAAGTTTATTTTTTCAAATAATTTTTTTAAAAGTTATAATAACAAAATTTCAAATGGATTCTCAATTAAAAGGCGGTAAAATTACCTTTTTAGAAAAATATAATTATTTTTTCATAAAATGAGATTTATTATTATCTTATGCCTATAAAATATATTGGATGAGTATAAAAAGTATTAATTGCATATATTATATTTATATTTTATTTAAAACATTTATTAATAGTTTGTTAAATTTATTGCGAAAAAATTTTGTTTGTAAATAGAACAATAGTTTTCTTTGAAAAGTTATCACTTTTTTTTTAAAATAGTTCTTACATTAACTTATACAAATATATAATGAGGGAATTTATTTTAAATTCATGTTTTAATAATATGTTCACAGCTATTTAATCTTATTCAAAACTTCTATTCCAACGGGTTGTTTGTAGCTGCAATAATGTTTTAAAAAATATTAATAATGTTTTATAGTTCGATAAAAATCAAACATACTTGTAATAAAAGCTATCAAAGGGACTTAGTATTTTGTGTAATAAAATAAAAACATAGTGTTTTATATACTACAAGCTAATCTATGTGTTTCGTGTAGCCCAATCTTGACTTGATTTTGTGTATAACACAAGCCACACATAGAGATTTATATAAAACAAGTTACATTCAGTGTTGTATGAAATGAAAAATATCAAAAAGATTAAATTAATTACAAAAAAATTAAAAAAAAATTGGGGTGTTACAAAGTCAATATCTACCTTCTTTCTATCTAATTGAAAATGGAAAGGTCACTCATGTGTACGTGTAAACTATCGCCTACATGAAGTAATGTAATTTATTTTCTATCACCTAATCACATAGATGGTTATAATAATATATCTAATTAATAAAAATTATATTTTTGATATAATTATAATAATTTAAAGATAAATCATTGTCTACCTTCCTTCCCTCCAATTCACTTGAAAAATGAAAACATTTTACGTATGTACATGCATACTACCACCTCCCTAGATAAGATTTTTTATTTTCATCACAACCATTATTGGATGGTTCTAAAATATATTTAATGAATATATAAAATTTTAAGAAAAAATATCTAGCATGAACATGGTTATGAAATGATGACACAAAAAATGGGGATCATTATAAAGTAATTTTTTGATATCTATAAATTACATTAAATAATCTCATCATGGGTCTTACTCTCTCAAACCCTACCGATAATTACATCTAATGAGCATGAGGATGAATAAATAATTAAAACAAAATTATTTAAATATATTAAATAATTTTTGAATTATGATATTTTATTGAAATAATTTGGTTCAATATCCCTATTATAAAATTTTCATAAAATAGTCTAAATTACTAATATCTGATAAAGAAAATAAACATTAAATATATAATGAATGTATAATTAATGAGTATAATTAAATATAAGAAAGGTTAATAGAAATTAATAATGTTATTAAATAGTTTATTAATATGGTTATGTTTATTATATAATAGGTTAATTCACTTCCATGGAAGTCGAGAGATAAGTTAATGGTTTCTCACCTTAATTCTCTTTCATTGAGACATATTCCATGTTAACCAATTAATTTAATTTTTGTGGTGTATACATATTTCCATATAGATGTTTTTATATTAATTTCAATTTAGTTAAATTAATTTATAAATCCATCTTGAGTTTTATCTTTCACGATATTTCAATTGAAAATATACCCATATTGTAAGGATTTCATATCAATTCACCTTACTTTAAGCATGATTTCACATTTTGAACCTATTATTCTTAGACATGATGTATTTAATATCCTATTTTATTATTCCATTACAAATAAAATTTAATAATGTGATTTAAAAGTCTATTTAACAATCCCCCTTTCATATTAATTTAATTCATATAATACACAAGTTGTATGGCATTTTTTAACTAAAATTTGTTTTATTCAGTAATAAGGTTTCATCTTAAACTCCCTATATTACTTAATTTTCTATTTTATATGATATTACCTATTATATATCTTTGGAAGGTGAATTTTTTAATTCAAATCTTATTTATTGATTAGTTTATTTCCCATAAATTTTATAATGTTGTTAAAAATAATTCTCATCAATTGTAATGACCCTTTCTCCTTCATAGTGATATTCAATATTTTCATAAATTTTTTAGTTTCATATTTTGAAACCCAATTTTTTTTATCTCAAGTAACCATCATATTTATATATGTCTATTTTCAATATGATTCTTTATTATTCTTTTTTATGATTATGTTTCCAAAGGTGAAAATATTTTTCCTTTCCCAATCATAAATTGTTTCTTCCACTCCAAATTTCCCCAATATATATTTTTTCAAGGATCTGTTTTTTAGATTTATATCAAAATAGTGTTTTCAAAATGTTTTTTCGTGTCTCCTTCTTAGAAATAAATTTTGTAAGTAACTCGAAACTTCATATTTTTATAATAATGTTAGATATATTTTATAAAATCTATTCTCTGGATTTTCTTCCCTTTTAATATTTATCTCCACAATATCTATATCATTTGGATTAATGATTCCTTAATATCCCTATAAATTACCTTTCCAAATTATTCTTTTGGCTGAATGAATTTTGGGGATCTACTAATTTAACTGTTGATTTCATTTTATGTGATAACATTAGAAAATGTTATGAAACCCGTTTTAATTCCTTCGATTCTTCATGAAATGATATATGCTTGTTTTATGTAGAGAAAATTCTTATATTTTATCATTATGATATGGGTTAGGTATTATATATACTTATAATTCATTGGTAATGTTTGTATCTCATGAGCTCTAGTGGATATGTGAGAGGTTATCCAAAACCCAAGGGTATTGGGTGGTAATCCCAAGCCCAAGGGTAAAAAGGTGTTAAGATCAGGCCTAATAAGGGTGCACAGATGACGGGCCAAATGCTAATAAGGTAAATTGGTGGTTTTTTAAAACTTATTAATGTTAAATGTGGATAGGTTTTCATTTGAAAAATTTTATATGTTATTATTACCTTTGTTTATGTTAATGCTAAATTTCATTATTATATACCTATGTTATACTACACAAAACATGATTAGTGTTTCATGTTTCCAAAAAACATATTCCAAAATATATATTTTATCATTTGATATTACATGAACATATATTATAAGGAAAAATATTATTGTTTTATGTTATTTTTAATTAGATATTTCTCCCATTTTCACGTTTTTCATATGAAAATGATATAACCTTTTTGATGAATCTTTGATTAGTGTTTACCTTACTAATCTTTTGAGATCACCCCTTTTTTATGTTTTCCATTCCCAAGGTTATTAAGATCAATATAACAATGAATATTTGTATAAGTAGATCTAGTATGGTTTTATTATGGAGAAATGAACCAAAGTGCTGTAAAATATATTCTTTATGTAACTAATATCTAAAGACACCAATCATAAATGTTATCAGGATTATGTGAGATTATTTTCAGATATAACATCAATGTGAAATATATAAAACTTTATCTTGGGTCATCCCACCTAGTATCAAATATGGTTTATGAAGAATGTATTTCTAGCATGAAACCTGGAAGTATAGGTCTGGAGCACCTATGTTGGTATAAATTTTGGGTTTAGTTATTCATGGGGATTAGTGTAGTCATTTTTTGGTTTATAACTATATAACATTAGCGAAAGTGTAATGGAGTATGTTAAATGTAGGAAAACATCATAAAAGTTTAGTAAGATATAGAGTGTGTAGTTTCATAGGAATAAAATCTCTACATGGATACAAACATGTGGATACAATCTTTATTATAGATTCAGCTTAGGTAAATAACAGGTAAAATTTCTATTTGGGTATTAACTCGATCATCACTCAGTGAATGAAAAAGAGGCCTAATTATACACCTAGTTTGAAACTATTTGAAGAAATTAATTTTTCAATTCACATTATTTATATGAATTATTATGATGGATTTGAATATATTCAGGTTATAAAACCAAATAGAAAATTATTATGGATAACTTGAAATAAAATCTAGAGATTAATGAGTTAAGGTTTATATAAATTGAAATTTTCTTTTATGGATTAAAGAGAAGTTAAATTTTTATAGTATACATTTCAATTATTCTTCACTTTACAATATTTTAATGAAGTTCATAATAATTTTGGGATAGTTATTTTTGGTATTAGGTAATTAAGTACAAGAAAACCTATCATAAAAATCAATATTAAACTTAAAGTACCATAGGCTAAGAAAATATTTTCTTGAGAAAAGATATATTAGTATCAATATATATTATTAAAAAATTGTTTATTTTGTTCGAATGTTATCATGGTAACCATTTTTGTTTCAATTTTTAGGTCAAAAAAGGATGTTCCAAATAAATTTTTGAAATATATATCTCAAGAAACTCCAAGGACCTATAAAATCTAAAGATTAATATTTATAAAAAATGGTTAAAATATCAATGTAATCCTATTGAAAAATAAAATATGAGTTTTTTTATTCTTTCCTAAGACCGTGAGATTAATATCTTAAGTTTTTTCTATCATATTAATAACCTTAGTTATTTCACTAGTGAATAATAATTAAAATTACAAAGACTAAATTTATTAATGTTGGGAGGGAATGTAACACACCCAATGTTCAAATACCAATTTTTCATTAAATAAATACTATGTTTAATAACATTCTTCCCAAGAAACACCAAAATAAAACAAACCATAATATATTTTATTAAGATAAAATTATAATTAGTAACAATAATTGTCATAATTTAGTCATTAAGTTGGTGGTTATAAATAGTAAAAAATTAATTATGAAATATATTTATTAATAAAATAAATCTCTTTTTAATAATAACTAATAAATAAATATCAATTACTGTAGATAAATAACTAATAATATTATTTTATTTTTAAAATTTATTTTTTATGTGCTGGAATTTTTATTCCAAGAAACAAAATATATTATGTTAAAATGATGATAAAATATATTTTATATATGAATAATATGGTAACACTAATTTAATTAGTATTTTATTTGAAATAATAATGAGATTAATTATTATTTCAAAAGTCATTTTCCCAAAAAATAGTTTTCTATTTTTTTTCTAATTTATATGCTAAAGTACTATATTATATATTTTTTTTCTCAAAAAAATAAATTAATTCTATGATTCAACATAATAATATTATATTATGATTTCTTTTTTTATTTTTCTAAAAAATATGTTTTTAAGTGAATAATATAAAATATTTTCTTTACAAAGACGTTGATTTTTATGAAAAAAACTACTATATAATCATGAAAAAAAATTTATAAAACATTTTTAATAACAAAAAAATAGTTGAATAAGTAAATGTATACATTTATTATAATTAAACTAGAATCCTATATTTTACATTTTGGAACCTAAGTAATAGTTTTTCTAAAACTATTTTAATCTATTATACATTTATTATTTTAAAACTAATTTTTATAACTCTTTGTAATTTAATATTATAAAATGGTTTTAATATTTTGAGTCAAAATTTAAAAAGCATATAATAACGGTGATTTTTATTTTTATTCTTGCAAATAAGTTATCAAGGTAAAAAATAAATTATCATGGTAAAATTAAATTAGGTTAAAACTAAAAAAATCGGAAAAAGTATAATATGTATAGAACATTATCTATTACATTTGAGGATGATAGTTTTATCAAATAATTATTAAACCCTCTCCATTGTTTTTCACATTTAGATCAACTTTATTTTGAAATTTACACGTGTTTAACATAATGTTTTTGGTAGTTAAAAAAGTGTCACCCATATCACTTATAAATGGATTCCTTCACCACCCTATATATCCAAACATATAGAGCCTCTAGGGTCTATTTTTTTAGAAATAACATTACCAAATATTTTTCAAAAGTTCGAGATAACATGGATTCACCCAAACTAAGAAGGATTAAGGTGTGAGAAAAAGGAGGATATCAAAAGAAGAGGTGAAGGTATTAACCAAGTTATTTTCATTTTATTTATTCTTTCACCTCATCCAAATAATTAATAACCAAATAAACATAATGTAATTAATATAATTATTATATTTAAATGTTATTATTTTCTGTAACAACCACTATCTTCCTCCTTTTGATTGAATTTAAAATAAAGGCGTCACACATGCATATGTAAAAACTATCACTCTATAAAATGATGTGTTTAATTATTCATCACCACATCACATAAATGGTTATAATGAAGTATTTAATGAATAAATATTATATTATGAAATAATTATGGTTATTAAATGATAAGTAATGATAATCTTTTCTTCCCTTCTATTCACTAGAAAAACAAAACATTATTCGTTCGTACGTGTGGGCTACCAATTCAATGTATGACATGTTTCATTTTCATCATCGACATCCATGGATGGATATAAAAAATATTTGATGAATATATATGATATTAAAGTGAAATATATATCATGAATATTTTTCTTAAATTATTACACAAAACAATTATGGAAATGTAATATTTTGATATCGGTAAATTACCCGAAACAAGCAAGTCATGGGTCTCATTCTCTCACACCATGCCCATAGTTTTTTCTAAATGATCTTGTGGATATATAAATCATTGAAAATATTGAAAACATTTAAAATTATGTTAATGTTGAACATATTTTCAAACAATGGGGTTTGAAATCACTATTATAAAAAATTCATCGTACAATTGAAATTACTTATATGATATAATTAATATAAAAATTAGCTAGCTAACACATTTATAATGAATGTATAATTAATGATTATAATTAAATAAAATAAAATGTAAGAGTTAAGCATAAGGATCTGTAATAGGTTTTTATTATGGTTATTTTTGTTATATATGTGGTTAAAGTACTTTCATAGAAGCCAGGATGTCACATAACAGTTTCTCCTATCAATTTTATTTATTTGAGATATACGTCATATTCAAAAAAAAATTATTTATTATGGTTTATATATATTTAAATATGGGGTTTATCATGATTTGGATTAAAATAAATGTATTTAAAAATTCATTACATATCTTATCTTTCGTGGGTTTTAGATTTAAAGGGAACAAAAGTTGTATGGGGTTTTGTCTCAATTCCCCTTCATTGAGGCATGATTTCAAATTTTACACATATTACTCTTTAAAAAAATGTAATTACTAGACAATTTAATTATTTCATCCTAAATCAAATTTAATCATGTTATTTAAATTTCCATTTCACATTATCTATTTTATTATTTTTTAATTCATACACTACCCGAATTGAACAATATTTTTGTTACTATACTACCTTTTAATTAATTATATGGTGTCTTCTTGAACTCAATTCTTATAAGTTCACTAGATTATTTCATTTCTGATTTCATATGATATTAATTCTTCTATATTTATTGATAATGTGTAATTTTTAATTCAAATATTCTTCCTTAATAAATTTCTTTCTCATAAAATTATAATCTCTTAATAATAATCCTATACCTCTTTAACGACCCTTTATTCTCTAAGCCTACATTATTTTATTTCAATTTTTTTCATTTATTATTCTGAAACATTAATATTTTTACTCTCATGTGACCTTTATATTTATCTTTACCTCTTTTTCAATAAAGGAATTTTTAAAAATTATTGAAAAATATTTTCTGTTCTTGGACATAAATGTATTAATAAAATCTAAATTTTATTTAAAAATAAATTATGCATTTTCAAGGATAAATTATTGATATCATTTCCAAAACATTTCATTTTTTTTTCATCTCATCTTCTCGAAATATACTTTTTAAATGGACTAGTAATTATTTCTTTTTATGATAATGTTATAAATATTTTACAAAATATTTTTTCATGATTTAATTTACATTTTCCTATTTATCTCTAAAAATATATCTCATCTAGAGTAATATTTCATAATTCAACCTCTAAATTTCCATTTAAAATACTAGTTTTGGGTGATTGGATTTTGGGTATCAACTGGTCAAACTCTTGAGTTCATTTCATTTGATACCATTTGAAAATGTTCTACAAGACATTTTATTTCTATTAGTACTTCATGGTATGATATATGATTGATTTTGTCCAGTGGGAATATATATAATATATTTTTATGATATTTTTATGTTCCAATATAACCCTCTAATGAAATGATAAATTTTATATCTCATGGTCTCAAAAGGGTAAATGAGAGATTATCCCAAACCCAATGGTACAGAAGTGATAAGCCCAAGACCAAGGGAAAAAAGGTGGTAAGAACGAGACCAAAATTTTTACATTGTTCATAATAAAAATTACAATAAGGTACATGGGTAGATATCCCAGTACTACTGCTTTTATACGTGGATCATCTCAAATTTCAACATGTCCATAATGTTATGATTACCTATGCTTCTTATTATCCCAAATTTATATATTATATTCTTATGTTACGGTCCATGGAATATAATTATTATATCACATTTCTTTACACTTATGCTATGGTATATCTTTTATTTTTTTATATTATATGTCATTTTATTATATGGAAGACTCTTAATATTCCATTTTCATTTTAATAAGATATTTATATCATTATCATGTTTCTTATATGATTATGAGAAACCCCTTTTAATAACTGATTGTTAAGTTTTCCCCTTACTAAGAATTTAGTCTCAACCCTTACTTATGTTTTCCATTCCCATGGTTCTAAATATGATTATAAACTTAGATATGTCCATAATGGGTTCTAATACTGTGATATTATGGAAAAATGATTGAATGTTTTTTAAAATATATTATTTATTAAACTAATCTCTATAGACACTAAACCTATTAGTTCTTCAGATTGTGTGAGATTATTATGAAATGTATTATTGAAGTGAAATATATATAAGTTTAGATTAGTACATATCACTTGGTATAAAATCTTGTTTGTAAAAAATATTTTTTTGCACGAGACATGGGACAACAGGTTCGGGGCGGCTCAATATGAGGTTGATCAGTTTTTTTCATCAGAATATGTCGACATAAATTGTTAGTGAATATGGGGAATTGACCATGTATGGTAATATTCATCTGTTTTATAAGGTTATAGCCTAAAAAATTACATAATATACTATCTTTATTCTATAATTTACTTTATTTTATTACCAAATATCTTTTAGGTTTAGTGTTTTAGATAATTAGGTCTTAAATATTACGCAATAAACCCAAATATTATAAAGTGAACACTTTTACAAAGTATTAAATTTCCCTAAAATATTTTTTTTTAAATTGAAACATGTTTTATTTTTTTGATAAATATTTATGACTCTAAAACTGAATTTTATTTGTATTTACTCATCCATAGAACCTTTGAAAAATATTTAATAACATGGGATGATCATAAAAATCATAGTAAGGGTTATAAAAGTAAGAAATACATGAGTCCAGTGAAAAACATGAAATCACATAAAATGTTTATCTTTATAAAAAAATTATATAATATTAAGAAATCAATCATAACCACATTAAAATCACTAACTTTTTACTCAACTAAATCATTTAAAACTCATAACATAAAAATAAAAACAATATTAGTTAACTTTGAGCCTTATATTCATTTCCTATATTAAACTCATTTAAGAAATAACTAGATCCCAATAATATCTATAGGATAAAAAATCCCATTTATCTCCACAATTATTTCATTTGAATACATGTAATTTTATCCAATGTATTGTAGAGTTATATCGAGACCACATATCATATAAGTTGTATTTGGCTCACTAGTTGTATAAGACGTATCAAGCTCACCCATTGTATAAGAACTATTTGATTCAAACATAATAATATCTAATAATAAAGTACCATATCATGAATAAAACATTTTATAATTCCATCATTTCATTATAAAAATTATGAAAAGGTCCTTAGAACCCATATACAAAAAATTTTCAGATATCAAAATACGATCTCATTTTAAAAACTAATTTTAAAAACTAAAATACCTTTAATAAATTGGAGAATGTTTTTTATTTGAATAATAAATGGAATATTTTAAAGGAATATAAACATCAAATAATATTTATAGTGGTATGAAAATTTGACGACATCATCAACGTTAAAATAAAGCATTTATTTTTTTTCTTTTTACAAAGAAAGTAAAACTGTTCTATATAAAATATGTAAAAATGATTCATTTTCAAAAATTTTGAAAGAAAATAAAAAGAGACTTAAAAGGTTCTTAATAATTAATCTATTTTTATATAAATAAATCTATAAAATAATTTTAATAATATGGACATGGAATAATAATATTTTGAAAATAAAAAACATTTAAAAAAATGTTTAACGTTTAAGTATCCCTTACACTGAGTTTGAATCATCGTGTAAGTTATTTATCATCCTTGACAATACAATTACGTTAATTATTTAATTTATTATAAAATCTAGTTTATTATTCCTTTTATTATATTTAATACCATTTTATATTCAATTACAAAATAAATTAAGTTCATGTTGGAGGTTTTGATGATATTCGACTCATATTTCCAAAATTACTTTGGTAGGTTGATTATGATCAAAAAACATTATTCCATAATATAAGGAATAATAATAACAAATTAATAATAATATTTATACCTCAATTATAATCATAAAACCAACCCTAAAATATGGTTATGAAATATGAATTATGTCATAATCATGGGGATGCTAAGCCGTATGTACGCATGAGTAAAATTTTATTTTTTCAAATAGAATGATGGAAATAAGGTAAATATAATTTTCACTTTATATAATTATTATTATATTATAAATATCATATTATATCTTTAAATATATATATATATATATATATTTATCATGTGATGATGTGAGGAAAAATGAATCAAATCGCTTTGTGAAGGTGGCAATCCACACGTACACTTGATTGATGTTATAATTATTATATGCATTTAAAGTAAATAAAATAGATGATTAATTATATTTAATGAATTTTAATTATTTCATTAAAATAATATACATACATCAAATCTATCATTATAACCATTCATTATTGGTGGTTATTGAAATGAAATTAAATCAGTTCATGAGGTGATAATCCGACGCACACACGAATGATAGTTTTATTCCCCATTTGATGGAAAAGGAGACGTATATATGTTATTAAAATAATATAAAAACATATTATCATATGAGATATAATGTGTTTATTATTTAAGCATTTTTTAATAATATTTTAATGTGGTATAACAATAAATAAAATGAAAATGATTGGTTAAGAACTATACCTCTTATTAAAAAAACCTTTATGTTTATACCAAAAGCCATTCTAGTTTTGTTTTATGATCACACCAAGGATTATAGGATGTGTTTAAATATTTAAGTAACTTATTTTAGTAGGTATTTAATTAACTAAAAGGATCTGTAATTGTATAGAGTGGAGGATATAAGGGTCCTTTTTTGATTGGGAGAGAGGGCACACTTGAAACTTTTAAAACAATTATAATATATTAATGTATTTATAATAAAAAATGGCTCTAAAATGAACCATATATGAATAATATATGATATAGGGTAAAATTATTGAAATAAAATATAATTTATACATGTTTTAAGGTCATTATAACCCTTATCTCGTAAGTTTAACCCCCAATAAACCCGTTTTGACCTTGACTATGGTAATAAGTATTAACTATTTTTTACTATTAATTATGACCAAATTTTAAGTTGAATTTATTACCTAATATTAATAATTATGATTATAAATATGGAATACATTTTATAAAATTCAATTAATATATTTTTCAGAATTTAATTTAAAATTAAACCTGAAAAATGCAATAGAAAACGGGTTTTTAAAAAAAACAATTTTTAAGTATAAAGATGTTTTTTACCAAATTAAATTCTAATTTTGATTAAAATAACATTAAGTGGATTTTTAATAATTTAAATTATTTTTTTTCTTTTGAACCATTTAAAAAATGTATCTTTGAAAATTATGGAAAAAAATGAAAAGTGTTATTAAAAATTAGTATTTTTCACTATTCATTAATAAAATAAAACTTTTCAAAAAAAAATATCAAAAACAAATCTAAGAAAATTTTGAAAAGATAAATTAAAAAATTAATTTCATTTTTTAAAATTTAAAATTATTTTAATTTTAATTCATTTTTTCTTAATAAATCATATATTTCATGAAAACTAAATTTCGTAAGAAATAAAGCCACTTACTTTTTACTAAAAAAATAACTTATATTATTACATTAAATATAACTCTATAAAATATAATTAATGAATATTAATAATACTTAAAAAATTATTTATCATAGAACTTCCTTGGAGATTACACTCTTCTCCACTTTTAGGAATTGTGTCCTTTAAATTTTATTCATTACTTAAATAATTGGGGATATGTTCCCTGTATAGAATTTTTTTGATTCCTATGTTTCTTATTAAATTGTCTAGTTTTCCTAGAAAAACCATAGCCTAGTTAATAAACTTATTCCATAACAAATACTCTCTATAGTCAAGAATATGAATAAGATATTCATCATAATATAGTGTTTCTTCCAACTGAAATACTTTATGACTCAAAACATAAGATGCATTTGGAATATATTTTCTTAATAATGAAATAAGAAATAAATCATGTACCTGAGAGAAAATCAGAGGAAATTCCACTTAGTAAGAAGATAATGAAACTTTATTTGGCGTTTTATATGGTCTAATGAATCATGAACTTACCATTACATTTTTACAAAAAAAAATGTTTAACAATTTTCAATGTAGACACATTAAGAAAAAAATAATCACATATATTTAGGAAATATTTTTTTCATTCAGTTATTGGTATAAATATTCTTCCTACTTTGAACCATCCTTATATATTATTGAATCATCTTTACCTTCTCAAACATTTCTTATTCTAACTCTGGTCTCAATGTCATCATTTTACCTACTTCACCCAAACATTATGGAATCTGACACTTTTTTCTACATAATGCCTCAAAAGGGGATTTTTGTATACTAGAATGAAAAATATTATTATAATAAAAATCATCTATATAAATAAGTTGATACCAATATCCCTAATAATCCAATAAATATGAAAAAATTATTTCTTCTAATATCTATGTTGTTAAATTAGTATTTCTATTAGATTGAGTATGGAAAGATAAAATTAGATTTAGTAAATTACCCAAATACTTTAGAAGGACTTTTTAAAAATTATATGTGAACCTGGGATCATAGTCATATATTATATAGAGAGGAAATACATGTAACCATATTATCATTTTGATATATAATTAGGAAATATCATCTAAATAAATTGTATATCAAATTGGAAGGATTTGAATATTTAGTTAGTTGTTTGATAATACAAAAAATACATTATTACATTAAGATGATTTTTTCAATCCTGCCATTAAATCCATTGATATATTTTCCCATTTCCACACTAACATAAGAAAATACTGAAGTATCCCCTTTAGTAATTTTCATTCTTCTTAAAGTTATTGGAAATTAAATAATTTCTTGTTAAATTGAACAATATCTCTCTTCCTTGCATCTTACCTATAATATTTTTTAAGGTATCTTTACAACTTAGTCCTTCCAGGATGAACAAAAATTTGGGAACTATGAGTTTCAATCAATAATTATCTATTCAAATGGGAATCAAAAGGCACATATAATCTCTTTCCAAATATTATAATGACTTATTCATCAACATTAAACTCTAGAAACATTACATTCTTAACTTATTATACCATTTACTATAAAACATGATCCATATTTTATGATGGAAGAATAATTTTTGACAATGATTATTTTACTAATACCAAAAACAAAATAGGAGAAGTTCCCTCTTGATAATTTTATATACAAAAATTGATCAAATAATTAAACAAGTTGTTATGTTCAAAATTTAATATAGTTTATATTGTGTTATTATTCTTACTCTTAGAATTGGTAACATGATTTTCTTTTCTAGTATGATAAAGAATCATGAAGTTATAATCCAGAATTAGTATAATCCATTATCTTTTCCTCATGTTAAACTATTTATAAGTGAACATATACTTTTATATTTTATGATAAATATATATTTTAGACTTTAATTTATATAAATGATTCCACCATATTTTTAAATAAACAACCACAACATCTAATTCATTATTATGTGTAGATAATTTAACTCATGAATTTTTTGTTTTTGTGAATCATAAGAAATTAAATGATAATTATGTATCAGAACACAACCATGTACCTTTAATAAAGAATATTTAAAAATGAAAAATTCACCATTTCTAAAGGGTAGGAGAAAAACTAGAGGAATCACCATTTTTTTAAGTTCCCAGAAATAATCATCACACTCTTTTATCAATATGAATCTAATTCCTTTTTGAGTTAACTTATCCAGTGGGATATATAACCAAGATAGGTTTTCTAAAAAAGGTGTTAGTAACCCACAAATCTATGAAAAATATGAATATCTATAACATTTTTAAGTTTTATCTAACTTTCAAAAAAAATTATTTTTACACGGTTCAATAGTTATACCATATTTATAAACAATATACAAGAGGATATTTTTGTTAACAAATTTCATCCTTACTAACTTTTCCATAAATATTATTTTATTTTATAGTTTTAAAAACAATCCTTAGGTTTTGTTCATTATCTTAATGAAATTTATAATTTACAAGTATATCATTAATAAAAACAAAAAAACAATTATTTAAATAGTCATGTAATCCTCTATTCATAATATTCATAAATATATATGGTTTATTAGACAAACCAAAGGGAATAACTTCAAACTCATAATGTCTATATATAGTCCTAAATTCCATCTTCAGAATATATCACCCCTTCATCATCAACTGATGGAATCCTAACTTGAGAAAAATATTAAATATAGATTATAATCCATAGAGTATTCACTATCTCATTATATGGCCAAACATCAACCATAGTAGTAAAAATTATTTTCACACATTTTTATTCTTTCAATCTTGATGATTTCCCTCATGAGTAAATAAATTTATACACACACTAGCATAATGTCCAAACTCATTACAATTAAAACATATCATCATTGGATGTCTATTGATTACCCCATTATTGGATTGATTATAACTCTTTTCTTTGTAGTAACAAACCTTGTTACCAAACATAACACACCAGTAACACATTCTAGATCCTATCAAACATTCCATGAAATGGGTTTTACCAAACTTATAAAATATTTTGGGATTACCTATAGATTTATTATTATTTTTGTTTTTCCATTATTTTCTACCTTGATTGATTCTTTCTCTTTTAATCTAGAGGAAAATAAGTGTCAAGAAACTCCATCTCAAATTTCTTAGAAAGATGAATAAGTTTCTCATATATTTTAAATTCGGATGTGGAAAATGATATTTGTAAACTTGGTTTAAATCATGAGTAAAATCTATTAACTTTACTATCAAGGTCCCCAAACAATAATTAATGCATACACGGTCAGTATTTTAAAATTTTATCCATAAATTGATAATTAATCTTCTTATTTCATGAATTATAAGAATTTTATCCCTATATTGAGTCAAATATCATTAGGGAAATAATTTTATAGGAAAATATTCTAAAATTTATTCCATTCCATGAAATCCTTCTTCTCTCTCTTTCACAATCTAATATTCTTAAACAATGACCAATATAGATTAGTTTCACCAACTAATTGATAAATAAAAAGATTTACCTTTTGATGTATTGAAAATATAATGATTTCGAATATATTTTCTATCGCATTGATCCATCTTTTAGTTTTTATAAGATAAAAAGTTATAGTAAAATGTGGAGGGTGTTGTTTTATAAAATTATCAAATATAGACATATTCCTATAATTTCATTCTATTTCCTCTCTTACATAGATGCTATTATCATTTCTAGTCTGCGTTAACTAATCCATCACTATAAAAAAATTCTCAGTTTCAATTTCAACAATTCCAATATACTGATTTGGAAATATATTTTCCTATTTGTTCCTTCCTACTTCATCTTCATTTTTTTATCTTTAAAAACCCATTATTAATTGACATAGAATAGATAAATAAATTTTGTAATATTAAAATGGTATATCATGATATCCATAAATTATAATCACTTTAGGATACTTACTTACATTATCATAACCTCTAACATTATCTTAATTGTTTCTATGATACTAAATTTATTGGCCTAGACATGAACATTACATAATTTAGTGTCTTTAGACTAGTATTATATTTCTTATATTCTAAAATATATTTTAGGATTATAGTTTTAGATAATTATGTCATAAATCTTACATAAAAAACCCAAATAATAAAAAGTTGACACTTATACTTCGTATTAGTATTTCACATAATATAAAACATTTAAAATGAAACATGTATTTTTTTCCATGAAAAATATTCATGACTTTTAACTTTACTTATTAGTTATTTTTACTCATCCTTTGACATTTTGAAATAATTTAAAAATAATTAATGGTTAAAAAAGATCAGTAAGGTAAATAAAGTAAATAAATCCATTATTCCAATGAAAAACATGAAAACCCATAAATCATTTAACTTTATCACAATATTATATTATAATTTAAATTAAATTATAACTACATGAGAAGAAAAGAATATTTTCTCCAATAAAACATTTAAAACACGTAGAAAGAAAATAGAAACCCTTTTAGGGAAAAAAGTCAATAATATTCATAACCCATGTTAAAATTATTTTATAAATAACTAGATCAGTTATATATATAGGTGAAACATCCTCAGTTAACTCCCTCCTTTATTTTCCATCCAATGGCCCGAAGGCCTTCATGTTTTACTGATTTTTGATAATCCACCTTTCAAGGGGTGAGGTGGAACCCTTACAAGGCCCTTAGGCATAAGTATTACATGTCCCATAGGCCTTAGAGGAATTCATTGCTCGTATGCTTAAAACATTACATACAACCCAGACTAACTACTTAGAACTACTCTTCCCCAGCATCTTCATCATGAAATCAGCTCTCCACCTTCACATGGATGTTCGGTAGGTATTCTAATGCATGCATAGGCTTGTACCGATGGAAGGTTCCATACCCTCTCATTATTTCAATCCATTTTAGCTTCTGCTGTGGTGAATACTCCTTTTCTCATCCTCCTTGTAGAGTTTGTTCCTTGTAGATTGTCTGATTTTCATCTGCACTTAAGGTGTCCTGAAGGCCTTGATGTGGACTGAATGGTTTACTGACCTGAAGTCCTGGGTGGCACGAAGCCCTTAAAATACCTGGGGACCAAATCGGTGGCCTGAAGGCCCAAACGAGGGCATATTATCGGCTACTACAATGCCAAACAGTACCTGCTATAGTTCTCACTACAGCACATGCTACAGTACTGCACAGTTCCCACTACAGTACCTGATACAATACTGCTACAGTACCTACTACAATACTATAACAATACTGCTATAGTACCAGGAAATCATGCCTCCACCTGGATTTGATCCTGGGTCGCTTGGATGCACTTACGAAGTCCTTACCAATGCATCAAAAATTTATATCGAGCTCACCTGTCACATAACATGAATTAGTATCACCCATGGTATAAGTTGTATCAGGCTTAATTTTCAACATATATAATGATTAATTGACATATCATGAATAAAATATTTTATTATTTCAATATTTCATTATAAAACCAATGAGAAAAATCTTTTGAACCCATATGAAAAATAAATTTGGATATCTAAATTTCCTTTCATTTTAAAAACCCATTTAAAAAACAAAGAAAGGAGTAAAAGGTATTTTATTTTAATAATACATGAAATATTTTAAATGAGAAAAAAATCAAATAAAGGTTTTTTTGGGATGAAAATACATTAAAACCATATACATTAAAATAGAACTTTCCATTTTTACTTTTGTAATGAAATTCAAAACGTTCTTTTTAAAACATGTAAAAAAGATTCATTTTGAAAACATATTACATAAATTAAAATATCTACTTAAAATTTTCTATATAAATCATTTATGTTCATATAAATATATACATAAAATTGTTTTAAGAATATTTGCAAGGAAAAATTATAGTAAGAAAATAAACTATTAAATCATTTAAAATAAGTTTTTAGGTTAAATTGCCTATTTCCTTCAGTCTGAATCTTCACTTACATTATTTTTCATAATAAATAATATTATTATGTTAATTATTTGAATTATTAAAATCCATTACATGTTTATTATTTTTTTATTTTATTTATTACAATGTTATATTAAATTATATAATCAATTAAGTTCACGTCTAATGTTTTGATGATATTTGGATCATATATCCCAAATGAATTTGGTAGGTTGAATATAGTACAAGTGGTCATTATTATATAACATTAAGAAATATAATAATTAAATAATTATCATTACTATAAATCAATTATAATTTTAGAACCATCCACGATGTGTGGTTATGGAAAATTAATTACGTTACAATCATGGAGACGGTAGGTTGTATGTACGCATGAGTAACATTATTATTTTGTAAATATAATGAAGAAAATAAGGTATGTATAATTTTAAATTTAGAAAATGATAATTATAAAATAAATAATATATTATATATTTAAATACCCTTATATATATATTTCATCCCTGTGATGTGGTAATGAAAAACGAATCACATCGCTTTGTGGGGGTTTCAATCCTTATGTAGGAATGAACAAAATTTTCATTTGTTAATGGATAATAATGTAGAGAAATAGATTATATATTATATTTAAAAATTTCTAATTATTTCATTAATAATATATATATATATATATAATGTAACAATATAACCATTAATGATAGGTGTTGATGGAAAACGAATTACATCGGTTCGCGAGATGGTAGCATGTCATACACATGAGCGACGGTTTCATTTCCCATTTGATGGAAGAAAGATATATATAATTTATTCCATTAACATAAAATATCTCAACATTTATAAGATAATTTCTGTATTTTTATCATGTTTTAATAAGGAACTACTAAAAAATAGTCATTTAACAGCACTGATATTTATCAGTGCTAAAAAAGTGCTGATAAATTTAACCCTTTATCAATGCCTTTTTAGCACAAATAAAGGAATCCTTTAGAACCACTTTTTTAGCACCAATAATGGTTCAAATAATTAAAATAAAATAATTATGTAAATAAAAATGAAAAATGTGTTTATTAAAAAAATGATACAAATTCTAATAATTAAATAATTACTGATAAAAATGATTAAATTGATTATAATTTATAGAAATTAAAAATATTAATAAATTGTACGTATTAAATATATAGATATATTAAAAATAAAAATTAAATAAATTAAAATTAGAAATAAATAAATTGGGAAAATTATTAAAATTTTTATTAATTATATGATTATTGATAATGTTAATAAATAGTTTATATTAAATATATAAATATATACTAATGTATATAAATATGATTTATATAATACAAAATATTATTTATTCTTTACATTAAATATTATTATATTTAGTACATAATGGTTTATAATGAAAAATTAATTTGAATTAAAAATACTGATTAATTACATCAAGTGATGGACATAATTGAATTTCATTTGTTTTTTCAATTTATAACATAGATAAAACATATTATATTGATTTCACATATACATAATTAATTAATTTTTATATACAAATGCAAACACACAATTTTTTTAATTAAATCAATTTATAATATTTATTGTATATATATTTATTTACTATGGTTTAATATTTTCAATATGTATTCATATTTATTTCAATATATATACATTTTTTGAAGGATTTATATTAATCAAACAAATATAAATTTTCAATATATTGAAGTCATTTTAAATTAATCAATGTTACTCATTTTTAACATACATGAACTTAAGATTAAATATTCATTAATAATGTTAAAAATACATTTATAAAAAAATATTTTTAAATATATATATTTATAAATGTATATTTACTGTTTTTATACATTTATAATTATAAATAAATATATAATATTTGTTTAATAAGTATTTATATAATTATAATTAAATAATTTGAAAATTATAATGAATTTATTTAAATAAAGAATATATTTACGATGTTTATATATATATAATTATATATATATATAATGATATAAAAATTATGTTTTAAAAATGAATATATATAATTATAAATAAATAATTATATATGAAAAGAATTATAAAATTATTAGTTTATAAAAATAATTATTATAAGTACTATAATTATATATAATAATTATACCTTATAAATAATTTTTGTTAAAAATATTATATGTATTAATCCGTGTTTTTTTTGTTCTTATAAAGATTCATTTTTTAGTGCTTATTAGCTTAGCGATGATAAAAGGTATATTTATCACTATATTTTGTAAGCAATGATAAAAGTGTCACGATTTATTTTAAGAACCCTAACTATCGCGAACCCATTCGTGATATATCAAGATCTTCCCAAAACAGAAATACTTTTAGTGCACCTCGTTATCAAATCCATGATCGAATCTAGGCCAGAATCATGGATCCGACTATTCTAAGTGTCATATCCATGTCTCGAGCGATTTAACGGTTGAACGCAACCACAAATCGAAGGAAATCTAGGTTTTTTGATATCTATAATTTCCCATGGTTATCCAATGAACCTTTTTATCCCACACCCATGTATCCCATCATGTCTAGTTGCACTATCCCATAATAAAACAACCCACAATTCATTATTTTTTAGATATGTTGAAGTATTTTATTCCCCGATATTATGTGGGTATCCTTGGGAAAACCTTATTCCCGTGCGACTTGAAATATGTTCAAAACCAATGTTGGGTCATATTATTTTGAGGTATATTAGGATCCCAATACCTATATTTCATAAAATCTACCTCTTTTCAATCGACAAAATTTGATAAATTCATCCATATAGTGGTCGGTGTTGTCATTGGTCTGAAATATTACATTGAAAATCACTTTGATGATGAAATATATGATATCATTGGGGTCTTATATTATGTCAGGAAACAATTTTCACTGAGAGGGTTGAGTGAGTTAGAACTGAAACATAGGGTTATCCCCTTCTATTTTCAAAGTAATTCTAGAAGATTTTTCCAAAAAATGGATGATGAAATATCTGACACATGACAACAACTATATAGTGGGGTTTTCAAGAAATTTTTTCCTAAGATAATGAGCAGTGAACTATGGTGTAAAAATAATGGATTTATTTAGTATGACTATGAACTATTTCAGGAGGCTTCATATAGATTTAGGTGTCACTTATTAAATGTAACAATCAAATTATTTTGATGAATCTATAAAACTAGATGAAAAAATATTATATATTTCGGATTTGTTGTATTATTTAATTAACTACTTCTTGAAAAATATTATGTTTTCAGTTTTTATTTTTGAAATATTTTTATTTGAATTTAAATAATATGACTAAAAATATCTAAACATAAAAATCAAGGGGGTTTAAGGTTATATAATCACTGGACAATACTATACAAGAGAAAAATATTTTGAGATAAAATGTAATTGATATTTTGATTTTGGTTGTCGAAATATTGTCAAAAAATAAAAACATAAAAAGAGTCATTTTTAGGAAAAAAATCAGTATCATGGTGATTTAAGAAATAAAACACCGTTTAATTACATAGTATAAAAGAAAAGTACATTATTGAAAAAAATGTATTTTTCTTAATCCTTGAGGATTGATCAAAATCTTTATAAATTTTATATTTTCATTGAAAAATAACATATTTAATGAGTTCTATTATTTAAATTTTAAATAATATTTTAAAGCATTAAATAATAAACCATATTCCAATAGATTTAACTAATTTTGATGAAATAAAATATTAACATTAATTAATTTAAATTTAATAAATATGTTTTAATAGAATCTATTTTTTCTAAATAAAAATTAATTTTCAAGGATAAAATCATTACAACTTTATAATCACAGTCCAAGTCAACTTTATCAGGTTGGATTTAATAATTTAATAAGATACTATGTTCACTGTGTATTCTTAATTCTATTGAATTTTCTATTTTACTGACATTAAAATAAATCTATTTTTATGTCCTTATAGTGGTAATATGATACCCCACACATGTGACCATCTCAATTACATGGCATAAAAATTGTTCATTATAATACATTACCATGTACTTTTATTTTAAGAGTTTTACAGAATTCGGAGAAAAAATTAACTAAAAAACTCTTGTATTTTTACACTAATGGACATTTTTGGTAATAATATATGCAACAACTTGATCTATAATAAGCATTCATTATTATTATTTGGATCAAGATCATCCTGTCAAATTGTTTTTATTATGATCAAGATCCTCATGAATAGATTTTACCCAATCATCATCCTTGTTATCCTCTTATTGTAATTTTGGCTCTACTTGGGAAAATTGAGGTTTTTTAGAATATTACTCTTTTTAGTTTTCACTGAAACTTTCGGATCACCAATGAAATTTTATTCATTAATTTCATCCATTATTGTATTTCTTACAGTTGATATAAATATAACCATCTTTGAAAAGATAAACCACTCATTAATACTTCTTAAAAATAAATTCATTTCTTTCATCACATACCTAATAAAAATTATTTATGTTTTATTTTAATTCATTTTAATATAGTTCATTATTTAACATTTCCTTTTGGTTCAACCCTTAGGAATCTCTGATTATCGTTCATGTAATTCTCACAAATGGGAGGGATTCACCTTTGATAATTAATATCTTATGGGTATTTATTTAGTTATTGTATAAAATGAATATTTAATGATCCCAATTGGATATCTTTACCTTCTCTCAGATGATTCAATGATTCAATCCAATGTATCTTATTTTCTCCTCATCCTCTTTACTCATTAATTAGTGGTTTTGTGAGATCTATTTTCATTTTTTATCATCACTCTTGATTTACTATTGACATATCCTTGTGGTCGAAAATATTTGCACAGAAAAATAATTTTCCATAGAACTAATATATTATTTCATACTTTTGTTTAGTTTATTTTTTATAGTATTACTAGTATAATAATTATTTTATTCTACGTGTATATTCTTTTGTTTGAGTTGGGGTGGTTTGCTCTATGTTTCTCATGATCATGGGGGATTGGACTTTGATCCTACAAATAAGATAATGAAAATAAATAAATGCATTAAGAAATGAAAAAACCATCCAGAAAAGGTAAATTCATGCTAAATTTTTATTAATCTTGTTATTATTTTATCTAATATTGGTAAGTTAATTTCCTTATCATTTTTCTTTAACACATATTTAGTTTTTTTCACATAACTTTTGGGAAGTCATATTTTGTCTTAAACTATCTAAAACAAGACACAAAAGAGATAAAATGATTCACTTCTACAAATGTTACCAGTTTTTCCATTTTAATTGACTTTATTTATCAAACTACCAACACTTCATATTGATTCAAAGTTATTAGCTGATTTTTGTTTTTGTTTTTGAAATCCTATACTCTTTTAGACTTCAACAATGAGAAATGTATTTCAATTATGAATATAAAAATAATATGAAGTATTGGTAGTTCGACATAAAAAGACAATGGAATCATGGTAACATTGGTAGTTAGTATTTTTTGAGCCTTTAGGACATGTATGAATTAGCCAAACCTCAATCTGACACACATCGTGACTGGTATGACTTTAAGTGTTTCTTTTTATATAAAAATGATATCAATTTTGGTAAAAAAGAAATCTGGCTTACTCAAAACCAAGAAAAAATATTTTGATTATTTTTATAATTTAGGTAAATTATTAATGAGTCATTTCTTACGTATAGGAACCAGCCACACCTCAATTAAATACACGTTGTGACCACTATGACTCAATTTGTCTATTATCAGTTTGAAATTGACAGTTTACATAAATATTGTCACTCACTGAAAAAAATGACATTTTAATTTTATTAGTAATTTTTAAAATTTATTCATAAGTCATTTTTGAATTGTAGGACTCAGTCTCAAATCTCTCTGATACACGATGTGCTCAATATAGGTCAAATTGTGTGATCTAGTTTAAAATGTAATTTTAGTAAAAAAACATGTGACACACTCAAAATCAATGAAACAATTTTGAATTGTTTTGATAATTTATTACAATAATAGATATGTAATTTGAAAAATGTGTGAATCTTTCATAACTAAATCTGATTCTTGGTGTGATTGGTATGACTCAAAGGGTGTCTTTTTATATAAAAATGACATCAATTTAAATTAAAGGTCTACTAACATACTCCGAAACCATAAAACATAGTCATATTATTTTGATACATTAGGAAAATGATCCATAAGAGATTTTAGATGTGTAAGAATCAGTCATACCTCAATCTAATGCTTGGTGTGTCCAGTATGATATAAAGTGTGTCTTTTTATTTAAAAATGATATTAATTTTTTAAAAAGGATATATGACCTACTCAAAACCATGAAAATTAATTCATATTGTCTTTATACTTTAGGTAATAAAATCCCCAAGTAATTTTTGACAAGCAAGAATAATCTACACCCAATCCGATACATTATGTTCCATGTATGACTCAATGTCTCCATTTTAGTTTAAAATCGATAGTTTAGTGAAAAATGTCACTCTTGAAAACTAAGAAAACACACTAATATTTTTCTATAATTTAGGATACTTATTAATTTGTAATTTTTGATAATTAAGAATTATTCTAATGCCAAACCGATGTACGATGTGATCGTTACGATTCAAAGTGCATGCTTTTATTTTAAAGTGACACTTTAGTAAAAAAAGACAAGTGACATATTAAAAACTAAGTAAATTCATTTTTATTATTTTGATACTTTATTGAAATGATACATAATCCATTTTTAACATTTAATAATTAACTTCACCTCAATTTGACACACAGTGTGACCAATATGACTCAATGTGCACTTATTTATTTAAAATTGACGTCAATTTTATTAAAAAGGACTACTCACCTACTCAAAACCCAGAAACCACATTTTTATTATATTGATGGTTTATTAAAATGATAAAAAAGTCTTTTATTATGTTTAATAATCATCCATAACTCAATCTAATACATGATATTTATGGTATGACTCAATATGTCTATTATCAGTTTAAAATCAATAATTTAGTTCAAAACTGGCACTCACTAAATTCCAATAAAACACACTAAGTTTGTCATTATAATTTACTAAAATTATTCATAAGTTATTTTTGATGTGGATGAATTTGTATAAAATAAAATAGACACATGATATGACCAATATGAGTCAAAGTTCATGTTACCACTTTAAAATTACATTTTTGTAAAAAGACAATCGACGTACTCAAACTCCGAGAAAAAAACATTCAGATTTATTTGATACTTTAGGAAAACTTTCCATAAGTAATTTGAGGCATGCAAAAATTACCCAAAACAAAATATGATGCATGGTGTGACTAGTTTGAATTCATGTTTTTTTCAATATATAAGTATCATTTTAGTTTAAAACACACACCACATTTTCAAAACCGAACAAAGGAGCCAATATTGTTTTCTATTAATTTAAATTCTATATTGATACTTTTTTTCGGATTTAGTGGTATTTTTGGTGTAGTAGTGTGCTATTAGAGCACACTGCACTAGTGATGCAATGTTCTCTAATAACACATTGTAGTATGCCCCTTTATCCACACTTCTTAAGCACTGATAAAAGACTCAGGCTTTTAATATCGCTCCACTATCCCACACTTATCTAGCAATGAAAAAGGCCATTTTTAGCACTCCTAAAGGCCTATTTTTTAGTAGTTATATTTAAAAGTCATAGAAGAATAAATAGAATAAAAACACTCAATTAAGAACTATACCTCTTATTCAGATGGGTTGATAGGTTTATACTTAAATCATTAGTAGGTTGGTTTTATGAGAAAAAAATTTCCTTTAAGAAATAGTGATGGATGTAATTAATTTACTTGGATAGGTATTATTTGAACAGAAATTTTTTTAAGTGAATATAAGGTAAGATATGCGGTGTTTTTTTATAAGTGGAGGAGATGACACACTTGTAATTTTTTATAATATTAAAATATATTTATATATTACTCAAGAAAAATGGATACAAATAGATCATTTAGGAATATAATATGATATAGGGTTTAACTATGTCTAGAATATATAATTTATACAATTTTTAGGTCATTTTGGCCTCTATCTATTTAGTTGAACCACCTATTAACTTGTTTAACCCTTAGCAGTTAAAACTGATTTTCAATTTTTTTAATATTCAATATAAAAACATCTGTTCAACTTATCACTTAATATTTATTATTTTGATTACAAATATGGATTCTATTTTACCAAATTCAATTCAAAAAGTTGGTAGAATTAAATTTAAAATTTATCCCACAAAATGTGATGAAAATGGTATTTTCAAAATATTGTCTTTTTTAGTATAAAAATATTTTTATACCAATTTAAAGTATAATATATATTCCAATGAGTATAAATGGATTATTAAAAACATAAATAAACTAAATTTACATTTAAACAATTAAAAAAATTAATTTTTATATTCTTGAAATGAAATGGTACTTTTTATTAAAAATCAGTATTTTTCAGTATTTATTAAAAAATCCATCTTTTTTTGAAGAATCTAAAAAATTAAAACTATGAGAATTTTTAAATTATTAATTCAATAATGAAGTAATTTTTTTAAAATTAAAATTATATATTTTTTAAATTAATCTTTTAAATAAAACTATATGATACATAAATACCCTATTTGGTTCAAAATAAATCTTTTTTCTTTTTGAATGAAAATGTACCTGATATTATTATAATTTCTACAAATATATAAAATATAAATAATGAATATTATTTATAGATGAAAATATTTATCTTAATATAACCCTGGTTGTTTTAAGGATATTTTGGTGGAACTTCTTGGTGAGAATCTAAATTTGCACTGATCATGTACGTCGATCATTTTTCACCCTCGACAAGACCTCATATTAGGTTCCCCAATTAACAAAGTCAAGGAAAATAATTAGTATACCATAATTCTCATATTAATCAGAGGATAAGGTTGTATTAAATTGGATAAATAATGACTATTAAGATCCCTCATGGGAATCCCTGGTCCGATGTGCGGGTGATATCACCATCCTCATATACCTATGATAAAATACATAAATGATTTCATACTCTAGAGATAATATCCTATAGTGATTGAATGTGGTAATTGGGGCCACATACTTCTAAGAATATTTATGTTGATAGTATGGTAAATGTGGATTTACCTCATGGAGGATATCATGAGTTATATCCAAGGTTACTATGGAGACATTGTGGTTATACACACACCAAAGTGTTCACAACCTATTGTTAGAGTCATCGAGTTGGCCAAAAAATCCTCATGAGTTACAAGTCTATGCTATTTATTGTGAAAATAACATATATTGGGACATGAAATGAAATAAAAATGTATATATGTTGTGATGAATGTATTTGTATTGATGTGTGTTTTGAGAGTGTTTCTAAAAGGGGGTTCCCAAAAGGGAATAAAAACAAAAAACAAAAAAACAATTAATACAACATCCCATGTATGATGTCACAGATGATCAATTATATTATTAAGAGAATCACTCATTCCAGGTTCCCCATTATGTTTTCAAAGAACAATTTTTGAGTTTGATATATAATTTCGAACAACTCATATCACTCAAACATTTCATTAAAGGATGAATATTTCATGTCATGTTCATCATTTTATTTCCAATTCAACATCATTTTGATACATTTTATATTATCATAGAACTTCTTTTTGATGGTATATAATCATGAGAAATTTACAAGTGATTATTTGGGTTTTGAATTGGTCTAGAAGATAGGTGGTCAGGCTCACCACACCCTTTTTATAAGAATTATCTCATAATCTAGAACCATATTATAAATTTGATATATGTTCATAAATAAATTCCACTAATAATATTACTACTATTTAACACTATTCATGTGATTTATGAAAATAATGGATCGATCTGAATGTTTTTATTTATCATAATCTATCTATCAATAATTTTCTTAGTATTTTACTGTAGTTTAATGTTGCATTGTTGGGAGATCTATAATTTATTATTATACTAGTTGTGGTAGTAGTTTTAAGGTTATGAATGAGCCTATTATAAAGGCCTTCCTATGTATCCCCATGAAGTGAGTCAAAAACTACATAGATCGATGCAAATTAATGAGTTATTTTTTTTCCTTTTAAGGTCATGTGAGAATGAAAAATTGTGTTCATTTTAAGGTCATAAAGCTATGATTAAGTGTAGTTTCTTTAAAGTTTCTATATCTAGGACCTATATTATATTGGGATTAAATCTCATAGAGGTATATTACATATTATAGTTAATATGAACCAAATCACATATAGTTCATTTTTTATACTTTAAGGTCATGTGAAATGACATACTAATTCATTTTAATGTTGTATGGTAAGAACTATTATAATATATTTTTAATTAATGAATCTAGGATTATTAATTGAAGGATTTATCATAATATCATATGTGGGTATTTCATATGGGAAGCAATTTTTTAGTTATCCTATTTATAGATAATGAAATAGGAGAGGGTTTGGTAAGAATCATAGGGAATATTACCCTTTGAGAATTGAAGGCTCAAAGAGAATATAGACCATTGAGGAAAAATATATCATAAGGAATATTTGCCTTTTATGAAGGATGGTTATAAGGGAATAAGGCCCTATGATGAATGGGGGATAAAAGGGAATATATCCCAGCAAAAAAAGGTTGTATTGCAAGGAATATAACCCATTTAGATGGGGTTCCTCACATGGAATATAACCCACTAAGGTAGAGTGGATCATAGGGAATATAGTTCATTAAAGTAGAGTGGTTCAAAGGGAATATGACCTATCAAAAATTTTGTATCATAGGGAATATGACCCATTGGGGTAGAGTTTGGGGTTATACCTAGTAAGAGTCCCATATGTGGATTTACACTTCTTATTTATTTGTAACCAAAAAAGGTTGGATAGTTGACTTCATTAGGAATATAACCTAATGAAGAAAAATTGGGTCTTACACCTAATTAGAAGTCCAAGAATTAAATATAATTAGGAAGGACCCATGTTAGCCCTATACATATTCTACTTGGAGGTGGTAGAACCAGTCGGTGACTCAGGTGAAGGTGTAATGAGTTAGGGATTCTACCTAGTAAGGGTCCCATGATATGTCCCCAGCTCATTAAGAAGAACAAAGAGTCCAACTATGTTCTTGTTATAACTAAATTATGGATATGAGTCATCCAATATGAGAAAAGTAGGCCTTGTGAGGTTATATATGTATCCAATTAACACGATCCATTATTATTAATGGAATACAAGAACGTAAACACCATGAGGGTCTAATCGGTATGGAAGAAAATTTCATGAGAGTCCATTTATCAAGTAAATACATGATTTATAGGGTTAAAAATAGTTTCTATAGTTTGGTTATGAATTTCCTGAGTGATTCTAGAGGCCTTAGATTATAGGAACCCAATAGATGACCTGATGAAGGTGGTTCATAAGAATATGGATTTGGTTAGAATTGAACCATGGTAGAAAAAACTGGTGGGGGCTCAATCAAACATGATATTAGAGAGAACTAGTCCCTAGTTTTGGGACTGTTCGAATTATTGAAAATGTGTAGGGTAAGAAAAAAATTCCCTATTTATAGTGAATTTTCTAATGGTTTTATGTAGTTATAAGTTGAGGGAAGTGTTTCCTTAATTATTAGATAGGTAAAACCATCACCCGAATTATTGGGTAGGGAGAAGTATCATCTTAGTTAGAGGGTAGGGGGATATGTGGATTTGGTATAGGGTAGTGAAAAGTGTCTCCCTACTACGGACCTCCTAGGGTGACTTGGTTATGTGGTTCTTTAGTACTTCATACACTGGTTAAGCAATGTTTGTGAAACCTTAGTGTAGTTTGTTTTTGATGGGGTCTTATACCATATTACTTAAAGATCACAGATTATTTGTTCTTGAATAATGTTTTTCTATTAAGAACCTTTTATTATGAAATTATCCCAAATTTCCATACATTCCATATGATTTTGACTTAATAAGTTACCTGAAATAAAGAGGGAAGGTTTGGGAACAATGATGGGATTCGTTGATCATATGAGAATCTCCTCTCACCCTTAATAATTCCAAAATGGGAGCCATTAGGTCTATTAATCTATAAAAAGATACTAGGGAATATATTAAGGTATGTAATGTTGATCCTGATGGAGTTAACCAATGATTCAATAGGGGGTCTGAATTGAGTTCTTAAAATTTTAACCCCAATTAAAATCAACTTTAGATTTTTTATAATATTTTATCAAATATATATTGGAAATAAAAGTTAAAATAGAATAACCAAACACAAAGGATTTATAGTGTTCCATAGAACATAAATCCTATATTCCATTCCTTTAATTCTCCCTTTGTGAGCTTAGTGATTTTAATAATGTCGGTCCTTTTCTGAGGGACCTCAATAGTTGAGTGTTAGAAAATAAATATTTTTACAAATACATTCCATGATATTTTTCAAGGATATTTATTTTCACAAGACTGATCTATGGACTTTACACACTCAAAACAAGGTGTGTTTACATACAAAAGAAAAATATATAGAAGAGAGATAAAAATTCATCTCATGTTACAAGATAAAACATGAAAATATATGAGTGGTTCTTCTAAAAATAGAATAATGATTCAATGATCATCTTCAAAATATCAATCAACTTAATTTGATATTTCATTCATTGAATAATATATTTTTTCTTATTTATAGAAAACAAAGAATAGATTGTATGTAAAATAATGTAGTTTATTGGATTCATTGTTAAAATAATAATATGTATCTTGAATGTTATTTATTTTTTGATTTTATCTATTTTGTTCTAGAATTTTTAATTTTAAAAAATCTATATATACTCCAATAGTCAAGAGAATATCTAAATATTCAGGGCTTGTTCTTATATGCGACCTTTGATTTTAAAATTTTCATTCACATATATCCTTGTTGATTATAACTATTTTGTTCAATATAACTATACGGGTAATCATAATTAGATGCATTATTTAATTTGTCTTTCTTTACCAAGAAACCAATATTTCTAATAAAAACAAAATCAGGCATAGACTTTTCTGAAATTATTTTAATGGTAATAAATTACTTAAAATAATGAATTAATACACATAAAAATGCTTCAAATGACTACATCTTCAAAGGGAATTACCTTATTCCTAGGTCATTTCGGAGTTCAAAAATTTAAAATACTTAGTGAAATTCCTAAATTCAAATTTCAAATAATACATTTATATTGAAATAAATATTTGACTTAAAAGACAATATGTTTCATGGGACATTTCATTCTATCATAATATAATATTATCTTTATAGGATAAATAATCTAGAAACACTGTTCTATAAGATAAATTCTATCCTTATACAATTTCTGAATTCCATATAATAAATTTTCAATTCAAATGATACTTTTCTTTATCGTATATCTAAATTATGAATTTATGAGTTTCCAGAAAAAAAAAATGAGACTTTGTATGAAGTTTTATATTTATATTAAAATTCTAATAAAAAAGACATTTATAAGATAATTTACTTTATTTGGAATTTGAAATGCATTATGAAGATGTCTATCTCTTGGTATGATAATTTCCTTTTACAGAAAAAGGATATTATGACAGTAAAATAAAAATAATAGTTCATATGATAAATTATCACCTCATATGATAATTTATTTTCTATTATTATGTTTTACTTAGATAATTTTTATGAACATGAAAAATAGAAATTTGACCACAATATTTTGAAATAAAATATTACATAGGAAAAAGAAAAATTACCTAAAAACACTTAAGATAAGATTATTATTAAAACAAATAAGAATTTTGTCAAAAAAAAAACATATGAAATATTGATATATGTTGAAAAAACATTAGTATGTCTAGTTATCTCCCCCTTTTATAACTATAAAACCCATGTTAATTGAACGATAAAATTTTATATACCTATGTTTATAAGCATTTATTTTCTAGAATAAATGATAAAACGTAATATTTTGTCATAACTCTACTCTCCCCATTTTTTGATATAAAAAATTAGAATAATCAAAGTGATATAAAAACAAATTAATTATATCATATTAATTTATAATCTCGAAGAAAATATATCAATTAAATGAACAAAATTTGTTCTTTACTTGGAGAAATATAGAAAAAACAAGTAATTATGTAAAGAATATAATCATCTTAAGGAAAAAGAAAAAAATGAAGTGAATTTAATTACGTAAAAATATAGAATTACAATGAAATTTTATAATATAACAAAAAATTAAAATCAATGGAAAAAATGTATCAATCTAATTACTCTGTGTTAATATTTTGAGAGTTAGGGTTATAATGAAAGTTCCCAAAGTTAGGGTTTGATAAGTAATGTTCAGTATCATCTGAACCAACATAATTAATTTCACCAGAATTATTTTTGTGAATGGAAATAATATTATCATGAAGTTTCTTGTCTCTTTAATCATCAAAATTATTATCTATAGAGAAGGAAAATGGGAATCTAGTAAAAGGAATTTATGAGGTAGAGGTAGATAACTCTATTATAAATTTTTCTTCCAATAATTAATTTTCACTTTTAATTTTAAGATGATGATGAAATATAATATGAATCCTCTCACTAATATTTGATAAACATTTTGAAGGATTACCCCTTGGAAGTATCCTTCCTCTAATATGGAACAATTCATTTCCATACATTTCTATCCATGAGATATTAACATTATAAGAAAATTACGTAATGAAAAAAATTCATTTCTAAATCTCATCTCTAAATAATTATTAGTGATTATGAAGATCATCCTTGGAAACTCTATTTATGTCATTCAATTTATCATTCAACACATTGATACCTTTGTAGTGGAATTACAATTGATTAACTAAATTTTTATCAATTGAAATACAATCATTTTAAATGGTTGGTTGAGAGATAAATTTATTACCCTTGGAAACAACTATCTTAACATCAATTTTCATATAAGATGTCTCCCTTGGTTTAACTACAATATAAGACCAAGTGTCTTCATAAACTGATGAATAAATGTTTTAAACATATTTTAATATGTCTTTTAATGAGTATTTCATGGATGATAGATTCATATTCAGATAAGATTCCCACTGAGTAATGAATGTGAAATTATTCCAAGTCGGACCATTTGTATCAACAATATTTTCATTTAAAGCGGAAAAAACATCATAAAAACCCACTAACTTAATCCATTTATTTTAAAATCCTTATCTTCTTGTATTAGAGTCATATTTAAAAATATATAGTTTAGAGGTGATATATTTTCCCAGTTTATGAATGGTATCCAAAGATACTATATCCAATTTAATCTCTTAAAATCATCCATCTAACATCATTGAATATGAGGATTCATTCTTCATTTAATAATAAGAAGTAATGGGTTCCTTTTAGAATGAGGATAAGGCACCAAAAATAGAAATTTATTCATAAAATAAAAATGATAGATTACAACCTTTTTCAAATAATAAATTTCTACTTTTAAATACTTGGTTTCTTAGAGCACTATTGTAAATATATCATATTAAACAACTAGACGATTATTTATCATATTTGTTAGAGCTTGTAACATTTTATTTATCTCATTAAAATGGGAAATCAGAACTAAATATTCTTTAAGATCTACTACTTGGATTTCTATTCCATCCATCTCATATTTCATCAAATTAAACTCATTAAAAACCATATAATAAATATTTTCCATGTATTCATCATCTCTGGATATTTGTGATTATTCCAAAATAAGATCATATATTCATTTATAAAAATAAGAAGATATAGTTCCTATAATGTTCATCTTATTATATCTTTTATAACTAAAGTTCTTCAGCAATATCCTATTCTTTTGAACCATCATTCTTAGAGATGTTAATTCTTCATTCATTTTAAAATTTTACAAATTGAGAAGATTTATTGATTAGTAATTTAACAATAGAGTCCACTTCCTCTAAATTTGGAAGGTTTAGATTTGTGTAAATATCTATATAGATGGAAAGAGTCCTTCATTCACAAATCATTATAGATAACAAACTTATAAGAGAAGCATGAGGGGATAATTTAGATTAGAACATTTTCAGGTCAACTTCATTAATATAACACTCATTAACATATTATCGATGTACCAAAACCTTAATAGTAATTAATTGATACTCATCATGATCAATAAAAGATTAAAATTATAATCTGAATTCATCTTCCTCATAACATCTTAATTAAACAGTAGGTTTCTCTTTAATTATAATTTGAGAACCAATAGGTGAAGGAATTAATTTTGATGAAATTTTTCTTAATCTTCTTCTCACAAATACGGGCTCATCATATATTTAGTCCTCAGATTCATCTTGAACTACATTATGAGTAGTGGGATTCTCTCCCTAAACCTGAGTAGGGGTTTCTTCTATTTATATATCCTTAATGGGGAAAATATTCTTTATATAATAACTCCCAAAACATCTAATTTTCTTACCCAACTAAACACTTTGACTGTTCAGTCCATGGAACATATTTTTGTGTAACCCCACTAAGATCTATTCCAACCATTTTAAACAACAGTGTTGGAAATCATCCATAAGGATTGAACTTCAGGTCATGTGACAATAATAGTATATATATCTATTGAAATACCACTGTAGGTTGAATTTCATTTCAATCAACAATATAGAGTGAAAATGAATATCAAGTTATAGAACTTTTTCAAACTACCCATTTCTTTGAATTTCCCCAGTTTGGATAAACATAAAAAAGATATTTATTTAATATTATATATCCAAATTTATTTATCTTAATTTATGGATTTAATATCCCTTTAATTTAAAAGAATATTATATTTGATAATATACAAGATATGAAACATAGAGGTTAAATGTACCAGAAAGTATTATTATTCAAATATGACCCTTATAACTTAGCAATTGAATTAAAGGGTTTGAATTGGAATAATTTAATAATAATATGTATATATATATATAACCTCAGCAATAAAAATTTATAGATTAATTCTTAGTTACATTTCACTGAATTTTTAGTCAAGCTTTTTATTCTTCAAATATATGTTTTATTACAAAATTATTTTTATTGATTTTTGTAAGTTAATATAATAATTAATTTTTTGGAAATATTCAAATTTTTATTTGATAAAAATGAAATCATTTTTTTAAATCATCATTTCAAAATTATCTTAATTTTCATTTTTTGGTAATTTTTGAAAATGATCATTTTTCCCATGAATAGTGAAAATTGATCTTTTTATTGAAAACTATATTTTAATTTAATGCATTTAAAAAGTTCCATTTTTTAAAATATTTGAAAATTAACATTAGTTCTATTATATTATAAATAATAAATTTAAGTTCATTTTAAATTTATATTGTTGAATTTGGTATAAAAGTATTTTTATACTTAAAAAGTAAATTTTCTTCATTTTCTTCCTTTTTTATTTTAATATTAAATTAATTTATTGAACTCCTAGAAATTTTATATTGAAAATTTTATTTATATTTTGAATTATTAGGTCCAAATTTTATAAATTTTTTATTTTTTTGTCATTATTAGTATAAATCATCGTAAATAATTATCACCAAGGTAAGGGTAAATCCAGTAGATAAGGTTAAAAATAATATGATAAGAAATAAAAATTTAAACTAACACTTCACTTTATCTTATTATATGAATGGGTTTATCCATTTACATATATATTTTTAAAATTGGACAACATATTTCCATATTTCTTTGATTTTTACCTTTATAATATTTAAGAAAAAGATAAAGTCAAAAATTGAACATTCTAGGTATTATATCTATATTATTTTGTGATTGGGATAAAAACAATTTATATTATGTTATAAAAGTTTATTCAAAATATAAATAATTTTTTTATAATTATTATTTATTTATAATTTTTATTTATGAAATAATTACCTTAAATTCATACGCAACATTGACCCTACATTTATTTAATTAATAAAAAAATAATACTATAAATATTGGAAATAATAAAATTTAAATGATTTATTATGTTACAAGAATATTATATATAAATATAATATGTCAGGGAGGTTTGAAATTATTATATTTTAATCCCCTTTCTTTCATGTTGTTTTAAATTTCAAAATATTTGAATAATGTAAAAAATGACAAAAATTGTATTTTATGATTAATAATATTTTACTAAAATATTTAAACCTCATAAAAATATTTAATGTATAAAATTAGGATTATAAATAGTTCAAAATATTATCACATATACATTTATGAGATAATTTTTACCTTATAAGTAAAATTATAATCCTTAAATCTTGAAACAACCATTACAACATGTAAGGTTAAAATTGGTCAACCAAGGGGTTAAACTAAAAGATAAGGTTTAAAATGGTACCAAAAGCAGTGAAAATTTTGATTTGATAATTATATTAAGAGTATAAACTCTTAAAATTATAATACATATAAGTTTGGAAACATTTTACATCAGTTAGACACTTATAATATTATACTATTTCATATATTTTCAAAAACGATATTAATGATATTTTTCAATACATAATATTTTATTAAATTATTTAAAATATCTAAAAGTTATTTATTTGGTTAATTTATTAGGATATTTATTGAAATATAAACAATGGTTCATTTATGGGTCAATTTTCCTCTTATAGCAACTATCTCAAGCATTTAAAAGTAATAAAACTCTGTTACTATAGTAATCATTAAAAGGGATAATAGAGGGTTAAAACAGAAATATAAGGATGCAAACATCATCTAAAGTTGAAATTTTTCTATTATAGAAAATTATTTCTACTCATAATTATATTATATTCGAATATTACCAATTTGGATCTGTTTTAACAATAAAATTAATTTATATTAATTTTATACTTTATGAAATTCAAAGAATGACCCTCCCCTCATTAAAAAGGGAACCCCTCCTATATTATTTGTGCCCACAAAGAGCCATTAGGATCATCCAATAACCTCAAAAATACCTTCATAACTTCTTTCCTTGTGTTCTATATATTAAAATTTGGGCATCATTCTAACCTTAAAGGGATTAAGTTGTCATGTAAAGGAGGCTGTCTAAAGAAGATGTATAGATTTTTATATAATGTTTTTTGTTTTGTTTGTTTATAAACATACATAAAATATTCTTAAAAATGATAATATAATAATATAATTATATTAAATATTCAAATATATTTTTATTCTAATGTAATAATAGATATCTATCTCCTCAACTACTAAATGGTAAACAAAATGTTCTTCATGTGTACAGCGGACTACCTCTTAGAGAACAAATGTAATTAATTTTCCCTCACCACATATCATGGATGGTTATAACGATTAATTATATATATATATTATTAATTATATAATTAAAATTAAGGTAATATATCACATCATCTATTTTTTTACCATTCCATTAATTGTAAAATAATACCATTGTCCATGCAAATGTGTGGATTACCACCTCTATGAAGCAATGTGATTTTTTTCCTCACCTAATCACATGAATTATATATATAATTTTAATTAATGAAATAATATTTAATTTAATATATATTTAAAAATTTTTAAATATAAAACAATAATTACATTTTCCGATTATGTTCGATGAAAAATGGAAATGTTACACTTGTGTAAGTATGACCAATAATCTACATTAATATAATGTTGTTCATTTTTCATAACCATAATCAATGGTTCATTTTAAAAGTATAATTGATATAAAAAATTTATTATTATTTTCTAATTATTATTCCATATATTATTTAACAACTAAAACAGAGATAATAATCAACTTACTAAAGTCATTTTGGACATATGAGTTGAATATCATCAAAATATCGAAAATGAATATAAATGATAAAGTAATTGAATATAACATGAGAAAAAATAAAATATAATCAATAAATAACTGTATACAGTTTATTAAAAAATTAAATAATTAAAATATATTTATTAGTTAGGGAGATAAGGAATGTACATGATGAATCATATTTAAGGTAAGAGAAATTCTTTTATAAAAAATTATTTAATAGTTTCCCTTCCAAAAATGTTTCATAAATGTTTATATCATGAAAAATACATTTATATTTATTTATATCGGTATAAAATAATTATAAATAAAATTTTATTTCTCTATTTAGTTTCTTACAATGGTTTTCAAGAGTAATATCTTTATGAAATGTATTAGCTTTCTTTACAAAATGAAAAATAAATGTTCTATTTCAACGTATACACAATAAATAATCTTTCCCACCACAATACGCATTATTTGATTCTAGTATCACTCTAAAAAAATTCATTTTTTCTTCAAAGAAAAACCATATGTCCTTTTTTTTGGTTATATTGGTTTTGTAATTGAGGTTTTAACAAGAAAGGGCATTTATATATCTTAAACTATTTTGAATATGGGTTTAAAAGAGTTTCACAAGAGTTTCATAACGAAAAGTGAAAGTGTAAAAAATTTTTATTTTTAATATGGTATATGATAATTATAAATGTATAGTGGGTGATCTTGATACAACTTATACAAACTGGTGAGCCCGATAGAGCTTATACGATTGGTGCTACCCATTATAGCTCTTCAATGAATTAGTTAATGTTCAATATCTTCAAATTAAATAATGAGGGAGATAAAGTTAGAGGATTATCTTACACATTTAATTGGTATCCAGTAATTTCTGACATAGGTTATGAATTTAATTCTCTAAGTCACTGAAAATGGTTTTCTATTTTCATTCTATGGGTTTTAAAGGTTACATGAGAAGCAAGTTTGTTTTTTTAAGTGTATGTGATTTATTTAATATTCTCAAAGAATATATTGACAATGATAATTTTTTGGGATGTCCTATTTTTAACGGACTAAATGATTTATATATTTTATGTCCCTTACTACGATTTTTGTGATTATCTCATGTTTTAAAATGTTTTTCATATAGTTTAGGGATGGGTAATAAAAAATAATATATCAAGTTGAAAGCATTGAATATTTTTCCTCAAAAGAAAACATGTTCAATTTTAAAAGTTTTATATTTTAGAAAAAAATGGACCGTAAGTAGAAGTGTCCACTTTATAGTATATGGGTTTTTATGTAACATTTATAACCCAATTTTATAAAACACTAAAGCTAAAAGGTCCTTGGATATGTAAGTGATAGAATGTTTTTATATGATATTGTAATTTTTGGATGGAATAAAGTTTGTTCAGCTTTACTGGTATCAAATCCAAAAACATAAAGATTAGGTTTTTGACACCTGATTATAGGACTGCGGGTTCAAGGTTATCATAGTCGTTATCAGAGGAATCGTTTATATAAATTTTTTATATTACGATATTTTCATGAGGTATTAAATTAAGAGTTCTGAAAACTATCATGTGTTTATAAGTTTAATGTTGATCATAAGTCTAAAGTCATAGAAACCCCATTTATTTTTTAAATGATTAAAATCTATGATGATTAATATTTTTTCAGAGATATTTATGGAAATATACCATTTTTAGTATGAGTTTTAGCGAAAAGGTTATTTGAGGAAGAATTATTTTTATTTTTATGGAATAAGTTTAAAGGTATTGATAACCTTTATAATGGATTTGATCTTTGATGTTGGAAAAAATATGATTTATTTTGGAATATCTATTTTAACATATAGATAACCATGGGATTGAAATGTGACTTGGTTATTAAGTGATTACTGAAATTTTGTCAGAGGATCAATATTTTTTAGGGAACATTTTTTCACTAAGGTAAATAGAATATTATTATATATGATGGGATTATATTTTAGGAATAAAGGTAAATTATATTTTCGAATCCTATATAATTTCAATATGTCATTATGGTCTTTTTGTTAATTTATGGAAATTATTAACATAGTGTAGAGATTATGTGACTTGGGAATATACATTTTTTGTATGAAAATTATAGAGTGGTTGATGTTATTTAGAGATAAATGTTATATTTTTATTATAAGAATATGTTATAAATGAATTCAAATATTTTTTCTTCAATCTTAGTCAGGAATATATTAAATACATTTATGGATAGTTATTTATATAATGATTTAGATTAAACATTGGGTATTACTATTTTATTTGAGATATTAATGTATTATTTCTTTAGATAGAGATTTATTAAATTTGGAAATTATATTTCTATATTCTAACCATTTTGGTTTATGTTAATGGTTAATCAAAAAGTGGAATATCTAGTTATCCTTCTGTGTAATTATGTGATCTATTCGAAGTTTATTTTAGTGCCTTATGCATGTAAAATTCATCAAGAATACTCATTGTTTGTAAAAAAAGACAAGGTTTTGATGTGAATTGATTAAAATATGAAAATCACATTTTAAATTACGTATATAGTAAATTAATTCTTCAACTCTAGGAAAATGGTCTTGAAATAGAAATTATATCATATTAACTTTATTTTAGATGAATCGATGGTCTTCTTCTCATCGAATTGATTTTTTTTATTTGTGGCTATTAACTTTATCATTACCACATTATTTATCTCTTTCTATAGTTTGGACGTTAAATTATTCTTCCATGTAAATATTTTCACTCCTTTATAATTTTATGTTATTTGTAAATATTGTTATTTTTAGTCTATATGACCTTCATATTTCCATTTGTCTCTTTTCAAAAAGAAGCTCTATTAACCATTTTTATGATGTGGGTTTTCAACAATGATATTTTATAATATCAAACCCTTGATTATTGAGATCAAGTTAAAATTAGAATGTTTGAATTTATAAAAGGGTGAGAATTTAAGATATCAATAATTTAAAATAAAACTATGTTCGATAGCATACAACATACAAAACATCGATCTTAGAGATACCATCAAATATTATTACATAAATAGGACTATCATAACCTTTCCATTGAATAATTAGGTAAAAATAGGATAGAATTAATTTTTAAAGACATAAAATGGCCATAATAAATAAAATTTTATTCATTAATTATTAACAAATAAGAAGTCAATTTTTAGTAAAGTCATTTTATTCTTTGAAAATACGTTTTCTTGAAAATATGGTTTTTATTTATTTTTGTGGTAGAATATTATTACTAATTTAAATATAATTTAGAGATATTATTTGAAATTAAGATATCATTTTATTTTGAAATCATTATCTAAAAATTATATATGAGAGATTTTTTTTATTTTTATGAAAATATTTATTTCATAGAGAATAGTGAAAAATACTATTTTTATTGAAAATAATATTTTTGTTTCACGAATTTATAAAGTTCTAATTTATAAATGGTATTAATGTAAAATTAGTTATATTTTATTATTATTAATCTAATTAAATTCATTGGAATCAATTTTATGTTTAAATGCGGTAAAAAATATTTTTTTATACATAATAAGACTTTTTTCTGAAAAAAATTATTTTCTATTGTGTTTTGTGTTTTAATTTTAAATTAATTTATGAAACTTCTATAAATTTAATATATAAAAAAATTTAATATTTATATTCATGATTTCAAAATTTCTTAAACTGATCACTTTTATATTTGTTCATAATAAATAGTAATCATAGTAAATAAATATCACCATAGTAAGGGTAAATTGGGTAATTAATATTGAAAATAATATGATAAGAACTAAAACATGACATTAACAATAGAAATTATATTATTGTATGAGTATAGATTTACAATTTACATCCATTTTTTTAAAATATGGAAACATAGTTCCATATTTCTTTGTTTTTGACCATTATAAAATTTATGTAACATATAATGTAAAAAATGTCATTTTCCTAATTTTAATATATATATTATTTTTTGTGACAGGAATAAAAACAAAATATGTATGATTCTAGATGGTGATTTTAGTTATAAATTATTTTTATCAGGGTAAATTTTATCCAATTTTAGTTATAAAATAATTACCTTAAATTCTAACAAAACACCAACACAAGATTTATTCAATTAATAATAAAAATAAATAAACTATTCTAAAAATATTAAAAGTAATATAATTTGATCGAATTATTTTGTTAGAATATTTTTTAGATAAATGTAACATTTCAGGTTTATGTGTAAGGATTATATTAGAATTAAATTTCTATCATGTTGTTTTAAAATTTCAATTTTGTGAATAGTGTAAAAAACGACATTAATTATATTTTAAGTTAAATAATATTTTATTAAAATAATTACTACTATTAAAAAAATTTAAAGAGGAAAATTAAGATGATATATGGTCTATAATTTCATCCATTAGACATTAATGATCCAAATATCTTTTTATAAGTAATATTATAACCCTTTAATCCTGAAAAAGTCATTACCACAAAAATTGTTAAAATTGGTTTACCAAGGGGTTGAACAAAAATATAAGGATTAAAATGAAATAAACACATTTAAAAAATAAATTTGGTAACTATGTTAAGACCATAACCTCTTTATATTCTACTCAATACCATTTTTAAATAATTTTACATGAGTTAGACACATATTATTTTATAATATTACATTTAAAAAAAAATGATAAAAATGATATTTTATAATAAATAACGTTTTTAAAAAGATTTAAAATAATTAAAAAACATATATTCATCCAATTTATTTGTATATAGATTAAAACAAAACCCATGTTCCATTTATTTTCAAATTCTTCTTTAATACTAACTATCTTGACCCCTATTATGAAAAAAAAACATTATTATCATGGTAATTGTCAAAAGGGTTAACAGAGGATGAAAAAAATGGCAAAAACATCACCTAAAATTTTCAAAAATAATATTTTATCATATTTTTTATTCTCATAATTATCTTAGATTATAACAATATCAATTTTATATATTTTAACTAGGAAATTAATTTCTATTAATTAAATACTTTAAGGAATCCCATGAATTCCCATCCCTTTATTATAAAAGGGCCCCATATCATCTTCAATACAGACTTCAAGATACATCTTTTCAGCCAAAAAAATTCCAAATACATTCCTTTATCCCATCCCCATGTTCTATTGGTCTTATTATGAGAATAATTCTAACCATATAGGTCATGAGGTGTCAAGAAAAAGGATATTCTCTAAATAAGATGTATAATTTTTTATTGAATGTTTTAGTATTATTTCTTCTTATACCTCATTAAAATTTTCTTCAAACATGATTAAATAACAAAAATATTATCTAACATATAATTATATGTATTTACCTTAATGGAATAACCTATATGTATCTCCAATTCCACCATATGGGAAACCAAACTGTTGTTCGTGTGTATGGAAGACTATTACCTCACAAGCTGATGTAATTATTTTTCCATAAACCTCTCTAATGGATAGTTATAATGATGAATTTAATGTATATATATTAATTTTATTTATTAATTAATATTATGTAAATATAATATATCATATATTCCCTTACATTTCCATTCATTGAAAAATGATAACCACATTTTCGTGTATGTGTGGATTACCACCTTCATGAAGTGATGTGATTCTTTTTTCATTAACAAATAAAATTTATTTTATATAAAATTATATTTGAAGATATTGTTTTTTATTTATGACATAATAGTAATTTTTTAAATTTAATATAATACTTAATTTATTTCCGTTATTATCGTCGAATAAAGGAAATATTACTCTTGCATACATACGACCTACCATCTCCATGAATGTAACATAGTTCATTTTTCATAACCATATTTCATGGTTAGTTTTAAAAGTAAAATTATTGTATAAAAATTATAACCATATAATAATTAATATGGTGGATATGAATAAATAATGACCTAATTTACCATATTCATCTTGCCAAAGTTATTTTTCACATTCGAGATGAATATCATCAAAACAACCAATAAGAATATAAATAATTAAGTAATTGAATATTAAATAGTAACAAATAAAATAAGAAATAATAAACAATAAAAATTTCATAATAAAGAATATAATTAACATATGTTAATTATTCATGGAGATAAGTAATGTATATGATGATTAAGACCCGAGGTAAGAGACTTTGTTTTAAAAAAACATCTTATAATGTTTCCCTTAAATATCTTTTTCTTTAATGTTCATATTTTAAAAAATCCATTATATATTTATTTATATTTACCTAAAATAATAATAAAGGACATTATATGTCTATTTTATCTTTTTATGAAGACTCTCAAAGGGAATATTTTAATGGTATTTTTTTGACTTTATCTACAAAAGGGGAAAATAAAATTTTTATTTTAACATATATGGTGTCAACAGTCTTCCTTGGAACCATAAATTTTATTTGATGTCTGTATCCCTATAAAAAATTCATGTTTTATTTAAATAAAATCCCTATTTCTTTTTTTTAGTTGTTTTGGTTTTGAAATTTGTTTTTTAAAAGTAATGTGTATTTTGATATCCAATTTTTTTGTTTATGAGTTCAGAAGAGTTTTCAAGGGATTTATGATGAAAAGTGAAAGAATATTTTTTTGATATGTTACTTGATAATTATACATGAGGATAGTTTTATCCTGATACAACCTATAAAAATGGGTTATCCCGATACAACATATACAAATAGGTGATCCAGATATAGACTATAAGATGGGGGAACCCCATTATAGATATTTAATGAATTGGATAATATTATTTATATTAAAAGGAAAAATTGAGGGAATTATCTATATAGGTTTCTCATATGGATTTAACTAGGATACAATTACTTCTAACAAGAGTTATGAATATAATTCTCTAAGTCACTGAAAACGGTTTGTTATTTTCTTAATATGGTTTTAAAGGTTTTTTATTGAGAACAAAACTATTATTTTTTCATGTGGATATGATTTATTTAATATCATAAAGGAATATTTTGATAAAGGTAAGTATTTTATGGGTTTTCATAATTTTCACTAGAGAGATGAATTTCCTTATTTTATGTCCCTTAATAATCCTTTATTGATCAACCCTTGTTTTAAAATGTTTTTCACAATGTTTAAGGATGAATAATAATAAATAAGTCAAGATTAAAGTCATTAATATTTGTTATAAAAATAAAATGTGATTCATTTTAAATGTATTGTATTTTTGAAAAAATGGATTATGTTTAGATGTTTTCAATTTTTAGTATATGGTTTTTTATGTAATATTTTTGAAATAATTCTCAAAAATTATAATCATAAATGGTCTATGTTTATGTTAATAACCCAATAATTTTCTATTATATTGTAAGATTTTTATGGCTAAAATTGGGTCTCAGTTATCAATATCAAAGCCATAAATAGAAATATTATGTTTTTTATCACCAAATTATGGTTGTTCAGGTTTTGGGATATCACACAAGAAATACAAAAATATATTTCATTATCTCATCATGCCATATATCATTTACATTAACAAAAAATGATTGTAACTCAAGACTTCTTTCATGTAGTTAGTGAAGGACTCCCTAAAACCCCATAGATCCTATCAAGAATCTCTTATCACTGAATTTAAATATAACCAAATATTTATCATTATTGAAGATGAACTCATCATTTTCATAGAACTCCCAAAATTTGTTCTCATCATAGAACTCATTTTTATTTTTCTCAAACAAAAACTATCATCCTTAATAAGTTCAAGAACTTTTTCAGCAACAAATATATATAGACTATGAAGAAAAAATATTAGTTTTTATTCTAAAAAAAATTCATATAATTCTTGGAATTTTTTAACCTTTTGATACACTCCCTATCAAAAACCATGATTGAAACACTGGTACTCTAACACCTGAGTTCATACTCACATGGCCTGAATGGAATTTCTGATCCCATGGGTTAACAAATATCACCTAAAAGTATACATGATTAAATATGGAACAAATTTTCTACAAAATAGTGGAAGATAACAGATACATATCAATAATATCAAAACTCAAAAGGAAGATAGTACCAAAACCCAAATAGGTATATCAAAAACCCAAATAGTATATCATTAATGTTCTTAGAATCATATAAGCTAAAATGAGCATCCAAAAGGACACAACAATCCAAGCCCCAAGGCATGGAGAAAATAAACCTCCCATAAGAGGTGATTTACTTTTTCTTGGACCCATTAGAAAAAATATAAAATATCTCGAAGGAAAAGGTAGGGTGTGAGTTAAAATACAAGTAGGGTCTCACCAAGTGTTCCATAATAATATTCCATAATAATAAGCTTAATCATTATTTAAGTTTATATTAAACATAGAATGATATAGTACATCATTTTCATATTAAATAAACATTCTTATTTTCAATGGAAGGGAAACATTTCAAACATTTCTTAAATAACCAATTCATATAAAATAGTTTGTATAAATCACTAGGAATGAGTAAATCAGTTTCACAATCAATGGAAATTATAGTCAAAATAGTCCAAATAAGCTCCATGGAAATATTCCCCATATTACAATAGTTTCTATTTATAAGATCCTCAGACCCTTATATTAGGGATCATGTCATATGTGTACATGCATCCCTCTGGCTCTATCCAAATAAGACTCATCAATGTTCCATCAAGAATTTTATATGGCTATTTGGATTTTTGTTGGAGTTTTCATTATCAATATGATGATGGAGAATTACCATCATATAATTATTGTCCTAAATATCACACTGACTACCTAGGATCACTTTTACTCAATCAATAATTGAAATTGAAAAATGGGAAATAATTACATATCAAATCAATAATCATTCATAGTTCAATTTCCCCTTTTTCCTTTTCAAAATGACAATTCGCATTGAAAACCAAAAAAAAAGTTTTTCATTAATTCATGCATTTAAAAAAATCATATATATTTATTAATTCAATTTAATCTATTTTTTCAAAATAAATTTATAATGCAATTCACAAATTCCATTAATATCAAATTACACTACAATTTCCAATTCCATTAGAATTGGGGGGTTTTACCAAAATACTTTCCAATTCAATTCAAAATTAAAATTCACATAGAAATGTGTTTTCATAAATAAATTGAACTCAATTAAATAAAATTAATAAAATTAATGTTTCATTATATAGAAAACTCACACAAAAATATTGAAATTTATCATAGAGATCACGTAACATAACACCTGCAATGACATCTTCTATTGACTAGTGGAAAAAAGAGATCTCAAAAACAAACCTAGAACCCAGATTAAAATCAATGGATTTTAGATCCATAAAACACATTATGGTCTTATAAACCCTATGGAATAATGAAAGAGAGAGTAGGAGAGAAATAACAGGAGGAGAATCACTTACTGGAGAGGGATTGAACAATATTTTCCATGCATTGATTCAATGATGAATGGGTTTAGAGGATCCAACAAGGGTTATTGGGAACCTCCAAGACCTAGGAATTTGGGATATCTCGAGTTAGGGTCAAGAGTGAGGTTAAAAAGGGGTTCATTTATTTTACAAATTACTTTTAGAATTATAAAATACCATCTTCATGGTTAGCTGGGTAGGGCAGCATGGTTAGAAAAACCATACGCAATAACCACACACCCCTCTATTGGGTTTTAGGATTTCTATTAGGTGGGTTGATGGTTTTTCATACCATGTTCCAACCATAAAAACCCCTATTGTATAAGGTTTCATGGTTTTCACTAAGTGGGAACACAGTTTTTGAAAACCATACACCAACCGTACACAACCCATAAATTCCCAAAAAATCAAATTTCCAACCAACGAACCTGTAAACAAGAACCAACCAAAGACTTATCAAAATGAGGGTCGATAAGTAAATAAAACTAGTAATAATATGTTATAAAATCAAGAACATATAAAATTTTTGTCCCCAAAAATCCTTTCAACAAGTTTCCATTTAAAATAGATGAGGCTACTATTCTCTCTTTGGTGCCTCATTCTCCGACATCTCATGTGATTTTGAATCATTCTGCCATATATCAAAAACCAAATATATCATCCTCTCACAAAGTAACATGTTATTAGAATAAACTATCATAATTGGATTCTCAATCATGTTCAAATTAGGCTTAACATCAAGATTATTCAATATCAAAACGTGAGATGGATCAGAATGATATTTTCTTAGATATGATACATGGAACATTTTATGTATCTATGTTAACTAGGGTAGAAGTGATAAATTATAAGACACTTCCCTGACCTTATCAATAATCATGAAAGGTCACATTATAAGAGGTGAATGTTTCCCTTTCCCCCAAGATATCAATGAACTAAAAAAGGTGAAACTTTCAAAAACACATAGTCATCAACTGAATGCTACAATGGTCTATGACGATGATCATCAGAATATTTATATCACCTTTGTGCTGTAAAAATCCTCTAACCAATATAATAAATCTTTATTGTCTTATCTTGGACCAAACTCAGTCTGACCAAGTAATTTTAACCAATCTACAACCAACACAATTGAGATTTACAAGAATGGATGTACAAGGCCTAAAAGGAGTCATTCTGTTCAAGGGTTTGTAACTATTATTATAAGAAAACTAAACCAATACAAAATGATCATACCAAAATCTACCAATGTCAAGGAAACTAGAGCCAATCATCTCTTAATGAATATATATAGCCCTATCCATCTGTATATTCATCTGTAGATGATATTCCATTCTTAAATAAACCTGAGATCCCAGTTCCTTCTGAAGGCCTGTCCAAAAGGTAGAAGTAAATTTGGGATCTCAATCAGGGACTATAGCAGATGAAACTCTTTCAAAATGAAAAATATCATTCATATAGTGATTTCCCAACCCCTCAACATTGGTTCTATCATTAATGGGTTTAAAGTGATATGATTTTGTTACCATATCAATCAAAACTCATATCGCATTATTTTTTCTCTAGGTATGAGAGAAACCAACCACAAATTCCATAGAAATATCATCCCACTTCCATGTTGGATCTAGATGTGTTTGAAGTAAACCAAAATTATTTTGATATTCAAACATGACTGGTTAGAAATTACAGGAGTGTGAAAAAAAATTCAGAAATGTCTCATCTTATACATGGCCTCAAGAATCTTCACTGCATATCATAGAACATTTTTGTGTTTACTAGGTACACATCCCATTGTGAATTAAGGAAATCCCCCATCACGTACTTCCTCCTGGGTGAAGGATCAACAAACCAATTCCAAAAACATATAACACCATCAATGAAGAATTACCACACAAAAAATGTCACCCCACAATAAGTATAGTCTCTAATAACACATAATTCATCATCATGTTATTGTTCACGAAGAATCACATCGATAGGAGTGTAGGATAAACAAACACTAGTAAATTCAACCTCGACCTCTATTTCTAGAAAATTTATATGCATCTGTGCAATAAAATCCATCATGTTATAATCTTTTTATGGTTATTTCAAGGCCTGGGTTAAAATTTTCTTAATTAAAGCTTTAGCGATGACATTCCCTTTCCCCAGTGTATAGGTAATGTAAAAATAAAAAGGCTATAGGTACTTGACTGACTGAAACATATTTTTTTATTAAGAAAAACACTTTTGTGGGAAAATTGAGAAACCGAATGGTTCAACATAGACCAAAAAACCCCATCAGAAAAATGCAATAGGTACTTCACCCAATGATTCTGGTGGTGATTCAAATATTTTTTAGAGAAGATATAACTCAAAATATTTTGCTCAGAATACATGATAAATCTTTATCCAAAGAGGTAATTCCTCCAACTCTTAAGAAATTATATCATGACTTCCATTTCAATGGAATGGGCGAGATAACTATTCTCATGTGGTCAAAGAATCCGATATCCATAAGAAATGATGTGATCGCCCTATATAAGAACACAACCCAAACCCAAACATGAGGCGTTATGAAATACAATTGATCTTACCCATCCTATTAAAGATTCAAAACTATATTAGAAGTCAAAATTAGTTTCATATCAACAAAATAAATCTAACATTTATCATCCCAAGGAAACATGAATCCCTTTCAAGTGATAGTGGTCATCTGAGAAGCTAACTTTGGGAAATATTTTATGAACTATTGATAATATCCTGCTAAACCCAAGGACCTCTATATCTTGAAAAAATAATTGGTTCCTCCCATGTCATAACATCTTTCACATTTTCATGATAAACTGAATCACCTTGTTTCAAGACCAAATTTACCAAGAAATTCAATTATCAAATCCATAAATCACATTACAATAGTTTGGAATAAAGTTTATAATTTTTTAAAAGTTTTAAAACTCCTCTCAAATGATTCACATGATCCTCATCAGACATATAATAAACTAAGATTTCATCAACAAAGACCACCACAAAAGCATCAAGATACTTATAAAATATCATGTTCATCAAAACCATAGAGAATATAAGAACATTGGTTTTTCAAAATTTAATGAAACAATTATCATTATGGTGATATGTACTCTAGAAGGTAGTTTTATAAATTTCAGATTCTTTTATTCTCAAATAGTGATAACTAGATTGAATATCAATATTCTTAAACCACCTCACCCCATTAAACTGGTCAAACAAATCATCAATATGTGGAAATAGAAACATGTTATTTACCATTAGTCACATTATTTTTCAAAAATAAAAACATAGGTAAACTATTCCATCAACTATCTTAGAAAATAGAATAGGTTCATCCCAATGTGAAATGCTCAAGAAAATAATTCCTTTCTCTAACATATCATTCATTTTAGTCCCCAACTCTTCATTTTAGTTTTTTCCATTCATTAAGAATGTATAGAATTTATTTGATTACTAACCAATAAATCAATAGAAAAATATACCTCCCTTACCAATGGTAAACCAAATATGTTATAAGGAAAATCATTTGGAAACTAGGAAAAAACTGAAGGGATATTATATCTCAAATTTTCCCACTCTAGATAAAAAGTGAATACTGATATTACATTCCCCAAATCTAGATAATAAGGTGATACTCTACTCAAACTAATCTCCCATTATCGCTAAATGATACACCACGCCCCATCAGGTGCATAAATGAAGAATCATTGAATATATAAGTCAATTATGGATTTATTAAAAATGATTTGATCCATCTGAAAAGTGGCATAAAGAGGTTTCATGTTGAGAACCATAAAATTACAATTAATATGCATCTCTACTACAGAGATGACACAAGCAGTACATCAATGACCCTCCTCTCTATTCATTCTGAGGCATGTAGTAATATCCATCACAAAAGATAAAATATCTATATAAAGATTTAGAATATTCAAAATACGAGTCAAAATGAATGAATGAGAAGAAAAAGTATCAAATAAATTTGCCACTAAAGATAAATCTATAGTGCTAGTAACTCTCAAAGAAGTTGGACCAGTATCTTCTTCCTCTAGAGACTCTTCCACAACATGAAGAAGCTTTGTTCTAGATACCTGTGGTTGGAACCCCTTATATCTTTATGCATCTTATTTCATCGTATTACTTTTTGGTGATGATGATACTATTCCAATATATAGGGACGAAAAGATATAACATAACCTCTGCAAGGTTCCTGAGTGTCCACAAGAGGTAAATATCTTATCTACCTTAGTGTAAACTATTTTCAAATTCCCTTCTATTTCACACTAGAAACAATCAATGTGCATCTTCCAAGAACTACAAGAGTTATAGAATATCCATACAATAGAGATGCATTATAGGGATCATCATGATTTATCTTCCCTTTATGGGAACTTACATAACTGAATCTAGGAGAAAATGTAACCCTCATCTACCCCATCTTACCATCTAGATCATGTTCGACCATCAGCTTTCTATCCATCCCGTCATCATATGAATAGTTTTTTAGAATGAAAACCAGAAAATAAATATTATATTAATGTCTAATCTCAAACCACAAATTCCTAATAATATAATTTAATATAATATCATGTGAAAACTACACAATCTCTATAAATAAATTATTATTATGTTTCATGGTCTTATCAGCCAACTCGTGTTTGGAAAAATATGTAGCCTTATCCAACAACATAGACTTTAGACAGAAGTGATCAGTAAAAAGAACCTTGAATTACTTCTACTCTAAACCCTCATGCTTATTATCCATCACCATTGAGTCCCACTATATCCTTCTTGTTCTCTCTAACTTGAATGTGGAACCTTTCACCTTGATTGGATCATGAATTTCAAAGAACTCAAAAAATAAGATCTATCTTGATAAACCAAACCTCATACTATTGAGGATCTTTAAAACCTAGGAATTATAAAGGAATATGGAAAAGTATCTTCTAATCATTAATCTATAATTCACTCCTCTGAAGTTCCATAGATAGAGCCTATGTGGGAACCGGTGTAGGTGCCTATCCCATAGCTTGGAAAACTCACACAATAACCTCAAATATATTCTAGTCCTTGAGAGGACTTACTCACCATTGTTCATCAATAATTTCCTTCTAGATCTTATTCACATGTCTTCTCAGAGACATGATACTCAAAAAAATTAGAAAAAAATATATAATACATCAGACGATTACTTGGAAAAACAATCAAACAAGACAAAACGGAAAATCAATCCCATCATATAAGGAAAAAAGTATATTTCTACCTATCCAAATATAAATAAGGGAAATACTAGAATTATTCCATAAGTCACCTTCCCTAAACTACCCTTGCTGATTGAAGGTTCTTTATGAAGATATCAAGATAAGAAATCACTTGTAATAACCTCATATGTCCTGAAAAGATCTCACGTTGCATACTAACATCAAGGAAAGGGGCACATCCTACAACTTTGATAAAAAAATTTCCTGAAACATCCCAGATAACCTTGTATTATGATGCCCAATCTGACACTAAAATGTATTTAAGGGTGTTATCAATCCTCCCATATTTTATACTAGAACATGGAATCAAATAATACAAAATAGGGAACAGTTTTACCCCAAAATAGTGGAAGATAATAGATACATATCAGTATGCTCAAAAATCAAAAGGGTGAAAGTACAAGAAACCAAATGGGTTTTTTCAAAAACCCAAATAGTACACCATTAAATTAATATAAATAAGATTATATAAACTCACCATTAAAAAGGGAAGGACACCCCAATACCTAAGGGATCAAGAATATCAACTTACACTAAGAGGCGTTTTCCCTATTCTCAGACCAGCAAGATGAAAATCTACTAACCCCCAAAGATAAAAGGTAAGGTGTGTGTTAAAATCCAAGTATGGTCTCACTAATTGTTACATTATACTTCATCAAATTTGTGTTAATAATAAAATAGATAAAGTACAAGGAAACAAGGTCCACAAGGGAAGACCAGAGAAAAAGAGTATCATGGGGGCCTAAAATAGTGAAGACCAAGGGCATATCCTCTAAGAACATTAACACCCTTCAGCTTCAAACTATAAAAGTCATGAAAGAATAAATTATCCATACCAGGGTTGTCCATTGAATCTAGGTAGTCTGTAAATTTATTACCCTCCCTCCATGTATGAGAAACTTTAATATCTCCACCAACGATGCACCGAAATTTTCTAATGATATACCATATACACCAAGGAATAATACCCTTCCCAAAAATTGAATTATTAAAAATCATATAATCCATTTCAGCTTCATTAATCTCCAAATTACTCTGCATTCAAATATTCTGACCTGTGAGTTGAGCCATTGCCTCAACATGAAGCGAGTTACCCTGTCCGATCCTAACAGAGAAATCAAGAAAGACAGAACCACCACTGTCATGCACAACACCTCCCCCATGAATCAAACCATTGAAACACAAGAAATCACTATTGAGTTTCAAAACCCTTGAATGAGGATGCCAACATACCCTGTTTACCAGATGTTGATCACACTTCTTAGATAAAAACTAAGAATCTATTAATTTATATAGTGAAGGAGCCTCCCTCCAATTTCTTAAAGGCCTAATGATATCCATGAGTAAAATTTTGATCCTATGGATAATAAACCATCCATTTGAAACCAATCCCTCATTAGTATATTTATTTCTTGCATTCCATAAACACGAGTAGCCAACACGAAGGATAATAGTATGGGTTACTCTTTCAATGCATCTCGCAGCTGAACCATGAAACCAGCGATCAAGAAAATGATGATCGGCCATAGTTGGTGAAGAAATAGTAGTAAACTCTCCAAAATAATCCCACACCGCACAAGCCCATTCACTATCAAAAAACATATTCTCTGAGTTTTCTTATTTATGTCTCTTATAGAAAATTCATCTATAAATAATGGAAATCCCACAACGTTTAACATTTTCATTCGTAGAAAAAACACCATTTTGAATCCCACTATACAGAAAGTTATACTTCGTGTGGATAATTTTAACCTAGAGGATTTCATTCCATGCATTAACTGTATCCTACATAATCCGGGTCTGTCAATAGTCCTTTGTCATGAAAAAACCAGGTGGTGAATGAGTAAAGACAGACTTATTTAGGTCTGAGGATAACTCAATGAGGTTTAAAAGGTCATGTTGGTCACTATCCAAAACCATATTGGTAAAATCCATGCATTGACATACCCCCTTTAAAGAAAAGTATGGAGCAAGGCATCCCAGATACCCAATATTCACCCCACTACAATTATGTTGCCAGAACAAAATATCACCCTCACTAAAAATCCAGTGAGAAAAAGGTCTAAGAGATTCAAATACTACCCTAATACCTTCCCAAAAAGGGAAGGCATGGAAATTCAAAAAAAACCTATCACCCTCTAAGATTCCATGCATGGATCTTTCGCATAAAGTGTGATTTTATAGAATGTCCCATGAGATTTTAGCATGTATTCATGTAAGAGTATCCTCAAGACTATGAACATTTATTCCACCTTCATGCCCCAGACGATCCATCCTACCCCATGACACCCAATGCCTCTTACCCTTAACCTTAGGATCCAAAATTAAATTGGACATAATTTTATCAATGTTTTTATCACTGCCTTTGGAACCTTGAAAGAAGAGAGGGCATGGATAGGGGTGGCCAGAATAACACTATTTATCAACATTATTCTTCCTCCTAAGGATAAGTAGATATTTTTTCAGTTGAGAACCTGAGATATATCCTTATTAATAAGATAATTAAAATCAAATATTTTAAGTCTCCTATAATAAAGGGGGCTCCCAGATAATCCATGTGGAAAACCATTTTCTGTATGTCCAATATATGACCCACAATTGATATCCGACCTCGGCAACAGTAGCTGGAAATATTGAAATATATTTTTTCTTATTAATCCTCTAACCAGTCCAATGGAAATACTCATCCAAAACCCTGTTTAATCCCCTCAAAGATCTACTCGAAGCATTCCTAAAAATTATAGTGTCATCTACAAACATGAGATAGGAAACTGAAGGAGACCCCATCCTACACTGAAACTCAGAAATAACACTGTTATTTAGACAACTATTAATAATCAAGGTGAGAATATCATTTATAATGATAAAAAAACTTAGGGATATTTGATCCCCCTGTCGAAAACAACGAGTAGACATAAAAAAACCATAGTTCCTTCCTTTAAAAGATACTTCCAACAAAGAAGAAAAAAAAGCAACAAAAAATTATATCAATGTTCTAGGAATAAAAACCCATACCTACCAAGATTTTGCTGATAAAACTCCATTCTACATGATCATAAGATTTATTCATATCAATCTTAATAACCACATTAGATCCCCATGTTTTGATATTAATATCCCTGACCATTTCTTATGCCAAAGCAATACCCCCTGAATAGAACAACCTCTTAAAAAACCATGTTGTTCGATTGAAATCCATCAAGGAAGGTTAATAGACAACTAAGTATTGATAAGGCTATTAAGGATCATATAGGGCACATTTCACCTTCTTATAGGACTAAATTGAAGGATATAAGAGGGGTTCTTGGTTTTGGGAATGAACACCACTGTAGTAGCAGTATCAAAATGAGAATACTACCCACCTCAGAGAAATCTTAGATTTCTATAATAATATCATATTTAATAACGCCCCATGAAGACCTATAGAAAGAGGTATGGAAGCCATTCAGACAATCATTACTATCCAGATTAAGTTTCATCATAGCATGAAAGATCTATTTCTCCTACGGAAGAATACCAAGATGATCATTATCTTTCTAAAAAACATAGTGTGGTATCACCTAAAAAAGATCTGTGGGTTCACCTAGATATCAATTAGGTAGCTGCACATTAGGACCAGCCAAAAGTTCTTTATGACGAGAGCTAGACTGGGCTCCGATATCATCCCAGTACGCTGTAAAATATCCATCTTCAAGTAAAATATTAAGACTAAAAAACTTTTTCCTCTCCTTAATGAAGGCATGGAATTATGCTGTATTTCTTTCTCCATCTTTTATCCACTTAATTCTCAAATTATACCTAGAAAAAATCTCCTACTTTATGATCATATCTACCAATAAATATTTTTTATTTGTAAGATAATTATAAACTAAAACATTCCAGTTTTCCTCCAGACTTTGATCAAGATGATCAACTTCTTTCATGATATTCTGCAGATCAATACCTAAGGAAAGGAGGTTTTTTGAACACACATGTAATATAATCTTGAGGCATCTAGGATTATTATTAATAACATTCCAAGTGTGAACTTGGGATGGTTCATTCCAAGACTCCCTAAACAAATCATGGAAATCTGTATTATCAACCCAATGCCGATAATATCTGAATCTGTTGTAATGATCATTCTGAGAAGATAAAGTGATCAGAAGAGGAGAATGATCAGAAATACAACCCATCAAATGTTCCACCTTAGTGTTAGCATACATTGTAACACCAAGAGATTTTATGAGAAATATTTTTTTTATTTCCTATGTTATACACAAATTAATCTTTCACTGCACACAACACTAGCTTGGCTTGCGTTACACGCAATCACGACCTTCCTTGATAGCGTGTGTAGTATGCAATACCGAGTTCCACTAAATAATGATATATTATTATAATATTATAAACTAGATGTTATGAATAGAATTAACTAAATTTTGAATTTCATGACATTATAATTCATATTACACATTTTCAAGAATGAGGTATGAAAACAAAATAAGTTTTTCGGATAAAAGAAGTATTTTTCAAAAAATACAGTTTTACCGCCTTTTGATGGCGCACCCATTTTAAATCTAGTTTTTCACAGGTTTATGAGTTCAATTTTAAAAAATACATTTCTTCTTTCGAATCAGGATATAAAAATTTACTTTGGATAAATTTTTCATATTATTTTGGTAACTTTCATATTTGAATGAATAGTAAAAACACGCAATATTTTTATTAAAAACAACTTTTTTCATCGTAATAATTTATATGGTTAAATTATAATATTTAATGGGTTTAAAGTATAAATAGAATATATCTTTTCCATTTAATATAATTTATGTCATTATCATTAATTTTACATTGAATTCATAGGTAAAAACATTTCAATCTTTGGCAATATTTTAACTTTTAAAACCCGTTTGTTTAACAACAGGATTGATTTTAAATTAATTAATGCAACTTCTATGTATTGAATTTTGAAAAATGGGTTCCATATTTGGAATCAGTGGATGGAAATTATGTTAATAGGTTACTTTATTTTCTTTTGATATTATGAATAGTAACAACGGTAATTTTTATTTACTGTAGTTAAAGGTAAATAGGGTAATTTGAGGTTAAAATAATATTATAATAATTCAAAATTAACTTTAAACTTGTTCTAACCTTATTGGATGAGTGTTGGACGACCTTGGGAATCATTGCGTCGATTTTGGGACCCCATTGAGCCACATGGTAGTGATAATGAAAATTTGGATTAATTGATTTAATGTAAAGACAAAATTGACATTAACAAAAATCTTTTAGTAATTAATTTTTATAAGGGGTTATATAAATTATATTTTCGACTATAAATATTAATTGGAAAGATAAAAATATTTCCTACATGATGATAGTTTTTTTATAATTTTTAGACACCAAATAAATTAAATTATTTATGACACAATAATGATGAAGTATTTACCTCATTAATAAATGATTTAAATAAATAAGATTATAATGATTAAAATATTTTCCAAACCATGTCCAATTCTGATTGGATGATTTTATTTCGACCATGAGTTATCTTATATTCATATTTAATTATTTGTGGACCTTTTGAAACTGAAGATACGTTTATAATAAAATAATATTTTTACACTTTCCAAAGGTGCCCCTCCCCTCCCTTATAAAAGGGAACTTCCTCCCTCTCCTTCTCACACCACATTGAGCCTTCAAGCTCGTCCAAACCCTGCCAATTTATCTTCTTAACTTCCTTAGAAACATCCTAGAGGTCCTGGTCTACTTCAAAGACCAATCTTAGTTCCCTAAGAGGAGGGTTCAAAGATGCGTATCGAAGAAGAGGTAATATTAATAACCGATTCTTTCAAATTTATTTCTTCTTCTACTTCTTCTCCATTAGTTGTTTCATTATGAAGTAATGACATCAGTATCACTCATATAATGATATGGTATTATAGATATGGAAAACCCTATTTCACCTTCTATCCATCATACGGAAAATAAAATCACCGCGCGTGCGTACGTATGGAATATCGTCTCCACGCCGTGGTGTAATCTGTTTTCCACCACCACCTTACTTGTATGGGTATAATGGTGTAAATAATAACTATATATGATTATTTTAAAGTGAAATTTATTCTTAAATAGTATACATACGCTTATGTACAATTCCACGATCATGGGAATGATATCATCGCTCGTGCGTACGTACGACCTACCGTCTACACAATGTGATGCAACTCTTTCTACATGATCATCATTACATAATGATTATATAAATGAATTGAATGAATAAATATGATATATACCACACTAATACCAATCTTTAAAATAGTTATCTATAAAAGAAAAAGAATAATAAGAATTTATTCAACAAAACACACAAAAGAACATAAAGCAATAAACACCTGAATAAAAAGTAGCAATGAAATATTACTAATAAGAATCTAATAACATGGACATATTTGATATAATAACAATGAGTATTATTATGGAATATGTCAATGACATTATTTAAATCATTATACAGGAGGTTCAGACACGTACAAAGCATATCGGACCTTAGGTAAGGGAAAATCTCACAATCTCATTTTTATCCAAGATTTTTTATACTTTGGTATTTACTAGGGTGTATTTTCTCATCCACATACATGTTTCCTCAATATTTAATATTATTTCTATCCTCATAAAATTTTTTAAATCCAATTTTAGCCTTCGGTGTGTTTTTAGTAAAAGATATGAAAGGAATCTTTTGCCGTTTTTTGTACGAGGTCCTTTTTGACTTTTCTGGCCAAAGTACGAGAAGAATGTTTTTTTAACTTATACGACAGGAATGGATTTTTAGAAAATTATTTCCAAGAAGCTTACTTTAAAAATTTTCAAGTTTATTTTTAATCAACTTATTTCAGTTTAAAATTGTATGACATGTTATGAAAGGAAAAAAAATTTGAAGTAAAAAGGATATTTTCCTCAAGAATGTAGTTCAAGTGTTTTATCAAAAATAATTTTCCATCTAAGATAAAATAGGGTTCCGTTTCTATCCCTATTTTTACATTTATTTGATTTTTTTTATGATGGAATTAATTTTATGATGTCCTTTTATCTTATATGGATTATGTTATGATGGTATGATGATTGAGAATCCCATTTTTATTACATGGGTTATGCTATGATGTATGATTTATGATTTTGTGGCACACATAAGAATAGTTTCATTATGAGATGGGTGGGACCTATATATCCCTCCAATGCATTGGGTAAAGATTTATATATCATGAGATAGACATGGAAGGAATGACAAGTTAAACCGGTTCAGTGATACAGGAATGGAACGAGGAGTGAACTCAGTTCAGTAATGGACTTTTTCCTCTATGATGGTATTGGAAATGATCCTTGACTAATATGAAATGATTTTCTATGATTATGTGTGTATGCCACAAAGTTTCATTTTTAAGTTATGATTATTTTGGATTACTTTTCATTACTATGATTTATCCCATGATATGATATTATGACCTCTTTTGCAGGTTAAGATTTTCAAAATGTTATGTTCTTATGAATATGATATGAATGATATTTCTTTTGTTTACCCTTACTGAGCATTTGATCTCACCCTTTTGTATGTTTTCTTTTCCCAGGTCAGGAAGAAGGATATTAAGTAGGATATGCCAAAAAGGGAATCTAGATATGATGAGATAAACAGGAGACAATGTAGTTGATTTTATAAACTAGTTGTTTATGCTTCCCTGTTTCTAAAGACATTATGCTTATACGGTCCTTTCATGGTTTTGTTATATGTTGTAATAAGTATGCTAAAATTATGAAGTAATAACAATTTATGTAAAGTATGGGTTGTTATAGTTGGTATCTGGGGAATGGTATAGTCAACCTTTAGAAACTAGGATGTGAAAGCCTTAGTAAGAACCCTAAGGATAAGTCTAGGCATAGAACACAATCTTTGTGTTTTAGAAATGGACATGAACAACCTATGATAAGACCTTAAGTGTGAAATTTTATTCTTGATTACTTGGTTTTCCAATTATGATTAGTGTTGCTCACACTATGCTTCTTGGTTTTATTCAATGGATGGAACCCGAGGGAACCGTGTTAATGATGAATGCGATGGGCAATGCAATGATTGTCCCCCTGAGCAACCAAACATTATGGGAGCTGGAATGAAAAATCTTGTAGCCATGCTCACACAAATTTCTCAAGCTATTAACCATGCAGGACTTCCAAATGAGAAAAGGAATGAGAAACATTTTGTTGAATACTTCATGAGGCAGCGTCCACGTTCATTCAGCGGGTCTTCTGATCCATTAGTAGCTGAACAATGGATTAGTACCACTAAAAAGATATTTTTAGTTCTACAATGTTCTGAACATGAAAAAGTCATCTTAGTAGTGTATCGTTTGGAAGGTGATGCTGATCAATGGTGGAATCTTATCAAGAATATGAGGCAAAGAGATGAAATTGAGTCCATGGAATGGGACAAGTTCAAGAACTTATTTTTTAATAAGTACTTCCCTCGTATTCTTTGAACAAAGATGGAGAAGGAGTTTCTTGAACTGAAGCAAAAGGATGATGAATCTGTTGGTACCTACGAAGGAAATTTTACAAGACTTGTAAGGAACGCTTCCAGAATTATTATCCAACCTGAGAGTAAAATCGATCGATTCTTTAGTGGCTTAAAACCAAGTCTTCAATGGGCGTTATCCAAAAGGGACTTCAATAACTACGAGGAAATTGTTCGATGTACTTTCAAGGTTGAGATTGAGATTGGAGCAACCCATCAGTCATATGGGTTTGATAAGAAGAGGAAAATGGAATTCAAAGGAAATTTTAAAGACCACACTGAAAAGAATATGAGTTTTTCTTTATGCTCAAATTGTGGAAAGAAACAAAGAGGGAATTGTCTTAATGGGATAAGAAAATGTTTTAAGTGTGGAAAAGAAGGTCATCTGGCAGTTTAATGTCTAAATAATGGGAAGAAGATGTCTAATGATGCGAAAAAAGAAAGGGATACACAGAATGCACCTCCTACACTTCAATGTTTCAAGTGCGAGGAGATGGGGCATTATGTCAATCAATGCCAAAATCCAAGGGTCGTTGATGATGATCGACGTCAATAAACTCTTAATTCCAAAGACAAAGAAAAGTCACATGCAATTACTATCAGTGATCTGAATTATGATAACGAAGTGGTGAAAGGTAAACTTACCATCCACTCTAAAGTAGAAAATGTTTTATTTGATTCTGAATCCACCCACTTTTTTATTTTTGAAGAATTTTATAGGTGTATCTCTGTATTATCTCAACAATCAGATGTTTAGTTAGCTGTGACAACTTATAATGGCATAACGGTTGCATAAAAAGTTTATAATTCTTCTCTGATTGAAGATTGTGGGAAAGTGCTTCCTACAAATCTTGTGATCCTTCCTATAGTGGAATTTGATGTGATTCTTGGCATGGATTGGCTTTCTTTATACGGATCTCATATCAATTTCCAAAGAAGGAAAATCATATTTAATATTCCAGATCAATATATGATCGTCTATCGATGCAAGGATGAATATAACATTCCAGAGGAAATTTCTTCCAACTTATGGGTCTTGATTCCAATAAATGAAGGTTATTTATCTCAAATGGTTGGAGTGAAACTCATGATTAAGAATACACCCATTTTACGGAAGTTTGATGACGTCTTTCCGGAGGAATTGCCAATTCTTCCACCAAATCATAAAGTTGAGTTTTCAATGGAACTCATACTGGGTGATATTCCCATTTCAAAGACACCTTATAGAATGGACCCAATTGAGTTGCAGGAATTGAAGCAGAAACTCCAAGGGAATCTTGATAAAGGATTCATACGCCCTAGTGCGTCACCTTGGGGAGCACCTGTTCTATTTGTTAAGAAAAAATATGGATCAATGAGACTCTGCATTGATTATAGAGAACATAACAAGATCACTTTCAAGAACAAATATCCTCTCCCATGCATTTATGACTTATTTGATCAACTACGCGGAGATCAATACTTTTCCAAGATTGATCTTCATTCACAGTATCATCAATTAAGGGTCAAAAGGGAGGATAAACCAAAGATGGCGTTCCATACAAGGTATGGACACTATGAATTTATATTGATTCCATTCGGTCTTACTAATGCCCCTGCTATCCTCATGGATCTAATGAATAGAGTCTTTAGATACTATCTTGATTAGTTTGTGGTAGTATTTATAGACGAAATTCTTGTCTATTCAAAGGGAAAGGAAAAACATGACGATCACTTGGGAATTGTATTGAAGGCCCTGGGAAGGGAGAAGCTTTATGCCAAATTTACCAAGTGTGAATTTTGGATTTAAAAAGTTTAATTTTTGGGTCACATAATCTCAAAAGAGGGGATATATATGGATCCAGCAAAAATAGAGGTTATAGAAAGATGGTCAAGACCGACAAAAATAACTGAGATCCGAAGTTTTCTTGGTTTGGCTGGATATTATCGATGTTTTGTGAAATAATTTTCATGATTATCTAATCCACTCACCAGGTTGACTCGAAAAGGAGTTACGTTCATGTGGACGGAGGAGTGTGAAGAGAATTTCAAGGAGTTGGAAAGAAGGTTATCTAGTGCACCCGTGCACACACTGCCTTGTAGTGGAGAATGGTTTGTGATCTACAGTGATGCATACAAGAAGGGATTGGAGTGTGTTCTCATGCAAAACGATATGGTGATAGCTTATGCCTCACAACAGTTGAAAATCCATGAGAAGAATTACCCAACTCATGATTTGGAGTTAGCTGCCGTAATCTTTGCATTAAAGATTTGGAGGCATTATCTTTATGGTGAAAGGTGTGATATTTATACTGATCATAAAATTTTAAAGTATATTTTCACACAAAAGGAGCTGAATATGCGCCAAAGAATATGGTTGGAGCTGATTAAGGATTACGATTGCTCAATTCATTATCACCATGGGAAAGAAAACAAGGTGTAAAACACATTAAGTCAACAAGACCATGCTAGCTTATCGATTATGAGGATTACAAAAGATCCAATATTTATGGATTTATAAAGGATGGATCATGGAATTATAATGGAAGGGAAAAAATATTATCTTTCTCAAATGAATGTTCAACCATCTATACATGTGAAGATTAAAGAGGCACATAAAGAAGATGTAGAGTTACAAAATAAGGTGAGAAATGTTCCTGAATTCAACCTTGATTGTGATGGGATAATAAAGTTCACGAATCGGGTTTGTGTTACTCCAATCCCTTAATTAAAGAATGAGTTGCTGGATGAAGCTCATAGTTCTTCATTCTCTATTCATCCTGGAAGCACGAAGATGTATAGGTATATGAAAGAGTACTTCTAGTGGGATGGCATGAAAAGAGATGTGGTTGAATATGTCTCTCGATGCTTGGTTCGTCAGCAAGTTAAAGATGAGAGACAGAAGACTAAGGGGATGTTACAACCATTAACCATACCAGAATAAAAATGGGAAAACATCACTATAGACTTTGTCATTGGACATCCTAAAACATCCAAAAGCAATAATGCTATTTGGGTTATAGTTGATCATCTTACGAAGTCGACACACTTCATTGCTATTAGATAATATTTCTCTCTGGATCATCTTGCCAGGACATATGTGAAGGAAGTGATAAGATTGCATGGAGTACCACTTTCCATTATATCTGATTGGGAGCCGAGGTTTACCTCGATGTTCTGGAGAAGTCTTCATCATACTATAGATACAAAGTTGAGTTGCAACACTACTTGTCATCCTAAAACAGATGGTTAGTCTAATAGGACAATTCAGACTCTAGAAGACATGTTACGAGGTTGATCTATAGATTTCAAATGTGGTTGGGATCAACACCTACCTTTGGTGGAATTTTCCTACAATAATATCTTTCACTCCAGTATTCAGATGGTTCCTTATTTAGCTCTCTATGGAAAGAAATGCAGGACTCCAACTTGCTGGGATGAAGTTGGTGAAAGAAAGATATTAGGACCTGATCTTGTTGATGAGATGGCAGAAAAGGTCTGATCTATTCCATAACACATAAGAGCAGCTCAGAGTCGACAAAAAAGTTATGCCGACAACCAAAGAAAAGACCTAGAGTTTGAAGAGGGTGATAAAGTGTTCTTATGAATATCTCCCTAGAAGAGAGTAATGAGATTTGGGAAGAAGTGAAAGATGAGCCCTAGTTATATCGGTCCTTTCGAAATACTGAATCGTGTTGGGAAGGTAGCTTAGCGATTGGCGCTTCCACCGAATCTCTCTCAAGTTCATTATGTGTTCCATGTATCTCTCATGAGAAAGTACATACATTACCCTTCACATGTACTAAGCTCAGAAGTTGTACCACTGGAGCAAGATATTTCTTATGAAGAACAGTCGATAGAGATTCTGGATCGTAGAGAAAAATTTCTACGAAACAAGACCACTCACTTGGTTAAAGTTTTATGGAGGAATCACCAATTAGAAGAAGCTACATGGGAACTTGAGGATATGATGAGGGAGAGGTATCCTCATTTGTTTGTTACGAAGTGATGAATTTCTAGGGAGAAATTCTTTTTAAGGGGGTTAGAATGTAACACTTGGAGATTTTATGAGAATTTTTTTTATTTCCTATGTTATACGGAAAGGAATCTTTCACTGCACACAACACTATATTGGCTTGCGTTACACGCAATCACGACCTTCCTCGATAGCGTGTGTAGTACGCAATACCGAGTTTCACTGAACAACGATATATTATTATAATATTATAAACTATATGTTATGAATGGTATTAACTGAATTTTTAATTTTATAAAATTATAATTCATCATACACATTTTGTAAAATGAGGTATGAAAACAAAATCAGTTTTTCGGATAAAAGAAGTATTTTTTAAAAAATGCAGTTTTACTGCCTTTTGATGGCGCACCCATTTTAAATCTAGTTTTTGACACTTCTATAAGTTCAGTTTGAAAAAATAAATTTTTTATTTTAATCCGGATATAAAAATTTACTTTGGATAAATTTTTCATATTATTCTGGTAACATTCATATTTTGATAAATAGTAAAAACACGCTATATTTTAATTAAAAAAAACTTTTTTCATCGCAATAATTTATATGGTTAAATTATAATATTGTATGGTTTTAATGTATAAATAGAATATATTTTTACCATTTCATATAATTTATGTAATTAGCATTAATTTTACATTGAATTCATAGGTGAAAACATTTCAATCTTTGGTAATGTTTTAACTTTTAAAAACTGTTTGCTTAACAAAGAGATTAATTTTAAATTAATTACTGCAACTTCTATGTTTTGAATTTTGAAAAATGGATTCCATATTTGGAATCAGTGGATCCAAATTATGTTAATAGGTTACTTTTATTTTCTTTGATATTATGAATAGTAACTACGGTATTTTTTATTTGCTGCGGTTAAAGGTAAATATGGTAATTCAAGGTTAAATGAATATTATAATAATTCAAAATTACCTTTAAACATGTCCTAACCTTTTTGGATGAGTATTGAAAGACCATGGCCATTCTTGGGTCGATTTTGGGACCCCATTGAGCCACATTGTAGTGATAATGACAATTTGGATTAATTAATTTAATGTAAAGACAAAATTGACATTAACAAAACTCTTTGAGTAATTAATTTTTATAAGGGGTTATATAAATTATATTTTCGACTATAAATATTCATTGGAAATATAAAAATATTTCCTACATTATGATATTTATTTATAATTTTTATACACCAAATAAATTAAATTATTTATGACACAATAATTATGAAGTATTAACCTCATTAATAAAAGATTTAAATAAATAAGATTATAATGATTAAAATATTTTCCAAGACATGTCCAATTCTGATTGGATGATTTTATTTCGACCATGAGTCATCTTATCTACATATTTAATGATTTTTGGAGCTTTTTAAACCGATGATAAGTTTATAATAAAATAATATTTTCACACTTTCCAAAGGTGCCCCTCTCCTCACTTATAAAAGGGAACCTCATCCCTCTCCTCCTCACACCACTTTGAGCCTTAATGATCAGCCAAACCATGCCAATTTGTCTTCTTCACTTCCATAGAAACATCCTAGAGGTCCTGGTCTACTTCAAAGACCAATCTTAGTGCCCTAAGAGGAGGTTTTAAAGAGGCGTTTTGAAGAGGAGGTAATATCTGTTACCAATTCTTTCAAATTTATTTCTTCTTATACTTCTTTTTATTTAGTTGTTTCATTATAAAGTAATAACATCAGTATAAATCATATAATTATATGTTATTATAAATATGAAACAACCCTATTTCACCTTCTATCCATCCTATGGAAAATTAAATCACCACGCGTGCGTACGTACGGAATACCGTCTCCACGCCGTGGTGTAATCTGTTTTCCAACACCACCTTACTTGGATGGGTATAATGGTGTAAATAATAACTATATATGATTATTGTAAAGTGATATTGATTCTGAAATAGTATACATACACTTAAATACAATTCCACGATCATGGGAACGATATCATCGCTCGTGCGTACGTACGGCCTACCGTCTCCACGATGTGATGCGACTCGTTCTACATGATCTTCATTACATAATGATTATATAAATGAAATGAATGAATAAATATGATATATAACACACTAATACCATTCTATAAATGAGGTATCTATAACCTAAAAATAAGAATAATAATTTATTCGACAAAACACACATAAGAACATAAAGCAATAAACACCCGAATAACAAGTAGTAATGAAATATTACTAATAAGAAGCTAAGAACATGTACATATATGATATCATAACAATGATTATGATTATTTAATAAGTCAATGACATTATTTAAATCATTATACAGGAGGTTCGGACACGTACAAAGCATATCTGACCTAACGTAAGGGAAAATCTCACAATCTAATTTTTATCCGAGATTGTTTATACTTTGGTATTTACTGGGGTATATTTTATCATCCACATCCATGTTTCCTCTATATGTAATATTATTTCTATCCTCCTAAAATTGTTTAAATCCAATTTTACCCTTCGGTGAGTTTTTAGTAAAAGATATTAAAGGAATCTTTTGTTGTTTTTCATACGATGTACTTTTTGACTTTTTTGGCCAAAGTACGAGAAGAATGTTTTTAACTTATACGGCATGAATGGATTTTTAGAACATTATTTCTAAGAATCTTCCTTTATAAGTTTTCAATTTTATTTTTAATCAACTTCTTGTAGTTTAAAATTGTATGACATGTTAAGAAATGAAAAATGTTTTTGAAGTAGAAAGGATATTTTCCTCAAGAATGGAGTTCAAGTGTTTTATCCAAATTATTTTCCATCTAAGATAAAATAGGGTTCTATTTCTATCACTATTTTTACATTGATTGGATTGTTTTATGATGGAATTAATTTTATGATGTAGTTTTATCTTATATGTATTATGTTATGATGGCATAAAGTTTAAGAATCCCATTTTTATTACATGGGTTATGCTATGATGTATGATTTATTATTTTGTGAAACACATAAGAATGGTTTCATTATGAGATGGGTGGGACCTATATATCCCTCCAATGCATTGGGTAAAGATTTATATCTCATGAGATAGACATGGTTGGAATGGAAAGTTAAACTGGTTCAGTGATACAGGAGTGGAAAGAGGAGTGAACTCAGTTCAGTAATGGACTTTATCCTCTATGATGGTCCTAGAAATGAGCCTTGACTAATATGAAATTATTTTCTATGATTATGTGTGTATGCCACAAATATTCATGTTGTAAGTTATGATTATTTGGGATTACATTTTATTACTATGATTTATCCCAAGACATGATATTATGACCTCTTTTGCAGGTTATGATTTTCAATATGTTATGTTCTTATGTATATGATATGACTGATATTTATTTTGTTTACCCTTACTGAGCATTTGAGCTCACCCTTTTGTATGTTTTCTTTTCCCTAGGTCCGGAATAAGGATATTGAGTAGGATATGCAAAAAAAAGTGACTCTAGATATGATTAAATAAATGGGAGACAATGTAGTTGATTTTATGAACTAGTTATTTATGTTTCCCAGTTTCAAAAGACACTATACCTATACGGTCCTTTTACGGTTTTGTTATATGTTGTAATAAGTATGTTTCAACTCTGAAGTAATAACAATATATGTAAAGTATGGGTCGTTATATACATGGATGTGAAATTCATATTACCTAAATATATTTCTAAAAATCACCACAATATGTGATCCCCCCTTTGATTATTACACCATGTAAATTTATCAAAAGAGAAATGAAGATCCAGAAGCCCCTTCCCTACCATAAATTTAGTAAAATCCAAGATAACCTTCTTGGGAAAAGGACATCTCCCCTTTTTCTTATTCGGATCAATAATTATATTAAAATCACCTCTAATAATCCATGGAATTATTCCAGGATCAAAACAATTGAGACTACTCCATAAAAGAAAATTTTGCTGAGAATCTCAACATCCATATACAATGGAATCAAAGAATGTATGGGGATCAAAAGTCACCTTTACTATGGTGAATGTATCATCTTCCTAAATCAAATCCATTCTGAAGCTCCCATTCCCAAATATCCAGATAAGATTATTTACCTAATCATGTATTCAATTTATATATAAAAGGAATGGAATAATAAAACATTTACATATTTAAAAGCAAACATGAATCTTTTAAAATTACGTAAAACCTTTCAAATATTGATTAAATAAACAATTTATATAAAATAGTTTTTATAAATCCATAGTAACGAGTAAACTAGTTTTAGAATCAATGAAATTTATATTAAAAATTTTCACAATAAAAACCATGGTCATCCTTCATATGGTATGATAGTTTCTAGTTATATGATACTCAAACTCTCATATCATTGTTCGTGACATATGTTTAAACACATCTCTTAGTATCAGGATTAATATGAATCATCAACATTCTATCAGGAATATGATCTACCTAACTATATTTTTGTTAGTGTTTTCATGGAAAATCTATTGATAGAGAATTAAAATCTTTGCATGCTTGTACCAAATGACCAACTAACTACCCATGATCACAAGTTCTCAATCATTCAATCAATTGAAAAAAGGAAAATTATTTCATTTCAAATAAATCATCATTTATAGTTAAGTTTCCCACATTTCCTTTATGAAATTCCAATTCAATTTCAATACCAAAAAAATAGTTTTTAGAAATTCATTCTATTTTAAAATAGATACAATCATAGGTTTTGATCAATTCAATTGAATCCAATTTTATCAAAATCAATTCATAAATCAGTTTACAAATTCCATCATTTTCAAATTACTCCCCCATTTCTGATTCCATTGGAATTGTGTCCTTTTTCCAAAATCCATATCAATTAAATTTTCAATTCCAATTAAAATTGAATTGTTTTTTAATAATTTAATTGAAAAAAATAAAAAAAAATCAATAAAATTTGCATTATATGGTGAAACTCAAACAGAACCACCTAAATTTATCATAGAGATCATGTAACACAACAACTATAATGGGGTTTTCCAATAATGAACGACGATAATAGAGATCTCAAAAACAAACCTTGAATAAATATTCAAATTAATGGATTTTAGATCCATAAAACACATGATGACATAACCATACCTACAGTGTAATAAAATATAGAGAGGGAGAGAAAGAACATGATGAGAATCAATTATTGGATAGGGATCAAACATGATCCTCCATGCATTAATCTACCTAAGACTGGGTTCTAATGAGACATAAAGGGTTCTTGGGAGTTTTCAAGAACTAGTTATTTAAGATACCCTAATTTATGGTTGAGAGGGAGCATAAAAAGAGGTTTGATTAATTTTAAAATATTTTTCAAAATACTAAAATATTGTTCACGTGGTTAGCTGGGAATGGTTGCATGGTTTGAAAAACTGTGCACCTTAATAGTGTTCCCCGGTACTGGGGTTCACTGTTCTACTATATGATGACATGGTTTTTCAAATAGTGTTACAATCGTGAAAATACTCCTTCTCTATGGGTGCATTGTTATAACAGGGGGTGCACAGTTTGGTAAAATTGTCCTCTAACTATGCACAACCCAGAAATTCCAAAAAAACTTCATGAGAAGCACCCCTAAAAAAGACGCATCAAAAGAGTGATCAAATAGTGGGTCGAGGATTGGATGAAATCCAATAACAGGATGTTATAGTCTCATCATCTCTTTACAACTTTCTCATTATTATAAATAATGAATCAAATTGAGTTTCAAATGGTTTTTATTGGGTAGAAAGACTGTGGATTTTGGAGAGAATAATTTTAGAGGATTATGAATTGTTAATGTTATCAAGTGACTAAATATTTTCTATTGAATACACAAAGTCTATTTATAAAGGTGACATAATAAAATGAATAAATAAAAATATAAAAAATGATAGGGTGTGTGGCACTTTATTACTCAATTGAAAAAATAGACCCATAATTCATTTTTTTGGAAATGAATCCAACTTTTAATATATTAAGTAAATAAATAATAAAACATAGTGTTATCACATTTTATTATAAAATGATTAGAAATATCTTATTTTTTAAAATGATCTATTAAGAAGTGTTTTATTTAATAATTTTTTGGTTCTTGGTTGATTTATCAAATTTTCAGAAATTTTGATAAAATTAGTGTTATCAAATTGTTTTATAGAACATGATTATAATTAAATTTAAATTCAATTAAGGTGGGATTCATCTGAAACACATGAGCACAAAAAATACATATTGTAATGTATTTAGCTTAATAAGATGATAATGAAACAAAATGTTTCTTTTTATTAATTTACAAATGAAAATATATATTTTCCAAAAAATTTAACGGTTCTCTATGTAATATTTTTCTAGTTTAAAACCTAGAAAATCAGCATCAGAATATGATGTTAAATCAAATGTATAAGCTATTGAAAAATTAAAAGATAAATAAAATATTCCCATTAAATATCATTATTTTGTGGGCATCTCTTAAATAATATTACATTCTATTTTCTTGAAATATTATATAAAAAACATAAAAACATCATATATAGTCTACTTATAGTTAAATAGATCATTATCTCAATTATCTCTATATATAATTTGTTGTAATCTAGTTCTCAATTTTAATCTAACTTAATATTAATATTGGAACTCATATGAGTTGAATAAGTCATACTAATTTTAAGCATAATATTTTAAATAAGTCATGTATTTATTTAATTTAGTTCAAAACATTCCAAAAATCATTTTTGTAAAAATAAAATTCAAGGAAAAAAGTTCAACCACCCATTATTCTCATTTAAAATTATTATTTAATGAGTTTTGGAAAATAATTATGAAACATTTATTTTATGGAACCAGAAATAACATAATCAACATATATTTAAATAAGAAAAATATATTTTGATGTTTTTTATTCAATAAAGTAGGGTATTCCGTAATCATAGTAATACCATTTGATAAAATAAATAAACATAATATTTCATACCAAGATCTAGGTGATTTTTTGAGACTATTAAATAATTTGGTATGTCTTGAATATTAATTTTAAAAATGATGGTCTTCAAAACCTGGATGATGTTCAATATATAATTCAATTTTTAAAAACACATTTAGAAAAGATGATTTTACATTCATTGGATATAATTTTAAATCTATATATAATGCATATGATAAAATATTTTTAATTCCTCCTAACCAAGAAACTATGGTAATTTTTTCTTCATACTCTACTCTTTATTCTTGATAATAACTATTAAAAAATAATCTATAATTATTCCTAGTGACCACACATTAATTATCCTGATTATTTCTAATACCCATGTACAAAATAATATGACAATTAGATGATGTATCAACTAATTCTCATACCTTGATCCCTTTTAACTAGTTTAATTATTTTATCCTAGAAACCACTCAAAACTCATCACCTAAGACTTCATCTATGGTTTTAGGTTCTAGGGAGGATTAAAAGGAAGAAAAAATAGAAATATTTCCTACAGTTATTCTTATTTCAACTCTTTCATCTAGGTTTCCTATAATTGTTAATTAAGGATGGATTTTTGGATCCCCACATGTCTATGATGAACACTTTTAGGTTCATTAATTTTTTATATTTCCCGAATGTATTGTTTATAATCATATAATAATTCATCGTCAATTTTTTGTTAAAAAGGATCAAGTCTCATGTTATACATTAAATCACTGAGGTCATAAATTGGATTTTTTGTGATCAAAAGGATCAATTTTATAAAAATTCACTTAATTATATTCTTAAAACGTCAATGATTTTTTATTAGAATGTCTATAGGTTATAGAAGTTATATAATGAACTAGTATTATTGCTCCATCATCATTTAGATTGAACATATCAAGATTATATTTGGTGTTCAAGACATTTACCTTACATCCAAAAACATTAAAGAATCTATCCATTGGATTTCTTTTATTCCTTAGGTAATTTGGTGTTTTATTTAAGATATGAATTATCAAAACTATATTGATGAAATAAAATGTTTTTTAATAGATTCAAACAAAAAATGAGTAGGTATTCTTTATTCAGAATTTTTTTTATAAATTTCTTGTATGCCTGTATTTCATATTTTAATAAGTCCATTTTTGAGGTGTTATGGTGGTAGAGAAGGTATTCCTAATTCCATTTTTTGAAAAAAATGAATTCAATTAATGATTACAAAATTATTCCCCATGATTTATTCTCAAATAAAAAAAATTAGAGATTTTTTTTTATTTTGAACTAGCTTACAAAAAATAATACAAAAGAACAAGCTCTACTTTTAATTCTTATGAAATAAACCCATATAAATCTTGAAATATCATCAAAAAAACGAAAAAAATATATGTATATTTTTATAGTCATATAAGTCCGAAATATATATATGAGAATAATTTAAAGTTTTAAGGATAAAGAAACATATTTAACTGATTGAAAATATGATAAGTGTTTCTTTCCCATTTGGTATAAATCACATTTTTATTTTTAAAATTTGAGTCGGGGAAAATTAGAAGTAATATTTTTTAGATAATTTCCATAAATAATGGACATTAAAATTTGAAATAATACTCTTTTTAATAATATATTCTTAAATTTTAGGTTTCATACAGTTCACAATCTATTTACATTAAGAATAGATATGTAGTTTGTAAACATTTTTAGATCCTGGTGAACTAAAATTCAGAAATAAATTTTAAAAAATATAACATGAATTGTAATAAAAATAAAGAGAATATCATTCATAAAAAATTTTGGTAAATAATTATCAAGTTATGATCTATGAATTTAACATGAAGTGGTTTTCTATGAGGATTGAATGGGGATCTCTAACAGATCTAATGCTAACAATTTTTCCTTTATCATTATCACTAATTGTGACCATTCCTCCATCGATTTTAGATAGTGATTGAATGTTTAATAAAATTCCACTCATGTGACTAGATAATCGACTATCCATAAACCATTAGAATTTTTTGTTATTTTGTATTGTTCTTTACATAAAAAAATTAATCATGAAAATTTTTTGGTATCCAAATGCTCTTGGGTCAAACAATGTTAGTTATAAAATATTTTGGAATGAAAATATTTTTATAAATTCCAAAATTTTCAGAATTGAAATTATATAAATTATTGGAAATAAACTACTTCTTTACTCCACATATTTTAGGATATATTATGATAAAATAATTTAAAAAGTTACCATTTTTTCTATAGTGAAAAAAGAGATATTCGGCATATTTCTATTTTTGGGAAAAAGGCACAAATTAATTTTTATATAGCTCTGGTTTTTACCCTTACTATGACATGTTTTTCTTTAAGAATGTTTCCATAACAATTATTTGATTTAGATAGTTCTACCCCTTATTAAAAAATAGAATCATATTTTATATTTCTATCTCCATCTATTAATTATTTTATTTTTCTATCATGGACTCTACAACTAGATTCAAATTTTTCTAAACTATATTTGAATTATTAAATATATTATTTTAGTTTAGTCTTCTATTTTTACATAATATCTTAATATTTCTTAAGTGAATTGTAATTTTTATTTAAATATTAATATTTTTATTATAACATAGTACAATATTCATTTAACTCATAAAAAGAATAATTATTAGATTCAAATTCATAAGAATAATAATAAATAGAATGTACCTCATCGGTTTGTTCCATGAAGAACATATTTACCTTTTGATTAAATAATTCATATTTAGAAATAGAAATGGATTCATCAAAAGAGTCCTTTGAGGCACTCTATGTATCCAAAATGGATTTCATATCCTTCTTATAATATTATTTATTCTTTTTATACATTTTCTTCTATGTAAGCTATCAGAAATCAGGCTTGATATGCTCAATATTCTTACACTCATAGCACCTTATTTTTCGAGTATTTCCACAAAAGAAGTTATACTTGTTATATTATTTCTTGAAGACATTTCACTTTTTGTAGAAAATCTCAAAATTCTTATAAAATTAAGGAAACTCTTACCTTGACTATGAATTTATTAAAGTAACTTCATTAGATGAGTTTGAAACTGATGTCTCTTTGTTTTAATTCTCAAATTATGAAGTATATTCTTTCAAATGATCATTTTAGCTTTTTACCATCCCATATTTTCCTACATAATCTTTAATCATATCTTTATATATCATAAGTGTTTCAATGATATCTTTCATTTTGTAACTTTTAATTGTAGAAGATTTCATAATAGAAGATAAAATTTAAATCTATTTTAATGTTAGAACATGGAGAAATTTAAGAGCTTGATCAGGTTTAAGAATATTTTCTTCTCAAGTAGCCACATTTTTTTTTACAATTTTAGCCTCACTTATATTCATTTGATAGATTATTTCTCCATTTATCATTATGAATGTGTCAAATTTCAACTTTATAGTATTTTATCTTAACTTCATGACATTATAAGTTTCTTTATAAGCTACGAAAATTATTGTTCGTATTTTATCTTCTTTGTAAAACTAGTTTGAATTCATATTGACCTAATACACATATGATATCATTCATATATTTTAATTTCAAGTCATAATTTTATTCCATAATATCATCCCATTTCTCTATTTCTTATTCAGTAATATATTAAGGCTTCACCACTTTAAAATAAACATTTAGACTATGTTTTTTAGATATATAATCATTCATGTTTTTTAGTATACATAGTTCTATACAATGAAATAAAGTTCCATAACAATTGAAATTTTCTATCTATTTTCTACCATTACAGCAAATAGAAAATTCTCTTCTCAACTTCCACCTTTTATAGTTTATAATTCAAGAGTCACAGCATTTGATACCAATTTTTTATTCGATGGGACTTACATAATGACTCAAGAGGGGGAGAATTGATTTCTTAAAATTTTAAAAGTAATTAAAATCGACCCTTGAACATTACTAAAATCACTTATCAAATAGATATTGAAAATAAAAATAGAAAATATAAGAATATAACAAAGATTAATTTTAGTGGTTTGAGGCATAATAGTCCCCAATTACACTCCACCAACACTCTATTTTGAAGCTTAGTGATTTCATCTATGAAAGTCCTTTCCCAAACAAAATAATATTTGAGTGTAAGAAACTAAAACATATTAAAACATAGATATAAGTAATTTTAGAAGGGTAAACCTTTTAAAAAATACTTACACATGGAAATTTCACACTCATAAAAAGAATTATTCACTTTATAAAATATAAATATATAGAAAATTGATTCTAATTCAGCTCATGGTATCAAGATAAAACTTTATAAATGATTAAAAGTTCTTCTAGAAAAAAGAATGGCTTCAATAATCAGTTCTATAATATCACTTGGATGCATTTTATATGTTTTTTAAATCATATAATCAGAAAGGTTTTCTTCAACATATAAAATAATGAATAGATTGTATGTACAAGAATATAGAGTATCATATGTGTTCTTTAGATAGTACTTTGTTTCTTGAGTATTCCTAATTTTCATGATATTCTCTATGTTATACCATAATTTTGAATTAAAAAAAATATATACATACTCCAACAACCAAGATCATATCCAAATAGTCAAGATATTTTCTTACATGTGACCATGGATTTTGAAAATAAAAATAACACAGATCACTACTTACTATTACAAAAATATTCATTGGAACTATATTATTTATCAAAAATAAAAGAACTATTTTATTTGTCTTTCCTTATCCAGCCACCATAACTTCCAACAAAAAATAATTTTAGGCATGTAGTTTTATTTAATTCGTGTAATGATAATAAATTCCTCAAAATAGTGCTCATAAAATAATTTCTTTGAATGATTAAAAAATTTAGTGGAATCATCTTATTTATTTCTTATTAATTTATTAAAAATATCATAAGTCTTATAGAAATGCTTAAAATAAAATTTCAAATAATAAATTTACCTTGAAAAAAATATTTTACTTGTAATATAATCCCTTTCAAATTATATTTCATCATATCTCACGATAATCATATCTTCATTGGATAATTAAACTAGAAACTTTATTTCGTAAGATAAATGTTTTCCTTATATTAGGTTTGATATATGTATGGTGAATCATAAATTATTTCCCTAAATTAAATTATTTAATACCAATATATTGAATTTCAGAGCTCATAGTTAAAAATGACGCTTCATATAATTATTTGATGATTCCCATACATATGAATTTCATTTTATAATTTTCATTATTTAGAATACGAATCCAAGAATAAAGATGTTTTCCTATTTGTATGATGATTTGCTTTGATAGAAAATAGATTTACTAAAAGAGTATGAAAAATAATAGCTTGTATGATTAATTTTCACCTCATATGATAATTTAATAGATCATATGATAGTTTTCATAGAGAATTTATTCAAACATGAAAAAAATATTTACCATAATATTCTGAAACAAAATATATATTTGAAAAAAATAAAAGTTACATGAAAAAACATAATATAAGATTATTAATAAAATAAAAGTGTGTTTTTTGAGAATAAATATATGTCAAATTTTGAGATATGATGAACCAAAATTAGTAATACCAATAGTTAACCACCTTTATGCCCTGGTAGGATAATCACATCGTGCATGGAAGCTAGGAGGATAACATGTTTATGTGAATAGACTTCCCACTAAGATAACAAGGCATTAATGTAGGTAAACTAGGGTACACATGCATGGGGAAAAACACAAGGGGACTTAGGTGAATTATAATTCATGGTTTATATTTATTTCTCTGTCCTTTTAGACTTTCATTAATCCAATCAAGGACTCTAACCCATAAAAAATAGAGTTCCACCAATCATATTAAAAATTCAACTCACATAATTTAGTTTCAAAATAATTTATCACTTGATCAAATTTCTATAATATATATATTAAATATGTGCTGAGGGTATATAAGAAAATACTTTATATTGTCCTTGACTAAGATAAAATGATTTCCTAAAAAGTTTCAAGGTTTCTTCAATGAGAATGAAACAAAAAATCATATTTTAGTATGACTTATGAACCTGTAATATATCGATGATTTTAAATGGCCCTTTACACTCTAGAAGACAATATTTGAGAGTTTTTTATTGAATTTGAATAAGGTTAAGAACAATATCATCCATTGTATGCATCTGATACATGATTATAAAATATCTTTGTTACTAAAGTTAAAATCCATTGAAATTGGATAAATATACATGAAATTAATCTACAACCATGGTATAAATATCCCTAGTAGTAAAAACTATCAATAAATGACAATAGCTATATTTTTTAATAAAGTTATGGATAGTCATTAACTAGGTCCATGGTTTAAAAACAATTGAAATATTTCAAACCTTTATAGGGTTCTTAAACATTGGTTATAGTGTAAACCCATTAAGAATAGAGCAACACTTACCAAACTATTAATGTTTACTTACCTCAATTCCATGGTTTATTAATGATTCCATAATCCTTTTATATTATGGATTATTATTCTATAAATATATCCACTGTTAGATACCCATAGATGTATATATTTTTTATTATTTTAATCAATTATAACCCCGGTAAGGAAAAACCATAGCCATATGTTATTTATATCATTTCGTTACTATCATATTTACAATTCAACAATAAAAATTAAATAAAATTGTAATATAAAAATTATAAACCCTAATTCATAAATATAATATGTAAAGGAGAACAATGAGCCACCTATATAGAACTTCAAAGAAGTTTAATGCAAATAATAATAATAATGATACCATTAATATCATTATTCAGGTTGGATGTATATTAGACTACAAACACACACACACACACACTCACACCCATACCCATGGAATACAAGTGGGTAATGCCTTATACCAACCAATTAGGATTGTAAAGTACCCATAAAAAGAGTTTTTACAACTTTTAAATGACCTAAAAGGCTTGGGAGAATGAAGGCCCAAATAGCCCAAGAGAAAAATACCAAATATCCAGTCTCCAAAGGTTATTTTTTATTCTTCCCATATATCCAAGAACAACAATATATCCCCCACCAAAATCACCATACTAGGTTCTTGTGTCCCCTTTCAAACTCATCCATTCCATTCTCACCCCTACCTACACCCCACTTTCAAGCCATCCCTCGATCCATCTATATACCCAATTTCAATAACCGACATGCACACGTGCAAGGAAAATAAAACCTCCACCAAAATTGGGTGAAAATGAATGTGAACTTAGGATTCGAACCCCATATTCCAAGGTGCACGCATTGTGGTTATGTGCCACTCAGTCGTAGTACTAGTGGAAAAAAACATTAATATGAACATTAATTAGTAAATGACATGGTCAAGATAAATATAACTTATTAATTTAAGAAACATTGGTAAAATAATAATTTTTATTACTATTGTTTCAAAATTTATCAACAATGTTTATACGAAATTTCTACTATAATTAACTATTGTTGTAGAATTTTTTTATCATCTATTGAAAAATTAATTTTTTTAAATATATTTGATTTATAAGAAAAATATAATTTCAACTACATTAAATATTATATTGATGTAAAATACAATATTATAGGTAACAAATTGTTTATGAATCCTTATAAAAAATTTGGAATATAATCTAACTTGGTTTTTTCAGTATTGAATGTTTTAAGAAGCTTTATAAATTATTTTTAATTATAATAAAACATTTTACATAAACCAGACTATACCAAACATTATATTGATGTATTATTTATTTATATGGGTTAAAATTTTATCAATGACCATTTTTATAGTTTAATGACAATTTGGTCTAATTTTATCATTTTTGAGTGTGTAACACATGTTTTTATAATTAAAAATATGTTTGAATTGAAAAAACACAGTACAAGTCATTCATAAAGAACAATATGTTTTATTTCTATACATTTTTTTCATAAAGGTAAATAATTAAAAAATACTTTTATAAAATTTCTAGATAGTGTGAGAAAATATTTCAATTTCTGAGAACCCAAAGCATGTTTTTAACATTGAAACCCATTTTAAATTGAGGAAAAAATCTTCGCATTCCAATCATATATCATTTCATATTGACATATGTTCTATTCCAATATGTATAAAATTAATCAATTTTTATCTGGATATAATTTCAACACAATCTAGTCTATGTTTTTTTGATCTTGTGGTGTACATTTTAAACTTTGCAATATATTTAAATTAAAAAATGTCTTTTTATTAAAATAACAATGTGAGGAAGATTAATTTGTTTTTTTATAAGTGTCAACAACTAATAAAATGTTAATTTTCTATACTTTTATGAAAATATAATCTCATTTCATAATTTTGAGCATGGGATGTATATTTTAAATTAGAAAATTAGTTTTATATTGAAATAATGTAACATTTTTCCATTTTGATTAAGTAATTTGTTATATTGACACATATTTTTCTTCCTATAGGTCAAATTTTAAGAAACAATTTCTAGTGTTCAATATAAATCCAAGATAGTATTGTTGGTGTGAGTAAGAGAAAAAAAAATTTAACATTAAAGCTATTTTAAAATAAAAAAAAAACTTTTTGTTATTCTGATCAAACCATATGTCATATTAATGTAAGGTTTATTCGTAGAGGTAAAAAACTAATTAATGTTAATTTTTAATAGTTTTATAGAAATATGATCTCTCTTTTTTTTGTTAGATCATGAGACACATGTTTTTTACATTAAGAATAATTTTATTTTGATATAAATGGAATTTTAGTCATTTTGAAGAAACCATATGTCATACTGTTAATTATTTTTTACTATATATAAAAAATTAATAAATTTTCATTTTCTAAAAGAGTTAATTTAATAATTTTTTTCTTTTTTTATAATGAAAAATAATTATAACTTTAAAAATAGTTATAAACTCAATGAAATGAATTTTTGGTCATTATGACCAAACTAAATATATGATTTAAACAATTTATTTCTATAGGTCAAAAATAAAACCAAGATTATTTTATTATGGTTTTTTGATAATATTATATATTTTCTTATAAATTTTACTTTTAGGGTGTACATTATTAACTTTGAATAAAATTCAAAATTGAAAAAATGAACTTTTTCTCATTCAAAACAAAATGAAAATAGAATTGATGCATATTACATCATTAAAATTCATAAATTAATCAATTATTAATTTCTATTATTTTCATGACAATAAAAGTTTTTTTCTCATTTTTTAGCATATAACATGTATTTTTAACTTTAAAAATAGTTTTGAACATGTAAAATATTTTAAAAAATGCACAAATGTTTATTTTTCAATATGAACAAAATGAACATAATTTTTTTTGATATTAATTCTTTAATGTTAAAGATTAAAGAAAACTTGTTTTTTAAATAGTTTTATGTAAATTGGGGCTCATTTTGTTAGTATTGAGTTTGTGATGCATTTTTTTGACAATAAAAATATATTTAAAGTAGAATCCCTTATTTTTTTATTTCTTTTTGGGCATGTATTATCTCAAAAATACTCTATAATTTATGATAATTTTCATGTTCACAAATACCCTTGTTTCTTTTCTAATGAGGTTTTTTGAGTATGTTCAACAAGAATTTATATTCTATTTTAAGGAATTTATCATTACAAGAATGAATCTAGAAACACTGTTCTCAACCACACATTTACAAGTAAATGTATGGTTCGTCATCCCCTTGTTAAGTTGAGAAGTAAAATCCATTCTTATGGTATCAACCCTATGTTACACTAAAATAGTTTTAGTTTGGATAAACATCCTTACGTTCATAGAATCAGCAAATTTATTGATCATAAACCCTACATTGAAGTATAGATTTACTATTTATACCCTACGTGTAGAAAAGTTGAACATAGGGTTAATAAATGCTACGTCCAGAATTTTATGCTGACAATGATAAATGTACATATTATCAACACTATGCTATGAAAATGAACCTTATGTTATGAAAAGGAACCCTATGTTGCGTAAAGTAGCCCTAAACTACACAAAGGAACCCTACGCTATACAAAGGAACCTTATGCTACACATATCAACCCTATGTCGTGTTCTCAACAATGAAGTTTTTCAAGTAGCATTTTCAATCCATGATTTCTCCAATGGTACAGTCAAAATTAATGACCGATTCAAGGATCATTTTTATTGTTTCAAAGAACTATGTTCATAAGAAAAAATAACTCATATTTATTTGGGATGTTTCGACTCCCCTAGTCATTTTTTAATTTTAATTTCTACGATCAATCAGGCTATTCCTTTTTATCTGGAATACTGAAGAAAGTTTTTTGTTCTATATATTCATTCAGAGTATCTATTAAAATATATGTGTGTGATAAGTGATTCACATGTGTGACTATATTATTGAAGTTATCTTTTACCACGATTCTTCAAAAAATGATTGATTCGGAAAGAAGCAACACTTTGGAGATATACATGTTCGATCTTTTACTATAATAAGATTACATACTTATGTTTAAGTTGCTACCTTATTGAATATTTTTTTTTCAAGAATGAGATGGTATGGAACCTGCCATCGGGACAAGCTGGTGCATGCACGGGAACGCCTAGTCGAACAACCATGCAGAGGTGAAGAGCTGATTTCAAAGATGAAGATGCTGGGGAGGAGCAAGTTCCAAGTTGTTTGTCTGGGTTGTATGGTATGTTTGTGCCTACGGGAATTGGTTCCTAAAAATGGCATATGGGCATGTAATAGGGTTCCACGTAATCCCTTGAAAGGTGGATTATCAATCAATAAAAAATGAAGGCCTTCAGGCCATTGGAGGATCTAAGCTGTGGATAACCAATTGTCAATTAAATAACCATAACACTTTGTTTATATTTTTTTGTAAAGGTGTAAACTACATGTACTCAGTTTTGTATTCGTGGTCTTGTGATACGAGGAAACTTCTAGTGAAATTTACCATGATCATAGAGTGAGTGAATGGTAAAGTAGAATTGGGGATCACTATGCTGAGAACAACTATAAAAAGATATGTTATTTATTTCTGTTTATCTGCCACATATTTTCATAATATAATAACCACATTGCTTATCCAGATAAATTATAGTGGGTGTCAAAATCCAAGATTGTGTAAGATTTTAAAAAGATGCAGTTCACCCCCACTTGTGTGTTACATTGTATATTCCAACCTAGAAATTCAATCATAAACCGTATTACAAAATTATAAGTGGTATATTCCTAATTGTCATACATAGATATTCACGACATAGAAAACATAACTACAATGACGATCATTCTTCCAATACATATACATGATAAATTAAATATTAGGATAAAAAAATATTGATAATTATAGTTAAAAGTAACATATAGATGAATTTATTTTTTATAAAAAAATGTAATTCCCTCAACTTGTAAATTTTTATCCCACTTCACATTCATAATTACAAATTTCACCATGTGATATAAAAGTACTAAATAAGTTACTATGAAAATTAAATTATCAACAATTACTTATGAAATAAGGGATAAAAAGGTGTTTGTCTTTTCTCCAGTCAATACTCATTTGTTTTCTTCTCATAGTTCTAATGACGTCATAATATATTCTATATTTTTTTAGAAATACATTATATTGAAATAATAATCTTTTTTAGAACAATTAAATTAATAATTAGTTAATGTTTTTGAAAGACATAGATATTTTAGAAAAATATAATCATTTTCTCAAAATAACAGTATACTTGAAAAAAATATATGTGACTTGATTATTATTTATGGAACTATTAGAATTTTTTTATTAAACATATAAAATATATAAAAGTGTCCAATGCATATGAAAACTGATGGGTCCTAAACTAGGTTAATTACCTAAGAGGGGTGAATCAAATTGTGTCAATTTTTCAATTAACCCACCTAAATGATCTTTTCCCCCAATTATTTGGAACTATCTCAATCACAACTAATATGAAGAGATAAATTAGTAAATTAGGGAATATTAATTTAAATTTTTATAAAAGGAACATAGGTTTGAAATGTATTGATTCACCTAAAAAACTAAATGCACTCAATTTATTTTTAATATTGAGTGGTCGCACTTAACCTCTAAGTATATAATATTCAATAAATAGAAATCCCACTACTATGAAAGCACTTATAGACTAACTTATCCTCTAATAAATTCTATTCAATCTCTACAAACAATAATAATTTTATACTATCAATGGTATATCAACATGATTTTCCTTTAACAATATAATGAACTCTATGATCCACTAATAAAATCACCTTTTAGAACTCCCTTTATATCACTATATTACTAGAATAACCCAAGTTCACCTCTCTAATTTTGTAAATTTCTAGTGACAGTGTCTAAATAAACTCTTTTTATTCCCAAAATGGAAAATAAAATTTATTATTATCTTCCTTATTCTCTTTTATGGAATATAAAAACAACATCCTCCTCTCTTTTGTGATTCTCCACAATCATCTCCTTTTTTTAATAATATTGCATTCAATAAATATCAACCAAATATCCAAATTATAAATACATTACATATTTTAATATTTTATATCCAAAGACAAAAAATATCATTCCACCAGTGTTAATATCCAAATATATTGGAATTAATTAAATATTTAATATTCAAAAAATTTAATATTAGAATTTTAAACTAAAACTGATGATACTATTTAAATTGAAGGACTCCACTCTCAACTATACAATTATTGATGAAAATAAGATACACCATATCCACAAAAACCTTAAATTTACTCCACTAGGATATAATGGATTGATCCTCCCATTTAACTCATCATTTTTTCCGATTTCGAAATGAGACGGTTGATTAATAAAATTAAATCGTTAATTAAACATTTCATAAACTATTACATGTTTCTATTCTCCAAAAATGGCTAAGAAAATTACTTTTTCCAAATTAACCTCTGTTATGAGATAACTCTTAAAATATGGCTGAAATGAATCTTATAAAACCCCTTTATCAAAAGATGATCCTTGGAGTTTTCTTAAATGACTCTTAAGTTTTCTAGGTTGTCCCTTATTAAATATTATGACCCTTATTGTTTTCTTGAATGACTCTTAAATTTTAAAGAATGAATCATATGATTTCATTACATAGATAATTTTTTACACCACATAGATAATAACTCTTATAAAATGGTCCAATGAACCTTAAGAATTCACCTCATTCCTGAAAATGGATCATATGAATCCAGATGATGACTACTACGGTTTCAAGACTGATTCATTTCTATTTATAGCCTAAAAATTTCAATCTTATTATATTTTCTAAGCCTTAAAAGATAATTTTTATGACCCTTAAAAACATAGTGACAGTTATCTATCCTTTCTGACATTTTTGGTATGCTACCCTAGTTACCCATATGATTTGGAGTTATCTGGATTTTACAAACCTACTCAAAGCTATAATTTTATTGAATTCCACTAGAATATATTTAATGGTTATCTAACCTTTAGTTTATGTGCATACCATGACTTCATGAGATATTTTTAAAATCTATTCAATAATCTTTTCAACAAATACAACCCACAAAACCATTCAAAATGATTTTTCCCAAATAATCTTCCCATTTGGTTTTGTTGAAAATTATGAAACATATTCAACACTTATTCTGATAGATCCTTTAGAACCAACTAAATATAAAAAAACAACAATCTAAATGTCTTTGAGATAATAAAAAATTGATCTATTAATCAAAAAACATTAATCCCACAAGATATGATATATATGTGAGAAAAAAAGAATTAAATGAAAATATCATAATGGAAATACTTCCTTGGTCTTCATAATTTTATAATCCCTTCATAAATCTTCTCCCCTTAATTAAATAGTAAAATACTGTCTCTCTTTTGAAAATACAATCATATAATTTTTCACCCTTTTTGATATGAAAGAAAACTCTTTTCCTTATTCACCATCAACTATGAAAAAATTATACCAATATATATTAGAGGTAACTTTTCCCTTTTTCAATGAAAAAAAATATCACTTATCTAAAATATCACATTAGAGGGTTATGAATTAAAGCATTGAATTTATGATATTTTCCATATATTTATATATATAGAAAATCCTATGGAGGTTAGTGGGGGTCCTTTATCAAACTCATCAAGAAGTATGGATATAGTTGGACTCCAAGAACCAACTGATGACTTATAAAAGTTACTTTGGTTGGTGAATTTTTTATAAAATCTATAACATTATTTTATAGACACAAACTACAACTTCACTAAAGCATTATAAATATTTTACATTATGAAGTGATACTTTATGTCTATTTTATTTATCCATTTATGATGGATGAGATTCATTTTAGATTAATAGAACATGATTTGTCACACTAAATAGAAATATGATATCTCACATAAAATCCACAATTCTCATATTTTTCATTAATCTATAGTAATTGAGTAAATTATTAGGTAGTTGGAATTTATTATGCCTTTATAGTGCAAAAATAAATCTAATATAATAAATGGATGAACCTATAAGATAGAATACACCTCCAAATTTCAACTTATGATCACCCGCTAATCCTTTATAATCTATATATTTAAACCCCCAAAATCTTTTTATGATTCTATTTGATAAAATATCCTGAAATTGAATATATTATTGATATATAAAATTATCTTATTCACCAATTGCATGTGGACTTCCATGGGACATATTTAGTACCATGAAGCTTGGAATGTGTCAAAAAAATAACATGAAGTGTTATTTCTAAGTAAAAGTGGATGAAAATAATCTTTATGTGCTTTGTGATATTGATATCTTTACTACCATAATCTCTTTAAAATTTTATCTAGTTAGCTGCCAGAGTTTTTATTGGGTTGGAATATTCTAATATAAATATCTTGATTATTTATTTGGAATATTCTGATTGGAAAATAAATATATTATACCTTCCTTGGGTCACCTATAAACCAATAAAAATGCTAACTCACAAATCACGGAAATCTAATATTCACATCACATATATTATGAAAATATCTTTCATTGTGTGTTTTTTATCCTCTAAAAAGTATTACATCCACATAAATAATCACAAATATCCTTTGACCATTTTTTTCTTGATGTAGAGGTTATGATAAACTTCTTATTGGAATCCAAGCATTCTAAAGTATTTATAAATCCTATAATACTAATCTATATGTGATTCATTTAGTTTGTAAAAAAATTTATTCAACCAAAACAATTTTCTCTTGTCATAATCTGTAATAAAATAATCTTGTTACTCAATTTAAAATTCCTCCTCAATGACTCCATTATGAAATTCTCATTGTATAACCATTTACTACAATTTTAATCTTCTTTACAAATAAATTTCTAAGAGTCAAATGGTTTCCAAATAGAAAAATGGGGAAAAGGTCTCATCGATATGAATCACTTAAATTTGGGGATTTCCCTTTCATAACAAATGTAATCTTTTTTTGAGTTAACTTATCATAATCATTAAGTTTATTCTAGAATTCCAAATTATTCTCGATGACATTTTTATTATTTTATCCATGGAAACGATTATCATGTTTGATTATTTCTATTTGGTTATGATCTTCATTCATATCATCGAATAAGTTTTTTTTATCATTAATGGCCTCTTTTAAATAATTAGTCTCAACTTGACAAATAAAATGGGATTGTTTTATATTATTAATTTTCTATGTTTTTATTAGATCTATTTGATCACCAATTGTATAAATATCATTGATTTTATCCATTACACCTGATATCTTTACTAATTATAAAAACAATATATTTTCTGCATAATTTTTGGCTTCTTTTAAGTATCCTAAAACCCATGTTCTTTCCATATGATACTATTTTTAGATCTACTTTCCTCATAAATTTCACCATTATTATATTGTAAAATATGCTCACTAGTTTGAAAAATATTATCATTATCAACAAACTCCCTGTATTGGATTTAGAAATAATTCCAAAGTTTTTTGTTTTATCACTTTTATGAATTTATTTTGGATAAATATACAATAAATATACCTTTATTGCCTTAATATTCAAACTTATCGTTATTCTCTTTTGTTAAGAATAAATAATTTACTTCTAAAGACCTAAGAATACATTAGTGTTATCATCTTAATGTTCCACATCTGAACGAGTGTCTTCTCTTAATTTAGACATATAAAATTCCTTTTAGATATGTAAACTAATTTATTTAGCACTTATTTACAACATATATATGGTAGATCATTATCAATGTATAGAAACCTTGGCTAAAAAATCCTTTCATTTATATCCTAAACATGATTTAAAACATTAAATTTCATGTATAATAATATCCCAAGGTGTGATAGGTTCAATTTATTTTAATAAAAGTAACATATTCATTATATTTTATAATAATTGAGATCATTTAACCTTAATGTAACCCTAATAGACCATATTATATACACCTTATTAGTATGACTAATCCTCATAACATGGGGATTGAAAACCAAATAAAGGGGTGCTCCAAGAAACATAATAAGTGGTGAATTAAAATTTAATCAATAATGAGTTCATAATAATAAGTAAAAAAATGATCATAAAAGAAATATCATAACATCATGAGTGATAACCATAAAGCATAAGTGATCTTCAAAGTACATGGAATGAGAAATTAAGTCAAAAAATTATCAACATAAAAACATAATATATAAAAAATAGATTAGAAACATTTAACATAAACATTGAAACATGATATAATAAGACTATAATGAATAAAATCCTTTAAACGTGGAACAAAAAATAGCATAGTAAATCCTTACATTCCTGAGCCACTCCAATAGTGACCATGATTATGAGCCGCTAAAATGTATTGGAGAATACATATCTTATGAGATATAAAATCTTAACCAATGAATTGGAGGAATATAATGGACCCACCCATCTACGTTTTATATCACCACCACCCATCCCTAGTTTATAATAGAATCACCCATCCTTGGTTTATAACAGAACCACATGTACTTGGTTTATAATAGAACCACCCGTCACACATCCACATATATATGTACCACTTAAAAATAATTGTATTTTTACATCATAAAGAACCCATGGATATAAAATGGGTATCATAAAAAACCAAATCGAAATAATTAAATTTTTATAAGGAACCTATGGAAATAAAATGGGTTTCATAAAACAACACAAATGTATAAAATAAATTAATTAAGTAAACTGTTTAATACTAAAAAATTTATTACTAAAAATAACCACCCAAAATAATAATAATATAGGGTGAAATAAGAAACATAACAACAATATAGATAAATAATTTTTAAGATAATGAAAACAAAATCATGAAGATACCTTGTTTGAAAACATTTTGTATTCATTATTATAAAAGTCATAGTTATGAGTCTCTTTTCAAAATAAATATCTCTATTATTTTTAAGAAAAATGAAAAAACAACATTTAATTAAAATGAAATTTGTTCAAAAACGTTCCCCCCCATAAATATTTAGATAAATTCATTTAAAATGGAAATTCTTTAAAAAATGAAGTATAAATAAGAAATTTTATAACTCCAAGAAGGGAGTACAAGTTACATAGTCCCTTACCTTTACCCTTAATTTCATTGGATGTGATTTAAACTTATGTATCATAAATATATAAATATTAATTACCTATTTTAGAACCTTATTCTTATACATTTCCAATTATAATCATTATTAATAATAATTCTCTACATTTATTAGATTGTTGTAATCTATTTTTAACATCGGTTGTTAACAACATCAGCTATTTTAGCATGATTTATAATGTTGATATCATTACCCATTATTTGAATCACATTTAATGATTAATATATAATTTATGATAATATAATATATATAAATTTCACTCATTTATAAAGATATTATATCTTTCCAAAAGTGTTTTAGTAACACTGTGTGAAAATGGAATTGGGGTTGGATCATGTTGGTCATTTTAATGAATGGAGATGATAGTTTAATAATAAGTTAAAATCATAATATCATATCTTCATAACCATATTGTATTTTTTATTTTCATATTAGATTATAATTATATTGTTTTTAATGTTATCATAGTAATACATGATATATTTTAATAAAATCATTGTGGTAGGTGGTTAAAGAGACCCAAATTTGATCTTGCTTTCACTCTATGTGCGAGTATGGTTAAGGAGGTTTTTCTTCTGAATTAAAATAACTATAAAATATTCATAATGATATTATTTTAATATTTATTATGGTGACCAAGATTTAATGATAATTTTAAAAATAATGAAATTCTAGAAGAAAAAAATGATGCTTCATAAAGGTGGTAGTCCACACACACATATGATTGAAATTCCTTTTTTAAGTGGATGGAAATGAAAGAATAATATTTTTAACATTAATAAAAAACATAGAAATATACTAATGATCTTCAAGTCATCATATAATTATGGTGATTATATATTTGGAAGAGTAATATTAATAAGAAAAACTTTAGGTGGGGATATGTAAAGACCTGAAAATTTAATGGAAATTTTTTTCATAAATTCATGGGATTTTTAAAAGTCTGCAAAAATTTACGGTGCTTGATTCGAAGGCCCGGTGTTCCTGGAATCAATTTCTGATGTTTTTTCTGGTACGTTAAGTAAACATACGAGCAGGATTTTATAACATTTGAACTGGTGCTCAGAATTGAAATCTTAGGGCACCGTTGAACTCGCAGCGCCGATATTCACTTAAGAAGACTTTCACCTCAACGATATTTGGTTGGTAATAGAAGTTAGTTCATGGGGTTTTTAAATAAATTAAATAAAAATAAGGTGATAACTTATTTTTGTTTTGTGGTGTTTATAACCTCCAAGAGGAGGTTAGAGGTGGGGGGCCACCACACCATAACCTCCAATGAAAGGTTATGGTGTTGGGGTCCACCCGAAAATAACCTCCATTTGGAGGATATCCTTTGTGGGGCCCACACACACTTTAAACCCCCTTTATCCCCCATTTATGTGGGGTGAAACTCTCCACCTACCCCACTAATTAATTTTTCCAACCCTGTTAATTAATTAATTTAAGACCCATTTGATTTATTTTGAATTCTTTGGCCAACAAAGTAAATAATGGGTTAACATAACACATTATTTTTGGTTGGAAATACTTTTTGTGGAGCTTGAGAGAGGGGTTCGAAGATCTTGGAGAACCCTTGGAGAAATATCTCTGAACAAAGAATGCGAAGAATGCCTCTTCATCATCCACTGAATAATGAAGAAATCTTTATTCGATCTTCGACCGAGAAAAAAGAGAAGGAGCCGACCGCGAAGAATTCCGATGACGCTTCTTCCTCGGTCTCCTACCCCGGACGCTTCACGACGTCAACGAATCAACATCCGCCTTTCCTCTCCTTCCACCATCAATGATCGACAAGAGAGGTAGGGTTTGTTCTATGTATGAGATTTACCCACGGTTCATCATCGTTCAAATTATGGATTGTGAACTTCTGAATGATATGACCATAACGAGGAGAGTTTGGACCACTCAAACACGGCCTGACCCTCCCCCTTTGTTCTATCTCTCTTGTTGACGACGATGGCGGTGCAACGACGCCACTGGAAGAGAGGACCGCAATAGAGAAATGGAGGCTGGCGTCGGGCCGACCGAGAAGATATCTAGCCGCGTTGGAAACTGGATGTACAAAGGCCGCCGGGTCTCCAGAGGGGCATGGCACCGTCGCGACACGCGAAGAACTGGGCCATGGCCAGCGCGGGCTGTGGTGGAGCAAGTCGACATTCTGGGTCGCCGGAGGGGCGCGATGCCATCATGTCGTGCAGGGGGAAGGGCCTTGGATAGGTGGACCGTGGCGGTCGGATGTAGCACTGTGGCGCAGTCACGCCACGCGGAGCAACTGAGTCGCGACCAGGGCGGGCCGCGGCGGAGGAGCAGGGGCGCGGCACCATCGCGCCGCGCCGGTGGTATGGAACCGGCTGGACGCTCGGCCATCCGGACAAGGCAGGACCCCTCTGGTCCCATGGGTTACTAAACTGGTTCCTAGCGCCGATTCTATTCGGAAGGCAGGGGGCGCGGAACCCCCCCCCCCCCCCCATGCGTGGCCAACGGGGCCACGCGGGCTAGCCAGCCGGGCCACGGGGGCTGCCTGCCAGCCGGGCCACACGGGCCACAAACTACTCGGGCAACACAGGCCACCAGCCCACTGGGCCACCTTCAGGCTGGGCCGCTCCCACGGGCGATGCCGGCCCCCCAGACCGAGTCGAAACCGCATACCGAGTCGGACTCCAGACCGGACCCGGACCCACTTGGGCCCGATTTCACCCTTTCACCCATATCTTGGGCTACTTGTGTCCAATCGACGAACCGTCTATGGAGAATGAAATATTAGAAGGAGAGGGTTCTTTTGTCATACCCTACTTGAGGGTTGGACATAGTTGGGTTATGACTGGATTGGTTTGAACCTAAAAACCTACTAGTCCCCTAGGACCAGAAATGCCATTAACTCACAGAATGGGCATCTGATTGATGCACCGTCTGTTGTGTTGAGACCCCTATGTCGAGGTGGAACATTTAGATACTTACACATGGGACTTCTTGATAGTTGGAGTATCGACCAATAGCTCTTGGGGAGGATCCTCCTAGAGATGAGCAAGAGGATTACAGAGACCTAGTAGCTGGCTCATATGTGAGGACTGTTGACCTTTCGACTCAGAGTTTTTCGACTATCCCATTGGGAAGCACCTCTGTGTGACATGAAAGACCCACAGTGGGGAGTGAATTTGTGTGACACGGCTAACCCACGGTACTCGACAGAAGGAGTGCCTCAATAGGCTACGAGGGGGAGCACCTCTATGTGACGTGACAGATCCACAGTGTGGAGCGCCTCTGTGTGACACAGTAGACCCATGGTACTCCATAGGAGGTGTACCACAATAGTCCAAGATAGTGGGAAGCGCCTCTGTGTGACACGGTAGGCCTAAAATACTATATAGAGGTGGAGTACACCACCATCCGAGGTTTCGATAGTTTTACTGGGAGTGTTACATGTTATCACCCTAGAATAAAATCCTGGTTTTGAGCTGAGTCAATGAATTTTGAGTTTTCCTCATTATAGAGATGGGTTACTAGATAACATTGGTATATATATGGGAATATAACTATGTAATGGTTATCTATTGATTTCATACTTTTTGGTTTATCCTTGTTGGATTTTGTGAGACCCTGAGGGTCTCGGGGTCCCTACTGAGTATCGTTATACTCACCCCCTGCACGAGCTATGCCCACACATCATTGAGTTGGCTTCAAATGATGGAAAATGGTAACTAAGGCAGAGAGTAGCAGTAATGGACGGTACCTAGAGGTGGACCACTCAGAGAGAGGTTACATGGAGTGGACGGACATGGAGTGCTGAGGAGGCCATCTGTACCTAACCTTCAGGTAGGAACCCCGGAGGACGACCCATTGGCTGCTTTAATTTTCTTCTTTCAGTTGTACTTCTCTTTTTCCTTGTACTTTACTGTTGGGACTGTATTTCTGGCCCCCTTTACCTTCAACACTCTCTTTTTATATAGTTTTACTTAGTGTTTTACTTCTAGTTGTGTACTTTTATTGTGTGTGTTTACTTTTTATAAAGTCAATGCCTTCCCAGCTTATGGATTTACACCTTTGGTTCCAGTCTCTATCCCCTAGCCAATGGAAGGCAGGCTTGGGGTAGTCATGGCATGGGCCCCGAGGACAGGTCGTGAAAAATTGGTATCAGAGAAGTCAGTTCTACCGCAGAACATAAGACTCAAATCATTCTTTTCTGTGATGCAATAGTGTTAAGGGTACTAAGTGTGGTTTTCAGTTCAAGGAGTCCATTGTTGGTGCAGTTGGATGAAGTATCCATACAATAGGACCCTGACTACTTATTTTTGACTTAGTACACAAAAACACTAATTGCATGTGTGTTTTCAAAAGTTTTCTTAAGTCAACTCAACTAGGTCAGCACATCAGGTATAATCTTTTGACTGTGTTGAGAACTGTTACTTTCATGATGCCTACCCATAGAGCCCCGACAGTCGTACGCTCTGATATCCCACCGAGCGATGAGGCCTTTGTGCAGGTCCCTTTACTAATATAGGCACCAATGGTACCACTTTCCATTGGGCCACCAATGCCACTAGCCTTAGAAGCAGACGATGTATGCCGCTTGAGCGCGTTGTATGAGTTCCAGCACCAGAGGCCATCGAGATTCTCAGGAGAGATGGACCCACATGCATTTGAGGATTGGAGGGAGGATACGGTTAGAGTCTTCAAGTTTTTAGGGACACCATCAGACCTTATGGTGATCCTTGCTGCGAGTCTCCTTCTGGTAGCAGCAGGAAGATGGTGGAGTCTGATGCTTCAGGTCCACGATGAGGTGACATTACTTTGGACAGACATCGAGAGCCTGTTCCACGAGGAGTTTGTTCCATCCACCCTTCGAGCAGTGTAGATACAAGAGCTACTTCATATGCAGGAGGGCAGCATGATAGTAGCACAGTACTCGGTGAGGTTCACCGACCTCTCGCGCTAATCCACAGATATGGTGTGGGACCCATTATTCAGGTCCCAGACCATCGAGTAGGGGATCGGGTGAGAGATCACGGCATCGACGATCTCCCTCAGCATCCCGATGCAAGAGGGGGTGTTATAAAGTTCCCTCCTAGTGGAGAGTTTCCTTACTAAGCATCCACTAGCAGTGAGACCCACCACTAGTCGACTTGAATTGAAGTCTTCTGCAGCTGGAAGTAGACAGATGATGCAGAGGTCCAAGAGGACCAGACCCATGGGAAGAAGACCGCATGACTCAGGATCAGTTGTTCGGGGAACCCGAGGCAGTGACTTATATTCCAGGAGTAGATAGTGATACTCATGCGGTGGGCTAGGTCACTTGGCTCGTGACTGTCCGACCCGTCGTTCAGATGATTGCCTGATAGTTGAGGGACCTCCCAGGCAGAGGCAGAGGTTTGATCGAGGCGATTCGCAGGGAGCAGGTAGATGTGGAAGAGGACTTTTTCATGCAATTGGTGGTGGACGACGTTATGAGGTATTACCACCACCACCACCAAGAGGTCCACCCCGACCGTAGGGAGCAGGTGGGTAGGGGAGAGCTCAACTTTAGGCAGCTGAGGAATATGACCACGACGTTCCAGAGATTATTCGAGGTACTATCTCTGTCTACTACACCTTAGCTACAGTTTTTATAGACATAGGTTCCAGTCATTCTTTCATTTCCACTTCCCTTGTTCGGAGCTCGGATATTCCAACGGAGCCTATTGGTCGATCCTTACGACTAGAGACTTCTAATGGAGAAGACTCGACGAGTATGCACTGGTACCGGCAGAGTGAGATTACTCTAGGAGGTGAGACCTTCAGCTGGGATCTCTTCATGGTAGCGTCGAAGCCTTACGACGTCATCTTGGGTATGGTCTGGTTACCTACAGTCCATGCTCAGATCGACTGTATTAGACGCAAAGTGCGGTGTTTCCGCATGGATGGGACCAGGTTCACATTCACTGGTGAGAAGGGAACCTTTGCAGCACATGAAAGTCTTACTCATAGGAGGGTGTAGATGATCACTCACCAGTTGGCCTACCATACCATCGGATCAGTTGATGTGGAGAGTTCGACTTATCCTGTAGTGGTGGACCAGTACGCAGATTTTTTCCCGGACGATGTCCTAGGACTACCTCCTCTTAGATAGATGGACTTCTACATTGACCTTTACCCTGGGACGACACCAATATCTACTGCAGCATATCATATGGCTCCCTCTGAGCTTCGTGAGCTGTGGGTACAACTAGAGGACTTGCATGGGAAGGGATTCATCCGGCCTAGGGTTTCTCCCTAGGCAACCTCGATTCTGTTCGCCACGAAAGAGGATGGGAGCTTGAGACTTTGTGTTGACTGCCATAGTCTAAACCAGGTGATTGTGAAGAACATGTACCCACTCCTAAGGATTGACGACCTCTTTGATCAGCTCAGGGGAGAACGATGGTTCTCGAAGATAGACCTTCAATCAGGCTGTCACCAGCTCAGATTTCATGACGAGGATGTGCATAAGATGACCTTTATATGTCGGTATGGCCACTATGAGTTCTAGGTTATGCCCTTAAATATAACCACTGATACAAAAGTGTTCATGTGTCTCATGAATAGGATCTTCTAGCCATACCAAGATTTCTTTGTCATTGACTTCATCGACAACATTCTAATCTACTCTACCACTAAGGCGGGGAATACCAACCATTTGAAAGTAGAACTGGACACACTCTGAGAGCACCAGCTTTATGGTATGCTCTTGAAGAGCTAGTTTTGGATTCAAGAGGTTAACTTCTTGGGACACGTCATCTCGGAAGCTAGAGTTGTAGTAGATCTAGCGAATATTGAGGTGGTACTTGCTTGGGAGCCACCCATGAGTGTGATGGAGGTAAAGAGTTTTCTAGACTTTGCTGGATACTACTGGAGATTCGTTCTAGACTTCTATAGAGTTGAATCACCACTCTCAGCCTTGACGAAGAAGGGGAAGCCCTTTGGGTGGTTTGAGAGATGCCAGCAGAGCTTTCAGGATCTGAGGTAGTGGCTGACTAGTACCCCCATCTCGAGGCTTCCAAAGTAGGGCGTAGGGTACATAGTTTACTATGATGCATCAGGGACCAGACATGGGTGTGTCCTGATGTAGGAGCAAGCAGTGATCACATATGGTTCTCAGCAGCTGAGAAAACATGAGAAGAACTACGCTACCCATGACCTGGAGTTAGCAGCAGTGTTCTTCACCTTGAAGATGTAGAGACACTATCTAATGGGTGAGCGTTTCACAGTCTAATATGATCACAAGACTCTCAGGTATATCTTCTGTCAGAAGGACCTAATCTGGAGACAACAGAGATGGCTCGAGTTCCTCCAGTACTATGACTCCGAGATAGTATATACTCTTGGGAAGGGGAACTTTGTTGGAGATGCGTTCAATAGGAGATCTGGTATACAACTGATAGTAGAGGCGAAAGAGCAGCTGCCTGCCTTGCAGATATGCTTTGTGGATAGGGATGGACTAGCCTATCTACAATATCTTACAGTCACTCCTCCACTTATTCAGAGAGTCAGGGAGGCACAACGTGAAGATGATTACTACGAGACACGACGTGTTCAATTATCCATAGGACATGCACCTGATGGATTTTATGAAGGTGGGGAGCACTTCATCCTCTTCATAGGACATACTATGGGGCCAGTGTCACTTCAGGAGGAACTGTTGAGGGAGTTTCACATGTCCCCTCTAGCGGTACATCCTGGAGTGTAGAAGATGTACCGGGACCTTTGATGACAACACTAGTGTCCAGGTATAAATAAGGTAGTAGCAGAGTTTTTCTCTTGATGCATCACTTTTTTGCAAGTGAAGGCAGAGAACCAGGTACCAGTAGTCTTGGTTCATCCCTTAGAGGTCTTAGAGTGGATGTGGGATGGGATATCCATGGACTTTGTGACAGGTCTTCCACATACATCCATGTGTCACAATTCGATATGGATGATCGTTGACCAACTCACCAAGTCGGCCCACTTCCTAACGATCAGAGAGCTTGGCTCAGTAGAGAGCTTGGGACACCTCTATGTGCAGGAGATTGTGAATTTTCATGGAGTAACTTCTTCTATTATCTCTGACAGTGACACACAGTTTACTTCCCGACTATGGAAGGGGTTGTAGGAGGCATTCGGGACACAGCTATGTCTGAGCATCGCCTTCCATCCTCAGACAGATGGCCAGACTGAGCAAACCATTAAGACCCTCAAGGACATGCTCCGTGCATGTTTCCTCAACTTCGGTCATAGCTAGGAGGATCACTTTACTTTGGTTGAGTTTTCATACAACAACAGCTATCACTCCACCATCGGTATGGCACCTTTTGAGGCCTTGTATGGTCGACCTTGCAGATCGCCACTATACTGGATAGACCCAGGAGAGTCAGAACTAGTGGGACCAGAGATGGTACGAGCTGCCACGGAGAAGGTTCAGATCATCCAGGAGCGGATGAAGACTGCATAGAGAAGGAATAAGTCATATGCTGACAGGATACAAAGACCTTTGGATTTCGAGGAAGGCGACCACGTCTTTCTACGGGTCTCACCTCGACAAGGTCTACAGAGATTTGGCCGAGGTGGAAAGTTATCTCCATAATTCATTGGAAATTTCCAAGTCCTCAGTAGAGTAGGCGAGGTGGCATACCCCTTAGCTCTTCCACCTCAGTTTCAATGGATGCACAACGTCTTCCACGTATCTCAATTGAGGAGATACATGCATGACCATTCCCACATCATCGACCATGGAGAGCCAGATATCGATGACGGGGAGACTTTCATGGAGGTTACCATAAAGATTGTGGATCGACAGGATCAGGTCCTACATGGATGGTCTATACCTCTGGTGCGTGTTCGCTGGAAACACGTGAACCTCCAGGAGAGCACATGGGAGCGGAAGGCTAAGATGCATTTTCAGTACCCACATTTGTTCCCTTAGTTCGAGTTGTATCTTATGGGGACATAAAGCCTTGAAGAGGGGAGAATGTAAAGACCCAGAAATTCCATGGAATTTTTTTCTTAAAATCATGGGATTTTGAAGAGTCCACAAAAATTTATGGCGCTTGATTCCGAGGCACGGTGTGCCTAGAATCAAATTCTAATGTTTTGTTCAGGTACGTTTAGTAAACATGTGAGTAGGATTTTATAACATTTGAACCAGTTCTCAGAATTGAAATCCAAGGGCATAATTGAACTCACAGGGCCGATATTCGCTTTAGAAGACTTTCACCTCGACGGTAGTTGGACGGGAATGGAAGTTAGTTTTTGGGGTTTTTAAATAAATTAAATAAAAATAAGGTGATAACTTTTTATTTATTTTTTGGTGGTTAAATCCTCCAAGAGGAGGTTAGAGGTGGGGGGCCACCACACTATAACCTCACATGAGAGGTTATGGTGGTGGTTCCCACCCGCACATAACCTCCCTTTAGAGAATATAATTGCTGGGGCCCACACGGGCTTTAAACCCCCTGCAACGCCCATTTATGTGGGATAAAACTCTCCAATAATTGATTTTTCCAACCCAATCAATTAATTAATTGAATATATTCACTTAATTAATTTACACCATATTTGAATTCTTTTGAATTCATTGGCCAAAAAATTAAATAATGGGTTAACATAACCCATTATCTTTGGTTGGAAAAACTTTTGGTGGAGCTTGAGTGAGGGGTTGGAAGATCTTAGAGAACGATTAGAGAAATATCTCTCAACGAAGAATGTGAAAATGCCTCTTTATCATCCACCGAATAATGATGAAATCTTTCTTCAATCTTCGACCATGCCAAAAGAGAAGGAGACGACCGCGAAGAAATCTGCCGACGCTACATCCTCAGTCTCCTACCCCGAACACTTCCCGACGTCAACGAATTGACGTCTTCCATTCCTCTCCTTCCACCATCCACCATCAACGATTGACAAGAGATATAACAATGTGGGAGGAGTACCACAGTAGTCCAGGATAGTTGGAAGCGCCTCTATGTGACGGAGTAGGCCCACAATACTCTATATAGGAGGAGTAGACCACCATCTGAGGTTTTGATAGTTTGAGTAGGAGGGTTACATGTTACCCCACGAGAATAAAGTCCTCGTTTTGAGATGAATCAATGACTTTTGAGTTTTCATCATGATAGAGATGGGTTACTAGATAACTTAGGTATATTTATGGGCATATACCTATGTAATGGTTTTCTATTGATTTCATACATTGTGGTTTATCCTTTTCGGATTTTGTGAGACCCTGAGGGTCTCGAGGTCCCTATTGAGAATCGTTATACTCACCCCTGCACGGGGCATGCCCACACATTGTTGTGTTGGTTTCAGATGATGGATGGTGCTAACTAAGGTATAGAGTAATAGTATTGGACTGTAGCCGGTGGTGGACCACTCGGCAAGACGGTACATGGAGCGGACAGACGAACGTTGAGTGTTGAGGAGGCCATCTATACCTACCCTTTAGGTAGGAACCTCGGAGGATGAACCAGTGGCTGGTTTACATTTCTTCTTTCAGTTTTCCTTTACATTTTCCTGGTAATTTACTATTGGGATTGTATTTCCGGCCCCCTTTACTTTCAACACTCTATTTTGTATAAAGTTTTACTTATTGTTTTACTTCCCATTATGTACTCTGATTGTGCGTTTTTACTTTTTATAAAGGAAATGCCTTCCCAGCTTAGGGATTTATGCCTTCGGTGCTAGTGGCCAGCTCGAGGCCTATGGAAGGTGTGTTTGGGGTAGTCACAACACGAGTCTCAAGGATGGGTCATGACAGGATAATACATATATCATAGGATTGATATTTATTTAGAATAATCCTTTTAATTGAAGGGATTATGATAAATTTGTGTGAATAAGGGATATAGTATGTTAGAGTGGGTTCTGGTTGGAAAAAAATACCACAATTTAAAGTAGTTATTCTAAGGTGATTTTTAACTTTAATAATAAAAGTAGAATCCTTCTATAAGGGATGAAAATGGATTATTTTTGGAAATACTCACCATTTTTCAATAATGTCATTAAACTATTCGAGGTTCAGTGAATAAAAATTGAAAAACGTTGAGGGTAATGTGGTTTTGGTTCAAAAATAACCTCGAAAAATGATTTGAAAAATGTTTAAAACATATTATAGCCCTTTCCCCTAAGTAAAATACATTTTACCATTTTTATTTTTTATCAGGGAAACTATTTTTTAACCATAAGAATCAATTTGGATGACCGAATTAAAATTAACCATACTAAATAATTTGAAACTTATTTTTTTAAATTTCTAAATAATTTAATCATATAATATTTCGAAAATTTTGAAAAAATAATTTTTAAATAGACATTCTTAGTCAAGTAAAAACAATTTTTAGAAAAAATGATGTTTTTGAGATTTTAATTTATATTTAAGATAAAATTATCATTATTACAAATTTAATTAATATTAATTAATTTATTGTTAATTAAATAAAGGTTATGAGGATTTTAATTCAATAAACAACTGAATCCCACATTGAAAATACTTCATTCAATAAAAAAACTAGAAACCATTTTTATTAAACTAATATTTTAATTTAGTTCTCAAAAGGTTGGACAAACAATTTATAATCTCAAATAATATTTTAAAATGACTAATTTTATACCCTAAATACCAATTTTATTACTTAAAAAGGTTTTCGAAACCTCTAGGATACACTTACATACTGATAAAATCATAAATATTATTATTTTCACAAAAAATATTATTTTTTGACTAAAAATAAAAACAATTTAGATGAAAAAATAAAAAATTAATAAGAAGTTAATTTTGATTATAGGAACGAAAAAATGAACTTTATTTTAACAAATTTACATTCTAAAAATTTTCAAAATTCAGTTTTTTAAACAAAGTAAAATTTATTTTTTTTAATATCCATTTTCAATAATAATTCATATTTGTTATATATATTATTAAGGTAATATATTTACATATTTTACTATACTAGTGGTTATTATGTATTATTTAATAATGTTCATATAATATTTTTGTACATTTTATTTATCGGGTAAGGAAATATATCAAACACGGTATTTATTTAAGGTGGAAAAAAATAGTGTCGTTACATTATAACTAACTTAAATAGAATTACATCCTCAAAATTTAATTACATCGAAGAAATAAAGTGAGGGTACTTTTCTCTAATCACATCCTCATGTCCCCATGTATCCCCCTAAAAATTATTATTTCTTTATATAACTTTTATTATATGCGTGGTATTTTTTGATATCACCTTATCTCTTCGATATAGAATTTCCACTCATTGTTCCTCATGTGAGATGTCATGTTCCAGTTACACAACTTTAGAGTTCAATACATGTGAAGGGTCTGGTATGCACATCCTTAAAAGTGATATATTAAATACATCATGTACTTTTGAGTGCTCAATGGGTAGATCTAAATGAAAAGTTACACCCCCAACATGATCAAGGATCTCAAAGTGACTAATATACATTAGGATCGGCTTCTATTTCTACCCAAATCTCATAACTCACTTTTATAAAGATATTCAAATGAAATCATTATGACCAATTTAAAATTCCAAATCTCATTTACGATTATCTTTATAAACATTCTATCAAATTCGTGCCTCTTTTATATGTCACTTAATGGATTGATCATTCTCCATCATTTCATAGAAAAGGTCAGGAGCTATCAAATTCCTCTCTCCAACTTCATCATAGCATGTTGGAATCATGCATTACATTTCATAAAGAACCTCATATGGTGTCATATTCATGATAGAATAGAAATTATTATTATATGATAACTCTACTAGGGGGTTGTGTTGATCCTGAAAACCTTGGAAATCCATCAAACAAGAACTCATCATTTCATCTCATGTTTAAATTCTCCACTTAGACAAACCATCGATCTAAGGATGATAAGTTGTGATGAAACTTATCTCTTTATATAATTCTTTCATAAGACTTCTAAAAAACCTCAAGGTAAACCTCATATCTTAATAAGATAATATTTATAAGGGTACTCTATACATATTCACCACTTCACTTATATATATATTGGTGAGTTTATAAATGGGGACATCTTCTTTGATGTAAATAAAATGCATTTCTTTCATAAGGTTTTCCAGTACAACTAAAATAACATTATGGTAATTATAAATTTTTTGGAGTCCCACAGTGAAATCTATGGTGATATTTTCCATTTAAATACTAGAATGGGTAACTGTTCCAATATAACCATATATTTGTTTCATACAGTCTTATCCTATTAACTTACCAAGCATCAAGAAAAGTATTCTACAATCTCTCTCTTTATACAATCCTACTATAAGTTTTGTTTTATATCTCATGACATCTTTATGCATCCTAGACGAATACAAAATTTTGACCTATGGGAATCATCCAAAATTTTCATCTTCAACTCAAGATATGATAGGAAGAATATTTGGGTTACAAACCTTATAAATATATCTTTTTTAGATTTGAACTCCAAAATATTCTCTACATTTTTACTACTCTACATCATATTTTTGGACTTATTTGATCCCTACATGAATGTGCGATTCAGAAATAAGTTTGAAATGAAAGGAATTATCTCCCCCATTATGGGTTCAAGATTTATCCTATGAAAATCTATGAGTGTTGGGTCATTTTCAATCCTTTTCAGGGATAGAGTAGCATGTTGTTTCTTACTAAGAGCAACAACCACCTTACTTTCATTCCCCATGCGGTAATTTATTGACAAATCATAATGTTTTATAAATTATAACCATAACCTACGGAACATATTAAATTCCTTCCATGTGAATATATATTTTAAGATCTTTAGATCAGTATATATATCAATGTTTTCTCTATAGAGATATTTTAAACAAATAGTCAAGGAAAAGATCATTTTTTGAAACTATAAATCATATATTGGGTAACTTTTCTGAAGAATTTTAGAGAGGAATAAGAAATTAAATTTTCCTTTTTCATTAGGAATCATGTCCATAGCTTCATCATAGAGTCATTAAATATTATAAATCCTTCTCTATTATAGGTTAATGTGACTACAAGATAAGTTTCCATCCACTTCTTTAGTTCCTTAAAACATTATTCAAATACCTCTATTAAAATGAACTTTACTCCATTTTGTGTTAACTTGGTCAGTGAATTTTATATCTATGAGAATTTTATCATAATGCATCGGTAATATCCCATTATCTGAAGGAAAATATGGATCTCAGTTATAGTGGTTGGTCTGGGCCATTGTTCGATAACTTTTATTTTTGAAGGATTTACATATATCCCATTGCTTGTGATTTTATGACCCAATAATGAAAACTTTTTTATCTAGAATTTACTTTTATAAACTTGTCCAAAAAAATATCCATTATTAATGTATTATAAAAAATCTAAAAATTATCATCATGATCCTACTTTCTCTTTGAATATATAATAATATCATCTATAAAGACAACCAAAAATTGATACAGGTAATCCTAAAAAAACTCTTATCATTAGACCCATTAATATTACAAGGGATTTAATTGATCCAAATTGAATATCTAAAAACTCAAAGTGTAAAAACAATGTTCAGAATGGGGGTTTTCATATATACTCCCATTTGACCCATAACTAATGATATCCATATCGAAGTTCAATCTTAAAAAACTATTAATATCCTTTAAATTAATCAAACATTTATCTAATATAGGGTAAATAATATTTATTCTAAATTATGATATTATTAAGATTTTTATAGTAAATGAAAAGGCATATTGATTAATACTTCTTCTTAATAAATAGGACTGGTTCTCCCTGTGGTGAAGAACTAGGGAAGATAAAACACTTTTACACATTCTCCTTTAGCTACTTCTTTAATTCCACTAATTCAATGAGATCCATTCTATATTGAAATTCATGAGATGGGAATATCCATGAATAAGTTAAAATAAGAACACAACCTCGTGATCTGGTGGTAGTCTAATATGTTCATCAAAAATACATTAGTATATTCCAATAGAATATGCATTTCATGAATGACGACTTCCTCTAGGATACTTTTAGTTAAGAGTCCCTCATTTTTGGGTTTCAAAACCCATATTATATAATTTTCAACCAAGGGGAGATTATCTATTTATAAATTCATTAGAATAGGGTGACATATAATATGAAATGATTTCTTCTTTAATTTATAATTTCTATGGGATTTATGTAATGATAGACAATACATGATGAAAATCACATCAAATTCAACCAAGAGTAAAATACCTTGATCTATTGGAAGTATCCCCCCATAAATAGAAATAATAGAATATTTATATATCTTAAGATATGATCATTGATCCACTATGTTTTTTCATGGAGAGTTCAATATCCATCACTTAATGAGGTAATTCCAAAAAACATAGAAAACTTGTGTGATATAAAAGAATGTGATGAACTAGAACCAAATAAGGTACTTAATGATCTATATTAAAGTGTAAATATTCCTAAAAACCCTTCATTATCATGATCTACCTCATCGGTATTGATCATGAATCATCTTCCATATTACCTCAATTTGGGAGGACATTGGTGCGGATTCTATTCATTGGATTGAGGTTTGAGGGATTGATTTATATAATTTCAAAACTCAATGCACTTGAATCATTATAGTGTGGGTAGATCATTAGTTGGAAACTTTACATCTTTTTTTATTTTAACTAGCCTCTTAGTATTACTTCAGAAGGCATGGGATTACTTTCCCACTTTATAACACTTAAAACTGTTCCCTAATCCTTTAATTAATTTACTTGGGTGTATTCTACCATAACTTTGGAAAGTAAGGGGTTGAAGTTTCATCCCCCATGTGATTGATCATCTCAGGTACCTTGGTATTATGACATAATTTTTCCTTATCTAGAGTATTGAGAAATCCCAATTTCCATATTTACCTTTAGAAAAAATCAAAAAATATTCTCATATCATATAATGTCTCATATGGATGAATCATTTTGAAGACTAGGTTTTAATCCATTTAATAAACAATAAATTATACTTTTTGGATAAAATATAATACCAGAGGCATTTCTCGAAATCCTAGTGACATTTTTTTGTATTTACTAATGGATTCATCATCATTTTATTTAAACTCTGCGAATTCTCTCACTATCATTATGAAAATAGTTAATGATGAAAACTTGGTAATGAAAAACCTTCTTAAATTCTTCCAATTAAACTGAGTATACTTCTTCGTTATTCATTTTTTATTAATAAGATTCCACCATTGGTCAGACACACCATCAAAATAGTACATAAATAAATTAACCATCTCATATTTCTAGCACTAGGGAATGTAAAATATATTTTCCATTGCATTGTTCTATTTCTTGATGATAAGTATATTGGAGGATCCACTAAAATAAGGTGGATGTTTAAACATGAAATACTTAATTTCAAATTCCTCCCTCCTTAGTAATTTAAGGAATAAACATGGTTTACATTATTAATCATATCTTAAGTTATTTGATTTAGTATTTATAGGAGATATTGTATGCTATATCCCATTCTAATTGATTATTTTTTGGAGAAGCCATTATATTGTCCCTCACAACTATTTTTTACCAAATTACTTCAGTTCCCATCTATCAATAAAACCAAAAAAGTATTTAACATGAGTGATGAAAAATTAATATCATAATGGAATAATAACATAAAATAAAATTAACCTTAAAACATATTATTCATTTATTGTATCATGGTAGTATATAATTATTTTATTTCAACCTATATCATTCTTTATTAAGAATTAGGTTGGGTTTGATCATAATTATTAACCTAATCCCTTGATGTAACCAAAAAATAAATCCCTAAAAATTAATCATAAATATTATGAGATCAACCAAAGAATATACCTCATGAGTATCTATCTAGTTGTGAAGTTATGAGACTTTTTCCTTATCCAGAACACAATTATTTTAACACTCAATAAGCCCTCTTCAAAGTTATTACCCCTATGTACAACTGTGTTAAAGCTTGAATTCATATGGATGTTTCTAGACATGGATGTATCCAGGCATGTATGTATCCAGACATGGATGTATCCAGACATGGATGTATCCAGACATGGATGTATCCAGACATGGATGTATCCAGACATGGATCTATTTTCTAGGAAAGTTACCAACTTGAGACTTTACAAAAATTGTAATATTTTTTCTTTTACTTAGACTCGTCTCTAGGGTTTTCTTCAAAGGATCAATAACGTTAATTCTCAAAATAGTTTCTCTAATTTTCAAAAGAAAATAAACATTTTATATAATACCAACTATAGAAACCCAAGAAAAATATTACTATATTTTAAAACATTTACATGATTTGAAACATTAAATTTCATAAATAATAATACCCCAATGATTGATAGGTTTAGTTTCTTAGGAAAATATCAATATAATCATTATATTTTATAATACATGAGATTAATTCTCCTTAAATTTACCCTACAAGTACTTATTCTAAACATATCATTAGTAAGACTCATCCTCATAACCCATGGGATGAAAAAATAAGAAAATTGGACCTAAAATACTCAGTAAGGGGTTAATTAATGTTTTATCAAGGATGAATTCATAAAAAATGTAAGAAAAGATCATAATAAAAATATCACCACATTATGAGTGATAACTATAAAATACGAGTGATATTAAATGTATGTGTCCTAAGAAATTAAAGAGAAAAAGATCAAATTGAAAGAATAATAGCTATAATATGGCTTTAAAACAATTAACATAAACCTGAAATCATGAATGAATAAGATCATAATGAATAACATCCATTAACTGTGACATAAACATTAGTATAGGGAAATATTTCTTTCATGAGCCACATCATTGGTGCCCATTATTACTAGAAACTAAAATGTACTCAAAAATATATATTTAATGAGATATAAACTCTTTAACAATGTATTATAGGGTGATAATATACCCATCTATATAATATTTTTAATAAAACCATCTATTTTTAATTTTTAATGGAACTACCCATCCTTCATTTATAATAGTTCCATCCATTCATGGTTTATAACATAACCACATGTCACTCATCCATACATATGTGTGCCTCTTAAAAATCATTAAATTCTCACAATATAAATATTGCATGGAAGTAAAAAAGGATTTCATAAAACATAAAAATGGAAATCATTAAATTCTTATAAGTAACCCATGGAAATAAAATGGGTTTCATAAAACATCAAAAATGTATAAAATAAAATCACAAACTTAACCATTTTATCCTCAAAACTTGATCACAAAAAATAATCACATAACAAAATAAAAATATAGGGTGAATCCTGAAACATAGCACAATTTGAGGTATATTATTTTGAATATAGTGAAAACTAAATCTCAAAAATATCATTTTTTTAAATAGTTTATATTCATCATTATACAAATAATAGTTACACGTCACTTTTAAAAAATATCATTTTATGAATAAGAAAAAGAAAACATTTAATGAAAATTTAATTGGTTAAAAATCTCGTTTTACCTAGAAATAAAGATAGAAAATCATTAAAAAGGAAACTATATGAAAAATTATGCTAAAATTAGAAATTGTATAACTAAAAGAAAAGTGTTTGAGTTACCAAGTACATTACATTTACCCTTGATTTAATTAAAAGTGGATTAAAATCCAATATCGTAAATATACACAAATTAATTACCTATTTAATAACCTTATTTGTATACATTTCTACTTATACTCTTTATTAATAACAATTTTATACATGTATTAGATTGTTTTAATCTATTTTCAACATCAGGTATTGATAACATTAACTGTATAAGAATTATTTATAATGTAGATATCATTGAACATTATTTGATTATGAGTTAATAGTTAATATATAATTTATGATATATAATAAATAACATACACTTGTTTATAAATATCTTATATCATTCCATTGGTGTTTCAGTTACACTGTGTGAAAATCTAATTGATGTAGATATATTTTGGTGATTTAAGAGAAAAATGATAATACTTGAATAATTAATTAAATAATTAACATCATATTTTGAGAAAAACAATATAATCAGGTTCTTGTATTATAATATAATAATTTTATTATTTATTCTCCCATATTCATCAAGGATATAGTTTTGTAGAATTGTTCATATAGGTGGTTAAACCAAACCAATCTTGAACAGGATATAACTCGATGAGTTACAATGGATAAGGAGGTGATTCTTATGAAATAATATCATTTTAATATATTAATATCCATTTTTTTATTTTTTAATGATCATAATCCATTTTGAGTATTTTTTTGATAGATAATTAAATCATTAATAAAAATGAAAAAATGATTCTTCATGGAGCCGGTAGTTTGCGCACACACAAGATTGATATTCCTTTAAATTTATAAACAGATATAAATGAATAATCAAGGGCTGTGACAATAATATAACAAAATATCATTATATTAATTATACTTAATTCATCATAATTCTATAGTGAAAATATTTTTGGAAGTGTAAAATTCAGAAGAAAAAATTAAGGAGATACTCATTACATTAGCGACTTGATCATTCCTACGAATAATCCCTGGAGTTGAGGGAAATGGGATAACTTTGTGTGACTAGAATATTTTGAATTAATTATTGGGTTATAGTGGGAAATAAATATCATATTTACAAGGGGAAATTTTTAGGTTATGTTTAACATTGAAGGGTGTAATTGGTATCCTTTTATAAGAGAAGAAAATGGAACTTTTGGAAAAACTCATCATTTTTCAATAATGAGAAGAAAATATTTGAGGGTTAATGGAAGAATAATATATATATGTAGATGATAATGTGTTTGTGGGTTTAAAGTAATTTGAACCACTCCTATGAAAATATGTTTTGTCCCTTTTCCCTTGGTAAAATACACTTTCCATTTTTTAATTTTTTACTGAGGTAACTATTTTATTAACCATAGTAATTACATTTTATGTTGAAAATTAAAATTTACCATATTAACTAATTTAAAACTTTTAATTAAAAATTTTAAACTCATTTAATCACATAAAATTCCTAAATTTTTGAAAATTTATTTTTAAAATAAACACATGTAAACACATAAAAATAATTTTTATAAAAAATGATGTTTTCATATTTTTTGTTATATATAAGTTAAATTTATCATTATTATTGATTTTATTAACATATATTAATTTATTTTAAATATAATTAATGGTATGATGATTTCATGTAAATCCAAAACTTAATCTCATATTTAAGAGACTTCATTCATGAAAAATCAAAAATCATTTTTATTATAATTTATTTATATAAATGTTGGACATCAAATTTATATGCTAAAATAATATGTTGACATATATAAATGTTTACAATAAATAAATATTTTATTAATTTTTTTTAAAACTTTTAGTATATACTTTCATAATTAAAATATCATAAAAATTATAATTTTCACAAAACCATAATTTCCGACTAAAAAACAATCTTTCCAAAAAATCAAACTAATTAAATTTTGATGAGAGGAGTGAAAAAATGAAAATTATTTTATCTAGTTTACATTATAAAATTTATAAACATAGTTTTTTGATGAAAATACAATATATATAAAATTAATTTCATTTAAATTAACATTTTTTAATATTAATTATATTTATTATTTATCTTCTTAATGAAAAAGTTTCTAATGGTTTACTAACCTATGGTTTTTTATAGATTTTTTAATAATAGAATTTTAAAATGTTGTGGTTTTATTTCATTGGGTGTAGTGTTTAACAGACGATATCAAACGTGGTATTTATTTAAATAGTAAAAAAACATGGGTCTTTTCATAAGGAACGTTTTTTGACATGTATTGTTTAAAATCTGGCTCCTCTTCTCAACAACTTTCTTTTTTAAGAGTAATTAGTAGTGAAAAATGGTTTCATATACTATGATTTTTTTGATATTATTGCTTTTGATTAATATTCTATTTCAAACCATTATAATTTTGGAAATTATAAATTTCAAGCCTAATAATTTTCTTTAAAAATATCATGTAGTGTGTAATGAACTTGAAAACCATAGACATATAAGTGATAATCATTAGAAATAAAATCCTGATATAATCATCATAAAATAGAATATAATATCTATAACTACCCTTGGATTTTTATGATTTTATCCCACACACATTGTTGTTCACCTACTCAAGCATCATTCATGGGTTTTTTCCGCATGACTCGTAATTATTATGAAAAATCTTACATTTTATGGAATATATCAAACATGTGAGTGAAATAACATAATATTTTATGAATATCAAGATCTCCTTCATTAATTATAAAGTATTCCATATATTTTTGACTTAGGAGGAAAATCCATTTCTTCTACAACTCATTCTCATCTTCCCTGGTTAGAAATGACTTGTCTTATTCTCCACTAATGAGGAAGAGGTTTTCCTTTTTCCACTTCCCTTACATTAAAATATTTTCATCCCTTTATTTAAACATAAATCTATTTTTAAAAAATTAACTACATTCCCTAAGTCAAATAATTGACTTACACATATTATGTCATGACTAAGGCCTTCAACCACTAATACATCCATACTCCTCAAGAATTTGTTTCTCTAAATTTTTAATTTCCAAACTAATAATATTCAAATATTAACCGTTTCCAAAGTGAAAAAAACTATATTTTGTTTTATAATTTACGCCTATGAAAACGTATTTATGCCATATTATGTGAGAATTACAACTATTTTCCATAATCTATACTCCAACTCAATTTTTCACTGTTATTAAGATTTTTGTGAAGTTTTCGTTCTTAGATTTTCATTTCATGATCTATTTTTGTTTCTTTAATTAATATAGTGGTGAAATTGGATGTTCCACCTACAGATTCATTGAATAATATTAATATTTCAAGGACATGAGTTTATTATGATTTTCAATCCTGCTTAACGATACCATCAGTTGTTTCAATAACCTTATCTGGGACTATTTTTATATATTTCATAATACCCGTGATGAAAAATTCATATCATTGGGTGTATAAACATCACATAAAAAACTAATCATTAAAAACATATTTAGTATAATAAATATATCTCATATATTTTCATTTATCTTGAATTATAAAATATCTAGTTTTCTATAGAGCACAAATATTGAATATTCCGTAAACATACATAACAATAAAAATGGAAACATGGTGCATTAATGCATGTCTTTGTTTTCCCAAATGCAACATTTTGAGTCTTTTATGAGTAATTAAAAACACTATTCTTCTGGGTAGTGGGTTATTGTGTTTTTTTAAAAACATTAATTAATTTTAACTTATGATCAATCCCTTTAATAAATTTACCTTTAACTTTTAAATACATAATTTTTGTTAAAGAGGCTATTTTTATTAACATTCTACATAAGACTATAGATTTTTTAATGTTTGGTTCACTCAAACTTCCAAATTCTACATCATGGTATATAATAATTTTATGATCATCAAGATTTAATCACATCAACTTGACTTTCCCTAAGAGTTCCTCAATTATTTTTAAATGATATTTTTTGGAATTAGTTAGGTCATTAGTAATACATGAATGTTCTTAAATTTTCATATTGAGATAAACTTCCTTATCTACGTTCAAATAATTATAGACTTAATTCATTCAATACCATCTCTCATCTAGAACTTATTTACTTCTAAATGATTAATATTGAGTTTGGAGTCACCCACCACATAATTTTATTTCTTTACAATGGCCCTCTAAACGTCATGTTCTTTATGTTAATTATTGAGGATTAATCATTCTTCATCTTCAACATATCCATCATGATTTTATTCCAATTTTGGTCTGTCTATAAAAACCATGAGAACTTCCTTGTTAAGGTCTTTGTTGTCCCCAACTTCTTCCACTTATGTTCTTCTAAGATGACGTCATCTTGTGAAAACCATGTATTCGTCTTGAGGTATTTTCATTGTGTTTTTATCTTTATTATATAAAACATAATTTTTTTATTCTTCGGTTCTTCTTCTTCATCACCATATAATAATTTCTTATGACATCTTCCAATAATATTCCAAACTAATCCATATTGAATGTAATAAATTATCATATTTCCATTTAATTATCCCTTTTATAATTTGAGATTTAAAGAAATACATGACTTTAATTAATCAAAATCATTATCCCAAAGCTCATTATAACACACCAAGGATTGAAAAAATATATTTTTATAATAAATTTAATATCTTTGATAGCTTGTGATGCACGCAATAAAAAGTTTAAATGAAACATGATAAACTATTAAAATATTGTTGTAACATGACCATTATAACCTAGATGTTAAATTACTGGGTACTAAAAGAACTAATTGAGTTATGGAAAATTTATATTTTATATACATAATTTATTTTTCTTTTTATTATAAATAAAAAAAAATATTTAAAAGAAAAATAAATGTTTCCTTGGAATTTTTTTTATTTTTTCTAAAAGTTGGTTTAGTCTTTCTTCATGTGCGTAATTTAAAATTAATATTTACCACTTTTATAAAAAAAAATTATAAAAGGATAAAAAATTTTAAATCAAAATATCAAAATCATCTTAGGGTGATTTTTTTGTGATTTTCCTGAAATGATTCATTTTTTATAAATATTAAAAAATATAAAATTTTAATTGGAAAATTCATTTTCGTTAAAATTATTTATCAAGTAAAATTATATTTATAAATTTTTAAAGTAATATGAGTTCAATTATATATAAATTAATAAAATATAGATCATTAGAATCATTTTTATACCAACTTTTGATATAAAAACATTGTAAACTTTTGAACAATTCCTCTTTAAAGCATGCTATCTCATCACGCTTGTGGGGTTTATTTTAAATTAAAATTTTCCACTTATTTAAATTTAATTTGGAAAAATAGATTTCATATTTTAAATGATAATAATTTATATTATCTAATAAGTTCAACTTTATTTTTTACAATAATGAATAATAAAAAGAGTAAAAATTATTTCATATAGCTCTGGTAAAAATGGGTTTACAGAGGTGTAAAACTAAAAAGATAATAGTTAAAATGAACTGAAAACTTGTATAAAATATATTTACAAGATATATTTTGACCATATAATGTATAATTATCGATAATACTCCATTTGCACCCATTTGTCTTGTGAAAAATGTGGGTACGCATTTTTCCTCTAAACAATTACAAGTGTGCTACTCACCAGAATAATAAAAGGACACCCCTCTCCTCTGTTATTCACACCTTCACACCATTTTGTTTTACGAAATACCTAACCAAATCACATCCAAAATCCCCTATTCTAATTAAATATGTATTATTTTGGCTATAAATCCAACCATGTAAGTATTTTCTCCAATCTTACGGATAATAACCGAAGATGTAAGATTCTTCAGTGAGTGTTTCTAATTTATCTATTCATCAAAAACCATATATTATTATTAAAATGTGATTATTTAATAAACTATGTTTCTTAAATATGATTATTTTTTTATGTTAATTTAATTACCAAAATCCATCTCAACTTCAATCAAATGGGTTATGAAATCATTATTCATGTATAAGGTGGACTACCACCTCATGAACTAATGTTATTCATTTTTCCATTACCAACTCTCAAGGTAGGGTATAATGATAGATATAAATTATCTATATTATATTTATAACATAATTATAACTCTGGAGTCATTATATCATATATAACTTTTTTAATTTCAATTTTATAGTGGACTCGATAATGTCACTCGTGTGTATGGTGGACTACCTGCTCACAAAGCGATGTTATTTGACATTCAATAACGCTTAAATGAAAGGTAAAAATGATAAATTTGAGTAATTTATGTTATATACATGAAATAATTTTGTTATTCATGACATATTTTTCTTATTGAAAATATAATACATTATTTTTTATCTCTTCACTCATTGTAATATGATAATATAGTTTGTGTATGTGTGGACTATCACCTTTATGAATAGATATGACTCATTTCATAGCCATAACTCATAGATGATATGTAGAAGTTTATTTAAATAATTAATATTATATTATTATCATTGAATATAGTTAAAATATTACATTTCTTCTTTCTAAAGTTATTATTGAAAAAATAGAAACGTTACTATGCTTATGTGTGGCCTACCACCTCTATGATCATAACATACTTCATTTTCCCAGAACCATATTTCATGATTATTAATAAAAATATAATTTATATTTAAATATGATAATTATTAAATTATTTTTATTATGGTTATTATGAAACTATATACTATTCAAAATAACTAAAACATTCATGAAAAAGAAAAAAAATGAGAAAATAAGGCAATTGACAACCAAAAAAGGAAAATAATGAAATATTATTAACGGATAAATGATAATATGTTATAAAAGTATCATATATGATATTATAATTATTAATATGGTTCTTATTTATGTTAATTACATTTTCAAAACCACAATATAAGAGGTTAAATTACATTTAATGAAAAGGAAGTTTGAGGTATGGGAATTTATCTCAATTTTCCGCCATTGAGGTATATTATAATGTTATGCACCTAATTTATTTTATTTTGTGTATATACTTCCCCTTTTACATGTAATAACATGATTCAATCATAATTCATGGTATTTTATCTTACAATTATGATTATTCCATCCAAGGGGATTTGAGATAAAAATAAATGTGTGGTAACAGTTATTGAACAATATATATTTCTTTTGTGATTGTTAACATTATATTGAAAAAATAACTTTATTATGATAATTATTAATTTTGAATTATATTTATATTAAATACCTATATTCTTGTATGATGTATATGATTATTTCCTAAAATGTACACCATTTTTACAAACTCTGTTTACTTATAAGTTATTTGATTAACTATGGAAATATTGATAAATATGTATCCTTTACTAAATATGTATATTATTTGATAACAAACATTGTTCATGACTTAAATATATTATTTTATATATAATTAAATCTTTGGAAACACATATATGGGAGGGTCCTAATTATAGAAAACCACTCTATTCATTGATAACATCCATGAGACTAACCATTTGGCCAAATCAAATAGGGTTCTACCAGGTAGGTTTAAATTGTGTTGGGGATAGATATTGATGGAAGATGCATCATGTGCCTGAGACATGAATTCCAATGATTATTAATTTACATCACTAAGAATTAATTTATTATTATCCATGGTATTTTACCTATGATATTATCTCGGGATGAATTTTATTCTCATTTATTGATTAAATAACACATGTTTTCAGTTATTTACCTTACCATATTGATTATTCTTTATCCTATCATGATAGTTAACTTATTTAAATATAATTTTTGTTCAATTATTTACATTAAAGGATGATTATAATTATTGATTCATGATATTGTCTGATGTATGCAGCCCTTACTAAAAATTTGATCTAACTCTTATTTTATTTCCCAGGATACAAAGAATATATCTTTAAATAAGTTTTCAAGGTTGTAGTTCATTTTTGTTTTTCTATGTATTATATTTCATTTTATATTTCAAATATAAAATGGGTATCATGTATGTATTAGTTTATCCAAAACAACTATATTGATTTTTTATTCAGTATTTGACCATTTGTATCTATACTAATATAATAAAGCATACCCAAGATTTAGGCTATTGGGACCGCAGTTGTTCCTATTGGTATTAGAGGATGTTTAATAGTAATATTAGGAATTAGATTAACTAGAACATATATTAGAAACATAAAACTATGATAGAACTTAAGGATAAGTATAGAAGAGCATCTTAATGTCTGGATAAGGAAGAGATTATGTGATTTACCAATAAATACATCCCTATATGTAAAATATAAGTGGATGTTATTATAGAAAAGAGGTGTATATGAATAATTACACTAAAAAGGGAGAATTGGGATTGATTTGAATGCCACAAAATTTATGAAAACAAGCCCTATTGTGCACCTGGTGTGATAGTGGTGGGTTATATGCTTAGAATAGTTCACATTTTTTTATAAAACATTATGAATGATTTGAAAAAGGTGATATCCACAAATAAACTTTGTTTATAATTACTGTATTCAAAATGCATAAATTTTTGTTTATGTTGAGTGTTACACCATATTTATAATTATACATTATGATTTAAAATCCATAATTTTATGAATTATTCTTGTATATTTTATTGTTTAAAAATGGTGCCAAAAAGGTAGAAGGGTATAAATACTCGTGGTCAATATTAATATTACCTTGATTAAGATGCCAACATAGCTGGTATTGGAACTAATAAAATTATGGATATAATTGGATGCACTACCAGGTTATGAAAAATAACATTTTCCAAATGGAGAAAATTGTTTCACAACATAATTCTCCTATGTTAGATCAGTTCATGTGATTGAATCCTCTATAATTTGGTGGTACTTATAATATAAAGATAATTTAGAAATGGACTCAGTATATAGAGAAGATATTTATGTCATCAGGATGTGGGGAAAAAGAAAAGGTTACCCTTGTTGGGTAATATCTCATATGATGGAATCTTAGTTGATACAATGAAGAAAAAGGCTATCAGAGAATAGACTACATTAAAAAACATAACTGAGGTACATAGTTTAATTTCATTAGAATGTTACTATCATCTATTAATTAATAATTATTTTTAATTATCTAATGCTTAAAAAAAATATTACAGTTAAAGGGTTAAGTTTATTTGGATAAAGGAATGTGATGAATTTTCTTATGAACTAAATAGAATATTGGTAAATGACCCTATAAGACTCTACCATCTGGAAATGATGGGGTTTTGATCATTATTTATGAATAAAAAATAACTTCATTGGTTCATAATGTAAAATTATAAGGTTATTTCATATTATTCAATGAGAATTAAGACTCATGAAAATAAATATCCATCCCATGATCTTGATTTTGAGGCTATAATATTTTCTTTAAAGATATAGAGACATTATCTATATAGTTAAATATGAAAAATATATAAATATCAGGAAATCCTAAAATACAAATTTTCATAGAAAGATATAAATATGAATAAAAGTATATGTCTTTATCTACTCAGTGATTATGATTTATTAATACACTCCCACCTACAGAAAGAAAAAATCTAGCAGGTTCATTAATTAGGAGAGTTCTAGGTCGGAATAATACAAAGACAACACAAGAGGGAACGTATTGATTGATTATATTATGTAAATATCATAGAAAATTATGTAGATATGAAGTGATCTCTTGTGTAATGAATATGAGAAATTTATAAATAGAAATAATGATCATAATAATTTTGATGTGGTTCGGGGCAGAAATATCCTCTTGTCCACTCCAGTAATTCTCTCTCTATGAGATTGGTGAATTTCACTAAAATGGACCTCTTGTCACATCCATCAAATCGACAACTGAATGATGGTAGTTAACAACTTTACAATATGGATAAAAAGAACCTTCTAGTTTTTTAATAGGTAAATGATTTTCCATGTTTAATATAATAATATGATAATTAAAATACAACTGAGTATGAGTAGTTGATATCCAAAATCAAAATATTTTGATTTGATGATGGTTTCGGTTGATATTCAAAGCTATAGAATAAATTGGTTGTAGATGGATCTTCTTCTTCAGAAATTAAATTAGTCATGAATGAATAGTTCTAAAGTGAACCTAGTTGTAAATGATCTTTAATATTTACATCAACTAACACAAGTAGTAATCTTATAGTAGCACGAGGTTTGAAATAGATATGTCTCCAAAGTGCAGCCTCAGAGTCGATCGTTCATGGAAACATTATTGTAAAAGATATTAACATGAATACAAATTTATTTGTGAATGTTACATCACATGTAATTCATAAATATAAACATGTTGAATATATAGAGAAGATATATTGATACGATATCCCAGATCCAAGAAAAATGCCTGATAGAACGTGGATATTCCAATTTGAATTGACCAGGGGAGTCGTAACTTCCCTTAAGAGTAGGTGTGATTTTCTCCAATAAATATTATTCCTTGAATCATTTATAACTATCTTTGAATATGTCTTCAAATATTTCAAGATCATTTCATTAATTTTAGATAAAATCACAACAATAAATCTTTGCTGATGAATAGTCAAATATAGGGTTCAACTATGTAGCATAGAGTTCCTTTGCCTCGTGTAGGGTTCCTTTGTGTAGCGTAGGATTAATTTTTATATCGTTGGGTAACATTGCATAGTTTAGGGTTCCTATAAATTTATGGTTCTTTAACCATACTTTCATCTATATATAATGTAGGGATAATGATCCATACATTCATCCTTTCATTATAAGATTCCAAACGTATAATTGATTAACCGTAAGTTTATTCTTCCAATTGTTGGGTAAAAACAATGATTCTATATTTCAACGTAGGGTTGATATTCCGTAATTTTATCATTTGTTGAATGTAGGGTTTCCAATCCATACATTTAACATCCAGTATAGCGATGATGATCCATACATGAATTATTTAGTGTAGCATAGGGATGATGATCCATATATTCATTTAACACATGTAGGGTATGAACATTGTTTCCATAACACACCCCGTAGATTTTAATTCCATCAATGATAAAAATAAAAAATGATATAAATTCTTGAAACAAACTTGTCACAAAATTATTAGTAAAAAACATGGGTATTTTTGTGCATCAAAATCATCATAAATTATAGAGTATTGTTGAGACAATACATGCCAAACAATCTCCCCTTTTTAATGATAACAAAAACCATAAAATAACTAATAGAAAATGTAGGATTTTTAATCACATTTAAAGAATATATTATAGCTTATCAAAATTATTTAGATTTCAAAGAACTAATTCGACGAAAAATATTTCACCTAAAAATATTATTTTCTAAAATTTTCTCCACCTATTGTGATATCAAAAACTAAATTTTAAAGAGAAAATGATATAAAACATAGTTAATATAGCATTGAACTATAAATTACTATTATAGCCTAATGGGTAAATAATATGATATGTGATATGGTCATGTTATGTTGAATAAAAATAAAATAATAAAAGTATAAAACAATATAAAACACATAAAATATAAAAGTGATGTAAAATTAAATTAACTTTGGATCAATTTTTTTTTGAAAAATGATGATTACATTTCATAGTCAATATAAAAAGTCTTCAAAATGAGGGGCTTTGATCAGAATTTTGGTCTTGGTCAAAATTTACATTTGTAGTTGTTGTAGTTTGATGCGAAAGGTTTAAACAACACTATGAATTTCATGAAACATCACTAATAGACACTGAAAATGATTGTTGAAGACATCCATAAATTGTTGAATAATTTTCATTGAATATTCCATGGTCTTCAATATTTCCACCAAATTAACCTTAAAAAATCATTCATTAATTCTTTATATTGAATAAGGACTATCAATCTACCACTGACTTGATGAATGACATGTCGTAACCAGGATTCATTTGATGTTATCTAACTTATTAAATATCATATATTATCCAGAAGAATATTCAATGGAAGACTGTCACACTAGAAAGTGTGAATCCTATTATTGAATTCTGCCATCACAGTAGTTATTTCTTCAAATTTCTTTATCAAGTCATGATATGTGGGTTGAGGTATAATGGTTAAATCCTGATGAATATCCTTTATAGATTCAAACTCTCTTCTGAACATAATCTTCATCTCATCAAAATCAGACTTCCCTATATATTCATTATTCAAAGATTTGAATTATCTACCTAAATGTTGGTTAAAATCTTCAAGATCTCCCAAAAGAATCAAATTTTATTAAACATATATTATTTCATCTTGAAGTTCCTCAATCTCGGCATTTGGAACTCTATAAGTTCTGTGCTCTTTAATTTTCTTCTTCTAATATTCTATATTTTCTCTCAAATACAAGTTGTATCTCTCTAAATGAATGTAATTTTGAATCAAGGATTTATCATTAGAGTTGGAAGACTCTGGAGTAATGCCTCTTGAAGTGGGTCCACCCTCTACCATATCCATATTTGGATTTTCATGAACTTTAGATCTATTTCTTAATAAAAAATCATTCTGCATCAATAGAACTAAGAGAAATGAGAGAAATGATTGTATGGGAAGGAATATCTTCACTATTGCATTATTCTTTGTGAGCCTCTTGCTCAATATTCTCATCCACATGAGCCTCACAGTAAACTACATCTTCAGCTTCATTCACAGCTTCAGTAATGTTGATTGTTTTTATTATTATTTGAGAAAGACCTCCATCTTCATGTATTGATTCAGCTTCTTCATCAGGCCTTAGTATGATAGAACCATCTAATTGTACTATTCTCTACTCCCACTAATCATCTGGCATCAGCTTCTATTGTTGTTAAAATCCAATAGGAAAAAGACTATTGCAAGAGTTTCTCTATACATATCCCAATTTCTTGATAACCCGGCATTTAGAATGATGGCATGATAACATCTATATCATAGATTCATATTTTTGATTTTTCATTTTCTGTGTAACAAAATTTAAATAATTATACTATAGGGATAGAAACTGATCTTTTCTTATTTGTGACAGTAATAACTTATATACCATATCATTAAACATCCGAAATTGAAAATAATTTGGTTCAAAAATAGAAACAGAACATACATGTTTGGGTACAATACTTTATCTAACTCATCTATTCTTATAAAATTTCCAGTTTGAATAAACTTCCTCATAACTTTTCTATCAAGAGTAAGACCTTTTATCATTTCTCTCATTATAGATCTTGTCCCAAACAAAGAAAAAATAATTTCATATGACTTATATTTTTTATCACTGATATTCGTTAAGTTGAAATGAAAATTCCCCTCAATGGGATAGTGCAACAACTTAGCTATATCCACCAAACAAGGAGAAAATTAGTCATCGTTCACATTATATATTATAAAGTCATCATTGATTCAAAAAATGAACCCGTCATTTCTACAAAACTATTTTACTTGTACATCAAAAATCATTGGAGTGTTACCATATTAAAAATAAAAATATATACCTTGAAATTTAATGGATTCCATTAATGAAATAATTTTCTCATCAAAATACTAAAATTATATCACTTTATCTTAAAGAAGTTTACGATACTTCACTGGTGGGTAAGTAGGTGGACCCAAATCAGTATCTTCAGATATTTCAAATGTTTCCATTTTAGAAGTTCTCATGATTAATAATTAAATGGTTTAGGGTTTTGGTAAACTATAATGAGAGAAGCTATGTTAACTAAAGGGTCATGCAGGAGAAGAGCAAGAGAATGCATATATTTTTCTAACACCAATTGAGAATGTATTCATTAATTTATTATTTTAAAATATGAATAAAAATAAATGAAAAAATTACTTTTAAAACTAATTAATATGTAACCGAACAAAATAAATATTAATAAATGATTAAATACAAAATATATAGTTTAATTAAAATAAAAACATAGAGATTGAGAATAAAATAAATTAATAAACATTCCATTAAAATTAAATATTCCTCACTCCCCCTTAATAAAATAAAAACATTCACTCGGAAGTGGTTTAGTAAAAACATCATCTAATTAATATTATGTATTAATAAATTCTAATGATATATCTTTTTTAATAACATGATCTCTTAGAAAAATATTCTAGATATCAACATTCTTAGTCCTTGAATGACTTCAAGGATTTTTTGAAGTATATATAGATCTAGTATTATCACATAAAATTATTATATTAATAAAATTTATTCCAAAGTATAGTAGAGTGTTTTTCTTCCACAATACTTGTCCACACCAACTTCCAGTAGAAACATAGTCTACCTCATCATTTTATAGGGAAACTGAGTGTTGTATCTTACTTAATCATGATACTTAAAATTTTCAAAAAATGTTACAGTTTCCTATGGTTCTTTTTCTATCTAGTATAAAACCTCCAAAATAGAATATAAATATGAAATATAATTAAAATATGATTTTTTGGGTAAAGAAGAAATTGAAAAATAGTTCTTTTTAAATATATAATAATTATTTTAACAGTAATAATATAGGATTTCATTGGATTTGACTGAAATATTGCACATAAAACTATAGAAAACATAGTGTTTGGCCTTCTAGAAGAAGGATACAATAAACTACCAATCATACATCTATATAACTTGTATTCGACTAGTTTTCTAGCTTCATCCCAATAATGTTTTATATTGGAACACATAATAGTTTTATAAGTATTATTGTGTTCAAGTACAAACATTTTCAATAAATCATTAATATATTTACTTTGATTTAAAAAATATCATTAATCTTTTTGATAAATTTAAAATCCAAGAAATATATTAAATTGTCCATTCATACTGAATTCAAATTCCTTTTTCCTTAGTTTTAAAAACCCATTAAAAATATATTTATTCGTTGAACCAAAAATAACATCATCATCATAAATTTGTAATAATAAAATATTACAGAAAACAGTTTACATAAAAATGTTTGATCTTCGATTCCAAAAACAAAACAATTTTTCAAAAGAAAATAACATATTCTTTCATACCAAGATATTGATACTTCATTAAGGCCATATATATCTTTATTATGTTTTAAAACTGAATTTGGATTACGTGAGTTTTAAAAACCAGGATGTTGTTTAACAAAAACTTCCTCCATTAAATATTCATTTTAAAAGATAGATTTAACATCTATATAATGTAATTAAAAAAAATCATATGAGATGAATAATCTAAAACTATTATAATGTATTCTAATCCAGATACAGGGGAAACTTTTCATCAAAATCCATTCATTTTTCCTAATTATATTCTTTTTCTACCAATATAGCTCTATTCTAGGTTATTATCCCTTGATCATCCTATTTATTTCTAAAGTCCCACTTAGTTCCTACTACTAGATAATTTTATCGTCTTTAGAATAATTCCCCAACATCATTTCTTATGAATTGGTTTAGTTTATCTAGAATTTCTAAAAACCAACTCTCATCTTCCAATGCTTTCTTAATAGATTTAGGTTGTTATTGAGATAAAAGGAAGAGAATTCAATGAGGTTTCCTATAATTCTTATACTTCTAATTTTGATGTCTAGGTATTCAATGAAAGCTTCTAAAGGATTATTAATTAAGGTTTTTGTAATATCCTGGAACTTTGTGGTCCATTACATAGTCAAAATCCAATGTTTAGGTTGTTCTGAGAGGCAATGGTATCTCATTTGAAGTGTTTTCTAAATTTCATGATTTTCTATCTATAGGTTAGGGTGTTGGTAGGTAAAAGGAATTGTTAGGTTGCAACATCAGTAGGTTAAAGGTCTTGGTTGGTTGAGGTGTCAGTAGTTCTATGGCATTGGTGAGTCAGGGCGTCGGCGAGTTAGGGCATCGGTAGGTCAAAGGCGCCGGTAGGTTGAAGGTGTTGGCATGTCAAGGTGTTGGTAGGTCAAAGGCATCCATAGGTCGATGGAGTTGTTAGGATGAGGTTTCAGTGTATTGAGGTGTTGGTAGGTAAAGGCATCAATAGGTCGAGGTGTTAGTAAGTTGAGGCGTCAGTAGGTCGAGGCATCGGTAGGTCGAGACATCGATAGGTCGAGGTGTTTGTAGGTTGAGGCGTCAGTAGGTCAAGGGTGTTGGTGAGTTAGGGCATTGATGATTTAGGGTAGAGATGAGTTAGGTGGTCTATGAGATAGGTTGTAAGTGAGTCGAAGAATTAGTGATTCTGGGTGTCGGTGAGTTAGGGGATCAGGGTGTCACGTGTTAGTCGATCGCGTCATTGGCTCAACATCATCGGTGCCTCATTTCCTATTTTTCCCAGTTTTCCCAGTGTTTTCCTCCTACATTTTAATTGATGTAAATTGATTTTAAATATTTTTTTGGGGTTTCTAAAGGTTTCTTAATTAATATTAACTATATATTTAATATCCTAAAACTTCGAAGACATTGAAATAGTCGAACCACATAGTCTTGTCCATGATACAACTTTTAGGGCCCTTGAAACCATTTCCCATTCCATTTATATATGATCTGGAATTTTCAAAAGATGAGGTCATCCTAACTATTTTCTCTTCATGTTTGGATAAACTTTCTTCTTATATAATCTGTGCGCATGTGTTGTAGCCCCCCTATTTGGTTTTCCTTGGATTCTCTTTGTCGCACAACCTCTTATTTTGGAACAAAGAGGAGTTTTGGTCACTTGTTATTCTAGGTAGGGATTCCTTCATCTCTCCTTTAGTTGTGTATCATTTAGAGTGTGTGTAATTATGACCTCTTGTAAATATGGATGAAATAAATTTTACGAAGATAATTGGGGAGAATAAATGGGGACTAGGATGACATTGATGTTCTCTTGGTTTTGTCTATTATATTTTATCTATAATGTTAATTGTATGGGTTGTATCCCTCTAAAAATCTTGGTCATTGGTGGTATTTTCTTGTGTACATGTGATTCTTCATGCTTATTGTTGATTCTCTCTTCAAATGACTATAAACATGAAATCTTATTAATCATGTATTCCTAGTTAAATTAAAATAAATCCCTAGGATGAAAATTGATTTGTGATCACCCCTATATATCAAAGAGGAATTAAAGAATATTTATTGGATAAATCCAAATAAATACAACTTTTTTTGTGTGGTTCTGGGATATGTGGGCCTTGTTGGGTTTTTTTCTTTATGGGGTTTATGTGGTGGTGGTGTTGGTAGCGTGGTAGTGGGTGTAGGGGTGGGAAGAGGAGTTTGTTATGTGAGAAGGGTATAGTATGTGTGTGCAATAATTATTTGGTTTAGTGGTGGTTGCTATTGGATTTGTGTATAAGGTGGTGCAAGAGGTGTAATGTATTCTCAGGTTAATAGATTAATTGATTGTGGAATGGATGAACCTATTATGCAGTGGGACTGCATCTAGGATGTGGCTGGGTAGTGAGGCCGCAAGACTGGGTTATGACATGATTTCATGTTTGTGAGCATCATAATTGGTTCCCTTACCATTAGCCCCTCATTCCATGTTTTTCTTGGGCAATGGTCGGTATGGTTGATTCACCTTATAATTTTTTCAATGTTAGGTAGTTTCCTGGGTAGGTATGGAAATAAATAAATTCATGATTTTATAATTCGGAATGATAATTGGTTGATGCACTGCTGTGCAGAAGGCATTTCCACCTCATTTAACATCTATAAACTTTTTTGTGGATGGTTTTTATTTGATTTTCACAAAGAGAGTGTATTTTTCTAGGTTCTTCAGTCATTAAAGGAAAAAGCATTGAATCTTTGATGTTTTGAGATTCAGAAGGGAATTGGAGGAGTAAGGACCCTTTTCCCTCTGATTATGCAGGATGGGAGATTTTTGAATCAAATACATGACATGAAGGATGGAGAACAAAGGAATTTCAAAGTCCAAGAATACCCACAGAGTTTCCACACGGTTTGGAAAACCGTGCGCAAACCGTGTGGGAGGAGATTACCCTTACAGAAGTGTCTGCACGGTTTCCACGTGTTTTACAAATGGTGCGGGCCCTATACACTAAACCATGTAGCTCAAAAAATTATGGACAGTAAGTATGACACGGTTTGCACATGGTTTTCCAAACTGTGCTCCCAAATGGTGCGGCTGAAGAATCCAAGGTAGTGGCCTCCACACGGTTTGCGCACGGTTTACTAAACCGTGCGCCTAAACCGTGCACCCCACTTTAGCTTTTGCTTTTTTCTTTCCCCCTTTCCACCAACTCCTTGACTCGGGTTTTCCTTTGAGACATAATTTTAAACAACTGGAAAAAGGTCCTTTTTGACCTGAAAGACTGGGGAGACTTATAGGAAGGAGGAGTCTTTGAAGGGGGATAAGAGGATGATTTTGTTTTTGTGGGGTTCTGGAAACTTGTTGTGAGTTCTTGGATGTTTTATTCTTCTATTTTCTTGGTCAGTTTGATGGTGAAGAACTCCTTGAAGTTTAATAGTATGTTCTATATTTTTTTGATTATGAGTAGCTAACCCCCCCCCCCCCCCCATTGTGTCGGGGCTGGGAGAAATGCAGGTTTTCTAGAATCCTTCCCCTTATTATTGTATTTGTTAGTAACCTGTCGTCTAATTCTATCAACATTTCTATTTTCTATTTCATTGAAAACCTCCATGTCGGGCCAAGAATGGAGTTTCTAGGGATCCTTAGGAGAAGTAAAATGAGAAAATCCTTGACCATTGGATATTCTTCTCATTTCTAGACGGTGTCTTTTAACGAAACGATAGTAGGAATCAATTTTCGGACCAAGGAATTGAGTTCTACCGACTTGATCAGAACTTGATGGACCAAGGAAGTTCCAAAACATATGAAACCCAGAAATTTGGGTTCTTATGAACAATACAACATGATAAGGATTAAGGTTCTAGTCTCACATGAATATCTATCCCCGACACATTTTCATCATCGTTCAGTAAAATTTGGATTTAAACAATTTTAGTTTTAAAGTAATCAATAGTGAATTAGATAAGTTTTAGTAAAAAGTCATTTTTTAATATCTAAATCATGAACCACCAACCAAACGTATTTAAATTTAGAATCTTCACTGAATAACGTTGATTCATTAAACATAAACACCAACTTTGTTTCCCTGTGGACCGACCCCATAATTGCATACTACACTAGTCCAAGTTAGGGAATTTGATTTAACTGAAGGGAAAACAATATTAACACTGAACGGATCGGTCATTGGTTTTATGAATTGGCTAGGGGTATTTTTTGAATTAGGGATTTTAGTGAAGCGGTGTTTAAGTGATAGTCATTCATGGTGGTACATGCATGTACGGGTAGGAGCAAAGGTAGTTTTGAGTGGTATAGTTGTATGTTTGGAATCCCATAGGATGGGATGAGTGTTTTTTAGTAATATTTATAGCCTTTTTGTTCCTTATATTTTCTATATGAACCCAAACTGTTTTGAGAACAATGTGTTGAACACCCCCATTGTAATGGAGAAGGCTGTCCTTCCTAACATCTCGAGGGGTGGATGGATGGATGGTTACTAACTTTACCCAGCTCCATCTTCTAGGAATTGATCGTCTAAGACTCTTAGAGTATGTTGTAATTCTATTGAGGTTTAATACCAGACTTATGGTATTGGATGTGTGAGAGGTTTATTATTTATAAGGTGTCTTCGGGATGGGGACAAAGTGTTTTTGGGAAATACATATGGTGGTTTTGGCCTAGGTGTCTGCAAGAAGGATGTGATGTGGTGTTCAGATCAGGTGTATGCATGAAGGTTCTAAAAGCGAGGCTTGTTAAAAAGCATGGTAGCATTAGGAAGTTCACTGTTAGGGATGGAAAATTAACCAGTGGAAAGTGGAGTGGGGTTCCCAAATATTGATGTGCTTACTACTTTACTTTACATGACTAGCGTTATTTGGTGAGTGTTCCTTAGTGAGGTTAGGGGGGATAGAATACATTGTTAGGTGCATTTAAGTTTCGATTATTTTCTCACAAAGCAATTAGTAAGCTTATCCCACTTGTGCATGAGTGAATTTGGTTTTTCCCTACTAACTATACTTGTATACTCACCCAACGTATATAAAATTTTTTCAGGTTTCCAGGGAGATTATGGGGGCTGTGTTGGACCTTACTATCTCAAACGTTGGAAGCATTCTTTTTTATCGCTGATTAGTTTTATTTTGGTACTTACATTGGATTTTTCATTGTATGTATAGTTTTTTTACATTAAACATACATGTGGGATGAATTTTGGTCTTTATATATATTTGTATGAGTGTTTTTGAGGTTGATACATCTTATCTCCTAATCTTGGTTACTATAAAAAGGGCAATGCCTCCCATTTTGGTGAGATTTCTATACCCCTTATGCCAGTCACCTCCTTGGGGCCTATTGGAGGCAGGATTTAGGGGTTATTATATCTTATTCATCTTAAGGAAGGAAGTTCTCAACATCTTTCTACCCCTTCACTCATTTTTAATAAGGCGGGTCATGACAGAATGGTATCTGAGCTAATAGTTGAGTGGTGGGATGGAATTTGGATTTTGGTACAGTGAGGATTTCATGGGTTGGTATGGTAACAATGTTAGGTGACCTTATTATCTGACATAGCATTGGGAATATTGACAAAGACACAAGATTTTAGGGCCCACCAAGATCCGATGCAAGGACTCTCGGCTTACTGAATGACCAAGTGAGGCAACAAACTTTTCGGTGTAATAACCTAAAAAAGGTACATGTATCATTATGACTTGGGTTATTGTTTTTTATTTGAATTTTTGGGAAATTAAAATAAATAAATAGGTAAAATGAATTTGAAGAAAAAATTATACACTACATGAGATTAGGAGTTACCTGTTTTACTTTTGGCTATGGCTCCCAGACATCACCTGCCTGTGGTATGAGTAGTAGTGGGTCAGAAGGCTGACCTGATTGACTGGAGTGTCAAACCAGACGAGGAGGATAATAAGTGGTAGAATATACTTAGTTATTTCCAACGGTAGGCTCTAGGAATGTAAGTGGGTAGTGTCTTAGACATGGAGATAGAGAGTTGGCTCAAGAAGCTGGTGATCACTTTAAGATTTATCATGGATCCAAAAGGGTACTGGGTTTCTCTAGTGATGAGATAGATGATAGGAGAAAAAAGTCAGTGGTTAAAGCTTTACTTTGGGGAGAGGAAGGAAACTAATGTTTTGTGGGCTGACTTTGATAAGGAGTTCCGAGCGGAATTCCCTTATTCCATGATGAAGACCGAGAAGAGGCAAGAGCTAATATCCTTCTAGTAGGGAAGTTGGTCGGTGAAGGAATTGGGGATCAAGTTCAAGGAACTCCTACATTTTTTTCTAGATCGCTTTTTAGATGAGGAGTCTCGAGAGAGGTACTTAGAAGAGGCACTCCATCCTTCTCTTTAGTATGAAGTTACTCCCTTCACCATATTGACATTCTTATAGATTTAGAAGAAGGGTGAGGTGGGGGAATGAATGCACTCATGAGGAGGTCATCCATGAGAGGGATGTTAGATGAGTTATTAAAAGGGGAAGGACATAAAAAACAAGTCAACAACATTTGGGCCTTCTAGCTTTCATCCAGTGCAGAGCTGACCCCAATAGTATCAGTTTCAACCCTATGGTCATTTCCATTTTCCCATGAGCATGGGGCAGAGGTGTCTTTATTGTGGGGTCTGAGAGCACCTCCATAGTCTGTTCCCAGTTTGATATCACTATTGTAGTGGTGGGCATGTTCAGTTCCCTCCTCAATAGTTGTTTCCAGCCAGACCTTTTTAGCAGTAGGTACAGTAGAACCCTACTCCACCAATGGAAGACGGTGGAGGAGGAGGAGGCCCCTAGGGTTCTCTTCATGGACCTCAAATACGGCATGGTCGAGGATGTAGCCAATAGTCGAGGGGTAGACGATCTTGTCATGGGCAGTTTCATGCCACAAATGAAGCATTTCTAGCAGTATTGAAGATCATTCACAGTACAAATTTTTTTAGTATTCTTTCTTGTTCTTTGTTTGATTCAAGAGATTCACACTCCTTTGTTTCACCCTGTCTATCCCATTGTTTAGGATAGGATATAGAGAGACATTTTGTTCCCCTACTGTTGAGTACACCAGTCAAAGGTCAAACCATATTGTTTGATGTTTATCAGGGATGTAGACTGATGTTGGGGCCCTATTAGTCCAATGGGGATCTATATATACTACAGATGAATATATACAGTGTTATCAATGGGAATGACTAGTTGTAATCTGATTGTATCATTATCGACTAACTCTGGAGAACAATCAGGTTCTCTGATGAGAAAGGTCAGCGTGTATCTTTTTTTGGAAAACGGAGTTGGTAGATGGGAAGCTGGTGTGTGGGGCCTCTTTTTCCCTTATTAGAACATCTGACAGTGGGATCGATGGATACTGAGATAGTGGAGGTTCTGGGAGTTCAGAAGAGTTTTTTGATGTTTTCTATATAGATTTTTTGACTATACCCCCACAACATGATGTTGAGTTTGGGATAGAATTACAACCCAGTGCTCATCCGATTTCGATGGCTTCTTATCAGTTAGTGCCTACTGAGTTATAGGAGTTAGAGATTTAGATTGGTGATCTGATGAAGAATGATTTCATCTGACCCAATGTATCTTTGTGGGGTGCTCCGTTATTGTTTGTGAAGAAGGTAGACAATTATCTGAGGCTCTGCAAAGACTACTGGAGATTGAATTAGGTAATAGTCAAGAACCATTACCCTCTCCTATGAGTATATGATCTTATTGACTTACTTATCAGACCAGGTTGGTTATATAACATTGATCTATGTTCTAGGTATCACTAGTTAAGGTTGAAGGAGGGTGACATCCCAAAGACTTCTTTTAGGTGCATGAATGGGAGTTTTGAGTTCGTGGTTATGTCATTTTATCCCAACCTTCCTTCTTCAAGATGATGTAAGGGATATAAAGATGACGATACTTTACTTCCTGAAGATAAAGGGGAGATAATGACCCATGAGTCCCACCTACAATAGGATGTAGGGTGGTGACCTGCACCTAGGGTATAGAAATGTCAAAAAATTGTGAGGTATTACCCTTTTTATTATAACCAATATATGGAGATAAAATGTATCAACCTTAAACAAATCCAAGAAAAATATATATAAAGACACCAAATTCTATCCCACATGCCTATTTAATGTAAAACTACTATAAATAAAAACAAAAATCCAATGTAAGTACAAAAATAAAACTAAGAAGCTACAAAACAACCATCCCCAACATTTGAGCTAGTAAGGTCCAGCATGGTCTGTGTAATCTTCCTATAAAACTAAAAATAGTATTATTTACGTATGGTGAGAATTTCAAGTATACTTGGTAGGGAAAAACCAAATTCACCCTTGCACAGGTGGGAGAAGTATACTAATTCCCATGTTGGAAAACAACAGAAACTGAAAATCACCTAACATGGTATACTATCCACCCCAAACTCACCAAATAACTCATGTAAAGTAAAGTGGAGTAGAATGAACATCAATATTTTTGTACCCCACACCACTTCTCACTGGTTAACTGATCAGACATAGTGGTGAATGTCATGACACTACCACACTCTTCCATAAGCCCCACTGTCACAACCTTCCTGTATAAAACCTAATCCGCACACCACATCAAATCATTCTTATTGACACCTTGGATACAACCCCCATATGTCTCACCCAAAAACACATGGGTCTCATCCCTAAGACACCTGGGAAACAAACCACCTTTCACACATCCAATACCATAAGTCTAGTATTAAACCTCAATTCCTTACAACCTTCCAGAAGAGTCTTGGTGGATTAATTCCTAGAAGAGGGAGCCAGGTAAATTCAGTTACCATCCATCCATCCTCCCCCTAGGATGTTGGGAAAGACACACACCCCCATACCAATGGGGGTGATCAGCACATAGATCTCAACATGGGTGGGTTGCATATAGAAAACATAAGGAATGAAAATCTTATATTTACAGGTAAAAAATACTCAACCCATCCAATTGGATTATAAACATACAACCAACTCACTCAAAACCACATTTTTTGCTACCCCTATGTGAATGTACCACCATGAACAATGGACACTTGAACACTGATTCACTACAATACTCAACTAGAAACATACCCCCAACCAATTCATCTAACCAATTATCATCCTATATAATCAAATAAAATCATTCATTTATTTCTATCCCTACCTAGGAAATTACCAAACACTGTAAACATTATAAGGCGATGAAACCATACCAACCACTGCCCAAGCCAAACAAGGAAAGAAGGGATAAAGGTAATGGAACCCATTCTAACACTCAAAAACATGAAATCATGACACAACCTAGTCCACAACCCTACTACCCAACCATGGACCACATGTAGTCCCACTGCATAACAAGTTCATCAATTCCACAATCAATCGATCTCTCAACCTAAGACTCCATCACACCTCATGCACCCCCTCATACACAAATCCCACATCAATCGCAACTAATCCACACCTGACTACACACATACCACACCCTTCTCATAGAACCAAATCCTATTCCCACCCATGTGCCCACAACCATGCTTCCAAAACACAACCATATAACCCTTATAAATAAGAAAACTCAACACGTCCCACACATCACACAACCACACCAATAAAAGTTGAGTGTATTTGGATTTATCCAACAAAGGTACTTTAATTCCACATTAATAAACAAGGGTGATCACAAATCAAGTTTGATAATGGGGTATCCTTTTCATTTAACTGGTTATACATTATGAATTATATTTCATGTTTGTGGTCATTTCAAGATATAATCAAAACTAATCATGAATCATAACAACTGTACAAGAAATGGCCACCAAGGAAAATGTTTTTCCAGGGGATACAACCCATAAAATTCACATTACAAATCAAGGATAAAATTTAAAATAAAGTGATCATCAACATCTTATCAGTACCCATTTATTCTATCATATTATCTTCATTAAATTGGTTTTATCCATATTTAAATTAGGTCATAAGTACACCCACCTTGTATGATATAAAAAAAGGATAGACAAAGGAATTCCTACCTGGAACAATAGGCGACCAAAACTCATCTTCGCGCCAAAACAGGGAGGTCACGTGAATCAGAGATACTGTGGAAAATCGATCGAGGGGGGGGGGGGTGCTACACCACAGGTGCATGGCTCATCTAAGAAGAAAATTCATAGATTCACAAATAGAAAATAGAGGAGAGGAACTTATCTTTAGAAAAATATAGATCCTATTTCAATGGAATGGGAAACTGTTTAAAAGTCCTTTAAAGTCAAATCGTGGATAAGACCACAAGGTATGACAATTCCAAAATCCACAGAGAATTAGGATATTAAAGATATAATTAATTATCCTTTGAAAATCCTTTATAAATTCCCAAAGAAGGCTTTAAAATCAATTTACGTCAAATAAAATGTAAGAGGGGAGAAACTAGAGGAACTGGAAAAAACTCGTAATGAGTCACTGATGGGAGAGTCACTGACATCAAACTGTTAACTACGAGTTATCAATAGCGAGTCATCGACGCTAAGCCACTGAAATGACTGACTGATAGATGACACACTGACGCCCTGACTCACTGATTCCCTGACTCATCGACACTCTATCTCACTGATGCCCAGACTCGCTAATGCCCGAACTCACCGACACCCGGATTCACTAACACCCTAACTCACTGACACCCTAACTCATCGATTCCCTCAACCTACAGACGCCTCTAGCTACTAATTCCTTGACCTACCTACACCTCTACCTATTTATTCCTAGACCTATTGATGACTCAATCTACCGACATGTCATCCTACCAATGCCCTCGACCTACCGACGCTCTGAATCAGAGATGCCCTGACTCATCATGGCCCACAACCTAATTATGCCTCTATATATCGATGCCTTCAACTAACTGACACCCTAACCTACTAATGTTAAAACCGGAAATTTGGAAAAATCTTCCAATAAGCTACCATTTCCTCCCAGAACATCCTAAACACTAGATTTTGAAAAATTAATAGATCATGGAGTTCCGGGCCATTACATCATATACCTATGAAACTATTCTCACCCTCAAGAATTCAAAACCAAACCTAGATGAAAGACAGATCTAAATAACCACCCTGTAAGATACCTCCCAAGGATAAACCACATCATTGGAGTGAAACCTCAATATCCAAGAACACGTCCTCTAAGGTTTTACAACCCAAAAACTGCAAGACATACCATAAAATAACTGAAAGTCACACCGCCCAAACATATGAATCAGGGAGTTCATTTTCCCATGTCAAGATACTATCTTCCTTGGGTGGCACCGACTCACCTGCATGTGCTTAATCACATTAGCATTAATGTGTCAAGACTAGGGATCATTTCCTTCCCTCCTCATACATAATTACTTTTTTATATGTTACGTAACAAGTAAAAAACTCATCTCATAGAAAACAAGGTTCAAGAATTATATTACAAAGAAAAACACAAGAAAAAAACTCCAAAAAACTCCAGGTACAAGGCACACATCTATGTATCTTATTCCCAAGTACTCTCCTCTAGGCCACCAAACCTCCATAATATTTTAACCAAGGGAATGGTCTTTTCCTGTAGCACCTTCTCCCTATGATCCTAGATCTCCACTGGTCTCTCCATGAATGATTCATTGTCCTCGATATCCAACACTCCCCAATCAATGACATGGTAGTAATTGTGAATATATCGATGAAGAGGGGAGACATGAAAGTTGTAGTGAAACCTCCCTAGCTACGGTGGCAATGCTAGCTGATAAGTCACCACACCAACTTATCCCAACACCTCAAAATGTATTTTGATCATGGGAGAACGATTACTCCCACTATCAAACCCCCATTTCCCATGTCGAGGGGAAGCCTTCAAGAATATGTGGAACCCAACTAGGAATTCCAATGGCCTTATCCTGTGATTGGAATACAACTTCTTTTGGTCATGTGTTTCCTTCATCCTCTCATGAAAAATCCACACCTTGGTTATCATACACTACACCATGTCTGGACCAAGAATAGCTACCTCCCCAACTTCTGTCCAGCACAAGGGTGAATGAAACAACCTCCCATATAGAGATTCGAATGAATACATACCAATGGGAGAGTGATAGATATTATTATAATGAAACTCTACCAAGGACAAATGCCACACCCAAAACCCCCTAAAGTCATGAACACATGACCCTAACATGTCCTCTAATGTCTGGATGGTACTCTCTATTTTTCCTTCTATTTGAGGATGGAAAGCAATACTATGGCATAATTGGGTGCCAAGGCATGCTATAAAACCCACTTGACTCGTGGCATAAAACTTGTATCTCTATACGAGATCATGGATCTTGTAAATCCATGAAACCGCACTAACTTATCCCCATACCTCCCTATTAAGGCATCCACTGCGCTCAACTCCTTGATTGTTAATAAGTGGGCCAATTTCATCAACTGATCCACTACTACCAAAATAATATTTCATCTTCCCTAAGACCTAGGTAATCCTGTGGAAAAATCCAACAATATTTCATCACACTTCCACTTGGGGTCATCTATGGGATGCAACAGATCACTGAGAACATGGGGCTCATCCTTCACTTGTTAGAACACTAAGAACTTTTCCATAAACTCCACCCCTTCCCACATCATCTCGGGCCTACAGAACTATTCCCTCAAGCCCCGGAACATATTGAAAACTAATGGGTGTACCTCTAGGGGTGAGCTATGAAACTCACATAGAACTTCCTCATGCATTCCACTATAAAAATATCTTCCCAAGGAACAACATCTGATTCTGACCATCCCTCTAGAGTATCACCCTGTTCAATATGATCACGCATCACATCCACCTCTGAGAATACCCACTGAGAATCCTCCACGTTTTCCCTCAGAGAAGATTTTACTATCATTTGAAACATATGGCCTCGAGAACCAATTACTTCTACGACTTCCTTCTCAATTCATTTAACACCACATTTGCCTTTCCTGGGGGTAGTAGATCTCAACCTCATAATCTCTTAGAAACTTCATCCACCTCTGATACCACAAGTTTATGTATAACTAAGAAAATATGTACCTCAATATCTTATGATCTGTGAAAACCACTATGTGATCCCTAATGAGGTAATGTCTCTATAGATTTAGCGAGAACATGACCGCTGCTAATTTCAGGTCATGTGTGTCATAATTATGTTCATGGGGACATAATTTTCTAGACCAATATGAGATATCTCCTCATTGTTACATCATCACAAACCCTAAGCCTATATAGTAATCATCTCAAAACACCTCGAACATCACCCCTTCCTCAAGAAGCCTGAGCACCAGAGCACTAACCAATATCCCCTTTAGATAGCTGAATGTTACCTTGCATTACTCACTCTATATAAAAGCTTGACCTTTTCTGGTCAGATCCCTAAAGGAAGATGATAATCAGGAGAAATCAAATAATAATATCATATAGTATCCTTCCAGGCTAAGAAAATTGTGAACCTTTTCCACATTATTGGGTGCCTCCTAAGAAACGACTACCTCTACCGTTGATAGGTCCACTAATACACCATATTGAGACACTACTTGTCCAAGAAAGTAGACCTCTTGTGCCCAAAACATGAATTTGGATAGAATTACATAAAGAAGGTGGTGCCAAAGGACCACTACGACAATCATGAGATGCTTGATATGCTCCTCCTCTAACTTCATGTAGATTAGGATGTCATTAATGAATAAAACAACGAACTGGTATAGGAACTCATGAAATATGGAGTTCAAAATCACTATAAACATGGCTAGTGATTTCGTAACACCGAATAGAATTACCATGAACTCAAAGTTCCCATTTCTATAACTGGAAGTAGTCTTCAGTTTTTCACCCTCCTTCACCCTTAACTGGTGAAAATCAAATCGTAGATCATACATAGAGAACTGTTGGGACCACTTTTTGTATGAATATTATATTTTTTGTCAACAGTTGTTAATGCTGGTAAAAATGAATAAGGATATGAAGAAAGAATCCAATGTTAATAGAGATTTTATGAAATGAGTATTCACGGTAAATTTTTATTCAATTATAGCATCAGATGTAATGCTTGGGAAATTCTTTCTGAAGTCAATTTAGACAATTGTTGCATTGATCCTAAGTTCAAATAACTTATGTCAAATGTGAAAAATTGTTTAAAAAATGAATAATGGTTAGTTATCATCCCTTTTGTCGTTATTGGTGATGTTATATGGAATTCATGTTCCAAAAGAAAATGTTTAATGATCATTTGAAAAAGGTCATGCAATGCTTCACGATTGCATGAGAACCATGCAAGTGCCTACTTGAAGAAAAAAATCATTTGATTTTAAGGAAGTTGGGAATGCTGGTTTAAGAATAACAGAGAATATTCCATGTATGTACTTGAAATTTTATGTTTCCACGCATGATATTGGATTGAAGGTGATTCCAATCACATTCAGTTGAGATTGGAAAGAAACATGCTCCAGAAGATAGTGAAGTTATCATACATTCCTCAGAAAATCTGATTTTTTTTCTGATCTATATTTCAAAAAGATCATAATTTGTTTGGAGAACATGTGATGAAATATTTATGAAGGAAAGGGGGATAAAAGATGTGTTCAATCCGTATGGTTGGTCTTGTATAAGTAGGTGTCTAAGGTGGCGCAGTTTTCCAGTGTCTTTCAAATTTTTGGGGTCCAACATTTAGAGTTGGGATGGAAATGTGAAAAGGGGATTTCCTTGAAGATCACATAAAAATATGGAAAAGGCTTGAATTCCATGAATATGTACTTTGTGAAGTATATTTCACAAATACATGAAGAATGTTGATTGTGTTCTTCATGATTATGATGTTTTTTGTGAATGGCTGAAGAAAGGAGCATTACGGGTGAGCATTGCAGTGACACAATGGAAGAAGGAGAATCGTGGTGGTGCATAGGATTTGATGGAACACTTCAAAATTATTATGAGAATTAAAAATATAGAAAATAGCAATGGTGCTCCATGAAATAGAGTGAATTTCGGCAGAAATTTTAGAGCTCTCCGATTTGGTGTTGATGTGGCACTGAGGTGGCTGGAAGGATCTAGAGTTTGTGGGAAATGCCTATAAATAGGCCCCTACCCCCTAAAACAAATAGAGATACTTAAATAGAATTTTAGAGATCTCAAATTGTGAATAATCTTCTCAAAGTAAGTTGTTCTGTAGAGGAAACAAGCTTCATGATGACAGATTGTTCTATAAAGGCTCAGTGAGCTTTGGAAAGTGGTGAGCTATGGGAAGGCCATTTTCTTTGCGGAATCTATGGGTTTTGAAATGGTTTTAAGCTTTGCGAAGTTAGAGTGCTCTGCAAAGGTAATTTTCTTTGCGAAAGTTGTGATCTCTATAAATATAGAGAGTTCTGTGAAGGTGTGTCCTATATAGAGGCTAGAGCTTTGCAAAGTAGAAAGATCTACGAATTACTGAGCTTTGTGAAGTAGTGTGCTCTGCGAAGGAGCTCTGAAAAAGAGTTCCACGAAGAAAATTTGAAAATATTAGTTTTGAATACTTGTTTTAGGTTAACCAGTTCTTGGGAAGACACACTACATTATTCCATATCACTTTGTGTTCAAGAATAATCAATTTCTCCCACATAGATACTGATTAGTACACAGGGAAAAATAACTGTAATGATGCTAAACTGAGCTGGACTTCATGGATCTGATAATCACAAAGGGAGTTTGTGATTCTAGAAATGAAGAAGAGATGCAATCTTAGTGTAGTTTGTACTTCAGTGAAGGAGAAAGTGTGATGAAAAGCAGGATTTATTGCATCCGGGTTAACACTAAAGAAGTAAGAGAAGAAGATTGTGCAACTTTCAGGTTTACTATTGGGAAAGAAGAGGAGGTTTAGTTGCATGTTTCTAAGTAAGTAACAAGTGAAAAATAGAAGATCAAGTAGTACTATGACATCAATAAGATCTTAGTAGTTTTAAGACTCTATTAGTGTTGAAAACCTATTCCACAGGGAGAAGACTGTTTAGGGAGGTAGTATAAAGTACCAGCAAGGAGTTGCAAGTTACACTAGGTTGTCAACAGTTCAGGGAATGGTATTGTTTCCCTCCCCCCTCCAAAGTGTAGGGACCCACAATAACTTAATGATTGTTTTACTAGTCAACCTACTATAACATCGTATCACATTATAGTGGAGAATCCAAGCACTATTCATTCGCATGCATGACAAGGACATAGCTTCTCTTATTGATTGGTGAACCATGTAAAAATATGGTGTGCATTTTTTCACTTCTTTATATTATTCATGTGATAGGGAAAGAAGAATAAGATAATAATGATCCTAATAGTTCAAGAGGTACATGGACAATAATTTGTAATTTGTTTAAAAAGTCCTCAACACTAATTCACCCCCACCTCATAGTGTTAAGTATATCCCAAAATTGATCCTCTCAAAAACCAACCTGCTCCCCTTAACTGATCAAAAAGATAATCTATTCTAGGGAGAGGGTAATGGTTCATGACTGTTACCTGATTCAATCTCTGATAGTCTATTTAAGGACTCATAAAACCATCTCCCATCTTCACAAACAAGACCAGAGAACCACCAAAGTGACACAGAGGGTTATTGGAAACCCTTCTTCATCAGATCTTTAATCTAAATCTGCAACTCCCAAAACTCATAAGGAACCATCTGATAAGGAGCCATCGAGATTGTATGAGCACTAGAATGTAAGTATCTCTAATGTAAAAGGAATATCTAGGGGGTAGAGTCACAACCTCATTGTGTAAATCATATATAAACTCTCTGAAAACTCTCAGAACCTCCACCATACCAGCATCCATCGATCCCCCTGACAGCTCGACCAACAAGAAATAAAAGGCTCCACATACCTACTGCCCATCTGACAGCTCTTCTCACTAACGAAAGCTACATTCCATCCTTCCGTGTATGAAAAACCGAATCTTCTACAAAATAAATCAATAAAATCATGCACGGACTACAACCAGTTGATGCCATAGATAAAACTATATAGATGCATCAGTAGAAGAAAGGGATCCCCATCGGACTGATATGGCCCCAACATAAATCTACATCCCCAGTGAACATCAAATAATTTTGTCTGACCTCCGAATGGTGTACTCAGCACCAGCGGAATGAGAGGTCTCCTTATGTCCAATACATGATCATGGCCTAGACCTGGTGCAGCAAAGGTGCGAGAAGCACCTAAATCAAACAAGGTGTCAGAAAGAGTACTGAACAAACTGATCACACCTCAAACAATCTCCGTCTCTACTGGAACTACTACCTCTACGGTGTGAAACTTCCCATGCCCAGATCATCTACCTCATAGACATCGTTTGCCTCCCCATCCACAACCTGGTTGAGGTACTTTAGGATAACCCTGAGGTAATCCTCCTACTACACCGTCTTCCTTTGGTAGAGCGAGGTCCTGTTGTCTCTGCTATTGGAAAGGCCTTGGTGGAAACTGCCACTGAGGAAGGCACTAAATCTGACCGCCTCCACCATAATAATATTGAAATGGGAACTGAATCTAATGGTTACCAAGAACCCCAAAAGAAAAACTCTTCATCTCCAATCCTGTGGGAAAATGGTGGGGTCTAGTGGGTCAGAACTAAAACTTATAGGGTTGGCTCCCCACTAGCTAAAACCTGGAAGGCCCTGAGGATATAGAATTTCTGCTAATGGCCTTCCCCTTTGAAGAGATCAGGTGACTCCCCCCCAATGACAGACCTCCTCATGAGTGCATCCTTTCCAATACATCATCATTCTTTTGAACCTCTATGTATGTCGGTAGCGTGAAGAGAGTTCCCAAATACTGAATAGAAGGACATAGTGACTCCTCTAAGAACTTCACCTACGACTCCTCATCCAGAATGTAATACGGATAAAAATGTAGGATTTCCTTGAACCTTATCCCAAATTCCCTCACTGACAAACTCCCATTCTTGAGGGAGTGTTACTCCTTACTCTTCTAGGCTTTCATCATGCAAGAAAGGAATTCTTCCCGGAACTCCTTCTCAAAGTCGTCCCATGAAACATCGGTCTCCTTCCTCTACTTAAGGTAAAGCTTCCAACACTGAAATTCTGCTACCCACATATGAATCACTGCCAGAAGAGCCCAATAATTTTTTGGTTCCCGGATCAAGATGAAAGTGATCACCATCTCCTCCAACCTACTCTTTATCTCCATGTCTGAGAAACTTCTCTCATACATTTCAAGAGTTTGTTGCTAGAAATCATGAAGAAACTTTCTTCAATGATCATCCTCCATTTCTTGTTTGTCCCTCCACTGGTAAACTGGGTCATCCTGCTAACCCTCCATTGCTCATAACACATGAGGGTGACATTCTAGATCTATAGATAAAAGGAAATCAATGAACCCCTAATCCCAGGTAGTATGAAATTGTCTCTTATGATTCATTTTAACTATTATTTATTTTAATTTCATGAAAATTATCAAAAAAAAGAACACAAGTCACCATGATGCATGTAGCTTTCCCAGGGTCTCTCCCCCACAAACGGTTTAGCCGCACATGGTCGTTTAGTAAACTCAAAGTCCTTGCATCAGATCATAGGGGGGGGATCCCATGTCCTAGATAGTCTTCCCTAGAATATGTCATGCACCAAGGTCACTTAACAATATTTCCCTACCAACCCATGCTGTAATCACTATGCCTAACTCTAAGCTCCATCCTTCCTCTCAAACATCAGATCTGATACTATTCTATCATAACCAACCTTCTTGGTGATGATAGAAGGGCTAACAAGATTCCAAGACTGTCCTTCCTCAAAATGAAGAAGAGATAATGACCCATGAGTCCCACCTCTAATAGGCCCTAGGGTAGAGAAAAACACCAAGGGTATATAAATCTCACAAAAATGGGAGGAATTACCCTTTTATACTAACCAAGAGCATGAGATAAGATGTATGAACCTCAAAAAAATCCAAGATAGATAGATATATACATATAAAGATACAAAAATCCATCCCACATGCTTGTTTATTGTAAAACAGCTATAAATAAAAAGAAAACACCAAATTAAGTACTGAGATAAAACTAACAAGTGACACAAAAACATTCCCCAACATTTAATCTAGTAAGGTGCAGCACGGTCTACGTAATCTCTCTAGAAACCTGAAAACAATTTTATATATGTAGGTTAAACATAAAAGTATACTCAGTAGGGTAAAACCAAATTCACCCATGCACAAGTGGTAGAATAATACTAATGTCCCTATGAGAAAACCATAGAAACTCAAAATAATCTAATAAGGTATACTATCCCCCCAACCTCACTAAGGCACACTCACCAAATTCACGCAACTCAAGTAATGTAATGTAGTAATCACATCGATATTTGGGTACCCCGCACCACTTCCCACTGGTTAACTGATCATCCCGAATGGCGAAAAACCTTATTCTACTATTCTCTTCTACAAGTCACACTGTCATAACCTACCCACATAAACCTGATCCACACTCCACATCACATCGTTACCACGAACACCAAGGCCACAACCACAACACGTCTCGCCCAAAAACGCCTTGGCCTCATCCTGAATCACCTGGGAAAGAAACCAACTCTCATACATCCTATACTGTAAGTCTGGTATTAAACATCTATCCATTACAACATGCTCAAAGAGTATTGGGGGATCAATTCCTAGAAGGGGGAGCATGGAATGTCAGTAACCATCCATCCATCCACTCACCAGGATGTAGGGAAAGACAACCTCCTCCATAACAATGGGGGTGTTCATCACATCATCCTCAACACGAGTGGGGTGCATATAGAAAACATAAGGAACTACAAGATTACATATATAGGTAACAAACACTCATCCCATCCCATGGGATTCACAAAAATATAACCAGCCCACTCAAAACGACCTTTGATACTAACCCTACATGAACATACCACTATAAATGATGGTCACTTGAAGGGGACATCATAACCAGCACCAACTCAAAATATACCCCTAACCAATTCATATAACCAATTATCAAATTGCATTATCAAATCATTAATTTTTATATTTCCATCCCTACCTAGGAAACTACCAAACACTACAAACCATATAAGGCAGAGAAACCATTCAAACCACAACACAAGTCAAACAAGGAATGAAAGGATAATGTTATGAGAACCCATTCTAACACTCAAAATCATGAAATCATTACACAGACCAGTATTGCATCCCTATTACCCAACCACTAACCAAATGTAGTCCCACTATATAACAATTTCATCCATTCCACAATTAATCAGTCTATCAACCCGAGACTCCATCAAACCTTCTACACCACCTCATACACATAACCCACATCAACTACCACTAAACCATAGCCCCACTACACACACATACCACACCCTTCCCACATGAACAACTCATCTTCCCACTATTGTTACCATAACCATACTACCAACTACACCACCATATATCCCTTATAAATCACAAAACCCAACAACTCTGAAACAAAAAATGTCCACACCAAAATAAATTTGAGTGTATTTGGATTTAGAAAACAAATGTTCTTAAATTACACTTTGATAAACAGGGGTGATCATAAATAAATTTATATCATGGGGTATCTTTTTTATTTAACTCGGTATACATGGTTAATCATATTTCATATTTATAGTCATTTCAATTAATATTCAAAAAAATCATGAATCATCTTGGGTGTTCAGAAAAAGGTCACCAATGTCCACGATTTTCAGAGGGATACTACCCAAAAAATTCACATTACATATCAAAGATAACAGATAAAAGAAAGTGATCATCAAAATCTTCACTGTACCCATTTATTCCATCCTATTATCTTCTTTAAATTGGTTTCATACACATTTACAAGAGGACATTATCACACCCTCTCAGCATGATACACAATTAATGGAGAGATAAATGAATCCCTACATGGAACAACATGAGACCAAATCTCTTATTTTCCCCAAAATAGGGGGGTTGCGTGAGTAGGAGACTCCAAGGAAAACTAAATAGTGTGCGATACAACATAGGCTCCTAGATTTTAGGGGAATAAAGGTTCTTGGTGCACCAAGAGAAAAGAGATGATAAGACCTCACCTTTCAAAAAATCTAGATCCTTTATCAACGGAATGGGAAATGGTTTTAAGGGCAATTAATGTCAGATGGTGGAAAATACCCCATTGTTAAAATATTTCAAATTCCCCAGAGCATTAGGATTTTTAATGATATAAATAATATCCTATGAAACACCTATATAAATTCCCAAAAAAGTCTTTAAACACGATTTAAATCAAATAAAATGTACCAGGGGTGAAACTGGAAACACTAGGAAAAATATGAAATGAGTCACCAATGAGTCAGTCACTGATAGTAAGCCACTGATAGTAAGCCAATGACAGTGAGTCATTGATGCTGAGCTACCAACATTGATCCACTGACGCTGAGCCACTAACATAGTCGACTAAATCGTCACACACTAACACCCTAATACACTGATTCTTTGACCCACCAATGCCCTGACTCACTGATGCCCTAACTCACTGACACCCTTGACCTACCGATGTGTTGACCTAATAATGCCTCGACCTTCCAATGCATCAACCTACGGAAACCTCGACCTAATGAAACTTAGTCATACCGATGCTCTTGAACAACAAATGCCTTCGACCTTCCGATGACCTAACCTACTGATGCCTTAGACCTACCGAAGCCTTAGACCTACTGATTCCCTGAGTCACTAATTCCCTGACTCACAAACACCCTTAACCTATCGATCCCTCTACCTACTGATGCCTTTGACCTACCGATTCCTTGACCTATTGAAGGAAAACCTACAAATTTGGAAAACTCTTGAAATGAGCTACTATTACCTCCCAGAACACCCTAAACACTAGATTTTGACAAATTCATAGACCATGAAGGCCTAATACATTACATGTACTATGATAAAAAATCACTGGCCATGTTCATGGGGCTTATGAACTCCGACTATAATGAGTTCCTAGGTTAGTTCAAATTCATATTCATCGATGACATATTAATCTACTCGAAGTCAGATGAGGAGAAAACCAAGCATCTCAAGACTATCCTAGAGGTCTTTAGACACTAACAAGTTTATAGAAAGATACAAAAATGAATTTTTTGGACAGAAGAGGTCCACTTCCTTTGACATGTTGTGTCTTAGTAGGGCGTAGCAGTGGAACCATCAAATGTTAAGGCAGTCGTTTCATGGGAGGCACCTAAGAATGTGGCAGAGATTCATAGTTTTCTCACTCTGGCATGCTTCTACCAGATATTTGTACTAGATTTATCCTAAGTAAAATCTTCAATGATGGAGTTGACCCCAAAATTCCAAGATTTTGTGTGGGGTGAGCAGTGTGAGACAGCGTTCGACTATCTAATGGGGAAATTGGTCAGTGCTCTAATGCTCAGTCTATCAGAGGAAGGGGTGATGTTCGAAGTGTTTTATTACACTTCCAATATTGTCTTGGGGTGTATGATGATGCAACAATGGATATTGATCTCCTATGGGTCGAAAAAGATTTATACCCATGAATGTAACTATGACACCACTGATTTGGAACTATCTGCGGTTGTGTTTACACTTAATATGTGGTGACATTACCTCATTTGAGAGTGCTTTGTGGTCTTCAGATATCAGAAGATCTTGAGGTACATATTTTCCCAGTAAGATTTAAACTTTCAGAAGTAGAGGTGGATAGAGTTTCTATTTTATTATATTTTGTAGATCCACTTCGCCTCATGAAAGGGTATTTGTGGGCTCTTTGATTTGAGCATAAAGTTGCAGAAGGAAGTGGTTTGAAAATATGCAGATTCTTGGAGGGCTATGGAGGATTTGTTTTCCTTTCACTTAGATATAAGAATGCATAGTGGCATATACCATATATTTTAGAAGACGTTAAAACTATCTCTGAGGCAGAAGATGGAGGTTTCTCAATGGGGATACTTAGAGGTGGAGGTGATGTGTGATTGCATTGACCAGGTTGATACTCTTCAGGTATTGCCATATGATGGTTAGAATCAGATGTTGTTCCATGTGAAGCTATATATTCCAGTTGTTTTGCATGATTATGTTCTCCATGAGTATTATATCACACTCCTAGTGGTACACACAAGAATTTTCTAGATGTATCGGGGCTTGAGGGAACAGTTTTGGTGTCTTGGGATGATGTGGGAAGTGTTAGAGTTTGTGGAAAAGTGCATAGTGTCCCAGAAATTGAAGGCCGAGAACCATGTTACCAATGGTCTTATTAAGTCCCTTTTTGTCCCTGAGTGGATTTGGGATGAAATCCAGATGGATTTCATCACAGGATTACCCAGATCCCAGGGAGGGTGTGCTTTTATTTGGTTAGTAGTGGATGAGTTGACGAAATCATCTCACTTCTTATATGTAACGACCCAAATTTTCATTAATGGAAAATCCCTCTTGATCCAGTAAAATGTTTCTTTTTGAAAAATGTTTTTATAAGATGTCAACTTCTATAGTTTAATGTTAAGATTTGTGACCGTTACTTTTATAGCCATTGAACAGTGATCACTTGAGTAGTATAAATATATGTCTTTAACGAACCCAATTTTACTCAGACAAAGGAAGCGATGACCTCATCCAGTAGAATTGCCCCATACGAAGACCATTTTTCGGAGCTCAGAAAAGAGGTGGCGTCTTTGGGCTTCTCCCTTGACTAAGCCCAAGCTGAGCTTCATTATGTCAAGCTCGAATGGGACCGTCTACGGGAAAAGTGGAAGTTTATAGAGATTACCACTCGAGCGATGTTATCCGAGCCGCCGCAAGAGTCTGTCACCATCGCACACCTTACCCTTAGGTCTTATGTGTCTATTTTATGGGGTTATGTAACAAATAAATAGTACTATGTTCATGTGCATTATTTTTGTATATAATAATGAATATAATTTCTAGTCATTTTTGATACATTGTAAATAGTTTTTAAAGTACAAATGGTGTTTTTGGTTATTATTTAATTAAGAAATATATTTTATTAAATTAAGGGATTTTTTTGAATTAAATAATATTTTAATAAAATATTATTATTAATATTAAATTAATTTTTATTAAATATAAATGAGATATAATTTTATGAATGTAATTAAAATTTTATTAAGGTTTGAAAGCCATTTCTGTCAAAACCCGTGAATTTTTTATAAATGTCGGTTTTTATTTTAAAAGTAAAAATTCACATATTTAGAAAATTATTTAGATAAAATAAATATTATTTTTGGAATCAGGACGTCGAAATTATCCAACGGTGAATTTTTCATAATTTTCCGAGACAGTCAAATTTTTGGGTAAAAATTAAATACCATTTAAATATATAATGTGTTTTATGACATCATAATGACCCAATGGTGATGTAATAAAATACCATAATCCTTATGTTCGGCCAATATGTGTTTTATCATTAAAATAGTGTGATTTTGTGTTTGTTTGACTTTCTTTTCAAAGCATTAATGGAGCCCTCAAGACTTATTCAACACTTTGCCTTTTTAAATTAATTTCAATGGAGTGTGACTCACCTCCACATAAGAAACCCTAATTTTCTAATAGGTTCGGACCTTGGACTTGTAAAATATTGTTTTCTTCTTTCCTTTTCCAGAATCCATGGGAAAATACCATGGGATGGTTTGTGGTTTGGATTATTTTAATACAAAGGGTCCCAAACCTAAATAATAAAGAATTCTCTCACCTTTCTTATATAAACCCACCCAAGCTCCCACTTCCTCCTCACTCAAATCCCTTGGAGTTCGTCCAACCTCTGCCATAATCTCTCTAGAATCCTCTCAAGGTGCCCCAATCTCCCAAGAAGCCTCTCACAAGCCTCTCTCTAGCCTTTGGAAGCACACTTCCAAGTAAGGGTTTTTTCTTCCTTTCTCTTTTTTTCAATTTTATTTAAATTGTATTGCCCTTTTAATTTCAATTATGAATGTTGGGGTATGGTTTTGCACCTCCCCCATACTTCCCTTTTATTGTTTTAATGATGGGACACCCCTTTCTCTCTCATTAAATGCCTCCCATGTACACCCGTTACTATGCCGAAATTCCGAAAGGAACTTCTCTATCCTCTTTTACATTCAAGCAATAATTTTTGTATCATGAATCTAAATTCCATTACAATTGTTGGGAAATGTATCTATATGACCTCCTTACAGTCCATTACATTTAAATATGATGAGAACCCTGTTTCTCTCTCATCAACCTTATTTATGAATTCTTATGTCACGCCGTTATGCTGCCGAAATCACACCGATTTTCTAAGCCAATGTCATTGCGTAGCGAATACCATACCCATTTCTCCATAAATGGTATTCACATTTATGCAAATTTATTTATTTATTATAAAGTTTCATGTATGAATTCCACATTCCTTTATCGTGGAATAAATGATTATGTTTTATGAATCCATGTTTTTGGATCCATGTGGCACACTTATGCATGAAATGAAATGTTTAAGAAGTGTGCGCCCTTATAGCGGTCCAATGCATTGGGTAAAGTATAGTATCATGATACTTCAAGTGCAATGAGTTTTGACTCATGCTAATTCAATTGCAACGAGGGTTTACTCATGCTTCAAGTTCAACGAGGGTTTACTCATGCTCTATGTGCAATGAGCCTTGGCTCATGCTAATTCAATATTAAGTGTTGTTGCCACATTTCCATGTTATGATTACCATGCTTTATCATGCCTTTATGTTCATGTTTCTTTCATGATCTATTGATATTCCTATTGCCTAAAATGTATTGTACTCCTCATGTTATTCCATGTTTACTCCCTTACTGGGCTTTACAGCTCACCCTTTTCTTATGCATGTCCCCAGGTTATCCCATGCAATGCTAAGTATGAAGGAATGTAGTGGTCATGTAAAGGAAGTTTTCAATAAAGATGTTGTATTTCAAGTTTAATGTTTTTATGTAATGATCCTAAGCCCTAAAGACACTAAACCTCTAGATCTTCTTTGTTGTATCAAGTGAAGTTTTATGTAATAAAGCCTGTTTAAGTTGTAATAAAAAGCAGGGTTGTCATAGTTGGTATTAGAGGATAGGTTTAGTTATTTTTGGGATTAGGAAACCCTAGTAAAACCTTAGATACAAGACTAAGTATAAAAAAACATCCCTATGTTTTGGTAAGTATTGAGTAAGTGGTTTATCAAGAAAATACATCCCTATCTGGATGTGAGCAGGTAGAGGCGGCTCTGGCACAGATGTATCCTAGGGGTAAAACCCGAAAACAACGCTTTGAGCTAGACTCGAACGGGAACTGGTGCACGACAAAGGGACTTTCTGCACTATTGGTTACGACACTCCCGAGGGATATGTTTTGATAAATTCACAAGCTTAGTATGAACCCTTATTAAGGGAAAAATGCCCCTAAGAATATATGTTAGAAGGTAGATCATGAAAAGCCTGGATTGAATCTTATAGACTCATGAGTTAAAGAGATTAATGTGTATTTATAAGTCATCAACTTTTGTCTTTGGATTACCCTTTATGTGTTACCCCTAACTTTCTTTTTATTCCAGCCAATGGCCAGTAATAGGAGAACTCGAGCTAACAACCATTGTGAAGATCAGTGTGATGATTGTACTAATGAGATGCCCAATCCAATGGGAGCGTGAATCGCGAACTTTGTCATGCTTCTCTCTCAGCTAACTCAAGTTTTGAATAGAAACACGGGTCAAGAGGAACGTTCAACCCCCCCTAAGAAAGAACAAGTCGCTATTGAAAGCTTCATGAGACAAAGGCCTCCTACTTTTAGTGGATCATCTTATCCCATGATCGCTGAGCAATGGATCAACTCCATTGAAAAGATATTCTCCATCCTCCAATGTTATGAACAAGAGAAGGTTCTCCTGGCGGCTTATCGTATGGAGGGTGAAGCTGATCAATGGTGGACGTTGATCAAAAATACAAATCCTGAGGAGGAGATCGAGGCTTTGGAATGGAAGGAATTCTGGAAGATGTTTTTCGATAAATATTTTCCGCCAACCCTCCATCTTAATATGGAAAGGGAATTCCTTTCCCTCAAGGAAAAAGATGAAGAATCTGTGGGAGTGTACGAGGAAAACTTCACAAGGCTTACACGATACACTTCTGGCTTTATCGTTACCCCCGAATGCAAGGTTGAACGCTTCTTTGGTGGGCTGAAGCCTAGCTTGCGGAAAGCATTAGCGATCCGTGACTTCAACAGCTATGAGGAAATTGTTCGATGTGCCCTAAAGGTTGAAATGGATATCGGAGAATCACAGGGGTATCATGGGGACAAGAAGCGTAAGGTGGACTTCAATGCTGGTGGGCCGATGGAAAAATCCAACGATGCTAAGAAGTTCTAGAACCCCACTTGCCAAAAGTGCAGAAAGAAGCCCCCAAGAAATTGCCTTAGGGGGACGAGAAAATGCTTCAAGTGTGGAAGGGAAGGGCACCTAGCTATTAACTTTCGGCAAGAAGGACCCGCAGCTGCGACAGAGGAGAGGAACTCTCCATTCGAACCTCAACGCATTTTTCAATTTTACAAATGCAAAGAACTGGGTCATTTTGCAAATCAGTGCCCTAATCCAAGGGTTTTTGGAGGCAACCAACAACCTCCAAGACAGCAAGGAAGAGATTTTGCCATTACTTCTGCCGAAGTGAACCCCGACAACGAAGTGGTGACAGGTACGCTAGTTATTCATTAAAGAATAGCGAACTTACTTTTTGATTCAGGTTCTACGCATTCTTTTATATCTCAAAAGTTTAGTAGAACAATCCCAGCACCACCACAAATCATGGAAGTAAAGATGTCGGTGAGTACGGAAAATGGGGAAATCATTGCATCCCATGAGTATAAGTCCTCCCCTGTTATAATCTGTGGATTGAATTTCCCGGCGAACCTCATCATACTCCCTCTGGTGGAATTTGATTCAATTCTTGGCATGGATTTTCTTTCCTTATATAGAGCCAACATAAATTGTCGGGAGAGGGAAATCACACTCCATATAGAGAATCGACCCCCGATTCTTTAAAAGTGTCAGGAGGAAGATGAATATCCTTTATCTCCATCATCTCAAGCATGGATATTACTGACTTATGAGCATGCATATCTGGATCAGATGATTGAGTCCAAGAATGAAACCACCCTTGAAGAAATGCCTATTGTGAGGGAATTCACTTAAGTGTTTCCCGAGGAACTTCCTGGTCTTCCTCCAAGAAGAGATGTTGAGTTCTCAATTGAACTTATACCTGGGGCGCTACCAATATCCAAGACTCCATATAGAATGGCTGTTGTTGAACTTGAAGAGCTGAAGAAACAACTACATGAGAACCAGGATAAAGGGTTTATATTCCCAACTGCATCACCATGGGGTGCACCGGTCCTCTTCGTCAAGAAGAAGGATGGGTCAATGCGGCTTTGCATCGATTATCGTGATCTTAACAAAATCACGATAAAGAACAAGTATCCTCTCCCAAGAATTGATGACTTGTATGATCAGCTGCATGGAGCACAATACTTCTCCAAGGTGGAATTGCGGTTAGGATATTATCAAGTAATGGTGATGAAGGAAGATATCCCCAAGACTTCTTTTCGTACAAGGTACGGGAACTATGAATTCATAGTAATGCCTTTCGAACTCAGAAATGCTCCAACAATATTCATGGACTTGATGAATAGAGTCTTTAGAGATTACCTTGACAAATTTGTGGTAGTCTTTATAGATGATTTTCTAATATACTCCAAAACCAAGGAGGACCATGAGGAGCATTTAAAAACTGTACTAGAGACTTTGCGCAAGGAGAAGCTCTATGCAAAGTACAACAAGTGTGAGTTTTGGTTGAAGGAAGTCTCATTCTTGGGCCATATCATCACAAGCAATGGGATATATGTGGACCCCTCCAAAACAGATGCAATTGAGGGATGGTCGAGGCCAACATCGGTAACTGATATCGGTAGCTTCTTGGGGTTAGGTGGATATTATCGACGATTTGTGAGAAATTTCTCACGATTGTCCAACCCTCTTACCAAGCTTACTCGAAAGGGAGTAAAGTTTTCTTGGAGTGATGAATGCGAAGAAATCTTTAAGGAGTTGAAAAGGAGGCTTATCAATGCACCCGTGCTCACTTTACCCACACGTGGGGAGCTTTTTGTGGTATTCAGTGATGCTTCAAAAAAGGGATTAGGATGTGTGCTGATGAAGAATGATAAAGTGATATCCTATGCCTCAAGGCAGTTGAAAATCCATGAGAAAAACTATCCAACACATGATCTAGAGTTGGCGGTTGTGATCTTTGCCTTGAAAATCTGGCAGCATTATCTTTATGGAGAGAAATGTGAGATATATACTGACCACAAGAGTCTTAAATATATATTCATACAGAAAGAGCTTAATATGCTCCAGATAAGATGGATAGAGCTCATCAAGGATTATGACTGTTCAATACATTACCACCCTGGGAAGGCGATCAAGGTGGCGGATGCCCTAAGTAGAAAGGATCCAACGATTCTATCAATGATGAGAATTGAGAAGGATCCAATCTTCTTAGACTTGATGAAGATGGACGTGGGAATCATAAAGAAGGGAACATCATCAATCCTTTCACAAATGATTTCTCAACCATCTCTTTTGAAAAGGTTAAAAGATGCTCAAAAAGATGATGTGGGAATTCAAGAAAAAGTGGAAGATATCAAAAAGGGGAAATCCTCGGAGTTTAATGTTAATGAAGAAGGAACTGTGCGGTTTGGGAAAAGACTATGTGTTCTATCAAGTCTGGAGCTGAAGAAGGAACTTTTGGATGATGCACATAGTTCAACTTTCTCTATTCACCCAGGGAGCACAAAGATGTATCGAGATCTCCGAGAAAACTTTTGGTGGTATAATATGAGGAAGGAGATCGCTGAATATACATCAAAGTGCCTAGTGCATCAGCAAGTGAAGGCAGAGAGGCATAAGTCTAAGGGGATGATGCAACCATTGCCCATACCAGAATGGAAATGGGATAACATCACCATGGACGTTGTCACCAGACTTCCAAGGACATCCAAAGGCAACAATGCAATCTGGGTTGTTGTGGATCGTCTTACAAAGACTGCACAATTCATTTCTATTTGAGAGGATTTCTCATTGGATCAACTGGCACAGATATATATCAGGGATGTGGTACGGTTTCATGGAGTACCACTATCTATTGTGTCTAACTGAGATCCAAGATTCACCTCTATGTTTTAGAAGAGTCTACAACATGCTCTGAATACTGAACTGAACTTTAGTACGACCTATCATCCTCAAACTGATGGCCAATCTGAGCGGACTATCCAAACACTTGAGGAAATGTTGAGAGCATGCTCAATGGACTTTATAGGAGTATGGGATCAACATCTTTCTCTGGTTGAGTTCTATTATAATAATAGTTTCCACTCGAGCATCCAAATGGCACCATATGAAGCCCTGTATGGGAAATGGTGTAGAACACCGACATGTTGGGATGAGTTCGGTGAACGTAAGGTGCTTGGACAAGAAATGGTCGAAGAAATGGTGGGGAAGGTGAAAACCACTCAGCAGCATATCATGGCAGCCCAAAGTCAACAGAAGAGTTATGAAGATAATCGTCGACGAGACATTGAGTATAAATTCATAGACATGGTGTTTTTACGCATATCTCCATGGAATAAGGTCATGAGGTTTGGAATGAAATGGAAGTTAAGTCTAAGGTACATCGTCCCCTTCGAGATTATTGATCGTGTTGGGGATGTGGCCTATAGACTTGAACTTCCACCTAATATGGCCAAGGTGCATGATGTCTTTCATGTATCCCTCTTAAGGAAGTACATACTGGACCCTTCACATGTACTCTCTTCTGAGGTGGTACAATTGGAAGATGATCTTTCTTATGAGGAGCAACCAGTTAAGATCTTAGATCGTAGAGAAAAAGTTCTACGAAATAAGACAATGCCCCTCGTCAAGGTGTTGTGGAGAAACCAAAAGTTTGAAGAAGCAACTTGGGATTTGGAGGATATGATGAAGCTGAGTTACCCACATTTGTTTTAGTGTGGGAAAATGAAATTTTTGAGGGAGAAATTTCTTAAGGGGGGAATATTGTAACGACCCAAAGTTTCATTAATGGAAAATCCCTCTTGATCCAGTTAAATGTTTCTTTATTAAAATGTTTTTACAAGATGTCAACTTCTTTAGTTTTATGTTATGATTTGTGACCATTACTTTTATAGCTATTGAATAGTGATCACTTGAGTAGTATAAATATATGGCTTTAACGAACCCAATTTTACTCAGACAAATGACGCGATGGCCTCATCCAGTAGAATTGCCCCATACGAAGCCCATTTGTCGGAGCTCGGAAAAGAGGTGGCTTCTTTGGGATTCACCCTTGACCAATCCCAAGATGAGCTTCATTATGTCAAGCTCGAACGGGACCGTCTACGGGAAAAGTGGAAGTTGATAGAGATTACCACTCGAGCGATGTTATCCGAGCCGCCCCAAGAGTCTCTCACCATAGCACACCTTACCCTTAGGTCTTATGCATCTATTTTAAGGGGTTATGTAACAAATAAGTAGTACTATGTTCATGTGCATTATTTTTGTATATAATAATGAATATAATTTCTAGTCATTTTTGATACATTGTAAATAGTTTTTAAAGTACAAATGGTGTTTTTGGTTATTATTTAATTAAGAATTATAGTTTATTAAATTAAGGGATTTTTTTGAATAAAATAATATTTTAATAAAATATTATTATTAATATTAAATTAATTTTTATTAAATATAAATGACCTTATAATTTTATTAATGCAATTAAAAAATTTATTAAGGTTTGAAAGCCATTTCTGTCAAAACCCGTGAATTTTTTATAAATGTCGGTTTTTATTTTAAAATTGAAAATTCACATATTTAGAAATTTTTTTAGATAAAATAAATATTATTTTTGGAATCAGGATGTCGAAATTATCCAACGGTGAATTTTTCATAATTTTCTAAGACAGTCAAATTTTTGGGTAAAAATTAAATACCATTTAAATATATAATGTGTTTTATGACATCATAATGACCCAATGGTGATGTAATAAAATACCATAATCCTTATGTTCGGCCAATATGTGTTTTATCATTAAAATAATGTGATTTTTTGTTTGTTTTACTTTCTTTCCAAAGCATTAATGGAGCCCTCAAGACTTATTCAACACTTTGCATTTTTAAATTAATTTCCATGGGAGTGTGACTCACCTCCACATAAGCAACCCTAACTTTTTAATACGTTCGGACCTTGGCCTTGTAAAATATTTTTTTCCTCTTTCCTTTTCCAGAAAACATGGGCATATACCATGGGATGGTTTGTGGTTTGGATTATTTTAATATAAGGGGTACCAAACCTAAATAATAAAGAATTCTCTCACCTTTCCTATATAAACCCACCCAAGCTCCCACTTCCTCCTCACTCAAAGCCCTTGGAGTTCGTCCAACCTCTGACCTACACTCTCTAGAATCCTGTAAAGGTGCCCCAAGCTCCCAAGAAGCCTCTCACAAGCCTCTCTCTAGCCTTTGGAAGCACACTTCCAAGTAAGGGTTTTTTCTTCCTTTCTCTTTTTGTCAATTTTCTTTAAATTGTATTTCCCTTTTAATTTCAATTATGAATGTTGGGGTATGGTTTTTCACCTCCCCCATACTTCCCTCTTATTGTTTGAATGATGGTACACCCCTTTATCTCTCATTAAATGCCTCCCATGTACACCTGTTACTATGCCGAAATTCCGAAAGGAACTTCTCTCTCCTCTTTTACATTCAAGCAATACTTTTTGTATCATGAATCTAAATTCCATTACAATTGTTGGGACATGTATCTATATGACCTCCTTACAGTCCATTACATTTAAATATGATGAGAAACCCCCTTCTCTCTCGTCAACCTTTTTTATGAATTCTTATGTCACGTCGTTACACTGCCGAAATCACACCGATTTTCTAATCCAATGTCATTCTGTAGTGAATACCATACCCATTTCTCCATCAAGGTTATTCACCTTTATGCACATTTACTTATTGATTATAAAGTTTCATGTATGAATTCCACATTCCTTTATCGTGGAATAAATGATTATGTTTTATGAATCTATGTTTTATGATCCATGTGGCACACTTATGCATGAAATGAAATGTTTAAGAAGGGTACGCCATTATAGCCCTCCAATGCATTGGGTAAGTATAGTATCATGATACGTCAAGTGCAATGAGTGTTTACCCATGATAATTCAAGTGAAACGAGGGTTTACTCGTGCTTCAAGTGCAATGAGGGTTTACTCATGCTCCATGTGCAATGAGCCTTGGCTCATTCTAATTCAATGTTAAGTGTTGTTGCCACATTTCCATGTTATGATTACCATGCTTTATCATGCCTTTATGTTCATGTTTCTTTCATGCTATATTGATATACCTATTTCCTAACATGTATTTTACTCCACATGTTATTCCATGTGTACTCCCTTACTGGGCTTTACAGCTCACCCTTTTCTTATGCATGTTCTCAGGTTATCCCATGCAATGCTAAGTACGAAGGAATGCAGTGGTCATGTAAAGGAAGTTTTAAATAAAGATGATTTATTTCAATTTTAAAGTTTTTATGTAATGATCCTAAGCCCCAAAGACACTAAACCTATCGATCTTATTTGTTGTATCAAGTGATGTTTTATGTAATAAAGCATGTTTAATTTGTAATAAAAAGAAGGGTTGTCACATTATAGATCAATGAGTCGATCGTAGTGGATTCCTTTGAAAAAAGGTATGTGGATGAGGTGGTGTAGCTACATGGAGTTCCAATATCCATAACATCATATCAGTATACACATATTATGTCTCGATTTTGTAGGGGGTTTTAGCCTGCCTTTGGAACCTAATAACGCCTCAACACTACTTTCAACACTCAGAAAGATGGACCAATATAAAGGACCATCCAAATGTTAATGTAAGTGTTATGGGAATGTGTTTTGGACTTTAGTGGGTTTTTGGTGTGATGTTTTACTTTGGTATAGTTTTCCAATAATAATAGTTATCATTTTTCCATTCGTATGGCTCCGTTCAAAGCTCTATATGGGAGGTCGTGTCATTCACCCTTGGGCTGGAAGGAAGTTGGGGAGGTAACTATTCTTGGTCTATATATAGTGTAGAGTATGATAGAGAAGGTGCATCTTGTCTGTGGGAGGATGAAGACAGCATAGGACCATCATAAATCATATGACAATTTCAAGAGAAGGCCTTTGAAGTCATGTTTGGGTACCATGTATTCTTGATGGTTTCCCCTCAACTTGGGAAGTGGAGGTTTAGTAGAGGGAGTAACATTTCTCCATGATTCATTAGAACTATAGAGGTATTGGGATGAGTTAGTGAGGTGGAATATCAGACATCATTTCCAATGCAATTTGGGAGGTTCCACGACATCTTTCATGTCTCCCAACTTCGTTGATAGCTTCCCAAATACTCTCATGTCATTGATTTGGGAGATTTGGATATTGAGGATGACACAACGTTTAGGGAGTGACCATTGGAGATCTAGTATCATATAAAGATGGTAATATATGGAAGAACCATTCCCATATTTTGCATGCTATGGATAAATGGTGTCTTGGAGGAGAGTACATGGGAGCATGAGACGCAGATCCATGACTCGTTCCTAGAGTTGTTTTGAGTTTTTCTTCCGTGTTTCTCTTTGTAATGTAATTATTGAACCTTTGTGTCTATAAGATGAGTTTTTTCCTTATTATATGATGTAAAACAAATTCCTCACATATGTGGAGGGGAAATAATGATCCCTAATAAATATGAATTAATGAGAATGTGATTAAACCTATGTAGGAGAGTCAGTTCCATCCAAAGAGGATATATTCCTAACATGGGGGAAAGAATTCCCTAATTAATATGTTCAGGCGATGTTACTTTTGGTGCTTATGTGGTATGTCTTGTGGTTTTTGGGTTGGAAAATCTTGGAGTATGTGTTCCTGGATGTTGGGATTTCACTCTAATGAGGTGGTTTATCCTTATGAGATATCTTACAGTGTTGTTGTTTAGACCCCTATTTCTTCTGGGTTTTGTTTTGAATTCTCAAGGGAGAGAATAGTTTTAGAGGTATCTGATGTAATGACTCGGACATCTATGGTCCATTACATTGTAAAATACCAATTTTTAGGGTGTTATGGGAATAAACAGTAGCTCATTTCAAGATTTTTCCAAATTTACAGTTTCTTCATTGGTAGGTTAGGGCGTCGGTAGGTCGAAGGTGTCGGTAGGTCAAGGTAATAGTAGGTCAAGGGCATCATAGATTCAGAGAATTTGTAGGTCAAAGGTGTTGATAGGTTAAAGGTATATGTGGGTTAGGGTGTTAGTAAGTCGAAGGCATCACTGGGTTAGGGCGTCGGTAGGTCGAAGACATCGGTAGGTCGATTTCGTCAATAGGATGAGGCATTGGTAGCTAAAGGTATCGGTGGGTCGAGGATTTGGTAGGTTTAGGGCATCATTGATTCAGGGAATCGATGAGTTAGGATGTCGATAAGTCCATGCATAAGTGATTTAGGAAGGTAATGAGTAAGGGAATCAGTGAGATAAGGCATAAATAAGTCAGCGCATCAGAGAGTTGTTGTGTCGGTGAGTTAGGGCGTCAGTGAGTTAAGGTATCATTGTGTTAGGGTGTCATCCAGTTAGAGAATTGGTGAGTCAGGGCATCGGTACACCAAGCATTAGTCAGTCATCTCGGTGGCTTAGCGTCAGTAGTTTTGAATTAGTGACTCGTTTCAAGTGGCTCACTATTGGTGGCTTGATGTCAGTGACTCACCCATCAGTGACTCATTTCCATTTTTTTCAAATGTTTCCCAATTTCGACCCACTAATGTTTTATTTGACATAAATATAGTTTAAATAAATATTTGGGAGTTTTGAAGTCATTTAATGGATTTTAATTATATGTTAAATAACCTAATGCTCCAGGTACATTGAAATTGTCGAACCGTGTAGTCTTTTCCATGACCAAACATTAATGGGCCGTGAAACTGTTTCCCATTCTATTGATATAGGATCCAGATTTTACTGAATCTTAGGTCCCCTCCTCTCTTTTATCTTGGTGCATAGATAAATTTTCACCCCAGATGATCTATGCGCATGTGTTGTACCCCCCCTTCCTTTGTTCAGTTTTCCTTGGAGTATCTTACTCTCACAACCCTCCCACTTTAGCGCAAAGAAGATTTTGGGTCAACTATAATTTTGGATTGGGATTACATCATATCTCCTTTAATTTTTTATCATGCGGGGTGTTTGTACTTATGTCCTCTTATAAATATAGCTAAATCCAATTTAATGATGATAAAAGGAAAGAATAAATGGGTACATGGAAGATGTTTATGATTTATTTCTTTTATCAATTATATTTTATTTGTAATGTTAATTTTATGAGTTGAATCCCTCTAAAAATCATAGTTTTGGGTGGTCTTTGATTGTTCACCCATCGTGGTTTATACTTATTGTTTATTCTCTTTTCAAATGACCGTAAACATGAAATATGATTAATCATGTATACCCAGTTAAATGAAATGGATTCCCTATGATCATACATGATTTTTTATCACCCATATTTATCAAAGTGGAATTTAAGAGGATTGGTTGGCTAAACCCAAATACACTCATCTTTTTTTGGTGTGGTTGTGTGTTGTGTGGGCCTTGTCGGGTATTCATATTTATGAGGGTTATGTGGTGGGGTTATCCGTATCATGGTTGTGGGAAAAGGGGTGGGAAGAGGATTTGGTTCTGTTATAATGGTGTGGTATGTGTGTGTAGCAGGGTTGTGGTTTAGTGGTGGCTATTATGGATGTTGATGGATTTTTGTGTGAGGCGGTTTAGGAGGTGTGATGGAGTATCGGGTTGAGATATTGATTGATTTTGGAATAGATAAACTTGTTATGAAATGGGACTGCATCTGGGTAGTGGTGGGGGAGCAGGGAAGAAAGACTGAGTTGTGTCATGATTTCATGTTTGTGAGTGTTAGAATGGGTTCCATTACAATTAGCCCTTCTTCCCTTGTTTGTCTTGGGCAGTGGTTGGTATGGTTGATTTTCCTTATAATTTTTCTAGTTTTTGGTAGTTTTCTAGGTAGGTATGGAAATAACTAAATGAATGATTTGATAATGTAGAATGATAATTAGTTAAATGAATCAGATGGGGGTATGTTTTGAATTTGGGATTATACTGAAGCATTGTTTAGGTGGTCGTCGTTCTTGGTGGTATGTTCATGTAGGGGTAGCAGCAAAGTTGGTTTTTAGTTAGATGGTTTTATTTTTGGAATCCCATATGATGTTCTGAGTGTTTTTTACCAATATGTATAACCTTTTAGTTCGTTATGTTTCCTATACATACCCCACCCATGTTGAGAAGTATGTGATGAACACCCCCATTGTAATGGTGGAGGGTTTCTTTCCCAAAAATCCTAGCGGGAGGATGGATGGATAGTTACAGACTTTACCATGCTCCCTATTCTAGGCATTGATCAACCAAGGATCTTTAGGATGTCTGTAAGGGATTGAAGTTTAAATCCCGACTTATGGTATTGGATGTTTTATAGGTGATTTTTTCCTTAGTTTCTTCAAGATGAGGCCCATGAGTTTTTAGGAGAGATGTGTGGTGGTTGAGGCTCAAGTTTCTATGGGAAGGATTTGATTTGTTGAGAATCATAAGTGTATATAGGAAATTTGTGAAAGTGGGTCTTGTTGACGAGCAAGGTAGTGTCAGGATGTTCACTGTTAGGGATGAAAAGTTAACTGGTGGGAAGTGGTTCGGGGTGCCCAAATATCAATGTGCTATCTAAATTACTTTACTAAACTTGTGTTATTGGATGAGGGTGGCTAAGTGAGGCGGGGTTTGATAATATAACTTGTTAGGTGCTTTTGAGTTTCTATTGTTTTCCCACACATGCATTAGTATGATTCTCCCACTTGTGCATGGGTGAATTTGGTTTTTCTATACTGAGTATATTTGTATGTTCACACTATGTATATATAACTATTTTCAAGTTTCCAAGGAGATTACACAGACCATGAAAGACCTTACTAACTCAAACATTGGGGGTGGTTGTTGTTTCACTACTTGGTTTTATTTTTTGTAATTACTTTGGAGTTTTCTTTGTATTTCTTACAGTTTTAATTTAAACATGCATGTGGGATGGATTTTGGTTTTTCTATATATATCTCTATTGGTGTTGTTTGAGGTTGATGCATCTTATCGCCGGATCATGGTTAATATAAAAAGGGTAATGCCTCCCATTTTTTGTGAGATTTTTATACCCATGGTGATGGTTTCCACCCTAGGGACTATTGGAGGTGATACTCGGGGGGGGGGTCATTATCTATACTTTATCTTGAGGAATAATGGTCTCGATATCTTTCTATCCCTTCCCCCATATTGAAGATGGTGGGTCGTGATAGTTATCAACTATATAGAAAATATACCTTTAAGTTATTCAGTTTCATATTCTTCTGAATTGGACTAAATTTTATTAACATCATTTTCTAAATAAGTTTTTTGGATATCAAGTCTCATGTAGTCAAACGAATCAATAACATCATCAATTTGATATTTCTATTGAATAAAACAGATATTTTCTTCAAAATTCACATAAACAAATTCTTTAATAATAATTGAATTTTTATTAAACACTCTATAGGATTTATATGTAGCAGAATATCCTAAAAATATTCCTTCATTAGTTGTTTGATCAAAATTTCTAAGCTTTTCCTTATTATTCAATATATACATAATGCATCCAAATACATTAAAGTAATTTACTTTAGGTTTTTTGTTATTCCAATTTTAATAGGGTTTCATTTTAAACATTGGTTTTATTAAAACAATATTTATGATTTATAATTATGTGCTTATAGCTTCTTCATAAAATCAGGTAAGAATAATGTATTCATTCAATATAGTCCTTTTGATTTCTAGAATAAATATATTTATTCTTTCAAAAAAATTATTTTTTGAGGTGATCTTGGTGTAGTTAAGGTGTGTTTAATACCTAGGTTTCAGCAAAAATCATTAAATTATAAATTCTAAAATTCTCCACCAGGATCAATACTTAATGAAATTATTTTAAATCATTTTTATTTTTGAGTAATTTTAAAAAAAATTCAAAAACAATGAATACTTCACTTTTGGGTTTTAGAAAATAAACCCATGTCAATTGAGAATAATAATCAACTAAACCATTTCCATATAATTTATCATCCAAAAATTATACTCTAGATATTACCAAAAAATCTATGTTGATAAGTTATAAAGGTCTAAATGTAGTAATTTTGTTAATAGATTTGAAAGAATATTTTTTATGTTTGGTAATTTGGCATGCATCACAAAATATGTCATCATAAAAATTAAGTCTAGGTAAATCAGAAACAGATTCTTTCTTAGATAACTTATATAATGAATATATGTTGCAACGTACATGTATTCTATGCCAAATACATGATTCATTTTTCTTATTAGTTAAAAAATTCACCTTTTGTTTATACATGGAATTTAAATCCAAAGTATAAACATTGTAAGTTATTGGTGATCTTAATTTAATCATTTTTTCATTGAAAACCACGCAGTAATTTTTATAGAAATCAACTTAAATGACATCATCACAATGTTTAACAATAATTGTCATGTTTTTCTTTATCCCTTACACATATTGTGCTTTGTTTATTGATATAGTGTTTGGATCTCTAAAATTTCGTACTCGAACAATTTTTCCTTTTGCATTGTCACCAAAAGTGACTATAACTCCATCCATATGAGTCATTGTATTGAAATTTGATGAGACTCCACTCATGTTCCAGGATCATCCCCTTTCCATATAATATATAGATTTCTTGTTCTGGTAGCCTTTTTACTGAATGATAATTTAAACAAATATTTGTTTTGGTACCTATATTATCTTGGGTCTAGTAGTGTCGGCAAGAAAAGATCTGGTAATCCATATTTGCATTATCATTTCATAATATAAATCACTTTCTTTTAGAAATAAATTACTTTTTAATACCACTAATTTGAGGATTTTTCAACTAACAGTTCTTAGTGTAATGACCTTTTATTTGATAATAATAGTATGTATCATTTTTTAATTGGGTACAAAATAATTTTTGTATAGTTTTAATTTTTCACCTATTCCTCATATTAAAAATGTTTCTCTTTTAGTTAAATTATTTCTAATAACCTCATTGGGATATTTTATCCTTTATTAAAAACAAGAGCACCACCTTTATAAGATTCTACAGTATCCTATTATTATTTTATCCTATTTTGTGATTAATATAGTGCGATGTAGATGAATTAAAATTTTCAATTATTTTATGATGTTTTTTTAGAATTGCATCTCTTTCACCAAAAACAACATTATGAATATTTTTAAATGATTTAGGTTTATTTAATAATGAATTATATTTCACTTCTAATACTATACAATAGGAGGATAATTTACCATTTGAGCGACAACCTGTTTTAGAATTATATGAGTAAAAGGATTGTAACTCTTCTTCTTCCTTAGCTATAAGGAACATGATTACTTCTTGTTTTTGTGGATCTTTATATGAATCATATTTTTAAGAGTTACTTAAGTCTTCAGATACACTCTACATATCTTTTATGGATCTTTTTCTATTATACTCATGATTATTCTTCTTTTTATACTTAATTTCATTCCTTATTCTTTCATCTTTTAGTTGTGGGCAATCAAGTCTAATGTGACCCAATTTTTGGCATTCATATCATTGTAATAATCTATATTCCTTTTCATATTTCTTAAAGGTTTTATGAATAATCTTTTATTCTTGTAAAATTTGTTGAATATCTTGGCTAGTTGAGCTAGTTCCATTTTAGAATATGAGGAGTCTAAATTTTGGTCTGTAATGAATTCTTGTTTTTTAGTTATTAACTTGACATGTAATTTTGAGATAAGTATTTTACCTTTTTTACCATAATCTTGTGAAATTCATCTTCATATTGAATTTCTTCTTCATACATCATCAATGTTATAATCAGTTCCTTCATATTTAAATTCTTAACTGGTGACGATTGTCAGATAGTCGTAGATATGCTATTCAATTTAGAAGGAAGTTATCTTAGTACTTTCAGCACATGATCATATTTAGTTATGAGATATCCTAAGGCAGTAATATTAATTACAATATTAGTTAAACATACATTCACTTATATGATGTTTTCACTCTGAAACATTCTAAAGGTTTAAAACTTTAGTTTAGTAGTGGAATATATCATCTTTATGATGTTGTCCATTCATTAATATGAAATATCTATAGATTTCCACATATCATAAGCTATAAGATGTTGTGATACATGATTAAACTCATCTGGTAAAAGTCTCTAGATAATATAATTAATTTCTTTTAAATTAATTTCATATTCATCTTCTATTTTAGTTGTCCAAGTCATAGGTTATTCAATAATCACATATGGGGTAATGATCTTTGAATAAAATTTGAATATAAGATTCTTTAGATTGAAAATCATTCTTGGTTTCCACAAACCATAGTTTTCACTATTAATGTATAGAGAAAAAACCATAGAAATTCATTATTTTAGATCATACATTGACATATGATTTATATAGAACTTATTCTTTTCATCTTACTATAAATTTATCCCTGAAACCTACCCTTTTATAGAAATTATTAGGTCTAAATAATATAAAGATAACACAAGATGGGGGGAATTGTGTCTTTTAAAAATTATTAAAAAATTATTTTTCGTAAATATATTCGATATTTATGCAGATATAAAAAATTCTTTTTGGTATTGAATATGAGAAGAAAATAAACAAAAGCAATTAAGACATCAATTTTATAGTGGTTTTGGGCATAAAGATCATCTAGTCTACTCCACTAACTTTATCTATATGAGCTTGTTGAATTTCACTATAATGGTCTTCTTATCACAAGACCTTCGAATCCAGAAATGAGTGTAGGAAGTTGAATCCTTTACCAAAAGGATGAATATATCCTTTTGGATCTTTAACTGGGAGTTTTTATCCACAATTTAGTATAAGAAGCTGATACTTAAACTACAACTATGTATGGTCATTTGATATTCCAAAATCAAAATAGTTTTATTTGATGATGTTTGTGGTTGATCTTTATAGTTTCTTCAACAACTAACATAGATGAATCTTCTTCTTTAGAAAAAAAATTCTTCAAGAAAGAGTAATTATGAAGTTATCCTGGTTGAAAATGATATTCAATATGAATTTCATCCAATAGTATTAATAATCATACAATACCCTTGGGTTTGAAATATGTATATCTCCAAAGTGTAGCCTCATAATCGATCATTTGTTATAGTATTAATGTAAAATATTTTAATAATATTACAATCATATGTGTGAATTTTTTTCCCACATATTTTAAAAAGATACACTGGTAGAATATATAGAGAATATATCTTGATATGGTATCTCATATCTAATAAAAATTCTAGATTTTCAAATATGAATTGACCAGGGGATTTGTAGCTTCCCTTAAGAATACCAATGATTACCTTTGATAAATATAGTTCTTTGAATCGATTATAATGATACTTGAATCAGTATTTAAATATTTCAAGACCTTTCCTTGAATTACTAATTAAATAGCAGTAATAATGCTCTGCTGATGAATAGTTAAATGTAGGGTTCAATCGCATAGCGTAGGGTTCCTTTACGTAGCGCAGGGTTCATTTTCATAGTGTAGGGTTCCTTTGTGTAGAATTGGATTATTTTTCATAGAATAACGTTCCTTCTAATGTATATTTCTTTAACCATACTTTCATCTGTATGTATTGTAAGGATGATGATCTATATCTTTATCCATTCATCATAAGGTTCGAAACGTAGTAGTAATTAACCATACGTTAATTCTTCTGAACGAAGGGTATGAACAATGATTCCAAATTTTAATATAGGGTTGATATTTTATACATTTATCATTCATCAAATGTAGGTTTCTAATACATATGTTTAACATCCATAATAGGGATGATTATTCATACATGAACTATTCACCATAACATAGGGATGATGATCCATATGTTCATTTACCCATGTATGGTATAAACAATGTTTCCATAACATTTCTTGTAGCTATTCATTCTATAAAAGATAAAAATAAAAACATGATATAATTTCCTAAAACATACTTAGTGAAAATTTATTTGAAAACAAACAAAGGTATTTGTGGGTATCAAAAGCATCATAAATTACAGAGTATTTTTGAGACAACACATTCCCATCATATAAAACATGGAATTCTAATCTAAATGAGGACTGAGAGAGATCCCATGTTCATGGATCTATTAAATATGTATATGGGAATTATTAAATAGGGGGATGCATCACCCATTTTTCAAATAATTTTAAAAGAATATTTATTAAAACGGATAAAATTTTTCCAATATGATGATGAAAAATTTTAGAAGAAAATTAAAGCTCCGAGTGATTGGAAATTAGAAGACTTTGTTTGAGAAGATCATGTTCACAAATTTGTAAATAGATTATGTGATCCATATATTACTATAAAAAAAAGGAAATTTTTGGATGACTCTAATTGATCGAAATTCCCTACAGACTCTGGTAGCACAAAGATGCTTAAGGATTTGAGGGATCATTTTTTGTGGGTAACATGAAGCTAGAAAATACTGATTATGTGTCCAAATATTTTTTCTTTCAACAAGTTAAAGGTGTGAGATAGAATCCTAGAGGATTCATGTAACTTTTCCATATTCCATTATGAAAATATGACAACATTATTATTTAATTTTTTATATTACTACCAAAGAATCATATAAATAATGATTCAATATGAGTTATCACTGATTTACTAGCCAAATTTACACATTTCATCACTATAATAGAATATCTAACTCTTGATCATCTCAAAGGATTTATATTAATTAATTTTTCATAAATTATGTTGCACCTATTTCAATTATTTCTGATTTTGATAAGCATTGTACATTAATATTTTGGAAGAGTATTCAGAAGGCTCTTGATACTGGTCATCATTTGAGTACTTCCTACCATCCTAAAATTGATGGAAAGTCTAAAAAGACTATCCAAACAATATAACAAATGTTGTGTTCATTATCACTTGACTTTATAGGTATATGAGATTAGTATTTACTGTTGGAATATCATATCTATAAAATAGTTTTCATTCAATTATACCAATGGTGTTGTATGAAACATTATATAGAGAGATGTGTGATACTCTAACTTGTTGGGATGATGTTGGTGAAAGAAAACTCACGGTCCCCGAATTTGTTGAAGATACAAAAACAATGGTAATTCCTTTTTAGGATCACATTAAAGATGGTCAATGTAGGGAAAATATTTATGCTAACAATCAGATGAAGGATTTGGAATTCCTAGAGGTAGATCATGTTTTCATAAAATTATCTCCATGGAAGCATGTTATTAGATTTGGTAAGAAAGGGAAATTGAGCCTCAGGAACATTGGGACCTTTTAAATTCTTGAAATAATTGTAATTTTTTCTTATCATTTGTAAATTCCAACAAATCTCTCAAAAGTACATGATGTTTTCCATATATCATTATTATGAAAGTACATGTCAGACCCAATGAATTCTCACAACACTGATGAAATAGAGTTTAAACATAATCTATCATAATGTGAAGAACCCATCTATATTATTGATAATAGAGATCATGTTTTAAGTTATCAATCACCTCAATTAGAAAATGTAGTTTAGATTATTCAAAAAATGGGGAAATCAACCAAGGAAAAATAAGATCGTACGAAGAAAAACTACACTAATATGTTTTGAAGGTAATGCACAAGAATTTTTTAGGAGAAAAGTTTTGTAGGAGGGAAGATTATAAAACCCCAATAATTTAAAATATATTTATTTTAAAGAAAATTCAATTTCTTTGATATGTTGAGAGGCACACAACACTAGGTTAATAAAAACATGAGAATCTATTAAACTATTATTTAAACATAGCCCTTGAAACCTATATATTAAATTAGTAGGTATGAATAGAAATAACTAAATTATGAAAATATATATAGCTTAAACATATATTTTTTTTATCTATTTATTAGGAATAAAAATAATATTCATTTAAAATACAAAGAAATGTTTTCTAAAAAATTGTATTTTGTATACAAGATGGTTTAGTCGTGCTTCATGCACCTAGAATCAATTTATTTTTTTACCATTTTTAAAAATATATTTAAAAAATTAACTTCATTTTCAAAATTTTCATATCAAAATTTTCTTTGGGTGAATTTTTGGGATTTTTCTAAAATGTTTTGTTTTTAATGAATAGTGAAAACTATTGAATTTTAATTGGAAACTGTCTTTTAATTTAAATTATTTTTAAAGTTAAATTTTATTTTTATTATGTTTTAAATTTAAATATATTCCATTATTTATTTATTAATTCAATTTATGTTATTTTCATCATTTTTATGTTGTGATTCAATATAAAAACATTCTAAACTGTAGAACACTTTCCCTTTAATACGACACTTTCTCCTCAGGATTGTGGGATTTATTTAAAAATAAAATTTTCCACTTATATGAATGGAATTTTTAAAAAGGGATTCCATATTTGGAATTAGAATAATTTATATTATATAATAATATCAACTATATTTTTAAAAATAATTAATAGTAAAAATTATTTATCGCGGTTATGGTAAAAATGGGTTTACATTTGGTTAAACTATGAAGATAATGGTTAAAATGTCATAAAACATTTATCAAATATATTTTGTGGATATATTTCGTCCGTATAATTTATAAGGATCATGAATAATCTATTTTTACTATTTTTTATGTGAAAACATGGGTTCAACTTTTTCTTTCCAAAATTTAATATTATGTCTCTCACCACTCTTATAAAAGGCCTCCCCATATCATCTATTATTATAACACAAAAAACATTTGGTTTTAGTCAATACCTAACCAAATATAAATCCAAATTACCATATATAATTCTAGAAACCTTATTTTTGGAATAAATAAAACCTAGTATGGCTTTGGTGCAACAATAAGGAGGGTACCCAATGAAGTGGTAACATTATTCAATGAGCGGTTTTGTTTTATTTATTCATCCACCTTGTTAAATTTTTATTAAAACATGATAATATAATTCCATAAGTATATTAAAAGTACTTATATGTTTTTATATTAATTTAACATCCTAAAAAATATCCACATCCATCGAATGGGTTATGAAATCATCATTCATGTGTACAGAAGACTGTAACCTCTCGAACCGATGTCACTCGTATTTCCAATACCACCTCTCAAGGACTGGTATGTTGATGGATGAAAATTATTTATAATATATTTATAAAATAATTATACCAATATATTCATTATACCACATATTTTATTTTATATTCCATTCTATAAGGATATGATAACATTGGTTGTGTGTACGAGGGACGACCACCTCACGAAGCGATGTGATTCGTTATTCACTAACGTTACATGGAATGTGATAAGAAAAAATTAAATGAATAAATTTTATATAAATTAAATAATTTTTATATTCTGGATATATTTGTCATTCTGAAAATATAATATATAATTTTTTCGTTACCTTTTCACTCATTGAAAGATGATAACATCATTTGTGTTTGTGTGGACTAACACATTCACAAAGTGACGTGACTTTTTTTCATCACCACACCAATTTGAAGATATCTATTAGAATATTTAAAGAAATAATATTATATTCTGATAATTCTAGAAAGGTAAAAAATTACTTACTTCATTTCCATAATTATCATTGAAGAATGGAAACATTACTCATGCGTACTAACAACCTACCGCCTCAATGATCATATGAAACTTAATTTATTAAAACCATATTTAATTATTTGTATTAATAGTATAATTTATATATAAATACTATAATTATGTCATGAATATTATTCTGGATATAATGAAACTATGTTATATTTACATGAACTGTAATTTTCATGACAGAGAACAAAAAATAAAACAATGAAATTAACACCTGAAACATTGAAAATAATGAAAGAATACCGACGAACAGTTGATATGTTGTTATAAAAGGTTCATATATGAGATTATAAATATTAATATGGTTCTGTTCTAAGTTAATGACATGTTTTAAATCACTATATATGATCTGAAATTATGTTCCTCTAAAACGAAGCATGAGGTAAGGGAATTCATCTCAATTTCCCTTGACTAAGTCATATTGTAATGTTATAATCCTAATTCCATTTATATGTTTTAGATAACCCCCCCCCCCCCTTGACTTTTAATATCATTATAAATTCATAATTAATGTTTTTTTAAGTATTAATTTGAAATATTTCATCTAAGGGGACATAACATGAAAATTACCTAGTAGTAAAAGTTATTGAACAATCTCTATTTATTTTGTGATTGTAAAATTTCCCTTTAAAAATCACTTTATTGTGATAAGTTTTCATTGGAAATTATATTTATCTTAAATATAAATATTCTTGTATTATTTACATGATTATTATTTAAATTTTATACCATTTTTACATACATTGTATACATAGAGTTACTTGATTAATTTGGGAATTATTGATAAATCTATATCCTTTACTCAATATAGATATTAATTAATAAGTAACATTTTTCATGAATTAAATAGATTATTAAATTTATGAGGATTTATTTGGACATGAAGATATAGGTGGTTCAGGTTTAAAATATCCACCTGATGTATCGACTTGTATCATGAGGCAAAACAGTTGGCCAAATCAAATGGGTTTTTACCCAGTGGTTTCAGTATCTCTTTGGGATATATCTTGATGATAGAGGTATCATTTGCAAGAGATATGACATCTAATGAATAATAATTTCCCCTATTTATATTTCATCTATCATTATTAACCATGATATTTTCAATTTTATATTATCTATAGACGCATTTTATTCTTAGATATTGATTAAATGGAATGTGTTTTCAGTTATTTACCATGAAATATTAATTATAACATATCTTATCGTGATAGTAAAGTTATTTAAAAAGAATTATTATTTGGTTATTTACCATTCCATATTTGTTATGCTTGTTGATTAATGATAGATTCTATTGTACATAACCCTTAATGAGCATTTTATATCACCTTCATTTTGTTTCCTTTCCCTAATATATGGAGAAGAGGTCTTTGAATGATTTTACAAGGATACTGTTCATGTTCATTTAATTTTTTCATGTACTATGTTTTATTTTCTATTTCCAATGTAAAATGGGAATTATATATATATATCTAGTTCTCAAAAACTACCAAAATAATTAGTCCTTTGACATTTGACCCTTTGTATCTATATGGTCATAGCCTTAAACATTACATAATCTTGAGATAAGTCAATAAATTGACTTTATAGCAGATTGAAGATCTTTTCAGGTTTAAATATTTAGAGAATTAGGAAATAGATCATACATAACAAAATGAATATTACAAGTAGAAACTACTTCTAACAATCAATTTTTTTCATAATATAGAATATCTTTAAAAACAAAAATGTTTTATTTCCTGTTTTATACACCACGAATTTTACTTGAGCATATCCTTGAATCTATTCTTCATTAGGTCTCATGAAAAAATTTTAAAAACTTGGAATGAGCATAAAATTCTTATTAAGGGAAACACAATGAAGGAAAACTATTAATCCTCGAATTACAAGAAAAACATTAATACACAATCATAAAGTAATACTTTTCACCTTAAAAAGTAGTAAATATACTTCACTGAGTGTAAGCTCAATGGTAACCCTTTTTGTAACCAAATGATTACCATAAATACCATATAAACACACATATAACATATAAAGGTAACCTATGATATAAAAAAACTTAAATGGAATAACCATATGGTCGACTTCCACACATATCACTAAATGGAATAGACATACGACTAGCTTACATACCCAATGCATTGGAGGATGTAAGGTAAACACTTGTCCTTGGTTTATCATGGAACCACTCGTCATAGGTTTATCACGTAACCACCTATCTTTGGTTTATTATGTAACCACCCACCAACTGTCTAAGTAACACTATATAATTATAACACATAAAAGATTAAAATTATCAACATTTCAATAATAAAATTTCATTTGAAATAACAGGAGATAATTTCAAGATAATGAAATAGTTAATCCACTTTCAAAACTATTTTCAATACCACAACAACCAAAAATGGAATAAGGGATTTATTTTTCTTAAAAAACATTAAGTCTTATAAAGGAAGTTAAATATCCAATAACGGTTATGGAAATGGGGGTGTCGTTGTCACCTCATATGTTAAAAACATTCCTTTTATTGTTTAGTAAAAAGTTTTGTAGAAAAAATATTCCCATTGAATGAAATTAAAATTCAAATTGGTTTTTTATATAGTGTATAAAATAAGGAGGTGTATTTTATCAAAATATTCCTCAGTGAAGATGATTGAGACGAAGTCCCTTACATTGAGTCTGACTCGTCACGTATGTTCCTTTTTCTTCCTAAATAATAAAATTAATTTAATTTATATCTGATTGAGAACCTTTTTCGACTCAATTATTCCTTTTATATCACGTTTTACCATGTTATAACAATCCCTTAATTATTTAATTTCATATCAGAAATTTTGATAATGTTCGGTACTTGAGTCCAAAATGAACTTTTTTTGATGTAAATTGTCCTTGTGGTCATAATTCCATTACCTCCAAAATATTATTCATGATTTAAATATCATATACATATATTATATATGTATTTAAAATAGTCCATAACATTTGTACAGAAGAAATGAAATGCACTATTCATGGAGAGGGTAGGATGTACATACACATGAACGATACTTTCTTTTCTTTGTCAAATTCAAGAATGAAAACTAAATGAAAAATAGGTATATTATAATTCCATCATAATATCTATGTTACATATGTTATATATGTTAATTAACCTCATCCTTTATACGTTCCATGTACAAAGTGAACGAGACATATCACTTTAAGGGGGTGGTACTCCACAATTCCTCAAATGAAATTATCACATTTACACATTATGGGAAGTATATGGATATGTTGAAATTAAAAATCAAAAAATCAAAGTCAATATAAATATAATATATATCATATTAATTCATTCCATTAATGTATATAATCAGGGTTTAATAAATATCGTGTAGAATGAAACACATCGCATCGTGGAGACTATACGTCGTATGTTTGCACGAGCAAAAATATCATTCATTTATTGGTTAACGGAATATAATTGGATGGTATATTATTTATAAAGAAAAATTATCTGGTTATGTTAATTATTTACATCTATTATACTAATCATTATACTAATCCAAACTATGTATTGTTGAATAAAAAATTACACCACTACGTGGGGATGTTAAGTCGTACTCACGCACGCACGCACTGTGATATTGTTATTCGTAGGATGGATATAAGGAGGTATAAGGTTGAAAATTAATTATAATAAAATATAATCATGTAGAATATATTGTATTTATTACTTTATTATGTAAAATACATAAGAAGAGGAAGTATAAGAAGACTGTTTTTTGAAAGAGGTGATAAAACAAATACCTCTTTGTTGGAGTATCTCCTTTTGATTTTCATAAAAAGACTACATGGGGTGGTTTTATGAAAAAAGTGTGGCCTCTAAGATGAAGGGAGGGATATTAATATATTATTATATAATAAATTTGATGATCTGAGGGTCTTTAGAGGTGTGAGTAAGTGGGTATAGGTGGTGTCCATTTATAAAATGGTGGAGGGGCACTTTTAAAAAGTCTTGAAAAATTATTTTATTAATAATTTATTTTTGAATTTTAATAGTTCTAAAGTGATATATCTTATATTATAAGATGATTATGGGTCTATATACTCCCAAAAAATATGTTTGAGACATTTTTAGGTCACAAAATTAACCTTATCTTTTTCATTAACACTTAGTTAAAAACATTAACTCTTACCATGTCTTCTTGTATTGTCACAATATATGGTTACTATAGTAACTATAAAATGAAAATAGACCCATAAGTGGATCATTAATGACATTAGTAACATTATATGAGTCATTTGGCTGAGTCATATATTTTTAGGAGTATTATATCATTTAATAAAATAATATTTCTTTAAAAACTCATTTATGTCAATTTTGACAAAATTTAGTAATTGATTTTTTAGTCATAACAAATAGATTCCTTAAAAAAATCATTAACTCAAAGATAATATTTCATAATCATCCTTAAAATTCGTGGATCCCATTAAAATGTTCATATTATAATTATTGTAATATTTATCATATCATTTATTTGAATCATTCATTAATATAGTAATCCTTGCATCATCATTGTTTCATTAATACATTTATTTATTTAATGTCTAAAAATTAAAAATAAAATACCATGATAGAGTAAATATTTTTAGATTTATAATTACTGTTTATATTTAAATATATCAATTATATAACCCATCCTTAAAATTGTTTTAGTAAAAAGATACATGTTTGTGTTGTATTTCTCTTTACTATAAATTAATTATTATATCATATAATCTAAACACCCAAGTGGCTCTATGGGTTCCTAAGTTAGACCCAAGGATGATCATGGTTGGATATATCTCATCTAATGGGATTAGGACACATGTTAGCGTAGTTTTATATTGTTATAAAATTATTTTATACACATATTTTCCAAATTTACGCTTTAGCCATGGTAAATAAAAATAATTACTAAAGTTACTATTCATAATTTCTAAAAAAAGATATCTAATTTCAAAATTTGTACATTTTGATTCCAAATATGGATTCCATTTTTCCAAATTAAAAACACAGAATTTTAATAAATTAATATAAAATTAATTTCTGTTGTCATAACCTGGAAAGGGGTTTTTAAGAAGTAAAAACTATCAAAATATTGAGGTGTGTTTATGTATAATTTCAAAATAAAATTAATTCTAATAACCAAAATTAGATTAAATTTTAAAAAAATAATACAATTACCCGTTAAAACCAAATAAAAAGATAATATAACGATATAAATAAATTAGAATAAAATACATTTTCGAATTGAAATGTTGTATTTTCATTATTCATTAAAATTTGAATTTAATCATAAAAATACCAAAAATTTCTCCCAAATTAAATTTCATTGTACCAATTTCAAATAATAAGTTTATTTTCCAAATATAGCATATAAAAGAGACAAAAACTATATTTAAAAATGGTTCACCATCAAAAGGTGGTAAAATAAGCTTTCTTAAGATATCAGAGTATTTTATGCTTAAAATTGGATTAATTCTTATTTTAAGTCTGTACAATTTATTGGATAAATGTAAAAACATTTAAAAAACATGTGTAATCAAATTTGTGTTATTTTTTCTCATATTCACTAATACAATGACAAAGCGTTAACTATCATTTAAAATTATAAAAATAATAATAATATTATTTTTCAGTATAACAAAAAGTTGTGAGCAACATAAGATTTCAAAGAAACCCATTGTTTCATGTCGAGTACATTATCGAACAAAGCATCCCCTTGAACATAATATTAATATCTTATTCATAAATATTAATAGATATGAAAACGTAATATTATATTAATACCTAGGATGCTACATCCTTCCCCCTTTTGGAAACTGTGCCACCGTAATTTTATTTACATATCAAATAAGTGGGGGTATTTATCCCTCATATAATTTTCAGATTCCCACATTTCCTCTTCGACCATATGGTTTTTTCAAAAAATCTTTACCTGATGAATCTAATTATTCTACAACACTTTCCCTTTGTGGTTAAGAATATGTATTGGTTTTTCCTCATAAAAACATTCTCTCATAATTGAACTACTTTTGGAATCAAAACATTATATAGATCCTTCATATAATTTCTCAACATTCAAACATGAAAAAAACTGTGTATCATGAATAAACTTGGAGGTAATGTGACCCTGTAGGAAACAAAGCCTACATTCTCCAGGATTTCATAGGGTCCAATGAACCTCAGACCCAGATTTACCTTCTTACCAAAACACATCACACTTTTCCATAGAGAAAAATTAGGAAATACATGATCACCTACCGTAAAAGTATTCCTCTAGTTATCTTCATAACTTTTCTTCCCTCTCAAAGCTCTCCTCATATGATTCTTAATCAACTGAACTTTTTCTTCCATATCTTCTACCAACATTGGTCCCATAAACATCCTTTCAGCTACTTCATCCCCAAAATATAGAGTTTTACACTTATTTCCATATAATTCTTCAAATAGTTCCATCTATATATTGGAATAAAAACAATTATTATATGAAAACTCAAAAAAAAAATATTGATCCCAAATTCCCTTATAACCTATGAAAGATGAATGTAGCCTATCCTCCAAGGTCTGAATTGTTTGTTCTGACTACCAATCTGATTGAGGATGAAAAGATGTATTGAAATTTAATTCAGTTCCCAATGAATTCTGAAGGCCTTTCCAAAAGATAAAAATGAACCTCGGATCACAATTAGATAACATTGAGAAAGGAACTCCATGTAAACTGACTATCTATTTAAGATACAATCGAGAAAGTTGATATAGAGATATATTATCTCGAGTAGGAAGAAAATGAGAAGATTTAGTCAATATATCAACAATAACCCAGATTTCATTGTTTCCTATATAAGTATTTTGCAATCCCACTACATTTTTTGTGGACACATTTTCCCATTCGAACTCTAGGACTGGAAATGGGTGAATCATCACTTTTTGTAACTTTCATTCTTCTTTAACCTATTGAAAAGTCAAACACTTCCTAATAAATTAAATAATATATCTTTTCACTCCATCGCACCTGAAATACTCATTAAGATCTCTCTACATATTAGTACTTCTAGGATGAACTGAAAATGGAGAACTATGAGCTTTAAATAACAACTCTTTATTTAAATGTGAATCACAGGGCACAAGTAATCTCTTTCCAAACCTCAAAACAAAGTATTTATCAGTGTTAAATTCAGGTAACTTACACTTCTAAACCAATTCTACATTTTTCTGTAACTCACTATCTTCTTTATGTGCTTTCTTAATTCTTTCTAATAGAGATGATTTCACTACCACCTGAAACAAAACAGAGGAATTATCGACACCAACAACTTCCAAAAAAAATTCATCAAATCAAAAACCAAAGGATCTGATTCTGAACATACCTTGATGAATGTAGCACTACTCTTTTAACTCAAAGTATTATTAAATTTATTTTCCTTTCCTAGAATGTGTTGAATCATGTAATCATAATCCCTGGTTAATTCTACCCATATCCTCCATCTCATGTTTAATTATTTATAAGGGAATTTATACTTAAAACTTTTGTGATTGGTATATATTTCACACCTTACACCATATTAATGATGCCTCCAAATTTTTAATGAAAAAACAAAAATATTTAATTCCAAATCATTTTTAGGATAATTTAACTCTTGAGGTTTCAACTGACATGAAGAATAAGAAATTAATTTATCATTATGCATTTGGAAACAACTAATTAATTTCGATAATGCATCACAGTAGATAAAAAATTCACCATTCTTATAATAGAGGGACAAAACTATAGCATTAACCAACCTTTTTCTCAGTTCCTAAATACAAACATCACATTATTTTTCCAGAGGAACTTAACTCCCTTTCACGTTAGATTAGTTATTGGCCTATATAACAAAGTTTCTTTTGAGTAAACCTTCGGTAATAATCTACTAAGACAAGAAAAATACGAATCTCTATGATATTGGTAGGTCTTGTCCACTCTACAACAACTTTTGTTTTATAGGGATCTATAGTTATGCCATGTTTTGAAATAGTATAACCACAGTTTCAATTTTTTTTCAACCAAAATTCACTCTTACTAAACATTCGATGTAGTTTGTTTTATTTTAAGGATTGCAAAACCGTCCTTAAGTGACTTTCTTGTTTCTCTCAGCTTTTAGAATGTTACAGAATATCATCTGTAAACACAACCACAAATTGATCCAAAAATGGATTAAACACACCATTCATGAGATTCATTATAGAGACCCTATCATTTTACATACAACATTACCTGATTTTATGATTAATTTTACATTAGAGTACAACCTAGGATTGTAAAGTCTACTGTATTGGAAGACTAGGTACATATAACTAAAAACATGTAACTTAATAAAACATTTGTTTTTTTAATCATCAAATAGAGATCCTAACTTCCATTGTTCTCAAACACTTTCATACGGTACCATAGGGAACACATGATCAAAGGGATGATAAAAACTTCCGATTAAGTTAATAACCATAAGAACAAATCATTAGCACATGAGATAGAAGGCATGAAATGATGATATAAAAATGCATGTAACATATGGAATCATAAAAAATAAACATGGAATCATATAAACATAGATCCATAGTAATGTTTAAGAAACATAAAACATGACTTTATCACAATTCAATCCTAACTTCCAAGACTGTTTCACATGGTAGCACATGCCAAGGCTAACTGCCAAGGCCCTTGCACATGGTAGCACACGCAAAGGCTAACCGCCAAGACCACTGCACATAACGTCTCATGAAAATCAACTTTATCCAATGAATTGGACTTATATTGGGGTGAACTCGTATTAAATTTTCAGGAATTGTTTTCCACATAAATAATCATACATAATAAATCTTACATAAACATAAGGGTTACCCATGGAAAGAATTGGGTACGATAATGATGTCACAAAGCATAACAAATGGTCTTATCATAAAAGTGTCCATGAAATAAAGAAACTAAAATTTAAGAGTAAATTCATAAGGAAAAATAGGCATGTAACATGGTATGTGATTTTAAGTACATTTGAAATAATATAAGAAAAGTATTTAAGAAATTTTTGCATTAAACCATTTTTGTGTTGTTTTAAGGAAAATTCTATAGAGCCTTTACAATAGAAATGTGAAAAATACTTTATATTAAACCATAAGTGAACCAATACTTTTTTCATAAAAAATAATGTGTTTTTAAAGAAATGGTGGCTTAAAATAGAAGATATACTACACTTGAAATTAGATAAGAATTCAGAAAGTTCCCTCAAAAATAGGTTTCCTTATCGGGAAATATTAAGGAGGGAATAACATAAAAACAAGTATATCCCTAAAATATAATGATGAAATGATATTTATAAATGAATTTGGTACATGTACGAAGAGTTTGTAAGATTCACATAAAAATATAATATAACTTTATTTTGGTAATATGAATATAAGGAAACCAGAAAAAAAAGGAGTTTCAGGTAGAATCCCTTATAAATTATCGACATGCTATCGGTGTACTTAAGAGGGATTAATGAGAGATAAATGGATTTCTCATCACTTATACATCATAAGGTCAGTATGGTGGAGGTTATAATTCATACCCCATAATTAGGGATTACACATAAAAGGGCATAACATAGAGGACATTCTTTAATAAAAGTGAAATAGAGAGGATCCGTCACCATAAGTCTGATGGTGTTCTCCACTTGAAATTAATCACTTGAATAATCAAATTAGGATAATTAGTTAATAATTTCATAACCAATTGTATATTTAAAATATTTATTATAACCTTTTTATGTTCATTCCTGACATTTTTTATGGGTTTAGTGGTTCAATTTCATTGTTCGGGTCCATTTTTTTCTTGGGTTTTATGATCAGTTTACTTATTTTCATGAATGGAGAATCATGTAATATTAGGATGGTTGGCTATAATTAGAGTTAAATTTTATTATTGAACATACTTATGGTTACATATATGTAAATTTAATTTGTTTACATGGAGTTAAGTTGAATCATTCTATAAAACAGTAGTTATAACCTTATGGATTTATTGGCCATTTTTTATCACTACAAACTCCTTCTGCTTTAATGTTTAATATCATGTGTAAAAAAGATTATAGAAACATAAATAGGATATATTACATAATAATCTGGTAAAACCATAATATAATTGGATTCATGACCATAATTTATGATGGTAATTGAAATTGAAAACTCATTGTCCTTGAATGTGGTAAATTAACACATCTTGGATTGTGTCTTACTACAAGTATAAAAGAAGAGTAAAGGAGAGATGATAATAAATTGTTAAATTATCATAAAAAAATTCCAGTATATGTAAGGTACTAGAGTTTTCAGAACAATTGGATCAGGAGAGGTAAATATAGAAAAGAAAACAAATGAACTTGAAAAGAAAGTAAACGAATTGAAAAGAGGAATTTACCTCTTGAATTAGTCTTCCTTGAGAGGCTATTAAGGGGAGAGGATTTGGTCTTTTTAAGAGAATAAGGGATGTTAGACGTGGGGGAGAATATTGGGGAGATAATTGTTCATAATTTATGCAAGGAACTAGTATTGAGAAGAGTGAAGAGAAGAGGTAAGGAGGGGTGGTATTTATAGTAGAGGAGAGGACAGTTTTGTTAATATTTAATTACTTAGTTTATTATTTTCCCTCAAGACAAGAAATAATGATTATTCCATGACCAAAAATAGCAATAATTGCATGTTATTTTGATATAATTGGGCATACATAAGTATAACATCATCCATGACCCTATAAATCATGTATTTAGCTTAAGTTTAAAATTATTGTATTTTACTATTAATAAAAAATACAAGTATTTTTGAAAAATCCAAAAAATTCACCCTAACCATTTATCTAAATCTAGAATCCAAAAATGAACTCCATTTTTTTAAAATAATTTTATTAATATAATAAATTTAATTATTAATTAAAATCACAATTTACTTGAATATACAGATTTTAAAACTATAACTGATTTCATAATGTTTTCAAAAATTACATATGGTCTTATAAAATTATCATAAAACCAGAATACAAAAAATTAATAATTTATGAAAAACATTTTGGAAAATAAATTTTACTTTCAATTAAATAATAAATTTTAATTAATTATTTATGACTTACAAAAATATCATCACTTTTACTATTTTCAAATTTTGACTTATAAGAGGCCTAAATTTTATTTTCACTTTAAAGGGTGAGGTTTCTATTATTTGAAATGATTTACTATTCATAAGGGTTATATTACTATTCATAAGAGAACCATTACTATTCATAAGGGTCAGTTAATATTAAAAAAAATTATGTTTTCTTATCAGACTTGAAACATCTCACTGATCGCATCCGTGAATGTTAGATTTTCGAAATTAAAATGACAGAAGTTAAAATATTATGTTTAAAGTTTACATAGTACATAATAGTTCAATGTATTGTGATTTCATGTGATTATATGACATAATTATTGGATGGAAATTTCTATTGATAAATCATTGGTTTGTTACATTCATAAATATAGTAGGTGAATTAGATAACCCAATGGGAATATCTACAAACTCATTAATCCCATATCTTATTCGGAAAGCTGTCTTTTAAATTTCATCATCCTTCACCTTCAACTGATGGTACCTAGACCTCAAATCAATCATAAAAAAATACTCTGCTCCCGGGAGCTGATCAAATAAATCATCTAAATGAGGCAATATGTACTTTTTCTTAATAGTGATTTTAGTCAAGGATATAAAATCAATACATAGTCTCATACAACCATATTTATTTTTCACCATTATAATTGGAGCACCCCATGGTGAATGCATAGGTTGAATGAAACCTTTATCAAGTAATGCATACAAATATTTTTTCAATTCCACCTATTCTACTTGAGACATTCGATAAGAGTGTTTAGAAATAGTCTTTCCATCAGGTAGTAAATCAATTGCAAATTCAACCTCTCGGTTAGGAAAATACCAGATAATTCATCAAAAAAACATAGGTGAATTCATTCACTATTGGAATGTCCCTAATCAATATTGTTTCTTTCTTTTCAACAACATGAGATTAATAATTTGAACTATCATATTTAATAAATATTTTTTCTTCTTGGTATTTTATTAAAAATTTGAAATCATTGAATAAAATATTCTAGAATTTTCCATCTATTTTAGAATGATAAAATGAAAACCAATCCCTACCCAAAATGATGTCACATTTCACTATGGGATGTTAAACAAGATTTTCAGGAAATAAAATCCCACTAATGATAACACGAAGATTCTTAAAAATCTTTTTTTCTTAAATACTTCCACCCAGAGACTTTACCAACGGTTCTTTATCAAATTCATGAGGTTCTATTTCCAATTAACTTGTAAAGATCTATAATATTAAGGAATGTGATGATCTAGAGTCAAGTAGAGTATTGTCATATTTTGAAAAAATTTGTAACATACCTATCACCACTTCATTTGATGGTCCCACATCAACCGTAGTAGTAGAAAATGGGTTTCAATTCCCTTATACTTTTTATATTGATGGTTTCCTTCCTAGATAATAATCTTTGGACACACATTGTCTTAATGTCCTAACACATTTCACCTAAAAAGTATTACTGTGGGTTTTTCATTGCCTGCTTGATCGTCTTCCTTACATTTATGAGAAATATGATTAGTCTTACCACATCGAAAGCACTTCCCAAACATTGAGAGGTATTCTCCATGATGCGTTTTACCCCACTTCTCATAATATTGAAATTTAGTTCTCTTAGAAATAAACTTATTTGATGAATCCTTTCTGATTTCCTTCCAACTATATTTCATGTTTTATTTTCTCTCATAGATAACATTCTGATCTTAAAACTCTATTTCTACCTTCTCAGCACATCAATCAAGTTTCACATAGCTTTTGAACTCACAAGAAGATAACTCCCTTAGATATTTTAGATTCAATCCTGAGTAAAACCAATTTACCATACTATCAATATCCCAGAAAAAATTTGGGTCGTACCTTGAAAAATGGCTGAAATATTCTGTATATACAGCCATAAAATATTCCTCCTTTTTCTAAATTCCATGAATTGATTTTCCAACCTAAGTCAAAGGACCTTATGAAAATATTTATCAAGGAATATATTATTAAATTCATCCCATTTGATGGCTTCAATATTTTCACTTCCTTTGATATTTTTAATCATTAACCACTACAGATCAACATCACCTTCAAAACGATAAACAACAAGACCATGCTTTTGATTTATTGGACACACTATTACATAAAAAACCGTTTCCAATGCTTTAATCCACCCTTCATCATGTACAGGGTCAGATGATCCTCTGAATGATGGGGGACGTTGCCTCATGAAATGATCCATGATCGGAATATTTCTCTATGGTTGGTCTAATTGATCTCATGCATGGATACCGCCACCATTTATTTTCGGATTCAGTTGAGCCATCACTTCAAAAAAAATATTCATTTATGCTTTTTACCATCTCGGGATGTAGATTTGGAAGGTTATTTCCCTCTATAATCCTTCCCATCACATCTTCCATGTTTTACCTATGGAAAACCATTCTAAACAAACATATCTTATATAAATAAATGTGGTAATATTTAAATTCTATATCATTTCAATTTTACCATAAATTAAATATATTTTAAGGACATTCTATTAATAATATTCTAACACTCAATGTTATATAAACCGATTTATGACACTAACTATAAGGAACTGACCTTAAACATTACTTGATCTTTAGATAAATAAATAATTTAACATTATTTCTCTTCGAATATATTTTTAGGTTTGTAGATTTAGAGAATTATTTCATAACTCATAAATAACTACTTAAATATTATAATTATACACTTCTACTAACTATCGATTTTTTCATAAAAAAACTCTTCAAAAACGAACTTGTTTCATTTCAGGTTTTAAACAGCATGACTTTTCCTTAATTTCATTCTTGACTCTATATTTATTTATGACATATAAAAAACATATCAAAACATTAGATGGGAATACAATGCTCAGTAAAGGATACACAAATAAGGAAAACGATTAGTCTTTGGATAACATGAAAACCATGAATAATATATCATAAAGTAATACTTTTAACCTTTAAGAATTAATAAATATACTTCCTTGAATAAATGATAATTAGTTACCTTTTTTATAACCAAAAGGTTACAAAAAATCCAATCAAAAACAACATATAGCAATTAAAAGTTACTTTGGACATGAAAATACTTAAATTGTATAACCATACGGTCTACTTCTATACATATCACTAACTGTAATAGCAATACGGCCGACTTCCATAACCAATGCATTGGAGATTGTAATGTAACCACTCATCCTTGGTTTATCACAGAACCACCCTTTCATTGGTTTATCATGAAACCACCCTCATTGATTTATCACGTAACCAACCGTCAAATGTCCAAGTACCATTATATAATCATAATAGATAAAAGATTGAAATTATCAACATTTCACTCAAAAAAATTCATTTTCAATCAAAAGAGATCATTTCAATATATTGAAATAGTAAATACACTTTCAAAACCATTTTCAATACTAAAAACCCCAAATAAAGGAATAAAGGATTTCTTTTCCTTTAAAAACATTATGTCTTATAGAGGAATCCAAATATCAAATAACGGTTATGGTGGTGGAGAAGTCATTTTCACCTTATATGTTAAAAAAATTACCTTTTGTAATTTAGTAAAACAATTCATAGAAAAAATATTCCATTTGAATGAAATTAAATGTTACTGGTGTTTATTATATAGTGTATAAAATAAGGGTGTTTATTTTAACAAAATATTCCTTAATAAAAGGAGATTGAGAAAGAGTTCCTTACCTTCAGTATAATACATCACATATGTTCCTTATTCTTCCTGAATAATAAACATAAGTTAATTTATACTTGTTTGATAACCTTTTTAAAGTTTATTATTCCTTTTATATCACTTATTACCATGTTATAACAATCAATTAATTATTTAAGAACATATCAAACATTTTGTTATTGTTCGGTATTTGAGTCAAAAATGAATTTGTTTTGATGTGAGTTGTTTATGTGGTCATAATTCCATTACCTATAGAATATTATTCATGATTTAAATATCATATATATCCATTATATATGTATTTATAATTGCCTCTAACATTTTTAGATAAGAAATGAAATGAGCTGTTCATGGAGACGGTCGGTCGTACGTACTCATGAACGCTACTTTCCATTCTTCGTTAAATTAAATGAATGAAAACTAAATGATACATAGGTATATTATAATTTTGGTATAATATATATGTTATATACTTTAAATTTTTTTTAACGCCTTCCTTTATTCGTTCCATGCATGGAGTGAACGAGTCATATCACTTTGAGGGGGCTGTAGTCCGCACTTCCTCAAATGAAATTATCATATTTACACATTATGGAAAGCATAAAGGTTTGTTGTAATTAAAAATTACAGAAGAATAGATTAAATATAAATATAATACATATCATATTTATTCATTACATTCAGGTATATAATCACGGTTTAATGAAGATCGTATAGAATGATTCACATCATATAATGGAGATAGTAGGATGTACGTACGCATGAGTGACGATATCATTCATTTAATGGTTAAACTGTATATTATTGGATGATATATTACTTATAAAGAATAATTATAATGTTATATTAATTAATTACATCCATTATACTCATCACTATACCAATCCAAATTATGTTTTGTTGAAAAAAAATTACACCACAATGTAGAGATAGTAAGCTGTCCGTACACATGCATGGTGATATTGTTATTCGTATGATGAAAAAATGACGTATAAGGTTATAATATTATTATTATAACATCTATGAATTTATAATATACAAGATTTATTATTTTAATTTGGAAACTACATAAGAAGAGGAATTATAAGAGGAAAAAGTATATTGAAAGAGGTGATAAAACAAATACCTATTTTTCGAGTATCTCATTTTTATTTTCACAAAAGGTCTCAATAGGATATATTTATGCCCAACGTGTGAAAACTAGGATGAATTTAGGGATTTTAAGAGCTTATATGAGCCAAATTTGTATGATCCAAGTTCATTGAGAGGTGAGAGTAAGTGGGTATAAGTGGTGGTATTTTATAAGAGGGAGGAGAGGCGGTTTAAAAAACTCTTGAAATATTATTCTCTTATAAATTGATTTTAGAATTATAATAGTTCCAAAGTGATATATTTTTATGTTAATATGAGTATGGGACTAAATAATATCAAAAAAATAAGTTTTATACATGTTTAGGTCACAAAATTAACCTTATCTTTTAGCTTTAACCCTTATTTAAAAACATTAACTCTTACCATGTCTTCTTGTATTTTCACAATATATGGTTTCTATAGTTACTATAAAATGAAAGTAAAACCATAATTGAATCATTAATGAGAATTTTGAAATTATATTAGTTATTTGGGTTAATTTTATATTTTTAGTAAAATTATATATGTTAATAAAATAATATTTGTTTTAAAAAATCATTTATGTCAAGTTTGACACTATTTAGTAAATGATTTTTTCTAAAGTCATAAAAACATGATTACTTTGAAACAAAAGAATTAACTACAAGAAAATATGTCATAATAATCCAAAAAAATCGTGTATTTCATTGAAATATTCCAATTACATTTTAAAACAAAATAAAAATATAATCTAAATATATAAATAAATTAGATGAAAAGGCAGATTCGAATTAAAATGTAGTATTTTTCACTATTCATTTAAATGTGAATTTTATTATAAAAATACCAAAATTTCATCGAAAGTAAATTTTTATGATCCTAATTAAAACAAGAAGTTTATTTTCTCAAATATAATTTATAAAAGTGACAAAAATAGATTTAAAAATGGTTCACCATCAAAAGTCAATAAAACAATCTTTTTAAAAATAATAGAGTATTCTATACTTAAAATTGGATTCGTTCTCATTTTAAAAGTCTAATATTTATTGGATATATGAAAAAAAATTAAAAAATGTGTGTAATAATATTTTTGTTAGTTCTATTCATTATTTACAATATGAAGGATAATCGGTAACTAACATTTAAAATAATAATAATAATATTATTTTATTTTTCTGTATAACTAAAAGTTATGTACAGCGTATGATTTCGAAGAAAATCGTTGTTGCATGTCGAGTACACTATCAATAAAACTGTCCCCTATAACAAAAAATTAATATCTTATTCATAAATATTAATAGATATGAAAACATGGTATTCTATAAATACCTGGGATTCTACATGATTCTCCCTATTGGAAATTCTGTCCCCACAATTTTATTTACTTATCAAATAAGCAGGGGTATTTGTCCTTCATAGCATTTTAAGATTCTCACATTAAGAATTCGACCATATGGTTTTTACAAAAAATGTTTACAGAATGAATCAACTTATTCTGCAAAACTTTCTCTCTATGGTTAAGAATCTGTATTGGATATTCCTCATAAGAAACATTTTCTTTCAACTGCACTACCTCTAGACTCAAAACATGAGATGGATCCAGTAAATAATTTCTCAACATTGAAACATTAAAAACATTGTGTACCTAGAATAAATATAGAGGTTACTCTATCCCGTAGGTTACTAATCTATCTTTCTCCAAGATTTTATAGGGTCTTGTGAACCTTGGATAGAACTTTCCATTCTTACCAAAACACATCACACTTTTTCATAGAGAAACTTTATTAAAGGCATGATCACCTACCTCAAAAGAATTCCTCTGATTATCAGAATAAATTTTATGCCTTCTCTAATCTGTCCTTAGGTGCTTCTGAATCAAATGATCTTTTTCTGCCATATCTTCTACCAGTTCTGGTCCCATCAACTTCTTTTCACCTAATTTACCCCAAAAATCTAGTGTTCGACACCACTCTCCATATAATGCTTTAAATGGTGGAATCTATATACTGGAATGAAATTATTATTATAATACAACTTGAGTAAAGAAATATTTTTATCCCAACTTCCCTAGTAATCCATTAAATAAGCACATTGAATATCCTACGAGGTCTAAATTATTCATTCTGACTGCCCATCTAATTGAGGATGAAAAGATGTACTGAAATTTAATTCAGTTACGAATGACTTATAAAGGAATTTCCCAAAGTTATAAGTGAACCTAGGATCATGATCAGATATAATTGATTGAGGAAATACATATAACCTAACAATATATTTAAGATAAAATCGATAATGTTGATCTTGAGACAGTGTATCTTGAATAAGAAGAAATTGAGAAGATTTAGTCAATTGATCAACAAAAACCTAGATTTCATTTTAACCTAGAGAAGTATTTGGAGATTCCACTACGAAGCCCATGGACACAATTTATCATTTCCACTCTGGAAATGGAAAAGGATGAAGCATACCTTTTTCTAATTGATGTTCTACTTTAACTTGTTGACAAGTCAAACACTTCACAGTAAAGTCAACAGTATCTCTTTTCATTCTATCCAACAAAAAATACTCCTAAAGATCACTGTAAATATTATTAATTCTAGGATAAACTGAAAATAGAGAACTATAAGCTTCACATAACAACTCTTTCTTCACTTGTGAATCACAAGTCAGACATAATATCATTCCAAACATCAAAACATAGTTCTTACCAATGTTAAATTCTAGTAACTTTTCCTTCGGAACAAATTCAAACTTTTTTATAACTCACTATCTTCTTTCTATGATTTCTTAATTATGTCTGATAGAGATAATTTCACTACCACCTAAAACAATACAGAGGAATTCCCTGCACCAAAAACATTGAAACCAAAATTTGTCAAATCAAAAACCAAAGGATCTCATTCCAAATTTAGCATGGTTAATATAGCCTTAATCTTTCGACTCAAAGCATCATCCACTTTATGTTCCCTTCCGGGATAGTAATGAACCATAAAATAAAAAAGCTTGATTAATTCAATCCATATCCTCTATCTCATGTTATATTATTTCTGAGGGAATATATAATTAAATATTTTGTGACCAGTATATATTTCACACATTACGCCATAGAAATGGTGCCTCCAAATTTTTAATTTAAAAACAACTATATCTAATTCCAAATCATTTTTAGTGAAATTTAACTCATGAGGTTTCAACAGACGCGAAGCATAAGAAATTAATAGATCATTTTTTATTAAGAAACAAGAAATTCCTTTAAATGATGCATCACTATAGATAAAAAATTCCCCATTCCTAGAAGGCATGTCCAAACTTGGATCATTTACCAATCTTTTTTTCAATTCCAAAAAAAACATCACATTATTTTTCCCAAATGAGCTTAACTCCCTCACATGTTTTCTTAGTTAGTGGCCTAGATAACTGAGAAATGTTTTCAACAAACCATTAGTAATATCCAACTAATCAATGAAAATTACGAATCTCTATGATATTGGTAGGTCATGGACAATATTTAATAATTTTTTTTAAAAGGGTAAACAGTTATTCCATCTATAGAAACAATATGACTAAGGAATGAATTTTTTTAACCAAAATTCACTCTTACTAAAATTTACATGTAGTTTTTTTATATTTTATGGTTTTCAAAATAGTCCTTAAGTGACTTTCATGTTCCTCCCAGATTTTAGAATATAACAAATATCATCTATAAACACAACCAACAACTGATCCAAAAACTGATGAAAGACTCCATTCATGATATTAATAAATATTGCAGGTGAATTAGATAACCTAAATGGTATAACTAAAAACCCAAAATGCCTATATCTCGTTTGGAAAGCTATATTTGGAATGTCTTCCTCTTTCACCTTCAACTGATGGTACCTGAACCTCAAATCAATCCTCAAAAAATACTGAGCTCCATGGAGATGATGAAACAAATCATTGATATGAGGGAAAAATATGTGTTCTTAATAGTTATGTTATTGAAGGTTCTATAATCAATACATTGTCTCATATAACAATATTTATCTTTCAAAAATAAAACTGGAGCACCCCATGGTGAAGTGCAAGGTCGAATGAAACCTTTATCAAGAAGTTCTTACAATTTTTTTCAATTACAATAGTTCTACATGAGCTATTCGATAATGGGGTTTATAAATATGCTTTTTATCATGCACTAAATCTATTGTAAATTCAACCTCTTGATTGGAAACAATACCAGGAAATTCATCCAAAAAACATCTGTGAATTTATTCACTACTAGAATGTCACTAATCAAAAGTATTTCTTTCTTTTCACCAACATGATCCAGATAACATTCACTTCTATCTTTAACAAAACATTCATCTTCTTAGTATGTTATAAAAGGTATTAAATCATCGAATAAAACTTTATTGGATTCTCAATCTATTTTATCATGATAAACTGAAACCAATCCACGCCAAAAATGATATCAAATTCCACTATGGGATGTTCAACAGGTTTTTAGGAAATATAATAAAAATAATGAAAATAAGATGATTATTATAAAACATGGTTACTTTAATAATTCAACCTAGAGTTTCTTCCCAAAGTTCTTTATCACATTCATGGGGTTCTATTTAGTTCTGATTTTGACCTGCTCAAGATGTTTACATGAAATGTGATTTTTCTCTACATGCCTTCACAACACTTATGTCATGTTTCCTCTATGGAAAACCATTCTAAACAAACAAATCATAGATGAAGAAATGTGGTAGTATTAAAATTCTATATCATTTAAATTTTACCATCAAGTAAAAATATTTTATATATATTCTATTAACAATATTCTAACTCCTAAAGTTATCTCAACTGACATCTAATAACAATTATAAGGCCCCAGCCTTTACCATTACTTAATATTGAGATAAGTGAATAATTTGTTTTTAATTTAGAACGAGGATATTTTCAGGTTTAGATATTTAGAGAATTAGGTCATAACTCATACATAACAACTTGAATATTATATGTTGACACTTCTAATAACTATCCATTTTCTCATAAAACAAAAACTCTTTAAAAAGAAACATGTTTCATTTCTTGTTTTAAACATCATGACTTTTTCTTGATCCCATCCTTGACTCTATTCTTCTTTATGTCCTGTGAAAATCACTTCAAAACATGGGATGAGAATAAAAAACATTGTAAGGGATGCACAAAGAAATATAACTATTTGACTTGGGATAACATGAAAACCATGAATTCTCTATCAAAAAGTAATACTTTTCACCTTTAATAATTAGTAAATATACTTCACTTAATATAAGATCATTTCTTTCCATTTATTAACCATAAGATTACCATGACTCCCATAGAAATCAATATAAAACATATAAATGTGACTTGGGATATAAACATACTTAAATAGAATAACCAAACGGTCGACTTCCATCCATATCACTAAATGGAATAGCCACATGAAAAACTTACATACATAATGCATTTGAGGTTGTAACATACCCCCCATCCATAGTTTATCATGAAATCAACTTTCATTGGTTTATCACATGACCAACTGTATTTGGTTTGTCACATAGCCACCTGTTAAATGTCCAAGTTCCATTATATAATCATAACACATAAAATATTGATATTATCAACATTTCACTCATAAAATTTCATTTGAAATCCCAAGAGATCATTTTATGATATTGAAATACTAATTCCACTTTCAAAATGATTTGAAGTACCACAACACCAAAAAATGGAGTAAGGGATTTTTTTCCATTAAAAATCATTTAGGCTTATAGAGGAAGCCGAATATCAAATAACGGTTATGGCGAAGGAGTTGTTGTCACTGCATACGTTAAAATCATTCATTTTTATCATTTAGTACAAAATTTCTTAGAAAAAAAATTCCCTTTGAGTTAAATTTAAACTAAAAGGGGTTTATTATACATTGAATAAATATAGGATGTGTGGTTTTTTAATATATGCCTCAGTGAAAGGAGATTTAGACGATGTCCCTTACCTTGAGTCTGACTCTTCACATATGTTCCTTGTTCTTCTTGAATAATAAAATTAAGTTAATTTGTAATTTTTTGAGAACCATTCCATGTTTATTATTTCTTTTATATTACTTATTACTATGATATAACAATATGTTAATTATTTAAGTTTATATCAGACATTTTATTGATGTTCTGTATTTGAGTATAAAATGTACTTATTTTGATGTAAATTGTCCATGTGGTCATAAGTCCATTACATCTAGAATGTTATTAATGATTTAAAGGTTATATATATCTAGTATATATGTATTTAGTAAATTAAATGACATTTAAATATAATAAATGAAATTCATCGTTCATGGAGACAGAAGGTAGTACATACGCATGAACACTACCTTCAGTACTTTTTCAAATTAATGCAATGAAAAAAATGATACATAGGTATATTATAATTACATTATAATATATATGTTTTATATGTTACATAATTTCATTAATTCCATCCTTTATATGTTCCATGTATGGTGTGAACGATTCATATCACTTGGAGGGGGTAGTATTCCACACTTCCTCAAATGAAATTATTGTATTTAAATATTATAGAAAGCATAGAGTTATGTTGTAATTAAATATTACATAAGCATAGATTCAATATAAATATAATATATATCATATTTATTCATTCCATTCATGTATATAATTGTGGTTTATTGAAGATAATGTAGAATGATTCGTATCGTATTGTGGAGACGATTGGTCGTACATACGAACGAGTGACGATATCATTCATTTAATTGTTAAACAGAATAGAATTGGATAATATATTACTTATAAAGAATAATTAACAGGTTATATTCCTTATTTACATCCATTATAATCATCATCATAAACATCCAAATAATGTATTGTTAAATAACAAATTACACAATGACGTGGAGATGGCAAGCCGTACGTATGCACACATGATGATATGGTTACTCGTAGGATGGATAAAAGGAGGTATATGGTTATCCCATACTTATAATAACATCTCAAAATGTAGAATATTCAATATTTATTACTTTAGTATTGAAACTAAATAATAATAATAAGTAGTAGAAGAAAAAGAATTTTGAAAGTGGTGATAAAACAAATACCTCTATTTCAAGTATCTCATTTTCATTATCATAAAAGGCCTCCTTATGTAAGATTTCGGCACATATTGTGGCCTCTAAGAGTAATTAAAGGATTTTGTGAGATTAATTGAGTTGAATTTGGATGAGACAATTGTCTTGATAAGTGTGAGTAAGTGGGTAGAGGTGGTGGCCATCTATAAGAGGGAGGAGGGTCACTTTAGGAAAGTCTTGAAATAATATTTTATTATAAATGTGTTTTAGAATTATAATAGTTCCGAAATGTTATTTTATTAAATGGGTTTTTTGTTAGTGTCAAGTACCCAATAATCCTACATGAAAATGGGGGTTTAAAACCCATTGGTAGTAGGGACTGTAGAAATACTATTGCGTACTGTAGCAGCGGTGGTATTGTAGATCGGTGGGCACTGTAGTGGTGACAGGGCACTGTAGTAGTGGTGGTACTATGAGGGTACTCTAGAAGGCAGATTACTATTCACAGAATGTGAATTAGGCCAAAAATTTGGGCCTATAGGCTATGTAATGGGCTATATGCCCACTGGGCCTTCAAGCTATGTAATGGGTCTCCCTCTACCCAGTAAAAAGAGGTCTTTGATTTTCTTTAATAAAAAAATGAGGCTTCTGCCCCAAAATTTTTAAAAAATAATAATTCAAAAGTTATATATTTTGAGTATATTATTAGGATGGATCGAAATACTCTCAACTATAAGGTTTTAGGAGAGTTTAGGTCACAAAATTAACCTTGTCTTTTAACTTTAACCCTTAGTTAAGAACATTAACTCTTACCATGTCTTTTTGTATTTTCACAACATATGGTTACTATAGTTACTATAAAATTTCAATAGAACCATAAGGGGATCATTAATGATTTTGTTAACATTATATAATTCATTTTAACAGATATGGTATTTTTGGACTATTATGCCATTTAATAAAATAGTATCTGTTTTAAAAACTCAATTATGTCAATTTTGACACTATTTAGTAATTAATTTTTTTGAATTCATAAAAATTTTATTCATTCTAACCAAAATCATAAAATCAAAGATTATATTTCATAAGAATAGGTAAAATTCTTGGATGAACTCAAAATTTTAAAATTAAATTTATTTTAATATTTGTGATATCATTTATTTGAATCATTCATTAATAATGTAATCACTGCATCATCATGGTGTCATAAATAAATTTATTTACTTATTTTCTAAAAAAATTAAAGAAAATAAAATGAGGTGTTAAATATTTTTATATTTCTAATTACTATTTATATTCAATGAGATAAAATATATAACCCCACCTTAAAATTGTTTTAGTAAAAAGATACATGTTTGTGTTATATTTCTCTTTACATTAAATTAATTATTATAACTTGTCATTTTCACACTCAAGTGGCTCCATGGGTCCTAAATTCGACCGAAAGATGATCATGATAAAAAATATATCATCCAATAAGATTAGTACATGTGTTAGGGTAGTTTTATATAATTATAATATTATTTTTTATTCTTATTTACCTGATTTAGCCTTTAACTGTGGTAAATAAAAATAATTATTGAAATTTCAATCCATACTGTCAAAAAATAAATGGTAAATATTTACAAAATATGAACTATATGATTCCAAATATGGAATCCATTTTTACAAATTCAAAACATAGAACTGGCCGAAATTAATTTAAAATTAATTATTGTTGTCAAAACCAGAAAGAGGGATTTTAAGAAGTAAAAACTATCAAAAGATTGACGTGTTTTATGTCCAATTTCAAAGTGTAATTAATTCCAATGACAAAATTGGATTTAATGATAAAAAAATAATCCAATTACACTTTAAATATAATTATAAATATTATATAACTATATAAATAAATTAGAGAAAAGGAAATTTTGAATTAAAATACAGTATTTTCACGATTCATTAAAATACGAATTTTATTAGAAAAATACCAAAATTTCATCCAAAGTAAATTTTGATTTTAATATTTCATAGAAGAAGTTTATTTTTTCAAATAAAACACATAAAATTGATATAAACTAGATTTAAAATAGGTTCTCCATTAAAACGTAGTAAAAAATCTTTTTAAAAATATTAGAGTATTTTATGCATAAAATTAGATTCATTCTCATTTTAAGCCTATAAAATTTATTTGATAAACATAAAAACATTTAACAAACATGTGTAATGATATTTTTATTATATATATTCATTACTATCAACAAAATATCTAAATAAAAACTAACATTTAAAAAGATAATAATAATATTATATTATTTTTTGTTATAACTCAAAGTTGTGTGCAATATAAGATTTCAGAGAAACCCATTATTGCGTGTCAATTACACTATCAAACAAAGTGTACCCTTTAATGTTAAATTAATATATTATTCATAAATATTAATAGATATGAATAAGTATTATTTTATAAATACCTGGGATGTTATAGTATCTGTGATCATTTAATAATGTAGACACTGACTATGGGATGCTGGAGTCAGGGTCAGTACAATCATCCTTCACTATCAGTTTCTTCATTTTATAATTTCTACTTTCTAACAATTTTAATTTTTCAATGTATCATTATCATTACTCCTATTTTATCTTTCAATGAGATTTCTATAAAGAATTTCTAGATCCAACTTCTTTGGGTCTTTATCTTTGAGTACTCAGACTTTCACATTGAAATATATTGGTAGTCTTCTTAGGATCCTCTTTAAAAAATTTATATAGTTAAGGTTTTCTCTAAGTCCACACATGCCCTCCATAATAAAATCCAACTAATCAAATAATTCATCAATAGAATCATTCAAGCACATTATTAAATATCCATACCAATTTTATAGATCCAGAAACATAGATTTGTGTTCCTTGGTGTCACCATAAAAAATGATGAGAATTTTTTCAACATGGGATATAATGATTTGAATGACATCACCATTTTCTATATGAAATTATATAATTATCATCATAATGCATTAACACATTCATAATTGGCCTTATGATCCCCAATATATTTCCATGATAATGATGCACTTTCCATACAGGATAAATTCTTGTGTATGGAATCCATGTAAACATCCATTTTGAATGACAAAAGTAGTGTTTCATCTAATTATTATATACTTTGAAATTATTTCCATCGACGATCATAACTCAATTATAGTTAACAATTGTTTCTATTATTCTTTAGAGAGAATAAAATATACTATGAACCTATAGATATGATACCACTATTTGATCCCAAATAATGATAATTCCATGATAGGGGGTGTATGATATCCTTACCTAAATAACCCATCAATAAAGGATCCAAAAAGAAATGAGACAAGACCCGAAGGGAATTACCAATCCCCACAGGCTGGAGACCAGAACTCATGTATTAAAAAAAGCATAAGGAATTATTTTTCCCAAACAGAAGTTCACAACAGGAAATATACATGAATTTTACAAATAAAAAGTGGAAAAACCCAGAATGTTATATATTCCATTACTGGAAGATGACATAAGAAGAAATATAACTCAAAGAAGTTAGTCAAAACCAAATGTAATATTCAAATATAAAAGTATGACTGAAAAAAACTGACATTCCTTGTGATAACATGGGAAATATCCCAACATCTCACCACCAACTACGTGCACCATACCGATAGAAACATTGTTGCCGCATTGTACTGCCTCGCCTTTTCCTATATCAAAAGGCATAACCAGGTATACATACCATCAAAGGGGTGTGCGAGGTGTGATCTAAACAGGACAAGTAGGATCCCACCCAGTTTCCCCATATATAGTATCTATACAAACAATCTAAATATACCAATTTTAATGAAAAAATGACATGATAAATGATAAATAAGTTTATATCAAAATCAAAATAAATATTTTCCCATTTTTTTAGTTCTAAAAAAAGAATGGTAAGATAGTTTCAAATAATAAGTTCACTAAACCATTTTTAGAGTCTAATAAAGTATATCAAATCAAAAACAATAAAGTTACAAATCATAGAAAAATTATACCTAGTATATTAACAGGTCAACCTAGGAGATTACTACTACCATAACAAATGACTTGGGTTCACAGAAGCCCTTAGAACAACTATCCTTGGGAGTAGAGGAACACACTATGAGTGAACCCCCCAATGACGTGAGTATCAATTCCTTAAGAAAAAAGTACTAGGGAGTATAGTAACACCACAGGAGTGGACCCCCGAAAATAAAATGGGTGATGTCCCTAAGCTAAACCTTTAACCTAAGTAGCAAAGCCTTCCCATGTGCAACATTTCCCAAATCATTTTAAAAGGTATTTTAGGAATATTTTGAAACAAAACTTTTGATTTATTAAATCTTTTTAAAAAAACCCATTTCGTAATCATTTTAAAACAACAATTTTCCTTTACCAAAAACCAATTGAAACCAAATATTTTATATATAACTCATTTATATAGAAAAATAAATCATTCCATTTTATTTATAAAACAATTTATAAAATAGAAGCAATCATAGTTTAATAAATGAAGACTAGAGACTGAGGCACCAACCTCAATCACGGCTCGCACAAGCCCACAATGGGATCCCCCAAAACTAGAAGGAATTAAAACACAACAATGGAGGCCCTAGAATTGATTGTGAAATATAATAATCACATTAAAAAAATATGGAGGATATGATAGATCATAACACACCTCAAAGAACACACATCCGCCACAACACATCCAACAAATGACCATACCCATAAGATAATCACATAATAGATCTTGAAGGAATATGAAAGACTCATCAACATGTGATCAACATCAGAAGATTTAATATATGAAAATGAGGCTAATGATGCTTCAATTAAAAATTTAGACAAATAATTATAAGGTTATCATACCTAGAGGTACTTAACATTACCACTACAAAGATCAATCGCTAAATGAAGTGATCTAGAGGGATGAGAGGCACCCAAAATCACATGTAACTTACTAGGGTTTGAGAGAGGAGGGATGTTTGGAAAATAAGAAAAAATCCAAGAATGGATCGTGGAAAAATTATATTGTGACAAAGGATTTATAGCATCAACACCTTTTTTATGGTGTAAATGTTCTATAACTCATATGCACTGAAAAACAAATCACCTTGAGTTAAATTTACCCAGATCGATGATTTTAAAGCATGAAACTGATTTTTATGATATAAATGAATTTAAGTTGTATGAATGATTTTATAGATTGTAATATTATTATGTCATAAACCATATTACAGCCAGTTCCCAATGAATGAATTACACCATAAGCTAAAACTTATGATGTAAAAGTGTTCTACAAGTAATCGTCATAGAAAGTTATACAAAAACTCCCAAAAACATATCATAATCCCTCCAAACACAAAAAACACTCTTAAATATAGAAAGTGTAACTTATAATACATGATGTTACAATCTCCCAACCATAATACATTACATCCCCAATTAGTCTTGTGAAAGAAGGGTCCTATAGAAAGAAGCAAGGTCACTGATCCCTCACCGATGATTCGCTCCCCAAAATCTCATGAGAATATGATCAGTGTCTCCATAGAATAATGACCAATAAGATATAATTCCCATGAAAGGCTCTCACTTGAGAACTAATGATCTCCACTAGACACTCTACAACTAAAACATATTGATATTACAAAATCCATTCCCCGATTGGAACATGAGAGGGATTGGGATGATACTTTCTGAGATGAGATATGTGAAAATAAATCATGCATACCTATGAAAAAATTTGATAATTACAACCGAGTTGAATCATTTCCAAGAATGTTAATGACTTCAAATGGTCCAACATATCACAGATCCAACCTTTCTTATTTCTTAATCTAGCGATGACCTAACAAAGGAGAAAAATTCACGAGATCTCATCCATCTAAATAAAACTCCAACGGATGACATCAAAAATCTATATATGATCTATGTTGACCCTGTACTATAACCAACACCAATGTTTGTCTAGAATACTCATAAATATCTCCTGAATGAGACTTGATCCCAAAAGAGGGGCCTCTTACACTTATACCCAAAAAATATGTGATCTAAATGGGCAACCATACAAAGCCTTGAAGGGTTCCATTCTAATAAAAAAATGATAATTATTATTATAATAAAAATCAACTAGTCAAATATTGATATCCCATAATCCACTAAAATCCAAAATGTATACATTGATTATATTATCCAAGATCTAAATAGTATCATTTATTTGATTTTTCATCTATGGATTGTATGTTATACTCAACTGAACATGAGTCCACATCACCTCTTGAAAACTATTCTAGAACCAAGAGGTAAAACACGGTTGTATGTTTGAAAAATTTGCAGAGGGAACCTCATGTAACGTCACAATCTCCAGCACATATAGATTACCAATATCATCAACCTTAGTGGTGTCCCTGATTAGAATAAAAGGGACAGATTTCATCAATCGATCAACCTATACCAAGATAGTTCTCTTCCCTTAGAAAGTCTATAGAATTCCAAAAAAATTATATAGATACCCTATCCAATTTACAAACCAGCTCGAAAAGAGGGTACATAAAACTAAAAGGTATAAGATACTCTTTCTGTATCTATTAGTTGTTGTAATAGTTGGACACATAATATACAACATCTCAATTCATACTTGGACACCATAAATCACTTCTCATGTCATAATACATATTTTAATACCCAAAGTAATAGTAACAATAGAAATATGATAATTATAAAAATATTGAACTCCTCACAAAATTTGGGATGAAAAATTGATCCCCAAAATAAAGAGTACCGTCATAAGGGAATGATCAACTAGAAATAGTCTTCCCACTATAAGCGACTCTATAATTCCCCTAAACTAATAATCCGACAACTATACCCACTAAACATACTACAAGAGATTTGATGATAGCTATACCCTAATATGAAACATACCCAAAATATCCTCTAGATAATCCAAATTCAATAGAGTGAAGATTCTCATCAAGTTTCACTCTTCCTTCAATTTCAAGATAACTCGTGATGGTATTTTCTTACTGAGATAATTCATGACAACATTCACATTTCATGGGTTGTGAGAGATGTCAATATCAATTTTTTTTAATGTTTTCCACCCACCATATCTGTCTGATATTATTTTACATATGAGAAAATATATATCTTTGACTCTTACAGTCAGAAAATTCTATGAATCTCTCCCTATAGAGATTGTGATTATAACATTTAAGACCATAAATAACTATGAAAAGATCAAAATCATGAGTGGGGTAGTTCTTCTCATGCACCAAAAGCTAAAAAGAACCCTAAGACACCACACGATCATACTACATAAGAACACAACCCAAACCATCACTAGAATCATAAAAGTTTTCCACACACACCTTAATAAGAATAGGTATGATAAATTTTGGTGTTGACATGAGAAGTTGTTTCATCTCTGAAAAAATCTTGAAACATTGCATCCAATAAAAATTTCACCCTTTTCTTAGTAAGAGTCATCAAAGGTTACACCAACTTAGAGAAGTCCTTGACCACCCATCAACAATGTGTATCAAGACAAAGAATGATTACCATATTAAAAGTGTTCCATGGATCCTCACATAGGAAGACAACATCCACCATCTCAAGATCAATCGATAAGGAATGTTGAGAAATAAAATTCCCAGAGAACATCACTTCATTGTTCTGGAAACTATATTTTGAAATATTTGCATACATATTGTTCCTTATCGGGATTACCAAAATGAAATTCATATGATGCTCGTGCTCATGTTCATACCTGGAATAAACCAAAATATCATCCACAAGCAATATGAATAAGTTTTCAATATATTGATGGAATATATAATTCATAATTAAAATAGAATCTGCCGGAGTGTTAGTCTGACCAAAAGTCATCAATGATATTAATAATGATCATATATTCTCATAAAATTCATATTTAGTATATCAAACTCTTGAACTCTAAGATGATGATAACCTTAATGAAGATAAATCATTGAAGAACACTTCTTCCCCATTTAACTAATCTAAAAAATTAACCATATAGGGAAAATTATACTTGTTATAAACCATTACCTAGTTAAACTTCTAATAGTCCATGCATAATCTAAATGAACGATTAGCCTTTTTGGAAAATAGAATATGGGATGCCTATGGAGAAACACTAAACCAAAAAAAACCTCCATATATTAAATCATCTAGTTGAATATTGATCTCTCTCAACTCTTATAGTTCCATATGATTGGATGTTATCGATATTGGTTATGTAACTGACCAAAAATCAATTGTAAAGTCCACCTCCCTCTCTGGAAAGACTCTGAAGAATTAATCTTGGATAATATCATAGAAATACCTAAAACCAAAGGGAAAATCATCAACATATAAAGAATAGAGATTGAGATCAAGAACTCGAGTGAGAATCCACATATTCTGACATTCCATGGTAACTTGATTACTATCATGGGAATAGATGGCTAGGAAATGTCTCTCATGTACTTACAATCCTATCTACCATATAAGAACATACCAAGATTGAGCATAACCACACTTTGATACTAAAATTGACACATCCCAACCTGGATAACCTATCTATCTTGGTTCCAAACCCAAATACTATAAGATGCAAAGGGCATTACCCATCCACAAAGGCTGGAGAATAGTAATCGGGAATAAAAAACAACCAAATGGAATGATTTTTTCCAACCTAAAGCAAAAAAAATAGAATATACATATAAAGAAAAAATAAACAGTGGAAGATATCCAAAAGAAGATATGTTCCATAACTAAAAGATGAATACAGAAGTGATACAACCCAAAGTGGTTATAAAAAACCCAAAGTAAAATTCTAACAAAAAATTACAAAAAAAAGAAACTAACTAACATAGGAAACCTCCCACCATCTCACCACTAGTTACTTAAACCAAGAATAAAGAAACACCGCTTTCACACTATAGCACCTTTCGGTTTCCTATTTCAAAATACAAAATAAGGTCTACAAACCACCGAAGGGGTATGCAAGGTATGAGCTAAACATGATTAGTAGGATCCCACCCAGGTCTTCCATATCATGTCTCTATATAAACAATCCCAATATTATTACTTAAAAGAAAATATGACATGATAAATGATAAAGCCTTTTATATCATAATTAATGTAAATATTTTAAATTTTCCTCAATTCCAAAACAATCTATGAAAAACGGTTTCCATGAATAATTTCCTTAATCATTTATTAAATTCAATTCTTTTATATGAAATATAGAGGGAAAAAAATAAAAAACGAAGGTAAATCACTCAAAGTATCACAATAGGTTGGGCTGGTAGACTAATCTTACCACAGTCAATGACTAGTGTGCACACAATCCCCTAGAACAATTGGCCTAGAGAGTAGAGGAACATCCCATGAGTAATGAGACTAATATCGTGTCCCCATAACAATATGCCCAGAGATCATAGGAACACCATAGATGTGAACCCCCAAACAATAAAATAGATAATGGACCTAATCTACACATTTTACCTAAGTACCCAAGGCTTCTCATCAAATGCATTTCCCAAATAATTTCTAAAGGGATTTTCAAAAAAATTAAAACAAACCAATTATTTTATCAAACCTTCTTTAAAATACCATTTCACAATGCTTTAAAAACACAAATTATCCTTAACCTAGAAACCAAGGAAAAAAAGGTTTTATAGAAAATCCATTTATGCACACAAATTAATCATTCCAATTTATATATAAACCAATTTCTGAAATTGGATAAATCATGGTTCATTTAACAATGGATAAAGACTGAACCACCTACCTCAAACTTAGGTAAAACATGACCGTGATGAGATCATCCAACAATATAACACTACAGGAAAAGTGGGATTTTTCAACGGGTCACTGACATGTCGCAAACTGTCTGTCGAAAGGGATTTTTTGCGACGGGAGCACTAGCCTATTGAAAATAATAATGTTCATGAAATGGGGTGATAGTTCCCTTCACAAAAGGTTTTTCACATATTGCGTGCGAAACCATGGGAAATGGTATTTGTGATGGGCTATTATAACTCGTCACAAATACCTGACAACATTTTTTTGTATTTGTGACGGGACATAAATCCTGTCGCAAATACTATGTCGGTAGGTTGTATTCTGTGACAGGGCTCGTCACAAAATAATTTTGAGCCACCACCCCTAATTATTAGGAACTGTGGACATTTGTGATGGGACACGTCGCAAATAGTACTATTTGCAATGAGACTCCCGTCGCAAATAATCATGTTGCAACAAATCCAATCTATATATACCTCCACCTGTTTTTTTCTCATTTCACTCAATTCTCTATTCCTCTCTCTCACGTGGAAAACTTTCTCTCAAAATGTTTCATAGTGTAAAATTTTAATTCGGGGCATTATTTGCATCCTATATCCTTCGAAAGCTTAAATTTATGGTATTTATCAATTTTTCTTTTATTTTTTACTTAACTCATTTTATTTTTATTTATTTATAATTATTGTAAATTAGTTACAGTTAAATTAATTTAGAATGAGTAGTTTTATTTATCATTATTTATGTATTTTACAAATAATTACTTGTGATTAGTATGGATTTGTATTAATTAATAGTTATTATATTAATTATTATTAATTATTATTAATTAGTATTAAATTCAAATAACTAGTATTAAATTCTAATAATTAGTATTAAATTATAATATTTAGTTTTAAATTATAATAATTAGTAATAAATTGTAATAATCAGTAATAAAATGAAATAATTATTAATAAATTGTAATAATTAGTAATAAATTTTAAAAATTAGTAAGAAATTTTAATAATTAGTTCTAAATTTCCACAATTAGTAATAATTAGTAATTAATTGTAATAATCGGTAATAAATTGTAGTAGTAGGAAATAAATAATAATAAATTGTAATAATTGCTAATAAATAATAATAATTAGTAATAAATTGTAATAATTAGTATTAATTTTTAATAATTTGAAATAACTAGTTATAATAAGTTATAATTAGTTTTAATTAGTAATAAATTCAAATAATTAGTTATAATTAGTAATAAATTATAATAATTAGTAATAATTGGTAATAAATTGTAAAAAGTTGAAATAAATTCTAATAATTAGTATTTAATTGTAATAATTAGTATTAAATTGTAAAAATTGGAAATTAATGTTAATAATTAGTACAAAATTGTAATAATTAAAAATAATTTCTAATAATAAGTAATAATTTCTAATAATTACTAATAAATTATAATAATTAGTAATAAATTTTAATAATTAGTAATAAATTCTAATAATTACTAATAATTACCAATAATTAAGAATAATTAGAAATAATTACTAATAATTAAAAATATTTAGAAATAATTTGAAATAAATTGTAACAAATTGTAATAAATTTTCATAATTTCTAACAGATTGGATTCTCCCTTTTGCCCTAAGCCTTATCTCATTGTAATTTTATCCCACAGAAATCACTATGAAATTTCTTTCCTCACATAAAGATATCAGTTTTCATATGCATGAGAATGGAGAGTTGTATAGTGGGGCCTTCTTTTTATCCATTCTTGTGAATATGAAAATATATATGCATACATCAGAACAAATTTTTAAAAATGATTTCAGTTGGAGAAAGTTGCAAGGAGATGAGTTGTGAGGAAAAAGAGGATCTTTTTCCTAACATCTCATCTCCTTGAAACTTTTTTCCTATGAAATGACTTTGAAAAATATCCTCTGATGTACAAATATCCATTTTTATAAGAACGAAAATGGATAGAAAGAAGGAAACAACACACTAATATCCATTCTCGTGCATATGAAAATGGATATCCATACATTAGAGGAGTTTCTTCATAGTGATTTCAACTGATGAAATTTGCAAGGAGATGAGTCATCAAGAAAAAAGAGTTACCACTAATCTGCTGGAAATTGTGTCGCTGGTAATTAGTAATTATTAGTACATATTAGCTGTAATTAATAATAATCTATGGTAATTAGTATAAATTATTATAAGTTAGTGTATATTAGTATAAAAGACCAAAAAATACTCTAAATAAGTATGAAATAATAGAAATTATTACAATTTAATAGAATAGGAAATTTAATTGTCTTCTCTTTTTTGAATAGTGTTTTTATATCCAATTATATAAAAAATCTAATTATTTTATATTTTTTAGTGAAATATATAACAAGGAAGTCGACAATAATCACTATTTTATTATCATGTTTGGATAAATCTGCACAAGAATCCAAACGGTTCTAATTTATATCTTGTATATATTAAGGATGTTGAAACATTCTTACCATTTACATCATCAAAACGAATTTTTTTTTCAGAAGGGACAATTAAGTGTCCTTGTAAAAAAAATTCTCTAAGGATGTTCAACACATTTGACAATGTTGGGGGTTATTTAGTGGGTTTTGGTTTTCTACCAGATAATGTTTTCTGGAACCATTTTATTTTTAGGAGTTTCTGAGGTCCACTGAGGATGTCTTATATCCAAGTTGCAAGATAATAAAATTTGAAGCTGTTGATAATTTTATGGTTATTAAATTAGATAATAGAATGTCAAATATTTATTTTGATCTAATATTATCTTTGGTAAAAACACTGTTACCCGAAAGAAATGTGTTGCCTACAAATTTCTATGAGAGCGAGAGGTTGGTTCGTAATCTCATTCATGATTATCGTAAGATTCATGCATGTTAAAATTATTTGATCTTATATTATGGTGAAAATGATTTATCGAATAGTTTTCCAACATATGGAAACTCTAGGTATAAAGAGTCTCAACAAGGGATGTCAAGATTGATTTCTGTAAAACAATTGAGATATATCCTACATTAGATTGAAAATTTTATTTATGTCTTAGAACACAATAGAATTGATGTAAGGGCACAAAAACAATATTAAAATTATCAAAACCTTAAATCATCCCTTTGATAGTGATTCATGGAAAAAATTTGACCAAGTGCATCTGTCGTTTTCTTTAGAAGTTTGGAATGTGCAATTGGGTCTTTCTACTAACAGTTTCTGTCCATTTGGTTCTTATGGTAGTCCGCATTCATGTTGGCCTATCTTTATATCTCCGTAAAATTTACCTCCTTGGATGTTGATGAAGGAAACATATATATTTTTGAACTTACTAATTATAGTACATCTGAAAATGAATATTTATATTTATTAGAAACCATTTATTGATGAGTAAAATTCATAATGGAGTAATGGTGTCAGTACATTTGGTGTTGTACCGAAAAAAAATTTCTTGCTGAAAGATGCATTGATGTGAACAATTAGTGACTTCTCAGCATATGGAATGTTATCTGGATAGAGTACACATGCTCCAAAATCATTTTTGTATTGTATGAGAGACAAATACTCATTTATGCTCATCAATAGAAAAAACCATGTTTTTCTACTATCATCATCGATTCCTTCCAACTAATCATATTTTTCAGAGGAATAAATATCATTTTAGAAAATCACAATTGATAGATATTAACCTCCAAAAATGATCTGAAGTATAGAGATAAAATCAATTTCTACTTTATTACCTCCCATCACATTTAGACCCAAAAAAATCAATAAAAAAATTGATCACTTTGAGAAAGAACAGAATTGGATATAGTATTTCATTTTTTGGGATCTTTTATATTAGTCTGATTTGTTGGACCGTCACATGTTAGATGCCATGCATATTGAGAAGAACAATTTTGATAATTTATTTTATATATTTTTGGATACACCAGGTAAGACAAAAGAAAATGTAAAGGCATGATTAGATCATGCCCAAATTTGCAGGCGACCATAACATGAATAGTTTGAGAATGTTATATCATATAAGTTAATGAAGAAAACAAAATATTATACACTCTTCAAAGAGAATCAATTATTATTTTGTTTGGGGTTTGAATATTTGAGGCTTCTTTATGGTTTTTCTTCCAATTTGGTAAATGTTTCAGAATTGCTCATATAACCAGATTAGAAAGTCATGATTGTCATGTTATAATGGTAAGAATTCTGCTAATTGGAATAAGAGGATTATTAAATTCTATTATTTGGGATGCACTAATAGACATATCAACTTTTTTCCATGAAATTTTTCCATTGAAAAGTGACTATGATGCATTTAGAAGATTGCAAGAATATGTTGTTCTAATTTTATGTAAACTAGAAAAAATATTCCCATAATGTTTTTTGACTCAATGCACCATTTGATATTATATTTTCCACATGATGAAAAATATGGACATCTAGTACAATTCAAACGGATTTACCCATTCGAGGGATGCATGCATAAATTTAAGAAAAAATTTTGTAACAAATTATTGCATGAAGGTTGAGTTGCTGAAACTTATGTTTATGAGGAAATTTCATTTTTCTTCTCTCATTACATTCAATATGAATATCCCTCAAAAAAACTGAATGGTCTGTAATAAGGGAAATGTTTATGTGAAATTGATCAATAAATTATCATTTTTCAATCAGCCTGAACATGGTTACTATGTATTTCATTAATTATTGATTTCAGATGATGAACATCACAAATCTCATACAAATGTTCTTCTTAACTGTGAAGAAATAACACCATTTGAACAATGAGTGATCCTATCACTTATTATATAATATTTGTTAGAGTAAATTAATCTTATTTTATATGTAGGTTATATGATAATCATATCAAGAAACAAATTCCCCAAATTAGAACAATTGTTCTTGAAGAAGGATGGAAAACCAACTTTTCCTACTAGTTTCAAAAATTGGTAACATAAATTATTTTTGGTTTGACATATAAAATCAATTTATTATCTGTTATATTGATAATTGTTTTGGAAATTTCCATGTTTCTCAACATCATGATAAAATTCATAATCTATTGTGTGTATTGAGTAACCCACTATAAAAATGGTCAAATATTATAATTCATTTTTGGTGAATGGTTTTTTATTTCATACAACTGCAAATGAGGAATAAAAAAACAATGAATAGTGGTGTTTGATTAAGAGTATCTCATCATAGAGAAAATAAAGTTGACTTTTATAGAATTCTAGAAGAAATTATTGAACTATTTTATCAGGTAAAACATTACAAAAAAATGTTTAAATGTCAATGTTTGGATACTGAGAGAGGCTTTGGTATTCATTCGACCTATGGAATCGTTGATATTAAATATAAAAGTATTCTTGTAGTAAATGAACCATTTTTATTTTCTCATCATGCACAAATAATTTATTATTTATAATATTGTATTACATTAAGATATTTGAGTGATTTGTGGAGAATAATAAAAATTAAATCTGGGGAAAATTAGTTTACTCAAAGTGAATGTGGTTCCACCGAAGTTTAATAAATTGGAATTTTTCAAGAGAATGATCTGAATCTATATTTTTCACGAAGAGACATGAATATCGATGATGACACCCCACATTTAATGGTCAATGATGTAAATGGTGTTAATGATGATAAAAATGAATTTGATATGACAAGAGATGATTAAACAGAAACTCATATGTAAATTGATGATGTTGAGGATGAATATAAAGAAATTGACATCATTAGATATGTAGATGAGGACAAAGATGGACATTTATAGATTTAAATAATGGTTATAATCTTATAATATATATATATATATATAATAGGTGTTTTCAACTTTTTGATAATATTAGTAATTTTGTGTTTCATATGGATGAGGATCTGTATCGTCGGTTGCAGGAATCCAATCTACCTTTGGACAAGTAGGATATTGAATCATTTAACCCTCAGACTACTAGTAGTTTAGGGGGGACTATGAGGGGGCATTTTCTTGTAGGATTGATGATTCCTGACACTATCCCAAAGTGACATCTACATCCTAGATTTGATCCACACATGCAGAGGTATGTTTACCTATGTATTTTAGTTATTTTTCAATAATTTATTAATACAAATTGTTTGATTATTTGTTCTTTTTTCATAGAATTACATATATAGCTAATAAATAGAGGAGTACTATATTGTGTAATTATTTTTTATAAATATAGGTATCTGGGATCAGATTCCCGTTGATGTGAAGCACCGTATGTTTGATCATTGGCTGGTACGTAAAGAAAGAAAATACATTTTGAAATGAATGGAATTAATAACATGTTATTATTAATTATTTATTGGTTTTATGGTATTCCATTGATGAGAGCATGCATGATTGTATATATATGGAATGGAAGGGGACTTTACGTCAGCATTGTAGTTAGGTTTTGCACAATTTTAGAAGAAAAGAAGTGGAGAAATCACGAGTGATAGTGTTTGATGAGTGTTTTCACACTCACCGACCTGATTACTTTTCATCTCAAGTTTAGGATGCAATATTTTCACACTATTTGGGTGGTATTTTTCAGAGTAGACCATCAGTAGGTTGAAAAAACATGGGGAGGCAGGAGGTAACACATCAAGCCGGTAGTACTACATTCAGTATGCATAGGAAGCGTATTATAAGTACTTTTTAAAAATATTTTTTGTAACTTTAAATGTAAATAGTATATTTTATATTCATATAGGCTATCAAACTTCCTGATTTTATGATGTTTTATGTTGATAGGAGTATGTACAGTGATTTGACCACTAATGAGATTAGAGGTTCTCAACAGCCTCAAATTGGGGTCAACATATTTTCTTTTTGAGTTTAAAATATAACTACAAAAAATAATTTAACTATTTTAATTATAAATTACAATTGAAGGAGCCATATGAGGCCACAATGTCTTATACACAGACTGAGAGTCAGGCTGGGAATGATACTCAGACCAGTGCCCCTAGATTTGATGAGATAATATGGATGCAGGCGACCCAGTACGTCTTCACGAAAGGTCGAGTTATTGGTATCAGCTCTCAATTGATGAATGTGGATTATTATGGCACTATTGTGATGCCGACATCTAGATCAAGAGAAGATCATGGAGAGTCAGCATGATTTTATACACAGTATCAGGAGCAGCTGTGAGCTTAGAGCCATATTATTGAGAGCATGCATATGGAGTAAGAGAAAATGTGTCAATGGAAGCAACTGTAATTGGAAGAGTTCCTATGACAACAACAACAGTAACAGGAGATGCATGAGGAGATTCATCGATGACAGAAGCAATAGTACCAGGAGCCATTGGAGTCCATGTGACATCTAACTCATGGTTTAGGGATGGATTTCCATCCACCATCTCCTCAAACTCCACTAGCTCCTCCAGAAGACCCACCCCCTCAATGATCTATTTATTTTTCATGATAAAACATTTAAATGTATATTTTGTTTTTAATATTAACTATTTACATTTCTTTATAGTTAATTTTTTATATTGTTTTGAATATTACATTTTTTATCATTTATTTAATTTTTAAATATTTTATTACTTTATTTTTTACTATTTTATTAGTTATTATTTTTGATTATTTTCTTTTTATTATTTTTCTATATTTTTTAAAATATTGAGGTTTTTATAATTTTATAATTTTTTTATTATATTATAAATATAAATATTATTATTTCATTGATATTATTAATAATTATATTTTTATATTATCAATATTTTTATTTCTATTTGAAAATTATTTTACTATATTAATATATTTTTAGTAATATTAATATTAGTTTTTAAATATTTTTAGTAATATTTAATTTTTATTATTTTTATTATTTTATTCAGTTTAATTTTAATTTTATTTTTTATACTATTTGCGACGGGACCCATCGAAAAAAAATAGATTCAAAAATTCGTCAAGGTTTTTTGTAACGGGCCACATCACAAATAGTATTTTTGATGAACCATCACAATAAGGTAACTAAGAAATCACAATAAAGATATTTGCAATAGATCTTCATGACTTGTCTCTTAGGAGTAAGATCTTTTATCATTACTCTCTTGATAGATCTTATTCCAAACAAAGAAAACATAATGTACGCTAACTTATATTGTGCATCATTGATATTTCTTAAGTTGAAATGAAAATCCCCCTCATGGGGATAGCACAACAACTTTTCTATAACCATCAAAAAAGATAAAATTCATCATCATGCATCTTGGAGATTATAAAGTCATCATTGATTCCAAAATTGAACTGGACATTTCTACATAACTCATTTACTACAACATCAAACATCATAGGAGTGTCATCATCTCTAAAAGAAACATATACACCTTGAAATATAATGTCTTCCATTAATGAAATAGTTTTCTCATCTAAATACTCAAATTATATCACTTTACCATGAAGAACATTATGATACTCCACAGGAGGGTGAGTAGGCGCACCCAAATCAGCATCTTCTGGTCTACTTAATGTTCAATTTTTGAGGGTTTTATTATTGAATATTCAATAGTTTATGGTTTCAGTAAACTAGAATGAGAGAAGATCTATAAATTGAAGGGGCATGAAGAAGAAGAGCAGGAGAAGGGAGATATTTTTCTCACACTAATTGATAATGTACTCATTACATTTTTATATTAAAAGGAAAATAAAAAGAAATTGGAACAAAATTCACTACTAGAAGGGGAGATTTTCCCAACACCTATAAATTAATTTTACCAACAGTTTAAGGAAACCATTGGTAGTAGGTGGTTAAAATCAGCTTTTACCAACAGTTTTTCAAAACTGTTGGGAAAAGGTGGTTCAACTAAAAGTTTCCCAATGGTTTTGAAAACCCATTGGGAAAAGTATGTTTAAATCATCATATACAAACGGTTTTTACAAATCATTGGTAAAGAATTTCTTTCCCAACAGTTTTTACAAACCATTGGGAAAGTTTTTCCCCAAATTCACAGAATCTTGGCCTCCCCCATTCCGCCCAACTACAGCCCAAAACAGAAGGTAGAATTGGGATTTTCTTTCCCCTATGGCCTAAATCCTTCCCTCTTTAAGATTTGTCAATTCTTCACTCGTAAACTGTAAGTGATACTATGTCTACTATTTTGGTGTTGTGTTTTCATTTAGGTGACGTGGAGAAGCGGGATTCTATTTACCCTACTACGAAAATCCTTCGTTCTGACCCATCTTCAAAATTTCTTAGTTCTACACTTCTAATTTCTAATTTATTCTTTCATTTTAATGTTCTGCATCTACTATTTTTGTTATCTGTTTTGATTTGGGTGTGTATGACTTTTGTTTTCTGTTTGATTTGGGTGTGTGTGTTTCACTTTGACAGTGAATCAAATTTGATTCAAAATGAATTCTGTGTTAATATCATCCATACATTTTCAGTTCTTAGAAGGCTTGGTATTGCTGGTAATGTTGTGCTAATATCATCCATATATCACATGATTCACATCATGGTTAGAATTTGTGATGATGTTGTTGAGATCATAGAGAAAAATCATACACTCCAGGCTGTTTATAGTGGCATGGTAAGTCACGGGTTATAATTTGCTTCCTAAGATGACTGTACTAATATAACATTAGGGTCAATTAAATATGGTTGTCACTATACATTGTTTGTTATGTCTCTTTCTTAGCCAACACTCACTTTTATGATGGTTGGGTGCTTTTTACTAGCCATGTTGGCATGTGTATACATCCATGACAATGTTAAATAAGTCGAAAGTTTAATTCAATAATCTTGTTATCATTGGCATAATTTATTATTAATCTCTAATTTAAAAATAAATGTTTTTGTCTATACTTAATGAAAGTAAACCTTTTTACAAGCCATGAACAACCTATTAGTGTGGAAGCCCAAACTTTATCCACCCATAGGGTGCGCTTGACTTGGTGAACTAATTGGGTAATAAAAGGTATGACCATAGAGGTGCCAAGAATGATTTATTGAACATGGGTGAATGATTTGTGATTCCTATAACACATAATGGGACCTGAGCCATGTGCCTCTATTTGGGATTCCTATAAAGGGGCATTGAAGTCCTCTTTTACCAACTATTGTGTGAACCCGTTGGTAAAACTCTTCCCTTTACTAATGGTTTGATTCGATGACGAGTCATGCGACCTTTATTGATGATTGTGTATTTCAAGTAATTGGCATGACTCGCACTCTTTCCACTGATGAACCAGATGATTGGGTTGTAGATCAAGAATCTAGGTCTAATTTTTGAATTTATTGAACCTCTTGTATAGTACTACTTCTGACTAGTTGTAAGAAGGTTTTTCTTATTGATACATTAAATACATTACCATCATTCGGTTTATTATTCTGTTATTAGTTGGTATTACAGATTTAGTTATTTTCATCCATTTCCAATATTTTCCCTTTGTTATCTTTCTTTTACTTTTTAACTGATAATATTAAAATTTTGAAACTTAGGTAATTAGAGAATAATCTCCCCCATACACAACAAAGACTGTCACTATTAGTCAATAACATATGAAATTTTGGTAGATGTGCTTGAGGCCATATGGCCATCTGGGTTCAGGTCACTAATGAGTGGTATCTTGGTTTGGGACGTCACAATTCTTGTATATAATTTTTATAGGTGTTTCTAATCAAATCCATACCTATACCTATTGAAGGTCCCTCTCCAAAATCAATTGGGACATGATTCAATGAATACACCCTACCATCCTATGATCTATGGCCCCAAACCTAGGATCCTTTAATCCATGGTTAAGGTAAAACATGATGAGGCCACAACTACTTTTGATGTGATCCTCATCCTACTCCTCATCCTGATCTCCAAGGAGAAGTTAAAGTATAAAACTCATGTACTCCCAACAAGACCCTTAAGGATTATGTATTCCTTGATTCACTTCCAATATCTTACTAGGCAATCCTTGAATACAGGCATTAGAAATTCTGTATCTTATTTTCTTATATACACTATATTTTTTTCTGTTTCTTAATATGATTCTCATATAGAGTAATGTGTCAGTTATGCTTTTATATAAAGTAAAAAATTTCCACTTACCTAAAATTTTTTTTGATAGAACTTCAATATTTTTGAATTTCTTTGAAATGACCTATTGAAATTATTTACAGAATGGATAGAAGTTGGATGTACAAAACTGATCGGATTTCAACCGATTTTCAAAATAATTTGAACATATTTATAGATTTTACATTTGACAAGGCTTTAGATAGTGGTCACATACACTGCCCATTTTCTAATTCTGTTGGAAGACCTTGGTTGAGTCATGAAGAAGTTAGCTATCATATAACCAAATATTGTTTCCAAACAAACTATTAAGCATGGTATCAAAATGGAGAGAAAATGGAATCTTAAAATGTTGATGATCCAAATGATAGGACTGAATTGGAGAGTTTGATATATGATCAGTTTCCATTTATTCTGCATCATGAGAAGGAAAGGATGTCCAACCAACAAGATTTCGATACAAGCACACATGATGCATCCAATGGAAATGATGATGTTGATAGGGTGAAAAAATTGAATGATATTGTGACGACTCCAGTATATCAGCAATTAGGTAAAATGAAAAAGTTGGAATTTTTAATCCGATTGTTTCATGAGAAAACTATATATGGAATTTCAAATATAGTAATCGATTACATCCTTACCTTCTTGAATTAATTACTTCTAGATGATGAAGATATTCCCTCAATCCACTATATGGCATGGAAGTTAGTTGATGAAAATGGATTCTCAGAAATAAAATTCATGCTTGCCCGAATGACAGCATCTTATTTTGGGAGGAAAATTCTGAATGAAATGATTGTATCGAATGTGGAACCTCTTGGTGAAAGACAAAAGATGATGGAAGACCATCTTGTGTGCCACAAAAAGTAATGTGGAACTTTCCATTAATCCCCAGGTTACAAAACCTTTTCATGTCTGATGAAATATCAGTAAAAATGCGATGGAATGACACCAAGAGAAAAAAAAGAATAATGAAGGGTTGGTTCACCCTGAAGATGGATTTTTATGGCAGATATTTGATGCTCGATATCCTGAATTTGTAGCCGACGTGCGTAATGTGATTCTGGGTCTTTCATGTGACGGGTTTAATCCATTTGGGCAAATGCTTACTTTGCATAGCAAATAGCCAGTTTTCATACACTTTTATAACCTTCCCCATGGTTGTGTATGAAAAATTCTTACACCTTATTTAGTATACTGATATTTAGCCCTTTTGATCCTGGCAATGATATAGATGTATTCATGAAACCTTTAATAGAAGAGTTTAAACTTCTTTGGGATGTGGTTTCACCCACATACGATGCATGTTCAAAAGACATATTTCAGATGCGTGATGCACTTATGTGGACGATCAATGATTTTCTTTCTTATCCAATGATTTTAGGATGGAGCACAAAAGGAAAATTTTCCTGTATTGTTTTTATGAAGAATACTCGATCGAGAAGACTGAAGTATCATCGTAGTTTTAGTTTTATGGGACATCGATGATTATTTCCAATGAACCATCCAAATAGACACAATCGTCTAAGATTTAGCAATACCCTGGAGACTGACGATCCACCTCAGCATATGTCTGGAACTGATGTTCTTAATGAATTGAAATATTTCAATTATTCATTTGGGAAGGGTGTAATGAAAAATTGAAATAGGTAAAATGTTTCCAATGAAACCTATTATAATTGGACGAATAAGAGTATAATCTTTGAGTTGTCGTATTGGTAAACGAACTTGTTACGTCATTTCTTAGATGTAATTCACATTGAAAATAATATATGTGAAATTTTTCTTTCGATTCTTCTAAATGTTAAGGGGAAGAAAAAAGATGATTTATGATCTCAGCATTACTTGGTAGATTGGGGGATCAGACCATAATTGCATCCTGTCTATATCAGTTAAAAAATGGAAAGTTCCATGTGCTTCTTATGTGATGACACCTGCTGAAAAAAAATCAATTTATGGAAGTGCTATAGACTATTAAAGTTCATGATGTCTATTCAATCAATATATCAAAATGGGTAACTAGAAAAGAGTTGAACTTGAAATCATTGAAGACTAATGATTATCACATCCTTTTGCATGAGTAAATTTCAATAGAAATCCATCATCTCTTGTCCAATAATGTAAGAGTCTCAATTATTCATTTGTGCTATTTGTTTAGATATCTTTGTGCTAAGAAGTTGTCCAAATCCTTTTTGAAAAAACTGTGGTCAGAGACACCATTAATTTTGTGTGAGTTAGAGAAAATATTCCCTCCATCATTTTTTACATGAATGTTGCATCAGACATTCCATCTTCTGGCCGAAATACTTCTTGGAGGACCCATTTCTTTCTGTTAGATGTATCCAACTGAAAGAAACATGTACACATTGAAATCATATGTTCAGAACATTAATTATCTTGAAGGTTCAGTTATGAACGATTACTTGGATAAAGAATCTATGGATTTCTAATCAATGTATTTTTCTTATCATACTACAAGAATAAACAGACCAATAGGAAATGAAGAAGAATAGTATGGTAAAATTGAACCCAGTTTTCCTTCACTTCCTTAGACTGAAGGAATTCCAAGATCATATACATTGATGACATTAAGCCTTGAAGAGCGAGAGATGGCACATAGAACAGTGTTTCTCAATTGTGATTTTTTGATTAATATATCAAGTAAGTAAATTGTACATGTATCTATTATCTTATCTCTTGTAATTTTAAAAATTTGTCAAACTATTATTATTTTTATCTATAGGGAACATAAATAATTGAAATATAGAAAGCATCCATCTTTATCATTGAGAAGGAAATAGACTTTTCATAGTAAAGGGTTTTCTCCTTGGTTTAAATTGAAGGTAAACATATTTATGTAATAACTAAATAAAAAAAATATTTAATTAAGTTTTCTATTTGTTTATATTTCATGTATCGATTTTTCCTGCAGACTCTGTTTCTGATGAAATAAGAACTCTGGATTTTGGTCCTAATACCATGGTTCGTGCTTGTAAATCACTTGTGATCAATGGATACAAATGTATTAACACTGAACGAGCAAGAAACAAGAGAAAACAGCATGATGGATTTATGCTAACTGCCACAACCGACTGTTATGGAAGTCCATCGAATAATAGACCTCGTTATGAAAATGTATCTTATTATGGAGTCATAGAGAAAATAATAATTTTGGATTATAACTCACATGGTCGAGTCATGATCATAAAATGTCAATGGTTTGATTAAATGATGAGGCAAGGCACATTTATTGACGATTGTGGATTTCGAGTTATTAACATGACTCACACTCTTGCCACTGATGAACCATATGTATTGGAATTATTGGTGACACAAGTTTTTTATGTCAAAGATCATCGTAATCCTTAATTCAGTGTAATTATTGAAGTAAATCCCAGACATTATTTTTATGATGGTGATGATGAATTTGAAACTATCCCTTATACAATTGGATGAAATCTGTTTATTACATATGATGACTCCAATAGCTCAATTGTCAGAGTTGATTGTGAACCCGAAGTGGTGGTGGGAAATATATTGAATCATACAGTCGTTTTCTCACCTACATGTTTCACCAACATCATTTAGAGTGTGTATCCTAGTACTTACCTTCAAACCACCATAAATCTTCTATTTATGTTTTTTTATCCGAATGGGTTTTCTATGTTTTGTTTTTTGGGTTACACCTTAGTTATTTGTTTCTAATTACTTCCATATATGTTTTCAATGTAGAAAATGACACCCATTGAAGAGATGCGGTGGAAAAATATGACAGAAAATAATCATCGCATGTCACATATGGGAGTTCCTCCACTAATCCCTGTTGTGAGTATTTTATTTCAAATATATATATTTCAATAACTTATAATATCATGTGTTTACTTGTGTGTTATATTTTTTTTCAGGATCTGCCCCCTAGATGAGAGATATCTGATGAGGAGCCCAATATTGCTCCCAGCATAGAGGCTGGTGGTAGCAGGGGGTGGTGTTAGAGTTAGACAATCATCTTGTGGTCCTGGTACTGAGGTCGGTGGTACGAGGGATCGTGGTGCGCGAGATAGATGATCCACTGGTCATACCCGATTGGACTATGCCCCTACCACAAATGTATCTTCTACACCCCATTTTGATCATGGTGTGTCTTTACGGACATATGGGATATTTAGTCCTCCAATGTTTACACTACAGGTTGTCCAGACGTCTGTTCCATCATCTTTTGATTCTGGTTCATTATCTCCAAGCTATTATATTCCACCTTCTTCGACTCCTACATCGACACAGTATGTGGATGAGGAGCGTACACTGAGGGACACTCCACCTGTATAGGATATTCCTTCAGCTTCTACACATCTAGTGACTCCCATTGACCGGACTATCACAAGTATATTTATATAACTCTAGAAAATTAATATACCAAAATTTATTTTTATTATAACTTGTACAAATATTTTTTTCTTTAATAATAGATTTATCTACTGATAGGAGGCGTGAGAGGGGTCGTACTTGGTTGTGTGTGGTATGGAACCACCAGATACATTTGATGGTTGGATACAATGATGATGGATATATGATTGATAAATCTGTGCAGGAATGTCATGGTTTTTGGTCGACGCTAGCCAAATACTCCGACATCATTCTGAACAGCCTTCTCTCTTGGAGACATCATCCATATGAAATTAAGGATAATGTGTGGGCACAAATATGGGTAAAAAATATATTAGATTTAAGGTAGTATTTTTTTTGTATTTATATTAATTAATCTATTCGGTGTCAAATTTGGTTTAACTTCCCTGATGGAAAAGGTGCACGACCAGCACGTTTAAAGTATCTAGGAGAGCTTTAGAGAGCTTATAAGCATGAGCTATATGTTGGCTAGTGTGATAGATTGGTCATGGAGTTGGAGATAGTACCTATCATGGTTGACTGCCCGATAGAGCAATATCACCAAATGATTACACATTGGGTGAATGCCAAATTTAAGGAATTAATCCCATTTGCGGTATTTAAATGACAATTTTCATATTTTTAATTAATATTATCTTATTTATTATTAAAATTTATTTAGGAATCTTCTAAAAAACAAAAAAACATTGATTCAATGCAATACCTCCACACTTTGGGGCGCACTACAATGTCAGATCATGAGAGGCAGCTGGTACGATATAGTTTCTAATTTTTCTTTAGGACTTGACCTTTTTATTGTCTCCTACTTAAATTATGTGATTTATTGAATATTGAATATATCATTATTCTTGAACTTTATATTGTTTCAATGTCATTATAGAATAAAAAATTGAATATTTAAGGACGTCTCCCTCGATGAAAACTGTTTTTCTCGACTAGAAGGAAAAAAGATGGAACTACGGTTAATGAATCCATAAAGGAAAAGATTGTATGTTTTAAATTTTTTATTTCAAATTTTAATATCTATTATAAAATTTAATAATCTTTTAATATTTTTAACATGCTTCTTTAGTGGCCCTTGATGCCCAAGATCCTGACAATTTAGGGCCACGTGATCATTTATATCATGTTTTGGGAGATGAGCACTCTGGTCGAGTACGGGGCCGACCTGGTAAGAATATAGTCTCGAAAAGGTATTGGTACTCTCTAGGTATCCATTCTAGTACCATCGAGTTGGAACAGGTCAAGGAGCATGCAAGACATTCTGATAAAAGGGTCACAGAGTTGGAAGAACAAGTTCAAACGAAGGAGAAATAATTTATGAAACTGATCCAAGATTTATCTTCATCACTTCCACCAGAGGCTAGCGTATCTTGTTAGACATATATGTCATTTATGGGTTCATTATTTAATGCACCAGGAAACAGTTCTAGTGGAAGTCGAGATGATGACGTTCATGGTGATGATGAGGATGCTGAAGAGGACGAGGGCGAGGATGAGGATGAGGAAGACGGCGAGGATGGGGATGAGGGTGAGGATGAGGCTAAAGATGAGCATAGGGACGATGATGAGGATGATGAAAAGGATAGAGATGGAGTCTAGTATGAGGATGATGATAAAAATGGTGATGGTGATGGTGATCAGGTGCAGATTGATCCATTACAATTTTGAATTCTATATAACTCTTTATTTTTGAACCTGGGTTTTCACTCTGGTATGGATTTTTTTAAATTCAGTATAAATCATTCTTTTTTTACCAAATATGGAATCTTAATGATGTTATAATGGTTTATGGGGCTTCTGGGGGTTGTTCGGAGCTCGGAACCATGATCGGCGTAGAAAAACACTATGCCTCACGGTTAGTAAAAAATTTAAGTCCATCCCACAAGGTATCTACCAACCATATAGGGATATATATTAGAAGCAATGTGCATTATTTTCCCTAACCATGCACCAGGGGATGCACATCATTCACAATGTCTATAGTTTTAGTATAAGATATTATCACTATTGTTGCATGATTTTCATAACTGGCATACGAAAAACCAACCAAACGCATTCAGATTGTGTTGATACATTATGAAAACAATCCATGAGTCATATGTGATGTGTACGAGTCAACCCCACCTCAATTCGAGTAACAGTGTTGTCGAGATCACTCAAAGTGTCTCTCTTTTGTTTAAAATGGAAACCATTTTAAGTAAAAACAACTGGCATATAGAAAACCGACCAAATTTATTTGGATTGTGTTGATACTTTAGGAAAATGATCCATGGGTCATATATGACATGTACAACTCAACCCTTCCTCAATCCGAGGCAAGGTGTGGCCGATACCACTCAAAGTGTCTCAATTTTATTTGAAATGGACATCATTTTAAGTGAAAACAACAACTAACATATGGAAAATAGACCAAATGTATTCCGATTCTATTGATACTTTAGTACAACGATCCATGGGAAATTTTTGACGTGTATAGTCTACCCCACATCAATATGAGGCATGGTGTGGCTAGTACCACTCAAAGTGTCTCACTTTAATTTGAAATGGATTGGATTTTAAGTGAAAACAACAAATGACATACGGAAAACTGATCAAACACATTCAGATTATGTTGATACTTTAGGACAATGAATCATTGGTAATTTGTGATGGGTAGGAGTCAACTCCTCCTCAATCCGAGACACAGTGTGGCTGGTGTCACTCAAAGTGTCTCACTTTGATTTGAAATGGATAAAATTTTAAGTAAAAACAACATCTGACATACGAAAAATAGACCAAACATATTTGGTTTGTGTTGATACTTTAGGAAAATGATCCAATTGTCTTTTGAGACGTGTAAAAGACAACCCCTTCTCAATCCAAATCATGGTGTGGTCGGTATCACTCTAAATGTCTCTCTTTTGTTTAAAATGGACACCATTTTAAGTAAAAACAACTGGCATATGGAAAACCAACCAAACATATTCAGATTATCTTTATAATTTAACAGAACGATCCATGGGCCATTCGTGAGGTTTACAATGAGACAAAACATCATTCGGAGATGCACTTTGCGCAGAAAAATTGAATATGTGTTTTTAGGTGTTTGGCGCACTTGAAAAGGGTGTGTGGGGTGGTCAAAACAGACCAAGGACCTAGGAATGCCAAGAAATCGAAAAAAACAAAGGGTTGGTGAACTGTGAAATGGTCGGCTAGAAGAAACATCAATCGGAGGTGTCGTGTGACCGCGGTGGCCGAAAATGAACTCCGCGTTTCGTAAATGCCAGAACAAGCATTTAATGGTCAAATGCATGCCGAATGACATCCGAATGACATGAAATCTCACGAAAACACCCTAATTATTATTCTTGAGGTTTACGAGGAGACGACACATCATTCTAATGTGTGGTTTGCGTTCCATGACTAAATATGTGTTTTTTAGGTGTTTGGCGTGCTTGAAAAACATGTGTGGGGTGGTCAAAACTGGCCAAACAACCTCACAATTCCATGAAATTATATGAAATTAAAGGGTGGGTTGATTTTAAAATGGTCGGCCATACGACACGTCAATTGGATGTGTCGTGTGACCGTAGTGGTTGAAAACACACTACGCGTGTCTTAAATGGCCAAATCATGCGTTTAATGGGCAAATGCATACCGAACGATGTCAAAATGACTTGAAATCACACGAAAACACCCTAATTATTATTCTTGAGGTGTACGAGGAGACAACATGTCATTCAGACATGTGGTTTGTGCGACACGGAAGAATATGTGTTTTTTAGGTGTTGGCGTGCTTGAAAAGCGTGCATGGGGTGGTCCAAACCGGCCGAACAACCTCCGAATTTCATGAAATCGGACAACAACAAAGGGTGGGTGAATTGTGAAATGGTTGGCTAGAAATCACATCAATCACAGAGTTCTTGTGACCATGGTGTCCAAAAACGCACTCTGCATGACGTAAATGGCCAAAACATGTGTTTTACGGTCAAATACATACCCAAAGACATCATAATGACTTGAAATCACGCGAAAACATCCTAATTATTATTCTTGAGGTGTAAGAAAAGAAGACATGTCATTCGGACGCGCGGTTTGCGCGACACGGCCGAATATATGTTTTTAGGTGTTCTACGTGCCTGAAAAGCATCTGTGGGGTGGTCAAAACCGACCGAACGACCTCATAATGACATGAAATCGGATGACAACAATGGGTGGGTGAATTGTGAAATGATCGGCCAGACGGCACGTCAATCAGAAGTGTCGTGTGGCCGTAGTGTCTGAAAATGCACTCTGTGTGTTGTAAATGGACAAAACATGTATTTTTCGATCAAATACATACTCAACGTCATCGGAATGACTTAAAATCACACAAAACACCCTAATTATTATTCTTTAGGTGTATGAAAATATGACACATCATTCGGATGCGTGGTTTGCATGGAACGACTGAATATGTGTTTTTTAGGTGTTTGGCGTGCTTGAAAAGCGTGCATGGGGCGGTCAAAACTGGCCAAACGACCTTAGAATGCCATGAAATATGATGAAAACAAAGAGTGGGTAAACTGGGAAATGGTCGGCCAGATGGCACGTCAATCAAAGGTGTCGTGTAACCGCGGTGGCCGAAAACGCACTCCGCATGTTGTAAATGACCAAAACATGAATTTAACGGTCAAATGCATGCCAAACGACATCATAATGACTTTAAATCACACGAAAACACCCTAATTATTATTTTTGAGATGGAAGAGGAGACGACACATCATTCGGACGTGCGGTTTTTGCCGCACGACTGAATATGTGTTTTTAGGTGTTTGTCACGTCTGAAAAGCGTTCGTGGGGTGGTCAAAACCGGCCGAACGAACTAGGAATTCCATGAAATCAGATGAAAAAAAAGGTTGGGTGAACTGCTAAATGGTAGGTCTGATGGCACGTCAATCAGAGGTGTCATGTGACCGCGGTGGCCGAAAAATCACTTCGCGTGTCGTAAATGGCCAAAACATGCGTTTAATGGTCCAATGCATACTGAATGACTTCCGAATGACTTCAAATCGCATGAAAACGCCCTAATTATTATTCTTGAGGTGTATGAGGAGAAATAACATCATTCGGATGTGCAGTTTGCACGACATGGTTGAATATGTGTTTTTTAGGTGTTTGGTGCGCTTGAAAAGCATGCGTGGGGTGGTCAAAATCAGCCGAACAACCTCAGAATTCCATGAAATCGGATAAAAACAATGTTTGGGTGAATTGTGAAATGGTCGGCCAGATTTCACGTCAATCGGAGGTGTTTTGGAACCGCGGTGGCCGAAAACGCACTCTGCATATCGTGAATGGCCAAAACAGCTGTTTTATGGTCAAATACATACCAAACGATATCAAAATGACTTGAAATCACCCAAAACAACCTAATTATTATTTGTGAGGTGTATGAAAATACGACAAGTCATTCAGATCCGCAGTTTTCATGGCATGGTAGAATATGTGTTTTTTCGGTGTTGGGTGTGTTTGAAAAGTTTGCGTGGGGTGGTCAAAACCGGTCGAACGACCTCAGAATACCATGAAATTGGACGAAAACAAAGCGTGAGTTAATTGTGAAATGGTCGGCCAGACGACACATCAATCAGAGGTGTTGTATGACCGTGGTTTCCGAAAATAGACTCCAGACAGCCCCCCCCCCCCCCCCCACACACACACCCCAGACATCCCCTCTCACCCCCGGATATCCTCCCGCACCCCCTGGACAACCCCCACACCCAACGATCCATGGATCATTTTTGATAGGTTCTAGTTAACCCCACATCAATATAAGGCACGGTGTGACTGCTATTACTCAAAGTGTCTCACTTTTGTTTGAAATAAACAATATTTTAAGTGAAAACAACAATAGGCATACGGAAAATCATGACAAGACTACATGTAGATTTTTGAAATTAAGGGTTAAAAAATAAAATATGGTCTATTGGTCATACGTTATTAGAAGAAAATATTCACAAGGCAGAGATTGAATCACAATGGGTCATAGTATATGTAGAAAAACATGATTTCTATTAGGAATGAGTCTCAACATCCCATCAGGAACATTCACCAACACTCATGTTCTAATTATCAATAATGGTTAATTCATTCTATACAATAACATACAACAAATAAATATCATATAGTGATTTCATATGAATCCTATGAACACTCAAGCATACCATCTAAAAAATTTCTCAACAATACTACACATAGATTCTTGAAAAATACGTTTCAAAGTCGCATAAAAATACCGCAATGGTGAGGAATACATATAGTGACACCATATCCCCATGGATCACCTCAATCCCATCCTCAAATAGTGGTTTCTAGGACCAAACTAAAGTCCCTTTGGGAACCCAATACCAAAGACTTAATTGAATATTCATACCCACTACCCCTGATGGGGATTCATCTCACATCACACCTAGGAGGGAAAATTAAAATTAGCCACATACCCCCTTATTCTAATTGAAATGTCTATGAAATACATGTAGGCTATTCTGGTAACCCATCTCATATGTCGAGATTGGCCAATGTTTCCCACTAACACATCAAGAACCATTTATACATGGATACATAATCATTAGTGGAATATAAACATCTGATGTGCTTCCTATAACTCATACTAGGTTTAAGCACATGACCACTACCATAGTTTATCTTATGGGTATCATGATCCTTGCCACTCTACCCAAGTTTTTCTTTTGGTTTTAAGATACTCAACTCAGGACCATGACTAAACATCCCATGTGCTTCCTATAACATGTCAGTTTTTTCTCTTGTTTGTATTGGTGTTGTGGTTTGAGTGAGGAATGAATTCTAAATTTGGAATACACTTATGGGTGTTATTGTATTTGAATATCTAAATTTCTGACTTTCAAAATTCTGGAATGTATTCTAAATTTTGAATACTTTGGATGGGGATTTTGTATTGGTGTTGTTGCAGGTCTAGAGAAGGGGAGGTGTGTTGATGTGTTGTTGCAGGTCTGGAGAGGGGGAGAGGGGAGAGGGTCCTGCTGCTATGGAGTTGAGAAAATGTATACCAATGGTTTTTAAAACCATTGTTATAAATTCTATAATATAACTATACCAATAGTTTTGTTATAACCATTGGTATAGGTTTATACCAACTGTTATAACAAAACAGTTGGTATAGCCTTATGTCTTTCCATATCCAATCTATACCAACTGTTGTAAACCATTGGTATAATTGTAACATACATATACCAATGGTTTCACAAACCGTTGGTATATGTTATACTTTAATACACATATTCCAACGGTTTGCTACAACTGTTGGTATACCTTCTATTTTGACACCTATACCAATGGTTTTCATAGAACCATTGGTATAGGCCTATTGTCATGCCTTACTTGGCCACAGTTGTGGGAACTATTGGTATACTATATACCAATGGCTTCCAGGCCTTTACCAACAGTTTTTAACTGTTGGTAAAGTGTAAAATTCCAGTATTGATTTATTTTAAAACTAATTAAAATGTAACTGATCATAACAAAGAGCAATAAATAATTTAATACAACATATACCGTTTACCTAAAATAAAAACATAGAGATTATGAATAAAATAAATAAATTAAAGTTCATTTAAATATTAATATTCCTCACAAACCCTTAATAAAATCATAACGTGCAGTTGGAAGTGGTTTAGTTAAAATATCAGCAAATTGATATTCAGTATTAATAAATTCTAAATATATATCTTTTTTAATAACATGTTCTCTTAGAAAATTATTATTTATATATATATTCTTACTCCTAGAATGACTTTTAGGATTTTTTGAAATATTTATAAAACTTGTATTATCACATAAAATAGGTCTATTATGAAAATTTAGTCTAAAGTCTAGTAGAGTGTTTTTCATCCACAATACTTATGCACAACAAATGGCAGTACAAACCTATTTTACCTCCTCTATTGATAGTTAAATTGAGTTTTTTCTCTTACTTAACCATGATACTAAAGTTTTTCCTAAAAAGTGATAGGTTTCTAAGGTGATTTTTCTATCTAATCTAAAACCTCCAAAATCAGAAGTGAATATGAAATTAAATTAAATTAAGCTGTTTTGAGGTAAATAATGTATTGAATAATAGTTCCTTTTAAATATATAAAAATAATTTTATCCAAAGTAAGATGGGATTATTTTGTATTTGACTGAAATCTAGCTCATAATTATACAAAAATCATAATGTATGGTCTTCTTGCAACAAGATACACTAAACTAATAATAATACCTCTATATAACTTGTTATCAAATAGTTTTATAGCTTCATCAAAATCATGTTTTATATTGGTACACAAATTATTTGAATAATTCTTACTATTTTCATGTACAATCATTTTTAGAAATTTAATAATATATTAACTTTGATTTAAAACATTTATGTAATATTTTTGATAATTTTGAATTCATAAAAAGAAATTCAATTTCCCCTTTATACTAATTTAAAATTCCTTTTGCATTAGTTTTGAAAAATCACTATAATGTTTTTATTTTTTGAAATTAAAATAACATCATTATCATATATTTTTACTAATAATATATTAGGGAAAACATTTTTCATAAAAAGTGTTGGATCTACCAATCTAATAATAAATTATTTTTTAAAAATAATAGAACTTCATATTTCATATCAAGTTCTTGGTTCTTATTTAAGTCCATAGAGATATTTAATAAGTTTAAAATTTGAATTTGGTTTATTTGACTTTTCAAAACAAGGAGGTTGTTCAACATAAACTTCCTCCATTAAATATCCATTTTAAAAGATAGATTTAATGTCCATATAATATAATTTAAAATTCATATGAGATACATAAGCTAAAAGAATTATAATAGATTCTATTCTAGCTACATGGGAAAAGGTTTCATCATAATCCATTCCTTCTTCATAATTATATTATTTTTCTACAAATCTAGATTTGTTCCTTGTTTTGATCCCTTGATTATCTTGTTTATTTCTAAATACCCACTTAATTCCTATTGTTGGATAATTTTATAGTTATTATACTAATTCCCAAAATTCTTTTCTTCTAAATTGGTTTTGTTATTATATCATTTTTTACAACCAACTCTCATCTTCATAGGATTACTCAATAGATTTAAGTTTTAACTGAGATAGAAATGTTGATAATTCAGTTGTTTTCCTGTATTTCTTATAGTTCTTATTCGAGTGTTTAGGTATCTTATGACAGTTTCTAAAGGATGGTTCATTGAGGTTCTAGAAAATCTAGTAAAGATGCATTCAGTTTCTTCAGTTTTGTCAGTATAATGTTTTTCTGAACTAAATTAAATTTTAATAATATCATTTTGCAAATCAATTTTAGTAATTTCAGGTCGTATGTTGTCAAACGAATCAGTAATTTCATCAACTTGATCTTTATCTTGAATAGAAGGGAGTGTTTCATAAAACTTCACATGAATTGATTCTTTAACAATCCATTACTTTTTATCAAATACTATATAGGATTAATAGGTAGAAGAATATCCTAAAAATATTCCTTCATCACCTTTTGGATCAAACCTACTAAGGTTGTCCTTATTATTCCAGATATACACCTTGCATCCAAATACATTAAAGTTATTTACTTTAGGTTTTCTATTCATCCAAAGTTCATAGGGTTTCCTTTTAAAAATTGGTTTTATTAAAACACTATTCAAGGTATAGAAGTATGTGCTTACAACTTCTTCCCAATTGTGGGTAGGAAGATTATATTCATTCAGCATAGTCCGTTCCTTTTCTAGAATAGTTCTATTTATTCTTTCAAAAATCTCATTTGGTTGAGGTGTACTTGGAATAGAGAATCTATATTTAATACCTAGGTTTGAGAAAAAAGAAATAAATTCTTTATTCTAAAATTCTCCACCCTGATTAATTCTTAATGAAATTATATTAAAGACTTTTTCATTTTGATTATTTTTAAAACCATTCAAAAACAATTAATACTTCTCTTATGAGTTTTATAAAATCTACCCAAGTAAATCGAGAATAATCATCAACTAAAACATAGAAATATAACCTACCCTCAAACCATGATACTATAGATGGTAGAAACAAATCCCTGTGGATATGTTATAAAGTATTAGATCTAGCATTTTTTTATTAGATTTTAAATAAGAACATTGATATTTTCTAATTTGGCATGCATCCCAAAATCTATCATTATCAAATTTAAGTCTAGGAAAATCAGTAACTAATTGTTTCTTAGATAACTTATGTAAATAATATATATCGAAATGTAAAAGTATTCTATTCCTAATCTATGAATAATTTTTCATAGACGTTAAACAATTCACATTTTATTTATACATGGAATATAAATCCAAAGTATAGATATTGTCAGTCCTTGGTGCTCTAAATTTCAGAATTTTATATTTGAAAACCGAGTAGGAATTGTTAGATAAATAAACATTAAATCCATCATCAAGAAGTTGGGAAATACTTATCAAGATGTTCTCTATCCCTTTCAAATACAGTTCTTTTTTTATTGAGATATTCATTGGATCTCCAATAGTTCCAACTTCATTAATTTTTCCTTTTGCATTGTCCCAAAAAGTGACTAGAAATTCATCAATCTGAGTCAGTGTATGGAACTTTTATGAGTCTTCACTCATGTTCCTAGAGCAACCCATGAACATATACTGTATATTATTTTTGTTCTGGTGGCCTTTTTCTTGCAAGATAATTTAAACAAATATTTTTTTTGGTACCTATATTTTATTGGGTCTAGTAGTGTCAGTGAGAAAAGAATTGGGAATTCAGATCTGTCTTATATTTCCAAAATTTAAATCACTTTCTTCACACTTAATTTCATAAATAAATTCCTTTTTAATACCACTAGTTTAAGTATTTCTCAAGTATCATTTCATAGTGTTATGAAATTTTATTCCAGAATAATACTGAGAAGTATTTTTTTGAATTGGGCAAAAAATAATTTTTTTTATAATTTTAAATTTTCACTCATGATTTATATTCAAAACCTTTCTCTATTAATTACATTAATTATAAGAAACTCATTAAGCGTATTTTATCCTTTAGTAAAAAACTAGAGAATCGCTTTTATAAGATTATACATCATTATTTAATTATTTTATCCTGTTTTTATGATGAATACAATGTGATGTAGATGAATTAAAATTTTTAATTAATTCTTTGTGTTGTTTTAGAATTGTGTCTATTTCACCTAAAAATCCATGTGAATAATTTTTAATTATTTATGATTCTTTAATAATGAATCATAATTATCATCTAACACTATACTATAGGAATCTAATTTACCATTTTAACAAATACTAGTTTTAGAATTATAAGTGTAATAGGATTGTACCTATTCACTTTCCTTAGACATATATCACATACTAAATTATAGTTTTGTGGAACATTATCTGAATCATATTTTGAAGAGATTCTAGAGTCTTCAAATAAAATCCACATAACCATCATGGATCTATTTTTCTTTATTACCATAATCTATATTCTTCTGATACATCATTTCTTTCTATCTTCTTTCATCTTTTATTTCGGGAAAATCATGTCTGATGTGACTGAAGTATTTTCATTCATAGCATTGTAATCATCTAGGTTCTTTTTCATCCTTCTTAAAGGTTTTATAAATCCTATTTTCTTCTTTTAAAATCATCAAAATTTTATGGCTCTTTGAGCCAGTTCCTTTTCCAAATCTATAGAGTCTAATTTTTGTTTCTATCTTGACTTTTTTTTCAGTTATGCTTTTGACATATCCTTTTGAGAAATTTTTTTACCTTTTTACCATAATCTTTTGATCTTCAGTTTCATATTTCATTTATTCTTCTTACATCATATTTGTTATAATTACTTTCTTTTATAGTTAAATTCTTGACCGATAAAGATTTTCGGATAGCCAAAAATATGCTATTCCATTTAGAGGTAATTACTCTTAGTACTTTCAACACTTGATCATTTATATTTATTTGATATCCAATGGTTGTAATATTTTTAAATATCTTTGTTAACATTTGATTCATTTGTGTGATTCTTTCACTATAAAAAATTCTAAAGGTTTAAAACTTTAGTTTATTAGTAGCAAATATCATATTTTGGATGTTGTTTATTCCTTCATATGTGACACCTATAGTTTGCTACATATCATAGGAAGTAGGACATTTTTATACATGATTAAACTTATTTGGTCCAATTCCATAGATAATATCATCCATTTATTTTAAATTGATGTCATATTTAGCTCGTGTTTCAGTTTTCCAAGTCTCATGTTTATTAGGAATCACATGAGGAGTTGTGATCTTTGACTAAACATTGAATCTAGGATTATTTAGATAGATGATCATTCTTGATTTGCAACATCCATAATTGTCTTTATTAAAGTAAGGAGCATAAACCATAGACATTAATTCTTTCAGGTCATCTATTGACATCTTCTTTGTAGAGAGATTATTCTTTTCATCTTACTATAGATTTATCCCAAAATAATCCCCTATGATACCAATTGTTAGGTTGGAATAATATAATGATAACACAAGAGGGGTGTGAACTGTGTCTTTTAGAAAATATTTATTGATTCTATTTTGAAAATCTGTTATAGATTTATGAAGATATGAAGCATTCTCTTTTGTAATAAATATTATCAGTGGATAAACAGAAATAATGAACACATCATTTTTTCAGTTTCTTGGGGCATAACAATCATCTAGCCAACTCCACCAATTCTCTCTCTACAATATTAGTGAATTTCACTAGAACAATCACCTTATCCCAATACCTTCAAATCCAAAAATGATTGTAGGTAGCTGAAACATTTATAACAAGGATAAATAGAGCCTTATGGTTCTTGAACAAGAAACTAGTTATCCACAGCTTAGTACGAGATGCTAATACTTAAATTACAACTGATTATAAGAATTTGATACTCCAAAATTAAAATAGTTTCATTTGAAGATTTTTTGGGTTGATCTTCACAGTTGTTGTAATAACTGACAGTAGATGGATCTTATTCTTCAAAAAATAATCATCAGGAAAGAATAATTATAGTGTGATCCTAGTTATAAATGATATTCAATATGATTATCAACTAAAATAAGTAGTAATCTTTCATGAGCATAAGGTTTTAAATATGTATGTCTCCAAAGTGTACCCTCAGAGTCGATCATTCATTGTGGTAGTATTATAAAAGGCATTAATAAGAATATATTAATTTTTGTGAATTTAATATCACAAATAATTCAAAAAGACACACTGGTAGAATATATAGGGTAGATAGATTGATATGGTATCCCATATCCAAAAAAAATTCCTGATAGAATGTGAATATTCAAATCTAAATTGACCACGGGAGTCGTAACATACCTTATGAATATGAGTGATTTCCTCTGATAAATATTGTTATTTGAATCGATTATAATGATATTTTAATTATTCTTTAAATCTATAAATACCGTTACATGAATTTTGGATAAGATAACAACAATAAAGCTTTGCCAATTAATAGTCAAACATAGGGTTCAACCACATAGAATATGGTTTCTTTACATAGCTTAGGGTTCCTTTTCATTGAGTGGGGTTTCTTTTTATAGCATAGGGTTCCATTGCATAGAATAGTGTTACTTATAACATATAGTTCCTTGACCATACTTTCATATGTACGTAACATAGGGATGATGATCCATATGTTCATCCTTTTATCATAAGATTCCAAACATAGCATTGATAAACAATACGCTCATTCTTCCAAATGTAGGGTATGAAAAATGATTCTAGTTCTCAAGGTAGGTTTGATATTCCATACATTTACCATTAATAGAAAGTATGGTTTCTGATCCAAACGTTTAAAATAAAAAGTAGGGATGATAATCCATACATGAACTGTTCAACATAATGCAGGATTGATGATCCATATGTTCATTGACCGCACATAGGGTATGAAAAATGTTTCCATAACACATCCTGTAGATTTTCATTCCATCAAATATATAAATAAAAACATGATCTAAATTCCTAAAACATTCTTAGTGAAACATTATTAGAACACAAAAGGGTATTTTTTTAGCATCAAAATTATCATATATTACAGATTTTTATTGAGACAACACATATCCAATAGAATGATCATTGAATTATAACCCAAATATGTATAGAGAGAGATCATGTGTTCATTTATCTATTAAATCTGGATATTATAATTATTAAGGAAAGGGATGAATCACTCATTTTTTAATTTATTTTAAAACCATATTTATTATAAATGATAAAAATTTCCTAATTTGATGATTATACCTTTTAGAAAAAAGTTAAATATCTGAGTGATTGAAAATTAGCATATGTAATTTGAGAAGATCATGATCATAAATTTGAAAGTAGATTATGTGATCTGTCTATAACTAAGCTAAAAAAGAAATTTTGGGATGACTCTAATTGATCAAAACTATTTATAAACACTGGTAGCACAAAAATATATATGGATTTGAGGGAACATTTTTTGTGGGTAACATGAAGCTGGAAATTTCAGATTATATGTCCATATTTTTTATTTTTAAATGAGTTAAAGGTGTGAGATACCATCCTAGAGAAGTCATGTAACCTATTCATATTCCTTTATGGAAATGGGATATCATTATTATGTAAATTTTTATAGGACTACCAAATATTCCTATAAATAATTATGCAATATGGGTTATCATTGATTGAATAACAAATTTACACATTTATTTACTTTAATAAAAGATTTACATCTTGAGGGTCTTGTAAGGATTTATATTAATTAAGTAATAAGACATCATGTTCCACCTATTTAAATTATTTCTAATTGTGATCACCATTTTACATTGTTATTATAGAAGAGTATTTAGAAGGCTCTAGATACTGAGATTCATTTGAGTAATTCCTACCATCCTCAAAATGATTGAAGGTCTAAAAGGACTATACAAATAATAGAAGATAGGTTTTGTTCATTCTCACATGATTTTAAAGGTATATGATATCAATATTTACCTTTGCTAGATATTTTATATAAAAATATTTTCAATTCAAGTATCCAAATGGTGTCATACGAAACATTATATGTAGAGAGATGTCATACTCCAACTTTTTGGGATGAAGCTTGTGAAAGGAAACTCACGGACCCATAACTTGTTGAAGATATAACAACAATGGTAATGAATATTTAGGTTTACATTATAGAATAACAATGTAGGCAAAAGAGTTATGCTGATAATCAGAGGAAAGATTTAGAATTCCAAGTGGGAGATCATGTTTTCTTGAAATTATCTTTAGGGAAGCATGTTATAAGGTTTTATAAGAAAGATAAATTGATCCCTAGCTACATTGGAACCTCTGAAATTATTGAAATAATTGGAGTTGTTTCTTATAATTTTTAAATTCCACCAAATCTCTCAAAAGTACATGATGTCTTCCATATATCATTGTTATAAAAGAACTTTCCAGACACAATGCATGTTCACGCCATTGATGAATTAGAATTGGAACTAAATATATAAAATTGTGGGAAACCCATCCAGATTATTTATACTAGAGGTAAAGTTTAAAGGAATCAAAGGACACTATTTGAAAATTTACTTTAGATAAATAAAAAAAATTGGGGAAAAAACATGTTAACAATAGGATATTAGGAACAAGAACTACCCAGATATGTTTGGTTGGTAATATCCATGAAATTTTGAGGAAAAATATTTTTTAGTAGGGTAGATTGTAACCCCTCCAATAATTTACAACATATTGATTTTACAATAAAATCTATTTCATTGATGGGTTCAGATACACACCACACTAGGTTAAAAAAAATGTGATAATATATTAGAATATTATTTAAAAATGGTCATTAAAACCTATTTGTTAAATTAATAGTTGTGAATACAAATAACTAAATTATGAAAATATATATAGTTTACAAACATAAATATTTTACCTATTTATTTTGAAAAAAATCATAATCATTTAAAAAAATGTTTTCTAAAAAAAGTGTATTTTTTCTAAAATATTGTTTAGTCCTAATTCGAGCACATAACTTAATATTAATTTTTACCAATTTTAGAAATTTAGATGAAAAAATGACAATAATTTTCAAATTTATCTTATCAATATTATCTTTCGGTGAAATTTTTTTATTTTTATAAATTGAATCATTTTTTGGACGAATACTGAAAAATATTGAATTTCAATTGGAAATTTTATTTTAATTTAAATTATTTAATAAGTTAAACTATATTTTTAATTGTTTTTAAATTAAAATCAGTTAAATTACTTATCTATTAACCCAATTTATTTCATTTTCATCATTTTTAAGTTGAGTTTCAAAATAAAAACTTTGTTATTTTTTGAACACCTTTTAATTAAAAACCCTCCTTCTCATCGTGATTTTGGGATTTATTTAAAAATAAAATTTTTCAATTCTATGAATAAAATTTTGAAAAATTTATTCCATATTTGGAATAATAATAATTTATATTATCTATTAATTTAAATTATATTTTTAAAAATAATTTATATTCAAAATAATAAAAATTATTTAATATAATTAAGGTAAAAATGGGTTTAGATTGGGTTAAACTAAAACGATAATGGTTGAAATGTCATAAAACAATTAAAATATATATTATATGGATAAATTTAGACCTTATAATATATAAGGATGAAGAATAATCTATTTTACACATTTTTACGTGAAAAACACGGGTGCACCTTTTTCATTCCAAAAATTACCAATGTGTCACTCATCACTCTTATAAACAAATACCACATATCATCTCTTATTAAAATCATCGCAACCTTTTGGTTCGGTCAATACCTACCCACATAACTTAAAAAATTACCTCATATCATCTTATAATCCTTTTTTTGTAATAAATTGAACCTATGAAGGCCTTGGTTCAAACATTAGAAGGATACCCCATGAAGAGGTAACATTATTCAATGAGCATTTTTAATTTATTTATTTATCCATCACCATTAAATTTTATTAAAACGTGAAAATATAAAACCCTAATTATATTAAATATACTTATATGTTTTTATATTAATTTAACATCCTAATAAAATCTCCACTTCCATCAAATGGGTTATGAAACCATCATTCGTGTGTGTGGAAGATTATAGCCTCTCGAACGGATGTCATTCATTTTTGATTTACCACCATTCATGGTTGGGTATGATGATGTATCAAAAGAATTTATAAGATATTTAAAAAATAATTATTCCTATATATTAATTATATCATATATATCATTTTATATTCTATTCCTTGAGGATATGGCAACATCGCTTGTGTGTACGGCAGACGACAACCTCACGTAGCAATGTGATTCTTATTCACTAAAGCTACATAAAAGGTGATAAGGAAAAAATTAATTAATATATGTGATATAAATATAATAATTATTTTATTCCAAAAATATATATCATTCAATAAAAAACAATAAATAATTTTTTTCTTACCTTTTCACTTACTGAGAGATGATAACATCATTCATGTACGCATGGACTACCACCTTCACGAAGTGATGTGACTCTATTTTCATCACCACACCACTTTGATGATATATATAACTATATTTTGATAAATAATATTATATTATGATCATTATGGTAAGGTAAAATATTACTTACTCAATTTCCACAATGATCATTGAAAAATGGAACTGTCACTCATTCGTACTTACGAACTACTGTCCTCGTGATCGTAATGTACCTAATTTTTTAAAACCATCATTCACTATTATTATTAAAAGTATAATTAATATATAAATATGATAATTATGTCATGAATATTATTATAGAGACGATTAAAATATATATTATTCCCAAGAACTCTAACTTTCATGACAGAGAATGAATGAGAATACAAGGTAATTAACAACCAAAACATTGAAAATAATGAAAAAAATATTAATGGATGAGTAATAAGATGTCATAAAAGGATCATATATGATATTATAAAAATTAATATGGTTCAGGTGTAAGTCAATTACATGCTTTAAATCACTATATAGGAGGTCAAATTATGTTCAACCAAATGGAAGCACGATGCAAGGGACATCATCTCAATTTCCCTTTATTGAGGCATATTGTAATATTATGTACCTAATTTCTTTTATATGGTTTATATCATTCCCATTTGACATGTAATAAGATTATAAATTCATTATTTGTTGTATTTTAAGTTTCAATTTGAAATATTTCATCCAAGGGGACTTAACTTTAAAATTAAAAAGTGGTAAAAGTTATTGAACAATCTCACTTTATTTTGTGATTATTAAAATTATCTTGAAACAATCAATTTATTGTGATTATTTTTCATTGGAAATTATATTTATCTTAAATATACATATTATTGTACGATGAATAATATTATTTCATAATTTTTTACTATTTTTACATACATTTTTTACATTAGAGTTACTTGATTAAATAGGATATTATTAGTAAATTTGTATCCTTTACTCAATATAGATATTAATTTATAAGTCACATTTTTCAAAAATTAAATATTTTATTAGATTTATGATATTTATTTGGACATAAATATATTGTTGGGTCATGGTTATAGATATCCTACTATAGTATTGACATGTGTCATTAGACAAACTAGTTTCCAAAATCAGAAGTGTTTTTACCAAGTGGTTTTAAACTATCTTTAGGATAGATATTGATAGTAGAGGTACCATGTGCATGAGAAATTAAGTTTAATGAATATGAATCTAATTAATTTATAATTGAATTATTATTATTAGTATCCACAATATTTTCAATATATCATTATATCTGGATGCATCTTATTCTTAGTTATTGATTAAATAAAATGTGTTTTCAATTATTTACCTTGAAATATTTATTATTACTTATCTTATCATGATAATAACGTTATATAAATGGAATTATTTTTTGGTTATTTACATTTCCATTTTGGTTATTCTTATTTATTTATTATAGATTCTATTTTACATAACCCTTACTAGGAATTTGATATCACACTTAATTTGTTTATATTCCCCAATATATGAATAAGATGTATTTGAATGATTTTTCAAGGATTAATTTCATTTAATTTTTTCAAGTAATATGTTTTATTTTATATTTATAGTGTCAAATGGGAATCATGTATATATATAATTTTCTAAAACTACTAAACCAATTGGTGATTCGATATTTGACCCTTTGCATATATGATGATCTAATACAATAGACACTTTCCCTAAGAAATTAGGGTTAGGGTCACTACAATTATCCTTCAAAATGAGTTTCTTCACTTTCATAAATTCTAATTTCAAATAATTCCCATTTTCAAAGTATTATTATCATTATTCCTCATTTATTATGCAATGAGAGTTCTATAAATACTATCTAGAGTAAACATATTTAGGTTTTATCTTTGAGTACTCAGAATTTCACATTGAAATATAGTGGTAGTATTTTTAGGATCCTCTTTTCAAATTTAATATAGTTAAGATTTTCTCTATGTCCATGCATGTCGTATATAATGAAATCCAACTAATCAGTGAATTGATCATTGGAATCTTTCATGTGCATTATTAATTCCCCATACCTATTCTATTGAACAACCAACTTCGATTTGTGTTCCATGGTGTCACCATAAAAATGATGAGAATTTTTTCCCGCATGGGATGTAATGATTTACATGACATCAACTTTATGTATATCAAATCAGATAATGATCCTCACAATGCATTAAATATTTTATAATTTTCATCATGATCCCCTATATATTTATATGATAATGAGGTAGTTTCCATAGATGATAAAATCCTAGGTATTGAATCCATGTAAACATCCATTCCCAATGATCATAATTAGTGTTTCATCTGATTATTATATAATTGGAAATTATTTTGATTGATTATCATAACTCAATTATAGTGAATAATTATTTCCATTATTCTTTAGATAAAGAAAAACATACTATGATCCTCTAGCTCTGATACCACTTTTTGATCCCAAAAAAGGATAATTAAATGAGAGGGGGTGTATCATATCATGACCTGAATAACCCATCAATATTTGATCCATAGAAAAAAGTGACAAGACCCAAAGGGAGTTCCCAATCCAAACATATAGGAGACTAGAACCAAGGTATTAACAAACCCAAAGGGACTTATTTCACCCAACCTAAATTTGAAAAAATGGCATAAATTTTAATTTTATAAAGAAAAAGGGGGAAACCCCATAACATTATATATTCCACAACTGAAAGATGACTGAATAAGCAATAAAACTCAAAGAATTTAGTACAAATGTAACATAAAATTCCAATATAAATGGTAAAATAAAAAAAACTGAATGTCCATGTGATAACATGTGAAATGTCCCAATATCTCACCACCAGCTACCTGTACTCGGCTGATAAAAACATTGTTTCCGCACTATTGTGCCTTGAATTTTCCTGTAGAAAAAGACAAAACTAGGTCTATATACCATCAAAGGGTTTTATGGGTGTTATCTAAATTGGATTAGTACGATCCCACTTAGGTTCTCCATATCAAGTATCTATACACACAATCTAAATATACAAATTTTTTAGAAACAATGACATGATAAATGATAAAGAAGTTTATATCAAAATCATAGTAAATATTTTCCCAATTTTTGTCGTTCTAAAACAAGCCTGGTAATATAACATCAAATAATAAGTTACCTAACCATTTAACAGAATAAAAGAAAGTATATCAAATCTATAACAATAACATTCCAAATCATAGGTAAATTTTACCTTGTATCATAATAAGTCAAGGAAGGAGACTAATACTGCCACAATCAATGTCTTGTGCGCACACAAACCCTTAGAACAATGGGACTATAGATTAAGGGAACACCCCATGAGTGTCCCCCCAATGATATCAATATCAATTCCATAGAACAAAAATTTCCAGAGATTATAGTAACACCATATGATTAACCCCCCAATAATAAAATGGGTGATGGCCCTAAAATAATCCTTCAACCTAACAACCCAAGGCATCCCATGTACTGTATTTCCCAAATCATTTCAAAAGGGATTTCAGAAAATTTCAATCAAACCTTTTGTTTTATCAAACCTTTTTTAAAATACAATTTCATAATCCATTTAAAACACCCATTTCCCTTTACCCAAAACCAATAGAAACCCCATATTTTATATAATATTAATTTATACAAACAAATAAATAATTTAATTTTATTTATAATGCAATTTATAAAATAGGATCAATCACAGTTTATTCAATGAAGACTAGAGACATGACCACCATCATCAAACCCAGGTTACAAAAGTCCATAATGGGATCCACCAAAACTGGAAGAAATACAAAGAAAATAATGGAGTCCCTAGAATTGATTATCAAATATTAGAATCACAGTCCACCAAAAATAGATTAAGGATAGGATAGATCATAACACACCTAAAAGAACACAACAAAAGCCGCAACAAAACCAACAAATGAACAACCCCATAAAAGGATCTCATGACGGATTGTGAAGGAACGTGAAAGTTTCATAAACAAGTGTTGAACATCACAAGATTTAATATATAAAAATGTAGATAATGAGTCTTCTATGAACAATATAAACAAATTAGTAGAATTTTCACTTACCTAGAGATATTTAGCATAACCACCATGAAGATCAATCACTAAACAAAGTGATCTAAAAGGAGCATAGGCACCCAAAATATTCTATAACCTACTATGGTTTGAGAGAGGAGGGATGTGTGAAAAATTATAAAACCAACAAGCATATAGCATGAAAAAATAATATTGGGACACAAGATTTATATAAGAAGCACCATAGTTATAATGTAAATGTTTCATAACTCATACACAATGAAAAAGACATCGCCTTGAGTTAAATTTACTCATATTGATGATTTTGAGGCGTAAAACTATTTATTATGATGTAAAAGGATTTTAATATGTAAAAAGGATTTTATTTCTTGTAATATTATTATTTCATAAACCATCTTACAATCAGTTCCCAATGAAGGGATTACACCATAAGATAAAACTTATGATGTAAAGTGTCCTACAAGTAGTCTTCGCCCGAATTTATGAAGAAACTCCAAATAAATAGATCCCAATACCTCCAAAAACACTATTAAATGTCAATAAAGTGTAACTTATAATTTAGGATTTTACAATCTCACATCCGTAATACTTTCCCTCCCTGAGAAGTCTTGTGAAAAATGGGGTTTCAGAAATAAGTAAGGTCACTGATCCCTCATAGATGATTCACTCCCCAGTGTCTCATGAGAATATGATATATGTCTCCATAAAACTCTAACCAACAAGATACAATTCCCATGAAAGAATGTCACTTGAGAACCAATGATCTCCACTGGCTACTCTACAACTAAAAAATCTTGATCTTACTCAATATCTTCCCAAATTAGAACATGAGAGGGATTGGGATGATACTTACTAAGATGAAATATGTGGAAAAATCAGGGATACATGTCAATTAATCTGATAATTCCAACTAATATGAAACCTTATCAAGCCTCTTAATGTCTTCAATTGGTCCAACATATCACAGATAAAACTTTCCCTACTTCTTAATATGACGGTGACCCAACTGATGAGAAAGATTCAAGAAATCTCATCCATCAATGGAAAAATCCAAAGGATGACAACAAAAATATTCATATGATCTATATTATTATTATAATATAACAAAACACTAATGTTTGTCCTAAATATGCGTTAATGTCTCTTGAGTGATGCTTGACCCTATAAGAGAGGGCTCTCACACTTCTATCTAAAAAATATGTGATCTACATTGGAGAGCATACAAATCCCCAAAGGGTGACATTATGATTAAAAACTAATAACTATTATTATAATAAAAAAACATCTAGTTCAATATGGATATTCCATAATCCCCTGAAATCCACAATATAGACACTAATCAGATTCTCCATGATCTAAAAAGTATGATCCATCTAATCGTTCGTCTATAGATGGTAAGTTGTACTCAACTGAACATGAGTCCTCATCACCTATTGAAGACTCTTATAGAACCAAGAGGTAAACCTTGGATATCTGTCAGAAAGAATAGAAGAGGGAACATCATGTAATATCACAACCTCCTGAACATAAATCCTACCAATATCTACAAACTTAGTAGTGTCCCTAACCAGAATAAAAGGGGATAATTACATCAATATATCAAAGAACATCTAGAAAGTTATATTCTATTAAGGAGTCCATGAAAATCTAGAAAAATCCCATTAATACCTCATCCAATTTACAAATGTTCACCACAAGAGGTCAGAGAAAACTAAAAGGTTTCATATTCTCCTCCTTTATCTATTGGCAGTTGTAACAGTGGTACACATAATCTGCAACATCACACTTCATACCTGGCCACCATAAATAGAATATAATTTCATAATAAAACTTTTTGGTGCCCAAATTAAGAGGAAATAGAGAAATATGATATTCATACAAAACTGAGCTCCTCACAAATTTTGGGATGAAAAATTAATCCCCAAAATGGAGAGTACCATTAGAATGGAAAGACCAACCAGAAATGGTATCACCAATATAAAGCGACGCTACAAGTCCTTGAAGATCATAATCCTACTACTAACACCACAAAACATACTCAAAGAGATATTCCGATAGCTAAAAAGAAGTATAAACCGTACCTAAACTATCCTATTGATCATAAAAATTCAACTAAGTGAAGATTCCAATCATTTTCTACTCTTACTTCAATTTCAAGATAACATGTGATGGAAATTTATTAGTAAGAGAATTGGTGACAACATTCACATTCCTTGGGGTGTGGGAGATGTAAAAACTGAATGTTTAATGTATTCAACCCACTTTATCTATCTGAGATTATTTTCCTTATGAGAAAATATATATCTTAGACTCTTAAAGTCCAAAAAAATATGAATCTATCCCAAAGAATATTGTGATTCCATAATTTAAGCATGTGTATAACTATGAAAAGCTCAAAATCATGAGTGGGGTAGTTCTTCTAATGCACCCAATGATGAAGAGAACTCTAAGACACTAAATGATCATCCTACATAAGTACACAACCCAGAACATCACTAGAAGAATCACAGTGCACCACATACCCCTTATTGAGCCTATGTAAGATCAAGATAGGTGTCAATATTAAAAGTTATTTTAGCCCAAAAAACGAAGTCTGAAACTTTTCAGCCCATATGAATTTCACCATTTTCCTAGTAAGAGTCATAAAATGTTACACCAACATTGATAAGTACTTGACCACCCATTGATAATATCTGGAAACATAAAAGAAGATTCAAATAAAAAAAGTGTTATATGGATCCTCACATAATTAGACAACCTCTACCATATCAACATTGATTGATAAGGAAAGTTGAGAAATCACATTCCCAAAGAACATCACTTCATGGTTCTGGAAACTTCATTTTGATATATTTCCATACATATTGTGCCATATCAAGATTTACAAAAAGAAATTATTATGGTGCTTGTGCTCATGCTCATACCTTGAATAATACAAAATATCATCATTGTACAATATAAAAAATTCATCAATATATTGATGGAATATATAATTCATCATTGAAATTGAAACTATATGAGTGTTAGTCAGACCGAAATCCATCAAAGATATTCATAATGTTCATACCGTATCATACAATTCTTCCTCAGTATACCATACTCATGAACACTAAGACTATGAGAACTTTACTGAAGATCAAACATTCAAAACCACTTTTCCCTTGTTTAACTAATCAAAAAAATCACCCATATAGTGAAAATTATATTTATTCTTAATCGTTACCCAGTTCAACTTCTGATTGTACATGCATAATCGAAGTGAACCATTTGACTTGTTGGTAAAGAGCAAAGGGGTAGACCATGGTGAATCACTACAACAAAAAAAAACTCTCTCTATTAGATCATCTAATTGAATATTGATCTCTCTCAGGTCTTCTAGTTCCATACAGTATGAGGTTATCTATATGGGTTGTGGACCTAACAATAAATCAATTATGAAGTCCACCTACATCTCTAGATTGACTTTGAAGATTTAATATTGGAAAATATCATGGAAATACCTAAAACCCAAGGGAAGATAATAAATAAGTAATAAATAGAGATTGGTATCAATAAATAAACCAAAGAGACACACATCTCGATATCCCATCGTAACTTGATTACTATCATGGAAAGAGATGTATAGGAAGTGATTGTAGTATATTTCTCATGTTCTGGAAATCCTATCTACCATAATAAAACATACAAATATTGAACATAACCATACTCTGATACTAAAATTCACACATCCCAACATAGATAACATGTATATCATGGTTCCAAACCCAAATGTTGTAAGACCCTAAAGTAATTCCCAATCCACTATGGTTTGAGAATAGTACTCGGGTATCAAAAACAACCAAATGGAATGATTTTTTTCAACCATAAAAAAACAACATGGAATTTACAAATATAGAAAAAATAAAAAGTGGAAGAAAACAAAAAAAAATATATGTTATGTAACTAAAAGTTGAAAACATAAGAGATACAATTCAAAGTAGTTAGAATAAATCCAAATTATAATTCTAATAAAAAAGAAAAACTAAGAGAAATTGACTACTCCATGTGATAAAATGGGAAACATCCCACTATCCCATGACTAGATACTCATACCCATTAGATAGAAACACTACTTCCCCACTATATCACCTTTCTGTTTTTTGTTTCAAAATAAAAAAATAGGTTTACACACCACCAAAGAGGTGTGTGTGGTGTGAGAAAAATAGGATCAGTAGGATCTCACCCAGGTGTTCCATATCAATTCTTTATACAAACAATCTCATTATTCTCAATTAAAATAAAATATGAAATGATAAATGATAAATAAGTTTATATCAAAATCAATGTAAATGTTTTCTATTTTTCTCAATTCAAAAACAAACTAGGAAAAATAGTTTCAAATAATAATTTCCATAAAAATTTATTAGATTCAATATTTTTATATCAAATCTAGAGTAATATAAATTCAAACCAAAGTTAAATCCTACCAAGGATCACAATAGGTCAGTCAAGTAGACTAATCATATCACAATCAATGGCTAGTGTGTACACAATCCCCTAGAATAATTATCATTGGGAGTAACGGAACACGCCCTGAGTAATGATTCTAATATCAAGTCCCTTGAACAACATGCCTAGAGATCAGAGGAACACCACATGACTAAAACACCAAAAAAATAAAATGGATAATTTACATAATCTACACTTTATACCTAAGTACCCAAGGCTTCCCATGTGATGCATTTTCAAAATAATCTATAAAGAGATTTTCAAAAACATTCAAACAACCCAATTCTGTTATCAAACATTCTTCAAACTACAATTTCACAATGCTTTAAAAACACCCATTTCCCTTTACCCAGAACCCAAGGAAAAACATATTTTATATAAAATCCATTTATGTATAGAAATTAATCATTACAATTTATTTATAAACAAATTTATAAAACAAGATAAATAACTGTTCATTCAATAAAGGATAGATACTGAACCACCTACATCAGAATTTGGTAAAACACGCTTCTAATGAGATTATCCAACAATATAAGGAATGAAAATACAAAAAAAGAGACCATATAATTTATTATCACGTCATAGAATTACATTACACAAACTAAAATAGATGATGGAGACAATAGATCACAACATACCTTAGATTTATAAACATAGACAATATGGATATTGTGATCAATTTAAAACAAGAAGAATAATGTTTACTTACTCAAAGAGATGAAGTGAAACCAACATGGAGATAAAACCATGAAGGAAGCAATTTTGAAGGAGAATAAACACCCATAATATTCTATAACTACTTAGGTTTTGATATAGGATGGTTCAAATATGAATAAGAAAATCTTTAGGTGTTCAATGTGACAAAATCCTTTTATGATGAAGGATTTACAACATAAACATATCATTTACATTTTTAACATCTCATGAATCATTTATGAAAAAAAATATATTCCAATGTAAAATTTACTACGATCAATGATTTTATGGCCTAAAAGTGGGCCTTACAGTATAAAAGAGATTTACGGTGTAAAAAATAATTTACATATTAGGAAATTATTATGATATAAACCCTCTTATGATCAGTTCCCAATGACGTACTTTGGTCGTAAGCAATAAATTATGATTTAAAAGTGCACAATAAGATGTTTTCACCTTTTCTTCTGTAGAAACTCCAAAAAAATAGCACATAATCCCTAAAAAAACACTCTTAATTATCGAGATAGCCTACCTTGAAATTCAGGATGTCATAGGTCAATCAAGTTATTTCTTTTTTTAATCAAATGTAATAAAAAATATTAATCCATAATTATTCAAAACTCTCTCCCTCATAACTTTTACGAATATATAAATAAGTAAATAATAATAATATCCAATATATTGGGTTCATATAATGCAACAATAATGTGTTGATGCAACTGAAACATTAAGATAATTGATTTTATTAAAATAAGGAGAAGTTGAAATGACCCTAAAAGTATAAAGCCCTTAAAAAATAGAATGATATTAAGTACTTAGATGTCTCACATCTCCTCCAAAAGTTATTTCTCAATCATCATGAACTAGAATAAATTTATATCATAAAGAGTGTATAAATCTTATCTTCATTCAACAATATAATTAACTAGATGACACTCCTATAACATTGAAATCTAAAACTATATTTTCTTTATGAATATATTTCTATTTTAGCCTTTGAAATAATCATATTCTTCTATAATATTATAATTCAATTAGGGAAATAACTTCTAGTTATTCACAAAACCAAACATGAAATTTTTACTCCTCCTCCTCATTTTCTTATGTCATATATAAATATATCTACCTTCCTTGTGTTGAGGGAGTCTTAAAAATCTCCTCACTTTTTTAATAATACATTAATCAGTAAATATCGACCAAATATCCCTGAGATAAGTACTTTCCATATGTTTATATGGTATCTTTGAAGTCAATAATATGATTTCCTCTAGTTTGGAATTAATTGAATACTCAATCTTCATTCAAAACCAATATTAGAATTTATAACTGAAACTACTACTAATATTTTAATAGTGTGACTCCACAATCAATTTCATGATGCATAGTCAAAAATATATCCTGCAAATCTACAAAAACCTTGATTTTTTACCACTAAAATATCATTGATTCATCCTCCCATTAAATATGGGAAGAGTTTCTCCTTCCACAATGATAAATTTGTTAATATAATTTAATGAGTAGTAAATTTTTTGTAAACTAATGTTGGATGAGCATCTCTAGAAATGGATAATGGAATGAAACTTAAATTGTGATCCTCTTCTATGATATGTCCCTTATGATTTTTCTCAAATTAATCATATGAAATCCCTTTATCACAAGACGAACCTTATAGTTTTCTTGAATGAAATTTAAATTTTCATGAATAACCCTGATGAACTGTGATGACAATTATTATTTTCCCAAATGACTATTAAATTTTCAATAATTACCCTTAATATTTCAACACATGGTCATTTTTTGGAACCCTAAGGATAATGACTCTTATGAAATGGTCCAATGACCCTTATAAAATCACGATGGTATTTAGAATAAACCAAATAAACTATAATTATTATTCTTTTAGTTTTATAACTTAGTAAATTTCCCATAAAGCCTAAAAATTACAATGTTATTAAATATTATTTCCCATAAAAACTGAGTTTGAAGGACCTTACCAAATTCGGGAAGGTGCCCTATGTTTCAACACATTTTTGGTCCATTTCTATGGTTACCCTTACAATTTGGTCATATCCAAATTTCATAAACCTTCTGAAAATATTAATTTTTCATAATTACACTAAACATAATTTTATTACTCTCTACCCTTAATTTTTGTGTTTCAATAACCTTCATAAGATATTTTGGAAATCCCTTCAAAAACCGTGTCAACAATCACAACCCAAGAACCATTCGACAAGATATTTTCAAATAAAATATTATATTGATAACATTTCTATTATATTTTATTAGGTGAGTAAAACCTATTTCATATATATATATATATTGGATTTATTTGGTAAAATTTACTTTTCATGTGATAGAAGATGTATATTCAATAAAAAATGGACTACATTCACCACCATCCAAGAAAACGTCATTTATAATTGAAAGGTGAAATTTTTAGATCAAAATTTATAGACATGGGAACTATTAATTTAAGATAAGATATAATTTTATTAGTAAGATATTATTAATAAAAATCCATGGAATATTTAATTATAAATTAACTGTAAATTATTGATCAATATTAACGTCACATAATTTATTGCCCCAAATATGTTATAAAATTTATTATCATTGTTGTTAATAAATTTCTTTTCAACTATATTAATTGGTTATTTAAAAACATTAATTAGGGTATAAACGTATGAGAGGTTTCACCCACATTAATGTCATGATATAATCTATTAGTATATTTGGAAATTAAATGATAAACTATAGTGATGGGAAACTTTATGAAATGATTGAATGTAAAATTATATACAATTTAATATTGAAGAATTTAGTTCTGAGGATTAATCTGAAAAAAATTCAAGAATCATTAAAAATAATAATTTAACAATGAAATTATATATCTTTTTAGAAGAAATTTTTTTATGTTTATAAATATTGATGAGAACATTTCACTTTACATAAAAATTAGGTTGTTCTAGAAAGTAGTGAATGTTTTTTATTTTTGGTTGAATATCGACCTTGTATCTTATAAGTAATTGATTTGACCAAATAATTCCAATATATATATATATATATATTTCTTTATAATAGTCAGCAAAAAAAAATTTATCGGTATAATATTTTTTGAAATGGTATATATTTACACATAATCAACATGTTTTTCAATAGATATGATATCTCAATAGTTTCTTAAATAATTTTTTCCCCATATATTGTTTTTATAAGTATAATATTATTTTGAAATTTTAATTCTTTATATATCATTAAAAATTTGAACACTTCATCAACATTAAATAATTTTTTTTCCAGTAATTAAGGAAATTATACTTCAAAACATCTATCTTTATTAACCACAGACCAGCCTATAATAAATTTAAAGTAAGGAATCGATATTTCATGGATCAAAAGACCATAATTATGTGGTATAAGTACCTAAAAATATAGCAACCTCAACCACATTATCCCAAAGTCAATGTATGCTTTATTACATTGGCATAAGACATAAGGAATCACATCCCAAAAGACTGAATAATTTAGTAGTTTTGGTAAACTAGATACACACATTATTCCCATACTATATTTTATAAAGAACATTACAACATAATAATTTTTTGAGAACATCATTATTTTCTCTAGTATATATTTCTATATCAAATGTAGTACACTTCATAGAATCTTAATAAAGGAAACAAAAAAAGGGTGATCTCAAATACTCGGTAAGGATTATGTACAATAGACCCTATAATGAATCAATAATAATAATCAACATGGAAATATAAATAAATAATAACAAATGAAATTTAAATAACATTACTATCAAGATAAGTTAAATAATAATCAATATGGAAAGCTAAATTACTGAGAACATATTTCATTTAATCAATATGATGATAATAAAATGAATCCATAGATAATATCATAGACAAAATACTATAGATAATAATTAATTATTTTTTAAGGAAGAAAATTCCTAATTATCTAATGTCATGATTCCAAGGAACAAGATAGATTTTCCATCAAGAACTTTCAGAAGATGATTTTATACATATGGGTGAAAACAATCTAACTTTTCTAATTGATTAATGTCATGTGACAATCAATTCATCAAGGGTATTTTTATAAATAGTTCCTAACCCATGTTGTAATGTTATGAAAATTCCATTTAATTTTTTTAAAATTATTTAGGATTATTATTAGTTTGTGAAAACTGACGGTGTATGATTCCGAGGCCCGTTGTGCTGATAATGAGTTTTTGAACTTGTTTAAAGGTACGTTTAGTAAACGCGCGTGTGACATCTTCTATATTTGGAACCAATGCTTCGATTAAAAATATGAGGGAACCATTGAATCCATTGCGCTGAGATTCTCTTAATGGAAGATTCACTTCAAACGTAGTAGGTTAGAAGAAAAATTTAAATTATGTACTTTAAAAAAAAATTAAATAACTTAAAAGGTTATTTATTTTATTTTTCTCCATTGGATGAGAGGCGGTGGTGGGAATCAGTGAATTCTCAAGCCAATCAATGGCTTGAATCTCCTTTATTTGTAATAACACCATTGAGGAATTAGAAGGTTCATTCATTAAATGAACCTCATTAATTCCTTGTTGCATTACTCACCTTTTCCCACACTATTTGTGTGAGGCTCGGGGTGGAGTTATGACATGGCTTCACCAAGAAAGGATCCTCTGGCTAAGTGACATGATGTCTTCCATCGACGAAGGACAAAAGCTTGGGCGACAACGATCCAAGATCAACGAACGCCGATGAACTGACTCTGATAGGGACGGTTCTTCTTCCAATGACTGTGATACCTTTTATGGTTCATGAGGTATGGTTTTTTATTTAATTTAAAAAATTACATCAATTATTTTCCTCATTCATGAATTAGTGGGTGGATGTTGTGGGTGATTTTAATGGGGTTTATTTATTAAAGATGAATTGAATAATCTCCCACTTGTTATAATGCTAATGTGGTGGGAGTGGGACAAATGAACATGGCCTGATCCCTCCTCCTCTTCATTCATGTTTCATTCTTCGAGGGAAAAATTTATTTAACATGTCAGAATCTGGAATCCCGGATCCTCGCAGCGACAGCGGTATCCCGAGGAGCCCGTAGACACAAACGGAAGTGAAAATGAAGTTTCAGAGCATCGTCGGAGCCCCGCGGAAGAAGCGTCAGTGTGGCATCGGTGTGGAATCATCGGTGACCGGTGTAGGTGGATAAGGGAAGTTGCCGACAACTGCCAGTCGTGGTGGAAGAGCGAGGCCGCTCGGTGCTGCGGTGGTCAGACAGGTGGCCGGCAGCGACCGACCATGGAGGTAGAGGCGGCGCGCCATCGCGCGCCATGCTGAACTGAAGAAGCTTCAAAGTTGTGGTGAGATAGTGGGGGACACGCCTCTTATGGGTCCCATGGGTGACGAGGCAATGCCACCTAGTGCCACCAATAAAGGTGATGAACAACTCATTTGAGCCGTTCGGGTGCGACAGACCAAGTGACCTCGCGCGGGTCGTGTCAACCAGTTGGTTGGACCGCTCGGTGGGCTGCGCCCAACTAGCAGGCTGGTCTGGTCTTCGGCCCAGCCCAACCAGGCCGAGTCAGACCTAGACCAGGTAAGGTCGGCCCAGACCGGGTCGGGTTGGGTTAGACCAGACCCGAACCCCTCTTAGGCCCTGAAACTCTTAAGTGGTCGTATCTTGCACACCAGATGTCTGTTTGATGAAATGTTTGTGGGGCTGGGATCTTTAGAGAGAGAAGGTACATTTTAGATTCTCCAATAGTTTTTTGGTAAAATTTATATTATGGTTGGGTTGTATTGACTCTGAATCCAACCAGGCCCTCGGACACTAAAATTTCAATAACTTATAGACCGAGTGTCTGGTTGACTCGCTGTCTGTTGTGTTGGGACCCTTACGATGTGACAGATCATTGGGTTACTTCGTCATGGGACATAGGGCCAGTTAAATATGACTGATGGTTTGAGAAGTTATTCTCCTAGAATCATATGTACTATGAGCAGAAATATAGTGACTAGTAGTGAGGCGGAGGTTGGAGACAGATCATCCAGATGATATTACCGAGTGATCATGTGTGTGTCAATGACATATTGATTTTTTTGTTCAGATCCTATGTGGGTCAGTGCTTAGTGATCCAGTCTTGGTCTGTGCATACCGATCCTGTGTGGGTCAGATCCTATGCGGGTCAACACTCAGCGATCCTTTGTGGGTCAGCGCAAACCAATCTTGTGTGGGTCAGATCCGGTGTGGGTCTTGTGTGGGTTAGTACCTATAAATCCAATGTGGGTCAGACTCTATATAGTCATCTGTAGTGTCTCTTGATAGAATACGATAATCTAGATTCTCGACTAATCATCTGTACATTTGTGCTTTACTTATACCTAGTTTGAGTTGTGTCTATTACTTTGTACTTTGTGATTGACATCATGCTTTGTGGTTTTCCTTTGTGGAATTCTGTGAGGCCTTCGGGGGTCTTGGGGTCCCCAGTGGGAATTTTTATACTCAACCCTACACATGATTCTCCCATAAATTGTTGTATCTTGTGTAGATGACTAGAAACTTGGATGAGACTTGAGGGAGCCAGGACCAGGGAGTACACAGAGTAGATTGGCTGAAATGGAGAGTAGTGGAGACGAGTTGTACCTACCATTCAGGTAGGATTATCGGTGTACTATTCCAGTAGTTTTATTTCTATTTTTCACTTCTATTTTTACCTTTCAATTGGGATTGTATTCCAGAACCTTTACTTTCAGTACACACCTTTACTACAGCTGTTTTACTTCATGGTTTCATCTTGTTGTGTTCTTGGATTGTGTGCTTGTATAGGTTTAAGGTCAATGACTTACAATTTTAGGGATATGCCTTTCCGGTGCTAGTCATCAACCTCTAGCCTATATAAGGTGGGCTTGGGGTAGACATAGCATGGGCTCCAAGGTATTGGTCACGACAAATTCGTATCAGAGGAGTCAGTTCTACCGAAGAACTAGGACTCTTATCTTTTTAACGGAGCAATAGTGTTAAATGTTTTGAGTATGGTTTTTAGTTCAGGGAGTCCACTGTTAGTGCAGTGGACGATGTATCCATACATAAGGACCCAAAATTCTTATTTCCAACTCAGTGCATGAAAATATTGATTGTGTGTGTTTTGGAAATGTTTTTACATTGATATATTTTGTGTCTGCTCACTAGGTATAACTTATTGACCATGGTAGAACTGTTTTTTTAGGATATCGTCACTTAGACAAACAGGTAGGATTCCCGAGAGAGTATGTGATGAAGGCCCACCGAGTGATGAGGCTTCGGTGGTGGTCCTTCTTAATTTGGTAGCACATTTGGGTGGTGCACCAACAACACCACCACCCGTTGGGAAACAGATGCCACAAGCCCCACCAGCAGATTGTGCATGCCGACTGAGCATGTTGCACGAGTTCTAGATATATAGGCCTTTGATGTTTTGAGGAGAGACAAATCCCCAAGTAGATGATGGATGTCTGGAGGATATGGATAAAGTTTTTCAATTGTTTGAGACACTAGAATAGTATATGGTTATCCTTCCTGTTATCCGTTTCCAAGGGACAACATGGGAGATGGTGGACCCTGACGCTCCAGTCACACGATGTGGTGACCCTCACTTGGATAGACTTTGAGAGACTCTTCAGGGAAGTTCTTGTTCCAGTGACACTATTCTCAGTGCGTATCCATGAGTTGATGCACTTAAAGTGGGGAAGCATATTAGTGGCCAAGTACTCGGCGAGATTCACTGACGTCTCACGCTAATCCACTGATATGGTACGAGACCCATTCCTTAGGTCCCAAACCTTTTTGAAGGGTCTCTGGTGAGAGATCAAAGCATCGACGATATCGATAAATATCTCGACATAGTATAGAATAATCAAGTGAGCATTGTTGGTGGAGAGCTTCATAGCTGAGAAGACACTGACGGTGAGAGCGACCACCAGAAGATAGGTAGAAAAGTCACCTATAGAAGGCAGTAGAAAGATGACACAGAGGTATATGTGGGACAGACCCACCGGGGGATGACCCCAAGATACAGGGTAGGAGGTTCGAAGCTTTCATGGTATAGAAGGTCAGCTGGGAGGCAGACTGTGCTTCATTTGCAGTAGGCAAGGCCACATGGCTCGCGACTACCTGAACCGTCATACCGATGATCCATAGATGGTCGAGGGACCACTGAGGTAAAGATAGAGATTCGAGTGAGGAGGTCTATAGGGAAGCAGATGAGGAAAGGGAGCAGGTCGTGTTGCAGGCAGTTGGCGACGATTTGAGGTTCTACCACCACCACCACCAGGAGGGACACCCTGACCACATGGAAGAGGTGGACATAGGCAAGCACAGCTTCAGGAAGTAGAGGCCTATGACCGCAGCACTCTGTAGATGATTATAGGTATGATATGTGTGTATTCCACCCTATCTATAGTACTTATAGACACATGTTCTAGTTACTCTTTCAATGCCAATACACTCGTTCGATGCTCAGAGATTCCGATGGAGTCATTCTCTTGATCATTGCAATTAGAGACTCCTATGGGAGAATATTCGACGATTACACACTAGTGCAGATAGTGTGAGCTCACTCTAGGAGGTGAGAGCTCCGGCTAGGATTTCCTTGTAGCAGTGTTGAGGCCTTAGGATTTCATCTTGGGTATGGACTAGCTATCCAAAGTCCATGCTCATATCAACTGTTTTTTGCACAATGTGTGGTGTGTCGTCAAGGATGGGATCAGGTTCACCTTCATATGTGAGAAGGAAAACTTTTCATAATAGGATGGACTATCTCAGGGGAGGGTGCAGCCGATTACTCATTATTTGGCTAGCCTCACCCTCCGATCAGTTGACTTGAGGATTCTGAGTTATCCTATAGTGCTGGACCAGTAGGCTGATGTTTTTCCTGATGATGTTTCGGGAATACCTCCTCACAGAGTGGTGGAATTTCACATCAACCTATAACCCGATACAACACCAATATATACACTAGCTTATCGGATGTCTCTCATGGAGCTTCTTCAGCTGAGGGTACAATTGGAGAAATTTCAATGAAAGGGGTTTGTAAGGCCCTGTGTTTCCCCCTAGGCAACCCCGATTTTGTTCGCCCAGAAGGTAGATGGGAGATTGTGGATTTGTGTGGACTATTGGTTCCTGAACTAGGTGACCGTGAAGAAAAAGTATACACTCTTGAGTATTGATGATATTTGGGACTAGATGAAGGGAGGTCAATGGTTTTCTAAGATAAATCTCAGATCAGGCTATCATCATCTTAGGGTACGATATGGGGACGTACCGAAGACAGTATATAGATGTCAGTATGTCCATTACAAGTTCTTGGTGATACCTTTCAGCATGACCAATGCTATAGAAGTGTTCATGGGGCTCATGAACAGGATCATCCATCCATACCTTGGTCATTTCTTGGTGGCCTTCATTGAAGACATGTTGATATACTCAGCGTCGAAGGAGGAGCACGCCACACACCTACAGATAGTTCTTGATACACTCCGAGAGCACTAGTATTATGGAAAGCTCTCGAAGTGCCAGTTCTTGATACAGTAAGTCCACTTCCTGAGGCATGTTATCTCAGAGGCTAGAGTCGTAGTGGATCCGACAAAGATAGAGGTAGTGATTTCTTGGGAACCACCCATGAGTGTGACCAAAGTGCAGAGTTTCCTGGGATTGGCTAGGTACTACCATAGATTTGTACCATACTTCTCCAGGGTAGATGAACCCTTGTCAGCCTTGAAGAAGAACGAGCATCCTTTCTTGTGGATGGAGAAGTGAAAGTAGAGTTTCTTAGATCTATGGAAGAGACAAACAAGTTCTCTCATCTTGAGGCTACTAGAAAACGGTGTCGGTTACATAGTTTACTACGACACATTAGGGGCCGGGATAGGTTGTGTCCTGATGCAGGAGTGAGGAGTGATTGTTTATGGCTCACGGTAGTTGATACATCATGAGAAGAACTACGCTACCCATGACCTAGAGTTAGCAGTAGTGGTCTTTTCACTGAATATGTGGAGACACTACTTGATGGGTGAATGATTAATTTTTTACTCTGATCACAAGAGTCTCAGGTATATCTTCTCAAAAAATGAATTGAACCTGAGATGGCGATGATGCCTTGAGTTCCTCTAGGACATTCTATTTGAGATAGTCTACACTCCGGGGAAGGTAAATGTAGTAGCTTACACACTTAGTAGAAGGCATAGTCTACAGCTGCTGAGTGAGGCGACAGAGCAATTAGTCGCATTGTAGATATTCTTTATGGATAGAGATGGACCAGCCTACCTCTAGAATATGACTGTCACTCCCCAACCTCTACAGCGTGTCAGGGAGGCACAACTTGAATATGTTGAATATGAGTCACGACGTGCTCAGATATCATCAGGATAGGCTTCTGATGGACTTTTTGAAGGTGGGGAGCATGTCATCCTCTTTAGAAGATGCACTAAGGTACTAGTGACACTTCGAGAGGAGGTGTTGAGAGAGTTTCACACATCCCCTTTGGCAGTGAATCCATGAGTAGAGAAGATGTACGAGGACCTCCGGCATCAGTATTGGTGGCCAGGGATAAAGAAAGAAGTGTCATAGTTTGTATCCTGATGCCTCACTTGTTAGCAAGTGAATGCAAAGAATAGGCACCAACAGGCTTAGCTCAGCCACTTGAGGTACTAGAGTGGAAGTGGGATGATATCTCCGTAGACTTCATAACATGGATACCATGTACATCATGGGTACACGATTCCATCTAGGTGATTGTTGAATGAATCACCATGTCATCCCACTTCCTACCAATCCTAGAGCAGGGATCAGTAGAGGGCTTGGGATGCCTCTACATTCATGAGATTGTGTGACTTCACAGAGTGCCATCGACAATCATCTCAGATCACGATGGATGTTTTACATCCTACTTGTGGAAGGGATTGCAAGGGGAGTTGAAAACTCAGATATGCTTGAGAAATACCTTTCACCCTCAGACAGATGGTCAGATAGAGAAGACCATACAGACACTTGAGTACATGCTTCATACTTGTGTCCTCGATTTTGGATACTGTTGGGAGGACCACCTGCCACCGGTAGAGTTTTTATACAACAAAAATTACCACTCCACCATCGGCATGACACCGTTTGAGGCGTTTTACGGGCAACCATAAAGACAAACTATTTGCTGGATATACCTTGGGGAGTCAAAACTTATGGGTCCAGAGTTGGTACAAGCTATCACAGAGAAGGTGCAGGTCATCCAGGAGCAGATGAAGACTGCACAGAGCAGAAAAAAATTATTATGCCAATAGGAGACGAATACCCTTGTATTTTGATGAGGGATACCATGTTATCTTATGGGTCTCACCGCGATGATGATTACAGAGGTTTGGATGGGGTGACAAGCAATCTTCGAGGTTCTTCAGACCCTTCTAGATACTTAAGTGATTAGGTGAGGTGGCATGTCATATAGCTCTTCCCCCACAGATGCACCTGGTGCATAATGTTTTCCACGTGTCGCAGCTCAGGAGATACTTTCATTATCCATCACACATTATCGACAGGGGTGAGATGGACATCGGTGATGGGGTGACGTTTGCGGAGTTCCCGGTGGTGATAGAGGATCGACAAGAGTAGGTCATTCAGGGGAAGTCAATACCTCTGGTATGATTTTTTGTAGCACATGAACCTCCAGGAGAGCACATTGGAGAAGGAGGCTCAGATGCGTGCTTAGTACCCCCATTTGTTCCCCTAGTTTTGTTGTAGATTTTAGGGATGAAAAAACCTAAGGTGGAAAGAATATAATGGCCCAAAAATTCCATGTAATTTTTTGTAAGTAATTTGGGATTATTATGAGTCGACGAAAATTAACAGCGCGTGATTCTAAGGCCCAGTGTGCCCGGAATGAATTTTTGACCTTTTTTTTAAAAGTATGTTCATTAAATGCGTGGACGGAATTTTATATCTCTTGAACCGGTGCTCAGATTAAAAATAAGAGGGAACCATTGAGTCTGAGGCATCGGGATCCACATAAGGGAATCTTCACTTCAACTATATTAGGTTAGGAGAAAAAGTTAAATTTCAGACTTTATAGGAAAATAAAAAAAACTTAACAATTTATTTTTTTCTTTTCCTATAGTAGATTAGAGGTGGTGGTGGGGATTGGTGACTTTTCCAGACGATTAATGGATTGACTCTCCTTTATTTTTAATTGCACCATTGTAGAATAAGGAGGTTCATTCATTAAATGAACCTCATTAATTCCTCTATGTGTTACTCACATTTCCCCCTCTATTTAAGTGAGGCTCATGGTGGATTTCTGACACGACATCACCAATAAAGCAATCTCTAGAAAAGTGACACGATGTCTTCCACCAACATAGGATGGAAGCTTGGGCGGCGACAATCCTGGATCGACGAATGCCAAAGACCTCACTCCAACAGGGACTCCCTTTCCGATAATGATTGTGATTCCTCTGAGTTTTCATGAGGTAGGGGTTGTTATTTAATTTTAGAAATTCCATCTACTCTTCCTCATTCTCGAATTTTCATGTGGATGTTATTGGGGATTTTAATGGGTTTTTTATTAAAGATGGATTGAATAATATTCTTCTTGTTATAATGCTAATGCGGAGGGCGCGGTCCATATGAACGAGGCCTGAACCCTTCGCCACATCGTTCTTATGTAATTATTTAGTGCAAAATTTCCTCAACTCATTAGAATATAGAATCTGGCAACCTCCCAGTTACGGCAGTATCTCGGGAATCCTTTAGATACGAACAAAAGAGAAAACAGAGCTCCAGAGAATCGTCAGAGCCCCATAGAAGAAGCACCGACATGGCACCGGTGTGGATGCATCGGCGACTAGTGTCGGGAGATGAGGGCGGCAGCTAGAATCTACCGACCGCAGTGGAAGAGCGGTTCCACTGTGGTCGGATAGGTTGACGAAGGTGTCCGACTATGGAGGTGGAGGTAGCGCGTCATCGCGCGCCGCACTGAAGGGCCGAGACTTCAACACTGTGGTGAGATGGTGATGGACCCACCTTCTATTAGTCCTGTGGGTGATGAGGATAAACCACCAATAAAGGAGTATAACAGCTCCTTTGAGCCATTTGGGTGTGGTAGACCGCACAACCCCGCACAGGTCGCACTAGCCAGTGGGATGGACCGCCCGACGGGCCGCGCCCCACTGGCAGGCTGGGCCAGTTTGCAGCCCAGCGGGGTGAACCCCGCCGGTGGGTCGGGCAGGTTCGCGGCATAGCAGGACGAGCCCACTGAGGCCCATCCCAACTGGGCCAAGTCGGGTCGACCAGAACTGAGTCGGGCCGTACCCAGACCCCTCTCGGGCCCAGAAACACTTAAGTGACTATATCTAGTGAACTGTACGTTTGTTTAAGGAACCGTCTGCTGACCTTGAATCCCTGTAGTGAGACGGTCCATTTGAGATACTCCATGATATTTTTTGAAAAAGATAAAGTATGGCTGGGTTGGATCGACTCTGAATCCAACCGGACCCTTAGCACTAAAATTCCAATAACTTACAGACTGGGAATCTGGTTGACGCACCGTCTGTTGCGTTGGGACCATGATTATGTGACAGATCATTAGGTAACTTCTTCATGGGAATTCATGCAAGTTTAAATATGACATATGGATTGAAGAGTGGTTCTACCAGAATCAAGCATACTATGAGTGAGAATCCAATGGCTGGCAGGGAGGCGGAGGTTAGAGATAGATCATACAGAGGTTAGTACCAAGTGATCCTGTGTGGGTCAGTGAAACACTGATCTTCTGTGGGTGAGATCATCTGTGGTTCAGTTCTCAACGATCCTATCTAGGTCAGTGCATAACGATTCTATGTGGGTCAGATCCTGTGTGGGTCAGTGCTCAATGATTCGGTGTGGGTCAGCGAATACTGATCCAGTGTGGGTCAGATCCTGTGTGGGTCTTGAAGGGGTTAGTAACTATCAATCATATGTGGGTCATACTCTGTATAGTCAGTAGTAGTGTCTCTCAATAGAATACGTTGATTTATCTTCTTTACTAATAATATATACTTATTTGTTTACTTATATTTGGTTTGAGATGTGTCTATTTCTTTGTGCTTTGTGGTTGAGATCATACTTTGTGGTTTTCCTTCCTGGAATTTAGTGAGACCTTCAGGGGTCTCAGGGTCCCTACATGGTATTGTTATACTCACCCCTACACGAGCTTTTCCTAAACCTTATTTTTTTTCTTATTTAGACGATGAGAACCTTGGATGAGACTTGAGGGAGCCAGGACCCAGTAGTACACAGAGGATATTGGCTGATGTGGAGAGTAGTGGGCACGAGTTGTACCTACCCTTCAGGTAGGATTCTTAGTAGACGATTCCAGGAGCTATTTTATATTTTTCAGTTGTAGTTGTAACTTTTAGTTGGGCTTGTATTCCATACACATTACGTTCAGTATACCAAATTACAACTACAATTTTACAAAGTGTTTGCATCTTGTTGTGTTCTGGGATTGGGTGTTTTTTCAGGTTTAGAGGCAATGCCTTCCCGTTTTAGGGATACACCAATCTAGTGCTAGTCGCCAAACCCTAGCCTATGGAAGGCGGGCTTAGGGTAGTCACGGCACGGGCCCTAGGGTATCGGTCATGAAACAAGTCTTAAATTCCAAAATCATTCATAACATATATAATAACTGATTAAATTCATAAATAGTGTTACTCTTCATCATGTATCAGTTTTGAGTATAGGCTGTGGAATTATCAATATTTCCCTAGTTAATCTAATAATATTAAAAATAAATTTTTTATGTAAAAATGATATATATATTAGTAAAAAAGAATATCTATTGCACAAGAATATATATATTTAATATAAATGTAATTTACAATGGAAAATGTTCACAAGAAAGTGATTGTTTCAAGATAATGTGAACAATCACAAAACAAAGTGATATTGCACAATTACTTTTACAACATGGTAATTTTCAAATAAAATATCCTGGGATAAAATAATTAAAATTGAAACATAAACTACTGAAACGTATGAATTAATAATGGTATTAACTTTCAATGGGGTAGTATATACACCACATAAAATTTAATTGGTGCATAATAACTAATAAATCTCAATGGAATGTAAATTGATATGAAATCCCTTACCTAACACTTCATTTTGGATAAAAGTGATTTAACATAAATTAGAGTGGTTATAAACATGTTATTATCTTATACCAGAAAAATATTCATACTTATAATATCATACATGATCATTTAATTACATATTCATAGTTGTTTGTTAATAAAATTTTATTATTTTCATTATTTCGTTTGTTTATTGGATTGTTTTCTCATGATTGTTTTTTTCATGAAATTTATAGTTAACTTGAATATAATATAAATCCATAATATAAAGAAGGATTTTAATTTTTTAAATACCATATTTACTCTATATATAAATCATTATAACTATTTATGGATATTTTATATGGAAAATAATTCACATAGCTTCATTGAGATGGTAGGTCGTACGTACGCACGAGAAACAATATCATTACATTAATGATTCTAAGGGTTAGGAATTGGGTGATATATTAAATTTTATTAATCAATTGTATGTCATATATATCACATATATTTATAAATTATATCCTTATTAAATTCCAAGAAAACTATTAGTGAAAAAAATCACATTGTTTTGTGAGGCTGTTGTCCGCCGTACACACAAGAAACATTATCATATTTAAAATTGATTGAAACATAAACTTTTTTGATATTAAAATAAATTATATATAATTATATCATAAATTTCATATAAATATGTTAAATATATTAGTATATATAACTGTGAGAGGTGGTAATGGAAAAATGAATGACATCGGTCCATGAGGCGGTACTCCAACATACACACGAATGATGATTTTCTAACTCATTTGATTGAAGTGGAGATAGATAATTATTATTCCATTAACATAATAACATATACTTATATTTTATTTAATAGTCTCATTATATTTTAAGTCCTAATACATAATTTATGGTATAAAAAGAAGATAGAAAATGAAAGATCTTTGTTAGGATAATTACCTTATCTAAGTGAAACATTCCTTTGATATCCCTTAAAGGGCCCTATGGATGGTCTTTTGGGGGGAAAAAGATATATAATGTAACATAGAATTTTAAGGTGATAATTGAGAATGTTTTGGTTGAAACAAAGGGCTTGGTAGTTGTGAATATGTTAATGGAATGAGTTCAATTTTTTAAGTGGAAAAAGGTAACCCTCTTTGATATTACATGGAAATTTTGCAAAATAATCTAACATGTTAATTTCATTCACATGAAAAAAGGTTCCAAATGGCCATATATTCAAAATTTTGAAGTATAAGGTGTAAATATGTCTATAAAATAATATTTTAAAAAGGTTTTAGATCATTTTACCCCTTATTATTTTTCTTTAACCCCTTGGTAAACCCTTTTTACCTTAACCATTATAAATAATTAGTAATCTTATCTCTACTCGTTTTGATTAAAAATTGAGTTGAACTAATTGGAAATTATAGATTAGTTTTATTAAAAATATGGAATCCATTTATCCAAATTCAATTCACATAAGTGGAAAATTTTAATTTAAAATCAATCCTCGAGATGTGATGGGAAGCGAGTTTTCGAAGAGAAATTGGTCAAAGGATTACAATGTTTTTATATCAAAATTCAATACAAAAATGATTCCAATAATTTAAATTAGATTGTTAGATATATAATTGTACTATTATTACATTAAAACCAATTGAAAATATGATTTAATTTTATTAAATAATTTAATGAAAATGTTGTTTTCAATTAAAATTCAGTATTTTCACTGTTCACTGAAAGATGAATCATTTGAGAAAAATATCAAAAACTCAACCTAATATAATTTTTATATTCCAATTTAAAAAATGAAGATATTTTTATCTAATAAATTTTCAAAAAGTTTTAAAAATTAATTATAAATTATGTTCGCAAAGTGGGACTGATTTTCCTTTTAGAAAAAATACAGTTGTTTAGAAAACATTAATTTTTATATTAAATAATTTGTATTTTATTTATAATAAATAGATAAATATAATTATAATAATTTAGTTATTCCTATTAATAACCACCAATTTAATTTATGGGTTTTTAGATTATATTAAGAAATAATATTTTAATAATATTTCACATTTCCTTTATAGTCGATGTTGTAGGTCATGCAAGGTAAACTAAATGTTGTGTGGACTAGAAGATAAAATAGGTGTTTCATGTAAAGAAAGATATTGAAGAGATTGAATTTATTTTAAAATAAATATATCATAATTCCTTGTGGTGTAATATTTTCATCTAATCATTGTCTTTTTTGTAACATATGTTATCCAATATAATGTTCTTATTTTAAAATAATGGGGCGTAACATTATCCCCACAATAAATAAATTATGTTTTCTCAATTAAAATATGATATTAGTAGTCAAGTGTTTTATTTTTGAAAATATCCTATTTTAAATCACACATTGTGATAAGGGTTGACAAATAATAATAATAATAATTTAGAAAGGGAAGTATAATGTTTATATAGAATAACAGGTATCTAGGTGTCTACGTAAGAGAAAACTAGTGGAAAGTGATGATATAGAAAAAGGGGAAAAGAATAACTAATTGTGTAGAGTTATTAAGGAAACTGGTCAAAATAAATTGAATTTTCAATCAAAAGTTAAGGGCCTAAAAACCATAAATATATGATAATCTAAAAACCATCTAGTTCATCATATATGAATGTAATAGGATAAAATTATTATTTCATGGTCATTTTTCTAATATTGTGGAATTAATTTACTATATAATAATATAATTAAGTATGATTACTTGAGTTAATTTCATTAAATAATCAAAATATAAATCTTTGGTTTTTCCTTAAAAAATTTCCAATTCATCCCTTACTCTAATAAATAAATATCAAAAAAATTTATTGACACCATAAATGATTGTGTTAACCTCTTTGTCAATGAATCATTAATCAGTTCCAAGTTGGTCAATAATATCCAATCCATATCAATCATATCTTTACACCATCATCATTAACTCAAAATCAATAATATGTTATGTATTATATTTCCCGTTATCATTTTTTGTAAGAAGATCAATGTTCCAACAAATCACTTTAATTTTTACCAGTCAACACATGCCATTAAATCCATTATGGTATATTATTGAAGTACAATAATTATCAATTTCATGATTATTATAATGATAATATCATCAATAGAATATTTTTACAACATATCTATTAGATAAAAATACACAAGCACATTAATCATTCCACTTCAGTTGTATAAAATCCATAAGGTTAACCTTAATCCCTAATCTTGTTCTAAGGTATATTACTTTGATGATTGGGGAATTGATTTTAATAGTAACCCATATCCTTATAGTTGAACCACCAAAAATAATTTTTTTCTTTATTCCCCTTTAATTAATTAACATGAGGTCCCTTTTGTCCAAACATATAACATACTATTATTCCCTTAAATAAGTTACAAAGGTTATTCTTTCAACAGTTCTCAAATGATTGAAATTTATTTATATTTTTCTTCTTCTTAGATTTATTCCCTTTTTATTGTGTTCAGATGAACTCTTCATATCTTGTATTTATTTGAATATGTAAGATATAGATAATTCATTCCAAATTTTAATGGAACATAAACCTATTTCATCATATGATGAAATTTTTTAGGAGAGAACACCATTTGGAGGCTTGGATAAATCCCCTCACAGATGCGTCCAATCATTCACTTTATGCTACTAATGTAATTAGTAGCATACATGGTTAACCTTTTAAAGGTGGGATCATACTCAACATGACTATATTCTTAATTTTGATTTAATCTATGTAATTTTATATTTATTTCAATATGTGTCGCACAAGGTAAATATTTATCGAAGAAATTATCCTTAAAATACTTCTATTCCATGAGTATTATTTCCTCTTCCTTCCAAGTGTTCTGGATCAATGACCACCAATGATCAACATCACCTTTTAGATAGTAAACTAAAATTATAACATTTTCCTTTTCATTGAATCCCAATTCCATAAATATATTCTCCATAGGCTTATTTTTATGTGGTATAAAGTGATACAATATAGTATAATCTCACTCGGGAATAAGTTTATCCATAAGATAAAGTTTATTTTTCATAACCAGATTAAACTACCTTAATATCACCATAATTATCTATTTTCCAATACCATCATTATTGGTTTACTTTTTAGTGTAATCTATACATTGTCCATGACTATTGATACCATTATTCCTCCCAGAAACTATTTCAAAATAATAGAATATACTTGATTAACAAATACAATTATGAACATTAAATCATAATGTATAATTCCAAATATGGTGTAACACTTATAATAAATAATTTTTTTTATATTTTTAAAATCATAATCATAAAATTGGTTTCTTTAGGGATATCTATATTTTTAAAGAATTCATAATGGCCTGTATAGATAATGTGAATTATCAAAAGCATATCCACCTGGAGTGTTAAACCAGGTTTTCGGTATGACCCATTGTCATGCACTAGGTGACGATTGGATCAATCCCAGTTCAACCTTTTAAATGTTATTACCATTAGGTACATCTATTCTAGAAACACATCCAATTTTAGTATCTAGAGAGAGGTTTATTATAATGAAACACCACATAATATATACCTTACCAAAACATTAGGAAGTTATTCTATACTTATCCGAAAATTCTATCAAATGGTTATGATCCCTAATCAATGTATTCCTAATGTTTTTTCCCATATATTCTACTAAAATTCCTCTGATACGAACTTTAACGACCATGACTCCAGTCTCATGGAGATAATGTTTTTATTACATTGGCATAACATTCAAGAAATTTCATCCCAAAGGATGGCATGGTTTATTAGTGTTGTTAAGCCACATGAAAACATTGTTCCTATATAAAATTTTAGATAAAAAATTATAACATAATTTTTTTTTGAGAATATCATTATTCCCTCTAGTATTTACTTGTCTATCAATCACAATACAATTCATGGTTTCCAGAGAAAGGAAACAAAATAAAGGTGATCTCAAATGCTCAATAAGGGTTAAGTACAATAGAAAATATTATGATTTAATAAGAATATTCAACATGGAAAGGTAAATAACCAAGAACACATTCCATTTAAATAACATTAATATCATGATAAGAAGAGGAATAATCAACTTGGAAAGGTAAACAACTAAGAACAATTTCTATTAAATCAATAAGATGAGAATAAAATAAATCTATATATAATATCATAGGTAAGATATAATGGATTATAGTAACATAATTCTTAATTAAGGAAATGCTTAATTATGGGACATTATGTTTCCCAAGAAAATGATACCTTTACCTTCAAGACCTTTCACAAGATGCTCTAAAACATACTAGGTGAAAAGCCATATGTTTTGGCCAATTGATTCGTCTCACAAGACTTTTGATGCATCCAGGGAATTTATATAAATAGACCCAAATGCATATATTTCATATAAAAATCATTCCTAGAATATGACATAATCTATTTAATTCATATAAAACGTGTCTTCTCATCATGTATCCTTATTGGGTAAAGGCTATAGATTTATCAATAATTCTCCAGTTAATCAAATAAAATTCAATGTAAACATTGTGTGTAAAAATGGTATACAGTTTAATAAATGACAATATCCATAACACAATAATTTTTATATTTAAGTGAAATGTAATTTATAATGAAATATTATAATAATGAAGTGTTTGTTTCAAGATAAAGTTAACAATAACAAAAGTAATATAGAATACACAATAAAATTTACCACTTGGTAATGTTCATGAAAAATCCCCTTAAATGAAATGATTCAAATTGAATCTTAAAATACCATGAATTATGAATTAATAATGATATTACATTTCAAAAGAGAATTATATATACTATATAAGAGTAAATTTGTTCATAATAACAATTAAAACTCAATAAAGTTTAAATTGAGATGATACCCCTTATCTCATACTTCATTTTGGATGAATATTATTTATTCTCATGTATAGTGTGCTTAACCATTTTATTAACTTGTAAAATAACTATATTAAAACTTATAATATAATACATAATTATTTTATTATATATTACCATCCTTTTGTTAATAATATTTCATTATTTTCTTTATTTTGGTTGTTAATTGCCTTGTTTTCTCACACATGTTTTGTCATGAAGGTTGTGGTTAGCATGGATAGTATATATATATATATATATATATATATCCATAATATTCATAATTATTTTAATGTTTATAATATCATTTTTACTCACCATATAAATTATTATAACTATTTATAAATGATGGATATGTAAAATTATTCACATCACTTTGTGGAGATGGTAGGTTGTATATACACATAAGAAACGATATCCATCCCTTAAAGAGTAAAAGCATTGGGAAGTGGGTGATATATTAAATTTATATAATTAATATTATATCACATATATCACATGTATTCATTAACTTTAAAATTATTATATTCCATGAAAACTGTAAGTGAAAATGAATCACATCACTTTGTGAAGTTGTAGTCCACCATACACACGAGTGACATTATTGACTTTTAATTTAGATAGAATATAAAAAGGTATATGTTATATTAAAATTATATAATTATAATTATATCATAAATATTATATACATATTTTAAATAAACAATTTATCCAACTGTTAGAGGTGGGATGGAAAAAACGAATGATATTGGTTTGTGAGGCGGTAGTCTGTTGTACACCCGAATAATGATTTCACAACCCATTTAATAGAAGTGTAGATGGATAATTAATCATAAATAAACATAATAACATATAATTATATGTTATAAACTAGTTTTATTATATGGGAAGTGTAAATACATAATTTAATATTGAAAAAGAAGAAATAAAATTAAATAGATTTGTAAATATAATTACCTTCTCTAAGTGAATCATTCCTTAGATATCTTCTTAAGGAATCTAGGGATGCTCTATTGGGAGGGAAAAAATTCTATAGGATATTTTTTTGAGAGAATTGGAAAGTGTTTTTATACAAAGGTCTTTGATGTTGTGAATAAGTGGGAGGGGAGTGCCATTTTATATGTTGGGAAAGGGAGCCCATTGTAAATTACATTGAAAATTTCCAAAAGAATCCAAAATTTTAAATTCATTTACATGAACAATGATTCAAAATGGCCATATATTATAAATTTTTATATATAAAGTGGAAATATTTCTATAAAATAATATTCTAACAATTTTTTAGTACAGTTTAACCCCTATCCTATTTGTTTAACCACATGGTAAACCCATTTTTACCTTAACTATGGTAATAAATTTTTACTATTTTCACTATTCATTTGTGTCATAAATCAATTTTAAATTATTATACATTATAAATTATTCATATTCCAAATATGGAATCCATTTTTCCAAATTCAATTCATATAATGGATTATTTTTAATTTAAAATTAACCATGAAGACGTGATGAGAAAGCATGTTTTCAAAAAGAAAATGTTCTAATGTTTACAATGTTTTTATATCCAAATTAAAAATTAAAATGATTACAGTGATCTAAATTATATTAATAGATATATTATTAAAAAAAATTTACTTTAAAATAAATTAAAAACATAATTTAACTTTATTAATAATTTAAATGAAAAGGATGTCGTCAATTAAAATTGAGTATTTTCCCCAATTCATTAAAAATATAAACATTTCAAAAAAATTTCAAAAATTAACCCTAAGATTATTTTGATATTATAATTTTAGAAATGAAGATAATTTTATCAAATATGTTTTCTAAAAGTGTAAAAATTAGTTTTAAATTAACTGTGCTATGAGTGACTCATTCGCCTTTTTGAAAAATACTATTTTTCAGAAAATGTTTCTTTTTATTTTAAATGGTAATTATTGTATTTATAGTAAAAAAGATAACTATATTTTTGACAATTTAGTTATTAATATTTATAATCATCAATTTAATGGATATCTTATATATATTATTTTAAATAATTATAATTTAATATTATTTCAAATTTTGTTAGACTCGGTGTTGCGTGTAACACAAGCTAAACTAAGTGTTGCGTGTAACGCAAGATTAAAAAAGTTTTATGTGTTATGAAAAATCTTGAATATATTGAATTTATTTTGAAAAATATTTTGTAAATCCTTTGGATTTTATATTTTCTTATAATCTTGGTGTTTCATGTTGCATACGCTATTGAATACGATGTTGTTATTTCAAAATCTCTAGTTGTTACGAAAAATGTAAAACTGTATAAAAATATTCATTAAATTCACTAAGTGTCAGTGGTAAATATAAAATACCTTATATATATATTTATTTATTTATTATAAATAGTAATTTTACAAGAAATGTTTTTAACTAAAAACATATTCTATTCCCAAAAAAAATATTATTTTCAACGTTTATACTAAATCATGAGAATTTAATTCATCTTAATCATGCCAAAACACCAAATAAATATTTAAACCCAAAATGAAATTATATTTATAAAAATTTAAAAAAGGATGAAATTTAAATCAAAATCATTATAATATTATACATAAAAAATTTTATCAAGTATTTTTAATGAAAAAAAATGATATAATGAATAAACCAATATTTTTTTGTAATGAACATATTTAAATATAATAAATTATATTTTTAGAGGCAGTATAATGCTGGTTATTTTGAGACAAAAACCATTGAAAAGTAAATAATATATTAAAAAATATTTCTCATGTTTATGTTACTGATTAATAAATAAAAATGGAGTCCCAAATTAAACTTTAATCAGTTCTATTATGTCTATAATATGGTTATTTACCTAAGTGATTTATAAAAATTATTTTTTGGATTTGGGGCTAGAACTGAATTTTTTTGGATTTTAATTGAAATGTCTGATAGTAGGCACCCATAACCTAGCCGTTTCCACGTATAATGTTTTAAAATATTGGTTTAGCTGTATATTTTCAACTATAACAACCTAGATGTAGATTCATTCCCTTATTCTATAATTAACAATATGCTCTTCATGTTTTTCACATTATTTGCAGTTCTAGTTAGAATGATACATATAAAGGAAGAAGCATTGAAGTTGTGGTGATTATCTAAAATGGTGGGAAAATTATCTTTTTTGTTTTCCTTATTCTTCACATTTTCTAATTCATTCCTTCAGGAATAAAATTTTTCCATAGTAAATTAGAAAAAGATTAAAAATATATAAATTGTTCAAATATTTGACGGAATGATATTATATTTTCTCTAATGTACATTATCTTTTTTTTTGTTACATGAAAAAAATATTAATTTTATAATTAAAGAATTTTATGTTTATCATTTATGATTATTCAGTGAATAAATTTTTTATATGGATTTAATATAGAATTAATCTATGATTGGAACCCCATTTGAAAATTACTTTAGATAAAGTGAAATAAAATATATTTATTTTAGGGATTTTTTTTATTTTTAGTAAATGAATATCGTTACATAGAATTACCATGAGATACTCCTCATCAATTTTAAAATATTTTATTTTCCCATTTATCCCCATTTTGCTTCATCAAATATGAATGCACACCCATTTTTGGAGGTCAATATTTCCACCTACCACCATTCTTTGATTTCTTCTTCTCATTATTCTCACTTAAGTCCAACAATAGATCCATGATAAATCAATAAATAGAGGATAGAGAATGTGTGTTTTATTTCAAAAGTTCTTCCATGATAGGAGAATCACAGGTTGAACATGGGCATGTCATAGATGGAGGATGTTTGCGATGAACGATAGTGTTGACTGGAGACCAAAAAATGCTCTAATTATAGTCTCGTACATTTCATGCATAAATATTAAATCATTTTAGATAAATATTCAATACAAAAAATTATATTCCACGCTTGAACCATAAAGTTTTAGGGTGTTTTGAGGTCATATACCCAATACTTACATTTAATTAATTATCTTAAACATTTCCCTCATAGAACACATCTTACAAATACCCTACCTAATACATCAAATCATATCCTAGTGAAGGAAAAACATAAGAAACTAGGATCCAAGATGCTTAGTATCAGTGAACATAAGAGATATCATTTAGTTGTTATACATGAGTATAAGATAAGAATATGAGAATGAGATCCTAAACATAAATTAAAAATTCAATACCCAATTTTTCATATATCATTAACATGAATGATTCCATAAAAAAATATTATAATAATAAAATATATTCATAAGTTTTTGGAATCATCAATAATTAGTTTTGAGAAATGAGATCAGAAAATAGACATATGAATGTGGAAAAATACATACTCTTATAATATTGTGAACATCTTTAAAAAGAAATATCTTCATTCATTAAGTTATGTACATAAAATCAGACCCTCACATAATATTTTGGACAGAATACCAGGTCCACACATAAACTTATGTACATGAAGTCTATGTCTACACATAAGCTTATAAAAATAAAATCTAGGCCCATTATTAAACTTATGAACACCAAAACTAGTTCCATGCATAAAATCATGAATATTTAATCTGGTTCACACATTATATATTTATATCATGAGTTATTTATATTTACCTAGTTAATTAAAGGAATATAATAGACCCACCCATCAGATATTCATAGTCAGTTAATATGTACACCGTAATATTATGAAAACATTTAAAAATTCATCACAACATAACCCATGGAAAAGAGAATGGGGTTTATAAAACGTCTCATCATCTTAATAATTGACCATCTAGAGAAAGAATAAAGATCAAATCATTAAATAAATTCCCCATTAAAACATTTGTAAAATCAAATGATATCAACTTAGTTGAAAATGCATTTAAAATTTCACATGGAGTATTACTTGAGGAAAATACCAGGTTAATTTTGAAATAACTTATTTAAAATATTAAAATGTCCAAAATTTTATAGAAAAAAATTTTATTTTAAAAGAACCATGGAATCTTGTAAATAAGGATTCAAATAATTTATTATTCCTAATAGTGGTAAATTCAATTCATGATGAATGTGTTAAAATAAATATTCCTTTCAAATTTTAGAAAAAAACTCAAAAAGTACCTTGTATAGAAAATGATAAGAATATTCCTTTAAAAAATTTATATTTTAATTAAAAAAACAGGTAAAATGACTTAAAATCATATTTTAATATTAAAAACATTTTTGAAATAATTTTAATGAAAATATTAACATGGAAGAAAAACATTCCCGACCAAATAAACAACCAATTCTATTTCCATTAAAGACATTCATTCTATATATTGATTAAAAAAAGATAAAAAATAATTAAAACTTTTAATTTATTGAAATAAAAGTAGGATATAAAAATTTATCGGGTTTAATATAGAAAAATTGAATAATCCCCCAAATGGATAACTAAACTTAATAATCTCGAATAATGACGAGATTGTGAAATAATCTCTTTCCACTTTGGTAAATTTTGAATAAAAACATATTAAAAGAGATAATATTATATAGATATAAAAATACAGATAATTTTAATGATAATAATTATAAAATACATTCATGTGTATTATAAACACCACACAAATGAAACGAGTGGTGAATATGACACATGTATCCCAAAAATAATAGTGAGACGGGAAACCCCTATATCAAGTCATACCTTCAATAGTTTTATTTAGAATTTTGTGTATAATAATAGTTAATTTATTATAAATATATTACTGGAAAAAAATTATATATATCAAACCATATATTATTTACTTATAACAATTTATCACCTATTTGTTAACATTTCATTATTAAAATCTATTGTTCCATGTGATAATTGCTTCATTTTTCATTCATGTTTTGGTGCTACAGTTCTAGAACTTCTAATTAGATCATGGTTACATAAAATATAGGATGTTAACCACAATTTAAATATATTATATATTCATTATATATATATATTCATATTCATCCTTAAAAGTTATAGTTTAATTTTTTTACGCCGTTCATGTAGATAGTAGGTCATATGTACTCATTATTTTTATTTCCATTTTTTGAAGGATTGAATGGAAGAAAGATAAATAATACTTTAAATTTGGAGAAAAATAATAATATCTTATATTAAAAAAATATTTCTGAAATGTATCATTATAATCACCCAATTAAATCTGTGATGAAAAATGAATTACACCTCTATATAGAGATGTAAGCCATACAAAATCATGAGCGATGTTTTTTCTTTAGATGGGATAAAAAAATTTCATAATGGTGATTAAATCATAAAAATATTATTTAATTATATTTAATATACATTATTAATTATTATATAATTGATACCTTGTATTTATAAGAGTTATAATATAAATTAACATTAAAGGTACTTAGTAATGAGTTGTACCTATTTCTTCAGAAACCTCTTTAGTCTTACACTTTATGCCCTGAAAGGATAGTCTTTTATAAACACTAGAAGATATAAGACAAGTTAAAGGAATATAGAAATATATTATGGTATTTATTGTATTATATATAGGTCTCAATATGTTGTGGGGAAGATAGGATAAAATATTTCCTTTTAAAAGTTAGTGGAGGGGCACTAAATAAATTATTTAAAGAATTAAATCAAAGTAAAAGTAATTTTTACAATAAAGTGGATCCAAAATAATTTATTTTTAATATAGGAATATTTTAATTAAAAATCATAAAATAAAATAATATTTTGACAATTTTAGAAGATTTTTAAACCTTATCTCTTAGTTTTAACCCCTCTTTACCTCTTTTTACCATTACCAAAATATCCATGTTTTTACTCTTTAAGGGTCAATAATGTTACCATAAATGAAATAATGACCCATAAATGAACCATAGTAGATATTTTAAACCACATATAATTCAATTGGCCAAATATATTATTTTTATTTATTTTAAATAATTTATTAAAATATTGTTTTTGTAATATTTCATTAATGTGATTTTTGACACTATTCAGTTATTTTGACATTAAAGAAATCAGAAAAGAGATATAATTAGATTTTAATACTTTAAAAATATCTAAATATATTATAATTATCTTAAAAAATTATGTATCAAAATAATTCAGCCAAATTATATTAAATTTAATATTTTTAAAATTATTATTTTCTCTATTAATTGATTAAACACCTTATCGGAATTTTGTATAAATTTGAAATAAATTAGTATGATAGAAAATTTAATATATAATTAAAATAATCATTTAAAACCTAACTTATCTTCTTGTTTACTATATGTAAAAAATGAGATAATAAATTAAAGAGAGTTACATTTAATATTTATTCTTCTCCTAAAACAATATAAAGGTCATAATAAAAGAAAAATGGCACGAAGGAACCCCAAATGAAAATATAAAACGTAATAGGGACCTAGTAAACTCAAAAATTCACACTTTTTAATGTTTTGGATACATTTTAGTCCTTATATCATAGTTAAAGCACTAAAAAACACATTTTAACCTTAACCGTGATTATTTAAAATTTTACCATGATATATTAATTATATAACCAAAAATAAAAGGGTATTTATATTTTTAGGAATGGTTCCAAAGATGAAATACATTTTATCATATTTTAATTTCTATAGTTATAATAAATTACATTCAATATAATTACACAATACACATTAAAAACATTTTTTAGAAAAATAAACTATTTATGATTAGAAATCATTTAACCTTGAAATATAGTTATAAATTAGTATCCATGATTTTTCTCGTTAAAAAATAAACTAATTAAGGTTTTTTGACTTTAGGATCAATCCAAAACCTAATTTATTCTTCCAAACATTCTATTAAATGAAGACCCTAAAATAGTTTTAAAGTTCAATAAAATGCAATTTATCTTCACAAATGTCAATCTTGGGTTCCCAAATTCAAAATATTGATTTGAATTTGTCAAATAAACTCTTTAAGAATATTTTTGGTTGAATAAAACATACAAAATAGGTTAAAAGTATTTTTTAGAGATATTTTAGTGTTTCACTTCATGGTTTTGACCTAATTTTACCCTTTACCGGCATGAAAAATATTGAAATGATTCATATTGATAATGCCAAAAAATAAAATAATATTATTTACCAAATTAAAACCATTTAATTTCAAATATATAATACATTTTTAGATTAAATTTATAAAATTGGTGGAATATAATTTAAAATTAAGTTAAAAATGTGTGAGGAAAATTGTTTTTCATGAAATTGCATTTTTCAATTAAAAGATGTTCGTACATTAACTCTCTGGATAGTAAAATTCATTATATGAATATCAATTAATATATATAGATATATAATATATAAATTTTATTTAAAAAATTCATCATTAGGAGATATTTCAATTAATTAAAATGGAAACCCATTTTGAACTTAAAAACAATTTTCAAAAAAGGTATTTTTAAGCCTAAAAATAATATTATACCAAAATCATGAATTAATTTAATTAAAATTAAATTAATTATATAATTATAAATAAAAATGATCATATGTAACTTTAAGTCCAAATAAAAAATATAATAGCACTTTTAAATTACTTTATTTAATGAAACAAAACGATAAAATTGGAAACATCAGTATTTTTTACCATTCATTAAAAAGTGATTTAAAATAAAAATATAGATTTTAGGTGAGAAATTTTCACTATACACTAAAACATCAATAATTTCAACAAAATCAAAAAAAATCACCTAATGATAATTTTTATATTTTTATCAAAATAATAATTTTCATTTTATAAAATAATATTTCTAAAAGAGTCTAAAATTCATTATAATTTCCAAACACAAAATGTAGTAAAAATCATATGTGAATAAAATTCTTTTATGAAGAATTATATGACATCACTAAAAAATGGGTTTTTAGTTACTATGAATTAATCAATACATTTTTATTGATGTGGACCATTATAAAAATATTTAATAATGTTGTGACTCATATTCATATTGTACAATTCAATGTTAAGTTTATAATAGTCACATTTAAATAGTGATATTTTTATAAAATATCTAAATTCATTTAAATATATGTGTTACATGTTAAGAAAGATGTAGAGTTTATTTTTATTTTATAATAAATTTCTTATGGTGTTAAATTCTCCCTCCTTTAAATTAAATGTTTCCTTGAAATATATTCTCGATAATAAAATGATAGATATTGTAAAATACCTTTATTGAAAACAAAACTCATGCATAGGGATAAAAATTCTTCCATTGAAAAGGGGAAGTGGGAAAAATAAAGGTTACAAAAAATGAAACAAAATTGAGTTCCAAAATATGGATAACATTGGAGGGAAATTAAATTATAGAAATGAATGACAAAACTAACATCCAAGGACTAATAGAGAATGATAGGGAACATGGACACAAAACCATAAATTCGTTATGTGTGAAAATACCATAAATTGATAAAAAATAAAGGTAAATGATATTATTTTTTATTTCAATACCATTTCCTTAAATTTAATTTATTATTTTACTATCAAGATAGATAACATGATAAAATATACTTACATGATTTATTTACATTTCATAAGCATGCCTTTATCCTTTGGTTTCACTTTTATGAATTTCCACTTCATCTCTTTTTCCAAAAAATGAATATTCAAGGATAATTTTTCATTAATAAAGGACTAAAATTAAATTTTAATGGATAATAAGATCTATAAAAGAATTAAAATTCATTCATACTTTATCTAAAAATTTAACAAAACCAAAATGGTTAGTTTAAGTTATCTGATATGGATAAATACAATACATTAATATGTAAAACCTCAACAACAACCCCCAAATTTCAACTTATTCAATTCCATAAAAAAATTACTTAATAATCCTTTCAAATATTTTTGACCAATTCAAACACCAAAAATGTAAAATATGTGGTTAAAAATTTATCCCTAGACACCATAAAGTATTTCATAATGTCACTTACTTTACAAATGAATTCCTATATCATATATTATTTTAAAACAAGATAATGAAATAAATTATAATTAAACCTCAATGAAAACATATATTCTTCCATAAATTTGTACTATACTTATTCCTAAAATAAAATCCCAAACTACTGAATATATACAATTAATCCGAAAATATAAAAATAATAATTAAATATGACCTAAATCACGTTGTCATCAAATCACTAACCAATTTCACTAAAAAAATATTATCTCATTAACTTTATCAATGTTAATAATAAACTTATACTAACTAATCATTATTATATCAATATAAGTTACCTATTATTGTTTTTATTTACCTTAATTGTGTCTTCTCTAAACAAATATCACCTTACTACTAAATAAATTTTCTTGATTATTTATATCATTCAATATATACATTCCAAAACATAAATAAAAACTAATTTGGGATGATCATTAAATGTTTTTTTAATCTTATAACCATAATATACTTGATGTTATACTTAAAAATATAAATATTTAATCCTAATACATAAACACTTCAATCATTCCACTCCCTTCTAATACCGTTAACCATGATTCCGCATCTTATTCCTTAATAAATCATTCCAAAAATATGAAATATGAATCATGAATTAAGATTCATCAAACTTAATTTAATCATGATTCTTACTTTTAACATAACCAATAACTCATACAAATCGTTTTTCAAGTGTAGTCTCTTAATCATTAATAGTAAAACCATTACTGATACAAACCTGATGATCCTATTCTCGAGCATCCCCCCAAGGACATAGAATTCAATAATTCCCATACTTTTCACATTTAAAACATTCATCCATCAATGATATCTTATGGAACCTAATATTACCATCCATTTTGGTGACCAAAACGTTGACTATTAATTTGTAATAACATTTTATATGTCCTCTTTTCGAATCCAAGAACATCTTCTTGTTCCTTTGAGACATTCCGTTGAGTGATTCTTCCCACATTCTTGACATGTAAAAAGGAGAATCTACTTTCTTAAAAGGCTTTTGTGAGACTGCATTTTTCTCTCATTAGGTGTAACAATAATGTAACCCAAATTTATATTGTTAATCATATAACAATATAGGTGGTTAGGAATAATCCACATGTTTCTCATTCCAGATAAAACTTTACTTGGTTGCTTATGAGGGAAATCATTCCATGGTCTTTCACATTCAGTGTTAATACAATCACTTCTACTTCCATCCATTGACTAAATAGAAAATGATAAGTGTAATAATCAGATTAGGTTATCATATAATCCTGATATATCAATCACAGGATTCATAAATCATTATACTAATTTTTCAATATATAGAACCATATGTTTAACCTAGGTTATCTTGGGTTATTATAAAAAAATTGAATTTTATACTATAATTAGTATTTTCACTTGGGTTTTAAATGTTTTCCAACCCCCATATATAATTATTAACAAAAACATACATTGATTCCAAATATAGTGACCCATACTTTTCATATATATATATATTACGTCATTTTAGATTAATATTCAATACAAAACATTATGATTAATTCCAAAACCATAAATGTTTATTTTCATTGTAATCTTGATATATAAACATATTATTTCATAAAATATCTTTAATTTTTCCTACATAGAACACTTATTAGTCATACCCTACATAAAACCTTTATCCTTAAACTAGGTAAATAAAAATATAATAATTGGGGAGATCAGATACTCAATTAGGGAAAACATAGTAGATATGAATCAATAATAATAAATGAGGATGATATAAGCATAAGTGTATGAGATCATGATCATAATTTAAAAAATTCATACCAAATATTTCATAGATCAATTACATGAATCATGGATTAAAATTTTTTCATAATATTAAACAATAATCATAATAGTTTGGAATCATTAATAATTAGTTAGGATCCCTTAAATCGAAACACAGACATACGAATCTAGAAAATATATAAACTTATAACATTATTAATTTTCTTAAAATAGAAACAGGTTTACTAATTTAGTTAAGGACATGAAATCAATCCCTTTCGTAAACTTATGGACATCTAACCATCTCTGCATATAAACTTATGGACATGAAAGCTATGTACATTCATAAACTTATAGAACATAAATCTAGTTCCACGCATAAATTTGTGGACATGAAAACCAGGCCCATGCCTGAAATTGTGAACATGAAATTAGGTTCATGAATTAGATATTTATCTCATTATTTAACCATCTATACCCAATTAAATAGAGGGATATCACAGACCCACCCGTGAGGAAATCATAACCCATTCGTATGTATGACACGTGATCATGAAAACACGTCACATTTCATCACAACATAACCCATAGAAAATCGTATGGGTTTCATAAAAATGTCATCATATTTATAATAACCCATCCAATGAAAGAACAAGGATGATATAATTGGGCCATATACGCAGTTATCACAACTCATAACCCACACTCTCAGATCTTGTGGTGAAATCCATTACTTAACATTTTATTATGATTTGATTTTTTTGAACCAAATTTTTCCATCCAAACCATACATTATAAAAATTGAAACTTGTATTACTTACAACCTCAGTTAACATTTAGGATTTTAGTTTTATAGAATTAGTACACCACCTATAATAACATTACACACGTCAAAAAATGGACATTTATCCCATTTAACCTAGACTTTCATAATTCTCATTAGGTCATCAACATCATCCTTGGGAAATCTTTTATAGACATAATTCATTCAACCTAATTTCTTATAACCTAGGAAAAATGAAACATAAAAATGGTGTGGTAAAATGACTAGTAAGGGTAAACATAATTGTTAACAATTGAATGTCATAAATTAGTGTAAGAGTGTATAAGGGATAATGAAATAATAAAAGTGCATGAGAAAATTATAAAGGAACTCATACCCATAAACACCTAGATCATCAAATATGAAAACGTGGAAAAGGAAATATTCATCAGAAATAATAATCATGAGCCATGTAATATCAATATTGATCTTAGGAATCATTATATACACATATAAATCATAAAGAAAACATATACATAACTGGGGACATCATTTTCACTTCACTCTTATAATCACTTTTATAAATGGAATAACCATACTGTTATATTACATACCAAATGCATTGGAAGGATATCATGAAACCACCCAACCTTGCTTTATCAATAAAACAACCATCATTCGTTTACAATATAACCACCCATCAAATTTCCAATTAATATTACAAAATCATAACACATTAAAGATTTCATTTTATCATAAACTCATAGGGACCACCATTATCTCTTTCATAACATGATTAACCTGGGGAAAAGAAGAAGGTTATATAAAAATCTATTTGAATCATGATTAAGCCATGAAAAATAAAAAAAATTCATAATATTATCTTCGAAATGTGGTTAACCTGTGTAAACGAAATGGGATCCATACAATTTTATTTGAAACATTGTTAACATGTGGAATGGAATGGGTTCCCAAAAAATTTATTTGAAACAATGAGAATACATCCAGAATGGAATGAGTATCAAATTAGTGCAAAATATCTCCAGTGGATGATATGTAACAACAAGGGTTTTTTACATTGATGAATAAAAATATAAATAAATGATAATTAAAAATATTCTTGAGGGAAATATTATTTTCATTTTGAAAAAAACTTTTTAAGACATAAAACATATTGAAAATAATTTTCTTTGAAAACAATTTTTTTAAAACATTTTAATCAAAAATAATATCATAAAAATTTAAATTAATCTTCAATTAAATAACAGTAGTAAATATATAAATTTAATGTGAGATAAAAATAACATTCCTTTTTCATTTTAAAAATGATATAATGTGTCTTGTCTATAAAATTACAAGATGTTTCATTTCATATTGTTGGAAAAAATGTAAAAAGGGATATTTTAAAAAATAACATAAAATTCCAATTTTTTAAATTCATTTAATAAATAATTTATACTATCTTAAAAAATTTTAAAACATTTTTTGAAAACATTGTTTTAAATGTAAATAGATTTCAGGCCGAAGAGAGAAATATAGTCAGATTTTATTAAAAACATTTTAAAAACTTATTAGAGTAACTAAGTGTGTATAAATGGTAATGTTAGTCTAAAATTTAATGAATAAACATAGTAAAAGATATTTCATTATAATTATAAGATTTCAAAATCAAAGAATTAATCATATATAATCCCTATAATCGATGAGATTGAAACAAAAGACCATTATCACTTTGATAACATTTAATCATAATCCCCATTAAATAATAACATTAAATGAAACATATAATATATTTATGATAAGGATATTCATGGTATAAAATTTCAAAGTGGATGTATATACACCTTAAAAAATAATATAGGTACATAAAATGACATATGTCTCAAAGAAGGTAAATTGTGACAAAAATCCATTACTCCTATGGTAACATTGAAACTGTAAACCCCATAAAACAGAGATCACAAAATGGTTTTTTAAATCGAAATGAATTTAATTAAAATAAAAAATAAAATAAATTCATAGGAATTATATATACCACAAAAAATTAAGTGTTGAATATGGCATTTATCTCCCATAAATAAAAATTAGATGAGAAAAACCCTGACTAGTTAAGTGTCTTTTGAATAATGAGATCCATGAAAAAATAACATCAATTGAAAATTTTAATATCATTAAATAAATTAAATTAATGATATTACATTTCATAGTGTAGTATATACACCTCATAAAATAAACAATTTTTTCAATATGGAACAAGTCTCATAGGAATAAATGTGAGACTAGAAATCCACTTATGTTGAATCTGATTCATTATTCATATCCTTTATTTTCCTGAATAACAAAATTATGCAAATTATTTAATTTCTCATGAACCTTTTTCATTTTTATATTAACTTTATTTCACTTATTTAAATTTTATATACTAATAATTAATTTATTATTTTTACATCGGATGTTTTGACCATACTCAACATATGTGTCAAATGGAATTTTGAAGGTTGATTATGGTCCAAGAGATCATTATATAATTATCTCCAGAATAAAAAAATTCTTGAAATAGTCATCATATTAATATGTGAATTATTCTTTTAAAACCTATCATTGGAAATGGTTATAAAAAATGAACCAATGTTATGATCATGGAGACGGTAGACCATACATACGCCTGAGTGACGTTAACATTTTTCAGTGATCATCATGGAATGAAAAAATTAAACTTTATTTTTATAGAATGATAATTAAATCATAAATAACATAATATTTAATTATATATACTTATATACATCATTATTATTATGTTTTGATGAAAAATTAATAATCATATTGCTTCGAGGAGGCCATAGGTCATACATCCACGAATTAAGTCAACACTTTTTTGGTGTGTGAAATAGAAATTATAAAATTATATATTATATTTTAATAAATATAAAAAATTCTTAAATGTTATAATTATTTCATTTTTATAATATATAATCATTATACTTACCCTTATTACCTTCCATGTAACACATTAGTGAAAACGCTTCATATCACTTCCAAAGGCGACAATCTATCGTACACACAAGTGATGATTTCGTGTCCCCTATGGTATGAAATGTGGAAATGGTGTATATTATTTAATGAATATACTGGTATAATTATGTTATAAATATCACAAATATAATATATAAATAGTATGTATATCATTATTCCAACCCATGATAGGTGGTAGTCTACCTTATACACAAATGATGATTTCGTAACTCATTTGATTGAACTGTGTGGGGGTGTAGATAATACCTTAAACATAAAAAAATATCATTATATTATTTATATTGAGGTTATTTTATAATAATAGTATAAAAGTAAATTAATGGTTTGAGAATGAAATTAATTAAAAGTTCTTGTTGATGAATGTTTCATCTTCTTGGGGTAACTCCATTGGGTTAATACCAAAAGCATTCTAGGTTTTCTTTATATCTGAAAAAATATAATTTCCTTAGGGGAGATATTTTTGTAGTCCATTTATGGTAGGTTTTTATGAGATAAATGGATTGAGAGGTGTGTAAAATGGAGGAGAGTGAATTCCATTTTATAATTGAGGAGGAGTGGCATTCTTGTAAAATTCTAAACAGAAAAGTGTATTAACAGGTATAATATACATTCTATGCCACAAGTAATGAAATGTTTTAAATAAAAGAGGTTTTATGGTCTAAATAAGTCTAGATAATATTTTTTATAAATTTTTCTAGTTTATTTTCCTCTTAATATTAAATTTTAACAACTATGATGACTCATTTTTACCTTAATCATTGTAATTATTTTTAGTTTCTTTAAATAATATTTTTGGTTAAAACATAAATTTAAATTATTATAAATTATAAATTATTATTATTAAAAATATGGAAACCATTTTAAAATACTAAATTCACATAATTACTATAAATTAAATTAAAATTTACCATGCAGATGGGACGAAATAATGGGTTTTTAAATTGAAAATGATCCAAAGTTTAAAAAAATATTATATCCAATCTCAACAAGAAATTGATTTAAATGAAATTAATTGGATTAATTGGTGTATAACATAACAATTTTGACTTTTATACCAATTCAAAATATAATTTATCGTTATAATTTATATAACAAAAAAGTTTGTTTTCAATTAAAATTTATTTTGTTTTTCACATTTCATCAAAAAATAAAACATCTATGAAAAATAAAAAACATTATTCCTAATTTTTTTTTGAAATTTATATTTCCAATAAGAATTTTATTTTATAAAATAAAATTAATTAATGTTTAAAAATTTAGATTTAAAATAATTATACCATTAAAAGGAGACAAAACAATCTTTTAGAGAATTACAACTCTTTAGGATAAATAATGGATTTGTTCTTATTTTGGGCCAATTAAACTTATTGGATGAATTTATAATCATTTTATTGAATATATAAAATATAAATTTCTTTAATATTTTTTATTCATATTGATTTATTTAATTTATTAATATAAAATTCCTTTGGGATATAAAAAGTATTTTTCATAAAACAAATCCTTTATATTCAATTGGTTTTTAATTTCATTTTTAATTAATCTTCCACCAAATAACTCATTATATAACCATTTTAAACCATATTTTTATAATTTAGTTAATCTAATTTATTCCCTTAATTTCAACAGCTGGGTGGTAACTATCGTAATATTAATAGTATATCGTTATCTGTTAAAACTCAACCTTGCGTGTAACAAAAGTTATAAAAGAAACATAATGTTATGTGAAATGAAAGATAAAAATGATTTTTTGTATAATAAATGATAAACTATAATTTTTTCATAACTAAAGCTACAAAATAATTTAAATAAAATTTAAAGAATATATTTTATAAAATCTAAGTATGTTACATCCAACCCCTTTAAAAATATTTTCTCCCATGAAATTCATCTTAGTTATCAATGAATTAAATTTTATATAATTATTTTATTGAAACAAACATTATAAAAATGAAATAAATAAAAAAATTCTTAAAAAGGGAAACATGAAAAAATAAAGGTCGCATGAAGTTACACATAACTAGGATTCCATATAGGGGGAAGATTTGTGGGAAATAGAAAAGATGGATTGTAAGGGAGAACTAATTCCAATGGAATAATATTGACTAACAAAGAACATTATCAATATAAAGTCAATTAATACAAAACCAAAATCCAAATATGTTTGGAAAGGTCATTGATATCATCAGAAAAGATGGTGATAGGATAATATTTAATCTTAATATCATTTTCATGAATATGAAGGATTATATCACCATATAGTTGGAAAACATAATGAAATATACATTATTGGGAAGTAAATTTTTACCCTTTAACTAAATTGAAACACAATCACATCTTTTCACCCAAAGATGAGTATTCAAGATGAATTATTCATTCTTGAAGCACTAAAAAACCTTTTAATGGCCACATAACATTAAAATGGGTAAACAAATTATTCCTTCTATCTTTAAACATTAACCAAAACCTAAAATGGTTATCACATGGTAAGATAATTATAAAAAGTAACAAATCTACATATGATAAAATAATATTCAAAATTCAATAGCAATACCCAAGGTTGAAACAAAATAATTCCATAACCCTATATCCCAAATAACCTCATTAACCTCAAAACATAAGTGTGTTTTATCTTTAAATTATATCGCATACATTATATATTTCAAGACAAACAATATGGTGCCCTTATTTTGATGTAAGATTAATCACTTAGTCACCAAAATAAATTCTCATACATATGGTTATCTCTATGATAATACCTGAGTTCCCATAATTTCATCAATATCCAGGATCATATAAACCCTAAAATTTATCAATATCTTGAAACTATTTTTTTAAATGTAATGGAATAAATTACATTAAACTGAGGTTTTACATATTCTTCAACCCCATTAAATGTCTCTTAGAATTTCATTAATTATCTCTAAAAATTACTAATGAAAACTCGAAAATAATTTTTCTCTGAATTTGAACTTATGATTATCCTTAATCTTTTAGACTTGTGATAGTATCCATAACTCTTAAGAAAAAATCTCATGGAAACATCCTAATATCCAGAGTTATCTAAATGACCTTTTATACCAACTACAACTTCCCAAAACCCACACTCTAAGACCATGTTCTTAAATCTAGAACTTTAAATTTGTGTCTATGATACAAATATTTGTGACCCAGATTTTTTAATCCAAAAAATATAACATCAAAAGTAAATCTCGGATCACATACAACATCAAAGATAATTTTGGTTTTTAGTTTTATAGAATTAGGAAACCTCCAATATAAACATCACCCATGTCATAAAATAAACATTTCTCCCATTTAACCCATATTTTATTTTTTCACATTAGGTTATCAACATTATCCTTGTGAAATACATTATAGAAATAAAATTTTCTACCTCAATCTTTATAACTTGGGTAAAAGGAAACATAATAATGGGAAAATAAAAGTATTAGTAAGTTTTAAAAAATAATTAACAATTTAATGTCTTCAATGAGAATAAGTGTGCATAAGGGTATGATGAAATTATAAAATTGTAGGTGAAAATCAAAAATTAACTCAAACTCAACAATAAATAGATCATAAAATAGTAAAACATGGCAGATCCTAGAGTCATCAGAATCAATAACCACAAGCCATGTGATATTAATATCGATCATTAGAATAATTATAATCCCATTGTAAGTATAAATAAAACATATACATTATTGGGACATCATTTTCACTTCACTCTTACAATCACTCTTACAAATGGAATAACCATATGGTCAAATTATATACCTAATTCATTGAAGGTATATCACAGACCCACCCATCATTTTTTATCAGAGAACCAACCTTCATGTGTCTATAACGTAACCTCCTATAAAATTTCTCTATACGATTAAAAAATCATAACACATAAAATATTTTATTTCATCCTAAAATCATAGGAACAACCATTATCCCTTTGACAACATGATTAACATGTGAAAACACAATATATTTGAACCTTTATTAACTAATAGAAAATAAATAGGTTCCATAATTATCTATATGAAACATGGTTAACCAGTAGAAAATACACACATTCCATAACAATCTCTTCAAAATAAGGTTAACCCATAGAAAAAAGATTGTTCCATACAAATCTTTTTGAAACATTATTAATACATCTAAAAAATAATGAGTATTTTTTACATAAAAAATATCCATAGTGTAGGATAATTAACTACAAGGGTTTTCCATTATGATCTATGTAAATACCGTTAAAATATCATTAAAATATTTTTGAGTAAAATATAATTTTTATTTGGAAATACTAGTTTTAAATCATAACTTATTTTTAAAATATATTTCTTTGAAAACAATTTTTTAAAACATTTTCATTACAATTAACCACATAATATTTCTAATTAATATTAATATAAATAATAGTAGTAAATTTGTACATGTCATATAAAATAAAAAACAATCCATTTTCAAGGTAAAGAGGATATAAAGTTCTTTGCTTTAAAAATGAAAAGAAATTTCCTTTCACCCATTTGGAAAAAAGAAAAATGGGAATTATTTATAAAATGAAATAATCTTCATTTGAAACATTTTTGTAAAAATTTCTTTAATAGATCATTTTTAATAGGTTGAAAGAAACATTAAAAAAAATTTAGAAAACAAGGTTGTGGAAGAAAACTAATTTCCAACCAAATAAAGAAATGAAGTATAATTTTATTATGAAAACTAACCAATTATTAAAGTAAAAAAGAGTTTAGAAATGGTACTATTACATAAATATTTCATGATAATTATAATATTATAACATTGAAGACTTAATTACACACAATCATGATAATGAATGACATTGTAACAAAATACTCTTACCACTTTTGTAACATTTAATTGTAATACCCATGATGGAATAGCATTAAATAAAACTTATAATATCATTTTGATAATTATATTCCTATTATAAAATGTAAACGGGGATTTATATAAACCTCATAAAATAATATAGGTGCATAATAGGGCATAAGTCTCAATGAATTCTAATTGTATCAAAAATCCCTTAACGCTTTGGTAACATTGAAATAGTAAACACTGTGAAAGATAGATCAAATAATAGATACGAAAATAAACATAAATTTAATTCTAATAATCATAAAATACAATAATTTAAATTATACACACCACATAACAAAATCATGTGGGAAATATATAATATATCTCACGACAATAAAAGTGAGATGAGACAAGGCCTTACTACTTAAGAAACTTTTGAATCATGAGATACATGAAAGAAAGAAATAAATTGAAATTTTTAATATGATAAAATAATATAAATTCATTATATAATATATCAAAGGATAATATATATATAAAAGTCAAACTATTTGTGAATGTGGTATAAGTCTCGAAAAAATGAAAGTGAGGCTAGAAATCCCTTTACCTTGAGTTTAATTTGTCATGCTTATCCATTATATCCATGAATAATATACTTTTTTAAATTATTTACTTTATTTAGAACAATTTTCATGTTTATTATTACTTTTATTTCACTTATTAAAAAGTTATATAGCATTAATTGTTTTATTAATTTTATGTTGAATGTTTTTACTATATGAAATTTATGTGTCAAAAGAAACATTGGAAGGTTGACTACGGTCAAAGAACTCATTATATAAATATCACCAGAATAATAATAATAATGAAATAATTATAATCTTTACACATCAATTATTATTTTTAATCTAATCCTAGAATATTATGATGAAAAATGAAAAAATGTTATGATCATGGAGACGGTAGGTCGTAAATACGCCTGAGTAACATTCCCATTTTTCAATGATCATTGTGGATAGAGGGAAAGTAGCATTTATTTTTATTGAATCGTAATAAGATAATATATACCATAATATATAATTATATATAATTATATAAATCATTCTTGTGGTGTTCTGATGACAAAATAAGAATCACATCACTTCGAGGAGGTGGTAATCTACATATCCACGAACGACGTCGTCACTTTTTCAGTGTGTGAAATTGAAAGAAAAAATGATATATTTTATTTACATAAAGATAATTACATAATAAATATCATAATTATTTTCTTTATATCATATATAATCAATATAATTACCCTTATTACTTTCCATGTAACACACTACTGAAAATGCTTCACATCTCTTTGTGAGGCATCTCTCTACCGTACACACGAGCAACAATATTGTATCCCTTAAGGTATGAGATATAGAATATTTGTATTATCTAATTATTATATAGGTATAATTATTTTATAAATATCACATATATAAAGTATTTACATTATTATTTCCAACAATGAGAGGTGGAAATGGGAAAATGAATGAAATCGTTTCATGAGGTGGTAGTCGGACATACAGAAGAATAAGGATTTAGTAACCCATTTGATGGAATTGTGTGTTGGTGTAGGTACTTCCATTAATATAACTAAATATATTTATATTTAGGATAATTTAGTTATTATATAATCCTGATATAATAAAAATTGATGTGCTGGATAAAGAAATAAAAGAAAAGTTCTCATTGGTGACCATTACCTCTTCTTCGAGTAACTATATTTGGTTTAAACAAACATTCCTCCTTTGATTTCTCTATATACACACCAATGATTATTCAATGAGTATAGGGATGTTTATAGTTGATTTGGGAAGGTTATTTATGATCCAAAAAACTTTATATGGGTGTATAATGGGAGAGAGTGAATTCAATTTTATAATTGAGGGGTAGAAATCTTGTAAATAAAAATAAAAAACACTATTAGGAGGTCTTCCTTACATAAGTTTCCTTAAATAATAAGAAATTTATATAATATAGGTTATATATAATAAATATGTTTATAAAATAGGATTTTAAAAAGTTTATAGGTCATTTTTCCCCTTAAGATTAAAGTTTAACCACCAAGTAAACTTGTTTTACCATAACAGTTGTAATTTAATTTAATTTCATTCACTAATATTTTTGATCAAAAACTAATTTTAAATTAATAAAAATTATAAAATATTATAACTCCAAATATGGAACCCATTTTTACATATTAAATTCACAAAACTGGAAGAAATTAACACCAAATTAATCCCACTAATGGGAAGAAACAACATGTTTTTAAAGTAAAAAACATTAAAATATTAAAATGCTTTTATTTCCAATTTGAATGTGAAATTTATTCCAATGAATTAAATTGGATACAATTTTTTATTATTGAAATAATTTTTCTTAAAACCCTATTCAAAATATATGTTAGCATTATAATTTATATTAATGAAAAGTCAGATATAAATTAAAATTTAGTATTTTTTGCTTTTCATCAAAAAATAAAATTTATCAGAAAAATATAAAAAATTTTCATAAGATAATTTTGAAATTTTTATTTAAAATAAGAAGTTTATTTTGTAAAAAAATTTATAAAACTGAAAAAATTTATTTTTTAAACAACTGTTCCATTAAAAGGTGAAACACTACCTTTTAGAAAAATACAGTTTCTATACTTAAATTTGTATTCGTTCTTGTTTTATTCCTATAAGAACTTATTAGATTAAAATAAAACCATTTTATTGAATTTATCACATATAAATTTAATTTATATTGTTCATTAATAGTTATTAATTTTATTTATTAATATAAAACACATTTATGGGAATAAAAATAGCTTTTTATATAAACACATCCTTTACACTCATCAAGGGTAGCTTAATTCATGGAGTGATCAGCATTGTACAATAAGAGGTATACATTGTGAGATAGGTAGTGGTATAAAATAATAAAAAGGAAAATGGATCTAACATTGTTATCATAGTAGATATGATAAGCCCTATGATCTGATTGAGTGTATTTTTATCAAATGTGGCATGAGGTGTATGGGATTCTCGGAATGAGTGGTGGATCTATTTTTTAGATGATGATGCTCAAATTGGTTCAAAATCCTTTTATAAGAAGGAATTTTGGATTATTAAAACCAATAATGGGGCTAAGAAAAGCAAATCCCATTTCCCCCAGTATCTATATTATGGTTCAAGATGCCCATCCTTGGTATATTACTGCCCACATGAAACTTGGATTGATTTGGAACTATTGTAGTAGTGCTCATTCAAGTGGGGTATCATATTTCTTATTTCATGATTAAATGGTCTTATTCAACAACGGTCACAGTTAATTTATTAAAAACATTAACATAATGATGGAGGTTTACTCCATATGGCTTGTGGAAGTTATTATCTAGGAAAAAATCAGTATGTATTTGTCCTCCTTGTGTATGAATAGATGAAGGCATAATATTGAATCAATTTTGGTTATGCAATGGAATTATTTCCCCATGGATGACCTAGTATCTATTTTGTCCCTTGGTAGCATGCAGATTAAACACTTAGATGTGATGGTTTTTAAGACCATCAGCCAAATTATCAATTTTAAAAACTGATTCCTTTTATTTGGAGGGATAATTACTCTTGTCAACTGTGTGTTTTCATCTATTTCCATGCCTATCCTTCTAGTTCTTAAAGTGTTTAAGACGACTATTTAATAAATTTATATTTTTTTATGTTTGTTTATTTGGTATTTTAAAGGGGGAATATTTCACTGGGTATCCTGTCATAGGCTATAAAAAATGACAGAGAATGAGGGAATCTGTGTGAGTATTGTGGAAGAGGAATAGTGATACCACCAGTTAAATTTGAGGTGGAAGGTGATTAATAGGAGGTCCCTATAGAGTCTATTCATCTATAGTATGTATGTAAAGTCCTTGAGTGACAACAATTTCAACTCATACCCTCTCTATAAATCACTCCAGTTCCACATCTCAACTTTACAATAACACTCTAGGTTGGTCCTTGGATGTGGAGACATAAACTTTTGGAATTACAACCAGTTAGGTCAATTATAGGACTATTGAGGCAACCCCACCCTAGATATGAACTTCAATAAGGCCATCCTTCACCCCTCATTTATCAATCCAATCACGAGCCACACCCAAAAATACATATTTAGTGAGATCATGTTGGAGTATTCTCTTGATGAATGCATGTTCTTGGGCTCTTTGATAGGTAATTTCTTTATGAAATCCTATAAATAGTTCATGTGGTCAACTAAAGGGATAGATGAATGGGGTAGTATTATTTGGAAAAAATACAATCCTTCAAAATATAATTTTCTATTATGGAGATTCTAGACCCGTTCACTTCCTATGGATGTAATTGTTAAAGGAAAGGGTTATCTACTTGCCTCTAGGTGTTCTCGTTGCTTGGGGCATAATGAGAAAACTATAATGCACTTATTCTATTAAGGCGAGTGGGAAAATATTTTATGTGGAGAACTAGTAGTTTCTAATGTCCAACCAGTGGTGGTGGTGTGTATTGAGGATTTCCTACATCAATGGATTAGTGGTTTGACCAAAAACATGCAAGAGGCATGGGGACGTATGCTTCTCCTTACTGATGGGTACTGGTGTTTGTGGGAGGCAAGGAACCAGAGTAGAAAAGATGCCTCTATTCTATCCATTCACATGGTTGTGGTGCCATCACGATGAATTATCCTATATCTGGTATAGCTTATAAAAAACCGGGATGAGATTCCATCCACTAGAATATTCATGGATGGTTTTCGATCACCAAAATTGTATGGACCTCTGAAAATTTTCCATTTGGAGAGTTGGTATCCCCCTAGGGGTCTCGAATTTAATTTTTATGGGGTTTTTATCTAGGGTTTCATTCAAGGAGTTGGAATCGTACATGATTCTATAGTTTCTAGCCTTGAAACTCCCTTAGTGGAGAATGAAATGTCATGATCTAGGTACTTGAGATATGTCACACGAAGCACATCCCTTTGTTAGTTATTTAAACATATTTTGAATATTATCCATAACTCCATTAAGGGACTCTCCCCCACATCGTGGAAAATTATTTACATGATTTGAGGCTATAAGTTCCACCTTACTAATGGTATTAAACACCTTCATACATGGTGTGAGGGTAACCATAAGAAGTACTTCCAAGCTTCTAAATCCACTCAGGATTACCCTCTTATGATGTTTTTAGCACGAGTTCTATTCCTCGAAGTGTTGTTTAAATTGTTATGGGGGATTCCATTTTTCTTCACTTATACAAGCCTCCCAAGATGTAACATTTTTTTTGAACTTATCTTCATAATAAAATAATATATTTTCCATGATATTCAATTGTTTTTTATTAAAATTTATATGTATTAGTCCTCCAAATAATTCATTTTATAAACATGTGTATACCATATTTTCATAATTTAGATAATATTATTAATTCATTTAATTCCAATGTCGAGGTGATAAATTTCCTAATATTAATAATATATTGTTTTCCCGTTAGACTCAACCTTCCTTGTAACACAAGTTATTCAGGAAACTCGATGTTACATGAAATTAAAGATAAACTATGTGTTACGTATAAAGCAAGATAAACTATACATTTCATGTAATTAAAGGTACATAATAATTTAATTATCATTAATGAATATATTTCATAAAATATTTGGATGTTAAACTAGTAAATTATAACTAACTTTCCCAAGATGTCATTTTATTTGAAAATTCCTTTTAGATATCACTTATAATACCTTTTTTAGGAAAATACGGTTTTAATTTTGAAATTTCGTCTTTAAAATATTCAAAATTCCAAAAACATTAGGTGAAAACATTTATTTGAAGAAAAAATTAAATTTTTAAATAAATCATCAAATTATTTATTATTCATAATGGTAATAAAATTTATTCATGCCAAGTATGTTAAACCAAATATTCCTTTCACATTTTCAGTAAAAATTTGAAAAGAGCCTCATTCAAAAAATGAAAAGAAGATTCCTTTGAAACATTTATATATAAAGTCATAAATGGATAAAATTAATTCAAAAATTATATTATTATATTAAAAACATTATTGAAAACATTTTAATGAAAATATCTATATGAAAGAAAATGATTCCTAACCGAATAGAAAAAAGTCTGTTTTCCTTTAAAAATTTATTTAGGTCTTTTGAGTACTTGAAAGAGGATAATTAGTAGAGAAATTTTAATTTTATGAAATAAACATTTCAAAATAAAATGTATTGGGTTTTATAGATAAATATAAAATAAATCCCCTAATGGAGTCTTAAACAAAAACAATATTGAATAATGACGACATTATGAAATAAACCTTTACAACTTTGGTAACATTAAAATCAAAACCTCATGAAAGAGAGAACCATATATTAAAATGAAAATACACTTATTTTTAATTATAATAACTAAAAAATAAATTCATGGGTATTATATAGACAATAAAATTGAATGAAGTGGTGATTATGACACATGTCTCAAAGAAATAAAAGTGAGAAGATAAACCCTTACCTCAAGTCTTGTCTTGAATCATTCTCAATTGATACTCCATTATAACAAATATAGAGTTATTATAAGTATATTAAATAACCACACACATTTATATCATATCATATATTATTTAATTATAAAAATTTGTCACTCATGTATAAAACAAATAATTATTATAATTTCTTGTTCCATGTGAGGACTTCTTTTTATTTTCATGCATGTCTCAGTTCTACAGTTTTGGCCCCTGTAATTTGATAATGGTTCCATAATATCTAATATTATAACCATGATATTAAACTAAAATTTATTCATTATATATATATATAGTTTTATAGAAAAATTATAGTAGAAAATTGATTTACACCATTCATGGAGAAGATTGGTAATATGTACACATGAACGCTGTTCTATTTTTTGAAAAATGGAAAGAAGGAATGGTAAATAAAAGTTAAAATTTATATAATTATAATAATATATTTTGTAAAATATATATTACATAAATCAATCACTATAAACATCCAATTAAATTGGGGATGAAAAACGAATTACACTATTACAAATAGATGGTAAGTCGTACGTACGCATGAGCAATGTTTTAACTTTCCATGGATGAAACATTGTTAATAATGGTTGTTAAATCATCATAATAACAATTATAAATATTTAATATAAAAAATTAATTAATTTACAAAATATAAAATGTATTTATAATAGTTATACAAAGAAATAAAATTAAAAGTACTCAGTTAAGAGTTATAAATCTTTGGGAAACCTATTCTAGATTACAGTTAAAACCTTGAAAGGTGGGTATTTTAGAAGTAAATGAAGATATTATATGTGGGTAAATAATATATTAATATATTATGTCATGTATTTTCTAAGTTATATGGAATATAAGGTGAGATAGAGAAAGGAAAATATATTCCCTTTATAAGTAAGGGGAGGGCCACTCTTGGAATTATTTAAAGTGTTAAATTAATATAAATTTATTTTTATAATAAAGTGGCTCTAAATTGATTTATATAAAATATAGGATTACTAAAATTTAAAATCCTCTCATAATATAACATTTCTACAAGTTTATGTGATGTTTTCACCCTTATGTCCTAGTTTATATCCCTTGTTACCCTTTTGGGCAATTACCATAATATCAATGTTTTGTACACTTTAAGGGTAAAAAATGATATCATAAAAGGGAAAATGACCCATATATGGATCATGGCTTATATTTTAAACATATACCATTAATGTTTTGAAATTTAATATTTTTTTATGAATTTTAATTAAGTAAATAAAATATTATTTTCATAAAATATCATTAATAACATTTTTGAAACTATTCATTTAATTTGACGTTAAAGACATCAAGAAAAAGATTGAATTATAATATAAACCTTAAAAAATCCATTATATATATTAATTATCTATAAAATTCATGCAATATAATAATTCACCAAAATTGTTTTACTTTTAAAATTTTTAAGAATAGTTATTTAATTTTTTATTAATTGAATAAATAATGAGATAGCATTGAGTAAGGATTTATAGTAATTATTCAATACCTAATAATTAAAAATAAAATATTAAAATATTAAAATAATAAAATTAATGTATCATTCAATGAAATAATTATAACTGAGATTATCCTCTTTTTATACGTATGTAAAAAATGTGGTGATATTAAAGTCAAGAATGGCATTTTAACCTTTTTATTTTCTTAAAATAATATAAAATCCAAAATCAAGACAAAATGGAATCAAGGAACCCAAAATTAAAATATAAATTGTTACAGGATCTAAATAAAATAAATAAATTATATTTTTGCAAGTTCTATATAAATTTTGAGCCTCATCTTCCATATAAGCCACTGTATACCCATGTTAACCTTAACTGTGATAAGTTAATTTTTTACCCTAATATCTTAGTTATATGAGAAAAAAATTCGGATTATAAAAAAAATTAGAAATTATTATTCAAAAATTAAAATATATTTTATATTATTTAATTTCAATAGGTTTAAGATATTAATTTTAATAGAAGAGCAAAAAATGCATCCGAAACAGTTTTCCCAAAAATACCTGACTAAAGTGTAAAAAACATTTATCCTTAAAATTCATTTATAAATTTTTTTAAATGAATATTATTGGTCAAAAATATTTATTTGGGATTTTTAAAATTTTTATGAAAAAAAATTGATCAATTATTCCAACCATTCCATTAAATACAAAGACCCAAAATTGTTTTTAATTTGAATAAAATGTTACTTCTCTTCACAAAATGAAATCCAGAGTTCCAACATTCAAAATATTAATTTATAATAAATTTTTTCTGAAACCACTCATTCAATAAGATAATTCATGTGTTAGAGAGATTTTAAAATTTTAACACAAATTTCCCTTTGTCGAAGTGATAAATTTTACAAATATTACTATTCATAATGCCTAAAAATAAATGATACCTATTTCAAAAAATTTAACCTCATGATTAAAAACATAAAATCCATTTTTAAATATTTAATTCATATAATTTTTATAATTTAATTTAAAATTAAACTCACAATTCACTATGAAAATGGGGTTTTCAAGAAAATTCGATTTTCACACAAAAGATGTTATTTCATTAACTTCATGTCTAGTAATATTAATTATGTGAATTTAAATTCATATATATAGATATATAATCATTAAATTTAGTTTAAATCTTTCATCAATAAGTGTTATTTTTATTAATAAAAATGGAAAAGGATTGTGCGCTTGAGATTTTTTTTTAGAAAAATGTGTTTTTAAGCATAAAAAATAAAATTATACCAAAATCATTGAAAATTCATGATTTAAATGAAATTAATTATATTATTATAATTAAAATGGATCATATTTTTCTTTAATATAAAATCCTAAATATATTGGTATTTTAATATTACTTTATTTAAGGAAATGAAAATTTAGTATTTGAAAAATTGATATTTTTCACAATTTATTTAAAAATCTATCATTTCGAAAAAGTACAAAAAATTCACCCAAAAATAATTTTATATGATTATATAAGAAATTATGTTCATTTTATAAAATATCATTTCTAGAAGGTTTATAAATTAATTATAATTTCTGAGAACAAAATGGAATGAATATAAATTTTGATGAAAATTCATTTTTGACTCATAAAATGAAATCATTTAAAACTAAGCTCTTATTTCCTAAGAATAAGTTAATAAATTTTTTTAAAGTGGGACCATTATATATGTGTGTATATATATATATATATATTTGAATACTTATATTAATACCCTCCGATTCAACAGTTATTTTCTAACAACCACATTTATATAATAACATTTTTATAATATATCAAAATTTGATTAAATATCCGTGTTGCGTGCCATGAAATATATCAACATAATTTTTATTTTAAACTAAATATTCATGTTCTTACATTTATTGGGTATTATGGGGTAACTGGGGGAATCAAGGTCAGCCAATGAGGTTACCTAGTCACAACATAAATTCATCTAACATGATTATATATGAATATTCATTATATCTCACCATTAATCACACCCCATAACCTAAAAGTTTAGTGTATTTGGGGATTAAATACAAAAAACATTATTTAAAAATATTTTAAAAATCCACCATAAATATTATTCTCATGTGATAACCTTTCTTCATATCATACAAAATACACTTCTCCATAACATGAGAAATGGAAGCATAAGAAAGTGTGAGCCTAGATTATTATTTGTGGTAAACATAAGAGATATAAATATAAGATCATAAGTTAGCATAAGATAAGTAGGTGGGTAAGATAACATACTCATGTTACATGGTTATAATTTAATATTATCACCCCAATAAAATATATACCATAAAACATAATCCATACTATAAAGGATATAACATAATATAAGATATGATTCATAGGGGAGTGGAAACATGATCCAATAATCATGATCTATGAGAACATACCATAGTTACATTGTATAAAATAATAATTTTTCCCAAATTTAAGCATAAAAATAATAACATATTACAAGGATAACTGTAAATACATTCACACCATAATGGGATAGTCTATTCACCTTCACATAACATAATGGATTTGGGATAACCACATATGTCCCTTAACATAGTGGACTTGGGTTAACTACAAACATCCCTTAATAAAGAGGACATGGGATAAACACCATTGAACAATATTAATATCATAAGATATAAAAATTTACCTAATGTATTGGAGGGATATAATGAAACCACCAATCATATAATTATTATCCATACAAATTTATACCATAAGAACTTGAAGACATTCATAATTCGATTATAACTTATTAACCTATGAAAAAGAAACAGGTTTTGTGAAAACATATATAATAAATTTTCAAAATACATCCAATTAAATAATTTGTATGGTTTAATTAGATAATATTCTTTCTGCAATATAAAAAACATTAAAGGATTTTGACCAAGATAAAAAAACTTATATAATTGCATAAAAATTTACACGGAAACTCATCAAAGTTTTTATTATTTTGAGAAAATATTATTATAAAAGGAATAAAAATTTATTTTAAAAACATTAATAGTTTTAAAGAAATACTAATTATGAAAAATAGTTATAAATGTGGGAATCATTATTCATTTGGAAAGCATTAATGTGTATATTCTTTTCAACCTTTTGAAAAGAGTGTCCAAGTTGGCTGAATACAATTGTATTGAAAATGTTAAAGGAATATTGATTTTTTCAAGAATATAAATTACATTGAAAAATATATTATGAAATAATAAAATCATATATAATTACATAAATAAAACAATATAAATTACATGGACATGTAGGATAAATATTAATGACTAGAAAGAATAGGCTAGGTCTGTTTTTCTTTCGAGCCTTTCCTAGAGAGAATTTTGAAACAATGGGGAGGTAAAACTTTAATATAAAATTAAAAACTCAGGAAAATCCATTATAAGTGAATTTAAAGGTGTTTTTATAGGGAAATATAAAACAATTTCCATATACTTAACTATATTTATCCTAATATCAAATTAAAAGCGAGATTGAAATAAAAACCCTTACCTTAACTCCTGAATTCCACCTAAGAAACACAACCCATTTATAATAAACATAGACTTATTAATAAAATATTTAAAAAACATATTACTATTATAAAAATTTAAACTCAAAAATTATAATCATTCATTATACAAATATTACATAGTTATTTTTTATTATCTTTCGTTGATGTTAGTAATATTATCTTTTTATACATGTTTCATAATGGTGATGTCTGATGTCAATCCTTGATACATAGTTCATAATTACTATATTATTCTATTTATTTTAAAAAAATAATTACAATTATATATATATATAATCTTATGTTAATATCATGGGAATTATTGTTACGGTATGTGATAATGGAATCTATGGTGAACATTTTTCGAGAAAATTACAAACAACAGTGAGCTAATTTACGATGATTATTTATTTTTAAATCATACTTCAAGAACATTACTCATGACATATATTACTCTTTAATATCATATAATACCAATGTTAATTCATTGATGAGTATATTTTTTGAAAATTATTAGGTTGGTATATCAACATCTATGTAGTTGGTTGAACTAACCCAAACAAGAGCATGTCATACTTGAGGATGAGTAAGAGTTTTGAGTTATATAACAAAAGTAAAATTTTATTCGAAGAAAAACGATGTTAATATAAAATCATTTTAGTTTATTTTTAGGTTTATAAATAGTTTATATGATAAGGTAATTTAAAAGGTAACATAAGAACATAGATACTTGTTAAATTCTCTACTTATACACACATGTTCTTTTGGAATAAAAGACTTTTCCTTCCTTATTTGATACTACAGCTAAAAAATCTTAAAAGAATTTAGGATATATAAAATGGTCAGTTATTAAAGGTATTTTTAATGGAATTTTGTGGTTTTTAAGGGGTATATGTGAGCTCTTTTTATATGTGAAAATGAGGGATATTTTCTTTGGAAACTTATATTAGGTGAAGGGTAATGATAGAATCACATGACACTTAGATTTGTTAGGTGAGAAAAAATGAGAAATAAATTTATTTATAACTCATAAAACTAAAAAATAATATCTAATATGAAAAATATGATTTTAATTATAAAAAATGTGATCCAATTTAGTATTCCTCTTTTTAATTATTTTTAACTTGTTTAATATTTATAATTGTAATTTTTATTCTCTACTAAAAATATTTAATGGCCCTTTTAACCCAATTTTAGTGTTATTATTAGAAACTTTGAATCTGTTCAATCTAATTGAATTTCTATATATGATAAAATTTTCCTTTAAATGAAAACATAAGATATATAGAAAAAAATGTTTTTATAGAAAAAGGAGTCTTTAAACAATATTTTTTCATAATCATATTTAAAATTAATTACTAATTAAATTAGTGTTAATATATTACTTTATTAATTAAAATATTTAATTATATTTATCATTTAAAAGTGATCAATTTAATTTATTAAGGTAAAAATTAAAAATATATAAAAACAATTCTTTGAAAAATATTTTTTTTTAAATGTAATTAGTTTAACCACATACTATTAAATCTTATTCTTCAACTTCTAAACATTTAATTTTTTCAAAAAATTATTGTAAAAATATTTTTTTAAATTTTATGAATACATAATGTCACTCTTTAATAATGATAATAATATTTATCACACACAAAAACACACACACACACACATATATATATAAATTATTATAAAATATTTTAATTAAATAATTTTTCTTTATTTCATTCCAGAACTATCTATTATTTTTAAATTATATTATGTAAACATTTTTACTAAATATTATACATATTTAATATACCTATTGTATAAATTTATACACAATGACCATGTATCCAATGAATTTATTTTAAACAACAATATTTCTAACTACCATATTTCATTCATATATATATCCTTACATAAATTCTTTGAATAATTCGTCCTATTAATTTAATTCTCTCTAAACAGGTCTATCATATTTATAATTCTCATACATTTTTCTATGGTTTCAATTAGGTTTACGATCTTGAATGAAAACGGTGAGGAAAAGGATTACATGTTCATGATATTTTAATTTTATTGTTTTTTATTCCTCTTGAAATTTTTTTAATGATGGTTCACATTGAATTATCATAGTGTATTATTTTTTATATTTATTGTAGTATTTTTTCTCAATAAATGTATTGGGGATATTTTTAGCTCATCATTTAATGTAAAATAATCTATTCTATAATGATTTTTATTTTAAAAAAAATATAGAGTAAAACTGTGAGGTGTTACTTTCTCTCTCCATAAAATAAGTCCACCCATTAAATTTTACAAATCATATTAAAACAATTAGGGTACTCTTAGTATATATTTAGGTTCCCATGTTTCTTTCTTAATCTTATGATCCCTCCATGGATATTTAACTATGCAAGTGGTCTTGATTCATTTTACTTTATCTTCACAAAAAAATATTTCATATAGTTTCTCCTCATAAAGAATATAATTTTCAAAGTTTACAACCATTGAGTTTACTAAAAGTGAACTTTCAAGTATGTAATGCCTAAAAAGTGATACATGGAACACATCATACAATTGGGAAAGATTCAATAGAAGTGTGACATTATATGATATTATTCTAACACAGAAGAGGATTTTGAAGAGTCCAATGTATCTAGAAGTCAAATTTCCATTCTTAGTTAATCTCATAACCATATTCTATGGTGATATTTGAAGGAATAACATGTTTCCAACTACAAGGACCAGATCTCATTAACAATTATCAGCATAGCTCTTATGTTAACCCAGTTCTATTTTTATTTGTCACTAAATGTTTTGAATATTTTCTATTATTTCTTGATCAAGATTTTGTCTCAGCAACATAAACTATTTAACTTCATCACAAAATGTTTTAACTCTATACCACTTCCCATATAGATACTCATATGGTTCCATTAAAATACTATAGTTGATACTATTATTATATAATAACTCTACCAAAGTTTTGTGTTAATACCAACCTCCTTTGAAATCCATTGAGCATGATCTCATTACAATTTCTTATTGTTTGAATAGTTATTTTAGGTTCAGAATCATTCTGAGGATGTTAAGTAGTGATGAAGGACAAATATGCATCTAATGATTATTTAATACTTCTCCGGGACATTGAGGTAAACCTCAAGTTTTGTCTAGATACATTTGAGAGTTATACTCCATGAAACCTTATCACTTAATTTATGTATATCCTAGAAATTTTATTGCGTGAAAAATACTCTCGAATAGAAATGAAATATGAAAACCTCATTAGGAAATAAACAATTTTCCAAATTACATTATAACATTTATATGTCCTGGGAAGATCAACCTTGAAGTCTATAATGATGTTCTATGATATCTATATAGGTATGGGTAATGGTTTAATCATCCCCTTAGAGTTCTCAAATTCAGCCTTTACTTAATGACATACCAAGAATCGAGATACATACTCTACAATATCTCTCTTCATATTTTTCCACTATAAATGATTCTTGAGATATCTATACATATTTGTGCTTCTAAGGTGGATAGATAATGATGATCTATGTGACTCATCTGAAAGATTCTTCTTCAGTTCTGTTATTAATGGACCACACATTTAGTTCACAAACCTTATAATTCAATAATTTTAAATGCTTAACTCTAGAATTTTCCATAACATACCTTGTAGCTCATTATACTACATTTTCCCTCCTTGATAGTTACATAGATGGATTGTTGATCTATTATTTGGTAAATGTATAATTTATCCCCGAGATGGAGAGCGGTGCAGAAACTGGCAATCTCTTTGCAGGTGATCTTGCTCCCAGATCGAAAAATGTTGAAGTGGAAAGATCCTCTAGTAATGGCACGATGGTGGAATATTGTCTTGGGCACAAATAATTGTTTATCTCTTGTGTGAAAGGTTTCAATAAATCTGGTGGTACTCAGGATGGATATGTCCCGAATAAATTTTTTGCAGATGTGGTGAAGAATACATGCAACACCTCCTTTCTGGATTGTGAATCGGCTACTCCAGGTTGGATCATCAGAAAAGGGTGCATTATGCATGTTACTGTGAATCAAAATGTTGTTGAGGAAAGGTTGAATTTGTGTAAGTTCTCTATAATTTCTTGAGTTTTGATCCTGAAAGGGGTAAAGACTTGGAAATTTATTGATCTTACAGAAAGGATTACTGCAATTTGGGGATTTGCTGATTGGAAAATGATAGAGATGGGTTGTGGATTCTACCATATTGTTTTTCATTCTGATGATCTCGAGAGGCGTTCTTGGATTCTTCACTCAGTCTCTCTGAAGCCTGGTTTCCTTCAAATTCATGAATGGGACAGGAACTTTGACCCGAGTTCTATTAAGAACACCTATGCTCAATTATGGATACAGGTTTGCAATCTGAATTTGTTATACTGGCACCCCCAAATTCTTTGGTATATTGATTTGTCTGTTGGTAATCCAACTAGGTTGGATAAGAAAACTGATAACCCCTCTTTTTTCATTTTGTGATAATTATGGTTGAGGTTGACATGTATGTCACTCTAGTGAAAGATGTGGTGCAAACCACTAAAGATGATAGTATTACTCTTTTTGATTCTTTTTGAGAGGAATCACAAGTTTTACTCAAATTGTCATTTTTTTGGACATGTGGAATCGGATTGTAACAGACATAAAATTTTCAGCATCTGTAAAATCATAGGGCATGAGGACTCGACTTGCAGGATATATAAAGGAAAAAATACTGGATCTGACCCCCTGTCAAAAGAGACTGAGACAAATAGTGTGTTGGAGAATCTAATCTGGGGGAATCATTTCAGGACATTGTGTGGGTTTCCAAAGAGCCTGCTGCTGTACATGACCTGGATCCACTGTCAGAATATTCTCTGAGAGAAGTAAATCTCAATTCTGAGCAGACTTTTGCGAAGTCCATTGACGAGGAGCTTGTTCAATCTTGTGATAAAGATCCCTGTAAAATCTCTGCTTCTAGTTTGGCTGGGTTTGGAGGTCAATCTAACCAGAATGAATCTGCTTCAATATAGCCTACTGCTGGAGCTGGGGTTGTTAATGATGATGGTTATGATAATCCTTCTAATGAATCAAGGGATGAACCTCTCTCTTCCAGTGGGGATTCCCTTTTTCACACTGATATTGAAATATATGCTTCCGGTTTGGCTAGGCTTGCAAGTCAATCTAACGAGAATGAATCTGCTTCATTGGAGCCTACTGCTGGAGCTGTAGTTGTCAATATTGATTATTCTTATAATCCTTCTAATGCCTCAAAGGATGAACCTCTCCCTTCTAGAGGAGATTCCCTTTTTCATACTGATATGGAACGTATTTTTGGATTTCATTCTGAAGATTTGCTTCAGGTCCATCCAAATAAGGTTGCGAGGAGAAGACTCCCTCCTAGTTTACTTTCCCCTGTTGATTCCTTGAACATGTTTTCATCTCTTAGCATTGATTCATGTGAGTATGGTGATGATTCTTCTGCTCAGAATCATGATTCATAGGCTCCTCCTCTTGATAAATTGTGTACTGATAAATCTATCAAAGATAATAAGTTATGTGATGATGGGCCTTGCACAAGGCTTCGCTCAATGAAATTAAGATTATATTTTGGAACTGCCATTGGATTGGGAATTCTCCAATGTTCAAGTCCCTTAGTCATCTCATTTTGACCAATAATCCCTTATTAATTGGTATTGTAGAGCCATGAATGAAATATGAGAATTGGGTCAATTTTAGGTGGTCCTATTTGGGTTACTCCTTTGTTTCCAATAATAAAGTGGGGGATAGTGCCGAATCCTTATGGGGTATGAAAAATAATTGGGTTTCCATTGACTCTTTTCTGAATGATATGCAATATGTGACCTTATCTTGAAGTCTTAATTCTCTCACTCTCTTGGAATATTTTGTTTTTTCCATCAACCATTATACTAAGAGGAGAGCTCTATGGGATAATCTTGTTGATATCTCTGATGGTATGAATCATCGATGGATCTTAATTGGTGATTTCAATGTTATCTTGACGCCTAAGGAAAAAATTGGGGAGAATTTCTGTAGCACTTTAGCTGCTGAATTTTCCTCCTGTATTTATAAATGTGGTCTGATTCATGTCCCTGTGTCTGGAGCTGATTTTATTTGTAGCAGGTACACCATCAATGGACGACATGAAAGAATAATGGATAGATGTTTTGTACAAGTGTATAATGGAAATAGTGCAATTAATTTGTCAGAAGACACCTTACTAAGGGTACATTCTGATCATAATCCTATTTTGGTTGAGGTCTGTGACAGTAGAGTGAGGACAGCTCTGATTCCCTTCAAATTTAATAATGCATGGCTGGTTATTTCGGGTTGTAGGGAGATTGTTTTAGATATTTGGAATTCTGAATTCATGGGAAGTCCTCCTCATATTGTTTGGTGTATGTTAAAAGAAGTCAAGTGAAGATTAAGGCAATGGAGTAAATATTATTTCTCATCCCTTAGTAATGACATCAAAGAAGTAGAAATTTTCTTGTTCAATCATCAGAGAAATAATATTTTCCATGATGTTCCCTCCCTAGAGGAGATACAAGCTACTTCAAATTTGGATAATCTCTTGACTCTTAAATAAATATTAGATCAAAATCATTTTAATCTGATATGTTTAAAGGAGGGAGATAGGAACTCCAAGCTGTTTCATTGCATGCACAATGAAAAGAGGGCTAGAAGGAACCTCAATGACATTACCATTGATGGGAGTATGCTCTCTATAGAAAGTGATATTGTCCAAGTTGATACTAACTTCTTTGAGAAGCTATATTCAAACACCAGAGTTGATAACTCTAACAAAATTATCAATTGTTTTGATCCCTCTATCACTAATTTTCAGAATACTAACCTCACTGATATTCCTATTGTTAAGGAGATCTATGATGCTCTTCTATATTTAAACATTGATAGTGTAGCTAGTCCTGATGGATTTACCTATAAGTTTTTAATGTTCTATTGGGATATTGTCAACCTTCATATTACAAATGCAGTGAGGGATTTTTATAGGTTCTCTTTTATGTTGTTTGGGATAAACTCTAATTTTATTGCTTTAATTCCCAAGAAGTACTGTGCTCTTGACATTATAGACTTTCGACCAATGGCTATTGGGAACACCATACCCAAGATTATCAGTAAAATTATGACTTAGAGGTTGGGTGAAGTTGCGAAGGGGCCTATTTCCAATAATCAGTTTGGGTTTGTACCCGGACGGAACATTCAAAATTTTCTTTTCACTACTTCTGAATATGTTAATGCCATGAAGAAGAGGAAAAAAGATTGTGATATGTATTTGAAGATTGATATATGTAAATCTTTTAACACTATCCGATGGAATTTTCTTTTCTAGATTATTCAAATTCATGGGTTCTCGCAGAAATTTATTGGACTGGTTGACTCCATATTGGGAAGTGTGAGGCTCTCTGTTATTATTAATGGATCCACAAGAGGCTTCTTTCTCTACTCAAGAGGATTAAGGCATGGGGATCCTTTATCTATTCTAATTTTTTCTATTTCATAAGACTACTTGAGTTGGTGTCTCATTGACCTTGCTAATTTTGTTTGGTTCCAGAAGATTAAGATTGGGATGAATCTTCTTGATCCCTCTCACTTGCTCTATGATGATGATATCTTAATTTTAGGAAAGGCCAAGAAAGGAACCATCTCCTGTATCAAGGGCATCTTTTCACATTATGAGGAGGTTTCAGGTCAAGTTATTAGCTGGAAAAAGTCATCAGTTATGTTTGAGGAAGGCACTATCATTTCGAAACAGAATATAATCTCATTGAAGCTTAGCATGAAGAGGGGATCTCTACCCTTTATTTAACTTGGGGTGCCTCTATTTTAGAGAAGAATAAATCATTTATATCTTTAGAATATTTTTCTAAAAAAATTCAATTAATTAGAGAACTGGAAGTGTAATAATATTTATCAGGCTAGGCAAATCTTCTTGGTTAATTCAGTGATCACCTCAATGTTTTTCTATTTGTTCTCTCTTTACAGATGGCCAAGGGTTCTTGTTAAAGAGCTGACTGGTAAGATTATAAATTTTATCTGGACTGGATCAATTAATGAGAGAAATTTAATTACAGTGTCTTTGAAAGACTGTATTTAACCGAATCAATTGGGGGGAATGGGTGTCAAAGATCTAAGGTTATTTAATGATAATTTGCTCAAGAAATTTGTGTGGAACCTGCTATCTAGATCTAATCCTCCTACAGAGTTCCTCTATTCTAGGTTTGTGAAAAATCTTCAACGTGGTTACAGTTATGACATGACTTCCTCGGTTTGGCCTGCCATCAAGCGGGCCTATGTTGGTCTCATGGAGAACTCAAATGGGTGGTTTGTGATCAATCGCAACTGAACTGCTGGAAAACTCCTTGGTTGTACTGGCCCATTTGTGAAGACTTTTCTGTCCCTTCATCTCTAGGTAACAGTGCTATTGCAGATATTTGTGGTCATGTGGTGATTAATGATTTATTACCTGCTCATCTCTATCTGCAAATCTCTTGGAATATATATATCAATTATCATACTCTGATCTAGATGCCCACCATAAATGAGATTTTTTCTACTAAAGAGTCTTACCGTGTGTTTTGTGGACCCTCCCTGAACCTGCCCTCATGGCTTAAGGGTTTCCAAAGTGAATTTATCCCTCCTAATTCATCCATTATTCTATGAAAAATCTTGAAGCAGCGCCTCCCTCTTCAAAATCTACTACAGCGCGCTGGACAACAGTTGGCCCCTGCATGCCCCCATTGCTTGGAATTGAATGAGAGTCATCAGCACTTTTTCATTTAATGTAAATTTACATGCAGGATGTGGAATTATCTATAGAATATGTTTTCTTCCTGCTTCAATTTGCATATCATGGACGAGCTGCTTCAGCCCATTTGTAAAAAGGATCGAAGTGAACAAATTCACTCCCTTCGACTGGATGCTTTTGTGAGTGTCTTTTCTTTTATTTGGAAGACACATAATGACTTGGTATTCAACAATATAAATCCCTCCTTCCATAATGGTGTTCTTTTTTTACACTGCACCATTCAAACTGCCTCTCTTTTACAAAAAGGATCTATGGATAATAATGTTGATGTCCTTCTTCTTTTCAGATCGCTTGGTGTGAATGGCAGGTCCATGAAGCCTCTAATGGTGAAGTATATTCGCTAGTTACCACCCATATCTAGAGGGCTCAAAGTCAATGTTGATGGAGCATTCTCTGGTGATCCAGGTCCTACTGGTTGTGGTGGTGTTTTTTGAACTTCCCGAGGGTTTGTTACAGGTTGATTTTTCTATTTTATTGGAAATGGCCTTGGAATTGAAGCTGAGCTTTGGGCCATGATAAAAGAAATCAAATATGCTATGCATTTTCACTGGCATCAATTATGGTTGGAATCCGAATTGTCTATTTCTATTCAAATTCTTAGAGAACATTCCCGAAATGTACCATGGAAAATTCTACCAGCTTGGATTTAATGTCTTAGGCCGGTGGAGATGATTTCCCTTGAAGTCACACATGTTTATCGTGAGGTTAATCGGGTTGCTGATGCTCTTTCTAAGAGAGAAATTTTGGAGGTCATTTCTAGTTGGTCATGTGTCCTACCTGACTTTTGTAATGCTTATGTTCAGTCTGATCTTAGTGGTGAGGTCTATTCTCGCCTTTGTTGAAATGTTATGTGACTTTGTCTTATTATATCTTTTTATTTTCATTAACATATTCTCATAGGAGAAGGTTTTTCCTATATCTTTAATTTTTGGGTATAATCTATCCCCATTCCTCATGATTTCATTATCTATTCATGGATAATCCATCATGCTCTTTCCTAATCAAATCATTATTCACCTTGTTTTCCTTCCTTGGGTAGTAATTTTTGAAGGAGTCCATGTCTTTAATCATCTCTGACCATCTCCTTTGGAACATTTTCAACTTCTTCTGTGTGAATAAATACCCTATGTTTTTTTATCTGTATGAATTTAAAACTTTTCACTATATAGATAATTCCTCATTATCTTAAATGAAGATGTTATTTTCAGTAGTTTGATACTAGGAATTGGGAAAGTTTTCTCGTGATTCATAAATTAATGAGGGGCATAAGCTAATACCATTTCATTCTTTATGAGGAAACATCCCAATACATTATTTTTTGTCATTGTATATTAAAAACCATTATCTACTATAAGGTTATTTGTGTATGGGATCAATGACCAGCCTCCTTTAGAGATACTTGAAATTTTCTTGACATTTATTTATCTGGAGGTACTTGACTCCCTTCGGGGTTAACGTATTTAGTATATTTTAAATTTGTATGGAATTTCTTACAAAGCATTGATATTATATATCCAATCCAAGGAAACTATGGATATATATTATAGTTTTTGTTCTAGGTTATTCGATAATCCCGCTTTCCCTTGATGGATCCATAGATATACCCTTTCTTGTGATTGTATGACCCGAGAATGATACTTTAAGAGACCATAATTCCTGGTTTCTAAATTTGGCATACAATTTCTCCTTTCTCAAGGTATTCATCATAATCATTAAATAAAATTCATGTTTTTACTTGGTCATTGAATATATGATAATATCATTTATAAACACTACCAAAAATTGATCTAGGTAGTCTCTAAAGACTCTATTAATCATATATATGAATATGGTAGGAACATTTATGAGTATGAATGGAATCACATTGAATTAATTGTTCACATAACATATAGGACAGATTTCTAGTGTAAATACTATCTTTTCATCCTTAATTGGTGATAACAAGATGAATGGTGAATCTTTGATAAGTATTGAGCTCCACTAAATTGATCAAAAAATTCATTAATAAATGGTAGATGATAGATTGTTTTTATTATGATTTTTTATGTTCATATTAATCAATGTTGAGATGCATTGATCCAACTTTATTATAAATAAAAAGGATTAGTTCCCCCACATAGTGAATCAAAATGGTGTATAAAACACTTATTATGATTCTCTTTAAATTTATTATTCAATTACTCTTATTTAATTTGGGACATTATATAAAAATCCTTTGACATAGGCATAACACTAGGTATGAGTTCTATTAAAACCATTTCCTCCTGATATTGGGGAAGATTAGGAAAATATTCTAGAAATACGTCAACATATTTCTTCATAATAGAGATATCTTAAATATCATGATTTTTCCTAGATATTTGAGATATATACCCCTCATGATTGGGCCTTTTGACTAATAAATTATATTTTATTTCCTAGGGAGTTCATAATGATATTTTCATCGATAGATAGTTATAGGTTGATTTGGGATATGAAATTTCATGTCCATATAACATCAATTGATATGGGATATATTTTTAGAGATCCAATCCATGCCCAAATTCACATAAAATTTGACCAAAGGGAGAATAATGATATTTATTGGAAATATATTCCAAAAAACAGGTATGGGATAAGACTGGTAGACTTGGGATGAAATCATTACTCTAATGGGAGGTATCATTTTTAATTCAATATATACTAATTGATCTTGTGATTTTATTCCCTTAGATAATTTTTAAATATAAAGGAGTTGTAATATCTAGAATAATTTAAAAAATTTTCAGTTATATAGGGAGAGGATAGGTCTATATTTCACCACTTAATTCTATTTACCCACTTAAATAGTTTTTATTTCTTAGTATTTCCCATTATCCCTTGGATTTATGGTTTTTTACATCAATTGTCTGCATTAACTTTGGATTGGGTGCACATGTTAGTGTAATGACTATACTCCTTACAATTGAAGCATTGTAGTATGGTTAGGGCATTCAAATAAACCCCCATCTATCCATTTAATTAGATAGAATCTTCATGTCTCATGGAATTAATATGCTTGATGGACTTTTATTCCACACATCCAGAATTTACCTATTCTCCTAATAAAATTCCCACCATGATTCTTCACTCGTTTTTAACATATAAGAAGATTAATTTTATTTCTTTAATGGGTTTTATTGTTAGTTTTTACTTGAAAATGCATATTCTTTTTATTATCCTAAAAACTGTGAGAATTATAGGGGTATTTTATCTCCATCTCAACCTTTTGATCACATCAGATAATTTCTTCAAAACTATCAAACTGTCTTATACAAAATGCCTATAAAGGGACTTGGATTTATTTACTAAAGAAACAAAATATTTCTCTTTTAGGGTCAATGTTATAATAAGATAACTACCTTTAATGTCTTATGAATTTTTCATCATAGAAACCAATGGATTTATCCTCATTTTTCAACTCTCAAAATTTTCTCAATATTTTCATGTGATGAGTTCTAAGAAAATATTTTCTGAAAAATATTTTAATAAACTCTTATTTCATGACCCGCCTTCATTGAGATGAGATAAGGGACATCAAACTGCCAGACCCTTCCTTTCTCATGTTGAAGGAGATATAATGACCCCTAAGTCCCACCTTAAATAGGACCTAGAGTTGCGACTAGCACCAAGGGTATAAAATCAAACATAAAATGAATGGAATTACCCTTTTTAATTAGTAGGATCAGGAGATAAGATAGAAAATCCCAATATCACAAAAACTAGAAATAAAAGAAATGAAAAAATCAATCCATTTTTATATGCATGTTCAAATATAAAGTGATACAAGGTACAAGAAAACTCCCAGGGAAGTTCCAAAAGAAAAGAAAAGCCGCAACATCAACGGTCCCTGCTTTCCAGCTAATAGGGTCTCTAAAGGTCCTAGAAGTCCTCATGGACACCTGAAAGAAGTTTTATATACATAGGGTGAGTATACAGGTATACTCAATAGTGAAAACCAAAATCACTCATGCACATGTGAGGAGAAAATCTAATTACCTCTGAAAAAATAGAGATAACCAAAACACCTATAAAGGAAAACTATCCACCCAGTATCACCAAGGAACAATCCCCAAATAACGCAAGTTAGGTAAAGTAATAATAATATCACATCAAAATTTTTTTACCTCGCACCACTTTCCCACTGTTTATTTAAGACATCATATGCATCAGACCTCCCACGCCATTTTCATTACAGTCCCACTATCGCCCCAACAACAACCTTACGGGCCACCACAACCATGTAACTTTCCCGAAAAAACATGGGACACCACAACCACGTATCCTTCCTGTAGAAAAGTGGTCCACCACAACCATACATAACCATTCCCAATGACTCCAAGGCTAGAACAACTATAGCCACACCCGAAGACACTTGGGCCTCACCCTAAAGACACCTGGGAAACAAACCTGCCCGCACACACATGGGAAAACCACCAAAACATACCCTACCCAAAGAGTCTTAGGCTAAAAATAGACCACAGTCCATCACAGCCTGCCTGGAGAGTCTTAGGCTACCTGGTAAAGGGAGTATAAACTGAGCTAATAACCAGCCACTTATAGGAGTGTTGGGAAAAACACCCTCCCCCATTAACAGAGGGTGTTCGACACAAAGTTATCAACTTGGGTTGGGAATGAATAAGAAACATAAGAACTAAATTATACTTATAGGAAAAAAATCACTCAACCTAGCCTAGGGGTTCCAAAACCAGCCCAAAAAAACACCATTGTTACTTTTCATTCATTAAAATAACAACAGCCACCACCAAGTCACAATTTATTCCCAAAAAAAATTTCCCAATGAACCCATTCTTGTTATCACATTCAAGTTTTTCCATTTAATTTATTCTTTAATACCGGGTAGCTAACAAGAATGACCAAAATCTAAGGAAGTAATCACAATCAAGAAACAATTTAATCATTGAGACCCCATTCTATTGTAGAGTCAAAAAAAACAAGACGGAATCCATGAGGTCCCTCGAAGTACTGGAAATAAACCACGCCCCATAAAATTGACCCGCACTGCCTCAAATACACAAACCTACAAATACATAATAGGGGATCACATTCCCATCCATGTCACCCCAAAATAATCAAGAAGAAGAACCACATAAATCACCTGAACAGAGCAAGGGAGTTTTCAGATTTAAACACACCATTGCTTTAGTTCTACCTTTCTGTTCGGTTAACCATGGGGACCACACAAGGATTCTTATTCATTGGGATTCTATTTAATCATCTGAGTTTACATGATTAACCAGTCTTCATGTAGAAACCATCCAATCACAAAATTATCCAAAAAACATCGGTTCGTTAGGGTGCAAACAAAGTACCACCAACGACCACAATTTTCAGTGGGCATAAACTCATACAATTCACAACATAAAATCAAAGGTAAAATATAACATCACCATTAACAAACACCCCCCTTCATTCTTTAGAAACCATTCATTTTCTTCATTAAGGTTGGGTTTCATCCATGGCCCAAGGAAACATTATTATACCCACCCCATGTGATACACAATGAAGAGAGACAATGGGAAAACCCCTACTTAGATGATCAACGATCAATGTTTTTCCCCACACGCCATGAACTGGGGATGCGGGACTTGCAGGGGAGGAATTCCAAGCACCCCATGAGTGAGAAGAAAAGGCTCCATCACAGACACATCACTAGCCTCGGGAAGGGGGGATCCAAATGCACAAAGGAAAATAAAAATATCAGTCAAGAAGAAGAAATAATACACATGGAATAAAAGGTGGGATCCAAGAGTTATGAGATTAAAACCTTGAACAGATTTAAAGGATGATCGTGGTTCCACCACTAGGATGGATGGTTACAAATGATGGAATTAATTGTGATTTAATAATTTTCATAGGAGAGGTGTCCATAACAGTTTTGATTTAAAAGATTTCATTTAAACAAAGGAAACGTGTAATAATGACACAAAGTTTGGGTCAGTCGAGGGTCTCCCCACTCTTGGAGATCTAGAAAATCATTGATGGTCTTTAAAAATAGCTTCAAACCACTTTAATGAGGCATTAAAACTTAAAGAAAGAGTTACAAGAAACTGGGGAAAGAAACCCCCAACAACCCCATGGCACCGATCAGGTGTGCCACTGATCCATGACTCACTGATCAGCGACTCACTGATTAGTGGATCACTGATCTGGGACACATAGATCAGTGAGACCAATCAATGAAACTAATGGTTGACACCATAGGGACACCCTGCCACTAACACTGTCACCCTCATGACTCACTATTGGGTCTAGGGCGCCCCAACAGTAGAAATTGACAAAGTAATGGACCAGGAGTGTTTGTACCCTTACATTAGATGCCTCTCAAACTATTCTCATCCTCTATAATCGAAACTAGTCCTAAAGAAAATAGAGGGGTCCAAACAACCACCTCAAATATACCTCTCAATATTAAACCTCCCTGCTATCTTGGAACACTTCTCCCTCAACTACACAAACATAAAAATGTCACATTATCTAGTCATATGGATTAGGGAGTCCCTTCCCCCGTGTTAGGATATTATCGGCTTTGAGCGGCACTGACTTGCCCGCACGAGTTTGATCGCATCCACCCAAATGTGCCTTTGTTAGGGATCATGTCCCCCATCCCCATAGTCAAGACTCTTTATACATATTTTGATAATGTGGAAAAAACATTTCATCATTAACACGTTAAAGAACTGCATCAAATCAATTATGAAACAAAATAGAAGAAAACTCAAAATAGCTCTGGGTACTAGGCGCGCATATGAACTTCTCACTCCCAAGTAATCTCCTCAAGGTCCTCGTGCCTCCACAACACACGAACCAAATGGATAGTTCATCCCTGAAGAACTTTCTCCTTTTGATATTCGATCCTCATTGGTCACTCCAGAAACTTAGTGTCATCCCTTATATCCAACTCTCCCTAATCATTATCATGGGAATCATCATGTATATATCGACGAAGCTGGGTGAAGTGGAAAACATCATTGACCCTTTCCAACTGTAGTGGCAATGCTAGCTGATATGACACCTCACCGACTCACCCCAACACTTCAAAAGGCCCGATGAACCCAAGAGAGAGCTTTTTCCCCTTGCTGAACCTTTTTTGCCCACGAAGAGTGGATATCTTCAAGAAAATGTAGTCCTCGACCTTGAACTCCAAGGGTCTCATACTATGATCGACATACGACTTCTTCTAGTCATGATACACCTTCATCATCTCTTGTACGAGTTAAACTTTCTTTGTGGTCCTATGCACCACCTCTGGGCTAAGAACACTTGCTTCCCCAACCTCTGTCTAGTACTCGGGTGAGCAACACGGTCTCCCAAACAAGGATTTGAACAGAGCCATGCTAATGGTAGAGTGATAGATATTATTGAAGGAAAACTCTAACAGAATCAATTTTCATACCCACAATCCCCCAAAGTCCAAAAGACATGCTCATAGAACATCATACAACATCAGGATGGTCCACCCTATTTGACCATCTGTCTGGGGGTGGAATGTAGTTCTAAGGTGTATCTGGGTTCCGAAAGGAAGCTACAATCCCTTCTAGACTTGTGAGGAAAATTGTACATCCCTATCTAAGACTATGGACTTTATAACTCTATGAAACCACACCACCTCATCCATGTATCTATGTGTAGAGGAATCTGCTGCACTCGACTCCTTAATTGTTAGGAAGTGAGTTGATTTCGTCAGCCAGTCTACCATTACCCCGATAGCATCATAGCCTCCTTGGACCCTGGGTAGTCTTATGATGAAATCAATTAATATTTCATCCCAACTCCACTTGGGGACTTCTAAAAGCTTTAAAAACCTTCTGGGGCGCAGTGTTCAACCTTCCACTACTAACACACCAAGAACCATACCACAAACTCTGCCACTTCCCGCTTCACCTCAAGCCACCAAACCTGACCCCTCAAGACCCAATACATCTTGGAAACTCATGGTTTTACTGAAAGGGGTGAGTTGTGGAACTCGCAAAGAATGCTTCTGTGCATTTACACCAGCAAAAAAAACATCCCATGAAACATAATCTAATTATGTCTATATTTTGACTATCCTTCTAGAGAATTTCCTTGACTAACACAATCACGCATCACTTCATCCTCTATGTCCCCCCACTGAGATTCCTCCACCTTCTGTAATAGGGACGACTATACTATCATCTAAAACATACATCATCTACCATCCTCCACCTTTCCATTCTTGTGTAAGGCAGCCAACTCCTCCATTCCCTTCCAATCATCCACAAATTCTTGATCAACTTACCTCTGTGACTTCCGGCTCAAGGAAGCACCTGTAACGTTCCCCTTACTATCAGTATAAGAGATCTTTAAGTTGTATTCCTGAAGAAACTCCACCCACCTTTGTTGTCACATGTTCAAGTCCCATAGGGTAAAGATATGCCTCAAACTCTTGTGATCTAAGAAGATCAAAAATTGCTCCCCGATGAGGTAATTCCACCATAACATTAACGTGAACACTACTAATGCATGCTCTAGGTCATGGGTGGCATAATTATGCTCATGAGGACATTACTTCCTAGACCCATAAGAGATAACACCCCACTGGTACATCAGCACACACCCTAAGCCAAGTCTAGAAGCATCACAAAACACCTCAAACAACACCCCTTCTTCTAGAAACCTAAGCACTGGAGCACTAACCAACCTTTCCTTTAGATAGTAGAAAGATTCCCAACACTACTCACTCCACATGATGTTCAGTTCCTTTCTGGTCCAAGTTGTCAAAGGAGCTGCAACTCGAGAGAAGTCAGGAATGAACCTCTAATAATAGTCTTCCATACCAGGGAAACTATGAACCTATGTCACATTCTTGGGTGATTCCCAAGAAAAAATTACTTCTACATTTTATAGATCAACCTCTACCCATTGTTGAGACACCAAATGTCCAATAGAATGCACTCCTCGTGTCCAGAACCTACCCTTGGACAAATTCCCATAGAGCTATTGATGTTGAAGGATCTACAAGACCATCATGAGGTGCTTATTGTGTTACTCCTCTAATATTGAGTGGATTAATATTTCATCAATGAAAACAATGACGAACCGGTCTAGAAACTCATGGAAAATAGAGTTCATGAGCCCCATGAACAAAGAATGTTCATTGGTAACACCAAAAAACATGACTACGAACTCAAAGTGCTCATACCTACTCCTAAAAGTAGTATTCAGGATATCAATTTCTTTCACCATTAACTGGTGATACCCAAATTGCAGATCGAACTTAGAGAACCAACCTTCCCCCCTCATCTGGTCAAAGAGATCCTCTATCCTCAAGAGAAGGTAACAGTTCTTGACCATTACCTGATTCAGTTTCGGGTATTCTATGCACAGCCTGAGACCACCATAATCTTTCTTCACGAACAAGACCAGAGCACCCCATGGTGACACACTAGGTCAAAAAAAACCATTCTCCATTATATCGTCAATCTGAATACACAACTCAAAAGGCGTCATCCGATAAGGAGACATCGAAATCGGACGGGTGCCTGATTGATTGCCTACCCAAACTCAACGTCATGTCGAGGGGGTAGTGTCACAACCTCCTCAGGAAATTTTTTTAGGAACTCTCTAACAACTCCCAGAACATCCATCATCCCAGAATCCACTGATTATGTTGAAGGCTCAGTCTTCTTAGAAAGAAGAGGCTCCACACACCGTCTCCCCACCTAACAACTCCATTCTTTAACAAAATCCACATGTTGTGCATACTCATAGGATAACATGACTCTTCTTTAGAAGAAGTTAATAATAGCATGCACAAAAAACTTCCACTCAATTCCTAGGATGAAATCGTATGGCTAAATTTTTAGTATAATGAGATTCCCACCAGACTAATGCAGCCCCAACATCAGTCTACATCCTCGACAAACATCAAGTAGGCTTGTATGTCCCCCAACTAGCATACTCTTCACCAGGGGGATGGAGAGTCTCTCTATGTGTACACCCAAGGAATTGGATATAATGGGTGTAACAAAGGAATGATAAGCTTTTGAATCAAACAAGGTGCTGGAAAGAGTGATAAACAAGATGATCGTACCTCGAATGACTTCCAGACCTGCTAGAAATGCTGCCTCTATGGCATGGAACTACCCACGCCTATCTCCTCTGCCCCTCGGTTGTCAACCGCCTCATTGAACATGCCCCAATAAAGGTTCCAGAGGAGTTCCATGAGGTCGGACTCCACCTACAATGTCTGCTCTCAGAGGAGTGAGAGATCATTGTCCTAGCTGCTTCTACTGAAAGGGCCTGACTAGAAACTGCTACTGCTGATCTGGGTGTTGAACCTACCCACCCCCAATGTAGTGCACTCGGTCCAGGAAATGATTCTGAAGGTTACTATGGCTACCACAGATAAAGCACCTCGGTTCTGGGCCTTCATAGAAAGGGCGAGGAATGGGAGATTGGAACTATAATTGTTGGGGCCTGCTCCCCACTAGACGAAATCTAGAAGTCCTTGATGCTGGAGGCCTTCTACTAATGGCATTCCCCTTTGAAGATCCCAATTAGCTCCCCTCTTAGGGAACACCTCCCATCATGTGCATCCTCTCCGCCATTTTAGCCTTATTTTGGACCTCTAATTACATCGGTAGGGTGAAGGGAGTAAAAAAAATACTAATGAAAAGGTTGGAGGGCCTTCTCTATATATATCTCCTGAGACTCCTCATATGGAAAAAGGTTTAGAGAAAAATGGAACATATCCTTGAACTTGATCCTCATCTCCATCACTAACATACTCACCTAATGAAGAGAGTGTAACTCCTACCTCTTCTCATATTTAATCATGGAAGGGAGGAAGTCCGGTTAGAACTCCCTCTCGAAGTCAGCATACGAAACCTCAACCTCCCACTTCTCCCCAAGATAGAGTGTCCACAACTGATATTCCGCTCCCTGGATATAGCTTATATCCATAGGAACCTAGTTCTCCATCGGAGACCAAATCAAGCTAAAATATATCACCATCTCCTCAAGCCAACTCACTGTCTCTGTGTCTGAGATGCTACCCCCATACATCATAAGGGTCTGCCATTGAAAGGCACGAAGCGTCCTCTTCCACTTGTCATCGTCCTCATCTCGATTAGTCCTCCACTTGTCAGCTAGATCAGCCTGATAGGCCGCGATCTCTTACACTACTCATGGTCACCATCTAAGTTACATAGATATACGGTATATAAGGAATTCCTAAGCCCTAGTAGTGTAGAATAATTATTTTAAAATTTTCTTAAACTTGTTATTTATTTAAATTCCTAGAATGTCGAGAAAACACAAGAACACAGGTCATTATGATGCATGTATCTTTCCTAGGGTCTCTACCCTGCAATCATTGTAGCCTCACGTGGTCGTTCGGTAGGTCTAGAGTCCTGGCATCAGATTACGAGGGGGCTTAAAATCTAGTGTCCTAGCCATTCTTCCCGGGACTATTTCACATACCACGTTTTCCTAACATTGTTTCCCTACCATCCCAAGAAATCCTCGATGTGCCTAACCCCGAGATCTATCCTATATCTCAATCTCCCTATGATAAAATTCTATCACTACTAACCTACACCGAGAAGAGAGAAGGGACATCAAACTGCCAAACCATTCCTTCCTCAAGTTAATGGAGAGATAATGACCCCCTGAGTCCCGCCATCAACATGCCCTAGAGTGGCGACTAGCACCAAGGGTATATTATCACAAAAAAAATGGTAGGCATTACCCTTTTTAATTAGTAGGATCATGATATAAGATAGTATATCCCAATAACAACAAAAGTATAAGTAAAAGTAAATCAAAAAACAATCCATTCCCCTATGCATGCTCCAATATATAGTGCTACCAAGTACAAGAAAAATCCAAGGGGAAGTACCAAAAGAAATGAAAATCATCAATTTCAACGGTCCCTATTTCTAAGCTAAAAGGGTCCAACATAGTCCTTGATTCCCTACTAAAAACCTAAATGATGTTTTATATACGTAGTGTGAGTATACAGGTATACTCAGTAAGGAAAACCAAAAGCTCTTGTCCAGAAGTGGGGAGACAATCTAATGCCCTGTGAGAAAATAAAGATAACCAAAATACTTAGAAAAGAAAACTATCCACCCAAACTCACCAAAGAAAACTCCCCAAATAACGTAAGTTAGGTAAATTAATATTTATAGCTCATCGAAATTTGGTTACCCCACACCGCTTTCCCACTAGTTGTTTAAGACATCCTACACAGCAGACCTCCCCCTCAATTTTCACTACAGTCTCACTGCCACCACAACAACAACATTATGGGCCACCACAGCCGCGTATCCTAACTGTAGAAACCTAGGCCACCACCACCATATGTATCCACACCCAAAGACACCTAGTCTAGAATTACTACTTCCATGCCTGAAGACACTTCAGAAACATCCCAAAGACACTTGGAAAAAAAACCTGCCCGCACACACCAGGGCCAACCCCCACAACATACCCTGCCCGAAGAGTCTTTGGCTAAAAATGGACCTCAGACCATCACTGCCTTCCTAAAGAGTCTTGGGATACTTGGGGAAGGGATCATAAAAGGAGCTAACAACCAACCACTCATATGAGGGTTGGAAAAAACACCCTCCCCCATTAAATGGGGGTGTTCAACATGAAGTTCTCAACTAGGGTGGGCTGCGAATAAAAAACATAAGAACTAAATTATACATATATATAAACAAGAACTCATCCCAACCTAGGGGTTCCAAAACCAGCCCATACACAAGAACCCTAATTACTATTCATTCATAAAAATCACAACATCCATAACCAAGTCAAAACTCAATCTCAGAAAACAATTTCCCAATGAACCCATTCTTGTTATCACATTCAATTTGTTCCATTTACATAGTTATTCACTACTAGGAATCTAACAGGAATATCCACAAGCTAAGGAAGAATGAACAGTCAGGAAAAAATTTAATCATTCACACCTGGTTCTCTTGTAGTGTCATGAAAACTAGAGGGAATTCGTGAGGTCCCTCGAAGTACTGGAACAAAACCAAGCCCCAAAATACAGCCCCACACAGCCTCAGATCCATAATCCAACAACTACGCAATAGAGGATCCCATCCCCATCCATGTCACCCCACAAGCATCATGCATAAAAACCAGACAAATCACCGAAATAGAGTAGGGGATTTTTTCAAATTTAAACACACCATTGCTTTAGTTCCGTCATTTTCTTTGGTTAACTGCGGTGACCACACAAGTGATCTTATTCATTTGTATTCAATTTAATCAACCAAGTTTATGTGATTAACCAATTTTCAAGGCATAACCATCCAATCATAGAATTATCCAAAAAATAGAGGTTCATTAGGGTGCAAAAAAAAGGTCCACCAACAACGACTATTTTCAGTGGACATAAGCCCATACAATTAACAACATATAAGAAAAGGTAAAAATTTAGAACACCATCATTAAACACCCCTTTATTATTTAGAAACCATTTATTATCTTTGTTAATATTGGTTTTCATCCATTACCTAAGGAAACATTATAATAACCACCCCACGTGATACAAAGTAAAGAGAGATGAAGGAAAAATCCTACTTTAATGATCAACGATCAATGTTTTTCCCCACGCACCAAGAACTGGGGATGTGCAACTTGGAGGGGAGGAACTCTGAGGAGTCCAAAAGTGAGAAGGAAAGGGTCCAGCATAGACTCACCAGTAGCCTTAGGAAGGGGGACTCCAAACTCTCCATGGAAAATAAAGAGACCAGTCAAGAAGAAGAAAGAATCCTAGTGAGATAAAATGTGAGATCTTTGAGTTACGGGATTAAAATCTTTAACGTCTTTAAAGGCTGATCGTGGATCCACCATGTGGTTATAATATTACACATGAGGGAATTATTTTTCATTCAATAATTCCAATCAGAGTATTTTCCATAACAGCTGTGAGTAAAATGGTTTCATTTAAATAGAGGAAAACACATAACAACGACACAAAGATTGGGTCAGTCCAGGGCATCCCACAACTGGAGATCTAGTACATCATTTATGCCCTTTAAAAATAACCTAAAATAACTTTAAAGAGGCTTTAAAAATAAAGGTAGAGTTACAAGAAACTAGGGATAGAAATCCCTGACAACCTCGTGGCACTGATCGGGGACACACCGATTAGAGACTCTCCAATTGAAGACTCACCGATTGGTCAGACTGATCTGTGACACCACGGTGACACCCTACCATGGAAATTACCACCCTCATGACTCACTGATGGGTCCAGGGTTCTACAACACTAGAAATTGAAAAAGAAATGGACCAGGAGGGTCTGGGTCATTACATCAGATCATTCTATAGAGTCAAATTCTTCCTTTAGTGACATATTCCTAATGATATCCATAATTTTTCATCTTCACCTTCCAAATGAAAAACATGTAATATAGCATTTTCATGCAATGAGAAATAGAGAATTGAGACTATATTTTATATTTTATCGATCCATTCCTTGAAAATAAGTTGTATGGAAGACCCACTAAATTATGGTGGTCATTTCCATCATAAATAATAAATGGTGAGTTGTTACTTCCTTGGATTATTAGTGAGTTTAGCCAATTTTTTTTATTTTTTATATCTTGAGAAATTTGGGTGAGCAATAACATGATATGTTTTTATTTATCTCCCATACTATTTGGATGCATATTAGAACACTCATTACATTGTTCATTGTAATCGTTTTTTACTTGATTCCACCTAGTTCAAGCCATTGACTAAAACCAAAAAATTTAGGCTGAGTATCAAGAAATAATAATCAGAGTAAACAATCATATGATAAATAGAAAGAATCCTAATATTTCAAAAATTATGACACCATCATTTTGACCAGTAATATTGTAGTTTATTCTTAAATCACTTTTGGTTAAATGTAGGTTTTTTAGTTTCAATACACTTATTATTCATAACATAACCCCCATAAATAATTAAACGCACTCTGAAACCAAATGAGGTGGCCCAATCATAACATACATGCATTTTAGATCATTTTACTTGAATAATCATTACATATCACCATAAATCACACACTAGAACCTAAATATTTAGTTTATCTAGAGATTATATACATAACCAACTTATCTTACAACATTTTCAATATCTCCAAAAAATATTCTTCTAACATGATATCCTTATTGACACATAATATATAATAAACTTTTTCATAACATAGGGAACAAAATCATAAGAATCGGTGATGTCATATTCTTGGTAAGGGTAATCATAATAGATAACAATTGAAAATCATATGTTAGTATATGATAAGAATGTGTGTACTATAAAATAATAATGTTATATGCTCATTAAATAAGATAATTGTACCCAATAAAATATAGATCATAAAACATGAGTCACAATATATGTATTTTAGCACAACCTAATATATGAGTTATAGGATAATGGAGGAATTATTCAAAAAACATGAAATATGAGAACATAACATATATATGATACTAAACATAATAATTTGGCACAAATATATTAATAGAAATCATAACATATATATAGGATAACCACCAATACATTCACATCATAATGGTCCATGATAACCACATTCCCATAATATAGTGTACATGGGATAACCACATCCATCCCATAATATAGTGGACTTGGTTTATCTACCTACATACCCTAACATAGTGAACATGGGAAAACTAACCTCATCTAATACTAATATCATGAGATATAGAACTTTTCACAATGAATTAGAGGGATATAATGAACCCCAACGTAAAATAATGACACACCATACATATTTGTTCCACAAGAACTTGAAAACATTCATAACTCCATTATATTTTAATTAACCCATAAAAAATATATTGGTTTCAAAAAAATTCATAATACATTTTCATAAGTTATCTAGATAAACAAAGTGGATTGTGTAATTATATAATATTATTAGTGAAGGATAAAAAATATTAAATTATGTAGAAATATATTAAAAACTATAAAATCAAAATACATGAATAGAAAACATTTCTATATATCGTTCCTAGTATGTAACCGTGAGATTTATGTGAACTCAGATATACTATAAAATATTGTAATTAAAATATGACTATAATTACATAACCATTAAATTTGAAATTATGAATAGTAATACCTTCAATAATATATATATATATATAGTTTTTATAAAATTAAAATGCATTTCTTAATTTATAACAAATAAGTATTCAAAATTCAATAAATTTTTGTAATGCTTCAAACATCTATTTTCATCAAAAATGGTTATTATTGATATTTGTGAGTAAATATTATAAAATAAATCTCACTTTTAGAAATTTTATTTGATAAAAATTTTATAATTTTTTTAATTAGCATGTCTATATTATCTTAGGTTGTAATTTTGGGATTTTTGTAAACTGATTGACTTTTTAGTGAATAGTTAAAAATATCGCTTTTGTAAAATATCATATATTTTCATTTAAAAGTAACATTATGATTTGATTATGATATTAAATTATCATAAAACTCCTTGAATTTGATATTATATAATTAATTACATTTGAATCATCATTATAATTGACATTGGTATAAGTTCATTTTTTGGCCCAAAATGCAGTTTTCTAAATCCATTTTTAATGCTTTTTGAGGATTTATATTAAAAATTATTTCTATAACATCATGAAATTAAATCCCAAAAATTTAATTCAATATTTAGAATTGTATGTTTCAAACATGATAAATAATTTCGTTTTAATTTTTCCAATAAGAAAAGTAACCATAGTAAATATTTTTTCACCTTTTTAATGGTAAAATAGGTAAAATAGGGTTTAAACTATGAGATATGGCGTAAAAATATCATTAACACTTGCCTATAATTTATTTAATGATTTTTATGACCATGAAAATATTATATTAAAAAATTTTAATTTATTACAACATTTCAATGATTTTAACATTTAAATAATTTTAAGTAAAGTACAACGTCAAAAATGTCATTCTCTTTCTTTTAATACCTATGATATTTTTCGAAAGTAATAAAAAAACATTTTTCATTGTAAATTTTTATTTTAAATTTTAATCTTTATTTGACATGTTATTTTAATTTAAAATTTTTGTGATGAAATAATTATCTTAAATTCATATTCAAGGCTGAGACAGTTCTTGTGCAAGAAGTAAAAAATCAAGTAAATGATTTTAAAAAATCTATACGTAATATATTTTTGGTTGATTTATAGTTTAAAATTAATTATTTTATAAATATAAAATATTTTATATATTTTTTAAAACATTATATCCTAATTTCAATACTGTATTGAAGTTATTAGAGTCAAACTATGTGAATAGTCTTAAGTATGACTTTAATGGTAAATTATGTAAAATAATAAATTATTTAGTTATTTAATATTAATAAATTTTTTACATTTAACCAATGAAAAGATATATGTTCTAGAATATCTATAAATTTCAACTTATTGGTAAATTTTAATTTTATAGTAAATTTCTCATCCCTTAAAGAGTAAAAACATTGATATTGAGGTAATAATAAAAATGGTTAGCATGGGGTTATAAGTAAGATATATGGAAAAAAATCACCTAATCTTACACAATTTTTATTGGATAAGAATAATTATAATCATAGTCAATTTTATTCTAAATATATCAATTTGAGTCTGTTTCCTATGAAATTTAATTTATATTAATTTAATACTTTAAATAATTCCAAGAGTTCCCCTACCCTCACATATAAATGAGAACCTCTTATACTCTATTAATCACAACTTTTTAATAAACTAGTTTATCCAAGTCCGATAAAAGTACCTCATAAACATTTATATCCATGTCATTGAGGCTATAGTATCATAAAAATGCCAACAAATATGGATTAATGTGTAAACCAAAGGTGGGTTTTTGATGAAGATGTATAAATCTGAGTTGTGCATTTTAATTTTAATTGTTCTTATAACACATTAAAATATTGTTAAACCATTATGATATAATTAAAATAGTTTCTATTATATACTTAAATGTCATTATGACTATACAGCAACCCCTTTTCATCCCCTTTTCCATCAAATGGGGAACACAACCATCATTTGTGCATACATGTAGACTACCAACTCCTCAATGTGTTGTGTTGAGTTTTCCATCATTGCCTCAAATATATATTTATAACTATGTATTTAATGAATATATACAAAATTAATGAAATAATAATGATTATATAAATATAATATATCTTCTATTTTCTTACCCCCCCCCCATCCATTAGAAAATGATAATTTCATCCGTGTGTATATTTGGATTATGAACTCTATTAATAAATATAATTCATTTTTAATGTACACATATTATTTGTATTTATAAAATTGTGATTAATGGATTATAATAATAATAAATTCATTATTATTTTTCATGACATGATTTAACAATTAATATTTTGACGCGATCAAAATATAAAAGTTGTTTTGAAACTATGAAAATTTTTTTCCCAAAACACATAATGTGGACTTAACTGATTAATTAATTACATATATCATTTAAGTAAATCAATTAAATGGTTTAATGATAAGCGAATGAACTTATAAAATGTTATCAAATAATTAAATAGTTTATATAAATTTATTATACATTAGTTAAAGAATGTATGTAGTGAGTCGGGCTTTAAGGTAAGGGGTTTTTTTAACTCAATTTCCCTTCATTGGGTTACACTTATACTTAAATGACTATGTTATGCTGATCTTATGTGAGAAAATAACTAATTTTATTATTTTAGTTATATTTTTTTACAATTGTTACACATAATCAATTTTTTATTAAATTCAATCATCAATGATAATATCTTTATAAGGATTATTCATCTCAATATTTTTTTAGACATGACTTGTATTATTAACCTAAAAAATTTATAAAGTTTATTGGAGTAATATTAATATATTATATCATAAATGACTCTTTTATAATTATTTTTAAAATTCCTTTGATGGTTACTCTTTCATGAGATATTGATTCAAATGATATAGAACTGTTAAGGATTTTTAGGGACTCAATTTCAATTTTGTAAGACATAATTCATGTTTTTTACTATGTTTTATTTTATATGGTGTACTTAACTAGGAATATTTTCACAAACTGGGGCAAGTATCTGTCCAACCTGACACCCAACCCAGCTTTGGGCTTCCCCAAATGGAATTCCCAATCCCCACGGGCAGGCAACTAGTGCCCAGGCATCAAGTATCACCTTTGGGAATGTTTTTTCCCATGAAATGATTAGACAATAAAAACCAATACATACATCGCATAATGTCCAATAACCACTATATAGGATATCATGAAAAACATTAAAATCCTGATTCAATAATCTAACGTTTACAACCCAATATAAAAATACCTAAAAGTGTAGGGGAGAAACTGGATGAACAAAACCTCAGTGTAGCATATGGTTTGACACCCCATGTCACCACTACCAGAAGATAACAAAAAAGAAACCTCTAGAACATAAAACCTCCATCACCACCACATGAGGAATTACCTTTATGTGATTCAAAAAAATACAAGATCTACTTACACCTAAGGTTTTATTTATGGGGTGAGATAATTTTCTCAGTAGGATAACAAAAAACATTCCATGCAATGAAATTAAATGAAAAATTAATAATATGGTATTAAAAAGAATGAGTTTGATCAATTTTAAATGAAAACAATTTTTATTTATAAAATAGGGTCAAAATAAATTAAAATGGGATTTTTGTTAGTTCAAAACAATACTAAAGCACCAAGGGAGACTCCATAAGTCTCTATGTAGAACAGGCCATAGGATCCTTATACCTCAACAATCGAACCATAAATAAATTTATGATACACAAATGGCTAGATAGGTCACAACCAAATTTCTATAGATCCCTATCATCATTATATGTTTACTTAGTGTTATTGCATGAATTAGAAGATGATCCCAAGTCATTGCCCTGCCGTCCCGAATAGTGTACTCGTCCATAGAAACCGACCAAGAATACCAAGGGTTTCCAAGTGCTCTATTAAAATTTCTATAACATGTGAGTCCCTATTTAAATAATCACAATTACAAAAATTAAAATCGCACTTTTCAAACATCCACTTACAAGGAGAAATTCACTATTCAACCATAAAAAACTCCAAAACCCTTAAAAAGAACCCATTTTACGAACCAAAAAATTTATAAAACCTATTTAAAAACCAAATAAAGCATAATAAAAACATAAAATAATTTCAAGTCATGAAACTGTAAAGACCCATAAATTTCAAATATTTTTTTTCTTATTTTCTTTGGAATTTTTCGAGTACGCAGTTTCTGACGGTGCCTGATTCTGAGGCCCGGTGTGCCCAGAATCAATTTCTGAAGTTAGGCTTGGGTACATTCAGTGAACAAACGAGTGGGTTTTTCTAACATTTAATCTGGTGCTCAGAATCGAAATCCGAGGGCACCGACGAAATCGCAGTGCCGTTAATTGCTTAGGAAGACCATTTCTGGAGTTGTGTTTGCTCGGTTGTGGTTATTAAAATAATGGGTTAAGTAATGAATAAAAAAAATAAAATTTTTGCAACCAATTTTATTTTTATATCTTTTTGGTTTAACTTCCATGTGAGGGAGTTGGGGTGGGACCCACTAAAATCCTAACTCTCGGTAGGATATTAGTGAGGTGGGTCCCACACGAGTCCCAACCTATTCAAATTCTCTAACCCTCCAAACGCCCCCATTAATTTTGTAACACACCCGCACCCCCTATTAAATTCCGAGTAAACACTCACATTAATTTGACGGTTAAAACTCTTCAATTAATTCAATTAATTGAATGATTTATTTTGAATTTCAAATTGGGGTGTTGGCTTGTGTGTTAATTAAATAAAACAAGTCTTATTTAATTAAGGGATGGTTCGTTGTGTGAGAGGGATTGGAGTGGAATTTCTCAAGCCTTGGAATCCTCTTCTTCCTCCTTGAAGAACGCGAAGAACGCACCGTCGCCGACGAAGAACGCTGGCCTCCGACGAAGGACAACGAAGAACACCGAATCCTCAGAGATCGACGACGCGACGCCGTGTACCGCGACGCCGACAATTCTCTTATCCGTGACGCCGACGACACTTACGGAACCTTGTTCTCAGACGCCGTCTTCCGCAACGATTAATTCCCGCGACGAACCTTTGTTCGACGACACCTTGAGGTAGGGGTTTAATCTTCATTCAAGTTTATTTAAAGAACTTCATTGATAATTGTTGGCCACTTGCTATCATTATAACGGGAAGAGGTTGGACTGAAAAAACACGGCTGACTGACCTCCCCCATTTTTTCTGTCGTTCCTGTTGTGGCTTGAACATAGGCAGCACGGTGCAACGGCACCGCGCGGAAACAAGAAGAAAGTGGCGAAGAAGCGCGACGCCATCGTTCCGCGCCGTTGAGGCCAAACGAAGCCGCGGCCGGAGTCAGGGCTGCAGAGGTGATTCGAAGACTCCTCTGTTTGATCGTTGTGCGCGGATTGACGTGCGATGACCAATGGGGCCGCAATGTCAATTTGAGGCCTCCGTAGTGAAGTTCGGGTCCCGGGAGGACCGCTGGGGAAGGCGGGAAGCAAAACGGACCACCGGAGCGCGTCCGGTGGTCCGCGAAAAGCAGCGGCGGCACGCCACACTGGGGCGGCCGCGCCGGCGACCAAAGGCGGCGGCACGCCACCAGAACGGAACCGCTGCGGTGGCGGGCCAAACCGGAATGGATTCTCTGTTCCGGAGGCAGAGCAGAGCGACGTAAAGCCGCACCGGTTTTGTCAACCGCGGGTGGTTGTAACCCCCCGCTTCATGCGGGCCACGCGGACCAGCTGTGCTGGCCAGGACAGCAGGGCCAGGCCACACCCACCGGGCCGGGACGTGCCCTATTGTGCTGGACCCAGACCCGGGTCGGGTCGACCCGGTTCGGGTTGACCGGGGGGGGGGTATCGGGCTGGGTCGGACCGGGCCTGAACCCCCTAATTTCGGAAACATCCGTTCAAACGTACATAACATGGGATACGGATCTCCGATCAATGCACCGTAAGTTGTGGTGCGGTCCTTGGATTGACACGGTCGTTTCAGTATATTACACTCAAGGTTTCGAAGAAGTTTGTGTTCGGCCGGGTTGGTTTGAGCACGAAACCAACCGGGCCCTCGGAGCAGAAACACTTATAACATGAGCTTCGGACTTCTGATAGACGTGCCGTTGACTTTGTTGGATTAATCTTGATGAGATGACACTTTTGGAAGAAGTAGCCTGAGGATTGGACGTTGTTGGATAGTGGCCGAGTTGGATTGAACCTGAAATCCAACCGGGCCCCTCGAACGATAAAGCTGATAACTTTCAGACCGGATGTCCGTTTGACGAACCGTCAGCGGCATTGGTGATCACGTTGAGAAACGGTCCATATGGGTATACCCTATGAGAGTTCGGGGTACAGTTGAGATATGGTCGGGTTGGTTCATACACAAAACCAACTGGGCCCCTGGGACGAAAAGGCTAATAACTCACAGACCGAGCGTCCGATTGACGTGACGTCTGTTGCGTTGAGACCCCTATGATGAGGTGGTCCTTTGAGATACTTCTTCGTGGGACTTTGTGATAATTGGACTATCGAACTGTAGCTCATGGAGCGGACCCTCCCGGAGACGATCGTACGGAGTACGGAGACCGTGTAGCCAGCTGAGACCTAATGACTGCTTGACCGACTCGACTTGGAGTGAGTCGACTAGTCCAGTGGACGGAGCACTACTGTGTTTGGGTGCAGACCCATGGCGGACGGAGCACCTGGTAGTAGGCAGTAGACCCGGGGTACTTGACAGGAGAAGTACCTCTGCAGGCTATTAGGGGGGATGCACTACTATGTTTGGGTGGCAGACCTTGGTGGGAAGCACTACTGTGTTTGGGTGGGTGACCCGCGGTACTCGATAGGAGGATTACCTCAGCAGTCTTAGGTTAGTGAGCAGTACCTCTGAGTCGTGACAGGATCATTGTACTCGTTAGAGACGGGGCTCTTCAGCAGTTACGGTTTCGATAATGAAAATCCTGGTTTGAGCTGAGTCTATGACCTTTGTGTTTCCTCATGATTGAAATGGGTTATTTGATAACTTAGGTATAAGTATCAGCTTATACCTAAGTAAGGGTTATCTTTTGAGATCCTTCTTTGTGGTTATCCTTGTTGGATTTAGTGAGGCCTTGAGGATCTTGGGGTCCCTACTCAGTATCGTATACTCACCCCTGCAGGGGATATACATGCACCTCGTTGTCTTGGTTGCAGACGAGGGGCAGTGTTGATAGAGGCCGAGTGTTCGAGGACTGGACGGTACCCGGAGGTGGACCTCATAACGAGTCAGCATCCAGAGGTGGAATTCACGAAGAGATGACACTCGGAGGAGGTTGAAGGGCGAGAGCGTTGTGGAGGCTATCTGTACCTACCCTTCAGGTAGGATCTATGGTGGACGATCCAAGAGCTGCGCTATCTGTACCTACCCTTCAGGTAGGATCCGAGGAGGACGACCCAGGAGCTTCTTCTATTCTTCCAGCTGTTTGTCTTTTCTGTTGTACCTTCGTTCAGTTGTAGTTGTACTTTCAGTTGGGTTTGTATTCTGGACCACTTACTTTTCAACACTTTCTTTGGTACATTGTGTATTACTTCCGCTTGTACTATGTGGTGTTTTGTTTACTTTTATAAAGTAAATTCCTTCCCAGTTATCGGGATTTACGCATTTGGTGCTAGTCACCTTCCCCTGGAATATGGAAGGTGGGCTTGGGGTAGTCACGTCACGGGCCCCAAGGATGGGTCATGACAAATTGGTATTAGAGGAGTCGGTTCTAACGCAGAACTCAGGACTCTGATCTTTACTTTCTGTGAAGCAATAGTGTTAACGGTACCGAGTGGGGTCTTCAGATCAGGGAGTCCAGTGTTGGTGTGGCTACTGACGTATCCATACAACAGGACCCTAAATACTGATTTCCGACTTTGTGCATGAAAACACTGATTGCGTGCGTGTTTTCAAAAGTTTTCCGCTTAAAATAACTCAAATCAGGTCAGCTCACAAGGTATAAATCGTTTAACCGTGTCACATATGTTTCCTTAAGGATTCCTTTCCATGGATGACCAGCTAGATCCTAGAGGGATGTACGTACTGACAGCCTGCCGAGTGACGAGGCTTCGGTACAGGGCCCTCTTTCAGTTGAGGAACCGGCGGAGGCACCAACAGTACTACCACCCGTTGATCCACTGATGCCACCATCCCTAGAAGCAGAGAGTGCACGTCGCTTGAGCACACTACACAAGTTCTAGTACCAGATGCCACCCTGTTTTAGGGGAGAGATGGACCCGCAGGCGGATGAGGACTAGATGGATGCTATGGTGGGAGTCTTCAGGCTAGAAGAGACGCCAACAGACTTCATGGTGATCCTTGCTGCCAGCCTCCTTTAGGCAGCAGCAGGCAGGTGGTGGAGCCGGATGCTCTAGTTTTGCGATTAGATGAACTTCACTTGCGAAGACTTTGAGACCTTTTTCAGGGTGGAGTTCATTCCAGTGACTCTACATCCAGAGCATGTTCAGGAGCTGCTGCCTTTTCCGCAGGATTTTCGATCAGTAGCGGAGTCATCTGTGGGCAGTAGACAGATGATGCAGAGGTCCAAGAGGAACAGATCCAGCTATACGAGGAGCATGAAGTGTTATGAATGCGGCAGAGAGGGTCACCTAGCACGTGACTGTCCAACCCCCCCCCCCCCCCCGCACAGTTGATCCGCAGGAATTGGAGGATCCACCGAGGCAGAAGCAGCAGCGGGTTCTTGACCAATAGCCAAGTAATGGACAAGGCAGTAGAGCTCCAGGAGCAGGTGTACAGGATCAGAACTAGTGGATTACTTTTTTTCCTGGTACTTCTAGTTCCATGTTGCTGTTCTATTTGTGTCTTTGTACTATGAGCTACAATAATAAAAGACACTTATCTTTGTGTTGTTTGCTTTCCTGTCCTTTTGTTCGGTTGATACTGAGAGGTCCCGATTAAAACTGTTGACATGACCCTCACTTTCGAGATTTCTACTGGAGGAGACCCAGTGACCTCACAATGATACCGACAGTGTGACTTGACCCTTGGAGGCGAGAGTGACGGTTGGATCTCTTGGTAGTAACGTCGATGCCTTTCAACGTCATCCATGGCATGAATGCATCATTCATGTCAGGATTGACTGAATTATGCAATGGGAGTGGTTCATCCAGGGTATGAGACTGAGTTTCTCTTTTCATCAAAGGATAAATCTTATCATCTCTTACAGATCGTAGGCAAAGAAGGTGAAGATCATCCAGGAGCGGATAAAGACTGCACAGTGCAGTAAGAAACAGGAAACCGGTGCCAGCCCCAGTGACTTGGGCGTGTTAAATGTTTCAAGAAGAGGAATCATTAAGGAGAGATGAGTCTGTGAAGCTGCAGACGTGGAGGCAGAGTTAGGAGAGCAGCATGAGGTGGTGTACATTTTATCATTCTACAACCACCCACCATAGTTTTCCCTACCAGGCTCAGGGAGCTGGAGGGCAGGGGAAGAGTGCAGGTGCATGCGGTCAAGGAGTGTGACCCAATTGCTCTAAAAATGATTCAAGGGATAGTCTGTATCCACTACTAGATACTGTAGTAATAGATGTTGATATTAATCATTCCTTCCTTCCACGAATCTTGTCCCAGGACTAGAGTTTCCGGTAAGCCGTAGACTTGACCCATCCACCTCAGTTGCACAGGGTGCATGACGTCTTCCACGTATTTCTGCTGAGGAGATACGTGCATGACCCGACGCATATCATCGACAATGGGGAGATGGACTTTGGCGATTCAGTGGCTTTTGCGAGGTTCCAGTAGAGGTTGAGGATCGACAGGAGCAGGTCCTATAAGGATGGTCGATTCCTCTTGTGCGCTTTCGTTGGCAGCATGGGAACCTCCAGGTGAGCACATGGGAGTGGAAGGCTCAGATGCGTTCTCAGTACCACTTTTATATCCCTATTTTGTGTTAAATCTTTACAGGGATGTAAATTTCTAAGGTGGGAGTAATGTAAAGACCCGGAAATTTCAAGGATTTTTTTTCTTATTTTATTTGGAATTTTCCGAGTACACAGTTTCTGACGGCGCCTGATTCCAAGGCACAGTGTGCCCGGAATCAATTTCTGAAGTTAGGCTCGGGTACATTCAGTGAACGAATGAGCGGGTTTTTCTAAATTTTAATCTGGTGCTCGGAATCGAAATCCGATGGCACCAATGAAATCGCAGCGCCGGTAATTTCTTAGAAAGACCATTTCCAGAGTTGCGTTTCCTTGGGTGTGGTTTTTAAAATAATGGGTTAAATAATTAATAAATAAAATAAAATTTGTGCAACAAATATTAATTTTATATCTTTGTGGTTTAACTTCCATGTGAGGGGGTTGGTGTGGGACCCACTAAAATCCTAACTCTCAGTAGGATATTAGTGAGGTAGGGCCCACACGAGCCCCCACCTATTCAAATTCTCTAACCCTCTAACCCCCCCCCCCATTAATTTTGTAACACACCCACACCCCCTATTAAATGCCGAGTCAACACTCTCATTAATTGGACGGTTAAAACTCTTCAATTAATTCAATTAATTGAATGAATTATTTTGAATTTCAAATTGGGGTGTTGGCTTGTGTGTTAATTAAATAAGACAAGTCTTATTTAATTAAGGTTTGGTTCGTTGTGCGAGAGGGATTGGAGAGGAATTGCTCAAGCCTTGGAATCCTCTTCTTCTTCCTTGAAGAACGCAAAGAACGCATCGTCGCCGATGAAGAACGCCAGCCTCCGATGAAGGACGATGAAGAACGCCAAATCCTCGGAGATCAAAGACGCGACGCCGTGTACCGCGATGTCGACGACTCTTTTCTCCGTGATGCCGAAGACACTTACGGAACCTTGTTCTATGACGCTGTCTTCCGCGACGATTAATTCCCACGACGAACCTTCATTCGATGAAACCTTGAGGTAGGGGTTTAATCTTCGTTCAAGTTAATTTAACAAACATCATCGATTATTGTTGGGATCTTTCTATCATTATAACGGGAGGAGGTCGGACCGCACAAACACAGCTGACCCACCTCGCCCTTTTTTTCCATCGTTCCCGTTGTGGCTCGAACTAAGGCGGCGGGGTGCAATGGCACCGCGCAGAAACAAGAAGAAAGCGGCGAAGAAGCGCGGCGGCGTCGCGCCGCACCGTTGAGGCCGAACGAAGCCGCAGCTAGAGTCGGGGCTGCGGAGGAGATTTGAAGTCTCTTCTAGTTTATCGTTGTGCGCGGATTGATGGGTGACGAAAAATGGGGCTGCAATGTCAATTTGAAGCCTCCGCAGTGAAGGTCGGGTCCCAGGAGGACCGCTGGTGAAGGCGACGAGAAAAACGGACCACCGGAGCGCGTCCGGTGGTCCGCGGAAAGCGGCGGCGGCGCGCCCCACCGGCGCGGCGGCGCCGGCGATTGGCGGCAGCGGCGCGCCACCGGAACAGAATCGTCGCGGCTGAGCCGCGACGGCAGGCCAAACCGGAATGGCTTAGCTGTTCCAGAGGTAGAGCGGCGCGGCTTAAAGCCACGCCAGTTTCATCAACCGCGGGGGGTTGTAACCTCCCGCGCCGTGCCGGTGGGGCGGGGCCATGTCCACTAGGCTGGGCCGCGCCCTATTGGGCCAGACTAGGACTCGGGTCGGGTCGACCCTGTTCAGGCCGGCCCGGGGGGGGGGGTATCGGGCCGGGTCGGATCGGGCTCGAACCCCCTAATTTCGGACAGATCCGTTCAAACATCCATAACTTGGGATAAAGACCTCTGATCGACGCACCATCAATTTCAGTACGATCTTTTCATCGAGACGGTAGTTTTGGTATATTACACTCAAGGTTTTGGAGAAATTTGTGTACGGCCGGGTTGGTTCGAGCACGAAACCAACCAGGCCCTCGGAGTGGAAACACTTATAACATGAGCTCCGGACGTCCGATAGACGTGTCTTAGACTTTTTTGGATTCATAATGATGAGATGGAACTTTTGGCATACTTCTCATGAGGATTGGACGTAGTTGGATAGTGGCCGGGTTGGATTGAACCCGAAATCCAACCGGGCTCCTAGAACGGAAATGCTGATAACTTTCAGACCGGACGCCCGTTTGACGAACCGTAAATGGCGTTGGTGAACACATTGCGAAACGGTCCCTATCAGTATACCCTAAGAGAGTTCAGGGTAAAGTTGAGATATGGTCGGGTTGGTTCGTACACGAAACCAACCGGGCACCTGGGACGAAAAGGCCAATAACTCCCAGACCGGGCGTTCGACTGACGCGCCGTCTGTTGCGTTTAGACCCCTATGACGAGGCGGTCCATTGAAATACTTATTTGTGGTACTTTGAGATACTTTGAGTATTGACCTGTAGCTTGTGGAGCGGACCCTCCCGGAGACGAGCGTACGAAGTACGAAGACCGTGTTACCGGCTGAGACCTGACGACTGCTTGACTGACTCGGCTTGGAGTGAGTCGACTAGCCCAGTGGACGGAGCACTACTGTCTTTGGGTGCAGACCCATAGTGGATGGAGTGCCTGGTAGCAGGCAGCAGACCCGCGGTACTTGATAGGAGAAGTACCTCTACAGGCTATTAGGGGGGATGCACTACTATGTTTGGGTGGCAGACCTCAACGGGAAGCACTACTGTGTTTGGGTGGATGACCAGCGGTACTCGACAGGAGGAGTACCTCAGCATTTTAGGATAGTGAGAAGTACCTCGGAGTTGTGATAGGATCACTGTACTCGTCAGAGACGGGGCTCTTCATCTGTTACAGTTTCGATAATGAAAATACTGGTTTGAGCTGAGTCTATGACCTTTGTGTTTTCTCATGATTGAGATGGGTTACATGATAACTTAGGTATATGTATGGTCTTATACCAAAGTAAGTGTTATATGTTGAGAACCTTCTTTGTGGTTATCCTTGTTGGATTTAGTGAGACCTTCAGGGTCTTGGGGTCCCTACTGAGTATCGTATACTCACCCCCGCACGGGCTATGCCCGCACCTCGTTGTGTTGGTTGCAGACGACGGGCAGCGCTGACAAAGGCCAAGTGTTCGAGGACTGGACGGTACCCGGAGGAGGACCTCACGACGAGTCAACATCCGGAGGTGTACTTCATTACGAGATGACACCCGGAGGAGGTTGATGGGAGAGAGCATTGTGGAGGCTATCTGTACCTACCCTTCAGGTAGGATCTGTGGTGGACGATCTAGGAGCTGCGCTATCTATACCTACCCTTCAGGTAGGATCTGAGGAGGACGACCCAGGAGCTGCTTCTATTATTCCAGCTATTTGTCTTTTCTGTTGTACTTTTGTTCAGTTGTAGCTGTACTTTCAGTTGGTTTTGTATTCTGGCCCACTTACTTTTCAACACTTTCTTTTTCTACTTAGTGTATTACTTCTTCTTGTACTTTGTAGTGTTTTGTTTACTTTTATAAAAGCAATGCCTTCCTAGTTATTGGGATTTACGCCTTTGGTGCTAGTCGACATCCCCTGGAATATGGAAGGCGGGCTTAGGGTAGTCACGGCACGGGCCCCGAGGATGGGTCGCGACAAAACCACCTACCTCTTACTTGAAATCACCCATAATCATTTATACATTTTCCACTAAGGAGGAACCTTATAGATGAATGAGAACATCAACACTGACAATATTTAACCCCAATATATGTCATTTAACCCATCTTAGGGTGATAGCCTTTCTGGAAAAAAGATAACACACGGATGAAGAATGGAGATACCAAGAAATGGGTAGAAGAGATGAAAGGAGATGTTTAAATGATGGTTTCTTGATGATCCATGAAAAAACACCAATGGATTTGGGGAAAAAGAAGGTGAGAGATGAGAGGGAGGTTTAAATATGTTAGAGGGGGATGAATGGGGTGATTATTTATTAAAATAATAGTGGTTTATTTCAGTAATTTCACAATTTTTAAATTTGTAGTAGGCCACTCATTTTTCATGGAGGGAGAACACACATGTTCTACTAGACATAAATACTAGAAAGTGAAACTATCTTGTTTGCATGGTTTTCTCTCAGTGGGACACAAGCTCATGCTCTAGGTCATGTGACCTAGATAGTGTCACTTTCCAGGGTGTACAGTTTTCACTAGGTCGAAACATAGTTTCTACTAACTATGTGCCAATTATGTTCCTCGTTTTGTTAAGCCTAAAAACCAAAAAGTTTCTCAAAAATTCCACAGAATACCATGAATTCAATATAATACTAAACATAATAGATAAATAACCTCAAAATATGATCATTAATGTGATAAATATCCCCACCAAGAAACATTTCTGACCTCGTAAATTTAAACCAAAGTCTGATAAAAGAATAAATGAGGGTACTACTCCTCCAACCATGAATTTTGTAACCATGTATCATTTTCTTCATTTACATGTTGTTAATGAACTCAAACAAATGTTATGGACATTAATTGAATTAAATTTATTTTGGATTTCAGAATCAACATTGATTACTCAAATATAGATAAATTAGACTCCTGATCTAACTCTTCCCAATTCAGCATAAGATACGAGTTCATATTATACTTCTTTAATTTAGATACATGAAACACATCATAGGTCTATGTAAAATGGGTCATTAAAGAAAACCGATATAAAAACTTCTCAATTCATTTAGTTTTCTAAAATATTCTCACATATCTCAGCATAAGTTTCCCCTAGTTGCCAAGATGATGTTAACCTTGGTGAGGTTCAACCCTTATAAACACCCAATCACCCATTGAGAAATATAAGTGTTGGTGATTCTAATAGAAAATAGACTAATGGAGGATCGATGTTGTTATCAACCAATTCTTGATCAATCAAACTTTATCAGATTTCATTTTCACAGGGCTCAATCCTAGCAAAGAAGTATCGTCCACCTTTGTACAGTATAAAAGAATAACATAGATAACTACATATTACCTCAAAGGTTTCTATTTTAATGAATATTGGTAAATATTAGTATATGAAAATTCAACCAATCCCAAATTGTTATCCAATGATCCTCTAAAATCCAATATGAATGCAATTAGAATATCTTGAAATTTTTTGTTGGCCCAATATGTTTGACCATACATTTGAGGATTTTATTCAATACTATGTTTGATCTATAACCTAATTTCCTTATGAAGACATTCTCAGGATCGAGAGGTAAAGAGGGGGTCATGGTCTAAAATAATAGATGATAGAACACCATGAATCCTTACAATATCTTGAACACAAAACTAACCCATCTCATCCACCATGGCCAAGTCATTGATTAGTATGAAATGGATGGACTTTGTTCGAAGGTCAACAACCACACAACTCAAATTCCTTCCTCCGGATGTGAAAGGTAATCCAATGATGAATTTCATGGTGACCTCATCCCACTTCCAGGTACGAATGGTGAGTGTATGAAGAAACCATGAGGGCCTTTTTTGGTCAGCTTTAACCTGATGAAAATTATAGCGCCTAGATACAAAGTCAGTTATATCTTGCATCATACCTGGAAACCAAAACCAGTGATGAACATCATAAAAAACATTATGGTTCAAGGTTCGAAATCCCACACATAATGGGGGCTATATTACATCCCCAACTTTCATAAAGATATTGGAACCCAGAAATGACCTTGAAAATAATTAATTCCCTAAGAATAAAATGACCGCTCATCATGAACCTCCACACCATTTAAAAACTCTATAAAGCACTGACACAGATCATCATTAGAATTTTCTTCTAGAATCAACTCCATAAGAGTGGTTGTTATCTGAACAATATCCAATATCCTTCCTCCAATAAGATTCTTAGTTTCTAGGTTCATATAATAAAAAACCCCATCATGGTCTACCCATCCCATAACTCCTCTATAGCGTGCACCGTAGTAATCATTCTTAAGGTGTCATATACCACATTACCCTTGTCTTTAGTGTAGAAAATATCAAATTAAACACCATGAAGGTTATCATCCCATTATAATTTCTTTAGATTGAGATATATTTGGGGTAAAATGTAGGCCAAAATCTTATGATCTGATTAGACCAAAAATTTCTCACCAATGATATTATGATACCACATTTTAAAACTTGCATCATAACCGCTAGTTCTAGGCCATGGATGGAAAATTCCTTTCAGGTGGAAACGGTTTGAGAGTTCCATATTCAATCATATGGTCATCCTTTATCAACACAAACCCAATACCCATACATGATGTGTCGTAGTAAGACACATACCTCTTCCAAAATTTGGGTAGGAAAAAAATATGGGCAGTAGTCTAATGAATATTAAGCTCTTCAAAAGACACATGAAATTATGGGATTCAATAAAAGTAGAACCCTTTACAAGTAATTATGGTTATGTGTGAGGAATACTAAGATAAATACTAGGAAAACTACCTTGAATATGCAACTTTTCCAAAGAAACTCTTAATCTCAAAGACATTTATTAGTATCTCCCATTCCATTAACACACAAATTGTTTTGGTGTCCACCAAAACCCAAAAGAAATTGACTTCCTAAATACAAAAAGTGCACATGGAGTGTTTATAATAAATAAAGTTGTCTTGTAAGGTGCGTAGAATGATTTTCAAGTGTTTTCCATTCTCTTCCTCTGTCCTAGAATTCACCAATATTTCATCAACAAATACTTTGAAAAATGAGTTGAGGTACTGATGGAACACCTAGTTCATAAGATCCATGAATACCACCATATAATTTGTTAGGCCAAAAGGCTTGACCAAACACTCAATGTGACTATACCTTCTTTGGAAATCCATCATGAGAATTTATACCACTATAAATCTAACCGAGTGATACCCATATAATTGGTCAATCTTAGAAAAATACAGTGCACCCATTGATATGAAAAAAGGAAATGAATATGGGGAATGAGATATTTCTTCCTGATTATGACTCTATTAAGCTTCCAGTAATTGATTCACAACTGTAGGGATACATCATCATTCTTATAAAAAAGAACTGTAACATTCCGAGGTGAGATGATCGAGAGAATGATTCTTTCAAATTATAAATTATCTAACTATTTCTTTAATTCCCTCAAAATTGTAAGGGACATATGGCATGAGGGAAGAGAAAGTATATATATGTTCCCAAAACCAAGTCTATAGTTAAATACACATCCCATTCTAATGTCTAACCTGAGAATTCATCTAGAAAAACTATTCAAAAAATCATCTACTACTCGAGGAAATCCATTTCCATAACCCCTGCTGTTATCCTCAATATAAAAGAAGAGGCATGGAAAATGAGGCTGCCTAACTCAAGATGTGAAGGTCTATCTCATTTTGACAAGTTATCCCATTCACGTTGGATGAAATTAGTAATCCCATTGGGTTCTAATAATGTTACTCATCGGTTATAACAATCTATGTGCTCCTTAAATCGCACCATCCAATCCATTCCCATAATTACGTTAAAGAGAATTATTTCCAAAACTAAGAAGTCCCATTCCAATTCGACCGCTAACAGAGTGAGTACACAGAATAGATATTTGAAACTCTGTTACTTCTTCTTACCATGTTTATTAACCAAATCTATGTTGTAAGGCATAAGAAAAGTTGGAAATTTTAATAGTTCCACAAGACATGTATAAATAAGATAATTAGAAGTAACCATATCAAATAAGACAATATCTATAAATAAAAAATATAAACATTAAATTGAATAGTTGTAGGTCATGTATCTGATTCTACTAGTGCTTGATACATAGCTTCAAGGTGACACGTATATGTCTAGTAATGGGAATGAATAATAACATATGGATATGCTTTAAGCCAACTATTCCTAGTATTAGATCCAACCCTATCACCATGACCACCAAATTGAGATCCCAATTTTTTGGATGGTTTATACTGAATTCTTCCTCCCTAGAGGCTAAGGAAGCTACACAACTCTGATATTGGAGTGCATTTTTTAAAGACCATTGTAGGATCCCCATATGTCCAAACTAGTGACATCACATAGGTGGAGATGAGAATATGGAATGTACATGTTTGGGGTTTCCACGCTGATGAAACATGAACAACCCACCACTAATGTTTATAGAAAAAGGTGGTTAGGATGGGTAACTAGAACTACCACCTCCCTTATTCTCCTACACTTAATTATTTCTTTTCTTCTCTTATTTTCCATGACCATGTTATCCCATTACTGAGAAAGTTAACGAGAAACCAGAATTACCCTCATGATTCATATCAACCATCAAGGCTCAATAAACCACCTCCTCATGTGTATTCATCTAAAACATTAATACCTATGATTTAATGATCAGATGAAACCCTATTTAAAACCACTGATCTTTTATCTACTCATTATAAATTACAAAGGGTGCAAATAAGACCAATTATACAAAATAGTTTTAATACTAAAACATGTTTTGATCCCACATATGGAGATCTAGATACTACAAGGTCTTTAATAGTGATAAATTCCTATAGTAATACTACTCATTTAATTAAACCTTGAATCCCTTCCAATGCATATGCACATTTTTTCTGGCGTAGACAACTTAGTCCCATCACCTGGGATTGGGGCCTTCAAACATGAATGAAGTGCATTTCACTTTGATTACTTTAGGAGTATCATGAAACTTGAAAATCGTATCAATATTTTCACCCAATACTATGCTTCCTGGGGGTCTATGCTACCCTGAAAGGAAGGGTGTTTATTCATGACGAACTCCTAAACTTTATTCTTTTCTAGACCTAGTTCTATTTCCTTATCCTGACCAAGGCTGAATCATGCTCCCTAATCCAAATCTTGGACAACCCGATTCACTTATTACACTAATATTTTATCAAAATTTGAAGGATAATTCCCCACATCTTCTTCCAATGGTTTCATGGGAGGTCTCTAGGGAGGAATTAAGATAAACCATTAAAAAATGGATCACCTATAGAAATTTCAATAATAGAAAGTGTTAAAAATACCCAAAAATAAAAATTTAACCATGAAAAGAACAATAATAGAATAGAATACTCCACCCCTACTCGGTGTCCACACACAATCTATAGCCTATTACTTCCACCTGGAGGAGAAGTCAATCCAATTCCTAAAAATCTAATGGTGACCCAAGTCCTTTCATGAGGTGTGTTGGAAAGACACCCCAATCATGAAAAGAATCTCAAGCCCTAAAAATATTATATTTGGTATATCTAGGATCTCCTAGATAACCTCACCTAAATAAAGGGAAAAACATCCTATGATACATTTTTTCCATGAACCGTTAGAGATTACATCTTACCCGACACCTGACCCAACCTATGTTATGGTCAAAATGGTGTTCAAGACCACCATGTTTTGGAAACTAGTGCCTAGGCATCTAGTAAAACCTTTGGGAATGATTTATTGAATGAAATGATCGACCAACAATATCCAATAATGACATCACACCATGACCAATAACAAAAAAATATTAGATCATGAAAAACATTACAATAATGAGTCTGGAATTTAATGTTCACAACCCAAAAACAAAATATAAAAATGTGTAAGGGATCAACTAGATAAAAAAACTCTATGTAGCCTAGGGTTCGACACCCCATGTCACCACCACTAACACATTGCTAAAAACAAACCTCTATCACATATAACCACCATCACCACAATGGTATTCCTTGCATTTACTTCAGTAAAAAACAATATCTACTTATACTCGAGGGTGTATATAGGAAGATATATAATTTACCCTATAGGATACCAACAAAATATTCAATGGAGTGACCTTAAATGAAAAATTAACAATATAGTATTCAAAATAATTATATTATCAATTTGATATGAAAATATCATTAATTTATAATAGAGGAGAAAAAGAAATGCACAAGGGATTTTAGTTAGTTCAAAACAAGACAAAATCTCCATAGGAGACTACCTAATTAAATATGTTTTTATAACCCTAGGATCCTCATACCTTGGTGAATGAACCATATATAATGTTCTTGTGAATGAGCCACCAGAGAGGTATCATCCAATGTTCTAGTGGTCCCCAAATCACACTCATATGATTATTTAGTGTTGTAACGTAACCCAACTGATGAGATAGGGGCATTACCCAACCATCCATAAAGTCTTACAAGTCCATATTAAGCCACCATGAATACCCAAGGTTCCCGTGTTTAAAAATCATACTAATACAATGAAATTATGATAAGACATAAAATAAAAGAGAAAATTACATAAAAGAACACCACATATGTGACTAACATGTTTTGAAATATTCATTCATGGAAATTATGAGTTTTAAAAAGTTATTTTATGTTCCTTCATTGAATTTATTTTTAATTCAATCATTACCCATCTTTCATGTTTTTTCATCTTAAAAATTATTATTTTAGGCATGTTTTGATTCATGATCCTATATTCATTTAAATGATGTATACACTGAATCTTGACATATAATATCATGTAACCTTTTAATTTAATGGTATTTTAGGTTCCTTATAATGTTTATTTTACCCATGATATGAGGAATAATGTAAAATTAATTATGTATAGAAAGGATTCATGTGTAAATAATTTTATGGGAGATATTGAAGACTTAACATGGGAAAAGATAAGTTGGGTATAGTGGAAAAATGATGACTTGAAGACATAGTTATTATTATGTAAGTGGTTGTTTAAATTCTATATAAATCTAGACTAAAAAAGGTAATTTAGTATGCAAGTAATCATATATTTTCTTTTTTATGTTTTATATTTTGCATAGATAAAATTGGGATGCATTTATTAGTATCAAATTCAGAAATGTAATGATTATGTTTTTAGCCCCAGATCTAGGAGTGTGGGTTTATGGATAATATAGTTAGTAACAAATTAGGGTTTAGATGACCATGTAGATTAGGATATTTTTATTTGAGGACAACTTAGTAGTTTTAAATACCATCATAGTGTTATAAAATTAAGGTTAATCATAAGTTCAAAGTCATAAATACACTTTTGAGGTTTTATGTGATATTATTTTAAGGGATCATTGTTCTTTGGAAGATTTTTTATGGGTTTTAAGTAAATCTAACTCTTTAGTGTATCATGTGAATTAACATTAAGAACTAATAGGGAATAATTTAATTATATTTTTATGGATGCAAGATGAAAGGTATGAGAAAATGATTAATGTTAAAAAAGTATTCAATGTTGATTTTATTAATGTTAATTGGGATATATGGTTAATTATTAATGGAATGATATATTTTCAATCATGCGTTTTATTATTCAGTTTTTGATATAAATGTATTATTCTTCATATAAATTTTTATTCATTTTATGTATCATCCTACCTGGTGATAACCAATTTGATTTTAGAAAAGATAAGATGAAAAAATTTAATACATTTATATACATCATGGTAAATGATAAGTTTTTTATAGGTCTTTGATAATTATATATTAATACTCATAATTTGGAGTATAATATGAGATAAAGGTGTAAAGTCATTAAAATATTCATCCAATGCCTAGAATTTTATTTATGTATTTAAATAAATTCATGTAAGTACATTTATATATGTTATTAATCACGATTTTAAAGTTATTGCTCAACTTAAGAAGAATTATATTAAAATAAAAAATATATAATTCATTTAAAATGAATTGATGGAATTTTTAAAACCACATTAGAATATATTTTTTTGGTCATTTACATTATCATGACCGATCACTTTCTTATGATCAATGTTCTTTTTTCACTCTATATCATTATTTGGACAATAATTGTTTCCTAAATGTCTCTATTTTAACATCCCACTAATGTTATACTATTTGGAAACCAAGTAATTTGTTTTTGTATATGAGCTTTATATTTTTATTTATCTCTTTTCAAAATAATGTGTTACTAACCATTTTTCTGATGTGGATTTTAAAAATGGGTATTTTCTAATGTAAAAATAGTGATTATTGAGATCAAGATAATATTATGATAAATTTGTTTTTAAATTAGGATAATGTAATTCATAGTGATTTTAAAAGAACCCCATAGTCAATAGCTTTCTTAATCCGCAACATCAAACTTTATGTGAATTATAATCTACTATAAAAAATTATTATGAAAATATAACTATTATTAACTATTCATTAAATTAGAAATTATAAATAGTAAAAAACTCATTATGAATAAAATATATAAAGGTTTTATTTAATCCAAATTTATTTTTTAATTCATCATAAAAATATATACTTAATTTCCATTCAATTCATTTTATGTTTCAAAAGTACATTTTCCTTAAAAACGGTTTTTATTTCATTTTTAATTGAATATTATAATTAATTTATGATAATTTTAGAAATTAAATTTGATAAAAATTATATAATTTTATAAATAATCATGTGAAAACTATCTTATGGTCAAATATTTAGATCTTCCAAAAATGATTAATTTTTCTATTACAAGTAAAAATACCCTTTTTTAGAACTGTCATTTATTTTTATTGAAATGTACCATTATGATTTTTATTTTATATTAAATTAAAATAATATTAATTTCATTTTGACTAATATTTGACTTTATTTTGGTATAAGATCATTTTGTGCTTAAAATAGATTTTTCTAAAAACAGTTTTTCATTATGTTTTATAAATTTATATTAAAATTGATTTTTGAAACTTCTAGAATTTGATTCTTTAAAATGGATTTCATATTTTTAATAATATGGGTTAAATTTAGTAAATAGGTCTCTTTTATTTTTTGACATATTGATCATTATCTGTAGTAAGTAATTGTCATAACGAGAAGGGTAAAAATGGGTAAAATATGGTTAAAACTATAGGATAAGTCCTAAAACACCTTAATACATGTATTTATATTGTTATATATGTTTTATTAGTCCATTAATATCCAATATTTTAAAATTTTATTTTTATAATACTTTTATTTTCTTATAACATTTATATTTTTTTAGTAAAGGATAAAGTAAAAAATTTCACTCTCTTGCTTTCAATATCTATAATATTTTGGGACAAGGATTAAAAAAACTATGTAATGTTCTGAATTTTTATTTGAAATTTTAATGTATTTACTTATTTTATTAATATACTTTTATTTTTTTAGTGATGAAATAATTGATTTAAATGCATACGTAATTCCAATATCATGCTTCTGAAAGTAGTACAAAAATCATGTAAATGATTTCAAATGCACCACAAGTAATATAGTTTTGGTGAGTTATAGTGTACCGTAATTTTTTTAGATTAATATAAAAAAGTAGTTATTTATTAAGATTTTATATTCTAATTACATTACTCTCTCGATGTCATTAAAGTCAAATTATGTGAATAGTGAGTAAAATGAAAATAATGGTATATTATGTTAAATAGTATTTTATTTAATGATTTAAAATTGAAAAAATATCTCCCAAAAATTTAAGGTTACGTAGTCTATAAAATTAACCTTTTTCCACTTATGGGTCATGTTTTCTTTTTATAGTAATATTCCTGACCACTAATGAGTAAAAAACTTTGATATTGCGGTAATAATAAAAAATGTGAACATGGGGTTATAACTAAGATATAAGGATGAAAACACCAACAAAACTTGTCCATGTTTTATTAGATGACAATAATTTTACTCATTAGGATCCTATATTTGAAATATATCAATTATTTTACTTATCCATGATAATTAATTTATATAAATTTTATTCTCTATGTAATTCCAAGAGGTCCACACCCTTCACATATTGAAGGGATCCTCATATCATCTCTTTATCGTGCATTTTTAGCACTCTATTTCATCCAAGACCTACCAAAATATCACTGAAAAATTCCTCTATATTAAAACATTGTTATAGTGTCATTAAAATATCAACCTAGAAATCATAAACTGTAAGAAATATGTGGCTTTCCAAATAAAATGTATAACTTCTAATTCTGTGTTATCATTTTACTTCTTCTACGTACGTTAAATATTCTTATATCATGATGATATAATAACATAATTAACTCATATATACTTAAATTTTATTATGAATATGTTACAATCATTTTTCATCTCCTTTTCTATCAATTAGAGAATAAAAACTCAATCTAGGACTCTGTGTGGACTACCACACCCATAAAGTGATGTATTTCATTTTCCATCACTTCCTTAAAATAAATTTATAATGATGTATTTAATATATATATATATATATATTAATGAAATAATTATAATTCTATAAGTATGATATATCATCTATTTTTTTACCCTTTCATCCATTGGAAAATGATGACGTTGTTCATGTGTACGTGTGGATTACAACCTCTATGGAGAAATATTAATCATTTTTCTTGTCATAATTTAATGGACGATTATAAAACAATTAATCAAATTGATAATTATTCTATGATAATTATTTAATATATGAAATATTAATTACCCTTTTGAAAACATTCAACATACGAAATTCATTTTGTTAGGATGAACTAAACATCCTCAAAACACATGATGTGTATATAAACAATTAATTAATTAAACCTGGAAATGAAATAAATGAATTAAATAGATTATCAATATGGTAATAAACCTGTAAAGGTTCTTAAACAAGTCATTAATTAATATAACTTTATTATTAAATAGTTAAATAATGTACATATAGAGTCAAGACTCAAGGTAAGGAGTTTCTTAACAAAATTGGCATTCATTAATTTATAATTCTATTTCAATGATTATGTTATTCCAAGATTATGTGTGAAATTTATTATGATTATATTATGTCATATTATCAAATAAAATATTTTAAATTTTCACAAAAAATTACTTCATTTATTGAATTCCAATATAAATGATAAGATATCAGTAAGAATAATTTGTCTCAATATGGTATCTATCCTAAATGTCTTCAATTGTGAAACTACTTCATATTATATGTTATATATTTTATTTATTGAGATATTATATTATGAATAACTCTTCAATAATAATATTTTAAGTTCATTTTATTTTTTCTCATTCATGATATATTGAATCAAATGTTATGAACATTGTAAGGGTTTCCATGGTCTCAATTTAAATTATTTGAGACACAATTCATTTCATGCACAATAGTTTATTATATATGGTGTAATTAACTTTCCATGAATGTGTTTTCATATATTCATTGATTTAAACTATGGCTTTTACCTAATATTTTTATGATCATTAATTTAATATCCTTTTTATTAAAGCATTACCATATTTGTAAGTGTTTCGAATATCAAACATACTCTTTTAAGACATGATTGGAGTGGTGAACTTAAATTAAATTTCATGGTTTATAGAATAAATCTTGAGATATAACATTATGAAACTTTTTATACTCAAGGTATTTTATACTACTTTCTTATTTTCTTTTTCCAGGGTTATAAAGAATAATGTTAAATGAGTTTTCTTAATAAAGTTCTAAAGTGTGATTATTTTTATGGGAGATGTTTAATACTTAATGTGAAATAAGAAATGATGGGTATATAGGAATAAATTATTACTTCAAGACATGGTTATTTTTATGAATTATATTTTTCTAATTCTCTAAAACATTAATCCTAAAAGATTCTTAGGTATGTATGTGATCCTTTTTTGGATTTTGTTTGGTTTTTGATGGTTAAAATTAGATCAAATTTATAGGTATCAATGAAAAAAATGTAAATATTATGTTTTTAGAATTGTATCCAAGATTGTAGGTATGGGGCTATTATAAAAACACTTTTATAGGAGCTTTAGAATTTACTTGGATATATAAGAAAAAATACATAATATGTTTAATATGGATTTTGAGAAAATATTTCTTAAAAATGAAGGGAATATAAATTTATTTTAGAAAACCATGAAAACATGGAAATGAATATTTATTAGTAAAAATAGTTATAAAAGTGGGAAACTAAATTCTTGTGGAAAGTTTAAAAAGGGAATATTTTTTCTATCTTCGGTAAAGAGAGTCAATGATTTTTGGAATAAACTCATAACTAAAACATTAAAAGAATGTTATTTTTATAAATAAAATCAAACACATTGAAAAAAAATTAAGAAAATATATAATTAGAAATAAGTAAATCAACAGGACAATATAAATAATATAGACATGGAATAAAAAGAATTCCGACTAAAAAGAAAAGCCAATGTTAGTTTTTATTACAAGAATAAATTAGGTTGATTTATGAAAAATATTGGAGCATAGATGGTATGTTAAATGAAAAACTAATGAACAAATAGAGGATATAAAAAATTATTTTCTATTATAAAGATATATTATTCAATTTTCATAGATATAAATTTAGTCATAACAATCTCTAATTTAAATTAAGATTGGAAAGAAAACCCTTACCTTTACTATTGTCATTCAAAAAAGAAATTTAACCTCATGTATAGTAAATTTAACCTCCATTATAATTTATTTCAAAATATATATTCAAACATATTACCTTTTATACATTCCAATTAACATCATTCATTATATATATGTTAGTTGATTATTGTTTATTTTCATCATCAAATGTTAGTAATTTTGATCGTCTTGTATGAGTATTGTAATAGAGATATGAGTGTCTATTCTTTCATAACAAGTTGATAATTAATATATTATTCAGGGTATTAAAAAAACATTGTTTAAATGATTTATGTAGTCCCCAATTCATTTTATTGAAAATATGGATATGTTTTTGTGCGAATGTAATCCATGACGAATGTTTTTCTAGTAATTTACTGATAACCGTGAGTTAATTTATAATTATTGTTTATTTTTATGTCATACTAATAGAAATAAATTCATGATATATATTAATAATTAATGTCATATATTACCATTATTTATTCCTTGATACTTACTCTTGGTGTAAATGATGATATTGGTACGACATTATTCGTGTATGTGGTTGAACTAACAAAAACAAGAACATGATATAATAGTGGATGAGTAAGTGTTTATAGTTATATTATAGTATTATAATTTTATATGAACATAATTATTATAATATAATATTATTATAATGGAGTATCAGGTTTATAAATAGTGGATATGATAATTTGAATACAAAAATAATAGAATAACATATATAGTTAATAAATTCACTCCTTCTCGATGTGGATTCCTTCCTAATAAGGGATTTAGGCTTACAGCATGGAACTAAAAGTTACCCAATATCATATAAATATTTATGATATTTAAAATGGATAGGTAGTTTTTCAAAGTAAGGTGGTGGTTTGGAAGGGGTAGATGAGAGCTCCTTTTATAGAAGAAAATGACGAACATTTCTTTGGAAACTTATTTTAGGAGAAGGGTAAAATGGAATCACATGGGATTTAGGTATGTTTGGTGATTAAATGTTGGTAAGACATTTATTTTTGAATCCCATATTAAAAAAATATTACTATATAATTCATAAATATAAATGTAATTATAAATAATTCAACCCACATTAATTTACCTATTTTTACCCCTTTTAACCATGTTTTATATTTACTAATGTAATTATTTTTCACTAAAAATATAAGATAACCATATTGTGAAATATTATTATTATGATTCCAAATTTTAAATCTATTTAATCTAATTAAATTTATCAATTTTATAAATTTAACTTCCAAATAAAATCATAAAATATATATATAAAACAATTTTTGTTGAAAATGAGTTTATAAAATTTATGTGTTATTAATCCTATTTCATATAAACTACCAATTAGTTTAGTGTTTATATATATATTTTTATTCATTGAAATATTAAATTATTTAATAATTGAATGGTTATCAATATAATTTATTAAGGAAAAAGACACAATACTTAAAAATTATTGAAAATATCATTCTTAACAACAAAAATATTTAACCACGTCATATTAAATTTATTTAGACATATTATAAACATTTTTTGTTAATAAATTAGTATTAAAATAATTCCTTGAATTTTATAAATGCATTAAATCCTTCTTTATTGATGATGAATATGATAATAATAATAATAATAATAATAATAATAAAATTTATTTAATAAAAAATATATATCATTTTATAAAAATTTATTTTAATTAAAATTTATTTCTCTATATAATTTTAGAATTATTTATTATTTCATAACTATATTATTTAATTTTTATTACAAAATATTATAAAACCTTAATATTTCTATTGATACATTCATACCAAGTGACCATATATCCACTGTCCATATTTCCTAAGACCACGCACCCAAAAATAAAATTTATAATGACTATATTTCATTATTGCATATAGCCTTGCATAAATTATTATAATCACTCATAAAATTTAATTAGTTCTCCCTCAACATGTTTTTTATTTTTTTAAATCACTAACTTATCTTCATAGTTATTATTGGGGTGATGATCTTCAATAGAAATAGTAAGGACAAGGATTACATGTCTGTGGTATTTTTATTTAGTTTTAATTTTATTTACCTTTTAATTTCATAAATGATTTTTCATATTGAATACTAATAATGTATTAATTTGTATCTTGTATTGAAATATTTTATACCAATAAAATGTATCTCAATTCATTTTACTTTGGTTATGCACATGAAGCAAGATATTCAATATAGATTATTATTTTTTAAATATATTTATATATAGTAAAATCATGGGGTGTTACAACTTACATATTTGGCGTAAATAAAGGTGGAAGAGTTAACACTGGTCATATTATGAAATATATAGGGTTTTACATTCAATATCTAAAATACGCAACAACATTGTGTGTCATCTACTAGGTCACATTCCATTCATTATGTATTATAGGGAACTATAGTTTATGTGGTCTTATAAATTTTGGACAATGTGTGACCCTGGGTCACATGCCTCGGAATTTACAAGGAGTACACCACAGTTAGATGGGTAGTAAAACACACTATATTTATCATCAAATGTTTTATATATATTCATAAATATGTCATAGAATGTTCCTAGAATTCATGTCGACTATCCCATATGGTTCAACATGCCATGTGTTGTGATGTACATGTTGTTTACCTAGATATATGACATGAACTCCCAAATAAATAAATTTCCAACTTTTTTAAGGGTCCCTCGGACCTCATTCCCCACAAACACATGATATGTAGGTTGATCCCACATGAATTAGACTACAGAGGATTTTACTCGACTAATTTTGAGGCCTCCACATCATGTACTTCAATGTGCATCCCCTATACTATATAGTTCTCAATATTCATTAATTTCCCCACATAGGTGTAAATTTTGGATACATAAGTAGTATATTATGAGTTTATTTCTATGTATAATGTGGTAGTAAATATTTTATCAACAATAAATCTTTTTATGTATTTTATTTTAGTTGTTAATACTTATCTCTATAGAGGTAACTTTGGGGAAAGGTGAGATGTATGGTCTTAATAAGAGGTTCTTAAACCCTTCTGTGATATTTTAAGGATAAAATATGGGTCCCCCATATATATTATGGAGGTGAGTACCCCCCCCCCTCCCATGGATTCAATATTAAGGACTACCATTCAAATGGGGTCAGTCTTTAATCTATAGAGGTTGGTATTTTCATATGATACACAACATAGGTATTTCATCCTTTTATTGATTTGGAAATCATGTATACTAATAATGATAAAGAATTAGTTTTCTATAGGGGTGGGTAATCACTAAAATTACATTCAAACTTCATCAAGGTGAAATTCTCCCACTACTACTACAAAGGCATTATGTGACAATAATGAGAGAGAGAGTGTGTGTTATATCATATGCTTTGGATTTTTCACTACTTTTGGCAATTCAAGTTCTTTTTTAAGAAACTGAATTATGCGGAGTTGAGATATGAATATTGAAGACTTATTTGACATTGGCAACTTATTTCCCTTAAATAATATTTATGTTTTTCCAATTATGGATAATACATGTATTTTTTTATTTTTTTACTTTTGAAGTTCTCTAGGATATTTTTTTACAAAATTTTATATGGTCCATTCACCTCCACATGTTGTTTTTGTATTGAATATATATAGTTTTATGGAGATTGTGGTGAACATAGTACTGGAGGGGTTTGCTCTCAATGGATCTTGACATAATTTATTGATGGTGGTGCTCTAGTTTGTGTTGACATGACATGGTGTTCATATATCTTGGTTGTTTTTATATATTAAATATCATAGGTTTTCATTATTTATATTTCAAACTTATTTAATTGAATTTATTTATGTTATAATATTGGTATATTTTATATTATTTATGGATTTTTTTACTATATATTTTATTTATATGATTTTATATTTATATATATATATATATTCATGGGGATGTGTGGCTGTAGAAAAGTTTATAGGAAAATTTACCCATATGTTTGTTATGATTTATTGGTACTACTGACCATCCCCAAGACTATTTAATGTGGGATTGGAGTGGTACACAAGGCTTACTATTGTACCAAGGGTTTCACCCAAATCAAGAGGTCAATTCCGATATCTACATTCACCCCATGACCCCACTGGTATCTTTAGAATCATATCAAATTTCCCCAAATGATCTCAATGATGTGAAGGTCTAGTTGGAATATAACTTATAAAAATGATTTATTAGACATCATATATCCCCATGTCCAGTTAAATTTCTATTTTCAAATATGAAATATGGGAGTTTGAGGCTTTTTATTGACTATAACTACTTAAATTAAGAAACATTTAAGAACAAATACCATATTCTAAGAATTTATATCCACTTAAAACAAATGAAAATAGTAATATATTTTGTTAAGATTAATCTTAGGTGTGTTTTGTTAGAGTTGGTGTCCTAGAAGAATCTGTTTGTACTTTGATTACATGAATATTTTATGTATTGAATATTAAATTTAACATATTATTATATATTTTTCATTATTCTTAATGAATTTAATGTAATAATGTCCTAGAGTATTTTTCACATTAATAAGTCCATAGTAGTTACCCTCTATGATGGGAACCTTGATGTTCTATAACAATATCCTTAATATATTTCAATGGTTTGATAATATACTATAGTTGGAAACATATTATATAGACTGATAGGTGAAAGTACTAATAACAAGATGAGAATTATTCTCATGATGTCTACACTTTCTAATATCCAAGATGAGAGATTATGATAACAAACCTACCATTAGAAATTAATCATGTCTTTGTGTCATCAGATATTCCTATCTACGAGCATTTTTAAGGGTCCATAGACTTTATGATTGTCATTAATGCATGTCACTACTCGTACACTTAGATTTGATGATGAAAACTATCTCGCCATATGTTAGTGATAGGTAGGGTATGTTACGTTCATCACGAATGAAATTTTATTAATGGATAAGTCAAGGAAGGATTTTTTTCCTTCTATATTTATGGATGTTGTTATCTCAACCCTTTGATTGAAATATAATTGTCTCCCAAAATTCCATGGCCATGGTGTAATGAAGATTTTATTTCAGATAGTCAAAGAATTACGTATCAAGAATATAGGTTAATGTCGCCATCATGCAACCATCATGATGAGATATTATGATAAAGGGATTATATTAAATTCTGATAATTCATTTTTTGTTATCATTGTTATGAATTTAAGTTCATTCTATTGGGTTCCTTGACATATATCCAGATAGTAATTGTTGACTTTATGTAAGCACAACTAATTATGATGAGAAATAATCCTAGAGGGTCGCACACTAAGTGTTTATTTTTCTCATGATTAAATTCTATTTGAATTTAATTAATTGAATAAATATTATTCTCAAGACTGAGGAATAATTTTATGTATGTTATATTGATCGTGTAAATTAAACAAATATTTATTCACCAAATTATGAATAAAATTAATTTATATATTTTATTGAATATTTAATAAATATTTATTTACTAGTTTTTGAATAAAATATTTATTTAATAGAATAAAATATTTATTAGGGTATTCAATAAATGAAAGAGTAGTTCAAATGGACCAAGACCGTGTCCGGTGATAAAATAATTATTTATGAGGATGTAAATATTATTTACCCATTTTCTAAAAGTTGGCACACCAAAAAATATTTATAATAATAATATTATTATTATTATGTGGAATGGGATTTCATTAATGGTTATAATTATATTAAATGGTTGTCATGTAAATAATTTTTTTAAATTATATCCCAACTTCCTAAATATACGGTTAAGTCTATTGTGTAATTGATTCAAAACCAATTACATGTTTGGGAATTGAGAATTGTTGTGAACAAAAAATTTTCTCTCAAATCCTCCTCCTATTTCCCTCTCAAGAATGATAAACTCAATAGATTATTTATTCAAGACTGAAGAAAAAAATCAATAACAAACAACACAAGGCATTCAATTCACCATGATAGAACCCATAAAATGAGTGGCGTTGATCATAGACCATTGGAGTATGTGTGGATCACTGCTAGAGGGATTCTACCATTATATCCTCACAAACACAATGAATACAATCTTTAAAGACCATTTCAGACAATCAATAATCATCAATGAAGAATGTTATGAAGCCTAAGTATTTATTTCTTTAGATATTAAATAAATTAATTATAAATTTGGCCTGAAAGATCCTCTCTCTTGGTTTCGGGAAATGATTATTAAAATAAATTTCAATATATCTCCCTCCACCACAATTATTCCACTACACTCGGAACCAACAATTGGTATTAGAGCAGTCATGTTTAAATTTATAATTATTTATTTTATTGTTGTTATATGTGAAATCATGGTTAGATTTTCATTTCATGTTATATGTTTTTAATCCAATCTGAATTAACATGTTATCAACATATTTTTCATGTTATTTTAGTGTTTCATTTTCAAATAGATTTAAGGACAAATGAATAATGATTGGAGATTCCATTGGGAAGTTCCAAATCTTTGGCCTGTAAATCTGGGTTACACAGTGTGCAATTGTAGAACATTCAATATACCCATGTTTATTGTATCTAGATGGGTCGGGAAATTAAAAACACATGGTGATTTTATTTCACACTGTGTATTGCTCGATCCAAACTAGCATGCAGAAAGTGGATACAGGGTGTATAGCTGGCATGTAAACCCCATGTAATCTGGCTGAGTTAACATAAAGAATCCATATGTGTATGACTTGGATATATGACAACCAAGGTACATGGGGTGTAACTGGATATACAAACCATGTAGTCTCCCATTAATGAAAAAATTAAATTAAATTAAATTTGAAAAATTAGAGCATTAAAACCTTATTTTATTAATTATTACACCATTATGTGTTTGAAAATTTAATAGTTGTTTTAAAGAATTTTAAATGATCAATTAATTTACTATAATCAATATGTCATTAATGATTCTGTTGTTTATTATCCATAAATTCAAAATTGATGGGTATCTCCAATTAAGTTTAGATGATATTTAATAAGAAAGGGAATTAATAAATTTATTAGTTAATTAATACAAGCTCATTCACAATAATAATAAAGATAAAATAAATAAATGAACACTAGCCAGTTACTGTTTTCCTATTCATTGCATGTACGATAGAATATAAGCTTTGGAAAGACCTATGTATGTATGTTGTCATTTATTTAATTAAATTTATTACATTATTTTCCAATTATTTAATATTTAATCAAAATATGGAATGTGAGTCATCCCTCCCACCATTATTATGTAGGACCTACATGTCCAAGGATATTTATCTAATTCCCTATAACAAATCCTTTGGTTCCCCTCACCTATGTGTGAGTTGTAAATATTTTTAATTAATGAAGAATCCTAATTCATTTGGAGATGGTTCGAGATAGAAGCATAATGGCACTAATTCTGTGATACATAGGTGGACATAAAATATTTTGTAGCTCATTCCAATTCTGACATAAGCAGTTATTTCCCCTAGTTCATAGGTTGATTTATGGACCGCTCAGTAAATCAACCATTAGATATGATCATGATCAGGTCATTTATTTATTTATTTTCTAATTCATTTAAATTATATTTATTGATGAAATATCATGATCACATAAATGAATTAATATGAAAAGATATAATTTATATTAAATTTATTATGTGTAAATGTTTTATCCAAACATGGTTAATTAATTAAGTACACATCCACTTAAATATTAACAAGACACGTAAAGGATAAAACAATATTGAAATTTATGCATAATAGAATATAATACCTTAATTAAATATTAATTCATACTGGGCCTTCAATTACATGATTAGTAACAAAACATAATAAAACTATTTGTTTGACCAACCCTTTTTGAGATAGTTATTTTTATAAGGGGAGTTCTTATGAATGTTTTAGGTTGAATTAAAAATTTTACATCAAGAGGAGTATCCCTTTCCAAACATGATGTAATTTATAGGTAAGTGTTGGGAAAATCAATGTTAGGATTTCTGGATTAGGGAGTCAAATCAACCAATCAAGGGGATGAAAGCCCACATTTAGAAAACACTTTCCTACATTAATACCTTCAAAATAGCTTGACAAACCCTTGTTGGGGTTATGGTAAGGGGGATATGGATCCTTTACAGTAGAATGTCCTATAAACTAGACATTCCAACTTCAATAGTGAGGGATATTGGGACTTCATAAAATGTGGGAGATTTATTAAAATCATTTAATTAATTATTTATCACTAAATTTATAATCAAGAAAGGTCCTAATAATTTGTTCTTTTAATTATGTAATAAAGTTGAAATATCATTATACACAAAAATCCTGAGATCAATATTAGATCAATATAATCTCCTCATTTGCAGTAACATCTAGTAGTGGTTTAGATGCCTTCGGGGTATTCTATTCCTTGAATGGAAATCTGATGTGATATAATCCTTGATTCTTGATCTTCCTACTCAAGAGTTTTGTGATAAATAGTTCTTAGTATATGAATAATATATGAATGAAGAATTTGATGTTAAATATATTTTTTTTCATATCTGTCTTTTGAACTCATGAAGTCTCATGAACACATGGATGTATTTAGCATGTTTAAGCACCTCTGTGGTCATTACCAAGAGTGTGCTAGAAATAAACAGATTGAGATTTCCAAGGAACTCTTTTAGAGTAAAATTGGAGAGCGTGCTCGAGTTGTGGGTCATGTAGTCAATCTCATTGGCTACATTGAGAACCTAGAGTTTATAGGGTTTAAACTCTATGAACACTGCTGAAAAACATAAATTTAATAGTGTTGGTATTTATCTACACTAAAAAAAAGCACTGATAAATTACATCTTTTGCAGTGCTAAAGAAAGAACTAATAATTTTTTTTATTACATTAAATAGTTATTTATTTAGTGAGTAATGATTTATAATTAAAAACAAATATGAATTAAAAATACTCACTGATTTCATAGTGTAATGGACTTATAATTGAATGTGACGTTTCATTTTTGAATTTAATATGGATCAAATATGTGTTATATTGATTTCGTGTATACGTAATTAATGCAATTTTATAAAAAATGAACACACACAAAACTTATCCATTTTTTCAATATTGTTAAAGTGTACTAATTTGTAATTTATTCAATTTCTTTTACTTATAACATATATTCATATTCCTGCACTTAAAATTAGATATAAATATTTTTTGGTCAAAAATATTTACTTAATTATAAATAAATAATTATGAAGTTATAATAAATATATCTAAAAAGTAATATATTTAATATATTAATATTTATATATATTTATTATGTATAAAAATATTTAATTTTTTTCATAATTATAATGATAAATCTTTTATCTGTGATTCAGTAATAATAACTGATAAAGGAAGGTCTTTATCAAAGTTTTTTTCACACTGATAACGATTAGGATTTAGAAACGCTAAAAAAAGTGCTAATAAAATGAATGTTTATCAGTTCTAAAACGTAACTGATGATAAATATGGATATTATCATGGATTTTTTAGCATTTATAAATACATACCTTTATCAGTGCAAAAAAAGTTATAATACATTCTACCTTTATTTGTGTTTTTACTTAAACGCTAATAAACAGACTCTTTATCGATGCTTATTTGTAAGTGCTGATAATAGTGTCTCGATATATTTAAAAAACCCTAACCATTTGTGAACTCATTACGATATCAAAATTGTTCCACAGAAGGCACCCACTGAAGGTGCTCCTCCTCAGTTAATCAAAGCTTGAATCAAACCACTTGACTACATCTAGTTTCTCAAACATCATCATACATCTAGTGTTTAGTTGTAGTTAGGGTTTCCAAAGAATATTTTCTTCATCCTAGAGAGGTAGGACCGATGATTTACATTATGTATCTTTTGTTTTGTTTTTTGATTTCTTGTTCAAAGATGCCATGAGTTATTTGTGGTTTGGTCCTTGTATAAAATTATTGTTTTATATTATGAATATAAAAATTTTCTTATTCTTAATTATTTGATTGATTACCAATTTGGATAGCCTATTTTAGTCTTTTTGAATTTTTTTTTCGAATCAATTTTTTTCACTATCTACATTTGTACACTAACTTTCTCAGTAATCTTAATTCATACTTTCTAATTTATATCGATCATTGGTTGATAATAGTTCTAATTATGCCTTATATATTTATATATATTGATATTGGCGATTAATCCCTGTTCAAGATTTCAACTTCTTTTTAACACTAATTGTATTATAATTATACTTCCACTATGAGTTATTATGTTCCATGTTCATTCCATGGATGTTTTAGGTATGGTTCCCCAACACTGAATCTAAAACATTATTTTTTAGTATTTTTTTAAATAAAGGTGGTTTATTAAGAATGGGTTAAATTATCATGTTACATTAATAAAACAATAAAAAATCATTACATTATAAATATAAAATAAAAATTTATTATGTTTTCATAACAATCCAAGATATCATTTTATATAATTCTATATGTTTGTGGTTAAATTAACCCAAAAAATAACATCTAATAACCAATGGATGAGAATTAATATGAAGATAATTTTATTATAATATGTTTATTAAAGAAGAATAATTATTTTATTTTCTTATTAAAGTAGTAAATTATTATTAACAATAGGAAGTTGAAGTAGCTAAATAGAATATAAATATAATAAATTTTTAATTACATAATTGAAATCATATCATCTGTTGAAATATTTCATTATATTAAATAATTTAAGGAATACTATTTAGACTAAGACCTCTAAAAAAGTAATGGATAAAAATTATAAATATTATTTGTAGCTTATATTAAGTGATCATAATCATTGTTTTTTCGGAAATTGTGGTGGAGGGGTTCCCATATAATTGAGAATGAGTGTCATTTTCTCAAATACCCATTCCTTAATGGGTGATAAATAAAGATAAACATTTTATGTGGATCCAATGAGATGAAATAATATATATGATTTGTGAATTACCTATAAATATTAAGGTTTGGTGTGCATCATAGAAAATGAAATGCGTATGAGTTGTCTCTAACATTCACCATTGAATGAATTCATAGGATAACACATGCTATAGTAGATTAATTATTTTCTTAAATATAATTACCCATTTTATTCAACATACTAAAATTCTTTGAAATAATCCAATTTTGAGTTTCCCTTATTATAATTGTCTATAACTTTTACTGTTGATAAGGAATATCTTATGGGTATTTATTTATATATTGTATAAAATTAATCTTTTATGAACCTAATAGGATGGATATGAATTGAAATGGATGCACTCTAATTGCTTGACAAACGAGTATGAATATGGAGTAAAAGAGTTCATAAAGTTTGCAAGAGAGCATGCATACAACCCTTCTTAAATCATCTATATGTGTTTAAATTATTATTATTCAAGACAAAATAGTACAGAAGAGTTGGAACAACATTTTAATTGTCACATAATATTTCAAATCTATTAATTTTGGACTAAGCACAGGGAAAGTGAATCAAATGTTGAATTTACCTTATTATAATTTTCTATAACATTCACCTTTGATAATGAAAATCATGATTGTAAAAAGTGGTTTGAGGAGTTAAATATATGTTCCATGAAACCATTTTATTCCAGTTGTACTAAATACACAACATTTTCCGTTGTATTGAATTTATATAATTTGAAAGCTAGTAGTGGATGAAGTGACACCGGATTTTTCAGAACTAGGTGGTCTCCTTAATGATATGATACTAGAATAAAATAAACAACCTTTCCAAAAAAATTATGTTAAATGAATTTTAGTTTCAATGGGTGTGATCTCTAAAAAATACATTCTTGTCAAAATGATTTCATATTCTTTCTCAATGACCAAGAATCACTAATAAAATTCCCTAAGTGTGGTGTGTATCAATACAATAAAACTTAATCATGTCCTTGGAAATATGTATGATACTTTCTTATCACTACATAGTATAGAAGAATATATATATGTTAGGAAACCATGAGACAATTAACATGGAATACAGATAAAAGAATTAAAGATGGGAACCTACGTCATCCCAAAAATTCACCGTAGTGGAAGAAAAATGATTACGAGTATCCTATATTTTGAAAATAGTTGAGAAACATTGGTCCTATGATATCTATAAAGGGAATTAATAATTTTGGTGTAAAGAGTATTACTCATAGTACATGGCCCTTCATACTAGTAAATTATAAATTTCTGCCATGGATATGCATGAAGTGAAAATACATTATGTTTTCTCTGCTTATATCTAAACCAAAGAAACCCGATAGTGATATTGATTCGTCTTGGGCTCCATTGACCGAAGATCTGAAATTGATGTGGGATATTGTGTTTCAATGTATGATGTTCATAAAATTAAATAATTCACATTGAGGTCCATGTTGTATAGAATTATAAATGACTTCCCCACTAATGTAAATTTACCAGGATATAGAATTAAATGAATTTTGTGGTGTCCCATTTGTGAAAATTGCACATACATAGTTCAGTTCAAACATTCCTCAAAGACTTTGTTTTTAGGACATCAAAATTTTTTACCTCAATGACAAAAATACTAATATTGGATGGAAATATGCAATGGGAATATTGATCAAGGTACAATACCATCTCTAAGAACAGGTGATCTACTATAAAATTAATTAAAAATATTGACAATGTTTTCGATAAACCATTTTCAAAAAACATTAAAAAAAATTAGGTTGGAAGAATATACCATTTTTCTTTAAATTATCATATTGGAATTATTTTTAGGTTAGAAATTTTCTAGATTTCGTTCATATAGAAAAAATTCATTTGATAGTGTTATTGGAACATTATTAAATGTTCCTAGGAAAACAAAACATGGAATTCAAGCTTGGTTGGACTTGATTGAAATGAGGATAAAGGAAGAGTTGGCACCGGGGATAGGTAAATGGTAGAATTTTCTTCCTCCAACATGTTACACTCTATCCAGACATGAAAATTACAATTTTTCATTTTCCCTTACTTGTGTAATAGTTCCACGAGGTTATTCATGAAATTTAAAGGATATTCTTTCGTTGACTAATTTGATGTTTCAAGGACTAAAATCACATGACTGTCCAATTTTGGTGAAATATTTAATGCCAATTTCTTTCAATTTCATTATTCCTCAAAAGTTACCATATACATTAATTAGAATCTTCTTCATTTTAGAAACCATATACTATAAATTTGTAGACCTGGAGAAGTTTCCCATCATGAATAAGGATATTAAAGTCATATTCTGTGAATTAGAGATGTTATTACCCCTATAATGTTTTGATATAATGGTCCACTTGATGTTTTTCTTGGTTATAGAGGTTCAAATATGTGTTCATGTCTGTTACAGTAAGATGTACCCCCCTAAATTGTATATGAATATTTTGAAAGAGTGTGTAAACAATCAAAGTCACACATAAGGTTCTATTTTATAAGGATATATTGTGGAAGAAGCTATTGAATTTTGTACCGATTACCTATCAGATGTTGAATGATTCACTCTCCAAAAGTCATGTTATAGTGAATGTCTTCTAGGAAAATGGATTTCTGAAAGAGATGTTGTTACAATTACCTTGACAGAGTGGGAGAATTCATTCCTTTACATATTGCATAATCTTAAAGATTTTGATCCATACATTGAATACCACAATGAAATTTCTAGATATTTTAATCCATCAAAGGCAGAAGGATGGATCTAAATTACAAATAATCAATAGTTTATATGATGGTTTAGAGATAGAATTTATATAGAGCAATCTGAAAATATGAATTCAATTTTTGAATGAACTCAATGTCCATCTAGGGGACCAAATGAAAATTTTATATCTTAAATTGGTTTTGTAATCAATGGTTATATGTTCAATACAAAAGAACATGATGAATTCAGTATGCTGAAAAATAGTGGTGTTATACAAATGGCTGAAGTGATGCACATATATGGTTCCAAGGATAGAAATCCAATTTGTATGAATAAGTAATAATTTTTCATTATTGAATAGATATACAAGTTGGATTATACAAGATTTCAAGTGTGTCTTTTCCATTTCAAATGGATTGAAAATATAAATGGAGTGATAGTTGATGACATGGGATTTATGAAGGTGAATTTCATTGTGGAAGGGGAAAATGAAAAGACATTCATAACGGTATCACAAGTAGTGCAAGTATTTTATATCTTTGATCCAATAAACAAGAATTGTTCAATTATCCTCCTAGTGACTAAAACAAATGTCAAGTCAGATGAAAATTTAGATGAGGATAAACATTTCATTGAGACATCACAATCATTTCATGCTAGTCCCAATGTAGACAATGTCTTGTATATTAGAGGGGACCACAAAGAGAGGATTTTGATGCTTGATAGAGGAACAAAATCCATCAAACCTTTAATAATATTAAGTGTGTTCAATGAGAATGTAAAAGTGTTTTTTTAATATATTCTATTTTCTTGATTATATTATATATTCTATACTCTGTTAACATAATCTAAATTAACTGTTTGACTACTCATGCATACAATGTCTTCCACACAAGATGATGTAACTAACCCTTTAAAAGAACAAACTGTAATAAAGGAAACCCGTTGGAAATATGTAAAGGTAATGTTACAATTTACTTTCTCTATTTTAAAGAAAAATTATATAATGAAATGTATATTTAATTTTAATTATTTATTATATAGTTCATTTATTTAATAATATTTATGTCCATGTGTCAGGATATTTCAAGAATAAAAACAACATTGTATCTGTTCAATCATAGAGGTAATCTTGATTTTTTCAAAAACATCATTGACAATATAATTAATTTATTGTTTCATATTTATGTTTAATTTATTTATTTATATTATTACTCACATAATAAATGTTTTTATATAAAGGTGGATTCTTTTGTTCAATTTGGGGTGGTCTGTCCATATTTTATGCCTTTATGAACCTAAACATTAGTACACTTCTTCTCCCTCAAAACATTTTCACCCCTATAGCGCTTCATTTATCAATTTCTTTCAAGTTCCCTCCGATGAATTTTTAGGAAGATATATGACCCTATCTCAGCACAATTAGATATATAAGATTGATGTTTTGTAGTAAAATTATTGTCGAGAGAATTAATGTGTTGATTCATATTTATGGTTAATTTATTTCTATTTAGTATTACTCACGTTATAATTTTCTCCTTATGCTACTGGATTCTTCTGTTTGATTGGGGGTGATCTTTCCATATTTCATGCCTTTCTACACCAAAACATCTATAAAATTATTCTCCCTCAAAACGTTTCAACCTTGTTGTGTTGACATTTATCACATTCTTTCAAGTTCTATCCATAGCTCAATCATAGAGGTAATATTGATATTTTCATAGTAAAATCATTATCCATAGAATTAATGTATTATTTAATATTTATGTTTTATTTAATTATTTTCATTATTACTCATAATAATGATTTTTTTATACAGGTGGATTCCTTTTTCGATTTAATTTGGTCTGTTCAAAGATCTTCATGCTTTTTTGGCTTTTTCAAAAATAATGTAAATGTAAATCATGGTAAAATAGAAAGTTATGATTGTTTTGATAATTTGGGACATGCAGGATTCGGTCGCACCTCAATCTGAAACATGATGTGATTGGTATGACTCTAAATATATCTTTTTATTTAAAATTGACATTAATCTTAGTAAAAAATACAACTGACATACTCAAAAATGACAAATAACATTCATATTATTGTGATACACAAAAAAATGATTCATAAGACATTTGTGACATGTAATAATTATCCACCCCTCAATATGATTTATGATGTGCTCGATAAGACTCAATGTGTATATTATAAGTTAAAAATCAATATTTGACTTTAAAAAGGGTCACTCCCTGAAAAATGTGTAATCAAAATAATACTTTATTGAAAATTTTTGGAATTAATTCATAAATAATTTTTGATATATATGAATTGGTATCATATCCAGCTGATACATGATGTCACCAGTATGTGTCAAAGTGCGTGATTTAAGTTTAAAATAACATTTTAGTGAAAAAGTCAAGTGAAATAGTCAAATCAATGTAAAATAATTTAGATTGTTTTTATAATTTAGTAAAACAATCCATAAGTGATTTTGAATGTTTAGGAATTAGATTCACCTCAATATGATTCACGGTGTGACAAGTATGAATCTAACTGCATCTTTATTTAAAATTAACTTCAATTTTAGTAAAAAAACAATCTGGCCCACACAAAACTAAACAAACATATTCGTATTGTTTTTATACTTTTGGAAAATGGTCCATAAGAGATTTGAGACGTGCATGAATCCGAAAAATCACAATCGGACACACGGTGACACCGGTATGACTCTAAGAGTGTGTTTTTATTTAAAATTGACATCAATTTTATTAAAAAGGAAAACTGACCCACTCAAAACTATGAAAATTCATTCAAATTACATAAATAATTTATGAAAATTATAAAAAAAAGTCATTATTGATGTATATGAATCATCCACATGTCAATATGATATACAATATGATCGGTAAATTTCAAAGTGCGTGTTTCTATTTTAAAATGACATTTTAGTAAAAAAGATAGGTGAAATACTCATAACTGATCAAACACAATCATATATATATATATATATATATTATTTTAGGATAATGATCAATAATTCATTTGGGATGTGTATTAATCATCCACACCTCAATCTGATGCACGGTGTGACCAGTATGACTCAAAGTGTGTCTTTTTATTTAAAATTGTCATCAATTTTAGTAAAATGGAAACTATCCTACTCAAAATAAAGAAAATAAAAATTCATATTACTTGGATACTTTACAAAAATGATCCAAAAGTAATTTTTGATACATAGGAATCATCCTCACATAAATCTGATAAACTATTTTCCTATTATGACTCAAAGTATCTGTTATTATTTTAAAATCTGAATTTTAGTTCAAAAAATGTCACCCACTAGAAACTGATAAAAAAAGATGGCATTTTCTTGATATTTTAATAAAAAAATTCTTATTTAATTTTGGACATGTAGGAATCTGTTTCACATTAAACTGATACATGATGTGACCGAAATGAGTCAAAAGTGTGTGTTTCCAGTTTAAATTATAATTTTGTTAAAAAAATGACTTACTCAAAACCGAGAAAATGAATTCATATTGTTTTAATACTTAATTAAAATTATCTATAAGTTATTTAGGGTTTCTCATAATCAGACTCACCTCAATACGATGCACGGCGTGACTGGTATGACTCAAAGTGTGTCTTTTTATTTAAAATTATAATCAATTTTAGTAAAATAGACAACTTTCCTTCACAAAACTGAGAAAACGCATTTGGGTTGTTTTGATACTTTTTGAAAATGATCCATATGTCTTTTTTGATGTCTTAGAATTTTCCTCACCTAAATTTGATACACGATGTTCCCGGAAAGGCTCAAAGTGTATGTTATTAGTTTAAAAATCACATTTTAGGTCAAAAAGTGTCACTCACTAAAAACCGATCAAACGTATTTGTATATTCTTGATAATATAGTTAAATGATTCATAATTTTGTTGTGATGTGTAGGAATATATCTCACATCAAACCAATACACTATCTGATTAGAATGATTAAAAAGATTATGTTTCCTGTTTAAAATGACATTTTAGTAAAAAAAAAGGTACTCAAAACCAAGAGAAAACCTTAATATTGTTTTGATACATTAGGAAAATGATCCAAATGTAATTGGAGACATTTTAGAATTAGACACACCTTAATACGATGCATGGTGTGACTGGTATGACTCCAAGTGAATCTTTTTATTTAAAATTGACATCAATTTTAGCAAAATTAACACTTTTTGTTAATTTATTTCTTTATATTATTAGTAACAAAAGTATATTTTTGTTATAAAAGTGAATTATTTTTCTTAATAATGGGTGGTTTGATCATAAATAGCATGATTATGGTCAAGACTAAAAGGAAAAGTAACATTGATGTTTTCAAATGTAATTAATAATTTGAATTTATGTAATTGTATAATCCAATGTTTGAAATGTCTTTAATATAACATTTTTTCTTTTTTTTTAAATTTAATTTCATTTAAATCCTGTATTGGTACATGTTCTTGTTGATATCTGGTTTTTTTGTGTTTCAGTGTGTTGGTACATCACATTTCAATGTTGGTGCATTGTGTTGTTTCAACTCACTATAATATGTCCTTTTGTTAGTGTTGTTAATAGTATTGATAAATGTATAAATTATCATCACTTTTATGAGATTTGATAAAAGTTTCTTTATTATATCTTCTTTGAGTTTTGATAAAATAATAATTTATTTTCACTTCTATAAGAACTGATAAATGTCCCCTATCAGTGCTTTTTCATCACTAATAAAAAACAGGGCTTTTTACCTCTCTTATGTAATTAACACTTTTCTAGCGTTAATAAAGGGCATTTCTAGCATTATTAAAAGCCTATTTTTTAGTAGTGGATGAACATGGAACATATATCATTTTGGATTCATTCCCACATAGATTATCTAGTCTTATTGTGAATTTTAAAATGAACAACACTGAGATAACTTTGCCAAATCTATTTATCCTCCTTCCCCAAGTTGATACTAATATGAAGCACGAAAAGTGTTCATTCATTATAGTGAAAAAATGGAAAGGGAAACCAAATATCATTAATCCAAAAGCTTATACACAACCTTCCATGAATATTAATATTAAAGGAGAAGTAAGGGAATAAGATGTTATCTTTTTCAAATGTTGGAAGAGGGCCATTAAGAAGAAAAAATGCACCTAGATAAAGAAGAAAGGGGAAGCATTATGTGTATTTGTTTTCAAGGGAAATTTATGTATTTACACAAATTGGGTATTAGATAAAGCTTTTGGTGCTCACAAATTTATTAAAATATAGGAAATAAGTAAATTAATTAAAATTAAATGAGGGTAGGTATATCTAATAGGAGCCTACAAATCTAAAATTTTCGTTGTAGAAATTGGGGACTACCACATAGCATTTTCAACTGGAATGATATTGGTCTAAAAGGGTTGTTATTATGTGCCTTCAGTTACCAAAACCCTTATTTTTGTATATAGACTATATATGAATGGATTCATTTTCAAATTTGGAAATAAATGGTTATTCTTTTATAAAGATATAATTATTTATTGTAAGACACATTTATATAATGGACTTTACGTGTTGGATTATATGAACCATTTAATAGAAACTTATAACAAAATTACATCACATGAATCAAAACACACCCAAATTTAAAATCACCATCTTGGTCATGTAAATGAAAAATTCTTGAAAAAATTATAGATAGATGGATATTTAGATTTTTTGATCTAAAACCACTTTGTATATGTCATACATGTATACAAGGAGAAATGACTAGAGCCCTATTTTGGAGGAAAGATGAAAGGGATAAATAGCTTCTTGAATTAGTTCATACCAATGTGTGTGGACTATTTCCAGTTTAATAAAGGGTTCATTACTCATATTTCATAAATTACATTGATGATTTTAGTAGATATGGATATATTTTATTAATGTGAATAAGTTGGATTCTTTTGATAAATTCAATGAATAAAAGAATGAATTTGATAACCATTTTGGTAGGAATATTAATATACTCCACTCCAACCATGGTGAATAATATCTTAATCAAGACTTCATTTATTACTTACGAGAGTTTGGGATCCTATCCCAAATCAATCCTCCTTACACACCTCTTCGGAATGGGGTTAGAGAAAGGAGGAACCACACCTTATTGGACATGGTGAGACCAATGATGAGCCATGTGAGTCTTCCATTATCCTTTGGGGATATTGAATAAAAATAGTGGCACAAATACTAAACTAAGTACCATCTAAATTGATAAATGTTATTCCATATGAATTTTGGAATGGAATAAAACCCATGTTATCTAATTTACATGTGTGGGTAGGTGAAGCATTTGTTAAGGATCATCCAGTAAAAAACATGCACCTCAAGGCACACATTGTACCTTTATAGGATACCATAAGGAAATAAGGTAATATTAACTATATGACCCCTCTGAAAAAATGATATTGTGGAATGAAACAGAATATTATTTGATAGGGAGCACATATCCAAAATATGTAATTGGAGTGATATAAACTCTGATGCAGTCAAGGAACAAAGCATACAAGAGTTGGTATAGGATCAGATTCCAGAAATCCCTATGGAAGAAGAAACCCCTCCCAAGAAAAAAGAACTATGTAGGATTATAAGAGAGTATAGAGAACCAGAATGGTATGGTTTTCTAGTTATCAAGGATGGAGACTCATTATTAGTTGATAATAATGATCTTCTAACCAACAGGGAAGCAGTAAGTGGTATTGATGTCGCTTGGTGGAAAGAAGCCATGAATTCTGAAATGGATTCATGGACCAAAACCATATTTTGATTTTGGTAGATCCTCTTGTGGATGTAAATCTCATTGGTTTCAAATGGGAATTAAAGAAGAAATTGTAAATGGAAGGAAAATTCAGTACCTATTAATTGAAACTAGTTTCAAAAGGTTTTAAATAGTGTCAAGGAATTAGCTATGACAAAACCATTTCCCCAATTGAAATTCGAAAATCCATCATAAATATACTTTCCATTATGGTTCACCTTGACTATGATATTTAGAATATGGATTTTGAAACATACATCCTTAATGGGAACCTTCATGATGATTTCTACATGACACAACAAGAAGGGCTTGTGACTCAAAAGGATGTAAATAAGATTTAAATGTTTTAAATATCAATTTATGAATTAAATCAAGCATACTGGTCATGGAACATTCATTTTGATGCATCCTTAATGGAATTTTGTTTTATAAATAATGAATGTGAGCCTTGTCTCTACCAACGGTTTAGTGGGAGTCCAGTCAATTTCTTAATAGTCTATGTTAATGAAACATTAGTTATTTTAAATAAAATACCTATCTTACAGTTTGTTAATGAATGGTTGAATAAATTCTTTTCCATGAATGAATTGGGAGTGGAATCATATATTCTTGGGATCAGGATCTATCGTTAAAGATCAAATATGTTTCTTAGCCTAATTCAATGTGCATAAATTGAAAAGATACTGAAGAGATTCAGTATGGAACAATCCAAGAAGGAATTGTTTCCAAAATCATATGGAATTAATGTTCCCAATTAAATTCATCTTTATACCCATGGGGAAATAAGTATAATGTGAAGAATTCCATATGAATTAGAGACTTGTTAGGTTATGTTTGATATGTTATGTACTAGGCTAGATGTGTCTTGCCCATTACATGTGGTAGTCATATATCAAGATGATCTAGGTTACTACCATTGGATGGATGTCAAGACTATCATTATGTATTTAAGGTTTACTAAGGATATTTTCTTGGTTTATGGAGTATATGAGGAACTAGTAGTTAGTGAATATGTAGATTCTATTTTCCAAACTAACCAAGATGACATTGAGTCCCAAACAAGAGACATATTTACTATGAATGTAGGTGTTGTGAGTTGGAAGATCTCATGGAAGGTTGTTGCCACATACTCCACAAAAGAGTATGATTATATTTCATCTTCTGAGGTAGCTAATGAAGAATTTTGGATGCAAAATTTCACCCAAGATCATTAGGTGGTACATAATAGTAAAGATCTCGTCACACTCAATTGTGATAACACAACGGTGATGGTTCTCACAAAAGGGACAAGGTCACATCAGTGGATGAATCTTATACTTTAGAAGTATCATATCTTCAGAGATTTTTTTTATAGAGGTGAAGTTGTAGTAAGTATTTTTTCCATGGAAGACAATGTGATGGACCCCTTTAATAAATCCTTGACTCAGTAGAAACATGTTTATCCTATGAGGTCTAGTTGATTGAAATTTATAGGTAGTTGGCTCTAGTCCAAGTGGGAGTTTGTTAGAGTTGGTGTCCTAGAACCAACTATTTTTACTTTGATTACATGAATATTTGATTCATTATATATTAAATTAAAATAATTATTACATACTGTTCGTTGTTCTCTATGAATTCAATTTAATAATTTTCTATAATTTTTGTCACATCGATAAGGTCATAGTAGTTCCCCGCTATGATGAGAACCTATAAGTGTTATAACAATATTCTAAATATAGTAATGTGGTTGGATAACATATCATGATGGGACATATAGTATATATACCAACAAGCGCGAGTACACATATGAATTTTATACTTCTTCTCTAGAAGTTCACACTTGGTAATCTCCAAGATGAGAGATTATGAGAATAGACCCGCAAGTATGAATTCTGCATGATTTGGTGTCATCAGTTATTCCTATCTTCAAGCGTGTGTAATGGACCTCATAATTTAATATTATTATTATTGCATGTGATGACTCACTCACATAGATTTGCTGATGAAAAATGTCACTCCATATGTTTGTTGGAAGTATGGTACATTGGGTGCCTCACAAATGACATGTTATTAATGGATACTACAATAAAGTATTTATCCCTTACAATTTTAAGAAATTTGAACTCTCTACCCATTGATGGAAGTATAATTGTCACTCTAAATTCTATGTTCATGGTGTAACAATGAGTTTAATTCATATAGTCAATGAATGATGTATCAGGAATATAGGTTGATGACAACATCATGAAACATTCTTGATTAGATATTGTGATAGTGAAATTATTTTTTATAGTTAGAATTAATATGTGGTTGTCATAGTTATGACTTTAAGTTCTCTATCATGGATGCCTTGAATCATTTCTAAACATTAATCTTGGAATTTAGGAAATCCCGCCTAATGCCAACAAGAAATAATCCTATACTGTCTCACACTAAGTGTTTCTGTTGGTCATGATTAAATTATATGTGAATTTAATTAATTAAATAAATATTATTCTCAATACTGGGGAATAATTTTTATCATGTTATATTGATCACAAAAATTAAATAAATATTTATTCACCAGATTGTGAGTAAAATATTTTTATTTATTTTATTTCATATTTTAAAAAAATTATATACTATTTTTTGACTAAAATATTTATTTATATGACTAAATTATATATTCGTGTGTTCAATAAATTCAATAGGAGTTTGAACGGACTGATACTGTGACTTGTGATAAAATAATTATTTACGAGCTAATAAATATTATATATCCATTTTGAGAAAGTTGGTTCACCAAAAAACAATAATAACACTATTATGATTATGTGACAAGGGATTTCATTAGTGGTAATAATTATATTTAATATATGTTATGCTATTAAATTTTGTAACCAAAATCCAATATCAATATATAGACGGCTACGACTATTGTGTAATTCATTCGAAACCAATTCATGTTTTTGAATATATAATTTTTGCACACAACAAATTCTATCTTTGATCCTCCCCCTCTATCCCTCTAAATAATGAGAAACCTACTAGAGAATTTATTCCAGACATAAGAACAAGTAATCAATAACAAATAAAGTAAGACATTAAATAAATCATGCTAGCTCCCAAAGAACCAGTGGCATTGCTTAGACACTATTGCAACATGTGTGGATCACTGATATAGGAATTCTACACTTGGATCCTCAAAATTGAAATAAATTCAATCTAGAAGGTCCATTTTGGATGATCACCAATCATCAACGAAGAATGTTCCAATGCATGTGTATTTATTTCTTCAGATAAAAAATAAATTAATTATAAATTTTACATGGAAGATATTTACTCCTAGTTCTGGGAAACAATTATTGAATGAAATTTTAATATATCACCCTCCACTTTAATGCTTCTACTATACCCAGAACCAGATAGGTTACCATCACCTTTGATTTTATAGAGATAATTTCCCAAAGAAAATGTTTATGTCTCACTACAGTTGCTAGGAGTTATTAGTAATGCCTATTGGTATAGAGAACATCCTTGCAATGGGACTCATGAATTGGATCTTTCAAGAATACATGGATGGATTAATATTAGTTTTCATCGAATATATCATTATTTATTATCTATAATATGAGGATCATACTGGGTATTTGAGTGTATTCCTAGAACTATTTCATTTGTATCAACTGTATGGAATGATATCAAAGATTATTTTCTGGATTTGGGAATATCATTTCATAGGGTAGGGTAGTCTTTTATCACAGGAAGGTAAAATTTATCATGACTCATGATACACAAAATATGGTGTTTGAGTTGTGTAGTTTCGTCGATATGGTGAAATACTCTCAAATATTCAAAGTGGACTTCTCTTTGATTTCTTCCACTATTCCATCCCTTTCCATAAGGGATACCATTTTTTATGGACTATGAATTTAAACTCATTTTGGATGGGTTATCTTGTGGAAAGATACATTTTTTACATTCGATCAATGGTGTTATACCTTATACTTCATTACTAGATAAAGAAGATACATCCTAGATATATTGAAGAAGAAATTATTTGGGGTCATATTTCCTCTAGAGATGTGCCCAATGGATTATCTAAAGGAGGGTATTATGTCATCCTCTTTTAGGGATAGAAATTAGTTTCAATAGTGATGCATGAAGAGTTATCTATATAGTTTCAAACTCGTCCCCCTTCTAATGAAATTTACTAGAATTTTGAATATGTACAATGATATTGAGTGTCTATTCTAGTTACGAAGCATGAAGTAGAGTGTTTCGAAGTTCATTTCATGGTGCCTCATCTATTAACAAGTAAAGTCTAAGAAATTGGTTCCCAAAATTTTGAGATAGAAACTTGATTCCACACTTTATATTTGGGAAAAAATATCTATGGACTTTTTTACATGAACTAATGATAAGAAAATGGATATGATAGTGTATGGGTGATTATGTACTGATTGACCTTGTAATCTCATTTTATTATCATTTTAGAGAATATTATAAATGAAAGTTTGTGATTTATATACATAGATTATATAATGTTTCCACATGGGGTACCCTCCATGATTATCTTCGATTGAAATTCTTGATTCAAATCCCTATTATGGAGGAGATTACAGATATATTTTAAACCGCAATTACATTTGAGTATAACATTTCACCCCTAGATGGATGTTTATAATGAGAGGGTAATTCAAGTTCTTAAGGATATGATATGATCTTGTATACTATATTCTAGGAATAGTTTATCCAGTCACTAACCATTAATATAGTTTTCATAAAATGAAATATATCACTCTAATATTCGCATGAACCCTTTTGATTTCCAATATGGAACACCCTATTGGTCACCCCTTTCTAGATGAGGATTTGAAATTCGTCACTTATGAAGCCTTAGATGGTACGAATATTAAAGAAGATGTTTTTGGTGATCCATGATAATTTGAGTGTAGACTAAATCCATTATAAATCTAAAGGAAAAATAAATAATGAGACCTTTAGTGTTCAAGGAGGGAGAAATTGTTCCCATGAATATTTCACCTTGAAATATTTATTGGAGGTTTATTTAGAGTAGAATGTTATATATGAGGTTTATTGGGTCATTTAAAATTTCTCATACTGTAGGTGTGGTTATTTATTATCAGATGTTACCTCTATAGACGGAGAAAAAGTACAATGTTTTCCACATGTCATAGAAGTGGTAGGATGTGGATTATTTTTGTCACATTATAGATTATCATAAGATGTATATTTGGGATGAAAATACATTTATATAGTAACTTGTAGTCATTCACGATTTATAGGAAATATTTCCTCATGGGTGATTGGTTCCTTTAGTAGGTGTCTTATAAAAAAAGAAATATTAAGTAGAGCACTTAAGAATATGAGAATCATATGATTGCTCAGTACCATCACATTTTTTATTAATCGCTATTTTCTAGAAAGAAATACTTTGATGTGGAGAGAAAGTAGTGACCTTGATTTTTGTAATGAATGTATTAAAATATTTCTAATAATATCATTATAGGTAATTGTAGATTTTTTTATTTTCTATAAGATTCCTTGAAAATTTAATAATATATTATATATAATATTTTTAATTACATGTATATGTGAATATTTAATATATACTAAATATTTTCTCAAATGGAAATTATTATATTATGGTTGTCTGTAGAATAGTGTTTTTTCCAAGGAAAGATGTAACCTTTATCTTTGGTGTTTAGGACTCAAACCAAGAATTTTGAATTTTTTTAATTGAAATACTTACTATTATACTCCTTTAACCAAATTTTTTTTATAAGTACCAAATGATAACATTTTTTGAAGGTGTAAATTATCGGTGTGAATATCATATAGAGATTATAGTTATTTTATTCTCTAACTTGGGTAGTTTTCTTCAGGTTCATTAAACTTTTCGTGGTGGAAGTGACAAAAAAGGTGGATTGAGGTGGAAATGTTGAAGCTACAACATTTCTCCATTGAGGTAAGAAAATATATCATTTTTGGTCTATCTCATTATTCACTTATTATAATGCATTCCCGTAATAATAAAATTCATACATAGTAAATCATAATGATGATTTAGAATAAATAAATAATTCAAATATTTGGATAAAATTATTTTTTCCCCTTAACATGGATTATCTTCCACTTGCACATGAAAAAAAAATTAAATTTCATAATTTACAATTTTATAATTAGGTGTTTCCAATTTTTTGATGAATAATTTTTATATGAATTTATTATAAAATAAATCTATTATTAGAACCCTTCATATAAATTAGTTTGATTAAAATTAAATTAAAATGTTTATTTCAACCCAATAATTAGTTTTAATTTTTTGAATAAATTTTGTTTCATTGAATTCCCATGTGATAATATTCATTGATTTTTAAAACATCTTTTTCATTTAACCCCCCGTGTTATTCATCTATTATGAACACAAATACATTTTGGGGGGTTGGGATTTCCATCGAACATCATTATTAGGTTTCTCTTTCTATTCATGTCACATTGGAATAACCATGGAATTACGATGCATCAATGATGTAAGGAAATGGAATTAGAGATTGATTTGGGAATCGATATCATGAGAGAGAAATCCCAGCAAGGAATTCGACGCATATTTTATAGTGGATGTTGGTGATCAGTGGAGATTATAATGGGAAGAAGGATATGACATGGTGTGATGAAGGAATCAGGGGAATCAGGGTAAGATGGAATTGGAGGAATGATTAGTGGTAAAGGAAGAAGGACCAATTACAATACGTAACTTGGTGGGATGTGCATTCAAAATATAAAAAAAATTATTTCATGGTGTGTATTAATTTGGCTCACACACCATGAATTTTAAATCATGTGAAACTAGGGTTTATGTGCTACTAAAACATTTACATGGGGTGTGTCCTTGGGTATTAGGATGCGTTTTATGTGACTATGTTCCTCATAATGTACTAAGAGTATACACTAGGTAGCCACATGGTCCCAAAAAATGTGTATATCATTGACCATGTCATGTATATATAGAAAGAAGCCTTTGTGTTTACCCAAAAGATGCATCAACTATCTTGAATGGTTCTATATGTATTGTGTCGTGAATTTCATTCCTTGTACATAGATAAATGACAAAAACTTTTGTATTTGTACACATATATCGTTTATGAGGGTCCTACACATCAAGTATACAATGAGTACATTCCATATAGGTTGATCCCATATAAGTTAGACCACAGTAACATGTGTATGGATACTATCAAGGCATATGCACCGTGTATTATAGAGTACATGTTGTGTGATGGAATTGTTTGAGTATTATTTTTATTTTCTAACCTAGGTCTCAGTTTTTTATCCATGAGCTATCCATTATGAGTGGTTTACCTTAGAGAAGGTGGTGGTTTATGTTTGATCATCATTAATGGTTTTTCATTTTATTTAAGGGATGTTGTTAATCCTTATCTTCATAGAGGATATATTGGAGTAAGGGTGAGCTGTATGATACAGATGTGAGTTTATTAATCGCCCTTGTGATATTATAGGGATGTGATATTAGCCTATTATATTTATTATATATTTGAATTCCCCACAAGGATACAGGGTTGTAGGACTATAATTTATCTGTTATGGGTCCTCTATTTGGTCATGGGATCATTACCCCCTCAATCTTGATGAGTTTGGGGGGCCCATACTATAGGAGGTGTAATTACCCCCAATGATTTGGATTGGGTATTATACATATGTAGGTTAGTTTTTTTATGAGACATGAAATTTCTCATTTATTCACCAACAGAGTTAAAGAACCACGTGTTCGCTGTGCACATGACCTGAATAGGTGTCGGTATTCCATTAGGATCAGTACCACCCTAAACTAATATGATGTATTGAGTGATTTGTGTATCCCATTATCCTACTAATGTTGTTTTATGTGGAAGTGATGAGACTAAGGAATTTCAGATGCTTTTAGTTGTTGTGTTGATCAAGGTATTTTGGGTTCCTTAATAAGTTCATGATTTATTTGAAACTATGTTTTGAAGATTATAGAATTATTAGACCTTGGATACATGTTTTCCTTAATGTATATTTAGGTTTATACCACTAATATGATTAGTTGTCCTATTTTAATCTTATTTTTAATAGATTACCTAATGGATATATTTATACTCATCCTTGCATAGGACTGGAACCACCACATGTTATATCTATGAAGATGACACATAGTGTAATGGATATTGTGGTGTACATGGTGCTAGAGAAGATGATGTTTACAGGATTTAGGTGGAGTTATTTTCTAGTGGTGCTCATGTAGGTTTTTACATTATATGGACTTCATTTGTGTTAGTAATTTGAGGTTGGTCACTACCATGTCCACCATGATTTTTATTTTTCCCTTATTTACTCTCATTGATTTAGGTCACATTTCTGTGTTATTTTTCATTATCACATTCATGTTTTATTAAATATTCTTATATATATGAGTTATATATTTTTTATATATATTAACCAAGAAATATGTGGTTATATAAAAGTTTTTAGGTTAAGGCTATCTATATATATGTCTTTTTTTTAGTAATATTCACTATCCTTTGGACTATTAGAGTTTTTATTAAGGTGGAACACTTAGATTACAATTGGTCACAGGTTTCCAACTTATTGAGAGGTTAGTTTTGGTATTTACTTATAACCCAAGACCACACCTCTATCTTCTTAATCATATCATATGGCCCTACTTCAGATCATATATTTAATGGTAAAATTGGAATATATTTTATAAAAAAATTTGTCATTCCTAGTGCATCTCCTAGGTATCCATGTTACTTCAACAAGAAGGGATACAAGAGTTTGAATATTTATGTAGGCTATCACCACTTGTATCTAGTGAAAATGAATAATTAATAATCTCATATAATAATTTATGATATCCTCAATGAACTGAAAGTAGTGAGAAAGTTCTCTAGGACTGATCTAATGTCTGGTTACCATTAGCATTGGGTTCATGATGAGATGTATCAAATATGGTGTTTAGGTGTAACTATGTTCACTATGAATTCTTATTTATTCTAATAAATGTAAATAATTTCCTTATATAGCTCATGTGACTCATAAAATATATCTTCCAACCTTACTAATTTAGTTTTGTGGTGGTTTTCATTGATAAAATCCTCATTTATTCCTAATCAAAGGTAGATCATGCTGAGAATTGGGGATTTTTCGAGACCTACTATGAGAGCATAATATATATATAAATATCTCTAAGTGTTTTTTCTATATTTTAGAATTAATGTTCCTATTTAATATTATATGATATGGTGGATTAGCTATTGATCCTATGAAGGTAGATATAGTGATGTCTTGGAAACCATTCAATATAGTGATTGAGGTTCATAGTTTCCTTCGATTGGAAGGTTAATATATTAGATTCCTGGTATATTAATGTTAGATTGTATCCACTATAAAATACCTTAACCAAAAGATGCATCCATTCATATAGACTAAGTGGTTTTCCTCATTACAGTTGGATTATAGGGAAGAAATACATATATTTTACCTTCGATCGATGGTGTTGGACCCTACACTCTTGCACTAGGAGAATGAGGCCCAACTTGAAGATATATATTATGAGATTTTGTGACATCATTTGTCATATAAAGACACACTATATGGATTCTATAAAGTCATGGAGCACGTCATCCTCTTTTAGGGGTATATGTTTATTCCCAAATTAATCTATGGGGAGCTATTGAGAGAGTTTCAAACCTCCCATATGGTGGTATATCCCAGCATGATTTAAATGTTCCATGATATTTAGTATTTGTTCTATTACGTAGGCCTAAATCATGGTGTTATTGAGTTCATTTCTCAATACCTCACGTATCAGTAAGTGAAGGTAGAATACAAGGTTCCCATAGGTTTGAGACAACTTCTTGAGGTCTTAGAGTAGATTTTATAAAACATATCTATGAATTTTGTTTTTAAAATTACATGATTAGAAAAGGGTCTGGACATTGCCTAGGTGATCATAGACCAAATGGTCGAGTTTTCCATTTTATTTCTCATTTAGGAGTAGAGTTCAATAGAATGTTTGGGTCATCTATACATAACTTATATTATTGGTTTCATGGGGTACCCTTGATGTATTTCTATAATTATTGATTATTATCCTAATAGTATAGTATGTTACAAGAGGATTTGGGGGCCTAGTTTCATTTTATTATGAAATTCCACCATTAGAAATATGGTCAAACCGAGAGGACCTTCCAACTTATTAAGGATATTCCATGATCTTTTGTTCTAGATTTTGATAATAATTTTGATGATCACTTACCATTAGTATAGTTTTCATATAAAAATATCTACCACTATACTATTGAAATGATATCTTTTGTGTCACATTATAGGGGACCAGAAGGGTCAACAATTTTTAGGATGGAGATTAGTGGATCATCTCTTGTGGGGTTTGATCTGGTGTGACTAACGAAAGAGAAGGGTAAGGTGAAATCAGAGTTTATGAGAATAGACTTGATCCATTAGAAGTCGGAATTGAATATAGGATGAAAAAATTGGATTTTGAGGATAGATATATTTTATTCCTAATGGTCTCGTTTCGATATGTTTTGAGGAGGTTTGTTAGGGGAATCAATTCATCACCATGGTTCATCATACCATTTCATATTCAAATCAATGTTGTTGAGTTTTCTTATTGGCTGAAGTTAGTTTTATAGATGAACTGGGTATATAGTATTTTTTACATGTCATAGCTAAGGTGTTTTGTTTATGATCTACAACACATTATTTAGTTTGCAGGTATAGATATTGATTATAAAACTACCTTCATAGATAAAGAGTAACTATCAAGGATATGTATTAAATATCCTTCTATAGGAAACTGATTCCATTGGTATGTGTCTTGTGGCAACATTGGAATATTTAGAATATCACATGGGAATGTGAGAATCAGATTCGATATCAATACCCTCACCTCATTTATTTAGGTGTTCCATTCAAGATGATACTCATTGAAGTTGAAGAGGATATAATCTATTATTTTTTTTATAATTAGTGCATTTAAGTATTTTTAAAAATATTTCTAATGTTTTTTATAGATTTTTTTATGCTTACTTGCAAAACTAGTCTATGAAAAATAAAAAATATATTAAATATATTTTTTAGTTTTATGGGTATTAATAATTAATGTCTCCAAAATAGACTCTCAAATTGAAATTTGGACATTGTTATTGTTCTAAAAAAGATGGGTTTTTCATACGAGTGGTACAACCCTTATTTTGGTGTTTTTTACTCGAGCCAATATTTTTTTGTTTTTAATTGAAATTCTCTATATTAGACACCCTTAACTTAATGCTGGTTCTAAATTTTTTTTTTAACATTTTGGTGGATCTGTAAGATTTCAATGAGAACGAAATTGGTGAATATTGATTCTATTATTCCCTAATTGGTATGGTGTCCTTTGTGTTATCCATGTTATTCAAAGTGGTAGTGACAATAAACTTTAATTGAGGTTAAAACATTGAAGCTAAGGTGATTAATCACTAGGGAGTAATAATATATATTTTATGTTTTCCAAGTTCTAATTCTTTCACTATATAATAAAATTATTTTATGGTGCATCATGATAAGGATTTAGAATAATTAATTAATTTAATTATTTTGAGGAAAATATTTTTTCTAAATATAAACTATCTTAAAATTTTAAATGAAAATAATGAACTTCATAATTAAAAAAAGAATTTACATTTTCAAAAAATTTATGAATAATTTTTTATATGGATTTAATGTATAATTAATCACTAATTAGAACCACACTTGTTATTACTTGAAAAAAATGAAATGAAAATATTTATTATAAGTTGAAAATTTATTTTCATTTATGATAAACAGAGATCATTGCATAAAATTATCTTGAGATACTTTTCATCAATCATTGAATTATTTCATTTCTCATTATCTCTCACATGCTTTGTCTATTATAAATGCACACATGGTTTTAGTGGTTAGTATTTCCATTCACCACCGTTCATCGGTTTTTTCATCTCATTATTCTCACTTAAAACCAACCATGGAACCATGTTGAATCAATGCACATAGGATATCCTAGACCGATTTTTTTTAGAATTGGTGTTAGAGGAAAATACAAGTAAGGAATGCTTCATGAATTTGATGGAGGATGGAATCTATGAGTAGTGGTGATTATGGGAGACATAAGAGGTTATATAGGGGTGAGATAGAAATAATGGGGGAATTGGGTTTAAGTATAATCAAAGGCATGGTTATAGGTGGAGGTGATGTAAATAGTCAAAATATAATTTATAGAAGGTTTGAAATTCCTAATCTAAAAAATGAAATTATGTGACTAGTATTACGTCAGGTCACACATCATGTATTCCAATTCCAATAATGATATTGATTATGCATTTTTATAAATTTTAAATGAGATGTGACCACTGGTCACATGTCATGTATTCTATGACTGAGTGCCTCAACATATACCAAGAGTACAAGCCAAGTATCTACATGGTAACACACCCCATGTATATAACTGAACATGGAATGTTCCTTTGGTGAGAAACATCAATGTGTACATTAAATATATATCATACATCCATCATTTTTCCATGTGTCATGTTCATCGAAGTATATGTACTATATTTAGATACATGAAATAAAGTTCTGTAGCAGTACACATGTACTTCCCTTGAGGGTCCAATAAACATTAAGCCCATTGAGACACACCATGTAGGTTGATCCCATATTAATTGGACTGCATTGGAAATTTCATGTCTCTTACCAATTATAATACACCATGTACTCCAAAGTACATATTGTGTAAATGAAAATTATCCATATTCTTATGATTTTCTCGCCAGAGTGTCAATTTTGTATACATGATTCATCCATTCTGAGTGATTTCCCATTTACAATTTGGTTATTCTTATTCCATAATTACTAGGGGTACTTTGAAGGATTTTTAGGTAGCTTTTATTATTTTCATCCTAAGAGGTGATGTTTATGTAAGGGTGTGATAAATGGTTTGAAATTCCTAGAGATGCTTTAAGGATAGAGAGTGTACCACCCATATTTATTTTGGATTATAGTACCCCCTCCATAGATATAGTGAAACAAGACTACCATTAATTGTGTGTGTGTCCTCTATTTTTTTCACGGGGTCAGTGCCTATCACACTCGACAAAGTGAGGGTCCCCCACACTAAAGGTAGGGTTTGAACCCCTAATAAGGGTAGTTCTAAACCACCTAAAAACCAAACACAAACCAATGTATTCTATATGAAGTGGAAAATCAAGCTCTAAACATACCACTGATCATACATTAACCATTTGATCTTGATGTACTGGAAGATTGAAAATTCACAAACCTTACTATTTATACCAAGTCAGTAGCACACACATTGTGATCAAATCAAATATTGATATAAATGAATACAAGTTAAATAATGATTATAAAGAACAATTTGATTTTATGTGGTTCAAACAGTTAAGTCATATGTCTATGGGAGAATACTACTATTATTATTATTACGATCATAAGAATCAATGCATAAAAACTAAAATAAAAAATAAAAAATTATGTTAATTTTTTTTTTCACATCACAAAACACATATAAAAGTGTCCCCACCCCACCTATATTGTGGAATCTAGCTGGTCATCTAGTAGTACTATTATTTGATATTAATGGATAGCCCACCATTGAACCTTAATGATTGTTAATCTCTTATTGAAATCAGAACCTAATTACTAGTGTCTAGTTAACGGTTCAAGTTACTTAGTGATTAACACTATAGACTCTTACACATAATCCTTTTATGGTAAAAACATTAATAGGGTGGTTTATCATAAAAAAATAAAAGACCCATTCAAGTGACTTTATAACTTTCATTAACCTACCTGGAAAACTGAAAATTAAAGGTTATTATATGATGATGTTACCGTCTAATAAACATACCTCCACTATAGAAAACCATATTCAACTATTTGACTGAAAATACCACGATATCATCTAGTTCTCTCATTCTATTATGTTGACTTTTCACATTGAATAACCTTTACAATCTCAACAATATTTCACTTGAATACTAATACAAGAAAACCAATGTGACACTTCAACACATAGGAAATTGCATTCACACTCACAGTAATAAACATACAATTCTCTCTATTTCCATCAATTCACCCAAATCCAATTGAGTAACAATTATTATAATGATTTTATTGAACTAGATAATTAGTAAACATGTCCTCTATATATAATTTCACGATATCATTTGGAATTTCATATCATTTCATTCAAATAAATTCAAAATGAAGTGATATGTTTGGTCAATGTGTATCATCTATAAACGAGTACTGTATTTCTAAACAATTAGCACTGAAGTGGTATTCACTTACGGATCCTTATGAGATCCTATAAAAAACACCTCACCCATTTTAGTTCTTTAGCAGCTTCTATTAATGCTATATATTCTTCATCTATTATGTAAAAAGTTACTAGGGGTTATATTTGAGACATCAAGATTATTTTTCTTCATCCATAGGTAAATAAAAGACCAGATATGCTCTTCTAAACACATGAATCTCCCCAAAATATATATCGTTACACCTTTATAATGGATCACCCATCCTAAAAAATATGGATGTATCTTTAATTCCATTGAGATACTAGATGATCCATTTAATGGCTTCTCAATGCCCTCTCTCGTGATTGGACAATAAAAAGTTGAAAATTTCCATTATATATGAAATATTAAAATGAATTCACACCATGGAGTATATTTTCATTTACACCTCTAATGAAAAAATAACCATCACCATGTGATTCACCATATCAATTTTTTTGGTGATTTTACTTGAATATATCGATGTTTCCAAGCATAGGAGATGTGAATTATATACATTAAAATATAAAAAACATCTTGATAATCCTATAGAATAATATTCTAGACATATTACTTCTTATATAACAATAAAATTCCTACTGACTTGTCTCACTCAATCCTTATACCAAAAAACTTTCTTGGAATCTCCAAGATATTTCATATCAAAGCTTCCAAACAACTCCTTTTTTCATATTTTTAGTCATTCTAATGTTTATAAATTCCAAAATCATATCACATGGAATTTATATAAAATATAATTAGAATTAAACTACCATCCCTAAACACCTTCCAATAGAAATAGAGTTTCATGTTTCTCTATATAAAAACAACCTCATCCATAAATGTGAAAAAAATTTGTTCCACTATCATGGTTCTTATTTTTTGACCTTGGGATTGATATAAAACTTATACACCAAACCCTCATTAAAATGATTCATCAAACCCTATGGTTTCCTCATGTAAGTTTTCTAATCCAAAACTCCATGGAGAAATACTATCTTTACATCTATTTTATCCAAGTGAAAATTATATTATGTAAATATCCATAATCTATATAGATGGTTTTAAGATTAAAAACCATGGAAAATATTTTAGAGAAGTCTGTATATTATTTATATTAAAACACCTTCACCAGTAGAAATTCCTTGTACTTATTCTTTTCATCATATACTTTTTTTAACCAAAAAGTATATATATTCTGTAGTTCCTTCATTCCATGTGGAAAATATGTTAGTTCCCAAGTTTTATTCACATGCATATATTCTAACTCATATATCGTTAATAACTCCTTTTTTACTAGATCAATATGTCTTACTACTTATTTAGAGCTTTTATGTTCTTCTCTATATGTTAGAATAAAAAAATTGTCATTTATTTTTATACCTCTAAACTGGTTTCACAAATCATACCTAAACAATGAAATATTCCATTTGTCTCGTCTATATCTAGAAATGATGCTTTAAAAGTCTTATATTTTTGTGCTTTGACTCAAGCCCCAGTATCCATTGATCACTTTATTATATATTTTGTTAGTCTATCTATATGACCTATTGTACATCCATTTTAATTATCTTGAACTTATATCTCTATATAGTTCTAATTAAAAATAAAATAATTTTTTTAGATCAATATTTTAATTTAAATTAGTTATCCTTAATGATATAGTTTTTTTACAAGACCCACTCATCGATGAGAACATTCCTACATCTAATGAATTATCACTTATCCTTATCCCAAATTTTAGATCCAATATTTTCATCTAGATATCCAAAAAAATAATCATGCATTATATTTTTTCTCATGTATTTCTCAATCTTTAGTATCAAAATGGATATACACAAAACTCCGTAAAACATTAATATTGATGAGTTTTACTGATTTACTAAACCATAGTTATTCTATAATATCTTTCATCATTAATGTAGGTGGACTTATATTAACTAATAATTCTATATAGTTTAACATTTCCACCCATGTTTCCTTAAAAAAATTAAGTGAGACCCCATGTTTTTAAACATCTCAATTATTTTTTGCTTTATTATTTTATCCATTTCATTCTACTCAGGTGTCTCAAGTACAATCTTCCTATGTATTATCTCTCTATACTTGTAAAAGTTTTAGAATATTATTTATTATTCTCACCACCACTATAAGACCTTAGGCATTTATCTTACTTCTAGTCTCATTATCAACCATTCCATTCCACTAAAAAAAATTTCAAATACTTCATATTTTTGTTTTATAAAATACTCATACCTTCCTATTTGAGTAATAAATTAATTTAAAAAATTTATTATGACCCTCCATAAGATTATATAGGGAAAGGTACCCCAAACACCCATAAGAAAATGTTCCTCCTTCTAACTATTGGGTGACTATGCACTCAAATTTAATGAGACATTCTATTGTTTGATAAGTATAAAACTATCACAAATTATGAAGTTTGTTTTATCCAGCTTCAAAATTTTTTTTCACAACAAGAACAATAGTGTAATTATTATTAAGATACCCAAGATGAAAATTCCATAAATCAAAAAAATATGAATGTTATGATACAAAAAAACTATAAAAAATATAAACTTTTAGTCAAATATAGGGTTTCATCCATTATAGCTTTGTCCATTGCCATCGATCCTTGATTGATCTTCAACAATCCATTGGTGAATATTTTTTCTAAATACCACCTCACACAAATATCCTATAGGAATTATATTTTTCTACAAAACTGATATGTTTTATACTTCCTTAAGATGAAAGTAACTTACATTATTAATTAAAACCTTAAACTATCCCTTCTCTGCAATTTTTATAGATTTATCATCATCTAATTCACATTTTCAAACATCCTAGACACATTATTGTCCATGCATCCCTTATTTTATATGGATTGGAATGGTTCTCTAGATTTAATGACCCATAATTCCACCAAAACATCCAAACCCAGTTGTAAACTACTACTAATTTTATCTATTATTATATTTATAAAACATTTACTTGAAGAAACTATTGATATAGAAGTTAACCTTCTCTCCCTATAATATTTATTTGAGATAACGTCTCCTACCATAGTGATATCAAGTTAGCCCAATCCTACTCAATTTATCTTGGATATTCTTTCTTGATTTATCATTTGAGTTCCAACAACTTCTTTCTTATTGATATTATACTTATCCACCTACATTAAGATCATTTTATAATTATTCTTAGGATTTATCACATCTAATAACTTCATTCTAGATTATTTGTTGAAAATACTTGATGACCAATTCATATTTCCCACAAGAATTACTCAGGATAGTTATGATCACCTCCCAACATTCTAGAAGGAATGATAGCAATAGAAGTTCCCCCAAATATTCTATTAACATGATGTTAACCAATTCAATATGACTTAGAATCATGTTAAAGTAAGTCACATGATCATCCAAAAATTTCTATTCTGAAATTTTTTTGTTGAAAAATCTATACAACCCCAATATATTTCTCATTTTTTCTCATACATACCCACTAAAGTCTTCATTAACTATACTAAATCCGTAACATACTAAATGTTTAAAGCATTATTCTATGAAAAGTACATGAAAGTGAGATTGAGTGGAATTCTATCCAGTCTCTCCCATTTTAAATTTTTTATGTTCTCTATATTGAGTCTAGTTAATAAAAATTTCATGTCCTTTTGAATGAGATAATCTAACATCTTAATTCTCTAGAAGAAAAAGTATTTCATGTTGAACTTATCAATTCAGACTTTTTATCCTAATGAAGTAAAACCTCATGGCATAATAACTTCAAATAAATCAAAATAACCTTAGGGCAAGCAATTGTGTGCCTCATTCTGCTACTGAGTGTGAACTATTGAAATATAAACCAAGATTTGATAACATAATTTAAGGTAAATCAAAGCCATTGAACCATGAAAAATAGAAAACCAGACACTATGTGAAGTGGATAGATAATCTTAATACATTACTTTGATCAAACGTTTCCCCTTTAATCTTGATGTACTAGAATATAGGAAGTTTACAAAACCTACTCACTACACCAATTCATCCAAATGGGCATTCTGATCAACAAAACCATCAATACGAAATAATACAATACAAATAAATCATAGATGGAACACATTGATTTTATATTTTTTAAAAAATTAAGTCCTATAATCTAGTGAGAACACTGCTTCCCTTTCCATTACATTGAAAGATACAAAGATTATAAATACAAATTTTATTTCTTTTCTTATATAGTAGAATCTATACAATATTTTAGAATCCATATCATATTAGTTTCATGAACATCACATTTTTGAACCTCGTTTATTTCCATTCTTCAATTGTAATCATCACTTGACCACTATATTCTAGTGAATAGTAAAACTTACTAAATGAAGTACACTGATGATCCTTATGCTTCAACCCATTGATTCCAAAACATTATTAGGGAATTTTCAAAAGAAACCAAAAATACTCATTCATAAGATTTTGTAACTTCTATTTATCTATACAGGCCACTAACCAATACACTTTCCCATCAGATGATTTTATCATCTGAATAACCTACCTCCACTAGAAAAACCCATCTCCGTCTAGTTGAAACCTAAGACCAATATTTCATCTGGTTATATCCTAGGGTTATATTGACTTATCGTAATGAATAGTCATTACAATACCGAGAACTCCCATACACACACACACACACACACACACACACACACACATATATATAATGGTATATGGGTCATCCTCCTATAGAAGATTCGGTTTTTTATAAAAATATGTAAGTCTTATATCCACCTATGCAGTTATAATCCCAATTGTTTTATGTGTAGACCACATAAAGAGGTGTGTATCCTATATAAGGTTCAATACCCCCATAACTGACATGCACTTTTCTTCAAGGTTTGGTTCCCACTCTAACTACTAAGGTATGATTTAGATGTTACTGGAGTGAAGTATTTCAGATTACTCAGGTTTTGTGATTCTCTAATTAATTTGAGTTATTTTTTAACAAATTTATATCTATGGAGTGTATCTATGAATATTGGGGATTTATTTTACCTTAGTTATTTATTTTTAATAAAGAATATCTGGTTTGATCATGTTGAGTTGACAAGTTGTCTTTTTTTTATTCTATGTTCTTAGGGAATCCTACTGGGAATATTTATACTCTCTTATACATGAGACTTGCACCCAAAGATGGTGTATATATGTATATAATGAATTTTTAGTAGATATTTTGATTCAAATTGGGCTGATGGAGTTAGTTCTTAGAGGTTATTGTTTGAATTCATTAATTATTTTCATCATGTCAGTGTTGATGAATTGTGAAGTTTATCAGTATGACTACTTTTAGTTATTTCACTATCATAGTTTTTCATATTTTTATTTCTATATTATTTAATAGCCTTGATTTATGATATACTATTGTGATATTTTCCATTTTCTCTTGCATGTTGTACTGGAAATTCTTATCAATGCAAGTATTCATTATAATATATATTGTCATGGTGATGTGTGGTTATATACATGTCTATATGTAATGTTATCCCATATGTTTGTAATACCTTCTTGGTGATAGTCTCTCACCGCTAGCCTAGGCTTTGTGTAGCACACTTGGCTTAATACTAGCTTAGGCAGTGTCATTAGGGGTCAAGCCATGTTATTAAATAAATTGATTATTGAAAACCCAAAAAATTGGGAATTCACTAAATAAATATAACTCCAATATGAGAATGTTATTTAATAATAATTAATGTGATAATATATCAAGGAAAACGTTACAAGTGAAAAGTAGTATACAATAAAAAATTATGAGGAATGTCATCACTCTCATTGCAATCTTTATCAACATCGTGATCATATGCACCCTAATGTCTAAGAGAAATATCTTCAAAAGAAGGAAAAATTTCATGTTATCACTATGAAGTGTGTTGGTTGTAATTTTTAAACCACTTTACAAAAATGATACCAGCATGAATTCTATTCATCCATAAAAAAATGCTTTCATATCTCTTGACATCATCCAATAAATAAATTAGAATTTAATAAAAAACTATTGGTTCAAATTATCAAATCATTATTATATTAGATATACTACTCGGAAATATTTACAATCCTACTATATTAAAATATAAAATTTATACTATATGTATATAGTTAAAGAGTGTTTTCTTCTTAGTAATGGATAATAATTTGTTCTTGAAAACTTTTTTCAATTACTATATCAAATTATTGATGGGTTGTTAGCCGAGTGGTTAAAAAACCCTATAATCCTAAATGAAACCCAGGACCAAATCATGGGGGAGGAGTGTTTATGGGTTATTATATTATTACTACACTATGTACTGTAATGGTGGAACAATTCATCAGATTCTGGAACTTGGGCTACTAGTTTGGGCCTATATTCCATGGGGCCTTTGGTCAACCATAGGCCTTTAGGTCATAGGGCCTCTTGGCCATGAAGCAGCCATGTTAGAAAATATAGGACCAGTCCCCAGAATAAGAATAATAGAAAGTATTATCCCCCAAAGATGAACTAAATGAATTGGGAATGAAGATAGTGTATGGAAATCTTTATCAGTACTAGGAAACATATAGATCTTCAGGGGGAAATTATGGGTGATTCTCTATGTGAGGTGGGGTTCTATTCCATTAATGATTTAGATGTTGTATAGGTGTAGTTATTATATAGTTAGGCCTTTGTGACTTCAATTCACATACCATTTCATGCACCGATGGGCCTACGTGTCATGTAATGGTTCCCTTTCAACCTAGTTAAAAATTGATTTTCAAAAAATATATAGAAATCAATGGCCTTTAGGCTATTCTTACTAAAACTACATCAAATGTTCCAGGGTTCTCCTATCCAAAAACCTAAATATAGTGATAATAAATACTTAAACGCTTCTCAATTTATCTATAAAGGATCACTACATTATTATGGGAAATATAATTACAAAACTATAATTATAGACTTAAATATCAATAAAAATAAAATAATAATATTTTAAAACACCAAAAAATATCATATAATTTTCTCTTTAGTGGATTTCTTTATCAAATTGTTATCCTTTTTCATATGGATCAATAAAAAAGGTTGGTTGTGAGGGAATTTGTCACGAACCAGCCCGGGTCGACCCTGAACCGGTCACCCGAGCCGGTCCGCGGCAAGTCCCGAGGGGCGTTCCCGATCCCCTCGGGATGGCAACAAGTGCCTGGCATTAAAATTCTAATCGTTGGGAACGATTTTATCCCAAACTAAAAACAGGATCAAAAGAACGAATATAAACTAAACGAACAACAAAAACTAAAGACATAAAAAAACCTACACCACGACATACCTCCTCGTGACCTCGCGGGTCACCACCCAACTACAACCAACTTCGCTCCCACACTGAGCGACTCAAGAAGGAAAACCTGAACACAAGGAACCTGCAACTGAAAAAGGTAAAAGATAGGCGTGAGCACAAAAGTACTCAGTAGGTGAGCCCAACAACAAAACCCAAAGCACTGCTAGTAAATATAGAATCTACATAATCCAGGTTTGAACTATAATGTGTAAATGTAATTTTTCATAATGCTTTACTTGAAAATCAAACACGAGACATTTCCCTTATTCTTTTTCGAAATTTAGTTCCATTTCATTAGTTTTAAACTCATTCTGAAAAGCAAAGTATTACATTTTCAAAACTAACCAAAAGAGAATAAAGCATTTTCATTTGAAAACCATTTTTCCCAAAGTCTAACAGTATAGGCTGTGAAATATGACTGAAAGCAAACAAGCAGGGAAAACAAGTGCAAGTAAAGGTAAACAGGCAAGGAAAACCAAGTGCAAGTAAAAATAAACCAGATGTTATCAGCAATAACCATGGGCGATCCTGAACATCCCTAGAAAACCCCTGTACGTACTCGGGTTCAGACTACCTGCCGGCATGGTACTCCACAGTCAATAACCAACTGGCCGCCCTAATAGCCAACCAGTGGCACATCCCACCTGGCCTGTCCACAACTCTAGAGGGTACCAACCCGTCTAATCAGGGTTAGCAAGCAACCGTCACTCGATAATATACAAGACGCCCAGGAACCCGTAGTGGTTTTTGTAACACTGTGTAAGTGGGAGACCCTCGCACGTGTGACTCATCTCACCGCACTTGCCAACCCCTCACACGGACATCGCTACACGACAACCCTCGAAGGGAAGTCCCCCTGTAGAAATGCCCTCACAAGTACGTATATATATATATATATGAATAATCATTTCACATTTATTAAAGTTCCAACTGGGCCGCCATATCATTTACATTTTGACCATTTCATATTGAAGCATTTCTAAAGGGATATTACACACGCCATTTCATTGAAAACCAAAACACACTTAGAACTTTGTTTAAGAAACTCAAATCAGCATATCACCCTGGAACACAATTGTTTCACAAGTAGAGTTATTTTCTAATATCAAAACGCACCCCACTTTTATCAAGAGCCAAACGGGCCTTTAATCACCTTTTTAAGGAATACTATTTCTCAAATGAAATCCAAACTTTTGTTCACACAACAAAGGAAAACATCTTTCATTAACCAAGAACCACACATGAAGTTTCCAAAAACAATTTGAAAGGGTCACACGACGTTTTGTCTAATCAAGGTTCTTAGAAAACACCATTTTCCATAAACAATACATCTACTAATTTACACACGCCAAAAACATTTCAAAACCCAATTCAACATGTCTTTCATTATTCAGGAAGAACCATCTAAAAACACTACCATGGAAGCACACAATTAAATCCAAGAAAACGCTTTTAATGAAACGCTAGAATTAAAACAACTTTTATCATCTGCAGATCACCAAACTATAGATAACTACTTAGTAATACTTTTGAATGTACTGAAACTTAATAAAAGGTCAGGGAATAAATAAATTCTAAATTTAAAGGCGAGTGCAAAGGGAGACCTACCTCAAAATCCAAGCGCGACGGTAAAACGACCTTGGAACCAAGGCGCGATGACACGACGTGTGTCCGAAGCCACGTGATAAAGTCCAACACTCTCGAAACTGAGGCGCGGAGACGGCAGAACCTCGGAAACAAGGCGTAGCGATGGCGCTTTCTCGGAAACGCCCTGCGCGGGTCCTAAAATCTTAAACCTACCAAAAACAAATATAAGTTGATGAAGAAAGCCCCTAACAAAGCACAAGTGAATGCCAGAGTAATAATAATGTGAAAATAATAATAACAATCACAATATGACATTGTTAAAATATAATGATACAATAATAACAATAATAATATAATAAAAATAATAATAATAGAATGATATTAACATCATAATAATATAACAATGATAAAATCACAATAATAATAATATAATGATAATAATAATGATAATAATAATAATAATGTAGTAATAATAACATCATTATAATAATAATAAATAATAATAATAATAATAGTAAAAACCTTATAATAATAGTAATGATAACCAAAATAATAATAATAGAAGACTAAATAAAAGAATAAAAACCTAATCTTCATAATAATAAAAATTTATCATAATAATATTAGTAAAACTTTATAATAATAATAATAAATAAACATTAAAAATAATAATAATAATAATAATAATAATAAAATGACAACATAAAATTCTCAAATTTAAACATCGGGCGAACACGTAGTCACCCGGGCCAACCGCACGGTCACCGCTAACGATGCGATGACCGCGCACTGGCGCGAAACCCTTCAACACAAATAAACCTTAAAAATTCAGACCGAGACCAAGAAAAGAGTAAGATAAGGGTATCTGCGGTCGGGGTGTGACAATTCTCCCCACCACAGACACTTTCTGCCCCCAGAAAGTCACCAGGCCAAAAGTCGATCAAGATTTAAGTCCATGCCCCAACGGAACTAAAGGTACCAGGGAGAACTGAGAATCTCGGGGATGACCTTACTCAGCACAGGTCACACCCGACCGATTCAAGAGAAAATCGGGGCCCGAGATTGAGAGGAGAACACGAAGGGGTTCTCCCCACCACAAGAACTTAACTAGTGCAGAAACGTTGACCATCTAAATAGACAACCCTAGGGAAAAAAAGGGGGGTCGACGCGGGAACTCCCAACCAAATCAAACCAACCCTTATAGCACGATCACTACAACACCTCCGTCCAGACATTGAATCCTTGATTAGTGTCAACAACCTTCAACACTAGGAACAACCCACAGAAAAGACTTAACCGGACCTCGAATCGGAAACATGACCCATTGAAGTCCACGAAACATAACCACATCTGATAACATAACTACAACGAGGTCAAGCCACACAAGGATCAAACACGCTATTAAGAAGGACACATGATTTAGAACATCACATCAACACAAACCAGTATGCTTTGATTATAATAGAACAAGTCCATCATTACTTCATGGAAAAACCACGCATTTACAACGCTGTTGAAACTTCAATAGCAGGGAAACAAAAATTAAAAAGGTTTTTTTTTGGTTATCCCATTATCAATACAGAAAACAGAACCTGGATCAAGGTTTCACAACCCTGGGAACTTCTGACTGTGCGCGAGCTTCACCCCGAGACTTGTGGCTGGGGCTCTGATGGCTGAAGCATCTTCTGCCTCACAATCAGGTACTGACGTTATCCCATCACGACGTCCTCTTTAAGCGACGTTTCCGACAAAACTTCTCCAGATGACCCAGACAACCGCATCGACGACACGTCTTCGGAGGGTTGCGGCAAGACGGCTTTAAATGCCCGAAACGACCACACTGAAAGCATACCATCGAACGATCTGATGAACTGGAATCTGGGACCAAAGGGGATAACTCCTTAGGAACAGGTATCTCGGGTGCCTTTTCCTCACCAGAGGGGGAACTCTTACGAACAACCGGGGATGCTGAAGTATTAACCACCCGCACACCGGAAACCAACTCAGCCAAGAATGCTTCCTCCACCAGCTTCTCGAAACAAAGGTCTTTATAAGGGAGGACTCGCTCCTTGATCTCTGGACGAAGACCCCCAGTGAAAAGAGAGACCTTCATGAGCTCATGCGACGCTACCTCTGGAGAAAAGGGAATTAGTTCCTTGAAATGGTCGACATATGCCTTCATCGTCCGTTGACCTTGTTGAATATGCACAAGCTCTCTCTTTTTCTCCAGCTTCACTTCCTCAGGTACAAACCATTGGATGAAAACAATTCTAAAGACATCCCACGTCAGTTCAACTTGCGTCGATGGTGGGGCAACCACCTTCCACTGGTCTAGAGCTGGACCCTCGAACAACTTCATAATTGCAGGAACCTTAACACTATCGGGAGTTCCCAACATTCTAAAGACAGGCTCCACTTCCTCGAGCCATTTCACTGCCTCTAACGGACCCTGATCACCATGGAGAATAGGCAGAGTCTGAGGAGGACCAAAATCTGGGCATGACCTATCAGAATCCTTAGGGACCTTTCTGGGCGGCATTTCCTGAGCGACATATAAAACACCAGGCAAAAACCAACATCAAATCGAAGCAACATTAATAAAAGCGCCTTCATCAAAAACAGTCAGCACAAGGACCAATCAAATACAACACAACCCAAAATAAAATCTCCTCTTTAAAATTCCCTTTTCATTTTTTTTTGATTTCAAAACCACCCTTTTTCAAGATCACTTTCAAAAACCAATCCACTTTCAAACCAAAAACTTTCCAAAACCGTTTCCCCTTTAAAACCATTTTAGAAAACAAAGTCAAGCGTTAAATTTCAAGTACACACCCAGGTACTCCCATGACCCGTTGCACATGTCTTTATCCACTTTCCATTAATACTCGCACCAACATGCATTTTGAATGCATTCTCACACATGTGCAAACGTTCATGAAGAGGAACCAAGGTTTCACCCCAAATCATTCTTAACCAATTCCAAGCAAACAACAGATTTTCAAATCAAGAGATTTCAGTTTCAAAACCCATTTTATACATTTAAAGTCCTTTAAAGAAACCAGTCCAATCTTCAAAAACCCTTTTTTCATTTCAAACAACGTACTCACAAAAACCAAAACGAAATCAGCCACCAAATTTGCATCAACCACTGAAATGAGGGACTAGTAGTCACACTCAACCTGGCGACATGGTAGTGGGCCATGTCCCAAGTCAGCGTCGACCACTAGGAGGAATTCAAACCACGTACTCGGACTCCACATGGGTCACTACTCCATGTGAAATTACGATGTAACGTCGGCTTTCCTCCATTATCATCTCTCAATCCAAGACAAACCTGAAAAGACAAGGACACAATTCCCGAACTACCCCTGGTAACTCGAGGATCAGTGCGAGCAAGAGTTCGCGACGCTCTTCCCGTACCTACCCCTCGAGTTCCGACAGTCCTAATCTCCTTCTACCGGACAACCCAAATAACAAGAACCTCCCTTTGATACCATTTTGTCACGAACCAGCCCGGGTCGACCCTGAACCGGTCACCCGAGCCGGTCCGCGGCAAGTCCCGAGGGGCGTTCCCGATCCCCTCGGGATGGCAACAAGTGCCAGGCATTAAAATTCTAATCGTTGGGAATGATTTTAGCCCAAACTAAAAATAGGATCAAAAGAACGAATATAAACCAAACGAAAAACAAACACTAAAGACATAAACAAACCTACACCATGACATACCTCCTCGTGACCTCGCGGGTCACCACCCAACTATAACCAACGTCGCTCCCACACTGAGCGACTCAAGCAGGAAAACCTGAACACAAGGAACCTGCAACTGAAAAACGTAAAAGATAGGCATGAGCACAAAAGTACTCAGTAGGTGAGCCCAACAACAAAACCCAAAGCACTGCCAGTAAATATAGAATCTACATAATCCAGGTTTGAACTATAATGTGTAAATGTAATTTTTCATAATGCTTTACTTGAAAATCAAACACGAGACATTTCCCTTATTCTTTTTCGAAAGTTAGTTCCATTTCATTAGTTTTAAACTCATTCTGAAAAGCAAAGTATTGCATTTTCAAAACTAACCCAAAGAGAATAAAGCATTTTCATTTGAAAACCATTTTTCCCAAAGTCTAACAGTATAGGCTGTGAAATATGACTGAAAGCAAACAAGCAGGGAAAACAAGTGCAAGTAAAGGTAAACAGGCAAGGAAAACCAAGTGCAAGTAAAAATAAACCAGAAATTATCAGCAATAACCATGGGAGATCCTGAACATCCCTAGAAAACCCCTGGACGTACTCGGGTTCAGACTACCTGCCGGCATGGTACTCCACAGTCAATAACCTGCTGGCCGCCCTAATAGCCAACCAGTGGCACATCCCACCTGGCCTGTCCACAACTCCAGAGGGTACCAACCCGTCTAATCAGGGTTAGCAAGCAACCGTCACTCGATAATCTACAAGACGCCCAGGAACCCATAGTGGTTTTTGTAACACTGTGTAAGTGGGAGACCCTCGCATGCGTGACTCATCTCACCGCACTTGCCAACCCCTCACACGGACATCGCTACACGACAACCCTCGAAGGGAAGTCCCCCTGTATAAATTCCCTCACAAGTACGTATATATATATATATATATGAATAATCATTTCACATTTATTAAAGTGCCAACCGGGCCGCCATATCATTTACATTTTGACCATTTCATATTGAAGCATTTCTAAAGGGATATTACACACGCCATTTCATTGAAAACCAAAACACACTTAGAACTTTGTTTAAGAAACTCAAATCAGCATATCACCCTGGAACACAATTGTTTCACAAGTAGAGTTATTTTCTAATATCAAAACGCACCCCACTTTTATCAAGAGCCAAACGGGCCTTTAATCACTTTTTAAGGAATACTATTTCTCAAATGAAATCCAAACTTTTGTTCACACAACAAAGGAAAACATCTTTCGTCAACCAAGAACCACACATGAAGTTTCCAAAAACAATTTGAAAGGGTCACACGACGTTTTCTCTAATCAAGGTTCTTAGAAAACACCATTTTCCATAAACAATACATCTACTAATTTACACACGCCAAAAACATTTCAAAACCCAATTCAACATGTCTTTCATTATTCAGGAAGAACCATCTAACAACACTACCATGGAAGCACACAATTAAATCCCAGAAAACGCTTTTAATGAAACGCTAGAATTAAAACAAATTTTATCATCAGCAGATCACCAAACTATAGATAACTGCTTAGTAATACTTTTGAATGTACTGAAACTTAATAAAAGGTCAGGGAATAATTAAATTCTAAATTTAAAGGCGAGTGAAAAGGGAGACCTACCTCAAAATCCAAGCGCGACGGTAAAACGACCTTGGAACCAAGGTGCGATGACACGACGTGTGTCCGAAGCCACGTGATAAAGTCCAACACTCTCGAAACTGAGGCGCGGAGACGACAGAACCTCGGAAACAAGGCATAGCGATGGCGCTTTCTCGGAAACGCCCTATGCGGGTCCTAAAATCTTAAACCTACCAAAAACAAATATAAGTTGATGAAGAAAGCCCCTAACAAAGCACAAGTGAATGCCAGAGTAATAATAATGTGAAAATAATAATAACAATCATAATATGACATTGTTAAAATATAATGATACAATAATAACAATAATAATATAATAAAAATAATAATAATAGAATGATATTAACATCATAATAATATAACAATGATAAAATCACAATAATAATAATATAATGATAATAATAATGATAATAATAATAATAATGTAGTAATAATAACATCATTATAATAATAATAAATAATAATAATAATAATTGTAACAACCTTATAATAATAGTAATGATAACCAAAATAATAATAATAGAAGACTAAATAAAAGAATAAAAACCTAATCTTCATAATAATAAAAATTTATAATAATAATATTAGTAAAACATTATAATAATAATAATAAATAAACTTTAAAATAATAATAATAATAATAATAATAAAATGACAACATAAAATTCTCAAATTTAAACGTCGGGCGAACATGTAGTCACCCGGGCCAACCGCATGGTCACCGCTAACGATGCGATGACCGCGCACTGGCGCGAAACCCTTCAACACAAATAAACGTTAAAAATTCAGACCAAGACCAAGAAAAGAGTAAGATAAGGGTACCTGCGGTCGGGGTGTGACAGAATTAAACCTTAGTATTCAATTACTTTTTCTGCATAAAATTCAAATTATTAAAAAATAAATATTTTTTCTTGAAATGTGAATATATACAAGAATCTGAAACATACTAAATATATATTTTATTTGTTTTTATTATGATACAGAATACTAGTTCACCTGAGAGTGTAAAAATTGCATCATAAACTTTATTTTTTTGTTATTATATGTTGATTACTATAATAATATTTTATGTATAGAAATATAAAATAAGAAACCATAATAATTCCATATTATCAATATAAAATGTTAAAAGTATATATGAAAAATGGAACTCGACCAATACATAATCATAATAGAATATTATTTGATTATAGAGTCATAAATCGAGGAACACTCTAACATAGAGTATCAATTATTTCCATAAATTCTTGATATAAATGAAATTTATATTCCCCCTTAAGTTCACAAACCATCATCATGTGAGATACCCTTACATTTTCTCTGTCTTGTAATGTATACCGATGCTATATAATATAAATAGATATTTAAATATTTAAAAAAATGGTTATGTGGAGAAAAATAAATAAAAATTGTTAACCAAATATCCACCCATGCCCATCATTGATTGAAAAATAAACATCACATCAAACTAATGGCTACATCGGCTCGATATCCCTATATTTTCCCATTTTTGACATAAAACTCTTTAATTCCATAACATTTTCATGGATAATTTATTTTCATTCATTCAATTATACTATAAATTGTGTTTTTTGATTCCAAAAATAATTAATCTATGTTGGTTCATGACATCTTCAAGTGGAAGATGAATCTAAGAAAATAAGAAAAAAAATAATTAATAAGATAAATACAAATCTTAAATAAAATATTAACCATTTATCTAAGGAATATATCATAAGATACTCGTTATTATTGAAGACCTCGATGCCATTATGATTTATTATACTCTTAACAACGATGAAAAGAAAATAAACCATGGGATCATGAATACAAGTAATATTATAGAAAGATCGGTAGTATATGGAAGAGGATATAAGGGTACGTGCATCATGGAATATGAATATTGTTGGTATTAAGGAACTCGGAGAATAAAAGGTATACCGATGTAAAGAATATGATATCGATTTAGTATCTAAAATGGATGTGCTGATCACATGGGACTGGGTACTGAAAGTACCCCAAACATATTTAGAGGAATTACAAAGGTAAACACAACTGATAGAGAACCCCTCACCAAACCCCACCCCACTCTAAGATATAGAACCTTGAAAAATAGTAATCCTGGCATTAAAAAATGTATACATAAAAAAATATAAATATTAAATATATATTCATAGTGATGTTCAAAGGTATTATCCCAGAACACCATATGGGTTGGTTATTATAAGAAATCCTCTCTATTTTAAATTAAATATAATTATATAAGATCTATGAAAACACATTTAATTATTATAACAAATGTTAATGGAGATAATTAATTAAAGACATACGTTTTAATTTTTTAATAACATAAAAGAAAAAAAATAAATATTATAAGATAATTAATTTTATATTATACTATAGAAAGGATAATATGTATTTTTAATACAACATAATCATGAGAAAATAAATTTAAAATACATTTTCAGTGTAACGTTTCATGACTATAAATGTTCTTAGTATTCAAACAATATTTTTCATTCTCAAACATCCCTAAAAAATTAATTTTTTTATTATCCTATTTAATACTAGGGTGATAACTTACATATAATTTAAGTAGGGAAATATCATCTAAAACGTTTTTGAAAATATGTCAACGATTGTTTTTAAAAACTATAATAAAATAGGGATTTAATAGTTTATTAATAAAGGAATAATTTTTATAATGGGATGTCACTATATGTAGTTATATAATTTCAAGATAATAGTCTGTGTCAATGGCCAGAAAACCATATTTATCATCATGCATTCTTGTTAAGTTAATTTCATCATAAAAACATCCACATGAGAGTGATAATATAATATATTTATTTTACCCACCCCTATTTAATATGATGCATTACTAAAATCTGGTTGAATATCACTTGTTATAGCCTAAAAATCTATTAAAACACTTAACATGACACCATAATTGTCACATGTCATATTTACCAAATTATTATTAATGATAATAATATAACTATTGATAAAAATTTATTTTCACTCACATACCATAGTATTTGGACCAAATTACAATTCTATAATATCTATAGTTCCCACAATATTCTATAAACTCTAAGACTCCCATATAAAAAATTCATTATTCATAATCTGGAACAAAAAATTTGAAAACAATTATGGACTTAAATGAGTTTTTAACCCACAAAAAAACATAGGAAACTGATCCTTTTTTCTCATTATAAGAGTTAAATAATGGTGAATTCTATTTTTAATATTCTTATGATATCTATATCATATATATAGAGATTTAATTATTATATTTTATCTAAAAATTTATTAATATATGATAATTAATACTTGATGTTACATTATATATTCATCTAAGAAATCAAAATTAAACAACATGGTATGATGTTCCATCTATTTCTCCTCAATTGTTAAATTAATCACTGCATATAATCTTATAAATCCCCTTGGTTATAGAGATGATGGAAATTTTGGAATAATTAGATCATATTTATCATATTTTATTAACATTATTTTATTACAATCATATAAAGATGATCTAAATACATTGAATAGAAATTATTTAAATCAAGAGTCAAGTAACATTTCACAATGCATTAATCGAGATCATTCTTATTTCTTACATAAGTTTTCATTATCTATATATATATATATATATATATATGTGGGACAAATTTAACAGTAATAAATTATACCTCTATGATGGAATTTTATGGGTCTGTTCCTAGTAAGATGCATTTTACATGAGAAGGAATACAATAAAACTTATTTTTAAAATTTATTAATAATGATTTGAGTACATGTTCAAACTTATTCACAAACTTTTTAATCAATATTTTACAATATATGTACCTATATAAGTTGAAAAAAATAGCATCCACCCTCATATTATGTTTCAACACGGGTCAAATGATTATCACAATCAAGTCATGTAAAATTTTATTATAATCATGTGATTTTCAAAGATTTTAACTACAAATATATGATATTAATTAGATTAAATATATTCATTGAGTAACAATATAGAACCTTGAGACCATATAATACATTAAAATTCCACTTTCTATTATAACACATCATCGCATTACAAGCAATGGAACATATCAATTATGAATACCAATTATCTTACGATGAAGCTCTTTCTTATTACCTCATTCCATATCACACTGAAGCACTCCAAAACCACCCTTAATTTTTAAATTAACATTTCTAATTAATAAAACTAATATTTTAATGACATTTTCCCAATATAAACCATGCCCAATCAATTCTATAAAAAATTAAATGAAAAAATAATGAATATTAAAACCTGACTCTTTATTACCCAAATTAAGTAGGTATCATCATGAGTACCAATTATATTTATAAACGGTGGATGAAACTTTATTGAGACAACATTTATCCCATATAACTATTCCAAATATTCATTTACCGAAAAAAATTATGCTGGATTCTCTTTCATAACAACATTTTAAAAATATAGAATACTATTTTTTATGGAAGTCTCAATAGATGGAAACATTGATGTCCCATAAAACATAAAAACTGATATCAATATATTTTTTTATCAGGATAAGGTTTTTTGAGATCTATATGTAGTTTTCTAGGTTTAGAAGTTTAAAAGGATGAATTAGATAAGAAATGAAGTAGATATTGTTATTGTGTTGTGTTTTTTCCAAATATATAAATCATGTTAAAAATAAAGTGTCACTTGGTGTTTCATTTTACATGATGTTCATTCCAATGTTTTGGAGTGTCTTAATTAAAAAAAGTTGTTTTTATATTAAAATGTAGTTTTTAAATCATTTTGAAGATAATGTGTCCACAAAAAATCATTTTCAAGAAGAAAAAAAGTGTGGCACTAGTCTGGAAATTGAAATGGAATGTATTCTTAGTAAATGGGTATTTTAGTTATCTATATTATGAGTAAGAAGATCAGACTACATTATAGTGAATTGAAGTGAATTTCATAGTAAGGAAATGTGGATATCATCTTTGAAACTAGAATAACATAATATATTTTAGTTAAAACATTCCCCAATGAAAAATGGAGAGGCTCATACAATCCATAGTCGATGTTGTGGTAGCTCTCATATGGTGTCTCGTATTTGATTCATTTTAAGGAAATGATAAATTATTTTTTCTCTTTTATGATTGATTTGTGTGAGATTATCCTAGAATAATAAAAAATGAGTGGATGATGTTAAGAAAATGAAGTAACTATGGGCAAAAAAAGAGTCCTAAATATATGAAATTTAAAATTTTGGGTTCATATTTAAGTTAAAAACACTGGATCCACAATCCCCATACTCGTATTTCTTACAGGATTGTGTACATTTCAATTTAAGCATGAAGAATTTTTTTTAATAAAACCATAAATGGTAACTTGTTTATTTGAAATCATAGATTTGATTCTATCATTTATTGGAATTCATAGATCAAATACATTAATTTAGTTATATTATAAATCTTCCACACATGCACCAAAACTCTTGTATTATTGTTTTATTATTCCCAAGTGTTTGTGTAATAAATTGAAGTGCTTTACAACTTCTCTTTGATCACATTAATAATGCCAACTCATTCGAGAAGACATGATCAATCCAATATTGTTAATTAATTGGATTATCATACTTTAAATTGAAAGAGAATATATGAGAGTTTGAAATTCCTAAAAATGATGAAGTGTATAATTCCAGAGGCTAAAATGATCATTTTTTCCTAGGTTATACCTTCCAAAATATCACTTCAATCCCTAGAAAGTAATAATCTTTATTCTTGAAACATGTTCTAAATTATATCATAATAAAACTTTTAATAAATATAATTATAATTTTATAACCTAATAATAACACTTTTACATGTTTCATGTTAAAATTTGAACCAATAAAATGGCTTGTAAGCTCCCCAAATAATTTAGAAAACATTGAATATGTTATGTTTGTTTGATAATTTAAATTTTCTCATATTCACTTTTATGTTAAAAAATAGTGCATACCTTGATAAATAAATTCAATCATCTATATTCTAAACATTAATAATATAATTGTATCTTTTCTACTTTTGATCATACACACACGAATGTTTACTAATCCCAAAAAGTGAGGACCACTTCGTCTTAAACTCTTATTCATCTTAATATGTGGAACTTATGGATACATATAGTGTGTGGCCATCTAGGTCCTTATCTCTATAATAGTGAGTCCAAATCATAGACCAAGAGAGGAGTCTAGAAACACATATTGTACCCTAAGGATGTAATAAATTTCATATTTATGAATAACTCCAATGAACACACTCTTTGTAATATAATCTCATTGTCATGAAATATATCATAAAGTAGGATGCATACTTTTGTTGTCATACTTTTTATGCTTTATATTTTTCATTACTTTACCAGATGAAATTACCTTTTTTACCATGCTAATGGATTTAAGGAAGGTACTACCATCATAATCAACCTGGGCGTATGAGATATCTTATCCTCCTCTAGAAAGTGAATAATTCTACTTGGATCATTCATCTAATGTCATACCCCCAATTATAGGCCCAATATAAGATACTTATCTATGAATACAATTTAATGTTTGTTTTCATTCAGCTATGTATATGATCAAATTTTAGTCATTGATTATTATTTCAAGTTAGAAAACCAAAATGAATTTTCTTAGATAGGAACAACTAATAAAACATGAACCATGTATTGTTTCTATTGGCAGGTTAGTCCTCGTGATCTTATATACTCGATCACTAAATCTAAACATCATTAGAGTAATCCCCAATTATTATGATCCTTAGGCACAAAACATTCATACATCATTTTTATTCCAATAGTATAATATATCTATAGTATAAGACATATATTTAAGAGTACTAACATAGTATCTTACGGTTTTCATTATATAAGGGCACTATTTTAACCTTTCGATATGACACGTGATCTAAGGACATTCCCAAATAAAAAATTGGATGTAGAAGTATCATAACTATTATGGTAAGTAATAAACACATGTATATATATATATATATATATATATAATTTTATACAGATAATGGTAATAAAAGCACATAAATCAGTTGAATCTGGGGAACCCACTCACAACACACCCACTTACACTAGAGCCAACTACTAACAGTTCTCAACCTACTTTCTATGAGATGATAATCATTATTATGGTGAGATATTGATTTAGAAAAGGGTTATTCTATGCTATCATCTTTAGATACTCTACTAATTATTAAATCACCTCTCTAAGTACAATCCCTTGATAGATATAACTTCTTAAATTATATGATTTTTCCATTGGTGTGACCTGTGATCCTTAGAAAGAGCCATTATCATGGTATCATCAAAATATGCTATAATAGTGTCTACCCTTCTAGGTATAATTCCAATCAAAGAAACAAATTATTATATCATAATGTATTTCTTACATATATTTTAATCTATTATATACTTGTACTATACTTTATAACTAGAAACCACAAACTTCTTTAAGCTTCTCCATCACACTGCACCACCGTTCTTGAAAAATACATACCCTAACTACGATTTCATATTGTCATGATTATTATGGAATCTAGCATCATTGTATCACCTAATAACTATATCCTTGTCTCCTCCATGAACTAATAAAATATCATTTATACATCTCATATACTTCCAAATATTTTGTATAGCTCCCCAATGCAGCTCCGCTTTATTGGAATGATATCTTCCCATCATACTTAAAAAAAGAAAAAAATAAAACCTAGTATATAATGAGTTATATATTATATATCCCAATACTAAATAATATAGTATTATAAATATTCTATAATCCTCTAACTATGTTACTGAGCACATATTATTAGATATATTAATTACATGCGACACTAAAAATAGTACTCTATTAGATTCATCCATATTATATCTTTTGAGAAACATTTCAATATTATAACTTTTACTTATACCAAGTAGTATTTAAGATCTATATTGGTATATATTTATCTCTATAATATAGGTTTCTTCACCTATGTCTTTTATGGATAATCATTCATTCGACTAATACTTAAATAACTGTAATACTTTCACTTAGTTTCCCCTTAACAATATGTCATAAAAATATAATAATATGAAAAATATGACACTACCACTAACCATCTTGTAGACACATGGATTTTATTCATTCTTATTGAAACAAAATTTCATTATTTACTCATTAGAATAAACATTCCATGATCGGGATACATACTTTAATCCATAAATGGATATTTGTAGATTTCATACTTTATGGGATCTCTTTGAAAAAATAAACCCTTTGGATTGTGTAATATAGACTCATTTAACTAACATAAAATTTTGGAAATTAGTTTTAAAATCTATTTTCCATATTTCATAAGCATGGAAGGAAACTATTGCAAGTAATTTTCTTATGGATTCAACATTGCACCAAGTGAGACAGTTTGATTATAGTCGACACCTTGAGATTTACTAAAACCCTTCGATACCAGTCATGCTTTATATATTCTCACTTGACAATCCATGCCAATAATTTTCTTGAAACCCTATTTACACCCAATAGGTTTTACATAATTGGGTGGTCTATCAAAATAAAAAATTCATTTTGGATGGAATCCATTTTATAATACATGTTTTAATTCCATTTTGAAGCATCCTTACCATATACTACTTCATTGTAGGTTATAGGTTCATCATTCTATAAGAAAATCATGTCACATAACTTGGTTTTAATAAAACCATATCTATTCAGTTCTCTAAAATCTCTAATAGACCTATTCCTTAATTGTGTCTTAGAAAACTTTTCATCTCCCACTATCATTTTTAGAGATTGTTCTCATTCCAAATCATGTTCATTTAAAATATCGACATCGTAAAATTCAATCCCCACTATTTTAATTGGTAATGTGTTCCTTTTATATAAATTTATAATCTCTTACCATAATTACATTTCCATATGAAGGGTTATATAGGTAATATTCTTTAGTCTCCTCAAGTTAACCTATAAATATTAACTCCATGATTTGAAATGATAATTTTTCAATAGGTATAGTATTGAAAAAAAATCACATCACCATAAACGTATGTGTGATATACTGGTTTACTTTCCATTCAATAAATCTTATTGGACACCATCTGCCTCTTTAGTTTGTTCTCGGTTTAGTCTATGTGTTGTAGTCTACAATGCATGTCTCCAGAAGGGTAAATGTTGAGTTTCATGACTCATCATCAATATGAAAATTTCAAGAGGGGTATGATTTATCCATTACCTAACACCATTCCAATAAGGTGTATAATTATTAGTTGGTGGGGATACTATCTCTCAATTCATTAAATGATCAATTAAAACCAGGGTAAGATATTGTCCCCTGTGGTCTAAGTAGGTTTTTTTAATCTTCTTAACAATTTTAGTTTCAACTTCATTAGGATATTCCTTAAATATTTGAAAACAATCTAACTTATTCCTACTTATGTAGATATATACATATCTACTATAGTCATTAATTAATTAATGAAATAAGAAAAACCACCCCTTTCCTATACTGAAAATGAACTACATACATCAGTATGAACTAATTGAATTAATTCATTGACTCATCCTCATTTCCTACTAAAAGGTGATTTGGTGATTTTACCGTGTCAAAAAGTATCACATACATCAATGTTTTTTAAATTACTGGAGTCTAACTTATTATTTCTATATAGTTTTCTAAAATACACTTCATTCACATGACCTCACTTGAATTTCCAAAGGTAGGTAGGATATGAGTCATTCTCTCTCAATTTTTCATTGATTTAAAAAAGTGTATTTTCTAGTACAAGTATATACAATACCTTGATAAGATGTTTTATAACATAAAAGATTTTGTACTTATAAAAAAGTCAATATTTATTTCAAAACATGAAATAAAATCCCATAGAGTTTAAACATGACATTGAGATTATTTTTCTACTAATAGATGATGCATAATAACAATTCTTTAGTAAAGGAATCATTCCATTATGAAAAGTAAAATAATAAAATCCCATTAATAATAATTCTATTCATGCACCATTTTATACTCAAAGATCAACTTGAAATTTTGAAAATGTCTTGAATATACATGGTTTATATATTTGAAGACAAATTCTTAACCATATGCATTATCAAACGCCCAACATGTAGATGTAGGCAAATTTCATTCAATGAGAAAAATACCTGAAGTAAAACCATCACCATGATTCTTCTTCCCAGTTATAAAATTCATCTTCTAATGGCCCTTTTCCTGTTGGAAAATAAGAATACCTCATATTTGTTTCTCTACCTCCATGTCTTTGGAATTTTAAAATGATAGTGCATTAGTGTATTTTGACTATGACTTATATCTTAAAACTTTATCCTTGCATTTTTTCTTCTTGTTCGCTATAAGGTCTAAAGGATTAGAATTATTAATATCCATTTTTACCTTGTGAACTAAATCCAATAAGTCCTGGAGTTAATTATTCATGTTATATATATTATAATTAATTATTAATGTTTAGAAGCTATGTGGTAAACTGTAAATATTGATATTGGTTTCATGTTCTTGGTTCATTTTGAAACCAAGGGACTCAAGTCTCTAAATGTAAAAAATCATATTTATTGCATTAGGTTTTTTCATAATTTCCTTATTCTAGCCTAAATCTATATAATTTACTCGATATCACATGTCTTTCATATCGATCCCTATCATGGTATAACTCTTAAAGCTAAGATATCATTTAGAAACCATATTTTTCCCATAATTTTTTTATATCTCACTAGGTATTGATGACAATATGATACACTAAAAATATAGATCATCGTCCATATGCTTCTTGTATTTATATTTATCCTCTATGATTCTCCTTGAGGGGCTGTTTTGGAAGTGGGGAATCTAGCACATAAATCATACACTCTTGGTTTAGTGTTATGCACAAGTTCTTATACCACTCCAAGAAGTTGTGGATTCTGAGGATATTCTCTTTACCTAGTATAGATCACAGTGAAATATAATTTTTGGTAGTTTCTATTTGATATAAAATAATTAAATTTAGTATATTTGTACTTTATCTTGATTACTAGTAGGAATTTTTAAATTATTGGCTTTTAATGTCTCCCACTATTTTATCAAACCCATGTATCCCTAAACTAATAGATTCAGAATAACTAGTGCTTGAATATTATAGTGGAAATAATCCTTAAACCTATATTCATATCTTGATAGATGGAATCATCACTAATGTAATATTTTAAGGTAGGATGTTTACTATCCAACTACATTAAATCAAGTATCATTGATCTGCTGAGTAGTTTCATATCTCCAAAAAAATATTAAATTTTATTTCTCAATGATTATCCTCTAAAACTGAAAAAAACTAGCCATAGATACTACATTTCACTCAAATTTTGTTTAGTTGGCTCAATTCTCTCATAATAACTCCATAGTAGTAAGTAACACCCTCTACTAGGGATAATAAGGACCCCAAATAATCGATTGTGTCTAAATTAAAGTGATGGAAGGTATTTAATGACTTAATATTTTCTTTGAGGAATTTTTTAATTAAATCTTGGTGAATGAAATAATTTTATTTTTAACATGCTTATTATTGGCAATTTCAGTCAAAACATATCTATGATTTAAATAGAAAACACTTTCCACACATGCACATTTTATATATGCATGATTGTTTATTATTGTACTATGTGACCACACATAATAAATTCTTATTTTCAAAATATTAAACAAAGGATATGATAAAATAACTAAATAATTATGTGATCATTACTATTTACCTATCAGTTAATATATCAAGTGAATAATGTACTAACTGATATCGTAAGTAAATTCCATGAGTCGATACCTAACTCAAATTTCAATGCACACAACTCTTGTTCACATCTCATGTTTCATGACACCAAATCTCAACTTGAACTACTTCAACATGAACTTATTTGATATTCACAGTATAAACTCACACATTAGTGATGGGGACTCAGGGTGGTGGATTAAATTTTATCACTTATATTAATAAACATTGTCCCTATTATATTTTTTAAAATAGAGGGATGATAATAATACAATCAAATTAAAATAATTATTACATTTCAAAATTTAAATCAGATGATTAAATTAAATTAATAATCATCCAAACACAAATAGGTTGATCTCATCTCACGATCAGTCAACATATAATTATATTTTTTATGAAAAAATTAATTTACTAAAATTAAACACGAGGGTTATTTTTATTATATAACTTACATTAACATGATTTTAATTAATTATTGATATGCACCATGACACCTGAAATAATTTTATTAAATTAAATATTGTTAAATTTAATTTCTCAATTTTTTTCAAACTTTTTCATGTCTAATTGGACCAAATAAATTCCTTTAAATATTAATTTATAACCTATGATGGGGTTAACGAGTCATAAAGGTCAGTCCAGGATTGACATTGTCCATCTTGAGATGGGGTGAGGGTGAGCATCCCAATTCGAGGAACCATATATACATACCATATTATAAAATATATTTTATAAAAAATATAAATACACTTATGGTCCACCTCAACCAATGGGGTAGAAAAATACACCCTAAAGGGTTTTATTCATTTCCTTTAGAAAGGTATGTGGATAACCCTTTGGTTTTAAAATTATTATTTATTATTTAATTTTTTATTATGTATCATGTAATTATGGTAAAAAGAATAAAATGGAAAAGTTCCCTCCCAAAATCCAAATTTCAATATATGAATATATCCTCATATATTAAAGGAGGATAAATACATATATATATATATATATAATATCCAAATATATATTTTAATCTCTATCACATTTTTTAGTTAAAAACTATTGATCTTCTTTGAATCATGTACAATTAAATTTAAGTATGAAAAAGAAAAAGAAAATGAAACTGTAAACGGTAACTTGGTCATTTTAAATTTCCAATTTTATTTACTCACCTTCAAGGTTTTTTTATAATATATTTCAATATAGGAATCAGATAGATCATCCTCACATGAACACTATCTCTTGGATTTTCGATCTATAATTCTTAGGTGCTAGCACAAGAAATAGAAGAGCTTTAAGATGTCCTTTCAGTCACGTGAAGAACACAGACTCGATCAAGAAGACAGGATCATTCCAACCATGTTATTTATTCATTTTCTCACAATATAACTTGAGATATAAGTTATAGAAGATAAAAATTATTGAAAAATTATGGATTTCACAATTCAAGAGTCTAAAATGTTGTTTTATAACTAAGTTGTAGATTATAAAATTTCAGTTTAGTCATTATAAAGTAATAACATTTATTTTAGACCATTGTACACACTTTTGAATTAATTACACTTTTCATAAATGTAATGAATATTTTTTCACCCACTTGTGACTCTTTAACATGTTATGTCAGAAAATATTAACCATTAACTCTGATCATAAACTCCCAAAATAGTTTAATGAACCTTGAATTTTTTATGTTCACACAAAAAATTATATTTCTTTTTTTTAATTTTATGATAAAAAAACTTGTGAGTACTATGAGAAATGAATTAAATCATAATTATTTTAAACATGAATAATATCATGGAATTATTATTAATTTTGATCATTCACAGTGAAACATAATTTAACCCCCGTATGTGGGGAACACTTCAACCAAAATTTCCATACATCTGGATAGGTGTAACTTGTAGATACACTTATTGTATAATGCTCTAGGTCCTTATTTTGATATAAGTGAGTCTAAATACATACCATGACTCGAGTCTAGTAACCCATTATAATCGTTAAGAATATAAGTAATGTCATACATATGACTACCTCCTATAAACATAGTCTGTGTAATATAATCTATTTGTCTCCCAATACCTCATATACAAGGATGGACACTACTTCCATCACCCTTTATATGCTTTATATATTTCATGAAATTACTAGATGAGCTTAGCTTATTTTATCATAGCCATAGATTCAATTAAGGTACTAACATCTGGGTCAACCTGATCCCATGATATAACTCTTCCACAACTCAAAAGGGAAAAAATATACCTTTATCACTCAACAAATATAATACCACCAATTATGCACTCAACAAAATCTACCTCACCAAGAATTAAATATCATGGTTTTTTCATGGGATCAAAATATACAATAAATTGTAAAAATTGATTATGATCTCAATTCATTTGACCAATACCCATGTTCATAGATAATAATTACCAATGACACCTAAAACATTTTTTTTCTATTAGTGGGTTAGTCCACATGATCTCATCTACTCAAGATATCCAAGTGTGAACTTCATGAGAAGAAGTATCAATGCTTATAATCCCCCAACACCAGATAGTAAGACATCATCTCTGACTCATTAATTTAATGTATCTACACCATATGAATTTATTTATAATTATTTTAATAGTATACAAAGGTTATCCTTATATTTGGGAAAAAATATAATCTTTTTATACAACATGTAAAATAAGGACATTACCAAGTAAACAACGGATGCAGAAGTATCAACACTATTATGGTAAGTTATAATCACAGGTACATATCAATATCTATATATGTAATGTTATTCAAGGTATAAAAAAGAGTTGGGTTGAGGTCACAAAGTCATAAAATAAAATTGGGAATGGATCATGTTCTATGGGAATAAAAAAATGGTGACAATTTTATGGCCTACCTATTGTGGTTATTCATTGAATTCCTTGAAAAATCAAGCAGGATTTAACCTGGAGATGTGAAACTGTTTTTCTATTATTTGAATCTCAAAACGAGGATTTTTATATCATGGATCAAGTAATTGTGTGAGAAGATAATTCCTAAGTAATATAGTGGGGGTAGAACATTCCATGGCATAAATAATTTTGAAACAGATTTTAATCAAATTTAGAGCACTTGAACTCAAATAGCATGAAATACACATGTGTGAATTTTGAAAAGTTGCAATCAGTGATGACTAAATGCATACTCATAATTTATCTCTAAAGTATACAAATACATAAATGGGACTATATGGCCTTGAATGATCCCAAATATGAAAAGGAAGTGTGTTAATTTAATGTGTAATTAAAGGAAGTTATGAATTCAAATTCAAATTTGAAACTCCAATTTCAATGATGCCCAACAATTTTTGATGTGAAAGAATATGTGTATTGAATTCATGAATTTTGGAATATAGTATATAAAATTGAAGATACATAAAATAAATCAAATAACCTTTTTTGATGTTGTTTAAGTAAAATATAAACATGAGTAATAGAAAAAAGAATGAGAATGAGATTAATGAAAACTCGATGGAACTCTAAATCAGTTACAGGCCATCATGTTATTGAAAAAAAGATGTTATATCTTTGTATTTATGAGATAAATTTACAAATTGTGTGTCGTCTGTTAAAGGATAATCCCTACTTGTTTTTAATTTACATGATTATTCTAGTGAAATGTGTTGTTACAGATTTTAATAGATCTTACAAAGCTGTAGTTTTTTATTTTGAGTGGTGAACCTTATAAAAATCTAGTAGTCCTGCATTTTTTGTATTTTAGAACGCGTGTAACATGAATGGAGTAATTTCTTCTTTAGTTTTAACTCGTTTTGAACATTATTTTATTTGATAAAAGTAAAAAAGTAACAAAATCACTAATTCACACACCCCTGCTTAGTTAATTCTCACTATTCATGAGTTTTGTTTCAACTAGCAACAATCTATCAAGGAATCATTCAGTGATGATCAAATATTTTGAGTTTGAATAAAAATTTGTTTTCAATTTTTGAATATTCAAACACTTAATTTCTATTATAAAACTGGAAAAAAATTATTTACTAAAAAAAATGGGGGGGGAGATTCCAACCTTTTCTAGAGAAAAATATTATATCTAGAAAGATTGTATATTTTTATATTTTTGTTAATCAACCTTGATGTAAGGATGGGGTTATTTATTTATTTTTTCTGTTCAAGCTAAAGGTATTGTGATGGAGGTATTAAATAAAAAAGAATTTAGAAAATGATGTTCATGCTTAAAATGAAAATTTATCATCTATTTATCAAAATGTTTTTCTCAAAGATAAAAGGATGAAAATAATAAATAGAACTTGGGATAAATTGAAAAATAATTATTAAGATAATATAAAAGTTAAACAAGCTAATATATGTATTTTAAGATTAAAATTTTATGATCCTATGATGAATAATGATGAAAAATTCCATGACTTCTTCGCTATAATTAAAAAATTTGTGAGAACCAATAGAGGTTTGGGTGAGAATATGGAGGAATATATAGTTTTTTTTAAGATACTATATATTTTTCTAAACAAGTTTGATTAAAAGGTCTTGGAACATTAATCATAAGATCTTGGAACACTCCCATTGGATGTTTTTCACAACATTATGATTGGTAATGAAATGTATAAGGAAATTGCCTTCAAGAAGAAGAGAGTGGATGATACAAAAATATCCACTATCAATTTGTAGTAAGATAAGTGTAGCCAAAAAATGGATTAATATGAAGAATAATTTATTAATAAAGAGGATATTTAAATGAAATTTTACAAACTTGTTTCATTTATTTCATGAAGTGTGAGAAAAGGAAAAAAGAAATTATTAGGGATGTTACCCCTGTTGTTATTTAATTGTGAAGATATTGAGAATTTTATATAAAATTGTACTAAAATAAAAGAATATAAATTTTGTGATAATGAGGGTTTGAATCTAAGAAGTTACATAAATAAAAAAATCACCCAAAAATCAAAGGGGAAAGGTAATATTTTTCAAATATTTTAAAAAAATATTCTTATCTAAGTTTGAGATAATGAATATTGTTAGGATGGTGAAGAAATATATACTTCCAATGATAGAGGAAAAAGGTTCAATGAAGGATTGTAAATTATCTATCAGTAATTTAATTTTTCATGCTAAAAACTATTCAAAGTTAACAATTTATATTAAAAACATAAAAAGTAACTAGATATTGAGAAGTTGTCGAATAAAACCTTGTAAAATAATGTCCATGAAAAATAAAAGATATTTAATTTCTTAAATATAAATTGATTAAGGAGAAAATAGATTTAAAAAATTCCAATTTAGCTTTGAGAATTCAATTAAAAAAGATGGAGATATATTGAAGAATAAATTGTATAAAATAATTGATGTAATGATATGATTAGAGGATGTTGAATTTTAGGAAAGGAAATAATTTTCTAAAATTCCACAAAACTTTGAGAACTCGGATTTAAAAGTCAAATTTTCTACAAATAGTGATTTCAAAGAGTCGAAAAAGAATTCTATATGAATAAATATGTTTTTTGAGTGTATTATAATTTTGGTTTAAATCCAAGAGACAAGGTTAATGGAAAAAGAATGAATGAATGTAAGGAATCTACTTTTGTAAACCCAGTATTATATAAAAGAAATTATTTTTTAAGGTTACCATTAGTATTATAGAGGACTCAGATATATGTAAATAATATAGTGGTTCTATTAAAAGTATCACTACAAGTATATTGGTTATGAGAGACAAATATTTAGGGGGAGATAAACCTCTCCATGAATAAAATTTTAGAATCACTTTAAAAACTATTATCTGGTGGTTGGGAAAATGTTCTAAACATTGGATGAGGTTTATGGAATCTATAACCATCCAGATCTCTTTATTTATTACTTTTCACCATTTTACCTACTCATCTATGTATGTATCATAATAATAAAATTTCACAGAATAATAATGTGGAAGAGAAGGAAAAGGTATTTGTTGTCTAATTTTCATTCAAAGCATCCTAAAATGAACTTCCTTGGATATTTTATAGTGGATTTTCATCATATATGAGAGGATATCTAAATCTCGTGAAAGATGTTTAAAATTGAATATAAGGTCAGGTGATATTTTTTAAGGATGTTTTACTCAAAATAAATGTATTTGGTTCAACCATAATTGGAGAATAAATAATAGAATCAAAGAACATATTGTTTATTACAGGGTTGAAACATAACATTCTAATATTATTTAGACTGTGTGATAAGGGTTGCGAACTATTAATTCTAATAGATGAATGTTTTGTGAAGTCAATGAAATTTGTATGAATATTTAATATAGTATAGGGAACACATGGAAACTTTTTTTGAGTTGGAGATATTAAGAATAAATGATACTTTATTTTGAAAGAAGAAAATATGTTTTGGAATTAATGAATTAGCCACATTGGTTAATGAAATACGAGTAAGGTTACCTAAGGACATAAGATTTTTGGTGTTCCTATACTAAATATAAAGATTTAAATTTGATTTTATCTACATTTAAAAATGGGATAATATATATTCTTTATATAAGATAGTATATATTAAAATGTTGCATCCATTAGAGCTCATTTATTTGAATTTTTGTGGAATTATGAGGAAGAAATAAAATAATAGAGATACGTATTTTTTTCTATTTATTGATTAATTCACACATATTTAATTTGTTATTTTTATGTAACATATTTATAATTCCTTTAAGGTGTTTAATAATTTTACAAGGACTACAGAAAAACGAGTGTAAATTGTCTATGAAGATGTTGTGGATGGATAATGGTTTTAAATTAACTAGTGGAAAGTTATAATCATGGTATTAAATAAAAAATTACTACCCCATATACCCCAAAACAAAATGGATTGTGTTAAAGGAGGAAAATAATTTTTGTAGAAAGGGATTTCACAATGTTGGTGGATCATGATACATCTTTATTTTTATGAAGGAAATCACTTAGTACAATGGTTTAGATTCAAAACCATTGTTTTTACTGAACCAATTCAGAAAGTAAAACTTATGAGATGTTTTATTAGAAAATAACCTGCATGAAATATATTAGGTTATTTTGAATCCATTTTATTATCAATGAGAGAATTTAAAAATTGGGTAAATTTAAACAAATAAGAGTTGATGGCATCTGCCTTATTAATAATCTTTTTTCAAGAGGATATCATAGCTACAACGAGGAGAAAAATAATATTTTGAATAATATTTATGTGAAGGTTTTGAAACACTAAATTAATGAAGCTTAATATTATGAAGTATATTTTATAAATTAATATCGCGATGAATAATTTTTTGATGAGAAATATGATGTTTCTGAAAAGGATATTAATTCAAGAGAAGTGATGTTTGAAGATGATAATTCACCAATTTATAATGACGAAGTGAAATATTTCCCTAATAATACAAGGATAAGAAATCCTATAGAGTTTTGGAATATTGTTATAGACAAAGGATTAAAAATATGATAAAATTATGAATAGAAACGCATACCACATTGTTTTCTCTAGCTTAATTGAAGGATGTGAAATAATCTTTAGAAAATCAATAGTGGATCAATGATATGAATGAGAAATTGGATCAAATAGATAAGAACCGAATTTTGGAGTTGGTTCTAAAAAACTAATTTAATAAGAGAAAAGTGAGTGTCCTATATATTGGTTAATGATGAAGGAAACGTGTTGAGAAATAAGGAAAGACTAATGTGAAAATCCTATTTTGGGGTGGGAGGAATTTATTTTGATGAGAATTTCAAACTACTCTCTTGGGTTGATACTTTTAGACTGTTTCATACTATTTTGGAACTAAAGTGATAAAATATATTTCATATGGTTGAAAATTAATCCTTCCACAATGGAAAATTTGAAGAGGAAGTACATATTGAGTAACTCAATGGATTATTTTTGGAGAAAATGATGGGTATATTTTTAAATTAATGAAACCAATGTATATATTAAATAAATTTATTAGATCATAATATTCAAAGCTTGGTTCATTCCTAAAGTAGTTGAAGTTAAACGAAGGAATAATACATGGAAAACAATATATGAAATTAGATAAATAAGTATCATTATTTATCATCAATATTGATGATATCATATTTTTGGTAAATGAAGAAGTTGATTTTGAGTGTAGGTTATGGGGACCAATATAAGCAGTTATACACGTGTCCTATAATGATTTTTCATAAACTATTTCATATATATATTTAGAAGTAAATTAAATAGAATCCTTATAATAAATGAGATGGTATCATCACATATAATTTTAAATTAATTTATATAAATTAATAATTTCCTTGCATTAAAATTATTTTTAGTTAAAGACTCGGTAAAACTATTATTAGTGTACCATTATTTCAAAGAGATTATGAAATGCAGAATACCATTACCATTGATCCACATATGCTCAATTAACATCTACATATCACCATAGAATTCCCCAAGTTCTCTCAAGAAAGAATATAACACTTGAATCATTCATTTTTGGTCATCATTAGAATGAATTCATGGTGAATGGATCTTTTTATTCTATCTAGGCTCAAGTGGGTAGAGTAAGAGGACCAATCTCCATTATTTAGAGCATTCTAAGAGAGGATCTCTCTCAGTATTTATAGGATTATATCTAGAATTCATTATGTGCTAAAATTAAAATGGAAATGATCTATCATATAATGAAATAACTAGGTTTAAGTACACCTTGGGTTTTGATGATAATAATTACACATAGGAAATTATCATTCTCTTAATCTTTGATGAAAACCATGTATAAATAATAATATTATTATTATTTACTTCTCTTGTGCTAAAGTAATGAGTAAAAAATATTATTTCCTTGAATATATTCATAATTTTTTATTCAAATAATATTTAATATATCATTTATAACCAGGTTATTAAACTCGATTCACCAATCTTCCTCAATATTTTTTGAAACATGAAGAAAAATTATTTTTTAAAACAAATAAGTTTCTCTTCCTTATTCACTGATAAAAAAATTGTTGTTTTATTCCCTAACCAAGTGAATAAATAATTATGAATTATTCATGTAACCAAAAATATAAGTAATTCTTAACTTACAGATAAACCAGAATAAATTAATATTATATATTCATGTAATTAATGATTACCTAGTGAATAAATATTTATTTTATATCAAATTAATATAATATTAGTTCTAATAACTAGTGAATGAATATATGAAATCAACCAAACATGAATAATTATGAAACCATATAGAGTAATAACATTTAGTCAACATGTTAAATTTGTATAAAATTTAATAGAGGTTTTAACTACATATACCAATAACATTTAACTGAGGTTTTAACCCTTGTCGCATAATATGTTCTGTCAAAACCTCAGTTAAATTCTTTATGACTTTAACATGTTTAAAAAAAATTATTCCCATATAGGGTTTAATACACATGTTGCATATTGGTATCATTAATTTATGTGATTAAGGTCTATTTATTTACCTTTTTATAAATGAACATTCCAGAAGAATGTTATGGAGATGGGATTAATTAAGAGGTTCCATTTCTGTCAATTTCCTATGATATCAACTTCCATTAAATAATAGAAGGGGGAAATTATTTCTCACATTATTCATTAATGAAATATCCCTCATGACACACCAAACATGTCATACCTCACCCTAATAATATTTCATCATGGTTTTCATCAATACATCCAAGTACATGACTCATGAAATGCATTAAAAATAATGTTAAAGTCTATGGACCATTACACATGTCCAAAAATATAACCAATTAGTGACACATATAAATATGTATTTTCTATAGACGGTACATGTTCTCATAATATTATTACTTGATATTACCAAGATGAAAATCATGATAAGAATACTAAATGTATTATAAGCATCATACCTCTAATAGCTTTTATCATTTGTGTACGTTAAAATTATAGCATTAGTTAATTGAACATATATTTAAGAATAAATTCATATCACTTCAATGTTCTCATCATATTAGCGGACTGTTATGACATTTTTTGTGTGAAAAGTACTATAAGGAAATTATCACATGCATTTTCATATAGAATAATGATCAAGATATGATAAGATATTAATTAATATTCAACACCATGATTGTTTCAGTAATTGGATGTACATAGAAGAATATTTGTTAGATGTTCATGATTAAATAGGTGAGGTATCTCTTGGGTTTTCAATATTCTCATAGATAGGATCATATTTTATTACATTAATAAAAATAATCATTATAACTTATGAAGAATTTTAGAATAGATAATTTCAAGCAATTTTCTACCCTAATTTCAGTGGGATCCAAGATATAAAAAGATAAATAAAGAAAATAATTTGAAAAAACTTATTGGGGGTATAATATCCACGATAAATTTATGATTGTATCTTATATATGTAGGTACACCTTACACCAGACTTCATAGTCCACCAAATAAATAACATCTTATCAATGAAAATAAGATAATAGAACATACCAAAAGTATGGTGAATTATGGATTAAAATATGATAACAATAGTGGAATTAATTTTTTTGGATATAATTATATGGATTGGATGGACATGATTAGTGTTTAGGTTTAGTATGTTGTTAAAACAAAAGAGAAAACCAAACTGATGTGTATTAAGATTCAATTAGTTGTTCTAAAGGTGAGTGTAAATTTTCTAGCACCCCTGAGTTGTGACTATCAACGTGTTATCAATATATCTAGTTATATTGTTTCATATTATTAATAAAATCACATTGATATCAATTATCACTTAATAATATATCTTTTGTGGTAAGAGGTGTTAACATTATAGTTTTTTTAATAAAATAGATAGTAGTTGGTGTGTTCACTAAACCCCTACAAAAGGATTCATTTCATAATTTTAGGTTAATGATGGGAACCCAACCTCACTCCACTCCTGTTTAAGGTATGGTTAATCAATTACCTCTATCACTTAATCTTTATATATTTATTGAAAAATGGGGGATAAATATAATTCATGCATTCAAAATTCCTTAATTAAAAGTGGTAGAATAATGACATAATTCAAAGTATATAACTTTCCTTATGAGAGAGTATATATTTAAGGGGAATCTTTAAAAGGGGTGACCTATGAAGTTAGTGAGAGAGAGAGAGTGTGTGTGTAAATATTATAAATTATTATAACATGTTCTATGAAAATGTATAAAAAACCTTTTATACATGTGTTCAATGAAAAAACAGTTAAAGAATATTTTTTCTAAGAAGTTTATCTTATTTGGTATTATGTGTTGTGATGAAATGGATAAAAGTTATTTCATTTAATATCAAGATACTATTAATCAATTTTCTTGTTATCTATATCATGTTTGATAATGTATTCAAATAATTATTTAATAATGTTTCATTTTTATGTTTTATGAGTTTGAAAATTGATTTATGTTCAATGGTTTCCAACGTAATCCAAAGGGGAGATTATTGAGACCAAGAATGAAGAAGGTGGTGAGATCCAGAGTGGATGTTACCTTGGTATGTTTGTTGATACCCAAAGGGATATTTTTTAGTTTATAAGATGAATAAGATGATTTTTTGAAAGAATAAACAGGAAATGATTCCTTTGTGGTCTTTTATTTTCAATGAATAAATCATGTTCAAAACCAACTGTTTTATAGTGTTTCATTAGAGGTGAAGTTCATTATGTGGTTGTGGTATATTATTTTATTGTTATATATATCATGTTTGATCATGTGTTTACTTATTCAAGCATTATTGTTCAATATTTTTATTTTAAATAAATTATAATATTCCATGTGGAGGTTTTCTATAAATGTGGGAAGGTGGTGTGACTGTTATTGCTGGTTTATTTTCTTATAAAATAAAGTGGGGGCTAAAGAAAAAATGGATTAATTGTGAATATTTTTCATGAAAAGTGATTCTAAAAATTACATAGTGAATTAGATTATTGCATTGTATTAATCACCATGTAATGAATTCTTATGGAATAATTTTTTATTTTCTTATCATTTATATGCTTCCGATAATATAAGAAAGTCACATTGGTTCTAATCATGCATATCGGATAACTTTTCTTATTCTTGTTAATATATTGTGTTATTTTACTTCTTTATATAGTTTTATTTTATATTTTATCATTGATTTAAATTCTGATTGTTTATTCTGTCAATAATTTTCTTCTAATATGTGTACAAGGTTGTATTTTTGCAGTGGACAGGGTGCCCTAACTTCCTAACTATGGTATACTTAGTTAATGGGAAGGTTAAAGTACAAAGGTTCATATTTTTTATTGTATTGATCATATGCATGAAATTATAGTGGATTATATTTATGAATATTTATGGTTTATCAGTAGAATTGTTGATCTTAGTTTCATAAGTACTCAATAAGTGGTATCAGAGTAATATATTTAGTGTCCAATCATCACATTTATATAAGCTTAGGTATGGTGTTGGATTAAGTGAATATCTAGATTGATTAATTCAATAGAATTGATTTTTTATTTTATAGGATGTAGATTGAGTATTATCTCCACCACAAATATTTGGAAGAAACATTGAATGTTTTTAATCTAGAAACAATAGAGAATGTGGGATGGTAAAAGATGGACATAAAGGCTTCAGTATTGGTAAGGATGTATCTAGAATTGAATGCTTCATTTAACATTCAGGAGAAGAAAAATATAGTGGTTTTTATAGAGGAAGTAGTGGATATATATATAAAACTCCAATGGTACATAACCAATTTTACGTGTTTTGATGGATGTTCATATTAAGGTTATCAGAAGGAAGACCAGTGGTAGATCATGTGAATGGAGTTACTATGATTTATGGGAAGAACCAATTAGTGAAGGTTATTAATGATGATGATGTATGGGCATTTTTATTTTCCATATTCACTTCTATAAATTTTGTATGATATGGCTACTTTAGTTCATAATTCCAGTGGAAAAATCAGTTTGGTGATTGATGATATCTTGAACATAGTCTTGAATAATTATCTCAGGAAGAGGGAAATTTGGGAACCTTCTAGCTGTGAATTTAATATGTACTAGTGGTAAAAATCTCCCCCATATTAAATTCAAAAATAAACCAATGGAAGAATATTATAATTAAAGGAGTTGAAGTAAATCGATTGGCCTAAGTCCTATATTCCAGATGTTGGTGAGAAAAGGAATATCAAAACAAATTTAAAAAGGAACAAGTAGAACATAAAAAACATAAACATATAAAAGATTAAATTCATCCAACTTAACAAAATAAACTAAATATAATTTTCTAAGTGTGAATAATCAAGTACAATCTGGTTTTTTTACTCCTGGGTATATTATCCTTCATTGGGTGATAAAAAATGGAAGGGTAACTACGTATTTGGGATGTTTGGGAAAGTAAAACTAGAAGATGGTAAATCCGTGATTATTTTGAAACATGTGTCATCAATATTTAAATGAAGAACATAGGATTCATGATGTTAATGGAAGTCATCCACATCCCAAGTTTACAAAAAAATAATGTTTTTCTATTTGGAAACACAATGAAGTGGGCTATAATACTATTTTCTAGATGGGGAATGGAAGGATACATGTGGATTAATGGTAGTTTCATAGGGAGTAAAGTATGGTACTCTTTGTTTGGAAAAAAATTTATATGGGGGTTGCAGTTGATGAAATTATATCTTTTTATGAATTGAAACTATGACACTATAGGGTTGGTCACTTCAGAGAGAAAAATATTAAATTATTAAAGGATAAAGGAATACGAAATCTAGATCACACTAAAATTGGGAAGTTTGAAATATTTTTTAGTGGAAATAAAATAACATTTTCTTTCAACATAGATAGTCAAGACATCATGAACCATAAGATTGATCTTATACACTCAAATTTTTAGGGACCTGTACTTATTAAGTCATATGGTGGTTTCCTATATTTTTTAAGATCATTTATGATACTAATCATAAAGTACGGGTTTACATATTAAAGAATATATATATGCCTTTCAGGTGTTTATTTAATGGAAATATTTATTATAAATGAAATATGTCCAAAAGTTGAAGTGAATCAAGACTAATAATAATAGTAAGTAAACCATAAATAACATTCAGATGTTCAACTAGAAGGAAAACATAATTCATGATAATATTTTAATTGTTATTTTATAGGTGAATAGAGTATCTAATGTAATGAAAAGATATTTCTTGTAGATTTTTTAAAGTATGAGGTAATATATGGTAATTACTAATGCTATTTGCATTGAGGAACTCAACACAGTAATATATCACGTCAAAAAAAGTCTCCCAGTAGTATTCGGGTAGGAACTTCTAGGGGATTTATGGTTTGGAAAACAATTGAATGATTGAAATCCTATAATATTTTATAGTTTATCATATGAAAATAAAAATTATAAGGATAGAGGAAATATTGAATCAAAATTAAAAATGTGTTTTTTCCATGGTTTTAAAGTTAAAAATTTTGGATATCATTTGTGGGATGATGAATTAAAATAAATCGTTAAGGGTAAGGTTTTTTTTAATGAAGAAATTATCTGGATGGAAAAAACGTGGTTATAGAAGAAGTTGAAGAAAAATAAACCGTTAAATTCTAGTTTGATTAGAGTATGACTTATAGAAGTTTAAAATTTTGGGAAAACTCATTTGTAAGAACTAAAATCTCTATAATTCCATGACTATGAAGATCATAAAAACGTGAAATTTAAAGGTTAGTGGAATCATGAGTGAGGGAACCAGAAGTATGAGATCTGAAGGTTATAATATCATACATTTTGGTACTAATAGAAAGATTATAGTTGATATTTATAGTTAAACTAACTCATTTGAGGAGATAAAACATAATAAAAAATCAAGTTAAGAGGTTTAGGGTTGACATGAACCTTTTACTCTTAAAAGATGTAGAGTAACTTAGAAATTTCAAGGAAGTAGTGTTCCTTAGTGACACAAAATTGTGGGAGTCAGCTATGAATGAATAAATGGATTTATAGAATTTTAAAAAAATAGGGATATATTTTAACTTTTGAAAGGTAAAATAAACTTAAAAATATGTGGGATTAACATATTAAGAAAGAAGCTAAGGGAAAAAAGTTTTAGCAAAAATAGATTGTTGTGAATGGTTCTCAATATAAGGAATCCATTGATTTCTCATAAATCTTTTCATCAGTTGTTATAAATTCAAATATTCATACAGTTCTAAGTATGGTAGTATCAGAAAATATGTTTCTCAAATAGATAGATTTCATAATAGCTTTCCCTCAAAGTGATATGGGGATAGAAATTAATAGACTCAACTATCACAAAATCATAACTCATTCTTATATACACCACACGATCTGGAAAACATGTCACATTCCCTAAAATATTAACACATATAAAAGAGAATAGGGTTCATAAACATCTTATCATATTTATAATAAACCATCCAAACAATAAATAATAATGATATCATTGGATCATATCCTCGGTGATAACAACACATAACCCACACTCTCAGATCTTCTGTTAAAATCCATAAATTTATATTTCTGACTATGATGTTCAAATTTTTAAGCCATATTTTTTCTTCCAAAAAATAAAACATAAAAAGGAAAACATTGATCACTTAAAACCGAAGGACCTTTTAGATTTTCAGATTTCGAGAATTAGGATAACTCTTAAGTAAGCATTACACATGTCATCAAATGAAAATTTCTCCAATTTAACCTATATTTTCTTATTTCAAATTCGGTCATCAACATCTTCCTTTTGAAATACATTATAAACATAAATCATTCAAAATCATTCTTAACTATAAAATCCAGAAGCCGATAGAAGCTGGTCCTAATAAAATTAAATAAAAAGAGGAAACGAGTCAAGCATACAAGGGGTTATTACATAAATGAGTGTGCATTACACAACACCTATCTACCTCCACCAGTGGGGCACAATAGTCTGGGGCCGTGAAAGACCACATCTCTCCAGGATTAGTGAGTTCCCACTTTTCTAGTGCACTTGACACCTGATTAGCCTCCCGGTGGACATGTGAAATGTCCACCCGCATCTGAGCAATATTACTAAGGCAACCAACCCACTAAGGTAGCATACAGCAACGAACCTGGCATGTCTTGGTGCTCAAGGCATGAACCATGGTCTGAGAGGCAGACTCAATCCATATATAATTCCAATTAAACCAGACAGCCTACCTGATGGGATAGATCTTTTCCCAATGCTCGGCTTCAAATGCAATTCCAATTCCAATAGCGTGGTGGAAGCATCCTTTAACAAACCCATGATAGGTGCGGAACACTCCCCCAAAACTGGACAGGCCTGGCACACCCAACGTGGCCCCATCAACATTTACCATGAGGCAAGGCCCAATGGTCGGAATCCATAAGATATACTTTATCATCCGAGGCTTGCGTGGTTGACCTAAAACACCAAGAGATCTCATAATATGAAGATCTGAAACTATGTTAGACATGGCTCTATCCTGCACAAGGGAAGCAGCATAAACATCTTTGTGAACCACTACCATTATTTGTTGAATCGTGGAGTGAAAACCATTGAACACTAAAGAGTTCCAAGCTTCCCAAATTGCTGCAATAGCATCAGCAATAGAAACCAAAAAATATTAGAAATCTTCCCACTGAACTGGCCATGAGACAAACCGGACTGCAATTATAGAAACGATCCACAAGTATCAAATACAACCCTAAATAGAGAACCTGTATATGCCCACAGTTTTTTGGCATGACAGTAGCCCATAAAAATGTGCAAAATAGAACCATCATTATCTTTGAAAATAGATCACATGGAGGCCATCTGGATACTGGCCCTCTTAAGAACATCAGATGTGGGAAGCCGATTTTCCAGATCCTCCAGATTGAAGAAAATATGGAAGGCCTAATAAACTGGGCTCTGAATTTCATAAGCCAAGAAGGTGGAGGAGATTGAACCCCACATAGGTTTCTATAGTAATCCCTGCAATTGAATTTCCCAGTTCTTCTATGGATCCAGAACAAAGTGTCATGCTCTATAAAGACATAATTATTGATTTCAGTCTCCACATGTATAGGAACACTAAACATAGAAGATTGCATTTGTGGGAGTAAACTTGAAATAGAACAAGGGGCTGCTTTAGGTGGAACATTAAGATCACAAACGGGCTATGTGAGCCACTTTTTGTTTCAGTAATTCAGTGTGGAGTCCCTGCAAACCAGCCATCGGGTATCCTGCATAATTCTGACATATGACTGCTTGATAGAGGCCCAAACTGATGAAGCAAGATAATATTTGTATCCATTTAATAGTCTCCTTGTGATTCTTTTTGAAAGAATGTCAACGTCAGCTTCATGAGAAAGTAGGTCCCAAGTAATCTTCCCAATCCAGCCATTATTAAAGGTATGAAGATCCTTGAGTCCTAGTCCCCCCAGCTCCTCAGGCTTGAAACACTCCTTCCATGAAACTGTAATTTGCTTCCTCTCATGTGGTGACCCCATCCATATGAAATTATGTACCATGCTCTGAAGATCCTTAAGAAGTCCTCTCGCCCATCGATAGATAGAGAAGTAATAGACAAACTTTGATGTGATCACTGGTTTCATGAGGCAGACCCTCCTAGCCAGGGACATAGCTTTCCCTTTCTAACTGGCCATCTGATGTACAATTCCAGCATAAATAACTTCCAAGTACTGTCTTTTCACTTTTCCCCAAATAGTGGGACCCCAAGGTACTGAAAAGGTATGGATCCCCTCCTCACCTAAAGAAACCTGACAATTCTGTTCATTTTCCCAATTAAAATTCCATTCCCAAAAATAATGGAAGATTTGTCACAACTAATGGCTTGGCCTGCGACCTCCTCATAATGACTGAAAAGGTATTTAATAGAGGAAATAGTTTTGCTTGATGCTTGGCCAAGGAGTAAGATGTCATCAGCATATAATAAGTGAGGTCGGGCAAACTCACTCACACTAACCCTAATCTTCTTATAAAGTCCCATTTGGGCATGGTCATTAATACATCTACTCAGGTAATCCTCTGTAATAAAAAAAAGAAAACCTGAAAGTGGGTCACCTTGCCACACCCCCTAGTTCAAGGGAAGAAACCCCTCAGGGAACCATTGATAAGAATTTATATCGAGGAAAAATCAAGTATGATACGGATCAGATTCACGAAACCATTTTGAGAATTCATACCTTCTAAGGACATCAAGAAGGAAGCTCTATTTAAGAGTGTCAAAGTACCTGGAGATATCAACTTTGAGGGAAAAATTCCGATCCTTTTTCTTTCTTCGCATAAGATTGAAACTCTCAGAGGCCATAAAGAGATACTTTTGGATGTTCCTCCCAGGAAAAAATCCAAATTGATTAGAAGTAATCACGCCATTAACCAACCCACTCATCTTGTTCACCAAAACCTTGCTGATAAGTTTGGGTATTGTGTTTGCAAGTGCAACTCGACTGAAATCCTTGACGTCAAGAGCAATCTCTTTCTCAGTAATGAGAGAAATAAAATGGTAATTCATTCCATGTGTCATATATGAATGTGAAAATAAATCCTTAATCCATTGCACAATATCATTATGAAAAATATCCCAATAGAACATGAAAAAATTATCAGTGAATCCATCTGGACCTAGATCACTCTCAGGATTTAGAGATAGGAGAGCAGATATGATCTCATCCTTGCATGGGGGAGAAGTTAGAAAGTAATTCGAGTGATCATCAATACAATGGATGATGTTATCGACCATACAGTGAAGGCCGGACTGCCCATTGTCAGAATATATTCCCTTTAAGTGTTCAATAACAGCTAGAGAAAGCTCAATTTCTTCATTGTAGAGGTGCACATCAATGCTGATCACCCTATTCCTGGCACGCACCCTCTTTTCCTTGTGCAACCTGTTGAAGAGCCTAGAGTTAATGTCCCCATACTTTAACCAGTTCACATTGAGTTTATTTCTAACCAATCTTTCCTTTACCATTAAAAGATCATCAATCCTATTATGGGTTATTCTTCCTCTCTGGATAAGGTAGAGTGCTGCTCATGACAAATCTGAATCCTGGCCAGCTCCTCCTCTGACTTCTTGATATCCTCAACATTTTTTGAAAATTATTTTTTACTCCATTACCTCAGAAGCCCGTTAAGGTGTTTGAGTTTCATAGCAAGTCTATGGAGAGGACTTCCAATGACTTCAGAATTCTATGCCTCCAAGACAATCTCCCTGCATCCTAGAGTCACAATCCATCCATTGTTGAATCGAAATGGAATAGGGGATGTCCTTGTGAGATGGGTATTGACATCCATAACCCCTGGGATATCATTCTTTATAACTGGGTAAAAATAAAACATAATAATGGGGAGCTCAAACGATCAATAAGTTGAAACCCAAGCATTGAAAATTGAATGCAAATAATGATGATAAGACTTTATAAGGGTATAAGGAAATAATAAAAGTGCGTGAAAAAATCTTAAAGGAACTCATACCCATCAATAATTGGATCATCAAATATTAAAACATTAAATTTTCAATATTAATTATAATCAATAATGATGAGTCATGTGATATCAATCTTGATCATGACAAGGATTATAAGAACATAGAGAGAATAAATAAAACATATACTCAACTAGGCACATAATTTTCAATTCACTATTAAAATCACTCTTACAAATATAATAACCATACGATTCACTTCTATTATAAATTCATTGGAAGGCTATCAAAAACCCACCCATCCTTAGTTTATCATGAAACCACCTATGATTACATTAAAACAAAAACACCCACAAAATGTTCAAGTAAAATTACAAAATAATAACACATAAAATATTGCATTTCATTACAAACTCATGGGATCAACCATTATCCCATTCATAACATGATTAACCCATATAAAAGAAGTAGTTTCTATAATAATCTATTTGAATCATGCTTATATCAGGGAAAAGAAATGATTTCAATAAAAACTCATTAAAATATGGGTAAAACATTTAAAATAAATGGTTTTCATAAAAGAATATTTAAAACATTGTTAACACTTAGAAAATAAATCTGTTCTACACTAATCTCTTCGAAACATGGTTAACATGTGGAATAAAATAAGTTCCATAAAAATATATTTCAAAACAATTAGAATCCATCCAAAACAGAATTAATATTTAATCAATACAAAATATCCCCTGAAGATGATAAGTAAAAATAAGGTTTTTTTGAATTTAATGAATGGAAATACCATTAAAAGATCATTAAAAACATTCTTGATGAAAATAACCTTTTATTTTTGAAAAACACTTATTAAGACATAAAATATTTTTGAAATAATTTTATTAAAACATTTCCTTAAAAAATAACCTTATAATATTTCAAATGAATATTCAAATAAATAAAAATATTAAATAAATATATGTATTGTAAGATAAAAAGAGAATTCCTTTTTCATTCTAAAAAGTTTAGAAATATCCTTGTTCATAGTGTGACAAGAAGTATCCTTTCCAATTTTTTTGTAAAAATAGAAAAATGAATTATTCTGAAAATAAAATAAGATTCCACTGAATTTTATTTAAAAATTTCATTAATATATCATTTTTAATAGGCTTTGAAAACATTATTGGTAACATTTTTAGAAAAATAGGTTTTGGAAGAAAACATATTTCTGAACGAAGAGAGAATTGAAGTCATATTTTCTTCAAATCATTTTCTGATATGATTAGAGTACAAGAGTTTGTAAAAATGGTACACATAATTAAAAATTTAATTAATAACCATATTAGAATATATTTCATGATAATTATAATATTTCAACATCAGATACTTAATCGAACACAATCCCAATAATTGATGTGATTGCAACAAAAGACTCTTGCCACTTTTTTAACTTTAAATCATAATCCCCATAAAAGAATAAAACTAAATGAAATATATAATATCATTTTTATAATGATATTTATGATTTAATATGAAAAAAAATATTTATATAAACGTCATAAAATAATATATGTGAATAACACAACATAAGTCAAAAAGAAGATAAATTGTGACAAAAATCCATTAACGCTTTGGTAACATTAAAACTATAAACCCCCTAAAAGAGAGTTCATAAAATGTATATGTAAAACAAAATAAATTTAATTATAAGAAAAATAAAATAAATTAATGATTAGTATATACACCATAAAAAAAATAAGTAGTGAATATGGAATATATCTCAAAAAAATAAATGTGAGATGTGAAAAACCCTTACATATGGAGTAACTATTGAATAATGAGATCTGTTAAAGAATAACATCAATTGAAATATAATTAAATAAATTTAAATCATGATATAAAATTCTATATGGTAGTATATACATGCCAAAAAATAAATGATATGTGAAAATTGACTATGTCTCACAAAAATAAAAGTGAGAGTAGAAATTCCCTTACATTGAGTTTGATTCTTCATGCTTGTCCATTATCTTCATAAATAATATACACATGTTAATTATTTACTTTCCTAATAAATTTTTTCAATTTAACTATAAGTTTTATTTTACTTATTAACATGTTATATACCAATACGTAATTAACAATGTTTACATCAAATTTTGTGACCATATTCAACTTATTTGTTAAAATCGAATTTGAAAGGTTGACTATGGTCAAAGATACCATTATATATATATATATATATATGATAAAATTAATAATTAAATAATTATAATATTTCTACCTCAATTATTTCTTTAAACCAATCATGGATGATGGTTATGAAAAATGAACCAACATTATGATCATGGAGATGATAGGTACTACGTAGGCATGAAGAATGTTCTCATTTTTCAAAGATCATGATGGAACAGAGGAAAGTAAAAAAATTTATATATATCTATTATTATATCGTAGATACGATAATATTTAATTATATATACTGATATATAGAATTATATTTATGGGGTTATGAAAAAACAAGAATCACATTGCTTCGAGGAGGTAGTAGTTCACACGTCCATGACTGACTTTATCACTTGTTTAGTGTGTAAAATGGAAAGAATAAAATGATATATTATATTTTAAGAAATATAATAATGTCATTAATATGATAATTATTTTATTTATATCATATATAATCATTATAGTTACCATTATTACCATCCATGTAACACATTACTGAAATTAAATCACATCACTTCACAAGGCAGTAGTCTGTTGTACACACGAGCGAAGTAATCGTATCCCCTATGATATGAAATGTAAAAACGTGTATATGATATAATGAATATAGATATATAATTAGGTTATAAATATCATATATAAATTGTATTTCCATCATTGTTCCAAACCATGATAGGTGGTAATCGAAAAATGAACGACATTGTTTCACAAGGTGGTAGTCTATTGTACACACGAATAATGATTTCATAACCTATTTGATGGATGTTTGGGTGTGAATAGGTAATACCATTAACATAAATAAATATCAATACATTTTGTATACTAAGTATATTATATAATTATGGTATAATAATAATTCAATGTGTGGATAAAGAAATAAAACAAAAGTTCTCATTGATGAATGTTACATCTTCTTCAGGTAAGTACTTTTGGTTTATACCAAAATCCATAAATTTTTTCTTTACATCCAAAACAAATATTATAAAATTATGGGATGGATCTTTGGAGTTTATTTGGGTAGGATTTTTATAATCTAAAAGGATTTCTAGGAGTGTATAATCGGGGAGAGTGAAGGCCCCTTAATAATTGAGAAGGGGTGGCATTCTTGTAAATACCAAAAAGAAAACACTATTAAGAGGTCTTCCTTACATCATGTTCCTTGAATAATAAACCATTTTAGATACAATAGGTTTCATATTTTAAATATGGCCAAAAAAATGGATTTTTTAAATTTTTCTTGGGCATTTGGTCCCTTATTATTAATGTTTAATGACCAAGTAAACTTGTTTTTACCTCAATCACTAAAATTAATTTTAATTTCATTCTCTATTTTATTGTTAAAAATTATATGGAATTACTATAAATTATAAATTATTATTATTCCAAATATAGAATCCATTTTGACAATTTCAATTAACATAAGTGGAATAAATTAGTTTAAAATTAATACCACAGACGGGATAAAACAACGAGTTTTTAAAGTGAAAATGTTCAAAAGTTTTAAATGATTTTATATCCAATTTCAATGTGACTTATTTTTAAATAAAATTTATTATATTAATGGTGGTATTATTTAACTATTTAAACATTCATACCAATTAGAAATATAATTTTAAACTATTATTTATTTAGATGAAGAGTTGTTTTTCAATTAAAATTCATTATTTTTCAGTTTTCATTAAAAAATGATACTTATCTGAAAAATAGTAAACATACAAAGATAATTTTGACATTTAAAATTAAAATTATAATTCATTTTTTAAAATAATATTTATAAAAGTTTTAAAAAAATTTAAAATAATTCTCTCATTATAATGCCTAAAAATGGCCTTTTAGAAAAATATAATTTTTCATGTTGAAAATTGGATTTCTTCTAATTTTATGCATAAAAAACTTAATGGTTTAATTTAAAACATTTTTTAGAATATATTACATATAAATTGAATTAATATAATTCACCAATAGTGATTAATTTAATTTATTAACAAAAAATTGCTTTTCGGATTGAATAAATTTTCCATAAAAAACATATTTTATATTCAATTGTTTTTTATTTTAATTTCTAATTAATTGGTGACAAAATAATTCATTACATAAACACATGTAAATTTTTTTTTCATAATTTATTTAATCTTAATAATTCCCTTTATTCCTATACCTAGGTGATAACTATCATATGATTTATAGTATATTCTTATCTGATATTACTCATCCTTGCAGAAACATAAGTTATCAAAGAAACTTGATGTTAGGTGAAAATAACGATAAACTTGGTGTTGTTTATAATGAAATATAAACAATGAATTGTCTGTAATGCAAGATACCACCGAATTTAACATAATTTTAAAACATATATTTTATTAAATCTAGGGATGTTACATCTTATCCCCCTTAGAATTAATTTTTCCCTCAAAATTTATCTTGGTTATCTAAATATTAACATGTTTAGAAATATTTTATCAAAATCCACATCTTACAAATTAAATAACTAAAACATCCCTTAAAAAGGGAAAGTGGAAAAAATAAAGGTCACCCACACTAACTCATAACTATTATTCCATATTGGGAGAACATTGGTGGGAAAGAAACATATGGATTGGATGGGAAAACTAATTCTCATGTACTAATATAGATTAATATAGAACATATTTAATAGTATGTCAATGAAAAAAAAATAGAAAATAGGTTTGGAAAATTTCGTTGATGTCATTATAAAATATGGTAATTTTAAAACATTTTATTTCAAGATACATTTCCTAAAATTGAAGGATTGTCTCACCATCTTGACTAAAAACATAATCAAATATAGTTAATTGAAATGTAAAATTTTACTCTGGAAAATTTATACCACAATAACTTATTTTTTCTCTAGAAGATGATTATTCAAGATTAATTCTTCATTATTGAAGAACTAAAAAAATATTAAATATCCATATAACAATAAAATGGGTAAAAAAGTTATTCCTCTTATATTTAAACATGAACCAAAACCAAAATGGTTAGGACATGGTAATATAATTCCCAAAATGAATAAAACTTCCTGAGATAAAATAATATTCAAAACACAATAATATGCAAAGTTGAAACTAAATCATTCCATAACCCTATAGCCTAAATAACCTTAGTATTCTCACAAATAATGTGTGTTTTAACATCAAATTTTATCTCATACCTTCCATATTTCAACCCAAAAAGATGAAAATATTATTTTTAAGTAACATTAATCACTTAGTCACAAAATCACTTTTGAATAATATGGTTATCTATATGATACTAATTTTTTTCCATAATTACCTCAATATAAAAGAACATATAAACCATAAAATTTATCAATACCTTAAAAATTATTTTCAAAAAAATGTAAATGAATACTTTAAAATAAACTGATTATTTACATAAACATTAAACAAATTAAATGTCTCCACAAGTTTCATTAAGAACCTAAAACATTACTACTTAAAACCCTCAAATAAGGTGTATTAGAAAATAAGATTATGACCATAATTAATCTTATAAACCTATGATGGTATCCATAACTCTTATTATAACTTATCTTGAAAACATCCTAATCTTAAAAGTTATCTAAATTGATCTTTGACACCAACTATAATATCATAGAACCCACACTCTTAGATCCTCTGTTGAAATCTATAACTTTACATTTATGGGTATGATATTGATATTTGTGACGCAGATTTTTTCTTCCAAACCATACAACATAAAAATGGAATCTTGGATCATTTACAACCTCAAGTACCATTTAGTCTTTGAGTTTTAAAAATTTAGAAAACATACTTTATAAACATTACCTGATTCATCCAATTAATATTTCTCTCATTTAACCCATCATTTATTATTTCACATTTTTTCATCAGCCTCATCCACATAAAATCATTTATAGGAATAAAATTTTCGACCACATTATTTATAACCAGTTTAAAAGAAAACAAAATAAGGGTGAGCTCAAATGATAAGTAAGGGTAAACATAAGAATTAAAAAATGAATGTCATCAATAAGCATACTTCTTCATAAGTCTATAATTAAATAATCAATGTGTGTGAGGAAATTATAAAGGAACTCATAATCATCATTAAAAATATCATAATATATGAAAACATGGAAGAGGTAAGAGTAATTAGATTCAATAATCATGAGTTGTGTTATATAAATCTAGAATATGGGATGCATTATAATCCTATATAAAGTATAAATAAAACATATACATTACTTGGTACTTCATTTTCACTTCACTCTTAAAATCACTTTTACAAATGGAATAACCATACAGTCAACTTACATACCAAATTCATTGGAGTGATATAATATACCAACCCATACTTTTTATCATATAACAACCCGTAATTAGTTTATAAATCTACCACATGTCAAAATATTAAGTAAAATTACCAAATCATAACACATAAAATCTTGAATTTCATTATATACTCATAGGAATAACCATTATCCCTTCCATAACGTGATTACCCCATAGAGAAGAAACCGGTTTTATTACAATATCATTTAAACGTGATTATCCCATGGAAAAGAAACATGTTCCATAACAATATATTTCAAACATGTTTAACAAATAGAAAATAAAGATGTTCCATAACAATCACTTTGAAACATGGTTAACCCGTTTAAGAGAGACATGTTCCATAACAATCTCTTTGAAACATTTTTAATCCATCTAGAAAAGGATTGGGATGTTATAAATAAAAAATATACCCAGTGTAGGATTAGATACAAAAAGGTTTGTAGACATTGATGAATGGAAATACCTATAAAATATCATTAAAAACATTCTTGATGAAAATATACTTTTAATTTTGAAAAACACTTTTTAAAACATAAAACATTTTTAAAATCCTTTTAATTGAAAACAAATTTTTAAAAAAAATTGTTCAAAAATAAGAACATGAACGTGAAAATTAATATTAAAATAAATAACATCAGTAAATTGGTACATGTCTTACATGATAAAATGATCTTTTTTTCACTATAAAAAGGTTATAAAGTTCCTTGTTTTGAAAATGTGATGAAAGTTCCATCTACATTTTTAGAAATAATCCAAATAGGTATTTTTTATAAAATGTATTAAGATTCCTTTAAATTTTTTATTTAAAAATTCATTTAATAAATAATGTTCAAGAGTTTAAAAACATTCTTTAAAACATTTTTAGAAAACCTGGTTTGGGAAGAAAACTGATTTCCAACTAAAGAGAGAAATGATGTCAAATTTTCTTAAAATAATTATCAAATTATTCAAGTACCAAAGAGTGGGAAAATGGAACTATTACATAAAAATTTCATGAATAAACATTGGAGAATAAATTTTATGAGAATTATAATATTTAGACATTGGATACTTAATCATACACAATCAGGGTAATTGATGAGAATGTAATAAAATATTCTTACTGCTTTTGTAACATTGAATCGCAATCCCCATGAAAGAATAACATTAAATAACACATAAAATATCATTATTATAATTATTTTCATGGTATTATATTTTAAAGGAGATGTTTATAGAGCTCATAAAATATCATAGGTGCATAACATGATATAAATCTTCAAGAAGGAAAATTGTGACAAAAACCACTACCGCTTTAGTAACTTTGAAACTATAAATCCCATGAAATATATATCATAAAATGGATATTTAAATCCAAATAAATTTAATTTTAAGAATAATAATATACATTCATGGGAATTATATACACCACCCAATAAAAATAAGTGGTAAATATGGAATGTATATCACAGAAATAAAAGTTAGATAAGTGAATTACTTACTACTTTAGAAACTTTTGAATCATGAGATCCATGAAAAAAACACCAATTGGAACTTTCAATATGATTAAAAAAAGATAAATTAATGATATAAATTTTCATAAATCCATATATACACCCTAAAAAATGTGTTGTGAATATGACAACAGTCTCGCAGAAATAAAAGTGAGGCTAAAAATTCCCTTACCTTGAGTCTGATTTTTCTCAGTTATCATTTATCTTCATGAATAATAATAAGATGTTAATTATGTAATTTCTTGAGAACCTCTTTCAAGTTTATTATAATGTTAATTTCACTTATTAACATGTTATATACCATTACTTAATTGATTAAGTTTATGTCGAACGTTTGGAACACATTATGCTTATGTGTCAAAATCGACATTGGAAGGTTGACTATGGTCAAAGTTCTCATTATATAAATATTTCCAGAATAATAATTATCATTAAATAATATTCATATTTATAAATTAATTATTCTTTTAAAACCAATCATGTAATATGGTTTGGAAAAATGAACCAATGTTATGATCATGGTGACGTTAGGCCATACATATGCAGGAGTAATGTTCCAATTTTTCAATGATCATAATGAAAAGAAAGAAAGTTACATTAATTTTTCCAAAATTATCATTACATCACCAATAAAATAGTATTTAATTATATATACTATTGAGAATAAAAATTTTAAATAAGAAAAAACCAGAGTAACAAAGATAGATAAATGGTAAAAGGAAGATAATTTTTTTGATGATCACACTTCTTACTATCTTTTAGTGGATTTAAATCATCAAGTAAAAAAATATTAGAGGGGGATACACTACCTTTTATAGACAGTGTAGAAAAGTTTTTGGTGGGGGTGGGAAGCCCACCGCCATTGAAATGTTATACAGCCACCGGATGTCTAACACTCCCCCTTCGGATGCACAACCCTCTCAATGTCATATGTGTTTTGTTACTGCCTCATTAAAAACATTTTCCAAAAACATAGTGGGATAAAAACCGGAATAATGAAAATAGTATAGTAATGTAGACTCCCCCTGAATGTTATATTATATTAATAATTTTGTAATCTACACAAACTTATAATATGTACAAGCATTCTACTGATGATAGTTGGTAGTGCCTTTATAAATATATTTACAACATTATTTCTATATCGAACATATTGCATGTTGATATCTAAATTCTTCAATAACTCTTAATTGATGTAGAAAAATTTCAGTGGTGTGTGTTTTCTATGATAATTCTTCATGAATCTTTCCTTCAATTGTATAATGCACAAAACATTATCTTGAAATAAAATTGTTCGGATACTATCCATAGTAAATCTAATTTCTACTCAAATATGTTGAGTCATAGACCACAACCAAACACATTCTCGACATGATTCATGTAATTATATTACTTCTGCATGATTTGAATACGTTGTGACGAGTGTCTATTTTTGTGATATTTAAGATATAGTAGTACCTCCTAATGTGAACACATAACCATATTGTGATCGTGAATTACGCAGATTAGATAAATAACATAAATCAGCAAAACCATGAATCATACGTTATGATTTTTATAATAGATTAAAGCCAAATAAATAATTCTAAAAAGATAACAAAAAATATGTTTAATACCATTCCAGTTTCTTAGTGTAGGTTCTGAACTAAATATTTTCAATAAATTAATAGAAAAAGATATATCAAGATGATTACAATAATAAAGATGCCTTAGTGCTATGATAACACTGAGAAATGGAACTCCTGGACCATCCTGCCCCTAAATTTCATCACATAGTCAAAATTGATCTTTCTCAATATTTAAAGACAAAAAAACCATTCGAGTACTTAAAGGATTTTCTTTATCCGTATTAAATACTCTTAATACATTTTTCATGTAATTTTAATGATGTAATAATAAATCATTTGGAATATTCTAAATTTGTAATACAAGAAAATACTTGGTTTCTCCTAGGTCTTTCATTTCAAATTCAACCTTTAATTTTATCACTACTTCATTGATCACTTCTAGAGTTTGGATGATATCTAAATCATCAATGTAAATATAAATGATTGAAATCCATTGGTTTTTTTCTTAAAAAACACATTGCAATATGTGGTTATTCTCATACACTTTATTGAACAAAAAATTCACTTAAATAATTATACCACATACACCCAAATTGTTTTAATCTATATAGGATTTTCTATAATTTAATTCAATATAGATAATTGGGTTTTAATTTCAATACTTTGGGGTATCTTGAATCCTTTATGGATTCTCAAATATATACTATTATCAAGTGACCCATATAAATAAGCTATAGAAATGTCCATAAGACACATATTATCATTCTCATTTACTAAAAGTTTAATTATATATCAAAAAGTAATTTCATCCAGAACAGGCGAATATATTTCCTCATAATCAATTATAGGTCCTTGAGAAAAACCTTTTGTGACAAGACGTTATTCATATCTTACAATATCGATTTTCACATTGCGATTACACAAAAAACTCAGTTATATCCAATAGGCACCACATATTATAGTGTGATAATGATATATCCAAAAATAATTCACCTATTAAGTGAATTTAATTCAACTTTCATTGTGTCTTTCCATTTATTCCAGTAAGATTTTATTGACATTCAATAACAGACCTCGGTTCAGGGTCTTCATTTTCTATATCATGTGACATTTAATATGAAAATATTTCCTAAATATTTTCCATATTACTATGATTCCAAATATCACCTATAGTGATATAATTAAAATAGATTTCATTATTTTTTAAACCTCCATGGTTTTATATATCCTGTGAATTCTCTTTATGATTATCATCATGTTTTTCTTTAAGAATACAAAAATTGCATGTTTCTTCTAAAACACATGCCTCCATAATGGGGTTTTCAATTATACTCATCCCTTTTCTTTTTTTAGGATATATATCCTTAGATCCAATTTGTCCTCCACGCTTCAACCATGTTTTTGTGATTTCTGTAACATCATTATGTAATTGTGTCTTAGGGACTTCAATTCTAGTCATTGCATTTATAGTTGGTATATGTGAATTAGTCATGCCCTTTGAATCAGTAAATTAATCAGGAAATTTATTTTATAGTTCTTGATAATGTAAAATCATTTTCACTTCCATATCACAATATTGGGTGGGAGGATCGAGAAAAGAAAGTGTTTTCACACTCAAGGAAATCTCCTCCATTTTTTTGTTTCCTCCCCATAATGATGGTAATACTTCTTAATTAGAGTGATAATCATAAAACCATGATGTAAAGACATCACCAGTTTGTGGTTCAAGATATCTGATGATGGGTGAGGGTTTATATCCTACATAAATTCCTAGATGCTTTTGAGCTCCCATCTTTTACGTTGTTGGGGAGCAATTGGTATATATACTGCCTAACTAAAGATTCTTAAGTGGGGGATGTCAGGTTATTAGACAAAATCCAATTGGAGGGGAGATAGTTTTTGATATTAACTTGGTCTAATGTAAAGTAATGTCAAGGAATGCAATATTTAATTACCCTATATAGACCTCAGTAACTTTTTTCTCATTATTTATGGTCTATCAATAAGTTGGAGGTGTTTTATTAGTGGTTCAGCTAAACCATTTTATATATGCACATGGGAGCATGGATGATTAACAATAATCACAATTTTCATATAGTAATCATTTAAATCTTGAGAGGTAAATTTACAAACATTATTGAAACTTACTTTCTTGATGAAATGATCACAGAATTGTTCTCTCAATTTCATTATTTTGGCAAGAAAATGTGAAAATGCAACATTACGAGTTGAGATAAAAGATATATGTGACCATCTTCTGGATGCATAAATTAATTCTATAAAATATTTAAATGGTTTATATGATGGATTAATTGGTCCACATATATCCCCTTGAATTTGTTCAAGAGAGGATAACATTTCAACCTTAATTTTAGCTGGAGATGGTCTCACGATCAGCTTACCAAGCGAACAAGCCTCGCATGGAATTTTTCTTAGTGGAGATATATGTTGGGACTTTATTGAATATCCATAAGAAATTTTAATTACTTTTTTCATTATTCATGTATTAGGATAACCTAATAGTTCATGATATAAATTAACAATTTTTGGTTCATTCTTTTCTACCATAAGTGTTTTGATCACACGTATATATGTATAATGCAATCCAGATGATAATTTTGGTAGCTTTTCTAGTACATGAATCTTAATGAATTTATTAATGTTAAGGAACACATAATTTTCATTTCACTTAGATATAGATTGAGTATCATACCCATGATTATATACATAATCTAAACATAATGAGTTTATTTTGGAATTTTAGGAAAACATTCCATATTTTATGAAAAATTATTTGGTATTGGGTAAATAAATACCCACTTTACCATTCCGTTCTATGAGATCTGAAGGACCTAATATACTATTCACAATTGGTCTTTTTGGTTTAAGATCCAAAAAAATTATTATTAAGAATTGTGTGTGTTGTTCAACTATCCGGTATGAAAATATCTATCCCATTAAAGAAATCCATTTCAATGCTTCATGGTAAAGAGAATAATATTATAAGAAAAACCATGTGAAATTAAAATTATACAAATTATTAAATTTAAGACATCCAGAAAAAATGACATTTCATATATCATAACTATTGTAGTTTTTATTAATAATTTCCATTTATCATCTCATCAAATTCACAAATAAAATAACTCACTTCGAGGTAAGTGAAATCATCATTTGATGGCTCATGATTCTCAGAAAAATTCACCTCCTTTTCTTTATCTTTATTGGATGTCCCAAAAAGGTTGGTTCATTCATATTTGCTTCAAGAGATTCTTTGTAAAGCTTAAAATGATGCTCTAAGGTTCATAAAACTCAAGAGCAATGTCCCGTAGAACAACACCTATAGAAGGAATGTTTAGGATTACTTAGAGTTTTTAAGAAGATATTTATTCAATTCTAATATTCATTTCAAGCAGACCAATGGTTACGACTATGTCATTGACGACGACTATTGCCAAAACCTCGACCACCATTAGAATCACATCCCCAAATTCTTCCATGATTATTTTCATGAAAAACAAATTCTTTATGAAATGTTATCGCTGAATAGTAGGAAGAGATGGATGACTTTTAATAAAAATATCATGATTCTTCTCTAATAAAAGTAATGATGATATGATATCTGAATATTTTAATTACCCTCTAATATGATATTGTTTTTTTAGGGTGATGTGAGATGCATAAAATTGTGTATATGCCCTTTAAATCATATCAGCATCTGTAATCCCAATACCATAGTACTTGTGCTGGGAGAAAATTATATACATGTTATAATTATAATCACTAACCCTTTTAAAGTCTTTGAATCATAAATTATTCAATTCATCATGGATTTATGTAAGAACAACATCTTTTTTATGATCATACCACTCTATAAAACTTTTCTAGAGCTTGCATGGGTCTCTTTCTATGAGGTATTCACTTTTCAAACCCTCATCGAGATATCTTCTAAGGAATTTCATCGCTATTTATTTATTTTGGAGGGTTGGAAAATTATTTTCCTTTATTATTACTATGAGATCCCTTTATTCGAGATGCATTTCCCCATTCATCATCGATGGAATGTAATTACACCTAGTAATATTAAGAGCAGTGAATTCAAGCATCACAAGATTTGACTTGATGATAACTCGAAAACATTAAAATCAGGTTAATATTATCATTTAATGATATATATATATATATGTACCCCACCCTAATCAGTTGATAAATATTTTATGTGGGGATTTTAAATAAATACATAAGTATCACATTACTCATTTAAAACCTTCTTGATTGTACTGATTTATTAATTATACTCTCCGATCATGTAGAGAAAAATAAATAAATTTAAACTATCTGAATAAGTGGAAAACATCTTTTACAGTGGTAATTAAATTAAACCACATAAACTATCCAATTTGGAGATAAAATTGAGATAAAAAGGATAAATAATTAGAATACTCCATCCAAGTGGTGAAAATAAAAATAAAAACATACCTTACTTATTTTTGAGAGTTTGTGCTAATAATGTGTTAAGAAAAAAAATAAATGATGAAAAACTAAAATAATGGAGAGGGATGAATAGAAAAAGGAAGATAATTTTTTATTAATGATCACACTTCTTCCTCTCTATATGCGTATTTTCTTCCTCAAGTCAAAAACCATTAGAGGTGGTTTCACTTTCTCTTATAGGGAGTGAAGAAAAGGGTTTGGTGGGCATGGGTAGTCCAAAACCATTGAATTTATTTTATCTACTAGATTCCTAGAATATACTTATATATATCATTCTCATGGTGTTGTGATGAAAAATGTATAATCACATCTCTTTGAGGAGGTGGTAGTCCACGCATCCTCAAATTACGTTAGCACTTTTTAGTGTGTGAAATGGAAAAAATAAAATGATATATAATATTACAAAAAATATAATTATGTCATTTATATAATATATAATCATTATAGCTACCCATATTACCTTCATGTAACAGTTCATTGAAAATGCTTCACATCGCTTCGTGAGGTGGTAGTCCGCCGAACACACGAGCGATTTAATTATATAACCAATAGTATGAAATTTAAAAAAGGTGTATATGATATAATGAATAAAAGCATATAATTGTGTTATAAATATCATATATAAATATTATTATCATCATTATTCCCAACCATGAGAGTTGGTAATGGAAAAATGAACGACATCATTTCGTGAGGCAGTAGTATGTCATACACATGAATGACGACTTTGCAACCCATTTGATGGAATTGTGTATAGGAGTATGTATTACCCCTAACATAACAACATCTAGGTATATTAAGGATAATTATCTTATTATATAATCATGATGTATGAATAATCAAATGGGTGTATAAATAAATAAAACAAAAGTTCTTGTTGATGGACATTACCTCTTATTTGACTAACTCCTTTTGGTTAATACCAAAATCCTTCCTCGTTTTATTTTATATAAAAAAATATATATTATAAGATGAGGATATGGATGTTTTTATTAGGGTTTGGTATGGTATTTATTATCTAAAATGAATCATAGGTCTGTAAAATTGGCGATATTGAATTCACATTTATAATTGAGGAGTGGAATTCTTGTAAATATAAAACAAAAACACTATTGGGAAGTATAAATTATATTATTTTCCACCAATAATGAAACATTCTATATAAAATCAGATATATGGTCTAAATAAGGCTATAAAATTGGTTTTCAAAAAGTTTTTAGGTCATTTGGACTCTTAACATTAATGTTTAATCACTAAGTAAACTCATTTTTACCTTAATCATTGTAATTAATTTTAATTGCTTTTAATAATATTTTTGTTCAAATAATAATTTTACATTAAAAAACATTATAAATTATGATGATTCCAAATATTTTTTACATTTCTACAAATTCAATTTATAGAATTTGTAAGAAATCATTTAAAATTAATCCCGCTGACAGTATGAAATAATAGTTTTTAAAGTGAAAGTGTTCAATATTTTAAAATAGTTTTATTTCAAATTATAATGTGAAATTGTTTATAATTAACTAAATTGGATTAATGTATTTATAACTGAACTTTTTTTACTTTAAATTTAATTCAAAATATAATTTAACTGTATAATTTATTTAGATAAAAAGTCAGTTATCAATTAAAATTTAGTATTTTTCACTTTTTGTCAAAAAATAATATATCTTAGAAAAATAGCAAAATTAATCCTAATATAATTTTTATATTTAGATTTAAAATAAGAAGCTTAATTTTTCAAATAAAATTTATAAAATTGTCAAAATTTAGTTTTAAAAAATTTGTTCTATTAAAAGGTGGAAAACATCCGTTTATAAAAATATTTTTTTTTATACATAAAATATGATTTTTTTCTTATTTTATACCAAAAAACTAATTATATTTATTTAAAAACATTTTACTTAATATATAATATTTAAATTTCTTTAATATTTTCACTAATATTGAATAATATAATTTATTAAGTTAAAAAACATTTATGGTCATAAAAATAGTTTTTTATAAAAACACATCCCTTATCTACATCAAGAGAATATCTATTCAAGGAGTGGTAGGAATAGTGTAGGGAGTGATAGGAATTACACAAAATATGGTGGGATATATTAATGAGAAGGTTAATGGATATAAAATTATTATCAATGTGGATATGGATAAGGTCTATGATAAAATAGATTGGATTTTTATCATACATGTCAGGAGATTTATGGGATTCTCAAAATGGGTGGTGAATCTGTTGTTTAGATACTATAATCAACCTTGTTCAACAATAATTTTATGGGAATCCATTTTGGATTCCTAAAACTAGTCAGGGGGATAATATAAGGATATCCCATTTATCCCAGTCTCTTCATTATGGTTATGGACACCCTCAGTAGGTATGTTACTTCCCACATGCATCTTGGATGGATTAGTCCATACTACAGTAGAGATCTTTCTGGTGGGGTATCCCATCTCTTATTTTTAGATGACATGGTTTTCTACAACAATGGTCATAGTGAATCTATTATAAAATTCAACAAAGTTGTGGTGGTTTAGTCCAAATGGAGTGGGAAAGTTATTAACCGGGATAAAGGTTGTGTGTATTTCTCCTCATCGTGTATGGATATATGAATACATAATATTGAATCAATTCTCAATATACAGAGTAATAATTTAACCATTGATTATTTAGGAGATCCTTTAGTACCAGGTAGGTGTAGATCAGATAATTTTGTGGTCTAGTTTCTAAGATCATCAAACAAATCAACAATTATAAAAATAGTTTCCTTTTATTTGGAGTGAGAATTACTCTTTTAAACCATGTGTTTTACTCTATTACCAAGTATATCCTTTAGGTTCTTAAAGTTTCCAAGAAGAATATCAAAGAAATTGGTATTGTTTTATGTTTCTTTATTTGGGATGATAAAAGGGGAGACGATGTCATTAGGCCTCCTGAAAAAATATAGAGAAACCATTAGAGAATGGGGGCATCATTGTGAGGAATGTAGTAGATGATATGTACTACCTCCAGGGAAAACTGGTATGGGAGGGGATTGAGGGGAGGTCACTTTGTAGTATATTTATCTATAGTAACTATGTCAAGGCCTTGACAAATAATAACTTCCACCCCACCCTCTCTATAAATTTCTCTAGTGCCACATCCTAGCTCTACAATTGCACTCAAAATTGGTCATTGGTCATGGGGACATTATCTTTTGGAATTGAAACAGGTCAGGTTAGTTGTTGGCCTATCTAGGATACCCCACCCTAGATATAACCATCAATTATTCCAACCATCACCCCTTCTTTATCAACTAATTCCTGATCCCCACCCAAAAAACATCTTTGATGATATCAGGTTGGAGGATTCTCTTGATGAATTCAAGTTCTTGGGCTCTATGGTAGGTAATTTCTCTTGAAAATCCTACAGAGAGGTCATGTGCTCTACTCAAGTGAAATTTACTGGGGTAGTCTTATTTAGAAAAAATAAAATCCAATAATGTATAATTTTTTATAGTGAAGATTCGGGAACCATTCACTTCTTGTGGATATGGATGTTATGGGAAAGGGTGTCTGGATTTCCTCCAGATGATCTTACTACATAGGGAACTAGTAGAATGAGGCGTATTCCCAAAATTATAACCTCATGATTCAAAAATATAGAATGAATTTTTTAATATTTAATACATAAAATTGGAATAATTTAATTTAAAATTAAAGTCCCAATTTTTTTATAAAAAGTAGTTTTTAGAAAAATACATTTTCAATAAAAATATGTTCTTACATTAACAACATAACTAATAATATTAATTATCTTAATTTTTATTAATAAATATATAGATATATAATATATAAATTTAATTTAAATAATTCCTCATTATTATTTTTCTTAATTAATTAAAATGGAAAAGGATTCTTCACTTAAAATAGTTTTCAACTAAATGTGTTTTTAAGTATAAAAAACATCTACCAAAATCATTAAAATGGATGATTAAAATGAAATTATATAGATAATTATAAATACAACAGATCATATTTTTCTTTAATAAAAATACTAAATATAATGGTAATTTTATATTACATTATTTAATGAAAATAAATGACAGTATTTGAAAAATCGGTATTTTTCACCATTTACTGAAAAATCAATCATTTCATAAAGATTACAAACATTCTCCCAAAGTTAATTTTTATATGATTATTTAAAAAATTATTTTAATTTTATAAAATTTCATTTATAAAAGTTTCTTTATATAAATTATAATTTCCTTCACAAAATTAAATAAATATCATTTTTGAAAAAAAATCATTTTTTAGGCATAAGATGACCTGATTAAAATTTTTGTTTTTTACTCCCTAAAAACTAATAAATTCATTTTTATTTAGTAAAAACATTATATATATATATATATAATAATTTTTTTAATCATATTTATACCTTCTAATATAATGGTTCTTTTTATAATAGCCGTATTTAAGAGAGAATATTTTTATAATATATCTAAATTTGCTTAAATCTCGGTGTTTGTGTCAAAAAATATATCATGATTATTAATATTTTAAACTAAATTTTCATTTTGTTACACATATGGGGTATAATAGAGGAACTGGGGGCATTGAGGATAACCGATGAGGTGACCCGAGTACTAGATACATGCATTTCACATAATAATATATGAATATTAATTATATCTCACCATTAATCACTCCCCAAAATTTAAAGATTTAGTGTATTTGTATATTAGATACATAACCAACTTATTTTACAATATTTTAAACATCTACCATAATCACTATTATCACATGATGATTTTTTTTGTATCATACATAATAAACTTCTTCATAATTGAGTAATGGAAGCATCAGAAAGTGTGAGATTAAATGATTATTTGGGGTAAACATAAGGGATATCAATCAAAAATCAAAAGTGATCATAAGATAAGTATGTGAGTATGAGAACATACTCAAATTACATGGTGATAATTTAATATAATCATACCCAATAAAACATAAACCACAAAACGTAATCAATGGAATAAAGGTTTTACCATAACATAAAATATGATTCGTATTGGAGTGGAAACCTGAGTCAACAATCATGATGCATGAGAACATACCATAAGTATATTTATTAACATAATAATTTAACCCATACATAAGTATAAAAATTAAAACATATTTCATGACTAACCATTAAGACATTCACACCGTAATGTACATGTCTAACCACTTTCCCATAACATAATGTACATGGGATAACCACATACATCTCATAACATATTGGACATTGGATGACCACCAGCATCCCTTAACAAATTGGACTTAGGATAAAAAAACCCTTTAAATATTGATATCATAATATATAAAAAAATTACCCAATATGTTTGAGGGATATAATGAACCCACGAGCCATATAATGATAATACGTACATATATATTGCATAAGAACTTGAAGAAATTCATAATAATGTTATAGATTAATTAACCTATGAAAAATAAATGGGTTTCATGAAAAAATATATAATAAATTCTCAAAATACATCAATAGAAATAAGTTCGGTGGTGTCAAAAAAAATATTCTTCGTGAAGAATAAGATACATTAAATGATGTTTACATAGATAAAAAAACACTTATATAAACAAAACACACATGGGTCAGTCTTGGTTCATGATCAATTAACATATAATTAAATTGTAAAATAAAAATTAAATTTACTAATATTAAACTTGAGGGTTTTTTTAATTTTTTAACTTATATTATCATAATTTAAATTAATTATAGATATTCCTGCATTACCTGAAATATGATTATTAAATTATAGATGGTTATAATTACGTTTTGAAATTTTTTTACACATTTTTCTGTTTTTTTATACCTAATAAATATCACTAAATATTAATTTTGGTCCTTTGATGGGGTTGACGGGATAGGCAGGTCAGTCTCGTACTAACATGGTCCAACCTGAGATGGGCGAGAGTGGGAATCCCAATTTAGGGAAACACACACACACACACATATATTACATATTATAATATATATTTTATAAAATATATATATATATATACTTACAGTACACCTAAACCAATGGTGTGGAAAAATAAACCCCAAAGGGTTCTTTCCAAGTCCATTTAGAAACGGGTGTGGGTAACCCTTTGCTTTTAAAATTACTTATTTATTATTTAATTTTTTATTATATCATATGTAATTATGTGAAAAAAAAATATATGGAAAATTTCCATCCCCAAAACTTAATTTCAATACATGAATATATCATAATATATTAAAGGAGGTTAAATACTCATATATATCTAATATTAAAGTATATATATGTGTGTGTGTGTGTGTGTGTTAATTTCTATCATTTTTTAGTTAAAACCCACTGATCTTAAATGAAACATATCATGGTCATACGAACTCAGATAGACACACTGCTAGTTGTGTTGGGACCATATCAAAACACCCTTTACTAATTATAAAAAATATAACCAAAATTTTAATGTTTGACAATTAAATAATTACATGTTCTCTCTGATATCATTTAGAAGGAACCCGAGTCATAGTAGAAGTATAAAAAATACATAATTTAGAAAATTTATTTTGGATTCATGTCAATAAAATTGACTCCAAAAAACTCATTAGACATATTTCTCAAATAATCATGTGCAATTAAATTTTAATATGAAGAAAAAAATTAAAATGCAATAAAAAATAGTACCTTGTTTATTTGAAATATCCAATTTGATTCACTTACCGTTAGTATGTTTTAGATCAAATAAATCAATCTAGGACACCTCCAACTCATACACAAATTCACCACATCTCTTTGATTGTTTATCTATAATTATAGGGTGTTAGAATATGAAATAGAAGAGCTTTATTATGACCTTTCAATCACGTGAAGAATACATACTCGATTGAGAAGACATGATCAATCCAACCATGTTCTTTCTTCAGTTTCTCACACTATAACTTGATATAAAATATAAAAGAGACCAAAATTCAGGAAAATTATTAATTAAACTATTCAAGAGGCTAAAATAATCTTTTATAACTAATTTATAGTTTCAAAAATATTACGATGGTACCTATAATTTAATAACATTTTTTTGGACCATTGTACTCTCTTATGAATTAATTAAAATTTTTATAAATGTAATGAATATTTTATCACCCACCTGTAACACTATAACATGTTGTTTTATAAAATAATAACCATTAACTCAGCTCATATGATCCCCAAATAATTTAATGAACCTTGAACCTATTATGTTTTCCAAAAAAAAATATTTTCTTGTATTCAGTTTTATGATCAAACAACTTTTGAGTACCTTGGGAAATAAATTCAATCGTCATTATTTTAAACATTAATAATATGATTTACTTATTTTTAGTTGATATCTTTTAACCTCGAACATTTATCAACCCCTACATATTAGTCCCACTTGATCCAAAGTTTATATTCATCTGAATTGGTGGAACTTCTGGATACACTTAATGTGGGACCCTCTAGGTCATTATCTTGATATTAGTGAGTCTAAACCACTCACCATGACTGGATTATAGTAACCCATCCTGACCCTTAACGAGATAAGTAATGTTATAATTATGACTACCTCCTATGAAAACGATCTTCCGAATATTATATCCTTATATCATTATATCTCATATTGAAGGACGCACAATTGTGTAGTCATCCTTTTGATGCATTACATATTTTATGAAATTATTGGATGGTCTTATGTTGTTTTACCATAGACATAGATTTAATTAAGGTACTACCTTCTAGGTTAACTTGGTCCCATGATATATCTCTTCCTCAAATCAAAAGTGAAAAATTTTATCTTAATCATTTAACCAGTGTCACACCACCAATGATGCACTCAACACAAGTTACCTCACCAAGACATAAATGTCATGGTTTTTTTCTGGCATCAAAATGAGAAATAAAATGGTTAAAATTGATTATCATTTCAATTCAGTTGACCAATACACATGTTCATAGATAATAACATCCAATTAAACCTGAAACATGTGGTTTTTTTGTTAGTGGCTCAATCCTCGTGATCCCATCAACTCAAGATCACCAAGTGTGAACTTCATGAGAAGAAGTCTCAAATCTAATGATCCCCCAACACCAGATTGTTAGAAATCATCTATGTATCATTATTATAATGTATCTACACTAGAGGAAATATATTTACTATTAATTTTATAATATCTCAAGATTCTCATTATAGTTAGGAACAACTAGATCCTTTTTATATGACATGTAATATACGGAAATTAACATGTTAACAATGGATACAGAAGTATCAACACTAATATGGTAATTTATATGAACATTTATATATCATACTATATACAAGTAATGGTATTAAAAGTATATAAAATATTTGGGTCTAGGGAACCTAGTCATAATAGTACAAAGAAAACAGATAGTGTTTTATGGGAATTAAAAAATGGTGACCATGTTGTGGCCTACCTATTGGAGAGATTTTTTGAATTCTATGAAACATTAAGAAGGTTTTACCCAGATATGTGAAACTATTTTTCTATTGTTTGAGGTTCAAAATATTGATATTTATATCATGGAACATGACAAGGTGTGAAAATATAATTTCTATATAAAATAGTGGGGGATGACATTATAGGGAAGAAATCATTTTAAAAGTGATTTCAAATAAATTTAGAGCAGTTGAACTAAAATAGAATACAATTCACTTGTTGTATGTTCAGTAGGTTGTAGTCAGTGAAGAGTTCTAATTTTTAAGTGAATTTAGAAATTTTCACCATTATATGACTCGTTGTATAAGCATAGTCAATATATAAAGTCTCTAAATACATCAATAGAGAATAAGTGGTCTTGATTGATCCAAAACCTCAAAAGGGATTGGGATAAGTTCAAGTGTAGTTGAAGAAAGTTGTGAATACAAATTCAAATTTGAAACTCCAATTTGAATGATGCCCAAACAAATTTTTGTACAAGAATATGTGTATGGGATTTATAAATTTTGGATTATAGCATAAAATATTGATGTTTGATAAAATAAATAATAGAATATAGTTTGATTTTGTTAAAGTAAAATATAAAGATCATGATGAGGAATGAGAAGTAGAGTGAGAATAATGATAACTCGATGGAAGTATAACTCGGTTAAAGAACCTCATGTTATTGAAAGATATATGTTATATCTTTGTTTGTATGGGATTTATTTTAACTCATGTTGAATGTTATTTTAATTGAGAAATGTAAAAAAGTAATAAAATCAATAATTCACCCCCCCCCCCCGTACTTAATTATCACTACTTGTGAGGTATGTTTCAACTAGTATTAAATAATTTTGGTTTCATTCAATGAATATAATCTATTAATTTTTTGAATGGGAAATTATTCCTTATTTTTTAAAAATTCAGGATGTAAATTTCTATTATAATCATGGCCAATATTAATTCGGTGAAAACTGGGGGATTCCCACCTTAGATAGAAAAAATTATTATATATGAAAATATTAGATGTTGTTATATTTTTGTTAATATTAATGGATTCATTGGGGGGTTTCATCAATTTGTTTGTTCCTAAAGATAATGGTATTTTGATGGAGGCAGTAAACAAAAAAAATTATAAAATTATGTTCATAATCAAAATGAAATATTATCATCTCTTTATCAAAAGGTAAAAGGATGAAAATAATGAAGGAACTTGGTAAAAATTAAAAAATATTTATAAAGACAATGTGAAAGTGTAACATGATAATATATATATTTAAAGATTAAAATATGAGGATGTTATGATGAATGATGATGAAAAAGTGGATGTCTTCTTCATTATAATTAATAAATTTGTGAGAACCATATGAGGTTTGGGTTAGAAGGTGGAGCATTCTATAGTTGTTGAGAAGATACTATATATTTTTTCGAACAAAATTAATGCCAAAGTCTTGTAGAATTATGACCAAGATCTGAGAATACATTAATTGGGAGTTTTTACCAAAATAATAATTGGTTATGAAATATACAAGGACATTTTTTTCAAGAAGAATAGAATATATTGTAGGGTAATTCCCTTTAATTATTTGAAGTAAGATAATAGTAGGAAACAAATGGATGAAGATGGGTTTTATTTTATTGATGAAGAGGACATTGAAATGACGTTTTAATAACTTTGGACCTTCATTTCCCGAAGTGTGAGAAGAGGAAAAGGAGAGTATTAAGGAAAGTTATAGATGATGTTGTTTAATTGTTGATATATTCGAAATTTAATATAAAATTATACTAAATTAAAATAATATTAATTTTTTGATAATGAGGATATGGATACAAGAAGTTATTTGAATAATAAAGAAAGAAAATATTATTCAAAAGGTAAAGGTAATAATTTCTATAATTTTAAAATTATAAATTGCTGATATAAGTTTGATATAATTAATATAATGAGGATGGTGAAGAAATTGATACTTCTAATGATGGAGAAAATAGGATTGATGAATGATTATAAATTATCTATCAATATGGAATTATTACAAGATGAAAATGAGTCAAAGATAAAAATTGATATTAAAAAATAGAAAAAGTTACAAGGAAATTATAAGACATTGAATACTAACATTAAAATTAAAGTTAAAGAATGAAATAGCATTAATTTGTTAAATATAAATTAATAGAAGTGAAAAAAGAGCTCAAAATTCAAATTTACCTATTTGAATTTAATAAAATAATATGGAGTTATATTTTATAATTAATTGGTTAAAATTTTTAATGTAAAGATACAATCATATAATATTGAATTTTTCATAAATAAAAACAGTTCTCAAATTCCAAACAACTCTAAGAACTCTAATTTAAAATTAACATTTTCTTCAAATAATGATTATAAAGAGTCAAAATGGAATTCGATAATGATTAAATAAGTTTTTCAAGTCTATTATAATTTTGGTTCAAATTAAAGCTCCAACGTTAATGGTCAAAGAATGAAATAACATTAAGAATATACATTTTGACATCCAATATTCTATAAAGAAATATATGTGTTTAATGGTTACCATTGGTATTAAAGATGATTTTGGTATACGAAAATAATATAGTGGTTCAATTACTAGTATTACTATGAGGCTATAGTTTATGACAGATAAATATTTAGGGGAAGGAAAATCTCTCAAATAATAAAATTTGAGAAGTAATCTAAATACAATTGATTTATGGTTAAGAAAAAGTTCTGACCATTGGATGAGGTTTTTTGAAGATATAACTAGCCAGAACACTTTATTGATGATTTTTAACAATTTTACCTACCCAGATAAGTATGAATCATAATAATAAAATGTCTTAAAATAATAAATTTAAATTAAAGGAGAAGTAATTGGTTGTTGAATTTTCACTCAAAGCATCATGAAAGGAACTACCTTGGATATTGGATAGTGGATTTTCAACCCATATGAAAGGATATTTTAATCTCGTGAAAGATGCTAAAAATTTAATACAAGGTTATGTGATCTTTGGTAATGATTTCCCACTCAAACAAAAAAAAATTGGTTCTAGAATCATTGGAAAATACATGACATAATCAAATGAAACATTATTTTATTTAGGGTTAAAACATAACTTTCAAATCATATTTAGACTATCAAATGAATTTAATGAAGTGTTATTTCTAAATGATGAATGTTTTGTGATGTTAACAAAAGTGGATGTATATTTAAGAGAGGATAGTGAACACATGGATACTTTTTTCAAGTTGGTGATACTGAAAATGCATGCTACTTTAGTTTGAAAAAATAAAATTAGTTGTGTAATTAAAGACTTGGACACATTGGTCAATGAAATATTTGTAAGGTTTCCCAAGGAAATAATTTTTGTGGTGTTCTTATTCTTAATATAGAGAGAAAAATTGGATGTTCTATACATTCCAAAATGGGGATACTATTAATTATTTATACAATAAAGTGGATATTAAAAGGTCGCATCGATTAGATCGTATTCATTTAATTTTTGAGGGATTATTAAGAATTAATAAACAAATAGAGATAAATATTTTCCCTATTATTGATTAATTCACTCACATATAATTTATTATTTTTTTTAACATATGTAGAATTCATTTCACATGTTTAATAATTTTACATGTACTATATAAAAGGTGTTTTAATTATCCTTGGAGATGTTTTAGAATGATAATGGTGTTAAATACACAAGTGGAAATTCAAAATGATGGTATTGACTATAAATTTACTACCCCATATACCCCAAATCAAAATTGTGTGAGTTAAATAAAGAAAACAATTTTTGGTTGAAATGGATCTCACCATGTTGGTGGATCATGATACATCTTGATTTTTATGAAGGCAATCATTTGGTACAATGGTTTGCATTTTAAACCTTTTTTTTTACGAACGAGTTCATAAATTAAAATGTATGATATGTTTTACTAGAAGATCACCTGATTGAAATACATTAGGTTATTTAAAATCCCTTGTATTATCAAAGGGAAAAAATGAAAACATGGGGAATTGTAAACAAATAGTAGATGATGGAATATACCATATTTTATACTCTAGGTGCAATAAGATATCATAGATACAATAATAAGATATAAAAGATTTTGTATAATATTAATGTGATGCTGTTGAAACAATAAATGAATAAAGTTTCATATCATGAAGTAATTTTTATAAGTGAATATCATAATAAATAATTTGTTGATAAGTAATATTATGTTACTGAAAATGATATGAATTCAAGAGAAGTGAAGTTTAAAGATAATGATTCACCCATTTCTAGTAATGAAGAGAAATATTTCTAAGATCATATAGGGATAAGAAGTGATATGGATGTTTTATAATATTATTATAGATCAAGCAAAAAATATATGATAACTTTTTTGAAAGAAACTAATACCTCATTTTTTACTAGGCATAATCAGATGATGTGAAATAATATATAGAGAATAAATAGTGGATAAATACAATGAATTTGGAGTTTTATAAAATATAAATAGATTAAAATTTTGGAGTTGGTACCCAAGAAAAAAAATTAACAGGATAAAGATGAGTGTTTGTTAAAAAGGTGAATTATAAAGGATAAGTGAAGATAAAAATGAAATAATAATGTGAAAAGGATATTCTTTGATGGGGAATTTATTTTGATGATAATTTCACACTAGTTTTGTAGGGTGATACTTTTAAAAAAATCATTTTATTTTGGAAGAAAGGTGATAAAATATCTTTCCTATAGATTTCAATTCAGCCTTTATCAATGGAGAATATAAAGAAGAACTTAATATTGAGTAAATTGATGGGTTATTTCTTAGAGAAAATGATGGGCATGTTTGTAAGTTAAATAAACCAATGTATAGATTAAAGAAATATATGAGATAAAAATATTAAAATCATGGTTTATGATTAAAGGTTTTGAAGTTCTAGAATGTAATAATATATGGAAACCAATATATGAAATAAGATAAATTAGTGTCATTTATTCTTATCATCTATATAGATGAAATCATGTTCACTAGAAATATAGAAGGTGCTTGCGATATAATGTTCTAGGGAATAATAGAAGGATTCATCAATGTGTCAAACAATTATTTTTTAATAAAATCCTTTAGATTTATATTTAGAAGGAAATGAGATATAAACCTCCGAATCCATTATATGGGATCAGAATATATAATTTATAATTAATTTATATAAATTAATAATTACCTTTCATTGGAATTCATTCTTAGTTAAAAATTTGGTCGAACTCTTCTTAGTGTACCATCATTTCAAATAGAGTATTAAAGTATAGAATCCCTCTAGAAGAGATCCACACATGCTCTAAGAATATTTAAATATCACAATATAAATCCCCAGGTTCTCACATGAATTACTATGACACATGAATCATTAATTTTTAATCATATTTAGAATCTATTTAAGGTTAATGGATCCTTTATTCTCTCTAGACTCAAGAGCATAGAGGAAAAGGATCTATATCCATTCATAAGATAATTCTTGGAGAGGATCTCCCTAGGTATTTATAGGATTCTCTCTATAATTTAATTTTTGAAACAATTGGAATTGAAAGTATCTGTTAGAGAATGACATAACATGGTTTATGTACACCTTGGGTATAGAGAATAATAATTAAATGTAGGGAAATATTATTCTCTTAATATACAATGAACACTATATGTAAATAATAATAATAATAATAATAATAATAATATTTACATCAAATGTTTTGAACTAATGAATAAATAAATATTATTTCATTGAATAAATTAATTAATTTTTATTCAAATAATATTTAATATATCATTTCTCACAAGGTCATTACACTCAGTTTTCCAATCCTCCTCAGTATTTTTCGAAACATGAATGAAGATTATTTATTTAAATAAGTATCACATTATTATTCACTTATAAATAAATATATGTTTTATTCACCAAAATATTGGATAAATTTTTATTAAATATTCATGTAACCAAATAAATAATTATTTTTTATCTTATAAATAAACTATAATAGGTAATTATTATATATTTGTGTAATTAATGATTTCCATTAGAATAAATATTTATTTAATATTCAACTCATATAATATTTTCTTGAATAACGAAGGACTGAATATATTCAATCAAACAAACATGAATAATTATTAAACCACATATAAGAATAAAAATTATTTCACATGTTAAATTTATATAATTTTTATTTTATGTTCCAAATACACTTAGTGTCTGTCTCTATATACCTCTTTCTCAGTGTCATTAGGTAGTACTACCTAAAGTTTGATGTTATAATATATAAATAGACCAAGGAACCCAAAGAGAAATACGTTAAGTTCTACAATAACAATAACCATATACAAATATAATCTATTAAATATAATACCGTTTTCTTGATATATATAATCAAGATGGTTTATTTTGGTGTCATCAACCTATGTGCTCAATGTATCTTTCTTTGAATTTCTAGAAATGAACTTATCAAAAGGACTCTATGTCCATAGAATTAATAATATAGTTTCATTTCTAATAAATGTCCTAATATATAAACTCTCATTAAATAATTTATTGGGAAATTATATTCTTTCATTATTCATTAATGTAATATCAATTGTGATGCACCCAACATATCTTACCTCACCATGATCATATGTCATCACAGTTTTCATTAATACGTCAATGTTCATGACTCGTGACATGGATTAATAATAGTCATAAAATCTAAGGAATATTACACAAAAATACAGATTGTATCATATAATAACATGTATAAATTTGTATTTCATACTGACAGGTCATGATCTCATAATCTCTTTACTTGAGACTACTAAGGAGGAACGTCATGAGGAGAAGTATCAGTATTATATGACCCCCTAACAATGATAGCATGTATCATTTTTTTCTCATAAAATGATATCATTATTTCAAGGAACTTGTATTTAAGAATACCTTCATAGCACTTCAAGTTTCTCATAATAGTGGGGAACTAAAATGACTTTTGAGTATAAAAAATACTATAGGGACATTATCACACTCATTTTAACATAGAAGAACAAATAAGATATGATAAGATGTTAATTAATATTCAATACCATGAATATTATGGGAATTAAATGTACATAGTTGTAAGTTCTTTGAAACCAACTCAAATAACACCCACTTTCACTAGAAACAACTGCTAACAACTCAATTGGTTAGCCTCACATGACAAACACTATTATACTGAGATATGAATATAACTACTGATCTAACCACATTGCTAATGGATGGTCTACTTATTGTGGACTCACATCTCTAATAAAATATTTCAAGAGGTGATATGAAAGAGTATATACTTTCTTCCTCTACCATCCCTAACATCTTGGAAAATAACATTTCTAAAACTGCATCATAATATTTTTAAACTATAATACCTTTGTAAAAATAAAAAATTAGGTATAAACTATTACTAAAATCTATTCTTAAGATAATTCAAAAGTCTCAACATAATCAGTCTAATATAGATATGGAAACTAAAAGTTATAATATAATTCACCGTTACATATTAACTTATCCTTACAATAATTAAAATTAAACTAATAAAAATTAGAATACTTTTATATCCCTTGAAAACTATTATTACTATATATCAAATTACTAAGAATTCATCTAATTTTTATTCTTCAACCAATGTTTTATAGTTTAGTCCATAAAACTACGTACTTACATTTACCTCATTTTATATTATCATTTTACACATTATTTATAAGTAAGATCAATGTTTTGTACATACTATGGAATATGATATGTATTTATAAATTACTCTTAAGAATATGTAGTTTGTATGACATAAAAACACCATGTGAAATAGAAAATATTTGGGTGTATTAGACCATTTTCTATTTTTTCAATACAATGTCAGCTATGTATAATGAATTAGAATAAACAACCCCTTAATATATACTAAAAGATCTTGTTCCCTAGAACTTATCTTTCAACGTAATCCATTTTTGAGAAATTAACTTTTAATCTTATTTAACTGTAAGACTGAGAACATGATTTATATATTTTTTCAAACATATCTATATTGAAAACTATAGCGGACCCACTAAACTCTTATAGATATGAGGTCACAAAATCACTTCAAATCAATATCATATGATTATTATGATTGTTTTGATTCCTAAATCAACCATAAAAACATATATATCACATTGGTATTGTTATATGTAACATAAGTTCATATTCATTTAAAGTAGTCATTTACCATAAAGATTTAATTATAGAGAATGGCCTTTAAATACAATTCCCGAAAAATGATAATTTAAAATCCATGAAGGTAAACTTTAAATGTAATTTCCCATGATAATTAGTGAAAAGGAAATATCAACCATCACGATGAATATTGAATATTTCTAGATATTGTAAAGCTTTTGTAAATCATATATGATTTATTGGTCTTGAACTATCTATCCATATATGGTTTCTCTTGAATACTTACAAATAACTTTATATCAAATAGAGAAACTACCAAAATGTGGAACTAGATTTTGGTACATAAAATACATCTTTAATTACAAATTAACTTTTCAATAATATCTAGGTATCCACGAACTAATTCTTAGAGGATTTTTTTATTATTATTAGATAATATATATCATTAATCATGATTAATATATAAAACCAATAATATAGTTTTTAACTTTCTTATGTAGTATGTTTCCCTCGGACAATTCCCCCCGCTAAACTTGTAGAGATAAATATTCTTCTACTAACTTGGGAATCTAGAGCCATGATTAAATTGAGGCCTTACTTTCTCCCACTATCTAAAAAGATATGTACTTCCCACATATAATAATAATAGGTACGATTAATTCCTTTATATATTTGGTACAGTAACATCCTCAACAGTTACATGATAATTAACTATGTTTAACTTCGTGTTTCCTTGGTTGTACATTTGATTTTAAGACCATCTTAACGAATGATTCTCATCAAAACTCCTTAGGTTGTGATATAATGGACTCTCAAAATATAATAATGTATATTAAATCAGTTATTCAATAAATTTGTCATATTGATAGTTGGTGTATTACTATTTTACAAAAAAAATGTTTGGAATGGAAACATGGAAGACATACTATATGTACAATATTCTTTATCAATCAACCTTGTATTATCACCATCTCAATGATATGAATAAGGTAATGTTAATTTAGGAAACCTATCACTATAAATTTAATAATATATGAATACATGGTTAATATATACTGCATCATACCATCCCTGAGGATCATATATCATTTACCATGTGTATTCATTACTTTCATTAATTATTCCTAAAATTTCGTAATGGAATTTCATGAAGTATCTAAATATAACTTTAGATTCACCTTGGAATAGTCCATGCTATGTATCAGAACTAACTTTGTAATATTTTTGAAATTCATTTATTTCAATATGTATCATTATCAAAAACATGATAATTAATTTTTTTAGTAACTTAGTTTTATAGCTCAAAGAGACTAAAAAAATTCATGTCATGACATTGTCAACTACTATTAGTAATATATGATGTATAATTATATATAAAAATCTATATATGATTATTATATTTTATATTTCATGATTAATTTCCTAGTTATATTTTTATGATTCAAAAAATACTAAACAATTAGATAAGTGTGAATAACCATAAAAATAATTATTTTATAAATTAAATATTGTCTCATTATGTCCATTTGGACACTAAGATAATTATTTTGGTAATGAATGTTTATAGTTTAAAATGAATCAATTATGTTGGAAATTAGAGGTTGTTAAATTATCACCGCTAAAAAAGGAATCTACTACTTCAACATTAGGTAGAAATGAACATTACTTCCAGTAGTCATGTGCTTCTCCTAAATGGCATAGAAATCACCCCTCCCCTATACCTGGGATAACAAACCTTACTTGTTATAATGTTTTCTTTATGGTTTTAGTATTTAAATAAAAGTTAGTATTTAATACCCAAGATGTGAAATGTAAAAACTATAATCTCAAAGTAATATATTTTAAGTGGATATAATTACTTATGTATTCTTCAATTGTAATTATTTTTAGAATGAATTATTTATCAACATGAGAATAAAATAGCCTCATTTTACCACAATAATTCTAAATATTTTTTCACATTGAAAGATGTTGTAAAAAAACAATTTTCCATAAAATAATAATTTGATTTTTAATATTTCATTTCATGTTTTTCACCATTTAGGTTGTGGAATCTATTTCCCCATAACCCTTTTCTACCTAGTAAAGATTAGTTAAAATACTCCTTATCTTTTTATCTATAAAATTCATCTCATGATACTATATGAATTAGAATAACCTATGAGGTAAGTATGATTTTATGGGATTAATGGATAATACCTTATCTATATAGAAGTTTAACTTTTCCAACCTATCAATGTACTTCATTATATTGATGAAATAATCAATTGATAAGTACCTTATTCTAATATACACTAGTACAGTGTTGTTGAAGTCTCATTTATCTAATTCCACTCTTTCTTATTTTAAAGAGATGGATATGATATTTCATTGTATATGCATCCATTTCCTTATATTTCATTATCATATCTCTATAAATAAAGTATATATTATTGAAAAAACTAGAAAGATAATCACCACGTACCACTTTTATGGATCTTTATCACCTTCAATCACTTATTGAGGTTGATAAATAATTATATGGGTTTCCATAACATTGTATAATTTTATTATAGTAGTTCATTGTGTAAATAACTACACCATGCCTAGAAATATGAATTTGTGGGGACATGGTATTTATCCAAAATGATCACTCTGTTACACAGATTTATTTTTCCCAAGTCTAAATTAATTAAAAGTAAATTCACATTTTCCTTAATTACCAAAAGATATGATGTAAAAAAATTTGTTTATTAGTCTCTCACTATTTTATAATAACCCAATATCCCCCACCATTGGTTTTAAATATCCTATTTCATAGATATTATATTGCAAAGTATCTTTCTACTTCTTCTCAAAAACATAGATTAGGCCATGAAATTATTCATAGGATTTTTGTTAGGCATAACTTACCAATTATTTACTAGATGCTTCATGATTTATTGAGTGGACTCCCCAATACTAAAATCATGGACTTGTATTACCTAAATTCCTTCCTCTAAATTGTACTAAATAGACTATGTCCTCTACACATAATAACAATTTTCTTAATTTGATTCATAACCATCATAATAATACCTCAATAAAAGTATGTGTGTATAATTTTTATGCAAACACTTAGTTATATGGTTGTATTGTTATTAAAGTAATATAAGGACTTATGTAACTTGATATTTGATTTAAAGTATTTTATTATTTTTTATAATTGTGTTATTTTTTCATTATTACATTATTTTTAATATTAAGTTTATTTTAATTAATTGATTAACCATGTCTTGATAAAATTTATACATAATCTAATTTTTTTTTAATTTCATATTTCATGTTTCTAAATTCCTTAATTTATGTCATTGTGAAAAAATAATTCATAATGATATTAACCATTTAACTTGATAAAGATAAATAAAATGAAATATGTATGATCTTGTGATTTTCTATTGGTTAGTTTATATAACATATGATAAATTATCCATTAAACCTAGAGGAATTACACGTTGAAACATAACTTGGTTCAGGTGGAACCATTCTTCCAGTCCAACTATGTATCTCCTAAATTGGTACCACATTTTCTCAAAACTTTAACCACCTCCACTTTCTAAGGAGCTACATCCGTTATATAAATGTTACACACCAACATGTGAGGGGGATAAAATGATTTGTTAAGGGGTTTACATAAAAGAAATCATTCTCATACAATCCCTTACATAATGATATGGAATGGAATATAGGACATTATTTTAATTTAATAAATTATTATTAAATTATGAAATAATATGAAATTAAAAGAATCCATTCATATATATAGGTCATACTTTTATAATGATCATCCATACATAAGAAACGAATGCACATTTAATAAACTAGCTTTAATTTCAATCATTATTAATTAATATAAAACATGACTGAATCAATTAAATATCCTTATTAGTTAATTAATTCAATTATGTTAGTCTCAATAAAATCTATCCTTGAGATTCCCATCTGAAATAATTGTAAAGAAATTAATTAAATAAATTTTATTTTAAGTTAATTAAATATAAGGCATGTGCTTAGAGTCCACACAATAAGTATCTGTCTGAACTACCTAGAGTATACTAGAAAATCATATGGTATATAATATACAAATTTAATCTTGTAATTAAATGTTGTGTACTATCAATAAATGCCACACTGAAATATGTTAATTAACATATCATGTAATTTTTTTAATGAATGCAGAGTATTTGGTGTATTATGACCATATCCTATATGTAGTTATGAATATTACAGAAAATATAATTAATAATTATATATATAACCTATCGCATGGAATGCACTTCTAATAAATGAAACATTTTCAAATTATAATTATGTTTAAATTTAATATTTAGTTAGTTTTACTTTATACATAAATATGTAGGATACATAGTGTGTACAATCCACTTGCAAATTGTGTGTGTGTGTTTAGCATATAACCATTACACATTCTCAAGGACGGGGTGTGTTTGTCAGTTTTGGATATTAATGAGGTACATGGTGTGTATAGGGGATGCACATAGGGTAAAATCCATGTTTCACAATTATATTTCACACACATCATGTATAAATACATAGCATATCTTTGACTACGTGTTTTCCACCATGAAAACACATGGACTACATGTTGTGAAACTGAGTTACATAACCTGTTTTTTGGAAAACCATAGGCCTACCTAGCGCAATAAAAACACATTGGGTATAAAGACACGTCGTATGTATTAATTACAGGTAGACCTTGATTTATCATTCTGCAGTGTACATGGGTACAAGATGTGTATCTTTGGGATACATGTCATGTAATATTTTGTTAACCATCCTGAATCCCTGTATCCTCTTCGTGGATTCATTGAATGTTATTTTTATATAATCAATTTATTTTTTATTATATGAGTGAGACTGAATAATAAAACGAATGTATCTTTATGTTTAGATTTAAATATCGATTAACCCAAAAAGTGAAAATTAATAGTAAATTCATAAACTATATCAATGATTAAAAAATAATGATAAATTAACATGTGACCACTTTGATACCTTTTTTACATTTTGATGCATAGTAGAAGAAGTTGGGCCAATTCTGAACAATTATTTTCATCAAATCCTTCAGATTTTTCCTTAGAACTAAATGAAATAGGAACCTCTGAATCCATGAGATTGGGTAATCATATATAATTTATAATTAATTTTTATAGATTAAAAATTACAGTATATATTGGAATTATTTATTATTTAAAGATTTACTAGACCTATACAAGGAATATCATATTTATAGGGAGTAGATTCTAGATGTGATCTACACATGATCAATGAACCTTCGAACATCATTATAGAAATCCCTATGTGCTAAAATGAATGTATCTAACACTTAAATAATTCATTGTTGACAACCATAATAATTTCTTCGATGTTGAGGATTATTTTATTCTATCTAGACTGAAGAAGGTGGAGGATGAGGATATCTTTCTACTATTGACATAATTCTAATATATGGTCTCTCTAGGCATTGAGAGGATTCTCTATAGAAATCATTATACATATTGATCAGAATGGATACACTCTGTTAGAGAATTTCATAACCATGTTTAAATATACATAGGGTTTAGAGAATAATAATTTCACGTAAGACCTTCTGATTCATTTAATCCCCAGCAGACCCCATGTCTAAATATTATTTTTATTATTATTTACATGAAATGTACTAAACTCATTAATAATTCAATATTATTTCCTAATATAAAAAATTAATAATTATAAGATAATATATAATATATCATTTTTCACCAGACTAGTAAACTCATCCAAACAATCCTTCTCAATATTTACTGGACCTTAAATAAAAACTAATTATTTTAATCAATAAATATCACTAGAGTATTAACAGATAAATAAAAAAATATTATATTCACAGATCCAATGCCTAAATATTTATTAAATATTCATGCAACCAAATAAATAAATATTTTTACCTTGAGAATAGGCGATAATAAATAAATATTTTTATATTCATTTAATTAATAATTAGCTATTAGATAAATATTTATTTAATATTAAAATCACATAATATTACCTCAAATATCTAATCGATAAATATATGAAATCAACCAAAAATTAATAATTATTAAACCATGTATGGGGATAATATTTATTCAATGTATTAAATCATATAGAATTTAACTGAGGTTTAGATAGCATTAATCCTCTTTCACAGTGGTATTTAGTAGTACCATCTAACGTCCATGGTAATCATTAAGAAACATTTCAAGGCACCCAAATAGAATAAGTTAAATTTTGCAACAACAACAACCAAATACAAACACATATTGTGTAATATATTCTCTCTGTCTCGATGTATCTAATCAAGAAAGTGTCCTACTGATATAATCAACTTATGTGCTCAAGGTATCTTACTTCAACTTTTGAAAAATGAAATTTCCCATATAAATCCATAGAAATGAAATTAATTAGGACATTATATTTCTATCAAAGTGCCTATGATGTGGAATTATATTAAATAATAGAATAAGACACCCCTTTCTCACATTATTCATTAATGAAATATCACTCATGAAACACCCAACATAACATACCTCATCACAAGCATATGTCATTATTGTTTTCTCAATACATAAAAGTACATGAATCATGAAATTATTTAATAATATTATTAATTTCTAAGGACCATTACATGAATACAAAAATAGAAACATCTAGTGACACATATAAATGTGGATTTTCTATAGATGGGTAATGTTCTCAAAATCGTATTACATGAGATTACCAAGGACGATCTTCATGAGAAGAAGAATCAATGTATTAGGAGCCTCATAACCCTAATAGATTATATCATTTGTGTCCCATAATATGATATAATTCATCCATTGAACATATATTTAAGAAATCTATTATATAACTTCAGGTTTAACATCATTGTATGAGACTGTTATGATATTTTTTGTGTGAAAAGTACTCCATGGGAATTATCACATGAATTGTCATATAGAATAATGATTAGTATATGTTAAGATATTAATTAATATTAAATTCCATGAATATTTCTATAATCAAATGTACACATTATTTTATTCGAGGAAAAAAAAATCTGATAGTAACGAATTTACTTTAGAGATGAATAATATTTTTGAGATGTAAATTCTTAAAGAGATGAACTATATCTTGGTTTTTTTAATTTCTAAAAAAAGATCATATTTTATTATATTAATAAAAATAATCCTAATAACGTATGAATAAGTGTAAAATAGAGGGTTTCAAGTAAGTCTCTACCCTAATTTCAGTGAGATCGATGATATAAAAAGATAGCAAAAGATAAGGGATATTATAAAACTTATTAGGAGTCTACTCTACGTGATATATTTCTGGTTACATATTTTTTATGCAGTTACACCTTGTACTAGATTTCATAGTGCACCAAAAAAATCACATCGTATCACTAAAATTAATAAAATAAAATATATCAAAGTCTTGGTGAAATATGGGTTAAAATATGATAAAAATAATTGGATTAATTTGTTTATATATACTTAAGTGGATTGGATGAAATTTAGTAGTGTTGAGGTAGAGTATGTTGTTGTATTTTAAGAGACAACCATATTGATGTGGATGATGATTCAATTTGTGGAAAATAAGGTGAATGTGAATTTTCCACCACTCGTTAGTTGAGATAATTAAAGTGTTATCAATCATTCTAGGAATTTGGCTTCAAATTCTTAATTAAATAACATTGATATCAAATATCACTTCATCATATATCTTGTGGAGTAATAAGTGTTAAAATTATAATTTTTTTACAATAAAAGAGAAAATATTAGGTGTGTTCACTAAAACACTGCCAAAGGAATCATTTCCGAATTTGAAGTTAATAATGGGAGTTCAACCTCACTCCACTCAATTTTAAGGTATGGTGACTCAATTAACTCTATCACATATTATTAATATTTTCATTGAAAAGGGTTTAGGATTAAATATAAGTCTTGTATTGATATTTACATAATTAAAAGGTGTGGAAGAATAACATAATTTAAAGGATATAGCTTTCCTTATGAGGGAGTATATATTTAAGGTGATATTTTAAAAGGGATGAGTTATGAAGTATGTGTGTGAGAGAGAATATTTAAATAGTATTAACTAATCTATCTTGTTTGTTGAGAATGTATATAGGAAACCTTTTATACACATGTTTAAAGAATAATTTTTTAAAGTAAAAAAATGCAACACCCTGCCCCTACCCCATTGGCTTGAGGAGGCGGTGAGGGCCACTTGGCCTTAAGCAACATTCCCAAGACGCCAAAGGCTAGAAATAAATGTCGAGGGCTTCAAGATCATGTTGGGGAACAATTTTCCCTTAAGAAAAAACCAGCCAAACCATCCAATAACAACCACTATATGATTCATGTCAATTCGATTACCCAACCATGCATTCCCAAAAGACAACCAAGTTGTTCCACAACAAAACTCAAAACCAATACAACTTGACATGTCCACATAACATCAGAGTACACTACAGACCAAACACCACAATCCATGACACCACCACAGCTCCACGCCAAGCTCCAAGCTCCAAGCTCCACCATGGGATCACAATTCTCCACTGAAGGAGGGTGATGCCTTACCTTTTCCCACGTCATGGTACACGACATCTGCAAAGACACCATAGTGACAAAGCAGGGGTGAGTACTAAAACTCAGTAGGATTTCCCCAAATGACTTCCCTACACATGACACTAGGATAAAACCATTAACATATTTATATAAAATAGTTTATATAAATTAAATAACAAGTGAAACCATTTTCATAATCCAAACATTCCATTACCAAGCCATCGCACCCAAACCAAGAAACCAAGGGAAATCCAAACAACAACCCACCAACCATTCCAACATTTACACAATATCACAATAATTCCATCTTGTAAATAAATGCACAACAAAACAACCATAACAACCAAACTGTGGAACTTCCGTCCAACCAGTTCACCCATTCACACCAAAAAGGCACTTCCCATCCACTTACCATTGATGGTGGCCCTTCTATCCACTATCAATCCCCTTTTTATAGTTGTACTTCTCGCCACTTCCAGAAAAACAATCAAAACAAGCCAAATCCAAGCATATAACCCACCAAGGTCACAACCACATGCAATCAACCAATTCTATTGCATATCAATCCACTTCAATAAATCACCCATTTATTGAAAACCATTTTCCATGCCAAAAAACATTTCAATAAAACAACCCTTTTATTGAAAACCATTCCCATAAATCATTTTCACAAATCAGCCATAGCATACCATTTTAAAATCACTATTTTTAAATATGTAAGAATAGCATTTCACTATGAAACCCCCTTTTTCCCAAAAATCCCCAAACATCACCCAAGGTATTTCTAACCAACTTCCCACATAAAAAACAATTAATTTCAAGCATAAAAAATTAATTGTAACCAAGACCATTAGCTCTAACCAAGTGGAGTCGAGAGAGAAGCCACCTACCTTTAGGATTCCTAATAAATCGACCCATGAACAACCACGCCTCAAATCCGGAGAACGCACCACCGAAACCCCTCTATATCCCCTTCCCTAACATCCACAAGCATTAATATTAACATACAAGGAAACCAAAACCCTATATCTACACACAAAAAGTGTAGATCTAGAAAACCACGAACGAGAGGGATGTAGGTCTAGAGGAAAACACAAGAGAAACAAGAGGAGAGACTTACCTGGGAGAAACCACCATTAAACCGCCAAGAAACCTCTTCAAAATCCTTCCAAACCGAGTGGGAGAGCCCCTCCAACCCCTGAGAACCCGAAATCCCGAGTGAGGCTCGAGTGGGGGGAAGATTGGAGTGTTTTAGGTTAATCCCTAGGGAGCCCGGAACTTATAACCCTATTTTTAAGTAGCTGCAGGGTTAGCCCGCATGGTTTGGAAAACCGTGTGCAAACCATGCGCACCCTACTGCCTCGAGAAAAAGGGTCCGCACAGTTTGCTCATATGGTTTGGAAAACCGTTCGCAAGCCGTGTGAAGCCTATTGTCTCCCCTTCATGGTTTCTAGGAGAATACACACGGTTTCCACTAACCATGCTCAAACCGTACACCCCTTTAAAAGCCTCCAAACTCATCCAAACCCATTCCAAACTCTCACAACCTCTTTCCAACTAATCCCATGCACTTTAAACACATAAAAATGCATAAAAAAGGCCACATACTTCAAACCAGGGGTACTACATTCTCCCCACCATTGTACTTTCTGTCCCTAGAAAGTAGTGAACCTACCCTTTGCCAAAAGAGCTCGGGTCACTGCTCAACCATCTCTTTCTCTGGATCCCAAGTCTCCTCTTGAATCTGACCATGTTTCCACAAAACATGATCTAAACCGATGATTTTACCATGCAAGACTTTCTCTTGCCTATCCATAACCCGCACCAGCACATGCACCAACAAAGCATCTGGTTCTAGCTCAACATGATCCCATCAAATCACATGGTCACGATTCGGCTGATACTTTTTCAACTGCGACACATGAAACACATTATGCACCACACTGAACCTAGGTGGAAAATACAAATGATAAGACACCTCACCAACCCACTCAAGAATCACAAAAGGTCCAATATACCTTGGAGATAACTCTCCATGCTTCCCAAATTGATGATGTCCCAACCCAGGAGAGATCCTCAAGAACACATGATCACTCACCTCGAATGACAACGGCCATCGACGATGATCCTCATACAATTTCTGGCGACTTTGGGCCATCTCCATTCTCTTTCTAATCAACATGATCTTCTTCGTAGTCTCCTGGACAAGGATTGGTCCAACCATCGAGGACACACCTGTTTCCACCCAACATAGTGGAGAACGACATGGTTGCCCATACAATGCTTCAAACAGATCCATCTATATGGATGCCTGATAACTATTATTGTACGATAACTCAACCAACGATAAGTGATCCTCTCACGAGCCACCAAAATCCATGACACAAGCCCGCAACATATCCTCCAGAGTTTGTATTGTCCTCTCGGATTGACCATCTATCTGAGGGTGATACGCCGTACTCATCGTCAACTATGTCCCAAGGGCTTGCTGCAAGAATTTCCAGAAACGATATGTAAACTTAGGATCTCTATCTGATACGATCGAAACTAGAACACCATGCCTCTTTACCACCTCCCGAACATATATTTTGGATAGATCCTCCACCATATGAGATTCACGAATCAGGATGAAATGGGCCGACTTTGTTAGCTGATCCACTATCACCCAGATGGCATCATGCTTTCCGACCATTCTTGGGAGACTTGTAATAAAATCCATCGCTATCTGCCCCCACTTTGAAACTAGGATTGGTAGAGACTACAACATTCCTATTGGCCTCTGATGCTCTGCCTTGACCTGCTGACAGGTCAAGCATCTCGAAACAAACTCAGCCACACTTTTTTATACCATACCACAAGAACTGCGCCTTCAACGCTTTATACATTTTCTGAATTCTAAGATGAACATCCCACCTAGAATGATGATACGACTTGACAAGATCCTCCTGACAAGCAACTGGTACAACCATCTGATTCTGAAAACACAAAACTGAATCTCCATTTAGTTTCCAAACCTCAATGGTCTCCCCACCATTGAGTCTCGACCCCATGGTCACACACTCGGAATTAGATATATGTGCCTCTCTAACCTGACCAACCAAGTCAATAATCAAGTAAACCGAAAAGAAGACTGCTTTATCCCCTTGGTCCTCACATTCCAACTGCATACCAACTATAACCGACATCAACTGCCACTGGTCTGATTTCTGTTTCACCACCTGAGCATATGATTTTCTACTTATTGCATTTGCCACCGAATTTCCATTACCCGGTGTTTACATCAAGTCAAAATCAAAAATATGGAGATATTCCATCCATCTCCTTTGCCTCAAGTTCAAATCCCTTTGTGAGAAAAAGTGATTCAAGCTCTTATGATCTGTATATACCATGAATTTCTCACCGAAGAGATAATGGAGCCACACCTTCAAAGCATGGACCACTGCTGCCAACTCCAAATCATGAGTTGAGTAGTTCTTCTCATGAACTCTCAACTATCGTGAGCCATACGCAACCACATGATTCCCTTACAAGAGAACGCACTCCAACCCTGATCCCAATGTCTCACAATACACCATGTACCCTTCTCCTGGTTCTGGAAAAACCAAGATTGGTGATTATGTAAGTCGATCCTTTAGCTCTTCGAAAAACTGCTGACACTGCTCTTTCCACTGTAATGGAATATCCTTTCTTGTCAAAGCTATCATCAGCGAAGCCAAACGTGAAAAATCACGAACAAAATGCCGATAATACCCAGCTAGACCAAGAAAACTCTATATATCAAACACATTCTTCGGCGGTTGCCACGAGATAATAGCCTATATCTTTTCAGGATCCACTGAAACACCTCTTTCAAAAATCACATGGCCAAGAAAAAAAACTTCCCGTATCCAAAAGTCACACATTGACAATTTGGCATAAAACTGATGATCCTTCAAGATCCCTAGAAATGTCGCCAAGAGCTGCTCATGCTCCACTATTGTCTTTGAATAAACCAGATTTCCTTCTACAAACACCACCACAAATTAATCTAGATATCTCTGGAATATCTGATTCATCAATACCATAAACACAGCTGGCGCATTCATTAGACCAAAGGGCATAACCACATATTCATAATGGCCATATCTACTTATGAAATCTGTTTTAGGAATATCGTCCATCCTCACCCACAATTGATGATATCCCGACCTCAGGTCGATCTTGGAGAACCACTAGGCTCCCCTCAATTGGTCAAACAAATCATCAATTCATGGCAGTGTATAACTATTCTTTATCGTAACTTGGTTAAGTCTATGATAATTAACACAGAAACTCAAAGTTCAATCCGCCTTTTTTCACAAACAACACTGGAGCTGCCCATGAATATGTGCTAGGCCGGATAAAACATTTGTTTTCTAAATCTTCCAACTGGATTTTCAATTCCCGCAATTCAGCTGGTGCCATCTGATAAGACGGAAGTGAGATGGTACTGGTCCCCGGGAGGAGATCAATCGTAAACTCCACTTCTCTTACGGGAGGTAACCTAGATAATTCTTCAATAAAAACATCCATGAACTGGTCCACCACATCCAGAAGAACATTCTTCTCAACACCCATTACCGCTTCTAATGACAACACCGCCAACTGATACGATAACGTACCCACTTCTGGTGACAAAAAACCTGTTGCACCCGGCCTTTCATGCTTCTCTCCTCTAAAGAGATGTTTAACGCCATTGTGTGTTGTAAAATACACTGTTCGCGCATCACAATCAATGTGGCCCTTAAAATCCACCAGCCAATCCATTCCCAGGATTACATCATACCCATCCATCTCAAGCATTGAAAAATTCCACACTATCTCAACTTCTCCCACAACGATACAACATGATCTACACAAGAAGGCTCGACACTCTCTTCGACCTAGAGGAGTTTGAAGTTTCAAAACCAAAGGAATCATCTGCACCCTTAAACCCAGCAAATCAACCACACATGAAGAAATAAAAGAGTGTGAACCAGCTGTATCAAACAACACTTGCATCAAGGTAGAATTTAAAATAATAGTACCTCACACCATGGATGGTCCCGATTGATCATCAAGCACAACCTGCTCAGCTTTGAACACATGTCTGCTTTCCACACTCTTCTATTTATTTCTCTGCTAAGGCATCATGGTATCCCGAGAATCAGCATGACCCACTTTACTCTAATGATGAGGGGTGTGCTGTTGTCCTTGTCCCATCGAAGCATACAACGTCTGTGATCCCTAAGGAGTGTCACGAGCACCTAAACATGGAGAAGTCCGACAATAACACTGCAAATGCCCCATCTACTTACAATTATAACATGCTTGAGTTTGTGTCATACAATCCCGCCTGATGTGGCTCATAGAACCACACTGAAAACATCTCGGCTTACACTGGGGCTTCGGAGGAAGATTTACCGATCCTGTCGTCGGATTATATGCCATATTTCTGCCCTGGTAATAAGTGTCCCTCTTCCTCTTGAACCCATCGTTAGAGTTCCCACTATTCCCCATGGGTACCACCATGCTACCCCCGCCCGGAGCTCCCAACAGATCCCTCTCATCCCTTGAGTATCTATTCACCATCTTTGTATAATCATCTATACACAACACCGCTATCTTTGAATTGATTTCTTGCCTTAACCCCGCTTCAATGATCCTTTCCTTCAAATACGTGCTACCCACCACCATGGGTGCAAACCACTCTATGTTCATAAACATAGCTGTATAATCCATCACATACATAAACTCTTGCTTCAAACTAGAGAAATCAGTTGTATGCTAAATTCTGAATGTATGTGGGTAGAATTATATATTAATCAATTCCTCAAAATGTTCCCACATCATACCCTGGTCATTCCTAGCTTGGACTACCAACTCGCACCACTGAAGGTAAAGATCTTCCAACATATACGTGGCCAAATTCACTTTTAACTCAACCAGTGTTCCCAAGAACTCGAAGATCTTGTTCATTCTATTCAACCATGATTCTGCCATATTTGGCTCTGAATCAACCCTAAAGATGGGTGGATTCTACTTTTGAAACTGAACTGCATGATCCACATGCCTTGGTTCATCCGCTTTGTTCCCACTTTCCACATCTTGGAAAGCTTGCACTATACTTTGCACCAGCTGCTGGTTCACCTGAGGCTCAGGTGCTACCACATTCTCAGTAGCCTCCTCTGGTTGGTCTCTACGATGCCTACCCGGTGCCATTTCTATAAAAAGAAAACTAAAAACCATGAGTCTCACTTCTGTAGACATCACAAAATCCCATTTCAAATCACATTACCCAACACTATCACAACAAGGCTTTCCTCCTTTTCCACATGGGCCATGTTTCACCATTTTGAAAATCATAGCATTTGCAAATTATCAAATTTATTCACATTACAGTTTCACACAAAAAACATTTCTAAATTCATCCCATAGATCATTATACCCCAATGAAATATGCATCCTAGTGGGAAGTCATTTCTACCATGCATGCCATGATCATCTCATTGGCTACACCCCCGACAATGAGATATCCAATGACAATAAGTGTCTCCAAAACACTTATGTACCCAACTCCCTGGTAACATGAATTTCAGCATAAAAGGGTTAGCTACATTCTTTTATGCTATAAATTCTAAGTTCCGACATTCCTACTCCTTTCTACCATCCCGACTCAAGGAATGCACCACAACGAATGTCAACACCAAATATGAGAATCAACTCCAAAGGACAGAAAAAACTAATACCCCTTGTAACACCCCGCCCTTACCGAATTTTCTTAAGGAGGCGGTGAGGGATACATGTCCTTAAGCGATGTTCCCAAGATGCCAAAGGCTGGAAATAAATGACAAGGGCTTCAAGATCAAGTTGGGAAACGATTTTCCCTTAAGACAAAACCAACCAAACCATCCACTAACAGCCACTATATGATGCATGTCAATTCGATTACCCAACCATGAATTCCCAAAAGACAACCAAGTTGTTCCACAACACAACTCAAATCCATTACAACTAGACATGTCCACACAACATCAGAGTACACTGTGGAAACTAAATGACCAAACACCAAAATCCATGACACCACCACAGCTCCACGCCAAGCTCCAAGCTCCATGCTCCAGCAAGGGATCCCAATGCTCCACTAAATGAGGGTGACGCCTTAACTTTTCCCATGTCACGGTACACGACATCTGCAAATACACCACAGTTCCAAAGTAGGGGTTGAGTACTAAAATTCAGTAGGATTTACCCAAATGACTTCCCTACATAGGCCACTAGGATAAAACTGTTAGAACATTTATATAAAATAGTTTATATAAATTAAATCACAAGTGGGGCCATTTTCATAAGCCAAATATGCCCTTACCAAGCCATCACACCCAAACCAAGAAACCAAGGGAAAGCCAAAAAAAACAAGCCACCAACCCTCCCAACATTTACACATTAGCACAACAATTCCATCTTGAAAAGCAATTAACAACAAAATAACCATAACAACCAAACGGTGGAACTTTCATCCAAATCGTTCACCCATTCACACCAAGTGGCACTTCCCGTCCACTTAACAATAATGGTGTCCCTTCCCTCCACTATCCATCCCCTTTTTATAGTGGTACTTCTCACCACTTCCACACAACATTAAAAACATGACAAATCTAAGCATATAACCCACCAAGGTCACAACCACATGCAATCAACCAATTCAATTATATATCAATCCACTTAAATAAATCACCAATTTATAGAAAACCATTTACCATGCCAAACAATATTTCAATAAAACAATCATTTTATTGAAAACCATACCCATCAATCATTTTCACAAATCAACCAAAGAATCCCATTTTAAAATATCTATTTTAAAATCCGCAAGAATAGTATTTCACTATGAAACCCCCTTTTTCCCAACAATCCCCAAACATCACCCAAGGAATTTCTACCCAATTTTGCACAACAAACACAATTAATTTCATGAATAACAAATTAATTGTAACCAAGACTACTAGCTCTAACCAAGTGGAGTTGAGAGAGAAGCCACTTACCTTTAGGGTTCCCAAGAAATCGACCCATGAACAACCACGCCTCAAATCCGGTGAACTGTCCATCGAAGCATCTCTAGATCTCCTTCCCTAACATCTACAAGCCTTAATATTAACATCCAAGGCACCAAAAACCCAAGATCTACACACACCAATTGTAGATCTAGAAAACTATGAAAGAGTGGAATGTAGATCTAGAGGAAAACACAAGAGAAACAAGAGGAGAGACTTGCCCAAGAGAAACCACCTTTAAACTGCTAAGAAACCTCTTCAAAATCCTTCCAAAACGAGTGGGAGAGACCCTAAAACCCCTAAGAACCTAAAATCCTAAGTGATGCTCGAGTGGGTGGAAGATTGGAGTGTTTTAGGTTAAGACCGGGGGAGCCCGGAACTTATAACCCTTTTTTAAGTAGCCGCACGGTTAGCCCGTACGGTTTGGAAAACCTTGCGCACGCTACTACCTCGGGAATAAGGGTCTTCATCGTTTCCTCGCATGCTTTGGCAAACCGTGTGTAGGCCGTGTGAAACCTACTGTCTCCCTTACACGGTTTCCTGGAGAATCCGCACAGTTTCCACTAACCATGCTCAAACCGTGAACCCCTTTAAAATCCTCCAAACTCATCCAAAACCATTCCGGACTCTCCCAACAACTTCCCAAATCATCCCATGCACTTTAAACACATAAAACGTCATAAAAAGGCCACATACCTCAAACCGGGGGTAATACAAAAAATATTTTTTCTAATAAGTTGATCTTGGATGGTTTTATGTTCTTTGAAGAAATGGATACAAGTTATTTAAATGAATAACATGATACTATTATTAAATGTTATTATATATATACATAAATATTGATCATATAGGCTTATAATTATTTAATCATGACTCATTTTTAAGTTCGATGAGTTTGAAAAGAGATTTATGTTCAATGGTTTCCAATATAATCCAAGAGGAAGATTATTGTAACCAAGAATGAAGAAGGTGGTGATATCAAGAGTGGATTTAACCGCGGTAAGGCTTTTGAGACCCAAAGGGATATTTAGATGTTTATAAGATGAAGAAGATGAATTTTAGAAGGAATAAAGAGCATAATATTAATATTTTGTCTTTTATTTCCAATTCATAAATCATATTCAAACTCAAGTGTTACATAGTGTGTGATTTTAGGTGATGTTTTTTCCATGTTTTTAGAGTTTTTGAAATAACATTTAGGTTTTTTGATGTTTAATTGTGGTGATTGAAGTTTTTTGAATAGAAAGTGGCCTTATTATGCCTGGTTAAGCACAAAACATGTGTGGCACTAGTCTAGGAACTAAAATGGAATATATTCTGGGAAGCATGAATTTTGGTTAGTCAAAGTCTTAGAAAAAGGACCTAACTAAAACATAGATTAGTGAAGTAGATTCCATGTTTAAAAATGGGGATACCATCATAGAAAATGAAATTTTTGTAGATGATTCAGTTTAAAATTTTCCCAATAATAAAAAAAGAGTCTTGTACACTTCATGGTCAATGTTGTGGTAGATCATGTGTGGTGGAATGATCGTTGTTGAACCATGTCAAAGTTTAATTATTTATATCACCAACTTACTATTGTATAATGATAAGTAGTTTAGAACCCAAATAGGTGGTAGAATAACCAAATTTCAAAAACAAAACCCTCTGTAAGTTGTGGATTAATAAAATATACTTCTTACTTTTTAATAAAAATTATGTCTTGATAAAAGACTAATTGAAATGACAGTCTTTTTTTAAGTAACCGTGTATTGAAATTGGTGCTATGATGAAGTGGTACAATAACAATGAATAAGAAAAATGAATAGAGAAGGAGTAAAACAAATTCAAGGAGAATTCCCAGTGAATTATAACTCAAATGGTCTAAAAAGATATTCTTCATAGAAATTATATTTTAACAAAACTTGGAAGAAAACTGATTAATCTCCCTTTCCATGATATTAATTAGTCAGAAAGATGAAGTCTTGGAGTTAGCCACTCAAATATTCATCAAACTGTAATGGAAAATAAAATTTTTTTACTGGAATATAACATTTTTGAATATTCCAAATATTTAATTTCAAGTTTTAAAGAAATTAATTCATGATCAATTTCACCAATTGAAGATGAATTTTTGAAAATTTAAGAAAGTAGCATGAAAAAAATTTAATAAATTCAATACTGATCTCACCGGTCAATTTTGAAATTATGGTAAAAATTATTGTGAAGAAGTAAAGTTAACAAGAAGAATTTTAACTCCCCCAAGATAACTTTTTTATCCATTGATCATTTTCAATTCAAGAAAATTGAAATAGAAAATTTAAATGTATTGGAATTTAATAAAATCAGGAGATAAGAGATCAACCCTTCGAACTATAGTGATGCATCTCCTGCTCTCTGGTTTTACTCCTCTATATCTTGATCATACTCTCCTGGTATTTAGATTCGTGATAAATTAATGGGTTATCATTAATGAATCCTCTTTATTCTATTGTGTTCTACCCCTTTTAATCCTTTGTTGTCTCTTCCTTTATCACCAAAAGCCTCTATCCAACTTAAGTTGTTCTTCACTGAATCACTGAACATCTGTCGTTATCTATCGACATGCTTTTCAGGTTAGGAGAACCCTTATAAATAACTACTTTAGACGGTTGGGTTAAATCTGTACATGATTCCATCTTGAACATGCATCTGCATAATGAAAACATAAAATATATTTAGATGTTACGATGCATAAAATATCATTTAATAAATATTTAATTATTTAGTTAATTATTATTATTATTATAATTTATTAGATTAATGAAACTATTAAGTTATTATGTTATTTAATTTATATTAATTATTATTTGAAAATAATATTAATTAATTAATAATTGGTTTAAATAAAAAAATATTTTAATTATTTTATTTTATCAATATTTATATTAATTATTGCTATTAAATTATTTATTTATTTAACATTAATATTTTCATATATTTATAATGGACAATTAGTTATATATATATATATAAATATTAAAGTATATTACTTGTTATTTTAATAAGACAAATAATTTTATACTTATTTGTTTTATTAAATATGATTATATATTAACTTATTTATTAAAGTAATTTACTATTACTATTATATTTAAATTAAATTATTAAGGTTTATTTATTTCGTATTAATTATTTTGGTTAAATTATTTTACTCTAATTATTTTATTTTATTTATTTAATTATTAATATAATTATTATTTTGTTTGATTATTTTATTTTTTATTATGTTTTTTTATTTGTTATTTTTTTAATTATTTGTTATTTTTTATTTTTACTTATTCTATTTAACCCTACAGCAAGGGGGTTCTCCATAAGCTTCTCTAGGAAGCACCATGACTTCCTCCTCGTGAAACCATAGCGACAACTTGATACATCTTGCATCTTCGACTCATTTACCACGGGAGCCTTGGATGATCACACTTCCTTCGGTGGTCGGCGGCTAGGTCGGTGGCAGCCTCGGTGGTATAATTCACCCAGTTCGGTGAGCGATGACTTAGGCTCAAGGGGTTTGGAAGGGAAGGTGGAGACTCACGATCTAGTTTGGACGATGGCGGGTTCGTGGATTTCCATATCTACTATAGATTTTTTTTGATTTGGACAGATCTATGACGACATCAATGAATGGTCGGTAGTGGCGGTGTGTTAGAGAAGGTGTCATCTAGGTTTGTCATGGTATTCCACTTACGGCATGTACTCCTTACAGTGCCTCATTTTCTTGAGGCCGGTGTTGTATCATTTACAATCTGTTGGTAGTGTGTGTCTTGTGGTAGTGCGATAAAGGCATTATAAATGTATGGTTCTACGAACTTTTTGTTTGGTGGTGGCTCAGTTTTGGTGTTGTTAGTGTCTTAAAATTAAACTGAATCTAAAATAACAATTAATTAAAAAAATAAAAATAAAATTGAGATTATTTTTAATTACAAAATCTAATAAATTAAATGTTATAAAAAATGTAGATAAATTATTAATGTTATTATTTAGATATTAAAAAATATTAAAAATATAAATAAATGGATTAAAATTAAATAAAAGAACAATGAATTAAAATAATAAATATAGATAAATTATTTATTTATTAAAAACTAATAAACATAAACATACTATATAGAAAAGTTTAAATTAAAAAAGTAAATAGAAAAAGAAACTAAAACCAAATAATAGGAACAAAATTAATGAGTTTAAAGGAATAAAATTACATAGTTAATTATAAAAATGATTAAATGATAAATTTGACTTTAAAATTATTAATGTATTGTGATTTAACAAAAAAGAGAAAAATTAATTATTTAAATGATTAAAACATAAATAAAATATGTCAAAATAAACATGTGATTTTAAGACCATATCAAATTCTCCCATTCTTAGTCACTGGTTGTCCTCAATTAGTATAATTTTTTAATCATTTTGAAAAACAGAGATATGTGTTTTTTAACATTGAACTAAAAAAGAAAGTAATGGTATTAAAAATTAGAGAAACATAGAAAGAGATTTAGGATTTTCAAATGAATTTATCAAATGTGGTTCAGCCATATTTCAAATACCCACTAGAAGATTAGAGGAATCAATAATCATTCACTTTTGAAAAATTCATGCCTCATATATGAAGATGCATAAATAATTACTTCAATTAAAATATATGTTCTAAATCTAAGAGTGATACAAGTTAAATATAAGTGTAATTAATAAATTTACAAAAGGTACCCTATACTTTGACTTTCTCCTAGGTTCCAACAAGAATTGTTTAATTAATTTTTTTAAATCACCTTACTCATAAAACTTAAATTATTTTTATATAAATCTATCGTATTCTTCTTCATCTGGTGTTCCCAATTTCTCTCACCTTAATGAACTTATTTTTGGAAACTAGGCACTTTTTGAAAAAATTTACCTACCCATGTAACTTGTGCTTATCATTGTGCATGTGCACTTATTATAATTATATAGAGAGATTACTCACACACATGGTTCTTAATGTCTCAGTGGTTCATGGTGGGTTCTAAAATTCCTATTTTACTCCAGTTTCAAACTACTATATAACCACCATTTAAATTGGTTCAATAAAATGATTTATTTTTTTAATAATTAAAAAGTGAGTCCCCTATGATGATGCTCAAACTTCTAGTTTTCTAAGTCTATGATCAAAACTCAACAAAGAAAATTGTCTTATATAACTCTAAAATTTAGTTCCTAAAAAAAATAATAAAAGAAAAATGAAACTTCACTCAGTAATCATTCGCCTTTAAAAAATTTAGATATAAAGAAACTCTTAACTTCCAGTAAGTAATTTTCTTTAGGAAATTCTGATTTTAAATACCAAATTATTCATAAAGAATCTCAAAATGGAAAATAATTTTAAAAATTTGGATCATTTATTATATGAAAAAAAATTAAGGGTTGAGAAATTTTATGGGTTTACATTAAAGTATATATTAGTTCATAATATGTATACCCTCTCCCCCACACTTAAAACTCAACTTTGACCCCAAAGTTGAATTATTAGGTATAAGAAAAAAAATTACTATTAAAAATAAAAACAATTTATTCATCGGTTTGATGACATGTTCAAGGGTTACATTTTAGTTCATACAGTGTGATTATTATAACAAAAATTTATATTACAACGTGTTCACAAGAATTTTCATTAATCTAGTTAATAGTGTGTAAGCAATTTCAGAATTTCGATTCAAACAGATGTATAATAGACCCAAAAATGCATGATAAACATCAAGAAAAGACAAAAAAATCCATGAGTATTAAATTCAAAACAAACAATATCTTGATCCCCCCCACTTAATTTCAATAAGTGAGTGAATATAATACATTGAAAAAGGCATTGAAAGAAAATCACCAAATAATAACATACAGAAAAATATTCTAGCAACAAAAAGATCATCAATGAATCACTGTCATTGCCGCACTAGTGATTCACCCTTATTGATGAGTCAAGGACTCACTGTTGTAAAGTTGAATTGTGAATTAACGATGAATTTTTTTTAGTAATAGAGGATAAGAAACTACCCTATTAAATTTTATCTAAATATTCTCAATAAGAAACTCCAAGTGATTTAATAAGAAAGAGATTTTCGATTCTCAATTGACACTAACAACAACATCCTTCTTAAAATGATAATAAGAACTAGTAAAACAAAGAATATGTATCCAACATAAAAAAATAAGATAAATACAACAATAAAGAATCAAATTATTCAAAACAGATCAAGAACAAAAATAAAAAAATAAACCATGGGTTGATTCCCATGAAGCATTGAATTCTAATTCTTCAACAATACTTTATTAAAAATAATTTTTCAAGGACATAGATAGAACCCAAACCCTTTGTCTTTCGTTAAAAATATATTTTGACTCTTTTACCCTTCACTAGAATCGGCTTTTCTTCCTCTCCTACAATGTCAATAACTCCATAATTTAAGACTCTGACAACTGTGAATGGTTCAGACCATGTATATTTCAGTTTACTATGAAAGAACATAAATCTGAAATTAAAGACACGGGACATCTTCCCAGGTTTAAATTATCTATTTAGAATAAAATAATCATGAACAAATTTGTACCTCTATTTTTATATCCTATAGTTATCACAAGACTCTCTTTTGATCTCATTTAACTCACTAAGTCCAAGTAGTCTCTTATCTCCAATACTCTAAAAATAAAACATTAAAGCTTTAACTTCCCAATATGACTTGTGTTGTAACTCCATAAGAAAATGACAACATTTCTCAAATAATATCCTATATGGATACATACCCATTGGGGTTTTGAAAGCTATTATATTGGCCCACAAATCCACATCTAACTTCAAAGACCAGTCTTTCCTAGAGTTTAGGAAAATTTTCTCTAGAATATATTTTAGCTCTCTATTTGATATTTCTACCAATCCACTAGACTATGGATGGTAGATGGTACCTACCCTATGGGTTCATCCACATTTCCACATTAAATCATTAAATTTTTAGTTTTTAAAATGGGTTTCTTTATCAGTTATGAAATCTATTTTCACCCCAAACATTGAAAAGGTGTTTATTTTTAGAAATTTAATGACATTGTTAGCTTGATTATTAGGTAGTACTACTACCTCATCCAAATTATTCACATAATCAATAGCAACTAAAATAGACTCATTCCCATGAGATGATATAAATTTTACAATAAAATCTAGTTCCAAAACATCAAAAAAATTTACTTCTAAAATATATTTCTATTGTAATTCATTATACCTCTCAACATTTCCTAGCTTTGGGATTCTATCACAACCCACTACATTAACACCTATAATATTTGAATATATTGGGAAAATAAATTCAAACATGAAAGACCTTTTGGTCTATCCTTTCTCCATCATGTTGTCCTTCCCAATGTGAGAAGTGGAAACTATCTAGTATTGGAATCATTTCCCCATCTGGAACATATCATCTTATGATCTCATTAGAACATCTCCTAAAAAATGGTCATCCCAAATATAATACTTAAGATATGAAATCAATTTCATCCAATTGTTATTAGAAAAGTACTTAAGAATGTGACTTACTACCAGAAAATTTTCAATGTATGAAAACCAAGAACACTTACAAATGGATACAGTGAGAATCTTATCACCATGAAAAGAATAGTTTATCTCCCTAGGATCATCATAATTTGTGTAAGTAATTATATAAATATGATCAGAAACTAAGTTCTCGATTCCCTTCTTATCTCTCATTTTCAATTATAACTCTTGAAATAATAGAATCCTCCTAATAAACCTTGATTTTTCCTCCTTCATAGATAGAATATACTTTATAGAAGAATGATCAGTGAAAATTATAACATTAAACATAAAATGTATTACCTGAATTTCTCTACAGAAAACACAACAGCTAACAACTCTTTTTCAGTAGTGGTATAGTTTATTTTTTCCTCATCTAGAAACCTTACAGCCTAATATACTGCATGAAACTTCTTATCTCTCCTATTTCCTAAGATAGATCCAACATCCAAGCCACTATAATCACACATTAGTTCAAATGGGAGTTTCCAATTAGGTGTCGTTATGATATGTGATGAAGTAATTTTTCCTTTAGTTGATTGAAATATTTACGACAGTTTTGATCAAACATGAAGGGTTCATCCTTAGATAGTAAATAACACATGAGATTTTTTATTTTTTAGATTCCTTTGATAACCCTTCGGTAAAAACTTTCATTCCCTAATAAACTCTTAACACCCTTAACACATTTAGGAGGTGAAATTTTTTGAATTACTTTTATCTCAGATGTTTCAAACTCTAAACCTATATTGGAATCCTTATATCCAAAAATAATTTCTTCATTGACCATAAACTGGAACTTTTTCCAGTTAAGGACTAAATTGATCTGTAAATAAATTTCTAACACTGATTAAAAATTTCTTAAACAGGTCTCAAATGTGCTACCAATAAAAGAAAAATCATCCAGGAAAACCCCTATGATCCTCTTAATCATGTAAAAAATGTATCTATCATACACTTTCGAATGGATTCTATAGTACCACAAAAACCAAAGGGAATTCACTGATAGGAAAATGTCCTAAAGGGGCATGTGAATGTTGCTTTATCCTGATCCTCTAGAGCTACTAGAATCTTGTTGAAACTAGAATACCCAACGAGAAAATAGAATAATTTCTTCTAGAAATCCTATCAAGATTTTGTTCGAGGAAAGGAATTATAAAATGGTCATTCCTGGGGGAAAACATAAGTTTCATATAATCTATACAGAATATTCATTTTGTTACTTTGGTCACTTGAATTTCTTAATTTTTTTCATTAGTGACAACAGTGAAGCCTCTTTTTTTTGGGAAACTGATACCAAACTGACCCAAGAACTATCAGAGATGGGATAAATAATCCTAGTTCCCAAAATATTAATAATATAATATCTAAAAACCTCTTTCATGATGGGACTTAGTCTTCTTTGATGATCATCTATGTGTTTTTTTGGTTCTATATGGATTTTATCCATGTAGAAAGAAGGGTTAGTCCCTTTAATATCATATATGGACCAACCTATTGCATATTTGAATTTTTTAAAGACATCCAACAATTTTCCATCTTTATTTTAGTTTAGTTCAACAGAAATAATCATAGGTAGTGTAGAATTGTCACAAAAAAATTATTATTTTAGGTGTGATGAGATAATTCATAACACTAGAGTGGGTGCTTTTTTACTTGATAGAATACTCTTGGGAATGAGAGGTCTATTTTATTCAACACATATCTTATAAAAAAGTTTTAAAAGTGGAAATATTTTCAATATGATGACCAGATTGTAAATTCTATTGATTGTTGTCCAAGTTGGGAAGCTCACTTTCAAAGCATTTTAGATCAAAATTATTGAAATTTAATAATGTAGAAGAATCAATTTGCTCAATTGGATCTCCCTCAATTGAATAGATTTTTTGAGAATGGTTATTAATAGCATAATCAACCTCAAGATCACTCGAGAAGAATTTATGTTCAGAAAAAAGATGGAACATCTCTAACAGCTACAGAAATTGGAATATGTTCAGTTATGAGATTTTTCATATATTATCAATTTGAGTATATTCATCAAAATTTTAAAGGTCTTTTTTAGTTTCCAAGTTTAATTCTTCAAAAGATGATTTATTTTCAAAATATTTTAGATTATCTACAGAATTTCTAGCTTCTAAAGACTCTACCTTAGACTAAATTTCAGAAAATGTTTGTCCCTTGGCATTTTTAAAGACATGTAATTCTTTATGTTTCTCCCCAATTTTAAAAATTACTTGACCCTTTGAAATATCTATGAATTATCCACCAGTTTCCAAGAAGGATAGACATATAATAATGGGAACGTCTTCATCACACTCTGTCAAGCACTAGGAAGTTAGCTGGAAGAAACAATTTTCCAACTCTAACTAAAAGGTCATCTATCCTCCATACGTGATGAGTGAATTAGTGGTCATAAAACTATAGGATGAATGTGGTGGGTTGAAGATCACTCAATCTCGACTAATATTGAGTATGTTAAAAGGTTTACATTATCACCTAAGTCACATAATCAGTTGAGTTGACTAGAATTCTATATAGTGAAAGGTATGACAAAACTACATCGGCCTTTTAGTTTGGAGGTGTTTTCTTTTGGAGTACATCACTAAACTCTTCATTAAGGTTTTATGTGGAAAATTTGTCAAGTGTTTTTTTTTGAATTTTTTAAAAGATATTTCATGTAATATGTAATTTTAATTAAGGATTGGATAAAAGAAATATTCACTTGGAGCTTGATGAAAAACCCAAAGAACTGAAGAGGTGAATCCTTGTCTTGCCTTTTGGATTTTATTTTTTGGGAAGGGATGGGTGGGGAAAATATTTTAAGAACATTAGGAATATCCCCTAATTATTCTGAAGTTGTCCCCCTTATTTTAGTTTTCTTATTTTAAACAAAATTTTTAGAGTGAATTCCAGGTGACACATTCATATTATCTTCATATTCATCACTTTTCTATTGATTTCTAGACTATGTGTGAAAAAACAATTTTGTTTCTATATTTAATGAATTTTTTTAGTTTGGGAATTTATAAAGTCTTTTTTCATGTATAGTTTGAGTGTTAATCCTTCTTCTAGTGAAAAAACCCATGGAATTCTCCCTAGGGTTGATTATAGTTGTGTTTGGCAGTCTACCTTTTTCGAAAGAAGTAAATTCTATAGATATTTGACCCAATTGAGTTTCCATAATTTTCATTGTTTCAATATATTGAATTTTAACAGATTCATATTGGGATTATTGTTTATTGAATTCAGTCATGAAATTTTAATCTGGAGAGTCTACTATATTCAATATTTGATCTAGTTTAGAAAATATTTGACACTCAAAAATTTTATATGAATCAAAAGACTCAAACATCTATTGATTTTTTAATTTTTTCCTTGGTTGGTATTGGTAACCTAGGGTAGTGGTTTTCTTTATCATGCCTTATTATTTCCATGAGAATTTTTGATGGATCTTATAGCCTTTCCTGTAGTTATTTGAATAGGGGTCATCTTTTTCAGGAATTCTACGACCATAGTTAACGAAGTTTGAATTTTCATGTTGGGTTGGAATGTTAAAGTTCAGAAGGAAAAAATTCAGTGTGACCAAACATCCAACAATGAGAGCATTGTTCCCAAAATGATTTGTTTGGATTTTAAAAGCCCACTTTATTAATAGTTTGTTTCTAATTTTGGTTCAATAATATTTGGATTTGGATTTTTATTTTAGGTAGTTGAGAGTGACTATCTACTCCAGAACAATTGTAATTTCAACTTCTATTAACTATTTTTCTTCATGAATTTTTTGTTGAGAATTCAATACAAGGTTGTTATAAATTTGTTTTAACTCTTCATCAGTTCTATCATTGTAATTACCCCCAAGAAATTTGGTCAACCAGATTTTGACCAAATGAAGAAATTTCCATATAGAAGGTGTCTATGAGAACATTGGATGAGATTTTATGGAGGTACAATACCTAATAAGATCCCTAAACCTATCACAAGACTCGTGGAAGGCTTCACCATCCTCTTGGAATAAATGTTTTATTTTAGTTCTCAATTCACCCTTATGTCCTTCAGGATAAAATATCATTATAAAGTAACTGTAAACATTATCCCAATTCTCAAGAATGTTCTCACATAGACTCAATAATTGATTCCTCGCATTACCTTTAAGGAAAAAGGGAAATACCCTCATTCTTAGCTCATTTTATATGAGTCAACGAAGTGGTTTTTATTGCACAGTGTTGTATAAATGTCTAATGAAGATAGTGTTGTATAAATGTCTAAAGAAGGATAAAGATTCCTCATTAGATATTCTATTTAATGAAGGCATCAATGAAAGATGATATTGTTTTAATTAATAATTCTGAGATCTAGGATACAGTCTAATGGATGATGGGTTTCAGGAATCTTGAGGGAGTTAGAACCCCCCCCCCATCCTAGGCCTCTAATTTTCATCAAATAGTTCAGGGTGGATGTTTTGTTGATTATTAGATATAGGAACACTCTCAATAAAAATTTTCATTTCAATTTTATTTTTCTTTTTAAAATATCTTAAGTGTTTTTTAGTTTCTGGATTAAGGGGTTCAAATGTAACAGTAAAATATCTCGTTCTCATAGTGTGGAAAGTAAAAACATAAGAAATTAATCACTAAATAGTTAATAGGTACTAAAAGAAGTAATATTAGAAAATTTAAATAATCAAGAAGTGAAAGTAAATTGGAATAAACAAAAAAATTAACTATATAGAAACAATCATCACTGATAAGAACTTTTTTTTTCACTTTTCAATTTTCATTTTTTTTTATTTTTTTATGATTTTTTTTCTTTAATTTTTTTAAATTTTGCTCACTCAAATAACTACATGTAAACAGCACCAAAAACATGGCATGATCATCATTAAACTGTGCAATAGTTTAATTATTTATATCCCTTACTTACCACTATATAGTGATAAGTAGGGTCGAACCCACAGGAAAGGTAGACTGACCAAATTTCAAAAACTAAAACCACTATAAATAGTGTGTTAAGAGATTGTTTCTCTTTTTAATTTTAATGAAATTATATTTTAATAAAAGAAAAATTAATGTGACATAATTTTTTTAAAGAACTAATTAGTGAAACTAGAGCTATGGTGAAGTAGTAGAATAACAGTGAACAAGAAGAATGAACAGAGAAGGAGTAAAAAAATTCAAAGAACATACTCAAGGAATTATAACTATACTAGTCTAAAAAATATTCTTCAAAAAAATTATATTATAATACACTATAGAAAAATATTAATTAATCTATCTCTCTATGAGATGAATCATTCGGGAATATAAATTCTTGGAGTTCACCAATACCAGACTCATCAAACTATAATGGAAATTGAAAAGGATCAATTGAATATAACGTTCTATAATATTCCAAAGTTTTAATTTTAAGATTTAAAGAAATGAATTCAAGATAAATTTGACCAATTGATCTTGATGTTTTGAATTTTTAAGCAAGAGTCATGAAACAAATTTAATAAATTCAAAACTGGTCTCACCAATCAATTTTGAATTTATTATAAAAATTGATGTGGAGAAGTAATGTTAACCAAAAGAATTTTAGTTCCCACAATATAATAAGTTTATACATTGATAATTAATAATTCAAGAAAATTTTAATTGAAAATACAAACGTATCATAAATAGAAAAATCTAGAGAAAAAAGATCTTCCCTTTGAACTATAGTGTTGTCACTCATTCTCTCTAGTCTTTCTCCAATGTATCATGCTCAAACACTCATGGTCTCTAGATTCATGATGAATGAATAAGAAGTTATTAATGAATCATCTTTTTCTATTGTGTGTTATCCCCTTTAATCCTCTATTATCTCTTCCTTTATCACCAAAAGACTCTTACCAACTTAATTCATTCTACACCGAATCAATGATAATCTGTCTTTATCTTCTGACATGCTTGTCAGGTTAGCAAAACCCTTTTAAATAACTTCTTCAGGTGGTTGTTTTGAATTTGGATGTGATTCCAGATTGAACATGCATCTACATAATAAAAATAAAAAATATATTTACATGACATGATGCTTATAATATTACTTTAATAAATATTTAATTACTTATTTAATTATTGTCATTAAATTTTATTATATTAAAGAAACTATAAGGTTATTACGTTATTTAATATATATAAAAATTTTTATTTGAAAATAATATTAATTTATAATTAATTATTTTAATAAAAAATATTTTTATTTTTATTATTAGGTTTTATTGATACTTTAATTAATTATTATTATTAAATTATTTATTTATTTAATATTAATATTTTCATATCTTCTTAAAGGATAATTATTATTTTTATATATTTTGAAGTTTATCAATTGTTATTTTAATATGTTAATTAATTTTATTAAATAATAGTATTGATTAACTTATTTATTATGTTAATTTATTTTTTTTATTACATTTAAATTAAATCATTAAAGATTATTTATTTTATATTGATTAATTTTTATATATTATTTTATTTAATTTTTTTAATTATTATTATTGTGTATTTTGGTTATTTTATTTATTAATATGTTTTATTTGATTATTATTTTATATTTTCAAATAATTTATTTATTTATTTTCATTTTTCCTTCTTCTGTTTAACCCTTCTGTGAGTGGGGTTCTCCAAAATCCTCTATGGAAAGCATAGTGGCTTCCTCCTCCTAAAACCACGGTAGTAACTTGGCACATCTCACATCTGCAGCTCCTCTACAATGGAAGCCTTAAACTATTGTTCTTCATATACTGGTCAGTGACTGGGTCTGTGGTAGCCTCATTAGTCTACATCCCCTAGTTCAGTGAGTGACTATTTAGGCTCAAGTGGTTCAATGGTGTCATATTTGGAGGTGAAGGTGGAGGCTCATGGCCCTATTCCAATGGCGGTAGGTTCTTCGATTTCTATATCTATTGTTGATTTTTTCTATTTGGATAGATATACAACAACATCAGGGAATGCATAGCATTGGAAACTTGGGTATGGATGTGTGTTATAGAAGGAGGCTTGGTGGTGTGTTATGGTATGTCGATGGCGGTATATACTCCTTGCGATGATTCATTTTTCTTGGGGATGGTGTTATCTCATTTTCAATCTACTGGTGGTGTTTGATTCATGGTGGTGTGACAAAGGCATTTTAAATTTTGTGTTTATATGTAATTTGTGTTTGGTAGTGACTCTGTTTTTGTGTTTTTAGTGACTAAAAATTAAACTGCAAAAAAAAATAAAAAAAATTAACAAAATAATAATAAAATAAAAATAGATATTACGTTTAATTTCTAAAACTAAGACAATTTAAATTATAAAAATAATGAAGATAAATTTTTAAATCTATTAATAAGATATTCAAAAATATTAAAAATATAAATAAATTACTTAAAAGTTAATAAAATAATAAATACTTAAATGAATAAAAATAGATAAATTGTTTTATTATAAAAAACTAATAAACATAAAATTATTATTTGAAGTAGAGTTAAAATATACAAAGTAAGTAGATAAAGAAACTAAAATAAAAAAAAAGAGGAACTAAATTAATTATTTTAAAGGATTAAAATTACAAAGTTATTTATAAGAATGATTGATTGATAAATTTAACTACAAATTATTAAAGTTCAATTATTTAAAAAAGTTAAAAATTAATTAATTAAATCATTATAAACATAAATAAAAAATGTGGAAGAACATGTGATTTAATGGCCACATCATACATTGTCTCCTGTTTGATTCAGTTGAGGGTGGAACTAAATGATGGTGTCTTGTGTATGATTGATTTATATAAAATTAACCAATATAAAGAAAAAAATGGGTCCAACCACCAATAAAAATTGTATGTTTTGTTCTGTGAATCAAAATAGTGGTGACCAGACCATTGTATATATGTGTTTTCAATTTCGAGAAGTCTCTAAAACATTGATAAGGCTTGTAACCAATATGTGAAACTATTTGGATATTCTCTAAGATTCAAAATGGGGAGTTCTATATTATGACACAAGTCATGGTTTGATAATATAATTCATTTCTTAAATAATTATTTTACCATACATCATGACAAAAAGACTTTTAAAAATTTATTTTAAATCATTTTATATTAGTTGAACTAACATATCATACAACACACCATATAAAATTTTAGCAGGTCATGGTTAGTAAAGAGTTCAAGTATTTGAGTATATTTGAGGAAATGGATCATTTTATGACTCAAGGGATATTCATACTTGATATTTAATGTATCTTAATACATCAATGGTGATTAAGTTGTATTAAATAATACAAAGACTCAAAAGAAAGTGGGGGGAGATTATGGGTATTTGAAGGAAGTTGTGAATTTAAATTCTAATATGAAATTTAAATTTGAATGATTCTCATGAATTTTTCTTGTGTAAGGATATGTGTATGTGATTATATAATTTTTTATTATAGAATATTTAAATTAATATAGAAAATATTATCGGTAGATTATATTTCTTTATAATGTATAAATAGAAGACAAAGAGGAGGAAGAGGATAGAGAAGAAGAATGAGCACAAAAAACTTGATGGAAGTCTAAATTTGTTGAGGACTTTCTTTTTATTGAAAAAATTATTTTATAGAATTTTTTGTGTGGGATAAATTTATATAATTTAGGAGACACATTTTGTATCATTTTTTCAAGGACAATTCTAGATCATTTCTAATCCACATGGTGTTTCTAATAGAATGTGTGATCATGAGTTTTAGTGGATCATGCAAAGGAATAACTACTCATTTTGAGTATTTAACTCTATAAATATATATTGAGAAAGTTTTATTTATGCCTTGGATTGTTTTAAGATTGTATATAGTGATATCTTTGTGCACTTGAAAAGGTTTGGAAGGGTATTTTTATGGGAAAAACATAAAAATTAGTGGATTCACTGATTCATGCCCAGTGAATTCTCACTTTTTTTAGGAAACATTTATTTTATATATATTACACAAGATAGAATCCCAATGGGATTAATACTAGTTTCATATTACTATAATTTATGCATAATATTTATGCTTACTAGAAATATGGTCAGTGGTATGATACTGAACTCAGTGTGATGAAAATAGCAGTTTACCACTTTTGAACTAACAGGTCCATCAGCAGATCATTATACCAGTGGAATTAAAGGTAGGACTTGACTATTGGTTGAATCTCTAAAAGGGTTTCCCTCAAATAAATTCACTAAAATTGTTTTGTGATTCAATAATTCTCGGTCAATGGTGTTATTCGAAATCAATTATAATACTTCATGTTGAGGTTCTATGTAAATGTTGGAAGGTGATGTCAAAAGTATTATTAGGTGGGTTTCCTATAAAATAAAGTGAAGACTAAATGGTAAATGGATTAATAGTGAATCATGTTCATGAATAGTGTATATTAAAATTGGATAGGGAATTAGTGTATTACTGGTCATTAATCATTCTATAATTAATTCTTACAAAATAATTTGTTAGTTTCTTGTAATTGGCGTACTTTTGATAATACAATAAAGAAACATTGGTTCCTACCATGAAGATAGGATAACGTTTTTAATTATAATTAATATCTTCTTTTATTTTACTATTTTTTTGACTAATATTTATTATTTTCTCATTACTTGATATTATGATTGTTTATTATGTCGTTATGTTTCTTCTAAGATGTGTACAAGGTCAACTTTTAGAGTGGATACGGCTCACTGACTTCTTGTCTCTAGTACACTTAGTCAATGGGAAGGTGAATGTATAAAGTTTAATATTTTCTATTATGATGATCTTATCCCTAAACTTATAGTGGATTGGATTGCTGAATTTATAATGGTTTTTTCAGTAGCTTATTTGATCTAGGTTTCATAAGTTCCAAACAAGTCGTATTAGGGGGAACCTATTCTTTGGTCAATCATCACACTGGTAGAAGCTTAGGTATGGAATTATATTAGGTAATATCTGTTTTTATTAATTAAATCAACTGGATTTTGGATTTTCCAGGATGTACATTGAATATTATCTCATCAAGAAGTATTTGGAAGTACCATTGAAATGTGTTAATTGAGAAACAATAGATAATTTGGGATGATGAAATATGGACCTAAAGGATATGGAATTGATAATAATGTCCCTATAAAGGAAATTTTCATTTAACATTTAGGAGAAGAAAATTATAGTGGATTTTGTGAAGGAATTAGAGGATACATAAAAAAATCAAATGGAACTTAACAATGCTTTTATGTTTGTATGGTTATTCATATTAAGGTTCTTAGGAAGAATTCCAGTCGTAGATCATGTGAATGAATTTACTAAGATTTATGGTAAGATTCAATCAGCGAAGGTTACTAATGATGATGATGTATGGGAATTTTTATTGCCATATTCACTTCTATATAGTTTGGATGATATGGTTAATATAGTTACTAACTCTAGTAGAAAACCCAATTTAGTGATTGTTAATATATAGAAATTATTCTCAATTAAATTTCACATGAAGGGAGAAATACTTTCACCATCTGGTAGTGTCTTCAATACTGAAAAATGGGCAAAATCACCCCATTTGAAATTTAAAAACAAATCGATGGAATAAGAGTATCATAAATGGATTTAAAGTAAAGTGATCAACATAAGTCATATTTGTCATATTATTGTAAGAAAAGGAATATCAAAAGAAATTGAAAATGTGCTAGTAGAACATCAAAACACATCAACATCTAAAATTTAATATTGCTACAACTTAAAAAATAAACTAAAGATTAATTTCATAGTGTGAATAATCATGTAAAATATTGGGTTATTGAAATTTTAGTATCTTATCCTTCAACTGGTTATAAAAAATTAATGGTTGACTATACATCAGGGAATTTTGGAAAAGTCAAGTCGGAAGATGATAAATCCTTACAATTTTTTAGGAAATGAGTTTTTAATATCTAAATGAAGAATTAAGGATACTTAAAGTTAATGGAAGTTCTCCAAATCCCTATTTAAAAAATCTATATTTGAGAAAATAAAATAATTAGGCTATAATAATATTTTTTAAATGGTGAATGGGAGGTTACATGTCGATCAATGATAGTTTCATGAGGAGTAGAGTTTATGACTCTTTTCTTGACCAAAAATTTAGACGGGGGTACATTTTCTAAAATTATAACTTGTAATGATCTTGAAGTATTGAAATATTTATTTGGTCACCTTAGTGTATGGAATATGAATGTTTTAAAGGTTAAATAAATATTTAATCTTGATGACACATAAATTTTAATGTTATATATATTTTTTCATTAAAATAAATCAATATTTTATTTCAACGTAGATAGTCAGAAGCCTATGAACTAGAATTTGGAGCTTGTAAACTTATATGTTTAGGGACCTACCCCTATTCAGTCCTAGAGTGGTTCCCTGTATGTTTTTACATTCATTAATTATACAACTAGGAAAGTTTGGTTTTACTTATTGAAAAATAAATATGATGTGTTTTAGGTGTTTATTCAATGGAAATCTTTAGTTTAAATGGAGTGTGTCCAAAAGTTGAAGTGGATTAGAACCAATAATTCAAGTGAGTAAACCATAAATAACTTTTAGACGTTCAACCAAAAGGAAGAAATAATTTATGGGAATAATTTACTTTGAATTTTATAGCTAAATTCAGTAGTTATAATAATTAATTGAAATTTCATGACGAGATGTCAAAGTTTAAGGGTACACTTGTGAATTCGTAAGGTGATCTGGGTTGATGAACTCAACACAATAACATATCTCATCAACAAAAGCCTTCCATCAGCAGTTGGGTAGGAATTTCTATTGGAGTTATGGGCTGGAAAATAATTGAAAGTTCGATATCTTATATTATTTTGTAGTTTATCATATCTACATATAAATTCTTCGGTTTAAGGAAATCATAAATCAAAATCAAAAATGTATTTGTTAATTGGTTTTAAATATAAAAAGTTTGTATATCATTTTTGGGAGGATGAATGAAAATAAATCATCAAGAGCAAGGTTTTTTTCTTTAATTATGAAATTTTATGGAAGGACCAAAACTTGGTTAAGAAAGAAGTTGAAGAAAAATAAAATGTTGAATTCCAAGTTCATTAGAGTATGAATTCTAGAAGATTGCAAATTTTGGATAACTCAAAAGTACGAACAAAAAATTTCTTGAATTATATGAGTAATACCATCATAAAAACAATAAATTTCAAGGGTAGTGGAAGTTTGAGTGATAGAACCAGAAGTATGAGCTCTGACAGTCATAGTATAATAAGTTTTGGTATAATTATAAAGAGTAGATTTTAGCATTATACTTCAACAAACTCAGTTGAGAAGATGAAATAGAATCATAAATCTAGTTTAGGGAGATGGGTTTGATATAAACTTTTTACTGTTAATATATGTTATATAACCTTCAAATTTAGAGGAAGTAGTGTTGATCAGTGACACACAATAGTGGGAGTCGGATATGAATGAAATAATTACTTCATTGTAGTTAAAAAAACATGACATATAGTTGAACTTTTTTATGGTAAAAGAAACTTAAAAATAGTTGGGTTTACCAGATTTAGGAAGAATCTAATGTAAATAAGTTTTACAAAGAATGTAGTATTGAAAAACATTTTTCAATAGTAGGAATCCATTTTATTTTCAGAAATATTTTCATTGATTGTTAAAAATTAAAATATTACTACGGTGCTAAGTATGGTTGAATTGGAAAATATGATTCAAAAATAGATGGATTTCATAGTATATTACTTTCATAGTGAGTTGGATATTTAAATTATTATACTCACCCATCACACAATCATAACTCATTTATATTTGTTCTATAAGATCATGAAAACATGTCACATTTTTTCATAACTTGACCCATAGAAAAGAGAATGGGTTTCATAAAAATCACATCATATTCATAATAAAACATTAAAAGAAAGAATACTGATGATATCATTGGATCATATCACCAGTTATAAATACCCAAAACCCATAGGCCCAGATCCTGTGCTGAAATCCCTAACATTGCATTTCTGGAAATGATGTTGATATTTTTTTTAAAAAAATTCTTCCAAACCATGAAACGTCAAAATGAAAACATGCATCACTTACAAACTCAGAGTACTTTTAGGTTTTTAGTTTTATAAAATTAGGAAAACTTATATATAAAAATTATGTATGTTTTCAAATGAACAGTTATCCCATTGAACCTATCTTTTCTTATTTCGAATATTATCATCAACATCATCATTATAAAATCCTTTATAGACATAAATCGTTCAACCACATTCATTATAACCTAGGGGAAAGAAAACTTTTGAAGTGTGAGGTGAAATGATCAGTAAGGGTAAACACAAGCATTAATAATATATTTTCATAGATGATCATAAGAGTGCTTAAGGGTATGATGAAATAATCAAAGTGCATAAGCGAATCACAAAAGAACTCATAACCACCAACACCTAGATCATAAAATGTGAAAACTTGGAAAAGTAAAGAGTCATCAAAATCAATAATCTGAGCTATTTGATATCAATACAAATCATTAGAATCATTATAAACCCATAGAAAGCATAAACAAAACATACATGTAACTTGGGAAATAATTTTCACTTCAGTATTATAATAAATCTTACAATTGGAATAATCATATGGTTTACTTCCATACCCAATGAATTGGATGGCTATCATAGACCCTCCAAGACTTGTTTTATCACAAAACCATTCATCATTGGTTTATAACGTAACCTCCCATCAAATTTCTATGTACCATTACAAAATGATACCACATAAAATCTTTCATTTCATCATAAACACATAAGAACAACCATTATCCCCTTTATAAATTTATTAACCCATGGAAAATAAGAGGCTTATAGTAAAATATATTTAAAATATTATTATACTATGTAGAATAATGGGTCACTAAAAAAATCTATTTAGATCATGGTTAACCATTATAAAATAAACGGGTTTCATAACAATCTATTTGGAACATTGTTAACATGTAAAAATAAAAGGGTTCCATAATAATCACTTTGAAATAATTGCAATCCATATAGAAAATAATAAGGATATAATCAATAAAAAATATCCTCAATGGATGATAAGTAATTATAATGGTTTTTTATGAATTTAAATACTATTAAAATATCATCAAAAATATTTCTTTGTAAAATATAATTTTCATCTTAAAAAACACTTTTTATGTCAAAATACATTTTGAAAATACTTTTCTTTTAAAAAAAATTTTAAAACAATTTATTTAGAAATACCCTCATAAGATTTCAAATTAATATTCAATAAAATTAATATATTAAGTCCATACATGTCATACAAGATAAAAACAACATTCCTTTTGCACTATAAAAATTATAGAAAGTTCCTTTTCCAGACAACAATAAGAAGGTTCCTTTCACATTTTCGGTAAAAAGCCAAATATGAATTATTTTTAAAACAAGATAATATTCCTTTGAATTTTTTTAAATCAAATTACGTTAATAAATAATTTTTAATATGTTAAAAAAAATTCTTCAAAAAATATTTTGAAAAAATAGTTTTAGAAGAAAATAGATTTCCGGCTAAAGAGAGAAAAGACTTCAGATTTTCTTAAAAATATTTTCTCAAGTGATTAGAGTACCAAAGTGTGGAAAAAAGGAAATGTTATTCAAAAAAGTAATGAATAACAATAGGATAATATATTTCATGAGAATTATAATAATTAAACATCGGAGACTTAATCATACACAATCCAAATAATTGATGAGATTACAACAAAAGAATGATACCACTTTTGTAAACTTAAATCACAATACCATAAAAGAATAAAATTAAATAGATCATATAATATCATGATTATAATTATATTCATGAAATAACATGATAAATAATATTTTTATACTCATCATAATATAATATAAGTTCATAATAACACATAAGTCTCAAAGAAGGTAAATTTGGATAAAAATCGGTTACTTCTTTGGAAATTTTTAAACTATAAACCCCATAAGATAGAGATCATAAAATGGATATTTAAATAAATATAAATTTAATTATAAGAATAATAATATAAATTCATAGGAATTATATACACCACAAAAGTATAAGTGGTGAATATAGCTTGTATCTCACATAAATAAATATGAGATAAGAAAAACCCTTACTTTTTGAGTAACTATTGAATCAAAAGATCCATTAAATAAAAACATCAATTGAAAATTTTAATATAATTAAATAAATTAAACTCATGATATAACATTTAATATGGTATTTTATTAACCTCACAAAATAAACTATTTGTGAATATGTCATAAGTCTCAAAAAAATAAAAGTGAGACTAGAAATACCTTTACACTAAGTCTGATTCATTATGCTTATCGTTTATCTTACAGAATAATAAACATTTGTAAATTATTTAAAATCTTGATTACTATTTTAAATGTTATTATTAATTTTATTTTACTTATTAACATATTATATATCAATACATAATGGATTAATTTTACATCAGTTGTTGTGACCTCATTCTGCTTATGTGTCAAAGTTGACTTTGGAAGGTTGACTATTGTCAAAGAGATCATTATATAATTATCTAAATAATAAAAAATAATGAAATAATAATCATATTTATACATAAATTATTATTTTAAAACCAATCATGGAATATGGTTATGAAAAAAATGAACTGATGTTATGATCATGGAGACGGTAGGTCGTATGTACGCTTGAGTAACGTTCCCATTCTTCAATGATCATCATAGAATAAAGTAAAGTAACATTTATTTCTAAGTAATGATAATTATATAATAAATAAAATAATATTTAATTATATATTATTATATATATCCTTATTTTGATGTGGTGATGAGGAAAATAATAATCACATTGCTTTGAGGAGGCGGTAGTGCACACGTCCACGAATGACGTTATCACTTTTTCAGTGTGTGTAATAGAAATAATAAAATGATATATTATAATTATAGAAATATAAAAATGAAATGAATATTACAGTTATTTTATTTATATCATATATATTAATTATATTTACAATTATTACCTTCCATGTAACACATTAGTGAAAATGCTTCACATCACTTCATGGGGTAGTAGTCTACCGTACACATTAGTAACGTTATCGTATCCCCTATGGTATGAAATGTAAATATGGGGTATATTATATAATAAATATATAGATCTAAATATGTTATAAACATATTAAATATCATATATAAATATAATTTCCTTCATTATTCCTAACTATCATAGGTGGTAATGGAAAAATGAACGACATCGTTTCGTGAGGCGGTAGTCTTCCATATTCACAAATGATTATTTCTTAACTCATTTGTTGGAAGTGTTTGTGGATGTAGGTAATACCATTACCTTTACTAAATATAATTATATATTGGATACTAAGGTTATTATATAATTATTTTATAAGAATAATTTAATGGGTTTGAAAACAAATAAAATAAGGTTTCACTGATAAATGTTACCTCTTCTTCGGGTAAGTCCATTTAATTTATACCAAAAGACATCATTGGTTTTCATTATTTCCAAAAAAATATTCTATTATTATTGGATGCAATTTTGGAGTTTATTTTTTTCAGGGTTTGGATGAGCTGAAATTCTGGATAAGTGTTTAAAATGGAGATATTGTATTCCCTGTTATAATTAAGGAGTGGAATTCTAGTAAATACCAAAAAGCTACCACTATTGAGAGGTCTCCCTTACATAACATGCCTCCTATAATGAACCCTTTTAGATAAAATGAAGTATATAGTTTAAATATGTCCATAAAATGGGTTTTTGAAAAGTTTATAGTTCATTTAGCCACATAATATTAAATTTTAACCACTAAGTATACTCATTTTTACATTAATCACGGTAATTAATTTCAATTGATTTTACTATTTTTTGGTAAAGAAATGTGTTTAACATACTATAAATTATAAATAATTTTTATTCCAAATATGGAATCCATTTTTAAAAATTTAATTCACATAGGTGGTATAAATTAATTTAAAATTATTTCTACAGGCATGATGTAATAATGAGTTTTAAAAGAGAAACATTTTAAAAGTTTGAAATGTTTCTATATCCAATTTCAATGGGAATATTATTTAAATGAAGTTATTTGGATTAATGTATTTATATTTTAACTATTTTGAATTTCATATCAATTCAAAATTTAATTTAACATTATAATTTATATAGATGAAAATACATTTTTCAATTAAAATTTAGTATTTTCACATTTTATCAAAAATGAGACTTCTCTAAAAAATAAAAAATAAATACTAATATAATTTGGAAATTTATATTTCAAATAATATGTTTTTTTCAAATAAAATTTATAAAAGCGTCAAAATTTAGTTCTCAAATAATTATCCCACTAAAAGGCATAAAAACTACCTTATAGAAAAATACATATTTTTATGGTGAAAATTTGATTTGTTCATATTTTATGCCTATAAAAATTATTGGAGTAATTTTAAAAAATATTTAATGTATAACATATAAATTTCATTAAGATCACTCAGTAATAGTTATTTATTTAATTAGTTGATATAAAATTCCTCTCTAAGTATACAAATTGTTTTCATTAAAACACATCTTTTATATTCAATTGGTTTCTATTTTCATTTATAATTAATTGGAACCAAATAATTAATTATAAAAACATGTTTAAAACATATTTTTATAATTTAGTTAATATTATTTATTCTATCCATTATAATATATAGGTGATTATTATCATAATGTAAATAGTATATTTTATCTGGTAATACTCTTCATTGCATGTAACACAAGTTATCGAAGAAACCTGATGTTATGTGAAATTAAAGATAAACTTGTTGTTGTCTATAATGAAAGATAAACTATTAATTGTGTGAAATAAAAGCTATCAAAGAATTTAAATTAATTTTAAAGAATATATTTCATAAAATATCAGGATGTTACATCATACCCCTATTAAAATTAATTTCACCCTCGAAATTCATTTGGGTTATCGAAGGATTAACATTTTTGAAATTATTTTATTAAAACTCACATAATTAAAATTAAATAAATAAATAAGCCCTTTAAAAGTTAAATTGGTAAAAATAAAGGTCACTTGATGTTACTCATAACTAGGATTCTATATGGGGAGAACATTGGTGGGAAATAAAAAAGTTGGATTCGAAGAGAAAACTAACTCGTATGGACTAATAGAGTGTGATAGAGAACGTGGTCAATATGAATCCAATGAAAAAACACCAAAATCAAAATAGGTTTGCAAGTGGTCATTTATATCATCAGAAATGATGGTAATCGGATGACATATGATTTCAAGATCGTTTTTCCAAATCTTGAGGGATTCTATCACCATCTTGACTGAGAACATAATGAAATATACTTAATATAAAATAAATATTTAACCCTTTAACCAATTTCTACCCCAATCACATATTTTTCTCCATAATATGAGTATGAAAGATGAATTATTCATTCTTGGATCAGTAAAATAAACTTTTAATGGCAACATAACCATAAACCGTATAAAAAAGTTATTCCTCCTATATTTAAACATTTAAAAAAATGGTTTGCATATAGTAAGATAATTCCAAAAATTAATAAACCTTAATATGATAAAATAATATTAAAAATTAAACAGTAATACCCATAGTTAAAACTAAATTATTCCATAGCCCAATATCCAAAATAACCGTTAAAAAGTTTATTTTTACCTCAAAGGTTATCTTGTACCTTCCATGTTTCAAGCCCCAAAAGGTGGCGATCTTCTTTTGAAATAAAATTAATCACTTAGTCACCCAATAACTTTTCAATCCTATTGTTATCTATATGATAATACTTGTGTTTTCATAATTACCTCAAAATCCAAATCCTAAAATTTATCAACACCTTAAAACATATTTCTAAATAACAAAAATAAATAATTTTTAATAAACTATTGTTTTGAATACACTTCAACACAATATAATTTCTCCAAAAATTTCACTAATAACCTAAAAAAAATACCACTTGAAACATTTGTTTAAAGTGTTTAGGATATTGAAATTATAATCACCCTTAATCTTATAATCCTATTATGGTGTCCATAACTCTTAAGATAACCTATCATGAAAACATACTAATCTCAAAAGTTATCTAAACAAACATTTGATACAAATAAATAATTTCCCAGAACCCACACTACTAGATCCTATGTTGAAATCTATAACATTACATTTCAAGATATGATTTTGATATTTGTGACCCAGATTTTTTCATCGAAAACATACAAAATCGAAATGAAATATCGGATCAACTACAACCTCATGGACCAATTACGTTTTGAGTTTTACTGAATTAGGAAAACTCCTATGTAAACATTACTCAAGTCATCAAATAAACATTTTCCCATTTAAACCATATTTTATTATTTCACATTAGGTTATTAACATTATACTTATGAAATACTATATAGAAATATATCATTAAAATTCATTATTTATAACCTAAACTAATGGAAACATGTGAAGGGTGATATAAAAATATTAGTATGGGTAAACATAAGCGTTAAATAATCAATTCCATCAATGGGAATATGTTTTCATAATGGTATAATGAAATAATCCATGCTCATGAGTGGATCATAAATAACTCATACTCATCAATAAATATATCAAAAAATATGAAAATATGGAGGAGGTAAGAGTCATCATAATCAATAATCATGAGCCATGTGATATCAATCTTGATCATGAGAATAATTATAATCCCATTTAAAGTGTAAATAAAACATTTACATAACTTGTGGAATCATTTTCACTTCACTCTTATAACCAATCTTACAAATGGAATAACTATATGGTCGAATTCCATACCCAATGCATTTGAGGGCCATCAGAGACCCACCCATCCTTAGTTTATCACAGAACCACCATTCACTGTTTTATAATTTAACCACATGTCAAATTTCCAAGTACCATTAAAAATAATCACACATAATATATTAAATTTTAACATAAACTCATAGGGACAAACATTATACATTTCAAAATATTATTAACCCCTGGAAAAGAAACAAGTTCCATAAAAATATCTTTGAAAATTTATTAACATATGGAAACAAAATAAGTTTCATAAAAATATATTTTAAACATGGTTCAACTGTAGAAATGAAACTAGTTTCTTAATAATCTCTTCAAAACATTTTTAACCTAGAAAAAATAAACGGGTTCCACAATAATCTCTTTGAATCAACTTTAATCCATCCAGAAAAGAATGAGGATGTTATAAATAAAAAATATCCCCAGTGTAGGATAAGTAAAAAAATTTTTTTGACTTTTATGAATGGAAATAACATTAAAATATCATTGAAAATATTCTTCAACAAAATTACCCTTTTCGTTTTGAAAAATATAATTTAAAATATAAAACTTTTTTAAAATAATTTTATTTGAAAAAAAAATTTTAAAAAAAATTTATTCCAAAATAACCTCTTTAAATTGAAAATTAATCTTAAAATAAATAACTATATTAAATCTATACATTCTATAGAGGATTGAAAGAACATTCTTTTTCACTGTAAAAAAAGTCATAAAGTGCCTTGTTAAGAAGATGACAGGAATGTTCCTTTACAATTTTTGTTAAAAGGACAAAGGGGAATTATTTGGAAAATGTCATAAGATTAATTTTAATTTTTTTGGTAAAAATATCATTAATAAATAATTTTGAATAGGTTAAAAACACTCTTTATAAAAATTTAGAGAATATGGTTTTTGAAGAAAACTTATTTCCAACCGAATAAAGAAATGAAGTCAGAGTTTCTTAAAAATATGATCAAATTCATAAAGTTCCAAAGAGTTTAAAAATAATACTATTACAATAAAATTTATTGAATGAATATAAAATAATAAATTTCAATATAACTAAAATATTTCAACATCAGAGACTTAATCATACACAATCATGATAATCGATGAGATTATAACAAAAGTCTCTTGCCACATTTGTAATATTGAATCATAATCCCCATCAAAGAATAAAATTAAATGAAAAATATAATATCATAATGATAATTAGATTTATAGTATAATATGTAAAAGTGTATTTATATAGAATTCATAAAATAATATAGGTGCATAACATGGTATAAGTCTTAATGAAGGCAATTTGTGACAAAAAAACTATTACGACTTTGATAACTTTTAAAATATAAACACCTTTAAAGAGAGATCATAAAATGGATATGTAAATTCACATAAATTTAATTATTATAATCATAAAAAATAGTCATGTTCATTATATACACCACCCAAAAAAAATAACTGTTAAATATGGCATGTATCTCACAAAAATAAAAGCAAGATGAGAAAAACCCTTACTACAAGTGTTACTTTTGAATCATGAGATATGTGAAAGAATAACATAAATTTGAACATTTTATATTATTAAAAATATAAATTCATTATTTAAAATTTCATAGTTCAATATATACACCACAAAAAATAAACAAGTTATGAATATGGAATCAGACTCACAAAAACAAATGAGGGTAGAAATCCCCTTACCATGAATCTGATTTGTCTTGATTATACATTATCTTCCAAAATAATAAAATTATGTTAATTATTTAAATTCTTGACAAAATTTTTCATCTTTATTATTAATTTTATTTCAACTATTAACATGTTATATAACAATACTTAATTGAATACTTCTACTTCAAATGTTTTTACCATGTTCAGCATATGTGTCAAAATCGACTTTGGAAGGTTGACAATGGTCAAAGATTTCATTATATAAACATATCAAGAATAATAATAATAATCATGAAATGGTGTTAATATATATTCAAAAATTATTATTTTAAAAACAATCTTATAATATGGTTATAATAAATTGACCAATGTTACGATCATGGAAACGGTAATCCGTATATACGCATTTGTAACATTCCAACATTTCAGGGATCATTAGAAAAATATTGCAATTAATGATTATTTGTTTATAATGATAATTATATAAAAAATAACATAATATTTAAATATATATAGTTATATATACCATTATTGTGGTGTGGTGATGAAAACAGAAGAATCACATCGCTTCTAAGAGGTGATAATTCACGTGTCCACGAAGGACGTTATCACATTTTCAGTGTGTGAAATGGAAACAATAAAATGATATATTATAATCCCAGAAATATAATTTCATCATAAATATCATAATTATATCATTTAAATCATATATAATCTTTACATTTACCATTATTACCTTCCATGTAACCTGTTAGTGAAAACGCTTCATATCACATCGTGAGGAGGTAGTCCACCGTACACACAAACAACATTATTGTATCCCATATGGTATGAAATATAATTTTTTTATTATATAATGAATAAAAATGAGTAATTATCTTATAAATGTCATAAATGTCATATATAAATAATTTTACCATCATTATTCCCAACTATGAGAGTTCATAATGGAAAAACGAATGACATCATTTTGCGAGATGGTAGTCCGTTGTACACTTGAATAATGATTTCGTAAACCATTTGATAGAAGTGTGTGTGGTTTTAGGTAGTTAAATTTGCTTAAAAACATTGTATTATATTGATTATACTTATTTTATTTTATAATTATGACATAATAATAATTAAAGGGGTTAATAAATAAATAAAATAAAAGTGCTCATTAATAAACATTACCACTTCTTTGGGAAAATACTTTTGGTTTATACCAAAATCCTTCCTTATTTTTATTTATGTCCAACCCAAGTATTATAGGATGAGGTTATGGATTTTTTTTAATTTAATTTTTAGGGGATCTATGATCCAAAAGTCTTATAGTTTTGTAGAATGGGGGAGAGTGAATTCACTTTTATAATTGAGGAGTGGAATTATTATAACACTATAAAAAAAGTGACATTTACCAGCAGAAAATTATCGAAAGATAATATGTTTGTCGGTAAAAATGATCAATTCCAACATATATTAAATTATGTTGATATTAACTAGAGGTACCAACAATTTTTTTACCAACAAATATATCTGTTTATATTAGTAGTTCAATACCAAAAAATCTTTTACTAACATTTAAATCTGTTGTCATATCATAATAATACCAAAAATTGATTTACTGATAAATGAATCTATTATTATAAATTATTATTACTAAAAAATATTTTACTATTATTAAAATCTATTGCAACAAAAAATTTAATAATTTTAAGTATTTTACCAAAAACTGAATATATTGATATATATATATATATATACATACATACTTACATATACGTATATATTACTCATTACAAACATATGATTTTGCATATATGTGTATATATATAATGAAAAATTTATAAATTTATATATAATTTATAACTACCTCTCTGTTCTCCTGAACCCTACCTCCCTATTCTCCCCCTTCCCGGCCGGCAGATGTTCCCCCCGACCTCGACCCTACCTCTCTATTCTTCCCCTTCCCAGTCGGCGTCCCCCTCTGACATAAGCACCTCCAGGTTCCCCCTCTTTCCAGCTGGCATCCCCCTCCAACATCAATGTACGAATCACCCTCCCTCTCCCCCCCCCCCCAACATCATCGTGCGAACCCACCTCCCAGGTGTTCCAAGCCGTCTTCCACAATCTCGACTTCCATCGTTCACAACATTTTATATTGGTGTCCCCGTGCGACCCATTTGTCCCCAACGGCCTAGCTTAACCGTACCCATCCCCGGGATCCCTTCCCATCGCTCACTGACATCCTTTCTCTCGCACTGTGGATTCTTTTTATTTCAGGTGTTGGGCTCACATCTAAGAACATGTATTTTTATGGGAAGGCATCGGTTCAGATGAAGTTGGTATGATTCTTCTGTGAGTGCCACTGCTTTATATGTAAGCTCATTAAATCTGCAAGACTAATTATTTCTTTGATCTTTTTCTGGTAGAAACCTCTCTTCACCTTGTGCCTAGTTCTATATGTTAGTCCACCTTGGCATTTTCCATTATCTTCTTCTCAGATATGGATTTACTAGGATTCTTTCCTTTTTTTGGTTTCTGATGTGTGGATTCTTTTAATTTCAGGAGTTGGGTTCACATAGAAGAACAAGTATTTGTATGGGAAGGTGTCGGTTCTGATGAAGTTGGTATTGGGGATTCCGTCAGGATTGTCACCGCTTTCTATGTAAGCTCATCAATCCTCAAGACTGATTATTTGTTTTACATTTTTATCTATTTTTTCTTGATTCAATCATGTTGTCCATGTTAGTGAAAGTGGGATGAATCTCTTCTTAGTTGTGTGAATTCCTTGATGGGTCCCTTCTCCTACTTTTAATGTATTATTTTCATTATTTGGTGAAGACAACATTTTGTTTCCCTTTATTTCACCTCCTAGGTTCATTACAGTCTATTGAATCTATTGGCATCGCCTTCAAGTCTCTGTCATGCAAAGATTTTAATGGGTTGATGTTACTTTCTGGTTAATTGTACAGTGATTAAAGAGAACTATTGCATGGGTTCCTTTGATTTATTCACTAGTGGCTAATTTGTAGTGCATTCAATGTGGTAGATGACATCAGACTTGAGTTTCTGGGAAGCTTCAGTGGGGAGCCTCTTCTGGTTTAGATGAATGTGTATGTTAATAGAGAAGGGAACCGAGAGCAAAGGATAGAGCTCTGGTTCAACCCCACTGTGGATTTCCACATGTATTCTATTCACTGGAACCTTGTCCATGTCATGTAATGCTTCTTTCTTTTTTTATTCTGGTCATCCATTAAACCATCTTCTTTCTTTATTTTATAATTCACATTTCATTTCTTATGTTTATTCAATAGGTTAAACATTAAATTATTACAGAATATTATTATGTCTTTTATTGTATCTGATTCTTCATGATCTGATTAAGTGTATGTAATAAAAATATGCATATAATTATGCAGTTACAACACAAATGCATATTATGAAACTTTGAATTTATATGTAGTGTCATCATGCATTCAATCTGCATGCATCTCTATAATATACATTCAAAAATGTTACTATAAATTTGATTTAGCAGTCTTTTTCATGTATAGCTTCCAGTACCACTATGAAATTTCAATAACACTATAATATGCAGGTTCAATATGTAGTTTCGAATCATCTATTATGATATACTATGAATTTATTAGCCTTTGTAATGTACAGTTTCAATATGCCTACATATAACTATAATGTTTTACTATGCAGTACTATATGCTTCTCTATAATATGCATTGAAAAATTTAACTGCAAGTGAGATTCATTAGCTTTTGAAATGTACAATTTTCAGTACTATCTGCTTTCATCTGCTCGATTTAATAATTTTATTCAATGGAAGTAAATTAATATCATTATCTTGATTTATTCTTATCATTCTTAGTTGGCTTATATGCTTTGGGATCTTAGTCTCATGTATTATTTCTATTTTTATTTCGATGGTTATGCAGACTCTTCTAGGTTTTTTGAACTTCAAACATTATTGTTCGTTTTCATAATATATATGTTTATTTTAAGAAAATCCTCTTCCTAGGATAGGTGGGAACCCCTAAAACACAACCATCAGAAACCTACACACCAAGAATCAAAAAATACCAAAAGAACACAATAAAAAATAGTTTAAGGATCTAAAGAGTTGACCCAGTATTCCCATGACAAGTCTTTAATGCCTTGATCAGGATGAAGTCAAATATATCCTTTGATGTTGTAGGTTAAGAAAATAGAGGCCTTAATAAAATCTACTAAAGAAAATATGACCTTGTTCAAGCTTATGAAATTAAAGTCCAGTTGGAAGTCAATTTACATACACAAGTCCGTCTTAAGGTCATGAGGGCATGATCGGCTAGACATCTCTCCCCACTCCATTGTTGTGTCAAGGTTAAAACATCGAGCCACTCGAATTTCATCTTCTGTGGCTTTTCCAAAACAATCATACATTTATATCATTTTTCAAATGAAATGAGGAGGGAAAAGTTCCTTGGAGACCTAAACTCCTAGGAAGACTTTTCCCCTTTTTCATCAGGCTGAAACTTCTCCCTAGACCCAACAGGGTCTCTCTAAGCCTCACCAACTACTTCTGTATCTTCCATTGGGCCCTTAGATTCCTGAAGAGTATGATGTTCAGATGTTAATACATCATCTTCTTTACTTACTGACCTTTTCCGCATGAGATTAAGAAAGCTGGATGAATATTTTCAATGCCTTTACTTCTTACCCAAAGTTAATGGATGCCCCCCTTCTTCGATTAAAGATTTTTTCCTTTTTTTCAATCCTGAGCGAAAGTGTCCCTTTTCGCTGATTACTTCCTCCTTTTCCAAGGAATCTTCCACCACCCTGTCCTCGAAGACTTTTTTCCTCTTCTTCCTAGGCTTCACAATTTTCCACCCCTCATTATCTATTTTTGACCTCCTATAACTTCTGAAACTGGTTTCTGAGCTCCATTCTAGGATGGATTTTGTACATTGGATACTTATTCCATACCTTCCCTTCAAAATCTTGATCACCGATTTTTTAACCTCTACCCAAGACCTGATAACCAGACTCAGCCTGGTCATCAATTAAGGTCACTGAAGGTGATATAGAAGACTCTCCAGCAGCTAATACTTGGTGTTTATCTGATGTATTAGGAATAAAATCCACATAGAAAGGGTGCTCAATTGTTATGACTGAAGGCGACTGATCAACTGATCCAATCTAAAAACACATGCCTTCCATTACTGGAGTATTTAAGACTTGTACGTGTACTGTAGGTTCGAGATCATGCCTCATCCAAGAAAATATTCCATAGATAAGTGGATTCGGCTACTGAACACTCTCCATCCTCCTAGCTGCTGAGATACCCTGCTTCAAAGCATCTGAAATGTATCCATAGGAACCTGACCAGATCATCTTGGGTTGAATATTGAATTATTATTGGTGACGATATCACCTTCCTATGGAACCAAAATTGCTTCTTTTGTGAGAGTACTGGGAGAACTCGAACTATCCAGAACATCACTGGAGGGGTTGAGATAAAACTCAACTTTAGCATGAACTTCCTTCTCTGATTTTCCTGCAAAGTAAACATCATGGGAAGTACCTTTCCTAGGATCTTGCAGGTAGGCTGTTTGGGCATGACCAAATTGATTAAATGAAGAACATAAATCTACCTCGGATTCATATCAAATCTATTTCTTATATCGATGATCCCCTTTAATCTCAATCCAAATATCTTCCATAGACGCCTTTGAAATGTCAAACTCAACACAAATCTGAGGAGAAATGGGATGACTGATAAAATGAAGACTGAAAAGACTTATTTCAAAATTACATTTTCATTCCCATACCGTGTATCCACTAGCGTGAAAAACACTTTCAATTAGGAAACTCAAAACATTATATAATGTTTTCATGCTTATTATATAATGTTTATAGTGTTATAATGTTATATAAACGTTATGTAATGTTTTAATGTCTATTATTATTTGTCACATTTATATTTTAACATTATTTTTTATCACTATTTATGTGTTTCTAATCTATTTTTTTCACTATAATACGATTTTTTTAACTGTATTTTTATTTACATTCACTGCTATCATGTTGTGTTATTTGTTATTATGTTGAATCCACTGTAAATGTGTTTCAACTTAATATTAATATGTTGTCATATATGTTACTATATTGTTGGTATATACTCTTTTTATGTTCTCATCTATGTTAGAATGTTGTATTTTTGTGTCTATTGAATAAGAAACTAAAGGTAAATTTTCTATTGATGCTATTCTTTTTTGTTATATTGCTATTGGTTCTCAACAAGGAATGTAGTGCCACCTATTTCACAAAACATTATTTTCAATTTCACTTCTGTGATCTGATTTCTTCTAGTTTTTGAAATGTGACATGATATTATGTTTTAGGAATACTTTTGTGATTATTTTCATTTTTTAAATCTAAAAGAGTAAAATGTATTTTTGAGAGGGTTTAATTTTTTTATAATTTTAAAACCACACTTTCAAAGTCTGTGTTCTGCATGTGTTTGTGTGTATATATATATTTATATTAGTTCTATAAAGAATCCAATATTTGATTTAATGATTCATAATTTTTTTGATTGGAGTTATTTTGAATCTACCATGGAATTAAAATTAACTACATTTCTGAATTTATATTTTGAAGCATGTCATTTAATTAGAAGTGAAAGTAAATGTCTTTCACTCACTAGAATGAATAAAGTCTTGGGTTTCCATTTTTTTCTTGGGCAGGGTTGATTGAATGCTACACAAGCTACCTTTCTGAAGGTAGCTACTAGTTTTCCATTTTTTAGTTCAATTCCAAGGGAGATGTTGAAAGTACTTGTGTTTTTTCATGGAAATGGATACAACTGACTGGTCTTATGGTTGATGTTATGTTTGATCAAAAATTATTAAAAACGCATACTTTTTTTTAACCATGAGCTTGATTTATATTGAGAAAGCATGATTTTGTTCTCACCATGGTATGTAATTTTTTGAGCCCATTATATTTATGCCTATCATTTAAAATTATTATTATATTTTCATTAACTTTGGATTTGTTTATTTTTTCAAAAAAAATCGGGAATTATATCATTCACCTTCACTTAATTTTTTTATACATTCATTTATTTTTATTATGGTTTCAATTTATGCAGATATTTTGCACAGATATGTGGGTATTCTATTTGGTCGTTTGTGGTGTGGATCTTGGAGCTGAAGGGTGTGGCATAGCATTGACTTGAAGTTCCTCACAGGTACCATAGATGACCTGATTTTTTGAGATGTCAATAGAGACGATGAATAAAATATTCCTATTCAATGTAGATCAGTTTTTTATATTTTCATTGATTTCTATTTTAGTTTCAATTCATGTAGATATTTTGGGCTGATTTTTGTGTATGTTCTTTGGTTGTGTTGTGTAGATCTTGGAGCTGAAGGGTGTGACAAGGAACTGACTTGAGGTTCCTTACTAGTATTGGAAAAATGATCATTCTATGCAGATTATTTTTTTATTCATATTTTTTGTTTCAATTCATGCAGATATTTTGCACTGATTTGTGGGTTTTCTCTTTGGATGTTTGCAGTGTAGATTTTGGAGCTTAAGGGTGTGGCATAACAACGACTTGAGGTTCAAGAGATGAGATTCCTTTTTTCATTTGACGGAGGTAACTATTACTCTACCATGATGGGTGCTGGAGGATTGCATTCAAGAGATGATATGTCCTTTTTTCCATTTGGCGGAAGTAACTATTATTCTACCACTTAACCATGATTGGTGTTGGAAGAGAGAATTCACAAGACGATGTGCCCTTTTTTCATTTGGTGGAAGTAACTATTATTCTACCATTCAAACATGATGGTAAAGATTTTGAGCTGGGGTTTGTGGCGAGTGAGACCCCAATGGATGAGATTGAGAATGCCATCCAAGTGGGATGATTCGGTACTAGAGGATTTTATTCAAGAGATGATGTTAATTTTTTTCATTTGTGGAGAGGTGTTTACAGCTGCGTGGATGGATCTTGAGTTTTTGTGTGTTTATGATCTTTTTATGTATTAATAAACTTCAACTATGTATGATTCATTTTGTATTAAATTTCACTTAATATAATTAATTTTTTTTCTTAGTTTTCATGTGTTAAAATCATCATTTGTTTGATAATTTAAGATGGTTCTATATATGATAAATTAATAAATATAATATGAAATTTTATTAGTAATAAAAAATTTATAATTTTTATTTAAATATAATTTATAAATCCGTATTATATGATGATGATATTATTACCAATAGAAATATTTTTCATATGAATATGTTGCTAAACATTTTTAACAACATATATATTATCTGTTGGTATTATTATATTTTTTACAGAACTATTTTATCTATCGCAATAACATTTAGTGACAGAGTTTTTACCGATAGTTTAGTGACAGGACAATTTTTGTTGGTAAAATGGTTTACCAACAGAAAAGACACTTTTACCAACAGATATACCCCTATTGGAGAAATCTAATTACTTTGTAGTGTAAATACCAAAAAGAAAACACTATTATGAAGTATCCCTTACATAATATGCTTCCAATAATGTTATATTTTATATATAATATATAATATGATCTAAATATGTATATAAAATTAGTTTTATACCAGATTTTATCAAATTTGGACCCTTAAGATAACCTTTCAACAACTAAGAAAACATGTTTTTACCTTAATCATTATAATTAATTTTAATTGTTTTAATTAAAATTTTTGGTAAAAACAAATTTGAAATTACTTGAAATTATTAATTATAATTCTTCTAAATATTGAATTAATTTTAAAAAATTCAATTTAAATAATTGGAAGAAAATAATTCAAAATTAATCCCACTGATGGGAAGAATCAACGGGTATTAAAAGTGAAAATGTTCAAAAGTTTGAAAGATTTTTTTGTCAATTTCATTATGAAATTGATTAAAATGACCTAAATTGGTTTAACATATTTATAATAAAACTATTTTAACTTTAAAACCAATTCAAAATATAATTTAAAATTATATTTTATTTATATGAAAAGTTCGTTATCAATAAAATTCTATATTTCTTACTTTTCATCGAAAAATAAAACATCTCAAAAAATAACCAAATTTATCATAAAATAATTTTTAAATTTTGTTTTAAAATAATAAGTTTATTTTTTCAAATAAAATTTATAATATAGACAAAATTTAGTTTTAAAACATGTGTTCCATTAAAATCTAGAAAAAACTAACTTTTAGAAAAATACAGCTTTTTATGCCTAAAATTGGATCTGTTCATATTTTATGAATAAAAAATTAATGTATCAGTTTAAATAACATATAATTTTTATTTTTATTTTTCATTAATAGTGAATAATTTAATTTATTAAAAATGTATTTTTGGGCATAAAAATATTTTTTTATAAAAACACATCCTTTATATTCATCAAAGGTAGATATAATCAAAGAGTGATATGCATTGTGAAAGGAGTGATATGATTTGGGAATGAGATGGTGTTATAGATTAATAAGAAGGTTTTTTAATATGAAATTTTTATCAAAGTGTATATGGATAAGGAATATGCTCAGATCAAGTGTTTTTTTATCATACGTGTCATGAGGTGGTTGGGATTCTCAGAATGGGTGGTGGATCTGTTGTTTAGATGCTACATCTCAACCTAGTTCAACATCATTTTTATGGTAAGGCATTATGGATTCCTAATAATAGTTATGGGTTTAATAGAATGTGATAATATTTCCCTAGGTATCTTCATTATGGTTCAGAATCCCCTTAGTAGGTATATTACACATGTAGCATGGATTTATTAGGCCCTACTGCAGTAGAGCTCATTCTGGTGGGGCTTCACATCTCTTATTTGCTGATGACATGGTCTTCTTAATCAATGGTCACAGTGAATCTATTAGAAACTTCATCAAAGTGACAAAGGTTTACTCTAAATTGAGTGGGAAAGTAATTAACCAGGATAAAAGTAGTGTGTATTTCTACTTCTTATGTCAAGATAAATGAAGGAATCACATTGAATCAATTATGGGTATGTAAAGGAAGAATTTCCCCATGGATTACCAGGGATCTCATTCTTCCGATAGTATTTCTTGGAACAAACATGTTAATGTTCTGGTTACTAAGATCATCAATCGAATCAATAATTATAAAAATTGATTCCTTTCATTTGGAGGGAGAATTACTCTTTTCAACTATGTGTTTTCCTCCATTACTAGGAATATCCTTTCAATGATTTAAGTTTCCAAGAATATCATCAAATAAATTTATAGTATTTTATTTTCAATTACTTTATATGATCAAAGGGGACAAGAATCCATTGGTCCTGCGGATATAGTCTATAAAAATTAGTGGGGAATGGGGGTACTAGTGTGAGGAAAGTGGCAGAGGATATGTAATACCTCCAGAGAAAATTGGTGTGGAATGTAATTTAGAGGAGTTACCTATGAAATAGATTTATATCTAGTATGTATGTAATGTTCTTGATCTCCAACAACATCTAACCATCCCCTCCTTCAAAATCACTCCAGTGTCATGTCTTAGCTCTACAACAGCACTCTGGGAGGGTTTTTCGTCGTGGGGACATCAACTTTTTGAATTGAAACTAGATGAGTCTGTTGTTGAACTATCTAGGAATCCCCACCCTGGATATGACCCTCAAACAATATGTCCTCCACCCATCCTTTTTAAATGAAATCCTAATAGCCACTAAGAAAAACATATTCTATGAGATTGTGTTGGAGGATTCACCAAATGAATGCATGTCTATGGGCTCCATGGGGGGTAATTTATCTGCAAAATCCTACATAGAGGTTATGCACATGACTCAATGTTAAGATGAGTGGGGTAGTCTTATTTGGAATAAATCCATTCCTTCCAAGTATAATTTTCTATTATGTATATTCTAGAAATTTTTGCTTCCGACAGATATTACAATTAAGGTAAAGGGCGTATAGATTGACTCCAGATGTTCTTGTTGCTTAGGGAATAAGGAGGAACCTTTCGTGAACTTATTATGTATATGTAAGATGGATAATATGGTTTTTTGAGGTCTGGGTGTTTTTAATGTCCAACAAGTGGCGGTGGTTTCCATTAAATATTTCCTACATCAATGGTTCGATGGTGAGACCAAAAACATGCAGAAGGAGTGGGAACGTATGCTTCTCCATGATGCTAGCTATTGGTATTTGTGGGAGTCATGGAACTAGACATAGCACAGTGACTCTCAGGCATCTGGTCACATGATTTTGGTGAGAGATTGATTCTTTGTCTGGGATCTAGTATATCTCATGAAGCACCAGGATGTGGTTCCCTACATCAAAAATTTCATGCCTAGTTTTTAATCCCCCATGTTGTATAGACCTTTGAGGATTGGCAATTGGGAGATTTATTCCCTCCATTGAGATCTCAAATTTAATGTCGATGGATATTTTATCCATGGTGGCATATAGGTAGGTTTCATAATATGTGATTCTACATGTTCTATTATGTTCATCTTCAATGCATTCTAGGGGCCAAGAGGCTCCATCATAGTTGAAGGAAAGGCCATGCTCCAGGTCCTTGAGCTTTATCACTCAATTAACATATATTTTTTAGTTGATGAAATAGATTTAAATATTATATAGAACTCTATTAAGGGCCACTCAATCACTCCTCAGTAGTCTATTTACTTGATTCTATCAAACAAGGTCCTCATTACTAATGGTATTTAACTCCTTCATACATGGAATAAAGGTAACCATGTTGAGGACTTATTAATTTCTAAATCCACTCAACATTACCCTCTAATGGAGTTCCCTTACATGGGTTCCCTTCCCCCATGTGTTGGTGAAATTGTTATTGGGGATTCCCTTGGTATTCACTTCTACAAGCCTCAATAGTTGTAACCTTATTTTCTACTTCCTTCCTTAATAGAATCATTGATTTTTGGGTGATATTCAATTGATTTTTATATTCATTTCTAAGTAATTTTTCATCAAATAATTCATTATATGAATGTGTGTAAACTATATTTTAATAATTTAGTTAGTCTTATTCATTACTAAAATTATAACATGTTTTTGATAACTATGATACTATTAATAGTATATTTTTGTATGGTAAGACTCGATCTTGTTTGTAGCACATGTTATCGAAGAAACTTTATGTTACATGAAACTTAAGATAAACGTGGTGTTATTTATAATGAACTATAAATAATTCATTATGTATAACACAAGGTACTAAATAATTTAAATTAATTTGAATGAATATATTTCATAAAATATTGGGATGTTACAATAGTACAATATAATTAACTTCAAAGTATTTCATTTCATTTTAAAATTAATTTTAAATAACAAATATTATACTTCTTGATGAAAATACCCATTTCATTTTGAAATCACTTATTTAAAATAAAAAAAATTAAAAAATATTAAAAAAACTATTTGAAAAACCCTGGTGATATTGTAAATAATGCTTAAAATTATTTATTGTTCATTATAGTTAGAAATTCTATTCATTTTTAGTATGTTAAACCAAATATTCCTCTCACATTTTCAGTAAAAATTTGAAAAGTGGATCATTCAAAAAATCATAATAAAATTCCATTGGAAAATTTATATATAAATTAATAAAATGTTAAAATGAATTTAAACAATAATATTATAATATTAAAAACATTCTTGAAAAAAATTTAGTGTAAATATCAACATAAAAGAAAATGATTTTAGCCCGAATTGAAAATAAAGTCAGTTTTCCGTATAAAAAAATTATTTATGTCTCTTGAGTACTTGAAAGAAAAAAATTAAAAATGAAAATTTAAAAATTAAAAATTATAATATTCAGAAGTAAAAATATCAAAATAAAATATTTTTATTTTAGGAGAGAAATATAAAATAAATCCCCCAAAGGATACTTAAACATAAAAAAATCCTCAATAATGATGATATTATGAAATAAACCCTTACCACATGGTAACATTCAAATAAAAACATCATGAAAGAGAATACCATATATTGATATTAAAATAACCATAAATATTATTATAATAATAATAAAATAAATTATGGGTAAGTATATATAGCACACATATGAAATAAGTAGTGAATATAGTACATGTCTCATAGAAATAAATGTGAGGTGAGAAATCCTTACCTCAAGTCGCATCTTGCATCATTCTCATTAGAAAATACATTATAATAAGTATATTTTTATTATAAATCTATTAAATAACAACCCTTATATATATCATATCATATCTTATTTACTTATAACATTTTATCACTCGTGTATTAATAATTCTTTTTTAAAATCACATGTTCCATGTTATAACTTCTTTGTTTTTCATGCATATTTTTTTTAAGTTTTTGTCCTTGTACATTGAGAATGGTTCCATAATATTTGGGATGATAACCATGATATGAATATAATATTTATTTATTATATATAATGATATTCATACATAAAATTTAGACTAAAAATTACTTACACCATTCAGGGAGAATGTTAGTAATATGTACGCATGAACATTTTTTCAGTATTTTGAAAAATGGAATGAAAGAATGGTAAATAATAATTAAACTTTATATAATAATAATAATATAATATATAAAGTATATATTTATTAACTAATTCATTATAACCATCCAATTAAATTGGTGATTAATAATGAATTACACTATTATAAGGAGACGGTAAGTCGTACATACACAGGAGTGATGTTTCCACTTTCTATAAGATAAAAACAGGTTGATAATGGTTGTTAAATCATCATAATAAAAATTAAAAACATTTAAGATTATAAATTAATTATTTTAGAAAATAAACTATGTATTTAGGGGATTTATACAAAGAAATAAAATTAAAAGTACTCAGTTAAAAGTTATACAACTTCTCTGAGAAACATATTTTGTATTACACTTTAAGCATTTAAAGGATGGTATTTTGGTAAGAATAGAAGCTCTAGTATTTTTATAAAGAATATATAAATATATTATGGTAATTATTGGCTGATATAAATGGATAAAAAGGTGTGATTAATAAATAATAATAGGTCCCCCTTATATGTAAGGTGGTGGGGACTGTTGGAATTATTTAAAGTATTTAATTGATAAAAATTATTTTTTATTCAAAAGTGGATCCAAATTGATTTATCTCAAATATAGTATTATTAAAATTCAAAATAATCTGAGAAAATAAAAGTTTTACAAGTTTATGTCATGTTTTTACCCTTATATCTTAGTTTTAACCCCTCGTTTACCCTTTTGAAAATTACCACTATATTAATGTTTTTTAATCTTTAAGGGTAACTAATGATTCCATAAAAGTAAAATATTGAATTAGAATATAAAACAATAAAAAACTCCAAATATTTTTTAATTAATTATAAAATTAATAGAATACAATAATTCACCAAAAATGTTTTACATGTATTTTTTTTAAAATCATTTAATTAATTTTTTATGAATTGGATAAATAATTTGTTGGCGTTGTGTGAGGATTTAAGGTAATTATTAAATCCATAATAATTAACAATAAATTTATATGATAATAAAATTTATATATCATTCAATAAAATAATTATAACTGAGCTTATCCTCTTTTTATTAGTATGAAAAAAATTTAGAGGTATTGAAGTAAAGAAAGTGAAATTTTGTATTTATTCTTCTCTTAAAATAATATAAAATCCATAATCAAAAAAATAGAAACAAGGAACCCAAAATTGAAATATAATATATGAGAGTTCCTAAAAAACTTAAAAAATTATATTTTGGAAATTTTTGGATATACTATAATCCTTATCTTCTATTTAAGAAACTTTAAACCCATGTTAACACTAAATGTGATGATTTAAATTTTTACTCAGATATATTAATTATATGACCAAAAATAAAAGGGGTATTATAAAAAAATTTCAAATTATGAGTCCAAAATTAAAATCCATTTATAATATTTAATTTGAAAAGTTTAAAGAAATAAATTTGAATATGATAACACAAAACGCATAAAAAATTGTTTCCCTAAAAATACCAGATTTATGTGTAAAAACATTAAAACTCAAAATATTTTATAAATAGGTTTAAATTAATATGTTCTTGCAAAAAAAATTATGGTTTTTAGACTCCCTGATTAATAGAAAAACGATTCAATTATTCCATACATTCCATTAAAAACAAAAACCGATAAATAATTTTAAATTCGAATAAAATATAACTTATCTTCACAAAAATAAATAGATTTCCCAAATTGAAAAAAATATTTTAAAATAAATTATTAAACTCATTTATAATAAATTTTATTAAAATAACCCACTCAATAAGATAATCTCATGTGTTAGAGTGATTTTAATTTTTAACCCAATTATTCCTATTACCGATGTGATAAATTTTACAAAAGCTACTATTCATAATGCCTAAAAATAAATGAGTCCTATTTAAGAAATATGAACCTCATGATTCTAAATTTAGAATAAATTTTTCAATATTTAATTCATATATGTGGTAAAATTTAATTTAAAATCAAACTGACAATTCTATATAAAAATTTTTTTTTTAGAAAAATGCATTTTCAAGTGAAAGATGTTCTTACATTAACTTCATGACTAGTGATATTAATTATATAAATTTAAATTAATATATATATATAATATAAATTTAATTAAAATAATTTCTAATTATGATTTATTTTAATTAATTAAAATGGAAAAGTATTATTCACTTAAAAACAGTTTTCAACAACAAGTTTTTTTAAGTTAAAAAATAAAATTATACCAAAATCATGAAAATTGATTATTCAAAAGAAATTAATTAGATTATTATAAATAAAATGGATCATATGTTTCTTTAAGACCAAATATTTAATATAATTTCACTTTTATATTACTTTATTTAATGAAATTAAATGACAATATTTGAAAAATCGGTATTTTTCACCATTAACTGAAAAATCAACCATTTCAAAAAAAATACCAAAATTTCACCCAAATTTAATTGACTTAAAATATATTTGAAAGAAAACTTCACCATCCAAATAGTACTCAAAGTATTACACCACATTGAAGAGGATGGAAGGAATAGAAGGTGTCTACTTGCAAACCAATGATGATAAAATTATCTTCTTCTAAGTCCTGGATCAGATGGAATCCTTCAATCTAGAATAAGACTGATATTTCAAGAATCCTCAGAATGTTTCCAAGGTTGGTTTTTCTTCTCATAACATTCCATGAAGACCCATTTCTTATATAGAAGCCCTAGTTATCCCCATAAATTTTGTCGGCAAAAAATCTCAAGTACTCAAAAGATTGGGGCATGGACCCATCATCATGGTAGAAAATCTATATTCCCTAAAAAAAAGGCCTAGCCTATGAAATTATTCGTCATTAGGTCAATTATCTTATAAGAAAAGACTGATATCTTGGGTGTATGATGACCTAAAAGAGATAATCTATCACTTATGGAATATTATTAAATGGATACACATCCCAATTGGAAAAGGTTATTTCTATATCATTTTAGAGAAAAAGAAAAGAAGACCTAGATATGGTTTGGAACGCTGGTAATATTAATCTCAAGCCAGGGTTCCTCAGGCTTTTGGATTGGGATTCTAAATTAACCCTTTTATGTAAAAGAACTCTTTTTCTTAGGTTAGGACCAAGATTCATGGACTTCCATGGATCTATTGGCCCCCCAAAATACTAAATGATCTAGCATTGAGAATTCTCACTTCTCTAAAGATTGACCAACACACAAAATTGGTGATCTTGGGATTTATGTTGGGGTACTAATTGCGATCAATATGGAATTTCCTCCTCCGTCATGGGTATCCCTAATTTTATATGAACATAAAATGGAGATAATCTATGAGTTTGAGAATATTCCTATCTTTTCTGAGAAATGAAATATGGTGGGGAATGCCTTCAATAACTTTCAAGTGGTTAAGAAAATGGTAAAACTAGCTACTAACACCACTTATTAGAAGGAGTTCACCAAAGGAAAAAAAGAAGAATAAAATGAGTTATAGGAAAATCATGTGTATGACCCTCTAAAGGAAAAATCTATTCCCACGAGTTCTTTGTGGGAACCCCTCATTGAGGAGGAGGAGCAGCAGAATAAAAATCCAATGAAAATATGCACACCTGAATCCAATATATAGATCGATTATTGAAGGGTCTCAAAAATTCAGAAAAGGGGAGGGAAAACTACCAAAAGTTGGTTGAATAAAAGATATAAATGTTGGATGGAAATTTTGAGAAGAAATTGGAAGAAATAAAATTTTGCAAAGGAATCCAGCCTGGCTGCATATTGATGGCCAGGAAAGGTTCGCAGAACGCATAAGACCCGAACCACCAGTACGTAGAAGACCTATGGCATATTGGCCTACGAGGCATTGGCCATCAAATGAAGTTGTTCGCAGTGAATCCCCAACCATGAATAGCAGCCACCATGATTTTTTTTCACTGGAGATATTCTAACAGAGGTACATCCCACACACTATCCCCACGAATGATGTGGTTCGCGGATGAGGAGAAGTGAACGACGTACTGCAAATCCACAAACCCTAGTTAATCGAGTCTTCTGTGGGTCAAGATATTTACTCACGGTCTTCTGCAAATGCTGTCACATGCCCATAGATATGATTTTCTCCAATTATCTATAAAAGGTGTGAATAAGGGGAAATAAGAGAGTGAGATAGAGCTCTTGGAAGGGAGAAAAGGGTACGGAGAATATTGAGGGTGTGGGATTAATTTCCCTTACACCCGAATTAGTTCATGGGACTCCATCCGGAAAACCATATACATAAAGAAATTCACAAAAGTCCTCCTAGAGAACCATATTCAAAAGACCCTCCACAACCAAACAGCAAACCAATAAAAAAGTATAATAAAAAATGGTTAGCGGATGCCTATGTGAGGAAGACAGTACATGGATTCACATATGTAGAAGATAGTATGTGGGCCCCCCTATGTGGAAGAAATTTCACCGGAAGATCCTCCGTGTATCATTATACGCGGCCAACTCCTCCACGTACCATTCTAAGTGGCCAACTCCTACACGGCCAGCTCTTACGCAGATACCCTATGAAGAAACCTCTTCGAGCCCACCAGTCCATACTGCGAGGCTGCACCCCCACAACCTCACTCAGCATCAGTGTTGGGATGCGGTCCTGGCTCATTAGGCTTATCCATTCTCTACTTTCATTGACCCCCATTAAAAAATGGAGGGTTGAACTGTGAACTTTTTAGGCTAAGTCAAGGAAATTTTACATTTATCCCTTATGCCACACAAACATCGGTCTTATAAATACCATGAGAAGAGTCATTCTTCATAAACCTCCCATAAAACCCTATCATCTACCTCCTATTCCAGTTTGACCCAGAATTCTATGGAAAATCATAGCCTGAATGTTTCTTAAACACACAAACACATCCTATCCAACCATCAAACTTTGTGTATCTGATCATTTTGGATCCTCATAAACCTTTATAGCCATCAAAAGAGGAAGGACAGTGTCCTGCGGACACCTCTTCTTTACTATGCACATCATTCCCTAGTGGCTCTTCATATGTACCCCCACAAAAATGGCATCTCAATCAAAGGAAAATTCGTCCTTAGGGGAGTCGTTTCCTAACTCTGTACGCCTCAATGTATTTCATGCCCCATATCATTTCTCTTGATCTGAGAATCCCTAAATTCACATTTTACACTTCCATTCCCTCTCATGTTCGAGGTATGTCAGAACATCCCAGTCTGATTATCCTCAAGTTAGTAATGGATCCTACAACATGGTCTGAACTATATAACCTTAATCTTTGAGTTATCGTCCTGACCACAAAATGTAAAACTTTATGGTATTAGTCCCAGAAACATGACATTAAAATGTTATTTCATCATCCAAGATATAAAACCTTAAAATATAGTATACTGGGGGATTTCAGATCTTCATAAACATCCCCGACCATCAGAGATGGATGTCTAGTTCTCTAAGGATACCTTTTCTTGAGTATGAACATCATGCCCTGGTGGATCTACATATGTTTCCCACAAAAATTTAATCTCAACAAGAGACAAATTCATCCTCAAGAGAGGACCTTCCTACCTCTGTATGCCTTAATGTATTCCATTCCTTATATCATTTCTATTTATCGGTGATCCTCTAGAATCATGGTTTTTACGTTCCCCCCCTCTCATGCTCAAGGCACGTCGGAATATCCAAACATGAGTTTCTTCCAGTTAATCATGGTTTATATAACAAGTGGTCCTCATCACATGACCCTAAATTGTAGGACCCCAAATATTTTTATCCACATGATGTTAAATTTTGATTTCATCATCCAAGAAATATGACTTTAAACTGTAGTATACCTCATATGATATTCTAGGGTCCTCTCACTGAGGTAAGTCCCCAATCTTAAAAGGTCGGTCCGCATGACCTTCAATTTCATATCACATTAAAGGGTTCATTACTATGTACCCTCTCCCATGGTCACCCCATCCTCTTCTTTTGTGGGCTCTCCCTCTCCCACCAACAGGAGATGAATCATGTGCTTTGCTGAATCTTTGATTTCTCACACTGAGCATGACTCATGTGGGATTAGAGGTTTGTGATGATTACAACATCCACATGATTCTTAACTATGAGAACATTGATTCATAATCAAATTGGGATATGTAGGATTCTTTGAAGAATGCCCGAGCTCAATAGGGTTCCCATCCAAAAACGTTCACCCAATCAGGATTCCCTCAAATGGAAAACATCCATGTGTAAGAACTACTCATTCTTAACTATGATAACTCTAATTACTGATTAAACCATGATATGAAGGATGCCTACCAGAAGGCCAAAGCTCAAAAGGGTGCCCTCCCATAAAGGTTCCACCCAATCATATCTTAATAAATGGGAAACTTCCACACGTAATCCCCACACATTATGAACAACAAGAACTCTAATTCCTGACCAAATCAGGATATGTAGGATGCCTACCTGAAGACCTGAGCTCAAAAGGGATCCCTCTCATAAAGGGGACACCCAATCAAGCCCCCTCAATGGGAATCTTCCACGTTTAATCTACAGAAAATCTGAACTATACGGGTTCTGATTCCTCTCTGAATGATTTTTAGGAATCCCTTCTTATTGGCCCGATCCCAAAATCAAGTCACCTTCTATCCCCCCTAGATAACGATAAACCCCAGATCTCCTTATAATATGGCTCAAGTCAGCATTGCCTCCATATCATCAAATATATACATGCTAACGACGATCTTGAAAACCAAGGGTATCTTGTGGACACATTCTTCAAGAATGAACCAAGGATTCGTGAATATATGAACATGAGTTAAATCTGTAAGAGAATCCAAGAACATGCAACAATCCTATAACACCCCAAACATTTTATGGTATGTTTCTCTTAAATACTTTATATTCATTAGATATCCTATATTTCATGAGGCACTATGTCTTTTTTGAAACAAAAAATTATAGGATAAATTTATATGATATCCATTAAACATAAATTTTCCACTTCTATGTTTTGAATTTTAAAAAATAGTCATCTAGAGATGTGACCAGTAAGTCATTTAGAGTCTGATAGAACCAACTCGATTTTTTGATTAATAGTAACATAACCTTACGAATAGTAAAATGAATAGTACTATGACCCTTATAAATATTAAATAATGATAATATTTTATTTTCTTAAGGTAATAAGATAATGAGAAGTTAATTAATTTTTCAATGTGATATAGAACTAATTATACCTTTAAAATTGTTATTTTTAGAATTCACTATGATTTTATTTAAAAATTAGATTAAAATTCTTTAGAAAATTATTTTCAAAAAATGGAGTTCATTTTTGAATTCAACACGTCTAAAAATGGTTAGGGTGATTTTTTGGGATTTTTCTAAAATACATGAATTTTTCATGAATAGTAAAAATACAGTTTTGAGTTTTCGGTAGTTTATTGAAAACATAATGATGTAATAATTAAATTTAAAAATATGGTAGACTCTTTTACATTTACTTAGGACATGATGTTTCCCAAGTGGCTTAAACCATGGGAAAATACCACAGCAATCCCATGGTTTGGCAAAAACCACTAATGTTGTGTCCCTTTGAAATTATTAAAAAACTACCTCTCTTTTCTATAAATACCAACTCATCCGTTTTTTTCATTCATTAAAAATCCCTAATCCTATAATATCTGGTGTTTTTACCTCTCTAGGAGTCCTCCCAATATGTCCTTAATTCACCAAGGTCTCATCCTTCAAGATCTAGGAGTTACTCTACAAGGTAAGGGAATCCTTCATTCTCTTCTTTTAGTTGACACTTCTTTTATGTTTTCTATTTGATTTTCCTTTCTCATATGTTGGGGTTTGATTTTATGTTTTCTTATTACCATCCTTTTGATTTAAATATTATTAGATACCCATTTTCTCTCTTCATTTAATTTTATAAAATTTTAAGCGACGTCGTTAAGCTGTCGAATTTTTATAAGGGATCTCTCACCTTTTCTTTTATTTTCATGTTCATCTCTTTTCTTTTTCTCTCCTCACCTTATCTGTCCAAATGACAATGATAAACTCCATTATCATCTATATACTGGAATTATATCATGTTAATGGAACATCCATCATCAATATTCTTACTCCCCCTTTTTATTTTTATAAATGAAATCAACGTCCATGAGGTTCCAATTTATAACCTTTGTGGACGGTGGAGTTTTTTTCTTCACATTATCCTTAATTACTGGTCATGAAACCATTTTAATGGTTGAACCAGATAAGAATATATCTATTTCATCTCATTAATTTTTTTTAATCCTTATACACTCATAATGTAAAATTACAATACAAAACAAGTTCATTATGACCAAAACGACCAAGTTAATCTGAATATTTGTAATAAACATTTAACTAATGAATCATCATCAATATATATAACCCAAAACCATTATAAAATAATTTATATCTCCTTAATGTCCTTAATAAGATATATTAACAATTCTGGATGTTTAACCACATTTCAAATGAACTTCCACTCATGAAAACAAGTAAACGAATCCTGAAAACCAAGGAAGAAAATGCTTTCAAACAACAAAATTGAACCTCTTAAGCCCATAAAAGGGACATAAATGAACCTAATAAGGTTATAATAAATCAATTAAATTTATATGAGGTTATAGATTTATTAATTAATGAATCAAAATTTTATTATTCAGGTCAATAAAACAAATGAAGAACACACTCGAGCAAAAAGGTAAGGAGTTTCTCATCTCACTTTCATTTCTATGAGATTTTCATTGTTCGCCACTTATTTCTTGTATGTGGTATACGTGTGCTGACATTTTATATATAATAACATTATTATCTTTATATTCATGTTATTCAATGATTCATTTGAGGGTTATTACGTTCTGGTCATATGATTCGACCGATTACATTGTGGTAAGAGACTTTGTCTCAACTACTATTTCGTTGTGACTAACTTGGTATTGTGCACCTAATAATCATTATGTGGTGTACCTACTGAAAATTTAAGATCCTTTTTCGTTTGAAATTATATTTATATTAAATATCTATAATCTTATGTCATGGATGTGTTTTTTTTCTAAAATTTATTCCATTTTACATCCGTTTTTTATTTGGAAATTTATTTTAATTATGGAAATATTGATGAATTTGTATACACTACTCTATATGGATATTGAAAAGGAATATTTCTATTGTATTTAATCAATGTATAAATAATTATTTGGACATGAATTGGTAGGTGGGGCCTGCTATAGCCCCTTGTTGCATCGTTTGGTCTCATTAGACAAATCAGTTTGGCGACAAACGCTCTGAGTTTGTTTCCAAAAATCAGACGAGTTTCTACCCACAGAACTAAACTATGTTTATGGTATTATGGTATCATGTGCCAGATACATGACATCAATTTATTAATCAATATATTTATTCATTATAAGTTATTTCTATCCATGAGGTTTTCACTATGACAAAATCTATGGATGAAGTTTCATTCTCAGTTTATTAATGGCGTGAGTTTTACATTTATTCACCCTGTGATATTGATTATGTCAAATTGTTTACAATTAAGTTATTATTTATTCATGCTTCTGCTATTTGTATCCCTTACTAAGCATTTGAGCTCACCCCTTTAATTGTTTTATTTTGACAGGTGACAAAGAGGATATCATTTATTGAGTTCTTATGGATGCAACTTTTATCTTTTGTTATGTATTGTATTTTTTAAACTTTTCCAATGTAATTTGAGTAACATCTATGTATCTAGTTTCCTCAAGACTACTAAACTGATAATTCCTTCAGTATTTTCATTCCTTCTTACCATTCCAATATAACAATTAATGCACTGGCTCTGGTCTAGAGGGGTCAGGTTGTTACAGTTGCTATTAGAGGAAGTTTAGTAGAAAAATAGGAAACTAGAGTAGGAAATGTATAGTAGGGAACAAAGTCCTAAGGTAGTATTTTAGGATAAACATACAATAATGTCCTGGTATTTTGGTGAGGAATATCTTATGTGGATCTCTCAAGAAATACATCCCTGTTTGGATACGAGTAGGTAGAGGTGGCTCGGGCACAGATGTATCTAGGGGTAAAACCCGAAAACACCACTTTGAGCTAGACTCGAACGAGAAATGGTACATGACAATGGGCCTTTTTTAACTCTTGCTTACAACACTCCCAGCATATATTCTTAGAATAATTCAAATTTTCTTTACAATCCATTATGAAGGAGTTTAATTTAATCTTTCCTCATAGAAACCATGTTTATAAGATTAGCTATGCATAGAATTTTCATCTATGTTGAGTGCTTTTCTATTTTAGATTCATTAACTAATCAAGTGTATCCCATTGTTTACAAATGGAGTCTAATGGAAGAAGGGGAATTAATACTCGTGGTCAAGGTAGGGATATCCCTACTAAGCAAGTCAACACAATCAATGTTGGAGCAGATCAGATCATGACCACATTGGGACAACTTACTTAGGTTGTAACGAATAACCATTCCACAACGGTGTTCAATCATTTCATGTGGAAAAAAGCCCCTATATTTTAGTGGGACTTCTAACATAGTGGTTGTTGAGAAAAGGATCAAGTCCCTTGAAAAGATATTCATGGCATTAAGATGCAATGAAAATGAAAAGGTAGTACCAACAGTATATTGTCTCAAGGGTGATGATGATAAATGGTGGTATTTGATTTAGAATAATTTGAAAGAGGAATAAATGGAAGATATGGAATGGAGGAATTTTAAGGAAATATTCTTCGAAAAATATTTCCCTCGTGAGCAACGAACCAAAATGAAGAGGAAATTACATGGCTTAAAACAAAGGGAAGAAGACAGTGTTGTAGAGTATGAGGCTACATTCACAAGGCTAGCTAGGTATGTCATAGATTATATACGTGACTTAGAAGACAAGATTGATCATTTATTTTAGGGTCTCAATCCAAGTCTTAAAAGGGCAATGGCTTCTCAAACATTTTCATCGTATGATGAAATTGTTTTAACTGCCATCAAAACAGAGAAGGAATTTTCTAGATGAAATTTGATCAAGGAGAACCAAGATAAGAATAGGTAGTCTAATAACCAAGGGAAAGGTTAAGCACCAAATGAGAACAAGGGAACAAATTTATTCCCATTATGTGCGAACTGTGGAAATAATCATCTCGGAAAATTCTTAAAAGGGGTGGGAGTCTGCTATAAGTGCAAAGAAAAGGGTCATCGATCTGATGAATGCAAGGGGAAGAAACAATTCATTGATATTCAATGATATAATTGCAGAGATATGGGACACTATGAAAATGAGTGTCATAAGAACCAAGGAAACATGCCTTAGTAAAAGCCAAGAGAACTAGAGAGAGCCTATGCGATTACAACTGCAGAGGTTGAAGTTCCTAATGAGGTGGTGGCCAGTACATTAATTTATTCCTCAAACTTATCCAACACTTTATGTGATTCTAGATCATCACATTCATTTATATCTTCCCTATTTTCCAAGAAAATTATTTATGTCCAATTTGATTTAATAAATGATTTTTCAATCAAAACTCATGGGGGGTGTATCATTGCAACAAAGGCATATCGACTAGTCCCCCTCCAGACACCAAAACATGCTTTAGTTGCTAATCTTATCATCATAACAATGACTGAATTTGATATAATTCTTGTTATGGATTGGATTTAAAATTATGATGTGAGGATTTATTGCAAGAAAAAGAAAGTTACACTTTTTTAAAATGGTGTAGAAACTCTTATCTTTAGAGTCGATACCTCACCATTTGATTCTTATCTAGACTCACCCCCAGTAGCTATACTAAATGAAATTCTTGGAGAGGAGGAGAACCCAATATCTATGGGTGAGGGAAAAAATCTTGAAATTGAAGATGTGCATATAGTGCAATAATACATTGATGTATTTCTAAAGGATTTACCAGGACATCCTCCAGAGTGTGAAATTGTGTTTTCCATTGACTTAATTCATGGTGCAAGACCTCTGTCAAAGACCCTCTATAGAGTGGCCACTATGGAGTTAATGGAGATAGAGAAACAACTAAAGGTTTTGAGTAACAGATGATTTATTCTTCCTAGTGTTTTTTCATGGGGAGCCACGGTCTTGTTTGTCAAGAAGAAAGATAGATCCATGAGTCTATTCATTGATTGTTGGGAAATAAATGCTATTACAATAAAGAATAAGTATCTTCTTCCCTGTATTGATGATTTATTTGATCAAATTCATGGAGATCAATACGTTTCAAATATTGACCTTCGATCCTGATATCATCAACTACATGTGAAGAATGAAGTTATTCCGAAGACAGCATTTCGAACCAGGTATGGGCATTATGAGTTTACAGTGATGCCTTTTATACTGATGAATGAACCATCTATTTTCATGGATTTAATGAATAAAGTTTTCAAGGAATATATTGATAACTTTTTTGTGGTATTCATCGATGATATCCCTGTATACTCAAAAATCTATGAATACCATGAGAATCACTTGTGGATTATTCTGAGAACTCTTAGAAGCAACAATTTATATGGGAAGTTTTCAAGTGTGAATTTTGGCTTCAATAATTTTCTTTTCTAGGCCATATTGTCTCTAAGTATGGAATCCTAGTTGATCCTGCAAAGATAAAGGCAGTCCAAGAATGTCCCACGCCAATAAACATAATTGAAGTACGAAGTTTTATTGGCTTAGCAGGTTACTATCTATGTTTCATTCATAATTTTTCCCAACTGGCTAACCCGCTAACCAAGATCACACCTAAACAAGTTATGTTTGTGTGGACAAAATAGTGTACGAAATGCTTCGAATAATTGAAAAGAAGATTTTCCAATGCTCTAATTTTGACTCTTCCATTAGGAAGTGATGGATTTGTGATATATAGTGATGCATCAATGAATGGGTTGGGTTGTGTCCTTATGAAAAATGATAAATTTATTACTTATGCATCAATAAAGTTTAAGACCCATGAGAAAAACTATCCAAGTCATGATCTTGAGATAGCATCCGTAATCCTTTCTCTAAAAATATGGAGACATTATCTCTACAGAGAAATATGTGAGATGTATACAGACCACAAGAGTTTGAAATACATTTTCACAGAAAAAAAAACTCATCTTGAGGCAAAGGAGACAGCTCGAGTTACTCAAAGATTATGATTTTTCAATACACTACCACCCAGGAAAGTCGAATAAGGTGGAAGATGCATTAAGTAGGAAGTATCATGGACTTCTTACTCAAATGGGGATTGAGAGAGATCCTATATTTTTGGATCTAGTAAAGATGGATATGGGAATTGTTAAGGAAAGTGAAACATATTTTCTCTTTAAAATGATTGCCAAACCATCTTTATTAGAGGAGATAAAAATCTCTCAATCTGATTATGAGAATATAAACAAGAAAATTATTGATGTTATGAATGGGAGATTTGAAAACTTCATGTATGAAGAAGGAGTTCTGAAATTTGGGAAGATTTCATGCATTCCATCATCACATGATCTAAAAAGAGAACTATTAGATGATTCTCATTGCTCAAATCTATCTATATACCTAGGTAGCACCAAGAGGTATAGAGATCTGAAGGAATATTTTTTGTGGGATAATATGGAGCGAGAAATTGTTGGCTACGTGTCAAGGTGTCTAGCTTTTCAACAAGTGAAGGCGGAGAGACAACATCCCAATGGAGTGATGCAACCTCTACCTATTCCTATGTGGAAGTGGGATAATATTATGATGTATTTTTTCACCGAACTACCGAGGACACCTAGAATGAATGATGAAATATGGGTAATTGTATATCATCTCAAAAAATCTAAACATCTCCTTCCAATAAGAGAGGATTTACCACTTGAGTGACTGGAAAGACTTTATATTAATGAAGTTGTAAGACTTTATGGTGAACCTATATCGATTGTGTCCAATCGAGATCCTCGGTTTACATCAAAATTATGGAGAAGTATCCAGAAGGATTTAAATACTAAACTTTGTATGAGTGCTTCTTATCACCCCCAAACAGATTGACATTCTGAAAGGAATATCAAAACTCTAGAAGATATGTTGAGGTATTTCTCTCTTGACTTCCAAAGTATGTGGGATCAATTCTTTACTTTGGTATAATTTTCATAAAACAATAGTTTCCATTCTAGTATTCAAATGGATTCATGTAAAGAATTATATGGAAAGAGATGTCAAACTCCAACTTGTTGGGATGAAGTTGGTGAGAGGATACTTATAGGCCCAGAACATATTGTAGAGACCACAATAAAGGTGAAGACAATCCAAGCCCATATTAAATCAGCCCAACATAACTAGAAGATTTATAATAACAACCATAGAAATAATTGGAATTCTAGGAGGGAGATGATGTCTTTCTGAAAGTATCTTTGTGGAAGGGTGTCTTAAGGTTTAATAAGAAAGGGAAACTGAGCCCTAGGTACATTGGACCATTTGAAATTATAAAACGAATCAGAGTTGTAGCTTTCTAATTAGTAATGCTGCCAAGTCTCTCTAAATTCCATGATGTATTCCATGTGTCATTTTTGAAGAAATACATGCTAGAACCAATTCATGTACTCACATATGAAGAAATATAACTGGAACCTTATTTGTCATACTGTGAAGAGCCTATTGGGATTCTTGACACAAGGGAGCAGGTATTGAGAAATCGAACAACTCTTCCAGTAAAGGTTCTTTGAAAAAACCATAATATGGAGAAAGAAGAATGGGAACCAGATTAATTCATTAAGAAGAACCACCCACATCTTTTTGGTGGGCTTTATACATAAAATTTCATGAACGAAATTTCCGAAGGAGGTAATATTATAGCACCCCAAACATTTTATGGTATGTTACTCTTAAATACTTTCTATTCATTAGATAGTCTATATTTCATGAGGCACTATGTATTTTGTGAAATAAAATATTATAGGTGAAAGTTATATGTTACCCATTAAACATAAATTTTCCACTTCTATGTTTTGAATTTCGAAAAACAGTCATCTACAGTTATGACCAGAATGTCTTTTGGAGTCTGATAGAACCAACTCAATTTTTTATGAATAGTAATATATCCTTAGGAATAGTAAAATCAATATTAATATGAACCTTATAAATAGTAAATAATGACAATATTTTACTTTATTAAGGTAATAAGATAATGAGAAGTTAATTAATTTGTCAATGTGATATAGAACTAATTAAACCTTTAAAATTTTTATTTTTCAATTTAACTATGACATTATTTAAAAATTAAATTAAAAATATTTAGAAAATTATTTTCAAAAAATTGAGTTCATTTTTGAATTCTACATGTCGATAAATTGTTAGGGTGATGTTTTTGGATTTTTCTAAAATACATGAATTTTTCATGAACAGTAAAAATACAGTTTTGAGTTTTCAGTAGTTTAATGACATCATAATGATATAATAATTAAATATAAAAATATGGTCTACCTATGTAAATTTACATATGACATTAGGTGTCCTATTTGGCTTAAACCATGTGAAAATACCATGGGAAAGCCCATGGTTTGGCAAAAACTACTAATGAGGTGTACCTTTGAGATTATTAAAAAACTACCTCTTTTTAAAAAATACCCACTCATCCATTAATTTTCGTTCATTCCAAATCCATAATCCCGGAATCTATGGTTTTTTACCTCCATAAGAGTCCTCCCAAGGTTTCCTTAATTCCCCAAGGTCCCATCCTTCAAGATCTAGGAGTTACTCTACAAGGTAAGAGAATCCATCATTCTTTTCTTTTAGTCGACACTTCTTTTATGTTATCTATTTGATTTTCCCTTATCATATTTTGGGATTTGATTTTATGTGTTCTTTTTACTGTCCTTTTGATTTAAATATTATTATATTCCCTTTTTCTATCATCATTTCATTTTATGAATTTTTAAGCGACGTCGTTAGGTTGCCGAATTTTCATAAGGGATCTCTCAAGTTTTCTTTTATTTTCAAGTTCATCTCTTTTCTTTTTCTCTCCTCACCTTCTCTATCCAAATGACCATGATAAACTCCAGTATAATCTATATTATAGAATTATATCATGTGAATTTAATAACGATCATCTATATTCTTACTTCCCCTTTTTATTTTTATAAATGAAATCAATGTCCATGTGGTTCCAATTTATAACCTTTGTGGACGGTGGAGTTTTGTTCTTCACTTTCTCCTTCATTACTGGCCATGAAACCATTTTAATGGTTGAACCAGATAAGAATATATCTATTTCATCTCATTAATTTTTGGGAATCCTTAGACACTCATTATGTAAAATAATAATACAAAACAAGTTCATTATGAACAAAATGGCCAAGTTATTCCGAATATTTGTAATAAACATTTAACTAATGAATCATCATCATGGTATATAACCCAAAATAATTATAAGATCATTTACATATATTGAATTTAATTAATAAAATATATTAATAATTCTGTATTTTTGACCACATTTCAAAGGAACTTCTATTCATGGAAACAAGAAAACAAATCATGAAAACAAAGGAAGAAAATGCTTCCAAACAAGAAAATTGAACCTCTTAAACCCGTAAAAGGGCCATGAATGAAACTAATAAGGTTATAATAAATAAATTAAGTTTATATGAGTTTCTGGAGTTATTAATTAATGAAGCTAGATTTTATTATTCAGGTCATTAAAACAAATGAAGAACACGCTCGGGCAAAAAGGTAAGGGGTTTCCCATCTCACTTTCATTTCTGTGATATTTTCATTTTTCACCACTTATTTCTTGTATGTGGTATATGTTTACTTCAATTTGATATATTATAACATGATTCTATATATATTCATGTTATTAAATGATTTATTTTAGGTTTATTATGTTCTGGTCATATGATTCGACCGATTACATTGTGGTAAGAGACTTTGTCTCAACTACTATTTTGTTGTGACTAACTTTTTATTGTGCACCAAATAATCCATAAGTGCTATACCTAATGGAAATTTAAGATCACTTTTTATTTTAAACTACATTTATATTAAAAATCCATAATCTCATTTCATGGATATGGTTTTTGTCTAAACCGCATACCATTTTACATACAGTGTTTATTTGGAAAGATATTTTAATTATAGAAATATTGATGAATCTGTATACACTACTCTATAAGGATATTGAAAAGTCATATTTATCTTTTATTGAATCAATTTATAAAGAATTATTTGGATATGAAGTGGTGGTTGGGGCCCGCTATATCCCCTTCGAGTTTGTTTCCAAAAATCATCCAGGTTTCTACCCACATAACTAAACCATATTTGGTATTACGATATCATGTACTAGATACATGACATACAATTTATAATAATTATCTTTATTCATTATCAGTTATTATTATCCATGGGGTTTTCACTATGACAAAATATATGGATGCAGTTTCATTCTTAGTTTATTAATGGTGTGAGTTTTTCATTTATTCACCATGCCATATTGATTATGTAAAATTGTTTACAATTCAGTTATTATTGATTCATGCTTGCTCCATTTGTATCCCTTAATTAGAATTTGAGCTCAACCCTTTCATTTTTTACTTTCGACATGTGATAATGAGGAGATCATTTATTGAGTTCTTGTGGATTCATCTTTTAGTTTTTGTTATGTATTGTATTTTGTAAACTTTTCCAATTTAATTTGAGTAACATCTATGTATCTATTTTCTTCAAAACTAATAAACTGATTGTTCCTTCATGAATTTCATTCCTTCTAACCATGCTAATATTAAAAGTAATTCATAGGCTCCGTTCTAGAGGGTTTGGGGTGTAACATTTTTTATCGGAGGAAGTTTAGTAGAAAACATGGAAACTAGAGTAGAAAATGTATAGTAGGGAACAAATCCCTAAGGTTTTATTTGAGGATAAACATACAACAACGTCCTGGTATTTTGGTAAGAAATAGATTATGTGGATCTCTCAAGAAATACATCCTTGTTGGGATATGAGCAGGTAGAGGTGGCTCTGGCATATATGTATCTAGGGTTAAAACCTGAAAACACTGATTTGAGCTAGACTCGAACGAGAAATGATACACAAAACAGTCCTTGATGCACTCTTGGTTACGACACTCTCAGGGGGTATGCTTAGAAAAATTCACATTTTCCTTACAAGCCTTTATGACGGAGTTTAATGTAAATCTTTCCTCATAGAAACCATGTTTATAAGATTAGCTATGCACATAATTTTAATCTATGGTGAGTTATTTTCTATTTGAGATTCATAATCTAATCTAGTGTATCCCATTATTTAGAAATGGCGTCTAATGTAAGAAGGGGAATCAATACTCGTGGGTAAGGTAGGGATCTCTCTACTGAGCAAGTCAACACATTCAATGTTGGAGGAGATCAGATCATGAACATATTTGGACAACTTACTCAGGTTGTAACAAATAACCATTCCACACCTATGTTGGATCGTTTCATGTGGCATAAGACCCCATCTTTTAGAAGGAATACTAACCCAATGGTTACTGAGCAATGGATCAAGTCCCTTGAAATGATATTCATGGCAGTAAGATGCAATGAAAATGAAAAGGTAGTACTGGCAGTATATTGTCTCAAGGGTGATGTTGATCAATGGTGGTTCTTGATTGTGAATACCATGGAGGAAGAAGAAATAGAAGATATGGAAGGGAGGACTTTTAAGGAAATATTCTTTGAAAAATATTTCCCTCATGAGAAATGAACTGAAATGAAGAGGAAATTCCTTGGCTTAAAAAAGGGAAGAATAAAGTTTTGTAGAGTATGAGGTGACCTTCACAAGGCTAGCCAGGTATACCGTATATTAGATACGTGACTCGGAAGACAATATTGATCATTTATTTAAAGGTCTTAAGCTATGTCTTCGAAGGGCACTGGTTTCTCAAACATTTTCATCATATGATTAAATTGTATCATGTGCCATCAAAACAGAGAAGGAATTTTCTAGGTCAAATTTTTTCAAGGGGAACCAAGATAAAAATATGTACTCTGATAAACAAGGGAAAGGTGAAGCACCAAAGAAGAACAAGGGAAAAATCTATTACCATTATGTGAAAACTGTGCAAAGAATCATCTCTGGAAATGCGTAAAATACATGGGAGTCTTCTATAAGTGCGGATAAATGGTTCATCGATTTGATGAATGAAAGGGGAAGAAACAATTCAATGATATTCAATGATACAATTGTAGAGAGATGGGACACTATGAAAATGAGTGTCCTAATCTCCAAGGAAACATGCCTCAAAAAAATACAAGAGAACAAGGGAGAGCCTATGCGATTACAACCATATAGGTTGAAGTTCCTAATGAGGTGGTGGAAGGAACTTTAGTTGATTCCTCAAACTTAGCCAACACTTTATTTGATTTTGGATCATCACATTCATTTATATCTTCCCAGTTATCCAAAAAAATTAGATATGTCCAATTTTATTTAATAAAGGAGTTGTCAGTCAAAACTCCCATGGGATGTGTCATTGCAACAAATGCATGTTTACTGGTCCCCCTCCAGACACCAAAACATTCTTTAGTTGCTACCCTTATCATCATACCAATAACTAAATTTGATATAATTCTCAGTAGGGATTTGCTTTCAAATTATGATGTGAGGATATATTCCCAGAAAAAGGACATTACAATTTTTGAAAATGGTATAGAATCTCTTATCTTTAGATCGGAGACCTCTCCATCTGATGCTTATCTAGAACCACCCCTAGTAGCTCTACAAAATTCAATTCTTGGGGAGGAAGAGAACCCAATATCTATGGGAGAGGAAAGAAATCTTCAAATTTAAGATGTGCATATAGCGCAAGAATAAATTGATTTTTTTTATAGAAGATTTACATGTACATCCTCCAGATCATGAAATTGAGTTTTCCATTGAATTAATTCCTGGTGCAAGACCTATGTCAGAGACCGCCTATAGAATGGACACTCTGGAGTTAGTGGAGCTAAAGAAACAACAATAGAAGTATAGTGAAAAAGGATTTATTCAACTTAGTGTTTATACATGGGGATCACCAGTCTTGTTTGTCAAGATGAAAGCTGGATCCATGAGGCTATGCATTGATTACAAGGAAATAAATGCTATTACAATAAAGAATAAGTATCATCTACCCTGGATTGATGATTTATTTTATCAACTTCATGGATTTCAATACTTTTCAAAGATTGACCTTTGATCTGGATATCATCAACTGCATGTGAGGAAGGTAGATATTCCAAACACAGCATTTCAAACCAGGTATAGGCATTATGATTTTACAGTGATGCCTTTTTGACTAACGAATGCACCATTTATTTTCATGGATTTAAAGAATATGTTTTTCAAGGAATATCTTGATAAATTTGTTTTGGTATTCATCGATGATGTCCTTGTATACTCAAAAACCTATGAAGACCATGATAATCACTTGCGGATTATTCCGAGAACTCTTAGAAGCAATAAATTATATGGGATTTTTAGAATGTCAAAATTCTGGCTTCAATCAGTTTCTTTTCTAGGAAATATTGTCTCTAAGTATAGAATCCTAGTTAATCCTGCAAAGATAAAGGCAATCCAAGAATAGCCCACGCCAACAAACATAACTGAGATGCGTAGTTTTATTGTCTTAGCAGGTTACTATCGGCGTTTCGTTCAGAATTTTTCCTGACTGTCTACCCTGCTAACCAAGCTCACACGTAAAGGAGTTAAGTTTGTGTGGGAAAAAGAGTATATGGAATGATTCAATGAATTTAAAATAATATTGGTCAATGCTCCAATTTTGACTCTTCCTTCTGGAAGTGATGGATTTGTGATATAAAGTGATGAATCAAAGAATCGGTTGGGTTGCGTCCTTATGAAAAATGATAAATTTATTCCTTATGCATCAAGACAGATGAAGACCAATGAGAAAAATTATCCAACTCATGATCTTGAGTTGGAATCCGTAATATTTGCTCTAAAAATATGGACACATTATCTCTATGGAGATATATGTGAGATTTATACGGACCACAAGATTTTGAAATACATTTTCACAAAAAAAGAACTAAACATGAGGCAAATGAGATGGATCGAGTTACTCAATTATTATGATTGTTCAATAAACTTCCACCCAGGAAAGGTGAATAAAGTGGCAGATGCATTAATTAGTAAGGATCATGGACTTTTGACTCAAATGAGGATTGAGAGAGATACTATATTTTTGGATCTACTAAATATTGATTTGGGAATTTGTAAGGAAGGGGAACAACTTTTCTCTTTCAAATTATTGACAAACCATATTTATTAGACAAGATAAAAATATCTCAATCTGATGATGAGAATCTACACATGAAAATTATTACTGTTAAGGATGGGATATTGGAAGACTTCGTGTATGAAGAACAAGTTCTGAAATTTGGGAAGATATTATGTATTCCATCAGTACCTAAGATAAAAAAAGGGAACTATTAGATGATTCTCATAGCTCAAATTTCTCTATACACTTGGGTAGCACCAAGATTTATAGATATATAAATAAATATTTGTGGTGGGATAATATGAAGTGGGAAATTGCTGACTATGTGTCAAGGTGTATAGTTTTTCAACAAGTGAAGGAAGAGAGACAACATCCCAATGGAGTGATGTAGCATCTAGCTATTCTTATGTGGAAGTGGGATAGCATTAAAATGTATTTTTTCACCCGACTACTGAGGAAACCTAGAAGGAATGATTCAACATGGGTAATTGTCGATCGTCTCACGAAATAATCACATATCTTTCTAATAAGAGAGGATTTACCACTTGATCACCTGGTAAGACTTTATATTAATGAAGTTGTAAGACTTCATGGTGCACCTATATCGATTTTTTCTAAGTGAGATCCCTGATTTACATCAAAATTATGGAAAAGTCTCCAAAAGGCTTTAAATACTGAGCTTCGTATGAGTACTGCTTATCACCCCCAAACAGATGGACAGTCTAAAAGGACTATCTAAACTCTAGAAGATATGATGAGATCATGCTCCCTTGACTTCCAAGGTATGTGGGATCAATTCTTGCCTTTGGTAGAATTTTCACATAATAATAGTTTCCATTCTAGTATTCAAATGGCTCTATATGAAGCCTTATATTGAAAGTGATGTCGAACTCCAACTTTTTGGGATGAAGTTGGTGAGAGGAAACTTATAGGCCCAGAACTTATTGAAGAGTCGACAAAAAAGGAGAAGAAAATACAAGCCCATATTAAATCATCCCAAAGTAAGCAGAATTGTTATGCTGACAACTGAAGAAAGGATTTGGAATTCTAGGTGGGAGATCATGTCATTCTAAAAGTATCTTCGTGGGAGGGCTTCTTAAGGTTTAGTAAGAAAACGAAACTGATCCCTAGGTACATTGGACAATTTAAAATTCTGGAAAGAATTGGAGCTGTAGATTGCCGATTAGAAATGCCGCCAAGTCTCTCTAAAGTCCATGATATATTCCATGTGTCATTATTGAATAAATATATGCTAGACCCAATTCATGTACTCACATATGAATAAATAGAACTGGAACCTGATTTTTCATACTATGAAGAGTATATTGGGATTCTGAAAACAAGGGAGAAGGTATTGAGAAATTGAACAACTCATCTAGTAAAGGTTATTTGGGAAAACTAGAATATAGAGGAAGAAACATGGGAACCATAGGATTTCATGAAAGAAGAACCACCCACATCTTTATGGTGGGATTTATACATAAAATTTTGAAAATGAAATTTCCAACGGAGGGAATATTATAACACCACAAACATTTTATTGTATGTTACTCTGAAATACATTATATTCATTAGATAACCTATATTTCATGAGGAATTATGTCTTTTTGGAAACAAAATATTATAGGAAAAAGTTATATGCTATCCATTAAACATAAATTTTCCACTTATATGTTTTGAATTTCGAAAAACAGTCTTCTAGAGTTGTGACCAGTAAGTCATTTGGAGTCTAATAGAACCAACTGGATTTTTTGATGAATAGTAACATACCCTTATGAATAGTAAAATTAATATTAATATGACACTTATAAATAGTAAATAATGATAATAATTTATTTTATTAATGTAATAAGATAATGAGAAGTTAATTAAATTTTCAATGTGATATAGAACTAATTATCCTTTAAAATTGTTATTTTTCGAATTAAATATGATTTTATATAAAAATTAAATTAAATATATTAAAAAATTATATTAAAAAAATGGAGTTCATTTTTGAATTCTATAAGTCTAAAAATGGTTTGGGTGAATTTTTGGGATTTTTCTAAAATACATGAATTTTTCATGAAATGTAAAAAATACAGTTTTGAGTTTTCAGAAGTTTAATGACATCATAATGATGTAATAATTAAATATAAAAATTTTGTCAACTTTTGTACATTCTCTTATGGCATGAGGTGTTCCGAGTGGCTTAAACCACGGGAAAATACCATGGTCAAGCCCATGGTTTGGAAAAAACCACTAATGAGGTGTCCCTTTGAAATTATTATTAAACTACCTCCCTTTTTCTATAAATACCAACTCATACGTTCATTTTATTTCATTATAAATCCCTCATCATAGAATCCTTAGTGTGTTTACTTATCTAGGAGTCCTCTCTAGTTTTATTTAATTCCTCATGGTCTCATCATTCATGATCTAGGAGTTACTCTACAAGGTAAGGGAATCCTTCATTCTCTTTTTTTAGTTAACACTTCTTTTATGTTATCTATTTGATTTTCCATTTTCATATGTTGGGGTTTGATTTTATGTGTTCTTATTACTGTCCTTTTTATTTCAATATGATTAGATACACTTTTTCTCTCATTATTTCATTTTATGAAATTTTAAGCAACGTCGTTATGCTACCAAATTTTCATAAGGGATCTCTCACCTTTTATTTTATTTTCAAGTTCATCACTTTTCTATTTCTCTCCTCACCTTCTCTATCTAAATGACCATGATAAACTATAGTATCTTCTATATACTGTAATTATATCATGTGAATGGGATAACCATCATCAATATTTTTACTCCCCCTATTTATTTTTATAAATGAAATCAAGGTCAATGAGGTTCCAATTTATAACCTTTATGGGTGGCGGAGTTGTGTTATTCACATTCTCCTTAATTACTGGTCATGAAAAAATTTTAATGGTTGAAGAAGATAATAATATATTTATTCCATCTCATTAACGTTCTGAAATCATTAGAAACTCATTATATAAAATAATAATACAAAAAAAGTTCATTATGAACAAAACGGCCAAGTTAATACGAATATTTGTAATAGACATTTAACTGATGAGTCATCGTCATGGTATATAATCCAAAATCATTATAAGATAATTTATATATCCTTAATGTCATTAATAAGATATATTAACTATTATGGATGTTTAACCACATTTCAAATGAACTTTCATTCATGAAAAAAATTAAACAAGTCATGAAATCCAAGGAAGAAAATGATTCCAAACAAGAAAATTGAACCTCTTAAACTCATAAAAGGGCCATGAATGAAACTAATAAGGTTATACTAAATCAATTAAATGTACAGGAGGTTCGGGAGTTATTAATTAATGAAGATAAATTTTATTATTCAGGTCATTAAAACAAACTAAGAACACACTGGAGCAAAAATTTCAGGGGTTTCTCATCTCACTTTCATTTCTGTGATATTTTCATTGTTCACCACTTATATATTGTATGTGGTATGATTTTACTACCATTTGATAAATAATAACATTATTATCTTTATATTCATTTTTTTCAATGATTCATTTGATGGTTATTAAGTTCTGTTCATATGATTCGACCGATTACATTGTGGTAAGAGACTTTGTCTCAACTACTGTTTCGTTGTGACTAACTTTGTATTGAACACATAATAATTCTTATGTGGTGTACCTACTTCCCATTTAAGATCACTTTTCATTTGAAATTATATTTATATTAAATATCCATAATCTCATGTCATGGATATGTTTCTTGTCTAAAATGTATACCATGTTACATACGGTGTTTATTTGGAAAGTTAATTTAAATATGGAAATATTGATAAATCTGTATACACTACTCTATACAGATATTGAAAAGGAATATTTCTCTTGTATTGAATAAATGTATCAATAATTATTTGGACATGCAGTGGTGGGTGGGGCCCTCTATATCCCCTCGATGCATTGATAGGTCTAATGAGACAAATCAGTTTGGTGACAACCCCTTCGAGTTTGTTTCCAAAAATCAGACGGGTTTCTACCCACAGAACTAAGCCATTTTATGGTACTATGGTATCATGTTCCAGATACATGATATCCAATTAATAATCATTCTCTTTATTCATTATCAGTTATTACTATGCATGGGGTTCTCACTATGACAAAATCTATGGATGCAGTTTCATTCTCAATTTATTAATGTCGTGAATTTTTCATTTATTCACCATGACATGTTAATTATATAAAATTGTTTACAATTCATTTATTATTGATTCATACTTCCACCAATTGTATCCCATACCGAGTGTTTGAGCTCACCCCTTTCATTTTTTACTTTCGAAAGGTGACAAAGAGGAGATCATTTATTTAGTTCGCGTGGATGCAGCTTTTAGTTTTTGTTATGTATTGTATTTTGTAAACTTTTCCAATGTAATTTGAGTAACATATATATATCTAGTTTATTCAATTATTCTAAAATAATCATTACTTTAGGATTTTCATTCCTTCTAACCATGCCAATATAATAAGTAATGCACTGCCTCCAGTCTAGAGGGGTCAGGGTGTTACAAATCCTTCCCTGGAACTTTGTGGTGAGCCTAACTGCCCATCCTCTCGACCAATGGAGTCATTAAGTTTCATTGGATAAATAATCGATCAATGAGCACCTACCTTTGGAAAGAAGGTCCATGAATCATGGATACCTTGGCCATTGGTCATTCCTAGCTCCACGAATAAACCTGTTGGAGACCATCTGAGGAATTTATATCTGAGAGGAACCGATTTCAAAAGTACATGACCCCCACACAATCCCTATTTGGGACCAATAGTTCCTGAAGGGTTAATCCAACCTTCTTTAAATAATAATGATACTAAATGGGTTGAAACAAAAATAAGTGGTGAATTCGATGTGAACCTGTCTCTATAGAAAAGGGACGGGTGATGATCCTCATCATGCCATTTCCACACCACCAAGAAATGCACCACCCGAGAGTCAAAACAATAATGAAGCCTTATTATTTTACATTTCATTGGACATTGTCTCTACTATTTTTTCTTCTGAAGATGAGGAGTTTATACTGAACCTGGTCTTCTCAAAAATGGATGTGGCAATTCATCTGGATACACCCCTGGGCACTGCAAATTTGAATTATCATGCACTAGACAATCATAAGGATGTATCATTGTCTCATGTATAGGACATAAATGATAGTATCACTGAAAATATCCCCCACCCAATGAAAGAGGATGAGAGAAACTTTACACAAGACCAGCCCATGAAAAAAAAATGTGGAGGTTCATGTCCAGATTCATGTACATAGCATAACTGGCATCCCCAATGAGTTCACTTATATGGAAACACCAATGAAAAAAGATATTATTACCTCATCATAGACTAAGTATACTGATGATTTTAAAGATTCTAAATCTGCTACCAAACCTGCAAAGGCAGGGGATGCTGTGAGGAAATCATAAAGTTTATTGGATATGAATTGAAAGTGGGGAATCACCACCAAACCGAGACCAAAATTTGGATACTCATTTGGAACTATTAGTGAATATCCAAACCTCGCATGGAAGGTTCCCTCAGGCTCCTTGAAGGTAGGTAAAAACCTGATATTATTTGTATTTTTGAGTTGAAGATTATTTATTCAGACCAAACTAACCTTTTCAATAATAGGGGATACACCAGGCTAGGTACTATTCAATCTAAATCTAGCTTTGATTGAATTTTTATTTTTGTCCACAACAGGGTTGAAACCCCTATTATTATCTAAGAGGATAACCAAGTCACCACATATAGTTTTTATTTATCTCGCCAAAAAATGTTCTGCTCAATTTGTTTTCTTTTAACAACTATATGGACTTGAGAGATCTATGGATGAAAGTTAGGAACTCGTACAACATCATCACCGGTCCATGGACTATAATTAGTGACTTCAACTCTATAATTAATTTGGATGAAAATTTTGGACTAGTGAATAGCTCTTTTTCTATAAAGGATTCTAGGCCCTATATTGAGGAAGCTAGCATAATAGAAATCAATCTCATTTGGTCCAAGTATACTTAGTATAGGAACCATATTAATGTTATGAGAGATAAAAGAATTTATTGATACTTTTCAAATGATGCCCTTTTTTTAAAATGGAAGTTAGTTACATGTGTCACTTTTTAACAACACAATTCTGACCATCACTCTATTCTGATTAGCTTCTTTGATAGAAAGAGGAGTCAACCTCTCCCATTTATGTTTAATAATTCATGGACCACTCTCATGGACTGCTCAAAAAAAAATCAAAATATTTGGCCCTAGAATGATTATGTTGATAACCCTCTATTATGTATATCATATCCCAAAACACTCAAGATAAATCTGAACGAATGGAGAAATAAAATTTCAGATCGTTGTTTGTAGAAATTGATACCCTTGATTTTTTGTTACATGAAATACAAGAAGTAATTTTGAAGATCAATTTCTCATGCGATTTAGCCCATTAACTTGAGATGTAAAACAAACTGAAAAATCTCATCGAACTCAGAGATAGCATCAATAAGGACATATTCAAAATAAAGTGGATAGTTTATGGATAAAGAAATAAAAAATTCTTCAATCCCTTACAAAGGACTCAAACAGATAATAGACCACTCTCATTAATTAAATATGGATACTAAATTCTTGATGAGAGGAAAGACCTTTCCAACTACATTGCATCCTAAAAACCAACTTTAATGGGCCACCAAGGGATGGGATGATAAGAGAGAACATAATTCCCAGGATGATATCTGAATAGGATGACTCCAGGATCACATCTCTACCTCTTGACATTGAAATCCAAGAAGCTATTTTTGGTCTCAAAAAAGAAAGATCTCCTAGACCGAAAGTATTCAGCAAATTATTCTTCCAATCCTTTTGGGATATTATCCAAAATTACTTGTGAAACCATGTAAAGAATTTTTTCAAAGGTGGATCCTTCACTCAAGGGTTTAATGCTCAATTTATCACATTAATACCCAAAGTGTAAAATTCCAGTGATATCATCCAATTCAAGAAAATGGCTCTCATCAATACAATTCACAAAATTATTACAAAGATCCTTACCAACACACATTCCCAAGTCTCGAACAAAATTATATCTTTGAATAAATTTGGATTTGTGAAAGGAAGGATCATAGAAGACTGTTTTCCCACTGCCTTGGAGTGTGTTAATCTACTCTAGAATCCAAGCCTAGGTGGAAACATCTCCCTTAAACATGATATCATAAAGGTGTTTGAAACAATGGATTGGAATTTCATAAAAATTGAGTTACACAATTTTGGTTTCATCATGCAGTTTATTCACTGGATTACATCTCTTCTAGGATCTCCCCATATATCCATACACATTAACAAATCCTTGAAAGGGTACTTCAACTATTCAAGGGGGTTAGGCAGGTGGATCCTCTCTCAGCTATCATCCTTTCAATTTCAGAAGACTACATTATCATACTGTTTCTTCACATGGTAGATACAGGAAAAATGTAAATTATTAAAGTGTAAATAGGTACCTATTCCCCTTCTCATCTATTTTTTGCTGATGACATTATTGTTTTTACATAGGAAGATATGAGGAATACTAACAACATAGAAAATCATCATTTTCACTATGAACATGTCTTAGGCTAGGAGAAAAATTAGTGCAAGTCATTATTTTACTTTGTAATGAATATCTCAGCCACTAGAAATAGATTCATCATTAATGACCCAGGAATAAGAGAAGGATCTATTCCATTTACCCTCCTTGGAGTTCCAATGTTCTAGGGTAAACCTCATTCTTCACACTTTTTTAATGAATTGAGCCACGTTAGAAGGACTCTTTCATCTTACATAGCCAAGTCTCTCTCAATGGCAGGACGTATTTTCCTTTTCAATCTTGTGGTGATATCAAAATTGGTCTCTTCATTCATGGTGTATCAATACCCCTCTTCTTTCACCAAAGTCATCAACTATATGATGATGATTTTTTTTGGAGTGGGAGTGTGTTAGAATGAAAGATCATAACTGCCCTATGGAAACAATGTTTTATGCATTATGCCTTAGGTGGTCTTGGAATTAAAAACCTAAATATTTTTAATTAATCACTTCAAAATAAATTTTTTTGTGATTAATCAACAGGAGATCAGCTTCCCTAGTCTTCCATAGATCAAAATTTCTTATAAATATCATTATATGAAAACCAATGTACACGGAGTCCTCAATCAGGACTATTCTTAATAAGGAAACCCAAAAAAATGCATGAACTCTCATTAGATTGTCAGCTCAAACTCATCACATAACTTATGGAAAGAAAAATGGGTAAGAGATCCTCTCATTGATTGGGTTAGCTCCTCAGATGTTGTGTTTAACCAGAATATCTCGATAAATGATCAGCTAAATAATATGTAATTTTAGCCCAATGGTATTAATGAAATTGTTTCTAACCATGATTTTATCATCTGTGATGACATATTATATGGGATCACTCTCCCAATGTTCATCTCAACTCTAAGACTTTCCACAAGAACCTAGTTTGAGGATAATGTACATGGATTGGTAGCTTCAATAGATGGTGGTTGACTCCCTCTCATTTCACACTACAATGGAGGATTTGTATTAAGAAAGTTCCAATTGATGATAATATGCAGCGAGCTGGTATATCCATGTGCTCAAAATGGGTGCTCTTATATCACCATCATGAATATATGAACCATCTATTATTATGTTTCAAAACCTCTTCCTCACTTTGGAAGGTTATTCTGGATATTTTCGAGTTGAACTCTCCACAAACAAATTCATTGCTGCACTACTTGTAGAATATTCTCAATTTCCACTTTTCAAAATAGATAGATATTATTTTTAAAGTGGCATGCACTGAACATATTTATGCAGTTTAGAAAGGGAGAAACAATATTTATCACTCCATGGATCAGTTTAATTAAAATATGGAATTGTCTACTGTTATTATTTTAGTTCAAAATAAAAACAAATTGCTTCTTAAATGTTTCAGTAACTCAATTAATGATTTTACTATTCTGAGACACATGAATCCCCAAGTTAACTTCCCTAAACCGGATTTCACACTTGAAGTCTTTTGGCTCCCACCCTTTTATGTATGGATGAAATGTAATACAAATGGTTCATAAAGGGTCAAACTGGGTTCATAAGGATATGGGTCCATTATTAGATACTATAACAGTGATGTTGTGGAATGCTTCTATGGACCATGTGGTCATGTCACTTCACTTGAAGTAGAAAATATGGGCTCTATAAGAGTGGTTGATATTTACTGTCAAATAGGATGGCATAAAATTTGGATTGAATGTGATTCCACCACAATCATGTATGTCATTAGAATGGGACTGGTTCACCTCTCATGTAAGATGATAGAAAAATGGTGGAATTTCCTGGAAAATCTTGCCTCCATGAGCTACATCATCATTCATATTTTCTAGGAAACTAACTGCATCATGGATGGTCTTTCAAATAAAGTAAATTTTTATGAGTGGTACATATGTCTAGAATCATTCTTTGTGACATGTGTTTAATCTTTCTCCATGAAAAATATAAAATTTTCTTTTTTAGACAGATGTAACTTTTCTTTGCACAAAATAAAGAGCCTCTGATATAGTCTTTCTCAAAAAAATCCAATTTTAATTTTTATATGATTAATTGAAAAATTATGTTAATTTTATGATGTATAGTTTATAAAATATATAGAAACTAATTATAATTTCCATGTACAAAATTAAATAAATATCATTTTTAATGAAAATTCATTTTTGAAGCATAAAATGACATCATTAAAAAGTTAGTTCTTAATTAATAATAATTAATAAATATTTTTTTATTGAGTAGTATGGAAATATATATATATATAATAATAATTTCGTTACTCATATTCATACCCACCATTTCAATTGTTATTTTATAACATCCTCATTTAAATAAGAATATTTTTATAATGTATCTTAATATGATTAAATCTCTGTGTTGTGTGTCAATAAATCTTTCAATATTATTATTTGGTTAAACTAAACATTAATGGTGTTACACTGATGGTGTATGATAGAGGAACTAGGGGCATCCAGGTCTATCAATGAGGTGACTTGAGCACAACTTACATGTATTTCACATAATTATATATGAATATTCATTATATCTCACTATTAATCACACCCCAAAACCTAAATATTTAGTGTCTTTGGAGATTATATACATAACCAACTTATTTTAATGTATTTTTAACATCTACCATAAATATTATTCTCATTTTTCACCTTTTTGTCATGTCATACATAATACACTTCATCGTAACTTGAGGAATGGAAGCATAAGAAAGTATGATATTAGATGATTATTTAGAGTAAACATAAGAGATATAAATCTATGATCATAAGTGAGAATAATATAATCATGTGGGTATGATAGCATAATCAAATTACATTATTATAATTTAAGAGAATAATACCCAATAAAACATAGACCACAAAACATTATGCATGGAATAAAGGTTTTAGCATAGCATAAGATATGACACATAAGGGAGTGGAAACATGAGTCAATAATCCTGATCAATGAGAACATACCATAGGTACATTGAATAACAAAATAATTTATTCCAAACATAAAAATACAAATAAAACCATTGTTTTGGCTGGCCACCAAGATAGTAACATCATAATTTCCAATTCTAACTACTTGCCCATAACATAGTAGACATGGGATAAACAAATACTCCCCTTAACATAGTGTACTTGGGAAAACCACCTACATCCCTTGACAAAGTAGAAATGGTATAAACACCCTTTTCCAATATTGATTTCATAATATAAAAAAATACCCAATGTGTTAGAGGGATATAACAAACCCACCCATAATATAATGATAATACAAACATTTTCCTGCCATAAGAACTTGAATAAATTCATAATTCCATTATGTCTTAATTAACCTATGAAAAAGAAATAAATTTCAGGAAATCATTCGTAATAAATATTTAAAATTCATCCATTTATATATGTTGGGTGGTTTCATAAAAAATATTATTAGTGAATAATTACAAACATTAAAGGATGTAGACATATATAAAAATACTTTTATAATCCAAGCACTGATGGGTTAGTATCAGTTCATTATTACTTAATATATAATTATATTTTATAAGAAAAATTAAAATTTATAGTTATTTATATTTGTTAACTTACATTAACAAAATTTTAATTAATTATTGATGTGCCCCATGGTACCTGAAATAAGGTTATTAAATTCTAGATTGTTATATTTAATTGTTGAATTTTTTTCACAGTTTTTTGTGCCTACTTGGACCTACTAAAGACTCATAAATCTTAATTTGGGTATTGTAATGGGGATGACAAGTCGGGTAGGTCGGCCCTTAACCGACATGGTTTGGTCTGAGATGGGGTAAAAGTGGGCATACCAATTTGGGGCACCACATATATATATATAACATATTATAATATATGTTTTATAAAAAATATAAACACACTTATGGTCCGCCTCAACTAATTTGGCGGAAAAATACACCCCAAAGGGTTTTTTCCATGTCCCTTTATAAATTGATGTAGATAACCCCTTGGATTTATAATTATTTTTTTATTATTTAATTCTTTATTATGTCTCATGTAATTTTGAGAAATAAATGGAAATGTTTTTGTTCCCAAAATTTCGTTTCAATGCATGAATATATATTCTTCTATACAAGGAGGATAAATGCACACACACACAGATATATATATATATATATATATATATATTATTCTAATATATAAGTAAATTTCTATCATGGTTTTTAGTTAAACCTGACTGATCTTCAATCAAACATATATTAGTTATATGAACAAAGATATACACACTTCCAATTATGTTGGGACCATATCGAAACTCCCTTTCCAAATCATTGAAAATATAATAAAAATTTTAATGTTTTCCACTTAAATAATTACACATTCTATCTAATATCAATTGAAGGAACCTGATGCATAAAAAAAGCATAAAAATACTTTATTTAAATTTTTGTTCTAGATTCATGTTAAAAACACTAAATCCATAAAACTCATAAACCATATTTCTCAATGAATCATGTGCAATTCAATTTAAGCATGAAGAAAAAAATATAATGAAACGATAAATGGTAATTTCTCATTTGAAATTTCCAATTAGATTCATTAAACTTCAATATATTATGGAACAAAGATGTAAATCTAGGTATCCTCCAAATCATGCACACATGCACCATAGTTCTTGGAATGTCGGTCTAAAATTATTAGCTAATAGCATAGGAAATCAAAGAGCTTTATGATGTCCTTTCGATCACATTAAGAACAAAAACTTGACTGGGGAGAATGGATCGATACAACCTTATTGTTTCTTACGTTTCTCACACTATAACTTGAGATATTAGAGATAAGAGCTCAAAATTCATGAAAATTATGGATTTCACTATTCAAGAGGCTAAATGAGCATTTATAACAAAATTTAAGTTTCAAAAATTGTACTTTGGTCCCTAGAAAGAAATAACATTTATTTTAGACCATTTCACACACTTATGAATTAATTAAACTTTTTATAAACAAAATGAATGTTTTATCACCCATATGTAACACTTTGACATGTTATGTGAAAAAATATTAACCATTAAATTGGATCATATGCTTCCCAAATAATATAATTAACCTTGAACCTGTCATGTTCGCTCAAAAAAATATATTTTCTTATATTCACTTTTATGATCAAACAACTTATGAATACCTTGAGAAATAAATTCAATCATTATTATTCTGAACTTGAATAATATCATTGAATAAATTTTACTTTCTATCTTTCACACCATGACATTTATCGACCCCCGCATGTGAATCCCAATTCATCCAAAATTCTTATTCATCTAAATATATGGAACTTGTGCATAAACTTAGTATATGACCCTCTAGGTCTTATGTCTCAATATTAGTGAGTTTAACCCATATGGCATGATTGGAGACTAGTAACCCATCATGACCCTTAAGTAGATAAGAAATTTCATTGTTTTTACTACCTCTTACGAAAAATATCTCTGTAATATAAAATTTTTGTCTCTCAACATCTTGTATAAAAGGGTGCACACTTGTGTAATATTCTTTTTGAAACTTTATATATTTCATGACATTACTAGAAGTTGTTACCTAATTTTACCATAGTCATAGTTTTAATTAAGGTGCAACCATCCTGGTTAACTTGGGCCCATGATACATCTCTTCATCAACATAGAAGTAGAAAATTCTATCTTAACCATTCAACCAGTGTCATACCACCAATGTTTCACTCAACACAAGATACCTCTCCAAGACTTAAATTTCATTTTTTTCACTAGCATTAAAATATGAAATAAAATTGTCAAAATTGATTATGATCTCAATTTATTTGACCAATAAATGTGTTTATAGATAGTAAAAACCAATTAAAACTGAAAAATGAAGTTTTCATATAAGTGGCTCGGCCTTCATGATCTCATCTACTCAATATCACTAAGTTTGAACTTGATGAGATGAAGCCTTAATGCTTATGAACCCCCAATACCTGGTATTCATGCATCATCTATGTCTCATTATTATAATATATCTACACCATAGGAAATATATTTATAATTATTTCGATAGTATATCAAGGTTATAATTGTATTTTGGAATAGTTATAACATTTTGATACGACATGTAATATATGGGAATTTCCATGTAAATAATGGATGTATAAGTTTCTGTTATTTTATGGTAAGTTATAACAACACGTATATATCGAACATTATAAATGTAATGTTATTTATAATATACAAAAGTTTTGGGTCTGGGACACCCATTCATAATAGAACAATAAAAATTCATAGAGTTTTATTATATGAAAATCAATGGGGACCATGTTTTGTCCTACCAATTGTAGAGATTTTTTAAATTCCCTGAAACATCAAGGTGTATTTTACCCAGAGAGGTGAAACTCTCTGGATATTATTTTATGTTCAAATAAGGATTTTTATATCATGGAACATGTCATGGTGTGAGAAGATAATTCCTATATAAAATAGTGAGGGCAGAACATTCCATGGAAGAAATCATTTTGAAATTAATTTCAATGAAATTTAGAGAAGTTGACAAAAAATAGAATTCAATACAGTTAAGTGAAGTTCAATAGGTTGTAGTCAGTGAAGAGTTCTAGTTTTTAGGTTAATTTGGTAATGTTACACATTTTACAAATCAAGTTATACTCATACATGATCTTTAAAGTGTCTAATTACATCAATGGTGATTAAGTGGTCTTGAATGATAACAAATATCAAAATGAATTGGGATATGTTCGTTTTTATTTAAACGAAGCTGTGAATTCAATTAAAAAATTTAATATCCAATTTTAATTATACCAAAAAAATCTATGCAATGGGATTCATGAATTTTAGATTATATTATTTAAAATCGAAGATAGATAAAATAAATCAAATAATATTATTTGATGTTTATTAAGTAAAATATAAATATTAGGAAGAGTAATGACAAGGAGAAATAGAATAATGATAACTCCATGGATGTCTAACTCATTTAAACACCCTTGTGTAATTGAAAAATAAATGTTATATATTTTTTTGTATGGGATAACTATACACAAGTCAGGAGTCAAATTGTGTGTCATGAGTTCATGAATAATCCCTAATAAATTTTAATCCACATGGTTATTATAGTGTAATGTTTAGTCCTATATTTTACTAGATATTAAAAATTAATAGTTGTTCATTCTTAGTGGTGAACCTTGTAAAAATCTAGTGTTTCTACTTTGTTTGTTCCCTATCATGTGTGTAACATGTATACAATAATATGTTCTTTAATTTTAACTCATGTTGAAGGTTATTTTAATTGATAAATATAAAAAGGTAATGAAATAATTGATTTACCCTCCCCCCACTTAGTTAATTATAACTATTCGTGAGGTATGTTTCAACTAGTATCAAATAGTCTAGGTTTATTTCAATGGCGATCATCTATTTAGAGTTTAAAAGGAAAAGTTTTACTTAATTTTTTATGATTTAGGATCTAAATTTATATTGTAAAGATGGACAACATTAATTCAGTGAAAATATCGGGGATTACCCCCTTTGATAGAAACAATTATTATATCTAGAAATATCATATGTTCTTATATTTTTGTTAATCACACTGGATGCATTGGAGGGTTTTTATCAATTTTGTTCTTCCTCGTGATAAAGGGATTATGATAGAGGTAGTAAATAAAAACAATTTAGAAATCGATATTCATGCTCAAAATGAAATTTTGTCACCTCTTTCTCAAAATGAGTTTCTTAAAGATAAAAGGATGAAAATCATGAAGGTAACTTTGGATAAATTGAAAAATATTTATAAATCTAATGTGAAACTGAAATAAGATAATCTATATATTTTAATATTAAAATATAAATATCTTATAATGAATGATGATAAAAAATTGGTTGACTTCTTCACTATAATTTATAAATTAGGGAAAACCTTCATTGTTTTGAGTGATAAGTTGGAGTGTTTTACGGTTTTTGAGAAGATAATTAATATTTTTGTTAATCATTTTGATGCTAAGGACTTATAACATTAAGAACAGGATCTAGGAACACATCTATTAGATTTTTTGAACAAAATTTTGATTGGTCATGAAATTAAAAATGAAATTGACTTTAAGAAGAAGATAATGGATGATAGAGAAATTTCATTTAATGATTTTAAGTAAGATAAGAGTAGGAAATAAATTGATAAATATGAGTAATAATTTACTAATTAATAAGACATTGAAATGAAAATTTTAAAACTTTTGACATTAATTTCAAGATCTATTAGAAGAGGACAGTGAAATTATTATGGAAAGTTACCCCGGATGTGCATTAAATTTGAAGATATTTTGAATTTTATATAAAATTGTCATAAATTAAAATAATGGTAATTTTTGATAATGAGGATATGAATCCAATAAGTTTATTAATTAAGAAATAACCAAAATATTATTCAAAGGGTAAACGTAATAATTTTTACAATTTTAAAAGGATAAATTTCTTATCTATGTTTAAGATAGTGAATATAGTGAGGTTGGTGAAGAAATAGATACTTCTAGTGATGGAGAAAAAAAAATTTGATGAAGGATTTCAAATTATCTATCAATAAGGAAATATGACAAAAAAGGATTCAAAGTTAAAGATTGATATTAAAAATAGAAAATGTTTCTACCTGGTTATAAGATGTTGAATACTAACATAGAAATAAAAGTCAAAGAAAAAGAACATAAATTTATTAAATATAAAATGATGTAAGATAAAAATGAGTTGAAAAATTCAAATATAGATTTTATAATTCAATTAAATAATATAGAGTTATATTGAAGAATAAAATGGTTAAAATGTTTGATATAAAGCTGGAATCATAGAATTTTGAATTTTTTGTAAAGAAAAACAATTCTCAAATTACATAAAAACTCTAAGAACATTGACTAGAAAGTGAAATTTTTTCAAATAGTTATTACAGAGGGTCAAAAAAATAATTCTATAATTAAGAAATAACCTTTTTGAGCCTATTATAATTTTTTTTAAATCTAAGAGCCATGGTTAATAGTCAAGGAATGAAATTACAGCATGAATCTTCTATTGGACACCTAATATTCTATAAATTAAAGTAATATTTTTAATGTTACCATTGGTATTATAGAAGATTTAGGTATATAGAAATAATATAATGGTTTAATTACTAGTATCACTATAAGTCCATAGGTTATGAGAGATAAAGATTTAGGGGAAGGGAAACCTCTCAAATAGGAAAATTTTAGAAGCAATCTAAAAACTATTTACTGATGCTTGATAAAATGTTCTAACCATTTGATGTGGTTTATGAAATATATAACTAGCCAAATAATTTTATTGATGATTTTTTCACCATTTTACCTTCCCATATAAGTTTGAATCATAATATTAAAATTTATTATAAGAATAAATTTAAGGGGAAGGAGAAGGAACTGGATTTTCAATTTTCACTCAAAGCATCTTAAAAGAAACATCCTTGGATATTGGATAGTGGATGTTAATACCATATGAAATGAGATTTTAAGATCTTGAAATATATCTAAAATTGAATAAAATGTAAGGTGGTATTTGGTAAATATGTTTCACTGAAAATAAATGGATTTTTTTACACAAAAATTATAGAATACATGATAGAATCAAAGAACACGTTATTTGTTAGAGGGTTGAAACATTACATTCTAGTCTCCTTTAGACTATGTTATAATGTAAATGAATTGTTATTTCTAAAATATTACTATTTTTTGAAGTTATTTAAAGTTCTATGTATATTTAAGAGAGGATAGTGAACAAATGGAAACTTTTTTCAAGTTGGTGATACTGAAAATACATGCTAATTTAGTTTGAAAGAATAAAATTAGTTATGGAATTAAAGATTTGGCCACATTGGTTAATGAAATATGAGTATGGATACCCATGGAAATAATGTTTCTGGAATTCATATACTGAATATAGAGAGATAAATTTTATGACCTCCACATTCTAAAAGGGGGATATTGTTAATTCTTTATACAATAAAGTATTGATTAAAAGTTCGCAACCATTATTCATCATTCATTAAAATGTTTTGGGGCTTATGAGGAAGCAAGAAAAAAATGAGAAAAGTATTTTTTTCCATTTATTGATGAATTAAATTATATTTAATTTATTATTATGTAATATATTTCTAAGTACTTGAAGGTGTTTAATAATTTTACAAGTACTGTTAAAAAGGATTTTGAATTCTCCTTAAAGATATTATGGATGTATAATGGTGTTAAATACACTAGTGGAAAGTTAGAATCATGGTATTAACTACACATTTAGTACAAAATAAACCCAAAAAACAAAATTATGTTTATTAAAAGATGAAAGTAATTTTTGTGGAAATGGATCCACCATATTGGTGGATAATGATACATCTTTATTTTTCTGAAGTTAATCAGTTGGTATAGTAGTTTAGATTTAAACACATTTTATTTTTAACTAATTTAGAAATGAAAACATATGTGATGTTTTATTGTAATACCACATGCTTGAAATACATTAGGTTATTTTTAATCCCTTTTATAATCAATGGGAAAAGTGAAAATCTGGGGAACTTAAAAAAAAAATAGGAGTTGATTAAATCTACCTTATTTTTACTCCAGGTGTAAGAGGATATCATATCTACAATAAGAAGATAGATAATATTTTGTATAGTATTACTGTGAAGGTTCTGAAACACTAAATTAATCATGTCTACTATCATTAAGTATAGTTTATAAGTAAATATAATGATGAATATTTGGTTGATAAGTAAGATAATGTTTTTGAAAGGGACATGAATTCTAGAGAAGTTCATATTGATGATAATGATTCACCCATTTCTAATGATGAATTGAAATATTTCAAAATTCAAACAAGGATAACAAATAATACGTATTTTTGAAATATTATTAGAGATAAAATATTAAAAATATGGGAACATTTTGGATATATGATCATACCTCATGGTTTTCTCAGGCTTAATCGAAGGATGTGAAATAATCTTTAGAGAAACAATAGTGGATCAATTCTATGAATGAGGAGTTGGATAAAATAGATAAGAAAATAATTTTGGAGTTGGTGCCTAATATAATAAACAATAATTTAATAGGATAGAATTTATTATTCATTAAAAACAATAATGATAAAGGATAAGTGATGAGAAAGAAGGAAAGACTAATGTGAAATGGTTATTCTTGGGTGGGAGGAATTTATTTTCATGAGACCTTCACACCATTTTCGTGGGATGATATTTTTTTCAAATTTTCATACTATTTTGGCACACAAAGGTGATAAAATAGTATGTGAATATTGAGTAAATATATTGATTATTTATTCAAGAAAATGGTGGGTATGTTTGTATGTTAAAGAAACTAATGTATAGATTAAAGAAATCTATGATAGCATAATATTCAATGCATGGTTCAAGATTAAAGGTTTCAAAGTTCAATAAAGTAATAATATAGAGAAAAAATATATGAAATAGGTTAAATAGGTATCTTTTATTATTATCATCTATATAGATGATATCATATTCACTGGGAATGAAGAAAGTGCTTGTGAGCGTAGGTTATAGGGAACAATTGAAGTAGTTATACATCTCTCCAGTAATGATTTTTTATAAAATCTTTTAGATTTATATTTATAACTAAATGAAATAGAAACCTTGGAATATATGAAATGGTATCATCGCATATAATTTATAATTAGTTTATATGGATTAAGATTTACCATGCATGGGAATTATTTCTTAGTTAAAGATTTGGTAGAACTCTTTTTGGTGTACAATAATTTAAAATAGAGTATTAAAGGATAGAATCCTTTTATAATTGGTCCACACATGCTCCATGAACATATAACCATCAAAATTTAAATCCCTATGTGATCATGTGAAATAATCTAACATTTTAATCGTCTGTTGTTGATCATCAGTAGAATTTGTTCAAGGTGTAAGGATGCTTTGATTCTCTCTAGACTCAAGAGGGTATAGGAAGAGGATCGATATCCATTCCATAGAAAATTATAATAAAGTATATCTCTATGGATTGATAAGATTATCTATAGAATACATTGTGTGAAATAATTAGAATGGAAAAAAACTTTTAGAGAATGAAATAACTGGGTTTAAGTATACCATGGCTTTAGAAAAAAATAATTACACATAGGGCATTATAATTTTCTTAATATTTGATGAACACCATGTATAAAAAATAATATGGTTATTATTATTTACATAAAAATAGTGAAACCAATGAATAAATAAATATAATTACCTTAAATAAATTAATTGATTTTTTTTCAAATAATATTTAATATATCATTTCTCACTAGGTTATTAAACTTGGTTCTCCAATCCTCCACAATATTTTCTAAAAAATGAATAAATATTATTTATTTAAATAAATAATTATCATTTCCAAAATTCACTAATAAATAAATACATATATTATTCACTAAACTAGTGGATAAATAATTATTAAATATTCATGTAATTACTGATTACCTAGTGAGTAAATATTTATTTAAAATTAGAATCATATAATAGTCTCTCAAATAACTAATGAATGAATATATAAAATCAAAAAAAACATGAATAATTATTAAACCACATTCCGGAATAACATTTATTCATCATGTTAAATATATATAAAATTTAATTGATGTTCCAAATACACTTAGTTTGTGTCTCTCTATGCCTCTTTCTTAGGGTAATTAGGAAGTACTGCCTAAAGTTTGAGGTTAACATGTAGAAAAAAACTAAGGAACCCAAAGAGAAAGAATTTAAGTTCTACAACTACAATAACAACATATGAACACAAACTATGAAATATAATCCCTTTATCTTAATATATATAATCAAGATTGATTTATATTGGTGTCATCAAACTATATGGTCAATGTATCATTCTTTTAATTTTCAAAAATAAACATTTCAATAGAAATATATGTCCATGGACATAATATGATACTTCCATTTCCAATAAAAGACCTAAGATATCAACTCCAATTAAATAACATATGGGGAAATCCAATCTCGTATTATTCATTAATGAAATATCACACGTGATGCCCCGAACATATCTTACCTCACCACGAGCATGTGTCATCACAGTTTTCGTCAACACAAAAATGTGAATGACTCATGACAGGAATTAATAATAATCATAAAGTCTAAATAAAATTACACACATATACAGATAACAACATCCAATGTCATATATAAATGTGGATTTTCTATTGGTGGTTCATGTTCACATAATCTATTTAATTGAGACTACTAGGGACTAACTTTATGATAAGAAGTCTCAATATCTTATGATCCCCCCTACCCTGATGGCCTTTGTCATTTTTGTCTCATACAATGATATCATTTATCTAGGGAACATGTATTTAAGAATACATTCATAACACTTCATTTTTATCACAATAGTATCGAACTATAACAAACTTTCAGTACAAAAAATACTCTAAGGACATTATCACACTCATCTTCATGTAGAAGAAAAAACAATATATGATAAGATATTAATTAATATTCAACACTTAGAATATTATGGGGATTGAATGTATATATTTTCTTTTCTAGGGACCCAACCGAAATTATAATGACCCATACGTTACATAAATTGTTAATACTTCAAAATTGAAGCATACTTATTACAACATATACCAAAAACCATGAAAGGACCATATAGGTATAGTGTCATTAGAAACTGGGAAACATAAACAACCAGTTCATAAAGCGTCTACACTGTCTCCCATTTATTTCATCATATCTATAGTCCCTTTTGTCATATCTTACTTAATAAGCTTCTTCCTGACCTAGGGAGAGAAAACATACAAAACGGTGAGCTCAAATGCTCAGTAAGGGTAAAAGAAATATCAATCACATCATATTCATAAGAACATAACATTTTGTAAATCTTAACCTCCAAAAGAGAGCATAATTTCATAACATTGGATAAATCATAGTAGTGAAATGAAATCCAAATAATCATAACATAAAACATGAAACATTGTGGCATACACACATAATCATAGAGAATCATTTCTTATTAGTCAAGACTCATTCCCAAGACTATCTTAGTGGACAAAGTCCATTTCTGAACCGAGTTCACTCCTCGTTTCAGTCCTGTTTCACTAAACCGGTATAACCTGCCGTTCCAGCCATGTCTTTATCATGAGATATAAAATCTTTACCCAATGCATTGGAGGGAGATATAGTTCCCACCCATCTCATAATGATACCATTCTTATGTGTTCCACAAAATCGTAAACCATAAATCAAATCATAACCCATGTAAAAAAAATGGGATTCTTAAACATCACATCATCATAACATAATCCATAAAAGGATATCGTAAAAATAATTCCATCATAACATAATCAAATCAATGTAAAAATAGGGATATAAAAAGAACCCTATATTATCTTAGATGGAAAATAATTTTGATAAAACACTTGACCTCCATTCTTGAGGAAAATATCCTTTCTACTTCAAAAACACTTTTCCTTTATTAACATGTCTTACAATTCTAAACTAAAATAAGTTGATTAAAAATAAAATAGAAAATTTTTAAGGGAAGCTTCTTGGAAAAAAAAATTTAAAAATCCATTCATGCTGTATAAGTTAAAAAAACATTCTTCTCGTACTTTTGTCGGAAAAGTAAAAAAGTACCTCATACGAAAAACGACAAAAGATTCCTTTCATATCTTTTACTAAAACTCACAAAAGGGTAAAAATGGATTTAAAAAATTGTAGGTGGATGGAAATAATATTACATATTCAGGAAACATTTATGTGGATGATAAAATACACCCCAGTAAATACCAAATTATAAACAATCTCGGATAAAAATGAGATTGTGATATTTTCCCTTACCTTAGGTCTGATTTGCCTCGTAAGTGTCTGAACCTCCTGTATAATGATTTAAATAATGTTATTTACTTATTCCAGAATCATAATTATTGTTATGATATCATATTTTGTCATATTCTTAGCTTCTTAGTAGTAATATTTCATTTCTACTTTTTATTCGGGTGTTTAAAACGTTTTGTTCTTATGCTTGTTTTGTCGAATAAATTATTATTCTTCTCTTTAGGTTATAGATACATCATTTCAAGAATGGTATTAATGTACTATATATCATATTTATTCATTCAATTCAATTATATAATCATTATGCAATGAATATCATGTAGAACAAATCACATCACATCGTGGAGACGGTATTCCGTACGTACGCACGAGTGATGATATCGTTACCATGATCGTGGAATTGTATTGGAGTATATGTATACTATTTTAGAATCAATATCAATTTACAATAATCATATATAGTAATTATTTACACTATTATACCCATCCAAGTAATGTGGCGGGAGAAAATAGATTACACCACGGCGTGGAGATGGTATTCCGTACGTACGCACGCGCGGTGATTTCATTTTCTGTAGGATGGATAGATTTTGAAATAGGGTTGTTTCATTATTATAATAACATATCAGTATATGAGTGATAATTATGTTATTACTTAATAATGAAATAACTAAAGAAGAAGAAGTTGAAGAAGAAAGAATTTGGAAAGGATCGGTAATGGATATTACCTCTTTTTGACGCGCCTCTTCTTAACCTCCTCTTAGGGCACTAGGGTTGGTCTTTAAAGAAGACCAGAACCTCTAAGATGATTCTAGGGAAGTGGGGAAGTAAAATGGGCAGGGTTTGGCCAATCTTGAAGGCTCAAAGTTTTGTTATTAGGAGAGGGAGGAGGTGCCCTTTTATAAGGGAGGAGAGGGGTGCCTATGGAAATATAAGAAATATTAGTTTATATTAAATCCCAACCCCACATGAAAACTTCTAAAATGACTCATATCCAAATATTAGATGAGATAGGGTTGTAATATCATCAACCAATAAAATTTAGACATGTTAGGAATTTATTTTTATCATTATCAACTTGATTTATCCTTATTTATCAATTTAATTTTATTTGTGGTAATAATATTCTAAATTTTAAATTATTATTAATAATTACATATGTTTTGGGAATTTTCCATAATTTGACACTTTATGACATTTTCTACCATATAAATTTTAATTTATAAATTTTTAAATATTTTTGTGATTTTTAAACAATTATATAATATATTATTTTTATAAAATACCAATAGTGTCAATTTTGACACCATTCATTTATTTGAATTTAAATAAAATATATACAGAGGATATGTTCGAACTAAAAGCTTTAATATATTAAAACAATTTCATATGTATCTAGAAAATTAGTGGATCACATTAAATAGTGCATATAATAATTATTTTAATATTTTTAAAACCATTTATTTGATATTTTAATTAATAAAATAATTTCAACATCACTATTGTGTCATAATTAATGATAATTATTTAATCCCTAAAAATTATAAATAAATTCCTATGATGTAGATAATTGTATTAGAGTTATGGAGACTATTCATGTTCTATGTTTTATTAAGTTTATCACCAAATTAAAATTATTATACTTATAAGATTTAAGAAAGTGACATGTTGTCACATTCTTTGGTTTTAATAATAATTAAATTATTTTCATGAAAAAAAGTTTATTAAATGATTCTAATCCTACCCTTAGGTGTTATGGGTCGACTTTTAGTCATCCAATGGGATTTTGGCTGGTGTTAGGGTAATTTTATAATCTTATAGTTACTCTTAATTACCCGATTTACCTATAACTATGGTAAATAAAATTTACCATAGTTACTATTCATAATGCCCAAAAATAAAAAGTAGCCTATTAAAATAATTTGGACCCACTTATTATGAATATGGAATCCATTTTTCAAAATTCAAAACATATAAGTTGCAGTAATTAATTTAAAATAAATCCCGTTGTTAAGAAAACGGGTTTTAGAAGTTAAAACATTGCCAAAGATTGAAATGTTTTTACCTATGAATTCAATGTGAAATTAATACTAATGACATACATTATATTAAATGGTAAAAATATATTCTATATATACTTTAAAACCATTCAATATTATAATTTAACCATAAAAATTATCTCAATGAAAAAAGTTGTTTTTAATTAAAAATTAGCGAATTTTTACTATTCATCAAAATATGAAAGTTATCAGAAAAATATCAAAAATTTATCCAAAGTAAATTTTTATATCCTGATTCAAAAGAAGAATTTTATTTTGTCAAATTGAACTTAAAATCGTGTCAAAAACTAGATTTAATGTCGGTGCGCCATCAAAAGGCGGCAAAACTGCATTTTTTGATAAATACTTATTTTACCCAAAAGAATTTATTTTGTTCTCTTACCATGTTCTAGAAAATGTGTAAGATGAATAATAATGTTGTAAATTTTAAAATTCAGTTAATACTATTCATAACGGCTAGTTTATAATATTATAATAATATATCGTTGTTTAGTGAAACTCGGTATTGTGTACTACACACGCTATCGAGGAAGGTCGTGATTGCGTGTAGCGAAAGATTCCTTTGATGATTTATATAACATAAAAACAAAATATTTCTCATAAAAGTCTCAGGTGTTACATTCTACCCCCCTTAAAATGAATTCTGCCCTCAAAATTCATCACTTTGTAAAAAACAGATGAGGATGCCTCTCCCTCATCATATCCTCAAGCTCCCATGTAGCTTCTTCTAATTGGCGATTCCTCCATAAAACTTTCACCAAGTGAGTGGTCTTGTTTCGTAGAACTTTTTCACTATGATCCAGAATTTCTATCGGTTGTTCTTCATAAGAAATATATTGCTCCAGCGGTACAACTTCTGAGCTGAGTACATGTGAAGGATCGGGTATGTACTTTATCAGGAGAGATACATGGAACACATCGTGAACTTGAGAGAGATTCGGTGGAAGTTCCAATCGGTAAGCTACCTTCCCAACATGATCCAGAATTTCAAAAGGACTAATATATCTAGGGCTCACCTTCCCCTTCTTTCCAAATCTCATGACCCTCTTCCAGGGAGATATTTGTAAGAACACTTTATCATCAACTTCAAACTCTAGGTCTTTTCTTCGGTTGTCGGCATAACTTTTCTGTCGACTCTGAGATGCTCTTATGTGTTATTGAATAGATCGGACCTTTTCTGCCATCTCATCAACAATATCAGGTCCTAATAGCTTTCTTTCCCCAACTTCATCCGAGCAAGTTGGATTCCTGCATTTCTTTCCATAGAGAGCTTCATAAGGAGCCATCTGAATACTGGAGTGAAAGCTATTATTATAAGAAAATTCCACCAAAGGTAGGTGTTGATCCTAACCACCTTTGAGATCCATAGAGCATGCTCTCAACATATCTTCTAGAGTTTGAATTGTTCTCTCAGACTGACCATCTGTTTGAGGATGATAAGCAGTGCTGAAACTCAACTCTGTATCCAGAGTATGATGAAGACTTCGCCAGAACGTCGAGGTAAACCTCGGATCCCGGTCAGATATAATAGAAAGTGGTACTCCATGCAATCTTACCACTTCCTTTACATATATCCTGGCAAGCTGATCCAGAGAGAAATCTTCTCTAATAGCGATGAAGTGTGAAGACTTTGTAAGACGATCATCTATAACCCAGATAGCATTATTGCCTTTGGATGTTTTAGGAAGTCATGTGACAAAGTCCATAGTTATGTTTTCTCATTTCCATTCGGGTATGGGTAATGGTTGTAACATCCCCTTAGACTTCTATCTCTCATCTTTAACTTGCTGACAAACCAAGCATCGAGAGACATATTCAACAACATCTCTTTTCATGCCATCCCAGCAGAAGTACTCTTTCATGTCCCTATACATCTTCGTGCTTCCAGGATGAATAGAGAATGAAGAACTATGAGCCTCATCCAGAAACTCCTTCTTTAATTCAGGGCTGGGAGGAACACAAACCCAATTCCTGAACTTTATTATCCCATCAAAATCAATGTTTAATTCAGGAACATTTCTCACCTTCTTTTGTAACTCGACATCCTTTTTCTGTGCCTCTTTAATCTTCACATGTATAGATGGTTGAACATTCATTTGAGAAAGATATGATTTTACACCTTCCATTATAATTCCAAGATCCATCCTTTGTAAATACATAAATATTGGATCTTTTTTGATCCTCATCATGGATAAACTGGCATGGTCTTGTCTACATAATGCATCTTCCACCTTGTTTGCTTTCCCAGGGTGGTAATGAAATGAGCAGTCGTAATCCTTAATCAGCTCCAACCATCTTCTCTAGCGCATATTCAGCTCCTTTTGTGTGAAAATATACTTAAAACTTTTATGATTAGTATAAATATCACACCTTTCCCCATAAAGGTAATTCCTCCAAATCTTTAATGAAAATATTACCGCAGCTAACTCCAAATCATGAGTTGGTTAATTTTGCTCATGGATTTTCAACTTTCGTGAGGCATAATCTATCACCATATCATTTTTCACAAGAACACACCCCAATCCCTTCTTGGATGCATCACTATAGATCACAAACCTTTCTCTACTACAGGGCAGTGTGAGCACAGGTGCACTGGATAACCTTCTTTTCAACTCCTTGAAATTCTCTTCACATTCCTCCGTCTAGACAAAATTAACTCCTTTTCGAGTCAACTTGGTTAGTGGATTAGATAATCGTGAAAATTCTTTCACAAAACGTCGATAATATCCAGCCAAACCAAGAAAACTTCGGATCTCAGTTACTGTTGTTGGTCTTGACCATCTTTTGAGAACCTCTGTTTTTGGTGGATCCACAGATATCCCCTCTTTTGAGATTATGTGACCCAAAAATGAAGCACTTTGAAGCCAAAATTAACATTTGGTAAATTTGGCATAAAGATTCTCCTTTCTCAGGGTCTTCAATATAATTCTCAAGATATCTTCATGTTCTTCCTTTCTCTTTGAATAAAGAAGAATATCGTCTATAAAGACTACCACAAACTGATCAAGATAGTCTCTAAAGACACTATTCATCAGATCCATGAAGAAAGTAGGGGCATTAGTAAGACTAAATGGCATCACTATAAATTCATAGTGTCCATACCTTGTACGGAATGCCATATTTGGTATATCCTCCCTTTTGACCCTTAATTGGTGATACCCTGAACAAAGATCAATCTTGGAAAAGTATTGAGCTCCTCGTAGTTGGTCAAAAAAGTTATCAATGCATGGGAGAGGATATTTTTTCTTGATAGTGATCTTGTTAAGTTCTCGATAATCAATGCAGAGTCTCATTGATCCATCTTTCTTCATAACAAACAGAACAGGTTCTCTCCAAGGTGACGCACTAGGGAATATGAATCCTTTATCAACATTCTCTTGGAGTTGCTTCTTCAATTCCTACAACTCAATTGGGGCTATTATATAAGGTGTCTTTGAAATAGGCAGAGCACCCGGTACGAGTTCTATTGAAAACTCAACTTCACAATTTGGTGGAAGACCCGGCAATTCCTCTGGAAAGACATCATCAAAATCCCGTACAATGGGCATATTCTTAATTTTGAGTTTCTCACCAACCATTTGAGATAAATAACCTTCATTAAGTGGAATAAAGACCCATAAGATGGAAGAAATTTCCACTGGAAGGTTATGTTCATCCATGCATCGATAGCCGATCATAGATCGATCTGGAATATGAAACGTGACTTCCCTTCTTTGGAAATTGATATGAGCTCCATATAAAGAAAGCCAATCTATGCCAAGAATCACATCAAATTCCACTATAGGAAGGATCACGAGATTTGTAGGAAGTACTTTCCCACAAACTTCAATCGGAGAAGAATTATAAACTTTTGATGCGATTGTTGTGCCATTATGGGTTGTCACAGCAAACTCAACATCTAATTGTTGAAGTAATATGGTGATATCCTTAGAAAATTCTTCAGAAATAAAGGAGTGGGTGGATCCAGAATCAAATAAAACATTTGCTACTTTAGAGTGGCTTGTAAGTGTACCTTTCACCACATCGTTATCGTACTCCACATCGCTGATATAAATTGCATGCGACTTTCCTTTGTCTTTAGCCTTTAGAGTTTGTTGACGTCGACCATCATTATCAACCCTTGGATTTGGGCATTGATTGGCATAATACCCTATCTCCTTACACTTGAAACATTGAAGTGTAGTAGGTTCATTTTGTGTGTCCCTTCCTTTGTTTGCATCATTAGACATCTTCTTCCCATCATTGCGGCATTCAAATGCTCGATGACCTTCCTTTCCACATTTGAAACATTTACTTGTCCCTTTAAGACAACTCCCTCCATGTTTCTTCCACACTTTGAGCATAAGGGAAAGCTCATCTTCTTTTCAGTGTGCTCTTTATATTTTCCTTTGAATTCCATTTTCCTCTTCTTATCAAACCCATATAACTAATGGGTTACTCCAATCTCCATCTCGACTTTGACAGCACATCAAACCATTTCCTCGTAGCTATTGAAGTCCCTTATGGCTAATGCCCTTCGAAGACTTGGTTTTAAGCCACTAAAGAATCGATCGATATTACTCTCAGGTTGGATAATAATACCAGAAGCGTACCTTGAAAGTCTTGTAAAATTTTCTTCATAGGTACCAACAGATTCATCATCCTTTTGCTCCAGTTCAAGAAACTCTTTCTCCATCATTTCTCAGAGAATACGAGGGAATTACTTATTGAAAAATAAGTTCTTGAACTCGTCCCATTCCATGGACTCAATTTCATCCCTTTGCCTCGTATTCTTAATAAGATTCCACCATTTATCAGCATCTCCTTCCAAACGATACACTGCTAGGATGAAATTATCATGTTCAGAACATTGAAGAACTGAAAATATCTTTTCAGTAGTACTAATCCATTGTTCAGCAACTAATGGATCAGTAGACCCACTGAAAGAAGGTGGATGCTGCCTCATGAAGGATTAAAAAGAATGTTTCTCTTTACTTTTCTTGTTTGGAAGTCCTGAATGATTCATAGATTGAGAAAGTTGTGTGAGCATGGATATAAGATTTTTCATTCTAGCTCCCATAACGTTTGGTTGTTTGGGGGGCAATCATTGCATTGCCCGTCACATTCCGCATTAACACGGTTCCTTCGGGTTCCAGCCATTGACTAAAACCAAGAAGAATAGTTTGAGTAACACTAATTATACTAGGAAAACCACATAATCAAGAATAAAATTTCACACTTAAGGTATTATCATAGGTTGTTCATGGCCATTTCTAAAACACTAAGATTGTGTTCTATGCTTAGACTTATCCTTAGGATTCTTACTAAGGCTTTCACATCCTAGTTTCCAAAGGTTGTATATACCTTTCCTCTGATACCAACTATAATGACCCATACTTTACATACATTTTTAATACTTCAAAATTGAAGCATACTTATTACAACATATAACAAAACCATGAAATGACCGTATAGGTATACTGTCTTTAGAAACTGGGAAACATAAACAACGGGTTCATAAAGCGTCTACACTGTCTCCCATTTATTTTAAAATATCTATAGTCTCTTTTGGCATATCTTACTTAATAAGCTTCTTCCTGACCTGGGGAAAGAAAACATACAAAAGGGTGAGCTCAAATGCTTAGTAAAGGTAAAAGAAATATCAATCACATCATATTCCTAAGAACATAAAATTTTGGAAATCTTAACCTGCAAAAGAGAGCATAATTTCATAACATGGGATAAATCATAGTAGTGAAATGGAATCCCAATAATCATAACATAAAACATGAAACTTTGTGGCATACACACATAATCATAGAGAATCTTTTCTTATTAGTCAAGACTCATTTCCAAGACTATCTTAGTGGACAAAGTCCATTTCTGAACCGAGTTCACTCCTCGTTTCAGTCTTGTTTCACTAAACCGATATAACCTGCCATTCCATCCATGTCTATCTCATGAGATATAAAATCTTTACCCAATGCATTGGAGGGATATATAGGTCCCACCCATCTCATAATTATACCATTCTTATGTGTGCCACAAAATCATAAACCATAAATCATATCATAACCCATGTAAAAAAATGGGATTCTTAAACATCACATCATCATAAAATAATCCATAAAAGGATATCGTAAAAATAATTCCATCATAACATAATCAAATCAATGTAAAAATAGGGATATAAATAGAACCCTATATTATCTTAGATGGAAAATAATTTTGATAAAACACTTGAACTCCATTCTTGAGGAAAATATCCTTTCTACATCAAAAACACTTTTCCTTTCTTAACATGTCTTACAATTCTAAACTAAAAGAATTTGATTAAAAATAAAATTTAAAATTTGTAAAGTAAGCTTCTTGGAAAAAATGTTTTAAAAATCCATTCATGCCGTATAAGTTAAAAAAACATTCTTCTCGTACTTTTGTCGGAAAAGTAAAAAAGTACCTCGTACAAAAAACAACAAAAGATTCCTTTTATATCTTTTACTAAAACTCACCAAAGGTTAAAAATGGATTTAAAAAATTGTAGATGTATGGAAATGATATTACATATTTAGGAAACATGGATTTGGATGATAAAATACACCCCAGTAAATACCAAAGTATAAAAAATCTCGAATAAAAATGAGATTGTGAACTTTTCCCTTACCTTAGGTCTGATTTGCCTCGTAAGTGTCCGAACCTCTTGTATAATGATTAAAATAATGTTATTGACTTATTTCAGAATCATAATTATTGTTATGATATCATATATGGTCATATTCTTAGCTTCTTAGTAGTAATATTTCATTGCTACTTGTTATTCGTGTGTTTATAACTTTTTGTTCTTATGCGTATTTTGTCGAATAAATTCTTATTCTTCTCTTTATGTTATAGATAAATCATTTACATAATGGTATTAATGTACTATATATCATATTTATTCATTCAATCCATTTATATAATCATTAGTCAATGAAGATCATGTAGAACGAATCGCATCACATCGTGGAGACGGTATTCCGTACGTACGCACGAGCGATGATATCGTTCCCATGATCATGGAATTGTATTGGAGTGTATTTATACTATTTGAGAATCAATATCACTTTACAATAATCATATATAGTAATTATTTACACCATTATACCCATCCAAGTAAGGTGGTGGGGGAAAATAGATTACACCACGGCGTGGAGACGGTATTCTGTACGCACGCGTGGTGATTTCGTTTTCCGTAGGATGGATAGATGTTGAAATAGGGTTGTTTCATACTTATAATAACATATCAGTATATGATTTATACTGATTTTATTACTTCATAATGAAACAACTAATGAAGAAGAAGTTGAAGAAGAAAGAATTTGGAAAGGATCGGTAATGGATATTACCTCTTTTTGACGCGCCTCTTCTTAACCTCCTCTTAGGGCACTAGGGTTGGTCTTTGAAGAAGACCAGAACCTCTAGGATGATTCTAGGGAAGCTGGAAAGTGAAATGGGCAGGTTTTGTCCGAGTTTGAAGGATAAAATTGGTGTGAGGAGGAGAGGGAGGAGGTGACCTTTTATAAGGGAGGAGAGGGGCACCTTTCGAAATATAAGAAATATTAGTTTATATTAAATCCCAACCCCACATAAAAACTTCTAAAATGACTCATATCCAAATATTAGATGAGATAGGGTTGTAATATCATCAACCAATAAAATTTAGACATTTTAGGAATTTATTTTAAACATTATAAACTTGATTTATCCTTATTTATCAATTTAATTTTATTTGTGGTAATAATATTCTAAAATTTAAATTATTATTAATAATTACATATGTGTTGTGAATTTTCCATAATTTGACACTTTATTACATATTCTACCATATAAATTTTAATTTATAAATTTTTAAATATTTTTGTGATTTTTAAACAATTTTATAATATGTTATTTTTATAAAATAACAATAGTATCAATTTTTACACTATTCATTTATTTGAATTTAATTAAACTATATACAGAGGATATGTTCGAAATAAAAGCTTTAATAGATTAATAAAATGTCATATATATTTAGATAATTAGTGGATCACCTTAAATAGTGCATATAATAATTATTTTAATATTTTTAAAACCATTTATTTGATATTTTAATTAATAAAATAATTTCAACATCACTATTGTGTCATAATTAATGATACTTTTTTAATCCCTAAAAATTCTAAATAAATTCCTATGATGTAGATAATCGTATTGGTGTTCTGGAGATTATTCATGTTCGAAGTTTCATTAAGTATATCACCAAATTAAAATTATTATACTTATAATATTTAAGAAAGTGACATGTTGTCACATTCTTTCATTTTAATAATAATTAAATTATTTTCATGGAAAAAAGTCTATTAAATGAATCTAATCTTACCCTTAGGTGATATGGGTCGACTTTTAGTCATCCAATAGGATTTTGGCAGGTGTTGGGATAATTTTATAATCTTATATTTACCCTTAATTACCCGATTTACCTTTAACTATGGTAAATAAAATTTACCGTAGTTACTATTCATAATGCCCAAAAATAAAAAGTAGCCTATTAACATAATTTGGACCCAATAATTCTGAATATGGAATCCATTTTTCAAAATTCAAAACATATATGTTTCAGTAATTAATTTAAAATAAATCCCATTGTTAAGAAAACGGGTTTTAGAAGTTAAAACATTGCCAAATATTGAAATGTTTTTACCTATGAATTCAATGTGAAATTAATTCTAATGACATAAATTATATTAAATGGTAAAAATATATTCTATATAAATTTTAAAACCATTAATTATTATAATTTAACCATATAAATTATCTCAATGAAAAAAGTTGTTTTTAATTAAAAATTAGCGTATTTTTACTATTCATCAAAATATGAAAGTTATCAGAAAGATATCAAAAATTTATCCAAAGTATATTTTTATATCCTGATTCAAAAGAAGATTTTTATTTTGTCAAATTGAACTTATAAAAATGTCAAAAACTAGATTTAATGTGGGTGTGCCATCAAAAGGCGGCAAAACTGCATTTTTTTGATAAATACTTATTTTACCCAAAAAAAATTATTTTGTTCTCTTACCATGTTCTAAAAAATTTGTATGATTAATAATAATGTTGTAAAATTTTAAATTCGGTTAATACTATTCATAACGGCTAGTTTATAATAATATAATAATATATCGTTGTTTAGTGAAACTCGGTATTGCGTACTACACACGCTATCGAGGAAGGTCACGATTGCATGTAGCGAAAGATTCCTTTGATGATTCATATAACATAAAAACAAAATATTTCTCATAAAATTCTCGGGTGTTACCTAAATTACACCCACATTCCCTAGAAACATATTCTAAAAACTCAACTGGTTAGCCTCACATGATAAAGATGCTTCTACTAAGATATGTATATATCTATTGATCCAACCATGTTACCAATGGCTTCTTTTCTTACTGTGGCCTCATATCTCTAAAAAATACCCCAATATATGATATGAGTCAGTGTATACTTGTTTACTATCTCATCCCTAACATATTTTATAATAACATAATTAAAAATTCATTATAATATGATTTATCTTTATTAACTTGGTAAAAATCTAAAATATGACATTAACTATTATTAAAATAACTTCTTAAGAGAATTAAAAATTCACACCATACTTTGTCTAATATAGATATGGAAACTATTGGTTGTAATATAATTCACCCTTAAATATTAAATTATCTATTCAATAATTAAAAATCAAACTAATCCAAATAAGACTAACTTTATATCCCTTGAAAAATATTGTTTCTATTTATCAAATTACTAATAATTCATCTAGTTTTTGTTCCTCAACCAATTTTTGATAGTTTGGGCCATAGGTCTATGTTTTTACCTTGTAATTATTTGATATTTTCATTTTATACTTTATGAATATATAAGATCAAAGTTGTGTACGTAACATAGAATGTGATATATATTTCCAAATTACTCTTGAGCGTATGTAGTCTTTATATCACAAAAATACCATGTGCCTCATGAAGAATTTGGGAGTATTATTCCATATTCTATTTTTCCTTACTATTTAAACTATGTATAATGAATTAGACTAAGAAACCCCATGATTTATACTAAAATATCTTTTTCCCTAGAACTTTTCTTTATACTTAATCCATCATTGAGAAATTAACTTTTAATATTAATTAATGATAACACTAATCAGTTGATTTTTATATATTGTTAAACATATCAATATTGAAAACTATAGTGCACCCTCTATCCTCTTAAAAACACCTGGGCACACATTCTATTCAAATTAATGTCTAGTGATCATTATGATTGTTTTGATTCCTAAATTGATCCTTGAAAATTATATATCACATACGTATTGTTGTATGTCACAAAACATTGTATTCATTTCAATTAGAAATTTACCATAATATTTAATTTTTAGATCATGGTCTTAGAATCCAATTACTAATAAAATTATTATAGAAAAGATGTGAAAGTAAAATTTAAATGTATTGTTTCATAATTATTAGTGAAAAGTAATCATCACTTAACATGGTGAATATATACCATGTCTAGATATTTTAAACCTTTTTTTAATCATCTATGATTTATTAGTCTAAACATTAATATCCATATATGGTTTCTCCTGAATACCTACCAATAAAGTTAAATTAAATTGAGAAACTACCAAAATATTTAACCGCACTTTGGTACATGGAATGCATCTTTAATTTAAAATGAACTGTTCAATCATATTTAGGTTGATGCATACTAATTATTCTAGTAATTATTATTTTTATTAAATAATATATATCATACATAATGGGTAATATATAAAACCAATACTATATTTTTTTAACTTTCTTATACAATATTTGTCTCTGGAACAATTCCCCAAACTAAACTTGTGGAGATAACTATTCTTCTACTAACTTGTGAATCTGAAGCCAAGATTCAACTGAAGTGTTACATTATCCCACTATATAAAAATATATATACTTACCAAGAAGAATTATAATAGGTATTATTAATACCTTTCTATTTTTTGGCTGTTAAAATCCTTAATAGTTATAGGATAATTAACTAAGTTTCACTTTGTGTTTTATTTCATGTACATTTTATGATAAGGTCATCTTAACAAATGATTCTCATCAAAAATCCTTAGGTGGTGACATAATGGACTCCCATAATATTTTAAATAATTTTAAATCCATTATTCAATTAATTTTTCATATTCTTAGCTGGTGTTAGACTATTTAACAAAACATTTTTTTGAAAGGAATCATGGAATAAAAAAATATGTATAGTGTTTCGTATCAATCTACCTTGTACTATCACAATCTCAATGACGTTAATAATGTAATACAAGTTTAGGAAAACATTTACTCTACATTTAATGATATATGAATACTGGGATAATATATAATCCAACAAAACATCCATAAGTATCATGTTTCATTTTCAATTTGCATTCATTACTTTTATCGATCATTCCTAAAATTTGTTAAATGGATTTCATGAAGTATATACATTTATCTCTAGATTCACCTTGGAATATTCCATTATATTTAGCTAATCTTAATTTGTAATATTTATGAAATTCCTTTATTTCAAAATTTATCATTTTCTAAAACTTGTTAAGTATGTTCATTAGTATTCTTTGTGTTTTATCTCAAAGTGACTAAACACATTTAATCTCTTAATTTTGTCAACTACTATTAGTTATACTTGATATATAATTATCTTTATAGAACTAGATATGAGTCTTATATTTTATATATAATCATTGATTTCCCAGTTGGATATCTATGATTCAAAAATTACTAAACAGTTATTTAAGTAAGAATAACCAAAACGATAATTATTCTATAACTAAAATAATATCTCGTTGTGTCCATTTGGACACTAAGATAATTGTTTTGGTAATGAAAAATTATAGTTCAAAATGAATCAATTATTGTGGAAATTATAGGTTGTTAAATTATCATTTGTGAAAAATGAATCTACCTCTCTATCTATTGGGATAATTGAATGTTACTTCATGAATCCATGTTCTTATCATAGCTTACATGGGTATAACCCTTCTTCATTAAGTGGAAGAACACATCATACTTATTATAATGTATTATTCATTTATTTAGTATTAAAATACAAGTTACTTTTTAATACCCATGAAGTGAAATGGAAACACTATAATATCTAAGTAATATATTTTAATTAGATAACGTTACTTATGTGTTCCTAAATTGTAATTATTTTCAGAATGAATTCTCTGTCTAAGGGAAAAGAAAATAACCACATGTTTTCCACACATCTTCTAAACATTTTGTCACATTGAATGACATTGTAAAGGAACCATTTACCATGATATAGTAATGGTATTTTCAATATTTAATTTCTTGTTTTTCACCATTTAGTTTGTGGAACTAATTTCCCCTCAACCCTAATCTCCATAGTGAAGATTCGTTAAAAGATTCCTTAGGTTTGTATCCATACTATTCATCTCATGATACTATATGAATAAGAGTAACCTAGGATGTAAGGATGATAGTATGAGATTAATGTATAATATCTTATCAATATAGAATTATAAATTTTCCAAATGATCAACGTATATCATTGTATTGATGAAAACATCAATAGCTAAGTACTTTCTTACAATATTTACTAGTATAGTGTAGTGAATGTCTCATTTAACAAAAGCCTCTGTTTTTCTTTTAAATAGACGGAGATGATATTTCTTGGTATATGCATCCATTTCCTTATATTTCATTATTAGATCATTAAACTTAATGGATATCCTAATAAAATAGACATAAGGATAATCAATGTATACCTCCTATATGAATCATTATCACCTTATATCACATGGTGAGGTGATTGAATAGGTATAGGGGTTTCCATAACATAGTGTAATTTTCTTATAGTAGTTTAGTGAATAAATAACTATACCATTATTTGAAATATGTGTTAGTGATGAAATGGTATTTAAACAAAATGATTACAGTGTTACAAAGATTTATCTTTCCTTATTCAACATTAATTAAAAGGAAATTTTTATTTTCACTTGATTGCCAAAAGATATGATGTAATAAATTTTATTTATTAGTCTCTTGAAATTTTTGGAAAACTCGATATCACCCACCATTGGTTTTAAATGTCTTATTGCATCAATATTATAGTGTAAAGGATCCATCTACATATTCTCAAAATCCATGAATAAGAAATCAAATTATTCGAAGGATTTTAGGTTGGAATAACATACCAATTATATTAATTATCATCTTAATGATTTATTTAGTGTACTTCCCAATTAAAAAATCATGGACACTAATTTCCTTAGAACTTCTCTCTAAAGGGAATTTAATAGACTATGTCTGTTACACACCATACCAATTTTATTAAGTTGATTAAAACCCATCATAATAATTCATCACTAAAATTAAATGTTCAAAATGTTTATGAAAACACTTTGTTATACGATTGTGTTCTTATTTAATTACATGAAGTCCTTTCCTAAATTCATATTTTATTGATGGATTTTTATTGTTTTAAGTAAATTTATCTGTTTATATTTATTACATGATTATTAATATTAAGTGTATTTTAACTGATTGATTAACTATCTATTGATAAAATTTATATATAATCAAATTTTATTTTAATTCCATCTTCCATTATAGTTAATTCATTAATTTCTGTGATTGTGATAAAAGCATGCATTATAAAATTAACCATTTAACATGATATAAATAAAAAAATTGTATGATGATGATATTTTTTAATGGTTAGTTTATGTAACATATGAAAAATTATCCCTTGAACCTAGAGAAATTACCCCTTGAACCATAACATGGTTTTGGCCAAAGAATTCTGCCAGTTCACCTATGTATCTCCTACATTTATCTCACCTTAGTTATAAATGTGAACCACCTCCATTTTCCTAAGAGCTCCATCCATTATATATATGTTACTCACTAACTAGTAAGGGGGACCAGAATATTTATTTAGGGGTTAAAATAAAAGAAATCATGGTCATCCAAGACCTTTCATAATGAGAGGGGATCACACATAGGCTATTATTGTAATATACTAAATGATTATTAAATTATTAAATGATAATAAATTTAAAATAAACCATTCATATATATAGTTCATACTTTTCTATGATCATCCAAAAACAAGAAATGAATGTGATTTTAATAAAATAGCATTCATTTAAATAATTCTTAATTAATATAAAGTATGCTTGAATCAATTAAATATCTTTATTTTTTAATTATTTCAATTATATAAATCTCAATAAAAATTATCCTTTATATTACTATCTAATATAATTGTAAAAAGATTAAATAATAAATTTTATTTGATATTAAATAAATATAAAGCATGTACTTAGAAGAAACACAACAAGTATCTATCTGAACTACCTAGAGTATATTGTGGTCATATAGTGTATAATCATATGTAATATATCGTACTAATTTTGTCTTGTAATTACATGGTGTGTACTATCAATAAGTAACTCAATGACACGTGTTAATTAACATTGCATGTAATGCTTTTAATGAATGTAGAGTAGTTAGCATATTAAGACCCAATGCGATTTGTAGTTCTGAATATTACACAAAAAATAATTTAGAATTATATATATAACCTCTCTCATGGAATGTACTATTAATAAATGACAAATGTTGATTATTATTAAATGGAATATTTAATTAATTTTACTTTCTACATAAATATGTAGGATACATGGTGTGTACAAGCCAACTGCACATTACGGAAGTATTTTTAGCATATATCCACAACACATGCCCAAGGATGGGGTGTGTTTATCAGTTTTAGATATTAATGAGGTACACTGTGTGTATAAGGATTTCACATAGTGTGACATTCAAATTTCATAGTTATTAATCACACATTTCATGTATAAATATATAGATTATATTTGACTATGTGTTTTCCACCATGAAAACACATGGACTGCATGTTGTGCAAGTGAGTTACATGATGTGTTTTTTAGAAAACCATAGGATAAGTTATCACAATAAAAATGAAATGTGTATAATTACATGTCCCATGTATTTATTACTTTTAGACCTGGATTTATCAATACTCATATTTGTATATTGTACATGGGTACACAGCCTTTATCTTTGGGTTGCACATCCTGTAATCTTATGTCATCCATACAGAATCCCTGTAACCTATGGATGGATTATTTGGATATTTTTTATATAATCAATCAATTATAGATTATATGAGTGATAAAGGAGAATAAAATGAAATTATCTTGACATTTATATTTAAATAATTATTAAACCAAAAAATAAAATTAATAATAAATGCATAAAATATAAAAAATATGAATAAGTAATGATAAATTGATATATTACCACTTTGATACATTTTTTATGTTTTTAAGAATAGTGGAAGAGGTTAGGGATATGAGAAATAATGATTATTCATCAACTCCTTCCAATTTCTCCTTATAACTAAATGAAATAGCAACCTCGGAATTCATGATATTGGGTAATCACATAAAATTTATATAACAACCCATCTCTTTATTACACACTTAAACATGATTTATTAAATAAAAATGCACCTAAAACAACTCTAAGGATCGAGAGGTCTAGTGTATTGTGAAATTGGGAACATTACATGAAAACTAAAGACATAAAATACTACTTATTTTTTGAAAACTTCTTTTACATGACCACAACATTCCTTCATACTTAGCATTACATAGGATAACCTGAGGACACACATATAAAAAGGGTGAGCTATAAAGCCTAGTAAGGGGGTAAAAAAGGAATAACATGAAGAATAAAATAAATGTTAGGAAATATACATATCAATGGATCATAATAGAAACATGAACATAAAGGCATGATATAGCATGATTATCATAACATGGAGATTAGAAACAACATTTAACATGATATTAGCATGAGCCAAGGATCATTGCACATAGATAATGATTAAACCCTCATTTCACATGAATAAGAATGATTAAACAATTTTTACACTTGAATTAGCATGATTCAACACTCATTTCACATGACGTATCATGATACTATTCTTTACCCAATGCAATGGATTGATATCAAGGTGCACCCTTCTTAATCATTTAATTTCATGCATAAGTGTTCCACATATATCATACAACATGGAATCATTAAATATCATAATTTATTCCACAAATAATAGATGTTGAATACATAAATGTAAGTTAAAAAGAAACAAGTACATGTGCATATAGTTTAATACTGTTTATAGTGAAATGGGTATGGTATTCACTTACATGGTGATTTTGGTAGGGGAAATTTTTGTGTAACTTCAGCAGCATAACGACCTCAAATAGAAATCGTAAAATTTGTTGATGAGAGATAAAGGGGTATCTAATCATTTATAAATTAAATAGACAGTAATGGGGTCATGGAAAATAATATCCCAACATATGTAATGAAATTGAGATATATAATATAAAATAATTCCTTGAATGTAAATGAGGAGAGAGAAATATCTTACGGAATTTCGGTATGGTAACGGGTGTACATGGGATTCATTAATGAAAGATAAAGGGGTATCTCATCATTAAAAAATAAGGAGGAAAGTACAAGGGAAGTGAAAAATAATACCCCAACATTCTTAATTGAAAATAAAAGGGCATTATAATATAAGGAAACTTTGATATAAATAAGGAAGGAAGCAAAGTGGGGATCCCTTACTTGAGTGTGTGACTTCAAGTGCATTAAGAGGTCTTGGGGTTCCATGGGAGGATTATAGAGAGGGGAAGGAATAGTAGGTATTTGATACAAAGGTTTTGAGTGAAGAAAAGTTGGTGATTGGGTGGTTTTATATAGGAAAATATAGGGGAATTCTTTAATATTTCACAAACATAGGTTTCGTAATCTATATAATTAAATATTTTCAAACCAAAAACCAACTCATGGTTTTTTCCCATGGTTTTTGCCATAGGCGAGTGGAAAAATTTATTTTATAAATCCAATGTACAAAGTTATTAAAATAGTAGGCTTTCTTATATGTAGGTGAGTCACACTCTCAAGGAAATCATTTTAAAATGTTAAAATATTTTATAGGTCTTGGAGGGTCCACTAAGGCATCATAAAATTAATCAAACAAATCTAAAATAAAATTATTTTAAAGGAAAAACATATATTATCCAAATATACATTTTATAGTATTTTATTAAATCACTATTGCGTCATTATGATTTCATAAATCACATTATATATTTATACGGTATTTAATTTTTTTTCCAAAATTTGAATTTCTCATAAAATTATGAAAAATTCACCGTTGGATAATTTCAAAGTTCTGATTATAAAAATAATATTAATTTTGTCTAAATAATTTTTTAAATCTGTGATTTTTAACTTTTAAAATAAAAACCTCAATTTATATAAAATTGAAGGGTTTTGACACAACAGTTTCCAAACCATATTAAAATTACATTACGCATCATAAAAATTATATGATCATTTATAAAAATTATATAATATTAATATTTTATTAAAATATTATTTATTCGAAAAAATCATTAATTAATCAAAATAAATACTTTATTTAAAAATAAAATATCATTTTTATCATATGAAAATATAATTCTTATCAAACTGAATACTTAATCATTTATAGAGTAAAGAAAATAAATAATATAATCACCACTTATAATTCAAATGAGTTTTCTTATAACACTATTATAATAAAAATATTAATAAAACTTCAGTTTAATAAAATATTTTAAATATTACTAAAAAGTATCATTTTATCCAAAAAAATAATTTATCTACTTCATTATATTTTTAAGAAAAACTGTCATATATAAATTGAGGGAATTAGACATTTATTTATAAAAGGGATCATAAAGAAAATAACTAATGCATTGTAAATAACCACTTATAACACCCATATAATACTCGAGGGAATGGTCTGTAGTGGTGAAAGACTCTTAGGGTGGCTCTGATAACATTGCTCGAGTGGTAATCTCTATTAACATCCACTTCTCTCGTAAGTGATTTTGTTCAAGCTTAACGTGTTGAAGCTCGGCTTGGGCTTGGTCCAGAGTGAAGACCAGTGATGCTACCTCTTTCTAAAGCTCTGACAAATGGGCTTCATATGGATCAATTCTACTAGTTGAGGTTATCACTTCCTTTGTCTATGTAAATTAAATTTATTAAATAACTATATTTATACTAATCATGTGATCACTGTTCAACGGTTATATTAGCAATGATAACAATTATTTATAGTATTTTAAAATCCAAGAACATAAAAACAAGATATTTAATATGTTTTATATAATCATTTTACATAATAAAACAATTAATTATATCAAGAGAAATTTTCATTAATAAAATTTTGGGTCGTTACAATTTATAATTATTTTATATAGATTAAGAATTAACATATGTTGGAATTATTTTTTCTTTGATGATTTAGTATCCCTCTACTTGGTGTACCATAATTCCAATTAGAGGATTACAGTGGTTATCTACAAATTATCCATAAACCTTTGAAAATCATCACATAAATCACTATGTGTTAACTCAAAAGACTTTGAAACTTACATCATTCATTGTTCACAACCATAATAATTTCTTCAAGGTTAAGGATTATTTTGTTCTATCTAGACTCAAGAAGGTGGAGGAGTGGGATCTCTATCCATTCTTGAGAGATATTTAGTATATAGGATCTCTAGGGATTGATAGGATTCACTCTATAATTCATTACACACAATGATCAGAATAGAAACACTCAATTACATATTGTCACAACCATGTTTAAATACACTTAGGGTTTATAGAATAATAATTTCACATAAGCCTTTATGATTAATTTAATCACTGGAAAACCCCATGTCTAAATATTATTATTATTATTTAAATAGAATGCACTAAATTCATTGATAAATAAATATTATTTCATAAAATAAATAAATTAATATTTATAAGATAATATTTAATATATCATTTCTCACTAAGACATTAAACATAACATTCCAATCCTTCTCATTATTTACTATACCTTAAGTAAAAACTATTTATTTTAATAAATAAATATCATTGCAGTATTCACTGATAAATGAAAAATATTATATTTATAAAACCAATGAATTAATATTTTTTATATATTTATGTAACAAAATAAATAAATATTTTTACCTTGTGAATAAAACAAAATAAATAAATATTATATATTAATTTTATTAATAATTAACTAGTGAATAAATATTTATTCAAGATCCAACTCAAATAATATTTCCTTAAATAACTAATGACTGAATATATGAAATCAACCAAAATTTAATAATTGTTAAATCATGTATGGGAATAATATTTTTTAAACATGTTAAAATCATAAATAATTTAACTGATGTTTTGAAGGAACTTATTGTCTTACCCTATAGTCCTCTTTCTAAATGGTATTATGTAGTACCATCTGACATCCAATGTTAGTATCAAGAAACATGCCCTGGAACCTAAAGGTAAAGTAGTTAAATTCTAAAATAACAATAACCAAATACAAAAAACATTTTCTAATATAATCTATTTGTCTCGATATCTATAATAAAGTAAGTTTTCTACTAATATCATCAACTTAGGTGCTCAAGTTCTCTTTCTTTAAAATTTCTAAAATTAACATTGCAACAAAACACTATGGAAATGGACTTAACTAAGAAATTAAATTTCTATAAAAGGGAATACAATATCAACTTTAATTTAAGAATATATGAGGAAACCCCTTTCTGTCATTATTCAATAATGAAATATCACTCATGACACACCCAACATATCATACCACACCACGAGAATATATCATCATTATTCTCATAAATACATCAAAGTACATGACTCATGACATGAAATATTAATAATATTAATGTCTAAGGGACAGTACACATGTACAAAAATAGAAACTTTCAGTGACACTTATAAATATGGATTTTCTATAGACTGGACATGTTCTCATAATTGTATTACTTCATAATACTAAGGATGAACTTCATGATAAGAAGACTAAATGTATTATGAGACTCATAACCCTAATATCCCATATCATTTGTGTACCTTAAAATGATATCATTCGTCCATTAAACATATATTTAAGAATACCTTTTTATCACTTCAAGGTTTTCATCATAGTAGGGGATTATTATGACATTTTTGTGTGAAAAGTACTCCAATGAAATTATCACATTCATTTTCATGTTGAAGAATTTCTAAGATATGATAAGATATCTATTAATATTCAACACCATAATTATTTCAGTAATCGAATGTACATTTTATTGGTTCTAGGAAAACAAATACAACAGTAAGGAATGTAATTTGGATATGAAGAATGTTTTTGAGATTTACACGCTTAAAAATATGAGATATATCTTTTGTTTTTAATCTTCTCATGAAAAGGATCATATTTTATTATATTAATAAAAATAATCTCGATAACTTATGAATAAGTTTAAAATAGAGGGTTTCAAGTAAGTTTCTACCCTAATTTCAGTGGGATCCAAGCTATAAAAAGACAAATAAGGAATGATAGTTCAAAAAAAATATTGGTAGTCTACTCTATTTGATAGATTTATTATTAGATTATTGAATGATATTTCATAGTTCACCGAAGAAACCACATCCTATCCCTACAAATAATACAATAAAATATATCAAAGGCATGGAGAATTATGGGTTGATATATGATAAAAATATTGGGATTAATTTTTTTGGATATACTTATATGGATTGGGTGACCTAGATTTATGTTGAGGTATAGTAAGTTATTGTGACTCAAGAGACAACCAAATTTATGTGGATGAAGATTCAGTTGGGGGGATCTGAAGGTGGACATAAAATTTCCACCACTCATTAGTTGTGATAATAAAAGTATTATAAATCTATCTAGGAATATGGTTTCACATTCTTAACCAAAGAACACTGATATCAAATATCCCTTCATCAAAGATCTTGTGGAGTAAGAAGTGTTAATGTTTTAGTTTTTTACAATAAAAGATAAAATACTGGGTGTTTTCACTAAACCACTACCAATGTATACATTTCATAATTTGAGGTTAATAATGGGAGTACAACCTCACTCCACTCAAGTTTAAGGTAGGGTGAATCAATTCCCTCTTTCACTTAATCTTTATATATTTCTTGATAATGGGGGAGGAAGAAATACAAATCTCGCATTGATCTTTCTTTTATTCAAAGGGGTAGAGGAACAACATAATTCAAAAGATATGACATTCCTTATGAGGAGGTATATATTTAAGATGAGTTTTTAAAGGGGGTGAACTATGAATTTAGATTGTGTGAGAGAGTGTGTTTAAATATTATGAACTATTAAAACTTTTTTTTGATAATATATGTATGAAATTTTTATACACATGTTTAAAGAACAATTTTTTATGTTAAAGAATATTTTCTTCTTATAAGTTGATTTTAGTTGGTTTTAAGTGCTGTGAATAAATGGATACAAGTCATTTTAATTAATATCATGATATTACTATTCAATGTTCTTGATACCTATATCAATATTCATCATGTAGTATTATAAATATTTATTCATGTTTCGGTATTATGTATGATGAGTTTGAAAACTGATTTATGTGCAATGGTTTCCAATATAATAAAAATGGGATGATTATTTAAACCAAGAATGAAGAATTTGGTGAGATCAAGAGTGTAAGTAACCTTGGTAAGGTTTTAAATACCTTAAGAGGGTTTCTATGTTAATAAGATGATGAAGAAAAATTGGAGACAAAATAAAGAGGATATTATTCCATTTTCCAATTTATTTTTAATGCATAAATTATGTTCAAACTCAAGTTTTATATAGTGTTTCATATTATGTGAAATTAATTACAAGGTTTTAGAGTTGTTTAAATAACGTCAAGGTTTTCATATTTTCAATTGTGGTGTTTGAAGTTGTTTGATGATAAAGTTTATTTAATATGTCTGGTTAGGAACAAAACAAGTGTGGCACTAGTCTAGGAACAAAAATGTAATACATTCTTGGGAAACATACATTTTTCTTAAACATAGTATTAGAAAGAGGACCTAACTACCTCTTAGTGTATTGATGCACATACCATCATTTGGAAAAGGGGAGAACATCTTTGAAACTAATATTTTAGAAGATAATTCAGTTGAAAATTTTCACAATAAGAAAAAAAGAGTATTTTACACTTTATGGTTAGAGTTGTGGTATCTCATGTATGGTGTCTCATGTTTGATTTAGTTTTATGTGTAACTAGATGATGTTGGATTGGTTATGATTTATCAACATCAAATTAACCTTGGGGAAGATAGAAATGGATTAAAACAACAATGAAATCTATAAGTGTTCTTATGAGAATCAAAATAATGGGTAACAAACTATGTTCTATTTATTTTTTCTATTTTGAAAAGTCCATAAAACATGAGGGAGGCCTATACCAATGGAAATGAAACTATTTTTATATTATCTGAGATTCAAAATGGGGATTTCTATATTATGTAACATGTCATGGTTTGATAATAGAATTTCTTATTTAATATTGAGTGGAAAATACAACATGAAAATAAAAACATTTTAAAATTGATTCTAAATAATTTGAAAGTAGTTAAACTAAAACATCCTAAAACACACCATGGAGATTTTTAAAAGTTCATGGTTTTCAAAGATTTCAAGTATTTTAGTAAATTTTATGACATAGATCCTTTGAAGATTCAAGGGATACGCATACTTGATATTTAAATTATCTTAAAACATCATTATTGATTAAGTGGCATCAAATAATCCAAAGTCTCAAAAGAATGTGGGAGAAGTTAAAGAGTATTTGAAAGAAGTTTTGAATTCAAATTATAATATGAAATTCAAATTCGAATGATGCTCAGAAATTTTTATTTTGTAAGGATATGTGTATGGAAGTCTTTAGTTATGAATTATTTTATATTTAAATGAATATTGAAAAAACTCTATAGAGAAGAGTTATTTCTATAATTCATGTAGAAGAGAAATAGAATGAAGAGGATGGAGAAGAAGAAGAATTACAAAAACTCGATGGAATTATATCTCTATTGAATAGTCAATTTTTATATCTTTTTTGTGTGGGATAAATTTATATAATTATGAAGACACATTGTGGATCATTTTTTCAAGGATAGTTATTGTTCATTTATAATACACATGGTGATTATTGTGGAATGTGTGATCATGAGTTTTAGTGGACCATGATATGAAATAGGTACCCATTTTGAGTATTGAACCCTGTAAAAATATATTGTGCATGTATTATTTGTGAATTAGAGAGTTTTAATATTATATGTTGTGATATATTTGTGCAATTTAAATGGTTTCGAAGAGTTTTTTAGTATGGAAACCTAAAAATGAGTGGATTCACCGATTCACCCAAAGTTAATTCTCACTTTTTGTGAGGTAATTTTATTTTACATATATTAAAACAGGATAACTTCCTTATTGTGATAAATCATAGTTTCATGTTACCAAAATATTATGCTCCAGAATTATGCTTACTATAAATATGGTCAGTGGTATGATACTGGACTCAGTGTGATGACAAAGGTAGTTTATCTCTTCAGCACTAACATATCCATTGGTAGATATTTGTTCAAATGTAATTAAAGGTAGGTATTGAATATTGGAAGACACTCTAAAAGGATTTCACTCAAAGTATTCCACTACAATTTCTTATTTATTAAAGCATTATTTTTCAATAGTGTTATTGGAAATCAATTATAATATTTCATATGGAAAATCTTCATAAATGTGGGAAGGTGGTGTGACTAGTAATATAGGACGAATTTCCTTTAAAATAATGTGGGGGCCGAAGTAAAAAAAGAGACTAATAGTGAATCCTGGTCATGAACAGTTCATCTGAAAATTACATAGTTAATTAGATTACTACATAGAATTAATCACTCTCTAATGAATTATTATAGAATAATTTGTTAGGTTCTTGTAATTTGTGAACTTTAGATAATACAATAAAGTAATGTTGGTTTCTCCGATGAACATAGGATAACTTTTTTAAAACATATTAATATCTTTTTTTCTTTTACAAATGTATGTACTTCTATTTCATATTATATAATTTCTGGAAGTTAATATTGTTTAGAATGCTTATAAGTTTCTTATAGGATGTATACAAGGTCATATTTTTATAGTTTATAGGGTTCCCTAACTTCCTATCTCTATTCCACTAATTCAATGGAAAGGTGAAAGTATGAAAGTTCAAATTTCCTATTGCATTGATCTTATAAACGAAAATCTAGTTGATTGCTTGCTAAAATTATGATAGTTTTATCAATAGCTTAGTTGATCATTATTTCATATGTTCCCAACAAGTCTTATCAGAGTAGTAGGTTTAGTGTTCAATTATCACACCGAAGGAAGCTCACGTATGGAATTAGATTAATTGAATATACTAATTGATTAATTTAAAAGAAATTATTTTGGATTTATTTAGGATCTAGATTAAATATCTTCTCAACCAGAAATATTTGGAAGTACCGTTGAAAGTGTTAAACCAAAAAAAATGGAGAATCTGGGATGATAAAAATATACATAAAGTCTTTGGCATTGGTAATAATTTATTTGGCATGGAATGTTTCATTTAACATTCAGGAGAAGAAAACTATAGTGGATATTATGAAAGAATTATAGGATATATTTAAAAATACAACGGTAATTAGTAATGTTTTTATGTTTTTATGGTTGTTCATATTAAGGGTACAAGAAGTAAGACCAGTGGTAGATCATGTTAATGACTATACTAAGATTTACAAGAATATTCAATTGGTGAAGGTTACTAATGATGATGATGTATGGGCATTGTTATGGAAATATTCACTTCTATAAATATTGGATGATATGATTATTATAGTTACAAACCCCAATGGAAAACCCAATTTGGTGATTGATGGTATTTTAAACTTAGTCCTAAATAAATATACCAAGAAAAATGAAATTTATTCCCCATATAATAGTTTCTTTCAAACAAAAATGGGGAAAATCACCCCCATTTGAAATTAAAAAAGAAACCAAGGAAGAAAATTCTCATGAAAGGATTTGAATTAAATAGATTGGCCTAAGTTCTATATGTTAGATTTGTGGGAAGAAAAGGAATATCAAAATGAATTGAAAAGGTTCAAGTAAAACATAAAAAAACATCAAAATCTAAAAGTTTAATTTCCTTCAACTTAATAGAAGAATATAAAGATAATTTTCTGAGTGTGAATACCCAAGTAGAATCTTTGATTTTTGACTCAGGAGTATCTTACCCATCAACTATTGATAAAAAATTCATGGGTAACTATGTGTTAGGGAAGTTTGGGAAAGTATAGCTAGAAGATTTTAAAGCCTTGGAATTTTTTGGAAAATGATTTGTCAGTATCTAAATGAAGAATAGAGGATTATTGAAGTTAAATGATGTTCTCTACAACCATAGTTTACAAATAAAATATTTTTCTATTGAAAAAACCAACGAAGTATGATAAAATAGTATTTTTCAGATTGTGAATGGAAGGTTACAGGTGGATCAATGATAGTTTCATGAGGAGTAAAGTATGGTACTCTTTGATTAACCAAAAATTAAGATGGGTGTACAGTTGTGTAAATTATAACTCTTGATTATCTAGAAGTATGGAACTGTAGGTTTGGTCACCTGAGTGAGTGGAATATGAAATTATTAAAGGAAAAAAGAATTACAAATCATGATTACATCGAAATTGTAATGTTTGATAAATTTATTATTGTAAATAAAATTAGTTTTTCTTTTAACTTACATTGTTAAAAGAATATGAACCAGAATATGGATACGGTATACTCAGATTTTTAGGGACCTACGCTTATATAGTACTATATTGGTTCCCAATAATTTTTTATTTAATTAATGATTCTACTATTGAATTTTGGTTTTACTTCTTGAAGAATAAATATGATGTATTTCTAGTGTGGATTAAATGGAAAGATTTAGTAGAAATGGAGTGTTTCAAAAAGTTTAAGTTTATTAGAACCAATAATAGTAGTGAGTAACCTAGAAATAATATTAAGATGTTCTAATAGAAAAATAAAATAATTCAAGAGAATACTTTTCTTGGGATTTTATAGTAGAATAGAATATCTAAAAGATTGAACAGTACTTTTCGGAAGATATTTCAGATAATGAGGTTACACTTATGAATTCCTAAGGATATTTGGGTGAGAAACTCAACATAGTAACATATCTCATCAACAAAAGTATTCCATTAGTAGTTGGGAAAGAAATTATAAGGGATTTATGGTATGGAAAACAATATAAAGTTTGATATATTATAATATTATGTAGTTTATCATGTGTAGATATAAATTATAATGATATACGAAATCTTGAATCAAAATCTGAAATGTGTTTTTCTTTTTTTAAGGATAAAAAAACTGGATATCATTTATAGCAAGATGAATGAAAATAAATCATTATAAAAAATATCATTATCTTTAATGAAGAAATTATCAAGGAAAAAATCTTGGGTAAGAAATAAGTCGAAAAAAATCAATAGTTGAATTCTAGGTTGATTAGATTATGACTTTCAGAGGTTTTAACCTTTTGTAGAACTCATAATTAAAAACTAAAGTAAATATAATTCCCTGAATAAGACCGTCATAAAAACATGAAATTTCAAGGGTACCAAAAGCCTGAGTGATAGAATCAAAACTATGAGCTCTAAATGTCATACTATCATAATTTTAAGTACTATTATAAAGACTATAGTTGAGAATTATAGTTAAACCAACTCAGTTAAGGAGATCAAACAAAATCAGATATCTAGTTCATGCATTTTGTGAATATGATGACCCATACTTTACATACATTGTCAATTCTTAAAAATTGAAGCATACTTATTACAACAAATAACAAAACCATGGAAGGACCGTATAGGTATAGTGTCTTTAGAAACTGGGAAACATAAACAACTGGTTCATAAAGCATCTACACTGTCTCTCATTTATTTCATCATATCTATAGTTCCTTTTGGCATATCTTGCTTAATAATATTCTTCCTGGCCTGGGGAAAGAAACCATACAAAAGGGTGAGCTCAAATGCTCAGTAAGGGTGAACAAAAGAAATATCAATCCCATAATATTCATAAGAACATAACATTTTGGAAATCTTAACCTGGAAAAGAGAGAATAATTTCACAACATGGGATAAATCATAGTGGTGAAATGAAATCCCAATAATCATAACTTAAAACATGAAACTTTGTGTCATACACACATAATCATAGATAATCATTTCTTATTAGTCAAGACTCATTTCCAAGACTATCTTAGTGGACAAAGTCCATTTCTGAACTGAGTTCACACCTCGTTTCATTCCTGTTTCACTAAACCGGTATAACCTGCCGTTCCAGCCATGTCAATCTCATTAGATATAAAATCTTTACCCAATGCATTGAAGGGAGATATAGGTCCCACCCATCTCATAATGATACCATTCTTATGTGTGCCACAAAATCATAAATCATTGCATAACCCATGTAGTAAAAATGGGATTCTTAATCAACATGACATCATAAAACAATTCATATAAGATAAAGGAATTAATAAAAATAATTCCATCACAAAATAATCAAATCAATGTAATAATAGGGATATAAACAGAACCCTATATTAACTTAGATGGAAAATAATTTTGATAAAACACTTGAACTCCATTCTTGAGGAAAATATCCTTTCAACTTCAAAAACATTTTTCCTTTCTTAACATGTCATACAATTTTAAAATAAAAGAAGTTGATTAAAAATAAACTTGAAAACTTGTAAAGGAAGCTTCTTGTAAATAATATTTTAAAAAAACATTCATGTCGTATAATTTTAAAAAAACATTCTTCTCGTACTTTTGTCGGAAAAGTCAAAAAGTACCTCGTATGAAAAACGACAAAAGATTCTTTTCATATCTTTTACTAAAAACTCACCAAAGGGTAAAATTGGATATAAACTATTGTAGAAGGATGTAAATATTATATATTGAGGAAACATGGATGTGGATGATAAAATACACCCCAGTAAATACCAATGTATAAACAATCTCGGATAAAAATGAGATTATGATATTTCCCCTTACCTTAGGTACGATTTGCTTTGTAAGTGTCTGAAACTCATGTATATTGATTTAAATAGTGTTATTGACCTATTCCAGAATTATAATTATTGTTATGATATCATATATGGTCATATTCTTAGCTTCTTAGTAGTAATATTTCATTGCTACTTGTTATTCGGGTGTTTATAACTTTTTGTTCTTATGCGTGTTTTGTCGAATCATTTCATATTATTCTCTTTAGGTTATAGATACATCATTTCCAGAATGGTATTAATGTACTATATATCATATTTATTCATTCAATTCATTTATATAATCATTATTCAATGAAGATCATGTAGAATGAATCGCATCACATCATGGAGACGGTATTCTGTACGTACGCACGAGCGATGATATCATTCTCATGATCGTGGAATTGAATTAGAGTATATGTATACTATTTCAGAATAAATATCACTTTACAATAATCATATCTAGTAATTATTTACACCATTATACCCATCCAATTAAGGTGGTGGGGGAAAATAGATTACACCATGGTGTGGAGACGGTATTTCGTATGTACGCACGTGCGGTGATTTCGTTTTCTGTAGGATGGATAGATGGTGAAATAGGGTTGTTTAATACTTATAATAACATATCATTATATGATTGATACTGATGTTATTACTTCATAATGAAACAACTATAGAAGAAGAAGTTGAAGAAGAAAGAATTTGGAAAGGATCGGTAATGGATATTACCTCTTTTTTGACGCGCCTCTTCTTAACCTCCTCTTAGGGCACTAGGGTTGGCCTTTGAAGATGACCGGAACCTCTAGGATGATTCTAGGGAAGTGGGGAAGTGAAATAGGCAGGGTTTGACCGAGCTTTAAGGCTAAAATTGGTGTGAGGAGGAAAGGGAGGAGGATCCCTTTTATAAGGGAGGAGAGAGGCACCTTTGAAAATATAAGAAATATTAGTTTATATTAAATCCCAACCCCACTTAAGAACTTCCAAAATGACTCATATCCGAATATTAGATGAGATAGGGTTGTAATATCATCAACCAATAAATTTTAGACATGTTAGGAATTTATTTTAAACATTATCAACTTGATTTATCCCTATTTATCAATTTCATTTTATTTTTGGTAATAATATTCGAAATTTTAAATTATTATTAATAATTACATATGTGTTGTGAATTTTCCATAATTCGACACTTTATGAAATTTTAGACCATATAAAATTTAATATATAATTTTTAAATATTTTTTTGACTTTTAAACAATTTTATAATATGTTATTTTTATAAAATAACAATAGTGTCAATTTTGACACTATTCATTTATTTGAATTTAAATAAAATATATACAGAGGATATGTTCAAACTAAAAAAATTTAATAAATTCATAACATGTCATATTTATCTATAAAATTAGTGGAGCACATTAAATAGTTCATATAATATTTATTTTAATATTTTTAAAACCATTTATTTGATATTTTAATTAATAAAATAATTTCAACATCACTATTGTGTCATAATTAATGATAATTATTTAATCCCTAAAAATTATAAATAAATTCCTATTTTGTAGATAATTGTATTTTCTTTCTGGAGATTATTCATTTTTTAAGTTTCATTAAGTTTATCACTAAATTAAAATTATTATACTTATAAGATTTAAGAAAGTGACATGTTGTCACATTCTTTGGTTTTAATAATAATTAAATTATTTTCATGGAAAAAAGTCCATTAAATGAATCTAATCCGACCCTTAGGTGATATGGGTCGATTTTTAGTCATCCTATAGGATTTTGAAAGTTGTTAGGATAATTTTATAATCTTATATTTTCCCTTAACTATCCGATTTACCTTTAACTATGGTAAATAAAATTTACCGTAGTTACTATTCATAATGCCCAAATTTAAAAAGTAGCCTATTAACATAATTTGGAACCACTGATTACAAATATTGAATCCATTTTTCCAAATTCAAAACACATAAGTCACAGTAATTAATTTAAAATAAATCTCGTTGTTAAGAAAACCGGTTTTAGAAGTTAAAACATTGCAAAAGATTGAAATGTTTTTACCTATAAATTAAATGTGAAATTAATGCTAATGAAATACATTATATTAAATGGTAAAAATATATTCTATCTATACTTTAAAACCATTCAATATTATAATTTATCCATATAAATTATCTCAATGAAAAAAGTTTTTTTTAATTAAAAATTAGCGTATTTTTACTATTCATCAAAATATGAAAGATATTAGAAAAATATCAAAAATTTATCCAAAGTAAATTTGTATATCTTGATTCAAAAGAAGAATTTTATTTTGTCAAATTGAACTTATAAACCTGTCAAAACTAGATTTAATGTGGGTGCGCCATCAAAAGGCGTTAAAACTGCATTTTTTGATAAATACTTATTTTACCCCAAAAATATTATTTTTTTCTATTACCATGTTCTAGAAAATGTGTAAGTTGAATAATAATGTTGTAAAATTTAAGATTCAGTTAATACTATTCATAACAGCTAGTTTATAATATTATAATAATATATCGTTGTTTAGTGGAAGTCGGTATTGCGTACTACACACGCTATCGAGGAAGGTCGCGATTGCGTGTAGCAAAAGATTCCTTTGATGATTTATATAAAACAAAATATTTCTCATAAAAGTCTCGGGTGTTACATTCTACCCCCCTTAAAATGAATTTCGCCCTTGAAATTCGTCACTTTGTAACAAACAGATGAGGATACCTCTCCCTCATCATATCCTCAAGCTCCCATGTAGCTTCTTCTAATTGGTGGTTCCTCCATAAAACTTTCACCAAGAGAGTGGTCTTGTTTCATAGGACTTTTTCGCTAAGATCCAGAATCTCTATCGGTTGTTCTTCATAAGAAAGATCTTGCTCAAGCGGTACAACTTCTGAGCTGAGTACATGTGAAGGATCAGGTATATACTTTCTCAGGAGAGATACATCGACACATCGTGAACTTGAGAGAGATTCGGTGGAAGCACAAATCGGTAAGCTACCTTCCCAGCACGATCCAGTATTTCGAAAGGACCGATATATCTAGGGCTCAACTTCCCCTTTTTTCCAAATCTCATGACCCTCTTCCAGGGATATATTCGTAAGAACACTTTATCACCCACTTCAAACTCTAGGTCTTTTCTTCGGTTGTCGGCATAACTTTTCTGTCGACTCTGAGATGCTCTTATGTGTTGTTGAATAGATCGGACCTTTTCTGCCATCTCATCAACAATATCAGGACCTAATAGATTTCTTTCCCCAACTTCATCCCAGCAAGTTGGAGTCCTTCATTTCTTTCCATAGAGATCTTCATAAGGAGCCATCTGAATACTGGAGTGAAAGATATTATTATAAGAAAATTACACCAAAGGTAGGCGTTGATCCCAACAACCTTTGAAATCTATAAAGCAAGCTCTCAACATATCTTCTAGAGTTTGAATTGTCCTCTTAGGCTGACCGTCTGTCTGAGGATGATAAGTAGTGCTAAAACTCAACTCTGTATCCAGAGTATGCTGAAGACTTCGCAAGAACATTGAGGTAAACCTTGGATCCCGATCAGATATAATAGAAAGTGGTACTCCATGCAATCTTACCACTTCTTTTACATGTATCCTGGCAAGATGATCCAGAGAGAAATCCTCTCTAATAGTGATGAAGTGTGCCGACTTTGTAAGATGATCAACTATGACCCAGATCGCATTATTGCCTTTGGATGTTTTAGGAAGTCCGGTGACAAAGTCCATAGTGATGTTTTCCCATTTCCATTCTGGTATGGGTAATGGTTGTAACATCCCCTTAGACTTCTGTCTCTCAGCTTTAACTTGCTGACAAACAAAGCATCGAGAGATATATTCAGCAACATCTCTTTTCATGCCATCCCACTAGAAGCACTCTTTCAGGTCCCTATACATCTTCGTGCTTCCATGATGAATAGAGAATGAAGAACTATGAGCCTCATCTAGCATCTCCTTCTTTAATTCTTGGATGGGAGGAACACAAACCCGATTCCTGAACTTTATTATCCCATCACAATCAAGGTTGAATTCAGGAACATTTCTCACCTTCTTTTGTAACTCTACATCTTCTTTCTATGCCTCTTTAATCTTCACATGTATATATGGTTGCGCATTAATTTGAGAAAGATACGATTATCCCCCTTCCATTATAATTCCAAGATCCATCCTTTGTAAATCCATAAATATTGGATCTTTTGTGATCCTCATCATGGATAAACTAGCATGGTCTTGTTAACTTAATGCATCTTCCACCTTGTTTGCTTTACCAGGGTGGTAATTGATTGAGTAGTCGTATTCCTTAATCAGATACAATCATCTTCTTTGGCGCATATTCAGCTCCTTCTGTGTGAAAATATACTTTAAACTTTTATGATCAATATAAATATCACACCTTTCACCATAAAGGTAATGCCTCCACATCTTTAATGCAAAGATTACCGCAGCTAACTCCAAATCATGAGTTGGGTAATTTTGCTTATAGATTTTCAACTGTCATGAGGCATAAGCTATCACCATATAATTTTTCATAAGAACACACCCCAATCCCTTCTTGGATTCATCACTATAGATCACAAACCTTTCTCCACTACAAGGCAGTGTGAGCACAGGTGCACTGGATAATTTTCTTTTAAACTCTTTGAAATTCTCTTTACATTCCTCCGTCCAGACAAACTTAACTCCTTTCCGAGTCAACTTGGTGAGTGGATTAGATAATCGTGAAAAATCTTTCACAAAACGTCGATAATATCCAGCCAAACCAAGAAAACTTCGGATCTCAGTTACTGTTGTTGGTCTTGAACATCTTTCGATTACCTCTGTTTTTGCTGGATCCACAGATATCCCCAATTTTGAGATTATGTGACCCAAAAATGAAACTCTTTGAAGCCAAAATTCACACTTGGTAAATTTTTCATAAAGATTCTCCTTTATCAAGGTCTTCAATATAATTCTCAAGTGATCTTCATGTTCTTCCTTGCTCTTTGAATATACAAGAATATCGTCTATAATGACTACCACAAACTGATCAAGATAGTCTCTAAATACTCTATTCATCAGATCCATGAAGATAGCAGGGGCATTAGTAAGACCAAATGGCATCACTATAAATTCATAGTGTCCATACCTTGTACGAAAAGTCATCTTTGGTATATCCTCCCTTTTGACCCTTAATTGGTGATACCCTGAATGAAGATCAATCTTGGAAAAGTATTGAGATCCTCGTAGTTGGTCAAATAAGTCATCAATGCATGGGAGAGGATATTTTTTCTTGATAGTGATCTTGTGAAGTTCTCGATAATCATTGCAGAGTCTCATTGATCCATCTTTCTTCTTAACAAACAGAACAGTTGCTCCCCAAGGTGACACACTAGGGAGTATGAATCCCTTATCAAGATTCTCTTGGAGTTTCTTCTTCAATTCCTGCAACTCAATTGGGGCCATTCTATAAGGTGTCTTTGAAATAGGCAAGGCACACGGTACGAGTTCTATTGAAAACTCAACTTCATGATTTGGTGGAAGACCTGGAAATTCCTCTGGAAAGACATCATCAAACTCCCGTACAATGAGAATATTCTTAATTGTGAGTTTCTCACCAACCATTTGAGATAAATAACCTTCATTTAGTGGAATTAAGACCCATAAGATGGAAGAAATTTCCACTGGAAGGTTATGTTCATCCTTGCATCGATAGACGATCATATATTGATCTGGAATATGAAATGTGACTTCCCTTCTTTGGCAATTGATATGAGCTCCATATAAAGAAAGCCAATCCATGCCAAGAATCACATCAAATTCCACTATTGGAAGGATCACAAGATTTGCAGGAAGCACTTTCCCACAAACTTCAATTGGAGAAGAATTATAAACGTTTGATGCGACTGTTGTGCCATTAGGGGTTGTCACAGCTAACTAAACATCTAATTGTTGAGGTAATACAGTGATATCCTTAGAAAATTATTCATAAATAAAGGAGTGGGTGGATCCAGAATCAAATAAAACATTTTCTACTTTAGAGTGGACGGTAAGTGTACCTTTCACCAGCTCGTTATCGTACTCCACATTGCTAATAGAAATTGCATGTTACTTTCTTTTTCTTTATTCTTAAGAGTTTTTTGACGTCGACCATCATCATCAACCCTTGGATTTGGGCATTGATTGGAATAATTCCCCATCTCCTTGCACTTGAAACATTGTAGTGTAGTAGGTTCATTCTGTGTATCCCTTCCTTTGTTTGCATCATTAGATATATTCTTCCCATCATTGCGGCATTCAAATGCCCGATGAACTTCCTTTCCACATTTGAAACATTTACTTGTCCCTTTAAGACAACTCCCTCCATGTTTTTTTACACACTTTCAGCATAAGGGAAAGCTCATCTTCTTTTCAGTGTGCTCTTTAGATTTTCCTTTGAATTCCATTTTCCTATTCTTATCAAACCCATATGACTGATGGGTTACTCCAATCTCATTCTCGACTTTGAGAGCACATCGAACAATTTCCTCGTAGCTATTGAAGTCCCTTATGGATAACGCCCTTCGAAGACTTGGTTTTAAGCCACTAAAGAATCGTTCAATCTTACTCTCCGGTTGGATAATAATACCAGAAGGGTACCATGAAAGTCTTGTAAAATTTTCTTCGTAGGTACCAACAGATTCATCATCCTTTTGCTTCAGTTCAAGAAACTCTTTCTCCATCTTTGCTCAGAGAATACGAGGGAAGTACTTATTGAAAAATAAGTTCTTGAACTCGTCCCATTCCATGGACTCAATTTCAACCCTTTTCATCGTATTGTTAATAATATTCCACCATTGATCAGCATCTACATCCAAACGATACACTACTAGGAGGACTTTATAATGTTCAGAACAATGAAAAACTGAAAATATCTTTTCAGCAGTACTAATCCATTGTTCAGTAAATAATGGATCAGTTGACCCGCTGAATGAAGGTGGATGTTTCCTCATGAAGGATTCAATAGAATGTTTCTCCTTCCTTTTCTCATTTGGAAGTCCTGCATGATTCATAGCTTGACAAAGTTGTGTGATCATGGCTACAAGATTTTACATTCAAGCTCCCATAATGTTTGGTTTCTCAGGGAGATAATCATTGCATTGCCCGTCACATTCCGCATTAAAACGGTTCCTTCAGGTTCCAGCCATTGACTAAAACCAAGAAGAATAGTGTGAGAAACACTAATTATAATAGGAAAACCACATAATCAAGAAGAAAATTTCACACTTAAGGTCTTATCATAGGTTGTTCATGGTCATTTCTAAAACACTAAGATTGTGTTCTATGCTTAGACTTATCCTTAGGATTCTTACTAAGGCTTTCACATCCTAGTTTCCAAAGGTTGACTATACCTTTCCTCTGATACCAACTATAAAGACCCATACTTTACATACATTGTTAATACTTCAAAATTGAAGCATACTTATTATAACATATAACAAAACCATGGAAGGACCATATAGATATTGTGTCTTTAGAAACTGGGAAACATAAACAACTGGTTCATAAAGCGTCTACATGGTCTCCCATTTATTTCATCATATCTATAGTCCATTTTGGCATATCTTACTTAATAAGATTCTTCCTGACCTGGGGAAAGAAAACATACAAATGGGTGAGATCGAATTCTCAGTAAGGGTAAGAAAAAGAAATATCAATCCCATCGTATTCATAAGAACATAACATTTTTGAAATCTTAACCTGCAAAAGAGAGCATAATTTCATAACATGGGATAAATCATAGTAGTGAAATGAAATCCCAATAATCATAACATAAAACATGAAACTTTGTGTCATACACACATAATCATAGAGAATCATTTCTTATTAGTCAAGACTCATTTCCAAGACTATCTTAGTGGACAAAGTCCATTTCTGAACCGAGTTCACTCCTCGTTTCAGTCCTGTTTCACTGAACCGGTATAACCTGCCGTTCCAGCCATGTCTATCTCATGAGATATAAAATCTTTACCCAATGCATTGGAGGGAGATATAGGTCTCACCCATCTCATAATGATACCATTCTTATGTGTGCCACAAAATCATAAATCATTGCATAACCCATGTAGTAAAAATGGGATTCTTAAACAACATGACATCAAAAAACAATTCATATAAGATAAAGGAATTCATAAAAACAATTCCATCACAACATCATAAAATCAATGTCATAATAGGGATAGAAACAGAACCCTATATTATCTTAGATGGAAAATAATTTTGATAAAACACTTGAACTCCATTCTTGAGGAAAGTATCCTTTCTACTTCAAAAACATTTTTCCTTTTTTAACATGTCATACAACTTTAAACTAAAAGAAGTTGATTAAAAATAAACATGAAAACTTGTAAAGTAAGCTTCTTGTAAATAATGTTTTAAAAATCCATTCATGCCGTATAATTTAAAAAAAGCATTCCTCTCTTACTTTTGTCAGAAAAGTCAAAAAGTACCTCGTACGAAAAATGACAAAAGATTCCTTTCATATCTTTAACTAAAAACTCGCAGAAGGGTAAAATTGGATATAAACTATTGTAGAAGGATGTAAATATTACGTATTGAGGAAACATGGATGTGGATGATAAAATACACCCCAGTAAATACCAATGTATAAACAATCTCGGATAAAAATGATATTGTGATATTTCCCCTTACCTTAAGTCTGATTTTCTTCGTAAGTGTCCGAACCTCCTATATGATGATTTAAATAATGTTATTGACTTATTAAAGAATCATAATTATTGTTATGATATCATATATGGTCATATTATTAGCTTCTTAGTGGTAATCTTTCATTGCTACTTGTTTTTCGGGTGTTTATAACTTTTTGTTCTTATGCGTGTTTTGTCGAATAAATTATTATTCTTCTCTTTAGGTTATAGATACATAATTTCCAGAATGGTATTAATGTACTATATATCATATTTATTCATTAAATTCATTTATATAATCATTATGCAATGAAGATCATGTAGAATGAATCGCATCACATTGTGGAGACGGTATTCCGTACGTACGCACGAGCGATGATATCGTTCCCATGATCGTGGAATTGTATGGGAGTGTATGTATAATATTTCGGAATCAATATCACCTTACAATAATCATATATAGTAATTATTTACACCATTATACCCATCCAATGAAGGTGGTTGGGGAAAATATATTACACCGCGGCGTGGAGACGGTATTTCGTACGTACGCACGCGCGGTGATTTCGTTTTCCGTAGGATGGATAGACAGTGAAATAGGGTTGTATCATACTTATAATAACATATCAGTATATGAGTGATACTGATGTTATTACTTCATAATGAAATAACTAAAGAAGATGAAGTTGAAGAAGAAAGAATTTGGAAAGGATCGGTAATGGATATTACCTCTTTTTTGATGCGCCTCTTCTTAACCTCCTCTTACGGCACTAGGGTTGGTCTTTGAAGAAGACCAGAACCTCTAGGATGATTCTAGGTAAGTGGGGAAGTGAAATGGAAAGGTTTTGGCCGAGCTGTAAGGCTCCTATTGGTGTGAGGAGGAGAGGGAGGATGTGCCCTTTTATAATGGAGGAGAGGGGCACCTTTGGAAATATAAGAAATATTAGTTTATATTAAATCCCAACCCCAATTAAAAACTTCCAAAATGACTCATATCTGAATATTAGATGATATAGGGTTGTAATCTCACCAACCAACAAAATTTAGACATGTTAGGAATTTATTTTAAACATTATCAACTTGATTTGTCCTTATTTATCAATTTTATTTTATTTGTGGTAATAATATTCTAAATTTTAAATTATTATTAATAATTACATATGTGTTGTGAATTTTCCATAATTCGACGCTTTATGACATGTTAGACCATATAAAATTACTTTATAATTTTAAAATAATTTTGTGATTTTTAAACAATTTTATAATATGTTATTTTTACAAAATAACAATAGTGTCAATTTTGACACTATTAATTTATTTTAATTTAAATAAAATATATACAGAGGATATGTTCTAACTAAAAGCATTAATAGATTAATAAAATGTCATATGTATATATAAAATTAGTGGATCACATTAAATAGTGCATATAATATTTATTTTAATATTTTTAAAACTATTTATTTGATATTTTAATTAATAAAATAATTTCAACATCACTATTGTGTCATTATTAATGATAATTATTTAATCCCTAAAAATTATAAATAAATTTATATTATGTAGATAATTGTATTATATTTATGGATATTATTCATGTTCGAAGTTTCATTAAGTTTATCACTAAATTAAAATTATTATACTTATAAGATTTAAGAAAGTGACATGTTGTCACATTCTTTGGTTTTAATAATAATTAAATTATTTTCATGGAAAAAGTCCATTAAATGAATCTAATCCGACCCTTAGGTGATATGGGTCGATTTTTAGTCATCCAATAGGATTTTTTCAGGTGTTAGGATAATTTTATAATCTTATATTTACCCTTAATTTCCCGATTTACCTTTAACTATGGTAAATAAAATTTACCATAGTTACTATTCATAATGCCCAAATTTAAAAAGTAGCCTATTAACATAATTTGTACCCACTGATTACAAATATGGAATCCATTTTTAAAAATTCAAAACACATAAGTCACAGTAATTAATTTAAAATAAATCCCATTGTAAAGAAAACAGGTTTTAGAAGTTTAAACATTGCCAAAGATTGAAATGTTTTTACCTATGAATTCAATGTGAAATTAATGCTAATGACATACATTATATTAAATGGTAAAAATATATTATATATATACTTTAAAACCATTCAATATTATAATTTAACCATATAAATTATCTCAATGAAAAATGTTGTTTTTAATTAAAAATTAGCGTATTTTTACTATTCATCAAAATATGAAAGTTATCCGAAAAATATCAAAAATTTATCCAAAGTAAATTTTTATATCCTGATTCAAAAGAAGAATTTTATTTTGTCAAAATAAACTTATAAATGTGTCAAAAACTAGATTTAATGTGGGTGCGCCATCAAAAGGCGGCAAAACTGCATTTTTTTATAAATACTTATTTTACCCAAAAAAAATTATTTTGTTCTCTTACCATGTTCCAGAAAATGTGTAAGATGAATAATAATGTTGTAAAATTTAAAATTCAGATAATACTATTCATAATGGCTAGTTTATAATATTATAATAATATATCGTTGTTTAGTGGAACTTGGAATTGCATACTACTCACGCTGTCGAGGAAGGTCGTGATTGCATGTAGCGAAAGATTCCTTTGATGATTTATATAAAACAAAATATTTCTCATAAAATTCTCAGGTGTTATAGTGAAGATATGAACTTTTTACTCCTAATAGATATAGGAGAACTTGAAAATTACGAGGAAGTAGCTTTGATTCGTGACACAAAATAGTGGAAGTTAGAAATGGATGAAGAAATTGATTCATTGAATTTTAAAAAATCTTGGGAGATAGTTAAAATTTTTAAATATAAAAGAAACATAAAAATAATTGGGTTTATCTGATTAAGGAAGAAGATAATGGAAAGATGTTTTATGAAGAATATCTTGTTTTGAAAGGTTTTCAAGAGAATAAATCCATTGATTTTACAGAAATATTTTTATCAATAGTTAAACATTCAAATATTAATATAGAGATAAGTATAGTAGCATTGGAAAATATGTTTCTCAGATAGATGGATTTCATAATAGCTTTCCTTTAAAGTGAGTTGGATATATAAATTTACATGAAGTATCCAATAGGTGTACCATAAATTAAGAACTACAATTTTCAATGTATATTGAATAAAATATTCTATGGTTTAATAAAAGCCCCAAAATGTGGAATTGTAAGTTTGACTAATTTATGTTTAAAGAGGTCTTCAATAGATGTGAATGTGATAATTATTATTACAAGAAGAAATGGTATGATGGGACTTCTATCATTTTTTGTTAGTATATCGATGATATGTTGTTGTTTGGACCAAATGATAGAAATATTTAGAAATTGTAAGATAAATTATTTATCTGTATCATGAGGATGTTTTTCATGAAATTATGGATCATCTTAGAGATGGGGATAGAAATAGATATAAAGATATGAACATTCGTTATATCATATAAATATTATATCGAAAAAACCATTGAATATTTTGGCATGGATAAATGAAAACTAGTCTCTAATTATCTTGTTGGACACTTTAACCTTAAATTTACTCTTTTTATTGATGAATGAGAGCAAAGGGAAATAGATCAAGAGCAGATAAAATAGTGAATCCCAAGGGAATAACCTATTACAATGTAAATTTAGCAAAGATGAAGAGATCCAGAACTAGTAATAAAATATTAGAACACTCTGAGCTAACTAATGAAGCCAAAAAAATCTTTTTCTTAATTCCATTCACTCCACATATGAATAAGAATAGTTTTATCATTAACAAGTTCATTACAACTTTAAATGTTCTAAATAATAGACCAATGAACCCTGATCCTCCCCTATAGAGAATGAAATATGATCATCGATTCTGTCTCCACAAATGATAAATTGATATTTTTGTTACTACACATCTCTTTTTAGGAACCTTTAAATATCCAAAACACAAGTACCATGAATAGAATAAGAGAATCTATATATAGATAATATGTATTATTATTTAGTTAGGATGAGATTAATGTATGGTATTATTTTTACTCAACATGGTATTTAATTTAAAGTATGAGTTGTAAGTTTATTTATGTCTAAATATGTTAAAGAACATTGGGAAGTAGTTAAGTGTATCCTTTGGTATTTGAAAGGGTCAGAATATGTGAATCTTTATTTTTGGGAGGAAGATATATTGTATAGATTCTCTAATACTGAATTTATTGGAGACCCAGACATTTAGAAGAACAAAAAATGGTTTTTATTCTCCTATGGTGGAACAATATCTAATTGTATTTCACTACTTCAAAATGTAATTACATTAAGTACAATAGAAGTAGATTATGTAACAGTAATAAAAAATGGGAAGGAAATTTTTTGGTAGATGTAATTTATGAAGGAATTAAGAATAATTCATGAAGAAGATATTCTTTTAAAGGATTGAAAAAGTGAAATTCACTTGTAAAAAAATTAGGTTTTCTATTAAAGTATATAAAATATCAACTTGAAGTATTGATTCATTGGAAAAAAAGTTATAGGGGAAGGTGTCATATCTCTATAATATTACTGGTTACCAAAGTACAATAGACATGTTAAAAAACATTATTTTAACAATACCTGAGGAATCACCATACCTTTGTGGGGACTTGGTGAATAGAATAATGTGGAGGAACCCTATATACCAATGAAGAATTATGTAAATTTTGTTCTGAATATTTTCCTAAATAATTTCAATTGAAAAAGTATTAAAAGTGGGATATTGTTAGGATGAATACTAGTTTTAGGTTTTTCTAAAATCAAGCATCAAATTTATTATTACTATAAATATATTCTTATGTAGTAGGCTAGACTTGATATTTTGGTAGTTATATTTCATCTCTTCAACATTTTTAGTTCTTCTTTCAATAGTTCATTCTACCATTAACATAAAAAGGGAGGTTACTAATTTTGGTGAACTCTCTAGAAGGATTTATCTCAATGAAAAACCCTATACATTTTTACCGATGAAAGCATCTATGATCAATAGTGTTACTATAAATCAATAATAACATTCCATATAGAGGCTTTCCATGAATGTGGAAGAGTGATGTGAATGTTACTAATAGATGAGATTTTTATAAAAGGATGTAGAGATCAAAGGTAAATGGGATTAGTAGTGAATCATAATCATGATCTCTACATCTAAAAAGTATGTGGTGAATTAAAGTATTACAGTGTGTTTATATATCTATAAATAAATCTTATGGATGGATTTTTAAGTTTCTTATAATAATTATTCTTTAGGTAATACAAGAAAGTCACAATGTATCCTCTCATGCATGTTGGAAAACATATCATAATAACATTAATCAGTTATGCTCTTTAAATAATTTATATACTTCTATTGAATGTTTTACCATTTTATGAAATTTAGTTTTTTTTGTATTCATAAAATCTTATTCTAAAGTGTTTGAAAGGTAAAATTTTTGTGGTGGGAAAGGTGCCTTTCCTTTCAACCTCATGTTCACTTATTCAGGGAGAAGATAACATTTTTTTGGTTTAGATTTTCTGTAAAACCGATCTTTCATAATAACACTAAGTGGATTGGCTTACTGAAGTTCTGGTGCTTTTATCAGGAGATCAGTTAGTCAAAATATAAAATCCCTAATCCCACACTCATATATCTGAGGACAAAACCAAAGTCTTTATATTTATGGATTTCGTATCGATAAATGGGACCCAATTTTATCCATCCAAAACATAAAACATCAAACCAAAATATTGGATCACATACATACCTATGGGCGATTTAGGTTTTGAGTTTTAGAGAATTGGGAACACTCTTACAAAACAATACCCATGTATTTAAGCATGAATTATTCCCACTATACCAAAATATTATTTTTCAACATTAATTCTTCATCATTGTTACTACTCATCCTTAAAACCAGATAATGACATTTAAAAATGGGGGATGAGAAAAAAAACTCATTAAAGGACATAAAAAGAAGAGAGAAACCCTTTATTCTACTTTGAAACCATTACATATTAAAAGATAGTTTTCCTTTAATATAATAATATTTGAGATAAAATAACAATTTACTTACACATGAAATCATATTTTCTGCCCAAATATTTTCATAAAAACCCTTCTATGAAAATGTAAATGAAAAATCAAAATCATGACGGTTTCTTATAAAATATGACAACCCTAAATACATTTTCATAAAAACATACATTTTTAAAATGAATTAAAATAATATTTCCTTTAAAAATATCATTATCTTAATTTTTTAAATCAAATGACTTCCATTTTAACTCATTAGAAAGAATAAAAAATTCATGTTGGTTCCTTGAGACATAAACATCATATAACCCTTATAAGAAACCTTATAATTTAATAACCATTATGGTCGACTTCCAACATAATTATTTGTAGAATATAATCATTATCGAATTCATTAGAGAGTTATATCAGGCTCACCCATCATTATGAGATATATCATGATCACTAAACATCACGGGATATATTGGATTCACCCATCATTATACATAATTTCCAGGGTCTATATCATCTACAAAACATTTCAATCTTACACATTTTTATTATAAATCCCTTGAAAACTCTTTTAAAACCATATTAGAAAAACATTTGGTTATCAAAATACCCATTCCTTTAAAATCCATTTTAAAAACTAAAATTCAGAGAAAAAAATGTAATGAGGGTTTTGATTTGAATAAAAAATGTATTATAAAGGAATGAAAATATAAAATAATGGTTTTGGTGGTGGTAAAATCCTTTGACATCGTATATATTAAAATAGAACATTCATTTTTTCTTCTGTAAGGAAAGTCAAAATGCTCCATCAAAATATTAATTTTGAAAACTTTTGTAAGAAAGATACATAATAAGTCCTTTATAATTCATTTATATCAATATATATACACAAAAACTACTTTTAATAATATGAAAATTGAATAAAAATATTTAGACAATAAATATTTAAAATATTTAAAATGAAAATTTTAATGTAAAGTGTCCCTTACCTCAATTATGAATCATCAAATACATTATTTATATCCATTAATAATAAAATTATGTTAATTATTTAATTTATTTATAATAAAATTGAAGTTTTTTATTTTTTTATTTTTTTTATTATGATGCTATATTTAATTACTTAATCAAATAAGTTCGCATTGGATGTTTTAACGATATTCGGTTCATATATCCAAAATGGATTTGGTAGGGTGACTATGGTAAAATAGTTCATTGTTAAATAATATTCAAAAAATTAATAATTATTTTATTATCATTTTTATAAATAAATTATAATTTTAAAACCAACCATGAATTATCGTAATGAAAAATGAACTATGTTCCAATCATGGGGATGGTAAATCATATGTCTGCATAAGTATCATTTCCATTTTTCAACGATCATGGTGGAAAGTAGGAAAGTGTTATTTTATATTTTAATAATTATAAATATATCATAAATATTAAATATTATCTTTAAATAATATTGTATATAGCAGGAAATTCAGTCAGAGGCAAGCCTCTGACCATTTATTAAAGAAAAGAAAATTCCACAAGCAAGTACACAAAAATTCAAAGACAAGTACAGATCATCTTAGTCTGACCCATCACCATTCCCATGATAAATTTGATCCTCTATAGCAGTCGATTCCCATTCTAAACTATCGTAATGTCGCAAGATCTTGGCGTACTTCCTTCTAAGGTTTAGCTTCTCCAGAGAGAGAATCTCCTTAGAAGACTGTGCATCCCAGCCTTTCCCCCCAATAGAGGACCTGGTAGTCATTGGCTTTGGCAGATAATAATAATCCCTCCTTGTCCTTCTTCGTGGTGGGGTCTTCATCACTTCCTCATTTCTAAACACCTTATCTTTCGCACCCTAAACAACATCGCTATAGGAAGTCCGGACCATGCTGCCTTCATTTTCTTTGTCACTATTGACACAATCCCCACATTCTCCAAAAATGTGTACAATAAGGTATTCCTCCTCCACACCCCGTTTTCTACATGATTTGGTGATGAAAAATGTATTACATCGCTCCGTGGAGGTGGTAGTCCACACGTACACATGAACGACGTAATAATTTTACAATGGATTTAAAGGTACAAATTTATATGATATATTTTAATTTAATATTTATATATATTTAATTATTATCATATATAAAAATTAATTTAATTTTTATAACATTCCATGAGAGGTTGTGATTGAAAAAAAATTACACTGGTTCACGAGGTGGTATTACGTCATACACATGAATACCAATATCATATACCATTCGATGGAAGTGGGTATGAATATAAGTTATGAAATTAACATAAAAAAATCTCATTATATTGAAGATATTTTTTTATTCAATCTTTTTTGGAGAATATTTTAAGAACATAAAAGAATAAATAAAACTAAAACATTTGGTTAATATCAATAACTCCTCTTCGGAAAGCCTCTATTTATTTACACCTTAATTCATATAAGTTTTGTATTATTACAAAACTATGACCTCTATAAAATTTAATGTGATTTTAGAAATTTATTTTAAATGGAATTTTATGAACAAAAAACTTTTTTAAGTGTGAATAAAATAGGAAAGGAGTTTCCAATTTAGAAGTGAGGGGAGGGGCACTCATGGAATTAATTAAAGTATTGAATTAATATAAATTAAATTTTATGTAAAAAATGATCCAATTTGATATAATTTTAATATAATATAGATATGTGTCTAAATAATCTCATATAATAAAATTTATACTTGTTCTCATTATATTTTAACCCTTATATTTTACTTTTAATCCCCCCAGTTAACCATTTTGAAAATTACCATAAAATCAATGTTTTTACTCTTTAGGGGTAAAACAAATTTCTATAAAATTAAAAGGGAACAAAAAATGGGAAAATTATTACATTTTAAACCATATCTCACTCATATTTCCAAATATATTATTTTTCATAATTTTAAATCATTTAATAAAATATTGTTTAATTTAAAATATAATTATTGTTATTTTTGAAACTATTCAGTTAATTGGACTTTGAAAAAAAATGAAAGAAATGAAATTAGAGTATAACAATTTAAAAAATATATAATATTTTATATTTATCTTAAAAATTATTGGGACACTTTAACTCTAACAAAAAATATTACTTGAAGTGTTTTAAAAATTACTTGATTTTTTTTACTACTTGCACAAGAACTGTGTCAGCGTTGAATCAGTATTTTTAGTGATTATTACATTACTAAAAACTATAAATATATTTTAGTGATTAAAAAATTACTTATCTTTAAAATATAAATTTAAAACCTAAAATAATTTTTGATTATGTATTGATTCAACAATTATCTTAATTTATTTTTAGTTTTGATGATCACGAACACCCACATTTGTGTCACCAATGAATTTGATTTTATGTGTATTTTAGGAAATTAATATTCATGGAAATATTTATTTTGGAATTATATTCCATTCATTGAACTGTGAGGAGTATTCATTGAGGTATTAATAATGTGTTTTAGCATATTATGGAAACATTGTTCATACCGTATGTTGGTAAGTGTAGCATAAGGAATATACCCTATGTTGGTAAGTGTAGCATAAGAAATCAACCCTATGTTGCAGGAAAGTATGGATCAACAACCCTATGATTGAAATCAACCATATGTTTTAGAAAACAAATTTATTGAATTGAAACCCAACTTTTTTTTATCAACCCTACATTGTAAACCCTACATTTGATATTTTTTCTCATCACATGAAGGAAGCCTATGTTTGGTATTTTTTAATCACATTAAAGAACCCTATGTTAGACTATTCAGTGATGGATTTTTAAATTTGTGATATTATCTATGATTTAAACAACAGTCATGGTGGTCATTAAGATTTGTTCAAATTGATTTTACGAATTATTTAAAAGCTCTTTATATTTGATTGAATCATCATTATTCTTAGGGGTGGTTATGACCTCTCTGGAATGTTTTTGAAATCAAATATTCATGATTTATTGTGTGATATTTATTGAGTTACTTTCACATAGTATTTGACCTATAGTATAAATATCAAGATACTATTTATGAAATAAGGTGGTGTAAATAATGAAAAGGTGATATACGTACAAAACCATGTGTCTTTTATTTTTGAGATATACTTTGGAGACATACATGTTTTCATCTATCGCTTTACTATTGTGGAATTTTCTATTATTGATGCGACCGCACTTTATCATTGTATATTATTCTGTAAGAATAAAAATTTATTTTCTAAGAGATACACTTAAGATACATACATGTTTTAACAACTATCAGGTGTTTTGTCTATCAATATTTAAACAAAACCTATGCAACATTGAAGATATATTTGTTGTTATATATTATTGAAGAAATGAATACATCTGTCAGTTTTCACTACAACTGTGATGTTTAATTTTTATTCTAAAAATATATATATCTATTGATTTGGTGGAGTTATAGCTACTCAGACTTTTCCATGGTTAATTATAAACTTCTTTCACTAACTTGTGGTTTTAAAGTTCCCTATAAAAGAACCAGTTGGTTTTTTAAAGTCTTGTTGTAAAGGTTTCAACTTGCTGCACTCGGTTTTGGATAAAAGGTCTTCAAATAATAGGACCTCTTGAAAATCACCATGCTCGTAGAGTTGATAATTTCTCGAGTAGACTAAGGTATCTTTGTTCCTTGAACCACTATGCATCACTATGATCATTTCCTTTATTTATTTTCACAGCTCTCTCATCTTTAAGAGAAAAGGAAATGTTCACCGCCAATCAAAAGAAGTGTTCTTAATTATTTAAATCTTGTGAAATATATATTTCAACCCCCCTCTTGTATGTTTATCTTTATCATTATCATCATGATCCAACAATTGGTATTAGAGGCAGGTCTCTACTGGTATATTTTATTCTTGATTTTTTTTTCTAATATCAACTATTAACATTTTCGGAAGTGATATTTTTATATCATTCTATTTTTGGAATAGTTAGTTTGATTTATTCTTTAGAAAAAAATTGGTAATTTAATGTTCTTTTATTTATGGTTCTAACACACCTAAGTTAAAGGATCAGACAAAGATATCTGGAAATTATATATTCTATAGAAGTTATGTATATGATCCATGTTCTATATTTTAATAATGATAATTATGGATACTGAAAATTTTGTATGATCATATATTTAAAAATCATCAAATATGGTTTTGTTTAGTGGAATTTAAACCTTATGAAATCCATAAAGAATATTTTTAAACATGTATTAGTGATCAATAAATGAAATATGATTTAAATTCAAAAGCTATTAAGTCTTTTGTTTGTGTATTAGGAACTAATGAATTCAATCGAGTATCTCAATGTCCTACTATATATGAGATGTGTTAGACTATTGATGTTTCCTATGAAAGAACTGAACACATAAAACAATTAAGGTACACTACTATGAAATTAAATATTTATACTTTTAGAATGTGTGAGGATGAAACCATCACCCATATGAATAGAGGGTTGATAGAAATAGTCAATGATGTTGCTGTATTGGGAAATAAAATTTCAAAATCATAAAAAAAGAATTGAGAGTACTCAGAGTACTACCCACTAAGTGGAATTGAATATATGCATCTATACATCCATCTACACCTGTGAATAAATTAGCGATGAAAGAGTTGATTAGAACTCTAATTATGTATATAGCCGAGATGTAGGTTGAAGTTGAAAAACATTTGAAACATGACGATGATGATCTCAAAATGATTATGAACGAATCATCTGATTCCATTCATCTATACTTGGATAAATATGTATCAGATCTTTCAATGAAGTTTGAAAATCTATACAAAAAATAAGAATAAAGTGACTGGTGAAAATATAAGTTGTGAATTTAAGGAAAAAATTCATAAAAAGCAAAATTGTCCCTTAATAAAAGCACAAAAAAATTATTACTATAAAATAAAAGGAAAGATAATTATTAATTATACCAGGAGTAATAGTCCTGGATCACATAATGGATCTTCTACATACTCTAATTCTGAGCATAAAAATAAAAGGGTATGTCTAATGTCACGTAAATATCATGAGTTACAATCTTCACACACTCAATACTCTATTGATGAGAAATTATCTTATGATGAATTGAACAAATATTGTTTTATGTTAAAAGATAAGTTTGATTCGATAAATAAAGATCATAAAAAGATCAAGAAATATTATATTACTATTATTTTAGATAAAGAAAATTTGTCGAAAATAATTATTGATTTAAAATCTGTTTCTTCCAAATCAAGTGCTCTATATGATATTAAAATTAAAAAACTATTGGAAAAAATTGATGATTTAAAAAAACTAGTATACAGATAAAAGGAAGAAAATATTTATATAAAATCCTTGGGAAAAATAAAATTCCAAAAGAAAAAATTGGAATAGGAAGAAATGGTGAAAACCCAAAATTATATAAGAATTATTTTGTTCCATGTTTAAATAGTAAAAACATATCTACTGTTAAATGTTTTTATTTTGGTATTAATGGTCATTATATAGATTATTTTTATTTTAGGAAACCACAATTTTCTAATGTTAAAAGTGTTAACTTTTCAAAAAAAAAATTAAACTCAATAGTATGATTATTACTCAAAACAAACAAGTTTGGTTACCAAAAAATTTAATTTATAACACCATTGGACCTAAAAGAATATGGGTACCAAAAATAACTTTTAATTTGTATTTTTTTAGATTACACAAATAAGCTGCATTGTTAAATCTTCAAGTGGTTGATCAATAGATATATGTTAACATATCTATAAAAGGAGTGAACAACTCTGAAGTAGTTCATTATTAAAGAATAATAAATTCTAAGGTCACTGATCCCTGAATTATTTATATTTTAAATCTTTTTATACTTATGGTACATTAACTATTTTTATATATCTCTAAAAATTTTTATAAAATTTTTTTTATCTCTTATCGTATTTGTTATAAAATGTTTTTATTTTTTAAATAAAATATTTCATGTTCAAAAATTATTTCATTTGTTTAGGAAAACTAGATTAATCTTCTTACATATTATGTAATGATTGTTCGATATTTTCTACTAAAGAAAGTAAAATGTTTCATGCATAATGTTAGAACCTAACATTTCATATTCTTCATAAAACTCTTAAATCATGATGTCTTATTCTTTGAATTATCTTGTTCATGATTTTATGGAAAACCAGTCTCAACAAGGTAAAGCGACCAAGATATTTAAGTTCAAAAGAAAATTACTATTACAATGTAATTAAAGATAATCATTCTAGTTTATCTGTTCAGTTTATGGAATATTCACTTGAAAATTATTCTGAAATAAATAAATAAGTTCACATTCTTGAAGAATAGTATCCTCTTACCAAATATCTTATAAAAATCTTTTGATAAAAGAATTCACTGGTAATGAAGAAAAGTCAAAGATAAAAGCTAAGTTGGATATGATTAAAAAGTCATATGATGATATATAGAAAGAATCAATATCAAAAAAAAAATTGATTTATTAAAAAAGGAGTATCAAAATATGAGAAATAGTTATATCCTAAAAGCATATTTAGAAGCTTTGAAAATAGAAATGTTAAGTCAAATAGGGTTACTCATAAAAGAAGCCTCTAACAATCTAGATCATGATAAGTTAAAGTTGTTTTTTATTGAACAATGCATATCTTCATGATATCAAATAATGAAAGATGTTTAAAGTTTATTAGAATAAAAATCAACCGTTTTTTATGTTATAAGTGACAAAGTTTTATGTTTGTAAAGTTTGTATGACCCATCAAATTATTTCTATCATTTTTTATTTTTTATTTAACATCAATATACTATTTTAATATTTTATTGTTTAGTGAAATTATGTGTTATTAGTTATTTCAAAATTTCTGTTTTCAAAATTTTCTTACATAAGAATGTATTTAATATTTAAATTATCTAAAAATTAATAGTTTTATTTCATAAAACAATGTTTTAATTATAATGAAAAATTACTCAAACTTCTCTAATTCATTGAATATACTAAATGATAAGATTCAAGGGGACTGTTAAGAAATTAATAAATTTATTAATCTTCTTATCTTATTATCTGTTCTTTTAGCATGATTTTTGGGGAATAATATTTTAAATACACTTTACGCTTAAACTTTTGTTTTCATAAAAAGAGGGATATTTTTTCCAATGTTTTATCTTTTTAATTTTATATGGATAAGTTCATATCGAAGTTTCTAATACTTTGAGGGAGAAGTTTTTATTTTTATAAAATTTATATTTTAGTGGGAAAAATAATTTTGAAGTAATTTTTGATTTTTTTGTTCTATTATGGTGGATAAGTTTTTATTCCTTATAAAAAAAATTTCTCTAAACAAGAAAAATTATATAATGGGATTATAGGGGAGAAGCTTCCTTTATTAATATTTTATTATCACTCATAAGGAAACAAAGAATATTTTAAAATATTATTTCAAAAAAGGTTTTTAACATGGATTTTGTGACCATCAAAAAGGGGAGATTGTTGAAAATGTATTGATTCAAAAATTTCATTAATTTCTTTTTGGTTTTGATACTAAAAAATACACACATTTGTGTTACTAATGAATATGTTTTTAAGTGTATTTTAGGATATTAATATTTATGGAAATATTTATTCTTTAATTATATTCAATTCATTAACCTATGAGGAATATTTTTTTAAATATTCAGAAAATGTTATAGCCTATTTTAGGAACATTTTCCATACCCTATGTTGGTAAACATAGTGTAAGAAGTCAAACCTACGTTTGAAAAAGCGCATATGGAATATATACCCTACATTGTCAGGAAATTTTGGTTCAACAACACTACGTTGGGAATCAACCCTATGTTTGAGGAAGCAAACATATCATACAAAAACCATACTTTTGTGATCAACCCTTCATTGTCAACCCTATGTTTGGTATTTTTTAATCACATAAACGAACCCCATATTTGACTATTCAACGATGGAGTTTTAAATCCATGATATTATCCGTGATTTGTTTAATGGTCTTAAAATTCATTAAGATCTATTCAGATGTAATTTTTGATTGATTCAAATGCTCATATTTAATAATTTAAATTGTTACTATTCTTATGATAAGTTACAACATCTCTTGAATGTTTTTTAATTCGAATATTTAATATTTATTTTGAGATATTTATGGAGTTAGTTTGAACTAGTGTTCAACCTAAAGTATAAATATTATATTATCTTTATCGAAAGAATATAGTGAAAATAAATAAATGGTTATATACATACTAAATTGTCTGTCATTTATTTCATAGCTACACTTTGGATATATGCATATTTTGATCTATAATATTACTATTTTTGTTGTTTATGTTGTCTCTTGTACTGTAAATTATAATTATATCTTCTTCTACAAGAACGAAAAAAATATTTTGTAAGAGATTCACTTTTTAGACATACATGTTTTAACATATGTATGGTTTCTTCTTTTCCACTATTTAAAGAAAGCCTATGTGATATTGAATATATTTTTATTGTTGTGTATTATTGATTATATGAATACATTTATCGGTTGTTACGACAACTGTATTGTTTAATCTTCATTCTCAAAAAATCAATCTCTATTGGGTTGGTGGAGTTATCGCTTCTCGTACTCATCCATGGTTAAGTGCAAGCTTCTTGCACTAAGTTGTTATGTCAAGGTTCCCTGTAAAAGAACCAGATGGTTTTTCAAGGTCTTGTTGTAAAGGTGTCAACTTCCTGCACTCAGTTGTGGATTAAAGGTCTTTGGATAAGAGGACCTAGTACAAATAACCAAACTCATATAATTGATAATTAGTGGAGTAGAATAAGGGATATTCATTTCTTGAACCATTGTACATATCTTTTTTCATTTTCTTTATTTATTCTATCTTATCACACATCGTTGAGAGAAAAGTAATGGTTTTCCTCTAATAAAAAGAGGTGTTTTGAATTGTTTAATGTTTTTAGAATACATAATTCACCCACTCTTGTGTCTTTATCTTCTTCATTTCCATCTAAATCTACAAATTGGTATCAGAGATAAGGCTATACTAGTGTATTTTATTCTTGAATATTTTTCTGATGTCAATTATTAACATCCAAGGAAATGATCTTTTTCAGTCATTCTATTTTTTGGAATATTTTTTTTGATCTATTAAACCTCAAAAAAGTGGTATTTTAGTTTTATTATATTTATTGGTTCTAGAAGACCTAGGTTAAAGGATGATACAAAGATATCTAAAAATAACTGATTCTATAGAAGGTATGCTATGATCCGTGATCAATATTTTAATAGTGATAATTATGGATGCTAGAGAGCCTATATGATCATATATTTGAAATATCATGGAATAAGTTATTATTTGAAGTCAGTAAATTCATATAAAATCCCTAAGGAATATTTGGAATGTTTGAGTAATGATCATAAAAGGGAATATGATTTTAATTAAAAAACTATAAAGGCTATCATGTGTGTCTTAGGAACTGATGAATTCAGTTGAATGTATCAATGTCTTAGTGCATATGAGATATGGAAAAATATTTCTATTTATTATTAAGGAATTGAAGACATCATAAAATTATTTTAGACAACTATAAAATTAAATTTTAATACTTTTAGAATGTGTGAGGATGAAACGATCACTCAGATCAAATAGAAGGTTGAATGAATTAGTCAATGATGTTGTTGGTTTGGGAAATCCAATTTCACAATAAGAAGAATATTTAAAAGTACTCAGAGTAATACCCTCAAATTGGAATATAATATCTACAATTATACATCAATCAACACCTATGAAAAAATTACCTATGACGGAGTTGATTGGAATTCTATTGATGTATAAAGATGCGATGTTGTCTAAAGCTTAAAATCATTTTAAATAAGAAGAAACTACTCTCAAAATGACTATTAATGAATCATTTGACTCAAATAGTCCATACATGGATAAAGATCTATTAGATATTTCAAATAATTTTGAAAAGTTTTATAGAAAGAAGAACAATGGACTTATGAAAATAGATGTTGTGAATGCATGGAAAAAAGGGAATAAAAATGAAAATTCTTCCTTACTAAAAGCACAAAGGAAATATATCTACAAAAGAAAAGTAAAGAGAACTATTAATGTTGATTATAGTAATAATTCTAGATCACATAATAGATCTTATACATACTCTAAGTCTGAGCATAAAAAGAAAATTGCATGTCTAATGGCATATACAGATCATGAGGCACAATCTTCTTACCTGAAAAATATAGTTTTGATAAATTATCCTATAATGAATTGAACAAATATTATTTTATGTTACAAGACAAGTATTAATCAATAATCATAGATCATAGAAAGATTAATAAAACTTATGATATTGTTCTTTTAGATAAAGAAAATTTTTCAAAATAAATTATATATTTAAAATATGTGTCTTCCGAATCAAGTGATCTGCATGATATTAAAATTAAGAACCTTTGGATTAAATTGACGATTTAAAATAAGATTCTACTATTATTATAAAAGGAGAAAAATATTTAAATAAAATCCATGGGAAAAATTAAATACCAAAAGACAAATTTGGAATATGAATCGAAGGTGAAAAAACTTAAATTATATAAGAATTATTTTTTTATTGGTTTAAGTAGTAAAACATATCTACTGTAAATGATTTTATTATTTTATTAAAGGTCGTTATGAAATTTTTTTTTAGAAAGCCTAAAACTTAGGGTGTTGAAATTATTTATTCTTCAAAAGTATTACTTAAACTAAATAATAGAATTATTTCTCATAATAAACAAGTTTTTTTACCAAAAAAATCTATTGTTAACACTATTAGACCCAGAATTATATGAGTACCAAAAATCACTTGTAATTAGTATTTTATAGGATTAAACCACTAATCTAAATTTTGAAATATTCAAGTTGTTTCTCAATGGATATATGTTAAAATATATAAAAAATGAGTGAACAACTTTGAAGTAGTTCATTATCAAAGAATACTCAATTCTAAAGTCACTGATCTATGAAGTATTTTTATTTTACATACTTTTATACTTATAGTACCTTAATAATTTTTATATATGTATTTAAATTTTGAAAAAATATATTTTATCTCATATAGTTTTTTTATAAAATATTTTCACATTTAAAATGGTTATATTTAAGGTTCAAAAATTCTCCTGTTTGTTTCTTCTGTAAGATGTAATGATTGTTCTATATTTATTAACTAAATAATGTGAAACATCGTATGTATAATGTCAGAACCTAACATTTCATCTTATTATTGAAACTCATAAATTATAAAGTCTTATTCTTTGAATTATCTTTTTCTGAAGTTTCTAGAAAACTAGTCACAATATTATGAAGTGATCAATCTCTTCGACTTCAAAATAAAATCGCACTTATAAAAGAAGTAATGGTAATACTTCTAGTTTGACTATTTCATTTGTTGAATATTATCTTCAAATTTATTCTAAAAGAAATAAGGAAATTCATAGTCATGAAGAATAGTAAGTATACTCTTCTCCATCATTTTATGAGAATATTTAGATCAAAGTCCGCCCTTTGAATGAAGAAAAGGAAAAGATAAAAGGTGAGTTGGATATGATTAAAAAGTGGTATGATGATCAAAAAAATATTCACTATCAAAAATGGTTTTTTATTCAATACCAAAATAGTATCATAATATGAGAAATAGTTTGATCTTAAAAGAATATATTGAAGCTTTTAAAATAGAAATGTTATTTCAAATAGAGTTACTTAGAAAAGAAGTCGTTACAAAGAAATATCTTGATAAGTTGAAGTTGTTTCTAGTTGAACAATGTGTGTGTTCTTCATATCAAAGAATAAAAGATTCTCAAAATATATTAGAAGAACTATCAAGAGTTTTAGATTCTATAAGTTCCAAAGTTCAATGTTTGTAAATTTCGGATTAACCATCCACTTATTTTTTACCTTTATTATTTAATATCAATGTAGTATTTTAAAATTATATTTTTTAGTAAAATTATGTGTTATTAGTTAGTTTATACTTTCTTTTTTTAAGACATCTTACATAATCAGGTATTTAATATTTAAATTAACTCAAAAATTATAAATAGTTTTATTTTATGCAAAAAAAATTATTATGAAAAATTAGTTATGGTTTTTTGAACATCCTAAATGATAAGATTTAGGGGAAGTGTTAAGAAAATAATAAATTTGTTATGATCCTTAATTTACAAACTATGTTTTTAGAATGATTTTAGGGTAATTTCATTTAAAATACTTTTTTCTCTTATCTGTTTTATTTCACAAAATAGGGGATAAGTTTTATGAAGTTTTGTTTTTATATTTTTCATGGACAAGTTTATATCAATGTTATTAGTCTATAGTTTCTATGACATTGGGGAAAAGTTTTTATTTTTATAAAATTTATACTTTAGGGGGGAATGTTTTGTTCAAGTGTCTGGTCAATTATGGGGGCGAAGTTTTTTTTCTTTCTAAAAAACATTTCTCTGCAAAAGAAAAATTATATATTGTGATTATAGGGTACAAGTTTCCTTTATAAATATTGTATTATCTCTTATAAGGGAATAATGTTTATTTTTAAAAATTATTCCAAAAATGGTTTTTAACATGGGTTTTGTGACCATCAAAAATTGGTAGATTGTTGAGAATGTATTGATTCAACAATTTCTTTAATTTATTTTAGGTTTGTATGCTCACAATCATTCACATTTTTGTTACTAATGAATTTTATTTTAAGTCTAGTTCATGGAATTAATATTTGGGGAAATATTTATTCTGGAATTATTTTCTAGTCATTGTCCCGTGATGAGTATTTATTAATGTAATTTTAATGTGTATTGGAATATTCTGGAGACACTATTTATACATTATGTTGGTAAGTGTGGTGTAAGCAATATACACTATGTTGGTTATTGTTGCATAAGGAGTCAACCCAACATCTAGAGAAGCTCGTATTTAATATATACCCTACATTTTCATGAAATTATGGCTTAGTAACCATACATTTGGAAGCAACCCAACATTTTAGGAAACAAACATATATTAAATCAACCCTACTTTTCTTATCAACCCTACATTGTCAACCATACATTCGGTATTTTTTCATCACATGAAGGGTACCTAAGTTTGAATATTCAATGATAGATTTTTAAATCCATGATATTATATTTTTTTTATTAAAAATTATCGATGGTCCATAAGATCTATTTAAATATCATATAGTTTCAATTTAAAGGATCATATTTAATGGAGTAAATAATTAATATTCTTACAGTAAGTTACAACCTATATTGTTTTTTTTTGAATTCAAATATTCATGATTTATTGTGTGTTATTTCTAGAGTTTGTTTGACCTTTTGTTCAACATAAAGTATAAATATCAAGATTCTATTCATCAAAATAAGATAGTTCAAATAAAGAAAAGGTGATATACATACAAAAGCTTGTGTTATTGCTTTCAGAGCTACACTTCAGAGACATACATTTTTTGATCTATCGTCTTACTCCTATTATTTTTGATTTTGTCACTACTAATTCACTTTACCATTATATCATCTTCTTCAAGAATGAAAATTATTTTTTAATAGATACACTTTGGAGATATACATGTTTTAACATCTTTTAGGTGTTTTCTCTATCACTGTTTAAAGAAATCCTACACAACATCGAAGATCTATTTTCTGCTATGCATTATTGAATTTCTAAATACATCTGTCAGTTGTTACTATAACTTTGAAGTTTAATATATTTTCTAAACAAAATAAATCTCTTTTTTTGTGTAGTTTCAAAAAAATAGACTCAATAAAAGTTAAGTGTCAGCTTCTTGCACTAAACAATGGTTTTATGTTTCCCTATAAAATAACAACAAGGATTTTTAAATTCTTGTTGTAAAGGTATCAACTGATTGCACTCCGTTGTGGATTAAAGTTCATAGCATTAGAGAACATAGTAAAAATCACCAAAATCATAGAATTGAGCATTGGTGTAGTAGACTAAGGGATATTTGTGACATGAACCACAATACATCACTGTGTTCATTTCCTTTATTTATTTCCATTGCTCACTCATATTTGATTGAAAATGAAATGTTCAACACTAATCAAAAGTGGTGTTCTGAATTGTTTATTGTTTTTTAAATACAAAATTCCCCCTGACCCCCTCTTATTTATTTATCATCATCATTACCATATTGAACCAACAATTTGTACTAGAGGCATAGATCTACTGGTATATTTTCTTCTTCAGTTTTTTCTAATATCAACTACTAACATAAAATAAAGTTCTATTTTTATATCATGTTGTTTTTTGGAATATTCTATTTGATCTATTCATCCTCAATAAAGTGGTATTTGAATTTTATTATATTTATTGTTTCTATAAATCCTGAGTTAAAGATTCGGGTGAAGATATATAGAAATGACTAATTCTAGAGAATGTATGTCAATGATCTATTATCAGTATTTTAATGGTGATAATTATGGACACTGGAAAGCTCATATGATCATATATTTTAAAATTATTCTAATAAGAGTTTATTATAAGGTTGTTAATCATTATGAAATCCCGAAGGAATACTTGGAATGTTTTAGTAATGATCAAGAAAAGGAATATGATTTAAACTCAAAATCCATTAATGTTATTATGTATGGCTTATGAATTGATGAATTAAATTAACTATATCAATTTATTACTACATTTGAGATGTGTCATACTATTTTTTTACCTTTAAAAGAACTAATGACATTAGAAAATTAAGGTACACTACTATGAAATTAATTTTTGATACCTTCATAATGTTTGAGGATGAAACCATAAACAAAATGAATAAATATTTGATAAAAATAGTCAATAATGTTGCTAATTTGGTAAATCCAATTTCACAATATGAACAATGGTTAAAAGTACTCTGATTAATAGCCTAAAAGTGGAATAAAATATATATAGTTATAAATCATTCTACACCTATGAAAATTTTATCTATAAAGTAGTTGATGGTTACTCTAATGATGTATAATGTTGAGATAAAATATGAAGCGGAAAATTATTTAAAACATAAATAAGTTTCTCCCAAAATGACTATGAATGAATCATCTAATTTAAATCATCTAGACATAGACAGAGATCTATTTTATATTTTAAAGAAGTTTTAAAATATATATAGAAATAATAAGAATGGGAGTGATGAAAATAGATGTAGTGAATGTGAGGGAAAAGGTCATACAAAGGAAAATTGTCCCTTACTAAAATCACAAAGGAATGATAACTACAGAAGAAAATGAAATAGAATCATGAATTCTACCTAGATTAATACTTTTGGATCACATAATAGATCTTCTACATACTATGATTCTGAGGAAAAAAAGAAAAGGGTGTGTCTAATGGAACATACAGATCATGAGGTACAATCTTATTACTCTAAAAACCCATGTTGTGAGAAATTATCTTAGGATGAAATGAAAAAATATTTTTTTATATTATAAGAAATGTATGAATCAATAAATAATGATCATATAAAGATTAATAAATATTATTATATTTTTATTTTAGATACATAAAATTTATTAAAAATATATTATAGATTTAAAATATGTTTTTCCAAGTCAAGTGATTTACATGATATTAAAATTAATGAACTATTGGATGCAATAGTTGATTTAAAACAGGCCTCTAGTATTATAATAAAAGGATAATTTTTTTAAATCAAATCCTTGGGAAAAATAAAAATATCAAAAGAATATGTTGGAGTAGAACAAAATGTGAAAACCCAAAATTGTATTAGAATTATTTTGTTCCTGGTTTAAATAGTAAAAACATGTCTATTATTAAATGATTTTATTGTGGTATTAATGGTTATTAAGTAAGTGATTTTTTAGAAAACCTAAAATTTATTTTGTTAAAAGTGTTTATTTCTCAAAATAATTTCGTAAACTGAATAGTCAAATTCTTACTCAAAATAAATAAGTTTGGCTACCAAAAAAATTAATTGCTAACACATCTGGACCCAAAATCATATGTGTACAAAAACACCCTTGTAATTAACTTTTTTCAAGATTACACCACTAACATTAATTATAAATTATTAAAGTGTTTGATCAATGGATATCTGTTAGAATATATAGAAAAGTAGTGAACAACTCTGAAGTAGTTCTTTATCAAAGAATACTTGATTCTAAAATCGTTGGTCCTAGAGTATTTTTATTTTAAATATTTTTATACTTCAATTACATTAAAAAAAATTATATATCACTTAAAATTTTGGTAAAATATATTTTATCTCTTATATTGTTTTTTATAAAATATTTTCATTTTTAAAATATTTATATTTCATATTAAAAAATTCTTTCATTTTTTTACAAAAATTGAATCACTCTTTTTACGTAACATGTAATTATTATTCTATATTTGTTTAATAAAGAAAGTTAAACATCAAATGCATAATATCATAACCTAACATTTCATATCCTTCTTAAAACATTTAAATTATGAAGTCTTATTCATTGAATTACCTTGTTGAAAAGATTCTACAAAACCAATCGCTGGAAGATAATACGATCAAACTCTTAAAGTTCAAAATAAAATCATTCCTACAAAATAATTAAAGTTAATACTTCTATTTTATCTATTTTTTATTGAATATTTGCTTGAATTGAAATAAATAAGTAATTTCAAAGTCATGAAGAACAGGAGGTATCACCTTCTCAATTATCTTATGAAACTATTCTAATCAAAGTCGGTGAATTGAAAAAAGAAAAGGAAAAGATAAAAGGTGATTTGGATATGATCAAAAAGACATATGATGATCTACAAAAGGCATCAATATTTAAAATGATTTTTTATTATTTTTAAAAGGATTTTCTAGAATATGAGAAATAGTTTGATCTTGATAGAAAATTTTGAAGCTTTCAAAATATAAATGTTAACTCAAATAGAGTTACTCAGAAAAGAAGCTTTTACAAAGCTATATCTCAATAATTTGAAGTTGTTTCTATTTGGAGAGTATGGGCTTCATACTAAGGAACAACATATCTTCAAAATATATTAGAAGAACTATCAAGCGTTATATATTCTCTAAAAGACAAAGTTCAATGTTTAAAAGTTCATATGAACCATCCACTTCTTTTTAACCTTTTTTTGTTTATTTAATATCACTGTACTATTTTAAAAATATATGTTTTTTGTTAAATTAGGTATAATTAATTAGGTTATGATTAATTTTTTTTAATTTTTATTACATAAGAAAGTATTTAATATTTAAATTCTCTCAATATTCATCAATAGTTTTATTTTATGAAAAAATATTTTAATTATTTTGAAAAATAAATCAATGTTTTATAATTAATTTAATATTTTAAATGATAAGATTTAGGGGGAGTGTTAATAAAATGTTCTATTAATTATGATCCTTAATTTTTTATCTATGTTTCTATCATGATTTTTTGGGAAAAACATTTTAAATACTATTTACTCGTATGTTTTCTATGTCATAAAAAGAGGGATAAGTTTAATGAAGTTTTAATTTTTAATTTTACATGGATAAGTTTATATCAAAGTTATTAGTCTATAGTTTCTAATTTTTTCATAAAGAAGTTTTTTTATAAAATTTATTATTTAGGGTAAAAAATTAATTTTGAATTAATTTTTGAATTTTTTGATTTACTATAGGGGATTATGTTTTATTCTTTCTAATAAAATTATCTATAAAAGAAAAATTATATAATGGGGTTATAGGGGGGAATTTTCCTTAAAAAATATTGTATTATATTTTATATGGTAATGAGGTTTATTTTTAAATATTATTTCAAAAATGGTTTTTAAGAAGGGTTTTCTGACCATAAAATTTGGGGGATTGTTGAAAATCTATTGATTCAATAATTTAATTAATTTCTTTTTTTGTTTTGATGTTCACAAACACTGACATTTACGATACTAATGAATTTTATTTTAAGTGTTTTTCAGAAAATTAATATTCATGTAAATATTTTTTTTAGAATTATATTCAAGTTATTGACCCATGAAGAATATTCATTGAAGTATTCAGAACGTGTTTTAACATATTTTGGAAACATTGTTCATACCCTATGTTGATAAGTATAGATTGAGGAATATGGCCTACGTTGGTAAGGGTAGCGTAAGGGATCAACCTTACGTCTGGAAAATAACGTATGGAATATATACCCTATATTTCCCAGAAATTATGGTTCATAAAATATAGGTTCAGAACTAGCCCTACGTTTGAGGAAACAAACATATGGATCATAAACCCTACTTTTGTGATCGACCCGACATTTTAAAACCTATATTCAGTATTTTTTTCATCACATAAAGGAACCCTTCATTTTACTATTCAATGATGTAGTTTTAAATCTGTGATATTTTCCATTATGTACGAAATAGACTTGGTGTTCATTATGATCTATTCAAATCTCCTTTACAACTGATTTAAATGCACGTATTTAATGTAGTAAATCTTTACTATTCTTACAGGAAGTTATAACCTCTATTAAATGTTTTGAATTCAAATATTCATTATTTATTATGCGATATTTCTAGAGTTGGATCGACCAGGTATTCAAACTATAATATAAATATCAATATTCTCTTCTTCGAAAGAATGTGGTGAAAATACATAAAAGGTCATATACATAAAAAATCACGTGTCTTTGATTTCAGAGCTACACTTTGGAGACATACATGTTTTGATCTATTATTTTATTTTTATTTTTAGTTTTTTTTTCCAATACTATACTTTATCATTATATCTTCTTCTACAAGAATGATAAAGTATTTTTTAAGAGATACACTTTTTATACAATCTTGTTTTAACTTATTTCTAGTTTTTTCTCTATAATTTTTTAAATTAATCCTTTGTGACATTGAAGATCTGAATACATCTATCAGTTGTAACTGTAACATTGAGTTTTAATCTATGTTCTCAATAAAATCAATATCTATTTATTTGGTTAAGTTTTAGCTACTCAGACTCAGTTGTGGTAAATTTACAGCTTCTTACACTGACATGTGGTTTTTCGGTTCCTTTTAAACAACCATAAGGACTTTTATAGTCTTGTTGTAAAGGTGTCAAATTCTTTTATTGAGTTATGGATTAAAGGTATTAGGATAAGACGACCTAATAACCAAGGTCACAGAGTTGATCATTGGTGGAGTGGATTAAGAGATCCTCTATCCATGAACCACTATATATTTTTTGTGTTCATTTCCTTTATTTATTTCTATTTATTACTCATCTTTAAGATAAAAGGAAAGTTCTGCCACCAATCAAAAGTGGTGTTATGAATTGTTTAAAGTTTTTGAAATACACACTTCACCCGCCCCCCCCCCCCCCCTTAGATTCATTGTCTTAATCATTACCATCTGAAACTGAAAATAAGTTGTTTTTATCCCTGTCAAAAAATATTATAGATATTTAGAGATAGATAGTGAAATTTTTTACTTAATATTTAATTAATATTATATAAATGTTATAATCAAAGGCATGTGGTGGAAAATTGTCACATTTTCAAATATATGATGTTAAAGGTAGAAAAATAATTATCAAAAAAATACAAGTTTTGGATACATTTTAAGCCTTATATCATTCTTAAATAACATTAATCTTTTTTTAAGTTTAATCATGATATCTTAATTTTTTTTCAATGATAACATAATTAAATGGAAAAAATTAAAAGGGGCCTTCTAGAATAATATTTAAATATTTATTATAAATTTTTAATCCATTTTATCATGTTCAAATTTTAAATTCTGAACAAATTACCTTTAATATAAGTACACAAAACACATGGAAACATATTTTTAGGAAAATACCATATTTTAGAGTAAAAATCATTTCACCTTGAAATCAACTAACAATTTGGAATCTATGAATTTTTTTTGTTAAATTATAAATAAGGTAAGTATTTTATAATTTTTTATTATTAGGAAAATTAATTTCATCTTCCAATCATTCCATTAAATGAAAAGACCAATAAATAGAGTTAAATTTGAATAAAATATATCTTATCATTATCAAAGTCAATCTTGGGTTCCCAATTTCAAAATAATGTTTTAAAATACATTATTTGACTAGTTAATAATACCTTTGGTAAACCACGACTCATAAAATAGGGTAAAGGAAGGTTTTAGGGTTATTTTAAAGTATTATCGTATGTTTCTAAACATTGTTTACCCCATTTTACCCCTTACTAATGTGATAAATTTTACCACAGTTACTATTCATGGTGCTTAAAAATAAAATGGTTCTATTTAAAAATTTGAATCCTCATAAATCATAATGTTAGATCCATTTTTCAAGATAAAATTATTATAAGTGAAATAAATTAATTTTAGAGAAAAACAAAAATACAATAAAAAAACATTTTTTAAAAAAGTGTATTTAAGCCCAAAATGAACTGTTACCAAAATTAGATATAATAATTATTTATAAATAATTAATTATATTATTTTTATTTAAATTATACTTTTTTACTTTATGATAAAATTTTATTTTTAAATTACTTTATTTAATGAATATAAATTAGAGTTTTACAAAAATCTATATTTTTAACAATTCACTAAAAAACAATATTTTTTGAAAAATCCAAAAATTTCACACTAAGCTAATTTTGATATGCAGATTTGTAGAGTTAATTTAATTTTATAAAATATATATTCTAAATATTCTATAAATTAATTATAATATTAGTTCAAAAAAATAATAAAAAAACATTTTTGAAGAAAACATATTTTGAAGCATGAAATGACTTTACTGAAAAATGAATGAGTATTTATTAATAATTCATCAATTAATTTGTATTTATTAGTAACATTATATATTTTATGAAATTTGGTCAATCTAATTTGTTCCCACTAATTTAACAACTTGGATATAACTATGAAAATTAATTATAAATATTTCATGGTCTTCTTAAGCTCGATTTTGTGTATAGTATACACAATAATACATAGTATTATTTTAAAATATAGAGATATTACATCCCACCCTCCTACCTTAATAAATTGTATACTTGAAATTTGAACTTGATCTATGTAATCAATGCATTAAAATTTGAAAATAATTTTGTTAAAAACATTCACTGTAAAAAGGGTTAATAAAACATCCTTTTTAAAAGAGGAAAAGGGAAATAAGAAGGTAATATGGAATAACACATACTAGGTTTCCAAATAAGAGAACATTAGTGGGATGTGAAAATATGTACATGGAGGAAAAATTAATTTGTAAATAATGATTTAGAGGGATAGGGAACATTTATCGTAAGAAAGTTAATGACCATGATAAAAACAATGACCAAAAAATCATAACCAAAATATGTATGAGAAGAACATCGATTCCTCATAAATTAGGCTAATAGGATAACAGTTTTATTTTAAGGTATTTTTTATTGTGTTTATGAATTTAATTACCCTAAATACTAAGAAAAAAAGGAAAAAATACTTTCTTAACATGTATAATTTCATCCTTTAAACTATATCCTCCAGAATATCATATTTTTCTTTAAGCGATGAATTTTAAATGTGAATTTTTCAGGGAGGAGTCACTAAGCTTGTCACGACCCGACCCATACGAGGGCTCGAACTGCAACTACCCCAAGCCTGTCTCCATAGGCCAGGGGCTGGAGACTATCGTCGAAAGCACAAAAAACTCAGGGAGGCCTTTTTTCTAAGAACATGTACACACACACGCAGCTAACTTAATGCAAAAGTGCAGAGAAAAAGAAGAAAGCAAGGTTCCAAACTACTATGAAAAAGGCAACCAAACAAAAAATGCATCGATCTCTAACAGTACAAGTATAAGAAAAGTAAATCTGAAAGGGAAAGGGGCAAGAAATAAACATTCAACTAGAAAAGTTCCACAACCCAGCAACAGGTGAAAAAGTAAAACAGCTAGAAGAGTCCCACTCCTGAATCCCAATCTACGATCAACGCATGCGGTCCAAGCACCATGTATCCCAAAGCTCCTCTGATTTCACAATCAACCAGTTCATTGTCTCCAAGGGCATGAAAAATACGGGAAAATCCCAAGAAGGGGTGAGTATAAGAATACTCAGTAGGATGCCCCAAAGGCTCGAGAGAGAAACAAGAGATGTACTGAAGAGGAGAGCAGTAAGAGAGAACAAGGTACAACGAAAGTGAACAAAAAGAGTACAGCTCCACCCAATAATAGATATGATCGCTCAAAAAAACCCAAACGATAGAGTAAGGGGATCTTAATCTCACAGATCACACCAGGTATATGCCCATTCATATACCCAGGGCAACCAGATATACTCGTAACTCAGACCTGTAGTCTAGAGAAAAGTTACACAACTACATACCCACGCTAGGGATCCAACTCTAAGATTTCCACAAAGTACTTGTAATAGAGAGAACACACTCCTTGGTCTGAATAGAGAGACATGAATCACTCATTCTAGGAGAAATCACTCCACAAGTGCTTAAGAATATGATATTCAGATGGGGATCACAAACAATAGATACGGGGTGATTCCAACAACTCGGTCTGAACTAATCTGCTAAGTAGAGGATCGATGCCTGGGTAAAGTTTGTCACGTCGATACCAAGAACTCTATCTAGGGTACCAGGAAGGAATAGAGGATCCAACTCCAAGTCTCATAGAGGGGATTCCAACCACTCTATTCAGGAAGTCCTGTTTAAGGGATCATACTCTTGTACATAGGACATTATACCAGAAACCTTCAAGGGAAATACCAAGGGTACGAACCCTAAGAAATCTAGTCCAAGTCATAGAAGACAAATGGCTCATGAAATGTAAAACAAGTTAAACGGTGTGTAGTAGGATCACAAGCCGTGTTCCTTGACTCCGGTTACTACCCATGTAAATGACCTGTGTCTCTAGTCTTGTTGTATAAAAAGTAACTACACAACATATAGAAAGGATCACTAGTCATGTCAAAGTATCTAGGGTCCGCTCCATGTACACTAGCCATGTGCCCATACACGGCCTCAACCCATGTATGTCAACCCGTGTAATTGGTTCACAGGGTGACCCATGCAACCGGCCTCGTCTGTCCATGTTGTGGAGTATCGACTCCAAAGATAGGAAAACCATCTCAGAGGAAAATGAACATGCACTCATGAGGTGGGGAGTCCAGTCTCTATCGTAGTAGAGGAGTAAGGAATACTCACGCCTTGAGTCATCAAGGGAGTATCCATACTAGCTCTCACTAAAAAAACCCTGTTTCTTCTCCTCAGGTTATCGTTCATACCTCAACCGCCATGAATTTCCACAAGGGAGGAACCCAAATGACTGCTATGTCATAAAGGTTCCAACACGACAGACGGTGTGCCAATTGGACGCTCAGTTTGTAAGTTATATACATTTTAATGTCGAGGGCCCGGTTGGATTTTTGTTTGATCCAACCTAGTCGTACTTCAAATGACACCAGATAACCAAATGGGTCACACCATTGTGATCCACCTGGAAAAACACACAAGATGGGCTACACATTTGTCAAAGACGAATTGCTGGTGAAAAAGTTGTATTTCACTGCAACACGCACGAACCGGGCCTCATGGGGCCCTTTCTTAGACCTCAACTTAAATATCCAAATTTGGTCTTGAAACATTCATCTTAATTTTTGGGTCACAAATTCATAGACGATTCGTCATTCCGACATCGTATGAGGGAGATATGTTGCATACAAGAACCCGTAATATTATTATTATTATTATTATTATTGGGTGTTTCATGCACCCAAGCCACGAACCAGAATTTAGTATCCAACATTAGACATTAATTGAACATCTTAAAGACAGGGTCATGTTTCTGCTAACGGCCAGTCAATCGGACGTCGCACGTAGGAGTTATGGCGGGTCGAAGATTTAATAATAATATTAAATCTATTGATTCATGAGAGTTTCGGGTACCCAATCCGAAAACACAAAAAAAGACATCCAATATTGGACTCATAAATTCTATCCTGAAGTCAGGGCTACACTAGCCCTGACAGTTCGTGAAATCGAGTTTGCGCGAAGAAGATACCGTCAAAATACAGTTTTCCCAACGAAAATAATAATAACATTATTATATTATTATTATTTTTAATTTAATTTAATCCCTTAACTTATCACACCCAAAACTTACACGCACCACCTATATTGGAGCCTCCTTGAATCCATGCGGTATGCCACAAACATCCATTCCTTTATCATTTTGATTATTATTTCCTTTATTATTTCATCACTAACTAATCTCTCCCCCCAATCTAATCTTCATTCACAATTTTGTTCTCCCAATTAGCGCCCCAATCACTCGGCCTCCTTCGACACGGCCAGAACCGCAACCACCTCTGGTTTCCTGCACCGCTGCACCTCCAGCCCGCCATGCCACTGCCCCTAAAGCGAGACGCACCGCCTAAAGCCGCCTCGGCCTTCCATACTCGACCCACTCACCGTCGGGTCAGTAATCACACCGTCACGTTTCCCCTTCCACGGGTTTTCGCGTATCCATTCTAAGTCCAAAACTTGTGACGACTGCTGATTTTTGATCTTCAGGTCGAGATCCCCACATTCATATGTCGCGCTCAATGAAACATTAAGGTTTTAGCGCGCTTAATTATTTTGCGATGAAGAACACGCAATAAACACGTGGAGAATGAAATTGTAAAGGGCATGGTTTGTGTGTGGATTGATGGCAGTGTTTGTTTGTCCATCGTTATTGAGAATCAAGAACATGTGGAATTGAAAAAAAATTATTCATCATATTTATATATTTTCAAGAAAAACTTTAATAAATTGATTCAACCCATGGTTTTTTGATCCGCGAATTAATTCATTTAATTCGCGTTTGTCATGAAAATTCAGTTGGGGTAAGGAATCCACAAAGATAAATCCTACCATAGGTTTGGATAGATTTTTGGTGAAGATCGCATTCAACAAAATCTATTCGGTGTTGATGGGGATAGAACTTGCACATGGATGAGAAGAAGATGTTTCATTCGCCGCTCTTCGATTCACCTGGATCTGAGGCTTCATTGTTCTTTGTTTGTCGTTCATCAATGGGGATAGAAGGAGAGGAAAGGAAGGGAGGGTTTACCGTCATTGGCCAAAAGGAATTATGAGGCCAACCACCCTCTAAAAAAAGAATTTATCACTCTTTCTAGGTTAAAAGAAATAAATTAAATTACTAAATAAACAATTATTTAATTATTTAATTATTCTCTCGTGATGGCGCATATGCCAAACACCTGACACGGAAAAAGGTTATACCTTTCTTAGGGTAAAACCAACATTCTGAGCTCATAGGTGGCCTCTAATTTTTCATCTGAGTCCCTGTTCGAGAGATATTTAGGTTTGAGATATTAAATGAATAAATTAATAAATTTATTTATCCATTTAATACACCTCTAACAAGCGAGGGGTCCGAACATCCCGCATCGACTTATTTTATGTCACGCCTAGGGGAAACACTACGTTCCAAACCCAATCGTGGTCTCGGATTTCCGATCCAATCAACCATTTATGTGATATCTCATTTTTTTTAGTTAATCGCGCATCCATAATATTAAAACACTTAACATTTTTATAAAATTAATTCCGGGCACACCGGCCCTTGGAATTTCACGTCATCTCAGCACCCAGCTCTAGAAATATTCTTAGAGATATTTCAAAGTCTTATTAGGCCAAAAACCGGGTATCTACATTATTCCCTCCTTCAAGATTTTCATCCTCAAAAAGAAAAACCAGGGAAACCACTCGGGATTTAGAGCCCAAACATAGTTCTCCCACTCCTAGAAAAACCTGTATGTTTCTGTGCGGCCAATGAATATGGACCAAAGGGGTGGTCCACCCTCATAAGGATTTCTTCAGCTAATGATGTTTGTAGGAACACACATATATCTTCTCAGTTGGAACACGTGTAAGGCATCGTTTACCCACTCCAACTATTTGTGTTAAGGAATGATGGTATGCAACCTTGCCATCTCCCTGCACAGTCTCAAACGACCTAATAGAACTCGTCAGAAATTTTGGCTCCCCAACCGAACCTCTACATCACATGTGAGAACTAGAATCACTATTTGTCACTAGGAAATAGTATCGTGATTCACTCCTTCATAATAACTATATGGTGAAACACCTAAGGATATCTGGTCACATAGGATTTCATAGTCAATGAATCGCAACTAAGACTCACTTACACGCTCGAGAAGCAAATTAAAAACCATCGATTGAAGAAAAGTTGTAACCCTCATGTTCCACCAGGGTCAGGTACAAGGAAGTTAACTTCTCTGAAACTTCCCGCACCAGGTGATCCTAGGACTTTCCACACTTCCCTCTAAGGGAATCTGCTACACAACCACATCTTGAGTGCACAAGTCCGAGAGATTCTTCCACCATGCTTTCGCTGCGCTGCCTAGGTCTCATATGACCATGTTCCTATGAATGATTATGATAACATCTCTTAAATTGAGATATCGTCGTTTGGCATCTTCTAGCTACAGTAGATGTCTCAGCTCTATTGCGCTCATTGTCACAACTAGTTGTATAGTGTGGTAGGAAGATTTCTACCACCAGTGCCCACTATCACACCTTGACGTAGGTGGGGATTCACAAGGGCACTATGATAGCATAGATATCTCTAAAGAGTCCCCTCTCAAATGTCTATTCTCGGAAACTACTGTTATAGACTAGTGGACCACAGACTCTAGCCAAACCTCTTCTATCAGAGGGCCTGGCTTGTTGCGGAACCTCAGTGGTCTTCGGTGTTGGAACTCATGAAGTGCGCTCAACATGCACACATCCTTAGCCTGATCAGTTGGGGTTGTCTTCTTCTCAATAGGTAGGGGTGTTGTTACTTCCCCACCTGGAAAAAAGGGATTGCATGATGGGTCCTGAAATAAGCTCTCATCGCTCCCGGAATCGTCTCCATGAACCCTATCTAGTATCTTGGATGGTTGTCATCGCGGAGACATCCTGAATGTTATCAAGGAGTACTGCGGTCGGATGAGCATATTTATATCATCAACGATGGGGATTTGACTTGGGAAGGAAAGTCAAAGACTCAGTCCTATATGATGCATGTACCATTGTTCCCTGCAACAGGTGTCTCAGGGTGCTGAGTCGACAAATGGGTAATCAGGGTGCGGGTGAATGGATATGTTGGCCACCCGCACCATCACTAGACTCCCTAGCCTGAGAGCAGCTCTCAAGACACATCGACATTGTTTCCCTAAACTGAACAAAGGCCATTTTAGGGAAACGTCTGAACAACGTCCCAAGGGTCGAACCACCTCTGATAACACTTTGTCACAACCTGACCCATACCATGGCTTGAACGGAAACTACCCCAAGCCCACCTCCAAAGGCCAGGGGATGGAAACTAGCGTCGAAGGCACAAAAAACTCGGGGACGCCTTTTGCCTAAGAACCTGTACACACACATGCAGCTAACTCAATGCAAAAGTGCAAAGAAAAAGAAGAAAGCAAGGTTCCACACTAATATAAAAAGGGAACCAAACAAAAATTCATTGACCTCTAACAGTAAAAGTACAAGAAAAGTAAATCTGAAAGGGAAAGGGGCAATAATACACACCCAACTAGAAAAGTGCCACAACATGGAAACAGGTGAAAAACAAAAACAGCTGGAAGAGTCCCACTCCTAAATCCCAAGCTATGACCACCGCATGTGGTCCAAGCACCATGTATCACAAAGCTCCTCTGATGTCACGATCAACCTGTCCATCGTCTACAAGGTCACACCAAATGTGAGAAAATACCAAGCAGGGGTGAGTATAAGAATACTTAGTAGGATGCCCGAAGGCTCGACAGGGAAGCAAGAGATGTAATGAAGAGTAGAGTAGTAAGAGAGAACATGGTACAACAAGAGTGAACAAAAAGAGTACAGCTGCACCCAATAATAGATATGTTCGCTCCAAGAAACCCAAACGATAGAGTAAGGGGATCTTCATCTCATAGCTCACACCAGGTATATGCCCATACATATACCCAGGGTAACCAGATATACTAGTAACTCAGACCTGTAGTCTAGAGACAATTTACACAACTACATACCCCAACTAGGGATTCAGTTCGAATATTTCCACGAAGTACTCATAACAGTGAGAACACACTCCAAGGTCTGAAGGGAGAGATATGAAGCACTCATTCTGGGAGAACTCACTCCAAAAGTGCTTAAGAATACAATTTTCAGATGAGTATCACAACCAATAGTTACAGGGTGATTCCAATAACACAGTCTGAACTAATCCACTAACTAGAGTATCGACGCTTGGGTAAAGTTGGTCATGTAAATACCAAGAACTCTACCTAGGGTACCAGGAAGGAATAGAGGATCCGTCTCTAAGTCTCACAGAGGGGATTCCACCAACTCTATTCAGGAAGTCCAGTTGAAGGGATCATACTCATGTACATAGGACATGATACCATAAACCTTCAGGGGAAAGACCAATGGTACGAACCCTAAGAAAGCTAGTCCAATTCGCACAAGACAAATGGCTCAATCCATGTAAAACAAGTTACATGGTGTGTAGTAGGATCACACGCCGTGTTCCTTGACTCCGGGTACTGCCCATATAAATGGCCCGTGTCTCTAGTCTTATCGTATAAAAAGTAACTACACAGCATATAGAAATGATCACCAGTCATGTCAAAGTATCTGGGGTCCACTCCGTGTACGCTAGCTATCTGCATGTACACGGCCTCAACCCATGTATGTCAACCTGTTTAATAGGTTCACAGGATCACCCATGAAACCGGCCTGGTCTGGCCATGTGGTGGAGTATCGGCTCCAAAGATAGGGAAACTATCTCAGAGGAAAACGAACATGCACACATGAGGTGGGGAGTCCGTTCTCTACCGGAGTAGAGGAGTAAGGAATACTCATTCCCTAAGTCATCAGGGGAGTATCCATCCTAGCTCTTACTAAAAGAAATGCCCTGGTTCTTCTCCTTAGGTTATCAGTCATACCTCAACCACCATGAAGTTCCACCAGGGAGCAACCCGAAGGACCGCTATGTAATAAAGGTTCCAACACGACAGACGATGTGCCAATCGGACGCTCAGTCTGTAAGTTATAGGAATTTTAATGCCGAGGGCCCGATTGGATTCGTGTTTGGTCCAACCTGTTCGTACTTCAAATGAAACCAGATAACCAAACGGGTCACACCGTTGTGATCCACCCAAAAAAACACACGAGATGGACTACACATTTGTCCAAGATAAATATCCGGTGAAAAAGTTTTATTTCACCGCAATACGCGCAAATCGGGCCTCATGGGGCCCACGCTTTGACATCGAATTAAATATCCAAAATTGGTCTTGAAACATTCGTCTTAATTTTTGGGTCTCAAAGTCACAGACGGTTCGTCATTCCGACACCGTATGAGGGAGATATGTCGGATACAAGATCACGTAATATTATTAATATTATTATTGGGTGTTTCGTGCACCTGATCCATGAACCAGAATTTAGTATCCAACATTAAACTATAATAGACCGTGTTAAAGACAGGGTCATGTTTCCACTGACGGCCAGTTAATCGGACGCTGCATGCAGGAGTTATGGTGGGTTAAATATTTAATAATAATATTAAATCTATTAATTCATGAGTGTTTCGGGTACCCGATCTGAAAACCCAAAAAAAGACATCCAATATTGGACTCATAAATTTCGTCTCGAATTCAGGGTTGTACTTCCACTAACAGTTTGTGAAACCGAGGTCGCACGAAGAAGATAACGTCAAAATATGGTTTTCCCAACGAAAATAATAATAACATTATTATATAATTATTGTTTTTAATTTAATTTAATCCCTTAACTTATCACACCCAAAACTTCCATGCACCACCTATATTTGAGCCTCCTTGACTCCATGTGGTAAGCCCCAAACCTCCATTCCTTTATCATTTTTATTATTATTTCCTTTATTATTTCATCACCAACTAATCTCTCTCTCCAATCTAATCTTCATTCACGATTTTGTTCTCCCAATTAGCGCCCCAATCACCCGGCCTCCTTCCACGTGGCCAGAACTACCACCACCTTCGGTTTCCCACACCACTGCACCTCCAGCCTTCCATGCCACTGGCCCTCAACCTAGACGCACCGCCTAAAGCCACCTCGGACTGCCCTGCTCGACCCACGCACCACCGGGTCGGTAATCACACCGCCACGTCGCCCCTTCCACAGACTATCACATCTCCGTTCTAAGTCCGAAAATTGTGAAGACCATATATTTTTGATCCTCAGGTCAAGATCCCCATATTCATATGTCACGCTCAATGAAACATTAATGTTTTAGTGCGCTTAATTATTTTTCGATGAATAACATGCAATGAACGCGCAGAGAATGAAATTGAAAAGGGCATGGTTTGTGTGTGGATCGATGGTCATGTTTGTTTTGCCATCATTATTGAGAATCAATAACATATAGAATTAACAAAAATATATTCATCATACTTAGATATTTTTAAGAAATACAATAATAAATTGATTCAACCCATGGTTTTTCGATCCATGAATTAATTCATTTAATTCAAGTTCGTCATGAAAATTCAGTTGGGGTAAGGAATCCACAAAGATAAATCCTAACATAGGGTTGGATCGATCATTGGTGAGGATCACATTCATCAAAATCCATTCAGTGTTGACAAGGATAGAACTTCCACAAGGATGAGAAGAATATTTTGCGTTCTTCTCTCTTCAATTCACCTGGATCCAAGGCTTCATTGTTCTTCGTTCGTCGTTCATCAACGGGGAGAGAGGGAGAGGAGAGGAAGGGAGGGTTTACCGTCATTGTCCAAAATGAATTATGAGGCCAACCTCCCTCTAAACAAAGACTTTATAACCTCTCTTTAGGTTAAAATAAATAAATTAAATAACTAAATAAACAATTATTTAATTATTTAATTATTCCCCCGTGATGGCGCATATGCCAAACACCCGACGCGGACAAAGGTTATACCTTTCATAGGGTAAAACCTATGTTCTGAGATCATTAGTGGCCTTAGATTTTTCATCTAAGTCCCTGTTCAAGAGATATTTAGGTTTGAGATATTAATAGAATAAATTAATAATTTAATTTATCCATTTAATACATCGCCAATGAGCGAGGGGTCCGAAAATTCTACACCGACTTTTTTTATGTTGCACCTAGGGGAAACACTACGTTTCGGACCCAAACGTGGTCTTAGATTTCCGATCCAATCAACAGTTTAAGACATATCATATTTTCTTTAGTTAACCGTGCATGCATAATATAAAAACACTTTACATTTTTATAAAATTAATTCCAGTCACACCGGCCCTTGGAATTGTACGTCGTCTCGGCACCCAACTCTATAAATATTTTTAGAAATATTTCAAAGTCTTATTATGCTAAAAACCGGGTCTCTACAAAATTAAACTATTAATAGATCAAATAATTACAAAAAGGGGTAAAAAGATATCCATCCTATCATTAAACATTAACCAAAAACAAATTGGTTATCATATGTAACACAATTCACAAAATGAATAAACCTTCATATTATTAAATATAACATTAATCTCCCAAGACTTAACAATAACACCCAATGTTTAACATACATCATTTGATAAATAAATAACCTTAAATTTATTCAAAATATTACTGACCATGTTTTAAACAAAAAAATCAAAAAAAATTCATCACATAGTCTTTGGAGATTAATTTTACTTTTATATCCATTAAACATTAGTCACTCATTAATTCATATACACAAAAATGTATATACCCTAATTATATAATCTAAAAAATTTACTGTTTATTTAAATAAATAAATTTAATCGCCATAAATACACATTTAAATTATATATTCTTTGAGAATATTATTCAAACTTTATTCCTTAAATAAAAACGTATATATTTCAATTTACCTTAATCATATATGCTTCCCAAAATATTGAACTTTTTCAAAAATAACCTTAATCTATTAATCACCAAATCATTTTCCAATCCAATGGTTATTTTTTATGATAAAAAATATGTTCCAAAAATAAAATTAACATTTATCTATCAAATAATTTAAGTAAAAAAACGAGGTCATACTAACCTGGACATCATATAGTCCAGTGGTAGGCATCACACACTGGTCTCCCTTTGGTTGTAGGTTCAAGAACCATGGACTCTCTGGATGTGATGGGTTTTCACCTAGCCTATGGGTTTTCCATTTACTAAAACTATATTAATATAATTTCTATAACATTCCCAAAAGTATAATGAATATCCTCAAAAATAACCTTAATTTGTTCTTTAAATTGTGGAGCCGTTGTCAAAAAACCAAGGCACATTTAGTGAATAAATTAAAATAAAGGATAAAAAAGTCTAAAATAAAGGATTATTTTGCAAACAATTTCATGAACGGGAGTCAAATACATACGGAATTCATCAGACCAGGTGATGTCATAGCTAACCCCGTTATTGGAAAGCACATCCATAATAGTGTTCTCTTCACAAAACACATGCTTAAAGGATATGATTAATCTCCATGAGTTAGTGAAGTCAGTCCATCCATAGAGTTGTGAGTGGCTACATAAGATGCACCAATCCATTCCACAAATCCTTCATGATGGTGGTTGAATCTATTTTAATCCATAAATTGTCCCAACATTTTGTCTTGTGATGGTTATATAATGAATAACACTTAACATTTCTTCCTACAAAGATGAGGCAAACACATAAGTGCCATAGAAGCATCCAATAATCTTCCCAAGGTGGTCCCTATACACAACTCCACATCTTGAGGGCCCCAGGTTACCTTTATAGGACCCATAAACATTAAATTTAATCCATCCTAGTAGTGGAAATTTCTGAAAGACGTCAAACATTCATCGAGGTTGACTACAAGTCCCTTTAACACCGAGGAATCAGAAGATGATGAAATCAGAAACATAATTGTTGTAGTTCCCCTGCTGAATTGTGGTAGCTTCATGCATGAAATCAAGTATCCCTAACCATCCTAAAAGAAGAATAAATTGCCTATTATGATATAAATCATCATTTTTGTTATACCAGATCCCATGAATAATATTAGCAACTGCATCTAGAAAAAGGTGTTTCATCTGATAAGAGGCATCAGAAGCAGCACAACATTAAAGTTGAGAGATAATTGAATCCAAAAGTATCCATATTTAATAATAATATAAGTAAAATATTTCCAAAGATAATAATAAGTAGCACATGAAATAAAAATATTATTACTTTCATCTCTATAATAATTGCATGGACTACATTTAGAGAAAATCTAGACCCCATAAGACTAGAGACAAGTATTAATGGGGACCCGATTGTGAGAAATTATCCAAATAAGAGAGAGTCTGGAAGGTTTTATCCAAGTATTATCAGAAAATGTTTACCAAGAAAATTAATTATCTATATTTCTAAAATAGTTTTTAAAAAATATTTCGAGTCAACCATGTCGCTGTGAGAAGGTACCCAAATTAAATAAACCCCAGTGTTTTCGAAGGAATAATTATCAATGACATTATTAACATTATCAAGAATATAAATTAATTGGGATTTAGAGAAACATTTAATAGATAATTTAGTGTGATTGGGTAAATGATTGGGATCAGAAATAGAAATCAGAAGATCACTAGACTAGTTATCTAAAAAAAAGTTTATAGAAGAGTCTTTGGAAACCATCCATCTAGAATTTGACATAATATTGGAGAAGTATTTTTTAATTGATGTCTATATAAAGGATTCCATGTGATTTAGGTTACCTTTCTTCATCTATTTGTGGAATCTATTTTTATGGAATATAAGAGGAATAAAGTCCTTGTGAAAGAAATTCCATGTAAGTCTAGCTTGTAAGGAATCATCTAAAAGTTTAATGTTTTTAATTTCTAGACCATCCTTATTTAAGGGTTTACAATAGTTGGACCATTTTAAAATCACTAATTTTATTTTGATAGTACTACCACTCCACACACAAAATTTTATGCAGCTATTAATTTTCATGAGATGGTCAATGGGCCATTTGTAGACCATGAAAGAGTAAACCATTTTAGAGACAATTTCATATTTGAGAAGTAAAATTATACCTGTTTTGGATAGGTGTTTTCCCTTCTAGGTGGAAAGTTTATTTTGAATTTGGTCAAAAATATTAAAGAAGTAACTAATTTTAGGTATTTCCCAAAATATTGGAACACCCAGGTATGTGAATTGGAAGGATCCATTTTTTAGACCAATATTGTTAATAATGTTGGATTTCTTATTGTATCTGAACCTTTTTCCAAAGAAAATAAAGGATTCATCCCAACTAATGGATTAACTAGAGATCTCTTCATAATTTTATATATCATCCTTAAAATTTGGAATATTTATTTTACCTCCTTGTAAGAAAAGAATGTTATCCTCCACATAGAGGAGGTGCATGGGTGCAGTCAGATTCCAAGATTCATGGATAGGAATAAGTTTCCCTTACTCAACTAGATGAGTGATAAGTCTTCTTATGTATAGAGAAAATAATAGAAAAAAGGGTATAACTATTTCTTACAACTTTGTTTTAGTTAAATTATCCCTTTGGAGATCCATTAATTTGAGTATATATGTGATCTAACTTATAAAGAGTTCTAATTCTGCTAATGAAGATACTGTTAAAACTAAATCCTTGGGAGACCTTTTAAATAAGGCTCTGATAAATAGTATTATAAGCCTTTCTAATTTAATATTTTATGGCAATATTTCCTCCCCTTTTTTTTAATAGATTAGTGTATACAGAGGCAAGGTAGATATAGTGTTGAATAGATCTACCATTGAAAACCCCAAATTGTTTCCAAGAGGAAATTTTGTTCATCATAGTTGTAAGTCTATTTGTAAGAATATTAGTGATGATTTTATAGAGAGTGTTGATAAGATCAATAGTTCTGATGAGATGAATCTTATAGGAATTATAAAATTTAGGGATCAATGTAATGAATTGAGAATTATGTCAATGAGGAATCATATCATTCGTGAAGAAATTTTTAACCAACCTACAAACATCAAGTTGTATAACATCCCAATAGTGTTGAAAAAATACATTATTGAAACCATCAGGCCCAAGGGAACTGTCTAAATTTATAATTAAGAAGGTATCCTTGATCTCATGATCAAGTGTAATTCTAGTGAGGAAGGAGTTATCCTCATCATTAACAATGAAATTAATAACATCATGAAAAAGTTTTTTGTTGATATCAGGGCCACTGAAAATATTAGTAAACTTGGAAACAACTTGATTAGAAAAAAAATCCTCAATATCAATGATGTTTTCCAAATATTTAAGAAATATATAGGCCTACAATATTTCCTAATTATTTGGATAGAATTATAAAACATAGTATTAATGTATCCATACTTTATCCATTTATATATAAAGATATTCTTCTAAATGTTATCCTTAATGGATAGGATAGCATTCAGTTTGGTTGTAAGATTAATTTGTTGTTAAGGATCCATAGTAAAATCAGATCTATTGGTGGAAGTTTGAATTTAGTTGATATTTCCATCTAAATCAGAAATATCATTGTCAATTTGTTTGGATTTGGATTTACACCATCCTTTTAACTTTTTCTTAAGGAGTTATAACTTTACGGTGAAAGAGTAGGAATATTTTCTATAGTTCATAGAATTCAAATGATTTTTCTATAGTGTTATCACAATCAAGTTTGGAAATCTAAGAATTATTGAATCTAAAAGGAAGAACATGCTTATATTTTCTAATGGTGAGAGTCACCAAGATTGGATGATGGTCAAAGTTAGGTTTGGGATGATTCATGCTATAGATGGTTTACCATTTTTCTAGGGATTTGTCATTTGATAAATCCCTATCCATTTTACGAGAAACCACTCTATTAAAATTTCTTCTATATTGAGTTTATTTAGCCCCTAAAAGATTGATTTCAGTTAGATTATTATCATTGATGGAGGTTTTGAATACTCTAGTGGAGATAGTGGAGTGGGAAGGGCCTATTTTTTCACTTGTACCAAGAATGGTGTTAAAGTTCCCAACCACAATCCATAGTTCATGATTGTTGTTTCCTAAAAAGTAAATATCTTCTATAGAGTTATTCTATCTGGATACCTATTATTAGAATAGAAAAAAGAAAAAAAAAGTGGCATTTTGAGTAGGTCAGTTAAAAAATGAACAGTTGGCCATAAATATTTTAAACAGTAACATTTTCAAGGAAGTATGAGAAAATATCTAGAGATTTCAAAAATGAGAGTTACAATTGCTAGCACCAAGTAACAAATAACAAATATGTTTCAAGTGAGCAAATGGAGGTGAATTTTTTTTAGGTTCAGTAATAGAAAAAAATTGGGTCTATGAGTATGATAAATCTTTTTAATGTAGTAACTATGGCATAGTTATAAATACCCTGATAATTCCAAAATAGTATATTAAGTTAAACCTATACTTGGGATTGGACCCCCCCCCCCCACACACCTTCATTTTATTCCTGGAGATATTTTTCTTAGATAATATTCTAAATGTTTTACTCTTGTTGGGGCTGGTATTCAAAGTACCATATTCCTATTTAACCATAGAAGTGATAGGAGGAAGGGTGTTAAGAGTACCTAACCTTGTATTAGTGGTAGACATTGGATCATGACCAATGTTTTGAATGGAAAGATCCAAGGATGTACTATTTGTTTCCAAAGATGAGTGTTGTTGAGCGTTTCATTCATTTCTATGTTGAGTAGTGTGAACATGATACTTCTTGGGTATGCTAATATTCATATAGGATATTGTGTCCCCTAAATTTTCATTAATATCTTCCACTTAATTTGTTGAGTATTTATTCCCCTACCTTATCACTAGTATCATCCACTTAATTTATTTAGTAGTTAGTGTCCCCTAAATTATCATCAGTATTATCAACTTCATTCAGTTAGGAGTTTTTGTCCCCTTCCTTGTTATTAGTATCATAAAATATATTCAATGGTAGTTTAACATAGGGTTTTTGCAGGTTCTGATCTTTATCAAGTGTTGTGATCAAATTTACAACAGCATCGGTGGTATTATAAGGATATGGTGTCTCATCATTGTACATGTTGTTTCCCTTATAACCATATAAGGGTATATGGAAAGAAAGATTATCAGTCTACTGTGTTGTGGTATATGATATCTCATGTTGATTCTCAAGATATCAGCATCTGGTAATTTGTGCCTTTGGATCACATCTTAAGGAGTAATGATAATGTGTGTTCCCTCTTTATCATATAAGTGAACGACTCCAGTAGCCTGATCCATGTTTCTAATTTCTTCAACTATTGGGGAAAGCTTGTCCCTGTCAGGAGAACTAGAATGAGGGTTGTCCCTTCACTGTGTTCTAATAACCTATTGAGTATTCTTTATTATATACTTTAAAAAATTTTCAATTTCAACAACAATTCATTTTTCTTTAGTTGTATTATCATCCTCTTCAGCAAACTCATCCAATGTTTTTACCGAGTCATCCTTTGAGGGGTTCATATCACTTGAATTTTTAATTCATCATTATTTTTTCCTTTTGGATGGTTCACTTTTATCCATGAGAGGGCCTTTGTCTTTCTTGGGATTCTTTACTTCTATTTATTTCTTATCATTAGGTTGGGTGACATTCTTTTTCACCACTCTACAATTCAATATAGGATGACAAATGATCTTTCATAATTTTTAAAAGGGAGTATTGTGTTTATATTCGATCTTAACTGTAACACCCCTAGATTTTATGAGATATATTCTTTTTAATATCTTTTATATCTTCTATTTTACCCTACACCAAGATTATCTTGCAGTATACGCAACAATATATTTGGCTTGTGTTACATGCTAGAGCAACCTTCCTCGATAGCTTGGTGATACGCAATACCATGTTTCACTAAACAGTTATATATTATAATATTATTATGAACTAGCTATTATGAATAGTGTGAACTTAATTCTAAATTTTATAACATTATAATTCAACTTACTCATTTTCTATAACATGGTATGAGAACCAAATAAATTTTTTGTATAAAAGAAGTATTTTTAAAAAAAAATCAGTTTTACCACCTTTTGATGGTGCGCCCATTATAAATCTAATTTTTGAAAAGTTGGTAAGTTAAATTTGACAAAAAAAACTAATTTTTCTGAATCAGGATATAAAAATTTACATTGGATAAAATTTTCATATTTTTTTGATAAATTTCATATTTTAATTAACAGTAAAAATATGCTAAATTTTACTTACAAGAAACTTTTTTCATCGAGATAATTTAAATTGATAAATTATAATATTGAATGGTTTTAAAGTATAAATAGAATATATTTTTACCATTTAATATAATTTATGTCATTATCATAAATTTTACCATGAATTCATAGGTAAAAACATTTCAATCTTTTACATTGTTTAAAACAAAGACCCTGTTTTTTTCGACAACGTGATTAATTTTAAATTAATTACTACATATTCTGTGTTTTGAATTAGTAAAAATTGATTCTATATTTTTAATCAAGAGGTCCAAATTTTGTAAATAAGTAAATTTTATTTTTTGGGCATTATGAATAATAACTATGGTAAAATTTATTTACCATTGTTAAAGGTAAATTAGGTAATTAAGGGTAAAAATAATATCATAAAATTACCCTAACACTTGTCTTCATATAATTGGATGATTATATTTCATACCAAAATATAATTTGGTCTAAATGATATCTACTAGAACCCACTTGTATGTGATTAAGACATTTATTTTATTTTATTTAAAGAAAAGATAAATATGTCTCCCTCAAACTTTTATAAGTAAATTATTTTTAATATAAGGTTATACTGAATATAAATTAGATTATAAATACTCATTTGAAAGATAAAATGTTTTTATTTAGCATGGTTATTTATTAATCATTTTTAAGAAAAATATAATTACATTAATAGCTTATACATTAATGTTGCCGAAATTATTTATTTAGTGAAAAATCAATAACATAATTTTTATTAAAATACTAATACCCATAAAAAGGCCCAAAAACCTAGAAAAAAATTATTAGTCATGTATATATAAATCCTAATCATCCAATTTTAGACTTTTTGACTATTTAGATCCTTATAAAAGCGATTATGACAATTATATTATTTTATTTTAAATGATGTCAAAGTTGTCACCTTCATAATTTAATGAATATAACAATTTAAATATTGTTATTTTAAGATTATAAATTTTATTAAAAGTTTTATTATAAAATATATTATATTTATATTAATAATATTATTTTATTTTTTATTTTTATTCAACAAATAAGTATATTAAATAATTATACAAAAATATTGTAGTAATTATGTTATTAAGAGAAATATCAAAAAAATGGTCTTAAAAATATTAAAATAAATATTATATGAACTAATTAATGTGCTCCAAGAATTTTATAGATTGATAAGATATTTTAGGAATATATTAAATATTTTAGTTTGAATATATCTTCTGTGTATATTTTATTTAAGTTCAAATAAATGAATAGTGTCAAAATTGACACTATAGATATTTTATAAAAATAACATATTATTAAATTGATTAAAAATCACAAAAATATTTAGAAATTACAAATTGAAAATTATATGGTCTATAATGTCATAACGTATCCAAATATGGACAATTAATAACACATATGTAAGTATTTATAACTATTTAAAATTTATAATATTATTACCACAAACCAAATTAAATAGATTAAACATTGATAAATCAAAATGATAAGGTTTAAAATAAATTAAAAACATGTATAAATTTTATTGGTTGATAATATTAAAACCCTATATTATCTCATATTCTAATTTGATACAATTTTCAAGTTTTTAAGTGGGTTTTGAGTTTTTTATAAATTAATATTTCTGAGGTTTCCAAAAGTGCCCCTCCCCTCTCTTATAAAAAAGAACCTCCTCCCTCTTATATTCACACCATTTTGAGCCTTCATGATCAGAAAACCCCTGACCATTACTCTTCTAAACATACCTAGTAAAATTTTGGAGGTGATTTTCTTCTCAAAAGACCAACTCTAATCCCTTAAGAGGAAGTTTAAATGAGGTGCGTTGAGGAAGAGGTAATCTCTTCTACCGATTCTTTCAAGTTTATTTATTATTCTACTTCCTATTCTATAGTTGTGTCATTATAAAGTAATAATATCAGTATAAGTAATATAAAGATATGTTATTATAAATATGAAACAATCATATTTCACCATATATCCATCCTATGAAAAATGAAATCAACGTGTTTGCGTACATAATACTTAACGTCTCCACGCCATGGTGTAATCTTTTTTCCATCACCACCTTACTTGGATGGGTATAATGGTGTAAATAATAACTATATATTATTATTATTACATCATAATAATTCTGAGATATAATATCATCCACTCCAATTCCATTCAATAATTATGGTAATGATATCATCGCTTGTGCGTGCGTACGAATTACCATCTCCACGACGCGATGAGATTCATTCTCCATGTTAACCATTAATGAATGATTATAAAGTATATATAATGAATAATAATGAAATATATGACATAATAATGCTAATTTATTTATGTGTATATATATATGTCATTTACTTACTTCCATTCAATTCAATAAGGAACGAAAAACAGCGTTCATGCATACGTATGGCCCACCGTCTCCATACGGTGTATTTCATTTCATTTATCTATCTATTATATATATATATATATATATAAATGAATATATATGATATATAAATCATTTTTTACATTTTGTAAGTAATTAAATCATGATATAAGTAATAATATCAAGAACAACCAGTCCAAACATGTACGATAAATGAAACGATTATTAGCCAAAACGTTCCTTTTTTTATAAAGACAGATTCCTTAATGTCAAAGATCAGAAGATGTACAAACACAAATCCATGAAGGGAAATGGTCCAGACAGATCTGGTTAACATCATAGCGGCCTGAGGCCACCAGCTGATGGGAAGCATTGTTTCCTTTCCTTATTTTAAAATTACATGGCATTTGGAGAAAAGAAAATAATTTTGAAGAAGAAAGGATATTTTCCTCAAGAATTCATTTTAAGTATTTATTCAAAACTATTATCCATATAAGATTAAATTCTTTAATATGGTTGTGTTCCAAGTATAATGTTCCTATTATTTACATGGTTTTATTTTGTTTGTGATGAAATGATATCCACTGTTTTATATGGATTATGTTATGATGGGATGATGTTTATGAAACCAATTTTATTCATTGGGTTATGATGAATGATTTGAGTTTATTTTGTGGAACACGAAAGAATGATTTAATTATGAAATGAGTGTGACCTATATCTCCCTCCAATACATTTGGTAATAATTTTTATCTCATGAGATAGACATGGTTGGAACGACAAGTAAATTCAGTTCAATAATATATGGATGGAACGGTAGGTAAACCCAGTTCAGTAATGGACTTTGTCCACTAATATGGTATTGGAAGAAATTCCTTGGCTACTATGGAAATCATATCATGTTCTTAACAGTTTTCCACAGTTACATGTTTTATTCCCATGATATTTTATCATGATTTATGTTCCTTTATGATCTATGTCTTACGTACTTCCATGATTTATTTCACAACTCAATATTTCGATGTTTAAACGTTATGTTCATGTTTTTAAGTTCAAATGTATATGGTTTGTTTTATTTTCTCCATGCTTACCCTTACTGAGTATTTGAGCTCACCCTTTATATGTTTTCTTTTCCCCAGGATATAAAGAAAGGTTTTCGGTAAGAAAAAAAAGGGGAATATTTTTATGGGAGATGTTGAAGATGTTTCACCATGATTAGAAGATTATGTTTCGAGTTTCCAAAGAAACTAAACTATTACGGTCCTTGGGTGTCTGTTTTTGTTATTTATTAAGTATTCCAAAAAAAGTAATTTAATTTCCATGTGCATCAAGCTTGGGTCTCTACATTAACCACTATTTGATAGTCCTTCACATTGAATCTAATGACTTGTGAAAGTATTCACTTCAACCATAAATCTAGCATAGAGATTTAATTCTCCATTTAAATTTCATTGATATATCTTTATGGGGACACCAATACATGAGGTGATATCATTCAAAAATTTTGAGTAAAAAAATACCAATTAATTTCATTCAATCTAATCCAAATTCAAGACATAGTATTCCTATTAGTGGTAGGGTTAAAATCATAATCCCATTCAAATAAACAAAGAATATTGGGCTTAAGTTGAATGTTACCTATCTTTCAAACCTGATATAATTCCTCTTGATGGCTCAGTAAAATATGAAAATACCGTTTATTGATTAGAACTAGTTTCCAATTTTAAAATCCTCCATTAATAGGAAAGCTGAGGTTTTAGTTCAATAATCAGCAAGATTTTATCCCCTTTAAGATAAGAAATGTGACCAAGAATTGAGAACTACCACGTTTGAGTTCATTTCTAGAGAGATTCAGCATCATATTCAATTAAAAAACCTCCATCATCTAGTTTTTTGTATGTGGGAGTCTTCTATGAGGATTCTTTGTGTATATCCAAACCATTAAGTGCTTCGAGGAAGGAAACCCTTTTTTATTTTTCATGCGGTACAGGATTTGAGATGTCATCAGAAAGAATTGTTTACTCCTATGCTATAGGAACAATCCATTAAAAATATTTCTCCCACTTAGGATCGAAAGACACAATAACTCACCAGATCTATTGAGAAGGAGTCTAACCATCACCAATTGTAGAAAGATTAAGTGTTTGCATGATGAGTTCTCACAGGGTCTCCCAAGGGGCCTCCCTTTATTCCATGCCCTGAAAAAACCTTAATAACTTAAACATTAATGAATTTTAACCTCAAAGTTTATCTCATAACATTCAGATTTCATCCCAAAAAATCTAATAAAATTAATTTGAAACAATCCTTCACATTAACCCCATGGGTTACATATACCAAAAAATAATAAAATGTCTCCTAAAAATATCATTAGTCACCTTAAAATCTCATCACTTTATACCTTTAAAGGGGTGTCTAATTATTTAAACATATGATCAAAATTTAACTTATATACCCATGCTGGTATCCATATCTATTAATTCAACCTCACATTAAAATATCATAATATAAAAATTTATCTAATCCTCTCCTCTCATATCAACTATAACAACACCACAGCCACACTCTAGGATTTGGGGCTAAAACATAATATTTACATTTATGGATTCGATAACGATAAATGTGACCCAATTTTAGTGATCCAAAACAAAAAAAAACAAATATATTTGATCACTTATATACCCTATTAACTTTTATTTTTATCATTTTAGATAATTAGGACAACATATTACATAAAAATACTCATGTATTTCAGTGATCATTATTCCCACTATAACAAATTTTCTTTTTCCATATTAAGTCTGTATCATTGTTCTTATTCATCCATAAACCCTATGAAAAACATTTAAAATTGTGGTATGATTAAAAATAGCTCAGTAAGGGACATAAAAAGGGGATATAAACTTGTTGGTCTATTATAAATCCTTGAGATCTTAAAATAGAGTTTTCATTTACTAAAATGATATCTAATCTCAAATAATCATTTACTTACACATGAAATTAGCGTTTTTGCACCAAGTTTTTTATAAATCACTTTATAAGAAAACAAAAAGGAAAATATCATAATCATGTAGGTTTTTTATAAATTATGAGAACCCATGAAAACATTTTATTAAAAACATACATTTTATCCCTGAAAGAGCATAATCTTTACTTTAAAACAAAATATCATTAGATTATATTTTGAAATTAAGTTATATCTTTGAAAACTCATTTGTACGAATAGAAAATCCATGTAGGTAAACTTGAACATCATATTCATAAAACCCTTACTAAACCCTTATAAGAACCATTATAATTGGAATAACCATTACATTCGACTACCAATATAATTCTATATAGAACATAATTATTACCCATTTCATTAGAGAGCTATATTGGGTTCACCCATCATCATGAGATATATCAGGATCACCTATAGTCTTGTATTTTATTAGGCTTACCCTTCATCATAAAAAATCTATAAGGACCATATCATGAATTAAACATAATTATAATTTAATTTTTCCTCATAAATACCTAGAAAAAAACCATTTTTAACCCATATTAAAATTCTTCCAAATATTGAAATACCCTTTACTTTTAAAAACCTATTTTTAAAAATAAAACACCCATAACAAAGGAAAATGGTGTTTTTATTTGAATTAAATTTAATAATATTACAAAGTATTCCAAATATAAAATAATGGTTATGGTAGTGGTAAAATACATTAACACCTTATAGGTTAATATATAATATTTTTTCCCTTTAGTAAAGAAAGTCAAAACATTTTTTAAAAATGTTCCTTTTGAAAACTTTTATATGAAACATACATAATATGTACTTTATTATTAATTTATTTATATATAAATAAATATAAAACTTATTATAAATATAATGTGAATGGAATAAAAATATTTATAAAATAAATATTTAAAATATTTAAAATAATGTTTTAAAATGAAAGTGTCCCTTACCTCATGTTCGACCTGTCACGTATGTTCTTTATATTCCAAAATAAAAAACATATGTTAACTATTAACTTTATTAAAAATATTTCTAAATTTTATTATTCCTTTAATTTTATTTATTACCATGCTATACTTAATCATACACTCAATTATGTTTATGTCGGATGTTTTGATGATATTCGGTTCATATGTCCAAAATTACATATATAGGATAAATATGGTAAAAGTAGTCATTATTCCATAATCTCTAGAATAATAATCATTACATAGTAATAAATTTTATACATTAATTATATTTTTAAAACCATCCATGAATGGTGGTTATGAAAAATGAACTATGTTACCGTCATAGACATTGTAGGTTGTACGTATGCAAGAGTAACATTTCCATTTTTTAACAATCATGATGGAAAGAAGTTAAGTGCTATTATATATTTCCATAATTATAATTATATGATATATATAATATTAAATCTTTAAATAAACTTACATAAAAAATCTATATGATGTGGATATGAAAAATGAATCAAATTGCTTTATAGAGGTGGTAGTCCACAGGTACGCATAAATGACGTTATCATTTTTCAATAGAAATAAATATAAGGAGTTATATTATATAATATATTTTCATAATTATAAATATATAATTAATAAAATATATAAATATTAAATCCATCATTATAACCTGTTGTGATAGGTGATTATAGAAAATAAATTAAATCGGTTTGGGAGACGGTTTTCTACCATACATAAGAATGACTGACTTGTTTCGCATTTTATGTAAGAAGAGATGAATATAGGTTATTACATTAACAAAAAAATATCAGTATATATAAGATATTTTTTTATTAATTCTGAATGTTTGAATAAAAATTAGAGGTAGAAGAAGAAATAAAACTAAAACATTTAGTTAAAAGCTATACCTCATCTTTGAACGAACTCCTTTGCTTTACACCTAAATCCCTTAAGGTTTGTATTATTCCCAAACTAAGACTTGTATAATGTGTAAATTTATTTTAGTATTTTATTTTGGAAGGTATTGGCTGGAACAAATTATTTTTTAACTATTGTTAAAATATGATAGGTTGTGCCCTTTCATAAGTGAGGTGAGGCTACTCTAGGAATTACATAATATATTAAATTAATATAAATTAATTTTCCTGAAAAAATGAATAAAAATTTATATAATTAAATGATAATATTATTATGGGTCTAAAAAAATTCATTTAATAAAATTTAGACAATTTTCGGTTATGATTTTACCCTTTTCTTTTAGTTTTATCCCATGTTAACCCTTTTTAAAATCACCGTGCAATAAAATATTTTTACACTTTATGGGTCCAAAAAGTTACTATAAATGGAAAAGTGATAAAAAAATTGAACATGGTTTATATTTTCAATAATATCCCATTTACATGGATGAATATAGTATTTTTTAGTAATTTTAAATCTTTTAATAAAATATTATTTAATTTAAAACATCATTAATGTCGATTTTAGGACTGTTCATTTAATTTGACTTTGAAAACAACATGAAAGAACTGGATTTATAATATAAACATTTAAAACATATATAATATGTTATATTTATCTTAAAATTTATTTGTACACTTTAACTCACATAAAAAATATTAATTTTAGAGTTCTTAAATCGTTTACTATATTTTTTGTTGATTTCATAATAATTGTGTCATCATTGTGTAAGAATTTAAGGAAATTATTTCATCACAAAAAAAATATAAATAAATTTCCCTGATAAAAAAATAAATTTTCTTTCAAATAAAAAATTATAAATGAACATAATTTTTTTATCCATGCCCCAAAATTTTATATATATCAAGAGAAATAGAGTGGTATTTTTTTAATTTATATTATCATAAAATAGTATAAATGGTATAATAAAAGTAAAGTGGAAATAAATTTAATTTTTTTCATATATTTTGTTAAAGGTTGAAAACACTTATCTAATAAAATAAATACAATATTTGGATACATTTTAAGCCTTATCTCTTAGTAGTGGTGTCCAAACCTGACCCAACCCAACTAACTGAACCTGACCTGGCCGAGTGGGGTTGGGTTAAAAAAATAAAAACTATAAGTTAGGTTGCACTGGTTTGGACCAAGGTTGGTTTTGGTATGGTAACAGATTGGAAAAAAAATGATTTACCCTGGATGACTAACTATTTATTCCTCCTTTCCTCCCACTACCTATGACATTACTTCTGCAGATCACTGATGCCACTTATCATCCCCACACTGTTGTAGTTGTTTCATTGTACTATAACATCACTCATGTTATTTACTATATGTGTTGTCACTTCCATATATTTCCCTCTCCTTCTCATATTAGTCACCCATATAGGAAATTATCATTACAACTCTCCCATGCATCGACCACCCCTGCTCACATCGACTACCCATGGAGGAACACACTCGATAAAGAGAGAGATAAAGGGAGAGATAGAGAGAGAGAGAAATCTAGAAGGATTCTAGTGACATCATTATCATGCATTTTCCACCACTTATCAGGTTTCTTACCATTATGGGAACATGATCGAGAGAGAAATATAGTGTGTAATCGGTGTCATCACTACTACATCCCTCAACCATGCATCATTCCACTGGTGGATAGGTGAATGAGATGTATCTTGGGTGGAAGCATCTTGATTTATTCATTTTTCCATAACCTAATCAACTTGACCTAACCCAATGTGATATATGATTGTTTGGGTCCGGTCGGTCTCGAACTAAAAAATAACCCCAACTCAACCTAACCTGAACTAACCTATTTTCATTGGGTAAGATCCAAAAAATCCCCTAAATTATCCTAACCCAACCCATGGACACCCCTATCTCCTAGTTAAACCACTTTAAAATCATTTTAGCCTTAACCATGAAAACATAAATTTTTATCATCATAACTTAATTAAATGGAAAAAAAATAAAAGGGGACTTGTCACTAATTTTGGACATGTTGATTCCAAATTTTGAATATATTTTATCAAGTTCAAATTCAATATGTGGAGAAAATTACTTTTAATATAAGAACATAAAATATATGAAAAATAGTTTTTAGAAAATTACATAATTTTAGAGTAAAAATAATTTCACCTTTAATTCAAGTAATAAATTCAATTCCATGAATTTTTTTTGGATAAATAATAAATAAGTGAAGGTTGTTATACTTTTGGAACTAGAAAACATTTAATTGTATCTTCCAACCATGCCATAAATGAAAAGAACCAAAAAAGTTTTTAATTTGAATAAAATATATCATATCATTATAAAAGTAAACATTGGGTACCCAATTTCAAAATAACATTTTAAAATAATTTTTTTTAACTCTTTAATAATACCTTTGGTTAAACACCACACATACAAAATGATAAAGTCAAGTTTTAGGTTTATTTTGTTTGTTTAATCCTGTAGTTTTAACCTACATCATTTTACGCTTTACCGATGTGATATATTTTACCACGGTTATTATTCATAATGTCTAAGAATAAAAGGGTCCTGTTTATTAAATTTAAACCTATTAAATCCAAAAATGGGATAAATTTTTCATGATTCAATTCTTATAATGGAAGAAATTAATTTTTGATTAAAATTAAAAATGAAACAAGAAAAATTTTAAAAAGTGTTTTTAAGAAAAAAGAACTTATACCAGAATTAGGTATAATAAATTTTTTATGTGATTAATTAGATAACTTCTAATTAAAGAATATTTCTGTCACTTTGAGATCAAATAGTACTTTTAAATTACTATTTTTGTCACTTTTTTCAGGGTCGATGAGCTGTGTGCGCACTTCCTGTTGCCCCACATTCCCACTTTCCAATGGTGGGTGGATTCTATCACTTTCATCATGGATTTCATCTCCTTGATCTAATTAATATGATGGAATATCTATTCCTCCTTTTATTTATTCATCCATGGAGGTCATCGCCTTGTCCAGGTCTCCCTCAAATATTTAATTCATGTTCATGAAACTCATTCCTAGTGCCATATTGAGGTGTACAGTAGTTAATTACGCTACTTTTATATCAATAAGAAAAACCACTTCAATTAGGTGAGGTAGTAACTTTGGTCACATTGGCCATGTATGTACGTTGGGTTGGTTGGGAACCTATAAATTATTTAAATTGTATAGGTTTTATCATTCGTCAGTCATCTTAGGTATGGAACCCAAGGCATATCGTGTCAGTCATGATGTTGTTAATGTGGGGAATAATTCTTATATAGATTATTAACTCAAGTATCCCATATTTATTGTACGGTGTAATAATTTTTGGATTGGGTCAAAAGTTTAACATCTTTTGGAGATGATCATAGGTTTAAATTCTTATTGGGATGGTTAGTGGTTATGTGTGTCCCAAGGGGGGAAGAATTAACACTTGGATGGTGGACTCTGTCCCCCCAAGGGGGAATATTTCACACTTGGATTTGGTGGAGTGTGTCCCCGAAGGGGGAAGATTTCACACTTGGATAATGTAGTGTATCCCACCAAGGTAGAATATTTCACACTTGGATATTGTTGAGTGTGTCTCCACAAGGGGTAATATTTCACACTTTGATGGTGGAGTCTATCCCTCCAAGGGGGATGTTTCACGCATGGATGGTGGAGTGTGTCCCCCCAATACGGAAGATGTAACATTTTTATGTCATTGTGATTAAACCTCATGGAGTCATCATACATACTATATCAGTAAAAAGAGATAAAAATCAATATAGTTCGATATTTCAGTTAAATTTGTGTGATAGGATCAGTCTATGTAGTTTAATTTCATTTGGTAAGGATGCATGTGTCATGGATGGAGTGCCAATGATGGATGGCGTGGGGATTACACATGGAATCTTTCCCTTGTGGGTGTTTTATCCCATGCTGGAGAAGGATGGCGTTGGAATTACACATGGGAGATGACTATTGTGGTGGATTCATCCCATGGTGGTGAAGTGAGTGGCATCCCATGATGATCATAGATGGGGCATCATGTTTTCAACACACAGGGTAAGTATATTGTTTTATATCATGTGTCGAGGATTTTTTCATGTAGTTTAATTTTGTACGACTAGGATATGAAGCTAAGTGGTTTTACATAATGTAGCTTAGACGTATATGGGCCTTACACCCTGAGGGGGACCATTTCATGGTGATAAGAAGATTCATCATAAAGACTCTCTATCAAGACATGTAATCTTTTTCCCTCAATGATCCCACATTTAAGAATTACATGTCCACTACTCATGTACCACTAGGTGGGGCATGGCATAGAAAATTTCATGGATGAGTGGTAATCAGGAGGCTCAATGTCAGGGTACCTACGATGTGTAGAAAAAGGCATTAGGGTACCTATTCTTAAAATAAAAATATAGGGTAATGGTTGAACATAAAAAATATGGGGTTTGGGATTAAGGACTTGAATGTTTTTGAATGGAAATTTATTGTATTTCATGTAAATAGAGTTGTATAAGACATGAAATCTACTACAGGGATAACATATGGATTTAGGAGGTTAAGATGTGCAAAATATTTGGGTTTACATGCAGATTGGGTTTGGGTGAAGGATTCTTCTCTTGAGAGAACCCGATCAGCCTTAAGAGGTGTAGTGTGAGGATCTCTCAACCATAGGACAAGAAAATTTGGGGCCCATGGGAGGTTGGTTTCACAAATTATATAACATTGAGGGTCCATTGGATTTTTTTATTGAATGATGTCGTAGAATAGGGGTTCATATGAGTGATAATATATATTCAACTTCAAAATATCCCCTTCAAATTGTTGGGGGTGGTTCAATTTTTAACAAAAATCAACAGTCTGGATCGTGAAACTTCACTATGGTGAATCAAAGGGTTTTTCACTCCCTAGTCCATTTCGTATTGGGATTAACCACATAGAACGTGTGGTTCGATGTCACCTTTCACATGCAAATGGATGGTTACATAATATATTTTCATACAAATATCTCCTTTGGTGCATGCATTCCTTGGGTACTGAGGTCCGTTGACCATGCAACACATGTTCTTCAACATCACCTTTGGTGTGAAACTAGATGGTTGTGTGATGGGTTTCCATGAAAATATCTCCTTTTGTGCACACATTCCTTGGTCCTCATGTCATATTTCAGGGGTACTCACAGAACCTAGTGTCACCTTTATAACACAAGACCTTTATGTGAGTATCTTCTTTTTTTCATTAAAAACTCTAAATTTGTGCATAACACTATCCTTAGATTGGTAAAGATCCTTCGGAGTGTATCACATTCTTAGTTCATCCTAAATTTGTATTTTGGGGTACGTCACATGTTTTCGGCACCAAAACTCCCCCTGGAATGGGAGATGAAAGGGGAATGAAAGTTCATTATCTAATGGAAACATCGAAGTGAATGGTTTATTTTTATAAATTTTCACAACTCCCTTCTCAGGTCCTGAAACTATGATGCATTCTCACACAAGACAACAACCATGTTCCTATAAATAGAGTGACAGGCCCCACATAGAGTCACTTGACTTATATGTGTGATAATACATATCTCATGCACTAAACTCACCCCATTTTCTAGGAATCTTGAGCTCACTTTTAATAATTTCATTAAACTCCAAATATTCATGAAATAGTTTCCATTATTTATCCAGAGTTTAGTGAGAAAAGCTCTAAATTTTTTTATTATGGAGACTTTGTGTGACTGAATCCCAAAAATTCATGACCTGGCTCAAGAATCCATAGATCTTTGAGAAATGGAAAACCCTACTAACCAATATGTTATTGAATATGTCATTGTTAACAAATATGATGAAATATAGGGGAACCCAAAAATCCCTCATGATAGACGAGTGGTTTCCGATAACAGGGAACTGTTTGGAATATTGACGAAATCCCAGAGAGGATATCTACTAAGAAACCACCTTCCACTTTATAACTTCAGGTTGATGGAAGATGTGACTATCCTAACCATTAAAATGAATATTATATGGTTCTGGTTCACTCATCATGATGAGATTACCTACTTAAACATCACCACCCTGGGTTATCCTACTAGGGAGAATGAATACACTTCCATATAAAATCTAAGTGGGTGGAAAAGGATGGTCGCTGGGGAACTGCTAGAGAATGAAGATTTATCACCCAGTTTTGAGTGAATCTTCTAGACTAGCATACAAAACAACAAATGTGATTGTACAAGTATTTAGACCTTTAGACCTATGGGAACTTCATTGATGAGTGGGATTGGACATACTGGGTGTGCTTCACTTTTTAGGAGTATGAGGATGAAATGAATCACATCAAGTTGTATGAAGTTTTATGGATGTCCTAGTTCCATATGTATCATCAATAGGATCCACTATCAGATCTTCTTAGCTTGTGGTCCCTAGACACCAACACCTTCCACCTTCATCATGGAGAGGTTGGAATCATTATGTGGGACCTCCACTTCATCAGAGGCATCTCATTGATGGGATTTTAATAGAAATAATTCATACTTGAACTTAATGACATGGGTGATAGAGAGTAGACCCCCATTGCAGAATAGATCCTTCTAGATGCATTGAATCGAGTACTAAAGCATCATCCCCCTTCCACCGTGACACTTCATTCAAAACCTTTCTAGGGGTGTTCATGAAAACTATAATTTAAAATATGCCATATCTACTGAATAAATGTCAAACATTGCAATATAGGATGAGATCGAGATCATACTATCTAATCTTGGAGGAAGGGTACTATCAATAGTGGGCTAAAGCATGATGGAGGGTTTGCAACCTATGGTCCATTACACTATGTTTCTATCCTCCTTCATGGGTGACTGGATACTTACTTTGATGGATGCACACATGGTCATGCATCTGAGGGAGATTGTGATGGAAACAATCATAGAATTAAGGAACCAAGTAAACTTGGAAATACCAGTGCTTTTCTGGATCTACAGTCAGTTTGGCCATGTGGCAAGAGAGAGCATGCCTGGGAAAATCTGTGGTCCATTACAATTATTGCAAAGGTGTATTGTAGATCATTTTAGAGGATAAATATTCCCAAATACCATTACCCCTATAAAAATTGGTTGGATTCCCTCACTCCTTAACATCATCTTCATTCTTTTGATGAACCTCAATTATGTTGGAGTCACAGTTAGTATTAGAAATGCTATGAAATTCAACCTCCATCATTTCTTAACTCCATCTAGTGAGATGATGGATAATATAGAGGGGACGCTTGAGTAGTGATAGTATCTTTCATACCTTATAAGGAAGGTTATTATTATTTAAAGTTAATGGTCACACTTATTGTCAATTTTATACTCCATCTCAGTTTTCTTAGAAATTTGGATGTATCCAGTAGCTAAATAATTGAGTTTACGTGGGGATCCTTAAGGAAAGACATCCACATATCCTTCATCAGTTGTGGTAGATGTTCATAATATAATAAATGTGGGATTTTATTATGTTGTTGTCCACTGAAATCAATGTTTTTTATCTCAGTGTTATGACAAAAATTAGATAGTGGCATATCCAGGTGTGATCCTGTGTAAACGTTTGAGGATAATCTCACTATCAAGTGAGGGGTAGGAACAACAGTGTGGAAGATAGGATGCTCTTCAAGGATCTCATCAAGAATCAAGGGGTATATTCAAGGCTACAATAGGTGAATACCACGCCTTATAAAGGGTGGGACCTCCCTGAGAAGCTACCTCCAGAGTAGGTGGGGATCTCTTAGGCTACGACCAATAGGAATAGGGAGGCACCAAGAAGGAAGTTGCATTATATGTTACATCTAGCCACTGATTATTCCATTCCACACTCTATGAATCCGGATGAATATTGTGGATGACCCTAGTGGAATAAAATCTATAATTGAGGATGACTCATGAAGGAATCATTCTTCTAGAGGTTGGTCTTCCCAGTATCACTTCTAGGCTGAAATTTCAAGAAATATTTTCATACCTCACAGATATGGATGATGTTGGACACCAATGTGGGGGGGTGATCATCCAAAATAATGGGTATAAATGATGGTTGGTGTTTATCCTAATCCATAGGGCACAATAACTACAAAATAATAAATTCAAGAGGAATCATCCCTTGGTGCTGACACATAGGGAACCAGTGATAAGGAATCTTGAGTATCAGTTTCTAATCAAGAAACTCCCCAAGAGAATATATAGGTCACCCATGAGAATGAAGACCTGACCAAGATTATTCTTGATGAGTAATATTAGTTTTTTAACTCACATTTCTCTTCTAGACCCTTTTGTTCTTTCAATGGTTCTGACCAATATTCACTATTATGTAGGAGCTAGCTAAGAAAGGCCAAGTGGTCCCAATAAAAGGGGGTTAGGGTTCCCCAAAAAATATTAGTATCCATGCCTCAAAGTTCATTATAGAATATGTTGTGATGGTAGGGTATGATAAAGAATTCATAAGGGTGGTTTTGGAGATTCTGGTCCTCCCATTCATCTATAGGGGACCACACCCTAAAAATCATACAATTGAATCTACCACCAATGAGATCGACTAACCAAGGTGACTCATAATTGATATCCCCATACATCAAGGTAAGATTAGATCTCAATCATCGTGGCACTATTCATACATTCATAGAGCTATCAGATTCTATTACATCAATGTGTTTGTTTTTTTATACAGATACTTCCCAACCAGTACTAAGGTGTTTGGTGCCAACTATTTATGTGTTGAATAGTTTCAAGGGGTCTTCAGGGGTGGAATTTCCTCTTAAGACTCTGAGATTATTTTTTTCCAGAATTATTTCCTTCTATAAGTCTTTATCCCTTACGTTATCCGTGGTTTCCCTATCCTTCATCACTAATTAAACTAACTTTCATGTGTTTTTGTTTAACAATGTTTTCATGAGGGTTCATTCGTAAAAATTGGTTGTCGTTGGGGAAACTGGGGAACATCCCCTAATGACTATGCCTACTCTTGGGGAGCTAATTACTTAGGATGACCCATAGTTAAACATGTGAGTGAAATACATCATGGAAGAGAGTGATATTTCTAGGGAGGATGATCTTGATGTAGGATAAAATGGAGCTACTAATGAATATTTAGATGATTAATGCCTTCCTCTTGAATAGAAGTAAGCCTATCTAAGAGGATCCCTAAGAAAGATACTGTTACCATTATCCTTGTGGAATTTATGGAGTATGAACCTATTTTTTGGGAATAAATCCCACAAGGTGTCCTCTCGGTATGTTTTGGGTGTGATTATGCTTGTTAAAAAATCCATATGATCTTAAATGAGTATGGTTGTTGTTTTTCGAAGATAGGTTTTTAAGGTGGCGCAATTTCCCAGTGTTTTCCAAAATTTTGGGCCTCAAAATCAGAATTTTGATGTTGGAAAAGGAATGATTTCTTCATAGGAGTGAATGGTATGATGAAAATTGATGAAATTTTGAAAAGGATTAGAAACACATTACATAATTCATAGACTGCATACCATGTTCTAGGAACGGTACGTGGAGTGGCCGGAATGGTACGCCGTAGTGGTTCGCAAAACCGAAGATGGTTCACGAAAGAAGGTAATGTGGTACATGGATGGTGTGTCAATGTCAACCAAGTAAGATCAAAGGCAGTATGCAGAACACGTATAAAAAACGGTTCACGTGTGGCTTTCAGTTCGCGGGTGGCTGACAGTTCGTGATGGCAGAAGGATTGGTAAGAGGGGAAGGCTAAATTGATGTTTTGGTAAATATTAAATTAGAATATTTAGTGGGTATCATTTCCTATATAATAATTGATAATCCCACCGATTATAGGGGATATTGAACATCATTAGAGAATAAATTTTACTAAGGGAATTAGGCAAAGTCCGAAGGAATTTTGTGAAGAAGAATTCTGTGAAAGCTGAAGGCGATTCGTGTGGAAGAAATTCTATTTTAGGTCTTTGCTCGGATTCTTAACCCACAATGGAAGAAGAAGTACATGTAAGGAGTTAACTCGGTACACGGAGGAGTAATCTCTGGAATTTGATAGATATGATTATGTAAGGGGCATGCGGAGGGGGTGCTCTAGTATGTGGAGCCGAAGACAGTCTGTGAATAGAGAACAATTCACGGAAAGGGGGAAGTTCACAGAGGCGGAATGGAGGAAATGGTACATGGAGATGATAATGGTTGGTGGAAGGTAGAAACAATACACGAAGAGGTGATCCGCTTACCAAACCCATTATACGTTATGCAGGGAGGATCATGTGGTTCATTATTTTCACAAGGAAGCATGCAAGAGCTTAAAATCAGTTTGAGAAAGTATTTTCTGGTACGTAGCAGTACCTGAGAAGGTGGTATTCATATATGGATGAAAAAGGAAATTCAATAGAGCATCTACCTATAGTTGAGGATGTATGAATTCATACAAATGAAGGGACCTACATTTCCATAAACTGTGTTTGACCTAAAAGTCGATAAACTATGTGTGGATTAATTTACAGAGCAGTGAGTGAGGGAAGAAGAAGATGGTGACCCTTTCCACTGACAGTGATCCAGAGAAAGAGGCATAGGAAGTGACCCTTGGGAATGCAGTGATTAGACCCTAAACCTTGTAAAGGTAGTGAGCCTGGGTATATAAGATCTAGCCTAAACATTTTACTCATTATTGGATGTGAGCCTTAGTGAGTTTTTTACATCAATACATCATCATTTTATGATCCTTGGACATAGCCCAATGAGGGTGAACCAAGTAAAAATTGTTGTGTCTGGTGCTTAATTTCATATCTGTTCATATATTTCTTGTAGGATCGAAATAACGATGTAGATGCTCAATATACAAGAGGGGGGTGAATTGTACACATTAAAATTCCTTTGGAACTTTTAATGTTGGTTGCAGATAACTATGTTTTCCTTAGACAAGGAAAGTTCTAAGTTTAAAAAAGTTAAACTAAGAAGATTCACAACACCTCTAACACCAATTGGAGAATTAGAACTAAGTTTTACAAAATGAGATTCTACCTTAAAGCGTATAGAATCTAAACTTATCAGAGTACTAGTGTAAGGAAATATAAGAAGGTTATACTTTCTTTACAATACAATATGCAGCAGAAAAAAATAAGTAGTAGAACTACTAGTAATAAGATATGAGTCTTTTAACACAAAGAGAAGGGTATCCAACAACCTTGGATAAAGGTTCCTTGATTTATACCTTCAAGAAATTCTGTCTTACCCACACCAGGGTAAGCCCTCGATACGAAGATTGGTGTCTCTGTCTTGCTATCCTCACAATCCCTCAACTTTAAGGTAGTTAGAACCTCTGTCTTCCTTAGCAAGGAAGCCCTCGAACTTCAAGGTAGTCGGGACCTCTATCTTCCTATCCCCGAAAGTCCTCGAATGTAATCACCAACATTTGGAGTTGCACGAAGAAATCTGAATGAGCAGTTTAGTACGCACATGGTATGAAAAGATTCTCTCTCTAGAAATCACCTTAACAGCATGTGGTCTCTAGATCGATCAACTTAGTTACCATATCGAGCTCTTTCAAATGAGCTCCTATTTATAGGCAAATTTCCAACGGTTGGCTCCCTCCTCCAATGGTCATATTTTCCATGAAATTTGGAGGGACCTGTACACGTGTAACTCAACCAACGGTAAATTAGAAACAGAATAGACGACATCGTTTAATAATAAATCATGTATAACTGAATGCACTACATCATTTTGAAATGGAGAAAAAGTAAGTAAGATCCATATTAAATTTAGGAGTGTAAGAAAATTAAAAGTTCGGAGTCTAACCAATGTGAAATTTGGAGTCGATGTTAAGAAAAGTTTAGATTCTGTTTTATAGGAATTCATAGTCTGGTTTCACCAGAGATCAGAATCTGAACTTGCAGAGTTTGAAGTCCAACTAGTAAAAGTTCGGAGTCGAACTTCATAAGAGTTAAGAGTCGAACTTCATAAGAGTTCGGAGTCAAACTACTTAAGAGTTTAGAGTAGAACTAATTAAGAGTTTGAAGTCAAACTACTTAAGAGTTCGGAGTCGAACATCATAAGAGTTCGGAGTCGAACTACTTAAGATTTCGGAGTCAAACTACTTAAGAGTTTGGAGTTGAACTACTTAAGAGTTTAGAGTCTAGAATTCATATTGGAACATCATAATAGTTCACATCCAGAATTCGAATCCTAAAAAAAGAATTCTCCAAATATTTACATTATATGATTCCAGAATTTTTGTTAAGAATTCAGTTTTTGTACTTAAGAATAATATTTCTATGTATAAGAAAATTTAGGTTAGGGTAAATTTCCTTAAAGAAGTAAATTTTCCTTATAGAGGTAAAACATACATTTTCTTAAGTATAAGGTGTTTGTGATTTTCAAAACAAGAAGGAATGGAAAAGTCATAAGGAAAACCTTATTGACTCAACAATCTCCCCCTTTTTGGAAAGCACAAAAATCCTTTCGAAAAAGCATATAAGGGTTTTGAAAAATTTCATTAGAATTTGAAATTAAAACTTATCTCCCTTTATTCATGGATGAAATTGAATACAACTAACTCTACCTTAGGCATTGAAACTCTAAGGATTGTATTCTGAATTTCCAGAGTGGAGTTCTCATTATCATGTGAATGAAAAACTTCGAAGTGAGAAACTCCCCCTTACTTTAAGAATATTTCACTTAGGAGTTTTTCTTTCTCCTCCTTAGGAGTAGTTCTTTTTCCTTCTCCCCATTTGTGATTTTTAAAAAGAATTAAAGGGTATGGAAAAGAAAATATGGTACCTAAAACATTAGTATATGAAAAGATACAAGAAACCAAATAATATTTCATTAGAGTTGGGAAAAACTTTACAAAGAAAGACAACTACAATAAAAAACCGGAGTGGCTTCATTTTTCATCCTTTTCCTTCGGAATGAGCTTCTTTAACAAGGTTTTGAGATTCTTTATGTCTCTTTGGTCTTCCTAGACTTGCCTCTCCAAGGCTTTTGTCTTTTCTTCTTGGACTTTTAAAGCTTCTGCCTGAGCTTCTTCCTGAGCCTCCATGGATTCTTTCTAAAAATTTGTTATTTCATCTTGCTGAACGACTCTTTTTTCAAGCTCAATCTAAAGATTTATATCATTTATTAGATTTTGATCCAAATAATTTTACTTGTCATTTAGTTCCTTCAATTGTTGACTCTGGGAACTTTGCTCAATAATCATCTCATCTTGAAGATTTTTAATCTTTTTATCTTCTGTGTCAAAAGAATTTTGAACTTCAGCCTGAAAACTTTCAATCTAAATGAAATCTACATCAACTCTCTTAGACCACTTTTTTATCTTACTGCATGACCTTATATGCACATCATAATCGATAAGAAAAATTTTCTGTTCAGCTTCGAGCTTCGCAAACTTATCCATGACCATGGATAAGGAATCCGATTTCTGATTCATACTTTGTTGTAGCATCTGGCATCTGGAGTCTATTACTGGAAAAATCGGAATAGTGTCCACCAACTTCCTCAGAGATTAAACCAAAAAATCATGCCCATGAGATGATGATTCCGAATCAGATACATCTCTTTGAGATTGCTCTTCTTCAACTTGCACCAGCTTCCTTCTAGAGGTACCACCAACCTCTTTCCTCCTGATGATATCTTTTATAGGAGTATCCATGAGAACATTCTTCCCATTATCTGATTTTGGAATGAGTTCCTCATTAGGAGATACATCCTTGGATTCAGAAACTTGAATAATCTGGTCTTCATCTAGTTTTTTTTGTCATGTCCTTCCTCAAGAAAATTCCTCTGATAGGATTCATCCTCATCATACAAGACATTTTCTTCGTCTTCTTCTTCTTGTTGCTTGTTAGCTTCCTCATCTCCCTTTCCTAGAGTTATTAACTTTGCAGATTCATCCTTATCTTTATATTCCTGTACTTGCTTGATTAGGGTATCCAAATCTTCACTTCCCTCTTCTTCTTCTTCTTCTTCTTCTTCTTCTTCTACCTCTTCAGCAACTTCTTTTTCAGCTTCTTCAACTACTTCTTTACCCTTGTCTTTTTCCGTAGTGACATAGTTCTTGGATGGAGTTTCTAGTAAAGAAGGCTCTTTTATGAAAGATTTCGGAATCGGAATCAGCTCAGACGCTAACTCTGTAGCTCTCAGCAAAGATTGAACCACTTCATCTTTAGACACTTTCTTTTTCATTTTCTTCTCTTTCTCCTTCTTCTCTAACTCTTCCGTAGCTTTTTCTTTTAAGGATTTAGCCTCTACATGGTCCAATCCGAAATGTGGATCCCCTTCCTTCCTCTTCCCTTTGTCTTCCCTCCACTTGTCTGTCACTTCATCTATATATGTTTTCTACTTCTTCGGCTTGGGGGGAGCAGATTGAGTTTCCTTAGCCTTAGGACATTCATCATCAGTAACCACTTCCTTAACCTTTCCCTTCTTCCTTTGCTTTTTGGATGGTTTCGAAGTGTGTGTTTGTTTCTGAGATGCTTCAACCTCTTCCACAGATAGAGGATAAAATTATCCGAATTCACTGGAAAAACCCATCTTCATCCTCTTCAAGGTATCATCACAAACCAGCAAAAACTTGCAATTCCGAACTTCTGATTTGCATGAAATCTTGAAGGGTTCTAAGCACCGAACTATCAACTTATATAGTAAGTCAGGGAACATGATTATCTGAGCTCTCAAATTGCCTTCTTTTATGTTCTTGATCGTAACCAAGACATGCCTCATCAGATTTATCTTTCTTAGATTTACCAAGAAATCTAAGACAAAGATATCACTTTTCTTCAAATTGTCTTTATCACCTCTTCTTGGAACCAGAAAGCCTTGTACCCAAAGCTGAAGGATTCTATTTTTCGAAGTGAGATGAGAAATATTAATGTTTGAATCATCCTTAAGTCCAATACACTTCAGTGCCATCTCCTTGTTGAAACTTCCTTGCACATCGGGAAGTTTGGGTGAGAATAATTCAGCTTCTCCTTCATAGGATAAACCCACCAAGCTCGCAGCCTTTGTGTAAGATAGCTTATAAGTCTTCCCATAAGACTTGAAAGAAAACCACTTTCTGTCATCTTCCATTTAGAAGGAAACAGACTCGTACAACTCGATCAACAAATCACTATAAACCGGATCCTGTTTATCTGACTTTTCTACGCAGACATCTTCCCATCCATTCAGTCTAATATTATTTGAAATAAGGGAATAAAGCTTATAGAAATTTGGATGAACTAACCTTTCCCTGAAGACTAACCACATAGAGATTGGTTTCGAAGTTGACATATCTTAAGATGTTTCTTCAACAGACATTCGGAGTGAAGAATTCTGAAAGATTCGGAATGGCTTTGGAAAGTTCGGAACCGGTCTTAAGAAGAGCAGCAGGGTTTCGAGACGCGAAATATTTCAAACCCAATGTGGGAAGAGTCTTTGGGGACCCCTTTATATAGGCGATGGATGTGACCGTTGGTCTTCCAAAAGCCATCTGACGGTTGAAATATCTTTGATCTGATCTGACGTTTGAGAACAATCCCGCAAGGAAAACTTGACTCCGGTCTTTTAAGGTTTTAAAGAAAACATTCGGATTTGAAGAAAACTAGAATCCGAACTTTTAAAAACTCGGGAAAATACCAGTAAGAAAAAATATGATTACTAAAATATAAGTAATAAAATCATAGCTTTCAGATTGGATAGAAAGATTGTTCGTAATTGGGAATATTCTTCTTGAAGAAATGAATTTAAAAACAAACTCATTACGAAAATTAAAGTACGAAAATATCGTTACGAAAACTCCAGTATAAAAATATCCATTCAAAAAGTTCTCAGTACGAAAATCTCAATTCCGAAAGTTTTCAGTACGGAAATATCCATTCCAAAAGTTTTCATTCCGAGAATATTAATCCTGAAAATCTCAATTCCAAAAATTTCCATTCCAGAAATTTTAGTTTCAGAAATTTGCATTCCAGAAACATCAGTTCCAAAATGTTTGAAAAACTAACTACGAAAATTTTAGTTACACTAAGTTTGAAAAACAAATTACGACAAAAAATTTAGTTACACTAATAATAAAATGTACTCCCCCTATGAAAAGGAGTTTATTATTGTTAAAAGAATTGTTCAATAAAAATGTTAATAAAGAATTGTTACCTTACTGTTATCATTCCTAACTTTTGTTTAATGTATTCATATCTATCATAGGGTAATGATTTTGTGAAAATATCAGCAAGTTGATCTTGTGTTCTGATAAACTGATGAATGATATCTCCTTTAAGTGTGTGATCCCTAAGAAATAGATGCATAATATCTATGTGTTTTTCACGAGAGTGATGTGCAGGGTTCTTATTTAGGGAAATGGCACTTGTTTTATCACAAAAAAAATTAGTCTTAGTAATACTCGGGCCATAATATGTGAGTGTGTGTTGCATCCACAACACTTGAGCACAAAAACTTCTAGCTGCTACATATTTAGCTTCAGCAGTGGAAAGTGCTATAGAATATTGCTTCTTGCATGACCAAGAAACTAATGAATCTCCTAAGAAATGAAAAGTTTCGGATGTACTTTTTCTATCCATTCTACATCCACCAAAGTAAGCATCAGAAAATCTTTTTAGAACAAAATCATTTCCAGAAGTATAAAATTATCCTAGATCCATGGTTCCCTTAAGGTAGCGAAAAATTATTTTTACTGGCTTTAAGTGAGATTCCTTAGGATTGGATTGATTTCTTGCACATAAGCATACCGAGAACATTAAGTCTGGTTGACTAGCTGTTATGTAACGTAAACTTCCTATCATACCTCTAAAATATGTTTGATCTACTGGTTTCCTAGCTTCATTAAGATCTAAGGTGTTTGAGGTACCGATGGGAGTATTTATACTCTTAGCATTGTCATAACCATAATTTTTGAGAATATATTTAATATACTTATGTTGAGATATATAGGTGCCTTCTTGTTTTTGGGAAATTTTAAAACCAAGTAAAAAAGTTAACTCACCCATCATACTCATTTCAAACTCAGATTTCATTACTCTTGCAAAAGAATCAGTTACAGATTGCTGAGTTGAACCAAATATGATGTCGTCAACATAAATTTGAACAATCAAAACATTTTTCTTATATTTCTTTATAAAAAGAGTTGGATCTTCATTTTCCTTAACATAGTTATTTTTAAGAAAAAATCATGTGAGTCTATCATACCAAGCTCGTGGGGCTTGTTTAAGTCCATACAAAGCTTTGGTAAGTCTAAAAACATGATCAGGATGTTTTGTATCTTCAAATCCAGGAGTTTGTTCAACAAAAACTTCCTCTTGAATATAACCGTTAAGAAAAGAACATTTCACATCCATTTGAAAAAGTTTAAAATTGAAGAAAGCTGCAAAGGCAAGTAGAATACGAATAGATTCAAGTCTAGATACTGGAGCATAGGTTTCTTCATAGTCTATTCCCTCTTGCTGGTTGTAGCCTTTAGCAACAAGTATAGATTTATTTCTTACTATGACTCCATTTTCATTGCACTTATTTCTGAAGACCCATTTACTCCAATGAAAGAAGTTTCCTTTGACCTTTCAACCAAGGTCCGGACTTTATTCCTCTCAAATTCATTTAGTTCATATTGCATGGCTTTGATCCAATCATCATCACCTAAAGCGTGATCAGTTCTTTTTGGTTCTAATTGGGAAAGAAATGCTAGATATTATACTTCATTTCTTAAGGAATTTCTAGTCCTTACAGGTTTATTTACATCACCAATGATCCTATCACTGGGATGATTCTTAAGAAACACCTGATTTGGGTTTTGTAAAAAAAATTCATCAATATAGGGTAGAAAGTCTTCTGGGGTAAATGTTTCAGAAGTATCTTCTTGAACATTTTCCCTATCAAAAGGATCTTCTATCAAAGGTTGACAATCAGTTTTTTAAAACACATCTGAGGATGTAGGTTGGGATGGTTCAAAAACAAAAGGATCAGACTCATCAAATTTTACATGCACTATTTCTTCAACAGTACAAGTGTTTTATTAAAAACATTATATGCCTTAGAAGTTATGGAGTAGCCTAAGAAAATTCCTTCATCAGATTTCGGTGCGAATTTAGGTAAATTATCTTTAGTATTTAGAATGAATACTTTGCAACCAAAAACCTTGAAGTAGGAAAGTCTTGGTTTTCTACCGTTCCATAACTCATAAAGAGTTTTATTAATAAAAGGTCTAATCAAAACTTGATTTATAGCATAACAAGCAGTACTTACAGCCTCAGCCTAGAAATGTCTAGCTATAGAATATTCACTCAACATGGTTCTAGTTATCTCTTCAATAATTCTATTTCTTTTTTCAACTACACCATTTTGTTGAGGAGTTCTAGGTGCTGAAAAATTGTGAGTAATACCTTTTCTACTACAAAAATTTTCACAAACAGAATTTTGAAATTCTCCTCCATGATCACTATGAATAGTTTTCAGTGGAATATTTTCCTCATTTTTAACTTGTGCTCTAAAAATTTTGAAATAACAAAAATCTTCAGACTTCTTTGCTAGAAAATAGACCCAAGTAAATCTAGTGTAATCATCAACTAGAACAAACATATAGTATTTGCCTCCAATGATTTTGGTTTGTGTTGGACCAAAAAGATCCATGTGCACAAATTGTAATGCATCAGTCGTTGAGACTTCACCGATTGAATTAAAACTATATTTATGTTTCTTTCCATATTTACAAGGATCACAAACTTTAGAAGAATCAAATCTAAGCTCCAGTATATCCTTAACTAGTTTTTTCTTAGAAAGTTTACATAAGTTCCTAAGGTTACAGTGACCTAGTCTTCTATGCCATAACCAGGAATGATCTTCCAATGCACTAAGGCAAGGTAAATCTTGGCTTCTAAGGTCTTCTAAGTTCAATGTGTAAACATTCATTTTCCTATTGGCTGAGAGAATAAATTCTTCCTTGGAATTGTGAACTAAGCTTTTAAAATTCCTAAAATTCACAAGGTATCCTTCATCACATAACTAACTTATGCTAGTGAGGTTGTGCTTAAGACCCTTAACAAATAAAACATTTGAAATCAAGGATTTACCAAGAAGAACAATGTTACCTATACCAACAATTTCTCCCTGAGAATTATCTCTGAAAGTTACGTTTCCCACTTTCATTTTGATAATATTTTCAAAATAGCTTTTGTTACCAGTCATGTGCCGAGAACATCGACTATCTATGTACCATGTAAGATTGTTTGTACTCCCTTTATCTTCCTGAAAACAAGAAACAAATTAGGCTTTCGGAATCCAAACTTGTTTGGATTCGAGATTTTGAGACAAAAAAAATTTAGGAACCCACACTTTCTTAGAAAAATATGCTTTATGAAAACCTAAAGATTGGGTTTTGTTTAAGGAACAATTCTTTGCCTAGTGACAACCACATTGACACTTGGTAAAAAATGGGGCACTTTTTGGAACAAAGTAATTATTGTTAAAAGTTGGTTTAGCATGGGTATAACCAAATTTGTATTTTTTTTCTTAAAGGTTGTATTTGAGAATACATTTTATCAAAAAAATCCCCATGGGTAAAGTTTGATAAACACTTTTTTAAGGAAAAAATTTCGGACTTGAGTTTTATAACTAAGTTTTTATCTTCAAAATCATTAGATTTAGAACTAGATCTAGACTCAAAGATACTTTTCTTAGAAATTACTGTTTCTAAATCTTTAGAAAGTTTGTTCTTCTCAGAACTTACTTCCTCAAGTTTTTTTTAAATATTTATAAAATCCACATTTTTTATATCAAGGTATTTAGAAAGATCTGATATTTCTTTTGAAAGAATAGAATTCCTAGAGTTTTCTTTATCAAGTTTATTATTGAGTTTGGATTTCTAAATTTCAATAAGTTCGGAAAACCTAGAAACCTCTTCATAGGTAGGTAAAGTATTTTCTTCATCAGAAGAGGATTCTTCATCAGATGACTTATAATATTCTCTATCATTAGATTTTAAAGAAACATTGGTCAATGATTTATCATTAAGTACCTTATCCATAAAACAATTATTGTTAATGGGTAATATGGCTATAGGACCAAGATTCTTCTATCCTGAAGATTCATAATCAGAAGATTCATCTGAAGATTCACCACCACTGGCACTCTAGGTGTCATTTTCTTTCAGAACATTCTTAGATTTGGTTTTGTAGTACTTCTTTCTGTTCCTTTCAAAATGTCTTTCTTTCCTTTATTTCTTTTTGAGAAAATGACAATCTGGTCTAATATGTCTAGCTCTCTTACATTCATAACAAGTAACTTCTCCATCTTTCTTATCTTTACTTTCCTTTTTATTATACTTGGATTGGAAATTTCTCTGGCTAGCTATCTTGTACATCCTTCAAGCAAGATTTTATAATTTATTTTTTGAGATTTCACTCTCACTAGATTCTGATTGAATAACAACTTTCTTAGACGTGGATCTAGTTACTCTCTCAGGAGTCTTAGATTTCATATGATTTGATGTTTTTGTAAAAGAAACAGTACCATTTCCATTCTTCTTCTTTATGTTTTCAGCATCTCTCTTCATTCTTATATCATGTTGGAGAAGAGTTCCAAATAGATCATCAAGAGAAATTTGAGTGACCTTCATGTTCTCATCAATAGCTGTTATTTTTTATTCCCAATCATTTGGAATAATATCAATTATCTTATCCACAAAAGCTTCATCATCCAGAACTTTCTCTCCCATAGACTAAAGACTGTTCACTATGGTCATAAATCTCTGTTGAAATTTGCAAATTGGTTCACCATAAGGAAAATTGAATCCATGGTATTCATCTTTAAGCATAGCCCTCCTAGTCTCAATTACTTTAGAAGTGCAAAAGTGTGTAACCTCTAACTTCTTCCAGATACAATGAGCTGTTTCCCAAGAAGAAATTTGGATATATATACTTCTAGTCATATAACAAAGTAAAGTATTGTGTACCTTATAATTGAGTTGATACTCTTACTTTTCATGGTTAGTGAAAGTTCTAACTTCCTTATCAGGAATTTTATAATCACCAGTAAGCATAATGAAATTATCCACACCAGTATTGATAAAAAAAGTCTTCATTCGATCTCTCCAGTACTTACAGTCATTACCATCAAAGATTGGTGGTCTTGTACGATTTAGATTGTCAATAGAACCAACATTGATTCCTTCCATTCTTAAAAAAAATCTTGGCAACCAAACTAGTTAGTAGAAAAAGTTTGTAACCACAAAGTTCGGAATTTCAACTCAGAATGACAAAGTTTGGAATGACAAAGTTCGGAATGACAAATTTTGGAAGGACAAAGTTCGGAATGAAAAAGTTTAGAATGACAAAGTTCGGAATGACAAAAAAACTTTCTAAGAACAGAAGAAGAACAATGAAAAAGTGATAATAAAAACTTATATGTGAGTATAAGTATTTTAGATAACTGCTCTGATACCAATTGTAGGATCGAAATAACGATGTAGATGCTCAATATACAATAGGGGGTGAATTGTACACTTTAAAATTCCTTTCGAACCTTTAAATTTGGTTACAGATTACTATGTTTTCCTTAGACAAAAAAAGTTCTAAGTTTAACAAAGTTAAACTAAGAAGATTCACAACACCTCTAACACCAATTGGAGAATTGGAAGTAAGGTTTATAAAATGAGATTCTACCTTAAAGCGTATAGAATCTAAACTTATCAGAGTACAAGTGTAAGGAAATATAAGAAGGTTATACTTTCCTTACAATACAATATGCAGTGGAAACAAATAAGTACTAGAACTACTAGTAACAAGATATAAGTCTTTTAACCCAAAGGGAAGTGTATCCAACAACCTCGGATAAAGGTCCCATGATTTATACTTTCAAGCAAGTCTGTCTTACCCACACCAGGGTAAGCCCTCGATATGAATATCGGTGTCTCTGTCTTGCTATCCCCGTAATCCCTCAACTTCAAGGTAGTTGGAACCTCTGTCTTCCTCAGCAAGGAAGCCCTCAAACTTCAAGGTAGTCGGCACCTCTGTCTTCCTATCCCCGGAAGTCCTCGAATGTAATCACCAACATTCAGAGTCTCACGAAGAAATCTGAACGAGGAGTTCAGTACGCACAAGGCATGAAAAGCTTCTCTCTCTAGAAATCACCTTAACATTGTGTGGTGTCTAGATCGATCAACTTCGTTATCATATCAAGCTCTTTCAAATGAGATCATATTTATAGGAAAATTTCCAACGGTTGGCTCCCTCCTCCAACGGTCATATTATCCATGAAATTTGGAGGGACCTGTACACGTGTAACTCAACCAACGGTTAATTAGAAACAGAATATATGACATCATTTAATAATAAATCATGTATAACTGAATGCATGACATCATTTTGAAATGGAGAAAAAGTAAGTAAGAGCCATATAAAATTTCGGAGTGTAAGCAAATTAAAATTTCAGAGTCTAACCAAAGTGAAATTCAGAGTCTATGTTAAGAAAAGTTCGGATTCTGTTTTATAGGAATTCGGAGTCTGGTTTCACCAGAGATCGGAATCTGTACTTGCAGAGTTCGAAGTCGAACTAGTAAAAGTTCAGAGTCAAACTTCATAAGATTTCGGAGTCGAACTACTTAAGAGTTCAGAGTCGAACTTCATAAGAGTTCGGAGTTGAACTACTTAAGATTTCGGAGTCGAACTACTTAAGAGTTCGGAGTCGAACTACTTAAGAGTTCGGAGTCTAACTTCATAAGAGTTTAGAGTCGAACTAATTAAGCATTCAGAGTCTAACTACTTAATATTTCGGAGTCGAACTACTTAAGAGTTCGGAGTTCAGAATTTGGATTGGAACTTCATAATAGTTCACATCCAGAATTCAGATCCTAAAAACAGAATGCTCCAAATCATTACATTATATGATTCTGGAATTTTGGTTAAGAATCCGGTTTTTGTACTTAAGAATAATATTGCTATGTATAAGAAATTTTACGTTAGGGTAAATTTCCTTAAAGAAGTAAATTTTCCTTATGGAGGTAAAACATACATTTTCTTAAGTATAAGGTGTTTGTGATTTTCAAAACAAGAAGGAATGGAAAAGTCATAAGGAAAACCTTATTGACTCAACATTTCTATGGGAGGAAGAGATAATTGAGTTTTTCCTAACAATGATACAAGATCCAAATGGGATAAAGTTTTAATCTATCATAGCCTTACTCTCCCCCCCCCCCTCTCAGGGTATTCGACCCAGAGGACCTAACAATTGGTATCATTTCAAAAGGTTGAAACTCATTGGTTATCTTTCCAAAATAAGAAACGTAGGTGGTCAATAATAAATGAATTTTGATCTTTGACGGAAATAATTTTAAACTATGGAAGAATTGGATGGAGCACTACTTCCGATCAGTAGGGATGGATGTATTCATATCATATATGCATAGAATATTAGTTGACATTAATAATGGCTCTTTATGAGAAGCTGAAAGAAGATAATTGGATGCTGATGCTAAAGGGATCATTGCTTTAGGGTGATCCCAATCAAATAAAATTTATACGAAGGTGATGTCCTATAAAACATAAAATGAAATGTGGGAAAATTGATGAATATTTATGAGGGTGACTCGAAATTCTGAGAAGGAAAGATGCATGTTCTATGGAACAAGTATGAGGATCTCATAATGAATCCCAATGAGACTGCTGATGCATTCTTTGACATGATAAATATTATTGTAGAAGACATGTCGGGTCATGGAGAAGTCATTGAAGATATCAATTTTGTAAAACGTATCTTGAGGAAACATCCACCGTGATTCAATCTAAATGTTTCAGTATTGGAAGACAAAGACCCAAAAGAGATGACACTGGATAACCAACATAGTACCCTTGTAGCATATGAAATGAGAAATGATGATAATGATGAAGTGGAAAAGGGAAAGTATAAGGAAGTGGAATTCAAGGCCATGAAGAATCTCTCTGTTCAAGATAATAACGAGGAAGAAAATATGGATGATTTACTATCATTTCTCTCCACCAATATTCAAAGATAAAAAGGGATTTTCAAAGGTATACTTCCATTTTCAATCTTTCGATGTGAAAAGATTGGCCATTTTGCAGCAAAGTTTCCTAAGAACATTGATGATGAAAATTAAGAAAATGTATGTTCCATATAAAATAGGTACCAAAGGGAATAAGACCAACAGAGGTGGTCATACAGAGCTCAAAATTACCCGACATCATTTGATGGTCATTTTTTCAGGTGGAAAGTACCCAGACATATGGCAAGATATTGCACATCAACAATGCAGAGGAATGTATTGAGGAAGACTGAATTTGTTCTTAAGAAGCAACCAAATGCTTCTTCAAGAGATTTGAAGATTCAAAATCAACTTGCAACTCTACAGGTTGAAGTTGGATTGTCATATACTGAGGAATATCAAGATTATCATTCCATGTCGGGTATGAATTCGAAGACATGGGTCAAAAATAAAAGGGTCGAGCAGGTCGTGGTTTTAGTAATTGCGTTGAAGGCATCATATCACACATGGATATGGATAATTGAAAGTGGATGCACTTCCCATATGACATTAAATAAGAATATAGTAACTTGAATCAGGTATGATAAATAATGTATTGTAATATTTCGTAATGATGAGGGCCTCAAAATTACTGGTTCAAAAAAATCCATGTTTGGAGGAAAAGACATGAGATGGGAAGACGTCTTGGTTGTTGAGGGGCTTAGTCACAACATGCTTAGTGTCATAAAATTGTGTGACTTGGGACATGCCATAAGTTTTTCCATGAAATTATGTATCATCAAGGAAAATAATTGTGTTTTTTTCTGCAAGGAAACCGTATGAAAAGGAACCTCTACCTTGTGAGTGGAGAAGAAGATATGTGCACTATTTCCAAGGATGAAGAAAACAAGTTATGGAATAAGAGTCTTGGCCACATAATCCAAGGTTGCTTGGAAGATCTGGTGAAACATGATGCATCTTGAAATCTCCCTAGATTATCACATGATTGTACTCATATGTTCAATGCATGCCAACAAGGGAAGATCATTTGAAAGACATATAAGAAGAAGGAGAAAAAATCAATGAGACTGCTTGAGTTGAATCATATTTATGTGTGTGGGACAATTTCACCAATGGATATTGATGGGATGAGATATTATGTCCTCTTAATTTATGATTATATCATAATGGTAGGGGTTTTGATAATCACCCACAAATCCAAAGTATTCAGTTTCATTACAAGATATCGTCGAGAATTTGAAAAGTTTCTTGGTTAGAAAATCTAGACTATTCGAATAGATAATGGAATAGAGTTCAAAAATATCTAAAATGGAGGATTATCTTGAGAAACATGGGATAAGGAATCAAGTTTTAGCAGTAATAACTCCACAACAGAATGGAGCAGTTGAGATAGGGAATCATATTGTCAACAACATGGATAGAAAAATGTTCATTGATAAAGACCTTCTGATTTTTTTTGGAAATAAGAAGCAATGACAGCAATATACGATTCAAATAGATCTCTACATTTTCCAAAAGAGGAGAAGACTCAATATGAGTTGTATTATGGAAAGAAGCCATCATTGAAGTACTTATAAATATTTGGAAGTAAATGTTTCATTATCAATAAAAATAAAAATAGAAAATTTTAATCATGTGGGGATGAAGGGATATTTATTAGCTACTAAAAGAAGATAAAAGCATATAAATTATTAAATAAGTAGCTGGGAAAGATGGTTGAAAGTCATGATGTGACTATAGAAGAAAATGAATAGAATATTCAGAAGATACATGATCAAACTTAGGAGGATAGTGATGAAGAGATGAGCAAATTGGGAGATGCTCCAGCTCCAGAGGATGATTTAGAAGAAAATTCAGATGATGAGAATAAGTCAATGTCTATCCAAAGACCAATAAGAAGAGCTTAAATTGATAGGCAAAACATAATTGGTGATCATAAAACACCAGTATAGACAAAGATGATGAATACTTTATAAAAAGAATCATACTTATCACAGGTGGAAACTTAGTGTTTTGATGAAGCAGCTGAAGATGAGAACTGGGTTCAATCCATGAATGAAGAGCTTGACCAAATTGAAAAAAATCAAACATGGGAGAATGTTTCAATACCAACAGACAGGAATGTCATAGGGACAAAATGTTTTTGTCAAAAATAATGAATGAAGATGGTGTTGTGATTAGAAACAAAGAATGAATTATGTACAAAGGGTACTCCCAGATAGAGGGTATAGATATCGGTGAAAAATTCGCACCTATTGAAAGGCTTGACACAATCAGATTAATCTTGGCTGTAGTAGTGCAAAGAAAGTTTAGGGTTTTTTAGATGGATGTCAAGTCAGCATTTCTAAATGGAGTTCTAGAAGAATAAGTTTACACTGAGAAACCAGATGGTTTTCTCATCCATGAAGATGAGAACTAGGTTTGTCAGATGTAGAAGGAATTATATGGTTTGAAGTAAATACTAAGAGCATGGTATTTGAGGTTTGATCAGTTATTAAAAAATCTCGGTTTTCATCATGTTGGAGTTGATTAAAATTTGTATTTCGACAATGTAAATAGTCAAAGGATGATGGTACTGGTTTTTTTCGATGACATATTATCTGGTGGATCAGATGAAGCACAATGCAGACAGTTTTCTGAATTCATAAAGACCGAGTTTGAAATGTCTATGATTGGTGAGCTGAAATTTTCCCTTGGCATAAAAGTGATGCAAGGAAGGAATTCCACATTTATCTCTCAATATAAATATGCCAATGAGGTTTTGAAAAGGTTTGGAGTGGATAATTTAAAAGAGATGAAGACTCTGGTTTCTACCTGACTGAAAATGTAATGGTATAATGAAGGAAAGGTAGTTAATATCATGGAATATATGAAAATCATTAGAAGTCTTTTTTACCTTATAGGGACATGGCCTAATGTTGTATTTACCACATTCCAAGTAGCAAGGTATCAAATAAATACATGGAGAGCCACATGATTTTATTAAAAATAATTATTTGGTATATCAAGGGAACGGTGGATTTTGTCCTAATGTATAATTAAAAAATATCATCTAGAGTTGTTAGGGTATACAGATGTGGAATTGGATGGTTTATCAGATAATAGGAAATCAACATCCGGAGGTGCATTTTATCTTGGAAGGTTGTGTATTTCTTTGTTAATCAAGAAACAAGATTTCATTTCATTAAGCACCATAGAATTTGAATAAATTGTGGCTACTCAAGCTTGCATGAAACTATTGTGGAAGAAGCATAAACTTGAAGATATGGGAATTCAAGTGAAATCTCTAATCAGATTCCATTGTGATAATTCAACAGCTATAAATCTGAGAAAAAATTCAGTTCATCACTCATGTACAAAGCACATTGAAATCAAATATCATTTTATCAAGGAGAAAGTGGAGCAAGGCCTTGTGAAGTTTTAGTATGTTCCCACAAAACAATAGATTGTAGACATTTTAATAAAGGCCTTTCCCAAATAATCATTTGAAAGGAATCGATTGTCTCTTGAAGTTCAGTCGAATCCCCACACTTGAAAAAATATGGATGTAGGTCCCTCTATCCCCAAGGTATGATGTGTCTTTCCTTAACATTCTCATATGTGTTCTTTACCCTATTGAAGACAACCTTGAAGTTACCTTTATGTTCATTGACAAAGGGGGAGAAAGTGTGACCATTCAGGGGGATAAAAAACACGGGGATATGTTGTTAAGTGGAGAAGTGAGATAGGGTGAGTTGAAGCTGAGATGAAGCTGGTCAGAAGAGCTATAACACAGGGGAGCATTAAATTTGATGATTCTAGAAGTGATCGATCAGTGATTAGATATCATGATGGCTAAGTTTCATTATGAAAGCAGTTCATTGGTATCAGTGTGTCAGTATGGTATCAGAAATTGGAAATTATAAATGAATTGATTCATTGATAAACTTTTCATTATAGTATTTTTTATCACACCAAGCATGGCTCATGTGGGATTAGAGTATGTGTTAAGTAAATCCTTGATTGTTATCTTAATCCCATAAAGTGAATGGTGGTTGAATATGGAAGTAGTTTTAATGAGGTATCAAAATGTGCATCATTATAATGAGAAGAGTTGTCAACTTACCCAAAAAGGGATATTGTTGGGAAAAATCCCTCAAGGTGCCTTATTGGTATGTTTTGGATGTGATTGTGTCTGTTGACAAAGCCAGATGATCTCAAATGGGTATGGTAGGTGTTTGCTGAAGATAGGTTTTTAAGGTGGAACATTTTCCTGGTGTTTACCAAATTTTTGGGCCACAAAATTAGAAGTTTGATATTGGAAAAGGAAGGATTTATTAATAGGAGTGAATGGTGTGAAGAACGTTGAATAAAATTATAAAAGGATGAGAACTGCATACCATAATTCATGGGTTACATACCATGTTCTAGGAACGGTACTTGGAGAAGAAAGAATGGTACACCGAAGTGGTTCGTGAAACCAAAGATGGTTCATGAAGGAAGGTAATGTTGTACGTGGATGGTGTGTCGAGGTCGAATGCATAAGACCAAAGGTATGACGCAAACTGCATATGAAAAGAGGTCCATGGGTGACTTTCGGTTTGCGGGAGGCTTGTGGTTCATGGCAGTAGAAGAATCAGTAAGCGGTGATGGTTGGATTGAATATTTGGTAAATATTAAATTAGTGAATTTGGTGGGTATCGTTTCCTATATAAGAATATAAAATCCCACCAATTACAGTGGATATTGAACATTATTATAAAATAAATTTTGTTCTGGGAATTTGGAAAATTCTGAAGGTAGTTCGCAGAGAAGAATTCTATGAAAGTCGAAGGAAATTTGTGTGGAAGAAATTTGGCCAAAGGTGTTTTATAGGATTCTTAACCCACAAAGGAAGAATCAGTATGCAGAAAGAGTTGAATCAGTACATGGAGGAGGAATATCCAGTGCATGAGAGAGAGGATTCAACAAGTGGAATGTGCAGGGGGTGCTCTGGTATGCGAAGGAGAAGATGGTCCACGAACAAAGAATGGTTTGTGGATAGGGTAAGTTCACAGAGATGGAACAAAGGAATTAGTACATAGAGATGATAAAGGTTGGTGCAAGGCAGAAGTATTATATGAAGAGGTGATCCACTTACCAAACCCAATGCATAGTACAAGGGTAGGATCTGGTGGTTTGATATTTTCACAATGAAGCGTGATAAAAGATTCAAATCTATTTGCGAAAGTATTTTCTAGTACCTAGTAGTACTCAGGAAGGTGGAATTCATCTACGGGTGAAAAAGGAACTTCAATAGATAATCTACCTATAGTTGAGGATGCAATAATTCAGGCAAATAAAGGGACCTACATGTCTATAAACTGCATTTTACATACACTTCTATAAACTATATGTGGATTTCTTTCTAGAGCAGTGAGCGCAGGAAGAGGAAGATGGTGACCCTTTCCACCAGTGTGATCCCAAGAAAGAGGCATAGGGAGTGACCCTTGGGAATGCAGTGAGCAGACCATAAACCTTTTAAAGGCAATTAGCATGGTTATAGAAGATCTAGCATGAACATTGTACTCATTATTGGCAGTGAGCCTTAGTGAATTTTTTACATCGGAACATTGTTGTTTTATGCTCCTTGGACATAGCCCAATGAGGGTGAACCAAGTAAAAAATTGTTGTTTCCTGTGCATGATTTCATATCTGTTCATATATTTCTATGAGAGGAAGAGAGAAATGAGTTTTTCTATCAAAAAAACGGGATTCAAATGGAGGAAAGTTTTAATCTATCATACCCTGATTCCCCCCCCCCCCCCTCAGGTTATTCGACCTAGTGGACCTAACATTATTTTAATTGAGGAATTGGAATATTCATGGTATGATGTTGATGAGGAGAATAAAATCATCCATTTCAAAACATATAGGAGTTTTAAAGATTTATTTCCCACAATATGGATCCATATCTAGTGATTTGGGTGGGGTCCCTATACCACAATCTGTGGAACTTGGGAACTAGAGAAATGGAATCTTATTCCCTCCTTGTGCTGGTTCGTGACTACCTTATTGAGTGAGTGTATGATAAAAGTCAATAATTTGAAATTTCCTAGCATAGAGAGAAATATGATGGAACCAAGAAGCTTCAGTAGGATGATTATAAAATTAAATTACTGGAATAGAAAGTGAAAAGGCATGATTTTATCATCAATCACCATGTAGAGATCATCATTGAGTTGTTCGATCCATTGGTGGTGGTGGAATCTCAAGCTGAACAGGAGGTATCTAAGATAGTTGAGTGTCAAGGTTATTGGGGTTGGGTGAAAATTAAGTCCAACCTACTTCACCCCATGGAAGAGTAGAGCTAACCAGTACTGATGGAAATTTCATACCCTCTCATTCTTCCAATTCCAGTTATCTTTGCTCTCATGATGTCAGGGAATTCAAAACAGATTGAAATTGTGCTCCTGGGAAGACCTACACATATAAAAAGAATCTTGGGTGAGGATCACATATTTTAAAGTTGTGATGCTTAGACCACAGGGTTGTGTTTCTCAAAGGGTGTGTGTATGGCATAGGAAACTGGTATTCTAATGTTAAAGGATGATCCTAGGAGGCCATTCCACACAGAACATCTTGGAGACATCTTACAAACAGTTTAAGGTCATAATACTTAGACTTGGGCTCCTAGTTTAAGGACTTAGAGTTAGGACCATAATGTGAACATCCCAAAAAGACATGTGTAGTACAGAAGTGTAGAAACCCAATGTGTATTGAGTTCCATGGAGTATCTATTCCACAAAAACATTTTTACGGTGACTTAAACAATGTTTTAAAGTCTTGATGCTTGCACAAGGGATCCTAGTTTAAGGTTGTAGAGTTAGGAACAATTTGTAAATAGTTTAAGATCATATTTCCTGGACCACAAGGGGGAATGTATTAAAGTATTGTGCATGGGATAGAAGGTGGGTTACCCAACATGAATTGGAGGCTATGGAGTCTCATTGCCACATGACACATTCCCATGATGACTTGAACATGGTTTAAAGTTGTGATGCTTGGACTTGGGATCCTAGTTTAAGGTCATAGATTTTGGACCAAAGGGGAACTCGTATTTATCCACATTACTTAAGAAAAAATACCTTCCATATCCCAAGAATGTGTGATCTATGATTGATGCAGGGAATAAGGAGTGGTATGGAGTTCCCACTTATTATAGGGGAGAACACAACAAGGGGAAAAAGTGACCAACTTACGTCCCACGAGGGTATGTCGTAAATTTCAAGGCCTGGATAGTAAAAGGGGAATGACCAAAGAGTAAGAATCAATTATTTACCATGTTCTAAAAAATTTACATCTAGGTTGGGTAAGGATGTGGTGGAAAAATGTAGGATCAACTATTGACCAAGTTATAAATCTTGGATCCACCGTCAGTTACTGATGATATTTTGAGGAATGTTCCCAAGATAGTAGGTGAGACAATTTTTTCATTTACCATTTCCATTAGGGAGACCATTAAAATCATGATGATGATAATTATCCAAATTGAAGAAGGTGAAAAGTGTGTAAGTAGGAGTGGATAATTTCAAAAGTGGAGTTCCCTGGGAGCTATTTAATCATGTTCACAAATACACCATATGAACATATAGATGGGTGAGAATCAATACTTTATCATAGGGGAAAGACCCTATAATGATTTTATGGTAGGGTTTTTCCTCGGATGAGATATTTGGGTATCACTACATATATCATGAGAATGGGAATCAAGCCATATGTAGTTATGAAACACAACATGGTATGAGACAAACACTGGAGGGGCAACATCCTCTCTGGTGAGGATATCGAATCATCTCATATTATAATGCATCCCCATTTTATAAAAGTTAGCTCTATAATTTAACATCATGTGCTAAGTAAGCGGTGTGTGGTCATCCAATACTTGTTATATGGTGCATAATGATTTCATAATGGGTAAGGAGACAATTTATTTCTATGTGCTAAGGACATTGTTTTTTTTTTCATTTCATGTTTATCATATGAAAAATCCCAATTTTTTAAAGGGAAAAGTTTTTTGTTCATCCCATAATTATCATATGAGTAATCCCATTTTCACAAGGGGTGAGTTTTTTTCCATCCCATACTTATTGTATGAGGAATCCAAGTTTTATATGAGGTAAGTTTGCTGTTTAACATCATGTGATGAGGACATTTTGATATTCATTTTAAAGACTTATAACTTAGACCATGGATGATAATAGTTTAAGGTCAAAGATCATGGAACCAAGGGAAATTGTTATCCTAATGAGGCTTGATAAGCATGAAAGAGTGTTAACCTAATGTGAAAGGAGATCAAAAGAGACCCTCTATTGGACAAAAATTGAAAAATCATACCCATGTCTACCTCATGATGTTGGGGAATGAAAGACCCCATAATGAGTTGATGGTAGGACTGGGCCCAAGATGATATATTCAAACATTACTAAGTATCCCATGAGGATGTTAATCAATCCACACATAGTTAAGAAATGTGGTGTGGTAGGAGACTGACACCAGTATGGTGTCATTATCTTGATTAAGGATACTAAATCATATGATATTTTTTATAAGAACCATATTGAATGTATATGGGGTAAGTATATATCTTAAATTATTGTGATGAGTACATTGATGGGGCTTTCACATTGAGTTATCTGTTATTTCCTTCCCCATTTTGGGTTATGAATTCATCTTGGTTCTCAAATGGGTCAAGGAATATAAATGGGGCTTAAACCTAAATAGGAGGTCCATAAATATATTTTGGGGTGATGGGGCTTTGGGTATTGGGTTTTTTGAGATTAATTTTTTGTTAGACCAGATGAAAGGGGGTCTAAGAATCACTAAATATCCCATGGGAATGGGAATCATGCCACACATAGTTATGAAAGACAGTGGGGTAATAGGATTTCTGAAACCCTAGGGATAAATGCAATCATGCAAATGTAGGGAGGATGCACATGGTTTGTTTTCTTAATTCTTAGACCAAGACTCCTAGTTTAATTTCATAGATCTTTGACCATGGTCGAGTACTTTGAGGATGTTCATGTGGTGTCAATGAGTTAAAACCCAGTGTGAAAGGATGCAAGGTTGCTCTGAACCACATAAAATGACCCTGAATTCTGTTGCACAAAATTTAAGTTCATTAGGCTTGGACTAGGTAATTTGAAAAATGGTTTAAATTTATAATTATTGGACTAGGGAAATTGGAAATGTTTTAAATTCATGATTCTTTGATTGGGGAAATGTTTTTTAAGGTATTTATGTGGAATGAAATAGGTAAAACTTGATGAAAAATTTGGGTGATGCAAGACCACGTGCCTCAAAAATAACTATGAATAAAATGCACATATTTTGGGATCATAATTCGTGTACCATAAGTGGGGTCAAAGGGCCAAATGATGGTGACTTTCTAGTTGGTCTCGAAAATAGGAGGTATAGGCATCACTATGTATCCCATGGAACTAAAAATCAAGACAAAAATAGTTTAGGAATATGGAATAGTAGGATACCAAATTGGGGGGGGGGGTAATACTATCTGAGGAAGATATTGAGGGAACCCATGGTTTTTATGGGGTATCTTATACTTATAAAATGAGATAGGGAAAAATTTTATCGTCACGTGTTAAGGAAGTTAGTTTTATGGTCATTCCATATTTAGAATGTGAGACATCCAAAGTTTATTACATAGGGTAAGGCTACAGATTAATTTTGTGTGTTGGGGATGTTATACTTTTTTTGGTCATCCCATATTTGGTATGTGAGTCATATTGTGTTTATTAAATAAGTTAATATCATATTTTAAAGTCATTCACTGGGGAAATTGGTTTTTTTGTTCATCCCACATTTGGTATGTGAGGCATCCCATGTTTATTTCATAGGGTAAGATCACAGTTGAACTTTGTGAAATGGGGACATTGGTTTTTTTATCATCCTAAATTTGGTATGTGAGGCATCCTATTTTTATTGCTTAGGGTAAGGATATAGTTTAACATCGTGTACTAGGGACATTTTCTTATTATCCCAAATTTGGTATGTGTGGAATCCTATGATTATTATATAGGGTAAGATCACCATTTAAATTCATGTTCTCGGGATGTTATGATTTATAGTTTAATGTCATAAAACTCATACTATGCTCACTACCAGTTTAGGTCCTTGAGTTCAGACCATGGGGGATGAAAATAACTTAAATTCATAATGGTTGGACTATAAATAGGTTTTGTTAGTTCAATTTTGTAGATATTGTATCATGGTTGATGCATTTAAATGTTGCATAGTTTTGAGCATTGTTTTAACATGAAGAACTAATTCAGAAACTTGTTGGTGGGAGGTGTGATATGCTCTACATCTATGGTGATTAAGGAATATTATCTATTGGAATATACCATGGGGATAATGTAAGGTCCTTCCCATTTTGGATCCAAATTCAGTAGATTTTTATCAAGTATCATCAACATTCTAAGAGCTAGTACCATGTCACCCTGGAGGAAGGAGTGGAGGTGAACCTTCTTGTTAAACACTCTTTTCATCTTGTTCTAGTTCCTCCCTAATTTATTCATGGTTAGTAGCCTATTTTACTTAAGGGATTACAAATTATCTAAATGTACTTGTTCCATTCTATATAGCATCATCTAGTCATAAATATCTATTCATACAAAAGTATATGAGCATAAATGGGTAGGACTGTTTCTATTCCATATACTGGGGATTATGCGGCTAACTGAGTGGAATTTTGATTTTTCATTCAATAGACTCAAAGACCATTGAAGAGCTTGTCATTTTAACTTTTTCTGTTCTAGAATACCATTTTCCACAATATTTTTTACATGGTATTTTTAAATTCCTCAATCATACTATTTTTTCTATATAGAATTATGTTTGGACTGAATATTGTACTTGGAATACAATTTATTCATGTTGATAACTCAAAAGTTTGTTTTTTTGTCTATGAGAATAGAGTAAGGCACTTAAAATTGATGGATGATGTGGGATATTATGAAAATGATCATGGATTGGGATTTTAATTCTTTTATGAGATCTTCTTCTGAACATTTGTAAAAAAATATATTTTTTAGTCAAAATGAACCTTCATTATTGATTTTTTGTTGGAGGGTATGAACCCGACAACATTGAGTCCTCAAAATACAAAGGGAAAAGAGTACTTGGTAGTGTGAATAATATCTGATAGTTGATGCGCGAAGTTATTATGGATATAACATGCATGAAACTTCTATATGAACTCAATGCAGTTATAAACCATGGTGGGATAGAAGTATCCCAACATCAAAAATTTTTGGGAGAGTATAAATCCTTCTTGATGGGAAATTTGGGATCTGAAATGGACCTATTGTATAACCTAAGGTAACTCATCTATTTGGATGAAACATAGGATAAATCCAATTAACCCATGTATATAGATGTTTTTCTCTAGGTTGGTCCCACTTGGGAATGTAAGTTATGTTGTATGCCAGTAGATTCACTCATGCTCAACTTGGTCTCATGGGAGAATGTCACACTGGAGATTATTAATAAAGGGAGTCTTTTGATCGGGTATTTCCTTGAGTACATGACTATTTTTGGATATTGGAAAAGAGGTATTGATGGTTATTTGATTTACCTATTGGTTTCCATCATTTTAGTTGTAGGGGAGATGGACCTCCTATGTGCCACATGAATGACTCGGTCATCCTAGTCGAGTTCTAAAAGAGATGCATCTAAACTTTTTAAATCATCATCTCAATCATTCCATAACAGAGGTCCATGGTTTACCTTCATATAGGTAGAGATCTGGTCCATCAACTGATGGGTACATTCCATCAGGGGCATAAGATCCTTTTCTGTCACAATGTAGTCTCCCTTGATTTGTTTGATGACTAATTCTAAGTCTCCCTTTTCATGTAAGCAGAGGAAATCAATATAAAGGGATAAATTAAGTCCACTAATAAGGGATTGATACTCTTCCTCATTATTGATGTAGTCTTATATAAATAAGAATGTTTATACCAAGATAGTATGTCTCAGAGTGAAGAAGATAGTCCCCAGGCGTACCTTGCTGAGCATGGGGGAGCCTTGTACTAGTAAGTCATCGAGAGGAACCATTGAAATTCATTTTACAACATGGTACATCTTGATCCACTGATATAAAATCTTCATCTAGAAAATAAATATCCATGGGAAGTTCTTTGGGGGATTGGTGTGTGGCTAATAAATCTTCTAAGGCATATAATTTGATAGAATTTTGTGGGAAAACATAATGTCAAATTCTTAGAGAATTATTTCCCAGCATTCCAATCATACAGTAATTATGGGTTGATGTGGATATAATTCATTATTCCTACTCGAGACACTAACTATATCTCATGATACTTCCAATAATGTCATAACTTCTGCACTGCAAAAACTAGTGTGCGGAAAATCTACTCGATGGGGGATTATTTGGTCTCCATGTTGAGGTGCATGTAACTGATATAGTATAGGCTATTTTCCCTTCCCTTGTTATTCTTATTAGCTAGAAGAGAACTGAGGGACCATTATAATGTGTTCACATAGAGGAATAAATGATTTCTTAAGATGAGTGGAATCAGAATATGAGGTTATAATAGGTAATTCTTGATATACTCAAAGGCATTATTAAACTCCTCATCCCAATGGTAAATGGTGCCTTTATTCACGAGCATCAAAAATGGATTACTATTTATGACCAAATTTTCAATAAATTGGAATATATATGATAAGTACACCTAGAGGCCCAAAAACTCTTGAAGATTATGAGGGGGAGACATTTGACTAATGGAATTGAACTTCTCTAGGTCAATCCTGATGCCCCTATATCTTACATAAAAGCTTATAAATTTCCTTGTGGTAACCCCAAATGCACACTTTTGGGTTTCATATTCAAGTTTCATAAGTAGAGGGATTAGAGAACCTTTTTAATATCCTTGTTATGGTCCTAAAACCGGTGGTATTTAACTACCATATCATCCATATAACATTCCACCAATGTCTTATGAATTGTCCTGAAGATGTGGTGCATGGTCTGCTAGTAAGTTTATTTGAAATTCTTGAAAATTAAGGAATCACATGACAGAAGAAAGTCCCTTGGGGAATCCTGATGGTGATGAAATTCTCATCCTTGAGGTCCATCATGATCTGATTGTACCCAGAGTATTTTTCTAAGAACGTGACATCCCAAAACCCAACTGTAGCATCAATCAACCACTACATCATGGTAAGGGGAAATCATCCTTTACACAATGGCAGTTTAGGTCCTAGAATTTGATACAGACTCTAATATTCCCATTATTCTTCATTATTGAGATGATTTTGGGTATCCACTTGGGGTACTATAACCCCTTGAGAATGGTGTATTCAATAATATTTTCAACTTCAGAATCAACCATGTCACAGTGAGACGGTTAAAACTTTTGGGGAGGTTGTTTGAACTTATGATGAGACACTATGAGGCCAAGATGATGAATAGAGACCTGAGGGAATAGCCCTATAATCTCATCATATCTGTAGGAGAATACATTATAGTTCTATTTCAAGAAGGACATATACTACCACTAATTTTCTGGAGACATGGCCAAACTGGTCACTGTTGATCTCAAATCTTCCTCAATACCAAGGTTCACCTGGGTTAACTCATCAACAATACTGGTGACGCCCTCTTCAAATGAAGGAGGGGGTCTTCCAAATCCTCTTAATCATCTGTGATAGGATAATTAGAGACAAGAGGTTGATCTTACAGGTTATTAAAACTAGGGGGATCACTAGTGTCTGCTCTATCATATACATCATCCTCAACAAGGGGTTCCCACTCTGCTGAGATTGTGGAGACAAAAGTTGTCAAACGAATTCCATCTAATTTCTGGTTTTTTGGTATGATCTGGATATTAATTAAATGAAAATGGGTTTACCTTCATCAATTCATCCTTGGTTTTGGGAATATGAAAGAATAATATGGATTGGTTTACATGTGGAAAAATTCTCAACACATCACAAGATAATGGTCTTCTAGTACCAGTCAAGTCTGCTCGGTGTTGGAGTGTAATGTAAATTGTAGGTGCTCCTTTTTCTTATAGACCACAAAAAAACTCAGGACTGGTGTTGTGGGATCTAACTGATGAATTAGTAGAACAAAAATATATTTTATTTCTACCAGATTATTAGTTGTAGTAGCCATTAAATCATTGGGGGAATTGATGCAATCAACCCCATCAGTCAGAACCTACTTTCCCTCCCTTTTATAGTAACCAACATCTTGATAGCAAACCTAATAGGAGATAAAGGGGGACACATCACCCTAGAGTAACCCTAGTAAACCATCAAGGGAGTGTTTGAGGCACTGGTGGTGCAAATAGGGGTCCACTTCATGCAAATGATGTCAGGGTCTTTCCATCAGCACATTGTAGGTAGTATCCTGTGAGACTACCATAAATTCAATGCTTAATATCAGACCATCAAACTAAGTCTTAAACTTAATTTTTTTTAATTTCTTTATTCTTACATTTATCATACCTCATAATTTTAACGTTGGAGGGAGGCATATCTGCCTATGTGAGCCTGAGAATATGGAGAATCCACATCGAGATGAGGTTGATACCATGACCATTATACACATGATAGTGACAGATTTCTAGGCCATTAAACTAGCCTATAATATACAGTGGGAGAATGTTACCCTGAATGATGACAATATATTCTTATATAGAAAATGATATGATGGCTCAACATTTCTCTTTCTCTACCTCCCCTGTATAGTAGTAATTAACAGTGGCAACCTCATATTCAAAATGAAGAGGGATTTTCAAGGATTCAACAAGGGTCTATTGTATTTCCTTTTAGAAGTGAAGATATTTGAGGATTGAAAGCCCTGTGGGTATGTTTGAGAGGTTGTTTATCACATCATAAATCTGTGATAGGGGTATGGTTTTTCCTATATAGGGACATTCCTTGGTAGGGCCACGATGGGTGTCGTTTGTTAAACCACTAAGTTCTTGATAATACTAGAGAAATTATACTACTAGCTAGATATCCTATCCTGATAAATGGATTTTTGGGTTCCGGTTATATGAGTTTTGGTCCTATCTATATGTGGCTAATCAAGGATATGGTGCGACTGAGATGTATATTCAACTAATATAGCTGACTGTGGAGGTATACATGGTGGCATCGATCATGAGTGTTTTTCTTATTAAGATACACCCAAGGGCTACTTTCTGGTTTCAATAACATTAATATCCTACTTTTAGGTACTTAAATGAACATTTTTATGGCTATTGAGTCCTCTACCTCTCCATCATGGGTTTCATCTGAAGGTGCCTGAGGGGTTCACATGGAATCCATAACTGTTGGGCATTGTGAGTTGGTTTACTAGATCAACAAAATTAATAAAGTTGTACTCCTTCTCAACATCAATGGAATGGTCCAAGGATGGGTGGAACCTGGGTGAATCTCCCAATTCTAAAGGCATGATGTCTCCAAGAGTGATATATGTCTTTAACACCAATAGAGGAATCTGATTTCCTTTACACCATCAATGTTTATTCTTCCAATACTTGGAAGGTTGTGACATAGATGTGGAGGTAGCAGTTGAAGGAGTTTTGGAAACCATAAATGTTATGTCTTTCCCAAGAGGACATAGATAATATCATGATCTATATCAAATTCTTTGTGAACCAACCGGTTATCATACTTTAATGAACTATTACTATGAGCCTTTTTGATTCACCAGATTCTTCGTCACTATCACGGTCAGTGGAATCATGTGTTTCTTGTGCAGGAACATTTTCCAATTTGAAAAATCCATGATTTACTTAGTATTGGAGCCAATATTTGAATACAAATCATTATTTTATGGTGTTTCCCAGGATCCTATGATATGGGAAATGGTTGGCGATGCCAGTAATTCTAGCCTCCTAGGGTCTATTGCACATTGGAAACTTAAGGATTATCTTTTTTAGTCCACAGATGAAGTATCATGGGACTTATAAATCCCAAAATGAGTAAGTATTTTTTTATTTTCTAAAAAAATTAATCATGGGAGCCTAACTTGATGGGGGTGCATCCATGTTATCTAATCGATGTGGTTGCACTTAGAGAGGTTGTGTCTGGAAGGGTTGTACTGGGTGATGCTCTTCCTGCTAAGGATTCCCTCAGTGAGGATCTTTTGAAAAAGGATCAAGCAATTGTGTTGCTAGAGGACCTCTATATGCATATTGGTAGCTATATCTACATTTATAATCCTTCTCATGAAAATTAGAAGGGGTAATGGGAGTGACTATTTTCTAGGCTACTGCAAGGATTTATCCATATGATGAACCTTTTCTAAGAACTCCCAAAATACGCCTGGGATGTTCATGGAGATGAGGGTAAGGACTAGCTCATTATTAATGTTCCCCACACACATCTTGAGTAGCTATTCTTGGGTAAATGACATGTAGATAAATTACATGAGTCCCTTCAATTAGATGATACATTTTTAGACTCTCTCGTTGAGCCTCTTCTTGAATTTAAAGAGGTCATAAATTCTTGTCTTTCATGAAGTGGAACTAAACTAGTAGAGTAAATGTTGATGGAGATCCTCCCATATTGCATCATCCCCTATAGTTGGTTGACTATACCAGGTGAACGCAAGTCCTTACACTATATGGATGACACATCTAAGATTGGTGGCATCCTACTATTCATGAGTCGCCAATATTGGGATGCACTTTGAGAAAAATTGGGCTAGATTCTATAGTGGTTCACCCATCCCATTTAACGGGGTAAATCTTGGATTAAAAAACTATGGGGGCACTCATACATGGTTTAACCATGCTGAGTATGGCTTTATTACAGTAGAACCACTGCCTTTTTTGTTTCTAGAGCCTTAAGATGGGCGATGAGAGCAGCTATCACATCATCTTGGGGGGGGGGGGGTTTGTGGCCACCAATGCATTGATAGGTTCATAGAAATAGGGAATAACATGACCTTGATCCTGTGGTGGATAATCATGCATCTTAAGTGGGTTTAGTGACTCATATCTTAGCAGTTTTCAATGACTTCGTCTTCTTCCAAGACTATGTGGGATTGTCACAACATCATTTCACATGCCCCTTCACCTATTGATGTTTGGCTACCTATTTACTATAGTTTGAGTCCGGTAAGGCATATGGATTTGACTATCAGTAAAGATATGGTAAAGTTTATTCTCAATGTGTTAGGACCGAAAGTGTCCTAGATACCATAATAGGGGGTGAATTAGGGTATGGATATTCTATTTCAAAATTCTTCCTACCCCACTAGATCTTGACCTCTATATTATAAGGGTCACTTTTTTCTCTTATATTGTTAACTTTTATCTTGTTCTTTCCTTATTTATCTGATAATGATGCTTTGGATGAAATGCAGGGAAGCAAGTAGATAGAAACAACAATTTTTACTTGGTTCACCCTCACTTGGCTACATCAAAGGAGCATACAACGATGATGTGCGATTGTACCAAATCCACTAAAGCTTACTGCCAATTTAAAATGTTTGGGCTAGACCACTTATATGCCTAGGCTCGCTACCTTTAAAATGTTTAGGGTTAGCTCACTACTTTTCCAAGGGTCACTCCTTATTCCTCTCTCTCTTTGGCTCACTTCCGGTAGAAAGGATCACCTTCTTCCTCTTCCTTTGCTCACAGATCTGGAAAGGATATAGACACATTTTATGGATTTTTAGGTCCGTTCATTATTACTAATGAAATATGCATATGTAACTATTCTTATATGCTTTTTTGAAGTCCAAATTTCACCCACAAATGAATCTCACTTTGCACCAGGTGTACCGGGCAACCCCAATTTTTACACGCAGCCCTTACTGCACCTTGCATGTAATTCCATTGCCTTCAGCGAAATAAAATTTTCATGAAACACCTATTTTACACGCAACAACTTCTTTTACATGAAATCTCTACACTACCTTGAGAGTAATTTTCTGCTTTTGCATGAAATTAACTTTTCGCACAATAGTCTTCTTTTCTGCGCAACCTCTACTTTGCGCGCAAACAATTCTTTTATGCACAAACTTGTTTTTTTTTTGCGCAACACTCTTTTGAACTCCAAATTTGTGTGCCAGAGCTCGGATATTCTCTAAGTCTTTATCTAGCTACAAATGAGAGGGGTTACTTCATATTTATAGGCAAAATCGACCCATGCATGAAAAACCCTTATTCTGTGCATAATCCTCTTCGAGAATAAAAAACAAATCTTCCATGAAACATTATATTTCGCACACTACTCCAATATTTTGCGTACCTCATGCATTTTCCAATTTTTGATCTTCTGTCTTGAAACACCTCTTCCCTGAAAAACACCAATCCACTATTTCGTGCACCACGCTAATATTTCATGCATCATTTTATTTTTCTCACATCATGAAAATATTCCACGCACAGCTTTCCTTTTTCACGCACCACACAAATATTTCGCACACCAATTTCCTTTTTCATACACCATTCCAATATTTCGCACCCCAATTTCCTTTTTCACGCAACACACAAATATTTAGCGCACCACTTTTCTTTTTTGCGCACCTCCCTTTTCCAAAAACATGTCTCTCTATTTTTTGATTTTCAGGCCCAAAAATTTAGCAAACATAGGAAAACGATGCCACCTTGTATCTTCACTTTTTGTACTGCCTTCAGATCGTCCATTCCTTTATTTAGATTCTTCAATCAAACATGGATAGCCAAAAACATCTCTTGATCCCAAAAAAACACCATTTAAACCCCTTTTATCAACAAATTATACATTTTGGTCTACTTTGTGAACAAACACAACACAGAGGCCCACTTCATCAACAAACACTATCACCTCAAAATTTATTCAATGATACCTTGAGGGATTTTTTCCCAACAATCTCCCCATTTGGGTTTGTTGACAACACTTGTCATAAAAATTCTCTGTACTGTGATACTGCATTAACACTTATTCCAATTGCTACCACCATTCTCCTCTTTCTATTATGATAGCAATCAAGGATTCACTCTACACATACTCTAAGACCACATGAGCAATTCTCCGCATGAGAAACAAGAGTTGTTCATCAATGAATCACTTCATTGCTGACACCAATTGTTGACACCAAACTGATACCAATTTCCAAACTGATACCAATTGTCAATACCAATCTTAAAACCAATTGGTGATAGCTGGAAACCTTCTAACACCATTCCAACACCACTTTTATGCTTTTATCAAGATCCTCAGCTATCGTGATATCTATTATTTTATCGATCAATTCTAGAATCTTCAGATTTAATACTCTCCCCTATCTTATTTTTCTCCCTCTATCTCACAACTCCACATGTCATCTTCTCCCTATGTTTTTGACTAATACATTTTCTCCCTTCTTTTGCCACAGTTTCTCCCATTGGAGGAGTAACTATTTATCCTCCTTTATTAACGAACCCAAATGTCACTCTTTTGTGGTCTAAAACAAAGTAGAGAACACATATCATCACATTGAAGAAAAATACACCATACCTCGAGGAGAGGGGGGACCCAGAGTCACACTCTTTCAAGTTCATGGAGTCGACTGAACTCCCAGATCTAGTCGATGCCTCTCAAAAGCATCCTTGGGTAAGTCATTTGCTAGAATGTCTGCAACTTGTAACCTTATAGGAACATACTCCAACTTCATGATTCCATGTTCAACCTTATCCTTGATAAAATGATACTTTATCTCAATGTGATTTGTCCTGGAGTGATGGATGATATTTTTGATGAGATTTATAGCACTTGAGTTATCGCACTGGATTCCGATCAGAGACTCCACTTCAACGCCCATGTCATCAAGATACTACTTCATCCACAATAACTGTGTGCATGCTTGAGTGGCTACAATATACTCAACCTTTGTGGTGCTTATTGAAATTTAATATTTCTTCTTTCTTATCAAAGAAATACACAATCCATCAAGATATAATGCACCTCCTTCCGTTGATTTCCTGTCATTCGCTGAATCGGCCCAATCTGCAATTGTATATCTGATGACTATTTTATCCAGGTAGTAACCATAATTCTCATTTCCTTGGAATTTTCCATTCCAAAACCTTCTCAACACATCATTTTCACAATTCATAAAACTACTTGCATATACATATTTCAATCAATTTCACTATGTCGTAAACTGAGCTTCATAAAAAACTAATCATGCATTGAATATTATACTCTTCTGGCTGCTCAATATCTAATTCTTATTCCAGAACCCCATTCAAAAATGTAGACTTGAAATGCATCTAAAACACACTGATTGTCTCTCACCTTTTCACAGGTGAAAATATTTCATTGACATTGATATCTCCTATATAAAATTAGCTTTTCACACTAGACAAGATTTGTTTTGAATCACAGTTCCATATTATTTATCGGCCTCGAAACACTCTCTGATGTTTAATTTTTCTCACCTTAGTCAATCTCTTCATTCATAGCTTGAACCCAATTCTCATCATCAGTTTATTCTTCGAAACATTTAGGCTCTACCTGTGATAAGTATCATGCTTGCTATAGAGTTACCATCTTCTTCATTTAAACTGGCACCATCTGATCACAAATGACACTCTACCTATCAACTTCAGCTCAACTCTTTGGAATCTTTGCAGATATAGACTTGACTTCCTCATGTTCATTATCTATATCTGATTCTAAGTCATTATTTTACACTTCTTCTCTCCTTGAGTCTCTTACCACTTCATCACTTTCGATGGATATTTTTTCATTTTGTCATTGTACAATGACATCATTCCTTTCAACTTCTTTTCTCATATTCTTGTTGAAACACTATTGATATTCTCTTGCAGCTTTTTGGTATCCTGAAAACAGTCAACTGATACCATAATGTTAGAAGTAAATAGATAATTATGAAATACATGAATGTTGATGCTTCTCCTGCAATATGTATTCTCATGATCTTCTCTCAAAAGAAAACACCCGAGTTGGGTTATCCAATTGTTGCATTGATGGTTCTTGCATCTGATTAAGATATTTCATGCTCCCCAATGTTAAGAAACACTTTCTGTGGTTTTTCCCACTATTTAGAACCATAACCATTCTTCTCCTCCTACGTCATTTATTCTCATCTGGCACTTTGCATTGATTCATCAACAAAATATCTAATCCTACTAAGTTGAAACTTGGTGTAGGAAACAAGAGATAATGTTAATAACACATTCACTTTCTATTGTGCTTAGTTTCTCCCTTTCCTCTTCAAGTCTCATGCCTGATTTGAATAAATTAGAACTCTGGAGCATATCACCTCATCACTTAGCATCTTAAAATTCCACTTTCCCTTGGATCTTATCTCCCTAAAACCTGAAACACTTGAATAATCAGTTAACAACATTTATATACATAGTGAGAGTGGACCTTTCTAAATCATCATGGTGAGAATTGTGGTTGATTCTAATGGGTTAACCCATTGATTCTTTCTTGCAGAGCATCACTCTCCTTCCTTGATTCTTCTAGCTTCCTAACCAACTTCAACTGCTCTATCCATATGACTAAGCATTCATTACCCACATGTTGAGTCTTTCTATGATATTCAGATTCTGCAAGCCTATCCTTTCTCACCATACGGGGTTTAAACACACTAGTGCACATTTCCTTCTTTGAAGTTCCAAAAAAATTCAATTTCCCTTGATTCATTCTCTGGGTAGGAATCTCTCTACTTGTCATCTTCACTTTCTTCTTCCACCATTGTAAGGGTGTTTCTCTTTCCTCCACTTCTCGCTGTGGACCACGACATGTGAATTTTTCAATACATTCTTTTTTTATCTTTCTTTTATCATATATCTGAGTCACCACACTATTTTGTGCTAGTAGTGATTCCTCCACTGAACCTGCATTATTCTAACTCACATCTGGAGTAGATCTCCCCTTAATCTTCCAGGTTTGTTCACATTCTATCTGAGTGATCTATTTTGAGTGTAACAAAAAAGGTGACCGATAAAGGTTTCATTCAGCTCCTTGTTATTCCCCTGAGTCTCTAAACCTAATCTTCAACTTACCACTTTTTCTCATAGTGTATAATTTCTCATTATGCATCACTGGAGTCAAGAATCTCTTTTTGAGTCCCTTTTCCTTTCCTATTTTCTTCTTACTGCAATGTCTTTCCAAATGCCCATAATGGGGACATAAAAAAATCTAACATCAAAGGAATAACTTATTTAATCATTTTTCAGATGAGATGTTGATACAACTTGAGTTATTCTTCTGAAATTGTGCTCCTGAGCATCCTGACACTTACTCATAGTGTGTCCCATTCTTCCACATTAATATCATTTGATGAATTTTCTCCTCTGAGAGACTCTTCTCTTTTATTTCTCATGACGCTTCTTCTTATTCTCAGATTTATTACAGTTTCTATTTTCACATCCAAAAATGTATTCCTGAGCCTCTAAACAGAATATTGATGTATGACCATGAATCCCAAAAAAATAGCACATTCTATCATTGCTTCCTGTAAAATCCTTTTTATGTAAATCTCCATCACCTACAAGGTTTTTCTTATCTCTGGAGATTTTAACTTCTCTTTTCCTATAATGAACAGGAGTGGGATTATCATATCCAATTCTAGATTTTCCAAAAATGGGCGGCCTTTTGGATGATACAATCCTTTCATGCTTCTCCTTTAAAGTAGCATATTTCTCTTTTATTTCATCATCACCTACCGAAGGATAATCAAATAATAAGTGTAATGCATCCTTCAACTTAAGATTCTATTTTGAAGTATATTTCTCCATTTATTTCTTGACTAACTCTTTCTCTTCCTCCAGCTACAGAATCTTATTATATCTTGATTCAAGTTGGTTATTGAGTTCTATTATGATATTATTTCTACTAATCATATCATCTTCCATTTCTTGTGTGAGCTTATCTAACATATCACTTTGCTCATTTATTTTCAATTTTTCTTTAGTAAAAAAATTAGAGACTTATGCATTCTCTTATTGTAGCCTTTGATTCTTCTGAACAAATTCAGATAGCTGTGTAGCAAGAGAATCATTGTAGGATTTCATATTCTGAATTTCATCTGAGTTCAGATTATTTCCCTTAACATCACCTTTGATCTTTTCCCTCTTTATAGACAACTTTTGCAGTTCTTCATCTTGAGAATAATTCTTCTCCCTTAGATCAGTAGCCACATCAATAATCCTTTGCATTAATCATCTTATCTTGTTGACCTCAATTTCCAGTACCTGGATCAAGATATCATTACATTTGACTCCTTCATCCAATTTCTGATCCATTTCCTTTGTCATATCGACATCATCTACCAATGGAATTCTTGAAACTTCTTCATCATTAGTAGTTTCCACATCACTTTGAATTTCAAGTGCATTACTCGTTCCTACATCATGTTAAGTGAATATATATTTTCTTTATCTGATTCATCCAAAACTTTATTTCAGCAAGATGTTTGATTCATTTAGTTGAATCACACTTTTTCCGTAAACACTTCCACGCTGAGGAATACCATCAGACTTCTGCTTCTTCTTTGATGTTTCTCCCTTTGCCATGGCACAACAAGACAAGAGCAGACTAAATCTTCAATCACACAAATCAACTGAACCAAGTCAAAGAAAAAAATCTGATAAAAGAAACCTATCTATGTAATACAAATTGTTAGGACCAAAAGTGGCCTAGATACCCTGATATGGGGGTGAATCGGGGTATGGATATTCTATTTCAAAATTCTTTCTTCCCCACTGGATCTTGACCTCTATATTATAAGGGTCACTTTTTTTCTCTTATGTTGTTAATTCTTATATTGTTCTTTCCTTATTTATCTAATAATTATGCTTTGGATGAAATGTAGGGAAGCAAGTAGACAGAAACAAAGATTTTTACTCGGTTCACCCTCACTAGGCTATGTCCAAGGAGCATACAAAGGCGATGTGCCGCTGTATCAAATCAACTAAATCCCACTGCCAATTTACAATATTCAGTCTAGACCACTTCTATGCTCAGGATAATTGCCTTTAAAATGTTTAGGGTTAGCTCACTGCTTTCCCAAGGGTCACTACCTATTCCTCTCTCTCTTTGGCTCACTACAGGTAGAAAGGATCACCTTCTTCCTCTTCTTTTGCTCACTGCTATAGAAAGTATCCACACAAAGTTAATGGATTTGTAGGACCTTTTATTATTACTAATGAATTCTTCATCTTTAACTATTGATATATTCTCTATTGACATCCAACTTTCACACATAGATGAATCTCACTTTTCACTGGATGTACCGGGAAACCCCAATTTTTAAACACATCCCTTATTGCACCTTGCGCATAATTCCCTTGACTTGCGAAAAATACAATTTTCACACAACACCTATTTTACGCGCAACCACTTATTTTAAGTGAAATCTCTACACTGTATTTCATGTAAATTTTGTCTTTTGCATGCAGTCCACTTTTCACACAACAGTTTTCTTTTCCGCACAACCTCTACTTTGCACACAAAAAAAATCTTTTACGCGCAAACTTGTTGTTTTCACGCAACTCTATTGTGCACTCCAATTTCATGTGCCAGAGCTTGGATACTCTCTAAGTCTTGAGCTATCTATGAATGAGAGGGGTCACTTCATATTTATAGGAAAAATCGACCCCTATGCAAAAAAAACCTTCTTCCACACGAAATAATCTTCGACCGCGAAAAAAAATCTTCCGTGCAACATTATATTTTGCGCACTACTCCAAAATTTCACGCACCTCATGCCTTTTCCAATTTTCATGCTTCTAATCTCGAAACACCACTTGCACAAAAAACACCAATCCTCTATTTCACACACCATGCTAATATTCCGTGCACCATTTTCTTTTTCGCACATCATGAAAATATTTCACGCACCACTTTCCTTTTTCTTGCACCATGCAAATATTTCCCACACCAATTTCCTTTTTCACACACCACGCAAATAATTTGTGCACTAATTTCCTTTTTCACGCACCACACAAATTTTTCTCCGCCACTTTTCTTTTTCGTGCACATCCCTTTTCCAAAAACACGTCTCTCCATATTTCGATTTTCAAGCCCAAAAATTTGACAAACACAAGAAAACAGCGCCACCTTGTATCTTCTATTTCTGTACCACCTACAGATCATCCATTCCTTTTTCAAGGTTCTTAAATCAAACATGGGTAGCTAAAAACATCTCTTGAACTTGACAAATCACCATGTAAACCACTTTTGTCAACAAATTCTACATCGTGGTCTACTTTGTGAACAAACACTACACGGAGGCCCTCTTTGTCAACAAACACAATCACCTCAAAAATCTTCAATGATACCTTGAGGGATTTTTTTTCCAACACAATTCCCCATATTCTCCCTTTCATCTTGAGAAAATATTAATTCCACATCTATAATGTCACAGACTGAGGATTCTTGATATCTATTTACCCCAAGTCACATGTGAGTTTCATACTAGGCCCACCGCTTTCTTGGTGGGACTTACAACCAAATATTTGGCTCTAGTGATCTAAAAATATGATGGATCCCAAAACACTACTAGTTATCGTAGTTGAATGAGAAGAGTATTATGTTAGGTTAACCATTTTTGTTTTTGAATCTTTCTTTGGGGCTAGTGATCCACGTGTGTGATATCTATTTCCCCACATTCCTACTTTCCAAAGGAAGATGGATTCTATCACTTTCATTGGTGATGCCGTCTCCTTGATCGAAATGGGACGATGGTATATCGGTTCCTACTTCCATGGATTCCTCCTTGGTTCTTGTAACCTAGTTTATATCTCCCTCATAGATTTAAATAATTTTCATGAAAATAATTCCAAATTCCATATTAAGGTGGATGCTGATTAATTAAAATGATTCTTCCTTAATAGGGTATCAACCTTCGATCAGGGGAGGTAGTAATGCTGGTCATGTGTTGGCATGTTGGGGTGTTGGGTTGGTTGGGAACCTATAAAGTATTCCTCTTTCAGAAGAAATATTGTGTGTGAAGTATCTTAGGTTTGGAACTCAAGGCATCTCATTTCAAGAATAAGGTATTTAAAACTAGGGTTATAAGTCATATAAGTATGTTTACCTTAATAATATCATATTTAGTGTATGGTGTATAGATTTTGGATTAGGTAACAAGTTTAACATCTTGTGGAGATGGTAAAAGGTTAAACATCATGTGGAGATGGTTCATGATTAAGTGTGTCCCCAGGGGTATTTCACACATGTATGGAAGAGTATATCCACCAAAGTGTGGAGATTTATCACTTGGATTTGGTTTAGTGTTTCCCCCCAAGGGGGAATATTTCACACTTGGATAGTAGAGTGTGTCCCCCTAAGGTAGAATATTTCACACCTAGATATGGTCGAGTGTGTCCCCTAAGGGGGAAGATTTTACAATTGGATGGTGTACTATGTCTCCCCAAGTTGGAAGATATCACACATTGATGGTGGAGTGTGTCCCCCAAAGGATTAATATCTCACACTTGAATGGTGGAATGTGTCCCCCCATAGGGAATATTTTCCACTTGGATGTTTTCAGGATTAAACCTACGCACCCTATTAGTAAATAGGGATCAAAACCTTTGTATTTTCATGACACAGTTTAATTTCATGTGAAAGGATAGGTCCATAAATTTTAACATCATGTGGTATGGATTTTCATGTCATGGAACGATCATTAATGAGGTATGGTGTGGGTATTTTGCATGTAAATTGGTTGTTGCAGGTGTCTCATCCCATGGTGTTTAAGGATGACATGGGACTCATGCATGGGTGCTTCCCATTGTGGTTGTTTTATCCCATGGTGGGGAAGCCATTGGAATCTGATGATGATCATACATGGGGAATCTTATGTTTATAACACAGTGTAAGGCTATAGTCTTACATCATGTGCTGAGGGAATTTTCGTTCAGTTTAACATCCTTCCATAAGGACATAGAGCTTGGTTGTTTTACATCATGCCACTAAGATGAGGATGGGGATTACATCCTAAGGGGTATCTTGTCAATGTGATAGTAGTATAAATCATAAGGAATCTATACTAATATAGGTAAATTGTTTCCTCTATCAATTCCTCCTTTAGGACTTATATGCACACTGCTCATGTGCCTCTAGGCGGGACATGGTGTAGAAACTGTCATGGAGGAGTGTAAATCTAGAGGCCCAACATTAATGAAACTATTATTAGTAGAAAAATTCATTGTGTTTCCTCTTCTTAAATTATAATGGTAGGTCAATGGCTTCACTTGAAGAATATGGGGAATCAGTTTAGTGACCAAAAATTTATTAAGAGTAACTTTATTGTATTGTGAATAAATAGGTTTGTGTGATCTATGGGGTCTAGAACAAGGATAACACATGGATTTGGGAGGCATAGGTTCGCCCAACATTTGGGGTTTCATATATATCAAGGTTGCATGAAGATTGCTTCTCTTTCATAAACCCATTCATCCTTAAGATGTGTTTCACAACAATCTCTCAACCATAAACCAAGACATGTTGTGGCCCATGGGAGGTCTTTCATGCAAGTTATCTACCTTTGACGGTCTATGGTATTTCATATGTTGTGTGATGTCATGGAAGAGGGGTTTTCATGAGTGAGATATTTTCTTCATATTTTGTAGACCCCCCCTCAAAGTGTTGAGGGAGGTTCTATTTATAATTGAAATCATTGGTTAGCATCACATAAATACATTATAGGGCGGGATAGGGTTTTCCACACCTGAGTCATTTAATAAAGGGGATTAACCATGAAGCATGTGTAGTTTGATTTCACATTTCATGTGAAATTGGATGGTTGTGTGATGGGTGTTCATGAAAATATCTCCTTTTTCATGCACATTACTTGGGTGTTGAGGGGCCTTGACCGTGAAACAAGTGTCATTTTAAATATTCTTTCATGTTTAGCTAGATGGTTGCGTAACAGTTTTGCAAACAAAGCTCTCCTTTTGCACACACATTCCTTGGGAATCATGTCATGCTTCATGAGAACTCATAGAACTCAACATCGAATTTGGAATACAATTATTTTTTGTGTGGAACAGATTTTTTTACACAACACTCCAAACTTGGGGGCAACTTCTTCTTTGGATCATATGTAATGAAAAAAATATAGATATTCAAAGATCGGTATTTTTCACTATTCGCATAAAAATCAATTTTTTCATAAAAATCCAAAAATTTCACCCTAAGATAATTTTGATATTATGATTTTAATAATGAAGTTCATTTTATCAAATATATTTTTTAAAATCTCTATAAATTAATTATTTATTTTCTCACAAAAAAATTAACATTATTTTTGAGGAAAACAATTTTTTGAAGCATAAAATGACTTTACTAAAAAATGGATGCTTGTTAACTAAGAATTAGTCAATACATTTTTATTTACTTGGAATTTTATATATATTTCAAAAAGATTTTAATCATATTCATACCCTCCAATTTAATGGGTAGTTTATATATATTACATTTAAATATCAATATTTAATGGTTCATATAATCTTTGTGTTGCGTGTTATATACATTATTGAATATAGTATTTTTTTAAAATATTAGGATAATACATAGAGTTTCATGGGTTCCCAAAATTCCCTATTATGATCCAATAAAACATTAAATTATAAGAATGAAAATTATTCATGGCCCATATAAGAGCAGTATGAATCAGGAATAACTCTTTTCTAGAAGTATCATATATTGGTACACCAACATTTTATAACTGATTCAACTCTATTACCATTAGTTGAATGTGGATATCTTTATCATTCCTAGTATCGTTTGATCTAGAAATTTGTATAGTCATGAATGTAAATGGATTCTTTATATGTATCCAGGGAAAAATATTATATATGTCAATCAACATGGGCTATATGTTTTCCCTGATATGAGATTGTAGAAATGGATTAAAACCATAACAATATTACCTCAAACTCGTAATACATATCTGAAATGAAAAACCATGATGTTTTCTGTTAAACTCATGTTAGGTTATTTAGTTTTTTGGGTGATTTAATTCCTTATTGTTCTCATTTCTATTTTCATTTTATCACATATATATTCCCTTCTTTTACATTAAAATTCATTAAAGTATTGATGTCAAAGAAAATTGACACATAACCTTATATAAAACATGATATGGTGCACTATTTTTATTAGGATTCCATATATATTCATTCTATTTTTTATAATCATTTAGTGATGTACTTTTATTCCAATATAAAAAAAAAATTTAGGGCTCAAGTGTATTTTTTTGGATCAAAATATACGATGAAAAATTGACATTAATGTCTGATAATCATTTATAGAAATTTTTATATGAATGAAAATTAAGTCTATCAAAAATATAAGAAAATATTTTATCCCGTTACAATTAAATCTATAAATTGTTTTCCCATGAAATAGCCACATTATAAATTATTATTTGTCCATGTTATCAAAACTAGGATACACCAGTGTCTTATAATTCTCTATAAACTTATTAATTATCTCAATTTCATCACCATACCTATGATTGATAGATTCTATCATTTATTTTTTAATTGATACTGATTATTTTTCTCTTATTATATTATGATGTCGATAAAAAAATCAAATTGACCAAATATCATATCTTCTAAACCACCCCTACCAGGTCTCTCTATATTTTTTTTTTATTAAATTGTTTTTCCATTATGATGTAAAACATTATAGTTAGTTTGAAAAATAAATCTAATGATATGATAACTCACTTATTTCAGAGTCAACAATGGTCTATTGATACAAATATAATAGGGGTATCGAATAAGTTCTCCCTTTGAAGAATTATTCTAACAAAAGTAAAAAAATCAATTTGATTTTGGAACACATTTGATACCCGATCAAGAGCATACATCAAGACTTTATTTATTATCAAATAAAAAATGTATTTTATATTTAAATGATAATTTTCTCATAAAATTTTCGATCTAAATTAGTCAAATATTATGAAAAACAATAAAATTCTTGCATTCAATTATTGGATCTAAATAATCATAATGAATCATCATTGATACAAATAAGTAATTACCTTGAAAATATTTATTCATTTTTTCAGTATATATTTTATAAAATAGTTATTTTAAAATACAAACTCATTTATTAATCTTTTTATTTGTATTTTTTACAAAAATGAATTATAATATAAAATGTGTACTATTATTTTTAATTAAGACTTTATCGATGGTTAATAAATATGATAAATGAGTTCCAATAAATGACTTAATTGTTTTGACTATCATGACCTAAGTGAATCATCAATGTGATTAATAAACCATTCAAATATTATTAATTTTTCTAAAATTTGTATAAAATTCATTATACTAGTATAATAATTAGGTATATCATACAAATAAAAATTTTGGAGTCAAAAAAAATACTAAACATATTATATTGAACAAAAATGAAAAACAATAAATATGTAACATAGATAAAATTATAAATAATAAATCACTTGTATAAATTTAATACATAAATTAGAATAATAATTCTATCACTATATAATTCAATGTTGTGAAGGATGGGGTTGTCATATCAGATACTGTTGATGATAATGTTGTGGGTAGAAGAGGGGGTTATAAGATAGAGAGATGGATAAAGGAATGTTGTGGGATATGGGGATTATTAGATGAGTAAACTAGATATAATTTTAATAATCAGAGGTTTTATGATATATTTCTCTCAAAATAAATCTAATTTATTTGATAGTTTGCTTTACACGCAACAGTGGGATTAAACTAACTGTGAAAAACTATCAAAATATTATTTTTTATCCATTGAAATGGAAGGTATGAATATGATTAACCACATTATAAAAAATATGCATAAATATTTTTATATAATTTAAATATATTTATTATATCTTTTTAAATAAGTGCTTAATTTTAAATAAATTCAATTTATGCTTCATTAATATGTTTTCTTTGAAAATGATTTTTATTGTATTTTGTGTGCGGATATTATAATTAATTTTGCACACTTATAAAATTTAATTTTATGAAAATAATCTCATTTTTTAAATCATCATTCCAATATTATATAAGGGGGAAATTTTTTGATTCTTCTAAAAATATAGATTTCTTGGTGAATAGTAAAAAATACCGATTTCTGTAAAAATGCCATTTCATTTCACTAAAAAGTAACATTATGATTTTAATTTAATCATTAATTAAGTAAAGTTTAATTTATTTATAAATAATATAATTAATTACATAGGAATCATATTTATACTTTCTTTTAGTATAAGTTTATTTTTGGATTAAAAATATATTATTTTTAAAAATATTTTTTCATTACGTTTTTCACTTTTATATTAAAAGTAATTTATTTCACTTATAGGAATTAAATTTAATTAAATTTTTTTAATTTTGTAATTAAAAAATTAAACTTTATCTTTGGATTATTTTTTGAGATTTTTTTGAATAAGTTAAATTTTAAATGAATATTAAAAAATACAGTTCTTATGGAATACAATATCTTTTATGATATCACCAATAAAAAAATATGATATAAAAAATTATTAAACTTATGTAACTAATATTTTATTGTAATATAATAAAAATATCATACAAATATAATTCAAAACATGTAAATTATAATTATTTTGATGATTAATATACAAAAACAAGTGCTTGCGCAGCACTGGAAAAGTCAAATTTTGTGTTCCAAAGATAATAATTGATAAGTAATAAGTATTTTTCTAAATTAGTTAATATATATTATTTATTATTGATTATTATTATTGATATATATATATATATGAATTTTTTAGTTACTAAAAATGTTACTCATCCAAATGCTTGTGTAATGCTTGCGCAAGGCTAGAAAAGTAAAAATAACATATTAAATAAGTTTTCAGGATATAGATGTGAGTAAATATACATATTGAGTGAATATAAATGGTTATATTTGAATTAACCAATTTATTTTAATAATGTTAATTTATTTTTAATTTTTAATGATTAAAATAATTACCTTAATTTCTTATGTAACTCTAGCACAGTGTTAGTGCAACCAGTGGAAAAATCAAAGTAAATAATTTCAAAAACAAAAAGACTATTGTGGTAAATTATAGTCCCATGAGAGTTTTCCGGTCAAAAATAATTTATTATTGATGTTTAAAAGTATTATATTCTAATTTCATATTCATATTGATGTCTTTAATGTCAAGTTAAATGAATAGTGTAAAAAATGACATTAATGATATTTTATTAAATAATAATATATGACTAAATTATTTAAAAATAATAAAAAATATTAAAAGGTAAAATTAGGATTATAAGTGGTCGAAATTTTAAATAACATATCATTTATCAGAAAAATTGTAGCTGATAAATAAAATTTTAACCCTTTAAGATTGAAAAAGTTGTTATTATGGTTATAGTACAAATTGATTAACAAAGGGGTAAAACCAAAATATGAATTTTAAAATACCACTTAAACCTATTAAAATATTATTGGTTGAAGTTATTTCAACCATAAACTATATTATATTCTAAACACTAGACACTTGGTCCCACTTTCACATGAAACTGAATTTATTATATTTAAAAATTTCTGTTAATTCCATTGATGTCCTTTCATTCACTATAAAAAGGAACCACCTATCCTCTCTTCTATACACCACCTAGAGCCCCTTATCACTACCAAAACCTTACAAAAACTCTTCTAAACATCAATATACAAGCTTTTTAGGTGGTTTTATTCCCAAAACCCAAATCTATTTACCTTAAAAGGATATCCAAAAGATCTCTTTCAAAGTAGAGGTAATCATATTCACCGAGAACTTTCATTTTTCTTATTATTTTACCACCTTAAATTATTTAGAAACTATTTAAATATAATAACAAAATTATAAACCATATACTTATATGTTATTATATTTATGTAATAATTTTTTTAATATCATTCTTCGTCAAATGGGAAACAAAACCATTGCTCTTGTGTACAGCTGACTACCTCCTCGTGAACCAGCCTAATTTTTTTCCATTACCACCTCACATGTATTTTTATAATGATTTAACTAATGAATATATATGATAATAATGAAATAATTATTATTATATAATTTTAAAAAATCAAATAATTCCTTACCCTCCCACCCTTTAAAAAATTATAAAGCTGCTCTTTCATAAATATGACATACCGTCTCCACAAAGCGATGGGATTCATTTTTCATATTACTTTCTCATTGATATTTTAAATATGTATATATTTAATATTTATGTTTTTTATATCGTGAATAAAATTATATATATGATATAACCATGTTTAATATACAAGCTCCATAACTTCTAAATCAAAACATTCATGAAAAACAAATCAGTTAACACCTGAAACAATGATAATAATAGAACATTGTTAACAAACGGGTGATAAGATGTTATAAATGGATCATATATGATATCATATATATGTATATGGCTCTTTTATATAATTATATTAAATATAAATTTATTATATATGAGTTTAAAATGACTTATCATGCACGTCAAACTTGAGGTAAGGGATTTGGTCTCAATTTAAACCCCATTGAGACATATTTGGTATTATACACCTATTTTTTATTATGTGGTGTATATAATAAAACATTTATGTATTTAACATGAATATATATTTAGTTATGATTATTAATTTTTCAATTCAGTTTTACTCATTCAAGGGGTTACAGTTTTAAATTTATTAAAGAGGTAATAATTTATTGTACAATATCATTTTTTGGATTGCTCTTAATTTCATTAAAGGAATATAATATTATATCCTTCATAAAATCCATCTATTTTCTTATCCTATAGATATTTAAGTATTTTATATGTTTTATTATAACTTTTTATGTCTTTTTAACATGATTCATGAACATTAATGTTTAAAAGAAAATTTGATCTTGTTTCTATTTTGAACGGATATGTTTTTATTTTATGTCAAAATTTTGAAAAATCGTTTTAAAAAAGAATAATTTATTTATGAAAATGGTTTATTAAGAAATTTTTTTGTAATACATAACTTTTTATAATTTTTAAAATTAATATTTCTAAATTTTTTCAAAAGTTTCATTTTTGAATTTTTTTACAAAAGTAAAAAAAGAATATTTATTTTTAATATATATAGATTTAATCGATTTTCTCACCGAAATAACTATTTTATGTTAATTATATTATTATATAGGTTTTAAATGGTTTAAAAACGTTAAATGAACATATATTTTAAAATTTTCTCTTCCATTTTCTTATATTCTTTAAAATACTTGATTTTACTAAAAATCTACTTTTCTGATGAATTTATTGTCATATTTTATCTCCTTTTAATTTTGTGGTCATTAAATTTTTATTAAATATTCACATTCTTATGATTATTTTTTATTATACATCACATTTATCTTAAATATCCATATTATCTATATAATGGATAAGATTATTTCTTAAATTGTATACTATTTCTACATATGTTGTTTTACGATGAAGGTTATTTGATTAACATGGGAAATATTAATATTCCATATTATGTGCTCAATAGAGATATTTTTTGAAAATGAATATTATTTATAAATTAAATTGATCATTAAACCAATGAGTAATGTATTAGAGATGCAGTTAAGGGTGGTTCTCAACTATAGATATACCCTTAGTGCATCAATAGGTCTCATGAGATAAACCTATTGGAAAACCTTATTAATAGTGTTTTTGGTGGATACATACCCATTAATTAAACTATATTATAAATATTTATTGATGGTAAAGATAGCATGATACTTAAGATCATGATATCTAACATTAAACATTTCCTTTATTTAGAATTTAGTTATAATTATCTATGAGATTAATGTATTGATATTTTCCATTGATTCATTTTATTCTATAGTTACTGATTAAATGAAATGTCTTTTTAGTTATTTAACTTTAAATATATAATATGCCTTATCTATTAATGAAATCTTTCACTTTATATAACCATTATTGATTATTTTTTCTCACCCTTTATTTGTTTTCTTTTACCTAGGATATGAAGAAGGACACTATAAAAAATATCAAATTTGTGAGAATGTTTCTTATGATATATTTTTTATATATTTACATTGTAATATGGGAATTATGTATATATATGATTATTCAAGAATAGTAAATCGATATATCCTTGGTGATGTTATCCCATGTATCTTATATCAATTTAATAAAGTAGACACCAAGTCTCGGTTATAGGAGTTGGGGTTATTGCAGTTGGTATCATAGAACGTTATGTATAAAGCATGGGAACTAGATTTAAAATGAATGTATCTAACATGATAATTATGATAATACCTTTTGGAATTTGATAACTTTTACCATTAGAGGGTTTTTTATTTTATGGCTCAATATTCATGATTATTATGAGCTAACTCAGTTTGTGCCATTATTTATTGATGGCGCCTAAAGGAAGAATGAGAATACACACCCATAGTCAATATGGGGAGTTAATTACTGAGAAATACAATTTAGCTTGTGTTGTAACTGAGTATATCATACCCATATTAGGGAATATAACTCAAATTATGATGAATAACCTTGCCTGTATAAAGAAACTTATTGTTCCACAACATGATTCACCTGTGTTGGGCCACTTTATGTGACACAATCCTCCATTTTTTAAATGAACTACTAATACATTGGTAGTTGAAAAATGGATTAATCCCCTTGGAAATATATTATTATATTTGGGAATTTCCATAGGATATTATGAATCAACCTATGATGGTCTATTGGTGAGAGGTTTAACCTGAACTCCCAATAGAAATGACATCTATTATATGGATTTTACTACCTATTATGAGGTATATTTATCTCATGTGGTTTTGGATAAACTCAAAATTTATGATATACCTATTGTAGAGAAGTTTTAAGATGTCCTCCTAGAAGAGTTTCCTAGTTTTCCCCCAAACATGAAGTTAATTTTCTATTAGAACTCATACCTAGTGATACATATATTTCAAATACTCTATATATAATTTCCCCAATTAAGTTTCATGAATTGAAGAAGAAACTATATGAGAATCTCAAAAAGGGATTCATTCAGTCTACTTATTCACCATGAGATGTGCCTTCACTTTTTATTAAAAATAAATATGAGTCAATTCATATTTTCATTGATTATAGGTACATTAAGACAATCCATATTAATAAAAATTATCCTCTTCCATTATTTGATGATATGTTTGATCAATTATTAGGTGCTCAATGTTTCTCAAATATTGGTCATTGATATAAATATCATTAGCTAAGGGTAAAAAAGAAAGATATACCCAAAATAGCATTATATGCGAGGTATGGTCATTATTAATTTATAGTAATTCCATTTGTACTTACCAATACTCCTTATATATTAGTAGATTTATGTAATATAATTATTAGTATTACTTTTATCAGTTTTTAGTAGTCTTTATAGATGATATTATTATATATTTTAATATAAATTTAAAGCATAAAGAATATTTGAGCATTTTGTTGATGACTCTAAAGAAGTATAATCTATATTCCAAATTTAATAAGTGTGAATTTTGGATATAAAATTTATCATTATTGAGTCATATAATTTCAACATATGTTATATCATTAGACCATTAAAATATGGAAGTTATTGAAAAATGGCCTAATCTTGCCATAATAACTGAGATTTGTAGCTTTCTTGGGTTGGTTATATACTATTGATGCTTCATGAGAGATTTATCCTGACTATCTAATCTAATAACCAAGTTTAATAGGTAGAGTTTTATGTTATTATGGATAGATTAATGTGAAAAGAATTTCAAATAACTGAATAGAAGTTTAGTCAGGGTACCTATGCTTACACTACCCTATAATGGAGAAGGTTTTGTGGTATATATTTATATATAAAATAATGGATTAGGATACATATTCATAAATAATGATATGGTGATAGCTTATTCCAATCACCATTTTAAAATTCATGAGAAAAAACTTCCTTACTCGTGATTTGGAACTGGCCTCAATATTTTTTGCACTGAAGATATGGAGGCATTATTTGTATTGTAAAATGGGAGATATATATACTGATCATTAAATCTTGAAGTACATATTTACATAGAAATAATTGAATATGTTCTAGTCAATATGGTTTGAGTTGATCAAATATTATGACTATTCAATATATTACCACCCTAAGAAGGTGAATAAGGTGGTTGAGGCTCTAATTCGTAATGACCATGCTAGTTTTTCTATGATAAGGATTGAAATAGATCTAATATTTATGGATTTTGGGAAGTTTAATATTTAAATATTGATAAAAGGGGATAAAAATTATATTTTTCTGATGAATGTTAAACAATATATCCATGAGAGGATTAATAAGGTGTGAAATGAAGATATAGAGTTACAAAATAAGGTGAGGAAGGTTCATAAGTTCAAACATGATCTTGTTGTAATGATAAGATTCATAAACTGAGTATGTGTCCCATCAATACCATACTTGAAGAATGAGTTGATGGATGAAGATTATAAATCATCATTCTACACTCATACAAGAAGTATGAATATGTATGGAGTTTCAAAAGAGTATTTATGGTGATATAACATGAAAAATGATAATTTATAGTACGTATATAGATTCCTGGTGGGTTAGAAAGTTACAGTTATGATATAGAATTATAAGGTTATGTTATAAACATTACCCACGATATGGAATATGGAGTCTAACCCTCACGCCGAAGATCGATCAGAACCTTATGCTGAAGCTTGATTGGTCATGGTTTCTCGCTTCACGCTGTCCGTTTTTCATGGCTGACCATATCTGTTGTTATTTAAATTATAGGTAAATATTCATCCCTCCATCAAATGTGGTAAAGATTGTTAGTGATCCTTAGGCTCCTGATGTGGGTGATGTTCGAAACCCTAAGCTGAATCTCAATCGGTCAAGGTTTCTTGCTTCACACTGTTCATTTTTCTCTAATCTTCCTCATAGCTCAGAGTCCTTACATAAGCAGGTCACTAAGAATGTATCTATTGCATTTGTGGAGGATAACCCTCAAATTCTTGAGGATCAGCTTGAGGAGTTTCGTTTTTCCCTTCTTGGTCAAGTTTCAGGCTCTCGGAGGGACTCACCTTTGAATATTGATGAAATGAAGGACCGACTGCTTAAGGGCTGGGGATTCAATGACTGGTTTCTAATCTCAATTAGGAAAGGTATGTATCATATTGTACATCCATCGAAGGATATTTAGAAATTATCTAGGCGATTTGGCCGACTTTCTTTGAAGTCTGGGTTTATCATTCTATAGCAATGGGATCCTCTTTCAAATCCCTTTTATATTAGGATATCCTCCATTCAATCATGGATTAGAATAAATGGTCTTAATTGGTTAATTTGGCATCCAAAAATTATTTGGGAAATTGTGTCTACCATAGGGGCCCCAATCAAGGTAGATAAAGAAACAGAGTTATCTCAGTATGGTCATCATTCTAGTGTGTTGGTAGAGGCCGATCTACCTAATTATTTTATTGACACTACTTTTATTGTTGCTGGTTACATTAATCTAGAATTATTTATTCAATATGAATGGATTCCCAGCTATTGTAATTTTTTTTTTCATTGGTCACTCATTTGAACAATGTATAAGGAATCTCCAATGCTCTAAGTCTAAATCCTTAGGACATTCCTCTGATCAATGAAAGAGAACTCGGCCTGTCAATGGTCCTGTTGGGATCAAAATGGTCTTTAGAAAAAAGGATGGCAATGTTATTGAAACCTCTTTTACTAAAGTTGATAAGAAGGGCATGTCAGATGCCCCTATTGGTGGAGTTCTTGTGCAATACTCTTCTCGGCCCAAGGCTTTTGTTGTTGACAATATTGGGGGAAGTTATTTGGTCTATAAGGATATTGTTAGAGTATCTAATGGATCAGGTAGTTTGAAATGAGAATGGACTTACTTGGTTAATTTTGAATTTGATCGTGAGGATTCCATTCAAAATGTTTTTTAATTGGAAGTGGTCCATTTGGAAATGGATTCTTCTCATGGTAAGGGAATGAGGAAATTATTTGATGCTGAAGGTTTTTCAGATGGTACTTCCTTGGAAATCATGGGCTCTTTCTGATCTGTCTCATGTTGAAGCGGTGCCAATAGACAGGTTGGATGATGGTATGCTTCAAATGGTTGTTGATCCCTTAGGTCAAGTGAAACCTACCATTGTGGTAGGGATTCCAGATGGGTTCAGTGATGCCTCTCGGTCAAGAAAATATGATGTCCAGGATGACTTTGTTGAGATTTTTAATGAATGTCCTAGGGATGCTTCTGTTCAAGGGATGTCCCCCACCTTGGATAAATTTTTGGGGCCTAGCAAAGCTATCATGGATTTTTCTCTCCATGCTAGACTCGTTTAATTCTCCTGATTTTGACATGATTAATTTTTAGGGTCTTGAGAATACATTTTTTTAACCGAAGGATATCTTCTCTGATATCTCGGGCTCGAGAAGTGTCTTAAATGGGGATGTCTCTAGAGAAGTTTGTTATTGTTGATGTCCCAGAGGATCCTGCTCAGTATTCAAAGGGGATGGTCATGGAAAACGTGGTTTTTAATGGTCCTTTGTAGGATCAAATTTAGGAGGGGGTTGTGGTGCCTTGTAGAGAATACTCAAAGGATGCTCTGGTGGAGGTTCTTGTCGAGAATAGCAGTGAGGTTTCAGCTGCTCATGATGAGGTTATTAATCCTTGGGTGGATCCTTTCAGGTTTTTCTAGAGGATTCCATTATCCAGCATTGTAGTTTTGTTTAGGATGCTCTATAAGATGTTGTTCATCCTTGCAGTGATCAAGAGATGATTTATACTCAGGCTTTTAGTCAGCCTTGTAGTGCGGATGTGCAGGTTTCTCAAGGGGATGATACAATTCAGGATGATGTAGTGTCAATGTCATGGAGGTTAGGGTGTCACCTATCCTCTCGCGAAGGATCTCTAGGGTGAGGGCGGTACAAAATAAGGTAAATGTATCTCTTATTTTGGAGTGTTTTTTGAACATTATGAAAATTTTCCCCTCTTCTATCTTGTTTCTCTTACTTTTTTTAATAAATTTCGGAGCGATGGATTTAACAATCCATGTCTAAGATATATTGATATAACCATTACCCTTACAAGAATGTAAATAGGAATAAATTACCATGGATTTAATTTTTGGACTCCCCAAAACATATAAAGGAAACAAAGCTATTTGTTTTGCAGTCAATCACATTATGAAATTAGTGACTTTATCTCTATTAGAGAATATCTATCTCTTAATAATATTAGTTATTTATACATTAAGGAAGTTGTTAGATTTCTTAATGTATCACACTGAATCATATCTAATTCGGATCTAATGCTTACCTTGATGTTCTAGATAATCTTTCAGCAGGATATGGATGGAATGTTTCATTTTAGTACAACTTATCATTCTAAAAAAGATATTCAGTATAATATGACCCTTCAAAATATATAATACATGTTATTATCTTACTATATAGATTTTAAATGTGGTTGGGATCAACACCTTACTTTGGTCAAAAAAATTACAATAATAGCTTCCACTTGAACATTCAGATGGATCCTTATAAATCCCTATATGGAAGGAAGTGCATAACTCCAATATATTAAGAAAAAGTTGGAGAAATAAATATATTGGTACCTAATCTAGCTAAGTAAATGGAATAGAAGTTTAAATCCATTCAACAACACATATGGGCAGCTTATAGTCAGCAATAAGTTTTTTTTTAAAAATCATCAGTGAGGTCTAGAGTTCAAAGTTGGTGAAAAGGTATTCCTTTGAATATAACCTTGAAAGAATGTTTTTATATTTTGAAATTACAGAAATAGTGTCCTTAGATATATTAATTCCTTTTAAATTTTTTATTGTTTTGGGATGGTAGTTTTTTTCTTGACACTTCCAATAAATATCTCTCAAGTTCACATTGTGTTCCATGCATATCACCTAATAAAGTACATACTTGATCATTCATATGTACTAAACTCAGAGGCTTATCATTGGAGAAATATTTATCTTATGAGGGAAAATCAGTAGAGATTCTGTATCATGGATAGAAAATTCTAAGAATTATGACTACTCACCTAGTCAATGTTTTTTGGGTGAAATCATAAAATTGAGGAAGCTACATGGGAACTTGAGGGTGTTATGAGGTATAATTATTCTTAGTTATTTGCATCGACATGAAGGAATTTTAATGGAGAAATTTTTATAAGGGTGGTTATAATTTAACACCTGAATAATTTATCATATTTTTCTATTTAAATAAATCTATTTTATTAGATAGTTGTTTTCACATGCAACACTGAGTTTAAATGAACTGTGAAAAGCTATTGAAATTTTGTCATTTTGACATTGGAATGGTTAATATGAATAATATTAAAAATATTATGAAAAATATGTATAAATACTTTATTAAGTTTAAATTTATTTATTTACTCTTATGAGAGTGATACTTAATTTTGTGTAAATCCATTTTATGCTTAAATAATATGTTTTCTTCAAAAATGATTTTTATTGAATTTTGTATATTGATACTATAATTAATTTGTTTTAATTTTATAAATTTAATATTATACAAATTATATTATTTTTTAAATTACCATTTCAATATTATCTTATGGTGAAATTTTTTGATTTTTCTAAAAAGATTTATTTTTAGTGAATATTGAAAAATACTAATTTTTATAAAACTATAATTTCATTTCATTGAAATGTTCCATTATTATTTTAATTTTATATTAAATTAAGATAATTTAACTTTTATTTCTAAATAATATAATTAATTATAGAGGAATTTTCATTTTACTTTATTTTGGTATAAGTTTATTTCTTGGCTTAAAACCAATTTTTTTTTAAAAAAAATTGTTTTCATTGCATTTTACAAGTTTATATTGAAACAAATTTATGCCACTTAAAGAAATTTATTTTTTAAAAATGGATTTTTTTATTCATCAACTTAAATTTATCCTAGGATGAATTTTTCATACTTTTCTAAAGAAATTAACTTTTTAGTGAAGAGTAAAAATAGTTTTTATCAAATACGATATCTTTTATGATATTTAAAAAACATAAAAATGATATATAAATTTATTAAAATAATTTAAAAAATTAATTATTATAATATACTCTAAATACCAAAAATTTAATTTAAAACATTTAAATTAAAATTTAGTTCTTAAAAATATAAAAAACATTTTCAGTGTCAATGTAGTTCTTGTGCAACACTGGAAAGGTCAAATTTAGTGTTCTAAAGATAATAATTGGGAAGTAAGAAGTATTTTATAAAATTATATAATATATATAAATTATTATTGATTATTTTTATGGATATAGGAATTTTATAAAAACGTACTTATCAAAATGCATGTGCAATGCTTATGAAATGCTAGAAAAGTCAAAATAACATAATAAATATGTTTTCGTGACATATATGTTATTAAATATAAATATTTATTTAATATAAAAGTTTATATTGAACTTAATTTATTTATTTTATTATTTTTTTAGTGATAAAATTTTTATCTTAAATACTTACGCAACGCTGACACATTTCATGTGCAGGTAGAGAAAAAATCAAATTAAATAATTTTAAAAACTTTAAAACTAGTTTTTTGTGATTAATTATGGTTACAAAAGACATTCATAATTAATAATAATGTATTATTTTATAGTTAAAAAGTATTATTTTATAATTCTATGTTTTTTATGATTTCATTAAAGTCAAATTACACAAATAGTGTCAAAATTTCCATTATTTAAATTTTATGGAAAATAATATTTTACTAATTTTTTTAAAAATATTAATAAACATGAAAGAGGAGAATTGAGATCATGAATGGTCTAAAATTTTATCCCTTTATAATTTATTTGAGAATTATTACCTTATAAGTAATATTATAACCCTTTAACATTGAAAAAGTTCTTACTGTAGTTAAGGTTAAAATTGTTTAATGATTGGGTTAAACCAAAAGATAAGTTTTTAAATACCATATAAACATATAAAAATTTTAATATTTTAAGTTATTTAAACCATATCCAATATTATATTATAAATATTTTTTTCTTGTTTCCACTTTCACAAGAAAATGAATTTGTTATATTTAAATCATTTTATTAATTCCATGTGTGTCCTTTCATTAACTATAAATAGGAACAACCAATCCTCTCTTCTATACACCACCAAGATCCACTTGTCTTGAAAAAATCCTAAAACACTCTTATAAAAATCATTTTATAAGTTTTTTAGGTTATTTTATTCCAAAAATACCAAACTCGGGCACCTTTATTAGATATATAAAAGAGTTGTTTCTAGGGAGAGGTAATCATCTTCACCGAGCACTTTCATTTTTATTCATCTTTTACCACCTTCAATTATGTCCTAAACATTACAATATAATAACACCAATATATCCCATATAATAATATGTTATTATGTTTATGGAATAATATTTATCCATCTCCTTATTCATTAAATGGGAAATAAAACCTTCGCTCATGTATATAGTGGACTATTACCTTGTGAACTGGTGTGATTTTTTTTTCATTACCGCCTCACATGGATTTTCATAATGATGGAAATAATTATTATATATAATAATTATAGAATAATTATAATTATTTAATTATAATATATCTTATAATTCTTTAACCTTTCACCTATTAAAAAATTATGATGTCACTCGTGCATATGTACAGTCTGTCATCTCAAAGAAACAATGTGGTACATTTTTCATGTATGTTTCTCATAGATGATTTTAAATATGTATATAATGAATAAGTATGATTTTTATATCATTATTGAAATTTTTTATACTAAATAACAATGATAAATATACAGGGACCGTAACATCCTGATCAAAACATACATGAAAAACAAAGCTGTTAACACCTGAAACAATGATAATAATAAAATATTATTAACAAAATATTGATAAGATGTTATAAATGAATCATATATGATATTATTTATATATGTGTGTGTGTGTTTTTAATTAAATAAAAATAAATACAAATTTATTATGAATGATTTTAAAATCACTTACGAGGCAAGTCAAACATGAGGTAAGGGACTTCATCTCAATTTATAGTCCATTAAGTCATATTTTGTATTATACAGCTATTTATTTTTATATGGTGTATATACTACCCCATTTATGTATTTAAAATGAATATATATTAATTTATTATGTTTAAATTTTTAATTCAACTTTTCTCTTTCAAGGGATTAAATTTTAAAAGTAACCAAAAACATAAGAATTTTTATTTACAATCTCTTTATTTTCGGTATTGATCTTATTTTCATTGATGTAATTTAATAATATATCAATATAAACTATATATATTTTCTTATAATATATATATTTAAGTATTTTACATGTTTTATTCAAATTTTTCCTCTCTTTTTAACTTGAATCAAGAAAATTAATGTTTAAAATAAAAGTTGATCTTGTTTTTCTTTTGATCGGATATATTTTTATTCCATGTTCGTATTTTGAAAAAAATACAAAAGTCCTATTTATTCACTCAAAATATTTATTAAGGATATTTTATGTTATTCTTGACATTTTAAAAGGTTTTAAATTAATATATTTAAATTATTCTGAAGTGTTTGTTTTCAAATTTCTTTAAAAAGGTAAAAAAGTAATGCTTCTTATTAACATATCATGCATTAATAGATTTTCCATCCACCATATCCATTTTATTATATTTACATTATTATATATGTTTTCAATGGTTTTGAAAAGAAAATTCTTAAATTAAAATTTATTTGAAATGTTTCACATCGATTTTCTACTAATCATCAAAAGACGTTATTTTATTAAAAAACATACTTTTCTGATTAATTGATGGTCATATTTTACCTCTTTTTAATTTTTTGTTTGTTAAAATTCTCTTAAAACATTCAATTTCTTATGATAAATTATCATTGGACATTTCATTTATCTTAAATTTTCATATTCTTTGTATCATGTATATGGTTATTGCCTAAACATTATACAGTTGTTGCATATGGTTTTTACTAAAAAATTTATTTAATTGAATAGGGAAATCTTAATATTACATATTATTAAATCAATATAGATATTTTTTGAGAATTCATATTGTTTTTGAATTAAATTAATGATTTAATATATGAGGAATTCATTGGATATGTAATGATATGTGGGGTTTGTTTATAGATATCCCCTCGATGCATCGAAATTTCTCATGAGAAAAACCAGTTGGTCAAAATTATTAAATGGGTTTTTGGTGTATACTTATAGATAAATTAAACTCTCTTGGAATAAGTCCTTGATGGTAAAGATATCATGTTTTAAGATATGATTAAGTCCAATATTAAGTGTTTCCTTCATTGATAATTTAGTTATCATTATCCATTATATTACTACAATGATATTATCCGTTGATTTATTTCATGCTCAAGTTATTAATTAATTTTTTTTCAGTTATTTACTTTATCAAGTTAATTATAAATTATTTATTCATGATAGATTCCAATGTATGTAACCCTTATTGATCATTTTATCTTACACTTTATCTTTTTTGTTTTCCATAGGATATGAAGATGGATATTAAGAATAATATCAAGAATACGAGAATGTTTGTTATACTATGTTAATTTTTTATATATTTCTAGTATAATATAGTAATTATGTATGTATTTGGTTCTTTAAGACTACTAAACTAATAGATCCTTGGTGATGTGATCTCTTGTATATTTTGAAAGTGTGATAAACTAAACACCGACTCTGGGTTACTTGGGTTGGGGTTTTTCATAAATTTCAAAGGAATGCATATTATGCCTAGGTATAACATTAAAGTAGTAGGATAAGAAGATATTGGAGGCCATGGGCTTGGGAAACCAAAGTTTGATATGTTTTATATAAAAAATAAGGTGTTGGGCGAAGGAAATTGAGATTTTTCTAGAAAACCTGTTGTAGTTTATTTAAAACCATGGTTAAAGGAATGTAGAAAAAATAAATTTCGATATTATAGTAATTTATACAATTGTGGTAGTAAGAAAAAAATATACATGGTCACTTACAAATTTGGACATTATTTTGTAAAAAAGAATAATCATATGGCCATTATTTTGGTAAAATCATGGTTATGTGCCTATCTATATCCATAGTTATAAAAATCCATGGTTATATACCCTATATATGGTCACATTTGTAAATATTAGATATATTAAACAACATTAATTTTTTATAAAATTATCATAATATAATAATGGATAAATTAAAAAATAATAATAGTGATATCAAAATATATTTCACTCAACCATACATGTGCCCCTATATGAAGATTTTTATCGAAATAAATTCATAACTTTAGCATGATTGGATGAACTTGGATAGAGGAATATATTGAGACTAGAACTTTAATAATAATTTAAATAGAATGTTAAGGATCTTCAAAAACATATTAAGGAATCTTCTATAGAAGATCTACGCTGATAATCATGTATGCAACATGTAGTTCAATTTTAGGTTAAATCATTCCTTCAAATAACTCTAAGAAATGAGGTTATGAATTTTTTAAACAAGTTAATCTTAATCCTTAGGTACATTATCCCTATTAAGATTCTTGATTGTGTAGGAGGTGAATCCTATCAATAGAAACTTTCAATAAACCTTTCCCAGGTACATAATGTGTTCAATCAATATATCCTTAGGAATAAAATTCCAAACCCCTCACATTCACTAAATTTGGAGGTACTACAACTGGATAATGTCCTCTCATATAAGGAATAATCAATTAAGATCTTAAATCAAATATAACATTTGATATAAACTAGATAACTCACCTTTTCAATGTATTATGGTGAAATCATAAGTATAGAGATTCAACATGGGAACTAGACGATATAATAAAATAAAAGCACTCTCATATATTCTCATCTTGGAGATTGAATTATAATTTTAAGGGTGGAATTTATGAAGGGGAGAAGAATTTAATAACTCATACTTTTGTATATGAAAATTTCTATGTGTGACATAATAAAATTAATTGTCTTTCTTAATAAAATAGGTTACAAAGGTGTAATATAAATTAATTACAAACACTATGTAATGAAATAAATAATTATTTTATTGTATAAAATAACATTATAATACAAATATATTTTATATTGTTAATATAAGTAAAATGGGACGATAAACAAAAGTAAATAGTATAAATTGACATTTTAACCTCAATTTATCATTACCTCCCAAAAATACCATAGCTACTATAATAATTAATATAAGAAATAAAAATTATAGAAATAAAACAAACAATTATAAAAGATACAAATAAAAATTTAATAGAAAACTAAATGAATGAAAATTAAAATGGTGGGAGGTGGAGGTATGACGATGAATGTTTCAATAGAGGTGACTGGTGGTGGTAGGCTTGATCATCAATGTTAGAATATGTGATTTCAATAGGTGTTATAATAGAGATCTCACATGTTAATACATCACTCAATGCCCAAGGTGGCATATGGCTTGAGGAATGCACTGCCCAAGGCATTTTTGACCACATGGTTATTATTTTAATTTTTTTGTGGGTTCTTATATTTTGTTCTATTTGATTAGATGTGTTATACTACTATTGATTTATTATGTTTATTTCAGGGGATACGCTTAGCTTGTATTAGCTTTCTACAAACTAACCTACCTATAGCCTAACCCCATTGTACAAGTCCCACTACCATAAGTGAATTTATATATACATATATATATAATTGTATAAAAAGTTAAATTTGTAAGATTTAAGGATTACATGTTGGATGATAAGATGTGATATTACTTTTTAAATGGGTAATTTGGTTGTTAGATATATAACCATTACAAAATTAACCTCAAAATTCGAATAGTAAAGTGATAATTATGGGTAACTAATGAAATAATTGTATAAGTAAATGAATTTCATGGATATAGTAGAAATATATGAACATCATGATACCATAAATGAATATTTGACTAATTTATATAATTTTTTTAATTTATATAACTCAAAATAAATTATAATGGGACAATTCAATTTTTAATATAGTTTACCTTCATTTATGAAACCTTATAATCTTTATATTCAATTAAAATGATATATTTACCTCATTTAGAAAATCATTCTGAGAAAATGGTTTATATTTTTGAAATTATATCATTGAAATTTGGTAAGCGGTGAATTGTAAATTTTTTATTAAATAATAAGATAATATATTAAATAGTGTAATATTAAATAACTATGGTATTTTATAATATTAAAGTATGAACTATTGTTTTAGGCTTTCAAAATTTATAATCAATTTAAAAATAATACTATTATTTTTAACTCACAATTCATTTACTATTGAATAAAAAATGATCACTATTTATAGTATTGAACCAAAAACCCTATCAATTCAAATTTTTTATTCAATATCACTATCTTTTTTCCCTCATAAATAACCTAATTCATCGCCCATTTATCCTCACTTAAAAAAATTATTCATTTGACTAAAATATTAAAAAATTCATCAACTAATTAATTAATACACTTTGGGTCTCTTTTTGTCTCATTGTAATATAACATCTAAGGGAATATTCATATAGTAAATAAGGGCTCTCAAAGATGAGGTAACATAGTCATATCCTTTCTCTTGTGTTTTTATTCCTTCATATATTCATCTAAATAAATTTGGCCTTTATAATAACATTAAATAATGGTAATGAGGCTTCTATAATTCAATTTTTAATATAATATGTGGATAATTCTTTCATACTTTAAAATGTCATCCATATCATGGTAAGTTTATACCACCTACGTAAGTTATGTTGTTTCATTTCAATCAATGTATCTCATAGATTCTTATAAATATTATTTTATAGTTAAATAAAAAACAAATAATGACTTTATTTAATGAATTAAATTTTTTAATAGTAAAATTAATATCGTAAAAATTATATTAAATTAAGTCATCTTGGTAAGGGGTCTCTATCTCTCCATCTTTATCTCCCACCAACCTTATGGTTTATGTTGAATCTTTCTCATCTATTTTATTATACGTTCTTAATATATGAAATTTTAGTGTAGTTTAATTAATTTCACCTTATTTTTTATATATACTTGTCCCTATATTATCCTTATAATTATTTTATCCTAATTTTTTCCTTACAAATTACGTAAGAAAACACATATTTATTACATCCTTATTATTTTTCTTTATTCATGATCATTGTCTTATTTGTATATAATATTTCATAACTTGTAAATTTTATACTTTAGATGAATTTCTACTCTTATCCCATCTATTTTTAGAGACTTACATGATATTTCATTAACCCATTATTTGATTATGCTATCAGAAATTTTTATGTAACTCATTTCCTTTTAATGGGATATTATGTTTTCTATTAGTGTGTGATCATTTTCTATACGGTACATATATTCTTATACATGTTATGTGACATGAATCGACCCACCGAGACCCCACTAGGTTCGCTGGTAAGTCACGTGTGCCACCCCAAGCCCGCCTTCAATAAGTCATGGGCTACAGATTGGCACAAAAAGGTATAACATACAAATGAGGCCTTAGCCTGTATAAATTGGAAACATACATAACATCTCAAATATATGATATAATCGACAAACACCAACAATATTTATAAATATCTAACTATATAACAGGAGCATGCATGAGACAACTACCATCTACAATAATGTCACATGAGTTACTTCCAAAGGGGAATGCATATACGGAAAACAACATCACCGAGTGTAAAGGAAACCCGTTAAGGTACGGTACCTCCCTAGATTTTATATATATATATATATATATATATATTTTAATATAGTATTTATTTAATTTATGTTAGGTTTAAAATATTTTTCAGACTAATGGGAAAATGAGGTAAGGATCTTATTACCTTTGGCCTATTTTTGTTTGGGCTAAAGGTGATAAGTCACTTTCCACCTTTTCTCAAATGAAAAAAATTACCTATTTTAAATATACTTGTTTATAAATTTAAAATTTTATAGTTTTTTTAATTTTTTTTGTTTATAGATATATATATATATATATACACATCACAAACAATTTTAGTATAATTTAAATGATATTTAATATTTAGTATTACTACCAAAAGAGAAGCCTAGATTTCTGTCAAAAACTTTCTCTCAAGGATCCCTTTTATAAGGGGGTCTGCACAGAAAATCATTATGGATTTCCAATGTTGGATTTAGGTCCTCCATTTCCAACACAAAATTAGTAATATATTTTTAAAAAAAATTAGTAACTAATTAATAATAAATTAAAATAACTAATTAAAAATTAATAACTTATTCATTAATTAATAAGATTTAAAATTTAATATTATTAATTTATATTAAATATTAGTTACTAGGTAATATTATTTACTAATAAATATTTATAATTATTATTTTAATTATTAAAAATAATATTATAATTATTAGCTATTATTTATTTATAAATTAAACAATATTTAATAATAAAATTATATTGTATTTTTTTTGTTTATATATATACACAGATCACAAACAATTTTAGTAGAATTTAACAATTATTTAATATCCAGTATTACTACCAATAAAAAGGCCTGGATTTTTGACAGAAACTCTCTCTTAATGATCCCTTCTATAAGGAGGTTTGCCCAGAAAATCATTCTGGATTTCTAATGTTGGATCCAGGTCCTCCATTTCCTACACAAAATTAACAGTATATCTTTATTAAAAATTACTGACTAATTAATAATAAATAATAATAACTAATTAACAATTAATAATAAATTCATTAACTAATATGATTTAAAATTTAATAATATTAATTTATAGTAAATATTAGTTTCTAGTTAATATTATTTACTAATAAATATATAAAATTATTATTTTAATTGTTGAAAATAATAATATAGTTATTAGTTGTTAATTATTTAGTAATTAAACAATATTAAATTACTTATTAAAAATATTACTTACTAATTAACTAATCAATTATTAATTAATTATTAATTTATTAATAATTATTAATAATTATTGTTAACCAACCACTAATAAATATTTAATATTATTATTTAGTTACTAAATATTAATAATAATTATTCAATTATTAAATTATTAATTGTTAATTAATTATTATTATATCAGCATTAATTAATTAACTAATTGTTTCTAAAAAATATTAATTACTAAAAAATATTAATTAAATAATATGATTTAATATTTGATAATATTAATTTATAATAAATATTAATTACTAACTAATGTTAATTACTATTAAATATTTAAAATTATTATTTAGTAACTAATTATTAAAAATTGAAATATAATTATTATTTATTAATTGATTAGTAATTATACAATATGTAAATACTTACTAATAATATTATGTGAAAATTAACTAATTAGTGAATTATTAATTATTATTATTATAAAATTACTAATAAATATTAAAAAATATTATTTATTTACTAAATACTATTAATAATGATTAAATTATTAGAATAGTAATGATTAATTAATTATTATTATTTAATTAAATAAATTTTGGAAAATAATATTAATTACTAAATAATATTATTTACTATTTAACTATATTAATTGCTAATAAACATTACTTAATAATAAATATTTAAAATTATTCTTTAGTTACTAATTAATAATAATATTTATTATACATTATATAATTTTTATTATTTATTAAGTTATTATGAATATCATTTTTTATTAATTATATGTTATTTAATTTCTAGTTAATTAAAACATATTAATTATTATTAACTATTTATAAATTAATTAGTTATTTAATAATATTATAATATATAACTTAATAGTATTAATTAATATTGTTTAAAATATTTTTAATATAAATTAGATAATTATTAATATTTAGTATTAAACATTAATAGTTAGTAATTATTTATTAAAAATTAATATTTATTTTTAATTGATAAAAATGATTACTAAAAATATATTATTAATTCAATGCTAGAAAGGGATAGCATGAGTCCCACATTGGAAATTCAGAATTATTTCTAGGGCAAGCCCTCTTATAAAATAGAGGCATGGGTGAGGGTTCTGTCAAAATTCTAGAATTCTTTAATGACAGTAATGTTGGATATTAATTAGTAGATAAATTCTGCTGAAAAAAATTATTTATTTAAATTTATATATATAATTTAAAGGTTTAGGATGATGGTAATCCTGCTCATAAAATTTTCTTTAGAAAAATAAATGTACCAACGAAGGCATTATAAGGGGGATTTACAAAGATGAGTATGCACATCACCATGTGCATCTGCTTCAACCAAAGCCAAAAAAAATCACAGCCACAAAGGAACATCTTTAACCAGTCTCCATAATTACCCTTTTAGATAAGACATCGGGAATATAATTTTATTCCTGATATACATGTGTAATATCAATGAAAAGATAGTCCATAAGATGAAGAAAATCAATCGAGAATGGAATCATTCTCCAAGGGACATTCTGAAAGCGCACTTTAAAGATCATCATTGGTAGAATTGAATCTGATTCCACACATAAAAACCATTAACCATAACGGACAACATACCTGACCTCTCTAATCATAACCCATAGTTCAACTTCAATTTCATGACCATTCCCAATAAAATGGTAAAAGAAGACTTTAATGAGGCCCTGATGAGTATGGAAGACACCACCACAACTCGAGAGCCATGATGTACCTAAAGACACTTCAATAACATTAACATTCACCCATCTAGAGATTGGGGGTATCTATTTAATTGATTTTACCACCAATGGTTTTTTGACCATGCCAAAAAAACTAATGGATCTCAAAACAACTAAATTAGAGAAATCATTATTGATTAACCCAGTTTGGATTTTAGAGGTAGACATGGTCCTCCTATGACTTAAAAAAATACAACATGAAAAGAGGGGACATAGCCCCAAAAATATAACCCATTTCTTTCCCTCCAAACATAAACAATGATGGAAACTGTATATGGAAACAGGAGAGCATGAACCTGCTCACTACAACCCCCATTACAAATGGATGTCATCAGCACCTCAAAGTTCCCATAATCAAGGTTATAGCTGAAAAAACCCTCCACATACATACACAATTTGTGAGTGAAGTAAAAATAAACGATATATATATATAAACAAAAAATAAAAAAATTAAATGTACAGACAAGTATATTTTAAATAAGTAATTTTTTTCAAAAAAAAGGTGATATAGGCCTTACTAACTTTGGTGCCTTTGGCCCAGCAAAAAACAGGACAAAGGTGGCAAGGGCCCTGCTTCCTTTTCCCATTAGTTTTAAAAATATTATATACCCACCATTAATTGAATAAATATTTTTTTAAGAAAATGTATATTAAAAAATTCCACCTCTGGGATATATGAACTCTGGGATCAACCTTCAACAATAACCATCACTACAATATATCACCATATTCCACTATACATCAGCAGTACTAGATCCACTAGGTCCATGACCTCCAAGGTCACCTCCAAATTGTGAATCATCTACACAAACACAACACATGTAGGCATAAGAACTATGCCAATGTGAGTATAAACACACCAAGTAAGACACTCTCAAAACTCAAGTTAAAAATGGAACAACAAGTCAACTCAATCATGAAATGAGGGAAATAGGATAAATCCCAAAGGTGATAGAAATTCTATAAGGTCAGGTGAAACATGAATGATAGAAGAATTAAAATCTTCATAGCTCATCTCCTTGAAGGATTATACCTCAAAAGCAACAATAGATAACCAAAATATCAAAATCCACATGAATCTTGAAGTCGAAAAATGATCTATAAGTCATATCAAGTCAGTAATCAAGATTTTTTTTCTTGTTGCAATACATGAAACATTTTTAATACACATCATCTCAACTATCAATACTAAATATCCTCCAAGACACCTCTCCATAGTCTCAGTAGGGGAAAGAAAACCCTCTAAGGAATTATGATCGGTTGTGGGAGTAAGAACCCCTATAGAGTAACTGCAACTCATTAATAAGAATATACGATCAAGGGAGTATTGACTCTAATGGATAAAAGACCCACACCATATCTCACAAGGAAGTACGATCTTCTATAGGTGGAGGATCCATGACCCGCCATGTGGGGGAGTTCCAAATCTGACAGTAGTATGGGGTACCCACACCTCTTTGGGATCAAGGTAGTTATGAACCCATGCCTGAATTTCTGGATATTGAAGACATATTCCCCAAACCAATGGGAGAGTACCAGATCCATGTATGATTTAAATATCTCACATGAACCCTATCATCACTTCTTGTATATAAGATCATTAAACTACCCAAGATTTTTTTCAATGGACCCTAGTGACTAAGATGATCATACCATCATGAACTACATGAAAAATCACCTAGAATGGACTATTTACTTGTTTTATTCTAAAAAACAGGTCATAAGAAATAAAAAAATGATGATGTTCACACTTTACACATCATGTATTATTTTAGACACAATGAATAAGCCTTGGATAGTTTCTAGGAATGTACACCCATTGTTCTTCCATGTGGATTCAACCTAAATGACATGTCCCAGTAGGGTACATCGTGTGTGGGACTCATGAGACACTCAGAAATATAACTTCAGAAACCCAATTCATGTGGTTATAAACTACATAGCATGCCTTGATGTCCACATGGAGTAGGGACCTTGTGGGATGCCTTGGGCATAAAATACAGCTCATGTTGTGTCATCTAGGTTGAACATAGTGTGTACCCCATAATATATGTCATGTATATTGAACATTATCTATGCCAAAAACATTATTTAGTGGTGGCCTTTTTGAAATACGGTTGTTGATTAAACAATTCTTAAATGATTCATGATGTTTTTTTTTCAAAATCATTACAAATTCTTTTGTAAGGGATTATTTTGCGATCCTTTTTAAAAACCACCATTAATTGTTTCTCTGCACTTTTTTATCAGTTTTTTATTGATGTTTAGTGGTGGTTCTTTATTTTTTTTAATGATAATTTAATGAAAATATTTAAAGACATTATTAAAAAGTATAATTTATTAATGAGAAATATTTTTATATTTTTTAAATGAAAATTAAAAAACTAATGACACTTTTAACAATCACTACTAAATAAATAATGTAATATATATATATATATATATAATGGGTCAGGTGGCCTATCAGAACCAATTCTACTTAGATCATCACAACCCATAGCCTAGGAAAATTCCATCATATATTAGAGTCAGTTGGGACTTAAAATTAGTGCCTCTTCCACATATTTTAGAGACTTTGAGACTTACTTACTCTCATCTTCTATAACTATTAAGACATGATATTTGATATACTTATATATATATATATATATGTGCATGAAAATGAAAATATACATAAATACCTGTAAACACATTTAAAGATATATAAATATACCTAAATGTATATAAATACATATAAATACATATAAATACATGTAAAACCAAATAAATATATTTAGATATATATAAATATATATAAATATATATAAACAAACATAAAAAACCTATAAATATATATAAATATAAATAAATACGAATAGATGTTATTATGGGGTTGGATCGTGTCTATGCCAGCGGCGTCCATGGCTAGCGATGCTACTGCGGCCTCCGGATGAAGGCTGTTTCCTGAACAGTGGCAGACGGTGGAGAGAGGGACATTTAGAGACTTATTGTGGGGGTTACGACATATGTTCGGAGGATTGTGATGGAGCGTGGTAGCTATGAAGGACCTGAATGCAGCGGGTTCGATGTTATGGGTGGGCCTGATGGTGTTGTCTGGAAGGTGGTGCCCCCATCCAATGGCAGGGGATGGTGTTGTTTGGTCGATAGATGGTGCCCTCGTTGAAGGTGATGACCCCGGATTGACTGGCTTGTTGGGAAAGCCTTGTCCAATGGTGGTTGTGACTAGTAATCCCTTCAGGGGTCAGCATTCAATAGGTCTGGTCAGCTGACATCAACAGGTGTGGGAATGAGTTGATGCCTTGACCAACCGCGGGGTCTAACATTTAGCAAGTATGGTCAGACGACATCAATGGGTTCTGGCATGAGGTGATGCCCTTCCCAATCATGGGGCTGATGAGCAGGGTTGTATACAGGTTCCCCAATATATATATATATATATATATAATGCATAAATAAGTCGAGGGTATTCTTGACCTATCCCTGGGGGGCTATGGACCGGGTTTGATCCTGATGTGTGGGTGTGTGTGTGTGTGATGTAATTATACCCCAAAATACCTACCTAGCTAATATAATTATAAATACATATAAATACATATAAATACATATAAATATATGTATATATATGTAAATACATATTTACAAACATATAAATACATATAAAAATATATAAGTATGCATAAATAAATATAGATATATAAATACATATAAATACATATATATATACATATACATACATATATATATATAACTATATATATAAATATTTAAATATACATAAATACATATAAATATAGATATACACATAAATAAAAATAATGTAGATAAATATATAAATATATATATATACATACATTTAAATAAATATAAATACATGTAAATATATATATTAATATATATATTAATATATATATATATATATATATATTTACATATATATATATAAATACATATTAATGTATATAAATATACATAAATATGTATAAATACAAATAAATATATAAATACATATATATATATACATTAATATGTAAATAAAAATAAAGACTTATAAATATATAAAAATACATATAAATACATATAAATACATATAATTACATATAATTACATATATATATATATATAAATGAATATCATTACATATAAATACATATAGATACACATAAATATATATAAATATATATAAATATATATTTAACTATATATATATATATAAATACATATAAATACACACATATATATATATATAAGGTATATGGGATTACAAACTATAAAGAACACATACTCATAATCACCTCAGTAGGTCAAGTCTTATCCCAAGCCATAATTAATGGAAAACACCAACTAGACCTATTTTATTAGATGACTTGAAGGCCTAGCTGATTGTGGCCCAAATTACATTTGGTGGAGATAACCTAAAGGCCCGAAAGAGCATCCATCATCACACTAAGTCACCAGTCTCCTACGACATTTCCCTTTTCAATAATAACAGAACAGTATCACCCATCTAAAATTTCCATCTCTCCCTTCCTCGAAGGTAGGGCACCCCCATCCAACATTAGAAATATGTGTGGGAGGAGGGCCAATTTATTGGTTCCAACACACTCATATCTATTTCATGTCACCCATACAGTGATGTCAGCATAGCACCCCAATGCACCACCTATTAAATAATATTGCATCATTTGACTAGTTCCATTGTGTTGATCATCACATATAGGGTGACCCCTCCATCCCACATTAAAAATCAAGTTGGGTAGAAGTCTGGTTGATAGGAACTAACACACACATTTCTCTTTTAGGCTTCCCACCCAGTGATGCCTACATGTTTCCATGTTGCACTATTTTTCTGTCATACTATGTTGTCTTCCTAGACAAGAAATTTTTTATTCTACCTATTTATATGTATTCCCATAGTGTTGGAACCTATTTTTTATAAACAACTTGATAAAACCCCTCAAAGGGGGCATCCAGGATTTGAACCCTGATTTGATGCAGAATTACAGGGTGACTTTTCCACTCATGTAAGCCACCAAATATATATATATATATATAAATTAATATATATATATATATAAATTAATATATATATATATATATATTCATAATATATATATATATTAATACATATAAATTAATATAAAATACATCACGATGATCCTAGAATCCTGGCCTTAAAATCCACTATCTTGGTCCTCATCGTATGACCTTAAACAGTGCATTGTTGATCACTGTTTCACAACCTTAAAATGGGCCTTGATGTGCCTTTTTTTCACAATGATTATTTGTGAATCCATCTCCAATTTCCTATATAAGGACTTTTATCTCTATTTTCTAGACTAAGTATAAAGTTTGGGGGAGAAAGTATTAGCAACATATTAGTCGAAGGAATATGTGCCTATGCCTCCCAATATTTCCCCATCGCTACCATGTTAACTCTATTCATTTAATTGGTTTAAATAAATTGGCCAAAAGACCTTACTGACACTCTTTATCCCTAATAAATACACTATTGATTCGCCCCTAAATTCACCAAGATTGTTCTAGATGAAGTGCATTAAAATGAACTATGACAATCCTTATTGTGCGGCCATAATATAACAAATTAATAAAGGAAATATGGAGATCCCCTATAGCCCCCCAACCCATTTTCAGGATCAAGTAAAAAGTATGAAGGAGAAATAATCAATAACATCTAAGCATAATGAATCCATGTCTTGGCCTGCCAGGCTTACCACCTTGGTACCCCATTCACTCGTGTCATTTAATTGGGATAAAGAAATTTCCTAAAATACCTTTATGGAACTCACTAGCTTGAATCAACCTTCTACTTAGCCATTTAAAAAATGAATATATTGGTCCTAGACATACCACATTAAAAGGAACCATGGTGTTATTCATCACGTGACTATAACCAAATAATAAATGGGATATAGATAACCCCAAAATAATCCATTTTTAGGACCACATACAATGTGTGAAGGAGAAACCCCTTAGAACATATGAGAATAAGGAATCTATTCCTAGGCCTTAAAATATTACTCTCTTGTCACCTTTTTCTCTTAGGTCCTTTAATTGTTAGATTCCCTAAACGACCATGGTCTCACTCTTCAACCCAAATCAACCTACTACTCAATCACATCTAAAGCCACCATGATGCTCCTTGTTGTATATCCATAGTATAAATAATTACTAATGGTTCATAGAAAACCACTAGACCACCCATTTTTAATATCAAGTATAAAGTGTGGAGGATAAATTCTTGAAAATATATGAGAAAAAGGAATCCATTCCCAAGCTTCCCAAGACTTCCACCTAAGAATTTTGTTTACTCAAGTTCTTTAATTGGATGAAAATATTGAAAAAATACCTTTCTAAATCTCTTTATCCTAAATAAACCTTCCACTGAGTTGTGTCTAATTTCACCATGATGACTGTGGAAACATGACCTTTAAAGGCACCATTATGGTCCTCATATAACATCTATAGTATAACTAATTAATAATGGAAATATGGAGAACCCATGTACCACCCATTTTTAGGACCAAGTACAAAGTGTGGAGGAGAAATCACAAAAAACATCTTATCATAAAGAATTCATGCCTAGTACTTCCAATATTTTGACATGGGTGCCCTATTAACTCTGGTCCAATAATTGATCTAAATAAATTTCCCAAAATACATTTATAACACTCTTTAGCCCAAATCAACTCACTATTGAGTCACAAATAAAGGAACTATGATATTTATGGATGTATATCCTTAAAAAGAACCATGATGTTCCTTATCATATGAATATATTATATCCAAATAATAAGGGAAAGATAGAGAACCCCTAGACCACCCATTTTTAATAAAAATTATGAAGTGAAAATGAAAAATTGTTGAAAACATGTAATAATAACGAATACATTCCAAATACTCTCATGATTACCACCTTAGTATATTATTGACTCAAATCATTTAATTGGGATAATTAAATTACCCAAAATACCTTATAGACACTCTTCATCATGAATCAACCCACTACTCGGTTGTGTCTATCTGGGCCCCCTACTAGGTATAATCCCCAACCATATCATTTCATGTCAAATAATATGAGATAAACACATGGTCCTCCTACCACTTATAATCCTTGATCATGTCCATGTTGATGATCTCATCCATGTTCCCATCAATGATCCATTAATACCATGGGCATCCTACTAGAAAAATAAGACCATGTTATCTTAAAAATATATTTTGGGATCCTCATAGTTATATTTTTACAAACTAAAAATGAATTATATCATCCCTCCTACTCATAGATCCCATCACAAGAATTAATTTGACTGTTCAACGAGCCTAAACAGACAGTTGGATCAAAATATATTATCATTTGAAGATGAAGTTTGATTTCCAACTTCTCTTAGAACATTAATAAAAAATATATTATGAATTTTTACAAAATTTGTATCCAATATGATATTATTTATTTTTTAATCTTCTATTTTACATGCCATGGAGCATAAATTTGAACCTTCAACAAAATTTGTGGTTATTTGAATCTGAAGACCATGGATAAAAGAACGCTCAATTTACATCATGTAGGAAATGTGGAAGGAGACACCTAAGAAAGTGTCTCAATGGAACAAAGAAATGCTTTATGTGTGGGAAATAAGGACATATAGTAAAGAATTGCCGACAAAAAATGAAGAGTACTATGGAAGAAAATAAAAATGATCCTAATAATCTATTTACAGTCATTTACCGTAAATGTAGAGGAAATGGGCATTACCCGAGTGAATGCCCTATTCTTTAGGATAACCTCTTGGTTAAGGAAGAACCTATGTGGAAATAAATGTATGGAGATATGTTTAAAATTATTAGTTCTTTTCATTTATGGGATTACTTTGGACCACTTTTCTCCTGTATGTGTAACCATGCAGTTTGTTATGTGAAGAATTATATTTAAGGAAGAATATTTTTTCTATTGTTGATATAGTTACAGATAACCATTTGGGTTTATATGATCCTTGAATTTGAGGTAATTAGAAGTTATTAAATTTTGAGATTAAAATGTGAGGTATGAGATAACATTTGTGGTGAAATTATGTTATGGTTATTTTAAAGAATTTTTCTAATTTTGGGAATGTTATAAAACATAGTTTTTGAAAAAGTAAAACACTCAGACCGTGTGACAACCCGTCACATTAGACAAAGATTTGGGAATCAAACCCACAAACAGAGTGCGAATGGGATTTATCACCTACCACTAGACTACATGAAGTCCCTAGATAGTGTGACTAATTCTTTTTAGTAAAATTATTTTATTGATCAATAATAAGTTTATTTTGGATCTTATGTCTTATTAAATGGATATCCTTAGTATAGGAAAATGATTTGGTGATTATGTTATAAATGTTATTTTGGAATATGTTCACTCTTTTGGGAACAATATATACCTAAGGAAAATAGATTAATACGGGATTTCATTTGAGGAGTAATGGTGAATTTTTATCTATGTTCTTATTGTGGATTTATAGCGATTTGGGTTATTTATGGAAATGATTAACCTACCATAGAGAATATGTGATTAGTTTAATTACTTTTAAGTATGTGACTTTAAGTTTAGTCGATGTTATTTGGATATACAATTTAACGAGGAAGACTACGTAATAAAGTTCTTCTAAGTTTTGGGTTTCAATATTAGTTTGGATTATATTTAAGGATTTTAAGTAAAATTGTTTATTGAATGGTATTTATTGAACTTTGGGTATTGTTGGTTAAATTTTAGAAATTAATATTAGTATTTCTTTCTCTAAAGGATTATAATTTTTGGTGATAATCTGATCTTTTACTAACCATCTTGGTTTTGGTTAATCTCTAAAGACAATGTAAATATATAGTTTATCGTTTATGGATTATGTGATTCTCTAGAAGTTGATTCTAGCACTTCAAGTGTGACCAAGTCATCTTGAATACCCATCGTTTAAAAAAAGATGAGTTTGTGGTAGAAATTTATTAAAGGATTAAACTCTACTTAAAAAGTAATTATATATCTTTATGTTCTCAGAAAATATTATAAATAAATTCCTCAACTTTATGAAATGGAACTTAAAACAAAAAACATTTCCCATTTACTTTTAATACTGGGAAACTAATGACCGTTTATCCCATTACTAGTTTGTGGTTTTCTTGTTGTTAACTTTATCTTTAACATTTTTTATATCACTCTCCATCATAACTTGACACTTTTTTATCTTCCATATCCATGTTTTTCTACATGGAATCCTAGTATGGGTTATCTCGAGTGACCTTTGTACTTCTCTATCTTTCTTTTAAAGTGATAGTTTTATTGACTCTTTTTCTGATGTGGTACTTTCAATGAAGTTCCTAAGACCAATTTTAAAATTGAGAGGAAGTAATTTCAAAGAGGGGGGAATAATGTAACACCACAATATTTCATAATAAGTTATTTTCTTTAAAGTAATTCAATAGCTTGTGCTACACGCAACACCGAGTCCGAGTGCACCACGACTTACCAACTAGCCGTTCAAAAAGCAGTTAAGAATATTATTAACTAAATTTTGAAATTTATATACTCCATATAATTTTAGAATCCATATTATGTGTTTCAAAGACATAATATAAGAACAATTTCATTTTCTCATATTAAAGAAAGTATTTTTCAAAAAATGCAATTTTACAACCTTTTAATGACAAACCCTTTTTTAAAACCAATATTTGACACTTTTATATATTTAATTTAATGAAATTAAATTTTTATTTATAATTGGGACATAAAAATTTATTTTGGATACATTTTTTATACTTTTCTGATAACTATCATATTTTGATGAATACTGAAAAATACTAAATTTTAATTAAAAACAAATTTTTTAATCAAAATAATTTATAGAGTTAAATTATGAATATGAATGGTTTGGAAGTACAATTAGATTATATTTTTATCATTTAATAAAATTTAGGCCATTTTATGTAATTTAACATTTAAATTGGACATAAAAATGTGTCAATCTTTTGATAGTTATTATTTCCTAAAAACATTTTTTTTGTTATAACAACAAGAATTAATTTTAAATTAATTTTTGCCACTTCTGTGTTTTGAATTTGGAAAAATGTATCCAATATTTGGAATCCGGAGGTCTGAATTATGTAAATAGGTAACTTTTATTTTTATACATTATGAATAATTACTTTGGTAAATATTTTATTTACCATGGTTAAAAGGTAAATCCAGGAAATAAGGGTAAAAAATAATATTATAATAAAATTAAATTACCCTAACATGTGTCCTATTTCTATTGGTGGATAAAGTTCCGACCAAGGGCATCCTTGGGTATATTTTGGGACCCCATGGAGACACATGAGAGTGATAATGACACTTTATATTAATTAATTTAAAGTAAAGACAAAATTGACAGAAACATATATCTTTTAGTAAAAAAAATTTAAATGGGGTTATATAAGTTATCTTTTAGACTATAAATACTAAATATAAAGATAAAAATATTTAATACATAATGTTATTTTATTTATAATTTTTATAAATTAAATAATTAAATTTATGGATGACACAATGATGATGCAATAATTACCTTATTAATGAAATAATCAAATAAATGGTATTATAAATATTAAAAAAAATATAATTTCAAATTTTTAATGACATAAAATAATTTTCTAGGTTAATATGACATGTTAGGATTTATTAAATGTATTTTTTTTGAATAAATCATGTTCTTATGACTTTCACAAAAAAACCAAACACTAAATAGTGTCAAAAATGACATAAATGAGTTTTTAAAAAACTTATTATATTATTAAATTATATAATATTCTAAAAAATATAAAGTTCATCCAAAGGAAATATATAAGTTTATATATATTAATAAGGAACCACTTGGGGTTATATTGTCTTGTTATAGTATGTTTATTAACCATACAATATAAAAATACAAAGAGATATGGTAAATATCAAACTATTTAACTAAAAGTTAATCTAAAAGATAAGGTTAATATGGTGACCTAAACCTGTATAAAACCTATTGGTCAATATGTTTTTGACCCTTCCCCACCTTATACTCTAAATAAATCATTTTGGATCCATTACAAACCGAAAATGAGTTTATTATAAAATAATATTTCAACCTTTTCCTAAAGTGACCCTCACCTCTCTTATAAAAGGTTACTTACCCTTCTCTTAATTTCACACCACAAAATCCATTTGAATCAGCAAAACCCTACCAAAATATCCTCCCAACTTTCCTCCCTTAATTCTAGAGGCCTTACTTTGGTCATAAATAAAACCGAAGGAGCCCTTTTGATCAAATCAAAAGGGAAAACCCGAAGAAGTGGTAAATATTTCATCACCTCTTTCAAGTTCTTTCCTTATTCCACTTACTCTTTCTTTGTTACTTATATTATAAAATAATAAATCTAGTATCTTCTATATACTGTGATGTTATTATAAAAATGGTACAACCATATTCATTATTCTATCCATCATATGAATGACAAAGTCACCATATGTGCGTACGTACGGCTTCTGTCTCCACATCGTGGGGTTGTTCGTTATTCAAACACTTCATTATTTGGATGGGTATAATAATGAGTATAACTAATGTAAATAATAAATATTATATTTTAATGATTATGTATATATTATATACCTTAAAATTACATATTATTTCACCATCAATATAATGATATTGTCGCTCGTGCATACGTATGGATTACCGTCTCCACGAACGCGATGAGATTCATTCCCCATCGTAATCATTCAAGAATAATTTTCATTTTATGATTAAAAAAATGATTATTAACTTAATATAATTATGTATATGAATAAAATAAATCCTATCAATAACAATCATGGCTTACGTAACCGAGCATATAATGGAAAACGGATGAGTTAACACCTGAAACGATGATACTACTAAAATATTATTAACAAAGCAATATCAGAGGATCATATATGAAATCATATTTATGTATATAGTGATTTTATAATTTAATAAAAATTATTTATACATTATACAGGATTTTAACATACCCTCGACCAAGGAAAATTACAAGGTAAGGGGTTTCTTATCTCACTTTTAATTCTTTGACATTTCCATTGTTCACCACTTATTTATTGCATGTGGTGTATTGGGTATTTCCATTTGATATGTATTATCGTTATTATCTTTATTTTCATGGTATTATATGATTCATTTGTTGGTTATTAACTTTTGGTCATACGACTCGATTGATTACAACATGGTAAGGGATTTTCATCTCACTTCTTGTTTCCGTGAGATTCATGCTCTATTGACACTATTTCCTTTTGTGTAGTGTATGTACTACTCATGTTTGTATTACTTATGTAATATACTTTAATTTATGGGTATTTACATATTTATTGTATGATCCTTCTTTCATGGGGTGTATGTTTTGTAAGTTACCAAATCGGTAAGGGAATTTTAATTTCGATTTCCACTCATTGGGTTTTACCAAAACTTCATTGATTATTTTACTCCAAGATTATGTATGAAATCACTATTTATTTATTTATTTAGTAATTTCCACTCCCCATTGTGTGGTTATTATTTTAATACACATAATCACTCCATTGATAAATTCTCAGGTAATCAATATGAACTTGATAAGAGTAATCTTAACTCAATCTTCATTCATTGAGTTAAACATCCAAGTTATTGGTGTTGTTGTTACAAGAATATGTATGAATGTCCTCTAATTTTTTTTCACTGAATATCCAATAATATTTAGTGTATTTATATTTTTCACACACAATTATTTCATTGATTTATCCTTAACCTAAGGATACGGTCTTTAAAAGGGATTTCATCTCAACTTGCATTCCATTGAGACTTCTTTATTGTTATGCGCTAATTCACTTTTATTTGGTGTATATACTATATTTTGACATAATATATCATGAATATTTATATTCTCATGATATTAAAAAGTTTTTATTACCTCAATTATTTGTATTCAAGCATCTCTTATTTGGTTAGGAACTCTAACTAAAATATCATTTTAAATGTTTTAAAATTTTATTCTTCTAAATCTTTCTCATTAATGTCCATGTATTAAAAATGATTTTAAGGTTTTATTTATATGGAAATTAATGTTTTAAATTTAAAATTTATTTTAAAATTTTCAAAGTGGTATGGGACACTTTGATTCAAAAATCTATTTTAAATAGATTCTTGATAATTAGTGATACTTTTAAATGTTTTCATGAAAAATAGATATTTCCCTCAAAGATTTGTACTAATCATTTTTAACTATGTAAACATCCTTTATGGGATATTATTCTTGGTCAAAGATTATTTATTTTATTACAAATATTATATAATGTATTGAATTTTTTGTGATATTTTTGACTGTGGATGTGTTATTTATATACCGTTCATGTTTTATGGATAAAGTATTGAAATTTTGTATTCTAGTTTTTATACGAATGTTTATGTTATCTTTAAACCTTTTCATATGAGAAATTAATTGGACTTAGAAAGTGAAAGTTGGTTCCTGCTATAGCTTCTCGATGCATCAGTAGGTCACATGAGACAAACTATTGTCTTGACACAAGGCCTTGAAAAAATCTTATTTGTAGTCTTGGCCCAAGTCCTTGACTATGTGGTTATGAAGTCTCGCATTATGCATTCCATCATTACAAAATTGGATATTTATATTAAATGTGATTATTCAAAAAGTAGAATATCCATGTGAATATATAAATGTTATTATTTGATTTATCTTTTTCATATTATGATGATGTTTAAGTTTAAAAGGCTTGTGTTCTAGTCTTATACATTTCCTTCAATGTTTACTCTTATTTATGATAGTTTCTGCTATATTGTTATCCTTACTAAGCATCTGATCTCACCCCTTTTTTATGTTTTATTTTTTTGAGGATGAAAAGAAGTATATTATGATTAACCTGCATGAATAGACTAAGCGATATAAGAGTATTTAAATGGGACACAATGTTGTTTTTTTTTCATTTCATGATATAATGTAAAACTTATGTATGTATCTAGTAATTCCAAGGATATTAAATTGATCGGTCTTTAGGGACATGAATCATTGTATCATGCTAATGTTATGTAATAATTCACTGATTCTGGGTAATAGGGGTCGGGGCATTACAGTTGGTATCAGAGGAAGTTTAGTACAAACCTCAGAAGCTAGATTTAGAAAAAAACTCTGATTTCAAAAAACTACCCAAAGATAGACATTGAGGATTAGTATATAATAACATCCAAAAAAATTGGTAATGTAAATAGTATGAGGATTTTCCAAACAATACATACCTGTCTGGATACGAGTAGGTAGAGGTGGCTCTGGCACAGATGTACCTAAGAGTGAAAACTCTAACAAGGAGTTTCGGGCTTGACCCAGGGTATCCTGATACACGACAAGGGGCCTTGCTGCACTCTTGGTTATGAAACTCCTGGGGGATATTCTTAGGATAATTCACATTTTCATTACAAATGTATTTGAATTTTTTTAATATAAGATGAGAATAAATAACCTTGGTTAATCCAAAGTTGTTTTAGATTGAAAATAATGTGTTATGATATTCTCTAAATGATTTTATGACTCATAGTATACTTTCTTGTGTTAGTCAATGGCTAAATTATAAGGAAGTCATAGTAACATTAAAAATGAGGTACAAGGTGGGAACGGTGGTGGGAATGAGCAACGAAATAGAATCTTTATAGGTGTAAAAGATATCGTGTTCAAGCCAAATCAGTTTTCCAAAAATATGATCAACAACATATATATTAACCAACTCCCGGACTCAACAAAGAAGAGATATGCAGTGAATGATAAGAGATCCAGTAGTGGAGAGCATGGAGAAAATAAATATCAATTTCCATCATGCAGGAAATGTGGAAGGAGACACCTAGGAAAGTGTATCAATATAACAATAAAATGCTTTATATGTGGGCAATAAGGAAATAAAGTAAATAATTTCTTATAAAAAATGAAGATTACTATGGAAGAAAATAAAAATGATCCCAAGAATCTATTTGCAGTCATTTTCCATAAATGTAGGGGACCTGGGAATTACTCAAGTGAATGATCTATTCTTTAGGATAACCTCTTGGTCAAGGAATAACCTATGTAGAAATAAATGGATGGTGAAATGTTTAAAAGTATCAGTGCTCTTTGTTAATGGGATTAATTTGGAAGAATTTTCTCTTTTATGTGTAACCCTACATATTGTTATGTGAAAATACTATTTTACAAAGAATTATCTTTTATATTGTTTATATTGTTACAAATAACCATTTGGGTTTATATGGTCCTTGAATTTGAGGAAATTACAAGTTATTAAATTTTGGGATTATAAAGTGAGGTATGAGATAGCATTTGTGGTGAAATTATGTTATGGTTATTTTGAAGAATTTTTCTCATTTTGGGAATTTTATAAAATATAGTTTTTGAAAAATGACAACACTCATATCGTGTGACAACCCATCACGTTGGAAAAAGCTGTGGGAATAGAACCCACATCCAGAGTGCGATTGGGATTTATCACCTACCACTAGAATACGTGAATTCCTTGGTTAGTGTGACTAATTATTTTTAGTTAAATTATTTTATTGATCAATAATAAGATTACTTGGGATATTTTGTCTTATCAAATGGATATCCTTATTATAGGAAAATGATTTGGAGATTAAGTGATAAATGTTATTTTGGAAGATGTTTGCTCTGTTGGGAACACTATATTCCTAAGGAAAATAGGATACTATGGGATTTCATTTGAGGAGTATGTTGTACCTCTCGTACCCCTCGTGGTTTAATTTTCATGATCACAATCGCTCTCTTATTTATCTAATCTTGTTTTAAGTGTTTTTGGATGATAGGCATGATTTCAGGTTGCCAGGGAATTGGGCCAAGAAAGCCAGAAGGCAAAAGTGGACTGATTTCAGTCCACCGGCCAACCGGTGGATGACCACCAGCCAGCCGGTGGAATCTTGACAGAAGGCATCCCCTCTGTCCAGACCACCGGCCAACCGGTGTCCCATCACCGGCCAGCCGGTGGTGCCTGGGCCGAAGGCCTCTCCATTTTCCAAATCACCAGCCAACCGGTGGCCAAGCACCGGTCAGCCGGTGGAGCCAGTCAAACTAGCCGTTGGGCTTTGACCAGCCTGCTCCCAACGGCTCCGAAGACTTTTCCAACGGCTCCGAAGACCCCGAACGGCCATATGAGGGTTCCCCCTCTATAAATAAAGGACTAGGAAGCCCTGGAACAAAGGAAAAAACAATAACGAAGCCAACGGAAGCCAACGGAAGCCAACGGACACATTTTTCATCATTTGGAAAACCTCCGGCGGATTCCTTCACGGAATCTCAATTATTCCAACCCCCTTCCACATCCAATGAGCACCATCAAAGAAGCTTGGGAGAGCTCTCCATCAACTTCATCAATCCTTTGGCGCCCAAGGCTTCTCCTCTTACGGTTTTTCATTATTTATCTTTTTGAGCATCAATTTGGGTTTGTGCCTACAAACCCCTCTTTCTCTCATCTTCCTTTTGTTTGGGTTTTCACACCACCTTCAAGGTGTGAAGAGGTTAGTCAAGCCTTCCCTTTAAAAGGCTTGAGTCATAGGTGAGCTAACCTTCACCTGTAAGAAGGCTAGTGGGTTCTTGCTCAACCATTAAAAGCAAGCTGTAATAGGTTCTAGACTACCGTAAAGTCTAGTGGGTTTCTTGCTAAAACCATTAAAAAGCAAGCGGTAGTAAATCTCTCAACGGTTGAGTTTGGAGCGGAGACGTAGGTTTTTGTTTAAGCCGAACTCCGTTATCAAGTTTTGTGTCTTGCCTCTTTTATTTTCGCTGCACTTTTAACTTTGTTTTTAAATTGTTAATTATTTTTTAAAAGGCAATTCACCCCCCCCCCCTCTTGCCATCACTCTCCGACCCAAAAATTGGTATCAAAGGGAAAATTTGAGTAATACCCTAACCGGTTTCAAATTCAAGATCCTTTGTGATGGCTTCAACTTCTTTCGCCCCCGAAGGCTATTCTTTGGGTCGTGCTCCATTCTATGATGGAACCGACTATACTTATTGGAAAACCCGCATGACCAATTTTCTTAGAAGTATAGGTTATCCTATTTATAGAATTGTCATGCATGGTTATTCTCTTTCTTCTCCCGATGAATCCAAATGGACTCAAGCCGATATTAAAAATTTCGAGCTTGATGGCAAAGCCATGAACGCTCTTCATTGCGGCCTTGATCGTAATGAATTCAATCGAGTTTCCACATGCACTTCATCTCATGAAATCTGGAAACTATTGGAGGTTACCCATGAGGGGACCAACAAAGTTAAGGATACTCGATTGGATATGTACCGTCAAGATTTTGAGTCTTTTAACATGCATCCATCTGAAAATATAACTGAAATGTTTACACGTTTTACTGATGTTTGCAATGGGAGAAAGTCCCTTGGTGATGATGTGTCTGCAGAAATGATGGTCAAGAAGATTCTTTGGATCTTACCAAGTTCATGGGCACCGAAAGTCACGGCAATTCAAGAAGAAAAAGACCTCAAGAACATGCCGGTCGAAGAGCTCATCGGATCCCTCATGACTTACGAGATCACCATGAGGTGGCAAGCTGAAAAGGAAGGCAAACCGATCAAAGTTCCAAAGAACATTGCCTTCAAAGTTCAAAAAGAAGAAAGATCCTCCTCCTCATCATCTTCCTCTTCAAGCGGCGATTCAGAAATGGAGAATCTTGCCCGCAAAATGCAAAAATTCATGAAGAAGCACAAGAAGAAGAAATCCTGCAGGCTCAACCCAAAGAAAAATCTGATCCCGAGGTAACATGTTACGGGTGTGGCAAGAAAGGCCATTACAAGCCCGATTGTCCACTCAACAAGAAAAAGGCCAAGCAAAAGGAAAAGAAGAATTCATTCAAGGCCACATGGAGTGATAGCTCCACATCCTCCTCCTCCTCCTCCTCAAGTGACAACGGTAAAAAATGCCTAATGGCATTTCATGAGGTATCCTCTTCCGACTCCTCATCCTCTAGTTCTTCAAATTCTTTCAATCATTTATCTTATGAGGATCTCCAACATGCTAGAGATCAATTGGAGGAAGGCTTTCACGAACTTTCTTCCAAATTTATTGCTTTAAAAAATAATATCAAAAAACTTTCTTCCGAAAAGGAACAACTTCTCAAAGAAAAGGAGGAGTTGTCCCTCAAGGTCCAAAACATTCCCGATGTTGATTCTATGGAATCAACAATCAAGGATTTAAGGAAATCCCTATCTAAGTTCACCGAAGGTGAACATAACCTCTCGAAGCTCCTTGGTTCCAAATGCATATCTAGAACCACCCAAGGGCTTGGCTATTCCAAGCAAGCTTCCTCTTCCCATGCTCCTACTATTTTTGTAAGGGGGAGCTCCCAATATAAATTTTGCAACTATTGTAAAAAACCCGGGCACTTAATTTATGAGTGAAATTGCAAAAATTCCCGGTATGGAAGGCCCAAAACCATTTCCTTTAATGATGAATTTCATAGGAGAAGACCCGCCACTAGACAAGTTTGGATTGAAAAATCCCTTTTAGCGAGTCTCACCGGACCAAAATTTGTCTCGGTTCTAAAATCCTCTCCCCGTTGATTTGTTGTTTTTATTTAGGGGGAGTTAGGATCGTTTAAGCCTTTTTGCTTTATATTCAAAACTTTCAATTCAAAACCTTCAATTCAAAACTTTCAATTAAAATCTCAAAAATTTCAATTGGTTTAAAAACTCTATCTTGTTTTTCAAACTTTCCCTCAATCAAGTTTTATGCCCCGTGCTATTTTGATAATCACAAAGGGGGAGAAATTATTGGTTGATTGGGGGAAAAATCTTTCTCTCATGCTTTGCTTTATCCTTTAAAGCATGCCTTTCATTTCGGTCTTTTACATTTCTTGTTTTGGTGATTGTGATCATCAAAATAGGGGGAGATTGTTGTACCTCTCGTACCCCTCGTGGTTTAATTTTCATGATCACTATCACTCTCTTATTTATCTAATCTCGTTTTAAGTGTTTTTGGATGATAGGCATGATTTCAGGTTGCCAAGGAATTGGGCCAAGAAAGCCAGAAAGAAAAAGTGGACTGATTTCAGTCCACCGGCCAACCAGTGGATGACCACCGGCCAGCCGGTGGAATCTTGACAGAAGGCATCCCCTCTGTCCAGACCACCGGCCAGCCGGTGGAACCCAGACAGAAGGGACACCTACTGTCTCACCACCGGCCAACCGGTGGCCTCCTCACCGGCCAGCCGGTGGTGCCTGGGCAGAAGGCCTCTCCATTTTCCAAAGCACCGGCCAACCAGTGGCCAAGCACCGGTCAGCCGGTGGAGCCAGTCAAACTAGCCGTTGGGCTTTGACCAGCTTGCTCCCAACGGCTCCGAAGACTTTTCCAACAGCTTCGAAGACCCCGAACGGCCATATGAGGGTTCCCCCTCTATAAATAAAGGACTAGGAAGCCCCATAACAAAGGAAAAAAACAATAACGAAGCCAACGGAAGCCAACGGAAGCCAACGAACACATTTTTCATCATTTGGAAAACCTCCTGCGGATTCCTTCAAGGAACCTCAATTGCTCCAACCCACTTCCACATCCAAGGAGCACCATCAAAGAATCTTGGGAGCGCTCTTCATCAACTTCATCAATACTTTGGCGCCCAAGGATTCTCCTCTTACGGTTTTTCATTATTTATCTTTTCAAGCATCAATTTGGGTTTGTGCCTACAAACCCCTCTTTCTTTCATCTTCCTTTTGTTTGGGTTTTCACACCACCTTCAAGGTGTGAAGAGGTTATTCAAGCCTTCCCTTTAAAAGGCTTGAGTCATAGGTGAGCTAACCTTCACCTATAAGAAGGCTAGTGGGTTCTTGCTCAACCATTTAAAGCAAGCTGTAATAGGTTCTAGACTACCTTAAAGTCTAGTGGGTTTCTTACTAAAACCATTAAAAAGCAAGCGGTAGTAAATCAGTCAACGGTTGAGTTGGGAGTGGAGACGTAGGCTTTGGTTTAAGCCTAACTTCGTTATCAAGTTTTGTGTCTTGCCTCTTTTATTTCCGCTGCACTTTTAACTTTGTTTTTAAATTGTTAATTATTTTTTAAAAGGCAATTCACCCCCCCCCCCTCTTGCCATCACTCTCCGACCCAAAAGAGTAATGGTGGATTTTTTATCTATTTTCTTATTGTGGATTTAAAGAAATTTGGGTTATTTATGGAAATAATCAACCTATCATAGAGAATATGTGATTAGGTTAATTACTTTGAAGTATTTGACTTTAAGAGTACTCAATGTTATTTGGAGATACAATTTAACGTGGAAGACTACATAATCAAATTCTTCTAATTTTTTGGTTTCAATATTAGTTTGGATTATATTGAATGATTTTATGGAAAATTGTTTATTGAATGGTATTTATTGAACTTTGGGTATTTTTTGTTTAATTTTAGAAATTAAGATTAGTATTTATATCCTTAATGGATTATCCTTTTTGGGGATAATTTGATATTGTACTAACCATTCTGGCTTTTGTTAATCTCTAAAGGAAAGTTAAATACATAGTTTATCATTTGTGGATTATTTGATTCTCTAGAATTTGATTATAGCGTTTCATGTGTGACCAAGTCATCTTTAATACTCATCATTTAAAAAAAGATGAGTTAGTGGTAGAAATTTATTAAAGGATGAAACTCTATTTAAAAATTAAGTATATATCTTTATGTTATTAGTCAATATCATAAATAAATTCCTGAACATTATGAAATGGAGTATAAAACAAAAAACTTTTTCCGTTTACTTTTTCTATTGGGAAACTAATGACTATTTATCCCATCACAAGTTTGTGGTTTTCTTTTGGTTAACTTTCTCTTGATCATGTTTTCTATCAATCTCCATCAGAACATGACACTTACTTTATCTTAAATATCTATGTTTTCCTACATGGAATCCTAGTATGGGTTATCTCGGGTGACCTTTGTACTTCTCTATCTTTCTTTTAAAGTGATAGTTTTATTGACTCTTTTTTGAATGTGGGACTTTAAATGAAGTTCCTCATCCCAATTTTAAAATTTTGAGGACACAATTTCTGAAAGAGGGGAAGAGTGTAACACCCCAAGATTTCATAATAAGTTATTTTCTATAAAAGTAATTCAATAGCTTGTGCTACATGCAACACCGAGTTTGAGCACACCACAACTTACCAAACTAGCCGTTCAAAAAGTGGTTATGAATAGTATTAACAGAATTTTGAATTTTATATAATCCATATAATTTTAGAATCCATATTATGTGTTTATTAGACATAATATAGTAAAAAATTCATTTTTTCAGATAAAAGAAGTATTTTTCAAAAAAAAATCAATTTTACCACCTTTTAATGGAAAACCCTTTTTAAAACCAATATTTGACACTTTTATATATTCAATTTTATGAAATTAAATTCTTCTTTATAATCGGGACGTACAAATTTATTTTGGATAAATTTTTGGTACTTTTCTGATAACTATCATATTTTTATGAATACTCAAAAATACTAAATTTTAATCAGGGTGGATGGTTGTGTGTTCCACAACACCATAGTTTATATAACTGAACATACATGGTTTTTGGTTCAATAATACAATACATGTGATATTTATCACCCTTTAGATACCCTATCCACTATTAGAAATGTTATACATATTGTGTGATAGAGATTCACATGTTGTGTGATACTTGATGCTATATTTAAGCCCTACCATCGCATCTCAATATACACATGAAATATGTTTTAGAGACCGGATGTTGTGTTTTTGGGTTTTCTTCACCAAATATGTTCTATAATTTGGATCATTCTATTGACCTTCCAAAATTAGTATCATATCCATTTATCTTTCCTATCATCATGACCGGATGAAACCACCTTGCCACTTGAGACTACCACCACCCCACTATCAAAGCTCTTTCTGTTTCCTATCCCCCTAAAAATACTTTACCATCCCTATTATTTATTGAACACCTCTCATACCACTCCTACCTGATGAAAGCTCTACTTCACTAACACAGAACCATATAATTATTTTTTTCCTTTCCATTTCCACACTCTGTTAAAATTGTCCTCATCCAATCATTATCTAGCTCTCTATTTCAACTATAATTGTTGAACTTAGATCTAATAAAAAGGTTGAGAGTGATATTTTGATTTTCAAATTGAGGGAGAATAAGGGGAGAGGGAAGATATTATGGGTGACCAATAATTCTTTCAGTCTCTGGTCATCAATTGTGAGGACAAACATTAATGAAGAATTTATAGAAAAAAATTCCAAAAAATTATAAGAATATTTATTTTAAATAAATAATTTACAATGATCTCAAATAAGTGAGGATTTATATCCAGAAAATAAATTGATAGATTGACCATAGTGATGTTAAAATTGAACAAAGATTTTAAGAACCAACAAAAACAAAGAATGAGGAAATGTTTTTAATGAAAAACGGTACCTTGGGGAAAAACATTGACACTTTCATTTTTTTATGATGCTACATGATTTTATTATTGTTCCCATTAGGAATTTGATACTGCTTCCTCCTCTAAGAAGAATGAATCAACTATCTCTACCCTTATCCTCCACTATAGGGTTCCATTATTAGTGAAAATGGGTAATAATAAATGGAGGGGATTAAATAAAAATTTATATAAAAAATAGACTAAACATGTATTTAATTAAAATATTTAAACCTACCTAACCAAGGGCCAAAAAACCACCTAAATATTACACCTCCCCTAGATAAAACGTCAAGTACTGAGAATAACCAGAGTGTTGGTATTCAAATATGAGACCTCTTTTAAAAGATACCAACATTTTTCCTCACCATAAAAATTTTTATTTATTTAATAAATATTAAATATCCCTTAAAACTTGTAACACCCTAATATTTCATAGAAAATTATTTTCATTAAATTAATTCAATAGCTTGCGCTACACGCAACACCGAGTATGAGAGCACCACGACTTACCAAACTAGTCGTTTAAAAAGAAGTTATGAATAGTATTAACTGAATTTTTAATTTTATATAATCCATATAATTTCAGAATCTATATTATGTGTTTCTTATACATAATATAAGAACAAATTCATTTTTTCATATAAAAGAAGTATTTTTTAAAAAATGGAATTTTACCACATTTTAATGGAAAAACCTTTTTTTAAACCAATATTTGACACTTTTATATTTTAAATTTAATGAAATTAAACTCTTATTTATAATAGGTACATAAAAAATATTTTGGATAAGTTTTTGATACTTTTCTGATAACTATCATATTTTGATGAATACTGAAAAATACTAAATTTTAATTGAAAACATCTTTTTTAATAGAAATAATTTATAGTGTTAAATTAGGCATTTGAATGGTTTGGAAGTAAAATTAGATTATATTTTTATCATTTAATACAATGTAGGTAATTTTATGTTATTTCACATTTAAACTGGACGTAAACAAGTTTCAATCGTTTGATAGTTATTATTTCTTAGAAACATGTTTTTTGTTTTGACAACGGGAATTAATTTTAAATTAATTTCTGCCACTTTTGGGTTTTGAATTTGGAAAAATTTATTCCATATTTATAATAATTATGTCCAAATTGTGTAAATAGGTAACTTTATTTTTAGAAATTATGAATAATTACTTCGTTAAATATTTTATTAACCACGGTTAAAATGTAAATCCGGTAAATAAGGGTAAAAGATAATATTATAATATTATTAAATTACCCTAACATGTTCATATTTCTATTGGTGGATACATGTCTGACCATGGGCATCCTTGGGTCGATTTTGGGACCCAATGGAGCCACATGAGAGTGATAATGACACTTTATATTAATTAATTTAAAGAGAAAAATGACATAAACATATATCTTTTAGAAAAACAATTTTTAAATGGGGTTATATAAATATCTTTTTGACTATAAGTACTCATTAGAAAAATAAAAATATTTACTACATAATGTTATTTTATTTATAATTTTTAGACATTAAATGATTAAATTTATTAATGACACAATGATGATGTAGTAATTACCTTATTAATGAAATAATCAAATAAATGGTATTATAAATATTAAAATAAAACTAATTTCAAAGTTTTAATGAAATAGAAGAATTTTATAGGTGAATATGAAATGTTGGGTTTATTCAATGTATTTGGTTCTAAGTAATCAAGTTGTGATGACTTTCACAAAAAACCAAATACAAAATAGTGTCAAAATTGACATAAATGAGTTTTTAAAGAAAATATTGTGTTATTAAATTATATAATATTCATAACAATATAAGGTTCGTCCAAAGGACATAGATAAGTGTATATATATTAATAATGAACAACTTGGGGTTATCTTGGCTTGTTATAGTAAGTTTATTAACCATGTAATATAAAAATACAAAGAGACATGGTAAATATCAAATTATTTAACAAATAGTTAATCTAAAAGATAAGTTTAATATGGTGATCTAAACCTATATAAAACCTATTGTTTGAGATTTTTGTCAACCCATTCCCACCTTAGACTCGAAATAAATCATTTTGGATTCATTATAAACCAAATATTATTTTATTATAAAATAATATTTCATATTGTTCCTAAAGTGACCCTCACCTCTCTTATAAAAGGCTACTTACCCTTCTCTTAATTTCACACCTCCAAAGACATTTGGATCGGCCAACACCTACCCAAATATCCGACCACTCTTTCTTCCCTTCATTCTATAGGCCTTACTTTGTTCATAAATCCAACCTAAGGATCCCTTTTTCTCAAATAAAAAGGAAGAACCCAAAGAAGAGGTAAATATTTCATCACCTCTTTCAAGTTCTTTCGTTCTTCCACTTCCTCTTTCTTTGTTGCATCTATTATAAAATAATAACTCCAGTATCGTATATATACTGTTATGTTATTATAAAAATGGTAAAACCATATTCACTATTCTATTCATCATATGAATGACAAAGTCACTATATGTGTGTACGTACGGCTTACCGTCTCCACGTCGTCGGGTAGTTTTTTATTCAAACAGTTCATTATATAGATGGGTATAATAATGAGTATAACTAATTTAAATAATAAATATAACATTTTAATGATTCTTTATAGTTTTTATAACATCAAATTACATATGATTTCACCATCAATATAATGATATTGTCACTTGTGCGTACATACGGATTATCGTCTCCATGAACGCGATGAGATTCATTCCCCATCATAAATATTCAAGAAAAATTTTCATTTTATGTTTAAAAATAATGATTAATAACTTAATATAATTCTGGATATGAATAAAATACATCCTATCCATAACAAACACGGATTACGTAACCGAGCATATAAAGGAAAATAGATCAGTTAACACCTGAAACGATGATACTAGTAAAATATTATTAACAAAGAAATATTAGAGGAACATTTATGATATCATATTTATGTATATAGTTATTTTATAAGTTAATAAAAATTATTTAACTATTATACACAAGGTTAAAGTACCCTATACCAAGGAAAAGTACAAGGTAAGGGGTTTCTAATCTGACTATTAATTCCGTGATATTTCTATTGTTCACCACTTATTTATTGCATGTGGTGTATTGTGTATTTCCATTTGATATGTATTATCATTATTATCTTTATATTAATTTTATTATATGATTCATTTGGTGTTTATTAAATTTTGTTCATACGACTCGATTGATTAAAACATGGTAATGGATTTTCATCTCACTTCTTATTTCCGTGAGATTCATGCTATATTTCCACTATTTCCTTTTGTGTAATGTATGTACTTCCCATGATTGTATTCATTATGTAATATACTTTAATTTATGGGTATTTACATCTTCATTGTATTATCCTTCATTCATGGGGTGTATGTTTTGTAAGTCACCAAACCGGTAAGGGAATTTCTAATTTCGATTTCCACTCATTGGGTTTTACACAAACTTCATTGATTATTTTACTCCAATATTATTTATGAAATCACTATTTATTTATTTATTTAGTAACTTCCACTCCCATTTGTGTGTTTATTATTTTGATACACATAATCACTCCATTGATAAATTCTCAAGTCATCGATATGAACTTGATAAGAGTAATCTTAACTCAATTTTCATTCATTGAGTTAAACATCCAAGTCATTGGTGTTGTTGTTACAAGAATATGTGTGAATGTCCTATGATTGTTTTACACTGAATATCCAATAATATTTATTTTATTTATATTTTCACACATAATTATGTCATTAATTTATCCTTAACCTAAGGATGCAGTCTTTATAAGGGATTTCATATCAACTTACATTCCATTGAGACTTCTTTATTGTTATGCACCAATTCACTTTTATTTGGTGTATATACTATAATTTGACATAATATATCATGAATATATTTATTCTCATGATATTATAATGTTTTTATTACCTCAATTATTTTTATTCAAGCATCTCTTATTTGGTTAGGAACTCTAACTAAAATATCATTTTAAATGTTTTAAAAATTTATTCTTCTAAATCTTTCTCATTAATGTCTCTGTTTTAAAAATGGTTTTAAGGTTTTATTTATATGGAAATTAATTTTTTAAAATGGAAATTAATTTTAAAAGTTTCAAAGTGTTATGGGACACTTTGATTCAAAAATCTATTTTAAATAGCTTCTTGATAAATAGTTATAGTTTTAAATGTTTTCATGAAAAATGGATATTTCCCTCAAAGATTTATATTGACCATTTTTAACTATGTCAACATCGTTTATGGGATATTATTCTTGTTCGAGGTTGATTTATTATGATACCAATATTCTATACTGTATTGAAAGTTTTGTGATATGTTTGACTGTAGATGTGTTATTTTTATATCGTTCATTGTTTATGGATGAAGTATTGACATTTCGTATGCTAGTTTTAATACTAATGTTTATGATATATTTAAACCTTTTCATATGAAGAATTCATTGTCCTTAGTAAGTGATAGGTGGTGCTCACTATAGCTCCTTGATCCATCAGTAGGTCTCATGAGACAAACTAGTGTCTTGGCACATGGCCTTGACAAAATCTTATTTGTACTCTTGGCACAAAGCCATGACTATGTGGTTATGAAGTCTGGAATTATGAATTCAATCATTATGAAATTGGATATTGATATTAAATGTGATTATTCAACAATTATAACATCCATGTGAATAACTAAATGGAATTATTTGATTTATCTTTGCCATATTATGCTGAAGTTTAAGTTTAAAAGGCCTGTGTTCTAGTCTTATACATTGCCTTAAATGTTTACTCTTGTTTATGATAGTTTATGCTATATTGTTATCCTTACTAAGAATCTAAGATCACCCCTTTTTTATGTTTTATTTTTACCAAGATTAAAAGAAGTATATTACGATTAACCTATAGGAATAGGCTAAAGGATAAACGAGTGTTCAAAGGGGACACAATGTTTTTTTTATTTCACGATATAATGTAAAACTTATGTACGTATCAAGTACTTCCAAGGAAACTAAACTGATCGGTATTTCGGGACATGATTCCTTGTATCACGCCAATTTTATATAATAATTCACCAATTCTAGGTAAGTAGGGTCGAGGAATTACAGTTGGTATCAGAGGAAGTTTAGTACAAACCTTGGAAGCTAGATTTAGAAAAAAACTCTGATTAGGAAAAACTACCCTAAGATAGACATTGAGGATTAGAATATAAGAACATCCCAAAATTTTGGTAATTTAAATATTATGGGGGTTTTCCAAGAAATAAATCCCCGTTTGGATATTAGTAGGTAAAGGCGGTTCTGGCACAGATGTACCTAAGAGTGAAAACTCCAATAAAGAGTTTCGGGCTTGACCCGGGGTATCCTGGTACACGACAAGGGGCATTGCTGCACTCTTGGTTACAAAACTCACAGGGGATATACTTTGGATAATTCATAGTTTCATTACAAACCTATTTGAAAGATTTTAATATAATATGAGAATAAATAACCTTGGTTAATCCGAAGGTGTTTTAGATTGAAAATAAGGTGTTATGATATTCTCTAAATGATTTTATGACTCACACTATGCTTTCTTGTGTTAGTTAATGGCCGGATTCCATGGAAGTTATAGTAACATTTAACATGATGTAAAAGGTAGGCACAATGGTGTTAATGAGAAATGAAATAGAATGTTGATAGGTGTAAAAGATATCATGTCCAAGCCGAATCAGTTTTCCAAAAATATGATCAAAAACATATATATTAACCAACTCCTAGACTCAACAAAGAAGACAAAGGCAGTGAATGATAATAGCTCCAGTAGTGAAGAGCATGGAGAAAGGAAATATCAATTTCCATCATGCAAGAAATGTGGAAAGAGACACCTAGAAAAGTGTCTCAATGGAACAAAGAAAATATTTATGTGTGGGAAATAAGTACATAAAGTAAAGAATTTCCAAGTAAAAATGAAGAGTACTATCGAAAAAAATAAAAATTATCCCAAGAATCCTTTTACATACATTTTCCTTAAATGTAGGGGACCTGGGAATTACTCGAGTGAATGATCTATTCTTCAGGATAAACTCTTGGTCAAGGAAGAACCTATGTGGAAATAAATGGATGGTGAAATGTTTAAAAGTATTAGTGCTCCTTGTTGATGGGATTACTTTGTAAGACTTTTATCTTTTATGTGTAACCCTGCAGTTTGTTATGTGAAAATACTATTTTAGGAAGAATTATCTTTTCTATTGTTGATATAGTTACAAATAACCATTTGGGTTTATGTGATCCTTGAATTTGAGGCAATTAATAGTTATTAAATTTTGGGATTAAAATGTGAGGTATGAGATAACATTTGTGGTGAAATTATGTTATGGTTATTTTGAAGAATTTTTCTCATTTTGGGAATGTTATAAAATATAGTTTTTGAAAAAGGACAACACTCAGACCGTGTGACAGCCTGTCGCGTTGGAAAAAGTTGTGGGAATCAAACACACAATCAGAGTGCGATTGGGATTTATCACCTACCACTGGACTACGTGAATTCCCTGGCTAGTGTGACTAATTCTTTTTAGTTAAATGATTTTATTGATGAATAATAATCTAATTTGGGATCTTATGTCTTATCAAATTGATATCTTTAGTATAGGAAAATGATTTGGTGATTAAGTGATAAATTTTATTTTGGAAGATGTTTGCTCTGTTGGGAACACTATATTCCTAAGGAAAATAGAATACTATGGGATTTCATTTTAGGAGTAATGGTGGATTTTTATCTATGTTCTTATTGTGTATTTATAAAAATTTGGGTTATTTATGGAAATGATTAACCTATCATAGATAACATGTGATTAGGTTAATTACTTTTAAGTATGTGACTTTAAGAGTAGTCAATGTTATTTGGAGATACAATTTAATGTGGAAGAATACATAATAAAATTCTACTATGTTTTTGGTTTCAATATTAGTTTGGATTATATTGAATGATTTTAAGGACAATTGTTTATTTAATGGTATTTATTGAACTATGGGTATTGTTGGTTTAATTTTAGAAATTAAGATTAGTATTTATTTCTCTAAATGACTATCCTTTTTGGGGATCTTCTAATCTTGTACTAACCATTTTGGTTTTGGTTAATCTCTAAATACAAGTTAAATATATAGTTTATCCTTTTTGGATTATGTGATTCTCTAGAAGTTGATTCTAGCGCATCAAGTGTGACGAAGTCATCTTGAATACTAGTCGTTTAAAAAAAGATGAGTTAGTGGTAGAAATTTAATAAAGGATGAAACTCTACTTAAAAATTAAGTATATCTATTTATTTTATTTTTTAGTCTCATAAATAAATTCGTCAACATTATGAAATGGAACTTAAAACAAAAAACGTTGTCCGTCTACTTTTCCTTCTGGGAAACTAATGATCGTTTATCCAATCACAAGTTTGTGGTTTTCTTATTGTTAAGTTACTCTTGATCATGTTTTCTATCACTCTTGTTGACGCTCCTTTCGTCACAGAATCTAAAGATCGGAAAAGGGGAATATATGAGCACAAAGTGATTCAACCTTTGAAGAAAACATCAAAAATCGACAAAGGGATGAACAAGGAAAAATTTTCCCATAGGCCGCACAAGTTTCCTAATGGTCGCGCAAGTGGACTTGCACGACGCACCTTGGCGCGCAAGTGACTTGCGCGACCTAATTGATAACAGCCCGGTAACTTCCTGGGGTCTTCTTCTGCCTATAAATAGACCCTGTGGGCCCCCCATTCGGGGGATCTTTTTTTCAGAAACTCGGATTGAATCTCCTGATGCCCAAGTCTCTTTTCAAAGATTCTGGAACACTTATAAGGTAATTTCTTACCTATAACGGAAGATCTGAAGAGAGGGAGTAAGGCCTAAGTTTTGAAACTCATCAACACTTGCACGCCTGAGTGGTCAGCCCTTAAAGGAAGTGGTCACACTTGCGCGCCGCCTTACTCCTTCGATAGAACTTGCGCGTCCCTTTTTTGGAAGAACCTCAAGAGGATTCTAAAGGATTTAATGAAGAGTCGCTCAAGTATTTCAAATGCTGGTTGAATATCGCGCAAGTACCCACCATCGCACAGGTATACCTACACGACCAATACTTGTGCGCCACCGCAGTACATGCGCGCCTTCCAAGACTTGCGCGCCCCTTCCTTTTTGGGTGCCTTTCTTGCCCATTTCACCCCTCTTCAGCCATTACAACTTTCCTTTTCAAGATTCAGTCTTCAAGACACTCTTCAAATCCATTTATGGCATGATTTCTTGATTTGACTTCCTTATCTGAAAGGAATTCTGTGGAATATCTCTCAAAACCTAGTGATTTAAATATCTTTATGTCACTAAATATGGAGAGTTCATTCATTCAACCTCATCCTTTAAGATGAGAGAATCCTTAACCCGGGTCTCCTTTTCAAGAATAATCCCCAGTCATAAGTCCTCTAATTGGGCATCCTTCTTAGGAGTAAGCCCGAGTATCTAATCTGGGCTTCCTTTTCAGGAGTAAGCCCCAGTCTCTAATCTGGGCTTCCTTTTCAGGAGTAAGCCCCAGTCTCAAATCTGGGAATCCTCCTCAGGAGTAAGCCTCAAACCTTAATCCCTTAACCTGGGTCTCCTTTTCAGGAATAAGTCACAGTCATAATTTTGGGCTTCCTTTTCAGGAGTAAGCCCCGAGTCCCCTAACCTGGGCCTCCTTTTTAGGAATAAGTCCCAGCCATAATTATGGGCATCCTCTTTAGGAGTAAGCCCCAAGTCCCTTAATTTTTGGGAATCCTTCTTAGGAGTAAGCCCTAGATCCTCAAATTTGGGATTCCTTTTTAGGAATAATTCCCAAGTCCCTTAAATTCTCTTTAGCCAGTCCTAATTTACGTTTGATCTGGGATTCCTTCTCAGGAGTAAAACCCAGTTATCAATCCTCTCCTAATTTGGGTTTCCTTTTCAGGAATAAGTCCCAAGATAGAGTATTAAAATCTCCATGAAGCACATATACCTTTATGGACCCTGTTCCTGGATTTTTCTCCCTAAAGTAAATCCTAACCTTCATTTATCTGGGCAGTCATATATACATAAGCCCCAAACCATTTCTTATGATTACATTTTTCATGGCCCAATTGTCTATTTTATTACCAATACCTCTTGTTTCTCACACCGAGCATGACTCGCGTGAGCTTAGAGAGTAAAATTAATTATGACATCCTTCTTTGAGCCATCAATCATAAACATTATACTCCCTTATTCGAACTACGTGGGTTCTGATTCCTTTTCCAAAACAAATGATACGTAGGTAGCCCATCTATGGGTTCAATCCCAACTCTAAAATAATTCATGTCCTTCTGAATGACAATAAACTTCAAGTGCCCCACTAAGTGGCTTTAAAACTAGCCTGGTCATCATAATGACCAAGATACTTTTATATAAATATTTTTAAGGATACCATTGACCAAGAATATCTAAATAGATTTAGATGATTCTCTATTAATGAAGAACCTTGAATACATATTAAAGATTCTCTAAATTTCTTACATATTTAATCATTGATTGTCAAAACTGAAGTAAATCTCATTTTATACTTGGTAATGTAATAAGGATTCACGAACATAACTTAAATCTATAAAGAGAGTCCCAGAATAGACAATAATTCCCCTCAAAAAGGTGTGATGAGTCCGACCTCCCATCCTCTCGACCAATGAAAATTCTTAAGCCTCATCAGTCCACAAGCTAATGAGCGCCTACCTTTGGAAAGTAGGTCCAAATGGATGTGTAATAATTGGATGTTTCCGGTTCTACGAACAAACCCATTAGAAACCGATCGTAACGTTTGAATTTCCCATCCAGGAGGTCATCCCCGAATTCTGAGGGAAACAAAAAATGGTGAACCCGACGTGAATCCTTAACTACATGACGTTAAACTGACGCTAAAATGTACAAACGTTAAACTCTATTGTCTTCATAGTCCTAACTACATGACGCTAAACTGTACAAAAAGTTCATGATATGTCCTACATGACATTAAACTGTATTTTGTCCCTGCTACATGACACTAAACTACGCAGCACCAATAGTCCTAACTGCAAGACTTTAAACAACATAGTCCCTTTATATGTCCAACATGACGTTAAACTCTATTGTCCCCATCGTCCTAACTACATGACGCTAATCTAAACATAAAGTTCATGATATGTCCTACATGGCATTAAACTGTATTTTGTCCCTACTACATGACACTAAACTGCACAGCACCAATAGTCCTAACTACAAGACTTTAAACTACATAGTCCCTTTATATGTCCTACATGACATTAAACTATGCATCGTTAAGGTTGTTGTTACCTTTTGTTTCTCACACCGAGTATGACTCACGTGAGCTTAGAGAAAACCTCAACCGTAACACTCTCTTTGGGCCGCTAACCATGTATAAGTCCCAACAACATTTTTTTTAGATCGTTGTCCCCAAGAACAACTTGATCATTAATTCATTCTTTAATTGAACTACGCGGACTTTGATCCTTGCCTTCCAGGCTGGGTATGTAGGCAACCTCCCAGGGTTCAAGCCCAAAAACAATCTCTTCACATCGGTTCACCACCATCTCATATGACGTTGATTCGTGAAACCGCCCATAGAATCAATATCTTTACAATGATTCACTTTCGTCCTTGTTATATGACGTTAAACTATGCAACACTTTTGTCTGGTATGACAATAAACGACAATACTCTTTGATTTCCTCATTTGAGAGGGAACAATTATTTACATTGATTTTTTTCAATCATGTTTCATTTCAAAAGACTATGTGCATACATGGTAATGCCTAAACTTTTTATCTCGGGTTAAACCATCATTGCACTAAAATCCCCTTTCACCCTTCACATGTACGAACCAAATTTGTACAAAGGGTAGTTTTAGAACTACGTGGGCTTGATTCCCATCCTTATTGGATACGTAGGAATGTTCGAGTGTCCCTCGAATCCAGTCCCAAGTCTTTTGGGCCTAACCCCAAATTTCACTTTCAGTCTCTTAGCTGAAAAATCCTCATGAAAACACACACTGTGTATTCATTATTATGGTCCGAACTCTATGACCTTAAACTAAGATCTCTCATACTTTCGTCCTGCACGACGTTAAACTGCATTTCAAGAACTACGTATGGCCTGATTCTCATTCTTATGAGATACGTAGTGAAGTCCAAAACTTCAATTCAGGACCCAGCCATAACATAATTATGGTTATCATTGACCTATGTATCTCTATATACATTGGAAAATACCCATATTTATGTGTTATAATCCTAACCTTAAATATTTTCAGATCTTCACAACCCTTTTCATGACTTTTAGTCACAAAAATGTCAAACTTCTGAGAATTCTTTTTCCTGACTATGCAGTACGTGCCCATAGGTGGCCTTGCATAAACAGTCCACATAACAGACTTGTTAGACAAAAGATACTATTTTATTTAACTATGCAGCCAATGCCCTTAGGTGGCCCTACATAATTCAACCCCCTAACGAGTTTGTTAAATGATGGTAACTTCATTCTTGGGAAGAATGCCTCTTTTGTCCTTATTTGTATTAAACGAAAGTATGTAAGGATCTGCAAAAAATAGCCATCCTTAACATATTTGTCCCATATCCTTTTTCATGATCTGAAAGTATTCAAGTCTATGGTTTATTATTCTTCCCTATGTTTGGATCAGACCTTCATAGGAGTGATATTCATCCATTTCTTCGATAATCTTGTCTGGAAATATCTTCTCCATATTCAAGTACCTCTTTCCATATAGCAAACTCTATACTTTAGAAAATTTGAATCTCCATAAACATTCACTGGCTTTTAGCACTAGGAAAGTACATTTCTAAGAATTCTTTTTTCCTGACTATGCAACATGTGCCCATAGGTGGCCTTGCATAAATAGTCTACATAACAGACTTGTTAGCCAAAAGATACTATTTTATTTAACTATGCAGCCAATGCCCTTAGGTGGCCCTGCATAATTCAACCCCCTAACGGGTTTGTTAAATAATGGTAACTTCATTCTTGGAAACTACTTCTTCTAATGCCTTTTAGCACTTTTTCATATTATTCCTCAGATTCAAATATTCTTAAGTCATAGCTTACATATTTACCATCATACTTGAGTATGGTAATATGTTTTCAGATAAATTGTTAAGGAATTGAATCAATTTTAATCTATTTTGGTCAAAGCTATTTCGAACTTAAACATTAGTCCCTTTATGTACTGCATGCATGACTTTAAACTGCCCACAAATGACAAAGGAACTCTGAATAAAAGTCAAGTTCCAGCTCACTAAATATACATTTTTGTATGATTTAGGTAATATTGAGAAATTAAAAGGTTCAAAGTTTGTAGGGTTATTTGTAATAATCCTAGTAAAAATCTAACAATGCTTACTAAGCCCATTGGCTTAAGTAAATTTGAAGCAGGTAGTGAAAGAATGCAGGTACAAATGATTTAAGATGAAAGGGTTTTTCATTGATACACAAGAGTTAAAAGGACATCCACAGACTGGAGTATCTTCTCTTTTTCAAGAATTACAAGAGGCTTTCAACATAACACTTCATTTGATTTACGGCATCCCGAGCTTCATCAGCAACCACCTGTAATTCATTCCTTCAACTGGATACAATAAGAGATGCAGTGATACCAGCTCTTCTTGGAACAATTGTAAAAGGATGTTCTTGAGTGCGGTTTGAGAAAATTTTCTACTGATCAAACAGTGACTCTGTTTCTATCCAAGAGACTTGGAAGATGGATACATGGATTTGAGAATGGAGCATTGGAAGTAAAGAGCCATTTGGAGAGATTACTCTTTTCAGATATTTCTCTAATACCAAGTTTGTCGCCTCTCCACCAACCGGTAGTGGAAAACGTTTCAGCCCATGGGTTTTCCATTTTCATATCCGCAAGGAAATGACATAGAGGAATAATTTGAAAGTTCACACCATTTTTGTTTCTCTTAATGCACAACATAACCGAAATGAAGGAATAGCAGCGCAGCTGCATTTCAGGTGTATAGTTCTTTGCATCTGGAATATTGACTCCTTGCAGGTGACCATGACCATATAGAGGCAGGTAGATGCTCTGTGGGAAATTAAGATAATATTTATTCAAGTGCTTATCCAAATCTGGGAGAGTTCTATTGCAGATATCATAGTAATCATGGCCAGTGATGTTCATCATGTCATTAATCCACTTTCTAGCCAGTTCATCAGACGTTTTAATTCCCTTAGGAGCCATTGAATCTTCCCAAAAGTTGAATAAATTAAACTCTTAAATGGGTTTATTTTTCATAAAATTTGTGAAAGAATTCGAAAAAAATGGATAAGGCATTAAGGCGCACAAGTCTAAACATGTCGCGCAAGTATTCTCGTGTCGCGCTAGTTTTTGACGCGCAAGTATAAACCGCGCAAGTACAAATACTTTTACAGTAGCGCGACATCAAGGAAAACAGTGGAAAACAGAGCAACATGCGTGGCTAAGGTGATCTGCGCGGTGAGAGCTCGAAGGTGTGAAGTCCGGAAATCCGGATGCTTGTACGGAAGTGAGGCCCTCTATTTATAGACGCGGCCGAGACCCTGTGCACCGGACCCTGCACGATTGAGGGTCGTATCCCTGCGCGATGCGCACTTTCGTGCCGCCTCTGCGCCATCAAGACATGCGCGCCCCCTTTTCCTTTGGATGTATTCGATTTCCTCAGAGTCAAATCCTCTATTTTTCTCCTGATCCAACTCTGAGGGGGGTCTTTTGTTGATGCTCCTTTCGTCACAGAATCTAAAGATCGGAAAAGGGGAATATATGAGCACAAAGTGATTCAACCTTTGAAGAAAACATCAAAAATCGACAAAGGGATGAACAAGGAAAACTTTTCCCATAGGCAGCGCAAGTTTCCTAATGGTCGCGCAAGTGGACTTGCGTGACGCACCTTGGCGCGCAAGTGACTTGCGAGACCAAATTAATAACCGCCCGGTAACCGTCTGGGGTCTTCTCCTGCCTATAAATAGACCCTGTGGGCCCCCCATTCGACGGATCTTTTTTTCAGAAACTCATATTTAAGCTCTCGACGCCCAAGTCTCTTTTCAAAGATTCCGGAACACTTCTAAGGTAATTTATTACCTAGAACGGAAGATTTAAAGAGAGGGAGTAAGGCCTAAGTGTTGAAACTCATCAACACTTGCACGCCTGAGTGGTCAGCCCTTAAGGGAAGTGGTCACACTTGCGCGCCACCTTACTCCTTCGATAGAAGCATCCCTTTTTTAGAAGAACCTCAAGAGTATTCTAAAGGCTTTAATGAAGAGTCGCTCAAGTATTTCAAATGCTGGTTGAATATCGCGCAAGTACCCACCATGTCGCGTAGGTATACCTGCGTGACCAATACTTGCACGCCGCCGCAGTACCTGCGCGCCTTCCAAGACTTGCGCGCACCTTCCTTTTTGGGTTCCTTTCTTGCCCATTTCACCCATCTTAAGCCATTAAACCTTTCCTTTTCAAGATTCAGTCTTCAAGACACTCTTCAAATCCATTTATGGCATGATTTCTTGATTTGAATTCCTTATCTGAAAGGAATTATGTGGAATATCTCTCAAAACCTAGTGATTTAAATATCTTTATGTCACTAAATATGGAGAGTTCATTCATTAAACCTCATCCTTTAAGATGAGAGAATCCTTAACCTGGGTCTCCTTTTCAGGAATAATCCCCAGTCATAAGTCCTCTAATTGGGCATCCTTCTTAGGAGTAAGCCCGAGTCTCTTATCTGGGCTTCCTTTTCAGGAGTAAGCCCCAGTCTCAAATCTGGGCTTCCTTTTCAGGAGTAAGCCCCAGTCTCAAATCTGGGCATCCTCCTCAGGAGTATGCCCCAAACCTTAATCCCTTAACCTGGGTCTCCTTTTCAGGAATAAGTCCCAGTCATAATTTTGGGCTTCCGTTTCAGGAGTAAGCCCCGAGTCCCCTAACCTGGGCCTCCTTTTCAGGAATAAGTCCCAGTCATAATTATGGGCATCCTCTTTAAGAGTAAGCCCCAAGTCCCTTAATTTTTGGGCATCCTTCTAAGGAGTAAGCCCCAGATCATCTAATTTGGGCTTCCTTTTTAGGAATAAGTCCCAAGTCCCTTAAATTCTCTTTATCCAGTCCTAATTTACGTTTGATCTGGGATTCCTTCTCAGGAGTAAAACCCAGTTATCAATCCTCTCCTAATTTGGGTTTCCATTTCTGGAATAAGTCCCAAGTTAGAGTTTTCAAATCTCCATGAAGCACATATACCTTTGTGGACCATGTTCCTGGATTTTTCTCCCTAAAGTAAATCCTAACCTTCATTTATCTGGGCAGTCATATATACATAAGCCCCAAACCATTTATTATGATTACATTTTTTATGGCCCAATTGTCTATTTTATTACCAATACCTCTTGTTTCTCACACCGAGCATGACTCACGTGAGCTTAGAGACTAAAAGTAATTATGACATCATTCTTTGAGCCATCAATCATAAACATTATACTCCCTTATTCGAACTACGTGGGTTTTGATTCCTTTTCCGAAACAAAGGATACGTAGGTAGCCTATCTATGGGTTCGATCCCAACTCTGAAATAATTCATGCCCTTCTGAATGACAATAAACTTCATGTTCCCCACTAAGTGGCTTTAAAACCAGCCTGGTCATCATAATGACCAAGATACTTTTATATAAATATTTTGAAGGATACCATTGGACAAGAATATCTAAATAGATATATATGATTCTCTATTAATTAAGAACCTCAAATACATATTAAAGATTCTCTAAATTTCTTACATATTTAATCATTGATTGTCAAAACTGAAGGAAAGCTCATTTTATACTTGGTAATGTAATAAGGAATCACGAACATAACTTAAATATATAAAGAGAGTCTCGGAATAGACAATAATTCCCCTCAAAAAGGTGTGATGAGTCTGACCTCCCATCCTCTCGACCAATGCAAATTCCTAAGCCTCATCAGTCCACAAGCTAATGAGCGCCTACCTTTGGAAAGTAGGTCCAAATGGATGTGGAATCATTTTATGTTTCCGGTTCTACGAACAAACCTGTTAGAAACCAATCGGAATGTTTGAATCTCCCATCCAGGAGGTCATCCCCGAATTCTGAGGGAAAAAACTCTCCATCAGAACATGACACTTAGTTTATCTTCCATATCTATGTTTTTCTACATGGAATCCTAGTATGGGTTATCTCTGGTGACCTTTGTACTTCTCTATCTTTCTTTTAAAGTGATAATTTTATTGACTCTTTTTATAATGTGGGACTTTCAATGAAGTTCTTAAGCCCAATTTTAAAATTTTGAGGACGCAATTTTCAAAATAGGGGAAGAATGTAGTACCCCAAGATTTCATAGTAAGTTATTTTCTTTAAAAGTAATTCAATAGCTTGTGCAACACGCAACACCGAGTTTGAGCGCACCATAACTTACCAAACTAGCCATTCAAAAGTGGATATGAATAGTATTAACTAAATTTTGAATTTTATATACTTTATATAATTTTAGAATCAATATCATGTGTTTATTAGAAATAATATAAGAACAAATTCATTTTTTCAAATAAAAGTAGTATTTTTCAAAAAATGAAATTTTACCACCTTTTAATGGAAAACCCTTCTTTAAAACCAATATTGGAAACTTTTTTATATTAAATTTAATTAAATTAAATTATTCTTTAGAATTGGGACATAAAAATTTATTTTGGATAAATATTTGGTACTTTTCTAATAACTATCGTATTTTGATGAATACTTAAAAATACTAAATTTAAATTGAAAAAAAATTAATCAAAATAATTTATGGTTTTAAATTATGAATTTGAATGGTTTAGAAGTATAATTAGATTATATTTTTATCATTTAATAAAATTTAGGTCATTTTATGTAATTTTACATTTGAACTGGACATAAACAAGTGTCAATCTTTTGATAATTATTATTTCTTAAAAACATGCTTTTTGTTTTGACAACGAGAATTAATTTTAAATTAATTTCTGCCACTTATGAGTTTTGAATTTTGAAAAATGTATTCCATATTTGGAATCATGAGGTCAAAAATTGTTTACATAGGTAACTTTTATTTTTAGATATTTTGAATAATTACTTCGATAAATATTTTATTTACCATGGTTAAAAGGAAAATCCGGTAAATAAGGGTAAAAAATAATATTATAATAATAGTAAATTACCCTAACATGTGTCCTATTCCTATTTTGGATACATTTATGACCATTGGAATCCTTGGGAAGATTTTGGGACACCATGGAGCCACTTGAGAGTGATAATGACACTTTATATTAATTAATTTAAAGTAAAGACAAAAATGACATCCACATATATCTTTTAGTAAAATAATTTTTTAATTTGGTTATATAAGTTATAATTTCAAATATAAATACTCATTATAAGGATAAAAATATTTCTTAAATAATTTTATTTTATTTATAGTTTTTACACATTAAATAATTAAATTTATTTATGACACAATGATGATGCAGTAATTACCTCATTAATGAAGGAATCAAATAAATGGTATTATAAATATTAAAATAAATATAATTTCAAAGTTTTTATGACATCCAAGAATTTTATATGTGAATATGACATGATAAGGTCTATTAAATTTATTTGTTTTTAATTAATCAAGTTGGTATGACTTTCAAAAAAACCAAATACTAAATAGTGTTAAAATTGACTTAAATGATTTTTTGAAACAAATATTATATTATTAAATTATATAATATTCAAAAAAATCTAAGGTTCATAAAAAGGACATATATAAGGTTATATATATTAATAATTAACGTCTTGGTGTTCTATTGGCTTGTTATAGTAATATTATTAACCATATAATATAAAAATACAAAGATACATGGTAAATGTCAAACTATTTAACTGTGACTTCAATCTAAAATATAAGGTTAATATGGCGACCAAAACCAGTATAAAACCTATTGGTTGAGAGGTTTTAGAACCATACCCACCTTATACTCTAAATAAATCATTTTTTATCTATTATAAATTAAAAATTATTTTATTATAAAATAATATTTCAAAATTTTCCTTAAGTGACCCTCACCTCTCTTATGAAAGGGTACTTCCCCTTCTCTAAATTTCACACCTCCAAAGCCATTTTTCATGGCCAAACCCTACCAGAATATCCTCAAAACTTTTCTACCTTCATATTAGAGGAATTAATTTTGTCATAAATCCAACCTAAGGATCCATTTTGATCAAATCAAAAGGAAGAACCTGAAGAAGCGATAAATATTTAATCTCTTCTTTCAAGTTATTTCCTTCTTCCGCTTCCTATTTATTTCTTGTTTCCATTATAAAATAATAACTCCAGTATCTTCTATATAATTTGATGTTATTATAAAAATGGTACAACCATATTCATTATTCTATCTGTCATATGAATGAAAAAGTCGCCATACGTGCATATGTACGGCTTACCGTCTCCACGTCGTGGTGTAGTTTGTTATTCAAACACTTCATTATTTGGATGGGTATAATAATGTGTATAAATAATTTAAATAATAAATATAACATGATAATTATTTTTTATATATGATATAACATCCAATTACATACTATTTCACCATCAATATAATGATATTGTCGCTCGTACGTACGTATGGATTACCGTCTCCACGAACGCGATGAGATTCATTCCCCATCATAATCATTCAAGAATAATTTTCATTTTATGATTAAAAATAATGATTAAGAACTTAATATCATTATGTATATGAAAAAAATACATCATATCCATAACAAACATGGCTTATGTAACCGAGCATATAAAGGAAAACAGATCAATTAACACCTGAAACGATGATACTACTAAAATATTATTAACAAAGAAATATTAGAGGATAATATATGATATCATATTTATGTATATAGTTATTTTATAATTTAATTACAATTATTTAACTATTATACAAGAGGTTAGTGTACCCTCGACCAAGTAAAAGTACAAGGTAAGGGGTTTCTTATCTCACTTTTAATTCCGTGAGATTTCCATTGTTCGCCACTTATTTATTTCATATGGTGTATTGTGTACTACCATTTGATATATATTATCATTATTATTTTTATATTCATGGTATTATTTGATTCATTTGGTGGTTATTAACTATTTTTCATAAGACTCGATTGATTACAACATGGTAAGGGATTTTCATCTCACTTCTTGTTTCCGTGAGATTCATGCTATATTGACACTATTTCCTTTTTTGTGGTGTATGTACTTCCCATGATTGTATTACTTACATAATATAATTTAATTTATAGGTATTTAAATCTTCATTTTATGATCCTTCTTTCATGGGGTGTATATTTCGTAAGTCACCAAATCGGTAAGGCAATTTATAATTTTGATTTCCACTCATTGGGTTTTACGCAAACTTCATTGATTATTTTACTCCAAGATTATCTGTGAAATCACTATTTATTTATTTATTTAGTGATTTTCAATCCCATTTGTGTGTTCATTCTTTTGATAAAAATAATCACTCTATTGATGAATTCTCAAGTCATCGATACGAACTTGATAAGAGTGATCTTAACTCAATTTTTTGTTCATTGAGTTAAACATACAAGTCATTAGTGTTGTTGTTATAAGAATATGTGTGAATGTCCTCATATTTTTTACACTAAATATCCAATCATATTTAGTTTATTTATATTTTTCACACATAATTATGTCATTTATTTATCCTTAACCTAAGGATACGGTCTTTATAAGGGATTTCATCTCAACTTACATTCTATTGAGACTTATTTGTTGTTATGTGCCAATTCATTTTTATTTGGTGTATATACTAAACTTTGACATAATATACCATGAATTCCTTTATTCTCATGATATTATAAAGTTTTTATTACCTCAATTATTTGTATTCAAGTGTCTCTCATTTGGTTAGGAACTCTAACTAAAATATCATTTTAAATGTTTTAAAATTTTCTTCTTCTAAATCATTCTCATTAATGTCCATGTTTTAAAAATGGTTTTAAGGTTTTATTTATATGCACATTAATGTTTGAAAATTGAAATTACTTTTAAAAGTTTCAAAGTGTAATGGGAAACTTTGATTTAAAAATCTATTTTAAACAGCTTCTTGATAAATGTTTAGACTTTTAAATGATTTCATGAGAAAGGGATATTTCCGTCAAAAGATTTATACTGATCATTTTTAACTATGTCAACATCATTTACTGTATATTATTCTTGATCAAGGTTGATTTATTATGATACAAATCTTATATACTTTATTAAAGGTTTTGTGATATGTTTGACTATGGATGTGTTATTTTTATACCATTTATGGTTTATAGATAAAGTATTGACATTTTGTATGCTAGTTTTAATACGAATGTTTATTTTATTTTAAACCATTTCATATGAGGAATGTATTGGACTTAGTAAGTGACAGGGTGGAGCCTGCTATAGCTCCTCGATGCATCGGTTGGTCTCATGAGATAAAATATTGTCTTGGAAAAATCCTTTTACAAAATCTTATTTGTAGTCTTTGCACAAGGCCTTGACTATGTGGTTATGAATTCTAGAATTGTGCATTACATCATTATGAAATTGGATATTAATATTACATGTGATTATTCGACTAGTAGAATATCCAAGTGAAATAAGTAAATGGAATTATTTGATTTATATTTTCCATATTATGTTTAAGTTTAAGTTTAAAAGGCTTGTGTTATAGTCTTATACATTTCCTTAAATGTTTAATCTTATTTATGATAGTTTCTGCTATATTGTTATCCTTACTGAGCATCTGATCTCACCACTTTTTTTATGTTTTATTTTTTCCAGGATGCAAAGAAGTATATTATGATTAACTTGCAGGAATAGGCTAAGGTATATAAGAGTGGTCAAAGGGGACACAATGTTGTTTTTTTATTTCATGATATAATGTAAAACTTATGTATGTATCTAGTACTTCTAAGGCTACTAAACTGATTAGTCTTTTGGGACATGATTCCTTTCATCGTGACAATGTTATTTAATAATGCACTGATTCTGGGTAATTGGGGTCGGGGCGTTACAAAACTCTATTATCTCAAAATTTCATCAAAACTCGAACATAGGGTAAATACCACATACCAAAAATAAAGACCTTTAAAAAATTGGAGGTAATCCACAATGGTAAATTTATCATTTTACTCCTTTATATGAATTGTGACTTCAAATCTAAAAAATAAGCTATGTCCTGTCTGGAAGGAAACATGTGTCACTATATCCTAACAATATTTAAATATTTCCATCCCTAATATGGAAACTAATAGAGCTTCTAAATAAGACATCATAACACAATCGTGTGTAGAAATAAACCCATTCTCACATGCAATTAATCTACCTCTTGGTTTCCATGCACTATGTGAACCCAGGATGCAGCCACATGGGGAAACATTACCTTGTCTACCACGTCAATTCCAATTTCCTCCTCAAAGAAATCATTTGGATCCTTATTATTTTGTAAAATCCTTAAAAATTTATAATAACATGTTAGGAAACTCCCACAAAGATTCCATAGTAAATACCATTCCTTCCTCTTGTCACCCATCCTATTAGAACAATGTGAAACCCATAAAAGATCATCATTATCCTTAGAAAGTTTTATTATCAATGATACCACAAATGAAAGCATTACGCTCCTTGCCTTTAAAGAAAACTGCAAAAATATACCATATTAAATCTAACAATCCAAATCAAACTTCATAATTGGGAATCAAATAAAGATCTCAAACTGACCCCCATAATGGATCACAGAGAGAGGATATATAAATCCTACATCAACTAAATGTTACCACCAAACATGGTGTGTGTTCCAACATTCCCCACACTAATCTTAAGAATATCATAGTCCATAAATATTAATCTTTTTTTAACCATAAGTGGAAATGAAAAATCCCAAAATATATCTCTAAATGAGGTCACATCCACTATCAAACATGATATAGTTTAATTGTCAATGCTATTCATGATTTTAACTAATGACCATATCAAGAAACAACACCAACCTCCTAAAAAATTTATACAATCAATCCTTTGGTCATTGGTGACCCATTTCACCACAGTCCAAAGCATATATTTTTTTTTCTATTCCGATACCCATCTTTATTAACTCCATACCACAGGATAACACTAACCCAAACATGAGGGACTAAAAACCACAACCAAGAAACATCCACTACCACATAACTAAATATATCATACAACGAATACTAATACCCAATTAGAATAACCCTATGAAGGTCCCAAACCCCCTGAAGGTCCTTGGTTAAAAATATCTTATCATAGAACCCAGGATGAGTCTCATAAGAATACTATTATGCAAACCTAAAATTGGATTTCTTACTCTTCACTTTTATAAAATTCATCAAGTGAACCACTATATAACATTTGTAAATAAAATACCCCACAATTTATGTTACTAAGTTGAGATTCCATCACTCCATTAGAGGTGGGGTATATCGAAATCTATGGGAGACATACTAAATCTTTTTATTCTATTGGAACCAACCACAAAAAGGATATATACTCATATATCACTAGCATATGCTAAGAATGGAATCTATGCTAAGAGAATCAGCTACCAAACCACTATTATTCTACTCTTATCCCATAAGCCATCTCATCCTCAAATATCATGATGGTTAATTACTACTCCACTACCTTATATGATATTCCCTAAAAGGGAGGAATTTTTTAATCCATAACTCACACCTCAGGAGTCCACCATATTGATGATTCCGTTGAATCAAGCCAAGAAAAAACCTCAAATACTCATCTTGACCATATAAAAAGAGGGTGTTACCAATTAAGACCTCTATAATTTATCCACTAGTCCCACTACTAAAAAATCATCATTTAACAGCACCGGTATTTTTTAGCACTAGAAAAAAGAGCTGATAAATTTAACCCTTTATCAGTGCTTTTTTAAACGAAGATAAAGGGTAACCATTCTCAGTGTTTTATTTTTAGCACTAATAAAGGGTACCCTTTATCAATGCTTTTTTTAGCGATGATAAAGGGCACCCTTTATCAGCACTATATTTTTAGCACTCATAAAGGAGTCCTTTATCAATGCTGGTAATATTCGAAATAAATAAAATAAATAAATAAATAAAATGAGTTTATTAAAAAATTACAAATTTTATTAAATATATAATTATTGATAAAAATGAATAAATTAATTATACTATATATAAATTATAAATACTAATAAATAGTATGTATTAAATATATAGATATGAAAATTGAAAATTAAACAAATTATAATTAAAAATAAGTATATTGAGAAAAATATTAAACATTTTATTAATTAGATGATTATTGATAATGTTAATCAATAGTATGTATATATATTAATGTATATCAGTATTATTTATATATTACAAAATATTTATGCTCTATATTTTTAGTCAATAATTGTTTATAATTAAAAAATGATATAAATAAAAAATATTGACTGATTGCATAGGGTAATGGGCATATAATTGAATTTCATTTGATATTTAAATTGAATATAGATAAAATGTGTGTTATATTGATTTCACATATATGTAATTAATTTATTTTTATATACAATGTACAAACACAAATATTATACAATTTTTCAATATTATTAAAGTGTACTTATTTTTAATTTATTCAATTTCACTCATTTTTAACACACATGCACTAAAAATTAGATATTCATTAATAATGTTAAAAAATATTTGTAATAAATATTTATAAATAAATATATTTAAAAATGTACATAATATATTTATAAAATTATATATTTATAATTATAAATAAATAAATATATTTTTAAAAGTATTTATGTAATTATAAATAAATAATTATATATATTTAAATAAGTATTACATTTATAATAAATTTACTTAAATAATGAATATATTTACTATATTTATATTTATATATATTTTTTAAATATATATATATAATTATATAAATATATATAATGATATAAATATTATTTTTTAAAAAATATTTATATAATTATAAATAAATAATTATATATTTAAATAATTATAAAATTATAATAAATATATTTAAACAAAAAATATATTTACTATATACATATTTATATATATTGATTAAGTATATATATATACAATTTTTTAATCTATAATTATAATTATAAATTCTTTAATAGTGCTTAAGAGCGTTGATTTGAGGCTTTATCTGAGCTAAAAACATTGATAAACCCATATTTATCATTGCTAAATATTTAGCCCTGATAAAGACCTAATATTATCATCGCTAAAAAGGAACTAATAAATATACCTCTTATCAATGCTTAAATAAAAAGTGTTGATAAAAGTTTCTTGATCTAATTAAAAAAATCTAACCTTTTGCAAATCCAACACGATATCAGTAGCTTTCCACGGAATCCACCCATTGACAATGCTCCTCCTCAGTGAATCAAAGATTGAATCACACAAACCAACTCGAATCACACAAGCCCACTGCCTCCAGTTTCTTGAACATCATTCGACATCCAGTGTTCAGTTGCAGTTACGGTTTCCAAAGAAATCATCAAGATCTAGATATGAGGGTCTCGAATTTTCTTCAACCAAGCGAGGTAGGGTTGTGTTTTCCTTTATAGGTTACAATTTTATTTTTTCATTTTTTATTTTGAGATATGGATATGAGGGTTTCTAATTTTCCTTTTTATGTTCCAATTTTCTTTTTGTATTTGTGCTCTAGTTGTTGTATACTGTTTTTCATTTGTTTATGATCAACTCTTTTCTTGACTACTATTTTGGATATCCTGTTTTGGTCTTTTTAAATTATTCTTTTGAATCAATTTTCTTCACTTTCTTGACCTATACCTTAGCTTGATTTTTTTTTTTGAATCAATTTCCTTTTTAGGTTTTGAGAAAATTGATTTAGAAAAACAAAATCTCACTCTGATGGTGGTGTAAAGTAGAGACATAAGCTGATTTTATGAAATTCATGTAAGGGAATATATTTATTTAAATTTTGTTTTAATATTCTGATATAAGGGTTTTGCCTTTAAAATTTATTTTCTCAGAATTGTTTTGTTTTATTTTAAGAGAGTTCTTAGTAAGGGTGATAACATATTTATTTATTTTAAATGGATCTCTATTTTCAAAATTAGTATGGTGTTATATTCATTCTACTATGTTGTGATATTATAATGTAAGGGTTACATGTATTTTTATAAATTTATGTTTATTTTATAAATATTTTTTTTTTTTGTGTGTGTAAATATATATCTTTCTATCTATTTATATTTGTTTTCATAACTTGTAATGTAAGGGTGATTTTATAATTATTTATTCACAAATTATGGTTTTGGATTTCCAAATTAGGAAGGGATTATATTTATTTTCATTAAAAATTATGTTAAAATGTGTATTTTTTTCAATTATGGGTATTATATATTCCAATATAGATATATATATATATAAATAAATGTTTAAATTTGTATGGAATATACTTTGCAAGGGTTGGTGTGTTTTTCACCTTTTTTCTGATATATCTTATTGATGTGTATTATTGTATTATGCCAACTTCTTTATGGGCCTCCCTAGAATATCAAGGATGGGATAATGAATATAAGATATCCTCCCTATAATCCTTAGTTTACTATATTATTTGTTCCAAAAAATAGAATTGAAGTTATCAAATTCTATATATTAGAAATTATTTTTAGGTATTCATCATTTTAGGCCTATATATACATTTTAGGTATATATATATATTTAATTAATAGTAATATGATTTATACTTAAATAACCAAAAAAATATTTTAAACTCCTGTTACATTCAAAATAATAAAATTCAGTAACTATATATAATTATTTTTGAATTAATTAAACTTTACAAAATTTAAATAATTATGTTTTATACATAATTACCCAAAATAATAATTATTTATAAATAATATAATTTAATATATATCATTAATCGTATTTTTTTAGTTTCATTAGAAAAAAATAGTATTATATATATATACATATCGAATAATATATTGTATATTTAAATAAATTTAAATATTCTAAATAATATAAATAAATATATATATATATATATATTCAAATAAAGTTACTAATATAATACATATATATATAACATATCAATAGAATATTTAGATAGATTCACTTTAATTATCTATATATCAAATGAAGAGTGACCTCCATTTTATAGTTTTTAACGGTGGAATTCATAAACCTTGTTTAGGTTTATTGCCTATCGAGGTTAGTGTGAATGAAGTACACACCTCCATTAACCACTTTTTCCAATCATATAAAACCCTATCATTTTTAATAAAATAAATCCTATTAAAAAAACCATGTTTTATAAAAAAACAATCTAAAAAATCCTCAACCAATTATTTCATTATAGTTTTATTCAGATCCTTATTGATAAAGTTGAGGATAAAAATAGAAGTAATTCATCATTAACTCTAATTTCACATCAAATAAAATAAATTAATTTTGGTAACATACACTCGTTAGCTTAAATTACACTTTAGAAACCCTAGACTCCTAGGCTGCGCAACACTACAGTTGTGTATTTTGATTCTTCCATATCCACCCTCTACATTTCCTTCCTTCCCTTTACTATATCATTTCTCTAGTTGTGTAGATCTTTACTCTAGAATGATTTAGTGAAAATAGAGGCATTGAGTTGATAACTAGTTCCAATGGTGTAGTTATCACAAATGGGAGGAATTTCCCCTTTTAGAGAACATAGTGAAGTACAATTATCATCCCCGTCATCTTCATCTCCCGGATAGTTTTATTGCATTTTGTTTCCTTGAGACTCATCCCATATCTCTTTTATGTTGCGTGTACTACTATGATAATTAATCATCTCCTGGATTACTACTGATTTGAGTATTTTAAGAAACATACGTGCATGTCCACAATATATGGATGATGTGTGTAAAACCACAAAATTCAATGATAAATGTTCGAGAGATGAGCTGATGAGGATGATAATTGTATATCATTATATTCTCTTAGGGGCAATGCCTTCCATTTGTGAGAATTGCACCATTGACAATAGTTATTAACTCGACGCCTCCATTTCCACCAACTCCTTCTAGATAAAATCTCCACACAACCAGAGAAATGATAAACTGAAGGGAGAGAAAGAAATTGAAAGGGTGGAGATGGGAGAATTAGAATACACAACTACAGTGTTCCATATCCTGGGGGTCTTAGATTTCTAAAATGTAATTTCAAATGATGAGTGTATGATACTGAAATTAATTTATTTGATTTGATGTGGAGGTATAGTTAATTAAGAATTAATTTCATTTTTATCATCAAATTTAACCAAAAGGATCTGAATAAACCATTAATAAAATAATTGGTTGAGGATTTTTTTTATAATTTTCTTTTGGATAAAACTAGGTTTTTTAATAGGTTTTATTTTATTTTAAAAATTATAGGGTTTTACATGATTAGAGAAATATTTCTATGGATTCATGTACTTAGTTCACACTTATGGAAATGATCTATAATTCATTTGAGATGTGTAGGAATCAGTCGCACCTCAATTCGATGCACGATGTGACCGCTAAGACTCAATGTGTCCGTTATTAGTTTAAGAATGGTAGTCTAGTTCAAGAAAATCACTCACTAAAAACAAAGAAAACACACTTGTGTTTTATTGATAATTTAGGAAATCTATTCATAAGTCCTTTTTTATGTATTGAAATCAGTCTCATGTCAAACTGATACACGATGTGATAAGTATAGGTCAAAGTGCATGTTTATGGTTAAAAATAAAATTTTAGTAAAAAAACAAGTGACATACTCAAAACCAAGAAAATTCATTCATATTGTTTTTATTATTTAGTAAAAAGATCCATATTTCATTTTTGATGTGTAGGAATCAGTTTTATCTCAATCTGATGCACGGTTGACTAGTATGACTCCAAGGGCATATTTTTATTTAAAAATAAAATCAATTTTAATAAAAAGGACAACTGACCTACTCAAAATAAATAAAACACATTCATATTGTTTTTATAATTTTGGTAAATTATTAATAAGTAATTTTTGATGTGTTGGGATCATCATCACCTCAATCTGATGCACGGTGTTCCAGATTTGACTAATGTGTCAGCTATCAGTTCAAAATCGATAGTTTAGTTCAAAAAATGTCACTCACTAAAAGTAGAGAAAAAACGCAAATATTTTCTTTATAATTTATCAAAATGAATTCATTTTTAATTTTTCATTTCTAGTAATTTGTATCAAATCAAAATGATATATTATTTGATCAGTATGAGTCAAAGTGCACGTTTCGAGTTTAAAATGATATATTAGTAAAAAAAGACAAGTGATGTACTCAAAACAGAGAAAACACATTCAGATTATTTTGATGTACTATAAAAATATCCATAATCCATTTTGAATATTTAATAATTACCCAAACCTAAAATTTATGCATGGTGTGACCGATATGACTCAAAGTGTGTCTTCTTATTTAAAATTGACATCAATTTTAGTAAAAAGGAAAACTCACCTACTCAAAACTAAGAAAACACATTCAGATCATTTTGATACTTTATAAAAATGATACATAAGTCATTATTAATGTTTAATAATCAAAAACACCTCAATCGGATACACAATGGTTCTGGTATAACTCAATGTGCCCATTTTCAGTTTAAAATCAACATTTTAGTTAAAAAAGTATCACTCACTAAAACTGAGCAAATACACTCTTATTGTATTTATAATTTTTGAAAATGATTCATAAGTCATTTGTGACATGTAGGAATCAGTATCATCTTAAACCAACATATTATATGATCGTTACGAGTCAAATTATGTGTTTCTAGTTTAAAATGACATTTTAGTAAAAAATTCAAGTGATGTACTCAAAACCACGAAAATGCATTCGAATTTATTTGATACTTTTGGAAAATGTTCCATAAGTCATTTGAGACATGTAATAATCATATAAACCTCAATCCAACACACGGTGTGATCGTATGACTTCAAGTTCTTTTTTTCAACATATAAGTATCATTCTAGTTTAAAACACACAACACATTGACAAAACCGAGCAAACGATCCTAGATTGTTTTCTCTTCATTTAAATTATATATTAATACTTCATTTTTTTAATTTTATGGTGTTTTTGGTGTTGTGGTGTGCTTTTATAGAACACTTTACTGGTGGTGTTGTGTGCTATAACAACACACTACAGTATACCCCTTTATCAACACTTATAGAAGTGATGATAAATGGTCCTTTATCAGCACTTATAGAAGAGCTTGTAAAATATTCTTTTATCAGATTTTATAGAAGCACTGATAAAGGATACCTTTATCAATGCTTCTATAAGCATTGATAAAGTACCCCTTTATCAGTTCTTTTTATCACTGATAAAAAACCAGGCTTTTAATCTTGTTCCAGTAGTCAGTGCTTCTCTAGCGCTGATAAAGGCTATTTTTAGTGTTGTTAAAGTGCTATTTTATAGTAGTGTCCCATAAACCCAAAGGGGAAATTCCTTAATCCCAAAGACAACCCTATTATAGGAATATGTTCAGAGAGTTTTTCAAAACCTGCTTATATAATGACCTTATCATAGTACAAAACATGAGGCTACTCTATCCTGAGTTTGACCAAGGAACATGTACTTCTTTCCATTTTCAAAAGATGTTTCAATGATCCTAACATAACATTCCTCTAAAAAGTTCTTCCAACAAAACCATTAGTTCCCTAAGCTCTGTTGAGATAAAAAATAAATTATATATGACATCAGTATAACATCATAAATAATTCAATAATAAATATGATCTCTTAATGAGGGAAACTCTAGAACATCCTCTAGAAAAATATTTATGTACTCCTCCATGATTATGGGAAATTTTACTTCCATGGTATCCAAATCAGATAAAGATAAACATACCACCTAGGGGTTGATCGATGACTATCATCTGATGGTTGACTTACTCTTCCTGTATGAGGGGCCCACTCACCTCCATGGGTGGACATGACCCATATTCTTGGCTTCTCATTACTCTATAATGCAAGTGATTAATCCCAACATAAACTATGATTAGGAATCCACTATAAGGATAATTTCACAAATTCTCATTTTTATTTGATGGAATCCCATAAATTAACCTTCTCACATGTGAAAAATCTCACACTATCATCTAATATGATGGAACGGATTATCACTACTAGTGTGAGTCTATAAATAAAGAGGCTTTAATAGGAGCTCCACTAGAATTTTTAAATCCTGAATAAAAATAAAAGATGAAATAAATGGATCATGTAGGAATTTATGTTTACAAGAATCGATGAATAACACATCAATCATACCACGAGTCTTATCGGGGACCACTTTATCAAATCCATTCCCTACACGTGCAAAAATAAATAGCCTAAAGACTAGAAATATGTCTCTGATAAAGATCGCTAGGGAGTTTTCGTGGAGATAGCCCAAAGTGATTCCCTTATCTAACTAATCCTACAACACAATATCTTCTCCCAATATTTCTTATTATAAGGATAAATATACTATAGTATGAAGTTTTTTTATCTCATTTTCACATTTAACATGAATGTTTACCCATTACAATACATTGGTTAACTTTGGGAGTATATTGTACCATTCCAAGACCAAGTTGCATCTATAATAAGAAACTCTCAACTACCAATTCTTTCTCAAGGACTTAAGGATATATATGGGTATAAAAATGATTAACCTCAGCTTGAATCTCATAATAAAGTCTTTGATTGAACTCACAATCTTAATGGAATTCATTCTGAATCACAAAAAGGGGTAATGCATATATAAATCTCAACTTGAACTCGGTCATGGTCATGCTTCCCAAAGGGTTTCCATTATCTTCCAAACTCAAACCATCCTCAATTTCACAAATATAACTTCCTAAAACAAATCCCAAACTCCAACCATGGTAGATCAATATTGTTAGGAGTTCGGAAAAATTTCAACCAATGAATCATTGCACCAAGAAGGGGTATTGATGCAAGAACCACTATCTAGTTTGCTGGTGCTCAAACTAAATGGGGAAAATGAGTACCAGACTCTAATCTATCCTCTATATCCCAAGTATTAATCTTTCCTAAAAATATAGTATTCTTTTATCATTGGAATTTATATATCATATTCAATATATAAGTAGTCATATCTAGGTTACATATAACTGACAATAGGGTCCTTGAATTGATACCTTATTGCTCAATTGAACAGTGGTAAGAGTCTCATCAACTATCATGATATAATCATGACCCTAACATTGAATCTGAGTTTCCTATATATGGTTTGAATATTTTATTTGACAAGATAAACCCATGGTTACTAGAGCATATCTTGGTGAGCTAACAAGGTAAGGATATGAAAACCACAACTGACCATTGTATGATGCATAGACCATCTTTATTGTACCCCATAACCAGTTTCCTAGAGTTTTCAAGTTTATTAATATATTATTTAGGTCTTAGTGAATAGATATCTCAGTTTTTACAACAATACAAGGTTCCCTAGTCTGAAAATAAATGTAAATCCAATTTAACTATATTGTCTTAAATTCAAAAACCTATCCTCACAAGACCACTAACATCAAACTTCATCCCCAATACTTGACTACTCTAATACCACTCTAACATGACTTAACCTATCAGGACCCCACCTAGTTTGGATGTAAGATAAGTGTTTCACCCCAAGAACACCTACAATAGGTTAGGATCTATACACTATCACCAAGAAGGCCTGACATTAATGGGAGTGCCTACTATATAGAAACATAAAACATATATAACATATCCAATACATGATATGACCAAAAAACACTAACAATATATGTAAAGAACCAAATATATAATGTTATCATGCTTGATAAGAAGATTGTATAATGAATTTACACTTGAGTAACCACTAAAGGGGAATACATATACATAAAACAACATCATTAGGTCTAAAGGATAACAGTCAAGGTAATGTTTATCCTCACTAAAGGAACTCCAAGATAAACCTTTTATAATAATCATATCTACCATGTTCCATTGTATGCCACTATGAATTATCACTACCAACTCCACTGTCTTTATGTCCGCTAAATCTTCCTCTAAATTTTACACTATCTATACCAAAATAATATGTGTAGGTGAAAGGATCATTAAAGTGTGAGTGTAAACATACCCAACATAACACCCCAAAATCAAATGGTAAACATGGAACAACATGTTAACTCTACCCAAGACTGAGGGAAATAAAATGAAACCCAAAGGTTCTAGATATTCTATAAGGTTAAGAGATCCATGAATGATAGAATAATTTTAGTCTTTATAGTTTAACTCCATGAAGGATAGTACCTCACAAGAATCCAAAGATACCTATAATATTGAAAGACACCTAAAAATTGAAGTTGATATCCTGATTATCAGTCGTATCTAGTTATTAATCAAGAACTCTTGTCATGTTTCAAGACCTACAACATATGTATTACTCATCATCTAACCTAACTAGAATATATAACCTCCATGCCACATCTTTGTAGTTATAATAGGGTACCCACACCTTTCCAAGGAACTATTGTAGGTTGAGGGAGTACCAACCCCTTTGGAGCAATCATATCTCATCAAGGGAAGTTATTATAAAGGGATTACTATCTCTAATGGATGGAGGTCATGAACCTCATATTTTGGGGGAGTATCAAATTATATATGCATTGGATCCATGCTCTATTTCTTAGGGGAGTACAGATTTAGAATGTAGTATAGTGGACCTATACCTCATCATGATTAAGGGTGTACCAACCCCACTCCCAAATAACTTGATATTGTGATTCCACATCCAAATTAATAGGTGAGTAATAACTCCATGATACATATGGAGGACCCGTTCCCTATCATTTTAATGTATCTAAGGGAGTACATGGACCACATTTTTATTTTGATTGTATCTCTTAAACCCTTTCATTGGATCTATAGATAAATGATCCTTGAATTTTTCAAGATGCCTCATAAATGAGCAAAGATTACTAAAAGGATCATATAACCTTTTTATACATAGAAATTTTTTCATAATGGACTATTTAATTTTTTTATTCAGACACCCAAATGAGAAGAAATGAGAAATATTGAAGGTCCCATGGTACATGAAATATACTCTACCATACATGGCATTTAAGACTCGTACAATGGCCTTGTTTGTTCTTTTATTATTTTAATGTGTGGATTAAATATTTAATACCTAATATGGAAAGTTATATAGTGTCTGGGAATCACAATATGCCCAAGAATATATCCCTATAAGCTCAAATCATGTGGTTCTAAACTGTATAACATGTCTTGATGTCCACATAGTGATTGTACCACATTGAATGCCTTGGGAATTTATTTTATCACATATCATATTTTATAGGTCGAACATGGCATGTACCCCCAACTACATGCCATTTATGTTGAATGGGTTGATTGGGCATGTATTATATTGCATCTCGAATCATGTAACTAACTATACATGTTAAATGATTTAATATTACACCCCATGTGATATTAGAGGTCTTGGTGAAACCCTAGTATCTATTAAAAAGGTTTGACATGGAATATTCTAGAGAGTAACATTTCATGTAATACATAATTCTATGAATTAACTCTAGTGACATAACCAGACATATACACATCAAGTGTTTTAGAGACTACATGCAATATATTTGGAATTTATTAACTAAATTTTCCACATATTCATGATCTTAGAATTGAAGTTCCAAAACCTATGACACCTTCATCAATATCTCATAAAATTGTACCCAGATGTCACTACCACGCCTCTAGTGATCATTGTCACCCGTCTATAAAAATTATGCTTCATGCCCATCATTAAAGCTATCCTTAACCATCCTTACCATTAGTCTAACATCACATGAACCACCACTTCCTTGGAGAATATTGACCTCAAAAAACCATTCTATATCTTTGAAATCCACCTTACCAGTGCCTTATTGCAATAAATTTTCCTTTTATCTTCATCACATGCCTCACCATTATAGTTTTCATTTTCAAACTGTCAGACAATATGAAGGCCATAAGTAGTAATTCGATTATGAGAATGATGCTGAATGGGTAGGGGAAATGATATGTGAAAATTAATACTTCTTATCTTCCTTTATCTTTCATGATGGAAACATTAATTAATAACATTTTTTAGTTAATTCCATTGAACAATAATAATAATTAATTCCAATAAATCATTAACAAGTATCTCAAATAAATGTGGATTAATATCATGAAAAGATATCACTAGATTAAAAATTGATAAGTGAAAATATATCCAAGAATTTTGGAATAATAAAAAATTATAAATATGAATAAATTTCAAAGGAATAACCCCTACCTCATGGAAAAAATATCAACACTTCTATTCATTAAATGATTCCATGTGATCCTATCATTGTTTTCACCATGAATTTGATGTCATTTTCTCCTACTCAAAGACCAAATCCACAATTTCTATCCCTATCCCCACATCTAGGGTTTTTAATTTTTAATAAAATCCAACCCTAGATTTCTGTAATTAAATAAAAATTAATAGAGATAAATGAGTCTAATCAAGTTTTAAATTTAAATCCTATAATGGTCCCAACCTTAGGCTCAAAACCAAACTAAATATTTCACCTCTGTAAGCTAAAACCTAATGTCTTGAATACACCCATGGTGTTATAATTCCCATATTGGACTCTTTTTAAGAGGTTTCAACATTCACCCTCATGGTATAAATATTTATTTATTAAATAAATATTAAAAATCCCTTAAAATTTGATTATCTCATAATTCCATCCAAACTCAACCAGAGGGTAATTACCACATCCTGAAACCAATAGGACCATTAAATTTTTTATTCCATACACCATGGTAAATTTTCCAATATTTTACCCCATTTATAGGTTCTAGGGCTTCAAAACATAAAAATGAGCTAAGTACTATCTAAGGAAAAACCCAAGTCACTATAGGGTGGGGTTAGAATTACACAACTACTCAATTGATTCGATCATTCTTATATCATATGAGATGATATGTATAGAACATGGGAGTGAGATGAATTCAATATGTTAGGAAGTTTTGGTGGTGATCCTTAACATATGCATCTAATGATATTTTTTATGTTTGTGACACACTTCTTATGATATCTATATTTTTATGAAATATTTTTATGTAATAACTTATGTTTCTCATATTTTATTTTATCATGATACCCTTAATGATCTCTTAATATCCTCTATTTATTATTTTATTCATGTTTTACTTTTTATGAACACTTTAGTATAATTTTACCTCACCCCTTATTTTGATGTATGTTGTAATGAACCAACCCAGGTTGATACGACGCATCACCCAGGATAGATCGCCACAAGGTTGATATTAACACAACAAACAAAACATTCCTATTTTATAATAGAAAAGAGACAAACATTCAATTTATAACAAGGAATAAAATGTATAAATCGATGATACATAAAAAAAATTCCATGGGATAAAAAAACTAAAAAACAAGGCTAAAACTGAAACCACATCTCTATATAAACATTTTTCACCACCATCCCAACCCACTATAAAGGCACTAACATCGAAGAGAAGTTAGTGAGATACAGGATTCCATTACCTTTACCTATATAAAATTGTGTTTGTATAAGCCCAAAGAAAATTCCATGGTATGAGTAAAATTCCCTGTAGGATACCACCATGAATCTATATAATGTCTTTCACTATATAACCATAAGTCCTAAATTTAAAAAAAAATAAGTTTATAAATTCATTTCCTTTAAAAAAACTTTTCATTAAGCATATTCTGGTTTTATTTTAAAATAACCCATTTATAAACCATTGGAATATTAGTATAAACATTAATAAAAATATAAAGGGAAATGATTAAGCATTCATATCTTTGAACATAACCGAGTGAGCATTTAAAACATGATACATAAACGAAAAAAAGAGCATGAAATATAATTGGGTTATAGCCTATGAGAATAAACATATATTACATTAATGGAACATAAATATTTCATAAATTTGAATCTCATGATATGTATTCCTTCTACAGTCTATATATATCACAATAATAACTCTTAGAGGTTCCATACTCACTAAGGTTTTCATATGTGCTCACCCCAGGTTCCCAAAATGTTCATATGTTCTATGTTTTCACAAAACATTCAATAAACCAAGATAATAATTTTAAAAACAACACAAGTGAAACATCATTACTCTGACACTTTAAAAATATGTTTTTGAGTAAAAATCTTATTTGAGTCATTTCATCGAGCACATGGTGTGAAAAAACTATTTTTAATTAAAAACAATTTTAAAAAAAATCACATGCCACCCAAGATGTACTATCATAAAAAACCATAATATATTTAAAATAATTTAATTCATAAATAAAACTAAAAGAATTTACAAGAGAATAAGGTAAATTAAGGTATATAACCGTTGTATAGATACACCTACCTTAATAATGGAGAAAACATTGTCACCTTCAAAAACAGATATTGGAATCAGAGAGATTGGGGCATCATGAGACTATATCCATAAGAGAGATTTTAAATTCCATATAAATCAATTTATATCTATAAATCATAACCCAATTTGGTTCTAATGAAATAACAGGGAATGATATCAATGAAGTATATAGAAAGAGGAGAAGACATCATATGAAAATAAGAACATACCTTGAATCGATCCACCCAAGAAAATCAATCATCACCATGGAACCAAGGAGGTATCCCTCTATAACATCAAAGTGAGAATTTTTATATATAATGAGTTATTATAATAATATTAGACATACAAATAACCAAGGTAATCATGGTAATTTCTAAATTTAAGAAGTTTGGATCGGGTCGTGCTATTAGTCTGCATAGTTAGAAAAAATTATTTACAAGATATTTGGTCACCACTATCCCATGAAAACTATGTCACATGATTTCAAAATAATGGAAACATTTTTATAAAAACCATGCATAAGTTTTTAAACAACCTCTATCCCAAAACCATTCATCCCTATGGTTTTCCTAGTGACTCGTATAGTTATACAAAGTGTGCTCAAGCCGTATAAAATACCTATGGAATCAATAGTGGTATACCAAATGTACATCACATGGTTTTTCTAACTATTTTTACATTCCTAGTAAATCATGTGAGTTAGTTTTAAAGGGATAATATCTTATACATGTTTAGTGCATGAATTTTCTAATTGTTCAACCCAATTTTAACTTCTTAAATCTGGAAATTACCTCAATTACATAGGTTTTTCTAATCTATAATCTTCAAATAATCCCTCATGAGCTAAAACTAACCTATCATTTATTCTCTACAGGGTTATATACAACATTATTTAGTTATTAAAAATCATTTTGGGTGGTTATCTTAGAGGAAGTTTTTGATTTACACCTGATCACTTCTCCTCTTTCTAGATCTTTCCTTGATCTCGCTTCCCCTTGTTTGATTGGAACCCAATTATGCTATGATTACTTGTTCTAAAAGTTTTTAAAGGGAATTTCTTATTTTCTTATGAATCTATCATCATGAGTACCTTATCTCTCTAATTCTAATATCCATTTATGAAGGTAACTTGGTTTTTTTGAATGTTAAGTTTGTCGTATTAATACAATGGTTTTATCCCTTGATTTGGCTGGTGTTATTATAAATTCCTTTGGTTTAATTTATAGAATTCATAAATTTTAAATATATGAGGTCTGTTCTATTAAATTTCATCTTGTGTGTCTTTTAAAATGGTTTTAAAAGTGGGCTTTCTATAAAAATAGTTTCTACACACCATTTTCTTGATGAAATGATTCAAATGTGGTTTTGATTTAAAAATCAAATTTTCAAGCACAATAGCAGTAATTATTCAATTTTGAGAATATTTTGTAAAATTTTGAGTATGTTTTGTTGAACTTTTCATTAAAACCTAGAACATGGGAAAATTTTTGTGAACCATGGGTGAGGACATATTCAATCCTTGGTGAGTGTCGCAATACTATGAGTTATTAATGTGATAGTGACATACCATAGAAAGAATTGATATATTTGGATTCATGTTTATGTTAACTTAATGTTTCTTAAACTTACTATAAGTTTATTCCCATATTCTAGAACCCAATTATGTTTTCTTTTCTTGGTTTCATTTATGTATCATTTTTTAAATGATCACTTTGTTATATTCTGAGATATGGAATATTGATTATTTCCCTCTATATTTTCATTCGTGTTTATACTCATATTCTTATAGTTTGAATATGGATTAATAAAAAATATAACTAAATTATGATTAATTAAGATTGTTTTCAAATAAAATTTCTTTATAAAATTGTTCAGTTTTTAAATATAAGACTAATGGTTTCATGGTGAAAAAGATTGTATAGATTCGTAGTGCCATCCTACTGGGTGTTCTCCTCACACCCTACATGTTCCTTTATTCATATGTAGATTTGTTTTTGTAGGATATAGGTAAAATGAAGGGAATCATGTAGGTCACGAGAATATATTTTTTTATTACCTTCATTGGGATGGTGGTGAAGGATGTTCACATGGAGATGTGTTTTCAGATTTATCCTTAGTTTTTTTGTTATTTCCATTTTAGCCTTTGGGTTTGGTTTTTGTGTCTCATGGATATGTAACTTTTATTTTTCATTGTATTTTGAAGTTTTATATCTTTTATATTGAATATAAGGAGTTTTTTGGTTCATTTATTGATCTACACCTTGTGGTGATCCATCCAGGGTGATGTGTGATATTGACTTAGGTTGGTTTGTTACAAAATAATTTGAAGGGAAATACCCAACTAGAAGTGGGATGAAACAACCTAGGTTTGAGGTTTGGGGTAAAAAAAGGTGTTTTTATTTAAAGGGGGGAGTGTAAAACCTTGATAAAAGTGATATTTAAAAGGAAAAATGTTACTAACCATGTCAACAAGGTGCACCATCATTTTCAGGAGACTACCACATTAGAACTCCATAGAAAAGTGAGGTCTGGCCTGGAGTAGTGTTTGGATGGGTAATATCCTGGAAATTTTCTCAGGTTCTATGTGAGTGAGGAAAAATCACACTAAAATAACATGAGTTGGCTTGTAGAGACAAACATTGGTCTGATGATCCATTTAGGCACGTGGGTGCACACTAGGGAGTGGAAACATGTGTCTATGGAGAAACTAGCGGCACTTGATAGACCAAGACCATATTTCCATGTTAAGATATGGTGTTTATATAGTTATTTGGGCCTATTTATTATAGTGGGATCGTATTTAGGTTGGGGTGTGACATATGTTCTAGGAATTATCATATAATAAGAGGAGTGGAGTGGATTAAAATAATAATTGTTCAAAAACATAAATTAATTTACATATTGTAATACTGATATATTTTTTAAAATATGTAATATTTAAGGATACTATAACTTTAGGTTCTACGTGTTTATTTTTTATAAATTTATGTGGTTTTTTAGGAAAATTATGTTAAATATATGTTTATTATTTATGGGTCATTATAAATAAATCTTAACAAAAATTCAAGAAGTCAAAAGTATAATACCCTGAACAGGGTCTGAATCAACTTTGATGGAATTCATTAGGGTTTCATATATTTCTAAAATTGTATTTATATAATTGAGGTGGAATAATATATGATCAAATGAAATCCAAATTGAGATAATAGAATATTATAAACAATAATAAAAATCCCAAGTCCACTTAAGAACCATCTTTGGGAATCCCATATGATGGATTTTGTAAACTAAACTACATGATGAGGGTATTTTTATGAACATGGAACCTTATTTATGGTTATTATATCACAAAATTGGTAGAATTATAGTTTTGATATTTTATTTTTGGTATCTGGTGGTGTGGTTATCATGTTGTAAATTTTTTACCAATAGAATAGTATGAAATATATGATATTCTATTTCACCTTTTTGATTCATCCACTATTAAGATATAATTTTTTAGTATTAGTATCATGTTATGATATTCAAAATAATTTAATGAAGAATTTAAATGTTAAATATTTCTTTCATGGTTGAATGAATTTTACAAAGAATTTGTAATGATTAAAAGTATAAACAATTGTGAAATGTATGAAATGATATAACATATCATAAATAAAATGTTTAATAAATTTTTAATATTAGAAAATAACTTCAAGTATTTTCTTTAATACTTATAAAAGTAAGGTCGAAACAAAAAAAAAATTAGAGATTTTCTTATAAAACTGTAAAAATCTTTATAATCTAATGATTTCATTTTCTTCTTTATTTTTTATTAGAGGTCCTATAAGGTCATAAAGTGAAGGATAATTTTATTGATATGTGTTTTGGAGATTCAATCAACCCATGGATACCTTTTTAGGTGGGAGACCTTAGAATACAAGTAATAGATATCCCTAAATCTTGTGTAAAAGGGTTTGACATATTCAATAGATAAGATTATAGGTTCAGATTCAATAACAATAAGGTATGTTCTATGTATATTTTATATAAATTTTGAAACCCCAAGTTTAATGTTTTTCCTTTTTTTATGTTGTTTAATTTTAGTTTTGGAATAGTTAGGGTGATTCAATATATGTGTTTTATGGAGGAAGTAGAATAGAATATGGAATATGGCTATAGGACTTGGTTCACAATTTGAATGACTTTTCACAACCTGAATAGTTCTTGGTCGAAATTTAAAAGGAAACTTTTTTAACGAAGTTCACGGCATGAAATTGTTTTTCATGACCTGAGATTTATTCACATCTTGAAAATTTTTTGTGACTTGAATAAATTGGTGACTAAAATTCTAGTGGATCGGATCACCCAATAATTCACAAAGTGAATTCATCTTTCACACCATGGATGATGTATGTCCCATATATATTAACTCTAATTCCCCTTAGTTTTGATTAGTATTATCACTTTTTCCCTTATACCCTAGGCCCTTCCTAGGTGATTTCAGTGATCACATTCCTCTAAGAGATCAGTTTCAATAATATTTGAAATTTGAACCTAGGGAATATAGCTACCTAGGATTACCATACAAATATATTACATAATTTGTTATGAATATTCATTACATTACAAAAATGAATGTAAGAGGATCATAATAGTTCAGTGTCTTTAGTAACTTGGAAACCCAAAAAATTGGTCCATAGATAAACTACATTATCTCCCACTATGATATTTATAACTATAACTCTTCTTAGACATGTCATACATGATACATTTCTTCATAACTAGGGGAAAGGAAATAGATGAAAGGGTGAGCTCCGATGCTCAGTAAGGGTAAACAAGAAAGATATGTAAGCATAACATGAACATAATTGTATGATAATAGGAGCATAACATCTATAAACTATACCTTACATATCAAAGATAATAATATTGAGTAATGTAATAAATATTGGTAGTTAATAATACATGAATCATATAGGAATCAATGAACATGATCCATGAGAGTATAACATTGGAATGATACATAGATTTATGTCATACACATAGGCCTAGAATATCATTTCCATATTAGTCAAGGCTAACTTACAAGTCTATTATAGTGGAATGAGTTCACTCCCAAAAACATCATAATAGTCAAGGTTAACTCCCAATGTTATCATAAAGGACAAAGTTCCTTACTAAACATAGTTCACACCCCATTCCAGACCTATCTATCACATGAGATTTAAATCTTTACCCAATGCATTGGTGAGACATATAGGTCTCACCCATCTCAAAATAAAAACCATATTTCTTTATGTCACAAGATCAAAAAATATCATCATATCATCATATCATAACCCATTAAATGAATTGGGTTTCATAAACATGTTATCATATCAAAACCTATGTAAAAGAGATATGTTTCATAATCATCATTTCATTATAGCATAACCCATGAAAAGATGCAGGTTTCAAAATGATTTTCTCATGGTATAAACTATAGAAGAGAAATGGGTTTCATAAAAATTATGTGATCAAAACATAAACCATTTAGATAAAGAATAATAATGTTATCCTTGTATTTTATCCCCAATAAAGAATTGGTAACATCAACAGATGTCATTTTAGATAGAAAATTTTTTTATCAATAATTTAAACATTTTCTAAAGGAAAATATCCTTTCCACTTTAAAAAAAAACTTTTTAAAACATAAAACATTTTTAAAAAAATTTCTTTGAAAATAACATTGAAAACTTTTAATGGAATCTTCAAATAAAATAATGGTCATGATTATCGGAAGTTTAATTTATTACATACATGTTAAAAAAAAGATTTCTTTCACATTTTTAGTAAAAGAAAATTGGCCATTGTTTGGAAGATGACATTAAGATTAATTTCAAAAAAATATGTAAAAATTCAAACATGGCAAAAATTTTCTTTTAAAAATTAATAATAGAAAAAAAAAATTGAAAACATTTTTAGAAAAGTTGTTTTTTGGAATAAAATGGATTTTTGACCAAAGAGAGAAATAAAGTCTGATTTTCTTAAAAGAATTTTCTTAGTTCTTTTAGGTAATAAATAGTTTAAAATTGTATTATTACTTTAAAATATCATTAATAACTAGCGCATATAAAAATTCAATAGTTTCTTGATATTTGGATCATAATATTCTATCATTGGAAACATAATCATAAGAAATCCTGGAAAATAATGAGATTGTTACCTAAAATTTTTACCATTAGTGTAACCTTGAATCATAATCCCTATGAAGGAATAACATAAAATGAAACATAAAATATAATGGGGGTGAATAAATTAATTATATTACCTATTAAATGGTTTGTATATACACATCAAGTAATAATATAGGTGCATAACATAATTTATGTCTTAGAGAATGAAAATTAAGACAAAATATCTTAATTTAAGTGTTGACATCCATTGTACTCATTAAAAATTATTGTATAATAAATATATGTTTATTATACATGTATTAAAGAATAATATTTATATACATCATTCTATATATTATTTTTTATGACTATTAATTACCCATTTATTAACAAATCTATGTGAAAGTAACCTTTTGGGTAATAAATGCTCTGTTTTTCATATATATGTTTTGCTTTTTATTATTGGTCCTATTACTTAGATCATGGTTTAATAATATCCATAATTTAAATTATTATATAAATATCATTTATATTTATCATATATTTATTTATAGTAATATATAAAATTTAGTCCTAGGAAATGAAATACATCATTCATAGAGACGGTAGGTCGTATGTACGCATGAACGTTGTTTACATTTTCATATCGGATTGAATGAAATAAAATTAAATGATATATATTATCATTATAGAATCATGTTTATGTCAAATATAGAACATATTTTCATTAAAACTGTACTTAATACCTTATATTTCAAACATGAATGAATCACATTGCTTCGCAAGGCGGTAGTCTATTATACACACGAGTGACGTTATCGTAATCCCAATGAATGAAATGTATGAAAGTAGAATCATAATAATATCATAAATATAATATATAAACAATAAATCCATAATTATTTATAGCCACTAGAGGTGTTGATTTATAAATTAATGACATTGGTTCATGAGGATGTAGTCTCATGTACACACGAATGATTATTTTGTAATCCATTTGTTGGAAGTGGAGATGGTAGTAGGTCATTAAATTAAAATAAAAACATCTCAGTATATTTAATATATTTATTTTATTATTTCATCCTTGTATAATAATAGTTTAATTATTTGGAGGAATTAATAAAACAAAAATTCTCATTGATGACCTCTTCTTCGGGAATCCTCCTTAGGTTTTCACCAAAAGCCTTCCAAGGTTGGATTTTAGTCATAACAAAGGCTTCTTGGATAAGAGTAGGGAATTTGGTATGTTATTTGGTAAGGGATAATATGAACCAAAAGTGTTTTATGTTTTAAATAATAGGGTATAGGGGGTGTTCTTTTATAAGTGAGGTGGGTGACACACTTCTAATTTTTGAAAAGAAAGAATTTCACCCATGATTTTTTCACGTCACAATGCTCCAATAATGGAAACATTTCAAGAATAGAAGAAAAAAGGACAAAATTTTTATATAAAATAGTTTTTAGTCAAGTTTATAGGTTATTTTAACCCTAATCGTTTTATCTTAACCCCTCAGTAAACTCATTTTTACCTTAAATGAGGTAATTATTTTTTAATATGTTAACTATTCATTTTAGTCAAAAATTATGTTGGACTTATTAGATAATATAAATTATTATGATTCCAAAGATGGAATCCATTTTTCTGAATTCCATTCACATAAGTAGAAAATTTTAGTTTAAAATTAATCCCACAAACACAATGAGAAAGTAGGTTTTTAAAGAGAAAATGTCCAAAAGTTTATAGAGGTTTTATATACAAATTTGATATAAAATTGATTACAATGACCTAAATTGGATTAATGGATGTATAATTGAACTAATTTTACATTAAAAACAATATAAATTTTAATTTAAATTTATAAATAAATTAAACTAAAATGTAGTTTTTAATTAAAATTCAGTATTTTTTACTATTCATCAAAAAATGAAACTTTTTAGAAAAAAACCAAAAAACTAACCCTAACCTAATTTTGAAATTATTATTTAAAAAATTAATTTTATTTTGTAAAATTAATTTTATAAAAGTGTGAAAAAATATTGTTATTAATGTTCACAAAAATAAACAAAAATAATTTTTTAGAGATAGTATTTTTGAAACATATAAAGAATTTACCGAAAATTAGGTATTTTTTATAAATATGTTTTATTTATATAAAATAATTATTCATGATATCTAAAAGTTATTAATTAATATTCATATCACTATGTTTAATATCTAGTTTATAATGGTCATTTTTGAATAACTATATTAATAATATATCACGGTTTTGTTAAAACTTTGTGTCGTGTGTAATGCAAGCTTACCAAGTGTTGCATGTAACACAAGATTAACTTAGAATTGTGTATAATTAAATATATCCTAGTGTTTTATATATCAAAATATTAACTTTTTGTTTCATTTAAAATAAGATATCAAAGAAATCTAATTTATTCAGAATAAAATAATTCATAAAAACAAGGAGTTTTACATTCTACCACCCTTAAAATGAATTTCACCCTCCAAATTCATCACCCTGATAAAAACAAATGAGCATACTTTTTCCTCACCATATCCTCAATTTTCCATGTATATTTATTAAACTGGTGGTTTTATCACAAAACATTGACCAATTAAGTGGTATTGTTTTGTATAACTTTCCATGTTTGATCTAGAATCTTTATCAATTATTCCTCATAAGAAAAATATTTCTATAGTTGTAAGACCTATGATTTCAATACATGTGAAGGGTAAGATATTTCCTTCCTTGGGAGAGATACATAGAACACTTCTTCCAATTGAGAGAGGTTTTGTGGAAGTGTCATCTGATAGACTATCATCGTGATATAATCAAGAAATTCAAAGGGACCAATATACCTAGGGTATAGTTTCCCATTATTCTTGAATTTCATTACCTTCTTCCATGGATAAATTCTTAAAAACATATTTTCACAAACTTCAAGTTCTAAATCACATTGTATATTATCATCATAACTTTTCTTCAAACTCTGATCTTCCTTAATGTGTTGCTGAATTAATTTAATATCCTCTTTAATTTCTTCAACAATCTTAGGTCTCAATGGATTTCTTTTTCTAACTTAATCTATCACATTCGAGATATAAATTTCTTTCCGTAGATGGATTTATAATGATCCATTTGAATACTTGAGTGAAATATCTTTTTTTAAGAAAACCCAACTATAGGAAGGTCTTAGCCCCAACCACATTTTAAATAAAAAAAGGATATCGATATATCCTCTAAGGTTTGAATTTTTATCTTAGACTTATCATCAACCTAAGGATGATACGCAGTACTGAAACTCAACTTTGTATCAAGAGATTGCTGAATAATTATAAAGACTCATACTTTACATACATGGTTATTACTTCAAAATTGAAGCATACTTATTACAACATATAACAAAACCATGAAAGGACAGTATAGGTATAGTGTCTTTAGAAACTGGGAAACAACTGGTTCATAAATCATCTATGTTGTATACCATTTATTTCATCATATATAGAGTCCCTTTTTGGCATATCCTACTTAATATCCTTCTTCCTGGCCTGGGGAAAAGAAAACATACAAAAGGGTGAGCTCAAATGCTCAGTAAGGGTAAACAAAAGAAATATCAAACATATCATATATATAAGAACATAACATTTTGAAACTCTTATCCTGCAAAAGAGATCATAACATGGGATAAATCATAGAACTGAAATGTAATTCCAATAATCATAACTTAAAACATGAAGATTTGTGGCATACACACATAATCATATAAAATCATTTCTTAGTAGTCAAGACTCATTTCCAAGACTATATTAGCGGGCAAAGTCTTTTTCTGAACCGAGTTCACTCCTCGTTTCAGTCCTATTTCACTGAACCGGTTTAACCTGTCATCCCAGCCATGTCTATCTCATGAGATATAAATCTTTACCCAATGAATTGGAGGGAGATATAGGTCCCACCCATCTCATAATGATACCATTCTTATGTGTGACACAAAATCATAAACCATACATCATAGCATAACCCATGTAATAAAAATGGGATTCTTATAGATCACGTCATCATAACATAATCCATAAAAGGATATCGTAAAAAATAATTCCATCATAACATAATTAAATCAATATAAAAATAGGGATATAAACATAATCCTATATTATCTCAGACGGAAAATAATTTTGATAAAACACTTGAACTCCATTCCTGAGGAAAATATACTTTCTACTTTAAAATTTTTTTCCCTTTCTTAACATGTCATACAATTTTAAAATAAAAGATGTTGATTAAAAATAAACTTGAAAACTTGTAAAGGAAGATTCTTGGAAATAATGTTCTAGAAATCCATTCATGTTGTATAAGTTAAAAAAACATTCTTCTCGTACTTTGGCCAGAAAAGTCAAAAAGTACCTCGGACGAAAAATGACAAAAGATTCCTTTCATATATTTTACTAAAAACTCACCGAAGGGTAAAATTGGATTTAAAAAATTTTAGGTGGATGGAAATAATATTACATATTGAGGAAACATGTATTTGGATGATAAATATTCCCCAGTAAATTCTGAAGTATAAACAATCTCGGATAAAAATGAGATTGTGAGATTTTGCCTTACCATAGGTTCGATTTGCTTCGTAAGTGTCTGAAACTCCTGTATAATAATTTAAATAATGTCATTGACTTATTCCAGAATCATACGTATTTTTATGATATCATATATGGTCATATTCATAGCTTCTTATTAGTAATATTCCATTGCTACTTGTTATTCGGATGTTTATTTCTTTATGTTCGTATGTGGGTTTTGTCGAATAAATTCTTATTCCTCTTTTTAGGTTATAGAAAACTCATTTCCAGAATGGTATTAGTGTAATATATATCATATTTTTTCATTCAATTCATTTATATAATCATTATTCAATGAAGATCATGTAGAACGAGTCACATCACATCGTGGAGACGGAATTCCGTACGTACGCACGAGCGATGATATCATTCCCATGATTGTGGAATTGTATTGGAGTGTATGTATACTATTTCAGAATCAATATAATTTTAAAATAATCATATATAGTAATTATTTACACCATTATACCCATCCAAGTAAGGTGGTGGTGGAAAATAGATTACACTACGGTGTGGAGACGGTATTCCGTACGTACGCACGTGCGGTGATTTCGTTTTCCGTAGGATGGATAGATTGTGAAATAGGGTTGTTTCATAATTATAATAACATATCCGTATATGAGTGATACTTATGTTATTACTTCATAATTAAACAACAAAATAAGAAAAGTAGAAGAAGAAATAAAGTTTAAAGAATCGGTAACGGACATTACCTCTTCTTTGAAGCGCCTCTTTGAGACCTCCTCCTAGGGCACTAAAATTGGTATTTGAAGAAGACCAGGACCTATAGGATTTTATAGGGAAGTTGATAAGGTAATTTGGCAGGTTTTGACCGAGCTTGAAGGCTCAAAGTGGTGTGAGGAAGAGAGGGAGGAGGTGCCCTTTTATAAGGGAGGAGAGGGGCACCTTTGGAAAAACTAAAAATATTATTTTATTATAAAGACATATTCGGATTTTAATAGCTCCAAATTGATTTATTTCAAATCTAATGTGGGGATGGGTCAAAATCCTCTCATCCAATATATTTTAGACAAGTTTAGGTAACTATTGTAACCTTATCATTTATATTTAACTCTAAGTTAAATAATTTAACTTTTACCATGTCTTCTTGTTTTCTTACACTATAAGGTTAATAAACTTACTATAACAAGTCAAACGAGAGCCAAGTTGTTTATTATAAATATATAAAACCTTATCACAGTCATTTGGACGAACCTTAGATTTTTAGGAATAAAATAACAATTAATAATATAATATTTGTTTTAAAAACTATTTTATGTCAATTTTTCCACTATTTGGTAATTGATTTTTGGGAAAACCATAACAGGAAGATTAGTTCTAAAAAAGTTAATTAAATCAATAATAAAATGTCATATTAACCTATAAAAGTATTTTAATTCATAAAAAGTCTCAAATTATATTTATTTGGGTATTTATAACATCAATTGTGTCAATATTTCATTAATAAGATAATTATTGCATCATCATTGTGTCATAAATAAATTAAACTATATAATGTCTAAAAATTACAAATAAAATACCATTATGTAGGAAATCTTCTTATCTTTCTAATGAATATCTATAGTAGAATTAATCTTTTGTATAACCCTATATTAAAAATGATTTAGTTATTAATCATTGATTTTAACTATTTTAACCCTTCTTTAAATAAATTAATAATAAATGTCCTAATCTAAACCAAGTGGGTCTAAATGGTCATATTTTATTCCTAAGGTTGTTTTTGGTCAAATAACACTTATCCAATAGAATTATGACATGTTTTAGGGTAATAATAACATCACTCTTACCCTTAATTACCCTATTTACTTTTAACCGTGGTAAATAAAAGTAAAAAGTTACTATTCGCCAAAAATTATTTTCATCTCATTGAACCACATTTTAGTCCTTGATATTAACCGTGTCTCCTGGATTTTCTAAATTCCAATCACATAAGCGGTAAAATTAAATTTTATGTGAATTTCCAAATTCTCCTAGGAGGTGGGTAAAAGACGGTGAAAAGTTCAATAAAATTTTTATATATCTAAAATTAGTATAAAATGACTCCAATGAATTTCATTGAACTTATATATGTATTATGTATCAATTTTTACCTAAAATAAATTTAAATAAAATAAGTAATTATTTAAATAAAAAGTCTGTTTTTAAATAGTAACCCAGTGTTTTCACTATTCATCAAAAATTGAAAGTTTTCAAAAAAAATACCAAAATTTCACCCTAGGATAATTTCAATATTCCGAATCCAAAAATGAAGTCCATTTTTAAAGATAAAATTTATAAAATTTCAAAAAGTGGGTATTACTATTCATAACGGCTAGTTTTAATAATATTTTAATAGCATATCATTGTTTAGTGAAACTCGGTATTGTGTACAACACAAGCTATCGAGGAAGGTCGTGATTGCGTGTAAAGAAATCCAGGCTAGTGTTGTGTGTAGTGAAAGATTCCTTTGATGATTTATATAACATAAATACAAAATATTTCTCATAAAAATCTTGGGCGTTACATTCTACCCCCCTTAAAATGAATTTTACCCTCCAAATTCGTCACTTTGTAACAAACAGATGAGGATACCTCTCCCTCATCATACCCTCAAGCTCCCATGTAGATTATTCTAATTGGTGGTTCCTCCCTAAAACTTTCACCAAGTGAGTGGTCTTGTTCTGTAGGACTTTTTCGCTACTATACAGAATCTCTATCGGTTGTTCTTCATAAGAAAGATCTTGCTCCAGTGGTACAACTTCTGAGCTGAGAACATGTGAAGGATCAGGTATGTACTTTCTCAGAAGAGATTCATGGAACACATGATGAACTTGAGAGAGATTTGGTGGAAGTTCCAATCGGATAGCTACCTTCCCAAAACGGTCCAGTATTTTGAAAGGACCGATATACCTAGGGCTCAGCTTTCCCTTCTTTCCAAATCTCATTACTCTCTTCTAAGGAGATATTCGTAAGAACACTTTATCACCAACTTCAAACTGTAGGTCTTTTCTTTGGTTGTTGGAATACCTTTTTTGTCGAATCTGAGCTGGTCTTATGTTTTGTTGAATAGATCGTACCTTTTCTTCCATCTCATCAACAAGATCATGTGTTAATAGATTTCTTTCCCAAACTTCATCCCAGCAAGTTGGAGTCCTGCATTACTTTCCATAGAGAGCTTTATAAGGATCCATCTTAATACTGGAGGGAAATCTATAATTAGAAGAAAATTCCACCAAATATAGGTGTTGATCCCAACCAGCATTCAAATCCATAGAGCAAGCTCTCAACATGTCTTCTGGAGTTTGAATTGTCCCCTCAGACTGACCGTTTTTCTTAGGATGGTAAGCAGTGCTGAAACTCAACTCTGTATCTAGAGCATGCTGAAGACTTCGCCAGAATTTCGAGGTAAACCTCGGATCCCGATCAGATATAATGGAAAGTTGTACTCCATGCAATCTTACTACGTCCTTTACATATATCCTGGCAAGCTGATCAAGAGAAAAATCTTCTCTAATAACAATGAAGTGTGCCGACTTCGTAAGACGATCAATTATAACCCAGATAGCATTATTGCCTTTGGATGTTTTAGGAAGTCCAGTGACAAAGTCCATAGTGATGTTTTCCAATTTCCATTCTGGTATGGGTAATGGCTGTAACATCCCCTTAGACTTTTGTCTCTCAACTTTAACTGGCTGACAAACCAAGCATCGAGAGACATATTCAACAACATCTCTTTTCATGCCATCCCACCAAAATTACTCTTTCAGGTCCCTGTACATCTTTGTACTTCCAGGATGAATTGAGAATGAAGAGATATGAGCCTCATCCAGTAGCTCCTTCTTTAATTCTAGGATGGGAGGAACACAAACCCGATTCCTGAACCTTATTATCCCATCACAATCAAGGTTGAATTTAGGAACATTTCTCACCTTCTTTTGTAACTCTACATCTTCTTTCTGTGCCTCTTTAATCTTCACATGTATAGATGGTTGAACATTCATTTGAGAAAGATAATATTTTTCCCTTTCTATTATAATTCCAAGATCCATCCTTTGTAAATCCATAAATATTGGATCTTTTGTGATCCTCATCATGGATAAGCTAGCATGGTCTTGTCTACTTAATGCATCTGCCACCTTGTTTTCTTTCCCAGGGTGGTAATGAATCGAGCAGTCGTAATCCTTAATCAGCTCCAACCATATTCATTGGTACATATTCAGCTCCTTTTGTGTGAAAATATACTTTAAACTTTTATGATCAGTATAAATATCACACCTTTCACCATAAAGGTAATGCCTCCAAATCTTTAATGCAAATATTACCGCAGCTAACTCCAAATCATGAGTTGGGTAATTTTGATCATGGATTTTCAACTGTTGTTAGGAATAAGCTATCACCATATCATTTTGCATGAAAACACACCTCAGTCCCTTATTGGATGCATCATTGTAGATCACAAACCTTTCTCCACTGCAAGGTAGTGTGAGAACAGGTGCACTGGCTAACCTTCTTTTTAGAATTTTGAAATTCTCTTCACATTCCTTCGTCCAAACAAACTTAACTCCTTTCCAAGTCAACTTGGTGAGTGGGTTAGATAACCTTGAAAAATATTTCACAAAATGTCGGTAATATCCAGCCAAACCAAGAAAACTTCGGGTCTCAGTTACTATTGTTGGTCTCGACCATCTTTCGATAACCTCTGTTTTTTATGGATCCACAGATATCCCCTCTTTTGAGATTATGTGACCCAAAAATGCAACTTTTTGAAGCCAAAATTCACACTTGGTAAATTTGGCATAAATATTCTCCTTTCTCAGGGCCTTCAATACAATTCTCAAGTGATATTCATGTTCTTCCTTGCTATTTGAATAGACAAGAATATCGTCTATAAAGACTATCACAAACTGATCAAGATAGTCTCTAAAGACTCTATTCATCAGATCCATGAAGATAGCAGGGGCATTAGTAAGACCAAATGGCATCACTATAAATTCATAGTGTCCATACCTTGTACGGAAAGTCGTCTTTGGTATATCCTCCATTTTGACCTTTAATTGATGATACCCTGAACGAAGATCAATCTTGGAAAAGTATTGAGCTCCACATAGTTGGTCAAATAAGTCATCAATGCACGGGAGAGAATATTTGTTCTTGATAGTGATCTTGTTAAGTTCTCGATAATCAATGCAGAGTCTCATTGATCCATATTTCTTCTTAACAAACAGAACAGGTGCTCTCCAAGGTGATTCACTAGGGCGTATGAATCCTTTATCAAGATTCTCTTGGAGTTGATTCTTCAATTCCTGCAACTCTATTGGGGCCATTCTATAAGGTGTATTTGAAATAGGTAGAGCACCCGGTACGATTTCTATTGAAAACTCAACTTCAAGATTTGGTGGAAGACCTGGAAATTCCTCCAGAAAGACATCATCAAATTCACATACAATGGGAATATTATTAATCGTGAGTTTATCTCCAACCATTTGAGATAAATAACCATCATTTAGTGGAGTCAAGACCCATAAGATGGAAGAAATTTCCACTGGAAGGTTATGTTCATCCTTGCATTGATAGATGAGCATAGATTGATCTAGAATATGAAATGTGACTTCTCTTCTTTGGAAATTGATATGAGCTCCATATAAAGAAATCAAATCCATGCCAAGAATAACATCAAATTCCACATCTCAGATAGTAATTGCATGTGACTTTCCTTTGTCTTTGGCCTTAAGTGTTTGTTGACGTCGATAATCATCATCAACCATTGGATTTGGGCATTGATTAGAATAATGACCCATCTCCTTGGACTTGAAACATTGAAGTGTAGTAGGTTCATTCTATCTATCCCTTCTTTGGTTTTCATCATTAGACATCTTCTTCCCATTATTTCGACATTCAATTGCCCGATGACTTTCTTTTCCACACATATAACATTTGATTGTCCCATTAATACAATTTCCTCCATTATTATTTCCACACTTTGAGCATAATGGAAAAATCATCTTCTTTTCAGTGTAGTCTTTAGATTTTCCTTTGAATTCCATTTTCCTCTTCTTATCAAACCCATGTGACTGATGGGTTACACCAATCTCCATCTCAACCTTGAGAGCACATCGAACAATTTTCTCATAGCTATTGAAGTCCCTTATGGCTAACTCCCTTAAAAGACTTGGTTTTAAGCCACTAAAGAATCGATTGATCTTACTCTCAGGTTGGATAATAATACCAGAAGCATACCTTGTAAGTATTTTAAAATTTGCTTCGTAGGTACCAACAGATTCATCATCCTTTTGCTTTAGTTCAAGAAACTCCTTCTCCATCTTTGTTCGAAGAATACGAGGGAAGTACTTATTGAAAAATAAGTTCTTGAACTCATCCCATTCCATGGACTCAATTTCATCTCTTTACCTCATATTCTTGATAAGATTCCACCATTGATCAGCATCTCCTTCCAAATGATACACTACTAAGATGACTTTATCATGTTCAGAACATTGAAGAACTAAAAATATCTTTTCAGTAGAACTGATCCATTTTTCAGCAACTAATGGATCAGTAGACCCGCTGAATGAAGGTGGACGCTGCCTCATGAAGGATTCAATAGAATGTTGCTCCTTACTTTGCTCGTTTGGAATTCCTGAATGATTCATATCTTGAGAATGTTTTTTGATCATGGATACAATATTTTTCATTCCAACTCCCATAACGTTTGGTTGCTTAGGGGGACAATCATTTCATTGCCCGTCGCATTCCACATTAACACGGTTCTTTCGGGTTCCAGCCATTGACTAAAACCAAGAAGAATAGTGTGAGAAAAACTAATTATAATAGGAAAACCACATAATCAAGAATAAAATTTCACACTTAAGGTCTTATCATAGGTTTTTCATGGACATTTTTAAAACACTATGACTTTGTTCTATGCTTAGACATATCCTTAGGTTTCTTACTAAGGCTTTCACATCCTAGTTTCCAAAGGTTGACTATACCTTTCCTCTGATACCAACTATAATGACCCATACCTTACATACAAGGTTATTACTTCAAAATTGAAGCATAATTATTACAACATATAACAAAACCATGAAAGGACCGTATATGTATAGTGTCTTTAGAAACTAGGAAACATAAACAATTAGTTCATAAATCATCTACATTGTCTCCGATTTATTTCATCATATCTAGAGTCCCTTTTTGGCATATCCTACTTAATATCCTTCTTCCTGACCTGGGGAAAAGAAAACATATAAAAGGGTGAGCTCAAATTCTCAGTAAGGTTAAACAAAAGAAATATCAAACATATCATATTTATAAGAACATATCATTTTGAAAATCTTATCCTGCAAAAGAGATCATAACATGGGATAAATCATAGAAGTGAAATGTAATTACAATAATCATAACTTAAAACATGAATCTTTGTGGAATACACACATAATCATAGAAAATCATTTCTTAATAGTCAAGACTCATTGCCAAGACTATCTTAGAGGACAAAGTCCTTTTCTGAACCGAGTTCACTCCTCGTTTCAGTCCTGTTTCACTGAACCGGTTTAACCTGTCATTCCATCCATGTCTATCTCATGAGATATAAATCTTTACCCAATGCATTGGAGGGATATATATGTCCCACCTATCTCATAATGATACAATTCTTATGTGTGCCACAAAATCATAAACCATACATCATAGCATAACCCATGTAATAAAAATGGGATTCTTAAACATCACATCATCATAACATAATCCATAAAAGGATATCATAAAAAATAATTCCATCATAACATAATTAAATCAATTTAAAAATAGTTATATAAACACAATCCTATATTATTATAGATGGAAAACAATTTTTATAAAACACTTGAACTCCGTTCTTGAGGAAAATATCCTTTCTACTTCAAAAACATTTTCCTTTATTAACATGTCATACAATTTTAAACTAAAAGAAGTTGATTAAAAATAAACTTGAAAACTTTTAAAGGAATATTCTTGGAAATAATTTTCTAAAAATCCATTCATGCCATATAAGTTAAAAAAACATTCCTCGCGTACTTTGGCCGGAAAAGTCAAAAAGTACCTCGTACGAAAAACGATGAAAGATTCCTTTCATATCTTTTACTAAAAATTCACCAAAGGGTAAAATTGGATTTAAAAAATTGTAGGTGGATGTAAATAATATTACATATTGAGGAAACATGGATGTGGATGATAAATATTCCCCAGTAAATTCTGAAGTATAAACAATCTCGGATAAAAATGAGATTGTGAGATTTTCCCTTACCTTAGGTTCGATTTTCTTCGTAAGTGTTCGAACCTCCTGTATAATGATTTAAATAATGTCATTAACTTATTCCAGAATCATACTTATTTTTATGATATCATATATGGTCATATTCATAGCTTCTTATTAGTAATATTTCATTGCTACTTGTTATTCGGGTGTTTATTGCTTTATGTTCGTATGTGTGTTTTGTCGAATAAATTCTTATTCCTATTTTTAGGTTATAGACAACTCATTTACAGAATGGTATTAGTGTAATATATAGCATATTTTTTCGTTCAATTCATTTAAATAATCATTATTCAATAAAGATCATGTAGAAAGTGTCGCATCACATCGTGGAGACGGTATTCCGTACGTACGCACGAGCGATGATATCGTTCCCATGATTGTGGAATTGTATTGGAGTGTATGTATACTATTTAAGAATAAATATCACATTTAAATAATCATATATCTTCATTATTTACACCATTATACCCATCCAAGTAAGGTGGTGGTGTAAAATAGATTACACCACGGCGTGGAGACGGTATTTCGTACGTACGTACGCGTGGTGATTTCATTTTCCGTAGGATGGATAAATGGTGAAATAGTTTTTCTTCATAATTATAATAACATATCAGTATATGAGTGATACTGATGTTATTGCTTCATAATTAAACAACTAAATAAGAATAAGTAGAAGAAGAAATAAAGTTGAAAGAATCGGTAACGGACATTACCTCTTCTTTGAAGCGCCTCTTTGAGACTTCCTCTTAGGGCACTAAAATTGGTATTTGAAGAAGACCAGGACCTCTAGGATGTTTCTAGGGAAGTGGAGAAAAGAATTTGGAAGGGTTTGGCCGAGATTTAGGGATCAAAGTGGTGTGAGGAAGAGAGGGAGGAGGTGCCCTTTTATAAGGGAGGAGAGGGGCACCTTTGGAAAAACTAAATATATTATTATATTATAAATCCATATTCGGTTTTTCATAGCTATAAATTAATTTATTTCTAATCTAAGGTGGGGATGGGTCTAAATCCTCTCATCCAATAGATTTTAGATAAGTTTAGGTTACTATTTTAACCTTATCATTTAGATTTAACTCCAAGTAAAATAATTAAACTTTTACCGTGTCTTCTTGTTTTCTTACACTATAAGGTTAATAAACTTACTATAACAAGTCAAACTAACCCCAAGTTGTTTATTACTAATAAATAAAACCTTATATAAGTCATTTGGACAAACGTTATATTTTTAGGAATAAAATAACATTTAATAATATAATATTTGTTTTAAAAACTATTTTATGCTAATTTTGGAACTATTTGGTAATTGATTTTTAGGAAAACCATAACAGAACGATTAGTTCGCAAAAAGTTAATTAATTCAATACTAATATGTCATATTAACCTAAAAAATTATTGGAATTCATAAAAAGTCTCAAATTACATTTATTTGGGTATTTATAACATCAATTATGTTAATATTTCATTAATAAGATAACTACTGCATCATCATTGTGTCATAAATAAATTAAATTATTTAATGTCTAAAAATTACAAATAAAATACCATTATGTAGGAAATCTTTTTATATATCTAATGAATACCTATAGTTGAATTTATCTTATGGATAACCCTATTTTAAAAATGATTTAGTTATTAAACTTTGATTTTAACTATTTTAACCCTTCTTTAAATAAATTAATAATATATGTCCTAATCTAATCCAAGTGAGCCTAAATGGTCATATTTTATTCCTAAGTTTGTTTTTGGTCGAATAAAACTTATCCAATAGAATTAGGACATGTGTTAGGGTAATAATAACATCATTCTTACCCTTAATTACCCTATTTACTTTTAACCGTGGTAAATAAAAGTAAAAAGTTATTGTTCACCAAAAATTATTTTCTTCTCATTGAAACACATTTTAGTCCTTGATATTAACCGTGTCTCTCGGATTTTTTAAATTCCACTCACATAAGTGGTAAAATTATGTTTTATGTGAATTTCCAAATACTACTAGGAGGTGGGTAAAAGACGGTGAAAAGTTCAATAAAATTTTTATATATCTAAAATTATTATAAAATGACTCCAATAAATTGCATTGAACTTTTATAGGTATTATGTATCAATTTTGACCTAAAATAAATTTAAATAAAATAAATAATTATTTAAATAAAAATTCAGTTTTTAAATAGTAACCTAGTGTTTCCACTATTCATCAAAAATTGAAATTTTTCAGAAAAATACCAAAATTTCACCCTAGGCTAATTTCAATATTCAGAATCCAAAAATGAAGTCCATTTTTAAAGATAAAATTTATAAAATTTCAAAAAGTGGGTATTACTATTCATAATGGCTAGTTTTAATAATATTTTAATAGCATATCATTGTTTAGTGAAACTTGGTATTGCGTACAACGTAAGCTATCGAGGAAGGTTGTGATTGCGTATAAAGCAAGCCAAGCTAGTGTTGTGTATAGTGAAATATTACTTTGATGATTTATATAACATAAAAACAAAATATTTCTCATAAAAATCTCGGGTGTTACATTCTACCCCCCTTAAAATGAATTTCACCCTCGAAATTTGTCACTTTGTAACAAACAGATGAGGATACCTCTCCCTCATCATATCCTCAAGATCCCATGTAGCTTCTTCTAATTGGTGGTTCCTCCATAAAACTTTCACCAAATTAGTGGTCTTGTTCCGTAGGACTTTTTCGCTACGATCCAGAATCTCTATCGGTTGTTCTTCATAAGAAAGATCTTACACCAGCGGTACAACTTCTGAGCTGAGTACATGTGAATAATCGGGTATGTACTTTCTCAGGAGAGATACATGGAACACATCATGAACTTGAGAGAGATTCTATGGAAGTGACAATCGGTAAGCTACTTTCCCAACATGATCCAGTATTTCAAAAGGACCGATATACCTAGGGCTCAGCTTTCCCTTCTTTCCAAATCTCATTACTCTCTTCCAAGGAGATATTCGTAAGAACACTTTATCACCAACTTCAAACTGTAGGTATTTTCTTTGGTTGTCGGCATAACTTTTTTGTCGACTCTGAGCTTTTCTTATGTGTTGTTTAATAGATCGTACCTTTTCTGCCATCTCATCAACAAGATCATGTGCTAATAGCTTTCTTTCCCAAACTTCATCACAGAAAGTTGGAGTCTTGTATTTCTTTCCATAGAGATCTTCATAAGGATCCATCTGAATACTGGAGGGAAAGCTATTATTATAAGAAAATTCCACCAAATATAGGTGTTGATCCCAACCACCTTTGAAATCCATAGAGCAAGCTCTCAACATGTCTTCTAGAGTTTGAATTGTCCTCTCAGACTGACCATTTGTCTTAGGATGGTAAGCAGTGCTGAAACTCAACTCTATATCTATAGCATGCTGAAGACTTCGCCATAATTTCGAGGTAAACCTCGGATCCCGATCAGATATAATGGAAAGTGGTACTCCATGCAATCTTACTACTTCCTTTACATATATCCTGGAAAGCTGATCAAGAGAAAAATCTTCTCTAATAACAATGAAGTGTGCCGACTTCGTAAGATGATCAACTATAACCCAGATAGCTTTATTGCCTTTGGATGTTTTAGGAAGTCCAGTGACAAAGTCCATAGTGATGTTTTTCCATTTTAATTATGGTATGGGTAATGGTTATAACATCCCCTTAGACTTTTTTCTCTCGGCTTTAACTTGCTGACAAACCAAGCATCGAGAGACATATTCAACAACATCTCTTTTCATTCCATCTCACCAGAAGTACTCTTTCAGGTCCCTGTACATCTTTGTACTTCTAGGATGAGTAGAGAATGAAGAACTATGAGCCTCATCCAGTAGCTCCTTCTTTAATTCTGGGACGGGAGGAACACAAACCTGATTCCTGAACCTTATTATCCCATCACAATCAAGGTTGAATTTAGGAACATTTCTCACCTTCTTTTGTAAATCTACATCTTCTTTCTGTTCCTCTTTAATCTTCACATGTATAGATGGTTGAACATTTATTTGAGAAAGATACGATTTTTCCCTTTCCATTATAATTCCAAGATCCATCCTTTGTAAATCCATAAATATTGGATCTTTTGTGATCCTCATCATAGATAAGATAACATGGTCTTGTTGACTTAATGCGTCTGCTACCTTGTTTTCTTTCCCAGGGTGGTAATGAATTGAGGAGTCGTAATCCTTAATCAGCTCCAACCATATTCTTTGGCGCATATTCAGCTCCTTTTGTGTAAAAATATACTTTAACCTTTTATGATCAGTATAAATATCACACCTTTCACTATAAAGGTAATGCCTTCAAATCATTAATGCAAAGATTACCGCAGCTAACTCCAAATCATGAGTTGGGTAATTTTTCTCATGGATTTTCAACTGTCGTGAGGAATAATCTATCACCATATCATTTTACATGAGAACACACCCCAGTCCCTTCTTGGATGCATCACTGTAGATCACAAACCTTTCTCCACTGCAGGTAGTGTGAGAACAGGTGCACTGGCTAACCTTCTTTTTAGCTCTTTGAAATTCTCTTCAAATTCCTCCGTCCAGACAAACTTAACTTCTTTCCAATTCAACTTGGTGAGTGGTTTATATAACCTTGAAAAATCTTTCACAAAACGTTGGTAATATCCATCCAAACCAATAAAACTTCAGATCTCAGTTACTATTGTTGGTCTCGACCATCTTTCGATAACCTCTGTTTTTGCTGGATCCACAGACATCCCCTCTTTTGAGATTATGTGACCCAAAAATGCAACTTTTTGAAGCCAAAATTCACACTTGGTAAATTTGGAATTAATCTTCTCCTTTCTCAGGGTCTTCAATACAATTCTCAAGTGATCTTCATGTTCTTCCTTTCTCTTTGAATAGACAAGAATATCATCTATAAAGACTACCACAAACTGATCAAGATCGTCTCTAAAGACTCTATTCATCAGATCCATGAAGATAGCAGGGGAATTAGTAAGACCAAATGGCATCACTATAAATTCATAGTGTCCATACCTTTTACGAAATGTTGTCTTTAGTATATCCTCCCTTTTGACCCTTAATTGATGATACCTTGAACGAAGATCAATATTGGAAAAGTATTGATCTACGTGTAGTTTGTCAAATAAGTCATCAATGTGTGGGAGAGGATATTTGTTCTTGATAGTGTTCTTGTTATGTTCTCGATAACCAATGAAGAGTCTCATTGATCCATCTTTCTTATTAACAAACAGAACAGGTGCTCCCCAAGGTGACGCACTAGGGCGTATGAATCCTTTATTAAGATTCTCTTGGTGTTGCTTCTTCAATTCCTGCAACTCCATTGGGTACATTCTATAAGGTGTATTTGAAATAGGCAAAGCACCCAGTATGAGTTCTATTGAAAACTCAAATTCACGATTTGGTGGAAGACCTAGAAATTCCTCCAGAAAGACATCATCAAATTCCCATATAACGGGAATATTATTAATCATGAGTTTCTCTCCAACCATTTGAGATAAATAACCTTCATTTAGTGGAATCGAGACGCATTAAATGGAAGAAATTCCCACCGGAAGGTTATGTTCATCCTTGCATCGATAGATGATCATAGATTGATCTAGAATATGAAATGTGACTTCCCTTATTTGGAAACTGATATGAGATCCATATAAAGAAAGCTAATCCATGCCATGAATCACATAAAATTCCACTATAGGAAGGATCGCATGATTTTTAGGAAGAACTTTCCCACAAACTTCAATCAGAGAATAATTGTAAACTTTTGATGCGACTGTTGTGCCATTAAGAGTTGTCACAGCGAACTCAACGTATAATTGTTGAGGTAATATGGAGATACCCTTAGAAAATTCTTCAGAAATAAAAGAGTGGGTGGATCTAGAATCAAATAAAACATATTCTACTTTAGAGTGGATGGTAAGTGTACCTCTCACCACTTCGTTGTCATACTCCACATTGTCGATAGTAATTACATGTGACTTTCCTTTGTCTTTGGCCTTAAGAGTTTGTTGACATCGATCATCATAATCAACCCTTGGATTTGGGCATTGATTGGCATAATGCCACATCTCATTGCACTTGAAACATTGAAGTGTAGTACGTTCATTCTGTGTATCCCTTCCTTTGTTTTCATCATTAGACATCTTCTTCCCATTATTTCGACATTCAATTGCCCGATGACCTTATTTTCAACACTTATAACATTTTCTTGTCCCCTTAAGACAATTTCCTCCATGTTTCTTTCCAAACTTTGAGCATAAGTGAAAACTCACCTTCTTTTCAGTGTGGTATTTAAATTTTCGTTTGAATTCCATTTTCCTCTTCTTATCAAACCCATGTGACTGATGGGTTACACCAATCTTCATCTCAACCTTGACAGCACGTTGAACAATTTCCTCGTAGCTATTGAAGTACCTTATGGCTAACTCCCTTCGAAGACTTGGTTTTAAGCCACTAAATAATTGATCGATCTTACTCTCAGGTTGGATAATAATACCAGAAGCGTACCTTGAAATTCTTGTAAAATTTGCTTCATAGGTACCAATAGATTCAACATCCTTTTGCTTCGGTTCAAGAAACTCCTTCTCCGTCTTTGTTCAAAGAATACATGGGAAGTACTTATTGAAAAATTAGTTCTTGAACTCGTCCCATTCCATGGACTCAATTTCATCTCATTACCTCGTATTCTTGATAAGATTCCACCATTTATCAGCATCTCCTTCCAAATTATACACTGCTAAGATGACTTTATCATGTTCAGAAAATTGAAAAACTGAAAATATATTTTCAGTAGTACTGATCCATTGTTCAGCAACTAATGGATCAGCAGACCCGCTGAATGAAGGTGAACGTTGCCTCATGAAGGATTCAACTGAATTTTTCTTCTTCATTTGCTCGTTTTGAAGTCCTGAATGATTCATATCTTGAGAAAGTTGTGTGAGCATGGCTATAATATTTTTCATTCCAGCTCCAATAACTTTTGGTTGCTTAGGGGGACAATCATTGCATTGCCCTTCGCATTCCGCATTAACACGGTTCCTCCAGGTTCCAGCCATTGACTAAAACCAAGAAGAATAGTGTGAGCAACACTAATTATAATAGGAAAACCACATAATCAAGAATAAAATATCACACTTAATGTCTTATCATAAGTTGTTCGTGGCCATTTTTAAAACACTAAGATTGTGTTATATGCTTATACATATCCTTAGGTTTCTTACAAAGGCGTTCACATCCTAGTTTCCAAAGGTTGACTATACCTTTCCTCTGATACCACCTAAATCAACCCATACTTTACATACATGGTTATTACTTCAAAATTGAATCATACTTATTACAACATATAAAAAACCATGAGAGGACCATATAGGTATAGTTTCTTTAGAAACTGGGAAACATAAACAACTGGTTCATAAATCATCTACGTTGTCTCCCATTTATTTCATCATATCTAGAGTCCCTTTTTGGCATATTCTACTTAATATCCTTCTTCATGACCTGGGGAAAAGAAAACATATAAAAGGGTGAGCTCAAATGCTCAGTAAGGGTAAACAAAAGAAATATCAAACATATCATATTTATAAGAACATAACATTTTGAAAATATTATCCTGCAAAAGAGATCATAACATGGGATAAATCATAGAAGTGAAATGTAATTCCAATAATCATAACATAAAACATGAATCTTTGTGTCATACACGCATAATCATATAAAATAATTTCTTAGTAGTCAATACTCATTTCCAAGACTATCTTAGTGGAAAAAGTCCTTTTCTTAACTGAGTTCACTCCTCGTTTCAGTCCTGTTTCACTGAACCAGTTTCACCTGTCGTTCAGCCATGTCTATCTCATGATATATAAATATTTACCCAATTCATTGGAGGGATATATTGGTCTCACCCATATCATAATGATACCATTCTAATGTGTGCCACAAAATCATAAACCATACATCATAGCATAACCCATGTAATAAAAATGGGATTCTTAAACATCACATCATCATAACATAATCCATAAAAGGATATCGTAAAAAATAATTACATCATAAAATAATTAAATCAATGTAAAAATAGGGATATAAAAAGAATCCAATATTATCTTAGATGGAAAATAATTTTGATAAAACACTTGAACTTCGTTCTTGAGGAAAATATCCTTTCTACATCAAAAACATTTTTCCTTTCTTAACATGTCATACAATTTTAAACTAAAAGAAGTTGATTAAAAATAAACTTGAAAACTTGTAAAGGAATATTCTTGGAAATAATGTTCTAAAAATCCATTCATGCCATATAAGTTAAAAAAACATTCTTCTCGTACTTTGGCCGGAAAAGTCAAAAAGTACCTCGTACGAAAAACGAAAAAGGATTCCTTTCATATCTTTTACTAAAAACTCACCGAAGGGTAAAATTGGATTTAAACAATTGTAGGTGGATGGAAATAATATTAAATATTGAGGAAACATTTATGTGGATGATAAATATTCCCTAGTAAATTATGAGTTATAAACAATCTCGGATAAATATGAGATTGTGAGATTTTCCCTTACCTTAGGTCCGATTTGCTTTGTAAGTGTCTGAACCTCCTGTATAATGATTTAAATAATGTCATTTACTTATTGCAGAATCATACTTATTTTTATGATATCATATATGGTCATATTCATAGCTTCTTATTAATAATATTTCATTACTACTTGTTATTCGGGTGTTTATTGCTTTATGTTCGTATGTGTGTTTTGTCGAATAAATTCTTATTCCTCTTTTTAGGTTATAGACACCTCATTTCCAGAATGGTATTAGTGTAATATATATCATTTTATTTCATTCAATTCATTTATATAATCATTATTCAATGAAGATCATGTAGAACGAGTCGCATCACATCGTGGATACGGTATTCCGTACGTACGCACGGGCGATGATATCGTTCCCATGATTGTGGAATTGTATTGGAGTGCATGTATACTATTTCAGAATCAATATAACTTTACAATAATCATATATAGTCATTATTTACACCATTATACCCATCCAAGTAAGGTGGTGGTGGAAAATAGATTACACCACGGCGTGGAGACGGTATTCCATACGTACGCACGCGCGGTGATTTCATTTTCCGTAGGATGTATAGATGGTGAAATAGGGTCGTTTCATACTTATAATAACATATCAGTATATGAGTGATACTTATGTTATTACTTCATAATGATACAACTAAAGAAGAAGAATTAGAAGAAGAAACAAGGTTGAAAGAATCGGTAACGGACATTACCTCTTCTTTGAAGAGCCTCTTTGAGACCTCCTCTTAGGGCACTAAAATTGGTCTTTGAAGAATACCAGAACCTCTAGGATGTTTCTAGGGAAGTGGAGAAGAGAATTTGGTAGGGGTTGGACGATCTTGAAGGCTCAATGTGATGTGAGGAAGAGAGGGAGGAGGTTCCCTTTTATAAGGCAGGAGAGGGGCACCTTTGGAAAAACTAAAAATATTATTTTATTATAAAGAAATATTCGGTTTTTAATAGCTCAAAATTGATTTATTTATAAGTTAAGGTGGGTATGGGTCTAAATCCACTCATTCAATAGATTTTAGACAAGTTTAGGTTACTATTTTAACCTTATCATTTAGATTTAACTCTAAGTTAAATAATTTAACTTTTACTGTGTCTTCTTGTTTTCTTACACTATAAGGTTAATAAACTTACTATAAAAAGTCAAACGAACCCCAAGTTGTTTATTATTAATATATAAAACCTTATCTAAGTCCTTTGGCCGAACCATATATTTTTAGGAACAAAATAACAATTAGTAATATAATATTTGTTTTAAAAACTATTTTATGTCAATTTTACACTATTTGGTAATTGATTTTTGGGAAAACCATAACAGAAATATTAGTTCGCAAAAAGTTACTTAAATCAATACTAACATGTCATATTAACCTAGAAAAGTATTTTAATTTATAAAAAGTCTCAAATTACATTTATTTGGGTATTTATAACATCAATTATGTCAATATTTCATTAATAAGATAATTACTGCATCATCATTGTGTCATATATAAATTAAATTATTTAATGTCTAAAAATTACAAATAAACTACCATTATGTAGGAAAGCTTTTTATCTTTCTAATTAATATCTATAGTCTAATTTATCTTATGTATAATTATATATTAAAAATGATTTAGTTATTAAACTTTGATTTTAATTATTTTAACCCTTCTTTAAATAAATTAATAATAAATGTCCTAATCTAATCCAAGTGGGCCTAAATGGTCATATTTTATTCCTAAGGTTTTTTTGGTCGAATAACACTTATCCAATAGAATTAGTACATTTTTTTGGGTAATAATAACAGCATTATTACCCTTAATTACCCTATTTACTTTTAACCGTAGTAAATAAAAGTAAAAAGTTACTATTCACCAAAAATTATTTTCATCTCATTGAACCACATTTTAGTCCTTGATATTAACCATGTCTCTCAGATTTTAGAAATTCCAGTCACAGAAGTGGTAAAATTAAGTTTTATGTGAATTTCCAAATTCTCCTAGGAGGTGGGTGAAAGACGGTGAAAAGTTCAATAAAACTTTTATATGTCTAAAATTATTATAAAATGACTCCAATGAATTGCATTGAACTTATATAGGTATTATGTATCAATTTTGACCTAAAATAAATTTAAATAAAATAAATAATTATTTAAATAAAAAGTCAGTTTTTAAATAGTAACCTAGTGTTTTCACTATTCATCAAAAATTGAATGTTTTCAGAAAAATACCAAAATTTCACCCTAGGCTAATTTCAATATTCTGAATACAAAAATGAAGTCCATTTTGAAAGATAAATTTTATAATATTTCAAAAAGTGGGTATTACTATTCATAACGTCTAGTTTTAATAATATTTTAATAGCATGTCGTGGTTTAGTGAAACTCGGTATTGCGTACAACGTAAGCTATCGAGGAAGATCGCGATTGCGTGTAAAGAAAGCCGAGCTAGTGTTGTGTGTAGTTAAAGATTCCTTTGATGATTTATATAACATAAAAATAAAATATTTCTCATAAAAATCTCAGGTGTTACAAGAATTTTCCAAAACATTGAGGTAATACTCATATCCCAATCAGAAATAATGGAATGTGGTAATATATGACACCCTACCACTTATTTAATGTATATCCTAGAAATATGATCCAGAGATAAGTCTTATTTGATAACAACGAATTGTGATGACATTTTAAAGTGATCAAATATAACCCATATATCATTGTTCCCTTTAGGTGTTTTGGGGAGTCTAATGAAAAAATACATGGTGATGTTTTCTTATTTCCATTATGGTATGGGTAATTGAAGTAACATCCCCTTATACTTTCATCTTTAAGCCTTAACTTACAAACATACCAATCACTGAGATACAAACTCTATAATACCTATCTTCACACCATCCCACTATAAGTACTCCTTTAATCTATATACATCTTCATACTACCTGAATGAATAGATAAATAAATATGTACTTCAACTAACAACTCCTTAAAATATGGTATGGATGAAACACATAAAGGATTCTGAAACCTTATCATTCCGTCACAATTAGGGTTAAACTCAGTAACATTTCTAACCTTATTTTCAACTCTACATATTCCTTTTATGCCTCTTTAATCTTCACTTGGATAGATGGTTGAACATTCAATTGAGAAAGATAATATTTTCCCCTTCCTTTAGGATTTCCAAATTTATGCTTTCAAAATCCATAAATATTCGATCTTTTTTAATCCTCATCATGGATAAAATAGCAAGATCTTCTTTACTCAAAGAATCATCCACCTTGTTTTCTTTCCCAAGGTGGTAATGTATTGAGAATTCAGAATCATTAATCAACTCTATCTATATTCTATAGGGAATATTAAACTCATTCTGTCTGAATGTATAGTTTAAAATGTTATTATATATATATATATATCACAATTGTATCCATAAGGATAATGCCTCTACATATTTAATGTGAAATTTATCACATCAAACTCCAAATCATGAGTTGGATAATTTTTCTCATGAAACATAAGTTTTCATGAGGCATAAGCTATAACCATGTCATTATACATAAGAAAACATACCAATATTATCTTGTATGAATCACTATATATTAAAAACCCTTATCCACTATAGGTTAATGTAAGAACATGTGATCTAACTAACCTTCTCTTTAGTTCCTTGAAATTTTCCTCACGTTCATTTATCCATAGGAACTTGGCTCCATTCCGAGTTAACTTGGTTAGAGGATTAGATAGTCATGATAAATTCTCCACAAACAATTGATAATATACAGATAATCTAAAACAATTATGGATCATAGACACCTTGGTTGGACATGGAAAATATTCAGTATACTCTATTGATATTTGCACTCTTGAGATTATATGACCCAAAAATGAAACCTTTTGCAGTCAAAATTCACATATTTTAAAAAATTTATATAGTTTCTTCTTACTTAAGGAATTTAGTTAAATTATCAAGTGATATTCATACTCTTACTTTCTATTCTAATAGATAATAATATCATCTATAAAAACCACCACAAAATGATCATGGTAATCTCTAAAGATGTAATTAATTAAATCCATGAAGATAATGGGGAAATTGGTAAGATCGAATGGAATCAGTATATATTAATAGTTTTCAATCCTTGTATGAAATTTTGTCTTTGGTATATACTTATTATTTACCCTCAATTGATGATATCTAGAATGAAGGTCAATCTTGAAAATGTATTGAGCTCTATACATTTGATCGAATATGTCATCAATACAGGGTAGAGGATACTTGTTTTGATCATGATATTTTTCAAATTTTGATAATCAAAGTATAGTTGCATTGATAGATATTTATTTATTAAAAAAAAGGAATAGGTTCACCCCAAGGTGATAAACTTGGCCAAATTAATCCATTTTCAAGGTTATCATAGAGGTACCTCTTTAATTAATGCAACTTAATTGGTTCTATTCTATATGGATTATTTGAAATTGGTGTGGCACCAGGTATGAGTTCTATTGGGAAAACAACTTCATGTTCTGGTGTAAGAATATGAAACTCCTATGAAAATACCTCAAAATTTTCTTGTACAATTAAAATATCACTAATAAAAAATTCCTCCCCAACTATTAGTGATAAAGACCCCTTATGAATGGAAGTTAAGACCCATACAATGGATGTGATCTCCATTGGAAGTCATTACTTATAGCCACATTGAAAGATGATCATAGGTTGGTTTGGAATATCAAATGTAACTTCCCTTCTTCTACAATTGATGTGGGATTTATATAGAGAAATTAAAACCATGCCTAATAGGACATTAAATTCAACCAGAGGAAGAATGATAAGATTTTTCAGGAATCACATTCCTTCATATGTCAACTGGAGTGTAATTGTATAATTGAGACATGATCATCATACCATTAGGTGTTTTCACTAATAATTCCACATCTAATAATTTTTTAGGAATCTTTATGCCCTTATAAAATTCTTTAGATATGAAATAATGGGTTGATCCATAGTCAAATACAGTATCAATAGTTCTAGAGTGGATGGTATGTGTACCTTTCACCACATTATTATCTCACCCCTCTTCTGAAATAGTAATTGTATGAGATTTACCCTTGCCCCTTGGCTTAAGATGTTGTTGGTGTTAATCACCATTGTTAACCCTTGAATTTGGGTACTTGTTATTATAATGAATAAACTACTTGAATTTGAATCACTGGAGTCTGAGTGGTGCACTCTATATAGATTTCTCTCTATTTGAATCATTATCTAACTTCTTCTCATCACTTAGGAAATCAATTTCTTGGTGGAATTCTCTTACACACTTAAAATATTAACTAGTCCTATTAAGAAAGTTTCATCCATGTTTCTTCCCAAACATTTTTCATAATGGAAATATTATCTTCTTCTCTCCATGGTTTTTAGATTTTCCTTTGAACTCTATCTTCTTTTACTTTTCAAAACAATGATATTGATGCACAACTCTAACCTTCATTTACACATTGATATAAAATTGAAAAAACTATTCATAGCTACTAAAGTCTATTATGGTTAATTCCCTTTGGAGACTTGGTTTTAAGCAACTGAAAAATCGGTCAACCTTACTTTTAGGTTGGATGATAATATCAAAAGAATACCTCACTAGTCTTGTAAAATTTTCTTCATAGGTACCAATGGATTCATCATCCTTTTTATTTAAGTCAAGGAAGTACTTATGCATATTTATATAGAGAATATTAGGAAAGTATTTATTGAAAAATAAGTTCTTAAACTCATCCCAATCTATGGTTGCAATTTTATCCTATTGCCTTATATTCTAGATAAGATTCCACCATTGGTCTATTTCACCTTCCAAATGGATGATATCCAAAATGACTTTTTCATATTCCAAACATTTACAAAAAGAACATATATTTTTAGTCATACTAATCCATTTCACAAAAACTAGTAGATCAGTGGTTCCACCAAAGTAAGGAATGTTTTTCCTCGTGAAGGAGTCAATAGAATATTGTTCCCTCCTTTATTCATTTATAATTCCAACATGATTCATAGGTTAAGAAATTTGTGTGAACATATCAATGAGAGTTTTTATTCTATCTCCAAAAATGTGTGTATTCTAATGAGAATAACCATTTCATTTTCCATTTCACTCATCATTTATAAAGTTCCTTTGGGTTCCATCCATTGACTAAAACAAAAAACTATAGTGAAAAAAAACAATAATCACGATGTAAAACCACATAATCATGAAAAATCACTTATAACATGTCTCAATCATGAAACATTATTTAATCTATGATAGATTAGGTTTATCCATGGTCATTAATAGTAATCATTTATTTAAATAATTCATTATGGTTTGTAAAAAGTTTGTGAATATCCAAAGTATATCCCTCAGGAGTTTCAAACTAGGTGTGTAGAAAGGCTCTTTGTTGTGCACCAAGTGATGATCAAGTCTAGCTCAATGCACCCTTTTTAAAGTTATTACCCCTACATACCTCTATTCTAGATCTATATTCACTTATAATATCCACATAGGGATTTAATTACTTGGAAACCACTCTCCCTAACCTTCACCAAAATATTAGGATATTTTCATAAACTTTGACTCATCCTTAGACTTATCCTTATACATTTCCTTATGTATATCGCTATGGTTTTCTCATCCTGGTTTCCTAAGGTTAACTAAACCTATCCTATGATACCAACTACAGAGACCCAATATTATCATACATAGATATTGGATCATTTCTTATGAATATACATTACATTACACAAACACATGTCTAAGGATCGTAATAGTTTAGTGTCTTTGGAAACATGGAAACAAAAAAACTGGTCAATAGCTACACTAAACCATCTCCAAATATGATGTTAATAACTAGAAACCTTCTTAGACATATCATACACAATACATTAATTCATAAAATATGGAAAGTAAACATCAAAAAGGGTGATGCCAGGTGCTTAGTATGGGTAAACAAGTGAGATAAATACATGTTACATGAACATAAGGGTATAATAACATGATAATATTATTTCAAAACCATTATATACTTATCAAATGTCATAATCTTAATTCATGGAATAAATATTGATAGTTTAGAAGACATTAATCATAATGGAATCAAAGAACATGATCCATGAGATTATAACATCGACATAATACATAGATTTGTGGCATAAAAATAAGCATCAAAAATCATTTCCATATTTGTCAAAGATCACCGAAAAGGATATCATAGTGCAATGGGTTCACTTCCCATACCATCATAGTAGTCACGTTTGACTCCCAAGAAAGTCATAGTAGATAAATTCTCTTACTGAACTATGTTCACTCCCCATTCCTGTCCTATCTATCTATTGGATATAAATTTATTCCCAATGCATTGGAGGGAGATATAGGTCCTACCCATCTCATAATGAAAACGATATTTATTTGTTACAAAATATCATAAATAATTCATCATATTATAACCCATGAAATTAAATGGGTTTTGCAAACATTTCATCATATCATAACCTGGGGAAAAGATACATGTTTCATAATCATAATGTTATCATAGAATAACTTGTTAAAAGAAGAGGGTTTCATAAGAATTTACTCATGGTATAACCACTATAATAGAAATAAGTTTCATAAACATTTTTCCACAAAAACATAAACCATTCAGAGAAAGAATAATAATGGTATCCTTATATTATAACCCTAGTAAGGCATATGTAATATTAATATATGATATGTTATATGAAAAATGGTTTTGATCGATCATTTAAAACATTTTTTGAGGAAAATATATTTTCCCCTTTTCAAAACACATTTTAAAAAATAAAAAAAATGAATTGTTTTTAAATAACCTTGAAAAATATGAAGGAGTCTTAAAAAAATAATTTTCATGATTAGGGGATGTTTTTTTATGTAATACTTGTTAAAATAAAGACTCCTTTTACATTTTCGGTAAAAACCAAAATTGAATTGTTTGAAAAACAACATGAATATAGTTTAAAAAAATGTAAAAAGTAAAAAATGGGTAAAATAGTATTTTTTTAAATCATAGGATAATAATATAATTTTTTTTTTTAAAGTTAAAAAAATGGTTTTGGAAAAAAACATATTTCTACCGAGGATATATATTAATTCAGGTTTTCTTAAAAACATTTTCTCAATTATTTTAAGTACCAAAGACTGGGAAAATTGTAATATTACTTGAAAATATCATGAATAACAATAGGATTATAAAATTAATTAGTTTATTGAGATATGGATCATGATATTTTATCATCAGAAACATAAAAAAATCCTGATAAACAATGATATTATAAGATAAAATCTTTACCACTTTAGTAACCCTGTTTTGTAAGACCCATGAAGGAATAACATAAAATGAAACATAAAATATTATGATGTTGAATAAATTCATGATATTATATGTAAAATGATATGTATATACACTTCATGAAATAATATAGGTTCATAACATAACATATGTCTCAAAGAAGACAAATTGCGACCAAAATCTTTAACCTTAAGTCTTGACTTTCATCATACTCATTTAAAACTCATGTATAATAAATATAAACTTATTATTAATATATTATATAACCATATTTATTTATATAATATTATTTATAATATTCTTAGGACTATTTATTACTCGTTTATTAAAAATTCCATGTTAAAGTCACATTTCTAGCAATAAGTGATTTCTTTTTCATATATGTTTTGACTTGTTATTTTTGATCCCATTAATTTGATAATGGTTTCTCCATATCCATAATATAAACCATGATATAAATATAATATATATTCATTATATATGTATTTATATTAATCCCTAAAATTTAGTGATATGAAATGAAACACATCGTTCATGGAGACGGTAGGACGTACGTATGCATGAACATTATTTCAATTTTCTTATCGAATTGAAAGAAATAAAAGTATATTACAATTAAAAATAATTTTTATGTCAAATATATAACTTATTTTAATTACACTCTTCCTTAATACCTTCCATGTAAAATGTGAACAAATCACATTGCTTCGTGAGACGGTAGTTCGTTGTACCCACAAGCAACATTATCATACTCCCTCGGAATGGAAAGTATAAATATATATATGATATAATAATTTAAAAAGTATAATAATATCATAAATATAATATATAAATAAAAAATCTATAATTATTTTATTCTATAGAGGTTGTAATGGATAAACTAATGACATTGGTTCGCGAGGTGGAAGTTGTCGTACACACAAATGATGATTTTGTAACCCATTTGATAGAAGTAGATATGGTTTTAGGTCATAAAATTAACATAAAAACATAAATTTATATCTAATATACTGAGTTTATTATATCACCATGTCATAATAATAATTTAATGAGTTAAAGGAAGAATAAAACAAAAATGGTCATTGATGAATGTTACCTCTTCTTTAGGTATCCTCCTTAGGTTTGCAGCAGAATACTTCCTAGGTTGGATTTATGTCCAAAATAAGGCTTATAAAATGATATTATGGAAGTTGGTAATTTATTTTGTTAGGTTTTTTCTGAACCAAAATGTTTTAATGTATGAAGAGGATAGAATAGGGGTGGCCTTTTATAAGAGAGTTGAGTGGCATAATTATAATTTTTTTTAAAAAATGAATTCCACCTATGTTTTGTAGTCAAAATGATAAAATAATAGACCTTTATCAATACCATATGGTATAAGGACGAAATATGTCTAAAAATATTTTTTTATAAAAATTTATAGGTAATTTTAACCCTTATCATTTTAGTTTGACCCCCTATTAAACTCAATTTTACCTTAATTATAGTAATTAATTTTTGCTATTTTCCAAATTCATTTAGGTAAAAATTTAAATTAAAATTATTGTATAATATAAATTATTCTTAATATAAATATAGAATCTATTTTTTACAAATTTCAATAACTGAATAATTTGAATTTAAAATTAATCACACAAATGTGATGAGAAAGAAGGTTTTTTAAGAGAAAATGTTCAAACATTTACAATGTTTTTATATCAAAATTAAGTATAAAATTGATTCCAATCACCTAAATTTGATTAACGGATGTATAATTGAAATAATTATACTTAAAAACATAATTTTACTTTATAAATAAAGAAATTAAAATTTATTTTTCAATTAAAATTTGGTATTTTTCACTTTTCATCAAAAAATAAACATTTCAAAAAAAACCCCAAAAATTAACTATAAGATAATTTTGACATGATGATTTAAAAAAAAGTTTATTTTATCAAATTATTTTTATAAAAGTTTCAAATATTAATTTTTATTAATCTTCACAAAAAGAAACAAAAATATTTTTTTTTGAGAAAATAGTATTTTTGAAACATATAAAGGCTACCCAAAATTAAGTGATTTTTTAGAAATATGTTTTATTTATGTAGAAAAGTTATAATTAATATTTAAAAATTAGTTATTAATATTAATATCAATGATTTTAACATATAGGTTATAATGGTTGTGTTTGAATAACTATATTAATAATATATCATGGTTTTTTTAAAACTCATTGTCATGTTTAATGTAAGATAACCTAGTGTTGTGTGTAGAAAAATATTAACTTGGTGTTACATGTAACTCAAGATAACCTAGTGTTACATGTATCATAATATTAACTTGGTTTTCTATGTAACACATGATATCAAAGAAGTTAAATTTATTTGTAAAAAATATAATTCAAAAAAACTCGGTGTGTTACATAGAATCAAAGGTGAGTATGGTTATTCTTCTCCTTGATAATCTCCTTATTTTATTTTGGTGAGAAACCCTAGATTGTGGATTCCATGAATAGATATATGTTTTATTTTATGTTTTTATTGATCATTTTTTTCTAATTTAAGGAAAGGGGGAAGAAGCCTGAATCTTTTTGGTTGAGATGTTATTCTTTAGAAAAAAAATGTAAAGGTTGGTGTCTTCTATCCCACTCCACTTTTCATAGAACAATAAGGATTTTATTTTCAAAATAAAAAAATTATGTTTAAAATAGATTCCTAGATAAATTTGTTTTTCAAAAACTACTGTTATGTCTTTGAAGATAAAAAGGGTTTTCAGAATCACCCAAAGATAAAATGAGAAATCATTTTCAAAGAAAGGTTGTGGATGTGAGAAATTTTCCTGGACATGAGTGTGTGAGATCGTGATGCATATTAGAGGGGTATTTTTTTATGAACTTAGATACCAATGTTGTATTTAGAGAACAATATATTATACCATAAGTAAATAGCAAAGGGTTGTAGGGACTAGTACCACTCATGTGTATAGATTGTTTATTAAATATTATTGAGGAAAGTTAATTGGTTGGGAATTTTTGTGTGTTTGTTAATACATGGATTAGGTATCCTTCATGGTGTGAGTTATTTTCAATAATTATATATATGGAAATATGGAACACTATTTTATACTAATTTCTTTTGTTTTATATAAAATATTATCTAACATGTTCTAATTCTAGTGGAGCGTGTGGGAAGTATTGGTGATTTCCTAATGAGTTGGTATACTCACCCCCTTAATATGAATCATAAATAGTGGAAAAAATGTTTAACACATCAGCATTTTTCACGTCAGTTCTATATAACCGACATGAAAATCTTTAATGATCGATATATCACATCAGTTATTTTTAAACTGACGTGATATATCAATAAGGATCCATATTTTACGTCAGTTATAAAATAACAAACATAAAATATACGGAGATTAGCTTTTTTACTTCGGTTATTGTATAACCGATGTGAAAATAAAATCTGGTACGCTTTATCACGTCGGTTATTTTATAACCGATGTGATAAAGGAAAGCTTGGCGCTTTACCACATCGGTTATAAAAACCGATGTGATAAATTTAATATCCGAAATTTAACATGTCGGTATAAAGTGACATATATCATGTCAGTTATTTTATAAACGACGTGATAAATTGTTTTCTACGTCATTTATTAAAGAACCGACGTTATAAACACTAAAAAAATAGTTTACCATGTTGGTTATTAAATAACAGACGTGATAAATATTTAAATGATTTATCGCACCCCGTATTCAGTCACTCTATTTTCTTCGATCGGGCGACCTGCGACTCATCTCTCTCATGTGTAAAACCTATAAACAATTCGTCAAAGTCGTGCCCCCTAGCCTCATTTTTTCAACATCATTCTTCATATTTATTATCATCAGATCTATTAGGTCAACTCATAACACTCAAGTAAGCCCCACATGACTCTTTTTCAGTTTTTATTTTTCACAATGCCCTAAAATAATTTTTTGAGATGTTATTTTTTCTTTGTTCTTTCTATCATGGTAAGTTTCATAGTGTTCATCTATACCGTGATAAATTATTTTCTAGAAAAATAAACCTGTGGAGGCTAGACACTATTATTTGCATTGGATCCATTGGTCACTCCCTTCCTTTGACCCCTGGTTCCCTTGTGACTTTCCAGGTCGGATCTGAAGCAGGGTTTCTCAGAGGTTTTGGGATTTTGTGGTTTTGTGGATAGCGGTTCTTAAAGCACTCCAGTGTCATCCTTTCTTTGTTTTTGGTTTTTTTTTCCATCATCTTGGAGTCGTTCAGGTTCCTCATCCTCTCTGTTCCTAGCTCTGGCCTCATGTCTATCTGTGGTTCTCCGAAGCAGATCTTGTATGGGGTGACGCTGAGGTTTTGGGATGTGGGTTTGGAGGTCATCGGAGTTCCTGGTGTGTACTTTCTTTGGAGAGGTGGTCAGTCTATATGGTTCAGGTGTGGCATTCTCAGTGTCGATGGTGTACTCTAGCAGTTCCATTTCCAGTAAATAGGTTTGACAGAAGATTGTAGTTGATGATGGTGCAGTCCGTATGTAGGTGATTTCTGAGAAGGGCACGTTGTTCAGGGTCTCAGGATTGGATCTCGATGAGTCTCAGTTTCTTGGAGGAAACAGTGTCGGATTCTCCACGATGAAGATGGAATCTATGGTTTGACAATGAAGATGGTTTTCAATGGTTCGATGTTGATGAAGGTGACGATTTGTGCCAGGAATCTCATGACGACGGAGACTGAGGCATGATGATGGATTGTCTGTTTTCGAATTTCAAATTTTGAAATGGTTTTACGTTTCACAGAACTATGGAACCTTGGATGTAGTTGATGGATTTAGTTGATTTCTTGAAATGGAGGGACTTTTTACATTTTGAAATAGTTGGGTTATGGAGGTATTGAATCTATTTGATGTTTTTACTAGTTGGAACTTTGTTAAGGTTCACAATTATCCTTTAAAAGCGTTAGAAAATAAAAAAAATATCGATTGTGTGTGTGCGCACGTATAGGGGGTTTCCAAGGGGTTGGGGGTTGTGCAAGTTGGTGGGGTGTCCAAGGGGGTTGGGTGGGCTGTTTAGTGGGGTGGGGTGTCCAGGGGGTGTCAAAGGGGGTGGGGGTGGTGTCTAGAGGGGTGTGGGGGCTGTCTAAGGGGGTTGGGGTGTCCAAGGGGGTGAAGGGGATGTCAAAGGGGGTGGGGTGGTGTCCAGGGGGTGTGGGGGTTTCCATTGGGAGTGGGGGTTGTCCAGAGGGTTCATGGGGTTGTAAAAATGGATGGGGGTGTCCAGGGTGTCCATGGAGGTGGGGGCAGTCCAGGGGTGTGGGGGGGGGGGGGTTCCAAGGGGGTGGGGTGTCGAAGGGGGTGGGGGGCTATCCAAGGGGGTGGGGGCCTGTCCAAAGGGTTTGGGGGTGTATGGGGGGGGTTTCCAGAGGTTTGGGGGTTCTCAGGGCGGTTTCCAAGGGGGTAGGGGTGGGGGTGGTGTCCAGGAGGGGTGGGGGTGTCCAAGGGGGTGGGGGCTGTCTAGAGGGGTGGGGGCTATCCAGGGGGTGGGGGCTGTCCATAGGGGTTGGGGGGCTATCCAAGGGGGTGGTGTTGTCCAGGGGTTGTCCGAGGGGTGGGGGTGGTGTCCAGGGGGGCTGTCCAAGGGGGTGGTGGTGTCCAGGGGGTGCCCAAGGGGGTGGGGGATAAGCGCCAGTTGGGATGGACTATTTCATCATGTTTTGTTAGATTATGACATGATTATTGTATTGTTTCATGGATATTAGGCTATAATTTATTAGTGTTGTTTAAGGGGGTGGGGTGGGGGTGGTGTCCAAGGGGGTGGGGGTGGTGTCCAAGGGGGTCGGTACAGTCTAAGTTTGAGGTTTTCACTTCGATTTTTAGGTATTCAAGCATTATCAAAAGATGAGGGGTGTTGCAATATGATTCTATTTCGTTATATATATTTTGACCAGTCATTGACTATGAGAAAATCATGGGTTATGGGGGAGACCATGTCTTGGTTTTCAAAGATGTGCAGTTATCCTGACCCCATTGTTCCATGATGATAGGATTTACACTGTGATTTTCTACATCTGAGTTTTTATTTTAAATTTGATTTGATTCTCAAGTTTACTCCATTTTCTCCAATTTTCAATCAACCATTGGAGGCCCCATATTTTTTTTGGATTCCATGTAATTTCATTAAATAAGTTACTTATTCCATGTTCTTCTTCCTTTCTACTTTGTTTCTTTTTTTCTTCTTCGTCCACTTATTCTTCTCCTTCATTCCTTATATTATTAGGGATGTTTGGTCATTTTTAAATTTATGGTTTTATATTAATCGATGTGTTCTAGGGTTATTAGGAGGGGTGGGGTGTCCAAGGGGGTGGGGGCTATCTATAGGGATGGGGTCTGTCTAGGGGGTGGGGGTTGTCCATAGGGGAGGGGGGGCTGTCCAAGGGGGTGGTGGTGTCCAGGGGGTGTCCAAGGGGGTGGGGGTGGGGGTGGTGTCCAAGGGGATGGGGGTGGCCAGGGTGTTGGGGTGTCCAGGGGGTGTCTAAGGGGGTAGGTGTGGGGCTGGTGTCCAGGAGGGGTGGGGGTGTCCAAGGGGGTGGGGGTTGTCTAGAAGGGTGGGGGTTGTCCAGGGGGTGGGGCTATCTAGAGGGGTGGGGGGCTGTCCAAGGGGGTGGTGGTGTCCAGGGGGTGTCCAAGGGGGTGGTAAGTGGTGTCCAGGTGGTGGGGGATATCTAAGGGGGTGGTGGTGTCCAGGGGGTGTCCAAGGTGGTTGGGGTGTTGTCCAAGGGGGAGGTGTCTAAGGGGGTGGGGGTGTTGTCCAAGGGGGTACGGGTGTCCAGGGGGTGGGGGTGGTGTCCAACGGGGTGGGGGTAGTGTCCAGAGGGTGGGGGGGCTATCCAGAAGGGTGGGGGCTATCCATAGGTTTCAAATCTTTAGGATCTGTGTAATTTTTAGTAGTGAATGTATACATATTTTAATATTTATACTACATATTTATTTTTTATGGAAGGGTGAATTTGATATCCAGTTGCACTATAATGTATTCTTTGTCAACAATAAGAAGAAAGGATCCAAGATGAATTTAAAACTATTATATCTAACTATATTTTCTTTTCAAAATCGTTTTCAAGTATATTTTTTTTAAATACGCATAGATTTGTTTTATATTTCAAAATTGTTTTACATTCAAATTATGATATTTTTCATATAAACATATATTTGTCTTATCTTAAAAAGATGTATATCTTTGATATTTGTTATAGGTAATAATGAGTCGATGTTGGATTACAGCACATCGAATGAGCAATGAATATGAGGAAGTTGTTGATGCCTTTTGGTAATTTTCTAAATGAAATGTTCGAAGTAGAGACATTTTTTTCTATCCATGCCTGAAATGTTTGAATATGAAGAAGTTAAAAAGTTGGGAGATAAAAGATCATATGATTTGTCATTTTTTTAATCTGAGTTACAGCCCTTGTATTTAGCATGGTGAAACTGGACGGAATGTTAGATATACTGATGATAATGATTCACATGATGGTAACTCTGATGGAATTCAAGAAGTGATTCACGATATTGTAGAAGAACAAATTGAGATAGAACCGACAGTTGTGCATCTATATGGTGATGCTAAAAAACCATTGTATCCTTGTTGTACAAATTTTACGTTTTTTCCAGCGGTGTTAATATTGATTAACCTGAAGGCGAAACATGGATGGAGTGATAGATGTTTTACAGAGCTGCTAAAATTGATGAAAGTCATTCTTCCAAAAGATAACGATCTTCCAGATTCACATTATAAGGCCAAGAAAATATTATGACCGATGGGATTGGGATACAAGAAAATAAATTCCTATTCGAATGACTATATGATATATAGAAAGAAATATGAATTTCTATCAGAGTGTCTTAAATGTGGGACATCACGGTATAAGGTGAAATAAAAATCACAGGCTGATGTAGAGATTACAAAGATCCCTTCAAAGGTATTTTGGTATCTTCCTATAATTCATCATTTCAAATGTTTATTTACTAATTCACATGATGCAAAATGGATAATATTGAATTCTAATGAGCGTATATGTGATGAAAAAATACGTCATCCAGTTGATTGTCCACAATGGACGAAAATTGATGAGAAGTATCCTACATTTTGGAAGTGAAATTAGAAATCTCAGACTAGGGTTGTGCACAGATGGAATGAATCCATACTGAACCCTCAGTAGCACACATAGTTCATGGACAATTTTATTGGTAATTTACAACCTCTCCCATAAAGTTTGTGTGAAGCGCAAACATGTCATGTTGAGTATAATGATCTCTGGTCTGAAGCAACCTGGCAATTATATTGAAATTTTCTTGTCACCATTGATTGATGATTTGAAACTTTTATGGGAATATGGTATTAGGGTGTATGATTATTATAAAATGGAATATGTTCAACTGCATTTTGTGCTTATGTTCACTATAAATTACTTCTCAGTATATGGAAATTTCTCTAGATACAGTGTTAAAGGGCATAAAGAATGTCCAATTTGCGAACAACAGACTTCATATTGTCAACTGCATCATTGGAGGAAAACAGTTTACATAGGTAATCGAAATTTTTTGCCTATGGATCACACTTATGGAAGACTAAAAAAGGCATTCAATGGCTCACAAGAATTCGATATTTCTCCAAAACCTTTTTTCCCTTGATCTATATTTTGAGAGGGTGAAAAACCTTGATGTGACATTGGGAAAGACAGAGAAATCTGGTAATGATAGACATATTTGGAAGAAAAGGTCAATATTTTTTGAGATACCATATTGGAGATATCATGAAGTTAAAAATAATATTGATGTCATGCACATGGAGAAGAATATCAATGATAGTTTGATTGGAACATTGTTAGATATTAAAGGAAAGGCCAAAGATGGGTTTAATGCAAGATTAGACTTACTATCGATGGGAATATGTTTGGAGTTGTCTCTCACGTTTAATGGAATATGAACATTTCTTCCCCTGGCTTGTCATACATTATCCAAGAGGGAGAAAATTAGCTTTTTTCAGTGTCTTCATGATATCAAAGTGCCTTAAGGTTATTCTTAAAATGTAAAAAAATTTGTCTCATTGAAGGAATCGAAGTTGATAGGTATGAAATCTCATGATTTTCACATCATGATCCAACAACTTCTACCAGTTGCATTGCGTGGAATATTTCCCATCTGTGTCAAAAATAATATAATGAAGTTGTGATATTTTTTCAATTCAATTTGTAATAAGGTGATTGATGTGAATGCTTTGAGCATTTTGAAAATGGATGTAATTTGTATACTTTCTCAATTGGAAATGTATTTTCCTCCAACTTTTTTTGATATAATGGTGCATTTAATGATTCATCTAGTTCGAGAAATAAATCTTTTTGGACCTGTATATCTTCGTTGGATGTATCCTTTTGAAAGGTATATGAAAATATTGAAGGGGTATGTTAAGAATCCATATCAACCTGAAGCCTCCATTAGTGAAAAGTATATTTCATAAGAGTTTTCGGAGTTTTGTATGAGCTACTTGGCTGCTGGGAAGCACATAGGTTTACCTCCATCTCACCATGAACAAGTTAATAATGAGGGAAAGGGGATTCTTGGCTTGAAAGTAAAATCGTTGTCAGCTGAACAAATGAATAATTTATAATTATACATCTTGAAAAATATAGTTTATGCTCAACCATATATCACATTTCATATTAATGAGTTGAAACAATGTCATCCAAAGAAGAAAGAAATGTGGATTTTGAATGAGCACAACAAAACATTTTTGTCATGGTTTAAAAAGACCTTTCTTGGTAGATCAGATGTATCAAAGACATTAAAATGGGTAGTGGGTGGTCCATGTTTAAATGTGATAACATGGTCTGGTTATGACATTAATAGCTATACATTTCATATGAAATCTCAGGACAACAAAAGTGCAGTTCAGAATAGTGGTGTATTGGTGTTTTTAGAAGCAATGAATTTTTCAAGTTCTAAAGACAAAAACCCAATTTCTGCATCAAGTAAATATTATGGAGTGATTAAAGAAATATGGGAGGTTAATTACTTTAAAATTAAAGTTCATGTTTTTAACTATAAATGTTTTATCGGTAATAAAAGTGTTAGACATGATTAATTTGGAATGACAGTTGTTAATCTGAATATATTGGAAGACCCAATTGATTATTTTATGATGGAAATACATGCAAAACAAATTTTATATGTAGTAGATTTATCAAATATGCAGTGGGCTGTTGTTTTACAAGAGAAAAAACAATACGTTGGTGAGGATGAACTTGATAAAGATGCTGATTTATGTGATATTCCTACTTCCATGGAGAGATTAATAGGACATAATGATGAGCATGTTGAAGACATAGTTTTTTCCATAAGGAACAATCACAATGAATGAATTTGGGAAAACAATCCATTTGTACATTACTAAAATTACAGGTAATATTTGATTATTTATTGTTAATATTTATTATTTTCATAAAATATTATATATTGTAAGTTTTTTCTTTATTAAAACATGTATTAAAACAAATAAGTATAAGTTTTTGTTTTTGTTTGTTTTAATTTTTTTTAGTTTACTTTATCATGTTTACCATTAAATAAATTACATATCTATTATTTTTGTTAAATGACAATTACTTTACCATGTTTACCATGTTTACCAGGTTGTACCATGTTTACCATGTTTACCATGTTTACCATCTTTACCATATTTACCATCTTTACCATTGTTTAACATTCTTACCATATTAACCATGTTTACTATTACGTAACTTAGTACAATTTTCTATTTTCTGTTTACATTAGTATTGTAATATTTGAATTTTTATATTTGTGAACTAAAGTTTGTTTTTTTGATTTTAAGGACAATGAAAAATCAATCAGTTGATCAACCACATGATTCTGGAGATTAGCATATTGGTCATAACTCTAGGGAGGAACATTCACATTCTCCTCTTGATGTTCCCCAATATTCCTCATGTGCTCCCATTACGACAAAGAGTTCAAGAGTTGGTAAATGTGGGTGCACGCGTTTACCTAAATTATCACTTTCTTGTACACAGGATAAGAGGATACTCGTTGAGTTTGATGAGTATGATATTCCTAGAGGTCCAAATGCAAAAGATTTTAAGAGTTTTGTATCAACTCATGGTAATAGAAAAGTAATCATTTTGTATGATAACTAGAGAAGTGTGGACCAAGTGATAATCTCTCAGTTATGGGAGATGATTTTGGTAAGATCTTTTTCTATTGTTGGACTATTATTTAAATGTTTCTAGTATATATAATATTTTTAACCTCTTCTTTATCAGATGACATTTGATATTCCTGACACTGGAGGAGTCAGGAAGAAATTATTGTCGATGGTTTCCAGGATATGGATGGATTTCAAATCAACCCTCTCATATGATTTCATTTTTTTTCATAGGATTCATGAAAATCCATTTCATATATATCCTTTCATAGATGAAGACACATAGGGACAGTTTGTTGAAAGTAGAAGAAAAGATTCATTTTTGGTAAGGGCAATGTAAACTTTTATAATCTTTTTTATAAAAATGATCTTATTGATGTTTTGTTAATGATTTCTTATTCTTAATTTACAGTAAACGAGGAAATCTCATCAGGAGATCCAATCTAAAAATGTATACCCTCATAGTTTATCTCGGGGATGGTATACATTATTGGAAGAACAGATGATGGCGGAAAAATTACAAAAACTAAGAGTTGAGTCTTCAAGCTCTGGAGAGGTGGCCCTTCTATCCCCTCCATCTAGACATGAAAAATGGAAGAGAGCTCAGATGGGAAAAAAGGGCAATATCTTTCAGAAGCTTCAATAATCCTAGCTGAGAGGATTGTAAGATATCTGTTTTATTTATTTAAGTTAACTATTTTCTTCATATAATATCAATCATTACATAAATGTTTAATTAATTAATATAGGATTCTCTTGAGGAGTAGAGCTCACAGGGAGTATTTACAGCTGCTGGGAGGTAAGATATTTTATCTACAGCATTGGGAAATCCCAAATATCCCAGTCATGTATGAGGATATCCGGCAGGTGTATCAGTAAGAAAAGTGTTTCCACGTTCTTCAACTTCTTATGTTGAGGGTGTTAATAAAAAAATAGAATCCTTGGTGTCTGAAGTTCATAATAATAATGTGACTATGGAGGAAAATATTAGTGCGTTGGTACAGTCTATGTTTGCAGACATGCAAATAAAATTTCAGACTATAGCTCCCACTCCTCCACCTCCCCCTACAAACCCCATTATTTATCCTCCACCTCCGCCAGTAGATCCCACTCCCCCACCTCAGCCGGCGGACCCCATTTTTTATCCTACTCCTCAGCCGTAGCTTCCTACTTATTGCGAGTTATATGTGGATGATCCTCAACATTATATAGTTTCATATGGGTTGGTATATTTTATAAGAGATACAGTTCATCATCAACAATTAGAGGTAGAGAATCAGAGGGTCAGTTTACAGGATATTATATATATATCAGCTCGAGTACCATTACCTATAGATGAGGTGACGACAGTTGGACATAGTATCCGCCATTTTTTAATTTGGCCATCCAGACTTCTGTGACTCATTACCATAGAGGTATGTATGTTATATCTTATTTTTTTTATTAAAGTTCATTTATCATTTGAAAACTAATATATTTTTCTATTTATTTTTACAGGAATACTTCAAAGGTAAAGAAATACTGTATAGACAATAACAAATACAAATGGCTATGACATCATATACGGATTCTAGTAGTCTTGACATATTTTCAAGATATTCAAATTTGTTGGTGGATCATTATGAGTTTCCAATGGAATATCATGTTTTTGGACGTGAAATAAATGTGGGGATTGTGAAAACTGATATCATGGAGCTTGTTACTGGAGATAAGTTGGGAATCAGTGTAGTGAAAAAAATTTCCATGTAAGTCTTAACTCCTTTTCCCTATGTTATATTTATTAAAAATGTATACTTATGTCCATTTTTTATTAGGTATCTTTATAACATTTGTGATAAGAATGAGAGGACAGATGTATATGGATTCATGGAACCAAATTTGATTTCCCCTAAATCATTTTCATTGGAAGAGGAACAAAGAATTTTATATATTGTTGAAATACTTGAACAGAATACAGTCACACAATGATGGATGATGCCTTTTTATGAGAGGTATGAAACACATCTATCTCAAAGTGTTCATTATATTTTAACATAAAAAACCACTAACCTTAAATTTTCTTATATCAGTGATCATTAGATGTTAGGGGTTTTTTCCCAAGGGAGAAAACAATTTATTGTATATGCTCTGTCCATGGAGATGTCTGGGAAAGTTTTAAGAAAAGTTTGGAAAAGTAAGTTTCAATTTCTCAATAGTTTTATATATTATAATTAATTTTAAATTTATCCAACTCCAAATATGAATTTTTATTAAAAAGACACTTTAAGGAAAAGTGGGAAACCATTGTTCACAAACCATAGACCACTAAGTGCTGAAGGAGCTCAAAAAATTATTAAACACAATACTAAGATGATTCGAATCAGACACTCTATATAAATCCCAGTGCAGAGTACTAACCTGAGTGTCTGAATCCTCCCAAATAAGGATTTCAAAGTGAGAAACCATTTTGTCCATTGTCTGGATGAATTCCTCCATGGTGATTATGCCTTGGTTGAAACCTCGGGCAATGATTCGGTCCTGCTTCTCAAGCCACACTTCTTGCTCCTCATTTGCCTCAACCTGCAACCTCCTATTATAAATTCTTGAAATATCCTCCTCTGAGGCAATGGTTCTAAGGAATTTTTCAATCATTTCTTCCTCGGAGTGGATAATGAGCTTCAACCACTCCCATACCTCTTCTTACATAACTCCCGTTTCTCTGCATGGATCACCACTTTCCCCATCTTGTAGTCCTTTGTTTCCCTTACTTCCACCTTTCTTGGCCAATCTGGTTTCCATCGGTTTTGGTAAGTGAGAATAGTCTTTGCGTCCCTTGGGTTTTTTCCCCTGGACCACAATGCATTTTCTGGAATCACGCTATCCTTTATCCCCTTTCTTCCTTCTTGAGTTATGGGGACCTTTCCCATGGACACGGTCCAAACTATCCATTGAGAGAAGGCTAAGATCGTCATCGCTTGAGTCTTCTTCCACATGTGTCTCTTCTTGTAGTTCCAAGCCTTCAAAATAGTTTTTCATTTCCACCCCCTGGGCTTTTATGGGGGGCCTCTGCCTTACCCCCTTACCTACCATCTTCTCTGGGATGATTCCCATCCCAACATGCTCAGCCTTGATGGTAGGGGTGTTTGGGTCTAAGGGCCCCAGGACAGACACACCATCTTGCCTCCCCAAAGTTTTTTCTGCATCCCCCAATGGCTTTCCTTGTACCGTGTCTAATCCACTAATTTTCTCATACCCATGACCCATGAACTTTAAATTCTTGTTATAATCCTCCCAGCCTCGAACATGAGAGTTATCGGGGTCATGAACACTACTCCCTGTCAAGCTCACCACCCCTCCCTCGTTTGAGATGGGTGTAGTAGGGAGATCCACCCTGGCCACAGCTAAAGGACCCTCCTCTTATCTATTCAGACCCAAATCATGAAATTAATGGGAAAAAACATCAGCAACATGTGGCTCTTCCTTCTTGTTCATCCCCTACTTTACAACCACTAAAGAATCTCTATGAACCCACTGATGAAGTTTAGTCTCCTTAGACTCTGCTTCTAGTTCCTCTTGCTCCATCACTGTAGGAATAGACCCATTCTTATTATTTTCTAACAATGGATGGGTTTACTTTTGAAAAAACACAAAGAAAAGGAGTGTGAAGATCAAATATGTATATGTAAAGGTAAATATCCATTTATAATTTGTAACTTTTGATTTATTACATAAAAATAATATATTTAATTTACACTCATTCAAATATAATTTTCATGAACAACAAGTCATCATTGAATGTGGATATTATATGTTAAGATTTATGTATGAAATAATAACAACTGGAAAAGTTGTGAACTTTTACCTGGTAATATTTCCTTCTAAAATTTTCCATAATATTTCATTTGATTTATTCATTATACACATTAACTACTATCCTTTTAATTTGTAGCTATTTGATGACCCTCAACCCTATAGTTCTCAAGATGTCAAAAACTTACAAGTGGAATGGTCAAATTATTTTACAGGTTTGATTTCATTTTACTTTTTTGTAGTGTAAAATGTAATTTTGAATATTTTCACTGTAATTGTGTATTTGGTAGTCGTTTAGGTTGGATTTAGTTTTTTTAATTTGAAATTGTATGTTTTGAATGTTATATATGTGAATGTTTAATTTTTCTATACTTCTTGTTTTGGTCAACTTATGATGGTTTTTCTTGTATGGATTTTGGTCTGGGGGGAGGGGTTCCAAGGGTGTGGGGGGTGTCTAGTGGGGTGGGGTATCCAGGGGTGTGGGAGGGCTATCTGGTGGGTGGGGGTGTCCTGGGTGTCCATGAGAGTGGGGGGAATTCCAGGGGGTGGGACCGTTTCTAGGAGGGTGGGAGGGATGTCCAGGGGAGTGGGGGTTGTCCAAGGGGTGTCCAGGGGTGTCCAGGGGTGTGGGGGTGTCCTTCGGGGTGAGGGGGTTTCCAAGGGTGTGGGAGGGTTGTCCAGTGGGGTGGGGGATGTCCAGGGTGTCCATTGGTATGGGGGTAATCCAGGGGGTGGGAGAGGAGGCGCCACCATCCCTCGAGGGGATGAACACCGCTGGAAGGTACTCATCACTCTCACATGCAAATATTGATCTCTCAAAATGTTTCACCAATTATTTCTTCCCCTATAAACATCCTTAATTATATCACTTTTATGCCATTATAACTAGGGGAAATGTCGTCATGTGTGACTAAAATACCTAGATCTTGGCGGTGGAAATCTCCTAGATCTTGTGGGACTGAAAATGATGATCCCAAGGCTACCCATGAGATACCTAAAATGACATTAACAAAAATCCTGGTGGTGTGAAGAGGGTTCCAGTTCATTTGGTGGAGAGGGACGTGGAGAAGAAGACTTTGATGATCTGAAATATACCCAACAAGTACACGTAAGTGACTATTTAGTTTCCCAGATTAGATTCTTGAAAAAATATAGGGTTTTTGTGTGTTTTTTGGTCTCCTCCATGCAATGCTGGTCTAGGAGCATTACCAGCATATCCCTTCTATCACCAAAAAAACACACAAACAGCCCTATATTTGTTCAATAATCTAATTTGGGAAACTAAGCAGTCACTTACATGTACTTATTGGGTATATTTCGGATCATCGCAGTCGTCTTCTCTGTGTCCCTCTGGACCAACTGAACTGGCGCCCTCTTCCCACTGTTGGGATTTTTTTTAACATCATTTCAGGCATCTCATGGGAAGCCTTGGGTGCATCATTTCCAGTCCCGCAAGATCTGGGAGATTGCCACCGCTAAGATCTAGGTATTTTAGTAACACATGATGGAATTTCCCCCTGTTTATACTGGAATCAAATTGATAGAATGAATGATGTTTACAGTGGAAGAAATCATTGGTGAAACATTTTGAGAGATCAAGCATCACATGTGAGACTGATGAGTACCGAGGGATGGGGGCACCTCCTCTCCCAACACTAGTTGTCCAGGGGGTGGGGGAAGTCTAGGGGTGTGGGGGTGTCCAGGGGTGTGGTGGGGGCTGTCCAGTGGGGTGGGGGTTTCTGGTCTGGTTTTGGTCGGGTTTTGGTCTGTTTTTGGTCTAGGGGTGTCCAATGAGGTGGGGGTGTCCAGGGGTGTGGTGGGGGATGTTCAGTGGGGTGGGAGGGTGTCTAGGAGGGTGGGAGGGATGTCCAAGTGAGTAAGGTATATCTAGGGGTGTCCATGGGTTTGGGGTAAGTCCAGTGGGGTGGGGGTTCTAGGGGTGTGGGAGGGCTGTCCAGGGGTGTGGGGGGTTGTCCCAGGGGTGGGGGCAGTCCAGGGGTGTGGGGGTGTCCAGGGGTGTGGTGGGGGCTGTCCAGTGGGGTGGGGGTTTGGTTTGGCTTAGCTCGAGTTTTGGTCTATTTTTGGTCTAGGGGTGTCTAGTGAGTTGGGGGTTGTCCAGTGGGGTGGGAGGGTGGGCGGGTGGTCAGGAGGGTGGGAGGGATGTACAGGCGAGTGAGGGGATGTCCAGGGGGTGTATAAGGATGTGGGGGGCAGTCCAGTGCGGTGGGGGTCTAGGGGTGTGGGAGGGATGTCCAGGGGAGTGTTGTCCAGTGGGGTGGGGGTGTCGAGGAGGGTGGGGGTTTCTAGGGGTGTGGGAGGGTTGTTCAGGGGTGTGGGAGTGATGTCCAGGGGGTGGGGGTGTCCAGAAGGGTGGGGTGGTTGTCCAGGGGTGTGGGGTGTCTAGGGGTTGGGGGAAGTCTAGGGGTGTGTGGTGTCCAGCGGTGTGGTGGGGGTTGTCTAGTGGGGTGGGGGGTCTGGTTTGGTTTAGGTAAGGTTTTGGTCTTTTTTTGGTATGGGGGTGTCCAGTGAGGTGGGGGTGTCTAGGGGTGTGGTGGGGGTTGTCCAGTGGGGTGGGAGGGTGTCCAAGAGGATGGGAGGTATGTCCAAGCAAGTGGGGGGATGTCAAGGGGTGTGAGGGGGCAGTCCAGTGGGGTGGGGGGTTCTAGGGGTGTGGGAGTGTTGTCCAGTGGAGTGTTTTCCAGTGAGATGGGGGTTTCTATGAGGGTGGTGGGTTTCTAGGGGTGTGGGAGGGCTGTCCAGGGGTGTGGGAGTGCTGTCCAGGGGGTGGGGGTGTCCAGGAGGGTGGGGATTTTCCAGGGGTGTGGGGTTTGTCCTGGGGGTGGGGGCATTCCAGGGGTGTGGGGGTGTCTAGGGGTGTGGTGGGGGTTTTCCATGGGGTGGGGGTGTCCAGGAGAGTGGGGGTTTTCCAGGGGTATGGGGGTTTTCCCGGGGGTGGGGGTAATCCAGGGGTGTGGGGGTGTCCAGGGGTGTGGTGGGGGTGGGTTTCAAGGGGTGTGGTATGGCTGTCTAGGGGTGTGGGAGTGATGTCCAGGGGTTGGGGGTGTTCAGAAGGGTGGGGGTCATCCAGGGGGTGGGGGATGTCCAGGGGGTGGGGCAGTCCAGTGGTGTGGGGGTGTCCAGGAGGGTGGTGGTTGTCCAGGGGTGTGGGGGTTATCTAGGGGTGTGGGGGCTGTCCAGGGGTGTGGGGGCAGTCCAGGGGTGTGGGGGTGTCCAGGGGTGTGGTGGGGGTTGTCCAGTGAGGTGGGGGTGGGTTTCTAGGGGTATGGGAGGGCTGTCCAAGGGTATGGGAGGGCTGTACAGGGGTGTGGGAGTGTTGTCCAGGGGGTGGGGTGTCTAGGAGGGTGGGGGTTGTCCAGGGGTGTGGGTCTGTCCAGGGGGTGTGAGGGTATCCAAGAGGGTGGGGTGTTGTCCAGGGGTGTGGGGGGCTATCGAGGGGGGGCAGTCCAGGGGTGTGGGGGGGGGGGGTCCAGGGGTGGGGTGGGGGTTGTCCAGTGGGGTGGGGGGGGGGGGGGGGTTCTGGTCTGTTTTAGTCTGTTTTTTGTAACTTTTTGGTATTTTTTTGGTATTTTGGTTGGGCGTAGAAGTGGTACAGTTTTATTTTAAAAAAAAATGTTTTTTTACATCGGTTATTTCATAACCGACATAAAAAATGCATTGGGATTAGTTTTAACTTCAGTTATTTGGAAACCGACGTAATAAATTCATGGGAAATGGTTTTTACGTCGGTTATTTAATAACCGATGTAATAAATGGAAACAGATAGTTTTTTATGTTGGTTATAAAATAACCTACGTCTTAGATATGTTTTCACATCGGTTATTATATAACCAACATTGGAAACTGCTTGGCACACAAGTTTATCACGTCGGTTATAAAAATAACTGACATGATAAAAGCATCGAAGGAGTGATTTATGACGTTGGTTATATAATAACTGACGTGAAAGGGTATATACCACATTGGTTATTAAATAACCAACGTAATAAACCATGACTCCAAAGCGTTTTCCATGTCAGGTTTTTATCAACCGATGTGAAAAACACTTCAGATTTGTGTTTTTTACATCGGTTGTAAAATAACTGACATAAAAAACAATGTTTATAACATCTCATGTAACAACATCGGCCAAAAACTGATGTACAAAATAAAAAATAACCACCGTAAAAAATGTTTTCTGCACTAGTGCATGTTAGACAGACTTATGTTACTCCAACATATCTTAGTTTTATGTGTTTTCATGATTCATAAAATACCTATTCTAATGAGTTTTCTTAATTGTTTCAAATTATATTATAAGTTCCAAATGAATTTATCTAACTATTACTGATAATACGTGTTTTTTAATATTTTTTTTATATTAATTGATATAATTTCACCAAATTAATATTTTTTTTATTATTTATTGGAAAATTTAGTTTGGGATGGAATTTGGAAATTTCTTGGAAATTCAATCATTTCCGTTTTAATATTACCATTGTATTTTTGTCATAACATTTTCGATGTGCAGATTTTTTACTTAAATTTTTAAAGTGATATTCAGCTCTAAATTTTATATATTTTTTATTAATATAATGACAGTTGGATCATATATTTTGTGGGATTAAAATGGTCATTAATGAAGGGATAGACAGAATTTGGAAGACTAGACCCTACCTCGTTAAAGTGGACATAACTTCTTTATTAATTCTTGGATGTGGTTTAGATTTTGGTATAAGTTAGAGGAATTAATTTATATATTTTCATTCAACTATAGTGACACCTGTTTCACATGGGATGGTGTTCTAAAACACGGGTTAGTATGAAGTAATTTTTGGAGACCAAACGACGCATGTACCCTTCTTGTCAATTGAAACCCTAGACCTCCCAAACTCTATTTAAATGATATTTTCACTCTTTGGGAGGGTTGGTAGAAGATTTGGGAGGGTTTTTTAGAGGGTTTGGATCCTAGAAACATCTTAAACCTATTGAAAAAAGTAATTATATGTGAAAATATCTCTTCCAAGAAGGATCTCCTCTCCCACCTATACTTTGTTTTTCTTTGTTTTCAGGCTTGTAACATGATTTTTTCACAAATAAATATTATGTTTTATTATCTTTCTATTTTAATATTTTTCTTCTTTTTCTATAATATAATATTTTAGATGAGATTTTGTGTTTCCCTTTCAATCCATTCCTTATGAAAAACATCTCCATGATGACAACTCTTCCCATGGAAGAGTGATTTCATTTTTAGTTGATCTAATACCTACTCCCTTCATTTATTTATTTTGAATCCATAAACGTATTGCAACTCACAAGTTGTGATCAATTAATTGAGTTCAATTTTCTAAGGAACTTGTTCGACTTGCACTTGAGTACAAAGTCGAACTTGTGTAAATCATGTGAGTGAAACTTCAATCAAAAAATATAATCAACTTGGGATAGAATTTCTGGGTTCAAGTCTCATCCACAAACTCAATTAATTATCTAATCTATGGAGGATATGATTCCCTAATCTTTCATTGACCATAATTTGGATTTTATATCACAATAAAATTAGGGTTTTGTGATTAGATGTCTTAAAGTTAACTTTGGGCTCATTTTTTCAATTTTTGTGGTCGTGTTAATTTTTGTAGGGTTCAGGGATTTAAAATATTATGGGATCACAATTCAATGAATTATAATCTTATGGGATAATGATAAACTAATCATCAAGTGTGGATTAGATTGACTATGTTTTCTCATATTAGTGTTTTTCCAAAATTTGTGTCCTTGATTGTTTCTTATCCTTTTTTTGTTTATTATCCGAAAATCAAAACAAAACACATATAGTATTTTTCATTTTTTCACTTATTTTCATGGTTTCTTAAATCCTATTAAGGGTTTTATAATTCATTTCCTCCTCAAAATAATGACCTAGGTAATCCACTGTGATGTACTCAGTTAAATCACAAATATTTTTGAGAGCATGTGTGATAATAATAATCAAATTAGTGTCGTTACTAGGGAAGAAAGTGTTTTACTCAACCTATTTTATGTAATTTATTTGGTCTTTTTTCTTCATTTATTTATTTTCTTCTACAACTATTTCTTTTGTGTTCTTTCTTCCCCACCTTTTATTTTTCAATTAATCAATTGAAACCTCATTTAATGGTATTGGTGTTCACTACTTTTTGTTTTTCTCTTTCCTATGACTTATGACACAATCCCACACCAAAGATATCTTTGATTTAAACCGTGAGATTAAACACAGCCTTAGATATCGAATCGAACAATCTTGGTCTATGGGAAGTGTCAAAATTTACCCAACTAGGGAACTCCTCCACTGTATAAATTTTGTAATAGGAAACCCATCTGAAACAAAAAATAAACTGAATCCAATGGTTGAAACCAATAACAATGAACATAATCAAACCATTCAAGATTTGGTTACATCGGATGATAATTATCAACCAACATGAATTTCATACCCAAATCGTGAATTAGAATTCAAATTAAAATATGGATTGATACACCTTCTTGCAAAATTTCATTTCCTCTCTATCGAGGATCCAAAAAAACATTTTAAATAATTAAATGAGGTTTTCTAAAAAATAAAACCAATAAATGTCTCCGAATATCAAATCAAATAAAGGTAATTCTTATTCTCACTTGATGTAACTACAAAATATTGGATGTATTACCTATCTCTTAAAGATGTTACATCTTGTAATGACTTAAAATGACCTTTCTTATAGATATTATTTACAGCATCAAGGACAAAAAAATTCGAAAGGATATCTCTAGAATAAACTAAACTTATGGAGAGTCAATGTATGATTACATAGAACAGTTCAAGAAGTTATGTGCAAGTTTTCCATATCACCAAATCAGTGAGAAACTACTCATCTAGTAATTCTATGAAGTGCTCACTCCCATGGATATGAGCATGGTGGATGCGGAAGTAGTAGGATAATTAGTTAACAAAACCCCAATGGTTGCTCGATAATTGATCAATAAGATGGCACAAAACTCTCAAAAATTCATTTATCGAGGTATACTATCTATAGGGGGTACATCCAGTAAGTCCCTTTACTCTTGAGAATAATTTAACTAATACTAAGTTAGGTGAGTTAACCTCTATGGTTAGACAGACAGCATTGGCCCAAAAGGTTTCTCCTCCACTCCAATGAAGTTTTGTGGAATTTATACTATAATTGACCATCCAATTTATTATTTTCCACAACTACAAGTGATAGAGGATTGTATAGTATTGTTCCTAGGGAGACAATTTCAGAAACATGCACCCCCACAAAATAAGTATGATTCATTCACACCAAATTACAATTAAGGATGGAAGGGTCACTCAGAAATGAGGTATGGATGTGAACAACAACAAAGGGATCATTTTCAACAAAACTTCCAGCAATCTTCACCTTACTAGTAAGGTTTTAAACAACCACATAGAATATTTTATTCCCAAGAAAAAAAAGTCAACAAAAAGGAAATCCCTAACCAAAGGTAGATTCTAATACGGATGATATTTTGAAACTAATTTGTATTAATAAACGGAATGAGCTAAAGAGTCATAAAACAGAGTTGAGGGAGCTAAAGATTCAAATAAGTCATATTTCCACCACCCTCCATGAAAATGTTGAACAAGAACTCTAGAAACATGACCTCCCATCCCACTCATAAAAAAAGGGGAATATTAGTGTCATCACATTTAGGAAAGGGAAACTAACATATGATAAAATTGTTCCTTATAATCCACTGGGACTCACCCAACTAGAGGAGATTACCCCATCCTCATCGGTCATTGAGAAACCAAAGGATAAAGGAAAATGAAAGACTAAAATTGATTATATTCTTCCTAAACCCCTTACCTTTCAAAATAGAGTTGTGAAAACCAATAAGATGGCTGAAGAGGCTATGAAAAAAGAGGTTTTGGACACATTCAATTGTGGTGAGATAAACAACCCCCTTCTAGAGGATATGAATCAAGTCCCTAGGTATTAAAATTTCTTAAAAGAACTTTGGAGAAATTGAATAAGGGTCAAGGGAAATGATAGGATCAACCTTGGAAGGAATGTGTCAGCTCTCATTACACAAACTCTAGAAATTCCAATAAAGTGAAAGGATCCTAGGACATTAACCATCACATTCATCATAGGGGGGTTACACTTTTATGATGCATTATGTGACTTAGGATCTTCCATAAATGGGATGCCTCACTCTATATTCTCTTTTTTATAGGTTGGTGAGTTGAAGCTGGTGAGAGTAGTGATGTAGTTAGAAAATAGACCTACAGCCTATCCAATGGGAATCCTTGAATATGTAATTTTCTGGGTAAGAGACGTGATCTTTCCAACATATCTCTAAGTTCTTACAAAGGAGGATGATCATGTAAGTTCTCTTTATCCCATTATCTTAGGTAGGACCTTCCTCAAAATTGAAAAAATTCTCATAAATGTACATGAGGGTACACTTTCCATGGAGTTTGAAAATAAATTTGTGGAATTTAATGTTTTAGAATCCATAAAGTACCCCTCATAGGACCATTTTACTTTTTTTATTTTCTATTTTGGACTACCATGTACAAACCCTGTGGATTTGGATTTTCTTATTCTTAGGGATATTATGAGTATTGGTTTTAGTCTGATGTCAAAGGGTACTTCTCCACCTATTTCTAATGCACAAACCTCTCTTGAATGTGATTTTTATGTGGAATCATATGATTTTTTTGGTCATGTTCACTTTGATTATAGATCGTTTGTTGAGTATGCTAATGGATTTGATGCATTATTCTCTAATTTTGATAATTTCTATTCTAATATTGTTTTTCATTGGGAAAATATCTCAGTTCCTTCAATGTATCCATCCATACATCACCCCCTATATTACAAATCAATCCATTTCAACCAAATATCAAATAATCATACTTATTGAGTGGTGAGATATTACCTATAATAATTTCTAACAATGTATCTTTTGAACATGAAGAAAAACTTTTGAATCTATTGAAGAAGAAAATTAGGGAAATCGGGTGGACCTTGGAAGACATATCAGTCATTAGACCCTCCATGTTCCTGCATAGGATTATTTTTGGAGGATGGGGATAAATTGATAAGGCATCCACAAAAGAGACTTAATCCAACTCTTCTTGAAGTTATGAAAAAAATAAGTTGAAAAATTGCTCATGGAAGGTATCATTTATCCCATTCCTAATTCCCGGTGGGTGAGCCATGTCAAATTTGTGCATTAGAAAAGTGGTGTTGTTGTTGTTAGAAATGAGAGGGAGGAGTTAGTTCCAAAGATGGTGAAAAATAGTTGTTGTGTGTGTATTGATTATAGGAAGCTAAATAAAACCACTCAAAAGTATTGTTCCCCTTCCTATTTATTGATCAAATGCTTGAGAGACTTTCTTGTAGAACACAATATTGTTTTTTATATGGATTTTCTAATTATTTTTAGGTTCCTATTTCTCTTAAGTATCAAGAGAAGACTAAATTCACTAGTCCATTTGGTACATTTACCTATCATATGATGTTGTTTAGACTCTGCAATGCCCCAGTGACCTTCCAAATATGCATGGTGAGCAATTTTATGATTTTCATGAGAAATTAATGGATATATTTACGGATTATTTTACAGTACATAGATCCTCATTTGATGAATGTATCTTTAGTTTGGGAAAGGTTTTGAATCATTGTATTGAGATGAATATGATCTTGAACTTTAAAAGGTGTCATTTTATAGTAGATCATGGAATTTTCTTAGGGCATGTGGTATCAAAACTTGGGATAGAGGATGATATATCCAAGATAGATATTATTTAATCCTTATTCTATCTTTCATATGTGTGTTACATTAGATATTTCCTAGGGAATGTAGGCTTTTATCAGTTCTTCATAAAATATTTTATTAAGGTTTCTCTTCCTTTGTCATGATTACTTCAAAAGGATTATGATTTTGTGTTTGATGATTCTTGTAAGGATTCCTTTGATGAGCTAAAGAAGCATATAACAACTCCACTAATCATATAACTCCAATGGTGAGAAATTACATTTGATCTTATGTGTGATGCTTCTAAATTCATAGTTGGATCTATCTTATCACATAAGGTGGAGATATGTTCACATGTGATTTCCTATGCTTCGAGGACATTCGATTCATCCTAATAAAACTACATAACCATGTAAAAGGATCTTCTTTATGTCAAATTTTCTTTAGATAAATTTCATTCATATTTATTGGGATCTAAATTAATTGTTTTCCTAACCATACAGCACTAAGGTACCTCTTGAAAAAGCCATATGATAATACTATACTTGTCTAACAGAATAACCTTCTTCAAGAATTTGATCTAGAGATAAATGAAAATAAGGGTTCATATAACTAGGTGTCGGATCACATGAGTATGATTACTCACACACAAGAGGCTAACACCTTGGACCAGGTATCACTTCAGGACACATTTCCCAATGAGTGTCTTTATGCATTCTCAGGTATGCATCCTTGGTGTGCTGATTTGGTAAACTACCTTATTGTCTCTGAAATTACTTCAAATTTAAAGAAACATCAAGTTCAAAAACTAAAAAGTGAGTCTCGGTTTTATGTGTGGGGGGATCCCTACCTCTGGCACATGTGTAGTGATCAAGTTATTAGGAGGTGTGTTCTTGATAATGACTTTGATTCTGTTCTACATTTTTGTCATACACATTCTTATGGAGGAAACTTTGGACCACAACTAACAACTATGAAATTATTAGACTATAGATTATATTGTCTTAGCTTATTTCATGATGCTTGTGTATTTTGTAAGTAATGCTCATGTTTCCAACACAATGGTAATATTTCTAGGATACATGAGATTCCTCAACATCCCATATTATCATGTGAGTTTTTCAGTATATGGGGCATTGATTTTAGGTGTAATTTTCCTAGTTCATTTGGTTTTTTGCATATCTTTGTTGTTGTTGATTACGTTAGAAAATGGGTGGAGGCCAAGGCCACCAGAATTGATGATTCTCGTGTTACAGTTTATTTTGTCAAGGCATAGATTTTTTATAAGTTTGGTGTACTGATGTACATCATCAGTGTCCAAGGGACACACTTTTTCAATCATAATTTGGATTCCCTCCTTCGGAATAATGCAATGACACACAAAACATCAACCACATACCACCCACAGACAAATTTTCAGGCTGAGGTTTCAAATCGAGAGTTGAAACAAATTTTGGAGAAAATTGTGCAGCTGAATAGGAAGGATTGGAGTAGGTTCATGGATGATTTTGTATGGGCTTATAGGATGGTATACAAGACTCCTATTGGTATATCCCCATTTTATATTGTAACATCCCAGGTAAATGAAGAATAAATAATTTTCATATTTATTAATATTTGAGAATTAAATATGAATTTTAATTAAAAGGGGTTGCTATGTTCGATAGCGTACCCGATACGCAACGATGAGTTTCTTTGAAACTTACGTAGCACACTAGTAATATAATAATATTATTTTAAATGTTAGTTAACAAGTAGCCGTTGTACTGGCGGGAATGAATAGAAATAACTAAAATATGAATAGATATGTTTTTAAATGTTTATACATTTACCCAATAAAAGATAAAGGCTTAAAGTACGGAAAGAGTTCAATTTTAGGCTTTTATACTCTAATTTTCACTAAAGGTTCACTTATCACCTTTTGATGGCGAACTGTCATTAAATATAGTTTTGATCACTCTTATACTTTCTATTGGACCAAATATAACTCTTCTTTAGAATCGGGACATCAAAATTTACTTTGTGTAAATTTGTGGTACCTTTCTGATAAAGTTATTTTTTTTTATGAATAGTGTAAAATGTTGCATTTTAATTCAAAACCTCTTTTTGATCTAATTTATTTATATGATTAGATTATCTTTTGAATTGGTTTTAAAGTGAAATTAGAAAATATTTTTACCATTAAATCCAATAGTGGTCATTGGAATCAATTTCACTTTGAAATTAGACTTAAACTGGTGTCAATCTTTTGATACTTAATTTTTTGTAAAAACACGCTATTTGCCCTGGCAGCGGGAATTAATTATTAAATTAATTAATGTGACTCATATGATTTGAATTTTGTAAAATGGACTTTATTTTTGAATTCGGAATATCAAATATAGCTTAGGGTGAATTTTTGGTAATTTTCTGAAAAACTTCAATTTTTGATGAATAGTGAAACCACTAAGTGGTAATCAAGCAAACTGATTTTTCGGTTAAATGAAATTTTACCACTAATGTGTGTTGAATTTTGAAAATCCGACATACATGGTTGTCATTAAGAAGTAAAATGTGGTTCAATGAGATTAAAATAATTTTTTGGTGAATAGTAACTTATTAAGTTTTTAATCGCGATTAGTGGTAATTAGTGTAGTTTAAGGAATAAATAATGCTTTAATAATATAAAATGACCTAGACACATGTCCGAACCTTATTGGTTGTGTCATGGCCGACCAATACAAGCCATGTCCTAACTTGGGGACCCCATGGATCCACTTTTGTTGGGAAATGACATAAATTACTTTTTATTTAATGTTAAAGTGAAAATGACACAAACATAATATGTTTTGCGAAAACAATTTTTAAGTGGGGTTATACAAGTCCAAATTTTGATTATAAATATTCAATGGAAAGATAAAACGATTTACTACATCATAGTAATTTTTTTATAATTTTTAGACATTAAATAAATTTAATTATTTATGACATAATAATGATGCAGCGATGACATCATTATTTGACGATTTAAATAAAATGGAAAGATAATATAAAATCTATGAACTACACATGTCCAAAACCAATTGGATGAATGGATTTCGATGCCTTATCACCTTATCCATGAATTCTATCAATGTGGGACCTTTTAAAACCGAAACACATTTTCAAATAATGTAATGTTTCTTTACTTTCCAAAAGTGCCCCTCCTCTCCCCTTATAAAAGGCCCCCACCTCTACCTCATTTCACACACTCTTCAAGCCTTTGGCTCGGCCAACCCCTGCCCATTTGCTCTCTCCACATCCCTCTCCTCATCCTAGAGGATTCCCTTTGGGAAGAATCCTTTCAAAGGAAGCCTTTAGGCTCAACTCAAAAGGAGTTACACTTTTTAAAGGTAATTGTTTCTCTCATGTTCATTTTTTTTATTTTGCTTCTCCAACCCCCTAAAATCTTTTTATTTCCTTCTTTTATAACATCACCAGTATCTTCAATATACTAGTATGTTGTTATAAGATTTATTTGAGCCACACTCTCACACAACTACATCAAATGGTTAAAGAACATAAGTTTTCCGTGGATGGCGAAATTATGCCTCCCGAAACGATGATTGTTCAATACTCATTAAACACCTTCAAAGGTGGCCATTATGATGTCACTATTTTTATATATGATATATAATATGTATATTTTTTCCTTAAGCTTCTGTTTTTTTTTTCATTTTGGTCATACCTTTATGGTTTCCATTATGGGTAAACACGATATCTTCATTTTAGGAAGTGCGGACTACCGCCCCCTAAAAGTGATTTGATTCGTTAATACCATATGTGGGATGTGTAAAGGATAAAGTTAATGATATTATATATATTATTATACTGGAATTATAATATACTCTTATATCATTATGATTCCATTCCAGAAAATATGAAATAGAAATGGAAGTAGCATTCATGCGTACGTACGGCTTACCGTCTCCATGAACGGTGCATTTCATTTCTTACCTCTAAATGTGATGTAATATTATAAATGAATGTATGTACTAGATATATATGACATATATGATATCTACATCATGAATACCATTCTGGATATAATGAACCTTTGACCAAATTAACAACATGTAAGTGTAAGAAGCCTATTTTTGACTTAAGAACCAAATACCGTCAAAATGAACATTATTAACTTAACTGATTACATGATGTTCATAACATGGTATAAAAGGAATAATGAACTTGAAAAAGGTTCTTAAGCAAGTAGAGATTAACTAAAGTTTATTATTCAGGAGTTTAAAGAACGGTCGGGTCAATTCAGATACGAGGTATGGGAACTTCTTAACCCAATTTCCATTCTTTGGGTTAATCTCGTACTTTCAAAGTATGTCATTATATTATTATGTCATATCTTGTATTTGTACTTTATTTATGTGTACTTATAGAGAATGCACATAATATATCTATTTTATTTTAAAAATTATCTTTGTATGGGACTTCGTCTCAATCTCCTTTCATTGAGGCATATTTTATTTTATACACAACTTTCTTTTATACGGTGTATAAACCCCTTTGACTTTTACGTTTATTCAAAAGGAATCTTTTTTATACGAAGCGTTTACTAAACGACAAAAGGGAATGTTTTTGTCGTACGTATGCGGCGACAACGACTTCTCTGCCGTCGTAACCGTTATTTGAGTTTCGGCTTCCTCTACAAGCCATTCCTTCTTTTTAAAAGAAAAATAAATACCATGTTTTACTTTGGTATTGAAAATGGTTTTCATAATGTTTTTATATCAATGTGTTGTATTGATATCTCGTGATTGAAATGTGGAAATTTTATGTTTCCTTTATGCATGTTTTATGTGATATGATTATGTTATGGTTCTTGGGCATTATTATGAAGACGGTTGGTTCCGTGATAAACTAAGGGCGGGTGAGCCCGTTATAGCTCTCCAATGCATTGGGTAACGCGAAGGAGTGAAACGTTAAGGTTTCTCCGAAGAGATTTTTAGGGAATATACTGTGATGGGTATTCCAAACGTAACCAAGAGGGTTACTCCCTACGTAAGAATGTTATGAATGCCTCAAGTTACCTTTATGTCTTATGATTTCTATGATTTATTCATGATTTTATGAGGTATGTTAAAGTGCCTATGTTTTATGGGTAAAGTATGATTTCATTCTTATTTATATATGAACTCATGTTTCCTTTCCATGTTTTTTTTATAACCCATACTGAGTTTTTATGCTCATCCCAAGTTTTTGAAATGTTTTTCACAGGTCAAGGGAAAGGTACATGATAAGATGATAGAGTCAAGGATGTGTCAAGAATTAATCCATGTTTTATTTTAAATGTGTTTCCATTGATGGGAATGAAGAATACTATCTTTATGTAACCACTTTGTTTATATGTGGAATGTAATGCAAGTTTTATGATCTAATTCTCTAAAACTCTAAACCCGAAAAGATCCTCAACGTGTAATCTTGTAATAACTCAAGATTAAGTAAGGTTTAAGGTTGGGGCCTTATAGTTGGTATCAGAGGTCGGTTTAGATAACTTTAGGAGTTAGAATTCTATTAAATGATTATCCAAAAATATTTTTTTTTTCTTTTTTGAAATGATATAGCATTTACGGATTACCATGTTGCTTCGCCTAAGATATTTCGGTGTTCAGAATGGTTTTCCGCAGAGGAAACAAAGCAGCTATGTTGGGACGACATCAGGAGGAAGACAACCTTCCAAATCAGCATCCAGAAATGGTCGGAATTGGAACTGAACAGTTTGTTGCAGTAATGGCGCAGTTGACTCAGGCGATAAATGGTGGTGGTATCCATGCACGAGATCAGCCAGATCAACCGCAGAGGAACATGTCAGTGGTGGAACATTTCATGAGGAAACATCCCCCATCATTCAGAGGATCATCTGACCCTGTGCAAGCTGAAGGGTGGATTAAAGCACTGGAGAAGATTTTCGATGTCATGGGGTGTTCAGACAATCAAAAGGTTAGTCTTGCTATTTATCGTCTGGAAGGTGAAGCAGATCAGTGGTGGTCTATGGTTAAAAATATCAGGGATGCCGATGAGATTGATGCTCTTGACTGGGATGAATTCAAAGGTATGTTTCTTGAGAAGTAGTTTCCTAAGGCTGTTCGACTTAGGATGGAAAATCAATTCTTGGAATTGAGGCAAGAGGAAGACTCAGTGGCTTCCTATGAAGAAAGGTTCACTCGATTGGCAAGGTATGCTCCAAATTTTATCCGAGACCTTGATAGTAAAATCAATCGTTTTTACTCAGGATTAAAGCCAAAGTATCGAAGGGCATTAGCTTCTCGTGAGTTTAAAAGTTATGAAAAGCTTGTTCTATGTGCTGAGAAGGTGGAAATGGAGTTTGCCGATGACCAAGTTTTCTATAACAACCAGCAGAAGAAGAGACCGAGGTGGCAGGAGAAAGGTAAGAATTCTTCAAAAAAAGTCTGATGGTAAGAGAACTAAGTTTCCAGTTTGTGATAAATGTGGCAAAAGGCATGCTGGGGAATGTCTTCTGAATTCTGGAAAGTGCTACCGATGTGGTAAGATGGGACATAAGGCTCGTGATTGCACTGAAAAGGATCAAGGTGAAGGTAAGAATAAATTTGATTTACAGTTAGTGAAATGTTATAAGTGCAATGAGATAGGTCACTATGCAAACGAGTGTCCGACAAGGAGCTTGAGTGATGGGAAGCAGTTAGACTACAAGCAGAAAGGGGTGGTGAAATCCTTTGCAACTACTTCAGCAGATGTTGGGCCATCGAATGAAGTGGTGTCAGCTCCAGGGAGCTCAGTATTTTTCGAAGATTGACTTGAGGTCGGGGTACCATCAGTTGAATGTAAAAGAAGCAGACGTTCCGAAGACTGCGTTCCGTACTAGATATGGCCATTATGAATTTGTAGTTATGCCTTTTGGGTTAACCAATGCACCTGCTGTATTCATGGACCTTATGAATAAAATTTTCCATGAGTTCTTGGATAAGTTTGTGTTTGTGTTTTGAGGTTTGTGAAGAGGTTATGTGTGCCTTGTGATTCACAGTTGAAGAGAGAGTTGTTATGTGAAGCTCATAGTTCTCCGTTTTCAGTTCATCCGGGCAGTACTAAGATGTATAGAGATCTGCGGGAGTATTACTGGTGGGATGGAATGAAAAGAGATATTACTGATTTTACTGTGAAGTGTTTGACTTGTCAGCAGGTTAAAGCAGAGCGGCAGTTACTGAAAGGGATGCTTCAGCCTTTACCAGTGCCAGAGTGGAAATGAGAGAATATATCCATGGACTTTGTTGTTAGATTACCGAAGACATCTCGAGGTAATAATGCAATCTGGGTTATTGTTGATCGCTTGACTAAATCTGCTCATTTCCTTTCTATACGAGATACATTCTATCTAGATCAACTTTCCCGTTTGTATCTTAAAGAGATAGTCAGGTTACATGGAGTTCCTCTCTCCATTGTATCGGATCGTGATCCCAGGTTTACTTCTAACTTTTGGAAAGGCCTTCAGAAGTCGTTGGGTACTGAATTAAATTTTAGTACAGTTTTTCATCCTCAATCAGATGGGCAGTCAGAACGAACAATTCAGACATTGGAGGATATGCTACGAGCTTGTTCTATGGATTATCAGGGAAGTTGGGACCAACATCTTTCTTTGGTTGAGTTTTCATATAATAACAGTTTTCATTCTAGTATACAGATGGCACCATTTCAGGCATTATATGGGAAGCGGTGTCGAACTCCAGCTTTCTGGGATGAAGTGGGTGAAAGGAAGTTGATGGGACCAGAATTGGTAGAAGAGATGGCAGAAAAAGTTCAGTTGATTCAGAAACACATGAGAACAGCTCAGAGCAGGCAGAAGAGTTATGTGGATAACCGGAGGAAGGATCTATCTTTCGAGGTAGGTGATCATGTTTTTCTCAAGGTTTCTCCTTGGAAAAGTGTGATGAGATTTGGTAAGAAAGGAAAGTTGAGTCCAAGGTTCATTGGACCATACGAAATTCTGGAAAGAGTTGGATCAGTTGCATACCGAGTGGCTTTACCTCCGAGTTTATCTCAGGTACACAATGTTTTTCACGTTTCGATGTTGAGAAAGTATATGCCAGATCCATCTCATGTTTTGAGTCCAGAGGTAGTTCAGCTGGAAGAGAACCTATCTTATGAGGAACAACCGGTCCAGATTCTTGACCACAGGGAGCAAGTGTTACGGAATAAGGTGATTAAGCAGGTAAAGGTTTTGTGGAAAAACCACATGATTGAAGAGGCAACATGGGAATCTGAAAATGCTATGAGGGATAAATACCCCCACTTATTTTGATAAGTGAATAAAATTGCGAGGACGCAATTCCCAAAAGGGGGGAAGGATGTAACATCCCAGGTAAATGAAGAATAAATAATTTTCATATTTATTAATATTTGAGAATTAAATATGAATTTTAATTAAAAGGGGTTGCTATGTTCGATAGCGTACCCGATACGCAACGATGAGTTTCTTTGAAACTTACGTAGCACACTAGTAATATAATAATATTATTTTAAATGTTAGTTAACAAGTAGCCGTTGTACTGGCGGGAATGAATAGAAATAACTAAAATATGAATAGATATGTTTTTAAATGTTTATACATTTACCCAATAAAAGATAAAGGCTTAAAGTACGGAAAGAGTTCAATTTTAGGCTTTTATACTCTAATTTTCACTAAAGGTTCACTTATCACCTTTTGATGGCGAACCGTCATTAAATATAGTTTTGATCACTCTTATACTTTCTATTGGACCAAATATAACTCTTCTTTAGAATCGGGACATCAAAATTTACTTTGTGTAAATTTGTGGTACCTTTCTGATAACGTTCTTTTTTTTTATGAATAGTGTAAAATGTTGCATTTTAATTCAAAACCTCTTTTTGATCTAATTTATTTATATGATTAGATTATCTTTTGAATTGGTTTTAAAGTGAAATTAGAAAATATTTTTACCATTAAATCCAATAGTGGTCATTGGAATCAATTTCACTTTGAAATTAGACTTAAACTGGTGTCAATCTTTTGATACTTAATTTTTTGTAAAAACACGCTATTTGCCCTGGCAGCGGGAATTAATTATTAAATTAATTAATGTGACTCATATGATTTGAATTTTGTAAAATGGACTTTATTTTTGAATTCGGAATATCAAATATAGCTTAGGGTGAATTTTTGGTAATTTTCTGAAAAACTTCAATTTTTGATGAATAGTGAAACCACTAAGTGGTAATCAAGCAAACTGATTTTTCGGTTAAATGAAATTTTACCACTAATGTGTGTTGAATTTTGAAAATACGACATACATGGTTGTCATTAAGAAGTAAAATGTGGTTCAATGAGATTAAAATAATTTTTTGGTGAATAGTAACTTATTAAGTTTTTAATCGCGATTAGTGGTAATTAGTGTAGTTTAAGGAATAAATAATGCTTTAATAATATAAAATGACCTAGACACATGTCCGAACCTTATTGGTTGTGTCATGGCCGACCAATACAAGCCATGTCCTAACTTGGGGACCCCATGGATCCACTTTTGTTGGGAAATGACATAAATTACTTTTTATTTAATGTTAAAGTGAAAATGACACAAACATAATATGTTTTGCGAAAACAATTTTTAAGTGGGGTTATACAAGTCCAAATTTTGATTATAAATATTCAATGGAAAGATAAAACGATTTACTACATCATAGTAATTTTTTTATAATTTTTAGACATTAAATAAATTTAATTATTTATGACATAATAATGATGCAGCGATGACATCATTATTTGACGATTTAAATAAAATGGAAAGATAATATAAAATCTATGAACTACACATGTCCAAAACCAATTGGATGAATGGATTTCGATGCCTTATCACCTTATCCATGAATTCTATCAATGTGGGACCTTTTAAAACCGAAACACATTTTCAAATAATGTAATGTTTCTTTACTTTCCAAAAGTGCCCCTCCTCTCCCCTTATAAAAGGCCCCCACCTCTACCTCATTTCACACACTCTTCAAGCCTTTGGCTCGGCCAACCCCTGCCCATTTGCTCTCTCCACATCCCTCTCCTCATCCTAGAGGATTCCCTTTGGGAAGAATCCTTTCAAAGGAAGCCTTTAGGCTCAACTCAAAAGGAGTTACACTTTTTAAAGGTAATTGTTTCTCTCATGTTCATTTTTTTTATTTTGCTTCTCCAACCCCCTAAAATCTTTTTATTTCCTTCTTTTATAACATCACCAGTATCTTCAATATACTAGTATGTTGTTATAAGATTTATTTGAGCCACACTCTCACACAACTACATCAAATGGTTAAAGAACATAAGTTTTCCGTGGATGGCGAAATTATGCCTCCCGAAACGATGATTGTTCAATACTCATTAAACACCTTCAAAGGTGGCCATTATGATGTCACTATTTTTATATATGATATATAATATGTATATTTTTTCCTTAAGCTTCTGTTTTTTTTTTCATTTTGGTCATACCTTTATGGTTTCCATTATGGGTAAACACGATATCTTCATTTTAGGAAGTGCGGACTACCGCCCCCTAAAAGTGATTTGATTCGTTAATACCATATGTGGGATGTGTAAAGGATAAAGTTAATGATATTATATATATTATTATACTGGAATTATAATATACTCTTATATCATTATGATTCCATTCCAGAAAATATGAAATAGAAATGGAAGTAGCATTCATGCGTACGTACGGCTTACCGTCTCCATGAACGGTGCATTTCATTTCTTACCTCTAAATGTGATGTAATATTATAAATGAATGTATGTACTAGATATATATGACATATATGATATCTACATCATGAATACCATTCTGGATATAATGAACCTTTGACCAAATTAACAACATGTAAGTGTAAGAAGCCTATTTTTGACTTAAGAACCAAATACCGTCAAAATGAACATTATTAACTTAACTGATTACATGATGTTCATAACATGGTATAAAAGGAATAATGAACTTGAAAAAGGTTCTTAAGCAAGTAGAGATTAACTAAAGTTTATTATTCAGGAGTTTAAAGAACGGTCGGGTCAATTCAGATACGAGGTATGGGAACTTCTTAACCCAATTTCCATTCTTTGGGTTAGTCTCGTACTTTCAAAGTATGTCATTATATTATTATGTCATATCTTGTATTTGTACTTTATTTATGTGTACTTATAGAGAATGCACATAATATATCTATTTTATTTTAAAAATTATCTTTGTATGGGACTTCGTCTCAATCTCCTTTCATTGAGGCATATTTTATTTTATACACAACTTTCTTTTATACGGTGTATAAACCCCTTTGACTTTTACGTTTATTCAAAAGGAATCTTTTTTATACGAAGCGTTTACTAAACGACAAAAGGGAATGTTTTTGTCGTACGTATGCGGCGACAACGACTTCTCTGCCGTCGTAACCGTTATTTGAGTTTCGGCTTCCTCTACAAGCCATTCCTTCTTTTTAAAAGAAAAATAAATACCATGTTTTACTTTGGTATTGAAAATGGTTTTCATAATGTTTTTATATCAATGTGTTGTATTGATATCTCGTGATTGAAATGTGGAAATTTTATGTTTCCTTTATGCATGTTTTATGTGATATGATTATGTTATGGTTCTTGGGCATTATTATGAAGACGGTTGGTTCCGTGATAAACTAAGGGCGGGTGAGCCCGTTATAGCTCTCCAATGCATTGGGTAACGCGAAGGAGTGAAACGTTAAGGTTTCTCCGAAGAGATTTTTAGGGAATATACTGTGATGGGTATTCCAAACGTAACCAAGAGGGTTACTCCCTACGTAAGAATGTTATGAATGCCTCAAGTTACCTTTATGTCTTATGATTTCTATGATTTATTCATGATTTTATGAGGTATGTTAAAGTGCCTATGTTTTATGGGTAAAGTATGATTTCATTCTTATTTATATATGAACTCATGTTTCCTTTCCATGTTTTTTTTATAACCCATACTGAGTTTTTATGCTCATCCCAAGTTTTTGAAATGTTTTTCACAGGTCAAGGGAAAGGTACATGATAAGACGATAGAGTCAAGGATGTGTCAAGAATTAATCCATGTTTTATTTTAAATGTGTTTCCATTGATGGGAATGAAGAATACTATCTTTATGTAACCACTTTGTTTATATGTGGAATGTAATGCAAGTTTTATGATCTAATTCTCTAAAACTCTAAACCCGAAAAGATCCTCAACGTGTAATCTTGTAATAACTCAAGATTAAGTAAGGTTTAAGGCTGGGGCCTTATATATATAGTTTTTGGGAAATCCTTTCATCTCCCTATGGAGGTCGAGCATCGATAATATTGGGATGTAAAGAAATGAAACATGGATTTAGACTAAGTTATAGATCAATGAAAGATAAAAATTCAAGATCTTGAGGGTATTTTATGGTTATCATATGAGAATTCAAGGATCTATTAGGAAATACCAAAAGTAGATCACGATAAAATGATCCAAAAGGGAGTTTATTATACGTGGAATTGATTCTCTATAGTTCACGGTTGTAGTTTATGCTTGGAAAGTTTCATTCTAGATGGTTGGTCCCTTATGTTGTATGTAATGTCTTTACTTATGGTTCAGTGGAGATCACTCAAGAGGAAATATAACAGATCATTATAGTCAATGGAAATTTGTTGAAGGAATACCTTGAGGGATTCCCAACACATATAGTTGATATCATCACCCTGCATGAGCCCTTCTTCACTTGAAAACATCATGTTGTCCCTTTCCCTCTAACTATTATATTACCTGTCCTAATTTTAATTTTTCGTTTTATGGGAATTTTTTCAATTCATAGAGTCACATTGAAAAAAATGTAACATTTTAAGTGTGGGGGAGGGGATGGAATTTTTGTTATATTCCTTAGGATTTATCTTTTTTGAGTGTTTCCTATTTTTATTGTTTCAGAAAAAACAAAAAATAATAATTTCACATGACCATTAATTACATCCATGGAACTGATTGAGATTTCATGTTAGATTTTTCAACCCTCATGGGAAGTATGATGAGCATGGGAAGGTTTTCACCATTGATTATCATTTTTTGTGAAAATGGAATTTGCTCATTGATATGTTTGATTGTGTATTTATGAATCCTTTTAGATTTCTGACATCATTAATTATGGGACATTTTTGGGAAAAGTGTGAAATTTAATCTCTCTATTCACATCACACAAAATCATAAATTGTGAGTTTCTCTTACCCAATTGAAGTTATAGTCAGGGTAAGTAATCATTTTTAGCTTATAACATGGTCTTTCCATACGTATAATTCTCTTCTGGTCATTTCAATTACTATACCATATTGACCTATGCATGTGTACCTAATATCCAAAAATTGTACGCCCTCAAAAAAATCAAAAAAAATCAAAAATAGAAAAAAACAATAAATAAAAAGGGGAGTGAAGAAATATACAATGTGTGGGGATATTTAAGTCTACAGCTCAAGGTTTGACTTTTGGGAATGCTTAAATGTGTGGGTTTTTGGAATTTGATTGCAAAGTATGTTGAATAGGTTCAATAGAATAGAATCAGGTAAGAATAAAAAAATTTCTTGACATGAATATATTGGATAAAGGGTGGATATAAAAGCTTGAAATGATTGGCACACACACATAGGGAATTTGTAGTACTGTTAACTCGTATGATGTTTTCACTAGATTAGTGTCATTTATTTCATTGGATTTTATTTTAATAAAAAAAATTAGACAATTACTTATGTATTTGTTGAGAATGACATATTTTTCGTGAATCTTGATATGCTCATATTTCCATCATGGATTGATAAATTTCAAACATGCATCATTTTCTATATTACATGACATGGGGTTTTTCCCAGGAGCGAAAAAAGTTAAGTGTGACGGAGTTGATAATACAAGTTTTTGTTTAATATTTTGTTTATATTAATTGATATAATTTCCTCATATTAATATTATTTGGAATATTTAATGTAAAAATGTGTTTTGGGATAGAATTTGGAAATTTCTTGGAATTCTATTTTTACTATTATAATATTACCTTTGTATTTTAGTCAGAACATTTTTCTATTTGCCGAATTTTTACATGAAATTTTACAGTGATATTAAAACCTAAATTTTATAAAAATTTTATTCATATAATGATGGCTTATTCTCACATTTCATGGGACGAAAATGGTCATTATTGAAGGGATGGATAGAATTAGGCACATTGAACCCCACCTCCCTAAAGTGTACATAACATCTTAATTAATACTTGGATGCAGCTGAACTTTTTATAGGAGTTATATGACTCAATTTATATATTTTAAATAAATAGGAGGGACACTTGGATCATATGGGATAGTGGTAGAAAACAAATATCAATATGAATTAATTTTTTGAGACCAAAATATGCATGTACCCTTTTTATCATTTGAAACCCTTGCCCTCTAAAACTCTACTTAAATGGTATTTTCACTCATTGGTAGGGTTGGTTGAGAATTTGGGAAGGTTTTTTGGAGAGTGTGTCTATTGGAAACATCTCAAATATCTTGGAATAAGTATGAATTTTTGCCAAGTTCTCTTCCAAGAATTCTCTCCTCTCCCACCTTCACATTGTGTTTCTTTGTTTTATTGCTTGTAACTTGACTTTTTTTCAAATAAATATTACGTTTTATTCTCTTTTAATTCTTATATTTTTCTTCTTGGTTCTGAAATCTAAGATTGTATATGATATTGTGTGTTTCCCTTTCAATCCATTTCTTATGAAAAATGTCTCCATAATAAAAACTTCACCCATGGAAGAGTGATTTCATACGTAGTTGATATAATACATACTCCCTTAATTTAATTATTTTGAATCCTTAAACATACTGTAACTAGTAAATTCTGATAAATTAATTGAGTTATATTTTCTATGAAACTTGGTTGACTTTAAATTGACTGCGAGGTCGGACTTGTGTAAATTGTGTGAGAAAAACTTCAATCGCAAGATCTAATCAACTTTGGATAGAATTGTAAGGTTAAAGTCTCATCCCCAAACTCAATTAATTCTCAAATATAGGTAGTATATGATTCCCTAATTTTAAATTGACCATAATTTGTATTTTGTATCACAATCAAAGTAGGGTGCTGTTATTGGATGTCCTAAAGTTAACATAGGGATCATTTTTCTAATTTGGGTGGTCGTGTTAATTTTCATAGGGTTCAGGAATTGAAAAGATTAGGGGATGATAATTGAATGAATTATAATCATATGGGATAATGATAAATTAATGGGGAAAGGGGTGTATTATATTGATCATGTATTCTCATATTAGGGTTTAAAAAGAAGTTGTTTTCTTGATTGTTTATTCTTCTTTGTTTTGTTTATTGTCCGAAAATCACAACCAAACACCCAAAGTTTTTGTCATTTGTTTTCAATATTTTTTGTTGTTTCTTAAATCCTATTATGGGTTATTAAATTCACTTTCTTTTTAATATAATGACTTAGGTCATCCATTGTGCTTCACTTAGTTAAATCACAAATATTTTTGAGAGTGTGTGTGACAACGATCATCGCTAACTATAAGTGATTAACTTATGCCAAGTAAAGTGTTCAATATATAGAAAATAATTTTATCTTATTAGAATATATTTTTTGAAATATAATCATTCATTAGATCATAATCATAAAACTACATGTTGAATTTTTATCTTTCTATGTATGATATTATCTTACAAAGAGAATAGACTAGATACTGTATATTCAAAGTCAAATATTTTGGTCATAGATTATTTATTAAAAGACTTTATCTTATGCAAAGGGTATTTAAAAAATATTATTTTGAGAGCTCTAGAGAAGTTGTAAAATTTAATTATCACACTTTAGTAATATATTTATCTTATGAATAAAATTATTCTATGCAATTTGAATTCATTTTATCTTATGCATAGTATAATCCAAATATTTTTTTTATCTTATGAAGTGTCTTAGAAATTTATCTTATGTAAATAGTACTATCAGTTTCATATCTTATGAATAACTATAATTTATGAGTAATTTCATTATTAATTTTTAAATATCTTGATAAGTTGTTTCATAATTTTAAAACTATCATAAAAGGATCTGTTTATTTAAGAAAAGTTCAATTTATATAAAGTGTCTTTTTATTTAGGAATAGAAATATATTAATATGAAGATTTATAACAACACCATTGTAGAATATTATTCTATATTTGGAAAGAATGGATACATTCTATTAATATCCCATCTTATCAACTTTTCAAAGGATTATTCACTCTACTATTGTGATTATATCTTATTCATAAGTTTAAAATCAAAGAGGATATATAAATAGAGAGAGTTTTCCTTTGTATAAACAAGAATGTAAAAATTCATATACACAAATATATGCACATACATACAAATATCTTAGTAATGGAAAAAAATAACACTTGTACATAAACAATATCATATACAATTCTATTATTTTATTCTTTCAAGTATATTAGTTTCAGTTGAAGATCATCCAGATTTATTCTTTGAAGATCATCATCTTCTCAAGATGTATCTTTATCTATTATTAGATTCTGCTTAAAACTATGTGTTGTAATAGTTCTTTAAATTTCATTCATATCTATTTTGATTATACTCTTTATAAGTGAGTGTTATAAGGTCATAGATAGGTATTGTCAAGGGAGATCCAAGATGAAATCTCTTGTATATTTATAATAAGTAATATATTCTTGTACTCAGCTGGGAGCCCCTAGAAAAAGGGCTGTCATAGTGAAAATCACGAAAATCATGGAGTAGAGAGTTGGTGGAGTGGAATGAGGGTTTTCTATTCCCCAAACTACTATAAATCTATTTTTTCAATCTATTTCCACGAAAATTTTATATTTTCATAGCCTGATTTTATTAATAAAAATATTTAAACTTGTATAACTTGAATAGGGTGGTTTAAAGTAAATAAAATTTTAGGAACTCAATTCACCCCCTCTAGAGTTTTCAGTTAACCATTATCTTGGAAAACACATCCCAATGTATATACAGACATTTTTTATTTCAATAAAAGTAAGGTATAGGTCTCGTACATCACTATTAGGGAACCTTAAGGATGCAGTCTTCTTGTTGGGAGTCAGATCTAGGAGATGTTTGGAAGTGGAGTTGGTCATAGTTCCATGTTAGTGCCTTGGGTTATTTTGGTATCTTTGGTTATTTCTTCTATGTAGACTTCTTGTTTTTATTTTACTACTACAAATTTGATTATGTTTCTTTTTTATCTATGTTATTGGATATTTGATAGTCTTATTTTATATCGTACATCATGTTCATTATGTTCTATTAAAATTGTTTATTTTATGTTGTGTGTTATTTTAGGGTAAATAATCCCCTATTATTTTATATACCTTTGGAATTTATTTTCATATTTTCGTTTCTATGGGATGTCACCAAAGTTTAGTTTCACTTTGGTCCTTCCCAAACTGATGGGTCAAGTCAAGACCATAAAATTGGTATCAGTGTGGTCGGTCTTTTAGTAATGAATTGTAGTACTAGAGATAAATGTGTCAATACCATAAATTTAAGTATAAAAATATATATCTAACCTCTTTATATTGAACTTCATGTTTCCAGGGTAGTTTGCGTACATAATTGTTGTCAAACACTTATAGGTATGTCATCACCTCATCATCATGGGTTTAACCAATGATAGTCAAGTATCATAAATTAGTAAAAGACTTCCCACTAGGAATACATGTTTTATATTATATTTTATGATATTGATTTTTTTTTGTAAAAATGGTATGGGTTATGGGATTAAAGTATTCAGTTCTGATTGAGTTGTGATTTTGATATGACTATAGGAAAATTCTACCATTCATGAGACTTATAAATCACATAGAGGATGTTTCTAATAATTTGATTCCACATGAGGAACCAAAGTTGAATCAAAAACTTTTTAGAAGCACTGCAGAGGTATTCTAATCTATGGATAAAGTAAATAAACTTGAAGAACCATATCATATAGATCATTCACCAAAATTATAGAGTTATAACCCCCTGTTCATTCTGGGTGAATCAGGATCTAAGAAATTAGGGTTATGGTTGGGCATAATTAATAGAATATTTAATTTCTTAGGAACCCCATTGGAGTTTAAAGTGAATCTAGCCATGTACATACTTGAGGAAATATCATGAAAATTGTGGGATCTAGTCACCCAAGCTAAGGTCGCCCAAGGGAAAACTTGGGATGGTTTTGAGAAATTTTTCAACAAAAAAATCAAGCTGCATACCTTCTTAGTATCATTATACATGAATCTATTCAATGTATTTAAAGAGAAATTTTATGTTATGAATTATGGAGCATGATTCATATACCTTTATTTCTTTTCATTGGAAGTGGAAGCTATAAAATCACTTAATGCATAGATGTTTGAAGAAGGTTTATAACCTAAAATTATTTCTAGAGTTGTGACATTCTATATTGAAATCTAAATGGACAATGTGAACAAGCATATTGTGGTGAAGAAAAAAATCTTTTAGAGCCTCAGTATAGGGAACACCTTTTTCCTTCTAGATACAGGTGGAAACTATAATGTGGGTAAAAGGAATATAAGGGATAGATACTCCCTAGCCAACAGAGCACCAGAGAACCAGTCCACTTGGTCAATTTCATTTCATTCAAGTCACAATACATAGTTAGGTTTCTACCAATGTGGTTCATTATACCACATGAAATGAGAATTTATAACACCATTTCAAGATTGGTAAACATATGGCTACATGAGATACCTAAATTTCTACTATATAGAGCCTCTAAAGTCAACTAGTGGAAATGGTTTACTATATATCATTATTATAATGAAAAATTTGGATGATCTCATCATAATATTTCTCATCCTCAGAATCAGGGGGTACGGGGTCATTTTTGGAATATCCTGGAACCTCGGTAAGGAAGTAACAATCAATCAGGGTAGTAGAGTGATAACATTTTGGAGTTGAGTATATCGTGACAATTAATTATGTAGGTCCTTATTATCCTTGATTCTACTTTGATGCCTATTTTTTTACACTGGTACCTCACATTCTTTTATTTCTTCTAAGGCAGTGAAATAACTAGGCCTATTTATAGAAATTATTCCTCATGTTATGCACATCAAATACACCTCTCAATCAATGATAGTGAAAATGATTTAAATTTTTTTCATGTTCCATCACCATTGAAGTCATCTAATTTTTTTTGGACCTTGTTTTCTTGTACATGGTCATATTTGATCTCATCTTGGGAATGGATTTTCTAGTAGTATTCAAGGCTCATATTGAGTTCTACATGTGATAAGTGACTTTCAAATCTCATTAAGGAGTTGTCCATTTATTAAAAAGGGAGTGGTATGTGAATGTAAGAAGGTCATTCCTTTTAGTAATAATGTTTATGAATATTTCATATTAATTACTAGTGATCACCATGAATTATATTGATATAGATGAAAATATAGATTTTCCTATCCATAGTATAATGATATCCTGATTTCTTTACAAAAAAGTGCTATCTGTTACCACCTAAAAGGGAAGTGTAATTTTCTATGAACCTAATACTAGGTATGAGTACTATTTAACTTCATTCATTGAGAATGGTTCCAATGAAATTAAAATAATTGAATTTCTAGCTAGAGGTGCAGGAAATAAGGGTCTTCATAAGACCATGAATGATAACTTGGTCCAAATTGATTCTTTTTTCAAGAAGGTGGATGGTAATATTTTAATTTGTGTCTACTATCATAAGTTGAATCAAGTTAAAATATGGAATATATACCCTATATCTTGAATTGATGATCTATTTGATTAATTCAAGGGATCCAAGTGGTTCTCTAAAATTTATCTATGATTAGGGTACCGCCAATGTTGACTCAGGAAATTAGATATTATAAATACATATTTTAGAATTGTTACCACTACTATAAATACTTGTTAATGTCCTTTGGTATCACTAATTAACTAGTAGTCTTAATAAAATTGATAAATAATATCATTTATAGATACTTGGATTCTTTTGTTGTGGTATTTTTTTATGACATTTTATTTTATTCTCGTTTGAAAGATGATCATGAATAACACTTAGATACTATGTTGAGTATATGGAGAGACCAACATATTTATGAAAAATTATTAAAGTTTTACTTATAGATAAAATTAGATAATTTTATTGGGTACATCATATTGGAAAAAGTCATATAATTTTATCATGATAAATTTTAGGTCGTTATCTCTTAGAAATCACCATAGAATGTCTTTGAGATGCACAATTTCTTGGGACTAGCAGAGTGTTATCATTACTTTTTTTGGTATTTTTCACATATCGCATCTCTAATGAATGAATTGAAAAATAATTCCATTCTATTCAACTAGATTCGTTATTTTCATAAGTATTTCAAGGAACTAAATTCCTAGACTAATTCTTCACCTATCCTTATATTTTTATATCTATATGAGGTCTATGTTGTGTTTTTGATGAATTTGGATATGGGTTAAGTTATTTTCTTATATAGGGAAATAATTTCCTATCTTATATATCATGATAGTTGAGTATGCATTATAAGAACTATCCAACACATGATATAGAATATTCTATAATGGTTTATGCCCTTAAAACATGGTTCCACTGTATATTTGGTGAAAATTTCTAAATTCTCATCGATCAGAAAATCTGAAAACATATCTTTTCATAATGAAACTTAAACATGAAAAAATAGAGATGTATAGAATATATATAAATTTTTGACTTTTACTTAGTGTATACATCCATGAAAAGAAATTTTATGGACAATGCATTAAGACAAGATTCATATAATCAAGTTGTTTTAGAGGCCCAAGACCAATAAAAACTGATAGTGATGATTATTTATATGTACTTGGAATGTGCTAAGTAGGATGAAGTTATGGTTTTATTTATAGTTATACTTATTCCTGACTTGGATGAGTTAGTTAATGAGGCTAAAAATGCAACCTATTATTGTATTAAAATGATTTCAAACCTCAATATTGGGGTGGGTATTGATGGTTATATAGAATATTTAAATTTGGTGTTTCATTTTCAAGACCAGATTATAGTTCCTCTATATTTTTAAGAGAATTTTTTTTGTTTTTATTATCATTCTTAGTGGTCAATCCACCCATACCCTAAAATTTTATAGGAAATGAAGGAAAATTTATAGTGGCCGGGTATTAAAGGAAATTTTTCATGTATGTTTCAAGATACCTCACTTGTTAGTGGGTGAAGGTAGAAGATCAATGACTAATTGAAATGTTATTGTCATTTACCATACCTTTATAGAAATGGTATGATATTATTATGGAATTTTTCATAGGCATATCATAGACACTTCAGAAGAATGGATCCATTTTGATAATTATAGACCAACTCATGAAGTCAGTAAATTTGATTCTAATTTGGGAGATGAATATGGTAGATTAATTAGAAAATATCTATATCCAAAAAGTGTTAAAATTACATGGGGTAATATTTTCTATTATCTTCAACCAAGAACCTAGATTCAAATTACTATTTTGTCGGTCCATGCAACAGGCCCTTAGAACCAAGTTGAGTGCGAGCATAGTATATCATCCCAAAAAAGATGTCCAATCAGAGCATGTGATTTAGACCATAGAGGATATTTTTATATCTTGTGTGATAGACTTTATTGGTTGGTGGTAATAACATATGAACTTGGTAGAGTTTTCCTACAACAATATTTATTAGTCCATGATACATATGGAACTTTATGAGGCATTATATGGCCATCCATTCTATTCTCCACTTTTTTGGGTAGATACGAGGGAAAACATCCTGAATTAAACCAAGTATGGTGTATGAGACAACTAAGAAAATAAAAATTATCAGAAAAAGGATATAGTTGTCTCAGAGCCATCATAAATACTATATGGATTACCATCCCTATACCTTGTATTTTGAAGTGTAAAATCATGTATTGTTTTTAGTTTCACCAAGGTCAGGGCATCATCATTTGGGTAAGCAAGGGAAGTAATTTCATCAGTATATTAGAAAATTTTAAATTCTAGAATAGATTTTTGAATTACATTATCAACTAGATCGACCACCAAGATTCAATTTAGTTCATTATGTTTTTCATAACTCATAATTAAAAAAGTACCAACTATTTCCTAATGATGTGATTAGTTGGGATCATGTGACTCTTGAGCCTATTTTCACATTTATTAACACCTTGATGTATATTCTAGATAGGAAAGGTAAGGTCTTTAGTGAAATATGTATATAAATAGTGTGAATATTATAGAAACATGGTTGGATGAAGTATGAGTGTTGGAAATGGGATAACCATATGAAAAAGGGATGGATGAAACTATTCCAAAGAACTAATGTTCTTAATATTTCTGAGGGTGGAAAGCCTAATGGTTGGGAGAATTTGATACCCTATATTTGAGGCACATCCCTATTTTATATTATTTCATTTTAAGTTGGGAATTATTGGGTTGGTTCATTATATGTGTTTATAGGAGGAAGTAAAAAGAGCTAGAATCTTACTATAGGGTTCAGTTCATGATGTGGATGACTATTCATGACATTAATAGTTCCTAGGTAGAATTTTAATGAAACCTATTTGAGGAAGATCATGGAATGAAACATATATTCATATCCAAAGAGTTATTCACGACGTGAATGGGTTTTATGACTTTTCAAAAGTGTCAACATAAATTTTGTTGGGTCGTCTACCCTGATAATTCAAAATGTGATCTCCTACTTCACATCATGAATAATTTTAGGCCTCACTGATTTATTATGACTATTGCCCTTTGATTCAGATTATTCTTTACACTTTTACCCTCAAACCCTAGGCCCCCTCTAGGCAATTTTGGTGATCCCATTCCTCCCAGAGATTAGTTTCAACAATCTTCTATATTTGGACTAATGGAATCAAATATAAGGAGTCCAATTCCTATTATATTTGGTAATATTAATATTTTATTTTGGTAAAAACCAATAGAATAGGTCTTTCATGACTAGATCTATTGGTTAGTGTATGTTTTGATTAATATTGTTTGGTCTCATTAAAGGAAAATGAGAATGAAACATGAATCTAATTTTTTGTGATATAATTCATCAGAACTAATGTGTAGAGGTATGTGGATTATATCTATAGAGACCCATTACTTTTACACATATTATTAAATGATTTTTAAAATAATCATCCATTATTTATAACCCAAATATCATGGGGCCTTACGTATTTATAATATTGTGATCTTAATACATAAAATAAAAAATAAAACATGGCATCATTATTTTATTTTTTTCTATAGTGATATTATAAGTCCATTTATCCTCCTAAAACTAAATAGCATAACTTGAGGAATACATAGAATAAAGGGGTGATCTAGAAATCCCAGTAAGGAAATAAACATGATCATTAAATACAACATGTGATTCATAGAAAGAACATGATATCATAAAATAGAAGGCATGTGAGTAATCACGTGGAAGAATAACATAAACAACACGGTATCATAATATCAAGGTATCATGGAAAATTTGGAATAAACATATGACAAGACATGAACATTATTTTAGGATAACTACCTAGATAATAACACATTGTCGAAAAAATTCCATAATGAATTAGGGTTTCTGCCTAATCCAATACATAACACCTCATGTGAATAAATTTTTATCTAATGCATTAAACTATTATCTAGGTTCACCCATTATAACATGTTCATGTTATATGTGTTCCACATAATGGAAATCGATCATAAGTCATAACATGGGAATTAAACATGCAAATAAAATGGGTTACATAATCATACTTTATATCATAATCAAAGGAAATTTCAAACTGAAAGAATTTTAGAAATCATCCTAAGAAATGTATTACCTTATCAAAGGGAGAATATGATATGTATATACAATAGAGACGTATATATATCATTTATAATCATTCCATATCACTAAATATTGTTTTTTATGAATATAAATACTTTTTAAAATTAATAAAAACAGTCTTTAGAAAAAAAAAACCTTGACAATTTGGAAATCACTTTTGAAAAATAAATTCATAAAATATTGTGGAAATAATTTTATTTGAAAATAAACTTGGAAACATATTAATTAATATTCAAGGAAAATAATGATCATGATTTTTTTAAATATATTTCATGTCATATGCATTAAAAATATTCCTTTCACATTTTCAATAAAAGTTAAAAAGTAACTTATTCAAAAACTGGCATGATGATTGATTTTAAACCATTTAAAAAACATGGTTAAAAATGAATTTTAAAAATAATAAGATAATATTATAACAATTTTTTAAAACATTTATAAATTACATGTATATAGAATAAAATGGATTTTCGACCGAAGAGAGAAATCATGTCATATTGTCTTAAAAAAATTTAATAATTTTAAGTAAAAAATAAAGTAAAATGGTAAGATTATTGGAAAATTTTATTAATAACCATATCATAATAAAACTAAATGGTTTTATTAAACAATTATTAGTTAATTTTCTGAAATGGAAATTCAATCCTAAACAATCCTGATTAAAATATGATTGAAACATAAACCATTACTGCATTGGTAACATTAGAAATAACTAAAATAGATGAATTAGATTAATTTTAACTTAAAATATAATTAATTATTATGTATTAGTGATATAACATGTAAATTATTGGTATATACAATACTACAAATAAATTAGGTGCATACAAGATCATGTGTCTTAAGGAATGATGTTTTGAGATGAAACACTTACCTTGAGACTAAATCGTCATGTGTGTTACTTATATTAGTAAATAATAAAATTATGTTAATTATTGAATTTATGAATGATAATTTTCAATTTTTATATTATTTTTATATTATTTTTTACCATGTCATATTCAATTACTTAACTAGTTAATTTCACATCGGATGTTTTCATAAAAAACAACCCATATGTCCAAAATCAATTAGGTAAGTTGAATAAGGTCATATTGGTTATTATTTAATCATATCCAAAATTATAATAATGAAATAATTATCATTATTATACATAAATTATACTTTTAAAACCAATCATGTAATATGGCTATGAAAAATGAAGTATGTTACAATCATGGAGACGGTATGTGGTACGTATGCATGAGTAACGTTTCCATTTTTTGATGATCATGATGGAAAAAAGGGGAATGATATTTTATAATTTTATTATAATAAGTATATAATAAATATAATATTTTTTCTTTAAATAACCATTAAATATACCATCTATGTGATGTGTTAATAAATACGAATCACATTGTATTATGAGGGGGTATTCCACTGTACACACAAACGACATTATCATTTATTCAATAGATAGTATGGTAAGAAAGTATATGATATATTTATTTTATAGAATTGTTATTATTTAATTAATAAATATATAAACATAAAATTAATCCTTATTACCTTCCATGTAAAGTGTATGTAAAAAATGAATCACAACACTTCGTGAGGCGGCAGTCCACCATACAAACGAGCGATGTTATCATATTCCCTATAGAATGGAAAATAATAATGTGTTTGTAATGTTATAATTATAGAATTATAATTAAATCATAAATATGATATATAAGAACTAAATAATTCATCATATAGATCCATGATAATCGGTGGTGGAAAATGAATTATGTCGGTTCGTGAGGCAGTAGTTTGCTGTACACGCGATCAACAACTTTGTTTCCCATTTGAGGGAGGAGAAGATGGTTTTAGGTCAAAACCTTCACATAAAATCATATAAGTATATATAAGATACTTATGTTGTTATATAATAATATTTAAATGATATTTTATGTACTTGGAAGAAGAAATAAAATAAAATGATTGGTTAAGAACATTACCTTTTCTTCAGACCACCTATTTAAGATTATACCTAAAGCCTTCCTATATTGAAATTATGATTAAAAAATGGATTATAATATTATTTATGGAATTAATTAAGTTATTTGGGAATTTATTGGTATTAACAATGGGTTTTTTAAGTATTTAAAGGAGAGGAGATAGGGTGTCCTTTTATAAGTGGGGGAGATGACACATTTTGAATTTTTGAAAAGAAATCATTACACCCATTTCTCATTTTAAAAGGATCTAAAATGTACCATTTTAAAATATTAGAAGATATAAAATCTAAATATGACAATAAAATAGTAATTATAAACATTTAAGTCATTTTTAACCACTGTCAATCCTTTTTTTACCTTAACTTCAATAAATAATTTTTACTATTTTCACTATTAATTATGGTAAAAAAAATTAAGATAACATTATTATATAATATAAATTATTATTACTCAAAATATGGAATAACTTTTTTCAAATTTAACTTAAATAATTTTTATTATTTAATTTAAAATTAAACTCGTAGATGTGTCGAAAAAATGTTTTTTCACGAAAATAATTTTTCAAACATAAGATGATATTATAATAATTATATTAAAAGTAGTAATAATTAATTAAATTTAAAATAATATTTATAGATATATTATTAATAAACATAATTTAAATTATTCCTCATTATGAGTAATTTTAATTAATTTAAAAGGAGAAACATTGTGGACTTTAAAAGAGTTTTCAAAAAAATGTATTTTTAAGCCTAATAATAAACTAATATTAAATCCCGCATGAAGATGAATTAAAAATAATTAATTTTTTTCATAAAATTAAATAATAATTATGTTAATTTTAAATCCAATTAAAAGAATAATGGGATTTAATTTAACAAAAATAAATTAAAATTTTATAAAAATCTATATTTTTCACTATTCACTGAAAATTTTATATTTTTTCAAAAATCTAAAATTTTCAACCTAATTTTACATCCGTATAATTATTTAAAAAATTAAATCCATTTTATCTAATTCATTTTCTAAAAGCGAAAAAAATAAGTATCTTATTTTTCTCATGGAAAGCAGTGAAAAGAATTTTTTTAAGAAAACATATTTTTGTTGAAAAAAATCAATTTGAATAAAAATTTGTGATTAGTTAATAAGAATTTATAAAAAAATATTATTTAAGAAATTTATATAAATTTTTTAAAGTATTTAATTATATTCATACCTTTCAATTTAATGACTAGGTTTTAAAATTCTTATTTAAATAATAATATTTTATGGTTCGTTTAGGATCAGTGTTGTATGTCAAATATTCTATCGAATGTAATGTTCTTATATTAAAATATTGGGTCATTACATTCTACTCTCATTATAAAAAATTTATCCTTGTAATTTAAACTTGTACTCAATAATAACGTGTTTGACATTTTAAAATTTCTTTGTGGAAAACCCACATCGTAAAAAGGGTTAATAAAACATACTCTTAAAAAGTGGGGAAGATAAATATAAAGGTCATAAAAACTAGGTTTCCACATAGGATAACATTGGTATTAAGTGAAGATATGGACATGGAAGAAAATCTATTTTCTGTCAAAGAGAGAAATGAAGTTATATTTTTTTAATTTCTCAATTATTATAAGTATCAAAGAGATTAAAATGGTTCTATTACATGAAATATCATGAATAACCAGAGGAGAATAAAATAAAAAAAATTATTATACAATGATCAAACAATTTACTATAATGAAATTTCAAGCATAAAAAATCTTGAATAAAATTATCCTGAAACATAAGCACTTACCTCTTTGGAAATTGATAGATAATTAAAGTTTGGGATGTTTATTTCCATAGGATTTAGCAATATCAGAATGCCTTAAAGACTTATACTAAAGTAGATTCCCATGTATGGGGGAAATCATATCATGTCAGTGAAAGGGAATTACACACTATGGTTTCATTGGATATTGGAAATTTATGATGTGAGTGATATGATAATTATAAATGCCTAATCCCATGTGATTCATTATCGGTGTGATTAATAAGGGATAACAAGTGATCAAACTCACCACATATAGATATCATAATTATGCACTCATGTGACATTAGCGGGTTGTTTGATATGGAGATCAATCCTTAGGAAGGCATCTTATGTATCCTTCTTACAGTAGGAATCAGAGTCCTCATAGTTCAATTATCTTCTCAATCCATTGATGGATGAGAAAAAATGGTAAATCCATAAGAGAGTTTAGGTCCCATAGGATAGATTGTCTAAGATATAGAGGGGTTTATGCCAAGGTATATGTCTATTGGAATATATCTAACTATTACCCTATGACATATAAAGAATATGAACAATGATTGTCTATATGAGCATGTATAGATGGAATAAAGATCCAATAATACCCATAGGATTTTATAAGTATCAATTCCTAACCCATTATGGGAATTTCCCATAAGAAAGGGGAATTCTCATCCAAAGACTCGTGGTTCAGGGTTCACATGGTTTGAGGTCACAAGCCCAAGTACTCTTGTTGTACAAGTATGACATATTTGAGGGTGTCTTCCTGACATGTCCCAAGTGTCTTCATGATGTGTCTATGGTGTCTTCATTCCACCTAAAATTTATCTGCCCAACATGTCCTGAGTATCAGTATAACATGTCTTGATTGTCTACCTAATAAGACCGACATGTCCCGGGGTGTTTCACATGATTGAAGATGAAATATCAATGGGACATTACATGGAAATGATAACATGTATGTGGTACTTTTCATGATCAAATAATACATGTCCAGAACCTTTCTCATGATCAAGGCTGACATGTCGGAGAGATGGCACATGATATAGATGATATGTTTAGAGGACTGTTGTGTGACTCAGCTAACTTATCTAAGGATATTTTTCATGATCAACACAAACATATACAAGGGTTTCTCAAGATAAATACTAATATGTTCGGAGGACTTTTCATGACTTGGATGATATTTTTGGAGGACATTTTGTGACTTGGATAACATGTCTGGGTATTTTCACATGACTTGGATGACTTTTCTGACTACTATCGAATAACATGGATGACTAGTCCAAGTGCTATCACATGAATTGTATGAAATTTATGAGTGTTTTATCATGACTTGGATTATGTTTCTCTGTGTTTTATCATGACTAATGAATAGGTCACATGAACCTCATGATCCCATCATATGAAAATGAGCATATATTTCATTGTATAAGGTTTCCATAGTTTTTAGCCTTTATTGTATAAATGCCTTAATTTCTATTAGGAATTAGCCTATTGAGATGTCGTATAACCAAGTTTATATTTGTAAAATACTTTTAGTAATCAGATTGGTGAACCATAATTTCATCACATAATCAATAGTGTGATCTCACTAAGCATATATACATGTTGTTAAATCCCTTAATCCATTCCCCAGGTTTACCTGGTGGAAGACCCTTGTAATTGCATGGATTTCCACTCCGAGAAGTTTGCTCTTTACATTATACTCTGGTGTCTCTTTTTTGTGTTAAGGTGGAGGAATTTATATGCCTCACCACCCCATATCTATACTAACTTTCACGATGCATATATCATAGTTATGGTCTTGAGTCAGTGGAGCATCACATGTTTCGCATGAATGAATCGCGGGTCCTCTATGGAATTATCTTTTTACCTCATGATAAACAGTGACCATGATATCATTAAATCATCACCATATTTATTAAACCCATGGATTGTCATAGGTATTTCACATAATTTATCTGACATGTCAAACACCCTTTTAAATATTGATCCAACATGTCTGGGCGTCGTCATGAAATTAGGATTCCTTTCGAAGAGGATTGTGCATGATCAAGGGAAACTATTCTAGGGCTGATACACACCTATCATGAGGCATGGAAAATAATTACCTAAGTATAGTCTAGTGGTTAACCCTTGGTAGTATCTTGAAGAATAGTTTACACAAAATATTTTTTCACTTTTTGTTGATTTTAGGAAAAGTCTATTTTGATGTTATTTGATTTTGAAAACAAAAGAAAAAATAATAAATTAAAATATTTTTAAAAAATGGAAATATAAGTGATTGAAAAGTATTATGAGAAGGTTGATTAGGTTGAGTTAAATTTTCTAATTTCAATTATATCATTTTTCCAATTTATTCAATAATCTTCCGCTAAGTTGATTAAAGTGAAATTCCATGATTGATTCCTCTCACCCCTAGGTAAAATTGTGATGGTGAGATAAAACCTTTAAATGATTTCATTTTGGTTTATTCTCCTTCCTTTTGAAAGAGAGTTATATAAAATATCTTCAATTGAATTAAGAAATACCTGGTTGGATCGTTTTTATCCCAAACAATAAAGAATATAAACTACCCCTACCACGTATACTAACGATCATCGATTATTTCACTATTAATCCCTAGTCTATTCAATCATATATAAACTAGAACCTAGAGGATGGAGATAATTTTCATTGACCAAATAAAAAAATCAATAACATAATTAATAACCAAATATGATCGTACTGGATAATAAAAACTAATATTAGAAATTGAAAACAACTTCATAGAAGAGAGAATGGATTTTATTCAAAAAAGTAAAATAACTCAAGCATTAAAAATAGAAAACCTCCCCTTACCTAGTCACTCATAATTATACCCCACCAAGGGTAACCTAGAATAATGGGGAATAATAAGGCATTATAAAACTAGGAAGATGAAAATATCAAAAAAATAAATGCAGAAAATTTCTCCTCTAGAATCTTTCTATGAAAATATCTCTTTGTTATTCTCAACAGATGGATGAAACTCACCAAGGGTTCGGTTTATAAGTTGTTTTAAATTGAATTTTCTATCATTCAACCAAATTTTAAAGTCTTTGGACTTGTATAAAATAAGGTATGGCATAATTAATGAGTCACACATTTTATATCCCAGGATTCACTAAATACTCCTCCACTTTGGAGAATCCAATGGCTACATTAATGATGGAATATATGCATGATCTTCAATTTTCAACATGACATAGAGTTTTATTTCAAATAAATTTATAATCACTCAATTGGAGGTGTGTATCTTGAGTTTTCCCTCAGTACTAAGGTGGGATCAATTTTGTCATCCAGAAATATTTTTCAAATTGATTGATTTTTTCGAGCCTTTGGATGTTCTAGTTAACTCTGAGTAAAAACCAAAAATTTAATTCCCACAATTAAAGGAATAAAAAAAAGAATCATTCAAATTAAATAAATATTTAAAAAGTAATTATTTAAATACCAAAGATATAAAAAACGGTTAAAATCAATAATTAATCGTTTTTTATATTTTAGCCCAAAACACATCAAAATTCCAAAAAATGATGAAAATCTACTCAAATTGTTAAATTGGAAGGGATTAAATCATTTTAATGCATATGAAAATGAAGGAAATATTATCTCTATCATGGGATATTTGTGAGATCAAACTATCATATCAGATTCCCTTCTTAAGATTAAGTCGGCATGTCAAAGTGTCTTCACGTGATCAAAGAACTGATCACATGAGGCACATAACCCCCTTCACTTGAAAAATAATATAACTTTACCTCACATGAGGGAACCACCTTTCTCATCTTTTATTCTTTATTTTATAAGGATTTCATCATTTTACAATTTATTTTCTATCAGGGCATCACAAGATCAATAATGGATCTCATGATGATGTTTGAGAATTTTCATGGATAGCTGCTTTGCTTGTCTTTGGTGCATCGTGTGATAAATATGGATATCACGATGGCATGTGATCATTTTCACAGATAGTTTCTCTACTTATCTGTGGATCTGAAGTGGCATCGCATGATCAAATTTATACATCATAGGGCCTTCACATAATAAAGGTGACATACCCTAAGGCTTTTTCACAGCATGGATTACATGACACTAGGGATCTTTTGTGATCTTTAAACTGATCACGTGAGATATATAATCCCTTCACATGAAAATTAATTTAACTTCAATCATGTTAAGCTTAATTCTTTTTTATATTTTATTTTATAGGTGTTTTGGGTGATTTTTAGTCTTATTTGAGTTGACATGCCACCTAATAGGAGGAAATCATCTGGAATCCTTTTCATGACCATCAATGCTTGTCTAGAATCCTTTTCAAGAGCAGGAGGTCTTGTTGAAGGGACTTCGAGTGACCACGAGTAGATCACATGAAGTTAATGACTCGATTTCATGATGTTCCCAGGGTCATGTGATCTTATGTCTTCATATGGATTACACGATCTGCATAACTTAGTTTTCTAATCTCCATGTAGCCATGCTACTACTTCCTTTCTCTTATAAAGAAACTAATACTTATGCCTTAGGTATTTATTTTATCCTAAAATTGTTGATGTTTATTTAGAGGGGATTAAAAATCCCCCCCCCCCCTAGGAGTGAGTTCTACAGGGACAAGGACTCAGTTCTAAGGAGATTAAATTCCTAGATGAGTCCTTTGGTATTTCACGAGTCATTGTTATGAGAGGTTTTTAGTCCTTTGGGTGACCTTTGGTATTATGTGGGGCACCTTATAAATAGGGGAGTGAGGTTCCATTCATTCCAACAGTGACTCATACCTTCATATCTCTTGTGATATCCTCCCTCACGTGACTAATTCAAAAGACCTCTTTTCATAACCCCTTTAATGAGAACCATTTTTGAGATCTAATCGCATGATCTCACCACATGACCTCCTCATCTGAACAACTTTCTTGATCAATTTGTGAATTAATCAACAGTAATTTTATTAGGCTATAATGCATGTCTTTTATTATGGGGTAGTTATGAATTATTTTTATGGTTAAATAGAGGTTTTTCACATGATTTCTTGATTAGTGTTTGACTCACATGACCTCTATATGGTCACATGATCATGAGTCTTAATAGTAGATTACATGTTCATGAGCTGCTACATGGGTCACACAATTTTCAAGATAGGTAATGGGTCACACGATTGTGAACCCATATATGGATCACACAATTCATGTATTGCTACCTACGTTACACATATCTTTTAAATGATTCCCCTTTTCAGGATAGTACTCCTTACCATGTATGCTTAATAATCTTATACAGATGGATTTTAGTTTGTAGACATCTCCTGATGTAGATCACTGAAGGGATATGATTTTCAAAAAGCACAATTCCAACCCTAGGTACTAGGTATCTTCTGAAAATTAGGTTATGAAGGGGTTTCTTTTGACTGAACCTTAAAAATATCTTTTGTTACACAAACTACCTTTGTATGGATTTTGTATTCTGAATGATACTTCCATTACTCCCCCCAACTATAATCTTCCATATCGCTGGTTTTTTTTCCTCTCTTGATTTCATTCAAATAAAAATATTTTAAGACAATAAACTGATCTTGGTACAAATCCAAAGTTGTTATATATATTCGATAACTCCCCTATGGGTCCATATGGTTGTTATCTTTCCCAATAACTGATTTCTCAAAGTTACTCAAACATACTTGTATCCTATTTGAACAATATGATAAGTCGTTGGAGTTAAAAGTGGGATTTGAGTCCTGATGGGAACTTCTCTGAAGAATGGACAAGGGTATTCTAGGTTAGGAAGATTTTCTCATAATTATTTGATCAACTATAAGCTATACATATTTAGGAGGTCACATGGGTTTCCCATTTTGTTATGTATCATCTATCGAAAATCCTCAGAGATCTGATTGGATACTAGTGTCTCAACACTAAATCCTTTTATATATCTCATGGTGAAGTAGGGATTATCCTCTATGATATTTAAAATTTGGGAGGGATACCTCCTCTTGGGGAGATGTATGATGAATTCCTTCCTACTTCAGATGTTGGGGATAATGATGAACAAACTCCAACTATGTCAAGATATATTCTCATTATAGAGAATGAGAAGTTGAAAAAGGAGTTAAACCTATGCTCACTTGTTTCATTCAAGGATCAGATCAACATATTCCTTTATCATATCAGGAATCGACCAACCGCCATACGCCCCAATCAATTTCCTTGTCAATAGGTCTGAGATAGCATAGGCTCTTATTGGGACATTATAGAAGAAGGATATCATGCTTTTGGGGGATATTGGGTGAGACCATCGGCATCCCCAAGTCTTCAGTTGGTGGGATTTTTATCCTTTTTTTTATATGGATGTATTTTTCTATCCAAGGATGCACACTTAGGATTTTGAGTTGGTATATTGGTGATGGAAGCTGGATTGGATGAGGTGTTGTAACGACCCAAAGTATTTCAATGGAAATTCCCTTCTTAAAATATGTCATAAAATCACATGAAAACACAACATAATGAACTACTAAGTGCTAAGTGACCTTTAAACACAAGTTTTTCACTTCTGTGTTAGGAATTTTAAAAATCTGACATACACGGTTGTGTTCAAGATGATTTTTGGTGTCCAATAAAAAAACATAAATTTTGGTGAAGAGTAACCTACCCAAATGAATAGTAACCTACCCTTATGAATAGTATTATGACCCTTATGAATATTACATCTTCCAAATAATATTAACCTTACCCATGAATAATTAAATAAAATTTAGGCATCTTAAAATGTGACAATTTAAGTATAGTAAAAGTTTTGGTATTTTTGAAACTCATAAATGATTAATTATAATTTATTATTCAATTTAAAAGAAAATTTATTTTCTTAAAATGTGTTCATAAATTATCATATATATGTCTTATAGTTTTTAGATAAATTTATAAGACCCTACATAATTTTTGAAAGCATTATAAAATCAGTTTTAATTTTAAAAACTGTATTTTTCAAGTAAATTATGATTTTAATTAAATATTAAATTAATCATATTTAGAAATTTTATTTTGAAATATGGACTTTATTTTTGGATTCTACATGTCAAACAATGGTTAGGGTGAAATTTTGGGATATTTCTGAAAAACTTCAATTTTCGGGTGAATAGTAAAAATACAGTTTTTCACATAACCGGTGTATCCTAAATTGCATAATTAATGATATAATGATGACATAAACATTTTAGAACATTATTCTCATCCAAATTTTATTAAATTTCATAAATGGTTTTTTAAAATATAATAAACTCAATTTTCAAACATAAAAAGAACTTTCCAAATCCTAAAGTCAGAAGGTGATTTCTTAAAGTGTCATTTTCTCTTTCTTTCACTTTCCTTTTAATAATATAATTAATTCGAATTATAAAGATGATTTAAAGCATAAAAATAATTATATTATATTAATATATGATTTAGGATGTCAAAAAACTACTATTACAAGTCTAACTTTTGATATATTATTTTATTTAATATTTTATTCTAAAAACACCTTTCTCTTCATGTATAAACCCCCCCCCCCCTCCCCTTGCCAAAATACACCTATCAATATTCAAGAATTTTTTACACTATGCCCAAGAATCTTCCCTATCCATTCACCCACGTCCAAGAGCTTCTGGACTCATCAAAAGACCAAGCATAGGCCCCTTAAGGAGGATCTCAAGAGGAGGATTCAATAGGTAATTTCTCTTCCTCTTTCCTTTAATTCCCTTTCAATTTTAAATCCTTTTCTTATTCTCTCCCAACCTATCTTTGTCCAAATGGTATGTTGACTCCATTATCATACATATACTAGAATTTTATGGTACTAATGGTATATTATACCATCCAACCCCCCTCTCCTCTTCCTTTTATTTTATAAATGAAAACATTGTTCATAAGGTGTTAATCTATCGCCTTCAAGAATGATATGTTTTATTTTTCCATTTCTACCTATATATCTGGTCATGAAACCATTTTTATTGTTGAACCATAATATTATATATGTATTATGTCCTATTTTAAGTTCTTTAACTAACTTATGTACATATTACTAGATGAGTAAACAAAACAAGTTCATTGTGGTCGAAAAACCGCCCAAATTAACCCAAACGATCATCATTAAATTCCTATCTAATGATTCATGCACATGTTATACAATTTAATTCATTATAAGATCATTTTTAACTTATTTAATATCATTTATAACATTTAATATAGTTTCTGTATGTTTACTCATGTTCTACACAAACTTCAATTCATGAATACATGTGAAACGCTCAAGAAAACCATAAAAACCAAACAATGTTTTTACACTCTATAACTCATAAAAAGGACCATAAAATAATGTAATGAAACAAAAATGACCCTTATTCATGTATAAACGGTTCTTTAATTTATAATTAATGAATATAATTTCATTATATAGGACATTAATGTGAAGGAAGCATTCAAATACAAGGTAAGGGGAAATTCTCGAACCCAACTTTCATCCTTCGGGTTCTCCCTCTTTCACTCCTTCTTGATATGGTTACTCCTTAAAAATATTTTGTTTATCATTGTATTTAATTTTATGGGATATACATTTTTTTCACTGTTATTTATGAAAAACCAAATTTCTTCCAAAAGAACTCTTCTTTCAAGAAAACACCTTTTACTTCTCATTCAAGATTGACGGTTCTTGTAGCATGAATGTTATTCCCTATTTCATTTGGGAACCCAATGTTTATGAATGTGTTATTATGAGATGAAAATAATTTATTTTCATGGGTTATTTATGTTCATTTATGTTATATGTTCATTGTGGAATTCATGATAAATGATAATGTAATGATGTGACGGGTGCGCCCGGAATTATATAGCGCAATATGAATGTTTAAATGTGACGGGTGCGCCCGGAAGTATACAGTGCTACAATGCATTGGGTAAAGTGATGAATCTCATGAGTAAATTTGAAATGATGTGTTAACAAGATTCTAGTTTTTTTCACAAGCATGTGTGGTAGTTAACCACTAAGACATGATATTTCATTTTTATGCATTTCCACATTTCAAGTCTCGTATTAATGCTTCCTATCATGATTCTTTGCCTATGTTATGAATATGATCACCCCATGTTATATTGTTATTATCTATCCTCTTAATAGACTTCTATCTCACCCCTTTTGATTTATATCCTTAGGTGGCTACATGTACTAAGGAGAGGTCAAGTACCAATAAGAAGATAGAGAAGAAGAAATGAACAAAAAAGTTTATGTTCGATGTTGTAATTGTTATGTATTTCCTAGTTTTCTGAAGACACTAAACCATATGATCCTCTATGTGTAATAATATTATGTTTTTTATCTTTAAAGTTATTTATTAGTAATATAAGAAAATGTGGTGTCACTATAGTTGTTATTAGAGGAAAGGTTTAGTTAATTTGGGAATTAGGATTAGTGAACCCTAGAGAAACCCTATTGCATGAGCCTAAGTACAAATATGCACCCAAAAATCATTACATAGGGATCTCATATGTTATGATTTGTTTAAATGAATAAGTTATTCATGAGGTTTTGACTTATATTTTGTTCTAACCTTTTCCATTTTATAAAATGGTGGGAACCAGGAGAAACCAGGCCAACAACTCGTGCGAGGGGCAATGCAACGATTGCCCGAACAACATCCCAAATAATTTTGGAGGTGGAGTTCAAAACATCATGGCGATGATTACCCAAATATCTCAGGTTATGAACAATAACAATAATATTGGGGAACGTCCCCCTTCACCAAATAGAGAGAAACTGGTTATCGAATGTTTTATGCGGCAATGACCACCGACGTTTAGTGGATCTTATGATCCACTAGTTGCGGAACAATGGGTCAACTCCATGGAGAAGATCTTTTCTGTTCTTCACTGTTCTAAGATAGAAAAGGCGACACTAGCCATTTATTGTCTATATGGAGAAGCTAATCAATGGTGGTCTTCAATTAAGAACACCAAGCCAAAGGAGTAAATTGAGGATATGGAATGGGAATACTTTAAGATCATGTTTCTTAATGAGTATTTCCCATGAACTCTTCGCATGAAGATGGAGAGAGAATTCATAGATCTCAAGAAAAAAGAAGAATAATCTGTCACAACCTACGAAGAAAATTTCACAAGTCTTGCAAGGTACGCTTCAGGTTTTTTTATCAACAATGATATCAAAATTGATAGATTATTTAGTGGATTAAAACCACACCTTTGAAAGGCTCTTGCAATTCGGGAATTTGGGAGTTATGAAGAAGTTGTTCAATGTGATCTCAAAGTGGAGATTGATTTTGGAGAATGGTACCATAGAAATGGTGATAAGAAACTAAAGATGGAGTTTCAAGCTGGTGGATCTAATGACAAAGGTGGGAAGAAAAATCAACGACCCACATGCCAAAAATGTGGGAAGTTGCACCATGGGAACTGCCTCAAAGGGATGGGGAAATGCTTCAAGTGTGAGAAATAAGGACACCTTGACCAAGAGTTTCAGAAAGACATAAAAAGGAAGGAAAATGTGGCAGAAGAAAGGAGAGAACCATTCATGGTTCAATGCTACAAATGTAAGGATCTAGGGCCCTATGTAAGCCAGTGAACTAAACCTCGAGTTCTCGAGGGTAATTAGCGTCAGCAGCCACCAAAGACAAAGGAACAAGGGAAGGCTTATTCCATCACTACTTCTGAAGTGGATCAAGATAATTAATTCATACAAGGTAAACTTCCTATTCACTCAAGAATGGAAAAAGTCTAATTTGATTCTGGTTCTACGCATTCCTTTATATCTTGATAGTTTTCTAGAACTATAGAATTGAAGCCCCAAAACCTTGAAGTATAGATATCTATAAAAAAACCAAGTGGTGAAATCATTGCAACCCATGGGTTTGACGCTTCTCCTATTGACGTATATGGGAAGATTATTCCAGCAAATCTCGTAATACTTCCCTTGGTAGAATTAGATGCTATAAAGGGAATGGATTGGCTCTAATTATATAGAGCACATATCAACTGTTGGGAAGTAGAAATATATTTTAATTTTCCAAACCATCCCATGATCCTCTATAAATTCAAGTAAGATCATGAATCTCATTTGAAAAATCCTTTAATGGTGTGGGTGTTGATTCGCTATAAAGAAGCGTACCTCTCTCAAATGGTTGAGTCAAAGGAAGGTTCCAACCTTGCTGAAATTCCCATCGTGAGGGAATACGGTGATGTATTTCCCAAAGAGTTACTCAAAATTCCCCCAGATCATGAGGTAGAGTTCTCAATAGAACTCATACCCGAAGCTACTCCAATATCAATGTGTCCCTATAGGATGGATCCTATTGAACTGGAGGAGTTAAAGAAGATGCTGCAATAGAATCTAGAAAAAGGGTTCATATGCCCTAGTGCATCACCATAGGGTGCGCCAGTGCTCTTTGTAAAGAAGAAGTATGGAACAATGCGGCTATGTATCGACTATTGGGAACACAACAAGATCACCATAAAGAACAAGTATCCTCTTCCAAGGATTGACGACTTGTTCAATCAGTTAAGAGGAGATAAATACTTCTCAAAGGTGGATCATTGTATTGGATATCATCAGCTAAAGGTGAAGAAATAGGATATTCAGAAGAATGCCTTCCGTAGAAGGTATGGGCACTATGAGTATCTAGTGATTCCCTTCAGACTTACTAATTCCCCTTCAATATTCATGGATTTGATGAATAAAGTCTTTAGACATTACCTCTAAAAAATTTTGGTAGTGTTTATTGATGATATTCTCATCTACTCCAAGAGCAAGGAGGAACATTAAGAATATCTAAGACTTGTGTTGGAGACATTGAGAAATGAGAAGTTGTACACTAAGTTCAGAAAGTGTGACTTTTGGATGAAGCAGGTCACGTTCTTGGGACATGTGATCACAAGTGAGGGAATTTCGTTGGATCCTTCAAAAATAAATGCAATAGAGGAATGTCCCAGGCCCTCTAGTGTCACTGAAATCCATAGTTTTCTTGGATTAGCTGGGTACTATCGATGTTTTGTGAGAAACTTCTCATTATTTTCAAGCTCACTGACTAAGTTAACAAGGAAAGGGGTAAAGTATGTCTGGATGAAAGAATGTGAGGGAAGCTTCAAGGATCTAAAGAGAAGGCTGATCACTACACCTGTACTCACACTATCGAAAAGTGGAGAATGTTTTGTGATATACATTGATTCTTCAAAGAAAGGATTGGGTTGCATACTCATGAAAAATGATAATTTGGTAGCCTATGCCTCACGACAGTTGAAGATCCATGAGTAGAACTACCCGATGCATGATCTAGATCTAGAAGCCATGATTTTTTTCCTTGAAAATCTGGCGTAACTACCTTTATGGTGAGAAGTGTGACATATACACTGACCACAAGAGCCTAAAGTATATATTCACACAAAAGGACCTCAACATGCATCAAAGGAGATGGTTATATCTAATCAAGGATTATGATTGCTCTATTTATTACCATCCTAGAAAGGCGAACAAGGTAGTTGATGCTCTAAGAAAAAAAGAACCTGCTACTCTATCCATTTTACAGATTGAGAAAGAGCTTATATTCATGGATATTCAAAGCATGGATTTAGAAATCATAAGGGCATGGGATACATCCTACCTTTCCCAAATTATTGAGAAAGATTAAAGAATCACAAAGGGATGATGTGGTGATATAAAATAGGGTGAATATAATAAAGGAAGGGAATCTTCATGAGTTCCATATCGATGATGATGGTGTGATTTGGTTTGGAACGCAGATTTTGTGCCTTCATCACCCGAGATAAAGAATGAGGTATTAGAAAATGCACATAGATCAACATTCTCTATCCATCCTGGTAGCACCAAGTTGTACCGTGATCTCCAAGAACACTTCTGGTGGGATAACATGAAGAAGGAGATTGCATAATATATATCAAGGTGCTTGGTATGTCAGCAAGTTAAAGCAGAGTGAAAAAATTGCAAAGGGATGATGCATCCATTGCCTATACCCATGTGGAAATGGGAAAATGTTATTATGGACTTTGTCACGGGTCTCCTGAAGACGTTGAAGGGAAATAATGCAATATGGTTTTTGGTTGATCGACTCACCAAGATTTCCCATTTTATCACTATTCGGGAAGATCTCTCACTTGAAAAAATTTCAAGGATATATGTGAAGGAAGTGGTGATACTTCATGGTGTTCCACTCTCAATTGTCTCTAACTGTGATCCAAGATTCAAATCTAAATTTTGGAGGATCCTTCAACATGCTTTGAGTACTGAATTAAATTTCAGCATGACCAATCACCCCCAAATCGATGGCCACTCTGAAAGGACTATTCAGATGCTTGAAAATATGCTAAGAGCATGCTCAATAGAATTTAAAGGTGGATGGGATCAACGTATACCATTGGTTGAGTTCTCATACAATAATAGCTTCCACTCAAGTATTCAGATGGCTCCATATGAAGCTCTGTATGGAAAGAGATGTAGAACACCAACCTGTTGGGATGAAGTTGGAGAAAGAAAACTACTTGGACCCAATCTTGTGGAAGAGATGACAGAGAAGGTTCAGATCATCTAGAAACACATCAAAGCTGCTCAAAGTCAACAAAAGATCTATGCTGACTACCATCTAAGGGATTTGGAGTTCGACATTGGAGATAAAGTCTTCCTTCAAATATCACCATGTAAGAGAGTCATGCAATTTGGTAAGAAAGGAAAGTTAAGCCCAAGGTACATTATACCCTTTGAAATCCTTGATCGTATAGGATTCGTGGCATATCGGCTTTCACTTCCACCGAATATGGCTCAAGTTCAGGAATTTTTTCACGTATCACTCCAAAGGAAGTACATACCTGATCCCTCACATATACTAAACTCAGAGGTGGTACATCTAGAAGATGATCTCTTTTACGAGGAGAAGCCAGTAGAGATTCTGGACCGTAGAGATAAATTTCCACGCAACAAGACAACCCACCTTTTCAAAGTGTTTTGGTGGAACCATAAGTTTGAAGAAGCTACTTGGGAACCAGAGGAGGCGATGAAGGAAAAGTACCCTCACCTGTTTGTGTAAAGTGAAATTTCGAGGGTGAAATTTCATAAGGGGGAAGAATGTAATGACCCAAAGTATTTCAATGGAAATTCCCTTCTTAAAAATATTTCATGAAATCACATGAAAATAGAACATAATGAACTACTAAGTGCTAAGTTACCATTAAACATAATTTTGTCACTTATGTGTTTGGAATTTTTAAAATCCGACATGCACGGATGGGTTCAAAAATATTTTTGGGGTCGAATAAGAAAAACTTAATTTTTGGTGAATAGTAACCTACCCCTATGAATAGTAAACTACCCTTGTGAATATTAGTACAACCCTTATGAATAGTACATATTCCAAATAATATTAACCTTACCCATGAATAATTAAATAAAATTGAGGCATCTTAGAAAGTGACAATTTAATTATAGTAAAAGTTTTGGTATTTTTGTAAGTCATAAATGACTAATTATAATTAATTAATTAATTTAAAAGAAAATTTATTTTCTTAAAATGTGTTCATAAATTATCAAATATATTTCTTATAGTTTTTAGATAATTTTATAAGACCCTACATAATTTTGTAAAGCATTATAAAATCAGTTTTAATTTTAAAAACTGTATTTTTCAAGTAAATTATGATTTTAATTAAATATTAAATTAATCATATTTATAAAATTATTTTTTAAAATGGACTTCATTTTTGGATTCTAAACGTCGAAAAATGGTTAGGGTGAAATTTTGGGATTTTTCTGAAATACTTCAATTTTCAGGTGAATAGTAAAAATACAGTTTTTCACATAACCGGTGTATCCTAAATTTCATCATTAATGATGTAATGATGAAATAAACATTATAGAACATAAGTTTCTAAAAATTATATTAAATTTCATAATTGGTTCCTTAAAATACAATAAACTTAATTTTCAAACCTAAAAAGAAATTTCCAAAGCCTAAAATCAAAAGGTGATTTCTTAAAGTGTCATTTTCTCTTTCTATCACTTTCCTTTTAATAAATTAATTAATTCAAAATATAAAAATTATTTAAAGTCTAAAACTAATTATATTATATTAATATATGATTTAGGATGTCAAAAAACTACTATTACAATTCTAACTTTTGATATATTATTTTATTCTAAAAACACCTCCCTCCTCATGTATAAATAATCCCTCCCCCTCCCATTGTCAAACCAAACCTCTCAAGCTTCAAAAATTGTCTAAACTCTGCCCAAGAATATTCCCTAGCCCCTCCCCCACGTCTAAGAGCTTCTGGTCTCATCAAAAGACCAAGCATAGGCCCCTTAAGGAGGATCTCAAGAGGAGGATTCAAGAGGTAATTTCTCTTCCTCTTTCCTTTAATTCCCTTTCAATTTCAAGTCCTTTTCTTATTCTCTCCCAACCTATATTTGTCCAAATGGTATGGTGACTCCAGTATCATACATATAATGTAATTTTATGATACTAATGGGATATTATAACATCCAACACCCTTCTCCACTTCCTTTTATTTTATAAAAGAAAACGTTGTTCATAAAGTGTTAATCTATCACCTTCAAGAACGACATGTTTTCTTTTTCCATTTCTACCTATATATCTGGTCATGAAACCATTTTTATGGTTGAACCAGAATATTATATATTTATTATGTCTTATTTTAAGTTCTGGAACTAACTTATGTACATATTACTAGATGATTAAACAAAATAAGTTCGTTGTGGTCGAAAAATGCCCAAATTAACCCAAACGATCATCATTAAATTCCTATCTAATGATTCATCCACATGATATAAAATATAATTAATTATAAGATCATTTTAACTTCTGTAATATCATTAATAACATGTAATATATGTTTTTTATGTTTACCCATGTTCTACACAAACTTCAATTCATGAATACATGTGAAACGCTCAAGAAAACCATAAAAATGAACATTCCTGAACAATGTTTTTAAACTCTATAACTCATCAAAAGGCCCATAATATAACACAATGAAACCAAAATGACCCCTATTCATGTATAAAAGGTTATTTAATTTCTAATTAATGAGTATAATGTCATTATATAGGACATTAAAGTGAATTAAGTGTTCAGATACAAGGTAAGAGGAAATTATCAAAACCAACTTTCATCCTTCTAGTTCTCCCTCTTTCACTCCTTTTTTATATGGTTACTCCTTAAAAATCTTTTGTTCATAATTTTCCTTCTTTTTATGGGATATACATTTTTTTCACTGGTATTTATGACAAACCAAATGTTTTCCAAAAGAACTCTTCTTTCAAGAACACACCTTTTACTTCTCATTCAAGATTGACGGTTCATTTAGATTGAATGATATTCCCTATTTCTTTTGGGAACCCAATGTTTATGAATGTGTTCTTATGAGATGAAACCCATTACATTTCATGGGTTAGTTATGTTCATTTATGTAATATTTTCATTGTGTCATTCATGATAAATGATAATGTTATGATGTGACGGGTACGCCTGGAATTGTATAGCACAATATGAATGTTTAAATGTGACGGGTGCGCCCAGAATTATACAGTGCTCCAATGCATTGGGTAAAGTGATGAATGTCATGAGTAAATGTGAAATGATGTGTGAAAAATATGCTATCTTTTTTCACAAACATCTGTGGTAGTTAACCACTAAGACATGATGTTTCATTTTTATGCATTTCCACATTTCAAGTCTCTTATTAATGCTTCCTCTCATGATTCTTTGCCTATGTTATATATATGCTCACCCCATGATATATTGTTCTTATCTATCCTTTTACTGGGATTATTTCTCACCCCTTTTGATGTATATCCTCAGGTGGCTATATGTACTAAGGAGCGGTCAGTTCCAATAAGAATCTAGAGAAGAAGAAATGAACAAAAAAGTTTATGCTTGATGTTGTAATTGTTATGTATGGTCCTAGTTTTCCAAAGAAACTAAACCATAGGATCCTCTATGTGTAATACTATTATTTTTTTTATCTTTAAAATCATGTAATTGTAATTTAAGAAAATCTTGGGTCGCTATAGGTGTATCCTCTTAATGTAGTCATGCCAAACCTTGCTCATATATATTAGATCCTTGGTCATATCAAACATAGTAACAACCCCTACAATATTGGAGTCCCTTTCCAATTCTTATTTGGTTGGATAGGAGATAATTTCCAGTGTTACAAATATTAGAAAAATGTTTATATCCCTCGTGATTCATTCCATCCCAGGTTGTTGAACATTCTCAAGGTTGAGGTGATTTTGTTAGGTCCCAATGAGGTTATCAACATGGTAAGTTAGCATGACCATTTCAACTTCATACTCTATCCCGCACAATCTAGGAAAATTATTGATAATGGTATTGAATCTATCTTTGAGTGGTAATATAAAATCCCTCCCTAGAAAGGGGTTCTTTTAGCTAACATAGATAATCTAATTATATGTGATATATATACCCCTTACCAATTTCCTTTCAAGATTTTCTGTATTCAGATGATTTACCCTCTTCATTTATCTAGTGTGTGGGGAGAACGACATCCCAGGCCCATTCGTTGTGGGGAAAAAATACCTCAATTTGTCCTATCAGTATGTTTTGGGTGTGATTGTGTTTATTGAAAAAGCTATATAATCATGAATGAGTATGGTTGGTGTTTTCCGAATACAGCTTTTTAAGGTGGCGCAGTTTCCCAGTGTTTGCTAAATTTTTGGGCCTCAAAATTGTGAATTTGTATTTGGAAATATAAGGTTTTCTTTATATGACTAAATTATGTGAATAATGGATAATGAAATAAGAAATGGAAGAAAACACATCGCCTAGGACATGGACCGCGACCATATCTGGGAAGGGTACGCGGTCATGTACCAGGCAGTGGGAACGGTACGTGTGATCAGTTCGTGAAACCGGAAATAGTTTGTGGAAATAGTTTGTGACGAAGATAGTAAAGTATCCAGAAGGAATAATGTTTCACAGTATGGTGGAATAGAATGGTTTCATGTAGGGGAAAAGGTAGTACACAAACCGTTGTGGAAAAATGGTTCGTGGTATGAGTGCAGTTTGTGGCAAGAGAATCGTTATGCGGTGGAGGCTATACCAAATCAAATATTTGGTAAATCTTAGATTAGCGTATTTTAGGAATATCTTTTAAAATATAAGGATAGATAATCCCACATATTAGAAGAGAGATTTAATATCATTAGATAATATCTATTTGCTATATGAATTTAGATAAGTCTGAAGGAAGTTCGAGAGGGAGAATTCTGTGAAGGCTGTAGAGGTTCACGGAGAAGAAATTCAACTCAAGGTTTTTCTAGGGAATTAAAGGCCATAAAGAAAGAATGTTCACAAAAGAAGAATTTGGTATGTGGGGGGTGGGAGCTATAGTACACGAAAGTGAAGGATGTTCGCAAATAGAGAAAAGTTTCTGGATAGAGGGTGGTTCACAGAGGTGGTTCACAGAGTCGGTGCGCAGAGGTGGTACGCGATAGTAAAGGTGGAGAATGTATGTGAATGAATAAAGGTTATCATAAGAAAATGCAGTATGTGGAGGAGGTGTTCCGCATACTATACCTATTACATAGTGCGTGGAGGAACAAGGTAGTTCGTGATTTTCACAAGGAATCTTGCAAAAGCTTCAAATAATTTTACAAAAGTATTTTCTGGTATCTATCAGTACCTGTGAAGGTGGATTTAATCTATGGGTGAAAAAGAAACTTCAACGGAGCATCTATTGGAAATTGGGGATGCAAGAATTCATGAAAATTAAGGGACCTAAAAGTCTATAAATTTTTTTCGGTCTACAGGTCCATAAATTGTGAGTGGATTCCTTTTCAATAGTAGTGAGAGAAGGAAGAGGAAGACAGTGACCCTTTCCACTAGTAGTGATCTAGAGAAAGAGGCATAGGAAGTGACCCTTGGGAATGTAGTGATAAAAACCTAAACCTTGTAAAGGCAGTGAGCATGTTCATAGACGATCTAGCCCATAAATTGTACTTATTATTGGAAGTGATCCTTAGTAAATTTGTTACATCGACACACCACTGTTGTATGCTCCTTGGATGTAGCCTAGTGAGGGTGAACCAAGTAAAAATTGTGGTGTCTCATTCATGATATAAATTATATTAATAATTTGAAATGATAACAAGAGATAAGAGAGTTTTTTTTAACAACAAAAGAAAATCTAAAGGGGATGAAATTTTAATATTCCATACCCTGATTCACCCCCCCCCCCCTCCCCCCCAGGGTATTTGACCTAATGGAACTAACAATTGGTATCAGAGTGAAAGGTTAAAAGTCAGTGATTACCTCTCAGAAGGAGAAATGGAGGTTTTCAGTCATAAAGGAATTATGATCTTCAACAGAAATAATTTTTTACTATGGAAGAATCAGATGTAGCACTAATTCTGATCGATAGGAATGGATGTCTTCATAGTAGCTATGCATGGAATATTAGGTGACATCAATAGTAATGCTTTATCATAAGATGAAAGAAGGTAATTGGATGTTGATGCTAAAGGGATCAATGATTTTTGTAGAGCTATATCAAATGAAATTTATATAGAGGTTATTTCCTTTAAAACATCACATACTATGTGGGAATTTTTTTTGAACATTTATGTGGGTGACACAAAAGTCCGAGAAGTAAAGCTGCAAGTTTTGTGGAACAAGTATGAGGATCTCAGAATGAACCCCAATGAGGTTATTGATGCATTATTTGATAGGGTAAATGTTATTGTGGAAGATATACGGGGTCTTGGAGAAGTCATTAAATATATAAATATTGTGAAACGTATCTTGAGGAAACTTCTACTATGGTTCAATCTGAAATTTTCAGTGTTGGAAGACAATAAACTAAAAGAGATGACACTTCATAAACCACATAGTACCCTTGTAGCATTTGAAATCAGAAATGATGATAATGATACAGTGGAAAAGGGGATTCCCAAAGAAGTGGCATTCAAGTCCATGAAGAATATCTCTATTTAAGATATTCCGGAGGAGGAAAATTTGGATAATGTCATTTCATTTCTCTCCTCAAATCTGCAAAGGGGAAAATGGAAGTTCAAAGGTAAACTTCCATTTTCATGCTTTCGATGCGGAATGATTGGAGATTTTTTAGTAAAATTTTCTAAGAAGTTTGATGATGATAATGAATACAATGATGAGATTCCCCAAAAGAATTATTCATCAAATGTGGAAGGTAGGATAAGTACTTAGAGAAAGTTCTTCAAAAAGAAGAATCTGATTTCAAAAGAAGATAAAAGTTTAGAAATATATGAGGAAGAAGAGCTGGATGAATAAAAGGATTATAAATTAGATTCCTTGGTGGTAGATGTCAAAAAATATTTAACAAGAGAAGAAAGTGACAATAAAGAAGGAGAAATTTATGGAAGAGTTGATCTTTATGTTGAATTAGAAGATTCCTTTAAAGAGGTAGATATTTTGAGATCCAAAACAAAGAAAGCTAAAAAATTTGTTTGTGATGCCAAAATATATATATAGCAGAAGGAAGAAGAGAATTATAAGTTGAATATAGAAATTGAAAATATAAGTCCTCCAATGCTAGAAATCTAAAAAAAGGTGGTTGATTATAAACTCAAAATTGAAGAACAGAAAATATAAATTGATATTTTGACTGAAATTGGAAATGATCAAATAAAATATATCAAAGAACTAGAAGAGGAAGTTGTTAGTCTACGAAGAACAATTAAAGATCAGGAGAAAATTTTAACTCTCAGTTTGACATCAGGAAATAAGATCATACAGGAAACAGATAAGATGATATTTGAGAAGATTGGTCCAGCGGAATAAAAGAAATAATCAAATATGAATGATAAGGATAGTATGGGACTTGATCTAAAATAGAAAGTAGTTGTGGATTAATTCAGAGCACAAGCACCCACTCCAAGATTTAAGATTTATTTGGGTAGAAATAAGAATCATAAGATTCAGAAAACCCAAGGCACAACTAGTGGAGAATAATTTCCACACAGGAATGTACCTCATATAAGATGATATTGTTGTATTAAGACTGGAAACTTTCAAAAATGTATGTTCCATAGAAAATAGGTACCAAAGGGAACAAGACCAATAGAGGTGGTTGTAAAGAGCTAAAAATTCTAGGTCACCATTTCATGGTCTTTGTTTCTAGTTTAAAGGACTCAAACATATGGAAATATATTGAACATCAACAATGTAGAGGAATGTGCTGAGGAAGACTGAATTCGTTCATAATAAGCAGTCAAATGTATCATCAAGAGACCTAAAAATTAAAAATCAATTTGTATATCTACATATTCAAGTTGGTCTGTTATATAATGAGGAAGATAAATATTGTAATTCTATGTCAGGTATGAAGTTAAAGACTTGGGTAAAGAATAAAACGGTCAAGCAGGAAGTGGTTGCAGAAATTGTGTTCAAGGTATCAGATTGCACTAGGATATGGATCATTAACAGTGGATGAACTTCCCATATGATGGAAAATAAGGATCTAGTTACCAAAATCAGTTACGATAAATATGGTATCATAATATTTGGTAATGATGAGAGCTTGAAAATTATTGATTCAGGAAAATCCATGTCTAGAGGAAAATACATGAGATGATCAAATGTCTTGGTTATTGAGGGGCATAGTCACAACTTGCTTAGTGTTAGTCAATTGTGTGACTCAAGGCATGCCATAAGTTTTTTCAAGAAATTATACATCATCAAGGAAAATTATGATGTTTCTATGTTGTAAGGAAATCATACAAAAATAAATCTCTACCTCATGAGTAGAGAAGAAGATAATATCTTTCTGTCCAAGGATGAAGAAAACAAGTTATGGCATAATCATCTTGGACACATAATCCAAGAATCCTTGTAAGATCTGGTGAAGTATGATGCTGCTCGAAATCTCCCTAAATTGTAATGTGATCATAATCATACATGTGATGCCTTCCAACAAGGGAAGATCATTCGAAAGACATATAAGAAAAAGGATTAAAAGTCAACAAGATTTATTTAGTTGGTGTATATTGATGTGTGTGGTCCAATTTCACCTAGAGATATTGATGGGAGGAGATATTATGTTCTCTTCATTGATTACTATAGCATAATGGCATGGGTTTTAATAATCATCCTCAAATATGAAGTGTTCAATTGCATTACAAGATATCAACGAGAATGTGAAAAGATTCTTGGTCAGAAAATCCAGACAATTCGAACAGATAATGGAATAGAATTCACAAATATCCGAGTGGAGGATTATCTCTAGAAACATGGGATAAGGAATCAAGTTTCAGTATTAAGAACTCCAAAGTAGAATGGAGTAGTTGAGAGAAGAAATCAGATTGTGAAAAACATCTCTAGAACAATGATCATTGAGAAATACCTTCTGAATAAATTTTGGAAAGAAGCAGTGATGATAGTAGTCTACACTTCAAATAGAGCATTAATTTGTCTGAAAGAGGATAAGACTCTATACAAGTTATGGTATGGAAATAATCTATCATTGAAGTACTTTTGAGTCTTCAAAAATAAATGTTTCATTCTTAATAAGGAAAAACATAGGAAGTTTGAATCTTGTAGGATGAAGGGATATTTCTTATCTACTCAAAGAAAAAAAATATATAAATATTTCAATAAGTTTCTAAGAAATATAGTTGAAATTCATGATGTGACTATAGTGGATAATTAAAATAATCTTCAGCAAATACATAATCAGACTCAGGAGGATAGTGATGAAGAGATAATAAGGTCAAGAGACACTCCGGCTCCAGAGGTTGATTCAGAAGAAGACTCAGTTCAGGAGAATAGATCAACGTATTCCTAGAGACCAGCAAGAAGAGCTATAATTGACAAGAAAAAACACAATTGGTGATCAAGAAACACTGGTTCATAAAGGAAGGATGAAGTATCTATAGAAATCGTCATATTTTTCACAAGTGGATCATAAATTCATTGGTGAAGTATATAGATATGAGAAATGGATTTAGGCATAGAATGAAGAGATTGACCAAATTGAGAAGAATCAGACATGGGAGATTGTTTCAAGACCAGAAGATAAGAATTTCATAGGGATGAAATGGGTCCTTTTCAACAAAATGAATGAAGACGGTGTTGTGATCTAAAACAAAGCATGACTTTTGTGCAGAGGGTACTCCCAGATAGAGGGTATAGAAATCGATGAAACATTTTCACATGTTGCAAGGATATAGACAATCATATTATTCTTGGGCATGGTAGTGCAATGAAAGCTCAAGCTTTTCCATATGGATGTCAAGTCATCATTTCTGAATGGAGTACTATAAAAAGAACTCTATATTGAGAATCCAGATGGGTTTCTCATGAATAAATATGTGAACAGAGTTTTTTATCTTAAGAAGGCTTTATATGGTCTGAATCAATCACTAAGAGCGTGGTATTCAAGTATTGATCAATTTCTAAAGAAGCTTGGTTTCTTGTATGGTGGAGTTGATTCCAATTTTTATTTCAACAGTGACAGTAGTCAAAGGATGATGGTACTGGTTTATGTCAATGACATAATATTTGGTGGATCAGATGAAGCACAATGCATACATTTTTCTGAGTTCATGAAAAGTGATTTTGAAATATCAATGATTGGTGAGAAAACATTTTTTCAGGTCTTACAAGTGACGCAAGGAAGGAATAACACTTTTATTTATCAATCTAAATATGATAGGGAGATTTTGAGAAGGTTTTGAATTGATAATTCTGAAGAGATGAAGACTCTGGCTGCTAACTAGTTGAAATTTTCTCGAGATGATGAACGTAGGGCAGTTAATATAACATAATATAGGTAAATCATTGGGAGATTATTGTACCTAACAACAACAAGGAATGATATTTTATTTTCCACATTCCAAGCAGTGAGAGATCAGAGCAATCCCAAGGAAAGTTACATGATTGGAGTGAAAAGAATACTTCTGTATATTAAGGGAACCGTGGATTTTGGTTTAATTTATAATAAAAAATCTCATCCAGAGTTATTGGGATATACATATGCGGATTTGGCCAGATCATTATATGATAGGAAATCAATGTTTGGAGGTTCCTTTTATCTTGGTGGATTCTGTATTTCTCAGTTGATCAAGAAACAATATTTCATTTCATTGAGTACTGTAGAAGCCAAATATATTGTGGCTACTCAAGCATGTACACAACTATTGTGGATGAAGGAGTAGCTTGAGGATATGGGATTTGTAGTTAAATCTCCGATAAAAATTCATTATCATAATTCAAGTGTTATAAATATTAGAAAAAATTCAGTCCATCACTCAAGGAAAAGTCACGTTGAAATAAAATATCATTTTATCAAGGAGAAGGAGGAGAAAGGGTTTGTAATTTTAGAGTATGTTCCAACAGAACAACAAGTTATAGATATTCTTACAAAGTCCTTACCCAAAGAATAATTTGAAAGGCATCGACTGGGTCTAGGAGTCCAGTCGAATCCCCACACTTAAAAAATTGTGGAAGTGGGTCCCCCTATCCCCGTGTTATGGTGTTTTTTATCTAATATATTTATATGTGTTCTTTACCCTATTTCATACAACCTTTAATTCCCCTTTGGGTTCATTGAAAAAGGGGGAGAAATTGTGACTATTCTAGGGGAGAAAAGACATGGGGATAAGTTGTTAAGTGGAGCAATGAGATAGGGGGAGTTGAAGCTGAGCTAAAGATATTTGGAGGAGCTATAACATAGGGGTATCAGTAAATATAATGATTCTTGAAGTGATTAATCAAAGATTACATATCACAATATTTGAGGTCTGTGATGAAGACAATTGTGGTTTAAAGAGTTGGTGTTAGGAATGAAGTGTTTCAATGATGAACATTGCATTATACTCTTGTTTCTCAATCCAAGAATGGATCATGTGGGCTTAGAGTATGTGTTGAGTAAATACTTGATTTTTATATTAATCTCATGAAGTGAATAGTGATTGAATATGGAAGGAGTTTTAATGGGGTATCAAAATAAGAATAATTTTTATGAGAAGAGTTGTCAACAAACCCAAAGGGGGAGATTGTTTGGAAACAATCCATCAATGTGTCCTCTTAGTATGTTTTGGTTGTGATTGTTTTGTTCTAAAAATCTAGATAATCGTGAATGAGTATGGTTGGTGTTTTCTAAAGACATGTTTTTAAGGTGGCATAGTTTCCTAGTGTTTTCTAAATATTTGGGCATCATGATCAGGAATTTGTGCTTGTAAATGTAAGGTTTTGTTCATATGACTAGATGGGGTGAAGAACAGAGAATGAAATAATAAAAGGAAGAGAAACATGGATCCTGGGATATGGACTACATACCATGTCCTGGACGGGTACGTGGCCGCGTACCAGGAATTAGGAATGGTATACGAGATCGGTTCCTGAAACAGGAAATGGTTCGTGGTAATCGTTTGCAGCGACGAGAGTATGATATGTGAAAGGCATGATGGATCATGTTATGGTGGAAGATAATGGCACCGTGTAGGGGAAAAGGCATTATACAGACTTTTGTGGAAAAATGGTTCGCGGTATGGGTGCAGTTCGTGGTAGGAGGATTGGTATGTGGTGGAGGCTATACCGAATCAAAGATTTGGTAAATCTTGAATTAGAGGATTTTGAAGATATATTTTCCTATATAAGGAGATATAATCCAACCAATTATAAGAGAGAATAAATATCATTATAGAACATCTATTTGCTCTGGGAATTTAACGAATTTCAAAGGAAGTTTGCTAGCGATAATTCCCTGAAGGATGAAGAGGTTTGCGCAGAAGAAATTATTTTGAAGATTTTTTTGGGGAATTAAAGTCCACAAAGGAATAACTTCCACAGAATAAGAATGTGGTATTCATAAGGGTAGATTCAGTATGTATAAGAAAACATGGTCTATGAATAGGGAACAATTCGCAGACAGAGGATGGTTCGTAGAGTCAGTACGTGGAGGCGGTACGCGATAGCGAAGGTGAAGGCAGTCTGTGGATGAAGGGAGGTTCATGGAAGTAGAAGAGGTATGTGTAGGAGGTGTTCTATGTACCATACTCAATACACAATACATAGAGGAATGAGGTAGTTCATTATTTGCATAAGTAAGATTGTAAAATCTTTAAATTAGTTTGAGAAAGTGATTTCTGGTATCTAGCAGTAACCGGGAAGGTGGATTTCATCTATTGGTGAAAACGTAACTTCAACAAATCATCTACCTAAAATTTAGGATATATGAATTCATGAAAATGAAGGGTCCTACATGTCCATAAACTGTGTTCAACCTATATATCCATAAACTATGAAAGGATTACCTTCCAAGAGCAGTGAGAGAAAGAAGAGGAAAATGGTGACCCTTTCCACCAGTAGTGAGATAGAGAAAGAGGCATAGGGAGTAACCATTGGGAATGTAGTGAGAAAATCCTAAACCTTGTAAATTTAGTGATCGTGGGCTTAGAAGATCTATCCCGAAAATTGTGCTCATTAATGGCAGTGATCCTTAGTGAGTTTGGTACATCGGAACACCGCCATTTTATGCTCCTTGGACGTAGCCCAGTGAGGGTTAACCAAGTAAAAATTGTTGTGTCTCATGCATGATTTAAATTTTGTTCATACATTTCAATGGGAATGAGAGAAAATAGAGTTTTGTTTTAACGACGAAACAAGATCCAAAGGGAAAGAAATTTTAATATGTCATACCCTGATTCACCCCTCCCCCCCCCCTAGGGTATTCGACCTAGTGGAACTAACCATCACCAATTTTGAATCATGATGGCATGTGAAGATAAAAATTTTGAAATCATTTTTCCACCTATTGATGCCCCAATATGCCTATCATATGACTATTACTAGACTTGTATGGAAGATTATCCAAGCAGTATTTTGAATCAACCAATACATCAGGTGGATAGTCCTTGCAATTCCCCAATCCCCTTATTTATAGTAGTAACATAGTTTTTTCAATATTTGGGTGATCCCCCAAGGAATCACTTTCTCCATAGTGGTGTACCATCCATTAGAAGGATAGGGTTTTTTTAGGAAGATGGCCCTTGGTTATAATGATAGATGTTGTAACGATTATGGGAGATATACTTGAAACTCATTCTCTTTCTTCCTCAATGGTTTGACTAATCCATCATTTAATGAACATGATACCATGAAGACTAATTTGGAAAAAATCACACCTTGATTACAGATACTCCCTTATAGAAAATTTGTGACCAAGAATAATGTCTTCTCCATCCATTTTGTGAGTTGAGATCCAGTAGAGTCAACTATAGGAAATTGTATGATATCATGTGACTTATTGTCTTGGATCAGAAACTCTTTTCTTGCAATGAGAAGGACTGGTGTGATATATATGATAAGACTCATTTGGTTGAATTAATAATATAATCTTCATATGTGCCTGAACATGGGAATTAAAAGATCTCTCAGCTATATCTTCAAATGGATGACTTGACTGTGCAGATAGCATAATAAAAATTGATCATAGCTCACACAAGATCTCATATTTTAATTTCATAATACTTATTAGAGACCACTCAAAAAGGATGTGGAGATTTTTCTTCCTTTATTGAGACTCTTCATCCTCAAGAAGAAACTGAAGAAATAGAGTGGACAGAACTTTAACACGCAATTGACACCTCTCACCAGACACTAGATGATTTAGAATACTCACCCAATTGAATTTTATTATAATCCATTTAGGAATATATTTTTTGTATAAAACCTTGGAGATACTTAGGAATGTGGAGATTCTTACCTCCTCTACACATTATCAATGAACAAATCTTATGTACTTTACAGTTCATTTCCATGATTTCATTCATTCATGATGTGCATGGAATTTCATTAACTTGATATCATATGGATCATCAAATATACCCATCCTTTATAAAATACCAATTAAAAAAATTCCTGAATTTGAATTCTTGAATCATAGAATATTTATCTTTGGAATTTCCCATGAATGGTTAATGGAATTGACATACTCATTGATGTATATGCCCTAGTCATCCCTTGTTCACATGGTTAAAAAGGGTAATTTGGGTGAAATGTATCTTGAAGGGAGAGTGCTCAAATGTATTCCTAAGTCAGTGGACTTAGTGAGAATAACTTTATTCTTACTTGGGAAAAATAATGGTCTCTATGGTATTTATATCTTTTTTATATTTTACCAACTTTTTACTAATCTTCAAATGAGGAAATATTTGTGGGTATGGACTTGGTTTTTTCTCTCTCATCCCTTTTAGGGGTTTTCAACTTGAAATTTTTTATGCCTTTTCCATATAATAATTTCTCAATGTTCCTAGAACACACAAAGTTCATTTCCAATGAGCAGAGACTTGAATTTTACTAAGGGTTCCATTTTTGGTTTTTCAATGTGGAGAGAATTGTACCACTTTCAATTGGTTACTTAAGGTATTTAAAACCAAATCGTTGTAGTGATTTAGGGTCTTCAAGCTCATACTATCTATTGTTGTAGTTTATGGTCTTTTATATTGGACCATCTATTATTGTAGTTTATTTCCTTTTAGCTAGGACCATATTTTGTTGTATTTTAGGGTCTTTTATCTTGGACCATATATTGTTGTAGTTTAGTGACTTTTATCTCAAACTATCTATTGGTAGTAAAGTATGGGTATTCAAGGAGGGTTATAAAGATCTAAATCTTTAATGGGATTATACAGAATGAGTGTCCATGAAGGGTTCGGATACCCTATATTCTTAATTTATATTCTTAGTAATGGATATTCATGAAGGGTTCAGGAACCCTGTGTTCTTTTAGAAATAAATATAGGATGAATATCCATTATGGGTTGTGACACCTTGCATCCTTACCTAAAATGTTATTTGGTTTGATGTATAGTGAAATATTAGGTACGTCGAGTCTAATTGGGTATCTGGAATATTGGTTGTGAAAGTCATAATCCAAAAGTTTTAATTGATGAATATGAAATGGGGAATACATGATAGTGATGACAGTAAAACACCCTAATGTGTTGAGATCCATCATGGTGTTGTTGGGGAACACAAGTATTGGATGTCTTTTCCTTCATGGAGGATATGCCTCTGGTTGATTATTCATAGGCCCTTATGAATAATCCCATAGGAATTATATTCTTGGTCGAGTAGAAAGATATCCACTCTTTCCCAAGGGATATGGTAGATTCTTAAAGATTCAACCATTTGGATGAGAAGGTGGGGTATTAAGAAAATAGCTATCCAAGAAGGGTTTTGGAACCCTGGGGAAGTTTAGTCTCTAGTTGGTAGGCTCAACCCCCATTCCATGTGGTTTGGAGTTATGTGGTATGGGCCATCAAAAGGTCGGAAAATGGAATATTACATTCCTTCTTTGAGAAATGGTACAATATATGGTGATATAACATCACATATATCAAGTAATCTTCAATATTATGGTTATGGGGAATTTCAATCATGTTCTAGGAATATCTGATTTTACTAGAGGTAGAAATCAATGGGTACAGTTTATCCATTTGTAATAGTGGAAGCCCATATTCTATGTAGTCGAGAAAATAATTTCTAGATTTAAGGGGGGACTCTCATATGGGGACAAACAACATATAAGAAAAATCTCCTTGGTGGGATGTTGATTCTCTAGTGAATCCTAGTGGTTTCCATTAATATTAGTTAGTTCCTATTAATATATTGTTAAAGGGAAGAACTAGGATAAACAACTCTAGGATATGGAGTTCCAATTAAAGGGTTTAAAATCAAGGAATTGGGGGTGTTATCCCAAAATTTTAATACATGAAGGTGGTTTATGGAAGGAATAAAATTCAAGAAGGATTAAAGCACCCTAAAAGTTGTGATTCTACATACTGAACACATTATCATGGTGAGGATATGTGATGAGTCATTTCTATAACTTTTTCCTGGACTAGGGGGTCCAGTGAGCATAACCTGGATTTTATTAGGGCCACACAGTGGGCCCCATGATCTTTTTGACTTGTCTATTTATGCTCAAAATTTTTCCTAAACTCTATTGATAAATTGTTTGGTGAGCATAGAATTGATTTTTTTATCAAGATTCCCTTTGTGGTTTTTCATACTTATAAGATTTATGTCTCTTGCACTAACAGTTTAGGGTCTTGAAATTTGGACCATCAAAGGCTAAAGTTTAAGGTTGTATAGCTTTGACCAAACTGTGTGTAATATAAGTTCATTATTCACATACACCTTGTATGAAGGGAGTGTTTCACAACAATATAATTAGGATTCCCAGGGTCAAGAGTACTCCAACTTCCTTTTTAGAATAAGATGAGGATATTGTATATCATATCTCAAGGTTACCAAATCATGAGTAATGGTATGGGAAAATCATACCAAGGATGATCATAAATCACTCCATAGTGAAAAGCTCCACTACAATGATATTATGGATCAGAATGATCAGAAACCCTTTTTATAAGGAAAATAAACATTCGTTTGATGGTTGGAAGCTCTTATGTAGGAAATAGGGGTAGACGTTCATAGTCAAACAAAGGGTCCCTTGAAGTTAGGTATCCTTTTCCAAGTTCCATGGAAGGTTTGAGGAAGTTCAATACACTCAAGACATGGTGTGTGGTTTATGGGTTGAGGTGATCATAAAAATTATGGAAGCACCCCAAACATTGGTTGATCAAGGTAAGGATCTAGTGGTCCTTTTATAATTACTTATAATGGATGATGGTGTATATAATTTTAACATCATGAAGTTATGAATAATTTGTTTGTAGTTTAATATCATGAAATGAGGTCATCTTCCTTGTAATTTATTGTCATGTGTTAATGACTTTTTCATTTAAGTTTTACGTCATTTAGTAAGTATGTTCTCTTTACAGTTTTACATCACGCGATAAGGACTATTTCCTTGAAGTTTTACATAATGCAGTAAGGATATAGGAATGGATGTGAAATTTTGAAATATATCCTTGGGGAAACTTTTCACTAGTCAGGGTAATTTAGATGTGGGAAACACCATTTATCTATTCATGGTGTTATTTATGGGTATCCATATATTGGATCCCTTATTGTGTAGATATATATCATACGTAAGAAAGTCGTACATAGATCTAACTCATATGTAGGCAGAGTGAGTTTGTATGACTCCAAACTATTTAAATAGAGGCATGTTTATTTTTTATGGTTAGGCTTTCCTAGATTTCTCTATGCATATTTCTAGGGGAGGAATCATTCCATAATCAACTCCTTTAAATAGATCCCTCTGTGTAAATATGACTCGTATGTAGGGGATAGGGGTATTCTATTTTCTTCCCTTAGTGATTCTTGATATTATGTTTAGCTAAGGATTCCTCTGTATATATACATAGAGATAGGTAATTTCTATATTTTAGTTTGGTATATAAGTGAAAAATTCATCCATAGCTCATATTTATGGATCAGATGGCCCAACCTAATCAATTTTTAGTATTGTAGGATGGATCATATGTTAGGAAGTTTAATTTCTTGTAACTAGGATGTATCGCAAGGAGGAGTGACTGGATTAGGGTGATTAGGTCCTTATATAAGATACATACCCTGAAATTCAAAGGTATAAGGATACAATATCATAATAATGATTTAACAATGGGTATAATGCACATATGTGTAACATAAAGGGTATCTAAATCCACTTGAATAGTTAGGTTATGGAATATATAAAACATTACCCAAGAATATGAGTTAAATGGAAGTGGAAACTAGTGGGTACAGGTCGACCATTAATAATGGAGGATACCCATATTCCACACAGTCGGGAAAATAATTCTTGGGTTTAAGGGGGTATCTCCTTTGGGACCAAGAATCATATATGAATAATCAATTTGGCATGGTTTCAATTATTTAGTGAATCTTAGCAGGGTCCTTTTTTGATTATATAGTCCATGTTACTAGTTTTCTATAGGGAATAACTAGGAGAAAGGGATACCAAGTTCCATGTGGTTCCAAGATAAGAATATCAACTCAAGGAATTGGTTTTTATCATCTCAAATATCAAATATATGAAGTTGGTTCAAGGAGAATTTAAAATTAAATAAGGGTTTGATCACCCTAAAGGTTACACCAGTGTATTGAACACATCTCGAGGTGAAGGGATAAAACAAGTTATTATTATGTACACAATCATTAGGGGAAGTGATCTATTCAATGTGAAGACCTGTTTTCGTGCATTTTAACATCATGAAATTGAAATGTGGTCTTGCAGTTTAACTTCATACAACTTGGACTCAGTTAACTATCCCGGATACTTATCATTCATACCATCCAAAATGGATTTCTAGGTTCTCTAGGATCACATGAGTCATTCTTGATGTGAGAAAAAAAGGATAACTTTCCATTCGATTAAGCTTCATGAAATTGCGTGATGGGGAATATGTGGTGGTGTTCATAATTTATTGTAGACTATGAGCTCCACATAGATATAACACTTATATAGGGGCATGATTGGGAGTGATGATAACTCATTGTTGGGCTCATAACGTAGGATCCAGGCATCACTATGTATCATGTGATGGTAGGAATCAAGACAAACATAGTTCTTATATGGTTCCCTAGAGAGGATTGCATTATATATATATATTTGACAGACCTGGTATTTGATATATGGAATCATTTTATATCCTTTTATTGTAGGAATCAATCCACATGTAGTTACTGATTGTAAAATTATTCACATAGGTTTTACCCATATATAGAGGTGGAATTTTCTCTATTTATGTTCTGGATAAAACCTAAATTTTAGATATGGGAATCATTGTGTATCTTTTGATATCATGAATCAAGCCACATGGAGTTCTTTAATGGAAAAATCTTTACATAGGTCTGATCCATATGCATAGGGGTCCTTTTTTCCATTTATATTGTGCCAGGACCCAGGATTTGAGATCTAAGTGTCACTATGTATCATGTGATAGTAGAAATATATCCACATGTAGTTCTTGAATGGAGACCTCTCCATGATAGTATGACCCATAATCATGGGGGAATTTTTCCTATTAATATTGTGGTTGGACCCAAGATTTGAGATTGGGTGTCACTACATCACCAATGATAGCCAGAATCAAGCAACACAAAGTTCTTAAATGGAAAAACCTCCATAAAGGTCTGAACCATATGCATCGGGGGAATTTTATCCATTTATACTATAGCTAGACCTAATATTTGAGATATGGGTGTCACTACATATTTAGTTATAGAAAGAATCAAGATATATGTAGTTATTGAATTTAAATATTTCCTATATTTATTTGACTTGCACATGAGTATGGGGGTACTTCATTTTTCTCTCACACAGATCTAGATCATGTGCAGTGAAATATCTAAGAAGTAATGTTCTCTATGAAGTATAAATTCATGCAGTAAGGATGTATTCAATGCAGTTTAATGTCATGTGCCAATGAAAAAAGATATTGTGTAGTTTAAAGTCTTACTTCAAGGACATGGGGTGCTGATGGAAGCTATAAAAAGTACTTTTTTGAGAAACCTTGCATTGGTGGGGGGAATAATGTGTTCCCCATAAATTGTATCCAATGATTAAGACCCATTAGAATATACCTTATGTATGTTGTAAGGCCCTTATTACTTGGGTTACAGCTTTGGATTTTTATTTCCTAGTATCATTATTTTTATAAGGTCCAATACCAGTTCCCCTTTCAAGAAATAGCTATGGAGAACCTTTTTATTGAAGGATCAATCAATCTAATTATGATGATCTTAAAGGTTGTGTAGTGTGTGAAACCTTTTCTCATCAATTTGTTCCAACTCATCTAGCCACTTTTGTGATTTCTTATCATCTGAAAATTATCCAAAAATAGTTATACAGACCATGGGAAATTGTACTTCAATAAGAATTAGAGCCTCTATTCCATACACCAATAAATATAGATTCACTTGTGTGGAAGTGTGTGTGGTGGTATGTTAGGCCCATAAATCATGAAGGATATTTTCTAGTAAGGACTTATTATACTTTTTCTCCATTTTTTGGAGTATATTTGATATTGTTTTATTGAAGGCCTTTATTTATCTATTTTACACTATGTGATAACAAGATAAATGGTTGGATTTTATGTTTTACTCCTAGTATAGTTTCATTAATTTAGTATAATGGAATTTGGTGTCATTTTCCATCAATATCATGTGAGTGAAATTTAATTTGGTGATGATATTTTATTTCATGTAGTTGATTATATTCTCTATCCTGAATTCCTTAAGGAGTTTTATCTCAACCCATTTGGAAAAGAAGTCAGTAATGGTAAGGATGTGCTTAAATTTCTTAATTGTAGCTTGAGGATATATCCACATAAAATTTATTCCCCTTACAGAAAATGGATAGCAATATTTAGTTTTAAACAACAACTCTGGGGGTTGATAGATAGAGTTTTTATGAATCTAAAAAGCATGAAATTTCCTTGTGAAATCCACATAGTCATGTATCACTATTTTTTAGTATTAACCAAGAATTTAATTTGGTGGGAGTGTCTAGTTCTGAACTGATAAGTTCCATAGTATCCTTCATGGATATCTTCCATGATGGAGGGAATTTATCCTTCTAATATGCATCCAAGGAGGATTCTATCGAAGCCTAATTTATAGAGATATTTTTTCTCATTCATCCCACCACGAAGGGTAAAGTTCACTACTCAGTGTAAAGTCTTCTCCATTTTGGATGAATCTAATGGTAGGATCCTATTTTAGAGATAATAGACTATAGGATCCATCCATATAAGTGTGGATATCAGTTCATCACACTCTATGGAATTGTTGACTTGATTGAGTTCCTCCATGTCATAAACAATGACTGATAAGACTATCCTTCGGTGTGTGATATGGAAAACTACTTCATCATGATCAGAGTTGGCTAATATTGTGCCTTCATTTGCTGATGTATCATCGGGAATATTTTTTGACCAAGCTATATAATTTAATTTTGGTTCAAAAGGGAACTCTCCCATCAATCCTCTGAAATAACCAATGAGATGGGATAATTCTTCCTTCTTGATGGAATACTCACTAATGATTTGTTTTATCACTAGATTTGAATACCCTTTGACGTTTAGGTATTCTATATACATCTATAGGGATAGTTCCAATCCAAAAATAAGGGATTAGTATTCTTCTACATTATTAGTGTAGCCTTAAAATAGTGATAAATAGTATGGAAAATTTCTTTGTCTAGAGAAACAAATACAATCCCTAAACCAACCTGATGAAGCTTTATTTTTTCCATCATATTTACAATAGAAATTCAGGAGGAACCATCAAAATAAATCTCCCGTATTTGGTTACTATCATGGGAATATAAAACCTCCTCGTCGGGAAGTTCAGTGTCTACGGGTGTGCTTTATGGGTTGGGATGTGCTTGAAGGAAATCAACCAAGTTTTACCCTTTCAATGTCTTCTATGACATGTACTGGTTATCAAATTTTTGCAAAATAACTACCCATCAGGATAGATTCCCAGCCGTCATAGGGTATCCAAGGATTTACTTTATTGGGTCAATATAAGAAATCAAGTGGACTTCATGATGCTGCAAGTATTGTCTTAGATTTTTCACAACGATGATGAGTGCGAGGTAGTTCTTCTCGATATCAGAATACCAGGTATTAGTGCCTAACATCATTTGACTGAGGTAGTAGAGGTTTTTTTCATTCCCTACATCATTTTTCAATTTGAGGAGAGCATTTAGTGATTGTTCAATGGTAGATACATATAAGATAAGAGGATTTCCTTCTACTAGTGAAATCAAGACTAGTGGGTGGAGTAAGTACTGCATGAGATTCTCAAAGGATTCTTGGAATCCCACATCCCATCAGTAGGTGATTCCCTTATTCATTAACTTGGTTAAGAGGAGATATTTTCCAAATAGGTTAGAAATTAAATGTTGAATTTAGGTGAGGTACCCTTGGATCCCCCTTAGTTATGTAATATTCCAAGGAGGTGAGATTTATAGTATTTCATTATTTTTTTATCAAACTCGATGTTGTGGGGGAATACCACAAAGATAAGAAATTTACTTGATATTAATCTTAAATCACACTTCGTAGTATTAATTTTAAAATTGTGTTTCTATAGATTGTTAAATATTGTTTGAAGATCCATGAGGTGATCACATTACTGTAGAGATTTTACTACTAGGTCATTGACATAACATTCTACTTTTTATCTCAATAAGGTATTAAAGATACGATGTATGGTCCATTGGTAATTAGTTCCAACATTCATTAATCTAAATGGAATGAACTGATTGAAAAAGATTCCCTGGGGTACTCTGAAGGTGGTGGCTTCCTCATCTTCAAAGTCCATATTTATCTAATTATACCCTAAATACCCATCTATGAAGTAAAGGTCTTAAAATCTAGTAGTTTCATTGATAAAAAGTTATTTGATCAACAATTTGAAATCATCCTTTAGGTAGTGTCTATTAAGGCATCTAAAATTGATACAGGACTTGATCTTCCCATTCTTTTTATTTATAGGGAAAATGTTGGAAATAAATTTTGGGTACTGTACTTCTCAAAAAAATTGGCTTCGATCAATTTTTTAACTTTTGATTATTCGTTACTAGAATGAGAGGGGTGTATCCCTTAAACTAACTTCATGAAACCTTGATGGTCATCGGGTAATCCCAAGTGGTGCATAGCTGCATCTGGGTTTATCCTGGTCATTTCTATATAATTCCTAGTGAACTTATATCAATTATACATTAACAACACAATATACATCTATTTCTCCTCAAGAGGCATGGTGGTACTAATCAATATAGGTCGTGGGAATTCTTATGTTCTCATATCACATATCTGACCTCATCAATGGTGGTAGAGATGCCATCCTCAAATATGAGAGGGGTGTTCCTGAGGTCATCCTCTTCTTCTTCTATATTTGTGTTCATGGAGGAATCATTCAACATGGTGGGTAATCTAAGGGAATCTATTTCAATTTTGTGGTAAGAGAGTACATAGGAAGAGATGTTGTCATCTTGGACTTCCATATTCATTGTAGAGAGATTTTGGGAATTCTTTTTTTCTTTTATTTTACCATCAAGGGAACGAGGAGCCTATGCATCCATAGTTTTATATAATTTCTTGGTGGCATCATAAATTTCTACTGATGGTATGAGGGAATTATTGGATCTTGATAAATCATTATCAAGATCCACTTTTGAAGAATCCCCTTCAACTAACATGACTTCTATCAGAGTTTTATGGTCAAATGAATTTTTTGGTTCACAATATATTTCAAGGATTAAATCTAATACCTCAATAAAGTTTATGAGTAGAACATAATTATTTTTGATCATTCTCTATGGATTTGTAGGGTCATTCCCTAAGCTATTGGGGGATGCAACCTACATATCATCATCTATCATTGCCTATTTTCCTTCCTTCCTATAGAAACCTGCCTTAGAATATATGGATTCACAAGACTCTAAGGGGTTGATTTCACCATGTAGTTTTTAGGTCTTCCCATCGATGGGATATTTTAAGCATTGATGAAATGTTAAAGATAATGTTAAATGGATATAAATCCAAGTCCTTCTAAGTATGAAATTATATGTTGTGTCTTATGGGCTAACTATGAACATGATTTTATATGTGAGATCCCTAAACTTATCCTTGATCTTGATGTAACACCCCAAGATTTCATAGTACGTTATTTCTTCAAAGTAATTCAATAACATACACTACACGCAGCATCGAGTTCAAGCGCACCACGACTTACCAAACTAGTCATTCAAAAGCAGTTATGAATATTATTAACAGAATTTTGAACATTATATAACCCTTATAATTTTAGAATCCATATTATGAGTTTCTTATACATAATGTGAGGACAAATTCATTTTTTTCAGATCAAAGAAGTATTTTTCAAAAAATGCAATTTTACCGCCTTTTAATGGAAAACTTTTTTTAAATACAATATTTGAAAGTTTTATATATTAAATTTGATAAAATAAACTTCTTATTTGGGATAGAGACATAAAAATTTAGTTTCAATAAATTTTTTGTGTTTTTCTGATAACTTTTATATTTGGGTGAATAGTGGAAAATAATATATTTTAACTGAAAACAAATTTTTTAATCAAAATAATTTATAGTGTTTAACTATACATATGAATAGTTTGGATGTATAATTAGATTATATTTTTACCATTTAATACAATTTTGGTCATTGAAAGTAATTTCACTTTGAAATTGGACATAAACAAATGTCAATCTTTTGGTAGTTATTATTTCATAAAAATACACTTTTTGGTTTTGACAACGGGAATTAATTTTAAACTAATAAATGCAATTTCTATGTTTTGAATTTGGTAAAATAGAATTAATTTTTGAATTCAGAATATCAAAATTATCTTAGGGTGAATTTTTGGTATGTTTCTGAAAACTTTTAATTTTTGATGAATAGTGAAAAACACTGAGTTATAGTTTAAAACCGAATTTTTATTTAAATAATTATTTATTTTATTTAAATTTATTTTAGGTAAAAATAGATACATAATACCCATATAATTTCAATGTAATTTATTGGAGTAATTTTGTAATAATATTAGATATATAAAATTTTATTGAACATTTCACCGTCTTTTACCCACCTCCTAGGAGAATTTACAAATTCACATAAAACTTAATTTTACCACTTCTGTGAGTTAAATTTAGAAAATCCAAGAGACAAGGTTAATATCAAGGAGTAAAATTTGGTTCAATAAGATAAAAATATTTTTTTATGAATAGTAATTTTTTACTTTCATTTACCCCGGTTAAAAGTAAATAGGGTAATTAAGGGTAAAAATGATATTATTATTAGCCTAACACATGTTCTAATTATATTGTCTAAGTATAATTCGACCAAAAACAACCTTAGGAATAAAATATAAACCTCTTTTGTCCACTTGTATTAGATTAGGACATTTATTATTATTTAATTCAAAGAAGAGTTAAAAGAGTTAAAATCAAAGTTTAATAACTAAAACATTTTTAATATAGGGTTATACATAAGATAAATTCGATTATAAATATTCATTAGAAAGATAAAAATATTTCTAACATTATGGTATTTTATTTATATTTTTTAGGCATTAAATAATTTAATTTATTTATGACACAATGATGATGTGGTAATTACCTAATTAATGAAATATTAAAATAGTTGATATTATAAATATCCAAATAAATTTAATTTGAGACTTTTTATGAATTAAACTAATTTTCAAGGTTCATATGACATATTATGGTTTGTTAGATGAATTTTTTTCGAAGTAATAATGCTGTTAGGAATTTACCAAAAACAAAATACTAAATAGTGTCAAAATTGACATAAAAGAGTTTTTAAATCAAATATTATATTATTAATTTATATTATATTCCTAAAAATATAAGGTTCGGACAAAGGACTTATATAATAATATTTTTGTCATTAATGAACCACTTTTGGTTCTCTTGGAAGTATATAGTATGTTTATTAACCATATAATATAAAAATACAAAGAGACATGGTAAATGTCAAGCTATTTAACTAAGAGTTAAATCTAAAATTTATGGTTAATATAGTGAACAAAACCTCTCTAAAACCTATTTTTTGAGTGTTTTTAGACCCATACCCACCTTATACTTTAAATAATACACTTTGGATCCATTATAAAACGAAAATTATTTTATTATAAAATAATATTATAAGTTTTTCCTAAGGTTCCCCTCACCCCTCTTATAAAAGGGAACTCCCCCTTGTCTCTAATTTATACCTTTAAATCCTTTTGGATCAGACAAACCCTGCCCAAATATCCTCTAAACTTACCTCACTTCATCCTAGAGGAATTTTCTTAGTTAGAAATCCAACTTAAGGAGCCCTTTTGATCAAATCAAAAGGAAGAACCCGAAGAAGAGGTAATAATTTCACCACCCTCTTTAATGTTCTTTTCTTCTTCCACTTCTTATATGTTTGTTATTTACATTATAAAATAATAACTCCAGTATATTCTATATACTGTGATGTTATTATAAATATGGAATAACCATATTCATTATTATATCGATCCTTTGAATGACATGTCACCATACGTGCGTACGTATGGATTACCGCCTCCACGCCGTGGTGTAATTGTTATTAAATATATTATTATTTGGATGGGTATAATAATTATGTGTAATTCACGTAAATAATAAATATAACATGATAATTATTCTTTATATATGATATACCATCCAATTATATATTATTTTAATATCAAAAGAATGATATTGTCGCTCGTGCGTACGTACGGATTACCATCTCCACGAACGCGATGAGATTCATTCCACATCGTATCCATTCAATACTAAATTTCATTTGATGATTAAAAATAGTGTTTAGAGACATGATATAATTATTTATATGAATAAGATACATCCCATCCATAACAAATATGACTCACATAACAAGGAATATAAAGGGAATCAGATCCGTTAACACCCGAAACGACGATAATAGTAAGATATTATTAACAAAGCAATGTTAAAAGATCATATATGATATCATATTAATGTATATAATTATTTTATAATTTAATGAAAATTATTTCACTATTATACAGGAGGTTAACCAACCCTCGACCAAGGAAAAAGTACGATTTAAGGAGTTTCTTATCTCACTTTTAATTCCATGAGATTTCCATTGTTCACCACTTATTTATTGCTTGTGGTGTGTGTACTACCCATGATTGTATTCATTGTGTAATATACTTTAATTTATGGATATTTACAGCATCATTGTATGATCCTTCTTTAATGGTCGTATGTTTCGTAAGTTACCAAATCGATAAGGGAATTTGAAATTTCAATTTCCACTCATTTGGCTTTATGTATACTTCATTAACTATTTTACTCTAAGATTATGTGTGGAATCACTATTCATTTTCTTATGTCATAATTTACACTCCCCTTTATGTGGATATACTTTTTATACACATAATCACTCCATTTATAAATTCTCAAGTCATCGATATGAACTTGATAAGAGTAATTTTAACTCAATCTCCATTTATTGAGTTAAACATCCAATTCATTAGTGTTGTTTTTACAAGAATATGTGTGAATGTCCTCTAATTGATTTACACTGAATATCCAATCATATTGAGTGTATTTATATTTTTCACACATAATTATGTCTTTGATTTATCCTTAACCTAAAGATATAGTCGTTATAAGAGATTTCATCTCAATTTACATTCCATTGAGACTCCTTTGTTGTTATACACCAAATCACTTTTATATGGTTTATATAATGTACTTTGACATAGTATATCATGAATCCCTTTATTCTCAAGATATTATAAATTTATTATTACCTCAATTATTTGTATTCAAGTGTCTCTATTTTGGTTAGGAACTCTAACTAAAATATCATTTTAAATGTTTTAAATATTTATTATTCTAAATCTATCTCATTAATGTCCATGTTTTAAAAATGGTTTTAAGGATTTATTTATATGGACATTAAAGTTTTAAAATTAAAATTCATTTTAAAATGTTTCAAAGTGGTACGGAACACTTTGATTCAAAAATCTATTTTAAATGGCTTCTTGATAAATAGTAAGACTTTTAAATGTTTTCAAGAAAAATGGGGATATTTCTCTCAAATAGTTTTGATGATTATTTTCATCTATGTCAATATCCTTCATTATTCTCGATTGAGGTTAATCTATTACAATAAAATGTTACATATTGTATTGAATGAGTTATGTTTGACTATGGGTGTTCTATTTTTATACCATTCATGGTTTGTGTATAAAGTGTCGACATTTCGTATGATAGTTTTAATACGAATGTTTATGTTATGTTTCAAACTTTTCATATGAGGAATGAATTGGACTTAGTAAGTGACGGGTAGAGCCTGCTATATCTCCTCGATGAATCAATAGGTCTAATGAGACAAACTAGTGTCTTGGAAGAAGTCATTGACAAAATCTTATTTGTAGTCTTGAAACAAGTCCTTGACTATGTGTTTATGATAGTCTGGCATTATGAATTCCATCATTATGAAAGTGTTTATTGATATTGCATGTGATTATTAAACTAGTAGAATATCGATGTAAATAAGTAAATGGAATTATTTCATTTAATTTTTTCCATGTTATGCTAAATTTCAAATTTAAAAGGATTTTTTTTAGTTATATATTGCATTAAATGTTTATGCTTATCTATAAAAATTCCCGCTATATTGTTGTCCTTACTGAGTATCTGAGCTCACCCCTTCCTATGTTTTATTTTTCCTTGGATGTGAAGAAGTATTTTATGACTGACCTGTAGGGATAGTCTGAGGGGATATGAGTGTGGACTATGGAGAGTATGTTGTTGTAGTTTTCCACTTTATCATGTAATGTAAGACTTATGAATGTATCTAGTGTTTCCAAGACTATTAAACTAATTGGTCTTTAGAGACATGATCTTTTTTTATCATGCCAATGTTATGTAATAATGCACTGACTCTGGGTAACTGGGGTCAGGGCATTATAGTTGGTATCAGAGAAAGTTTATTACAAACCTTGGAAACTAGATTTAGATAAACTCTGAATAGAGCACATAGCCTTAAGATAGAATTTGAGGATTAATATAGAGGAACTTCCTAAAATTTTGGTATTGTTGTACTTTTTTTAGTTTTCCAAGCAATACAAACCTATCTGGATACGAGCAGGTAGAGGCGGATCTGGCACAGATGTACCTAGGGGAAAAACCCGAAAACACCGCTTTGAGCTAGACTCAAATGGGAACTGGTGCACGACAATGGGTCTTGCTGCACTCTTGGTTACGACACTCCCGGGGGATATGCTTAGGATAATTTACATTTTCTTTACTAACCGAATTTAAGTATTTTAATATAAGATGATAATAAATGACCTTGGTTAATCCTAAGGTGTTTCAAATTGAAAATATAGTGTCATGATATTCTCTAAATTATTTTATGACTACTGTTACTCACACAATGCTTTCTGGTTTTAGTCAATGGATGGATTCCAAGGAAGTCATAGTAACTTTGAGAATGATGTACAAGGTGGGAATGGTGGTGGAAATGAGAAAAAAATGGAATATTGATAGGTGTAAATGATATCGTGTTCATGCCAAATCAGTTTTCCAAAAATATAATCAACAACATATATATTAACCAACTCCCAGACTCAACAAAGAAGAGAAAGGCGATGAATGATAAGATCTCCAGTAGTGGAAACCATGGAGAAAAGAATCCTCAATTTCCATCATGTAGGAAATGTGGAAGGAGACACCCATGAAAGTGTCTCAATAGAACAAAGAAATGCTTTACGTGTAGGAAAGAAGAACATAAAGTGAATAATTGCCGAGGAAAAATGAAGACTACTATGGAAGAAAATAAAAATGGTCCCAAGAATCCATTTACAGTTATTTTCCATAAATGTAGGGGACCTGGCCAATACCCGATTGAATACCCTATTCTATAGGATATTTTATGGGTCAAAGAAGAAGCTATGTGGAAATAAATGGTTGGAGGAATGTTTAAAGGTATTAGTGCTCTTTGTTGTTGAGATTACTTTGGATGAATTTTCTCTTATATGTGTAACCCTAAAATTTATCATGTGAAAATGATATTTGAGGAAGAATTATCTTTTCTCTTGTGGATATAGTTATAAATAACCATTTGTTTTTATATGATACTTGAATTTGAGGCAATTACAAGTTATTATATTTTGGGATGAAAATGTAAGGTATGAGATAAAATTTGTGGTTAAATTATGTTATTGTTATTTTGTGTAATTTATCTCATTTTGGTAATGTTATAAAATATATTTTTTGAAAAAATGACAACACGCAGACCGTGTGACAACTCGTCACGTCGGACAAAGTTGTGGGAATAGAACCCACAACCAGAGTGTGATTGGGATTTATCACCTACCACTGGACTACGTGAAGTCCCTAGTTAGTGTGACTAATTATTTTTAGTTAAATAATTTTATTGATCAATAATAAGTTGATTTAGGATCTTATGTCTTATCAAATGAATACCCTTAGTATAGGAAAACGATTTGGTGATTAAGTGATAAATGTTATTTTGGAATACGTTCGCTCTGTTGGGAACAATATATGCCTAAGGAAAATAGAATACTATGGGATTTCATTTGAGGAGTAATGGTGGATTTTTATCTATGATTTTATTGTGGATTTATAGTGATTTGGGTTATTTGTGGAAATGATTAACCTATAATAGAGAATATGTGATTAGGTTAATTACTTTATGTATGTGACTTTAAGAGTATTAGATGTCATTTGGAGATACAGTTTAATGTAGAAGAATACATAACCAAATTACTCTAAGTTTTGAGTTTCAATATTATTTTGGATTATATTGAAGGATTTTATGGACAATTGTTTGTTTAATGGTATTTATTTAACTTTGGGGTATTGTTGGTTTAATTTTAGAAATTAAGATTAGTGTTTCTTTCTCTAAAGGAATATCCTTTTGGGGGATCATATGATCTTTTACTAACCGTTTTGGTTTTGAGTAGTCTCTAAATACAAGGTAAATATATAGTTTATCCTTTGTGGATCATGTGATTCTCTAGAAGTTGATTCTAGATCTCATGGTGTGACAAAGTCATCTTGAATACTCAGCGTTGAAAAAAAAATGAGTAAGTGGTATAAATTTATTAAAGAATGAAACTCTACTTAAAAATTAAGTATATCTCTTTATGTTCTTAGTCAATCTCATAAATAAATTCCTCATCTTTATGAAATGTAACTTAAAACAAAAAAAAAATGTTTTCCATTTACTTTTCCTACTAGGAAACTAATGACCGTTTGTCAAATCACAAGTTTGTGGTTTTCTTGTTGTTAACTTTCTCCTGATATTGTTTTCTGTCCCTCTCCATTAGAAAATGACACTTAGTTTATCTTCTATATCCATGTTTTCCTACATGGAATCCTAGTATGGATTATCTTGGGTGACCTTTGTACTTCTCTTTCTTTATTTTAAAGTGATAGTTTTATTGACTCTTTTTCCGATGTAGGACTTTCCATTATATTCCCAAGCCAAATTTCAAAAATTGGGAGGATTCAATTTGTTGAATCAGGGAAGAATGTAACACCCCAATATTTCATAGTACATTAGTTCTTCAAATTAATTCAATAACATACACTACATGCAACATCGAGTTCAAGAGCAGCATGACTTACTAAACTAGCCGTTCAAAAGCGGTTATGAATAGTATTAACATAATTTTGAACTTTATATAACCCTTATAATTTTGGAATCCATATTATGAGTTTCTTAGACATAATTTAAGGACAAAATCATTTTTTCAGATAAAATAATATTTTTCAAAAAAATGCGATTTTACCGCCTTTTAATGGATAACTTTTTTTAAATCCAATATTTGAAAGATTTATATATTAAAGTTGATAAAATAAACTTCTTATTTGGGATAGGGACATAATAATTTAGTTTCAATAAATTTTTGCTATTTTTCTGATAACTTTCATATTTGGGTGAATAGTGGAAAATAATATATTTTAACTGAAAACAACTTTTTAAATCAAAATAATTTATAGTGTTCAACTATACATGTGAATGGTTTGGAGGTATAATTAGATTATATTTTTACCATTTAATCCAATGTTGGTCATTGGAAGTAATTTCACTTTGAAATTGGACATAAACAAATGTCAATCTTTTGGTAGTTATTATTTCATAAAAATGCGCTTTTTGGTTTTGACAACGGGAATCAATTTTAAACTTATAAATTAATTTTCTATGTTTTGAATTTGGTAAAATAGACTTCATTTTTGAATTCTGAATATCAAAATTAGCTTAGGGTGAATTTTTTGTATGTTTATGAAAACTTTTAATTTTTGATGAATAGTGAAAAACACTGAGTTATAGTTTAAAACCGAATTTTTATTTAAATAATTATTTATTTTATTTAAATTTATTATAGGTAAAAATAGATACATAATACTCATATAAGTTCTATTTAATTCATTAGAGTCATTTTGTAATAATATTAGATATATAAAATTTTATTGAACTTTTCACCGTCTTTTACCCACCTCCTAGGAGAATTTTCAAATTCACATAAAACTTAATTTTACCGCTTCTGTGAGTTGAATTTAGAAAGTCTGAGAGACATGGTTAATATCAAAGAGTAAAATGTGGTTCAATCAGATAAAAATAATTATTGGTGAATAGTAATTTTTTACTTTTATTTACCCTGGTTAAAAGTAAATAGGATAATTAAGGGTAAAAATGATATTATTATTACCCTAACACATGTACTAATTCTATTGGCTAAGTATAATTCGACCAGAAACAAACTTAGGATTAAAATATGAACATATTTGGTCCACTTTGATTAGATTTGGACATTTATTATTATTTAATTCAAATAAGATTTAAAAGAGTTAAAATCAAAGTTTAAACACTAAAACATTTTTAATATAGGGCTATACAAAGGATAAATTCGATTATAAATATTCAATAGAAATATAAAATTATTTCCTACATAATGGTATTTTATTTATATATTTTTTAAATTAAATAATTTAATTTATTTATGAAAAAATGATGATGTCGTAATTACCTAATTAATGAAATATTAAAATAGTTGATATTATAAATATCCAAATAAATTTAATTTGAGACTTTTTATGAATTACACTAATTTTATAGGTTAATATGACATATTAGGGTTGGTTAGATGAATTTTTTTCTAATTAATAATGTTGTTATGAATTTACCAAAAACACAATACCAAATAGTGTCAAAATTGACATAAAAGGGTTTTAAAATTAAATGTTATATTATTAATTGATATTATATTCCTAAAAATATAAGGTTAAGACAAAGGACTTATATAATAATAGGTGTATCATTAATGAACCACTTTTGGTTCTCTTGGAAGTATATAGTAAGTTTATTAACCATATAATATAAAAATACAAAGAGACATGGTAAATGTCAAACAATTTAACTATGAGTTAAATCAAAAAGTTAAGGTTAATATAGTGACCCAAACCTATCTAAAACCTATTGGTTGAGTGGTCTTTGACTCATCCCCACCTTATCCTTTAAATAATACACTTTGGAGCCATTAGAAACCAAAAATGATTTTATTATAAAATAATATTTTAATTTTTTCCTAAGGTTCTCCTCACCCCTCTTATAAAAGGTCACTCCCCATTCTCTCTAATTCACACCGTAAAATCCTTTTTTCTCGGCCAACCCCTACCCAAATATCCTCTCAACTTCCCTCACGTCATCCTATAGGCCTTCCCTTAGCAATAAATCCAACTTAAGAAGCCATTTTGATCAAATCAAAAGGAAGAACCTGAAAACGAGGTAATAATTTCACCACCCTCTTTCAAGATCTTTTCTTCTTCCACTTCTTCTTTCTTTGTTATTTCTATTCTAAAATAATAACTCCTGTATATTATATATACTGTGATGTTATTATAAATATTGTATATCCATATTCATTATTCTATCCATCCTTTGAATGACATGTCGCCATACGTGCGTGCGTACGGATTACCGTCTCCACGTCGTGGTGTAATTGTTATTCAATACATCATTATTTGGATGGGTATAATAATGATGTGTAATTCATGTAAATAATAAATATTACATGATAATGATTCTGTATATATGATATACCATCCAATTATATATTATTTTAATATAAAAAGAATGGTATTGTCGCTCGTGTGTACGTATAGATTACCATCTCCACGAACGTGATGAGATTCATTCCCCATCATATCCATTCAAGAATAAATTTCATATGATGATTAAAAATAATGTTTACAGACATTTTATAATTCTGAATATGAATAATATACATCCCATTCATAACAAATAAGACTCACATAACAAAGAATGTAAAGGAAAATGGATCCGTTAACACTAGAAACGACGATAATAGTAAGATATTATTAACAAAGAAATGTTAAAAGATCATATATGATATCATATTAATGTATATGATTCTTATATAATTTAATAACAATTATTTCACCATTATAAAGTAGGTTAACCTACCCTCGACCAAGGAAAAAGTACAAAGTAAGGGGTTTCTTATCTCACTTTTAATTCTGTGAGGTTTCCATTGTTCACCACTTATTTATTGCATGTGGTGTGTGTACTGGCCATGATTGTATTCATTGTGTAATATACTTTAATTTATGGATATTTAAATCATCATTGTATGATCCTTATTTAATGGTTGTATGTTTCGTAAGTGACCAAATCGATAAGGGAATTTGAAATTTCAATTTCCACTCATTTGGCTTTATGTATACTTCATTGATTATTTTAATCTAAGATTATGTGTGAAATTACTATTCATTTTCTTATGTCATAATTTCCACTCCCATTTCTATGGATATACTTTTGATACAAATAATCACTCCATTTATAAATTCTCAAGTCATCGATATGAACTTGATAAGAGTAATTTTAACTCAATCTCCAGTTATTGAGTTAAACATCCAATTAATTGGTGTTGTTTTTACAAGAATATGAGTGAATGTCCTATGATTTATTTACACTGAATATCCAATCATATTGAGTGTATTTATATTTGTCACAAATAATTATTTCATTGATTTATCCTTAACCTAAGGATACAGTCTTTATAGGAGATTTCATCTCAATTTACATCCCATTGAGACTCCTTTGGTGTTATACACCAAATCACTTTTATATGGTGTATATAATGTAATTTGACATAGTATATCATGAATACCTTTATTCTCATGATATTAAAATGTTTTTATTACCTCAATTATTTTTATTCAAGTTTCTCTCTTTTGGTTAGGAACTCTAACTAAAATATCATTTTAAATGTTTTAAAGATTTATTATTCTAAATCTATTTCATTAATGTCCATGTTTTAAAAATGGTTTTAAGGATTTATTTATATGGAAATTAATGTTTTAAAATTAAAATTACTTTTAAAAAGTTTCAAAGTGGTATGGGACACTTTTATTCAAAAATATATTTTAAATGGATTATTGATAAATAGTGAGACTTTTAAATGTTTTCAAGAAAATGGGTGGTATTTCTCTCAAATAGTTTTGATGATTATTTTCATCTATGTTAATATCCTTCATTATTATCAATTGAGGTTAATCTGTTATAATAAAATATTCCATATTGTATTTAATGAGTTATGTCTGACTTTGGATGTGCTATTTTTATACCATTCATGGTTTGTGGATAAAGTATTGACATTTGGTATGCTAGTTTTAATACGAATGTTTATATTATGTTTCAAACTTTTCATATGAGGAATGCATTGGACTTAGTAAGTGACAGGTGGAGCCCATTATAGCTTCTCGATGCATCGGTAGGTATCATGAGACAAACTAGTGTCTTGGCACAAGGCCTTGACAAAATCTTATTTTTAGTCTTGGCACAAGGCCTTTACTATGTGGTTATGATAGTCTGGCATTATGCATTACATCATTATAAAAGTGTTTATTGATATTGCATGTGATTATTTGACTAGTAGAATATCCATGTGAATAAGTAAATGGAATTATTTCATTTCATTTTTCCCATATTATGCTGAAGTTGATGTTTAAAAGGATTATGTTTTAGTTATACATTACCTTAAATGTTTATGCTTATTTTTGAAAGTTTCTGCTATATTTTTATCCTTACTGAGCATCTGAGCTCACCCCTTCCTATGTTTTATTTTTCCCAGGATGTGAGGAAGTATTTTATGACTGACCTGTAGGGATAGTCTGAGGGGATATGAGTGTGGACTATGGAGACTATGTTGTTGTAGTTTTTCACTTTATCATGTAATGTAAGACTTATGAATGTATCTAGTGTTTTCAAGGCTACTAAACTAATCGGTATTTTGAGACTTGATCTTTTGTGATCATGCCAATGTTATGTAATAATGCACTGACTCTGGGTAACTGGGGTCGGGGCGTTACATCGATCTTCCTGAGAGGCCTTTCATCACTCTTATAATTCACTTGAATAGTTATCTTTTCTAGAGATAAGTCCCACTCACTATATCCCAAACATTAGAGGGTCTAAATAGGTATTAGTTTGATCCTAAAACTATTTTTAATTGGATCCCTTTAGATGTCAACATTTTCAAGTTTTCTTGAAACATATAGTGGTCTGATATGTCCCTAGATAACTTCTTCCTGATCTTGTTCAATAAACGAGATGGATGTATGAAATTTTGATGGAATAATATCCACTCATTAAACCTCATATAAAGAAAATTTTATCTCAAACTTATGTGGGATCTAGAGGGCCTCGATGTGTGCCTCCCCGAGTTCTTTTTAAATATGGAGAGAATCTGGGATTGACAATTTGTATAGAATAACTACCAATTATTTCAGAATGTCATAAATTTGTGATAGAGGTCTACACTTTCCAAGAAATGGTTTCTCCCTATTATGTGTCTCATGATTTGAGCGTTTTTAGGTGGAAAATCCTAATGATTGAGCATAGGTTAAAGGATAATATTCTTCTAGTGTCATGGGTCAAGTTAGTCTTTCCCTTTGTCTGGGATGATCAGAAAATCACACCCTTGTTAGTTATTTATGTAAAATTACTGGTATTTAATGATTACTAGAGGGATCAGGGGAATCTCTATGCTTTTTTGGGAATTTTGTAATTCTCTCCAATGTGTCTCAATTACATGTATGGATTCTTCAGGGATGTGATCGAAATATTGGTTTTGACCATGCTTGTGTCATCCCTTATATCCTCAGATTATGCATCCTCAACCACCAACTCCCCAAATATGAATGGGGAACTCATATTTTTAGGCCTATTCATCATCAAAAAAAGGATCTACTAAGTGAACTACATTAACAACACCAAAGATGAGATATTCATATGATGAGGGTTCCATTTAGTGGGATTGTTCATGTTCTCCAAATGTTGAAGGAATGAAGTTTTCAAGATGTGTAAATTTTGATGGATATGGATATGGGTCTTCCTATTGTGTATTTTTATGTGTCCAATTATTACATCTAACTATGGGAGGATTATTTAATTATTCCTCTGTAGTTATTGGGATAACTATTAGTTTTGAGAATATCTTCTCTCAGAGTGGCATGAACTTGATCAAATGTCTTTTGAGTCATCCAGTTGTTAAACTTCTTTCCATGACTACTTGGAACTTATTGTAAATCACTCACTTGTTCTAGTAGAGTGACGATTACAAAGGCCACCTATTTTAGATCCTACTATAGTATCACCTATCCAAAATCATCCATACTCTAGAGGATGTATTTTAAGACAATACAGTCTAATATGATGTGACCCGGCATCCTATGAAAAGGGAAATAGTTAGGACGATCAATTGGGTTGACCTCATTAGGTTTTTTGTATTGTAGTAACTTTATTGGGTTATTTTAAATAGATGTAAGAAAATAATCAAGGAAATTCTTATTTTGGAAAGATTGTTATTTATTCATCCATTCCTCAAATCATGGGTGATCCTAATATCTTTTTTCTTCTAGTCGAAGGTGATTTTGTTGTTATTGCTACTCAATGAGACACACTGGGTGATTTAGGGACATCTTTGGAACTTTAATAGGATCCAATACTGGTTTTAGGGTAACATCAGTGTTCTATACCTTACCAAGACTTTTCCCATGTGTTGAGGGCATGGGCTGAGATTTATCTTGGTTCCGCTGAATGGCATCATCCACGTGTTGTATCATCTCTACAGACTCATGGAATCTTCCTAGATACTTCATTAAGATCTGAGGTTTATTTATATCATACCATGTATTTTAGTCAAAGATCTCCATTAATAGCTCTTGTGAGAGAGGGATATTGAGTGAATAGATTAAACCATTTCATCTCTGATGAAGCCAGAAACCCTCTCATTTTCATGTTTTTTGAAATTTTTGAGATTGAAAATTGTCATTTTATTTAATGTAGAGCTAAACTAATAATGGAATTGATGAAAAAATACTTCCCATCCCACAATGGATCCTATTATAAGGATACTATTCCAAAAAAGGTTTTCCCCATTAGATTTTATACAAAACATATCAGTTTGGTCACCTACTGCTGATCTCGAGGGTCCATCATCAGGTTTCATCGGGAAATAAAATGTGTAATATGTTGTTCTAGATCTCCCACGCCATAAAAGGTTGAGAATATGGGATTTCTAAAATTTTTTGGGGAAAAAGTTTCATCCATCATTCTGGATATGGATTCTTTTCAGGCTACATAGGTGCATACCACCCTTCCGTGGCTTTCATTCAAGTAGATAAGGATTCAATGGAATTGGGGTGTTTTGTAGGTACCATTTTCTATACTACATATTATCTGTAAGGAGTGGGATACTCTTGATGAGGTGGGCCTGTTTCTATGTCCTATAGATTCAAAATTCTTGTTAAGACTGAATGATCACCCTGAAGGGGGAGAGGTTATTATAGTAATAGAGGAAACTCATGATCATCCTTGACTTACTCATTTATATAGACTTGTTTCCTAGATCCATAGACTGCCTGATGCTCATATGTTTCTCTTGTAGTTATATTATGTCTCCCCTAATATGTGGGAGGATATATATTCATCTCTATTTGAATATGATACCTGGTGGGAATGTTTCCCCTGAGTAGTTCCTCATTGAGATGTCTAAGATTCTGTATCTCATTCCCATATTGTGGTAGTCGTTCCACTAAGGAGGTAAATTTAGATCCTATGGGTGGTGAGTGGAGTTTATCCACACATTTATCTTTTTCCTTGGAAGTGTTCCACCATAGAGGTGTAAATTCATCATTTAGAGGTTCCAGGTTCTAGCTCCTACTCTGATTCTACAAATGTACAACCTTAGTTGGTCCATCAATATTTCCTACCACTCGAGGCATGGTTTCTACATTGTGTCCCTAAATATTTACATCTTTTCCTACATTATTTTTTTTTTATAATGAATACATTCACTGAAGTGTATTAGTAAGTAGTATTTATCACATTACTCTCTAAGAAATATGGTGATTCTAAACCTCTTCCACCTCCTTTTAGGGTTACAACAGGGATATTTATCTAAACCGTAGGTATATTGGACCATTTTGGCTTACAACCCTATGGTTTTTTATTTCCTTTTTCATACATTCCTCTTATATCGATATGTGAATAGTGACCTTAAGGGAGTTTCTGGTCATGCTTTCCAAATAAACCCCAAATAGAAAAGGTATGTCTTGCGATGGGATGAATATATGGGATGTAAACTATAGATATTTACCTACTAAACTATATAAGACTAGATCCTTCCAGGGTGATGATAATGATAAAATTTTCACTAGCCCAATAGGCTACGGATGATTTAGGGATTCTATAGGCACTTTTCAATCATGTTCTTGAGGATATAATGATTCAATATAAGGATCTGATGGATCCGAATACAGAATTTAAGATATCAATTCCCCCATATATGTGGAATGGGTTTGATCTGGAATCATTTTTGATTTATCAAGGATCCTCTTAGGGTGTGATAAACCTGGTGCTGGCGATTGAGTTGAAATATTCCCCAGCCTTATAGGATGGGGTTGGTTTGAAGATACCACCAATATTTCCTCGATTCTCTCTGGGTTTGATGACCTAAGGGGTGGAGGCAGTAGTAAAAATACACCCATACCTATGGGATGCATTATCTCTTGGATGGATACTATGGTGGTTGTTATTGAAATCGGATTGATTTGGTTCAATTGTTCTTGTGTATGGGACCTGTGAAATGACTACCTATTATGGGAGTCATTTTCCATGATAAGCTATTGTGTAGTTCAAAAATTTGGATTCCATGGCTGAAATGAATTCCCATTTTTTAGGGTTCCATCTTGGGAGTATGTTAACATCCCTTTCCCTTTGTTCATGATGTCTTTTTGACTTTAAGGTGGGGCAATTTCACTATACTTACCAAATAACCCATGCATTACCTAGTCCCCTAAATTTTCTTGTAGTTATAACATTATATAATGTTTCATATGGGTATATTTTATGTTCTGGAGACATAGTGAAATGAAATGGTCTACATTTTTATCATCCTCATATATGTATGACAGATGGGGCTCTGGCAGTCAGTTTATGGAGATTTGTTATGATATGGAGACAAATATTTCTTAGTAACTTTCCATTCTCTTCCATCCGTGGGTTTTATACTAAAAATAATGAGGCCATATATAGTTAAAAATATAATATACTTATGATTTAAATATTACCCTCATATCCTTGATAAGGTAGTTGTTTAGTCTTCAATCACTTATGAGTTTCCCACATGTTCTGGCATAACTAAGGCAAGTACTCCTTCTCTAGATCATCTAGGATCTCATATTCTGAAGTGGATATGGGCCAGAACATGGTTGGGAGTTTTTTTGGCTAACTCTCTTCATATTTATATGTTTTCCTCTTCTTCATCGAGATTATATGCCTCCACCTAGTCAAACTATAGAGGTTTCTTCTTTGGGTCACCTGCTTACCATAGTAAAGTAATGCTGATTTTTGATGGGGAACTATATATAGATAAACCTATTTTTTGAGAACCTATCAATATATAGGTGCTTTATTTTTTATCACCTATCTATATGAAGGTGTATGGTAAAAGAGATTATTTCCTTATTCAAGAGAGATATCACCATGGGGTGGTTGACCACATCAAATGTCAGGGGAAGAGTCCATGTGATCTATATTTGTACTACTATGAGAATGAATATCGAAGTAGTGGTCACCTTATTCTTTGGTTAAAGATTCAAAATACCCTTGAGGTATTTTAGATGTTCATCATATAGCCTCAATGATACTATAATTGAGAATATCATGAATATGAACCTCATTATGTGTCGTGATCAGGATATGTTAACCTACCCTTTGGGTTTGAGAAGTTATATGATCCTAATTCATGAAGGATTCCAAAATATGTTGATAGATATATGGTGTTGTAGAGATATGATCCCACAACTGAAAATATACTGGAGTATACTGGTGAGATTCTATATTATTGGAAGGAATATAAGCAAGCCTATTGGTGCTTGTTGGAATATGCCTAGTTAAAGCGGGAGTATGAACTCAGTACAAATTTGAATTACCTATCGAAACATGCTGAAAGACCTCTATAATAGGATAAGGGATATGAGCCTCCTCTTATATAGCCTCTGAAGGATACAGGTTTAATCCTTCATCTGTAGAATTAGGGATGTGATCCTAGCTTCCGTGAGCTAATGGAATATGTTGAGTGGCATCATTGGTAGGTATATGATCCTCCTTTGATTTTATTTCCATATTATACTAAAAAATCTTGTTTAGAGTGGGGATATAATCTTGGTCTTATGAATTTAGAGTATGTCACTAGTCTTTTTCAATAGGAATGTGTTTTTGTCCCAAAATATGTGCAAAAATGGTTTGGTGATCCACAGTTGGAATGGTTATATGAACCCAGTATTGTGCCTCGTCTTCTACTGGAATATTCCAATAATCCTTTTGGATGGGATAAAGAATGTGTGCTTTATCCAGAGTAACCACATGTTCATATAGTGATATGTTGTTATGGATGTTAGGATAGGAATATGTATTTGTCCCTATATATGTATCAATTCCAAAATATGATAATGAAGCTCTTCTATTATTTATATAATGTAGTGACACTTTATTAAAGTGTGTTCAGGAATGTAGGCCTACACATTTTCAGTCTCCAATACATACTAGCGTATGTATTCATTTTAAGAGAGTATAGAAGATCACTCATTTCCTCACTATGCCATAGAAATGTGTTGATAGTATTCATGTGTGGAGGAAGGGATATGTGCCTCTCCCATTTTTGTTGCAGGAATATGCATAAATACTTGATCCGGGTGAGTAGGGATATGATCTTCCCACTAGATACCACCAGAATTTTCCAAAGGGATTTGTCAGTAGAAGAAGGGGTATAATATCACTCCCATTTATCCACATTTTTTTGTTCCTGGTGAGACCTCCTTAGTACTCGTGAATTAGTGTCCAGGGTGTAAATTTGTTGGGTGGTGCTCTTAGTGGGTGACTAAGAGGAAATTTTGGGATGATACTGGTGATATCGATTGATAGGATCCCTATTAGGAAGCTCTTAAATAAGGATGGGGTCATAGTCGACTCCCTAATTCACCTTGCTAATATATGGAAGGTATTGATTATCACTTTCTGTGGATAATCTTCCTATGTGATTGGCGATGGTAATAGGTTCCACTAGTTTCATTACAGTGTTCCCTAAATTAGAATTAATCATCAAGAGACCACTACATTCATACTCAAGAATTAGGATCATACCATTTTGGTGGTATTCCAAACCATCACATTCTCCACTAGAAGATGAAGGCATCAGGTGGGTGAGGTTATTTTGAAACCTATAAAGGTTACTGTTGTATCTGGGGTTCCATAACTATAAGGCCCCAGCCTTAAACCATACTTAATCTTGAGTTATTACAAGATTACACGTTGAGGATCTTTTCGGGTTTAGAGTTTTAGAGAATTAGATCATAAGACTTGCATTACATTCCACACATAAACAAAGTGGTTACATAAAGATAGTATTCTTCATTCCCATCAATGGAAAAACATTTAAAATAAAACATGGATTATTTCTTGACACATCCTTGACTCTATCATCTTATCATGTACCTTTCCCTTGACCTGTGAAAAACATTTCAAAAACTTGGGATGAGCATAAAAACTCAGTATGGGTTAAAAAAAAACATGGAAAGGAAACATGAATTCATATATACATAAGAATGAAATCATACTTTACCCATAAAACATAGGCACTTTAACATACCTCATAAAAACATGAATAAATCATATAAATCATAATACGTAAAGGTAACTTGAGGCATTCATAACATTCTTACGTAGGGAGTAACCCTCTTGGTTACGTTTGGAATAACCATCACAGTATATTCCCTAAAAATCTCTTCGGAGAAACCTTAACGTTTCACTCCTTCGCGTTACCCAATGCATTGGAGAGCTATAACGGGCTCACCCGCCCTTAGTTTATCACGGAACCACCCGTCTTCATAATAATGCCCAAGAACCATAACATAATCATATCACATAAAACATGCATAAAGGAAACATAACATTTCCACATTTCAATCACGAGATATCAATACAACACATTGATATAATAAAAACATTATGAAAACCATTTTCAATACCAAAGTAAAACATGGTATTTATTTTTCTTTAAAAAAAAAGAAGGTATGGCTTGTAGAGGAAGCCAAAACTCAAATAACGGTTACGATGGCGGAGAATTCGTTGTCGCCGCATACGTACGACAAAGAAATTCCCTTTTGTCGTTTAGTAAACGCTTCGTATAAAAAAGATTCCTTTTGAGTAAAAAGTCAAAGGGGTTTATACACCGTATAAAAGAAAGTTGTGTATAAAATAAAATATGCCTCAACGAAAGGAGATTGAGACGAAGTCCCATACAAAGATAATTTTTAAAATAAAATAGATACATTATGTGTATTTACTATAAGTACACATAAATAAAGTACAAATACAAGATACGACATAATAACATAATGACATAATTTGAAAGTAGGAGATTAACCCAACGAATGGAAATTGGGTTAAGAAGTTCCCATACCTCGTATCTGACTTGACCCGACCGTTCTTTAAACTCCTGAATAATAAACTTTAGTTAATCTCTACTTGATTATGAATCTTTTCCAAGTTCATTATTCCTTTTATACCATGTTATAAACATCATGTAATCATTTAAGTTAATAATGTTCATTTTGTCGGTATTTGGTTCTTAAGTCAAAAATAGACTTCTTACACTTACATGTTGTTAATTTGGTCAATGTTTCATTATATCCAGAATGGTATTAATGATGTAGATATCATATATGTCATATATATCCAGTACATACATGTATTTAAAATATTACATAATCATTTAGAGGTACGAAATGAAATGCACCGTTCATGGAGACGGTAAGCCGTACGTACGCATGAACGCTACTTTCATTTCTTTGTCATATTAATGGAATTAAAACTAAATGAGACTTATGTATATTTTAATTCCAGAATTATATTCATCATTTAGATATATCATTAATTATATATATCCATTATATACATGTACTTTTAATAATAAATTACATTTGGGGAAAAGAAATGAAATGCACCGTTCATGGAGACGGTAGTCCGTACGTACGCATGAACGCTACTTTCATTTCTATCTCATACTTTAATGGAAATAAATGATACTTATATATAGGTATATTATAATTCCAGTATAATAACATATATAATATCATTAACGTTATCCTTTACACATCCCACATATGGTATTAACGAATCAAATCACTTTTAGGGGGCGGTAGTCCGCACTTCCTAAAATGAAGATATCGTGTTTTACCCATAATGGAAACCATAAAGGTATGCAAAAAAATGAAAAAACAGAAGCTTAAGGAAAACATAAACATATTATATATCATATATAAAAATAGTGACAACATAATGGCCACCTTTGAAGGTGTTAAATGAGTGTTGAACAATCATCGTTTCGGGAGGCAGAATTTCGCCATCCACGGAAACCGTATGTTCTTTAACCATTTGATGTAGTTGTGTGAGAGTGTAGCTCAAATAAATCTTATAACAACATCCTAGTATATTGAAGATACTGGTGTTGTTATAAAAGAAGGAAATAAAAAGCGTTTAGGGGGTTGGAGAAGCAAAATAAAACAAATGAGCATGAGAGGATGAATTACCTTAAAAAGAGTAACTCCTTTTGATTTGAGCCTAAAGGCTTCCTTTGAAAGGATTCTGCCCAAAGGGAATCCTCTATGATGAGGAGAGGGATGTGGAGAGAGCAAATGGGCAGGGGTTGGCCGAGCCAAAGGCTTTAAGAGTGTGTGAAATGAGGTAGAGGTGGGGGCCTTTTATAAGAGGAGAGGAGGGGCACTTTTGGAAAGTAAAGAAATATTAATTTATTTGAAAATGTGTTTCGGTTCTAAAAGGTCCCACATTGATATAATTCGTGGATAAGGTGATAAGGCTTCGAAATCCACTCATCCAATTGGTTTTGGCCATGTGTAGGTTTTATATTTTTCATTATCTTTCCATTTTATTTAAATCGCCAAATAATGATGTCATCGCTGCATCATTATTATGTAATAAATACATTAATTTATTTAATGTCTAAAAATTATAAAAAAAATACTATGATATAGGAAATCTTTTTAGCTTTCCAATGACTATTTATAATCGAAATTTGGACTTGTATAACCCTACTTAAAAATTGTTTTCGCAAAACATATTATGTTTGTGTCATTTTCACTTTAACATTAAATAAAAAGTAATTTATGTCATTTCCCAACAAAAGTGGATCCATGGGGTCCCCAAGTTAGGCCATGGCTTTTCTTGGTCGGCCATGACACAACCAATGAGGTTGGGACATGTGTCTAGGTCATTTTATATTATTAAAGTATTATTTATACCTTAAACTACACTAATTACCACTAATCGCGATTAAAAACTTAATAAGTTACTATTCACCAAAAAATTATTTTAATCTCATTGAACCACATTTTACTTCTTAATGACAACCATGTATGTCGGATTTTCAAAATTCAATACACATTAGTGGTAAACTTTCATTTAACTGGAAAATCAGTTTGCTTGATTACCACTTAGTGGTTTCACTATTCATCAAAAATTGAAGTTTTTCAGAAAATTACCAAAAATTCACCCTAAGCTATATTTGACATTCCGAATTCAAAAATGAAGTCTATTTTACAAAATTCAAATCATATAAGTCACATTAATTAATTTAATAATTAATTCCCGCTGCCAGAGCAAATAGCGTGTTTTTACAAAACAATAAGTATCAAAAGATTGACACCAGTTTAAGTCTAATTTCAAATCGAAATTGATTCCAATGACCACCATTGGATAAAATGGTAAAAATATATTCTAATTTCACTTTAAAACCAATTCAAAACATAATCTAATTGTATAAATAAATCAGATTAAAAAGCAGTTTTGATGTAAAATACAACATTTTACACTATTCATAAAAAAATGAACTTCATCAGAAAGGTACCAAAAATTACACAATGTAAATCTTGATGTCCCGATTCTAAAGAAGAGTTATATTTGGTCCAATAGAATGTATAAGAGTGATCAAAACTATATTTAATGACGGTTCACCATTAAAAGGTGATAAGTGAACCTTTAGTGAAAATTAGAGTATAAAAGCCTAAAATTGAACTCTTTCCGTATTTTAAGCCTTTATCTTTTATTGGGTAAATGTAAAAACATCTAAAAACATATCTATTCATATTTTAGTTATTTCTATTCATTCCCGCCAGTACAACGGCTACTTGTTAACTAACATAATATTATTATATTACTAGTGTGCTACGTAAGTTTCAAAGAAACTCATCGTTGCGTATCGGGTACGCTATCGAACATAGCAACCCCTTTTTAATTAAAATTCATATTTAATTCTCTAATATTAATAAATATGAAAATTATTTATTCTTTAATTACCTGGGATGTTACATCCTTCCCCCCTTTTGGGAATTGCGTCCTCGCAATTTTATTCACTTATCAAAATAAGTGGGGGTATTTATCCCTCATAGCATTTTCAGATTCCCATGTTGCCTCTTCAATCACTTGGTTTTTCCAAAAAAACCTTTACCTGGTGAATCACCTTATTCCGTAACACTTTCTCCCTGTGGTCAAGAATCTGGACCGGTTGTTCCTCATAAGATAGGTTCTCTTCCAGCTGAACTACCTATGGACTCAAAACATGAGATGGATCTGGCATATACTTTCTCAACATCGAAACGTGAAAAACATTGTGTACCTGAGATAAACTCGGAGGTAAAGCCACTCGGTATGCAACTGATCCAACTCTTTCCAGAATTTCGTATGGTCCAATGAACCTTGGACTCAACTTTCCTTTCTTACCAAATCTCATCACACTTTTCCAAGGAAAACCTTGAGAAAAACATGATCACCTACCTCGAAAGATAGATCCTTCCTCCGGTTATCCACATAACTCTTCTGCCTGCTCTGAGCTGTTCTCATGTGTTTCTGAATCAACTGAACTTTTTCTGCCATCTCTTCTACCAATTCTGGTCCCATCAACTTCCTTTCACCCACTTCATCCCAGAAAGCTGGAGTTCGACACCGCTTCCCATATAATGCCTGAAATGGTGCCATCTGTATACTAGAATGAAAACTGTTATTATATGAAAACTCAACCAAAGAAAGATGTTGGTCCCAACTTCCCTGATAATCCATAGAACAAGCTCGTAGCATATCCTCCAATGTCTGAATTGTTCGTTCTGACTGCCCATCTGATTGAGGATGAAAAACTGTACTAAAATTTAATTCAGTACCCAACGACTTCTGAAGGCCTTTCCAAAAGTTAGAAGTAAACCTGGGATCACGATCCGATACAATGGAGAGAGGAACTCCATGTAACCTGACTATCTCTTTAAGATACAAACGGGAAAGTTGATCTAGATAGAATGTATCTCGTATAGAAAGGAAATGAGCAGATTTAGTCAAGCGATCAACAATAACCCAGATTGCATTATTACCTCGAGATGTCTTCGGTAATCTAACAACAAAGTCCATGGATATATTCTCTCATTTCCACTCTGGCACTGGTAAAGGCTGAAGCATCCCTTTCAGTAACTGCCGCTCTGCTTTAACCTGCTGACAAGTCAAACACTTCACAGTAAAATCAGTAATATCTCTTTTCATTCCATCCCACCAGTAATACTCCCACAGATCTCTATACATCTTAGTACTGCCCGGATGAACTGAAAACGGAGAACTATGAGCTTCACATAACAACTCTCTCTTCAACTGTGAATCACAAGGCACACATAACCTCTTCACAAACCTCAAAACACAAACACAAACTTATCCAAGAACTCATGGAAAATTTTATTCATAAGGTCCATGAATACAGCAGGTGCATTGGTTAACCCAAAAGGCATAACTACAAATTCATAATGGCCATATCTAGTACGGAACGCAGTCTTCGGAACGTCTGCTTCTTTTACATTCAACTGATGGTACCCCGACCTCAAGTCAATCTTCGAAAAATACTGAGCTCCCTGGAGCTGACACCACTTCATTCGATGGCCCAACATCTGCTGAAGTAGTTGCAAAGGATTTCACCACCCCTTTCTGCTTGTAGTCTAACTGCTTCCCATCACTCAAGCTCCTTGTCGGACACTCGTTTGCATAGTGACCTATCTCATTGCACTTATAACATTTCACTAACTGTAAATCAAATTTATTCTTACCTTCACCTTGATCCTTTTCAGTGCAATCACGAGCCTTATGTCCCATCTTACCACATCGGTAGCACTTTCCAGAATTCAGAAGACATTCCCCAGCATGCCTTTTGCCACATTTATCACAAACTGGAAACTTAGTTCTCTTACCATCAGACTTTTTTTGAAGAATTCTTACCTTTCTCCTGCCACCTCGGTCTCTTCTTCTGCTGGTTGTTATAGAAAACTTGGTCATCGGCAAACTCCATTTCCACCTTCTCAGCACATAGAACAAGCTTTTCATAACTTTTAAACTCACGAGAAGCTAATGCCCTTCGATACTTTGGCTTTAATCCTGAGTAAAAACGATTGATTTTACTATCAAGGTCTCGGATAAAATTTGGAGCATACCTTGCCAATCGAGTGAACCTTTCTTCATAGGAAGCCACTGAGTCTTCCTCTTGCCTCAATTCCAAGAATTGATTTTCCATCCTAAGTCGAACAGCCTTAGGAAACTACTTCTCAAGAAACATACCTTTGAATTCATCCCAGTCAAGAGCATCAATCTCATCGGCATCCCTGATATTTTTAACCATAGACCACCACTGATCTGCTTCACCTTCCAGACGATAAATAGCAAGACTAACCTTTTGATTGTCTGAACACCCCATGACATCGAAAATCTTCTCCAGTGCTTTAATCCACCCTTCAGCTTGCACAGGGTCAGATGATCCTCTGAATGATGGGGGATGTTTCCTCATGAAATGTTCCACCACTGACATGTTCCTCTGCGGTTGATCTGGCTGATCTCGTGCATGGATACCACCACCATTTATCGCCTGAGTCAACTGCGCCATTACTGCAACAAACTGTTCAGTTCCAATTCCGACCATTTCTGGATGCTGATTTGGAAGGTTGTCTTCCTCCTGATGTCATCCCAACATAGCTTCTTTGTTTCCTCTGCGGAAAACCATTCTGAACACCGAAATATCTTAGGCGAAGCAACATGGTAATCCGTAAATGCTATATCATTTCAAAAAAGAAAAAAAAAATATTTTTGGATAATCATTTAATAGAATTATAACTCCTAAAGTTATCTAAACCGACCTCTGATACCAACTATAAGGCCCCAGCCTTAAACCATACTTAATCTTGAGTTATTACAAGATTACACGTTGAGGATCTTTTCGGGTTTAGAGTTTTAGAGAATTAGATCATAAGACTTGCATTACATTCCACACATAAACAAAGTGGTTACATAAAGATAGTATTCTTCATTCCCATCAATGGAAAAACATTTAAAATAAAACATGGATTATTTCTTGACACATCCTTGACTCTATCATCTTATCATGTACCTTTCCCTTGACCTGTGAAAAACATTTCAAAAACTTGGGATGAGCATAAAAACTCAGTATGGGTTAAAAAAAACATGGAAAGGAAACATGAATTCATATATACATAAGAATGAAATCATACTTTACCCATAAAACATAGGCACTTTAACATACCTCATAAAAACATGAATAAATCATATAAATCATAATACGTAAAGGTAACTTGAGGCATTCATAACATTCTTACGTAGGGAGTAACCCTCTTGGTTACGTTTGGAATAACCATCACAGTATATTCCCTAAAAATCTCTTCGGAGAAACCTTAACGTTTCACTCCTTCGTGTTACCCAATGCATTGGAGAGCTATAACGGGCTCACCCGCCCTTAGTTTATCACGGAACCACCCGTCTTCATAATAATGCCCAAGAACCATAACATAATCATATCACATAAAACATGCATAAAGGAAACATAACATTTCCACATTTCAATCACGAGATATCAATACAACACATTGATATAATAAAAACATTATGAAAACCATTTTCAATACCAAAGTAAAACATGGTATTTATTTTTCTTTAAAAAAAAAGAAGGTATGGCTTGTAGAGGAAGCCAAAACTCAAATAACGGTTACGATGGCGGAGAATTCGTTGTCGCCGCATACGTACGACAAAGAAATTCCCTTTTGTCGTTTAGTAAACGCTTCGTATAAAAAAGATTCCTTTTGAGTAAAAAGTCAAAGGGGTTTATACACCGTATAAAAGAAAGTTGTGTATAAAATAAAATATGCCTCAACGAAAGGAGATTGAGACGAAGTCCCATACAAAGATAATTTTTAAAATAAAATAGATACATTATGTGTATTTACTATAAGTACACATAAATAAAGTACAAATACAAGATACGACATAATAACATAATGACATAATTTGAAAGTAGGAGATTAACCCAACGAATGGAAATTGGGTTAAGAAGTTCCCATACCTCGTATCTGACTTGACCCGACCGTTCTTTAAACTCCTGAATAATAAACTTTAGTTAATCTCTACTTGATTATGAATCTTTTCCAAGTTCATTATTCCTTTTATACCATGTTATGAACATCATGTAATCATTTAAGTTAATAATGTTCATTTTGTCGGTATTTGGTTCTTAAGTCAAAAATAGACTTCTTACACTTACATGTTGTTAATTTGGTCAATGTTTCATTATATCCAGAATGGTATTAATGATGTAGATATCATATATGTCATATATATCCAGTACATACATGTATTTAAAATATTACATAATCATTTAGAGGTAAGAAATGAAATGCACCGTTCATGGAGACGGTAAGCCGTACGTACGCATGAACGCTACTTTCATTTCTTTGTCATATTAATGGAATTAAAACTAAATGAGACTTATGTATATTTTAATTCCAGAATTATATTCATCATTTAGATATATCATTAATTATATATATCCATTATATACATGTACTTTTAATAATAAATTACATTTGGGGAAAAGAAATGAAATGCACCGTTCATGGAGACGGTAGTCCGTACGTACGCATGAACGCTACTTTCATTTCTATCTCATACTTTAATGGAAATAAATGATACTTATATATAGGTATATTATAATTCCAGTATAATAACATATATAATATCATTAACGTTATCCTTTACACATCCCACATATGGTATTAACGAATCAAATCACTTTTAGGGGGCGGTAGTCCGCACTTCCTAAAATGAAGATATCGTGTTTTACCCATAATGGAAACCATAAAGGTATGCAAAAAATGAAAAAACAGAAGCTTAATGAAAACATAAACATATTATATATCATATATAAAAATAGTGACAACATAATGGCCACCTTTGAAGGTGTTAAATGAGTGTTGAACAATCATCGTTTCGGGAGGCAGAATTTCGCCATCCACGGAAACCGTATGTTCTTTAACCATTTGATGTAGTTGTGTGAGAGTGTAGCTCAAATAAATCTTATAACAACATCCTAGTATATTGAATATACTGGTGTTGTTATAAAAGAAGGAAATAAAAAGCGTTTAGGGGGTTGGAGAAGCAAAATAAAACAAATGAGCATGAGAGGATGAATTACCTTAAAAAGAGTAACTCCTTTTGATTTGAGCCTAAAGGCTTCCTTTGAAAGGATTCTGCCCAAAGGGAATCCTCTATGATGAGGAGAGGGATGTGGAGAGAGCAAATGGGCAGGGGTTGGCCGAGCCAAAGGCTTTAAGAGTGTGTGAAATGAGGTAGAGGTGGGGGCCTTTTATAAGAGGAGAGGAGGGGCACTTTTGGAAAGTAAAGAAATATTAATTTATTTGAAAATGTGTTTCGGTTCTAAAAGGTCCCACATTGATATAATTCGTGGATAAGGTGATAAGGCTTCGAAATCCACTCATCCAATTGGTTTTGGCCATGTGTAGGTTTTATATTTTTCATTATCTTTCCATTTTATTTAAATCGCCAAATAATGATGTCATCGCTGCATCATTATTATGTAATAAATACATTAATTTATTTAATGTCTAAAAATTATAAACAAAATACTATGATATAGGAAATCTTTTTAGCTTTCCAATGACTATTTATAATCGAAATTTGGACTTGTATAACCCTACTTAAAAATTGTTTTCGCAAAACATATTATGTTTGTGTCATTTTCACTTTAACATTAAATAAAAAGTAATTTATGTCATTTCCCAACAAAAGTGGATCCATGGGGTCCCCAAGTTAGGCCATGGCTTGTCTTGGTCGGCCATGACACAACCAATGAGGTTGGGACATGTGTCTAGGTCATTTTATATTATTAAAGTATTATTTATACCTTAAACTACACTAATTACCACTAATCGCGATTAAAAACTTAATAAGTTACTATTCACCAAAAAATTATTTTAATCTCATTGAACCACATTTTACTTCTTAATGACAACCATGTATGTCGGATTTTCAAAATTCAATACACATTAGTGGTAAACTTTCATTTAACTGGAAAATCAGTTTGCTTGATTACCACTTAGTGGTTTCACTATTCATCAAAAATTGAAGTTTTTCAGAAAATTACCAAAAATTCACCCTAAGCTATATTTGACATTCCGAATTCAAAAATGAAGTCTATTTTACAAAATTCAAATCATATAAGTCACATTAATTAATTTAATAATTAATTCCCGCTGCCAGAGCAAATAGCGTGTTTTTACAAAACAATAAGTATCAAAAGATTGACACCAGTTTAAGTCTAATTTCAAATCGAAATTGATTCCAATGACCACCATTGGATAAAATGGTAAAAATATATTCTAATTTCACTTTAAAACCAATTCAAAACATAATCTAATTGTATAAATAAATCAGATTAAAAAGCATTTTTGATGTAAAATACAACATTTTACACTATTCATAAAAAAAATGAACTTCATCAGAAAGGTACCAAAAATTACAATGTAAATCTTGATGTCCCGATTCTAAAGAAGAGTTATATTTGGTCCAATAGAATGTATAAGAGTGATCAAAACTATATTTAATGACGGTTCACCATTAAAAGGTGATAAGTGAACCTTTAGTGAAAATTAGAGTATAAAAGCCTAAAATTGAACTCTTTCCGTATTTTAAGCCTTTATCTTTTATTGGGTAAATGTAAAAACATCTAAAAACATATCTATTCATATTTTAGTTATTTCTATTCATTCCCGCCAGTACAACGGCTACTTGTTAACTAACATAATATTATTATATTACTAGTGTGCTACGTAAGTTTCAAAGAAACTCATCGTTGCGTATCGGGTACGCTATCGAACATAGCAACCCCTTTTTAATTAAAATTCATATTTAATTCTCTAATATTAATAAATATGAAAATTATTTATTCTTTAATTACCTGGGATGTTACATCCTTCCCCCCTTTTGGGAATTGCGTCCTCGCAATTTTATTCACTTATCAAAATAAGTGGGGGTATTTATCCCTCATAGCATTTTCAGATTCCCATGTTGCCTCTTCAATCACTTGGTTTTTCCAAAAAAACCTTTACCTGGTGAATCACCTTATTTCGTAACACTTGCTCCCTGTGGTCAAGAATCTGGACCGGTTGTTCCTCATAAGATAGGTTCTCTTCCAGCTGAACTACCTCTGGACTCAAAACATGAGATGGATCTGGCATATACTTTCTCAACATCGAAACGTGAAAAACATTGTGTACCTGAGATAAACTCGGAGGTAAAGCCACTCGGTATGCAACTGATCCAACTCTTTCCAGAATTTCGTATGGTCCAATGAACCTTGGACTCAACTTTCCTTTCTTACCAAATCTCATCACACTTTTCCAAGGAGAAACCTTGAGAAAAACATGATCACCTACCTCGAAAGATAGATCCTTCCTCCGGTTATCCACATAACTCTTCTGCCTGCTCTGAGCTGTTCTCATGTGTTTCTGAATCAACTGAACTTTTTCTGCCATCTCTTCTACCAATTCTGGTCCCATCAACTTCCTTTCACCCACTTCATCCCAGAAAGCTGGAGTTCGACACCGCTTCCCATATAATGCCTGAAATGGTGCCATCTGTATACTAGAATGAAAACTGTTATTATATGAAAACTCAACCAAAGAAAGATGTTGGTCCCAACTTCCCTGATAATCCATAGAACAAGCTCGTAGCATATCCTCCAATGTCTGAATTGTTCGTTCTGACTGCCCATCTGATTGAGGATGAAAAACTGTACTAAAATTTAATTCAGTACCCAACGACTTCTGAAGGCCTTTCCAAAAGTTAGAAGTAAACCTGGGATCACGATCCGATACAATGGAGAGAGGAACTCCATGTAACCTGACTATCTCTTTAAGATACAAACGGGAAAGTTGATCTAGATAGAATGTATCTCGTATAGAAAGGAAATGAGCAGATTTAGTCAAGCGATCAACAATAACCCAGATTGCATTATTACCTCGAGATGTCTTCGGTAATCTAACAACAAAGTCCATGGATATATTCTCTCATTTCCACTCTGGCACTGGTAAAGGCTGAAGCATCCCTTTCAGTAACTGCCGCTCTGCTTTAACCTGCTGACAAGTCAAACACTTCACAGTAAAATCAGTAATATCTCTTTTCATTCCATCCCACCAGTAATACTCCCGCAGATCTCTATACATCTTAGTACTGCCCGGATGAACTGAAAACGGAGAACTATGAGCTTCACATAACAACTCTCTCTTCAACTGTGAATCACAAGGCACACATAACCTCTTCACAAACCTCAAAACACAAACACAAACTTATCCAAGAACTCATGGAAAATTTTATTCATAAGGTCCATGAATACAGCAGGTGCATTGGTTAACCCAAAAGGCATAACTACAAATTCATAATGGCCATATCTAGTACGGAACGCAGTCTTCGGAACGTCTGCTTCTTTTACATTCAACTGATGGTACCCCGACCTCAAGTCAATCTTCGAAAAATACTGAGCTCCCTGGAGCTGACACCACTTCATTCGATGGCCCAACATCTGCTGAAGTAGTTGCAAAGGATTTCACCACCCCTTTCTGCTTGTAGTCTAACTGCTTCCCATCACTCAAGCTCCTTGTCGGACACTCGTTTGCATAGTGACCTATCTCATTGCACTTATAACATTTCACTAACTGTAAATCAAATTTATTCTTACCTTCACCTTGATCCTTTTCAGTGCAATCACGAGCCTTATGTCCCATCTTACCACATCGGTAGCACTTTCCAGAATTCAGAAGACATTCCCCAGCATGCCTTTTGCCACATTTATCACAAACTGGAAACTTAGTTCTCTTACCATCAGACTTTTTTTGAAGAATTCTTACCTTTCTCCTGCCACCTCGGTCTCTTCTTCTGCTGGTTGTTATAGAAAACTTGGTCATCGGCAAACTCCATTTCCACCTTCTCAGCACATAGAACAAGCTTTTCATAACTTTTAAACTCACGAGAAGCTAATGCCCTTCGATACTTTGGCTTTAATCCTGAGTAAAAACGATTGATTTTACTATCAAGGTCTCGGATAAAATTTGGAGCATACCTTGCCAATCGAGTGAACCTTTCTTCATAGGAAGCCACTGAGTCTTCCTCTTGCCTCAATTCCAAGAATTGATTTTCCATCCTAAGTCGAACAGCCTTAGGAAACTACTTCTCAAGAAACATACCTTTGAATTCATCCCAGTCAAGAGCATCAATCTCATCGGCATCCCTGATATTTTTAACCATAGACCACCACTGATCTGCTTCACCTTCCAGACGATAAATAGCAAGACTAACCTTTTGATTGTCTGAACACCCCATGACATCGAAAATCTTCTCCAGTGCTTTAATCCACCCTTCAGCTTGCACAGGGTCAAATGATCCTCTGAATGATGGGGGATGTTTCCTCATGAAATGTTCCACCACTGACATGTTCCTCTGCGGTTGATCTGGCTGATCTCGTGCATGGATACCACCACCATTTATCGCCTGAGTCAACTGCGCCATTACTGCAACAAACTGTTCAGTTCCAATTCCGACCATTTCTGGATGCTGATTTGGAAGGTTGTCTTCCTCCTGATGTCGTCCCAACATAGCTGCTTTGTTTCCTCTGCGGAAAACCATTCTGAACACCGAAATATCTTAGGCGAAGCAACATGGTAATCCGTAAATGCTATATCATTTCAAAAAAGAAAAAAAAAATATTTTTGGATAATCATTTAATAGAATTCTAACTCCTAAAGTTATCTAAACCGACCTCTGATACCAACTATAAGGCCCCAGCCTTAAACCATACTTAATCTTGAGTTATTACAAGATTACACGTTGAGGATCTTTTCGGGTTTAGAGTTTTAGAGAATTAGATCATAAGACTTGCATTACATTCCACACATAAACAAAGTGGTTACATAAAGATAGTATTCTTCATTCCCATCAATGGAAAAACATTTAAAATAAAACATGGATTATTTCTTGACACATCCTTGACTCTATCATCTTATCATGTACCTTTCCCTTGACCTGTGAAAAACATTTCAAAAACTTGGGATGAGCATAAAAACTCAGTATGGGTTAAAAAAAACATGGAAAGGAAACATGAATTCATATATACATAAGAATGAAATCATACTTTACCCATAAAACATAGGCACTTTAACATACCTCATAAAAACATGAATAAATCATATAAATCATAATACGTAAAGGTAACTTGAGGCATTCATAACATTCTTACGTAGGGAGTAACCCTCTTGGTTACGTTTGGAATAACCATCACAGTATATTCCCTAAAAATCTCTTCGGAGAAACCTTAACGTTTCACTCCTTCGCGTTACCCAATGCATTGGAGAGCTATAACGGGCTCACCCGCCCTTAGTTTATCACGGAACCACCCGTCTTCATAATAATGCCCAAGAACCATAACATAATCATATCACATAAAACATGCATAAAGGAAACATAACATTTCCACATTTCAATCACGAGATATCAATACAACACATTGATATAATAAAAACATTATGAAAACCATTTTCAATACCAAAGTAAAACATGGTATTTATTTTTCTTTAAAAAAAAAGAAGGTATGGCTTGTAGAGGAAGCCAAAACTCAAATAACGGTTACGATGGCGGAGAATTCGTTGTCGCCGCATACGTACGACAAAGAAATTCCCTTTTGTCGTTTAGTAAACGCTTCGTATAAAAAAGATTCCTTTTGAGTAAAAAGTCAAAGGGGTTTATACACCGTATAAAAGAAAGTTGTGTATAAAATAAAATATGCCTCAACGAAAGGAGATTGAGACGAAGTCCCATACAAAGATAATTTTTAAAATAAAATAGATACATTATGTGTATTTACTATAAGTACACATAAATAAAGTACAAATACAAGATACGACATAATAACATAATGACATAATTTGAAAGTAGGAGATTAACCCAACGAATGGAAATTGGGTTAAGAAGTTCCCATACCTCGTATCTGACTTGACCCGACCGTTCTTTAAACTCCTGAATAATAAACTTTAGTTAATCTCTACTTGATTATGAATCTTTTCCAAGTTCATTATTCCTTTTATACCATGTTATGAACATCATGTAATCATTTAAGTTAATAATGTTCATTTTGTCGGTATTTGGTTCTTAAGTCAAAAATAGACTTCTTACACTTACATGTTGTTAATTTGGTCAATGTTTCATTATATCCAGAATGGTATTAATGATGTAGATATCATATATGTCATATATATCCAGTACATACATGTATTTAAAATATTACATAATCATTTAGAGGTAAGAAATGAAATGCACCGTTCATGGAGACGGTAAGCCGTACGTACGCATGAACGCTACTTTCATTTCTTTGTCATATTAATGGAATTAAAACTAAATGAGACTTATGTATATTTTAATTCCAGAATTATATTCATCATTTAGATATATCATTAATTATATATATCCATTATATACATGTACTTTTAATAATAAATTACATTTGGGGAAAAGAAATGAAATGCACCGTTCATGGAGACGGTAGTCCGTACGTACGCATGAACGCTACTTTCATTTCTATCTCATACTTTAATGGAAATAAATGATACTTATATATAGGTATATTATAATTCCAGTATAATAACATATATAATATCATTAACGTTATCCTTTACACATCCCACATATGGTATTAACGAATCAAATCACTTTTAGGGGGCGGTAGTCCGCACTTCCTAAAATGAAGATATCGTGTTTTACCCATAATGGAAACCATAAAGGTATGCAAAAAATGAAAAAACAGAAGCTTAAGGAAAACATAAACATATTATATATCATATATAAAAATAGTGACAACATAATGGCCACCTTTGAAGGTGTTAAATGAGTGTTGAACAATCATCGTTTCGGGAGGCAGAATTTCGCCATCCACGGAAACCGTATGTTCTTTAACCATTTGATGTAGTTGTGTGAGAGTGTAGCTCAAATAAATCTTATAAAAACATCCTAGTATATTGAAGATACTGGTGTTGTTATAAAAGAAGGAAATAAAAAGCGTTTAGGGGGTTGGAGAAGCAAAATAAAATAAATGAGCATGAGAGGATGAATTACCTTAAAAAGAGTAACTCCTTTTGATTTGAGCCTAAAGGCTTCCTTTGAAAGGATTCTGCCCAAAGGGAATCCTCTATGATGAGGAGAGGGATGTGGAGAGAGCAAATGGGCAGGGGTTGGCCGAGCCAAAGGCTTTAAGAGTGTGTGAAATGAGGTAGAGGTGGGGGCCTTTTATAAGAGGAGAGGAGGGGCACTTTTGGAAAGTAAAGAAATATTAATTTATTTGAAAATGTGTTTCGGTTCTAAAAGGTCCCACATTGATATAATTCGTGGATAAGGTGATAAGGCTTCGAAATCCACTCATCCAATTGGTTTTGGCCATGTGTAGGTTTTATATTTTTCATTATCTTTCCATTTTATTTAAATCGCCAAATAATGATGTCATCGCTGCATCATTATTATGTAATAAATACATTAATTTATTTAATGTCTAAAAATTATAAAAAAAATACTATGATATAGGAAATCTTTTTAGCTTTCCAATGACTATTTATAATCGAAATTTGGACTTGTATAACCCTACTTAAAAATTGTTTTCGCAAAACATATTATGTTTGTGTCATTTTCACTTTAACATTAAATAAAAAGTAATTTATGTCATTTCCCAACAAAAGTGGATCCATGGGGTCCCCAAGTTAGGCCATGGCTTGTCTTGGTCGGCCATGACACAACCAATGAGGTTGGGACATGTGTCTAGGTCATTTTATATTATTAAAGTATTATTTATACCTTAAACTACACTAATTACCACTAATCGCGATTAAAAACTTAATAAGTTACTATTCACCAAAAAATTATTTTAATCTCATTGAACCACATTTTACTTCTTAATGACAACCATGTATGTCGGATTTTCAAAATTCAATACACATTAGTGGTAAACTTTCATTTAACTGGAAAATCAGTTTGCTTGATTACCACTTAGTGGTTTCACTATTCATCAAAAATTGAAGTTTTTCAGAAAATTACCAAAAATTCACCCTAAGCTATATTTGACATTCCGAATTCAAAAATGAAGTCTATTTTACAAAATTCAAATCATATAAGTCACATTAATTAATTTAATAATTAATTCCCGCTGCCAGAGCAAATAGCGTGTTTTTACAAAACAATAAGTATCAAAAGATTGACACCAGTTTAAGTCTAATTTCAAATCGAAATTGATTCCAATGACCACCATTGGATAAAATGGTAAAAATATATTCTAATTTCACTTTAAAACCAATTCAAAACATAATCTAATTGTATAAATAAATCAGATTAAAAAGCAGTTTTGATGTAAAATACAACATTTTACACTATTCATAAAAAAAATGAACTTCATCAGAAAGGTACCAAAAATTACACAATGTAAATCTTGATGTCCCGATTCTAAAGAAGAGTTATATTTGGTCCAATAGAATGTATAAGAGTGATCAAAACTATATTTAATGACGGTTCACCATTAAAAGGTGATAAGTGAACCTTTAGTGAAAATTAGAGTATAAAAGCCTAAAATTGAACTCTTTCCGTATTTTAAGCCTTTATCTTTTATTGGGTAAATGTAAAAACATCTAAAAACATATCTATTCATATTTTAGTTATTTCTATTCATTCCCTCCAGTACAACGGCTACTTGTTAACTAACATAATATTATTATATTACTAGTGTGCTACGTAAGTTTCAAAGAAACTCATCGTTGCGTATCGGGTACGCTATCGAACATAGCAACCCCTTTTTAATTAAAATTCATATTTAATTCTCTAATATTAATAAATATGAAAATTATTTATTCTTTAATTACCTGGGATGTTACAATAACATTCTCATGATAAAGGAATGATCTCAAGTCAAGATATCTATGAGAGTTTTTTATATATTCACATATAAAAAAAGTAACAATATCACTAATCAATATATCATCACAAGTGTGAAACATGCTCAATAATCTATGAATGGGTTACATAATTGTTCTTTATTATTATCTGTTTATCCATTTTTCTCACATGTAATTTCTATAGAGAGAATGGAATATTCAATGGGAACCCCATTTATGTTTTATTATTAAATGATTTTATGTTGGTTTTATCATTTTCTTTTGTGCACACCAAAATTTCTCGACGTGTGATCAACCGATCATTTTTATTATTTGATAGATTCACATCAGGTTTACCATTTTTGTTTCCTTCTAAAGATGATGATGATTACTCAAGTTTAGGAGACATGGTGGTCAATGCCTAATGATTCATTTATTCTATCATTACATGATTTCACATCAAGTTTTCCATTTTTGTTTCCTTTAGAGAGATATGATCTATGATGATTGATTTTGGGGGTTTTAAGTATGCTTTCACAATCATTAACATCGGGTTTAGAATTTTTTTATCTCATAGAAACTCCCAATTTCTCCCACATCCATCAAAAGGTATAAGCCTACTTTCCAAAGGCAATATGTCATTTTGGGTTTCAAACCTAATGGAACTTAGGAACTCGCATTGGTCGATTGGTTGGAAGTTCAGGCTCATTATACCCTTTTGGGGGGAAATTATTTCCTATTTTGAACACTACTATATATTTAAGATATATTCATGAATCTCTTCCAAATCCTAATACATGAATGGTTACCCTAATAAAATGATCAGGTGTTGAATCCTTCTATATTTTGGGGGTTCTATTAATGAGACCATCTGTATGTATCTGAGGTTCTCTATATATTTCCCATTATTTCTTAGAAATGGGTAACTACATATATTTTCAAGACATATAACTCGACACTATGGAGTTTAATTACATCGAGGGAGGTGATTGGTATTTCAAGGATAGGATTGAAACTTCATGATTCATCCTACATATCTTACATATAATAGGAATCAAAATACACATAGTTTTTTTAAGTTAAATCTATATGGTTTAGTATCATGTGGAAAGGACATATGTGAGGGAACTTAGGAAACAGGTATTAATCTTAAAACCTAGTAATGTGTCCTCAATATACTATTTATAATAGTAATTAGATTCTTCATAGTTTTATCTTTCCTCAAAATTCTGATGGGTGATGATGAATAATTAATGTTTGTGAGGGTTATTGACCTAGGATTTAGCAATATGGGAATTCCTTCATGACTTACACTGAAGTGGATGCCTTGTATGGGGGAAATCACATCATGTCACTAAATGGGAATTACACACTGAGGTTTCCTTAGATAGAGGAAATTTATGATGTGAGTGATATTATCATTTCAATTTCCTAATCCCATGTGATTCATGCTCGGTGTGAGAAATAAGGGATAACAAGTTATCAGACTCACAGTATATGGATATGGGACTTATGTACTAGGGTGTCCCTAATGGAGTGTTTGATATGGATCTTGGGCCTTAGGAAGTTATCTTACATGTATTTCTTATAGAAGGAATTAGATTCCTCAAAGTTTAATTATCTTCTCAATCCGCTAATGGTCAAGGAATAATAATAACTCCATGGGAGTGTTTGGGTCCAATGGTTTATAATGTCTAAGATATGGAGGGTCTTATACCAAGGTGGAATCCTATTGGAAGATATCAAGCCTTTACCCTCTGGTGGATAAATAATAGGAACTGTGAGTGGCCAACTAAGCATGTATGGATGGAATAAGGATCCCATAATACTTATAAGATTGTATGAGTATCCATTTATAAACCATTATGGGCACTTCTCGTATAAAAGGGAAATTTACTAAACAAAGGATCATAGTTTAGGGTTCACATGGTTTGAGGACACATTCCCAAGTACTCTTGTTGGACAAGGCTGGCATGTCTGAGGGTGTCTTCCTGACATGTCTCGAATTTCAACCTGACAAGTCTAGGGTGTTGGCCTGACATGTCCAAAGTGTCTATATGATATGTGTTGAGTGTCTATCTAACATGTCATAATTATCTACCTAACAATACTAACATGTTTCATGGTGATTCACAAGATAAAATATGGAATATAAATGGGTTTTCACATGAAAATAATAACATTTTAGAGGTGATTCACATAATCAATGAAGACATTAATAGAGGATTTTGCATGATCAAGGCCAACATTTCATATAATTGTTGCATGATCTAGCTGAAATGTCTGGATGACTGCCACATGACTCAGTTGAATTATCCTAGGAATATTTGTGTGATAAACATAGACACGTACAAGGGTATCACATGGTCAAGTCTAATATGTCCAGATTATTTCACATGACTTGGGTGATATGTCCAGAGGACTTCGCGTGACTTTGATGACATGTCAGGATGTTGTTGCATGACTTGGATGACATGTCTTGGTGTTGTCACATGACTTTCCTATCATGCCCAAGTGTTGTCGTTTGACTTGGATGATAGGTCCAAGTACTATCACATTACTTATTTGATGTTTCCAAGTGTTATCGTGTGAATTATGAATAGGTCTTGTGAAGGAATGATCTCATTGCATGAAAAGAATCATATCCATATTCAAGTAAGGATTTCTTCTTTTTCAGCCTTTATCACACAAATTCATCTATGTTCAATGGGAATTATCCTGTTGAGACATCACACAACCAATTCAATATGTAGAAAATCATTTTCATGAATATTTTGGCACATTGTAAGTCCTTCACATGATCAATAGGGAGATATTGAGAAGCATATATGCATTTAATGAAATCCCTTAAGTCATTACATGGGTTTACATGGTAGAAGACCCTTGTGATTATGTGTCTTTCCACTCTGAGAATTTCTCTCCCACCTCTGTTATCCCATATCTCATTTTTTTGTTGAGGGTGGGAATTTATAGGCCTCACCGCCTTGGATATACGCCACCTTGTTAAGCATGTATATCACAGATATGGGCTTGAGTCAGTAGTGCATCATGTATTTCTCATGAACCTTCCATGGTACATCCATGTTTTCATATTTGTGTCGCATGATAAACAGTGACTATGAGATTATTCTTTCATCGCTATATTTATTGGACCAATGTATTTTCAAAGAATTTTGTATAATTTATTTGACATGTCAAATGAACTTTACAATATCAGATCGATATATTTGGGGGCCTTTAAAAAATTAGAAATCCTATCAAAGATCCTTTTGCATGATCAAGGGAGACTTATCTGGGGCCCTTCAAGATATCAAACTAGCATGTTAGAGGCCCTTCATAAGATCAAGATAGCATGTTAAAGGGCCTTTATGTGATCAATAAGTTAATCACATGAGATTCATAACCCTTTTCCCATGAAAAAACATCATAACTTTTCCTCACATGAGGGTACCTCATTTTTCATCTTTCATTATTTATTTTAAAAGACTTTTGTAATTTTCCCATTTATTATTCATTAGGTAATATCATGATAAATAATGGGTCTCACGATGGAATGCAATCATTATCATGGATAGTTTCTCACGTTTTCTATGGTGAATCACGTGATAAATGATGGATCATGTTATGGAATGAGATCATTGTCACAGATAGTCTCTCTACCTATCTTTGGATCAAAAGGGTTGTCACATTATTGAATGGATGCATCCAAGGTCCTTTTTATGATAAAGGTAATATACCCAAATGATTTTTCATGACATGGATGGCATACTGCTAAGGATATCACATGATTGTTGAACTGATCATGTGTTATATAATACCTTCATTTGAAAATCAATGTGACTTACATCACATAAATATTCCTCCTTTTTTAGATTTTATTTTACTAGGGGCATTGAGTGATTGTCAGGAATTTTTTGGTTGAAATTTCTCCTAATAAGATAATCTCATCTGGAATCCTTCTCATGACCATAGACACATGTCTAGAAGCTTTTTTAAGAGTAGGAGGGCTTGTTGGAGAGGATTTGAATGATCATGAACATATCAAAAAAAATTCATGAGTCATTCACATGACATTCCTAGTTTAATGCGACTATGTTTCTTCCTGGGGGTCACATGATCCGTGTAACCTAGCCGCCTAATCTCTATGTATCCCTATTCCTCCTTCCTTTATTTTGTAAAGAATGTAATACCTAGGCCTCATCTATTTCTTCAATCCTAAAATCTATGAAGTTTATTTGGTGGATGTCAACAATTTTTTAATAATATTTGAAGGATGTGGAATAAAGAATAAAATAAAATGGTTGATTAATAATGTTACCTCTTCTCCATACCACCTCTTTAGGATTATACCTAAATCTTTCCATGATTGGATTTATGATCAAAACAATGATTCTAGGATGATGGGTGGAAAGTAAAAAAGTGATTTGGGTACTTCATGGACAAACCAATGTGTTTTAGAAGTGTGGATAATATAGGAGATGATGTGTCCTTTTATAAGTGGGGGAGATGTTAGATTTGGAATTTTTTAAAAGAAAGAATTACACACACATTTTCCCCATGTCACAAGGCTTCAAAATGGACCATTATAAAAAAATTATAATATATAAGGTATAAATATGACCAAAAATGTGAATTATAAAAGTTTTTTATTATTTATAACTCTTTCCCTTTTAGTTTAACCCTCGGTAAACTCATTTTTACCTTAACTGTAGTAAATAATTTTTACTATTATCATTATTCACTATGGTAAAAAAAATAAGTTAACCATATTAGATGATATAAATTAAGATGATTAAAAATAGGGAATCAATTTTTACAAATTCAACACACATAAGTGATACAATTTAATTTAAAATTAAACCTGCAAATATGTTGAATTTTTTTCATGAAATGCATTTTTTAAGAATAAGATGATCGTATAATGACTATATAAAAAGTAATAATAATTAGATTAATTTAATTTAAATTAATATTTATATATAATATAATATATAAATTTAAATTAAATAATCCCTCATTAGGGGTTATTTTAATTAATTAATAATGAGAAATATTATGCACTTTAAAAAAATTCAGAAAAATGCGTGTTCAGCCTAATAATAAACTTAAACTAAAATCTAGTATAAATATGATTTAAATGTAATTAATTGGATTTCATAAAAATAAATAATACTTTTGTTAATTTAAAATCAAATTAAAATAATAATGGAACTTAATTTATCAAAAATAAATGACAATCTTATAAAAAATGGTATTTTCTACTATTCACTGAAAAATTAATATTTTCCAAAAAATCCCAAAATTTCACCTTAATTTAATATCAATATCATTATTTCAAAAATAAAATAAATTTTATCAAATAAATTTTATAAAATTAGGAAAAAATAATTATATTATTTTCTCACAGGAATTAGTAAAAATCATTTTTTGAAGAAAACATATTTTTAATAAATAAAATCACATTGCTTTAAATTTAGTGATTACATAATAAGAATTTAAAAATAAATTTATATTGAGTATAACCTTTATATAAAATTCATAAATTAGTTAATCATATTTATAAACACCAATTTAATGGCTAGGTTATAATGGTTTTCTTTAAATAATAATATTTCATGATTTGTTTAGGCTTGGTGTTATGTGTAATATATGTTATCAAACATGATGTTATTTTTTTAAAATATTAGGGTGTTACATTCTACCCCCTGTAAAAAATCATACTCACAATTTAAACTTGTGCTTAGTAATCATGGGTTAGACATTTGAAAATTTCTTTGTGGAAAACTCACAACATAAAAAGGGTTAGTAAATATTCATCTTAAAAGGAGGGAAATGGAAATATGAATGTCATAACAAAACAAGGTTTCCAGATATGATAAAATTAGTGTAAATTGAAAACATGTACATGGAAGAAAATGGATTTTCAATCGAAAAGAGAAATGAAGTCTGATTTTCTTAAAACAATTATCAATAATTTTAATTTCCAAATAGAGGAAATTTGTAATATTAATTGAAAATTTCATTAATAAAAATAAGATAATAAAATTAATGGGTTTTATTAGAAAATTATCAAATATTTTCCCTCAATATAAATTTAACCATAAATAATCCCGAATAAAATGAGATTGAAATATAAACCCTTACCGCTTCACTAATATTTGAATCATAAATCCATTGGATGAAGTATATGTATTATAACTTAAAATATCATGAATATGAAGGTTTTATGATATATTATTTAAATGTGTGGTATAAAAACCATTAAAAATAAATTAGGTGCATAAAAGAACATGTGTCTCAAAGAAGGAATTTTTTAGAGGGAACCCTTACCTCGAGCTCGAATTGTCACATGGATTCCTTATATTTATGAATAATAAATTTATGTTAGTTATTTAATTTATTAATAAACTTTAAAAAGTTTATTATTCAATTTTATTTTATTTTTTACCATGTTATATTTCATTACATGACCAATTAATTTCAGATCGAACATTTTAACAATAAATGGTTCATATGTCTGAAATCACTTTGGTAAGTTTAATAAGGTCAAATATATTATTATTTAATCATATAAATAATATTAAAAATGATATAATTATAATTTTTAGACATAATTATACTTTTAAAACCAACCATGTGATATTTTTATTAAAAATGAACTACATTAAAATCATAGAGATGGCATGCCATACGTACGCATGAGTAACATTTCCATTTTTTGAAGATCATGATGGAAAGAATGTGATTATTATTTTATATTTAAAATATGATAATTATATCCTAAATATTATATTATTTCTTTAAATATCCTTACATCTACCATCCATGTGATGTGGTAATAAAAACAAATCACATCGCTTCATGAGGTGGTAATCCGCCGTACCCACGAATAGCGCTATCATTTATCCAATGGACGGTATAGTAAGAAATTATATGACATATTTATTTTATATAATTATTAATATTTAATTAATATAAAATATAAATATAAAATTAATCCTTATTAAATTTCAAGTAAGTTTTAAGTAAAAAATAAATCACATCGCTTTGTGTGGCGGTAGTCCATCATATACTCGAGCGACTTTATCGTATTACCTATGGAATAGAAAGTAAGAATTTTCATGTGAATTTATAATTAAAAAAGTATAATTATATAATAAATATCATATATAAACATTAAATACATCATTATATCCATCCTTTAGAAGTGGTGATGGAAAAAAAAATCATGTCAGTTCATGAGGCAGTAGTCTGTCGTACACAAAATCAACAGTTTTTTCCCATTTAAGGGTGGAGGAGATTATTGTAGGTCGTTAAATTATCATAAAAATATCTAAATATAATTAAAATACTTAGGTAATTATATCATCATATTTTAATAATACTTTAATGATATGTAATAAGAAATAAAATAATTTTTTTGATTAAGAATGTTACCTCTTCTTCAAATGACCACCTATACCAAAATCTTTCCTAGATTGTCTTTATGATCAATAAATGTATTATAGGATGAGGTTATATAATTAAGGAAGTTATTTAGGTTGGAATTTTCATAACCAATTTTTTTTTGTGGTGTTTAAAGGAGATGAGAGAGGGCGGCCTTTTATAAGTGGGGGAGAGGACACATTTTTAATTTTTGAAAAGAAAGAATTAAACCCATGTTTCTATCATGAAAAAATGATAAAAAAAATAGAACATTTTCTAAAATTATATAATATAAATTTTAAATATTACCATAAATCTATAATTATACAAGTTTTGACTCCTTTTAACCCTTATATTTTTAGTTTAACTCTCTGTAAACCTATTGTTACCTAAACCATGGTAAATAATTTTTACTATATTAACTATTCATTATAGTAAAAATATTAGTTTAACTTATTAGTTAATATGAATTATTATTATTCCAAATATTTATTCCATTTTTTCAAATTCAACTTACAGAAGTTCCAGAATTTAATTTTGAAATTAAACCGGCAAATGTGTCGAAAAATCGATTTTCAAGAAATGAATTTTTCAAGCATAAGATTATCTTATAATAACTATGTGTAAGTAATCATAATTAAATGAATTTAAATAAATATTTAAATAAATATTATTTATTTATTTATTTCAAATCATTCCTCATTGGGGGTTTATTTTAACTAATTATATAGAATAAATATTATGCATTATAAAACAGTTTTAAAAAAAATGTGTTTTTAGACATAAAATTAAACTTATAATAAAATATGATTTAAATATGATTTAAATGTAATTAATTTAATTTTATAAAAATTAATAATTTTTATGTTAATTTTAAATCAAATTAAAATAATAATTGGACTTAATTTATTAATAAAAATGACACTTTTATAAAAATCGGTATTTTTCACTATTAACTGAAAATTTAATATTTTCCAAAAAAAATCAAAATTTAACCCTAAATTAATATCCATATTCTCATTTAGAAAATAAAATCCATTTTATTTAATAAAGTTTATAAAATTTTAAAAAATTATATTATTTTCTAATAGAAAGCAGTAGAAATTATTTTTTGAAAAAGATGTATTTTCTATGAATAAATTGAATTTGCTTAAAATTTAATGACTGGTTAATAGGAATTTATAAATAAATTTATATTGATTAATACCTTTATATAAATTTCATAAATTATTTATTCCTATTCATACCCAATAATTTAACAGGTAGGTTATAACGGTATTCTTTAAATGGTAATATTTCATGGTTTGTTTAGGCACGATGGTGCATGTCATATATGTTATCAAACGTAATGTTCTTCTTTTAAAATATTAGGGAATTAAAATATCCCTGTCAAATTTTCATATAACTATAAATATTTTTTATAAATCATTTTTTTGTAAAAGGATTCTTGGATAAATTAGTATGGAAAAACTTGGTGTTGTGGATTTGAAGATAAAAAATGGTTTTGGGAATTATCCACAACAATTTTGATGAATTTATAAAATAAGATATAGGTTTTAAATAAAGGTTTTGGGTGTGATAACCTTTCATGGGAATGGATCTGTGAGTTTTTTATGTGTATTAGAGGGGATTTCTTGGTACGGACTTATCTTCCTATATTGAAGTTAGCTCATAAAGGATTATACCATTAGGTAATGACTTGGGGATGGAGGGACTGATACCACTCACAATTATGTACTATTCATTATACATGATTGAGTAAAGTGGACTAATTGGTAATTATCATGTGTTTTTGTGTACATTTCATGGGAGACCTTTATGGTGTGAATTATTTTCACTTCTTATATATATAGATATCTGGAACACTCTTTTATACGGCTTTCTCTGGTTTTACATTAATTATTTTCTAACCTTTTCATTTTCTAGGGGTGTGTGTCGAAATTCTTAGGGATTTACCACTAAGTTGATATATTCACCCCATGTGTATTCACCCCATTGTATATGAATACATTGTTTATCATGATATAGGTAAGGGGTTCATCTCATACTTCACTAGTGGATCACTTTGAGGTTTCAGCCTTCTTGTTGAGAGTTTGAGGTTAGAGACATCTAGAAGTGGAGTTGGTCCTGGTGACACATCAATGCCCTGTGTTCTTTTGGTTTATTTTTATCTTTATCTGATGTATAATTCTAGTGTTTACTTTACTGTTGTGACTTTGATTATGTTTCTGGTTTATCTGTCTCATTGGATATTTGGTGCTCTTGTTTTATATCATGAATCATGGTTAATATGTTCTGCAAATTTTTTCAATTGCAGATTGTGTGTTATTTTAGGTAAAATCATTCCCTACGATTTTATATACACTTGGAATTTATTTCCAACCCTTTAGTCTATGGTATGTCACCTAAGGTTGGTTGTTCTTCGGTCCTTCCCAAGACTATGAATTGGGTGAGGCCATTACATAATTATTCTAAACCACTCTTTGTAATGTCTAATGGAATTTGGTTTTAGTGGTTGTTTCTTCTAACTTTGGATAAGTTTTATCCCCATCAAAACCTAATGTTGGTATGACATCCACTTACATGATTTTTATAAAAATTCACAATTTTTTATAAAAAAACAGTTTGGAAAAGAACATGGTTAACATATATAATATATTAAATATTGTGTTACCCACATCAAGCAGGAGACTAATGTGGAAGAATCATATCTATTTATCATGGTCTCATAGAAAAAGTTATGACATAGGTTAGAAATAGAGTATTGTGATGCGGTCATATAATGATGATTATATTTTCGTAAAAATTGTGTGTTTACCATATGACCTTCATATAAATAATATAATGGTGATTAATTTACCTATAAAAATATGAAAACAACATTATAAAGAATTTATGATATAGGATATGGGTTGTAGCATAACTCAATCTATGGAGTATAGACTTTTATACCAGTATAATACCATATAACATAGTGTTAAAACTACCCTTTTTAATGTAGTGTTATTTTATTATTCTATAATGCATGAAGTATAATCGAGATAAAACTATTTGTGAGGTATATTTTTTAAAAAAATTAATTTCTTTAATATTAAATGTTAATATTGAATAACATAAGGTGAATTTACATGGTTTATGTTCATAATCTTGATATAATATATTTAGTTTAAAATTATGAATTAACTTCAACTGTTTATAAATTAAAAAATAATACTAGATAAAAGACTCTATATTGACTACTGATTTTTTTATAAATTATAATATGAATTTTATATATTAAATTATTTATTTGATAAATTTATTTAAACCATGTTAAAATGGTTTTAGTGGATTTTATCAAAGGTTTAAATAAATACTAAATATATGATGTTAAAATATTAGCACCGGTGTCAAAGAGAGTAGTAGAAAAATAAGATGCAATCAAAATGGTACCTTGAACTATCGAAGGCCATGTATCTGATCCTATTGGTTCTTGATCCACAACTCGAACATGACTCATCTCAACCTGAGAAAGGCTTATCACCTATGGCTCTAATCTAAACTGGATCTGTCCAAAAGATGATCTGTCCTTACCACCATGGCCACCAAACTGAGATCCCACTATTCTAGATGGCTCTGGATGAACTGACACTCTCCTAGAATCCACTGATCCCACCCCACACTATAGTGGACGTTTCACCTTGAAAAAGTGTTTCAAGTTCCCCATAGATCCACAGTGATAACAAGGCCTCAAAGGATATGTGCATACAGGTCGATTTTGATTGGGTCTCCTACACTGGTGTCTCACAATGGTCCTCACATCAGAATCCACCAATGAGAACTACCTGGGAGGGTGGCATGAACTATCACCTCCCTTCTTCCCCTTCTCTTATCACTTCCTTTTCTTCTCAGATAAACTACCATTGTCCATCACTATTATTGTCCAAGAGAAACTAGATCTCCACTTTCAGTCAATCTTCACAATACAAGCTCGATCAACCACCTCCTCATAGGTATTAAACTTAAACAGGAAGACCAGAGAATAGATCTTTGGCCGCAATCCCTTTTTAAACCTCTGAGCCTTCATATGTTCATTTGAGATTATCCCAGGGTCATATCTGACTAAAATTGAAAAGTGGTTGGCATAATCCATCACCGACTTGTCCCCATGAATGAGATCCATAAACTCCTGGGATCTAGGATATGTCAAGACTTCAGGACAGTACTGGTCATTGAAAATAGCCTTGAAGTCCTTCATGCTCATCTAATCATGCTTCCCAGCTTGATGCACTGATTCCTACCACCTGCGACTAGGACCTTCTATTAGAAATGAGACACACTTTACCCTAATCTCCTTAGGTGTGTTAAAGAACTCGAACCTATGTCTGATCTTCTCAATCCACTCCTTTTCTTCAAAAGGCTTTGTGCTACCTATGAAAGTAGGAGGCTTGTTCTTCAGAAACTCTTTATCTTTGTCCTTCCTAGGACCCAGTTCATCTTCACTAACTGGAGCAGGAGTAGGACCCACTCCCTAACCTAGAGACTGAATAGCTCAAATCATAGTTTCCACCAACCTATGATCAAGAGGTGAGGGAGAACTCTCTCTGGCTTCCTCCCGTGTGTGCATGAGAGTTTTCCAGGGAGGCATGTTTCTTCAAATTGGTAAAAGTCACAAGAGAAACATTAGTAAAATAATTATGAAAAATTTCAGTTATAACATTACTTATAAATAAATCAAACTCATCAGAACAACGAAATAAACAACTACTTCACCCCCAACCATTTTCCACGTGCAGTCTACAGCCCGCATATCCCACCTGGAAGAGAAGTAAGATAGAAAAACCCAACATCCCATAGAGACTCGAGGTATATCATGAGAGGTGTGGGTCAAGCACCCTACTCACATCCAGAAATCCAAGCCTCAATAGTTCTAGCCCCAGTCTGACCAGACTCATCCCAAATAATATGATCCAAGAGCGTAACCACGCTCTGATACCATTTTGTCATGAACCAGATCTAGTCTCTATCCAAACCAGCACTCGAACCGTCCCTTGGAAATTCATGAAGGGTGTTCCCTATCCCCAAAGGCCGGTAAAAGTTCTCTTGTATCATAAATAAGTGTTTGGGAATGATTTAGCTTATTTTGGAAACATTAAACAACCAACAATAATAAATAAAATGAATTTGAAAATTCACACCAAACAAGCCATTAATAAAATTCATAATTGAAATAAATAGTTTTAAAAAACCCAAGCGGGACACAACTCAAAATAAGTAGCAATTCTGACTCAAGAACCACCACACAGTAAGGGGACATCACCCCCAAACCTTCTCCACAACACTACACCCAGAAAGGAAGCTAATAACCTGAACCGCCATCTCTAAGGACCTTGTCCTTACCTGTGTCAGACATTATCAAGTCTACTTACACCAATGTTTGTAAGTAGGGTGTGATCCTAATCCCAATAGTATTCCATAAAAAAATATTCCATGTGATAAACATTTTAAGACAAAAATATTTCAAGTTTTCATAAATAAGAAATGCTATAACAATTTCTAAAAGGTGAGACTTTAAATGAAAACAGTTTTCAAGAGGTTAATTTGTAATAATGTAAACTCTTAAATAAAACACACATTTTACTGAATTTTTCAGATAAAACACATTGTATGTCAATGGTAGGTACAATATATCCAATGATCACTAGTCATGGGAACACCCCTAGGCACTAGCTAGTTGTGGGGCCCTAGTTACATCGTATCTCATTGCATAAGTATCCATAGTCAATAACCTTCTCATGTACAATGCCCTAGGAGGGGAACCCCCAATGGACTAGTGGTCCCAAAACATTATAAAATTTTAGTTAGTGTTTTCATTGTCAAACTTTCTAATTGAAACAGGGATGATACCACTACCAGATCACTAGCATACCAATCCTAGTCTGCCCACCTAGATACTCAGGTTTCCCCCTGTTCTCAAAGAAGGTCCACACATTATAAAATACCAATTGATTATAAAAGTAACCTTTTCACATGTAAATACCAATTTTGAATCATACACACCCCAAACAGTACAAAAACATATTCTTCATCCTCAATGTAATTTAGTAAACCCTTTAATTATTTTATAAAACAGTTTCAAGAGGTAAGACAAGGGCTTGCAAATAAAATCCATTATAAAATCTTTTATTAAGGACAAAAACCCAACAATACCACACCCAACCATATTTATTATACTTAAAAACATTTAATAAACCAATTCCATGATTTATAAAACAACCCCAAAAGACACAACAAGCAATAAACATGAAAAATAATCATTTTAATAAAAAATGCTTCTTTAAAATCAATCACTTAATCAATGCTACCAAAAACAGTTTTCACACCAAACACAATGGAATAGGAACATGTAAAAATTTTCAATAAAGAAATAAAAATTCATCAATGAATGTCTACACATGTAATCACCTACTTTAGAAGTCAAAAACCCCAAATCTTTGTGTGAAACTTCAACTACACAACCATCACACCACAAGGGGATGAAAATCAACCCTAATCCACAAAATTGAGCCAATAAACAAAAAAAAATAAAACTTAGGTATGAAACCCAAGTTTCTATACATTTGGAACTTCAAGAATGAGGGAAGAAACCCTAGATAGAGAGAAAAAAAGAAAAGTACGAATCACTTACTTGAAAGATCTTAAAGTTTTCTCCACCAAAACCCCTTAGAAAATGAGTTCCAAGAGTAGTTGAGGGAGCTTGGAATCATTCCATGGCTACTAGGGTCTAATGGAGGAATAAAGGGTCGAGATAGGTTTAATCCCAAAAGGGAAATATTGGAAAAACATAAAAAAATTATGATCGGGACACCTTTTCATGGTTTGTCCACACAGTTTAATAAATTGTGTGGCCAAACTGTGAGGCCTGTTTTGGCCACCCAAAAACCCACCTTTTCTTCCAAATTTCAAGAGGGAACCTAGGGGAAACCTAGGGGAAAATCTAGTCAAACAATATAAGAGGAAAAATGTAGGAAAATAGGTACATGGATGTGACATTTAGGGGAATATAGGCTTAGTTTGACTCCCTAACCCAATCATTATAGGGGGTGGGGTTTAGAGCCTCAATCCAACCCAGCACATGGCTGTTGAACCTCAAGTCAATACCCCACATACCACAAATCCATGTGCACATTATTCTTTAACCATTTTTCATAATAATTACTTTCCAAATACAACTCATCAAACACATATACCATTATAAAATATTCCCCTATATGCCATATTAAAAACTAGACAAAAATAAAAAACAAATTCATTTCACCATCCAGTATAACAAAAAAATAAAAATACTCATTTAAAATCATATTTAATCCACCTATTTAAAATATAGGTCTTACTCTTTGAAAAAAACTATGCCTCAAGGATTTGATTTCCGTTTTCAACCATTTCAAATAATCATTAAGGAAATTTCACAAAAGGGAAAACACATCCTCATTTGAAATCGTCATTTGAAATCTATAAATAATACCACTTTCTAAGTCACCTTGAGTCCAATGCCTCCTTTTAAAAAATTTCTCCCTTTAAAAACCTCATATTCTTTATTTAAAACCATAATCAGATCAAAATATAAAATGCATTATTTAAACCATTTCAAATCCCCTCTGCCATTTCACAAAATTAGGAATATAATCAATTAAATTTACCCTTTAAACAAGCACATATACTCGATTACAATTTACAGACCATTATCTCTCACATTCCCCTTATTTTAATGTTAAAAAATTTATTTCACCATTTTCAATCATTCGACATACCCCATGGTTAGCCCTAGGTTTGTCTTCACATCATAGATGAACCCAATGGGGTCCTTGAAAGGTCTTGAACCTCAATATAAGGCCCAAATAATTTTATATAGTCAAATAAATTAAAATTCAATGAGGTAGTACATTGAAAAAAATCATATACACATATATAACTATGAGACTATGGGAAAAATATTTTAGACCACCTACCTCAAGTACTTTAATGAACCCTTGCTTAAAATCTACCCTTGATTTGAACTTAAACACCCATTAAATCCTCAACTTATAATATGCTGAAAAATTGAGGGTTTTAGGGTTTTGTAAGGAGGGTAAATCACACACCAAGCCTCTTATAGAAAAAGGATGGAAAAAAATTCGAAGACTTACTCAAATATTTGATTCTAACTAAACGGTACTCCAAATTCCTAATAATCGAAGGAGAAACACCCATGGTGGGGGAGGAAGATGCTAGTTTATCTCTCTAGATATAGGGGTGAAAGATCCTAATTAGGGTATTTGTATCACTAATAGGGGGAGGGGTGAATCAGTGATACTTTTTCTTTTATTTTTCCTTCAAAAAGACTTCACCTCCTGTAAAAGATTTAATTCTCTGCTAAAAAACAATTCAAACACTCATCCACAGGAACACAAGTATTTACAAGGTTCACTATTCAATAAGAATAGGTACATCCTTGGTATAGTTTAGAAATGATCCAATACCACACAGTACACTAGAAATAAATACATGGATTACAAAGAGTAGGATATACCCTTTCACTCATGCATCATTATGTAAACAATTTCAATAGTGTGTATACACCCTCCTAGTACAAATAGGGTAAAATAATATTTGTGTAACAATTCATGTTACCTATTCTTCTTTTCAACTTCAAAAATGTATTCCATTTAAAAAAATTCTTCAATTTCTTACCCAGAAGATGGTACGAAATTCCTAGACTTTATTAAGGAAAACCCCATCTGATTATTGCAGTACATTTTTCAAATATGATTCCTCCAAGTACGATTCTCCTTGATACTATTCTTCCTAGAGAAATTCTCTCATCTCGATTATAATGAGTCTAATTCTTCCCAGTATAATTAATCAATATGAAAATATATTTCACTAGATGAGTATGATTGAGGAAATTCAGAACTCCTTATCCCTTAGACTGGAAATCCCAGTACAAAAATATTGATCCAATTATTCATCCTGATATGATGATCAGATGAATACAATTGACAATAATAATATAGTAATCAAATAAATATTATAATCACCAAATACAATGATCAAATTAATAAAATGTTGTGATATTTCCTCTTCTCATTTTACTTCTCCATTAAAACATCTTCAACACAAGTGAAAATGGAAACTTCTTCTTCCCTCTAAAACTCAGAGCTTCTCTCTCTTATGTATCGAATAGTACATTATTTATAAAAATTAAAAATTACACTTCACCTTTTATAGGTGACCAAAGAAAAATTTAGTGATAATCCCAAAAATCTTTACCACTCAATTAAATTCCCCAAAATCTCAATTTCCCCTAAAATATCAGGTAAATTTTTAGCTTCATCAACTCTTCTCAAATCTTCTCGAATATTATCCTTGGCTTTATCTCTTATTCATACTTTCTTTTTCAAATTCCAGTTTAAATTCAATTTCTAAATACAATTTTCTCAATCATATTTCCTCAAAAAAATCTCTATATAAATTGAATGTAAATGTATGAAGAAATGGATACCACTCTGATTGATAAATACAACCATTATTTTGAATTCCAAGCTCCCCTTTGATAGAACATTCAGAAAACTCATTCATCTATACTCTCAAAAAAAATTTACTTCTTCACATTTTCTCTTGAATCACTTGAGAAATCACTTGAAAAGCAAACAAAATAATTCAACCCCTTTTGAAAGGTTGACTATATTGTTCATCGATTTATGTCATTCAGATTTTCATCAGCCTCATCTCATATTTAGAAACTTCCTTCATTCAAAAACTTGTGCTTGTATCATGAATACCTTCATGAATTTAAATTCATTTGAGAAAAACTTCAGCATCATCAGACTTCAATTAGAAAGTATTGTAACTTTCCATTCATTATAGTTTCTTTCTTTTCTTCTTAGCCCGATTATGATCTTTTCTGAATATGATTGACCTGGATATGATCATCCTAATAATGATTATCCTGGATATGATCATTCTAGGTATGATCATTCTGGGTACAATAATTTTGAGTATGATCTTTATATTTCTTTTTCTTGTCTTCCTCACAGATACAATTATGTTGGGTATGATTCCTTTTCGATCGGAAGCATCTCTTTATTCTCTTCCACCTAGATATGATACATCGTGGTATGATTTGAAATACCTATTTTTATTTTTCTTAAATAAATATTTCATCATAAGTTATCCAATCAACTTATTATTTATGTGAAATAAAAATCAGTAAATCATCGTCACATTTAATTAATCGTAGTCCTGCAGACTCCAATTCTTCATCAAAACAAACACTTATTTCATACCAGATTCACAGTGAATTTTATGCACATTTACTTTTAGAAATATGAATTATCAATTTTACCCTTTCATTCTGGATTCAATGTGAATTTAATCAATTCCTCATTATGATCTTCTCTCATTCTGGACCCATGGTGAGTTCAATCAGAAACTTTTCCTTCAACCAACTTCTTTTTGTTATGATGTAATTTTCTTTAAAATGTGAGTTTGATTCTTTTGAAAACAACCATCAAAATGATATTCAAAAAATAAAAAGTGATGTGATTTACTTTCTTCAAAAACTTTCCTTGAAAACAAAATACAACACTTGAAAACAAGTTCCTTTATCATTATCATGGTCCTAACAATCTCCCCCTTTGGATTTTGTTGAAAACCAAGTTTCATAAATCACTGAACTTTGTGTCCTCAAGAAATGGATCACTTGTCAACAATTCTAAGCCTATGTGAGCTAACTCATTTTAGGAAACAAGAATTATTGATAACAAAACCATGTTTTCCAAAAGTAGTGATTATGAAAACCTACTTTATATTTCTTCCTTAGCTTCTCTTCCTCATCCCTTCTTATTTCCTAGAAAAAATATAAATTTGTTTCCTACAACAATTCCAATAAATAGTTAGAATATTTCACTAATAATACTATGTTGAACTCACATCTTAGCCACAAATCCTCCTTTTTCATTCCTTTTAAGGATATATTTATGAAACAATACAATTATCCCCCTTGAAAACACTATCCAAAGGTAAGATGAGATAGGGTATATAAACACATACCTCAAACTTGATGAGAAAGAGGTTGGACACCCATGTTCAGAATCAATTTAGAAAAATATTTATTTGGTAAAGGTTTTATAAAAATTCCCACAACTTGTTACGATGTTGGAACATACTCCAGATTTAATTAATTCTTCTCCATGTTCTCTTTGATGGAATGAAATTTGATATCAATATGTTTTGAATGAGAATTTTGAACTAGATTCCTAGTGAGATTGATTGTACTTTTATTATCACAACCGAAGAGAAAGGGTAAATTCACTTCAATAAGTAAATCATCCAATTGATTTTTCATCAACATAAGTTTAGTAGCAGATTGAGTAGCAGAAACATATTTAGATTTAGTTGTCCTGAGAGTTACTAAATTATATTTCTTTGAATTCCAACTAACACAATTCTTTCCAATAAAGAATACTCCACTAGATATGGATATTATATCATCAAAATTTTCTACCCAATCAACATTTGAATACCCAAACAAATAAATATTATCTGATCTATCATACCTGATTCCAAAATTAGTTGTTCCTTCGATGTATTTGAGAATTATTTTTTTTAGCAAGTAAATATGATTCTTTGGGATCACTCTAAAATCTTACACATATATTAACAGCATAAATAATGTCAGGTCTTGAGGAAGTCAAATATAAAAAACTTCTGATCAACTTTTGAAATTATTTATGATCAAATTCTTTTCCTTATCCATATTTAGAGAACTTTGTTCCCACTGATAACGATGTGGAAATAGGTTTTGAGTTTTCTATGTTGAACCTCGTAAGAAGATCCATTGTATACTTTTCTTGAGAAAGAAAAATGTATTCCTTCCTTTTTTATATTTGTAACCCAAGAAAGTATTTCATTTCCCCCAACACAGACATTTCAAAAACCTTTTTCATTTCTTTAGAAAACCTTTCACAAATTCTTTCATAATTCCCAAAAAAGATAATGTCAACAAAATAAACAATTTCAATGATAGAATACTCTTGAATTTTTTTTATGTAGATATTGTTATTCACTCTTCCTTTATTAAATCACATATTACTTAAACATGTATTCAATTTAAAATAGCATACCCTCATATCTTTTTTTATCCCATACAAGGCCTTCTTCTATATTCACACATAAATTTTATCTTTCCCAACAATAAATCCACAAGTTTGTTCAATATAAACTTCCTCATCAATATCACCATTCAAGAACATGGATTTCACATCCATTTGAAATATCTTGAAACCTCATTGTGCAGTAATAGAAATAAAGATTCTGATTATTTCTAACCTTTCCACCAGAGAAAATGTTTCATCAAATTCAATGCATTAAATTTGTGAATAACCTTTTCAATCTAATTTTTATTTGTTTCTTATCACTTCTCCTTCTTCATTTATCTTGTTCTAAAAAACCCATTTTGTTACAATGATTTATTTTTTTTCTATCTTGGGTATGAGTTCCCATTTATCATTATTTTAAATCTGATCCAATTCTTCATTCATGGGTGGAACCCATTTTGGATATTCAAGATATTGTTTCACATCATTCAGATCCACTTTTGAATACAAAGAAGTATGTGTAATAGTATTTGTTGTTCTTCTCATTTTAACCTTATGATGTTGATCTTTAATTATATTTTGAGATTCCACTTGCTTCTTCATCCTAGGATGATATTTTTGAGTATCTTCCTCATCAAATGGATGAGTATGGCTCTTCATCTTGAGTAGGATTACAATGGTTTGTATCCTAATCAGAGTTGTTTTCAAAATTTTCCTTATCATGCTCAACTTCCTTGTTTACTTGAATACACTTTTCTTCCACATATATTTCAATTACTTTCACATCAACTGAATCAAAAAAATCCTATTTAGTTATTGAATAATATATATCCTCTTCATTCTAGATCATATCCAATAAAATTTCCATCTTAACCATTTTTCTCAAACTTTCCATAATTTCCACCTTTACTTTTTATAATACATCGAATCCTAAAAAATATTAAGTGTTTCAAACTTACAGTTTTTTCATAAAATAATTTATATGGATTCATACCCGATATTGGCCTGTAAAAACATTAGTTTTGAATATAAATAGTAGTACACATGGCTTGCCTCCCATAGTAATGAGAAAGACCATGTTCAAGTAACATTGTTCCTCCCATTTCCACCAATCTTCTATTTTTTCTTTCATCAAATCAATTTTGTTGAGACATGTATAGGGAACTATACTCATGAAAAATTCTTTGCTTCTCTAAATATTCACTTATGTATTCACATTCATTGTTAGTTCTCAACTTCTTCTCTAAATACTCGCATTCCTTTTCATCTTTCCTTATAAAACTTTTAAAAATTTTCAAAGAATCAAATTTTTGTTTCATATACATAACACAAGCAATGTGAGTAAAATAATCTATTAAAGTGATAAAGTACTTATTTACATTTTTTTTATTGTTTTCTCATTGGCCTACAAATATCAAAATGAATAAGCTCTAGGGGTTTTTTGGAACAAATATAAACTTTATTTTGCACAACATTTGTAATATTTCCTTTCTGAAAAATAGTGCCACACCAATATATTCTTCTTCGAAAATACAGAATGTCTCAAATACTATCTTGATTTTTCAATTTTCTCATGTTTCTTTAACACATGTTTCCCATCCATTTATGCCACAATTGATTCTCTTCCACCATACTTATGTAACAATAGTTTTTTATTTCACCAACCTAAAACAAGTTTTCTTTTGTGTGTTGGCCTCTTGTAACAATATTTCCATCTTACTCACTTTTCACAAAAAACCCATATTTTTTAAAGATAACTTTTTTACCCTCATCACACAATTGTGAACCACTTATAAAATTTTGTTTTATATCACCAACATACAAAGTTTTCTTGGATTTCATCTTTTCTTTCCCAATGATGGATGATCCAACACTTTTGATTTTCAAGGATTCATCATTTCCAAATTTCACTATTCCTTATTTAAAGTCATTCACATTATTAGAAATTTTAAAATGTTTTTTCATATTATAAAAACAACCATTATTAAGGATTCAAGTTTATTCTCCTTTTTTATCTTTCAAAGTAGTTTCAACAATAAGATATTTTTCTTCTTTCTTTTCTTTCTTCACTTTCAACTTCTGATAATTGTTAAAAATATTTTGTTATATTGGGTAATAATAAAAGAAATTATTTTGAAAGGTTTATTTGTTTTTCAAATATTTTGAAAATAATTTCCAAAAGTTTCAACCTATTTTCAATCTTTATCACATCCTTCTCAGGTTTCTTCAAAACAAATTTCTCAGACTTCTTCTTTTGAGGGAATTGACTCCCCTTTAAACTTTTTCTTTAATAACCTATAGAGTAATGGTAATATTCATAGTTTAACAAACACACAATATCCATGTGTTTGAATTCATTTCAATACCAACAATATCCATAAAAATAATATTTGACTCTAGAACTTCCATACTCGCTAGAATCGTGAATACATTTCTCAACCACCTTCTTCTCATTATTTTCTGAATCACCAAACTTTCTTTTTTTAATTAGAGTTTTCATTTTCTTTTCTAATTGATTAGAAATAAGATTATTTGAAAAAAAATTGGATTCAAATTTTTTTTAAAAAAATTCAGACTCAAGATTCTTTGAGAATTCTGAATTCCCAATTTTATTGGTTTTGTCCACATACATAATATTTCCATCTTTATTGTTTTCAAAAACAATTTCACCTTCCTTCTCAACCTCAGAAGATATATTTTGTTGACCCTTATCAGGTTTATCATTATGATAACTTTCACCAACTTTCGTGATATCATTTTTGAAACATGTATTTCTCAATTCAGATTTAAATAGCTTTTATTGGATAAGTTCCAACTATTCTTCTATTTCCTTCATCTTAACCTCTATATGATCATTACAATTATTTTCTTCCTAAATATATTTCTTTAAGTCTTTAATATCTTTCATTAGCTTCACCTTTTCATTAGTAAAACATTCTTGATTTCTTGTTGAGTAACATTCATCTTCAAACTTTTTGTTTTGATTTTCAAGTCATATAATATTTCTTAGACATTCAGTCAACTCTTCTTTCAAATGAAATTCAAGTTTAGTTTTTTATTCTTCAGAACTACTACTTCCAAATTCTTCATCATTAAATATTACAATAAATTTATTTTCAACACCAAGTTCAATAGCATTTTTAGATTCGGTATAACTTTCTTCTTATTCATCATCTTTAGATAAGAAGCTTATTCTTTTGGATTTTAAGAATTTAATATATTTTCCTATGGAATAAAATTTTCCTTTGTCTCCTTATTTCTTTAATGATCTTATTAGATTTATTTCTTCTACATCACTATCCTTTTATTTATTTTTTGAGTAAAATTACCCTCAAAGTGATTGATGTCTTCACAATAAAAACATTTCAAGGGAAGTTTCCCTTTGTATTTCCCTATTCATCTTTTCATATTTTTAGAAAACAAGGATAAAATATCATCAAGATTTTTACATACCTTATTTTTAGAGTCAAAATCACCATATTCTTATTAAATAAAAATCTTCTTTGAATTTTCTTTATTAGCATCCTTGAAAGACATTTCCTATCAAATTTTGTTTTGATTTTAATATATTTATATTTTATAATTTCATAAGTGATGAGAGATCTATAAAAATCATCAAGATATAACGTTTTAGGATATCTTTCCTCTAATGAAGAATCTTTTTCATCAAAATTTTTAGGAAGGATTCTCAAGATCTTTTCAAAAACTATAGAATCGTTTAACCTTTCACCAATACATCTGATAGTACTCATAATGTTATTCACCCTAGTAAAGAATTCCCCAAAATACTCATGCTCACCCATATTCAAATCTTAATATTTCAATCTCCATATTTTTAACTTTTCCTTCTTAACTTTTGTATTGCCTTTGTATATTTTTTTTCAATTTATCCTATATTACTTTGGATATAGAAACAACTTTCACCCTTTGGAATTCACTTTCAGAAAGTGAGGATAATATATCCTTCTTGGCCCTTCCATCATTCTCCATATTCTTCTAATCAACAGATGTAAGAGGTGATTTAAAATTAATAGGAGTAAACCCATCTGTTTCAGCTTCTAGAACATCATATACAATAGAAATAAGATATGGAAATATTCTATAATTATAGATATGATAATTATTTCCATCGAAATCTAGAATACCTTTGTTGTTCACACAATTCAAATTCTTCATCAGTAAAGAATAAGCAAAGGGAACCTCATTATAATACCACTTGAAAGAGCCTAGTCAGTATATTTGTATCACTGAGAGGGGGAGTGGTGAATCAATGATACTTTTTTATGTTTCCTTGAAAAAAACTTCACCTACTATAAAAGATTAAATTCCCTACTGAAAAACAATTAAACACACATCCAGATAAACACAAGTATTTACAAGTTTCACTATTAAATAAGAATAATTACATCCTTGGTATGGTTTGGAATTGATCCAAGACCACATAATACACTAGAAATCAATCATTGGATTACAATGAGTAGTATATACCATTTCACTCATATAGTACTATGTAAATTATTCCAATAATGCGTGTCCACCCTCTTAGCACAAATAGGGTGAAACAATATTTGTGTAACAAATCATGTTACATGTGCTTATTTTTAACTTCAAAAATGTATTCCTTTTAAAACAATTATTCAATTTCTTACCCAAAATATATTAATAACTTATTGGACTTTGTTAATGAAAACCCTGTCTGATTTTCCTAGTACATTTTTCCATTCTGATTCCTCTGAGTAAAATTCTTCTCAAAATGATTCTTCCCAATATGATTATCTCATCCCAATTTTTCCAAGTCTGATTCTTCTTAGTTTGATTTCTCAATACGATAAGATATTTCAGTTGTTGAGTATGATTAAAGAAATTCAAAACTCCTTACTCGGCCTATAAATCTTGGTACGGAAATCCTAATATGATTATTCAGTCCAATATGATGATCATCCAAATACGGTTGACAAGATGAATATGGTGATCAATTGAATATGATAATCACTAAATTTTAAGATCATTTGAATACAACATTGAGATCTTGCCTCTTCTCCTTTAACTTCTCCATTAAAACTTCTTCAACAAAATTGAATACGAAAACTTCTTTTTCACACTAAAATTTGGATCTTCTCTCTATTCTTCAGTGAACAGTTCATCAATCCAAAAAAGTGAAATGTACACTTCACCTTTTATAGGTGACCAAAAAAGTTTTTGGCAGGAATCCCAAAATCTTTCCTGCTCAATAAAATTGACCCAAATATCAATTTCCACTAAAATCTCGGGTAAATTTATGACTTCATCAACTCTTCTTGAATCTTCTCAAATATTCTCCTCAACTTCATCTCTTCTTTATAGTTTCTTTTTCAAATTCCATTTTGAATTCAATTTCTGAATACAATTTTCTAAATCTGATTTCTTAAAAATAAAGATCTATATCAATTAAATGTAAATATATGAAGAAATAGATACCACTCTGAATGATAAATACAACCAATATTTTTAATGCCAAGCTCCTCCTTGATAGAAAATTTATAAAACCCATTCATCTCTACTCTCTATAAACTTTTACTTATTCACCTTTTCTCTTGACTCACTTGACAATTTTCTTATAAAATAAAATAAAGTAATTCAAACCCTTTTGAATGGTTGACTACATTGTTGACTAGTTTTAGTCATTATTATTTTCATTGGCCTTAGCTTATCTTATGAAACTTCCTTCATTCACAAACCTATTCTTCTATCATGACTTCCTTTATGACTTTAAATTAATTTGAGAACAATTTCATCATCATCAAAATTAAATTGAAAAGTATCATAACTTTCCATTCATTCCAGTATCTTTATTTTCTTCTTAGCCTGAGTGTGATCCCTTTTGAATACAATTAGCCTAGATACAATCATCCTGATAATGATTATCCAAGTTACGATCATTCTAGGTATGATCATTATGGGTATGATCATTCTAAGTATGATATTTATCTTTCTTTTTCTTCTTTTCCTCCTGGATATAATTATACTGGGTATGATTCCTTTTCAATAAGCAGTATCTCTTTCTTCTCTTCCACTAAGATACGATAAATCTGGGTGTGATTGGGAATTCCTATTTTCCCTTTTATTCTATCAATATTTCATCATAATTTCTCCAATCAACTTATGATTTATGTGAAATAAAAATTAGTAAAGCATCATCACATTTAATTAATCATAGTCATGCAGACTCTGATTCTTCACCAAAGAAAACACTTATTTCATACCAACTTCAGAGTGAATACGATGACCATTTACTTACATCAAGATGAATTCTCAATTAAGACCTTTCATTTTGGATTTAGTGTGAATCTGATCAATTCTTCATTATGATCTTCTCCCATTATAGACCCATGGTGAGTCTGATCAAAACCTTTTCCTTCAACCAGCTTCTTTTCATTACAATGGAATTTTCTTAAACAAAGTGAGTATAATTCTTTTGAAAACAACCATCAATATTATTTTCACCAAATAAAAATTGAGGTGATTTACTTTCTTCAAAAACATTCCTTAAAAACAAAAGGCAACACTTTAAAAAAACATTCATCATCATATTAGTATTAACAGGGGTCGAATGGTATGAAAAATTAGGGTAGAAACATTTAAGACTAAGACGGAAAAATGAAAATTCCTTATTTTTTTAATGGATGAATGGTTATCCAAAATGTTCTCTGACCATGCAGCTCCCTCTGCCCAAGAGGATCCAAGCCACACTATCTCATAGAATCACCCACATGTTTTGGAAAACCGTGTGGTGCTCATGTACCAGCCTCTATCTAAGAGGATGCCTGGCTGCACGATTTCCCTAGCTAGGTGAATGGTTTGTACTAACCCTGTGCCAACCATGCATTGCACACTATTTGACCTATTTAATCCTCCTTTTGTGTTCCAAACCCCCGGTACACCCCCAAAACTTCCCATACACCCAAGAACCACTTAATTATCCATAATTAAGGAAGTTTAACCAAAATTTAAACAAACTTGTACCTCCAAAAAAATTTGGGATCTTACAACCTCCCCACCTTATAATGGCTCATCCTCGAAACGTACTCTCCATGAATCACCAAGACTTCAAGACAAAAGGTTTGGGCACAAGTCCCACCTATCAACCTTCATCCCCCAAGATTCCTACCAAACATGTATATTCTGTCACAACACTCAGAAATGTAAGCATTACTACTCTAAAAATATTTCCTCCACCATGATCCACAATCACGAACTCGATGCTCCATGCATCCACCTCAACTCAACATCAACCAAAAGAACCTCATAATGAAGTTAAGGCAACTCTGACTAAACCAAGACACAAAGAAACATCCTACATTTCATCATTTCACTGTGGAAGGTCCAATTGGCACTCTACCAGATCGATCTTATTGGTAACTCATGGCCCAAATCACTTGGTGCCACCTTACCACATTTTTGAAAATTTAAACCTAACCCAAACATGGAATCACCCAAGAATACATGTTTTCCAACCATATATCTCAACCTTCATAGGTTCAAAACTCAAGGCCCATGGACTCGTTACACATCCAGACATCCAAAACACAACCCAAGCATAACCATCATATCAAGGTAATCAACTTTTCATAACCAAAGTCAATGTCTATCACCAAAACTGAAACACAATGATGTCTCTTACCCAAGTACTTCCAATTCAAACACTGATAATGTCATCAACTGACCACTTGCACTCTATGGAACTCCCAACCATATGCTTTAGCCCATCCCTGCCATCTTCTAGTGGTTAGGACCTCCACCATAAAAAATACCATCATAACCTCAACTCAAATTTCACAACTTACCCAACACGTTTCCCAACTCTCTATTCCCAATATACCTATGAACACCATCCAACATTGGATGCCATCCTTTCCATTGAAACCACCTGGAATGGACATGTGCACTCCATCCCTGTACAAAATAAGAAAAACTTGACTTCTCTAAATTTCATATTCATTTATGAGACATACATGCCTCTAGAAAATTAAACCAAAGGTGGCCAATAATTACCACACTTTTTCACTTAAGGAATACCACCATCATCTGACATGCCTACCAAATTCATTCCCTGACTTCTGGATAAACATTTCCATCAAGGTATCCACTAATCTCAAATCCATCATCATTCTCCATGGAACGCATCAACATTACTAACCCAAACACATCCACTAACCATACATCAACCAAATAAAACCTTTTCCTTATTCAAAACCCATTTTAATTCTCAAAACACACTCGTATTCACTATTTTCATGCCACTAATTCACATGACCCAAAGTGTTTCAACACTTAAATACATTCTTTGGTCACCCAAACACACCTATCTAAGTCCATGTTCGACTTCCTATGAGGTTAAAACACCCAAAATTCATTTACATTAACAATTTTTATGGGTTAACCCACCCATCAATGACTCCACCATAATCATATTATATTTCTCTTAGAACTACCCCATGATTGAAGCCAATGCTTGGCTCGATCAACCACTAAATCCAAGGACCTCCTGGTCTTCCCTGAGGAACCCAAACATGTCTTCATAGTTTTCTCTTTGGAACCTCAATTCTATCACATAAACTCCACATTTTTCTTCACATTTCCATGACTAACATAACACTCCCCACCTTAGGAGTGTCGTTATCACCACTTTCCTAAAGAAATTTTGACCATTGCGGCTCATGCTTCTATCACAATATTAACTCTAAAACTTAGATGTGGTCATTAAGATTCCATTGGAAAAAAACATCACCCACCACTCATTCCCAATATCCAAGAATGGAAATCATGTAATTTTTTGACATTCATCCATCCTTAGGACCTCTCTTGAAGACGTTCAATCGTGCACTTGCCATCATCCAACTCCACACACATCACTCCTTGAGTGTATCCTCTCAGAGGCTCTATTTCAATCCAAATCACATTTATGAAGCTAGGTGTATAGGAATATATCCCTTAACATACCTTGGATTATGTCAAGATATTAGGCATGATCATTACTAGAAAAAAGTATGTTAAGAATTCATCGATGAATAGCACCACAAACTATCCCTTACTGATGTCACCTTCCACCATGGGAACACCTTAACCTTCTGAAAGTATTGGGATTCAATTCTCAGCAATGTATCATTAACATCCAAACACCACAAATCGAATGGAATATCCAGCCAAAACTTCACACCCCTCATGACCCTCTACAAAGCGGTCATCACCCAACACTCAATGTGGCACCATTTTCATCACCCCACTCGGGTTCTTCTAGCACAACCCTAGTGACTCACAATAGAAACACAAATATCCATAACATAATTAAAAACCAAAGTTCTCTCATATAAACATGCTTCCCACTTTGTTCTCTTATAAAGTAATGATCACACCATGATTCGCTGTTTTATCTTCACCCTTACACCACTGTGCTAAACTAGTTTTGTATTGAAAATTATAAAAATAATAACAAATTTCACTATATGTTTTATTAAATTATTTTTTTATCACAATAAAAAAGTGAAATGTTACTTGTTTTGATAATTACATTATATGTGGATGTGATTTTGAGGGATCATGATAAAGTTCAAAAAAATGGCCCAATGTTTTTAGGATCCAAGCACACCAGTGGACTAAACCACACACTACTACTAAATAGTGCATCCAAATGGGATTATAAAAATGATAACAAATTTCAAAATATTTTTGATTAAATTATTTTGTTTTTATCACTATTAAAATTTGAAATTTTACTTGTTTTGATAATTACATTGTAGGTGGATGTGATTTGGAGGGCTTGTGATAAAGTTCAAAAAAATGGCCCAAAGTGTGCAGGATCCAAGTACACCAGTGGACTAAACCACACTCTGCTACTAAACAGTGCATCCAAATGGGATTATATTTTTTTCCTGGTATAAAATAAAATGGTATAAATTTTATATGTATACACCCAATCTCCATTATTCCATTAATAGGCCCATACTAATTGATCTATCTCGGGGATCGAATCTGATTGAAGTCAAAAAGTGGGTTCAGTATTTCATCTATATCTTCGGCTGTGATTTTCTAAATGGTGTGCAGTTTTTGGTGGAGATATCCAAGATGTGGGGATAAAATTTTTTAGTTTTTTCAAAAGTAAGATAATACTTTATAAACATAGAAAATCATAGTTCATGTGGTTTCTTGAAATTAGGGTTCCCAAAACTATCTTCCATATTTCCTATAAATTGGAACCTTGGGATCCCCATTTTAAAGTTCAAACAAGACAGTAATGTTCTGAAAAATTGAAGTTCTAGAGTAGTCCGTTAATCCCATTGGAGTTTCTAGATCCACCTATCCTCATAGGTAGATCTGAAATGAATAACTATATCCATCTGACTTTCCTCATCTTGATGTTGGGCTAAACGGTGGGTGTTCAATGTGAGGGAGCTACACATCTTGTAAAGGGAGTTCTGGAACTTGTACTACTACTAGTTTGATGTATTTTGTGATTTAAAACATTTAATTTAGAATTATATTACTTTGATTCATGTTTGAATTCTTATTTTATTAAACCAAATGGAATACTCTTTACTTTTAACTGATCGGTGTGAAGATTTGATTGAATGACTTGTGTTGTTCTGATTGGAAAACACAAGAATCATTTTCTTCCCCAATTATTTTATATTTCAATTTTATTTAGAATTTAATATACCATTCATAAGATCTGGACCTTGTCTATATGATTTTTATGTCAAATTTTGGTTCAACATGCATTGATATAAACATTTTGAAAGTAGTCAAGATTCCAATTAATTTCAACCAAATACATACTTCAATCCTTAATTAATATCTAAGAGAGATAAACTTTATATGTGTTTAGTAAACTAAAAATTATCCTTTTTCTCATATTTTTTAAAATCCACTTGGTTCTTTAACTATTAAACTCTTTAAATTAAGTTATTTGCTTTGAACTATCCTCAAAATAACCCCCGCTTTTAGTAATTTTTATTAATAATACACACTCTAAACCTATCAATTCTCCTTGAGAGATAACCTAGGGTCTTACCTATATTATAAAATCATCTTTAATTCATAATCAATTTGATATTCTCTGACAATGCATTCAAATTTTGGCATCATTTTCATGGAGCGCTTTTGTTTTTAGTGTACATTTTTTATAAAAATATTGTATATTTTTTAATTATTTGTTCACTTATTCTCTTCCTTCATTTTTTAGTTGATTTATAAAATATTATTTTTTTTAGTATTTGTGTATGATTCTATCTTCACTGAAGAAAATAATTTCTTTCAACCATGAACCGGAGAGGAACTTTCATTATTGACACTAATAATCATTGAACTATCCATTGAAGGAGGACACAAAAAACATTGAAACTATTATTGATCCATATTCTTCTTCTAAGACCCACATTAAAACTAAAATAAACTTTCATAATATGGATGAAAATAATTTTAAATTAAAATAACTAACATTTATTGATGTAGAGATCAATCCTGCATACATTCAAATACAAGGAAAGGCACCTAATTTTGAACTAAAATCTAGTTTAATTCACTTATTACTAAGATTCCATGGATGCATGGGAGAAAATCCATATAATCACTTAAAATAATTTTATATTGTGTGTTCTATATTAAAACCTATAGATTTGGATTAAGAATAAGTAAATATGAGGACATTCCCTTTTTCATTAAAAGACACTAGAAAATATTGGCTTGAGTATGTTAATTCACTAATTAGAGGTTGGGAAGACATGAAACACCTTTTTCTTGAAAACTATTTCCCATACTATCGAACTAAAACAATAAGAAAAGAAATTTTTGGTATAATACAATCAAAATAGAAAACACTTCAAGAATACTGGAAATATTTAAGAGGCCTTGTTCAAGTTTCCCACACCACAAAATAAGTGATAATCTTTTAATATAATATTTTTATGAAGGTTTGATTCCTATTGATCGAAAAATGATTGGTGTTTCTACTGGTGGTGCAATAGTTTATAAGACCCAAAGTTTTGTAAGAACCCTAATTGAGAACATGGAGAAGAACACTCAACAGTTTAGTTCAAGGTACAGTATACCCATTCGAGGTGTCCATGAGGTTCATAGTACTGAATTTGAGGAGAAGGTGAACACAAAGTTTAAAGAGGTAAGTTCCCTTCTTCGATAGCTTAGTTTTTCCCAAGGGAAATCCAAATAACTTCCTCACATCCATTATGTTATATATTATTTCTATTCCTACTATCATGAATAATTCCCTCAACTGAGAGAAACATCTTAGAGTTGTGAGCTAATATTTCTAGGACACCACTATAACCAACCCTTTAGGAAAAAACCTTAATATTCATCCAACCCTAGGTAGAAGGAAAATCAATCCTATAGAAAAGGGGGTATTAAAACCAACCTCAAAAACCATATAACCAACCAGGATTGAGAATTCATCCACCACCACCACCCATAAATCCTCAACCACTATAAAAGACTTTCCAACAACTCCCTACAAAACCCATGTCTATCTTAGAAGACATGATAAAACAAATGGATACCAACAATATCCAATTCCAAAAACCACACAATCTTCCATACAAGACCTAAAAACCAAACTAGTACAACTAGTTAACTCGGTGGGGGAAAATCCAAAGTCATGGGTTGGGTAAACTACCTTCTTAACCAATTTTCAACCCTAGTGATAAGGGAAATATCGGTGTTATTACCCTTAGGAGTGTAACTCAGCTAAAAAACCAAATAACCCATCAAATAGAGTCATTTTTTCCTAAGTAAACTTCCATTACAACCATCTCAAATGATCAAAATAAGAAACATACTTCTCCTGAGAAAAATCACATTAAAGAAAAGAGTGTTTCTGTTGATAAGTCACCTAGCCCAACTATTCCTTTTCCATTTCCCCAAAGGGGAAACAAACCAAGAAAACATAAAAAACTGAACTTCAAAAATAAATCTTGGAAACTTTCAAAAAACAATCAGGTCAATATCCCCTTGATTGATGTCATGAAGAAAAATCCACGATGCACAAGTTTCTAAATGAGATGTTTACACACCGAAGGTGAATTAATGGTGATGAAAATGTGATATTTGGGAAGAATTTCTTATAATTGATAGAGCCATCACTTCCTACCAAATGAAAATATCTTGTAACATTCTTGATTCTGTGCACCATAGGGGAGTATTCATTTTCCAATTCTATACTTAATTTGTGTGACTCTATAAATGTAATGCCTCTCTCCATTTACTCATCTTTGTAGGTCAAAGAACTGAAGATCATAAGAATGTTTGTTCAATTAGAAAATTGGAGTACCACACACCCCTCTAGTGCGTTAGAGGATTTTCTTTTGAGGGTGAAAAATTTAATTTTTTCTACTGATTATTATGTGCATAAAATTAAATATGATAGGATAAATGGACATGACTCAATATATTGGGAATACCTTTCTATAAAACTTCCAAAACCATAATTAATATCCAAAATGGAACATTATATATGGATTTTGGTGGTGAAATTTTCCATTTCAACATCCTAGATTCCATAAATCACCCCATGGAAGAACATTCCTCACTTTCAGTTAATTATATTGATGTACTCCTTTCCCCTAAAAACACTTCTTTTCATTCCCCTAATACCCTTTCTGAGTTTTCATCCTTTATTGAAATTCTAGATAATAAATCATGTATTTATTGTGGTGGTGGTCTAGAAAAATGTCATGCATGTTTGTTAATTGATAATTTCTTGAACACTGAGGATCATATGACCATCGATGATACTATTAAGCTTGTAAAATATCATTCCATATCTGAGAATGATACTATTGAATAGTTAGATTAGATTAGTGACATATCACTTTCACATACACTCCCATAAATCCAAAATCTCCCTGAATTGGAACTAAAAAAAATTCATCATGATTTAAAATATTCCTATCTTGAGAATGGAAACAAGTTTCCTGTCATCATTTCTAGGTCACTCCCTCTTAAGAATTAATTTCAATGGCTTGAACTTTTAAGGAAGTATAAACAATATTTGGGATGGACACTTGTTGACATTCCTGGTATTATACCATCAATTTCCACACATCATATATTGTTAAATGATGAAGATAAACCAGTGAAAAGGGCACAACGTTGATTGAACCCAAACCTCCTAGATGTTTTTAAAAAAGAGGTAACAGAATTATTGGCTGATAGAATCATTTACCCCATCTCTAGTATCCAATGGGTCAGTGTAGTTCAAGTGGTTCCTAAAAAATCTATTCTAATGGTAATTAAAAATGAAAAAAAATGAATTAGTTCCAAACTCTATGTATAATATTAATCTTGTTTGTATAGACTATCACCGACTAAACCTACACACTAGGAAGGACCATTTCCCATTTCTATTCATTGACCAAATACTAGAGTGGTTACCGAGGAAGTACCACTACTATTTCCTTGATGGGTATTTTTGATACATTCAGATCCATATTTCCCTCAAGTATCAAGAAAAGACAACCTTCACTTTCCCCTTTGGAACATTTTCATATAGAAGGATTCCATTTAGTTTTTGCAATGGTCTGAGTACTTTCCAATGATGCATGGTTAGTATTTTTTTGGATTACCTAGAGAATTTCATGGAAGTATTCATCGATAATTTCATTGTTTATGGATCCTAATTTGATGAATTTTTAATTAGTATAGGTTCTATCCTACATCACTATATTGAAAATAATCTTTTATTAAATTACAAGAAATTATATTTCATGGTACGAAAAGGTATAGTACTTAGGAATTTCATTTCTGGGGATGGTATACAAGTAGATAAATCAAAATTGGATGTCATTTCTTCCCTACCATTCCCCAAAACTATGTGGGATGTGTGTTATTTTTTAGGTTATACTAGATTTTACTGAAGTTTCATTCATGAATTTAGTAATATTTTACTCCCCCTCTCCCGATTACTCAAAAAGGAAAAAGAATTTGTTTTTGATAAATAATGTGAGGAATCTTTTAATAAGTTAAAATAGAGTCTCACGTCACCCTCGGTAATCCAACCACCTCTGTGGGATTTACCATTTAATCTCATGTGTGATGCATCTAACTATGCAGTTGGGGAAGTATTATCACAAAGAGTTGACTGAGGTCCACATGTTATAGCCTATGCCTCACGCACACTAGACCCTTCCCAAGAACACTACACCACAATATAAAAATAATTCATTTCCATTGTATTTTCATTGGATAAATTTATGTCATACCTTTTAGGGTCCAAATTCATTGTGTTCTCACACCATGTAGCCCTCCAGTATCTCCTTAAGAAACCAAAAGCCAAACCACATCTCATTTGTTGGATGTTCCTACTTTATGAATTTAATCTAGAAATTAAGGATAAAAAGGAGCTGAGAATGTGGTGGTTTACCATATCAATAGGATCCTTCCATCCTTGGATATTGACTCATCCCTATGTATTCCCATAAATGACATGGTTTCTAATGAGAAACTTTACTGAGTGCAAGATTTTATTCCTTGGTATTCTGAAATTGTAAATTATTTGGTAGCATCTTGAAATACTTATGATTTCAACAAAAACTAGGAAGGTCATCTAAAACATTAGTCTCATTAGTAAATTTGGTGTGACCACTACCTTTTTTCACATGTAGTGATAAATTCCTCAGGCATTGTGTTCTCGATAGCGAGTTTTATTTCATTCTTAAGTTCTTCCACACTCTTGTTTGTGGGAACCACTTTGATCCCAAAAGGACTACTCATAAGGTCCTCGATTATGGTATCTTTTGGCCAACATTATTTCAAGATGCCCGTGATTTCTGTAATGTTTGGGGCATTGAATTTATGTGTTCATTTCCCAATTCCTTTGGAAACTTTTACATTATTATGGAAGTGGATTATGTGTCAAAATGGGTATAATCACACACCATAAGGACTAATGATTCCAATACTATTTTTTATTTTCTGAGAACCCAAATTTTTTGTATGTTTAGATTACCTAGGTTTATCATCAGAACTAGGGTTCTCATTTCTGCAACAGAACAATGCAATCTATTTTTCCATGATATGGGGTTAGGCATAGAGTGTATACTACTTATCACTCATATACCAATGGTCAAAATGAGGTGTCTAATAGATAGGTAAAACAAATTCTTGAAAAAAATGGTTCAACTCAACAGAAAAGATTGGAGTCTTAGTCTCAATGGTTCATTATGGGCTCATCATACTGGTTTCAAAACTCCCATTGGAATTTCACCATATCGGCTTGATTTTGGAAAGATTTGTCACCTCCCTATTGAGATTGAGCACCAGGACTATTGGTCCATTAAACAATGAAATTATAATATTTCTGGTTTAGGTTCTCAAAGTAAGCTGTAGAATCCGAAGTTGGAGGAAATTCATAGAGATTCATATGAGAACTCCAAGATTTATAAGGAGTGAACCAAGGATTACCACGACCATATCATCATTTTTAGACAATTCCACATTGGTAATAATTTAATCATTTAATATTAAAGGATAAATTTTCATCCAGGTAAGCTTCATTCCTACTGGTTTGGTCTATACACTGTTACTAATGTTTATCCATTTGGTGTTGTTTAGGTTGAAAATGAAGATACCAAACAAACCTTAACTGTTAATGCAAAATAACTTAAGCACTTTCATGAATCCATTCCATATATCATGATAGAGGAACACAATGTTCTAGAATAAATATATGAATGGCACTCACCATGTTTTATCCTTCCTTCCCACATTCTATTTTATTACAGTAAGGACACTAGATACTCTAAGTATGGAGGGATGGGTACATTTATGGGTTAGTTAGAAATTTTAATCATCTTTATTTTTTTCTCTTTTTTTCTTTCAGAATAGTATTATTACTCCCCCTAGTTTTCCCCTCACTATTATGTTAGTATATTCATTTTTGATTCCCACTTAATCATGGAAAATGATGCCCGCTTGATCATGGAAATTATTAAACATGCATAAGAAATTTACTTCTTTTTATATTGTATTAACATTTTAAAAGAAAATGTTTCAATGATGGAATGTGTGTCTTAACATAAATTTAACATTGAGGTATGAATTTTTCTTGAAAATTGGTTGTTTTTCGATGATATAAATGGTTATATAATTTTGAAACCTTTGAGAAGAATGGTATCCTTTTTATGAGTAGTTTATGGGAAATTGTGTCACTAAATATCTCCACACATTTTTGCACCCAACCATTAAGTGTGATTTTTTATTACTCAATAGAAGGTAAATATAAGTTAGGATAATATTTTATCTACTTTCCAAAATTATTTTTTTCATATGTTTGTTCCTTATCTGATCTTTTTCATTACTATACTAGATTGACCTATGAATGTGTACATGTTATCCAACTGTTGTACGCCCTCAAAAAAACTAAAAAATATGAAAAGTGTCTTGGTAAGGTTAAAATCCACTCTTCTTCAAATTTTGATCTTGTAATAACTATTACAATTTGTGTTGAGAGGAGATCAAAAAAAGGTTGATAGATGAGTGTGAAATTTTTTCCAAGTGAAACTCTTGAAAAAAACAATAATAAATGAGGGGAGTGATGAAATGTACGAAATATGGGGATATCTTGGTCAAGAGATTATGGTTTGAATTTTTGGAATTCTTAATTGAGTGGGTCTTGAAATTTTATTTCAAAGGATGTAAGGAAAGTTCGGTTGACATAATCATTTAAGTATAAATTTTTTAAATAACCTATATTTACTAGATATTAAGTGGAGATAATTTCATGGAATGGTTTTAACACACACGCGTGTAGAATTAGTGACATGGTTACCTTTTTAATTATTTTCTCAAACTGGTATCATTCATCTCCTAAATTTTATATTGATACAATTTATGAGACATATTTTTTTATGGTCACTGAGAATAACTCCTTTCTGTGATTTTTTCTTTGATCACATTGCTATCACATTTTAAATTTTCATTGAATGTTAAATATTTATGAAGTTGGGAATATATCCATGCATGATTTTTGGAAATGTGACTTTTCCTAAGAGTGAAAATGTTTAGGTGTGGGGGTGTGATCGCACCACGATTCACTATTTCATTTTCACCCATAAAAAATTGTGCTAATCTAGTTTTGTATTAAAATTTATCAAAATAATAACAAATATCACTTCATGTTTGATTAAATTATTTTGTTTTTATCACTGTTAAAAAGAGAAATGTTAATTTTTTTGATAATTATATTGTACTTGGAGGTGATTTGGAGGTCCCATGATGAAGTTCAAAAAAAATGGTCCAAACTGTGCAGGATCCGAGCACACCAGTGAACTCAACCACACCCCGATACTAAAAAATTAATTAAAATGGGATGATGTTTTGTGGGATGGTCCAAAATTCAATGGTATTCATTTAATATGAAGACACCCAATCCCCATTCATCTATTAAGGGGCCCATATGAACTGATATATTTAGGGTATTGAATATAATTGATGTCAAAATTTGTGTTCTGTATTTCATCATTATCTTCATATTGATTGTACAAATGGTGCCAAATTTTAAGTGGAGATAGTCAGGAGGTGGAGGTACAACTTTTCAGTTTTTTCAAAAGTGACATAATACTTCCTAACCATCTAAAACCATGGTCGAAGTGGTTTCTCAAAATTAGGGTACCCAAAACCACCTTCCACATTTCCTATAAATTGGAACCTTGGGATCCCCATTTGAAAGTTAGACCAAGAGAGTGAATTTATTACAAATTGAAGTTACATAGGAGTTATTTTATCCCCTTGGAGGTTATAGAGATCCTTATCCTCATAGGGAGATCTAAAATGAAGAATGATATCCAATCGACTTTCCTCCTCCTCTCAATGTTAGAATAAATGGCAAGCGTTCATTGTGAGGGAGATAAAAATATTGTAAAGGGAGTTCCATAAATTTTACTACAAGTAGTTTGATGTATTTTGGGTTTGAAAATATTTAATTCATAATTTTCTTACTTTGATTCATGTTTGAATTCTTGTTTGATTAAACATAATGGAATATTCTTTACTTTTAATTGATTGGTGTGAAGTTTTGATTGTGTGACTTGTTTGTTCTGATTGGAAGACACAAGAATCCTTTTATTCTCCACTTATTTGAGATTCCAATTTTATTTGGAAGTTAATATATGATTCATAAGATCTGAACCTTATCTATAAGATTGTTGTGTCAATTTTTGGTTCAATATGCATTGATATATAACACTTGGAAAGTAATCGGGATTCTGAATAATTTCAATCAAATACATACTTAAAACCTTAATTAATATCTAAGAGAGATGAGCTTTAGATTTTTGTAGTAAACTCACAATGAACCCTTTCTCTAATATTTTTCAAAATCCACTTGGTTTTTCAACTATTAATCTCTTTAAATTAAGTTATTTTCTTTAAACTATTTTTAAAACAACCCCCCTCTTTTAGTAATTTTTATTAAGAATACACACTCTAAACCATTCAACGCTCCCTGAGATATATCTGAGGGTCTTCCCTAGACTATAAAATCATCTTTAAATAATAATAAATTTGACATGACATGACAACGCATTCAAGAAACATGTTTTTATCCCAATCCACCCATTTACCCATCCCTAATGGTATCGTGCCTTTCCATCACATACCCACATATGGACCTCATCAGATCCACCAAGGTCTCAAACTTTCCCATGAACACACACTAAACCTGAATATAGAACATATGATTCATACATCACTAGACCTAGGCCCAAATTCCCTCTCACACAACTGACCATTCCACCTGATCCGTCAGCCTCATCAGACTCAAGGATTTCTCAACATCTCACCCAACAACCAAACCATTCATAAAACCCATCCCAACTACATGACTATCCCCTCACCCTAAGTTTTCACTTCCATAACAAAAGTGTTCATCTGCACTTTGGTCGTCCTTACCTTTTCCGTCCAAAGAAAACATTGATTCTTCTATTAATCATTGTCAAAACGGATGAGTCAAACACCCAATTCTCCATCCTTTCAAAATCAATCTCACAACCAACTACCAGTACTCAGGTGCCTCTCTGAGAAATAAACCAATGCATAACCATGCACTTTACCAAAAACTTGATGTCACACACCATGCATATATCCCACCTCGGAAGCAACCACCCATGGTCTAAATTATAAGGAACCTACAACACTAGGTAAAACTCTCTCAAGTTTACCCACAGTTTTTCCCCAAAATGGACATCTCATAACCATAACTTGAGACACAACTCCAAAACCAAAAACTTTCAAATATACCCCCCTAGGAGAAACCCACACTTGGTAATGCTCTCTATGTTCAATTTCTAAAACCCAAAAATATCCACCTGTTCCACACACCCAACAACACTAGAAACTATGGGTGACCCCTCTCTCGGGTCACCATGAAAGTCAAATGATACCAGCTCCCTAATCTGGAGTCATGCCTAACAAAAGAAATTATATCTCCCTCTAAGCCATACACATTTACTCTAGGTTTCATACCAAAGATACCCACTCACGTATATCAGCACCACAATCCAAACACCCACTCTAGGGTCCAAAACACAACTCACAAGGTTTTAATCCAAATGGGTTACCACATCCATGTTAACAGATTTCATTCCATAACTTAAAGGTTACAACCTAACCCAAGACATGAAGGGCAGCATTTCATCAACTAGAATATCCAAACCATCAAGATCTCACATCCCATAACCCAAGGTCTCAAAACTAAGGCACTATCACTACCCAAACCACCCATACATAGGGTCAACAACCAACACAGGTGATATCCACCATTGGTGTCCCTAAAGTTCCATTATTTTATATCTCCCTTATTAATCAAATTTTTTCATTTAAAACCCAATGTTTCACATTTCAAATTCATTTTCCATTTTCAATACCCAATAATTTACACTTTTAGAAATATTTTTATTAACCCAATATTTAAAAAGTCCATGATTCGTTCAAATTCACATTTCAAAACATTTTCTTTATCAAAAATTTCAAGGATATATCAATAAAAAAATTCACAAGATGAAAATTACACTACCAACATATGAATCCCAAGGAACTATCAATCACAAGAAACATATGGATGACCTATCTATTCTATGTTCCTAGTATGATGCATGAACTAAAAAACCCTCTCTTGTCACACCGAGCTAAGAGATGGAACCTTATAAATCAATAACATCACATCCAGTTGAACCACCTGAGGTGGAAATAAAAATCAACCGTAAAATCACAAAACCGAACATTAATTCCCACCCCTAAAAACCTAGATTTTACCTCATACATGGGGCTAAAAACACCCAATAATGAGCTCATTACCATAACCCAATAAGATACTAGTATTTTTTATACCATTCCCAAATAATAAGAAAAAAGACACAAGATCTGGTACCAATTTGTAATGTCCCCAACACGATATCCACCAATTCCATGATCCAGGTCGTCACATAACCTCAGGTGCACCTCCCCATATGCCAAATGATGAAAAATAGTAGTGTGGTCCTATAGAGATATGTTAGGGAGAATATAACCACTTATCATATTACCATCATATCATAAATAATATCAATTAATAAAAGAACCTATCTAAACCATAAATGAACAATATACATAAAAATTCAATAATTAACCAAGTAGAACATAACATAGAAAAATGATGAATACACTACATGTCATATAGTCATACAAATAAAATGTCTAGTATAAAAACCATAAAATATCCTGAACATAGTCCCAAGTCCCAAATTGGTCCTAAAATCCCATGTTCTATCCCAATAGCCTATGTATAAACCAAACAGTCATTCCCTATCCTGAACCTATAATAAAAACAAGTAACTTTTGATCGGGTACCCAAGTGTCATGGCGTCCTGAGAATAGTGTGAGTTCAACTCAGTATCCCACCACCAATGGTGTCTAAATCAATAAATAGTTTGTACAATGATGTATGTATGGAAACAAGTGTGTAAAATAAACATGGTAATGAAATGAGCATGTTTCACATTTAATAATCACCCATTTAACCAACTTTTATCAAGAAATAGGTTTCACATTTAAAACAATTACTAATTAACCATTTTATCCATCAGGTTATCTAGTGTAAACAATCCAACTAAACAAGATCCAGTCACAATGGGAGCCTATGTCATAGAATAAGGGTCCATACACTTTAAATCACAAGGGGTAAATCAAAATTCAAAATTTATAAACTTACTCTGGATTATCAATCTGATAAACAATCCATATCCACATGTTGAGGAAGCATAGAACCTCATTCCAACATCCCAAACAATTTCATGTCCATACATTGGGAAGTATAGAGCCTCATCCCAACATCTCAACCATACATTACATAAAACCTACCTTGGAGCCTTAATCCAGGTAGTCTCATCAAATTAAATTGTTAAGGGAATAAATACTCAGTCTGACTCCCTAATCTGGGCATTATAGGGGTGGGGTTTAGAGCCTTAGTCCAACCTAACCGGTGGGTGTAGAATCTCAAGTCAATATCTAACAAACCACTAATCCATGTGTACATGATTCTTTAACCATTTTACATAATAACCATTTTAAAACCATAACTCATAAAAAATATATACCATTATAACAAATTCCCCCTTATTCCATATTAAAAACTAGAAAAAAATTGACATCAAATTAATTTCACCATCCATTATAACACACAAATCAAAATACTTATTTAAAATTATCTTGAATCCAACCCTTTAAAACATGGGTTTTTCATATTTGAAAACTAAATCATGCCTTAAGGATTTCATTTCCATTTCCAACCATTTCAAATAATCATTAAGTCATTTTCGAAAAAAGGAACCACACCCTCATTTCAAATCATCATTTGATATCTATAAATAATACCACTTTCTAAATCACCTTGAGGCCAATAACTCCTTTTAAAACACTTATCTCTTTCAAAACATTGTATTCTTTATTTAAAAACCATAACTGGATCAAAATCCAAACACATTATTTAAACCATTTAAAACCCCTTTAGGCATTTTACAAAATTCAACATATAATCAATTCAATTTACAGTTTAACCAAGACAACATACCTGATTTTAATTTATAACCCATTTTCTCTCACATTCCCCTCATTTCAACATTCACCAGTTTATTTCACCATTTTCAACAGTTTGACAAACCCCACGGGTAGCTTTAGGTTTGGTCTCACATTATCAATGAACCCAATGGGATTTTTGAATGGTCTTGCACTTCAATCTAAGGACCAAATCATTTTCTATAGTCAAATACATTAAAATGAAACAATTAATTACATTGGAACAACCACATAAACATATATAATAATGAGACTATAGAAAAAAGCTTTTGAACCACCTGCCTAAAGTTTTTTGATGAATGATTTCTTAACCTCCACCCTTGATTTTAACTCAAACACCCATTAAATACCCAATATAGAATCTGCTGGAAAAGTGAGGTTTATAAGGTTTTGGAAGGAGAGGAAACTACACACCCAACCTCTTCTAGAAAATGTATAGAAATTAATTCAAATACTTTCTTGGAGATTAAATTCACACTAAATGGAACTCAAAACACCTATGAATCAAAGTAGAAACACCCATGGAGGAGGATGGGGTTTCTAGTTTTTCACCCTAGATATAGGTGGTTGAATGGGAGGAAAAACCAGGGAAGAAACATTTAAGCCTGATAGGGAATAATCGGAATTTCACACTTTTTATGGGCCACATAGTTTGGTCACATGGTTAGCCAAACCATGAACCAACCATGACGATCCCTCTGTCTAAGAGATTCTAATATGCATGGTCTTCTGGAATCACCAACATGGTTTTAAAAACCGTACGGTGCTCATGCGCCATCCTTTGTACGATAGAAGGCATGGAATCACAGTTTCCCGATCCAAGTGCATGGTTTGTACTAACCATGTGCTAATCGTGGGTTGCACACTATTTTACCTATTTACTCCTCCTTTAATATTTTAAACCCCTAAAACACCCCCACAATTTCCCATAAAGCCAGGAACTACTTAATTATCCATAAATAAGTAATTTTAACCAAAATTTAAACAAACCCATACCTCCATGAAAATTTGGGATCTTACATTAACAATGATAGAAAAATAGATTGATTCCTTAGTTTCTTAAAATCACACTTTCAAAAGGATATATCTATCTGAGACATTTGGAGTTATGAATAAGTAGTTCAATGTGCTCTCAAAGTAGAGATGTATTTTGGAGAATCATCCCATGGTTATAGAGATAATAATAGAAGAACAGAGATTCAATCTAGTTGGTTTAATTAAAAAGGAGGAAAGAAGATCCAACCACCCACATGTCAAAAATGTGGGAATAATCATCATGTTAATTTACTCAAAATGATGGGTAAATTTCAAGTGTAGTAGAGAAGACCACCAAGATCATGAATGTCGAAGATACATGAATAATATGCCCAAAATTTTGGAGGAAAGGAAGGTGCCTCCTAATGAACCACCCATGGTTTAATGATTCAAATATAGGGTAAAAGGGAACTATGAAATATAGTACACTAAACCACTAGTTATTGAGGGTAATCAATGTTAACATACACTCAATCAAAATGAGAAAGGGAATTATTATGCCATTACTATTGTTTAAGTGGAGCATGAAAATGAAGTTATACAAGGTACATTTCTTAATCACTAAATAATGGTAAAATTTTTATTTGATTATATTTATAGGAATTACTTTATATCATATAATTTTTCTAGAACTATTGAATTGAATCCATGATACTTTGAAGTAGATATATCTCTAAAAAAACCTAGTGGTATGATTATTACAACCCAAGTGCTGGACTCTTCTCCCATTAGCTTACATGGGAATATTCTTCTAGAAAATCTCATAATTCATAGCTTAGTGGAATTTGACACTATACTAGGAAAGGATTGTCTCTCATTATATAGATAACATGTTAAATATTGAGAAAAATAAATTTATTTCTATATTTTTAACCATTCAATTCTCCTATACAAATGAAAGGAAGATCATGAATCTCCTTAGGAGAATCTCATGACGGTGTGGGTGATGATACCCTATAAAGAATAATACCTTTCCTAAATGGTTGAGTCAAAGGAAATCATAAACCTCAAGGATATTCCCATTGTTAGGGGATACATTAATTTATTTACTAAATAGATTTCCATAATTCCACCAGATTATGAGGTAGATTTCTAAACAGAGCTTATACCCTAATCCATTCGTATCTCCAAATTCCCCTATAGGAATGCCCCAATTGAACTGGAGGAGTTGAAGAATCAGGTGCAAGAGAATTTGAATAAAGGGTTAATATTCCCTAGTGCATCACCTTATGGTGTTTCAATGCTCATTTAAATAAAAACGATGGATCAATGCAGTTGTGTATATATTATAGGGATTTCAACAAGCTCACCATAAGGAACAAGTATCCCCTTCCAAAGATTGATGAATTATTCGATTAACTATGAGGATCATAGTACTTTTCAAAGGTGTGTCTTCATTCTATATTTAATTAGCTAAAGTTTAATAGGTAAGATATTAAAAATATTTCTTTCCATATAAGGCATGGACATTATGAGTTCATAGTGATTCTATTAGAACTTACTAATTCCCCTATAATTTTTATGGATTTAGTGAATAGAGTTTTTAGATATTAACACATAAAATTTGTGGTAGTCTTTATTGATGATATTATCATTTAATCAAAAATTAATGTGGAACATGGAGATAATATTAGGATAGTTTGGGTGATATTAGGAGAGGAGAAAATGTATGCTAAGTTCAACAAGGGTAACTTTTGGATGCATTAAGTCACATTCATGGGGAATGTGATCACAAGTTATGGAATTTATGTGTAACCTTCAAAAAAAGACAATTAAATAATTAACTACATCCTCAAGTGTCATATAAATCTATAGTCTTCTTGGATTATCTAGGTACTATCAATGTTTGGTGAGAAATTTATCACAATTTTCTAGCCCACTAACTAAGTTAACATGGAAAGGGGTAAAGTATGTATGTTCTAAATAATATAAGGAAATATTTAAGGATCTCAATAAGTGTCTAATCACTGCACTTTTATTCACACTACCATTAATTGGATAAGGTTTTTTGATATATATTGATTCTTCAAAGAAATTATTGGGTTGTGTACTCATGAATAATAAAAAATTAATATCCTACACCTCATAAAAACTAAATATCCATGAGAAGAACTACCCAATGAATGATAAATAGTTAGTCATTGTGATATTTACCTTGAATATTTGGAAGAAATACCTATATGGAGAGAAGTGTAATATATATACCAATCACAAGATTCTAAATTATATATTCACATAGACGGATCTCAACATGCATCACTAAACATGGTTAGAGATAATCAAGGACTACAATTTCTCAGTTCACTACCATCCAAGAAATTCAAACAAGGTAGTTGATACTCTTATCAAAAAAATAACCTAATACTATATCAATGATGAGGATTTAGAATGACCCAATATTCATAGATATGTAAAGTATGGATCTGTAAATCATAATGACAAGGAAAACATCCTATCTTTCCCAAATTATTTCCCAAACATATATAAAAATAAGATCAGGGAGTCATAAAGGGATAACCTAGAGCTTCAAAAAATGTTCAAAGATGTAAAGGAAGTGAATATTTATGAATTAAATATCAATGATGATGTTCTGATTCAGTTTGTAACTAGGATTCTTATGCCTACATCACCTGAGAGGAATAAATAGCTATTATATAAAATGCATAGCTCATATTTTTTCATCCCTCTTGGAAGCACAAAGTTATACTGTGATCTTAGAGAACACTTCTAGTGGGATAAAATGAATAGGGATATTTTTTAGTACACCTAAAAGTGATTAGTATGTTAGTAAGTTAAAGAAAGGTGATAGAAGTCCAAGGGGATGTTGTAACCATTTCCTATACCCACATGTAAATGGGAGAACGTCACCATGGACTTTGTCACTGGTCTCTCAAATACATCCAAAGGAAACAATGTGATATGTGGTGTGGTGGATCAACTCACTAAGACTACAAACTTCATTGTAATTTAAAAATATTTACTGATGTAACAACATTACAAGATATATATAAAGTAAGTGGAGGGGCTACATGGGGCACCACTTTTTATCATCTATGATCATGATCCAAGGTTAACTTCTAAATTCTGGAGAAGTATTTAACATACTCTAAATAATGAATTGAATTTAAGCATGGAATACCACCCCACCAAACTGATGGATAGTATGAAAGAACTATTATAATACTTGAGGACATACTAAGATCCTTATCAATTAAATTTAAATGAGGATGAGATTAACATATCCTATTGGTTGAGTTCTTATACAAAAATAGCTTCCACTCAAGTATTCAAATGGATCCATGTGAATATCTATATGGGAAGTGATGTATAACTACTACTTTTTGGGATTAAGTATGTTAAAAAAAGCTACTTGGACCTAATCTTGTGTAAGAGATGATAGGGAAGGTTAAAACCATCCAATAACATATAAAATTTGCTAGAATTCAGTAAAAGATCTATGTTAACTACTATCTAAGTGACTTAGAGTTTAATGTTAGAGAAAAAAATCCTTTGAATATCATCATGGAAGAGATTCATGTGGTTTGGAAAGAAAGGGGAGTTTATCCCTAGGTACATTTTCCTCTTTGATATCCTTGATAGCATAAGATAAATGTCCTATTAGCTTGAAATTTCACTAAATATGGCTCAAGTTCATGATGTGTTCCAAGTATCTCTTCCGAGGATGTACATACCTGATCTAACACATTTACTAAATTAGAATGTGGTGTAATGGTAGAATGAATGAGGATCATTCATTGAACATCTTGTACCTTAGAGACAATGTTCTATGAAATAAGACAAATCACCTTTTCAAAGTGTTGTGACGGAACCATAAATATGAAGACATGACATGGGAACCAGTATAAATAATGAAACTAAAGTACCCTAACCTAGTCTCAACTGAGAATATGAGTTGAAATTTTAGGGATGAAATTTCTAAAGGGGGGAATAATATAACAACTTAGAGTTTATAAATGAAATTTTTTATGAAATAAATGTGTATTATATTATATTATACATTATTATAAACAAAAAATGCATAGAGAAATCAACAATACTTTATTTCATTAACATAAATCATTACATTAGACTATAATTAAATCCATTAAAATTCCAAATATTACAAGGGGAAAAAAAATATAAATATTAAAACTATAATGAGAAAATATGGATTTCCCCTATCTTCTAGAATCATCGTTCCCACAAACAACACTATATAAATGTAACAAAATATTAGTAAATCAATTCACAGTTTAGAAAATGGAAATCTAGAACCTTTAGAGGAATTGGGGTGAATAATTAATGAATTAGTATTTATAGAAGTTAATACGACTATTGTAATAGTATTGTGACCTTTTGAATGGTAACATGACCATTGGGAATAGTAAGGTGACTTTTGGGAATAGTAACCTAACCATTAGAATAGTAATTTGACCTCAAAATAATGAAATTCAATATAAATAATATCATCCTGAGTAAATTAAGAAAATATAAATATTATAATTCCATAAAATAAATACCAAGATTAAAAACTCAAAGAAAATATGAACATACTTTTAATAAAATGAATTTTAAGGTATTTCATAAAAATCATAATTTTATAATAAAATTTAAAATAAAATATTCAAGAAAATTATTTTCATAAAATTAATATCATTTTTAAAATAATAATATTGAAATTTTCTAAGGGTTATTTTTTGGTAATTTTCTAAAATACTTCAATTTTACATGTGAATAGTAAAAACACAATTTTTTTCTATGATCAGTGTATCTTGAATTACATAATTCATGATGTAATAATGGAATAATAATTTATATAACTTGAGGATCGAAAAAAAACATATTTAATTTGATAAATTAGTCATTAAAATACAATATATATTATTTCTAAACCAAAAAATTACTTTCCAAAGTCTAAAGTCAAAAGTATTCCTTTAAAAAACAATTTTCTCATTTTTCCACTATAATTTTTAATAAACGATTTAATTCAAATTATAAAGTGGATTAAAGTAATAAAAAAATATATTTTATTTATTTATGATATATTATGTTAAAATTATAACTATTACAAGTTTTACCTTGAATATAATATTTTATTCAATATTTTAACTCCAAAATACTCATACCCATAAGTATAAATAACCCCTGTCCCTCCCCTTGGAATACCAGTCCTCCCAAACTTACCAAAGTCTGATACCTACCAAAAGTATATCTCCAAAGACTTTATCAACCTTAGGTATGTCCTAGATTAAACCAACTCTATTCATCAAGGAAGTCTAGTGTCATACAAGAGAAGAAACACCGAGAAAAGAGTAAGTTTTTATCAACTCTTCTCTCATTTTCCTTACCTCTTCTCTTTTTTACCAATTGTTTTCAAAAATAATCTTCTAATATTAATTAGGAAATATTTTAACATTATATTATTTATTTTAACCTACTTTAAAAAATAAATTTTTGAATTATTTATATTTTATACCTATCTTTATCCACTTTTGGACAACATTCCCAATAAAGGTATGTTAACCACCAACGAGGACGTTTCCAAATTCATTATTTTTCACCAACCTTATGGTTGGTTATAATAAATTAATTATGATATATAAAATTGTAAATATATTTATTTTATTCTTCTTTTATTAATTTGACTAATGTATAAATAACCTTGAACAAAAAATATAAAATCGAAACAAAACGAGAAACTTTTAAAGAAAACATGATATAAAAATGGTTACCCTTTTACCAAGGTAATTCAGAATATAATACAATGATTATAATTGATAAATATTTATAAAAATGGAAATAATTTACTTTTATTTCCATGTTTTAATAAGCCTAATTTTATTATTCATGAGGTGAAAAATTGACAAAATAAAGTAGGATTTAAGGTAAGTGGATTCTCGAACCCAGCTCATTTTCTTTGGGTTATCCATATTTCTCATAATTTTGAATATGGATATTACCCTGATATTTCTTGAATATCCTTTCAATATTATTCCATTTTTTTTGGTTATATACATTTTTTACACTTTGAAAAAATTATTTTTAAGCCAAATACAAAGACTTTTCTTTCTAAAACACATCTTTGACTCATCTTAAGTTGTTTATTGTTCACTAAATAATGATGATTTTTATGATAGATATGTTTTCCATTATTCATTTTGGAACCCCAAAATTTATTCATTAAAGTATTCTTTAATAAATCCTTATGAAACCCATTCTTTTCTATGCTTATTTCATGACTGCTATTGTTATACGCTCAATTTGGAATGCATGATTATGAGAATTTATGATGTGATAGGTGGTCCTAGAATTATAAATCCCTCTAATTCATTTAGTAATGTGATTTATCTCATGATATTTTGTGTGAAAATTATGCTAGATTTTTTCACAATGATTATGTTACAATTTATGAAAATATGTTATGTGTTAATGTGATGCTAACTTTGTTCACAACTATGAGTGGTATTTGGCCACTATGGCATGATGTTTAATTTTTATGAATATTCCACATTCTGTGCATTTATAAAAATTTTCCCTCTTTATGTTTATTATGATCTTATACTTATGGTATGATTATATTTATTATCCTCACCCATGTAATATTGATCTATGTCCCTTATTCCTCCCCTTACTGGGCTTCTAAATCACTCTTTTCTTTGACGTATATCCTTATGTGACTAACTTTACTAAGGATAACATGATATATTTAGAAGGATAAATAATAATAATTTAAATAATGTTTAAGTTTTATTATATACAATTGATTTATATGAATAATATTTCTAAGATACTAAACCTTTGGATCCTGGATTATATCGCTATTATGTTGTTTATCTTAAAAGTGATATATTTGTCATGTAATAAAAAGTTGGGTCGCTATAATGAAACATTACTATATCATGTGTATATGAACTCAAAAAATATTAAGAAAATAAAATGAATTCATTTATACAACTTTGTAACATCTCTTCCCACTCTAGAGTAACTAGACCAAGTTACCACATGACCTTAGGCATGACTCCCCTTATGCCAGAGGCTACCAACTAGTAGCGAGGGTCTAAGATACGATAGTATGGAGACTATAAACCTATATTAGAGAGTAAAATCATAGTGAAAATAATCAAACATCTTCTATAATAATAATTATATAGTAATCATAAGAAGAAACCATCAATGATAAATGAATGTGGAATAAAGAATACATACAAATATTGATTTCCTACTAGGATGATCTCCAGAACAAAATAAATAAAAGAAAAAAATTACAGGGATCCACTACATAAAAAATTAGTACCTCTTCCCAAACTCCTACACCTATCTGAGATATCATTCTTAGTTATTTAATGATGATACTCTTCCCAAACTGAACCTGCAACCAGTGAAGAGCTTCTTGGGTACCCAAGTGCCATGGGCGCCTAAGAAGGGTGTGAGTACATAACTCAATAGGGAACCACCAATGTATCCTTGTACATAACCAGTAAATGGATTTATATGTTAATGTGATATGATAAGGAAAAATAAATCAATAAACTATTGGAAACATAAATAAATAAACCTTATTGATCCTTGAGTTCTCACTTGACATCTCAGATCGACCATACCTACTTCCTCCAGTTTTGGGATGTCTCTGAGTACATTGTGTGATTGTTCCAAAAAAATATAATTTGGCTTCCATATACATGGAATCCCCCAATATAAATCCTTAATACTTAATTTATTAAACACAGACATCCCAAATAGTGTGATATGGGTTTCAAATCCATGGAATCCCCACCAATAACCTCATGACTTTGAGGATAAATTCCACGACATCCCAAACTCTTCAAAGGGTCCCATCCCCTACTCGTGATCCTAAGGAGCTTGTCAAAGGTGATACCAGTCACATAATATATATAATTGGAACCCCAAAGGGATATCACATTCCCAAGTACATAGTCCAAGGCATCCCACAACTCATAATATATATATTAGAAACCCCAAAATTCCTATCACATATCCTAGGATATAGTCCAAGGAATACCCTATCCAATAATATATATAAAAAAACGACCCCAAAGGGCTATCATAGATCCAAGTATATATTCCAAGGCATCCCTCATCAAGAATATATATATTGGGCACATAAGATCTATAGAACTACATCCATGGTCCCCCAACCATATATAAATAATCACACATTCAACCAATTTCATTAATTAAGAGTTAAACACTTAAATCGTCTCTTAGATCATAAGATATGTCTAAAAAATTCTTCAAAAACTAATTAATCATTAGACAACAATTTTCCTCATTCTAATTTCCTTCCTTTAGGGGTAAATCCTTTCTCGGTCTCAACCTAACTCAACTCAACTTATCTTGACCCTAAGTCTTACTCAGTCTAATCCTTGGGTCTAAGGTGACACATAAGGATGAACCTAAGTAGTATATCATCACTCCTAACCTAGGTAAAATCCTAAACCACCTATCTAGGCCCTTTATATTTATTCATCCCATTATCGTCTCTTCTAGACCAAAGTCTCTAAGTAATCTCACAATCCAATTATCCCAATTCATAACTCATCCCTACTCAAGGGGTCTATAGGAACCTATCAAGTAAACTATCATGACATAATTATTTATTAAGAACCACTAATGGGTTTCACATGTCTCAAGGTATATTATTACAATTATACTCCCCTCCATCAATGGTCTGGATGTCCATTCAGTGCTTAATGGATCATCTTAATCATATTATTCATAGACATTTTTTTTTAAAATATAAAGGATTCATATAATATTTATTAAAGATTTCATTTAATTAAATAATTTCATTTTTCATCGATGGCGAGACCACATACCACATGTCATGATTAATGAATAAATAAAAATACACATACCATAGGGAAATTTATACGAACCACCTACCTCATTAAAGAGCCTTTAACCTTTATATAACAGTCTAGAAGATTTCTTCCCTAAATAATCTAAGTACATATTGGATCTAATGTCCATCATTCATCCTTCTAAGGCCCTATATTAGGCTAAGAATCACTAAATAATTAATTATAAGTATTTATAACTAATTAAAAATAATAATTTAAATAGACAGGATGCATAAAATCTCACTGGATGGCATCTGTTCACTAAAACCATGGCCAAACACCCACATAAAGTCCAAAAAAATCACTAACATCATTACAAGAAAAATACCTAATACACAAGACAATTTTAATGGTCAATTTCACCCAATTTCATCAAAAACAATAATAAAAATCATAGGGAAACATACATAAATCAAAATGACATCTGATATCTTGAAATCATCCTCTTGGTGCACCCTCTTTCCAAGATGATCCAAAGTACCATTGTTCTTAGATGATTTTACCATTAATTGGAGAAATTGTTATCAAATCCATATATTAATTTTGAGGGAAATTAGCAGACAAAAAAGAGAATAAATAATGGATAATGAAACAATTATTATACCTTTAAATCACTATAAAATTTCCATCAAAATCGCCTTGAATCAAGGGGAAACAAGGGATGAAGGAGGGGAGGAGATGGTAGAATGGATCTCCTCAAACTACCCCTACCTCCTAAATCCCAAGGGGGTTTGGTAGTAAAATACCAAAACAACCCCACTAAAAAATCCCTATAACCCCATCATCTAGCTGTTGGATCTTACTGATCGGCCAGTAGCGAGTCACCAACTAGTAGGTAAACCCAGGAAGTGTGTTGGAAAACTTCTCAGATCACTAGCTATCTGATGGTAGCTCACTAACTAGAAGGTGCCCTATGTTTCTGAATTTTAGTATCCCCAACCACTCACCTCTTCTTCAACTTGATTCCAATAATTTTTATCACCAACTAAGCCTTAATCCTCATCCAAAAACATCCTTTAGGGATTTAAAAACCATTGGAACATTTTTTTGATCCCTAGTTATCAAAATAAACTATCAACTAAATCAAAAATTCAATTTCCTCCTAAATTTCGTAACCCATCTAGACACTTGGTATTATATCCTAAATGATGTTTAATATGAATTTTTATTTCACCATTAGATCAAAAATGGGTTTTTTACATTAGGGTTCAAGCCTAGTGTAAATCTATATTTTATATAAAATTTTGTTAGAGTTGTACTTAGTTGTATAGTCCTGGAAAAGTTTTAGAGGCCAAGTATTTTTAGGGGTAGTGAGACCTATATATTACTAAAGACTATTCATAATAATAATTTTGGGTCAGTGGGACTTTCATATCCCAACGCAGTTCATGGGAGACCATTCATGGTGATCTTATATTTAGGGTTAAGGAATTTTTTTCATCATTTAATGCCTGAAACTTATATGAAATTTCCTATTATTCCTCCCAAACTCCCTTGGTATATTTTTTGGGTGATTTAGGGTGAATTTACTAATCAAAAAACCTCTCATCAACACATCCAAAGTGTGGGTAGTTGGATTAGATGAAAAATATTAGGTAAACCCCATGTCTTATTTCTCCCTCTCTCATTACCTCTTATTAACTCTCTTGAATATGGTTTTGGGGATGTTATATATTTGATGTTAGGGTCATGGATTGTAGTTATTGTTCATGTTGATAGGGATTTATGGATTTATCCCAATGGAATGATTTTGGATTATGAAAATATGAGGATCAATATGATTGGGTAAATGGATCTAATATCTTCTATGGATTGGATAATTTATTATATATTTTTAGTTAATTATGATTTATTGAGGACTACTTTGATTATTATTTTTTAATTATGTAATTATATAAAAATGTGATTTAGAAAGAATATATTATGATGAAAATTAAGTTTTTTATTTAATAATTTTTATTTTAAAGGAAAATGGGAAATTAATAACTATCATTTCCAATTAATAGTGATTTGATATATTCATAATTTAAAAATGATTTTTTCGTGGGAATTTTTTTTAAATTGAAATGTTTTTAGAAAAATTTCCATATATAATATTTTTCCTCTCTAAATAATATATTTTTCATCTGAATATGTTTTTTCCCTTGTCCAAATTCCTATAAATAACATTTTTTCTTGGTATATAATATTTTCCTCCCTTCATATAGTTTTTACCTTAGCAAAATTTATATGAATAATATTATATCTCATGTGTATGGTGTTTCCATGAAATAAAAACTGATACGTAATATCCTTCCACATGTGTAAGGTTTTTCCCTTAATTAAAACTCCATACATAATATATTTCCTCCATACTTAATATTTTCTTCATCATACATGATATATTTTTCTTTGGCAAATTTTTGATACGTAATATATTTTCTTTAGTAAAATTTCGAAACATAATATATTTATCCCATACATAATATATTTATATCCATACATAATTTTTTTATCTTATATGAAAACCCATAAATAATATATCTATTATACATAATATATTTATATTAATACATAACATTAATTAATTATCTAAATTTTTATATGTAATATATTTTATTCCCCATGTAAAATATTTATCACATATGTATGGTTTTTCCCTTATCAAAAACAAATATTTAATATTTTTTTCTACCCTAAAATGGGTAGGTTTTTATGATTAAATATTTCTCAAAAAATCAATTAAAACTCAAAAATACCCAAAATTACTCTAAAACACCTCTATTCAATTTCAACGACTACAAAGAATCCCCAAGCATACCAGCTACTGAAAAATAGAAGAAGAAAAAACCCCAACTTAGGCCAATTACCTATGCTTAATTTATAACCTATTCTAACACTCCTAATACCTCTATAGGGTCCCAATACAAATGGTCAACCCAAGTTTCTAACCAAAACACCATTATCACATACCCAATCCATTCCTATAACCCTTCTCCAATATTCACCCATGAACTTGAGGCACCTCCTAGGCCTCCAAACATATCTGAAAACATCTTCTAAAGATGTTCCGGCCCTCAAATTATTGATTTGAACCTCGAGTTTCAAAATTTTCCCCACTCCAAGACAAAATATTCAAATTTCACCTAATTTTCACTAACCCATACAAAAAATGTCATTATAACCTCCCCACCATAGTGTTTCAAATCCCTAAGAAGTATCCCCATGCATCTTATATGAACCATATTTATCAGTAAGACCTGATGCATGGCCCAAATTTTATGTCTCCTACTAGTTATGGTTGATCTGACACCACACCCAAACTGGCTCCACTACTCAAAACCCTTCTAGCTTGTGTATCACAACCCCAGTTATTTCCATCAACTTCATGAAAATGCCACACTTTTAGTGGAAGTTTTTTATTCTAAATTTACTAACATCATACGCCATTGGTTAAAATTACTAGTCTACACCAAACCATCTCTCATTAGGGGTCACACCCAAGAATAATCTGACTATCCTCCTTAGAATCCATAATCTCACTCCCAAAACTATATCCATATCACAAGGCCTTGATTCATTATGCATATCTTCATACTGCCTGCGAGTTCCAACATTCCACAAACCCAGTCACTTGGATTTCATGTTTCCTAACTCACACCCTCGATTCATACTATACAACCACCATTCAACATTTAATAGGAATTATTTACCAAAATCATTGACTTTAGGGATTCTCACTAGTCGATACATGCATCTAGGTATTCTACACTTACTCACATAACCCAAACGCTTTCACCCAAGTTTCATCACATAAACATAACCACATCTTGGTTGGTCCTATTAGAATATCACTCCCAATTTTTATCAAACAATTCTAAAAATGAGAATTATATGATAAGAGCATCTATGGTCTGAACCCCACTATTGGACTTCCCTTATCATTGATCCATGAGCACAATACTACCCAATATCCACTGTCATATGAACAGTAACAGTCACAAGAATTACTTGTATTCCTCTAATAAGCCCACATTATAATCTAAAATCATGTATCCAATGATAATATGGTGCCCCATGAAATTATTGTACAATACTAATAATAAATCACCATTATACACCTAGTCCCAACAAATCAAGCTCAATTTTCACAACCCTTCTCACCATCATGTGACTCTCACTTTCCATCTCACTTCTTCCTACCTAGTCTTCTAGAAACTCACAATCACATTAGTTTCTAACTCACAATAGTTATGGCATGATTTCTATTCCTTAGTTATCACATCTATCCACTCATCCCCTCAATTTTTTATAAAACCCAAAAGTCATCATTCCATATTTCACATGTCATAAAATAGTCATAACTCATCTCTTATCTGAGATAACCATTCAGAACTTAACACAAATATCTTAACACCTCAGTCACTCCATTATCACTTTATAATGACCCCACCCCCCACACAATGGTCATATACCAAGGAATATGTTCCACTATTCAAATACACACTTTAGAATATCCCCATGAAATCCCTACTCAAACTAACACCCATCACTACTCCAAGGGTAAACACCACTTTTCCACTATCACAATAAGGTATCTCACACCATTTCACTATCATCTCATATTTTATTTTCATTAATTCATGATATTCTACTAATCCCATTAGTCCAAGGATCATGTGCTTAATCCCTTTACTGTCCACATATCATACATCGGTTTATCTCATAAATTCTAGGCTCGCTAGCCTAATCAACCAAATAACCATGAATCTCATGCATTTAAAACCAATCATAACACAAGATTTACCCATGATTTTATATCTATAATTTCAATCCATTTCTATGCTTATACCAAATATTAAATAAAACCTAATATGAATCAATCACGCTCAATAATCTACCCATGCTTATATATTTATAAAGACACTCACAAGCCTGTGTTAACCCCTCTCTCAGGTTACCCTCACAAATCATAACTCATATCAAGAAATAAAAAATAATCATCATTCTATTAAATTATCACACTAACTCACCAATATCCCAATTTTTATTTCAAATTCACTAAGATATCCCACCTAGGTTATTAATCACATCTAACATAGTCCATAGCTCACTTATCATCATCTTCTCTCCCATTTCAAATATCCCAAGGCAACTCATGTTCCAACACACCCACTATATTTTTATCACATATACATATATTAGGAATATCATACTCAAGTAAACTATCCACTCTAGAATAGTAATCCTCATAAGGAACCCAAATACTAGACTACCCCCTAAAGGATCATGATTGCATACATGTGTATATAACTGCATCTCCTTAATATGATATTTATCGAGCATATCATAATTGTGGTTTAGTTAAATGAAATTTCATTCATAATTATAGATAAAAACACTTTATAAGTTTCTATTTTCATTTTATTTAACTAATACCATATGATAAGAATAATACTTAATCAATAATAACAATAACAAATCATGTGGTTCAGTTAAGTAGAATTTCACCAAGAAGCTATATGGGAAAACACCATATAGATTTTTATTGACACTTTAAGTGACCAAACCTAATTTATTTATTTTATTTTCTCTATAACTAGTGACTCTACCAAAAATAGTCATGAACATGTCATATGAACCTATGTTCCTAATATGATGCATGAAGACACACTACCTTACTACCTCGGGCCAAGATAAAAAAACCAAAAAATCAATAAATATAAAATACCATTTCATATTAGAACCAACTCAACTATACCATAAAACACCAGAACAAAAAACTGAACTCCCTAGAAACTTGGATTTCATATCTCATAGGTGTTATCCATGAACACTACATATCATCCATCTTAATTCATAATTATTCCTACTTTCTATCTACCATATCCCAAATAGTAAGAAAAATAAAACAATACTCTTATATCCCTTTGTAATTTCCCAAACCTAGTTCACTATAAAATAACAAGATTTACTTGTTATGTGGCCTCGATCATGCCTCTCTGTCTTCTAGAGGCTTCTGAATAACTATGTGGGTCTAAGGAGTTACTATGGGATAAATATACCTTCATATCATAGTAAATAAAAATAGTGTAAATAAAATAAAATCAATCATCAAAATGATCAAATAAAAAAATAATATCACATGTGAAGCCATAAAAATAAATAAAAAACCACAATAAATAACAATTTATCTATCTACATGTCAAATGATTCAGGAAGATAACACATGATCCTCTATGGGAAGATCATACGAAACTCATTGCAAAATAAAATAACTAAAATCCAAATAGGGTGCCAAGTCTCATCTTGGTCTCATCTCTAGACTCTATCAAAGATATCCATCTTAACCAACGGATACTAGGCCTCTTCCTTACGTATACCTATGGACATAAGGTCTTCTCAGGTATCAATATATTAGGGATGATTGAGTAGGGAATGAGTAAAAATCAGTCATCCAACACCAATGGTGTCCCTAACATAACCAAAATATAAACTATATACACAATGTATTATGATAAAAATAAATAAATAAATATAGTACAGAATAATAATAAAATAATATTTTTCAGCCCATAGTTTCTAAGGTGACACCGTAGGTAGACCCTACCTTCTTCAAACAATATTATATGTCTATAAGCATAAGAAAACCCATCAGAGGGGATGGTATCCCACCATATAATCTGACATCATAATACCATTAGGGGGAATAGTGTCCACCTTAGAATCATATATCCCCTCAAGGATTTGGTAACCCATATTGGATCATAATATCTATCAAGGGGAATAACACCTCATCCATAATACCATCATGGGAGCATGACTCCCCACTCTGGAATCACATATCACATTGGGGAATTGGAACCCCCATGATGGAATAATAATATATATTAGGGGGAATAGCACCCCATGTTGGTATTATAATATATATCATGGGGATAGAGCCCCACCTATAATACCATCGGGGGGAATGTCACCCCACCCTGAAATCACATATCACATTGGAGAATTGACGCCCCATGCTGGTATCATTGAATAACTCAGGGGTAATTTTTTCCCACCCTGCAATCATATGTCACATCAAGGAATTACCACCCCACACAAGTATCATAATACATATAGGGGTAATAGATCCCCACTGATAATATTATCCAGGAAGAATGGTTCCCCACCATATAATCACATGTCATGTGAGGGAATTAACACCCCACACTAGTTGTATAATACATATCAGGAAGAATATCACCCCACCCATAATACTATTAGGGTGCATGGAACACCACCTTGGAATAAAATATTACTTTGTGAATTATTTCTTCCATGTTGGAATCAGTTCATACATCATAGTTAATTATGGGATAATCACCCATCTCAAAATTCCCATCATGTATCTCCCTTGCCTAGATTGGAAACTCACTCAAACCCATCATGCATTCCCAAGGTTAGCCTCTCAAACTCATAACCCATCCTCACCAACATATCCATACTTGGATTTGACCATACTATCCCCCTAGAACAAACCATATCTAGGGAAACATAATATTAGGGCACCCATAGTGGTCCTCTAGGTCACATTCTAGTCCAAACACCTCACATGGGTTCCTTTACCTCATTCCAAACTCTAGGGTCACAACACATCACTTAGAGGTCATATCATACCCCAATCCTACCATGATCACATAACAGAATAATCGGAAAAAATGTAAATATAATAGAAGTACATGGATTATAGTTGGAATTAATCCATTCTCACTTCTAAATCAAAAATAGGTCGGTGCTCTTACCAAGCCTACACACAAATATTTCTCTAAGTGAACCCATCCAAGTACCCACATGTTAGTGGAGGATGAACACTCACCCCACGCTCTAATAAACTATACAAGAGGTTATAAAGTGATTCATGATTTATATATGACCTAATTAGAGGAAAATAATTCCCAATCCATTACCCTCCCATACTTAGAGAGAATCAATGGCATCTATCTCAAGGTCCACCATGTTCATTCATTTCATTTACGCCCCTCTAGGGTATTCATATTCCATAACACTTATTTATAGTTTAACCATCATTAATCAATGGAAAAGGAAATTAAATAGTATCCAAGGGTCCATTATGGCCCAAGACACTTAATTATACACATCAAAATTCGAAGGAAACAATACATTTTTAATTTAAGTTCAATCGCTCATGAGTGGTGAAACCGCATGTCGTATGCTGTATAATAAAATGCATAAATGTTGGGGAGTTGTTTATAGATTACTTGTCTCATTAAGAGTTATTAAATTTTAGAAAACCCATCCACAATTTCTTAAGATAATCCAAGCCTAACCGACCATCATCTATCAACATGAGCCCTAACTCCATCAATAATTGTAATACCCTGAGATTTTAGAATATATTTCTCTTTAATGAATTTGATTCATTAAATACCTTTTATCACATGAAACACTAAACTAAAAAGATCCACATTATATCTGATTAAAATTAAAGTTAAAAATTAATAAATTATAAAAAATAAAATTTGAAACATCATTAAATAAATTACAAATATGAATAAAATCCCAAAGTAAATAAAAAAATATTAAAATGATTTATTACAAAAACATGTATAATAATTATTCACATATTTTTATTATGATATCAATAAAAGGTATTGATTAAATTAAAGGTATGATAAATTAATATAATCTAAGAAATAATTAAGTACCTATAAGGAATGTTAAATTATTCGTGGCTAAATGAAAATGTTTTGTTTAAAACTATTATTTAATTATATATTATATGTGTTTTATTTAAAAAATAAACTTATAAATTTTATAATTTAAATTTTAAAAAATTAAATTTATTTTTTTAATTAGTACTAAAATATTATATTACCATGAAATTTTGGTATTTTTCTGAAAATATTTTTTTTAGGTGAATAGTGAAAATATCGTTTTTACAAATATAATGAATTTTAAGACAACATTAGGATATATACATGAATTAAAATTTTATGAAAACTTTTCTTGGGCAAATATTTATTTTATAAGTAAAATTAAACATCTAAAAATATTAATTTTAAATTGGAAACCTATTTTTTACATTTTGGAACCTATATTTCACATTTTGGAACCTGAGTTATATTAGTCTTCTAAAACTGTTTTTATGCGTTGTACATTTATTATTTTAAAATAATTTTTTTTTCAATTTTATAAATTTAATTTTATTAAATGGTTTTAATATTTTTAATTATCACAACGAAATTATATAATAATTTTAATTTTATATTTAGTCATAAATATAATTTATTGAGGTCAAAAATTTCGTTGTTGAGGTAAAAGTAAATTACAGTAAAAAGGTAATGTAATGGGTAAACACTTAAAATATATCAAAAATTATCCTTAATCTATGTGTATGAGAATTTTATCGACTAATTTTCACCCCATATTCATTATTTTCCACTTTTGGGTCCACTTTACTTTGAAATTGACATGTTTTTAATATAATGTTATGGGTATTTACGAAAGAGCCACCCCACTCGCTTATAAAATAATCCCTTCACCACCTCGCTTATCCTCACATGATAAAACTCTTGGTTTGAAAAAAATATACCAAAATACCTCCCCAAAACTCTTAAAAATTCCTTATAGTTACTTATCTCTTCAAATTACCACCCTTAAAATGTCTAATCCACTTTGCAAATGATTTATTCCAAATAGCTAGGTAAAAATACCTAATCACTCTTTTTTCATCTATATTACTTTATTTATTATTCTACCTCCTACTAATATATTATACACATGATAAAATATTTATATAATTATAATTGTTATATTGAAATTTTATTATGTTAATTGAATAATTATCTTCTACCTTCTCCCTAACTGTTCAAAAAAAATGAAAATGTCACTCGTGCGTATGTGCGGACTACCACCTCCATAAACGATGTATTTCTTTTTTCATCACCACATTTTATGGATGGTTATATATATATATATCTATTGAATATATGTGATATTTATTACATAATTTTTATTTTTAAAAGATAAAAAATTATCTAATTTCCTTCACTCTCATCCATTGGAAAATGGAAATGTTGTTCGTGAATACGTGTGAATACGGCCTCCATTAAGCGATGTATACCATTCTTCATCCCCATATTAAATGGATAGATATAAAAGGTCATATAATAAATAAATATTATATTTATTACATGATTAATATTCTAGAATCATGACTAAGGTGAAAGGACCAGAACTATAAAACTGAAACATGCATGGAAAGAAAAATAGTTAACACCCAAATATTGATTTTAATGAAGAATTATTAATAAATGGGAAATTTAAAATTAGAAAAGAATTATATATAGAAATATAATTATGAATATTTTTTTGGTATATATTTATAATAAATAGGGATTTTTTATATAGTAGTTTAGAGCACATACAAAGAAAGTTAGAACTTGAGGTAAGGGTTTCTTCATCTCAATTTCCCTTCACTAAGATATATTCTACATTTACCACCTTTTTTATTTTTTATGGTGTATATATTACCCATGAAATTATTTTATAATTTATGGAGTATATTATATTAATATACCGTCCTATTTATTAATATGGATAGATTATGATGATTTTTTTTAAGGATTTTTACAATAAAATCATTTCGTTCCCATGCTTTAATTAAGATATGATGAAATGAAGAATGTTTTTGTGATCTTATGGCACGTATATGTATGGATTTAATTATATGATGTGTGGGAACATAATTATATATCCCTCCAAATCATTGGGTAAATATTGATATATCATGCTATAATATTAAAGGGAATGGGGAGTGAACCTAATATACTATGGGACTTTGTTCACTGTGTTTATGAGAATGGGGAGTAAACATAATCCTCTATGGGACTTTTTCCACTATGTTATGATTGTCTTGGTAGTTATCCTTGACTAAAAAATATTTTTTATAATTATTTGGAGGCCAAAAACTTATGTCCTATGTTTATGATATGCTCTCGTAGATCATGGTTGAATATTGGTGATTCTTCACTCCTATAACTCATCTCTTTTGTTATGAAAAATCCTTATTCCCTGACTTTTGATTTCTGTTCTATAACTTATTAGGTATGTTTTCATAAGTTATAATCTTCTTATCATGAAATTATTCTTATATTATGATCACTTATGATCATTGATTGATATCTCTCATGTTTACCCTTACTAAGAATTTGGGATAACTATTTCTTATATTCACATTTCCCCAGGTTATGAATAAAGGTATCAAGTAGGATATTTCTAAAAAGGGTACTATATAAGAATAACTTGTGGTAGATGTTAAATGTTATTATTAAATAAGTTTATTGTATATCTAGTCTCCAAATTCACTAAACCTTTATTGATTTTTCTATTTATGATTGAGAGTTGTAATGAATAATCATCTAAAATAATTGTATATGCATGTATTTTATGATCGGGTCACCTCAGTTGTTATCAAAGTAAGGTTTAGTTGTTTTTTGGGATTATTTTAGTTATTTTTTGGGATTAGTGTTAGAAAGGATAAGTGAGAACCCTATGTATAATTCTAAATATAAGAAATATCCTAAAAATTTTATAAATTATATATTGTGTGGTTTCCCTGAAATTGAATTACTATCTAGATATAAGTAAGTGGATTTAAGATCGGTCACAGATACACCTAGGAGGAATGAACCTGAAAATGATGTTTGGGTATTAACTCAATCCTCACCTGGTTCATGATAAAGATGCCTAATTATTCACCTAGTTTGAAACTCTTATGGTATATGATTTGGTAGATTCATATTCTCTTTGTGAATCATTATGAGATATTTTTAATATATATTGATTGGAAATTCAAATAGTAAATAATCATGGAAAATAGATATTGATACATATAAGTTCATTGGTTAGGGTATACATGTTATTTATAAGTTGTTTCTTCTAATTGTAGGGTTTTAATTTTTGAATTATTCCCCTCCCTAACTTTCCTTTATTTTTGTAAATGGATAGAGCTGTTGGATCGAATAGTCAATATAAAAATCTATTAGATGGAACAATACAAGAGGGGGGGTGAATTGTAGGTTTAAAAACCTTGAGTTTTAGTAACAAAGAGATTAGTTTAAAAGAACTTAAACTAATACAAATACAAACACCCACAATTGTATTGAATGTAAAAGGTATGATGTATTGTAATACTAATGTTATGTAAAACAATTGTATTCAAGATGAACACAATAATCAGAGTAATACAGATATGAATGATTCTACCTTAAAGCGTATAGAACCAATCAATACAATATGTAATGGAATGATTGTAATTGAAACAATTACAATTGAATATGTAAGGAAGAAAGGAAACAATACAAATCCCTTTCTAATACAACAGCGGAAATGTAAAAGTAATACAATTCTTTTAACCCAAAGAGAAGGGTTATCCTTTCACCTAGGATAAGAGGTCTGTCTCACCAACACCTTAGTGAGCCCTCGATACGATGATCGGCACGTCTGTCTGCCTATCCCCGGCAGCCCTCGATACGATGATCGGCTCGTCTGTCTGCCTATCCCCGGCAGCCCTCGATACGATGATCGGCTCGTCTGTCTGCCTATCCCCGGCAGCCCTCGATTTTGCAGGTAATCGGCACCTCTGTCTTTCAATTACTTGAAAGCCCTCGATACGATGATCGGACGCACAAGACTGATGAGAGAAGTCACAGTGTCTCTCTCTAAAAACTTCGTAGTTCACAGAGTCTCTTCGTTCATCAGTATTTTCTCAGCTTCAAATGACCTCCTATTTATAGGCCTCGGGTTCCAACGGTCATATTGCCTCCAACGGTCATATTGAAACAGAAAGCACGACATCGTTTTGATTAGTATATAACTAACTCAACGACATCGTTTCGTTAGGATAAGAGATATATAGAAATGTAAAACATGAGTACGATTCATATGCAGAGAGAGTTTTTGACAAAGTACCAAAACAAATAATGATTATCTGAATAGTAAAGTCAGTACGATACGATTGACAGAGTCAGTACGATACGTTTGACAGAGTCAGTACGATACGTTTGACAGAGTCAGTACGATACGTTTTGGTCGGTACGATTAATCATCGTACGATACGATAAACATGATAAAAGAAAATTTGTTATTTACAAACATATGATAGAATACTTTTGTGATTTCCAAAACATGACATAGAATATATTTGTGATTTCCAAAACATGATGTAAAAGCCAAAAGAAGACTTTTGACTTAACAATCTCCCCCTTTTTGGAAAGCACAAACACACAAAGTAAATGAAACAAGAAAAACTTATCTCCCCCTGAGTTATTGAAAACTCTTCTGAATAAGAAATTGAATACAACTAACTCCCCCTTAGGTATTGACTTTCCTAAGGATTGTATTCAGATTTTCCTTGAGAACATTGAAATGCATTCTCCCCCTTTGTAAAACAACCTTTGCTTTGTAAATATTCTCCCCCTTTGTGATTTACAAAAAGAAAGGAGTAATCTCGAATTGTCTGGAAGAGTTAGTGAAGTAATACAAGACAATGGACAAAAGAGAAAGGATTATAAGAGTTATTACAAAACAAACAAGTTCCAAAAGAAACAAATACAACAATCATTTGTTTTCTCTTTCCTTCTCCTTTTTTATAAGCTCATGAAGCACAGCTTTCATCTTCTTGATCTCCTTCTTGTCTTCAGAAATTGATTCACCCTGAGTTTTGAGAAGCTCCTGTTGATCCACAAAAATCTGATCTTGATTTCTGATGGTCTCCTCCTGTACTCTGATTACTTCTTCAAGGGTATCAATTCTGTTTTGCAGAGTCTTGTTATCCTTGGACAACTCGGAATTTTGATTCTTCAGTAAAACCATTTCATCTTTGAAAGATGAAATCTTCGAGAATTCAGATTGGAAAGCATTCATCCTCTCTTGCAAATCTTTCACTGAAGGAACATCGGCTCTTTGAGAAGATAAAAGGTTCAGCCTTTCAATTGTTTCTTTATCAAGCTTGTTGAAAGCAATTGCAAGCTCATTTGATAACCTTCTTATATCTTCAATAGCAATCTCATGGTCATTGATTGAGCTCTCTGTTTTGTATGACCACTTGGTCATCTTATTACAAGCTTTCTTATGAGCAACTGAGCTTTCCGAAAGAACTTTCAGATCGGCTTCAACAGACAAGACTTTCTTTCTCAATTCTTTTACAGAACCAAACTTCTTTCTCTGATTTTCAGTGATAAAATCAATCTTTCCTTCCAGCCTCGGAAAATAAGGAATGGTTTTCTCCATCCTTCTCAAAACTTGAACAATGTAATCACTCTTCTTGAGAGAGATTGTATGCTCTGAATCAGTATCATCATCGTACGATGCTAGTTCATACGATCTGCTTGAATCAACAACTGGTTGTTTCCCTTTCACTTTTTCTTTCTGTTTTCTTTCATCTTCCACTCTGTCACTAATGACAACTACTTTATCAGATTGAGAAGATTGAGCATCTTGATTTTCTCGAGATGACATCCTGTCCGAAGATTTTTCCTGATCGGCATGAGGAGTTTGTTGAACACCTTCGCTCAGCTTTTGAAGCGATTCCTCTCTACTTTTCTTTGAACTTTGAAGAAATTCTAACATAAAATCTCCTTCTTCTACTTCCACTTCTTCTATCACTTGTTTTCCTTTTTCTTTCTCAGGCAAACTCTGTACGATGGGTTCTTGATGCACTTCCACAGTTAGTTGAGCACTAGCATCTTCAACTGCTTTCAAGACTTTAGAAATATCAAAGTCCTGAGCCTTTCTTTTCAAAAGAGTCTTCTTTTTCTTTTCAGCTTGAAGGGTTTCTTCTACCCTTATTCTTTCTGCAAAAGCCTCAGCAGGATCAAGACCAAACTTCGGATCACCCTCTTTTCTCTGTTCCTTGTCCTTTCTCCATTTGGCTACAACTTCCTTACTGTACCTCGGCTTCTTCTTCTTCGGCTTTGAACTAGTCTGTGGATCAGACTTTCGAGTAACACCGGCGGATTGATTGTCTTTGGCTGGCATAGGTGCCGATTGATTTTCAGGCAATTCAGCTTCTACATCTCTGACAAAAAGTTTTGAATTTGAATCAAAACAAACATTCAGCTTTTTCATCGTACTCTTATTAATGAAAGACGGCCACAAATCCATAGGTTTTCCTTTCAAAGGAATGTTACAAAACTTCATACTCTCAAGAATGAATTTTGTAAGGATGGCTGGATACATTATTATCTGGGATTTAATCCCTCCTTTCTTGACATTCTTGACGGTTTCAAAAATATATCCCATGAGATTCACTTTCCTCATATTCACAAGATAATCGAGCATAAAGACATCAGAAACTTTAAGAGTTTCTCTATCCCCTTTCCTTGGGACAAGAAAACCTTTCATCCATAAAGTGACAAACCGATTGTCCGGTGAAAGATGATAAACTTTCCTCTTTCCCTCATTAACAACAAACAAAGATTTTTCAGCACTCTCTCTATTAAACGTACCAACTTCCTCTGGTAGTTTGTGAGATGGACAGAATGAATCCCCTTCTATAGAAACGTTCAGAAAGTGTGCCGCTTGTTTCACAGACATGGATAATTTTCTATCGTACACAGCGAAGTTTATAGTCATATCTTTGTCGAAAGACACGGTTTTGTAAAATTGACAAACTTCATCAAAAAGAACTGGATCTTGAGTATCAGGCTTTTCCAAACAGAGATGTTCCCATCCTTGAAACAAAATAATCCTCTTGATTGTAGAATCGTACATATCGAAGAATTCTCGGGATACTAACCTTTCTCTGTGAAAGTCTTTCTCTGTAAAAGTCTTTGAAGACATTTCAGCGGGAGTGTTGGCAGAGGATTGAGACATAAAGATGATGCCGATTGAGAAGATCGTACGATTGTTTATAGCTGGGGGAGCAGAGCTTCGCCTCAATTCCTGAACAATCAATGTGGGTTTGGGGAGGGGAGGGGGGTATTTATAGGCAAAAAAAGAGATGACCGTTGAACTTCTACGGTCGAGATTATATAATACCAGATCAATGGTTAGGATTAAAACAAAGAAAGAAAATAAAATAAAAATTGAAAAAGATACCTGTCGGAGAACAAAAGGTGATTGTTGGATTTGGTAAGTATCAAAGAAGCAATCGTAAGAAAGAAAACATGATGCCGATGGAAAACAAAGTCATTACTATGGTCGGACCGTACGATGGAAAATAGTTGTTACCATTAACCGACAGTACGATGGAAAACAATCTCAATACTATCATCGGTCAATACAAAAAAAATATTGAATGATACGATGGAAAAGAATTTCAATACCATCATCGGTCGATTCAAAAATTATTGAATGGTACGATGGAAAATAATTTCAATACCATCATCGGTCGATTCAAAAAAAATTATTGAATGGTACGATGGAAAAGAATTTCAATACCATCATCGGTCGATTCAAAAAATATTGAATGGTACGATGGAAAAGAATTTCAATACCATCATCGGTCGATTCAAAAATTATTGAATGGTACGATGGAAAAGAATTTTAATACGATAAACAGAAAAACTGAAATGGTCAATACGATAAACAGGAAAACTTAAAATGAAACAATAAAACTGTCAATACTATAAACAGAAAGAAACATATATAAAGAGAGTAAATATTTAAAGATCAGAAACATAAAGACAAAAAGAAATGTCCTCCCCCTTTCTACGAGGAGTTTCTTACTATTAGGAGAGATGTAAAACAGGAAGTAGATATGAATGATTATTTTATTGTAATCATTCCTAGATTCTGTTTTATAAATTCAAATCTATCGGAAGGTAAAGGTTTTGTAAAAATATCAGCAAGTTGTTCTTGCGTTCCGATGAATTGTAAAACAATATCTCCTTTTTGTGTGTGATCCCTAAGAAAGTGATGCCTAACATCTATGTGTTTTGCACGAGAGTGATGTGCTGGGTTTTTACTAAGAGCTATGGCACTTGTATTATCACACAGAATTTGAGTTTTGGAGAAACTCAAACCATAGTCAGTGAGTGTGTGCTGCATCCACAATACTTGAGCACAGCAACTTCCAGCTGCTACATATTCAGCTTCAGCAGTGGAGAGTGCTACTGAGTGTTGTTTCTTGCAAGACCAAGAAACCAAAGAATCTCCTAAGAAATGACAAGTTCCAGATGTACTTTTTCTATCCATTCTACAACCACCAAAGTCAGCATCTGAAAAACTTTTTAAAACAAAATCATTTCCAGAAGAGTAGAAAAGTCCTAAATCCATAGTGTCTTTTAAATACCGAAAGATTCTCTTTATGGCTTTTAAGTGAGACTCTTTTGGATTAGATTTATATCTTGCACATAAGCATACAGAAAACATCAAGTCGGGTCGACTAGCTGTCAAGTATAGCAAACTCCCTATCATACTTCTAAAAATTGTTTGATCTACTGGTTTCCCAGTTTCATCAAGATCAAGAGTATTTGAGGTACCAATTGGGGTGCTAATACTTTTAGTTTTGTCAAATCCATACTTTTTGAGTAAGTCTTTAATATACTTATGTTGAGATATATAAGTTCCTTCTGGTTTTTGAGATATTTGAAAACCTAGAAAGAATGTTAACTCACCCATCATACTCATTTCAAACTCAGATTTCATTAAATTTGCAAAAGAATCGGTTAAAGATTTCTGAGTTGATCCAAATATGATGTCATCAACATAGATTTGGACAACCAAAACATTTTTGTTTTCCATTTTGATAAAAAGAGTTGGATCAGCTGTACCTTTTCTATAATTGTTTTGTAAAAGAAATCCTGTAAGTCTATCATACCATGCTCTAGGGGCTTGTTTAAGACCGTATAGAGCCTTGGTAAGTTTAAAGACATGATCAGGATGTTTTGGGTCTTGAAAACCAGGAGGTTGTTCGACATAAACTTCTTCTTGAACAAAACCATTTAAAAAAGCACATTTGACATCCATTTGAAATAGTTTGAAATTGAAATATGCTGCGAAGGCTAATAGAATGCGAATAGATTCAAGTCTAGCTACAGGAGCATATGTTTCTTCATAGTCTATTCCCTCTTGTTGATTATAGCCTTTAGCAACAAGTCTTGCTTTATTTCTTACAATGATTCCATTTTCATCACACTTGTTTCTGAAAACCCATTTTACACCAATTACAGTTGTTTCTTTAGGTCTTTCAACTAAAGTCCAGACTTGATTCCTTTCAAATTCATTTAGTTCATCTTGCATTGCTTTGATCCAATCATCATCACCTAAGGCCTCACTTGGACTTTTAGGTTCAAATTGGGAAAGAAAAGCAAGATGTTCTATTTCATTTCTTAAGGAATTTCTGGTCCTTACAGGTTGATTTATATCACCAATGATATTATCACTGGGATGATTCCTAAGAAACAATTGATTTTGGTTTTGTAAAACCTGTTCATCAACATATGGTAGAAAATCTTCTGTGGTAAATGTTTCAGGAACACTTTCTTGAACATTTTCCTTATCAGAATGTTCTTCTAACAAAGGTTGATAAACATCTTTAGAAAACACATCCGAGGATGTAGGATTGGGTTGGTTGAAAACAAAAGGGTTAGTTTCATCAAATTTTACATGTACTGTTTCTTCAACAGTACAAGTGTTTTTATTGAAAACTCTATAAGCCTTAGAGGTTGTGGAATAGCCTAGAAAGATTCCTTCATCAGATTTTGGTGCAAATTTGTGTAAATTTTCTTTTGTATTCAGAATGAATACTTTGCATCCAAAAACTTTGAAGTAAGAAACTTTAGGTTTTCGGCCAGTCCATAACTCGTAAGGAGTTTTATTAAGAAATGGTCTAGTTAAAACACGATTTATAGTATAACAGGCAGTACTTACAGCTTCAGCCCAAAAATGCTTAGAAATTGAGTATTCACTCAACATGGTTCGAGTCATTTCCTGAAGAATACGATTTCTTCTTTCAACAACACCATTTTGCTGAGGAGTTCTTGGTGCTGAGAAATTGTGAGTAATACCTTTCTTACTACAAAAAGTTTCAAAATCTGAGTTTTGAAATTCACCACCATGATCACTATGAATAGTTATCAATGGTAGGTTTTTCTCATTTTTAACTTGGGCTCTAAAAGTTTTGAAATACGAAAAGGCTTCAGATTTCTTTGTGAGAAAGTAGACCCATGTAAATCTAGTAAAGTCATCAACTAAAACAAATACATAGTATTTGCCTCCAATGCTTCCAGATTGTGAAGGACCAAACAGATCCATATGCACAAGCTGTAATGCATTAGAAGTTGAAACTTCATTAATTGGTTTAAAGCTAGTTTTATGTTGCTTGCCAAACTGACAAGGATCACAGACTTTTGAAGAATCATATCTAAGATCCGGTAGCCCTTTTACAAGTCCTTTCTTTGAGAGTTTTCTTAGGTTTCTCAAATTACAATGTCCTAATCTCCTATGCCATAGCCACGATTGGTCTTCTATTACACTTAGACAAGGTAAGTTTTGGTTTCTAAGGTCTTCTAAGTTAATAGTGTAAACATTCTCTTGCCTATGGGCAGATAGAATGAATTCATCCTTGGAATTGTGAACTAGACACTTATCATTTCTAAAATTCACAAGGTAACCTTCATCACATAATTGACTTATGCTGATGAGATTGTGCCTAAGACCTTTAACAAACAAAACATTTGAAATAAGAACTTTTCCAAGAAAAACGATATTACCTATACCAACAATCTTTCCTTGAGCATTATCTCCGAAGGTAACTTTTCCACCTTTTGTTTTAATAATCTTTTCAAAGAAAACTTTGTTTCCAGTCATATGTCGAGAGCAACCACTATCCATGTACCAAATGTTCTTATTGATACACTTCTCATTTTCCTGAAAAAGAAACAATTAGATTTTCGGAATCCAAACTTGTTTGGATCCAGAAGGATTAGATAAAAGAATTTTAGGAATCCACATTTGTTTTGCAAAATGAGCTTTATGAAATCCTAAGGATTGAGTTTTGTTAAGAGAACAATCTCTTCTCCAATGTCCACCACATTGACACTTGGAACAGAAAATGGTTTTTTGAGGAACAAAATAGTTATTACTAAAAACAGGTTTGGAATAAGTAAAACCAAGACCAGAACGATTTCTCAAAGGTCTAATTTGAGAATACATCCTATCAAAGTTTTCTTTTCCATGAGTAAAGTTTGACAAACACTTTTTCAAGGATAAAATCTCTGACTTTAGTTTTAAAACCAAATTCTTGTTTTCTAAAATATTTGAATTAGAACTAGAGTTAGACTCTAAAATATTTTTCTTTGAAATAGCAGTTTCAAGATCCTTAGAAAGTTTATCTTTTTCAGATTTGACTTTCTCAAGGGTTTTCAAAATACTTTCAAAATCAGAAGTTTTCCCATCAAGATCTTTAGAAAGATCTGATACTTCTTTAGTCAAAATAGAAATTCTAGAATTTGCTTTTTAAAATCTCTTTTTGAGTTTAGAATTTTCATTTTCAAGTAATTTAGCAAATCTAGAGACTTCTTCAAAAGAAGGTAAAGTATCATCTTCTGATGATGAGGGTTCATCATTTGAAGATTCATAATATTTATTATCAACATAATTTGCATTTAAAGAGACATTTGTAACAGCTTCAGTATTGTGTACCTTAGCCATGAGACAATGATCTTCAATTGGTAGTCTGGCTAGAAGTCCAATATTCCTTTGTCCTGACGTCTCATATTCTGAAGAATCATCTGAGGAATCACTACCACTTGCACTCCATGTATCATTTGCTTTCAAGCCTTTCTTCGTCTTATAAAACCTTTTCTTGTTTCTTTCAGAGTGTTTCTCTTTTCTATCTTTCCTCTTCAGTAAAGGACAATCAGGCCTTATATGTCCTGCTTTCTTGCATTCATAACAAGTTACCTCTGAATCTTTCCTATCTTTCCTATCTTTCTTTTTGAATCTATATTGAAAATCTTTCTTTCCCACAATCTTGTTCATCCTCCGAGCAAGATTAGCTAACTCATTGTCTGAAAGATTACAATCACTTGAATCAGAAACAACAACTTTCTTGGATTTAGACCTTGTAACTCTTTCAGGTGTTTTAGCTTTAGATGCAAAAGCTACACTTCCATTCCCATTCTTCTTCTTATTGAAATCAGCATCTCTTTTCATTCTTGTCTCGTGCTGTAGAAGAGTTCCAAAGAGTTCATCAAGAGTAATCTGGGAAACTTTTCTATTTTCATCAATAGCTGTTCTTTTTGACTCCCATTCATTTGGCATAATATCTATAATATTATCAACAAGAGCTTCATCATCAAGACCTTTTTCTCCCATAGATTGTAAGCTGTTGACAATTGTCATAAACCTTTGTTGCACTTTACATACTTGCTCTCCATAAGGAAAAACAAATCCATGATACTCTGCTCGTAGCATTGCTCTCCTTGTTTCTATAACCTTGGATGTACCAAAATGAGTGACTTCTAATTTCTTCCAAATACAGTTGGCTGCTTCACATGAAGATATCTGACTATATATATTCCTGGTCATAGAACATAATAAAGTATTGCGTACCTTGTAATTTAGTTGATATTCTTGCTTCTCTTGATTTGTGAAAGTACTAACTTCTTTGTCAGGAATTTTGTAACCCCCAGTAAGCATAATAAAATTGTCTACACCAGTATTGATGACGAAAGTCTTCATACGATCTCTCCAATACTCACAATCATTCCCATCAAAGATTGGTGGTCTAGAAGGATTCAGATTATCTATTGATCCGATATTCATTCCTGCCATCTAATATAACAAAAACAACTTTTCCACTCCACACGTTAGTGTAGTAAGTATTTAAGAAAGTAATAAGAAATAAAGCTAGTAATACAAATCAGTGGAAAACCTCCTCTGATACCAATTGTTGGATCGAATAGTCAATATAAAAATCTATTAGATGGAACAATACAAGAGGGGGGGTGAATTGTAGGTTTAAAAACCTTGAGTTTTAGTAACAAATAGATTAGTTTAAAAGAACTTAAACTAATACAAATACAAACACCCACAATTGTATTGAATGTAAAAGGTATGATGTATTGTAATACTAATGTTATGTAAAACAATTGTATTCAAGATGAACACAATAATCAGAGTAATACAGATATGAATGATTCTACCTTAAAGCGTATAGAACCAATCAATACAATATGTAATGGAATGATTGTAATTGAAACAATTACAATTGAATATGTAAGGAAGAAAGGAAACAATACAAATCCCTTTCTAATACAACAGCGGAAATGTAAAAGTAATACAATTCTTTTAACCCAAAGAGAAGGGTTATCCTTTCACCTAGGATAAGAGGTCTGTCTCACCAACACCTTGGTGAGCCCTCGATACGATGATCGGCACGTCTGTCTGCCTATCCCCGGCAGCCCTCGATACGATGATCGGCTCGTCTGTCTGCCTATCCCCAGCAGCCCTCGATACGATGATCGGCTCGTCTGTCTGCCTATCCCCGGCAGCCCTCGATTTTGCAGGTAATCGGCCCCTCTGTCTTTCAATTACTTGAAAGCCCTCGATACGATGATCGGACGCACAAGACTGATGAGAGAAGTCACAGTGTCTCTCTCTAAAAACTTCGTAGTTCACAGAGTCTCTTCGTTCATCAGTATTTTCTCAGCTTCAAATGACCTCCTATTTATAGGCCTCGGGTTCCAACGGTCATATTGCCTCCAACGGTCATATTGAAACAGAAAGCACGACATCGTTTTGATTAGTATATAACTAACTCAACGACATCGTTTCGTTAGGATAAGAGATATATAGAAATGTAAAACATGAGTACGATTCATATGCAGAGAGAGTTTTTGACAAAGTACCAAAACAAATAATGATTATCTGAATAGCAAAGTCAGTACGATACGATTGACAGAGTCAGTACGATACGTTTGACAGAGTCAGTACGATACGTTTGACAGAGTCAGTACGATACGTTTTGGTCGGTACGATTAATCATCGTACGATACGATAAACATGATAAAAGACAATTTTTTATTTACAAACATATGATAGAATACTTTTGTGATTTCCAAAACATGACATAGAATATATTTGTGATTTCCAAAACATGATGTAAAAGCCAAAAGAAGACTTTTGACTTAACAAGAGCTAGTAAGAATCAATTTAAAAATCAGTGCAATGAACAATGTAGTGATTGTATCAATGAGAAACTAGATGAGATAGGATATATGGTGAAAACCTCATGACAGTTCTCGCACAAATCTCTCAAGCTATGAATAATAATACAAACTATGTTGATCTCCCAGACACACCAAGGAGGGAGTAACTTTATATCAAACCCTTTATGAGACAATGTCCATTATCCTTAAGTGGATCCTCATATACGTTTATTGATTATAAGTGGATCAATGCAATAAAAAATATATTTTCTATTCTTCAGTGCTCAAACAATGTAAAGGTTGTTTTGGTTGTGTGTAAATTAGAAGGTAAATTTGATCAATGGTGGACTCTTATCAATAATACAAGGCAGGAAGAGTAAATTGACTCTATAAAAAATTAAAAATTTAAGAAGGTATTTTTTCTATAATTATGTTCCTATAACTATTTTCATTAAAATATATATGGAATTTATGGAACTAGAGTATAATTATAATGAATTCATTAGTACCTATGAGAAAATTTCACCAAATGCAAGGACCTAACCCCAGTTTCCCATAGCTGGTGCCTTATTTTAATACATTGGATTATAAACAAGGAATATGCATCCCAAAGGATCGATTAGTTTAGTAGTATTGGAAACAAGATACATACATAAGTTCATCATTACAACTTGAAAATAAAAACAATATAGAATCTCCTTTGACAACATCCATAACTCTTAGGTTATTTTAGCATGTCATTCATAATAAAATCCTTCATGACCTGAGAAAATTAAACATAAGAAAGGGGTGAGATAAAATTCTCAGTAAGGGTAAGCAATAAAGTGGAAGATATCATAACATAAACATTATTCATGGTGAATAATTGAAAACACATGCCTTTACAAATAATAAACTTGAACACATTATGGCAAGAATATGAGATGAATAAATAATGCCATAATAAAACATAATCATGGGTATTCTACTAGTATAATAACCACATGAACCATAAATATTGTTTTCATAATAAGGGAATGCATAATGTGGTACATCATCACCATACTGTCAAGGCCTCGTGCCAAGACCATAAATAATCATTTTGTCAAGGCCTTGTGCCAACATCGTAGTTTGTCTCATGAGACCTACCGATGCACTGAGGGGCTATAGCAGGCCCCACCCAACACTTAATAAATCTAACGCATTCCTCATATTAATGGTGTGAACATAAAAAACATACTCATTCATATTTAAACTAAAATATGAAATGTAAATTACTTTCCCTAATCATTAAGCATAAACACTAACCATTCAGAGTAAATTGGTGAATGGTTTTTAGATAGCACATCCATAGTCAAACTAATCATAAACCATTAAATTAAATATGTTAGATGATATCATATGAGATAAACCTCAATTAAGTACAATATTAAACAAAGGACATTGACATAGATTAAGATACTTTTAAATGAGTCTATTGAAAAAACCTTGAGGAAATAATCCTTAAACATTCCAAAGTGTCTCATACCACCTTGAAACATTCAAATCATAATCCCTTAGAATATAATTAGAATAGGGAGACTCTTGATATGATATAAAAAATGTTATTACATACACCACAAGTAATAAGTAAGTGGTGAACAAGGAATATATCTCATAAAAGATAAAGTGGGATCAGAAAAATCCTTTTTACTTTGGAATGAAGAGTTCTTTTGGAAAATCCTTTGAATTTTCCATGAAATAAGTTTTTAAACATAAATATCCAAGAAAATAAAATACTAGGACATTGAAATTATATTTTAGGCCTAAATGATTTCCCACTAAAGTGAAATCATGTAAAAATGGTTCTTAAGATTCTTTAGAACTAAATAATTTTGGAGCTTTTTAAGGAAAGTATTAAAGAGAATTTTAAAGTGGAAAGAAACATTTGTTATATTAAATCCAAAAATTACCCAAGATCATTTTTCATGATAAAATTATTGTTTTTATAAAAAAAAATAATGGTGGATTAAAACAGATTCTGGTGTACACTTGAAATGGGTAAGAATTTGAAAAGATCCCTTGAATTGGGTTTGTATTTCAGAAATAATTTTGAAAGTTTATTTTAAAATGTGTAAATATCCATAAAATAAGGAAGTATTATGTTTGTTAAAAATATATAAAACACTCACACAGAATTTATGATTATGTCATAATAATACATAAGAATTTCATAGAGGTAATTAGATAATGAAAGTAACCCGAATGAAAACGGAAGTTCGGGTGGAAAACTCTTACCACTTTGTAATCAAATGATTTGTATGCCACAAAATTAATAATACTAAAATGATAAATTTAATACCATTAAAATAAATATATTCATGATATGTTACATCAATTGATATTATACATACATAAAACACAAGTATTAGTAGTGAATATGAAAAATCTCACAAAAATGGGAGGGAGATGAAGGAACCCTTACCTTAAGTCTGAATGTGATCCGCTCTTGAACTTAAGGTCACGTAATATGAAATTATACTTATTAATAACTTATTTAATGACCTATTAGACATTTATTTATTTTATCATAATTCTTTTTAGTTCATTTATTCACTTATTGATACGTTATTATATTGAATTTCATCATTCCGGAGTGTTCGTTTTCTTTATTTTCATAATCGGTTCACTTGTTCTTAAGTAATGGAGTTCATGTGGAATGGATTTAAATCTCAATAATTAAAATTAAATATTATTTATGAACCTATATAAGTTTTAAGGGTCATTTATATCATTTTTTTCATAGATAAAGGATGAATCATTAGATTAAATATTAATGACATTCACTTAGATTATTTTAGCGGTATTTTAATTATTAAGAACTAGTTTGTCATAAGATTTAATAATATGTATGTATAATAGTTCCAGAATATTAATTAGGTTATAATAAATATATTAAAGTCTGTTTCAAACATAAAAATGGTTTTATGACCAGTAATTAAGGATAAATTGAAGAACAAAACTTCGTCTTCCACGAAGGTTATAAATTGGAACCTCATGGATGTTGATTTCATTTATAAAATAAAAGAGAGAGAGAGAGTAAGGATATTGATGATGGTTATTACATTAACATGATATAATTCTAGTATATAGATGATACTGGATCTATCATGTTCATTTGGATAGAGGAGGTGAAGATAGGATAACAAAAGAAGATAAATTGAAATGAAACTAAATTAAAAAGAAAGGTGATTTACCTCTTGAAATAACCTCTTTGAGAACCTCCTTAAGGGAAGAGATTTTGGTATTTTAGAAAGAACAAAATCTTCTTGGACGTGGAGAGTGACTAAGTAAGGGTATTTGGTTATAACTTTGAGGAGATTCAAGTCTTAGAGGAGTGAAGAGAAGAGGCAGTGAGGGGGGTTATAGTGGAGGAGAGGGGGGTTTTCATAATTTTTTAATCATTAGTTTATTAATTTCCCTCAAGACCAAAAATAGTGATTATTGCATGACCAAGAATAGAAATAAATGCATGTAATTTTGAACCAAGTGGGATTACATCACTTATGATGTCATAAATATTGTATTTAATTGATAATTTGTATATATGGTATTTTACCGTATTTCACTATTCATCAAAAATTCAAGTATTTCAGAAAAATACCAAAATTTCACCCTAACCATTTTTTGACGTGTAGAATAAAAAAATGAAGTCCATTTTTCAAAAATAATTTTCTAAATATTATTAATTTAATATTTAATTATAATTATAATTTATTTTAAAAAATAGTTTTAAAACATTTATTTACTTATTCCAAAACATAGGTATATCGTACTTCCACTTGAATATTACTTATATAATATCATAGGTAAGGTTACTATTCATTAGGGTAAATCACTATTCATAAGGGTATTTTACTATTCATAAGGGTGGGTTCCTATTCACCAAAAATTAAATTTTTTCTTATCAGACTCCAAATAACTTACTAATCACAACTGTGTATGTCAGATTTTTGAAATTCACATCACATGAGTGACAAACTTATGTTTACTTGGATAGGTTATAACAAAGTGGTGTTTTTAGAGGCTCAGTGATCCATGAATTCTATAATGAATCTATTTGTAAATCCTTGGGCTGTTACACCAAACTTGAAAGGTATGTTTATGGCTTTATCAACGAACATGAAAGAAAAATTGATCAATTTTTTTTGGATTAAAACCATGTATCTAAAAATAATTGGTTATAAGAGACATTGATAGTTATAAATAAATAATTCAATGTGATCTCAAGGTAGAAACAGAGACTAGAGACTCTCATTATTCTCATGGTTTTAGGTATAATAAGTGAAAAATGTATTTTTTTAAGGAAATTCAAATAATAAAACCCATGTAGGAATAAAAATTAATCCTTATTCATGCCAAAAATGTGGAAAGAAGCGTAGGGAAATTTCCTCAAAGGAATAGGTAAATTATTAATGTGTGGAAAATAAGGCCATCTAGAAAATGAATGTTGAAGAGATGAAGAGTTTGATCAATGATGAGAAGAAAAATAAACCAAATGTACCACCCACACTCCAATGAAATAATTATAAGGATTATAGAAATTACATTTATTGGTTCATGAATCCAAGGGTTAATTACAACAATAAACATTAAAAACCTACTAAAACAAAGGAAAAAATTGAATTCCTATGAAATCAAAACTATTGAAGTGGGTTATGAGGGTGAAGTATTGAAATGTATACTTATCATTCACTCTAGAAATAAAAGTGTATTATTTGATTATGGTTCTACCCACTCTTTTATATCTATAGATTTTACTAAGGGTATAACATCACCACATAAATGATTATATATTTAACTATCAATGAAAACTTATTATGGTACGATGATCATATATCAAGTCTATAAGTCCACTCTAATTTAATTTTTGAGAAATTTCTTCCTAAAAACTGATTATTATCCTTGTAATCAGATTTATTGGGATTTTGGGCATGGATAGACTCTTTATACATAGATTCCATATCAATTTACAAATAAGATAAATCACATTTGATATCCCGAATGAACCTATGATTTTAAATCAATGTTAGGATGACTATGAACTTCCAATGTAAATTACATCCATTAAATGGGTCTTAATACCAACTCATGAAGGGTATCTAGCACAAATGGTTTGGTAGAAAATTGACATTGAATATATCTCTATTTTTTAGGAATATACCAACATATTTCCTAAAATAGTTTCCTAATCTTCACCTAAATTATGAAGTTGAGTTTTTGATATAAATAATACCTAGTGTTCCACCTATTTGAAATACTTTATATATAATAGACAAAATTAATTTATAATAATTAAAGAAGAAACTACAAGAGAATGTATAAAATAGATTCATATTCCCTAGTGTATCATATGGGGTGAAACTATTCTATTTTTTATGAAGGAATATAAATGTGTCTTTTCATTTATTATTTAGAAGATAACAAGATCACTATCAAGAACAAGTATCCTATACCCTATATTGATAACTTGCTTGATCAACTTCACAATGATCAATACTTTTTAAATATTAACCTTTGATCTGGGTATCATTAATTAATTTTTAAAAAGGATGATATTTCTAGGATATCCTTTCATACATGGTATAGAAACTATGAATTTATAGTGATTATGTCATGAACCAAGTAGGGATGACATCCAACTCGACACTCGGCCTGATCCATGGCATGGCCCAAAGGGCGTTCCCGAACCCCATAGGTTGGAAACTAGTGTCTGAGTATCAACACTATATTTTGGGAATGATTTCACCCACTTATATACTCATAAAAAATCCACAAGAATAAAAATCATAATAATTTATAAAAATAACCAAATGAGGTGAAACAATTTTTAGATTCAAAGATTATAACTTTTAACCAAAACCCAAAGGTAATAAAACGAAATGGGAACAACAAAACTATCCCAAAAAAAGAAAAACCCCATGAAATAATAGAGATATCACCCTAAATCCACCACCACCAACACCTGAAAGAAGCAGAACAATAGAAACTATATCCACTATCACCACAGTGCATCTTTCCTTTACCTGGGTTATATATAACAAAGTCTACATACAACCAAAGGTGTATATAGGGTGTGAGCCAAAGCCTAATAGGATTCCACCCAAAATAAAAGATTCCATGTTATAACATTAGAATAAAAATTAACATTGAAATCTTCATAAGAACATTTGAAACATTTTTAATAAATAATTTTAAAGAAACCTTTCTCAAGAAACACTTCAATGAAAACTGACTGAAAATTAATTTTTTATTAACAAAACACTTTTGAGGTAAAAGTAAGAAACAGTGGGATCTGAATATTATAACCATTAAAACCATGAAAGATGATAACCTATATCAATACTATAGGATCCACCCCTCCCTATAGACTATATCATGATAACAAGCTTTCACCATCGCATGACCACTCAACTAGTTGCCACGTGCAAGGTTGCACGGGCTTGGTACCGATGGCAGAGTCACACCCACTCGAACTTCCAAATCTGAATGGCATGCTCACGAAAAATATTCCTTCTCTGATCCTCATCTGACGTAGATCCATGTAGTGTGCTGGTAACTAACATATCCAAAATTGAACAATCGATCAAGAAAATTAATGCATCCTCAAATTATAGACTCCATTTGTTATCCACAACTTCTTTAATTAATGTCCAAGATACATTAAATCCTTCATTGTTTTCAAGTTCCATTATAATTCAGTTTTCCCTCCCCGTAGATAAAATCTTCGTGTAAGATCCATTGGCTTCATCCAAGCCCGGAGAAACAAGAGCCATGATACAACCTTTCAAAAACACAGACCAACCGAAGCTGTATCTGCAGATGCACAAAAAACGCTTTGACCAGAATGAAATCACGAACAGAAAAGGTTCAGGGAAAGCTTAATCAAAATAGAAGAATCACATAGCACACTGCAAGACTCATAGAAAATAAAATCCAAAACCTTAACTCAATTCAAGATCTCATGGGTTGAAAACCATCACCTTAACCAGCCACCCAAATTCCAACACGCTGGAAAGATGGTCCTGCCACATTATAGACCCACAATCTCGTTGCCGCCTCCATAACTGCACTCAAATCCCATATTGAATCTCCCAAAGTGCCCTCATTAGACACCAAAATGAGGCTTCAAGCCACATAAATGGGTCTCGACAATGAACCTTCATCGTGTTGCTGATAAAATCCCTATTATATTTGGGGATAGAGTAAGGAGTCCATGAAATAGTGAAATCATCGTATGATCGAGGCCACAATGTCGCGAGCTTCACGTCATGAGCTGTCGAGCAAGCATAGTGGAGAACACTACCGACCTGGGACAGAGGAGATGAAGGCGACGAAAGGGGTAAACCATAGCGTCGTGAAGCCCCTTACGGGCTCATCTGGTCCTCATTCAATGAAAACCATTTTTCATAAATATAATTTCTTGAAACAAGAAAATACACACAAGGTATACCATATACTAATAGATAGAACCATATCACATAAGAATCATGTCACAAAATATCACCATGGGAAAATCCCTATAGGTAACTAGCAGAAGTGGGACCCTATAAACACCGTACCTTGGTGATAAAAAACCTCCAACTCAACTACCAACAACATTCTCATGCAAGAGCCACTAGAGAGGATCTCATCTAATGTTGTAGTGGTCTAATAGCATCTTCATGTATGTGACACTAGATAGGATCTCATAGAAAGTTCTAGTGGTCTACAGTCGTATCATATGTTTAGTTAGTGGTGCAATAATCAATCCTACTAGATTAATTGTGGCCTCAGCCACTTATGAATCAACTAGCATACTAGTTCTAGTTCACCCACGAGATACTCATGATTCCATTTATGCTCAAATTATGTTTCATGTATCACATAAATAAACACTTTCACATACTCATTTTGAGCATCACAAGCACACAAGGAAATCTCCACTTTTACATTTTCACAATTCAACATTTTCATATTGGTCCAATGGTCAAAGCACACATGGAAACCATCACTTTCCATAAACAAAACCACTTTATATTTCACATTAACACAAAAACCATTTTTAAATACATTTCATACCATTTGTAAAATTTATGAAATCCATTTGAAAACACCACAAAAAGGAAACACATGGGATCCAACCATTTTCCTTGGGAAAATTCCCTTTTTTAAAACATATTCATGTCAAAACCATTTTTATAACAATCTTCACAATTCAAAGGCATATTTAAGGTGCACAAAAAAGAATACAATATGAAAAAAAACCATTTCACTTTATAAAACCCACTTTAATCATATTTTCACCTTTAAATCTCTTTGAAAACACATTTTTCACCTTACACACAAGGCATAAAATATATTTATAAAACACCACAATAAAGAACACATGAAATAAAACCAATTTCTTTTAAAAACCAACTTCCATCACATGTTCATGTCAAACCATATCGTATACATGTTTCACATGACAAAAATAATTCATAGAACACATTTAAGTAACCAAGAAAGCATATCAAAATCATCTAATAATGTAAAATCATGTAACCACCTACCTTACACTTGAAAACTTTCATAAATTGGTGTGAAACCACAACTGCACCACCACAAGACCCAATAAAGGAAATATCGAACAATAAACATTAATATTTTCCCCAACAACACAAGATAAAACCCTCTTTAGGTAAAATATCCTTCTAGAAAATTGGAACTTAGTAAAGAGGGTAGAATAACCCTAGAAAGAGGGATAAATAAAAATGAAAAGGGTGTACTTGATGTTTCCTTGAAGAATCAGGGTTAAAACCACCCAAGGATTGAGTTTCAAAATATTTAAGAAATCTTGGAGGAGGTTCCCATGGATGAAAAATACTAAATGGGGTGGATGATAGGTGTTTAGGGTTAAAATAAAAGAGGGTAAGAAGATAATTTTCCAATTTTTAATGACCTAGAAAAGTTATATGGTTAGCCCACATGGTTTTCCAAACCTTGCGGAAACTGTGCATCCCTCACTATCCAAGATGAGCACGACACATTGTTTTCCTACTTAGTTTTACAAACCGTATGCCAATCTTGTGGTTTCCACAGTCTAAAAATGAAATTGGCCATACAATTTCCTAGGCAAGGGAACACAATTTCCCCTAATCGTGCGCCAACCATGCGCCACCTACTACCAAGGCACAAATATCCATTTCTCACCAAAAACTCATAGTTAATCTATGGGATAAACACCAGAACAGAAATAAACAAAATATTACCTCAAAATAAAAAACACATATGTGACAATTCTCCCCGCCATGAAAACTTTATTCCCCTATAAAGTCAACCCAAATCTTGGTTAGAAAACAAAAATAGGTACTCCTTTTTAACCTAAGACTTTGGATCCAAAGTCTCATGCTCAGCACCACCATGCTACCAAAGAAATCTGACTAATGGAATAGAATTCCAATGAAGCACTTTATCTTGAGAATATACAATTCGCACTAGCTACTCAAACACAAAAAAAAAATATGAATCTAACTCCAAATCCTCCCAATTCAACACATGGGATGGATCTGGATTATACCTTTTCAGTTGGGAGGCATGGAACACATAATGAATTGATGTCAACTAAGAATAAAAATCTAACTTGTATTTCACCTTAACAATATTCTTAGTAATCTTAAAAGGTTAGACATATCTCAAGGTTAGCTTTCCATTCTTACCCAAATTATGATGACCCAAGTGAGGTTCCACTTTCAGGAACACTCGGTCACCCATAGAAAACACCAAATCTTAGAACATTTGATCAGAATAAGACTTGTGATGACTCTGAGCTATCAACAACTACTTCTTAATCATATTTACTTTCTTAGAAATCTCCTACACAAGGCTTTGTCCCAATAATTAGGTCTCACCCACCTCATCCCAATAAAAAGGTTACTGAAACAGCCATCCATAAATCACCTCAAAAGGAGCCATTCAAATTGAGGATTGGTAACTACTGGTATATGAAAACTCAACCAATCCCAAATGGTTATCCCAAAAAACTCCAAAATTCAAAACATGTGTATGAAGAATTTCATCTAAAATATGATTCACCCACTCTGTCTGACCATCTGTTTGAGTATGGTATGTCATGATCAACTTTACCTGTGACCCCATCACTTTATAAATTCCTTCCCAAAATCATGAGGTAAAATGTGGTTCCCTATCATAAAAAATTATCGACGGCACACTATAAAGCCTCACAACCTCTTGAACATACAACCAAACTAACTCATCCACTTTGTTTTAATATCTTATTGGAATGAAATGGGATGATTTGGTCATACGATCAATCACTACCCAAATATAATTCCTTCCCTGGGGTTTATGAGGTAATCCAAAAATAAAATCCATGGTGATTTCATCCCACTTCCAAGTAGGAATAAGTAGCGGATAAAGAAAACTGGAGATCCTTTGGAGCTCTGATTTAACCTACTGACATGTATAGCATCGTGATACAAAGTCATCTACATATAAACTCATACATAGCCACCATAAATTCTAACACACATCATAGTACATCTTGGTAGCATCAGGATGAAAGGACCACTAAGACTGGTCGTTATCCTGTATCACCACATTCCTCAATGACAATAGAACCATGAAGTGACCATTGAAGCACAAAACTGCCTTGGTAGACAATGACCAATCACAAAGTGTCTCCTCACCATTTAGAAACTATATAGACAACCAGGATAACTCATCACTTTGATTCTCTTGTCGAATCAACTCCAAAAGATAAGGTTTCAACTGCACAATGTCCAAGAACACACATCCACTATGTTCCTTATTTTTGAGATGCATCTGAGTGAAAAGGTTCATAAATGTATACTCATCACTAGACTCTTTAAATTCTTACACTGTAACTTTCCTTCTCAAAGAATCTACCACAACATTACCCTTACCTGGAGTATAGACTATATCAAAGTCAAACTTCTAAAGGTACTTGACCTAATGATGCTGCCTTATGTGCAGGTCTTTCTAGGAGAAAATGTAGGACAATATATTATGATCTGAATAAACCACAAACTTCTACCAAAAAAGATAATGGAACCATGTCTTCAAGTCATGCATCACCGCTCCTAACTCCATGTCATGGGTTGGGTAATTATTTTCTTATGTTTGGAGTTTGAGATAACTATAAGCCACCACATGGTCATCCTTCATCATCACACACCCAAGGCCCATACCTAAGTAATCACAATAGGCCACATAACCCTTTATAGATTCCAAAAAAATCAAAATAGGGGTTGTGTTCAACCTTCGATTAAGCTTCTAAAAGGACTCTTGACACTCCGGGCTCCATTCAAACTTCACCCCTTTTCGGACGAGTGTTGTCATGGATGAAGAAATATGAGATAAATCTTGAATGAACTGCCTGTAATACCTTTCCAAACCCAAAAATATTCTGATTTCAAACAAATTATTTAGGTTTCCCCATGACATAATTACACTGATCTTCTCGGGGTCCATTAAAACCCCTCATTCTAACATCACATGACCCAAAAACTCCACCTCCCTAATCTAGAAGGTTCACTTGGAAAACTTTGCATAGATGAGATGATATCAAAGGCTGACTAGAAAAATCCTCAACTGTCGCTCATGCTGATCCTCTATCCCAGAATAAACTAGGATGTCATCCAAAAATACCACAACAAACTAGTCAAGATGTTGATGGAATACCTTTTTCATAAGTTCCATAAAGACTTCTAGAGAATTTATCAACCCAAATGGCATGACCAAATACTCAAAATGGATGTACCTTATTCGAAAGGCTATTTTTAGAAAATCTACCTTTATAAATCTGACTTGATGATACCCAAAATGAAAAATCAATCTTGTATAACCACCTTTCCCCCTTAAGCTGATGGAAAAGGTTATCAGTATGGGGAAAGGGTACTTATTATTGATTATTACCTTATTCAGATTCCAGTAATCAATGCACAACCAGAGGTATCCATTAACCTTATTCACAAAAAAATTGGGACAGCCCAAGGCGAGATTCTTGGGTGAATGAATCTTTTAGATTCTAAATAATTCAGTTGTACATTTAATTCCCTCAACTCAATGTGGGATATGCGGTACAAGGGAATAGATATCAGTTGTGTTCTCGGCCCCAAGTCAATGGTGATCTTCCCAACTTTCTTGGTAGTTAAAAAAAATTCATCCCAGAATACCTCTGGGAACTCATCCACCACACATAGTAATCCACCCTAAAAAGTTTCATCATCACCCTCCAACGTGAGAGATGATATCTGATAGATGATATTTCCCAATTCTAGAAGTGGAGGTCCATCACATCCTGACTGAGGATCCCAATCACCTTGAAAACCCTAGTTAATTTCATCAGGTTCTAAGAACCTTACTCATTATCGATAACAATAAATTTGCACCTAATAACACACCGTATAATCCATACCAAGGATTACGTCAAATAGGTCCATATCTAAAACCATAAAATCCCATTCCAACTTGACCCCTAACATGGTGAGTGCATAATACGGACACCTGAAACCTCGATCTCCCTTCTTATCAAGTGGTGTTACCAACACCATCGCATATGGTATAAGCTCGATTAGAAATTTTAACACATCAAAAATTAAGTTATAAAATAATAAATTAAAGTGATAGTATAAAATTAAAAAAATATCTAAATACGATGAAATAAGAATGGTACCTAAAACTTTCGCAAGCCCTATATTCGATTCCACTGGTGTTTGATCCACTACATAGAGTTTCCTCATCTTAACCTAACCTTGAGAAAAAACACTAGCTTGTAGATCTTCCCTAAACTAACTCTATCCAGATGATAATCCATCCCTACCACCACAACCTCCAAACCAATAACTTTTTGTCCTAAATGGTTCTGACCAGGAAGATATCTCTTTAGAAGCCACAGACCCTACACCACTCTAATATTAGTGCACCATTCTGAAAAATCACTGCAAGTGCCCCCATAAATTCACACTGGTGAAAAGGTCTAGGTTGAGATGAACATGTAGGTCACATACTTCCTACCTTCTCACACTAATGGGACATGATTGACTTAATTTTGGAATCCACAAATGAAGAAAGTTAGGAAGGATAGATTGAACTACCACCTCCCTTCTTCCCCTACTCTTCCTACTTACTCTTCTTCTCAGATGAACTCTCACTTCCCACTACTAATACTACTCTAGAGAAACTAGACTTTCTTACATGATTAATTTCTACCATCATGGGATGATCAACCAACTCAGCATAAGTTTTCTGCATGAAAGAAGAAAACTTGAGATCAGATTTCTAGTCGTAGACCCATCTCAAACTTCTGATCCTTCATCTACTCATTAAAAAATATCTCAGGAATGTATCATACTAAATCTGAAAAGAGGTTAGCATAATCCATCAGGGACCGTTCTCCCTGGATAAGCTCCATAAACTCTTGGGATTTGGAGAAGGACAAAATATTAGGACAATACTACTCATTGAAAAAAACCTTGAAGTCTTTCCAACCCATATTCTTGTGCTTTCAATATTTCACCAATGATTCCCACCACTTTCAACTGGGACCTTCCAACATAAATGAAAAAAATTTCACCCTGATCGCATCAGGAGTATCAAGAAACTTGAATATTATCTCTATTTTATCAATCCACCCATTTTCTTCTTAAGGCTCTGTGCTACCTCATAAAGGAGGCTTGTTCCTAAGGAACTCTTGAACCCTATCCTTTCCAACACCTAGTTTGACTTCTCTAACCTAAGAAGGACCCGATACCGCTCATTTCCCAAAGTCTAGACAGCTCAAACCACTGCTTCCATTTACCTATGATCAATTGTTTAGGGATAACTCTCTCTAGACTCTTCCTATGGTTTAATGGGAATTCTTTAAGGAGTCACTTTACTTCAACAAGTAACAACCACAGGGAAGAACCATTAACACATGATCTAAAAAATATTAACAATAAAAAAAATCTCAAACACATCCATAAATCAAAAAATAACCAAATGCATCATAATAACAAGGAAAACCAAACCACTCCACCCATACCCAGTGTCCATGTATAGTCTGCAGATTGTACATCTCTCCTAGAGGAGAAGTAAAATAAAATCCCAGCATCCCATGGAAACTCGATTCCTATCATGAGGTGTATTTTCTAGACACCCCACTCGCAACCATAACATCAAGTCCTAATAATCCTAACTTAGATCTATCCAGACTCTTTCACAAAGAACTTGACCCAAAAATAGCATGACCTACTCTGATACCATTTTATCACAAACCAATCTATGATTCCATCCAACCTGACACCCAACCCGATCCACGGCATGGTCCGAAGGGAATTCTTGATACCCATTGGCTGGTAACTAGTGCATGGGTATCAACACTATATTTTGGGAATGATTTCACCCACTTATATAGTCATAAAAAACCCACAACAATAAAAATCACAATAACTGATAAACATATCCAAACAAGCTGCAAAAATTTTCAAATTCAAAGTTTACAAGTTTTAACCAAAACCCAAAGTTACTACAACAAAATGGTAACAAAATTGTCCCAAAAATAAAACCTCCATGAAACAAAAGAGACATCTCCCTCAAGACACCACCATCAAAATTTGAAATAATTGAAACACTAGAAATCGGATCCACCATCACCATGATACATCTTTCCTTTACCTAGGTCATACATAACAAAGTCTACATACACCTAAATTTTTATGTAGGGTGTGATCCAAATCCTAGTAGGATTCCAACCAAAATAAAATATTCTATGTTACAACATTAGATTAAAAATTAACATACACATTTTTATAAGAAAATTTGAAACATTTTTAATAAATCATTTTCAAGAAATAATTTTCAATGAAAACCCTTTTTCACAAATAGGCTTTCTTGAAATAAAAAAAATACACACAAGGTCTACCATATACCAACAGATAGCACCCTATCACATAATCATCATGTCATAATAGAGCACCATGGGAAAATCCCTATTGGTAACTAGTATAAGTGGGACCCTATGAACATTATAACTTAGGGATCAAAATCCTCTAACTCAACTACCAATAGTGTTTTCATGCATGATACATTAGAGAGGATCTCATCCAAAGTTATAGTGGTAAAACATCATCCTCATGCACAATCCAATAGAGAGGATATCATCCAAAGTTCTAGTGGTCTCTGATCATATCACATGTTTAGTTAGTGTTCCAATTGTCAGTCCTAGTAGATGAATCTAGGCCTCGGCCACTTCTGAATCGACTAGTGTACTAGTTCTAGTTTGCCAATATAGATACTCTGGATTCCCTTAGTGCTAAAACTATGTTTCACATATCACATAAATCAACACTTTCACATATTAATGTCAAGCATCATAAGCACACAAGGAAATCACCACTTTCACATTTTCACAATTCAATATTTTCATATTGGTCCAATGGTCAAATATCACTTGGAAACCATCACTTTCCATAAAAAACCACTTCCTAATTCACATGCATGACAAAACCATTTGGAAATACATTTCACACCACTTTAAAAATTTGTTAAATCTATTTAAAAACAACATAAGAAAGATATGCATGGGATCCAACCATTTTCCATGGAAAACCCCATTTTTTAAATTTTATTCACATCAAAACCATTTTTCTAACATGCTTTACAATTTGAAGATTCATTTAAGGTGAACAATAGAAAAGAAAACATGAAAAAACCCCATTTCACTTGGGAAAACCCAGTTTAATCACATTTTCACCTTTAAATATCTTTAAAAACACATTTCTCGACTTTCACACAAAGCATAAAATATATTTAAGAAACACCACAATGAGGCACACATGAAATAAAACCATTTTATTTTCAATAACTAACTTGAATCACATATGTATGCCAAACCATATCCAAGACATGTTTAGAACCAAAGAAAATAATTCATAGAACAAATTTAAGAAACCAAGAAAGTATATAAAAATAATCTAATAATATAAAAGAATGGAACCACCTACCTCGCACTTGAAAACTTCTGAAAATTGTTGTGAAACCACCACTGCACCACCACATGACCTTATAAAGGCAATAAAAAACAATAAACATCAATATTTTCCCTAAGAACACAAGATCAAACCCTTTTAGGTCAAACATCCTACTATAAAATAGGAACTTAAGAAACAGGGAAGAAGAAACCTAGAAAGAGGGAGAACTAAAGAGAAAAAGGGATTACTTGATGTTTCCTTGTAGAATCGGGGTCAAAGACACCAAATTATTGATGTTAAAAGGATTAAAAAATCTTGGAGGAGGCTCTTGTGGCTGAAAATCCTGAATGGGGTGGATGTGAGGTGTTTTAGGGTTAAAATAAAAGAGGGAAAATAGGTAATTTTCTACTTTTTAATGACCTGGACAAGTCACATGGTTAGCCTGCATGGTTTTCCAAACTGTGCGACAACCATACATCCCTCACTCTCTAAGAGGAGAACACCGCATGGTTTTACCACATGGCTTGACAAACCATGCACCAACCGTGTGGTTTCCATTGTCTAAAAATGCAATTGGTTGCACAGTTTCTTAGGCAAGGGAATATGGTTTCCTCTAACCATGATCCAACTGTGTACCACCTTCTACCAATCCCGAAATATCCATTTTTCACCTAAAAATCAATCAAAATAAAAAAAACAGATGTGAAAGTTTCCATTTGGACTTACCAATTCCCCTTATCCTCATGGATCTATTAAATATGTTCTTTAAATATTAATTTGATAAATTTTTTGTCATATTTATAGATGACATTATCATATATTCAAAGTGAAAGGAAGATCATAGAGATTATCTGATGATTGTGTTAAAGACATTAAGGAAGGATAAAATTTATTCCAAATTTAGTAAATGTGAATTTTTTTTCTATATAAAGTATCATTCTTGGGTCATGTAATTACAAGCAAGGGTATATCGATGAATCCTTAAAAGATGGAAGTTATTGATCAATGGTACAAACTAACCACACTGACTAATATCAATAGTTTTCTTGTATTGGATGGATACTAACAACCCTTTATAAGAATTTTCTCATGGCTATCAAATACACTAACCATGTTTACTTATAAGGGATCCCAGTTTCTTTGGATAGATGAATGTAAAGAAAATTTCAAGGAAATAAAAAGATGGTTGTTCATGTGCACCTATACTCACAATACCCTATAGTATAGAAGGATTTTTTATATAATATGATGTATTAAAGAAGTTATTGAGATGTGTTCTCATATATAAATACATTGTAGTAGATTATGACTTACTCTAATTGAATATTCATGAGAAAATTTACCCAACTCATAATTTGGAGATGGAAGTGGTAAATTTTTTATTTTTTTTTGAAAAAATAAGGAGGAATTATCTTTATGGTTAAAGGTGTGATATATATATCGATAAAAAAAATTAAGTATATATTCACATATAAAGATTTGAGTATTCACCAAATAAGATGGTAGGATTTGATTAAAGATTATTATTGCGCAGTACATTACCACCCTCAGAAAGAAAACATTATGGTTGATGCTCTGAGTCAGAGAGATCACATTAACTTATCCATGATAAGGATTAAAAAATATCCAATAATTAAGGATTTGTAGAGGATGGACCTTGAAATATTAAGGTAAACGAAGAAATAGTATCTTAATCAAATTAATCTTTGACCATCCATACATGTAAATATTAAAGAGCAATGGAAGGAGGATATGTAACTACAAAATGAATTAAGTAATATTTTGGAGTTCAAAATTGACTATGATGGATTTATAAGATTTGGGAATTTGATATGTGTACCTACAATACTGGAATTGAATAAGGAGTTTTTGTTTGAAGCACATAACTCATCATTGTCTATCCATCATAGAAATATAAATATGTGTAGAGATATCAAAGATAATTTCTAGTGGGGAAACATAAAGAGTGATATTTCAGAGTATGTATCTCAATGCCTGGTATGTCAAAAATTTAAATTTAAACATCATAAGTCTAGGGGGATAATTAAACCATTACCCATACCTATATGGAAATAGAAAAACATAATTATGTGTTTAATAATAGGACTCCCTAAAATATATAAAGGCCATAAATCCATTTGGGTTATAGTTTATCACCTTACAAAGTAAGTGCATTTCATTGCTATCAGAGTATATTTCTATCTTGACCAAATTTCTAGGATATACATTAAGTAAGTGGAAAGGTTTCATGGTGTACCACTATTAATTGTGTCTGGTTGAGATCTGAGGTATACCTTGAAATTTTAGATAAGTCTTTAGTAAAAATTGAATATGGAGTTAAACTTTAGCAATGCATATCATCCTCAGATAGATGTTCAATCTAAGTGGACCATTTAAAAACTATAAGAAATGTTGAAATCATTATCGATGGATTTCAAATGTGTTTTGGATCAACACCTTCCTCTAGTTGAATTTTACTAAAATAATATCTCTCACTCGACTATTTAGATTATAACAACACCAACTCTAGTAACCCAAATCTGATGTCTACTTTATTACATTGGCATAAATATAAGTGATCTAATCCTAAATTATTGATCATTTTTGTAGTCTTGTACAACCATATATATTCATGAAACCCATTTTACCTTGGGAATAAAATATAAACATAAAAAATAGAAAGCTTTAACTCCTAAAACTCATTCAAAGAATTATTATTTATATCTGAGGAAAAGGAAAACAAATAAAGTCTGGTCTCATATGCTTATTAATAGTTACATACAATGGAATATATTATTATTAAATAATTCATAATCAATGTAGCAAGATAAATAAATAGAAATAAAATCCATTTAGTCAATAACTTGAGCATAAAATTAATCCATGTAAAATATCAATGTAATAATCTCATGAATAATAACAATTTAATTATCAATAAAAGAAATTTATATTATTTAATGTTATGATCTCAAAAATCATGATATATCTACATTCAAGACCTTGTTCCAAGATTGTTTAAAAACTATGGGTAAAGAACCATTTAATTTGGTCAACTGATTTTTCTCATGAGACATGTTGATGTATCATTGAGGATATATAATTCTAGGACCCACCCATTATTACATGTCCAGTGTATTCATCATATATAAGATGATAAATTTAATTGATGAATAATATACTTTATCAAAAGATATCTATATTGAGTAAATAATATGGAATATTAATATTTCCACATTCAATCAAATAACTTTTAAAGTAAAACACCATATATAGAAATGGTATAAAATTTAGGAAATAATCATACCCATGATACAAATACTATCGATATTTAAGGAAACTTTAATGTTCAATGATCACAAGAAATTGAAATTTTCAAGAGAAAGATAATAACTATAAAACTAATAAGAGATAAAATATGACCTTCAATTCATTAGAAATATAAGTTTTGAAATAAATTTAAGTATTTTGGAGAATAAAATAAAATTGATGAGAAAAATTTATCAAAATAGTTTTCTTTGTAATAAATTTGAAATCTTATAGAATATTATATATATTGTAAAATGGTTCTGGTGTAAGTAAGGTCTATTAACACTATATAAGTTAAAAAACATTCGTTTTGGATATTTTATAAAGAAAGTTGAAAATGACCTATTTAAGGAAAAAATTAAAAATATTAATTTAATTCCATGTAAAAATTCAAGGACAAATTTAAATACCCTTTCTAAATCATTTGTGTAAATAAAAAGTATTTTCATAAAACAATTTAAAAAAAATATAGCTATGGAAGAGAAATATACCCAATCAAGAAGAGAAATAAGATCAGATTTTATTTTAAACATTCCTCTTGAAATATTAACTTGAATTGAATAATCAATCATATTGAATAAATATATGTTCTTGTTAAATAACTCAAAGGGCGAAATATATACCCCATATAAAAGTAAATAGGTTCATATTACTAAATATATCCCAATAGAGTGGAAACTGAGACGAAATCCCTTACCTCATGTTTCCTCTTAGTTGATAATTCTTTATCCTCTTGTATAATGGCTTTAAAAAATTTATTAATTTATAACATAATAATATTAATATTTATAATATCATATATTATCCTTTTATAATATCTTATCACTTTTTTTCAACAATATTTCATTATTATATTTTTTGGGTATTAAGTGCTTTATTTTCACATGTATGATTTGTGGTGGAAGTTCCAATCCTTATACTTTGATTATGGTTCCATAATATCCAAAATTTTAATAATGATATAAATATCATATATATCTATTAAATCTATCCTTATTACCTTCCATGTAAAGCGAAAATGAAAAATGGATCACATCACTTCGTGGAGGAGGTAGTCTACAGAAACGCACGAGCGACGTTACCTTTTTACAATGGATTGGGAGGTAAGTGGGCATATATTATATTAAAATTAAAAATTAATATTTATGTTATAATTATAATATATATTCATCAGTTACATCATGATAATAAACTAATTAATGGGGTGATGAAAAATGAATTACACCACTATGTAAAGATAGTAAGTCGTACATATATACGAGTGATGTTTTTACTTCTCATAGGATACAAAAGAGATAGAAAATGGTTTTACCATAATTATAAGTTTTATTTATCCCTATCATAAAATATTATAGATATTAAAAGAAGAAAAGTTATATTTTTGTCTTTATCTCTCACTTAAGTATTATAATGGTCAAAATCATAGACTAATAGAAAAATGGTCATATTTCCAAATTTTGGATGATTATGGATGAAATAGACTCATCCAATGAAATTAATAAAATTCTTTATTTTATTTTAAATACCTTATCACATTATTTGTGACCTTAATTACCCAATTTATCTTTACTGTGGTGATAATTATTTAGTATGGTTAGTATTCATTATAACAAGAAATAAAAGGAACCTACTTACCAAATTTGGACCTATTAGTTCAAAATAAGGAATCCATTTTTCAAGATTCTATTTTAATAATTAGAATAAATTAAATTAATATTATTATTAAAAACACAAATAAAAAAAGTTTTTCAGAAAAAATACCTTTTGAAGTATAAAAAAGATTTTATACAAAATGAAATGAAAAATTGATTCTAATGAACATAATTGGATTATTCATAATATTAAAATAACTAATCTTACTTTTAAACCATTTTAAAAATGGTACATGTAAATTCTAAAAAAATATAGTTTTTAATAAAAATAGAATTTTTAACAATTTTCTGGAAAATAAATCTTTTTTAAAAAAATCCCCAAAAATTAACTTAATATAATTTTGATATTATAATTAAAAAAATGAAGTTAATTTTATTAAATACATTTTATAAAAGTTTAAAAAATTAATTATATTTTTTTCACAAAAAGAAATAAAAAATATTTTTGAAGAAAACATATTTTTGAAGAATAAATCGACTTTACTAAAAAATTGAGTGTTTATTTCCTAAGAATTAATCAATAAATTTTTATCGAGTATAACATTAATATATAATTCATAATGTGTTTATTCCTATTCATACACATATAACTTCTAGGTTATAACAGTCATATTCAAATAATAATATTTTCTGGTTCGTTTAGTCTCAGTGTTGTGTGTTGTATACGGTATCAAACATAGTGTTGTTTTAAAAACTAAGGTTATTATATTATTCCCTATGATAAAATTTTCATACTTGAAATTTTCATAAATATTACCTTCTAAACAGATGAGGGTGGTTGTTCTTCATAAAATCCTCAGGTTACCATGTTACTTTCTTGATTTTATGATTTCTCTAAAGTATCTTTACTAGTCGAGTCATTTGATTCCCCAATACTTGATCTCTAGTTTCAAGAATATGTATAGTGTTTTTATAATATTATATATCATATTCTATTTCTATTTTTTAAAAGTTTATTATATGTGTTGGGTCTAGCATATTATTTATTAACAAAGAGATATGGAATACATCATGTACTTTAGAGAGGCTTTGTGGCATTTCTAATCGGTAATCCACCGCTCCAATTATTTATAGAATTTAAAAAGTTTTGATATACCTGGGGCTCATATTTACTTTCTTACCCAACCTTATAATACCATTCCATGTAGATAATTTAAATAAAACATGATATAACACTTTAAATTCCAAATCTTTCCTTTAGTTATTGGAATAACTCTTTTGGATAATTTGAGATGATTTAATATGGGTTTAATAGTCTTTAAATTCATTATTGTCCCCTCAACAAGTTTTGGGTCTATAAGATTCCTTTTACAAGCTTCATCTAAACAATTTTAAGCATGACATAGTGTGCCATATAATGCTTTATATAGTGCCCTTTGAATACTTTAATGGAAACTGTTATTATAGGAAAACTCCACCAAAGGTAAATACTAATATCATATAACTTTAAAGTCAAGTGATAATGGACTAAACATGACTTTTAAATTTTGAATAGTCCTTTTAGACTATCCATCAGTTTGAGAGTGATAGGAATTTCAAAAATAAATCTCAGTATCTAGAGTCTTCTGAATAATTCTCCAAAATTTTGATGTAAATCATGGATCATGATCATAAAATATTGAAAGAGGTACACCATGAATTCTTAAAATATAATTAATATAGAGTCGTGTAAATATATAAATAGGTAAATAGTCTCTTATAGTGAGTAAATGTGCATATTTAACAAGGTGGTCAACAATAACCCATATTTCATCATTCCTTCTATGAGTATTTGTTAATCTAGTGACAAAGTCTATATTAATGGCATCCCATTTTTACATAGTAATAGGTATAGGTTTCATGAATACTCTAGGATGTTGTCTCTTAGACTTAATTTTTTAATAAACCAAGCATATTGAAACATAATTAGAAATTTTATTCTTCATACTATCCCAGTAGGAATGTTCCTTTAAATCTCTATACATTTTGGTACTCCTAGGGTGTATAGAGAAATTTGAGCTATGAGAAAAATCTAATAATTCCCTTTTCATCTTAGGTATATATGGTACACGTAGACTCTTTCCAAATTTCATAATTCCATCTTCGTATATGAAGCCTCTCAATTTACCACCATTCACAGCTTTAAGTTTCTTTTGAAAATTCTCATTATCATGTTGAGAAAATTTTATATTTTTTAATAAATATTGTTTAGAGATCATTTTAAAGAGGATTGGTGTTTCCCATTCCTTAATAATTCTAATATCCATGTTTACTAAATCCATGAACATAGGATCCCTCTTAATTCTCATTTTGATCAGGAATCCATGATCTTTCTTTTTCAATGCATCTGTTACCATATTTTCCTTCCATAGATGGTAGTATATTGATAAATCATGATCCTGGAGTAGATAGAGCCATCATATTTTCCTAATGTTTATCTATTTTTGTAATAATATGTATTTTAGGCTCTTATGGTCTGTGTATATCTCACACATTTCACTATAGATATAATGTATCCATATATTCAAAGTAAATATTATGACTTCCAACTCAAGATCTGGGGTTGGATAGTTCTATTCATGAATCCATAACAAATATGATGTATAGGAAATAACTTTATCATTATGCATAGGGAAATAAACAAGTCCTTTATTTGATGCATCATTATATATCACAACTCCATAATTTCCTAATTATAGTATAAAAATAAAATCATTGAACAATATCCTCTTTGATTTTTCAAAATACTCTTCACATTCCTTTATCCATATGAATTTACTCATTTATTAGTAAATGGGTTATCCAATCAGGAAAATTTTTTAACATATTATCGATAGTAACCTTCCAAACCAAAGAAACTATATACCTTGGTTATGTTTTTTGGTGTAGGACATTCTTTGACTTCCATTTTCTTTTCTAGATCAATTGATATTGCATCCTTAGAGAAAATATGTCTAAGAAAATATACTCTGAATCCAAAAATCACACTTTCTAAATTTACTATATAGATCTTTTCTTCTAAGAATATCAAGAATTATCCAAAATTTATTCTCATGGTCCTGATAGATTTTATAATATAACAATATATCATCAATAAATACCCCAAAAAAATTACCAAGATATCCCTTGAATACTCTATTTATTAGATTCATAAAAACAGAGGGTACATTAGTCAATACAAATGGAATTATCATAAATTCAAAATGTCTATACCTCGTATAAAATATCATCTTTGAAATATATTCATTATTTACTTACAATTTATAATACCCATAAGGAAGGTCAATATTTAAAAAATAAAGTTCTTCTTGATGTTTATCAGATAATTAATTAATGAAAAACATAGGATACTTGTTCTTTATCATAATAACATTGATTTACTATAATCAATGCACAGCCTCATAGATTCCTCTTTATTGTTAACAAAAAGAATAGGGACTCACCAAGGTGAAACAATAGGGTGTATAAATAACTTTTTATACAAATCATATAGTTTTTTCCTCAAATTCACTAGTTACATAGTGTCCATTCTATAGGTATTCTTTGATATAGGTCTTGCATCAGGGATTAACTCAATGGAAAACTCAACTTCACATTCTGGTGGATGTTTAGGTAATTCCTCATTAAATAAGCCAATGTATTCTTATACAATAGGTGCAACCTCAATTAAAAGATCAAATTTTTCGTACATAGATTATATCTACTCTTCCTCCCAAAGAACATCATTCAGAAGAGCTATTGGATGTGGATCTATACATGACTCAAATGATGAGGTCTCCCCTCTAAAGATAAGGTATTCTACATCTTTACCCTGAATTGTAATTTCCTTCTCATTAAAATAATTTTTTTCATTGTATTTTAAAATCCAATCTATAACAAGGATTATATAAAAATAAACCATATGTGTATTAATAAATTCTACAAATAGTTCATGTTTATGGTTCATAATGGGAACTGACTGACATATCCTAGTTGTGGTGAGATTTTCACTAGGAGTTTTGACTAACAACTCCATTCTTAAGGTGATATGAAAATATATAATTTTCTCAAAAAACATGGAATATATAAAAGAGTGTGAATATCTATAATAAAATAAATAATTATAAAATTTTGAAATTATTATTAAAGTGCCTACCACTACATCATTAGGAACTTCAACCTCAGCTATAGTGATCACATAATCTTGGCCTTCTCTCATCACCCTCTTCTATGGTATGTCCCCTTGAAACTTGGGATATTGGTATAAATAATGCCCTGGTTATTTATAGTTTAAGAACTAGATGGTGGTGGTATCCTTATATTCCCTATAGCAATTATCTAGATGACCCTTGTATCCACACTTATAATAAACTCACATACCCTTCAAGCATTTTCTGGGATGTTTTTATAATTTTCATATGATGGGAATTTCTTCATTCCTCTCTTCTTATTTGATACTTTACCTTTTTTAGGGTTCTCATCTGCCTTATTATTCTCTTGATTTCCCTTAAAGATATAGGATCTAGAAAAAAAATCTTTGTTTTGATGGAATATAAAACTATTTCATTATATGATAAAAAAATTGAGAAACCAGTTCCCTTCTAAGGTTTGTCTTAAGGCCTTCAAATATATGGTCAATCTTGCTCTCTAGATTATGTTTATAATTTTTAGAATACCTGACTAGTCTTTTAAAGGTTTACTAATACCCATTAACACTTTTTCCCTTTTTTTATTTAAGCTAAGGAACTTTCTATTCATTTCAATTTGTTTCTCATGAGGGAAATATTTACCAAATAATATTAATTTAAAATATATCCACTCCATATGATTTATTTCTTCTTCCTCCATAGTATTCAAGGTCAATGACCACCATTAATCAGGATCACCTCTAAGAAAATACACTACCATCATAACCTTTTACCTTTCATTACATCCCAAGATGAAAAATATCTTTTTAAGAGACTTGATCTATTTCTCAGCTACCACTGGATTATTAGTTCTATTATAATATAGAGGCTTTTTTCACATGAAATGATCCAATATAAGTGTATCATGTTTTGGAACATCATTTTTACCCATATTTTCAAGCTTATTAAACATAACCTGGGTCACCTACCCTAATATCTCCATGATATACTCTACTCCAACATTTTTTATATTGGCTTGATTAGTGGGGAAATACCTACATTAACCATGGGTATTGATTATTTTTATTTCATTAGGAATCATCACTAAATAATGGAACGTAATGTGTTAGATCATATCATAATAATTATGAATATTGATAAAAAATAAAAATACCTCTAATGGTAAGAGTTTTCAAATACTATAAGGGGTTATCAGAATTCCTATGTTAACTATGTTTATTTAAAATCAAGTTATCATGGTTTCTACTAAACTTTCTCTAATACCAACTATAACAAACCCAACTCTAGTAACCTAGATCCTGTGAATACTTTATTGAATTATCATATATACAAGGGATCTAATCTCAAATGATAAATCAATTTAGTATTATTAGATAACAAGATACATACATGATACCCACTTTACACTGGGAACAGAATGTAAACATAATAGAATAGAAATTCCAGCATACTTGAACTCATTCAAAGAATTATTCTTTATATCCTAGGGAAAGGAAAATAAATAAATGGTGATCTCAAATTATCATTGAGGGTTACATATAGTGGAATATATCATGAGTAAATAAGCTATAATAAATATGGTAAGGTAAATAATTATAAATATGTGTCATTGTGATAATAAATTGATCTAGAAGTGAATCTATGGATAATATCAATGATATAATCTCTTAGATAATAATAACTAAATTCTCAATAAATGAGATGAATACTATTGGATTTAATGACCTCAAAAATCATGATATCTCTATCATCAAGACCTTAATCCAATATAGTTTTAAAACAATGGGTAAGGAATCATTTAATTTTTCCAACTGGTTTATCTCATGAGACTTATTGATACATCAAGGGGATATATAATTATGAGATCCACCCATCACTACATGTAAAATGAATTCCTTATATATAAAATGATCAATTAAATTCATTTTCAATATTCCTTATCAATAAATATCAGTATTGAGTAAATAATATGGGGTATTAATATTTCCTCAATCAATAAAATAAATTTCAAAGTAAAACACTGTATGTAAAAATGGTATATGTATTAGGAAATAATCATACCCATGATACAAATAATATGTATATTTAAGGGAAATTTAATTTTCAATGATCACAAGAAAGTGAATGTTTTAATAGAAAGTTAATAACCATAAAATTAATAAGATATAGAAGATGAAATTCAATTCATCTGAAATATAGGTTTTAAAATAAATTCATGTCTTTTAGAGAATAAAAGAAAATGGATGGGAGAAATTTCAAAAAAGAGTTTTATTTGTAATATATTTGAAATATTTTATAATAATATAAATATTATAAAAATTTTATGGCATTTGGAAGGTCTATTAATGCCATATAAGTTAAAAAACATTCTTTTTGACTTTTTTGTTAAGAAAGTTGAAAATGATCCCTTTTAAAAAAACATTAAAAATATTAATTTCATACCATGTAAAAAAATTAAGGATAACTTTAAATATACTTTATAAATAATTTTTGTAAATAAAAAATATTTTTGTAAAACAATTTTAAAAAAATTTGGTCATGGAAGAAAAATGTACCCTATCAAAGGGAGAAATAAGATCGATTTTTATTTTAAACATTAATTTTGAAAGAATAACTTGAATTGAGTCATTAATAATCATGAATAAATATATATTCATGTTAAATAACTCAAAGGGTAAATATATACACCACATAAAATCAAATAAGTATATATTATCAAATATATCTCAATAGAGTAAAAATTGATATGAAATCTCTTACCTCACATTTCCTATTTGTTGGTCATGATTTAACCTCCTATACAATAGTTTTAAATATTTTATTAATTTATATAATATTAATATTTATATTTATAATACCATATATGATCCTCTTATAATATCTTATCTATCATTTTTCAAACAATTTTTCATTGTTATCATTATCTCGGTGTTAATTCCTTTATTTTCTCATGCATGTTTTATCACAGAAATTCTGGTACTTTTACTTTGATTATCATTAAATAATATCCATAATGTTAATAATGATATAAATATAATATATATATATATATATATTAACTCTATCCCTATTACCTTCCATGTAAAGTAAAAATGAAAAACGGATCACATCGCTTTGTAGAGGTGGTAGTCCGTACATACACACAAGCGACGTTATCATTTTCAAATGGATTGGAATATGAGAAGGTATATATGATATTAAAAATATATAGGCATAGTTATTTCATATATTTCATATATATTCATTATTTCCATCCTTATAACCATCCAAGTAAATTGGTGATTAAAAATGAATTACACTACGACGTGGAGACAGAAAGTCATACGTACGCACAAGCGGTATTTTCACTTTTCGTAGGAAAAAAAGAGATTAAAAATGGTTTTATCATAATAATAATAACATATTAGTATTTTTATTATACTAGATATATTATGTTAGGATGGTTATATCGGATTTAGAGAAATTTTAAGAAGATAGGAATTTAAAAGAGTTGATAAAGATGATTACCTCTTCTTCAGAAGAGATCCTTTAGATATTCTATTAAGGGACCTAGGGTTGGTCTTTTAAGAAGAAAATTACCTATATAACTTAGATAACTATGTTTAGAAGATAATTGTTAAAGTTTTATTTTATATATATGGATCAAAATGTTTTGAATAATTGAGATGAGGAATGTCCTTTTATAAGTGAGGGGAGGGGCATTCTTGGAATTTCTTAAAGTATTAAATTAATATATATTTTTATGTCCAAATGGATCCAAATTAATATAATTTAAATATAAGATTATGATGAGTCTAAATAATCACATAAAATAAAATTTGGATAAGTTTTGGTTATTTTTTCACACTTATCTTTTAGTTTTAACCCCTGTTAACCCTTTTGACAATTAACATACTATTAAATTTTTCTATCCTTTAAGGGTCAAGAATGATACCAAAAAATAACAAAAAAACATAAATGGAACATGGTTGATATTTTCAACCATATACCATTCATTTAGATGAATATAATATTTTAATTAATTTTAAATAATTTAATAAAATATTGTTTATTATAAAACATCATTACAATCATTTTTTACACTATTCATTTAATTTGACTTTTAATAAATCAATACAAAGAGGGAATTAAAATATAATCCTTTCACTCATAAATTATATTTTATATTTATCTAAAAAATTCATGTAACACAATATTTCTTTAAATTATATTATTTTCTATATTTTTAATATCATTTATTTTATTTTTATATTAATTAAATAAAAGTTGTGTCAGTGTTGCACGAATATTTAATGTAATTATTTCATCATAAAAAATTAGAAATAAATTAAAATGATAAAAAAATAATTTATATTAAAAATTCATATTTATAACTAAAAATAATTTTTATTTATCTTTACCATAAAATATTATTGATATTAAAATAATAAAAGTAACATTTTTGTCTTTATCTCTCACTTAAGTATTATAAAGGTTGAAATCATAGCCTAATGGAAAAAAGGTCATGTTTTGAAATTTTTTGTGATTATGGCTAATATAGACCCATCAAATGAAATTAAGGAAATTGTTAGGCTTATTTTTAATGCTTTGTCACATTGTTTTTAACCATAGTTACCCAATTTACCCTTACCTTCATGACAATTATTTACTATGGTTACTATTCATATTGACCAGAAATAAAAGGGACTTATTTACCAAATCTATATATACTTATTCTAAATATGGAATTTATTTTTCAATATTAAATTTTAATAACTGTAAGAAAATAATTTAATACTAAAACACAAAACGCAATGAAAAATAGTTTTTCAAAAGAAAACAAATCATTTTGAAGTATAAAAATGTTTTATATTAAATTATATCAAAAATTTGATTATAATTAATTTGATTAGATTATTCGTAATATTAAAGAACTAATTTTAATTTGAAACCATTTTAAAAATGGTACTTTTAAATTCTTGAGAAAAAATATAATTTTTAATAAAAAATAGTATTTTTCACTATTCACTAGAAAACCAATATTTTCAGAAAAATACCAAAAATTTACCCTAAGATAATTTTGATATTATGATTTAAAAAATTTATTTTATTTTATCAAATAAATTTTATAAAATTGGAAAAAAATTATTTTATTTTCTCATAAAAATCAATAAAATCTTTTTTGAAGAAAACATATTTTTTAAGGAATAATAAAATGACTTTACGAAAAATTGAGTGTTTATTTAATAAGCATTAATAAATAAATTTTTATTTATTATGAACTTTATATATATATATATATATATTAAAATTTGGTTATTTCTATTCATACCATCTAATTTGATGGCTAAGTTATAACATTCATGTTTAAATATTAATATTTTATGGTTTATTTAGGCTCGGTGTTGTGTGTTGTATACACTATAGAACATAATGTTATTTTAAAAACTAGTGATATTACATAGATGTATCTTTATGAAGTTTTATATTAAAAAAGTGTAGTACTCTAACATGTTGGGATGAAGTTCGATAATGTAAGTTATTGGGACCAGAGATAGATAAGAAAATTTTAGATAAAGTTAGATTTATTCATCAGCACATTAGGGTAGCTTAAAGTACATAGAAGAGTTATACTAAAAATAATAAGTGAGATATAAAGTTTTATGTTGGTCAAAAGGTATTCTTATGAATATCTCATTAGAATAGAGTTATGATATTTTTAAATAAGTATAAGTTGAGCCCTATATATATCGATCCCTTTGAGATTCTTGCTTGTATTACAATAGTATATTATCACTTGGTACTTCCACTGAAACTCTCCTAAGTTCATGATGTGTTATATGTATCAATTTTTAGGAAGTACATATCTAATACTTAACATATAATAAACTCATAGGTTGTATTGTAGGGCCATGATCTTTATTATAAGGAACAACTGGTGGAGATTCTATATCGAAGAGATAAAGTACTACATAATAAGAACAATTATCTTGTCAAAGTTTTGTGGTGAAACCATAAATATGAGGAATTTATGTGGGAACCCCAAAGATTTAATTAGGTATAAATATCTCCATTTATACCCATTATAATATCATAATGTTGAGGGAAATTTTTTTAGGGAGGTAGAATGTAACACCCTTATATTTTAGAATATATTTCTCTTTAATAAATTTGATGCTTTCAATAGATTACATCACACACAACAATAAACTAAAATAAACTGAATTATAAATTATTAAAATTCAAGGTAAACATTTATAAATTATGAAAATATAATGTGAAACGTCATTAAGAAAATTAAAAATAAGAATAAAACCCCAAAGTAAATAAAAATATATTAAAATGATTTATTATAAAAAAACATATATTATAATTATTTATATATTATTATTATTATATAAATATAATGTTTTGATGAAATTTATGGGATGATAAATTGATAAAAACCAAGAAATAATTAATTAAATATAAATAATTTTATATGATTCATGGCTAAATGAAAATTTTTTGTTTAAAAACATTGTTTTTTTGTATATTATAAATGTTTTATTTAAAATATGAATTTATAAACTTTATAATTTTAATTTTAAAAAATTAAATTTATTTTTTTACTTAGAAGGAAAATATTTTATTAATATGAAATTTTATTATTTTCCTAAAAATATTTATTTTTAGGTAAATAGTGAAAAATATTGTTTTTATAAATATTGTGTCTTTTATTAAATCATTAGGATATGAGTGTGAATTAAAATTTTATGAAACATTTTATTGAAAAAATAAAATTTTATAAGTAAAATTATACATTTAAAAAAATTTATTTTAACTTAGAAACCTATGTTTGACATTTTGGAGCCTAAGTTATATTTTTTCCTAAAACTGTTTTTTTTTGTGCTACACATTTATTATTTTAAAATTAATTTTTAACACTTTTAGAAATTTAATATTGTAAAATTTATTTAATATTTTGAATAAAAATATCCAAATTATATAATGAGGTTAATTTTATTTTTATCTATAAAAATAAGTTATCGAGGTTAAAAAATGGGTTATTATGGTATAAGTAATTTATGGTAAAAAGGTAAAGTTAATAGAAAATGCCTAAAATATATCAAACCTTATCCATTATTTTTGTGTATGATAGGTGGATAGACCAAGTGTTACCTCATCTCCATTATTTTTCACTTTTTGATCCATTTTCCTTTGAAAGTGGCATGAAATTAATATAAAGTTATGGGTATTTACCAAAGTGTCATCTCCCTCACTTATAAAAGGATCCATTCACCACCCCACTACTAATTACACCAAAATCCTCTTTGTTCAACTAAAATATATACAAATACCTCCATAAAACTACTATAAATGATTATATATCCTTCTCTCATAAAATTACCACCCTTCAAAGGTCTAATCCACTTTTCAAAAGAGTTGTTCTAAGGAGCAAGGTAAAAATTATTAATCACTCCTTTTTTCATTTCTATTCCATTATATCTTATTCTAAATCATATATAAATATTATAAATAAGATAAAACAATTACATCATTATCAAAAGTATACTTAGATTTTATTATGTTAATAGAATAATCATCTTCTACCTTCCCCCAACCATTCAAAAAATAAAATTTTCATTCATGTGTACGTGCAAACTACTGCCTCCGTGAAAGATATTTTTTCACCACTGCCTCTCATGGAGGATTATATATATATTTAATGGATATATATTATATTTATTATATAATTATTATTCTAAGAATATAAACTATTATCTAATTTTCTTACCTCTCATCCACTGTAAAATGGAAATGTATCTCATGCGTACATATGAATTACCACCTCCATGAAGTGATGTATCCCATTTTCCATCACCGCACTAAAACAATCTCACATATGGAAGTGGTTTTTTTGTTTGGTAGTGGTTTAAACTTACACCATATGGTTCTATGATGATTTCCTAAAATCATTGCTAAATTTGGCATCAGTAGTCAACTCGCATCGGTTTTATCCATGTAGCAGCAGTTTCTAGGAACAATCATAGAATGTTTTTTAATGGAAGTTTTTCTTCCCAAAAATAAATAAAGGATAGTGGTGGTTTGAACCTCCTTAATACTTTATGAATTTTTTTGGAAGAGAAATTGCCGCTAAAACCCAAATAAATTCCGCTAAAAAAATCAACCCTAAACAGCGATGGTTTAAACTTCCACTAAATAATAATTTTTCATATATGGGGGTGGTTTAAACCGCCTCGATATATTGATTTAAAAAAAATACAACTGTAGTTTCTACATCCCCAAAACATCCAAACCAAAATAGATATCCAACTATAACACATTAAGATATCAAACTATAACACATCAACGAGTTTCTGATGTACTGTATTAATAACATTAAGTATCTAAATTATTTTTGGAAATATAGTGAAAATTTCCCTAAGAAATCACCACCACAACTGAAAATTAAAATGAAAAAAACAAAAATCACATTGATTTGTGTTCCACAATCACTACTCCATGTATCATCCCAATGAACTTTGCTTGACACCCTCTCCATATTCATCTCCACTTCTTTCTACCATCACTTTCATGAAAATTATGTTAAAAATTCAACAGTGTTGGATATTTAAATTTAAACTTAGAAATAATAAAAGTTTGAAGTTTTTTTATTTACCTTCTCACTACCAGCCATCAATGAAATATCAGTGGGGACAGATCCAATCGTCTTATGATATAATTTAACAAACGTTTTCTATAGAGTGGCGAGCTTTTCATATTTGATCTTTATATGATCCCCCAATTCTTGAATTGTTATTTTCATGTAAAAAACTCCCTCTTTCAAAATAATCATGATGAATCATCTTTTAGGACCCCATAATAGTCAAATGGGACAACTCTCTTCAGTCCATTCATATTTTAGACATCTAAATTGTTCATATTTCTCATTTTAGTATCATTGTTTTAATTTTTCATGAAAAAATAGTTATTAGTATAATAAAATTGAAATAACTTTATTCATATTAAAATTTGTACCTATAATTATCACCCTCCAATATCCCCATGAATAAATAGGAGTGACGGCCTAATCCTTCTCTACTGAGCCTATTGAATGGGGAGGTGTTTTCTCAACTATTGATGGGATGTTGACGAAGGGTGTTCCAGAAGCTCATGGAATAAAGGATGTGATAGATGGTGTAGGGGGTCAGGTAAAGGGTGTCTCAGATTCTGTAGGGAGGGAGACCAATGGATCATCATCTATCAATTTGGTTGAGGGAATATCAACTAAGAGTTGACTAGGATTAGTAAAATTCTTTCTATTTGGCATTACTTTTATTTAATCAAATAAAATTAACTTCATAATATATATTTCAAAAAAATCATGCAAAAAATTTATAAATGATAACAGAACACAGTACAGACAAAAATATATACATAGCTATGATAATTAATGACTGTACATATAACACATAAGTGGTTGATAAATGAATGGATGACTTCACATACAATCAGTTTCTCGTTCAATCATGTTTTTTTTGATAATCCATCATTAATTAATTTACTTTATCCACCCTTGAAAGAATAATGTTTTCAATATCATGATGGAGAAATAAGTTTGCTTCTTTTTGTTGATGAGATTCAATGTCATAGGTTAAATCTTCCACTTCATCACCCATATCATACAAGTCTCTTTATTTTACTTGAACAACTACATTCCACCCTTTATCCACGAAATCTTCCATATAATATACCATTTTTTTCTTATTTTGATAAGATATATGGATCATGTAATTCATGTTCACCGACATCCATCAAACCAGAGAAGTTCACAAAAGTAAATTTCAAGGAATATCTTTTGAAACCTCTCATAATGTCGACCCAATTTCATTTGAATAAAATAACTAAAAATGGATATGGTAGTTTAACTAAATAATATCAATCAACTTTACATAGTATCCCACTTCATAAAACATAAATATACTACTATTTTGTGTTTTCAAACCCTCTTCCCGATCTACTGTACAAAATTTAAAGTTATTCACATTTTAAGTGTCAAACTTTCTAGCCTATTTTAGAGGACCTCAAGCCAGAAAATTCAAATCTTCTAACAACTCATCTTGAGTATCAGTATTCATGGTCTATAAAATTAATATAAATAATTAGATTTAAAAAATTATATGTGTCAACCTAATATCAGTATTTATTTAAATATATATGAACTTACTCATCATGTAACCATTCTGCAAGATCTTTATTAACATATTTTGTTATATATTTGTCATTTCATGTTTATATTCTCATTAATCTCTTTGTTTTTATCATGATATCTTCAATAAATGAATCTTAAATTTCAATATTCGGCAGTACATATCTATGTGCCTGTAATTATTCCATTTCTATCAATATAACATTTGAGCTCCTCCCAACTGATCGACCAATGGCAGGAAAGATTTTTTATTTCTCGTGTAGTTGAGATTGAACCGATGTATCATTAACACATCAAACATGATTAAATATTGTCTCCATATTATCCATTTATCTAGAACAAAAGGTAATACACTCATCTTCCAAATAGCCTTCAGGAATAGAGCCTTCAAGTTGAGCTTTATTTTTCACATATGATTTCAAATGTCCAAGATATCTATTAAAGAAAATAAATAAAACATAATTATGTATTTAATGAAGTTACAATAATTGATTACTTAGGAATAAAAACATATAACTAAAGTACCTAACAATTGGATACATCTATCGATAAAGTATAGGGCCTCCTAATTTAGCTTCCTTGACCAATGCACAGTTAAATGCATCGTGGAAGTAAAAAACAACAGAGGAAAAAAAATATCCATGGCAAAAAGTGTCAATACAAATCTCTCATAAAGGTTGTCAAGCTCAAATTGTTGTAGAGTTTTCTCACATATTTTTTTTAAAGAACATGAAAAATTGGAGTACAACAATAGTAACGTTTTCATGTAATAATGTATGCAATGACAATGGTAGTAATTATTGTAAAACAATATGTGAATCATCATTTTTCAATCCATGAAACCTATTATTATTTAATTCAACACACCTTAAGATCTTACTTGAATAACCATCATTTACCTTCACATGTTTTAAAATTTGAAATAATGTATCTTTATCCCTATTTTTCACTATAGAAATTTTCGGAGCATAATTTCCATTCTCATCAAGCCAGAGATCATGATTTATATTCATTGTTTGTAATTCCTTATGATCATTGAGATGGTCCTTAAATTTTCCATGCTTATTAAGAAATGTGAAGATAAAATTGTCACAAAAATTCTTCTCAATATACATAACATCAAGATTATTCTATAAAAAATTAAATTCCTAATATGGAAGTTTGAATAATATACATTTTTTCTTCCATTATTGCATTCTAATTTCACTTGATGATGCACTTTAAACTCGTTTCCCTATATCATTAAAATGATACACCATATCAAATTCTATTTCAATATTTCCATGTTTTTCCATTGTTTTAGAACCTGTCAACAACTTTAGAGGTGGTCTACGATCAACGAAACCACTAAATTTTAACTTTTTCAATCAAAATGTATGAGATACATAGAAAAAATATTATATGACATAAGAAGCACAATTTTTTTATGGTGAGGTAGTCATTTGGTCTCAAAATCAAAGTTACAAATAGGAAAATCCAAACCCATGTAATTATTCTAACCAATTAAATTCCCAAGTCCAGGGAAGTCACTAATGGTCCATATTAGAGAATCTTGAATTTTGAACATTGTTCTAGAAGATGTATCATATGACTTAATATAGTTGCTCTATAACTCTTGTAATTCTTCAATTAGAGGTTTCAAGTATACATCAATATCATTTCCAGGAATTTTTTTTCTAATAATAATCATCAAAATGATAAAATACATTTGTTACATACACATCCAGCGGGTAGATTATAAGGATCAAAATAATTGGCCAAATTCTATAATTGGTGCTCAAATCCCCAAATGGATTGAATCCATTGGTAGCCAATCCCAACTGCACATCCCTAGGATTAGATGAGAGATCTAGATTTAATGAATCAAATGTATTCCATGATTTTTAATCTCTTGGATATCACATTAACCCATCATTATTATTATCTATAGAATGTCACTTCATGAGCTCAGTGGTTTTTTATGACATGAATGATATTTTCAATTGAGCCTTTAAAGGAAAGTAATGAAAAACATTTCTAGGTGTGTTACTTTTCTTCTTCTTCATAGTAGTATGTTGATTCAGACATCCAACATCACCCATTGACTTTCATCTAGAATAATAACATTTTTTCAATCATATCTCCTTGAATCCTCTCCCCAATAATGCATAAAATCATTGGGACAAGCATGTATTTTTGTATAATTCTAACCAATCTTGTTAACAACTTTTTACATATCATAAAAACACTTGGGGATCTTAGATTTAGAAAATGCATCGTTTAAAATTTCCAATATCATAGACATCACCTTATTTGTAATTCCATATAGGAATTTGAAGTGGTATAACTTCGGTTGAAAATAAAGTTTTAAATATTTCAAACATCCACCATACATCTCTTGATTTCTATCATCAACTGAACCATGAAATGCATTTTTCTGCTTAATAAAGTCCTCTATTACACCATTCTCCATAGAATCAAGAAGAGGATCCAATGATATGTTACAATCTTGATCTGGTTTTCCTATAATCCCAAAAAATTCACTTGTCGAGTTGATATTTATAGCACCCTCAACTATTTTTTTGGATATGTTTTGATGTTGATGTTTTTATCTTTCAATTTCTAAGGAATATTTTATAAGGTTTTTGATTTCATTTTCCATTTTCAATGAATTTGGTATCTCATTCTCTTGATTTACATCAGTGCTCAAACTTTCTATAATACTCGATTATCCATTCCAAATCCAACACAAATATTGAGTAGGGAATTTCTTCAATATCAAGTTTTCATAAACATCATCTCTCTTAAACCATCTTATAAATTTACATTTATGACATGAAAATATTATTATCCCATCAATGGATCAATTAGAAATTAAAAAATCTAAAAACTCCACCAAACTCTTAGCATACTAAGGTGTGTTCCTTGGTAATGTGATCCAGATTTTATCTATATATATCACAATGTTCCTACACTTTATTAAAAAAATTGAAAAACTTAAGTATTACTAAGTAATAAAAGAGATAAATGGAAGTGAAAAAAACACAACCCATGTAGTTATAGTAAGATTCATATAAGTAATAAAAATTTCAAAGTAAAAAAAGAAAATTAGTCATTGATAGTATAAAAAAAGTTTCTTAAAGTGTCAATTGGGCTTTCATAAAGATCTTCAAAATCCAAGGCATTTTCACACCATATGAAAAATATATTTAAAATTTTCTTTGAAAATAATTTATCAAACCTCACATTGAAAACCAATTTAGAAATCTAACTTTTTCCGTAAAATAACTTTTGAAGGAAAGATACCCATCTTTAAATGAATTTAACTGTTGTTGAACCATGAGATAGATAAGATATATATACACTATCCACTAATACACATTGGTACCTAAGTAGTTATCTGTAGGATTAGGTTTAGGGATGAGGTTTATATTTATCTTTTCATGACTCGACGTGATAGATCGGATGGTTTCATGAGATTGGATGAGGTTTATCTTCTAGATATAATAGATCCATTTTTCATGGATTTTTTTTATTCTCTATGTTTGGGTAAATATACCAGTGGGTGTTTAGTTTTATGGATTATATGGTTTTTCATACCTTTACTACATTTCATTTTATATTATCTCATGATATGTTGATGTGTTTGATCCATGTACTATGATGTGTTTGATTATTAGTTTTTTACATTTTTGTTGTGAACCGTGATATGGGTTATAGTATCCTAATAGTACCACATTAGACCCTCACAACTCCCCAAACCAAATGATCAAGTAAATTTCAATCATTATTGTCTATTACAGTTTCTTTAACACCAATAAGTGACAAGAGAATATTTTTCTGATAAAGATAATATTTTATCTATATTATCTATAATCTAATGTCAGGTCAATCAAAATGATCAGTATTTATCTTTCCTTCTTCCATATACATCATTAAACTCAAGAATAATTACTTTAATATTCTGAACTAAAGCTATGATATAGATTTATTTAAAAATTATGGTGATTACCAATAATAAATTATCCTTGAATAAGAGTAATGAAGATAATAAAATTATAAAATACATGTTTGGTATCATAGGAAAACTACTCTATAGTTCCTTTTAAATTTGGTCTGAATCCCTTTGGAACCTACACCCCCATCTAAGGGGGATTTGCCTACCTAAAACCCCCAGTGATCCCACATTATAGGTCACACCAAGATATATTTTTATCTCATGATTAGTATAGGCCCGCTATCACCTAGCCCATCTTTATTCAGCGAATCGATCTCACACATTCAAATAACAACTAAAAAATAAAGGCATAAAAAATTAAAGAGTTTTTATTAATAATATGTATGTATTGGAATATTTAAATTATATTAGTGATATAATATTTGGTATTATAATATTGGTATTGATTAAAAATATAGAAATGGAGATTAAGTCTCCTTTGACATATAAGGACATTGAAGTGCCCTTGGGTTTCTTATTTCAATTACCATTATTGTAAATACAATTGGTTTTCAATAAAATATTTTATTTTATAAGTTATGATAGGAATATAAAATAATATAAAAATGTTAGTAATGGAGGGAGGCATAATATAACTCATGAATATGGTGAATATTTCTTATAAAAACAAATTAAATTGTCTAACTTTGAAAACCAATACACTACCATGATAAAATTACTTGACCATTTTAGTGACATAAATCTATTATTAAATAAAAAGAACACACATTAAACTTACAATAATTTCTAAAATTTTGTTTGGAGACCAAAAACACCCTTTTCAATCAATAAAAAAAATTCAAAGATATAACTGTGAATTTATATTACCTCTTAGGGTTGATAGATTTTTTTAAAAAACAATACAGTGAAAACAAACCATAATCCTTTTATTATTTAATAAAATTAAAAATATAACACCCATACTTTCACAAACATATTATTTATACTTGATAACATTTCTTTTATGAACCAAACAATCCTTAAAAACCATTAAAATATCATGGTTTCAAATTTAAAGAGTTATGAAACATACCACATACCACAAACCCTCTCTCTTTTACAAAGTTTTGTTTTATTCCACCAAAAACAATGAAATAGGACCCTAAAAATCATGGGGAAACAAAAATATAACAATTATGAAATTAAAAATTATGTTACAATTAATCCTTAGGTCATCGATATCACATTGAGATAAAAAAGAGTGAAAAGGAAAGAATAATGAATGTGGAAGTGGTTAGAAGAAATTTAACTGGATAAATAAATCCAAAAACAAAAATAAATCACTTGAAATTACCAAGGGGTAAATAAGAGAACAGGGGGGAGGATATATTGGGTTTTTTAACCACAATGTCGATGAGTTATAAGGGGGATTAGGCTCAGAGGGCTTGGGAGATACCTGAGAATCAGTGGGGAGGGAAGCACAGTGGTGCTGGGGATTGGGAGATACCCGAGTGCTGGCAGTGGTGCTAGAGATCAGGTTCAAGGGTGGAGGGAGGAGGATCGAGGGTATCATGGAATATAAGTACATTTTTTAAATAATAACTTGATATTTCATAGTGGTTTATAAATAACTTCCGCGAAATTATTTAAATTTTTTTAGCTACGGTTTAGTAAATCGTCACTAAATAACAATTTTTTTATAGTGTTGCCTTACATTTATGGTCATAAAATTTTATATAATAAATAAATATGATTTTTATGACATTATTAATATTCTATAACCATGAAAAATGTGTAATTACTAGAACCATTGAACTAAAACATGCATGGAAAATGAAACAGTTAATACCCAAATATTGATTTCAATGAAGAATTGTTAATAAATGGGCAATTAGAAAATATAAGGGAATTGCATATTTTAATATAATTATAAATAAATATGATTATATTTAAGATTTATAATAAATTTAAATTTATTATAAATTAGTTTATATCACATACAAAACAAATCGAGACTTGACCTAATGGTTTCCACATCTCAATTTCCCTATATTGAGATATATTCTATATTCACCACCTTTTTTTGTGGTGTATATACTAACCATGAATTTATTTTATGTTAATTTTTATAAAAATTGCAGGTATTTACTAATCTATATATGGTTCTCTCAATCATTAGTTTTTAATTCAAAGGTTACCAAATTTGTAAGAGTTTATGTTACAACCTATTTTTTTATCGATATTATTTATGTTTCAATTTCCATTGAGGGGATTGTATGATCTTTATATATTAAAATACATATATTTTATTATAATATATTTATTAACGGGTTTTAAATTTATTATTACCATTTTATCCCCCTTGTATTTAAGAATAGGCTAAAAATAAATCTTATAAGAAAATCGAACCTTATTTATCTTCTTTTGGTCAAGAATCTTTCTCCTCCATGTTTGTGTTCTTTAAATTATTTTATAGAAGATTGTATTTATGCATAAATTATTTATAAATTTATTTTATAATAAATTTTAATATAATTAAAAAATATTAAAATTAATATTTTCAAATGTTTTTTGTATGTCTCACTTTTTACTTTCTTTACAAAAGTATGAAAAGAATGATTTTTAGCGTATACGGTATGAATGGATTTTCCCATCATCATTTCATTTATAAATAATTTAAATTATTTTATAAGTTTCTAGTGTATTTTAAAGAAAATACCATTTCCATTGTTTTTTTAATTTTTTTTAAAAAAATTTACTAAAAGAAAAAGGATATTTCTTCTTGTTTTTCAAAGAATACCTTTTAATTGCTTTTATAAAAGTATTTTTCATCTATACCAACATCTTTTAAGTATTTTTATTCTTTACTGAGGATATGATCTTATGATACCATCCAATTTATTTATCTATATGTATTATGATGATGATGTTTTAATTATGTTTTCATGAAACACGTTTCTTTACCATGGGTTAATTAATCAATGGATAAATGATGAACAATTTTTTGATCTTGGGGAACACATATGTATGGTTTTTATTATGTGATGAGTGGACCCAAAATTATAGATCCCTATAATTAATTGGTTAAATATTGATATATAATGATATAATATTAAAGGTAATGAGTAGTTAACCCACTCTACTATGGGACTCTTTTTACTGTGTTTATGGGAATAGGGAGTGAACTAAATCCACTATGGGACTTTGTCCACTATGTTATGATGGTCTTAGTAGTTATCCTTAACTAAGGAAATTATTTTATATTCTTATGTGTATTCCAAAAACTTATTTCTTATGATTATGATATTCTCTCATGGCTCATGGTTTATTATTGATGATTTCATACTCTTGTGACTCATGTCTTTTATTATGACAAATCCTTATGCCATGACTCATGATTTATGGTCTATGACTTATTGGAAATGTTTTTAAAAATTATGACAATGTTATAATTACCTTGTGATTATATTACACTAACTTATTATTATCAATTGAAATCTATCAAGTTTACCATTACTAAGCATTTGATCTCAGACTTTCTTATGTTTCTATTTCCCCAAGTTATAAAGGAAGTTATTAAATATGATAAGTCTAAGAAGGGTATTATGTGAGAAGAAATTGTAGGTTATATTGAAGATTATTATTAAACAAGTTGGTTATATATCTAGTCTTCAAAGACACTAAACCTTTATGGTTTTAGGGTGTTTATTATTGATATATGTAATGGATAATTATATAAAATGAAGGTATATAAAGGTATTCTGTGCTCAAGTTGCATCAATAATCATCAAGAAGTACTCCATGAATAAATACTCATGAAAATGGTTGTGCACCACCCTTAGTATCCACATAAACCTTTAGAAAAAAAAAATACCCAAACTTTCATTTCAATCTATCTATCCTTTTCACTAAAACCGATGGAAAATCCTAAATAAATAAATGCAACAACATGCCTTAATAAATACACACAAAACCTAGTGTGAAAATCCTCCTGGTATTCCCTCTATCTAGTCCAAAAAAACATCCATCATATCAAAAATTATTCCACCATACTCTGATGAAATCGTCTCTAAAACCCTATACCAAGTTACAACAAATCAATAGTAATAAAAAAGGAAATAAATTGATAATGAATCGAAGTGGAGTTATATAATTACCTCAAGTTATCCATCATATCAAATAAAACTCTAATCCATGATAAATATATGAAGATATCACTCTTGGAAAAAGAGGATAATTAGAGGGAGGCTTGGTGTGTTCACAACTCTTTGAGTGGCCTAAAACCCATTTTATCACCAGAAACCATTTTATTAATATTTTAAAAAAATATAGAAATTTCATAAAACATAAAATTTGAAAAACTCTATAATTTCCAAAAACCTTATGTATCTCCCTATAACAAATACCATACATATCTCATATATAATATTTTTCCTCTATCTAATATATTTTCCTTTTGTGTATGGTTTTTCACTTATCCAAACTTTAAAATATAACATGTTTCCTTGATATGTATTATTTTCCTCCCTGAGTAAGGTTTTCACCTTAGAAAAATTTACATACATAATATTTTAACTCATGCATAAGGTTTTTCCTTTAAGGAAAAACTAATTAATAATATCCTTCTATTTGCATAAGTTTTATACCTTAAGGAAAAACCCATACAGAATAATTTCTCCCATGTGTAATATTGTATTCTTTATATGTAAGATATTTTCCTTTAGTATATTTTTTGATATACAATAAATTTTCCTTATTGAAATGTCAATACGTAATATATTTATCTCATATCAAATATATTTATATCCATATGTAAGGTTTTTCCCTTAAGATAAAAACCTTATGTAGTATATTTCTTATACATAATATATTTATATTTATATGTAAGATATATGACTTAGATGAATTTTCATAAGTAATATATTTTCTTGCATATATAATATATTTATTTCATGTTTATGGTTTTTCCCTTAGTTTGAAAAACAATAAATATTATATATTTTCATCCCCTATTATGTGTAGGTGTTTTATACTTAGATATTTTTCTATAAATCTATTAAAACTCCAAAATACCCAAAATCACTCCAAAACACTTTCATTCCATTTTAGTGCCTATATGGCTTCCACAAACATGCTAGTTACTAAAAATAGTTGTAAATCATCCCCTAACCCAGGGAATTTCCCAACCTATTCTGACACTCTTAACACTACTATCATGTCCTAATACACATGGACAACCCAAGGTTCAATCCAAAACACCATTCCAAGATACTCTATCCATCCCACCAACCCTTCATAAACATTCACCCAATATCCCAAGGAACCTCTCGGTCTTCTAAACATATCCAAAAGAATCTTCTAAATATGTTTCAACTCCCATATTCCCTATATGAACCCCAATTTTCAAAACATCTCCTGCTTCAAGACCAAGAATTCCAATTTCCCTTATTTTTCACCAACCTGTATGAGTTACCAATGAACCTATGATCTTTATAGACCTAATAAATAGTATTCTTTTATAGTTATTTAGATTTTTTTTGTAGAGTTATTTATGGATTAAATCCTCATTTATTCAAGGATAAAGGAAGACCATTAAAGGAACTTGGAGGTTGTTTTATGGATTTTTGTATGATCATAGGCTTTATAAAAATTCTAAAAAATTTATTTCTAGATTAAAGAGTTTGTATTTTTGGTTTTATAGTTTTTGATGAAAGGATCTATTTTGATCCTTATAGGGTTAAGGTAATGATATTATGAGAATAACTAAATAGCATGTTTAAAATATACATTTTCTTGGGTTTTTTTGCATATTATCAAAGTCCTATTTTGGATTTTTCTAAATAAAATTCTCCTAGGACCAATTTGATTCAAAAGGGATAAAATTTTGAATGGGTTAGAAAATACCAGGAGGCATTTGAGGTGATGAAAATAATACTAACCTCAACACTGTTTTTTACTCTCCTTGAACCAAAAGTTAGGTATGAGATATATTACAATGCATCAAGTTTTTTCTAGGATATATCTTGATATAGGGGAGTAAAGTTGTGACATATAGGTCTAAATAGTTGAGACCTCATGATATGAATTTCACCATGCATTACTTAGAGTTATTTTTCATCATGTATACTCTGAATATTTGGATCCATTACCTTTTTAGTGAGAAATTCTTGGTATAAACAGATCAAAAGATTCTAAAGTATATTTTATCACATCGTAACCTCAAATAAAGACAATTCATATAAATAGAATATATTTAGACTTTTTATTCCATGCTCATGTACACACTAGGGAAATGTAATGTTATAGAATATTCTCTAAGTAGGAAAACTCTATATCAAGTGGTAAAGGAATTAGGGAGCAGTGGAAACTAATGGGGTTGTTGATGAAATTTCACATAGATATGATAGAGATGAAACATTTTGTATTTATCTCTATAATTAATGTGTTATCCATGTTGATGGATTAGTTTAAAGTGCGGTATATTTTAATGAGGATTTTAGGAGGATGAGGGACACCTTTTATGATGGAGATACCATTGAGGGGTGGTTGGTCATGGTGGATTTGTTACTTTATTTAAAAATACATGTGGTGGTTCTTATGGAACTTATTAAGGGAATATTGAGTCTTTTTTACCCTTTGAGTTATGTGTAACATCCTATAACAACTAAGATATATCATGATATCAAGAACTAATTTTTGTGGTTGGGAATTATGAAAGAAGTTGTTGGTTTTGTTTCTTATTTTTTATTATGTCAATGAGTGAAAATAGAACACCAATGGTTGACGAGGTTGGTGAAACCTCTACCCATTTTGACATGTAAATGGTAGGATGTGTCTATGGACTTTTTTATTCGTTTATTGACGGAACCATGGAAACACAATGATGTTTGGGTGATATTGGATCAGTGCATGAAGATGATAACGATATATCAACTATATATAGATTAGAAAAAAAATTATTATTATTTAGATTTTGGAATACATGATTGAGAATGTGTGCTTGATTTTAAGAGATATTGATAGGATCATAATCTATTGGTGGAGTTTTTTATGATAATAATTATCAATCACTGATTCGTAGGTTTAAATTTGATGTGTTGTATAGTTGGTCATGTTAGTCACCATTATATTGGTATTTGACACATAAGAAGCCTCTGGCGGGACCCAATTTAGTGTAAGTGATGACTGTACATGTTAAGTTAATCTAGATTCATAATATTTTAGACCAGAGTTGATATAAGTCTTGTAATGATTGTCAATGATGTCCATTTATATTTGATGTTGATGATTTCATTCTCTTGAATGTGGATCCTAGATTAGGGCACAAGAAGATTGGGAAATATGGAAAGTTAATACCATAGTATATAGGTCCATTTAAAATCATCAAGAAGATCAGTGAAGTGCCTTACGGATTGGGTCTGACACAAAGTTATATGACAGTTCATAATGTTTTCCATGTTTACTAGTTAAAGAAGTATCAACCAGAATCAGATCATAATTTTAAATGAGATTTAGTCGAGTAAGAACTTGATGAATCTTATGTGGAGAAACTAATTCATATTGTAGATCATGGTGAGAATATTCATAGGGAATATATTATTGCATTGGAATGGGTATTATGGAAACGTAGAGAAATCTAGGAGGATATCTGGGATAGAGTGGCTAAGATGTGGTAGTAGTGATCACAATTATTTGTTAATGATAGTTCCTGGTAATTTTTTGGGGATGAAAATTTTATTTAAAGCACATTCTTATTACACCCTAATAGGGGGTGAATTAGGGTGTTCAATTATTCTTTTATTTCACTGGATATTATTCCCATGTTATCAATACCATTTTGAACCTTTTAATACTCAATCACACACAATATACTGATACTGAAAATAAATATTGGGACATAGATATTTTACTTATTTCACCATAAAGGGAAAATCCAAAGAGCATATTCTGATGGTGTGTTGACATACCAGGGTATAAAAATACTCATTTTAGGTGTTAAAAAGGTTCAACAAAGACACATTGTTGGTCCTAGGGTCACTTCCTCATCTTATATCTTTTTTCACTTCTTTGAGATAAGGAATTCAATAATATGAGACATGAATATTCCTTACAATTATTCTTCACAAAATATAAACACCAAATCAGAAAGGGTTGTGTCATTATGCTTTTTTACCTTATTAAAATCCTAATATTCAATGGTATTCATCACAACTGCCTCACTTTACTTTATTTTTTAGATCTATTAATTGTTTTTCTCTATATGATTACTTCTCTAAATCAAGGATTAGCGAAACCATTTTTTTATTATTTTAAAAATCCACTTTTTGGAAAGTGGGAACCTTAAAAAATCACCGCCATAAAAACTTCCACAAAAACCATTTCAACTTTCAAATTTTAAATTTCAAATAGAAACAAACACCATCGCCTCGGGTCACCACCCACCTCGTGGCACGTACCCTGACACAAATCAACCCTTCGTCTCACCAGATCGTCAGAAAGGAAGACCACCAGAGTCAATCACCATCTTTGTAAAAGAACCATCCCCGCCATCAAAAAACAACCAACTGAATACCACAAAAAATCAAAGTCCTCATCAATGAAAAAACGCCTCGACTGACGAGGCCAAATGTCATCCCAAACTTAATTGTTACTGAAACTCTCCGGAAACAAATCTGAAGAGAACATTGTTCAACCTCACAGTCATAAACCAAAAAATGGGGGTACCGTTGTTGCCATCACCATTAGAAGCATAAATGCCTCCAAAGCTTGTTGATGCCTCTACAACATAAAAACATAAGAGGAAAACAAACCAGGGAAAGGCTCGCGGAAGCTAAAGATCCAGAAAATATCACCAAACCACAGCTTCAGAAAAACATCACCATGAACTGAGCTAGCTCCTCCCAAACCATAAACAACTGCAAAAAACAAAAAACAGAACAAAACCAAGGTGCCAGAGGAGACCCACCACCCAGATCCCGTCGCTGCCAACCCAAATGCATGCGACGGTCACGGAGAATCACCCACCGCCCACACCGGAGAAAAGGCGGATCCCAATGCCGTTGGATCAGGGAACTCGGTCACGGACGGACAACGCGCCGCCAAGGGGAACCCTATCCTGTGAGAAAGGAATCGGGAGAAGAGGGCTAGCAACGGTGGAAATGGGGATGACCGAGTCCACAAAGCCACCGCAACAGAGGAGTGCCGCCAGATCTCACTAAGCGTAGGGAGGACCGCCGCGTCTACCCAAGCCGAAGGAAGCGGCGACGGGAGGTAAACCCTAAAGCGTTGTGCCCCTTACAGGCTCATATCATCGAGCCTCTAAATCAAGTATTCGTTTATCCAAGTTGTGATCCATGAATTTTCAACATGTATCCCATTGATTGGGTCTTCAAAACCACCCATTAACTACTAATTATGTCAACCAAGTCAACCATAATCCCATGAAATCTGATATGGATTCTAACTTTTGGAATTTCCTAGTTTTAACTTATTTATAGTATGACTTACTTCATTTTGGCATGATTCAAAACCCTTGTATTTCGGAATGATGTCTTCTCCATAGCATGATCTAATTCAATAACTAGATCCATGAAATCTAGAAAAATATTGTATTTAAATATATAAAATCTCACATCATGATCTCCTCAAACCTTCTCAGGGTCCAAACTATTCATGGTGCAATACTCTTGATTATAAAGTGAAGTACTTATTCCCATCAAAACAAAATTTACAGAATTCTTCCCAAAATACACCCTTCATGGTGTTTCTAGGTAGATCATGACATGGACTCCCTATCTTTAGTACCACTACAGTGTGTTCAATATGGTTATAGTGTGATATCTTCATTTATTAAGAAAATAGTATTTTTCATTATTTTTAAGGAAATACAATATGATGTGACTTTATCCTCACACACCACGCTTATAAAATGTTTTATTATAACATGGCACCGAATGAGATGTTGTTATCGTCCCTACAATGAAACACTATTTTAGGTCTAGATTACTTTAATCATATATAGATATCCTTCATGGTGTAGAATATATGAATGCAGTTTGATTGAATTTGGTTTATTATTACATATACTCGGGAATCCCAAGTTAATCCTATATAGTTCCTTTGGATTTTTCTAATTATTCTAACATATATACCCTTTGTAGTGTGAGAACCGTAATTGTCTTGTGATCCTATCTCTTCTGGCATAGAAAACTCTAAAAAAACCTATGAGATTTTCCAGGTTCCTCCAAGAATATACAAGCCTCATTCTATTCCAAATATAATCAATGTAAACTCCAAAAAATTAATCAAAAACGTATTCGCATTGAAAAACACCTTATTAATCCTATAAAAACAATCCAATTATAATCTTGGTTTCAACATTCTACCCCTTTGGGTTTGTTTGAAATCAAATATATCTTTTGTTGAATTTAAAACCATAGTAGTCCAGTAGCTCCCAATAAAAAATAATTTATTCTTACATCACTCTAAGTCTATGTGTGAAAAACTAATTGTAGAAAGTAATAGATCGAGAGAGAAACATGTGCCTTTTCCATTTATCTCACATCACTTTTTTATAAAAACTAAAATATTTAGAAAATATTCCATGAAATCCTTCATGTTGATTCCTGCTCAAATTATCTTTCCCATGAATCATATATCCCCATGTATTCCAAACTATATACTCCCCCTCAAAGGTAAATTCCTTCATTAAGAGTATATTTCCTTAATGAATTATATTAACACACCATTTCTCCCCCTTTGAAAACAAACCCAATGGTCAATGTTGTATAAAACACAAGGATAAAATTTATACATTAGATTCATATGAGGATATGGGAGTTTCTAAACCTCTCCAAGTTGAGGGATGTGGTTGAACACCAAGGTTCAACTGATGATTCTCAAAAGTTTCTTTTTCTAATAGTATTGTGAATATGTATTCCATTTTTTGAGTGGTACCAATATGTTCTAGATTAATAATTCCTTTATCTATATTCTTCTTTATGTAATGATATTTTATCTCAAAATATATTTTTCATGCATATTTTATCATATTTTTCATTATCTCAATTAGAATTTTTTTTATAATAGATAACCATGCTCAGCTTTATATATTCTTCAAAATCCTCCAGTTTTTTGTTTCATCCACAATGGATATGTGCATAATTTCAATATTAAAATGTACTCATCTTCATTCATACTAATAGAGGTGCTCTATTGTTTCTTACTAAGACACCCAATTAATTTTCTTCCAAAAAATAAGGATCCTTCACTTGTGTATTTTTTTTCTCCACAACATATCTAACCTAATCCACTTATAAGTACACATATAAATCTCTATCATTCCATGCACAATATACAAAACCATAATCAACTGTTCCTTGAATGTACCTAAAGATCCATTTTATATCCAAAATATATTATTCATTTGGAAAAATATAAAAATGAGTATCCTAACATGTTGCATAAATTATGTATGGTCTTATAATAATGAGGTAGAATAAACTTACAATAATTATATGAAAGAGAGTGGGATCAATAGATTTTCATTCATCGTGTTTTCCCAAATTGGTTCCAATAATGTTTTGTGTTTAAATTGTTTTTATATCATGTATCTTGTACTTCTTTAGTTGATCCTTCACATATTTTTCTTGGAAAAAAAACATGTATCCCCTATTTTGTATTATATGTAGCCCAAGAAAATATGTGAGTATGTTAATCATCAATATCTCAAACTTTAAGCTCATCAATCACATAAAGTGATCCACCATATTCAACTTTCTTCCTATAAATATTATGATTTCAACATATATAGGCACCATGAACTCCTCATCCTTGTTCAATTTCACATAAATATTATGGTCGAATCAACCTCTTATAAATTCCAACTTTTTTAAGAAAGTGTACATCCTATCATGTAAAGACCCAGAAATTCAATATAATTTTTTTATTTATATTGTAATTTTACGAGGCCGCGAAAATTTACGGTGCGTGATTCTGAGGCCCGGTGTGCCCGGAATGAATTTCTGAACTTTTTTTAGATACGTTCAGTAAACGTGAAAGCGGTTTTTTGTAACTTTTAAACTGGTACTCAGAATTGAAATATGAGGACACCGTTGAACTCGCAGTGCTGGTATTCGCATAATGAGACCTTCACCTCGACCGCAGTTGGTTGAGGGTGGAATTTAGTTTACGTATTTTTCGTGGAAATAAAAATAAAATAAATAATAACTTTTATTTTATTTTTATTGAAACCTCCCTACATGGGTTATGGAGGTGGGGACCACCTAAACTAAAAACCCTCAAATTGTAGAGGATCATTCTCTTCAATGAAGAACACCTCCCAATAAATATCCTTCTCCAACGAAGAACGCGCCATCTTCTCCAACGAAGAATGTGCCATCTCCAATGAGGGACGTCTTCAACGATGATGAACTGATGTTCATCCTTCCCTCCTCACCGATGTCAACAAACCTTTGAGGTAGGGGTGCGATTTCGATTAATCATCATTAATTTTCTTTCACGTTTAATCTCCTCCCATGAGTTGCTTGCTACCGCTCTAACACGGAGGGTACGGGCCAAATGAACATTGCTTGACCTCTCTAAAAATCCTTGTGGTTATTGATGTGTTCTTCCCGATGGAGGGGGATGGAGACCTACACCAGTGGGGCTCAGGAATGGCGTCTGGCACCACGGCAAGCCACGACGAAGCCGACAGCGTGACTGTGCTTCCGGAGAAGGGTCGCAGCCCGTCGGCCGTGGCGGAGCAAGGGTGGCGGCTGGCAGAGGCCGGCCACACGAAAAGGATGGCAGTGTGCGTCCGTGCCGCCTGGCACCACGGCTGGCCACGACGAAGCCGACAGCGTGACCGTGCTGTCAAAGAAGGGTCGCAGCCTGTCGGCCGTGGCGGAGCAAGGGTGGCGGCTGGCAGAGGCCGGCCGCACGAAGAGGATGGCAGTGTGCGTTCGCGCCGCCTGGCGAGCAAGAGTTGCGGCCTTGTACTACGGAGGCAAAGAGAGGGCGGCCGGCTGAGCCGGCCCTCAGTGAAGGCACGACACGGGATCAAGTAGTGTGGAGGAGGGGGCTGGCCATCCGGCCAGCCGTAGCAGGCCGCCGCATCGTGAGCCTAGCGGGCCACCGCCCCGCGAGCCCAGCGGGCCACCACACCACAAGCCTAGCGGTCTACCGCACCACGGTCCACACCGGCGGGCCGGGCCATGTCAGTGGGCCGGGTTGACCCGAACCAGGTCGGGTTGGCCCAAGCTGGGTCGGGCCAGGTCGATCCGACCAGGCCGGCCCTGACCCGGACCAACGTCGACCCGTTTTCACTCTTTCGGCCATATCTTGAGCTTTGGGCATCCATTTGATGAACCATTTGCGGCACTAGAAACCTTGGATCAAAATGGTCCTTTTGGTATACCCCACTTGAGTTTTGGATAAATTTGGGGTATGGCCGGGTTGGATCGAACATGAATCAAACTGGGCCCTCGGGACTAAAAGGACAATAACTTACGGACCAGGAGTCCGATTGACACACTGTCTGTTGCGTTGAGACCCCTTTTATGTGGCGGTCCTTTGGGATACTTATTCTTGGTAATTCTTGGAATTTTGAGTATCGACCTGTGACTTAAGGAGTCGACCATCCCAGAATCAAGCGAGCTTAGTGTGGGAACCCTGTAGCTGGTTGTAACATGAGAAAGGGATCCTATGTGGTTCTATGCTTTTGGATCCTTTGTGGGTCTGTGCTTGAGGATCCCACATGGATCCACTCTAGGAATCCATGTGGGACTACTCTAGGATCATGTGTGGGTCTGATGTACTAGGATATTATGTGGGTATGATGATTTAGGATCCTATGTGGGTCTGATGATTTAGGATCCTACGTGGGTCTTCCTCTTAACAGAGTAAGATGATTCAGTAGTTACATCCAATCATCTTTACTACTATACCTAAGTTATACCTTGTGTGATCTGAGTCTTTACCTTCATGGTGATACCTTTTTGGTATTCTTCTATTTATCATACCTATGTGGTAATTTCCTTCGTGGTGATACCTTGGTGGTATTCTTCTGTGTGGTGTACCTGTGTGGTACTTTCCTTTATGGTGATACCTCTGTGGTATTCTTCTGTGTGGTGTTACCTTTGTGGTACTTACCATTTTGGTGTTACATTCATGGTATTCTTTCCTCTGTGGAACAGTTGAGCTTTGATCTAATGAGTTGGGCCTTGTGTTTCCTCATGATTGAGATGGGTATACTTGATAACTTAGGTATATATATAGGAATATACCTAAGTAGGGTTGATAGTTTTTTTCATGATTTTTGGTTTATACTTTGTGAATTTTGTGATACTTCTGAGGGTCTTGGGGTCCCTACTGAGTATTGTTATACTCACCCCATCACAGGCTAAACCCGCACCTTGTTGTGTTTGGTGAAGATGATGGACAGCGCTGACTGAGGATGAGAGTATCACGACTGGAGGTGGGTCATAGGTGGACCTTAGACGAGGCATACCGCGGAGACGACCGTTTGAGAGTTGTACCTACCCTTCAAGTAGGATCCTTGGTGGGTGGTTACAGGATCTTTTTTAGTTTACTTGTACTTTCTAGTTTTCTTGTACTTTCCAACTGGGCTTGTATTATGGACCCTTTTACTTACTGTACACACTCTTTTTACTATTCAGTTTACTTGTGTTCATATCTTTTTGTGTGCTTGGTCGTGTGTTTTTATAGGATATAGAGTCAATGCCTTCCCAGTTTTTGGAGAATATGCCTTTCGGTGCTAGTCGCCAGCCCCTGGCCTATGGAAGGTGGGCTTGGGGTTGTCACAGCATGGGCCCCAGGGGACGGGTCGTGAAAAATTGGTATTAGATGATTCGGTTCTACCATAGAACATTGGACTTTGATCTTTTTAACAGTAATAGTGTTTAGTGTAGTGAGTATGGTTATCAGTTTAAGGAATCCAATGTTGGTGCAGTGGCCGATGTATCCATACACCAGGACCCTGACTTCTGATTTATGACTCGGTGCATGAAAACACTGATTTCTTGTGTGTTTTGAAAGTTTTATTTGTGATATCTTTGCTTCAACTCACCAGGTATAAATTATTGAATGTGGCACACTTGTTTCCTTTTAGGATGCCTCCATGCAGACCGCCAGCTAGGGTTTCAGGTATAGTATGTGCTGATATCCCACTGAGCGATGAGGCCTCAGTGTAGGGCCCTTTATCAGTAGGATCACCAGTGGATGAACCAGCAGTACCATTACCCGTTGGACCACTGATGCCACCACCCCCAGCAGTAGAGGGTGCATGCCGCTTGAGCACGTTGCATGAGTTCTAGCGCCAGAGGCCACTGAGGTTCCGAGGTGAGACAGACCTAGAGGTGGATGAGGATTGGCTTGAGGTCGTGGTGAGAGTCTTCTGACTGGTAGGGACACCAGCTGATCTCATGTTGATCCTTACCGCTAGTCTTCTACAGTCAGTAGCAGGCAGATGGTGGAGCGCGATTCTCTAGGTTCACGATGAGGTGACCTTCTCTGGGAAAACTTTGAGAGCCTATTTTGGGCAGAGTTTTTCCCAGTGACTCTACACGTAGTAAGCATACAGGAGCTTCCTCATCTGCAGTAGGGAATCATGACTATGGTTTAGTACTCAGTGAGGTTCACCGACCTCTCACGCTACTCCACTGATATAGTACGGGACCTTTTCTTCATGGACCAGACCTTCGATCAGGGACTTAGGTGGGAGATCAGGGCTTCAATGGTTTCCCTTAGAATCCCGACGTAGGAAGGGGTGTTAGAGCGAGCCCTCTTAGTGGAGAGTTTTCTTACTGAGCAGTCACCAACAGTAAGGCCCAAAACCGGGCGTCATATAGCGAAGTCTTCTATATCTGGGAGTAGACTGATGTCACAGAGGTCCAAGAAGACTAGACCTACAGGAGGAAAACCGTAGGATTCAGGGTCAGTTATGCGGGGAACCAGAGACAGAACTAGTCATGCGAGGAGCAGGCAGTGTTACACATGCGGCAGGAAGGGTCACATGGCTCGAGACTGCCTAACCCGCCGTACGGATGATCAGCAGACGGTCGAAGGACCACCCAAGAAAAGACAGAGGTTCGACCGAGGAGGTCCGTAGGGAGAAATCGGACGTGGCAGAGGAGTTAGCCATGCAGCTGGCGGTGGGCGACGATTCGAGGTGTTACCACCACCACCATCAGGTGGTCCACCCCAACCACAGGGAGCAGGTGGAAAGGGGAAAGCTCAGCTCTATGTATTTGAGGCCTACGACCACAGTTCTTTGGAGATTATACGAGGTACGATCTGTGTCTACTCCACCTTAGCTGCAGCACTTATAGACACAGGTTCTAGTCGTTCTTTTATTTCCACTGCCCTCGTTCGTAGCTCAGAGATTCTGACGGAGCCATTGGCTCGATCCTTACATCTAGAGATTCCCACAGAAGAGGATTCAACGATTACACACTAGTGTTGGCAATGTGAGCTTACTCTAGGAGGTGAGAGCTTCGGCTGGGATCTCCTAGTAGCGGCGTCAAGGCCTTACGACTTTATCATGGGTATGGACTGGTTATCTACAGTCCATGCTCATATTGACTGTATTAGGGGAAAAGTGTGGTGTGTCCACACGGATGGGACTAGTTTTACATTAACCGGTGAGAAGGTAGCCTTTATAGCATGGGATGGTCTTACCTAGAGGAGAGTGCAGCTGATCACTCATTAGTTGGCTAGCCTTACCCTCAGAGTAGCTGATGTGGAGAGTCCGAGTTATCCTGTAGTGTTGGACCAGTACGCGGATGTCTTCCCTGATGATGTTCCGAGTCTACCCCCTCATAGAGAGGTGGTCTTTTACATTGATTTATACCCCATTATGGAACCAATATCTACACTATCATATCGGATGTCTCCCGCGGAGCTTCGTGAGCTACAGGTATAGCTGGAGGACTTATAGGGGAAGGGGTTCATACGGCCTAGTGTTTCTCCTTGGGCAGCCTCGATTTTGTTCGTCAAGAAGGCGGATGGGAGCTTGAGACTTTGTGTTGACTACCGGTGCCTAAAATAGGTTAACGTGAAGAACAAGTACCCACTCTTGAGGATTAATGACCTCTTTGATTAGTTGAAAGAAGCATGGTGGTTCTCAAAGATAGACCTCAGATCAAGTTATCACCATCTCAGAGTATGGGAAGAGGATGTGTAGAAGAGGGCTTTCAGATGTCGGTACTGCCATTATGAGTTTTTGGTTATGTCATTTTGCATGACCAAAGCTCCAACAGTGTTAATGGGAATCATGAACATAATATTTTATCCATATCTTGATCTCTTTGTGGTGGTCTTCATTGATGACATTTTGATATACTCGGCTACTGAGGAGGAGCATGCATATCATTTGCAGGTAGATCTGGACACACTCCAAGAGAACCAGCTTTATGGTAAGCTCTCGAAGTGCCAGTTCTGGATCTGAGAGGTTCAATTTATGGGACATGTCATCTTGGAGGCTGTAGCTGCGGTGGATCCAGTGAAGATTAAGGCGGTACTTTCTTGGGATCCACCTAGGAGTGTGACGCAGGTACGGAGTTTTTTGGGTTTGGCCAGATACTACCATAGGTTTGTGCCAGATTTCTCTAGATTTGCAGCACCTTTATCAGCATTGATGAAGAAGGGGCCACCCTTTGTGTGGTTGGAGATATTCTAGTGGAGTTTTCAGGAGCTGAGGCAGAGGCTGACTAGGGCCCCCATCTTGAGGCTTTCGAAGGAGGGCATTGGGTACGTAGTCTACTACGATGCATCAGGGACCGAGATCGGATGTGTCCTGACACAGGAGCGAGTAGTGATTGCATATGGTTCTCAATATCTGAGACAGCATGAGAAGAACTATGCTACCCATGACCTGGAGTTAGCAGCAGTGGTCTTCACCTTGAAGATGTGGCAACATTACTTGATGGGAGAACGTTTTACAGTCTACTCGGATCACAAGAGTCTCGGGTATATCTTCTCTCAGAAGGACCTGAACCTAAGACAGTGACGTTGTCTTGAGTTCCTCCAGGACTATGAATTTTAGATAGTCTATACTCCTAGAAAGGGGAACATTGTAGCATATGCACTCAGCAGGAGATCTGGTATACAACTACTAGGTGAGGCGATGGAGCAGCTGGCCACTTTACGGATATCCTTTGTAGATCGAGATGGATCATCCTTCCTTCAGTCTCTTACATTCACTCCCCCACTTCTTCAGCGAATCAGGGAGGCGCAGCATGGGGATACTGACTGCAAGGCTTGATGTGCTCAGATATCCACAGGACAGGCACCTGATGGATTTTCTGAAGGTGGGGAGCATGTCATCCTCGTTAGAGGACGTACCATGGTACCAGTGTCTCTTCGGGAGGAAGTGTTTAAGGAGTTCCACACATCCCCTCTAGCAGTACATCTAGGTGTGGAAAATAAGTACCAGGATCTCCGCCGACAGCATTGGTGGCTGGGAATGAAGAATGAATTAGTCGAGTTTGTCTCTCAGTGCCTCACTTTTCAGCAAGTGAAGGTGGATCATCAGGTACTAGCAGGCTTAGTTCAGCCTTTAGAGGTCCCAGAGTTGAAGTGGGATGGGATATCCATGGACTTCATGACAGGACTTCCACATACATCCATGGGTCATGATTATATCTGGGTGATCATCAACCGACTCACCAAGTTGGCCCACTTCCTACCGATCAAAGAGCAGGGTATAGTAGAGAGCTTGGGATGACTCTATTTGCAGAAGATTGTGCGGATACATGGAGTACCCTCGACGATGGTCTCCGATCATGATGCACGTTTTACTTCCCAGCTATAGAATGGGTTGCAGGAGGCTTTCGGGACGCAACTTCATTTGAGCACCGCCTTACATCCTCAGACGGATGGCCAGACACAGTGGACCATTCAGACTCTTGAGGACATACTGCATTCTTGCGTCCTTGACTTCGATCACAGCTAGTCGGATCACTTTCCCTTGGTGGAGTTTTCATACAACAAAAGACATCACTCCACCATTAGGATGGAACCTTTCGAGGTGTTGTACGGCTGACCTTGTAGATCACCTTTGTGATGGACTGGCCTAGGGGAGTCATCACTCATGGGACTAGATATAGTACGGGCTACCACGAAGAAGGTGCAGATCATCCAGGAGTGGATGAAAACTGCATAGAGTGGGCATAAGTCTTATGCCGACAAGAGACGGAGACCTCTGTAGTTCGAGGATGGTGACCACATCTTTCTACGGGTCTCACCTCGACGAGGTTTTCAGAGATTTGGCCGGTATGCAAAGTTATATCTGAGGTTCATCGGACCGTTTTAGGTCCTTAGTAGAGTTGGTGAGGTGGCTTACCACCTAGAACTTCCCCCTTAGTTGCACCGGGTGCATGACGTCTTCCACGTATCCCAGATGAGGAGATACGTGCACAACCCTTCTCACATCATTGACCATGGCGAGCTGGACATCGATGATGGGGCAAAGTTTACAGAGGTTCTAGTGGAGATTTAGGATCAACAGGAGAGAGTCCTTCATGGGCGATCGATACCTTTGGTGCATGTATGTTGGAAGCACGGGAACCTCCAGGAGAGCACATGGGAGCGGGAGGCTCAGATACGTGCTCAGTACCCCCACATGTTCCCTTAGTTTGAGTTGTGGCTTACGGGGATGAAAAGCCCTAAGGTGGGGAGAATGTAAAGACCCAAAAATTCCATGTAATTTTTTTATTTATATAGGAATTTTACGAGCCCGTGAATATTGACGGCGCATGATTCTGAGGCCTGGTGTGCCCAGAATGAATTTCTGAACTTTTTTTTAGGTATGTTCAGTAAACATACGAGCAAGTTTTTGTAACTTTTGAACCGGAGAGTGAAATTGAAATCTGAGGACACCGTTGAACTCGCAGTACTGATATTCTCTTAAGGAGACCTTCACCTTGACCGTAGTTGGTCAAGGGTGGAAGTTAGTTTATGTGTTTTTTGTGTAAATAAAAATAAAATAAAGAATAAATTTTATTTTATTTTTATTGAAATATCCCTACATGGGTTATGGAGGTGGGGACCACCCAAACTTAAAACCCCCAAATTGAATTCAAGTGGTGGAGACCACCCAAACCCTCTTTAATGGGAGAAAACCTTTCAACTCCCCATTTAATTAATTGATCCAAATAAAATTAATTAAATGTGTCAACATTTAATTGAGGCAACTAAAATTAATTAAATGTGTCAACATTTAATTGTGCCAACATAGATTAATCTATTAAACTTATTTTAATTTATATTGGAACCTATTTACCTTTGAGAGGGTTGGGGTTGGAAAAGGAGAAGGGGAGAACTTGGGATAATTGTGGAGTATCATTCTCTCAAATGAAGAACACCTCCCAACAAAGATCATTCTCCAATAAAGAATTCACCATCTTCTCCAACGAAGAACACGCCATCTCCAACGAGGGACGTCTTCAATGATGACGAACCAATGTCTATCCTTACCTCCTCACCGATGTCAACAAACCTTCGAGGTAGGGTTGTGATTTCGATTAATCATAGTTAATTTTCTTTCACGTTGAATCTCCTCCCATGAGCTGCTTTCTACCGCTCGAATGTGGAGGGTACGGGCCAAACGAACATGGCCTGACCTCTCTGCAAATCCTTGTGGTTCTTTATGTGTTCTTCGTGATGGAGTAGGATGGAGACCGACACCGGTGGGGCTTGAGAACGGCGGTCGGCACCATGGTCGGCCGCGACGAAGCCGGCGGCACGACCGTGCCACCGGAGAAGGGTCGTGGCCCGTTGGCCACGGCGGAGCAAGGGCGGTGGCCGGTGAAGGCCGACTGCACGAAGGGGATGGCGGTGCACATCTGTGCCGCCTGACGAGTAAGATCCACGACCTAGTGTCGCAGTGGTGAAGGGAGGGTGGTCGGCTGAGCCAACCACCGGAAAAGGTGCAGTACACAACTGTGCCGTACGGAGGAGGGGGCTGGCCGTCTGGCCAGCCACGGCGGGCCACTGTACCGCGAGCCCAACGGGCCACCACACCGCGAGCCCAGCGGGCCACCGCAACACAAGCCCAGCAGGCCATCGAACCTCAGGCCGCCACGCCGCGGTCTGGGCCGCACCGACGGGTCGGGTTGCGTCAGTGGGTCGGGCCAGACCTAGCGGGACGGGTCGGTCCGATCGGGTTGGACCAGACTCGGAATAACTTCGACCCATTTTCACTCTTTCAGCCATATCTTGAGCTTCGAGCGTCTGTTTGACGAACCGTCTATGGTGACAGAAACCTTGGATTGAGAAGGTCCTTTTATTATACCCCACTTGATTTTTGGATAAAGTTGGGGTACATCCGGGTTGAATCAAACACGAATCCAACCGGGTCCTCAGGACTAAAAGGCCAATAACTTACAGACCAGGTGTGTGATTAATGCAACATCTACTATGTTGAGACCTCTTTTATGTGTCAGTCCTTTGGGATAATTCTTCATGGGACTTCGTGGAATTTGGATTATCTACCCATGACTTGAGAAGTAGACCCTCTCAGAATCAAGCGAGCTTAGTGCGGGAACCCTATAGCTGGCTGTAACATGAGAAAGGAATCCTATGTGGGTATGTGCTTTGGGATCCTTCGTGGGTCTGTGCTTGAGGATCCCACATCGATCCTCTCTAGGAATCCATGTGGGAATACTCTAGGATCATGTGTGGGTCTGTTGTACTAGGATTTTATGTAGGACTGATGATGTACTAGGATCCTATGTGGGTCTGATGATTTAGGATCTTATGTGGGTCTGATGATTTAGTATCCTACATGGGTATGCCTCTTAACTGAGTAAGATTATTCAGTAGTTACATCTAATCATCTTTTCTATCGTACTTAAGTTATACCTAGTGTGAGCTGAGTCTTTATCTTCTTGGTGATACCTTTATGGTATTCTTCTATGTGTCGTAGTTGTGTGGTACTTTCCTTCGTGGTGATACCTTGGTGGTATTCTTCTGTGTGTCGTACCTGTGTGGTAATTTTTCTTCATGGTGATACCTTGGTGGTATTCTTCTATGTGGAGAACCTGTGTGGTACTTTCCTTCATGGTGATACCTATGTGGTATTCTTCTGTGTGGTGTTACCTTTGTGGTACTTACCATTGTTGGGTTACCTTCGTGGTATTCTTTCCTTCATGGAATAGTTGAGCTTTGAGATAATGAGTTGGGTATTGTGTTTACTCATGAATGAGATGGTTATACTTGATAACTTTGGTATATGTATGGTCATATACCTAATTAGGTTTGATAGTTGTTTTCATGATTTTTGGTTTATCCTTTGTGGATTTTTTGAGACCTTTGAGGGTCTCGGGGTCCCTACTGAGTATCGTTATACTCACCCCTACATGGGCTACACCTGCACCTTGTTGTTTTTGGTTCAGACGATGGATAGTGCTGACTGAGGATGAGAGTTCCAGGACTGGAGGTGGCTCGGAGGTGGACCTTAGACGAGGCATACCGCATAGACGACCATTCGAGAGTTGTACCTACTCTTCAGGTAGGATCCTTGGTGGGTGTTCACAAGAGTTGTTTCAGTTTACTTTTACTTTCTAGTTTTCTTGTACTTTCCAGTTGGGCTTGTATTCTGGCCCCTTTTACTTACCTTACACACTCTTTTTACTATTCAGTTTACTTGTGTTCATATCTTTTTGTGTGCTTGGTTGTGTGTTTTTATAGTATATAAAGGTAATGCATTCTTGATTTTTTGGGAATACTCCTTTGGATGCTAGTCATCAGCCCCAGGCCTATGGAAGGCGGTCTTGGGTAGTCACAGCACGAGCCCTAGGGGACGGTTCGTGACATATCATACCAAAACTTTAGTGCTTGTTTCAAACCATGCAGGTCCTTATTTTACTTTCTCACCTTCGATTCATTATAACCAATTCAAAATACCGCCAGTTTTTTGATATATATACATCCTTTTTGGAAACTCCATTTATAAATTCAATATTGATATTCATTTGGTAGGTTATGAAATTTATTTTAATAGGCATAATGTGGAAGAGTCTAATTAACCCAAGTCTCACCGCTGATGTGAAGTTTTCTTTCATATAAATTCCTTTTACTTGTACATAAAGCTTTCACACTGACCTTGCTTTATAATGGATTGTCTTTTCAAGATCATCATATATATTTTTTAACACCCACTTTGTTCCTATGATTTTTGATGTCTCATAGGGAATTGTTGCTTCATATGAGTTATTGAGTTTATAATTTATAAAATAGAGCACACAAAATACTAAAACTAATTAGGAATATTATAGTAAATTTAAGTATCAAGGTCAAACCCACATGGACAAGAAAACCTAATAAGGGGAACTATAAATTAATAGTTAAAATGAAAAATTCAAAATAAAAAGGAAAAATATTTCTGATTTGAGAGAAAAAATGAATGATAAGGGTACTGGGAAACTGATAATCTAGGTTACTGGATTAATAAATCATAAGAAATAAATCAAAGATGATTATGATATTTTTAGAATCAGGTATAAGAAACTACCTTGGTAATATTAATCACTCTCTAATCACTAAGATCTACTTTTCTTATGGTTAGGTACTTCAGTTCCCTTGGAAATTGGGTAACCATAAACCATATTTAAATATAGCATACAACTAACTAAATACTTATGAAAAAACTAAAAACTATTTAAATAATAAAAATCATACTCCCTCACTAAAATAAACAATGTTCATGTTCTATAACTTAATAAGAGATTTATAAAAATAGAGTGATGCATAAACCCAACATGAATTACCATTAGAAAGTAATCATACTTTGAAACTCAATACCCCTTCATTATAAAACTATGACACAAAAAATATCCCCACATTCTATCCATGATGGGGAGAAAATAAAATGAAAAAGAAAATCAAACCCTAGAATTAGGGCCTTTAGTTGAAGATACAGACTCTAGGACTTGATCCCCATCTAAAAGATCAATTTCAAGAAGCATCCTAGACCTTATATTTATAGGCGGATAACTTCACCTCATAAATTATTATATATCCTTATATCTCTCCATTATCTATCCTCCTTTATACCCAAATCAAACTCCACCAATATAGGCATGAAAAATAGATTACAATATTTCCTCAAACTCTCCAAAACTTATCTTCAATGTTATTATAGTGAGAGAAGATATCTTGAACCTTTATTTTCATGTAAATAATCATCCCATTGTGTTAATAAAACTATCATATTTTTAATATCTTAATCTCATGAACTTACTTCGCTATTTTTTACAGGCATATATATATATATCATGGCATGAACACATAAACTATAGTGCAATATTCCCTATTGTATTTATTATCTTCACTAACACTATTCAACCATGGTGTAATAGAAACCTTATGACCATGAATCTTAAATTTTCCACTATCTTCATCTCCTCTCACAATAATGGTCATGAGTATCAACCTACATGGAATAAACCAATTCTATAAATCACCAACACATCCTTAAGTAGATCCAACATAACCTCAAGTAGCATACATCACATCATGTAACCTTCTGTATCCATGTCATGACTCTTAATATTTTCATTATCACAAATCCTTGCCCATCTTTGTGGTGTGAACTTATTAAAACACTACCATTCAAACTACAACACTCCCATTCACAAATGGAATGACATAAAATCATTTACTTCAAATTTTTACAAATTTTTTAACCCTTACGTACACAAATCATGACTCTTATGATTATGTCCTCTTTACAATGGTTGCTCGTAAACACTCTTCCAAGGACTATCAAAATATTTCCAGGAATCTTTTGCTTTTCTCATAGCTGACTCCTCATAAGAATGGAAAGAATATACCCAGCATGTGACCCTCATTATTTTATATAACGTTATCTTTACAAAACATGAGTCACAGTCACGGCATCAAACACCACTCTTCATGCATGTCATTTAATGGTTTTTGTAGGTATGTCTCCTCTTAATAATGGAATTTATCTAGATCTACAGGTATTCTTGGCCTTTATATATGAAGAATAGAGCACTAAAAATCTTCCACTAGTCTTATATGGTGTTTCCACAATCATGATGTGAGCATTGTAGACATGGAATGAAACCTCTCATAAAAACTCAAGTCTATATGAGGAAGAAAATGACCTTGAAGACACTTTTTCATCGATATTTCATGTATATTTCATTTAACTTGAACATTGACCTATGTTTTATTGAACCCCGCATCAATTTCTCACCCATACTAAGGACTTTTTAAAAATACATAATTCTCTCCAACTATTCGTTTTCCTCTCATGGTGCCTCCCTGAACCATGGTCACTGATCCTAGCTCTGGCCAAACAGAACCCTACACCAAGCTATGTCTCTCATTCCCAACTTCAATCCACAATGGGATATGACACTCCATGCCACTATAGCCCCATAAAATATGTGATTTCTATGATCATCTACATCTAAAACTATGACCTCATCAATCATGAAAATAACTCCACCAATTTAAGCTTGATTCCTCTAAATATGATGTCTTCAACATATATGGTCACCATGAAATAATCTTCCCTGGTCAATTTCACATAAAGATTGTGGTCAAATCCACCTCTTATAAATTCTAGCTTATTTAAAAAAGTGACCAGCCTAGCATACTAATCCTTAGGTAATTTCTTCAAGTCATGCAAGGTCTTTTTCAACCTTCACACCTTTCATTCATCACTGTCAATTATAAATCTCATCAATTTTTTGATAAATACTTCATCTTCAATAACTCCATTTAAAATTAAATCTTAACATAAATTTGGTAGGTTCTGAAATTTATATAAATAGACATAGTAAGGAAGAGTATAATTGAATCAAGTCTCAAAATTATTTAAAAGGGTTCTTCCACATCAATTCCTTCTACTTTTCTATATTTATTTCATACATAGTTTTCTTTTTCAGATCACATTTACATGATCATCATATTTATTTTTCATACCCACTTTTTTATTTTTCATGTTTGACGTCTCTGATGGAATCGTTACTTCCTATGGGTTATTGAGTTTGGAATTTATAAAACTTGAAACACAAAATAATAATACTATTTAATCATATTATATGAAATGAATGTACTGAGGTCAAACCCACAAGGATAAGGAAATATAATAAGGTAGACTCTAACTTAATAGTTAAGATGGAAATTTCAAAATAAAAAAGGAAACCCACTTCTATTTTGAGAGATAAAATGATTAATGAGTGTATATGGTAACTAAAGAACTAGGTTCATGGAGTAATTAAGAATAAAAAATAAATAATTTATACTTATGAAGTTTTCAAAATCAGGTCTAAGAAACTACCTTGGTTAGGGTAATCATTCTTCAATGTCTAAGAACCTCTTTTCTCATAGTCAAGTACTTCAGTTTACTTAGAGATGGAGTAAACCTAAACTATATTTAAATATATCATATAACTCAGTAAATGGTCATGGAGAAAACTAAACACTAGTTAATGTATAAAAGGGATCTCCCTCACTCAAATAAATAATGGTCATTCTTTATAAATGAAGAATAAATTTTAAAAAAAGAGTGATACACAAACCTAAAATGAATTAAAATTATAAAATAATAATACTTAAAAACTTAACCCCCTTAATTATAAATCTAAGACACAAAAATAATCCCTCATGTTATCCATGATAGGTACATAATAAAAAAAACCTAGAAATAGTGCCTTCGGCCAAATATGCAGACTATAGGACTTTATCCCCCTCTAAAAGTTTAATTTTAAGCAGTAACACCAACCTTCTATTTATAAGAAAATAAATTCACCTAATATCTCATTATATATCCTTTTATATCCCCATAATCTATCATCCTTCATATACACTCAAAATCCTCCAAGATAGGAATGAAAAATGAAGTACACCATTGCCTCAAACTGCCCAAAATATATCACGGTGAGAGAAAATATCATGAACCTATATTTTCTTATAGATAGCCATCCCATTGTGTGAAGAAAACAATTAAGGCATGAACATATTCATCACATGAACTTCCTTAAATATTTTTCATGGCTATATATATACATCATAGAATGAACACATGAACCATGATGAAATCTTCCCCTTTATACGTATTATCTTCACTACCACTATTCAACTGTAGCATGACAAAAACCCTTACAACCATGAATCTTAAATTTTCCACTATATTCGTATCATCTCACTATCATGGCCTTGAATATCAACCTGTATGACATGAAGCAGTTCCATGAAGCACCAAAGCATCCTTAATCAGCTCAAGCATAACCTCAAGTAGTTTATATCATGGTGTGCAACCTTCTATATCCATGTCATGACTCTTAATCATTTTTGTAATCTTAAATCCTTAATCAGCTCTATGGAGTGAACTTCCAACACTCCCATGAATAATCCAGCACTCCCATGCACATATAGTGCAACATGAATTCGTTTACTTAAAAATTTCACAAATGGAATGACCCTTTTATGCACAAATCATGACTCTTATGCTTCCTTCCTCCTTGAATCTATTACTATTATACACTCTTCCAAGGAATCTTACAAAAAAATGGAAATATTATAAGGACTCGTATTCTGTTCTTATGGTGTAACTCCCCGTAAGAGTGACGTGAATAGACCTAGCATTTAACCCTTGCTATTTTATGGCACTTCACCTTCACTGTACATTTGTTATAGTCATGACATTGAACACCACTCTACATGAATTAAATTTATGAATATTATAGGAGAGTATACTTTTAATAATATTATTTCTATAGATCTATGATTATTCTCGGCCTTCATATAGGAAACTTAGAGCACATTAAATCTTCACCAGTATTCCATGGCATTTCTACGATCATGGCATAAGCATTACAGATGTAGTGTGACACCCCTCATGAAAACCCTAGTCTACGTGATAAAGAAGATGAAATAAACAATAATATTTCATCCATTTTTCATGTTTGTTTCATTTAACTTGAATAGTATCCTATTTTTTACTAAATTCCACTTTGTTTTCACACTCATACTAAAGACTTGTTAATAATACATACCGCTTTCCAACTGGTTGTTGTACTCTCATGATGATTCCCCGTACTACAGTCATTAATCCCTACTCTCATAGAGAACTTCCCCATACAAGGCTATTCATCTCTTTCCCATTATTGACCCAAGCTAGGATTTTATTCTTCATGACACTCTATCTGGTTCTGCTGTTTATATTGGATGCTATGGTGGTGCTAGCTAGGCTATACATTCTTTTCTCCTCTAAAATAAATATTTTTTCCTTTGTATATATATTTATTTCATCTAAAATATGAATTTAAGTACTTCTTACCATATAAGAATAAATAAAACATTTAATTAGGAATGAATAATCAATTAAATAATAAAATCAATGAATTTAATAATAAAAATAAATACATGATATTGATTTATTAGTGTTGTGATATTTTATCCTCTTTACAAGATCCCAAGTGCAACGTACCGGTTCCGGAAGCCACCCATAGGCGCCCAGTACCTGGTTGGTCACATGGCCTCAAGCACATTTCCCTGAATGCCAGAGGCTGCTGACTAGCAGCGAGGGATTTGGGTGTGATAGTGGGGAAGTTATGCCCTCATTGGAAGATTAACACAGCGGAAGTAAAACGAATAGAAAAAGAAGAAGCAGGAATAATCCATACAAAAGTAAACAGCATATGATGGGAAAATAATAAACTGGAGCACACATATATATATGAATTATGCATGATACATATGTCTAGGAAAGCATCCAAACAAATCACAATGCTGGAATACAACATTACTAAACACAAGTACAAAATAAATTAAGTAAACAACTCCTCATCATCGCAAGTCATAGCTTGGTCTCATGCTCTCCATCTCAATAGAAAATCAAGTACCTGAAATAGAAGGTAACTTTCCCTTATCTATACCTGCAACAATATAATCTGTTTGGGCCTAAAAGCATGGCCCAAACAGGGTGTGAGACTAAATCCCAATAGGAAACCACCACAAGATCTGTACCTAACAGTCAGTGAATATATGGAAGGTAATAAGTAAAGAAAGAAGTAAACAAGGAAGTACTCAGCAGTAAACAATCCACAGTTTCAATGCATTCTGTTTCATATATCAAGAAATAGCTAATCAAAACAGGTAATCACAAATAGGTAATCAAAAACAGGTAATCAAAAACAGGTAACCCTCTAGGTAGTACTCACATCCTATCCCCTCTTGTCCTACCTAACAACACAAGAAAGCAGCTAAACACAAAAGGTAACCCTCTAGGAAGTAATCACATCCTATCCCCTCTGGTCCTACCTATCAACACAAGCAACCCTCTAGGTAGTACACTCGGTCTAACCCCTTTGGTTCAGCTTAAGCATAGACTCTCTAAGGAAGCACTCACCGTCAATTCCTCCTATAGTCTCGTATCGGTAACTAACGGCGCTCTAGGGAATCACTTACGTCACATTCCCTTTGTGGCCAACATTGAGGAACTACATACACTCTGAGGAAGCACTTGCATCAATTCCCCCTTTGGTCTTGCATTGTAAGTAAAACAGACACTCTAGAGAAGCCCTTACGTCCATTCTCCCTATGGTCTACTACACCAAGTTCTCACAGTTCTATATAGGTCAAGTAGGTATAGCAACGCGTATTGTCCAAAGTAAACCTCAAGAAATACTTTGCTAGAAGTCTATATAATATCATCATATTAGAACAATCACACTATCCTACAACTAGGCATGGGAAAGTAAATAGCAGCCTAATAGGTAAACTAGACCCAACGGTCAAAAAAGGAAATCATGCATGGGAAAAAACTTCCAAAGCATAGAAATTAACCCTATTCACATTCAATTAACCTCTACCCAAGCATACAAGCATAGCAGGAAAACAATAGGGCTAAAATGGTAAATGTGCAATACCCCGTTCATGGGTATTGGGAAAAATTGCACATATAACTCAAAGAATTTTGACGGAAAGGCACAAACCGCCACCTCGGTGTTGGGAGATCGATATACGTGAACCTCAAGCCTTGAATCGCCCAAGAACACCATAGATATACAAAAAAGTCTAAAACGTTCAATAGAGGATAACTTGAGATGGAGGAGGAATCAAGAAATGAAGCTCTAGTAGAAGGAATAGCTTACCGAGGTGATCCCAATGCAATTGACAGCGGTCAAATCGGAGATCAGATTCTCGATCGGGGACTTGAAGGAAGTTAATGGTCATACAGGAGCTCTCAGTCGAAGAATGTGAAGAAGAAGGTGTTTATATCGATAAGACATGACCCCAGTCCATTTAATGAAAAAAATAAAATAAACGGCATTTATTTTGTAAGTACATGGTGTGTACTTACCATTTTCATACTTCACTTTAGGTGGCCTCCAGGTCACCCCCTACATGGCCATGTGCATGGCCGCTACATGGCCAGCACACAGCTACCTGCAGTAACTGAGTACACAGCATGTACTCAAAAAGTACATGGCATGTACTTCAAAAAATTCCAAAAATTCCTCTTTTTCTCAAAAATGACCAGAAAAGGAAAACATGCCCGAAAAGAAGATCCAGGTTCTTACACCAAGTCTAATTTATCTCTATTTGGTCTAACTCCTCACTCATGTCCTTGACCTATGATTCATCTTTTTCCTCTTATTCAAATGAGGATGTCTCCACTTGAGATAATATAGTAGTGTACTCTAAATTTATCATCCTTTGAGTTTATATTGGACCATATTTATCATCAATGATATTTGAATCATCGATATCAGCTTGTTGATTCCTGCATTGTTTCAATGGTTTACTCCCTTCATCAGCTTATTCATACATTTTTTTGGTCTCAAGATATTTTTTGTGACACTTATATGACTTACTCTTGAAATAATAGCCTAAAAATAGCCCTCTGTCTACTGCACCTCTGTATTTATCTTGATTTCCTTCCTTTTTTCTAATGTAACACTTGATATTGAACACTATAAAATGATTAAAAGTCGGTTTCCTTCTATGACACATATTTTGTGGTGTCATCTTATCTTTAGATCTCAACAAATCATGATTTTTCATATACACTGCCACCTACACGTCTTCCTTCCAATAGTGATGATATATGCCAATTTCAATGGGAAATGTATTTTTCATGTTTTTTTACCATTTGATTTCACCTTTTTGTAAAACCTTTTGTTATTTTGTTCTAACTAATGAGACTTCATGCTTAATTCCATACTTTTACAAGTAATTTCCCACCTCATGGAAGGTGTACTTCATGTCATTATATGATTAAATAATCTTGATACAATTTACATATAAAGAATTTAATCTTTATAGTATAAATTATATTCTTGTTCTTCATTATTGACTCTCAGGCACTTAACCTCAAGTATCTTTCCACATCCTTATCATAGTTTATGGGGTGATCGAGATAGCCAAAAAATTAACAGTTCGTGAAGGAAAATATCTCCTTACTATCTCTCCATATATTTCTAACTTCTGAGTAATTTCTCATTTTTTGATGACTTTTCAATGTTTGAGAATCATTAACAACCTTTTATTATCCGTTATTTTAATCTATTTATGTCCTTAATTTTTGATGTTTTAATATATAATTAAACTCCAATTTTCCCCAAATAATTGTGTCTTTCATCACTCAACACTTTATAAACACCTTTATAAACACCATTTGACTAGATTCAAGTCTCTTTCTCAGAGTAACCACATATTCTTCCAAGTATTCAACCCTTTTTGTTCTTTCTTTAATCTGAGAATTGAGGTCATCAATCATCTTTCTTTTATCTTCTATAGTTACCCTATTATTAACCTCTTCTCTAGTTGTTTCTTAAGAATCCTCATGTTATTTCATAAATTTTTATAATAGAGGAATTTTTTATTAAATTTGATGCATATATTTTTGATGATTCCTTTAGAAAACCATAAATATTTCAGTTTTTATTATGTTCAGCATCCAACTCTTCAGGTACTTCTTCAAGTTCAATATTCAAGTCAATAACTCCTTTAGGTTAGTATTCTTCCTCAATTTCATATTTATTTTTCTTAACCATTTCCATCATAAAATCTTTCATATCTAAAATAAATTTGACCTCATCTTATTAAAATCACCTTTCATCATATTCTTCTTCTTTACTCAATAATTTCTCCCATTGGAACCTCTTTCCAATTTTATTTCCAAATTTAAAGTGTCATCCCAAAGAAAAATTTCTTTATTGTATTGGAAAAAAATAAACCTTAGCTCCATTTTTATCCTTCCTTGTGAATCTTGTTGCGATATAGACAACCTTTCCACAATTAAATCAATTCAATGGTAGCTTACCTTCATACCACCCTTTTCCTCACTTGAATATTCATGCTACAAGTGATGGAAATTCATCACTGGCATCTTTATCTTTTCTTCCAGCAACATATATCTCTAGACTGTATTTAAAAGAAATATTTTTGGATTAATTGATAGATGTTATTTTTGGTTTCACGCACATTTGTTAAGCTACCAGCTTGCTGTAAAGATCATAAAGAGATAATTTAGTGAGGTATTGTTCCCTAAGAGTTAACTCTTTAGAATTATAAAAAAGTGGTGACATTATGATAATTTTATTAATAATTTCAGAATATTTGATCTCCTAACCAAGTCCATATATGGATCCCGTGACTTCAAGGAGATTACTAAAGAAACCATCAATATTCCGATTTGATTTTATCTTAAAATCATCAAATTTTTTGTGAAACGCTTATAATTTTTCATCTTTTACCTTGTTATCTCCTTTATAAATATTGTCCATTTTTTCAAATAGATTTTACTAATGTTAAAATCCTCACTTTAATATAGATTTGGTTTGAAAAATAATTGGATAGAAAATTTTGTTCCTTAGCATCAGCATCGAGTAGTTTCTTATCAATATAAATCATTGACATTTTTGTAAAATTACTAACTTATATTCCATGAATTGTAGAAATAAAAGCATCAAATCCAATAAATCATAAGTGATATTATTAGATTTGGTTCCCTAGAACTAACTTCTATGTACTTTATGATTACTTTTATTTATAGTTTTAAATATTAATAAAATTATTATCACATCATGATTGCTCTTTTGAATAACATAGTATGTGATAATATCATAAGAGTAGTTGTCTCACTAAAAGGTCATAGTAGTTCCCTGCTATGATGAGAACTCAGAAGTTCTAGGAAATTATTCTTAAATATATTTTCTATAGATAAATTATATCATTTGAAGGACACAAATGACATAGGATATTAGGGTTGGACACTCATATGATGCATGCCTTTGGAAATATCCAGTGTAGGATATTATGAGAATGAAAACTGCCAATAAGAAATACAAATTTATATGTTTCATTGGATGTTTCTGTCTGATAACATGTTTATTTTTCCTTAGAATTTAAATATTATTATTAATGAGTATTATAAGTTATGTACTTTTATGTATTAACAAAAACTGTGATGATATATATTCACGGTGATGTAGGATACGTTGGGTACGTTACGAGTAATATTTCATTAATCCATAATGCAAGAATAGATTTGTTCCTTCTATTATGTAATGAAAGTTGATATCTTAGTCCCTTTAATATAAATTATATATCTTAAATAAATTCATGGCCATGGTGTTCTATAATCAAGTTTGATTTTTGGAAATTCAAAGAAAGAGACATCGAGCATATAGGTGGATAGCACCAGTGTCCAACTAGATTTATTAGAGATATTGTGATAAAGGGATTATATTACATAGTAAGTGTCTGTATGAGGTATTATGTCATTTTGATGTTAACTTCTTTATTTATGGGTGTCTTGACATGTTTCTAGATGCTAACCTTAAATTTTAGGTTGCTTCGCCTAATGCCACTGAGAAAGAGGCCTAGAGGGTCACACACTAAGTGTATCTAGAATCTTAATTAAATAATATATTATTATTTATTATTTAAAAAGTTGAATAAATATTATTTCATCATGTGGTTTAATAATTATTTATGTTTTCTTGATTGAATATTTAATAAATATTTATTTTTATTTAGTGAATATGATATTTATTTATTTATTGGTGAATAATGCATTGATATTTATTTATTAAATAAATATTCATTATTCAAGGGATGATAAATATTGTGGAGGAATGGTGGAACAATTTTATAGTTCTAGTGAGAAATAATATATATTGAATATTATTTGAATAAATAATATTTAATTTCAATTCACAAGTTTATTTCATGTCAAGAAATAATAATATTATTATTATAATAGACATAGGGTTCCGTAAGAATTAAATACATATTTAAGGTCACTTTTTCAATTACTTATTTCTAACCCTAGTGGTATATAAACCCATTTATATTATTTTTTCAATAGAGCTAATTCATTTGTTGTGTGGTTCACAACAAATCTGAAGAATCCTCTCAAAGCCCTATAGATCTCCCTTCTCCAAAAATACTCCCAAGAATAGAGAGCAATCTTCTTCCACCCTCTACTCACAAGTCTATAGAGGTCAAGGAGAATCCTTTGTAAGTGATTATCTTGGTGATAAAAGTTTAATGAAACAAGAAAAAGGATTTGTTGTGCTAGTATCCAGAGATTCTTATGGTGATGTTCAGATATTTGTGGAACACATGTGGATCAGCACTAGAGGGAATCTGCACTTGATTCCTACAACTCAATAGTGGTAGAAACATAGATCTATTGTCAGATACATCAACGAATAAATAATTATCACAAGGTGATTCTATAATTGATTAAATTAATTATAAATAATATGATATGATAATGTGCTCTAGTTTTGGAATTTGATCCATTATCAGTTTTCTTTGATTCAATTATGTTGATCATGACAGTTATTGTTGTATAAATCTCGAATTTAACATCGATTATGATAAAAAAGAAAATTTGGGTCCAACCCATCACACACTTCCATTATTCCTAGAACCTATAAGTGGTATCAAAGGGGTCACATAATTATTTATAATTATTTAAAGATCATTGATTGATTTACACATTTTTCATTTAGTTTTCAATTCAAGTTTAATCATTATTTTATCTGAATTGCGAGATATGATTCTTCCTCTTTCTTTTATCATAGATATAATAAAATTGATTAATTTTATGAATGAAATAAAATTGAAGAACTCATCCAAAGGTGATGAGGAATCTAGCTGGATAACACAAGAGTACACAATGTGTAACCCATAGGTACACACCATGTACTAGTGTTCAATGTACCAAGAATTAATTATAATTAATTCAAGGAATGTTCATTTATTACACACGGTGCATTTAATTATACATCATGTTTGACCAATCCATCATGGAACATGGTTATCTGGAGTACATGTTGTGTAGTCGATGTACACAGTGTGTAGTCCTTAGTCACAGATGGGTCGTGTATATTCTTACATGGTCTACCTGACTGGTGACCATGTAACTCATAGAACACACACCATGTAGTCCATTTACACTCCATGTAATCCAATATTTTATATGGCACAGTTTACATGTCGAGTCCCTAGGCATGTGGCTCATATAGATGGTGAGAAAAGTACATTTCATATAGCTGACTTATACACACCGTGTACTTATACCAAATTTTTCATAATTAAAATTGATTTATTATACTATTTAAACCTTATCAATATGTAATTTCATGTGTTCATTAAGTTGGTAGTGCATTAAAAGTGATAGGTTTTTAATATATATATATATATATATATGTTTGATTAATTTATGTTTAATGTTTATATCTACATATCATGGGCGAGTCATATTATAGTTATTACTCTATGTGCATTGAATCATAACACGTGATAGAAAAATCATGTAATCCATGTAATCATTAATTTTATAGTACATGTCATAAATGTATGTGATAAGTCATGTATTCCATATGTAACGCCCCAACCCTAGTTACCCAGAATCAGTACATTATTACATAACATTGGCATGATACAAGGAATCATGTCCCGAAATACCGATCAATTTAGTAGCCTTGGAAGTACTAGATACATACACAAGTTTTACATTACATAATGAAATAAAAAAACAACATTGTGTCCCCATTGAACACTCTTATATACCTTAGCCTATTCCTGCAGGTTAATCATAATATACTTCTTTGCATCCTGGGAAAAATAAAACATAAAAAAGGGGTGATCTCAGATGCTCAGTAAGGATAATAATATAGAAGAAACTGTCACAAATAATATTAAACATTTAAGGCAATGTATAAGACTAGAACACAAGTCTTTTAAACTTAAACTTCAGCATAATATGGAAAAGATAAATCAAATAATTCCATTTAATTATTCACATGGATATTATACTTGTTGAATAATCACATTTAATATCAATATCCAAATTCATAATGTTGAAATGCATAATTCCAGACTTCATAACCACATAGTCAAGGCATTGTGCCATGAATATAAATACGATTTTGTCAAGGCCTTATGCCAAGACACTAGTTTGTCTCATGAGACCTACCGATGCATCAAGGAGCTATAGAGGGATCCACCAATCACTTACTAAGTCCAATGCATTCCTCATAAGAAAAGGTTTAAACATAACATAAACATTCGTATTAAAACTAACATACGAAATATCAATAATTTATCCATAAACCATGAATTGTGTAAAAATAACACATCCACAGTCAAACATATCACAAAAACTTTAATATAGTATGAAATAATTGTATCATAATAAATCAACCATGATCAAGAATAATATCCTATAAATTATGTTGACATAGTTGAAAATTATCAGTAAAAATCTTTGAGAGAAATATCCCTTTTTCATGAAAACATTTAAAAGTCTCACTATTTATCAAGAAGCTGTTTAAAATAGATTTTCGAACCAAAGTGTCCCATACCACTTTGAAACTTTTAAAAGTAATTTAAATTTTAAAACATTAATTTCTATATAAATAAGACCTTAAAACCATTTTTAAAACATGTACATTAATGAGAAATATTTAGAAGAATAAATTTTTAAAACATTTAAAATGATATTTTAGTTAGAGTTCCTAACCAAATGATAGATGCTTGAATAGAAATAATTGGGGTAATCAAAACTTTATAATATCATGAGAATAAATGGATTCATGATATACTATGTCAAAGTACATTATATACACCAAATAAAATTGAATTGGTGCATAACAACAAATAAGTCTCAATGGAATGAAAGTTGAGATGAATTCCTTTATAAAGACTGTATCCCTAGGTTAAGGACAAATCAATGAAATAATTATGTGTGAAAAATATAAATACACTAAATATTATTGAATATTCAGTGTAAATCAATCAGGGGACATTCACACATATTCTTGTAAAAACAACACCAATGACTTGGATGTTTAACTCAATAAATAGATATTGAGTTAAAATTACTCTTATCAAGTTTATATCGATGACTTGAAAATTTATCAATGGAGTGATTATGTGTATCAAAATTATATCCAAGCAACAGGGATTGGAAATCACTACATAAGTAAATAAATAGTGATTTCACACATAATCTTGGAGTAAAGTAATCAATGAAGTATGCGTAAAGCCTAATGAGTGGAAATTGAAATTTGAAATTCTCTTACCGATTTGGTAACTTACGAAACATACACCCCATGAAAGAAGTATTATACAATGAAGATGTAAACAACCATAAATTAAATTATATTAAACAAATAATACAATCATGGGTAGTACATACACCACACAAAAGTAAATAGTGGCAATATATCATGAATCTCACGGGAATAAGAAGTGAGATGAAAACCCCTTACCATGTTGTAATCAATAAATTTGTATGACCAAAAGTTAATAACCACCAAATGAGTCACATAATACCATAAATATAAATATAATCATGATAATATATATATCAAATGGAATTAAAAAATACACCACATGTAATAAATAAGTGGCGCACAATGGAAATCTCATGTGAATAAAAGTGAGATAAGAAACCCCTTACCTTTTACTTTTCCTTGGTCGAGGGTATGTTAACCTCCTGTATAATAGTTAAATAATTTTTATTAAATTATACAATAACTATATAAATAAATATTATATCATATATGATCCTATAATATTGCTTTGTTAATAATATTTTAGTAGTATCATCATTTCGGGTGTTAACTTATTCGTTTTCCTTTATATGATCGGTTACATAAGCCATGTTTGTTATGAATAGGATGTATTTTATTCATATACAGAATTATATTAAGTTATTAATCATTATTTGTAATCATAAAATGAGAATTATTCTTGAATTATTACGATGGGGAATGAATCTCATTGTGTTCGTGGAGACGGTAATCCGTACGTACGCACGAGTGACAATATCATTATATTGTTGGTAAAATCATATGTAATTGTATGGTATATCATATATACAAAATAATTAACATGTTATATTTATTATTTACATTAGTTATACTCATTATTATACCCATCCAAATAATGAAGTGTTTGAATAACAAACTACACCATGATGTGGAGATAGTAAATCGTACGTACGCACGTATGGTGACTTTGTCATTCATATGATCAATAGAATAATGAATATGGTTGTAACATTTTTATAATAACATCAATGTATATAGAAGATACTATATTTATTATTTTAGAATGGAAACAACAAATAAAGAGGAAGTGGAAGAAGGAAAGAACTTGAAAGAGGTGATGAAATATTTACCTATTCTTCAGGTTCTTCATTTTGATTTGATCGAAAGGGATCCTTCGGTTGGATTTATGACCAAATTAAATCATCTAGGATGAAGGGAGGAAAGTTGGGAGGATATTTGGGCAGGTTTTGTCCGAGAAAAATGGCTTTGGAGGTGTTAAATTAAGAGAATGGTAAGTACCCTTTTATAAGAGAGGTGAGGTTCACTTTATAAAAAGCTTAAAATATTATTTTATAATAAAATAATTTTCGGTTTCTAATTGATAAAAAATGATTTATTTAGAGGATAAGGTGGGTATGGGTCGAAAACCTTTCAAAAAATAGGTTTTATAAAGGTTTAGGTCACCATATTAACCTTATCTTTTAGATTTAACACTTAGTTAAATGGTTTGACATTTACCATGTCTCTTTGTATTTTTATATTATATGGTTAATAAACTTACTATAACAAGCCAAGAGAACACCAAGTGGTTCATTATTAATATATATAACCTTATCTAAGTCCTTTTTCCAAACCTTAGATTTTTATGAATATTATATAATTTAATAATATAATATTTTTTAAAAAACTCATTTATGTCAATTTTGACACTATTTAGTATTTGGTTTTTTTGAAAGTCATCACAACTTGATTAATTCGAAAAAAAAATACATTTAATAAACCCTAAAATGTAATATTCACCTATAAAATTCGTGTATTTCATAAAAACTTTGAAATAATATTTATTTTAATATTTATAATACCATTTATTTGATTCTTTCATTAATAAGGTAATTACTGCATCATCATTGTGTCATAAATAAATTTAGTTATTTAATGTCTAAAAATTATAAATAAAACAAAATTATGTAGGAAATATTTTTATATTTCTAATGAGTATTTATAGTCTAAAATATAACTTATATAACCTCATTTAAAAATTGTTTTACTAAAAGATATATGTTTATGTCATTTTTGTCTTTACTTTGAATTAATTAATATAAAGTGTTATTATCACTCTCAAGTAGCTCCATGGGGTCCCAAAATCTACCCAAGTATTCCAATGGTCAGATATGTATCCACCAATAGGAATAGGAAACATGTTAGGGTAATTTAATATTATTATAATATTATTTTTTACCCTTATTTACCGGATTTACCTTTTAACCATGGTAAAAAAAATATTTACCGAAGTAATTATTCATAATGTATAAAAATAAAAGTTACCTATTTACAAAATTTGAACCTCCTGATTCCAAATATGGAATCCATTTTTAAAAATTCAAAACATAGAAGTGTCCGAAATTAATTCAAAATTAATTCCCCTTGTCAAAACAAAAAACGTGTTTTTAAGAAATAACAACTATCAAATGACTCACACTTTTTTATGTCGAGTTTAAATGTGAAATTACATACAATGATCTAAATTGTATTAAATTATAAAAATATAATCTAATTATACTTATAAACCATTCAAATTCATAATTTATTACTATAAATTATTTTGATTAAAACAGTTGTTTTCAATTAAAATTTAGTATTTTTCAGTATTCATCAAAGTATGATAGATATCAAAAAAGTACCAAAAATTTATTTAAAATAAATTTTTCTGCCCTGATTCTAAATAATAATTTAATTTCATTAAATTGAATATATAAAAGTGTCAAATATTGGTTTTAAAAAAGGGTTTTCGATTAAAAGGTGGTAAAATTTTATTTTTTGAAAAATACTTCTTTTATATAAAAAAATGAATTTGTTCATATATTATGTCTAAGAAACACATAATATGGATTCTAAAATTATATGGAGTATATAAAATTAAAAATTAAGTTAATACTATACATAAATGCTTTTTGAACGGCTAGTTTGGTAAGTCTTGATGTGCTCGAACTCGGTGTTGAGTGTAGTGCAAGCTATTGAATTAATTTACAAAAATAACTTACTATGAAATCTTGGAGTGTTACATTATTCCCCCCACTTGGAAATTGTATCCTCGTAATTTTAAAATTTGTTTTAGGAACTTCATTGAAAATCCCACATCAGAAAAAGAGTCAATAAAACTATCACTTTAAAAGAAAGATATAAAAGTACAAAGGTCACCCGAGATAACTCATACTAGGATTCCATGTAGGAAAACATAGATATGGAAGATAAACTAAGTGTCAAGTTATGATGGAGAGTTATATAAAACATTATCAATAGAAAATTAACACCAATAAAACCACAAACTAGTGATGGGATAAACGTTCATTAGTTTCCCAGTAGGAAAAGTAATAGGACAACGTTTTTTGTTTTAAGTCCCTTTTCATAAAGTTGGGGAATTTATTTATGATATTGACTAAGAACATAAAGAGATATACTTACTTTTTAAGTTGAGTTTCATCCTTTAATAAATTTCTACCACTAAATCATCTTTTTTTTAAACGATGAGTATTCAAGATGACTTGATCACACCTGAAGCGCTAGAATCAACTTCTAGAGAATCCCATAATCCAAAAAGGATAAACTATATATTTACCTTGTCTTTAGAGATTAACCAAAACCAAAATGGTTAGTACAAGATTAGATGATCCCCAAAAAGGATAATCCTTTCGAGAAAGAAATACTAATATTAATTTCTAAAATTAAACCAACAATACCCAAAGTTCAATAAATACCATTCAATAAACGATTGTCCTTAAAATACTTCAATATAATATAAACTAATATTTAAACCCAAAACTTAGAAGAATTTGATTACGTAGTCTTCCACGTTAAATTTTATCTCCAAATAACATCGACTACTCTTAAAGTCACATACTTAAAAGTAATTGACCTAATCACATATTCTCTATGATAGGTTAATAATTTCCATAAATAACCCAAATCGCTATAAATCCACAATAAGAACATAGATAAAAATAAAACATTACTCCTCAAATGAAATCTCGTAGTATTCTATTTTCCTTAGGAATATAGTGTTCCCAACAGAGTGAACATCTTCCAAAATAACATTTATCACTTAATCACCAAATTATTTTCCTATACTAAGGATATCCATTTGATAAGACATAAGATACCAAATCAACTTATTATTGATCAATAAAATTATTTAACTAAAAATAATTAGTCACACTAACCAGGGACTTCACGTAGTCTAGTGGTAGGCGATAAATCACATTCGCACTCTGGTTGTGGGTTCAATTCCCGTAGCTTTGTCCGACGTGACGGGTTGTCACACGGTTTGAGTGTTGTCCTTTTTCAAAAACTATATTTTATAACATTCCCAAAATGAGAAAAATTCTTCAAAATGACCATAACATAATTTCACCACAAATGTTATCTCATACCTCGCATTTTAATCCCAAAATTTAATAACTTGTAATTGCCCCAAATTCAAGGATCATATAAACCCAAATGGTTATCTATAACTATATCAATAATATAAAAGATAATTCTTCCTAAAATAGCATTTTCACATAAAAAACTGCAGGGTTACACATACAATAGAAAAGTATTCCAAAGTAACCACATCAACAAAGAGCACTAATACTTTTAAACATTTCTCCATCCATTTATTTCCACATAGGTTCTTCCTTGACCAAGAGGTTATCCTAAAGAATAGTGCATTCACTCGGGTAATGATTAGGTCCTCTACATTTACGGTAAATGACTGTAAATGGATTCTTGGGAACATTTTTATTTTCTTATATAGTACTCTTAATTTTTCCTCAGAAATTCTTTACTTTATGTCCTTATTTCTAACACATAAAGCATTTCTTTGTTCCATTAAGACACTTTCCTAGGTGTCTCCTTCCACATTTCCTGAATGATGTAAATTGAACTTTCTTTTTTCCATGGTATGCACTGCTAGAGATATTATCATTCACCGCCTTTCTCTTCTTTGTTGAGTCCAGGAGTTGGTTAATATATATGTTGTTGATCATATTTTTGGAAAACTGATTTGGCATGAACACAATATCTTTTACACCTATCAACATTACATTTCGTTTCTCATTCCCACCAATGTTCCCACCATGTACATCATTTTCAATGTTACTATGACTTCCTTGGAATCCATCCATTGACAAACACAAGAAAGCATAGTGTGGGTCATAAAATCATTTAGAGAATATCATAACACCTTATTTTCAATATAAAACACTTTCAGATTAACCAAGGTTATTATTATCATCTTATATTAAAATCCTTCAAATCCGTTTGTAAAGAAAATGTGAATTATCCTAATCATATCCCCCAGGAGTTTCGTAACCAAGAGTGCAGCAAGGCACGTTGTCGTGTACCAGGATACCCTGGGTAAATCCCTAAAATCCTTGTTAGAGTTTTCACTCCTATGTACATCTGTGTCAGAGCCTCCTTTACCTGCTCGTATCCATACAGGGATGTATTTCTTGGAAAAACCACATAAGATTTACATTACCAAAATTTTTGGATGTTCTTATATACTAATCCTCAATGTCTATCTTAGGGTAGTGTTTCCTAATCAAATTTTTTTTCTAAATCTAACTTCCAAGGTTTGTAATAAACTTCCTCTGATACCAACTGTAATGCCCTGACCCCAGTTACCCAGAATCGGTGCATTATTACATAACATTGGCATGATACAAGGAATAATTTCCTGAAAGACTGACCAGTTTAGTAGGATTGGAATTTCTAGATACATACATAAGTTTTATATTCCATCATTAAATAAAAAACAACACCGTGTCCCCTTTTAAAACTCTTATATAGCTTAGAATATTCCTATAGGTTAATCATAATATAATTATTTGCATCCTGGGAAAAACAAAATATAAAAAAACGGGTGAGCTCAGATGCTCAGTAAGGATAAAAATATAGTATAAACTATCATAAATAAGAGTAAACATTTAAGGCAATGTATAAGACTAGAGCACAAGAATTTTAAACTTAAACTTCATCATAATATGGAAAATATAAATCAAATAATTCCATTTAATTATTCACATGGATATTCTAATAGTCAAATAATCACATATAATATCAATAGTCAATTTCATAATGATGAAATGCAAAATTCCAGACTTCATAACCACATATTCAAGGCCTTGTACCATGACTACAAAAAAGATTTTGTCAAGGCCTTGTGCCAAGACACTAGTTTGTCTCATGAGACCTACCGATGCATTGCGGAGCTATAGCGGGCTCCACCCGTCACTTACTAAGTCCAATTCATTCCTCATATGAAAAGGTTTAAACATAACATAAACATTCGTATTAAAACTAGTATACAAAATGTCAATACTTTATCTATAAACCATGAATGGTATAAAAATAACACATCTTCAGTCAAACATATCACAAAACCATAAATACAGTATAAAATATTTGTATCATAATAAATAAACCTCAATAAAGAATAATATCTGGTAAAGGATGTTGATGTAGTTTAAAATGATTAGTAAAAATATTGGAGAGAAATATCCCTTTTTCATGAAAACATTTAAAAGTCTCACTATTTATCAAGAAGCTGTTTAAAATATATTTTCGAACCAAATTTCCCCATACCACTTTGAAAACTTTTAAAAGTAATTTCAATTTTATAACATTTATGTCCATGTAAATAAAACCTTAAAACCATTTTTAAAACATGGACATTAATGAGAAATATTTAGAAGAATAAATTTTTAAAACATTTAAAACGATATTTTAGTTAGAGTTCTTAACCAAATGAGAGACACTTGAATAAAAATAATTGAGGTAATAAAAACTTTAAAATATTATGAGAATACATGGATTCATGATATACTATGTCAAAGTACATTATATACACCAAATAAAAGTGAATTGGCGCATAACAACAAAGAAGTCTCAATGGAATGTAAGTTGAGATAATTTCTTTATAAAGACTATATCCTTAGGTTAAGGATAAATCATTGAAATAATTATGTGTGAAAAATATAAATACACTCAATATTATTGGATATTAAGTGTAAATCAATCAGAGGAAATTCACACATATTCTTGTAAAAACAACACCAATGACTTGGATGTTTAACTCAATGAATAGAAATTGAGTTAAAATTACTCTTATCAAGTTTATATCGATGAATTGAGAATTTATAAATGGAGTGATTATGTGTATCAAAATTATATCCACACAAAGGTGAGTGTAAATCACTATATAAGTAAATAAATAGTTATTTCACACATAATCTGGGAGTAAAGTAATCAATGAAGTATGCGTAAAGCCCAATGAGTGGAAATTGAAATTTGAAATTCCCTTACTGATTTGGTAACATATGAAACATATACCCCATGAAAGAATTATTATAAAATGAATATTTAAATACCCATAAATTAAAGTATATTAAAAAAATACAATCATGGGAAGTATATACACCACATAAAAGGAAATAGTGGAAATATAGCATGAATCTCACGGGAATAAGAAGTGAGATGAAAACCCCTTACCAGGTTGTAATCAATCGAGTTGTATGAAAAAAAGTTAATAACCACCAAATTAATCATATAATACCATTAATATAAAGAGAATCATGATAGTATATATATATAAAATGGCAGTACACAATACACCACATGCAATAAATAAGTGGCGAACAGTGGAAATCTCATGGGGATAAAAGTGAGATAAGAAACCCCTTACCTTGTAATTTTCCATAGTCGAGGTTAATTTAACCTCCTTTATAATAGTTAAATAATTGTTATTAAATTATAAAATAACTATATACATAAATATTATATCATATATAATCCTATAATATTACTTTGTTAATAATATTTTACTAGTATCATCATTTCAGGTGTTAACTGATCTGTTTTCCTTTATATGCTCGATTACGTAAGCCATGTTTTTTATGGATAGGATATATTTTATTCATATACAGAATGATATTAAGTTCTTAATCATTATTTTTAATCATAAAATGAAAATTATTCTTGAATTATTACGATGGGGAATGAATCTCATCGCGTTTGTGGAGACAGTAATCCGTACGTACGCACGCGTGAAAATATCATTATATTGATGGTGAAATAATATGTAATTGGATGGTATATCATATATAAATAATCATTAAAATTTTTATATTTATTATTTAAATTATTTATACTCATTACTATACTCATCCAAATAATGAAGTGTTTGAATAACAAACTACACCACGACGTGGAGACGGTAAGCCGTACGTACGCACGTATGGTGACTTTTTCATTCATATGATGGATAGAATAATGATTATGGTTGTACCATTTTTATATTATATTCATAGTATATATAATATACTGGATTTATTATTTTATAATGGAGACAACAAAGAAATAGGAAGTGGAAGATGGAAAGAACTTGAAAGAGGTGATGAAATATTTACCTCTTCTTCGGGTTCTTCCTATTGGTTTGATAAAAATGGATCCTTAGTTTGTCTTTATGACCAAATTAAGGCCTTTATGATGAAGGGAGGAAAGTTTTTAGGATATTTGGTCTGGTTTGGGACAATAAAAATGTCTTTGGAGGTGTGAAATTAAGAGGAGGGTAAGTACCCTTTTATAAGAAATTTGAGGGTCACTTTAGGAAAAGCTTGAAATATTATTTTATAATAAAATCATTTTTGGATTATAATGGATCCAAAATGATTTATTTAGATTATAAGGTGTGGATGGGTTGAAAACCTCTCAACCAATAGGTTTTATAAAGGTTTAGTTCACCATATTAACTTTATCTTTTTTATTTAACTCTTAGTTAAATAGTTTGACATTTACCATGTCTCTTTGTATTTTTATATTATATGGTTAATAAAATTACTATAACAAGCCAAGATAACCCCAAGTGGTTCATTATTAATACATATAACCTTATCTAAGTCCTTTGTCCAAACCTTAGATTTTTATAAATATTATATAATTTAATAATATAATATTTTTAAAAAAAACTCATTTATGTCAATTTTGACACTATTTAGTATTTGGTTTTTGTGAAAGTCATCACAACTTGATAACTTCAAAACAAATACATTGAATAAACCCTAACATGTCATATTCACCTATAAAATTCGTAGATTTCATAAAAACTTTGAAATTATATTTATTTTAATATTTCTAATAACATTTATTTGATTCTTTCATTAATAAGGTAATTACTGCATCATCATTGTGTCAAAATTAAATTAAATTATTTAATTTATAAAAATTATAAATAAAATAAAATTATGTAGGAAATATTTTTATCTTTATAATTAGTTTTTATAGTTGAAAATAAAACTTATATAACCCCATTTAAAATTTGTTTTACTAAAAGATATATGTTTATGTCATTTTTGTCTTTACTTTAAATTAATTAATATAAAGTGTCATTATCACTCTCAAGTGGCTCCATGGGGTCCCAAAATCGACCCAAGTATTCCCATGGTTAGACATGTGTCCAAAAATAGGAATAGTACACATTTTAGGGTAATTTAATATTATTATAATATTATTTTTTACCCTTATTTACTGGATTTACCTTTTAACTGTGGTAAATAAAATATTTACCGGAGTAATTATTCATAATGTCTAAAAATAAAATTTACCTATTTACACAATTTGGACCTCCTGATTCCAAATATTCAATCCATTTTTCCAAATTAAAAACATATAAGTGGTAGAAATTAATTTAAAATTAATTCTCGTTGTCAAAACAAAAAGCGTGTTTTTAAGAAATAATAACTATCAAAAGATTAACACCTGTTTATGTTCAGTTTAAATGTGAAATTACATGAAATGACCTAAATTTTAATAAATTATAAAAATATAATCTAATTATACTTACAAACCATTAAAATACATAATTTAACACAATAAATTATTTCAATTAAAAAATTTGTTTTCAATTAAAATTTAGTATTTTTCAGTATTCATCAAAATATGATAGTTATCAGAAAAGTACCAAAAAAATTTCAAAATAAATTTTTATGTCCTGATTCTAAATAAAAATTTAATTTCATTAAATTTAATATATAAAAGTTTCAAATATTGGTTTTAAAAAAGGTTTTTCCATTAAAAGGTGGTAAAATTGCATTTTTTGAAAAATACTTCTTTTATCTGGAAAAATGAATTTGTTCTTATATTATGTCTAAGAAAAACATAATATGGATTATAAAATTATATAGAGTATATAAAATTCAAAATTTAGTTAATATTATTCATAACCACTTTTTGAACGGCTAGTTTGGTAAGTCGTGGTGCGCTCAAACCCGGTGTTGTGTGTAGCGCAAGCTATTGAATTACTTTAAAGAAAATAACTTACTATGAAATCTTGGGGTGTTACAACATATGTTGCAAAAAGTAAATAGTATATGATTATAATACATGTTGGGTATATTCGTATAGGTATTCACCGTGTTTTATCCAAGGTACATTTATGTACACAATTAGTTTTAAATAAATTTATTTAATTTTTTTAAAATTATTATGGATAAGAATCTCAAGGAAATTCAGACGAGAATTAAGATAGAAGAATTGATTAATTAAAGGAGATAATTAATTGATTTGATCATGATTTATCTTTAATAAGAATGATTATAATATAATGATAATTTTATTAAATATTTAATTTTTTTCATGCTAATGGATGATCATGTGCTTAGGCCAAGACCTTTTTATGTGAGTGGTTTTATTTAATTTATTATTAAATTAAATTATTGGTCTGCATGTTATCTCTCATCTCATTATGTGAGGGACTGCATTCCCATGGTTTCTTTTATGTAAACTCATTCACCTCACCTATGTGTGAGTAAAAGCATATGTAATGGATGGAGATCCTAATATAGTGGAGGTGGTTAATGTTTGGAGCTGAGGAAGAACCAATCCAAGAGAGATACATAGGTGGATATGTGGAAAGATGTAATGTGAACCTTAATTGGTTCAAGGTGTTTTTCTCTTAGGTCTATGGTTAGTTTATCATCCAATCGATAAACTAACCATTAGTGAATTCTCATGATCATACCACTATATTATTTTATTTATGTCAAGTTTCATAGTTATTTAATTATGGATATTTTTTCACGATCACATGAATTAACAATCATGTAAGATAGAACTAAAATAAATTGGCTTATGCATGAATATTATCTAAGTCATGGTTAATCAATTAAGTAAATATAATAAATATTAATAAGAATTTAATAAATATAGAATTGTGATATTTACACATAAAAGGATAAAATCACTTAATAAAATATATTAAGTCAGTATAGCCTTCCACTACTTCAGTTAAAATTGAACCATGGTTCAAAGCGCTTGACCAACCAAAGTTGGGGTGCTTTCAATTATCAGGGAATTATAACATGAAGTTTTGGGTTGACATAAATTAGTTCACATCAAGGGTTTATTTCCAAATAAGGACTTAGTGTAACTAAGAGGTAAGGGATGAGGAAATACAATTTAAGGATTTCAGGATTGGGGAGTCCAATCAACAGATCAAGGAACTATGAGTTGATGCAGTTAGAATTTTTAATGCCAACCTAAAACCATTCAAGTTTCTTGAGCAACCAAAGTTGGGGTAATTATAAGAGGAATGTGGATCCTTTCCACTATAATGTTCAATAAATAGGATATTTTTAAGCCAATTGTGAGCTATATTGGGTTTCAATAAAATAGTGGGAGATTAACAAATATAATATTTTTTTTATTTGTCTAAATTTTATCAGATAAAGTAATAAAATTATGATCATATTATTTTTAGAGATAAAAATTCAATGAATTCAAACATATCACTATGATCCATACTTGAGAAGTATGACCTTCTCACCGGCACAAATTTCCAAGAGTAGTAAAGGTTCTTATGCGTTATCCTTATCCATGAAAGGAAAGTGTATGTTAGGGAAGAACATATTCCTAATGCACCTAGTAATGAGGCTAGTGATGAAAAGTTAACTCTCTATGGGTAACATTTAAAATATTACAGATATGTTTAGTGTTTCATACTATCATCCATGACCAATGAGATTTTGAAGTAACATGTGGGAATGGATGTGTATATCATATTGTCTCATGTTCAGGATATCTATTAAGATAAGGAGAGATATAAGAGATATGAGATCTCCAATACTCTCTTTACAAATAATATTAGAGATATATCACCAACTGGGACTTATTTATTCAATCTTATTAGCTATATTAATTGCTTAAAAATCTTAGGGATTAAATTCATGGACTCTCATCACTACCCAAGACCTTATCTGATTTTATTGTTAATTATAATATGAGATATAATGAGAAGAGTCTTTCAGAACTTCTTAATTAGATTCACCAATTATATAAGGAAATGGGGTGTGAAAAACTCATGGTCCTTATAGTGAATAAGAAAAGGTAGAACAAGGTGAAGGGTCCCTAGACTCATAAAAAGTATAAAGATCTCGATCACCATCCTTCCAAGAAGTGGAAGATTCAGAGTAAGGGTAAGGAAAAGGAGGAAGTATATTTTTCATGTGGAAACAAAGGCCACTAGAAGAGGAACTGTACCTAGAATAAAGGGGAAACTAAAGGTGTATTCGTTATCGATTGTAATCTTTCAACATCTAAAAATTGGGTACTAGATATAGCTTTTAGTGTTCACGTCTATATCCAAATTCAGGAACCAAGTATATTTAAAAATATTTCTAGAGGATAGTTGGATATATGAGCTACCAATGGAGTGAGGTTGGCTTCTCTAGACATTGGTGACTACCACCTTTCATTTCTAATAGGAATGATATTGGTTTTAAGGGATTGTTATTATGTACCTACTATTACCAAGAACATTATTTACGTATCATTTCTAGATGCGTATGGTTTTATTTTTAATTTTGGAAATAAACATTTTTTCTTTTATAAATACAACATGTTTTATGGTATGGAGAATTTAAATAATGGTATTTATGTATTAAATTACCAAAAAAAGTATTGGAAATAGATAACGAATCATATTCACATGACTCATATAACACCCAACTATGGCATCACCATCTTGGTCATGTAAATGAGAATAATTTGAAAAGGTTCTGAAAAGATGGTTATTTAGAATCTTCTAAGACAAAACCACTTGAAATATATCATGCTTGTTTATAAGGAAAATGACCAAACCATCATTCGGTGTACAGGGTGAAATAGAAACAGAGCTTCTAGGATTGGTACACACTGATGTATGTAGAACATTTCCAATAGAAGTTAGAGGTGGGTATTCTTACTTCATAACTTTTATTGATGAATTGAGTAGATATGGTTATGTCTACTTGAGGAGGTATAATTTTGAGTCCTTTGAGAAATTCAAATAATTAAAGAATGAATTATATAATCAACTTGGAAATAAGACAAAGAATCTTCGATCGGATCGAGGTGGAAAATATCTAAACCAAGAGTTTATCAACTTTGTATGGGATTTTTGGATTATATCTCAATGCACTTCACTTTACACACCACGGTGGAATGGTGTTAGTTAAAGGAGTAATTTTACCTTGTTATACATGGTAAGGTTGATGATGAGTCATGAAGATATTTCATTATCCTTTTGGGGATATTAATTACAAATTGTGACATATACATTAAACTGAGTACCAACTAAAGTAGTAAACAGAATTCCCATCGAGTTATGGAGTGAAAAAAAACATGTTTTTTCACATACACATGTATAGGGTTGAGAGGAGTTTGTTAAAGCATTTTTTGGAAACAAGATAAAACCATGGGGTAAAAAGTGTATCTTTGTTGGGTATCCCTAAGATCCAAATGGATACTAGCTATAAAACCCCTCAGATAATAAAGTGACTATCTCTAGACAAGCTGTCTTTCTTAAGAGGGATAACATTCTAAAAAGGATAGTGGTAGTAATATTGAATTCTATGAAGTTTATTCTCAAGATACACAAGTGTTGGTAGAGGAATAGATTCCAAAAGTGCCTATGGAAGAAGTAGTTCTTGAAACACAAGTATTGTGTATGACCATAAGAGAGGTAAGGGAACCAGAGAGATATAGTTTTCTAGTCACTGAAGATGGTGAATCATTATTGGTTGACAATGATGAACCTCTATCCTTAAAATAGGTAGTAGAGATCTCAAAAGATGCAATATGGAAAGAAGTCTTGAATTCTGAAATGGATTCCATGTATTAGAACCAAGTTTGGGTTTTGGTTGATGCACCAGTTGATGTAAAGCTCATAGGGTGAAAATGGGTATTTAGGAGAAAAATAGACATGGTAGGTTAAGTAAATACCTATAAATCAAGGATAATGGATAGAGGGTCTAAATATAATTAATGAATTGATTAGGATGAAACTTTTTCACTAGTTTCCATGTTTAAATCCATTATAATTCTACTTGTTATATCAGTTTACCATGACTATGAAATTTGTCAAATGGATGTCAAAACTACTTTACTTAATGGTAACCTTAAAGAATATGTCTATATAACACAACCACAAGTTTTTGTGACTCATGGCGATGTGAAAAATATTTTAAAATTATATAGATCTATTTATGGGTTAAAGAAGGAATTCGGGACATAGAACATTTGTTTCAATGAAACAATAAAAGAATTTGGTTTCATTAAGAATGAATGTAAGTCATGTGTTTATAATAGGTTTAGTGGGAATGAAATCATTATCCTAGTAGTATATGTTGATGACATATTACTTATTGGAAATGACATATCAGTCTTACATCCTATTAAGGAATGGGTAATCAAGTGTTTCTCCATGAAGGACTTAGGTGAAGCAGCCTATATTCTAGGGATCAAGATCATATGTGATATATCCAGGATGCTTATTGGACTAAGTAAGAGTAAATACATTCACCAAATACTAAAGAGATTTATTATGGAACAATCCAAGAGTGGATTGGTTACAGCGTCACATGGTATGTATCTTTCTAATAAAATGTGTCCTTATACACAATAAGATAAAGAGAGAATGAGTAAAATCCCATACGCTTCAAAATAGTATCAATCATGTATGTCATGTAATGTACTAAACTTGATATTGTCTATGCATTGAGCATGGTAGGAATATATCAAGCTGATCCAGGATAATAGAATTGTTCTAATGTTAAGGTTATCCTTAAGTATCTGAGAATAACTAAGGATATGTTCCTAGTGTATGGAGGAGATGAGGAGATATTCATTAGGGGTTATATTGATCCTAGTTTTCAGATAGATCAGAATGATCTAAACTCAAGGTCAGGATATGTTTTTTGTCTCAATAGAGGAGGTGTGAGCTGGAAGAGTTCAAAGAATCCATTTGTCGCTAATTTTATAGAGAAGTCTGAGTATATAGTGTATTCTAATACAACCAATGAATTCGTTTGGATATAGAAATTTTTATAGGATATTGATGTGGTACCTAGTAATAAATAACCTATCACATTGTATTGTGATAATACTGTAGCAGTGGCTCTTATAAAAGAGATAAGGTCACACCAACGGACAAAGCACATACTCTGAAAGTATCACCTCTCGATGAATTTTTATCAGAGGGCTGAATTTGCAGTAATAAGAGTTACCATATAATAAAATGTGGTGGATCCCTTAGCTAAAGGTCTATCTTATAAGAATCATGAGTATTATTTGAATGCTAGAGGACTGAAGGTTGTTAGTAGTTTGCTCTATTGTAAGTGGGAGTTTGTTGGAGTTGGGTCCCTAAAACCAACTTATGTGTACTTTATGATTACCTTTATTCATAGTTTTGAATATTAATAAACATATTATCACATCATGATTGTTGTTATGTGTAACATAGTTTGTGATAATGTCCTAAGAATATTTGTCGCACTAAAAGGTTATGGTAGTTTCCTGCAATCATAAGAACCCAAAAGTGCCATAGAATTATTCTTAAATATGTGTTCTATATCTGTATAGTATCATTTTAGGGACACAAATAATATAGGATATTGGGGGTGGAGACTCATAGGACTTTGAGGAACCTTCTCATGGTGTATGCCCTTGGTAATATCCAGTGTTGGACATTATGAGAACGAGACTCACCAGTAGAAAATCCATATTTAAATATGTCATTGGTTGTTCCTATATGAAGATTTTTGTATTAATCCTTAGTCTTTAATATTATTATTAATTATTATTATAATTCATGTACTTTGATGTATTGATGAAAACTGTGAAGACATATATTCACGGCGAGGTAGGATATGTTGGGTGCATCATTAGTAATATTGCATTAATGAATAATGAAAGAAATGATTTGTCCCTTGTGTTCTTTAACGGAAGTTGATATCTCAGACTCTTTTATGGAAATGATATAGCCGAAATAAATTCATAGCCATGGTCTTATATAGGAAAGTTCAATTTCAAAAAAATCAAAGAAAGAGACATCGAGCACATAAGTAGATAGCACCAGTGTGCAACCTCCTTGACTAGAGATATTGTGATAAAGGGATTATATTATGCACTAAGTGTCCGTATGAGGTATTATTTCATTTCGGAATTAAATTCTTTCTTTATGGGTTCCTTGGTGTGTTTCTATACGCTAACCTTAGACTTTAGGTTGTTTTGCCTAATGCCATGGAGAAAGAGGCCTAGAGGGTCACACAATAAGTGTATCCAAAATCTCAGTTAAAGAATCTATTATTATTTATTATTTAAAAAGTTGAATAAATATTATTATTACATGTGATTGAATAACTATTCATGTTTATTTGATCAAATATTTAATAAATATTTATTTTCTATTTACTGAATATAATATTTATTTATTTATTAGTGAATAATGTTGTGGTATTTATTTATTAAATAAATATTCATTATTCAAGGTTGGATAAATATTGTGGAGGAATGAGAGACCAAGTTTATAGGTCTGGTGAGAAATAATATATATTGAATATTATTTTAATAAATAATATTTAATTTTAATTTGTGATTTTAGAGCATGACAAGAAATAATATTATTATTATTATAGATATGGGGTTTTGTAGGGATTAAATAAATATTTAAGGGAACTTGTGTAATTATTTATTTCTAACTTTAGTTATATATACGGATAATTATATTATTTTTTAAAAGATCCACTACATTTTTTTTTGTGCACAGTGAATCTGGAGAATCCTCTTGAAGCCCTAGAGATCTCTCTTCTCCAAAATGCTCCCAAGAATAGAGAGCGATCTTCCTCTACCCTCCATTCTCAAGTATAGAGAGATTAAGGAGAATAATTTGGAATAAATTCTCATGGTGATCAAAGGTGAATGACACAAGTGATAGGATCTGTCGTGTTAGCGCCCATAGATTCCTATGGTGATGTTTAGAGATTTTTGGAACACATGTGGATCACCACTAGAGGGAATCTTCTCTTGATTCCTAAAATGCAAAAATGATACAAATATAGATCTATTTTTAGATCCATAAATGAAGAAATAATTCTCAAAATGTAATTCTATAATTGATTATATTAATTATAAATAATATGTGATGATCTTTCACTCTAGTTCTAGTGTTTTATCCATTTTCTCTTTTCTTTAATTCAATTTTTTTTATCACATTGTTTATCATCATGTAAATCTCGGATTGATCATTGATAATGAAAAAAAAAAGTTGGGTCCAACCCATTGCATTCTTTTGTTGTTCCTAGAACCTACTAATATCTCATCTAATTCTACAAAATCTGATAATTACAAATATCAAACAAAATCCTTTTTCATTGACCATATTCTCCATAGAAATGGTCCTCTAATGATAGATTCATCACACAATAATTTTGTGGATATGATACCACTTATTAAAACCACATACCAATACATCCTAATAGGGGATGAATTAGGATATACAATTATTATTATCTTCTATTGGATCCTATTCTTGTTTTAGTAAGAACTCTTCGAGCCTTCCAATCTTCAAGTGCACACAATATCCAAATGATAAAAATAAATAAAGTAAGATAAAAATTTTTCTTGGTTCACCACAAAGGAATAATCTAATGAGCATACACCAATGGCATGTCAATGTAACAAGGGATAAAAATACCTTCTATGAGTATTAAAAAGTTTCAAGAAAATGAATTTTTTTATCTTAGGTCCACTCCCTCATCTTATCTCTCTGTGCACGGCTTTTAGATAATGAATACATGAATATGGGACATAAATATCACTTAGAATGATTATTCAAAAAAACATAAACACTGGATGAATAAGGGTATTGTTGTTTCACTTACATGTATTCTTTAAATCTTGATTTTCAAGGGTATTCATTAAAATAACCTCACTTTACTCTAGTTTCCAAATCCACCAAATTTTTTCCTCACCTCAATACTTCTCTAAATCAAAGATTCATTTCTCCAAATTGTTCCACACAAATTTTCCATATTTCATCCACTGATGGGGTATTCAAAACATCCCATTAACCATCAATTAATTCAACCAAGTCAATAATAATCCCACGAAATATGATATGCATTCTAAATTCTAGAATTTTATGGATTTATCTTCTTTTCTATGTGGATACCTTCATTGCATGATGATTAAAAACTCCCATATTGTGGTGTGATGTATTTCACTACAATTTGGACCCAATAAACAATTAGATCCATGAAATATATATAAATCTCATATTTAAATTTCTAAAATCTCTATTGTGGCCTCCTCATACCTTTTCAAGATCTAAACTAGTAATGGTGTAGTCCTTCTGATTGTGATGTGAGATCTTTCTTCCCTAAAAAACAAACATTTTAGTATTTTCCTCAGAATGCACCTTTCATGGAATGATGAGGTAGATCGTGGCATGGGAACCCTATTTTCAGTACCACTACTGTGATAGCCCAAATTCACACTTACAAATTCAGTACTGAAAACATGTTTTGTATTTTTTTTATTTAAAAAAGTAATTAAAAAATACACACTACATTATACAAGTGAGGATCTTTTTCGATCTAGGTTTTTGAGAATTGGGAGAATGAATTACATAATATTAGAGTTTAAAAAATTAAAATAACTAATTGGATTATCTTTCAATAGCTCCTTAAATGAATCCATTCATATTAGAACTTCTAAAATTCTTATGAAAAGTATTTTAAAACCTGGGGTGATCAAAAAAATTCCCAATAAGGGGTTTTAAAACCATTGAAAAATAATTTGAAATTCCTTTGAAAAAACTTTATATCAAATAAAAAATATTTTATATTGGATATAACTTTAAAAAATAATAATCTAGGCTTTTTATGAAAAATCCATAAAAATACTTTTCAAAACGTTTTAAAAATACTTATCATTTTGAAATCCATTCAAAAATAACCTTTTAAAAACACTTAGATTTCTCCTTAAAAATAATTTGAAAATAATAATTCTTTTATGGATTAAAATTATAATTGGAAAATATTAAGAATTCTATGCGGCCACTAGCAGTATAACTTGTAGGAAAACATCTCATTGAGGTTGTGGGTTCCCTCCTTATTCCCCATCATCTTTTTTGATATCCAAGTGTTAACCCATTGAAAATATTTTAAAATATACTTGAATTATTTTCAAAGAAGAAAATAATTTTATAACTTATAAGAATTGATAAATAGTTTTTTAGAAAATCTATTGGAGAAATCCATCTTTCAAAAATAATTACTTACATTTAAAATTCATAATCCTAAAATCTTTGAAATTAAAACAAAATATTATATTAAAATGCATGAAATGTTAATAAAATTTATATATGATGGTCATATCTACTATTATGAATGAAATTTATATAAATTAAAGAACATGTTACACATATAATGATAGATTTTATCAATTTAAATTATATAGATATTTTAATAAAATAAAATTCCCTTTAAAACAAGGGTTTTAAAATTAAAAAACAAAAAAGGGTTTTTTTATTGTATAAATTTTGTAATTTTTAAAAAAAATAAAAGAATTATTTTAAGATAGAATTTTAAAACATAAAATTATATATGTTCTTGAAAAATAGACACATAAAATAGTTCTAAAAAATAGGGGATTTATAAAACACTACATTTTTTCCTTTCAATAATAGAACTTTAAAAATATAAGAGATTAAAAATAAAAACTCCCTTTTCAAAAAATATAATTCATATATAACCTATAAATTAGGGGTTTTAAAAATAAATAAAAAATAAAAATCCCTTACTATATTATAATTTTAAATAAATAAATATTTGAAAAATAAATAAATACTTCCATTACCGATTTGAAAATAAATATTTTTTTAAATAAATAGTACATGTATATAAAAAGAACATAATTTTAAATAATGGATTTTTAAAAAAACAATAAGTCTTTCTTTACCTTGATTTGTATAAGAAAACTAGTTTCATTCTTCTTTCATTCTCCTCTCTTTGGATTCACTCTCTCTCTCTCATTCTCCCTCACTCTACATTTTCTAAATGGTTTTCACCTCTAAAATCTGAAAGAAGACTCCTTATTTATAGCCATGACTCTACTATTATATAAATATATATATAATCATATGCAGTTGAGGGAAGAATATAGAGTAATATCTATTTCTCAAAACATGTGGTTTGGTTATAAAGCTTATTGAACAAGGTGATATATATATATATATATATATATATATATTTTCAATGTTTACAAGTTTCATTCAAGGACTAAAATGTTGAAGGGGAAATTAAAATTTGATGTAAAATATCTGACTAATATAGTAATACATTTAAATCAGTTGAAAACATATGTGTATATATATATATTATAACTTGTTTAGATCAGTTGTGTGGAGGCTTCTTCAAGAACTTTTGGACTTTATATTAATTTAAACTTGTTTTAAAGATCACAACGATTTTCATTTGTTAGAATTAAACATTGGGCTGGGCCATAACTCACTGAGGATGGAGACATTAGTGGAAGATAAGGATAATTAATAGTGTCGAGGGTTTGGCTGGATCAAAATGGGGAAGAAGATGAAGTGGGAGTTGAATCGAACAACTTGGATTTGATTAAACGGATGACTATGATTATAACCATCATTTTGAAGGGACATATGAATAGTAAATATACCCATGCACCACATCGATCCTTTGATCGTTTGGTGAGTGGTTAATAAAAAAACTCATGGCAGAAATTCGTCGAGTTGGCAGTGGGGTCGACACCCGCAACACTGCACACACCACTCACACGGGCTTCGGCCTAATAGGCCTCGATCCCAACCTATGCATGATATCGGTGGACCTTATAGACATGCCCTCTTGTACATTGTGGCTGTTTTTCTCAACCATTACTTGGGGCTTACACATGGACCTCGGGCTCATGCAGGTGCCTCAGTCCCCCATGTTACCTTAGCTTGGCTAGTTGACTTGCTTCCCACCTCAGTAGTGGTGCATGGGTCCTAGCTATCCAATAGTTAGCTAATTTTTTAAATTCCAAATATATATATATATATAACTATACTTTAATTACTTAGACTTAAAATACAATCCATCCTCTTAAGGATTTTATTTTACTTATACATTGACTATTAAATCTTTAAGATTTTAATATTAAATACATGTCATGTTTACCACAATTTTAAATTCAATCCAATATATTACTATTTAACTAAGTCTTATAGTACATTAAATTTTAAAACTAGAAAATTATTCAAAAACATAATGTTTTAATATTAATTACTTTTATTAAATATTATTAGAGTAATAATAGTACGACTAATCAAATCTAATAAATATTTTAAATTGAAAATAATAAGTAATTCAAAAGTAATGATATACTAATATTTTGAAAATTATAAATTTTAAATATCAAAAAAAAGTGCCTTTAAAATAACCATTATGACTTATAAATTATAAATAAAGTTCAAAAAATGATTTTATAAAAATTTAAAAAAATTACATAGAATTTATATAAAAATAGTTCTTAAAAAATAATAACATATTCAAAAATTTCAATATTAAAACATGAGGTTTTGAAGAAAAAAATACCTTTAAATAAATAATCATATATTTTAGGTTTTTTTAATAAAAATACATAGAAATAAATATATTAACTATTATAATATTCTTAATAAAAATTCTATTTCTTTAAAACAAAATTTTTTATGATTTGAGTATATCATGATCAAAAATTATTTTGATTATAGAAAATAACTTTATAAATTATCTTAATTTCATAAAATGTTATATGAAAACATTTATTTGTTTTTTTAAATTATAAAACAATATATTTATTAAGTTTTAATTTAAAAGAAGACTATGCTTAAATTCTTGGGATGTTACAACTACATCATGTTCAATATGGTCATAGTGTGATCTCTTCATTTTTTTTCACAAAACAGCATTGCACCTTCTTCTCATGGCTAGACATCGCGACGTGGCTCTGTCCTCACACACCACAATTCTCTATTGTTTTATTATTACATAGTTATGATTCTAACATGGTTATCTCCCCCAAAACACAATACTCTTTTAGGTCTAAATTCATTTAATAATCCTCAATTTTCCTTCATGTCATGGTGTATATTACCACAACCCGACCTAGCGGTGCTTGAGCCACAACTACCCAAGCTCGTCTCCAATAGGCTAGAGCCTAGTGACTAGTGCCAAGTAGGCATATCATACAAATGGAAGGCCTTTACCAAAGGTACCTATACACATGCACCCACAAACGCCTCGATGAAACAGTGCAGATATATAAAAAATATGTAAACTAAAATACATACATACATCTATCCCAAACCAGAGAACAAAAAAAGTACGGAAATTATTAAAGGGAAAAACACACACCCACCAAAAACTGTAAAATCTTCCAACCTTCTCGGAAGGAGGGGATCGCTGTCAAATAAAACTTCTAGAAATCTCCTCGACTCAGCTTTAGTAAACACCTTGATTGGTCTAGATCACTAAGATCCAACTATTTCGGGTCCTCTGGGGACTTTGTCGAAAGGCCTATGGTCTGCACAAGGAACAAAACTTGCAGGAAAAGCCCATGCAAGGGTGAGTATAATAATACTCTATAGGATCTCTAAAGACCCAAATGAAAATAGAACAACTGAAAGGCATCAGTCTGCTAGACCTAGGAAGAGGTAATCCTAATGAGAGAGAAACTTCATCTCAAACCATCCTCATTTATACATGGCTAGTCAGTTCAGTCCACAAGGGGTTTCATCTCAAACATGTGACAACACTCTAAGGACTCTTAGAAACACCCAAATATACACATCTCAGACCCCAAGTATCATGATTTTCTGACCTCAAATCCAGCTACTAAATTATACATGAGGCTCTAAAGGTAACACACCACCAGGAGAACACACTCCATGAGCTTAGTTATCCCATATGTCACCCTTATAATAGATACACTCCATTGGGAACATATCTACCATCCCTGATGGTACATTCGAGAGAAAATTATTCCTTGGGAACAACTCATTAGGTCCAACTCTAGTGCTCCACACTAGAGGTCCTACTATCCCTACCTTGTGCCCAATACAAGCTAAAAGAAACCCAAGTGGAGATGCCCGCCCATCAACACTACACACTGTTGAGGGAGAATTTCTCTAGACTATGAACCACATCCATCCTCTTTAAAAAGAGAGAATATAGGGACCCATACCTCACCACTAACCTATAGCCATGGGAGTACTAACTCCTAACTAAATCGTGAAACCTCTATCTCTCCTGTATGGAGTGTCCCTCACCTCACTCCGTTGTGTGATAACTAACTTATAACCAAGTATCACACATACCTAGTGGAAGTTTCCACTCCTTGTAACTTTACTCCTCAGCTGAGGGAGCTCTGACTCTATTGGAGGACCCTCTCCCCACTATTACTCGAAGATGGGGAAGTAAAATTCCATAGATGAGGACACACACCCGGGTATGAAAGGTGAGTACCACTCAAAGGATTTAGGACCCACACCATGATATGATAGGGGAGTAAAAATCTATAGATGTAGGACCCACACCTTGGCACAATAGGGGAGTACCACTATGTGGCTAAAGTACCCCCACCCTGGTATGATAGGGGAGTACCACTCTACCCATAAAATATCTATGGGGGACCCAGACCCTGGCATGGCTGGGGAGTACCAATATGAGGCTAAAGGACCCACTCCCTAGCATTATAGGGGAGTACCAACTCTGTTGTAACAATACGTATGGATGACCCGCACCCTGGAGTGAAAAGGTAGTTTCGACTCCATGGATAGAGGAATCATTACCTAATATGATAAAGGAGTACCCACTCTATCTATACATCACATATAAGGGACATGTACTCTAACATGCCATGGGAGTACTGACTCCATAGATAGAGTACCCACACCCTAGTCCAACAGGGGAGTACCTACTCTATCTAGCCAATGAGTATAGAGGTCTGGCACCTTGACATGATAGGGGAACGCTCTCTCCAACTACACAAATGATACGGGTAACCCGTACCCTAACCCATCAGGGGATTACCGACCTGAGAAGAACTAAAACCATTAAATTTTCTTGATCAAATGAAGTTGTGGTAATGAGAAGGGGAATATAGATCCTTTCCTCTAAAATGTCCAAGAAACAATATATTTTGAAGCCAATGGTGAGCTATATTGGGTTTCAATAAAATAGTGGGAGATTAATAAATATAATATTTATTTATTTGTCTAAATTTTATCAGATAAAGTAATAAAATTTTTCTCATCTTATTTGTATAAATAACAATACAATTAATTCAAACATATCACTATGATATATAATTTATAAGGATGAATTTCTCACCCAAAAAATCCAAGAGTATCAAATGTGCTTACGCATTATCCTTCACCATGAAAGGAAATTGTATGTGAGGGAAGAACCTATTTCTGATTAACTTAGTAATGAGGCTAGTGATGAAGAGTTAACTCTCTATGAAAAACATTTGAAATATTCCACATATGTTAAATATTTCATGTTATCATCCATGACCAATGATATTTTGAAGCAATATAAGGGAATGGATGTGTATAGAATGATGTCTCACCTTTAGGATCTCTATCAAGAAAATGTGAGATAAGAGAGATATGAGATCTCCAATATTCTATTTACAACTAATCTTGGAGAGTTATCCCCAACTGAGACTCATGTATTCAAGCTTATTATAACGTCTTGGTTCCAGGTTCCACTCAATGGGTGCCCCAAACCCGGTTCTCCATATGACCTCAAGTGCATTTCCCTAAATTCCAGAGGCTGCCGACTAGCAGCGAGGGCCCAGGTCTAATAGTGGGGAAACTATGCCCTCATTTGTCAAGTGTAGCACAGCGGAATATGAAATAAAACATACAATGACAGCAGAAGAAATAAAACATGCACATTTTAAATAAAACTGCAGTAAAAGATAACCAACCAGGTATATAAATATGATGCAACATGTCATAAGTTCTAAGAAAATATCCAGAACATGTTACACAGTAGTGCAATACAATACAATACAGAGTACAGCAAAACTAAACAAAACAGCTGGCAGCATCGCGAGCCTAATATTTTTCCCATTCTCCCCTACTTCTCAGTAGTAATCAAGTACCTGTATAGGGACTCTTGCCCCTATCCACACCTATAGCAACATAATCTGTTTGGGCCGAAAAGCATGGCCCAAACAGGGTGTGAGAAATAAATCCCAGTAGGCACCCACCAAAGGCCCATGCCCAACTGTGTGTAAAACATGCAATAATAGTGTGCAAGAGTAAAATTCAATAAAGTAAGCAGTACTAAAAAGTAACTAACTTAACCAATTATATTTCCATTTTAATATACATTTAATCATTTAATTTAAAATATCACCACAGTGAATATTCTAAGTAAACTGCTAATGTCCTCGGACATGTAAACCCCTACCCTCAGGTAGGAGTATCCAACATAAGAAACTACCCACAGACATACGGATATTTCCCTCGGGTGTAGAAAGTGTCACCCATAGGCACAGAATCAACTTCCCACAGGCACGGAAGAAGTTGCCCTCAGGCCGAAATAACTACTGCCCTCAGGCTAAATAGTACAGTGCCCATAGGCTAATCACAACAACGCCCTCCGGATAAACAGGTAATCAGTCCATTCCCAACATGTAAACAAGCAGTACACAAGCAATTCCTCTCAAGGAAATTCGACAATCAAAACTTTAAAGGCATACCCCCGGGTATCCTGGCCAAAAGGCTAATAGTGGAACGCACCCCTGGGGTGGTCCTGGATCCAAGCAATGATCCCAAATAGAATTTTTAATATCACATTTATTTACCTATATAGTTCTAGGTATTTTAAATAGCTATTTCCTCAGCCACATGACACCCCAACATGGGTTTTTGGCATTAAAAACGCACAAAAACGCATGACAGTTGGAAATAAACACCAAGCCACCTACCTTATACACCAAAGAGCGGTATACACCACCGTCGATCCCAGAAACACCCAAATATGACGTAGATCTGAAGTAAAAGATAAATCGTTCAAACCCAAATAACTTATTTTAGGAGAAGAATTGGTAAGAAGTACCCAAGGAGAAGGAAGGGCATACCCGCGTGGTTCCAACGAGATCGTCCGAGGAGGAAACGGATTCCAGACGTGCGCTCGGCGGATCTCCAAAGGTTAGGTCATCCACTCCTGCTCCTTCCTTAGGTTATAATCCTTCCCTGTGAACAGGGGAGGCTACTACCCATTTTAAGCGAAAAAAACAAAGTACACGGTGTGTACTTTTGACTACACGGCGTGTACTTCCTTCATTTAATTGTTCCTTTGGCGGCATCGCCAAATTGTTCATCTGTCGACATGAGTACACGGTGTTCATTCCCGACTACATAGCATGTACTATCGTCTAGCTGGCGGCTACTTCCACTACCTTACTGTTTCTCCTGCCGACTGACTACACGGCGTGTAAAGGACCACTACACGGCGTGTAGTCGGTTCCTACACCCTTCATCGCCAACATAGTCACATGGCCCGTGTACTCATCCCACACTGCCAGAAGTACACAACGTGTGGAAAAAGTACACGGCATGTACTTCCAAAATTTAAGATTTTTCCCCATTTTCCTTATTTTCTTAAAAACACTTAAGGGAAAGAGAAAAGATGAAACTCGTACCTCAAAAATAAGAACCGGGTTCTTACAAACTTCCCCCATTATAGCAATTCATCCCTGAATTTCCCTTCCAAGGGTGGCAAAGATAACACTCAGAACAGATCTGTCCACTAAACACATACATCGGTCTCCTACTCCCAGGTTTTGTCCTGCACTCGGCCATGCTGCCATAGCACCCGTACGAGAGGAACTGACCGGCCTCGGAGAACCTTCGTGCTCCTGTCAACGATACGAATCAGATGCTCCTCAAAGGACGCATCCATCTGAAGCTCAAACTCTTCGGGATGAAGTATGTGAGATGGGTATGAATGATAGCAATGCAACTGAGACACATGGAAGACATCGTGCATGGCTCGGTATCGCTGCGGTAACTGCAACCGATAGGCAACCAGCCCGACTCTCTTCAGAATCTCAAATGGCCCCACATACCTTGGTGAAAGTTTACCCTGTCTCCTGATACGTCTGTGTCCCAGCCTCAGCGAAACACGCAAGAAAACCGGATCCCCGACAATGAACTCCAAAGGTCATCTACGGCTATTATCATATGACTTCTGATGAGACTGTGTGGTAGCCATCCGCTTCTGAATCAACTGGACCTGCTCAGAAGTCTCCTGCACGATATGTGGTCCCAGTAAAGCTGCCTCACCTGCCTCTAACCAGCACAAAGGTGAATGGAATGGCCTACCATATAAAGCCTCGTATGGTTCCATCTCAATAGTTTCCTAAAAACTGTTATTGTAAGCAAACTCTACTAGGGGTATATGCTTCTCCCAAGAGCCCCCAAAGTCCAGGACGCATGCACGCAGCATGTCCTCTAGCACCTGTATCGTACGCTCTAACTGGTCATCTATCTGAGGGTGGTATGATGTGATCAAAAGCACCTGTGTACCCAGAGCCCTCTGAAAATTCTTTCCAGAAATGAGACGTAAAGCGGGCGTCCCTATCTGAAATGATAGAACGAGGGACCCCATGAAGACGGACGATCTCTTGGATATACAACTTTCCGAGCTCATCAACCCCCGAAGGTCTCCTTGATCGGCAAAAAGTGAGATACCTTCGTGAGTCTGTCCACAACAACTCACACATCATCATTGCCTCTAGGTGACCTTGGCAACCCTATCATGAAGTTCATCGTGACATCATCCCATTTTCACTCTAGGATGGGTAACTTCTGTAATAGTTTGGCTGACCTCTGGTGCTCCGCCTTCACCTGCTGACAGGTGGAACACCTCATAACAAAACCAGCTACATATCTCTTCATACCTGGCCACCAGTACTGACGTCTCAAGTCATGGTACATCTTGGTAACCCCGGGATGAACTGGCCAAGATGAAGCATGAAACTCCCGCATCAGCTCCTCGTGTATATCCCCTGGAACCCACACTCGTCCATGGAAACGCAGAACCTCATCATCACCTATTGTCCAACCAGGAGGAGGGTCCTCACTTGCCACCGACTCCCATAGAACTAGGTCTTATGGATCAGATAGTTGTCTCATCCTCACTCTATTCATGAGGGTAGAATTCAAAGCTAAAGATGAAAGATAGGTCTTCCTCTGACTTTCGTGCGCCTACAAATGCATCTTAGAGAACAAAGCCATAATCTCACACTCACCACTGGCCTCCTGCACTACCTGTATCTGATTCTTCCTTCTTAGTGCATTAGCTACCGAATTACCTTTACCATGTGTATAGGCAAGCTCAAAATCGAAGGATTGTTGGTATTCGACCCACCTCCTCTGCCTCAGATTCAGGTTACGCTGATTAAAGATATACTTGAGGCTTTTGTGGTCAGTGAAAACCACAAAATGATCTCCAAATAGATAATGTCTCCAATAGCGTAACGCATGCACAAATGCAACCAACTCGAGATCATGTGTCGGGTAATTCCTCTCATGTGACCTCAACTGCCGAGAACCGTACACAACAACTCAATCTCCCTGCATCAACACTGCTCCCAGCCCAATACCAGATGCATCACAGTAAACTGTATAGTTCTTCCCCTACTCTGGGAGTATCAGGATCAGTGTTGATTTCAACCTTCCCTTCAGGTCCTGAAAGGCTGTCTCGCACGCTTCTGACCAAACGAACTTCACGCCCTTCTTAGTCAGACCCGTCAATGGTGCTGCTAAGCGGGATAAGTTCTGTATGAAGCATCTATAGTAACCGGACAGCCCTAAGAAACTCTGTATCTCAAACACATTCTTAGGCTGCTCCCAGGAAACTACTACTCTCACCTTCTCTGGGTCCACGATAACTCCTGCCTCCGAGATGATATGACCCAGGAAGTGAATCTGGTCCATCCAAAAGTGGCACTTTGAGAGCTTATCATATAGCCAATGCTCTCTCAGTGTACTCAATACGATCTCAAGATGGGTGGCATGGTCGTGTCGAGTGTGAGAGTACACTAAGATGTTGTCTGTGAATACTACCACAAAATAGTCAAGATACGGATAGAACACATGATTCATCAGATCCATGAAAACTGCTAGTGTGTTCGTGAGTCCGAACGGCATAACCAAGTACTCGTACAGACTATATCTGCTCCGAAAAGCTATAAGTGATATATCCGATGGTCTCATGCGCAGCTGATGATATTCAGACCTCAAGTCAATATTTGAGAACACTCGTGCTCCATGAAGCTTATCAAACAGATCATCAATCCTCAGCAAGGGATATCGGTTCTTAACCGTCAACTGGTTCAGCTTCTGATAATCCACACCGAGTCTAAGGGTATCGTCTGCCTTCTTCGCAAAAAGGACCGGAGAACCCCATGGAGAATTACTGGGTCAGATAAAGACCTTTTCTTATAACTCCTCAAACGGTCTCTTGAGCTCCTACAACTCAGGTGTGGCCATCCTATAAGGAGGAATGGACACCGGTGCTGCTCCTGGTACGAGCTCAATAGAGAAATCCACCTCACACTCCAGAGGTAGACCTGAAAAGTCTTCTGGGAAGACATCCCTGAAATGATCAACAAATAGAGGGAAATATGTCTGAAAAGTCCCCTGATCATCTAGATATAAGCTCACAATCTGGGTTGTGACTCCACCTCACCCATGATGCTCTGGTCCAGCTCGACTCGCCTGAACATCCCACTCGCCTTTGTATAGAAACTCTCCACCCTCTAGTGTCATGAAACACACCCTGCAACGGTAGCAGTCTACATAGGCTCGAAAGGGAACCAACCAGTCAATCCCGAGAATGACTTCATAGCTCGTCATCTCTAAGACATAGAGGTCCCATAGAAAGTGACACACACCAACCTCAAGGGGGAACTCCTTGCACTGACGCACACCAGTTGTTCTAGTTCCCAACGGAGTGTCTATCGTCATGATATCGGAAGAAGTAGAAGCACAGAGCCCAAGGCTCTCCACAACGGGCACAGATATGAAACTATGCGTAGCACCCGTATCAAAAAGTACTGAAGATAAGACAAAAACTACTAAAATAGTACCTCGGGCTGTGGATGGTTCAGGATCCTGCTCCTGCTGGGTCTGTTGCACTGCATATGCCTGCCCAGTGTTGCGGCCCTATGACATAGCCTGGATACCCTAAGCTGTCCCACCCTACTGCCTCTAAGATCCTGTTGTATGGCTACCACGACCACGACCACCATCTCTGCCTGCACGCCCTGACGTATTCGAGTTCCTGACCGGTAAGAAGCCACTAGTCCTACTCCCGTACGTGGAGTCTGCACAAAACCCCTCTAACTATCTACTGGTGGAAAATCCCTACAAAAACGTTGCAGATGCCTCATCTTTCCGCAGGCTCGGAACTCCACTAGATCACGTGTACATTGTGGCCTCTTGTTCCCCTCTCTACCACACTGGTAGCACATGACCTGGCCACCTGAAGCATTCTTCTGAATGGTACTACCACCCTGAGATAAGTCCATCTATCTCTTCCTCTTGCCAGTAGAAATAGTACCAGTAGCTGGTGTTGAACCGCCTTGGCCCACACTACTAGATTCCCGCAGGTTCCTCTCTGTAATTAGTGCCTGGTTCACAATAGCGTGTACTAAAGGCAACCTGAAAACATTCACCAGCACTCGGATGTCATAATGAAGACCATCCTCAAAACATCTGGCTCTCAACATCTCATCACCCACTAGCACGGGTGTAAAACGCTGAAGCTCAGTGAAACAAGTAGAATATTCCATCATCGACATAGCGCCATACTGCAGATTTATGAACTCTCGATCTCTATCTTCCCTCAGCGTCTCTGGAAATAAGAAGTCATAGAAGACTGCCTGGAAATCTTCCCACGCCATGTCTCTGTGATGGTCCGACTGGGTGGTAACATCCAACCACCTCTTGGAGGAATCACACAGCATGTAAGTCTTGATCTTGACCCTCCGCCCTAGAGGAGTCTCAAGATGCTCGAAAATAGTCTGCATCGATCCCAGCTAAGATTCTGCAGCCTGTGGTCCGCCATCCCCTAAAAAAGTAGGTGTATGTTGTTTCTAGAAGATACGTTTCAGTTTTTCCATAGATGTGGCAGCCTGTAGTGCTCCCTGAAAGGACTGCATGAACCGCATAAAGCCTTCACAAAACTGCGCCTCCACGCCTGTGTCCGGTATAGCATCTGGCGCCGCATAGGGCTATTCTGGAGGATCTACTGGTATCCCATGGCCCACCATCTTCGGAGTATAATCATCGCTGCTCTCCTGGAGAACAACGCGTGATCGTCTAGGCGGAATGACACTACAAGGTCAAAAACACACCTTAGATTAAGATTTATCAAAGTTTGAAAATGAAGGAACCACAAAGGGGACAAGAGGAAGAAGGCATTTTAAGATTTGAAAAACCAGACTACACGGCGTGTACAATTACTACACGGTGTGTACTTGACTTCCCTTCCCCTGCCCGGGTCCTTCGACACGGCTAAGCCACACGGCTCCCGTTCAACAAAACTACATGGCATGTATATCAACTACACAGCATGTATGGTGTTATTTCCAACTACTTGTTTCATTTGTGACATGGACGACTACTCAGCTTGAAACTACATGGCGTGTTACACCCACACATAGCATGTACACCACCCTGTTTCCCCTAGCCACATGGCTAACACCACACGTGTTGAGTCAATAAGGTTTTCCTTATGACTTTTCCATTCCTTCTTGTTTTGAAAATCACAAACACCTTATCTTTAAGGAAATTTGGTTTTATAAAGAAAATTGCTTTTATAAGGAAAATCTCTTTTATAAGAAAAATTATCCTTATCATATTTTCATCCATATTTTTCTTAAGTATAAGATTCGGATTCATTCCTATATTCTCGGAATTGTTTGAAACTTTGATATGAGGTATTCTGTTTTTAGGATCCGAATTCTGGACCAGAACTGTAATAAAGTTTCACTCCGAAATCCAGATGAGAACTGTAATAAAGTTTCATTCTGAACTCCGGATACGAACTCTAATTAAGTTCTACATCAGATTCAGGATACGAATCCTTATGAAGTTTAACAATGAATTATTCTTAATAATTCTGATGAGGAATTCTCATTACGAATTCTGATGATGAATTCTCATTACGAATTCTGATGATGAATTCTCATTACGAATTCTGATGAGGAATTCTCATTACGAATTCTGATGATGAATTCTCATTACGAATTCTGATGAGGAATTCTCATTACAAATTCTGATGATGAATTCTCATTACGAATTCTGATGAGGAATTCTCATTACAAATTCTGATGATGAATTCTCATTACGAATTCTGATGATGAATTCTCATTACGAATTCTGATGACGAATTCTCATTCCGAATTCTCATTCCGAATTCACCTATTAAACAGAATCTGATCATCTTTGTTTTATACACTCTGAATACATTCAGACCCTGAAAATTATTTTGGTTAGACTCCGAACTTTAATTTTGCTTATGCATTTATATTTTGACTACTCTTTATTATTTTCCTTACACTCCGAACCTTCACTCCGAATCTTTCATTCCGGACTTTTGAGTTAGAATTTAAACGGTGTTGTACATTCTGTTACACTTGTTTTGTTATAAAACGATGTCTTCTATTCTGTTATAAAACTAATCGTTGGTTAAGTTACACGTGTACAGGTCCCTCCGATTTTCAAGGAAAATATGACTGTTGGGAAGGAGGCCGACCTTACCTATAAATAGGAGCTCATTTGAAAGAGCTGATGATGCTGAATGGCTAGCTAGCTGAAAGGCTGACTGATCTTCGACTCATGTGATTACATGCTTGAAGTGATTTCTAGAGAGAGAGGCTCTTATTAACTCTCAAAGTTTCGTGCGACTCTGAATGTTGGTGATTACATTCGAGGGCTTCCAGGGATAGGAAGACAGAGGTGCCGACTACCTTGAAGTTTGAGGGATTCCTTGTTGAGGAAGATAGAGGTTGACAACTACCTTGAAGTTGAGGGCTTGTAGGGATAGCAAGACAGAGACTCTGATCTTCGTATCGAGGGCTTACCCTGGTGAGGGTAAGATAGACTTGCTTAAAAGTACAAATCAAGGGACCTTTATCCAAGGTTGTTGGATACCCTTATCTTTGGGTTAAAAGACTATTATCTTGTTACTTGTAGTTCTACTACTTGTTTATTTCCGCTGATTTTTGTATTATAAGGAAAGTATAACTTTCTTATACTTCCTTACTTGTACTCTATTTCATTTAGATTCTATACACTTTAAGGTAGAATCTCATATTGTAACTTTTTTTAAGTTTCAATTTCCAGAATCATATTTCCGGAACCTACTTTCAGAATCTCTTTCCAATTTTTCATTTGATGTTAGAGGTGTTGTGAATTTTCTTAAGTTTAACTTTGTTAAACCTAGCCCTTTCCTTGACTCAAGGAAAACATAGTTATTTGTAACTAACTTTAAAGGTTCCAAAGGAATTTTTTAAAGTATACAATTCACCCCCCCCCCCCCTCTTGTATATTGAGCATCTACATTTCAATTTCGATCCTACAATTGGTATCAAAGGAGGTCTCTGAAATACTTATACTCACATATAAGTTTTTCTTGCTCACATTTTCATTCCAAACTTTTTCATTCCGAAATTTGTTATTACGAATTTTTTCTACTAACAAGTTTGTGTGACGAAGGTTATTATAAGTATGGCTGGAATTAATTTTGGTTCAATTGATAATCTAAATCCTACAAGACCACCAATCTTTGATGGTAATGATTATGAGTACTGGAGAGATCGAATGAAGACTTTTGTTATCAATACTGGAGTGGACAATTTTGTTATGCTTACTGGTGATTATAAAATTCCTGACAAGGAAGTTAGAACATTTACTAACCAGGAAAAGCAAGAATATCAACTCAACTATAAGGTACGCAATACTTTACTTTGTTAAATGACCAAAAATATATATAGCCAAATTTCTTCTTGTGAAGTAGCTAACTGTATCTGGAAGAAGTTTGAGGTTACACACTTTGGAACTTCTAAAGTGATTGAGACTAGAAGAGCTATGCTTAGAGCTGAATATCATGGCTTCAATTTTCCTTATGGAGAACCAATCTGTAAAGTTCAACAGAGATTTATGACTATCATCAATAGCCTACAGTCTATGGGAGAGAAAGGTTTAGATGGTGAATCTCTTGTGGATAAGATAATTGATATTATGCCAAATGAGTGGGAATCCAAGAGAACAACTATAGATGAGAACAGAAAAGTGACTCAGATTTCTCTTGATGAGCTTTTTGGAACTCTTCTCCAACATGAAACCAGAATGAAGAGAGATGCTGACAACATCAAAAAGAAAAATGGAAATGGTATTGTTGCTTTTACAACAACATCAAATCATATGAAATCTAAGACTCCTGAGAGAGTAACCATATCTAAGTCTAAGAAGATGGTATTTCAGTCAGATTCTAGTGAGAGTGAAATATCAGAAAATGAATTAGCAAATCTTGCTCGAAGGATGAACAAGATAGCTGGCCAGAGAAATTTCCAATCCAAGTACAAGAAAAAGGATAGGAAAGATAAGAAAGATGGAGAAGTTACTTGTTATGAATGCAAGAGAGCTGGACATATTAGACCAGATTACCCTATGCTCAAAAAGAAAGAAAGGAAAGAAAGACATTCAGACAGGAATAGAAAGAAGTATTATAAAGAAAAAGCTAAGAAAGTTTTGAAATCTAATGACATCTGGAGTTCCAGTGGTGGTGACTCTTCGGATGAATCTTCTGATTATGAATCTTCAGGACAGAAGAATCTTGGTCTTATAGCCAGATTACCTATTGATAATCATTGTTTTATGGCTAAGGTACGAAATGCTGAATCATTGACCAATATTTCCTTAAATTCCAATGATAGTAAGTATTATAACTCTTCTGATGAAGAATCGTCTTCTGATGAGGAAAATACTTTACCTACTTATGAAGAAGTCTCTAGGTTTGCTGAACTTCTTGAAATTGAGAATTCCAAACTCAATAAGAAACTTGATAAGGAAAACTCTAGGAATTCTATTCTTACGAAAGAGATATCAGATCTTTCTAAATATCTTGATAAGAAAAATGCTGATTTTGAAAGTATTTCAAAAAATCTTGAGGAAGTAAGTTTTGAGAAGAACAAACTTTCTAAAGAATTAGAAAAAGTAATTTCTAATAAAAATGTTTTCGAGCCTAGCTCTAGTTCTAAAACTAATGATTTTGAGGATAAAAACTTGGTTGTAAAACTGAAGTCCAAAATTTTTTCCTTAAAGAAGTGTTTATCAAACTTTACCCATGGTAAGGAAAATTTTGATAAAATGTATTCCCAAATACGACCTTTAAGAAATAAATCCGGATTTGGTTATACCCATGCAAAACCAATTTTCAGTAACAATTATTTTGTTCCTCAAAATGCCCCATTTTGTACCAAGTGTCAATGTGGTGGTCACTGGGCAAAGGATTTTTCCTTAAACAAAACCCAATCTTTAGGATTTCATAAAGCTTACTTTTCTAAGAAGATGTGGGTACCTAAAATTTTATTGTTTGGAAATATCAGATCCAAACAAGTTTGGATTCCGAAAGTCTAATTTTCTTCTTGATTTCAGGAAAATAAAGAAAGTGCCAGCAAAAATACATGGTATATGGATAGTGGATGTTCCCGGCACATGATTGGTAACAAAAGCTATTTTGAAAAGATTATCAAAATGAAAGGAGGAAAGGTAACTTTCAGAGATAATGCTAAGGGTGAGATTGTTGGTATTGGTAATATTGTTTTTCTTGGAAAAACTTTGATTTCAAATGTTCTTTTTGTTAAGGGTCTTAAGCAAAACCTTATTAGCATAAGTCAGTTATGTGATGAAGGTTACCTTGTGAATTTTAGGAATGATAAATGCTTAGTTCACAATTCCAAGGAAGAATTTATTCTCTCATCCAATAGGCAAGAGAATGTTTACACCTTAAACTTAGAAGATCTTAGAAGCCAAGATTTACCTTGCCTAAGTGCAATGGAAGATCATTCCTAGTTATGGCATAGAAGACTAGGTCACTGTAACCTTAGGAACTTATGTAAACTCTCTAAGAAGAAACTAGTTAAGGATCTACCAGAGCTTAGATTTGATTCTTCTAAAGTTTGTGATCCTTGTCAATATGGTAAGAAACATAAATATAGTTTTAAATCAATCGGTGAAGTCTCAACAACCGATTCATTACAGTTAGTGCACATGGATCTTTTTGGTCCAACACAAACTGGAAGTATTGGAGGCAAATACTATGTGTTTGTACTAGTTGATGATTACACTAGATTTACTTGGGTTTATTTTCTAGCAAAGAAATATGAAGCTTTTTCTTATTTCAAAAGTTTTAGAGCTCAAGTTAAAAATGAGAAAAACCTTCCATTGAAAACTATTCATAGTGATCATGGAGGAGAATTTCAAAATTCTGATTTTGAAACTTTTTGTAGTAGAAAAGGTATTGCTCACAATTTCTCATCACCTAGAACTCCTCAACAGAATGGTGTAGTTGAAAGAAGAAATAGAATTCTTCAAAAGATAACTAGAACCATGTTGAGTGAATATTCTATTGCTAGACATTTCTGGGCTGAAGCTGTAAGTACTGCCTGTTATACTATAAATCGAGTTTTGATTAGACCCTTTCTTAATAAAACTCCTTATGAGTTATGGAATGGTAGAAAACCAAGACTATCCTACTTCAAGTTTTTTGGTTGCAAAGTATTCATTTTGAATACTAAAGATAACTTACATAAATTCGCACCAAAATCTGATGAAGGAATTTTCTTAGGATATTCCACAACATCTAAGGCTTATCGAGTTTTTAATAAAAACACTTGTACTGTTGAAGAAACAGTACATGTAAAATTTGATGAGTCAGATCCTTTTGTTTTTAAAACACCTCAGCCTACATCCACAGATGTGTTTTCAAAAACTGATTATCAACCTTTGATAGAAGAACCTTCTGATAAGGATAATGTTCAAGAATATATTCCTGAAACATATACCCCAGAAGATTTTCTACCCTATGTTGATGAACAAGCTTTTCAAAACCCAAATCAGGCGTTTCTTAAGAATCATCCCAGTGATAGTATCATTGGTGATGTAAATCAACCTGTAAGGACTAGAAGTTCCTTAATAAATGAAGTATAACATCTAGCATTTCTTTCCCAATTATAACCTAAAAGTGCTGATGAAGCTTTAGGTGATGATGATTGGATAAAAGCCATGCAAGATGAACTAAATGAATTCGAAAGGAATAAAGTCTAGACCTTGGTTTAAAGACCTAAGGAAACTTCTGTTATTGGAGTAAAATGGGTTTTCAGAAATAAATGTGATGAAAATGGAGTCATAGTAAGAAATAAAGTTAGACTTGTTGCTAAAGGCTATAATCAACAAGAGGGAATAGACTATGAAGAAACCTATGCTCCAGTAGCTAGACTTGAATCTATACATATTCTACTTGCCTTTGCAGCATTCTTTAATTTCAAACTTTTCCAAATGGATGTGAAATGTGCTTTTCTTAACGGTTATGTTCAAGAGGAAGTTTTTGTTGAACAACCTCTTGGCTTTGAAGATACAAAAAATCATGATCATGTTTTTAGACTTACCAAAGCTTTGTATGGCCTTAAACAAGCCCCACGAGCATGGTATGATAGGCTCACTGGATTTTTGCTTCAAAATAACTATGTTAAGGGAAATGCAGATCCAACCCTTTTTATAAATAAAGATAAGAAAAATGTTTTAATTGTTCAAATTTATATTGATGACATCATATTTGGTTCAACTCAGCAATCTTTGACCGACTCTTTTGCAAGTCTAATGAAATATGAGTTTGACATGAGTATGATGGGTGAGTTAACATTTTTCCTTGGTTTTCAAATTTCTCAAAAACCAGAAGGAACCTACATATCTCAACATAAGTATATTAAAGATCTTCTTAAAAAGTATGGTTATGACAACACTAAAAGTATTATTACTCCCATTGGTACCTCAAATTCTTTAGATCTTGATGAAGCTGGGAAACCAGTAGATTAAACATCTTTTAGAGGTATGATAGGAAGTCTACTATACTTAATATCTATTCAACCAGACTTAATGTTTTCAGTATGCTTATGTGCAAGATATCAATCCAATCCTAAGGAATCTCACTTAAAGGAAGTAAAAAGAATTTTTCGCTACCTTAAGGGAACCATGGATCTAGGATTATTTTATACTTCTCGAAATGATTTTATCCTAAAAATCTTTTCTGATGCTGACTTTGGTGGATGTCAGATGGATAGAAAAAGTACATCCGGAACTTGTCATTTCTTAGGAGATTCATTAGTTTCTTGTTCCTACAAGAAGCAACATTCTGTAGCACTCTCCACTACTGAAGCTGAATATGTAGCAGCTGGAAGTTTTTTTGCTCAAGTGTTGTGGATGCAACACACACTCATAGACTATGGCTTGAGTTTTTATAAAACTCAAATTTTGTGTGATAACACTAGTGCCATTGCCCTCAGTAAGAACCCTGCACATCACTCTCGTGCAAAACACATAGATATTAGGCATCACTTTCTTAGAGATCACACACTTAAAGGAGATATTATTCTTCAGTTTATCGGAACGCAAGATCAACTTGCTGATATTTTCACAAAATATTTGCCTTATAATAGATTTGAATATATTAAATAGAAGTTAGGAATGATAATCATAAGGTAATATTTCTTAATTAACTTTCTGTTGAAAAAGTCTCCTTACAGCAATAAACTCCTTTTCATAGGGGGAGTACATTTGATTGTTAGTTTAACAAAGTTTTTCAAAAACTATTTTCAAACTTTTCAGAACGAAGCATTCCGGAATGGAATTTCCGGAACTACAATTTTCCAGAATGGACATTTTCATACAGAATACTTCTGGAATGGAAGTGTTCGTATTGAAAACATCCGAAATGGAAAATTTCATACTGGTATTTTCATAACGGAACTTTCATGCTGAATCTTCCATAATAAGTTTTTCGTTTTCAAAATTTTGTAATGAAATTTTTCATAGTGAGCTTTCCTTACTGAGTTTGTTTTTTGTAGTGAGTTTTCCGAGTTTTGTCTTTTCAAAATAAAGATTTTTTCGTAGTCATTTTTATATTACCCATTACGAATAATCCTCCTAAGACAATCTGAAAGGTATGATTACCTCACTAAAGTTTTCGTAGTCATATTTTACTTGCTGGAATTTTCTTGTATTTTTTTTTCGAATTATCATTTTTATTAATTCTTTGTTTTAATAAAAACCTCAAAAAGATCGGATTCAAGTTTTTCTTGAGAATTCATTTTCAACTGTCATATCTGATCTCAGCTTATCACAATCGTTCGATCAACCGAGGAAGTTGAACCATCATTTCATTGCCTATATAAAGGGGACCCAAATACTTGTCCCACATTGATTTCAAGCTCTAGCGTCCCGAAGCCCTGCCTCTCTGTTTTAAGGTCGTTCCGAACTTCAGATTTCTCCGTTCCGAACTTCTCAGAGGTCGTCAGATATGAATGTCTATCGAGTTAGCTTCTCAAGAAATGTCATCCTCTAAACCTATTTCACAATGGTTAGTTTACAGAGAAAGGTTAGTCCATCCGGATTTCTTCAACAACTATGATTCTCTTATTTTGAAGAACATTAAGTTGAATGGGTAGGAATATATTATTGTGTCCAAACCGGGGAATCAATACGATGTTTTTTAGAAGTTACTTGTTGAGTTCTATGAAACAGTTTCCTTCTTTCAGGAAGATAATAGGGAGAAGTTTTCTTTTAAGTCTTATGGCAAGACTTATAAGCTTTGTTATACCAAGGCAGCAAGCTTGGTAGGGCTGACCTATGAAGGAGAAGCAGAGTTCATATCTCATGTGTTGCCAGATTCTAAGGGTAGCTTCGACAAGGAAAAAGCCTTGAAAACTATCGGACTCTCAGATGACAAAGCTCCGAAGATTTCTAGTTTGCCTACAAACTTCCAGATTCTAGAGTTGTGGGTACAAGGTCTTATCGTACCGAGGAAAGGTGATAAAGATAGCCTGAAGAAGAGTGAGATCTATATCTTAGATTTCATGATAAATCTAAGGAAGTTTAACTTCATGAGGCACATTCTTATAACCATTGAGAATCTTAAGAAAGGAAATCTCAGAGCCCAGATCGTAATGTACCCAACAATTTTATCAAAGTTGATAGTTCGGTGCCTTGAGTCTTTCAAGGAATCTTGTAGATCTAAGAAAAGGGTTTGAAAAATTTTGTTGGTCAGTGATGATACCCTTAAGAGGATGGATGTGGCTTTCAACAAGGAGATTGGTGAGTTCTTCAATTTACCTAATCAAGAAGAAGCGGCTCTGAAGGCTGCTGAACCGGAATCATCTAAGCCAGTAAAGAAAATAAAGTTGAAAGAAGTTGCAGCTGAATTACAGGATCCTAAATCTAAGGAAGTTCAAACCGCACCTCCCAAACCAAAGAAGAAGAAGACCTTTCCTGGTGAGGTTGTTGCGAAGTGGAGAGAAGATAAAGAGAAAAGAAAATAAGGGGATCCGCAGTTCGGATTGGACCCTGTGGAGGCTAAGGCCCTGAAGGAGAGAACTGCTGATGAGCTTGAAAAACAAGTAAAGGAAAAGAAGCTCAAGAAGAAGATGTCAAAATCTGAGGCAGTCCAAGCTTTGTTAAAATTTAATGAAATAGTATCCGGAAGCATTCCAGTTCTGAGATCTTTCTCCTTGGAATATCTACCTGAGACTCCAGGAAGAAACCTTGATTTTCTGGAAGAGATTACAGCTGAACATGTTGATCAACTCGAGAAGATTCAACAAGTGGAAGAGGAAGAAGTAGTTGCTGAAGGAAGTGGTGAAATAGGAGATTTATTGAAAGAAGTAGATGATTATAAGGGGTCGCCTTCGGAACACCTGTCACTCCAAACTTCAGAGGCTGAATCCTCTAAGTTAGTAACCCCATAGAAGGATAAGAATGAGGAAGATGTTGTTCAAAAAGTTGTTGATGATATAATTCAAGTATCTACTAGTGAGTAGAAAACTCCAGATCAAGAATCGATTCCGAAAAGAGACAAGGGAAAGAAAATTCTTGCTGATACTCCGAGTTCAGTGGTGGTGAAGAGAAAGGAAGTTGGTAGTTCTTCAAAGAGAAAGATTGACCTTATTGAGGAAGAAAATTCTCCAAGCAAAGTTTCAGATTCGGAGTCATCTTCAGTGGGGCATGACTTTGTTGTTCAGTCTTTGAAAAAGTTGGTGGGAACCATTCCGACCTTCTCAAGTATTAATTCAAGATTCCAGATGATCCAACATGCTTTAAATCATAAAACTGACTCCGTATATATGGTTATGGACAATTGCATTGAGATTGAGGCTCAGTTCAAAACCTTCTTTGTTGGATACGAAGCTCATAGAAAATCTTGCAAGAGAATGACAAACTGGTCGAAGAAGACTGTAGAAGAGATGAGGCTATTCGACGAATTTCAAGACAATGTTAAATATGCCTTTGAGACTGAGGATAGGAAGATAAATGACCTTACTTCTTCCTTTGAAGAGAAGCTGACAGATGAAAAGAACTTTCGTATTCAAGAAGTCAGAGATCTGAATGGAAAGCTAAATTCTGTTTCTCAAAACTGGAAGTTTGAAAGGGATCATCGGATCGAGTTTGAACAGAAGTTTAAGGCACGGGAAGAAAATTTCAAGGCTCAGGAAGAAAAGATGAAAGCCCAGGAAGAAAAGATTGAAGCTCAATCTGCAAGAATAGTGGTCTTAGAGAAGCAAGCTGAAGAAGATCATAAATACCTGAAGAAGATCAAGACTATTCTTAAGGGGCTCATTTCGAAGAAAAAAATCTGAAATAACTAAATCCGATCTTTTTGTTGTATCTAATTTTCTTTATTGCCGACATTTCAAATCTAATGAAAATTGTGCTTCTCGTTTCTTTTTTTGTTATTACTAATTTTTCAGGTACTTTGTTATTTTTTTCCATTCCCTTGATTTCTTTTTGAAAATCACAAAGGGGGAGAAGGAAAAGATCCTTAAGAAAAAGAAGAACTTTAATAAGATTTTATCTAAGGGGGAGAAGGAAAAGATCCTTAAGGAAAAAGAACTCTAATAAGATTCTATCTAAGGAGGAGTTTTTTTATTAAATAATACTTTCTTATTCGTAATAAAATGTCACTCCGGAAATCTAGAATACGATCCTTAGAGTTTTAAATCCTAAGGGGGAGTTAGTCGTATTCATCAATATCCTTAAAGCAAAGGGAGATAAGATTTAATGTTTTTCTTTCTTCTTAGAATTTCTTTTTCGTAAGGATGTTTGTGCTTTCCAAAAAGGGGGAGATTGTTGAGTCAATAAGGTTTTCCTTATGACTTTTCCATTCCTTCTTGTTTTGAAAATCACAAACACCTTATCTTTAAGGAAAATTGCTTTTATAAGGAAAATTTCTTTTATAAGAAAAATCACTTTTATAAGAAAAATTATCCTTATCATATTTTCATCCATATTTTTCTTAAGTATAAGATTCAGATTCATTCCTATATTCTCGGAATTGTTTGAAACTTTGATATGAGGTATTCTGTTTTTAGGATCCGAATTCTGGACCAGAACTGTAATAAAGTTTCACTCCAAAATCCAGATGAGAACTGTAATAAAGTTTCATTCTGAACTCCGGATATGAACTCTAATTAAGTTCTACATCAGATTCAGGATACGAATCCTTATGAAGTTCGACAGCGAATTCTTCTTAAGAATTCTGATGAGGAATTCTCATTACGAATTCTGATGATTAATTCTCATTACGAATTCTGATGATGAATTCTCATTACAAATTCTGATGAGGAATTCTCATTACGAATTCTGATGATCAATTATCATTACGAATTCTGATGAGGAATTCTCATTACGAATTCTGATGATGAATTCTCATTACGAATTCTGATGAGGAATTCTCATTACGAATTCTGATGATGAATTCTCATTACGAATTCTGATGATGAATTCTCATTACGAATTCTGATGAAGAATTCTCATTCCGAATTCTCATTCCGAATTCACCTATTAAACAGAATCTGATCATCTTTGTTTCATACACTCTGAATACATTTAGACTCCGAAAATTATTTTGGTTAAACTTCGAACTTTCATTTTTCTTATGCCTTTATATTTTGACTACTCTTTATTATTTTCCTTACACTCTGAACATTCACTCTGAAGCTTTCATTCCGGACTTTTGAGTTAGAATTTAAACGGTGTCGTACATTCTGTTACACTTGTTTTGTTATAAAACGATGTCGTTTATTCTGTTATAAAACTAACCGTTGGTTAAGTTACACGTGTACAGGTCCCTCCGATTTTCAAGGAAAATATGACCGTTGGGAAGGAGGCTGACCTTACCTATAAATAGGAGCTCATTTGAAAGAGCTGATGATGCTGAATGGCTAGCTAGCTGAAAGGATGACTGATCTTCGACTCATGTGATTACATGCTTGAAGTGATTTCTAGAGAGAGAGGCTCTTATTAACTCTCAAAGCTTCGTGCGACTCCGAATGTTGGTGATTACATTCGAGGGCTTCCAGGGATAGGAAGACAGAGGTGCCGACTACCTTGAAGTTCGAGGGCTTCCTTGCTGAGGAAGACAGAGGTTGCCAACTACCTTGAAGTTGAGGGCTTGCAGGGATAGCAAGACAGAGACTCCGATCTTCGTATCAAGGGATTACCCTGGTGAGGGTAAGACAGACTTTCTTAAAAGTATAAATCAAGGGACCTTTATCCAAGGTTGTTGGATACCCTTATCTTTGGGTTAAAAGACTATTATCTTGTTACTTGTAGTTCTACTACTTGTTTATTTCCGCTGCTTTTTGTATTATAAGGAAAGTATAACTTTCTTATACTTCCTTACTTGTACTCTGTTTCATTTAGATTCTATACGCTTTAAGGTAGAATCTCATATTGTAACTTTTGTTAAGTTTCAATTTTCAAAATCATATTTCCGGAACCTACTTTCATAATCTCTTTCCAAGTTTTCATTTGATATTAGAGGTGTTGTGAATTTTCTTAAGTTTAACTTTGTTAAACCTAGCCCTTTCCTTGACTCAAGGAAAACATAGTTATTTGTAACTAACTTTAAAGGTTCCAAAGGAATTTTTTAAAGTATAAAATTCACCCCCCCCCCTCGTGTATATTGAGCATCTACATTTCTATTTCGATCCTACAACATGGTCTATCATCGGACAAGACTACACAATGTGTCCCACAGGTACACGGTGTGTTCAAGGAGGGGTGACACCAACCCGTGTTATTAGTTACACGGCTGAGTCCCCAGGTCACACTACACGGTGTGTCCATCATTGACACGGCGTGTCCTGTAAAGGTGTTCACTGACCCATGTTGTTAGTTACACAGCCGGACTCCGGGTCTTCCTTACATGGCGTGTACATTAGGTACACGGCGTGTTCTACCCAAGCATTTCCTTAACCCATGTCGCTGCCCACACGGTTTGTGACACGAGAAGCGACTACACGGTGTGTACAGAAGCTACACGGCGTGTTCGCCCCAAGCTCCTCCCTTAACCCATGTCGCCGCCCACACGGTTTGTGACACGGGAAGAGACTACACGGCGTGTACTCAGGGTACACGGCATGTACTCAAAAAGTTTATTTTTATTCCCGAATAGAAGATTATACACGGCATGTATGAGGTACTACACAGCGTGTATTCTGGGTTTTCTGGACAGTATGCCTCAGAAACTTCCCCGGAACCCAGAAAATACTAAAAACCAACACCTAAGTGTCAAATTCCGACCCGTGAGGGGCCATACTCCCCACGAATCAAAGTTTGATATCTTATCTATGTTATAACTAATAAACAGCTAATGATCCACCAAATTCCAGTCAGTGGGGGCCCACACTCCCCAAAAAACAAAGTTTGGCGTCCATTCTATAAACAGGCTCACATAAAATTATCCTATCAAATAGCAGGTATTTTATCAGAGCAGCTATCACAACAGCATGATTTTCTAGCACAACAACTATCACAACAACATGCAATTTCTAAGGAACCTATATGGCATGGAACTATGCATGGAATGTGATTTCTAGCATGTGCCTAAATGATGCATGAGACGGCATACCCTCATCTCATCGGGTTGCAACTAAATAGAACCCATTAATAAAATATAAACAGCACAATCTCAAGTGTGTCACTCAACGGTGAAAGCATATCAACTGTAAAATTTTCAAAATCAAAAGAATTGAAAAAATACGAGGTAGACTAGATTTTCCCTATACACGGGTTAGCTATGCCCGGGCACAGCTTATTACCAACTATCGTTTGTCCTATCCCTAACTACGGCTCCAAATAGTAAGTGAAAGAAAAGAACCCCTCTGATACCACTTTGTAACGTCCTGGTTCCGGGTGCCACTCAATGGGTGCCCCGAACCCGGTTCGCCATGTGACCTCAAGCGCATTTCCCCAAACACCAGAGGCTACCGACTAGCAGCGAGGGCCCAGGTCTGATAGTGGGGAAACTATTTCCTCATTTGTCAAGTGTAGCGCAGCAGAATACGAAATAAAACATACAACGACAGTGGAAGAAATAAACCATGCACATTTTAAATAAAACTGCAGTAAAATATAACCAACCAAGTATATAAATATGATGCAACATGTCTCAAGTTCTAAGAAAATATCCAGAACATGTTACACAGTAGTGCAATACAATACAATACAGAGTAAAGCAAAACTAAATAAAACAGCTAGCAACATCGCGAGCCTAAGCTCGGTCTCATGCTCCCCTACTCCTAAACAGCAATAAAGTACCTGTATAGGGACTCTTTCCCCTATCCACACCTGTAGCAACATAATCTGTTTGGGCCGAAAATCATGGCCCAAATAGGGTGTGAGAAATAAATCCCAGTAGGCACCCACCAAAGGCCCATGCCCAACTGCGTGTAAAACATGCAACAATAGTGTGCAGTAGTAAAATACAATAAAGTAAGAAGTACTAAAAAGTAACTAACTTAACCAATTATATTACCATTTTAATATCCATTTAATCATTTAATTTAAAATATCACCACAGTGAATATTCTAAGTAAACAGCTAATGTCCTCGGACATGTAAACCCCTACGCTCAGGTAAGAGTATCAAACACAAGAAACTACCCACAGTCATACGAATATTTCCCTCAGGCATAGAAAGTGTCACCCATAAGCATAGAATCAACTGCCCACAGGCACGGAAGAAGTTTCCCTCAGGGCGAAATAACTACTACCCTTAGGCTAAATAGTGCAGTGCCCACAGGCTAATCACAACAACACCCTCAGTCTAAACAGGTAATTGGGCCATTCCCAACATGTAAACAAGTAGTACACAAGCAATTCCTCTCAAGGCGATTATACAATCAAAACTTTAAAGTCATACCCTCGGGTATCCTGTCCAAACATCTAACAGTGGAACGCACCCCTGGGGTGGTCCTATATCCAAGCAATGATCCCAACCAGCATTTTTAATATCAAATTTATTTACCTATAAAGTTCTAGGTATTTAAAATATCTATGGCCTCAGCCACACGACACCCCAACATGGGTGCGTGGCACTAAAAACGCACAAAAATGCATGACAGTTGGAAATAAACACCAAGACACCTACCTTATACACCAACAAGTGGTATACATGATCATCGATCCCAGAAACACCCAAATATGACGTAGATCTGAGGTAAAAGATAAATCTTTCAAACCCAAATAACTTCCATTAGGGGAAGAATTGGTAAGAATTGCCCAAGGAGAAGGAAGGTCATACCTGCATGGTTCCAACGAGATCGTCCAAGGCATAAACGGATTCCAGATGTGTGCTCGGCGGATCTCCAAAGGTTCGTTCGTCCACTCTCGCTCCTTCCTCCGGTTCTAAACCTTCCCTATGAAAAGGGGGGGCTACTTCCCATTTTAAGTGAAAACAATAAAGTACACGACGTGTAATTTTGACTACACGGCGTGTACTTCCTTCATTTAACTGTTCCTCTAGCGGCACCGCCAAACTGTTCATCTGTCGACATGAGTACACGGTGTGCATTCCCGACTACACGGCGTGTACTGTCGCCCAGCTGGTGGCTACTTCCACCGCCTTACTGTTTCGCCTGCTGACTGACTACACGCCATGTAAAGGACCACTACACGGTGTGTAGTCGGTTCTTACACCCTTCATCGCTGACATGGCCACATGGCCCATGTACTCATCCCACACGGCCAGAAGTACACGGTGTGTGGAAAAAGTACATGGCGTGTACTTCCAAAATTTAAGATGTTTCCCTATTTACTTTATTTTCTTAAAAATCCTTAAGGAAAAGAGAAAAGAAGAAACTCATACTTCAAAAATAAGAACCGGGTTCTTACACTTATTGGGTGCATTGAATGCTTAAAAATCTTAAATATTAAATTTCTGGATGATTTTTCCACATATCTCAAACTCTCATCACTACCCAAGACCTTCTCTAGTTTTATTATTAATTATAATATGATAAATAATGAGAAGATTATTTCATAACTTCTTACTTTGATTCACCAAGTAGATAATGACATGGGGTGTGACAAACCCGCAGTCCTTATGGTGAATAAGAAAAGGAAGAGCAAGGTGAAGGGGCCCTATACTCATAAAAATTCTAAATATCTCGATCACCGTCCTTCCAAGAAGAGGAAGATCCATAGTAAGGTCAAGGAAAAATAGTTAGTATGTTTTTCATGTGGAAACAAATTCCACTAGAAGAGTAACTGCACCTAGAAGAAAGGAAAAGCTAAAGGTGAATTCATTATCGAGTGTAATATTTCAATATCTACAAATTGGGTATTGGTTACAACTTTTAGTGCTCGCATATATATCCAAATAGAGGAACCAAGTAGATTTCAAAATATTTCAAAAGGATAGTTGAATCTACAAGATACCAGTAGTGTTGGGTTGTCTAATCTAGCCATTGGTGACTACCACCTTTCATTTCCAATAGTAATGATATTGGTTTTAAGGGATTTTTATTATGTAACAACTATTACTAAGAACATTATTTATGTTTCATTTCTAGATACATATGGTTTTATTTTCAAGTTTGGAAATAAACATTGTTTCTCTTATAAAGACAACATATTTTGTGGTATGGATAATTTAAATAATGGTATTTATTTATGAAATTAAAAAAACTAAGTATTAGAAATAGATAAAAAGTCATGTCCACACAACTCATATAACACCCAGCTATGCCATTGCTATCTTGGTCATGTAAATGAGAAGCGTTTGAAAAAGCTCTGACAAGATGGTTATTTAGAATATTTTGTGATAAAACCACTTGAAATATGTCATGATTATTTATAAGTAAAAATAACCAAACTATCATTCATTGGATAGGGTGAAATGGCCACAGAGCTTCTAGAATTGGTACACACTGATGTATGTAGACCATTTTTGGTATAATCTAGAGGTGGGTATTATTACTTCATAACTTTTACTGATGAATAGATTAGATATGGTTATGTATACTCGATGAGGTATAAGTTCGAGTATTTTGAGAAATTCAAATAATTCAAGAATGAATTAGATAATCAACTTGTAAAAAAGATAAAGAATATTTGATCAGATCGAGGTGGGGAATATCTTAACAAAGAGTTTATCCACTTTCTATGGGAGTTTGGGATTCTATCTCAACTCACTACATATTAAAAAACCATAGTGGATTAGTGTTGGTGAAAGGGGTAATTGTACCTTTTTAGACTTGGTAAGGTCGATGATGAGTCATACAGATATTCCATTATCATTTTGGGTATATACACTACAAATTGTGATATATAAATTAAACTGAGTACCAACTAAATCATAAAATGACATTCCCTTTGAGTTATGGAGTGGAAAAAAACATGTTTTGTCACATACACATGTATAGGGTTGCGAGGAATTTGTTAAGTCCATAGTTGGAAACAATATAGAACCATAGGGTAAAAAGTGTATCTTTATAGGTTATCCCTAGGAAACAAAAGGATACTACCTATAAAACCCCTCAGAAAAGAAATTGATCATCGCCAGACAATCTATCTTTCTTGAGATGGATAATATCCTAAAAAGGGATTGTGGGAGTAATATTGACTTATATGAAGTTAGTGCTCAAGATACACAAGTGTTGGTAGAGGAATAGATTCCACATGCCCTTGTAGAAGTAGTTACTGAAACACAAGTACTGCATATGAGCACATGATAGGTAAGGGAACCAGAAAGATCTGGTTTTCTAGTCACTGAAGATGGTGACTCATTATTTGTTGACAATGATGAACCTCTCTTCTAAAAATAGGTATTAGAGAGCTCTCTATACTAAAGATATTTAGTATGGAACAATCCAAGAGGGGGTTGGTTGCAGTGTCACATGGTATACATCATTATCAAAAAATGTGTCCCCAGACACAATAAGAGAAAGTGATAATGAGTAAGATCTCATATGCTTCAGCAATAGTATCAATCATGTATGTCATGTCATGTACTATACTTGATGTTTCCTACATATTGACCATGGTAGAAAGATATCAAGCTGATTTATGAGAATAGAATTGTTCTAATGTTAAGGTTATCCTTAAATATCTGAGAAGAACTATGGTTATGTTCTCGGTGTATGGAGGATATGAGAAGCTAGTCATTAGGGGTTATACTAATGCTAGTTTTAAGATATATGATAATGATCTGAAGTTGTAGTTAGGATGTGTTTTTTTTATTAATGGAGGAGTTGTGAGCTGGAAGAGTTCAAAGAATCTAGTTGTCGCTAATTTTATAACAGAGTTTGAGTATATAGTGTATTCTGATGCAGCCAAGGAATCCATTTTGATACATAACTTTTTCTAAGAGATTGATATGGTACCTAGAAATAAATAACTTATCACATTGTGTTGTGATAATACTGCAGCGGTGGATCTTTTAAAAGATTTAAGGTCACACCAATGGACAAAGCACATACTCTGGAAGTATCACCTCTTGAAGAATTTTTATCAGAGGGGTGAAGTTTTAGTAATAAGAGTTCCCATAGAATAAAATGTGGTGGATCCATTGACTAAAGTTCTATCTCAGAAGAAGAATGGGTATCATGTGAGTACTGGCGGACTGAAGTTTGTTAGCAATTGGCTCTAGTGTAAGTGGGAGTATGTTGGAGTTGGTGCCCTAAAACCAACTTATGTGAAATTTATGATTACCTGTATTCATAGTTTTGAATATTAATAAAAATATTATCACTTAATGATTGTTATTATGTGTAACATAGTTTGTGATAATGTCCTAAGAATTGTTGTCATACTAAAGGTCATAGTAGTTTCCTGGAAAGATGAGAATCCAAAAGTGCCATGACATTATTCTTAAATATAAGTTCTATTTCTGGATGATATCATTTGATGAAAAAATGATATAGGATATCGGGGTGGATACTCATAGTAATTTTAGGAACCTTCTCATGGTGTACACCCTTGGTAATATTCATCATAAGACATTATGAGAACAAGACTCGCCAGTAGGAAATCCACATTTATATGTGTTATTGGATGTTTCTATATGTGGATGTGTGCATTAATCCTTAGACTTTAATATTATTATTAATTATTATTATAAGTTGTGTACTTTGATGTATTGATAAAAATGGAGATGACATATATTCGCGGTGAGGTAGGATATGATGGGTTCGTCATGAGTAATATTGCATTAATGAATAATGTGAGAAAGGATTTTTCCCTTATGTTATTTAATAGAAGTTAATATCTCAAGACCTTTTATGGAAATGATATAGCCTAAATAAATTCATGTCCATGGTGTTATATAGTCAATTTCAATTTCCATAAAGTCAAAGAAAGAGACATCGAGCACATAGGTTGATGGAACTAGTGTGCAACCTGCTTTATTAGAGATATCGTGAAAAGGGATTATATTACAAACTAAGTGTCTGTATGAGGTATTATGTCATTACAGCATTAAATTATATCTCTATGGGTTTGTTTTTGTTTTTCTAGATGCTAACCTTTGACTTTAGGCTGCTTTTCCTATTGCCACTGAGAAAGAGGCCTAGAGGGTCACACACTAAGTGTATCTAAAAACTCAGTTAAATAATATATTATTATTTATAAATTTGAATAAATATTATTCTCGCATGTGGTTTAATAATTATTCATGTTTACTTGATCGAATATTTAATTAATATTTATTTTCTATTTAATGAGTATAATATTTATTGATTTATTGGTGAATAATGTTGTGGTATTTATTTATTAAATAAATAGTCATTATTCAAGGTCAGATAAATATTGTGGAGGAATGGAAGACCAAGTTTATAGGTCCAATGAAAAATAATATATATTGAATATTATTTGAATAAATGATATTTAGTTTTAATTCGTGATTTTAGCACATGTCGAGAAATAATATTATTATTATTATCATTATAAACATCAGGTTCTATAGAGATTAAATAAATATTTAAGGGAACTTATGAAATTATTTATTTCTAATTTTAGTGGTATATAATCCAAATTATATTATTTTTAAATAGATCCAAAACATTTTTTATGCACAATGAATCTGGAGAATCTTCTTAAATCCCTAGAGAGCTCCCTTCTCCAAGAATGCTCCCATGAACAGAGATCGATCTTCATTCACCCTCTACCCTTGAGTATAGAGAGATTAAGGAGAATCCTTTGGAAGAGATTCTCATGGTAATCAAAGGCAAATGACACAAGTGATAGGATCTGTCATGCTAGCACCCAGAGGTTCCTATGGTGATGTTTAGAGATTTTTGGAACACATGTGGATCACCACTAGAGGGAGTCTTCTATTGATTCCTACAATGCAACAACAATACAAATGTAGATCTGTTTTTATATCCATCAATGAAGAAATAATTCTCACAATGTAATTTTCTAATTTAATATATTCATTATAAATAATATGATATGATCATGTGCTCTGGTTCTGGTGTTTTATCCATTGTCTGTTTTCTTTGATTCAATTCTATTGATCACAGTGTTTATTATCATGTAAATCGAGGATTGATCATTGATCACGATAAAAATAAAGTTGGGTTTGAACCATCACAAAATTCCATTGTGCCTGGAACCTACTGATATCTCATCTGGTTCTGCAAAGTCTGATAATTACAAATATCAAACAAAGGAACTCCTTTTTCATTGACTGTATTCTCCATAGAAATGTTCCTCTAATGATAGAATCATCTCACAATAACCTTGTGGCTCTAATGCCACTTATTAAAAACCACATGATTAATACATCTTAAGATGGGGTGAATTAGGATATACAATTCTTCTTATCTTCCACTAGATCTTGTTCTCATGTTAGCAAGAACACTTCTAGCCTTCCAATATTCAAGCACACATAATATCTAAATGATAAAAATAAATAAAGTGACATAAAAAAATTGGTTCACCACAAAGGGATAATATAATGAGCATATTATAAAGGTGTGTCGATATAACAAGGGATAAAACTACCCTCTATGAGTGTTACAAAGGTTCAAGGAAATGAATTTTTTGATCTTAGGTCCACTCCCTCATCTTATCTCTTTGTGCATGGATTTGAGATAATGAATACATGAATATGGGACATAAATATCACTTAGAATTATTCTTCACAAAAATGTAAACACTGGATCAATAAGGGTATTTTCGTTGCGCTTACATTCCTTCTTTAAATCTTCATGATTAAGGGTATTCATTATAATAACCTATCTTAACTCTAGTTTCAAAATCCACCAATTTTTTTCTCCACCTCAATACTTATCTAAATCAAGAATTCATTTATCCAAATTGTTCCACATAAATTTTTCATATGTCACACACTGATTGGTTCTTCAAAACTACCCATTAACCATCAATTAATTCAAACAAGTCAACAATAATCCCATGAAATCTAAGATGGATTATATCTTCTAGAATTTTATGGATTTATCATCTTTTCTATGTGGATACCTTCGTTATGGAATGATTAAAAACTCCCATATTTTGGTGTGATATCTTTTACTACAATGTGGTCCGAATCAAAAATTAGATCCACGAAATCTGGCCAAATATCATATTTAAATTTTTAAAATCTCTATCATGATCTCCTAAAAACTTTTTAGGATCCAAACTAGTCGCGGTGTGGTCCTTCTGATTATGATGTGAGATCTTGATTCCCTGAAAAACAAACATTTTTGTTTTTCCTCAGAATGTACCTTACATGGAATGATCAGGTAGATCGTGGCATGGTAACCTTGCCTTAAGTACCACTACCATGATAGCCTAAACTTACACTTCCAGATTCAATACTAGAAACATGTTGTTTATTTTTTTATTTAAAACGTAATTTAAAAATACACACTATGTTATAAAACTGAGGATATTTTCCAATATTGGTGTTGGAGAATTAGTAGAATGTATTGCATAATATTAGAGTTTAAAAAACAATTTTAAAATAGCTAATTGGCATCTCTTTTACTATATCCTTAAATGAATTCATCCATATTAGAACTTCTAAAAGTCCTATGAAAAATATTTTAAAACATGGGGTGAGAAAAAAAGTTTTTTATTGTATAAATTTTATAATTTTCAAAACAAAATAGAATATTTATTTTAAGATAGAATTCTAAAACATAAAATCATATATGTTCTTGAAAAATAGACCCTTAAAATACTTCTGAAAAATAGAGGCTTTATAAAACACTCCATTTTTCCATTTCCATAATAGAACTTTAAAAATATAAGATATTAAAAATTAAAAAACACCTTTACAAAAAAATAAAATACATCTATAACCTATAAATTGGGGGTTTTTTAAAATAAATAAAAAATAAAAATCCCTAATTATATTATAATTTTGAAGAAATAAATATTTGAAAAATAAATAAATAATTCCCTTACAGATTTTAAAATAAAACTTTTTTTAAAAAAATAGTACATGTATATACAAAAATCATAATTTGAAATAAGGTATTTATTAAAAAAAATAGTAAGTTTTTCCTTACCTTTATTTATAGAAGCAAACTAGTTTCTTTATTATTTCATCCTCCTATCTTAAAATTATTTCTCTCACTCTTTATCTCATTCTCCCTCACTCTACAGTTTCTAATTGGTTTTCACCTCTAAAATCCAAAATACGACTCCTTATTTATATCCATGAATCTGTTGTTATATAAATATATATATAATCGTATACAGTCAAGGGAAGAATCGAGAGTAATCTAGATTTCTTAAAACATGTGGTTTGGGTATAAATTTTATTGAGAAAGGTGATATATATATATATATATATATATATATATATATATTTCAGTGTTTACAGGTTTGATTCAAGGAGGAAAACGATGAAGGGGGGTTTAAAATTTGATGTAAAACATCTGACTGATATGATAATACATTTAAATTGGTTGAAAACACACACACACATAGATATATATATATATATATATATATATATATATATATATATTATCTTGTTTCGATTAGTTTGGGGGAGGCCTCTTTAAGAAGTTTTGGATTTTATATTAATTTAAACTTATTTTAAAGATATTAATGATTTTCATTTGTTATAATTTAACATCGGGTTGGGCCATATCTCACTGAGGATGGAGACATCAGTGGGATATAAGGATAATTAATAGTGTTGAGGGTTCACCTTGATCTAATTTGGGAAGAAGACAAAGTGGGAGTTGGATCGGATTACTTAGATTTGATCAAACGGATGACTACGATTATAACCGTTGTTTTGAAGGGGAGGATGAATATTAAATATACCCATGTCCCACATTGATCCTTTGATCATTCAGTGAGTGGTTAATAAAAAACACATGGTAGTAACTTGTTGAGTTGGTAGTGGGTTCGACACTCACAACACTGCACACACCACTCTTACATGGGCTTCGGGCCAACAGACGTTGAGCCCAACCTATGCATGATATCGACGGACCTCGTTAATAGGCCCGCTCGTACATTGTGGTCATTTTCCTCAACCGTCACTTGGGGATTACATATGGCCCTTGGCCACATGTAGGTGCCTCAACCCCCCATTTACCTTGGATTGGCTAGTTGACCTGTTTCCCACCTCAGTAGTGGTGCATGGGTCCTATCTATCCAATAGTTAGATAATTCTTTAAATACCAAATATATATATATATAACAATACTTTTTTTAAAAAAAAAGGTAATGCTTTGGTCAAAGACCAAAGCACAATTTATTGAAGATCAAAAGATTACAACATGCGAAAAGAAGGGATTTTTTTACAGTCTCTATCAAACAAATACAATAAGTCAGGGGGAAAAGTGTCCATCCAATTCATGCTTTGATGAACACCTTTGTTGGCAAGAGCATCAGCCACAGCGTTCGCTTCACGGTAGGCATGAGTAGAAATGTAGTCAATCTCTTGAAGAGAGCTCAGACATCTCGACCAAAGAGCAGTAAGAGGCCAAGCAAGATGGATGATACCATTCCAGATGGCATGAACAATAGTAGTGGAGTCACTTTCAATCCAGAGCTTCCTCCAGCCCCTTTGGAGGGAAAAGTTAACCGCATGGATGACTCCCAACATTTCAGCCTCAAGAGACAAAGAGTGCCCACAACCAGCATAGAAGCAACCCTGGCACTGGCCATCTGAGTCTCTGAAGATAGAACCACAACTGGCGGGGCCAGGATTTCCTTTAGAAGCACCGTCAACGTTCACTTTGATCCATCCTGGCATGGGTGATTGCCAGAATACTTCAAAGGGACGTTTAGTCTTTGGAAAAATGCCAGGCACTCGGATGCGACGAAGAATCTCAAAGTCGCCAATCGAGTTGTTGCAACATTCTTTTTGAATTGAGGCAGCTTCGTGAATCGCAATCAGAATCCGAGATTTTCCTGCATTGAGTCCAAAAGAGCGATTATTATGAATAAAATCATTTCTTGCGTACCAGATTTCATGCAGGAGTTCCGCCACGGCCGCAAGGAAGAGATTTTTGATCTGCAAAGAAGCGTCATATCTAATGCAATTTTTGAGAAACAAACAAATAGAATCAGTTAAAATCCATCTGCAGCTAAAAATATCAAGAACATAATTCCATAAAGCAGCAACCGTCGCACACGACAAGAAAAGGTGGTCAGCATCCTCCCTATGCTGGTTACACAAGCAACATTTCGAACAGAGTTGAATATTAAAAGCTTGGAGACAGGCTTATGTGGGTAATCTATTGTGAGAAATACGCCAAATGAGAGTGAGACGAGAAGGTTTAATCCACGGCTTATTAAATTGACAGACCCATTGAAGGTTCGAGTCATTTCTAGAAAAATTATGCCTGTAAAAGTTTTTGGAGTCAAGAATGCCATTTGGAGCCGGCTCCCAAAGCAGGAAATCCCCATTAGAGGAAAAGGGGTGATTATCAATGATCTGAGCGATGTTGGCAGGGAGGGCTTGTCTATGTGAATGGAGGACATCCTTAATGGAGAGGCTAGCATCTTCAGGAAAAGTGTTAGTCGGTAACAAAGTAATCAATGGATTGCCACACCAATTTGCACACCAAAAATTGATGGAAGAGTCAACACTAACCATCCATCTAGAGTTTTCAATGATTTTGTGGTACGAGTCTCTAATCGAAGGCCAGATCGAAGAGTTGATGTAGTTGAAATTACCATTTAAGAGTTTAGCGCGGAATCTAGAATTCAAGAATTCAGAATCTTTTGAAGAGCAATTAATAATACGCCAAGTGAGACGAGCTTGGAGAGCATCGTTGAACAACTTAAGATTTTTAATGTCAATGCCACCTTTGTCTAGAGGTTGACAACAGGAATTCCAAGGGATAGTAACAAGTTTCCTCTCCATGATACTTCCCGTCCAAATGAAATTTTTTATATAGGTATTAATTTTCTTGAAAATTCCTATAGGCCATTTATAAATCATGAGGGAGTAGACCATTTTGGAGACAATGGTCGATTTAACCAAACATATCCTACTAGCCATGGATAGGGATTTTCCTTTCCAAGAAGCAAGCTGAGTTGTTATTTGATCAATGATATTAGCAAAATAGCTGGCCTTGGGGCGACCCCAGAATATAGGAGCGCCCAGATAAGTAAAGGGGAAAGAGCCTTCTTTAATATCAAGGTAGTTAGTAATGCAAGATTTTCTCCTAGCAGGAAATATTTTACCAAAGAAAACAAACGATTTATTCCAGGAGATCGCTTGTCCGGAGACTTCTTCATAGTGTTGAAGAGTTTGTTTAAGGACATGCATGTTCTTTTGATCCCCTTTTAAAAACAGAATTATGTCATCAGCATAAAAGAGATGGGTGGGGGTATTTAAGTTTCTGGAAGCTTGGATAGGCCTAAGTTTGCCTTGAGCGACCAGATTATTGAAAAGGTGACTTAAGTAATCTTCAGCAATGACAAAAAGGATGGCTGAGAGAGGGTCTCCCTGCCTGACTCCTTTAGAACACTTAAAGTAACCTCTAGGGACACCATTAATCAATATAGAGATGAAGGCAGAGCGAAATAAGGTTTTAATTCTTTCAATGAAAGACTCATGAAAACCAAAGTTTTTTAGGACTTTGAATATAAAATTCCAGTCCATGGTGTCAAAAGCCTTTCTGATATCAAGCTTAATGGCCACACATCCACCTCTAGCGTTTTTATTGAGACTATTCGTACATTCCGAAGCAAGACAGATACAGTCCTGGATGGACCGACCTTTAATAAAGCCAAATTGATTCCAGGAGACTATTCTATTGCAAATAGGAGCTAGTCTATTCGCAATAATTTTGGTAATGATCTTATAAAGAGTGTTAATGAGAGCAATTGGCCTAAATTGTTGTATCTCCGCAGCATTGTCAACTTTAGGAATTAAGGTAAGAAATTGAGAATTGATACCATGAGGCAGGGTTCCATGAATAAAAAAAGACTTAACAAGGGAACAAACATCATTGTGGATAGTGTCCCAATGTTTTTGGTAAAAACCGTTATTGAACCCATCAGGACCAGGAGCACTATCTGGGTTGAGGCAAAAAACAGTATCTATAATTTCATGATCAAGAGGGATGCATAAGAGAGATTCATTGTCTTTTTCATCCACAATTAAGGGGATAACATCAGATCTGAGGTTAATATTTATCTCCGGGCCATTGAAGATATTGTAAAAATACGAAGTGACATGATCAGCAATTGCTTCCTCAGAATCAATGATCGAGTCATTATGAATCAGTTCAGACAGAGGACGATTGGCCTTTCTTATTCTTTGGAGAGAGTTATAGAAATTTGTATTACGGTCACCATCTGCAAGCCATTTAGTCTTAAACATTTGTTTACGAATATTATCCTTAAAAGTGAGCAAAGAATTACTTAGACTTAAAATAAAATCCATCTTAAATTTTTTATTTTTCTTATACATTGACTATTAAATATTTAACATTTTAATATTAAATACATGTCATGTTTACCACAATTGTAAATTCAATTTAATATATTACTATTTAACTAAGTCTTATAGTGCTTTAAATTTTAAAACTAGCAAATTATTCCAAAACAAAAAAAAATATTAATTACTTTTATTAAATATTATTAAAGTAATAATAGTACAAATAATAAAATATTTTAAATATTTTAAATATTAAATAATAAGTAATTAAAAAGTAATGATATTATAATATTTTAAAAATTATAAATTTTACATATCAAAACAAAGTACCTTTAAAAGGACCATTATGACTTATAAATTGTTAATAAAGTTCAAAAAAAGATTTTATAAAAAATTAAAATATTTTTATATAGAATTTATATAAAAATAGTTCTTGAAAAATAATAACATATTCAAAACTTTCAATATTAAAACATGGGGTTCTCAAAAAAATACCTTTAAATAAATAATCATATATTTTATCTTGTTTTAAGAAAAATATATAGAAATAAATATATTTACTATTACAATATTCATACCAAAAATATTGTTTCTTTAAAACTAAATATTTTATGATTTGAAGATATCATGATCAAAACTTATTTTGATTATAGAAAATAACTTTAGAAATTTTCTTAATTTTATAAAATATTATATTAAAATATTTATTTGTTGTTTTAAATTATAAAACAGTATATATATTAAGTTTTAATTTAAAAGAAGACTAGGCTTAAAATCTTGGGATGTTACAACTACGGAATGTTCAATATAGTCATAGTTTGATCTCTTCATTTTTTTCACAAAACAGTGTTGCACCTTCTTTTCATGGCCAGACATCACAACGTGGCTCTTTCCTCGCACACCAAACTTATCCATTTTTTTATTATGACATAGTTATGACTCAAACATGGTGATCTACCCCACAACACAATACTCTTTTAGTTCAAGATTATTTTAATCATCCTCAGTTTCCCATCATTTCATGGTGCATATTTCCACGACCTAACCCAGCGGTGCTTGAGCTGCAACTGCCCAAGCTTGTCTCTAATAGGCCAGGGGCTAGCGACTAGCACTGAGTAGGCATATCACACAAATTGGAGGCCTTTACCTAAGGTAGCTATACACATTCACCTAAAAACACAACGATGCAGCAGTGTAGATATATAAAAAGATGTTAACTAAAATTCATGCATACATCTATCCCAAACTAGAGTACAATAGAAGTAATAAAAGCATAAAAGGGAAAAAAACACACCCACCAAAAACTATAAAAGCGTCCAATCTACTCAGAAGGAGGGGATCGCTATCAAATGCAACTTCCAGAAAGCGCCTCGGATCAGCCTCAGTAAACACCTTGATCGGTCTAGCTCGCTAAGCTCCGCCTACCTCGTGTCCTCCAGGGACTTCATCAAAAGGTATGTAGTCTGCACAAGACACAACACGTGCCGGAAAAGACCATACAGGGGTAATTTTAACAATAATCAGTAGGCTCTCCAAAAACCCAAATGAAAATGGTGAAACTAAAAGGCATCATTCCGCTCGACCCAAGTAGAGGGAACCCAAACTAGAGAGAAACTTCATCTTGAACCATCCTCATATATACATGACTAGTCGCCTTAGTCCAAAAGGGGTTTCATATCAGACATGTGACAACACTATAAGTATTCTAAAAAAACCATATATACACATCTCATACCACAAGTCTCATGTGGTTCAGACCTCAAATCCAGTTACAAGATTCTACTTGAGGCTCTAAAGGTAACATGCAACTAGGAGAACACACTCCATGAGATCATCTATCCTAGATGGCACCATTCTGATAGATACAATCCATTTGGAACATCTCTAACATCCTTGATGGTACATCCGAGAGAACATGCTCCATTGGGAACAACTCATTAGGTCCAACTCTAGTACTCCACACCAGAGGTCCCATCATCACTACCTTGTGCCCAGTGCAAGATAAAAGAAACCCAAGTGGAGAGGCCCACCCCTCACCACTACACATAGTTGAGGGTACACTGATCTAGACTATGCACTGCATGCATCCTCTCTAATAAAATAGAACAGAGGGACCCGTACCTCACCACTTACCTATAGTTGTGGGAGTACTAGCTCCTAATTAACCTGTGAAACCTCTATCGCTCTTATATTAAGTGGACTACACATCACTCCATTAAGGGAGAAATAACTTCTAACCAAGTATCACACGTAACTAGTGGAGATGGACATTCCTTGTAATTGTACTCCACAGTCGAGGGAGCTCCTACTATATTGGAGGAACTGCTCCCCACTACTACTCGAATATGGGAGAGTGCAATTCCATAGATGAGGACGTGTACCCTGGTATGAAAGGTGAGTATCACTCAAAGGATAGAGGACTCACACCCCGATATGATAGAGGAGTATAACATTTTAGATGGAGGACCCACACATTGGCACAACAGAGGAGTACCACTCTGTGGATAGAGGACCCACACCCCAGTATGATAGGGGAGTACCACTCTACCCATACAATATCTATGGGGGACCCACACTCTAGCACGGCTGGGGAGTACTGACCCTAGGATATAGGACCCTCTCCCTGGTATGATTGAGGAGTACCAACTCTATTGTAATAATACGTATGGAGGACCCATATCCTAGAGTGATGAGGTATTTCTGACTCGAAGGATAGAAGACTCGTACCTTAATACGATAAGGGAGTACCCAGTCTATCTATATGTCACATATATAGGACCCACGCTCTGACACGCCAGGGGAGTAATAAATCCACAGATAGGGGACCCACACCTTGGTCCAATAGGGGAGTACCTACTCTATCTGGATAATGAGTATGGAGGGCCTACACCCTGACATGGTGGGGGAGCACTCTCTTCAACTACATGAATGATACGAGGAACTCATTCCCTCACCCATTAGGGGAGTACTGACCCTTGAATAACTACCCCATGGGTAGAGAACCTACACCCACAATGTGGGGAGTTCCATATCTACCAAAGAATAGAGTTAAGGGAAACTCACACCCAGATTCCACAAGTGAGTACTTTTCCCAATGTCTCTCTCTATGAACCACACCAATCTCCATCATCAGTCAAGCACCGCTGAAAGGAGCGTCATGATCATTATACCTCACGTCGGAACACTGTCACGGGTTGGGGATCTGAACCCTAATAGAACATAGGATCACTACTCTAATGGACTAAAGATTCTAAGGGACCCACCTCCTAAGATGGTAGGGAAGGGTTTCAACCCTAATGTCAACCCAGTGATCCACCTTGATCACTACACAAGGTTAAACACTGCTATTGCATTTTCATGCTTGAATCATGTCACATCATATCTCACATGCCACTATGGAGGCCACCATCGTGTTCAAAATGAAAAAATATTTGGGATAGGCTACTCACAAGACTGAATATGATCTCTGGAGGAGGAGATATGCAAGGTGGAATATCTCAAGAAGATCTTAAGAAAGTACATGGTGTGCATCGGGGCCCACACAACGTGTGAACCTACCTATGCACCTGGTTGTGTCCCCTGTTCCATGGCTTGTATAGTCATGTAAGCATACACAGTGTGTGTACATGAGGTACATGATGTGTCTCGCCTCACCCGGTCCCCCGGATGTGTTCTTCCTCTACAGGGCTAGGCCACTCATGTCTCACACATAGCGTGTCCAGGCTAAACGAACACTTGAACATTTTGTTTTCCTATGCCTATGTCTAGAACCTCGTGCTTGTATACTATGGTTAGGTACTTCTACATGGCCATGTACTATCACACGGCTACCCTGACCATGTCCTCTGGCCAAACAACATGGTGTCACTACAAGGCGTGTAACCCCGATACATGACGTGTAGTCCCTAAAAGTCATATTCCCTGAATGGGAATAACACATGACATGTCTCATTGGTTTAAAAGCCATGTAAATGGGAATTATAATGATAATTTCTTTGTGAGCTTCATGAATCACCCCAGTTTCCCCCAAAACCTACAGATCGACCTATAAGGGATCTCTAGCAATCGCAAAAGGGCTCTACAACCTTAAAACAATTCATAATAAAGGGGATAGGGACTTAAAACTCAAATATACCTACCTCATGGAAAAATTTCTAAGCATTGGGTCCAAAATGATGCACAAATCATAATACTCCTCGATTTAATGATGATCGGCATCAAAAATAGGGATCAACGACACCTTGCCACCTCGATTCGGCCTCGGCTTCATACATCGTCCAAAGAGGGAGAGAAAGGGGTTCGCCTCTCCATTGTGTCATGTGCACCAGGGGGTGGGGGAGGTAGGATTTAATTGGTTTAATTTTATTAAACCAATTAAACTCCCTTTTAACACCCCTCCACCAACTCACCTTCAATTGAACACCCGACACCATCAAATTTTATGTCGCGCCTAGGGTAAACATGACATTTTGAACTCAATCACAATATCAGAATTATGATCTGAGACTCTACTTAGGAGCATAAAAAATATATTTAATGTTTTTAATATCACTGCTCTGAGGCTCTCTGGGTCCCAGAATATTTCCCTGACTCAGCATCTGGTTTCAGAAATATTCTTAGAAAAGTTAAAAAATATTACAGGTCAAAACCCGAGTCGCCATATATATTCTCACAACATGATAGAATTTTGTTTATTATCACATGACCTCTAGCCACCTGAGTTAATACTACATATCCCCTTTGTATTTTTCTAATTATTTTGACATGGATACCCTTTGATGTGTGAGCACCATAATTGTGTCGTGAGCCTGTCTCTTTTGGTAGAGAGAACTCCAAATAACCTATGAGCTTTTCCAGGTTCCTCTAAGCATCTCCAAGCCTTGTGTCATGCCAAATATAATCAATGAAAAATCTAAAAAAATTATCAAAATCATATATGCATCAACAAACTCCTCCTTAATCCAACAAACACAATAAAATGATAAACATGGTTCTAATAAAATTCCTAAGATAGGGAGAATTATCACACTTGGATTTTATGGATTCATTTTTTTATAAACATGGAATGTAATATCGAAGTTTAAAGAGATTTTTGGGGAATGTACATGTTTAATTTTTAGAAATGGATGCTAATATTATATATAATGTTAATTTTGATATCATTATTAGATATTTAATTGGGTTTTTTCTTTAATATCCAAGTCTCGTGTGAATCCATATTTCAAATGAAAGTTGGGAGACATTTTAATAGGTTGCATGGTCCCTAAACAGTCTTGAAGACCATGAATTTCCATCCATGGGGATGGGTGGCTCATGGAGTTCACATTAAGGTGAGAAACAATTTTGATAACTGGGGTTGAAGGTGAAACTCACTACAATGTGAGGTTGGACATATGAACAAAGTTCGTACATTGGAATGCCATCTTGAAATAGATTATTGAAGAAGAGGATTTTTTATTTAGTGATGCTTGTAAAACCTTAACATAGGGAAATTAATTTGTGGAAGCATAAAGTTTCCATCATATTTTAGAAAATAAGAATTTTTCCATCAAATTATGAAATATATGAGTTATTTTGAAATTTGAGGGAAAATATTATTTTCTAGGTTTTGTGTTTTCAAGGAGAAAGAAAGGTTTCGATGGATTATGAAATTGTATTTTGGATGAAAATTCCTTCAAATAAATTTGAAATTCTTTGCAATGGAATATTTTGGATTGGAAAATTAGATAAAACAAATGTTTTTATTTTAAAACTATTTTTGATTTATCATGGTTTATTGGAATTTCATTTAAATTTATTTTTAAAGGACATGTAGACATGGTTGTACGTGATGCTTTTAAATAGAATATGTCTTTCTTATTTAGTGGGGATCCATAGTTCAATGTCGGATTTGTTGAGGAGTCAGTGTTTTGTGGTCTAGGTAGTTTCATTTTTGATGTCACCGTGTGACTCATTGTTTAATTAAAATATTGGTTTTTTGTAAACTTGTATTTTGGTTGTTAAAGTTTATTTCAAATTCTTTTATTTAAATGGATACTTTGCTTTTAATGTATAGTTTATAATTATGTTGTGATGGGAAAATTGTTACCTATAGTTTATTTTTATCCATCGCCACTTTTAGGTAGCCTTTAACGATTGGGGAATGCATTTGAGGTCATGTGGCATCCTAACTTAGACCTCAACCCTTGGGATTCGGGTTCTTGGGTCAGAGTGTTGCATGAATTGTGCATGGCCCTATTAAAGTGTATGTAATAATTTTAAAAGATGTGGGAAACAAAGTATCTCACTCTTGTTGGGTGTATAATTACAAAACAGGATAATATCTAATATAGAACTAGGAAATAAGCTAAGGTTGCATCAAAAATATAATTTAGTACTTTTGGAAAAGACAATAATTAAATAACAATGGTTGGTGACTATAATGTAGAAGTTTAAGCATCACAAATTGATTGTTGTTAAGAACATCACCCAAGATGTGACTCAATGGTAGCAGCCCTATGAGGTGTTGGGAAGGTCTCAAGTTCAAGTCTTTTCGGATTCTTGTATCTATCCATTGAGTGTTTTTTTATAGATTTGTAATCTCACATTCAAGACCATTTGTAATAATCAATATTGTAGTTATACATATCAATAATGACAAAGTTTCGAATTTTTTCAACAAAATGTGTACTCAAGGGGGATTAACAGTTGAGATATCCCATGCTCAAATATTGACACTCACAAAATTTAGAAAATAATGTAACATGTATTGTACCAACAACTCTAAAAAATCACAATAAAATGTCAAAAAAATTAAAAAAAATTATTAGGTATCCTGTCAACAAAAAACAACTCTGTCGAATCAATCCCAGTACAAAGTCTAGGAGATGATTTTCTACCTGAGCCCCTGACCCACACAAACTCCTGTCACATTGTTTCCATATCGCACCTCATGGGCCCAACATAGAATCTTTTTAATTTACTGGCAGTTAAAGTATGCATGACACCATCCCATTTTGAGGAACTCCATTTCTATTATGTGGTACCTAGCAACAAATAACTTATCACATTGTATTGTGATAATACTATAGCGGTGGATCTTGCAAAAGATTTAAGGCCATGCCAACGGACAAAGCACATACTCCGGAAGTATCACCTATTGAGGAATTTTTATCAGAGGTGTGAAGTTGTAGTAAGCAGAGTTACCATTGAATAAAATTTGGTGGATCCATTGACTAAAGTTTTATCTCATAAGAAGCATGAGTATCATGTGAGTGATAGCGGACTGAAGTTTGTTAGAAGTTGCCTCTAGTGTAAGTGGGATTTTGTTGGAGTTGGTGCCCTAAAACTAACTTATGTGGACTTTATGATTGTCTGTATTCATAGTTATGAATATTAATAAACTTATTATCACATCATTATTATTATTATGTGTGAAATAGTTTGTGATAATGTCCTAAGAATAGTTGTGGCACTAAAAGGTCATAGTAGTTTCCTGTAATTATAAGAACCCAAAAGTGCCACAGCGTTATTCTTAAATATATGTTCTATATATGTATGATATCATTTTAGGGACACAAATAATATAGTATATCGGGGGTGGAGACTCATATGAATTTGAGGAACCTTCTCATGGTGTACGCCCTTGGTAATATCCAGTGTAGGACATTACGAGAATGAGACTCGCCAGTAGAAAATCCATATTTATATATGTCATTGGTTGTTCCTATCTATAGAAGTGTTTATTAATCCTTAAATTTTAATATTATTATTAATTATTATTATACTTCATGTACTTTGATGTATTGATGAAAACTATGAGGACATGTATTCATGGCCAGGTAGGATATGTTGGGTGCGTCATTAGTAATATTGCATTAATGAATAATGCGAGAAAGGATTTTCCCCTTATGTTCTTTAACAAAAGTTGATATCTCAGACCCTTTGGTGGAAATGATATAGAAAAAATAAATTCACGGCCATGGTGTTATATAGGCAAGTTCGATTTCCAAAAATTCAAAGAAAGATACATCAAGCATATAAGTTGATGGCACCACTATGCAACCTTCTTGATTAGAGATATCATGATAAATGGATTATATTACAGACTAAGTGTCTGTATGAGGTATTATGTCATTCTAGAATTAAATTCTTTCTCTATGGGTTACTTGGTGTGTTTCTATACTCTAACCATAGAATTTAGGCTTCTTTTTCTAATGTCATTGGGAAAGGGGCCTAGAGGGTCACACGCTAAGTGTATCTAGAATCTTAGTTAAATAATATATTATTATTTATTATTTAAAAATTTGAATAAATATTATTATTACATGTGATTTAATAATTATTCATGTTTACTTGATCAAATATTTAATAAATATTTATTTTCTATTTAGTGAATGTAATATTTATTTATTTATTAGTGAATAATGTTTTGTTATCTATTTTTTAAATAAATAGTCATTATTCAAGGTCGGATAAATATTGTGGAGGAATGGGAGACCAAGTTTATAGGTCCAGTGAGAAATAATATATATTGAATATTATTTTAATAAATAATATTTAATTTTAATTCGCGATTTTAGTGCATCATAAGAAATAATAATATTATTATTATTATAGATATGGGTTTCCACAGGGATTAAATAAATATTTAAGGTAAATTATGCAATTACTTATTTCTAATTTTAGTGGTATATAAGGCTAATTATATTATTTTTCAATAGAGCCACTAGATTTTTTGTGCACAATGAATCTGGAGAATCCTCTTGTATCCCTAGAGAGATCTTTTCTCCAAGAATTCTCCCAAGAATAGAGAGAGATATTCCTCCACCCTCCACTCTCAAGTATAGAGAGATTGAGGAGAATACTTTGAAATTGATTCTTGGGGTGATCAAAGACAAATGACATAAGTGATAAGATCTTTCGTGCTAGCACTCATAGATTCCTACGGTGATGTTTGGAGATTTTTGGAACACATGTGTATCACCACTAGAGAGAATCTGCTCTTGATTCCTATAATGAAAAAATGATACAAATGTAGATCTATTTTTAGATCCATCAATGCTGAAATAATTCTCACAATGTAATTCTAAAATTTATTATATTAATTATAAATAATATGTGATGATATTGCACTCTAGTTTCGGTGTTTTATCCATTGTCTATTCTCTATAATTCAATTTTTTTGATCACATTTTTTATCATCATTTAAATATCATATTGATCATCGATCCTAGAAAAAAAATCAAAGTTGGGTTTGACCCATCGCACGCTTTTTTTATTCCTAGAACCTACTAATATCTCGTCTGATTCTACAAAATCTAATAATTAAAATATAAAACAAAGGAAATCCTTTTTCATTGACCATATTCTCTATATAAATGGTCCTTTGGTGACATATTCATCACACAATAACCTTGTGTCTATTGTTGGTCGGAGTGGACACTCAAGAGGGGGGGTGAATTGAGTTCCAATTAAAATTTTCTGTTAAAAGCAGTTTCTAATAAAATCCCCCAATTTCAAAAACAAATTAAACTGTAGTGAATTTATATAGATTATAAAGGTTCAATTAGCTTCTCAAAGATTGTTTAGTTCTCAGTTAACTTAATCTTATGATTAAATTAACTTTTGAAACTAATTTACTGATTTATAATAAATATAAACACTTGCGAATTTAATTATCAAAGTAGCTTTGAAGATAGATTATATTTCAAAGTAATAGCAGCGGAATGTGAAATAAATATGTATAGTATGGATATAGAGTAACTGTAAACACAGAGAAGTAACCAAGAGGTTCAGTCTCAAGCCGAGACTTAGTCCTCTCAAAAGTTTATATAAAAGTGATCCACACCCTGGATCGGGGTTAACAACAGTGAACACACTGTCCAGGTCACAAGACCTCTACCACAGTTCTACGTGGGAAAAACAAACAACAGCAGCCAGCTGTCCAGGTCACAAGACCTCTACCACTATCCACAGTGGGAAGTGAAGTGTAAAAGGTTTGCTGAGGATTTACAGATCCTCCAGTGAAAGTACAAAAGTCAGTGTGTGTGTGTTTAATACAGCAGATAACACACACTGCTCAAAATGTAGAATAAATAAATCACAGAGCAGAGATGTAGAGTTTAGAAATGGCTCTAGTGATTTTAGTGTAGCACTGGACTCGTTTTGGAATTAATCAGAAGTGATTCTGAATCCTCTTCTCGATTTTGTTTGAGAAGCAGAGTGTCGTATGCTTCAGGTTCACAGGCAGTGGAATGTAGTCGATGAAGCTCTTCAATATTCTATTGTATGCACACCACTCTTCTTGAGTATGTCGTATGCTTCCTTGTCTCTGTGTGTGTTGTCTCTCTCTTCTTCATTTTTCACTTCTTCGTTTTTCTCTACTGTGCTTCACACACTCTTCAGCAGAGTCTTCTTGTATTTACATCACGTGCTCCGTAGGACAAAAAGGTTTCCTTTCCGCAGGTACGAGGTACGGTTTCCTGACATCCGACAACCATTATTAATTAATTGTCAGGGTATTAAAATAGAACTAATATGACCGTTGGTTAGAATAAATAGATAAAGATAAAGAAATTCAAACAGTTGTTTATGACTGTTCAAGAGATCGGTAGGTCATCAGCATTAGAGTAATGATCGGTGACTCAGATAGATCAGCATCGGTCTGTCATCTGATCGGTGAGTCATTTTGATCAGCATCGGTCTGTCATCTGATCGGTGAGTCATTTTGATCAGCATCGGTCTGTCATCTGATCGGTGAGTCATTTTGATCAGCATCGGTCTGTCATCTGATCGGTGAGTCATTTTGCATCGGTGAGTCCTTGGATTGGTGACTCATTTGCATCGGTGGCTCATTTTCATCGGTGACTCATTTGCATCGGTGAGTCCTTGGATCGGTGAGTCTGATGGATCGGTGAGTCTGATGGATCGGTGAGTCTGATGGATCGGTGAGTCTGATGTCTGTTGAATCCAGAAGACTTCCAACATACTTTGTAAGTCAATAAGCATAGTTAAAAGCATGATAACTGATTCATTCATAGATTGGAATTATGTTTATGAGACATCAAACCAGATTAAGCATCAATGAGTTGTGATGATTTGTGATTATTAAAACATCAGTTATAAACAAGAAATCAACAATCTTCCAGAGGGCTCAACAATCTCCCCCTTTTTGATAATCACAAATCTTCATATATATATAAAAATAAAAAAAGAAAAATAATAAAAAAAATCTCCCTCTTAAAATAACATTCCCATATATATAGTATTCAGATTTCTCCCCCTGAGATATTGATCTCCCTCTTCATATATATAGAGTACTCCCCCTTAGATATATATTTCACCCATTATATATATCTTCTTTCTCCCATTATATATATCTTTCTCCCATTATATATATCTTTCTCCCATTATATATATCTTTCTCCCATTATATATATCTTTCTCCCATTATATATATCTTTCTCCCATTATATATATCTTTCTCCCCCTTTGGGATAATCAAAAAGGAGAGAAAACAGATAAGGGAAAAGAGAAGCAGGGTGCAGAGAGGATAGAACATAACACAAAGGAAAAAACAAATCTGATAAAGGCACAGAAAAAGATAAGAAATACATAGATCACCCCATCAAAAACAATACATGGCTATTTGTTGGGATACAAAGGGGCTTTCCCTTTATCCTTTGGATCAATGGTAGGTAAGGTAGAAGGCTTGGAGGCAGGCTGTGGTTCACGGAGCTGAAGTGGCGGCAGGACAACTCTGACAGGTGCAGTTGGAGGTGTCACAGAGGGTTGTTGAGAAGGAGTAGGAGTTGGATGAGAAGCTTTCTGAGAGACTGGTCGCAACTGAGATAGAGCTTGGGCAACAGACAGCTGATTCGGAGCGACATCAGAGGCACTGAGAGGTTCAGAAGTAGGAAGTACAATTGCAGTGGCCTGTGCATCCAAGTAAGGCTTCAATAGATGAATGAAGTCCTGAATGACTTCTGCTCCATACTTCATAGCTTTTTCAAAATCATCCTTGTTTTCCATGAACTGTGCCAAGGAAGGGACAAAATCTTGCAATTGGAGAACTTGAGTGTTGAAGGCCTGAGTGACTGGAGGTAATTTCAGATTCTCTGCCAAGACTTTGAAGTTTGCAGCCATCTCATGTTTTGTATAAATCTTGGAGAAGTAAGTATCAACGTTTTCCTTGATCTCTTGCAGGGAATTCTTAGCATCCGCTGAATATACTAAGGTCATCTTATGACTATTATCACAGAGATCTTTCATCTTCCTCAAAGATTCTAAGTCAAGAATTTGTCTTACAGCAGCTAGCTCTGCATGCACAACTTCTCTGAGAGCTTCTATCTCACGGGTAGTGATTTTGGTTACCTTGCCTGTACTGGCTTGGCCGACTATATGAGTTAGTTCAGCTTTCAACTTCCTCAGGTCAGACTTGTTGAGATGTTCAATCAGATTTCTCAAAACTTCCATCATACCAGAGATGGTTGATCTGAACTCATTTGATAGAGAAAGTAAGCTAACTTGGAGATCCTTCAAAGTTTGAGTCAAAGAGGCTATGTGCCTACCAACAAATTCACCAGTAGCAGTCAAGTCTGGCTTGAGAACATCTGAGACTGCAGTTGAAAAAGCTTTCAAGGAATTTTCAGAAACTTGCAGAGATACTTGATGAAGGGCATTGGAAAGTTCTTCTCTGACTATATCTCTCACAGTGGTTAGCAATTCAGTCTTAAACTTATCAAGATCAGCTCGAAAGATTTCAGAACCAGGTAAATTCACATGTACAGGATCAACAGTAGGAATAGACCTTGCTTCTCTTGGAAGGTTCCTTTTCACAGCTGCAGCAGATTCTGGCAATTCGTCTTCTTCTTCAGAATATTCTAAGCCCAACACAGCATATCCAGGGTAGTCATCCCAAACAGCAGCACACAGGGTGTAGTTGGGTTTTTCATAGCTTGCTGTTCCACTAATTTTTGATGAGTCATCTTTGTCACTGATATGGATTTCTGGTACTGACTGAGGTTGTTCTACTTGATCTTCAGCAAGACCATCCACTGGTCTGTTAACACCATCAACAGCAGCTTCAACATCATCAGCATCATCATCATCACCACCATGATTGTCATCAGCATCACCTTGCTCATTATTACTCTGCTCAGAGGCTTCACTGTGATATTCCTCAGTATCAGAATATTCTTCATCATCAAGAATAGGTTCAGACTCTTGTAGGGTTAAGGGTGGACTAGCAGGTCCAAATTCTATTCTTTTCTTGGGGCTAGCAGTGTCTGGATCACTCCTATCATCAGGAGAAGACACACTTCCTTCTTCAGTTGCAGCTTCTTCTTGTTCATTATCATCAGAATAAATTGGTTCCTCATATGGTTTTAATCCAGGATCTCTCAAATCCTTTGGCCTCTTGCCATGATTTATGGGATTGTAGGCTTCATACAACTTATCTTCATCTGCAACCCAGCACTTCTTCCATGGATTCCAATTGATTTTCATCCTCTTGCAGATCTCTTTGTTGAGACAGAAGGTACGCTCTGTTTCAACAACTTCATCATCTTCATCAACACATTCCAGATTCTGGAGCATAGTAGATATCATTTTTGAATAAAACAACGCTGTGGCTTTCTTGGAAGGTTTCAGCATACTAGCTATGTGGACCATCACATATCTACACAGGTTTATCTTTTCATGGGTTTTGAGCAGAAACAATAGAAAAACATCTTGATACTTAACAGCAGAAAAATCTCCTCTTCGAGGGCAAAGTTGGTGCTGAATAAACTTGAATAGGAGTCTGCTTTCACCATCTAATTCTGAAGCTGTGATTCTCCTTGATTCTCTGTTTCCAGTTAGAAGATCTAGCGCTAGCTCATAAGAAAAATAGTCAGTGACTGGGGGTATATTGCCAGCATAGTCCTCATATCGACCTTCATGAGGTACGTTTAAACATTCAGCCCACTGCTTAGATGAGAAAGATATTTTCTTTCCTTTTACAACAGACGACATCCTAGCAGCTTCCACACCATCAAGCGTGACTTTCAGGTTCATGTAAAACTCATGTACTAGCTTTGGATAATCTATTCGGGTGTTGTCTGAAAACCAGTCTATCCATACTTGCGATTTAAGAACTTGTAGCAACAGGGACTTACTTGACTGAAGCCACTCCGAGTTTACTTCTTTTTCTACAGCTATAATCCGAGCTTCCAGGTTCGGATTTACTGAGCGTTGAGAGGTACTGCTCGACTCGCCTCGAGCACGCTTTGAAGGTACAGGGCTATCTGGTCCTTTGCTCGGTCTCTTTTGCTTAGCCATTCGAGGATTTTGGAGAGGCAGGAGTTCGAAGGTTCGAAGGTTCGAAGCAGAGGGGAAGAGAGGTTGAGAGGTTCGGCAGGAAATGAAAGGTCAAAGGTTTAGGGAAGATAAATAGCCGCGTATCATTTATTTTATCATTTAGGGTTCCCATAAAAAGTAATTTACTAATTAATAAAACGTATTTAAAAAAAATCGGTTTGACAGAACAGTGTGACAGATCGGTTCCACAGATCGGTTTCACGGATCAGTTTCACAGATCAGTTTCACAGATCAGTTTCACAGATCAGTTTCACAGATCAGTTTCACAGATCAGTTTCACAGATCAGTTTCATAGATCAGTTTCACAGATCAGTTTCACAGATCAGTTTCACAGATCAGTTTCACAGATCAGTTTCACAGATCAGTTTCATAGATCAGTCATACACAATTCATGTTTAATAAATTTCATTCTTTCAGAGCATAAGGGCTTTGTGAAGATGTCAGCTAATTGATTTTCAGAACTAACAAATTCTAGAGAAATATCACCCTTCTGGTAATGATCTCTTAGAAAGTGATGTCTGACATCAATGTGCTTAGTTCTAGAGTGAGACACAGGGTTCTTGGATAAGTTGATTGCACTAGTGTTGTCACAGTTAATTGAAACATGTTTAAGATCAAATCCATAATCCAATAGAGTGTGTTTCATCCACAAAATTTGTGCACAGTAACTTCCAGCAGCTATGTATTCTGCCTCGGCAGTAGACAATGCAACTGAATTCTGTTTCTTACTACACCATGATACTAGGGATTTTCCAAGCAAATGACATGTTCCTGATGTGCTTTTTCTATCCAACTTACAACCAGCAAAGTCAGCATCTGAATAACTCATTAACTCAAAGGATTGTCCTTTTGGGTAAAACAAACCTAAATTTATAGTATACTTAAGATACTTAAAAATCCGTTTAACAGCTAATAAGTGTGATTCTTTAGGATTAGCTTGAAATCTAGCACACATAAACACACTAAACATAATATCTGGTCGACTAGTAGTAAGATAAAGTAAGCTTCCAATCATACCTCTGTAACTGGTTTGATCAACTGGTTTCCCAGTTTCATCAACATCCAATTTACAGGTGGTACTCATAGGTGTATTACTTTCCTTAATACTATCCAATCCAAAACGTTTTAAAAGATCCTTTGAATATTTACTTTGATTTAAAATAATACCATTTTTAGTTTGAAAGATTTGAAATCCAAGAAAATACTTAAGCTCTCCCATTAAGCTCATTTCAAATTCATTTTGCATAACCTTTGAAAAATCAATACATAAGGAGTTTTTAGAAGATCCAAAAATAATGTCATCAACATATATTTGTACAACTAAAACATCTTTAGAAATTCTTTTAATGAAAAGAGTTGGATCAGCAATCCCTTTAGTAAAACCTTTTGAAATAAGGAAATTGCTAAGTCTATCATACCAAGCTCTTGGAGCTTGTTTCAAACCATATAAAGCTTTAGAAAGTTTAAAAACTTGATTTGGAAAATGGGGATTAGTAAATCCAGGTGGTTGTTCTACAAAAACATCTTCAATTATAAAACCATTTAGAAATGCACTTTTAACATCCATTTGATATAATTTGAAATCCAGATGTGCAGCATATGCAAGTAAGATCCTAATGGCTTCTAGTCTAGCTACAGGTGCAAAAGTTTCCTCATAGTCTATACCTTCTTCTTGACTATATCCTTGTGCAACTAGTCTAGCTTTGTTTCTGACTATATTTCCAGATTCATCTACTTTATTTCTAAACACCCATTTTGTGCCTATTGTCAAAGTGTCCTTAGGTCTGTCGACTAATTCCCAGACTTTGTTTCTTTCAAACTGATTTAATTCTTCTTGCATAGCCATTACCCAAAATTCATCATTGATAGCATCATTGATATTTTTAGGTTCTGACTGTGAAAGAAAAGCTTGATGTTCAACCTGGTTTCTTAGAGAAGCTCTAGTTTGTGTTCCTCTATCTAGATTTCCTACAACAGCATCTAAGGGATGATTCTTTAGAGTCCTAGATGGTCTAGAAAAGATAGGGCTAGAAATTTCAGGTTCATCTAGAGATTGAGGTTCAACAGAAGCAGATTCTGGAGAATGTCCAGAACTGGATGCTTTTATAACAGGTTCTTTAGATTTATCATTAAGGTCCAGAATAGACAAATCTTCTTCAAGATTCCCAAGAGAGGTTTTAGGCTCATGTGGATCAGTTTCATCAAATTTGATGTGAACAGATTCTTCCACACATTTGGTTCTCTTATTGAAAACTCTATAGGCTTTACTAGAGATAGAGTAACCTAGGAAAATTCCTTCATCACTCTTGGATGTAAATTTATCCAGATTATCTTTAGTATTCAGAATAAAGACTTTGCAGCCAAAAACTTTGAAGTAATTTACCTTAGGTTTCCTATGGTTCCATAACTCATAAGGGGTTTTCTTTAGAACAGGTCTGATCAAGACTCTATTAATGACATAACAAGCTGTATTAACAGCTTCAACCCAAAAGTAAATTGGCAGGTTATATTCATTCAGCATGGTTCTAGAAATTTCTTGCAGGGTTCTGTTTCTTCTTTCTACTACACCATTCTGTTGGGGTGTCCTAGGGGCAGAAAAGTTATGAGAATAGCCATTGAGTGAGCAGTAAGATTCAAAATCTTGATTTTCAAACTCACGACCATGATCACTTCTTAGGGTCTTAATCTTGAGTCCACTAAGATTTTCTACAGACTTGGAGTATTTAACAAAGTAAGAACAAGCTTCACTTTTGTGATCTAGAAAATATACCCAAGTATATCTAGAAAAGTCATCTACAAGAACATAGACATAGTGCTTCCCATTTAAACTAGAAACTCTTGATGGTCCAAACAAATCCATGTGAACCAGTTCAAGTGGTTGAGAAGTTGAAACTTCTTTCTTTGATTTGAAAGAAACTTTGTGTTGTTTTCCCTTTTGACAGGGATTACAAACTTTGTCTGCTGGAAATTCAAGTTTGGGTAAGTCTCTAACCAAGTTCTTCCTAGAAAGTTTTCTAAGTGAGTGCACATTGCAGTGTCCTAATCTTCTGTGCCAAAGCCAAGACTCTTTATGAAAAGCATTTAAACAAGGAATGTTCTGTTTAGCTAAAGAATCTAAATCAACAGCATAAACATTTTCACTTCTTAAAGCAGAAAATACTAAAACATTTTTAGAGTTAAAAACATTGCAAGAATCATTTTCAAATCTAACATGAAAACCATCATCACATAACTGAGAAATGCTTAACAGGTTATATTTAAGTCCATCAACAAATAAAACTTTAGAAATCAAAATTGAATCCGTGTTACCAATCTGGCCTAGGCCGATGATTTTTCCTTTAGAGTTATCACCAAAAGTGACAAATCCTCCATCAACTTTTATTAAGCTCTTGAAGCAAGAATAATCTCCAGTCATGTGTCTTGAGCACCCACTGTCTAAATACCATATCTTCTTGTAACAGCTCTTCAAGCAGGTCTCCTACAAAACAGATTTAGATGGAAGATGATTTTGGTACCCAGATCTTCTTGGGTCCAGACAGGTTAGCCAATAACACTTTAGGTACCCATATTTGTCTAATGGGTCTCATATAATTTGTAGAAATAACATCCTTTGAAAGATAAACCTTATTATATTCATAACTATGAATATAACTGGTTGAGGCATAAGAAGTTCCAGAATTAACTATCTTCTGTCCAGATTTAGAAATGAATCTAGTTTTGGCAACTTTCCTTTGTCCAGGTTGGTATCCTATACCAGTAGTGTATCTAGGTGCAACTTGCTTTCCTAGCATTTGTGTTAGATTATTTTTACCATTGGTGAACTTCTCTAAGTCTTTCTTGAGTTGCTCATTAGACAATTTTAGTTCAGTATTCTCTTTAAGCAGCTGAGCATTCTTTTCTACTTCTATATCCAGATCAGATTTATGCTTAACACTTAAAGCATACTGTTTCTTTAGACCTTTATATTTATCTTTAAGCTCATTACATGTTTCTTCTAGCATGTCACAGTATTCAAACAATTCAGATTTTGACATGTTTTCTGAGTCAGAATCTTCTCCAGAATAGTATGACTTAAAAGCAGGAGTCTCTGATGTTACCTCAGAAGTGTTTGTCATGAAACACATGTTGGCCCGATTCTTTTCAGAGTCTGAAGATTCAGCTTCACTTGTGCTATCTTCTGAAGCACTCCAAGTAGCCTTCATGGCCTTCTTGTACTTGTTATTCTTGTATTCATATTTCGTTTTATACTTCAGCTTTGGACAGTCGGCTTTAATGTGTCCTTTCCTCTTACACTCATAGCAGACAACATCATCTGATTTGTCATTCTTCTTCCAATCCTTTTTCCATTTGCCTTGTTGGTCATACTTTCCCTTGTAATTTGGTTTCCTAAAGAATTTCTTTTTCCTATAGAACTTTTTGAATCTCCTGGATATTTGAGCCATCTCATCATCACTGTCAGAATCATTCTCACTTTCCTCACTGCTTGAACTTTCATTGATAGCTTGAAGCTTTTCCTTATCCTTATTCTTTGAGGTTGTAGTCTTGAAGGCAATAGACTTCCTTTTAGGTTCATCATCTTCTTCTTTATTTACTTTAAGCTCTTCTTCGTACATCATCAGCTTACCAATTAATTCCTTGACAGGTAGAGCAGCAATGTCACAGGATTCTCTAATGGAGACAGAGGTTCCTCTCCATCTTTCAGGTAGACATCTCAAAATTCTCATAATTTGTTCCTTTGCTGGAACATCCTTTCCCAGAGAGGTCATTGTGTTGACAATTTCATTGAACCTAAGATACATATCAGAAATGGGTTCATCAGGCTTCATCTTAAAATTATCATACTTAATAGTATAGGTATTCAATCTCATCTCCTTAACATTAGTTGTTCCTTCATGAGAAACAGCTAAGGTATCCCAAATTTCATATGCAGTTTTACATGCAGAAATTCTATTAAACTCTTCATCTCCTAGAGCACAGTACAGAGCATTCATAGCTTTACAATTATTATTGTAAGCAGTCTTTGTAGGTTCATCCCAAGTAGATCTAGCAGTAGTGGGAATTTTGTATTCAGATTCAATAGCAGTCCAAATATCAAAACCTATGCTTTCTAGATGAATTTTCATTTTCAGTTTCCACGGAGCATAATTAGTTCCATTGAAAAAAGGTGGCCGGTTAGTAGCAGCACCCTCAAGTCTATTATCCATGATATTAAAAAAAAGAATTTTAAAGAGATAAAAATTTAGAAATAACAGAAATTTTAAGAACTTTAAAATACAACTAAAATCACAGGTCAAAAGCAGAGCACTTTTAGAAAGTATTTACTTCCTCTGATACCAAGTGTTGGTCGGAGTGGACACTCAAGAGGGGGGGTGAATTGAGTTCCAATTAAAATTTTCTGTTAAAAGCAGTTTCTAATAAAATCCCCCAATTTCAAAAACAAATTAAACTGTAGTGAATTTATATAGATTATAAAGGTTCAATTAGCTTCTCAAAGATTGATTAGTTCTCAGTTAACTTAATCTTATGATTAAATTAACTTTTGAAACTAATTTACTGATTTATAATAAATATAAACACTTGCGAATTTAATTATCAAAGTAGCTTTGAAGATAGATTATATTTCAAAGTAATAGCAGCGGAATGTGAAATAAATATGTATAGTATGGATATAGAGTAACTGTAAACACAGAGAAGTAACCAAGAGGTTCAGTCTCAAGCCGAGACTTAGTCCTCTCAAAAGTTTATATAAAAGTGATCCACACCCTGGATCGGGGTTAACAACAGTGAACACACTGTCCAGGTCACAAGACCTCTACCACAGTTCTACGTGGGAAAAACAAACAACAGCAGCCAGCTGTCCAGGTCACAAGACCTCTACCACTATCCACAGTGGGAAGTGAAGTGTAAAAGGTTTGCTGAGGATTTACAGATCCTCCAGTGAAAGTACAAAAGTCAGTGTGTGTGTGTTTAATACAGCAGATAACACACACTGCTCAAAATGTAGAATAAATAAATCACAGAGCAGAGATGTAGAGTTTAGAAATGGCTCTAGTGATTTTAGTGTAGCACTGGACTCGTTTTGGAATTAATCAGAAGTGATTCTGAATCCTCTTCTCGATTTTGTTTGAGAAGCAGAGTGTCGTATGCTTCAGGTTCACAGGCAGTGGAATGTAGTCGATGAAGCTCTTCAATATTCTATTGTATGCACACCACTCTTCTTGAGTATGTCGTATGCTTCCTTGTCTCTGTGTGTGTTGTCTCTCTCTTCTTCATTTTTCACTTCTTCGTTTTTCTCTACTGTGCTTCACACACTCTTCAGCAGAGTCTTCTTGTATTTACATCACGTGCTCCGTAGGACAAAAAGGTTTCCTTTCCGCAGGTACGAGGTACGGTTTCCTGACATCCGACAACCATTATTAATTAATTGTCAGGGTATTAAAATAGAACTAATATGACCGTTGGTTAGAATAAATAGATAAAGATAAAGAAATTCAAACAGTTGTTTATGACTGTTCAAGAGATCGGTAGGTCATCAGCATTAGAGTAATGATCGGTGACTCAGATAGATCAGCATCGGTCTGTCATCTGATCGGTGAGTCATTTTGATCAGCATCGGTCTGTCATCTGATCGGTGAGTCATTTTGATCAGCATCGGTCTGTCATCTGATCGGTGAGTCATTTTGATCAGCATCGGTCTGTCATCTGATCGGTGAGTCATTTTGCATCGGTGAGTCCTTGGATTGGTGACTCATTTGCATCGGTGGCTCATTTTCATCGGTGACTCATTTGCATCGGTGAGTCCTTGGATCGGTGAGTCTGATGGATCGGTGAGTCTGATGGATTGGTGAGTCTGATGGATCGGTGAGTCTGATGTCTGTTGAATCCAGAAGACTTCCAACATACTTTGTAAGTCAATAAGCATAGTTAAAAGCATGATAACTGATTCATTCATAGATTGGAATTATGTTTATGAGACATCAAACCAGATTAAGCATCAATGAGTTGTGATGATTTGTGATTATTAAAACATCAGTTATAAACAAGAAATCAACAATCTTCCAGAGGGCTCAACAATCTCCCCCTTTTTGATAATCACAAATCTTCATATATATATAAAAATAAAAAAAGAAAAATAATAAAAAAAATCTCCCTCTTAAAATAACATTCCCATATATATAGTATTCAGATTTCTCCCCCTGAGATATTGATCTCCCTCTTCATATATATAGAGTACTCCCCCTTAGATATATATTTCACCCATTATATATATCTTCTTTCTCCCATTATATATATCTTTCTCCCATTATATATATCTTTCTCCCATTATATATATCTTTCTCCCATTATATATATCTTTCTCCCATTATATATATCTTTCTCCCATTATATATATCTTTCTCCCCCTTTGGGATAATCAAAAAGGAGAGAAAACAGATAAGGGAAAAGAGAAGCAGGGTGCAGAGAGGATAGAACATAACACAAAGGAAAAAACAAATCTGATAAAGGCACAGAAAAAGATAAGAAATACATAGATCACCCCATCAAAAACAATACATGGCTATTTGTTGGGATACAAAGGGGCTTTCCCTTTATCCTTTGGATCAATGGTAGGTAAGGTAGAAGGCTTGGAGGCAGGCTGTGGTTCACGGAGCTGAAGTGGCGGCAGGACAACTCTGACAGGTGCAGTTGGAGGTGTCACAGAGGGTTGTTGAGAAGGAGTAGGAGTTGGATGAGAAGCTTTCTGAGAGACTGGTCGCAACTGAGATAGAGCTTGGGCAACAGACAGCTGATTCGGAGCGACATCAGAGGCACTGAGAGGTTCAGAAGTAGGAAGTACAATTGCAGTGGCCTGTGCATCCAAGTAAGGCTTCAATAGATGAATGAAGTCCTGAATGACTTCTGCTCCATACTTCATAGCTTTTTCAAAATCATCCTTGTTTTCCATGAACTGTGCCAAGGAAGGGACAAAATCTTGCAATTGGAGAACTTGAGTGTTGAAGGCCTGAGTGACTGGAGGTAATTTCAGATTCTCTGCCAAGACTTTGAAGTTTGCAGCCATCTCATGTTTTGTATAAATCTTGGAGAAGTAAGTATCAACGTTTTCCTTGATCTCTTGCAGGGAATTCTTAGCATCCGCTGAATATACTAAGGTCATCTTATGACTATTATCACAGAGATCTTTCATCTTCCTCAAAGATTCTAAGTCAAGAATTTGTCTTACAGCAGCTAGCTCTGCATGCACAACTTCTCTGAGAGCTTCTATCTCACGGGTAGTGATTTTGGTTACCTTGCCTGTACTGGCTTGGCCGACTATATGAGTTAGTTCAGCTTTCAACTTCCTCAGGTCAGACTTGTTGAGATGTTCAATCAGATTTCTCAAAACTTCCATCATACCAGAGATGGTTGATCTGAACTCATTTGATAGAGAAAGTAAGCTAACTTGGAGATCCTTCAAAGTTTGAGTCAAAGAGGCTATGTGCCTACCAACAAATTCACCAGTAGCAGTCAAGTCTGGCTTGAGAACATCTGAGACTGCAGTTGAAAAAGCTTTCAAGGAATTTTCAGAAACTTGCAGAGATACTTGATGAAGGGCATTGGAAAGTTCTTCTCTGACTATATCTCTCACAGTGGTTAGCAATTCAGTCTTAAACTTATCAAGATCAGCTCGAAAGATTTCAGAACCAGGTAAATTCACATGTACAGGATCAACAGTAGGAATAGACCTTGCTTCTCTTGGAAGGTTCCTTTTCACAGCTGCAGCAGATTCTGGCAATTCGTCTTCTTCTTCAGAATATTCTAAGCCCAACACAGCATATCCAGGGTAGTCATCCCAAACAGCAGCACACAGGGTGTAGTTGGGTTTTTCATAGCTTGCTGTTCCACTAATTTTTGATGAGTCATCTTTGTCACTGATATGGATTTCTGGTACTGACTGAGGTTGTTCTACTTGATCTTCAGCAAGATCATCCACTGGTCTGTTAACACCATCAACAGCAGCTTCAACATCATCAGCATCATCATCATCACCACCATGATTGTCATCAGCATCACCTTGCTCATTATTACTCTGCTCAGAGGCTTCACTGTGATATTCCTCAGTATCAGAATATTCTTCATCATCAAGAATAGGTTCAGACTCTTGTAGGGTTAAGGGTGGACTAGCAGGTCCAAATTCTATTCTTTTCTTGGGGCTAGCAGTGTCTGGATCACTCCTATCATCAGGAGAAGACACACTTCCTTCTTCAGTTGCAGCTTCTTCTTGTTCATTATCATCAGAATAAATTGGTTCCTCATATGGTTTTAATCCAGGATCTCTCAAATCCTTTGGCCTCTTGCCATGATTTATGGGATTGTAGGCTTCATACAACTTATCTTCATCTGCAACCCAGCACTTCTTCCATGGATTCCAATTGATTTTCATCCTCTTGCAGATCTCTTTGTTGAGACAGAAGGTACGCTCTGTTTCAACAACTTCATCATCTTCATCAACACATTCCAGATTCTGGAGCATAGTAGATATCATTTTTGAATAAAACAACGCTGTGGCTTTCTTGGAAGGTTTCAGCATACTAGCTATGTGGACCATCACATATCTACACAGGTTTATCTTTTCATGGGTTTTGAGCAGAAACAATAGAAAAACATCTTGATACTTAACAGCAGAAAAATCTCCTCTTCGAGGGCAAAGTTGGTGCTGAATAAACTTGAATAGGAGTCTGCTTTCACCATCTAATTCTGAAGCTGTGATTCTCCTTGATTCTCTGTTTCCAGTTAGAAGATCTAGCGCTAGCTCATAAGAAAAATAGTCAGTGACTGGGGGTATATTGCCAGCATAGTCCTCATATCGACCTTCATGAGGTACGTTTAAACATTCAGCCCACTGCTTAGATGAGAAAGATATTTTCTTTCCTTTTACAACAGACGACATCCTAGCAGCTTCCACACCATCAAGCGTGACTTTCAGGTTCATGTAAAACTCATGTACTAGCTTTGGATAATCTATTCGGGTGTTGTCTGAAAACCAGTCTATCCATCCTTGCGATTTAAGAACTTGTAGCAACAGGGACTTACTTGACTGAAGCCACTCCGAGTTTACTTCTTTTTCTACAGCTATAATCCGAGCTTCCAGGTTCGGATTTACTGAGCGTTGAGAGGTACTGCTCGACTCGCCTCGAGCACGCTTTGAAGGTACAGGGCTATCTGGTCCTTTGCTCGGTCTCTTTTGCTTAGCCATTCGAGGATTTTGGAGAGGCAGGAGTTCGAAGGTTCGAAGGTTCGAAGCAGAGGGGAAGAGAGGTTGAGAGGTTCGGCGGGAAATGAAAGGTCAAAGGTTTAGGGAAGATAAATAGCCACGTATCATTTATTTTATCATTTAGGGTTCCCATAAAAAGTAATTTACTAATTAATAAAACGTATTTAAAAAAAATCGGTTTGACAGAACAGTGTGACAGATCGGTTCCACAGATCGGTTTCACGGATCAGTTTCACAGATCAGTTTCACAGATCAGTTTCACAGATCAGTTTCACAGATCAGTTTCACAGATCAGTTTCACAGATCAGTTTCAGAGATCAGTTTCACAGATCAGTTTCACAGATCAGTTTCACAGATCAGTTTCACAGATCAGTTTCACAGATCAGTTTCATAGATCAGTCATACACAATTCATGTTTAATAAATTTCATTCTTTCAGAGCATAAGGGCTTTGTGAAGATGTCAGCTAATTGATTTTCAGAACTAACAAATTCTAGAGAAATATCACCCTTCTGGTAATGATCTCTTAGAAAGTGATGTCTGACATCAATGTGCTTAGTTCTAGAGTGAGACACAGGGTTCTTGGATAAGTTGATTGCACTAGTGTTGTCACAGTTAATTGAAACATGTTTAAGATCAAATCCATAATCCAATAGAGTGTGTTTCATCCACAAAATTTGTGCACAGTAACTTCCAGCAGCTATGTATTCTGCCTCGGCAGTAGACAATGCAACTGAATTCTGTTTCTTACTACACCATGATACTAGGGATTTTCCAAGCAAATGACATGTTCCTGATGTGCTTTTTCTATCCAACTTACAACCAGCAAAGTCAGCATCTGAATAACTCATTAACTCAAAGGATTGTCCTTTTGGGTAAAACAAACCTAAATTTATAGTATACTTAAGATACTTAAAAATCCGTTTAACAGCTAATAAGTGTGATTCTTTAGGATTAGCTTGAAATCTAGCACACATAAACACACTAAACATAATATCTGGTCGACTAGTAGTAAGATAAAGTAAGCTTCCAATCATACCTCTGTAACTGGTTTGATCAACTGGTTTCCCAGTTTCATCAACATCCAATTTACAGGTGGTACTCATAGGTGTATTACTTTCCTTAATACTATCCAATCCAAAACGTTTTAAAAGATCCTTTGAATATTTACTTTGATTTAAAATAATACCATTTTTAGTTTGAAAGATTTGAAATCCAAGAAAATACTTAAGCTCTCCCATTAAGCTCATTTCAAATTCATTTTGCATAACCTTTGAAAAATCAATACATAAGGAGTTTTTAGAAGATCCAAAAATAATGTCATCAACATATATTTGTACAACTAAAACATCTTTAGAAATTCTTTTAATGAAAAGAGTTGGATCAGCAATCCCTTTAGTAAAACCTTTTGAAATAAGGAAATTGCTAAGTCTATCATACCAAGCTCTTGGAGCTTGTTTCAAACCATATAAAGCTTTAGAAAGTTTAAAAACTTGATTTGGAAAATGGGGATTAGTAAATCCAGGTGGTTGTTCTACAAAAACATCTTCAATTATAAAACCATTTAGAAATGCACTTTTAACATCCATTTGATATAATTTGAAATCCAGATGTGCAGCATATGCAAGTAAGATCCTAATGGCTTCTAGTCTAGCTACAGGTGCAAAAGTTTCCTCATAGTCTATACCTTCTTCTTGACTATATCCTTGTGCAACTAGTCTAGCTTTGTTTCTGACTATATTTCCAGATTCATCTACTTTATTTCTAAACACCCATTTTGTGCCTATTGTCAAAGTGTCCTTAGGTCTGTCGACTAATTCCCAGACTTTGTTTCTTTCAAACTGATTTAATTCTTCTTGCATAGCCATTACCCAAAATTCATCATTGATAGCATCATTGATATTTTTAGGTTCTGACTGTGAAAGAAAAGCTTGATGTTCAACCTGGTTTCTTAGAGAAGCTCTAGTTTGTGTTCCTCTATCTAGATTTCCTACAACAGCATCTAAGGGATGATTCTTTAGAGTCCTAGATGGTCTAGAAAAGATAGGGCTAGAAATTTCAGGTTCATCTAGAGATTGAGGTTCAACAGAAGCAGATTCTGGAGAATGTCCAGAACTGGATGCTTTTATAACAGGTTCTTTAGATTTATCATTAAGGTCCAGAATAGACAAATCTTCTTCAAGATTCCCAAGAGAGGTTTTAGGCTCATGTGGATCAGTTTCATCAAATTTGATGTGAACAGATTCTTCCACACATTTGGTTCTCTTATTGAAAACTCTATAGGCTTTACTAGAGATAGAGTAACCTAGGAAAATTCCTTCATCACTCTTGGATGTAAATTTATCCAGATTATCTTTAGTATTCAGAATAAAGACTTTGCAGCCAAAAACTTTGAAGTAATTTACCTTAGGTTTCCTATGGTTCCATAACTCATAAGGGGTTTTCTTTAGAACAGGTCTGATCAAGACTCTATTAATGACATAACAAGCTGTATTAACAGCTTCAACCCAAAAGTAAATTGGCAGGTTATATTCATTCAGCATGGTTCTAGAAATTTCTTGCAGGGTTCTGTTTCTTCTTTCTACTACACCATTCTGTTGGGGTGTCCTAGGGGCAGAAAAGTTATGAGAATAGCCATTGAGTGAGCAGTAAGATTCAAAATCTTGATTTTCAAACTCACGACCATGATCACTTCTTAGGGTCTTAATCTTGAGTCCACTAAGATTTTCTACAGACTTGGAGTATTTAACAAAGTAAGAACAAGCTTCACTTTTGTGATCTAGAAAATATACCCAAGTATATCTAGAAAAGTCATCTACAAGAACATAGACATAGTGCTTCCCATTTAAACTAGAAACTCTTGATGGTCCAAACAAATCCATGTGAACCAGTTCAAGTGGTTGAGAAGTTGAAACTTCTTTCTTTGATTTGAAAGAAACTTTGTGTTGTTTTCCCTTTTGACAGGGATTACAAACTTTGTCTGCTGGAAATTCAAGTTTGGGTAAGTCTCTAACCAAGTTCTTCCTAGAAAGTTTTCTAAGTGAGTGCACATTGCAGTGTCCTAATCTTCTGTGCCAAAGCCAAGACTCTTTATGAAAAGCATTTAAACAAGGAATGTTCTGTTTAGCTAAAGAATCTAAATCAACAGCATAAACATTTTCACTTCTTAAAGCAGAAAATACTAAAACATTTTTAGAGTTAAAAACATTGCAAGAATCATTTTCAAATCTAACATGAAAACCATCATCACATAACTGAGAAATGCTTAACAGGTTATATTTAAGTCCATCAACAAATAAAACTTTAGAAATCAAAATTGAATCCGTGTTACCAATCTGGCCTAGGCCGATGATTTTTCCTTTAGAGTTATCACCAAAAGTGACAAATCCTCCATCAACTTTTATTAAGCTCTTGAAGCAAGAATAATCTCCAGTCATGTGTCTTGAGCACCCACTGTCTAAATACCATATCTTCTTGTAACAGCTCTTCAAGCAGGTCTCCTACAAAACAGATTTAGATGGAAGATGATTTTGGTACCCAGATCTTCTTGGGTCCAGACAGGTTAGCCAATAACACTTTAGGTACCCATATTTGTCTAATGGGTCTCATATAATTTGTAGAAATAACATCCTTTGAAAGATAAACCTTATTATATTCATAACTATGAATATAACTGGTTGAGGCATAAGAAGTTCCAGAATTAACTATCTTCTGTCCAGATTTAGAAATGAATCTAGTTTTGGCAACTTTCCTTTGTCCAGGTTGGTATCCTATACCAGTAGTGTATCTAGGTGCAACTTGCTTTCCTAGCATTTGTGTTAGATTATTTTTACCATTGGTGAACTTCTCTAAGTCTTTCTTGAGTTGCTCATTAGACAATTTTAGTTCAGTATTCTCTTTAAGCAGCTGAGCATTCTTTTCTACTTCTATATCCAGATCAGATTTATGCTTAACACTTAAAGCATACTGTTTCTTTAGACCTTTATATTTATCTTTAAGCTCATTACATGTTTCTTCTAGCATGTCACAGTATTCAAACAATTCAGATTTTGACATGTTTTCTGAGTCAGAATCTTCTCCAGAATAGTATGACTTAAAAGCAGGAGTCTCTGATGTTACCTCAGAAGTGTTTGTCATGAAACACATGTTGGCCCGATTCTTTTCAGAGTCTGAAGATTCAGCTTCACTTGTGCTATCTTCTGAAGCACTCCAAGTAGCCTTCATGGCCTTCTTGTACTTGTTATTCTTGTATTCATATTTCGTTTTATACTTCAGCTTTGGACAGTCGGCTTTAATGTGTCCTTTCCTCTTACACTCATAGCAGACAACATCATCTGATTTGTCATTCTTCTTCCAATCCTTTTTCCATTTGCCTTGTTGGTCATACTTTCCCTTGTAATTTGGTTTCCTAAAGAATTTCTTTTTCCTATAGAACTTTTTGAATCTCCTGGATATTTGAGCCATCTCATCATCACTGTCAGAATCATTCTCACTTTCCTCACTGCTTGAACTTTCATTGATAGCTTGAAGCTTTTCCTTATCCTTATTCTTTGAGGTTGTAGTCTTGAAGGCAATAGACTTCCTTTTAGGTTCATCATCTTCTTCTTTATTTACTTTAAGCTCTTCTTCGTACATCATCAGCTTACCAATTAATTCCTTGACAGGTAGAGCAGCAATGTCACAGGATTCTCTAATGGAGACAGAGGTTCCTCTCCATCTTTCAGGTAGACATCTCAAAATTCTCATAATTTGTTCCTTTGCTGGAACATCCTTTCCCAGAGAGGTCATTGTGTTGACAATTTCATTGAACCTAAGATACATATCAGAAATGGGTTCATCAGGCTTCATCTTAAAATTATCATACTTAATAGTATAGGTATTCAATCTCATCTCCTTAACATTAGTTGTTCCTTCATGAGAAACAGCTAAGGTATCCCAAATTTCATATGCAGTTTTACATGCAGAAATTCTATTAAACTCTTCATCTCCTAGAGCACAGTACAGAGCATTCATAGCTTTACAATTATTATTGTAAGCAGTCTTTGTAGGTTCATCCCAAGTAGATCTAGCAGTAGTGGGAATTTTGTATTCAGATTCAATAGCAGTCCAAATATCAAAACCTATGCTTTCTAGATGAATTTTCATTTTCAGTTTCCACGGAGCATAATTAGTTCCATTGAAAAAAGGTGGCCGGTTAGTAGCAGCACCCTCAAGTCTATTATCCATGATATTAAAAAAAAGAATTTTAAAGAGATAAAAATTTAGAAATAACAGAAATTTTAAGAACTTTAAAATACAACTAAAATCACAGGTCAAAAGCAGAGCACTTTTAGAAAGTATTTACTTCCTCTGATACCAAGTGTTGGTCGGAGTGGACACTCAAGAGGGGGGGTGAATTGAGTTCCAATTAAAATTTTCTGTTAAAAGCAGTTTCTAATAAAATCCCCCAATTTCAAAAACAAATTAAACTGTAGTGAATTTATATAGATTATAAAGGTTCAATTAGCTTCTCAAAGATTGATTAGTTCTCAGTTAACTTAATCTTATGATTAAATTAAATTTTGAAACTAATTTACTGATTTATAATAAATATAAACACTTGCGAATTTAATTATCAAATTAGCTTTGAAGATAGATTATATTTCAAAGTAATAGCAGCGGAATATGAAATAAATATGTATAGTATGGATATAGAGTAACTGTAAACACAGAGAAGTAACCAAGAGGTTCAGTCTCAAGCCGAGACTTAGTCCTCTCAAAAGTTTATATAAAAGTGATCCACACCCTGGATCGGGGTTAACAACAGTGAACACACTGTCCAGGTCACAAGACCTCTACCACAGTTCTACGTGGGAAAAACAAACAACAGCAGCCAGCTGTCCAGGTCACAAGACCTCTACCACTATCCACAGTGGGAAGTGAAGTGTAAAAGGTTTGCTGAGGATTTACAGATCCTCCAGTGAAAGTACAGGAGTCAGTGTGTGTGTTTAATACAGCAGATAACACACACTGCTCAAAATGTAGAATAAATAAATCACAGAGCAGAGATGTAGAGTTTAGAAATGGCTCTAGTGATTTCAGTGTAGCACTGGACTCGTTTTGGAATTAATCAGAAGTGATTCTGAATCCTCTTCTCGATTTTGTTTGAGAAGCAGAGTGTCGTATGCTTCAGGTTCACAGGCAGTGGAATGTAGTCGATGAATCTCTTCAATATTCTATTGTATGCACACCACTCTTCTTGAGTATGTCGTATGCTTCCTTGTCTCTGTGTGTGTTGTCTCTCTCTTCTTCGTTTTTCACTTCTTCGTTTTTCTCTACTGTGCTTCACACACTCTTCAGCAGAGTCTTCTTGTATTTACATCACGTGCTCCGTAGGACAAAAAGGTTTCCTTTCCGCAGGTACGAGGTACGGTTTCCTGACATCCGACAACCATTATTAATTAATTGTCAGGGTATTAAAATAGAACTAATATGACCGTTGGTTAGAATAAATAGATAAAGATAAAGAAATTCAAACAGTTGTTTATGACTGTTCAAGAGATCGGTAGGTCATCAGCATTAGAGTAATGATCGGTGACTCAGATAGATCAGCATCGGTCTGTCATCTGATCGGTGAGTCATTTTGATCAGCATCGGTCTGTCATCTGATCGGTGAGTCATTTTGATCAGCATCGGTCTGTCATCTGATCGGTGAGTCATTTTGATCAGCATCGGTCTGTCATCTGATCGGTGAGTCATTTTGCATCGATGAGTCCTTGGATTGGTGACTCATTTGCATCGGTGGCTCATTTGCATCGGTGACTCATTTGCATCGGTGAGTCCTTGGATCGGTGAGTCTGATGGATTGGTGAGTCTGATGGATCGGTGAGTCTGATGGATCGGTGAGTCTGATGTCTGTTGAATCCAGAAGACTTCCAACATACTTTGTAAGTCAATAAGCATAGTTAAAAGCATGATAACTGATTCATTCATAGATTGGAATTATGTTTATGAGACATCAAACCAGATTAAGCATCAATGAGTTGTGATGATTTGTGATTATTAAAACATCAGTTATAAACAAGAAATCAGCAATCTTCCAGAGGGCTCAACATCTATGATACCACTTATTAAAACCACATGCCCAATACATCCTAAGAGGGGGTGAATTGGGATATACAATTCTTCTTATCTTCCATTGGATCGTATTCACATGTCAGTAAGAACACTTCAATCCTTCCAATATTCAAGCACACACAATATCCAAATGCTAAAAATAAATAAAGTTTAATAAAGATTTTTCTCTGTTCACCGCAAAGGGATAATCTAATTAGCATACACCAATGGCATGTCAATGTAACAAGGGATAAAACTACCCTCTATGAGTGTTATGAAGGTTCAAGAAAATGAAACTTTGATCTTAGTTCCACTCCCTCGTCTTATCTCTTTGTGCACAGATTTGAGACAATGAATACATGAATATGGGACATAAATATCACTTAGAATGATTCTTCAAAAAAATGTAAATACTAGATCAATAAGGGTATTGTCGTTGAACTTACATGTCTTATTTAAATATTGATGTTCAAGGGTATTCATTACAATAACCTCTCTTTACTCTAGTTTCCAAATCCACCAATTTTTTCCTCCACCTCAATCCTTCTCTAAATCAAGGATTCATTTATCCAAATTGTTCCACATGAATTTTCCATATGTCATCCACTGATTGGTTCTTCAAAACTACCAATTAACTATCAATTAATTCAACCAAGTCAATAATAATCCCATGAAATCTGATATGGATTATAAATTCTAGAATTTTATGGATATATCTTCTTTGCTATGTGGATACCTTCATTATGGGATGATTAAAAACTCCCATATTTTGGTGTGATTTCTTTCACTACAATGTGGTCCTAATCAATAATTAGATCCCTGAAATCTAGAAAAATATCATATTTAAATTTCTGAAATCTCTGTCGTGGTCTCCTCAAACCTTTTCAGGATCCAAACTAGTCATGGTACAGTCCTTCTGATTGCGATATGAGATCATTCTTCCCCAAAAAACAAACATTTTAGTATTTTCCTAAAAATGCACCTTTCATGGAATGATGAGGTAAATTGTGGCATGGGAACCCAGTTTTTAGTACCACTATTGTGATAGCCCAAACTCACACTTCCAAATTCAGTATTGAAAACATGTTGTTTTTTTTTATTTAAAAAGTAATTGAAAAATAGACACTACATTATACAACTGAGGATCTTTTCTGGTCTAGGTTTTAGAGAATTAAGAGAATGATTTACATAATATTAGAGTTAAAAAACAATTTTAAAATAACTAATTGTATTCTCTTTCACTAGCTCCTTAAATAAATTCATCCATCTTAGAACTTCTAAAAGCCCTGTGAAAAATATTTTAAAATATGGGGTGATCAAAAAATTTCTGAGTAAGGGGTTTTAAAACTAGTGAAAAATACTTTAAAATTACATTTAAAACATTTTATACTAAATAAAAAATATTTGATATTGTATATAACTTTAAAAAATAATAAGTTAGGGTTTTTATGAAAAATCCATAAAAATACTTTTCAAAACCTTTTAAAAATACTTATCATTTTAAAATCCATTCAAAAATACCCTTTGAAAAAACACTTAGATTTCTCCTTAAAAATCATTTGAAAATAATAATTATTTTATGGATTAAAATTATAATTGGAAAATATTAATAAATCTATGTGGCCACTAGCAATATCACTTGTAGGAAAACATCTCATTGAGGTTGTGGGTTCACTCCTCATTCCCTATCATCTTATTCGATATCCAAGTGTTTAATTTGTAAGAATTTTTTTTTGAAGATCTATCTTTCTCATTCATAACCCATTAAAACCCTTTTAAAATCTACTTGAATTATTTTCAAAGAAGAAAATAATTTTATAAATTATAAGAATTGATAAATCACTTTTTAGAAAATCTGTAGGATAAATCCATATTTAAAAAATAATTACTTACATTTAAAATTCATAATCATAAATTCTTTGAAATTAAAGAAAAATATTATATTAAAATTCATTAAATATTAATAAAATTTATAGATGATGCTCATATCTACTATTATGAATGAAATTTATAGAAATTAAAGAACATGTTACACATAGAATGATAGATTTTGTCAATTGAAATTATATAGATATTTTAATAAAATAAAATTCCCTTTAAAACAAGGGTTTTAAAATTAAATAACAAAACAAAGTTTTTTTATTCTATAAATTTTGGAATTTTTAAAAAAAAATTAAATATTTATTTTAAGATATAATTTTAAAACATAAAATCATATATGTTCTTGAAAAATAGACCCTTAAAATATTTCTTAAAAATAGAGGCTTTATAAAACACTCCATTTTTTCATTTCCATAATAGAACTTTAAACGTATAAGAGATTAAAAATAAAAACTCCCTTTAAAAAATAGAATTCATATATAACCTATAAATTAGGGGTTTTGAAAATAAATAAAAAACAAAAATCACTTGCTATATTATAATTTTAAAGAAATAAATATTTTAAAAATAAATAAATACTTCTATTACTAATTTGAAAAAAAAATATTTTCATAAAGAAATAGTACATGTATATAAAAAATCATAATTTTAAATAAGGGATTTTAAAAAAAAATCCTTACCTTGATTTGTAGAAGAAAACTAGTTTCATTCTTCTTTCATTCTCCTGTCTTCAAATTCTCTCTCTCTCTCTCTCTCATTCTCCCTCACTCTACTGTTTCTAAATGGTTTTAACCCCTAAAATCTAATAGAAGACTCCTTATTTATAGCCATGACTCTATTGTTATATAAATATATATATAATCATATATAGTTGAGGGAAGAATCTAGAGTAATCTTGATTTCTCAAAACATGTGGTTTGGGTATAAAGCTTGTTGAACAAGGTGATATATATATATATATATATATATATTGTCAATGTTTACAGGTTTGATTCAAGGGGTAAAATGATGGAGGGGAAATTAAAATTTGATGTAAAACATCCAACTAATATAGTAATACATTTACATCAGTTGAAAACAAACATATATATATATATGTATATATGTATATATATATATATATATTATAGCTTGTTTGGATCAGTTTGGTGGAGGATTCTTCAAGAAGTTTTGGATTTTATATTTATTTAAACTTATTTTAAAGATCACGGTGATTTTAATTTGTTAGAATTTGACATCAGGTTGGGCCATATCTCACTGAGGATGGATACATTAGTGGGAGATAAGGATAATTAACAGTGTCAAGGGTTCATCTGGATCGAAATGGGGAAGGAGACGAAGTGGGAGTTGAAGTAGACGACTTGGATTTGATGAAATGGATGACTATGATTATAACCACCATTTTGAAGGGGCATATAAATAGTAAATATACCCATGTCCCACATTGATCCTTTGATCATTTGGTGAGTGGTTAATAAAAAAACTCATGGCAGAAATTCATCGAGTTAGCAGTGGGGTCGGCACCCGCAACACTGCACACACCACTCACACGGGCTTCGGCCCAGTAGGCGTCGATACCAACCTATGCATGATATCGATGGACCTTATAGACGGGCCCAATCGTACACTATGGGTGTGTTTCTCAACAATCACTTGGGGCTTAGACATGGCCCTCAGCCTCATGCAGGTGCCTCGGTCCACCATGTTACCTTAGCTTGGCTAGTTGACTTGCTTCCCACCTCAACAGTGGTGCATGGGTCCTAGTTATCCAATAGTTATCTAATATTTTAAATACCAAATATATATATATATATATAATTATAATTTAATTAATTATACTTAAAATACAATTCATCCTCTTAATGATTTTATTTTACTTATACATTGACTATTAAATCTTTAACATTTTAATATTAAATACATGTCATGTTTACCACAGTTGTAAATTCAATCCAATATATTACTATTTAACTAAGACTTATAGTACTTTAAATTTGAAAACTATCAAATTATTCAAAAACATAAAGTTTTGATATTAATTACTTTTATTAAATACTATTAGAGTAATAATAGTATGACTAATCAAAGCTAATATATTTTAAATTGAAAATAATAAGTAATTCAAAAGTAATGATATTATAATATTTTGAAAATTATAAATTTTAAATATCAAAACAAAGTACCTTTAAAATAGCCATTATGACTTATAAATTGTAAATAAAGTTCAAAATTGATTTCATAAAAAAAATTTAAAAAAATTACATAGAATTTATATAAAAATAGTTCTTAAAAAATAATAACATATTCAAAACCTTCAATATTAAAACATGAGGTTTTGAAAAAAATAACTTTAAATAAATAATCATATATTTTATATTGTTTTAAGAAAAATACATAGAAATAAATATATTTATTATTAAAATATCCTTAATAAAAATACTATTTCTTTAAAACTAAATATTTTATGATTTTAGTATATCATGATCAAAAATTATTTGGATTATAGAAAATAACTTTAGAAATTATCTTAATTTCATAAAATGTTATATTAAAACATTTATTTATTGTTTTAAATTATAAAACAATATATTTATTAAGTTTTAATTTAAAACAAGACTATGCTTAAATTCATGAGATTTTACAACTACGTCATGTTCAATATGGTCATAGTGTGACCTCTTCATTTTTTCAAAAAAAATAGTGTTACACCTTCTTGTCATGCCTAGACATCGCGACATGGATCGGTCCTCACACACCACACTTCTCCATTGTTTTATTATTACATAGTTGTGATTCTAACATGGTTATCTCCCCCACAACCCAATACTCTTTTAGGTTCATATTCCTTTAATCATCCTCAGTTTTCCTTCATGTCATGGTGTATATTACCACAACCTGACCCTGCAGTGCTTGAGCCGTAACTACCCAAACCCCTCTCCGATAGGCCAGGGCCTAGTGACTAGTTCTGAGTAAGCATATCACACAAATGGAAGGCCTTTACCTACGGTACCTATACACATTCACCCACAAACACCTCAATGCAATAGTGCGGATATATAAAAAGATGTAAACTAAAATACATACATACATCTATCCCAAACCAAAGTACAACAAAAGTACGGAAAGCATAAAAGGGAAAAACGCACACCCACTAAAAACTGTAAAAGATTCCAACCTTCTCAGAAGGAGGGGATCGCTATCAAATGAAACTGCTAGAAAGATCCTTGACTCAGCTCTGGTAAACACCTCGATTGGTCAATCTCACTAAGCTCCACCTACGTCGAGTCCTCTGGGGACTTCGTTGAAAGGCCTATAGTCTTCATAAGGAACAACATGTGTGGTAAAATCCCATGAAAGGGAGAGTATAACAATACTCGGTAGGATCTCCAAAAACCCAAATGAAAATGGAGTAACTGAAAGGCATCAGTCTGCTCGACCCAAGAAGAGGGAATCCAAATGAGAGAGAAACTTCATCTTGAACCATCATCATCTATACATGACTAGTCAGCTTAGTCCATAAGGGATGTCATCTCATACATGTGACAACACTACAAGGACTCTTAGAAACACCCAAATATACACATCTCAGACCCCAAGTCTCATGAGTTTCAGACCTCAAATCTAGCTACAGGATTCTACTCGAGGCTCTAAATGTAACACTCAACTAGGAGAACACACTCCATGAGATCAGATTTCCAAGATGGCACCATTCTGAGAGATAAAATCCATTGGGAACATCTCTAATATCCCTAATGGTACATCCAAGAGAACTTTCTCCCTTGGGAAGAACTCATTAGGTCAAACTCTAGTGCTCCACACCAGAGGTCCCACCATCACTACCTTATGCTGAGTACAAGCTAAAAGAAACCCAAGTGGAGAGGTATGCCCCCACCACTGCACACAGTTGAGGGAGAACTACTCTATACTATGCACCACGTTCATCCTCTCTAAAAAGAGATAATATAGGGACTTGTACCTCACCACTTCCCTACAGCCATGGGAGTACTAGCTACTAACTAACTCGTGAAACCTCTATCTCTCCTATATGGAGTGGTATGCACCTCACTCTATCACAGGGAAACTAACTTATAACCAATTATCGCACATAACTAGTGGAAGTTTCCACTCCTTGTAATTTTACTCCTCAACTGAGGGAGCTCTGACTCTATTGGAGGACCCGCTCCCCACTACTACTCAAAGATGGGGGTGTACAATTCCATAAATGCGAACTCACACCCTGGTACAAATGTTGATTACCACTAAAAGGATATAGGACCCACACCCTGATATGATAGGGGAGTAAAAATATGTAGATAGAGGACCCACACCTTGGGAAAATAGAAGAGTATTACTATATGGATAGAGTACCCACACACTGGTATGAAAAGGGAGTACCACTCTACCCATACAATCTCTATGGGGGAGCCAGACCCTGGCACATCCTGGGAGTACCAACCCAAGCCTAGAGGACCCAATCCCTAGTATGATAGGGGAGTACCAACTCTGTTTTAATAATATGTATGGATGACCCACACCCTAGAGTGATAAGGGAGTTCCTACTCTAGGGATAGAGGACTCATACCCAAATACGATAAGGGAGTACCCACTATATCTATACGTCGCATATAAAGGAATTGTTCTCCAACATGCCATGGGAGTACCGACTCCACAGATAGAGGACCCACACCCTAGTCCAACAGGGGAGTACCTACTCCATCTGGTCAATGAGTATGGAGGGTTTGCACCCCAACATGACAGGGGAGCACTCTCTCCAACTACACAAATGATACAGGTAACCCGTACTCTGGCCCATCAGGTGTGTATAGACCCCATAAGAACTAAAACCATTCAAGTTGCTTGATCAACCAAATTTGGGGTAATTAGAAGTGGAATATAGATCCTTTCTACTAAAATGTCCAAGAAACAAGATATTTCAAAGACAATGGTGAGCTATATTGGGTTTCAATAAAATAGTGGGGGATTAATAAATATAATATTTGTTTATTTGTCTAAATTTTATCAGATAAGGTAATAAAATTATGCTCGTCTTATTTTTATAAATAAAAATACAATGAATTAAAACATATCATTTTGATCCATAATTGAGAAGGATGAATTTCTCACCAACACAAATTTACAAGAGTAGAAAAGGTGATTACGCGTTATCCTTCACCGTGAAATAAACTTGTATGTGAGGGAAGAACCTATTCCTGATGCACCTAGTAATGATGCTAGTGATTTAGAGTTAACTATCTATGGGAAACATTTGAAGGATTCAACATATGTTCAATATTTTATTCTATCATCCATGACCAATGAGATTTTGAAGAAACATAAGGGAATGGATGTGTATATAATGATGTCTCACCTTCAGGATCTCTATCAAGAGAATGAAAGATAAGAGAGATATGAGATCTCCAATATTCTATTTACAACTAATCTTGGAGATTTATCACCAACTATGATTCATGTAGTCAAGCTTATTGGGTACATTTAATGCTTAAAAATCTTAAAGATTAAATTCCTGGATGAGTTTCCCACAAATATCAAACTCTCATCACTACCCAAGACCTTAACTAGTTTTATTTTTAATTATAATATGAGAAATAATGATAAGAGTATTTCAGAACTTCTTACTTTGATTCACCAAGTAGATAAGGACATGGGATTTGAAAAACTCGCGGTCTTTATGGTGAATAAGAAAAGGAAGAACAAGGTGAAGGGGACCTAGACTCATAAAAAGTATAAAGATATCGATCACCATCCTTCCAAGAAGAGGAAGATCCATAGGAAGGGAAATGAAAAAAAGGTAGAATGTTTTTCTTCTGGAAAAAAAGGCTACTGGAAGAGGAACTGAACCTATAAGAAAGGGGAAGATAAAGGTGAATTCATTATCGAGTGTAATGTTTCAATATCTACAAATTGGGTATTGGATACAGATTGTAGTGCTCACATCAATATCTAAATACAGGAACCAAGTAGATTTAAAAATATTGCTAAAGGATAGGTGGATCTATGAGCTACCAATAGCATTAGGTTGGAAACTCTAGCCATTGGTGACTACTACCTTTCATTTATAATAGGAATGGTATTGGTTTTAAAAGATTTTTATTATGTACCTACTATTACCAAGAACATTATTTATGTATTATTTCTACATTTATATGGTTTTATTTTCAAGTTTATAAATAAACATTGTTTCTTTTATAAAGACAGCATATTTTATGGTATGGAGAATTTAAATAATGGTATTTATGTATGAAATTAAAAAAACTAATTATTGGAAATAGATAAAAAATCATGTTCACAGGACTCATATAATACCCATTTATGGCATCATTATATTGGTCATGTAAATGAGAATAGTTTGACAAAGCTCTGACAAGATGGTTATTTAGACTCTTCTGAGATAAAACCACTTGAAATATGTCATGATTGTTTATAAGGAAAAATGACCAAACTATCATTCAGTGGATGGGGTGAAAGGTCTACAAAGATTATAAGATTGGTACACACTGATGTATGTAGACCATTTTCAATAGAATCTAGAGGTGGGTATTCTTACTTCATAACTTTTACTGATGAATTGAGTAGATATGGTTATGTCTACTTGATGAGGTATAAATTCGAGTCTTTTGAGAAATTCAAATAATTCAAGAATTAAGTAGATAATAAACTTGGGGAGAAGATAAAGAAACTTATATTTGATCGAGGTGGTGAATATCTTAACCAATATTTTATCAACTTTCTATGAGAGTTTGGGATTCTATATCAACTCACTCCATCTTACAAACCATAGTGGAATGGTGATAGTGAAAGGAGTAATTGTACCTTGTTAGACTTGGTAAGGTCAATGATGAGTCATGCAGATCTTTCATTATCCTTTTAGGGATATGCATTATAAACTATGACATATACATTAAACTGAGTACCAACTAAATCAGAAAATGACATTCCCTTCGAGTTATGGAGTGGAAAAAAACATTTTTTGTCACATACACATGTATAGGGTTATGAGGCATTTTTAAGGCCTTTTTTGGAAACAATATAGAACCATGGGGTAAAAAGTGTATCCTTATAGTTTATACCTAGGAAACAAAGGGATTCTACCTATAAAACACCTCAGAAAAGAAAGTAATCATCACTAGACAAACCATATTTCTTTAGAGGGAGAACATCCTCAAAAAGAATAGTGGGAGTGAGATTGACTTAGATGAAGTTAATTCTCAAGATACATAAGTGTTGGTAGAGGACTATATTCCACATGTCCCTGTGGAATAAGTAGTTCCTGAAACACAAGTACTGCATATGAACACATGATAGGTAAGGGAACTAGAGAGATCTGGTTTTCCAGTCACTGAAGATGGTGACTCATTATTGGTTGACAATGATGAACTTATTTTCTAAAAAGAGGTAGTAGAGAGATAAAAAGGTGAAATATAGAAATAATCCATGAATTATAAAATGGGTTCCATGTATCAGAACCAATTTTGGGTTTCGGTTTATATTCTAATTGATGTAAAGCTCATAGGGTGAAAATTGGTATTCAAGAGAAAACATGACATGGAAGGTAAAGTAAATACCTATAAAGAAATGATAATGGATAGAGGGTTTAAACAACATAAATGAATTGATTGTGATGATACATTTTCACCAATTTTCATGTTTAAATCCATCATAATTCTACTTGCTATATCATTTTACCATGACTATGAAATTTAACAGATGGATGTCAAAAACTACTTTCCATAATAGGAACCTTCAAGAAAATGTCTATATAACACAACCAAAAGTTTTTGTGACTCCAAGATATGCCAAAAATATTTTAAAGTTATAGAGATCCATTTATGGGTTAAATAAAGAACTCAGGTCATGGAACATTCAATTCAATAAAGTAATAAAATAATTTGGTTTCGTTAAGAATGAATGTAAGTCATGTGTTTATAATAGGTTTAGTGGGAATGAAATCATTATCCTAGTAGTGTGTTTTGATGAAATATTACTTATTGGTAATGACATGTCAGTCTTACAACTTGTTAAGGATTGATTGAACAAGTGTTTCTCTATAAAGGACTTAGGTGAAGTATCATATATTCAAGGGATTAATATTATTAATGATATATCCAAGAGGGTGATTGTACTAAGTAAAAAGTGAATACATTGACCAGATACTAAAGAGATTTACTATGGAATAATCCAAGAGGGGATTGGTTTCAGTGTCACATGGTATACATATTTCTAAGAAAATATGTACCCAAACACAATAAGAGAAAGTGATAATGAGTAATATCTCATATGCTTTGGTAATAGGATCAATCATGTATGTCATTTCATGTACTATACTTGATGTTTCCTATGCATTGAGCATGGTAGGAAGATATCAAGCTGATTCAGGAGAATAGAATTGTTATACTGTTAAAGTTATCCTTAACTATCTAAGAAGAACTAATAATATTTTCCTAGTGTGTAGAGGTGATGAGGAGATAGTCATTAGGGGTTATACTAATTATAGTTTTCAGATATATTAGAATGATATGAAGTTGTAGTAAGGATATGTTTTTTTATTAATGGTGGAGTTTTGAGATGGAAGAGTTCAAAGAATCTAGTTGTCGCTAATTTTATAGTAGAGTCTGAGTATATAGTGTATTCTGATGCAGCCAAGGAAGCTTCTTGGATACAAAACATTTTCTAGGATATTGATGTGGTACCTAAAAATAAATAATGTATCACATTGTATTGTGATAATACTGCAGCGGTGGATCTTTCAAAAGATTTAAGGTCACACCAATGAACAAAGCACATACTCCTAAAGTATCACCTCTTGAAGAATTTTTATCAGAGGGGTGAAGTTGCAGTAAGCAGAGATCCCATATAATAAAATGTGGTGAATACCTTAACTAAAGTTTTATCTCATAATAAGAATTAGTATTATGTGAATGCTATCACACTAAAGTTTGTTAGTAGTTGGCTCTAGTTTAAGTGGGAGTTTGTTGGATTTGGTGTCCTAAAACCAACGTATGTGCACTTTATGATTACCTGTATTCATAGTTTTGAATATGAATAAACTTATTATCACATCATGATTGTTATTATGTGTAACGTAGTTTGTGATAATGTCATAAGAATAGTTGTTAAACTAAAGTTCATAGAAGTTTCTCGCAATGATGAGAATCCAAATGCGCCACGACATTATTCTTAAATATATGTTCTATTTCCAGATGATATCATTTGATAGAAACAAATTATATAGGCTATTGGGGGTGGATACTCATAGGAATTTTAGTAACCTTCTCATGGTGTGCACCCTAGGTAATATCCAGTGTAGGAAATTATGAGAACAAGACTCCCCAATAGGAAATCCATATTTATATGTGTTATTAGATGTTCCTATCTGTGGATGTGTACATTAATCCTTAGACTTTAATATTATTATTAATTATTATTATAAGTTGTGTACTTTGATTTATTGATAAAAAACGTGATGACATATGTTCGCGGTGAGGTAGGATATGATGGGTGCTTCATGAGTAATATTGCATTAATGAATAATGTGAGAAAGTATTTGTCCCTTCTGTTCTTTAATAGAAGTTAATATCTCAATAACTTTTATGAAAATGATATTGCCTAAATGAATTCATGTCTATGGTGTTATATAGTCAATTTCTATTTCTAGAAAGTCAAAGAAAGATACATCGAGCACATAGGTTGATGGCACTAGTGTGCAACCTACTTGATTATAGATATCGTGATAAAGGGATTACATTACACACTAAGTTTCCATATGAGGTATTATATCATTGCAGTATTAAATTATTTCTCTATGGGTTCTTTGGTGTGTTTCTAGAGGCTAACTTTGGACTTTAGGCTACTTTTCCTAATGCCACTGAGAAAGAGGTCTAGAGGGTCACACACAAAGTGTATCCAAAAACTCACTTAAATAATATATTATTATTTATTATTTAAAAAATTGAATAAATATTATTCTCACATGTGGTTTAATAATTATTCATGTTTACTTGATTGAATATTAAATTAATTTTTATTTTATATTTAATGAATATATATTTATTTATTTATTGGTTAATAATGTTGTGGTATTTATTTATTAAATAAATTGTCATTATTCAAGGTCGAATAAATATTGTGGAGGAATGGAAGACCAAGTTTATTGGTCTGATGAAAAATAATATATATTGAATATTATTTGAATAAATAATATTTAATTTTAATTTGTGATTTTATCACATGTCGAGAAATAATATTATTATTATTATCAATATAGACATGGGGTTCTAAAGAGATTAAATAAATATTTAAGGTAACTTTTGAAATTATTTATTTCTAATTTTAGTGGTATATAAGCTGAATTATATTATTTTTCAATAGATCCAATACATTTTTTATGTACAATGAATATGAAGAATCCTCATGAAGCCATAGAGAGCTCCATTCTCCAAGAACACTCCTAATAATAGAGAGCGATCTTCATTCACCCCCCACCCTAAAGTCTAGAGAGATTAAGAAGAATCCTTTGGAAGCAATTCTCGTGGTGATCAAAGGTGAATAACGCAAGTGATAGGATCTGTCATGCTAGCACCCCTAGGTTCCTATGGTGATGTTCAAAGATTTTTGGAACACTTGTGGATCACCACTAGAGGGAGTCTGCTATTGATTCCTACAATGCAACAATGACACAAATGTAGATCTGTTTTTATATCCATCAATAAAGAAATAATTCTCACAATGTAATTCTCTAATTGATTATATTAATTATAAATAATATGTGATGATCATGTTCTCTGGTTTTGGTCTTTTATCCATTGTCTGTTTTCTTTGATTCAATTATATTGATCACAGTGTTTATCGTCATGTAAATCTAGGATTGATCATCGATCATGATAAAAATAAAGTTGGGTCTGACCAATCACACACTTCTATTGTGTCTCGAACCTACTGATATCTTATCTAATTCTGCAAAGTCTGATAATTACAAATATAAAACAAAGGAACTCCTTTTTCATTGACCGTATTCTCCATAGAAATGGTCATATAATGACAGATTCATCACACAATAACCTTGTGGCTCTAATACAACTTATTAAAAACCACATGACTAATACATATTAATATGGGGTGAATTAGGATATATAATTCCTCTTATCTTCCACTGGATCTTGTTCTCATGTTATCAAGAACACTTCTAGACTTCCAATCTTCAAGCACACACAATATCCAAATGATAAAAATAAATAAAGTGACAGAAAAAATTAGTTCACCGCAAGGGATAATATAATGAGCATATGCCAAAGGTGTGTCGATGTAATAAGGGATAAAACTACCCTCTATGAGTGTTACAAAGGTTCAAGAAAATGCATTTTTTGATCTTAGGTCCACTTCTTCATCTTATCTCTCTGTTCAGGGATTTGAGATAATGAATACATGAATATAGGACATAAATATCACTTAGAATGATTCTTCGTAAAAACGTAAACACTGGATCAATAAGAGTATTTTCATTGCACTTACATGCCTTATTTAAATCTTCATGTTTAAGGGTATTCATTACAATAACCTATATTTAATCTAGTTTCCAAATCCACCAATTTTTTCCCCACCTCAATCCTTCTCAAAATCAAGGATTCATTTCTCCAAATTATTCCACATGAATTTTTCATATGTCACACACTAATTGGGTCTTTAAAACTTCCCGTTAACTATCAATTAATTCAAACAAATCAACAATAATCCCATGAAATCTAAGATGGATTATAGCTTCTATAATTTTATGGATTTATCTTCTTTTCTATGTGGGTACATTCGTTATGGCATGATTAAAAACTCCCATATTTTGGTGTGATGTATTTCACTACAATGTGGTCCCAATAAACAATTAGATCCATGAAATCTGGCCAAATATCATATTTAAAATTTTAAAATCTCTATCATGATCTCCTCAAAACTTTTCAGGATCTAAACTAGTCACGACATGGTCCTTCTGATTATGATGTGAGATCCTGCTTCCCCAAAAAACAAACATTTTAGTTTTTCCTCAGAATGCACCATTCATGGCATGATCATGTAGATCGTGTCATGGGAACCTTATCTTAAGTACCACTATAGTGATATCCCAAACTCACACTTCCATATTCAGTACTAAAAATATGTTGTGTATTTTTTTATTTAAAATATAATTGAAAAATACACACTATATTATACCACTGAGTATCATTTCTAATCATGGTTTTGGATAATTAGGAAAATTTCTTACATAATAATAGATTTTAAAAAACAATTTTAAAATAACTAATTGGCTTCTCTTTTACTTGCTCCTTAAATGAATTCATCCATCTTAGAACTTCTAAAATGTAACACCCTGAGATTTTATGAGAAATGTTCTTTATAATATCTTTGATGTCTTTTGTTGTACACTTAACCAAGATTATATTTCACTATACGCAACACCGTATTAGCTTTTAGTATATGCAAACACTATTCTTGGCTTGTGTTACACGCAATAGCGACCTTCCTCGATAGTGTGTGTTGTATGAAATACTTAGTTTCACTAAACAAAGATATATTGTAATAATATTATTATGGGCCAGATGTTATGAATAATATTAACTAAATTTTGAATTTTATAACATTATCATTCATCTTACACATTTTCTATATCATGGTATGTAAACAAAATAAATTTTTTCGGGTAAAATAAGTATTTTTCAAAAAATGCAGTTTTTCCAACTTTTGATGGCGCACCCATTTTAAATATAGTTTTTGACATGTTTATAAGTTTAATGTGACAAAATAAAATTCTTATTTGGAATTATTATATAAAAATTTACTTTGGATAAATTTTTGATATTTTTCTGATAAGTTTCATATTTTGATGAATAGTAAAAATACGCTAAATATTAATTAAAAACAACTTTTTTCATCAAGAAAATTTATATGGTTAAATTATAATATTTAATGGATGTAAAGTATAAATAGAATATATTTTTACCATTTAATATAATTTATGTCATTATCATTAAATTTATATTGAATTCGTAGGTAAAATAAATTCAATCTTTTGCAATGTTTTAAACAAAAACCCGTTTTCTTTTGACAACAGGATTAATTTTAATTTAATTTCTTCTACTTCTGTATTTTGAATTTGGAAAAATGGATTCCATATTTCAAATCAGTGGGTCCAAATTATGTTAATAGGCTACTTTTTATTTTTGGGCATTATGAATAGTAACTACGGTAAATTTTATTTACCATAGTTAAAGGCAAATCGGGTAATTATGGGTAAATATAATATTATAAAATTACCCTAACACTTGTATTAATATAATTGGATGATTATATTTTGTCCTAAAACATACTTGGGTCTAAATAGAATCTATTGGAACCCACTTGGATGTGATTAAGACCTTTAATTTATTTTATATAAAAGAAAGTGAAATATGTCTCACTCAAACTTTAATAATAAAAGTATTTTTAATATAAGGTTATACAGAATATAAATTCGATTATAATTACTAATTTGAAATATAAAATGTTTTTCTTTGTTATGGTAATTTATTTGTAATTTTTAGGAAATATTTAATTACCTTAATAGCTTATACATTAATGGTGTAGAAATTATTTACTTAGTGAAAAATCAATAATATAGTTTTTATTAAAGTAATAATACTCGTCAAAAGGCCCAAGAACTTGACCAAAACCTATTGGTCGAGTATATATATACTATAATCATTTAAGGGTAGACTTTGAGACTATTTTAGGCTGTATAAAAGAGATTATGACATTTATATTATTTTATTTTTAATAATGTCAAAGTTGTCACCTTCATAACTTAATAAATATAACAATTTAAATGTTATGATTTTAAGATGATAAATTCATGTAAAGGTATTATTATGAAAGCTAATAGATTTATCTTAATCATAGGATTTTATTTTTAATTTTTATGAAACATATAAGTATATTAAATAATTATAAAAAAATGTTGTAGTAATTATTTTATTAAGGAAAATATCAAATAAATGGTTATAAAAAATATTAAAATAAATATTATATGAATTATTTAATGTCATCCACGAATTTTCTAGATTAATATTAAATTTTAGGAATATATTAAATATTTTGGATTGAATATATCTTCTCTTTGTATTTTATTTAAATTAAAATAATTGAATAGTGTCAAAATTGAAACTGTTGATATTTTATAAAAATAACATATTATTAAATTGTTTAAAAATCACAAAAATATTTAAAAATTTAAAATTGAAAATTATATGTTCTAAAATGTAATAATGTATCTAATTATAGAAATTTCACAACACATAAGTAAGTATTTGTAACAATTTAAAAATTAGAATTTTATTACCACAAATAAATATAAATAGATTAAATAAGGATAAATCAAATTGATAAGGTTTAAAATAAATTCCAAACATGTATAAATTTTTTTGGTTGATGTGATTACAATCCTATCTCATCTCATATTATAATTTGAGTCATTTTGGATGTTTTTATGTGGGGTTTGAATTTATTATAAATTAATATTTTAGAGGTTTCCAAAAGTGCCCCTCTCCTCCCTTATAAAAGGGCACCTCCTCCCTCTTCTCTTCACACCCTTTTGAGCCTTCAAGCTCAGAAAACCCCTAAAAATTCCTCTTCTAAACCTCTATATTTATATCATAGAGGTTCTGGTCTTCTCAAAAGAACAACTCTAGTACCCTAAGAGGAAGTTTAAAAGAGGCACGTCGAGGAAGAGGTAATCTCTTCTACCGATTCTTTCAAGTTTCTTTCTTCTTCAACTTACTCTTATTTAGTTGTTTCATTATAAAGTAATAACATAAGTATTAATTATATATAGATATGTTATTATAAATATTAAACAACCCTATTTAAACTTCTATCCATCCTATGGAAAACGAAATCACCACACGTGCGTACGTACGGAATACCGTCTCCACGTCGTGGTGTAATCTGTTTTTCCACCACCACCTTTCTTGGATGGGTACAAGGGTGTGGGTATAAGGTTGTAAAGAATAACTGTATATGATTATTATAACATGATACTAATTCTGATATATTCTATCATCCACTCCAATTCCATTCAATAATTATGGGAATAATATCATCGCTCGTGCGTACGTATGGATTACCGTCTCCACGACGCGATGACATTCATTATCCATGTTAACCATTAAAGAATGATTATAAAGTATATATAATGAATAATAATGAGATATATGACATAATAATGATACTTTATTTATGTATATATTATTTACTTACATCCATTCAATTTAATAAGGAAACGAAAACAGTGTTCATGCATACGTACGGTCTACCGCCTCCATGAATGGTGTATTTCGTTCCATTTATCGATATAATATATATATTTATATTCTGAATATATATTATATATAAATAATGTTTTACATTCTGGAATTAATTAATCATTATCTAAGTAATCATATGAATAATTACAAGTCAAAACATGTACGACAAATGAAATGATTTTACCCAAAATGATGCATTAACATGGAATTGACAAATGAACAGGTAATATAAAGTCATAAGTGAATAATATATGATATCATAAATATTATTATGGTTCTATTACAAGTGAATAATATGTTTAAACCCACTATACAGAAGTCTCGGATATACGGAAGAAATTGGACATAAGGTAAGGGAAAATTATTCCAATCTCGTTATTATCTAAGATTGTTTATTCATAAGTATTTACTGGGGTTATATTTTTCACCCTTGTACATAATTTTTTTTTTCATAAAGTGATTAATATTCTTCCATGTATTCTTAAAGTCATTTTTAACCCTCTTTGACTTTTACTTTGTGTTACGGAAGGAATCTTTCTTTTGTTTACCATATGTGGTACTTTTTGAATTTTCCGTTAAAAGTACGAGGAAAATGTTTTTTTAACTTATACGGAATGAACAGATTTTTACGGTTTCATAATTCCTTATTTTCATGAAGCTTAATCTAAAATATTTCATGATTATTTTCAATAGAATTATTTTCTTTTAAAATTGCACATCATTTTAAGAAAATAAAATGATTTTGAAGAAGAAATGATATTTTCCTCACGAATTCATTTCAAGTGTTTTATCAAAACTATTTTCAATCTAAGATGACATTATTTAGTATGTTTATGATTCAAGTATAATGTCTCTATTATTTATATGTTTTGATTACTCTTATGATGAAATGATATCCATTTGTTTTATATGGATTATGTTATGATGGGATGATGTTTATGAAACCCATTTTATTCTTTGGGTTATGATGAATGATTTATGTTTATATTGTGGAACACATAAGAATGATTTCATTATGATATGGGTGTGACCTATATCTCACTCCAATGCATTGGTTAATGATTTATATATCATGAGATAGACATGGCTGGAACGGCAAGGGAATCTGTTTCAGTAATACCGGGCTAGAACGGAAAGTAAACCCGGTTCAGTAATGGACCTTGTCCACTATGATGGTCTTGGCAGCAATGCCTTGGCTACTGTGGAAATCATAACATGCGCTTAATGGATGCCACAATTACATGTTTTATTCCAATGCTAGTTTATCATGATTAATGTTCATTTATGATATATTCCTTATGCACTTCCAAGATTTATGTCATTACTCATGATTTTGATGTTTTATGTTCATGTTCTTAGTTCAAATGTTTAGGGATTGTTTTATGTTCTTCATGTTTACCCTTACTAAGCATTTGTGCTCACCCTTTTTATGTTTTTTTTTAGGATATAAAGAAAGGTTTTAGGTAAGAAAACCAAAGGGGAAGATCTTTATTGGAGATGTTGAAGATCTTTCACCATGATTAGAAGATTATGTTCCGAGTTTCCAAATACACTAAACTAATATGGTCTTTGGGCATCTGTTTTTTTCATGTATTAAGTATTCCGCAAAAGTAATGTATATGTATATGTACGTCAAGCTTTGGGTCTCTATAGTTGGTGTCAGAGCAAAGTTTTATTTAACCTTTGGAAACTAGGATGCGAAAACTTTAGTGAGATCCCTAGAGATATTTCTAAGGTATGTCTAGGGATATCCCTAAGGTTTAGTGTAACTATAGTTTGCAAACCTAGAATTATATTGATGATCATGAATAAAATAGGGTGAACTTAAGGTGTCATGGATTAAAGAATGTGTGATAAGTATGACTTTTTATGATTATGTGGTTCCTCATTATTTTAACTATTTCTTACACCATGGTTTTTGGTTTTAGTCAATGGAGGGAACCAGAATGAATTGGGTCAACATTGAATCCAATAGACAAATTGGTGACTATGAGCAACGAAATTTCATAATGACTAGAAAGAAAGATATTTTGATTATGCCGAATCAGTCATCATAATATATGATTAACAAGGTTAACTTTAGTGGTATTCCTAATTCATCAAATAAGAGGAAGATGGAAGTTTATGCATGTTCGCATGGTGAGGAGAATAGAGAAAGGAAGATTGAGATTTCTAAAAAAGTGAAGAAGAACCTTGATGAATACATCAAATGTAGGGGAAGATGTTATCTGCGTGGGGAGAACGGTCATAGAGTGACAGACTGTTATGGAATACAATGTCTTATATGTAGAAAACATGGGCATTACCCAACTCAATCCCCTGACCTAAGAGGTTACTTCTAAATAAATGAAGGAATTATTCCATGACAATCATTGAAGAGAATGGATTGAAGTGTTTATGTATTGGTATTCAAGAATAATGTTATTGAGGTACTTTTATGGTATATTGGAATATCTATGTATTAGTCCATTGTGGTTTTCCATAAGAATATGGTACCGGTAACCATGAAAAGTGATTGAAATATTTTTGGAAAGAACATGATATGTGCATAATGAAGGGACAAATAGAAAATTAAATGATCTCATTACTAATATAAGGACAAAGTTATATCATGGTTTGAATATATAGAAATTTTGGGATTTTGGTATGTCGAACGAGTTAACTTTTTACAGCATTCATGTTTTCACTAAGGTTCAATGGGTATTCATTTTTCAAGAGAATACATGATTATGGTATTCACATGTTTGGAATGTGACCAAAAAGATATATCGTATGATATATGAGGGATAAATGATGGTATTCACATGCTCGGTAGATGACATTTCTAGTAATTGATTTCTTTATAGTATGAGCTTGGACAGAAGTATTTTAAATAAGCCTAAAGATTGGAATGGATTATGTTGGACATAAGTTAGTATTGTTTAATGCTAGAACTTTTTTCGATATTATTGATGGAATGTTATAATAATGTAGTTTTAGAAAAAGGACAACCTGCAGGACGGCCGACAACCCATCGCGTCGGACGAGGCTGTGGGAATCGAACCCACAATCGAAGTGCGACAGGCCTTTATCGCCTACCACTGGCCTACAGAAAGTCCCTGGTTAGTATAAAATATTTTTATTTTATTAAGTGGTATGATATATTAAGTATAAGTCCATTTTTGGAACCATATACGATTAATCTCACCATAATATGGACTTATGTATATAAATTTTTCTAACCTTATGTTTGAGATAAATGGAATGACCTATCATTCTATAGCATGATTTGCTAACAATTCACGGAAGAAAAATTCAACTTCATTTATTTAAGAGATTAAGTGGAAATGGTTCAAGGCACAAACAATAGTGATATTGTACCAAAATCACGTAATTATTTCTTTTAATTCAAAAATTATTCAAGATTAGGGAAATGATCTTGAAAACCAAAAATGTTGTCCTAGTGCCCTCAAATATGATGAATCAGATGGTAACTTAGATCATCAAAAATTTATGGCTTTGTGATTGTTGGATTTTTCATAGCCATGTCCTCTACCACTCTTCATCAGAATTTGATGGTTATATTTCTCTTCCATATCCATGTTTTCACCTATGTTGTCCTATGTGGAAACCCAGTGCTGAGTTACTTTGGGTGACCGTTATGATTCTAACTTTCCTTTTTAAAATGAAATTTTTTTATTCCTTATTACTATGTGGGTTTAGATGAAAGAAAATATCAAGTATTAAACCATTTATAACCCCGAAAAATTTTGAGGGCAAAATTCATTTTAAGGGGGGTAAAATGTAACACCCTGAGATTTTATGGGAAATATTATTTTTAATTTCTTTGATGTATTGTGTTATACACTTCACCAAGATTATATTTCACTATACGCAACACCGTATTAGCTTGTAGTATATGCACACACTATTCTTGGCTTGTGTTACACGCAATAGCGACCTTCCTGGATAGTGTGTGTTGTATGCAATACTGAGTTTCACTAAAAAACGATATATTGTTATAATATTATTATAAACTAGCTGTTATGAATAGTATTAACTATTTTTTGAATTTTATAAAATTTTAATTCATCTTACACATTTTATAGATCATGTTATGTGAACAAAATAAATTTTTTCGGGTAAAATAAGTATTTTTCAAAAAATGGAGTTTTGCCGCCATTTGATGGCGCACCCATTTTAAATATAGTTTTTGACATCTTTATAAGTTCAATGTGACAAAATAAAATTCTTATTTGTAATAATGATATAAAAATTTACATTGGATAATTTTTTGATATTTTTCTGATAAGTTTCATATTTTGATGAATAGTAAAAATAGGCTAAATATTAATTAAAAACAACATTTTTCATCAAAAAAATTTATATGCTTAAATTATAATATTGAATGGTTTTAAAGTATAAATATAATATATTTTTACCATTTAAAATAATTTATGTCATTATAATTAATTTTATATTGAATTTGTAGGTAAAATAAATTCAATCTTTTGCAATGTTTTAAACAAAAACCCGTTTTTTTTCGACAACAGGATTAATTTTAATTTAATTTCTGAAACTTCTGAGTTTTTAATTTGAAAAATGGATTCCATATTTAGAATAAGTGGGTCCAAATTATGTTAATAGGCTAATTTTTATTTTAGGGCATTATGAATAGTTACTACGGTAAATTTTATTTACCATAGTTAAAGGTAAATCGGGTAATTATGGGTAAATATAATATTATAAAATTACCCTAACACTTGTATTAATATAATTGGATTATTATATTTCATCCTAAAACATAATTGGGTTGAAAGAGAATCTATTGAACCCACTTGGATGTTATTAAGACCTTTAATTTATTTTATTTAAAAGAAAGTGAAATATGTCTCACTCAAACTTTAATAATTAAAGTATTTTTAATATAAGGTTATACAGAATATAAATTATATTATAATTACTCATTTTAAATCTATAATGTTTTTCTTTGTTATGGTAATTTATTTTTAATTTTTAGGAAATATTTAATTACCTTAATATCTTATACATTAATGATGCAGAAATTATTTACTTAATGAAAAATCAATAATATAGTTTTTATTAAAGTAATAATACCCATAAAAAGGCCCAAAAACTTGACCAAAACCTATTGGCCTAGTATATCTATACCATAATAATCCAATGGTCGACTTCGGGACCATTTTGAGCCGTATAAAATATATTATGACATTTAGATTATTTCATTTTTAATAATGTCAAAGTTGTCACCTTCATAACTTAAAAAATATAACAATTTAAATGTTGTGATTTTAAGATGATAAATTCTAGTAAAAGTATTATTATGAAATTTAAAATATTTATATTCATCATAGGATTTTATTTTTAATTTTTATGCAACATATAAGTATATTAAATAATTTTACAAAAATGTTGTAGTAATTATTTTTTTAAGGGAAATATCAAATAAATGGTCTTAAAAAATATTAAAATAAATATTATATGAACTATTTAATGTGCTACACGAATTTTATAGATGAATATGACATTTTAGGAATCTATTAAATATTTTTTATCAAATATATCTTCTCTTTGGATTTTATTTAAATTAAAATAATTGAATAGTGTCAAAATTGACACTATTGATATTTTATAAAAATAACATATTATTAAATTGTTTAAAAATCAAAAAAATATTTAAAAATTAAAAATTGAAAATTATATGGTATAAAATGTAATAATGTATCTAATTATGGAAATTTCACAATACATAAGTAATTATTTATAATGATTTAAAAATTAGAATTTTATTACCACAAATAAATTTAAATAGATTGAATAAGGATAAATCAAATTGATAAGGTTTAAAATAAATTCCAAATATGTCTAAATTTTATTGGTTTATGTGATTACAACCATATATAATCTCATATTCTAATTTGAGTCATTTAGGATGTTTTTAAGTGGGGTTTGAGTTTATTATAAATTAATATTTTAGAGGTTTCCAAAAGTGCCCCTCTCCTCCCTTATAAAAGGGCACCTCCTCCCGCTTCTCTTCACACCATTTTGAGCCTTAAAGCTTGGACAACCCCTGCCAATTCCTCTTATCAACCTTACTAGTTATATCATATAGGTTATGTTCTTCTCAAAAGACCAACTCTAGTGCCCTAAGATAAAGTTTAAAAGAGGCACGTCGAGGACGAGGTAATCTCTTCTACCGATTCTTTCAAGTTTCTTTCTTCTTCAAATTCCTCTTCTTTAGTTGTTTCATTATAAAGTAATAACATAAGTATTAATTATATACTGATATGATATTATAATTATGAAACAACACTATTTAACCTTCTATCCATCCTACGGAAAATTAAATCATCGTGCGTGCGTACGTACGGAATACCGTCTCCACACCGTGGTGTAATCTGTTTTTCCACCACCACCTTACTTGGATGGGTACAAGGGTGTGGGTATAATGGTGTAAGGAATAACTTTATATGATTATTATAACATGATACTAATTTGGATATATTCTATCATCCACTCCAATTCCATTCAATAATTATGGGAACAATATCATCGCTCGTGCGTACGTACGGATTACCATCTCCACGACGCGATGACATTCGTTCTCCATGTTAACCATTCAAGAATGATTATAAAGTATATATAATGAATAATAATGAGATATATGACATAATAATGATACTTTATTTATGTATATGTTATTTATTTACATCCATTCAATTTAATAAGGAAACGAAAACAACGTCCATGCGTACGTACGGTCTACCGTCTCCATGAATGGTGTATTTCATTCCATTTATCGATCTATTATATATATTTATATTCTGAATATATATTATATATAAATCAGGTTTTACATTTTGTAAGTAAGTAATCATTATCTAAGTAATCATATGAATAATTACAAGTCAAAACACGTACGACAAATGAAATGATTTTACCCAAAACGATGCATTAACATTGAATTGAAAAATGAACAGGTAATATAAAGTCATAAGGGAATCATATATGATATCATAAATATTATTATGGTTCTTTTATAAGTTAATAATATGTTTAAACCCACTATACAGGAGTCTCGGACACATACGGAAGAAATTGGACAAAAGGTAAGGGATAATTATTCCAATCTCGTTATTATCTGAGATTGTTTATTCGTAAGTATTTACTGGGGTTATATTTTTCACCCTTGTCCATAAAAATGTTTTTCATAAAGTGATTAATATTCTTCCATGTATGTTTAAAGTCATTTTTACCCCTATTTGACTTTTACTTTGTGTTATGTAATGAATCTTTCTTTTGTTTACCATACGTCGTACTTTTTGAATTTTCTGTTAAAAGTACGAGGAGAATGTTTTTTTAACTTATACGGAATGAACAAATTTTTACAGTTTCATAATTCATTATTTTCATGAAGATTACTCTACAATATTTCATGATTATTTTCAACATAATTATTTTCTTTTAAAATTGAATGTCATTTTAAGAAAAGAAAATGATTTTAAAGAAGAAAGGATATTTTCCTCACGAATTCATTTCAAGTGTTTTATCGAAACTATTTTCAATCTAATATGACATTATTTAGTATGTTTATGATTCAAGTATAATGTCTCTATTATTTAAATGGTTTTATTATTCTTATGATGAAATGATATCCATTTTTTTATATGGATTATGTTATGATGGTATGATATTTATGAAACCCATTTTATTCTTTGGGTTATGATGAATGATTTATATTTATGTTGTGGACACATAAGAATGATTTCATTATGATATGGGTGGGACCTATATCTCCCTCCAATTCATTGGTTAAAGATTTATATCTCATGAGATAGACATGGCTAGAACAGAAAGTGAATCTGGTTCAGTAATACAGGGCAGGAATGGTAAGTAAACCCGATTCAGTAATGGACTTTGTCTACAATAATGGTCTTGGCAGCAATGCTTTGGCTACTATGGAAATCATAACATGTGCTTAATGGATTCCACAATTACATGTTTTATTCCCATTCTATTTTATCATGATTAATGTTACTTTATGATCTATTCCTTATGCACTGCCAAGATTTATGTCATTACTCATGATTTTGAGGTTTTATGTTCATGTTCTTAGTTCAAATGTTTAGGGATTGTTTTATGTTCTTCATGTTTACCCTTACTGATAATTTGAGCTCACCCTTTTTATGTTTTTTTCCCAGGATATAAATAAAGTTTTTAGGTAATAAAACCAAAGGGGAAGATCTTTGTTGAAGATGTTGAAGATCTTTCACCATGATTAGAAGATTTTTTTTCGAGTTTCCAAAGACACTAAACTAATACGGTCTTTGGGAATCTGTTTTTTTTCATGTATTAAGTATTCCGAAAAATTAATTTAATGTATATGTACATCAAGCTTTGGGTCTCTACAGTTGGTATCAGAGAAAAGGTTTAGCTAACCTTTGGAAACTAGGATGCGAAAACTTTAGTGAGATCCCTAGAGATATTTCTAAGGTATGTCTAGGGATGTCCCTATGGTTAAGTGTAACTATAGGTTACAGTCCTAGAATTATATTGACGATCATGAATAAACTAGGGTGAACCTAAGGTGTCATGTATTAAAGGATGTGTGATAAGTTTTACTTTTTTTTATTATGTTTTTCCTCGTTATTTTAACTGTTTCTTACACCATGGTTTTTGGTTTTAGTCAGTGGAGGGAACCAGAATGAATTGGGTCAGCATTGAATCCAATAGACAAATTGGTGACTATGAGCAAAAAAAAAATCATAATGACTAGAAAGAAAGATATTGTGATTATGCCGAATCAGTCATCGGAATATATGATTAACAAGGTGAACTTTAGTGGTATTCCTAATTCATCAAATAAGAGGAAGATGGAAGTTTATGCATGTTCGCATGGTGAGGAGCATAGAGAAAGGAAGATTGAGATTTCTAAAAAAGTGAAGAAGAACCTTGATGAATACATCAAATGGAGGGGAAGATGTTATCTGCATGGGGAGAAGGGTCATAGAGTGACAGACTGTTATGGAATACAATGTCTTATCTGTGGAGAACACGGGCATTACCCAACTCAATCCCCTGACCTAAGAGGTTACTTCTAAATCAATGAAGGACTTATTCCATGACAATCATTGAATTAGATTAATTTAAGTGTTTATGTATTGGTATTCAAGAATAATGTTGTTGAGTAACTTTTATGGTATATTGGAATATATATGTATTGGTCTATTGTGGTTTTCCATAAGAATATGGTACCAGTAACCATGAAAATTGATTGAAATATTTTTGGAAAGAAGATGATATGTGCATAATCAAGGGATAAAGAGAAGATGAAATGAGCTCATGAGTGATATAAGGACAAAGTTATATCATGGTTTGAGTATATAGAAATTTTGTGATTTTGGTATGTGGAAAGAGTTAACTTTTGACAGCATTCATGTTTTCACTAAGGTTCAATGGGTATTCATTTTTCAAGAGAATACATGATTTTGGTATTCACATGTTTGGAATGTGACCAACAAGATATATTTCATGATATATGGGGGATAAATGATGGTATTCACATGCTCGGTAGATGAAATTTCTAGTAATTTCTTTCTTTATAATATGATCTTGGACAGAAGTATTTTGGATAATCCTAAAGATTGGAATGGATTATGTTTGACATAAGTTAGTATTATTTAAGGCTATAAATTTTTTCAATATTATTGAAGGAATGTTATAATAATGTAGTTTTAGAAAAAGGAGAACATGCAGGACGGGCGACAACACATCGCGTCGGACAAGGCTGTGGGATTCCAACCCATAACCAAAGTGCGACGGGCCTTTATCACCTACCACTAGCCTACAGGAAGTACCTGGTTAGTATAAACTAGTTTTATTTTATTAAGCGGTATGATAGATGAAGTATAAGTCCATTTTTGGAACCATATACGATTAATCTCACCATAAGATGGACTTATGTATATAACTTTTTCTATCCTTATGTTTGAGGCAGATGGAATGACCTATCATTCTATAGCATGATCTGCTAACAATTCACGGAAGAAAAATTCAACTTTATTTCTTTAAGAGATGAAGTGGAAATGGTTCAAGGCACAAACAATAGTGATATTGTACCAAAATCATGTAAATATTTCTTTTAATTCAAAAATTATTCAACATTAGGGAAATGATCTTGAAAACCAAAAATGTTGTCCTAGTGCCCTCATATCTGATGAATCAGATGGTACCTTAGATCAAAACAAATTTATGGATTTTTGATTGTTGGATTTTTCATAGCCATGTCCTCTACCACTCTTCATCAGAAGTTGATGTTTATATTTCTCTTCCATATCCATGTTTTCACCTATGTTGTCCTATGTGGAAACCCAGTGCTGAGTTACTTTGGGTGACTGTTATGATTCTAAATTTTCTTTTTAAAATGAAATTTTATTATTTCTTATTACAAAGTGGGTTTTGATGAAAGAAACTATCAAGTAGTAAACCATTTATAACCCCGACGAATTTCGAGGGTGAAATTCATTTTAAGGGGGGTAAAATGTAACACCCTGAGATTTTATAAGAAATATTATTTTTAATTTCTTTGATGTCTTCTGTTGTACACTTTACCAAGATTAGATTTTACTATACGCAACACCGTATTATCTTTTAGTATATGAAAACACTATTCTTGGCGTGTGTTACACGCAATAGCGACCTTCCTCGATAGTGTGTGTTGTATGTAATACTGAGTTTCACTAAACAACGATATATTGTTATAATATTATTATGAACTAGCCTTTATGAATAGTATTAACTAAATTTTGAATTTTATAACATTATAATTCATCTTACACATTTTCTAGATCATGGTATGTGAACAAAATAAATTTTTTCGGGGAAAATAAGTATTTTTCAAAAAATGCAGTTTTGTCACCTTTTGATGGCGCACCCATTTTAAATATATTTTTTGACATTTTTATAAGTTCAATGTGACAAAATAAAATTATTATTTGGAATCATGATATAAAAATTTATATTGGATAAATTTTTGATATTTTTCTGATAAGTTTCATATTTTGATGAATAGTAAAAATACGCTAAATATTAATTAAAAACAACTTTTTTCATCAAGAAAATTTATATGGTTAAATTATATTATTGAATGGTTTTAAAGTATAAATAGAATATATTTTTACCATTTAATATAATTTATTTCATTATCATTAATTTTATATTGAATTCGTAGGTAAAATAAATTCAATCTTTTGCAATGTTTTAAACAAAAACCTGTTTTCTTTCGACAATGGGATTAATTTTAATTTAATTTTTGCAACTTCTGAGTTTTGAATTTGGAAAAATTGACTCCATATTTATAATCAGTGGGTCCAAATTATGTTAATAGGCTAATTTTTATTTTTGGGCATTATGAATAGTTACTACGGTAAATTTTATTTACCATAGTTAAAGGTAAATCGGGTAATTATGGGTAAATATAATATTATAAAATTACCCTAATACTTGTATTAATATAATTGGATGATTATATTTCGTCCTAAAACATACTTTGGTCGAAATATAATCTATTGGAACTGACTTGAATGTTATTAAGACCTTTAATTTATTTTATTTAAAAGAAAGTAAAATATGTCTCACTCAAACTTTAATAATTAAATTATTTTTAATATAAGGTTATACAGAATATAAATTCAATTATAATTACTCATTTAAAAGATAATTTTATTTTCTTTATTATGGTAATTTTTTTTTAATTGTTATGAAATATTTAATTACTTTAATATCTTATACATTAATGATGCAGAAATTATTTACTTAATGAAAAATCAATAATATAGTTTTTATTAAAGTAATAATACCCATCAAAAGACCCAAACACTTGACCAAAACCTATTGTTCGAGTATATCTATACCATAAACATCCAAGGGTAGACTTTGGGACCATTTGAGCCGTATAAAAGAGATTATGACATTTATATTATTTCATTTTTAATAATGTCAAAGTTGTCACCTTCATAACTTAATAAATATAAAAATTTAAATGTTGTGATTTTAAGATGATAAATTAGAGTAAAAGTATTATTATGAAAGGTGATAGATTTATGTTCATCATAGGATTTTATTTTTAATTTTTATGCAAAATATAAGTATATTAAATAATTATACAAAAATGTTGTAGTAATTATTTTACTAAGGGAAATATCAAATAAATGGTTTTAAAAAATATTAAAATAAATATTATATGAACTATTTAATGTTCTCCACAGATTTTTTAGATGCATATGACATGTTAGAAATAAATTAAATATTTTTTATCGAATATATCTTCTCTTTTGATTTTATTTAAATTAAAATAATTGAATAGTGTAAAAATTGACACTATTGATGTTTTAAAAAAATAAAATATTATTAAATTGTTTTAAAATCAAAAAAAATATTTAAAACTTACAAATTAAAAATTATATGGTCTAAAATGTAATAATGTATCTAATTATGGAAATTTCACAACACATAATTAAGTATTTATAACAATTTAAAAATTATAATTTTATTACCATAAATAAACTTAAATAGATTGAATAAGGATAAATCAAATTGATAAGGTTTAAAATAAATTCCAAACATATATAAATTTTATTGGTTGATGTGATTACAACCCTATATCATCTCATCTTCTAATGTGAGTCATTTAGGATGTCTTTAGGTGGGGTTTGAGTTTATTATAAATTAATATTTTAGAGGTTTCCAAAAGTGTCCCTCTCCTCCCTTATAAAAGGGCACCTCCTCTTGCTTCTCTTCACACCATTTTGAGCCTTCAAGATCCGCCAACCCCTGCCAATTACTCTTCTCAACCTCTCTAGTTATATAATATAGGTTCTGGTCTTCTCAAAAGACCAAATCTAGTGCCCTAAGAGAAAGTTTAAAAGAGGCAAGTCGAGGAAGAGGTAATCTCTTCTACCGATTCTTTCAAGTTTCTTTCTTCTTCTAATTCCTCTTATTTAGTTGTTTCCTTATAAAGTAATGACATAAGTATTAATTATATACTTATATGTTATTATAAATATGAAACAAACCTATTTAACCTTCTATCCATCCTACGGAAAATGAAATCACCGCGCGTGCGTACGTACGGAATACCGTCTCCACACCGTGGTGTAATCTGTTTTTCCACCACCACCTTACTTGAATGGGTAAAAGAGTGTGGGTATAAGGGTGTAAAGAATAAAAATATATGATTATTATAACATGATACTAATTCTGATATATTTTATCATCCACTCCAATTCCATTCAAAAATTATGGGAACAATATCATCGCTCGTGCGTACGTATGAATTACCGTATCCACGAAGTGGTGACATTAATTCTCCATGTTAACCATTCAAGAATGATTATAAAGTATATATAATTAATAATAATGAGATATATGACATAATAATGATACTGTATTTATGTATATGTTATTTACTTACATCCATTCAATTTAATAAGGAAATGAAAACAACGTTCATGCATATGTACGGTCGTCTCCATGAACGGTGTATTTCATTCCATTTATCGATCTATTATATATATTTATATTCTGAATATATATTATATATAAATCATGTTTTACATTATGGAATTAATTAATCATTATCTAAGTAATCATATGAATAATTACAAGTCGAAACATGTACGACAAATGAAATGATTTTACTGAAAACGATGCATTAACATGGAATTGACAAATGAACGGGTAATATAAAGTCCTAAGTGAATCATATATGATATCATAAATATTATTATGGTTCTTTTATAAGTTAAAAATATGTTTAAATCCACTATACAGGAGTCTCAGACACATATGGAAGAAATTGGACCTAAGGTAAGGGATAATTATTCCAATCTCGTTCTTATCCGAGATTGTTTATTCGTAAGTATTTACTGGGGTTATATTTTTCATCTTTGTCCATAAAAATGTTTTTCATAATTGATTAATATTGTTACATGTATGTTTAAAGTCATTTTTACCCCTATTTGACTTTGACTTTGTGTTATTGAAGGAATCTTTCTTTTGTTTACCATACATGGTACTTTTTGACTTTTCCGTTAAAAGTACGAGGAGAATGTTTTTTTTAACTTATATGGAATGAAAATATTTTTAAGGTTTCATAATTCCTTCTTTTCATGAAGCTTAATCTAAAATATTTTATGATTATTTTCAACAGAATTCTTTTCTTTTAAAATTGCACGTCATTTTGAGAAAAGAAAATGATTTTGAAGAAGAAGGGATATTTTCCTCACGAATTCATTTCAAGTGTTTTATCAAAACTATTTTCCATTTAAGATGACATTATTTAGTATGTTTATGATTCAAGTATAATGTCTCTATTATTTAAATGGTTTGATTATTCTTATGATGAAATGATATCCATTTGTTTTATATGGATTATGTTATGATGGGATGATGTTTATGAAACCCATTTTATTCTTTGGGTTATGATGAATGATTTATGTTTATGTTGTGGCACACATAAGAGTGATTTCATTATTATATGTGTGGGACCTATATCTCCCTACAATTCATTGGGTAAAGATTTTTATCTCGGGAGATAGACATGGCTCGAACGACAAGTGAATCTGGTTTAGTAATACAGGGCTGGAACGGCAAGTAAACCCAGTTCAGTAATGGACTTTGTCCACTATGTTGGTCTTGGAAGAAATGTCTTGGCTACTATGGAAATCATAACATGTGCTTAATGGATGCTACAATTACATGTTTTATTCCCATGATAGTTTATCATGATTAATGTTCCTTTATGATCTATGCCTTATGCACTTCCAAGATTTATGTCATTACTCATGATTTTGATGTTTTATGTTCATGTTCTTAGTTCAAATGTTTAGGGATCGTTTTATGTTCTTAATGTTTACCCTTAATGAGCATTTGAGATCTCTCTTTTTATATTTTTTTTCCTAGGATATAAAAAAATTTTTTAGGTAAGAAAACCAAAGGGGAATATCTTTATTAGAGATGTTTAAGATCTTTCACCATGATTAGAAGATTATGTTCCGAGTTTCCAAAGACACTAAACTAATACAGTCTTTGGGCATATGCTTTTTTCATGTATTAAGTATTCCAAAAAAGTAATGTAATGTCTATGTACGTCAAGATTTGGGTCTCTACAGTTGGTATCAAAGAAAAGGTTTAGTTAACCTTTGGAAACTAGGATGCGAAAACTTTAGTGAGATCCCTAGAGATATTTCTAAGGTATGTCTAGGGATGTCCCTAAGGTTTAGTGTAACTATAGGTTGTAGTCCTAGAATTATATTGATGATCATGAATAAACTAGGGTAAAACTAAGGTGTCATGGATTAAAGAATGTGTGATAAGTTTGACTTTTTATAATTATGTGGTTCCTCTTTATTTTAACTATTTATTACACCATGGTTTTTGGTTTTAGTCAATGGAGGGAACCAGAATGAATTGGGTCAACATTGAATCCAATAGACAAATTGGTGACTATGAGAAATGAAATTTCGTAATGACTAGAAAGAAATATATTGTGATTATGCCGAATCAGTCATCACGATATATGATTAACAAGGTGAACTTTAGTGGTATTCCTAATTCATAAAATAAGAGGGAGATGGAATTTTATGCATGTTCGCATGGTGAGGAGCATAGAGAAAGGAAGATTGAGATTTTTAAAGAAGTGAAGAAGAACCTTGATGAATACATCAAATGGAGGGGAAGATGTTATCTGTTTGGGGAGAAGGGTCATAGAGTGACAGACTTTTATGGAATACAATGTCTTATCTGTAGAGAACATGGGCATTACCCAACTCAATCCCCTGACCTAAGAGGTTACTTCTAAATCAATGAATGAATTATTCCATGACAATCATTGAATAGTATGGATTGAAGTTTTTATGTATTGGTATTCAAGAATAATGTTGTTGAGGTACTTTTATGGTATATTGGAATATCTATTTATTGGTCCATTGTGGTTTTCCATACGAATATGGTACCAGTAACCATGAAAATTGATTGAAATATTTTTGGAAAGAATATGATATGTGCATAATGAAGGGATAAAGAGAAAATGAAATGAGATCATGACTGATATAAGGAAAAAGTTATATCATGGTTTGAGTATATAGAAATTTTGGGATTTTGGTATGTGGAAAGAGTTAAATTTTGACAGCATTCATGTTTTCACTAAGGTTCAATGGGTATTCATTTTTCATGAGAATACGTGATTATGGTATTCACATGTTTGGAATGTGACCAACAAGATATATCGTATGATATATGGGGGATAAATGATGGTATTCACATGCTCGGTAGATGAAATTTATAGTAATTGCTTTCTTTATACTATGAGCTTGGACAGAAGTATTTTGGATAAGCCTAAAGATTGGAATGGATTATTTTGGACATAATTTAGAATTGTTTAAGGATAGAACTTTTTTCTATATTATTGATGGAATGTTATAATAATGTAGTTTTAGAAAAAGGACAACCTGCAGGACGGGCGACAACTCATCACGTCGGACAAGGCTGTGGGAATCGAACCCACAACCGAAGTGCGACAGGCCTTTATCGCCTACCACTGGCCTACAGGAAGTCCCTGGTTAGTATAAACTAGTTTTATTTTATTAAGCGGTATGATAGATGAAGTATAAGTCCATTTTTGGAACCATATACGATTAATCTCACCATAAGATGGACTTATGTATATAACTTTTGCTAACCTTATGTTTGAGACAGATGGAATGACCTATCATTCTATAGCATGATCTGCTAACAATTCACGGAAGAAAAATTCAACTTCATTTCTTTAATAGATGAAGTGGAAATGGTTCAAGGCACAAAAAACAGTGATATTGTACCAAAATCACGTGAGTATTTCTTTTACTTCAAAAATTCTTCAACATTAGGGAAATGATCTTGAAAACCAAAAATGTTGTCCTAGTGCCCTCATATCTGATGAATCAGATGGTACCTTAGATCATCACAAATTTATGGCTTTGTGATTGTTGGATTTTTTATAGCCATGTCCTCTACCACTCTTCATCATAAGTTGATGGTTAGATTTCTCTTCCATATCCATGTTTTCACCTATGTTGTCCTATGTGGAAACCCAGTGCTGAGTTACTTTGGGTGACCGTTATGATTCTAACTTTCCTTTTTAAAAGGAAATTTTATTATTCCTTATTATGATGTGTGTTTCGATGAGAGAAACTATCAAGTAGTAAAACATTTATAACCCCGACGAATTTCGAGGGAGAAATTCATTTTAAGGGGGGTAAAATGTAACACCTTGAGATTTTATGAGAAATATTATTTTTAATTTCTTTGATGTCTTGTGTTGTACACTTCACTAATATTAGATTTCACTATACGCAACACCGTATTAGCTTTTAGTATATGCAAACACTATTCTTGGCTTGTGTTACACGCAATAGCGACCTTCCTCGATAGTGTGTGTTGTATGAAATACTGAGTTTCACTAAATAACGATATATTGTTATAATATTATTATGAACTAGCCGTTATGAATAGTATTAACTATATTTTGAATTTTATAACATTATCATTTATCTTTCACATTTTCTATATCATGGTATGTGAACAAAATAAATTTTTTCGGGTAAAATAAGTATTTTTCAAAAAATGCAGTTTTGCCACCTTTTGATGGCGCACCCATTTTAAATATAGTTTTTGACATGTTTTATAAGTTCAATCTGACAAAATAAAATTATTATTTGGAATCATGATATAAATATTTACATTGGATAAATTTTTGATATTTTTCTGATAAGATTCATATTTTGATGAATAGTAAAAATACACTAAATATTAATTAAAAAAACTTTTTTCATCAAGGAAATTTATATGTTTAAATTATAATATTGGATGGTTTTAAAGTATAAATAGAATATATTTTTACCATTTAATATAATTTATGTCATTATCATTATTTTTATATTGAATTCGTAGGTAAAATAAATCCAATCTTTTGCAATGTTTTAAACAAAAACCTGTTTTCTTTCGACAACGGGATTAATTTTAATTTAATTTCATCAACTTATGTGTTTTGAATTTGAAAAACTGGATTCCATATTTAGAATCAGTGGTTTCAAATTATGTTAATAGGCTAATTTTTATTTTTGGGCATTATGAATAGTTTCTGCGGTAAATTTTATTTACCATAGTTAAAGGTAAATAGGGTAATTATGGGTAAATATGATATTATAAAATTACCCTAACACTTGTATTAATATAATTGGATGATTATATTTCGTCCTAAAACATACTTGGGATGAAATAGAATCTATTGGAACCCATTTGGATGTGATTAAGACCTTTAATTTATTTTATTTAAAAGAAAGTTAAATATGTCTCACTCAAACTTTAATAATTAAAGTATTTTTAATATAAGGTTGTACAGAATATAAATTATATTATAATTACTCATTTGAAATCTAAAATGTTTTTCTTTGTTATGGTAATTTATTTTTAATTTTTAGGAAATATTTAATTACCTTAATAGCTTATACATTAATGATGCATAAATTATTTACTTAATGAAAAATCAATAATATAGTTTTTATTAAAGTAATAATACCCATCAAAAGGCCCAAAAACTTGACCAAAACCTATTGGTCGAGTATATCTATACCATAAACATCCAAGGGTCGACTTTGGGGCCATTTGGAGCCGTATAAAAGAGATTATGACATTTATATTATTTCATTTTTAATAATGTCAAAGTTGTAACCTTCATAAATTAATAAATATAACAATTTAAATGTTGTGATTTTAAGATGATAAATTCGAGTAAAAGTATTATTATGAAAGGTAATAGATTTATCTTCATAATAGGATTTTATTTTTAATTTTTATGCAACATATAAGTATATTAAATAATTATACAAAAATTTTGTAGTAATTATTTTATTAAGGGAAATATCAAATAAATGGTTTTAAAAAATATTAAAATAAATATTATATGAACTATTTAATGTGATACACTAATTTTATATATGAATATTACATGTTATAAATCTATTAAATATTTTTTATAGAATATATCTACTCTAGGGATTTTATTTAAATTAAAATAATTGTAGTGTCAAAATTGACACTATTGATATTTTATAAAAATAACATATTATTAAATTGTTTAAAAATCACAAAAATATTTAAAAATTACAAATTAAAAATTATATGGTCTGAAATTTAATAATGTATCTAATTATGGAAATTTCACAACACATAAGTAAGTATTTATAACAATTTAAAAATTAGAATTTTATTACCACAAATAAATTTAAATAGATTGAATAAGGATAAATCAAATTGATAAGGTTTAAAATAAATTCCAAACATGTCTAGATTTTATTTATTGATGTTATTACAACCCTATATCATCTAATATTCTAATTTGAGTCATTTAGGATGTTTTTAAGTGGGTTTTGAGTTTATTATAAATTAATATTTTAGAGGTTTCCAAAAGTACCCCTCTCCTCCCTTATAAAAGGGCACCTCCTCCCGCTTCTCTTCACATCATTTTGAGACTTCAATATCGGCCAACCCCTACCAATTCCTCTTCTCAACCTCTATAGTTATATCATAGAGGTTCTGGTCTTCTCAAAAGACCAACTCTAGTGCCCTAATAGAAAGTTTAAAAGAGGCACGTCGAGGAAGAGGTAATCTCTTCTACCGATTCTTTCAAGTTTCTTTCTTCTTATACTTCCTCTTCTTTAGTTGTTTTGTTATAAAGTAATAACTTAAGTATTAATTATATACTGACATGTTATTATAAATATGAAACAACCCTATTTAACCTTCTATCCATCCTGCATAAAATGAAATCATCGTGCGTGCGTACGTACGGAATACTGTCTCCACACCGTGGTGTAATCTGTTTTTTCCCCACCACCTTACTTGGATGGGTACAAGGGTGTGGGTATAAGGGTGTAAATAATAAATATATATTATTATTATAACATGATACTAATTTTGATATATTCTATCATCCACTCCAATTCCATTCAATAATTATGGGAAGAATATCATCGCTCGTGCGTACGTACGGATTACCGTATCCACGACGCGATGACATTAATTCTCCATGTTAACCATTAAAGAATGATTATAAAGTATATATAATCAATAATAATGAGATATATGACATAATAATGATACTGGATTTATGTATATGTTATTTACTTACATCCATTCAATTTAATAAGGAAACGAAAACAATATTCATGCGTACATACGGTCTACCGTCTCCATGAACAGTGTATTTCGTTCCATTTATCGATTTATTATATATATTTATATTCTGAATATATATTATATATAAATAATTTTTTACATTTTGGAAGTAATTAATCATTATCTAATTAATCATATGAATAATTACAAGTCAAAACACATACGACAAATGAAATGATTTTATCCAAAACGATACATTAGCACGGAATTGACAAATGAACGGGTAATATAAAGTCATAAGTGAATCATATATGATATCATAAATATTATTATGGTTCTTTTACAAGTTAATAATATGTTTAAACCCACTATACAGGAGTCTCGGACACATACGAAATAAATTTGACATAAGGTAAGGGATAATTATTCCAATCTCATTCTTATCCAAGATTGTTTATTCATAAGTATTTACTGGGGTTATATTTTTCATCCTTGTCCATAAAAATGTTTTTCATAAAGTGATTCATATTCTTCCATGTATTTTTAAGTCATTTTTACCCCTCTTTTACTTTTACTTTGTGTTATGGAAGGAATCTTTATTTTGTTTACCATACGTGGTACTTTTTAACTTTTCCGTTAAAAGTACGAGGAGAATGTTTTTTTTAACTTATACAGCATGAACAGATTTTTATGGTTTCATAATTCCTTATTTTCATGAAACTTACTCTAAAATATTTCATGATTATTTTCAACAGAATTCTTTTCTTTTAAAATTTCACGTCATTTTGAGAAAAGAAAATGATTTTGAAGAAGAAAGAATATTTTCCTCACGAATTCATTTCAAGTGTTTTATCAAAATTATTTTCCATCTAAGATGAAATTATTTAGTATGTTTATGATTCAAGTATAATGTCTCTATTATTTAAATGGTTTGATTATTCTTATGATTAAATGATATCCATTTGTTTTATATGGATTATGTTATGATGGGATGATTTTTATGAAACCCATTTTATTCTTTGGGTTATGATGAATGATTTATGTTTATGTTGTGGCACACATAAGAATGATTTCATTATGAGAGGTGTGGGACATATATATCCCTCCAATGAATTGGGTAAAGATTTATATATGATGAGATAGACATGGTTGGAACGATAAGTGAATCTAGTTTAGTAATACAGGGCTGGAACGACAAGTAAACCCGGTTCAGTAATGGACTTTGTCCACTATGATGGTCTTGGCAGCAATGTCTTGGCTACTATGGAAATCATAACATGCGCTTAATAGATGCCACAATTACATGTTTTATTCCCATGCTAGTTTATCATGATTATTGTTCCTTTATGATCTATGCCTTATGCACTACCAAGATTTATGTCATTACTCATGATTTTGATGTTTTATGTTCATGTTCTTAGTTTAAATGTTTAGGGATTGTTTTATGTTCTTCATGTTTACACTTACTGAGCATTTGGGCTCACCCTTTTTATGTTTTTTTTCAGGATATAAATAAATTTTTTAGGTAATTAAACCAAAGGGGAAGATCTTTATGGGAGATGTTGAAGATATTTCACCATGATTAGAAGATTATGTTCTGAGTTTCCAAAGACACTAAACTAATACGGTCTTTGGGCATCTGTTTTTGTCATGTATTAAGTATTCTGCAAAAGTAATGTAATTTCTATGTACATCAAGCTTTGGGTCTCTACATAAAATTCCTTTGAAAAATATTTTAAAACATGGGGTGGGAAACAAAGTTTTTTATTGTATAAATTTTGGAATTTTTTAAAAAAATAGAAGATTTATTTTAAGATAGAATTTTAAAACATAAAGTCATGTATGTTCTTGAAAAATAGACCCTTAAAATAGTTCTGAAAAATAGAGTCTTTATAAAACACACCATTTTTTCCTTTCCATAATATAATGTTAAAAATATAAGAGATTAAAAATAAAAACTCCCTTTTCAAAAAATAGAATTAATCTATAACCTATAAATTAGGGGTTTTTTAAAATAAATAAAAAATAAAAATCCCTTACTATATTATAATTTTAAAGAAATAAATATTTAAAAAATAAATAAATACTTCCCTTACTGATATGAAAATAAAACTTTTTTAAAAAATAGTACATGTATATAAAAAAATCATAATTTGAAATAAGGTATCTTTAAAAAAAATAAGTTTCCCCTTACCTTTATTTATAGAAGCAAACTAGTCTTCTTCTTATTTCATTCTCTTATATTCAGATTATCTCTCTCTCTTTCTCTCATTCTCCCTTGCTCTACGGTTTCTAAATGGCTTTCACCCCTAAAATTCGAAAGAAGACTCCTTATTTATAGCCATGAATCTTTTTTTATAGAAATATATATATAATCGTATACAGTCGAGGGAAGAATCAAGAGTAATCTCGATTTCTTAAAACATGTGGTTTGGGTATAAATATTGTTAAGAAAGGTGATATATATATATATATATATATTGTCAATGTTTACAGGTTTGATTCAAGGAGGAAAATGATGAAGGGGAATTTAAAATTTGATGTAAATCATCTGACTGATATAGTAATACATTTTAATCGGTTGAAAACACACACACATATATATATTATAGCTTGTTTGGATTAGTTTGGGGGAGGCTTATTCAAGAAGTTTTGGATTTTATATTAATTTAAACTTGTTTTAAAGATCATGATGATTTTCATTTGTTAGACTTCAACATTAGGTTGGGCCATTGATCACTGAGGATGGAGACATCGATGGGAGATAAGGATAATTAATAGTGTCGAGGGTTCAGCTTGATCAAATCAGGGAAGAATACGAAGTGGGAGTTGAATCGGACGACTTATATTTGATCAAACGGATGACTGTGATTATAACCATCATTTTGAAAGGGATGATGAATATTAAATATAACCATGTCCCACATCGATCCTTTGATCGTTCGGTGAGTGGTTAATAAAAAACTTATGGTAGCAATTCGTCGAGTTGATAGTGGGGTCGACACCCACAACACTGCACACACCACTCTTACACGGGCTTCGGGCCAGCAGGTGTCGAGCCCAACCTATGAATTATATCGATGAAACTTATTGACAGGACCGCTCATACACTGTGGGTGTTTTCCTCAACCATCACTTGGGGCTTACACATGGCCCTCAGCCTCATACAGGTACCCCAGCCCTCCATGTTACCTTGGCTTGACTAGTTGACCTATTTCCCACCTCAGCAATGGTGCATAGGTCCTAGCAAGCCAATAGTTAGATAATTTTTTAAATACCAAATATATATATATATATATACTTTAATTACTTAGACTTAAAATACAATCCATCATATTAATTATTTTATTTTACTTATACATTGACTATTAAATCATTAACATTTTAATATTAAATACATGTCATGTTTACCACAATTGTAAATTCAATTCAATATATTACTATTTAACTAAGTCTTATAGTACTTTAAATTTTAAAACTAGAAAATTATTTAAAAACATAAATTTTTAATATTAATTAATTTTATTAAATACTATTAGAGTAATAATAGAACAACTAATCAAAGCTAATAGATATTTTAAATTTAAAATAATAAGTAACTCAAAAGTAATGATATTATAATATTTTGAAAATTATAAATTTTACATATCAAAACAAAGTACCTTTAAGAGAACCATTATAACTTATAAATTGTAAATAAATTTTAGAAAATGATTTATAAAAAAATTAAAATATTTTTACATATAATTTATATAAAAATAGTTCTTGAAAAATAATAACATATTCAAAACTTTCAATATTAAAACATGGGGTTCTGAAAAAAAAAATACCTTTAAATAAATAATCATATATTTTATCTTGTTTTAAGAAAAACACATAGAAATCAATATATTTACTATTAAAATATTCTTAATAAAAATATTGTTTCTTTAAAACTAAATATTTTATGATTTTAATATATAATGATCAAAACTTATTTTGATTATAGAAAATAACTTTAGAAATTATCTTAATTTCATAAAATATTATATTAAAATATTTATTTGTTGTTTTAAATTATAAAGAAATATATTTATTAATTTTTAATTTAAAAGAAGACTGCTTAAATTCTAAGGATGTTACAACTATGGCATGTTCAATATGGTTAGAGTTTGTTCTCTTTATTTTTTCACAAAATAGTGTTTTACCTTCTTTTCATGGCCATACATCGCGACGTGGATCTTTCCTTACACACCAAACTTCTCCATTATTTCATTATAATATAGTTATGACTATAACATGGTGATATCCCCCACAACAAAATACTCTTTTAGGTCTATATTCCTTTAATCATCCTTAGTTTCACATCATTTCATTGTGTATATTTCCATGACCTGACCCAGTGGTGCTTGAGCTGCAACTACCCAAGCCCACCTCCAATAGACCAGGGGCTAGCGACTAGCACCGAGTAGGCATATCACACAAATGGGAGACCTTTACCTAATCTACCTACACACATGCACCTAAAATCACCTTGATGCAACAGTGTAGATATATAAAAATATGTTAACTAAAATGCATGCATACATCTATCTTAAACCAAATTACAACAGAAGTACTAAAAGCATAAAAGGGGAAAACACACACCCACCAAAAACTATAAAAGTGTCCAACCTTCTCAGAAGGAGGGGATCGTTATTAAATGAAACTTCCAGAAATCTCCTTGGCTCAGCCATAGTAAACACCTTGATCGGTCTAGCTCGCTAAGCTCCGCCTACCTCGGGTCCTCCGGGGACTTCATCGAAAGGCATGTAGTCTGCACAAGACACAACACATGCAGGAAAAGCCCGTACAGAGGTGAGTATAACAATACTCAGTAGGCTCTCCAAAAACCCAAATGAAAATGGTGCAACTAAAAGGCATAAGTATGCTCGACCCAGGAAGAGGGAACCCAAATGAGAGAGAAACTTCATCTCGAACCATCCTCATCTATACATGACTATTCACCTTAATCCATAAGGGGTGTCACCTTAGACATGTGACAACACTACAAGGACTCTCAAAAACACCCAGATATACACATATTAGACTACAAGTCTCATGAGTTTCTGACCTCAAATCCAGTTACAAGATTATATCAAAGCTCTAAAGGTAACACGAAACTAGGAGAACACACTCCATATTCTCAATTATCCTAGATGTCACTCATCCAAGAGATACACTCCATTGGGTGTTGAAACCAAGGTTATTTGTTGATAATAATGGAGTTTGGTTTGTGTTTGTTGTCAATCTGCACATGGATGACTAGGGAGTTTGCAAGCAATGAGGTCATATGATTGAGGATGAAAGGAGTATTAGAGGTGGCATAGTTTCTCAGTGTTTACCATTTTTTTGGGCCTCAAAAATCGATTTTGGAAGTGGTATGAGGTGAAGGCACACGGTATGTGGTGATGGTTCATGGTACATGGTGAAGGGGTGCAGTACGCGGTGAAGGTGCACAGTACGTGGTGGAGGCAGTGGTAACGGTGTGCAGAGTGATGCGCAGAACCAAAAAATAGTTCGTAGCAATGGTACGCGGTAAAGGAATATGGTACATGGAATTCTGAAGGTTAAAATGAAAAATAGTTCACTACGACGGTACACGGTGAAGCCATGCGGTACGCGAAATGGTGAAGGTTGTCGGGATTGTTGTGGTTTGCGAAACAAGAGTGGTACACGGTGGAGGCTAACTGTACGCATATGAGTTAAATATTGTCCCACATTGAAAGTTTGGGTAAATCAGTTTAGTGAAATTTGTGAAGTTATGTGCCTATTTAAGGAACAGTAATCCCCTTTGTTAACTGAAGAGATTGGAGATTAAAATTTGAAGGAGAAATATGGATAAGTCTGAAGTGGTTCGAAGAGGAGAATACGGTACATGGAGAGACTCATCTGTGTAAGGAAAACAGTCTACGGAAGAGGGTGTGGTTCTCATAGGAAGCTCTCGCAGTACGCAGCGGAGCAAGGCAGTACACGGAGCAAGATAGTTCGCAGAGGTGTGAAGCAGTACGTGGAGTAGAGTGGAACGTGGAGCAGCACGATATGTGGAGGAGCTGGACGGTACATGGAGGATCTGGACGGTTGATGTTATTAATATTTTCATGACTTATTATATTCCCCCTTTACTTATTTTATATGAAATGTGCATAATTTGTGTGAAATATTAATGTTTTAATATTAAGTATAATATTTGAGCATTTTTAGAAGTAGTCAAATTGAGTCAGTTTAATGTTTTAATTATAACTATCACTATACTGATCCAAATTGTGTGGTTCTTGTTTTGTAGGATTCTCCTTTCAATATAAAACATTTCATTAGAAGGAACCATGATCCAATTCTTCCATTTGAAGGGTCATATGGTCCTCACAAACAAGACCAAAGAATCTGTGAAGAAACTGGACTATTCATGAAGATTGATTCACTGGGCTCAATCCAGAAGTTCAAAAACCTTAACTCTCCTCAATAATTCGGGGGACACTACATGTCATCTTAGATAAAAATTTCATGTCCCAAATCCAAGTACAAGGGGCCCAAATGAATCTTTGAAGTCCAGCCCACCATTCTGACCGAGAATGAAAATTAGTATAGTATGCATGACATATCTCCTGATGTAATTATCCAAGAGATCTGAGATTTTGCAGTGTGAAAGACGAGATGTAGTCGGACGACTTTGTTGAATAAACCATTCGGATTTGAAAGCATATTAATATTAAAAAACCCTTTCACATTATGGACTTCAAAAAGACTGGATTGAAATGGACAGTTTATGTTTGTTTATTCAACCGGCCATAACTTTTTATCCTTACGTTCAAATGACTCCAAATTTTGAGAGTAGTCGGCCAACATTATTTACTACAACTTTTAAGAAAAAGATATTTGAATATTCGGCTGTCTGAATTTCCAAATTGGAGATGCAAGTGGAGGGACAGATTGGGAATGCAAACAGTCCACTCCTTGGGCTATAAATACTCTTCCCTTCTCTCCTTGAGAGGGGTTGGAATTTCAGAAGAGAGGAGATCATATTGGCACGACCAAAGCTTTGCCAAAGGCTTGGGAGGACCTGCCAAACTCAAGTTTTCACTTGAGAGACCTTTCCTCCTCTCTTTCTTTTCACTTACTTTTGTGTTCTTCATTTTTGTAATCTTGTAATTCTCTTTCTTTGTAATTCTGTTTTAATGAAAGTTACTTCTTAAATATCTCTTATTCTCTTCCACCTTCTGTATTTTAATATTAATGTTCTTAAAATAGTTTAAATTCAGTTCAATCCTCTTCCCTTCTTTAGCTTCCTCATTCAATCGAAAGTTCGTTTTTAATTATCATCATTGTTCGTGTGTGTGTGTCGACGTACCACTCTTTTCTTATCCCTTTCTTTTTCTTCTCTTATTAATTTATAATCATAATCATTATAACCAGATTATTAATCACCCAAATGGATGAGTAAATCTCTCATTGGGGTGAGTTATAATTTAGGTATGTTAAGTGATTGAGAGCTTCTGCTCGATGAATATTCTTTGAATTAACATTGTGTATGTTGGACTTAACATGTCATGGATTAATGACTTGTTTTGTTTAACATGTGGTTTCCATGGATTATTGGAACCATAAATACACAACCATAAATAAGATCTGATTGAGATTATAACCTTAAGTTAATTTAATTCTTGGTTTAAAGCCTTAACACTTAAGAATTCTAATCAACATCATCTTGTGACATGGGTGTTAATTTAAATGCAATATAAAGCAAAGCTCGAGGATATCACAAGCTTAACTAACCTAATGATGAACTCACCCCAATCTTTATCAATTTGGTAAATCAAACATCATCCATAAATCATTTCAATTAAGCTCTGCAAACAAACCCCCCTAATCAAAATACAATCAACTAAAAACAAACGACTACTACAAAGTATCATCGCCGAGGATTCGACCCGAGTGCTGCTATACACATTAGCAGAGCACCGGAACCTTGAACGGTCGATAGGCGACAATCGGCCGCACTTTCAAATGGCTCCGTTGCCGGGGATGGTGCTTTAAGTAGTCATTAGTTTCTGGTTATTGTAAAAAAAACCCAAAAAAATACAAAAGTTTAAAAAAATTGAAAAAAAACACAAAGAAAAACTCGTCTTCCTCTTAAAAATCATAAACTGAAAAAATACAAAGAAAAACCCGTTTTCCTCTTTCTTCCAAAATCTCTCTGAATGCCCCGTAGCCTTCCAAACAATCCCTCGGATTTGTTTGACCCTGAAATTGAGCGAACACTTCTCCATCTTAGGAGGAACATAAGAGATACTCAAATAATTCAAGAACCAGTCCTCATCCAACCAATTGAAATTGAAATGGACAATCCTAGGGAACAAACCCTAAAAGAACTCTCTGCCCCTAATATGAATTACCAACCTCTTGGTATTCAATATCCAAAAATTGAAGCTGACTTCAAACTCAAATCGGGTTTGATTCATCTTCTACCTCATTTTCACGGGCTAGCCGGTGAGGATCCTCATCTTCACCTCAAAGAGTTCCAAGTGGTCTTCTCAACCATGAAACCTCAAGGGGTTTCTGAAGAACAAATCAAGCTTAGAGCTTTCCCCTTTTCCCTAGAAGATTCTGCCAAGTCTTGGCTCTACTACCTCCCACCTGGTTCCATAAACTCATGGGTTGACATGAAGAGACTTTTCCTTGAGAAGTTCTTTCCCGCTTCCCGAACAGCTTCTATCCGAAAGGAAATAAGCGGCATCCATCAATTCCCTAATGAATCACTCCATGAGTATTGGGAGAGGTTCAAAAAGATTGTGGCAACTTGTCCACACCATCAAATCCCTGACCAACTCCTGATCCAATACTTCTATGAGGGGTTATTGGCTATGGAGCGAACTCTCATTGATGCCGCAAGTGGCGGTGCTCTTGTTGACAAAACTCCTGCAGCTGCACGAGAACTCATAAGCAACATTGCTGCAAACACGCAGCAATTCCATACTCGAGCACATGATCAAGTGAAACAAGCCCAAGATAATCAATCCATAGAGCCCAACAAGATGACTGAGTGGATGAGTGAACTTACAGGTCTTGTGCGTCAACTAGCGGTGGCTACCAAAGCCCCAACCTCATCTTCTCCACAGTCACTATTCCCTGGACCTATCAAGAATTGTGGAATATGCAACTCTCCATCTCATCCGACTGACACATGTCCACAACTTCAAGATGATCCATCTGATTCATCTAGTCCAATGGAGCTCAATGCGGCATATGCTCAGCGAAACTTCAACCCTCAACAATCAGGTCAGTTTGTTAGAAACTTCAACCAACCCCACTCTGAGCCCTTCTCTTCTACCTTTAACCCACCTCTGAGGTATGGTAATCCCATTTCTCATCCTCCTCAGTTCCCTCATCAAAATCCAAACCAGTTCCAATATGGTCAAAGTGGTGGTATCCATCAACCTTATCCTTTTGTTCATCAACCCCAAAGGAACAATCCTCCTCCTGGATTCCACTATCCTAATGAGCCTTCCCAATTCCCCACCCAATACAATCGCTTTCCCAAGAACCAAAATCAAGGCCAACCCAATTTGGGACAAGCCTCTTCTTCTAAACAACCATGGGAAAGTGTTGTAGAGGATCTTGCATCCTTCACCCGTTCTAGCCTCAAGAACATTGAAACTCAAATAGGTCAACTTGCATCCCACCTTAGCCAGCAACAACCATCCAATTTATCCCAACTCCCAGCTCAACCATTACCCAACCCTAAGGGTAATGTAAGTGCAATTGCACTTAGATCGGGAAAGCAAATTGCTATGCCCCATGCTGATTTCTCTACCTCCCCTTTCGATGTTGATCTAGAAAATGAAAAGAACAAAAAGCTGGAAAAGGAACTTGAATCCACTCTTTCACCTCCTTCCATTCCTCTAAGGAACCCAATTCCTTTTCCTCAAGCCATCTCCAAGCCTAAGAAGTCCTTTGAACCTGATCCTGAAATGATTGACATGTTTAGACGTGTTGAAGTGAACATCCCCCTCTTAGATGCCATCAAACAAATCCCTAAGTATGCCAACTTTCTTAAGGAATTGTGCACCCATAAGAGGCAACTTAGGAACATTGAAAATGTTTCAACCCAACAGTCCATTCCCATGAAGTGCAAAGATCCAGGGACCTTCACGGTTCCATGCCAAATTGGAAGTTCCAACTTTGATGATGCACTCATAGACCTAGGAGCCTCAATTAATGTAATGCCCAAATCCATATTCTCCAACCTTGGTCTAGGTCCCTTGCACCCAACGGGTATTGTCATTCAATTAGCCAATCGAAGCACTGCCAGTCCTGAGGGGATAATTGAGGATGTTCTTGTTTGGGTCAATGATCTTATCTTCCCAGCTGATTTCTATGTCCTTGACATGGAAGGTGAGACGACCTCTTCTCGATCTCCCCTAATTCTAGGAAGACCATTCCTCATGACTGCGAGAACCAAGATTGATGTCCACTCAGGCATCTTATCCATGGAATTCGGTGACCAACTGGTCAAGTTCAACATTTTCCAAGCCATGCGATACCCATCTGAGGATCACTCTGCATTCTCAATCCATGCTTTTGAGGACACTTCTAAGATTCAATAGAACCCCAATCCACCATGTTCTTCATGTTCTAATGATAAAGGATCTTGTGAAATATGTACCATGATTAACAAAGTCATAAATGGTGAAGTTGATGTGGACCTCTCATTCATAGACTCCATCAATCTAGAGGAACTTGAAAACTCTCTTGAATCCCACATCAGCTCTGATCTCTACTGCTCCACCTTGGACAGTGTTGAGGAAAATGATCCAAACCCATCTGGAATCCCTTCTCCTGCTCCTAACTTTTCTAGCTCTCAAATCAAGGCTGAAACTGATCTAAAACCACTTCCTTCACACCTCAAGTATGCATTCCTTTTCCATGATCCCTCCTACCCTGTCATTATCTCTGCTTCACTTTCTGAAACTGAGGAGTCCCAACTTGTTCAAGTGTTAGAGGAAAAAAAAATGCCTTAGGTTGGACCCTAGAGGATATTCTAGGAATCAACCCTGCCCTTTGCATGCATCACATCCATCTAGAGGAATCATCCAAACCAATTAGGCAACCTCAAAGAAGACTCAATCCACTCATACTTGAGGTAGTTAGGGAAGAGATTACCAAGCTTCTTCAAGCTGGTATTATCTACCCAATTTCTGATAGTGAATGGGTTAGTCCAATTCAAGTCGTTCCTAAGAAGGGAGGGATAACAGTTGTCACAAATGAACATGGAGAAGTGGTCACAACTCGGGTGAAAAAAAAATGGCGTGTGTGCATCGATTATCGCAAACTGAATGCTGAAACACGAAAAGATCACTACCCACTTCCTTTCCTTGACCAAATGCTTGAGAGATTGGCCGGAAAGTCACACTATTGCTTTCTTGATGGTTACACCGGCTACTTCCAAATTCCAATCTCACCTCAAGACCAAGAAAAGACCACATTCACTTTCCCCTTTGGAACCTATGCCTATAGGTGAATGCCTTTTGGCCTTTGTAATGCTCCTGCAACATTCCAACGGTGTATGATGAGTATCTTTTCTGAATTCATTGAGAATTGCATGGAGGTATTCATGGATGACTTTACCATTTATGGCGAGTCATTTGAATCTTGCTTACATTCACTCTCTTTGGTCCTTCAAAAGTGTGTCAAGTGCAACCTTGTGCTGAATTTTGAAAAATGTCACTTCATGGTTTCAAATGGGATTGTTCTAGGGCACATAATTTCTCAAGAGGGTATCCAAGTTGATCCAGCCAAAATTGAGGTGATCCAATCACTTCCTGAACCCAAATCAGTTCGAGACATTCGGTCCTTCCTTGGTCATGCTGGTTTCTATCGGCGATTCATTCAAAACTTCAGCAAGATTTCCCTCCCACTCACTCGTTTACTTAAAAATGATGTCACATTCAATTTTGACGAGGCTTGCAAGAGAGCATTCATTGAACTCAAATCTGCTCTCACATATGCTCCAATAATCCAACCCCCAGATTGGTCCTTACCATTTGAATTGATGTGTGATGCTTCTGATAGGGCCATTGGGGCTGTTCTTGGTCAAAGAAGAGAAAACATTCCTCATGTCATCTTTTATGCCTCAAAAACATTGGATGAAACTCAATCACACTACACTGTGACTGAAAAAGAACTTTTAGCTGTGGTTTTTGCCTTGGATAAATTCCGGCCCTATCTCTTAGGTGCCAAAATCATCATCTTCACGGACCACTCAACATTAAAGTTCTTACTTAAGAAAAGTGATTCCAAACCAAGGCTAATAAGATGGATTTTAATGCTCCAAGAGTTTGACCTTGTGATAAAAGATAAACCTGGAAAAGAAAACCCTGTGGCTGACCACCTGAGTAGAATTTCTAATTCTTCTCATTCTGAAATAATTGATCCTGAATTTCCAACTGAACACCTCTCATCTCTCACTCCAAAGTTACCATGGTATGCCCCAACTGTCAATTACTTGGTTTTTGGTGTTTTCCCTGAATATTTTTCAAAAGAACAAAAAGAAAAGATGAAAAGTGATTCAAATCATTATTTTTGGGAAGATAATAAACTTTGGAAAACTGGGGCTGACATGGTAATTAGGAGATGTGTTGATAAAACTGAACAATCCTCCATCTTGGAATTCTGCCACTCAATGCCTGGAGGTGGCCACTTTGGACCACAAAGAACTTCTAGAAAGGTCCTAGATTCTGGATTCTTTTGGCCTTCACTCTTCAAGGACTCACACGAGTTCTGTCAATCATGTCCCACTTGCCAAAAGTTTGGCACAATTTCCAAAAGAAACGAAATGCCTCAAAAGCCATTAATCTTCTGTGAACTTTTCAATGTTTGGGGCATCGATTTCATGGGACCTTTTCCCCCTTCCAATGGATTATCCTACATTCTCCTTGCTGTTGACTATGTTTCTAGGTGGGTCGAGGCCAAACCCACTAGGAAAGATGATGCTCAAACTGTGAGTGAGTTCCTCAAAACCCATATCTTCCATCGATTCGGAACACCACGTGTTTTGATAAGTGACTTAGGAACTCATTTCTGTAATAGAACCATGGAGTCACTTTTGAAAAAGAATGGGTTTGTACATAAAACATCCATTGCATATCACCCTCAAACAAATGGAATGGCTGAACTTTCTAATAGAGAAGTGAAAAGAGTGCTTGAAAGAATTGTTAAGCCCACAAGAAAAGACTGGCCCGATAGACTTGGTGAAGCACTTTGGGCCTATCGAACAGCCTATAAGACACCCATTGGGATGTCTCCATTTAGGCTAGTCTTTGGTAAAGCCTGTCATTTACCAGTTGAAATCCAACATAAGTCATTTTGGGCTGTCAAAACATGTAATTTTGATTGTGAAAAATCTGGTGAAGAAAGATTGTTGCAGTTGACTGAATTGGAGGAGCTTCGACTCGATTCGTATGAGAACTCCATTCTCTACAAATAAAAGGCAAAGTCACTCCATGACAAGCACATTCTTCGAAAGGTATTTCATGAAGGTGAAAAGGTAATGCTCTTCAATTCTCGATTTCGACTTCACCCAGGTAAGCTCAATTCTCGTTGGGATGGACCTTTTATTATTACTAATGTTTACCCATTTGGTGCAGTGCAAGTCGAAGACCCTTCTTCAAAAAGAACATTCACGGTAAATGGACACCGGTTAAAGCATCACCATGAGAGGCCATTCACTTCAGGTTCCACATCGACTTCCATTGACCCACCACTAGATGGAAATGGCGACCCACCAAATCCAAACCAGGGGGAACCTCTTTCCCTTTAACTCTCTCTCTATCTCTTCCTCTCTCTACCTCTTTCTTCTACTTCCTCTCTCTTTCGTTTTGTTACCACTTTATTCATCAAACCCTTTCTTTTTATCTTTCATGGGTGGGTGTGTATTTTAAAAAAAAACCTTAAAAACTAAAAAAACCAAAAAAACACAATTACTTAAAAAAAATTACAAAAAAAGAGTCATGCTTACTCACCATCTAGTTTTGAAATTTTGTCCAACCATTTTGGGGAGTCAAAAGGCTTGTTTTAAACTCAAATATATTGAATTTTTATCTCAAACTTGGGTAAAAAATTTTGTATCAATAACAAACATTTTGAATGAACAATTTTTGGTGGAAAATGATTCTCCCCTACCGTGAGGAATAACATTAGCATTCATGTCAAGGTCATCTATGGCCATCTTTTTCATTTTGTGTCTTCACCACTGATTGTGAGTCTTGAGTTTGTGGACCTTCGAGCTGAATTTCCATCTTTTGTGTGCATTAATATGATAGAGGCATTTTCTAAGCCACATGAGAATCAGAATAGCCAAATAGCCTCCCGTTACCCTTACATTGATCCTACTTTTGAAAGCCCCTTTGAGCCTATGAAACCCTTTCTTTTGATAGCCACATTACAAGCCTAATACCTTGTCCCACCCAACATCTTCATGGATTTTCATTGTACAATTTATTGAAATTTAAGTGTGGGGGGAATGGACTTCATTTTTTGGCGTACTTTCATTGATTTCCAATGTGTCATCATATGCTTGAGGGCAAGCATCCATTCAAGTGTGGGGGAGAGGTTGTAATTCTGTGAGCTTTGGGGTGTATATGTGTAATTTTCATTTGTACAAAAGTCATTGAAAAGTGTTCAAAAAAAAATGAAAAAAAATAAAAATACAAAAATGGAATGGGTTGTGTCTTGGGTGGGTCAAAAATCATTCATCATCAACCTTTGATCGTGTTATAACTACTAAAATTAGTTCCATGAGAAGATCAAACATGGGTTGGGAGATGACTGTGAGACTTGTTTCAAGCACAACTTTCGAAAAAAAAGAGCAAAAAGAGAAAAAAAAGAACACTTGAATCATCTTGTATTGTGTCATTATTGGAAGTCTTCCATGTTGTACATATTCCAGCATCTCACCCTATTCCATTTTCTATCTCCCTCACTTTTCATTCATCACACATTCATGCCCTTGTAAATATGTGTTTCTATTTCCTTTCAAATCAAATTTCAAAAAAAAATGTGCATTGATTTTTCCATGTTGGTGTTTTTAACCCCTCTTTTCCTTTGGACATTATATACCTACCGTCCCATAGCCACTGAAAAACCCCTTAAAAGACCTCTTGATTTTTTTACACATTAGATTTGGGAATGGAAGCTGAGAGCTCTTACAAACTCTTGATTTTCACTTTTTGTTGGTGAATGAGTGAACCTCCTAAAATACATTTTTATCATCTTGAGAGGAGTAAGTTTTGAGTGCCTACATTTTCCAATTCAAACCTTGAACATGAAAAAATGAATTGTTTCTGATGCATTATTGTGAACCAAATTTGTGATGGAATTCAATATGGATGAGTGAAATAGTCTAAACCTCCCCTGATTGGAGAAAACAAAATTTTAATATTTGTTGGTGAGTGAAAATGATTTTGTCATGTTTTTATATTTGTTGCACATGAGGACACGCGCAAATCTAAGTGTGGGGGAGTTGATGTTATTAATATTTTCATGACTTATTATATTCCCCCTTTACTTATTTTATATGAAATGTGCATAATTTGTGTGAAATATTAATGTTTTAATATTAAGTATAATATTTGAGCATTTTTAGAAGTAGTCAAATTGAGTCAGTTTAATGTTTTAATTATAACTATCACTATACTGATCCAAATTGTGTGGTTCTTGTTTTTTAGGATTCTCCTTTCAATATAAAACATTTCATTAGAAGGAACCATGATCCAATTCTTCCATTTGAATGGTCATATGGTCCTCACAAACAAGACTAAAGAATCTGTGAAGAAACTGGACTATTCATGAAGATTGATTTACTGGGCTCAATCCAGAAATTCAAAAACCTTAACTCTCCTCAATAATTCGGGGGACACTACATGTCATCTTGGATAAAAATTTCATGGCCCAAATCCAAGTACAAGGGGCCCAAATGAATCTTTGAAGTCCAGCCCACCATTCTGACCGAGAATGAAAATCAGTATAGTATGCATGACATATCTCCTGATGTAATCATCCAAGAGAGCTGATATTTTGCAGTGTGAAAGAGGAGATGTAGGAGGAAGACTTTGTTGAAGAAACCATTCGGATTTGAAGGCATCTTAATATTCAAAAACCCTTTCACATTATGGACTTCAAAAAGACTGGATTGAAATGGACAGTTTATGTTTGTTTATTCAACCGGCCATAACTTTTTATCCTTACGTTCAAATGACTCCAAATTTTGAGAGTAGTCGGCCAACATTATTGCCTACAACTTTGAAGAAGAAGATATTTGAATATTCGGCTGTCTGAATTGCCAAATTGGCGATTCAAGTGGAGGGACAGATTGGGAATGCAAACAGTCCACTCCTTGGGCTATAAATACTCTTCCCTTCTCTCCTTGAGAGGGGTTGGCATTTCAGAAGAGAGGATATAATATTGGCACGACCAAAGCTTTGCCAAAGGCTTGGGAGGACCTTCCAAACTCAAGTTTTCACTTGAGAGAACTTTCCTCCTCTCTTTCTTTTCACTTACTTTTGTGTTCTTCATTTTTGTAATCTTGTAATTCTCTTTCTTTGTAATTATGTTTTAATGCAAGTTACTTCTTCAATATCTCTTATTCTCTTCCACCTTCTGTATTTTAATATTAATGTTCTTAAAATAGTTTAAATTCAGTTCAATCCCCTTCCCTTCTTTATCTTCCTCATTCAATCGAAAGTTCGTTTTTAATTATCATCATTGTTCGTGTGTGTGTGTCGACGTACCACTCTTTTCTTACCCCTTTCTTTTTCTTCTCTTATTAATTTATAATCATAATCATTATAACCAGATTATTAATCACACAAATGGCTGAGTAAATCTCTCATTGGGGTGAGTTATAATTTAGGTATGTTAAGTGATTGAGAGCTTCTGCTCGATGAATATTCTTTGAATTAACATTGTGTATGTTGGACTTAACATGTCATGGATTAATGACTTGTTTTGTTTAACATGTGGTTTCCATGGATTATTGGAACCATAAATACACAACCATAAATACACAACCATAAATAAGATCTTATTGAGATTATAACCTTAAGTTAAGTTAAGTCTTGGTTTAAAGCCTTAACACTTAAGAATTCTAATCAACATCATCTTGTGACATGGGTGTTAATTTAAATGCAATATAAAGCAAAGCTCGAGGATATCACAAGCTTAACTAACCTAATGATGAACTCACCCCAATCTTTATCAATTTGGTAAATCAAACATCATCCATAAATCATTTCAATTAAGCTCTGCAAACAAACCCCCCTAATCAAAATACAATCAACTAAAAACAAACGACTACTACAAAGTATCATCGCCGAGGATTCGACCCGAGTGCTGCTATACACATTAGCAGAGCACCGGAACCTTGAACGGTCGATAAGCGACAATCGGCCGCACTTTCAACGGTATGCGAAAATAGTTGTGGTATGCGAAAACAGTAGCAGTACGCGGAACACCTAAGGAAGCCTGAAAATTGGCCAAAACAGCTTGCGAATTTAATCTTCATAACATATCAGTTTACAGGAAAATAAATTACATTTGTGTGTGATTATGGGACTTCAAAAAAGAATCCATTTTTAGTTGAGGATGCATGAATTAATGCTAAACCATTGAAGTGACCTTCAAGTTGTTAAACTGAGTGAAGATTATTCCAACGCAGTGAGCAAGGGGGAGTCAGCAGAAGTGATCTGAGGGACGCAGTGTGTTATCCCTGAACCTTGTAAAGGTAGTGCACCTAGCATAGAGTGACTGTTCTAAAATATTGTATTCCACAACTTGTGAAGATTGGTGGTTTTGGTATGACCGACACAGTTTCAGTGTATGCTCCTTGGACGTAGCCCTTAGTGGTAAACCAAGTAAAATTGTTGTGTCATTGCTTTGCATGTGATTGTTTATTTTCTTCACTTCCTCTTTAGACAAGTTTAACAGGTTCTTACCAACATGGTAACATGATCCTTCAGTTTAAAAGAAAAATTTGACACCTTGATTCACCCCTCCCCTCTCAGGGTGTTTCGGTGTCCTTCAAGTGGTATCAGAGGTAGTTTGCTGGTGTTGAATTTATCTTATGTTTTCATAGAGAATCCAGTCAACGTTAGGGGAGTTCCCCTCTTTGATGGAAGTAATTTTCAAATATGGAAAAACAGGATGAGATCTCACCTAAGATCTCTTGGAATGGAAGTCGTATTTTCTACTGCGTAGGTAATATAAGTAAATGATCCTACAGGACTATCAATGATAGATACAGACATGAAATTTCTTGATGCTAATGCAAAATCAAAAAATGCTCTCACTACATCCCTTTATGATCAAATTTATCTAAAGGTAATGAGTTTCCCATTTGCCAATTCAATAAATAATAAACTTGAGAATATTTATGAAGAAGATAACAAAGTGAAGGAGGTAAAACTTCAAGTTCTACACAATAGGTTTGATGATCTAAAGATGCACCCTAATGAAAATACAGACTCCTTTTTCAATCAAATTACTGAAGTTGTAGGATCAATCCGAGGTATAGGAAAAGAAATCAAAGACATTGACATAGTGAAGAAAATATTGAGAATAATTCCACCCCTTTACAATGCAAAGGTGTTATCCCTTGAGGAAAGGGATCTCACCAAACTCTCAGTGGATGATCTTCTGAGCAATCTATCAGCTTATGGAATGAGAATCAAACTAGAAGAAGATACGACTCGTGTGAGTAAGGAAATGTCATTCAAATCCATGGACAAACTAAAAGTTGCAGGAGATAGTAGTGGTGTAGATAATGAGGAAAATGAAACTCTCTCTCTCATTGCCAAGAAGCTCAAGAAGGGAATAGGGAAAATTTGAAGGTAAGCTACCTCTTTCTTGTTTTCACTGTGGAAGAGTTGGGCACATTTCCTCTCAGTGCTCAATAAAATTTGATAATGAAGAGAGCGAAGTTAAAAATACGGAGAAGCCTCAGAAAAGATTTTTCAAAAAGGTAAACTTACAATTTGAAAATAAAGTACAGAAGAAGAGTTTTTTCTATGAGGAGGAAGATGATGATAATCAATTCTGTAAGGAAGATGAACCATAATTTAAGAATGGAAACCATGCCTCCATGATGGCTACCATTGAAAAGTCAGAACCATTGATAGATAAATCTAGAGATAATCATTTGACTACTAATGTCGATCCTAAGTTTCAACTTAATGTTGCTTTTGGTAAGCTTGAGATTAAATGTAAGAGATGTAATAAGTGGAAAGCAATGGTGGAGGAATCATCAGAATATATTGATCAACTGGAAGCAGAAATTGGATGACTGGAAGAAATGGTGAAAGTTCAATCATCAATCCTTTAAAGCATTGATGATGTTGTGGAACTAAAACTCATAATTTAAGAACAAGTAAAGGTCATCAATGAACTTACCTTGAGATTGGAGGAGAAGTCCAAGACCATTGAAGTAATCGAAGAATAATTTGTTACTCTGAGAAGTAAACTTGAAAGCGAATCAATTTCAAAATAAGCAAAGAAGAAAATACACTTTAGAAGGTTCTTAGATGCTGAGATACTAGAGAGAGAAAAACGTGGTTCTGATGGAGTTGAAAAAATATTGAGTGGTCAAAGACCCACATTCATGGGAAATAGTGGAATTGGTTATGATGTCGAAACATCAAATGCTATAAATAAAGTGAACCATAATAAAGGCAAGATGAAATTTGATCATGTTGAAAAGCCACTAGAAGTACTGAAAAAGAATCCCTTAGATCAAACTGAAATGATAACAAAAGATTATCCCCAAGTTTATAGAAATTATAGGTAGTCAAACTTTTTTTCTGAGGAAGAAGGCATGAGGATAAATAGAAGTGAGAAGACATTTCCTTTTGTGAAGTGTCAGTTTTGTGGCTATCTGGGCCATACCATGTAAAACTGCGAAGAGGAAAGGAGCTATATGAATGGGGGAGAGTTAGGAGTTCATAAAAAGATAACATATTCAAATCCTAATTCTTATAGAAGAAATAACTTCTATGGATATTGTTTTTATTGTTTTAACTTTGTCCATAAAGTTGTGTATTGCAGGCAGAGGTATGACAGGATAAATTCTTTCAATACTCAGAGAGGAGTCAATACACATCTACCAGATTGTGTTTCTATTTCAAATAGGTTTTCTCCTCTGGAAGAAGAATTTGAATATGAAGAACTCGTGTACACATAAAAGAGAATTGAAAGGCCATCAACGTCCTACACTCAATCCAATATTTCATGGAAGAAAAAGATGAAAATTGAAAAGTCTAATTTTGCAGAAGTGTCCCTCAAAACTACAAAGAACAAAAGCATATGGATTCTTGATAGCGGATGTTCATCCCACATGATGGGTAATTAAAATCTATTAATGAATGTTAAGAGAAAGTTCGATGGAACAGTGAGGTTTGGTAATGATGGTGCTTTAAAGATAAAATCTAGTGGAAGTACTGAGCTATCTAATAGAGAGCTGAAGAAAACTGAAGTCCTTTATGTAGACGGTCTGCGTCACAATCTTCTTAGTGTGATTCAACTCTGTGACTCGGGTCTTATTGTGACATTCAGTCAGAATGGTTGTACTATAAGAGGAAAGTCTGGGATTTTGCTCATGAAAGACTGTAGAACTGATGGAAACTTATATCAAGTTGACAACAAAGAGAACATTTTCTACTTAACAGTTGAAGAGGAAAACAAGTTATGACATCGAAGATTAGGGCACATTAATCAGCAAGACATGGAAAAGATATCTAATTTGTAGATAGTCATGGATATACCTAATATAAAGTGTGAACGAGAAAAGACCTGTGATGTGTGCATGGGATGGAAACTAGTTTGCAGCTCCTACCAGCCAAAGAAGAAAAGAGCATCAAATCTCCTTGACATCATCCATATAGATTTATATGGTCTGATAAATGTTTCTGGAACACATGGACAAAGGTGTTTTGTTCTTTTCATAGATGATTATAGTAGAATGGAATGTGTGATCATTATACACAGGAAGTGACAAGTGCTTGATTACATGAAAACCTATCACCGAATCACCAAAAATGATACTGGACGGAAGATCAAAGTCTTTCGATCTAACAATAGAGGGGAATACACATCCATTGAATTTGAAAATTATCTATAGAAGCATGGGATACAACATGAGGTGGATGTTGTGATAACTCCATAGAAAAATGGAGTTATTGAGCACAGGAATCGATAGGTAAATAACATGGCCAGAACAATGCTGATCGAGAGTCGTATTCCTTGACATTATTGGAAATAGGTAGTACAAGAAGCAATGTATATTAAAAATCGAACAGGGCTATATATGGGTGAGATAAAGACACCATATGAATTGTGGCATGGAAGGAATACCTCTTTGAAATATTTTTGTGTTTTCATAAAAAAATGTTTTATTTGAAACAAAGAAGGAAATCAAGGGAAGTATGGAGACAATGCAGACGAAGTAATATTTCTTGGATACTATGAACAACAAATCCTACAAGTGTTTCAATAAGCGCTTGGGAAAAATTGTGGAAAGAAGTGGTGTAAATATCATTGAAGATAAAAAAACGAATGCTTCAAGGAATTCTTATGCTTATGTGATAGAAGATGAAGAAGGACATGAACATGGAACAAATGCTAATATAGAGGTAGAGGAAGATGTGAAAAACTTTCAGGATTCACATCATGATGATGGCTCTGAAGAAGAATCCGAAAAGGAAACCATAGCTGGAGAGAATTCGGTTGAACTGCAAATGAGAAATCAAAGAGCATAGATTGATCGGTCCAACAATATCGAGGATCAGAATGCACCAACACAGACAAGGAGAATGAGGAATAATGCAAATTCTGCATTTCTATCAGTTTTGGAACTATCCTCATTTGAAGAGGCTGCAAAGGATGTGTCATGGGTAAAAGCAATGAATGAAGAGTTAGATCATATTGACAAAAAAAAGACTTGGGATCTTGTTAAAATACATGAAGATCATAATGTGATTGGTACTAAGTGGATTTTCAAGAAAAAAATTGATGAACATGGAAATGTGATCAGAAATAAGGTGTGCTTGGTCTGTAAAGGATATTCACAAATCGAAGGTGTTGATGTTGAGGAGACATTTGCTCCTGTAGCAAGATTGGAGTCGATCCAGCTATTTATTTCCATGGAAATCCAATGAGGTTATAAAGTGTATCAAATGGATGTCAAGACAAAATTCTTAAATGGAGTATTGGAAGAAGAAGTTTACATTAAACAACCTATAGGGTTATTGCTTAGCAATGATGAACTAAAGGTTTGAAAATTAAAGAAATCTCTTTATGGCCTGAAACATGCACTGTGGGCATGGTACTCTCGGTTGGACTCTTATCTGAGAAAGCTTGAGTTTAAAAGGGGAGTGGATCACAATCTCTATGTGAAAAAATCTCCATAGGATCAGTTCATGGTATTGGTATATGTGTATGATATTATTTTTTGTGGAAGCAGACATGGATCAATGGATGAATTTTCCAATCACATGAAATCTGAATTTGAAATGTCCATGATTGGTGAACTCACATACTTTTTAGGGTTGCAGGTACTTTAGATGAAGTATTACACTTTCATTTCTCAAGAAATGCATACAAGAGAACTATTGAAGAAATTCAATATTCATGATTCCAAACATCGATTACAGTTGGTTTAAAGACCAGAAAGCATAAGAAAGGGACTTCTATAGATCCCACCATATATAGAAGAATCATTGGAAGCCTATTGTACCTGACGGCGACATGGCCAGATATTGTCTTTGTAACTTGCCTTGCGGCCCGCTTTCAGAGTAATATGAAGGAAGAACATATAGCGGCAGTGAATAGAATCATGAGATACATTCAAGGTACACAAAATTATGGGCAATAATTTGTTGTAGGAAGAGATGGTGAACTATCAGCATTTTCTAATGCTGACTGGGCTGGAGATGTAGTGGACAGAAAGTCTACCAGTGGTGGAGCATTCTATATTGGGAAGAAATGTGTGGGATAGTTAAGTAAGAAACAGGAAAGTACTTCACTTAGTACTATTGAAGATAAATATATATCTGCTACCAAGGCCTACACTCAGTTACTCTGGATGAACCAGCAACTGAGTGACATAGGTGATGAGATGAAACAACCAATGGTGATTTACTATGATAACAAAATCACAATTGATCTTATGAAGAATCTTGTTCATCACTCTCGTACGAAGCATATTGAGATTAGGTATCACTTCATCAAGGAAAAATTTGAACAAGGTGTGATCAAAATGGACCATATGGGAATTGATGAGAAAGTGGCAGATATTATGACCAATACAATATCAATGGCTGTGTTTGAGAAACATCAGTTGAACCTTGGTGTTCAGCCACCTCCTAGTGCATAAGGAGGCTATAAGATTCCCTTCTCCCCAATTGTTTTAACTGTGCTAATCTATTTTTGGAAGTGTTGCAGGTTTATGGGGGAGATACGATCCAGGGGGAGTATGTTCTGAGCTCTACAATGTTAAATTACCGATCTTAGGGTTTATTAACAATGGGGGAGAATGGATAAATTCAATGGAGAGTGATCTGTTTTTCTAGATATAGGAAAAATCCAAAACTACAATAATGAAGGTGGAGAAAAGAAAAGAATGATAACTCAATTCATGTCCTCTCTCTTGTTTTCTACACCAAGCATTGATCACGTAAACTTAGAGTGATGGTTGAGTTGTTTCTTGAAGATTTTGGTTTTGATCATGGATGGCGCATCAGTGAATTTATCTGGAGATTTCCAACAAACCCAAAGAGGGAGATTGTTGGAACCAAGGTTGTTTGTTGATAATAATGGAGTTTAGTTTGTGTTTGTTTTCAATTTTCACATAGATGACTAGGGAGTTTGCAAGGAATGAGGTTATACGATTGAGGCTAAAAGAAGAATTGAAGGTGGAGTAGTTTCCCAGTGTTTTCCCTTTTTTTTCCTCAAAAATCGATTTTGGAAATGGTACATGGTGAAGATTCATGGTACGCATTGATGGTGTGCGGTATGCGGTGAAGGGGTGTGGTACGCGGTGAAGGTGCGTGGTATGTGGTGGAGGCAGAGGGAAAGGTGTGCAGAGTGGTGCGTGGAACTAAAAAATAGTTCGCAGTAATGGTACACAGTGAAGGAATGTGGTATGCGGAATGCTGAAGGTTCAAACGAAAAATAGTTCGCAGCGACGGTATGCGATGATGCCATGCGATACATGGAATGATGAAGGTTGGTGGGATTGCTGTGATTCGTGAAATAGGAGTGGTACGAGGTAGAGGCTAACCGTAAATAGATGAGTTAAGATTTTCCCACATTGAAAGTTTGGGTAAATCAGTTTAGCAAAATTTGTAGAGTTACATGCCTATTTAAGGAACAGTAATCCCCTTTGTTAAGTGAAGATATTGGAGATTAAAATTTGGAAGAGAAATCCAGAGAAGTCCGAAGTGGTTCGCGGAGGAGAAGATGGTACGCGGAGAGACTCATCCGCGTAAGGAAAATAGTCTAGGGAAGAGGGTGTGGTTCACGTAGGAAGCTCTTGCAGTACGTGGCGGAGCGAGGTAGTATGCAAAGCAAGACGGTTCGTGGAGGTGTGAAGAAGTACATGGAGTAGAGAAGAATGCAGAGCAGCGCAGTACGTGGAGGAGTTGGACGGTACGTGGAGGAGCTAGACGGTACGTGAAAACAGCTATGGTACACGGAAACAACAGTAGTACGTAGAACACCCAAGGAAGACTAAAAATTGGCCAAAACAGTTTTCAAATTTTATCATCATAACATATCATTTTATAGGAAAATAAATTAAATTTGTGCGTGATTATGGGACTTCAACAGAGCATCCATTTTCAGTTGAGGATGCATGAATTAATGATAAACCATTGAAGGACCTTTAAGTCATTAAACTGAGCGAAGATTCTTCTAGCATAGTGAGAAAGGGGGAGTCAGTGGAAGTTATTCGAGGGATGCAGTGTGTTATCCCTAAACTTTGTAAAGGCAGTGCACCTAGCATAGAGTGACTATTCTAAAATATTGTATTCCAAAACTTATAAAGATTGGTGGTTTTGGTACGACTGACACAGTGTCGGTGTATGCTCCTTGGATGTATCCATTAGTGGTGACCAAGTAAAATTGGTGTGTCATTGCTTTGCATTTGATTGTTTATTTTCTGTACTTCCTCTTCAAACAGGTTTAACAGGTTCCTACCAACGTGGGAACAAGATCCTTCAGTTTAAAAGAAAAACTTGACACCCTAATCCACCCCTCCCCTCTCAGGGTGTTCTGGGGTCCTTCATTGGGAACACTACTAGAATTTCTGGCTTTAGAGGCGGGGGACTTATAGCGGTCACCATTTAGCGGCTGCTAATACTATCAACAGTGGCCGCCAAATGGCGGCCGCTGCACTTTAATACCACAAAAACCCTACATTTCCCCCTCCCCCCATTATCCCCTCCCCGACCCCACGACCCACCCTTCCCCAACCCCACGACCCAGACCCCCGCAACCCCGACCCCTCAACCCGGTGACCCCGACCCCCGGCGAGCCCGACCCCCAGCGACCCCTCCCCGACCCCCGGCGACCCCTCCCCAACCCTCGGCGACCACGAACCCTGACCGCCAGTGACCCCGGTGACCCCGACCCCCGTCGACCCCGACCCCCGACCTCCCGGCGACCTCGGAAACCCCCGGCGACCCCAACCCCCGGCGACCCCCACCCCCTTGCCTTCATGCTATGCCACCTGCAACCCTGGTGACCCCCACCGCCTTGCCTCCACACTACACCCCCGTGACCCCGATACCCCCACGACCCGACAACCCCCACCCCTGCCCGCGCTGCACCTTTGGACAGTCCCGCTGCCTTCGTCCCCTCCCGGTCCCGTTGTATCCCTCCGGAAAATCCTCTTGCCTCCATTGGACCCTCCTGTTCCATTGTGCCCTGCCGTGTAGAACCCTCCACGCTTCGTCCAACGGTTCCACTCCTTTCGAGTCCGATCTTTGAACCCCTGTTGTCAAGTCACTACGCCGTCATGGATCTGCAATCGAGTCACATCCCATTACCCGCGGTCGAGTCCTCCGCAGGTAATGTTTTTTATCCTTTTAAAATTTGGTTTTTAAATTTTAATGATATGTGTTTTTTTAGAATTTAAATAAGATATTTCACTTTTGATTTATATTAAATATAGATATGGATAGTATTTGGATTGATATGCAAGATAGATTTTCAGCTGAATATTATAAGGGGATTAAGCAATTTATGGATTTCACCAACAAATTTCCAAGCGATATGATTAGTTGTCCACGTAGAAAATGTGCAAATAGATATCTCTTCAAACGAGATAGTGTTAGAGAACATTTGTTTTTGAATGGGTTTTTGAAAAACTATAATACATGGACACGTCATGGAGAAGATTCTGTTTCATGTCATCACTCAGAAAGTATTCATATGAATGTTTATTCGAGAACAGTTGATCTGATGAACATAATGCTCAATGATATGATGCGTCAGTTTCAATCTGAAGACAGTAATGTTGTAAATGATGACGTTGGATTGAGTAATCCCCGTTCTTCTGCAGATGGATAAGCATTGAAATTCTTTGAAATTCTTGATGATGCGCGTACTGAATTATATCCTAGATGCACTAAATTTAGTAAATTGTCGTTCATCATTGAATTGTTACACCTGAAGGCCTTGAACCAGTAGTCAGACACCTCATTTGACATGTTGTTGGTATTATTGAAGAAGGTACTCCCTGCTGGAGCGAAGATTCCGGAGTCATTCTATCAAGCTCGCAAGTTAATCGATGATCATGGTTTTACATATGATACAATTGATGCATGTCACAATAATTGTATGTTGTTTAGAAAATATAATGCGCAATTAAATAATTGTACTGTTTTCTATACATCCAGGTGGAAGACCAATGAGATTAATCAAGGTAGTCAGATTCTTCCTGGGAGAGTCTTGAATCAAGGGAAACAAGTTTCCACTAAACAGATGCGTTATTTCCCACTGAAACTGAGACTGAAGAGATTCTTCATGTCCACTAAAATTGCTAAATTGATGACTTGGCATTCAGAGAGAAAGAAAGAGGTTGATAAATTAACTCACCCGGCAGATTCTTTGGCATGGAAAGAGTTTGATCAAAGACACCCAGACTTTTCCCGAGATGATCGTAATATTCGACTGGGTTTGGCAGCAGATGGTTTTAATTCATTTAGGTCCATAGTTGGTGTGACACATAGTACATGGCCAGTGGTGTTGGTTTCATACAAAATTCCTCCATGGGTATTTATGAAGCAACCTTTTTTGTTATTGCTAATTCTAATTGATGGACCAAGAGGACCTGGTGATAAAATCTATGTTTATATGCAACCTTTGATTGATGAGCTGCAAGAATTTTGGGCTGATGGTGTAATGACTTTTGACTCGGCAGCAAATGAAATGTTTAGACTTCGGGCCGCTTTGTTATGGACAATTAATGATTTCCCAGCGTATTCTAACTTATCAGGTTGGAGTACAAAAGGAGAATTTGCTTTCCCTTATTGTAATAAGAGTAAGAAATATATAGGGCTTAAGCACTATATAAAGTGGGCATATCTTGGTCACAGATGCTTTCTTCCTCCATTGCACAGGTTCAGAAAAGACCATGTATCGTTTGATGGGAATAGAGAGTATAACCCATCACCACAAATACTGTCTGGGGTTGAAATTTTTGCACAACTTGATCAAGAAAACATCCATACAATGTATGATTTTCAAGATTTATTGGTTCCTGCATTGCCTTCTATTCCTACTGCAAATAGACAGTGAAGTCATAATTGGAAGAAACGAAGTATTTTTTTGAATTGCCTTATTGGAAATATAATATTTTAAGGCATAATTTAGATGTGATGCACATTGAAAAAAATGTATGTGATAATATTTTGTGCACCATTTTAGTCTTCAAGGGGAAATCAAAGGACAGTGCTAATGCTCGACGTGATTTGCAAGAAATGGGATTGAGAAAACCTTTACATTTAAAGCTAGGTGAAGGTAATCGGGCATACATGCCTGATGCACAGTACACAATGAGTAAAAAAGAGAAACAAACATTTCTATCAATTTTGAAGACCGTTAATGTGCCAGATGGTTATTGATCTAATATTTTGAAGTGCGTGAATATGACGAGCATTACATTACGGGGTTTGAAAAGTCACGATAATCATATTCTTCTTCAACAGTTAATTCCTATAGCAATTCATGATTGCTTACCTTCCCAGGTTGTTGAGCCGTTGATTGGGGTTTCTAATTTTTTCAGACAGCTCTGTTCTAGGAATCATCGCATGAGTGATTTGAAAAAGCTACAGGATAAGATTGTACTTGCACTATGTCACCTAGAAAAACTCTTTTCGTCGTCTTTTTTTGATGTCATGGTTCACTTGATCATGCATTTAACTGGTGAAGTCATTGCTGGCGGTCCCGTGCAATTCAGGTGGATGTATCCAATAGAGCGATACTTAAATACATTGAAACGGTATGTGCGCAACAAATCTCGTCCAGAAGCCTCAATTTCCAAGGGATATTTAATGGATGAGTGTACTAATTTTTGTGCTTCATATATTGATGAGGTTGAAACAAAGATAGATAAACTGTCCTAGACTGACGAGGGTCCAATTGGAGAAGGAATAACATTTGATATGCGGAACGACAAGTGGGTTCAAGCTCATCGATATGTATTGTTCAACACTCCATCAGTTATGCCATTGATACAGTAAGTTTCATAGTTGATGTGTATTTTGTTTCTATATTTATTTTATTGCTTACCTTATATTGTGTTGTGATTTAGGATGCATATCACTGAGTTGAAATGTGAAAGGCCCCGTGCAACTGACTATCAAATCCAAAAACATCATTTCAACACATTTCATGAGTGGTTAAAGACTCATGTACGTATAATTGATTTAATATTTTTATAGTGCAACTTAGTTTTATTTTTACAATCCTTTATCCATTAAACTATATATGTGAAATTTGCAGATTCAAAAGTTACGTGATTTAACCCAGCATGTGAGCGATGAACTCAACCAACTAGCTGATGGTCCATTTATTACAGCTCATCGCTACAAGTCTTTGGATGCTAATGGATTCAGATTTCGTATTAGCGATGTTGACATGAACCGAGCCACACAAAATAGTGGTGTTGGTTGTTCTTTTGTTGGTGCGGGTTATTATTATGGATTGTTGAGAGATATTATTGAGGTTATTTATGATCATGGCTTAAAACACATATTGTTAAGGTGTGATTGGGTCGATCCAGTTCGTGGAACGAAAGTTGATAACTTCTAATTTACATTAGTAAACTTTAACAATATGCTATATAAAGATGATCGAGTTAACGATGATCCCTTCATACTAACATCGTAGGCAGAACAAGTTTACTTTGTCAGCATTGATTCTGATTGGAAAGTTGTGGTGAAAATGTCTAGAAGAGGGGTTTTTCTGATTGACCAAGAGGAACCTAAAGTTGTTGCATTTCCTGATCAAACACTTGACCAAACAACAGTAGTTGTACGTGATGAAGATATACAATGGACCAGAGAGACGGTTGAAGGAGATACGATAGACTTGCATGATTAGTGAAAATTGTAATTATATCCCCAGTTATTATTTGTAAAAATATTTATGAGTTATATATGTATAAAAATTTCTTGATTTAACTATAATTTCTTTTAATGTAGGTATGTCACAGGGTGGTCACAGTGGTTCAACTGATGTTGTTGGTATGTATGTTTTCATTTTTCTAAATTAATTGATTGTAATTTTCTTTTTATATTTCCCTAACTGTTTCGAATCATTAATTTATATTGTAATTGAATTGTGAATTTATGTTTATCAGGATATACTACTTATTCCAGCAGACGCAGGGGTCCTGGTAGAGGGGTTCAATCCTGGAACTATGGAGCCCGATTGGATGTGTTATTTGACGACACATTTCATCCAGTTGGAGATGGTGCTACTGCATTGAGTTGTCAGTTTGGGCATATGATACGAGACTCACACAGATTACCTCTGAAGACTCGTGACTGGATTTCTTTCCCCCATGATACGATGGACAGATTATGGAGGGAGGTTCAGGTAAATTCAATGTTTAATTTTTCATGATATTTTTATTATTATTGTCCCATCTACTGACAATTTTTTTAACAGGATAATTTGACATCTTGTCCAGATGAGTTTCGGGCTGTATGTATGTCCAAATCCCGAAAATTATGGAAGTATTACAAGTCAAGGGTGAAGAGAGATCACTGGACACCATTTGTGGGTGTGCCAGACATTCTACAGCGAGTCCCTCTGGGAATTCTTCCTGCGTAGTGGCAGGATTTGGTTGCATTTTGGTCGACTGAGGCAGCGATGGTAAGATTTATTACTTTTAATCTATAAATGACTAATTTTTCAAATGTCTATTAAGTAAATACGTTGAATGTAGACCGATTCTGCTCGTCATTCACAGAATTGGGCGATGCAGGGCACGCCTTCCAGACTTGGCACTCGACATGTGTCACAGCTCAGACATGATGTAAGTTTAGAATTCACTATTTCATTCATATTTTAAAAATATTATAGTATAACATGGTGAACCCCTTTATTATAATTACACCAACATGGCGAGCCAATCGATCGGATGTCCATATGGATGAGGACTCATAGGGCTAGTGATCCTGATGCTGCTGGTGTTATAGTAAGAAAATTATTTACTAATAAATGTATTTTTATTTTATATAAATTATTCATATTTGTTCATTCATTATATGCTACAGGCTCAGTTTGACGTTCAGTTAGCAGAGTTTCCAGAGGAGTAACGTCTTAGTACTGTGCGTAGAGATGAAATATTTCACCGTGTCGTGGGGCATGACGGTCATGGTTATTCTTTGACTTATGGCGGTGGTGTCCCACGACGTGCAGTTGTTAGAGCAGATGTGATGGGTGCATGCAGAGAGTCAGGGATGAGCACACAGGCTGAGATAGATGCTTCCATGCAGGATAGGCAGCGCAATTTTGATTCACAGTTTCAATAGTTACGTGCAGAGTATGAGGAAAGTTTGTCACAGATGTCATCACGTATCGATGAAATGATGACGCAACAAGTGGCGCCACAGGTAAACAATAAAACAAACCATACTCAGATTGACTTATATTGATATGTTTAAGATATATAATATTGATATATATTGTAGGCTCCGAATACATTTGGTGGAAATCACAGTGATATTGGTGATCCAGATGAGAATGAACCCCATGCATGAGGTAATTTCATTTCTATTGATAAATTCTTTAGAATTTTTTGTATCCTTGATGAATATAATTTTCCTTTTTTACCTAGATTAGTTTGTTTTAGTATTTGTGGATGACATCTTCGTGCACTCCAAGACTGATGATGATCATACCCAACATCTTGATATCATATAGATTACACTTATTGACTATACGCCAAGCTATATATATGTTAGTTTTGTATTGATTATATAGGTATAGTTATTGGGTCAAACAATCTTAGCGGAAGGTGTGTCAGTGGATGGAGAGAAACTTCAGGCATTTGTTTCTTGGGAGAAGCCCAAGAACTCTTTATATATTTTTATCTTTCTAGGGTGAGTGAATTGTAACATGTATGTGCAGACAGCATGTCAATCGGACGTGAAGTTTGCGCGGTACGGCTCAGTATGCGTTCTTTAAGTGTTGTGCGCACTTCATAAACGCACGTGGGGGGGTCCAAACGGGCCGAACGAAGTCTGAATGGCCTGAAATCAGACGACATCAAAGGTTGAGTTAATTGTGATGTGGTCGAGTAGACGACACATCAATCGGACGTGTCGTGTGCCCGCGGTGACCGGGAACGCCGTTCTGGTGTCATAAACGGCCAAAACGGGCGTCTAACAGTCAAATTCATAGCGGACGAAATCGGATTGACCTGAAATCACACATCAACAATCTAATTATTATTTTTGACATGTACGCGCAGACGGAACTTCAATTGTACGTGCGTTTTGCATGGTACGGCTCAGTATGCGTTCTTTAAGTGTTGTGCGCGCTTCATAAACGCGCGTGGGGGGTCCAAACGAGCCGAACGAAGTCTGAATGGCCTGAAATAAGACGACATCAAAGGGTGAGTGAATTTTGATGTGGTCAAGCAGACGATGCATCAATCGGACATGCCGTGTGCCTGCGGTGACCGGGAACGCCGTTCTGGTGTCATAAACGGCCAAAACGGGCGTCTAACGGTCAAATTCATAGAGGACGACATCGGATTAACCTGAAATCACAGGGAAACAATCTAATTATTATTAGTGATGTGTACGCGTAGACTTCACGTCAATCGGACATGCGGTTTGCGCGGTACAGCTCAGTATGCGTTCTTTAAGTGTTGTGTGCGCTTCATAAACGCGCGTGGGGGGTCCAAACGGGCCGAATGAAGTCCGAATGGCCTGAAATAAAGCGACATCAAAGGGTGATTGAATTGTGATGTGGTCAAGTAGACGACACGTCAATCAGACGTGCTGTGTGCCCGCGGTGACTAGGAATGCCATTCTGGTGTCATAAACGGCCAAAACGGGCGTCTAACGGTCAAATTCATAGCGGATGACATCAGATTGACCTGAAATCATAGGGAAACAATCTAATTATTATTTGTGACGTGTATGCGCAGACGGAACGTCAATCGGACGTGCGGTTTGCGCAGTACGGCTCAGTATGCGTTCTTTAAGTGTTGTGCGCGCTTCATAAACACGCATGGGGGGGTACAAACGGGGCGAACGAAGTCTGAATGGCCTGAAATCAGACGACATCAAAGGGTGAGTGAATTGTGATGTGGTCTAGCAGACGGAACATCAATCGGACGTGTCGTGTGCCCGCGGTGACCTGGAACGCCGTTCTGGTTTCATAAACGGCCAAAACGGGCGTCTAATGGTCAAATTCATAGCGGCCGACATCGGATTGACCTGAAATCGCACTTCAAAAATCTAATTATTATTCTTGACGTGTACGCGTAGAAGGAACATCAATCGGACGTGCGGTTTGTGCAGTACGGATCAGTATGCGTTCTTTAAGTGTTGTGAGCGCTTCATAAACGCGCCTGGGGGGTCCAAATGGGCCGAATGAAGTCTGAATGTCCTGAAATTAGACGACATCAAAGGGTGAGTTAATTGTGATGTGGTCGAGCAGAAGACACATCAATCGGACGTGCTGTGTGCCCGCGGTGACCGGGAACACCGTTCTGGTGTCATAAACGGCCAAAACGGGCGTCTAACGGTCAAATTCATAGAGGACGACATCGGATTGACCTGAAATAACAGAGAAACATTCTAATTATTATCTGTGACATGTACGTAGAGACGGCACGTCAATCGGACATGCGGTTTGCGCGGTACGTCTCAGTATGCATTCTTTAAGTGTTGCGCGCGCTTCATAAACGCGCATGGGGGGTCCAAACGGGCCGAATGAAGTCTGAATGGCCTAAAATCAGATGATATCAAAGGGTGAGTTAATTGTGATTTGGTTGAGTAGACGGCATGTCAATCGGATGTGTCGTGTGCCCGCGGTGACCGGGAACGCCGTTCTAGTGTCATCAACGGCCAAAATGGGTTTCTAATGGTCAAATTCATAGCAGACGACATCAGATTGACCTTAAATCACACGTCAACAATCTAATTATTATTCGTGATGTTTACGCGCAGATGGAACGTCAATCGGACGTGCGGTTTGCACGGTACGGCTCAGTATGCGTTCTTTAAGTGTTGTGCGCGCTTCATAAACGCGCTTGGGGGTCCAAACAGGCCGAACGAAGTCTGAATGGCCTGAAATCAGACGACATCAAAGGGTGAGTTAATTGTGATGTGGTCGAGTAGAAGACACGTCAATCGGAAGTGTCGTGTGCCCGCGGTGACCGGGAACGCCGTTCTGGTGTCATAAACGGCCAAAACGAGTGTCTAACGGTCAAATTCATAGCGGACGACATCGGATTTACTTGAAATCACAGGGAAACAATCTCATTATTATTTGTGATGTGTACTCATAGGCGACACGTCAATCGGACATGCGGTTTGGGTGGTAAGGCTCAGTATGCGTTCTTTAAGTGTTGCGCGCGCTTCATAAACGCGCGTGGGGGGGTCCAAACGGGCCGAACGAAGTCCGAATGGCCTGAAATCAGACGACATCAAAGGGTGAGTTAATTGTGATGTAGTCGAGCAGATGGCACATCAATCGGATGTGTCGTGTGCCCGCGGTGAATGGGAACGCCATTTTGGTGTCATAAACAGCCAAAACAGGCGTCTAATGGTCAAATTCATAGAGGACGACATCGGATTGACCTGAAATCACACGTCAACAATCTAATTATTATTCTTGACATGTACGCGTAGACGGAATATCAATCGGATGTTCGGTTTGAGTGGTACGACTCAGTATGCGTTCTTTAAGTGTTGTACGCGCTTCATAAATGCGTGTGGGGGGTCCAAACGGGCCGAACGAAGTCCGAATGGCCTGAAATCATATGACATCAAAGGGTGAGTGAATTTTAATGTGGTCGAGGAGACGTCACGTCAATCGGATGTGCCGTGTGCCCGCGGTAACCGGGAACACCGTTCTGGTGTTATAAACGGCCAAAACGGGCGTCTAACGGTCAAATTCATAACGAACGACATCGGATTGACCTGAAATCACAGGGAAACAATATAATTATAATTCGTGACGTGTATGTACAGACGGCACATCAATCAGACGTGTGGTTTGCGTGGTACGGCTCAGTATGCGTTCTTTAAGTGTTGTGCGCGCTTCATAAACGCGCGTGGGGGTCCAAATGGTCCGAACGAAGTCCGAATGGCCTAAAATTAGACTAAATCAAAGGGTGAGTGAATTGTGATGTGGTCGAGCAGATAGCACGTCAATCGGACGTGCCGTGTGCCTGCGGTGACCGGGAACGCCGTTCTGGTGTCATAAACGGCCAAAACGGGCGTCTAACGGTCAAATTCATAGTGGACGATATCGGATTGACCTGAAATCACATGGAAATAATCTAATTATTATTTTTGACGTGTACGTACAGACGGTACGTCAATCAGATGTGCGGTTTGCACGGTACGGCTCAGTATGCGTTCTTTAAGTGTTGTGCACGCTTCATAAACGCGCGTGGGGGGGTCCAAATGGGCCGAATGAAGTCCGAATGGCCTGAAATCAGATGACATCAAAGGGTGAGTTAATGTTGATGTGGTCGAGTAGACGGAACATCAATCTGATGTGTCGTGTGCCTGTGGTGACCGGGAACGCCGTTCTGGTGTCATAAACGGCCAAAACGGGCGTCTAACGGTCAAATTCATAGTGGACGACATCAGATTAACCTGAAATCACACGTCAACAATCTAATTATTATTCGTGACATGTACATGCAGACGACATGTCAATCGGACGTGCGGTTTGAGTGGTACGGCTCAGTATGCGTTCTTTAAGTGTTGTGTGCGCTTCATAAACGCGCGTGGGGGGGTCCAAATGGGCCGAACGAAGTCCGAATGGACTTAAATCAGACAACATCAAAGGGTGAGTGAATTTTGATGTGGTCAAGGAGACGGCGCGTCAATCGGACGTGTTGTGTGCCCGCGGTGACCGGGAACGCCGTTCTGGTGTCATAAACGGCCAAAACGGGCGTCTAACGGTCAAATTCATAGAGGAAGACATCGGATTGACCATAAATCACAGTTCAACAATATAATTATAATTCGTGACGTGTACGTGCAGACGGCACGTCAATCGGACGTGCGGTTTGCGCGGTACAGCTCAATATGCGTTCTTTAAGTGTTGTGCGCGCTTCATAAACGCGCGTGGGAGGGGTCCAAATGGGCCGAACGAAGTCCGAATGGCCTGAAATCAGACGACATCAAAGGGTGAGTGAATTTTGATGTGTTCGAGCAGACAACACATCAATCGGACGTGTCGTGTGTCTGCAGTGACCAGGAACGCCGTTCTGGTGTCATAAACGGCCAAAACGGGCGTCTAACGGTCAAATTCATATCGGACGACATTTGATTGACCTAAAATCATAGGGGAACAATATAATTATTATTTGTGACGTGTACGTGCAGACGGCACGTCAATCGGACGTGCGGTTTTCACTGTACGGCTCAGTATGCGTTCTTTAAGTGTTGTGTGCGCTTCATAAACGCGTGTGGGGGGTTCAAATGGGCCGAACGAAGTCCGAATGGGCTGAAATCAAACGAAATCAAAGGGTGAGTTAATTTTGATGTGTTCGAGCAGACGACACGTCAATCGGATGTGCAGTGTGCCCGCGGTGACCAGGAACGCCGTTCTGGTGTCATAAACGGTCAAAACGGGCGTCTAACGGTCAAATTCATAGCAGACGACATCAGCTTGACCTGAAATCAAACGTCAACAATATAATTATTATTTGTGACATGTATGCGTAGACGGAACATCAATCGGACGTGCGGTTTGCGCGGTACGGCTCAGTATGCGTTCTTTAAGTGTTGCGCGTGCTTCATAAACGCGCGTGGGGGGTACAAACGGGGAGAACGAAGTCCGAATGGCCTGAAATCAATAGACATCAAAGGGTGATTGAATTTTGATGTGGTCGAGCAGACAGTATGTCAATCGGATGTGTCGTGTGCCCGCGGTGACCGGGAACGCCGTTCTGGTGTCATAAACGGCCAAAACGGGCGTCTAACGATCAAATTCATAGCGGACGACATAGGATTGACCTGAAATCACAGGGCAACAATCTAATTATTATTGTTGATGTGTACACATAGACGGCACGTCAATCGGACGTGCGGTTTGCGCGGTACGGCTCAGTATGCGTTCTTTAAGTGTTGTGCGCGCTTCATAAACGCGCGTGGGGGTTCCAAATGGGCCGAACGAAGTCTGAATGGCCTGAAATCAGACGACATCAAAGAGTGAGTTAATTATAATTTGGTCGAGTAGACGGCACGTCAATCGGACGTTCCGTGTGCCCGCGGTGACCGAGAACGCCGTTCTGGTGTCATAAACGGCCAAAACGGGCGTCTAACGGTCAAATTCATAGCGAACAACATTGGATTAACCTGATATCACAGGAAAACAATATAATTATAATTCTTAATGTGTACGCGTAGACGGAACGTCAATCGGACGTGTGGTTTGCGCGGTACGGCTCAGTATGCGTTCTTTAAGTGTTGCGCGCGCTTCATAAACGTGTGGGGGGGTCCAAACGGGCTGAACAAAATCCGAATGGCCTGAAATCAGACGGCATCAAAGGGTGAGTGAATTTTGATGTGGTCGAGCAGAAGGCACATCAATCGGTCGTGCCGTGTGCCCGCGGTGACCGGGAACGTCGTTCTGGTGTCATAAACGGCCAAAACGGGCGTCTAACGGTCAAATTCATAGAGGACGACATCGGATTGACCTGAAATCATACTTCAACAATATAATTATTATTCTTGACATGTACGCGTAGACGGAACGTCAATCGGACGTGCGGTTTGCGCGGTACGTCTCAGTATGCATTCTTTAAGTGTTGTGCGCGCTTCATAAATGCGTGTGGGGGGTACAAATGGGCCGAACGAAGTCCGAATTGGCTGAAATCAGATGACATCAAAGGGTGATTGAATTGTGATGTGGTCGAGCAGACGGCACGTCAATCGGATGTGTTTTGTGCCCGTGGTGACCGGGAACGTCATTCTGTTGTCATAAACGGCCAAAACGGGCGTCTAACGGTCAAATTCATAGTGGACGACATCGGATTAACCTGAAATCACCAGGAAACAATCTAATTATTATTTTTGACGTGTACGCCTAGACGTCATGTCAATCGGACGTGCGTTTTGCGTGGTACGGCTCAGTATGCGTTCTTTAAGTGTTGCACACGCTTCATAAACGCGTGCGGGGGGTCCAAATGGGCCGAACGATGTCCGAATGGCCTGAAATTAGACGACATAAAATTGTGAGTTAATTGTGATGTGGTCGAGCAGACATCACATCAATCGGATGTGTCGTGTGCCCGCGGTGATCGGGAACGCTGTTCTGGTGTCATAAACGACCAAAACAGGCGTCTAACGGTCAAATTCATAGTGGACGACATCGTATTGACCTGAAATCACAGGTCAACAATCTAATTATAATTCGTGACGTGTACGCATAGACGGCACGTCAATCGGACGTTTGGTTTGCGCGGTACGGCTCAGTATGTGTTCTTTAAGTGTTGTGCGCGCTTCATAAACGCACGTGGGGGGGGTCCAAACGGGCCGAACGAAGTCCAAATGGCTTGAAATCAGATGAAATCAAAGGGTGAGTGAATTTTGATGTGGTCGAGTAGAAGGCACGTCAATCGGACGTGCCGTGTGCCCGCGGTGACCGGGAACGCAGTTCTGGTGTCATAAACGGCCAAAACAGGCGTCTAATGGTCAAATTCATAGCGGACGACATCGGATTGACCTGAAATCACACGTCAACAATCTAATTATTATTCATGTCGTGTACGCATAGACGGAACGTCAATCGGACGTGCGGTTTGCGCGTTACGGATCAGTATGCGTTCTTTAAGTGTTGTGCGCGCTTCATAAACGCGCGTGGGGGGTAAAAACGGGCCGAACGAAGTCTGAATGGCCTGAAATCAGAAGAAATCAAAGAATGATTGAATTGTGATGTGGTCGAGTAGACGGAACGTCAATCAGAGGTGTCGTGTGCCCGCGGTGACCGGGAACGCCGTTCTGGTGTCATAAACGGCCAAAACGGGCGTCTAATGGTCAAATTCATAGCGGACGACATCGGATTGACCTGAAATAATAGGGAAATAATCTAATTATTATTTGTGACGTGTACACATAGACGTCACGTCAATCGGACGTGCGGTTTGCTCAGTACGGCTCAGTATGTGTTCTTTAAGTGTTATGCGCGCTTCATAAACGCGCGTGGGGGGTCCAAACGAGCCGAACGAAGTCTGAATGGCCTGAAATCAGACGAAATCAAATGGTGAGTTAATTGTGATGTGTTTGAGCAGACGACATGTCAATTGGACGTGTCGTGTGCCGCGCGCTTCATAAACGCGCGTGGGGGGTAAAAACGGGCCGAACGAAGTCTGAATGGCCTGAAATCAGACGAAATCAAAGAATGATTGAATTGTGATGTGGTCGAGCAGAAGGAACGTCAATCAGAGGTGTCGTGTGCCCGCGGTGACTGGGAACGCCGTTCTGGTGTCATAAACGGCCGAAACGGGCGTCTAACGGTCAAATTCATAGCGGACGACATCGGATTGACCTGAAATCACAGGGCAACAATATAATTATTATTTGTGATGTGTACACATATACATCACGTCAATCGGACGTGCGGTTTGTGCGGTACGGCTCAGTATGTGTTCTTTAAGTGTTATGTGCGCTTCATAAACGCGCGGGGGGGGGTCCAAACGGGCCGAACGAAGTTTGAATGGCCTGAAATCAGACGAAATCAAAGGGTGATTTAATTGTGATGTGTTCGAGCAGACGGCACGTCAATTGGACGTGTCGTGTGCCCCCGGTGACCGGGAACGCCGTTCTGGTGTCATAAACGGCCAAAACGGGCGTCTAACGGTCAAATTCATAGTGGACAACATCGGATTGACCTGAAATCATAGGGAAACAATCTAATTATAATTCGTGACGTGTATGCGCAGACGACACGTCAATCGGACGTGCAATTTGTGCGGTACGTCTCCGTATGCGTTCTTTAAGTGTTGCACGCGCTTCATAAACGCGCGTGGGGGGTCCAAATGGTCCGAACAAAGTTCAAATGGCCTGAAATCAGACGACATCAAATGGTGAGTGAATTTTGATGTGGTCGAGCAGACGGCACGTCAATCGAACGTTCCGTGTGCCCGTGGTGACCGGGAACGCCGTTCTAGTGTCATAAACGGCCAAAATGGGCGTCTAACGGTCAAATTCATAGAGAACGACATCGGATTGACCTGAAATCACATGTCAACAATCTAATTATTATTCGTGACATGTACGCACAGACGGAATGTCAATCGAATGTGCGGTTTGCGTGGTACGGCTCAGTATGCATTCTTTAAGTGTTGAGCGCGCTTCATAAACACGTGTGGGGGGTCCAAATGGGCCGAACGAAGTCTGAATGGCCTGAAATCAGGCGATATCAAAGGGTGATTTAATTTTGATGTGGTTGAGCAGACAGCACGTCAATCGGACGTGCCGTGTTCCCGCGGTGACCGGGAACGCCGTTCTGGTGTCATAAACGGCCAAAACGGGCGTCTAATGGTCAAATTCATAGCGGACGACATCGGATTGACCTGAAATCACAGGGCAAAAATCTAATTATAACCATATAATTAATTATTTTAAATTTTTAAAATGGTAATCGAAATTATGAATATATTTTGAAAATAAAATACTTTAGATCTGTTACAGTAAGTTTGAATTGAAATTTGTTAATTTTTTTTCTAGGTTTTATTCGGTACTAATTTTGTTATTAAAATTTGTTATGCAGTTATATGTGATGATGGATGTGGAGCTTGGAAGATGACTTCTGAGATTTATTTGGGTATATACTATTGTTTCATTGAATTTTTTTTTAAAAAATTAAAAACCTATAGCGGCCGCCATTTGGCGGCTACTAAAGGTGTTTCCATGGACACCTATAGCGGCCGCCTTTTGGCGGCCGCTATACGGTTTACCTTTAGCGGTCGCCAAATGGCGGCCCCTATAGGTGTGTCGATGGGACCTCTAGCGGCCGCTACAGGCCCGGGCTACAGCGGCCGCCAAATGGCGGCTACTAAAGCCTATCCTGGCGTGCCTACAACGTCCGCCAAATGGCGGTCGTTGATAGCAACAGCGACGGGCCAAAAGCGGCCGCTGATTAGCGGACGCTAGGCGGCCGCTATAGACCATTAGTTACAGCTTTTGTAGGTCGCTAAAGGTCATAATTGTACTGGTGGAACATCTCTATAAGAGAACATGCTCCATTGGGAACAACTCATTAGGTACAACTCTAGTGCTCCACACCAGAGGTCCTGTCATCACTACCTTGTGCCCAGTGCAAGATAAAAGAAACCCAAGTGGAGAGGCCCTCCCCTCACCACTGCACATAGTTGAGGGAGCACTGCTCTAAACTATGCACTGCATGTGTCATATATAACAAGAGAGACCAGAGGGACTCGCACCTCACCACATCCCTATAGTTGTGGGAGTACTATCTCTTAATTAACCCGTGAAACCTCTATCGCTCTTGTATTGAGTGGCCTGCACATCACTCCATTGAGGGAGAACTAACTTCTAACCAAGTATCGCATGTAACTAGTGGAGGTGGCCACTCCTTGTAATTGTACTCCACAGTTGAGGGAGCTCCGACTCCATTGGAGGACCTTCTCTCCACTACTACTCGGATACGGGAGAGTACAATTCCATAGATGAGGACTCGTACCTTGGTACGAAAGGTGAGTACCACTCAAAGGATAGAGGACCCACACCCTGATATGATAGGGAAGTATAACTTTATAGATGGAGGACCCACACCTTAGCACAAGAGGGGAGTACCACTATGTTTATAGAGGACCTACACCCTGGTATGATAGGGGAGTACCACTCTACACGTACAATATCTATGGGGGACCCACACCCTGGCACGACTGGGGAGTACCGACCCCAGGATAAAGGACCCACTCCCTAGTATGATTGGGGAGTTCCAACTTTGTTGTAATAATACGTATGGAAAACACGCACCCTAGAGTAATGAGGGAGTTCCAACTCCAAGGATAGAGGACTCGTACCCTAATATGATAAGGGAGTACCCACTCTATCTATATGTCACATATGAAGAACCCGTGCTCTGACATGCCAGGGGAGTACCAACTCCGCATATAGAGGACCCACACCCTATTCCAACAGGGGAGTACCTACTCTATCTGTTCAATGAGTAGGGAGGGCCTGCACCCTAACACGATAAGGGATCACTCTCTCCAACTACACAAATGATATGGGGAACTCGTTCCCTAGCCTATTGGGGGAGTACCGACCTCGAAAGAACTACCCCATGGGTAGAGAACCTACACCCATGATGTGGGGAGTTCCATCTCTACCAAAGCATGAAGGTAAGGGAAACTCACACCCTGATGCCACAAGGGAGTACTAGTCCCAACGTCTCTCTCTATGAACCACACCAATCTCCATCATCGGTAAATTACCTTTTAAAGGAGCGTCATGCTTGTTATACCTCACTTCACAACACTGTTGCGGGTAGGGGATCCTCACCCTAATACAACATGGGAGAAATGCTCTACTAGACTAAAGAGTCTAAGGGACCCACATCCTAATATTATAGGGAAGGGTGTCGACCCTAACGTCAGCCCAGTGATCCACCTTGATCACTACATAAGGTTAAGCACCGCTATTGCATTTTCATGGTCAAATCATGCCACATCATATCTCATAGGCCACTATAGAGGCCACCATCGTGTTATACGTGAAAAATGTTTGGGATAGGCTACTCACAATCCTGAATCTAATCCATGGAGGGGGAGATATGCAAGGTGGAATATCTCAAGAAGATCTTAAGAAATTACATGGCGTGCATCGGGGCCCACACAATGTGTGAACACACCCATGCACCAGGTCATGTCCCCTGTTGCATGGCTTGGCTAGTCGTGTGAGCATGCACTATGTGTGTTCATGAGGTATATGATGTGTCTCGCCTAACCCGGCCCCCCGGCCATGTTCTTCCTCTACATGGCTAGGCCAGCCGTGTCTCACACATGTCGTGTCTAGGATAAACGACCACTTGGACATATCGTTTTCCTGTGCCTATGTCTGGCACCTCATGCTTGTATACTTTGGTCGTGTACTAATACAGGGCCATGTACTATCACACGGCTACCCTGACCATGTCCTCTGGCCAAACGACATGGTGTCACTACAAGGCGTGTAACCCCGATACACGTCATGTAGTCCCCAAAAGTCATCTTCCCTGAATGGGAAGAACACACGACGTGTCTTATTGGTTTACACGCCATGTAAAAAGGAATTATAATGATAATTTCAATGTGAGCTGCATGAATCACCCCAGTTTCCCCTGAAACGTATAGATCAACCTAGAAGGGATTTCTAGAAATCACAAAAGGACTCTACAACCTTAAAACAATGCATAACAAAGGGGATATGGAATTAAAACTCAAATCTACCTACCTTATGGAAAAAAATTGAAGTTTTAGGTCCAAAATGATGCACAAATCATAATGATCCTCGATTTGATGATGATCGGCATCAAAAACAGGGATTAACGACACCTCATCACCTCGATTCAGCCTCAGCTTCATCCATTGTCCAAAGGCAGAGAGAGAGGGGTTCACCTATCCATTGTGTCATGTGCACCAAGGGGTTGAGCGAGGTGGGATTTAATTGGTTTAACTTTATTAAACCAATTAAACTCCCTTTTAACACCCCTCTGCCAACTTTCCTTCGATTGAACACCCTACGCCATCAAATTTTATGTCACTCCCAAGGTAAACATGATGTTTTAAACTCAATCGCGATCTCATAATTCCGATCTGAGACTCTGATCGGGATTTATCCCATGTTTCAAGAGAAACTACATGGGCATGAAAAAAATATATTTAATATTTTTAATAACACCACTCTGAGGCTTTCTGGGTCCCGAAATCTTGCCCCGACTTAGCATCTGGTTTCAGAAATATTCTTATAAATATTATAAAATCTTACAGGTCAAAACCTGAGTCACTACATATATGCTTACAACGTGATTGAATTTGGTTTATTATTACAAGACCTCCAGTCGCTTGAGTTAATCCTACATAGCACCTTTGGATTTTTCTAATTAATTTGACATAGCTACCCTTTGAGGTGTGAGCACCATAATTGTGTCGTGAGCCTGTCTCTTTTGGTAGAGAAAACTCCAAACAACCTATGAGCTTTTCTAGGTTCCTTCAAGCATCTCCAAGCCTCGTGTTATAACAAATATAATCAATGCAAAATCTAAACAACTGATCAAAAGCATATATGCATCAACAAACTCCTCCTTAATCCAACAAACACAATCCAATGATAACCTTACTTCCAATAAAAGTCCTAAGATAGGGAGAATTATAACACTTGGATTTTAGGGATTCATTTTTTTATAAACATGGAATGTAATCTTGAATCTTAAAGAGATTTTTTGTGGAATGTTCATGATTAATTTTTAGAAATGGGTGACAAGATTATCTATAACATGAATTTTGATTTAATTATTAGATATGGAATGGGGTGTTTGCCTTAATATCCAAGTCTCGTGTGAATCCATATTTCAAATAAAAGTTGGGAGACATTTTACTAGGTTGCATGGTCCCTACACGGTCTTGAAGACCATGCATTTTCATCCATAGGGATGGGTGGCTCATGGAGTGCGTATTAAGGTGAGAAACAATTTAGATAACAGGGGTCAAAAGGCGACACTCACTACAATGTAAGGTTGGACGTATGATCAAAGTTCATACATTGGAATACTAGCTTGCAATAGATTATGGAAGAAGAGAATTTTCCATTTAGTGATGCTCAGGAAACCTTAACATAGGGAAATGACTTTGGGTAAGCATAGAGTTTCCATCAGATTTTTGAAAATGAGAATTTTTCCATTGAATTATGAAATACAGGAGTTCTTTTGAAATTTGAGGAAAAATATTATTTTCTAGGTTTTGTGTTTTCAATGAGAAAGCAAGGTTTCGATGGATTGTGAAATTGTATTTTAGATGAAAATTCCTTTAGATAAATTTGAAATTCTTTGCAATGGAATATTTTGGATTGGAAAATTAATAAAACAAATGTTTTGATTTTAAAATTGTTTTTGATTTATCATGATTTATTGGAATTTCATTTAAATTGATTTTACAAGGACATGTAGACATGGTTGTGCATGATGCTGGTAAAGAGAAGATGTCTTTCTTCTTTAGTGGGGATCTGTTGTTCCATGTTGGAGTTGTTGAGGAGGTGGTGGTTTGTGGTATGGGTAGTTTCATTTTTGATGTCACCATGTGACTCATTGTTTACTTCAAATATTGGTTTTTGTAAACATGTATTTTCGTTGTTAAAATTTATTTCAAATGGTTTTATTTAAATGGATACTTTTCTTTTCATGTATGATTTATAGTTACGTCGTCATGGGAAAATTGTTCCCTGTGGTTTATTTTTATCCATCGCCACTTGTAGGTAGCCTTTAACGATTAGGGAATGCATTTGAGGTTGTGTGGCATCCCGACTTGGGCCTCAACCCTCAGGATTCGGGTTCCTAGGTCGGAGTGTTGCATGAATTGTGCATGGACCTCTTCAAGTGTATATAATAATTTTAAAAGATGTGGGAAACAATTGGATAAAAAATGAAAAAAAATCATTTTATGAGGTTTTTTATCATGTTTTTATTGAAGTCTGCCAAAGGATCTCACTCTTGTTGGGTGTATAAATTACACAACTGAATAATATCTAATCTAGAACTAGAAAATAAGATAAGGTTGCATCAAAAATATAATTTAGTACTTTTGTAAAAGGAAATAATGAAATAACAATGATTGGTGACTATAATGTAGAAGTTTAAGCATCACAAATTGATCGTGATTAAGAACATCATCCAAGATGTGACTCAATGGTAGCGACCTTTTGAGGTGTCGGGAAGGTCTCAAGTTCAAGTCTTTTCGGCTTCTTGTATCTGTGCATTGAGTGTTTTTTTATAGCTTTGTAATCTCACATTCCAGACCATTTGTAATAATCAATATTATAGTTGGACATATTAAGAATGACAAAGTTTTGAATTTTTTCAACAAAATGTGTAGTTAAGGGGGATTAACAGTTGAGAGATCCCATGCTCAAATATTGACACTCACAAAATTTAGCAAATAATGTAACATGTATTGTATCAACAACTATATCAAATCACAATAACATGTCAACAAAATTAAAAAATCTTAGTAGGTATCCTATCTGTTGGGTGCCTTCCTGGTTGGCACACTGTGTAACGCCTCCTCAATTGGAGCATCATGTGGTTTCTCTTTCAGTGGGCTATTTTTAATGTGGGCCAAAACCGCGTGAATTAATTCACACGGTGACACACTTTTGATGCGGAGACATTAATTGACATGGATTCTTTTTCCTATATAAGGAGGCAGCGGCAAGAAATTTCAACACACCGGCGTCAACAACACCTAGAGAAAATCCCATTTGGTGATCATCTTTCTTCAATGATCATCTTTATTGATCTCCGCCTTTTGATCCACACTTTTATTCTTGAGTATTACTTTTGAGATCCCTTCCATTTTTGGGAGTCTCTACTGTGTACCTCTTGATTTTAGTGGATTCCTCTTTCTGGACTAGGTCTCGTGGTTTTTACCTTTTTGGTTTTTACCTTTTTGCACATCCGCTTTTATTTAGAGGGAAATATTTTATTTCCGCTGCACGTTCGCCTTTTTCTATTGTTTGTGCGTTCGTCGCTTTGTCGTCTTTATCAACATCTAGTATCATAGGGTTTGGTTTTTTATTTCATATTTATTATGGAGGTCAGTTACAGTCGGATGATTTTGTTGAATGGTACCAACTACCATATGTGGTGACTTAAAATGAAGGATCTGCTTTTTGTCAAATGAATGCATCTTCCAGTGTTTAGTACCCAGAAGCCAGAGAGGATGTCAGACGAAGAATGAGCGTTCGATCATGAGATGGTTTGTGGCTTCATTTTCCAATGGGTCGAAGACAACGTGATGGACCACATTGTCAACATCTCTCATGCCAGAACTTTGTGGGAGAAGCTTGAGACAACCTACGCTTCCATGGCGAGAAACAATAAAATGTTTCCTCTCAAGCAAATGATGAACTTGAGGTACAGAGAAAGTACATATATTTCTGATTATTTAAGTGAATATAAAAGATGTTTTGATCAGTTGTCTAGCATGGGTATCAATTTTAAAGATGGGGTTTTAACTCTTTTGTTTCTTAACACTTTACCCGATTCATGGGAGAATTTACTCTAACCGATTCTGCTCCTAATGGTGTTGTAACATTTAGTTTTGTCAAGTCTATTGTTTTAAATGAAGAGGTCAGGAGACGCACTCAGGAGAAATCTTCTTCAGAGCTTTTAGTCACAGAGAACAGGTGGAGAAACCAGGACTGGGGACAGAGCAGTCGAGGTAAGAGTAGAGGAAGAAGCAAATCCAGATCGAAGCAGAGAGATTTTGAATGTCATCATTGTGGTAAAAGAAGGGGCATGTTAAGAAGTTTTGTTATTAGCTGAAAAGAGAGAATAGAATGAAGGAAAACTCACAGAAGAAAAATGGTGATGGAGATGATCATGTCGTCGCCACTATAGGGGTGATCTTGTTATTGTTTATGACTCTATTAACATTGCTTCTGATGATTCTTGTTGGGTTGTTGACAGAGGTACCTGTTTTCACGTGACATCGAAGGAGTTCTTTACATTTTACAGCCCAGGTAATTTTGGGATTTTGAAGATGGTCAATGATGGTCATGATGATGTTGTAGGCATCAGTACTGTTTGTTTAGAGACCAGTACAGGAAGTAAGCTAATTTTGAAGAATGTTCAACATGCACCTGAGGTTCGTTTAAATCTTATTTCTACCAGCATTCTTGATGATGAAGGGTTTATCAACACTTTTGGTGATTACCAATGGAAGATTTCCAAGAGCTCTTTGATTGTGGCTCGAGGGAAGAAGCAATCAGGTTTGTACTGGACTATAGATTCTATTTCTTGTGATACTACTTACGTTGTTGAGTGCAGTGTTTCGTCCAAGTTGTGGCATAAGAGGCTCAGTCACATCAGTGAGAAAGGACTTGGTTGTTTGGCCAAGAGAAATTTTCTTCCAGATTTGAAGAGTGTCAAATTGGACACATGTGATCATTGCATGGCTAGGAAACAGAGCAGAGTGAGTTTCAGCAGTCATCCTCCACACAGGAAGTCACAGGTACTTGAATTGGTACATTCTGACGTTTGTGGTCCTTTGAAATCTAAGACCTTTAGTGATGGTCTTTATTTTGTTACATTTATTGATGACTACTCACAAAAGCTCTGGGTTTATGTTTTGAATGTCAAAAGTCAGGTGCTCAGTGTTTTTAAGCAATTTCATGTTTCTGCTAAGAGGGAATCAGGCAAGAAATTGAAATGTATTCGCACTGACAATGGGGGGAGTATTGTGGTCTGTTTGATCAGTATTGCAGGCAGGAAGGTATTTGACATCAGAAGACATCGCCCAAGACACCTCAGCTGAATGGTGTAGTTGAGCGGATGAACATGACTTTGTTGGAAAGAGTTCGTTGTTTGCTTTCGGAAGAAAATTTGTCTGGACATTTTTGGGGTGAGGCTTTACTTAATGCTACTTATATTATCAATTTATCATCTGTGGTTTCTTTGCAGACAGACACTCCTGAAAAATTTTGGTATGGCAAAGAGATCAGGTACGATCACTTGCGTGTTTTTTGTTGCAAGGCATTTGTTCATGTGCCTAAAGATGAGAGATCCAACCCGGATGGTAAGACACACCAGTGTATTTTTATTGGCTATGGACACGATGAGTTTGGATATAGGTTCTATGATCATGTTTTGAAGAAACTTGTCAGAAGCCGCGATGCAGTGTTTAAGGAGGATCAGTCTATTGCAGACATTGATAAGGGAGAAAAAGTTTCTCCAACTTCTGATGGTTTTGTCAGTTTTGAGCCAGGTTCTGATTCACATTTACTTCATATTGTTGATTCTGATGATCATGTTGATGTACAGAATGATGCTCAAGGAGAACAGGTTGGAGTTGATGTTTCTGATGCACCTTTTGTTTCTGATGATCTAGTTCCGGGGGTTATTAATGAACCCACAGTTCCACTCCGGAGGTCATCTCGGCATCGCACCGTTTCTACTCGATATTCACCTGATGAGTATGTGCTCCTCGTTGAAGGGAGAGAACCAGAATCTTTTGACGAGGCAATGGAAAGTGAACAGAAAGACATATGGGTTGAGGCAATGAATGACGAGATGGCATCATTGCACGACAACCACACTTTTGAGCTAGTGAAGTTACCGACAGGGAAAAGAGCTTTGCAAAATCGGTGGATTTATCAGATTAAAAATGAAGAATCCAGTTCTGTTCCACGATACAAGGCAATGTTAGTTGTCAAAGGCTTCCATCAGAAGAAAGGTATTGATTTTGATGAGATTTTCTCACCTGTTGTCAAAATGTCTTTCATTCGGGTTGTTCTTGGTTTGGCTGCTAGTTTGGATCTGCAAATTGAGCAGATAGATGTGAAGACTGCTTTCCTCTATGGAGATTTAGAGGAGGAGATTTCTATAGAGCAGCCAGAAGGTTTTGTTGAAACAGGTAAAGAAAATCATGTCTGCAGATTGAAGAAGAGTTTGTATGGTTTGAAGTAAACTCTGAGGCAGTGGTATAAGAAGTTTGAATTTGTCATTTCTCATTAGGGTTTTAGGAAGACATCTTCTGATCATTGTGTTTTTGTTCAGAGATTTATTGATGATGATTTTATTATACTGTTGTTTTATGTTGATGATATGCTCATTGTTGGTCATGATACTTCTATAATTGACAGATTGAAGAAGAATTTTTGTCAGTCTTTTGCGATGAAAGACTTGGGGGCAGCACGACAGATTCTTGGCATGACGATCTCCCGTGACAGGAAGGCCAAGAAATTATGGTTATCTCATGAGAGATACATTGAGAAGGTTCTTCAGAGATTTTCTATGGATAGAGAGAAAGTGGTTAGTGTTCCTCTTGCTTTACATTTTAAACTCAGTACCAGTCAGTCACCTTCTACTGATGAAGAGAGAGAGGAGATGCAGCACATACCTTATTCATCTGTCGTTGGTTGTTTGATGTATGCAATGGTATGTATTAGAACTGATATAGCTCATACAATTGGTGTGGTCAGTCGTTTTTTATCAAATCCAGGTAGAGAACATTAGAGAGCAATGAAGTACATTTTTCGTTATCTTCGTGGTACTTCTGATCTGAGATTGTGTTTTGGCAAAGGGAACCTGTGCTTTGTGACTTTACAGATTCAGATATAGTAGGAGATATCAATTCAAGGAAGTCTATTTCAGACTATTTGATCACTTTTGTAGGGGGAGTTGTATCTTGATAGTCTAGATTGCAGAGATGTGTCGTTTGATCTACCACAAAGTCAGAGTTTATTACAGGTACCGAAGCGTGCAAAGAATTGTTGTGGATGAAAACTTTTATTCAAGAGCTCAGTTTAAATCAGGACAGGTATGTTTTATTTTGTGATAGTCAAAGTGCTATTTGTTTGGGAAAGAATTCCACTTTTCATGGCAGATCGAAACATATCAATGTTCGGTGTCATTGGATCTGCAACGTCCTTGATTCGAGACAGTTAGAGCTTGAGAAGATTTGCACTGATGACAATGGGTAAGACATGTTGACCAAGAGTTTACCCAAAGGGAAATTTGAGACTTGTCGACTGATTGTAGGGTTGGTGGTGATCTCCATTTGAGTCGAAGAGGGAGTTTGTTGGACGCCTTCCTGGTTGGCGCACTGCACAACGCCACCTCAATTAGAGCATCACGCGGTTTCTCTTTTAATGAGGTGTTTTGAATGCGGACCAAGACCGCGTGAATTAATTCACGCGATGACACACTTTTGACGCAGATTCTTTTTCCTATATAAGGAGCAGAGTCAAGGCATTTCAACACACCGGCATCAACAACAGCGAAAGCAAATCTCATTTAGTGATCGTCTTTCTTCGACAATCATTTTTCTTACTCTCCGTCTTTTGATCCACACTTTTATTCTTGAGTATTACTTTTGATATCTCTTCCATTTTAAGGAGTCTACCATGTAGCTCTTGATTTTAGTGGATCCCTCATTCTGGACTAGATCCCGTGATTTTTCCTTTTTTGGGTTTTCCACATAAAAATTTCTGGTGTCAACTTTATTTTTATGCACTTAATTTTGTCGCTGCGCATCCACTTTTATTTAGAGGGAGAGATTTTATTTCCGATACGCGTTCTCCTTTTTCTATTGTTTGTGCGTTCATCGTTTTGCCGTCTTTATCAACACTGTCAACAAAAAACAACTCCGTCAATCAATAAAGGAGACAATTGTTTGCCTGAGCCCTGACCCACCCAAACTCCTTGTCACATTGTTGCCATGCCGCACCTCGTGGGCCCCGCATAGAATCTTTTTAATTTACTGGCAGTTAAAGTCTGCATGACACCATCCCATTCGGAGGAACTCCATTTCTGTTAGGTTGTTAGGCTACAGGCCAAAACGATTCAATGATCCGCAACATCAAGCCGACCAGCCTCTGCGCTGGAACTTCACCTCCTGAATTCCCCGCCATTAAAATACTCCGAAGATCATTTTCAACTGAGAGTGACGCCATGCCGAGCTGTCATTTCGTCCATCCTCTGATCTCTGCAATTTATAATCAGCCAGGCACGCTGGTTGATGGAAGGCAATCAAGCTTCTGCTGCTGCTGCATCGATGGAAGTCGCCCTCGATGCTGTAGCAGGATCGGACTACAATAGAACAGAGGAAGTGAAGGCGTTTGACGAAACAAAAAGTGGAGTGAAGGGACTGATCGATGCCGGTCTGGTGGAAATACCTAGAATCTTCATCCATCCGAATGAGAATCTGAAGGAGCTATCATCAAACCCTAGCAGCATGCAGCTCCAGATTCCCGTGATTGATCTGGAAATCAGCGGGAACGGCAACCGAAGGAGAGCCGTTGATGAAATTCGTAAAGCTTCAGAGACTTGGGGTTTCTTTCAGATGGTGAATCACGGGATTCCACAGATCGTGATGAGCGGGTTGCTCGAGGGCGTGAGGAGATTCCACGAGCAGCCTAGAGAGGTAAAGATGGAGGTTTATTCAAGAGACCATGCCCGACCGATCAGATACTACAGCAATGGCGATCTCCACGTATCGAGGGCTGCGAATTGGAGAGACTCGATTGCTTTTGACTTCCACGACGATCAGCTGGACTGCGAGGCAATCCCGATCGCGTGCAGGTACTCGCTTATCTCAATGTTCCACTGTTCATCCGCGTCTGTAAATTCTGCTAGGTTTTAGATTCGATGGTCGTCATTTTCAATGGCAGGGAAGCAGTGAAGAAGTACATCGACTTCATTTTCGAACTGAGGAGAAAACTGTCAGAGCTGTTATCGGAGGCCTTGGGGCTTCGCAGCAACTTTCTGGAGAAAATTGAATGCATGAAGTCCGAAGCTCTGGTCTGCCATTACTACCCACCTTGTCCTCAACCAGACTTGACTCTTGGCACCACCAAGCATTCGGATCCCTCTTTTCTGACCATTTTGCTGCAAGACAACACCGGCGGTCTCCAAGTTCTTCATCAACATCACTGGATCGATGTGCCTCCCGTACAAGGAGCTCTCGTAACAAATCTGGGAGACTTAATGCAGGTACTCTCATCATCACTCTGTACAATAAGAAGTTCGACAACACTTTTGATCTTAAACGCCTTCAGCTCATCACCAATGACAAGTTCAAGAGTGTCGAACATCGGGTAGTAGCTAGGAGATCTGGCACCAGAGCATCCGCTGCCTGTTTCTTCTATCCAAGCATTGCAAACAAATCGAGACCATACGGGCCGATTAAAGAATTCATTGGAGAGGATGAACGCCCTCTGTACAGAGAGACCAGTGCCAATGAGTATCTTGGGTACTACCGGTCAAAGGGACTAGATGGTAAATCAGCCCTTCCTCATTTTAAACTCCTGTGAAACTACTCTTATGTTCAGGATTCATTGGAGAACGATGGTTTTTATCATGCGTCTGCTATTGCTGCATTTAGCTTGCATGCACATATTTTCATGGTAGAAGGATAATAGTAGAAAGTGTCACCAACACGGTAAGAACGCAAAACAGGTGAAACCACTCTTGACTAATTTCCATAGACTACAACAAACATCGGGCAAACAGAAGAAGAAAACACATCAATCCCATGGCATCCATGCTGTGAAGCAGAGATTGGAAAATGAACTTTTTACAGACGTGGAACCTTTAGCACAAAGACATATCACAAATGATCCAACAGACACGGGTGTTAAACCGTTGCCTTGGGTTGCAGCATCTGGACAAGTGACCGCAATACATCGGTCCGATGAATGGTTCTGTTCTGCCCCTGCAAAATTCCTCAATTTCAGAATTTAAAACAGCATTTATCAGAGTCATACTGCAACAACTAAGTCATGCAACATATTATCATTTAGACCATGTTTGGTGGGAAGAAGCCTCTCTAACATAAAAGGTACAAGGGAAGGGATTCATGAGTCAATAATTAGCTTGGCATTAATGAAAACTGCTACCAAATAGTCATGTTCCGGTTTTCCCTCACTCATTCCTTTTATCAAGGTATCATTCTTTCCTATTAAACATAACCTGACAGTATTCAGGTAACATTTGTATCTTTGGTATACTAATTTCAAAATGGCATTTTTGAAAAGTGCAACAGAAAGATACCTCTACCACAAAACACATTCTTGTCTTCTGACCGCAATTTTCCGTCACTCCTTTCAAGATTGCGAGGCCCAGGCTTCGGATGGCTTCTGCTATCTCAAGAAAATTGCTGCATTCCTCACACATCTGTATTTATTGAGCAGACAGCTTAAGTTTGCTGGTGCAGTTCCAGTTTTCCCACTTTATATTATAATGATTATTTGCTTCACATTTGAACTTTTACACAAGTTAATGAAAAAAAAAACCAAACCCAAGCTCAAGTATTTAAGGGTAAACTTCCACATTAATTATATAATGAAAATAACATGCCTCTATAAGCAGTTGCCCATTCATGTTGAGATTCTCCACCACAATTGGATAAACTTTCAGTTGGCTCCCCACCTCTACTGCCCAACTCAGACCCTGTTCATTAGTTGAAGACCCTTGCAAGCTTCTCTCTTTATTACACAACTGCGATTTCAACAATTAACACCAAATAAGGAACATGTGAAAGATCTTGGCAAGCACATATCTTGCTGAAGTAGCTCATGTGAAAGATCAATTAAGAAATATATTTATTGTGCGAATCATGTGGATCAAAGTTGAAGGTGACGATCTTATTTGAAAGATGTGAAAATGCCCAACATTCTAGAGTTACATGTTCTTCACATTATAATTCTCAATCCTAATGTTTGTAAGTATGCAAATTATTTGCTTGCTTCTTTTTTTTTTCAACATGCCAGTATGGAAGATAGGGTAGGACTAGAAAACATTTTTCAAAAACCAAGAGCTGCCTAATTTTCATGTTTCCCAGAAAATAGAAATGCTTAAAGATGCAACTCACGTACTCTTTAACTTCTACTCTCTAATACATTTTTTGGAAAATGAAAACTTAAAACGTTTTCATGCACCAATCGCAACCTAAATCTTTTCTCTCTCTTCTGTGCACAAGCTGGAAGCTGTCAAAGCTTCTCGCTCTGAGATCAGCCATGTAGAAGTAAAATGATAAAAACCTAAACAAAAACAATGCCTTAAATGTACCTTCAACTCAGCACATTCTGTCATCTTGTCAGTATACTTCGTTATGCTTTGCATGAAAAGCATGTGCTTGATAGTGCGCTCCAACAGCGAATCTATGCTGCACTGTGCAAAACACATCATGAATTATAATAAGCGATACTTGAATCTGAAACGAAACTCGTAAAAAACCAAGCACACCGAGGTCCACAGCAAATAAATCTACCTTCGACCCATTTGGCACAAGCTCCCGCAGCTCCTTGATACGGTCTTGAATCAACTGCCTGTCCCTGGGCCTGGGCCGACAAGCCTCTCCAACCCTACCTCTCTTCTTCGTCTTAACTGGCTCAGTAGACCTCTCTAGTTGCTCACTACACTCACTTGGACAGGTGGATGAAAACCCTAAGCATTCTGTGGGAGAATCAGAATGTTTAACATGGCTGGAAGCCTGCTGCCTTTTCTCAGTTGTCAATAAAGACTGCATGGACTGGCAAAATGATTTCTCAATTTGGGTCTCCTTTGCCGTCTGGCAAACACTAGCCACAACAGCTTCAAGAAGGTTGTCAGATCCATAATCTGACACCAATTGATTCCTCCCCATCCCTCTTGGCAACTCAGGGGCCGTATCAGTGTTGAACTCACTAGGCGTGTTTGGCTGGAAAAAAGCCGATCCCAGCACTTCGTGCAACTCGGAACATCCAGAGAACTGTAAAGAAGTGTTTATAGAGTCTATGCAGCTCAAATCAGTTTCCTGCTCTGGCTTAATCTCCAATTCCTCCTGCTGCATGTATGGAGTGTTTTGCACCCCACCTTGACAAAAATCAATTCCACCAAGCTGCTCGTGATAAAAATTTGCAGAGTCAAAAGGACCGACTTGAGAACTTTCTTCAAATAGATTATATAAACCAATGGCCTTTGAGAAGACACTGTTCGGATGAGTAGTATCAATAATCTCCTTTCCACCACTGTAAGAACTGTGACTGCCTCTCACAACATTTGACCTTTCTTTGTCTATTGGTTTGTCATGATAAACCTCTGAACATGAACTTTGCGGGAGCACTTCAGGCTGTTGAGAAGAAAGCAACAAAGACCGGTAATGTATATACAAGTGATATGGAAGCTCAAAAATAGCAGCCAAAAGGTCTGACAAAGAAATACCATCACTAAAAAACTCCTCATTTTATGTTGTGTTGGATTGGATATGCACCCCATTGAGGATCCTTGAAGTGATTGGAATACATTTTTTATATGGTTCACCACCTTCAAATCTTCAGTGACCTGCATATGATAATTGGGGCTTAAATCAATTGGCTAACTGAGAAAAATAGGTCGTGTTTGGTTTTGGAAAACATCTTCCGTTTTCATTTTCTAAATATGTATTGAATCATGGAAATAAAAAATATTTTTTTAGAAGATAAAAGTGAAAATTGTAATTTTTTTTTTAATGAGCAGGCCATGGGCGTAAGGGGAGAAAACCCCAAATTTAGATGCTGATACTCATGCATGAATTGAGAACCTGCTCAAAAAAGCTATCCAAACATACCTTATTTAAAGAACCAAGTTGCACAACTCCGTGTGGTACTACAGCTACAACTACAGCTGTCTACAAGGGAAAAAGAAGATCTCAGCAGACTCAAATTGTGTTGTAAGAATTTAGGGCAGGTAAGTATAGAACAACAATTTCCCAATGTTTTGCTAGCTAGGAGAGGGGTTAGTTCTTTAACAGATGTACAGATTCATAGAAAGTAGAGAAGAACAACAGGAGCTGCTTATGTAATCATGAGATGCCTTAGGGTCCGTTTGACAACACTCACTGAAAACCGTTTATTGCGCTTATCACTTATGATAAATGCTTGTGTAAATGCTTAAAGGTTGCCTAGGGTTCATTTGACAACACTTATTGACAACTGTTTATAGCACTTATCACTTATGATAATTAGTTCCAAAAAAACAAGTGATGTTTGCTCTGTTTCTGAAAACACCCTTGACAGTTACCTTCCAGAAGAAAATCACTTTTTCAGTAAGCGGCCCGGAAACACTTACCATAAGTGATAAGTGTTGTAACCCATTTTCAATAAGTTCTGTCTAATGGATTCTTATTTAAAAAGGTACTTTTCTGCTGCTTATTTAAGTGGGTTTCTTCAGGAATTGAAGTGCAAGTGTTTTTTCAGGAACAAAACAAACATCACTTGTTTTATCAAACTGTTAAATCAAAACTAATAAGTGCGGCCAAACAGATCGGAGGTGATGCGAGGTTTCAATTGTTATAAAATTCAGTTATATGTGGTCTGAATCGTACTTTATTTCCAGAAAAATGATAGTTAATTTAAAACCACCTTTAACATGTCATTACTGCAATATGGAGCTACAGACATCGTATAAGCTTAAAAGCAGAGACAGCAAACAAAATATAAAATAAATGAAGGGCCATACCCTAATTCCAGCACGAAACTGAGTTTGCCACTCATCGCTGGACTGAAAACCAAAGTAACCAAATATGAATGAACAAAAAAATTAAAATGCAAAAAAAAAACCACTAACTTGCAATTAAACAGAGTGATTCTAGGCGTGTAACATATTTTATTGGATTATCATGTAACAATGGCGGCCCTCACCTCAAGTGATAAAAAAGAGTTAGTTGACCGCTTATCAGCAGAATACCACAGATGTTTCCCAGTAACTGCCACCTGTCCAACAATCCTGTTGAGAAGATATCATTGTGAAGAGTTGCATTTGACAACACTTGTTGAAAATTGTTTACAGCAGTTGCTATTTATGATCCGCTGTTAGAAAAATAAGTGGTGTTTGTCTGGTTTCCAAAAAACCACTTATAATTGAATTTCAAAAGCCAAAAAAAAAATAGAGTAGCAAATGTAATAAGCAGTTTTCATTAAGGGCTACCAAACAGATCCCACATGTATTTGACAAAGAGCGTATAAAGGCGTCATATTGATTATAGTGAAGATTCATACCCTTCTCCTATTGAATATACATGACATGACATCTTTGCCACGGCAAAACCAAGCGGATCATGCAAGTAATGACTATCATGAAAGATCTCCAGTTCATCACTAAGGCACTTGTTATCTAGAAAATTTTCCTCGCAGTAGTCATAGTACACATCCTCACAAGTCAAAACCCTGAAAAGAACACAAAAAAATTAACTAAAACCCTGACAAGTCAATGACAAACAAATCCCAGCAAAACAGTAGCTAAAGAGTTTACTGGCCCATTCAATTGCTAACCATCAATCACCCCAAATCTTAGGCAAGGACTTTCATATTAGTTATTGCACTGCATCATCAATAGTTGCTTAGTCAAATTTATCAACAAAATTGTATAATACAGGGTGGTAGTTGTGCATGCAATCCTCAAACTTTAGATACATACTGTGATTCAACTTTGAAATGTCATCAAAATGACATTAAAAGATAATTTTGGATGTCCTGTGAATTATCTGGAAAAGTAAGAGAATTCAAACATGTTTCAAGTAGATCTAAATGAATCAATATGAACAAATTATAAAGTCTATAACTAGCATTTCATTTTGGAATTTTGAAATTCAAATTTAGAATTTAGCAGAAGAAACCTTGAAATCAGGAAAAACAACCAGGAGATTTACTGCAGAGATCTGACACTAATTAAGTACAGGAACTAAAGCAGCGCATTAAGATACTCACATTCGAGTGCAATGTTTGAGTTTCCAAAACACAGCATACTTCCATTCAGTATTGAAACAGAGGCTTCTGAGAGCCAGGCGTAGGCTGGAACCCATCATCTTCTCAGATATAAACCAGAGACGCAAACAAAACCTCGCACAAGCCCCGATTCTCGGTCAATTAATCGCGAGCCCTAGCTGCCCCTGTAGGAGCCTCTTCCAGCTTGCTTCCTCCGCACACCTGCTCGCGGCTTTATCAATGGCTCCACCGTAGGCAGGAGCAGAGTTTCAGCCTCCATTCCCCTCCCAAACTCGTACCACTCCCCCAGGAACCCTAACAACTGATTTCACACACAGATCAGGCGGTCGATACTGGTAGTGAAGGCTGCAGCACCGCGCGCTCCGATCCTCCAAGCTAAAGCCATCAGGAACTCTCTCTCTCTCTCTCTCTCTACGATTTCAATTAGAAGACTGAACTCGCAGCGGCCACTGGAAAACCGAAACCTAATGTATATCGCTCGACATAAAAGAATCCCTAGGGATTTAGGAACTTCACAGCGCCCGAGAAGAGACAAAACTCTTTTGCGATCAGCTGAAGGGGTCTGCAGGCTCCTGGGACAGACAGAAAGGAAGATCGGGAGGAGCTAATCGGAGATATTGCTGGATCGCTTCACCAAGTCGCCCAGCAGCATTTCCTGCTGTGAGAGAGCGGATTCTTGAATCCTTTCCCGAAAGTGGCTTTCGCAGAGAAAGACAGAGACGGGGGCTAGTCAGAGTGATACAGTAAAGCGGAGCTGTGGACGAGAGGGCGACAAAGAGAGAGGGAGCAACGGAGGGAGACGCTCGGTAAGATGTTTATACTAGATATGTTCACACAGCAACAGTGCGTCCATGTCACTGTTGCGGGCTTCGTTTATTGTTTTGTTTTTTTCCCCTCTCCCTTCCTGTTCAATCGACAGTGAAGTGGCTTGAGTGCTTTATGAGTGGCGGTGCACCAGGGCATCGCCCTCTACCCGAGTCACGCCAGCCATCATGCTGGCTTGAATGGCCGCAGCCCAGAGAAGAAAGAAAAAGGACGACGCAGAACCCATGACAGGGAAGAGGAAGATGGTGGAGGTTGGGTTTTGGTTCGATTGTCTATAAGAATACTGATGGGTAGGTACCCTTTGTTGCTGGGGGCGTCCATTGATGGCGAACAGCATCATTCGGAGGGGGGAAGGGAATTGCTTCTCACCTACAATTGGCCGTATTCAACCCTGAAATTACCCCCCTCTCAAAAAGTTCCGAGTTAATAATGATTTCTACCACCCATTAGCTTGGAGTGTTATTGACATGATTTAGTGATATATTTTATTAGTAAGATGAATGGGCTTTGGCGATATCTAATGGACACAATAAGGTCCCTCTAAACCTTAAATCATCTCCTTGGTTTGAAGGGCTCTTGTTGCAGTCAAGTGGTGTTAATTTTCTGACTGCTAGCAAATAGCCCGTGAGTGGGCTTGGAGAGCAATGATTGACCTCTCCTGCTTTGATCCTAATCCTCCACGCTCACCACAAAAAAAAAAAAAAAAAAAAGGCTGAAATAGAAAACCAATTTGAATAATATTTGATAGAAATTCCTTTAGAAAAACTTCAGATGCAAGATAGATTTAAAAGTGGTCCTCCTGTGTTTTTTACTGCAAAAAAGCCTTTTGTGCTGGGGAGTATGGAGGAACAGTTCCCACATCTTTATAACATGTTTATTATGGGATTCTTTTTGCTCCACACCTGCTAAGCATTATCCTTCACCACCCATCATTCAGCATGACAGTATGATCTCCACTTATAATTGCCACCGATTTCTAATCATTTTTTACCCCTTTGCCCCTCTTGTTTTTTCCAGCCGCAAGACAAAAATTTACCTGCCATGATGGACAAGAAGACAAATTTTAGGTTGAGATGAAGGAGGATAATAACAGCATCAGTGGCCCAAATCCCATTATAATGATGCTTTAACAAAAGAAAGATTCAATGTGTCTAGCCAGTAGGGGAAAGTTAAAATAGATCTGTAGGCATATTTTTCAGGCAAGAATGATGAAATGCTCTCCTCATGCTTTGCATTAAACTAAAGTAGCAATTATAATATTGCACTCTTCCTGTGCCTCCTCAAATGTAATGGCTTGCCCACTAGTGGCTAGGATGGGCGTAATGGGTATTGCGCATTGTCAATTATACCTCGTTTGTCAAAACTGGCTTTTTCTTGATAGTCATGGATGTATTGGGTGTTCATTATGTCAAATTGGGAATGAGTAATTTGGTATTTAAATATTCTATCATGTCGCATCTAACACCTTTAACTGTATTTATCTAAAATTGTTCGTGATTAATTGATTGGGAATGGACTGTTGATCGATGTAGATTTTATATATATCGTTTAAATTTCAATTTAATCGATTATGGTTTTATTTATTAAAGTAACACTAGATGAAAACTGTGATTTTTGAATGAGATATTTGCAACGGACAAACATTTTATCACAAATAGTGTCTTAGAAAGGGTATTTTGCAATAGATTTTTTAATCCGTTGCGCACTTAGTGTTGGGGGTGCTTATTTGGGACGAAACATCTATTTCGATCGCAAATAGTCTTTACGCAAAGGATTATTTGCGACACAATGCAATTTTCGTCATGAATAGGCTCTACGTGAAAAACTATTTGCGACAAAAATAAATATTTTGTCGCAAGTAGTCCTCATGTGAAGGCTTATTTACGATGAAAATTGCATTCTGTCACAAATAGTCCCTATGAGAAGGGTTATTTACGACGGAATGAGATTTCTATCCCAAATAGGTCTCCTCGTAGGAACTATTTACAAGTTTTTTTTAATGCGTTTTTTTAAAAAAAAATCTGAAAAACGGCATAGGTTATTTTTTAAAAAAAAATACGCTACAAAGGCGGCATCGGCGATGTCGCCTTTGCCCTAAAGCAGTATTTTTTTATTTATATTTTTTATATATTTAAAATTTTAATGTTTTATTATTATGTTCGTATGGTTATATATATATATATATATATGTATAACTTAATGTTTCAACATAATTTATCTTTTATTTAAGTACGTGATTTTGTTAGCCTATATAATATAAATTATAACCCAAATATGAATGAAATTTTAAACATTGCTTCAACATATAACAAGTAGTCCAAAATAAAAATAATTTTTTAAAAAATCTTAGTGAAAAATTATTTATACCTTATCAATCCACTTACTTGAAACTTAAAAATGTTTCAAGTACGTAACTTTGCTAGCCTATATAATATAAAATATAAGACAAATATGAATGAGATTTTAAACATTGCTTAAACATATAACAAATAGTCCAAAATAAAAATAATTTCTTAAAAAAATTTGGTGAAAAATTATTTATAACCTATCAAATCCACCTACTTGAAACTTAAAAATGTTTCAAGTACGTGAATTTGTTGGTCTATATAATGTAAACTATAAGACCGATATGAATGAAATTTTAAACATTTCTTAAACATATAACAAGTAGTCCAAAATAAAAATAACTTCTTAAAAAATCTTGGTGAAAAATTATTTATAACCTATCAAATCCACCTACTTGAAACTTAAAAATGTTTCAAGTACGTGACTTTGCGGGCCTATATAATATAAACTATAAGACCGATATGAATGACATTTTAAACATTTCTTAAACATATAACTAGTAGTCCAAAATAAAAATAACTTCTTAAAAAATATTGGTGAAAAATTATTTATAACCTTTCAAATCCACCTACTTAAAACTTAAAAATGTTTCAAGTACGTGATTTTGCTGGCCTATATAATATAAACTATAAGACCGATATGAATGACATTTTAAACATTTCTTAAACATTTAACTAGTAGTCCAAAATAAAATTAACTTCTTAAAAAATCTTGGTGAAAAATTATTTATAATCGATCAAATCCACATAATTGAAACTTAAAAATGTTTCAAGTACGTGACTTTGCTGGCCTATATAATATAAAGTATAAGACCGATATGAATGACATTTTAAACATTTCTTAAACATATAACTAGTAGTCCAAAATAAAAATAACTTCTTAAAAAATCTTAGTGAAAAATTATTTATAACCTTTCAAATTCACCTACTTGAAACTTAAAAATGTTTCAAGTACGTGACTTTGCTGGCCTATATAATATAAATTATAAGACTGATATAAATGACATTTTAAACATTTCTTAAACATATAACTAGTATTTTAAAATAAAAATAACTTCTTAAAAAATCTTGGGGAAAATTTATTTATAAACTTTCAAATCCACATACTTGAAACTTAAAAATGTTAAGTACGTGACTTTGCTGACCTATATAATATAAACTATAAGACCGATATGAATGACATTTTAAACATTTCTTAAATTGGAACTCAATTCACCCCCTCTTGAGATTCCACTCCGACCAACAAGTAATAATAGCATTTTGATTTCAGTGGACATAAAACATGTAAACAATAATGTACAATCAATGTCTATGTTTGTGGTGAGGAGATTCCGTCCCACATGGTGGTCTGCGAATAGGACGTCCGTGTCGAGTGCGTAGTGGAGTCTGATGACCTAGAGAAGGTTGATCCTCTGGCACTAGAATGTCGACTGGCGCATCCTTCATCTGTGTGTCAGTGGGAGGAGCTGTCAACTGCATCTCATACTGCCATCCGGATCCTTCTCCCACTAGAGTGGTAGAAGGACCTGCCTCCATCGCAGTGGGGAACCAAACCTGCGATGGAGCTATACCCCAAGACGGCGATGACTCTGGAATCAAAGGCTGTGAAAGATCTGGAACCCAAGATAGAGAGAACTACGGATATCCTGTTAGGAAAGACGGATCCCATGCCACCTGAGCTACATCCTGAATCGGCTGACCCTGGACTACTAGAGGGCCGACCTCTGCCTGTGAAACAAGTGAGCCCTCATGCGCAGCACGACGCTGTCTACGTCACCGTGGTTGTGGCTCCTCAGCACCAGCAGCAGCTGCAGGATGTTCCTCTGGGGCAGGAACCTCATCTATCTGAGCCGGACACGCGAAGATGCTCCCAGAAAGCGCATGAAAAGATGCCTTCGCATCCAGCGCTGTAGCATGACGACTGTCCGGCTAAAGACCCCCTCCTCTTCATCACTCATGCGAAAAAACTGATCTGTGTGACTTCCCCTGTAAATAGATTCAAATTGAATTAGAAAATAATTCAATAAACAAACTAATGTAAATTTATTGACTTACCGTCCTCTGCATCTCTATGCCAGGTTGGGTAAGATACAGTATAGACTCCAGTCTATACCATGGCGCATAGTCAACCTGCTTCGAAAGAGAGAATCGATTCGTAGAAACACCCTGAATACGAAACTCTACACGTCTGTGCCAGTAGTCGATAAAACTAGCATGTACTTGGGACCAGTCATCATCCTGCCACCCTGTCAGCTTCATCCCATAAAGTCGCACTAGTGTAGAAAACATTTTTAATGTCGCCATTTTTTACGTCGGTTATATATAACCGACGTGAAAATCTGTGATATGCGGTTTTTTACGTCGGTTATAAAATAACCGACGTAAAAAAGGCGACATCTGAGGCCTTTTTGACGTCGGTTTTTTGGTAACCGACGTAAAAACCCAACTCGCAGAATTTTTTACGTTGGTTATATTATAACCGACGTAAAAAACCAACACACGACAGTTTTTACGTCGGTTATAAAATAACCGGCGTAAAAACTGTGGTTTCTGATGTGTTTTTTACGTCGGTTATAGAATAACCGACGTAAAAAACCAACACACGGCTTTTTTTACGTCAATTATAAAGATAACCGACGTAAAAAATGCGGTATCTGATACATTTATAACATCGGTTATTATAATAACCGACGTTATAAATGTAATAAAAATAGTTTATAACGCCGGTTATTAAATAATCGACGTTATAAAACATTTAAAAAATTTATCACACCCCGTGGATTGTCATTTCTGATTTTTCAATCGACAGACCTGCGACTCGTCTCTCTCGCGTGAAAAACCTAGAATCGACTCTTCGATCTCATTTCGTTAAAATCATTTTTCCATCATCATTTATCATCGTTACTCTCCTCGGATCTGTCATCTCCACTCGCAACACTCAGGTAAGCCTCCCACGACTTTATTTCGTTCATTTTTTTCCCGGATAGTCTATATTTACATTTTGTGATTTTTTTGTTTAAACTAGGTAAGATTCTTCGATTTCATACCCTCTTACCTCGTTTTTCCATCATCATCTTATTTATTATCACCAAATTTATTAGATCGACTCGCAATATTCAAGTAAGCCTCACCTACTTCTATTTCGTTTGTTTTTGTTTCGCGGATGCCCTACATTTATGGTAATATTTGTTGTCATTGACAACTAATGATCTCATTCACCTATATTACTGCAATTTATATCTAAACCATTGTGATACACCCATTCTGTGTACCAGTGTGATTTATTTTATAAGTATATATGGTTTTTCATGGTGGAATGTTTGTTTTGGATCCTTGGTTGTTTCTATTTTGGGTATCACTTTTTGTTGTTCCATAAACTATTTACGTCGCTTATTTTTGAGGACTATTATAAGTCTTCATATGCTATTAAAACCCGATTCATTGAACAATAGAGAATTTTAGACTAGTAGGAGATAGAGTTCATGGTTCTCATTTTGAATAATGGCATGATACCAAAACTAGTAGCTTGAGGTTAAAATCCATAGATATGCCAAAACAAGTAGCTTGAGGTTAAAATCCCATGGTTCTGGGGGGCTGTCTAGAGGGTTGGGGGCTTTCCAGGGGGTTGGGGGCTGTCTAGAGGGTTGGGGGCTACCCAGGGTGTCCATGAAGGTGGGGGGGGGGGGGGGGGGGCAGTCCAGGGGTGTGTGTGGGGGGGGGGGGGTCCAAGGGGGTGGGGGGTGTCGAAGGAGGTGGGGGGGCTGTCCAGGGTGGGTGGGTGGGGGGGGGACTGTCCAAGGGGGTGGGGGCTGTCTAGAGGGTTTGGGGGGTTGTCTGGGGGGGGGGTGGGGGCTGTCCAGAGGGTTGGAGGGTGTCCAGTGGGGTGTCCAAGGGGGTAGGGGTGGGGGTGGTGTCCAGGAGGGGTGGGGGGTGTCCAAGGGGGTGGGGGGCTGTCCAGGGGGTGGAGGCTGTCCAGGGGTGGGGGGCTGTCCAGAGGGGTGGGGGGAGTCCATGGGGGGTGGTGGTGTCCAGGGGGTGTCCAAGGGGGTGGTGTCCAGAGGGTTTGGGGGGCTGTCCAGAGAGTTGGGGGGTGTCCAGGGTGTCCATGGAGGTGGTGGGGGCAGTCCAGGTGTGTGTGTGTAGGGGGGGGGGGTCCAAGGGGGTGGGGGTGTCTAAGGGGGTGGGGGCCTGTCCAAAGGGTTTGGGGGTTGTCCGGGGGGGGGGGGGGTGTCCAGAGGGTTGGGGGGTGTCCAGGGGGGTGTCTAAGGGGGTAGGAGGTGGGTGGTGGTGTCCAAGAGGGGTGGGGGTGTCCAGGAGGGGTGGGGGTGTCCAAGGGGGTGGGGTGTCTAGGGGGTGGGGGTGGTGTCCAGAGGGTTCGGGGGGCTGTCCAGAGGGTTGGGGGTGTCCAGGGTGTCCATGGAGGTGGGGGGGGGGGGGCAGTCCAGGGGTGTGTGTGTGTGGGGGGGGGGTCCAAGGGGGTGGGGGTGTCTAAGGGGGTGAGGGGCTGTCCAAGGGGGTGGGGGCCTGTCCAGAGGGTTTGGGGGTTGTCCGAGGGAGGGGGAGGGGGGGTTGTCCAGAGGGTTGGGGGTGTTCAGGGGGGTGTCTAAGGGTGTAGGAGGTGGGTGGTGGTGTCCAGGAGGGGTAGGGGTGTCCAGGAGGGGTGGGGGTGTCCAAGGGGGTGGGGGGGGGGGGGGCTGTCCAGGGGGTGGTGTCCTGAGGGGTGGGGGGGGGGGGCTGTCCAAGGGTGTGGTGGTGTCCAGGGGGTGTCCAAGGGGGTGGGGGGTGGTGTCTAGGGGGTGGGGGGGGGGGGGGGGCTGTCCAAGGGGGTGGTGGTGTCCAGGGGGTGTCCAAGGGGGTGAGGGTGGTGTCCAGGGGGTGGGGGGGCTGTCTAAGGGGGTGGTGGTGTCCAGGGGGTGTCCAAGGGGGTGGGGGTGGTGTCCAGGGGGTGGGGGGCTGTCCAAGGGGGTGGTGGTGTCCTGGGGGTGTCCAAGGGGTGGAGGATAAGTGTCAGTTGGGATTGACTATTGCATCGTGGTTTGTGAGATTATGACATGGTGATTGTATTGTTTTATGGATATTAGTGTTGCAATATGATTCTATTTGGTTATATATATTTGACCAGTCATCGACTATGAGAAAATTATGGGTTATGGGGGAGGCCATGTCGTGGTATATATGCGTAGTTATCCTGACCCCATTGTGTTGTGATGATTGGCTTTACATTGTGATTTTCTCCATCCGAGTTTTTATTTTAAATTTGATTTGATTCTCAGGTTTACTCCATTTTCTCCAATTTTCTATCAACCATTGGAGGCCCCATGGTTTTCTTTGATTCCATGGAATTTAAAACTATTATATCTAACTATATTTTATTTTTAAAATCATATTCAAGCATATTTTTTTAAATAAGGATAGATTTGTTTTATATTTCAAAATTGTTTTACATTCAAATTATGATTTTTTTCATATAAACATATATTTGTCTTATCTTAAAAAGATGTATAATTTTGATATTTGTTATAGGTAATAATGAGTTGAAGTTGGATTACGACACATCGAATGAGCAATGAATATGAGGAAGGTGTTGATGCCTTTTTGGAATTTGCTAAACGAAATGTTCCAAGTAGTGACATTTTTTTCTGTCCATGCCTGAAATGTTTGAATATGAAGAAGTTGAAAAGTAGAGAGATAAAAGATTATCTGATTTGTCATGGTTTTAATCCGAGTTACATCCCTTGGATTTGGCATGGTGAAACTGGACGAAATGTCACTGGTGATGATGATTTGCAAGATGGTGACTCTGATGGAATTGAAGAAATGATTCTCAATATTGCAGCAGAACAACTTGAGATAGAACCGACAGTTGCGCATCTATATGGTGATCCTGAAAAACCATTATATCCTGGTTGTACAGATTTTACGGTTTTTTCGGTGGTGTTAAGATTGATTAACCTGAAGGAGAAACATGGATGGAGTGACAAAAGTTTTACAGAGGTGCTACAATTGATGAAAGACATTCTTCTAAAAGATAATGATCTTCCATATTCACATTATAAGGCCAAGAAAATATTATGCCCAATGGGATTGGGATACAAGAAAATACATGTCTGTCCAAATGACTGTATGATATATAGGAAGGAATATGAATTTCTGTCAGAGTGTCCTAAATGTGGGACATCACGGTATAAGGTGAAAGAAAAATCACAGACTGATGTAGAGATTACAAAGACCCCTTCAAAGGTATTTTGGTATCTTCCTATAATTCATCGTTTCAAACGTTTATTTGCTAATTCACTTGATGCAAAAAGGTTAAGATGGCATGCTGATGAGCGGTTATGTGATGGAAAAATACATCATCCAGCTGATTGTCCACAATAGAAGAAAATTGATGAGCAGTATCCTACATTTGGAAATGAAATTAGAAATCTCAGACTAGGGTTGTGCACAGATGGAATGAATCCATACCGGACCCTCAGTAGCACACATAGTTCATGGCCTGTTTTATTGGTAATTTACAACCTCTCTCCTGAAGTTTGTATGAAGCACAAATATGTCATGTTGAGTATAATGATATCTGGTCCGAAGCAACCCAACAATGATATTGATGTTTTCTTGTCACCGTTGATTGATGATTTGAAAATTTCATGGGAGGATGGTATTAGGGTGTATGATTCTTATGAAATGGAATATTTTCAACTGCATGCAGTGCTTTTGTTCACTATAAATGACTTCCCAGCATATGAAAATTTGTCTTGATACAGTGTTAAAGGGCATAAAGCATGTCCAATTTGCGAACAATAGACGTCATATTGTCAATTGCATCATGGGAGGAAAACAATGTACATGGGTCATCGAAAGTTTTTGCCTATGGATCACTCTTATAAAAGACTAAAAAAGGCATTCAATAGCTCACAAGAATTTGATATTGCTCCAAAACCTTTATCCCTTGATCTGTATTTTGAGAGGGTGAAAAACCTTGATGTGACATTGGGAAAGACACAGAAATCTGGTAATGATAAACTGTGACAACCGGGTCCCGATGACAGCACAGACACCCCGCCTTAACATGGTCATCGGGTCCTGACCTACCAGGTACCCCCAGTTGCCCCGCAGACATGTGAGGCCCACCTCAGGGTCCACCCACATGCCTGAACGGATCATCTGACTAATGACAGTCCCCACAGGCCAACACTTGTCCTTTCCAGTGTGCTTTGTCTTCACTCACACACACCCTGAGAAACTTCTCAGGAGGTCACCCATCCTGATCAATACTCCAGGCCAAGCACGCTTAACTGTGGAGTTCTAATCAGACATGCTCTCGAAAAGGAAGGTGCACCTTGTTGACATGAGTCATATCATTTAGTCATTTAACCCTTTATCATTTGAGGATGCTACAATCACCCCTCCTTTAGAGCACAACGTCCTCGTTGTGGGCCCTACATCTCAACCCAGGCAGTGCACCGCACTTAAGGCTGGGTACCACCTCTGATACCAAATGTGACAACCACGTCCCAGTGACAGCATAGACACCCCGCCTTAACATGACCGTCGGGTCCTGACCTACCAGGTACCCCCAGTTGCCCCGCAGACACGTGGGGCCCACCTCAGGGTCCACCCACATGTCTGAACGGGTCATCTGACTAATGACAGTCCCCACAGGCCAACACTTGTCCTTTCCAGTGTGCTTTGTCCTCACTCACACACACCCTGAGAAACTTCCCAAGAGGTCACCCATCCTGATCACTACTCCAAGCCAAACACGCTTAACTGTGGAGTTCTAATCAGACAGGCTCCCGAAAAGGAAGGTGCACCTTGTTGACATGAGTCATATCATTTAGTCATTTAACCCTTTATCATTTGAGGATGTTACATAGACATATTTGGAAGAAAAGGTCAAATTTTTTTGAGCTACCATATTGGAGATATCATGAAGTTAAACATAATATTGATGTCATGCACGGAGAAGAATATCTATGATAGTTTGATTGGAACATTGTTAGATATTAAAGGAAATACAAAAGATGAGTTGAATGCAAGATTAGACTTACTATCAATGGGAATACGTTTGGAGTTAGCTCCCACTCCTAATAGAAGACAAACATTTCTTCCCCCGACTTGTCATACATTATCGAAGAGGGAGAAAATTAGCTTTTGTCAGTGTCTTCGTGATATCAAAGTGCCTCAAGGTTATTCTTCAAATGTAAAAAAGTTTGTCTCATTGAAGGATTTGGAGTTGATTGGTATGAAATCTCATGATTGTCACGTCATGATGAAACAACTTCTACCAGTTGCATTGCGTGGAATATTGCCTATCCGTGTCAGAAAGACTATAATGAAGTTGTGTTATTTTTTCAATTCAATTTGTAATAAGGTGATTGATGTGAATGCTTTGAACATTTTGGAAAAGGATGCAATTTTTATACTTTGTCAATTAGAAATGTATTTTCCTCCAACTTTTTTTGATATAATGGTGCATTTAATGATTCATCTGGTTCGAGAAATAAAGATTTGTGGACCTGTATATCTTCGTTGGATGTATCCTTTTGAAAGGTATATAAAAATATTGAAGGGGTATGTTAAGAATCCATATCGACCTGAAACCTCCATTATTGAAAAGTATATTTCTGAGGAAGTTGCAGAGTTTTGTACGAGATACTTGGTTGTGGCGCAACACATAGGTTTGCCTCCATCTCGCCATGAACGAGTTAATAATGAGGGAAAGGGGATTCGTGGCTTGAAAGTCAAATCATTGTCAGCTGAATAGATGAAGAAGTTAGAATCATACATCTTGAATAATATAGCTGATGCTCAACCATATATCACATTGCATATTAATGAGTTGAAACAATGTCATCCAAAGAAGAAAGAAATGTGGATTTTGAATGAGCACAACAAAACATTTTTGTCATGGTTTAAAAAGACCTTGCTTGGTAGATCATATGTATCAGAGACATTAAAATGGATAGTGGGTGGTCCATGTTTAAATGTGATAAAATGGTCCGGTTATGACATTAATGGCTATATATTTCATACGAAAGCTTTGGACAACAGAAGTGCAGTTCAGAATAGTGGTGTATTGGTGTTTGCAGAAGCAATGCATTTTTCGAGTGCTAAGGACAAAAACCCAATTTCTGCATCAAGTGCATATTATGGAGTGATTGAAGACATATGGGAGGTGGATTAATTTAAAATTAAAGTTCCTGTTTTTAACTATAAATGGTTTATCGGCAACAGCAGTGTTAGACACGATAAATTTGGAATGATAGTTGTTAATCTAAATAGATTAGAAGACATAGCTGATTCTTTTATAATGGAAATACATGCAAAACAAATTTTCTATGTAGTAGATCAATCAGATATGCAGTGGGCTGTTGTTTTATAAGGGAAAAAAAATATGTTGGTGAGGATGAACTTGATGAAGATGCTGATTTATGTGAGATCCCTACTTCCATGTAAAGATTAACAGAACATAACGATGAGCATGTTGAAGACATGGTTTGTGCCATAAGGAACGATCATGATGAAGGAATTTGGGAAAACAATCCATTTGTACATTCCTAAAATTATAGGTAACATTTGTTTATTTCTTGTTTACATTTATTATTTTCATAAAATGGTAGATATTGTAAGTTTTTTCTTTATTAAAACATGTATTAAAACAAAATAAGTATAAGTTTTTGTTTGTTTTATTTTTGTTTAGTTTACTTTATCATGTTTACCATTACATTAATTATATATCTATTGTTTTTGTTCAGTGACAATTAGTTTACCATGTTTACCATGTTTACCAGGTTTACCATGTTTTAATTTTGTTTAGTTTACTTTATCATGTTTACCATTACATAAATTATATATCTATTATTTTTTTCAGTGACAATTACTTTACCATGTTTACCAGGTTTACCATGTTTACCATCTTGACTATCTTTACCATCTTTACCATTGTTTAACATGCTTACCATATTAACCATGTTTACTATTACATAACTTAGTACAATTTTCTATTTTCTGATTACAGTAGTATTAAAATATTTGAATTTGTATATTTGTGAACTAATATTTGTTTTTTTGATTTGAAGGATAATGACAGATCAATCAGTTGATCAACCACATGATTCTGGAGATGAGCATATTGGTCATACCTCTGGGGAGGAATATTCACATGCTCCTCTTGATGTTCCCCAATCTTCCTCATGTGCTCCCATTACTACAAAGAGTTCAAGAGTTGGTAAACGTGGGTGCACACATTTACCAAAATTATCACTTGCCCGTACGCAGGATCAGAGGATACTCGTTGAGTTTTATGAGGATGATATTCCTAGAGGTCCAAATGCAAATGATTTTAAGAGTTTTGTATCCACTCAGGGTAAGATCAAAGTAAGCATTTTGTATGATGACTGGAGAAGCGTGGATAAAGTGATAATCTCTCAGTTGTGGGAGACGATTTTGGTAAGATCTTTTGCTATTGTTTGCCTATTCTTTAAATGTTTCTAGTATATATAATATTTTTAACCTCTTCTTTATCAGATGACATTTGATATTCCTAACACTGGAGGAGTCAGGAAGAAATGCTTATCGATGGCTGCCAGGAGATGAAGGGATTTCAAATCAACCCTCACATCTGATTTCATTTTTTGTCATAGGATTCATGACAATCCATGTCGTATATATCCTTTCATTGATGAAGACACATGGAGACAGTTTGTTGAAAGTAGAAGAAAAGAATCATTTTTGGTAAGGGTAATGTAAACTTTTATAATCTTTCTTATATAAATGATCTTATTACTGTTTTTTTAATGATTTTTTATTCTTAATTTACAGCAAACAAGGAAATCTCATCAGGAGATCCAATCTAAAAATGTATACCCTCATAGTTTATCTCGGGGAGGGTATACATTATTGTAAAAATAAATGATGGCGGAAAAATTACAAAAACTAAGAGCTGAGTCTTCAAGCTCAGGAGAGGTGGCCCCTCCATCCCCTCCATCTAGACATGAAAAATGGAAGAGAGCTCGGATGAGAAAAAAAGGGCAATATCTTTCGGAAGATTCGAGAATCGTAGCTAAGAGGATTGTAAGTTATCTATTTTATTTATTTAAGTTAACTATTTTCTTCATATAATTTCAATCATTACAGAAATGTTCAATTAATTAATACAGGATTCTCTTGAGGAGCAGAGCTCACAGGGGGTATTTACAGCTGCTGGGAGGCAAGATATTTTATCTGCAACATTGGGAAAGCTCGAACATCCTGGTCATGTATGAGGATATCTGGTAGGTGTATCGGTAAGAAAATTGTTTCCACATTCCTCAAATACTTATGTTGAGGGTGTTTATAACAAAAAATAGAATCCTTGGAGGCTGAAGTTCATAATATTAATGCGACGATGGAGGAAAAGATTAGAGTGTTGGTACAGTCTATGTTTGTAGACATGCAAAGACAATTTCAGACTGCAACTCCCACTCCTCCACCTCCCCTTGCAGACCCCATTATTTATCCTCCACCTTCGCCAGTAGCTCCCACTCCCCCACCTCAGCCCGCAGACCCCATTTTTTATCCTACTCCTCTGTCGCAGCTTCCTACTTATTGCGAGTTGTATGTTGATGATCCTCAACATCATATAGTTGCATATGGGTTGGTATATTGTATATGAGATACAATTCATCATCAACAATTAGAGGTAGAGAATCAAAGGGTCATTGTACATGATATTATAGATAGATCAGCTCGAGTACCATTACCTACAGATGAGGTGACGACAGTTGGACATAGTATCAGCCATTTTTTAATTTGGCCATCCAGACTTCTTCGACTCATTACCATAGAGGTATGTATATTATATCTTCTATTTTATTTTTTTTATTAAAGTTGTTTTATCATTTGAAAACTAATATATCTTTCTATTTATTTTTACAGGAATACTTCAAAGGTAATGAAATACTGTATAGACAACAACAAAGACAAATGGCTATGACATCAGATACAGATTCTAGTAGTCTTGACAGATTGTCAAGATATTCAAATTTGTTGGTGGATCATTATGAGTTTCCAATGGAAGCTCATGTTTGTGGACGTGCAATAACTGTGTGGATTATGAAAGCTGATATCATGGAGCTTGTTACTGGAGATAATTTGGGCATCAACGTGGTGAATTTTTTTTCCATGTAAGTCTTAACACCTTTTCCCTATGTTATATTTATTAAAAATGTATACTTATGTCTGTTTTGTATTAGGTATATTTATAACATTTGTGAGAAGAATGATCGGATAAATGTATATGGGTTCATGGACCTGCATTTGATTTCCCCTGAAGCATGTGCATTGGATGAGGAACAAAGAATGGTTTATATTGCTGAAATACTTGAACAGAATATAGTCACACAATGTTGGATGATGAATTTTTGTGAGAGGTATGAAACACATCTCTCTCAAAGAGTTCATTATCTTTTAACAAAAAAAACCACTAACCTTAATTTTTTTTATCAGTGATCATCGGATGTTAGGGATTGTTTGCCCAAGGGAGAAGACACTTTATTGGATATGCTCTGTCCATGGTGATGTGTGGGAAATTTTTAAGAAAATGTTGGAAAAGTAAGTTTCAATTTCTCAATAGTTTTCTATAATATAATGAATTTTAAATTTATCCCATTCGTATTATTTTATAACAGGGGATGGGTCTACTTTCAAAAAAAACACAAAGAAAAGGAGTGCGAAGATCAAATATGTAAATGTAAAGGTAAATATCCATTTATAATTTGTACTATTTGATTTATTACATAAAAATAATATATTAAATTTACAATTATTCAAATATAATTGTCATGAATAAAAAGGCGTCATCGAATGCGGATATTATGTGTTAAGATTTATGTATGAAATAATAACAACTGGGACAGTTGTGAACTTTGACCTGGTAAGATTTCCTTTTAAACTTTGCCATAATATTTCATTTGATTTATTCATTATACATGTTAACTACTATCCTTTTAATTTGTAGCTATTTGATGACCCTCAACCCTATAGTGCTGAAGACGTCAAACACTTACAAGTGGAATGGTCAAATTATTTTACAGGTTTGATTGATTTTTAGTTTTTTGTAGTGTAAAATGTAATTTTGAATACTGTCATTGTAATTGTGTATTTGGTAGTCATTTATGTTAGATTTAGTTTTTTTAAGTTGACATTGTAAGTTTTGAATGTTATATATGTGAATGTTTAATTTTTCTCTACTTCTTGTTTTGGCCTACTTATGATGGTTTTTCTGGTATGGATTCTGGTCTGGGGGGGAGGGGTTCCAAGGGTGTGTGTGGGGGGGGGGGGTGTTTAATGGGGTGGGTGGTATCTAGGGGTGTGGGAGGGCTGTCTGGTGGGGTGGGGGTATCCTGGGTTTCCATGAGAGTGGGGGGCAGTCCAGGGGGGTGGGAGCGTTTCCAGGAGGGTGGAAGGGTTGTCCAGGGGAGTGGGGGGCTGTCCAGGGGGTGTCTAGGGGTGTGGGGGTGTCCTGTGGGGTGAGGGGGGTATCCAGGGGTGTGGGAGGGCTGTCCAGGGGGGGTCCAGGGTGTCCATGGGGATGGGGGGGGGGGGCAGTCCAGGGGGTGGGAGAGGAGGTGTCGTCATCCCTCGGGGGGCTGAACGTCGTTGGAAGGTACTCATCACTCCCACATGTGAAACATTTTGAGATCTCAAGCTTCACATGTGGGAGTGATGAGTACCTTCCAACGACATGCCCCCTAAGGGATGGTGGTGCCTCCTCTCCCAACACCAGCTATCCATGGGTTGTCTAGGGGGTGGGTGGCAGTCCAGGGGTGTGGGGGGGGGGGGTCTAGGGGGTGGTGGGGCAGTCCAGGGGTGTGGGGGTGTCCAGGAGGGTGGGGAGGGGGGGGGGTTGTCCAGGGGTGGTGGGGGCTGTCCAGGGGGTGGGGGCAGTCCAGGGGTGTGGGGGGTGTGGTGGGGGCTGTCTAGTGGGGTGAGGGGGTTTTGGTCTGTTTTTGGTAACTTTTTGGTCTGTTTCAGGGGTGTGGGAGGGCTATCCAGGGGTGTGGGAGTGCTTTCCAGGGTGTGGGGGTATACAGGAGGGTGGGGGGATGTCCAGGGGTGGTGGTGATGTCCAAGGGTGTGGGGGTGTCCAGGGGTGTGGTGGGGGCAGTCCAGGGGTGTGGTGGGGGCAGTCCAGTGGGGTGAGGGGGTTCTGGTCTGTTTTTGGTAACTTTTTTGTCATGTTTTAGGGGTGTGGGAGGGATTTCCAGGGGTGTGGGAGTGTTTTCTAGGGGGTGGGGGTATACATGAGGGTGGGGGTGGGTTGTCTAGGGGTGTGGGGGGATATCCAGGGGGGTGGGGATGTCCAGGGGTGTTTGGGGCTGTCCAGGGGGTCGGGGGGCAGTCAAGGGGGTGTTGGGGGCTGTCCAGGGGATGGGGGGTAGTCTAGGGGTGTGGGAGGGTGTGGTGGGGGCTGTCCAGTGGGGTGAGGGGGTTCTGGTCTGTTTTTGGTAACTTTTTGGTTTGTTTTAGGGGTGTGGGAGGGTTGTCCAGGGGTGTGGGAGTGTTGCCCAGAGGGTGGGGGGGTATACAGGAGGGTGGGAGGATGTCCAGAGGGTGGTGGTGATGTCCAGGGGTGTGGGGGGTGTCCAAGGGTGTGGTGGGGGCAGTCCAGGGGTGTGGTGGGGGTAGTCCAGTGGGGTGAGGGGGTTCTGGTCTGTTTTTGGTAACTTTTTGGTCCTGTTTCAGGGGTGTGGGAGGGCTGTCGATGGGTGTGGGAGTGCTTTCCAGGGGGTGGGGGGTATACATGAGGGTGGGGGGTTGTCCAGGGGTGTGGGGGGCTATCCAGGGGTGGTGGGGATGTCCAGGGGTGTTTGGGGCTGTCCAGGGGGTCAGGGGGCAGTCTAGGGGGTGTTTGGGGCTGTCCAGGGGGTGGGGGGCAGTCCAGGGGTGTGTGGGGGGGGGGGGGGTGGGGGCTGTCCAGTGGGGTGAGGGGGTTTTGGTCTGTTTTTGGTAACTTTTTGGTATGTTTCAGGGGTGTGGGAGGGCTGTCCAGGGGTGTGGGAGTGTTGTCCATGGGGTGGGGGTATACAGGAGGGTGGGGGATGTCTAGGGGGTGGTGGTGATGTCCAGGGGTGTGGGGGGGGGGGTGTCCAGGGGTGTGGTGGGGGCAGTCCAGTGGGGTAAGGGGGTTCTGGTATGTTTTTGGTAACTTTTTGGTCCTGTTTCAGGGGTGTGGGAGGGCTGTCCAGGGGTGTGGGAGTGCTGTCCAGGGGGTGGGGGGGTATACAGGAGGGTGGGGGGATGTCCAGGGGGTGGTGGGGATGTCCAGGGGGTGGTGGGGATGTCCAGGGGGTGGTGGTGATGTCCAGGGGTGTGGGGGGATATCCAGGGGGTGGTGGGGATGTCCAGGGGTGTTTGGGGCTGTCCAGGGGGTCGGGGGGTAGTCCAGGGATGTGGGGGGGTGTCTAGGGGTGTGGTGGGGGCTCTCCAGTGGGGTGAGGGGGGATGTCCAGGGGGTGGTGGGGGGCTGTCCAGTGGGGTAAGTTTTAAATTTTATCAATGTAAATGCTTAATTTTGGTTTGGTTCTTATTTTGGTCTACTTCTATTTTTCTGGTACGAATTCTTGGTTTGGTTTCTGGTTGTTTCTGGGGAGAGCAGAGGACTAATTTCTATTTTTTTTAAAAAAAATTGTTTTTTCACGTTGGTTATTTAATAACCGATGTGAGAAACACCCCCCGCACTGGTTTTTCACGTCAGTTATTTAATAACCAACATGATAAACCCTCCCCCCTGGTTTACCACGTCAGTTATTAAATAACCGACGTGATAAAAGCCTGGGAAATAGTTTATCACGTCAGTTATTAAATAACCGACCTGATAAATACCCCTTGCACTAGTTTATCATGTCGGTTATTAAATAATCGATGTGATAAACCATTTTCCAGGGGTTTATCACATCGGTTATTTAATAACCGATGTGATAAACACCCCCCGTACTGGTTTTTCACATTAGTTATTAAATAACCGACGTGATAAACCCTCCCCCCCCAAGTTTTTCACGTCGGTTATTAAATAACCGACGTGATAAAAGCCTGGGAAATGGTTTATCACGTCAGTTATTAAATAAACGACGTGATAAACACCGCGATGTTATGTTTTTTACGTCGTTTTTTAAATAACGGATGTAAAAAACAATATTTATAACGTCGTCCGTATTAACGTCGGCTAAAAACCGATGTAAAAATGAAAAATAACCGACGTAAAAAACCGTTTTTTTCACTAGTGTCGGTCTGTCTGTCTCGATGGTAATGGAATCGGCTAAGTATGGAAAAACTGGTGCATGACTCTGTCAGGCTGCTGCCACTCAATAATATGGAATTGAATGAGGGGCACTACAGCCATATCATCCTCAAGCCCAAAAGTTCAGTGTGCTGACAACTGGTCCATAATACTCCAGTATAGAAGCCATGAAATATGAAATGACAAGTGATTTTGTCAAAAAACACCTAACTAAAAACCAAAATTGGTGCTATTATTAAATATGTTAGACAATGGTAGATTTTATATACATACCTGATCAGGTAAGAGACAGTCCAACAATAGCCGATATACGCCCAAATGCTATCTCAGAACCACGTCAAAATTGTGTCGCTGACACCACCTGTAAAATACATCAATGATAGTGACAAATAATGAGAAATTATAGTCAATAACTCATAGTAGAATCATAAACCAATAGAAATGAATTATCATACCAGTGTCCACGCTGAGCGTCATGCAACACCTCCATCTCGACCGACGGATCAACAAGGTTAGGGCAGAATGCTGGGATGCGCTCCCATGCCCACATCTGAATAAGGATGATGCATCCTCGGAGACCTGTACGGTCCTTGTGGGATAGCCTGCATAATGCTCTGTACGTGTATGCAAATCAGGCTGATCCTCAGCCGTACGTCCCATCCCGATCAAAGTCCTCTAGTATGGGTAGATACATCATATGCACGTGCATCCCCGAATGATCAGTACGCATGGTCCCGCCAATGAGCCGTAAGATATATGCACGGGCGTAACACATGACGGTCTTCTCATTGTCATCATCCTGTAAATGTGGAATCTATGACTCCAAGAAAGGCATAGATATGGACGATCCATCTGTAGCCCTACAGTCAGACAAAATATCAACACCTAATAAGCGCTGAGCAAGATCTGGCCAAGCTGCACGAGTGAGTCCAATAACGGGTCTCCCCTGGATAGGCAGACCAAGAAGCACTGCCACATCCTCGAGGGTGATGGTTATCTCTCCCTCAGGCAGGTGGAATGTGTGTGTCTCTGGTCTCTATCTCTCAACGAGGGAAACAATTAGGTAATGATCTACAAATGTGAAATCAAATAGGACAAGGCCAAAAAATCCACCACGGCGCAAGTAAGGTCTAATGGCATATGGAGGCTCCCTGTGATGAAAATGGTGCGCTCAACGCCCCATGACCAATCGATCTGGATGACCCTCTAACATGGCCTGTGAAATATGGGTAGGTTACTGAGTGAGTAGTATGGTATCATACATCTGCATATAAACAAATGATCGTTTAGGGTTTGAGGGTTTAGGATTAACTACTTATGGATTGGATTAAGATAAACCATGTCGATTAGCAATGATGTTTTTGGAATTTATCTAATTATATATAACTTATGCTAATCATTATGATACTATAATTTTATTGTAGAATAGTTTACTAAAATATGACACATAATTTAACCGAAAACCATGGAAAAGGGAAGATGTTTTTGGGTTGGGGTTTAGGTTTGAGGGTTTAGGGTTTCAAATTTTAATATTAAGGTTTAGGAAACATGTTTCTGGGTTAATAACATTTACTTTACAATATGGGTTAAGTATTCTAATTTTGGATTTATGGAATAAATTATATTATCTCAGATTTTATTTAATGAATAAGGAGAAATTTATTTCTTGAAAGCAAGAATAGTATTATGAAATAAGTTCTATTATCTATAATATTGGGTCTTGAATTTGATTAGACATATTTTTGAGGAGCTTTACGATTAACTACTTATGGATTGGATTAAGATAAAACATGTTAATTAATAATGATGTTTTTGGAATTTATCTAATTATATATAACTTATGCTAATCATTATGATACTATAATTTCGTTTTAGAATAGTTTACTAAAATATGACACATAATTTAACCAAAAACCATGGCAAAGGGAAGATGTTTTTGGGTTGGGGTTTAGGTTTGAGGGTTTAGGGTTTCAAATTTTAATATTAAGGTTTAGAAAACATGTTTCTGGGTTAATAACATTTACTTTACAATATGGGTTAAGTGTTCTGATTTTGGATTTAGGAAATAAATTCTATTATCTCAGATGTTATTTAAGGAATAAGGAGAAAGTTATTTCTTGAAAGAAAGAATACTATTATGAAATAAGTTCTATTATCTAAAACATTGGGTCTTGAATTTGATTAGACATATTTTGTAGGAGCTTTAAGATCAACTACTTATGGATTAGATTAAGATATACCATGTCAATTAGTAATGATGTTTTTGGAATTTATCTAATTATATATAACTTATGCTAATCATTATGATACTATAATTTTGTTTTAGAATAGTTTACTAAAATATGACACATAATTTAACCAAAAACCATGGAAAAGGGAAGATGTTTTTGGGTTGGGGTTTAGGTTTGAGGGTTTAGGGTTTTAAATTTTAATATTAAGGTTTAGGAAACATGTTTCTAGGTTAATAACATTTACTTTACAATATGGGTTAAGTGTTCTGATTTTGGATTTATGAAATAAATTCTATTATCTCAAATTTTATTTAAGGAATAAGGAGAAAGTTATTTATTGAAAGAAAGAATACTATTATGAAATAAGTTCTATTATCTAAAATATTGGGTCTTGAATTTGATTAGACATATTTTGGAGGAGCTTTACGATCAACTACTTATGGATTGGATTAAGATATACCATGTCAATTAGTAATGATATTTTTGGAATTTATCTAATTATATATAACTTATGCTATTCATTATGATACTATAATTTTGTTATAGAGTAGTTTACTAAAATATCACACATAATTTAACCAAAAACCATGGAAAAGGGAATATGTTTTTGGGTTGGGGTTTAGAAAACTGAGGAAAAAAGAAGAGATAACAACATTTATTTTACAATATGGGAATTTCATAATGAAGAAAATACATCATTATGGATGAGATTGTGAACTCGACCCAACAACGTTAGGGAATCGTTTCCGATTATGACCTTCTTTATGACATATCGTGCATCGCAAACTCTGTCCTTGTTCTTGAGGCCAGTCCATCTCATTATGCATCCTACTCGCCTTCGGTCTCCCACGAGGACGTAACCGATTCATGTCAGGTATCACTATCGGCTGGCCTTTGGGCATTGGTAAATAACGATACTCCCCAATAGGTGTCCATGGTGCAGTATAACAGTTAGCAATGGTATCCATCCGGTACACTGGATCAACATATGCTTCCCATGAGATGTTCACAGAGGCACATGCTGCGATGGTGTGTGTACATGGAAATCGTAAGGCCTGAAATTTTCCACATTGACATTGCCTTGTTTCCAGTAATACCACCATTTTTTCACCGACACGATTTGTGATGGGGTCTAAACGCTCTTGAACTTCAAATCGGGAGTCTTCTCTTCGAAAGAGACAGACGTGATAACTATAAGCTTCTTCAATATTCTTTTCAATCTCTCATTGAAAGTGTATTCCGTATCTTAGCCCCTGATGTATTCCGTCTGATGCTAGTTTTTCTCTATCTACAAATTACTTCACGCATCGATATAATGTCTCCTGAACTAAGGCGCTTATAGGTATCTTTCGAAGCCCTTTGAAGATACCATTGATGCACTCCACAATGTTTGTTATCATGTGTCCGTACCTCTTCCCCCCGTCATATGCCAATGTCCATTTCTCTTTTAGAATCCGCATCATATAATCATAAACTTCTTGATTAGCCTGGCGTATTTTTCAAAACGTTCTTCAAACCGCCGTTGGTCCGACTCATATTCTACAAAGCATAGATGATATTTCACATAAATTGATTTTATCTTTATGTTGAAATAGTAAAACAGAACGAATAGAATGCGTACCAAGCCTCATGATTTCCTTCTTCATCGGTTTTTTGTGGAATTGTTTATGCACATTGCTAGAAATGTGTCTAATGCAGAACCGATGATGTGAATTTGGGTATCTCCATGTATCAGGATCCACATTGATTGCCTCATTAATTTCTCGATGATGATCAGATATCAAACAAACACCCCGAATGTTGGTGAAATAGTTACTGATACATGCCAGAAACCAACTCCATGGTTCATAGTTTTCTTTCTCTACAATGGAAAAGGCAAGCGGAAGAGGTGAATGGTTTCCATCTTGGGTTGCCGCAATCAACAATACGCCCTTGTATTTTCCATACCGAAATGTTCCATCAATCTGAATAAACTGTTTGCAAAAATGAAATGCGGAGATACAGGGAAGGAATGCCCAGAACAATCGATGAAATTGAACACAAGATAGATCAAGTCGGTTATCGCGAGACACATGTTCATTTGTATCCAGATGGAATACAACTTGGTTATGATGCCTCAGTATGGCTAGCAATTGTGGCAACACCCGATATGAGTCATCCCAATCACCATAGACCTTCACAATTGCCTTCTGTTTCGCCATCCATGCCTTATTATAAGAAATATTATAACTGAATGTTTGTTAAATCCTCTCTTGCACAAGGGCTATTGGAATATCTTGACATGTCCTAATCATCTCAACAACAATAGATGACACAAATTCTGTATCCAATGAGGTATGATCTTGTGCAAGGCTTGGCTGAACGCAAGTATGAGCCGCCTCAATCCCCGATATTCTCTAACCTCCAAATGTAATGTTCGGAATCGCCCTCAAGTGAAATATAAAATCATCCCCATACTTCTCACATTGTATAAAATATTTACTATGACATGATTCATGAACTACATAGTTCAAGTGTCTCTCAATATGAAATCTCTTTAGTGTGTTTTTTAAGGAATCTTTACTAGGAAAATTCCTTCCAATATATAAGGTTTTGTCCACCTCACTAAACCTATTTGGTACAACTCCAGGGAACTCAGTTTCCGGTGTGAGAATAGTATTGTCGAATTCAAGCATGCGTGTCATTGCTTATGAACAAGATGAAAAGAGTGGTGGATGATTTATTGTAGGTCGAGGTTGATGTACAACTAATGCATTTCTCAAAACCTCCTCCCTATATTCCATTGGTCCCTCCTCATCAGTACTGTTGTCACCATCTGATCCATCATTACGAAACTCCTCATCGGAAGTCGGATTGACATGTATATCCAGGAGATCATCTAGGTTGTCCTCTTCTGCTGCATCATTTGGAATAGGCTCAATTTAATGGGGTGGACTGTCTTCAACCACTCTTGTAATTCTACGTCTTCGTACAATTGAACGTTGTTGTTGTACAGTAGCAACATCAACATATAACTCCATCATGGTACCATCTGACCATTGAGAAAATAAATTAATTGCTTGGACCCACTGCGCATCAGCAACCAATGGACAAGCTAGATGCCACAGTGTTGTCAGAAATTGCAAATGTCTATATCTCATAGACATGATCTCTTGACCGGGTCCTAGATTTAAGGAACCAAGAATTCTCTCTTGACGGTCACTTATGGTTACACAATCAGCTGTATTAACCACCATAATTGGTTGTATACTGTAAAAAGCTCATTGCTTAGTTTGAATAACCTTCCCATAACAGTACACACAGGCAAACATGACTCTCTATGTCAAAAATGTTTCTTTTATCAAAATTATGATAGTGTAATAAATATTAACAATGATGTTTAACCATATGATATTTATTAGAATGTAATTTTAGGGCGCCTTTTTATACCCTAAAATATGCTATTGATGTTTGACCATATCATATTTATTAGAATGTAATTTTAGGGTGCCTTTTTTTTTAATATGTTTGTTCTCCTTCATTTCACTTTATATGTTCATCAGCATCGTTAGCTAATCATTATATGGATCCATGTTTTAATCCTATGTTATTTATTAATTATTCTATAATTAATTATGTCTAATAATAACTATTATTTCTAAATTATATAATCTTTACATTTTATAACATTTTCTTCTCCATTTCATTTTAAATAATTATAATTGTCATTTTAAACTGATTTTCTTAATACAGTTTTTAACTAATCGATCATTCTTTAATCACTATTTAGTCATTATTATGTTATTCTTTAATTATTTATTCTTTAATCATTAATCATATTATATTCATTAGTTAATTATAATTAACTAATAATAACTTTAATTCATTAATGCTTTTGTCCTTATTTCATTCTATAACATCATATTTATCATTTTATCATTGATAAATATACTGATTTGATTTTTCTTTTCTTAGATATTTTAGTAGTTTATAAAGAAAATATGAATCATCTTAAGCATATCCCCTAGGAGTGTCAAACCAGGATGCAACAAGACTCGTTATCGTGCACTAGTTCCCGTTTGAGTCTAGCTCAAAGCGGTGTTTTTGGGTTTTACTCCTTTGTACATATGTGCCAGAGCCACATCCACTTGTTTGTATCCAGATAAGAATTTAATTGCTTAGATAACCACATAATCTTTAAGCTACCAAAATTTCAAAATACTTAATCCTAAGTTAATCTATACTACCTAAAAATAGTTATTTTAAACTGTATATAACTAATTACAGAAACTAAATAACCAAATATTAAGAACTACCTAAACTAATTAAAAAATGAAATATTTAAAACTAAAAAGAATTAAATTAAATAAAGAAAAACATTACATTAAATAAAGAAACATACCTCTAAATGGAGTTTCGTAAAAACCTGCACAACAAATGATTTTTTTAGAGAGAGACAGAGAGAATTTAGGAGAGATGAAGGTAAGGATCAAGTGAGGAGAGGGGGTGGGGCTTTTATAGGGAGTTCAGGCCAAGACAACCTCCCCCCGGCCACCTTTTCCATGTCATCGATCTGGGGCAAAGACGGTGCGGGGGAGCAAAGGCGGCATCACCGATGCCGCCTTTGTAGCATATTTAAAAAAAATTAACCTAAGCCATTTTTCAGATTTTTTTAAAACGCATATAAAAAAAATCCACTATTTACACTGAAATGTTTATTTTCATTGTAAATTGTATGTCACCAGATTATTTGCGACGGATAAGGTTCATCGCAAATAAAAAGATTCATCTCAAATACTTTTTTGGATAAGTGAGAAACACATTTATGACGCCTATTTTTCGCAATGAATAAACCATTCGTCGTAAATAGTTAAAATGACATACTTTTTGTAAAAATATTTTATTTGTAAAAACATCAACTATAAATGCACAAACAACCTTTATTCTATCATTTTTTTCTTGAAATCCTTTCTTTATCTATTTAAAATCTCTTTTGTAATTCAAATTCTTGTTTAAAGGTTTTTTGTTTATAAATCAGTTATTTAGAAATCAGACTTATGTTTGAAGGTTTCTGGTTACAGATCAATATCCAAAAGAATTTTAAAGTTTAGAGGTATTCTTTAAAACTTTTTTTTAATTTTTTTGAAATTATATAATTTAAGGATTTAATTATATCTCGCGTTATTAATTTTTTTAAATTTTTTTTTGTAATTTTTTGTAATTTTTTAATTTGTTAATAGTAATGTTATTATGAATTATAATTTAAAAATATTTTTAGACTATAGTAGATAATAATTTATAATAAATTACTAAAATTTAGTTTATTGATAAAAATCAATTTAAAGTAATAAATGTTAGTCACAATTAGGAAAAATTAATAAAACTATATATATATATATATATATCAATATAAATAAATATTAAATAATTAAGAAGGTTCAGGTACATAGTAAACAAAGCCCTAAAATTTATTAATGAAAATAAAAAGTATAGACACCCATCAATAAGCGTGTAACACATAAGACACCACTAAACCAGGAAAGTGACAAAACAAGATCACCCAAAAATCACAACATTAATGGCATGTAGACCTATTGTTTAACTGAAAATACCACATCACAATGGCCCAAAGACCCAAACCCTGATGTCAACCAACAACTGCCAACCTCGAAGATCTCGCGCACCCAGCCGCATTGATAAGGTTAGCCGACAACACTCTACCCACGAACATCCTCTTGGGGAAAGGAAATTGTTTGCCCAAGAACGTTGTCGTGTCCTTCAGCGTCATTGCTCATGCGACCATGTTCGTCCTCAATGTCCGTCGTCAGAGGTGTCGGTCTACACGTCATTAGTGAGAGTTGTTCACTGTCGGTGTCTCATACCACCAACAACCCATGGTACCCAAGAATGTTGCACTAATCGGCATCCCATACCATTGTCGGTCATCCCGCAACTGCTGACGTCGCCATCATCGCACAAGAACATTCACCAGAATGTCCCTGTCGTCGAGGCATGCTCTCTATGCTACCATTCATCGTAAGCATCATCTATGTGTCACCCAAAAATAGGCCCAACAACCCAAAAGACAGAGGCCCAAACCAATATCCAAAAACCCACCCAAACCTGGTCCAAAAACGCTGTCATCCCGCATTTTCCTCGCCAACCTACCCCCAAACCGTGGTTGCCACCCCCAGTAGTTATTGAGTGCCCAATTCATTTCCAGACAGTAACCACATCCCGTGGTCGTCGCCCGCATCTTGCGACCACTTGCTCCCTACACCCCAAGATCAAGGTTGTCACAGTCCAAGAATTTCACCGACGACCCTCCGCCGACCACCTATCATCCTTCTCGCATCCTGAGGTGTCGTCGGTGTGCACCCCAGCATTCTGAGATCAATGATGCCAACTCCCAAGACAACCTCGTCGTCGGGCCTCCGCCACTGGGAACCCAAATAATCGTCTCTGACATGCTCCCCTCGTCAATGTTGTCAAACCCATCTTCCTTGCTGTCAATCGGGGCCGCCACCATCACCACATCGGTCAAATCAAAAGCGCTTAAAACCCAAGCCCCTTGCCAGCTTTCTTTCCAGTCAGCCTGCATCATTAGCGAGCCCGCCATTGGGCAGGGCCTCCTACTGCAAAACCACATCTGTCACAGCCCCTCCTTTTGAGGTGGGGCACCCGGCACCAGCCTCTTGAAGCGCGGTCCCTCCACTGGCCCAGTCTTCTCTTGCCTTACCACCACTAGGGCCCCAAAACCCTCGTCGTCCAAAGCCACGTGCCCAAGTAGCAATGGTGAGATCGTGATCCCTACCGCCAGGAGGGGCCTCCTGAAAATGAGTTGAGATCCTTCAAAGGTAGCACTTTCCCCGTGGCCCTGATTTGTTTCCAGGCATCCATTCTCGAACATCCTTCCGATCAGCAAAATCACATTCACCTCTCATCCCAACAGATGCAAAACACGTCTAAATATGTCGAAAGCCACACATAACAAACATCTCAAAGTGGCCAATGATCTCATCAGAGGATCGACTCGAGATGATCGCTGCCAGAAAACGAACACCGCAACATTCGCCCGAGAAATTAAGAGGGGGAAGCTTCCCATTTAGGAGAGAGAAGCTCCCCATCTTCCTCAAAAAGATATTAAATAAAAAGGAGCGATCATTAATTATTATAAAATATTTAAATTGATCTAAAATAACATGTATTAGTTATAACTAGGAAAAAATAATCAAATTACAAATAATTATTATAAATAATAGTAAATAATAAATGACTAGTCATTAATTATTATAAATTAGTATAAGTTATTAAAATTAACTTAAAATAAATAAAAAATAATGAATAGTCATGTGCTAGAAAGTTATTTTTGTTTACTTAATAAATAGTAATATTATAAATTACTAAAAAATAATTTATATCGACTAAAATTATTAAAAACGTTATTTTTATTATATAAAAACTATTATAAATTATTACAAATTAGTATAAATTATTAGAAATTACTATAAATTATTATAAATTAATATAAATTATTATAAATTAGTATAAATTATTAAAAACTTGTATAAATTAGTCTAAATCAGTATAAATTATACTAAATTAGTCTAATTTAGTATAAATTAGTCTAAATTAGTGTAAATTATTATAAATTATTATAAATTAGTATAAATTTGTATAAATTGGTATAAATTAGTATAAATAAGTATAATTTAGTATAAATTATTATAAATTAGTATAAATTACTATAAATTTTTATTAATAAGTATACATCTATATAAATTAATATAAATTAGTGTAAATTATTATTACAAATTAGTTTAAATTATAATAAATTATTCTAAATTAGTATAAATTATTCAAATTAGTATAAATTAGAATAAATTATTATAAATTAGCATAAATTAATATAAATTAGTTATAATAATAATTAATTTGTATAAATTAGTTTAAATCATTATAAATTAGTATAAATTGGTTTAAATTAGTTTAAATTGGTCTAAATTAGAATAAATTAGTATAAATTTGTGAGCATTAGTCTAAATTGGTATAAATTTGTATAAATTAGTCCAAATTAGTATAAATTAGTCTAAATGAGTTTAAATTAGTATAAATTAGTCCAAATTAGTATAAATTACTTTAAATTAATCTAAATTTATAAGTTATTAAAAATTAGTATAAATTAATATAAATTAGTATAAAATAATAATAAATTTGTACAAATTAGTATAAATTAGTATAAATTTTTATAAATTAGTATAAATTAGTAAAAATTAGTCTAAATTGGTCTAAATTGGTACTAATTTTTATAAATTTGTATAAATTAGTCTGAATTAGTATAAGTGTCTATAAATTAATCTAAATTATTAAAAGTTATTAAAAATTAGTATAAATTAGAATAAATTTGTATAAATTAGTATAAATAATGACAAATTATTATAAATTAGTATAAATTATTATAAATTAGTATAAATTATTATAATTTAGCCTAAATTATTATAAATTAGTATCAATTATTATAAATTAGTATAAATTGGTATAAATTATTTTAAATTATTATAAATCAGTATAAATTATTATAAATTAGTTTAAATTAATTTAAATTAGTTTAAATAAGTATAAATTGGTATAAATTAGTATAAATTATTATTATAAAACAGTTTAAATTATTAAAAATCAGTATAAATAAGTCTAAATTAGTGTAAATTATTATAAATTATTATAAATTAATAAACCTTTTATAAATTAGCATATTTTAGTATAAAATAATGAATAAATTAGTATAAATTAGTATAAATTTTTATAAATTAGTCTAAATTAGTTTAAATTAGTATGAATTGTTTTAAATTAGTATATAAATTAGTTTAAATTATTAAAAGTTGGTATAAATTAATAAAAGTCATTTTGTGAAAATAATCCGCATAATAATTTTTAAATGTTTTATATAATAAAATAATTACTGTTATTTTTTTAAAAACTATGGACCTAGGAAAATGAAACCGGTTTTTATTACTTGATTGTGATTAGATAAGTCATCCCAGAAATCCAAGCAGTTCTGGTACAAATCCTATCTACATTGCGGGTGTTGAGACATTTATATCATTTGCATTGTTACATTCAAAATTTGTTTCAGAAGGTACTATTAAGTATCCATGTATGAAATGCAATCTCATAAGATTTGAAACATTTGATAATGATTGGGTTCATCTATTACATTTTATTTTTTGGAAAGACAGTGTCTTTGGGTATCAACATGATGAACATAATTCAGAAGAAGATACAATTTTTTTGGTTTTAGATCCATCACAATTTCAAAATTTAGTACATGGGGCTGTTAGCCTACCTTTTAGAAAACAGAAACTCAGAATGATAATTCAAATCCTAAATTGAAACTATCTCAATTTTATGATTTATTAAAATCTTATAGGGAGGCCTTATATCCTAGATGAAAGATAAAAAAATTTGAAGCTGTTACAAAATTTATGGTTATTAAATTAGATTTTTGAATGTTAAATATTTATTTCGATCAAATAGTTTCTCTTTTTAAATCATTATCATCTGAAGGAAATGTGTTGCCTATAAATTTCTATAATGACAAGAAGTTGGTCCATAATTTGGGTCATAGTTATCAATAAATCCATGCATGTTCAAATGATTTCATATTATATTATGGTGAATATGAGTCATTAGTTAATTGTCCAACATGTGGAAAATCAAAGTATAAAGTGACCCAATAAGGAAAATTTAGATTTTTTCATATTAAATAGTTGAGGTATTTTTTTATTACACTTAGATTACAACATCTATTTTTATCTCGCAACACAGTTGTATTAATGAAATGATATAGATCCAATACTTATGAAATAATATAGATCTAGTTATCAAGGAACTTCTATCTTGAGTTTTGAGCTGACTTAACCTAGTTTGCCTTAAGAGTTGATCACCTCCATGAGAGTTAGTGTAACTAATAGGCCAAACATTGAGGAAATCCAAATCGAGGATTTCAGGATTGGGGAATCCACTCAATAGATCAAGGAACTACGAGTTAAAGCAGATGATAAGTTACGCCTACCTAAATACTTTCAAATAGTTTGACAGACCTCTGTATGGGTTATGAGAAGGGGTATATGGATCCTTGCCACTAAAATATCCAAGCAATAAGATATTTTTAAATTAATGGTGAGAGATACTAGGTTTTGATAAAATAATAGACCATTGATAAATTTAAATATTTATTATCTATTTTATAAAATAGATAAAGTGCTAAAATTATTCTCTTCTTAATTGTAGAAATGACATTACACATGACTTAAAACATATCACTGTGATCCATACTTGATAAGGATAACCTCATCACTAACACTAATTTCCAATAATGGAAAAGGAGTTTGCGCGCTATTCTATTCCATGAAAGAAAATTATATGTGCTGAAAAATACCAATCTTGAAGCACTTGGCCAAAAGGCTAGTGAGGAAGAATTATCTTTGTATGATAAACATCTAGATGATGCCACAAATGTCCAATGTTTCATGTTATCATCCATGTTTAATGAGCTTCTAAAGCAACATGAATACATGGATATACATAACATGATGTCTCACCTTCATGATCTCTATCCAGAGAAGGTGAGATAAGAAAGATATGAGATCTTCATTTCATTGTTTATGTTCATGTTTGGAGATTTGGCACCAACTTAACCTCATATAGTCAAGATGATTGTCTACATGAAGTTATTATACATCTTGGGCATTAAATTCCCCAATGAGTTGGGCATAGATCTCATCCTTTATTCAATGCCTATATCACTCTCCATTTTTATTATGAATTACAACATGATCAATAGTGATAATAATATTTCTAAACTTCCTACTCTCATTTTCCAAGTTTACAAGAACATGGGGTGTAAAAAAATAGTAGTCTTGATGGTGAATAAAAAACGGAAGAAAAAGGAAAAGGGGCCCAAGACCCACTCCAAGACTAAAAATCCAGAGCACCATCCTTTCAAGAAGAAGAAGATTCAAAGTTTGGAGAAAGAAAAGGAAGCAATATGTTTTTCATGTGGAAAACTAGGCCATTGGAAGAATAACTACACCCAGAAGCAAGGGGGGAGGTAAAAGTGCATTCATTGTTGAGAGTAATATTTCTATATCTATACATTGAGTATTATATAAAACTTGTGGTGCTCACATCTGTATCCAAATGAAGGGATCAATTATATCTTGAAAGATTTCCAGATGGGTGGATCTTTGAGCAACCGATAGAGCGCAAATTTCTGCATTGGCTATAGGTGACTACCACCTTTCATTGCCAACTGGAATGATTTTAGTTTTAAAGAACTATTATTTTGTATCAAGCGTTACTAATAACATAATCTCCATTTATTTCCTTGACATGGATGGATTTATTTTCAAATTTGGAAATAAAGAAATCCTCTTTTACAACAAAAACATTTGTTATGGTATGGCACATCTAAATAACAGTCTTTATATATTAAATTAAAAAAACCAAATATTGGAAATTGATAACGAATCATGTCTGCATGACTCAATTAACACCCAGTTATGGAATCACCGTCTTAGTTACATAAATAAAAGGTGGTTGAAAAAACTCTATCAAGATAGTTATTTAGAATCTTTTGATTTAAAACCACTTTAAATATGTCATGCTTGTTTACAAGGCAAAATGATAAAACCACTATTCGATGGACATGGTGAAAGAGGCATAAAGATTCTAGGATTGGTACACATTGATATGTGTGGAAATTTTCCAATTGAAACTTGAGGTGGATATTATTACTTTTATAGATGACTTGAGTGGCTATGTATACTTGATGAGGTATAAGTCCGAGTCCTTTAAGAAATTCAAAAAATTCAAGAATGAAGTAGAGAATGAACTTGGTAAGAAGATAAATGAGATTTGATCTGATTAAGGTGGTGAATATATTAACCAAGATTTTATCGACTTTCTATGAGAGTTTGAGATTCTATCCCAATTCACTCCACCTTATACACCACAGTGGAATGGTGTTAGTGAAAAAGAGAAAGCATACCTTGCTTAACATGGTAAGGTTGACTACGAGTCATGAAAATCTTCCATTATCCTTTTGGGGACACTACGCCAAAATTTGTATTTAGCGGCGGTTTAAACCGCCGCTAAATCGTTCTACGACAGTTGTGGAAAACCGTCGCTAAATCGTGCGTCAGGAAATAAATAGCGGTGGTTTTTGGCAGCGGTTTAAACCGCCACAACATCATTTTAATTTTTTTTAAATTTTTTAAATTTTATTAATTTTTAATTCGCGACGGTTTTTTAGCTGCGGTTTAAACCGTCGCTAAATCTTTTTTATTTTTCTAAACTTTTTTTTATTTTTTTTATTTATTTTTATAATTTATTTCCACGCACATGCCCATCCATCTCCATGCATAAGTCTATATGCCCATCCATCTCCATGCATAAGTCTATGTCTATGCACATGCCCATGCCATATATATAAATTCTACGTTGGGTGAGATTTGAACCCCTTACATCTTGCTTATTCTCCAAAGACTTTACCACTCCAGCAAGCTCTTCATGTGGTCAATAAATCAAATTTAATATACTTATATATATATATATTAATTGGAAAAACAAGTAATACATAACAAATAGATACAAACTAAATAATTATTAATCAATAATCAATAATCAATAATATAATAAATAAATAAATATATATATAATAAAACATATAATATATAACATATAATATATAATACATAATACATAATACATAATACATAATACATAATATATAATATATAATATATAATATATAATATATTATGTATTATATAATAGATTATAGATAATAGATAATAGATAATATATAATATATAATATATAATATATAATATATAATATATAATATATAATATATAATATATAATATATAATATATAACATAATATATATATAAGTAATGTATAAATAATAAATTAATTAAAATAATAATATAATTTATAATAAATAAATAAATAAATAATAAGTAATAAATAATAAATAATAAATAATAAATAATTAATAATAACTAATAATTAATAATTGATCATTAAGAATTAAGAATTAAGAATTAAGAATTTATATTTAAAATTTATAAATAATTTATAAATAATCAATAAATTATTAATAAATAATTAATAAATAATTAATAAATATTGAATAAAAAATAAATAAATAAATAATAAATAAATTGAATAATAAACTAATAATAAATTAATATTTAGTAAATTAAAAATAAATTAATAAATTAATAAATAATAAATAATAAATAATAAATAATAAATAAGAAAGAATAAATAATAAATAAATAAATAATAAATTAATAAATACATAAATACATAAATAAATAGATAAATAAATAATAAATAATAAATAATTAATAATTAATAAAAACTAATAATTAATAATTGATAATTATAAAATTAATAATTCTTAATTAATAATTAATATTTTAATTTTAATATTCAATATGCAATATTCAATATTCAATATTTAATAATTAATTAATAACTAATTAATATTTAATTAATAAATAATCAATAAACAATCAATAATAAATAAATAAATACACAAATAAATAGATAAATAAATAATAAATAATAAATAATTAATAATTAATAATAATTAATAATTAATAATTGATAATTATAAAATTAATAATTCTTAATTAATAATTAATATTTTAATTTTAATATGTAATACGCAATATTAAATATTAAATATTTAATAAATAATTTATAATTAATTAATAATAATTTAATTAATAATAAATAAATAATAAATAATAAATAATAAATAATTAATTAATAAATGAATAATAAACTAATAATAAATTAATATTTCATAAATTAAAAATAAATAATAACGATTAAAGAATAAAGAATAAAGAATAAAGAATAAAGAATAAAAAATAAAAAATAAAAAATAAAAAATAAAAAACAAAGAAATAAAGAAATAAATATATAACTAAATAAATAGATAAATAAATAATAAATAATAAATAATTTATAATTTATAATAACTAATAACTAATAATTAATAATTTATATTAATAAATAATAATTAATTAATTAATAATAAATAAATAATTAATAGATAAGGAATAACGAATAAATAAATAAATAATAAATAAATAAATAAAAAATGAATAATAAACTAATAATTAATAATTAATTAATAAATAAATAAAATAAATTAATAATTAATGTGTACATAATAACTAAATAATAAATAAATAAATAAATAAATAAATAAATAATAATATTTAAATAAATAAATAAACACTTAATTAAATAAATCATAAAATGTTAAGAACCTCTAAAAACCCTAAAAACATTGAAATGGTCATAAAATATAATCCGATACTCATTTTCCAGTGCCACAACCAGTCAAATTGAAGATCATGAAATAATTTTCGATATGATATGTGGTACAGGCCAAACAGACACCTGGATCGAATGTTATAACCGTTTGAATTTTAAGAAATCGGTGTCTGCAACTAAAACCTCTGTTTCAGAGGCCTTCTGGGCCTTTCTGGTGGAATAAAAAGGGGTACAATACTCAAAGAGTTAGTACTAGACCTAAGCGGTATATAGCTCGTTACAGGCTTCGATTTAATATGTGGTAGAGCCCAAACGGACACCCGGATTAAAAGTTATGGTCGTTTGAAGTTCAAGTTTGATTTTCGACTTTTGAATTTTGAATATATATTTTTTCCTTTGATTATCATGTGATTTAAATCTCACTTGGTTTATTCTCATTTGATAAACTTCGATTTGACTGGTTGTGGAGCTGAAATGGACTCTTAGATAAGAAGTTATGGTCATTTGATGCTGAAGTCTGTTCTTCTACTTATTCAAGATTTTCTTTCCTTTTAAAAATATTATTAAATAATATTTATAAATATTAATTAATTGACACATTATAAATATATACAATTATAAATAATAAACTATATTTTATTGTAAATAAAAAAAATTAAAAATCAATAAATAATAAATAATTTTTTAATTTTTTTTAATTTTTTTTCTTAAATTTTGCAGCGGTTTTCAAAAAATCGCCGCTATTTTGCGTCAGTTTTTTTAAAAAACCACCGTTAAAAAAAAAAAATTTAGAATAATTTTTTTAAAAAAAAAAAATAAAAAAAAAAATTAGCGGTGGTTCTAAAAAACCCCGCTAAATTTTTGTCCGAAAAATATTTAGCAGCGGTTTTTCAAACCGCTGCTAAAATACTGTTTTCTTGTAGTGGGATATGCATTACATGCTGCATTACACATTTTAAATCGAGTACCAACTAAGGTGGTAAAAAAAATACTATACGAGTTAATGTATGAAAAGAAATCCTTGTTGTCACACACTCATATACAGGGATGAAAGGCATTTTTATGTCCATCTCAGGCACCAAACTATCACTTCAAGGCATGAAGTGTAACTTTATAGTGTATCCCAAGGAAACACTAAGATGTTATCCATACAATCCCTTAGACAAGAAAGTGACGGTCATAAGACAAGTTGTCTTTCTTGAGAGGGAGCACATCCTCAAGAGATACTATCCATACAATCCCTTAGATAAGAAAGTAACTATCAAAAGAAAAATTGTCTTTATTGAGAGGGAGAACATCCTCAAGATGGATAGTGGGAGAAATATTGACTTCGATGAAGTTGATGCTCAAGATACATAAGAGTTGATACATGAACAGATTCCACAGGTCCCCGTGGAAGAAGTTGTTCCTGAAATACAAGCATTATGTAAGATCACTAGAGAGGTAAGAGAACTAGAAATATATGGTTTTCTAGTCTCCAAAGATGGAGACTCATTATTGGTTGACAATAATGAACCTCTATCCTACAAAGAGGTGATAAAGAGTGCATAAGCTACAAGTTGGAAAGAAACCATAAATTCTGAGATGGATTCCATATATCAGAACCAAGTTTGGGTTCTAGTCAATCCTCTAGTTGATGTAAATATTGTTGGGTTTAAATTGGTATTCAAGATAAAATTGGACATGAAAGGTAAAGTAAATACCTACAAGGCACAACTAGTAGCTAAAAGGTTTAAAAAACTTCAGGGCATTAACTATGATGAAATCTTTTCTCTATTTTCTGTGTTTAAATCCATCAGAATTCTTCTTGCTATAATAGCTTACCATGACTATGAAATTTGGAAGATGGATGTCAAAATAGCTTTCATTAATGGAAACCTTTAGGAAGATGTCTATATGAAACAACCAAAAGGGTTTTTGACTCCAGAAAATTCCAAAAGGATATGAAAGTTCTATATATCCATTTATGGATTGAAGTAAACATCTATATCATGGAACATTCAGTTCGATGAAGCTATAAAATAATTTGATTTCACTAAGAATGAATACGAGCCATGTGTTTAAAAGCAGTTTAGTAAGAGTGAAATCATTATCCTAGCCATAAATTTCAATGATATATTAATTATTGGAAATTAAGTACCAGTGTTACAGTCAGTTAAGGACCGATCAAACAATTTCTTCTCCATAAAGGACTCAGGTGAAGCAGACTATATTATAAGGATCAATACCATTCATGATAGATCCAAGAGGATTCTTGGAATAAGTCAAGGTGCATACATTGACTATATACTAAAGAGATTTATTATGGAAAAATCCAAGAGAATATTGGTTCTAGTGTCATATGGTATACATATTTCTAAGAAAATGTGTCCCTAGACACAAGTGGATAAAGAGAGAATGAGTAAGATATCATATGCTTGTGTGATAGGATTGATCATGTATGTCATGTTATATACTAGGATTGATGTTGCCTACACATTGATCATGGTAGGAATATATCAAGATGATCCAGGTTAACAACATTGGTTTGTTGTTAAGGTCATACTTAAGTATTTGTGAATAACTAAGGATATTATCCTGGTGTTTTGAGGAGATGAAGAGCTAGTTGTCAGGGGTTATACTGATGCTAGTTTTCAAACAGATCAGAATGAACTGAAGTCGTAGTCAGGATGTGTCTTAGTATCAACAAAGGAACTGTGAGTTGGAAGAGTTCAAGGCATTCATTTTCTGCCGATTCTACAATTGATTTCGAGTATATAGAAGCTTTTGATATAACCAAAGATATAGATTTGAATTTTTCTAGGATATTTATTTGGTTCCCAGCATTAAAGACCATATCACATTATATTATGATAATACTACTATGATGAATCTTACAAAATAGCTAAGGTCACACCAATATATAAAGAACATGCTCCAAAAGTATCATCTCTTGAAGGATTTTTCTCATAAGGGTTAAATTGCGTTGAGAAAATGTTCCACGAAAAAAACATGGCGGACCCCTTGAATAAATATTTATCTCAACAGAAGCATGAGTATCATGTGAGAGCTAGTGGAATAAAGGTTATTAATAGTTAGATCTAGTGTAAGTGGGATTTTGTTGGAGTTGATGCCCTAGAACCAACTTCTGTGTACTTTATGATTAATTATAATCATCATTTTAAATACTAATAAACTTATTATCATATCATGATTGTTATTTTACATGGAAAAGTATGTGACAATGTCTTAAGATTAACTGTTTCACTGAAAGGTCATAGAAGTTCCCTACTATGATGAGAACCTAGAAGTGACACATTAGTATTCTTAAATATATGTTTTGTAGCTGGATGATATCATTTTATGGGACATGAATGATATAGGCTATTAGAGGTGGTGACTCATAATACTTTGAGGTACCATCTCATGGTGTACGCCCTTGGTAATTTTCAGTGTATGAGATTATGAGAATGAAACCTATTAATAATAAATCCACATCTATATGTTTCATTGGAAGTTCCTATACGCGGATGTGTGTATTGGTCCTTAGAATTTAAGATTATTACTAATGTATATTATTATTCTTGTACTTTGATGTATTGATGAAATCCATGATGATATATATTCACAGTGAAGTAGGACGCATTGAGTGTGTCATGAGTAATATTACATTAATGAACAACGCAAGAAAATATTTGTCACTTATGTTCTTTATTGTGAGTTTATATCTCAGGCCCTTTTATGGGAATGAAACAGCCTAAATAAATCCATAACCATGGTGTTTAAGTTCATTTACAAAAATTTAAATAAAGAGACATCGAACACATAGGTTGATGACACCAGTATGAAACCCGCTTGATTATAGATATTGTGATAAAGGGATTATATTATAAAGTAAACATCCATATGAGGATATATGTCATTTCAACATTAACTGCTTTCTCTATGGGTATCTTGGTGTGTTGTTATATGCTTACCTTGGACTTTGGAAAAATTCTCTTAATGTCGCTGAGCAAGAGACCCATAGGGTCACACACTAAGTGTATCTAAAACCTCATTTAAATAATAATATTATTTATTATTTAACATGTTGAATAAATATTATTCCCACGAGTGGTTTAATAATTATTCATGATTATCTTGATCACATATATTCAATCACTAGTCATTTAAGAGAATACTTTGTGAGTAGAATATTCAATAAATATTATTTTCTATTTAGTGAATATAATATAATATTTATTTATTTATTTATTGGTGAATAATGTAGAGATATTTATTTATTAAATAAATAGTAATTATTCAAGACTTAATAAATATTATGGAGGAATGACAGACCGATTTTAAAGGTATTTTGAGAAATAATATATAATAAAAATTATTTAAGTAAATTTTAAACAATTTATTCAAGAAATCATATTTAATTAATTTTCTGGTTTCATGCATGTCAATAAATAATAATATTATTATTATTTTTATAGAGATGGGGTTCTACGGGGATTAAAGAAATAATAAGGGTGCATGTGCAATTATTATTCTCTAACTTTAGCACTATTTAAACAAAATTATATATTTCAAACCCCAAGGCTAGCCATTCATGTTGGGCGTGCACAAAAAATCTAGAGAATTATCTCATTCCCTAGAGAACCCCTTTCCAAGAACGATCTCAATAATGGAGAGTGATCCTCTCACACCACCCTTCTCGATTTTAGAGAGATCAAGGAGAATCCTTTTTGAAAGCGATTCTCATGGTGATCAAAGATGAACGATATAAGTGTTAGGATCTTTCATACTAGTATTTGGAGATTCCTACAGTGATTATCATAGGTTCATGGTACACACATGGATCAATACTAGAGAGAATCACACTTTATTCCTATGACACAAGAACAGTATGACGTAGATATGTTGTCAGATTCATCAATGAAGAAATAATTTATCATGAGGTAATTCTTCAACTACTTAAATTAATTATAAATCATTATGTGATGATCCTAAATTTGGTTATATAATTATCATGTCAATTAATATTTGATTCAATTCCATTGGTCATGACATTATTCATCGATTTACATCACATATTAATCATCGATTATAACAAAAAGACCATTTGGGCATGTCCTAATGATGCTTCCACTTCACCCGGAACCTTTAGTATCCTGCTAACCCAAGGAAAATTTTGATCTCAAACACATTTCTAGAGAATTACCAAGATATTTCAACCTCTACCTTCTCCAATTTCTGATAATTTTATTTTATGCACACATTTTTGATATTTAAATACATTGATTTTGATGATTTAATTTTTAATTATTGCTTTGACATTTAAAAACTTGTTCATGTTTGGAAGGATACAAAGAATTCAAAGAGTGCTACAAAAGTGTCCAAACAGAACAATATTTCCAATAAAAGATGAACTCTCATGATATTGGATATATATGGAACACTTCTAGGGATTGAAAGTGAAAACCTGGGTTAAAGAGAGATTTTGAAGTTGGAAATACATGATTTAAATTATGAATCATATATAGGATATGAAATTATACAATATGTGAAGTGATTACAAGTCGTGAACCAAAATGGAGGAGACCTTGATACTTTCATGATGTGACTTCATGTTTCATGCTATGAAAGTTACTTTCCTGACCTATAATTTCTAGATTTTGATGTTGATCATCAGGGACTTACTTTGAGTTTTAAGTCTCCTCCACACGTAATGAAAAGGGGGTTCAAATCTTGTTAGAGGCTATATAAAAGGTGTCTCACTCTCTGAAACCAATCCAAGATGCAATTTCAATAAAGATTTGATTCATAGACCTACAGCCGCTACAATTCTTAGGTCCCAAAACTAGTTCAGAACATGAAATACCAGTCTATTGGAATTTTTATGCGCACACAAAGGGTTCTTTTGCAGAAGCCTATTTATTCAAAGTGGTCTCACACCTTGGAACACCTTGGATCTTTGAGATACACGGATTACAACTACCATAGATGAGTGCACCACTGAAAAGCCCTACTATCACGATCATTCTTCATCACTATTCTTCTCCAGATATCCATACTAACCATCCTCATAATGTTTAACATGATCAAGTAGTTATTTCTATGTTAGGTGACATGATTGTAGGGGGATTATTGTTTAGGGATTATTTCTATATTTTATTCATGTTTTGTATTATTTCAACTCTATTTATTAATTTCAATTCTCTTTATTTTTTTCAATTACATGACCATTATGATGAATTTTGAAGAGTATTATTTTTATTGCACCAATTAATTACCCTGGTTCACATATGATCATTGCAAAATCTAGGGTGGTTATGTTTAGAAAAGGTTTTGGGTTTCATAATCCTATAATCAAAGCAAGTAGTTGACCATACCAATGGTCTGGTTATTGGATTAGTATAGGGTACCCAAAACAAGGATCCCTAAAGACCCAAATATGACAACAAATTACGATTAAACCCAAAATCAATGGAATCCTTGGCATGCAAACCTAAAAATCAAAGAACTTAGAATGCTCCATCAATTGACTTTAAACCCAAATATGTTTTCATATTTCCCTCTCTCTTCAAACAATCAAAAAATTGTGTTTTAAATTCCTTTAATTAATTTAGGTTATACGAACCATCCTTGTGGGTTTGACACTCAGGATTTGTTAATTACAACATTTTTAGCAGGTTTTATGAGTTTTATTAATTATTAAATTTTTGTAGCCATGTAGTAATTTAATGATTCCCTACGAGATTCCAAAATTTTGGCATTGTTGTTGGATATGATTGTCGTTATGCTAAAGTTAATAAGAATTGTGATAGTTGTTTTTATTTTACTTCATTGTTTTACACTTGGTCATGTTTTATTGTTGTTTCATGTCAAAATCCATTGAAAAACTACTGCAATCATGAGAAGGAAAAAGTGGATGATCTTTCATATGATCCAGAGTTTTATAGGACCTTACACAAGCAGATAAAAGAGTAAGAAGAGGCATAATATGAACAACAAGGCATGGCTGGAGAAGTGCCAAGACCACCACTAGATATGCACACACTTATAGATTATGAAAGACCCTCAGGGATGGGTAGTCAACCCAATATTCTTGTGACACTATTAGTTGTAAGATAGTTCAAGATAAAGTTATCTATCATCCAGATGATATCAAACTCAATACAATTTGTTGGGCTGCCACATAAGGATCCGAATATGCATATAGGGAGTTTTATTGAACTCTGTGATAATTTTCAATTTAATAATGTTTCCATTGATACAGTAAGTTTGAGATTATTTAAATTTTCATTAAAAGAAAATTCCATAGAATGGATTCAAAGACTCTCTTCTCATTCCATCACTACATGGGATGAGTTGGTGAGAAATTTTCTGACTTGATTCTTTCCACCATCTAAATCAATGAATATCAGGGTAGAATTTTTAAATTTTAATCAGTTTGATGATGAGTACCTTTATTGTGTTTGGGTAATATTTAAAGTATTAACTATAAAATTACCCCATCATGGTATTGAAATAAGGTTGTTAATTCAAACATTTTACAAAGCTCTCTCATAAGAAAATAGGTCAATCATTGATGTAGCCTCTGGAGGATCTCTGATGAGAAATTCACCTAAGGAAAGATAGTACCTTCTGGACAAGATGTACAACAATGGATTCTAGTGGCAGACTAAAACCACCCAAAGGTGAGGGTTAAACATGGTCAGAAATAGCTGGATGGCATCCCAAATGGAATATATATCTAAGAAGATGGACATGATGATGGATATGCATAACCCCCTAGGTACATATGTTGAAGATGAAAATTATATTGATTATAATAGACACCATTAATTTCATGGGTATAGTAAAAAATAACCATAAGCTCAAGGGTACCAACAAATTCTACAAGGATTTCAACAACAAGCACCATAAGGTCCCTCACTTTCAAGCTAGATCCATACCTTAGAGGAAATGCTGGCCATGTTCATGACCCCGACCGGGGCTATACTCAAATAAATAAATGAAGAATTAATGTAATGGCTCGAACCTCTCTGGTCCATTAATTTTCTGAAATATGGTGTTTGAGGTGTTCTGGGAGGTCAAGGTGACTTATCCCCAACACTTTTCTAAATTTCCAGTTCTGTGAATAGTGTTTCCAAAACAATGAGTCATTTTCCTTTACCAAATTTTCTAGAATGGTTTCATGAACAAAGTTTCTAGAATGGTGAGTCATTTTACCTTTTCAAATTTCCAAAAATGGAATCATGAATAGTGTTTCCAGAACGGTGAGTCATTTTTCTTTTCCAAATTTTCAAAACGGTATCATGAATAGTGTTTCTAGAATGGTGAGTCACTTTCCTTTTCCAAATTTCAGGAACAGTGTCATAAACAATGTTTCCAGAACAGTGATTCATTTTCCTTTTCCAACTTTCTAGAATGGTGTCATGAATAGTGTTTCCAGAATGGTGAGTCATTTTCCTTTTCCATATTTCTATATTTTTTCCAGAGTTCCTAGTTTTTCTCTTTTGACATATTTCTTTGACATAAAATGAGTTGAATGCCATATTTAAGTGTGTTTTAATCCATTTAAATGGATATAAATCATATCTTTGATTTTCTAAAAATATGGAGGCTTTTAATTGGTGAAACCACATGGTTTAATGTGATCCTCTTTTAATGGAAAATCTAAAACGTATATAAACAACTACTCTATTTAGATATTTCTGAGGTTGAGATACCCTTTTCCTTTTTCTTACTTCATTTATTTTCCTTGTCATGAGATGCCCAGACCTTTCTTTCCCATAGGATTAGTGAAATAAAACTTTCATCCTTGGATTGTTTCCACTTGGAGTTTTCCCTGCTGCTTATGCGCACCCCTTGTTTTGGTGCAACCAAGAAGTGTCAATCAATATTCGATAATGTATGTTCTACCATCGTTCTTTGGGGTTCCTAGATATGTTTCCTCTTGTTTCTCATTTCCATGTGATGGCATGTGATCTCCATGTTTCTAATTCAAGATGGATTAAATAACCGATTTTTGATAAAGGATAATGCCTGGTAGGGTTCTGAGTTACCCTCTTGATTGTAAATGCTAAGAGCCTTATGCTCTGGAGCCGTGAGTTCTCGTTATGGGTGAAGGTTGAATGCCTTGATTGGGGCCAAGAGCCAAGTTTCTTGTTGTTTTCTACTACTTCTGATGTGATGTGATCCTAGAAGGCTGTTGTGGTATGTGGGGTAGGGAGTTCTAGTGGATGTGGTAGGAGTTGATGCCTAGAGTGGAGAGATGAAGCAGTTTATGCATGTGGGTGTCAAGGAGGACACCAGATATGATGAAGGAATTTGGATTTGAATATTGGATGCTTGTTGAATCTTGTTGTTTATTTATCTTATTTAATTTCCCCACTTCTCGAGGAAGATGGTCTTGCTTACCCTCCTTCCAAAAGAGGTGAAGATGCATGGGGTATGCCACATGCTTTCCATGTTTAGCTTCTTGAGGATGGATGGTCCTGTACTCCAACTATAGGTGGAAAATACATGACGAGTTGTTTATCTACTCACCGTGTTGATCCCCTTGTATTTGGTAGTTTAGAATGCTTTCTTAGAATACCTAGAATTATGGAAAAGTGTTAATTATGTTAATAATGATTGAATAAATGATGTTAACCTGTGGGTTTGAAGCTTTCTAGGATGCAACTGAGAGGATAGAATTTAAAGGAGCTATGTACTTAGTTTGTTTATGCCTAGAGGGCATGGAACTTTGGGTGCGATGCTAATGAAATGTAATGTGAAATGATAATGGTTAATTAATTAATTAATGTAAAGTGAAACTAATAAAATGGATAAAGTAATTTAATGTAGATCATTAAATGGTTGTGTGATAATAGGATATCTAGTCTTAACAGTCGCAGCTGGGAGTCTGAGATATGTTAGCTGCGGTTGAGTCTAAGACTAGGTTTTTTCTATAGTGTTTTTGTGAGCTATATTATATCTTATATGTTTTGTGTTTCTATAAGATACCCCACCCTGTCGGTTAAGTATACTGATACCCTGAGGAATCTGAGCCCCCTGGGGGGGTGTTTTCCCCAATATCCTAGTGGGAGGATGGATGGATGACTACCCCCTTTGGCCCTGCTCTCTTCTCTTGGTAGTTACTTCTCCTGGTAGGCACAATGGTTAGTTTTCCCTATATATGTGTGTAGATGGATATAATGGCTTGTGGTTATTCACACACATATATTCTGGATATAGTTTCCTATGAAATACTATAGGTGTAATGTGTATAGGCTGTGATGGCTTGAAGATTATTACTCAATGTATGGACTGTAATAGCTTGAGGTATAATAACTGATGTATGATACATGTTATGTGACCTATGGTGGATCCTAGAAACTACTTGGTTACTTTTGGTTGTGAGGATGGTGTGGTGATTTGCCTAGATTTATGTGGGAAAGCCTTTTTTGTGCATGAGGTGCATGTTGTGGTGCTCGCCCAGGTGTCTTCAGGCATGACTTTTTAGAGAGAGATGGATTAGGATGTGCGATGTTGGGGAAAAGAGGTAAACCAGTGGGGAAGTGGTAGTGGGGTACCCTTGATATTATTCTTATATTATATACTCTTGTATGAAATACTTGGTTAAAGTAGCCATGGTGAGGTTGATAACTTAGTATACTGGTTTAGGTGATGAGTTAGTTTCACTTGTTGTTCATTGTGTTTTAGCATGATTCCTTTACTTTTGTATGAGAGGCTCTGGGGAGTATCCTACTGAGTATACTGTTATACTCACCCTATGTTATATAAACTATTTTTCTGGTCACTTGGAGTAGGTTGGAGATCAGGCTGGTTACTACTATCTTGGGGTTTACAGGAGTTATTCAGGTTTCGTGGTTGCTATTGTTTTACTTTCTTTTGATACTTGAAGTTTTCCTTTTCAGTTGTAGTAGTTTTTCCATGTCATTATATACATGTACTTAGGATTATTTTATATTGTAGTCTAAGTTGGATTTGGTTGGTGTCTATCTTATCTCTCTCTTTCGCATGTGTTCTCTTAGAGGTTAATGCCTCCCATTTGCGTGTTTACTAAACCCTCAGTGCTAGTTGCCAATCCAGGGCCTACTAGAGGTGGGAATCAGGGGTCATTATCTCTCTTCTCTCATTACCGGCCTAAGAAGGGTACACTTGGGGGGGGGGGGGTCATGAAAAAGTGGTATTAGAGGGAGGTTGAGGGATAGGATAGAGTTTATAGCTAGGCATAGGTGAGGTTGCATGAGTTGGTAGGAAAACAATGTCAACCAAGTTTATCAGGCACTGTAAACAATAGAGACCGGTTGAGACATGGGTATTTAGGGCCCTCTATGATCTGATTCACGTAACTTTAAGTTTATAGTGGCTACTAAACAAAGTGATGCTGGTTGCAGGGTAGAGACATAGGAAAGGATCATGCATCATTCTTCTTTTCCCCTATGTTTGAATGGGTAGACTTTGGGATAGTTTAACCTAAAATGAATAAAAGAAAACAATTAATTAATATTAAATTATTCCATATTCATGTTTAATAATTCTAAATGTTTTTCCTTTTATAGGTATGGATCCAGGTTAGTGTCCTCATCAAGTTCATGAAGAAGATGTCCAGCAGGCTGCGCCAGCAGATCACCGCAGAGTAGAGGTTGACAAAGATGACACTTGTAGGAGGATACTATGAGAGTTTCAGCATCAGAGTCTACAGAAGTATAAGGGATCCATTTCAGATGCAGTCATAGATTACTGGTTGAAGGATGTTGAGATAGCCTTCAATTTGATCCATGCTCGGAAGGTGCACTATTTTTCATTGGTTATGATGATGCTACATGGGGAAATGAGGTAGTGGTGGTCCTTGTTCCCCAGGGATCACGATGAGTCAGTGATCTTGTGGGAGAAGTTCTAAGATCATTTTAGAGATGAGTTTCTTTCTTCGACCATGAAGGCGGCTAGTCACCGTGAGCTACTTAACCTTCGGTAGGGAAGCTCTAATGTGTGAGAGTTCAGGATCTATTTCAGGAACCTTCTGTGATATGCTTCGGACCTGTTACCAGACGAGGAGTTCAGGGTGAGACATTTTGAGAAGGCTTTGCATTCAGATATCCAGCGCTAGGTCACCCCTTTTATGCTAATGACATATCTCAAGGTGCTAGATAGGGAAGAGGTTGTTGATAAGACATTAAAAAAAACTTGATTTTCATGATAGGGAAGTCATTAGGATTCCTCATGAAGTAGAGCAATGGTTCGGTGTTCCCGGTTTTCAGGGAAAAAGAGTTTCTATTTGGTCAGGGGTAGGTCCCAGCCCTCAATGTCTCATTTTTTCAGGGCTGATGGTTCTCATAACTATGTCAGGGGATCAGGAACTTGTTTTTCTTATAGAGGCTGAGGTCATCAGCAACGAGAGTGCCCGACCTTTCATAGCATTCAGTATGCATCAAGTGTTCTGCTTCAAGTTCCTATATTGAGGTAGTTCCATCCTAGGCAACAACAGCCAGTTGCACTAGCTTTGGATCAGTAGAGAGCATATGGGGTAGGAAGAGGACAACCCCTAGATGCTCCCCATCCTTAGATATTAGATTGAGACCATGGTGGCAGCCATCCTTAGGGTCCAAGAGGCTGTAGAGCAGGTCGTGGTTAGCTTCATGATTTAGTGTTGCTAGCACCAGATGATCCAGACATCGTTAGAGGTACCCTTTGCTTGTTTTCTACTTGTGTTCATGCCTTGTTTAACTCAGGAGTGATGCACTCCTTCATATAACCTAACATTTTCCATGCTTTGGGACTTGAGTTAGAGAGGCTTTTAGTGACCTTGGTGTTGACTACGCTACTTGGAGGTCGAGATGACTTGTTTGAAGTATATAGAGACTACAAGCTAATGATGGGGAAACACCGCTCTTGAAGATATTTCCCATTTTTACAAATACAACCATATGATGTCATCCTTGGAATGTATTGGTTGTATTCAGTGAAGGCTATTGCGGATTGATTCTAGAGGCATGTGGTGTTCTTCAATGCTGATGGAGATCCATCAGCGTTTTTTGGTGATCCATACCCTTGGATGGGTCAGAGGTGTGTTCCTTCTTTGTCATACTTGATGGCTGAGCTAATGTTGAGTTCATTGGAGGTTCAACAGTTGGAGTTTCCCAAGGTCGTTGAAAACTACCCTGATGTCTTTCCAGAAGAGGTTGCAACATTACCCCCTCGACGAGAGACCAAGTTCGGGATCAAGCTAGATCCATGCATGTCTCTTATCTCAATGTATTTGTATAGTATGATGCCTTATGAGTTTCAAGATATGCATATACATCTCAGTGGTCTATTATAGTGTGGTTTTTTTGACTAAGTGTGTCACCATGGGGCGCACCAGTTTTGTTCGTGAAGAAGGCTGACGATAGTTTGTAGTTGTGTATCGATTATCATTGCTTGAACAAAGTGACAGTGTAGAACCACTATCCTTTTCCACAAATTTATGACTTGTTCGATTAACTTAAGGGTGAAAGTTGGTTCTTAAAGATCAATTTGTAGTTCGGGTATCATTAGATGCATGTGAAGGATGAGGATATCCTGAAGACTGATTTCCATTATCGTCATGGGCATTAAGAGTTATCGGTGATGCTGTTTGGTGTAACGAATACTCTAGTTGTGTTCATGGAGTTGATGAATGCCATGTTCCATGAGTTCCTAGATAAGTTTGTAGTGGTTTTCATCGACAACATCCTTGTGTACTCCACATCTGAGGAGGATCATGCAGAGCATCTGTGTGCCATTTTGGGAGTTCTTCGTCGACAACAGCTGTTTGGGAAGTTGTCAAAGTGTGAGTTTTGGGATCAAGAAGTCCGTTTCTTAGGGAATGTTGTGTCATAGCAGGGAGTATATATGGATCCATCGAAGATAGAATCAATTGTGTCTTGGGAATCCCCCAAGACAGTGGCAGAGGTGCAAAGTTTCCTTGGTCTCGTAGGCTATTATAGGAGGTTCGTGGCCGATTTATCTCGGTTTTTGACTCCTTTGATAGAGTTAAATAGAAAGGATAAGGTGTTTGTGTGGACCGATCAGTTTCAGAAATATTTTGAGTATCTAAAGGAGAAGTTGGTTAGTGCTCCAGTTCTTTGTCTTCTAGCAGAGTGAGTTCAATTTGATGTTTTCTACGATGCTTCACATCTAGAGTTGGGATGCATTCTGATGCAACAGATATTAGTTGTTTCTTATGGTTTTTATTAGTTTCATCCCCATTAATGTAACTACACTACCCATGATCTCATGTTCATGGCAATTGTGTTTTCTCTGAAGTTGTGGAGACATTACCTCATCAGTGAGTGCTTTGTGGTTTTCAGCAATCATAAGAGTCTGAGGTATGTTTTCTCCCATTATAACTTGAACTTGTGACAACATAGGTGGATAGAGATATTATAGGATTAAAACTTAAAAATCTCATATCCACCTGATAAATGGAATGTTGTAGCCGATGCGCTGAGCAGGAAGTCACATAGTGATGCAGTGCGTGAATCAAGTGATTCTTGGAGGGTGATGGAAGAACTTTTAGCATTACATCTAGATATGGGAGAAGTTTGGGGTAGAGGTTGTCTTTTCCAAATGATAGTGTAGTCATATTTGGTGTAGAAGGTAGAAGAGTCCCAGTTGGGAGACCTTGAGGTGGAGGTCTGGAGAGACCGGGTTGTTTTTGGTGAGTCCCATGAAGGTTCGTCTAAGGATAAACAACACCAGGTGTTGTTTCAAGGAAGGATTTTCATTCCTTTGGCAATGTGGGAGATGGTTCTCAGGGAGTTCCATAGTTATTCTTTAGTGGTACATCCTAGTGTTATGAATATGTACCGAGATTTGAGGAGTCCGTTTTGGTGTCCTAGGTTGAAGTGTGCAGTTGCAGAGTTTGTGTCTCGATGTTTGGTCTTCCAAAAAGTGAAGGCGGAGCACCGTGTTCTCAGTGGTTTGCTCAAGCCATTAGATGTTCCTCAATGTAATTGGGAGGAAATATCGATGGAATTTGTTATTGGTTTACCTAGAGATCAAGGAGGCTATGATGCTATATGGGTGGTAGTGGATTGTTTGACAAACTCATCCCACTTTATAGCGATCAATGAGTCAAGCTCAGTGGAGTTTTTTGTCGAGGAAGTATCTGGAGGAGGTGGTGAGACTCCATAGAGTCTTAAGGACAATAATTTCTGATTGAGATCCTTGTTTTACCTCTTGGGTGTGGAGAGGTCTCCATCATGATTTTGGCTCTTATATATGAATTAGCACTTCTTTTCATATACATACGGATGGTCATACAGAGTATACCATCCAAACTCTTTAAGACATATTGCACTCTTGTGTTTGGGATTTTTGAGGTTTGTGGATGAGGAATTTACCCTTGGTAGAGTTTTCTTAAAATAATAGTTTCCACTCCACCATTAGTATGGTGATGTTTGAATCCTTATATGGATGAACTTTCCATTCTCCGTTGTGCTGGACTGGGGTCAGAGAGTCAACAATTCTTGGGCTAGAACTGGTACAAAATAAAACATAGATGGTTTAGGTGATTCGTGAGAGGATGAAGGCAGCACAAGATCGTCATAAGTCCTATGATAACCATAGGAGGAGACTTATGGAGTTTTATGTTGGGGACAACATGTTTCTAAATGTGACTCCCCATCATGGGAAACAAAGGTTTGGTCATAGGATTAAGCTTTCTCCCTATTTTTTTGGGTCTTTCAAGGTGTTGGATCGTGTTGGAGTGATGGCTTATCGGGTAGCACTTCCCCTACATATGATCAGGATACAAAATGTTTTTCATGTGTCATAGCTTCATCGTTATCTTCATGATTACTCTCACGTCATCGATTGGGGTGAGATCGATGTTGACGATGATGTGACCTTTGAGGAGCGGCCTGTAGAGATCCAAGACCGTAAGGATAAGGTGTTACATGGGTGTGCTATCCCCTTGGTTCATGTCTTGTGGTGGCATAGTGGCATGTATGAGAGTACCTAGGAACGTGAGTCACATATACATGCTCAGTACACCGATCTATTTGATGTTTAGTTATTTTATTGTAACGATGTTCGTTTTGTGGTTTTAGAACTTTTCTTGTTATGATATGGCTTTATTTTGTTTCTTTTTGTGTCTTGCTCTATTTTGAGGGGTATCTCCCATAGGAGAGTGTTTAGGATCTGGTTGTGGTTTTCTTGAGGTTTCATGTGTTCCTTTTTTAGGCGGTTGAGATCATTTGGTGGTGAGATCCTTGAGAGGTATCTCGAAGGGTGATTGTTCGAACCCCTTTTTATGTTTCCTCTCTAGGTTGGTTTTGGATTCTCGAGGAAGAGAATGTTTTGAGAGGTATCTGATGTAATGGATTAGAACTCTCTGGTCCATTCCTTTCCTGAAATCTGGTGTTTGAGGTGTTCTGGGAGGTCATGATGACTTATCCCCAACACTTTTTCCAAATTTTTAGTTCTATGAATAGTGTTTCCAAAATGGTGAGTCATTTTCCTTTGACAAATTCATATAATGGTGTCATGAAAAATGTTTCCAGAATGGTGAGTCATTTTCCTTTTCCAAATTTCTAGAATGGTGTCATGAACAATGTTTATAGAATGGCGATTCATTATCCTTTTCCAAATTTTCGGAATGGTGTCATGAATAGTGCTTCCAAAACGGTGAGTCATATTATTTTGAAAAATTTCCAGAATAGTGTTATGAATAGTTTTTCTAGAACAATGAATCATATTACTTTTCCAAATTTCTAGAATGGTGTCATGAATAGTGTTTCTATAATGGTGATTCATTTTCCTTTTTCAAATTTCCAGATTTTTTCCAGAGTTCCCATTTTTTCCCTTTTGACATATTTCTTTGACGTAAAATGAGTTGAATGCCATATTTAAGTGGGTTTTAAGCCGTTTCAAGGAATATAAATTATATATTTTCTTTTCTAAAAATAAAAGGCTTCTAATTGGTCAAAATGTATGGTTTAATGTGATCTGGTTTTAATGGAAAATCTAAAATGTATCTAAACAACTACTCTGTTTAGATCTTTCTGAGGTTGATATACCCTTAGTCTTGTTTTTCCTTCATTGTTTTCCCCTAGAATGAGATGCCCATACCTTTATTTCCCATAGGAGTTGTGAAATCAAACTTTCATCCTTGGATTATTTCCCCTTGGAGTTTTTCTTACTGCTTATGCGCACCCCCAGTTTTGATGCAACCAGAAAGTGTCGACCAGTCTTCGATAAGGTATGTTCTACCATAGTTATTCGGGGTTCTGGGATATTTTTTTTCTTGTTTATCATTTTCATGCGATGTAATTTGATCTCCATGTTTCTAATGGATATTTCTTAGGTATTGGATGATGTTATTGTTCTGTGGCATCCTCGGATGGATGCGGTCATTGCGGGAGAAGTGATCGTGATCTGTTTGGTTGGCCTATTCTCATGAAAATAAAATTGGAAACCTTTTGAGGTAGGGAATTCATGGATTCTCTATTCTTTTCATGTGAAACTGTAGATTTATCATGATTTAGCCATTGGATCATAATGTAATTGACATAATAAATATCTGAAACGGATTAAAGAATTGGTTTTAATCATATGTTATTGCCTCTTGATTTTATAGATAGCATGATATCTATGATTTTCTTGTTTAGCATATTATTATTGATGGAAATTGGTAAAGAACATAAATATGGGATTAACTGTAAATTAATTGGACAAAGATAAAGAGGAATATAAATGAATCTGGCTGTTTTTGTAATTTGATGATAATCAAATTGATGCAGTAAGCATGTTTAATTAATTTGTGATAGCTATGGTAGCTTACTGGTTAGGTTGACCATAGTTGGAACCTACTAATAATGAATCAATTAATTCAAGATGGATTAAATAACTAGTTATTGATAAAGGATAATGCCTGGTAGGGTTCTGAGTTACCCTCTTGCTTGTATAGGCCAAGAACAATATGCTTTGGAGCTGTGAGTGCTCGTTATGGGAGAAGGTTGAATGCCTTGATTGGGGCCAAGATCCTAGTTTCTTGTTTTTTTTCTATTGCTTGAATATTGTGGTTGTGGGGCAAGGAGGCCTAGTGGATGTGACAATAGTTGATGCCTAGAGTGGTGAGATGCATCAGTTTATGCGCGTGGGTGTCGGGGAGGACACCAGAGATGATAAAATGGGATGGATGTGAATGTTAGATTCTTGTTGAATCTTGTTGTTTATTTATCTTCTTTACTTTCCTCACTGCTTGAGGTAGATGTTCTTGCTTACCCTCCTTCCAAAAGAGGTGAAGATGTGCAGGGTATGCCACATGTTTTCCGTGTTTATCTTCTTGAGGATGGATGGGCCTGCACTCCAGCTATAGGTGGCAAAGACTTGATGGGTAGTTCATCTGCTCACCATGTTGAGACCCTTGTGTTTGGTATCTTAGAATAATTTCTTATAATACTTGTAATTATGGAAAAGTGTTAATGCTGTTAATAATAATTGAATAAATGATGTTAACCTGTGGGGCTGGAGTTTGCTGGGATGCAATGGTGCGGTTACAATTTAAAGGAACTGTGGACTTGGTTTGGTTATTCCTGGAGGGCATGGAACTTTGGGTGTGATGATAATGAAATTTAATGTGGAATGATAATGGATAATTAATTAATTAACTAAAGTGAAACTAATAAAAAGGGATAAATTAATCTAATGTAGCTATTTAAATGGTTGTGTGCTAATAATATATATAGTGTTATCAGTGGCAGTCAGGAGTCCGAGAGACGTTATCTACATTTGAGTCTAATATTATGCTTTTCCTATAGTGTGGTTGTGAGCTATATTATATACTGTACATTTTGTGTTTCTATATGCTACCCCACCTTACCGGTTAGAGTGATTTAAACCCTGGAGATTCTGATCCCTGGGGAGGGGGGGGGGGGGTGTTTTCCCTAATATCTTGGTGGGAGGATGGATGGATGACTATCCACTTTGGCCCCACTCTCTTTTCTTGGTAGTTACTTGTGATGGTAGGCATAGTGGTTAGTTTCCCCCATATATGTGTAGAGGGATGTAATAGCTTGTGGCTATTCATACACATATATTCTGGATATAGTTTCCTATGGACTACTATAGGTGTAACGTGTATTGGATGTGATGGCTTGAGGATCCTTACTTAGTGTATGGGCTGTAATGGCTTGAGGTACAATACCTGATGTATGATACACATTATGTGAGCTGTGGTGGCTTCTGGAAACTACTTGGTTACTTTTGGTTGTGAGGATGGTGTGGTTCTTTGCCTAGGTGTCTGTAGGAAAGTATTTTTGTTGCATGAGGTGCATGTTGTGGTGCTCGCCCACATGTCTTCGGGCTAGCCTTTTTAGAGAGAGATGCCTTAGGATGTGCGGCGTTGGGGAGAAGCAAAAAACTAGTGGGGAAGTGGTAGTGGGGTACTCTTGATATTATTATTATATTATATACTCTTATATGATATAGTTGGTGAGAGTATCCATGGTGAGGTTGGGAACTTAGTATACATATTTAGGTGATGAGTTAGTTTCACTTTTTGTTCACTGTGCTTTAGAATGCTTCCTTTAAATTTTCATGAGAGGCTCCAAGGAGGATCCTACTGAGTATACTGTTATACTCACCCTAAGTTATATAAACCATTTTCAGGTTGCTTTGATCAATTTGGAGATCAGGATGGTTACTACTAGCTTGGGGTTTACAGGAGATGTCTAGGCTTCGTGGTTGCTGCTATTTTACTTTACTTTGATACTTGTAGTTTTCCCTTTCAGTTGTAGTAGTTTTTACATGTCATTACATACATGTAATTGGAATTATTTTATATTGTAGTCCAAGTTTTAGTTGGTTGGTTTCTGTCTTATCTCTCTCTTTTGCATGTGTTCTCTTAGAGGGTAATTTCTCCCATTTGTGTGTTTACTAAACCCTTGGTACCAGTCACCAACCCGGGGCCTAATGGAGATAGAACTTGGGGGTCATTATCTCTCTTCTCTCATTGCCAGCCCAAGAGGGGTACACTTTGAGGGGAGGGGGTTGTGACAGAGTGGTATCAAAGGGAGGTTGAGGGATATGATGAAGTTTGGAGCCAGGCATAGGTGATGTTGCATGGGTTGTTAGGGAAATGGTGTCACACAAGTTTAACAAGCACTGTAAACACTGGAGACTGACTGAGAAATGGGTATTTAGGGCCCCCTATGATCTGATGCATGAAACTTTAAGTTTATAGTGGATATTAAACAAAGTGATGTTGGTTATAGGGTAGATACCTAGGAAAGTATGATGAATCATTCTTCTTTGAGCCTGTGTTTTAATGGGTATACTTCGGATAAGTTAACCTAAAATGAATAAAAAACAATTAATTAATTTTAAATTCTTCCATATTCCAGGTTTAGGAATTCTAACTATTTTTCCTTTTGCTGGTATAGCTCTAGGTCTATGTCCTCATCAAGTTCACACAGAATATGTCCAGCAGGCTGCACCAACATATCGCTGAAGAGTAGAGGTTGATGAAGAAAAAACATAGAGGAGGACACTCCGAGAGTTTTAGCGTTAGAGTATGAAAAAGTAAAAGGGCTCTGTTTTAGATCCAGTCACAAAAGACTAGCTAGAGGAGGCTGAGAGAGCATTTAGTTTGATCCATGCTCAAAATGAGAACTGTGTGTCATTAGTTGTGATGATACTACGTGGGGTAGCAAGGCGGTGGTGGTCCTTGTTCCTCAGGGATTGTAAGGATTCAACAATATCATGGGAGAAGTTCCGAGAGTAGTTTAGATTTTAGTTTCTTTCTTTGATCACGAAGGCGGCTAGTCTCCAGGATCTACTTACCCTTCGGTATGGAATCTGTAGTGTGTAAAAGTTTAGGATCCATTTCGGGAACCTTCTGTGATGTGCTTCAGACCTATTACTAGATGAGGAGGCCAAGATGAGGCATTTTGAGGAGGATTTTCATTTAGATATCTAGTGCCAGGTTACCCCGTTTATGCTGACAATATATCTCGAGGAGCTAGCAAGGACATAGGTTATCAAGAAGACATTAGCCAGAACCGGATCATTATGATAATGGAGTTGTAAAGATTCTTCACAAAGAAATTCTGTGGTCTGGGGTTCCCAGTTTTCAGGGCAGAAGAGTTTCCGTTCGGACGAGGGTAGGTCCCAACCCTCAATGTCTCATTTTTTGGGGGTGGTGGCTCTCAGAACTATATAAAGGGATTATGATCTTATTTTTCTTATGGAGGTCAAGTTCATCAGTAGTGAGAGTGACCAAACTTTTGGAGCAGTCAACGTGCATCAGGTGTTCCACTTTAGGTTCCTCCATTGAGGCAGTTCCAGCCCAGGAAGCCGCTGCCAGTTGCACCGGATTTGGATCAGTAGAGAGAAGATAGGTCAAGAAAAGGACAACCCCGAGACACTCCCCATCCTTATAGATAAAAGCGCTACCATGGTTGTGTTTTTCATCAAGGTCAAAGAGCCCGTGGAGTAGGTCATGGTAAACTTCATGCTTTAGCATTGCCAGTGCTAGGAGATCCATACGTTGTTCGAGGTACCATTTTCTTGTTTTCTACATGGGTGTATTCCTTTTTTTACTCAGGAGTGACACACTCCTTCATATGAAATTCCATTGTACATGATTTGGGACTTGAGGTAGAGAGGCTTCCAGTTCCCTTGGCATTGACTACGCTAGTTGGAGGTCGAATTGACTTGTTTTAAGTATGTAGAGACTATGATCTAGTGATAGGGAAACACCGCTCTTGGGGATGTTTTCTATGTTTATGAATAAAACCATATGATGTCATCCTCACCATGGTTTGGTTTTATTCAGTGTAGACTATCATGGATTTATTTCGTAGGTAGGTGTTGTTCTAAGATGCTGATGGAGAGCCAGTAGTGTTTGTTAGAGAGATAGACCCTCAGATGGGTAAGAGGCGTGTTTCTTCTTTGTCATCCTTGATGGTTGAGCTGATGTTGAGTTTATCATAGTTTCAATAGTTGGCGTTTCCTAGGGTCATTGAAGAGTACCCTGATGTCTTTACAAAAGAGGTTGTAGTGTTACCCCCTCGATGAGAGATCAAGTTCGGGATTGATCTACAACTAGACACATCTTCTATTTCTATGTCTCCATATAGTATGGCACATTATGAGTTGTGGTAACTATGTATACAGCTCTATGGTCTATTACATTGCAGTTTTGTTCGGCCGAGTGTTTCACTATGGGGCACACCAGTTTTGTTTGTGAAGAAGGCTGACAACAGTTTGCAGTTGTGTATCAATTATCATCACTTGAACAAAGTGATAGTGAAGAACCACTATCCTCTTCCATGGACTGATGGATTATTCAATCAACTGAAGGGTGCAATTTGGTTCTTAATGATCAATTTGAGGTCTGGGTATCATCATATGCGTGCGAAGGATGAGGATATCCTAAAGACTGATTTCCATTATCGTCATGGGCATTACAAGTTCTTGGTGATGCCGTTCAGTGTGAAGAATGATCCAGCTATGTTCATGGGGTTGATGAACACTGTGTTTCGTGAGTTCCTGGATAAGTTCGTGGTGGTTTTCATCGAAAAAATCCTTGTGTACTCCATGTCTGAGGAGGAGCATGCAAAGCATTTGCATGCCATTTTGGGAGTTCTTCTTCGACAATAACTATTTGGAAAGTTGTCAAAGTGTGAGTTTTGGGCTCAATAAGTCCAATTATTGGGGAATTTTGTGTCCCAGTAGAGAGTATCTATGGATTAATTTAAGATAGAAGCAGTTGTGTCTTGGGAAACCCCCAATATAGTGGTAGAGGTGCGAAGTTTCCTTGGTCTCGCAGGCTATTATAGGAGGTTCATGACCAATTTCTATCGGGTTGTGACTCCTCTGAAAATGTTTACCAAGAAGGATCAGGTGTTTGTGTGGACTGATAAGTGTTAGGTATCTTTTGAGAATTTTAAGGAGAAGTTTTTCAGTGCTCCAGTTCTTTGTCTACTAGCTGAGGGATTTCAGTTTTATGTTTTCCGCAATGCTTTGCATTTGGGGTTGGGATGTGTTCTAATGCAGCAGAGATCAGTCATTTCTTATGGTTCTCAGTAGTTACATCCCCATAAATGTAACTACTCCACCCACGATCTCGAGTTGGTTGTAATAGTGTTTTCTATGAAGTTGTGGAGACATTACCTCATCGGCGAGCGCTTTGTGGTTTTCACCGATCATAAGAGCCTGAGTTATGTTTTCTCCCAGTGTGACTTGATCTTGCGACAATGTCGATGGATGGAGTTCTTACAGGATTACGACTTTGAAATCTCATATACACCTAGTAAAGGGAATGTTGTATCCGATGCACTGAGCATGAAGTCACGTAGTGATGGAGTGCATGAATCTGGTGATTCTTAGAGGGTGATGGAAGAAATTTCAATATTACATCTCGATATGGGAGAAGTTGGGGGAAGATGTTTTCTTTTCCTGATGACAATGTAGTCATATTTGGTGGAGCAGGTAGAAGAGTCCCAGTTGGGAGAACTTGAGGTAGAGGTATGGAGAGACCATGTTGTTTGTGGTGAGTCCCCTGAAGGTTGGTATGAGGATGAAAAACACCAGTTTTTGTTTCAGGGAAGGATTTTCATTCCTTTGGTGATGCAGGAGATAGTTCTCAGGGATTTCCATAGTTCACATTTAACAATACATCCTGGTGTGATGAAGATGTACCGAGCTATGAGGAGTCAGTTTTGGTGTCCTAGGTTGAAGCGTACAACTGCTGAGTTTTTGTTTTGATTTTTGGTCTGACAGCCCGAATGGCCTGAAGGCCTTCTTTTTATTTTATTTTATTATAGATAATCCCCCTTTTAAGGGTTGAAGGGGAACCCATACATGACTCGTAGGACCAAGGCACAAGGCCCGACATGACCTGTAATACATGACCCAAAGGTCCAGAGGCATACTATACCCAATACATGACCCATAGGCCCATCCCACTAGAACTGCCCCTCCCCAGCTTCTGAATCATTGATTGCCTTTAGCTCCCCACCTGCATTGCTGATCGGCTAGCATTGCCCTATACAAAGCTGTACGGTGCCTGGTCCTGATGGCAATTTCCATACCCTCTCATTCTTCCAATCCAGTTAGCTCTGCTTCTGATGACTGCTACTGGTGCTCTGATCCTCATCTGGGGCCTTCTCTGTGTGAACTGGGATACTTCATGGTCTTCAATGGCCCAAAGGCCCTGTGGCCTGAAGGCCTTTGATGGACCGAAGGCCCTGAGACCCTTAGGCCCAAACCGGTGGCCCGAAAGCCCAAATCAGGTGAATAGTCCAGCTGCTACAGTACCGAATAGTACCTGCTACAACAATGCTACAGTACTACAACAGTACTGCTATAGTACTACTATAGTACCCAGAAATTCACCTCCACCCGATTTTGAACCTGGGTCTCTTAGATGCCAAGAAAGAGCCCTTACCACTCGTGTACGAGCTCGTTGGCTTTGGTCTGACAGAAGGTGAAGGATGAGCATCGTGTTCCTAGTAGTTTTCTCTAGCCATTAGATGTTACTCAATGGAAGTGGGAGGATATCTCAATAGACTTTGTTACTGGTTTACCTCAATCTAAAGGAGGCTATGATTCTATATGGGTGGTTGTTGAACATTTGAAAAAATCATCCCACTTCATAGAATTTAAGAAGTTGATCTCAGTAGAGGTTTTGTTGAGGAAATATCTAGAGGAGGTGGTGAGACTCCACAGAGTCCTGAGGATGATCATTTATGATTGAGATCCTCGTTTTACCTCTAAGTCGTGGAGTGGTCTCCAACATTCTTTTGGATCTCAACTATGAATTAACACTTATTTTCATCCGCAGATGGACAATCAGACAAAGAGGAAAATATAGACTCTTGAAGACACATTGCTCTCTTATGTACTAGATTTTGGAGGTTTGTAGATGAGTAATTTACCCTTGGTATAGTTCACTTACAACAATTGTTTCCACTCCACCATCGTTATGACACCATTTGAAGACTTGTATGTCTGACCTTTCTGTTCTCCATTGTACTAGAATGGGGTTAGAAAGTCCACAATTTTCTGACCATAACTGGTATAGAATACGACATAGATGGTTCAGGTGATTCGTGAGAGGATGAAGGTAGTGTAGGATCTTCAGAAGTCCTATGCTGACCAAAGGATGATACCTCTAGAGTTTGATGTTGGGGATCATGTGTTTATGAATGTGACTCCCCATCAGGGGCAGTAAAGGTTTGGTAGTGGGAGTAAGCTTTCTCCCCATTTTATTGGGCCTTCTAAGGTGTTGGATCGTGTTGGAGCCATGGAGTATGGGGTAGCACTTCCCCCACAAATGAGCTGGATACACGATTATTTTCATGTGTCAAATATTCTTCATTATCTTTATGAAGACTCTCACATCATAGATTGGGGTGAGATCAATGTTGATGATGATTACACCTTTCAAGAGAGAGCTGTAGAGATCCAGGACCGCAAGGAGAAGGTGTTACGCGGGTGTGTTATCCCCTTGGTTCATGTCTTGTGGCAGCATGGTGGCATGGAGGAGAGTACCTGGGAACGTGAGTCACAGATACACACTCAGTACCCAAAGCTATTTTATGTTTAGATTTTTTCTTGTAACAATGTTTTTTTTGTGGTTTTAGACCTTTTATTATTATGAGATGGATTTCTTTTGTTACTTTTTGTGGATTTCTTTCTTTTGAGAGGTATCTCCCCCGGGAGAGTGTTTAGGAGCTAGTTGTAGTTTTCGAGTGGTTTTCTATGTTCCTTTTTTAGGTGGTTGAGCTCATTTGGTGGTGAGAGCCTTGAGAGGTATCTCGAAGACTAGTTGTTCAGACCCCTTTTTCTATTTCCTCTCTAGGTTGGTTTTAGATTCTCGAGGCCAAGAATGTTTGGAGGGGTATCTGATGTAATGGTACAGACCTCTCTGGTTCATTCCTTTACTGAAATCTGGTGTTTGAGGTGTTTTGGGAGGTCAAGGTGACTTATCCCCAACACTTTTCCAAATTTCCAGTTCTGTGAACAATGTTTCCAAAATAGTGAGTCATTTTCCTTTGCCAAATTTCTAAAATAGTGTCATGAATAGTGTTTTTATAACGGTGAGTCATTTTCCTTTTCTAAAAATTTGGAACGGTGTCATGAACAGTGTTTCTAGAGCGATGAGTCATTTTCCTTTGCCAAATTTCCATAATGGTGCCATGAATAGTGTTCCCAGAATAATGAGTCATTTTCCTTTGCCAAATATCTGAAACGGTGTCATAAATAGTGTTTCTAGAACAGTGATTAATTTTCCTTTTCTAAATTTCTGGAATGATTTCATGAATAGTGTTTCCAGAATGGTGAGTCATTTTCATTTTCCAAATTTCCAGAATGGTTTCATAAACAGTGTTTCCAGAACGGTGACGTTTTCCAAATTTCTAAATTTTTTCCAGAGTTCCCAGTTTTTCCATTTTGACAACTTTATTTGGCTAAAATGAGTTTAATTCCATATTTAAGTGGGTTTTAATAAATTTCAAGGTCTATAAATCATATCTTTGATTTTCTAAAAAACTAGAGGCTTTTAATTGGTCAAACCGTGTGGTTTAATGTGATCCGATTTTAATGGAAAATCTAAATTGTATCTAACCAACTGCTCTGTTTAGATATTTTTGAGGCTGAGATACCCTTCTCCTTGTTCTTCCTTCATTGTTTTCCCCTAGAATGAGATGATCATACCTTTATTTCCCATACGATTCGTGCAATCAAACTTTCAGCCTTGGATTTTTTTCCCTTGGAGTTTTTCCTGCTGCTTATACACACCCCTTGTTTTGGTGCAACCAGGAAGTGTCAATAGATCTTTGATAAGGTATGTTCTACCATCGTTCTTCAGGGTTTCTGGATATGTTTCCTTTTGTTTTTCATTTACATGTGATGGCATGTGATCCATATGTTTCTAATGGATCTTTCTTGGGTGTTGGATGATGCTATTGATCCATGGTGTCCTCAGGTGGATGCAGTCATTGTGGGAGAGGTGATCTTGATTCATTGTATTGGCCCATTCTCATGCAAAGAATGTTGAAAACCATTTGAGGTAGGGGATTCATGGATTATCTATTCTTTTCACGTTCAGTTGTAGAGTTAGTATGATTTAGCCACTGGATTACAGTGGAATTGACATAATAAATATTTAAACCGGATTAAAGAATTAGTTTCGATTGTATGTTGTTGCTTTTTGATTTTCTAGATAGCGTGAAATCTATGATTTTCTTGTTTATCATTTAGTTCTTGATGGAAATTAGTAAAGAGTATAAAGCTGGGATTAATTATAAATTAATTGTCCAGAGATAAAGAGGCATGCACATTAATATGGTTGTTGTTGTAATTTGATAGTAATCAAATTGATGCAGTAAGAATGTTTAATTAATTTGTGATAGCTATGGTAGATTACTGGTTAGGTTTCCCATAGTTGGAACCTACTAATAATGAATCGGTTAATTCAAGATGGATTAAAGAACTAGTTGTTGATAAAGGATAATTCTTGGTAGGGTTCCGAGTTACCCTCTTGCTTGTAAAGACCAATAACCTTATGCTTTGGAGCTATGAGTGATCATTATGGGTGAAGGCTGGATGCCTTGATTAGGGCCAAGAGCCCAGTTTCTTGTTGTTTTTTACTGCTTGTGATGTGATGTGAGACCAGAAGGTTTTTGTGGTATGTAGGTAAGGGAGGCCCAGTGGATATGGCAGTAGTTGATGCCTAGAGTGGCGAGATGCATCTATTTATGCATGTGGGTGTCAGGAAGGACATCATAGATGATGAAATGGGTTGGATTTGAATGTTGGATTCTTTTTTAATCTTGTTGTTTATTTATATTCTTTACTTTCACCACTTCTTGAGGCAGATGGTCTTACTTACCCTCCTTCCAAAAGAGGTGAAGAAGCGCAGTGTATTCCACATGATTTCTATGTTTAGCTTCTCGAGGATGGATGGGCCTGCGCTCCAGCTTTAGGTGGTAATGACTCTAAGGGTAGTTTATATACTCATCAAATTGAGCCCCTTGTTTTTGGTAGTTTTGAATGATTTCTTAGAATACCTAGAATTATGGAAACGTGTTAATGATGTTAACAAAGATTGAATAAATTATGTTAACCCGTGGGGTTGGAGCTTACTGGGATGAAATGGTGTGGTTATAATTTTAAGGAATTATGGACTTGGTTTGGTTATGCCTGGAGGGCTTAGAACTTTAAGTGTGATGTTAATGTAATATAATGTGGAATGATAATGGTTAAATAATTAATTAACATAATGTGAAACTGATAAAAAGGGATAATGTAATCTAATGTAGTTCTTTAAATGGTTGTGTGCTAATAGGATATCCTGTCTTAGCAGTGGAAACTAAGAGTCTGAGATACTTTAACTACAGTTGAGTCTAAGACTAGATTTTTCCCATAGTATGGTTGTGAGCTATATTATATCCTGTACATTTTGTGTTTCTATATGCTACCCCACCTTCTCGGTTAGGGTGAATGACACCCCAGGGATTCTGAACCCTGGGAGGGGGGTGTTTTCCCCAACATCCCGGTGGGATGATGGATGATTGACTACCCCCTTGGCCCCACTCTCTTCTCTTGGTAGTTACTTGTGCTGGTAGGCACAATGGTTAGTTTTCCCCATATATGTGTGTAGAGGGATGTAATATCTTGTGTTTAATTACACAAATATATTTTGGATATAGCTTCTTATGGAATACTATAGGTGTAATGTGTATAGGCTATGATGTCTTAAGGATCCTTATTCGGTGTACGAGTTGTAATGGATTGAGGTATAATACTCGATGTATGATACACGTTATGCGAGATGTGGTTGATCTCAAAAACTACCTGGTTACTTTTGGTTGTGAGGATGGTGTGGTGCTTCGCTTAGGTGTCTACGTCAATCCTTTGTGTTGCATGAGGTGCATGTTGTGGTGCTCACCCAGGTGTCTTTGGGAAAACCTTTTTGGAGAGAGATGGCTTGGGACATGCGATATTGGGGAAAAGTGGAAAACCAGTGGGGAAGTGGTAGTGGGGTACCCTTGATATTATTCTTATATTATATACTCTTGTATGATACAGTTTGTGAGAGTATCCATGGTGATATTGGGAACTTAGTATACATATTTAAGTGACGAGTTAGTTTCACTTGTTGTTCACTGTGATTTAGCATGGTTCCTTTACTTTTTCATGAGAGAATTTGGGGAGGATCCTACTAAGCATACTATTATAATCACCCTATGTTATATAAACTGTTTTCAAGTCACTTGGAGTAGGTTATAGATCAGCCTGTTTACTACTAGCTTGGGGTTTACAGGTGCTATTTGGGCTTCTTGGTTACTGGTGTTTTACTTTCTTTTGGCACTTGTAGTTTTCCCTTTCAGTTATAGTAGTTTTTTTCATGTCATTACATGCATGTACTTGGAATTATTTTATATTATATTCTAAGTTGTATTTGGTTGGTTTCTATCTTACCTCTCTCTTTCACATGTGTTCTCTTAGAGGTTAATGCCTCCCATTTGTGTGTTTACTAAACCATCAGTGCTAGTCGCCAACCCAAAGACTATTGGAGGCAAGAATAGGGGTGATTATCTCTCTTCTCTCATTTCTGGCCTAGGAGGGGTACAATTTTGGGGGAGGGGGTCATGATAATTAATGAAACAAAAGGCTGGTTTGTGGAATTTGGAGATTCAAGTTGATCATATTGTATATAAGCTTAGAGAAAGGCCTAGAGGAAATTAACTGACAAAATGGGAGAAGTGAAAGCTATAACTTTAAGAAGTAGAAAAATCACCAAAGGCAAACCCAAGATCAGTAGGAGACAACAAGAACAATAGTATGAGAAATAACTTGAAGAGATGGAAAATAAAGATAAGGATAAAGCTGAAGATGAGCACAATGTTAAAGAACCACCACCGTGCAAACCGCATCTACCATTTCCACAGAGGATGAAGCCGAAAAATATTGATGTGCAAAGAGGTAAATTTATTGAAAAAATTAAAAAATAACAAATTAATATTCCTTTTGCAGAATCCATTGACAATATGCTAACATAATTAAAGTTTTTAAAATATATAGAAATGAAAAAAATTGATCTATAAGAGATTGGAACAATAGAACTCTCAAGAGAATGCTCTATTGTGGTATCAAAAGAATTACCCAAGAAACAACAAGATTCAGGTAGTTTTTTATCCCTATATTTATTATTTCTAATAAATTTGGATCAACTTTATGTGATTTATGTGAAAGTGTTAATATCATACCATACAAAACCTTCAAAAACTTGGAACTAGAAGTATTGAAGCCCACAAGAGTTTCACTTCAACTGGAAGATTCAACAGTGAAATTCCTAAGAGGACTGATCAAAGACATTCTGATCAACATTGACAAGTTTATCTTCCCTATGGACTTATTAGTGTTTGATATAGAAGATTAAATGACACATCATATTCTTAGGAGACCGTTTTTATCAACTAGAAGAGTGGTGATCAACATATAAAGTGGAAAAATTTGTCTGAGAGTTGGATGTGAACTAGAAAGTTTTAACATTCATCAGGCAATGAAGAACTGTGATGTAAGAGAAGAAAATAAGTTTGGAGAAGGTAAAATTCACAAAGTTGAGGGTATCAATGAAGTTAAAGAAGTACATGAGGTAGGTACTGTTGTGCAAGAGTATATTCAAAATAAAATTATTAAGAAAAAGAAAGAAAAATTGAGAGTTCAGATAATAGAAACTGTATCAGTGAATGAATCCACCAAGTTTGAGAAGAGCCAATAGGTATGGATGGTACATGAACTTACATTTAGTTTTTCAGGATTAAGGAAGAATTGGTGGATCAGCTCGATGGAAATCAAGCAAGTGCTTCCATCATGAAGAGTTAAGCTATTTAGAGAGGAAGTATAGGGATTGACCTATATGTACATGACACAACCGAGACCATTCATTTACCCCAACCAGGTAAAAAAATTTCAATCATCCATCACCTGAGTTAAAGATGAAAGAGGTATGGTCGATCTAATGATGTTAAACAAAATCACTTTTGAGAGGCAACCTAAGTTTTTAAGGCTTTTATTTATTTATTTAGGTACATATACACTCCCCCAAACCTTTCAAAATTCATTGAAAATGGAATGTACTTTGAACTACTTATTTTTATTTTACAGGACCATCAAGAACAAGAAACAAGAAGCATGAAAAGAAGCTACAAGACCAACTCATGCCGTGAACCCCATTAACATCGTGAATTCAATAAAATACACATTGTGAAAATGAATCACATCATGAATCCAGTGCAAGCATAACCAGCATATCTAACTTTGAAGTATCAATGTAAGGGGATTAATCATTTCAATTTGTAAATTTTCTACCATATTCCTCAAATTTAATTTATTTAAAGTTTTCAACTACCAATTGCATTCATACCTTGATTATTGCTTTAATCAACTGAACATGGAGACATAAACTAGATTGAATACTTTCCATACCATGATTTTTTAAATATCTTTGTAACTTAATTTGAATAAGAAAAATTGGAAAAATAATTAGTAGAGATAAGCATGTGGTTTTGGATTTAGAAAATCATGATTTAGGAGAGCATGATAATTTTTTAAATCAAAAATTTATAAGATTTGGATTACTTTGAATTTTAGATATTTATATTAATTGATTTAATTATTCATATGCATTTCCATGAGTGATTTTTCCAAACCTTTGTTCTTATTCCCAAGATATCCTTTGAGCCTAATATTTCTTATTCTTTATATAATATATTTCTTGTGATACTCGTGCATGTTATATTATATAACTTGCTTGACATCTTTTCAAATACATGAATAAACATAATCACTTTTAATATGATTGAGTTATTTTTTATTTGACCCTTTATCCTTGGACCCACCTTGAATTAATCCTTCTTAAATTTGTAGAATCCATGAATAGCCTTATTAGGAACTAAGCCGAGTTACAAGCCTATTTTATCTATTTCTACCCTTCTCTAAATATATTGCATGATAATTAAATGAATAAGTGTGTGTGTGTGTGTGTAAGGAATAATTTCCATGGTGGATAGGGATATATTTCATTAGGAAGACTTTTATGGGGTTTTTCATTGTGATTTGGAGAGTGTCCATGATATCATTCACTGTACTTTATCATTATTCACCTCTCTTTCTAAAAAAACGGGTGTGTCTTGGGAGGATACAAAATCACCATTTCCGAACTGATGATCAACTAATCATATGTGGTTAGGTGATGAATGTGATATTTTCTTAAATATAACTTTTGAAAAAAATAGAACAATAGAGGATGATTCATTCCCTGTGCTTACATTTTTCATGATCCCACTTTAAGATTTTTTGGGGGAAGAGAGAGATGACATCTATAAAGGAAGTTTTTTATTAAAATTATCTTTTGATATCATGCACTATGCTTTAGAGTCAAAACTCATTTTTTATATTTTCTTTTACATCATTTACCTACCCTCCCTAAGCCTTAGAGTCATTTGAAACTAACGACGAAGACATCATGATTATTTGTGGTCCTATCTTTATGCAGTGGAGATGTCATATGCCTTGTAATCCTATGGTAAGTGACATGTTCTTGAGTTATGTGATGAAATCTATTTCCATTTGTACCTTTATGATGATTGGAAAAATTCAAGTGAGGTAAATCACAAATGGAATACATATTAATAATGAATTGAAAAATAAAAATGGATGAATGAAAAAGCTTGGATATTTTAAAAGAGAAAAAGTAAAATAATTGGATAATTTATTTATTTTAAAAGTGAGGCATTGATCAATTTTCCCATGTGATGCATGAAAATTTAATTTCTCATTTAATCAACTGATTTTATTGACATTGAATTTAAAATCATCATAAGGTAAATGTTCTTTTTAATATGTGGAGATCCCATCCTTGAGGACAAGTTGAATTCAAGTGTGGGAAGATTTTATAAGTACATTTCATGCAAACATTTTTGAAATTTAAATACATTGATTTTGATGATTTAATTGTTAATTATTTACTATATATTTAATGATTTATTCATGTCTATAAGGATATAAATAATTCAAAGAGTACGAGAAAAAGAGGCTAAACAGACCAAAATTTCCACTCAAAGATGACTTCCTATGATGTTTGATACATATAGAACACTACCAGGGGTCAAAAGTGAAGAACTTGGGAGAAACAGAGATTTCAAGGCTAGAAATAAATGATTCATATCATGAATCATGCAAAATACATGAAATGATACAAACCTTGAAGTGATTATAGGTTATGAACCAAATCAAAGGATACCTCGATACTTTCATAGTGTGACTTTATGTTTTATGTCGTGAAAGTTTCTTTCCGACCCATAATTTCTAGATTTCGACTCTAATCATCGAGGATTTCTATCAAGTTTTAAGTCACCTCTACATGAAATGAAAAGATAATTCAAGCCTTGTTAGATTCTAAAAAAAGGTGATTCGTGCTCTGAAATGAATCCAAGACATGAGTTTAACAAATATTTGATCCACACACTTATGGCCACCACACATCTCACATTTTGAAACCATTTTAGGATGTGAACTCCCAGTCTATTGGAATTTTTATGTGCATATGGAGGGTTATTTTACATAATACTATTTAATAAAAGTGGACACACACCTTGGTCACACCTTAGAGCTTGGAGATACACAGACGACTACCTCCAGGGACAAGTGCGCCACCGCAGAACCCTGCAATTATAATCATTCTTCACCACAATTATTTTCCAAGTATCCATATTGCTCATCCTCATCATGTTTATAATGAACAAGTAGTTCTTTAAATGTCAGGTGATGTGATTGTAGGGGGGGTATTGTTTAGGAATTATTTATATTTTCTATTCATGTTTTGGATTATTGCAATTCTATTTATGAATTCTAATTCTCTTTCTTTTTGAAATTACATGACCATTGTGATTAAACTTGAAGAATATTTTTTATTACACAAATTAATTACCCTAGTTTTCATATAATCATTATGAAATCTAGGGTGGTTATATTTTAAAAAGGTTTTGGGTAGCCTAATACTATAACCAAACTAAGTAGTTTACCATACCAACGGTTTGGTTATTAGATTAGTATAGGGTACCCAAACCAAGGATCCTTAAATTCCCAAATCTGACACCAAATTCTTATTGAACCCAAAATCAATGGAATACTTGGCACACAAATTGGAAAATCACTGAACTTGGAATGCATCATCAATTTAATTTAAACCCCAATATTTTTTCATATTTACCACTCTCTCTAAACAATCACAATTGTGTTTTGAAATTCCTTTAATTAATTTAGGGAATAAGGGACATTATTTTGGGTTCAACACTCAGGATTTATGATTAATACATTTTTAGTTAGGTTGTTTGAGTTTTAATAATTATTAAATTTGTAAATCCCCATAGAAATTTAACGATCCCCTATAGGCTGTATGGTCCATATAAATTACCACTTTAAAGATCACATTCCCAAGAAATTGTACCTTCTTGATCCATAAGCGACACTTCAAGAGCATAGTATAGAGATGATTTTCTCAAAGTGTACTCAACATAATCTCTAAGTGTCTAGCATGCATCTCTGAGGTCCATGAGTATATGAGGATATCATCAACAAACACTATAATGAAGTAGTTGGGATATGGATAGAAGATCCCATTCATGAGATACATAAACACTACTGGTACATTGATCAACTTAAAAGGCATGAAATGATACTTATGCAGTCTGTATATACTCCTAAACATTGTCTTAGGAATATCCTCCTCCCTGACCAGAAGTTGGTGGTAGCCTGATTATAGGTCAATCTTGGAGAACCACCAAGCTCCCCGCAACTGATCAAACTAGTCATAAATCCTCAAAAACATGTATCTATTCTTCAAGGTCACTTGGTTAAACTTCCAGTAGTCTACACACAACTGAATACTATCATCCACCTTCTTTACAAACAACACTGGATCACCCCAGGGGTATGTGCTTGGTCTGATAAAACCCTTCACCTCTAAATCCACAAGCCACACCTTATATTCCTTCAAGTTGGCTGGTGCCATATAATATAGAAAAACCGATATAAGTTTCTTACCTCAACATGAGTTTGATCTCAAAGTTAATCCCTCTATTAAGAGGGAGTCTTGAGAAATCACCTGGAAAGATATCCTAATATAGGTCCACTATAGGAGGGAAAGAAGAGAAAATTATTTTCTAATTTGACACCAATTACATGACTACTACTTGAACTATAATATCTCCAAAAAAACTCAGTTCTAGCCCATTCTGCTTGCTCTAACATTTAATTCACCAGTCAAAATAAACTTGTCTCCCTTGGGTGTACTAAACGATACTCATCTTCTATAGCATTCAATGTGCACCCAATAACTAGTCAACCAGTCCACACCAAAGATTACATCAAAGCTAGTAATATTAAGAATCATGAAATATCACAGATGTGTATAGCCAGAAACCACTACAAGACATTCTAGATATCTCTGGAGACAATACACTTTATTCCCAAAAGGTGTATCGAGAGATAGAAACTCAGAAGAGAACTGTCACGACCCGTCCTCGGGGCCCGTGCCGTGACTACCCCAAGCCCGCCTTCCATAGGCCAGGGGCTGGCGACTAGCACCAAAGGCATAAAATCCCGATAACTGGGAAGGCATTTCCTTTATAAAAGAAAACAAGCACCACAGAGTAAAAGTGGAAACAAAACACTAAGTACAAAAGAAAAGCTGAAAAGTAAATGGGCCAGAATACAAACCCAAAAGAAAGTACAACTACAACTGAAAAAAAAGACAAACATCTGGAAGAGGGAAGCAGCTCCTGGGTCGTCCTCCTCGGGTCCTACCTGAAGGGTAGGTACAGATAGCCTCCTCCACGCTCTCGTCCGTCAACCTCCTCTGTGAGTCGTCTCGTCACGTAGTCCACCTCAGAGTACTGACTCGTCGTGTAGTCCACCTCCGGGTACCGACTCGTCCTGTAGTCCACCTCCGGGTACCATCCAGTCCTCGAACACTCGGCCTCCGTCAGTACTGCCCGTCGTCTGCAACCAACACAACGAGGTGCGGGCATAGCCCATGTAGGGGTGAGTATAACGATACTCAGTAGGGACCCCGAGACCCTCAAGGTCTCACTAAACCAACAAGGATAACCACAAGAAGATCTCAACAGATAACCTCTACTTAAATATATGCCCATACATATACCTAAGTTATCAAGTAACCCATCTCAATCATGAGGAAACACAAGGATTGTGAAATCAACGGATAACCACTACCCAGGTATATGCCCATACATAAACCTAAGTTATCAAGTGACCCATCTCAATCATGAGGTAAGCACAAAGGTCAAAAGTCTCAGCTCAAACCAGGATTTTCATTTATTGAAACCGTAACTGCTGAAGAGATCCGTCTCTGGATTGTACAGTGGTCCTGTCACGACTCCGAGGTACTGCTCACTAACCTAAGACTGCTGAGGTACTCCTCCTGTCGAGTACCATGGGCCTGCCACCTCACACAGTAGTGCTTCCCGCCGGGGTCTGCCACTCAAACACAGTAGTGCTCCCCCCCCATAGCCTATAGAGGTACTCCTCCTGTCAAGTACCGCAGGTCTGCCACCTCACATAGTAGTGCTCCTCCGCTGTGGGTCTGCCACCTCACAAAGTAGTGCTCCCCACTGGGCTACGTAAGTCACTCCGAATCGAGTCGGACAAGCAGTCTTCAGGTCTCTGCCGGCTACACGGTCTCCGTACTCCGTACGCTCGTCTCCGGGAGGGTCCGCTCCATGAGCTATAAGTCGATACTCTAAGTATCTCAAAGTCCCATGAAGAAGTATCTCAAAGGACCTCCTCGTCATAGGGGTCTCAACGCAACAGACGGCGCGTCAACCAGACGCCCGGTCTGTGAGTTATTAGCCTTTTCGTCCCAGGGGCCCGGTTGGTTTCGTGAGTGAACCAACCCGGACATATCTCAACTGTACCCCGAACTCCCATAGGGTATACTCATAGGTACCGTTACTCAACGTGATCACCAACGCCACTGACGGTTCGTCAAACGGACGTCTGGTCTGAAAGATATCATCTTTTCCGTTCCAAGGGCCCGGTTGGATTTCGGTGCGATCCAACCCGGCCACTATCCATCTGCATCCAATTCTCAGGCGGAGGATGCCAAAAGTTCCGTATCGTCAACAGGAACTCAACTTAATAGACGGCGCGTCAATCGGACGCCCGTTCTGTTAGTTATTGTCCTTTCCGTCTCACACCCACCCTGGGAAACTTCCCAGGAGGTCACCCATCCTGATCACTACTCTAGACCAAGCACGCTTAACTATGGAGTTTTAACCACGTAGGCTCCTGAAAAGGAAGGTGCACCTTGAGTATAGTATACCGAAACGACCGTCTCGATCTAAGGATCGCGTTGCCGCTGACAGCGAGTCGTTTGGAGGCCCGCAGTCCAAGATACGGGCATTTGACCGAAAGTGGTCCGAAACTGGGGGGTCTGGGCCCGGGCCGACCCGGTCCAACCCCCCCTGGGTCGGCCGAACCGGGTCGACCCGCCCCGGGCGGCGACTCGGCCCGACGACCCGGCCCGGCTCGGAAAACCCGGCCCGGCTGGCGGCGCGGTTCGGCGCGGCGGCGCGGGCTGGTGCGGCGGCGCGGTCCGGCGTGGCGGTGCGGACCGGCACGACGGCGCGACCTGGGCGCCGTTCGGGTGCCGCGCGCGGGGGGCAAAGCCCTTCTTTGAGAACCGCAGCCCCTTAATTGGGGCCGCTTTTGTGACCCGACCGGGGGAAATTAATTTCCCCCGGTCTCCACTGTCCAGTCGGCCCACACTGGCCGGCCGGTTTCACCAGCAAGGACCGGCGACGGTCGGTCCTTCCTTCGCCGACACCGGCGGCCCGGTGCCGGCCGCCGGTCATCTTGCTCCGCCGCGGCCCGGAACCGGCCGCGACCTATGCCATTCGGCGCGTTGCGAAGGCATCGCTTTCCTCCACCGCGGCCCCGCTCCGGCCGCGGTGCCTTTGACTTTCTTCGACGCGACGCGACGCGACAGCGTCACGTTCTTGGATTTCTTTCCACGGCACGACGCGACGGCGCCGCGCAATAATTGCCGTTCGATTCCCGCGTGGTGCGGCGGCACCACGCCATCCCGTTCCATCCGCAAGGAAACAATTATGAACATAGGAGGGGGGTTCGGCCGTGTTGGTGCGGTCCGGGCCCCCCTCTCGTTAGACAATAACATTTAATCCTTTATCCTCGAAGTTCGACATTCTAGAATCAAGAATGAAAAATAAATAAATAAAATATCAACAATCCCCTACTTCGGATTCAAGTGCGGAGCATGCCAATCAAGCCGCGGAAGACTAGCGTCGCGGAGGTCGGGCGTCGCGGAAATCAAACGTCGTTTCCGTTGACGTCGAGGTGCGTCCGAAGAGGTACGTCGCTGGAGAAGCTTCGTAAGCTGACAGAGATAGTCCGAGGAGGAAATGGCGTCTCCTTTCGTTGACACGGGAAGAAGATCAAAGAAGCGGCATCGTCGATCTTCGGAAACACACCGGCTACGAAGAAGAGAAGCGGCGTTCTTCGTCGGAGCTTAAGTGTTCTTCGTGTTCTTCATCAAGGTTGAAGAAGATGGAGAAAGCTTCTCAAAATCTCTCAAGGTGCCAAAGGAGACCAACCCAAAATAAAATAAGCTTAAGCCTTATTTTATTTACACAACTAAACATTTGAATTTCAAAAGATAAGAAACGAACCATTAATTCATAAAATTAGTTCAACGAAAGAAACAGCTCATTTAATTTACAAAATAAACCGCCCAATTAAATGGTCTGTTAAGAATTTAAGAAAACGCGTCAGTTGACTTTCATAATGACAGGTTTTCGCGGGTGCGTTACTTAGTGGAAAGAAACGGCGGGGCTCGTGCGGGCCCCACCTCACAAATATCCTACCAAGAGGGTAGGATATTTCTGGATAGTACCCTATCCGGTTCAACTCAGTTTAAGCCGCTTTTAAGTGGCTTCAAGTGGCTTCCAAGTGGCTTAAGTGGAATAAAATAAAGTTGTCGTAAAATTATTTTATTTCTTAACTTTAAGCCCAAAAATTAAAAACCACACCCGAGCAAACGCAACTCCGGAAGAGGCGTTTCTAAGCGAATACCGGAGCTGCGATTTCATCGGTGCCCTCAGAATTCGATTCTGGGCACCGGTTCAAAAGTTAGAAAAACCCGCTCGTCCGTTCACTGAACGTACCCGAGCCAAACTTTGGAAAATGATTCCGGGCACACCGGGCCTCGGAATCAGGTGCCGTCAGAAACTGCGTTCTTTGTAAAATTCCAAAGAAAATTAAGAAAAAAATTTCCTTGGAATTTACGGGTCTTTAAATTACTCCCACCACAGGGCTTTACGTCCCCGTAAAGCTTCACCACAAACTTAGGGATACAAAGGCAATACTGAGCACGCATCTGAGCCTTCCGCTTCCATGTGCTCACCTGGAGGTTCCGTACTGCCAAGGAAAGCGCACCCGGGGAACCGATCATCCTCCTAGGATCTGCTCCTATTGATCCTCGATCCCCACTGGAACCTCCGCGAAAAACACCTCATCGCCATCGTCCAGCTCCTCATGGTCGATGATTTGCGAAGGGTCGAGCACGTATCTCCTCAGTTGAGATACGTGGAAGTCGTCGTGCACCTGGTGCAACTGAGGTGGATGGGTCAAGCGGTAAACCACCCCGCCTACCCAGCTAAGGACCTAGAAAGGTCCGTTGAACCTCGGAGATAACTTGCCGCCTTGGCCACATCTCCGTAAACCTCGTCGAGGTGAGACCCGTATAAGGACGTGATCGTCATCCTCGAACTCCAGGGGTCTCCATTTCCTGTTAGAACTGGAACTCAAAACGACTGCTGCCACGAGGGTGAGGTTGACCGACTCAAGAGTGATCGGTCACACCCTCCTATGCAAGAGTTACCCTGCGCTGCCTAGGGTTTCCTTTTCCACCGACCAAGGAAAACCCATCCCGACGTTTGCCTAAAACCGTCAATTTGAGTATGAATAGTTATTGCCCATTCCATACTCAAACTAACGTCGTAAGGCCTCGACGCTGCCACCAAGAGATTCCAACCAGAACTCTCGCCTGGAGGGTCTGACCACACCGTTGGCGTAAGTGTGATTAACGAGTCTCCTCCCAAGGTATCTCCAGACGTGAGGATCAAGTCCACGACTTACCGGAAACTCTAGGTCTAGAACAAGATTTGTGAAAGCGAGGAATGATTCATATCTACATCTGTTACTACAGCAGCTAGTAGTGGACACAGACTATCCCCTGAATCATTTCTAGAGCCATTGGGTCACACTCCTTGACAGCATGCAGCCGCATTCTTCCACCGCCCTCCAGCTCCCTGAGCCTGGCGGGAATAACTAAGGCGGGTGGTTGTACCATGTTAGGATGTACACCACCTCATGCCGCTCTCCTAGATCTGCCTCCACGTCTGCTACTTTGTAGACTCATCTCTCCTTTAAGCTTCCTCTTCTTGAAACATTTAACATGCCCGAGTCTCTAAGACTGGCACCGGTTTCCTGTTTCTTACTGCACTGTGCAGTCTTCATCCGCTCCTGGATGAACTGCACCTCCTTTGCATACGATCTGGAAGAGCTGCTAAAATTTCTCCCTTGCCGAAAAGAGAAACCTGGTCTCATCCCCTCTCTAGATGAACCACACCCATTGCCTAATACAGTCAATCCTGACATGAAGGATGCATTCATGCCATGGATGACGTCGTAAGTCCTCGACGTAACTACTAAGAGATCCAACTGTCACTCTCGCCTCCAAGGGTCGAGTCACACTGTCGGCATCAGTGTGTGGTCACTAGGTCTCCTTCAGTAGAAAACTTGAAAGTGAGGGTCAAGTCAACAGTCTTAGCCGGGACCACTCAGTATCAACCAAACAAAAGGACAGGAAATCAAACTAAGAAAAGTGTCTTTTTATTATTACAGCTCATAGTACAAGACACAAAGCAACTACAGACAAACATCAACAAAACCAGAAGCAACAGGATCAATAGCCTCCAGGTCGGAAGCTAGTCCCGCTCCCGTCCATGTGCTTCCGGAGCTCCAAGACCATAGGCCTCAGCTGCCTGAAGCTGAGCTCTCCCATGTCCTCCTGTCCCCTGCGGTCGGGGTGGGCCTCCTGGTGGTGGTGGCAACATCCCGAAGCGTCGTCCACCTCCAGCTGCACGACCATCTCCTCTGCCATGGCCGCCTGCTCCTTGCGGTCCGCCCTGATCGAACCTCTACCTCTGCCTCAGAGGTTCTTCATTTAACTGTTGGTCATCTGCATGGTGGGTCAGACAGTCACGTGCTATGTGACCAATTCCGCCGTAGGAGTAACACTTCATGGCAGGTCTGGCTCTATCACTTCCCTTGGTGCCTCGCACTACCGACCCTAAGTCATGCGGTCGACCACCTGTAGGTCTGGTCCTCTTGGACCCCTGCGTCATCTGTCTACTGCCCGCTACAGAAGACTCTGCCACATGCCGGCTAGTGGTGGGTCCTGTTGCTGGAGACTGCTCAGCAAGGAAACTCTCCACTAAGAGGGCTCGCTCCAACACTCCTGTCTGCATTGGAATGTTGTGCGATACAACCGAAGCTCTGATCTCCCGCCTGAGCCCCTGCTCGAAGGTTCGGGACCTGAAGAACGGGTCCCGTACCATATCTGTGGAGTAGCGCGAGAGGTCTGTGAATCTCGCTGAGTACTGCGCCACTGACATGCTGCCCTGCCGCAGCTGAAGTAACTCCTATATACGCACAGTTCGAAGGGTGGCTGGTACAAACACCACCCGGAACAGGCTCTCGAAGTCTTCCCATAGAAGTGTTGCCTCATCATGCATCTGAAGTATCAGGCTCCACCATCTACCTGCTGCTGCCTGAAGAAGGCTGACAACAAGGATCACCATGAAATCTGTCGGTGTCCCCACTAGCCTGAAGACTCTCACCATAGCCTCCAGCCAATCCTCAGCCGCCTTCGGGTCCGTCACTCCCTGAAACCTGGGTGGCCTCTAGCGCTGGAACTCATGCAGTACTCTCAAGCGACGTGCATCCTCTACTGCTGGGGCTGGTGGCATCGGTGGCCCAACGGGTAGTAGTACCGCTGGTGCCTTCGCTGGTGCCTTAACTGGGATAGGGCCCTGTACTGAGGCCTCGTCGCTCGGCGGGCTGTCAGTACGCACCACTCTCGGGGCTCTAGCTGGTCGTCCACGGGGAGGCATCCTGAAAGAAACAACGTGACATGGTCAAAAGATTATACCCGGTGAGCTGACCTGGTTTGAGCTGACATTTAAATAAAACTTCTGGAAAACACACACGCAATCAGTGTTTTCGTGCACAAAGTCAGAAATCAGTTGTCAGGGTCCTGGTGTATGGATACATCGGCCGCCCGCACCAACACTGGACTCCTTGAACTGAAAACCACACTCGGTACTCTTAACACTATTGCTTCACAGAAAGAAACATCAGAGTTATAAGTTCTGCGGTAGAACCGAACTCCTCTGATACCAATTTGTCACGACCCGTCCTCGGGGCCAGTGCTGTGACTACCCTAAGCCCGCCTTCCATAGTCCAGGGGCTGGCGACTAGCACCAAAGGCGTAAAATCCCGATAACTGGGAAGGCATTGCATTTATAAAAGAAAACAAGCACCACTGAGTACAAGCGGAAACAAAACACTAAGTACAAAAGAAAAGCTGAAAAGTAAATGGGCCAGAATACAAACCCAAAAGAAAGTACAACTACAACTGAACAAAAAGACAAACAGCTGGAAGAGGGAAGCAGCTCCTGGGTCGTCCTCCTCGGGTCCTACCTGAAGGGTAGGTATAGATAGCCTCCTCCACGCTCTCATCTGTCAACCTCCTCTGTGAGTCATCTCGTCGCGTAGTCCACCTCCGGGTACTGACTTGTCGTGTAGTCCACCTCCGGGTACCGACTCGTCGTGTAGTCCACCTCCAGGTACCGTCCAGTCCTCGAACACTCGGCCTCCGTCAGCACTGCCCATCGTCTTCAACCAACACAATGAGGTGCGGGCATAGCCCGTGCAGGGGTGAGTATAACGATACTCAGTAGGGACCCCGAGACCCTCAAGGTCTCACTAAACCAACAAGGATAACCACAAGAAGATCTCAACAGATAACCTCTACTTAGATATATGCCCATACATATACCTAAGTTATCAAGTAACCCATCTCAATCATGAGGAAACACAAGGATTGTGAAATCAACGGATAACCACTACCCAGGTATATGCCCATACATATACGTAAGTTATCAAGTGACCCATCTCAATCATGAGGTAAGCACAAAGGTCAAAAGTCTCAGCTCAAACCAGGATTTTCATTTATCGAAACCGTAACTGCTGAAGAGCTCCATCTCTGGAGTGTACATTGGTCCTGTCACGACTCCGAGGTACTGCTCACTAACCTAAGACTGCTGAGGTACTCCTCCTATCGAGTACCGCGGGCCTGCCACCTCACACAGTAGTGCTTCCCGCCGGGGTCTGCCACTCAAACACAGTAGTGCTCCCCCCCTCATAGCCTACATAGGTACTCCTCCTGTCAAGTACCGCGGGTCTGCCACCTCACATAGTAGTGCTCCTCCGCTGTGGGTCTGCCACCTCACAAAGTAGTGCTCCCCACTGGGCTACGTAAGTCACTCCGAATCGAGTCGGACAAGCAGTCTCCAGGTCTCTGCCGGCTATACGGTCTCCGTACTCCGTACGCTCGTCTCCGGGAGGGTCCGCTCCATGAGCTACAAGTCGATACTCCAAGTATCTCAAAGTCCCATGAAGAAGTATCTCAAAGGACCGCCTCGTCATAGGGGTCTCAACGCAACAGACGGCGCGTCAACCGGATGCCCGGTCTATGAGTTATTAGCCTTTTCATCCCAGGGGCCCGGTTGGTTTCGTGAGTGAACCAACCCGGCCATATCTCAACTGTACCCCGAACTCCCATAGGGTATACTCATAGGGACCGTTACTCAACATGATCACCAACGCCGCTGACGGTTCGTCAAACGGACGTCTGGTCTGAAAGATATCAGCTTTTCCATTCCAGGGGCCCGGTTGGATTTCGGTGCGATCCAACCTGGCCACTATCCATCTGCATCCAATTCTTGGGTGGAGGATGCCAAAAGTTCCGTATCATCAACAGGAACTCAACGCAATTGACGGCGCGTCAATCGGACGCCCGATCTATTAGTTATTGGCCTTTCCGTCTCACACCCACCCTGGGAAACTTCCCAGGAGGTCACCCATCCTGATCACTACTCTAGGCCAAGCACGCTTAACAATGGAGTTTTAACCACGTAGGCTCCCGAAAAGGAAGGTGCACCTTGAGTATAGTATACCGAAACGCCCGTCTCGATCCAAGGATCGCGTTGCCGCTGACGACGAGTCGTTTGGAGGCCCGTAGCCCAAGATACGGGCATTTGACCGAAAGTGGTCCGAAACTGGGGGGTCTGGGCCCGGGCCGACCCCCCCTGGGTCGGCCGAACCGGGTCGACCCGCCCCGGGCGGCGACCCGGCCCGACGACCTGGCCCGGGTCGGAAAACCCGGCCCGGCCGGCGGCGCGGTGGCGCGGGCTGGTGCGGCGGCGCGGTCCGGCGTGGCGGCGCGGTTCGGCGCGGCGGCGCGGACCGGCACGGCGGCGCGACCTGGGCGCCGTTCGGGTGCCGCACGCGGGGGGCAAAGCCCCCCTTTGAGAACCGCGGCCCCTTAATTGGGGCCGCTTTTGAGACCCGGCCGGGGGAAATTAATTTCCCCCGGTCTCCACTGTCCGGCCGACCCACACTGGCCGGCCGGTTTCGCCAGCAGGGACCGGCGACGGCCGGTCCTTCCTTCGCCGACACCGGCGGCCCGGTGCCGGCCGCCGGTCATCTTGCTCTGCCGCGGCCCGGAACCGGCCGCGACCTATGCCGTCCGGTGCGATGCGAAGGCATCGCTTTCCTCCGCCGCGGCCCCGCTCCGGCCGTAATGCCTTTGACTTTCTTCGACGCGACGCGACGACGTCGCGTTCTTGGATTTCTTTCCACGGCACGGCGCGACGGCGCCGCGCAATAATTGCGGTGCGATTCCCGCGTGGTGCGACGACACCACGCCATCCCGTTCCATCCGCAAGGAAATAATTATGAACATAAGAGGGGGGTTCGGCCGTGTTGGTGCGGTCCGGGCCCTCCTCTCGTTAGACAATAACATTTAATCCTTTATCCTCGAAGTTCAACATTCTAGAATCAAGAATGGAAAATAAATAAATAAAATATCAACAATCCCCTACTTCGGATTCAAGTGCGGATCACGCCAATCAAGCCGCGGAAGACTAGCGTCGCGGAGTTCAGGCGTCACGGAAATCGAACGTCGTTTCCGTTGACGTCGAGGTGCGTCCGAAGAGGTACGTCGCTGGAGAAGCTTCGTAAGCTGACAGAGATAGTCCGAGGAGGAAATGGCGTCTCCTTTCGTTGACACAGGAAGAAGATCGAAGAAGCGGCGTCGTCGATCTTCGGAAACACACCGGCTACGAAGAAGAGAAGCGACGTTCTTCGTCGGAGCTTAAGTGTTCTTCGTGTTCTTCATCAAGGTTGAAGAAGATGGAGAAAGCTTCTCAAAATCTCTCAAGGTGCCAAAGGAGACCAACCCAAAATAAAATAAGCTTAAGCCTTATTTTATTTACACAACTAAACATTTGAATTTCAAAAGATAAGAAACGAACCATTAATTCATAGAATTAGTTCAACGAAAGAAACAACTCATTTAATTTACGAAATAAACCGCCCAATTAAATGGTCTGTTAAGAATTTAAGAAAACGCGTCAGTTGACTTTCATAATGACGGGTTTCCGCGGGTGCGTTACTTAGTGGAAAGAAACGGCGGGGCTCGTGCGGGCCCCACCTCACAAATATCCTACCAAGAGGGTAGGATATTTCTGGATAGTACCCTATCCGGTTCAACTCAGTTTAAGCCGCTTTTAAGTGGCTTCAAGTGGCTTCCAAGTGGCTTAAGTGGAATAAAATAAAGTTGTCGTAAAATTATTTTATTTCTTAACTTTAAGCCCAAAAATTAAAAACCACACCCGAGCAAACGCAACTCCGGAAGAGGCGTTTATAAACGAATACCGGCGCTGCGATTTCATCGGTGCCCTCAGAATTCGATTCCGGGCACCGGTTCAAAAGTTAGAAAAACCTGCTCGTCCGTTCACTGAACGTACCCGAGCCAAACTTCGGAAAATGATTCCGGGCACACCGGGCCTCGGAATCAGGTGCCGTCAGAAACTGCGTTCTTGTAAAATTCCAAAGAAAATTAAGAAAAAAATTTCCTTGGAATTTAAGGGTCTTTACAAGAACTTTATCAGTAAGTCATGTCTATAAACAACTTGATAAGATATAAAAGAGTGGTAAGTTCTTGTGTTAAACAAGGTAGAAGATAACACATAATTAATTAAGATCATACCTCGAACAGTCGATGGTCCATCTCCACTATCATCCAAAACCTGGTCTACTATATAAACTCTACCATTCTCATCTCCACAGGCCTTTCCCTAATGTGGATAACTCACCTGGGTCACTAAAGTCTATGGGGTTAGAATCTATTGTTAAGTACCTCATCCAAATATCTAAGTCATGGTCTACATATTCCCTACACCCATGTGAAAACTTGTCGATAACACTCTCGAATAGGATTGATGAAGATGTCCTATCTTTCCACATTGACAACTCTTATTTTGAGGCACTGAGAAAATATTTCACTAATTCCCACTCTTTACATAGTTTAAACACCAGGGTCCTCCTAATCTCATAGAGGGGGATGCAGAAACCTTTCTCTATTCTAATTTCCTTCCACCACCTTGTCAATACTCCTCAGTCTTCATCTTCTTGCTACTAGAAGAGGCACCTATCGTAGTACTAAAAAGTCCACAAGCTGATTCACCAAGAGCTGGAAGAAGTCCAACAACTATATTATTCTATATACCTTTCTCGATCATCAAGGAATTACAAAGAACCTTTAGATATATTGTCAGGTCAAAGCTCATGAACTGATGCCTCAACTCTGATCAGAGGCCGATCTCAAACTTCTGTGCCTTATGTGACTCTTCCATATCAAAAAGAGGAGTGAAGGGAAGAAAATCCATGAAATAATTAGAGTATGTAGACATCAGTATTGATCCCTATTGAAGATCCATAAACTCTTCAGCATGGTCTAGCTTCAGCACACCCAGGAAGAACTCCTCAAAGAATAGGTCTTTGAAGGTCATCCACATAAGACCCTAACATCTTACTTCTTGGTTTATGACACCCCACCACCTTTTAGCGGGATGATGAAGTGTGAAAGAAACCAACTTTATCCATCGATCCTTTAGGGTATCCACTAGATCAAAGATCATATAAGCCTATAGTGCCCTTAAAGGCTAGGGGATGCTGAAGATATAAGTCTCGGAAATAATTGAAAATTTTTCTTTGTGCCCCTTCACCTTGAACTGGAACCTACTAGAAGTATTAGAGATGAAAAAATTCTACTTTTGGAACCAATGGAATAGGTATAAAAGCATACACAACTGCATCCCTCTGTACATCTAGTGGTGGAACATGGGTGTTCTCCCTAGCGGGAGCATTCTAGTTTGCTTTTCCAAGTAGTCTAATCAAACATCACTGAGGTGAAATTATATGAAATTTAAAATGATAACTTAGAATGAATATAATATCTTGATTAAGGTAACATCATAAGAAATTCATATACACAAAAATGGATTTCTACAGGTGACCTATTAAGAAGGCTATCTACAATGATAAGTCATAACCCTCCTAGCACCACCAATGGCTCAAGCCTAGTTCTTTGTGTAACGACCCAATGTTTTATAAATGGTAATTAATTTCTTATAAACATGTCATTTAACCACATGAAATCACAACATTATGAACTACTAAGTGCTCTATTACCTTTAAACATAATTTTTTCACTTCTATGTTTGGAATTTCAAAAATCTTACATACACGGTTGTGATTAGTAAGTTATTTAGAATTCGATAAGAAAAACTTATTTTTTGGTGAATAGTAACCTACTATTATGAATAGTAACATACCCTTATTAATAGTGATATACCCTAATGAATATTAACCTTACTTGTGATAGTATATAAATAACATTCAAGTGAAAGTATGATGTACCTATATTTTAGAATAAGTAAATGAATGTTTTAAAACTGTTTTTAATAATAAATTATGATTTAAATTAAATATTAAATTAATCATATTTATAAAACTATTTTTGAAAAATGGACTTCATTTTTGGATTCTACATGTCTAAAAATGTTTAGGATGAATTTTTTAGTTTTTTCTGAAATACTTGAATTTTTGATGAATAGTAAAATGCGATAATTTACAATAAATGCTAAAACCTAAATTTCTGCATCATGCTTGAGTCATGGATGATGTAAATGGCCATTGTTTCAAACTCACATGCATTTATTACTATTATTGGTCATGGAATCATCACTATTTCAGTTCTGGAGGTAAATTAATAAACTAATTATTAAAAAATTATGAAAACCCTCCTCTCCTCCACTATAAACCACCCCTCACTCCATCTTCTCTTCACTCCTCTCAAGCCTTGTGCCTTGAAAATATTCTGCCCAAATATCTCCTCAAGATCCTTACCCATGTCCAAAGGCCCACAATCTCTTCAAAATACCAAAACCTCTCCTCTTAAGAGGTTCTCAAAGGAGGTAGATTCAAGAGGTAAATATCTCTTTCCAATTCTTTCATTTCTTTTAAGTTATTTTTTTATTTCCTCACCCCCCTTCACCCAAAAGGTATGATAAATCTAGTAACATATATGTACTGGAATTATATTATTCTAATGGGATAGTTCATTATCTTCTCTCCTTTCCCCACCTTTTATTTTAAAGAAATAAAAACCCCATTTAAAATGTGTTAATTTAGCACATTCAAGGACAATGGTTTATAAGTTTCTATTATCATATTTAATTATGGTAATGAGACCATTTGTGTTATGGTTGAAACAGATTATTATATATGTAATATATATACTGGTTAAGGTTCTGTAATCTTTTTGTACAAATTTTATTAAGTTAAAAAGAAAAACATGTTCATTGTAATCAAACCCACCGATTAACAAAAAATGGTTATCACTAAGGTTTTATATAACAATTCACCTTCAATCCTAATAAAAAAATGAATTTTTATAATCATGTAATATCTTGGATGTTAATTAATAACATACAACTTCAATTCTGGACAACCACTGTAACACCCCAGGTAAATAAAGAATATGACATTTTCTTATTTATCCATATTTGTGAATAAAATATTAATATGACTTTAAAGGGGATGCTATGCTCGATGGCGTACCCAACACGCAACAACGAGTTTCTTGGGAATCTTACGTTGCACTCTAATAATAAAATAATATTATTTTAAATGGTAGTTAACATGTAGCCGTTGTATTGGTGGGAATGGATAGAAATAACTAAAATATGATTATATATGTTTTTAAATATTTTTACATTTATCCAATAAAAGATAAAGGCTTAAAATACGAAAAGAATTCAATTTTAGGCGTATATGCCCTAGTTTTCACTAAAGGTTCACTTATCGCCTTTTGATGGCGAACCGTCATTAAATATAGTTTTTTTCACTCTTATACATTCTATTAGACCAAATAAAACTCTTCTTAAGAATTGGGACATCAAAATTTACTTTGTGTAAATTTTTGGTATCTTTCCGATAAAGTTCATTTTTTAATGAATAGTGTAAAATGTTGTATTTTAATTCAAAACCTATTTTTAATCTAATTAATTTATATGATTAGATTATCTTTTGAATTGGTTTTAAAGTGAAATTAGAATATGTTTTTACCATTAAATCCAATAGTGGTCGTTGGAATTAATTTCACTTTGAAATCAGACTTAAACTAGTGTCAATCTTTTGATACTTATTGTTTCATAAAAACACGCTATTTGCTCTGACAGCGGGAATTAATTATTAAATTAATTAATGTGACTTATATGTTTTGAATTTTGTAAAAAAGACTTCATTTTTGAATTCAGAGTATCAAATATAGCTTAGGGTGAATTTTTGGTAATTTTCTGAAAAACTCCAATTTTTGATGAATAGTGAAACCACTAAGTGGTAATCAAGCAAACTGATTTTTCAGTTAAATAAAAGTTTACCAATAATGTGTATTGAATTTTGAAAATCCTACATACATGGTTTTCATTAATATGTAAAATGTGGTTCAATGGGATGAAAATAATTTTTTGGTGAATAGTAACTTTTTTTCATTAATCGCGATTAGAGGTAATTAGTGTAATTTAAGGTAAAAATGATATTATAAAAATGTGAAAACACCATGAAACTTGTCCTAACCCTATTGGATGAGTCATGGCCGACCAAGACAACCCATGGGTCGATTTAGGGGACCCTATGGAGCCTCTTGGGTGAGATAATGACTTTAATGCTTTTTTTAAAATAAAGGTGAAAATGACACTAACATAAATTGTTTTACTAAAACAATTTTTAGAAGGGGTTATACTAATCATATCTTTGTCTATAAATACTCTTTGGAAAGATAAAAAGATTTCCTACATCAGGATATTTTTTTTATAATTTTTAGACATTAAATAAATTAATTTAATTATGGCATCATGATGATGAAACGATGACCTCATTAATGAACAATTTAAATAAAATGAAACGATAATATAAAATCTAAGACCTACACTTGTCCAAAAACTATTGGATGGGAATATTTCGAAGCCTTATCATCTTATATTCGAAATATATCAATGTGGGACCTTATAAATTGGAAAAACTTTTGAAAATAAAATAATAGTTTCATGATTTCCAAAAGTGCCCCTCCTCTCCTCTTATAAAAGGCCCCCACCTCTACCTCATTTCACACACTCCTCAAGCCTTTGACTCGGCCATCCCCTACCCATTTACTCTCCCCACATCCCTCTCCTCATCCTAGAGGATTCCCTTTGGGCATAATCCTTTCAAAGGAAGCCTTTAGGCTCAAATCAAAAGGAGTTACACTTTTAAAGGAGATTAAAGAAGGATCGAGTCAAGTCAGACCCGAGGTAAGGGATCTTACTCCTCTCTTTATTTTTAAGTACACTCTTTTATGTCATTCCCTCTAAAGATCATCTTTATTGTTATTGGGATGTTATTTTATATTATACATACTGTAATTTTTATGTTCATGTGATGAGAGACCCTATTCTCTCTCATCAATCCATTTTGGAAGTTTTGAGTGGCGCCGTTAGGCTGCCAAATTTTTGTAAGAGATCTAACTTCTCTCTTTCTTTTTAAGTACTCTCCTTTATATCACTTATTTTAAGCTCCTCTTTGTTATGTTGGGGGATGTTCTTTTATATTCCTCTTTCTATAAACTTTAAGTTAATATGATGAGATACCCTATTTGATCTCATCAATCTATTTTTGTAAGTTTTATGTGGCACCGTTAGGCTGCCGAGTTTTCGTAAGGGATTTTTCATCTCACTTTTATTCCCGTGAGATTTATACTACATTTTCCACAATTTCTTTTGAGTGGTGTATGTACTGCCCATTATTCTAATCTTTGTGTAATATAATTTCGTTTATGAGTATTTACATCAATGATTTATTGTCCTTATTTCATGGGGTGTATGTTTTGAAAGATACCCAAGTCGGTAAGGGAACCTTTCACCCTCCTCTTTTTAAAAGACTTCTTTTGTTGGGTCTTTTAATTCACATACTATTATGTTGGGATATTTCCTTCTATATCCTTATTGATTTAAATTTTATGTCCATGTGATGAGATACCCTTTTTATCTCTCATCAACTCATTTTCTGAATTTTGTAGTGATGTCGTTAGGCTGTCAAATTTTTGCAAGGGAACTTCTTATCCCAAATTTGATTCTTTGGGGTAAAAATGTAGTCCTTGAATATGTCGTTATATGAATATGTGTGAATATCCTCTTATTGTTTTACACTTAATATCCACTTATATTTGGTGTATTCTTTTGTCACACATAATTATGTAATTGATTTATCCTTAAACCAAGGATACCGTCTTTGTAAGGGAATTCGTCTCAATCTCCTTTCATTGAGGCATATTTTATTTTATACACAACCTTCTTTTATACGGTGTATAAACCCCTTTGACTTTTACGCTTATTCAAAAGGAATCTTTTTTATACGAAGCATTTTACAAAACGACAAAAGGGAATGTTTTTCTTGTCGTACGTATGCGGCGACAACGACTTCTCCACCGCCGTGACCATTATTTGAGTTTCGGCTTCCTCTACAAGCCATAACCTTTTTTTTAAATGAAAAATAAATACCATGTTTTACTTTGGTATTGAAAATGGTTTTCAAAATGTTTTTATTATATCAATGTGTTGTATTGATATCTTGTGATTGAAATGTGGAAATGTTATGTTTCCTTTATGCATGTTTTATGTGATATGATTATGTTATGGTTCTTGGGAATTATTATGAAGATGGGTGGTTATGTGATAAACTAAGGGCGGGTGAGCCCGTTATAGCTCTCTAATGCATTGGGTAACGTGAAGGAGTGAAACGTTAAGGTTTCTCCAAAGAGATTTAGGGAATATACTGTGATGGGTATTCCAAACGTAACCAAGAGGGTTACTCCCTACGTAAGGATGTTATGAATGCCTCAAGTTACCTTTATGTCATATTATTTCTATGATTTTATGAGGTATGTTAAAGTGCTTATGTTTTATGGGTAAAGTATGATTTAATTCTTATGTATACATGTACTCATGTTTCCTTTCCATATTTTTATATCCCTTACTGAGCTTTTTATGCTCATCCCAAGTTTTTTGAAATGTTTTTCACAGGTCAAGGGAAAGGTACATGATATGATGATAGTGTCAAGGAAGTTTCAAGAAAGAATCCATTTTTTATTTTAAATATGTTTCCATTTATGGGAAAGAAGAATACTATCTTTATGTAACCACTTTGTTTATATTTGGAATGTAATACATGTTTTATGATATGATTATCTAAAACTCTAAAACTGAAAAGATCCTCAACGTGTAATCTTATAATAACTCAAGATTAAGTAAGGTTTAAGGCTGGGGCCTTATAGTTGGTATCAGAGGTCGGTTTAGATAACTTTAGAGGTTAGGGTATTCTCTAAGCACAAGTGACATTACAATAATGTTTAGGATTTCAGAAAGAGTCCTAGTTTTAGATAAAGTGAATGAGTAAGTATATCTTAGTGTTTATCTTCCTCATTAGTACATTATAGTTATGTTGATATACTCACACTGACATTTTTGGTTTTAGTAAATGGCTGGATCTAGCAGGCACCAAAGTGACAATGGGTTTGAAGGAAACTGTGGTGGTTCTATGATTAAGAGACTGGATGAGATGGGGGATTCAATGAGGAATCTCATGGTTGTTCTAAACCAACTATCAAGGAGTCATGATCAACCACTTCAACCTTGGTGAGTTCTCTAATGCATCATGTACGAGATGGCCAACTCGATGTGGAAATTCAGGTAATAATTATTAAGGTAACCAATAGGGTTTATATGATCCTTACTTTTTAGGTAATTATGGGTTGCTCTATGATATGATAGAAAATGAAAGGAATGAGATAAACTTGAGGTTAAAATATGTTATGATCATTTTTGAATATTTTATCTCATTTTGGGGGATTTTTTAATAATTATATAGTTTTGGAAAAAGGACAACACGCAGACCGTGTGACAACCCGTTGCGTCGGACAAAGCTGTGGGAATCGAACCCACAATCAAAGTGCGACTAGTATTTATCGCCTACCACTGGACTACGTGATGTCCCTGGTTAGTTTGACTGATTCATTCTAGTTATATGATTTTATGAATTAAGAGTAAGTTGATTTTGGGTTATTTATGAAAATGATTAACCTATCATGAAGGATATGTGATTAGGTTAATTACTTTTCAATACGAGACTTTAGGAGCAACTGATGTTGTTTGGAGATAAATGTTACGATTTAACTTGGAAGACTATGTGACTAAATACTTCAAATATTTGGGTTTCAACCTTAGTTTGGTTTACGTTGAAGAATTTTATGGACAAATTGTTTATCTAATGGTCCTTGTTGAACTTTGGGTTTTTTTGGACAAATTTTGGAGGTTAAGAATAGATTTTCTTTTTATAAAGGGTTATCCTTTTCTAGATTATCTGACCTTGTACTAACCTTTTTGGTTTTGGTTTTGGTTAAAGCCTAAAGACATGGGATGTATATAGTTCTCTTCGGTGGATTAGGTGATTCTCTAGAAGTTGATTATAGTACTCTTAATGCGAACAAGTCTCCCTAAATACTCGTCTTTTGGAAAAAAATATGAGTTTGATTAAGGAATCTAGTAAAAGTTGAAAGTCAACATGATAAGTGATTATGTTTCCTTATGAATAAATTCCTCAATAAAAAGTAACTTAAAACAAAAATGTTGTCTATTAACTTTTCATACTGGGGAATCGAATACCGTTTAACCCATCACAAGTTTGTGATTTTCTCGTGGTTAACTCTCTCCTAAACATGTTTTCTATCACTCTCCATCAGAACACGACCCTTTGTTTTTTCCTCCATGTCCATATTTTCATACTTGGAATCCTAGTATGGGTTAACTCGAGTGACCTTTGTACTTATCTTTCTTTATTTTAAAGTGATTGTTTTACCGACTCTTGTTCCGATGTGAGACTTTCAAGGATGTTTCCAAGCGCAATTTTAAAATTGCGAGGACGCAATTCCCAAAAGGGGGGAAGGATGTAACACCCCAGGTAAATAAAGAATATGACATTTTCTTATTTATCCATATTTGTGAATAAAATATTAATATGACTTTAAAGGGGATGCTATGCTCGATGGCGTACCCAACACGCAACAATGAGTTTCTTGGGAATCTTACGTTGCACTCTAATAATAAAATAATATTATTTTAAATGGTAGTTAACATGTAGCCATTGTATTGGCGGGAATGGATAGAAATAACTAAAATATGATTATATATGTTTTTAAATATTTTTACATTTATCCAATAAAAGATAAAGGCTTAAAATACGAAAAGAATTCAATTTTAGGCGTATATGCCCTAGTTTTCACTAAAGGTTCACTTATCGCCTTTTGATGGCGAACCGTCATTAAATATAGTTTTTTTCACTCTTATACATTCTATTGGACCAAATAAAACTCTTATTAAGAATTGGGACATCAAAATTTACTTTGTGTAAATTTTTGGTATCTTTCCGATAAAGTTCATTTTTTAATGAATAGTATAAAATGTTGTATTTTAATTCAAAACCTCTTTTTAATCTAATTAATTTATATGATTAGATTATCTTTTGAATTGGTTTTAAAGAGAAATTAGAATATGTTTTTACCATTAAATCGAATAGTGGTCGTTGGAATTAATTTCACTTTGAAATCAGACTTAAACTAGTGTCAATCTTTTGATACTTATTGTTTCATAAAAACACGCTATTTGCTCTGACAGCGGGAATTAATTATTAAATTAATTAATGTGACTTATATGTTTTTAATTTTGTAAAAAATACTTCATTTTTGAATTCATAATATCAAATATAGCTTAGGGTGAATTTTTGGTAATTTTCTGAAAAACTCCAATTTTTGATGAATAGTGAAACCACTAAGTGGTAATCAAGCAAACTGATTTTTCAGTTAAATGAAAGTTTACCACTAATGTGTATTGAATCTTGAAAATCCGACATACATGGTTGTCATTAGTATGTAAAATGTGGTTCAATGGGATGAAAATAATTTTTTGGTGAATAGTAACTTTTTTTCATTAATCGCGATTAGAGGTAATTAGTGTAATTTAAGGTAAAAATGATATTATAAAAATGTGAAAACACCATGAAACTTGTCCTAACCCTATTGGATGAGTCATGACCGACCAATACAACCCATGGGTCGATTTAGGGGACCCTATGGAGCCTCTTGGGTGAGATAATGACTTTAATGCTTTTTTTTAAATAAAGGTGAAAATGACACTAACATAAATTGTTTTACTAAAACAATTTTTAGAAGGGGTTATACTAATCATATCTTTGTCTATAAATACTCTTTGGAAAGATAAAAAGATTTCCTACATCAGGATATTTTTTTTATAATTTTTAGACATTAAATAAATTAATTTAATTATGGCATCATGATGATGCAACGATGACCTCATTAATGAACAATTTAAATAAAATGAAACGATAATATAAAATCTAAGACCTACACTTGTCCAAAAACTATTGGATGGGAATATTTAGAAGCCTTATCATCTTATCTTCGAAATATATCAATGTGGGACCTTATAAATTGGAAAAACTTTTGAAAATAAAATAATAGTTTCATGATTTCCAAAAGTGCCCCTCCTCTCCTCTTATAAAAGGCCCCCACCTCTACCTCATTTCACACACTCCTCAAGCCTTTGACTCGGCCATCCCCTACCCATTTACTCTCCCCACATCCCTATCCTCATCCTAGAGGATTCCCTTTTGGCATAATCCTTTCAAAGGAAGCCTTTAGGCTCAAATCAAAAGGAGTTACACTTTTAAAGGAGATTAAAGAACGATCGAGTCAAGTTAGACCCGAGGTAAGGGATCTTACTCCTCTCTTTATTTTTAAGTACACTCTTTTATGTCATTCCCTATAAAGCTCATCTCACTTGTTATTGGGATGTTATTTTATATTATACATACTGTAATTTTTATGTTCATGTGATGAGAGACCCTATTCTCTCTCATCAATCCATTTTGGAAGTTTTGAGTGGCGCCATTAGGCTACCGAATTTTCGTAAGAGATCTAACCTCTCTCTTTATTTTTAAGTACTCTCCTTTATGTCACTTCTTTTAAGATCCTCTTTGTTATGTTTGGGGATGTTCTTTTATATTCCTCTTTCTATAAACTTTAAGTTAATATGATGAGATACCCTATTTGATCTCATCAATCCATTTTTGTAAGTTTTATGTGGCGCCGTTAGGCTACCGAGTTTTCGTAAGGGATTTTTCATCTCACTTTTATTCCCGTGAGATTTATTCTACATTTGCCACAATTTCTTTTGAGTGGTGTATGTACTGCCCATTATTCTACTCTTTGTATAATATACTTTCGTTTATGAGTATTTACATCAATGATTTATTGTCCTTCTTTCATGGGGTGTATGTTTTGAAAGATACCCAAGTCGGTAAGGGAACCTTTCACCCTCCTCTTTTTAAAAGACTTCTTTTGTTGGGTATTTTAATTCACATAATATTATGTTGGGATATGTCCTTCTATATCCTTATTGATTTAAATTTTATGTCCATGTGATGAGATACCCTTTTTATCTCTCATCAACTCATTTTCTGAATTTTGTAGTGACGTCGTTAGGCTGTCAAATTTTTGCAAGGGAACTTCTTATCCCAAATTTGATTCTTTGGGGTAAAAATGTAGTCCTTGAATATTTCGTTCTATTAATATGTGTGAATATCCTATTATTGTTTTACACTTAATATCCACTTATATTTGGTGTATTCTTTTGTCACACATAATTATGTAATTGATTTATCCTTAAACAAAGGATACCGTATTTGTAAGGGAATTCATCTCAATGTCCTTTCATTGAGGCATATTTTATTTTATACACAACATTCTTTTATACGGTGTATAAACCCCTTTGACTTTTACGCTTATTCAAAAGGAATCTTTTTTATACGAAGCATTTTACAAAACGACAAAAGGGAATGTTTTTCTTGTCGTACGTATGCGGCGACAACGACTTCTCCACCGCCGTGACCATTATTTGAGTTTCGGCTTCCTCTACAAGCCATAAACTTTTTTTAAATGAAAAATAAATACCATGTTTTACTTTGGTATTGAAAATGGTTTTCATAATGTTTTTATTATATCAATGTGTTGTATTGATATCTTGTGATTGAAATGTGGAAATGTTATGTTTCCTTTATGCATGTTTTATGTGATATGATTATATTATGGTTCTTGGGAATTATTATGAAGATGGGTGGTTCCGTGATAAACTAAGGGTGGGTGAGCCCGTTATAGCTCTCCAATGCATTGGGTAACGCGAAGGAGGGAAACGTTAAGGTTTCTCCGAAGAGATTTAGGGAATATACTGTGATGGGTATTCCAAACGTAACCAAGAGGGTTACTCCCTACGTAAGGATGTTATGAATGCCTCAATTTACCTTTATGTCATATGATTTCTATGATTTTATGAGGTATGTTAAAGTGCTTATGTTTTATGGGTAAAGTATGATTTCATTCTTATGTATACATGTACTCATGTTTCCTTTCCATATTTTTATATCCCTTACTGAGCTTTTTATGCTCGTCCCAAGTTTTTTGAAATGTTTTTCACAGGTCAAGGTAAAGGTACATGATATGATGATAGTGTCAAGGAAGTGTCAAGAAAGAATCCATGTTTTATTTTAAATATGTTTCCATTGATGGGAAAGAAGAATACTATCTTTATGTAACCACTTTGTTTATATTTGGAATGTAATGCAAGTTTTATGATCTAATTCTCTAAAACTCTAAACCTGAAAAGATCCTCAACGTGTAATCTTTTAATAACTCAAGATTAAGTAAGGTTTAAGGCTGGGGCCTTATGACCACTTTCATCTTACATGTTTATCCGAACATGAATGTAAGTGAACCGATCATTAAAACCAAGTAAGCAAACATACCCAATCAATGAAATTGAACCTTTTAACCAATCACAATGGTTATAAATGGACTTAAAAAGGTTATACTAAATTTTATACATATATAATAGGTTCTGTATTTATTAATTAAAAAATCTAATTTTATTATTTAGGTCATTAAGTACAAGCAAAAATTACCATCATACTTAAGGTAAAGGATCCTCTCCATTTCACTCTTAATCATGATGTCCTCTATGCTATTCCATTTTATGTGTAATTCCTAATGATGGGGTATAATTTATAACCTCTCCCATAATTTCCTCATTATTTATAAGTGATGAGAAACCCCTTTTCTCTCTCATCAATCCCTCGTACACCTGACACCATGCACCATGCCTATAATCCGTAACGAATTCTACCCAAATCTCCTTTGTTCTTTTGAAATGACTTATCTTTGTTTATATCAAAATTGAGTTATCTTATCTATTTATTTGAATATTATAAATGATGTTTAATTTTACAAAATTAATTTATCAAGACCCTTTCATCACTCTCTTTTAGGGATATACATGTTTCTAAAATATTCCTTCCTTAGCACTTTCCGATAAGCAAACCTGTTTTAAGGGAACTTTCCAAATTCTTAACCAATTTAAAGTGCACTTTATCTTATGTTTTAAGCCACCATTATCTTTATAAAATCAGTATTTTTATTATGAAAACCTTCTTGGTTAAATTCTGGTTTTATATAAAAGATTTCCCCCTTTTTATATTTTAAAGGCTTTATAGTGTTTTCCTTAAAACCGCACTAAAATGTTTTAATTATAAAGTTTCTTAAATACCTTTATTACATGTTTTCAATTATGTTTGACATCAATTACCATGATATATTCCTGTTTTACCTTATGAAATTCCATGTAAGTTTTAATTCCATTCTCTCATGGACGCTTTTATGATACACCCATTTATTATGCTTTATGACATGATTCTGTTACCCATTTCTTTCCATGGGTTCTATTACGTTTTTGTATGGTTGATTATGTATGATTATTTATGTGGCAAGAATATTCATGAAAATTTTGAGATGGGTGTGCCCAGATACCTCTCCAATGCATTGGGTAAAGTTAAGTCTCATGAGATGCTATGTGAAATAGGATTGGCGGTTAGCCTTGATCCGTACTACTATGGGAAATGGGATTGGTGGTTAGCATTGACCCATAATAATATGGGAAAAAATATTGGTGGTTAGCCTTGACCCATACAAAAGAAATTTTTTATGATTCTGTCCCATTTATATGATTCCATGTTTATATGATCCCATGTTTATATGTTATGATTTCATATGTTCTATGCTTTTGATATCATCATGTACGGCCACCTAACTAATGTGCTTGAGCTTTATTCTTATGTTAATTACCTTACTGAGATTTTTAGCTCATCTATTTGTTCATATGTCCCCCAGGGTACCCTATGGAGATGTAAGGGCTCAAAGGAAGTTATTAGCTCTTTATGGAGATTAAATAAAAAAGTGTTTTTAACCCTATGTTTTATGTTTTATGTACCTAGTCTTCCAAGACACTAGAATTAATGACCCTTGGATTGTACTCTGATGTATAATTATGCTTAAAATCATGTAATGTTATATGTGAAAGGCTAGGTGTTGGATCGAGTTATACTAAATATACACAAGAGGGTGGTGAATTGTGTCTATCAAATTTTCTTCGAGAAATATTAATGATAATCAACTCTATACTTTTATCTTTATCAGATTGTTTATGCAGAGAAAATAATTAGATATCAGGATGAAAATATTTATAGTGGTTCAGGGAACAAAAATACCCTAGTGCACTCCACCAATGCTGTTCTCCACAAGCTTGGTGATTTTCAATAGTCGATCCTCTTTTCACAAGACCATCCATAACTGAGTGCATACTATTTACACCTTTACAATTTAAGGTTAAAATAACGCCTTCTAGTTCTAAACACAGAACCGATCAAAAAAATTAGTACGAGAAGACAATACTCAAAATAAAAGAGTATTGTTTTGATAAATACTTTTCAATTTATCTTCATAGTTGCAGCAGTATGCAACTGATAGTAAATGGATTGTCATCTTCAGAAATGATGTTCTTCAGGTAAGAGAAATTCTGAATCAATCCGGTTTCAATTTATCTTGAAATATATTCAGAAAAAAATCATCAATATATTCACAATAGATATTCAAAGTAGAACAAGTAAATCTTCAAAATTTCTCTTTCTGATATAAAACAGAATCTGATCATTCTTTTTAGCAGAAGATCTGTAAAAGATCTTTTTAAAGAATCAGCATATCTTTATTTTTCTTTGAAACTTGAATATCTTTAGATTTTAATCTTGTAATCGTCGTGATTTCAAGATATATATTGTCACATATATTCTGCAAAAAATTAGATACTTAGTAGTTATATAATAAAGATGAGCACCTTATTCATAAAATTGGATCCACAAAAGTCGTCTGATAGATTGCGATATTCAAATGTTTGAATAACATAGTAGTTGTAAATTCCATTAATAATTGGCACAAAAACCTCCTATTAAATCGATCCTTTGAATCACATATAAACAAATTTAAATCTTTCAAAGATGCGCTTTAAAATTGGGATTTGAATCTGGCTTGAAATTAGCATGATAATCTGCAAAAGACCTTTTCACGATAAAGTTGAAAATTCAAATCTTCGACGCTTAAATAAGTCAAACGTAGGGTTATTTTTACAAGAAATCCAAATATCAAATGTAAGGTTGATCAAAAAAACAAGGTTGATGATCTATAATTTTTTCATCTATTTTCAAATGTATGATATATGATCCATACTTTTCTCTTCTTTTGAACATAAGGTAAATGATCTATACTTTCGATAAAATGTAATGTTCATCACAAAAGTAGGGTTGATGATCCATACTTTTTTGAATCAGACGTAAGGTTCCATACTTACATAAGTTACTTCATCCATACTTTTCTCGTATAAAAAATTTAATATTCCTTCCAAATGTAAGGTTCTTTTACCACACTTTTCTGTCAACATAAGGTTGATTAACCATACTTTTCTGAAATCTCATAAAATAAATGTAGGATATAATCATTACACTATGATCTCCAACGTACGGTATGAAAAATCTTTCCAGAACATGCTGAATAGCTTTCCAAAAGCTTTGAGAAACATTTCACGTGAATCATATACTTTAATATTGTTCCAAAATTGGGAATATAAAGAATATTAATTTCCTAAAATATACTTAAAGTAAAATTATTATAATAATAAATAAGGGTATTTGTGAGCATCAAAATCATCATAAAAAATATAGAGTATTGTTGAAACAATAAATTCACAACAATATCCCCCTTTTTGATGATAAAAAAATTATAACATTATGTAATTTAGAAATTTTCAAGGATAAAAAAATATTTAATTTTTAATTTCAATTACCTCTTTGAAAATATACAATACTGGTTTATCTAAATTTCTCTTCAAATTTTTTCTATTTAAAAAATTTTCTCCCCTAAAAGAATATTTAAAAAAAAAGTAAAATGTTGTGTTTATCCAAATTTCTCACGCTTTTTGTGATTTCTAAAAGAATAATAGAATAAGGAATATAAAACATGTAATGTAGTACTGAACTTGTAAGAAAATGTTATGATAAAGTATTTATCAATAAAGGAATTTTGATTTTTTGAGGCAGTATAACATAAACATAAATAAAGTAAAAAACCATCAAATATGATAAGTATGAAATTTAATTGATAAAAAAATATAAAGTTACATCAATGAATAGGAATCAAGGTTGTTGGGATAAAGGTTTGAAAAAGGGTATTTCAATGATTTTGAATAACATCTTTCAACTCTGCAAACTTTAACTTTAATCTCTTCATAACACCATCTTCGAGATGAATTATCAGATCTCTTCCTTCTTGAGTCAAATTAATATCTTCAATGAGGTTCACTCGGAAAAACTCATGCAATATTACTTATTTTTCCATAAACTGATTGAGCTTCTTAGTGAATTTTTTCATCAATTATCGAATACCTGGTTCACTTTAGGTGATCTAATCAACAAGATGCTTTTTATTATCCAACAGTACGAAAAAATGAGTTTCATTACATTGTAAATCCTACAACATGTCATTCATGTTGCTCGTTACAATGGTAATGGCTTGGAATCTCTTGATCAAACCAAGAAAAGTATCTTATGTACTTTCTTGATTTCTTCTAATAGTTGAAAATTGTTGCTCCATAAAGTTTTTCAAATTTTCCAAATCTGATTTCAGAACAACTTCATATTTTAATTTTTCAACTTCTTCCATCAATTCGTTCTTAAAAATATCTACTTCTTTCTTTGAAACAGAACTATCTTTTAGATGTTGAAATCTCTGTTTCTCTTTCTCTAATTCTCTTCTTAAAGAAGCATTCTCTTATTGAGATAAGTTAAATGTTTTTATAAGATCCTCAACATGATAAGACATAGAATCAGAGTCACCCTGTGCTTGATTCACAACTTGATCTACTAAGATTCGTGGTAAAGATTGAGCATCTGATTTATCTTCTTCATCCCATTCTATTGGTTTCTCAACTGATTTTCTCTTGAAATCTCAACTGAGAATGATTATTTTAGAACTTATGTACTAATTTCAGAGATATTTTATTTAATAGTTTGTTCTTCATTCTGAACTTCTAAAGGTAGGTTCTCATCCTAATAAATTTCTTCTTGAATTTCTTCTTGAATCTGACTTTTTTGCACTGGTTCTCCTAAGCATATTCAATTTGTATAGAGTCAATCTAACTCACATATTGATCTATAATTTCCATTCCTTGAGAGTTTTAAATTTGGGGTACCTCATCAGTTCTTGTATCTACCTCTGACTGAGGCAAAACTTCCACTTCTACTTGAGAAGCATCTTCCTTTTCTCTCTCTTCTTGAACAGGTGCACTTAAAAATTTATAACTAAAAAGAGCTTCTGTCTCAAGGAATTTATCAGGAGTAGATTCTTCAACAACTTGAAACTCTCTGTGCCTATATTTTTGAATTCCACCTTGAATTTATTAATTATTAGGATCATCCTATGTTTCAAATCTATGTCTCCTTGCAGTATTTGAAACTTCTTCTGTTCTGGATTCAACCATACCTTCTTTAGAATTTGCAGGTTGCTCCCCCTGAGCAGACACTTGATCCTATTCAGCTCTAACTGGCATGATTTTACCTTTTACAGTGCTCCAAAAAAAATCTGAGCTTTCTTAAAGTTCTATCATTTAACACATTACTATGGTGACATCAGATTCTCACATCAATCAGACTCACCATACCTTTTTTAAACAACAACTTTGAAATAAATCTTCCATAAGGATAAAAACTCATACAAGCATCAAGTTGACCGTATTAACTAAAATATCTAATCAAATATCTTGTAAAATTCAGCATTATGTCACTTAAAAATATAAACATAATATATATATTAGGAAAAATAATCTTCTCCATCTCAGATATCCTTGGGGATATTCCAGTTTGAATAAATTTAACCAAAATCTTTTGTTCTGGTTCTAAATCTTTGACCAAAATTTTCCTTATGTTAGTATAAACAAATAGAAAATACATGATATCTGCAGATTTATGGTTGATATCCCCAATTGAATTCAGATCAAAATGAAAAACTCCCTCGTGAGGGCAGTTCAAGATCCTTTCAATTTCAATAGAAGAGATCGATAACTCATTGTCTTTGATCTTCACAACAATAGAATCTTCTTTATCTCCCAAAATAAATTGAATAGTTTTAAAGAAACTTCTCAACTCAACTTCATACAGAAATTCAGTTTAGTCCTCACTGAATGTCATTTCAATACCTTTAAAGGACAATTCTTACTTCAACATTAGGTTCGTCTGATACATCCATTCCAGATTAATGACTTTTCCCTAAAGTATTTTCCATCTAGTTGAACTTTGAAGCTCCACACCACTGGGTTCACCTTCTTCGATTCTATTTGTTTTTACCATTTCCATTGAAAAGATCGGAAGGTTTGAGGTTCTAGGGTTTCAAAGGTGTGAGAAAAGGAAGACGAAAGATGTGAAGGGTTTCAGTATTTCGAAAGGTTTTGAGAAAATGAGTAGGTTTTGGAATTAGAAACATGCTCTGATAGAGATTTGATTCCCATGTCATTAGATACATAATAATCATTACAGAATTTAAAATAAATTAAACCATATATGGAATATTTAAAATTTATTATAGAATAAAAATAAAAGTGTAACTTATTTAAGAGATAAGTAACTAAATTATTTTAAATAGTTAAAATTTAAAATAATATAATCAAACAACATTAAGATTGAAATTAAATAAGATTTATTCAAAACTAAATAAAATTAGAATTAAAAATAAAATTTATTTAAAATTAAATAAAACTAACTCCCCCTTAATAAAATTAAAACTTGCAGTGGGAAGTGGTTTAATAAAAATATCAGCTAATTGAAATTCAGTACTTATAAATTCTAAAAATATATCTTTTTTAAGAATATGATCTCTTAAAAAATGATGACTAATATCATTATGCGCAGCTCTAGAATGACTTATAGGATTTTTTGAAATATTTATAGCATAAGTATTATCACATAAAATAGGTGTATTATTAAAATTTAGTCCAAAATCCATAAGTTTTTTTTATTTAAAAAACTTGTGCACAACAACTGCCTGCATATACATATTCTTCCTCAACTATTGAAAAAGAAACTAAGTGTTGTTTCTTACTAGACCATGACACTAAATATTTTCCTAAAAAGTGACAGGTTATTGAGGTTCTTTTTCTATATAATATACAACTTCCAAAATCAGAATCTGAATATGAAATTAAATTAAAATCAGAAGTTTTTGGATAGAGAAGATATTGAAAAACAATTCCTTTTAAATATCTAAAAATTATTTTGACAGCTGTAAGATGAGATTCTTTAGGATTTGATTGAAATATTCCTCAAAGATATACTGAGTACATAATATATGTCCTGCTAGCATTAAGATATAATAAATTACCAATCATACCTCTATATAACTTGTTGTTTAGTAATTTTCTTGTTTCATCCAAATCAAGTTTTATATTAGTACACATAAGAGTTTTATATGTCTTGATGTTTTCAAGTCCATTTTTTTTAGTAAATTAGTAATGTATTTACTTTGATTCAAAACATTTCCAAAATCTTTTTGATAGATTTGAAGTCCTAAAAAGAAATTTAGTTCTCCCATTATACTCATTTCAAATTATTTTTGTATTAATTTTGATAACTCATGACAAAGTTTTTTATTTGTTCATCCAAAAATTACATCATCAACATAAATTTGAACTAATAAAATATTAGAATTTATAGTTTTCTTGAAAAGTTTTGGATCTGTCATACCAACAGTAAAATAAATTTTCAAAAGAAAAGAACTTAATGTTTCATACTAAGCTCTAGGTGCTTGTTTAAGGCCATAAAGAGATTTAGTAAGTTTAAAAACCAAATCTAGTTTTTGATAATTTTCAAAACCAGGAGGTTTCTCAACATACACTTCCTCTATTAAATAACCATTTAAAAGGAAGAATTAACATCCATCTGAAATAATTTAAAATTCATATGAGATGCATAGGCTAAAAGGATCCTAATGGATTCTAATCTAGCTAAAGGGGAAAAGGTCTCATCATAATCTATACCTTCTTCCTGATTATATCCTTTGACTATTAGTATTTCTTTATTTCTAGTTATGATCCCTTGATCATCTTGTTTATTTCTAAAGACCCATTTAGTTCCAATAACAAGATAGTTCTTTGGTCTTTCAACTAATTTCCAAACTTCATTTCTTTTGAATTGGTTTAGTTCTTCTTGCATTGCTATTATACAACATTCATCAACTAATTCTTCTTCTATTGACTTAGGTTCTAATTGGGATATAAAGGAAGAAAAATCATCCGGATTTCCTATATTTATTCTAGTTTTTATTCCTATGTCTAGGTCTCCTATAACAGTTTCTAAAGGATGATTCTTTAGGGTTCTAGATTGTCTAGGTAAAACAGTATTAGGTTCATCAGTGACATGTTCTTCTGAACTTGACTGAATTTTGTTTATATCATTTTCAAAATCATAGTTTATGTTTTCAAGTCTCATGTTATCATTAAGGTTATATTCATCAATTTGATCTTTCCTTTTGTTAAAAGGGTTAGATTCATTAAATTTCACATGAACTAATTATTCAACAATCTTTGATTTTTTATTAAAAACTCTATACACTTTGGATGTAGCAGAATATCCTAAGAAAATTACTTCATTAGATTTTGAATCAAAATTACCAAAATTTTCCTTGGTGTTCAAGATATAAACCTTACATCCAAAAACTTTAAAGTATTTTACTTTAAGTTTTCTGTTATGGAAAAGTTCATAGGGTGTATTTTTGAAAATTGGTCTGATTAAAACTCTATTCATTATATAGCAGGCTATGCTTATAGCTTCTACCTAGAAATAGGTAGGAAGACTGTATTCATTTATCATAGTCCTATCCATTTCATAATATAGTTCTATTTCTTCTTTCAATAATTCCATTCTGTTGAGGTGTTCTTGGTGCAGATAAGGTGTGTTTAATACCTAGATTTGAACAAAAGGAATTGAATTACCAATTCTCAAATTATTTACCATGATCACTTCTTAATGAAATTATTTTAAAATCTTTTTCATTTTGAATAGCTTTGCAAAAAATTTCAAATATAGTAAAAGTTTCATTTTTATATTTTAGAAAATATATACAAGTAAATCTAGAATATTAATCAACTAAAACATATACATATAATTTACCAGCCAAACTTTCTACTCTTAAAGGTACAAATAGATCCATATAGATAAGTTCTAAAGGTTTAGATGTAGAAATTTTGTTAATTGATTTGAAGGATGATTTTTGTTTCTTGCCAATTTGACATGCATCACAAAATCCTTCACTATAAAATTTAAGACTAGGTAAATTAGAAACTAATTGTTTCTTAGATAACTTATGTAAAGCATAAATATTATAATGTCCAAGTATTCTATGACAGATCCATGATTCATTTATCTTAGTAGTTAAACAATTTATGTTTTGTTTACACAGGAAATTTAAGTCCAGGGTATAAACATTGTCATTTCTGGGTGCTCTAAATTTAAGCAATTTATCTTTAAAAATAGAACAACAGTTGTTAGAAAAATCAACAAAATAACCATCATCACAAAGTTGAGAAATACTTATTAGGTTATGTTTCAATCCTTGTACATAAATTACTTTATTGATTGAGACAACTTTTGGATCTCCAATAGTTCCAATACTAATGATTTTTTCCTTTGGCATTGTCACCAAAGGTGACTAATCCACCATCCTTTTGAGTTAAGGTTTTAAAGTTTGATGAGTTTCCACTCATATTCTTGGAGCATCCATTATCCATGTACCATATTTCTTTTCTGATTCTATGACCTGCTTCCTATAAAGGCATTTAAACAATGTTTTGTTTTGGTACCCATATTCTATTGGGTCTAGCAGTGTTAGCAAGCAGTGATCTAGGAATCTAGATTTTCTTTGTTTTTATATAATCATTTGATTCAAATACACTATTTGAAATAATGTATTTTTTAATTCCACTAATTTTGGGAATTCTTAATTAACTTTTTTTAGTTATATGACCTTTTGTTCTATAGTAATTGCAAATTACACTTTTTGAATTTAGAACAAAATATTTTTTGTACAGTTTAGGTTTCTCACCTTTACTACCTATTCCATATCTTTCTTTCTTAATCACATTCTTACCAAGAATTTCATTTAAAGTATTTTATACTTTTTAAAAAAAGAGAGCTATACTTTTGTAGGGTTCTACTTCATCTTGTAGTGTTTTGATCTTAGTTTCATGATCTAAACTGTTTGTGTCAGATGAGTTATATTTCTCAATTAACTCTTGATGTTGTTTTAGAAAAGTGTATCTTTCTCCTAAAATTTCATTGTGAATATTTTTTAGTGATTTATGATTTTTTAATAAGTAATCATATCTTTATTATAGCATGTTGTAGTAGGCTGCAAGTTTGTCATTTGAACAGCTAGGGTCTGAATCAGAATTGAAAGAGTAATAAGATTGTACCTCATTATCTTTAGCCATAAAACACATGTTTGCTTTTAGATTTTATTCTTCTTTTTCTGAGTCAGACTTTTATGAGAGGATGGAGTATTCAGAAACACTCCATGTAGATTTCATTTCTCTTTTATCTTTCTGCTCATAATCAATATTTTTGAAAAAACTCTTTATTTTCTTTTTTTAGAAGAGGACAGTCAGGTGTTATACGACCCATTTTCTTGCATTCATAGCATCTGACTTCCTTTGGATATTTATCATATTTCTTGAAGGATTTTCTAAAATTTTCTTCTTCTTATAAAATTTGATGAATTTCATGGACATCTGTGCCAGTTCCATTTCTGAATCAGATGAGTCAGAACTTTCTTCCCTTTTTATCTCTTGTTTCATCTTTCCGCTCTTCTTCTAAGATGTAACTTTCAAAGAAGTATTTCCTATTTTTATAAAGACTTTATGCTCATTAGCTTCATCTTCCATCTCATATTCATACATCATCAAGGTTCTAATCAATTCTTTCATAGTTATATTTTTAAGAGGTGATGATTGCCTAATGGATACTGATATCCCATTCCATTGGGTTGGTAGTACTCTCAGTACTTTCAAGGCTTGATCTGCTTGGATGATAGGATCTCCCAAGGCAGTAATGTTGTTGACTATCTATGTAAGCCTTCCATCCATATGAGTTATGCTTTCACCATCAAGAATTATAAATGTATCAAATTTTAGTTTTATTGTAGAATACCTCATTTGTCTTACATTGTCAGTTCCTTCATAGGAAACTGTAATTGTCTACCAAATCTCATATGCAGTAGGGCATTGTGATACTTGGTTAAATTCATTTGGTCCAAGACAATATATGATTGCATTCATTGAATTTGAATTTATGTCATACTCTGCTTCTGTTGCATCATTCCATGTTTCTGGTTTCTCTGGAATCACATAAGGAGTAAGAATTTTAGAGTAGACTCTGTATCCAAGGTTCTTTCGGTAGATAATCATCTTTGATTTAAAAAATCCATAGTTTTCACCATTGAAGTACGGAGATCGAACCATTGAAATTCCCTCTCTTGTATCAGTCATTAAGATCTCTGTATAATCATTTAATTTCAACTTTTTATAACTTTAAAAAAAGAACCACCTATGATACCAACTGTTGGATCGAGTTATACGAAATATATACAAGAGGGGAGTGAATTGTGTCTATCAAATTTTCTTTAAGAAATATTGATGATAATAAACTCTGTCCTTTTATCTTTATCAGATTGTTTATGTAGTGGAAATAAACAGATATCAGGATACAAATATTTATATTGGTTCAGGGCACAAAAATCCCCTAGTCCACTCCACCAACGCTCTTCTCCACGAGTTTGGTGATTTTACCTAGTCAGTCCTCTTTTCACAAGACCATCCATAACTGAGTGAAGGTAGTTGAAACCTTTACAATTTAAGGTTAAAACAAATACTTCTAGTTCTAAACACAGAACCTATCAAACAACTTAGTACAAGAATCCGGTACTCAAAATAAAAGAGTATTGTTTTGATAAATACTTTTTGATTGATCTTCACAGTTATAGCAGTACGCAAGTGACAATAAATGGATCGTCATCTTCAGAAAGGATTTTCTTCTGGTAAGAGTAGTTCTGAATCGATCCGATTGCAATTTATCTAGAAATATATTCAACAACAAATCAAAAATAGATTCATGATAGATCTTCAAAGTAGAACAAGTAAATCTTCAATGTTTCTCTTTCTGATATAATACAGAATCTGATCATTCTTTTTTGTAGCAGATCTGTAAAATATCTTTTTAAAGAATCACCGTATCTTTGTTTTTCTTTGAAACTTGAATATCTCCAAATTTGAATCTTTTAATCTTCGTGATTTCAAGAGATATATTTTCACGTATATTCTACAAAAATTCAGATGCTTAGTACTTATATAATAAAGAGGAGCACCTTATTCATAAATCTATATCCAAAAAATTTTCTTGATAGATCGCGATATTAAAATGTTTGAATAATAGATTAGTTGTAACTTCCCTTAATAATAAGCACGAAAACATCCTATTAAATTGACCCTTTGAATCACATATAAACATCTTTAAATCTTCCAAAGACGCACTTTAAAACCGGGCTTTGAATCTGGATTGAAATTATCCTAATAATCCGCAAAAGACCATTGCACGATAAAGTCGAAAATTCAAATATCCAACACTTAAAGAAGTCAAATGTAAGGTTTTTTAGAATCAATCCAAATATCAAATGTAAGGTTTATCACAAATGTAAGGTTGATGATCCATAATTTTGTCATTGACTTTAAAATGTATGATATATGATCCATATTTTTCTCTTCTTCAGAACATAAGGTACATGATCTATACTTTTGAAAAAACGTAAGTTTCATCACAAAATTAGGGTTGATGATACTTAATTTTGTGAAGCAAACATAAGGTTCTATACTCATGTAAGGTACTTCATTCATACTTTTCTCATATAACAAACATAAGGTTCCTTCCAAATGTAAGGTTCTTTCACCATACTTTTCTGTCAACATAAGGTTGATTAACATACTTTTCTGAACTCCTGTAAAATAAATGTAGGATATAATCCTTACGCTACACTCTCCAATGTATGATATGAACAATGTTTCTAAAACAAGATGAATAGATTTCTGAACACTTTGAAAAATATTTCACACAAATCATATGATTTAATATTATTTTAAAATTGGGAATATAAAGAATATTAATTTCCTGAAATATACTTAAAGTAAAATCATTAGAATAAAAAATAAGGGTATTTGTGAGCCTCAAAATCATCATAAGAAATATAGAGTATTGTTGAAACAATACACGCTCAACACTAGGGTCACTACAGCTAGTATCAGAGGATGGTCTAGTTATTTTTGGAGATTAAGAATAGATAACTTTAGTAAGAACCTTAAGGATGAGACAAAGTATAAGAAAACATCCCAAAATTTTGGTAAGTATATAGTAAGTGGTTTATCAAGAAAATAAATCACTTTCTGGATACAAACAGGTATAGGTGGCTCTAGAACAGATGTACCTAGGAGTTAAAACTCTGATAAGGATTTTCGGGCTTGACCCGGGATATCCTAGTACATGACAATGGGCCTTACTACACTCTTGTTTTGACACTCCTGGGGGTATGCTTTGGTAAATTCATAAGCTTAGTACAAAAAATTATTAAGGGAACAAAAAAGATCCCATAAGAATATATGTTAGGAGATAGATCATGAATAAAATTGATTGAGTCCTCGAAACACATAAGTTTAAGGAGATAAGTGTAATTTGTAAGTTATTGCTTTAATGTCATTGGTTTCCCCTTTATGTTATACAAATCCCCAGTTTTTTTATTATTCTATCCAATAGATGGTAATAAGATGAATTAGGTTAACAACCGATGTGATGGACAATGTGATGACTGCCGAAACGAGATCCCTGATTAGATGGGATCTCAAGAAGGACATATCATGATTATGCCAAACCAACTATAAAAAATGAAAATTAACAATTGGTACTTAGTTGAATTCCCAATGAAGTCAAGGAAAAGGAAGATGAAATATCATGAAGGTTCATCTGATAAAGGTGATAAGGGAAAGAAGACCCAATTTCCTTTTTGAAACAAGTGTGGAAAGAGGCACCAAGGGGAATGTCACAAAGGGACTCAGAGATGTTTTAAGTGTGGAAAGATTGAGCACAAAGTATCTAATTGCCATGAAAAAATGAATAATGTGACGAATGGAAACAAAGTTCCATCTAAGGAATCATATATAGTTTTATGTCATAAATGTGGATAAGTTGGACATTATCCAACATGATGATCTATTGCAAGGGAGGAGAAGCATGATGAGCATCAATAATCTCCATGATCAAGGGAGCACTGAAGGTCCTATAATATGGTGGATAATGATGAATAAATTACATGTAACCACTAATTCAAAGTAGTGTATGTCATAATGTATTTTAATTCATGTCCTATTAGTGTATCTTTAATGTTTTCTAAGAACATTGAGTCCCCACCTGAAACATATTATATCATTAGGGAAAAATTCTATGAGCATTGTATCAAATGTTGAAGTTTATGAGAATTTTGTTATTGAAAATATTATAAGTCTCCATTTGGTGTAATATAAAGAAAAATAAAAAAGTGACAGCCTACACCTCAAGTTAGGTGAAAATCCATGAGAAAAACTATCCTACGCATGATATGGAGTTGGCAGTTGTGATTTTTGCGTTAAAAATCTGGCTGAATTATCTCTATGGGGAGAAGTGTGAGATATATACTGACCAAAAGAGTATCAAATATATATTCACACAAAAATAGATTAATATGAACCAAAAAATATGGATAGATCTCATCAAGGATTATGACTTTTCAATCCACTACCATCCTGATAAGGCGAATAAGATGAAAGATTCTTTAAGTAGAAAGGATCCTGTATCTATATCAATGATGAGAATGGAAAAGGATCCAATATTATTAGATTTGTAAAGGAAGGACATGAGAATCATTAAGGGAGGAAAATCATCAATACTTTCTCAAATGGTTTCTCAACCATCTCTCAGGGAGAAAATAAAACATGCTCAAAGAAAAGATGTGGAAATTCAGAAAAGGGTGGAAGCTATCAGAAATGGGAAATCCTCCGATTTCAAAATTTATGAGGAATGAGTTGCTAGATTTGGGTCATGATTATATGTACCATCAAATCCATAGATAAATAAGGATCTTGTGAATGAAACACATAGCTCAATATGTTCTATCCACCCAGGGAGCACAAAGATGTATCGAGATATCCGAGAAAACTTTTGTGGGACCATATGAAAAGGGAGATTGATGAATATACATCAAAGTGCCTGGTATGTCAGAAAGTGAAGGCTGAGAGGAAAAAGTCTAAGGGGATGATTCAACCACTACCCATACAAATATGGAAGTGTGAGAAAATTACCATGTACTTTGTCACTGGATTTCTAAGGACATCTAGAGGAAACAATGGTATATGGGTTATTATGGATCGTCTTACAAAGATAGATTACTTCATTGCAATTAGAGGGGACTTATAATTGAATAAACTTGCATGGATATATATCAAATAGGTGGTAAGGATTCATGGAGTATCACTATCTATTGTATCCGATTGAGATCCGAGATTCACCTCGAAGTTCTGGAAAAGTCTCCAACATGCTTTAAGCACTGAACTGAACTTCATTATGGCTTATCATCCTCAAACTGATGGCCAATCTGAGTGAACTATCTAGACACTGGAAGATATGTTGAGAGAATGTTCTATGGACTTCAAAGGAAGATGAGACCAATATCTTCCAATGATTGAATTCTCCTAATTTTTTTTTACACTCAAGCATCCAAATGACACCATATGAATCACTTTATGGGAAAAGGTTCAGAACACGGACGTGTTGGGATGAAGTCAGTGAGTGTAAGCTGCTAGAACCTAAAATGGTCGAAGAAATGGTGGATAAGGTGAAAACCATTCAGAAGCATATCATGACAACCCAAAGTCTATAGAAGAGTTATGCAGAAAATAATTGACGAGACCTTGAGTTCAAAGTTGGAGACATGGTATTTCTATGCATATCTCTATGGAAGAAGGTCATGAGATTTGGGAAGAATGGAAAGCTAAGTCCCAGATATATCGGCTCCTTTGAGATCCTTGATCGAGTCGAAGCTGTGGCCTATCGACTGTCACTTTCACTTACCATGTTGAAAGTACATGATGTCTTCCATGTATCCCTCTTAAGAAAGTACATACCAATACCTTCACAAGTACTCTCTTCAGAGGTAGTACAGTTGGAGGATGATCTTTCTTATGAGGAGAAGCCAGTGAAGATCTTGGATCATAGAGATAAAGTTCTACGTAAGAAGAATACTCACCTGGTCAAGGTACTATGGAAAAACCATAAGTATGAAGAGGTAACATGGGAACTAGAGGAGAAAATGAAGGAAAATTACCAACACCTGTTTATGGCTTAGAATGTAAAATGCAATTTCAAGGGTGAAATTTTATAAGGGGAGAGGAATGTAACGACCCAATGTTTTATCAATGGAAATTAATTTCTTATAAACATGTCATATAACCACATGAAATCATAACATAATGAACTACTAAGTGCTTTGTGACCTTTAAACAAAAGTTTTTCACTTCTGTGTTTGGAATTTTGAAAATCTGACATACACGGTTGCGATCAGTAAGTTATTTGGAGTCTGATAAGAAAAACTTAATTTTTGGTGAATAGTTACCTACCCTTATGAATAGTAACATACCCTTATGAATAGTGATATACCCTAATGAATAGTAACTATACCTATGATAGTATATAAATAAGATTCAATTGAAGGCATGATGTACCTATATTTTAGAATAAGTAAATGAATGTTTTAAAACTGGTTTTTTAATAATAAATTATGATTTAAATTAAATATTAAATTAATCATATCTAGAAAATTATTTTCGAAAAATGGACATAATTTTTGGATTCTATATGTTGAAAAATGGTTAGGGTGAATTTATGATATTTTTCTGAAATACTTGAATTTTTGATGAATAGTAAAATATGATAATTCACAATAAATGCTAAAACCTGAATTTCTGCATCATGCTTGAGTCATGGATGATGTAAATAGTCATTGTTTCGAACTCACATGAATTAATTACTATTATTTGTCCTTTTAATAATCACTATTTATGGTCTTGAGGTAAATTAATAAACTAATGATTAAAAAATTATGAAAACCCTCCTCTCCTCCACTATAAAACCCCCCTCACTCCCTCTTGTATTCACTCCTCTCAAGCCTTGTTACTTGCCAATATTCTACTAAAATCTCTCATAAAGATCCTCCCAAATGTAAAAAGTCCCCTAGTCTCTTCAAAATACCAAAACCTCTCCCCTTAAGAGGTTCTCAAAGGAGGTATACTCAAGAGGTAAATTCCTCTTTCCAATTCTTTCATTTCTTTTAAGTTCTTTTATTTTTTATTTTTTTCATCACCTCCCTTAAACAAAATGGTATGATAACTCCAGTAACATATATGTACTATAATTCTATTATTCTAATTAGATAATTTATTATCTTCTCTCCTTTCCCCACCTTTTATTTTAAATAAATGAAAACACCGTTTGAGATGTGTTAATTTAGCAAATTCAAGGACATCAGTTTATAAGTTTATATTATCATATTTAATTCTAGTCATAAAAACATTTGTGTTATGGTTGAACCAGATTATTATATATGTAATATATATACAAGTTAAGGTTCTATAATCTTTTTTTACAAATGGTATTAAGTTAAAAAGCAAAACATGTTCATTGTAATCAAACCCACTGATTAACCAAAATGGTTGTCACTAAGGTTTTATATAATAATTCATCTTCACTCCCAATAAACAAATTAATTTTTATAATAATTTAATCTTATGGATGTTTTATAATAACATACAACTTCAATTCTGGACAACCACTTTCATCTTACATGTTTATCCAAACATGAATGTAAGTGAAACGATCATTAAAACCAAGTAAGCAAACATACCCAATTAATGAGATTAAACCTTTTAACCAATCAAAATGGTTATAAATGAACTTAAAAAGGTTATAATAAATATTATAAATATATAATATTTTCTTTAATTATTAATTAATAAACCTAATTTTATTTTTCATTTCATTAAGTTCAAGAAAATATCATCATCAGACTTAAGGTAAGGGATCCTCTCCAATTCACTCTTAATCATGATGTCCTCTATGCTATGCCATTTTATGTGTAATCCCTCATTATGGGGTATTATTTTCACCTCCCCATACTTCTCTCATGATTTTTAAATGATTAGAAACCCATTTTATCTCTCATAAATCTCTCTTAGATACACCCGACACCATGCACCATGCCAATAATCTGTAACGAATTCTACCTGAACTTCCTTTGTTCTTTCGGGTTGCCTTATATTTATTTATATGAAAATGGAGTTATCTTATATATTTATGTGAATATTATAAAATTTTTTTATTTTTAAAAAATTATTTTATCAAGACCATTTCATCACACTCTTTTAGGGATATACATGTTTCTAAAAGATTCCCTCTTTAGTACTTTCCGATAAGCAAACCTGTTTTAAGGGAACTTCCTGAATTATTACCCAATTTCAAGTGAAATTTATATAAGGAACCAACCTTATTACATTACATAGTATTGAATTTAGTCAATAAAACACTTCATTTTACATTGAGGATCTTTTAAAGTTTATAGATTTAGATAATTGTGACATAATACATTCATAACATTACACATTGTTACAGAGTGGATACCATAAAAATAGTTTCCATTTTTTTCAATATTTAAAAAATTAAAACTTAAAAAATGATTAATTGAATATTATTTAACATTTAACATGACTTACTTCTTTTTATTACACATCCATTAACATGTTAAAATCATTCAAAACTAGGGATGATCACAAAAACTTGGTAAGGGATATAAAAAGAAGGAAAGAACACATTTGTCCATAAATACTTGTAACATATGAAATCACTTTCAAAAGGCATACTTATCACCTGTATATATATTCTTACGCTGTGAAACATAATATTTACACAATAAATAAGAAAAAAATTAGAACCAAAAAGGTATCTTGGGGAATTAATTATATAATCTTGTAACCCTCTCGGCTATCTTATAATTGGTAACCCTCACGACTACCTTACTATTTGTGTAACCATCACAGTTACACTTGGAGTAACCATATGACCAACCTCAAAATTACACATACCCAATGAATTTAAGAGAAATATAGGTACCAAACTTCATCATAAACAATTATCAAGAACTAGAACATAATCATAAAACATTAATAATAACATAAAAACATTACTTTTGAACTTTGTAAAATAGAATTTTAAAAGAAGATTTTAAAAGGAAAGTATATTATAAATATCATATAATTGAAGTGAAACTTAATAGAGTGGATGTAATATGTATAAAAAATATAAACAAACATAATTAAACATAATATAAGCAAAACCCATCACACAATAAATTTTTTAATACCACAAAATAATGAAGTAGAAGGTTAACCCAAAGAATGGAAATCGGGTTAAGAATTCCCTTACCTCGGGTTTGTCTTATTTCAAACTTGTTTAAACTTATAGTATAATGGTTAAAAGAGTGTTATTAGTATTTTAAAGAAAATTTTTTATGTTTATAACATCTTATATGATCATTTCATAACTTCATTTTACCCTTTAATTGTTAGTATTTTGCTCCTTGCACTATTTTTGGGTGAGTTCTTTACATGATTTCCAAGATTGGTTTATGATGAATGTTCTTGTTGATTGGAAGTGAAACTCTAGAATTGGAATGGATTAGTATTTAAATATTTATATTACTGTAAATTATAACATTTATCATTTTGATTTTTTAAATTATGATGATTCATAAGTAAAAACATTAATGATGTTCGTTTAGATCATTTTAGTGGTTCTTTGATAATAACGACCTCATTTTATTTTATAAATTAAAACCATGTGTAAAAAAGAATTACAGAACCATGGATGAGACATAATACATATATTATAACCTGGTTCAACCATAAAAATGGTTTCATGACCATACTTTAAAGAGTTAATGAAAATTGAAATCACATCGTCCATGATGTCGGTAATTTGACACATCACGTACAATGTTTTTATTCCTTGAATAAGTGGGAGAGGAGAAGAATAGTGATGATGAAATTAACATGACAATGAGAACATACAAAATATACATGATTCTATAGATTTCATTCCTATTGGTTAAGAATAGGTGAGGAAATAATAAGAAAATAAAGGAATCATGAAATAAAAGAAAACATGAGAAATTTCTCACGAAAATTCGGCAGTCTAACAACATCTCTTAAAATTTCATAAAAATAGTTTGATGAGAGAAAGGGGATATCTCATAACTCTTACATAATATTTACAGTAAGGGGGGATATGGAATGAAATATCCCAAAGTAATCCAAAGGTAAAGGAAGATAATAACATGAAATGAAAGAAAAGAAAGAAAATAAAAGAGGATGTTTACCTCTTGATCTCTTCTCCTTGAGATCCTTCTTAAGGGCTTAGGCTTTGGTCTTTTGGTGATACCAGAAGCTCTAGGTTGTGGGGAAGAGACTTATAAGGAGTATTGGGCAGAAATTAGGCATGTATTAAGGTTTTAGAGGTGTGGGAATAAGAGGGGAGTGAGTGTGGTATTTATAGTGAAGGTGAAGGGGTATTTTCCATTATTTTAATCATTATTATAATATTTTTGCCCAAGATTATGAATAGTCTGAGTTAATGTGACCTAAAATAGTAATAATTACATGTGAGTTCGAACCAAGTGGCATTACATCACTTATGATTTCATAAATAGTGTATTTTACTGATAATTTTATTATACAGTATTTTATCGTATTTCACTATTCATTGAAAATTCAAGAATTTTAAAAAAATCCCAAAAAATTTACCCTAACCATTTTTCGATGTGTAGAATTTAAAAATGAAGTCAATTTTTTGAAAATAATTTTCTAAATATTATTAATTTAATTTTTTAATAAAATAATAATTAATTCAAAAATTAACAATTATAATTCTATAACAAATTCTATATCATGATGAAAAATCAACCAAGATGTTATTATATTAAAGCCTTAAGAAAATAAAATAATAATAAAATTTACTATTCATTAGGGTCATATTACTATTCATAAGGTCATGTTACTATTAAAAAAACAAATTGGTTTCATCAGACTCCAAATAACATACTGAACACAATTGTAGATGACCATTTTTTGAAATTCAAAACATAAAAGTGGAAAAATTATGTTTAAAGGATAGTTTTAAATATCTATTTAAAACATAGTTTCATGCATTTATATTTATTTTTAGAAAAAATGGGGTGTTACATTTTCCCCACCTTCTGGAAATTTCATCCGCGAAATTTTATTTACTTATTAAACAACTGAGGGTACTTTTCCCTCATAGAATTTTTAGACTCCCATGTTGCTTCTTCAACCATGTGGTTTCTCCATAAAACCTTTTACCTGGTGGATTATCTTATTCCGCAATACTTGTTCTTTTCGATAAAGAATCTGAACTAGTTTCTATTCATAAGAAAGGTTCTCTTCCAGCTGAACTGCTTCTAGGATCAAGACATGTGATGAATCTGACACATACTTTCTCAACATCGAAACATGAAAAACATTGTGTACCTGAGAAAAACTTAGAGGAAAAGCCACTCGGTATGAAACTGTTCCAAATTTATCTAATATTTCAAAAGGACTGATGAACCGCAGACTTAGCTTTCCTTTCTTACCAAAACACATCACACTTTTCCAAGGAGAGATTTTAAGGAAAACATGGTCACATACCTTGAAAGAGAAGTCTTTACTTCTATTATCTGCATAACTTCTTTGCCTGCTCTGAGCTGTCCTCATGTGCTGCTAGATCATCTTCACTTTCTTAGCCACTTCTTCTACTAATTCTGTCCCCATAAACTTTCTTTCACTGACTTCATCCCAAAATGATGGAGTCCAACACCACTTCCCATACAAAGCCTCAAAAGGTGCCATCTGTATATTGGAATGAAAACTGTTATTATAAGAAAAATCAACTAAAGAAATATGCTGATCCCAACTTCCCTGATAGTCCATTTAACAAGCTCTAAGCATATCCTCCAAAGTCTAAATCATTCATTCTGATTTCCCATCTGATTGAGGATGAAAAGCTGTACTAAAATTTAATTCTATGCCCAATGACTTCTGAAGTCCCTTCCAAAAGTTAGAAGTGAACCTGGGATCTTGTTCAGATACAATGGAAAGAGAAAATCCATATAACCTAACAATCTCCTTGAGGTGCAGTTGATAAATTTGATCCAAATACATTGTATCTCAAATAGAAAGAAAATGTGCATATTTTGTCAGCCGATCAACAATAACCCAAATTGCATTGTTATCTCAAGAATTATTTAGTAGTCCTACCAAAAAGTCCATGGATACATTCTCCCATTTCTACTCTAGCACTGGAAAAGGCTGAAGCATCCCCTTAGGTAACTGCCGCCCTACTTTAACCTGTTGACATGTTAAATATTTCATAATAAAATCAGAAATATCACTTTTTATTCCATACCACCAATAATACCCCCGAAGGTCTCTGCACATCTTAGTAATACCAGGATGAACTGAAAATAGAGAACTATGAGCTTCACACAATAAATTTTTCTTCAATTGAGAATCACTAGGCATGCACAACCTTTTTACAAATCTTAAAACACAATCTTTATCAAGGTTAAATTCTAGAAACTTACCCATTTTAACCAATTCTACCTTTTTCTGTAGCTCACAGTATTCCTTCTGCACTCAATTCTTTTTGACAATGACGACTGCACTGAAACCTGAAACAAAATTGAGGTATTTCAGCACCAACAACTTCTAATAAAAAATTCATCAAATAATTAATCAAGGGATCATATTCCAAATGTAACATGGTTAATGATGCACGATGTTTCTGACTCAAGGAATCTACCACTTTGTTTGGTTTTCCAGGATGGTAATTGATTGTGAAATCATAATCCTTTATCAGTTCAAGCTATCTTCTCTGCCTCATGTTTAATTCTTTCTGAGTGAATATATACTTCATAATTTTATGGTCAGTATATATTTTACATTTGGTTTCATATAAATGATGCCTCCAAATTTTCAAAGAAGAAACCATAGATACCAATTCAAAATCATCTGTGGGATAATTTAACTCATGAATTTTTAGTTGTCTTGAATCATAAGAAATTACCTGATCATTCAACATAAAAACACAACCAAGTCCCTTCAAAGAAACATCATTGTGGATGAAAAACTCACCACTTTGGGAAGGCAAGGCCAAAAATGGATCACTCACCAATCTCTTCTTTATTTTCTAAAAACAAACATCACATTCTTATGTCTAAACAAATTTAACCCCTTTTTGCGTTAACTTAGATATCGAGCTAGATAACCGAGCAAAGTTCTTAACAAAACGTCGGTAATAACCTGCTAATCCAAGAAAACTATGAATCTATGTAACATTTGTGGGTATTGGCCATTAATCAACCACTTTTGTTTTGGTAGGATCAACTATTATTCCATCCTTATTTACAATGTGCCCAAGAAAAGAAAACTGTTGCAACCAAACATCATACTTTTTGAATTTTCCATACAGTTTCTTTTCTTTTAAGGTTTTTAAAACAACCCTTAGATGTTTTTCATGATCCCATTTATTTTTATAAAATACCAGAATGTAATCAATAAAAATAACCAAAAACTTATCCAAGAACTCATGAAATACTCTATTCATAAGATTCATGAATACAGTAGGTGTATTATTTAATCCAAACAACATAACAAAAAATTCATAATGCCCATATTTAGTACGAAAGGCTGTTTTCAGGATGTCATCCTCCATCACATTCAGCTGATGGTATCCAGATCTCAAGTCAATCTTGGAAAAGTACTGATCTCCCTAGAGATGATCAAATAAGTCATCGATATGAGACAAAGGATACTTGTTTTTAAAATTTATGTTATTAAAATCTCTATAATCAATGCAAATTCTCATGGAACCACCTTTCTTTTTAACAAACGAAATAGGAGCTCCTCATGGTGCAGTTCTAGGATGAATGAAGCCTTTATCAAGAAAATACTGCAACTGATTTTTCAATTCAATAAGTTCCATTTGATCCATACAATATGGGGGTTTGGAAATTGTCTTAGCATCAGGAACTAAGTCAATTATGAATTCGACTTCCCGATTAGGTATGAAACCGAGTAACTCATCAGGAAAAACATCAAGGTATTCATTTACCATAGGCACATCATCAATCTGAACAGTTCCTTTATTTTCAACAATATGAGCAAGATAACTTTCATTTCTATCTTTCAATAGTTTCTCATCTTCCTGATATGTTATCAATTGTATGGGTTCATTCTTGTATACAAACTGAATCTCTTTCTGAAAAACAACTTCTTTAGCTCTACAGTCACTCTTAACATGATGAACAGAAAGTCAACCCTTTCCTAGAATCACATCAAACTCTACTAAGGGAAAAACAAAAAGGCTCATAGGTAAAGTCTTTCTAGAGACCAAAATAGAAAGATTCTTATAATTCCTATTTGCTATAACATTTCCCCCCTAGTGTTTTAACAACAAGTTCCGATTTTATTTATTGAGGTGATATTTACAATTTACATGAAAATTTCTTAGAGATGAAGGAATGTGTAGACCCCGTATCAAGAAAAAATTTAGCAAAATATAATTAAACAAACAAAGTACCTGATACAGCTTCATTGGATGGTCCGACATCTGCTGACGTGGTCACAAAGGATCTCACTACACCTTTCTGCTTGTAGTCTGGCTTCTTTGCATCATTAAAATCTCTCTTTGGGAATGAATTTGCATAATGAACCATCTCACCACATTTAAATCACTTTACAGTTTGCTTATCAGGATTAGTCTTTGGATCATTTTCATTGAAATATCAGGCCATATGTCCAAACTTACCACATTTAAAACACTTCTCAGTTTTTCTAAGACATTCCCCAGGGTGCTTCTTGCCACACTTTTCACAAACTGGAAACTGGATTTTCTTACCATAAGATTTATTTAGGTGATTCTTACCCATTTATTACCATATGTACATCTTCTTCTTCTTTTTTCCAAAATGCACGTGATCATTAGAAAACTCCATCTCTACCCTCTCAGCACATCAGACAAGTTTCTCATAACTTTTGAATTCACGGGAGGCCAACACCCTTCGATACCTTGGCTTTAGTCTTGAGTAAAAGCGGTTGATTTTGATATCAAGATCCAAAATAAGATTTGGAGCATACCTTTCCAGTCGATTGAAGTTTTCTTCATACACGACCACTGAATATTCCTGCTTCTGTTTCAATTCAATGAATTTCTTCTCCATCCCAAGTCGCACCACCTTAGGAAAATATTTATCATGGAAAATACTTTAAAATTTATCCCACTCTAAGGCATCAAAATCCTCTCTATCACTGATATTCTTTACCATTGACCACCACTGATCAACTTCACCTTAAAAACAATAAATGTAAAGACATAACTTTTGATTATCCAAACATCCCATAACATCAAATATCTTTCCAAGGGATTTAATCCATCCTTCAGCCACTACCGGGTCAGAAGATCCATTGAAAGTAGGAGGGTGCTGTCTCATAACAATGTTCCAATATTGACATGTTCCATTGTGGTACCTCTAGTTGTTCTCTTGCATGGATTGCACCACCATTTATTTCCTGCGTCAGCTAAGCCATTACTGTCACAAACTGCTCGGTTTTAATCCCTACCATTACGGGCTGCAAATTCAGAAGGATGTCATTCTGTCGGTGCCTCTCCTCTTCAGATTATATATTTCTTTTGTAGACAACTATTTTGAACAATAATACATTAGAAAAATCAACATGGTGATCTTTAAATTCTATAAAATTTCAAATTAATCATAGAGTAAAAATCATTTATGGTATTCTTTTAACATCATCCTAAACCCTAAAGTTATCTAAACCATCCTCTGATACCAACTATAAGGACCCAACCTCATTACATTACATAGTCTTGAATTTAGTCAATAAAACACTTCCTTTTACATTGAGGATATTTTGAAGTTGAGATCTTTAGAGAATTGGGACATAATACATTCATAACATTACACATTGTTACAGAGTGGATACCATAAAAACAGTTTCCATTTTTTTAAATATATAAAACATTAAAACTTAAAACATGATTCCTTGAAAATTATTTAACATTTAACATGGCTTACTTATTTGTATTACACATCCATTAACCTGTGAAAATTATTTAAAACTTGGTATGCGCACAAAAACTCAGTAAGGGATATAAAAAGAAGGAAAGAACACATTTTTCCATGAATACTTGTAACGTATGAAATCACTTTCAAAAGACATACTTATCACCTGTATATATATACTTACTTTGTGAAACATAAGATTTAAAAAATACATAAGAATATAAGTATAACCCTAAAGGTATCTTGGGGCATTACTTACATAATCTTGTAACCCTCTCGGCTACCTTATAATTTGTAACCCTCACGACTACCTTACTATTTGTGTAACCATCACATTTACACTTGGAGTAACCATACGACCGACCTCCAAATTACACATACCCAATGAATTGAAGGTAAATATAAGTCCCACAAGTAATCATAAACAATTCCAAATAACTATAACATAATCCTACAACATGAATAATAGCATAAAAACATTACTTTTGAACTTTGTAAAACAAAATTTTAAAAGAGGATTTTAAAAGGAAAGCCTATTATAAATATCATATAATTGAATTGAAACTTAATAGAGTGGATGGAATATGTATAAAAACTGTAAATAAACATAATTAAAAATAATATAAGTAAAACCCATCACAATATCAAATTTTTAATACCACATAAATAACGAAGTAGAAGGTTAACCCAAAGACTAGAAACCGGGTTAATAATTCTCTTACCTCGGGTTTTTCTTAATTAAAACTTGTTTAAAATTTCTGTATAATGGTTAAAATAGTGTTATTAGTATTTTAAAGAAACATTTTCATGTTTATAACATCTTATATGATCATTTCATAACATTATTTTACCTTTTAATTGTTAGTATTTTGCTCCTTGCACTGTTTTTGGGTGAGTTCTTTACAAGATTTCCAAGATTGGTTCATGATGGATGTTCTTGTCGATTGTAAGTGAAAATCCAGAATTGGAATGGAGTAGTATTTATATATTTAAAGTACCATAAATTATACCATTTATCATTTTGAATTATTACATGAGGATGATTCATAAGTTAAAACATTAATGATGTTCGTTTAGATCATTTTAGTGGTTCTTTGATAATAATGACCTCATTTTATTTTATAAATTAAAACCATGTGTAAAAAAGAATTCCAGAACCATGGATGAGAAATAATACATATATTATAACCTGGTTCAACCATAAAAATGGTTTCATGACCATACTTGAAAGAGTTAATGAAAATTGAAATCACATCATCCACGATGTCGGTAATTCGACACATCACGGACAATGTTTTTATTCCTTGAATAAGTGGGAGAGGAGAAGAATAGTGATGATGAATTCTCCATGAACCTAGGAACATACAGAATATACATGATTATGGAGATTTCATGCCTCTTGTTTAAGATTAGGTGAGGAAAGAAGAAGAAAAGAAAAGAATTTGGAAATAAAAGAAAACATGAGAAATTTCCCACGAAAATTCGGCAGCCTAATGACATCTCTTAAAATTTCATAAAAATAGTTTGATGAGAGAAAGAGGATATCTCATCACTCTTACATAATATGTACAGTAATTATGGATATTAAATGAAATATCCCAAAATAATCCAAAGGTAAAAGAAGAGAATAACATGAAATGAAAGAAAAGAAATAAAATAAAAGAGGATGTTTACCTCTTGATCTCTTCTCCATGAGATCCTTCTTAAGGGATTTGGTTTGGTCTTTTGTTGAGACCATCAGCTCTAGGAAGTGGGGAAGAGACTTGGGAGGAGTATTAGGTAGAACTTAGGCATGGATCAAGGCTTTAGAGGTGTGGGAAGAAGAGGGGAGTGAGGGTGGTATTTATAGTGGAAGAGATAGGGTATTTTTCATTATTTTAATCATTATTATAATAATTTTGCCCAAGATTATGAATAGTATTAGTTCATGTGACCTATAATAGTAATAATGGCATGTGAGTTTGAAAAAAATGGCCTTAAATCAATTATTATGTCATAAATAGTGTATTATACTGATAATTTGATTATACGATATTTTTTCGTATTTCAATATTCCTCGAAAATTCAAGAATTTCAGAAAAATCCCCAAAATTTACCCTAACCATTTTTCAACGTGTAGAATTCAAAAATGAAGTCCATTTTTTCAAAATAATTTTCTAAATATTATTAATTTAATTTTTAAATAAAAGCATACTTAATTCAAAAATTACAATTATTATTTTATAAAAACTTCTATACCAGGATGAAAAATTAACCAAGATGTTATTATCTTAAAGCCTTAAGAAAATAAAATAATAATAAAATTTACTATTCATTAGGGTCATATTACTATTCATAAGGATATGTTACTATTCACAAAAAAAAACAAGTTGGTTTCATAATACTTCGAATAACATACTTAACACAATTGCAGATGGCCATTTTTTGAAATTCAAAACATAGAAGTGGAAAAATTATGTTTAAAGGCTAGTTATAAATATCTACTTAAAACAAAGTTCCATGAATTTCTATTTATTTTTAGAAAAACTTTGGGTGTTACACTATATATTCTATTTTAATCCACAATTTTCTTTATAAAATCAGTATTTTTACTATGAAAACCTTCTTGGTTAACTTCTGGTTTTATATAAAATATTTCCCCCTTTTTATATTTTAAAGGCTTATAGTGTTTTCCTTAAAACCGCACTAAAATGTTTTAATTCTAAAGTTTCTTAAATACTTTTCTAACATTTTGTCACTTATGTTTGACTTAACTTAACATTATATATGCCTATTTTACCTTATTAATGTCCATGTAAGTTCTAATTCCTTTCTATCATGTACACTTTTATGATACACCCATTTATTATGATTTATGACATGATTGTGTTACCCATTTCTTTCCATTGGTTCCCTTATGTTTATTTATGGTTGATTATGTATGATTATTTATGTGGAAATAATATTCATGAAAATGTTGATATGGGTGCAACCATATAGCGATCCAATGCATTGGGTAAAGTTAAGTCTCATGAGATGCTATGTGAAATAGGATTGGCGATTAGCCTTGATCCGTACTACTATGAGAAACAGGATTGGCGGTTATCCTTGAACCGTATGATTATGGGAAACGGGATTGGTGGTTAACCATGACCAATACTAAATAAATGTTTTATTATTCTTCCACATTTATATGATTCCATGTTTATATGATCCCATGTTTATATGTTATGATTTCATATGTTCCATGATTTTGATATCATTATGTCATGCCTTCTAACTTATGTGCTTAAACTTTATTCTTATGTTCATTCCCTTAATTGGATTTTTAGCTCATACCTTTTTTCATTTGTTCCCTAGGGTACCCTATGTAGATGTAAGGGAATAAAGGAAGTTAGGAGGTCTTTATGGAGATTAAATAAATAAGTGTTTTTAGCCCCATGTTTTATGTTTTATGTTCCTAGTATTTCAAGACACAATAATTAAAGATCCTTGGCTTGTACTCTGATGTATAATTTTTCTTAAAATCTTGTAATGTTATATGTGAAAGGCTAGGGTCCCTACACTTCATACTTTCACATTATCCATAGTGATATACATATAACAAAAATCATGATCAAGTTCAAATAATATAAATGTCAACCCAATATATTATAAAATCATTGATTAATACATTTAATTAAAATAACTATTATACACAACAATCAACATGTATATATGACATGTGATCTTACATTCCTAGTTATGATGTATGAATGTACCCAAATCCCATAAACTATAACAACAGAACAAACTCAAGATCAACATAAAACCCTAAAGCAAAAACTATAACAAAAGTCCCATCACCTATAACTTATAGGTCCGTTACATAAGAGATAGTCAGATACTTAAGTGACTCACCTACCGAAGTTCCACACCACCCAAATCCTTTATTACTTTCCATAAACATATTCTAGAAGAAAATAAAAGGAAAAAAATACTCTGATGCAGCCTTGTAATGCCCGAACCTGAATCACCTGGCCCGGGATGAAGTGTCACAGGACCTCATGCTTGCCTCTCCATACACAAGAGATTACTGACTAGCATTGTGGCTTCGAAAATCGTTAGTAGGGACACTATACCATTAACATCAAAAGAAAAACATTAGAATCATATCAAGGATAACATCCTAAAAGGGAACATTGAAAGGGAATAATAACAATGTTATAATATAAGACATGTTAGGCATCTCAAGTCATACAAGAAATAAACCAAGGACCCCCAAAGTGATAGGTCAACTAGAGTAAAATTAAGAAACTAAAAAATAAATAGACTATATGACATAACTAGGGAGTCCATCTCAGTACCACTTATGATCACCATGATCTATCTCCTCATCTCCTTATCATAGGGACCTTACCCTTTATCATAACCCTTATCGTGAAGTCTACACCAACATTGAGATGCCCATGAAGGGTGTGAGTATAAACCTAATAGTACAACACCAATGTATCCTTAATATAAGTGTACATTCATAAGAGGTTTATGTCATGAAAATGATTAAATAGGAAAGTAAACAATAATCAATCATGTGTTGAGCGGCCATGCACTAACCAAGACACCATGAACCTTGGTTGTACCTTATTTGACTCTATGTCATAAGGATAATCATAATAGAATTCATATTCATGGTTGGCCATAAGGCTACCACATATAATCCTAATCATCCAAATGACCAACAAGTCTCTAGTCAGACCACCAGGCCATCGATCCTCATCTCTATCATGGGTCAGGCCACATGGTTCATACCCTATCTTTGTCACAGGATGTGACACAAGGAAAATGTACCCTATCTCTATTACGGTTCATGCCACAAGTCCATCATACCCTGTCTTTGCCATAGGTCAGGCCACAAGGTCATTATATCCTTCCACTACCATGGGTTAGGCCTCAATGTCATTACACCCCTTCCCTATGTCTTAGTTCATCATCTTCATTATTTTATGCCACACATGTTTTCCCTCTAAGGGCCAACCAAGCCACAACAGTCCACCCACCACTTGCTTATAGAAGAAAAAAACTCTACAGGCCATAAAATCACACACAACAGGGCATAACATATATTATTATAATATAGAATATCAAACATGAGCCTAAGCTTCCATACACACATGCACACACAAATGTGATCAGTATCAAGAACGAGTCTCACAGGCTACACATACTCACACATGTGGTCAATATCAAACACATGACTCATGAGCTACACATGAACACACAATCATATCATGCCAATGACCATTTACAAGGGATCTATATGATAAGGACCTTCCTACCTCAAGTGTTTTAATCATTAAGACTTTCAAGTGTCGATACCCAAATCATGCCTACACACTAACCATATCAAACATGTGCACAAGGGTCCATGACAACAACCACCATCAGTGGTAGATCTAGGTTTGTTTGATTAAAGAGAACCCATCACTCAAAAAAACAATGACTAGAGATGAATATTTTGGGATCCCTATGATCCTATATCAATAAAAAAACCTAGATCTCCCAAGGTTTGATATTCCAATAGGGTCGAACAAGGATAGGGATGAGAAGAATAAGGTCACCCTAGGAAGTAACTTGAACACAAGAAGGGTCAACTAGATCTCACTCTAGATTTTTCTGGATCAGATAAACTATCTAGATAAGAAGAGATAATAAATTAATAAGTGGAATAATTGATTAATAATGCATTAAACACCCCCTCTTAATGATCAAATGTGTTTCCTATTTGAAATGCATGAACCCCATGAAGCTCGGTGACCATTTTGACTATTTTGAAAATTTTAAATAGATGTGAACATGAAATGGTGCCACAAACCATGACCATGGTGGCCTTGAACACACCCATCCTTAGAAACCCGACATAATGAGCCACAATAACATGGTGTAAAAATATTTCCCATTTTTAACTCACCATTCTTCCCACCATGGTGTTGTGAAGCTTCTCTGGTCTTGGTGTATAGGTGGAATCGCAATGCTAAACACCCAAGACCATGCCCAACCATGGGAGTGGTGGTACTTCCTATTTCACATAGGTTGGTTCTAGACATTAATGGACTACACCACGACGTGGTTTAACCCCCTAAAATGACCAAAAACCCTTTTTATGCCACTAACAACCTCTAAATCATCCCAGATCCAAGTTAACTCATCAAAAAGATCAAAAAAATAATTTAAGGCATTCCAAAACTTAAGTTAACAAACCTTGTAAAATTGAGGGTGTTACATCATGGTTTTCATAAATACATCAAAATACATGACTTATAATATACATTAATAATAATCATAATGTCTAAGGACCAATACACATATATGAAGATAGGAACATCTAATGACACATAAATGTGGGTTTCCTGCTGGTGAGATATGAAACACCCCAATATTTCAATATATAATTATACATTAAATAATACTATGTTATATAGCATGTACCACATTCAACACCAAGATTAAAATAACCATGATATACTATAGAAATATTATTATTTAAATATGAACTTGATAACCTAGCCATTGGTTTGGATAATATTAATAAAAATAACCATATTATGAAATACATATAGAATTTTTTTCCTTAATAAAATGAATAATCATTCATACATTGATTATAAATTGGTTAAAAATGAAGATAAAATCATTTATCAATAAAAGATATATTTTTCTTTAAACTATTTTTATGTGTGAAATGTATTTTAATCTTAATAGATTAAATTAATTATAAATGATTATAATGAAATAAATAGATTATATATCAAATAAAATTAACTAAAATTAATTTAATTGTGGTTATTAGGTAAGGAATGAGGTTAAAGTCATTTTATTCTTCAAAAATATATTTTCTTTAAAAATGGTTTTTATTACATTTTGTTTTGAACATTATAATTAATTTCAAACTCTTTTAAAAAATTTATTTGAAAAAATGGAAATAATTTTTGAAACCAACATTTCATAATAGTATTAGGATGATTTTTGGGATTTTTCTAAAAATATTTATTTTTGAGTGAATAGCGAAAAATACAAATTTTTGCAAAACTTTCATTTTTTCTTTAAATAATGCAATTTAAAAGAAAAAATATTTTTTGGATTTGGTTTTAAAGTAAAATAATATATATTTTATTTAAAATAATATAATTAATTCTATACTAATCATCATTATATCTTATTTTGGTATAAGTTCATTTTTATTCTTAAAAACACATTTCCTAAAAAAAAATTATTGCGTTTTGCGAACTTATATTAAATTTTATTTTTACCACTTATAAAATTTGAATCATTTAAAATTTATTTCAAAATTTTAAGTAGAATTTCCAATTTTTTTATAAGGTAAATTTTATTTTTGGTCACAAAAACAAGTTTCCGAGTAAAAAAATGAGTTATCAGGGTAAAGGTAAATTAAGGTAAAAATTGGAATTAAGTATAAAAGGGAAAAAAATACCTAAGAAACTATAAGTTATTTCAATTTATGCGATTTGTATTAAAATATCCTTATTATTTTATTATTTTGGGTGTCTTACTTTGAAATATTGACTGGCTTCCAAGGGAAGGAGGTTTTATATGTAATAAAATGTCATTTTCTCTCATTTTATATATCAAATATGTTTTCATGATTATGATAAGAGTAAATAAACACTATTAACCAAAATATATGACTATAATGATTTATAATAATTTAATTTAATGTTAATAATTTATTTTTAATTTTTAAATATAGTATAATTTTTTAAAAATGCTTATGCGACGTTGATATAATGCTTGTGCAAGCATAAGAAAAATAAAATAAATAGTTTTAAACATATTACAAGTGATAATATTTATATTATTTATGGTATTAAATGAATTATATATATAATTTTTAAGGATAATTTATGATTTAAGTGTTTTAATTCTAATTATATTGTTATCTTGATTCCTTTAAAATCAAATTTTGTGTATAGTCTTGAAAATGACTTTAAATGGTATTTAATGTTTAAAATTATTTTTAAAACATTATAAAATAATAAATTTTTTATAATAAGTAAATTTTATGGGAAATTTTATAGGATATCATTAATTTCCCATTTATGTGACAATTTTTATTTTTAAAATTACTTTTATTACTCTTAAATATTGAAAATATTTCTATAATAGTTAAGGTTAAACAAGGTTAATGAGGGGGTTAAACAAAAAATAAGGTTTAAAATGACACCTAAAACTATATAAATTTAATTATTTGATTATATTTAGACCTTATCCTAATTATCTTATATTATATTTCACTTTTGATCAATTTTACTTGAGTTTGGAACATATTATATATTAATATTTCATGTATTTATAAGATTGCCACCCACCCCACTTATAAAAGAGAATCTCCACTCCTCTATTCCTCACACCTCTTGAGACATTTAGATAAACCATTATATATCTAAATACCTTACTAAACTTACTTACCATGAACTAAAGGTTCTTGTATCACTAAAATACAGACCTAATAAGGCTTAAAGTGTAAGGCAAGGGAGGTTTTCCAAAGAAGAGGGGTATTTCTTAACTGAATGTTTCATGTTTATTTCTTATTTTAAATAATTAAAATATTCTCTAAGAATGTTTAAAAAATAAAATAATTATCTTCCATATACTAAAATGTTATTATGATTATGTTACAACCCTCTTTCATCTCTTTCCCCATCCTATGGGAAATGAAAACATCGCTCACGTGTATGCATTGACTACCACCTCCACGAACCAATGTCTTTTTTTTCATTATTGGATCATATAAATGGTTAAAATTATGTATAAAATGAATATATATGATATATATGATATAATTATGATTATTTAAATATAATATATTAATTACCTTCTTAATCTACCATTTTTTGGAAAACTATAACATCACTCGTGCATATGTGTGGACTACCACCTCCACAAAGAAATGTGATTAATTTTTGATTTTCATCTTATAAGGATGGTAATAAAAATGAAAATAATTAAAAAGTATGATATTAATAACATATTTATGATTATTTAATATATAAATATTATCTACTTTATTTATTTTCCACCTAGTAGAAAAATGAAAACATTTCTCATGCGTACGTATGAACTACCATCTCCATGTAATGATGTGATATATTTTTTAGGACCACCTCATATAGTTGGTTTTAAAAGTTCATTTAATGTATAAATATGATAATTATAAAAATTTTAATATTATAGAGGTAATTGAACCATAACACCTTTTGACCATGGTCAACACACTGATGTTATTTCGAGGTTAAATGTACAACATAAACTTAACCATTTTAGTAACCAAATAAAACATGGTAATAAATAAAAAAAAAGGAAAAATGATAATTAAATTAAAATGAAAAATCTTATTATTCAATTAAATAATTAATATATTTTTATTATTTAGGAGTTATAGAATGTATGATGTTAGACAAGACTTAAGGTATTAGTTTTTCCTTTATACCTTGTTTGAAAGTTTTCCTTTCAAAATATATATCCCACATGTCCATGATCATAAAATATTTTAAAAATTATTATATTTATATTTAAAATATTGTTAAAGTTTATTTTCAAAAACTTTTTAATTTCATTACAAATGATTAAAACGAATCTTTTCAAAAAAAAATGTGCATCTCACTTTTAAATTTTTAAAAAAGCGTGAAATGTATATTCTCTTTTAACATACAAAACATGAAAGCATTTTCAAACCATTAGGATTGTTCTTTTATTTGAATATTTATTTATAATTTTCCATGGATATTTTCAAAGAAACACATTTTTTCAATATTTTGGAATTTTTTATTTAAAATGTTATCAAAATAAAAATATATTTTTCTCATGTTTTCAAAGAAAGGTTTGAATGTTATTTTAAAGGTATTTTAATTTATGTTAAAATCCTTTGATTATTATTATGATTTATTGGGGATATAATCTAATGATTCCATGCACTTTATTTCTGTAGATGAGTTATAATCATGTAGTTTTATTTATTGATTGAGGGGAATATTAACTTTTCATATGTTAGTTTTTAATATGAATGTTTATGTTGATTATGTGTTGAATTTTTATTCATTTAATTCATATGATGAATGCATTGGACTTAATAAGTGACATGCGGGCTCGTTATAGCCCACTAGTGTATATTTAGGTCTTATGAGACAAACTAGCCTGAGTATTTGGTGTATGTGCATCCAATTATTTTTGATGTCTTGGAATGAGGCATTGACGATATGTTTATGATGTCTTGGAATAAGGACTTGATTATATAATTATGATGTCTGACATTTTGAATTCCATCATTATGAAATCAGTTATTGTTATCCATGTGATTACTTATATTTTTATCATTGAATATATTTAATGTTTTAGTTGTTGATGGTTTTTATGGAAATCATTTGATCTAATAAAATAAGAAAATGTGTTTTTATTTAAAATAATGTTTGTAATCTCACATGGGTAAAAGGTTTTTTTTCAAGGGAAAACTTTCATGTTTTTCAAAAAACCCATATGAATTATGATATTACCTTTATTGTTTCTTATGAAATGTTTGATGAAAAAATTTGGGAAAAAAGTTTATTTCAAGAGTAAGTAAGTGATTATTTTAAACTCAAAGTTTAATTAGAGAAAATTCAAACATACTTATGGGTTTTCATGAACTTAAAATGGATTAACATGTTTCATTTCCTTTTATATCCCTTAATAAGATTTTTTTTACTCATCCCATGTTTCAAAATGTTTTTCATAAGGATTAAGGATGTGTAAGAATTATATAAAGGTCAATAGTGACATTCCTTGAATAAAGAAAAGGTGTTAAGAAAGAAAACAAGAGTTTAATCATTAGATTTTTTTGTGGGAAATGATGAAGACTTATTATAGAATAATAAAATCTAGTTATCATGGAAAAAATTCCCATTTGATGAGAAATACATGGGTTTTAATATATATTAGATGTATCAATTATTTAAAGATATATACCTAAAAATATTCTCCAAGATATAAATGAATCAATATTTTTTTTGAATATGTAATTATGGATGTTAAAATTTGGTTCACTTTAGTTGGTATCAAATCCAACATGTTAAGAGTATGATTTTAGAACCAAATCTAGGTGTACAAGTCTGGGACACTATAGTTGGTATAAAAGTAAATGTTTATATAAATTTAGAGGTTTATATGATTCAGATGAGGATATTTTAAGAGTTTTAGATACCATCATGGTATAATAGGTCTAAGGTTGATCAAAATTTTAAAGGCATAAATACCCCCTTTGAGGTTTTATGTAATTCAAATTTAATATGAATATGGATATTTTGGGAGACATTTATGGGAATAAAACCTTTGGTTTTAGTATGTGTTTTAGTTAAAAGGTTATTTGAGGAATTAATCTTTTACGTTTTTAAACATAATTTTAAAGGTATTGATAACTTTTAGGGTTAATATGATCTTTGATGTTAATTTAATTATGGTTAATTGGATAAAAGGGTTATTACATTTTAGGAATATATGTTATATCATATAGATAACCATGAGATTGAAAAGTGATTTAGTGATAAAGTTATTTTTTAAAGAAGTTCACTATATTGGGAGAATTATATGATTAAATTAAATGAAAATATTTTTGGATAAGATGAAAATTTATTTAAATTATAAAGGATGATTTATATTTTGGAAGCATGTATGATTTTATTGTACCTTTATGGTGATTGAAGTTATTTATGGGAGTGATTTACATATTTTATAGATTATATGATTATAGGAATATACATTTTTGGTATGTGACTGTATGAGTGATTAATGATGTTTGAAGATAAATGTTAAATTTATCTCGAAAGAATATGTGATCAAATATTTTTGATTTTTGGATTTTCAACTTAGGAATATTTTGAAGAGTTTTAAGGTTAGTTACTTATAGAATGATTTAATTTGAAATTTTGGTGTTATTATTGAGGATTTTGAGATTAATGTAGTATTTATTCATATAAAGGTTTATTCATATTGAATATTATCTTAACTTGTGCTAACCATTTTTAGTTTTGATTAATAAATAGGAACATGAAAAATAACTTTTCATCCTTTAATGGATCTTATGATCCATAAGAAGTTGAATTTAGTACTCTAGGCATGAAAAATTCATCCTGAATATCAATTTCTTGGAGTAAGTGATGAGATATAAATGATAAATGATATAAACAAAAACGAAGGGAGAAATTCAACTTATTAAGTGGAAAGAAATCAAGTATGTATGTTTTATTAAAATATTTATCTGGATGGTAAAATAATTTATCAAATCTATCAAGTCTTATATGAAAAGTAACACTCAAATATCAAGGTACACTTTTAAAAACTCATTTTCAAATATGATTCTTATAGAGGTACATGCATTTATAGTTTTCTCATATTGACTTAGAAATTAAAGTTCATGATAAAATATATATTTGATTTTACTACTATGTTATGATAAATTTATTTTGAGAGAATAAAGTTAAAATTACGAGGATTCAATTTTTGTAAGATGGGGGAATGTAACAACCCAATATTTCAATATATAATTCTCCCTTAAATAATACTATGTTCTATAGTGTGTACTGCACACAACATTGAGCTAAAATTTACCATGACATACTATAGCAATATTATTATTTAATAATGACCATTATAACCTAGCTATTGGTTTGACGGGTATGAATAGAAATAAATGTATCATGAAATAAATGTAGAAAGTTTTTACTTAATAAAATGAATAATAATTCATAAATTTATTATCAGCTGGTTAAAAATGAAGATAAAATATTTTATTGGAAAAAGATATTTTTCTTAAAAATGTTTTTGTGTGCAATGCATTTTTATCTTAATAGATTAAATTAATAACTATTGATAAATGTTTATAATAAAATGAATAGATTATATATACAATCAAATGAATTAATATTAATTTCATCGTGGTTATTAAGAAAAGAATAATTATAAATTCATTTTATTCTTCAAAAATATATTTTCTTCAAAAATTATTTTTATTACATTTTATGTGTGGATATTATAATTTATTTTTACAACTTTTAGAAATTGTGTTTTGAAAAATAGACATCATTCTTGAAACCAAAATTTCATAACAGGATTAGGATGGTTTTTTCTGTAACAACCAGAATCTAGTAACCCTGAGTCTGTGGTTATTTTACTACATTAGAACAAGATATAAGGGATCAAATCCCAAAGGATCAAATAGTTTAGCAGTCTTGGGAGACTAGATATATACATGATTCTCAAATTAAATTTGAAAACATGAAATAAAACTTTAAAATTTTAGTGAGAACTTTATTATTTATTCTAGTATATCCTTGAAATCCTTTATAGATCCCTTATTAGTATCCTGGGGAAATAAAATAATAATAAATGGTGAACTCAGCTCCTTAGTAAGGGAAAACGTACAATAGAATATATCAAAAAATAAATAAAGCATGAATAATATGGTAGAGATAAACAATAATAAAATATTCCATATAACTAATATAATAAAAGTTGAATATATCCATGGACAACACTAGAACATAACTAGTTGCATGAATAACAATAACTGGTTTAATAATGATGGAATTCATAATGTCGAACATCATAATCACACCATTAAGGACTTATTCCATGACATAATAAACATGCTGCTAAGGCCCCATTCCAAGAGATCATAAATAATTGGGAATTCATACACCAAATATTCAAGCTAGTTTGTATTAAGAGACCCACTGATGCATTGAGGGGCTATAATGGGCCCTACCCATCACTTTCTATGTCAAATGGATTCATTATATGAAAAGGTATAAATAATCAATACAATGCATAATCAATATAAATATCTGTATTTGAAAAATAGTATACAAAATGTCAATATTTTTCCTAGTTAATAATAGAAAATCATGATCATAATCTATTCAAAGTAATATGGTGGATGATATCATTCGATTATATCTCCAATAAAGTGTAATATTTATTAAAGGATGTTGACATATATCAAAATAATTTTAAAATATCATAGGAACATTTTTTGAGTAAAGCACCATTTTCATTTTAAAATCACTTATTTAAAATCTAGAAATTTCAAAAATATTATGAATTTTTTTTTTTGAAATGAAACATGAAAAATTTTAAATTAAGCTTCAACAAAAAATGATATTCATGATAATGGGAAGAGGTGGTCAAGACATATACATTAAAAAACATTTATTTTATACATACTTATGAAATTAAATATGTGCCATACAGGAAATGTTAAAGAGATTCCATTTTAAACAATATGAAATAAAGTCAAAGATAATTGAAAATGACATTAAAAATTATTTAAATTCAAATAATAAAATTATTGAAATTTTTTTATAAAACATAAACATGGAAAAAGTGTTTGTTAACCAAATAGGAAACAAAGTAAAATTTTATTTAAAAAATGTTTTCTCGATCATATTAAGTACCAAAGAGAGGAAATTGAAAGACAAATATGTAAACTCAATAAATAACCATATAAAAATAAAATTGATGGAGTCTAAATGGAAAATAGCTTATAATTTCCATAAATGGAAATTTAAACATAAACAATCCTAAATAAAAATGATATTTTATAATAAACACTTACCACTTTAGTAACTTTTAAATCATAACCCCATTGAAAGAAATAACTTCAAATAAAACTTTAAATACTATGAATATAAATAGATTCATGATATAAAATATCAAAGTGTTAATATAAAAACCATACAAACGAAACAAGTGGTGAATATGGCATATGTATCACATAAAAAAAAGTTAGATAAGAAACTTTTACAAAGATCGTAACATTGAAGTGAGAATTAAGCAATGAAGTGATTATGTGTAAAAAATTTAAATCCAAATAGAAAAGTGAAAATAAAGCATAAAATAATTATAGGTCATTCCACACATAATCTTGTAAAAATATAGTCAATAAATAAGATATGTATCCCAATGAAAGGAAATTGATTTAAGAAACCTCATACCTCATGTCTAACTCACCACATACATACTTTATATCCTGTATAATGAACTTATATTAATTTTATAATTGTATAAGAACCTTATTTAGGTGTATTAACTTTTTATTATTCCATTTATTTTATGTATTACCATGCCTTATATATTTATTAAATTGGTTATGTTCATGATAGATGTTTTGAGGACATTAAGTTCTTAATCATAGAAACACTTTGGTAGGTTGACTATGGTAAAAGGGATCACAATTATATCAACTATAAAATTTTAATCACGAAATAATTATCATTTTTATACATTAAATATAATTTTATAATCATACATGAAATAAAAACAAGAAAAATGAATCATGTCACCTCATGAATATGGTAATCCACATATACACACGAGCAATGTTATCATTTTTTAATAGGTAGAAGGGTAGGAATGTAAGTAATGTATTATATTTTCAGAATCAAAATTATGTCATGAATATCATATATATTCATCAATTATATCATAATAACAAACCATGAAAGATGGTGATGGAAAATAAATCATATCGCTACATGGATGTGGTAGTCCACACATACACACATGCGATACTTTGATTTCCTATTCAATAGAAAAGTGGTGGGAAATGGTTGTCCCATAATAATAAATAAATCTTAGTATATTTATGATAATAGATTAATTATTTTATTATGAATACAATATATTTTTATGAATTAGAAGAAACTATAATAAATTTTCAATTTAGTGACATTTTAAAATGTCGCTAATTAATTTACTAACATTGTTTGAAAAACATCAGTAAACAATGTGTCGCCAATTAGCGATGTTTATAAGCATCGATAATTAAAAACATTTAAAAATGTAACCCATTATCCACATTTATAAACTTCGCTAATTGGATACACTGATAAACTTCACTAATTAGTGACACAACATTTACCAACATTTTTTAGAAACGTCGGTAAATTAGCCATAAATTAGCCATGTTTTCGAAAAACATGGATTTTTTTAAATTCATGATATAAAATATGTTTTTTTAAAACATTTATATTTTTTAATGCTGGCCAACATCACCTTTATCTGATCCTACCTTGGAACGTAGCCCGCATGACATCACACATCCCCTAATCCACCATTAGCACTGAGCCCGACATCACACACAACATCAAACCCTAATTCTACTAACTCGCCCCCAATGAGATTAGAAGGCTGGATCAACCAACTCAGAAATAACAACCAAAACAAATCACCTATCGATTTTATGATTAAAAAATTACACTATATTATATTTATACATATATTAAATATTTCAGTATTAAAAAAATTAATATATTATATACATATATACACATATATTATATATATCTGTATATATATATATTATTTTTATATATATATTTTTTCTGTATATATATGTGTGTGTATATATCTGTATATATATTTTCTTTATACATATATTAATATATTTCTATATTAAAAAATTATATATATATATATATCCCCATGTGTGTGTGTGTATGTTTATATATATATGTTTGTAATATATATATTTGTTTCTGTTTATATATGTGTGTGTGTGTGTTTACAGACACACACACACACACATAATTATATGTATGTATGTATGTATGTATGATTTATATATGTGTCTTTGTATATTTATATATACATATGTGTATATATATATATCATATATATATTATGATATTTAAATATATGTTAAAATATTTTTATATCAATATAAATTTATATATATACATATATACAATTTCAATTATATTTTTTATATAAATGTAAATCAATAGAATTATAATTACATATATACATATAATTAGCTATGTTTTAAAACACGGGTAAAAATGTCACTAAAATAGATACATTTTCTTAAAATCTTGGGTAAATTTAAAATGTATATGTGTTATATATATAAATATATGTTTATATATATGTATGTGTATATATATATATATATAAACATAGAATCATGGAAACTACATATTTATGTGTGCTTATATATATTCATGAGTGTCTATATGTATATGTGTATGTGTCTCCACCTTTGTGTGTATGTGTTATATATATATATATCGATGTGGAGAAAGGGGCTACATTACCAATACAATCATACAACACATAAATGCAGGGAAGAACTGGGTGATGCTCGAACATGAGACTTCGCCGAGACCCACAGGGGAAACTACCACTGAGCTACACCCTGAGGGATATTTAAATAAATAAATATATATATGTGTTTATATATATATATATATATAAATACTATGATATTTAAATATATGTTAATGTATTTGTATATAAATATAAATTTATATATATACATATATATAAATATAATTATAAAATTATATATATATATATATATATATATATATGTAAATTAATAGAATTCTACTTATATATAATTAGTCATGTTTGAAAACAATGTTAAAAAATTCCACTAAAATAGCCATGTTTTCTTAAAAACTTCACTAAATTAGTCATATTTTTAAAAAACTTCACTAAATTTAAAATTAACCACATTTTTAAATATCGCTAAAAAATATTTTTAAATTATTCATGTTTTTTATAATCATTTCTAAAAAACATCGCCAAATTTAATTTTTTTTATAGTGAGATGAAATAAATTTTGAAAGAGTCGGGTAAGATGATTACCCCTTCTTTGAGAGACCTCCTTTAGTTTACACCTTAAGTCTTATTAGGATGGTCTTAGGGGAATAACAAAATCTCTATGATGAATGTAAGAAATATAGGAAGACATTAGGGTATGCATTAGATGATATAGAGTGTTCAAAATTTGTGAATAAATTAGAAGACGAGGTGCTTTTTATAAGGGAGGGAAATGACACACTTGGAATTACTTAAAATTTTTAAATATAATATATATCATAATCATGTCATGTGTCACAAAATGGACATAATTTCAAAGGAAGGACATGATAAGGTTTAAATACCACCAACTAATAAAATTTAAATATATATAAGTTTCATTTTATACCTTATCTTTGAGTTTAACCCCCTCGTTAACCCTTTTTAACCTTAACCATAGTAACACATTTTTTAGCCTTTAAGGGTAATAAATTTACTTCTAAGGATACAACTGGCTCAAAAACTGACAATGGGTGAAATTTTGGACCATTTCACATCCCAATTTTCCTCTTCCTATTTTTTTAATTATTTAATTAAATATTGTTTATCATAAAATATCATTAAAGCCATTTTGGGACTATTCATTTAATTTGACTTCAAAGTCATCAAGACAAAAAAAAATTAAATCTAAACACATTTACCATTAATTATAATTTATAATTACTTAAAAATTCTTGTAATATCATAATTAATAAAAAAATATTAATTTTATTGTTTATAAAATCATTTATCTTGATTTTTCTACTACTTGCACAAACACTGCATCGACATTGCCAAAACATTTAAGGTAATTATATCATAAATAAAAATTAAAAATAAATTAATATCATAAAAATCAATTATTTATTTAAAAAACAACCTTTTATATTCATTCATAACTTCTTTTTATACCAATGAAAATATATTAGAGATATTAAAAGAAATAGAGTGACATTTTGTAATTTTCTTAACTTAAAATCATATAAATGTCACTATAAAAGGAAAATGGCACCAAAATGACATATATTTAAAGTTAGGATAGATATTGTAGAGACACAAAGCTTTACGTACATGAACATTACATTACTTTTGCGGAATACTTAATACATAACAAAAACAGACACACAAGGACCATAATAGTTTAGTGTCTTTGGAAACTTGGAACGTAATCTTCTAATCGTGGTGAAAGATCTTCAACATCTCCCATAAAGATCTTCCCCTTTTTTTTCTTACCTAAAACCTTTCTTTATATCCTGGGGAAAAGAAAACATAAAAAGGGTGAGCTCAAATGCTCAGTAAGGGAAAGTATGGATAAAATAAAACATACCATATAAATTTGAACTTAAAAACATGAACATAATGTTTAAACATCAAAAGCTTGAGCAATGATATAAAACATGGAAGTAAGTATGGCATAGATCATAAAGAAACATTAAGCATGATAAAATAGCATGGGAATAAAACATGTAATTGTGGAAACCATTAAGCACATGATATGATTTCCATATTAACCAAGGCATTGCTGCAAAGACCATCTTAGTGGACAAAGTTCCTTTCTGAATCGAGTTCACTCCTCGTTCCAGTCCTGTATTACTGAACCGGTTTAACTTTCCGTTCATCCATGTCTATCTCATGAGATATAAATCTTTACCCAATGAATTGGAGGGAGATATAGGTCCCACCAATCTCATAATGATACCATTCTTATGTGTGCCATAAAATCATAAATCATACATCATTCCATAACCTATGTAATAAAAATGGGATTCTTAAACAACATGACATCATAAAACAATTCATATAAGATAAAGGAATTTATAATAATAATTACATCACAACATAATCAAATCAATTTAATAATAGGGATAGAAATAGAACCCTATATTATCTTAGATGGAAAATAATTTTAATAAAACACTTGAACTCCATTCTTGAGGAAAATATCCTTTCTATTTCAATTTTTTTTCCTTTCTTAACATGTCATACAATTTTAAACTAAAAGAAGTTTATTAAAAATAAACTTGAAAACTTGTAAAGTAATATTCTTGTAAATATTGTTTTAAAAATCCATTCATGCCGTATAAGTTAAAAAAAACATTCTTCTCGTACTTTTGTCTGAAAAGTCAAAAAGTACCTCGTACGAAAAACGACAAAAGATTACTTTCATAAACAATCTCGGATAAAATGAGATTGTGATATTTTCCCTCACCTTAGGTCTGATATGCTTTGTACGTATCCAAAACCCCTGTATAATGATTTAAATAATGTTATTGACTTATTACATACTCATATTAATTGTTATGATATCATATATGGTTCACTTATGACTTTATTTTACCCGTTCTCTTGTAAATTCCATGTTAAAGAGCGTTTTGGGTAAAATTGTTTCATTTGTCGTCCGTGTTTTGACTTGTAATTATTCATATGATTACTTAGATCATGTTTACATACATCCAAAATTTAAAACATGATTTATATATAATATATATTCAGAATATACATATATATAATAGATCGATAAATGGAATGAAATACACCGTTCATGGAGACGGTAGGCCGTACGTACGCATGAACGTTGTTTTGGTTTCCTTATTGAATTGAATGGAATTAAGTAGATGAAATAAATATATATATACATAAATCCAGTATCATTATTATTTCATATATTTCATGATTACTTATTATATATACTTTATAATCATTCATGAATGGTTAATCATTGAGAATGAATCTCATTGCGTCGTGGAGACGGTAGTCCGTACGTATGCACGAGCGATGATATCATTCCCATGATTGTGTAATTGTATTGAAGTGTATGTATAATATTTAAGAATAAATATCAATTTACAATAATCATATATATTCATTATTTACACCATTATACCCATCCGAGTAAGGTGGTGGTGGAAAATAGATTACACCACAGCGTGGAGACGGTATTCCGTACGTACGCACGCGCGGTGATTTCGTTTTCCGTAGGATGGATAAATGGTGAAATAGGGTTGTTTCATAATTATAATAACATATCAGTATATGAGTGATACTTATGTTATTACTTTATAATGAAACAACTAAAGAAGAAGAAGTGGAAGAAGAAATAAAGTTGAAAGAATCGGTAACAGACATTACCTCTTCTTTGAAGCGCCTCTTTGAGACCTCCTCTTAGGGCACTAAAATTGGTCTTTGAAGAAGACCAGGACATCTAGGATGATTATAGAGAAGTGGAGAAGAGAATTTGGCAGGGTTTGGCCGAGATTGAAGGCTCAAAGTGGTGTGAGGAAGAGAGGGAGGATGTGCCCTTTTATAAGGGAGGAGAGGGGCACCTTTGGAATAACTAAAAATATTATTTTATTATAAAGTCAAATTCGGTTTTTAATAGCTCCAAATTGATATATTTTGAAGCTAAGGTGGGGATGGGTCTAAATCCTCTCATTAAATAGAATTTAGACAAGTTTAGGTCATTATATTAACCTTATCTTTTAGTTTTAACTCTTAGTTAATTAGATTGACATTTACCATGTCACTTTGTATTTTTATATTATATAGTTAATAAACTTACCATATATGTACAAGAGACCCCCAAGTGGTCCATTAATGATACACATATCAAGATATAAGTATCTTGGCCGAAACTTAGATTTTTAGGTATATAATAACAATTAATAATATAATATTTGTTTTAAAAACTATTTTATGTCAATTTTGACACTATTTGGTAATTGATTTTTGTGAAAATCATAACAGAATGATTAGTTCAAAAAAAGTTAATTAAATCAATAATAAAATGTCATATTAACATATAAAATTATTGGAATTCATAAAAAGTCTCAAATTACATTTATTTGGGTATTTATAACATCAATTATGTCAATATTTCATTAATAAGATAATTACTGCATCATCATTGTGTCATAAATAAATTAAATTATTTTAAGTCTAAAAATTACAAATAAAAAACCATTATGTAGGAATTAATTTTAGCTTTCTAATGAATATTTATAGTCGAATTTATCTTATGTACAACCCTATATTAAAATTATTTAGTTATTAAACTTTGATTTTAACTATTTTAACCCTTCTTTAAATAAATTAATAATAAATGTCCTAATCTAATCCAAGTGGGCCTAAATGGTCACATTTTATTCCTAAGGTTGTTTTTGGCCGAATTAAACTTATCCAATAGAATTATGACATGTGTTAGGGTAATAATAATATCATATTTACCCTTAATTACACTATTTACTTTTAACCGTGGTAAAAAAAAGTAAAAAGGTACTATTCACCAAAAAATATTTTTATCTCATTGAACCACATTTTAGTCCTTGATATTAACCGTGCTTCTCAGATTTTCGAAATTCCACTCACAGAAGTGGTAAAATTAAGTTTTATGAAAAATTCAGTTTTTTTAACTACCGCTTAGTGGTTTCACTATTCATCAAAAAATGAAAGTTTCCATAAAAATACCAAAAATTAGGCCTAAGCTATATTTGATATTATGAATTCAAAAATGATGTCTATTTTTCCAAATTCAAAACATATCAGTCGCATTAATTAATTTAAAAATTATTTCCCGTCGTCAAAACAAATAGCGTGTTCTTAAGAGATAATAACTATCAAAAGATTGACACTTGTTTATGTCTGGTTTAAATGTGAAATTACATCCAATGACCAACATTGTATTAAATTGTAAAAATATATTCTAAATATAATTTAAAACCACTAAAATTAATAATTTATCACTATTAATTATTTCGATTAAAAAAAGTTGTTTTTAATTAAAATTTAGTAATTTTCACTATTCATCAGAATATGAAAGTTATCCGAAAAGTACCAAAATTTCACCCTAAGCTAATTTTGATATTCCGAATCCAAAAATGAAGTCAATTTTGAAATATAAAATTTATAAAATTTCAAAAAGTGGGTATTACTATTCATAACGGCTAGTTCATAATAATATTATAATAATATATCGTTTAGTGAAACTCGGTATTGCGTAATACACACGCTATCGAGGAAGGTCGTGATTGCGTGTAATGCAAGGCAAGTCAGGGATGCGTGTTGTGCAAGCTCCTTTTGGTGTAGTGTACAACACAACACATTAATGAAATTAAAAAGAATATTTTTTCATAAAATCTCGGGGTGTTACAGATATGTTAGAATTAAAATAATATAATTAAATAAAGTAAAGTTTTAGATATATTTTTAAATCCTTATCACATTATTTTTAACCTTAATTACAAGATTTACCATTTACTGTGGTGATAAAATTTACCACAATTACTATTCATTATGACTAAAAAATGAATTGGTATATTTAAATAAATTGAATCTCTTGATTCTAATTATGGAATAAATTTTTTCAGATTCAATTTTTAGAAGTGTTATAAATCAATTTTATTTTAAATGCGTAAAATGTAACAAATAATAGTTTTTTGAAAAATGTGTTTTTAAACCTAAAGATGAGCTTATAGAAAAATTAAATATAATATTGATTCATATGTAATTAATTATATTATTTTTAATAAATGTATCTAATTTTACTTTAAATTCAAATCCAAAATATAATGGTAATTTTAAATTACTATATTTAAAGAAAATAAATGGAAGTTTTATAAAAATCTGTATTTTTTCACTATTCACAGAAAAATAAATCTTTTTAGAAAAATCCAAAAAATTTACCCTAATATAGTATTTTCATGTGGGTTAAAAAAGTATTAATTTACTTAAATAAAATTTATAAAAATATTATAAATTAATTATAAATTTTTCACACAAAATGAAATAAAAACCATTTTTGAAAAGAAATTATTTTTGAAGTATAAAATGAATTTACTAAAAATTGAGTAAATATTTATTATGAATTATTAAACACAATTGAATTATATTAAACCTTTATACATATTAATCATAATATAGTTATTCATATTCATACTGGAAACTTAATGACTAGGTTTTGATGGTCATATTTAAATAATAACATGTTTATAGTATATCACACTTCACTTAAAGCTTGATGTTGCGTGTTAAGAAAGTTATCAAGAATAATATTATTTTAATATAATTTTTAGGATTGATAAATTCTCCCTCCAAAGAAATTTCTTACTCATAATTTATATCTTATTAATTAAGAGTTCAATATTTGAAAATACCTTTGTTAAAAACCCACATCGTACAAAGAGATAATAAAATTTCGATTGAAAAGGGAAAGTGAGAAACATAAAGGTTACCAAAAATAATACATAATTTGGTTCCTATATAAGGATAAAATTATTTGTAATTGAAATTATTAACATGGAGGAGAAATATAATGTACAAAGAATAATAGAGAGTGATGGAGAACATGGTCATGAGAAAGTTAATAACCAAAAAAACCATAAATCAGTAAGGGAAAAAGAAGAACCTAAATTAATTAAAAATGAAGGTTGTCATACCCTAAACTAACAATCTTCTATTATTTTATTTATTTTTTAGTTCCTATCTATTTATATTTTATTTCGGGTATTTTCCCTTGAAATTGGAGTTTTTAGGCATACAGAGGATGTCATGTGGTTAAGGTGCACAGTTTGTCTAACAGTGTAGTAACCGTGCATCAGGGTCTGTAATTTTTGATAGAGCCAACCACATGGTTAGTGCACAGTTTTCCAAACCATGTGGTCAACTCGTGTGGGGTGCTCTAGGAGCTCAGTAGAGGGAACACATTTAGCGTATGATTTTACAAACAATACAGCCTAAACCGTGTGCTGTGTATTTTTTTAAATTAAATTAAATAACCATAAAAATAAAATAAAATAAAATAAAACCCTAAACACCCCCTTATACCATGGTGTCTCACACGATATCCCCTCCTCATCTCCAGCCACATACGCCACCCCTCTCCCAATCTCCTCTCCTCTAGCAGTTTCTCTTAAATTTCTTAGAGATTATTGGTAGATTCTTTGAGTTTATATCTCTAGATCCTCCCTCTTCCCATTTTTTAGAATTTTTCCTCTACCTATCTCCCCTATTTATTTTGATAAACCCTAGGGTGATGGTTGATCTGTTTTTTGATTTTTTTCTTTCATTTTTATGGCATAAAATGACACTCTCAGGTTGTCTTCGCGCGTATTTCAGCATCCATCATCGAAGGAGAAGAATTTTGATTTTCCCGCTGCCATTTGAGTATGTATTATATCACCCCTTTTTATTATTCCAATTTTAATTGGGGTATTTTAGTAATTTTTGGTTCCCTATTGGTTATTTAGAACATCTTATGGATCCTTGAATACTTTCACACATTTACATAGGTATGTTTGTATATATATATATATATCCTCCTTGTCCATATTCCCTAATGGTGAGGGGAATACGTACATTATATTAATGGGTGTATATATATAGAAATGTATATGTGTGAAAGTGTGGAGTAGTCATCATCAAAGGCGTCTTGGATTGAGGTAGGTTTCCCTTTTAATTTAGCCTTAAAATTTAAGAAACATTTATTTCTTGATGTTCTGACCTAGTTTTAATACAAATTAATGATATATGATAGTTAAAATAATTATTTGGAATGAAATAAAGTGGGTTTATCTTGAATTAAAATGTGAAAAATCGTTTTATTGAGCTTCGCACACCAAGTGTTTGTTAAAAGTGCCTGGTTGGACCTTTTAAATGTGTTTTTATTTCTAAATGATGATTAGAGATCTTAAAATGAGTTTCCAAATTAAATTATGCATTTATAAGATATGTGTTTTGTCTTTTTTGAAATGTTTTGTGACTCAAAGGCTATGTGGGTCCTATTTTGAACCATTAAAAATGGGTTTTCTTTGAAAAAATCTCATTGGTGTGTATCTCTTGCCTTGTTTATTTTTAAACGTAATAGGAGGTCCTTGGCATGATACTTCTCTTGTAAATTTATCGTTTTAAGGCAAGGGGATTATTCCTTATGTTGTGTGGTGGATTGTGTTTATTCTATGTGTATGTTATTCATTGTTTAATACCTATTATATTACCCCCATTTTAAACATAACATGGGAGCCTAATATAGCTAGTTGATTTTCTGAGAATGATTTCTGCACTAGTTTAGGATTACGCTCTAGCTAGTGACCCTTAGTATAGAATTTTCTATACTTTGATACTATGCCCCTCGGCTAGGCTAGGTAGGGTACGACCGAACATTAGGGTAGTTTTATTATATCAGGAACACCCATAGGATGGATTGGGTTACAGCATGCTCTTGATTTCCTCCCAAGATCTTAGTTATTCCCGTGTTACCCAAAACTTTTTTATCTATGATAGATAATCTATACGCCTCATCTATTTTAGTTACTTTTACACTTCTTTTACATTTCCCTGTCTATAGTATTATCTCTGTTTCTATCCTTTGATGATGTTTAACCCTTCCAAAAATTGAATTTTTGGTTTTTTTAAATGTTTTCATGAAAAATGTTTTATAAGATTATTCACACACACACACACACACACACTCTATCCCCATATTCCTATTTATTTTAAAATTCTCAAACCTCCAATTTAGTAAAAAACCTATTTTTAAATAAATAGGGAAATAGACCATGATTTTTTTAAGAAATAATGTATGAAAAACCTATGTTTATATTATTGTATTTCAAACTTGTATTAAATGAATCTTTTATTTAAAGGAAATGAATAGGGAATAGTTTTACTTGGGAATACCCACTGATTTTTAATACTCATGCTTATACTTATATGTTTTTATCTTCAAGTGTAGGTCCTTCTTGGTTTCAATATTTAAGGATAAATGTTGGGTTTTGGGTTTGGTGAGTGACCCATAGAGTCACACGAAGATATGTTTGATCACCAATGTCATCTTGGTTTTATTTTTAGTTAATGTTTTTTTGTTCTTACTATTTATTTTATTTTATATTGGGTTTATTTTTTTGTCTCTTTTATGCTTTTTTTATATTGGGAAAAATTATTCCCACTATCTCGCATTGATTACCTTGGTGTATGTCGCTACCTCAGGGCGATCGAGAATGCACTCAGGGATGTCATAGGCCATCTCGGGTGACCAATTTAGGGTTTACCTAGGTTAGTTCATGATAAAATGGTATTAGAGGATAGGTTCTTTATAGGACCTATCGCTTAGAGAGACCTTTGTAATTTTTATTTTCAAGGTAGAAGGAGTAGGATTGTTGGGACATAGGATGTAAGTATGAGGAAGTGTCTAGCCAACACTTCCAGTTACGAACCTTAGGTTACCATGGGAAGTTGGGTTTAGAGTTTTTTAATTTTTTTTAATTATTTTATTGATAATTTTTTTTGGTTGATGATTTTTTAATTTATTAATTATTGTAGATTGTTAATGGATCATTTTGTGCGAGGGGAACAAAATGGGACTTGGGCTAGTGGTTTCCAGTGAGATCACATGGCCTAGAAATCCATGTAAAACCTGGGGAAATGGTCCTAAATAAATTTCCATGGTGGTGGTATGATTTTAATATGACCTTCAAAAATTTGTACAAGTCACCCACTAAAACTATCCCCCCCTCGTGAATATATTTCAGGTTTTTATAATTTTAAAATTGTTTTTGAAACCTTATTTTTGGATCATAAAACTGGGATTTTAAATAGTGGTATGTTGGTTTTCAAAAAAATATAAATGAGTTTTTAAAACCTATTTAAGAAATGTCTTATAAAATGGATTTATAATTTAAATAAATGTTGATATAAAGTGTTTTTAAAAATGGTTTCATTCCTTGTTGTCAATTTTAAAATATGGTGTGCGATATTTCAAAGGGTATTTGGGGGATTTTTTTAAAAGGAGGAGTATTAATAGAAAAAGGGTTGATTTTTTTGATGTAATTAAAAGGATTTTTGTATAATGAAATGGATTGGATTGTAGATCTTGAAATTGGATTTCAAAATGGAGTTTAGTGAGATTTTTTAAGAAAAAAAGGGTCATGTGATATTATTCGGTTGAGTTATTTTTATGACTGGTGTTTAGTTGTGGTGAGTCCTTGACGGTGAGTTGGTTTTGATTGAGGTTTTATTTCATTTTTTATTTATATTACATCCCCACCAAAGATTCAATGGAAATTTTAGGTGAAGTTAAGGGTGGTTCACCATTATTGGACCCTCTAGTTGATCAACCTAAAGACTTCCACCTTGATTTTTAGAAGTTGAACCCTCATATATTTTATGGTAAAAAGGATCCATTTGAAGGAGAAGAGTGGATGTGAAAAATTTAAAGGATCTTCACTTTCATTGAGTTTCTTGAGTCTTTAAAAGCTATGTTCACTACCTTTATGATCGAAGGCCCGAGTTGGAAGTGGTAGAAGTAGACCATTAGGACCAAGCTTTAATAAGACCTCTCCTGAGAATTTTTCAAGGCCTCTTTTATCCAAAAATACTTCTCTGAGGCTGTAAAGGTGGTGAGGGCGATGGAGATGTGATGATTTTAGAAAGTTAATCAGTCGGTGTTGGATTTCATTCATTTTTTGTGGATCTAGTTCCTTATATATTATAGTTGGTTAAGGATGATTCTCTAAAATCTTGACATTTTGAGAATGGGCTTCATCCTGATCTCCAGTCAAGGGTTCCAGAATTCATTCTAACCTCTACCGATGTGGTGAGAAAATCTATTTGGGTTGAGGCCATGTTAGTGGGGGTTCTTGAATCATTCAATCCTCTTTTATTCTATGAAAGTAGTGAAGGTAATTCTAGTAAAGATATGGGAAAGAGGCCTAAAGTTGATTATGATTGTGGTAGAATTAAGAGGCCTTCTGATCTTTCATTAGGTCCTTATAGGCATATGACTCTGGTGTGTCATTAATAAGGAACACATTATCAAAAGAAGCCATAATGTCAAGAAGAACCAAAGATATGATGTACATATGGATTCTTGGGTCACTTGAAATGATTTTTCTAAGGTGTTTCCCAGAAGCGATGTGGATCTAGGTCCACCCCTTCAAAAGACCCCCATCCCATTTGTAGGAGTATGGTGCTGATCTAGGTTCAGTCTAAAGTTTATTTTATTGTAAATGTTTTCTATTTTGAGTGTAGTGTTTAGTGATTTCATATTTTTTTGGGGATAGATAATGAGGATATGTACCCTTTTTGAGAATTTTGTTCTTAATATATGTTCCTTTTTGTGAAAATTTTGAATCATGTTGTTGTGAGATAGTGCCATTCTTTGTTTAATGCATAATTTCCATTATTTTTTGGTTTTCATTAGGATTAGAGAGTTGTTTCTTCATGGTAAATAAATACTTTACTGGATTATTAATATGGTGGGGAGGCCACCATAGGGATCTCATGATGAACCTGATTTCTAGGTGTTCTTAACAGGGTACTTTCTTGTTTCTACCCTGTCCGACCCCAATAATAGTAGTTGGTTAACTTTGATAGTGGGTTGTGTTATAGTTATCCATAGAGATCCCAAACCATCCATGATTATTTTCTTTGGTGGTTTCTATGTTAGGGGTTGGGATGTTCTTTGTTGGGTTGTTTTTGGAAAATAGTGAGCCTGCTCTTCATAATCCCTTCATTGTTTATTCAAGTTCTTTAGTCTTGTGATATATATTCCTTGGGTTTTGACTTCTTTTGAGTATGGTCTCATAGTTTCTTTTGAGATTTCATAGTTTTAGGTTTTTAATGGAAGAGAGTGTTGGTTATTTGGTCTTTGAGTCTTCAGTCCTTACCTTGAGTTGTAGTTCATCTTTGCTTCGGTCTTGATCAACCGAGTCTCTTGGGACTTTCTATGGGAAAAAAGTGTCATGGTGTAGATAATTTTCACAATCTACCCAACACTATTCTATTATTTTATATATTTTGATTCCCTATTTATTTATATTATATTCAAGGTGTTTTGACCTTGAAATTGATAATTCTTGGGCATACATATCATGTCTCATAATTAAGGTGCATGGTTAGTCAAACCGTGCGACAACTTTTTCAATTTTTTATAGATCCAATGACATGGTTGTAACACAGTTTTCCAAACCATGCAGCCAGACCACGTGGGTGATACAAGAGCCTAGTAGAGGGTGCATAACTTTCTGAACTGTGTGAACCAAACCGTGCACTGTGTCTTTTTTTAAATTAAAACAATTAAAATAAAATAAAATAAAATGAAATAACACCCTAAACATCCCTTTCCGCTTGGTGTCTCGTGCGACAACCCCCCTTCTCTTCAGCAGTGTGCACCACCCCTCTCCTGAGTTCCTCTCCTCTAATAGTTTCTCCCATATTTCTTAGAGATTCTTGGTAGATCCTTCAAGGTAAGATCTTTGGCTCCCTCATCTTCCCATTTCTTGGTGTTTTTCTATCCCCATTTCCCCTATTTATTTGACCGAAACCTAAGATGAGGATTGATAATTTTTTTGGATTTTCTTCCATTATTATGGAAATAAATGGCTCTCATAGGTTGGATTCATTTGTATTTTAACATCCACCTATGAAGGTGAATAATTTCAGTCTATTTTAGTTTTCCCTCCGTTATTTGTGTAGGTATTATTCCACCCCTTTTTATTGTTGAAATTTTAATTAGGGTATTTTGGTAATTATTGGTTCCCTCTTGGTTATTTAGAATATCTTGTGGATATTTGAATACTTTCACACATATATTTAGGTACGTGTGTATATATATATATCCTCCCTGTACATATTCTCTCATGGTGAGGGAAATATGTACATTGGATTAAGGGGTGTATATATATAGGACTTTATATGTGTGTAAGTGTGAAGTGGTCATCATCAGATTATTCTTGGATTGTGGTAGGTTTCCCTTTGAATTTGCCTTTAAATTTAATAATCATTTATTAATTGATGTTACCACCTTTTTTCGATACAAATTAATGATATAGGATAGTTAGAATAATTTTTTTGGAATGAAATCAAGTGGTTTTATATTGAATTGAAATGTGAAAAATTATTTTATCGATCTTCTCACACCAAGTGTTTGTTAAAAGTTCCTGCATGGCCCTTGTAAATGAATTTTGGTTTCTAAATGATGATTCATTATTTTCAAATGGGTTTCCAAATTAAATTTTGGATTTATAAGAGATGCGTTTTGTCTTTTTTGAAATGTTTTTTCCCTCAAAGGCTATGTGGGGCCTGATTGGAACCTTTGAAAATGGATTTTATTTGGAAAACTCCCCTTCAGATGTATCTATTTTTCTGTTGATTGTTAAAGGTAATGAGAGGTCCTTAGGATGAGACTTCCCTTGTAAATTTTTTTGTGTAAGGAAAGGGAATTATTCCTTGGGGTGATTTGGGGGTAATACTTGGATATTTGTGTTGTGTGGTGGCTTGTGTTCATTTTATGTGTATATTGTTGATTGTTTAAAGCTTATTAGTTTACCCCCATTTCAGACATAACATGGGACCCTAGCATAGCTAGTGGATTGTTCGAGAATTCTTACTGCACTATTTTAGGATTACTCTTTGGCTAGTGGCCCATAGTATGGACTTTGCTCTGCTTTGGGATTATACCCCTCGATTAGGCCAGGCCGGGTACAATGAAACATTATGGAACTTTGATTGCACAAGGCATGCTGATAGGATAGATCAAGTTATAGTATTTTCTATATTTTTCCCTAATATCATAGGTATTCTCATGTTCCCTGCCACATTTTATCTATGGTGGATAATCTAAATGCCTCATCTGGTTTAGTTACTTGTGTACTACTTTCCAATTGGCCTCTATATAGTATTATCTCTGTTTCTCTCCTTTGGTAATGTTTAATCCTGGATAAAATTAAATGTTTGGTTTTTTCAAAATTTTTCATGAAAAAATGTTTTGGAAGATTATTCACAGACACACACTCTCTCTATCCCCCGATTCCCCTTTCTTTTAAAATTCTCAAACCTCCCCTTTTTAGTAAATAATTGTTTTTAAATAAAGATGGAAATGGTCCATTTAAAAAAAAAAGGAATGTATGAAAAACCTATGTTTATATTATTGTATTTCAAACTTGTAATAAATTAATTTTTTATTTAAAGGAAAATTCATAGGTAAAAATTTAACTTTGGAATTCCTACTGAGTTTTAATACTCACGCCTATACTTATATTCTTATTTTTATCTTAAGGTATATGTCCTTATTGGTTTCAATAACCATGGAGTGATGTTGGGTTATAGGTTCAGTGAGTGGATCATGGGGTCACACATAGATCTCTTTGGTCATTAGGTTCAACATGATTTTTTAGTTTATGTTTTTTTGTTATTTTTATTTATCTTATTTTATATGGGATGATTTTTTTGTATTTATAATGTTTTTTTTATTTTGGGAAAATTCATTCCCACTATTTCTCATTGACACCTTTGGTTATTTTCACCACCTTGGGGTGATCGAGAACATGTCTAAAGGATTTCATGGGTCAGCTCAAGTGACCGGTTTAGGTTTGACCCAGGTTGGTTCATGAAAAAGGCAATAGGATATAATTTTTATTTCAAAATCATTTTTCTAGAGTTGAGGGATTCTTTTACCATAAATATAGAGAGCATGATAAAATACACTTACTTGATCTCTTTCCATTTCATAAGCACGATTTCATCCTTGTGTTGTGCTTAAATCAATTTCCACTGCTATCTCATCTCTTACTCAAAGAAATGAATATTAAAGATGACTCTTACATATTTTAAGCGCTAAAATTAACATTTAGAGAATTATAATATCTATTAAAGGATAACAAGTTATTCCTTTTATCTATATAAAAAACCAAAATGGTTATCACATGTTGAGAAAATATCTTATATGAATAAACCTTTATATAAAGAAATACTACATTACTCTCAAAATACTCAATAATAACATCCAAATTTAAACCTAAATCATTACATAAATAACTAACCTCAAAAAAATTCAAAATATAATAGATAAAAATAAAACTCAAAGATTAAAATTATTTGATCACATATTCTCCCAAAATCAACTTAACATTAATCTCCAAAAAATATTTAATCACTCATACATACCACAAATATATACCCCATAATCATATAATCTCTAAAATATGCTAATATTTTCCATAATTAACCTGAATCGCTATAAAACTTCTACAAAAACATACATATTTCTATAAGTTAACTCAATATTTATTCCTAAAATTAAATCCCATCCTAGAAAATAATATTTTTTTACCTAATTATATAATGTTCCCTAAAAATATTGTGAACTCATTTCAAAATAACTTTTATCAATTAGTCACAAAATTAATTCAATCATTTGGTTATCTTTATGATAACACATATGTTCCCAAAATGTAATAACCCATTTTTCCCAATTATCCATACTTACCTCAACATCAAAGATCCGATTAACCCTAAAGGTTATCAATACCTTTAAACATATGTCCATGAAATATAAAATCATTATTACTCAAATAATATTTTCACTAAAAATACATACTAAACCGAAGGGTATTATTCTCATAAACATCTCCCAAAATATTCTTAATCATCTTAAAATCTCATCACATAAAACTTAAAAGGGTTATCTATGAATTTAATCTTTTTATCAACCTTAGACTAATAAAATCATGACACTTTAGGTTTATCCCATATAACTATGGAATATCATAGGTTTCCATAGATTCTATCCACTCATTCATTATAATGGTTTATAAATAAAATGTGAATTATCCCAAGCATTTCCACTAGGAGTGTCCAAAATGGTGCATAATCCTATGCCCACTCATCATGCACCAGTGATGATGTAGTTAATACCCAATCCACCCCTTTCATTGTTGTCACCAAAAGGTTCATTTGTTCTATAACCGCATCTATGTTCTAGTATCAAGACAGAGATTCATTTTCTTGGAAAACCATGAAATCTTTACATTACTAAATCTTCATTATATTACCCTATACTTAAAATTATCCCTAGAATCTATCATAGGGTTACTTTTTTTCCTGATCTATTTTAAACTAAATATATTTCCCAAGAGTCTTAATAAACCTCATTTGATACCAACTGTACCTTCTTGACTTTAGTAACCTGAAGTCAGTAGTAATTTTACCACACTAACACAAGATACAATGGATCACATGCTGAAGGATTTAATAGGTTAATAGTCTTGGGAGACTAGATACATACATGATTCTCACATTATATTTGAAAATTCGTAATAAAAATTTAAAATTCTAATGATAACTTCATTATTTATTCTATTAAATCCCGAAATTCATTCATAGATACTTTCTTGGTATCCTAGGGAAAGAAAAACATAATAAAGTATGAACTCATATGATCAGTAATGTAAATTGTACAACATAAGATATCACATAATAAAAAAATCATGAATAATATATTAGGGATGAATAATAATAAAATATGTAATATAACTAATATCATAAAAGGAGAATATATCCATGGATAACATAGTAAAATAAATAGTCACATGGATAATAATAACTGGTTTCATAATGATATAAGTCATAATGTTGGATATCATAATCATATGACCACAACCTTGTTCTAAGACAACATAAATATAACATCAATGCCTCATGCCAATACATCATAAATAATTGGTAAGAATACACTAAATACCCATGTTACTTTGTCTCATAAGATCCACCAATTCATCGAGGGGCTATAATAGGCCCCACTCATCAAATACTAATTCTAATGCATTAATCATATGAAAAGGAGTAGATAATAAATACAATGAATAATCAATATAAATATCTATATTTAAAAACTATATTATGGAATTTATATATTTTTTCTAGTCAGTAATAGAACATCATGATCATAAGATATATAGAGTAATATGGTGAATTGTATCATTAGAGTTGTTAGTCAGAGTAGAGTACTCAAGAGGGGGGGGGGGTGGTGAATTGTGTATCTATAAAAAATTCTATTAGAAAGTATTATAAGTTCCCCCAAATTTAAAAATTCAATTGACTAGTTATCCAGTAGTGAATTTATAAGAGTTTGGATGTTTGATTAATTTATCAAAAGATTGATTAGGTATAAGTTATATCAATTTGATAATTAATAAAATTTTCAAAACTAACCTAATAAGTCAATACTATTATAAACACTTGCAATGACTAACTATCAGAGTTCAATTTAGTTTTATGAAATATGTGATACAATAGAGTAAAACTAAAAGTAAAAACATAGTAGAAATAAAACAAGAGGTTCAGTCTCAAGAAGATACCTAATCCTCTCCACTTGGGGATCACCTACCAACAAGTAGTTTCAATTAATATACAATTTGATCCACACCCTAGATTAAGGTTTACAACAACACACAAGCTATCCAGGTCACAAGACCTTTACCACAATTCATCATGGGAAGAAACTACCAGTTCAAACAAGTACCTCTTCTACACTTATACATGGGAGTAAAAAAATGTAATAAGGTATGAGTGGAAGGATATCTTGTATACTTCAGTTTGATATAGGATACAGTGTGTTCTTAATAGACATATACACACACTTCTCAAAAGTATGTAAAAATTCACACAATAGAGAAAATAAATATGAGAAAGGATTTAAAAGGATATGTGTGTCTTGAAATACATCTTTAGACTCTTCAAATGTAGCTGAGATGAGGTTTGAGACTTCTTCTAGAAGTTAACACAAAAACAGAGTATCATATTCTGGCTTCCAGGTATATGTATGGTTCTGTAGGTATATTCTTCTCATTCTTTGATATGCTGATGTAGTTTGTCAATTAAAATTTATAACTCAATTGAGGTTGTATCATGTGTTATTCCTTTTGTTATTGAGTTCATAGTGGGTTCATGAGAGTCATAGTTGTTCTTTTGTATGTCTCACACATGGGAACACCACACTTATCTTCTATTCTATGTGTTTCTTGAGATGCAACTCTGGACTCTTCAAAATTGTTTTTTTATACTTGAGGGCCGACAAAGAGCATGTTCTTTCCACGTGAATAGGTTCATAGTACCTCATAATTTATTCTAAAAATCCTACACAAGATTATTAAATATGTCAGTATCATTAAATGACTCAAATAAGACCGTTATAAATAATATTAATAAATGAAAATTTAAATAGTCTATTAGTGACTCGTCTGTTGGTGAGTCAGTCTATCAATAAGTCATTAGTCGTTATCCCCTTCTGTTGGTGACTCAACCCATTGGTATGTCATTATGGCAGTCTTTACATACATCGGTGACTCATTACATCAGTGAGTCCTTGCGTTGGTAGCACCATGCATGAGTAGGTCACTTGTTCTAACAGTAGGTCGATTGCATCAGTAGGGCGTCTGCATCGGTAATTCATATGCATCATTAGTCATCTATGTCGGTAAGTCATATGCATCGGTAAGTCGTCTACATCAGTAAGTCATATGAATCTGTAGGTCGTCTACTTTGGTAAGTCATATGCATCAATAGGTCGTCTGTCTGTCTTATAGTACAAAAAATTCAGAAAGTGTTAATACCCATAATTACACATAGATAATCAGTTATAATATTTTTTATACTTAAACAAACATAATTAGTTATATGATTTAAATGATCGGATATCAAGATATGATTTGACATAATTTAGAAGCTGTCATGAGGTAAGATACATGTTAATATATGACATGATTTGTGATAATTAAAACCATTATAGTTAGAGATAGTGGCTAACAATATCTTATGATCCAATAATCTCCCCCTTTTTGATGATCAAAAATCATGGAATTATTAAGTTCCATTAGAGAATGATTAAAGTAAACAGTTTGATTATAATCTCCCATAAATATGAATAGGCTCAAAAATAAGTTTGGGAAGTGAAATGTATCAGAGTAACATAAAAAATAGTAATGCATAAACACATAATAATTCTTAATAATGTTTCCCCCATTTTGGGATTAGCAAAAAGTAAAAGGTTAAAAACAAAATAGAAAAGCAGAAACAAGGAGTTTTCATTCATAAGAAAATTTTATTGAGATACATAAAGTAAAAGGACTCAGCCTCATAAAAAAAGAACCACTCCACACTAATTCAGAGGGTCAAGGGGTGCCTTCACCTTATTATATGGATCAATGGAAGGTCCAGGAGGAGGTGGTGGAAAAATAGGAGCATTTGAAGGGATATTCAATGGATTCAAAGGAATTCCTACTAGAACAGTTGGTGCCAGGATTGGTTTGTATTGGGATAACAGTCGAGGTTGAGGTTGTTCTACAATAACAGGCCGTATTTAGGCCAAGGATTGAGAAACTGACATTGGAGAGGAATACACTAGCAGAGCATAGTGAAGAGAAGCAGCAGCTAGAACAACAATGACTTCACTCTGAACATGGAGATATGGTTTCATTATCCTGATAAAGTCCTCAATAATTTATCCTCCATACTTCATTGATTTTTTGAAGTCATACTTGTTTTCCATAAATCTATCCAATATAGTATTGAATTCCTTTAGTTGCTTGACTTGTTCGTTGAATGATTTTGTAACTGGGGGTAAAGTAAAATTTTCCACCAAATACTTAAAATCACTTTTCAACTGGTGATTGGAGTAAATCTTGGATAAATATGAATTGATCCTTTTTGTAAGGTCTTCCTAAGTGTAAGATTCTTCCTTGGTATATAATCTGACCATATCATGAACATGATCACTAGTCTTCTCAATATTTTCAAGACTGCCCAATCCAGAGGAATCAAATAGAGCTTTAAGATCTTATTTTACAACAGTTCTGAATGCCTCAGTATCCAGAGTCTGAGAGGTCTGACCAGATGTGGAAGGAATAGCAATAGGAGTTGAGGTTGAAGCAGATTTCAAAATTTCCTTTACTTCATTTATCTTTTTGAAAAAAATCAGGAACTTTAAGTTGAGAAACAAGATCTTCAATTCTTTTCATGACACTTTCTATTGTAGTCTTGTACTCAGTGGTTAAAGTGTTTATTCTAGTAGTTAACTTCTTTATCTCATTCCCAAGCTTGGTGTTTTTACCACAATGGTTTTGATATTTGTAATAAAATTTGGATGATTTTTTTTATCACCATCTGTGAGACAGAAACAAAATCATATTTAGATACACTTTCTAAGGAATGAGTAGAACTAGAAGTTCTAATTTTCCTTATATCTTCAACCATAGATTAGATAACTCTCAAGTTATCAGTCAACTCAGTGTTTTCTCTTCTAGCTTCATCAATCTCATATCTCATATGAGATTGTACTGAATGTATTACTGATGAACATATATCTTCTTTGAATTTCTTTAAGTCTTATTTAGCGACATAGTCACTATAAAGGGTTTCAACCATTAGTTATTTTTTAGCAGGTACAAAGACTTCATCATCTGAATATTCATAATCTAATCCCAGTGCCACATACCCAGGATTTCTTTCCCATTCAGCCATTATATAATCATCCATAGAAGTGAGAGTATCTAGCCTTAATCTTTCAAGTTGATTCTTTTATTCAGCTTGATTTTATTTTTCTTGAGGATCCCCCTCAATTTGAGCTTCCCTTATTATTTTCTCATCTTCAGTATGAGGTATTATTCTTTCATAAACCAAAGGAGGTACAAGAATTTATTTAGCTTCCACTTCAGTAGCAACTTCATTATTTTCTCTCACTTCAACAACCACTTCAAAAGGTTATTTCAACTGAGCCTGATCCACAACTTCAATCATTTCAACATCTTCAACTTGATCATCCTTATTATTTTCATTATCACTTACATTAATTTTATCATCATCATGTCCAGATATTTGTTCTTTATTTTAATTTTTATCACCATCTTCTTCAACTTCTTCCTCTTCTTCCACTTCACTACCACTACCAGTTTAACCATCTTCACTTTCTTCTTCTTCTTCAGAGCCACTGGATCTACTTACATATTACACACTTCCTGTGACTTATATCTCTTCATCTCAAATATCTTCAAGAGTGGGGTCATTAGAGGGTAAGATAAGTGTAGGAATAGGTGGTCCAAATGAAAAACCTTTACAAGGTCCAGCTGTGTCAGGATCACTCCTATAATCAATAGGTGATCCCTAATCTCTAACTGGAGTGACATACTCCTCTTCTTCTTTTGAAGAGTAAAAAACTTCCTTATTTTTTCCTAGACCAGAATCAACCATATTCTTAGGTCTAGTTTGATAATCCACTATATTGAACTTTTCATAAATCTTATCTTCATATCCAAACCATTATCTATTCCATGGGTTCTAGTTTATTTTCATCCTCTTACAAATCTCTTTACTGAGACAGATCCCACTTCACTTAGAAATAGCTTATTGAACTTCATCTACACAACCTTTTTCTTTTAGCATAACTGAGATCATCCTTGGATAGAATAGGGAATTAGTTTTGCAGGAAGGTTTGATCATATCATTCATGTGCACAATAAGGTATCTACACAAATTTATCTTGATCCCTTTTCTTATAATATAAACCAAGTAGACGTCTTGATATTTCAGAGAAGCAAAGTCCCCTTTCTTGGAACAGATTTGATGCTGGATAAACTTAAACAAGATTCTACATTCTCCACTTAAATCTATAGTAATGGGTCTTCTATGATCATCATTATTAGTGAGTTCCTTTAATGCTGTATCAAAGAAAAACATATCAATTTCAGGTGGAGAGGTACCTTTATAATAATAAAATACACCTTCATAAGGAACTTTAAGACATTCAGTCCAATGTCTTGAATATAAAGAGTTTCTATTCCCTTTTACTATGGATTTTATCCAAGAAACATCACTTCCTTACAACAAAAATTCCATATTCATGTAAAAATCATGAACTATCTTTGGGTAAGAGGGTTGTTCATTATTTGAGATCCATTCAACCCAACCTTGATCTTACAGTACCTTGAGTAGAAGAAACATTCTTTATAACAACCATTCCATAAGAACATCTTTTTCTGGAGTTACAACATGATTTTTCAGAGTAGGATTTACAGGTGATGAATATTTTCTTGATTCACCTTTATGTTTCTTAGAAGCATGCGACTCTCCATCATCAAGAGCTCTCTTCACACTTACCATTCCAATCTATTCAATATGAAGATTAGAAGGTGAAAGGTTGGGGGTAAAGAGAGAGAAACGAACGAGATAGTGTAGAGGTAAATAAGTGGAATGGATCGATTCAAATTCATATCATTTTGGGATTTTGAAATTAATAAATTGTTAAATCATAAAACGGGTTTAATAAAATTAATGAAACAATGTTTTTTTAATAAAAAAATAAACCATATAAAAACAGTGAGTCATTAGTGTCGGCATTAATTTTTTTTCATAACACTAATGGTGTCGGCATTACAAATTCACTTAAAAGATCAATGTAATAGAAACAAAAGGTCTTATAGATTGATCATTCCTAACTCATGTCTAATTTAATTCAGTCTTTCAGAGTTCAATGGATTAGTGAATATATCAGAAAGCTAATATTCAGTGCCAATAAATTCTAAAGTGATATCACCCTTTTGATAATGATATATAAAAAAGTGATTTTATACATCAATATGTTTTATTCTAGAGTGAGAATATAGATTCTTAGAAATGATAATAGCAATTTTATTGTCAAATTTTATAGGTACATGTCTAAATTGATATACATATTCTAGAAGAGTGTGTTTCATACACAAAATCTGAGCACAATAGCTACCAGCAGCTATGTATTCAACTTCAGCAGTAGATAATGCAACCTAATTTTGTTTCTTACTACACCATGAAACCAAAGACTTTCCCAAAATGTGACATGTCCTATAGGTTATCTTTCTATCTAACTTTCATCCAACAAAATCAGCATCAAAATAACTCACTATATCAAATGATTTTCCTTTAGGGTAAAACAAAACTAAATTGATAGTATGTTTGAGGTATTTGAAAATCCTTTTAACAACATTTAAGTAAGATTATTTGAGATTATATTGAAAAAGGGCACATACATACACACTAAATATTATATCTGGACTACTAGTAGTTAAGTAGAGCAAACTTCCAATCATTCCTCTATAAGTGGTTTGATCAACAGTTTTACCATTTTCATCAAGGTCTAACTTAAAAGTAGTACTCATTAGAGTGTCACTACTTTTAATGCTATCAAATCAAAATATTTTTAAAAGGTATTTTGTGTATTTACTTTGGTTTAAAATGACATCTTCTTTATTTTGAAAAATCTAAAATCCAAGAAATAATTTGAGTTCACCCATCAAACTCATTTCAAATTCACTTTGAATCATTTTAGAAAAATCAATACATAAATAATTTCTTGAAGATCAAAAAATAATATCATCTACATAAATTTGAACTACTAAAACATCTTTAGAAATTAATTTTATAAAAAGAGTAGGATCAACAATTCCTTTTGTAAAACCTTTTGTAATGAGAAAAGTACTTAGTCTATCATACCAAGCTATTAGAGCTTGTTTTAAACCGTATAATGATTTTTTTAATTTAAAAAAATGATTTTGAAAATGAGGGTTTATAAAAATAGGGGGTTGTTTAACAAAAAAATCCTCAACTATATACCCATTTAGGAATGCACTTTTAACATCCATTTGATAAAGCTTGAAAGAAAGAAGGATTCTGATGGCCTCAAGTCTAGAAATAGGTGAAAAAGTTTCTTTATAGTCAATGGATTCTTGTTGACTATAACCTTGTGAAACCAATCTTTATTTTTTTCTAAAAATATTACTAGAATCATCTACTTTATTCCCAAACACTCACTTAGTGCCTATGGTCAAGGTTTCTTTGGGTCTATCCACAAGTTTCCAAACTTTATTTATTTCAAATTGATTAAGTTCTTCTTGCATAGCCATCACCCAAAATTCATCTTTAATTGAATCATTGATGTTTTTAGGTTCAAGTTGTGACAAAAAGTATTTATGTTCAACTTTTTTTCTAAGAGAAGCTCTAGTTTGTGTCCATTTATCTAATTATTCTACAATTTCATCTAAATGATGGTTCTTGAGAGTTCTAGTTAGTATAGAAAAGGAGGGGATAGTAATTTTAGGTTCATCTACAGGTTCAAGTTCATCATGTCCATATTCTGAAGAATTTCTTGAACTTTTTGATTTAATAGATTTCTTGATAAGAGAATTAGATGATTTTTCATTTATGTCTAGATTTTTCATATCATCTTTAAGATTGTATAGATATGTCTTAGGTTTATATGGATTTGTTTCATCAAATTTGATATGAATAGATTCTTCCACACACTTGGTTCTTTTATTAAAGACTCTACAAGATTTTCTATAAATTGAGTAACCTAGGAATATTCCTTCATCACTATTGGATGTAAAATTTCAATATTTTTCTTTTTTATTTAGGATATAGACTTTGAAACCAAAAAAGTTGAAGTAACCAAATTTGGGGTTTTTATTGTTCCACAACTCATAAGGAGTATTCTTGAGGATATGTCTAATTAAGACTCTATTAATTATGTAGCAAGATATATTCACAGCCTCAACCCAAAAGTAAATAGGTAGATCATATTCATTAAGCATTGTTCGGTCTATCTATTGTAAGGTTCTATTTCTTCTTTCCACAACTCAATTTTGTTGAGGTGTCCTAGGGGCAGAGAAGTTATGATTATATCCATTGTGTGAGCAAAAGGATTCAAAGTATTGATTTTAAAACATACGACCATGATCACTTCTTAAGGATTTTATCCTAAGTCTACTTAGATTTTCCACTATTTTAGAATACTTGGTAAATTAATTACATGCTTCACTTTTGTGAGCTAAGAAATAAATCCAAGTATACCTAGAATAGTAATCTATAAGAACATAAACATAGTGCTTCCAATTTAAACTTGAAACTCAAGATGATCCAAACAAATCCATGTGAACCAAATATAAAGGTTTAGAAGTTGAAACTTATTTATTTGATTTGAAAGATATCTTGCACTGTTTACCCTTTGGAAAAGGATTACATACTTTATCATTTAGAAACTCAAGTTTGGGTAGATCCTTGACTAGTCCTTTTCGAGTAAGCTTTATAAGAGAGTGTACATTATAGTTTCATAATCTTCTATTCCAAATCCAATACTATTTTTAAAATACAGTTAAGAATGAGACATTTTGAGAGACTAAATAATCTAAGTTAACAATATATACATTTTCATTTCTAAAAGTAGAAAATACTACTTCATTTTTATAGTTAAAAACATTTCAATAATCATTATTAAATTTAACATGAAATCCATCATCACATAATTTTGAAATACTAAGAAAATTATATTTCAATCCATCAAAAAAAGTACTTTATAAATTAAAACTAAGTTAGAGTTACCAATTTTTCCTAAGAAAATTATTCTTCTTTTAGAATTATCAATAGAGGTGACATATCCACCATCATTATTGATTAGGTTCTTGAAGCTTGAGTATTCTTCTATCATGTGTCTTGAACATCAACTGTCCAAGTACCATCAACTCTTATAATATATCTTCAAATAACTTTCCTACAAAATAATCAAACAAAAACAGATTTTGGTACCCATACTTGTTTGGGTCCAGTGAAATTAGTAATTAATGATTTAGGTACCCATATTTGCTTCATGGGTTTCCTATAATCACTATATAACATATTTGAAAAATAGAATCTATTTGGTCCAGAAAAACTATAGGTAGAAGAAAATTTTCTAGAACTAGAACTAGCAGCAGAATCTTGATTTTTAGGTAGATGAATAGATTTTCTAGATTTAGTTAAAAAATGTGTTTTAGATAGGTTTCTCTTTATAGGTTGATATCAAATACCAGAAGTGTACTTATGAGCTATCTGTTTACTAAACATTTGAGTAAGATTATTTTTTCCATTATTAAACTTTACTATATCTTTATTCAATTGATCATTAGACATTTTTAATTCATTGTTTTCTTTGAGTAGTTGAGCATTATTTTCCTTTTTAATAGTAAGTTCATACTTAATATTTATTGTGAGAGCATGCTGTTTATTTAAAGATTTATATTTATCTTTTAATTCATTGCATGTCTCTTCCAGTATGTTACAATATTTAAATAGTTCATCACTTGTCATATTCTTAGAATCACTTTCATCTCCAAAATAGTAAGTATTGTGTATAGAAGAAGCTAATGTTACCTAAGATGTGTTTGTCATAAAACACATATCGGCCATGTCATCTCTCTCATCATGAGATAATGGTGATTCACTAGAGCTATCCTCAAAGAAACTCTAGGTGGACTTCATAACTTTCTTATACTTCTTGTCTTTGTTTTCATAATTCCTTTTATATTTTAATTTTGTATAGTTAGATTTAGAATGTCCTCTCCTCTTATATTCATAGCATACAATCTCCTTTGATTTGTCATTTCTTTTCCAGTCCTCTTTCCAATTTCCCTTGTTATCATATCTTCATTTATAATTGGGCTTCCTAAAGAACTTATTACTTATATATAATTTCTTGAATCTTCTAGTCAGATGATCCATCTCTCCACCACTATCTGAAGTTTATTTATTGTTTCTGGAGATTTTAACAGAGGCAAGAACTTTCTCTTTTTTTCTTGTTCTTATAGGTAGAAGTCTCGAAGGCTACAAATTTTCTCTTAAGTTCATCATCTTCTTCCTTGTTGACTTTCATATCTTCTTCATAAATCATCAGTTTCCAAACGAGTTATTTGATAGGTAGTTTTATGATGTCACATGATTCTCTAATGGACACATAAGTTCCTATCAATATATTAGGTAAGCATATGAGAATCCTCATAATTTTTTCTTTGATAGTAACATCTCTTCCCATAGAGATCATAGTGTTAAAAATTTCATTAAACCTGAGATACATGTCAAAAATAGTCTCATCAGGATTCATTTTAAAGTTTTCATTTTTAATGGTATATGAATCAAGTCTAATTTCCTTAACACTAGAGGTTCCTTTATGTGAAATAGAAAATGTATCCAAAATTTCATGGGCTGTTTTACAAACAGAAATTCTAGTAAACTCTTAATATCATAAAGAATAGTATAAGGAATTCACAGATTTGCAATTATTATTATAAGTAGTCTTATTTGGGTTATCCCAAGTAGTTCTAGTAGTAGAATGAATCTTATATTCATCTATAATTAAAGACCAAATTTTAAAACCCATACTTTCTAAGTGTATCTTCATTTTAATTTTCCATTGTGCATAATTTGTTCCATTAAATAATTGAGGTCTGTTGGTAGTAGCACCTTCTAACCTATTTTCCATATTAAAATTTTAGAATAATATTTTAAAGAGATAAAAATTTGTATTAATAGGAATTTTAAGATCTTTGAAATACAACTAAAATCACAGTTTAAAAGTTTTAAAAAGATTTGAAAAGTAAAAATTCCAAATCCTCAGATACCAAATGTTGGTCATAGTAGAAAACTCAATAGGGGGGTTGAATTGAGTATCTATAATTTTTTTGTTAAAAAGTATTATTTGAAGTTCCCCCAAATTTAAAAATTCAATTGACCAGTTAGCTAGTAGTGAATTTATAAAAGTTTGGCTGTTTGATTAATTTCTCAAAAGATTGATTAGGTCCCAATTATATCAATTTGATAATTAATAAAACTTTTGAAACAAACCTAATAAGTCAATACTATTATAAAAACATCCTAATACTAATTATCAGTTTTCAATTTAGTTTTATTAAATATGTGATACAATAAAGTAAAACTAAAAGTAAAAACACAGTGGAAATAAAAAAAGAGGTTTAGTCTCAAGCAGAGACAAAAACCTCTCCACTTGGTGATCACCTACCACCAAGCAGTTTAAATTAATAAATAGTTTGATCCACACCCTGGATCGGGGTTCAAAACATAACACAGGCTATCCAAGTCACAAGACCTCTACCATAGTTCTTCGTGGGTACAAACTACCAGGTCATACAAGGACCTCTTCCACACTTATCCATGGGAGTAAAAAAATGCAATAAGGTATTAGTGGAAGGATAAATTCTATCCCTTAGTTTGATACATGTGACAGTGTGTGATTAACATATAGATACACACACTGCTCAAAAGTATGTAAAAATGCACACAATAGAGAAAATAAATATGAGAAAGTATTTAGAAGGCTCTGTGTGTCTTGAGATGAAGCTATTGACACTTCAGATGTATTTGGGATGAGTTTTGAGTCATATTCTGAAAGTTGAAACAAAAAAAAGAGTGTCGTATTTTGTCTTCTAGGTATATGTATGGTTCTGCAGGTATATTCTTCTCCTTCTTTGATATACTGAAGTAGTTTTTCAATTCGATGTACAGTTCAATTGAGATTTCCTCATGTGTTCTTTATTTTTTTCTTGAGTTAATAGTGGGTGCATGAGAGTCTTGGATGTCCTTCTATATGTCTCACACATGAGCACACCACACTTATTTTCTATTCACTATGTTTCTTGGGATACATCTCTAGACTCTTCAAAAATATTTTTTATACTTAAGGTTCGACAAAGATCATGTTATTTCCACGTGCATAGGTTCATCGTACCTCATACTGTCTGCTAAAAGTCCTGAAAAATATTATTAAATATCTCAATATCATTAAATGAATCAAATATTACTGTTTGAAATAATATTAATAAATGAAAATTTAAACAGTCTATCGGTGACTCATCTGTCAGTGAGTCAGTCTATTGGTGAGTCGTCTGTCAATATATCCTTCTATCGGCGACTCAACCCATCGATATATCATTCTGTTAGTCTTTCTATACGTCAGTGACTCATAACATAGGTGAATCATTTTAACTATATGTGAGTCTTTATGTTAGTATCACCATGCATCGGTAGGTCACTTGTACTAACGGTAGGTTGATTGCATCGGTAGGTCGTCTATGTCGGTAATTCATATACATCGGTAGGTCATCTATGTCCATAAGTCATATGTATCAGTAGGTCATCTATCTATCTTATAGTAAAACAAATTCAGAAAGTGTTAATACCCATAATTACACATAGATAATTAGTTATAATCTTGTTTAGACTTAAACAAACACAATTAGTTATATGATTGAAATGATCAAATATACAAGATAAGCTTTGACATAATTTAGAAGCTGTCATGAGGTAAGATACATGTTAATACATGACATGATTTGTGATAATTAAAACCATTATAGTCAGAGATAGTGGCCAATAATATCTTATGATATAATAAGAGTATATACCTAGTAAAGTATAATATACATCAAAGGATGTTGATATATATGAAAATACTTTCAAAAGATAATAGGAACATTTCTTGAGGATTTTATTTTCAATTTGAAATCACGTATTTAAAATCTAAAAATTTACATAATTTTGGGGAAAACATTTTATTTGAAATTAACCATGGAAACTCGTAAAGGAAGATTCAAATTAAATAATTGTTATGATGATGTGAAGAGGTGGTCAAGCAGTATATATTAAGAAAAACATTATTTTTGTACTTTTTAAATAAAGTCAATATGTTCTGTACGAGCAATGTTAAAAATAATATTTTTTAAACTATTTTAAATAAAGTAAAATATATTTAAAAATAAACTTAAAAAATAATTTAAATTAAATCAATATTATTTTTGAAATATTTTTAGAAAACATGGACATAGAAGAAAAAGTTTGTCAACCAAAGAGGAAATAAGATTGGATTTTATTTAAAAAAATATTTTCTCGATCGTGTTAAGTACCAAAGAGATAAAATTGAAAGGAAAATATGTAAAGATCATAGATAATTAGATAAGAAGAAAATAAATGGAGTTTAAAATAAAAAGATATTATAATTTCCATTTATGTAAATTTAAAAATAAAAAAACCTGAATAAAAATGAGATTGTAGAATAAACTCTTACCACTTTGTTAAATTTTTAATCATAACCCCCTTAAAAAAATAAATTCAAATGAAACATTGAATAAAATGAATATAAATAGATTATTGACTTAAAATATAAAATATTTAGTATAAACACGACACAAAATAAACATGTGGTGAATATAGAATATGTCTGAGAGAAACAAAAGTGGGATGTGAGACCTTTACAAAGATCATAACATTGAAGTGAGAATTAATCAATAAAGTGATTATATGTAAGATATGTAAATAAAAATAATAGAAGTGTAAATAAAAAATAAAATAATTATAGGTCATTACATAGATAATATTGGAAAAAAATAGTTAGGAAATAAAATATGTATCCCAATGAAAGGAAATTGAGTTAAGAAACCCCTTATCTCGATTCTGGATCACCCCATATGTAATTTATCTCATGTATAAAGAAATTATATAAATTTTATAATTTCTTACAAAGGCCAGGGGATGGAGACTAGCGCTAGAGGCACCAACCTGCAAGTGGGAGGCATTTTCCTAAGTACATATATGCACATAAACACCCAACCACATCTTGACACACTAAAAAGGGGAAACAAGTACCACTGAAAGAAGCTGAGTGCAAGTACAATTGAAAGTAAGTGGTCCAGAATAGAAACCCAACAAAAAATGAAAACAAAAAGTACAAAAAGGAAACTCTGATGATTATCCATAGAAAAATCCACCTGATCAGAAGAGCAGTGAAGCTACTAGAAGCCTAAGTAGTACGCCCTTTCCGCCCGGTCCTACTGGGCCCCGCCTGGTCCTAGGCCACCAAGTCCACCATCGTGGCATCCACAATCTTGTCTCCCTGAGCACCCTTGTCATAACATCAGTCATTTTCTCCAAACACAACACATACGGGTGAAGCCCGTGTAGAGGTGAGTAACACAGTACTCAATAGGACCCAAAAAAAAGCAAAGAACACACAACAATTCCTCAAAGTAAAATATGAAACACAAGACAACTCACACCAAGTTTATTCTAGGGTAGTAACATTAGCCTCATCAGTCACATCATCGAACACCTAGGCTGCTGGAGAACTCCTCCTTTATCGAGTACAGTGGGCCTACCGGGTCACACAGATCCACTTACCACTAACCTTGAACTTCTTAGGTACTCTTACCCATCGCGTACCATGGGTCTGCTGGGTCACACCGAGCCACTCCCCATCATGGACTACTGAGGTACTCCTCCTGTTAAGTACCATGGGTCATCCGGGTCTCACAGATCCGCTCCCCACTGTGTTCTTACAAAGTCACATAGTGGTGCTTCCCACTGGGCCGTCGAGTCACACAGAGTCAAAATTCAGCTGTCTTCATGTCTCAGCCAGTCGCAGGGTTCTATAGGTAGCGCGCTTGGGAGAACTGCTCCTCAAGACATTCATTGCTTCTTGGAATCCACTAAAGTCACCACAAGGAATTCCAAAAGATCTGCCTCCTCGATAGGGTCTAAAAACCACAAACGGATCGTCAATCGGACGCACAGTTTGCAAGATACGAGCATTTTAGTAACCAGGGGACCAGTTGCGATTGGGCCCGGTCCGACCCAGTCGGACCAACCCAACCAACCCGGCTCAGGGGTTCCACATACCTTGGTTCATTATGATAGACCCAACCTGAACTGGTGTGGGTTGGGGTTTGTCTGGTCTATCCTAGCCAGTGGGCCAGGCCCAATAGGCCTCACTGGACCTAAACCAGTTGGCAGATGGTCTAGCCCGTCGGGTCGCCCGGGGACCCGGTCTAGTCCGAACTGCTGGGCAGTGGGACCAGCCCGTCCTGATGGGGCATGGACCGCTGGGGGGAATGGACCGATTTTCAAAATACCATCCACGTTAGCGGCCAGTGGGGTGCGACTGGGGCGTGACAGACCGCCGCGTCCCTCCCTGTCCAAGCGCGACTCGCAAGGAGCGGGCCACTCCTTCATGCGCTATGGCCGGTGATGACCGAACTCCCTACATGTCACCCGTAGATCTAGTCTGTAGGTTTTCCCCTATCAATATGGTGCCATACTGGTGTCGTGGGTCTCCAACGCCGTAGCTCGATCAGTCGCGGCTTCCGCCACACCGACACGCCGCTGTGGCACACCACTCCCCCTGGCTGCCGGCATGGTAGGCGGCTTGCTTCTCTGTCCGATATGTGGTTGGTGCATGCTTTCACTGCCATCACTGATTCACCAGTATAATCTTTGGCGGGCCATCAGATGCGCTCCTGTGGTCTTTCCCTTGTGATGCTTGCGCCAACGATCTCCGGGCGAGGATTCCTTTACCGCGAATCCTTCTAACCAGCCTTGCCGTCGCTTTAGACAAAACATTCACCATGAGAACACAAACAGAGGGGTACGGGACTTTGTTCGTGTTGGCCTAAACCCTCTATGTTAGAAGGATTAGAGAAGAGGTAGGTTTGGGGAGTCTTTGTTAAATCGTTACATGCCAAGATTTGAACCCCCGAATAATCATCCCAAAAGAAAAGTCAACCTCCCATTATAACGCACGATCCACAGATTAACCTGTTTTTGGGTTAATCAGTGTTCATCATTTAGAAATGGATGGAAATAACAGCGGATTAAAAAACCCTAACTCTTGAATTTAGTTTCCATACGTTCTTCATTGAGGGGTTAAGATGTCGGTGTCACTTCTCGATTCTGATATTTGAAAGGCATTGAAGAAGGAGAAGTCCCATTAGCATTCTTCGTTCTTCGCTTGGGTGGAAGTCCGTCAGAAGTTTGCTGGATTATCCTTTAATTTATTTAACCCATATTTCCCCAGTGTGTCAAATTATAAATAAGAGCACATCACAACGTTCTAATAAATATGCAGCGTCACATCATTACGTTGAAACCGCATCACTGTTACTCGTCATTAAATCATCGTTACGCTATGAGTTTAATGATCCATTAATGAGCCTCATTGATACACATCGTCGCTGCCCTATCGCTGCCCTATCGCTTCCCCACAATGTCGTCATCTGCCACTCTAAAGGGAGAAAGAAAATAAAATAATTTATTTAAATTATTTTATCATTTTTCTTGAAATTTCCAAAAAATAACTTTTTCGCTCGGCCCTTACCGGCTAAAGTTAAGTCATTTCTAAGTGAATAATGACATTTTTAATTCAACGGTGCCCTAAAATTTTTGATCCAAACAACAACTCAAAAGATATAAAATCCCACTTCCACATTTACTAAATGTACCTTAAAAAAAGTTCAAAAAAAATATTAACAGTCACCCTCGACCTGCGTCGGTCAAGGTTAGGATCCATCTAATGGAAACACGCCCCCACGAATCCAATGGTACTCTTGGATTTTCAATATGAGTTACCTTTTAGAAGTTAAATAATTTAACATTAAAATAATTTTTACTTAATTATTTTATTTACGACCAAAAACTAACTTCCACTATTGGCCTGCGCCGACCAATGTTAGGGTCTTCTTAAGAAAAACATACTCTCACGAGTTCAGCAGTGGTCTCAGATTTTTAATCCAAGTATCCATTTATGATTTTTAAACATTTGAAAAATAAAATATTTTTATTAAATTATTTTATTTACAGTTATGTCATTTTCGGGTTTTCTCACTGGAGGCATGCACCGGCTAAACTTAAGTTGTGCCTGGGGTAAACCCACCGTCCTGAATGCAACGGTGCCCTTTGATTTTTGATCCAGGCACTCTTTTAAGAGTTATTCAACTTTTTTAGAAAAACTAATAAAGCATGCTATTTAAAGCTTAACATTTTTCAATGGATCATTATGGGCACTCCGGGCCTCATAATTATGTGCCGTCAAATTTCGCGGTTTTGAAATAATTTTATGTAATAAAAAAATTATATGGAAATTAGAAGACATTAAATTCTTCCCACCTTAGGGATTTACATCCCCAAAATCCAAAACAACAACTAAACAAAAAGATGGGGGGTACTGAGCACGAATTTGAGCCTCCCACTCCCATGTGCTCTCTTGGAGATTTTCGTGCTGCCATCAGACACGCACTAGTGGAATTGACCACCAACATAGGACCATATTTTGTCGATCCTATATCTACAATGGGAACTCCACAAACTTCACCACATCATCGATGTACAACTATCCCCAGTTGATGACATACGATGGATCATGCACGTACCTCCTCAGCTGCGAAACATGGAAAAAATCATGCACCTGGTGCATCTGTGGGGGAAGATCTAGGCGGTACTCCACCTCTCCAACTCTGTTTAGGATCTGAAAAGTTACAATGAACCTCAGAGATAACTTTCCACCCCAGCCAAATCTTCGCAATCCTTGTCAGGGTGAGACCAGAAGGAACACATGATCTCCATCCTCAAACTCCAAGGGTCTTTGTCTCATATCGACATAAGACTTTTGTCTGCTCTGTGCAGTCCTCATCCGCTCCAAGATGATCTGCACCTTCTCGGTGGTAGCCCGTACCAACTCTGAACCCATGAGTGCCTACTCCCCTTCGACTATCCAGCATATGGGTTATCTATAAGGCTTCCCTTATAAGGACTCAAATGGTGCCATTCCATTGGTGGAGTGATAGCTGTTGTTGTATGCAAACTCCACCTGTGGCAGGTGGTTCTCCCAACCATGACCAAAGATAGGGATGCAAGCACGAAGCATGTCCTCCAAGGTCTGTATGGTCTACTTCATCTGAACATCCATATAGGGATGAAAATCTATGCTCAATGTTGCATCTCGAATGCCTCCTATAACCCCTTACACAACCAGGATGTAAAGCAGGCATTGCGACCTAAGATGATCATTGAAGGAACCCCGTGAAGCCACACTATCTATTAGATGTAGAGGCGTCCCAAGCCCTTTACCGTCCCCTACTTCTGGATGGGTAGGAAGTGAGATGACTTGGTGAGTCGGTCAACGATCACCCAAATGGAATCGTGGACCTTGGACGTACGTGGTAGCCCTATCACGAAGTCCATGGAGACACCATACCACTTCCATTCTGACACCTCAAGTGGTTGAACTAAGCCTACTAATACATGATGCCCAGCCTTCACTTGCTGACAAGTGAGGCATCTTGATACAAACTCTGCAACAACTTTCTTCATCCCTGGCCACCAGTAATGATGCCAGAGGTCCTGGTACATATTCGCCACACCCATATGTGGAACTACCTCTATAGAGACCCAATCCTTTTAAATATAACATTACATGATTTTAATCATATTTATACATCAGAGTAAAAGACAAGGATAACTAAGTCTAGTTTCTTGGAAGACTAGTTACATAAAACATAAAACATAGGGCTAAAAAACACTTCTTTATTTAATATCCATAAAGAGATCCTAACTTCCTTTGAGCCCTTACATCTACATAGGGTACCCTGGGGAACACATGAACAAAGGGAAGAGTTGAAAAACCCAATAAGGGAATGAACATAAGGATACGTCTTAAGCACATGAGTTAGGAGTCATGACATAATGATATCCAAAGCATGTAACATATAGAATCATATCATATAAGAATGGGATCATATAAACATGGAATCATATAAATATATAAGAATCATAAAACATGTCTTTAGTATGGGTCAAGGCTAACTGCCAATCCCGTTCCCCATTTTAGTATGGGTGATGTCTAACCTCCAATCCCGATTCCCATTTAACTACGGGTCAAGGCTAACCGCCAATCCCGTTTCACATCGCATCTCAAGAGACTTAACTTTACCCAATGCATTAGAGCACTATCTGGGTGCACCCATATCAAAATTTTCATGAATATTCTTTCCACATAAATAATCATGCATAATCAACTATATATAAATGTAAGGATGCCCATGGAAAGAATTGGGTACCACAATCATGACATAAAGCATAACCAATGAGCGTATCATGAAAGTGTCCATAAAAGAAAGGGATTAAAACATACATAGACATTCATAAGGTAACATAGGCATATAAAATGGTAGGAGGTGTCAAACATAAGTGACAACATATAAGAAATGTATTTGAGAAACATTAGCATTAAAACATTTTTGTGCGGTTTTAAGGAAAAAACTATAGAGCTTTTAAAATAGAAAAGATGAAAATATTTTATATAAAACTAGAATTGAACCAAAATAGTTTTTATAATAAAATAATGATTTTATAAATACAATGGTGGCTTAAAAAAGGATATATTTCACTAGAAATTGGGTAAAAATTCTGAAAGTTCCCTTAAAACAGGTTTGCTTATCAGAAAGTTATAAGGAGGGAGTCTTTTAAAAACATGTATATCCCCGAAAGAAAGTGATGAAAGGGTATTGATATATGAATTTTTTAAAACTAACCATAATTTAGAAAATTCACATAAATAGATAAGATAACACCAAAAGAAAGATAAGACAACCCGAAAGAACAAAGAAGGTTTGGGTAGAATTCGTTACGGATTATTGGCATGGTGTCAGGTGTACCCAAGAGGTCTTTATGAGATAGAAAAGGGGTTTATCATCACTTATAAATTTTTAAGACTATATGGGAGAGGTGCGAAAACATACCCCATCATTTGGGATTACACATTAAAAGGCATATCATAGAAGAAAATCTTGATTAAGAGAGAAATGGAGAGGATGCCTTACCTTAAATCCGTTGGTGTTCTCCACCTGTTATTAAAGACCTAAATAAAAAAATTAGGTTTATTAATTAATAATTAAATAAACTCTTATATATTTAATTGGTTTAGTATAACCATTTTAATTTCATTTATAAACATTTTTATTGGTTATAAGGTTCAATTTCATTGTTTGGGCTCGTTTGTTTACTTGGTTTTAATGACCGGTTCACTTATATTCATGTTTCCATAAACATGTAATATGAAAGTGGTTGTCCAAAATTGAAGTTATAGGATATTAGTGAACATCCAGGAGATTACATGGTTTTAAATTTAATCTGGTTACTTAGAGTGAAGATGAATTATTATATAAAACCATAGTGACAACCGTTTTTGTTAATCAACGGGTTTGATCACAAAGAACATGTTATGATTTATAACTCAATACCATTTGTACAAAAGGATTATAGGAACAAAAATAGGATATATTACATATAATAATCTGGTTAAACCATAACAAAAATGGTTTCATGACCATAATTAAAGATGATAATAGAAATTAATAAACTGTTTTCCTTGAATGTGCTAAATTAGCACATCTCAAACAGTGCTTTCATTTATTTCAAATAAAAGGTGGGGAAAAGAGAGAATATAATTAAATATTCTATTAGCATAAAAAAATTCCATTACATTTATGTTACTAGAGTTATCATGCTATTTGAGTGAAGGGAGGTGAAGAAAGAAACCAAAAGAAAATAACTTAAAAGAAATGAAGGAATTAGAAAGAGGAATTTACCTATTGATACTTCCTTCTTTGAGAACCTCTTAAGGAGAGAGGTTTTGGTATTTTGAAGAGGCTATGGAATTTTGGACATGGGGGAGGAGCTTTGGGAGAGATTTGGGAAGAATATTGTCAAGGTACAAGGCTTGAGAGTAGAGAAGAGAAGAGGGAGTGAGGGGGGGGGGGCTATAGTGGAAGAGAGGAGGGATTTCATAATATTATAATCATTAATTTATTATTTATTCACAATACAAGGAATAGTTAGTATTCCATGACCAATAATAGTAATAAATTCATGTGAGTTTGAGATTTGAGTGCTTACACCACTTGTGATGTCATGAATAGTGGATTTGAACTATAATGAATTTATACAGTGAATTATTGTATTTTACTATTCACTAAAAATTCATGTAGTTCAGAAAAATATCAAAAATTCACCCTAAACATTTTTCGACGTGTAGAATCAAAAAATGAAATCCATTTTTCAAAAATAATTTTCTAAATATGATTATTTTAATATTTAATTAAAATCATAATTTATTATCAAAAACCAGTTTTAAAACATTCATTTACTTATTCTAAAATATAGGTATATCGTACTTTCAAATTGAATATTATTTATATATTACCATAGGCAAGGTTACTATTCATTAGGGTATATCACTATTCATAAGGGTATGTTACTATTCATAAGAGTAGGTTACTATTCACCAAAAATGAAGTTTTTCTTATCAGACTCCAAATAACTTACTGATTGCAACCGTGTATGTTAGATTTTCGAAATTCCAAACACAGAAGTGAAAAAATTATGTTTAAAGGTCACTTAGAACTTAGTAGTTCATTATGATGTGTTTTCACATGTTTTTATGAAATATTTATAAGAAGGTAATTTCTATTGAAAAACATTGGGTCATTAAATTCTTCCCCCCTTAAGAAATTTCACCCTTGAAATTTCATTTTACATTCTAGGACAAAGAGAGGTGAGGGTACTTTTCCTTCATTGCTTTCTCCAGTTCCCATGTTTCCACTTTGTACTTATGGTTTCACCATAGTACCTTGACCAGATGAGTAGTCTTATTGCGTAGAACTTTCTCTCTATGATCCAAGATCTTCAGTGACTGATCCTCATAGGAAAGATCATCCTTCAACCGTACCACATCTGAAGAGAGTACATGTGAAGGGTCTGATATGTACTTTTTTAAGAGGGATACATGAAAGAAATCATGTAATTTTGACATGATAGGTGGAAGTGACAGTAAATAGCCCAAAACTCTAACTTGATCAAGGATCCGGAAGGGGCCGATGTACCCAGGACTTAACTTCCCTTTCTTTCCAAACCTCATAACCTTCTTCCATAGAGATATGCATAGAAATACCATGTCTCCAACTTTAAACTCAAGGTCTCATCGACGTTTATCTACATAACTTTTCTATCTAATTTTAGCTATCTTGATATGCTGCTGAATGGTTTTCACCTTCTCCACTATTTCTTCGACCACTTCAGGTCCTAGAAGCTTACTCAAAATGAATTCATCCCAACACGCCCATGTTCTGCATCTTTTCCAATAAAGGGCTTCATATGGTGCCATTCAGATGCTCGGGTGGAAACTGTTACTGTAAGAGAATTCAACCAGTGGAAGATGTTGGTCCCATCCTTCTTTTAATTCCATAGAACACTCTCTCAACACGTCTTCTAGTGTCTGAATATTTCGCTCAGATTATCCATCAGTTTGAGGATGATAGGCCCTTCTGAAGTTTAGTTCAGTTCTTAGAGCATGTCAGAGACTTTTCCAGAACTTCGAGGTGAATCTTGGATCACGATCAGATACAATAGACATTGGTGATCCATGCCGCCTTACCACTTCTTTGATGTAAATCAGTGCAAGTTTATCCAATGATAAGTCCTATTGAATTGTGATAAAGTGAGCTATCTTTGTAAGACAATCCACCGCGACCCATATAGCATTGTTTCCTCTAGATGTACTTGGAAGTCCAGTGATAAATTCTAAGGTAATGTTATCCCACTTCCATGTTGTTATGTGTAGTTGTTGCATCATCCCCTTAAAATTTTTCCACTCATCCTTCACTTGCTGACATACCAGGCACTTTTATGTATATTTAGAAATCTCTCTTTTCATATTGTCCCACCAAAAGTTTTCTCAAAGATCTCAATACATATTTGTGATCCCTAGGTGGATAAAGAAGTTCTATCTATGTGCACCATTCAATAGATCCTTATTTATCTCTAGATCAGATGTTAGACATAATCATGTCCCAAATCTTACAACTCCTTCCTTATCAATTTTGAAATCGGAGGATTTCCCATTTCTAATAGCTTCCAAACTTTTAGGAATTTCCACATCTTTTCTTTGAGCATCCTTTATTTTTAATAAGAGGGATTATTGAGCAATAATTTGAGAAAGGATTGATGATGTTCCTCCATTAATGATTCCCATGTCATCTTTTTCAAATATAAGAATATCAGATCCTTTTCAATTCTCATCATTGATAAAGATGTAGAATCCTATCTACTTAGAGCATCCACCACCTTGTTTTCCTTTCTGGGATGGTAGTAGATTGAGTAGTCATAATCCTTGATGAGATCTACCCATATTCACCGGTGCATATTAATCTATTTCTATGTGAATATATATTTGAGACTCTTGTAGTTAGTATATATCTCACACTTATCCCCATAGAGATAATGCTGCTAGATTTTGAAAGCAAAGATCACAACTGCCAACTCCAGATCATGCATGGGATAGTTTTTCTCATTGATTTTAAGCTACCTTGAGGCGTCAGCTATCAATTTATTATTTTAATTATCACACAGCCTAAGAAATTTTCAGAAGCATCACAATATACCACAAAGAGTTCTCCACTTGTAGGGAGTGTGAGTACTGGCACAGTGATAAGCCACTCTATCAATTCATTGAAACAATATTCACATTACTATGTCTAGAAAAAATTTACTTCCTTCTGTGTCATCTTCATCATTGGGTTTGACAATCATGAAATTTTCTTCACAAATCGTTGATAATACCCAGCTAGACCCCAAAAGTTGTGGATCTCCATTATAGAAGTTGATCTGGGAACTCTTCCATTGCCTTCATCTTGGAAGGGTCCACAGATATCCCTTTGCTGGTGATAACATGCCCCAAGAATGATACTTCCTCCATCCATAACTCACATTTACAGTACATTGTTTACAACCTCTCCCTTCTAAAAGTCTTCAACACAGTATTCAAATGCTCCTCTTGTTCCTCCTTGCTCTTGGATTATATTAAAATATCATCAATAAAGAATACCAATTTTTTTCTAGGTAATCTTTAAAGACTATTTATTAAATATATAAAAATTTCTAGAGCATTAGTGAGTCTGAAGGGAATCACTATGAACTCATAGTGTCCATAACTCGTTTAAAAGACAGTCTTGGGAATATCTTCATTCCTCACCTTTAATTAGTGATATCTTGACCGAAGTTCCACCTTAGAGAAATAACTATCCCCATGAAGCTGATCAAATAGGTCATCTATCCATGGTAGGGGATACTTGTTCTTTATCATGATTTTATTGAGCTCACGATAATCAATGAAGTGGAGAATTAATCCATCCTTCTTATTGAAAAAGAGGACTGACACACCCCATTTTGAAGCACTCGGGCGTATAAAACCCTTCTCCATATTCTCTTGTAACTACTTCTTCAGCTCTTCCAACTCTACAGTGGCCATTATTTAAGGTGTCTTTGAGATAGGAAGAGATCCAAAGATAAGTTCAATTGAGAACTCAACCTCTCAGTCAGGAGGAAGACCATACAACTTTTTAGGGAATACATCAGTGTAATCCCTCACGATGGGCATGTCTTCAAGCATGATTCTCTCCTTTGTCTCAATCATTTGATCTAGATATGTCTTCTCACAATGCAGTAATATCCACACTTGAGATTTCAATTCTAAATAAGATTTATCTTCCTCCTTAGACTTGTAAAGAATTGAAGGATTCTTTGGAATGTGAAGAGTGATCCCCCTTTCCTGACAATTGATGTTGGATTTTTACAAATATAGCCAATCTAGGCCCAAGATTGCGTCGAACTCCAATAAAGGAAGTACAATGAGATTTTCCAGGAGGTTCAGTCCACAAACATTAACCGAGGAGGAATTATAAACCATGGACACAATAATTTCCCCATTTTCTATTCTCCCATATATCCTTTCCTCCAAATTTTGAGGTGGTGTTTGAATAGTTCTACTAAACTTGAAAGATATGAACGAATGTGTAGAACTAGAATCAAATAGTACGTCCACTATTCTTGAATGAATAAAAATCATACCTATCAGCACATCGTTGTCTGGCTCCACCTCATCAGTAGTGATAGAATAAGCCCTTCCTTGTTTCCTTGGAGGTTGTTGTTGATTGCCTCTGACAACCCTTGGCTTAGGGAAATTGTTCACATAATGCCCATGCTCCTTGTAGTTGTAACACTACACTGCATGCTGAGTGTTTATTTGAACCTTCCTTTCTTCTTCCGAATTGGTGGGATTCTTCATATCCTAGTGGCAGTTCTTGACCAGATGACCAAACTTTCCACATTTGAAGTAATTCTTGGTTCCCTTAATATAATTACCAGGATTCTTCTTCCCACAACCTTTACAAAGGGAAAATTCAGTCTTCTTTCTATCATGGGTTTTGTTTGATGAACAACCCATGTTTTTCTCTATTTTCCGCTTCGTTTCACTGGTCTCACAAGACCACTGAGAGTCTCCAATCTCTATTTCAAACTTAAGGTAAAAACGAACAATATCCTCATAACTGTTGAAGTCTCGAATCTCCAACGCTTTTTATACTCCCAACTTTAGTCCGATAAAGAAGCGATCTACTTTGCTTTCAGTGTTCATGAAAAAACTGGAGGCATACCTTGAAATTCTTGTAAAGTTTGTTTCATACTCCCCAATCGACTCATCTTACTTCTGCTTGAGTCCGAGAGACTCTCTTTCCATCTTGAGACGGAGGGTTTGAGGAAAATATTTATTAAAAAACATCCTCTTGAATTCCTCCCAATCCATGGAATCAACTTCCTCTTTAGAATTTGTATTCTTGATCAATGTCCACCACTTATCAGCTTCCCCATCAAAATGATAGACTGCCAGTACAACCTTCTCTTCTTCCAAGCACTGGAGGAAGAAGAATATATTTTCAATGGACTTAACCCATTGTTTCATGAGGAGGGGATCAGAAGATCCACTAAACATTGGAGGCCTTTTCCGCATGAAGGATTATACGACAACTTTTTCTTTCCTTGGAGGACGAGGGAATTATGTATGATTCAAGTTGTTATTCATAACTTGATCTAACTGAGAAAGTACTGTCATGGAGTTTTGAGGACCTGCTCCCGTCATATCAGGCATATCATTAGGGAAATCTTCACATTTCGTATCACATTGGTCTTTGGAATGTGTTCATATATTTCCCACCATTAACTAAGAAAAGGAACATATAATTAGAGTTCTTGAATACTTAGATATTAAGCATAAAAAAGGAAACTTTGAACATAAAAGGATAAACTTATAAATAATAAGTATATCATAACTTGTGATTCCTTAGGTTTAAATCTAGGTTATCCTTGATCTATTTCTTAAAATATATTATTATGGGTTTTTTTCTCCATTAATAATGGTTTGTTATAATATCATAAATCTACCAAATCATATCCCCTGGGAGTGTTGTAACCAAGAGTGCAGCAAGGCCCGTTGTCGTGCACTAGGATACCCCGGGTCAAGATTGAAACTCCTTGTGTGAGTTTTCACTACTAGGTACATCTGTTACAAAGCCACCTCTACCTAATTGTATCATGATAGGGATGTATTTTTTTTGATAAATCACTCACTCAATACTCACCAAAATTTCGGAATGTTTTCTTACACTTAGTCTCATCCTTAAGGTTCTCACTAAGGTGATCTATTCCTAATCTACAAAATTAAATAAACCATCCTCTAATACAAACTATAGCAACCCAAGCCTTTTACATATAACATTAGATGATTTTAAGAATAATTGTACATCAGATTACAATCCAAGGATCGTTAAGTCTAGTGTCTTGGAAGACTTGGTACATAAAACATAAAACATGGTGCTAAAAAACACTTATTTATTTAATCTCCATAAAGAGATCCTAACTTCCTTTGAGCCCTTACATCTTCATAGGGTACCCTGGGGAACACATGAACAAAGGGATGAGAAGAAATCCCTAGTAAGGGAATGAACATAAGGATATGTCTTAAGCACATGAGTTAGGAGGCATGACATAATGACATCCAAAGCATGGAACATATAAAATCATATCAAATAAGAATGGGAGCATATAAACATGGAATCATATAAATATGGAAAAATCATAAAACATGTCTTTAGTATGGGTCAAGGCTAACCGCCAATCCCATTTCCCATTTAAGTACGTGTCAAGGCTAACCGCCAATCCCGATTCCCATTTAAGTACGGGTCAAGGATAACCGCCAATCCTGTTTCACATCGTATCTATTGATACTTAACTTTACCCAATGCATTGAAGTACTATCTAGGTGCACCCATCTCAAAATTTTCATAAATATTCTTTCCACATAAATAATCATACATAATCAACCATACATAAACATAAGGATACCCATGTAACAAATTGGGTACCACAATCATGACATAAATCATAACCAATGAGCGTATCATGAAAGTGTCCATGAAAGAAATGGATTAAAACATACATAGACATTCATAAGGTAACATAGTAATATAACATGGTAGGAGGTTTCAAACAGAAGTGAAAACATATAAGAAATTTATTTTAGAAACATTAGCATTAAAACATTTTTGTGCGGTTTTAAGGAAAAAACTATAGAGATTTCAAAATAGAAAAAAAATAAAATCATTTATATAAAACCATAATTGAACCAAAATGATTTTCATAATAAAAAGAATGATTTTATAAATACAATGGTGGCTTAAAACAATGGATAGATTGCACTTGAAATTGGGTAAAAATTCGGAAAGTTCCCTTAAAACAGGTTTGCTTATCAGAAAGTTATAAGGAGGGAATCTTTTAAAAACATGTATATCCCTGAAAGAAAGTGATGAAAGGGTATTGATATATGATTTTTTTTAAAACTAACCATAATTTATAAGATTAACATAAATATATAAGATAACACCAAAAGAAATATAAGACAACCTGAAAAAACAAAGAAGGTTTGGGTAGAATTCGTTACGGATTATTGGCATAGTGTCAGGTGTACCCAGGAGGTAATGATAAGAGAGAAAAGGGGTTTCTCATCACTTATATATTATTAGGTCTATATGGGGGAGGTGCGAAAAAAACCCCATAATTTGGGATTACACATTAAAAGGCATATCATAGAGGACAATCTTGATTAAGAGAGAAATGGAGAGGACCCCTTACCTTAAATACGCTGGTGTTCTCCACTTGTTATTAAAGACCTGAATAAACAAATTAGGTTTATTAATTAATAATTACAAAAATTTTTATACATTTAATTGGTTTAGTATAATCATTTTAATTTCATTTATAACCATTTTTATTGGTTATGAGGTTCAATTTCATTGTTGGGGCTCGTTTGTTTACCTGGTTTTAATGATCGATTCACTTATATTCATGTTTGGATAAACATGTAATATGAAAGTGGTTGTCCAGAATTGAAGTTATATGATATTAGTGACCATACATTAGATTACATGTTTTTAAATTTAATCTGGTTACTTAGAGTGAAGTTGAATTATTATATAAAACCATAGTGACAACCATTTTTGTTATTCGGCGGGTTTGATCACAAAGAACATGTTTTGCTTTATAACTCAATAAAATTTGTACAAAAGTATTATAGAACCAAAAATAGGATATATTACATATAATAATCTGGTTCAACCATAACAAAAATGGTTTCATGACAATAATTAAAGATGATAATAGAAATTAATAAACCGTTGTCCTTGAATGTGCTAAATTAGCACATCTCAAACAGTGATTTCATTTCTTTCAAATAAAAGGTGGGGAAAAGAGAGGATATAATGAAATATCCCATTATCAAAAAAAAAAGTCTAGTAAATTTATGTTACTGGAGTTATCATGCTATTTGGGTGAAGGTAGGTGAGGAAAGAAACAAAAAGAAAAGAACTTAAAAGAAATGAAGGAATAGGAAAGAGGAATTTACCTCTTGAGACTTCCTCCTTTGAAAACCTCTTAAGGAGAGAGGTTTTGGTATTTTGAAGAGTCTAGGGGATTTTGGACGTGGGGGAGGAGCTTGGGGAGAGATTTGGGAAGAATATTGTCAAGTTACAAGTCTTGAGAGTAGAGAAGAGAAGAGAGAGTGAGGTGGGGGGGGGGGTTATAGTGGAAGAGAGGAGGGATTTCATAATATTATAATCATTAATTTATTATTTCTTCACAAGACAAGGAATATTTAGTATTCCATGACCAATAATAGTAATAAATTCATGTGAGTTCTATATTTTAGTGCTTACATCACTTGTGATGTCATGAATAGTGGATTTGTACTATAATGTATTTATACGGTAAATTAATGTATTTTACTATTCACTAAAAATTCATGTATTTCAGAAAAATATGAAAATTCTCCCTAACCATTTTTCAAAGTTTAGAATCCTAAAATGAAATCCATTTTTTAAAAATAATTTTCGAAATATGATTATTTTAATATTTAATTAAAATCATAATTTATTATCAAAAACCAGTTTTAAAACATTCATTTAATTATTCTAAAATATAGGTATATCGTACTTTCAAATTGAATATTATTTATATATTATCATAGGTAATGTTACTATTCATTAGGGTATATCACTATTCATAAGGGTATGTTACTATTCATAAGGTTAGGTTACTATTCACCAAAAATTAATTTTTTCTTATCGGACTCCAAATAACTTACTGATTGTAACCGTGTATGTCAGATTTTTGAAATTCCAAACACAGAAGTGACAAACTTATGTTTAAAGGTCACTTAGCACTTATTAGTTCATTATGATGTGTTTTCATGTGATTTTATGACATATTTATAATAAGGGAATTTCTATTGAAAAACATTGGGTCATTAAATTCTTCCCCACTTAAGAAATTACACCCTTGAAATTTCATTTTACATTCTAGGACAAAAATAGGTGGGGGTACTTTTCCTTCATTGCTTCCTCCAGTTCCCATGTTGCCACTTTGTACTTATGGTCTTGCCATAGTACCTTGACTAGATGAGTAGTCTTATTGCATAGAACTTTTTCTCTATGATCCAAGATCTTCACTGGCTACTCCTCATAGGAAAAATCATCCTCCAACCGTACCACCTCTGAAGAGGGTATATGTGAAGGGTCTAGTATGTAATTCTTTAAGAGGGATACGTAAAAGAAATCATGTACATTTGACATTGTAGGTGGAAGTTCCAGTTGATAGGCCACGTCTATGACTCAATCAAGGATCTGGAAGGGGCCAATGTACCTAGGAATTAACTTCTCTTTCTTTCTAAACCTCATGACCTTATTTCATGGAGATATGTGTAGAAATACCATGTATCCAACTTTAAACTCAAGGCCTCATCGACGGTTATCTACATAACTCTTCTATCGACTTTGGGATGTCTTGATATGCTGTTGAATGGTTTTCACCTTATCCACCATTTCTTCAACCATTTTAGGTCCTAGAAGCCTACGCTCAATGACTTCATCCCAACACGCCGGTGTTCTACACCTTTTCCCCTAAAGGGATTCGTATGGTGCCATTCGGATGCTCGAGTGGAAACTATTATTGTAAGAGAATTCAACTAGTGTAATATTTTGGTCCCATACTCCTTTGAATTCCATAGAACATGCTCTCAACAGGTCTTCCAGTGTCTAAATAGTTTGCTCAAATTGGCCATTAGTTTGAGGATGAGAGGCCGTACTGAAGATTAGTTCATTTCTTAGAGCATGTTGGAGACTTTTCTAGAACATCAAGGTGAATCTTGGATCATGATCAGATACAATAGAAAGTGGTGATCCATGCAGCCTTACTGCTTTTTTGATGTAAATCCATGCAACTTGATCCAATGAGAAGTCCTCTTGAATTGTGATAAGGTGAGCTATCTTTGTAAGACGATCCACCGCGACCCATATAGCATTGTTTTCTATGGATGTCCTTGGAAGTACAATCATAAAGTCTAAGGTAATGTTATCTCACTTATATGTTGGTATGGGTAGTGGTTGCATCATCCCCTTAGACTTTTTCCTCTCATCCTTCACTTGCAGACATACCATGCACTTTGATGTATATTCAGAAATCTACCTTTTCATATTGTCCCACCAAAAGTTTTCTCAAATATCTCAATACATCTTTGTGATCCCTAGGTGGATAGAGAAGTTCGAGCTATGTGCATCATTCAATAGATCCTTATTTATATATGGATCAGATGGTACACATAATCGTATCCCAAATCTTACAACTCCTTCCTCATCAATTTTGAAATCATAGGATTTCCCATTTCTGATAGCTTCCATCCTTTTATGAATTTCCACATCTTTTCTTTGATCATCCTTTATTTTCTATAAGTGGGATGATTGAGAAATCATTTGAGAAAGGATTGATGATGTTCCACCCTTAATGATTCCCATGTTTATTCTTTTCAAATATAAGAAGATTAGATCCTTTTCAATTCTCATCATTGATAAAGATGCAGGATCCTTTCTAATTAGAGCATCCACCACCTTATTTACCTTACCGAGATGGTAGTGGATTGAGAAGTCATAATCCTTGATGAGCTCTATCAATCTTCACTGGTGCATGTTAAGCTCTTTCTATGTGAATATATATTTGAGACTCTTGTGGTCAGTATATATCTCACACTTATCCCCATAGAGATAATGCCACCAGATTTTCAACGCAAAGATCACATCTGCCAACTCTAGATCATGCTTGGGATAGTTTTGCTAATGGATTTTCAGCTACCTTGAGGTGTAGGATATCAATTTATCATTTTCATTAGCACAAAACCTAGGCCCTTCTTAGAAGCATCACTATACACCAAAAAGAGTTCTCCACTTGTAGGGAGTGTGAGTACTGGCGCAGTGATAAGTCGCTTTTTCAATTTCATGAAACAATCTTCACATTCCTATGTATAGAAAAACTTTACTACCTTATGTGTCATCTTGGTCATTGGGTTTGAAAATCATGAAAAGTTCTTCAAAAATCTTCAATAATACCCAGCTAGACCCAAAAAGTTTCGGATCTCCATTACAGAAGTTGGCCTGGGCACTCTTCAATTGCCTTCATCATGGAAGGGCCCACAGATATCCCTTTGCTGATGATAACATTCCCCAAGAATGATACTTCCTCCATCCTGAACTCACATTTACTATACTTTTTTTACAACTTCTCCCTTCTAAAAGTCTTTAAAACAGTATTCAAATGCTCCTCATGTTCCTCCTTGCTCTTGGATTATATCAGAATATCATCAATAAAGACTACCAATTTTTTTTGAGGTAATCTATAAAGAATATATTTATTAAATCCATGAAAATTTCTGGAGTATTAGTGAGTCCAAAGGGCATCACTATGAACTCATAGTGTCCACAACTCATTCGAAAGACAGTCTTGGGAATATCTTCCTTCCTCACCTTTAATTGGTGATGTCCTGACCAAAGGTCCACCTTAGAGAAATAACTAGCCCCATGAAGCTGATCGAACAAGTCATATATCTATGGCAGGGGATACTTGTTCTTTATTGTGATTTTATTGAGCTCATGATAATCAATACAGAGGTGCATTGATACGTCCTTATTCTTGAAAAAGAGGACTGGCACACCCCATGGTGAAGCACTCGGGCATATAAAACACTTCTTCATATTCTGTTGTAACTAATTCTTAAGCTCTTCCAGCTCCATGGTGGACATTATGTAAGGTGTCTTTGAGATAGGCAGAGATCCAGGGATAATTTCAACTGAGAGATCAACCCATCGGTCAAGAGGAAGACCAGACAACTATTCAGGGAATACATCAGTGTAATCCCTCACGAAGGGCATGTCTTCAAGCATGATTCTATCCTTTGTCTCAATCATTTGAGCTAGATATATCTTCTCATAAGGCAGTAATATCCACACTTGAGATGGAAATTATAAAGAAGATTCATCTTCCTCCTTACACTTGTAAAGAACTGAAGGATTATTTGGGATGTGAAGAGTGATCTCCCTTTCTAGATAGTTGATGTTGGATTTTTAAAAATATAGCCAATCAATGCCCAAGATAGTTTCAAACTCCACTAAAAGAAGTACAATGATATTTTATGAGAGGTTCAATCCACAAACATTAACCGGGGAAAAATTATAAACCATTGACACAATAAATTCCCCATTTTCTATTCTCACAGATAACCTTTCCTCCAAATTTTGTGGTGGTGTTTGAATAGTTCTACTAAACTTTAAAGATATGAAAGAATGCGTAGAACTAGAATCAAATAGTATGTCTGCTATTCTTGATTGAATAACAAGTGTAACTATCACCACATCGTTGTCTGGCTCCACCTCATCAGTAGTGATAGCATAAGACCTTCCTTGTTTCCTTGGAGGTTGTTGCTGATTTCCTCTGACAACCCTTGGATTAGGGAAATTGTTCTCATAATTCCCATGCTCCTTGTAGTTGTAACACTACACTACACGCTATGTGTTGATTTGAACCTTCCTTTCTTCTTCCGCATTGGAGGGATTCTTCATATCCCAGTGGCAGTTCTTGGCCAGATGACCAAATGTTCCACATTTGAAGTAATTCTTGGTTCCCTTAAGACAGTTACCAGAATGCTTTTTCCCACAACCTTTATAAGGGGAAAATTCAGTCTTCTTTCAATCATGGGATTTTTTTGATGAACCACCCATGTTCTCCATTTTCTGCTACTTGTCATTGGGCCCACAAGACCATCGAGAGTCTCTAATATCCATTTCAACCTTAAGGGCACAACGAAAAATATTCTCATAACTATTGAAGTTTCGAATCGCCAAATATTTTCGTAGACCAAGCTTTAGTTTTCTAACGAAGTGATCCAAATTGCTTTCGATGTTCATGACAAAACGGGAGGTGTAACTTGAAATACATGTAAAGTTTTCTTCATATGCCCCGATGGACTCATATTTCTTCTTCTTGAGTCTGAGGGACTCTCTTTCCATCTTGAGATGAAGGGTTTGAGGAAAATATTTATTGAAAAACATCCTCTTGAATTCCTCCCAATCCATGGAATCAACTTCCTATTGGGAATTTGTATTATTGATCAGTGTCCATCACTGATCAGCTTCCACATAAAAATGATAGACTGCCAGTACAACCTTCTATTCTTCCGAGCACTAGAGAAAAGAGAATATATTTTCAATGGAGTTAACCTATTGTTCTGTGAGGAGGGGATCAGAAGATCCGCTAAACATGGGAGGCTTTTCGGCATGAAGGATTCTACGACAATTTTCTCTTTCCTTGGAGGAGGAGGGCGTTCCATATGATTCAAGTTATTATTCATAACTTGATTTAACTGAGCAAGTACTGTCATAAAGTTTTGAGGACCCTCTCCCATCATATCAGGCATATCATTAGGTAAATCTTCACATTTTCTATCCCATTGGTTGTTGGAATGTGTTCGTCTATTTCCCACCATTAACTAAGAAAAGGAATATATAATTATATTTCTTGAATACTTATATATTAAGCATAAAAAGGAAACTTTGAACATAAAAGGATAAACTTATAAAGAATAAGTATATTCTAACTTGTGATTCCTTTGGTTTAAATCTAGGTTATCCTTGATCTATTTCTCAAGATATATTATTATGGGATTTTTTGTCCCTTAATAATGGTTTATACTAATCTCATGAATCTACCAAATCATATCCCTTGAGAGTTTCGTAACCAAGAGTGTAGAAAGGCCCGTTGTCGTGCACTAGGATGCCCCGGGTCAAGCTTGAAACTCCTTGTCAGAGTTTTCACTCCTAGGTACATCTGTGCCAGAGCCGTCTTTACCTGATCGTATCAAGACAGGGATGTATTTTCTTGATAAATCACTCACTCAATACTCACCAAAATTTAGGAATGTTTTCTTATACTTAGTCTCATCCTTAAGGTTCTCACTAAGGTGATCTATTCCTAATCTCCAAAAATAAATAAAACATCCTCTGATATGAACTATAGCAACCCAAGCCTTTTATATATAATGTTATATTATTTTAAGTGTAATTATACATCAGATTACAATACAAGGATCGTTAAGTCTAGTGTCTTGGAAGACTTGGTACATAAAACATAAAACATGGTGCTTAAAAACACTTCGTTATTTAATCTACATAAAGAGATCCTAAATTCTTTTGAGCCCTTACATCTTCATAGGGTACCCTGGGGAACACATGAACAAAGGGATGAGCTAAAAGGCCCAATAAGGGAATGAACATAAGGACACGTCTTAAGCACATGAGTTAGAAGGCATGACATAATGACATCCAAAAAGAATGAAAGATATAGAATCATATCATATAATAATGGGATCATATAAACATGGAATCATATAAATATGGAAAAATCATAAAACATGTGTTTATTACGGGTTAAGGCTAACTGCCAATCCCGTTTCCCATTTTAGTACGTGTCAAGGCTAACCGCCAATATCGATTCCCATTTAAGTATGGGTCAAGGCTAACCGCCAACCCCATTTCACATCGTATCTTATGAGACTTAACTTTACCCAATGCATTGTAGAACTATCTAGGCACACCCTTCTCAAAATTTTCATGAATATTCTTTCCACATAAATAATCATACATAATCAACAATACATAAATGTAAGGATACCCATGGAACGAATTGGGTACCAGAATCATGACATAAAGCATAACCAATGATCATATCATGAAAGTTTCCATGAAAGAAAGGGATTAAAACATTCATATACATTCATAAGGTATAATATGATTATTACATGATAGGAGGTGTCAAACAGAAGTGACAACATATAAGAAATGTATTTGAAAAACATTAGCATTAAAACATTTTTTTGCGGTTTTAAGGAAAAAACTATAGAGCTTTTAAAATAGAAAAGAGGACAATCTTTTATATAAAGCCAGAATTTAACCAAAATGGTTTTCATAATAAAAATACTGATTTTATAAATATAATGGTGGATTAAAACAAAGGATAGATTGAACTTGAAATTGGGTAAAAATTTGGAAAGTCCCCTTATAACAGGTTTGCTTATCAGAAAGTTATAAGGAGAGAATCTTTTAAAAACATGTATATCCCTGAAAGAAAGTGATGAAAGGTTATTGATATATTAATTTTTTAAAACTAACCAGAATTTAGAATATTCACATAAATAGATAAGATAACACCAAAAGAAAGATAATACAACCCGAAAGAACAAAAAAGGTTTGGGTAGAATTCGTTACGAATTATTGGCATGGTGTCGGGTATACCCAAGAGGTCATGATGTGAGAGAAAAGGGTTTTTTATCACTTATAAATTATTAGGGATATATGTGGGAGGTGCGAAAACATACCCCATCATTTGGGATTACACATTAAAAGGCATATGAGGACAATCTTGATTAAGAGAGAAATGGAGAGGATCCCTTACCTTAAATCCGTTGGTGTTCTCCAATTGTTATTAAAGACCTGAATAAAAAAAATTAGTTTTATTAATTAATAATTACATAAACTCTTACATATTTAATTGGTTCAGTATAATCATTTTAATTTCATTTATAACCATTTTTATTGGTTATGCAGTTCAATTTTATTGTTCTGGCTTGTTTGCTTACTTGGTTTTAATGACCGGTTCACTTATATTCATGTTTTTGTAAACATGTAAGATGAAAGTGGTTGTCTATAATTGGAGTTATATGATATTAGTGAACATACCATATAATACATTATTTTAAAATTAATCTGGTAACTTAGAGTGAAGTCAAATTATTATATAAAATCGCAGTAACAACCATTTTTTTAATCGGTGGATTTGATCACAAAGAACATGTTTTTTTATAACTCAATACCATTTGTACAAAAGGATTACAAAAAAAGGATATATTACATATAATAATCTAGTTCAACCATGAAAAAATGGTTTCATGACCATAATTAAAGATGATAATAGAAATTGATAAACCGTTGTCCTTGAATGTGCTAAATTAGCACATCTCAAACAATGCTTTCATTTCTTTCAAATAAAAGGTGGGGAAAGGAGAGAAGATAATGAAATATATCATTAGCATAAATAAATTCTAGTATATGTATGTTAATGTATTTATCATACTATTTGGGTGAAGGGAGGTGAGGAAAGAAACAAAAAGAAAAGAACTTAAAAGAAATGAAGGAATTGGAAAGAGGAATTTACCTCTTGAGACTTCCTCCTTTGAGAACCTCTTAAGGGGAGTGGTTTTGTTATTTTGAAGAGGATAGGGGATTTTTGACATGGGGGAGGAGCTTTGGGAGATATTTGGCTAGAATATTGGAAAGGAACAAGTCTTGAGAGTAGTGAAGAGAAGAGGGAGTGAGGGGGGGGGGGGGTTATAGTGGAAGAGAGGAGAGATTTCATAATATTATAATCATTAATTTATTATTTCCTCACAAGACAAGGAATAGTAAGTATTCAATGACCAAGAATAGTAGTAAATGAATGTGAGTTCTAGATTTGGGTTCTTACATCACTTGTGATGTTAGGAATAGTGGATTTGAACTACAATGTATTTATATGGTAAATTAATGTATTTTACTATTCACTAAAAATTCCACTATTTCAGAAAAATAGAAAAAATTCACCCGAACCATTTTTTGAAATTTATAATCCAAAAATGAAATCCATTTTTCAAAAATAATTTTCTAAATATGATTATTTTAATATTTAATTAAAATCATAATTTATTATCAAAAACCAGTTTTAAAACATTCATTTATTTATTCTAAAATATAGGTATATCCTACTTTCAACTTGAATATTGTTTTTATATTATCATAGGTAAGGTTACTATTAATTAGGGTATATCACTATTCATAAGGGAATGCTACTATTCATAATGGTAGGTTACTATTGACCAAAAATTAAGTTTTTCTTATCAGACTCCAAATAATTTAATGATTGCAACAGTGTATGTCAGATTTTCGAAATTCCAAACACAGAAGTGACAAACTAATGTTTAAAGGTCACTTATAACTTAGTAGTTTATTAAGTTGTGTTTTTCATGCGATTTTATGACATATTTATAAGAAGATAATTTCTATTAAAAAACATTGGGTCGTTACACCCTCAACACCTCCTCCCGCAACGCCATTGGTACTAAGGTGCGCCCTCTGAAAAGAATGACGTGCTCCCCACCTTCATAAAAAAAATCCTTTAGGATACCATCCTGAGGATATCTGAGCATGTCAGGCCTCATAGCCAATGTCCCCCATCTATGCCTCCATGATTCACTATACGAGTGGGGGAGTAACAACCATCAACTAGAGGTTAACAACTCACCATCATCCATGAGGGATACCTGCATCATGGCTAACTGCTTTTTCACCTCACTCAGCAGCTTCAACCCGATCCTCCTACTGAGTGCGTCTGCCACCACGTTCCCACTTCCCAAAAGTATATACTATCTCAAAGTCATAGTCCTGAAATAACTCCAACCATCATCATTGTCTCAACTACTGAAAAGCTTATGGGAACCTTTCCATCCACACGAAAGGCTACCCCCTTTAACTGATTTTTGTGCCCATCGAACCTTTGGTAGTGGGGTACTTTTTCTCCACAAACACTTGATTAAAGTTCCGGAAATCCACACACAACCTCAAAATCCCATCTACCTTCTTGAAAAAAAAAGCACCAGGGCTGTCCATGGTGAAATGTCGGGTCTTACAAACCCCATATCCTGTAAGTCCTCTAGTTTTACCCTCAGCTCCCGAAGCTCTGCAGGAGCCATTTGATATGCCAAAGTGGATATCAGTGTCTTCCCAGGGTACATGTCAATACAGAAGTATACCTCTCTATGAGGAGGTATCTATGGAACCTCATTAATAAAAACATCCTAGTACTCATCCACCACTACAGGAAAAATTGGAATCCTCTCCTTCACTGCACCAAGGGTGAGGCTAGCCAACTGGTGAGTGATCGGCTGAACCCTCCTCTGAGAGAGTCCATCCTACATTTCAAGGGTTTACCTTTAAACGGTGAAGGAAAACCTGGTCCCATTATGTGGATACACCACATCGTATGCCTAAAACAGTCAGTCTGAGCATGAACTGTGGATAACTAGTCCATACCCAAGATGACATCATAAGGTCTCGACGCTGCAACTAGAAGATCCCAGCAAAAGATCGTGCCTCCTAGAGTAATATCACACTACCGACACTAGTGTGAAATCATAGAATCTCCTCCCGTAAGAGTCTCTAGTCGTAAGTATCAAGCCAACAGATCTACCAGAATCTTCGAGCTCTGAACGAGAGCTATGGCAAGGAGTGACCATCACTTATGTCTATAAATACTATAGTTAGGGTAGCGAAGACACAAATCATATCTCAGATCATCACTGAAGCACTATGGTCGTAAGCCTCTACTACCTGGAGCTGAGCTCTCCCCTGTTCGCCTTCTCCCTGAGGTCAAGGTGGACCACTTGGGGGTGGTGGCAGTAACATCTCAAACCGTCACCCACTACCTGCCGCTCGGCCAGTTCCCCTTCCATGTCCTCCGCCCTGCGGACCACCTCACTCGAACCACTTCCACTGTCTCGACGACCCTTCAAATGTTTACGAGTCATCTGTATGGTGGGTTGGGTAGTCACGGGCCATGTGTCCCTACCTACTGCATGAAAAGAAAATCCTAGCCCCTGTTTGAATCCCTCTGGCCTAGGATCCTCGCACTGCCGACCCTGAGTCCTGGGGTCGGCCTCTAAAATACCTCTCCCGCTTGGGCCCACGCATCTGCTGTATGCTACATGCCGAAGACTCTACCTCCTAGGGTCTGCTGGCAGCTTTAACTGTGGGCGCCTACTCCACCAAGAATCTCTCTATTAGAAGGGCTTGCTCTAGCACCCTGACCTGGGTAGGGATGCTGAGAGACACCACCGAAGCCCTAATCTCCCACCTGAGTCCCTACTCAAAGGATCGATCCCTGAAGAAAGGTTCTCACACCATATTTTTCGAGTAGTGGGAAATCTCTGTAAACCTTTCCGAGTACTCAGCCACCGTTATGCTATCCTGATGTAGGTGAAACAACTCCTGAATGTGCACAGAGCATAATGTCGCGGGAAAAAACTCCTCCTGGAAAATCCTCTCAAAGTCAACCCAAGTGAGGGTCACCTCATCGCGAATCTGGATGGTCAAGCTCTACCATCTCCATATTGATCCCTGCAGAAGGCTCACCGCCAAGATCACCATCTGGTCAGGCGGTGTCCTCACTAAGCGGAAGAACTGCGTCACAGCCTCTAGCTAGTCCTCAACGACTTCAGGATCTGTCTCTCCCCTGAACCTAGGAGGTCTCTATCTATAAAACTCATGTAGGGAACCGATCTTACGAACATCCTATGTCAGATCCATCAGAAGTAGATGCTGACCATCGGGTGGTGGTAGCACTGGTGTACCACCCAGTGGGACTATCTCAAGCACTGGTCCCTGAACAGACGCCTCGTTGCTAGGCAGGCTGTCCTCACGACCTCATATCGGGATCCTGGATGGTCATCTATGTAGAGGCATCCTGAGATAGATCAAGATGTACCATGGTTATAACATTATACCTATTGGGTTGACTCTTATTCAAAATCACAAGACACTTGTGCAACTAGTTTTTTCATGTATTGACCCGAAAAGAAGAATTCAAGTTCCTAGTGTATGGATATGTCGGCCGCCGCACCAACACTAGACTCCCCGAATATTAAAGTAAAACTCACAACATTTAACACCATTGCTTCAAGAAAAAACAATGACTCCCCATCTTTGATGGGGAACCAACCACCCTCTGATACCACTTTGTCATGACCCATCCCCCAGGGCCCATGCCGTGACTACCCTAAGCCCACCTCCCAAAGGCTAGGGGCTGGAGACTAGCACCGAAGGAATTAACCTGCAAGTGGGAGGCATTTTCCTGAGTACCTATACGCACACAAACACCCAACCACATCCCGACACACTAAAAAGGGGAAACAAGTACCACTGAAACAAGATGAGTGCAAGTACAACTGAAAGTAAGTGGACCATAATACAAACCCAACAAGAACTGAAAACAACAAGTACAAAAAGGAAACTCTGATGGCCATCCTTAGAAAACCCCACCTGATCAGAAGAGTAGTGAAGCTACTAGAAGTCGAAGTAGTACGTCCTGTCTACTTGGACCTACTAGGCCCCGCCTGGTCCTAAGCCACAAATTCCACCATCGTGGCGTCCGTCAATCTCATCTTTCTAAGCACCCATGTTGTAATGTCATTCGTCTACACCAGACACAACACGTGCGGGCGAAGCCTGTGCAGGGGTGAGTGACACAGTACTCAGTAGGGACCCCAAAACAAAAAGGAAATAACACACAACAATTACTTAATGTAAAACACGAAACACAAGACAAATAACACTAGATATATTCTAGGGTAGTAACAATAGAATCATTAGTCACATCCTTAAACACATTAGCTGCTGGATAAACCCCCCTCTATCGAGTACATTAGGCCTACCAGGCCATACATATCCACTTACCACTAACCTTGAACTACTTAGGTACTCCTACCCATCACGTATCATGGATCTTCCAGGTCACACATAGTTGCTCCCCACTATGGCTTGCTGAGGTACTGCTTCTGTCGAGTACCGTGGGTCTGCCGGGTCACACAGAGTCTCTCCCCACCGTGATCCTACAAAGTCGCACATAGGTGCTTCCCACTGGGTCGTTGAGTCACACAGAGTTGAAATTCCGCAGTCTTCAGGTCTTAGCTAGTCGTAGGGTTCTATACATAGAGTACTTGGTAGAAATGGTCCTCAAGCCATTTGTCACTTCTCGTAATCCATGAAATTCACCACAAGGCTTGTTGAAATATCCAACTGCTCGAGAGGGTCCCAATGACACAAACAACCTATCAATCAGATGCACAGTTTGTAAGATACATACGTTTTAGTTACCAGGGAACCGATTACGACGAGGCCCAGTCCGACTCGGTCGGACCGACCTGACCAACCCGACTCAGGGGTTCCACATACCCCAGTTCATTCTGACGAACCCGACCTGACATAGTGTGGGTCAGGGTCATTCTGGTATGGCTTGGATAGTGGGCCAGGACCAAAGGCCTCACTGGACCTGACCTAGTTGGTAGAGGGTCTAGCCCGCCGGGTTGCCTGGTGACCCGGTCTAGCTCGGACCGGCCCAAAAAGGGCGCCAGTTCAGCCAGAAGAGGGTACGAGTTAGGCCCGCTAGTGTGGGACCTTCCCAATGAAGGATCAACCTGGCCCAATCGGGCATGACCTACTGGTCCAAAGACCGGCCGCGTTAGCAGCCGATGGGGTGCGACTGGGGCACAATGGACCTCCGCATCCCTCCCTATCCAAGCACGGCCCGCAAGGAGCAGGCTGCTCCTTCATGCGACTCAGACAGTGAAGATTGATCGCCCTACACATCACATATGGACCCAGTCTACAGGTTGACCTTGGTCAACACGGCACCATGCAGGTGCCGCAGGTCTCCAGCACCGCGACCCGGCCGACCGTAGCTTCCGCCGCACCAGTGCGCCGCTCCACCTGGACACCGACACGACCGTTGACCTACTCCTCTATCCAGTACACTATTGGCGCATGCCACCACCTTTACCGTGTGTTGTTGCAGCTGGCACCGGTGTGTCGATAGAATCTTCAACAGGCCACCGAACACGCTTCGATGGTCCGTCCCTTGCGTAGCTTTGGCCACTGGTCTCCGGGCAAGGATGCCTTTACCATGAAGCCTTCTAACCGGCCTTGCCATCACTTTAGACAAAACATTCACCATGAGGGCCCAGACAGAGGGGTTTGGGCCTTTGTTTGTTTCGGCTAGCACCCTCGGTGTTAGAAGTCTTAAAGATGAGGGAGGTTTGGGGAGTCTACGTTAAATCGTTACATGCCATGATTTGAACCCCCAAATAATCATCCCAAAACAAAAGTCACCCTTCTGTTATTACACATGATTCACAGATTAACCTGTTTGTGGGTTAATCTGCATTCGTCGTTTAGAAATGGATAAGAAGAACAACAGATTAAAAACCCCTACCTCTTGAAGTTTGTTGACACACGTTCGTCCTCAAGGGGTTAAGACATCAATGTCACTTCTCAATTCTGATATTCGAAAGGCGTCAAAGAAGAATAAGTCCCTCTGGAATTATTTGTTCTTCACTGGGGTGGAATTCCGTCAGAGGTTCACTAGATAATCCTCCAATTTCTTTAACCCATATTTCTCCAGCGCGTAGAATTATAAATAAAAGCATGTCACAACGTTCCCATAAATATTTGACGTCGCATCGTTACGTTGAAACAACGCTGCTGTTACTCATCATAAAAGAGTCATTACGCTGTAATTTTAATGATCCATTAATGAGATACATTGATGTGCATCGTCACCGCCCAGTCATTGTCTTGTCATTTCCCTACAACGTCGTTGTCCACCACTCCAAAGGGAGAAAGAAAATAAAATAATTCATTTAAATTATTTTATTATTTTTCTCAAAAATTATAAAAAATAACTTTTTCACTCGGCCCTTACTGGCCAAAGTTAATTCATTTATACGTGAATCCCGACATTCTGAATTCAACAGTTCCCTTGGATTTTCGATCTGAGTGAATGTTCAAAAGATAGAAAATCTTGATTGCACGTTTACTGAACGTACCTTAAAAAAAGTTCAAAAAAATTTATTAACAGTCACTCTCAACCCGCACCGGTCGAGGTTAGGCTCTGCCTAAGGGAAAGACACCCCCACAAATCCAAAGATACTCTAAGATTTTCAATTCGAGTTACTGTTTAGAAGTTAAAGTATTTAACATTAAAATAATTGTTACTTAATTATTTTATTAATAGCCAAAAAACTAACTTCCAATGTTGGCCCATGTTGACCAATGTTAGGGTGTGCCTAAGGAAAGAATACCCTCACGAGTTCAGTAGTGGTATCCAATTTTTAATCCGAGTCTCCATTCATGTGTTATAAGCATTTGAAAAATAAAATAATTTTATTTAATAATTTTATTTACGGTTATTCCATTTTCATGTTTTCTCACTAGAGGCATGAACCGACTAAACTTAAGTCACACCTAGGATAAAACCGCTATCCTAAACGCAACGACGCCTCAGATTTTTGATCTGGGCACCTATTTAAGAGTTATTCCACTTTTTCAAGAAATCTGTTTACACGCGCTGTTTAAAGCTTAACATTTTTCAACAAATCATTCCGGGCACTCCGGGCCTCAGAATTATGTGCCGTCAATTTTTGATGTCTCAAAATAATTCCATATTATAAAAAACAATTTATATGGAAATTAAGGGACATAAAAATTATATATATTTATTAAATTAGTTAAGTTCATAGCATATGTTTTGAGGACATTCAGTTCATAATCGTAGAACAAATTTGGTGGGTTAACCATGGTAAAAGGGTTCAGGGTTCCATAATCTCTAGAATTATAATCACGAAATATTTATCACTTTTATATATTAAATATAATATTATAATAATCCATGAAATATAATATTATAATCATCCTTGGAATTCAGAAATGAAAAAAAATCACATTGCCTCATGGAGGTGGTAGTCCACATGTACGCACGAGCGACACTGCCATTTTTTAACGGGTGGAAGGGTTAGAAGTTAAGTAATATATTATGTTTATAGTATAATAATTATGTGATTAGTATAATATATATTCATTAAATCAATCATAATAATCAACCATAGAATACGGTGATGGAAAATTAATCATATCGCTATGTGGAGGTGGTAGTCCACATATACACACCAGTGATACTTTCATTTCTTATTTGATGAAAAGAAGGTGGATAATGATTTTACCATAATCATAATAACATCTAAGTATATTTATGATACTGTATTAATTATGTTAGGCTAAATATAATAAGTTTATATGAAGTTTAATAGGAAATAAACTATAAAAGAGTAATACAATTACCTCTTATTTGAGAGACCTCTTTTGCTTTACACCTTAATCCTTCTTAAGATGGTCTTAGGGGAAGAATAGAATCTCTAGAATGAATTTAAAGAATCTATTAAGGTATTAGGGTAGGTATTTTTCAATATACAGTGATCAAACTCTATGAATAAAGGATAGTATGAGGTCCCCTTTTATAAGTGATATAAAGGACACATTTGTAATTACTTAAAATACTTAAATATAATATGTACCATAATCATGTTGAGTGGAAATAAATGGGAATAATTTCAAATTTAGAACATTATAATGTCAAAATAACTTAAAACAATAAAATTCATATATGTATAAGTTACATTTTGAACCTTATCTTTGGGTTTAACCCACCCATTTACCCTTTTTAACCTTAACCATGATAAGACATTTTTTTAGCCTTTAAGGGTCCTAAATTTACTTCTAAGGTGAAAAGGGGCTCACAGATTCTCCATGGATGAAATTTTAGACCATTTTACATATTACTTATCCTATTTCAATATTTTTTTGATTTTAAATCATTTAAATAAATATTGTTTATCATAAAATATCATTAAAGTCATTTTTATAACTATTAATTTAATTTGAATTCAAAGGAATCAATAAAGAATTGGAATTTGAATATAAATAAATTTAACATTAATTATAATTTATAATTAAATATTAAATACATATAATACCACAATTTATCCAAAAAATATTAATTTTTTTGTCTGTAAAATCATTTACCTTAATTTTTCTATTTCTCTTACAAGCATTGTATTAGTATTGCGTAAGTGTTTAAAGTAATTATATAACAAATAAGAATTTAAAAAATTACTATCATAAAAAATTATTTATGTTAAAAATAAAATTTTATATTAATTTCTAATTTTTTATCCTATTTAAAATATATTATAGACATTAAAATAAAACAAGTGAAATTTTGTAATTTTCTTAACTTAAAATAATATAAATGTCATTATCAAAGGAAAATGACACAAAAAATTCCCTATATTAAAATTTAGGATGAATATGGTAAAATTAATCTCATAAAATTAAATATATTAAAGTGTTAGATATTTTTTAATGCCTTATCACATTATTTTTCACCTTAATTGCTAGATTTACCCTTTACCGTGGTGATAAATTTTACCATGGTTATTATTCATTATGACTAAAAAAATAAAATTTGACAAATTTCCAAATTTTAATCTCATGATTCACAATATAGAATCCATTTTTGAATATTCAATTGGTAAAAGTGGTAGAAATCAATTTTAATAAAAAAATGTAAAACACAATGAAAAATAGTTATGAAAAAATGCGTTTTAAGCCTTGAAACGATCTTATACCAAAAATAAATATAATATCAGTTCCTATGGTATTATTTATATTAATTTTAATAAAATAGATATTATTTTAATTAAAAACATAATACAAAATATAATTACACTTTAAAATTACCTGATTTAAAGGAAATAAATGATAGTTTTACAAAAAATGATTTTTTCCACCATTCATTGAAAAATAAATCCTTTTAAACAAAATCCAAAAAATTTACTCTAATATAATATTGAAATTATGATTTTAAAAATTATACTAATTCTATTAAATAAAATTTCTAAATTTTTTACAAATAATTATAAAATTTACGCCCAAAATGTAATAAAAACCATTTTTTAAGAAAACATATTTTCAAAGTATAAAATGATTTTACTAAAAATTGAGTACATATTTATTATGTATTAATAAATAAATTTTAGTTATATAAAACATTTATAAATATTTTTTTATAATTTTTCATTCCTATTCATACCGCCAATTTTAATGACTGGGTTGTAATGTTCACATTTAAATAATAATATTTTTATAGTATATCGCATTTATCTTAAAGCTTGTTGTTATGTGTTATAAAATATATTGAGAATATTAATATTTTAAACTAAATTTTGGGGGTTTTAAATTTTATATTTTTCTAAAAATATTGATTTTTGAGCGAATAGTGAAAATGTTGATTTTTGTAAAACTGTCATTTCTTTTCTTTAAATCAAGTAATTTAAATTTATGAATATATTTTGGATTTTAATTTAAATTAACATAATATAAATTTTATTAATAATAATATATTTAATTAAATAGTAATAAATATGATTTTTTATTTAGGTATAATTTCATTTTTATGCATAAAAGACATTTTTCTAAAAAAACGTTTTTCTTGGTATTTTATGCACTTATTTTAAATTTGATTTCTACCACTTCTAAAAATTTAATATTTTAAAATTGATTTAAAATTTTTAGTCATAATTTTCAATTTTTTTAATTTCAATTTTATTTTTGGTCACAAAAATAAGTTACCAAGTTAAAAAACGAGTTATCGTAGTATAGGCAAATTGAAGGGAAAAATTAAAATTAAAGTATAAAGGCCAAAAATTCCTGAAAGTTTATCTTTGATTTATTTTAATGAGATGTTAATCTACTTATAATACTTATTGGGATATATTTTTTTCTTAATTTGAAATCTTGGTTGGTTTCCAAGAGAAGGAAGTGTGGTATTTAATCAAATTTCCTTTTCTCTAATTTTATAACTTAAATATGTTTTCATGATTAATATAAGAGTAAATATACATTATAAATTAACCAATACAAACATAATTATTCATAATAATTTAATTTAATTTTAAAACTTTGTTTTTTAATTTTTAAATATAGTATAATTATTTAAAAATTCTTATGCAGTGTTGATATAATGCTTCTGCAAACATAAGAAAAATAAAATAAATGGATTTAAAAAGTTTACAAGTGTTAATATTTAGATAATTTATGGTATTTAACGAATTTTATAGAAAATTATGAAGTATAAGTGAGTATTTAATCATTTTAATTTGAATTACATTTTTATCTTGGTGCCTTTAAGTTCAAATTTTGTGCCTAGTCCTGAAAATGACTTTAAATGGTATTTAATGCTTAAAAATGATTTTTAAAACTTTAGAAAATAATAAATCCTATAATAAATCAATTTTATGTGAAATTATCTAGGATATAACTAATATTACATTTTTTGTCACTTTTATTTATTAAAATTACTTCTAAGACCCTTAAATATTGATTTTTTTTACAATGGTTAAGGTTAAACAAGTTTAATGAAGCTGTTAAACAAAAATACAAGGTTTAAAAAGACACTGAAACATGTATAAATTTTATTGTTTGATTATATTTCAAAATTATACTAATTATATTTTATTTTATGGAACTTTGGATCTATTTTACCAGAGTTATACACATATTATATTTTAATATTTCATATATTTACAATATTGCCACCCACCTCACTTATAAAATAAAATATCTTCTACTTTCATACTCACACCACTTTAGAAATTTATATCAACCAATATATATCCTAATACCTTCCCAATATTCCTCCCTATGTTCTATATGTTTTGTTCTCACCAATATACCAACCTTATATGGATTAATATTTAATTCAATGAAGGTTTTTCAAATAAGAGGTATAATTATTAACTGAGTGTTTCATGTTTATTTCTTATTATAACTCATTAAAATATTATTTAACCATGTTTAAATAATGAAATAAATATCTTATATATATTTAAATGTTATCATTATTATCATACATACCTTTTTCATCTTTTTTTATCTATTAAGAAATGAAAACATCAATCGACCGTACGTGTAGACTACTACTTCCACGAAGCAACATGTTTTGTTTTTTTTATCCTTGGATCACATGAATGGTTAAAATGATATATATAAAATTAATATATATTATATTTATGAAATTATCATGATTATATAAAGATAATATATTACTCATCTTCTTATCAAAAAATTTGTTGGAAAATGATAACGTCGATTGTGCGATTACCACCTCCATGAAGCAATGTGATTTGTTTTTCATTTCAACCTTACAAGTATGGTTATAAGGATGAAAATAATTAATAATTATAACATATATAACATATTTATTATTCTATAAAATAAAAATATAATCTATTTTATTAATTTTATACCTATTATAAAAATGAAAATGTTATTCATGCGTACGTATGGACTACCGTCTCCATGAAACGACGTGATTCATATTTCATGACCAAATTAGATGGTTGATTTTAAAAGTGTATTTAATTTATAAATATTATAATTATAATATTTTTAAAATTATTTTGGTAATGTAATCATAAAACCTTTTACCATCTACAACACAATAATGTTGTTTTGAGGTTATAAATCGAAGGACTCTAAAACTTACAATGTGAACTTAACTATTTTAGTAACTAAATAAAACATTTTAATAAATTTAATTAAGGGAATAATGATAATATAATTAACATGAAAAATGATACTAATTAATTAAATAAATAATATAGTTTTATAATTCCGGATTTAGATAACTTATGAAGCTATAAGTGACTTAAGGAAAGGGATTTTTCCATAAACATTGTTTTAAAGTTTTCCTTTGAAAATATTTCTCCTCCATTTCCATGTTCATAAAAAATTTCAATAATTTTTTTATTTATGTTTTATATATTGTTAAATATAATTTTCAAGAACCTTTTAATTTCTTTACAAATGATTAAAATTAATCTTTTCAAATATTTTTCAAATGACACACTTTTTATTTTTTACAAAAGTGTGAAAATAATGTTCTATTTTAATGTATACATCATGAATGGAATTTACCACTACCATGAAATTTATTTACTTTTAATATTTATTTAAAAGTTTCTATTTTTATTTTCAAAGAAATTATTTTTCTTAATATTCTAGAATTTTTTAATTAAAATATTATAAAAATAAAAAGATATTTTTATAAATTTTTTAAAGAAATGTTAAAATTTTATTTTAAAGGTATTTTCATCCATGTAAGCATTATTTGATTATTATTATGATTTACTTGGGATATTATGTAATGATACCATACACCTAATTTCTCTTGATGTCTTTTGATCATGTAGTTCTATTTATTGATTGAGAATAATATTAACATTTCGTATGATAGTTTTCAATATGAATGTTTATGTTGATTGTGTATTGAATTATTATTAATTTAAATCATATGATGAATAAATTATAATTATTAAGTGATAGTTGTGGCCTATTATATCCCCTTGATTCATTTATAGGTCTTATGAGACAAACTAGTCTATGTATTTGGTGTATGCCTACCCAATTATTTATGACGACTTAGCATGAGGCCTTGACGATATGTTTATGATGTCTTAGAACAAGGTGTTGATGATATGATTATGATTTATGAAATTATGAATTTAATCATTATAAATTTAGTTATTTTTATCCATGTGATTAATTATATTTTAACCCTTGGATATATTTCATGTTGTAATTATTGATGGTTTTTATAGAAATTGTTTGATTTCATAAGACAAGAAAATGATATTTAGTTTAAAAGAATTTTTATAATATAATATGGGTAAAATGTTTGTTTTCAAGGAAAATATTTCATTTTTTTCTAGAAACCCTCATGGATTAAGATTTTTCTTTTATGATTTCTTATGAAATGTTTTATGAAAAAGTTTGGACAAAATTTTGAATTCAAGAGTAAGTTATTATTTTAAACTGAAAGTTTAATAAGAGAAAAGGAAAACATAAATATGTTTTTTCATGAATTTAAAATGGATTAAATGGTTTAATTTCATTTTATATCCCTTAGTGAGATTTTTTTTACTCATCCCACATTTTAAAATGTTTTTCACAAGGCCCAAGGATGTGTATGAATTATAGCAAGGTCAATGGTGACACATCTTGAAAGAAGAAAAAGTGTCAAAAACTAAAATAGGAGTATAATCATAAGAATTTATTTTGTGGGAAATGATAAATACTTATTATGGAATAAGAAAATCTAGGTATAATGGGAAAATTTCCCATTTTATGAGAATGAAATGGGTTTTAATATATATTTTTTGTCATAATTATCTAAATTTCTAGACCTAAAATGATTCTATGGGATGTAAGTGACTCAATATTTGTTTTTTAATATGTAATTATAGAAGTTAAAATTTGGTTTAATTTAGTTGGTATCAAATCTAACATGTTAAGAGTACGATTTTAGCACTGGATCTCGATGTATAGGTCCAAGGTGCTACAAGTTAGGTTCTCATAAGATTCTTCTCTTAGAGATTACCAAGGAAGAACTTCATGAGAATATGTCTCAATTTCTTATGAGATCCCTAACACTAATAGCATATATCATTTATGACCCTTAAAATAATATCATCTGATTATAGGAAATATAATTAAGAATAGTGTTATAGCACTTATAGGTTCTCATCATAACGGGGAACTTCTATAACCTTTTAGTGTGGAAAGTACCCTTAAGACATTATCACAAACAATTTCATGAATATGAATAATAATGTTATGATAAGAACTTTATTATAATTCAAAAACCATTAATACATGTAATCATAAGGTACATATAAGTTGGTTTTAGGGAACCAACTACAAAATACACCTACTTTTACTAGAACTAACTACTAACAACTCATAGTTCACTATCTCCCAGATGATATTCATACTTCTGGTGAGATAAAACTTTATTCATAGGATTCGACACATTATCCTCTATATAAACTCTACTCACCACAACCTCACCCCTTTGAGAAAAATATATCAAGAGGTGACAAATGACTGCTTTGAACTCTTCCATCTTACAACTCTTCAACTGAGATTGAAGATATATCATGACTATTACTTCAAATTGTTTCGATCTATTTGGAAACTATAATATGTACATCCCTTGATGAAAAATTCATAATCTCCTCCATATACCAGGAACATATCCTTAGTAAGATTTAAAAACTTAAGGATAAATTTAACAATATACCAATGTCATTATCCAATATTAACTTGATATCTTCATACTATACTCAACACGTAGAAAGCATAAAGTTTAATATATAACATTACATGTATGATAAATCCTACCACAAAAGATTATGAGATCTTAATAATACTATAAATATCTCATATTTTGTATAAGGGGACATTTTCTTAGAGATATGTATTCCATGTGACACTACAACTAATCCCTTATTGGATTTTTATACACTAAATCTCTTTAGTATAAGGTCAATGTATATACCTTGACTCAGTCCAAGTATCCTCTTGGACCTATCACGAATTATCTTGCTTCTAATGATTTAGGATTATTCATATAAATCCTTCATAGATAATCACTTGGTCAAATAGTCCTTAACTGACTGTAATATTGGTATGTCATTTCCAATAAGTAATATTCCATTGACATATAATACTAGGAATACAACTTAACTTCCACTAAACCACTTGTGAATATATAGCTCACATTAATTCTTTATGAAACCAAATTCTATTATAGGTTAATTGAACCGAATATTTCATGATTGGGATGATTTCTCCAATCCATACACAGATCTATGAAACTTACATACCATATTGGAATTACTTGTTGTCACAAACCCTTTTTTTGTGTCACATAGCCATATTACACAAAGTTCCTATTAAGGAAATCTATTTTTACATGCATTTAAAAAATATCATAGTCATGGAAAGATGATATAGAAATCATAATTATAATATATTTAATCATGGAAACATGATAAAAGTTTTTATCATAGTCTATTCCTTGACGTTTTAAACCATTTAGCCACTAGTCGTGCTTTATAAGTACTCACTTTACCCTTAATACCTAGTTTTCTCTTGAATACCCATTTTCACCCAATGAAATTTACATGAAATGGAGGATCAAACAAAACCCACACTTGGTTCTGATTCATGGAATCCATCTCATAATTCATGGATTCATTCCATCTTTCACCTTATGGTCCATATATTACCTCCTTATAGTAAAGAGGAATATTATTTTCAACCATTAAAGAGTCATCATCCTCAGTGACTAGAAAATCACATCTTTATAGTTCTCTAGCCTCACTAGTGATCCTATTTAGTACTTATGTATCAATAAAAACCTCTTCCATGGGGTCATGTGAAATTTTTTCCTGAAAAAAAATATTGTGTACCTTAATAATCACCTTTATTGAAGTTAATATTTCTCCCACCATCTCTTTTAGAGTTGTGTTACATATCAAGAAATACAGATTGTATTTACATAATGACATTCTTGTTTGAAAGGTCATATAAAATATATATAATTATTTACTTGGTATATCTTATAAAGATACACTTTTTTGCCCATGGGGATAGTTTTTTTTTCTAAAATTGAGTTTAACAAACACTACTAAATCCCATACATGAGTATGTGAAAACATAGTTTTCTTTCCACTCCATATCTCAAATATAATTATTTTTTCCACTTTAGTTGGAACTCATCTTAGTGTGTATATCTAATTTTATAATGAATATCCCCAATAAGAAAATTAAATATTGGTATGAATCATAATATACCTTAATATCTCTAGAAAAATATGATTCCTTCATTCATTAACACCATTACACTATGGTGTATAAGGAAGAGTGAGTTGTGATAGAATCTCAAACTCTTGTAAATAGTCTATAAACTATTGGTTAAGATACCCACCACCTTGATCATATTGAATCTTCTTTAACTTCTTACAAAGTTGATTATCTACTTTAATTTTTATTTTTTTTTTTAATTTTTCAAAGGACGCAGACTTATACATAATTAAGAAGATATATACATATATACTTAAGTCATCAATAAAACTGATGAAGTAAGAATACCCACCTCTATATTCTATTAGAAAAGGTATACACATATCAGTGTGTTCCAATTATATAATCTCTATGGACCTTTTGACATTTCTATAGAAAGGTGGATTGTTCATTTTTCCTTATAAACAAGCATTTTTTTAAGTAGCTTTAGTTTAAAGAAATCTATATAGCTATATTGATATATAGCTTTCAACCTCTTCTCATTTACATGACAAAAGTGATGATTCCACAATTAGGAGTGGCATGATTCATGTGTAACTAATTCATTATCAATTAAAAATACTTGGTTTTCATAATCTAATACATAAATATACCATTATTCAAATGTTTCATACCATGATATATGTTGTCTTTATAAAAGAACAACTTTTATTTCAAAATTTTAAAATAAATCTATCTATATCTATACAAGATAAAGAAATTATGTTTTTGGTAACTGAGGGTAAATAATAATAATATTTTAAAACCAATATTATACTTGTTGGAAAAAAAGGTCTTAGTATCTTATAGTCACGGTAAGGAGTCAAGCTCCCTTGGCTACTGAAAGATCCATCCCTCCTTTGGAAATATTACAAAATATACTTGGTTTCTATATTTAGATAAAAATGTGAGTTCCAAAATATGTATCTAATAAAAAATTAATAGATATGTAAGGATTTAACTCAATGATGAGCACACTTGAAGTATCCTCTTGATTCTTTAATTAGGCGCAATTCTTCTTCTAGTGGCATAACTTTCCATATGAAAAAATACTGCATCTTTTTCCTTTTCATGTATTTGGATTTTTTTCATAGAAGGATAATGTCTATAAACCTTATACATAAAGGGATTCTTGGGTCCGTTTTCCCATTTTTTATTTTATTCACCATAAGGGATGTAGTTTTTTACCACCCCATATCCTTATCAACTTATAAAATCAATATAAGGAGTTTTGAAAGTGACTTATCACTATTACTCATATTAATAATTAAGAATGAATCTAGAGAAGATATTTGGTAGTAAGGATATAATGAGATATATGTGTAGCTAATCAGGGATATTTAATATCAAGTTGTTCAAAAAATCTATGTATCCAATCATCTTGACTACAATAGGAAAAACTGGAGCCAATTCTATAAGATTTTATGTGAATAACATATTAGAGATCTTGTATCTCTCTTGTATCGCCTTCTCTAGAGAAATATCACAAAGGTGAGACATCATGATATATGCATCCATTTCCTCATGTCACTTAATAATCTCACTAGAAATGGATGATAGTATAAAATACTGTACATCTATAGTATCATCAAAATTTTTCATGCAGAGATAAAGTTCTTCCTCACTACTAGCCTCTTTTCCAAGCACTTTAGGAGTAAGGGTTTCAACATGTATAATTTCCACCCATGGTATAATTTAATGTGAAAAAACTTACACTATTTTTAGAAATTAGATCCATGGAGAAGGTTATACTTCTTTAATATGGATCAAAATTATATATTCGAATTCATATGTATTACAATATTTAGAATGAATTAGAAATGATTTTTAATACTTTATCTAGATTATGAAATTAGATAAAAATATTTATTAATTTATTAATCTTCTATTATTTTATTGAAACCTAAAAAACCTCATCATTGTTTTTATAATATTATATCACATATGTATTTTAGTGGAAAGGATCTATATATCCCTTTTTATAACTCATACATGGGCCTGAAAAGATACTCGAAGGTATTTAGGTAGAAAAGTCTTTCCAACTATATTAACTCACAACTGCTTGATCTGTTGAGTGGACTGACCAATCATAAAATCCTAGATTTATATTTCCTCAAAACTTTATTCCTAGTTACCCCAAGTACTACTTGGAAGTAAAACCTTGATGTGGACTAGGTTAAGTCTGTTTTCTAAGAGTTGGATAGAAAAAATATTACAAGAGATAGTGAATTATAGATTAAAAACATATTATAATTTTTGTCCTTCTCTAGCATTAAAAACTTATAAGATATTAATTTTTGATATACCCACAATATATTATAGTAAAAATTATGCATATAGTAGAAATAAAACAATTGATATTTGAACAACTACTGATAAGAGTGTTAACATAACAAAATTTGAAGTATTGCTATTTTATCAACAATCAATAAAGGGATTAACCCGATATATATTCAAAAAGAAATAAAATAGAAGTTAAAAACAAAAATTAGAGTAATGATTAATAAACCAAGTACTCCTTTAAAGGATATAATAAAAGAAAACTTTTAAATTAAAGTGTATGGTAGATCCTTAGACCATATCCAAGGTATGGCTGTCTTCATATCCCTGAAATCCGTCAACTTAACATATAAGAAGATACTCTATCTTCATATCCCCAAAATCCCTCATATCAAACTATAAGTTTGTATAGTGTTCTAGCCCCCAAAAATTTTGTATTCTCATCCCTGTAATTCCTCGATCACATTGGTTATATAGAAAAACAATTACAATAGAAATTATTAGAGATTTATAATAAAACATTTTCAATCATAGATATTAGTAAAAAACCCAAAAATAAAACAATTAAACTAATCATAAGTTCACTCAATAGAAATTAATTGTAAAACTTTAAAACAAATAGAGACTTTCTGAATGCTTAATTCTTATTCTTCTTCTGATGCTCGAATTTGCGGTTCTATGTATAGAAAACATTGTAACAAACTATAATGGTTGGATTTCTGTAATATTTGTAGTCATTTGTAACTAAATAGGTAGCAACTTCACTAAATTTTGATGAACTTAGTGTCTCACTACATCTACCTATGAAGCTATCAACACCTCTGTAGCGCTTGTTAATATGATGAATGTAATTTGGCATGAAAATTCAGATTATTGGATTTTCATAATCATTTTTTATGTTCTCCAGAATTTCAATTACTAAAAATTCATTTTATACATAATCCAAAACTAAAAAAACTGTCAAGTTAAATCATATTCATATTAATTCTATTGTGGTTTTTAAAATAAAGGAAGTAAGTGAGTCATTGAATCAACAATCTCCCCATTTTTAGGAGACATAACATGCGAGAAAAACTGAAAAGTTAGAATTAATTTAAAAGAAAACTCTTTATAGATCAGAAAAGTGAATTTCTCCATATTTTAGCCTTATTATTTAATTTTTTTATTATATATAAGAAATGAGAACATAAAAAATTCTCCCCCTTTATAATATTTTTTTCTTAAATTTCTCCCTCATTTTTTTAAATTTTCTCCCCCTTTGTGAAAAAAACACTTATATAAATTCAAAGGGAACTCAGAATTTTCTTAGTTTTCCCCCTTCTATAATTTCAAAAAGATTCAAGATAGAGAGCATAGTAAAAACTTTTGAAACTAATTTATAAAGGATAAAGTTAAATGATGTTAAAAATCATATAAATTATATTACTATACTAATATATGGTCTTCATATTTTAAAGATAGTTCTAGGAAATTTTTTACTCTAAATATTCTTTTCATCATGAGTTTCGTAAAATATATAACCGATAAAGATATATGATGAAAAAATTAAAAATTGATGAAATAAAAATGAAAAACCGATAAAAAAAAATAAAAAACACAATGATATACAAATAAAAAACCAAGGAAATAAAAATTAAAAGCCAATGAAAAAATTAAAAACTAAAGATATAAAAATGGAAAACCAATGAAAAATATAGAAAAACCAATGAAATAAAACTAAAAAACTGAAATTTTCTCCCCCTTTATCATGGATTTTTCCAATTTTTGAAGATATGATAAGAAATAATTTCATTGAATATTACTTAAGATTTATCATTCCCAAATTCTATTTAATATATTCTAATATATTAAAATTTAAAGGTTTTGTAAAAATATTAGCAGTATGATTTTATTTTCTAATAAAGTCAAGAAAAATATATATTTTTTGTGTAATACCTAATTAAATGATATATAACATCTATGTGATTTTCTCATGAGTGATGTGATGATATTTTAGAAATAAATAGCATTTTTTTCAAAATTAATTTTAGTCTGAGTAAAACTCAAACCAAAATCCATAAGTGTGTGTTTCATCTACAACAGTTGAGCATAACAACTTACATTTTCTATATATCCTACTTTAGTGGTTAAAGGTTCTACTGAATATTAATTCTTATTGGACCATGAAAAAAAATCTTCTCCTAATAAATGAAATTTTCTAGAAGTACTTTTTTTATCTAATATAAAAGATCTAAATTCAGTATCTGAGTAACTTTTAAGAAAAAAGTATTCCTAGAAGAGTAAAATAAATAAAGTTATAAAGTTCCTTTAAGGTATCCAAAAATATATTTTATAACTATTTAATGTCTTTCCTTTGTTTTTATTGAAATCTCACACATAAAAATACTGAAAACATAATGTCATGTTGAATTTCTATAATATATAGTAAGATTCTAATAATACTTCTATAAAGTATTTGATTAACCTATTTTATGGATTCTTTATTAAGTTTAGTAAGTGTTTATATAAAATTAATTATACTTAATTTATTGTCAAAACAAATTTTTTTAGTAATTATACAGTATATTTATGTTAATTTAAGAGATCTATATTCATTTCTTTTGAAATTTGAAAACTAGGAAAAAATTTGAGTTCATCCATCATTCTCATTTCAAACTCATTTGTTATAATTTCATAAAAAATATCAGAAATATGTTTTTAATTTGCAAAAAAAATAATTTCATCAATATAAATTTCGAAAATGATGGTTTATTTAAAAAAATTATTTATAAAATTATTTGGATCAACACTTCCTTTAAAAATGTTATTTTGAATTAAATATATGATAAGTCTATCATACTAAGATCCAAGTACTTTTTTAAGTTCATATAGTAATTTAGTAATTTTAAAATCATTTTATAATAATTTAGTATCTTTAAAACCATAGGTTTATTCAATATACAATTCCTTCTGAACACATTTATTAAGAAAATCACTTTTAACATCCATCTAAAATAAATTAAAATTTAGATGTGCTATAATGTCTTGTAAGATTTGGATATATTCAAGTCTTGTTACTGGTGAAAATGTCTCACTATAAACTTTGCCTTCTTGTTGATAATAACCCTTAAGAAGCAAGTCTTTTTTTATTATTAACATTTTTTTCATTTTCATCACACTTGTTTATAAAAACCCATTTTAAACCAATTACCAATTTTTTTTAGTTTTCTCAACTAAGGTACAAAGTTGGTTTCATTCAAATTGATTAAGATCCTCTTTCTTGGATCATTTTCAACTTTCCTCAACTAGGGAATCATTTTCCATTTTAGGTTCAAATTGAGATAGGAATGCATAATGATTACACTAATTTCTTAAGTAACTTCTAGTTTTAACCAGTTAACTTACATCATCAATAATATTATTAGTTGGATGACTCCTTAAGATCAATGGTTTTTAGGTAATGAAGTAATATAACCCTCAATAAATGGTTGTACATCTACTTTTGAAGTAATGTACAGATACTAAAAATCCATTGATCTTACTTATGGAGGATTTACTATCAGTGGTTGAAAATCAACTTAGGGTAAATGAATAGGATCTTTTTCAAAAATATTATCTTTAGAATTAAATTTTAGAGGTTTTACAAAAATGAAATTATTATTTTCATAAAATATAACATCATAAGTTTCTTTAAAAAAATTTATTATTTTATTAAAAAATCTATAAGCTTTACTTTTTTCAGAATAAGAAATGAAAATTCCTCCATCATTATTAGGATAAAATTTATAAAGTTGATATTTAGTATTAAAAATAAATACTTTAAATATAAAGATTAATGTAAGAAATATTTTTATTTCTTCCATTCCATAATTCATAAGGATTTTTATTACAAAAAAGGTTTGAGTAAAACTGGATTAAAAGTATAAAAATTATAACTCACAAACTCAGACTAAAAATTTCTTATAATAGAATACTCACTTAGAAAATTCTAAGTAATTTCATAAATAATACTATTCATTTGTTCAACTAAACCATTTTGATGTGGTGTACTTGGTTTTGAAAAATTATGAATATTAAATTTCTTACTATAAAAGGTTTCAAAATAAGAGTTTACAAACTCAACACTATGATCACAATAGATAACAATAAAAGGTAGGTTTTTTCATTTTTAACAGAATTATGAAAAACCTTGAATTGAGTAAGAGCTTATAATTTTTATGAGAGAAAATAAACCTAAGTAAATCTAGTGTAATAATCAACCAAGAAATACACATAGCGATTCCCCCAATACTTCTAGTTTTTTAGGTCCAAATAAATTCATATGAACTTACTGTAAATCCTTGTAAGTTGAGGCTTCACTTTAATATTTAAACATAGACTTAATTTCTTACAAAATTTACATGGATCACAAACTCTAGTTGAGCTAAGTATAAGTTTTGGTAGTTACATAACATTTATTTTCCTAGAAAGATTAGTTAAAGTCTAAAAATTATAGTGACCTAATATTTTATGCCATAAATGATAAATATTTAGTTTCACTTAAATAAGGTAAATTTTGATGTATTAACTCTTCAATGTAAATTATGTAAACATTATCATACCCATTGGGAGATAGAATGAAATTACCTTATAAATTTTGAACAATTAATTTATCATTCATTTTTTTCACAAGTAAACCCTCATCACAGAGTTGTTTAATGATAATAATGTTGTACTTAAGCCTTAAAAAATATAAAATATTTTAAATTAAATTTTTTCTAAGAAAATAAGAATCAATGATTCCAATGATTTAACCTTATTCATTGTCTCTAAAAGTGACTCATCCTCTATTCAAATTTCTCAAATAATATAAGTTGGGACTATATCCTTTCATTTATTGAGAACAACCATTATCCATGTACCATTTTTTTCATCTTCTAGTACTCAACCTTTTTTTAGAAAAATAGAAAAACTAAGTTTTTGGTACCCAAAATTTCTTGAGTTCAATTACGTTAGAAAATAATAATTTAGAAAACCACATCTTCAAAACTCTCTGATATTGAATAGATACTATTTATTTAGAAATTAATTATTTGTTAAAACTAAAAGATTGAATTCGGTTTAAGGAACAAAATTTATTCCACCTTCCCTTTTATATTTAGAGAAAAATCATGTGCTTTTGGAGAAAAAATAATTTGACTAACAATGTGATTTATGAGAAGTAAATATTATTCCATTAGAAGTTTGATAAGGTCTTATTTTTTTTCTCATTTTATCAAAATTTTATTTATTTTAAGTGAAGTTCAATAAAATTTTCTTCAAAATAAAAACTTTGAATTTAAGTTTAATAATCAACTTCTAGTCATCAAAATTATTATTATTTGAATTTAAAATTGAACTATATTTTGAATCTAATTTAATTAAAAGTTTATAACTTTTATAGATAATTTTGAAATTATTTTATTATGTTTAATATGTTTTACCTCTATAAAATCATTGTTATATTTAAACTTTTTATTATCCTTTTCTATAAGTCTTGAATATCTATCCATTTATTCAAAAGTTGGAATATTGTCTTCAACATCTAATGAATTTAATTTTTCACCATCTAATGAATTTGAATAATCACCCTCATAGGTATAAGTAAATTTAAAATTTGGAGCCATGTTTTTTACGGATTCTATAGTTACCTTATCCATGTATCATTTTTCATCAATAAAAATATATGAATAAAATATAGTGATTTTCTAACTTTCACTACCACTTTCATTCAATGAAATATTAGAAGATGTATCACCTTAAATTACATTCCAAGTGTATAAACCTTTAAAAATATTTTTTTACATTTACTCTTATAGAATATCTTTGAATTTCTATATTTATTATTGAATTGAGGAAAATCTATTCTAATATGACCTGTCTTATTGTATTTATAAAATATAATATTAAAAGACTCTTTCTTATTATGTATTTATTTTTTGGATTTCTGATGAGTATATCAAAAGTTATTATTACTGGAAATATTATTCATTCTTTTAGTATGCTTTCCATATAAGTACCCAACCTTTAACATTACATAATCCAAATTTTTTATTCAAGAATTAATTTTATTAAATTACCTAGGATATTTATGGTTTATAGTTTTATATAATTAGGTCATAAATCATACATTATAAGTGGAAACTTATACTCAGTATCCATTTCCCCACAATATAACACTTTTTAAATGAAACACATTTATTTCAAGAGAAATATTCATGACTTTCAACTTGACTTCTTCTTTTTTTTACCCATCCTTAACCCTATGATTTTTTTAAAATGTGCGATGAGGAAAAAAATCTCAGTAAGGGACATAAAAAGAAAAAATCCTTTCATTCATTAAAAAAATTAAATCCCATCAAATGTTTGAGTTTATCACATTATTCTTTGGACATATGAAATAAACCATTTCCACACGAAAAACACACACTTTTTTTAAATAAAACTTTAAAACTCATAGAAACAAAATAGAAACATGTTTGAGGAAACATAGAGTGTTATATTCAAGACCAATGTCAGAAATAACTGGATCCTAGTTATATAGACAGGATAAACCAATCTGGTTAACTCCATACTTATTTTACTTTAAATACAAGGAACATTACCCAACATTATACATCTATAATGGGGATCACCCATTGTATAAGCTGTATTGGTATCACCTGTCGTATAAGTTGTATTAGGCTCACCCGTCGTAAAATCTGTATCAGGTTCACCCATAGTATAAGTTATATCAAGATCACTTATTCATCATATATAATTCTCAAGTACTAAATCATGAAATAAACATTTTATTCTTTCACCTTTTCATTATAAACCCTTGAAAACCTCTTTTTAAACTGTATGCAAAATAATTTCAGATATCAAAATAACCCATCCTTTTAAAAACCCATTTTATAAACTAGAATACCCAGAACAAAGGGAAAGAGGATTTTTTAAGAAATATTTAAATATTTTAAAGTAATACAAACATAAAATAATAGTTATGGTGGTGGTAATGTTTTTTTATTCTGTATACATTAAAATAGAAAATTCCTTTTACCTTTTGTAAATAAAGTCAAAAAGTTGTGTATAAAATGTGTAAAAGTAATTTTTTTTAAAACCATTGAATGAAAGTAAAAATAGTCTTAAAATATAATTTATAATTATATTATGTCCATATAATTACATCCATAATTAATTTTAAGGATATTAATATGGAAGAAAAATATTTAGAAAATAAAATTTTAAAACATTTAAAATGAGGTTTTTAAGTAAAGTGTCTCTTACCTTGAGTCTAAATCATAATAAACATTATTTATCTTCCTAAATAATTAAATCATGTAAATTATTTAATTTTTGAATAACCTTTTTAATTTTTTTGTATTATAATCAATTGCTTAATCAATTAAGTTCACGTCAAACATTTTGACGATATTCAGCTCAAATGTCCAAAATGACTTTGGTAGGTTAACTATGGTCAAATAGATAATTATTTTAAAATATCTAGAATAATATTCATTAAATAATTATAATTTTTATAAATCAATAATTTAAAACCAATCATGAAATATGGTTATTAAAAATTAACTGCGTTACAATCATGGATACGATTGGTCGTACGTACACATGAGTAACATTTCTATTTTTCAATGTTCATTATAAAAAATGTAAGTAATATATTATTTTACATAATAATAATTATATTATAAATAAAATAATATTTTATTAAATACCATATTATTTCATTAAATACACTTATATATACTAGCCACATGATTCAGTAATGTAAAATGAATCACATCACTTCGTGGAGGTGGTAATCCACACATACTCATGAATGACATTATCATTTTTCAATGAATGAAAATGTAAGAAAATATATGATATATTACCTTTATATAATGATAAATATATTATTAATATAATATATATACATTAAATCAATCATTATAAACATTCTTGATATGCGGTGATGGAAAAATGAATTACATCGGTTCACGAGGTTATAGTCCGCCATCCACACGAATGATGATTTATTTTCCCATTTGATAGAAGTGAAGATGGATATAAGTTATTAAATTGATATAAAAACATATCATTATATGTAATATACTGATTTTATTATTTTATCTTGTTTTAATAAGGTTTGAAGTAGGTAGAAGAAGAAATAAAATGAAAAATCTTGGTTAAGAACTATACCTCTTCTTCAGAAAACATTTTAAGATTTACAACAAAAGATTTAATAGGTTGGGTTTTTGATCAAATAAATGCCTCTTTGATGTGTTTAGGTATTTAAGGAATGTATTTGGGTAGATATTGGCTGAATAAAAAGGTTTTTTTTAAGTATTAAGAAAAGAGGATAAGAGTTATCCTTTTATAAGAAAGGGAAGGGGAACTCTCAGAATTTCTTAAAGTATTAAATTAATATAAATTAATTTTAATATAAAAATGGATCTAAACTAATTTAATTTGAATATAAAATTATATTGAATCTAAATACTCTCATTAAATAAAAAATTAAAAGTTTAGATGATGTTTTCACCATTATATTTTTGTTTTCATATCTATTAACCCTTTTTGATGATTACCACAATAACAAAGTTTTTTTACTCATTAGGGGTCAATATAGTCACTATAAAAGGAAAATTGGAACATAAATGGACCATGGTTTATATTATAAACTATAATACCAATCAATTATATTAATATAGTATTATTAGTAATTTTAAATCATTTAATAAAGTATTATTTATTATAAAATATCATTAATGTTATTTTTAAAACTATTTATTTAATTTGACTTCGATAACAACATGATAGTAAATGAATTAAAATATAATCATTTCAAACATACCTAACATGTAATATTTATCTAAAAAATTTGTGGACAATAATAATTAATTCAAATTATATTGTTTTTAATATTTTTCAAATCATTTATTTTATTTTTTGATTAATTGAATAAATATTATGTTGATGTTGCGTAAGAATTTAAGTTATGTATTTAAAAACTAAAAATTAGAACTAAATTAGAATTATAAAAAATAATTTATATTTCAAATGATTATTTTTCACCAAAAATAAGTTTTTTATCACTATCACCAAATATTATAGACATTAAAAGTAAGAAAGTGACATTTTGACATTATCTTTTACTTAAATATTATAAAGGTCAAAATCAAAGAAATATAGCACCAAGATTCCATATTTTTGAAACTTGTATATAAATAGCCGAATGAATCTCATACAATAGGATACATTTATGTTTTTGGTTCATTTTTTAGACCTTATAATATTATTTTTAACCTTAATTACTTAATTTACCTTTATCATGGTGATGATTATTTAGTACAATTACTATTCATAATGACTAAAAAATAAAAGGAACCTAGTTACTAAATTTGTACCACATGATTAAAAATATTTAATTCATTTTTCAAGATTAAATTTACAAAATTTTCACAATTTAATTTAAAATTAAATCCTCAAAATGTGATGAAATGCCGTTTTCAGAAAAACGCCTTTTTAAGTGTAAAAATGATTTTATACCAAATTCAAGTATAAAATTAATTATAATGACTATAATTAGATTATGTTTAATTTAAATTCTCTATTTAAATTTTAAAACTAATCCAAAATATAATATGACACTGTAAATTTTTTAAAATAAAATATAATTTTCAATTAAAATCATTATTTTTAACTATTCATTGAAAAATAATTCTTTTAATTTTTTATAAAAATTAATCCTAAGTTAATTTTGAAATTATTAATTCAAAAATGAAATTAATTTTTTCTAATTAAATTCTATAATTTAGAAATTAAACTTTTAAATCAAAACTTATAAGAAAAGAGTTTAATAAAACTATTTCCTTTTTGATTTAAAATTTACTTAATATTTTTACAATGAATATAACTATCTAATTGATGAATACTAATAAACATGAAAATTATTTATTCTATCATTACCTAATATTTTTCTATTCTTCCCCTATTTTAAATTGCATCCTCGCAATTTTATTCACTTATTAAATAAGTAGAGACATATGTTTCTGATATAAAAATGCTATCTTCTAACTGAACCACCTTAGGGCTCAAAATATGAGATGATCTGAAACATATTTTCTTAACATCAAAACATGAAAAACATTGTGTATCTAGGATAAAATTATAGGAAAATCCACTCGGTTGGAAATTGATCAATATTTCTCTTGGATTTCATATGGTATAATGAATAACTGTCACACCCGGACCCTATTTTCCTTTTATTTATTTTATTTTATTATTAATTTATTGATTTTGGATCTTTTGATTGAGGTTCGATTTGAGACCCTAGTAATATTATTTGAGTTTTGTAGGTTTTAGGTGTGTTTTATCCCTATGCATGCTTTGTATTCATGGGTTGAGAGTAAAAAATGCAACTAGTTATGGTTGAGGGAATTTTTAGTTATTTTTGTTCTTAAACGGTTTGATTTGCATGGCCTGTGCATGGTTTGGTTCAAACCATTTGAGGAAAATGAGTAACCATGCGACTCTTGGGTGGTGTTTGGGAAAAGGTGCATGGCTTACGCACGGTTAGAAGAAACCATGCGGTAAGCATGAAAGATCCTCTAAAAATTTGATAGAGTATATTTTCATGGATGTCACATTGTTTTTCAAATCGTGTGGCCAGCCCATGAGGGTTTCCTCCTCTTCTAGTAGGGTGTGCATGATTGGATTATGGTTTGAAAAAATGTGTGGAAAAATTTTACGACTTACCCCATAATCTTGAAAACTTGAATTTATAAGTTTTTTCTCCCTTAATTAAAACTCATTTTGGGGTTCTACTTCATCATGATCAACCTAGGTTCACAAAGGGGCTCCCAAACCCTCCTCCCTTGGTTCATCCTCTTCCATTGTTTCTCCTCTAAGTTTTCTAGGTGAGTTTACTTTGGATTTTTGGTCATTTTTCTCCTTTTATTTTCTTCCTATATTGGTTTATTGGTTTCTCTTGGCTTTGTTACCTCTTATCCTAACCCTATAGTAAGTTTTTTCTAATTTGGGTTGATTTCTTTGATGTTAGGGTGTAGATATTATCTCTCGGTCTTAGTTCTTCCATATTCCGGAGTGTCTTTTTCATTCACATGTCATTGGAGGTAGGTGTCTCTATCCATTTATATTATCGAACATTCTAATTGATTCTTGATATTTCTTATTATTTTTCTAAAGGGTTTTCTCATGGATTTGATGTGTTGTTTTTGATGAATTGTGGTGTTTTCGTGTTGGCAATTTGGTGGAAATTATATTTTCCAAGTATTTTTATGATTATGCATATATATATATTGATGTATACAAAGTGTTTTATTAAATGTAAATTGTTATTTGAAAATAAAATTTGAAGTATTGGTTTTTTTTGTTCTTGGTTATGTTTTGGTAACTTTTTTCATTTGTGAATTGGGGCTTGTGAGTGAATTTTGGTTCATTTTTAGGATTTGGTACTTAAGTATGGATTCTTGTGAGAGGTTTTTGTGTTACTTGTGTTTATTTAATTAGAGCCTTTAGGGATTTTTCAACTTTCAATAAGTGTACCATGGGATGTGTTCATATCCATATGTGCATGGGGTGTACATATGGATAGGAGGACAAATGATAATGGCGTTTTATAATGATGTTCAACTTAAAACCCATATTTCAAAACACCTTTCCATCTTCCTTCTTCTCTTCCTTATCCCTCATCTTTTAAAATGGTTCCTCTAAAATCCCAATGGTTTCTAAATGGATCCTTGGTTCCCAAATGATCTCAAATGTGGTTTTGAATTGTGTTTTCTAAAGTTTGGGCCATTTGGAAACTTAAAGTGTAATTTGGTAATTAAATGGCTGAAAAGGGCATGTGGAACCTTTTGATCATAAATGGTGTTTTCATCTTGGGTTTGGAAATGGTTCTAGAAATGGAATTAGATTTTAAAATTTTAAGTTCTGGTTGGAATTTTTTGATTATTTGGAAAGAGTTTTTGAAACTCATATGATGTGTAGGCCTGATTTGAACTTTTGGAATGGTTATATGTGTGAGGGGAACTCTATGGTTCTTCTTATAATTAGAGGATCTTCACATAGGTGGTGTCAAAGTTTGGTCAAGTCATGCATGGTGGCATTATAATACATGTTCAAAACTATGCATGTGATGACCTCCTCACTCTCCATTATACTATACCATGGGATTCATGGGTATCATCTAGTGGGTGGAGTGATGGTTTCTTATTGATCTTGATTACACAGATTGGTACCCCTGAGATAGAGGATAGGACAGTTGGGATTTTTCATCGGTGAGGATAGTTTAGAGTAGCTAGGTTTGTCATTGAATATAGATATACACCATGCACCGACAAGTGATTTTGAACCAATCACATCCAAGGATTGATTCTAGAGATGTTTAGTAAGTTTCCATGAGTACCTATCTGTATGTTCTATTTTATTTTTGATATATTTTAGTTATCTTCCCTACCAGTTCTTTTCTTCTTGTATTGTTTACTTTATTACTAGAATATCTATTTTATCACCTTGTTTGGATTACTATTTGGATTTTGGATTTTGATTTGGGTTTTGAAAAGGCAACCTATTTAAAAAAAAATAAAGACGTGAATTGTTTTTGAAAGTGAATTTTTTTTGGAAATATGTGTTTGGTGCATTAAAAGATAAACATCCTATTTTATTAAATGTATTTCAACTATAAATTATGGATTATTTCTGGAAACTACATGTATGGATTCTATGGTGCTTACATTCTGAGCTATTTTTATACCTTGCACCCTACTTGTGCCACTTGGTGTTGGTAGACCCGAGTTGTTTTGCAGCTTTAGATTTTATCTTGGTTTCCTGTAGCATGGGATAATTTTATGGATGGTGGGGAACAAGAGGTCATGTTAATATCGTGTCAGTTATGATTCATTTTGGTTTTAGTTTTGTTTTTAGTTCTGTTTTTCTCATCTACTGTTTTATCTGGATTTGTTTATTTATTTGTTGATGTTCAGTTATTTTTGGATTACGCTGCATACCTGATTCTATTTATTTTGTATCAGTTTATATTTAGTTAAATCATTACCACTTATTTTATATTTTGATGGTTGACACTAGTTTCTAGTTTGAGAGGATCAAGAATTCCTCTCGGTCATTATCCTAGGATCGATCGAGCGACTGGTTTGGTGTTGACCTGGGTTGGTTCATTAAAAAATGGTATTAGAGAAACCCTTTATTGTTTGAGGTTTTAGGTAGTTTGGAGATAGGAAATTCAGGACTTTAGAGGAAGGTATAATAAGAGTATCATGTAATCTTTCTCATTCTTATCCTTGAGTTACCATGGGTAGTCCATAATTTGTGTCTTTTGTTTTGATTTTTGGGGTTTATTATTATTGGGTTTGTGATTTGGGGAATGAAAATGGAAGTGAACTAGTGTTACATGGTGATATTGCATGGAGTAGAGATCCATGTGGATCCTGATTGAATGGTTCAAGATAATCAAAGTGGTTTTTTCTTTTTTGGGGCATGGTCTGCTAAACAATGTGGTTGGGTTATGCATGGCCAATAGTTTCCTATTTCTGGAGTTTCAGTGTGAGTTATTTTATGGTTTGGTTTTAGCTGGTGTAGGTGTATTTTGGAATGAAAAATGGGTTTTGAAATTTTTTTCTCAAAAGGAAAATGATTTTGGGACATGGTTTTATTTATAAAAGTGGGATTAGGTGTTTATGTTGGATTTGGAAGTGAGTTTCAGTATTTGGAAAGAGTCCTTTAAATGAATTGGTTTTGGAATTTAAATTGGAAATGCTAAATTTTGGATGAGGAATTGAGTTTTTATTTATAATGTTTTGATCTATGAGTTTGGTGTTTCAGTTTGGAATATCCTTTTTGGTTTAATTTTTAGATCTGGTTTGATGTTGATTTGGTTTTGTGTCTTTTTTTTGTATACAACATTCCACCCAAAAGGATACCAATGGTTTCCAGTGAGTCTCTTATAGTTTTTGGGCCTTCCCAGACTCCCATTAGGGTGGTAAAGTTGAGTTCTTCTCAATTTTTTCTAGTTTTTCTTAGTGATCGAGGTCTGTTATAGGATTAGGAGTGACTTGAAGAAGTTGAATGTGTCTTCAAATATTTAGGAACTTCTGAATCCATGAGGGTGCAAGATACTCTGGGTTTATTTGAGGGTTCATGTTTTGGATCAATGGAAGGTGATTGTCCCACCATCCTTGTAGGTTGGCATGTCTTGGGAAGTGTTTAAGAACACTTTTATCCAATGGTTCATACATGAGGAGGTGAAAGTGAATAAAGTGGCAGATCTCTTGGAAATTCAATAAGGTTAATGGATAGTGAAGGCCTATATGTTGACCATTTTAAAGTGCTAGTTTTCTTTTCTCCAGAGATAGTGTCAAAGGATTAGCTGAAGTCTCTTATATTCTTCTGGGGTCTTCATCCAAAGATTAAGAAGTGATTCCTCTCATCAGGGGTGGTTTTTTTCAGAAAGCTAGTGGATGAGTCGTTTCTAACCGAGTTGGTTCTTGGAGTGAAGTCTGTGGTAGTTGGTGATCTATTTTTTCTGGACGCTCATGAAGGTTTCCCTTCTGGTGATAAGAGTTGGCTAGATGAACCTATTCCTGAGAGGTATCTTTTGACAGTTCTTGATTCTCATTCATAGGACCTTTTCCTCATGTTCTTACAGTATGGTGGGTTTAGGCAATTGAAGTCATCTTATCATAATACTCCAAAGTCTTTCCAATGGTGTGGCTATTTGGGTCACTTGTAAAAGTTCTGAAAGAATCATTTCTAGATGAAGAAGTCTTATTCAGTGGTCTTTATCTCATAACTATAGGGAAGTATATTATTTAAGGCACCAAAGCTCCAGCTGTAGGCTTCAGAGTAAAGAGCTTCACGTAGTCCAAAATTTCTTAGTGTAATAGGAGAACTTGGACGATTTTTTTTCTCTGATGTTAGAGAAGGGGATTATTTAAGTCTTTTTTTATAGTGTTTCCTATTTTTGAGAATCCATTTTGTTTAAGTATCTTGGTAACCTTGTATTCATATAATTTCTATAGTGGTGCTTTATAGATATTACTCATTAAATAGATCACCCTTTTTTGGATTGGTTTTGGTTTGGGATGTGCTCATTTTAGAGATGTTTGAGTCTGATGGAAATGATAAATTGTGTATTGGTTTGGTATTTTATTGAGTTTCTCTTGTCTGGGTCCCTTATATTGGGAATTCCCATGTTAGTGTTATCATGATGGTTTTTTTTAAATAGTGGAGAGTCCCACCATGAATCTATATTTCTCTAGTGTTGGTCGGGTGTGACCTGTGGAGTTGAAATGTCACACTGAGGATCGTGGTTCCATTTGGCTTCATCCATTTTTGAGTTTGAGTTTTGGATCTTCATTTGGCTTAGTGACTTTATAGGGGTAGAATGATTTTGTTATGGGGATAATTTTCACACCCCTACCCAGTTTCCTTTTATTTATTTATTTATTGATGTTGGATCTTTTGGTTAAGGTTTGACTTGAGTCCCCAGTGATATTTTTTGAGTTTTGGAGGTTTTAAGTGTGTTTTGGTCCTATGAACAGTTTGTGTGCATAGTTTGAGAGGAATCCATGTGAATGGTTAAGGATGAGGGCATATGGAATCCATCCTTTTTATTACATAAATTTTCATTACATGATACAAAATAGAGGATCTTTTATGTTTTTCTTCTTTGAGAAAAGGGACATAATACATGAAAACTTCAAAAATTCTTCTAATTACACTTGAAGACACCTTCATGGGTTATACACAAGTTACAATTACTACTTCTCATAACCTGGGGTCATAAATCAAATTAAATGGGTGAGCATGAGGCTCGATAAGGGTAGAAAAAGGGGAATATTTAGTATGTGATCATGAGGAATATCAACAAGAACATGAGGAATAAAAATATATATTAAATAAAAGATCATGAGGAATATCGTAATAAAATGAACATGGACCCTAACATGGAAATATTGATACAAAATTTAAATGAGACATTCATAATTATATCACCAAGGTGTTGTAAATGAAAATTACCAAGGTTATTCACTAAGTTATCGTAAAACATGTCATATCTAGGTATTAAATTATTGACCCAATGCAATGGTGTGATATTAGGCCACACCCTTCATATTTTTTAATTTCATGTGATCTATATAATAAATCATTTCATTAATAACCCATGGAGAATAAATAATGAGTTTCTTATAAAAAATATTGGTATAGAAAAGAGCTTAAAGACATGACCATTGCATTATTTTTAACATATTAAAGGAAATATGAGTTTTATATATGTAAATAACCAAATAAAAAAGTCATTTTTTAAATATAGTTGAATACACATTGAAAATAAGAGAGGTTCGTGTATTTAAATAAAAAGGAAAAGATATTTTCTCATGTAAAGGGGAAAATTTGAGTAGAAAATTTAGCAGCATGAAGGGTATAAAACATGGTTTTATAATATTAAAAAAATGAGAGGGGATAAGAGAATACCATTGATAAAAGATACTTCTTATAGTATTGGTATAATAGAAAGTGTAAAAAAAGAAATTTTATTAGAAATTGGAAGACATAACATAAAGTACCCTTGAATGGAAATGAGAAGTGGAGAATTCCATTACCTTGAAGAGTTATTATGAAAACTTGAGGATGGAACCTTGGGGGATTGAGGACACATTGGGGGTGACTAATTGGGAGGAAAAATCACAAAAAATTTACAAAGTATGGATTGGGAGTGAACGTAAATGGATAAATGTGTGGGTATTTGTAGGATAAGTGGATAAATTGTTTAATAATTTCCAAATATAGGTCTGGGAAAACTAGGTTGTGGAAAATGAAAAACCATCAGATTAACCATGGGGTTTTCTCATGTTTTTTGAAATTTGGGCCACATTTTATTTTATTTTAATCCAATAAAATTTATCTTCATTTTTAAATATTTTTTTGGCATGAAAAAGTGAATATTCTACAAATTAATGTTTTTAAAAATCAATATTTTTTTAGACTTTGCAAAGTCACTTATAGTTTTAAAAGATGATTAAATATATTAAAATAATTAATATGAACAAAATAACATTATTGAAATCATGGATTATTTTTAATTAATTATTATATCATTATGAAAAAAATATGATGTCATAAAAAGAATTGAAACCCTAAAACTATATTTTTTACTATTCAAAAAAATAAATTATTTTAGATTTTTTTTATAAATTAACCCTAACCTAATTTGGACATGATGATTTCAAAACTGGTGTTTATTTTATCACAAAAATTATTTAAATTTGGGAATTTTAACTTTTAAATATAAAAATCCTTATTTATTTAAAAGTAGCATTTTTAAGGCATAATCAAATTTCTGACACTTATAAAAAAATTTCCTAGGCATTTATAAAATTATTCTATCATTTTTTATTTAAATAAAATTATTTTATAAAACTATTTAATTAAAACCAATAATATTTATAATACCTTGTGTTATATTAAAAGTTATATATACTTTCAATAAAAATACAATTATGTTTTATTTGTGTACAAAAATCAAATTATCAAATTCATCTCAATTAAACATATATTTTATTAATAAAAAATATTATTAAGAGGAATTGATAGAATATAAATTTTATTTATACAAAGGGTTTTACACTTTATATAACTAAGGTCAGGACACATAACCCCTTATTACACCCGCATGCACCATAAGGGTAAGGTGTGCGATGATGATAGTTTCATGGGGTGCATCGGCTAACATTGAAAAGTGATAATATCCCCTAACTTGAACTTCTCCCATAGGTGACTTCATTCAAGATTCCGTTATTGGAGCTCAAATTGGTTTTTGTTAAAGGAAAACCCTAGTATTGGTACCTCCCTACTAAGTTCAGAAAGATGGGCTTCAAATGACATGGATCTATTGGTTGAGGTCATCAATTATTCTTTATGTATCAATTATCCTTTATCATTACTAATTATATAAAGGTAAAATTATTAAACAAGGGTATAGTTTCCAATGGTCATATTTAATAATGGTTATATTGACCAATTATCATATAATGGTGAAATCCCAATGGTCACATTTTCCTTTATACCATATAAACACCACTTTATTATTTCACTCAAAATTCACTACAATTTATCTTAAGGTTATATTTTAATTTTCATAAGATTTTGATTGGTTTAATAATATTTTATTTTATTTATATAGTGTTTTCTATGGGAGTGATGATTCTAGTAGATTATGGTGATCTATACATTCCCATTTTAGATGTTCTATTTTATATTTTTTGTCCAGTTGTAATGTTTGGAATTTTAATTATTTTTATAGCTGACTAATGTAATGATAATTGTTAAAGATATAAATTTTTTTTGGTTTCTATTTATTTTTTACATATATGATATTATATAATATGTAACTAACATTTATTTAAGAAATAAATATCATTTAAAAATTTATGGTCGTTACATTCTTCCCCGTTAAGAAATTTCATCCCCAAAATTTCAACTCATTTTCCCAATTGAGAAAAGTTGAGGGTATTTCTTTCTCATTATATCACTTGGCCCCCACATTGATTCTTCATACTTATGTTTCCTCCAAAATAGTTTGACTTTGTGGGTATTATTTTTTCATAGAAAATTTTCTCTATAGTTCAAGATCTTCACCAGATGCTCTTTATAAGATAGGTAATGTTCTCGTTATACCACCTTCAAATTCAATACATGTGAGGGATTGAGTATGTAATTACTCAAGAGAGATACATGGAATACATCATGAACTTGATAAATATTTGTTGTAAGTTCTAGCTGATAGGCCAATGCTTCTATGAAATCAAGAATTTAAAAGGGGAAAATATACCTATGGATAAGCTTCCCTTTATTTCCAAACCACATGACTCTATTCCATGGTGATATTTGAAGGAAAAATTTATCCCTAACATCAAACTTCAAGTACCTTCTATGGGTTTCAATATAGATATTCCGCTGACTATTAGCAGCCTTCATATGTTGTTAGTTGGCATAAACTGTTTTTATTATCTCTTGTACAAGATCAGACTGAAGAAATTTCCTCTCACCAACTTCATCCCAACAAGTTGGAGTTCTACATCACTTTCCATATAGAGCATCATATGGTTCCATTTTAATACTCGAGTGGAAGTTGTTGTTTTATGAGAACTCAACTAATGAGAGGTGTTGATCCCATCCACCTTTAAATTCTATTAAGCATGTTCTCAGTATTTCCTTGAGTGTCTGAATAGTCCTTTCAGATTGTCCACAAGATTGGAGGTGACAAGTCGTATTGAAATTCAATTCAGTATTTAGAGCCTGTTGAATACTTCTATAGAATTTAGATGTGAACCATGGATCATGACTAGAAATGATATAAAATGGAACCCCATTCAACCTCACTACTTTATTTAAGTATATCTTTGAAAATTGGTAAATAGATAAATCTTCCAAACTAGAAATGAAATGGCCAATCTTGGTGAGATGATCCACTATAATCCAAATTGCATTGTTTCCACAAGATGTTATTGGGAGACTAGTGATAAAGTCTATAGTGATATTGTCCCACTTTCTTATTAGTATGGGTAGTGGTTTCAATACCCCTTTAGGAAGTTGTCACCCTACCTTCACTTTTCAACATACTAAGAACCTTATAGTGTAGTAAAAAATATCTCTTATTCATATGATCCCACCAATAATGATCACAAAGGCCCCTATACATTTTAGTGATTCTAGTATGTATAGGGAATTTATATCTATGAGCTTCATCGATCAGCTCTTTCTTTATCTCTAAGATAGATGGGACACATATCCTTGTAAGAAATTCTAGTACACCTTCTTGATCAATATTGAACTCTGGAAACTTCCCATTCTCCACAAACCTTATATTCTTTTGTAATAAAGGATCTTCTATTTAATATTTCTTGATATTATATAGTAATAATGGTTGATAAATCATTTGGGATCGGGTTGATGATGTCCCTACCCTTAGGATTATCATGTCCAATTTTACTAGGTCCTTGATTAATGGATCTCTTTGATTATTCATAATTTACAGCATAATTGGGTCTTTCCTACTTAATTAATTAGATACTTTGTTTCCTCTTCCAGGATGAGAATTAATCAAATAGTCATAATCTTTAAGAAGTTTCAACCATTTGATTTGTCTCATGTTCAATTTTTTTGTATGAAAATATACTTCAAAATTTAGTGGTCTGTGTATATATCACATTTCTTCCTATAAAGATAGTGCCTCTATATTTTCAGAATAAAAATAACTGAAATTAACTTCAGGTCATGCGTAGGATAATTATAGTCATGAGTATTTAACATAGAGATGCATAATCAATCACCTTGTCATTTTGTATGAGGATGCACCCAATATCTTTCAGAGATGCATCACTATAAATAATGAATCCTTCTCTGACAGAGGGTAGAGTTAACATAGGTGTAGTAATTAATCTCTTCTTCAGTTTTTGGAGACTTTCCTCAAACTCCTTTTTCAATATGTACTTATCCCCTTTTTGAGTTAACATGGTCAGTGGATTAGAAATTTATTATTTTTTTCAAAAACATCCAATAATATATTACTAAGCCAAGGAAACTATGAATCTCAGTTACCATTATAGGATGAGGCCACTCCTCTATAGCCTTTGTCTTCACAGGGTCAACTGAGATTCCTTAATTGGTTATAATGTGCCCTAAGGATTTAACTTATTGTAACTAAAATTCACATTTTCTAAATTTTCCAAAAATATTCCCCTTCCTCAGAGTTTCCAAGATAAACCTTAGATGATCCTCATACTCCTCGATACTTTTAGAGTATATAATAATGTCATCAATAAAAACTATCATGAATTTATCAAAATAGTCTTTAAAGACTCTATTCATCAAATCCATAAATATAGTAGGATAATTAGTCAAGATGAAGGGAATAAAAATAAAATCATAATGCCCACATCTTGTTCAAAATTTATTATTTGGAATATCTTCTTTCTTTAACCTCAATTAATGATACCTAGATCAGAGGTCAATCTTAGAGAATAATTGAGCCCCATGAATCTAGTCAAATAAATTATCAATCCTTGGGATATGGTAATTTTTTTTCATTGTGACCCCATTAAGTTATCTATAATCTATTTATAGCTGCATTGATCCATACTTCTTCTTCACAAAGAGAACATGTTCTCCCAAAGGAGACAAATTTGGTTGAATAAATTCTTTCTCCATAATATCTTAACATTTTTCTTTAATTCCTCTAACTCTATATTTTCTAGTATATATGAGGTCTTCTATATCGGCTTGGATCTAGGTATGAGTTTAATGTAGAACTCTACATATCTTTCTGTGGGACTTCTAGGTAACTATTTAGTAAATACATAAATGTATTCATAAATGATGGGGACATTATCTATATTTAAACTTTCATTTCATTCTCCCTCTTCATTGATCATCTCTATAAATAAGGCTATGGTGGTGTTTATAGACAAATATCAGGTCAAGATATCTCTCCTTTGAAAATAACTGTAGGTTTTCCATTCAATACTACTAGAATTTACTTGCTTCTTTAGTTGATATTAGAATTATAATTTTGAATTTAATACTAATGTTTCTATAAACTTTTGAGTCTAATATATTTCCTCATAGAGTGTTGACTGATAACTCTACTTCTAGTAGTTTAGGTAGTGATTCTATATTGTTTGAAAACTTAGATAAAATAAAGGAATGCATAGAACCAGAATCAAACAAAGTACTTGATAAATTTGAGAGAACAATGAGTGTACCTTCCACCACATCATTCAGAGCCTCTACTTTAGACATCATGATAGAAAAATCATGATCTTTTCCCAAGCAATCTACACTTGAATCATTGAACTTATGGCTAGGCCTGCACTATCGTCCCTTTGTCATTAGTTTTGAGAAGTTGAGGCTTTAACTCACCATGATTGTTTCAAGCTATATTTACATATCTTTCACACTTGCATCACTTTCTTCTCCCATGTAATACGTTCCCTAAATGCTTCTTCTCATATTTGTTGCATGTGGGAAATTTAACTTTCTTTCAACCTCTTTTGTGATCAAAGTTCCTCCCTAATTTTGGATCTATTTCTCTATTCTTCTCATTCAATATATGAGACCATTATGTATCTCGAAACAACAATTAAACCTTCATAGCACTCTTCACTATATCCTAATCTATTTCATAGTCTCGATTTTCTATATATATATCTGTAGATGGGGTCTTAGTCCACTAAAGAATCTATCAACCTTTACCTTAGGATGCATAAAAAAGATAGTTTTTTTATCAAGAAAGACTTATAATGTTAATATCATAGACACCCACTGATTAATTTTACTTCTTCTTCAGTTCTTGAAATTATTTATCCATTTTTGTTTGCATCGAATGAGGGAAATATTTATATGAAAAAGATTTCACCAAACTGTTATTGCTCTATAACATCAATCTCCCTTCTTGGTTTTTTATTTTTAACTAGTGTCCACCACTGGACATGTTCTCCTTATATGTGGTATACTACTAGGGTTACTCTCTCTTGATCCAAAAAATGGAGTACATAAAGATATTTTATTTAGAGGTTATCCATTGTTCAAAAATCAATGGGTTGGTAGATCCACTGAAAGAAGGTAGTTGTTGACACATGAAGGAATCAATGGAAATTTGTTCCCTTCTAGGTGAATCTAGTCTATCGACTTGATAAATGTTATTTTTCATAACTAGAGTTAGTTTATTAACCATCCTCATGAAGTTTTCTATTCTAGCTTCCATCAGAACACCATCAGTACATCGTCTGTTTTACTCATCATTTACACAGTTCCTCCTATTTCCTGTCATTTTTCTAAAATAAAAAAATAGCAGTGAGAAACATGTTACTTTTACAAATATTATAATTCTAAAGGTATTTTATTTCTTAAAACATCATGCATAAATATTTTATTAATATCTTCTAATAATAATTACATTTTCTATATATTCTTTATAAAGGTTCATAAACATTTTGTGATTAACCAAACATATCCCCCAAGAGTGTCAATCCAAGAGTATAGCAAGGCCCACTATCGCGCACCAGTTCCTATTTGAGTTTAGATCAAATCCATGTTTTTGAGTGTTACCCCTAGGTATATCAATTCTAGAATCACACACATTTGTTCATATCCATATATGGGTTTCTTTACTCAGAAACCACCTACTTAATAATTTACCAAAATACCAGGATTTTTTCCTATATTTATAATTGTCCCTAGGATTCTTCCTAAAGTTTTCAAGTCATAATTTTCAAAAATAAATAAACTATCCTCTGATACCAACTATGACATCTCACCTTTTTTTACATAACTTTTCATTATATGGAACAAAACATAGGGCCTTTTCAATATTAGTTTATTAGAAAAAAGTTACATAATACATGAATAATTAAATTATTCTTCTAATTCCACTTGAATAAACTTTAATGGGTTCACCCTAAGTTATAATTACCGCATATCATAACCTGGGGACATACATGAAATAAAAGAGGTGATCATGAGTCATAGTAAGGGAATTTGAAAGTGGAACATTTAACATGTGATCATGAGGAATATCAATAAGAACACGAGGCATAATAATATAGATTTAACAAGATATCATGAGACATATCATAATAAAATAAAAATTAACCATAACATGGAAATGTGGCTATAATATTTAAATGAGTCATTCATAATAATATCACCAAGGTTTATCTCTAAGGTGTCGTAAATGAAAATTACCAAATTTGTTCACCAAGGTATCATAAAACATGTCATATCTAAAGATTAAATTATTTACCCAATGCATTGGTGTGCTATCAGGTTTCACCCTTAATATGTATTAATTTCTTGTGAGCCACATAATAAATCATTTCATTAATAACCCATGGAGAAAAAAGAATGAGTTTCTTATAAAAAATATTGACATATAAAAAATCTTAAAGATATGATCATTATGTTATTTTTAACCCATGAAAAGAAATGTGTGTTTCATATACGTAAATCCCAAAATTAAAAATTCAGTTTTTAAATATAGTTGAATACCCATTTAAAATAAAATAGGTTTGGGTATTAAAATAAAAAGTAAAAGATAATTTCTCATGTAAAAGAGGACAATTTGAGAAGAAAATTCAGCAACATGATGGGTATAAAACATGGTTTTAGAAAAGGAAAAAATGAGAGGATAAAAGGGTATCCCAATGATAAGAGACAATTATTATAGTAGTGGTATAATAGAAAGTGTAGAAGAAAATTTTATTGGAAATTGGAAGACATACCACAAAAGAACTCTTGAATGTAAAAGAGAAGCATAAATTTCTCTTACCTTGAAGAGTTATTCCTAAAACATGGGGATGGAACCTTGGGGGATTGAGGATACATTGGTAGGGAATAATTGGGAGGAAAAATCACCATAAATTCATGGAGGATAGATTTTGAGTGAATGAAAATGAAAAAATGGGTGAGTATTTATAGAAGAACTAGATAGATTGTTTAATAATTTCCAAATATTGGTCTTAGAAAACTTGGTTGTGGAAAATAAAAAACCATTGGATTACCCTTGATTTTTGCTCATGGTTTTAGAAATTTGGGTCTAATTTCATGTTATTTTAATAAAACAAAACTGAAATTCATTTTTAAATACATATTTTGGAATGGAAAAGTGAATATTCCATAAAGTAATGTTTTTAAAAAGTAAACATTCCTTTTTAGACTTTGGAAAGTCACATATAGTTTTAAAAATTGATTAAATATATTTAAATACTTAATATTAATAGAATGAAATGATTTAGGTATTGGATTGTGTTTAATTATTTATTAAATTCTTATGACATAAATATTATTCTGTAAAATATAACGAAACCCTAAAATAGTATTTTTTACTATTCAAAAAAAAAACATTTTAGAAAATTATAATTAATTCACCCAAACCTAATTTATATGAGATGATTTCAAAAATGATGTTCATTTTATCATAAAAATTCTCTAAACATGAGAAATTTAACTTTTAAATAAAAAAATTCTTATTTATTTAAAAGTAACACTTTTTAAGGAACAATCAAATTTATGAAACTTATAAAAAATTTTCCTAGGACTTTATAAAATTATTTTATCATTTATTATTTAAATAAAAGTGTTTTAAAAGATTATTTAATTAAAAAATAATATTCATAATACCTTGATTTATTATAAAAATTGTATATATTTTCTATAAAAATAAAATTATGTTTTATTTGCACCCAAAAATCAAATTATAAAATTCACCTCAATTAAAGATTTATTTTATTAAGAATAATTATTCTTAATAAGAATTAATGGAATAAAAATTTTATTTATAAAATGAAATTTACACTTTATTTAACTAAGGTTTGGACATGTAATCCCTTATTACACCTATATATACCTTAAGGGTAAGGTGTGCGATGGGGGTAGATTTGTGGGGTGCCTTAGATAACATCGACCAAGTGGTAATCTCTACTAACATGAACTTATCCTATAGGATATTTCATTAAAGATTCACTTGTTTGAGATCATATTGGTCTTGGTTAAGGGTAAGCCCTAGTGATGATACCTCCCTCCCAAGTTTGGACAAATGGTCTTCAAACAACATGACTCTACTAGTTGAGGCAATTGATTATTATTTATGTATCAAATATACTTAGTCATTAATACTTATAAAAACTAATTATAACAGTAAAATTATCAACCAATGGTATAGTTTCCAATGATAATATTGACCAATGATCATATAATGGCCGAATACCAAAAGTCACATTTCCCTTTATTCCTTATAAATTCCACTTCATTATTTCACTCAAAATTCTTTACAATTTATCTTAAGGTTATATTTTCATTTTCACAAGATATTGATTGGTTTACAAATATTTTATTTTTTTTCTATAATTTTTTTGTGGGAGAGGTGATTCTATTAGATCAGGGTGATCCATATTTTAATATTTTAGTTATTCAATTTTATATATTTTTTCCATTTGTAATGTTTGGAAATTTAATTGGTTTCATAGCTAACTAATGTAATGATCATTATTAAAGATATAAAATTTTGTTGGTTTCTCTTTATTTTGTATATGTATGATATTATATAATATTTAATAAGAATTTATTTAGGAAACAAATATCATTTAAAAATTTTAGGTCGTTATTAGAAATTTATAGTTCTTTTTCTTATTTAATGGTTTGACTTACACAGATTATGCACAGTTTAGTAAAATCCATGCGAGGAAAAAGAGTAACTATGTAGATCTTGGGTGGAATCTAGGATAAGGTGCTTGACTTGCGCATAGTTATTAGAAACCATGTGGCAAGCACGTGAGAGTATCTAAAATTTTGATAGAGAAAATTTACATGTTTGGATCATGGTTTCTCAAACTGTGTGGCTGGATTTTGCAGGTGTCCTTCTTCAGTAGGGTGCGCATTATTGGCACACGGTTTGAAAAATCATGTGTCCAAACTATGGGATTTACCCAAAATCTTGAAAACATGAATTTTCAAGTTTTCCATCCCTTAATTAAAACCCATTCCAGGTTTCCCCTTCCTCTTACTCTACCCAGGATCATGAAGGGGCTCCCAAACCCTCCTATATTGGTTCCTCCTTCTCCATTGTTGTTCATCAAAGATTCCTCGGTGAGTTTCCTTTTAATTTTTGGTTAATATTCTTTACTTCTTCTCTTCCTATTTCATTTTCTTGATTTCTCTTAGCTTGATTCTATCTTGGTCAAACCCTAGAGTGATGGTTTACTAATTTTGGTTGATTTTTTTTTGATATTAGGGTGTGCGAATTGTATCTTGGTATTAGTTCTTCCTTCTCCTAGAGTTCCATTTCATTCACACATCGTTGAGGTAGGTGTCTCCTTAAATTTCCTTTCCGAAACATTCTAATTGATACTTGTGATTTTATAATTATTTTCTAAAGTTGTTTCTCATTATTGTGATGTATTTTTTGATGAATTGTGATGTTTTCTTATTTTAAATTTGGTGGAAATTGGGTTTTCAAATTATTTCTATGATTATGCCTATGTATATTGATATATACAAAGTGTTTGATGGAATTATTTTTTTTTAAAATGAAACTAGATGTATTGAATTTTTTTTGGACTTGGTTATGTTTTAGTAACTTGGTTTGTTTGTGAATTGGGTATTGTGAGTGAATTTTGGTGCCTTTTTACGGTTTGGTGCTTAAGTGTGTATTCTTTTGAGAGGTTTTTATGATACTTGTGTTTATTTAATTTGATCCATTGTTAATTTTATGACTTTCAATAAGAATTCCATTGGATGTGGGATATCCATATGTTCATGGGATGCACATATGGATAGGCACACAAATGATAATGGCTTTCCATAATGATGTTCACCTTAAACCCCAAATTTCAAAACACCTTTCCCTATTCCTTATTCTCTTCCTTAGACCACTCTTCAAATGGTTCCTCTAAAATTACAATGGTTTCTAAATGGATACTTGGTTCCCAAATGATATTAAATGTGGTTTTCAAATGTGTTTCATAAAGTTCATCCTATTTAGATCCTTTAATTGTAATTTGTTAATTAAATGAATCAAAAGTAAGTGTGGCGCCTTTCAATCGTAAATGGTGTTTTCATATTGGGTTTTGAAATGGTTCTAGAAATAGAATTGGATTTAAAAATGTTAAGGTTTGGTTATCATTTCTTGATGCATTAGAATGTGGTTTTAAAACTCATATGATGTATAATAATGGTTGAAACTTTTGGAACTATTCTATGTGTAATGGGAAACCTATGGTCATCCTTTCAATGATAAGGTATTCAGATAAGTTGATTCAGGGTTTGGGAAAGGCATGCACAATGGAATTGTAAACTATATTCAAAACCACACATGTGATAACCTCATCATTTTCTATTATTATATACCATGGGATAATTGGGATTAATCTAGTGGGTCAAGTGGCTGTTACTTGTTGATCCTGATTAGATAGATTGGTACCCCATATATAGTGGATAGGATAAGCAAGATTTTCCATTAGTGAGGCTAGTTTAGAGAATCCATGTTGGTTATTGACTACGGATCTGCACAATACAATAATAGGTGAGTTTAAAATGAGTACATCCAAGTATTTCCTCTAGATATGTTTATAAAAGGACCACAGGTACCTATCTGTATATTCTGTTTTAACTTTGCTTCATTTTGGCTATCCTCCTTGCTAAAACTTGACTTCTTGTAATGTTTACTCTATTCCCAGCATAACTCTTTGATTTTATTGTTTGGAATCCTATTTGGAATTTTGATTTTGAGTTGGTATTTGAGAAGGTGTCCTCTTTAAAAAGGAAAAGTCATGAATTGTTTTTGAAAGTGCATTTTTCATGAAATCTAAGTTTGGTTCTTTAAAAGATAAACACCCTATTATATTAAATGTATTTCAACTATCATTTATGGATTGTTTTGGGAAAGTAAATGTATTGATTATGTGGTGCTTACCTACTAAGATATTTTTATACTCACACCCCACTTGTGCCACTCATTGTCAGTAGATCAGAGCTATTTTACTAGTTTATATTTTATTCAGGTTTCTGGTAGAGAGGGAATGTTTTATGGATGGTGTTGACTAAGTGGTCATGTGGATACCATATTGGTTCTGATTTGGTTTTTTTAGTTTTGGTTTCATTTTTGTTTATTCAAATACTATTGTATCTATATTTGGTTATGTATTTGTTGATGTTTAGTTATTTTTGGATTATGTTGTGTACTCTATTATACTTATTTTTATATCAGTTTATATTGGTATAAATCATTCCCACTTGGTTTACCCTTGATTCTTGGCACTAGTTGATAGTTCGAGAGGATTGAAAATGCCTCTTGGGCCTTATCACAGGCTGGATTGGGTGACCGGTTCGAGGTTGACCTGAGTTGGTTCACAAAAACAATAGACTTATATTCCCTTTTTTACCAAAACACATTACAATTTTCCATGTATATATTTTAAGAAAAACATGATTTTCTACCTTCAAAGAAAGGTATTTCCTCTGGTTATCTACCTAACTTTTATGACTGATATGATTTATTTTCACATTTTTTGAATCATATTCACTTTCCTAGCCACTTCCTCTACCAAATATGGTACCATCAACTTTCTTTATCCTAATTCATTCTAAAAATACGAAGTTTGGGACCACTTTACATATAATACCCCAAAAGGTTTCATCTGTATATTGGAATGAATTTTTTTATAAGAAAACCAAATGAATGAAATATTTTGATCAAAACATCCCTAGTAATACATTAAAAAAAGTACTCCATGGTCTAAATTTTTCACTCATACTATCAATTAGATTTAGGGTGGAAATATGTACTATAATTTAATTTAGAAATAAATGAATTCTGAATTTATTTCAAAAAATTAGAAGTGAACCCGGGATCATGGTTATATAAAATAGAGAGAGGAAATCCATATAACCTGACTATCTCTTTGAGGTAAAATAAAGAAATATGATCTAATTATAGATTATCTTGAATGGGAATAAAATGTGAAGATCTTTTTAGTTAATCAATAATAACCTAAATTTCATTATTACCTCAAGAATTATTTGGTAATTCAATAATTAAATCCACATATATATTTTCTTATTTCCACCCTGATAATGGAAAAGGCTGAAGTATCCCCTTCAGTAATTTTTGTTTTGATTTAACTTATTAATAAGTCAAACATTTCATGGTAAATTCAGTAATATATATTTTCATTCCATCACACCAGTAATACTCATGAAGGTTTCTATACATCTTACTGCTTTCAGGATGAATGAAAATGAGGAACTATGAGCTTCACTCAACAATTCTCTCTTAAACTAGGAATCACAAGGCACACACAATCTATTTAAAATTTTTATCACACCTTCATCATCAATATTAAATTCTTGAAAATTACTATTCTTAACAGATTCCACATTTTCATGTAAAATGTGATCCTCCTTATAATCTTGATTAAGTATTTATAATAGAGATGATTATACTAAAATATGAAACAAAATAGAGGATGTTTCTACATACAAATCTTCTCGGACAAAATTCATCAAATCATTAACCAAAGGGTCATGTTCCAAACATAACATGGTTAATGCAACATTATTTTTTTTACTCAAAGCATTATATACTTTCTTTTATTTTCCAAGATGGTAACAAATCAAACAGTTATAATACTTAATTGGTTCCAACTATCTTCTCTACCTCATGTTCAACTCTTTCTAAGTGAATATATACTTTAAAATTTTATGATTATTATATATTTCACACTTTTCTCTATATAAATTATGCCTCTAAATTTTAAAATCAAAAACCATAGTAGCTAATCTAGAACATGTGTAGGATAATTTAACTCATGAGGTTTCAATTGATGTAAGGAATAAGCAATTACCCAATCATTCTGTATCAGGACACAACCAAGTACCTTCAAATAAGCATAACTATAGATGAGAAATTATCTATTTCTCTAGGCTAGGTCCAAAACTAATGTATTCACCACTATTTTTTAGTTTCTAAAAATAATCATCACATTATTTAATCTATATGAGTTTAACTCCTTTTCCTGTTAACCTAGTCAATAAGATAGATAAATGAGAAAAGTTTTAACAAACTGATGGTAGTAATCCACTAATCTATGAAAACTATGAATCTGCATGAATTTTGTTGGTCTTGGACATTTTTAAACAAATTTAGTTTTATTAGTGTCAATAGTTATTCTATATTTATAAATAACATTCTTAATTCTTTGACACCAAAATTCACACTCACTAAATTTTCTGTATAGTTTTTTATTTAAAGGGTTACAAAACAATCCTTAGGTATATGTCATAATCCTCATGATATTTAGAATAAACAAATATATAATCAATGAAAACAACCAAAAACATATATAAATATTATTGGAAAACTCTATTCATAATATCTATGAATATAGTTGGTACATTAGAAAACCTAAAGGGAATAACTAAAAACTTATAATTCATGTATCTAGTCTGAAACACGATCTTTAGAATATATTCCTCCATCAAATTCAACTAATGATACCCTAAACTAAGATTAATCATCAAAAAATACTACACTCCCTAGATCTAATCAAACAAATCATTGATATGATAAAATGATACTTTTTTTAACAATGATGCTATTAAAGGCTCTATAATCAATGTAAAGTCTCATTAAACCATATTTTTTTACAAATAAAATAGGATAACCCCACAGTTAAGTGATAAAAGGAATTAAAGCTTTATCTAATAACTCTTGCAACTAAATTTCCAATTCTAAAAATGCTACTTGATCCATTCGATAAGGGGGTTTTGAAATAGGATTAGCATCAGGAACTAAGTCAACAATAAATCTAACCTCCCGATCAAGAATAACACTAAGAATATAATTATGAAATACATCCATAAATTCATTTACTTCTGGAATATCACTAATTTGAAAAATTTATTTCTTTCCAATAACATGATCTATGTAACTTTCACTACCCTATCTAATAAATTTCTAAACTTCTTAGTAGGTTATAAAAGGTATGAAATCATTGAATAAAACTTTCTTAGCTCAAAAATCAATCTTAGCATGATAAAATGAAATAAAATCCATACCCAAAATAATATCAAAATCTTCTATGGGTAGTTTAATAAGATTCATAGAAGAATCCATCCCACTAATAACAATAGGAATATTTCCACAAATCTTGTTTTCTTTAATATTTTCACTTGGAGTTTTCACAAAAAATTATCTCTTCTTTTTATGAGGTGATATTCTCATTTTACTTGAAAATTTCTTAGAAATAAAGAAATGTAAAGATCTATATTCAAACAGGGCATTGGAATAATTTAAATAACAAGTAACATACCTCTCACCACTTTTTATATGGTCTAACCTCAATTATAGTAGTATAAATGACTTTTATACACCTTTTTTTCTAGTATTGATGATTTCTACCTTGAGTAACTAATTTTGAACCCATGTTACCATAATTACACAACTAATTACAATTAAAACATATCACCATTAGCTAGCTATCTACTAATCACTTCTTTGGTTATTCACAACTATTTTCTTTTCTATAATAGGACCTATAACCAATCTTACCACACTAGTAACATTTTCTAGATCCTAAAAAAATTCTCTGAAATGTATTTTTCCACACTTGGAATATATTGGGGGCTTACCTCTATAATTATTAGTTGGTTGCTTCTTTGTTTCCTACCATCTTGACTGTTTCTTAATTTTTTCATATCGAGGAACATAAGTGATAAAAAACTCAATCCCAACATTATTATTAGCATGAATAACTTTATTATAAAATTTAAATTATTAAGTGAAAAAATCTCTTTGTAAATTTGGTTTCAATCCGGAGTAAAATTTATTAATTTTTTTATCAAGGTTTTGAATAAAATTTAGTATGTAATTAGTGAATCTTATAAAATTTTCTTCATACATTACTATTGAACCTTTATCCTTTTGCTTCAATTCGAATAATTGTTTCTCAAATATAATCCAAAAAAACATAGGGAAATATTTCTATTGAAAAATATTCTTAAATGTATCTCATTCCATGTCACCAAGCTTATATTTCACTCTAGTATTCTTAACCAAAGGTCACTATCGATCAAATTCACCTTCAAAATGATAAATGGAAAGAGTTAACTTTTAATTTTTTGAACATACCATGACTTTAAATATCATTTATAAAGAATTGATCCATCCTAAAAGCACCACTAGATCTGAAGTTATTCCAAAATATAGAGGGTTTTATTTCATGAAATGCTCAATTATCAACATGTTTTTATATGGTAAATCTGGTTGCTCTCTAACATGAACACCACCACCATTTATAGTCTGCATCAGCTAAGCCATCACTATGAAAAATTTCTCATTTCCAATTCTAACCATTCCATGATACTAATTTGGAAGTATATTTTCTTCTTGATACCTTTTTACTTCAGTTTCCCTATTTCCTTTATATAAAACCATTTTGGACATACATAAATTAGATGAAGAAACATTGTAATATTTAAATTATATATATTTTTAAATTAATCATAAAGTAAAATATTTCAAGGGTATGATATTAACATTATCCAAAACTCTAAATTTATCTAAACCTTTACTCCAATACCAACTATAAGAAACCAACCTTAAACATTATATAATACTATTTTTTTAGTCAAGAATTAATTTCCTTATATTCCCAAGGATCTTTATAGTTTAGGTATTTAGAGAATTATGTCATAAATCATACATCATAAACCCATAAATTACAAGTGGACACTTCTAATTAATATCAATTTTTCAAAAAATATAACAGTTTAAAAAGAAATTTTTTTTCTTTTCATAACAAATATTCATGAATTTCAACTTTACTAATTTTTTCTATATATCCTTAAACTCTATGAAACACATTTTAAAATGTGGGATAAGAAAAAAATCTCAATAAGGGATATAGAAAATAATGAATTCATTATTTTAATAAAAACATAAAAACCTATAAAATTGTTACCATTATCACATTATTCTTTGATCATACTAAATAAATAATTTCCACAAGATAAAAACATAGTTTTTTCTTAAATAAAACTTTAAAACTCCTGGAAAAAAATATAAACCCATTTTATATTTCTCAAAGCATCATATTCAGAGCCTATGTTAGAAATAATTGGATCCTAGTTAAATCCATAGGAGAAACTACACTAGTTAACTCCCTCCTTCTTTCCCTTTGGAGATAATGAATATTACCCAATGTATTAGGGAACTATAATTATGTTCACCCATCATATAAGTTATATCGGGCACACCCATAATATAAGTTGTATCAGGATCACCCATCGTATAAGTTATATCAGGCACACTCATTGTATAAGCTGTATTAGGGTCACCTATTCATAATATATAATTCTAAAGTACCAAATCATAAAATAAATGTTTTATGATTTTACATTTTCATCATAAACCCTTAAAAATATTTTTTCAACTCGTATGAAAATCACTTTCAAATATTGAAATAACCTTTCCTTTTAGAAAATCGTTTTTAAAACCAAAATATCCAGAACAAATGAAACAATGGTTTTTCTTTAAAGAAAATTGAAATATTGTAAAGGACTCCAAACATAAAATAATGGTTATAATGGTGGGAAAGACTGTTTTAACAACCCAAAATTTTATCAAAGGAATTTTCTATTCTTATAGTAATTTCATAGAGTATAAATCATATAAAATCACTTAGATACCTTAATAAAAACTTTATAAATGAATAATTAATCAAATAAGAAGTATTTATAGAAGTTAAGGAACATATACCGATGAAATAATAACTTGACCTTATGAATAGTAATATGACCCTTATGAATAGTAAACTGACCAAATTAATAGTAAAGTAATCCATTAAAGTATAAATAAAATTTATGAATCTTATAAATTAAAGTATGATATAATTATATGATAGTTTATGTAAATAATTTTTTTTAAAATTATTAATTAAGTGATGGTATTTTTGTAATTCGTAAATATTTAATTAAAATTTTATGATTAATTTAATAATTTAAAAGATTTTTTCATAACATTTTTTCATAAATTATTTTTTTATTTCTTATGGGTTTAAGACAATTTTATGAGACCTTAAGTAATTTTTCAAAGTGTTATAAAATCACTTGTAATTTTAAAATATGTATTTTCCAAGTAAATGATGATTTGAATTAAAAATTAAATTACTCATATTTAGAAAATTATTTTCATAAAATGGAGTTCATTTTTGAATTCTATGCATTAAAAAATGGTTAGGGTAATTTTTCATGTATTTTTATGAAATACTTTATTTTTTAGTTAATAGTAAAATACGATAATTTATGGTATAAATACATAATATGTCCAATATTGATATATTTTTTATGTGGAATTCATGATAATGAAAATTTCATGATGTGATGGGTGCTCTCGGAATTATATAGCTCAAATTTTATGATGTGACGGGTGAATCCAGAATTATATTGTGCTACAATGAATTGGGTAATGTGATGTATCTCATGAGAAAAAGTGAAATATTCATGAACATAATGCTAGATTTTTTCACAAATATGTGCTGTAGTTGACCACTAAAACACGATGTTTCATCTTTATGCATTTACACATTCTATGAATTTTCTTAATGCTTACTCTCGTGATTATGATCCTACACTTATGTTATAATGATAATGATTATGATCACCCCATGCTATATTGATTTATGTTCTTATCTATCCAATTACTTGGATTTTACCTCACCCCTTTCTTTGATGTATATCCTCAGGTGATTATTTTTAATAAGAATAACATGATGGAAAATAAGAATCCAGATAAGAAGAAATTGAATAAATGTTTATGTTTTATTTTGTAAATTTTATGTATGGTCTTAGTTTTCCCAAGACACTAAACCTTCATATCCTTGTGGTGTAATTATTTTATGTTTTTTGTCTATAAAGTGATGCAATAATTTATGTAAGAAAAATAAGGGTCGCTATAGTTGGTATCAGTACAAAATTTAGTTAATTTTGGAATTAGGATTAGTGAACCTTAGTGAAAAACCTTAGTATGAGACTAAGTGTGAGTAGGCACCCAAAAATATATATTTTTTAGAAAATTGTAAACATAAGGACCCCACAAGATATGCCTCTAGAATTAATTAAAAAAGGAATAAATTATTCATGACTTGTCGACTTATGTTTTTTTCTAACCTTTTATATTTTATAAAATGGGGGGAACTAGGAGAAACCAGGCCAACAACCCATGAAAGGGATAATGCAATGATTTCTCGAATGACATCCCCAATGCCTTGAAAGGTGGAGTTCAAAATTTTATGGAGATTATTACCCAAATGTCTCAAGTTATGAAAAATAACTTGAATAATGTGCAACATCCTCCTTCACCTAAGAGGGAGCATCTGACTATTGAGTGTTTTATGCACCAATGACCACCTATTTTTAGTGGATATTTCGATCCACTAGTCGTGAAATAGTGGGTCAACTAAATGGAGAAGTTTTTTTTCTGTAATTCTCCATTGTTAGATAGAGAAGGAGACTCTAGCCATTTTTCATTTTGATAGAGAGGAAAATATACAGTGTGATTTTATTAAGAACACTATGCCAAATGATGAAATTGAAGAGATTGAGTGGGAAGATTTTAAGATAATGTTTCTTAATAATTATTTCCCTATAACTCTTTGAACAAATATGAAGATATAATTCATAGATTTGAGACAAAAAGAAATAGAATCTGTCATGGCCCATGAAGTAAATTTCACAAGAATTGAAAGGTTCACTTTGGGTTTTGTTATCAATAATGATTTAAAAATTTATAGATTCTTTAGTGGTTTAAAACTACACCTTAAAAAGGCTCTAGAAATTTAATACTTTGGATGTTTTGAATAAGTTGTTCGATGTGCTCTCAAATTGGTTATGGAGTTTGGAGAATTATCCCATGGATACGATGATAAGAAATTAAATATGGAGTCTCAAGTCGGAGGATCTAATGAGAAAGGTGGAAATAAAACTCAATCAATCACATATAAAAAATGTGGGAAGAAGCATTATGGGAACTACCTCAAAGGGATGAGGAAATGCTTTAAGTGTGGGGGAGAAGGAAACCAAGATCACAACTGTCAAAAATATATGAGGAAGCGGGACAATGTGGTGGAGGAAAGGATGGAACCACCCATGGTCCAATGCTACAACTGTAGGGAGAAAAGGCACTATGCAATCCAGCACACTAAACCTCTAGTTCATGAGTGTAATAAGCATCAGAAACCACCAAATCCAAAGGATCAAGTCAAGTATTATTCCATCACTACTACTAAAGTGAAGCAAGAAAATAAATTTATACAAGGTACAATTCTTATTCACTCAATAATGACAAAATTATTATTTGATTATGGTTCTATAATTCCTTTATATCTTGAAAGTTTGATAGAACTATTAAATCAAAGACCTGAATCCTTGAAGTAATGATATTTTTAAAAACACCAAGTGGTGCAATCATTGCAACCCAGGTTTTGAACTCTTCTTCTGTTGGTGTATGTAAGAAGATTCTTCCAAAAAATCTCATGATACTTCCCTTGGTAGAATTTGACACTATAATGGTAATGGATTGGATCTCATTATATAGAACACATATAAACTGTTAGGAAAATGAAATATCTTTTCATATTATAAACCATCCCATGCTCCTCTACAAATGAAAGGAAGATCAAGAATCTCCTTTGGAAAATCGTTCAATGGTGTGGGTGTTAATTCCTTATGAAGAAGAATACCTCACTTAAATGGATGAGTCAAAGGAAGGTATCTACCTAGGGGAAATGCCCATTGAGAGGGAATACAATGATGTATTTACTAAAGAGTTACCTAGAATTCCCCTGGATCATGAATTAGAGTTATCAATAGAACCTATACCCATAGCTATTCTCATCTCAATGTGTCCCTATAGGATGGATCCTATCGAACTAAAATAGTTAAAGAGGAAGATACAATAAAATTTGGAAAAAAGTGTTCATATTCCCTAGTGCATCACCTTAGGGTGCGCTAGTACTCTTTTTTAAGAAGAAGGATGGACCAATGCGGTTGGGCATCGATTATCAAGAACTCAACAAGATCACCATAAATAACAATTATCCTATTCCAAGGATTGATGAATTGTTTGATGAACTATGAAGATATAAATACTTATCAAATGTGGATCTTCATTCTATATATCATCAGCTAAAGGTGAATAAGGATGATATTCAGAAGATGGAATTTTGTACAATTTATGAGAACTATGAGTTTCTGGTGATACCCTTCAAACTTACTAATACCCCTGTAATCTTCATGTATTTGATGAATAGATTTTTTAGACATTACCTCGACAAATTTGGTGTAGTGTTTATCGATGATATTTTTATCTACTCTAAGAGAAAGGAGGAACATGAAGAACACCTACGTCTTGTGTTGGAGACATTAAAGAAGGATAAGTTGTATGCCAAGTTCAATAAGTGTGACTTTTAGATGCAGAAAGTCACATTATTGGGACATGTGATCAAAAGTGAGGGAATTTCCATGGACCCTTAAAAAATAAAGTCAATTGAGGAATATACTAAACCCTCTAGTGTCCTAGAAATCAATAGTTTTCTTGGATTATCTGAGTACTATCAATGTTTTGTGAGAAAATTATAATGATTTTATATCCTAATAACTAATTCAACAAGGAAAGGGGTAAAGTATTTCTGGATGGAAGAATGTGAGGGAAGATTTAAGGAGATAAATAGAAGGATGATCACTACACCTGTACTCACATTTCCAAAAAGTGGAGAAAGTTTTTTGATATATAGTGATGATTGAAAAAAAAGTATTGGGTTGTGTACTCATGAAAAATGATAATGTGACAGACTATGCCTCATGGTAGTTGAATATCTATGAGAAGAACTACCTGACACATGATTCGGAGCAATAAGTTGTGATTTTTGCCTTGAAAATCTAGCGGCACTACCTTTGATGGTGAGAAGTGTGACATATATACCGATCACAAGATCCTAAAGTATATATTCACACAAAAGGATCTCAACATGTGTCAAAGGAGATGGTTAGAACTAATCAAAGACTACAATTTCTCTATTCACTATCATCATAGTAAGGAAAACAAGGTAGCTAATTCTCCTAGTAGAAAAGAACCTACTACTCTATCCATGTTGCAGATTGAGAAGGGACCTATCTTCTTGGATATTCAAAGGATGGATTTGTAAATCATAACTGTAGGGAATATATCCAACCTTTAACAAATTATTTCCCAACCATATATCGAAGAGAAGATTAAGTAGGCACAAATGGAAGATCTGGAGTTACAAATTAAGGTGAATTAATTAAATTAAGGGAAGATGAAGGAGTTCTATATCAATGATTATAGTATGATTCAGTTTGTAACAAGGCTCTGTGAACCTTCATCATCTAGTTTAAAGAAGGATCTATTGGAAAATGCACACAACTTAACTTTATCTTTCCATCCTAGGAGTACCAAGATGTATCATGATCCCTCAGAACACTTTTGATGGGACAACATGAAGAATAATATTGCCGAGTATATCTCAAGGTGGTTGATATGTCATCAAGTTAAATCCAAATGACATAAGTCCAAAGGTATGATGCAACCATTTCCTATACCCATGTGGAAATAGGAGAATTTCACTATAGAATTTTTCATGGGTCTCCCAAATAAATCCAAAAATAATAATGCTATATGGGATGTGGTGGACCGAGTCACCAAGAATACCCACTTTATCACTATTCAGGAAGATCTCTCACTTGAACAACTTGAAAAAGTATACGTGAAGGAAGTGGTGATACTGCCTAGTGTTTCACTCTCAATTATCTCTGATCATGATCCCAAGTTCATATCTAGATTCTGGATGAGTCTTTAACATTCTTTGAGTATTGAATTGAATTTTAGTATTGTTATCACCCTCAAACAGGTGGCCAATCTTAAAGGAATATTCATATGCTCGAAGATATGATTAGATCTTGATCACTGGAATTTAAAGGTGGATAGGATTAACATCTCCCATTGGTTAAGTTCTCATATAAAAATAGCTTCCAATCGAGTGTTTATATGGATCCATATGAATATCTATATGAAAACGATATATAACTCCAACCTATTAGGATGAAGTTTGTAAAATAAAGATACTTAGACATGATCTTGTGTAAGAGATGATAGAGAAGGTTCAATACATCCAATAAGATATCAAATCTACTTAGATTCAGAAAAAGTTCAATGATGATAACCATCAAAGGGACTTAGAGTTAGATGTTGGAGATAAAGTCTTCCTTTGAATATCATTATGGAAGAGAGTCATGCGGTTTGAAAAGAAAGGGAATCTAAGCCCAAGATACAATGGAAACTTTGAGATCCTTGATCGCATAGGATTTGTGTCCTATAGACTTGCACTTCCACAAAATATGGATCAAGTTCATGATGTATTGCACATATCACTCTTGAGAAAGTATGTACCAGATCCCTCACATGTACTGAACTCAGAGGTGGTTCAGCTGGAAGATGACCTCTTTTATGGAGAGCAACCTGTCAAGATTCTAGACGAGAGAGATAAGGTTCTACGAAACAAGACAACCCACCTTGTCAAAGTGTTGTGGAGAAACCATAAGTATGAAGAAAAAACATGGGAACCAGAGGAGGTTAAGAAAGAGAAATACCCTCACCTTTTTATTTAAAAAACAAAATTTTGAGGGTGGAATTTCAAAAGGGGGGAAAATGTAACGAAACAAACTTTTATCAAAGGGATTTCTACCTTTTTATAGTAATTTCATAGAGTATAAATCACATAAAATCACATAAAATCACTTAGATACCATAATAAAGACTTTATAAATAAATAATTAATGAAATAGGATGTATTTCTAGAAGTTAAGAAACCTATACTGATAAAATAGTAGCTTAACCATAGGAATAGTAATATGAACCTTATGAATAGTAAACTAGCCAAATTAATAGTATCCTAACCCATTAAATTATAAATGAATTTTAGTCATATTATAAATGAAATTATGATACAATTATATCATATTTTAAGTAAATAAGTTTTTTTTAAATTATTAATTAAGTGTTGGTATTTTTGTAATTCATAAATATTTAATCAAAATTGCATGATTAATTTAATAATTTAAAAGAAAATTTATTTTCAAAAAATGTTTTCATAAATTTATATTTTTATGTCTTATGGTTTTAAGAAAATTTTATGAGACCTTATGTAATTTTTCAAAGTGTTATAAAATCAGTTATAACTTTAATTTTTTTTCCAAGTAAATGGTGATTTTAATTAAAAAATTAAATTACTCATATTTATAAAATTATTTTCATAAAATGAAGTTATTTTTTAATTCTAAACCTTTAAAAGTTGTTAGGGTAAATTTTTGGGATTTTTCTGAAATAATTGATTCTTTGGTGAATAGTAAAATACTATAATTTATGGTATAAATACATTTTAAGTTAAATACACTATTAATTGAGTCATCGCTGATGTAAGAACCATAATCTAGAACTTACCTTCATTATTTTAATATATTTAGATATATTACTCAAACTATTCATAGTATTGAGCCAAAATAATAATCTAATGAATATAACAATGAGAAAACACCCCTCTCCTCTACTATAAATACCACCCCTCACCACCTCTTCTCTTCACACCTTAAATAATTTGAGACTTTTCTATGTTATTCCAAATAATATTCTCTATCCCCTCCCCACTTCCATGAGATCTTGGTCTCATCAAAATACCAAAACCTTTTCCCTAAGGAGGTTCTCAAGAAGGAGAAATTCAAGAGGTAAATTCCTCTTTCTTTTCTTTTAATTTCTTTTCAAGTTTGTTTGTTTTATTATTATATCCTCCCATCCCCTAATCAAAATGGAACAATAACTCCTCTAAATTAAATATACTATAATTATATCCTGTTAATTTAATACACATCCTTAAAATCCTCTCTCTCTATATCTTATTTTATAAATGAAATCATCGTTCGTGATGTGTCAATTTACCAACTTCATGGATGATACACTTTTATTTTCCTTTAAATATATCAAGGCTGTTAATAAAACCATTTAATTGTTGAAAAAATATGGTAATGTTTATGTTATAACCCTTTTTACATTTTGTAACTAACTTATATACATAATACTAAATGATAAAAGAAAACAAGTTCATTGTGATAAAAAAACCGCCAAAATTAACCTAAAATGATCATCATTAAATTTTATCTAATGATTCATCCTCAAACCATATAACCGAATTATTTATAAGATCATTTAAACTTCTTAAAAATCCTTAATTAAATATAATAACAATTATGGATATTTATCTGCATTTTACATGAACTTCCATTCATGTATACAAGTGAACCGATCTTGAAAACTTATAAAATGAAGACTCTCGAATGATGAAATTAAAATCTATAACTAATCGAAAAGAGAATAATTGAAATTAATAAAAAAATAATGAATAAAATTAATGTATAATTTTCTTTTATTTTTTAATTAATTATTACAGTATGATTATACAAGATATTAATGTGAAAGAAGCTTTTAGACACAAGGTAAGGGGATTACTCTAACCCAACTCTCTTTCTTTGGGTTTCCCCTTTCACCCCATTTTTAGTATGGATATTCCTTAAATATCATTTATTCATCATTATATTATCTTTTATTGGATAAAAATATTTTATAATTGATTTTAGGACAAACACAATGTTTTCCAAAAGAACTATTCCTTAAAAAAACACACCATTTAATTCTCGAGATTGTTTCTTCTTCACTCATGATTGACGATTCTTATAAAAAGTATATTTTACCTCTTTCATTTGGGAACCCAAAGTTTATGAATTCATATTTTATTAAATTAAAATCATTCATTTCTAGGAGTTATTTTAGGTACAAGATTGATATATGTTCTATGTGTTATGCATGATAATGTAAATGTTACGATGTAATGGGTGAACCTAGAATTATATAACATAAATGTTATGTTGTGATAGGTGCACCTGAAATTATATAGCAATCCAATGAATTGTTTAATGTGATGTATATCATGATAAAAAGTGAAATATTCATGAACATGATGTTATATTTGTTCAAAATTATGTTTGGTGGTTGACCACTAAGACATGATATTTCATTTTTATGCATTGCCACATTCCATGCCTTTTCTTAATTCTTACTCTCATGATTATGATCCTATGCCTATGTTATAATGATAATAATTACACTCATCACATGATATATTGAATAATGTATATATATATCCTCTTACGAGGCTTTTATTTCAACCATTTCTTTGATGTATATCCTCAGGTGATTATTTGTACTAAGGAGAATACGAGGGAGAATAAGAAGCTAGATAATAAGGAATTAAATAATTTTTTTATGTTTTATTTTGTAAATATTATGTATGGTCCTAGTTTTCCCAATATGCTAAAACTTTGGATCTTAATGGTGTAAAAATTTTATGTTTTTTTCTATAAAATTATTTAATAAGTCATGTAAGAAAAAGTAGGGTTGCTATAACTATCGACACCATATACGTTAAAATATAACTTTCTTTTTTTCATTTTATAAAGAAATTAAAAAAATTCCATATAAAATATGTAAAAATATTTATTTTTAAATCCTTTGAAATCAAGTAAAAAAATAAATGAAATATAATTTATAATTATTTTATATCCATATAAATACATCCATAAAATAATTTTAATAATATTTACATGGAAGAAAAATATTTAGAAAATAAATCTTTAAAACATTTAAAATGAGGGTTTTAAGTAAAGTGTACCTTAACATGAGTCCAAATCATTATGTGAATTATTTATCTTACAAAATAATAAAATTATGTTAATTATTTAATTTTTTAATAACCCTTTTCAAGCTTATTATTCCTTTTATTTTCATGTTATAATCAATTATTTAATCAATTAACTTAACATCTTATGTTTTAACTATATTCGAATCATATGTCCAAAATGACTTCAGTAGGTTGACCATGGTCAAAGTGTTAATTATTTAAATATCTAAAGAATAATATCAATGACATAATTATAATTTTTATAAATAATTTATACTTTTAAAACCAACAATGAAATATGGTTATGAAAAATGAACTGCGTTACAATCATGGATATGGTAGGTCGTACGTACACATGTGTAACGTTTCCATTTTTCAATGATCATTATGGAAAGAAGGTAAGTATTATTTTATATTTAAATAATGATAATTATATTATAAATATAATATTATTTCTTTAAATATCATATTATTTATTTAAATCCACTTATATATACCAACCACATGATGCGATAATGAAAAATGAATCACATCACTTCATAGAGGTGGTAATCCACACGCATACACAAACGATGTTATCAATTTTCAATGGATGGAAAGGTAAGAAAATATTTGATATATTAATTTTAAATAATGATTAAAATTGTATGAATATCATATAAATACATTAAATCCATCATTATAAATAGCCATGAGAGTTGGTGATGAAAAATGAATTACATCGGTTCCTAAGGCGGTAGTCCACCGTACACACGAACAATGATTTCATTTCACATTTTATATATTATAAGATAAATATTGGTTATGAAATTAATATAAAAACATCTAATTATGTTTAATATACTGTTGTTTCTTATTTTATTATGTTTGAAGACAGTTTTAAGGTGGTATAATAAGAAATAAAACAGAAACTCTTGGTTAAGAAGTATACCTCTTTGTTGGACAACCCCTTTAGGTTAATATTTCCTTGGTTGGTTTTATGATCAAACAAAGGCTTATAGAAAATGGTTTGGGATTTAATTAAGATATTTGAGAAGTTATTTTCTGAACCAAACATATTTTTTAAGTTTGAATAAAATATTAGAGGAGTTACCCTTTTATAAGAGAGGGGAGGGGTTCTCTTGGAATTTCTTAAAGTATTAAATTAATATAAATTAATTTGAATATTAAAATGGATAAAAACTGATATAATTATAATATAATATGTGGATGAGTCTATATCCTCTAATATAATAAAAATTTGACAACTTTAGTTGATTTTTTCACCCTTACGTTTTTGTTTTAACACATGTTACCCCCTTTTTTGGATTACTATGATTATAAGTTTTTTACTATTTAGGGGTCAAGATAGTTAATATAAAAAGAAAAATTGGCTCATAAATGGAAATTGATTTATATTTTCAAACATATACCAATCACTTGGATAAATATAATATTTATAGTAATTTTAGATCTTTTAATAAAATGTTATTTGTTATAAAATATCATTATTATCATTTTTGGAACTATTCATTTAATTTGACTTTGAACATAACATGACAAAAAAGGAATTAAAATATAATAATTTAAAACATTCATAAAATTTTATATTTATCTAAAAAATAATTTTAACATAATAATTCATTCAAAATATATTTCTTTTGCTATTTTTAAATCCTTAATTTTATTTTTCTATTATTCGAATAAATATTGTGTCGGCATTGTGTAAGAATTTAAGGTAATTATTTCATCATTAAAGATTAAAAAAATTACCATAATAAAATAAAATCATTTATATTTAATGTGAATATTTATAACTGAACATAAGTTGTATTTATCTATATCACAAAATATGATAGCCATTAAAAGAAAGAAAGTTACATTTTTTGTAATATCTTTCACTTTAATATTATAAAGGTCAAAATCAAAGAAATATGGAACCATGTTGCCATAATTTAAAAAATTGGATTTAAATGAACAAATTACACTCATCCAATATTATGAAGGAAAATTTTTGGGTCAATTTTTAGTCCCCATCATACTATTTTTAACCTTAATTACTGATTTACCCTTATCGTGGTAATAATATTTACTATAGTTACTATTTATAATGATTAAAAAAATAAAAGAGAATTATTTAAATTTTTTGTAAATCCTAATTCCAAATATTTAATTCATTTTTATTTATTAAATTCACAAAATTTAAAAAAAATTAAATTTAAATTAAACTTTCAAAATGCAATGAAAAACTATTTTTCAGAAAAATGAATTTTTAAGTATAAAAACGTTTTCATAAAAAAATCATGAATAAAATTCATTCCAAGGACTATAATTGGATTATGTTTAATCAAAATTAACTAATTAAAATTTTAAACTAATCTAAAATATAGTATTACTTTTAAATATTTTAAAATAAAATACAGTTTTCAATAAAAATCAATATTTTTCACTATTCATTAAAAAATCATTCTTTTCAGAAAATTCTAAAAACTTCATCCTAAGATAATTTTTCCACGATGAATTAAAATATGAAATTATTTTTTTAAAATTAAAATTATATTATATATAAATTAAACATTTAAATAAAATCTTATAAGAAAAGAGTTTAATAAAACTATTTCCTTTTTTGATATTAAAAATTTCTTTATATTTTTATAATGAATATAAATATATAATTAATAAATATTAATAAACATGAAAATGATTTATTATAACATTACTTATGTTACTATAGTGAAGTCTCATTCTCACTATCAATTGAACTACTATGATTATAAATCTTACTTTTCTTCTTAGAAACTTGATATTTTGAAACATTAATACAAGAATCAAAAGTTCAAGAAGTAGTATTACCATAATTAGATGTAAAAGCCAATCCATTTTTCCTATTAAATTTTTTAGAATATTTTTTTTATGATTTATTATGTTATTATATTACCAAATAATTAATCTATACCTAACTTAGTCAAATGCATGTTGCTCACTGCCCTTCTTTCTATCTTTCCCTGTGAATCAGACCCCCATTTTGGCTTTGTGTGTGCGGGTTCTGAAGACGGATTGGGTCGGCGTAGGTGACAGTGTCTAGTGCCTTTCTTATCCTCTTCCCTTTCCATCCTACCCATAATGTTTGACTCTACCCTGGTTGGGTTTGATTTAGGATCTGTGTTGTCTTGGGATGGTGCTGGAGGAGGGTTGGTAGCAGTCTCAGATCGAGTTCTTTTCCTTTTTTTTGGCTCATTCTCTTTTTTATGGTTTGGTTGTTTAGCCTCATCTATGTTTCCATATTAGTTGTTCTCTGTTTCTATGGAACTATTCAATTTTTGGCTTGGTCTCCAACCAAGGTCTCCATTTTCTCATCCCTGCTTTGACGTCCTGGTCTTGCGCTATGTTCCCTATCGGTCTAGTGTGAGGGTCTTCACGGAGGTTCTGGGAGTTGAGGATCAAGTGGTGGTGGGTTTCCTAGAGGGTTAATGTCCCACCGTCAAAGGTTCAGATGGTTGAATTGAATTTTAATGGTATTTTGGTGGTGATGGTGGAGTTATTTGGTGGAATTTTAAAGATAGTAGTGGTTATGGTGTTGGATGTCCTGGTTCTGTGCCCTGGTTCCCAGCTCCGAAAATGATGGTCGACGATGATGAAGGTGATTCAGTGAGGTTTACGATGATGATTTTTTGTGTGTTTGGAATCATTGGGATGATGAAAACTGGTGATGATAACATCGTCAGTAATTTTTATGGGCTAAAGACAGTGATGGTTGGCCGATGACGTGATGATGGTGTGTCTCAGATAGGATAGGGAAACAATATAGATGGGTGTACATCTTGAGGCGGATGCATGAATCATGGGTGATGATGACTTTAGATTTAAAATTTGAATTTTTCAGTTTTTTTGGAAGGAGTTAGTGGTGGTACTTTGTTTGCAGTGAAGTTGGTTTGTGAATTTTGAATTGAGTATTTTGTTTGCTGGTCATCTAAGTAGGGTTTGTGATGATGGTTTGTGAAGGTTTTTGTATGGTTCTCACTTTCACAAAAGTGACTTCTTATATAATAAAAAATGGATTGTGGTGGAGATAAAATTATAAACCAATATAATAAATCCATTCATACTCAAAATCAAGTATATAATTTATTTGATACTAAAAGTTTCCTAAGAGATGGATGAAAAAAAGACTACAAGAGGTGGTGAATTTTATATTAAAAACAACTTAAAATTTTATCCCTCCTATAACATTAAAAAATTTGGAAATATAAATTTATAATATACCTATAATATATTAATTAAAAAATTGTGCACATAGTTGAAATAAAGAAAATTGTATTTTAAAACTATTGATAAGAGTGTTAACACATCAAAATTTAAACTCTCAGTATTTTATCAACAACCAATGAAGGTATTAACATCAAAAAAATTAAAAAATGAATAAAGTGAAAGTTTAAAACATAACTCAGAGTAACAATTAAAAAACAAATACTCCTTTAAAGGATATAATAAAACCATACTTTTAAACCAAAGAGTAAGGTGGTTATATAGACTAGATCCAAGGTATCCATGTCTTCCTATCCCCAGAATCCCTCGACTTAACTTATTAGTTGGTATTGTGCTCTAGCCTCAAAAAATCTATCATTATATCCCTAGAAGTCCTTGATTATAGAATAATGATAAAAAATTTACAATAAAAATACAAAGATATTTATAGTAAAAATATTTCTAAATTCATCTCTTTGTAAAAAGTCTCATAAATAAAACAATTACCCTGATCAAAAGTACTATCAATAATAAGAAATTTCACATATTAAAAATGACCAGAGACTTTTAGAATTATTGATTCTTATTATTCTTTCGATTATAAAAGTTTAAGATATATTTATATATAGTATTGTAACAAACTACAATGGTCAGATTTCTGTAATCTTTAAATTTAGTTGTAACTATATTGAAAACAGCTTTGGAATCTTGCAACGAACTTAGAATATCACTACATCTGCCAATTAATTTTCAATAGTAGAAAAATACCTTTTAACATTGTTTTTTTTCATTTTAACATTGTATTTATATATTATATAAATAAAACCAATGATTTAAGTGTTATTTTTAACATCGGTTATATAAATCAAAATTAAAATTATTATTTCTAATACTTTCAATGTCGGTTATTTTGATAACCAACATCAAAAGTAAAATTTCAATACTTTCAATGTTTATTATTAAGATAACTGACATAAAATTATACTTATAATGTTGGTCATCATAATAACCAATGTCAAAAAAATGAAAAACAGATAGATAGTTCATTTTATAGGCTTCGATTTTACTAGTCATGGTGCTAAAACGGACTTACTAATCAAAAGTTATGGTTGTCGAAAGTTTTAGATTAAAAAAAGTACTTTGATGAAAATTACTCAATTGAAAGAAAACATGAGATAAATAAACTAAAAAATGTAGAAACCAGATGAGAAAAATAAAAATACACTTAATGCTTTGATATAATTTCTTTACGTATGTCGATGTTATTTGAATATTCATATAATTTTTTGATATTCATTTTAAATTGAGAGAAGAACTTGTGATACATACTCAATTTTGGTTGGTAAGGAATTTTAAACCCTGATTGTTAAATTTCATGTGGTTTCTTTGTCTTCTCACCTTTATAGGAAAAATTCTATATTTTTAAAAGAAAAAAATTAATTAAAATGTATATCAATTATGAAAATCAATAATAAAATAATGACTTAAAGAGAGTGAAATGATAATCACCATGGTGTAATCATTGAATGAAGAAAAGTCTAAACAATGTTATAGAATGAAGTAGAATAGATAAAAATTTTTGGAAAAGGGAGAAAGAAAATTTAGATATGTTAGATGGAAATTATTTCTCATGGTGTTATAATTTTTAAGTGGGAAATTAAAAATTAAAAGCACGCTACGAAAAAATTGAAATCACGCTTCCAAGCATTGTGATATTTAAATTTTAACAAAAGTTATTATCATAGCCTACATTAAAAATACCATTTATAACATCAATTAATTAGAAAAAAAATTAAAAAAATTAAAAAAATATATTAATATAATTTATTTTAAAAAATAGAGGTTAAAAATAATTTATAAAATATATTTGACGTTGGTTACATAAAAAATTAACACTATAAATAAATATATATATTTAATATTTTTAACTTTAGTTCTTAAAAAAACTAATGTTAAAAATTTGGAAAAACTAAATATTTTTTTAGTTTATTTATTAATATTTTACTTGATTGGTTGTTGATATAAAAAAGACTTATGAATCAAAAGTTATGGTCATCAAGAAGTTTACCTTCTCATTTTAGCTCAAAGACCAGTCAAATAAAATATTGGTAAATGAACCATGTCTTGATATTTAGTTTTTCCACAATTTTAATGTCATTTTTTTTTGAAAAATGTATTTTAAAAGTATTCATCAAGTGATTGGTTTAATGTTGGTTCATTAGGAACCAATGTTTGAAGTGTACTTTTAAGGTTGGTTCCTAATGAACCAATGTAAAAAGTAATTTATGATTACTTTTAATGTTGGTTCATCATGAACTTATGTTAAAATTCATTTTAATATTGGTTCTTGAAGAACTGATATTAAAAATACATTTTTAAAGACCATTTTTATACTAGTGTTATTAGAATCACTACAATGCTTGTTAATATAGTGAATGTAATATGGAATGAAAGTTCATATCATTAGTTTTTCACAATCCTTTTTTAGGTTATTTAGAATTTCAATTATCTAAAATTAATTCTAGATAAAAACATCAACTAAAAAAATTGTCAAGTTAAATCATATTTATGTGAAGTGTATTTTGGTTTTCAAAACAAATAAAAAAATTGAATCATTGACTCAAAAAATTCTACCCAAAAATCAAGATAAAATTACATAATAATTGAAATCACCCTAAATTAGGTTGGTCAATCACTTTGAACTATGGTTAGATTATAAATTAAGTAGTGAAATGATTTAATGATTTAATATTTTGATTTGAGAGATTTTTATATTTTATAAAAATTGATAATTTTATAATATTACATGTTTTTTAATATTAATTGGATATTACTTAAGTGATTAACCATTTGTAGATAAAATTTACACATATTTTAATTTATTTTAATTATATCTTGAATGTTTGTAGTTCATTTATTAAGCAGTCATGATAAAGCATCCAAAAATAAATAACTGTACAACCGACATAAATAAAATAATAAATTCAACATGATCATGATAATATCTAATGGTTAGTTTATATAGTGGATTCCAATCTATCACTTGACCTATGGGAAGAAAAATCCTTGAACCATTACTAGTTTCAAGTTATATTAATCCACTGATACTCCAATAAGACTTTGGAGCTAGTTTCAAATTAACTCTAGTTTTGAACTACCTCTAATCACCTAAGATATCCATCCATTACATAATAATTTACTTGTAGTGACCCCAACCCCAATAGCTCAGAACCAGTTTCTACTATATTATATTATAATAAGATACAAGGAATAATATCCCAAAGGACCGAATAGTTTATTAGTAGTGGTAAACTAGATACATATATGATTCATTCATAATATTTGAAAACCCAAATCACAACATAATTTTTTTAGAGAATTAAATTATTCCCCAATCATATCATTATATAACAAACATATTAAAATTCATGGATTCTTGATTAAAAAATCAAAATAAGGGAGAGATAAAATGATCAGTAAGGGTTATGTACATCGAAACCTATCATGGATCAATAAAAATAATCAATATGGAAAGGTAAATAACTAAACAAACATTCCATTTAAATATATTTACTATGTAAATAGATAAGGAATAAATAATATGTAAAGGTAAATAACTAAAAATAATATCCTTTTAATGAATAAACTAAGAATTAAATCATCCAGAGATAATATCGTTGTGAAAATATCATGGATACTAATAACTTAATTCTTAATGAAGGAAATGATTAATTATTGAACATCGTGTCTTAATCACATGATACCTCTACCATTAAGATATTTTACAAGGAAGTTTAAAACTATTAGGTACAAACTGATACAATTTGGCCAACTATATCTTTAATTTCAAGAAAATTCACAAGATAGTTTAAAACAACTGGGCACAAACTCATAGGGGTTGGCCAACTAATTTGTCTCACGAGACATTTCGATGCATCAAGGGTTTATATAAAGTCCAGGAACCACCCATAACTTCATTTCCAAATCATTATTAATATATCTAATAATCCATTTCATTCATGAATAAATGTGCCTTATCATCAAAATATCCATTTTGAGTAAGGATACAACTTTATCAATATTTCCTTAGATAAACATGTAACTTTAAATGTATAACATCCTATATAGAAATGATATATGATTTAAGAAATAAATATATCCACGATGAATAATATGGATGTTGAGGGGGAAATTTAATATCCACAGGAAAGTGAATAATTCAATGGAAAGTTAATGACTACAAAAAATGAATCAAGGAAGTGAATTTCATACTTTCCCTGGTGAAAATTATCATAAACCATCCAAAGGAAGAATGGGGATGATATCAATACAACATACACTCATTTGTGAGAGAATAAACGTTTATTATCATTGATGAATATAAATAACATAAAATAACTTTAAAAAAATTCTTGAGTAAAATATCCTTTTCATTTTGAAAAATATAATTTCAAAATATAAAACATTTTAAAAATTATTTTATTTGAAAATCACTTTTAAAAACTAAGAATTTCCATAATATTAAGAAAAAAATTTTCTTTAAAAACATCCTTCTAAAATTTTAAACTATGATTCAAATAAATTATGATTATGATGGTGGTTAATTATTTAAATTCTATACAAGTTATAAATAATATTACTTTTACACAATAAAAAGGTTATACAAAAGACTTTTTCAAAAAACAACAATAAAACTCCTTTCACATTTTTGGTAAAATCCAAACGAGCATTGTTTTGAAAATGACATAATATTACTTCGTTTTTTTTGTAAAAAGTATAAATGTGTAAAAAATCCTTTAATAAACCATATTTAAAGGTTAAAAACATTTTTGAAAACATTTTAGCATGGTTTTAGAAGAAAACATATTTTTGACTTAAAAGAGAAATGAATTTGGATTTTTTGTAAAAACCTTTTACTAATTAATTTAAGTAAAAAAGAGTGAAAAAATGGTAATATTACTTGAAAATATCATGAATAACTAGAGTAAGTGAAAATAAAATGGTTTTATTTGTAAATGGTTAAATAATTTCCTTTAACTGAAATTCAAGAATTAACAATCTCGATTAGAATGAGATTGTGAAATAAACCTTTACAATGATCATAACATTGAATTAAGAATTAATAAATGAATTAATTATGATTTCCAATTTTAAATCACATAAAAAATTTTAAATACAATATAGGGTAATCAAAATCCATTATACACATAATCATAGAATGACATAATCAATGAAGTAGAAGTTTAACCTAATGAACATAAATTGAGTTAAGAAATTTCTTCCTTTTGATTGATCATTATTTAAAATCTTATAAAGTGGTTAAAAACATGTTATTAACTTACAATATAACCATATTAATATTTATAATATCATGTATGACACTTTTATAACATATTATCACTCATTCATTAATAATCATTCACTATTTTCTTTGTTTTAGTTGTTAATTTCCTAGTTTTCTTATGTGTGTTTTTTCATTAATGATATAGTTCCATCATATATTACACAGTTTCATAATCTCTATAATAATAATAATGAAATAAATATAATTTTTTTACATTAATTTTACTTTTAAAACCAGTCATTAGACATGGTTATGAAAAATGAAGTGCGTTATGATCATGGAGACAGTAGGTCATACGTACGCATGAGTAACGTTTCCATTTTTCAATGATCATTATGGAAAGAAGGTAAGTAATATATTATATTTATATAATGGTAATAATATCATATATAACATATTATATACTTATATATATATAATCCATGTGGTTTGGTGATGAAAAGAGAGTCACATCACTTTGTGAAGGCGGTAGTCCACACGTACATGAATGATGTTATCATCTTTAAGTGAGTGAAAAAATAAGAAATAAAATGAAAATTTGTCTTCAAAGAATAATAATTATTTCAATAATATTATAAATATGTCATTTATATCACATATAATCATTAAATCTATCCTTATCACATTTCATATGAAGCGTTATTGAAAGACAAATCACATCGCTTCACGAGGTGGTAGTTCGTCGAACACATGTGTGACATTATCATATCTACAATAGAATGGAAATTTAAAATTTATATATTATATAATGACACCATAAGTATAAATATTTTATAAATATCATATATAACTTTATATACATCATTATATACAATCGTGGGAGGTGGTAATGATAAAATGAATGACATCGGTTTGCGAAGAGGTAGTCCGCCATACACATGAATGATGTTTTCATAACCCATTTTATGAAAGTGGAGATGGTTATATGTAATTAAATTATTATAAAAAAATTAAGTATATTTATGATATTTAGTATATTATATAATAATTTTTTAATAAGAATTGAAGGATGTGGACAAAGAAATAAAATAAAAATTTTTGTTGAAGAACATTACCTCTTCTTTGGGTATCCTTATTAAGTTTGAACCAAATCCTTCCTAGGATAGATTTATACCTAAATAAGGATTATAATATTAGTATAAAGAATTTGGAAAGTGGTATTTTCAGGTTTTTTTTGATCTAAAGGGCTTGAAATGTGTGAATAGGTGAGGGGAGTGAGTGCCCTTTTATAATTGAGGAGGGGTTGCATTTTTGTAAATACCCAAAATTATTCACTATTGGGAGGTCACTCTTACCTAATGTTCCTAAAAAATAGATCAATAATGTTTTCATAGGAATTATTCGGTCAAGAAAAACTTCCACTAAACAAAATAAACAAATTTTTATCTTGTTATTCCTCAGTCTTTAAGTTTACTCAATTTTACCCTTTTAGTTTTTTTAACACGGTAAGTTGTATATTTATATTTACCTAGGTAATTTATCCTTTAAAACTAAAATTAAAATTATTTTTATTATATAATTTATACCTACATATTATAAATATTAAATATAATTTATTAAATAAAAACCTATGTGTTTATAACATTAATTTTAATACAAACACATGTAATGTGAAAAACCCCATTTTAACCTTAATCACGATAATTAATTTTAACCACTTTCACTAATAATTATGGTAAAAAACTATGTTAGAATTATTATATAGTTTAAATTATTCTTATTTTAAACATGGAATCCATTTTTTCAATTTTAATTCATAGAAGTGACATAATTTAATTTAAAATTAATCCTACAGCTATGACAAGATAGTGGATTCTCAAAGAGAAAATGATCAAAGGTTTACAATATTTTTATATAAAAATTCAATATGAAAATGATTATAATGTACTAAATTATATAAATAGATATATGATTTAACTAATTTTACTTTAAAACCATTTCAAAATAAAATTTAACATTATAAATAATTTAAACTAAAAATAGTTTTCAATTAAAATTTAGTATTTCAACTATTCATCAAAAAATGAAACTTAGAAAAATCCTGAAAATTCACCCTAAGATAATTTTTATATTCTAATTTAAAAAATTAATTTCATTTTATCAAATAAATTTTCTATAATTGATAAAAACTAATTTTAAATTATGTCCACAAAGAGTGAATAAAATGTCTTTTAGAAAAATGTAGTTTTTTTATAAAATACTTGTTTTTTATTTTAAATGATTATTATTTTATTAATAATCAATATATAACCATAATTTTCATAATTTATTTATTTCTATTTATATTTGAAAATTTATCAAGTTAGTGATAACTATCAAATTAAATATTAATATTTTAAAAAAATATCACATTTCATTAAAAGTTGGTGTTGCATGTAACATAATATAAACTTGATGTTGCATTCAATGAAGGATAAACTCAGTGTTGCATATCATACAATATGAACTCAGTGTTTTATATAATTCAAGCTATTTAAGAGATTGAATTTATTTAAAAATAAATATATCATAATGTCTTGGGTGTTATATTTTCTTCTAATCTTGGTGTTGTGTGCCATACAAATTATCGAAAATAATTTTATTCTTTTAAAATATTAGAGTATTACATTCTCCCTACCATAAATAAATTAAACCCATTCAATTTAAACTTTATTTTGGAAATCAAGGGTTTGAAATTTGAAAATTATTTTATTGAAAAACCACATTGTAAAAAGAGTTAATAAAATATCCCCTTAATAAGAGAGGAAAGGGAGTAAAAAGGTCATATGGAATAACACATAACTAGGTTTATATATAGAATAATATTGGTGGAAACTAAGATATGGTCAAGGAAGAAAAGTGTAAATAATTATAGAAAGTCATAGAGGTCATTGATCACAATAAAGTGAGTGATCAATGGAAAGTTAAGGTCCTCAAAACCATAAATCGAATAGGTGTGAAAAATTTCATTCATATCATCATAAATTATGGAAATAAGATAACATTTTAATTTAGAATCCTTTTCCCTAATGTTGAGGAATTATTTTACTAACTACGAATATAAGGAAATATACTTACAATATATGTTTCTATTTCATATGCATAATTTTATCCTTTGGTTGTGCTTCAATCAATTTTCAATTCATCAATTACTCCAAAAAATTAATATCCACAAATGAATTTTTTATTCTTAAAGCACTAAGATTTACTTTTAATGGATTGAAAGATCCATAAAAGAGTGACAAGTCTTTCTGTCTATCTCCAACTATATTCTAAAACCAATGTGGTTTGTAAAAGTTATCATATATGCATAAATATCCATATAGTGAAGTAGTACATTAATCTCTAAAACCTCATCCTAAGTTAAACTTAAAACATTTCATAAATGGTTAACCTTATGACCCTTCCAAAATATCAAGATCCAAAAATTTATAAACAAGGTCATTGAATTTTCAAAATGAAATTATCATTAATCCCAAAAAAAATGAAGTAGATATTAATATTCACATACTAAAAATTTGAATAAATTTATCATGTATTCTCTTAAAACATGGTAATAACTTGAATTACCATAAAAAATTATTGAAAACTTTCATGCTTCCTTATTCTATTAAGTTAAAAACAGATTATTGGATATGTTCCTTAAATCCGAAAATGTCATAAACTCCATCAAGCATAACCACTTTGTCAAAAATCATTAATTAGTTCCAAGGTAGTCAGTGAAATCTAATTTAATTTATCCATATAAATCATCTATTTATCCTAACATCACTATCATAACATCAGAAAAATATTAAGGGTTATCTTTCCCTCAATCATGTGTTTTCCAAAAAAGTTCAACTTTCCACAGAATCCTTTTTCTTAGTCACTGATACCGTTCAACACACACTTTAAAACCCTTAATAAAAAGAACTATAGTACATTACTTATATATTTCATAATTCTTATAACTAGGATATCATTTATAAGATACTCAAATGAAAAAACTCTTGAATCCAAACACAATCACATTAATCATTCCACTTAATCTATGGTAAAACATTATCCTAACCATGATCCATTGGATTTTTTCGAGGTATATTTATTTTATGCTTGAGACATTGATTTTCATAGTACTCCATCTCTTTATAGTTGGAGCATTGTACATTGGAATGTTTTTTTATTTCCCCTAAAACCACAAGCACAACGGTCATTCTCTCCACACTTGTAGCAAAATCCCATTCCTTTTAAAAAATTACTAGGGTTTTTCTTTCCACAATTATCCCAGGTGGGAAAATCCTTATTTCCATTCTTTTCTTTATCCATATTTCCCCCTAAATTCCTCTTATTATCATGCTTCCCTTAAAATAAACAATACTTAGAGAATTATTTCTCTATCTTGTTAGCACATGATACTATGTCCTCATATGATGAGAATGTTCTGGAGACTAGTTCCCCTTGAAATATTGGATTAATCCCATAAAATAAATGATAATTCTTACTCATTGGATTACATTTATTAATATGGTTCCCATTTCTTCTTATAAATTACATTTATAAATTATGGAATATAATAGATTAGATCATATCATTATAAAACAAAATGTATAATCTCAAAACTAGTGAAATATTTAATATGAATTGAAAATATTTTATATAGATAAACTCATAATAAAAAACATGTATTCTTTGGGGATATAAATATTTTAAATTATTCCTAATGGTTTTTAAAGAAAATATGAATTATTCTATTCATATCCCTCTGGAGTGTCAAATTAGGTGAGTAGTAAGGCCCATTTTCATGCAGTAGGTGGTGATAAGGTCAATCATAATGCACCCTTTTAAAAGTTATTACCCCTAGGTACATCTATTCTTGAACCACATAAAATTTTAGTATCTTTAATGGGATTCCTTACAAGGTAAAACCACATAATCTCTACCTTACCAAAACTTTAGGATTTTCTTCTATACTTACCATCAAAATTTATCATAGGGTTATGTTCCCTAATCTATGTTTTCTTAAATCAAGTTTTTAAGGTTTATACTAAACCTCATTTGATACCAACTATATTGACCCTGACCCTAGTAGCATAAAGCTGGTTTTCGATTTATTAAATTATCATAAGCTATAAGGAATCATATCCTGGAAGACCTAATAGTTTATTAGTCCTGGTAAACTTGATACACACTTGATTTATTAATTACACTTGAAAAAACAAATTACAACATATATGCTTTATGGAAAAAAATTTTACTCCTAGAATATACTTTAATAATATGCATATTACACTTTATGGATTATTGATAAAGGGAAAAAATAAGGGCAAACTCAAATGCTTAGTAAGGGTTAAGTACAACAGAAGCTATCATTAATCAATAAATAATAATCAATACTCTAAGGAAAATAAATGAAAAAAAACATTTAAATAACTTGAATTTATGAATAGATAAGTCATAATAAATATGTAAAGGTAAATAACTGAAAAAACTTAATATCTAATCAATAAACTGATAATGAAATGTATCAAGAGATAATATCATTGTAAAAATCTCATGGATAATAATAGCTGAATTCTTAACAATGGAAATGATTAATTATCAGATGTTATATCTTAATAAAATATTACCTATACCGTTAAGACTATCCATAATATGGTTTAGAAATATTGGGTACAAACCGATCCAGTTTGACTAATTATATCTCTACTATCAAGACCTTTCACAAGATAGTTTAAAACTAATGGATGAAAAATCACAGTATTTCAATAACTGATTTGTCTCATGAGTCCTATAGATAAATTTAGGGGCTATATAAAGTCTTATCCCCACCCATCACTTTATGTCCAAATCATTCCTCATATTCCAAATAATCTATTCAATTCATTAATCAATGTTCCTTATCATCAAATATCCGTATTGAGTAAGGAATACATTTTTATCAATATTTCCCTAGATAAACAAGTAACTCTCAATATATAACACCATATATATAAATTATATATGGTTTTAGTAATAAAAATATCTATGATAAATAATATGGATATTTAGGGGGAAATTGAATGACTATAGGAAAGTAATAATTCAAGAGAAAGTTAATGATAAAAAATTTAATCAAGGAACTGAATGCCAATACTTTCCTTGTTCAAAATGATTATAAACCATACATAGGGAGAATAAGGTTGGTATTAATACAACATATACCCATTGGATTAATAATAAAGGGTTCATGTCATTTATAAATATAAATACCATAAAAAATATCTTTAAAAACATTCTTGAGGAAAATATCCTTTTAATTTTGAAAATAAATTTTTAAAACATAAAGACTTTTGAAAATCTTTTCAATTGAAAATCACTTTTAAAAACTACAAATTTCTAGAATATTATGAAAACAAATTTCATTAAAAATATCCTTGTAAAATTTCAATAGAAACTTCAAATAAATTATGGTCATGATGGTGGGTAATTCTGTACATTTTGTAAAATTTTAGAAAAAATATTCTTTTTTCACTATAAAATGGTTATAAAAGTTTCTTGTTCATAAAATTACAATAGGATTTCTTTCAAATTTTTGGTAAAAGAAAAATGGGAATTGTTTTGAAAATGACATAATATTCCTTTTATTTTTTATAAAGTAAAAATGGGTAAAAATTCCTTTAATAAATTATTTTTAAATGTTAAAAACATTTTTTAAAACATTTTTTAAAACATTTTTAGAAACATGATTTTGAAGGAAAATAGATTTTCGACCGAAGAGAGAAATGAAGTCATATTTTATTAAAAACATTTTATCAATTAATTTAAGCACTAAAGAGTTGGAAAATGCTACTATTACTTTAAAATATCTTTAATAAATAGAGTAAGATAAAATTAAATGGTTTTATTAGGAAATGTTCAAATAATTTCCTTCAATTGAAATTCAATAATAAAAAATTTCAATTAGAATGATATTATGAAATAAACATTTAAAATGATTCTAACATTGATGTGAGAATTAATAAATGGATAAATTATGTGTTTCAATAATAAATCCACATAAAAAAGTGTAAATACAACATAAGTTAATCAAAAGTCATTATATACATAATCTTAGAATGATATAATCAATGAAGTAGAAGTTTAACCCAATGAACAAAAATTAAGTTAAGAAATATCTTACCTCACACTTCCTTTTGTTTGAACATTATTTAACCTCCTATACATTGGTTTTAAAAATGTTTTTAACTTACACCAGAACTATATTAAATTTTAAAATATCATATATAAACCTTTTATAAAATATTATCACCCATTCATTAATAATGATTCATTATTTTCATTGTCTAGGGTGTTAAATGCCTTGTTTTATTATGCATGTTTTGTCATTAATGATCTCATTATTTTACATATTAAATATTTTTTTCATCTATATAATAATAATAATGACATAAATACAATATTTTTACATGAAGTTTACTTTTAAAACTAATCATTAAATATGGTTATGAAAAATGAAGTATGTTATGATCATGGAGACAGTAACCTGTACGCATGCATGAGTAACATTTCCATTTTCCAATGATCATTATTGAAAGGATGTAAGTAATATATTATCTTTAAAAATTTATCATAATATCATATATACAATATTATAAACTTATATATATCATTTATGTGGTGTGGTGATGAAAATAGAGTCTCAATGCTTCATGAAGGTAGTAGTCCACACGTACACGAACGATGTTATCATCTTTAAGTGAGTAAAATAATAAGAAATAAAATGATATTTTATCTTTCCAAAATGATAAATTTGTCATTAATATCAAAATTATTTCATTTATATCACATATTATCATTAAATTTATTCATATCATCTTCTATGTGAAGCGTTAGTGAAAGATGATTCACATCGCTTCATGAGGCGGTAGTCTACCGTACACACAAGCGACATTATCGTATCTCCTATGGAATGAAAGGTAAAAAAGTTATATATGATATAATTACTCCATAGTTATAATTATTTTATTAATATCACATATATACTTATATACATCATTATACCTAATCATGATTGGTGGTAATGAAAAAATGAATGACATTAGTTCGCGAGGCGGTAGTCCACCGTACACATGAATGACAATTTCATAACACATTTTATAGAAGTGGAGATGGTTTTAGGTCATTAAATTATTATAAAAAATCTTATTATATTAAATATGTTGAGTTTATTATATCATAATAGTTTAATAATAATTGAAGGATGTGGAAGAAGAAATAAAATTAAAACGCTCGTTGAAGAATGTTACCTCTTATTCAGGAATCCTCCTTAGGTTTGCACCTAATACATCCTTGATTGGATTTATACACAAATTAAGGCTTATATGATTAGTTTAAGTAATTTTAAAAATTATTTTGGTAGGGTTTTTTCAAGAAAAATGTTTTTATATGTGTGAATAAGTGAGGGGAGTGAGTTCCAAATTGAGTAGGGGTGACATTTTTATGAATACCCAAACGTATTCACTACTGGGAGGTCAAAATTACCTCATGTGACTCAAAAATAGATAAATAATGGAATTTATGAATTATTTGGTTGAGAAAAAAAATCCAAAAAACAAAATAATCAAATTTTTATCATGTTATTTCTTAGTCTTTAAGTTTACTCAATTTTACCCTTTTAGTTTTTTTACCACGATAACTTGTTTCTTTTTATTTACCTAGGTAATTTATCCTTTAAGAATGAAATTAAAATGATTTTTATTATATAATTTATACCAAATTATTCTAAATCTTAAATCCAATTTATTAAATAAAAACCTATGTGTATGTAAAATTAATTTTAATACAAACACATGTAATGCACAAAACCCCATTTTATCCTTAATCACAAAAATTAATTTTAACTATTTTCACTAATAATTATGGTCAAAAATTATTTTTACCATATTATATAATATAAATTATTATTTTTAATTTTCCAATTTCAATTCATATAATTTGTAGAATTTAATTTAAAATTAATCCCGCATACGTGAACATAAAGTGGGGTTTCAAAGAGAAAATGTTCAAAAGTTTAGATTGCTTTTATATCAAAATGCAATATGAAAATTATTATAATATCATCAATTGGATTAATAGATATATATTTTAACTAATTTTAATTTAAAACCAATTCAAAATACAATTTAATATTATAAATAATTTAAATGAAAAGTCAGTTTTCAATTATAAATCAGTATTTTCACTATGTACCAAAAAATGAAACTTCTCAGAAAAATACAAAAAATTCACCCTAAGATAATTATGATATTTTTATTTAAAAAATAAATTTAGTTTTACCAATTCAATTTGCTAAAATTGAAAAAAATTAATTTTAAATTATGTTCTCAAAGCACGAATAGACCGTATTTTAGAAAAATGCAGTTTTTTAGAAAATATTTATTTTTATTTAAAATGATTATTATTTTATTAGTAATCAATAGATAACAATAATTTTTATAATTTATTTATTACTATTTATACCTATGACTTTATTAACTAGTTGATAACTATCAACTTAAATATTAATATTTTAATAATATTTCATGTTTCTTTTAAACTCAATGTTGCATATAACACAAGCTAAACCCAGTGTTGCATGTAATACAAGATAAAATTAGTGTTTCTTATAATACAAGATAAAATTAGTTTTTCATGTAATACAATATATTGAAGAGATTTAATTTATTTAAAAATAAATATATCATAACTTCTTGGGTGATATCTTTTCTTCTAATCTTGTTTTTGCATGTCATACAATCAATCAAAAATAATGTTCTTATTTTAACATATCAAGATTTTATATTAATTACATGTAAGTAAGGGGAACCAAAGGATTGGTTGTGGGGTTTACATCAAATAAACCTTGGGCACCCAAGACATTACATAATAGAGGAGGGGATGAAATGCAATCCATCATTTTAATTTAATAAAATAATTATTAAAAAATTAATAAAATAATGAGTAAATGAAAACAAATGAATCACATATATTCATGGATCAAAGATCATAATCATCCATATATAAAACGAATAAAAATTTAATAAACTATAATTTATTTCAATAATTATTAATTAATATAAAATTCACTTGAATTAATTAATTATTTTTGTTAATTAATCAATTCATTTATCTTAATTTCCATCTATATAGTCCTTGAGATTCACATCCATTATAATTTTTAACAAATTAAATAAATTAATTTTATTTAAAATTAACTAAAGTATATACATGGTGGAAACATGATGAGTACCTGTTTGAACTACCTACCATGTATTATGTTTGTATATTGTATACTCATATGACATATAGAATAAATGTTCTTTCAAGTAACTACGTGACATGTACTATTAATAAATGATACACAGACACATGTTAATCTATATAGTGAGTATTGATTTTAATGCACATGAAGTAGTCAGAATATTATGACTATAAATGGTATGTAGTTCTGAATATTACATAGAAATCAATTAATAATTTAATGTAAATACCCTGACCTGAATAGCCTAGAACTAGTTGTTACATTATTACATTAACACTAGATTCAAGAAATCACATCCTAAAAAACTGAATAGTTTTGTAGTCTTGGTAAACTAGAGACATACTTGTATCTCACATACCTTTGAAAAATATATTTTCTTTGAAAACATATTTATTCTCTCTAGATTATCATTTAATATCAATCATAGTACACTTCTTATCATCCCAGGTAAAGAAAAGAAAATAACAGTGTGATCAAATAATCAGTAAAGGTTACATATAATGGTATTTATCATGATTAAATAAGGTATAATAAATATGAAAAGGTAAATTAAAAAAATACATGTCATTTAATCAATAACTTGAGCTTAAATAATAACATGGAAGGAATAAATAATGATAAAATAAAGTCATTTAAATAATTACATGAGCTTGAAACATATCCATGGAAATTAGAACTATTAAAATAATCATATGGACATCAATAACTAATTTCTTAATGGTGGAATGGATAATTATTGACATCTCAAATTCACTTTTTAAACCTCATTCCAAGATATCATAAACATACCATTAAGGCCTCATGCTAAGATATATTATATAAATGGGTAAGGCCTCTGCTAAATACCTAGACTAGCTTGTCTCATAAGACCTACCAATGCATCGATGGGCTATAATAGGACCCATCTGTCCCTTACTAAGTCTAATGAATTTCTTATATGAATAAATAATACAACTTAATCAACATTCCTTAATAATCCAAAACTATTCCTATAATAAGTATTAGCATATGGAATGTCAGTACTTTCCCTAGTAAAAATGGTCATAAACCATCCAAAAAATGAATAAGGATGGTATTATTACAACATATACCTTGTGGAGTGTAACAACCTAAACCAAACCATTGGGTTTAATCCAAGAGCTACATGACCTCATGCATGCCTCCCTGTACGCACGAGGTTTCAGACTAGCAGTGAGGGTTTAAGTCTGATAATGGGGTGACTATACCCTTTATATCATGTAATTTCATAGGAATAATATATCATAGATAAATACTAACCTTAAATCATTAGATTAAACATTTGGAATAATAAATATGGAGTACATGTCATATAAATTAGATCTCCCAATGTGTCAAGCTGTTCAGAGTAATGAAAAAGAATAATTAAATTGATAAATAAACCATGGGCCATTGGAGTATACTCTCGACCACTACCAGCTCCATCCTTATTTTCTCAGTTTTCCACCATATAATCCTTTCCCTTCACCATATCTCATATGAAATATATAAGCACACTGAAATTATTAAGTAGGGTGTGAGTAAAAAACTCAGTAGGACACCACCAATGTAGCCTTACCTGATGTTCTAAAGTATAACAAGCGCATTCCAATAATGATACTAAATGTGGAATAAAAATAAGTACACAATACAAAACCAAGCATTCATGAACTGACCCCGCCAACACAAACCCTCGGTTATACCATCTTCACCTCTATGCCAGAAGATAACATAATGAGTTAGAAAAATAAAACTATCATAGGTACGGTGTCCTCATGGTGTCATAGAGATGATACTCGACATCATCTATACCTCAAGATGACTATGTCACCTAGGTCCTCTGGACTAGAATATCTAGTACACATATATACCAGACTATCACATAGTGAATGAAACTTGGAAAATCAAGGCTACCTCAAGCACACCCTCAACACAACACCATATCTACCATGTACCTCCACCATGTGCTAAGGTCCCTCATCACCCTCCTCACCAATATCACAATCAAGAACACTAACCCACTAAGGAATAATCTTTCACAATGATCCATATATGTCAAGTACCAATCACAGCCTCCAAGGAAATGGTAACACACATACAGGGTGATCACACAAGTATGCATGACATATCATCATGAGTATATAGCAGCACACATGAAATCATGGGATCATGATAAAACATGGAAACAAGATACTCTAATATCACTAATGGAATCAATATCACAAATGATATCATTGGATAGACACACATGTTATCATACTCAACCATAATATCACATTCCAAATAAATAATCATATAATTGAAAAAAGTAAAACATAATCCCAAAAAGGTAATAAAATACCTACCTCACAGTTTTCCAAGTTAATTTTGAGGTTTTACAAGGTTCTCATCTCCTGAACCAATGTCTATACACTAAACGAGAGAAAGATCACATGCCAATGACTCCCAATTTAAAAAGAAAACCCCTAGGTACTATAGGACCACTCCACTTATGGTGTGAACTAATTACTTGGAAGATAGGATTTGGATTACACCTTTTATGGTGTAAATGGTAATATTATGGTGCAAGACCAGCCTCTCACATCGTGCAATATAAAAAAAATACTTTCAATTTAAAAAATGTTCAGGGTGAGATTCCATACTGCAAGGTCATAGATTCACAGTGCAGGAGGTCCAGACTACAATGTAGGGAAATTGATGTCTTTTCTATGGAACTTTCAAGCTTCCATGACTTCTCCTGAATGAATAGAGGGGTGGAGGGTATTTATAGGGGATCATCATGCCCAACCCCATGTGAGAGTTCCCCGTATAACTTCTCTCTTAAGTACTAAATAATGAGGACCTTGTAACACCCCTAATGATGTCCTTTTAAAGATATAATAGTGATATGAATAATATAGATCCGTAGTTGTCATAATAAACATGCAGAAAGAGATTTTGTAGCGTAAAAACTTGTTCATTCATTCTTCTTATTACAGAAAAGAATTTAGTATAACATAAATATTTAGGGGGTGTAATATTTTACATTGTAAAATACCTTTAATCCATAAAACATTTGGTTGATACTTTTAAATCATTAAATTAATATTTACATCATAGAGTGACATTCAATCCATAAAAGATGACAAGGAGAATAAGAATTTACAATTATACCCCTCTAAGGACTTATTGTCCTTAAGAAGCATCAATAGGGATCCTGTTTGAACAAATCATACCATTGAGCTCAAACATTTGCCTCTTTCTCCCAAGTCTCCTCTTGGATCTTCCCATGTTTCCACCTAATATAGAAAAGTGGTACTATCTTCCCTGAAGCACTATCTCACTCTATTCTATAATCTGCAACAAATTCCTCTTATATAATACATATTTCTCTATCTCAACATCCTTATAATCGATAACATGTGAAGGTTTAAGTATATACCTCCATAGATATGATTCATGAAATATACACTACATACCTCGACAACAAGAAGGAAGATCCAAATGGTATTCCACTACCCCTATTTTCTTAGTGATCTCAAAGGCCCCCACAAAAATGTGGTGCTATCTTTCCCTACTTCCTATGATGTCTATACCCTAATCAAGGATTCATTCTAAAAAAACCTAATCACCCACTATGAACTCCAATGGTATCCTCCTATGATCGACATAAGATCTATGTATTCTATGAGTAGTGATTTTCCCATTTTGAATCAACTAAACTCTCTCAGAGGTCTCTTATACCATGTTAGGGCCTACAACTACTGCCTCACCCCCCACATGCCAATAGAGTGGTGAATGAAATAGCCTCCCATAAAGAAACTTATAAGGTGTTATTTGAATCAAATCATGATTACTATTTTTATATGAAAAACCAACCAAGGATAAGTAATCAAACCACTTTCCTCTGAATTCTATCATGCAAGATCAAAGTATATCCTATAATATGAATATAGTTCTCTTAGACTATCTATCTGTCTATGGATGGTATGTCATTCTCAACTTCAAATGAGTCCCTAATACCATCTTTATGCCTTTCCAAAACTATAAAAAAACACGAATCTCTTTCTAATACAACACTCAATGGATCTCCATGAAATTTTATGATCTCATAGACATAGAACTTTCCTAATTCATTTACATAGTGTCTCTATGATTGGTAAAAAATGGGAAATTGTTTTCAACCAATCGAAAAACACCCAAACTGCATCTTGATTCCTCAAGGTCTTTGGTAACCCTATAAAATAATCCATCATGAAATCCTTACAATTACACATGGTTATTCTAAGTGGATAGAAAAACTCACTAGGTTGTTTGTTCTTAGACTTAAACTTTTTGAGAGGTAAGGCATCGAGAGACGAACCCTGAAATGTCTCTCTTCACCCCTAGCCACAAAAACTGTCACCTAAAGTCATGGTATATAATTTTTTCTCTAGATTAAACTACCCATATAAAGGTATGATAATATCTTATCATATCCTCTTTGATGGAAGTAGGTACTACTACTCTCCCATATACCATGATCACATCGTCATCGATCAAGTACCACCCATGTATTAGATCTCCTCCAGCTAGTTGTTCCATCATCACAACACACTCTAAGTATAAACCAACTATAAACTTTAAATTATCCAAAAGATAAGATATGACTACCAAGGGATCACAAGTCATAAAACCCTGGTCCTCTAAAGTATCCATCCTCCAATCAGCTAATAAGTTCATTAAGTGCCACTGCTCCTCATATGGTTTCTTACCAAGATCCTTCTAAGCCTATGCATTATAGTTAAGAGCATCCACAATGACATTAAGTTTACCAAGTGCATGTGTCATCTCAAATTTCAATGTATTAAGATACTCAAACTTATGCATATGCCTCAGATATAGATCTGTCTATGTAAATACATAATGAAGGCTCTTGTGGTCTGTTTAGACAAAAAATCTATCATTGAAGAGATAATGTTTCCAAAAATTTAGATTGTGAACCATAGCTGCCAGCTCCAAGTCATGTTTATGGTATTTATGATCATGGGGTTGTAGCTGAAGATACCCATATGCCACTACCTACTCTATCTACATCTTCACTACTCTTAAGAAAATGACTGATGCATCACAGTACACCACATAACCAATCATAGACATAGGGAGTGTCAGTACTAGAGTTTTCATCAACCTTTTATTCAACTCAAGGAAACAATTTTCACACTGGTATGGCCATTGTAACTTCGATAATTTCTTTTAAAGTGTAGTAATTAGTGATAAAACATGGTAGAAGTCTTGAATAAACCAATGGTAATATCTTGGTAGACTCATAAATATCTTGATCTAAAAATTGTTATGGGGACATGTCTAGGACATGACTGCCTCAACTTTCTCTGGGTTTACAAATATACCCTTATAAAATAATATATATCCTAGGAAATTCAACTCTCAAATAAAAAATTCACACTTTGACAAGATGGTGTAAAGATAATGTGCTCGAAGTGTACGTAGGAATATCTCTAAGTACCTATCATAGTGCTATGGTGTTAGTGAGTATATGATGATTTTATTGATGAAAAATATAATGAATGAATCCAAGTATGGGTGGAATATATTGTTTATGAGTTCCTTGAATACTACAAGAATTTTTATCATCGTGAATGACATCACTAAGTACTCATACAACCCATAGCTTCTCCTAAACACCATCTCCAGAATGTATTACACTCTAACTTTCAAATGATGATAAAACGATCAAAAATCTATCTTGAAGAACCAATGGGATACTCATAGCTAATATAAAAGATCATCAATCCTAGGAAAAAGATTTTAGTTCTTCAAAATCACCTAGTTTATCTTTCAGTAATTGACTCAGAGTCAAATACTACCATACACATTCTTGTAAAACAATACAGTTGAACCCTATAGTGAATTACTTGGTTTGATAAATCCTTTATGCTTCAAGTCATCCAACTAAAACTTGATATCCTTCATCTCTATTGAAACCATGTGATATGAGGGTATAAAAATGGTTTGTGAACCCTTTATGAGGTCAATATCAAAATTAACTCCACTATATGAAGAAAGACTTATGAATTCATCTATAAATACATCCTAATATAGGTCTACGACTAGAGGATAATATGAGAGGGATTTCATTGTTTCTTTAGAGAGATCCAAGACTTCTATTTGTGTTGTGATCATCCTAAGTTGACTCAATTTAGGTCCAACTATGCCTTCTCCCAGTTCCCACTCTCCAAACATCATGGAATTATTTCCCATTTGAAAAGTGAACAACACACACCTCTAATAGCAGCCTATGTGAGATCAGAAGATAGTAATCCAGTCTATATTGAGAATCACATAAAAGGTATTAATATCCAATATCATAAACTCACATAGATTTATATAACCAACAAAAAATATATGAAACTTTGGGAATCATTGGAGATGGTCCAATTTCGTTCCTAATGGTTTCTCAGGAGAGACTTGTTCAAAATATAACTTAATCGATAGGTCAATTCCAGAAACTACTTATGAATAAATAAAGGAATGAGATGAATCAGTATCAAATAAACTAGTAAATAGAGTGGATTTTATCAATACCATTCCTCTAACAATAGATGGACCCACTATACTATCTATTGGAGTATATTCTACAACATAAACATGACCATCCTCAACCTTATGAATTTATCCCTATGGCGCATGTCTAGTTTGGGTCTTCTTCTAGGAACTATGGCCTAATATATAGTTCCTTAGTTGATAATATCTTCATATGTTATCTAAATACCTAGCAAAAAACTATTGGATATGTCATGTCCTACCACACTTCTGGAACTGACTCTGGGTTACTGGGAATAACCGACTATAGTGTCCAAACTTCCCATAGTTAAAACAATATGGGTGACCTCCATAAGGAACTTAAGATATTGAACACTAATACACTTTCATTCCATCCATCCAAATTTAATTTTTTATTGTGAGCCATTTTAAGGAAAAATGGGAAACCATAGTACACACAAGATACCCCTACGTGCTGAAAGAGGTCACAAAATGGTCAAATACAAGACTAAGATTACTAGATTTCGCTACTTTATATAGTTCCCAATGCAACATACTAACCTAGACATCTGGATCTTCATTGATAAGATCTTCAAGGTGAGTAATCATCCTCTCCATAGTCTGAATAAATTCTTCCAAGTTGATTTTGCTTTGATTGAATCCCTGGGCCAAGATTCGATCTTGTTTATCTATCCATTATCCTAGTTCCTCATTGACCTCAACTTGCAACCTTCTCACATAAATTCTTTTAATATATTCTTCTGATACGTTGAGCCTGACCTCTCTTTCTAACATTTCTTCCATGGAGTGTAGGATGAGTTTCAAGCAATCCCCAACCCCTTCTTGCTTGTCTCTAGTATTCCTACTAGATTATTCACTTTCCCCCTTCTGTGGGTCTTTGTTTTGCTTGTATCCACCCTTCTTAGCTGATCTAGTCTCCATCGGTTTGGGAAAATTTGAATAATCATTGCGTGCCTTTGTCTTTTTCCCTTTGACCACAATGCTTTTCCCTGAGTCTCAGATTCCTTTTTTCCCTTTCTTCCTTCTAGGGATGTGGATACTTTTCCCTTGAATTCTTTCCAAGCTGTCCGTCGAGAATTGGCTATAACTATCGTCACCTGAATCGTCCTCCTCGTGAGGAAGTGTTGGTTCAAGATCATTCAAATATTCAAACCAGTTTCCTATCACAACCCCACTTTCATTCCAATACTTTGATGTATTTCTCTAACCTTCCTCTTCCTGCCATTAGAAGTAGCACTCACAACAACAATAGGATGTCCACCCATCTGAGTAGTAAAAGGGAGGAAAATACTAGCTGCTTGTATATCCTAAAAAATCCTCCCAATGGTAAGATAATTCCTAAAAACCTCTAGGTATGAATATAAATCAATACTTTGGGCCTACTATCTAAGGTTAGGTGAAAGTTTGATTTCAAACATTGGAGCCTTATGAGCCTCATTATTGGCCAGAAGTGATGAAAAATGGGGGAGCTCAATAAAGCATACAAAGTATATTGATACCATCATGGATCCATACTGTAGCTCTATGAACTCGTGTGCATGATCAATATTTATCATTTAATGGAAGAATTTTCATCCTTGAAGGTATCCCTGGTGAGGCCCTCATGTCATCTTTCCGGATCCATTACTCACCACTAATGCCTAGCATGTCCCAACAACATCAATGCTGTCAACTTCAACTTCTTATCTGACTTTGTCTTGATGAGTTTGATGATACTCTCTGTGGTTTCCACCCAATCCTCAGTATATTATGGCCCATTAGTTCCCTGAAATTATAGGGGATACAGAAGCTAAAAAAACTTATCTTAATACACCATGGATTTTGGTGGTGGTTGGTAAGGAACAACTGCCTGCACCACCAAGGAAGGTGCGGGAATGGGGTATAGATCACCCATCCCAGTCATTAGTCCCACCAATAATCTACAAGTTTTAACCTTCTAAAACAGAAGGAATATTTAGGAATACATCAAGTCATATCCAGTCTATGGATCACATAAGGGATTTCTAGGATTCTACCAAAAACCCAAGTTTTAAACCTCCTAGATATAACCCTTTTCTTTATCCCTACACATTAGTAACATTCATCATATATATACTAACATAAGAGCATGCTCAGTTATACTTAATAAATTCCAGTAAATATATATAAAAAAAGAAACTATCCTGAATAGATAGCACAAGTAAAAATATTTTTATTAAAGAAATACTATAAAACACACACACACACAGATATATATATATATATATATGAAATTTGAACCTACGTGCCTAGTCATGATGTATGAAAAAACCTAATATATCATAAATCTCATATCAATATCATGTGAATCACCCAAGGTTCTTTTAATAAATGGTTACATCAAAAGATAATTCAGATTTTTATGGAAGCTTAGAGGTCCACTATACAATGTCATCCAGACACTAACATTATTCCCATACCCGACTCCCAACCATCCTAACTACTGTCTATCCTATCCCAAATAAAGGTATAATAAAATTCAATTTAGTAAATCCTGGTTCTCTAATACCACTTTATAACACCCCAACCCGAACCACTAGGCCCAATTTAGTAGACACATGACCTCATATGTGCCTCTCTGTATGCAAGTTCATTTAGACTAGTAGCAAGGGTTTATGTCCAAAAATGGTGAGAATATACCCTTTGTATCATGTCATTTCCTAGGAAGAATAGATAAAAAATAACAAATAACCACAAATCATCATAGAAAACCTACATAATAATAAATATGGAATAAATTTCATAGAAAGAAGAGATCCTAATATATAAAACTATCCAAATTAATTAAAGAAGATAAATAAACCAATAAATAAACAACATGCCATTAGATTCCACTCCCAACCACTATTGGCTCCATACTGCGTTGCTCAACTTCCCACCGTAGGGCCCTTTCCCTTCATTGAATCTCTTATAAAATATATAATCACACTGAAATTCCCTAGTTGCGTGTGTGTAAAAAACTCAGCAGGACACAACCAATGAATATTTACCTAACATGCTCAAGGATAAAAAGTGTATGGAAACAATGATAATAAATTCAGAATATGTATAAAAAAATAAAAAATTGAGTGGTTGTGCACTAACCAAGATGCCATAAACCCCTATTTATACCCACTTAGGTTTCATGTTAGAAGATAATAGAACGAGTATGAAGAAGGAAACCAGTCCCTATACAACATCTTCATGGTGTTGAGAAGATGATACCTTGTGTCATTTATCCCTCAAGAGGACCATGTTAGATAATCTATAGTCCTCACATTGACCAAGATATCATGTGGTGAATGACACTTGAAAAATAAAGGCTACCTCAAGCACACCCTTGACATGACACCGCAAATACCTTGTAACTCCACCCTATACTTGGGTCTCTTATCATCATCATCAAGATAAAGTGCACTCCCCTACTAAAGAATAATCTACTATAATGGTCTACCTATATCAAGTACCAATCATGTAAAACCCTGAAAATTCTAAAATAGTAACTTGTATTCTATAGCGTGTATGACACGCAATGCCAAGCGTGTATGTGAATATAATATCCTTATAATTTATAATATATTTATTATTTTAAATAAAATTAATCCATGATATATATTATAATTCATGCGATACTGAGTTATCATGTGCCACACGCAACAACGAGTTTCTTCAATGGCTTGCGTTACATGTAAGACTACGTTTTACCAAATAATAATATATTATTAAAATATTATTATTTAATATAATAATACCTAACCTAGATATTAAAATTAGAATTTATGAATAGTATTAACTTACTTATATAAATATATTTTTTAATTCATTATTTTATAATTAAATAGAAATTAATATCAAAACCAATTGAAAATATAGGAAATGTTTTTATAAAGAACCATTTTTATGCTTCTAAAGGAATTTTATCTTAATAAATTAAATTAATTGCTATTAGTGAATTATATTAATGATATATATATATTATATTCAATCAATTTTTTTTACATTCATCCAATTTATTTGATAAGCATAATATAATAATAAATCTAGTTTTATGCTTCAAAATTTTATTTTTATAAAAAGGTAATTTTTCATCCTTTTAATTGATAAACTATTTTAAATATTTTTTTGAACTTTTATAAATTTTATATGTAAAAATAAAATATATATTTTTAAATATGAATTACAAAATTATCTTATGGTGAACATTTTGGTATTTTTCTATGAAGTTTCATTTTTTAATGAATAGTGAAAAATATTGAATTTTAATTCAAAATTTCTTTTTCATCTAATTTATTTATATAGTTAAATTACATTTTAAATTGGGTTTAAAGTCACTTTATAAAAATAATACATTAATTAATTCTATTTATTAAATTGGAATTAATTTCATTTTGAAATTGAATATAAAAATATAGAAAACTTTTGAACATTTTTACTTAAAAACCCACTTTGTTATCCTGTTAGAGGGATTAAATTTAAATTAATTTTTGCCACTTATTTGATTTGAATTTGAAAAAATGGATTCCATATTTTTAGTAATCATAATTTATAATTTATAATAAGTTCAACTTAATTTTTTACCAAAATTATTAGGGAAGGTAATTAAAATTAATTATAGTGATTAAGAGAAAAATTAGCTTAATAAAAGACTAAACATTAAACTTAAGGGAAAAAATGACCTAGTAACTTGTATAAAATCAATTTTATGGAAATATTTAGACCCTAAACTCCCTTTTATATAATTTTTACCATTATGGGATCCACATTACATTGGAAAAATGTGGGTGGAATTCCCTTTTCAAAAATTTACAAGAATGCCACTCTTCCTCCACTATAAAAAGGCACTCACCCCTCCCACTCATTCAAACCTATCAATCACTTTGGATGTCCCAAAATATGATCAAATAATCCCCCAAATACTTAAAATCATACAATATTACTACATTTGGGTATAAATCCAGCCAAGGAAATCTTTTGGTATAAACCAAAAGGAGTTACCTGAAAATGATGTAACATTCTTCAACGATCACTTTCATTTTATTTCTTTATCCACCCCCTAAACCCTTCTTATTACATGATTTATAATAAAATAAGTATCATAAATATAATTATTTGTTGTTATTATAAGTTTTTGACCTATAGTTACATTAAATTCCATATAATGGGTAACGAACTTTTTGTTTATGTGTACGGTGAACTACCACCTTGCAAAACAACGTCGTTCGTTTTTTTACTGTACCACCACTAATGGTTGGGAATTATGATAGAAAAATTATTTATATATTATATATATGATATTTATCATTTATTTATATATATTTAGTCTTTTTACAAAACATACCTTCATGATTTCCATTTTGTGGGAATACGATAACATCATTTATGGAAGTGTGGGCTACCGTCTCCCCAAAGCGATGTAATTTGTTAACATTATACATGGAATATATTAAGGAATGATTTTAACAATAACATGTGAAATATAATACATAAATATGATAATTTAATTTTAATTTACATATATATCATTTACTTTTCATTATTTTAAATATGACAAAGAAATGGAAGTAGCGTTCATACGTACGTACGACCTACCATCTCCATGAATGGTGCATTTCATTTCTTACCTAAAATTATTATGGTTTATTATAAATAAATATAATATATATATATATATAATAATTTTATCATGTTTTAAATTATGGGTATGATTAAATCATGATCTAAGTAATAATAACAAAAATAACAAGTCAATTTTTTTTCTCGAAAAACCAGGCCACTAACACCCAAAATAACGAAAATAATGAAAGATTATTAAAAAACACATAATAAGACATTATAGAAAGATTATATATGATATTATAAATATTATTATGGTTATTATATGGGTTATTTACAAGTTTAAAATCTTTATACAAGATTTTAAAGTATGTTCACCTAAAAAGGAAATGCAAGGTAAAGGATTCTTGTCTCACTTTTCATTTTGTGAGGCATACACCATTAAAACCACTTAATGATTTTGTGTGGTTTAAATAATGACCCTTTTGATATAATATATCATTAATTATTTAATATTCATGGTATATACATGTTTCATTTTATTATTATTACTTTTGGGTCTTCCAATTCAAAAGTTACTATGTAATAAGGGACTTCAACTCAATTTCCATTCTTTGAGACATAATTTATTATTGTGCACCTAATTTCTTATATATGGTGTACATAATACCTATTTAACATATAATATCATGATTCATTAATTATTCATGATATTTTGAGTTTCAAATTGAATTATTTCATCAAATAGTATTTGAATTAAGCATTACCAAGTGGAAAAGAATTTTATAACCCAATTTCTTTTCTTTGGGTTATATTACTTATTCATTATTGTTAATATTATAAGATTATGTGTGTAATAACTTTATACTAAATATTTTTTTATTTCCAATTGTTTTATTTGGATCTAAATTAAACACATATAATCTATTTATCAGTTGATTCTCACATCAATATTATGGTCTTTTCAAGGGTTTACTTCACAATCTCATTTTGTTCGAGATTATTTATTCTTGAATTTACATCAGAAGAAATTATTGGATAAATATTTATAAACCCATTCAATTTAATTATATTCTGGTTATTCATGAAATTTTTCAAGTAATAATTCTATTTTTACACTCTTTGATACACAATTTGTTTTATAAAATATTTTTAAGAAAACCCAACTTTATTTTTCCCTTTAGTCAGAGAACCTGTTTTCTACTAAAAACCATGTTTTCTAAAAATGTTTTAAAAAATGTTTTCAATCTTTAAGAAATTATTTATTAAATAATTTATTACCCATTTAATCATTAAATTTTTATTTCAAAGGAATCTTATTGTCTTTTTATGAAAAAGGCATTTTTCTAGCCTTTTTACTATACAAAATGAATGATCATTATACTGTGTACGGTATGTATGGATTTCACCCATCATTTATTTGACACTTCCTTTTCAATTTTAAAACATTAATTTTTTTAAACAAAATGTTTTTTAAAAGTTATTTTCAAATAAAATGATTTATAAAATGTATTTAAAAATAAAAAGTATATTTTCCTTAAGAATTTTTTTAAAAGAATTTTTTATAATATTTCCATTCATCAACAACAATATACCTTTATTTTTTACTCCACTTGGAATATATTGTATTGATACCATATTTAATCTTACTCTAGATAGTTTATTATTTATATTTATAAGGATAGAATTGAAATTAAATTTCTTAATTCCTTTGTTATTCCCCTTGAAATATTAAATTTCTTATGATCATTAGAAATTGATTTACCCCTAATTATCCATAACATTTGTCATAGATATGTTTATTACCTAAACAATATATATTTTTTACATATGGTGTTTACTTTTAAATTTATTTGATTATCTGGGGAAATTTTGATAAATACATATTATTTATTCAATACAGATATTTGATAAGGAATATTGTGCAATAACTAAATCGATTACTCGATATGAGGAATGATTTGAACATGTAGTGACGGGTGGCCCCCTATAATTTATATAGCCCCTCAATGCATCAATAGGTTATCATGATAAACATTATTTGTGAAAATTAGGTAGGTTTCTACATATAGTTTTAAAATTTCTAGATGATAGATTTTGACAGTACAGGTTTTCATGTTCGTGAGACATGATATCTAATAATTAAGCATTACATTCATTTTTATTCAGTATTTTTTATCCATGATATTTTCACTATAAAAAAGTCTATGGATTCATGTCATTCTAAATTTATTATTTACATGGCATGTGTTTTTGTTTATTTACCTTTCCATATTGTTTATGCACTTCCTTATCAGTTTATTGATCATGTGACATGTGTCTTCAGTTATTACCTTACCATATTGACAATTCCCATTAGTTAATTATTTATTTCAATATACATAAACCTTATTGATAATTTGAGCTCACCATTATTTTGTTTTTTCCCCGGGATTACATGAAGTTTACTGAGAAAGATATGCAAGGATATTGTTTATGGAATAAAGTTATCATCAAAAGAAAAAAATTTATGTTTTAATTAGTTTATTCATTTTTAAAACAAGACTCATGTATGTATTTGGTTTACCAATACTAATAAACTCTTTTCTCCTTAGGTATTTTATTCCTTATAATCATTCAAATGTAATGATAGTAGACACTGATTTCAGGCTTCTAAGGTTAGGTCTCTACAGTTGGTATCAAATAAAGTTTAGTGGCAACCTCAAGAACTAGATTTAGGAAAAAAATAGATTAGGGAACATAACCCTAAGTTATAATTTGAGGATAAATATAGAGTAAAATCCAAGAATTTTGGTAAGGTATAGATTATGTGGGTATTCCTATCCGTAAATCTCTATGTAGATAATAAAAGTGGAAATGGTTCCGGCCCAATTGTACCTAGGCGTAACGACTCCGAAAAGGTGTTTTGGTTATGTCTCAAGAATAACTTGGTACATAAAAATGATCCTTATTATGCACCTAGTTTAACACTCCCATGGGGAACAATTATGGTAATTCATATTTTCTTTACAAATAGTTATGAAGGATTTGAATATATGATGAAAATGAATATACTAGGTTAAACCTAAGGTGTCTTAGATTGAAAATAATGTGTCCAGATTTAGACATACAAAAAATTATTATATGATTTTCCAATATAATAATTGATTCTCACACTATGGTTTTTGGTTTTAGGAAATGACCTATTTTAAAGGATAAAACTTAGACCATGTAAGGAGATATTTAGAAATAAATGGATGAAGTATTTATGTATTGAGGTAAACCTTAATTAAAAATATATTTAGTGACTAAATTTCAAGGATTTCCAAAATATTTATTTTGGAAATTATATTAGTATGGTTTTAGAAAAGTACAACTGGTATGCTGTGTGAAAACCCATCAAATCCGAAAAGTCCACAAGACTTGAACTCAGGACCGAAATATGATAAGGGTTTAATTAAAACCACTTAACTAAACAATTCCCTCATAAATATTTCATTATTTTTGTCAAAAAAAATTATGAATAAATATTAATGTTGAACTTATAGTGTTACATTTTTAGGTTTAGAGATTAATTTATTAACCATGATGGATTTAGAGAATAGTAAGGGACAAATAGAAAGGCATGCCACTTTTTTATGGGCCTTATGTTTTATCAAGAGTGTGTTTTAGTGTTTCAAGAATCAATTTTATTTTTTGGATATCAATTTATTAAAGTAATAGATAAATTGTAAATTTATCTAAGAAAAAAAGTTGAAATTTTTCATAATAAATTGAAACATATCAAGTAAGTGTATTTTCTTATATTCTTAGGTAGTAAAAGAATTACCCAACATTAATAAATGAATAAAAAATGTGATTTCCTAATATTGTATTTTTTATTGAACTCATGGTATTTTAAATCATCATGAATTTATGGATCTGATTCCCTCAACTTTCTATTGACCATTAACTTGTTTGTGATAGATGACCTTAATCACTCCCTATAAATATTTCAACTTTTTCTCCAAGTCCATTTTTTCACTTACCACAAATGTTCTCCTACGTGTAAACCTAGTTAAACATTATCCCATGAAAACTTTGTACTTCTCATTATCTATTATTAAGATTATATTTTATCAACTCTTCTCACAACATGTGATTTCAAAAAAGGAATTTACAAATATCAAGCCATAGATTTTAGAGATCGAGTTTACATATCAGGGATAAAATTTAATTATGGTGGGGAGAATGTAACTGTAGAGATCAAAGATTGACATATATGGAAATTACATTATTTTTTTGGAATACTTAATAAATAACAAAAATAGATGCCCAAACACCGTGTTAGTTTGGTGTCTTTGGAAACTCAGAACATAATCTTCTAATCATGGTGGTGTATCTTCAACATCTGCCATAAAGATCTTCCCCTTTAGTTTTCTTACTTAAAACCTTTCTTTATATCATGGGGAAAAGAAAACATAGAAAGGGTGAGCTCAAATGATCAGTAAGGGTAAACATGGAGAACATAAAACAAACCATAAACATTTGAACGTAAAAACATGAATGTAAAATTTAAAGATCAAAATCTTGAGCAATGACATAAATCTTGGTAGTACGTAAGACATGGATCATAAAAGAACATTAAACATGAAATAATAACATTATAATTAAACATGTAATTGTGGAAAACTAATAATCATATATTATGATTTCTATAGTATCCATGAAATTTCTGCCAAGACCATCATAGTGGACGAAGTCCATTACTGAACATGTTTTACTTTCCATTACAGCCCTGTTTTACTGAACCAAATTTACTTTTCGTTCCATCCATGTCTATATCATGAGATATAAATCTTTACCTAATGAATTTTAGGGAGATATAGGTCCCACCCATCTCATAATGAAATCATTCTTACGTGTGGCACAATAAACATAAATAATTCATCATAACCCAATGAATAAAATGGGTTTCATAAACATCATCCCATCATAATATAATCTATATAAAACAATGGATATCATTTCATCATAAACAAAACCAAATCATGTAAATAATAGAGACATTATACTTGAAACATAACCATATTATAGAATGTCATCTTAGATAGAAAATAGTTTTGATAAAACACTTGAAATGAATTCTTGAGGAAAATATCCTTTCTCCTTTAAAATCATTTTCTTTTCTCAAATTTCCATGAAATTTTAAAAGAAATTTTTTTAAAATTAATCATGAAATATTGTATAGTAAGCTTCATGGAAATAAGGTGTTATGAGTCTGTAAAAATCCATTCATGTCGTGTAAGTTTATAAAAACATTCTTCGTACTTTTGTCAAAAAAGTCAAAAAGTATCTCGTACTGAAAACAAAAAAATCTTCCTTTCAAATATTTTATTAAAAATTCACTAATGGGTAAAATTGGATATAATTTTTTTATGAGGATAGAAATAATATTACATATTTATGAAACATGGACCTGGATGATAAATATTCCCCAGTAAATACTTATGTATAAATAATCTCAGATAAAAATGTGATTGCAATAATTTTTATTACCGGAGGTTCGATATGCTTTGTACATATCTAAATCTTCTATATAATGATTTAAATAATGTCATTTACTTATTCAATGATCATAGTCATTTTTATGATATCATATATGGTCATATTATTATCTGTTCATTAGTAACATTTCATTGTTACTCATTATTTGGGTGTTAATAGCTTTATGTTCTTATGCATGTTTTGTCGAATAATTTATTATTACTATTTTTAGGATATAGTTATATCATTTATATAATGGTATTAGTATTATATATATAATATTTATTCATTCAATTCATTTATATAATCATTCTTCAACGAATATCATGTAGAACGAATCACATCACATCGTGGAGACAGTTGGCCATACGTACGCATGAGCGATGATATCATTCTCATGATTGTGGAATTTTATAGAAGTGTATAGTTTATAATATTTAAAAATAAATATCAGTTTAAACTACTGGAAATATGATCTATACCAACGGTTTTGGGCAAACCGTTGGTATAGTTCACTAATTTGGACTTATACCAACGGTTTTGGACAAGCCGTTGGTATAGGGGGGGACCTATACCAACGTTTTGGCCAAACCCATTGGTATAGGTCCATTATAGAGACCCTATACCAATGGGTTTTTTCAAACCGTTGGTATAGGTCCAAAATCAAAGAACCTGTACCAACGGTTCTTAAAACTGTTGGTATAGGTCTACACCAAAGGTTTTGAGAACCGTAGGTATAGGTACATGTATTTTTAATGGAATATTATTATATATGACATTAAATAAATCAAAAATTTAAAATACTTATGATAAAACATATATATTTTTATGAAATTATGTTCACAAAAGTAAGTTAGGTTAGTGGTTAGGTCGTTCAATCCCAAACGGGAGGTGCTAGGATCAAAACCAACCAGATGATTATTTTTTGAATTACATATTCCAACGGTTTTTGGAACCATTGGTATAGATTTTCATATCACTTATACCAATGGTTTTAAAAGCAGTTGGTATTGGTCTATACCAATAGTTTTCCCAAAACTGTTGGTATAGACCTATCCTCACGACTTACTTGGCAACGATTCTCCAAAACGTTGGTATAGCCTATACCAATGGTTTGGAGGCCTATACCAACGGTTCCGAACCATTGGTATAGGGTATTTTTTTTATTAGTGTTAATTTAATCATATATAGTTATTTCTTCCATCATTATACCCATATAAGTATGTTGGTAATGAAAAACAGATTACATCACGGCGTGGCGACGGTAGGACATACATACGCACGCGTGGTGATTTCATTTTTCATAGGATGGATAGAAGATGGAATATGGTTTTTCATAATAATAATAACATATAAATATATAAGTGATACTTTATTTATTACTTAATAATGAAACAACTCATATAGAGGAAGTAGAAGAAGAAAGAATTTTGAAAGAATTGATAAAGGATATTACCTCTTCTTCGACGTGCCTCTTCTAAACCTCCTCTTAAGGTACTACAGTTGGTCTTTGAAGAATACCAGGACATATAGTATGTTTCTAGGGAAGTGGATAAGATAAATTTAGAGGGTTTATCCTAGTTTTAATTCTTAAAATGGAGTGAAGAGGAGAGGGAGGAGGTACCCTTTTATAAGAGAAGAGATGAGCACTTTTGGAAAGCTCAAAAATATTAATTTATAATAAAAAAAACCCACTTAAAAACATAAAAAATGACTCAAATTTAAATATGATATGATATAATGTTATAAAATAATGAAACTATAAAATTTAGACATGTTTTGATTTTATTTTAAACCTTATCATTTTGATTTATTGTTATTTAATCTATTTTATTTTATTTGTGGTAATAATATTTTAAATTTTAAATAATTATAAATACTTACTTATATGATGTTAATGTCCATAATTGGATAAATTATGAAATTTTAGGCCACATAATTTTAAAATTGTAATTTTTAAATATTTTTATGATTTTTAAACAATTTAATAATATGTTATTTTTATAAAATATCAATAGTGTCAATTTTGACACTATTCATTTATTTGAATTTAATTAAAATCTAAATAGAAGACAGATTTGAAAAAAAATTAATAGATTAATAACATTTCATATTAATATATAAAATTCTTGGAGCATATTAATTAGTTCATATAATATTTATTTTAGTATTTTTATAACCATTTATTTGATATTTCTCTTAATAAAACAATTACTACAACATTTTTCTATAATTATTTAATATACTTATTTGTTTCATAAAAATTAAAAATTAAATAATATGATGAAGATAAATATAATATATTTTATAAGAATACTTTTAGTCAAATTTATCTTCTAAAAACCCAACTTTTAAAATGTTATATTTATTAAATTATGAAGGTGACAACTTTGACATCATTTAAAATAAAATAATATTAGTGTCATAATCTCTTTTATAAGGCTCCAAATGGTTAAACATTATACCCTTGGATGATTAGGGTTTAGATATACTCGACTAATAAGGTTTGGTCAAGTTTTTGGGCCTTTTTATGGGTATTATAATTTTAATAAAAACTATATTATTGATTTTTCACTAAATAAATAATTTCTGCATCACTAATGTATAAGCAATTAAGGTAATTATATATTTATTAAAAATTACAAATAAATTACCATAATAAATAAAAATAATTATATTTAAAATGAGTATTTATAATCAAATTTATATTCTATATAACCTTATATTAAAAATAATTTAATTATTAAAGTTTGAGTGAGACATATTTCACTTTTCTTTAAATAAATTAAATTAAATGTATTAATCTCTTACAAGTGGGTTCCAATAGATACCATTTCGACCCAATAATGTTTTAGGGTGAAATATAATCATAAAATTATATTAATAAAATTTTTAGGGTAATTTTATAATATTATTGTTACCCTTAGTTACCTGATTTACCTTTAACTGTGGTAAATAAAATTTACCGTAATTACTGTTCATAATGGCCATAAATATAAGTAGCCTATTAAAATTATTTAAACATAATGATTCCAAATATGGAATCCATTTTTCCAAATTCAAGATAAATAAGTTTTAGTAATTAATTTAAAATTAATCCCATTGTTGAAATGAGAAAACAGGTTTTTAAAGTTAAAATATTGAAAAAGATTGAAATGTTTTTACCTATGAATTCAATGTAAAATTAATGAAAATGAATTATATTATATTAAATGATAAAAATATATTCTATTTATACTTTAAAACAATTTAATATTATAATTTAACCATATAAATTGTCTTGATGAAAAAAGTTGTTTTTAAGTAAAATTTAGTGTATGTTTACTATTCATCAAAATATAAAAGTTATTAGAAAAATATCAAAAATTTATTTAAAGTAAATTTTTATATCCTGATTAAAAAAAAGAAGTTTATTTTGTCAAATTGAACTTATAAACTTGTCAAAAATTATATTTAAAATGGGTGCGCCATCAAAAGGTGGAAAAACTGCATTTTTTGAAAAATACTTCTTTTATCGGAAAAATTGATTTTTTTCTCATAACATGTTCTAGAAAATATGTATGATGAATGATAATGTTATAAAATTAAAAATGTGGTTAATACTATTCATAACAGCTAGTTAATAATAATATTATAATAATATATCATTGTTTAGTGAAACTTGGTATTGAGTACCACACAAGCTATTGAGAAAGGTCACTCTTACGTGTAACGCAAGCCAAGTCAGTGTTGTTTGTAGTGAAATATTCCTTTGTTTTTTTGTATTAAATAATACAAACATAGTTCTTTTATACATTGAAAAAAAATCTATCCCAAATGTTGTGTAAAATAAATTCTATAAAACGAACTTGAAATCGTGTGTAACATAAACCAAGAATAGTGTTGCATATACTGCAAGCTAATACTGTGTTGTGTAAAACACAATCTAATCTTGGTGTTTCATACAACACAAGACATTGAAGCAATTAAATATAATCCATCACAAAAATTCTCATGTTGTTATATTCTACCCCCCTTAAAATGAATTTCACCCTCGAAATTTGTTGGTGTTATAAATAGTTTTCTACATGAAAGTTTCTTTCATAGAATCCCACATTGTAAAAAGGAATACTAAAACTTAATTTAAAAAAAATAATGTTATAAATATAATGGTTACCCAAAGTAACTCATCACTGGGTCTCCACATAGGAGAACATAGGTGAAAATATAGATATGGAAGAGAAATCTAACAACCAAGTTCTGATGAAGAGTGGGAGAGAACATGGCTATGAAAAATCCAACAATCATAAAGACATAAATTTTTGATGATCTAAGGTACCATATGATTCATCATATATGAGGGTACTTAGACAACATTTTTGGTTTTTAAGATCATTTCCCTAAATTTGATGAATTTTTTCATAAGGAGAAATACTTACTTGATTTGAGTGTAATATCATCATTGGTCATTCCATGAACAATTTCCACATCATATATCATTTAAAGAAATGAAGTTGAATTTTTCATTTTTGAAGTGTTAGAAGATCATGCGATAGAATGATAGTACATTCCATCTATCTCTATCATAAAAAGGTTAGCACAAGTTATTAAATATACATAAGTCCATCTATGGTGAGATTCATCGTATATGGTTCCAAAAATGGACTTATAATTCATCTATCATACTGCTTAATAAAATAAAACTAATTTATACTAACCAGGGACTTTCTGTAGGCTAGTGGTGGGCGATAAAGGCCTATCACACTTCGGTTTTGGGTTTGATTCCCACATCCTTGTCCGACACGATGGGTTGACATCCATCCTGTGGGTTGTCCTTTTTCTAAAACTATACTTTTATAACATTCGTGAAATAATAATAATAATAATAATAATAATAATAAATGTTATATCCTTAAACAATACTATCTGATGTCCAACTTAATCCATTCCAACCTTTAGGATTATCCAAAATACTTTTGTCGAATCTCACAGTACGAAGAAAAAAATTATCAGAAAGTTCATATAACAAGCATGTGAATACCATCATTTATCGCCAATAAATCATAATATATATCTTGTTGGTCACATTCAAAACAAATGAAGGACTTCATCATGCATCCTCTTGAAATATGATAATAACATAAATTACTGTAGAACCTTAGTGACAACATGGATTCCATAAAAATTAAATCTTTCCATACATCAAATATACCAAAAATTCTATATACTCAAACCATGATATCAATTTTTCCGTTTATCAATCATGATCTCATTAATACTATCAAACAAATTATTTTCTCCTTATCCCTTCATTATGAACATATCATCTACTTTCCAAAAATATTTCAATCACTTTTCCGGGTTACCGGTACCATATAATTATGGAAACCATAATAGACCAAGATATAAATATTCCAATATTCCATAATACTATAAATGATATTCTATAACAGTATTTTGAATTCCCATTACATAAACACTTAATCATTCCACTACTTCGTTTTCATACTCAACATCTCCAATAGTGATCACATGTGACTTCCCTTTATCTTTTACCTTAAGGGTTTGTTGATGTCAATCATTATTAACCCTTGTATTAAGGAATTGGTTAGCGTAATGCCCCATTTCCTTGCACTTATTGCATGGAATTTTTAGTTGTGCGTTCTCTATAGTATTTTCCCAATTCACATCATTAGCTACATTTTTCCCATTAATTTGGCACTCAGTTGCTCGAGGACCTTATTTTCCATAATTAAAACATTTTCTAGTCCCCCTATGACAATATCCACCATTCTTCTTTCCACACTTTGTACATAACGAAACATTCATATACTTTTCACCATTGTTTTGATATTTTTCCTTGAACTCCATCTTTCGTTTCTTGTCAAAACCATGAGATGGATATATAACACCGACTTCCAGTTCTATATTGATATCGTAATGCACAATCTCTTTATAGCTACTGAAGTCTCTTATATCTAATGCCCATTGAAGACTTGGTTTTAACCCACTCAATAATCGATCAATTTTACTTTCAGGTTGGATGATAAACCCAGATGCATACCTTGAAAACCTTGTAAAATTCACCTCTTCTATACCAACATATTAACCATCCATTTTTTAAGCTCAATGAACTTCTTTTCCATCTTCTTTTGAATAATACAAGTAAAGTACTTATTAAAAAATAACTTCTTGAACTCATCCCATTCCATGGATTCAATTTCATCTTGGGGAATTGTATTCTTAATTAGAGTCCACCACTAGTTTACTTCACCTTCTAAATGGTAAACAACCAAAATGGATTTTTCATGTTCTGAACAGCAAAGTATGGAAAATATCTTTTCAATGGTACTAATCCGTTGTTCATAAAAAAGTGGATTAGAAGACCCACTGAAAGAAGGTGGATGTTTCCTCATGAAGGACTCAATAGAATATTATTCTATTCTCTACTCATTTTGAATTTCAGAATGATTCATAGCTTTTGTAAATATAGAAATAATATTTTTCACTCCATCTCCCATAACATTTGGTTGTTCAGGAGGAAAATAATTGTATTTCCCAGTTCATTGATCGTTAACACGGTTCCTTCGGGTTCCAACAATTATCTAAAACCCCAAAAGAATAGTGTGAGAGGCAAAAATCATACTAGGAAAACAATATAATCAAGGGGAATTACTTTCAATCTATAAAATTTTAGGATTAATCCTAGGTTATTCACGATAATTGTCATAATTCTAGGATTGTAACCTATAGTTATACTTAACCTTAGGGATATACCTAGACATGCCTTAGAAATATCTATAGGGATATCACTAAAGATTTCGCATCCTAATTTCCAAAGGTTAACTAAACATTCGCTCTGATACCAATTGTAGAGACCTAAGATTTACGTACATTAATATTACATTATTTTTGTAGAATACTTAATACACAATAAAAATAGACTCCCAAAGACCGTATTAGTTCAGTGTCTTTGGAAACTCGGAACATAATCTTCTAATCATGGTGAAAGATCTTCAACATATCCCATAAAGATATTCCCCTTTTAGTTTCTCACCTAAAAACGTTTTTTATATACTAGGGAAAAGAAAACATAGAAAGGGTGAGCTCAAATGCTCATCATGGGTAAATATAGAGAACATAAAACAAACCATAAACATTTGAACGTAAAAACATGAACATAAAATTTAAACATCAAAATCTTGAGCAATGACATAAATCTTGGCAGTACGTAAGGCATGGTTCATAAAGGAACATCAACAATGAAAGAATAGCATTGGAATAAAACATATAATTGTGGAAAACTAATAGGCACATATTATGATTTCCATAGTATCCAAGGAATTTCTTCCAATACTATCATAATGGATGAAGTCTATTTCTGAACCAGGTTTACTTGCAGTTCTAGCCCTGTATTACTGAACCAGATTTAACAGTTATTCCAACCATGTCTATATCATGAGATATAAATCTTTAACCAATGCATTTGAGGGAGATATAGGTCCCACCAATCTCATAATGAAATCATCCTTACTTGTGCCACAAAATAAACATAAATCATTCATCATAACCCAACGAATAAAATGGGTTTCATAAACATCATCACATCATCACATCATAACATAATCCATATAAAACAAAGGATATCATTTCATCATAAACAAAATCAAACCATGTAAATAATAGGAACATTATACTTGAAACATAACCATATTAAATAATATCATCTTAGATGGAAAATAGTTTTGATAAAACACTTGAAATGAATTCTTGAGGAAAATATCTTTTCTTCTTCAAAATAATTTTCTTTTCTCAAAATTCCATGCAATTTTAAAAGAAAAGAATTTTGTTGAAAATAATCATTAAATCTTGTATAGTAATATTCATGTAAATAAGTCATTTTTAAATTGTAAAAATTCATTCATGCCGTATAAGTTAAAAAAAAAATTCTTCATACTTTTACCGGAAAAGTTAAAAAGTATCTCGTATAGAAAATGGGAAAAGACTCATTTTATATATTTTAATAAAAATTCACTAATGGGTAAAATCAGATAAAAAAAATTGTATGAGGTTAGGAATAATATTACATATTTAGTAAATATGGATGTGGATGATAAATATTCCCCAGTAAATACTTAAGTATAAACAATCTCAAATAAAAATGAGATTGCGATATTTTCCCTTACCTTAGGTCCGATATGCTTTGTACGTATCTGAACCTCCTATATAATGATTTAAATAATGTCATTGAATTCTTAAAGAATCATATTAATTTTTATGATATCATATATGGTCATATTCTTATTTGTTTATTAGTAACATTTCATTGTTACTCATTATTTGGGTGTTAACAGCTTTATGTTCTTTTGCATATTTTGTCGAATAAATTTATATTCCTATTTTTAGGTTATAGTTATATCATTTACATAATAGTATTAGTATTATATATATATATATCATATTTATTCATTCAATTCATTTATATAATCATTATTCAATGAAGATCATGTAGAAAAAATCACATCACATCGTAGAGACGGTAGGTCGTACGTACGCATGAGTGATGATATTATTCCCTTGATTGTAGAATTATATTGAAGTATATGGTGTATAATATTTAAGGATAAATATAAATTTAAATTAATTATATATAGTTATTTCTTCCATCATTATACCAATTCAAGTATGTTGGTGATGAAAAACAGATTACACCACGGCATGGAGACAGTAGACCGTACGTACACACGCATGATGATTTCATTTTTTTATAGGATGGATAGAAGATGGAATATGATTGTTTCATTTTAATAATAAAATATCAGTATAAAAGTTATAATGGAGTTATTACTTATTAATGAAACAACTCATAAATAGGAAGTAGAAGAAGAAAGAAGTTTAAAATAATCGGTAAAGGACATTACCTCTTCTTCGATGTGCCTCTTCTAAACCTCCTCTTAGGGCACTAAAGTTTGTCTTTGAAGAATACCAGGAGCTCTAGAATGCTTCTAGGAAAGTGGATTAGGTAAATGGACAGATTTTGGAAAAGTTTTAAGGATCAAAATTGAGTGAAGATGAGGGGGAGGAGGTTCCCTTTTATAAGAGAAGAGAGGGACACTTTTGGAAACCTCAAAAATATTAATTTATAATTAAAAAAACCAACTTAAAAACCTCCAAAATGACTCAAATTAAAATATGAGATGAGATATGGTTGTAATATCATCAACCAATAAAATTTAGACATGTTTTTATTTTATTTTAAACCTTATCATTTTGATTTATCCTTATTTAATCTATTTAATTTTATTTATGGTAATAATATTATAACTTTTAAATGGTTATAAATAATTACTTATGTGTTATGAATTGTCTATAATTTGATAATTTAGGAAATTTTAGACCATATAATTTTTAATTTGTAAATTTTAAATATTTTTTTTGATTTTTTAAAAAATTTAATAACATGTTATTTTTATAAAATATCAATAGTGTCAAATTTGACACTATTTCTTTATTTGAATTTAAATAAAATCCACACAGAAAATAGATTCAAAAAAAATATTTAATAGATTAATAACATTTCATATTCCTCTAGAAAATTTTTGGATAACATTAATTACTTCATAAAATATTTATTTGAATATTTTTAAAACAATTTATTTGATATTTATCTTAATAAAATAATTAGTACAACATTTTTGTATAATTATTTAATATACTTATTTGTTGCATAAAAATTAAAAATAAAATAATATGATGAATATAAATATAATGTATTTTATAATAATAATTTTATTAGAATTTATCTTCTAAAAAACCCAACTTTTAAAATGTTATATTTATTAAAATATGAAGGTGACAACTTTGACATCATTTAAAATAAAATAATATAAGCATCGTAATCACTTTTATAAGGATAAAAATGGTCAAAAAGTATACCCTTGTATGATTATGGTTTATATATACTCGGAAAATAAGGTTTGGTCAAGTGTTTAAGCCTTTTTATGGGTATTATTATTTTAATAAAAACAATATTATTGATTTTTCAATAAATAAATAATTTCTGCATAATTAATTTATAAGCTATTGAGGTAATTATATATTTCTTTAAAATTAAAAATAAATTTTCATGATAAATAAAAACATTTTAGCTTTAATATTTGTATTTATAATCGAATTTATATTCCATATAACCTTATATAAAATATAATTTAATTATTAAAGTTTGAGTGGGACATATTTCACTTTTCTTTAAATAAAATAAATTAAATGTCTTAATATCATCCAAGTGGGTTAAAATAGATACCATTTAGACCAAAGAATGTTTTAGGGTGAAATATAATCATAAATTTATATTAATAAAAGTGTTAGAGTAATTTTTTAATATTATTTTTACCCTTAATTACCTGATTTACCTTTAACTGCGGTAAATAAAATTTACCATAGTTACTATTCATAATGCTCAAAAATAAAAGTAGACTTTTAAAATAATTTGGACCTACTGATTACAAATATGGAATCCTTTTTTCCAAATTCAAGACATTGAAGTTGCAGTAATTAATCTAAAATTAATCCCGTTGTTGAAATGAGAAAACAAGTTTTAAAAGTTAAAATATTGAAAAAGATTGAAATGTTTTTACCTATGAATTCAATGTAAAATTAATTATAATGAATTAAATTATATTAAATGGTAAAAATATATTCTATTTATACTTTAAAACCATTCCATATTATAATTTAATCATATAAATTATCTCGATGCAAAAAGTTGTTTTTAAGGAAAATTTAACGTATTTTTACTATTCATCAAAATATGAAAGTTATCAGAAAAATATCAAACATTTATCCAATGTAAATTTTTATATCCTGATTTAAAATAAGAAGTTTATTTTGTCAAATTGAACTTATAAACTTTAAAAAAGTTATATTTAAAATGGGTGCGCCATCAAAAGGCGAAAAAATTACATTTTTTGAAAAATACTTCTTTTATCAGAAAATTTGATTTTGTTCTCATAAATGTTCTAGAAAATGTGTAAGATGAATTATAATGTTATAAAATTCAAAATTTGGTTAATAATATTCATAACAGCTAGTTCATAATAATATTATAATAATATATCGTTGTTTAGTGAAACTCAGTATTGCGTACCATGCAAACTATCGAGGAAGGTCGCTCTTGCGTGTAACGAAAGCCAAGTCAGTGTTGAGTGTAGTGAAAGATTTCATTGTTGTTTCATATAACAGAATACAAACATAGTTCTTTTATACATTGAAAAAAATGTATCCTCAATGTTGTGTAAAATAAATTCTATAAAATGAACTTGAAATCGTGTGTAACACACGCCAAGAACAGTGTTTCATATAATGTAAGCTAATACGGTGTTGAATATAACACAAGCTAATATTGGTGTTGTATACAGCATAAGACATTGAAGAAATTAGAGATAATACAACTCATAAATTCTCTAGGTCTTACAGTAATACCCTGAAAATTATAAAAGAGTAACTTTTATTCACAAGCGTGTATGATATGCAACGTCAAGTGTGTAATGGAATATAATATCCCAATAATTTATAATATATTTTATATTTTAAATAAAACTAATCCAGGATATATTTATCAATGCACATGATACTGAGTTATCATACGTCGTACACAATAAGGAGTTTCTTCAATGGCTTGTGTTACATGCAATATCAAGTTTTACCAAACAATAATATACTATTAAAATATTATTATTTAATATAATAAGACTCAACCAAACAATTAAAATTATCAATTATGAATAGGATTAACTAACTTATGTAAATATATTTTTTAATTCATTGGTTTATAATTAAATATAAATGAATAGCAAAACTAATTAAAAATATAGGAAATGTTTTTATAAAGAACTATTTATATGATTACAAATGAATTTTCTCTTAATATATTTAATTAATTACTATTAGTGAAATATAATAATGAAATATATATATATATATATTATATTCAATCAAATATTTTTTATATTTATATAATATATTTTATAAGCATAAGATACGAATAAATCCAGTTTTATGCTTTCAAATTGTACTTTTTTTAAAAGGAAATTTTACCGCCTTTTAATAGAAAAAATATTTTAAATAAAATTTATAGAACCTTTATAAATTTTATATGTCAAATAAAATTTATTTTTTAAATTTTAATGTCAAAATTACCTTAGGGTTAATTTTAGGTATTTATTTGTGAAGTTTCATTTTTAATGAATAGTGAAAATAATGAATTTTAATTCGAAACTCATTTTTCGTCTAATTTATTTATATAGTTAAAATATATTTTAAATTGATTTTAAAGTCAAACTATATCAATAATAAATAAATTAATCCAATTTATCTCATTTTAAACAATTTAAATTTTAAATTGAATATAAAAACATAGTAAACTTTTGAATATTTTTACTTTAAAAACTCGCTTTATCGTCCCGTATGTGGGAATAAATTTAACTTAATTTATACCAATTATGTGATTAGAATTTGGAAAAATAGATTATATATTTTTATTAAGAACATTTTATAATTTATAATAAGTTCAACTTAATTTATGATTAAAAATATTAGTGAAATTAATTAAAATTAAATACAATGATTAAGAGGAAAATTAGTTTAACAAGGGACTAAACCTTAAACTTAAGGGCCAAAATGACCTAAGAACATGACCAAAATTGATATTATGGAAATATTTAGACCCTATATTACATTGGATCCAATGTGGACCATTATTTGAGCCACTTTATATGGTAAAAAGTGGGTTGAATTCCCTTTTAAAATATTTACAAGAATTTCACTCCTCCTACACTATAAAAAGGTACTCACCCATCCCACTCATTCACACCTGTCCATCCATTTGACTCACCAAAAATCTGATAAAATAATCCCCCAAAATCTCTTCACTCAAACTAGAATCCTACCTTGGGAATAAATATAACCAAGGAAGTATTTTAGCATAAAATAAAAGGAGTTATCTGAAAATGAGGTAACATTCTTTGATGATCACTTTCATTTTATTTCCTTCTATACCCCCTAAACTCTTATTATTACATGATTATATAAAAAAATCAGTTTCCTAAATATACTGAAATGTTTTTATTCTACGGTTTTTACCTACACATACATACACTTACATCTAATGGGTAACGAACTTACCGTTTATGTGTTTGGAGAACTACCGCCTCACAAAATGATGTCGTTCATTTTTCATTTACCACCTCTCATGTTTGGGAATTATAATGGAAAAAATATTTATATATGATATATATAATATTTATAATATTATTTTTCTTTTATAATATTTATATAAAACATACCTTTATTCTTTCTATTTTTTGGGAACATGATAACATCGTTTATGGATGTGTGGACTACAACCTCCTCAAAGCAATGCGATTCATTCACAATATACATGGAATGTATTGAGGAATGATTTAAAAAGAAATGTGACATATAATAAATAAATATTATAATTTCATTTTAACATAAATATATATCATTTACTTTTCATTCTTTTAAATATGACAAAGAAATGGAAGTAGCATTCATGTGTATGTACGACCTATCACGCCATGAACAATGCATTTCGTTTATTATCTCAAAATTTTATGGATTTTTGTAAATAATTATATATAATATATATATATGATAATTAAATAATGGTTTAAATTATTAATATTATTAAATCATGATTTATGTAATAATATCACAAATAACATGTCAAAACAAACTCGAAAAACTAGGCCATTAACACCTGAAATAGTGAAAATAATAAAAGATTATTAACAAATGGGTAATAATTTATTATAAAAAGATTATATATGATATTATAAATATTATTATGGTTATTATATAAGTTAGTTACATGTTTAAAACTGTTATAAAATAATTTAAATTATGTTCACACAAAAAGGAAACACAAGGTAAGAGATTCTTGTCTCACTTTACTTTTCGCAAGGTATACACCATTAACACCGCATATTTATTTTGTGTGGTGTAACTACTGACCATTTTTATATAATATATCATGAATGATTTTTTATTAATTTGTATTTAAATGTTTCATTTTATGATTATTACTTTTGGGTCTTCTAATTAAAAAGTTACCAAGTAATAAGGGACTTCGTATCAATTTTCATTCTTTGAGACATACTTTATTATTTTGCACATAATTTGTTATATATGGTGTCTATACTAAAACATTGATATATATCATAATGATTAATTCATTATTCATGATATTTTGAGATTCAAATTTAATTCTTTCATCAAATGGGATTTGAATTAAGCATTTCCAAGGGGAAAATAATTTCATAACTCAATTTCTCTTCTTTGGATTATATTACTTCCTCGTTGTCATTACTATTATAATATTATATTTTTAAGCACTTTTTACTATATATTGTATCATTTATATTGTATTTAAATTTGACACACATAATCTATTTATTGATTTATTATCACATCAACATTATGGTCTTTCCAAGGGTTTAATTCACAAACTCATTTTGTTCGGGATTGTTTATATATGAATTTCCATATGAGGAAATTATTGGGTAATTATTTAGTAAAAACTTTAATTTTCTTATCCTCTGGTTATCCATGACCTTTTCAAGTAATAGATATATTTTCTCACTATTTTTTGCTCAATTTTTTTAAAATGTTTTAAATAAAACCTGAAATTATTTTTCTCTTTAGTTAGAGAACATGTTTTCTTCTAAAAACTCTATTTTCTACAAGTGTTTTAAATTTTTTTAACCTTTAGAAGATGATTTATGAAATAAAATTTTACCCTTTTTTTATTTAATTTTTTTCAAAGGAATATTTTTTTCTCTTTCCTAACAAGATGTTTTTCTAACCTTTTCACCATGTAAAAGGAATGTTATTTTTACATTGTATGACATGTATGGATTTACCCACTGTCATTTATTCGATGCTTCCTTTACAACTTTAAAAGGTTAATTTTTTTTTATTTTTTTAATAGATATTTTGAAATAAAATTATTTTTAAAATGTTTTTCAATAAAAGTATATTTTCTTCAAAAATATTTTTAAGTGATCCTTTTATAATATTTACATTCATCAAAAAAATAACCCTTTTATTTTTACTCCACTTGGAATATGTTATACTGATACCATATTTATTAATCATCTATGTGGTTTCTGATTGATTTATCTAAGGATAGAATTGATATTCACTTAATTGATTCCTTTTTTATTCCCCTTAAAATATTCAATTTTTTATGATCATTAAACATTCAATTTCCCCTAATTATCTATATCATTTATCATGGATATATTTATTACCTAAACCCTATATAATTTTTACATAAGATGTTTAATTTGATAATTATTTTATTATTTGGGGAAATATTTATAAATCCATCTTCTTTATTCAATAAAAATATTTTATAAGTCATATTTTTTATTAATTAAATCGATTACTCGATATAAGGAATGATTTTGACATGCAGTGATGGGTGGGGCCCAAAATTTATATGTCCCCTAGATGCATCAATAGGTTCACATGAGACAAATTATTTTTTCAAATTAAATAGGTTTATACATGTAGTTTTAAACTATTTTTAAGGTAGATCTTGATAGTATAGGTTTTCATGTGCCTGAGACATGACATCCAATAATTAGGCATTGCCTTCATTTTGATTTAGTATTTATTATCCAAGATATTTTCCCTATGAAAAAGTCTATGGATGCATTTAATTCTCAGTTTATTATTTAACTCAAATTATTTTTCATTTATTTACCCTTCCATATTTTTTATGAACTTCCTTCTTAGTTTATTTATTACATGGAATGTGTCTTCAGTTATTAGCTTTCTATATTTACTATTCTCATTCATTCATTATTTCTTCCATTATAATTGATCCTTACTGAGAATTTGAGCTCACCCTTATTTTTTTTATTTCTCTAGTATTCTATGAAGTGTACTAAGAAATATATACAATGATATCATAGTTGGAATAAAGTTATCATCAAAAGAAAAAATATTTTTCAGTTAGTGTATTCATTTATAAAACAAGACTCATGTATGTATCTAGTTTACTAACACTACTAAAATATTTGGTCCTTTCGGATTTTATTCCTTGTAATAATTCTAATGTAATAGTAGTAGACATTGGATTTAGGCTTATAGGGTTCTGGTCTCTACAAATCACAAACTATAAGGAAATGGTAACACACATACAAGGTGTATACACAAGTAGGCTTAACATATCATCATGGCTATATATCAACATACATCATAAAAAGTGATCAAAATAAATCATGGAAATAAGATACTATAATATCACTCAGGGAATCAATATCATGAAGTATTTCATGGGCCACACACACACACAATCATAATTAATAATTGTATAAAATTCTAATAAATATTACTATATAATGGAAAAAGTGTAATCATGATCCAAATAAAGTAATGAAATTACTACCTCATGGTTGTCCATGTCTAATTTGAGGTTTTCCAACATTTTTTTCACCCCAACGCACATCTGTACAACGACCAAGAGAAATATAACACACCAATAAATCCTAATTACAAAATCAAATCCCTTGGGTACTGGAGGACCGCTCTAGTTATAACACGAAACATTGACTTACGATGTAGGATTTGGGTTTCACCTTTTATGGAATAAATGATAGTCTTATGACATAAGACCATCCTCAATTATCTTGTGACATAAAACAAATACTTGTAGTATAAAAACATTTTAGGGTGCGCCTCTATAGTATAATGTTTCAATTTCATAGTGCAAGTGGTTTTTACTGCTACGAAGGGTGAGGAAGGTCTTATCTATAAAAATTTTGGGATTCTAGGACTTATTATGAATGAATAGAGAGAAAAGGGTATTTATAGTAGATCATTATGCCCAAATCCATGTGAGAGGGCCTTATGTAAATCCTATCTTAAGGAAAAAAGACCTATGACCTCATAACTCCCCTGGAAACAAAAGTTTAAAGTACTAATAATGATCTAAAGACCAAAAACCAGAAACTGTTGTAACCAACATAGATAAATAGATATTGTAGAGTAAAATTTTTTAGAGTCGCGCCTCTTACTATGTAAAATGATGTATTATTGTGTAAATATGACGGGGTGTAATATTTAAAATATAGAATCTATTTAATCTGTAAAACATTTAACTAATACATTTATATCATAAAATCAATATATATATATATATATATATATATATATATATATATATATATCATAAATTGAGATTTAGTTCATAAAATATTAACAGGAGAATAGTTGTTTAAATTTAACATAAGTAAAATAAAGGTTTGTTGTCATTTATGAATAGAAATACCATAAAAATATAATTAAAAACATTCTTGAGGTAAATAAACTTTTTGTTTTATAAAAATATCTTTAATAAATAATTGTATAATAGTAAAAAAAGTATTTAAAATATTTTAAGGAAAATATTAATATGGAAGAAAAATATTCCTGATTGAGTAGCAAATAAATTCAGTTTTCTTTAAAAACATTCTTTCGATCTCTTGACTATTTAAAAGTGGAAATTGAAATAGAAACTTTTAATTTTAAAAAATAATTAAAGGAGAAAAAGATATATTGGGTTTAAGATAGAAATATCATATAATATACCCAATTTAGGCTTAAACATAAATAATCTAAAATAATGATTAGATTTTGAAATAAACCCTTACCACTTATATAACTTTTGAATCTTAATCCCCATGAAGAAAATAAATTAAAATAAATCTTTAAATAAAATGAATATAAAGGGAATAATGATATATCATATCAAAGGGTTAGTATATGCACCACGTGAAATAATCTAGTAGTGAATACAAAATGTGTCTCATGGAAATATAAGTGAGATGGGAAGTCCCTTACAAAGATCATATCATTAGAGTGATAATTTAATCAATTAAGTGATTATATGTAACTGACAGGTGCCCTTATCATGAGGACTATCAAGTTTACATTTATAAAGATCCAATATATAGCACAGTGTCTAACATCGGGGTCGCTCTCAAGGAAGCAATGTCGAATGACTAAGTGGTCGTTCCAAAAATATTTTATTTTTATTTTTAAACATTTTGAAAATAGAAAAAAAACTCCTAAGAAATCACTAATTAGTGCTGAAGAGCATGGTGGAGTGAGAAAAATTGATGAAAAAGTGAAAAAAATATAGAGACACAGGACAAAACCTTGAAAATAAAGCAGGTACAAACACCACAAAAGGCACATAACAAATAGATGACACCACGACAAAAAAGACAAAAGTCACTCTGAACATGTCCGGACCCAGAGTAATTCAACCTCTACTACCTATCCTAGATCAACTTAAGAAATTAATCAAGAATTCTCAAATTTTCTCAGTGCATGACCGATTTCTTGGATCACACACCAATCTCAGCTAAAAATTAAATACTCAAGCATCAAAGCTCATTAATACTCAAGCGTTCCTCCGAACTACAAGGTGATTCACCCAGCAAAGTCATTTTGGAAAGAAATTTTCACAAGCCATACTGATTCCACTAAGATCGTCACATCGCACAACCAATCTTGATTCTTAGTTTGAGAAATCAAGATTGGAAGTGGAGAATATATTAAGCAAGAAAGTAGCCGATCATCCTATGCATGATCTTTCTCTCACTCAATCTAACTCACAGACATGATCTAACAAGGTGAATAAGAAAAACATGATCGCGTTAATGTGAAGATCTGTAGATCGTGTTGGGTTTCATAAAATAGATCTAGAACTGTAAGTTAGATCTCCATTTCTGTAGATTGAAGATCACAACACGAAGAAAGGACAGATGAATGACAAAAAACAAATGAAACAAAAATCACAATTCAATTAACTAAACATTCAAGACTGTGAGTGTATTTACAGACTCAACATAAAACACCAAAAACAGAGAAGCTTAGGAGAGGCAGAGAATGGAGGATCAGGTCCCGTTTCCATGTTGAAGATGGTCTGAGTCCATGAGATGTGGATGGAATGGATGATGAATAGTGGTGGAGTCTCCTCACCCCATTGTGTAATGGTTCCCCGCCTCAGCCCTGTTCTGGTCTCTCTCGAAAGAGAGGAGTCGAGGTACTCTTATTCAGAGAAACTAAACTAAAAATAGAGAAAAAATGACATGGCAAAAATCCACATGGCACGCTTTCATGTGCATGTCACCAGATTTTATGTGAACTCCCTGTAAGTGAATACAACCCCTACAATGAACTCATGGATATTCTTATGTCTTTTCTGTGAACTGCTTCATTTATCATTAATTCTGTGAGTAGCTACCCCTGTACGAGATAATAGAAAACACAAAAAATGCACGTGAGTCAAATAAAAAATAAAATGAAATTATTATATACAATATATTACAACAAAACATAAAATTAATGAAATTACTTATAACTATATATATTTTATACTATCTAAAATTATTATTACTAATACATGTTTTAATAACTATTATATTAGTTTAATAATATTTATTAATATAAAAATATATATAATTAAATTTATTATTATTGTTGTATATATATATTATTATTATTATATTCTATACTATTATTTATTATATGTTAAAATGTTATATATATTATAATAGGTTTATATTTTATATAATAGAAAAAAAAGAAAAGTGAGGATGAGGGAGGGGTGCGACGTGGATGAAGGAGTGCGGCAGGGGATTCAAACTCGGAGTGGGCAGGCGGTTCCGGATGAGGTGGATAGAGGAGAATAGAGCGTAGGAGAAGTGGAGGACCGACAATGTTGTTCCTGGTTCGGATATGGGATTAAAAGCGAAAGTTGTGTGGGTGTTCTAACAGGGGGCTAAAACGTAGGTTAGGGTTTCAAGTGGATGCGGGCTGGTGGTTCGATCAGGGAAGGTCGCAGCTAGGTCCCGGTGGCTTCGGCAGCACGAAGCAGCAAAAAATTGGCTCTTCTTCTTCTTCTTCTTCGATATTTTCATTTCTTCAGATCTGTAGTGTGTAATTTGTAGTGCTGCTGAACAGTGTTTCTACTATGTGATTTTTTGTTTTTTCTTTTTTTTTTTGCATCAATTGCATTGATTTGTTGTGGGATTTTTTTTTGATTTGCGGTGATTCTATTGTGGTGAGGGTGTTCTGGGTTTGCAGTGGAAGGAGGCAGGAAAGAAGCTGGAGGGGTGACAGTGGTAGGAAGATGAAGGCAGAGGCACTGTGAGTGGAGCGGTGGAAAGGGATTGGATGTGCCACCATGGGTGATGCTCATGGTGAGATAGTGAAGCTGAAACAATAGCTGATTTTTGTGGCATTGTGGGTGATGCTCATGGTGGCACAGTGAGGTGCGGGATACGGTGGCAGAGTGGAGTGGTTCCACCATGAAGAAAGGGGTGGAGGCCGTGAGACGTGCCACCGTAACATCTACAAAACAAACAAACAAATAAATAAATGAATTTAAAGAAATCAATAATTTACTAAAACTAAAAATAAATTAATAAATCAATCAATTGAATTAATAAAAATGAATAAAACAAAGTTAAGTTAAATAATAAAATTAGTTATACATTATTTAAAAGAATGAATTTATTTGTATTAAATATTATAAAAAAATCTAATTAAAGAACAAATTAAAACATTTAAATTCACTAACATAAATTAATAAACCAATTAATTAAAGAATTAACAATGTAAATTAAAGAATATGAAATATTAATTGAATAAAATTAAACTGTTAAAACTAATTTAATTATTTAAAGACTTAAAAAATAACATGTTTTATTTATTTACAATTTAAGAGTAAATAATTAATCAATTTAATTAATGAATTAAAAATTATTGAAAACTAATAACATAAAGAATTAATTAAAGGAAATTAAAATAAAAACTTAATTTTATTATTGAAAAACAATAAAAATTCTACAACAAAAACACACTTTTAATATATAAACACATTTTTCATAATGTAATTTACCAAATACAAGAATTGATAAATATTACACAAAATACAATAGTTTGATATTAAAAAGTCAACAAAAATATAAAAAAGAATGTGTCAAAGAGCATTAAAAATGAGCCACATCAAACTCCCCCACACTTAAACTTTGTTTGTCCTCAAACAAGTATATGCCTTTGAATTTAAAACGGAAAGATGATTTGTGAGTTTCAGTTCAAAAAGTGTGCATGATTAAACATTGGTACCTAGAGGAGTAGGACCAAACTGTGGGTCAGACTATCCAAAGGTATTCAAAAATAGTGTCCTGCATAGCTTCAAAAACTCATCGGAAGTCAAAATCCTCACAAATTCATACATTGTCAAGTATGTCATGCCTTCTATGTGTATTCATTAACTGTCCTACTTCACCTTCCAATTCAAGTTCCATTTCAATGAGTGTCAACAGGTTAGATGAAGTGGAACTCAAAACATAACTAAGGGAACCTACTATTCTCACATTCCCCCAAGTTCCAAAAAATATAGTCCATTAATTTCATCACTTTACTGATTCAGATCAAATGAATTTTAACTAAGTCAATTGCTCCCTTCTTCATCTAGGTTCAAAATTCCCCTCACCTTAATGAGTTCATTTTTGAAAAGGAAACTTTATTTCAATTTTTTCTAGCCACATTCCATGTGCAGAGCACTGTGCATAGAACTTATTATGATTGAAATTGGATTTATTTATTTACCGAAACACACCAAGTGAACCTTGTCTCAGATACTCACTGTGGGATCCCATTTTCCCATTTTACTCTAGTTACAAAGGACTTAATTAATAATCAATCTAGTTGACTTCCTGAAGTGATTGAATCTAATTTAATAAAAATGTGAGTCTCCTAGGTTCCGGAGAGAACTTCTAGTTACTCTAAGTCAGGATCCTTATTCCACAAAACCTATCCTATCACACTCCCATCTTCAGTTCCTAAACAGAAAGATCTATAGAGACAGTGAACAATTTCACTCTGCAATCATTCATTCTTAACCATTTCAGATTAAGTGCCACTCTCAAAAACTAGTGAGCATTTATCCACTAACAGAACATAATTGATGTACCAGTGAACCTCTAATGTCCATAAAGTGATGAAAGAATTTGAAATTTTTTGAAGAAATTATGAACAATTTTTGAAAAAATTTGACCATTTTTTTACACAAACTCATGTTCAAGAATGGGTAATTTTACATGACACTAGAATGACCCCTCTCCCCCACACATAAAACCCAACATTTTCCCCAATGTTGACTCTCAAGGTGGGAGAAAGAATATGTTCATAACAGATGGAAATTTCAGATGAAAAAGGATATGGAGGGGTAGTAATGAGGTTAAAAAATTTTCTTTGCCACACAAAAATAAGAATGAAAAGAAAACTTAAAAAAAAAAAACAGAAGAACCCAAATCCACCAACCATCATGAGAAAAAAGTTCAATTATATTCCTAAACTATTATTTCTTTGAATCATTGTAAGAAGAAAAAATATTTTATCAATTTACTTCAAATAGTAGCATGATTAACAGTGATGTGTAGTAGCAATATAACGAAATTGAAAGCAGTGGGTGCAAACATGTTTCACAAATCAGATCAAAATAATTTGTTTCAACCATGTAGATATTAGTAATCTAACGCCCAAGCAAGAAACACAGTTCAAATGTTTTAAAAATCAGTGGAAAGACCCCCACACTTAATTCATAGCAACATGCAATAAAAATGTGAAGAGTAAAACATTGAAACATAAAAAATACTCCCCTGAATGTGAAACTTCTAAAATTTAAAAATTTCTTCCTTTGATTTCCATGTACATGAACTCTATCTACTCCAGTTTGGCACCTACAAGATGAAACAATTTAACATTAGACTTAAAGATTTAAAGCTCAAATAAAAAGAAGCTACAAAGTGTGAGTTAGGGAGTTTTATCCATTAATATAGGGAGATGGACCCCAGAGACTTAAATGATAGCCACATAGAATCTACTACCTACTTATTTTCCTAAGAAAAAAAAACTCATATTTAAAACAACTTGATAAAAGAAAATAAAGTAGAAAATGAAAAGGGATAATCCTGGGATAACCCCCCAGGGGGTGCTGTATTTTGACTGTCCACAGCTGGACAGTCCTTGGATCAACCCCAGTCGGATGGGGGATTTTACTTCTTGCTTCGGAAACACCATGTGTTATTCCTTCCAACTTCAGTCACTTGCCATCTTTAGAGTACCCCATGTTCTACTTCAACCAAATTCCACTCCTGGGTAGTAATTTACATCATGTTGAATGGTGGAGGGGAAAATGGGATTTAGGGGTACTTCCCTACTTATTATACTTGAGGTTGAGTGTGAAAAAGTTGTAATGTTAAAAAACTTGAATGTGACTTGTATTCCTGTTCTTTCTAATAAATTATTTTATCTTGAGAAAAACAGACTTTTTCATCATCAACTTGTAAAATTGTGCACAACTCCAAAAATTCCTCTTCAAAAGTAACTCCCAAACTGGAAGTGTCATCCAAAATTTGGAGTTCAATATATTCCTCATCATGTAAAACTTCAATTTCCCCTCTCTCCAAGAAATCACAAAAGTGAGATGCATCTTCAATACCTGCCTAGGGAGTAACATAATTAAAATCAGCTTCTATGTAATCCAAGTTGAATAAAAATACAGCTTCTTCCATAAAATTCTCAAATCCTTTTAGCAGTGCTGCTTGTTCCTCCTTGTGATGGAATAGTGATCCTGGGAGAGGTTCTAGGGCAAGAGAGATGTAGTGAACCTCCTCTAACCTCTCTTCAAAACACACCACCTCACTTGCAGAATCATCTAAGGAGAGTGTTAGGATGTCATGTGCTGGATCTACCTATTGAAGTATTGAAAAATCATTCAAATAGTTATTTGAAGCAAATTCGTTGGAATAGAAATTAGGGAAAAAATGATCATCAAAGAAATTCCCAACATCATGAATCTTTGCAAGTGTTGTCTCTTGACAACCCTTGAAAATATCCTCAGAAATTGGTTCTGGAATTTCCAGCCTTGAATCTAGGGGAAAATCCATATCAAAGTTAGAAAACTCCAACCTTTTCTTTCTTCTGTTTCTTTTCTCTTTTCTTCAAACAACTTTCCATAATATTGATCTTCAGTGTGAGGTGGTGGTATTTCACTATCTTCTTGGTTACCCTTGACCTTATCCATGGCTTGTTTCATTAACTACATGATCTCATGAGAATAAGTTTTCTCCTCATCAATAAGGTCTCGATGCTGTATTTCATGCATCCAACTTTGAAATTTAGCAACAGCCTCCTCAAGATCTTGAACTGGGTCAAATAGTGAAAATATATCAGATTCGTTAGAGTCTATCACTGTTGTGTGTGTATGTGTGTTTGTTTATGATTTTTGATTATTTTATAAATGTTTTTTTTGTTTTAAAATAAAAGAAAAATTGGAAAAACCACTCAGACACTTGTTGCCTCCCCGGCAACGGTGCCAAAATTTGATGGGCGTCCTTGTCGTGAGGACAGTGAAGATTAAATTTATAAAGACCCAAGATATAGCACAATGGCTAACCTCGGGGTCTCTCTTAAGGAAGTAGCATTGAATGACTAAGTGGCCATTCCCAATATATTTTTTTATTTTAAAATATTTTAAAAACATAAAAACACAACTCTTAATAAATCACTAATCAGTGCTGAAAAGCACAATGGAGAGAGAAAAAATGTTAGAAAAGTGAGGAACACAAAAACACATGATAAAAAAACAAATGACACCAAGACACAGAAGGAAAAAGTCAGTGTGAAAAAGGCCGAACCCAAGTTAACTCACCCTCTACTCCCTATCCTAGATCAACTTATGAAATTAACCAACAATTCTCAACTTCGCTCAGTGTGTGACCGATATCTTGGATCACACACCAATATCACCTATAAATTAAACACTCAAACATATAATTTCTTCCCTGCTCAAGCATTCCTTCGAACTACATGTGATTCACTCAGCAAGGTTATTCTAGCCAAAGATTGTCACTCGGAGAAATGATCCTACTGAGATCGTCAAATTGCACAACAAATATTGATTCTCAGTTCAAGAAATCAATATAGGAATGAGAGAAGAAATTAAGCAAGAAAGTAGTTGATCTTCCTGTGCAAGATATCGCTCTCGCTCAATCTAACTCGAATTCGTGATCTACCAAGGTGAATAAAAAGAACGTTATCACATTTATGTTCAAATCTTCAGATTATGTCAGATTTCTTAACCTGGATCCAACCCCACAAGTTAGATCTCTATTTCTGAAGATATGAGATCACTGACAAAAAACTAAGAGAAGAAAAATGAACAACATATCAAAAATAAAAATACATCAAAATTATAATTATAAAACATGAAACACTATGAGAGTATTTACAGACTCAACCTAAAACACAAAAAAAAAACAGAGTAGGGAGGATGGATGAAATAGAGGAGCGGGAACCCGTTTCCAGGTCGAAGACGATCCCAGTCTGTGAGATATAGATGGAATGGATAATGAATGGTGGTGGAGTATCCTTCCCCCACTATGGAATGATGCCCTCCCCTGGACCCATTTTCTGATTCGTTGAGAGGAGTCGAGGTCCTCTTATTCAGAGAAACTAAACTAAAAACAGAAAAAAAATGATAGGCCAAAAATCCACGTGGCACACTTTTATGTTCACATCACCAGCTTTTAAGTGAACTCCCTGTAAGTGCATACAACCCCTGCAACGGAGTCAGGAATATTCTCACGTCTTTCCTACGAACTGCTTCATTTATCACCGCTTCTACGAGTAACTCCCCCTGCACGGAACAACAGAAAAACCAAAACAAGTTAAACAAATAAAATGAAACTAAAATAACTATATATTAATATTATTACTTAGATTAGTTAATAAAAATACATTTTAATATATATACAATACCAATAATTATTATTACTATTATATGTAAATATAATTTTTATATTTATTAATATGTTACTTATTATAAAACAAAAGTAATTAAGATTATATATATATAAGTATTATATGTTATGTATATTATATATTTTATTATATATATATTATGATTATTATATAAAACAAAAAATAATAATAATAAAAATGAAAAGAGAATAGAGAAATGGGAAAGAGGGTTCGTCTGACGAGGTGGAGATGAGTACAGCAGGGGTTCAGGCAGGAGGGAGAAGATATGTTCGGTGCATCGGCATATAGGTGCCACGACAAGGACTCACGGTGTGGATGGATTGGGTTAGGGTGATGTGTCTTAGGATGAAGGCTAGAATGGCATAGAGGATGTGTGGCGGGAAGTTCAAATGGATGAAGAAGGCGGACGCGACGAGGTGTGGAAGGGAAAGGGATTTCAGTATGAAGACAGATTGAGATTTGGGGGTTCAAGATGAACTGGCATTCCAGAAGAATAGGGGATGTAGGTGAGTGCAGGTTTGTCCGGGGCTGCTGCGCACTGGTGTGAATTCGACCGTTTCTGATCTAGTTTGTAATGGGGTGTTTTGGTTTCCAATTTTAGGGTTTATTCGATCTTTTTTGTTTCCTTTTAATCAACTGTCTATTCGATTTTCACTACTGTGGTCTTGCTTGGTGTCTCTTGATTTATTGATGATTCTACTGTGTGTAAATTGTTGTACTGTTGGTGGAACTACATGGATGAGAATGGAGCATAGGAAAGTTGTTAGCACAATTCAGTTGAAGAAGTGGCAATGAAATTCTGAGACAAGCACCGTGATGCTGGTGTGAGTGTGGAAATGTGAAGTGAATGGTGGGTGGAATGAAGTGTGGTGGGAATGGAGGGTTGTGGTGGCATGAGTGTTTCTCACGGTCTCACTATGAGGTGGGATATACAGTGGGACTGTAAGGTTGAAGCAGTAGGCATGATGGGAAATGGCGAGACTGTGATTGAGGCACCATGAATGATGCTCACGGTGAGACCGTAAAGAAACGGTGTATGGGGGTGGAATGATGGGACATCAACGGGTTACAGTGCCTGGGTTTGTTGTGGCACCGTGAGTGTGGAAACAGTGGCATAGCCACCGTGATGGGATGACAATAAAGGACCGTTCGACCAACACCTGCAAGCATATAACAACCCAAAAAATTAAAAGAATTTACTAAGAACTAAATAAAAAATAAATAAAAAAGGTAAGTTAAATAATAAAAATAATTATGAAATGTTTAAATGAAATCATTTTATTTTGATTAAATAAAATAAACAAATTAATTATAGTATAAATTAAAATATTTACAATTACTTGCTTAAATTAATTAACCAATTAATTAAATAATTATTTAAATTAAAGAATAAAAATATTAATTTAATAATATTAAATTGTAAAAACTAATTAAATTATTAAAATACTAAAAACTAAAATGATTTATTTATTTACAATTTAAAGAATAAATAATTAATTAATTTAATTAATGAATTAAAAATTATTGAAACAAATAACAAAAAGAATTAATTAAATGAAATTAAATTAACAACAAAATTTTATTATTGAAAAACAATAAAAAACAAACAAAAAAACACACTTTTAATACATAAACATATTTTTTATAATGTAATTTTCCAAATACAACAATTGATAAATATTACACAAAATACAATGGTTTGATATTAAAAAGTCAACAAAAATATAAAAAGGGATGTGGAAAAAAGAATGAATACACTGCCACGTAAAACTCCCCCACACTTAAAAATTAGTTTGTCCTCAAACAAGTACATTCCTTAGACTTTAAAATAGAAAGATGATTTTAAGTTTCAGTTCAAAAGGAGTGCATGATTAAACATTAGCACCCAGAGGATCAGGATCAAACAATGAGTCATGCTTTTCAAAGGTGTTTAAAATTGATGTCCTGTCTTGCTTCAAAAATCAACTAGAAGCCAAAAGCCTCACAAATTCATACACTATCAAGTATGTCATGCCTCCTATGTGTACTCATTAATTGTCCTACTTCATCTTCCAATTCAAGTTCTGATTCAAGGACTATTGATAGGTTAGATGAAGTGGAATTTAAAACATAAACAAGGGCACCTTCCATTCTCACCTTCCCCCAGGTTGCAAAAATTAATTTCCATTAATTTTTTCACTTCATTGATTCAACACAAAAGAAAATTAACCAAATCAATTTCTCTTTTCTTTATCTGGGTTCAAAACTCATCTCACCTTAATGAGTTCATTTTTGATGAGGGAACTTTATTTTCATATTTCCTGGCCATATTCCATGTGCAAATCACTGTACATAGCACTTATTAATATTCAAATTGGGTTTATTTATTCACAGAAACACACCCAATGCACCTTATCATAGATACACACCGTGGGATCTCATTTTCCCATTTTTCCATTTACCCATTTTTTTTACACAAACACATGTTCAAGAAGGGGAAATTTGACATGACACTAGAATGAACCCTCTCCCCCACCCTTAAAACCCAACATTTTCCCTAATGTTGACTCTCAAGGTAGGAGACCGTTTATGTTCAAAAAAGATGGAAATTTCATCTGAAAAAGGATATGGAGGGGTAGCAATGAGGTTCAAAAATTTTCTTTGCCACAAAAATAAATAAATAAAAGAAAACTTCAAACAAACAAAAAAAGAAGAACCAAACCCCACCAACCATCACGAGCAACAAGTTCAATTCTATTCTTAAACTGTTCATGCTTTGAATCATTGTGAGTAGACAAAAGATTTTATCAATTTACTTCAAAAAGTAGCATGATTATCAGTGATGTGCAGCAGGAACATAACGAAATTGATAGAAGTGGGTGAAAACATTTTCACAAATCAGCTCAAAATAATTTTTTTCAACCAAGTAGATATTAGAAAGCTAACACACAAGCAAGAAACACAGTTCAAATGTTTTAAAAATTAGTGGGAGGACCCCCACACTCAATTCACAGCAGTATGCAGTAAAAATGTGAAGAGTAAAATATTGAAACATAAAAAAATACTCCCATGAATGTGCAGCTTCTCAAATTTACAAATTTCTCCCTTTGATTTCGATGTGCATTAACTCTGGCTGCTCCAGTTTGTCACCTACAAGATGAAATAGTTTAACATTAGACTTAAATATTTAAAGCTCAAATAAAAAGTAGCTACAAAGTGTGAGTTATAGAGTTTTATCCATTAATATAGTGAGCTATACCCCTAAGACATAAATGATAGCCACATGGAATATACTTCCTACTTATTGTCCTAAAAAAACAACACCCAAATTTAAAACAGCATGCAAAAAAAACTAAAGCAGGAAATGAAAATGGATAATCCTGGGATAACCCCTCAGGGGGTGATGTATTTTGACTATCCACAACTGGACAATCCTTAGATCAACCCCAGTCAGATGGGGGATTTGACTTCTATCTCAGGAACTACCATGTGTGATTCCTTCTAACTTTAGTCACTTTTTATCTTTGGAGTACCCCATGTGTTGCTTCAACTAAATTCCCCTCCTAGGAAGTGAAGTACTTCATGTTGAATTATGGAGGGGAAAATAGGATATATGGGTACTTCCCTATTCTTATGATTTAGGTTGAGTGTGAACATGTTTTAATGTTGGAAAGCATGGATGTGACTTGTATTCTGGTTCTTTCCAATAAATTATTTTATCTTGAGTAAAGAAGATTTTGTCATCATCCACTTATAAACTTGTGCATAACTCCAAAAATTCCTCTTTAAAAGTAACTCCCAAACTGGAAGTGTCATCCAAAATTGGGATTTAAATATATTCCTCATCTTGTAAAACTTCAATTTCCTCTCTCTCCAAGAAATAAAAAAAGTGGGATGCATCTTCAATACCTGCACAGAGATAAAAACAATTACAATCATCTTAGATGTAATCCAAGTTTAATAAAAATAAATTTTATTCCATAAAATTTTCAACTCTCTTTAGAAGTGATACTTGTTCCTCCTCATGATGGAATAATGATCCTGGGAGAGGTTCCAGGGCAAGAGCGAGGTAGTCAACCTCCTCCAGCCTCTCTTTAAAACACACCACCTCACTTGTTGAATATTCTTTGGAGAGTGTTAGAATGTAATGTGATGGCTCCACCTGTTGAAGTTTTTAAATATCATTAACACAGTTATTTCATGCAAAGTCGTTGAAATGGAAATTAGGGAAAAATGATCATCAAATAAATTCCCAACATCATGAATCTTTAGAAGTTCTATCTCCTTATAGCCATTGAAAACATCCTCAGAAATTGGTTATGGAATTTTTAGTCTTGAATCCAGGGGAAAATCCATATCAACATTGGGAAACTATAACTTTTTATTTATTCAGTTTATTTTTTCTTTCCTTCTCAACGACTTTCCAGAATATTGGTTTTCAGTGGGAGGTGGTGGTATTGCACTATATTCTTGGTTACCCTTGACCATATCCATGGATTTTTTTCATGAACTTCATGATCTCTTGAAAATAAGTTTTCTCCTCATTAGTAAGGTCTCGATGCTATATTTCATGCATCCATCTTTAAAATTTAGCAACAACCTCCTCAAGCTCTTGAATCAGGTCAAACAGTGACACTATATAAAATTCATTAGAGTTCAATATTTTTGCGTGTGTGTGTTTTTTTCCATGATTTTTGATGATTTTTTATATGTTTTTTTGTTTTAAAATAAAAGAAAAATTGGAAAAACCACTCAGACACTCATTACCTCTCCAAAAAATGGCGCTAAAATTTGACAGACGTCTTTGTCACGAGGACGGTCAAGTTTACATTTATAAAGACCCAAGATATAACATAGTGGCTAACCTTGGGGTTGCTCTCAAGGAAGTAGTTTAGAATGACTAAGTGGTCATTCCTAAAATCTTTTTTTATTTTTAAATATTTTGAAAACAGAAAAAATAACTCCTAAGAAATCACTAATCAGTGCTGAAGAGCATAGTGGAGTGAGAAACATTGATGGAGAAGTGAAAATAATATAGAGACACAAGGAAAAACAAAGAAAACAAATTAGGTGCCAACACCACACAAGGCACCAAACAAACAGATGACACCAAGACACAGAAGACAAAAGTCAGTGTGAACATGGCCATACCTAGACTAATTCACCCTATACTCCCTATCCTAGATCAACTTAAGAAATTAATCAACAATTATCAAATTCTATCAGTGCATGACTGATATATCGGATCACACACTAATCTCGCCCAAATATTAAACACTCAAGAATCGAATTTCTTCAATACTCAAGCATTTTTCCGAACTGTAAGGTGATTCACCCAGCAAAGTCATTATAGAAAGAAATTTTCATAAGACAAAATGATTCAAGTAATATCATAACATCGCACAACCAATCTTGATTCTCATTTTGAAAAATCAAGACAGGAAGGGGGAATAAATTAATAAATAAAGTAGCCAATCGTCCTACGCAAGATCTTGCTCTCACTCAATGTAACTCGCTGACGCAATCTACCAAGGCGAATTAAAGGAATGTGATTGTGTTAATGTGTGGATCTTTAGATCGTATTGGGTTTTATAAACTGGATTTAGCCCCAAAAGTTAGATCTCCATTTTTTGATATTGAAGATCTCCACACAAAGAAAGGATGGATAAATGACATAAAACAAATGAAACAAACATCACAATTCAATTAACTAAACATGAAACACTACGAGATAATTTACAGACTTAATATGAAACACCAAAAAAATATCAGTGGAGGAGAGATAGAAAATGGAGGAGCATATCTCATCTCCTTGTCAAAGATGGTCCCAGTCCGTGAGATGTGGATGGAATAGATGATGAATGGTGGTAGAGTCTCCTCCCCCCACTACAGAATAGTGCCCTGCCTCGGCCCTGTTCTGGTCTCTCTTAGAAGAGAGGAGTCGAGGTCCTCTTATTCAGAGAAACTAAACTAAAAATAGAGAAAAAATAATAGGCCAAAAATCCATGTGGCACACTTCCATGTGCACATCACCATCTTTTAAGTGAGCTGCCTGTAACTACATACAACCCCAGCAACGAACATGCGGATATTCTCACGTCTTTCCTGCGAACTGCATCATTTATCACCACTTCTATGAGTAGCTCCCCCTACATGAGACAATAGAAAACACAAAAAGGCACGTGAGTTAATTAAAAAATAAAATGAAATTATTATATACTATATATTATATCACGACTTAAAATTTATGAAAATACTTATAACTATATATATATTATACTATCTAAAATTATTATTACTAATACACGTTTTAAAAACTATTATATTAGTTTAATAATATTTAGTAATATAAAAATATATATAAGTAAATTTATTATTATTGTTATATTCTATACTATTGTTTATTATATGTTAAAATGTTATATATACTATAATAGGTTAATATTTTATATAATAGAAAAAAATAAAAGTGAGAATGAGGGAGGGTGTGGCATGGATGAAGGAGTGCAGCAGGGGGTTCGAACTCGGAGCAGGCAGGCGGGTCAGGATGAGGCGGATGGAGGAGAATGGAGCATGTGGGAAGTGGAGGAGAGATGACGTTGTGACTGGTTCAGACATGGGATTAGGAGTGGCAGCTGTGTGGGTGTTCTAGTAGGGGGCTACGATGCAGGTTAGGGTTTTTAGTGGATGCAGACATGTGGTTCGATCAGGGCAGGTCGTGACTAGGTCTCGGTGTCTTTGACCGCACGAAGCAACAAAAAATTGGCTCTTCTTCTTATTCAATATTTTTATTTCTTCAGATCTGCTGCGTGTAATTTTCAGTGTCACTGAACAGTTTTCTACTGTCTGATTTTTTGCTTTTTTCTTTTTTTTGCGCATCAATTGCATTGATTTTTTGTGGGAATTTTCTTGATTTGCTGTGATTCTATTGTGGTGAGGGTGTGTCGAGTTTGTTGTGGAAGGAGGCATTAAAAAAGCTGGAGGGGTGAAAGTGGTAGGGAGATGAATGCAGAGGTACAATGAGTAGAGCGGTGGAAAAGGATTGGATGTGCCACTGTGAGTGATGCTCAAGGTGAGACAGTGAAGCTGAAAAAGTGGCTGATTTTTGTGGCACTATGGGTGATGCTCATGGTGGCACAGTGAGGTGCGGGATATGGTGCCAGCGTGGAATGGTGCCACCATGAAAAAAGGGGTGGAGGTAGTGAGACGTGCCACCGTAACATCTACAAAACAAACAAACAAATAAATAAATGAATTTAATGAAATCAATAATTTTTTAAAACAAAAAATAAATTAATAACTCAATCAATTGAATTAATAAAAATAAATAAAACAAAGTTAAGTTAAATAATAAAATTAATTATACATTATTTAAAGGAATGAATTTATTTATATTAAATATTATAAACAAATATAATTAAAGAACAAATTAAAACATTTAAAGCCACAAACTTAAATTAATTAACCAATTAATTAAAGAATTAATAAAGTAAATTAAATAATAAGAAATAATAATTGAATAAAATTAAATTTTTAAAACTAAGTTAATTCTTTAAAGACTTAAAAATTAACATATGCTATTTATTTAAAATTAAATAATAAATAATTAATCAATTTAATTAATGAATTAAAAATTATTGAAAACTAAAAACATAAATAATTAATTAAATGAAATTAAAATAACAACTTAACTTTATTATTGAAAAAAAATAAAAAATAAAAAACAAAAACATGCTTTTAATACATAAACACATTTTTCATAATGTAATTTACAAAATACAAGAATCGATATATATTACACAAAATACAATAGTTTGCTATTAAAAAGTCAACAAAAATATAAAAAAGGATGTGGCAAAGAGCATTAAAAATGATCCACATCAGTAAAAAATGTAAATTCTCCCAAAAATATAAAAATATAACATAATAAAATTAGAGGTAATTTAACACATAATCCTGACATAAAATATTCAATGAATTAGAAGTATAACCTAATGAATGTAAATTGAATTTAGAAACCCCTTACCTCTGTTTCGACTCGTCAGGTATGTTCTTTATCTTCTTCTTCAGAAACCTCATTTTCTTTACAACTTAATCCCAATAAGGTTTATATTATACCAAAACTAACACCTCTAGAATGTGGTAAGGGGTGTTATAAATGGATTTGGGTAGGGATTTCCCTAACTAAATATCTCTTGAAGTGTGGATAGAAGAGGAGAGGGGGTTCCCTTTTATAAGTTAGGAAAGTGCATTCATGGAATTTATTAAAGGATTAAACTAATATAAATTGATTTCAATGATAAAATTGATCCAAGTTTATAAACTAAAAATATAATATATTAATTATTTTAAATTATCTCATCCAATAAAATCTGGAAAAGTTTAGGGGATGATTTCACCCTTATCTTTTTGTTTTAACCCCTATTAACACTTTTGACAATGACCATGATAACATAGTTTTTTTACTTTTTAGGGGTAAAGAAAGTTACTATTAAAGGAAAAGTGACCAATAAACGGACCATGATTGATATTTTAAACCATATTTAATTTAATTGGACAAATATATTATTTTTAATAATTTTAAATTATTTAATAAAATATACTGCTACAAACCATTTTTTTCATTTTCAAGAAAGCCGATTTATGGGTATCCGGTACCCATAGCTTACAACCACCAAAGCAAAACGAAATTTCAAAATTAAAATTTCCAAGAACCATGAACAAATTACAGTCCACGTGCCACACCACATGTCAACCTCGATCCATGAGCCAATCATCAAGCGTCACCATTCATTGCAGGTTGCCGGTGAGACCATCGGTCCGTTGCAATCACCGACACACCGATCTGCCTCCAACCTTCTGCATCCAAACTCAACATCATCGCATTCACCAGCATCCCTCACCATTGGCATGCCGGAGAAATTTTTCCATAGCCTTGTTACCTCCTCCTTAAATTCGGAGAACACACTGAACTTCATCGATGACATCCATGTTTCCACCGTCATCACAATCAAAACATCATAGCAAACAGCACAACCAAGCCTTCTTGAACCCAAAATAACCAAAGCAACAACGATGAGAGTCCTTCGAGAACCAAAATCAACCAAAACAACCAAAAAATACCTACTCAGATCTAAAATAAACAAGACAACATAGATACCAAGTCTTCATAGACCAAAATCAACATCAACAGATTTTGATATCCCCTCCTCAAACCAGGAGATGAGAGTATAAAACGACACTAGATCCAGACTAACCATGAGCAGATCCAAGAAAACAAACAAGATTCCACCATAAACGAAGTCATACCACACAAGGTTTGTAGAAACTCTAAAGTGGATCTTGAAATCAGTGTTAAAGTGGATGTGGTCTACCCTCTTTCTTCTCCACCTCAAACCACCGTCCATCTTTATTAGTGCAAATAGCTTTTTCAATATTAAAGTGTTATAATTTTAATTATAAGGTGAACATTGGAATATAAATTATGATGTAATGAAATATTAAACCATTAATAATCATAATTGTCCTCATTAATTTTTTTTAATAATTTTTTTATAATTTAATAAAATATATTTAAAATAAAATATCATTTATGTCACTTTTGGACACTATTCACATAATTTGACTTTGAAAAAAACATGATATAAATGGAATTAGAATTTAAATATTTCACAAATTTATAATATATTATTTTTATCCTAAAAAATATTAGTTCACTTTAACTCACAAAAATAATATTACTTTTAGAATTTTTAAATCATTTAAATGATTTTTTACTGCTTGCACAAGCACCATGTTGGCGTTACTTAAGCATTTAAGATAATTATTTCATAATTAAAAAATAAAAATAAATTTATATGATAAAAATAATATTTTATCTTTTAAGAGAACATTTATTACTGAACATAAGTTGTTTTTATCCATATCATAGAATATTATAGATATTAAAAGCAAAAGGTGACATTTTTTACTTTATCTTTTACCTAAATATAATAAATCTCGAAATTAAATAAATATGGTACCAAGTTTCTATATTTTCAAAAATTGGATGGATATGGACTAAATAAAATCATAAATTTTCATAAGTTCACGTGTTAGGTTCATTTCTTAGTCTTTATCAAATTATTTTTAACCTTAATTACCAGATTCACCCTTACTGTGGTGATAATTATTTACAAAGGTTACTATTCATAATGAACAGAAATAAAAGGGACCTATTTAAAAAATTTAGGAATAATTATTAAAAATATAGAATTCATTTTTCAAGATTCTATTTATAGAATTGTTATAAATTAATTTAATATTAAAATGAAAAATGCAACAAAGAAATTCCTTCATAAAAATGCCTCTTTAATTATAAAAGTGGTTTTATAGAAAATCCAATCATAAAATTGATTAATATGAACCAAATAGGATTATAAATAATATAAAAGAGCTAATTTTACTTTTAAACTATTTTAAAATAATATGTAACTTTTTAAATTCTTGAAACAAAAATGCAGGTTTCAATAGAATGCATTATTTTTCCCTATTCACTAAATATAAATCTTGTCAGAATAATAAAAAAATTTCAACCTAAACTATTTTTGATATGATGATTTAAAAAATAAAATTATTTTTATTAAATAAAATTCTAAAATTTCAAAATAATAATTATATTATTTTTTCATAGAAATCAATAAAAACCATTTTTGAAGAAAACATATTTTTGAAGAATAAAATGACAACTAAAAATTGAGTGTTTATTTAATAATAATTAATAAATACATTCGTATTGAGTGGTAACTTTATATATTTTTCATAATGTGGTTAATATTATTCATACCTTCTAATTCAACAACTAGGTTATAATTGTAACATTTAAATAATAATATTTTGTAGTTTGTTTTGGCTCGGTGTTTTTTGTTGTATACACTAATGAATACAATGTTCTTTTAAAATATTAGTATGTTAGATTATACCCAATGTAATAAATTGTTTCCTAATAATTTTAACCTGATCTCTATAATCAGAGGTTTTAAATTTGAAAATACCTTTATTGAAAACCCACACTGTAAAAATGGTTAATAAAAATTTCAATTGAAAATAGGGAAAGGGAAGTATAAAGGTTATCTATAATAATACATAAATAGTTTTCAAAATAGAATAAAATTAGTGGGAAATGAATATATGTATATAGAGAAAAAAAATAAGGAAATATACTTACTTGACAAGTATAATTTCACTAATTTCCACCTTAATATCATATTTTTCTCTAACGATGAGTATTCTTGATGAAATTTTTAGATCTAAATCAATAAAATAAACTTATAATGGATCAAATAGTCCAAAAAATGATAAAATATATTCCTCATATATTTAAATATTAACCAAAACTGAAATGGTTACTAGAAGGTAAGATAATATCCAAAATTTATAAACCTTTATATGAAGAAATAATACACATTACTTCAAAATTTCCATAATAACACCCAAGGTTCAACTTAGATTATTTCAAAAATAAATAACCCTACATCCCAATTAACCTCAACAATATAAAAATTAAATAATGTTTTAACCTCAATGGTGATCTCATACCTTTTTACTTACATCACCAAAAAATATCTTTAATCACATGATAAATCAGTATATAATCTTACAATTAATCAAATTTAGATACTAACCTAAAAGGTAATCCTTAAATAACCATAAATTTCTACAATAATGTCCCCTTGTTAATGAATCTCTTTTTAAGAATCAATATTTTTTATATCCCACTATCTAATAGACTATAATTAACATAAATCAAATCATATACTATCCCAAAGGGTTATTCAAACCTTAATAGAATATTCTTCACAAAACCTAATAAAAGTTTCAAATAACATAAAAATTACATAACTTAAAACCTCAGAAGTATATTTATGAATTAAAATTATAAACCCATAATGGTATTCATAACTCTTAAGTTATCCTCATATGAAAACACATGTGCTTACAAAAAATAACAGAATCCTTATTCCTCAAATAAAATCACAGTCTATTTCCATAAATTAAAAAAATGAAGTAATCTTCATCAAAGATAAACTAAATCAATTTTTCATCAAATAACAAACTAATTTCAAGTTCACCAATACTATCACATTTACTTATTCATTTTCAATCTTCAATTTATCCAAAATAAATATTATCACATAACCACTAAGTTAATTTTCTTGGTTATTAGTACCTTAAAGAAAATCTATTGTAGAATAATCCTTAGATGTCTCATGATTCTTATATCTATAATATCATTCATATAAAACTTCAAAAATAAAATCATCAAATCTCAATACATAAATAATTAAATACTTAAACTTAAATTATTGGAATAACATAGGTCCTTCCTTAGTGTAAGATTTAACCCTTGGATTGTGGAATTTTCTTAGATAATTCCCACAATCCCCACACATAAGACAATGAACTATAAATCGTAACATAAGATGAAATTCATATACCCTCATCAAACTATCAATTTTTCCTCAATAATTCATTGATATATTCCAAAATTTTCACATATAATTTTTTTACTGTTCCTTTAATACATTCTTTGAGGTGTCTCGTTCAACATTTTTGAAATGAAGGAAATTGAGACTTCTTTACTCCATGGTCTTTGCCTCCTGATATCTTAGTAAACACTATTCTTATCCTATTTGGTGAGTATGGGAGTTAGTTAATGTAACACCCCAAGAATTTATAAATAGATTTAATATAGAATGCATGAAACACTAATTCTCTACAAAACAACACTTTATTATAACCTAACTAATAGACATAAATTTTTCAACTTCTGTAATTTTAATTTCAATAAACTGACATACACAGTTGCGTTCAGGTAGATATTTAGAGTCTGATAAGAAAAACATATTTTTTTGTGAATAGTAACATACCCTTATGAATAGTAACATACCTTTATGAATAGTAATGAATAGTAATTTGGCCAAAAAATATAAACTTCACCCAACAATGTATAAATAAAATATAGACATCTCAAAAGTGGGAAAACAATCATAGAATAAGTATTGGTATTTTTTCATGTCATAAATATTTTATTTAATTTTTTATGATTAATTTAATAATTTAAAATGAATATTTATTCTCATAAAATGTATTCATAAATTGTTACTTTATTTTCTTATGGTTATAAGTTAATTTTATAGGACCTTGATTAACTTTACAATGTGTTATAAAATGTGTTATAGTTCTAAAGTTGTTTTTTGGAATAAATTATGATTTTATTTAAACATTAAATTAAAAAATATTTATAAAATAGTTTTAAAAAAATGGATTTCATTTTAAAATTCTATACATTGAAAAATGTTTAGGGTTAATTTTTGAGATTTTTCTAAAATACTTGAATTTCTCATGAATAGTAAAAATACAGTTTTGAGTTTTCGGTATGCTTAATGACATCATAATGATGTAATAATTAATATAAAATACTGGTAGACTTGTGTACAGTAAAATATTATGTGATGTGTCTAATGTGGATAATACCATGGGAAAATACCCTGGGCAAGCCCATGGTTTTGAAAAAAACCACTAATGAGGTGGCCCTTTAAATTAATAAAATCTCCATCTCATTTACTATAAATACCCACTCATTACTTCATTTTATTTCATTCCAAAATCACCATCCTTGAATCTATGATATTTTTAACTACATATTAGTCCTAAAAATGTGTCCCCAATCCCCCATGGTCCCAACCTTCAAGTCTCTAAAGTTACTCTATAAGGTAAGAGAATTCTCAACTTCTCTTTTCCCATCCAAGTTATCTTTTATGTGGTATGTATTTCAATTTTTCATACCATGTTATTATTTCATTATTATTATATCCCTATAATATTTTCTGATTATTTTATTAATGGTTTACCCCTGTCCTCTGTCTTTTTAATGTTTTCTAAAACCATGTTGCATAGTTGTTCTGCTGCAGAGTTTTCGTCTCAAAATCTCTCTCTTTTTCAAACAGTCTTGTTATGTTATTATCTTTTAATTTAATTTGATTTATGCTTGTATATGTCATTAAATATCCCCATTACTTTCCATATTATTTATTAATGATGATATACCCTTTTTATCTCATCGAAATATTTTATTAAATATTAAGCAACGCCGTTAGGATGTCGAATTTTCGTGAGGGATTTCTCAACTTTTCTTTTATTTCGAGTTCCTTGCTTTTCATTTTCCATATCCCTCATACAAATGATATGATAATTACGGTAACTTAAATTAATTTTAGTTTTATTATTCTAATTTAATATTTCATCATCATCTCTTTCCCCTCCCTCTCATACTAAAAATGAAAACACCATCCGAGATGTGTTAATTTATCACATTCAAGGACGATAGGTTCTCAATTTCTATTACCATCTTCAATTATGGTCATGAAACCATTATTATGGTTTAAAAAGACTATAATATAGGAATTATTTCTTATATATGGTTTTTAATCTTTTTTTATACATGTTTTTGATTTATAAATAAAAATGAGTTTGTTGTGTTCAAAAATGGCTAATTAACCTAAACGGTTTTCATTAAATAATTTATATAATGATTCATCTTTACTCCAAGTAACCAAATGAAATTTAAAACCATGTAACCTTATGTATGTTAAATAATAACATATAACTTCAATTATGGATAACCATCCTCATTTTACATGATTCTCCGTTCATGTATATAAGTATATCGATCATGATGAAAATGCTCCCAAACAATAAAATTAAACCTCTTAAACCCATAAAGAATGACATTAATGAACTCAATAAGTCTATCATAAATCAATTAAATAAATAATTAGTTCTGGGAATATTAATTAATGAATTTAATTTGGTTATCCGGGACATTAAGATCAAGTTAAGAACACCATCAAACTTAATGTAAGGGGTTTCTTTATCTCACTTCAATTTTTGTTAGACATTCCATATTCACTACTAATACTTGTGTATGGTGTATGTATACTAACCATTGATGTTTCATATCATGAATATATTTATTTCATTATGTTAAATTTATAATTTGATGATTATTAATTTTGGGTCATACGATTCAATTGATTACAAAGTTTTAAGTATTTTCTACCCGAACCTCCATTTTCATTCGGGTTACTTTTATTATCTACTTACCTCAATTAAATTCTTATTTATTCATATGTAATAATCATATATTCTCTGATAATTTTCAATATATATATACAAAACATAATACTACTTTCAATTATGGGTATTTATATGTTTTGAAAAAATCTTTTAAAAATTCTTCCCGAAATACAAGCTCAATTCAAGGAACTTCTTGATTTCTTACTTATTTTGAATTTTACCATATAATCTGTTTTATTTCATATTTACCTTTAAAAAATCAGAAATTTTATCATGAGACATATATATTGGTTCATTTATTTTTTTATGAAATAAAACAAGCCTCTGTGCTTTTAAAATCCTTTAATATTTTCCTTAAACCGCACTAAAATTTTTTATTTCTAAAGCATCTTTAAAAATGATTATTAAATGATGCCACCTCAATAAGACTTTATTTAAGCCTCAAATATAATTTCAATGAAATTTAAATTTATTTTATGGTATTTTCATGTTTACAATCTGATTTCATGACAAATAGAAATGATTTTCCAAAAGAACTCTTCTTTCCAAAGTAAAAATGATTTTTCTCATCTCACTTTATCTTTATTGAGATATATTCCCTGTTCACAACTTATTTATTTCTTGTGGTGTATGTACTTCCCTTTGGTATATCATATAAAGTGTTTCCTTATTCTCATGATATTATGAGGTATTATTATTTGAATGTTTCAAGGTGGTATGAGGCACTTTGAAATGTTTACGGATTATTTCCTCAAGGATTTTCAGTGGTCTCATTTAAAAGTATCTTCATCTATGTCAACATAATTTGTTAAATATTTTACTTCATTGAAGTTTATCTTCTATGATATCATATAACATATTTAATATAATGTTTTGTTATTATTTTGACTATGGATATTCTATCTTAAAACCATTCACCAATTTACTCCGAATGGTTAGTGTTTATGCTTAATGTTAAGGTAAAGTTATTTAAATTTCATATGTTGGTTTCAATATGAATGTGTATGTTGTTTATGTTTATCCTTGTTCATATGAAGAATGAATTGGACTTAGTAAGTTTTGGGTGGGGACCTTTATATCCCCTCGGTGCATTGGTAGGTCTCACGAGACTAACTAGGTCATGGCACGAGGCCTTGACAAAATGGTTATTTATGGTCTTGGAACGAGGGATTGATAGTATGGTTATGATGTATGGAATATGCATTTACCTCATTATAAAAATATTATTTACAGTTCATGTGGTTATTATACTAGTATAATACCCATGATTATGTTTTATTATATCATTATTTATTCTTATCTTATTCCTACTATAATGTGTTCAAGTTTATTTTTAAAGGCATGTGTTTTAGTTATTCACCTTGCGTAATGTTTATGTTTATTTTATTTTCCATTGTATTGACTAACCCTTACTGAGCATTTGATCTTACCCCTATCATTTGTTTTTCCTTCCCTAGGTTATGAATAAGAGATCATTTATTGAGTTTTAAAGGATGCATTTTATTAGCTTTTGTTATGTATCATATTTTGTTTCCTTTCCAAATGTAAAATGGGTTCCATGTATGTATCTAGTTTCTTCAAGACTAATAAACTGATCGGTCCTTCAGGATTTTATTCCTTGTAATCATGAAAATGTATTAAAATAATGAACCAGCTCTAGGCTTCTGGGGTCATTGTGTTATAGTTGGTATCAAAGGAAGTTTAGTAGAAAACTTGGAAACTAGATTTAGAAAACATAGATTAGTGAACAAAACCCTAAGAAAGAATTTGTGGATAAAAATACAATAACATCCTAGATTTTTGGTATAGAATAGATTATGTTGATATTTCTAGAAAATAAATCCCTCTCTAGATACTACTAGTGGACGTGCTTTTGGCACATATGTACCTAGGAGTTACAACTTCGATAAGGAGTTTCGGGCTTGAATTGGGGTATCTTGGTACACGAAAATGGGCTTTACTACACACCTATTTTGAAACTCCTAGGGGATATTCTTAGGATAATTCATATTTTATTTACCCACCATTATGAAAGATTTATGCCGCCAATGTAACCAAAAAAATATGGTTCTAGGATTTACGATATATAAATTTAAGCTATGTTCTTTACCAAGTTTAGAGTTATAGAGAGTTAATAATTTTATAAGCTAATATATAATATGGAATTGATTAGAAATGCCACCTAGAAAAAATAAGTTGAAATTCACAAATGCATGTGATGCGAAGAGTAAGAAGGATTGTATCTATAATGGCCTTAAGCCATATTTTCAAAGGAATATTATCTCCCGAGTATCCTCATCATATGAGGAAATATTATCATGTGCTAACAAGGTATGTAAATACTTCTCTGAGTCCTATGGATTTTAATGGAATAAAAAAAAGAAGATGATGTTAGAGAAAAACATGGATAAAGGGAAGAAGGGAAATATGTATTTTACCACATGACACTACAGGAAAATTAGGCTATACCAAAGGTTTATAACCGTTGCTATAGGCTGGAAAACCGTTGGTATAGGGTATACCAATGGTTTTCTAAACCGTTGACCAATAAGGCGTGGGGAAGCCCTTTACCAACGGTTTCATTTAAACCATTGGTATAGGTTCTGAGAAATCTGGAAAACAATTTACCAACGGTTCTGAACCGTTGGTATAAGTTTTTCCAGATATCTGGAAAACAATTTACCAACGGTTCAGAACCGTTGGTAAATTGTTTCCCAAAACTGCTGCACAACAGCACCCAGAAGCCCCCCCAGAAGCTAAACCTGCAAAAAAAAATAGTGCACAACAGCCCTCAGTATACCCTCCACTATACACCTGCATAAAAAATATCACAAAAGCCACATACAAACTTCAAACAGTATAAAAAACACTTAAAATAGCCCAAAAAACACATGACAACAATCATCCAGTGGTAATTCACCTCACCCATCAAATTCTAATAGGCAGAATAGTTTGATAAATATCTATTAGAGTTGAATAAGACATTCAAATTGACTCAAATCCCTTTTTTTTGTGATACTAGGTTTGGGTATGTAATGATTTGTGATGAATTTTGCATTGAACTTGTATTGTTTATAATATATGGTGAAAAGATATTTTCTTAGGAGTCTCGTCACTTATGACCCCATGAGTGAAACTACCAAACTCATGAAAAAGAGTCGTTGATGAGTGTGAATTTCAGTTGTATTCACTTAAAATGATTTCCTTTTGAAATAAAAGAGAGTCATTGAGTGGTGTCGTCCACACCGCGCCTCAGATTGAGGCGGAGTTGACTCGTACACATCACAAATGACCCATGGATAGATGTCCTAAAGTATCAACATTATCTGAATGCCTTTGGTCTATTTTCCGTATGTCAGTTGTTGTTTTAACTTAAACTGTTTTCCATTTCAAAGAAAAGTGAAACACTTTGAGTGGTGCTGGCCACACCACACCTCGGATTGTGGCGGGGTTGACTCGTACACATCAAAAATGACCCATGGATCATTGTCCTAAAGTTTCAATAGAATCTGAAAGCGTTTGGTCGGTTTTCCATATGTCGTTTTTTTACTTAAAAGCGCATCCATTTTAAACAAAAGAAAGACACTTTGAGTGGTGTCGGCCACACCGCGCCTCGGATTGAGGCGGGGTTGACTCGTACACGTCACAAATGACCAATGGATACATGTCCTAAAGTATCAACAGTATCCGAATGTGTTTGTTCAGTTTTCTCTATGTGGTTTTTTTACTTAAAAGCGCATCCATTTTAAACAAAAGAAAGACACTTTGAGTGGTCCCGACCACACCGACCCTCAGATTGAGGAGGGGTTGACTCGTACACGTCACATATGACCCATGGATACATGTCCTAAAGTATAAACAGTATCCGAATGCCTTTGGTCCATTTTCCGTATGTCAGTTGTTGTTTTAACTTAAACAGTTGTCCATTTCAAAGAAAAGTGACAAACTTTGAGTGGTCCCGGCCACACCGGCCCTCATATTGAGGCGAGGTTGAATCGTACACGTCACATATGACCCATGGATCTTTTTTCTAAAGTTTCAACCGAATCCGAATGCGTTTGATCGGTTTTCCGTATGCAAGTTGTTGTTTTCACTTAAAATCCTGTCCATTTCAAATAAAAGTTAGACACTTTGAGTGGTTTCGGCCACAACGCGCCTCAGATTGAGGTGGGGTTGACTCGTACATGTCACAAATGACCCATAAATCATTTTATTAAAGTTTCAACAAAATACGAAAGTGTTTGGTCGGTTTTCCATATGTCATTTATTTTACTTAAAAGCGCATCCATTTTAAACAAAAGAAAGACACTTTGAGTGGTATCGGCCACACCGACCCTCGGATTGAGGCGGGGTTGACTCGTACACGTCACATATGACCCATGAATCGTTTTCCTACAGTTTCAATAGAATCTGAATGCGTTTGGTTGGTTTTCGGTATGTCAGTTGTTGTTTTAACTTAAACTGGTTTTCATTTCAAAGAAAAGTTAGACATTTTGAGTGGTACCGGTCACAATGCGCCTTGGATTGATGCGGGGTTGACTCGTACACGTCACATATGACCCATGGATCGTTTTCCTAAAGTTTCAACAGAATCCGAATGCGTTTGGTCAGTTTTCCGTATGTCAGTTGTTATTTTAACTTAAATTGTTGTCCATTTCAAAGAAAAGTTAGACACTTTGAGTGGTGCCGGCCACACCGCGCCTCGGATTGAGGTGGGGTTGACTCGTACACGTCAAAAATGACCCATGGATTGTTTTCCTAAAGTTTAAATAGAATCCTAATGCGTTTGGTCGGTTATCCATATGTGGTTTTTTTACTTAAAAGCGCATCCATTTTAAACAAAAGAAAGACACTTTGAGTGGTACCAGCCACACCGTCCCTCGGATTGAGGAGGGGTTGACTCTTACATGTCACAAATGACCCATGGATACATGTACTAAATTATCAACAGTATCCGAATGCCTTTGGTCTGTTTACCGTATGTCAGTTGTTGTTTTAACTTAAACAATTGTCTGTTTCCAAGAAAAGTGACACACTTTGAGTGGTCCCGGCCACACCGGCCCTCGGATTGAGGAGGGGTTGACTCGTATACGTCACATATGACCCATGGATACATGTCCTAAAGTATAAAAAGTATCTGAATGCCTTTGGTCCGTTTTCCGTATGTCAGTTGTTGTTTTAACTTAAACTGTTGTCCATTTCAAAGAAAAGTGACACACTTTGAGTGGTCCCGACTACACCGGCCCTCAGATTGAGGCGGGGTTGACTCGTACACGTCACATATGACCCATGGATCGTTGTACTAAAGTTTCAACAGAATTCGAATGCGTTTGGTTGGTTTTCCATATGTCAGTTGTTGTTTTAACTTAAACCGTTGTCCATTTCAAAGAAAAGTGACAAACTTTGAGTGGTCCTGGCCACACCGGCCCTCGTATTGAGGTGGGGTTGACTCGTACACGTCACAAATGACCCATGGATTGTTTTCCTACAGTTTGAACAGAATCTGAATGCGTTTGGTCGGTTTTCTGTATGTCAGTTGATGTTTTAACTTAAACTGTTGTCCATGTTAAAGAAAAGTTAGACACTTTGAGTGGTGTCGGCCACACCGCACCTCTGATTGAGGCGGGGTTGAATCATACACGTCACAAATGACCTATGGATACATGTCCTAAATTATCAACAATATCCGAGTGCGTTTGGTCAGTTTTTCGTATGTGGTTTTTTTACTTAAAAGTGCATCCATTTTAAACAAAAGAAAGACACTTTGAGTGGTCCCAGCCACACCGGCCCTCGGATTGAGGCGAGGTTGACTTGTACACATCACATATGACCCATGGATACATTTCCTAAAGTATCAATAGTATCCGAATGTCTTTGGTCGGTTTTCCGTATGCCAGTTGTTGTTTTCACTTAAACAGTTGTCCATTTGAAAGAAAAGTGACACACTTTGAGTGGTCCCGGCCACACCGGCCCTTGGATTGAGGAGGGGTTGACTCGTACACATCACATATGACCCATGGATACATTTTCTAAAGTATAAACAGTATCAGAATGCCTTTGGTCTGTTTTCTGTATGTCAGTTGTTGTTTTAACTTAAACTATTGTCCATTTCAAATAAAAGTGACACACTTTGAGTGGTACCGACTACACCGGCCCTCAGATTGAGGCGGGGTTGAATCGTACACGTCACATATGACCCATGGATCGTTGTCCTAAAGTTTCAACAGAATCCTAATGCGTTTGGTTGGTTTTCCGTATGTCAGTTGTTCTTTTTACTTAAACCGTTGTCCATTTCAAAGAAAAGTGAAAAACTTTGAGTGGTCCTGGCCACACCGGCCCTCGGATTGAGGTGGGGTTGACTCGTACACATCACAAATGACCCATGGATCGTTTTCCTACAGTTTCAACAGAATCCGAATGCGTTTGGTCAGTTTTCCGTATGTCAGTTGATGTTTTAACTTAAACTGTTGTTCATGTTAAAGAAAAGTTAGACACTTTGAGTGGTGTCGGCCACACCGCGCCTCGGATTGAGGAGGGGTTGACTCGTACACATCACAAATGACCTATGGATACATGTCCTAAAGTATCAACAATATCCGAGTGTGTTTGGTCAGTTTTTCGTATGTGGTTTTTTTTACTTAAATGCGCATCCATTTTAAACAAAAGAAAGACACTTTGAGTGGTCCCAGCCACACCGGCCCTCGGATTGAGGCGGGGTTGACTCGTACACGTCACATATGACCCATGGATACATTTCCTAAAGTATCAACAGTATCCGAATGTCTTTGGTCGGTTTTCCGTATGCCAGTTGTTGTTTTCACTTAAAATCATGTCCATTTCAAATAAAAGTTAGACACTTTGAGTGGTGCCGACCACACCGCTCCTCAGATTGAGGCAGGGTTGACTCCTACATGCCACAAATGACCCATGGATACATGTCCTAAAGTATCAACAGTATCTGAATGTGTTTGGTCCGTTTTCCGTATGTGGTTTTTTTACTTAAAAGCGCATCCATTTTAAACAAAAGAAAGACACTTTGAGTGGTACCCGGCCACACCAGACCTCGGATTGAGGCGGGGTTGACTCGTACACGTCACATATGACCCATGGATCGTTGTCCTATAGTTTAAATAGAATCCGAATGCGTTTGGTCTATATTCCGTATGCCAGTTGTTGTTTTCACTTAAAATCCTGTCCATTTCAAATAAATGTTAGTGGTGTCGGCCACTACTTCAAAGCACATTTTCCATATCATCTTCCACATGCATAAACATGAAATACATGGATAACTAAGAAAGATAAGTAAAAAAAATAGAAAAATGAGCATCACAGTACCAAGGAATACTAAAGGTCTATGTAGTAGACTAATCATACAATAAGAATCAAGTGCAAAAAACAGAATCTGAATGCAACGTCCCTATGAAGCAGAGGAAAACCCCAAAGTGGAAAACCATGTTCAAAAATAAAGAGTTATACAGAATTCAAAAATGTAATGGATTAATCTGCCTCTGATCACCATCACCATCACTACTATCATCATCAGCCTCATCCTCACCGCCATCTCTGTCCTCGTCGTCATCCTCATCCTCAGCATCATCCTCACCCTCGGCCCCATCCTCGCCCTCGGCCCCATCCTCTCCCTCGTCCATATCCTCATCCTCGCCCTCTTCCTCTTCATCATCCTCATCATCACCAGGAACGTCATCATCTCGATCGCCACTAGAGCTTCCACCTGGTGCATTGGATGATGCACCCATCGACGACGTAAATGTCTGACAAGCCGCACTAGCCTCTGGTGGAAGTGATGAAGATAAAGCTCTCATCAGTTTCATAAATTCTCTGTCTCTTGTTTGAACTTGTACTTCCAACTCTGTGACCCTTTTATCAGACTGTCTTGCATGCTCCTTAACCTGTTCCAACTCGGTGGTACTAGAATGGATACCTGGAGACGACCAATACCTCGTCGGGACTATATTCTTACCAGGTCGGCAGCGTACTCGACCAGAGTGCTCATCTCCCAAAACCTGATATAAATGATCGTGTGGCCCAAAATTATCAGGCTCCTGGGCATCAAGAGCCTCTAAAGAAGCCTGTAAAAAATATTAATAGATTATTAAATTTCAAATTAGATATTAAACTTTGAAATAAACAAATTAAAACTTACAATGTTCTCTTGGGTCAGTTCATTTACCGCAGTTCCATCTTTTTTTCTTCTACTCGAGCAAAACAATTTTGCTCGAGGGATACGTCCTTTAATATTCATTTTGTGATTCTATAATGACATTGAAACAATATAAAGTGAAAGTATAATCATATATTTATTATTCAATAAATCACATAATTTAAGTAGGATCCAATAAAAAGGGAAAGTCCTAAAGAAAAATTATAAACAACTATATCGTACCTGCTGCCTCTCGTGATCTGACATTATTGTGCGCCCCAAAGTATGGAGGTATTTCTTTGAATCAATGTTTTTTTTGTTTTTTTCAGAAGATTCCTAAATAATGATTAATAATTAATAAGATTATATTAATGAAAAATATGAAAACTCTCATTTAAATAACTCAAATGAGATTAATACCTTAAATTTGGCAGTCACCCAATGGGTAATCATTTGGTGATATTGATCTATCGGGCAGTCATCCACGATAGGTAATGTATATAACTCCGTGCCCACTCTATCACACCATCCAACATACAGCTCATGCTTATAAGCTCTCTAAAGCTCTCCTAGCTCTTTTAAATGCGCTGATCGTGCACCTTCGCCATCAGGGAAGTTAAACCGAAGCTGAAACCAAATTGATTAGTTCATTTAAATAAAAAAATATACTACATTAAATCCAATAGATTTTTTACCCATATTTGTGCCCACGCGTTATCCTTGACTTTGGGTGGCAGATGTATCCAAGAGAGAGGGCTGACCGGAATGATATCGGAGTATTTGGCTAGCGTCGCCAAAAAATCCCGACATTGCTGCCCAGATTTCTCAATCATTTGTCCATCAACATTGTATTCTACCATCAACTGTGTCTGGCGGTTCCATACTACACGCAAGCGAGTACGCCCCCTCCCCCGCCTCCTATCTGTAGATGAATCTGTTATTAAAGAAAAATAATATCAATACAAGTTATAATAAAAATAAATTTTGGTATAAAAATTTGATAGAGTTATATAAATATACCTGTGGTAGTCGGATAAATGGGTGCAGAAGATGAAGGAATATCCTGTACAGGTGGAGTGTCCCTCAGTGTATGCTCCTCAGCCACATACTATGTCGCAGTAGGAGTCGAAGAAGGTGGAATATAATAACCTGGAGATAATTAACCAGAAGCAAAAGATGATGGCATAGACATCTGGCCAGCTGGTAGTGTAAACATCGGAGGTCTAAATATCTCATATGTCCCTGATGACACGCCAGGATCAAAATAGGGCGTAGAAGATACGTCTGTGGTAGTGGATCGTCTAACACTCGCCCCACGAGCCCTCGTACCACCAACCTCTCTACTGTGAGCAATATCAGGCTCCTCGTCAGATATCTGTCGTCTAGGGCGTGGATCCTGAAAAAAAGTTTGACAGAAAAGTAAACACATGATATTATAAGTTATTGAAATATTTATATTTGAAATAAAATAATCACAACAGGGATGAGTGGAGGAACACCCATCTGTACCATGCGACGATTATTATCTATCATCTTTTTCTGCCACCTCTCTTCAATGGGTGTCATTTACTGCAATGAAAAAAAATGTGGAAGTAATTAGAAACAGATAACTAATGAGTAACCCAAAAAACAAAATATAGAAAAACCATTATGATAAAAAGAACATAATGAAACAGAAGATTTATGTTGTTATGAAGGTAAGTACTAGGATACACACTCTGAATGATGTAGGTGAAAAATGTAGGTGAGAACACGACTGTATGATTCTATATATTTCCCACCACAACTTCGGGTTCACAATCAACTCTGACAATTGAGCTGTTGGGGTCATCATAAGTAATAAATGGATTGCTTCCAATTGCAGTAGGGATAGTGTCAACTTCATCATCACCATCATCAAAAACATGTCTGGGATTTAATTCAATAATTACACCGAATTTAGGATGACGATGATCTTTGACATAAAAAACTTGTTTCACCATTGATGCCAATACATATGGTTAATCGGTGGAAAGAGTGCGAGTCATGTCAATAACTCGAAATACACAATCATAAATAAAGGTGCCTTGCGTTGTCATTGAATCAAACCATTGACATTTCATCATCGTGACTCGACCAAGTGAGTAATAATCCAAAATTATTATTTTCTCCACGACACCATAATAAGCAACATTTTCAGAATGAGGTCTAGTGTCCGATGAACTGGCATAACAGTCTGTTGTGGCAGTTAGCATAACACCATTATGCTGTGTTCTCATGTTTCTTGCTCGTTCAGTGATAACAAATTTGTATCCATTGATCACAAGTGATTTACAAGCACGAACCATGGTATTAGGACCAAAATCCAAAGCTCTTATTTCCTTAGAAACAGAGTCTGTAGGCAAACTCGGAGGTGTCCAGGGGGTGGGGGCTGTCTAGGGGGGTCGGGATGTCCAGGTGGGCGGGCTATCCATGGGGGTGGTCAGGTTGTCCAAGGGGGTCGGGGTGTATAGGTATATTTATATGAAAAGAATACCCCCACAATAATCATGCAGCCCTGTCATTAGTCTAAACCCCTAGAACACATAAAAGAAGCTAGTATGAACATTTACTAAAATATTTAACACCATACGATTGAAAATACAATCTAAATATAGTTTGAGAGGATATAATGGTGTGTGTGAAAAAAATGATATTAAATCAATTTAAATGAATATGGAACAAATGAGGGTTTATAATACACTAAGAGTACCTCAAACAATCCAAAACCACTATAGCACCACCCCCTTGGATAGCCCGCCCACCCCCCTCGACACCCCTTCTCCCTATGGACAGCCCCCCACCCCCTTGGATAGCCCGCCCACCCCCCCTGGACACCCCTACCCCCCGTGGCCAGCCCACCCCCCCTGGACAGCCCGCCCACCCCTCCTTGACAGCCCGACCACCCCCGTGGACAGCCCGTCCACCCTTGTGGACAGCCCACCCACCCCCGTACCCCCCTGGACACCCCGTACCCCCCTGGGATAGCCCCGACCACCCTCCCAAACAGCCCACACCCCCTCCCCTGCAACCCCACCACCACCACCTAGACATACCAACCCCCCTGGACACCCCACACACCCCTCCCCCACTAGGACACCCCACCCAGACCCCCAGGACAGCCCACACCCCCTGGACAGCCCCGCCCACCCCCGTGGACAGCCTTTCCCACCCTCGTGGACAGCCCCGCCCACCCCCATGGACAACCCACCCACCCCCGTGGACACCCCCTACCCCCTAGACAGCCCAACCACCCCCGTGGATAGCCCACCCACCCCCCTCGACACCCCTTCTCCCTATGGACAGCCCCCACCCCCTTGGATAGCCCGCCCACCCCCTGGACACCCCTACCCCATGTGGCCAGCCCACCCACCCCCCCTGGACAGCCCGCCCACCCCTCTTTGACAACTCGGCCACCCCTGTGGACAGCCCGTCCACCCTTGTGGACAGCCCTCCCACCCCCGTACCCCCTGGACACCCCGTACCCCCCGGGATAGCCCCGCCCACCCTCCCAAACAGCCCACACCCCCTCCCCTGCAACCCCACCACCACCACCTAGACATACCAACCCCCCTGGACACCCCACACACCCCTCCCCCACCAGGACTCCCCACCCAGACCCCCAGGACAGCCCACACCCCCTGGAGAGCCCCGCCCACCCCCGTGGATAGCCTTTCCCACCCCCGTGGACAGCCCCGCCCACCCCCGTGGACAACCCACCCACCCCCGTGGATGCCCCTTACCACCTAGACAGCCCAACCACCCCCGTGGACAGCCCACCCACCCCCTCGACACCCCTTCTCCCTATGGACATCCCCCACCCCCTTGGATAGCCCGCCCACCCCCTGGACACCCCTACCCCCTGTGGCCAGCCCACCCACCCCCCCTGGACAGCCCGCCCACCCCTCCTTGACAGCCCGACCACCCTCGTGGATAGCCCGTCCACCCTTGTGGATAGCCCGCCCACCCCCGTACCCCCCTGGACACCCCTTACCCCCCCTGGATAGCCCCACCCACCCTCCCAAACAACCCACACCCCCCTTCCCTACAACCCCACCACCACCACCTAGACATACCACCCCACCTGGACACCCCACACACCCCTCCCCCACCAGGACACCCCACCCAGACCCCCAGGACAGCCCACACCCCCTGGACAGCCCCGCCCACCCCCGTGGACACTCCCTACCCCCTAGACAGCCCAACCACCCCCGTGGATAGCCAACCCACCCCCCTCGACACCCCTTCTCCCTATGGACAGCCCCCACCACCTTGGATAGCCCGCCCACCCCCTGGACACCCCTACCCCCCGTGGCCAGCCCACCCACCCCCCTGGACAGCCCGCCCACCCCTCCTTGACAGCCCGACCACCCCCGTGGACAGCCCGTCCACCCTTGTGGACAACCCGCCCACCCCCGTACCCCCCTGGACACCCCGTACCCCTGGATATCCCCGCCCACCCTCCCAAACATCCCAAACCCCCTCCCCTGCAACCCCACCACCACCACCTAGACATACCACCCCCATAGAGACCCCACACACCCCTCCCCCACCAGGAAACCCCACCCACACCCCCTAGACAGCCCCGCCCACCCCCGTGGACAGCCTTTCCCACCCCCGTGGATAGCCTTGCCCACCCCCGTGGACAAACCACCCACCCCCGTGGACACCCCCTACCCCCACAATCCATTATCCAAAACATATCAAATTGGTTTGAACACAATCCATAATTCCCACAATCCATTATCCAAAACATGTAAACGTTCACGATAGCCTCCCCCAACTCTGATTTACATGTTTTGAACACTCTCCTTCCAAACATAGAATATAAAAACATTAAAAAAGTATTCACAAACACAAAAAATATCCTATTTAGATATTAATTTCAATAATCAAGTAAACCACCAACACCTGGAAAAAATCTATTCATTAAAACAACTACAACAATATGGTTGAGATCAAATTTTACCTATTCGTATGGGGGTGTACCTGTTGGGATGGGGGGTGCTGGTGTTCGGATTCGCGAGAGCAGTGGAGTCGGATGGGGTTTGCGAGAGCAGCAGAGCGAATAGATTAGGGCTCTGTCCGAATGGGGAGAGGAGATCGCGATCTGGAATTTGGGGAAAACCTTTTCCAACAGTTTATAAAAACCGTTGGCAAAGGCACACATTTCCCAACGGTTCCAGTGAACCGTTGGGAAAGGGTCCACCGAAATTCCCTTTGCCAACGGTTTAATTAAACCGTTGGCAAAGGCTCACTATACCAACGATTTAAGTAAACCATTGGTATACTACCGTTGGGAAAAGACCAAATTCCAGTAGTGTGAGATAATTGTGTAGGAAAACTCCTTATTATATGATTAAGAGGAAAATGAGTTTTCTTCAAGTGTGGAGAAAAAGGCCACTATGATCATAATTGCAATATATGGAAATAATATTCCTATATTCAATGCTTCAACTACAAGGATATAGGGAAATACACAAATGAATTTCCTAAGCTTCATGCAAATATAACTCTAAAAAATAAAAGGTATCAAGTTCAATCTTATGATGTTACTACAGTTGAAGTATAATAAGTAATTTATTTATGTTTTTGGATTCTAGAACTATATTATGATATTCTTGTTAAAAGAATAATGAGATATAAAAGGATTTTACTGCAGTACTATTTCATTAAGGATGTGAGGTCATATGATTAATGGTACAAAGGAAAAGTGATTTAGTAGAAAGTTAATTTTTTTAGAAAAAACATGATTGAGGGAAAAAAAACCCTTAATATATATCTATTGTGGAGATAAGGAGGAAGAAATGATTGCTTTAGATAAGAACTGACTACCTTGGAATGGATTATTAACTTGTTGAGAAGTGGTTTATGCTATCATAGATAGAGTTTACAACCCTTTTTGATTTACAGAATATATCCAATAACATATATCTTACTTAAGGAATACGGAAGAATGCACATGATTTTTATGGTAATTCAAGTTTTTTCCATATTTCAAAAGGATACATGATGAAGTTATTCACATGTTTTGAATGTAAAAATTTATAACCACTTCATTTTGATGATAAGTTCATCTTGGAGATTCAGAGACCTTCATTATAAAGTGTAGAATATTTATATTTTGGAATGTTTAACCATTTAAGCAATAGTTTAAGTTGATCATTTCTATGAGTTTTTATAGGTTAATGTATTACTTCACCATATGGCGTAACCTATGCTAAGTGAAAAAGTATAGATAGTTCAAGGTAAAATCAAAGGACGAGTTTTTAAATTTAAATTTAAATTTATACTCTTATAGAGTAGAATAATACCTCAATATAAGGAAAATAGTATTATATAAAATGTAGTCCTATTATCACAATCTTTGATAATATTGATGTATTTTTTATATTAGTTTATAGTTTTGTAGTAATCAACTTTCCTCTGAACATGTTCTCTATCATGTTCCATCATAACATCATAGTTAGTTTTTTCTTCCATGTCTAGGTTTTTACTTGCAACTAATTTCACCACATTCAAAATCATAATTTTTTTAGTAACTACATAATTTTCTTAGCCCCTTTTTTGAGGATATTTTATCCACCCTATTTCTGATGTGGGTTTTCACAAGATAATTTTCAAGCATCAACCTTTAACTTTCAAAGTGCAGTTTCGAATTGCGAGGACACAATTCTGTTGAGGAGGGAATAATTAACACCCCAAGAATTTACAAATGTATTTAATATATAATTCATGAAACATTAATTCTATAAAAAAACAATTTATTATAACCTAACCAATAAATATAATTTTTCCAATTTTGTAATTTGAATTTCGAAAAACTGACATACACAGTTGCGTTTAGTAATATATTTAGAGTTTGATAAGACAAACTTAATTTTTTGTGAATAATGACATACCCTTATGAATAGTAACATACCTTTATGAATTGTAATGAATAGTAAGTTGGACTAAAAAATAGAAACTTCACCCATGAATTGTATAAATACTATATAGAAATCTTAAAAGTGAAAAAACAATCATAGTATAAGTATTGGTATTTTTGCAAGTCATAAATATTTTAATTAAAATTTTATGAATAATTTAATAATTTAAAATGTAAATGTATTTTTATAAAATGAATTAACTTTTTTTACTTTATTTTCTTATGGTTGTAAGTTAATTTTATGGGACCTTGATTAATTTCACAATGTGTAATATAACGAGCTATAGTTTTAAAGTTGTTTTTTTGGAATAAATTATGATTTTATTTAAAAATTAAATTAAAAATATTTAAAAATTATTTTCAAAATATGGATTTTATTTTTTAATTATACATGTCAAAAAATGGTTAGAGTGAATTTTTTTATTTTTCTAAAATACTCAAATTTCAAGTGAATAGTTAAATACAGTTTTGAGTTTTCAATATGTTTAATGACATCATAATGATGTAATAATTAATATTAAATTTTGGTCTACTTGTGTAAAGTAAAATATTATGTGAGGTTTCCTAAGTGTCTAATACAATAGGCAAGTCCATGGCTTTTTAAAAAACCACTAATGGGGTGTCCCTTTAAATTAATAAAAACTCCCTCTCATTTACTATAAATACCAACTCATTACTTCATTTTCATTCATTAAAAACTCATAATTCTCAAAGCTCTGGTATTTTTACCTCTATTGTAGTCCTACCATGGTTTTCTCAAGCCCCCCAGGGTCCCAAACTTGAAGTCTTATAAGTTACTCTACAAGGTAAGAGAATTCTCAACTTCTATGTTCCCATCTAAGTTTGCTTTTATGTTGTATGCATTTCAAGTTTTCATACCATGTTCTTATTTACATATTATTATGTCCCTATATTATTTTATTATTATTTTATGAATGGATGAATTCTATACCCTCTCTTTTTAATGTTTTATAAAACTATGTTACATAGTCGTTATGCTGCAGAATTTTTGTCTTGAAATCTATCTCTTTTTCAAGCACTCTTATTATGTTATTATCTTTTAATTTAAATTAGTTAATGATGGTATATATCATTAAATATCCTACATAATGTCCATATTATGTATTAATGATGATATACCCCTTATCTCTCATCAAAATATTTTATTAAATATCAAGCGACACCGTTAGGTTTCCGAATTTTCATGAGGAATGTCTCAACTTTTCTTTTATTTCGAGTTCCTTTCCTTTATTTTCTCATCTCCCCTCATCCAAATGATATTATAATTACTTTACCTTAAATTAACAGGAATTTTATTATACTAATGTAACATTTCATCATCATATCTCTTTTACCCTCCTCTTATACTTAAAATGAAAACACCGTCTGATATATGTTAATTTATCACATTCAAGGAGGACCGGTTCTCAATTTCTATTACCATCGTCAATTCTGGTCATGAAACCATTATTATGGTTTAAAAATGAAATAATATATTTATTATTTCTCATATATGGTTATGGAATATTTTTTAAACATTGTTTTGATTTATAAAGCAAAATGAGTTCGTTGTGTTCAAAAAATGGCCAATTAACCCAAACGAGTTTCATTAAATAATTTATATAATGATTCTTCTTCAATCCAAGTAACCAAATAAAATTTAAAACCTTATAACCTTATATATGTTCAATAATAACATATAACTTCAATTCTGAATAACCATACTCATTTTACATGATTCTCCATTCAGGTATATAAGTATACCGATCATGAAGAAAATACTCCAAAACAATAAAATTGAACCTCTTAAACCCATAAAGAAGGCCATGAATGAACTTAATAAGGCTATGATAAATCAATTACATAAATAAGAGGTTATGGAAATATTAATTAAAGAATTTAATTTGGTTATACAGGATACTAAGATCAAGTGAAGAACACCATCAGACTTAAGGTAAGGGGTTTCTTCATCTCACTTCAATTTTTGTGAGATATTCCATATTCACTACTACTACTTATGTATGGTGTATTTCTGCTGAACATTGATGTTTCATATCATTAATATATTTATTTAATGATATTAAATGTATCATTTTATTATTATTAATTTTGGGTCATACGATTCAATTGATTACAAAGTTTTAAGTATTTTCCACCCGAACCTCCATTTTCATTCAAGTTACTTTTATTTTCTACTAACCTAAATTAAATTATTATTTATTATTATGTAATCCTCATATATTCTGTGAGAATTTTCAATATATATTTATAAACCATAATCCTACTTTCACTTATGGGTATTTATATGTTTTAAAAGGATCTTTCAAAAATTCTTCTTGAAATACAAGCTCGATTCAAGGAACTTCTTGAATTATTACTTATTTTGAAGTTCACTATATAATCTATTTTATGCCATATTTAGCTTTATAAAATCTCAAATTTTAACATGAGAAATATATTTTGGTTCATTTATGGTTTTATGAAAGAAAACATGCCTTTGTGCTTTAAAATCCTTTAATATTTTCCTTAAACCGCACGAAAATGTTTTATTTATAAAGATTCTTTTAAAAACTATTTATAAATTATTTCACCTTAGTAAGACTTTATTTAAGCCTAAAATATAATTTCAATGAAATTAAATTTTATTTTATGGGATATACCTATTTAAAATACTATTTCATGACAAATAAAAATGATTATCCAAAAGAACTCTTATTTCCAAAGTAAAAATGATTTTTCTCGCCTCACTTTAACTTTTTTGAGATATATGCCTTGTTCACCACTAATTTTTTTATTATAGTGTATGTAATTCTCTTTGGTATATCATATAAATAGTATCCTTATTCTCATGATATTCTAAGTTATTTTGATTTGAATGTTTCAAGGTGGTATAGGACACTTTGGAATGTTTAAGGATTATTTCCTCAAGAATTTTTCAATGGTCTCATTTTAAATTTTCTTCATCTATGTCAAAATCCTTTGTTGAATCTTGTAATTAATTGAGGTTTATCTATTATTTTATATTATACTATATTTAATTTAATTGTTTATGATTAGTTTGACTGTGGATGTGCTATCTTAAAACTATTCACTAATTTACTCTGAATGGTTAGTGTTTATGCTTAATGTTCAGGGAAAGTTATTTAAATTTCATATATTGGTTTAAATATGAATGTGTATGTTGTTTATGTTTATACACATTCATATTAGGAATGTATTTGAATTATTAAGTGTTGTTTGGGGACCACTATTGACCCTCGGTAGGTCTCAGGAGACAAACTAGGTCATGGAACGAGGCCTTGAAAAAATGGTTATTTATGGTCTTAGCACGAGGCCTTGACAGTATGGTTATGATGTCAGGAATATGAATTTCCCTCATTATGAAAATAGTATTGATATTTTATGTGGTTATCCAACTATTAAAATACCCATGATTATTTTTTATTATGAAAATATTTATTCCTCTCTTATTCCTGCCATAATGTGTTCAAGTTTATTTTTAAAGGCATGTGTTTTAGTTATTCACCATACCTAATGTTCATGTTTATGTTATTTTCCACTATATTACCTAACCATTACTGAGGATTTGATATCACCCCTTTCATTTGTTTTCATTCCCCAGGTTATTAATACGAGATCATTTATTGAGTTTTCAAGGATGCAGTTTATTAGCTTTTGGTATGTATCATATTTTGTTTCTTTTCTAAATATAAAATGGGTTCCATGTATGTATCTAGTTTCTTCAATAATACTAAACTGAACGGTCCTTAGAGATTTGATTTCTTGTAATAATTCCAATGTATTAAAATAATTCCCCAGATCTGGGCTTCTAAAGTCAGGGTGTTACGATTAATTTATAGTTTGTTAATAATATATCATGATAACTGATTATGAATAATCACAATATATTTCACTCCAATTATCATCTAATTTTATTTCTCACAATCACTTAATTTTTCATTACATTCAATGTTAATATGATTACTCCTAGTTCCAAAAAATTGTTAATACCAAAAAACATAGTATAAGAAACAATAACCATAGTGGGAAACCACATAATTATGAAAAGCATTTATAGGATTTCTAAATCATAATAATGTTTATAAATATAAGAAACCTTAGATTTAACTTAGGTTATTCATGGTCATCATATATTCAAATCATTCATAATGGTTTATAAAGAAAATGATAATTAACCTAATAATATCCCCTGAGAGTATAAAACTAGGTGCTTTATAAGAAAAAACTCACCACACACCATAATTATGGTTGAGATATAATCCACCAACTATTTTTAAGGGTTATTACCCTTATATGTATCTATACCAAATCCAAATCAACTTGTAGTATCCAAAACTATATATTTTTCTTAGAAAACCACAAAATCTATACCTTACCAATAATTCTTGGATGTATCCTATACTTTTACATATCTTCAAAGTCAGTCATATGGTTATGTTCCCTAATCTATGGGTTCATAAATATATTTCCTAAGGTTTCTTCTAGACTCTCTCTAATACCAACTTTAAAGAACCTGACCCTGGTATCCCAATATTGGTAATTAATTTATTATATTGGCACTATATACAAGTTATTTCATCCCAAAGGACCAAATATTTTATTAGTTATAGTAAAATAGATAAATACTTGACTATTACATATATTTGAAAACAAATTATTTTCTTTGATAACGTGTTCATTCTCTCTAGCGTGTCATTTCATATCAATCATAGTACACTTACTATCATCAGGAGAAAAGGAAATAAAATAAGGTTGAGCCTAAATTCTCAGTAAGGGTTATGTACAATAGAATATATAATGAGTAAATAAGGCATAAAAAATATGGAAAAGGTAAATAACTGAAAACATATGAAATTTGATTAATAAATTGGGAATGAACAATAATATGGCAGGGATAAATGATGATGAAATAATTCTAATTAAATTAATCACATAAGATTAAAAATTATCTATGGATATCATAACTATTCAAATAATCACATGGAAATAAATAAATGATTTCATAATGATTAAATTCAAAATTTTTGACATTTAAAACATACTGTCAAAAACTCATATCAAGACAAAAAAACATATTATCAATGACTTGTACCAAGATATCTTACATAAATGTGTAAGGCCTCGACCAGATACCCAAACTAGTTTTTTTATATAACCTACCGATGAATCTAAGATATATAATGGGACCAGTCCATCAATTACTAATTCCAATAAATTATTCATATAAAAAAACAACACAACTTAATCAACATGCCTTAATAATACAAAACTATCACTATAGGAAGAACTAAAATACAAAATGTCAATAATTTCCACATTTAAACTGATCATAAAATATCTCTAGAAAGGATAAGGATGGTATAATCACAACATATCCTTAGTGATGCATAATTAATATAAAGAGTTGTTTTCATTAATGAATATAAATACAATACAAAGATCATTAAAAACATTCATGAGTAAAATAGAATTTTAAATTTAAAATTCACTTTTAAAAATAAAAAGTTTCTAAGAATATTAGTAAAAAACATTTTTTTTAAATGAATCATGGAAAATTTTAAAGGAAGATTCAAATCATTGAGTGGTATTGGTGGTGGTAAATTTTATTCATATCAAGTACATTAAAACAAATATATTTTTTAAAATTTTTGGTAAAAAGTAAAATCATACCTTCTTCTGAAAACAATAAAAAGACTCAATTTATACCATTTTATAAAATGAAAAACATGGGTAAAACAATATTTAATAAATCGCTGGAAAACGGTAAAAATATTATTTAAAAAATATTAAATAAAAATATGGACATAGAATAAAAATATTCCCGATCGAGTAAAAAAAATCGATTTTTCTTAAAAACATTATTTCGAACTCTTAAGCACTTAAAAGAGGAAAATCAAAGAAAAACTTATAATTGTTAAAAATAATTAAAGGAGAAAAATTTTTAGGTTTGAGATAGAAATATCATATAATTCTCCCAAAATATACTTAAATATAAACAATATTTAATAATGATGATATTGTGAAATAAACGCTTACTACTTTGGTAACTTTTCAATCTTAATCCCCATGAAATAAATAACTTGTATTAGATTTATAAATACCATAAATATAAAGGGAAAGATGATGTATCATATTAAAGGAGTGGTATATACAACACATCAAATAATTAAGTGGTTAATAATAAATATATCTCATGAAAAAAAAAGTGAGATGAGAAATCCCTTATGAAGATCATATCATTAGAGTAAGAAATTAATCAATAAATAAATTATATGTAACAAATGTAAATCCACATAAAAAAGTGAAAAAATATGGTAAAATTATAGTATATTTCATACATAAAACTAATGAATGAAAATTCAGTTAAGAAACCCTTTACCTTAGGTCTGCCTTATCACATACATTCTTTATCTTCCTCTTCTTTAGAAAAACTCCATTTCTTTACTCTTTAATCCCTCTAAGGTTGCTATTATTCACAAAATAATACCTCTAGAATGTGGTTAGGGATGTTATGAATGTATTTGGTAAGTAATTGGATGAAAAAAGTATGTTTAAGTGTGTATAGAATAATAGAGGGGTGATCTTTTATAAGTGAGGGAATTGAATTCTTGGAATTTCTTTAATTGTAAAATTAATATAAATTAATTTTCTTGTTAAAATGGATAAAAATTTATCAAATATAAACATAAAATGATCATGAGTAGAAATTATCTCATCCATTTTTTAACAAGTTTAGGTGATTTTTTCAGCCATATATTTGTGTTTTAACCCCCCCATTAACCCTTTTGATAATTACTGTGATAACATAGTTTTTTACTCCTTCAGGGTAAATAAAGTTACTATTAAAGTAAAATTAACCCATAGATGGACCATGGTTGATATTTTAAACCATATAAAACTAAATTATATGAATACATTATTTTTAATGAATTTTAAATCATTTTATAGAATATTATTTATTATAAAATATTATTAATGTCATTTTTGGAAATACATGAAATAATATAATATATATGTGTCTAACTATTGTAAAATGGTTCTAAAATGACATTAATTAGAATATAATGATTTAAATGTTTTAATAAAATCATACAATCAAATTTATATATATTTAGATATCATTTTAAACCTTACTTTTGGTTTAATCCCTTGGTTTAACAATTTTAATTTTAGTAGTGGTAATGCCTCTTTCAATATTAAAGGGTTATAATTTTTTTTATAAGTTGATAATTGGATCATAAATGTAAATTTAATGAAATTTTATAACATTTATCATCATAATTTTTCTATTAAAATATTTTTATAATTTTAAATAATTTAATAAAATATATTTATCATAAAATATCATTTATGTCATTTTTAACACTATTCATATAATTTGACTTTGAAAACAACATGAAAACAATGGAAGTATAATTTAAATATTTAAAAAATTTATAGTATGTCTTTTATATCCTCATAATTCATGGTTCACTTTAAATTTTCCAAATAATATTACTTTTATTGGTTTAAAATGATTTAATTGATTTTTTTACTGCTTGCATAAGCATTATGTCGACGTTTCTTAAGAATTTAGGGTAATTATTTCATCATTTATAATAAAAGATAAATTAACATGATAAAAATAATAATTTATATTTAAAAAAACATTTATAATATAACATAATTTAATTTTATCCCTATTAAAAAATATCATAGATATTAAAAGATAGTGAAATTTTTACTTTATATTTTACTTAGAAATTATAATGGTTAAAATAAAATAAATATGAACCCAAGTTTCCATATTTTTTGAAACTTTTATGTAAATATCCAAAATAAACTCATCCAATAGGTTAAAATATTTTTTAGGGTAATTTTTAGTCTTATCATATTATTTTTCACCTTAATTACAAGATTTACCTTTACTGTATTGATAATTATTTATTATAGTTACTATTCATAATAAACAAATTTAGAAGGGGAATATTTACCAAATTTGTATATCATAATTCTAAATATGGAATTTATTTTTTAAGATTCAATTTTTATAATTGGTATACATTAATTAAATATGAAAACACATAATGTAAAGAAAAATAGTTCTTCAAAAAATGTCTTTTTATATATAAAATGTTTTTATATAAAAATAAATCATAAAATTTATTAAAATAAACTAAATGGTATTATAAATAATATAACTGAACTAATTTTAATTTTAATCCATTTAAAAATAAAATTAAACTTTGTAAATTCTTGAACCAAAAATACAATTTTCGATAAAAAACAGCACTATTCACTATTCATTGGAAAATCAATCTTTTCAAAAAAACTCAGAACTTCACCCTAAAATAATTTTGATATGATGATCTCAAAAATAATATTATTTTAATTAAATAAAATTTATAAAATTACTACAAATTAATTATATCTTTTCTCATAAAAAGAAATAAAAACTATTTTTGAAGAAAATATATTTTTGAAGAATAAAATGAATTTGATAAAAATTGAGTGTTTATTCACTAAGAATTGATGAATAAATTTGTATTGAGTTGGAAATTTATATTTTTTTCTAATGTGGCCAATCATATTAATACCCATTAATTCAATGACTATGTTATAACTGTAATATTTAAATAATAATATGTTGTGGTTAATTTATGATTAGTGTTGTGTATCGTATACATTATCAAACATAGTGTTATTTTAAAATATATAGGTTTTTAATTTAATATATATTAAAACAATCACATGGTTTATATTATCAATAAATTAAAAATAGTAATGTGTTGTTTAGGTTTAAATGGAATAATTAATTAATTTTACTTTCTATGTAAATAAGTGTGATACATGAAGTGTATAGGCCAGCCACACATCGTGTATAATGCTTCACAATTTATCCAGAACACACATATAGGTAATAGGAATGCATGTTTCCCAAAAAAAATTATAAGTTACATAGTGTGTATATGAGTTACATGCCATTGACCTCTGAGTTACATGATTGTCAGCCACATGGATTATGTAATAAATGAATGACACATCTTTGCCTCTACATTTTCCACTATGAAAAAACATAGACTACATGATGTGTAGGAAAGTTACATGATGTGTAGTCTATAATACCATGTGATTCCCTGAATTTTTAAATTCCAAGTTTATCCTAGTGCATTGAAGAGAGGTATATAATGTGTACCTTGTTGCTACATGCCATGTCGTCTTGTGATATCTAGATTGAATTCCTGGCACCTCTAGATGCATTATTTGGATATAATTCATATGTTCTTAATTTTTTATTGGTCATATGAGAGAGAAAGTAGAAGAGTAAGAAGGTATATAAATGTTCAGATTTAAAGAATGATCAAATTCAAATGAAAACTAAAAAAATAGGTTTATAATTGATCAATAATTAATAAATATTTATAAATTATTATGTTACTACTATAATAACACTTTTAGGTTTTGGGGAATAAAGAAAGTCTTGAGGCCCATGCACAATAATGATTTTTCATCAACACCTTCAGATTTATCCTCAGAGCTAGATTAAATAGCAACCTTAGAATCCATGATACATGATTATAATATATCATTTATAATTAATTTATGTAGATAAATAATTACCTCGCATTTATATTTTTTCTCCATTAAAGATTCGATAGAATACTTCTTGGTGTACTATTTTATGGTGTTAGGGTTAAAGGGTATAATCCCTCTAGCGGTGATCCACACGTGCTCCATAAACCTGTGAATCTCATGGTAGAAATCCTCGAGTGTTATCATGGAAGACTATGACACATTCATCATTCATAGTTGAAAAATACAAGAATCTCTTTAATGCATAAGGATTCGTTTTGTTCTATCTAGACTTGATAAGGTGGAATAAGAGGATCGATCTTCATTCTTGAGATCATTATAGGTGAAGAGATCTTTAGGGATTGAAAGAATTCTCTCAATAATTCCTTATTCTCTATAATTAGAATAGCCATGATAAGATTAAATAATGGACCAACTAGGTATTTATAAACCTAGTGTTAGAGAATAAATAATTTTACACAGGCCCTTAGTATTATCTTAATCCCTGGTTAGAACCATGTAATAATAATAATAATAATAATATTTACTTACCATGCACTAAACCCATAGAAAAATAAATATTATTTTTTAAATAAATTACTTAACATTTATTCAAATAATATTTAATATATCATTTATCCTCGAACTATTAACTCAGCCTTTCATTTCTCTTCAGTATTTATCGAAACTTGAATAATGATAATTTATTTAAATAAATAAATACCACTGTATTAAATATTCAACTCAAATATATTCTCTCAAATAACTATTGAATGAATATTTTAAATTAAACAAACATGAATAATTTTTATACCATATACGGGATAACAATTATTCAATATGTTAAATTCATATAGAATTTAACTGAGTTTCTGAATACACTTTTAGTGTGACCCTCTAGGCCTCTTTCTCAATGGAATTAGAAAATACCACCTAAATTCTGATGTTATCATCTAGAAACATAACAAGGAACCCATAAATAAATAATTTAATGTGATAATGATATAAAAACATATATTAATGCAAATTGTGTAATATAATCCCTTTATCTTGATATCTTTAATAAAGAATGTTTCATAGTGGTCTCATCAACCAATATACTCAATGTTTCTTTCTTTTAATTTCCAAAAATAAACCTGTTGACAGAACACTATGCCCATTGAATTAATGATGAATTTTCATTCCCATTAAATGGACTAAGATATCAACCTCTATTAAATAGTAGAAGGAAAAAAATCTTTTCTTGCAGTATTCATTAATGAAATATCATTCATGATGCACCCAACGTATCCTACCTCATTGTGAGCATATTTTATCATAATTTTAATCAATACATAAAAGTATGTGAATCATTATATGCATTAATAATAATATTAAATTCTAATGAACAACACACATGTTCACAGATTGGAAAATAAAATGAATCATATAAATGTTTATTTCATACTATAGAGTCAAGTTCTCATAACCTCATTCTCTTGTATATTAACAATGATGAACTTTCATGAGAAGATTTATGAATATATTATGAGTCCCTAACCCTAATATCCTATGTCATTTATGTCTCATCAAATGATATTATCTAATCATAGAATAAATAGTTAAGAATACCATCACATCACTTCAAGTTTTTCATCATAGTAGAGAACTTCTAGGACCTTTCAGTGGGACAAGTACCCTTAATACATTATCACATAAAATTTCATGAAAACTAATGATCATGTTGTAATAATAAATTTATTAATATTCAAAAAAAATTAATACATATAGTCATAAATTACATAGAAATTGGTTCTAGGGAACCAACTCCAATGGTATGGAAACTGATGATGCTGAGGAGGAAGATGAAGACATCATTATTGAAGAATGTAAAGATGAAGATAAAGAATGATTTATTAAATTCTTGTTATATTCAAAATCAATATATATTATTTGTATTCAATAAATATTGAATATTTTTTTAAAATTTGATATATGCATTAACAATTATTTATATGTAACATTATTATCCCTCGATTACTCTTAGATGTCTCAAGGGAAGTTTTATGAGATGATGTGTTGCTTGAATAAGGATGTGTTACTTGATGATGGGCCTATACTTCGTTAGTTGAGGGTGTTGACATGGAACCAAATACTAGGAGGGGTTGAGGACTTTTTCAAGTGATGAATCTGGATATTTTTTCTTAGTAGTGTCTATCTCTTGACTTTGATCCTCATTGGAAGAAGTAATTTTAAATGTGACTTTTATTTAGGTTTGATTTAATTTAATTTATTTATTAATTTTGATACTAATTATTCTTATTTTAATATTTTTTATCATATAGTTGTTGGATAGTCTTGATCTATTATAAGGAACTATTCCACTACTTCATTGACGTCGTGAGATCAGGTTACTAACGATGTGCATCATGACATGTTCGATGTAACATCCCAACTCAGATTCCACTAAAATGATGCCATGAGCTATTTTACCACAAGACCTCAAGCATGCATCCCCATACATTAGAGGTTTCTAACTAGAATCAAGGGCATAGGGCGTGAAGTGGGGAGACTATGCCCTCATATTAGAATATAAAAAAAACAAAAATAACTAGATAATATCTATAATAGTAATAAATAGAGTGTAAAACCAATAAATATAAACAATCCTATAATAATTAGGAAATTTAGTAAAGTATCAGACAGTCATGAAACACATATAGCACTGATCGATCACTGGGATAATCACAGATATAAGAGTATGAAAAATAAATTAAAGTAAAAGTATATGGATCTCTTACTAACTCCAAGACAAACTACATACCTGGTCTCCAAGATACTATTGAGAATCTCCAGCTTGATCATAAGAAATCCACCTGAGTGGCTTCACTCGATCATGTAACCTGGGGCCTCATCCCTATCCACCATGTAATATGTGATCAACCTAAAATTAATACATAAGGTCTTCTTGCACATTGAGGTGCATGTACAGGGTTGATAAATAATCTCAGAAGCCCATCCCAATGATGAACTTAAAAATCTACTGTTATAAGTGCATGCTCAAGAAATATTCTTAGCCTAATAGTGACACAACTGGAATAATAAATAAAAAAATAACATAAGTAGAAATGTAGCCAGTCCTCAATTCGGTAATCACTATCAACCATATATTATTCTTTCTAAGTCAAAATGTTCTTGGGTCCATTACATCATATATATATATGTGTGTGTATTATTGATGTATATATGTATATATATACACATGAAAATGACATTGACTTGAAGCATCAGACAAAGGTGTCCATAAAAAACATCATAAATAAAAACTCAATACACAATCGATCCTAGGATCCAAGATCCGGTCAACTAGATATCCTGTGAACCAAGATCTAAGCTGGATGTCATACCAATCAAGTTTTGTATCAATAATTCAATCCTTAGGTCTATAATCCTGATTGAAATTACCTACTTCGGCCAGTTCCAAAATGTATCTGAGAAAGATACATCACCACAAGGGGGTAATTTTCCATGCCCTAGGTTCACCCGTACTCACCTCCAATAAATAAAATGAAGGATTCTAGGAATCAACTAAACATCCTTCAAATATGGAATTGATCTAGATTTCATACTACTCAATCCATGATTAATTGATTCTGATGCTATAATCCTAGGTCCAGACCCATAGGCAATCCTGACATTGCAACTTGAATAATCCATAAGGGGAATGAACCATAAATGATATGTAAGGAATAATATTATGATCTGGTATAACAACATAAAATCGTTCAATAACTATCTCAACAAACTCACCCCCAAATAAGTATAGATGATACTATAATGGTGCATCCACCGATTATAGGGAGTATCATAGGAATAAAATTAGAAGATAATGTCCATTCTCAAGGATTCCATCATCATCTCGCTACACGGGATAAATTATCCTATTTGAAAACCTTTAGAATCACCTATAATTCTAGTTGACTGAACACTACTAGAGAGACCTAGTATAAGATGGGTTCTGATAAACTATGAATATCTAATGATTGTATCCCAAAATAGGGAGGAATTTCAGTGAAAAATGGGATTTCTAGTAACAGTAGTAGTATCATTCAACAAAAAGTCTCATAAGATGTATACTAGGAAGTACCTTTGGAAATTTTTATTATAGAAACCCATCCTATCATTCCCCATGGGGAAAGATCCAAGAATAAAATATATTAATCATTAATGCATAAAATCTAACTATGTGTAAGAATTAATAAAAGTGTGAGGGTGGGAAAATGCCTAAACCAACCACTTCTTCTGATATCCCTTGGGATTAAAAGTTTGATACAGGTTCTAAGGTGGAACTCACTACTATCTCTACCCAAACCCCAATGCACTATCTTAAGGTCGGTCAAATGTAATGGCACACACTGGGTCCCTTGGGTCAAAACACTAGGGAGGCATCCTACCTATGATCATTGAGGTCCATACATAAGTGAAGGCACACCTCTTGGAAACCTCAGAAATAGTAAGTTATTGGAGGCATCCTACTTGGGATCCCCAAAAGAAGTAAGTAAATATAGGCATACTACATGGGATCTTATAGGTTGAAACATAAGCATAGGAACCCCATGTTGGATCATCAGAAAGAGTAAAACGGTAGAGGGATCCTACAAGGGATTCCATGAGTTAGTATGTAAGTGAATTTATCCCATAGGGGACCCTCGATAATAATAATAAGGTAGAGGAATCCTACATAGGATTGTCTAAGTCAAATTAAAAGACAAACTCATGTCCTAAAAGGAAAAGTCTTCAAAAATCATACTAGAGATATGGCTCACGACCCACCTCATATTAAGGGTCTCACTCTCAAGAGATAGCTGAATTCAACTATCGAAGGAAGAAATTATATGTCTATGAAAAATTCATAAGTATTTCATAGGAGTCTTTGAATCACATCAATGGTAGAATCGTCATGATCTATATGGAAAACACCCAAAATAAACTATTCGTGTGTCCAATTTTGACTCCAGGGCATTAAGATAAAAAAACCCTAAAATGGTTAAAAAGGGAGGAGTATGCGATGAGTATACCCTGGTACACTTCCGAGACTCCCTAGCTTGATCATAAGAAATACACACAAGTTTCTTAGCTTGATCATGAAACCTTGAGACTTATCCCTATCCACCGTGGAATTTTTCCTTAACCTGAAAAGTAGAAAAAAGGTTTGAATAGACACTTAGGTGAACATACAGGGGTGGGAAATAATCTTAATAGGCCACCCAAATAATGAGCCAATAAATCTTCTATCATATGTGAATGTTACAACTCCCTATACTAGGATCCACTTAACCAGTTCAATAATTTGGTGTGCCACTAATCCTTTAGATCACATCCCCATATACTGAAGGTTTCCTACTAGTAGCGAGGGTTTGATTAGGTGATAGTGGGGAGACTATACCCTCTAGAGGTGATAATAATAACTGCACAAACACACACATTTATATATATCATTATATAATAAGGAACATAATGGAATAAGTAATAATAATACACACAAAAATAATAAAAAAACAACATTACACTATTGGAAACTTATCCTATACTCACCCATCTATACCCACATTTTATAGAAACTGTGGGTATAGATTGACTAGAATTTGTCTATACAAACGATTTATGTAAACCATTGTTATTGGTTGAGCTATACCAATGGTTTTTAAAACTATTGGGATATTCTTATCTAATATACTATAGCCTCCCACCCCCATCACTCACGGGCCCTATTCTCCCCTCACCCGAGCACTGGCCGAATATCCTCTCCTCCTGCGTTATCTCCTAACTCACAATTTTTTTGGATTACAATCTTATTTTACATTAGGTTAGTGATTTATAAATCCTTATTCTCTTCTGCAAACTGTTGTTTTAATTTTTTATATATTTATTAAAGCCTAACCAAGATACAATTTGGTCATGATTATTATGGATTATTTGATATAAAATTCTTTTAGATTATTTTTTTTGTTTTATAATAATTCTGATTTCTATAGATATATTTTTTGTTTTAATTTAGTTATCCACTACTTTTACATAAACCTGATACATATTTTTATAATATATATTAACTGATTATTTAATTAATTAATGTAATACTTTTTTTTATTAATGTATTATGGTTTTATTTTATATCCTTTGATTATATATAATAATTCATGAGTTACCATTACTTATATCAGTATACCATTGTGTATCCTTTGACTTTTCCTACTTACCTTTACATAGGTCAGTGTACTCTTACACATGTTAGATAGTTAGTCTCACTATTACATAGGTATTGAAGATCCTGAATGTCCCTTATATATATATTCTTCAATGGTATTCTCCTAGATTTACACAAGGGTGAGGAACATACCACTTGAATATCTAGTTAAAACCACTAGAAATACATTTCTTCTAATTTCTCTATAATGAATTATTCTTTAAAATGAGGCTAAGTAGATTTTATGAGCTAATATTTATCTCTGCATGGTTTTTTATCCCTTTGGAACCAACTTATTGAAACAAATTTATTGGTAGAATTATTTTTCCAAGTGGATTCTAAGTATCCTAAAAAACACTCAGATGATACCAAAATGTTATTTTATAATAAATCACTTGAAAGGATTTTCAAATAGTCTAAATTCATTAGTAAAATTAAAACATGTATTTGAAACCCAAATCACTCCAAAATATTTATGAAATACACTGTATCTTTAATATTTAAGTAGATTCATATATATTCCAACATGTATGGTCAAATTCACAATGTTCTACACTTAATTCATGATTTGTGCAATTTCAGAATTATCTAAAAATTTCATTTCACCATGAACTCTTGTATTTGTAATAATATTTTTAATGTACACATGGTGAATACACCCATGTATTATATCTACCAATTAATCCCACATCACTAAATTTATAATATTTAACAATAAAGTCAAAGGGAATAGGGGTACCTCTGACATCCTCATGTTAGTGATTCTAGTTTTTCATGATGAATTAACTATTTTCTTCTACTCTTCCTCCAAGAATTAGTAGTGGATATTTTTTTGAAAAACCCCTTGTAATGATTCCATTTTATATTTTATCTATGAGATTATTTATCCTTCTTATCATGGATTCATTCACTATTATGAGACTAATCCCACTTATACTTTTCTCTTCTTTTGATACATTTTTCTTTCACCCTTCAACATATTTCCTCTTCGAATTGAGGGATCTTCCACCGAATTTGACCACTTTATGTGTGGAGTGATATATGATATCATAAATGAATTATTTATTATTTTCCTCTTCTTTTATATCTATAAGAGTCACTTTAGACTTATTCTTCCTTAGTGAATCCTTATTTAAGGGAACTTCCTTCACAATTTATGCACACTCTACGTGTATGTAGACCCAATTTAATTTGATTTTGGTAGTTTAAAGTTAATGTTTGAGTTAGGGGATGATCATTGGATATTATTCAGGCTTATAAAATTATACAAGTGATACATTTTTCTTTTTTAATTAGATATGAGTAATTTTTACTAACAAATTTTGTATTGCATTTCATATATCATACAAATTCTGGATTCCATCTCCTTTGTTAAATTTTGGATATTTTTTTATTTAATAAATATTTGTTTATATTATATTATAATTTTATGATTATTTATATCTATATCAATTATGGTATAATTCCCATGATAATATTATACCATGTTTTGTGGTTTTGATGTCAGGTAATACATTGTTGTTATTATTGAGTAACTGTTTTTCATCATAAAGACAAGTGTATTCAATTGGATTAATTTAATATTTAAAACATGGAAGTTTTGAAAAAATTTGATTCATAAATACATAGATATTTAATTGGGTTGTTTAATAGTTTTTTCATATTCCATGTCTTATACTTTTTATTGTTTTTTATTTTTAGGAATCACTTATATCATATGCTATTTCTCTTATTCTTTGTTTTTCTAGACACTAGTATGTTTTGATGACTTTCATATTAAAATTGGTTGTAATTAATTTTTTAATTATGGTTTACATTTTTTATTTTAATATTAAATTTTCTTCCCCATAATAGAACAGACTGAAACTGTATGTATCATACCGATCCGATTTCAACTAAGTTTCAAAAGAGATTGGATATTTTTTTATATTTTTCATTTAAAAATTTGTATATGGAGTTCGTATACAGTTTCCATGTTATAATTGTGTTTGAAGGCCATGGTTAATTTGGGAAGGATTTATCTACTATATAACAAATGTTAGATTTCAAATAAACTATTATGTTTCTTATCAAAATGGATAGAAGAGACAATATTCTAGTGTTTTTGAATGGAAAAAAGAAGTGGTATTAAGTAGTTTATATTTGATCAGTTTCCATTTTTGCATCATCACAAGAGAGATATAATGAAAGTGAAAAAAGACAATTATATTAATACACATGAGGAAAATAATGAAGATGGTGACACCAAGATAGTGAAAAAATTAATGGATGATGCTAGAACTCCTATATATCAGGAATGTATTAAAATGAAAAAGTTAGAATTTTTAATGTAGTTATATCATGAAAAAACCGTGCATGAAATTTCTAATACTGCTATTGATTATATTCTTACATTTTTGAAGGACTTGATTCCTGATGGTTTAGATATTCCCTAAAATAATTATAAATCATAGAAGTTAATTAAGCATCTTGGATTTTTTTCTAATAAAATTCAAGCTTGTTGAAAATATTACATTTTATTTTGAGAGGAAAATGTAGACCTTAATAACTATAAAGAATGTGATACATATCAATTAAAGGAAAATGCAGATGGAACACCATCTCACCTGCTAGAAAAAGGCTTGTGGAAATTTACATTGATTACTGGGATTAGGAATCTATTTATGTATGTAGAAATCTAAATAAATATGTAATGGAATGATAATGAGAGAATTAAAGATAATTATTAGTTTGTTCATGCTGTGGATAGATTTACATGGTGAATATTTAATGCACAACATCCTGATTTTTCATTTGAGGCGTGCAATGTCAGGTTAGGTCAATCCTGTGATAGTTTTAATATGTTTGGTCAGATTCTTACTTCTCAAAACACGTAGATAGTTTTTATTCATGTTTACAATCTTTCTCCAAGGATATGTATGAAAAACCCTTCCACTTTCTTGGGTATATTAAAATCAGGACCTTCTAATCCTAGATATGATATAAACATCTACTTTTAAATTTTAGCAAGAGGGTTGAAGTAGCTTTGAGATATAGGTGTACACACATTCGATGATTCTTCAACAAATATATTTCAGATGCGTGTTTCACTTATATGGAAAATGAATGACTTCTTTTCTTATGAAATTATGTATTGTTGAAGCACGAAAGGGAAACTATCATATCCTATTTTTATGAAGAATAAATGATCGATAAGACTTAAATATCATCATAGTTTCAGTTTCATGGGGAATGAACAATTTTTTCCAATGGACCATGAATATAGGTAGAATTATCATAGGTTTGATAATACTATTGAAATTTAATAACAACCTCAATGTATTTTAGGAACTAATGTTATTAATGAATCAAAATATTTAATTTTTTATTATGTAAAGGTTATTTGAAATCTGAAAATGGGAAGAATGTTGACATTGAATCCACTTACAATTAGAAAAATAAAAGTATATTTTTTGAGTTTTCATAGTGGTTTACTAATTTTTTACGTTACAGTTTAGATGAAATGCACATTGATAAAAACGTATTTTAAATTTATCTTTCAATTCTTAAAAATATTAATGGGAAGACAAAAGATGACTTAAGATCTCAATGGGACTTTTTGGATTGGATTATTTGACCAGAACTGCATTCTATGGGTATCGGTGAAAAAAATGGAAATCTCATTATTCTTCTGGTGTGACAAAACCTTTATAGAAAAATCATTTTTTGGAATTATTTTAGAATATCAAGGTTCCTGATTTCTATTCCAGAAACATATCTAAATGATTTAATAGAAGTTAGTTGAAAATAAAATGGCTAAAAACTCATGATTATCATATCCTTCTTCATGAATTGATTACAATAACAATCCATCATTTAATATCCAATAATGTAAGGGTGATAATGATTCTATTTTTCCATTTTTATTGATAAATTTGTGCTAAAATTTTATCCAAATATTTTTTAATAAAAATGCAGCAAGAGGTGCCATTAATTTTGTGTGAGTTGGAAAGAAATTTCTCTATCATTTTTACTTGCATGCTACATTTAACAGTTAATATACCAATTGAAACTGTTATTGGGGGAACTATTTCTTTTCAGTGGATGTATCCTACTAAAATAAATATGTTAGAAATGAAATATTAGGACAAAAATAAGAATCATTCTGAAGGTTTCATTATGAGAGGTTATCTGGCTCAAGAATGTTTTGATTTTTTTCAATTTATTTGTCTGATGTGTGTAGAAGACATAACCAACCAATGATAAATGAATATGATTAGTATAGGGAAAATGAATCCTCATTTCCATCTCTTCCAAAAATAGGAGGAATTCTTGAGTCATATACATTGGCTACATTGATCCTCGAAGATAGGGATACAGAACATAACAGAATATTATTTAATTGTGGTTCATTTGATGACTATACCAAGTTAGTAATTTGAATATTTATATGTTATATCATACTATTTAATTTAATATATGCCTTAATTTTTTATTATCATTTTATGTAGTGAACATAAGAAAATTATAAGTATAGTTCAAAAACAATATTTTCCTTTGAGAAGGATAGAGTATTTTCATAACAAAGAGTTTCCTAGTTGATTGAAATCAAATATATGACCATTAATTTACTTAACATAAAATATAGATAATTATTTAATTGTATTATTCATATATATTCTAAGTATTTAGTTTACCTATTGACTCCATCTCTCAAGAATTAAGATCATAGGATTTTGATCCAAATTCTTTGGTTCGTGAATGAAAATATTTAATAATCAATGGGTCTAAACTTGTTACAACTGATTAAGTGGTGAAAATAATAACACATAATGATAGAGTTATGATAACTACAACAATAGAATATTATTCCAGTGCATCAAATATTAGGCCTTGATATGAAAATGTACCTTATTATGGACTAGTTGGTTAAATATTTCTATTGGATTACTTATCTAATGGTTGAGTCTCTATAATTAAATGTAAATAGTTTGATTCAATGACATGACATGATACATTTATTGATGAATGTGGATTTAGAGTTATTTAAATGAAACAATTCCTAGCTACCGATGAACCATATATCTTTTAATCAATGAAAAAACAAGTTCTTTATGTGAATGATCATCTAAGACTAGATTATGATGTCATTATTAAAGTAATCCCAATAAATATTTTTCATGATGGTGGGGAAAAAATTAACACCATTTATTCCCCCATTGTATTTGACCAAAATATAGTATTTGATGAATCAAATTTTCCCATTGTGAGAATTGATGTTGAACATGAATTAGTGGAGGGTAATATATAGAAGCAACTATATATATTCACAGTTCATTATATTTACCTTAATTAATGTGGGTTTCTCAGGTTGGTACTGATAAAATTAATTTGATTTAGTTTTTATTTGGAATGATATGTTTGTTTTAGTATTATTTGTTTTTATTGAATTTAATTATATTTATTCAAATTAAAAAATTGGGTTTAAAAAGGTTTTTTAAAAAACGTATAACTTGGTTTTATATTATAGTTTCTAAAACATGATATTACATTGTTTACGAATTATTTGACTTTTAATTTGTATGAAGAATTTTTAAAAACATTCTATAAAATGTACATTTCATTCTTATACAGATTATGAAAGATATTGAAGAATTTCAAAGGAAGATATTATGTGATAATGATCAATGGATGCATGATGCAGGGTTGCATCTTTTGGTCCCCTTATTGAGTATAATAATTTTTACATTTTTATTCCATATTACAATTAATGTCATGTTCTTATTCTTTATAAATTTTTTTTAGGGAAAATCATATATACCAGAGTTGAATTCTTCTTCTCAGCCTACTGGTATGGGTTAGAGTGGGGGTTCTCCAAGAACTGCACGAAACACCCATCATAATCATTCACAACCTGACTCGCCAGTAGACACCCCATTTAATACACCTTTTCATCCTCCACTTGAGCCTCTAGGTATGTTCCCACCCATTCCTCTATTATTATATTATTTAGAATCTTCTTCCCATACCATGACTATTTCGACTCTAGGGATGATCCCACCTATACCATATCAATATACTATGATGAATCCCTAACCCTTTTATCTGTATCCTACAATGTTTACACTACCTCCATTTCCTATTATCTATCTAGGATCTAATGATTATGTTCTTTCAACTTCCACTATAGTGCTTGCAGATGACCTGGTGCATGTATTGGAATAGGCACATCCTTTAGATTCCACCGATCTAGGACAACCCATGAATCCGTCATAGTTTAATGAGAAGCCTTAATTAGTTTTTTTGTTATCTATGTGACAAATTATATTAAATCATTTTTTCCTCTTGTACTGTGAATATATTCTTCTTTTTTTCTTTCATATTTTTTAGTGGGATCTTCTAATAGGTGATGTGGGTGAACCCATATGCATATATCCTAGAATCGTCAAACATAAATAATGGTGGATTAAAATAAGGACAATCAAATGACATTTACAAATTCTAGGTAGTGTAGAAGTTTTATGGGAACTTTTTCAAGTACAAAAATATCATTCTAGTGAAATAAGTCTCATGAAATAATATTGTTAATAAAATCTAGGATAAATCATGTGTAGAGATATGGTTAAGTAAATTTTTTAAATTTATAACTATATCATTGTTGTATTTATATGAATTAACAAGTTCATTGCATCTTCAATTTAACTTTATAAATGGTGAATAAGGTCACACAGTTGATGGATCTTTGGGATTTATGGTTATCATATAATAACAAGTTATATGTTGGTTGGAATAGTAGTGTCTGTTCTGATTTAGTAGGTATACAAATATTCTTCAACTGTAAACAATACAATATCATGATTTGATAACATATTGTAAGATTAAAGATTTTAAGGTATTATTAATCTTTAATGGTTTGCATTCAAAATTTAATTCTTATTAATTGTAGTAATTTATTAGGATGTGTCAGAAGAAAACAAAAAGAACAAAGACGTTATGATGTATTTTCACACTTTAGAGCGCACTACCTTACCTGAGAATGAGAGGAAATATGTATTTTAATATGAATAGAAATAGTATCTATATTTATATAGAAACTATAGTGGCCATTTCATTTTATTATTCTTTTTCAAGAAGTATAAAAGCATAAATAGTTATATTTTCATTCTAAAATTTAATATAAAAGGTAGGAAATTCCCCATTTAGTTAGATTTTCATACTGAAATTTAAGTCATCTTCTCATGAATATAACAACCTTGATCTTTATTACACACTCAAACATGATTTATTACATAAAATTTCACTTAATATAACTCTGAAGATCGAGATTTCTAGTGTATTGGGAAATTAGGGACATTACATAGCAACTTAGAACATAAAACACAACATCTTTATTGAAAACTTCTTTTACATGGCCACAATATTCCGTCGTACATAACATTGCATGGGATAAACTGAGGACATGCATAAGAAAAGGGTGATCTATAAAGCCCATTAAGGGAGTAAACAAGGTATAACATGAAGAATATAGTACATGTTAGACAATAGGAATATCAATGGAGCACAAGAGAAACATGAACATAAAAGCATGATATTGCATGATTATCATAGCTTGAAAATGTGGCAACAACATTTAACATAATATTAGCATGAGCTTGGGCTCATTGCACATGGAGCATGAGTAAACCCTCATTTAACTTAAATTATCATGATTAAACCCTAATTTCACTTTATGTATCTTGATACTAATATTTACCCAATGCATTGGAGTGCTATCAGGGCACACCATTCTTAATCATTTCATTTAATGCATAAGTGTGCCACATAGATCATACAACATGGAATCATTCAACATCACCATTTATTCCATGATAAAGGAATGTGAAATATATACATGAAACTATATAATCACTAAGTAAATGTGCATAAAGGTGAATACCCTTGGTAGAGGAATGGACATGGTATTCACTACACAATGATTTTGTCTTGGAAAATCACGGTGCAATTTCGGCAACATAACAGTGTGACATATGAGTTCATAAAAATGGTTTTTAAAAGGTAAAGGGGTATCTCATAATATTTAAATTAAATATTAATAAAGGTGGTCATATAGATACATGTCCTGACATATTTAATAGAATTTAGATGCATAATATAAAAGAATTGCTTGAATGTAAATAAGGAGAGAGAAATCCCTTACAGAATTTTAGCATGCTAACAGGTGTACATGGGAAGAAATAAAAAGAGATAAATGGTACTATAATCATTAAAACATAAATATTTAAGTATATTTTAGGTGATAAATCATAACCCAATATTTTTAATTAAAAATAAAAGGGAATAACAACATAAAGAAATTTGGACAAAAAACGAGAAAGGAAGAAATACCTTACTTGGAAGTGTGATCCCAAAGGCTTAGAGGAGGCTTAACAGGGGATTATTAGGAGCTTGAGGAACCTTGGAAGGATTATAGAGAGAGGAGGTCATGGGTTGGATGAGTTCCAAATGTTTTTAGTAAATATAAGTGGGAGCTTGAGTTGGTTTATATAAGAAAGGAGAGGCAATTCTTTATTATTTAGGTTTTGGACACTGTACATTAAACTAATTAAAACCAAAAACAAGCCCATGGTTTTTTCCAACGGTTTTTTCAAAATTGGAGTGGATATAATTTTATTATAAGCCTAATGGATGATATTATTAAAATAATAGGCTTGCTTATGTGGATGTGAGTCACACTCTCAAAGAAATCATTTTAAAATGTTAAAATGTTTTATAAGTCTTGAAGGGTCCACTAAGGCTTTATAAAATAAAAAAAATATAAAATCACATTATTTTATGGTAAAAACAAATATTGTCTAAAAATAATTTTTATATTATTTTATTACATTACTATTGGGTCATTATGAAGTCATAATACACATTATATATTTAAATGGTATTTAATTTTTACCAAAAGATTCGAATGTCTTAGAAAATTATGAAAAATTCACCATTAGATAATTTCAAAATCCTAAATCTAGAAATGATTTTAATTTTATTCAATAAATTTATAAATATGTGAATTTTTACTTTTAAAATAAAAACCAATATTTATCGAAAATTCATAGGTTTTGACAAAAACAACTTTCAAACCTTAAAAATTACAACTGTATTTATAAAAATTATATGATAATTTATATTTAATAAAAATTAAACAGTAATAATATTTTATTAAAATATTATTTAATGAAAAAATCCATTAATTAATCAAAATATATTTATAATTGAATATTAACTAAAAATACTATTTATGCTTTAAAAACTATTTACAAAGTAACAATAATAAAATGAATGTATATTATTTATTCTATACAAAAATAATGCACATAAACATAGTGATACAGTATTTTTATATAACCCCTTAAAACACCCGCATAAGATTTAAGGTTGAGGTTCACGATGGTGACAGACTCTTGGGGTGACTCAGATAACATCGCTCTGGTGGTAATCTCTATCAACTTCCACTTCTCCTATAGGCAGTTTCATTCAAGCTTAACATGTTGAATATTAGCTTGGGCTTGGTCAAGAGTGAAGCCCAGTGATTCCACCTTCTTTCCGAGCTCTGGTAAATGGGCTTCATAAATATCAATTCTACTAGATGAGTCCATCACTTTCTTTGTCTTAGTAAATTGGATTTATTAAAGCCTTATATTTATACTAATCATGCGATCATTGTTCAATAGATATATTAGCAACATTAACAATTATTATTGGTATTGTGAAATCCAAGAACATAAAATCCAAAAAGTTCATATTTTATATAACAATTTTTCATAATAAGACATTTAATTAGATCAAGAGGAATTTTCATTAATAAATGTTTGGGTCATTACAATCTCCCCCCTTAAGAAATTTCACCCTCCAAATTTCCTTTTCCCGCACTAAAAAAGATGTGGGTAACTACGCCTCATCATTTCCTCAGGTTCCCACATTGTTTCTTTAGTCTTGTGGTTTCACCACAACACCTTGATGAGGGCAATCATGTTATTTAGTAGAACTTTTTTCCTATGATCTAAGATCTTCAATGGATTCTTTTTATAAGAGAGGTAATTCTCCAATGGTACCATCTCTGGATTGAGTACAAGCGATGGATCAGGTATGTACTTCCTCAAGAGTGATACATGGAATACATCATGTACTTGAGACAAGTTCAGTGGGAGTTCTAGTCAATAAGGCATTTCTCTAATGCAATCAAGGATCTCAAAATGGCCGATGTACCTTGGAATAAGCTTTCCCTTATTACCAGATTTCAAAACTCTCTTCCATGATGATATGTATAGGAATACCATGTCTCCGACATCAAAATCTAAGTCTCTTCAATGATTATCATCATAGATCTTTTTTCGACTCTGAGCAGCTTTAATTTTATACTAGATGGTCTTAACATTCTCCAATTTTTCTTCGACCATCTCTATAACTAAGAGTTTTCGCTCCCCAACTTCATCCCAACATACTAGTATTCTGCACCTCTTCCCATACAGGGCTTCATAAGGAGCCATTTGGATTCTTGAGTAGAAACTGTTATTGTAAGATAAATCAACCATAGGAATATATTGATCCCATCCTCCTTTTAAGTACATTGATCATGCTCCAAACATGTACTCATGTGTTTGGATAGTTCGCTCAGATTGGCCATTAGTTTGAGGATGATAAGTCGTACTAAAGTTTAGCTCAGTATTCATCTCATATTGAAGACTCTTCTAGAAATTAGAGGTGAATATTGAATCTCGATTGGATACAGTAGATATTGGTACTCCATGAAACCTTACCACTTCTCTAAAATATATCTGTTCCAATTGATGCAATTATAAATCCTCTCGAATTGAAATGAAGTGTGCAGTCTTTTCAAGATGATCCACAACAACCCAGAGAGTGTTGTTTCCTTTGGTTGTCTTCAGAAACCCGGTGACAAAGTCCATGGTGATGTTCTCCCATTTCCATATTGTTATGGGTAATGGTTGCATCATCCCCTTAGACTTCCGCCTCTCAGCCTTCACTTGCTAACATACCAGTCACTTTGATGTATACTCAAGAATCTTCTTCTTTATGTTATTCCACCAATAATTCTCTCAGAGATTTCGATACATCTTTGTGTTTCCTAGGTGAATGGAGAAATTTGAACTATGTGCATCATCCAAAAGTTCATTCTTTAACTTCGTATTGGATGGAACATGTAGTCTTGTCCCAAATATCACAATTCCTTTTTAATTAAAGTTGAACTCCAAGGATTTCCATTTTTTGATAGTTTCCACTTTTTTCTGAATTCCTACATCATCCATTTGAGCATCATTTAACCTTTCCAAAAGAGACGGCTGAGAAATAATTTGTTAATGGATTGATGATGTTCCCTTATTTATGATTTCCATGTCCATCTTCATCAAATATATGAAGATTGGATCCTTTTAAATTCTCATCAATGATAGAATCACTAGGTCCTTTCTAATTAGATCATCTTATACCTTGTTCTCTTTCCCAGGGTAGTAATGTATTGAGAAATCATAGTCTTTGATCAGTTCTAACCATCTTCGTTGGTGCATGTTCAACTCTTTATGTGTGAATATATACTTTAGTCATTTATGATCCATACATATTTCACACTTCTCCCCAAAGAGGTCATGTTGCCAAATTTTCAAAGTGAAGATTACTGTAGCCAACTCCAGATCATGTGTTGGATATTTTTTCTCATTAACTTTCAATTTCCTTGATGTATAGGCAATGGCTTTATCTTTTTTTCATCAACACACATCTCAATACCTTCTTCGAAACATCACTAAATACCACAAAAAGTTCTCCACTTGTGGGTAGTGTGAGAACGAGCGCTGTGATAAGCCTCCTTTTCAACTTCTTGAAGCTACTTCACATTCATCACTCCAAGAAAACTTTAATCCCTTCCAAGTTATCTTGGAAAGGGGGTTGGAAAATCATGATAAATTTCTCACAAATCAGCGATAATATCTAGCTAACCCTAGGAAGCTACGAATATCCGTCACTAATGATGGCCTCGGTTATCCCTCAATTGCAGCTATCTTGGAGGGATCTATAGATATACCATTTCTTGTGATGATATGACCCAAGAATGATACCTACTTAAACTATAACTCACACCTGCTGTACTTTTCATAGAGCTTCTCCTTTCACAAGGTCTCTAGTACAGTTCTTAGATGCTCCTCATTCTCCTCCTTGGGTTTAGAGTATATTAAAATTTCTTCTATAAATATTACCACAAATTTGTTGAGGTAGTATCTAAAGACTCTATTCATAAATTGCATGAAGATTTTGGGAGCATTAGTTAGTCTGAAAGGCATTACTATAAATTCATAGTGCCCATATCTTGTACGAAAAGCAGTCTTGGGGATATCCTCATTCTACACCCTTATTTAGAAATATCCCGACCACAGATCCACCTTGGAGAAGTACTGTGCTCCATGTAGCTGATCAAACAAGTCATTAATACATGGTAGAGGATACTTGTTCTTTATCATGATTTTATTGAGCTCATGATAATCATTTCAAAGGTGCATTGACCCATCCTTCTTCTTGAAGAAGAGGACAAGTGCACCCCATGGTGAAGCACTTGGGTGTATAAACCCTTTATCCAAATTCTTCTTTAGTTATTTCTTCAGCTCCTAAATCTTTACAAAAACCATTCTACACAGAGTCTTGGATATTGGAAATTCCCCAAGTATAAGATCAATTGATAATTCAATATCTCTTCTAGGAGGAAGAATAGACAATATCTCAGGAAACACTTCAGCGAATTCCCTCACAATAAGAATGTCTTGAAGGATGGTGGATTCCTTAGACTCAATTATCTGATCAATATAAACATGCTCATAGGGTATTAATACCCATTCTTGAGATGATGGTTCTAAAGAAGATTCATCCTCCTCCATGCACTTGTACAAAATCGGGGGTCAATTTTTCATATGGAGATTGATTTCCCTCTCATGGAAATTTATGTTGGCTCTATATAGGGAAATCCAATAAATGATAAGATTACATAAAATTTCACTAGAGGGAGTATGAATAGGTTCTCTGAGAAGTTTAATCCACAAATTGTGATAGGGGAGGATTTATATTCATGGTTTGCAATGATTTCTCCATTTGTCGCTATCACCGATATCTATACTTCCATGATTCGTGGTGATGTTGGGATTGTTATACTAAAATTTCGAGATATAAAAGAATGCATAGTAATAGAATCAAAAGTTATGTTCTCTATTATTTAATGAATAACTATCATACCTATCACCAATTCATTGGAGGTTGTTGGTTTCCTTCGAAAACCCTTGGCTTATGGAAATGGTTTGAAAAGTGCCCTAGTTCTTTGAAGTTGAAGCAATGAACAATGCGTTGAGGGTCTAATGGAGCGTTCCTCTCTTCTTTCGTAGTATTGGGTTTTTCTTTCCGATAGTTAATAGCTAGGTTCCCTTCTCTTCCACACCTAAAGCATTTCCTCATCCCCTTTAAGCAATTTATGGTGTTCTTATTTCTACAACTTTGGAAGGTGGGGTGCTGTAATTTATTACCACTGTTGGATTTATCCATAAGATCTCAAAAATTAAATTCCTTTTTCCACTTCTTATCCTCATAATACCCCTATGATTTTCTGATGTTCATTTCAACTTTGAGGGCACATCGGATAATTTCCTCATAGCTCTTAAAGTAACATATTGCTAGGGATTTCTGTAGGCTAGGTTTTAGCCCACAAAAGAAGCGGTCAACCTTTCATTTGGGGGTAATGAAAAATATAGAGGCATATCATGCAAGCCTTGTTAATTTTTCCTCATACTCTCTGATGTATTCATTGTCTTTTTGTTTGAGGGTAAGAAAGTCCCTTTCCATCTTAAATCGGTGGGTGTAGGGAAAATAGTTATCGAAAAATATTTTCTAGAAATCCTTCCATTAGAATACCTCAATCACCTCCTCATGATTCATATTTTTGATCAATTTCCACCATTGATCACTTCAACCTCCATATGATAAGAAACTAAAAGTAATTTCTATTTTTCATAACATTTAAGGATGGATAAGATCTTCTCAATAGAGTTGATCCATTATTAGGCGATTGAGGGATCATATGATCCATTAGAAGTAAGATACCTTTTTCTCATGAAGCTCTCAATTGTGTATTGTTATTTTTTATATGGGGTTGAATGTTCCTCTTGACCCATGTTTCTATTCAAAACTTGAGTTAACTGGTAGATTATAGTGACAAAGTTTGTGATTCTCGCTCCCATAAGATTGGGCATATCATTAAAAAAAGTCATCACATTGATCTTCAAATTGGTTGATAGCCTGAGTCCTCCCATTACTGGCCATTGTCTAGAATAAAAGGAATTTTAGGAGTAAAACATAAAGGAGAATCCAATAACAAAAAGGGATAACTTATAAATTACACTTATTTCCATAATTTATCTATGTTATCCATGATCTACTTCCCAACATATATTCTTAGGGGATTTTTTTAATTCCATTAATAATGGTTCATACTAAGCTTATGAATTTACCAAATCATATCCCCTAAGAGTGTTGTAACCAAGAGTACATAAATTCTCATTTTCATGCACCATTTCTCGTTCGAGTCTAGCTCAAAAAAGTGTTTTTGGGTTTTACCCCTAGATATATTTGTGTCAGAGCCGCCTCTAACTGGTCGTATCCAAATAGAGATGTATTTTCATGACAAACCACTTAATCAATACTCACCATAATTTAGGGATGTTTTTATTATACTTAGTCATATCCCTAAGGCTTTTACTTGGGTTTTCTAATCCTAATCCAAAAAAATAACTAAACATATCCAATGATACCAAATATAACAACCTTGCTCTTTATTACACACTTAAACATGATTTATTACATAAACATGCACTTAAGACAACTATGAGGATCAAGAGTTATAGTGTCCTGAGAAATTATGGACATTACATAACAACTTAGAATATAAAACACAACATCTTTATTGAAAACTTTTTTTACATGACCACAACATTATTTCGTACTTAGCATTGAATGGGATAACCTGAGGACATTCACAAGAAAATGGTGAGCTATAAATCCAAGTAAGGGAGTAAACATGGAATTAAATGAAGAATATATTACATGTTAAACAATATTAAAATCAACAAATCACAAGAAAAACATGAATATAAAGTCCGGATATAGCATGATAATCATAGCTTGGAAATGTGGCAACAACATTTAACATGATATTAACATGATACAAGGCTCATTGCACACGGAGAATGAGTAAAACCTTGTTTCACTTGAATTAACATGATTAAACCCTAATTTAACTTTACTTATCTTGCTACTAATTTGTACCCAATGCATTGGAGCGCTATCAGGGTGCACCCTTCTTAATCATTTCATTTCATGCATAAGTGTGCCACATGGATCATACAACATGGAATTATTCAACATCATTATTTATTTCACGATAAAGGAATGTGGAATACATACATGAAACTATATAATAAAAAATTAAATTTGCGTAAAGGTGAATACCCTTGATAGAGGAATGTGCATGATATTCACTACACAATGACTTTGGCTTGGAAAATCGCGGTGTAATTTCAGTAGTGTACGACGTGACATAAGAATTCATAAAAATGGTTGATGAGAGAAAAAGAGGTATATAAGAATACATACATGAAATGAAAAGTAAGCGGGTAATATAGATACATGTCCCAACATATGTAATCGAATTTAGATGTATAATATAAAATCATTTCATGAATGTAAATGAGGAGGGAGAAATACCTTACGGAATTTCGGTCTTGTTATAGGTGTACATGAGAGGCACTAATGAGAGAGAAAGGGGTATCTCATAATTCAAACATAAAGAGGGAATTATAGGGTAGGTAAAAAATCATACCCCTACATTTTCAATTCCAAATAAAATGGAAAAACAACATAAAGAAATTTAGACAAAAAATGATAAAGGAAGAAATCCCTTACTTTGAAGTGTGATCTCAAAGGTTTGGGAGAGGTTTTAGAGGGACTTCATGGGAAATTGGGGTGCCTTGGGAGGATTATAGAGAGAGTAGGGAAAGATTTGGTCGGGCTCTAAAGGTTTTTAGTGAAGAGAAGTGTGAGCTTCAGTGGGTTTATATAGGAAAGGAGAGGGAATTCTTTATTATTTAGGTTTTGGACACTACACATTGAACTAATCAAAAACACAAACCATCCCATGATTGTTTCCATTGTTTTTCCAAATTGGAGTAAAAAAAATTATTTTATAAGGAAATTTACCTAAATTATTAAAATTTTAGGCTTTGATATCTGTAGGTGAGTCACACTTTCAAGGAAATCATTTTAAAATGTTAAAATATTTTATAAGTCTTGAAGGGTCCACTAAGGCTTTGTAAAATAAATCAAACAAATCTAAAATAAAATTATTTTAAAGTTAAAACATATATTGGACTAACATACTTTTTATAGTTTTTTATTACATCACTAGTGGGTCATTATGATTCCATAAAACACATTATATATTTAAATGGTATTTAATTTTTACCCAAAAATTAAATTGTCTCAGAAAAGTATGAAAAATTAATTGTTAGATAATTTCAACATTCTGAATCCAAAAATGATATTAATTTTATCTAAATAATTTTCTAAATATGTGAATTTTTAATTTTCAAATAAAAACCGGTATTTATCGAAAATTCCTGGGTTTTGACAAAAACAACTTTCAAACCTTAAAAATTACAATTGTATTCATAAAACTTATATGATCATTTATATTTAATAAAAATAAATTAGTAACAATATTTTATTAAAATATTATTTAATTAAAAAATCTATTAATTCATCAAAATATATTTCTTAATTTAATATTAGCTAACAATACTATATATGATTTAAAACCTATTTAAAAAGTAACAATAATAAAATGAATGTATATTCTTTATTCTATACAAAAATAATGCACATAAACATAGTTCTAGGGTCTTGTTACATGACCCCTTAAAACAACCACATAAGACCTAATGGTAAGGTGCGCGATTGTGATAGACTCTTGAGGTTTCTTGAATAACCTCGCTCGGGTGGTAATCTCTATTAACTTCCACTTCTCCCATAGGTGGTTCTATTCAATCTTAACATGTTGAAGCTTGGATTAGTCTTTGTAAAGAGTGAAGCCCAGTGATTCCACCTCCTTTACAAACTCCAAAAAATGGGCTTCGTATGGAGTAATTCTATTAGATGAGGTCATCGCTTCGTTTTTCTGAGTAAATTGGATTTGTTAAATCCCTATATTTATACTAATCATGGGATCACTGATTAACAACTATATTGGAAAAAATAACAATTCTTAACGGTATTTTGAAATCCAAAAACATAAAACCAAAAAAGTTCATATTTTATATAACCATTTTACATAATAAGACATCTAATTAGATCAAGAGTAATTTTCATTAATAAAAGTTTTGGTCGTTACAATTAATCCCTTCAATATAAGGCTAGAAATTCTCATTTAAACTAAAGAGGTGGTTTTTATGATTTTTTTAAAATGGGGAAAATGTATTGACATGGGTTTTATTACTTTAAATAGTTACTTTTTAAGAAATAAATCTATTTTTTTAAAGTATTCATTGAATGTGAATTAGTTTTAAAAAGGGGTGGGTATATTGAAATGATTACTTTTCATAATGTAATTTGGGAGAGTGTTTTGTCAAATTTCATTTTAAATTATGTTTATTTTGAGGTATAATATATATTTAAAATAACTTATTTGGGATTTTAAATATTAATGTTACTCTGGTGAAACTATGTTGAAGTGTAATTTTTTTATAAAGGAAAATTTTGTGGCAGGCAGGAAAATGTAAATCCATAGTGATTCTGTTTGATGTATTAGACATCATGCTTTAGAAGGATGTAAGTTTTTTTGGGTAATGTAATTTCTTGTTGGATATTAGTTACCTATTAGGTATTAAGGAATTATTATATTGTTTGAATTAAAGGGGAGATTCTGTCTAACCTAAAAATATCTAACCCAAATTGAAAAAAATAACCAAACCTTAAAAGACATAACCCAAAATAAAAAAATGACATAACCCAAATTAAACCAAATAACCTAAACCCAAGAAAACCAATTGTTCTAACAAAAAGATGAACAAATTACCAAATGAACAGACTAAAAATTACATTACCCCAAAATAAACCAAATGATGTAACCCAAAATAAACCAAATAACCTAACTCAAATATGACATAACCCAAAGATGAACCAAATTAAGTAACCCTAAACAAACCAAATGACCTAAATCATATATGATATAACCCAAATATGAAGCAAAAGAACAAACCCAAAATTAACTAATTGACATAACCCAACATGAACCAAATGAACGAAATCAAAATTAACCAAATGAACAAACCTAAGATGAAATAATTGACATATCCCAAAATTAACCAATAGACATAACCCAAAATTAACCAATTGACATAATGCAAAATTAACCAATTGAAATAACCCAAAATTGACCACTTTACATAACCCAAAATTAACCAAATGACCAAACCCAATATGATTAAACCCAAAATTAACCAGATGACATAACCCAAAATTAACCAATTGATATAACTGAAAATTAACCAATTGATATAACCCAAAATTAACCAATTGACATAACCCAAAATTAACCAATATACATAACCCAAGATTAACCAATTGATATAACCCAAGATTAACTAATTGACATAACCCAAAATTAACCAATTGACATAACCCAAAATTAAATAATTAACATAACCCAAAATTAACCAATTTACATAACCCAAAATTAAACAATTAACATAAACCAATATTAACCAATTGACATTACCCAAAATTAACTAATTGGCATAACCCAAACCCAAGACAAACAACCTAACCAATTGACATAACCTAAGATTAGCCAGTTGAAATAACCCAAGATTAACCAATTGACCAAATAACCAATTAACATAACCCAAGATTAATCAATGGACATAACCCAAAATTAACCAACCGACATAACCCAAAATTAACCAAATAACCAAAACCAAGATGAGAAAATTGACATAACCCAAAATTAACCAATTTACATAACTCAAAATTAACCAATCAACATAACCCAAAATTAACCAATTGACATAACCCAAAATTAACCAAATATTAACCAATTGACATAACCCAAGATTAACTAATTAACATAACACAAAAATAACCAATTGACATAACCCCAAAATTTAACAAAAATTAAAAAATTGATATAAAACAAGATTAACAAATTGAAATAACCCAAAATTATCTAATTGAATAATTAACTAATTCATATAACCCAATATTAATCAATTTACATAACCCATAATTAAAAAATTTACATAACACAAAATTAACCAAATAACATAACCCAAGATAAACCAAATGACCAAACCCAAAATTAACCAATTGACAAAACCCAAAATTAACTAAATGAACAAACCCAAAATGAACCCAATAAAAAAACCCAAGATAAACCAAATGATTGAAACCAAAATTAACTAATTGACATAACCCAATATGAAGAAAATAACCTAACCAAAAAATAAAATAAATAATCTAACCCAATGAAAAATAAATAACCAAACCAAAAATGAAATAATTAACCTAACCAAAAAAATTATCAAATGATCTAATCCCAAACAAACTAATGATCAAATGACCAAAATGAACCAAATGACATAACACAAAAAATTCATAAACCAAAAATAAACCAAATGAACTAACCCAAAATAAACCAAATAACCTAACATAAAAAATATATAACCCAAAAATGAACAAAATAACCTAACCTAAAAAATAACTAACCCAAAATGAATAAAATGACGTAACCCAAAATAAAAAATAACCTAAATCCATGTAAAATAATTGTTCTAACCAAAAAATGAAAAAATAACCAAATTAACTAACCAAAAATTATATAAACCTCAAATAAACCAAATGAGGTAACCCAAAATAAACCAAATGACACAACTCAAATATTACATAACCCAAATATATACTAAATGACCGAACACAAAATGACATAAAATAAAGTGAAAAAAATAAAATTTTCTTGAATAAAACAAATTATATATAAAAAAATGACTTAACAATAAAATGAAGAAAATGGAATAACCCAAATAAACCAAGATTTCATAACTTTAATGAACCAAATGATCTATCCAAATGACCAAATGTAAAAATATTCCAAAATATCTAACCCAAAAATGAACCAAATGACCTATATCAATAATAAAAAAAACACCCTCACCCAAAATAAATCAAATGACCACAAAAAATAATATAAAAAAAAATACTCTAACCAAATTATTAAATAACCAAAGGACCAAAGGACCAAATGACTGGACAACTTAACCTAAAAATGAGCATAATGAACAAATGATAAAAATTACCAAGTGACTGAATAACCAAATAATGTAACACAAATTGAGTTGGACCAAAATAAAAATACAAGTAGAATCTATATCATACTCATATTTAGCATGATAATTAGTATGTATTGATTATGTTATGCCACTAGTATTAGATTTATAATTAAATATATTTTTAGATGCTCCTTCATTTTATAGATTTCTTCAACAGATACAACTTTAATTCTTTCCAGGTCTATCAATTTCATATTATTAAATAATGTAATATAATACTAATCAATGTCATTTTTAGCAAGAGAAATTGGGCATCAAAGCCCATGTACCTCGAGAAAAATTATTTTTCTTGAGTAGGAAGAAAAAATATTGAAGTGTTATAAATGAAAAGACACAAGATAATATTTTAAGTCTTTTTATTTATATTTCAAATTTTGATACATAATTAATAAATAAACATCCTTTTTATATTTTCAACAGAGTGCCCTGGAGGCCCTTGATGAGAAAGAAGATGAAAAATTCATTCCAAATGATTATTTCAAATAGGCATTAGATGAGGGGCACTAGGGGAGAGCCTGATGTTGACCTAGAAAAAACCTCACCCCCCCACTAGGTATTGAGCCTCATAGAACACCTCTCAAACCTATCTCACCACTGAGGTAAAAAAACACCCGTGAAGAAGCATCTGAGTCTAAAAAATAGCTATAGGGTGAAAGAGGTAAAATGTTCACTAAATTGTTCCTGAAAGCTATGTTAGTTATATGTCCATCAATTAAATCAGAGGATACTAATGTTTTTTATTCTTGTATGGTAAAAAATGTTCTCTATATATGATGCATTGAGTGATTCCAATGAGGTTACTAGTGATGATCGAGGTGATTATACTGGTGGTGGTGGTGATGACGTTGATGATGATGAAACTAGTTCTCCATAAGATGATTTTGGTGATGGTGGTGATGAGGATATTGGTGATGGTGTTGAGGATGAGGATGTTGGTGATGGAGGAAATATTTATTCCTTCTATTTTTGAGTTAGCAGTAAAGATACATGTGGATGTTGTTTAATGACTTGAATTGATTGATTGTATGGATGTATATGTATGTTATAATATTGTAAATGGTTTGAAAACTATTAAAATAATTTGTTTTACTGTTAAATATACAATATACCATTGAATATATATTTTTTAGTGATTCTGGATAGTTCAGATAGGCTTCTGCTGCTACCTGTTGGGGACAAGTAGTTATACCAATGGTTCACTAAACCATTGGTATATGTTTTCTGGGGGGGGATAGATATTTCCACACTTCTCCTAACCATGGGTTTAGATATATACCCACAATTATTATTTAAACATGGGTATTATGAATACCCTCTAGTTTATACCCACGTTTTTTATAGAAACCATGGGTATAGCTCTATACCAATAGCTTAATCACCCACAATTCAAAGAATCGTAGGTCTAGCCTATATCCATGATTATATATACCGTAACAAATGATCTAAACCATGGGTATAGGATAAAATTTTATTATTTTCATTAATATCAATCCCAAAGGAATCATACCATTTAAAGATAAATAGACTTGTCATCACAATTCATACAAAATAGATAATCAATGTCACTCATGGCTAACCATATATATACACACACACAAACAGAGATATATATATCAACCAAAATAAGGTCCATCTCGATGAATAGGAACCACTTTGTCCACTGCCATCCATCCCATTAAAAATAAGTACAACTCCTAATAACTAGGGCCCAGATCCTGAGCTTAGTCTCTTAACTAATCTCAAAATAAAAAATTCAACACATGTCATGAGGGGCCCATGTAGGGTGTGAGTATGAACTCAATAGGCCCCCACCAATGTGTGTATGTCTTACATCCAAAATTATATAGTGTATACAACATAAATAAATAGTATCATCTCACACATAAAATAAATAACCCACTCCACTTATGTTCAACAACCATAAAGGATAATTTACCTTCTTTGGCCAACATCAGAACATATCTGAATTCATTAACCCAAATATATATTTACATACATTTAATTTATACAAATATATATTTGGAGTGGGGACGACCCGTGGAATAGTTCCTAGAAATTACCTGTAGAATATCATACCTATAGATCCCCCAGGATCCTCCAATAAATATATCAACAGATCCTCGTGCCATTAGACACCTCACATTCCATATATCGAGAAAGCATTGGCATCCCAAAGGCATGCCAAAGAAAAATGTCCCAAGTCCCTCATACTTCTGTACAAAAGTCATCATTGGATCAACAGCCTAACATCCCAAGGAACAAAGATATATATCCTCAAATATATTATAAATCACCATATTATCAACATACAGACATCCCAAGGCATGGAGATACCCATCCTCCAACGATTTTAGTCCATTGTCCTCAATAGCAACAACGTGCATCATCCCCCAAATAATGGTCTAAAAACCACATCTTGAGGGTCCATCACAATCATACATGGAATTATATGGTGAGAACCTCCTCCATAAATAATGGTCAACACCTTAACCTAATCCAAAATATTTACAAAGGCCTTAAACCCCACCTAGTGGTTAATACTACCTCAATTGAGTCCTATATTTGTGCACATGACTCCAACAACAATGTCGGATAATAACAGTGAGTGGAGATCACTAACAATTCCTAAGACACACCATCTAAAAACTACATTTCCACATAAAACCATATATCCCAGTATGATAGGTAACACCATCTCAAGTCTCATGGGCCATTCCCTTAGCCTAACGACCTAGTCTCCTAAATCCCAATGGCCATGTCATCTCAACCTGGCGATCAACATCACCTCAATACCCCAGTAAATACCCATAACATTCACATGGAAATAATTTAATCATATAACATTTAATTAATTTAAATTAAAGTGAATGACATAGAATTCCCAACTATCTCAAGCCCCATACCCAGCCTAGCATAATCAGATAGACTAGGGCTTACACAATGAAATACTTTAACATAAATTAATCAATTTAAAATAATGAATTAATTTATTAATGGTTTAACTCAGAAAAACCAATATGAATATTTAATAATTCACCCCATAAAATGTGTAAAATTAAAGAGAAATATAGGTACAACCTAACTTACACTCGTAGGTTCCCACTCATATGATATCGACCTCTAACTCAAACCAAAATGAGGGAAAATAGAGTTTTAGACAAACAGCCTAAAAATAAGAAAAAATACACCACATAGATTTAAATTTATATATGGTGAGATAAATAAGGGAAATAATCAGAAGGATTTAAGGCCTTACTCCTACACTTCCAATGCACCAGATGTCATTCAATTTGATGATCAGAAAAAAAATGGGAGGCCAATGCCTAGAAAGAGAGAGACCTCCACAACTACTAGAGGAGAGGTGAACACATGGGAGGATATGAAGAGGAGAAATAATCATAAATAACCTAATGAAAAAGGTTCATTTTTTCCTATTTAAAAAGTTTCATAGTTATAACATGGTTTGGAAAATCATGCACCAACCGTGCAGTGCTCACTGTCCAAAGGATAGACACCTCGCATGGTCTCACCATATAGTTTGAAAAAATGTGTGCCAACCATGTGGGTGACTCTAAAACCTCCACTATAGTGCATTTTTTCCTAGAAAGGTCTCATAGTTAAATCAAACTATTCCCCTTTAAAAAATAGACCATACATTTTGACCGCATAGTTAGACAGACCATGTGCCCTTGTTTGTTTTCCCAAAAAATGGGTTTTCAAAGACCGGAACTTCCAAAACCCATTAAAAATTATGAGGCACTAATTGAGTCTTAAAAATAATCTAAAAAAATATATTGAAGTATTTAAACTCTAGAAATTTGGTTCCAAATACTAAAATAAAAATTGGCCCATCCACAAAGCATAAAAATTCAAAAATGTTGGGAATTTAAAACCATAAAAAAACCTGGGATGTTACAATATCCCCACCTTGAAATAGATCATCCACAAGATATAATGTCTCAAAACAAGACTGTACGAAACATACCCATCTCATAACATCACCCTTGTCTACCTCGGTTATTAAATCATAGAAAAACTCCTCTTGTGGCTCTCTCCACCATAAAAATTATGTACCCGATCACTTACTGACCCAAAAAGTAAACATTATGATGGTTCCATTGACAATACATGAACATAAACGTCATCCCATTAAATATCATCATTCATGAACCTCATCATGTGCTCAATTAATTCTTGTGTCATCAATGACACCCATGAGTCCTACATCTCATCAAATGCCTATTAGTAACACATCTCAACAAAAACTCAAATATAATACCACATCACAAACACACATATATATGTGTGTGTGTATATATATATATATATTTATTAATTACCATCATACTACAGAATCCTATGCCCCTCATACAAAACACGCATCACTCCCGATTCCAACATACCAACCAATGCCTAGTTAGTACAAATACAATATATTCACCTTCTTCCTAGCCTGAATCTTGACTACATGAGGCCTAACATCCCTACATAGCTACATAAACAACCAGCCACTGAACCCATATCTAGGTCTCTCACTCTCTTCCATGACCTGGGTGTGCAGTAGAATCTTAGCTACCAACTCTTGGTACCGCTTTTGGTACTACCTCAAATCTCTAAGTCTGACTCAGTCCCTAGCTCCCGGTTATCCAAGAAGGTTTCCTAAAAAACCTCTCTAGATGCCCCATATGTACACATGCTCAATAATCATTTGGATATTGCTTAAATTGAGTCCAAACTTTCCTTGACTGCCAGTACTAGAACCACACTCTCAAAGAAGCACTCCTTGGGGGCCTACCTGAGTCTCTATCCTGACTTCCTTACAAAAAATCCTCATGGTATCACTTTCAATTACCTATAGTATCACTTATAAGCTCACCATACACCTTTACCCTAATCTAATAAAACTATACTATTAAGTTTCCCATGTCATTTAATGTGTGATTCACTACCTCTGAGAATGAGGTCAATTTGAAGATATTCACCACAACCCTGATGGCGTACCAAAAACCATCCTCAAATTGCCTCACCCAAGCGATGTCATCACCCACCATAGAAGGTGCAAATTAGGATATGTTTGTGAATATGGAAACATAATTAATAATGGATGCATTTCCTACTACAGATTCATAAATTCATGAGCACTATTTTCCCTCAACATCTTTGGAAAGAAGTTCTTGAAGAAACTAGCCTCAAAATCCTTCCAAGACAGTCCCTCATGTCTATCAGCCCATACCTATACGTCCCACTAAACGTTTTCCAATCCTTTAATCAGGTACATGGATAACATCACCCTCCAAACTGAGGGTGTCTTGATTTGATTGAATATCAGCTGCATTGATTTGATCAAGTCCTCTGGTGCATGATGTCCACCCTCACCCTAAAATAATGGTAGGTGCTCAGACTGAAACGTATGAGTCAAATAATCCATAGATGGATAATCCCTCTAAGATTCCTTTTCAATACACTATATGACTCACACCAAGATTGACTTGACATATTTTTCTAGACCTAGACCAAAATATTCCATCTTTTGTGGCTGAACCTCCTGTATTGAAGCATGTACCTATAAATCATGATCGACCCAACCCTCAGGGGCCTCATCCCATGAATGCTCAAGTGGCACTTCATCTCCACCCTCCTAACACTCTACTAGAATACTTAGAGGTGGAATCACATTAAAGACCAAACACCATGGTAAAAATAACCATAATAGTTATATATATATATATATATATATATATATATATATTTTAGATAGGGAAATGTGTAACTGATAGTGCACATCACCACCCTTACACTCCCCTGTTACACCCATGTCACATGACATCCAGCCCCATGGCTCCTTACCTCCCCATAATAGAGTCATGCATCACATGTCAACTAATATTATGTCCCCTTGCCTACCCATAATAGTGTCAGGAATCATATATCATGTATATCAAGATATAATAAACCTAGGGTAGCTGAGTAGAATGCCACCAAAAGGCCATACGAGAAAATGATGTTTTTGTTAACATTTTAAACAACTCACCGCTTTCATTACTCATGACCACCCTTAATAGAGTTCAGACCATACATACTATATACACATAGTATCACATATCGATCTCATTGGGAACCACATACCCGGGCTGGATGAGTATAATTCCACCAAAGGGGCAATGCATGAAAATATTTTTTTTGTTTTTTGCTGAAATTTTAAAAAACCCAACCCCTCTCAGAGAATTCAAGGTTCCCAATGTAAATATCAATAAAATCACACATCATATGAGCCTAAGTGCCTATCATGATTCATAAATACTTCTCCCTTATCATATCAGGCCAAGGGTTAAAATCTCATAATTTAATAACATCACACCCAAGTGTGCCACTCAAGGTGGAAATCAATCAACTATGAAAGAACAAAGCATGAAATAAATTTCCCACCCTTGGTAACATGGTATATCCTTAGTTCATGGGGATGAATGCACCCAAACACAAGATCTTTACTCAACTCTGACTACATCCTAGTGTTTTTTCTACCATATACCAAATAATAAGACCAAAAAGTAAAATAAATTCCTTTGATATCATTTGAAGAACTCCAAACCAGTAGACACTTGAATGGTGCTTCGTGATGGTGTGCCAATAGGCCATAAGTGTTACTTCCTATACACCAAAGGCTATCGACTATAAGTGAGGTATGTTTTGGTGATAGTGGGGAGATTTTACCCTATAGTGGTGATAATAATAATAGTCCATATATATCACAGTGTAAAAAGGACCATAACGGAAGAGGAAACAATAAAACTCAGTGGAATCATAATAAACACCAGCATTAATATCAAGCCCAAAGGTATCATACCATTTTAAAGTAAATAAAAATGTCATAAAATATCATACAAAATAGATAAGAAAGGTCACTCGTGGATAACCATACATACATATATATATAACCCAGAAGAAGGTATACATTTATGTAGAGGAACCACCTGGTCTACTTCCATACATCCCATGAAAAATAAGTACAACTCATGGTCACAATGGTCCGTATCCCTAGTCTGATCCCTTAATTGATCTCAAAACCATAAAGTCTACACATGTCCCGAGGGGCCTGTGTTGGGTGTGAGTGTGAAATCAGTAGGGCACCAACAACACATGCCTATATTATATCCAAAATTATAAAGTGTATGTATATGTAAATAAATCGCATCAAATCACACATAAAATAAATAACCCTCTCCACTTGTGCTCAATAACCACAAGTGAGTGTTTATCTTCTTCTTCCATCATTAATACATATATGAATTCATAACCACAAATATATATATTTACATTCATTAAATGTTTGAAAAGATGAATTTACAGTGTTGGGGGCTCATGGATTAGTGAACTAGAATCCCCTAAAAATATCATACATAAACACTAGGATCCTCTCATAAATATTTCACTGACACCTTGTGACATTTGACAACTCACATTCTATATGTCAAGAAAGAGTTAGCATCCCAAAGGAATGCCCAATGAAAATATCCCAATTCTATTACACTTTGTTAAAATTTCACCACCAGATCAACATCCTGACATCCCGAGGCATGAAAATATTCATACTTTAATATTTAATAAATCACAGTATGCTTAATAGCTATATGTTTCAAGGAATGAATTTTTTTTCCTCTAATGATCCTGATCTATTTTCCTCAAATGCAATAGTAAGCCTCCACCCCTAACCAATGGCCTAAAAACCAAATCTTGATGGCCAATCACCATTAACCATGGATTTCTATGATGAAGACCTCCTATATAACTTATGGTTCACACTATCCTATATTCCATAATATCTATGAAGGCCTCCACCTACATCGAGTGGTAAACACCACGTCAACTGAGTTCATTCTGTGTTAAAAAAACTCTAATGGAAACATCAAACAAAAAAGTTGAGAGAAAATCACCAACACTTCCTAATCCAAACTATATGGAAACCTCATTTCCACATGTGACCATATCTCCCATGTCCGATGTTCAAAAATCTCTCAAGTCTCGTAGGCCATGGCCTTAGCCTTATGACATAGTCACCTCAATCTTGATAACCATGTCACCTCAACTAGGTGATCAACACCACCTCAATACCCCAGTCCATGCCTGTTATATTCCCATGGAACCAATTTAATCATATAAAATTTAATTAATTTAAATTAAATTGAATAGAAAAACACACCCAACTAACTCATTCCCCACACTTGGCCTTGCATAATCAAATAGACAAGGTAATACCCAATGACATCCCTTAACAAAAATTAATCAATATAAAATAAAGAATTAATTTATTATTCGTTTCCATCGAAAAACCCAACATTATTATTTAAGAACCCTCCCCATAGAACATGTAAAATTATAGAGAAATCTTGGAACTATCTACCTTATACTCATAGGTGATCTCTCATCAGATATTAGCCTCTAACTCAAACTGAAATGAGAGGAAAAAGAGTTTTAGGAAGAATCCATAAAAATAGGTAAAAGATATCACATGGAATTATAATTCCATATGGTGATATAGATAATGAAATTAAGTAAGTGGATTTATTGCCTTACCTCTATGCTTCCAAATCACCCAATGACATTCAATTCCGAAATCAGATGAAGATGGGAGGTCAAAGTCTTGGAAGAGGGAAATGTGAGAGATCCATGGATCCTGAAGGAGAGGTTCACATATGGGAGGAGATGAATAAGAGAAATTATTTTAAAGTACCTTTGGTAAACGGTTCATTTGTCCTATTTATAAAGATGCATGGTTACCACAAGGTTTGTAAAACCATGTGCTAACCGTGCGATGCTCACTGTCCAAATTAAATACACCTCACATGGTTTGAAAAAGCATGTGCCCACCATGTGAGTGAATCTTAACCCCTTCACCATAATGAAAAATTTTACATAAAGGGTTTCAATGTTAAAAAATATATTCCCCTTTGAAATATTGGTCTCATGATTTGGATGTACGGTTAGACAAACCGTGCACCTCAGTCTGTTTTCTCCAAATTTGGTTTTCTGAATTCCAATAGTTCCAAAACCTATTCACACTCCTGATTAACTCAAAAATTATTAAATAAAATGTAAAAAATAATTAAATAATTTAAACTCTTGAAGTTAGGTTTTGAATCCCAAATGAAAAATTGGCCCATCCACCAACCATAAAAACTCAAAAAGTTTGAGAATTTAAACCCACTCAAAAACTCGATATGTTACACATGCTCATGAAATACGATCAACCTATCCAAGAAACAAATAAAATAATAAAAACACCAATAAAATAAGTAGAAAGATAGTGGGTCCTTGGTTCTATAATCCTTATCAACTATATATACTTCTACCTAAGTCGAAATGTTCCTAGGCCTATGCCATCACACACACACACACAAACACACCCACACCGACACACACACAGATATATATATATATATATATATATATGACCACATGTATATATGTATTTGTATATAAATGAAAATGAGACTGACCTGAGACATTAGACAAAGGTTTCCATGAAAAACATCGTAAATATAACCTTAATTCACATTTAATCGTAGGATCTAGGATCTGGTCGATTGGACATCCCATGACTCAGGCTCTAAGTTGGATGTCATACCACTCAATTTTTATATCATTAAGTTGATCCTCAGGTCCATAATACTAATCGAAAATACCTTCTTTGTCCAATGAGAAATTTCTCTGAGCAATATACTTAACCATATGGGGGATACATTTCCTAGCACCGAGTTCACTCGTAATCGCCTTAATAACTAAGATGAAGGATTCCAGGGATCAAATGGACATTATGTAAATGTAGAATTGAACTGCACGTCACACTAATCAATCCACATTTAATATAGTCCAATGTTAGAACCTTAGGTCCCAACCTATAGTCTATCAAGACCTTGAAACTTGGATAATCTTGAAGGGGGATGAACCTTAAGTGATATGTTAGGAATAATCTCATGATTCATTATAACAACATGTAATCATTCAATAACTCACTCAACAACCTTATACCCAAAAAAGTCTTGTCAATACAAAAATGGTGCTTCCATCAATCCCAAAGAGTATCCTAGGAATCAAATGAGGATATCAATTCTATCCCTAGATATCTCATCAGCAACCCACTATACATGGGTAATTAACCCACCTGAAAACCTTTGGAATCCCACGAAATGCTAGCAAACTACCCATTCCTAACATGACCCAGTATTAGAGGGGAGTTCTAAGACACTCTGACCAACCTACCCCTATATCCCTAAACATTGAGTAATCTTAGTTAAAAATGCGACTTACATTAATGGTAATAGTATCATTCAACAAAAAGTATCATAAGCTAGATCTCAGGAAGTACCTTTGTGTATCCTCATCACAGCAGCACATCATATCAGGCCCCACATGCCGAGCTCTAGGAATCAACTATGGTAATTAGAGCTTCATAAAATTTATCCATGTGTAAGAATGAAAAAAGAGATATGGTGTTTGAATGAATAAACCCACCACTTATTCCACAACCCCTTAGGATTACAAGTTAGGTACGAGTTCTAAGGTAACACCCACTACCATCTCTACCCAAACCCCTAATGTGCTAGATCAAGGTTGATCAAACACTAGGGAACCAACTGGAACTCTCAATTAAAAACACTTGGGAGGAATATAACTTAAGATCCTTTAATTACATACATAAAATAAGGCACCCCTCTTGGGAACCTCAAAAATAATAAGCTATCATAGGAATACTAAATGGGATCCTCAGAAGAATATGTAAATAGAGGTATCCTACATGAGACCTTCTAGGTTGAACTGTAAGCAGAAGAACCCTACACAAGATACTCAGAATGGTATATATAGGTAGAGTCATCCTACACTAGATCTTCAAAAAGATTAAACATGTAGAGGGACCCCATAAGGGATTCCCAAAGTTAGTATGTAAGATAAGGCATCCCACATGAGACCCTTGGTAATAGTAATAAGGTAGAGGAATCATAAATGAGATCCACTAATTCAAAATGTAATATGGAATCATGTCCTAAAAGGAAAATTATTTGAACATCAGACTAGAGAGATGACTCATGGACCACCTCAGATCAAGGGTTTCACTCTCAAGAGATAGTTGAATTCGACTACTGGAGGAATAACTTCTCCTTCTAGGAAAAATTCCAAAAATCATTACATGAGTCCTTGAATCACTTTAAGGTTAGAACCATCGTGTTCTATGTGAAAAAAGTCTCAAAATTGACTATTCAGGCATCTAATTCTGACTCTGGGGCATGAAGATATGAAAAACCCAAAATATGGTAGCAAGGGAAGACTACACGACATGTATACCTCAGTACATGGCATGCACCCTTGAAGCTCTACCTGGGCATGTACTTCAGCCAGACCAGGTGTGTAAAACCCAAGTACACGACATGTAATTCAGGCACCCAATGTGTACCTTAAACAGAGTACCTTCCCATATACCTCACATAGCCTGACCATGTACTTTTCTTGGTATTGTACCTCTACATGGTGTACGACCCACACAGAATCTGGCTATGTACTCTACATGGTCATGTGCCCCTACACAGGCTTTCTATTCAAGTACTCAGCTACACAGTTATGTCCTAGTACATGATTTTTATACCACATACATGGAGTGTACTTATAAAAAGGTACAATATGTTTATAAAGAAGTAATTTTCCCTAAATGGAAAAAACATAGTATGTATTTTCTTAAACCACACATCGTGTGATCGAGATTTCCAAATAGAAACCCCTTAAATAAGCCTGAAACCAAGTTTTCCCATCAAAAGTTATAGATTGACCCTAAAGGGTTTATAATTAGTGATAAAAATGAGTATAAACTAGAAATTGGTAAATCTACAAGGATTTATTGAAAAAATTAAAAATGGTATACCTTTGGGAGGAATCATCCAAAGCTTCACCCATATCCATGGTCCACGACTGCCACAAAATGATCCAAATCCTCCCAAGCCCCATGGATCCACCTCCATTATTCTATCTCTATCTATCTATACCAATACATTTAGTCTATTGGTTTCACGACATAAGAGGCCTGTAGGGGGCATATGTGAGAAGCCAAGGAAGGAAAATAAAGAAAATAAAATAAAACAAAAGAAAAGAAAAGAGAAAGTGAAAGGGGTCTATGTATGAACCTGACACCCAACATGATTTTATACCCCACCTAGATAAAAATCCCCATTCTAGACTAAAAAATAGGGATATAATCTCAATTATATTCTCTTTTCAAAAGATATAGTCGAATGAACGTCTTCAAATAAATTAATATTCAATTAATTAAATATTAATTACTAATTATTCTACAAAAATCCGAATGACTCATAATTTAACAAAACTACTCTCCCAGGATAAACACTCTATTTCAGGTGCAATAGAGTGTTCAGAATAATTATATGAGATAATAAACTAGGTTAAAGAGATCATTTTACCCCTTATAAGTATCTGAAAGAAAAATGTTCAAAATTTATATTCAAATTTGCAGTTTAGAAAAACACGGATCCATATATTCAAGCACTAGATGGTACATATAAATAAATAATTTACTTTTTAAATAATTTAAATAATTTATAATTTACTATTTTATTAAACATTTGTAGGGTTTATGGTCTTTTATTGAATAGAGCGTAAGACCCTTTATTCAGAAAACCTGAGAGTCTTTCATGTATGATTGTTTCCCTCATTTTTTAGAATCAACTAGGTTACATTCTCACCCAGACATGGGAGGGATTATGCACTTACTAAATATGAGAGAATTTTAGGAGGAGATTATCTTCTACTCAACAAAATTGGGGGTGATAATATGTCACACACATAGTGGGAGTTGTACTTTCAGTTTACATCATTGAAAGTTGATAACTAATATTTTTTTAATAATATATATATATAATATTAAATTTATATGATAAATTCATAAATTCTAGGGTTGATATGGTCATTAGATAATTTTGTGTGTACAAGATGATTCGCACTGATAGTAGTACTAAATAGATTTCTAGTTAGAGATAATGATAGGTTGTGGTTAATATTTTTTATATTTTTTAATTAAGAAAATATTTTTTTTATAATTTTAATTCCTATTTATATGATTGTAGGAGACATATGAAACATATATTTTTCAAACATATGAAAGTCAGGCTGAGAGAGATGGTGGAGATGAGGCATTATACGAGTCGTGTTTTAATGAGGCAATTTAGTTGTGGGCGATGATATGTGGTATTCATAAAGGTTGGGTGATTAATATTCGTTCATGATTGATTATAGTTGGTTACTATGGTATTGAAGTGATGTCATGATTTTGATTAAAGGGAGTGAATATGGGATCATCATCCTTTTCCACTGAAAAGTATGAAGTGTGTCTATAGGCTTAGGAAGAGACTATACAGTGACTGATTAGAGAGAAGGTAAGAGGAATGAAAACAATAAGAGTAACAGTGATTACAGAAAGAGCAGTAGTGTCAACGACATGATAAGATTACGAGGTATATGTGGATACTTACAAATAATTTAGGACTAAAGTTCCCTTTTTTCTATATGAACCTGATACCACACCCTCTATGTTACAATGTTATTATTTTCTTTTTTAATATTATTTTTGTATTATATATGTCTTAATTTTATAATGAATGTTTGTTTATATTTTTATTTTCTAGTTAATTTTAATTTTTTTTAATTATCTACAATTTATTAAGACATAATTATACATTCGTCATAAATAATTATTTACGATGGAATAATAATATCTGTTTCAAATTAATTGGATTAAATTTATTAGCGATAAAATGTTTTATCCCATTGCAAATAATATTATTGATAAAAATGATTATTCATCACAAATAGTATTTGTGATCAAAATTGTAATTTTGTCACAAATACTATCACCATATGGTTAATTACAACAACTTTTCACAATTACTATTATTTTTTATTTGATTTTTCACGATGAGTCATTTTCGAGGTATTTTCACTACAAAATAACTTTTTGTAGTGGGTATCCACCGCAAATAACTCATCATAAAAATAAATTATTTTTATAGTGTAAGGATTAATATTTAATTATTAAAAATAATTTAATTGAATTAAACTATAAAATAAATAATTATATTCTTAAATACATTCTTCTTAATATTTTCATAATTATTTTTATAATTTTAATAATTATATTAATTATGATCTTATTTTTTAACATAAATCCTATGACTAATCCATTTTTGGGAAACCATTAATGGTGATGTTTAATAATAATATTTTTTGAACATTAATATATAAATAAATCAGGTAGATATAAATCATTCTAATGTTATTTTTTGAAAAAATTCTATTTTTGGAATTATTAACATTTTTTAAATTTTCTTGTTTTTTAGAATATTTTTAAATATTTTGACTATTTTTTCAAAGTGATTTTATTTTAAATTTTTAAAATATTAATTAATATTTAGACCATTGAATTGTTTTGAATTTTTTGGCTGTTTTTAATCTTATAAATTTTATTTTATTTTATTGAAAATAATTATAAAACGTTGGAAAGGGAAAAAATTTCTGAATGAGTTATTTTTTCTTTATATTTATCGGTTAATGTTTTTTTGTTTGTAATATGGGAAATTGAACACCAAATTAATTGATGCTTGTATTTATAGGAATAGAGAATCAATTCATTTGACATTCTCCACCTATTTTTTTTAAAAAAATTATTTTTAATTGTTTTTTGTAATATATATATATAATGAAATAATAAATTTTCTAAAAATACATGTTTAATTTTTTTATTTTTTTACATATATATAACATAATTTTAAATATTGTTTTTAAAATTTACTTAATTTAAGTAATTTTAAAATATAACTAAAAAATCTACTCATGATATTCTTTTATAGGGGGGATGAACTTGATATCCCTTATAGATTTTTCATATGGGATTTAGTTTCACATTACAACCATTTTAATAATAATATATTAATAAAAATTCTATATAAATAATAACATATAATTTAAATTATAGATAATTAAAATAAGCTATCATTAATATAAATAATTATAAAAATACTCCATCTAAAGATCTATATTCCTGGGAGTGCCTCAGATAGGGTTTCGTGTGGAGGCATCTCCACATATCATTATTGATGATTATCTGGTGAAATGATTGATCTTGCTGAGGACTCCTATCATGAGATCCTGTGATGTCAGATATGATTGATTACCTTGTTCATCTATTTCCTAGTGGTCTATAAGGGTTTTTTATGGTTTATCAGTGCTCTCTATGATGATATTTCCTTCTTTATTCTTTTATGCTTCCTATTGGTCCTCATTGCCAGTGTCTACCACTACTTCTTCTTGTCTTTCTAGGCTTTGTGGTGGAATCATATTTTTTAGAGAGTTTAAGGTGACGGTATGTGTGACACTTTCAGATATCTTGGGTGAATATGTGGGTTGTTTTTCAAAGTGTGGACCTCATCTTGGGTGTTGATTCAAGGTCGGCGAGTTGATTGTGTTTGTACGAGTGTCACTAATTGGGCGGTGTATGTCTTAGTTGCAAGCACATTGATTCCATTCATGATGGTTGGGCCTTTGATCCTTTTCCTCAATGGCGACAGAGGGTATCGTTGAGGAAACTAATGCGGGATGATAGGGTGATGGTATTTTTGGGTTCCCTAGGGTTTCTTTTGGTCTTGTAGAGAGTTTCTTAATTGTTTTTTCAAAATGTTTTTAAATTAGTCTAGGTTAGAAGTTTTTTGAAAAAAATGCAGAAATGCGGTAGAGGCCTTGCCGCCTTTGATGTAAATGAAAAGGCGGGATACCCCATGCCACATTTTCTATGTCATTTATGACCTGGAAAAGGTGGTAGGGGTGATCCCACCTTTCACCTAAAGTAAAGAGAAATTCAGGTTTTACGTTGCTGCCTTTACCTGATGGCCCTATAAAAGGGTTCCCCAGCCGCACTCCAAATTCACTTCATCTCTCTAATTTCCACTCCCCCTCTCTCTATAATAACCCCAATGGTTCTTCCTTTGTATTTGGTGGTTTCGGTGGCCTAAAATGTGTGATGATTTTTGTGAAGAATCATTTAGAGGTGTTTTTATTATTTATTTTAAAGTTATTTATTTATTTAATTGAGTTGTTGTTAGTTAGTTCAAAATTGGTTATTTATTTAATTGTTTAGTTATTTAGATATCGTTTAGAAAAAATAGTTATTATTAGTAATGATTAAGTATAAATTAAGTAATGAATAAATTAGGATTAAATAATGATTACACAATGATTAACTAATAATAATTAACTATTGAATACCTTATGATTAAATAATGATTAGGCATACGTAATTAAGGATTAATTAATGTTTAATTAATCATAATCTAATAACTAAAAAATTATTAACTAATAATCAAAGAATGATTAAAGAATAATTATCTAATGATTAAATAATGATTATGTAATGATTAACGATTGATTTAGTACGCTTCAAGAATAATTAGCTAACGATTAAAGAATTATTAACTAATGATTAAAAATTGATTAACTAATGATTAAATAATGATTAACTCATGATTAAATAATTATTAACTAATTATTAAAAAATGATTACCTAATGATTAACTAATGATTAACTAATGATTAACTAATGATTAACTAATGGTTAAAATACGATTAAATAATGATACTTTAATGATTAAATATTTATTAACTCATGATTAAATAATGATTAATGATTCACTAACTAATGATTAAATATTTATTAACTAAAGATCAACTACTGAATAACTATTGATCAATGAGTGATTAACTAATGATTAAAAAATGACAAACTAATGATTAAAAAAAGATTAAATAATGATTAACTAATGCTTAAAGAATGATTAAAAAATAATTAAATAATTATTAAGTAATGATTGAAGGATGATGAACTAATGATTAACTAATGATAAAAGAATGATTAACTAATAATTAAGCATTAATTAAATATTGATGAACTAATTATTAACTAACGACTGACTAATGATCAATTAATGATTAAATAATGATTAAATAGTGATTAAATAATGATTAAAGAATGATTAAAGAATGATTATATAATGATTAAATAATTATTAACAAATGATTAAATAATGATTAACTAATGATTAAAGAATTATTATCTAATGATTAAATATTTAAAAAAACTAATGATTAAATAATGATCAATTATTGATTAAATAGTGATTAAATAATGAATAAATTTTGTTAACTATTGATTAAATATTGATTAAATAATGATTAACTAATGATTAAAGAATAATTAAATACTGATTAACTAATGATTAAAGAATGATTAACTAATGGTTAAAAAATGATTAACTAATGATTAAATAACGATTTAGTAATGCTTAAGTAATGATTAACTAATGATTAAATAATGATTAAATAATGATTAAAGAATGATTAAATAATGATTAAATAATGATTAAGTAATAACTAAATAATAAATAAGTAATAATTAAGTAATGATTAACTAATGATTAAAGAATGATTAAGTAATAGTTAAATAATTATTAACTAATTATTAAATAATGATTAACTAATTATTATATATTAATTAAGTAATGATTAACTGATGATTAAAAACGATTAAAGAATGATTAGAGAATGATTAAAGAATGATTAAATAACGATCAATGATTGATTAAATAATGATTAAATAATGTTTAAATAATTATTAAATAATTATTAAATAATTATTTTTTATTCATTAAAAATGATTAACTAATGATTAAATATTTATTAATTAATAATTACTTAATGATTAACTATTAATTAATTAATAATTATATATAAAGTAACAATTTTCTATCTATTAATGAATTAACGATTAAATAGTGATTAATGATTGATTAAGGTATAATTAATGTAGTATTAATTAATGATTAAAGAATGATTAATTATTGATTAATTAATGATTAGTTATTGAATAACTTTAGATTATCATAGAATAAACATAGAATGAAAGATGAGAAACCAGATGATAAAGAGGCTTAACTGATCACATGAATTTTTACTCCTATGATTTATATGATTCATACCTTATTGCATTCTAGACTTTTTAGTCTCTATGGATATGTTTTAGATGAATCACATTCCCTTTATAAACCACTCAACATACCTTTAGGAAAGTTAAACATTGTATTACATAATATTAGTGTCATTTTTTAGGATATAAGAAAATATTCTAAACTTTTGGTATCATAAAGATTATGTGGTTATATAAGAAATCAAATATGTAATTGGATACTAAAAGTGGATGTGGCTCTGGCACATATGTACCTAGGGTTAAAACCTGAAAACACTGCATTGATCTAGAATCGATTGGGGGCCGATGCATGATAATGTGCCTTGGTGCACACTTGGTTTTACCCTCACATGGTATATTCTTTAGATCATTAATATTTTATTTATAAAACATAGAACATACATTTTGGAAGATTAAAAACTATACAGAAAAATATTAGTTTCATCTTTTAAGATATAAAAAGATGTTGTAAAATTTCAGCATAATAAAGATTTAATGGTCAACCATTACTATCAATAGTATTTACACTACCAAAATCTTGATCAAAAAACATTTTTCACATATAGAATCATGTTTTCCCATGTCTACTTCTATGGAGAGGTTATTCAAACCAAGTAAAGATCTTCTTATAGTACACAATATACAACAATGTTTATGAAAACTGATTGTGTAACCGTAAGTGAACTTCAAGAAAGAGTTCATGGTTTCTTAAATATAGGAGCTAATCAAGAGATCAAGTCTATTAGCTATAGAAATTTGTAATTCCAAACTATACTATGGAATCTATATTTTCCATTGGCAGCTGATGAACACTGGGTCTAAGTAATAAATTTATTTTCCCATTGGTCATATGGTTCCGTGATAGAGTTATATGTTAAGGTTTCTACTTTATAACCACAAAATATAATTGTATAAAAATTTAGACTTATTAGGGTTGTTGAATAAGTTACATCCCAATAAATTGAAACTATTTCCTATGATGTAAAAGAGGAAAATCTAGATGATCTCTCAGATATACATATAAATATAACTTCTAATGAATAATTTCTTAATGATGGAAAAGAAGAAGATAGTAGTATTGATAATGAGAGATCAATAGAAGTTGGGGAGGATGTTTCTAGAAATTAAGTAGTTATATTTAATCCCCAACCCATAATAAATCATCCACCAATATTCACAAGCAATGACATGTTTTCTTGAATTCGACTATAATGTTGTCACCCCTAAAACTGAGTTTCTTGGAGTTGTAGTGGATAGGTTTGGTGAGTTTGACAAAACATTATATGATGGAAGGTATTTTACATGTAAAGATACATTGAAAAACATACTAAAAATATTTAATATTGAGGTGAACTATAGATATTTAGTTTAAGAATAAATCCATAAAAAAATATATTATACGGTGTGATAAATATGGGGATGATTTTTTATTCCACTTGAGGGAGATTCCAAACATTTGGAGGTTATAGAATTTTGATGATTGAGTAAGCTCATAGTCGTGTTCATCCAAACATGACACAAGATAATACTTTATATTAGATTCTAAATTTGTGTCATCTACTATCTTCAAGATGATTAAGACCTACCAAGATGTTCGTGTCGCCCTTGTTCAAGAGATGATACAACAAAATTTTGGTTATAAGTTTTCCTATAATAAGGAATGGATGGAAAAACAGAAGGCAACTGTGAAGGTCTATGGTGATTTGGATTACTCATATCAGGTGTTTCCACAACTTCTAGCCATATCGAGACACAACGACCAAGTTGTATTCTATATTCATACGAATGAAAATTTGTCTCAAGATAACCTACTTGATCCATATCGTGTTCAATTTCATCGGTTTTTTCCAGGAATTACTCCAATATATTTCAACATTTAATTTCAAAAAATAGTTCATACAGATTGATGGAATGGTTCTTTATGAAAACTAAAATGGAGTATTTTTTATTATGACAACCCAAGATGGAAATCTTTCATCTCTTCCAATTTCATTATCCATTGTGGAGAAAGAAAAATATGAATCATGGATTTGTTTTTTAGCATGTATCAACAACCATTTCCCTGCATTGGGGGTGTCTTTTTGATATATTATTGAAATCTGGAAATAAATGAGTCAATAAATGCATATCCTGATACATGGAGACCCCCAAATTCACTTCATTGGTTCTTCATCAGACACATTTATATAAATGTTAAAAAAAATACATAATGGACCTATAAAGATGTCAATCACAAGGATTATAATGCAATACAATTCTTATTTTTAACTATTTCAAATGTACTGATAAAATTAATTTATGTGTAATATGATCACTTCTATGTAGAATATGAGATGAATCAATTAAAATTTGAACAACGTTTCAAATAAATTCGCAATGCTAATCAAAATGTGTATTGTAACGACTTGAATTTTTACCAAGGTACAGATAATTGGTTTTTCAATTTAAATATATCCTTTAATCATGGTAAAGGTTTGTTATGGCATAGGGAAGGCCCTAGGAGCATCTGAGGCTGGTTCGGAGCCTGGAAGTTCAAAAAAATGGGTTTTAGACTTGGCCACATGATTAGTGTAAACTGTGTGACCTAGGCCGCACAGTTTATGTAAATTGTTACGCTGGAGACAGGGGTGCCTATAAGTCTACATAGTTTTTCTAAAACCATATGAACTAGGCACATGATCGTGCAACCTATTGTATATTGGGGATAGATCGTTAATGCACAGTTTGTTCCAAATTCTTAAACCATGTGCGTAAAAAGTGTGCAGTGGGTTTTGGGAAAAAAATACCATTTTCCCCTCTTTCAAATTAAAATATATTTTTTTCTTTTTCCTCACCTCTAGAAAACATAACCAGTGGTTTATCCTCATCTTTGTGCTCAAAACCCCACAAATATTGGATCCTTGATAACACCTCCATTCAGCGCTCGATCGTCGATCTGAAAGAATCATTTGATAGCCGAAGGTAAGGCTTACCTATTTCACTTACCCTTCCTCGATTAATCTCACCATTGATTACACTATTTAGATGTTGTATCATTCAAGCTATTTTTAGGGTTTTGGATTGAAACTCACATCTCTTCCAATCTTCTTTTAATCTGAGGTTTATATCAAGCAAGGCTTTATCTACGACACTAAGGTAGGTGGTCACGTAGTTTTCCATTTGATTTTTGTCCATTTCATATTTAATCTATCATGTAGTGTGTTGGCCTTTGCTAATATCCCTTTATGTATTAGTTCCTTCATGTATAAATGACCCTAGTGCCTCAATATAGATTAATTGGGTGTTTTAGGGATTTGGATACCACCCTTACTCTATATAGACCCCCATATGGGTCCACCTTGAAAATGATCGTTTGGGCCAAATGGCTCAAAATACATAGAATCCAAATTAGCTCCCTGTATGAAATTTAATTGAAATAGAAATTATCCCATGTGTAATAGATGTATGATAAGGCGAATCAATAGTTCTTAAACCCATTTTAATTGTAATTTTCCAAATGGTCATGCAAGTGGTTGACCTTGACACTTTGGCCTTACCACCTTGTCTTGAAATGGATTTTCCATGTTAGTAAAATTGGATGGTTGGATTTGTAGGTTGGATAGGATGAGATCGATTAAACATTAAAGATGAATTGGATTTAATGTAATGGTTTCAAAGGATAACATTTCCTTTCCCTTGTTATCATTTATTATAAAATAATTACATGAAATGGGTTGTTTGTTTAAAGTTAAATGATATAAGATGGTTTTTCATTACGTTATATGTTGTGAATGGTGATTCCACTGCGATGCTTATGAGGTTATGATATGCAAATGGGAGGGACGCATTCTTACCCCATTTTAGTTATAATCTCTATATGTGTATGATTGGGAGGCATTCATACTCCATGCTATCTTATGATATGTATAGGTGGGAGGAATTCTTACCCCTCATTAGTTATAATATATATATGTGTATGGGTGGGAGGAATTCATACCCCATTTTAGCTTATGATATGTATGGGTGGGAGGAATTCTTACCCCACACTAGTTATAATCTCTATATGTGTATGTGTGGGAGGCATTTTTACCCCATTCTAGTTACAATATCTATATACATGTATGGATGAGAGGAATTTTTACCCCATTCTAGTTATATATATATATATATGTATGTATGTATGTATATATATATAGTGACTTGGTCAGACATACTAGTTGCGAGATGAAGTAGGTAGACCCACCAGGTGTCCCATAGGAACCTGAGCGGGATGCTAATTATTTATTTTTCATTATTTTACTTTCATGTTGTTAGCTGCACAATGTTTACTTATAAGATCTTACTCGGATTACATGTAGACACTGTTGGTGGTGGCCTACAAAGATGTTTATCTCACACCCTACTCAATACACCTTTGTCACCATAGAAGATTGTTTTTCTATAGTTATGGATAGGGGAAGAAACCACTCTTTAGGATATTTATTTATATTGCTTAGATGGAGCTTAGGAGTAGAGGATTGAGCTTTAGGCTCAAGATGTTATAGAGCTGATTTTGGATTTTGTTAAATTTTTCACTTTTTGTTTAGCATGACTATTGATAGTTTTCTGTTTCCTTTTGTATTAGAATTCCATTCATGAATGTTTTTATTAGACACTAATTATGAGGTTTTTTTTTATTTTTTTCAGTTATTTATACTTCCACTGTATCTATTTCTGATTCTGATATTTACTGTATCTATAAGATTTATTAAGCTTCTGAAACTATTTACTATTTTTTGTATCCACTGTGTTACTCTGACATGGGGGTATAGTCTCCCTTCCATACTACCTATATACCCTGGCTACTTGTTGGTAGCCCCTGGATTATGGGGAGACGTTCCATGGGTCATGTGGCCAATTAGGCTCGGGGCACAGGTTAAGTGGCATCCGAGTTTGGGACATCACAAAGTGGTATATGGGGGGTTCCTTTATTTCTTTACTATTTGGAGAAAATATATTAGATATTGGTAAGGGTTATGAATTTGTCACAAAACATGCTTGGGCATCGTGAACCCATGTATGGGGTAAGGACCAAGTTTATTGAATTATTTTTGTTCTGTTTATGACTACTATTGTTGATATCATTTCACCATTGGGTGCTTCAATTGGTTTGTGATGTTATTGGTATTAAATATATTAAGACTATGATTTCATTGCTCGACCAAATAAAATGAGAATTATATATTAGAACATTCATCACGATAGGCACAATATAAATAGGCCTTGCATTTTTTCATGTCACGTTTAAATTTTCAGAAAGAATTGCATGTTGCAGATTTTTTGTGCCTTGTTACATATATACAATTGTGATGACAATTCTTGAAAGATCTCTATTGTTTTATGGTGTGAGTTTAGTGGGTTCCACTCTCTGAATCATAAGCTGTATGGGACCTTATGGGTCAGAAAATGGAATTACAACATGCTCAACAATTTGAGAAATAATATAATCACATGGATAAGCAAAATTTAAATGAAAATGACATCCAAGTGTGTGTCATCTTTTGGTTCATATGGTGTATAGTCCCTTATGGGCCAGAAAATGACACATGATTGGATTAATCTAATTTAAATTCTTTAAATGTTCTAATGATCACACTTCTAAATGGGAAATTACATATAACTAGAGAAAAACCATCTTGCACATTCCTAACATATAAAATTTACTAAAACCTGACTTTGGTAGTGGGTAGTAGGTTTTTCTCCGTTCTTAAGGCTCATTATGGTCTGTTATAATGTCTAGTACTAACTTTTGATGTAGGTAGAGAGGCGGGTATGTTCTTAATGGAATGCTTTAGTACCTATCCTAGCTTCTTTAATGGAATCATCAGGATTACTAGAATCTTATTTGAGACATTTCTTTTCCTATTTTATCATTATACCTCCATGAAGTCCTTATGACATTCTCCCTGAAGATGATAAAGATCATATTCCTGAGGTGGGGGGCCTTCAACTGCCAATTTTTCTTCCAGTAGATCCACATATGGATACTCCTCCTATACCTAATTAGGTAACTCATGCCTAGTTTTGAGTGGTATTCTTGTGAATGATACAGAATATGCAAGGCAGAGTGAAACCTGACCATAGTATGGCAGATTTGACTCATGAGTTTTAGCAACAACATCCTCCAATTTTCTTAGGGGATGGAGAACCACTTTCTGTAGTGTCATGGATTAAGGAAATATTATCTATTTTCAAGAACCTAGATATGCCTCTTGATTTTAGGATCAAGATAGATGCTTACATGATATGAAATTTAGCCAAGAGGTGGTGGGATGTCATCACCTAATCATTCCAGCATAGAGAGATTGTTTGGGATGACTTCTAGACCATATTCTAAAAATATTTTTTTCCATAATATCTGAGGGATGACATAGCTAGAGAGGTCATGAATCTACAGTAGGGAACCATTTTAGTTTTGGATTACTCATCCTGTTTCATTGAGATGCAGTGTTTCGGTCGTTCTCTAGATACTGATGATATAATAGCTACGAGAAAATTTGAGGATGGGTTGTGTTACGACATCCAATTGCTGGTCAAAATGTTTTGGCTGAATGAAATGTATGAGATCATCAACAAGGACCTAATTATAGAGTAAAATTTAAGAGATTCTGATGGTGTGAGATAGGGTGGTTCGACACCTAAGGCTTCTAGTGGATATTCTTCTAGATGAAAAATAGATCTTCGAATAATCTCACAAAGGTAGTAGTGGTCAGTCTCGTTTCAAGGGTAGTTCTCATATCTGTCACCAGTTTCAACTTCCTAGGCACTTCAATAGGTAGTGTCCATGGAACCAAGTTGAGTGAAGAAGCTATGGGAGAATGGACTGTAACGGCCCTAACTTTTGAATAATGTTTGTTTCCTAAATTTATGTGTTATTTCATTTTATACTCCACAAAATATATCCTTTAATTAATGAAGTGATTATAATTAAATGAGACCGTTGGGTTTCGACTGTTATATGATCTTTGGTCAATATAACCATTGGAAACTAAAATCTTTACATTACATTTATTGTTTATAAATACAAGTGATCTTGGTTGACATAGAAAGAAGAGTCGATGGCCTCATCTAGTACACTTAGGCTGTACGAAGCCCATATGTCAGAGCTTGGGAAGGAGGTGGTTTATTTGGGCTTTGCTCTGGACCAATCCCAAGCCAAACTCCAACATGTAAATCATGAACATAATCACCTAAGGTAGAAGATCAAGCTGATAAAAATAACCACTCGAGAAATGCTATCCGAGCTGCTGCAAGATTCTATCACCATAGCACACCTTACACTTAGGTCCTATGCATGTGTTATAAGGGGCTATGTAATGAGGCCTTATATAATTTTTGTAATCCCTTGGTATAAATAAAATGTTTATTTCTAATTATGGTAAATTTTGTGATTTTCAAATGTCTGGATAAATATAGAATGAAGTTCCATATTATTGACGAATTTTGGAAAAAGGGGTATTTTTAAATATTTTTGTATACTTTAAATAATTAATACTGCGAAACGATTTTCAAAAATGCTCTTCTATAGTTATGATTAGTAATAAATTTAGAGTTTAATAAGATCAAATTGATTTTTAGTGAATAGTAAAGTATGAATAGTAACATACATTAATGAATAGTAATGAATAGTAAATCGTCCAAAAAATCGAAACTTCACCCATGAATGTATAAATACAATTTAGACATCTTAAAATTGAAAAAAATGATCATAGTATAAGTTTTGATATTTTTGTATGTCATAAATATTTTATAAACAATTTTATAATTAATTTAATAATTTAAAATGAAAAAGTATTTTAATAAAATGTAATCATAAATTGTTACTTTATTGTCTTATGGTTATACGATAATTTAATGGGACCTTGATTACTTTTTCAAGGTGTTACAAAACAAGTTATAGTTTTAGAATCATTTTTTTCATAAATAATGATTTTATATAAAAATTAAAATAAAAATTAAATTAAAATTATTTAGAAATTTATTTTCATAAAGTGGAGGTAATTTTTATATTTAGTGCATCTATATTAGGTTAGGGTAATTTTTTTGGATTTTTCTGAAACAGTTAAATTTCAGTGAATAGTGAAAATATAGTTTTGAGTTTTGGGTGTTTAATGACATCATTGATGATGTAATCATGATGTAATAATTATAGTAGAATTTTAAATAGTAAGATATGTTATGAGGTTTCCCAAGTGGCCAATACCATGGGCAAATACTGTAACGCCCCGACCCCAATTATCCAGATTCGGTGCATTATTACATAACATTAGCTTGATACAAGGAATCATGTCCCAAAAGACTGATCAGTTTAGTAGCCTTAGAAGTACTGGATATATTCATAAGTTTTACATTACATCATGAAATAAATACATCGACAACATTTTTTCCCCGTTTTAACACACTTATATACTTATCCTAATCCCTGTAGGTCAACCATAAAATACTTTTTCACATCCTTGGAAAAAGAAAACACTAAAAGGGGTGAGCTGAGATGCTCAGTAAGGATAAAAATATAGTAGAAACTTTCATAAATATGCATAAACATTTAATAAAATGTATAAGACTGAAACAAAAGCCTTTTATACTTAAACCTAAACATAATATGGCAATAATAAAATCAAATAATTCCATTTATTATTCACATGGATATTGTACTTGTCGAATAATCACATGCAATATCAATAGCCACTTTCATAATGATGGAATCCATAATGCCAGACATCATAACCACATAGTCATGTCCTTGTTCCAAGACTACAAATAATATTTTTCAAGGCCTTGTTCCAAGACACTAGTTTGTCTCATGAGACCTACTGATGGATCGAGGAGCTATAGTAGGCTCCACCCATCACTTACTAAGTCCAATGCATTCCTCATATGAAAAGGTTTAAACATAACATAAAACATTAGTATTAAAACTAGCATAAGAAATGTCAATACTTTATCCATAAACCATGAAAGGTGTAAAAATATTGTATCCACAGTAAAACATATCACAAAACCTTCAATACAATATGTGAGTTTTGTATCATAATAAATCAACTTCAAACAAGCTTAAAATCCATCAAATGATGTTGACATAAATGAAATCAAAACTTTTTTAGAGAAATATATCTTTCTATTTTTAAATCATTCAAAAGTTATATAATTATAAAATAAAACATTTGTTTTAAAAATAATCTTATAAGCTTGTATGGGAAGCTTCGACGATGATATAAAGGCAGAAAATAGCCTCACCCGCCGTATAAGTTAAAAAAAGACATTCTTACCTTAATTTTGTCAAAAAGGCCATAAAGTACCTTGTTTGAAAAACGACAGAAAGATTACTTTCAAAAAATATATGGTAAAACAAGGGTATAAATGAATTTAACCCATAGTTTAGTAAATAGTAAAAATGTTTTGAATTAAATTTTTAAGAAAACATGGATGTGGATGATAAAGAGGTCCCATTAGATACTTTCGTATTAATAACTTCAGATAAGTAAAGAGATTGTATATATAACCCTTAACTTGTACTTTTCCTTAGTCAATGGTATGTTAACCTCCTATATAATAGTTAAAAAATTGTTATTAAATTATACAAGAAATTTATACATAAATATGATACCATATATGATCCTCTAATATTTCTTTGTCTATAATATTTCAGTAGTATCATTGTTTTTGGTGTTAACTGATTCATTTTCCTCTATATTATTTGTTACATAAGACATATTTGTTATGGATAGGATTTATTTGATTCATATACATAATTATATTATGTTCATAAACAATATTTTTAATAATAAAATGAAAATTATTCTTGAATGATTACGATGGGGAATGAATCTCATCACGTTCGTGGAGACGGTAATCCGTACGTACGCATGAGTGAAAATATCATTATATTGATGGTGAAATTGTATGTAATTGGATGGTAAATCATATATACAGAATCATTAACATGTTATATTTATTATTTACACTAGTTATACTCATTATTATACCCATCCAAATAATAAAGTGTTTGAATAACAAACTACACCACGATGTGGAGATGGTAAGTCGTACGTACGCACGTATGGTGACATTGTCATTCATATGATGGATATAATAATGAATATGGTTGTACCATTTTTATAATAACATAAAAATATATAGAAGATACTGGATTTATTATTTTATAATGTAAACAACAAATAGAGAGGAAGTGGAAGAAGAAAAGAACTTGAAATAGGTGATGAAATATTTACCTCTTCTTTGGGTTCTTCCTTTTGATTTTATCAAAAGGGCTCTTTTGGTTGGCTTTCTGACAAAGGAAGACCTTTAGGATGAATAGAGGAAATTTGGGAGGAAATTTGGGTTGGGGTTTTTTGAGCCAAAAGGCTTTGGAGGTGTGAAATTAAGATAAGGGGAAGTGCCCTTTTATAAGAGAGGTGGGGGTTACTTTAGGAAAAGATTAAAATATTATTTTATAATAAAATTATTTTCGGTTTCTAATGGCTCCAAAATGATTTATTTAGAGGCTAATATGGGTATGGGTCGAAAACCTCTCACAAAATAGGTTTTATATAGGTTTAGGTTAAAATATTAAGCTTAACTTTTTGATTTAACTCTTAGTTAAATAGTTTGTCATTTAACATGTCTCTTTGTATTTTTATATTATATATTTAATAAAATTAATATAAACTTCCAAGAGAAACCAAAGTGGTTCATTATTAATATATATAACCTTACCTAAGTCCTTTGGCTGAGCCTTAGATTTTTAGGAATATTATATCAATTAATAATATAGTATTTGTTTTAAAAACTCAATTATGTCAATTTTGACACTATTTCGTATTTGATTTTTTTGAAAATCATAACATGATTAATTCGAAAAAACATTATTTAATAAACCCTAACATGTCTTATTAACCTAGAAAATTAATTTAATTTATCAAAAGTCTCAAATTTCATTTATTTGGATATATATAATATCAATTATTTTAATCTTTCTTTAATAAGGTAATTACTGTATAATCATTATGCCATAAATAAATTAAATTATTTATTGTCTAAAAATTATAAATAAATTACCATTATGTAGGAAATTCGTTTATATTTCTAATGAATATTTATATTATAATTTATATTGTGTGTAACCTTATATTAAAAATGGTTTAGTTATTAAACTTTGAATTTAACTCTTTTGACTCCTCTTTAAATAAAATAATAATAAATGTCTTAATCTAATCCAAGTGGACCAGAGGGGATCATATTTTATTCCTAAGGTTTTTTATTCTAATTACACTTATTTAATAGAATTAGTACATGTGTTAGGGTAATTATAATATCATTTTTATCCTTAAATACCCTATTTACTTTTAACCGTGGTAAATAAAAGTAGAAAGTTACTATTCACCAAAAATTATTTTCATCTTATTGAACCACATTTTACTTACTGATGTAAACTGTGTCTCTCCGATTTTTGAAATTCAACTCACAGAAGCAGTAAAATTAAGTTTTATGCAAATTTTCAAATGCTCCTTGGAGGTGGGTAAAAGACGGTAAAAAGTTCAATAAAATTTTATATATCTAAACTTATTATAAAATGACTCCAATGAATTCCATTGAACTTATATAGGTATTATTTATCTATTTTGACCTAAAATAAATATAAATAAAATAAATAATTATTTAAATAAAAAATTTGGTTTTAACCAATAACACAGTGTTTTTTCACTATTCATCAAAAATTGAAAGTTTTCAGAAAAATAAAAAAATTTACCCTAAGCTAATTTAGTTATTCTGAATTAAAAAATGAAGTCCATTTTAAAAAATAAAATGTATAAAATTTTAAAAAGTGGGTATTACTATTCATAACAGCTAGTTTGATTGGTCGCGGCGTGTTAGAATCTCAAAGTTGCATACAATGCAAGCTATTGCATTATTGAAAGTGAAACGTACCGTGGAAGCTTGGGGTGTTACATTATCCCTTACTTAAAATAATTTAGTCCTTAAAATTTCTAGAATATTACTTCTTAAAAAGATTCGGGTGGTTCTTCATCATAAGTTCCTCGGGTTCCCACGTTGCATCTTCCATCTTATGGTTTCTCCATAGAACTTTTACCAGACATGTCGTCCGGTTTCTCAGCACTTGTTCTCTGGTATCAATAATTTTGACAGGCTCTTTACAATAAGATAGATCGGGTTCCTGTTCAATTTACTCATAGGTGAGTATATGCGTTGGGTCAGGCATTTATTTTCTCAATAGTGATACGTGGAACACATCGTGAACTTTGGAGAGACTTGTCGGCATTTCCAAACAGTAAGCTACAACCCCAATTCATTCTAGAACTTTTAAAGGTATGATGTACCTGGGACTCAATTTACCCTTCTTACTAAAATGTATAACACCCTTCCATCGAGATACCTTCAAGAAAACATGGTCTCATTCTTGAAATTCCAAATCATTCCTTCAGTTATCGGCATAGATCTTTTTCCTACTTTGGGCTGCTTTAATGTGGGTTTGGATAACCTTCACCTTTTCCATTTTTTCCTCAACAAGTTCTGGGAATATGAGTTTTCTTTCACCAACATCATCCCAACAAGTTGGTGTGAACCATCTCTTTCCATATAACGCTTCATATGGTGCCATCTGAATACTTGAATGGAAGCTATTGTTATAGGGAAATTCTACCAGAGGTAAATATTGATCCCATATACCTTTAAAGTCAAGTGAGCAAGATCTCAACATGTCTTCTATGGTTTGAATAGTCCATTCTGATTGTCCATTGGTTTGAGGGTGGTAGGCAGTGCTCAAATGATGTTCAGTATCTAGGGCCTTCTGAAGACTTTTCCAGAATCTTGATGTAAAACGGGGATCACAATCAGAAACAATCTAAAGGGGTATTCGATGAAGTCTTACAACTTCATTAATATATAGTCTTTCCATACGTTCAAGTGTTAAATCTTCTCTTACAGCAAGAAAATGTGCTGGCTTGGTAAGACGATCAACAATGAACCATATTGCATCATTCCTTCTAGGAGTCTTTTGTAGCCCTGTGACAAAGTCCATTTGTAATATTATCCCATTTCCACTCAGGTATGGGAAGAGGTTGCATGACTCCTCTTGGCCATTGCCTTCCAGCTTTCACTTTATGACAAACCATACATCTTGACACAAAATCAGAAATCTCCCTCTTCATATTTTCCCACCAAAAATGTTCCTTCAAATCTCTATACATCTTAGTGCTACCAGGGTTTATAGAGAAATTAGATCTATGACCATCATCCTATAATTCCCTTTTTAGATCAGGTAAATCAAGAATACAAAGTCTCTTCCCAAATTTCAAAATCCCATCTTCATATATGAAGTCACTCAATATCCCATCATTCACAGCCTTAATATTCTTTTGAAACTTTTCATCATCATTATAAGAACTCTTTATCATTCCTAGTAAATATGGTTTGGCAACCATTTGAAAAATCATTGATGTTTCACCTTCCATGGTTATTCTCATATCTATCTTTACTAGATCCATGAAAATAGGATCCCTTTCAATTCTCATCTTGTTCAAAACTAGATGATACTTTCTCCTCAAAGCATCTACCACCATATTTGCCTTCCCTGGGTGGTAGTGTATAGTGAAATCATAATCCTTGAGTAGTTCAAGCCATCGTCTTTTCCTCATGTTGAATTATTTTTGTGGGAAAATATAATTCAAACTCTTATGATCAGTATAAATATCACATTTTTCAGCATAGAGATAGTGTCTCCCTATTTTCAGATAAAGGATTACAGCTGCTAACTCACGATCATGAGTAGGATTGTTTTGTTCATGAATTTTTAGTTGTCATGATGTATAAGGAATAACTATATCATTATATATAAGGACACAACCAAGTCTTTTATTTGAAGAATCACTATAAATAAAAAACCCATCGTTCCCTGATAGTAGAGTCAAGATAGGAGCATTGACTAATCTTATCTTCATTTCTTCAAAACATTATTCACACTCTTTTGTCTAAAAAAATTTAACCCGATTATGTGTGAGCTTGGTTAATGGGTTAGCCAACCGGGAAAAATTCTGGATGAAACTTCGATAAAAACCTACTAAACCAATAAAAATGCGTACCTTAGTTATACTCGTCAGTGATGGCCAATCTTGGATTGCCTTGGTATTTGAAGGATCAACAGAGATTCTATCCTTAGAGACAATATGTCCAAGAAAAGAAATCTCTTGATGCCAGAATTCACACTTGCTAAATTTCCAATATAATTCATTTCTTCTAAGAGTCCTTAGGATAATGCACAAGTGATTTTCATGATCTTCGTAGCTTGTTGAGTATACCAAAATTTCATCAATAAATACCACTACAAAGTCATCAAGATATTACTTGAAAACTCTATTCATTAGATCCATGAAGACAGAGGGTAAATTAGTCAATTCAAAAGGCATTACTATAAACCCGTAATGCCCGTACCTGGTTCGAAATACTATTTTCATAATGTTTTCTTTCTTCACACACAACTGATGATATCCAGATCAAAGGTCAATCTTTGAAAAAATATTGAGCTCCATGTAGTTGGTAAAATAAATCATCAACGTAAGGTAGGGGATACTTGATCTTTATTGTTATAGCATTGATCTCCCTTTAGTCAATGTATAACCTCATAGATCCATCTTTTTTTAAAAGGACAGGGGATCCCCATGGAGAAACACTAGGGTGAATAAATCCCTTATTACTAAATTTTTATAGTTGTTCCTTTAGTTCCACTAATTCTACAGTGGACATTCTATAAGGGGTCTTCGATATGGGCCTTGAAAAAGGAATTAAATCAATGGAAAACTCAATTTTTCATTCTGGAGGATGTCCAGGTAAATCCTCTGGAAACACATCAACATATTCTTGCACAATAGGTACATCCTCTATTTGAAAATTCCTTTCCTCACCCACAGTTTTTTCATTCTCTTCTTCCCCAATAATTTAATTTAGTTGAGATACTGGGGGTGGATCTAGATAAGAATTATGTGGTGACATTTCTGCTCTAAAGATAAGTTACTCCTTATCATCACCGAGAATTGTAACCTCCTTCTTACAATAAATTTTCGCATCATGGTCTGAAATCAAATCCATACCAAGGATTATATCAAATTCAATCATGGGTATGATGATGAGATCAGTATATAAAGAACATTTATATGCCCTAATGGGAAATGATTCACAAAACTTTGTTGCAATGATACTTTCCTTAGGAGTTTTGACTGACAACTGCCTTGTTAAATTAAATTGGAAGTATCTATTTTTCTTAACAAATTGGGAAGTTATGAAACAATGCAATGATCCAGAATCAAATAAAGCATTGTATAAACTTGAGGAAACCATTAAATTACTTTCCACCACATCTTTTGGAGATTCAACCTCAGCAGTAGTGATCGCATAAGCTTGGACTTGCTCCCTTGGTCTTTTCAGAGGTAAGTTCCCTTGGCACTTAGGATATTCATTTTAATAATTCCCCTTTTCTCTATAATTTTGTCATTCAACATTGATGGCATCTTTCTTCCCCTTGAAATCACAAGCTTGGTGGCCTTTTTCACCACACTTGTAACATAATTCCATTCCATTTAGGAAAGTACCAGGGTGTTTCTTCTCACATTTACCATAGGATGGATATTCAACTTTTCCCTTCTTCCCCTTATTTCCATTTCCAGAGTGTTCAACAGATCTCTTCTTCTCCTGCTTTTCTTTAAAGTCATAAGACTTAAAGAATTATTTTTCTGTCTTGATAGCACATGAGACAATATCTTCATATGATAAGAAGGATTGTGAGACTAATGCTCGCTGTAGAAATGGTTTTAACCCATCAAAGAATCAATAAATAATACTCCTTGGGTTATGTATATAATCTATTTCATACCTTTCTAACCTTGTAAAGTTAGCCTCATACTTTGCGACATTATCATCCTCCTTTTTCCTCAGACTTAGAAATTTTCTTTCCATATCCGCTCGATAGTCACGAGGAAAGTATTTTTCTATGAAAATATCTTTAAACTCCCTCAATTCCATGTTCAATACTTATTTATCTTCTTTTGGGTTTTGGATTAATGACCACCATTGACCTGCATCTCCTATGAGGCGATAAACTTCCATGACAACTTTTTCCATTTTGCTACTCCCCAAAGAATGAAATATTTTCTCTAAAGAATTTATCCATTTCTCAATTACTATTGGATTTGTACTCCCATTGAATTTTGGTGGGTATTGCCTCATGAAGTGGTCTAACATTGATCCTCCGTGTTGAGGATCAGAGTGCTTCATACGGGTAAGGTTATTATTCATAACCTGAGTGAGTTGTCCCAATATGGTGATAAGTTGATCAGCACCAGTTTCATCACCAGATCCACTATAATTATATTGAGTATGAGGGAAATCCCTACCTAAATTATGTGAGTTTATACAGATTTCATTCTTTCCACTAGGCACCATTTCTAAATAATGGCATCCACTAGATTAGTTTACGAATCACAATACATAATTTTGAAATTGTAAAACACTTAACATAAATTGAACAGTTTATGGATATAATCCATAATCATAAAAATGTGTAATCATAAACCCTTCATAATGGTTTGTAAATAAAATGATAATTATCCTAAGTATATCCTCTGGGAGTGTCGTAACCAAGAGTGCAACAAGGACAGTTGTCGTGCACTAGTTCATGTTAGAGTCTTTCTCAAAGTGGTGTTTTTTGGTTTTACCCCTAGGTACATCTATTCCAGAGCCACCTCTATCTGCTTGTATCCAGGAAGGGATGCATTGCTTGGAAAACTGACAAAATCTCTACAGTAACAAACTTTAGGAAGTTCTTCTATACTAATCCTCAAAGTTTATCTTAGGGTAATGTTCTCTAATCAGAGTTTTTCTAAATATAGCTTCCAAGGTTTGTACTAAACTTCCTCTAATACCAACTGTAAAGCCTCAACCACAGTTATCTAGAGTCGGTGCATTATTACATAACATTGGCATGATACAAGGAATCATGTCCTGAAAGACCAATCAGTTTAGTAGCCTTGGAAGTACTAGATACATTCATAAGTTTTACATTACATCATGAAATAAAAACATCAACAACAATTTGTCCCATTTTGAACACACTTATATCCTTATCATAATCCCTTTAGGTGAACCATAAAATACTTCTTCACATCCTGGGAGAAATAAAACATAGAGAGGGGTGAGATCAGATGCCCGGTAAGGATAACAATATAAAGGAAACTTTCATAAATAAGCATAAACATTTAAGGAAATGTATAAGACTGAAACAAAAGCATTTTAAACATAAACGTCAGCATAATATGGCAAAGGAAAAATCAAATAATTCTACGTACTTATTCACATGGATATTCTACTAGTTGAATAATCACATTCAATTTCAATAGCCACTTTCATAATGATGCAATGCATAATGCAAGACATCATAACCACATAGTCAAGGCCTTGTGCCAAGACTACTAATAATATTTTTTCAAGACCTTGTGACAATACACTAGTTTGTCTCATGAGACCTACCAATGCATCGAGGAGATATAGCGGGCTCAATGCATCACTTACTAAGTCCAATGGATTCCTCATATGAAAAGGTTTAAACATAACATAAACATTCGTATTAAAACTAGCATACTAAATATCAATAATTTATCCATAAACCATGAATGGTGTAAAAATAACACATCCACAGTTAAACATATCACAAAACCTTCAATACAATATGGGAGTTTGGTATCACAATAAATCAACTTTAAATAAGCTTAAAATCCACTAAAGGATGTTGACATAGATGAAATCAAAACTTTTTTAGATAAATATCTATTTCTATTTTGAAATCATTTAAAATTCATATAATTATAATATGAAACATTTATTTTGAAAATATTCTTATAAGATTTTTTGGGAAGCTTCGACAATGATATAACGGCGAAAAATAGCATCACCCGCCGTATAAGTTAAAAAATGAAATTCATACATTAATTTTGTCGAAAAGGTCATAAAGTACCTTGTTTGGAAAACAACAGAAAGATTATTTTCAAAACATATATGTTAAAACAAGGGTATAAATGACTTTAACCCATAGTATAGTAAAAAATAAATTTTTTTTGAATTACATTTTTAAGAAAACACGAATGTGGATGATAAAGAGGTCCTAGTAGACACTTACGTATTAACAACCTCAGATAAGTAAAGAGATTGTAGAATTAAAACTTAACTTGAACTTTTAATTAGTTTATCATATGTTAACCTCATGTATAATAGTTAAAAATTGTTATTAAATTATACAATAACTCTATACATACATATGATATCATATATGATCCTCTAATATTGCTTTGTTAATAATATTTCAGCAGTATCATCATTTCTGGTGTTAACTAATTCATTTTCCTTTATATGATTTGTTACATAAGACATATTATTTATGGATAGGATTTATATGATTCATATACATAATTATATTATGTTCATAAACAATATTTTTAATAATAAAATGAAAATTATTCTTTGATGATTACGACGGGGAATGAATCTCATCGCGTTCGTGGAGATGGTAATCCGTACGTACGCACGAGCGACAATATCATTATATTAATGGTGAAATCGTATGTAATTGGATGGTAAATCATATATAAAGAATCATTAACATGTTATATTTATTAGTTACACTAGTTATACTCATTATTATACCCATCCAAATAATGAAGTGTTTGAATAACAAACTACACCACAACGTGGAGATGGTAAGCCGTACGTACGCACGTATGGTGACTTTGTCATTCATATGATGGATATAATAATGAATATAGTTGTACAATTTTTATAATAACATCATAGTATATAGAAGATACTAGAGTTATTATTTTATAATTTTAACAACAAATAAAGAGGAAGTGGAAGAAGAAAAGAACTTGACATAGGTGATGAAATATTTATCTCTTCTTCGGGTTCTTCCTTTTGATTTTATCAAAAGGGATCTTTTGGTTGGCTTTCTGACAAAGGAAGGCCTTTAAGATTAATAAAGAAAATTTGGGAGGAAATTTGGGTTGGTGTTTTCCGAGCCAAAAGGCTTTGGAGGTGTGAAATTAAGATAAGGGGAAGTTCCCTTTTATAAGAGAGGTGGGGGTCACTTTAGAAAAAGATTGAAATATTATTTTATAATAAAATCATTTTCGCATTATAATGGCTCCAAAAAAACTATTTATAGGATAAGGTAGTGATGGGTTGAAAAACTCTCAATCGATAGGTTTTATATAGGTTTGGGTCACCATATTAACATTATCTTTTAGATTTAACTCTTAGTTAAATAGTCTGTCATTTACCTCGTCTCTTTGTATTTTTATATTATATGGTTAATAAATTTTCTATAAACATCCAATAGAACCCTAAGTGGTTCATTATTAATATATATAACCTTATCTAATTCTTTTGTCTGAACCTTATATTTTGAGGAATATTATATCCATTAATAATATATTATTTTTTTTAAAACTCAATTATGTCAATTTTGACACTATTTAGTATTTGATTTTTGTGAAAATCATAACAGAGTTAATACTTAAAAAAATTATTTAATCAACCAAAAAATGTCATATTAACCTAGAAAATTAGTGTAATTCATCAAAAGTCTGAAAATACATTTATTTGGATATTTATAATATCAATTATTTTATTCATTTTTTAATAAGGTAATTACTTCTTCATCATTGTGTCATAAATAAATTAAATTATTTAATGTATAAAAATTATAAATAAAATACAATTATTTAGGAAATATTTTTAGTTTTATAATGAATATTTATTGTCGAATTTATATTGTGTGTAACCCTATATTAAAAATGGTTTTGTTATTCAACTTTAAATTTAACTCTTTTAACTCTTCTTTAAATAAAATAATAATAAATGACTTAATCTAATCTAAGTGGACCAAAGGGGATAATATTTTATTCTGAAGGTTGTTTTGGAAGAATTACACTTATCCAATAGAATTAGGACATGTGTTAGGGTAATTATAATATCCTTTTTACCCTTAATTACCCAATTTACTTTTAACCATGGTAAATAAAAGTAAAACGTTACTATTCACCAAAAATTATTTTCATCTTATTGAACCAAATTTTACTTACTGATGTCAACTGTGTATCCTAGATTTTTGAAATTCAAATCACAAAAGTGGTAAAATTATATTTTATGCAAATTTTCAAAATCTCTTTGGAGGTGGGTAAAAGACGGTAAAAAGTTTAATAATATATATATATATATAATTATTATAAAATGACTCCAATGAGTTAAATTGAAATTATATAGGTATTATGTATCTATTTTGACCTAAAATAAATTTAAATAAAATAAATAATTATTTAAATAAAAAAATCGTTTTTAACCAATAACACGGTGTTTTATCACTATTCGTCAAAAATTGAGGGTTTTCAAAAAAATACCAAAAATTTACCCTAAGATAATTTCGATATTTCGAATTCAAAAATGAAGTCCATTTTGAAAAATAAAATTTATAAAATTTCCAAACGTGGGTATTAGTATTCATAACGACTAGTTTGATTGGTCGCGGTGTGTTAGAATATCAAAGTTGTGTACAATGAATGCTATTGCATTATTCAAAGGGAAAAGTACCATGGAAGCATGGGGTGTTACATATACCATGGGAAAGCCCATGGTTTTTTCATATACCACCTATGAGGTGTCCCTTAAAAATTAATTAAATATTCCCTCACTTTTTCTATAAATACCAAGCCATTCCCTCATTCATTTAATTCTAAAACCCCCCTCAACAAAGATCTGGTATTTTTACATCCCAAGGAGTCCTCCCAAGGTTCCCTCATGCTCCAAAGGTCCCAACCTTCATGCTTTTGAAGTTACTCTTCAAGGTAAGGGAACCTTTCACCCTCTTCTATTAAGCAAAAACTTCCTTTATGTTATGTCTTCAAGTTTCTATGTCATTCTGTTGGTGTATGTTTTTCTATATCATTCTTATTGCCCATTTCATGTTCAATTTATGGGAGACCATTTCTGCTCTCATCAACTGATTTTCTGAATTTTTAAGTGGTGCTGTTAGGCTGCTGAATTTTCTTAAAAGAAATCGCATCTTCTCTTTTCCTTCAAGTTTCATTTTCATATGGTATTTCTTTCAAATATCCATACCATGATATTATTTATTGTTATTCTATACCCACACTATATTATTAGTTATTTATTAGTGGGTGACTCTTGTACCCTCTCTTTTCAATGTTTTCTAAAACCATGTTATATAGCCATTATGCTGTAGATTTTTCATCTCAAAATCTCTCTTTTTTTCTCAAGAAATTCCATTGTATTATTTATATGAATACCCAATTATATTTTCATTTCTAGAGGTATTAATAAATACATAAAATTGATCTATTTGATTCTGAAATTGACATACATATAACCTTCCCTCCCTTTCCATGGGTTATAAATGACATAATGATCTTATTTTTAAGCACTTTTAAAATGACCCGATTTTGAAATGACACCCATTTCTTTTATTCTCTTTGGGTTATTTATGAAATGTTTGATTATTATCTATGTGGCTCAAATGAAAGTAAATAAATTTTAAGGGAGCACCCTGATAGCACTCTAATTCATTGGGTAAATAATTTAATCTATAGAGATGATAAGTTTCACGATACCTTGGTGAATAACCTTGGAAATATTTATGACACCTTAGGGATGAACCTTGGTGATATGTTAATGAATGTATAAATTAAATGTTGTATCCACATATTCAAGTTATGATTCAAGTTATTTTAATAATGAAATGTCTCTACTTCCATTTCTCATGTCTTTATGTTTTTTATCAAGTTCTTATTGATTTCACAAGTTAACTGATTCCCTTGTTTTCTTTACTGGGCCTTCTGCTCACCCTTTTCTTTGATGTATGTCTCTAGGTTATGAGATGTAATTATTGAACATAGGATGAACCTATGATGAAGTTGTACAAGTGTATTATAAGAATGTTTTTTTTCATGTTTTATGTTTATAATTTCCAAGACACTAGACTTTAAAGATCCTCTAAATGTAAAATGTAATGAAAAGTTATGAAATAATAAGATGGGATGCTATAGTTGGTATCAAAGGATAGTTTAGTTATTTATAGAAATTAGGCTTTGAAAACATTATGAATAACCCTATAGAAAATTTTAAATATAGGAATACTTCTGGGTATTTTGGTGAGTATTGAGTAAGTGGTTTATCAAAAAAATACATCTCTGTCTAGATACGAGCAGGTAGAGGCGGATCTGGCGCATATGTACGTAGGAGTGAAAAATATGACATGGATTTTTAGTCTTGACCCGGGGTATCTTGGTACATAACAATGGGCCTTGCTTCACTATTGGTTACGACACTCCTGAGGGATATTTTTAGTTAATCATAAGCTTTTCAGGAATCATTATGAAGGATTTATAGAGAAATGTAATTGTTTAAAGCATGAAGTTTTAATACATAAAATACCTTATAGTTAAAAGATTAGTAAATCAAATATGTTTCTCACTAAGTTTTTAATTATTTTAGAAAATGGTGGGAAACAAGAGGAACCGTGCAAATAGGGACCACAATGAACCATGCACTAACATCCCTCCGATGGAAGCAAGAATGGAAACTTTCATGCAAACGATGAACCAAATGACTCAAGTTATGGGAAATAACTTGAATCAAGCTGAGAGAACAATCTCACTGCGAAGGGAACAACATTATGTTGAGTCCTTTATGTGTCAATGACCACAAAAATTTAGTGGATCTACCGACCCATTGATTGATAAATAGTGGATCAGCTATATCGAGAAGATCTTTTCTGTGCTCTTCTATTCTGAACAAGAGAAGGTTATTTTGGTTGTTTATCACTTGGACAGAGAAGCTGATCAGTGGTGGGAAATGATTAAAAACAGAAGGCCAAGAGTGTAAGTTGAAGCTATGGAGTGGGAATAGTTCAGAGAGATATACTTCAACAAGTATTTCCCTCGATCGATGAGAATAAAAATGTAGAAGGAGTTTCTCGAGCTGAAGTAGAAGGAGAATGAATCTGTGGGAAGCTACGAGATGAACTTCACCAGAATTTCCCGATACGCCTATAGCTTTGTCATGGATAAAACTGGTAAGGTTGATAGATTCTTCGGTAGACTAAGACCTCATCTACGGAAGAATCTAGCTAACCAAGACTCTGATAGCTATGAGGAGATCATATGAAGTGTGATGAAAGTCTAACCGGAGTTTGGCGAGACGCAGTGTTCTCATAAATCCAATGACAAGAATAGATCGATGGATCTAATATTAGGGAAGAGCTTCAATTAGGTAAGAATAGGAAAGTAAGTACAATGTCCCATGTGTAATAAATGTGGGAAGAATTATTCAGAGAACTGCCTGATCGGAAGTGGGAAGTGCTACAAGTGTGGTAGAGATTTCCATATTGTACGGAATTATCGTAGTGAGGTGAAGCCTCAACTCTCAAAAACTAATGACAAGGGGAAGATGGTGCAGGTCCAACCTGATTTCCAATGCTATAAGTGTGGAAAACATGGTCCCTTTTCCAATCACTATCCAAATCCAAGGGCAGCAGAGGGGAATAACTATCAGCCTCTACAACAGCCAAGGGAACAAGGTCATACTTTCACAATCACTACGACTAAAGTTGACGAACCAAATGATGTGATGGCAGGAACCCTTATTGTTCTCTCAAAGATAGAAAGTACCTTGTTTGATTCTGGTTCTACACATTCCTTTTTTCCTCTAAGTTTGCAAATAATTTTGAATCAACTCTCGATTTTCTAAAAGTAGATTTATCAGTCAAGACTCATGGTGGGATTATCCAATCATCTTCGGTGTTTAGAAACTCTAGTATTTACTTTAGTGAGAAAAATCTTATCGCAAATATAGTAGGTATTCCCATTATGGAATTTTACATTATACTAGGGATGGACTTGATCTCAAAGTATAATTCTAAGTTCAAATTCATAAGGAAGAAAATATTAGTAGTCTTGAATATAAAACCTACAGTTATCTTCCAAGGAGAGATATTTCAACCTGATCTTTTCCTAGAAGAACCTCCTATATCCTTCTTTATGGATTTGATCAGTGATGAAGAAGAAAGATATGAGAGTTTAAGGATAGAAAATGTCCCCATCATCCAGTAATACGTTGACATATTTCCCAAGGATTTGCTCGGACCTCCCCCAGAAAGAGAGGTAGAGTTCTCTATTGAACTCATACCTGAATCACATCCGATATCAAATACCCTGTATAGGATGGAAAATTTGGACCTGGAGGAGTTAAAGAAACAACTCCAAGACCTTTTGGATAAGGGTTTTATCTGACCGAGTGTGTCTCCTTGGGGATCACCAATTCTCTTTGTGAAGAAGAAGGATAGATCGATGCAGCTATAAATTGATTATAGAGAACTGAATGGGATCACAGTGAAGAACAAATACTATCTTCCAAGAATTGATGACTTATTTGAACAACTTCATGGGGCTCAATTATTATCTAAAATTGATCTTCAATTTGGTTATCATCAATTGAGCGTGAAGAAAGAAGATATTCCGAAAACTGCCTTCTGATCAAGATATGGGAATTATGGGTTTGTTTTTATGCCCTTCAGACTGACTAATGCACCTACTATTTTTATGGATTTGATGAATAGAATCTTTAAGGACTACCTTGATAACTATGTGGTAGTTTTTATTGATGATATTTTGATATATACCAAAAGTCATGAGGAGCATGAGGATTATATAAGGGTTGTTTTGAAAAATCTACATAATGAGAGGATTTTTGGGAAGTTCAGCAAATGTAAATTCTTGTTCCAGTAAGTTGCTTTCTTGGGGCACATTGTTACCAATTAAGGAGTCACAGTTGACCCTGCAAAGACAAAAGTGGTAGAAGAGTGGCCTTAGCCTACAAAAATAATTGAGATTCGTAGTTTCCTTGAATTAGCGGGATATTATAGGAGGTCTGTGAAAAACTTTTCATGACTTTATAATCCATTTACCAAGTTAACTTGAAAAGGGTTTAAGTTCATCTAGAAAAATAAGTGTGAGAAAAGTTTCCAAGAGCTGAAGAATAGATTGGTTACTGCACCCATGTTAACTCTGCCCTCAAGTGGAGAAGGATTGGTTATTTTTAGTGATGCGTCTCTGAAAGGGATTGGGTGTGTCCTCTTGTAAAATGACAAAGACATTTCTTATGCATCTCGACAGTTTAATACTCATGAGAAGAACTATCCTACGCATGATCTGGAGCAGGATGCAGTCATTTTTGCTCTAAAGATATTGAGGCACCATTTTTATAGGGGGAAATGTGATATATACATAGACCATCAAAGTTTTAAGTATATTTTCACAGAAAAGGAATTGAAGATGAGACAGAGGGGATGGATGGAACTTCTCAAATAATATGATTGTTCAATTCATTATCATCTCGGAAGAGCAAACAAAGTCACTGATGCATTAAGCAGAAAAGACCCGGCTGTTCTTTCCATGATGGGGATTCAAAGAGATCTTTTGACCAATGAACTAGTAAAGCTAGACATGGGAATTATAAGGGAAGGGACATCATCAACCCTAACCCAAATGATTTCTCAATCATCATTACTAGAGAAGATTAAGAAAGATCCGAAATATGATCCTTTGTTACAGAAGAAGTTTGAGGCTATAAAAGATAGGAAGTTTCCTGAGTTAAATATTGATCAAGAAGGTGTACTGAAATTTTGTACAAAACTATGTGTTCCATATATTTTGGAAATAAAGAAGTAGCTGATGGATGAATCCCATAGCTCTACTTTATCTATACATCCTTGAAGCACAAAAATGTATAGGGACCATCGTTATCTTTATTGGTGGGATAATATGAAAAGGGATACTGCTGACTGCACTTTAAGGTGCCCAGTATGTCAGTAAGTGAAGATAGAGTGAAAAATTCCTAAAGGGGAACTGAACCCACTACCCATACCAGTATGGAAGTGGGATAATATCACTATGGAATTCATCACTAGTCTCCCAAGAACTTCTAAAGAAAAAAATGTGATATGGGTTATTGTGGAACGTCTCACCAAGACTGCCCATTTTATCTCCATTTGGGACGGTTTCTCTCTTGATCAACTTTCTAGGATTTATGTGAAGGAAGTGGTAAGGCTGCATGGAGTTACACTTACTATCATATCTGACCGTGATCCAAGGTTCACATCAAAATTTTGGATAAGTCTTCAACATGCTTGGAGCACTAAATTTGATTTCAATACAGCCTATTACCCCCAAACTGATGGCCAATCTAAATGAACTATTCAAACACTCGAGGACATGCTGAGAACATACTCAATGGAATTTAAAGGTGGATGGGATCAACATCTCCCTTTAGTTGAGTTATCTTACATCAATATCTTCCACTCGAGCATTCAAATGGAACCCTATAAAGCTTTATATGGTAATAGATGTAGAACTCCTACTTGTTGGCATGGAGTTGGTTAGAGAAAGCTTATTGGGCCTGATCTTGTGCAAGAGATGACAGAAAAGGTCCACGCCATCCAACAACACATTAAGGCTACTCAAAGTCAGCAAAAGAGCTATACCGCAAACCTTGGAAGGGACTTGGAGTTTGATGTTGGTGAAAAAGTCTTTCTTTAAATATCACCATGGAAGAGATTCACGAGGTTTGGGAAGAAAGGGAAGCTCATCCCTAGGTACATTGGACCATATGAAATCCTTGACCGCATAGGAGCAGTGGCCTATCGGCCTGCACTTCCTGCAAATATAGCACAAGTTCATGATGTCTTCCACATATCCCTCTTGAGGAAGTATATACCTAACACATCACATGCACTAAATCCATAGGTGGTACAACTGAAACCTGACCTCTTTTTGAGGAGAAACCATTGGAGATCTTGGATCGTAGAGACAAGGTTCTACGCAACAAGACTACCAACCTTTTTAAGGTGTTGTGGAGGAACCACAAATGTGAAGAAGCCACGTGGGAACCAGATGAGTCTATGAGGCAGAAGTACCCACACCTTTTCTCTTCTAAGTGTACGAGTTAAAATTTTGGGGATGAAATTTCTTAAGGGAAAAGAATGTAACGACCCAAACTTTTCAATAATGTTTGTTTCCTAAATTTGTGTGTTATTTCATTTCATACTCCACAATACTATATCCTTTAATTAATAATGTGAGTATAATTAAATGAGACAGTTGGGTTTTGACTGTTATATGACCGTTGGTCAATATGACTATTGGAAACTAAACTCTTTCCTTACAATTATTGTTTATAAACAAAAGTGATCTTGGTTAATACAAAAAGAAGAGTTGATGGCCTCATCCAGTAGACTCGGGCCGTATGAAGCCCATCTGTCAGAGCTTGAGAATGAGGTGGCTTTATTGGGATTTTCTCTAGACCAAGCCCAAGAAGAACTCCTACATGTGAAGTTTGAACAAAATCTCTTAAGGGGGAAGCTCAAGCTGATAGAAATCACCACTCGGGCAATGTTGTCTGAGCTGCCGCAAGATTCTATCACCGTAGAACACCTTACACTTAGTTCCTATGCAGGTGTTATTAGGGGATATTTAATGAGGCCTTAGATACTTTTTTAATCCCTTAGTATAAATAAAATTGTTATCTCTTATTATGGTAAATTTTGTGATTTTCAAATGTCTGGATAAATGTAGGATGAAGTTCCATATTATTGATGAATTTTGGAAGAAGGGGTATTTTAAAATATTTTTGTATACTTTAAATAATTAAAAATGTGAAATGATTTTCAAAAAAATGGTCTTCTATAGTTGTGATTAGTAAGACATTTAGAATCTAATAAGATCAACAATATTTTTAGTGAATAGTAAAGTATAAATAGTAACATACCTTTATGAATCGTAACAAATAGTAAATTGACCAAAAAAATAGAGACTTCACCCATGAATGTATAAATTCAATTTAGACATCTTAAATGTGAAAAAGAAGATCATAGTATAAGTTTTGATATTTTTGTATGAAAAAAATATTTTATTAAGAATTTTATAATTAATTTAATAATTTAAAATGAAAATGTATATTTATAAAATGTAATCATAAATTGTTAATTTATTGTCTTATGGTTATATGGTAATTTTATGGGACCTTGATTACTTTTTCAAAGTGTTACAAAACAAGTTATAGTTTTAGAGTTGTTTTTTTGAATAAATAATGATTTTTTTTAAAATTAAATTAAAAATATTTAGAAAAATATTTTCATAAAATGGATTTCTTTGTTGAATTCAGAGAATCGATATTAGGTTAGGGTAATTTTTTTGGATTTTTTTGAAATAGTTGAATTTTCGGTGAATAGTACAAATATAGTTTTGAGTTTCGGGTGTTTAATGACATCATTGTTGATGTAATAATGACATAATAAATCTGGTCTACTTTTGAATAGTAAGATATATTATTAGGTGTCCCTAGTGGCTAATACCATGGGAAAACACCATGGGCAAGCCCATGGTTTTGTAAATACCACCGATGAGGTGTCCCTTGAAAATTAATTAAATATTCCCTCACTTTTCCTATAAATAATAAGCCATTCCCTCATTAATTTCATTTCAAAATCCTCTTCAACGAAGCTCTAGTCTTTTTACCTTCGAATGAGTCCTCCCAAAGTTCCCTCAAGCCCATAAGGTCCCAACCTTAACGCTTTTCAAGTTACTCTTCAAGGTAAGGGAACCTTTCACCCTCATCTTTTAAGTCATGACTTCATTTATGTTATGTCTTCTAGTTTCTATTTCATTATGTTGATGTGTTTTATTATATATCATTATTACTATCCATTTCATGTTTAATTTATGATAGACCCTTTCTACTCTTATCAAATGATTTTCTGAAATTTTAAGTGATTCTGTTTGGCTGTCGAATTTTCGTAAAAGAAATCGCATCTTCTCTTTTCCTTCGAGTTTCATTTTCATATGGTATTTCCTTAAAATATCCATACCATGATCTTATTTATTTTTATTCTATACCCATATTGTATTATGGGTTATTTATAATTTGGTGACTCTTGTCCTCTCTTTTTTTAATGTTTTTTAAAACCATGCTATATAGCCATTATGCTGCAGATTTTTCGTCTCAAAATCTCTATTTTTTTCTCAAGAAATTCTCTTGTATTATTTATGTGAATACCATATTATATTTTTATTTCTAGGGTTATTCATAAATACATAAAATTGATCTATTTTATTTTTTAATTTACATACATATAACCCTCACTCCCTTTCTATGGGTTATAAATGAAATAATGATCTTATTTTTAAGCACTTTTAAAACATCACGATTTTGAAATGAAACCCATTTATTTTATTCTATTTGGGTTATTTATGAAATGTTTGATTATTATCTACGTGGATAACATGAAAGGAAAGGAATATTAAGGGTGCAATATTATATCACTCCAATGTATTGGGTAAATAATTTAATCTCTAGATATGACTAGTTTCACGATACCTTGGTGAATAACCTTGGTAAATTTTATGACACCTTGGGGATGAACCTTGGTGATATGTTCATAAATATCTAAATTAAATATTTTATCCACATATTCAAGTTATGATTCATGTTATTTTCATTATAAAATGACTCTACTTCCATTTCTTGTGTGTTAATGTTTTTTATGAAGTTTTTATTGATTTCACAAGTAAACTGATTACCTTATTTTTCTTACTAGGAATTTTGTTCACCCTTTACTTTGATGTATGTCTCCAGTACTTAAGATGGACTTATGATGAAGCTGTAAAAGTGGATTAGAAGAAAGTTTTTTTTTCATGTTTTATGTTTATGATTTCCAAGACACTAGAGTTTATAGATCCTCTGAATGTAAAATGTAATGAAAAGTTATGAAATAAAAAGCCGGGATTCTATATGGACCATCTCCACCATTTTTTTATGAATTTTCAGCCAACACCTAGAGAGTACGGATTTTCACTTACTCCTCAATCGGGAGAAGGGTCGGCTGGATCATGACACTCAGGTAGGTGGAATACCATCGGTCATTTAGGACGAGGTAGAAATTAAGGCATAGGTATCCAGACATATGATTATTAGCACCAGTAGAGCGGGCCTTCTCAGGGTAGTAAGGTAGTGACCCTAGTCCATGGTACAAGCTAGTTACCTGAAATCCAACTTACACCACAGGATCAGAGTGCAGAAACATCTACTATATGAGGTACTAATCTAGTAGCCTCTACTTTAGTGTCATCTTTTTTATATATGAGAATATAAATATTTTATATAAGAAGGAATCATTGAGATTTTTGGCCTCAAAATTGATTTTTATCATGGAATAATGATTCTATATAAAATCTTAGGTATCCATTCAGAGGGATTTTTTTTCTATTAGAATTTCCCCCTTGGGACAGGCGGTTACCTTCAAATGAATCTTGTACATTATCAACATGATGGGTTTTGATGTATTTATTGGGATGGAATGGTTAATTCCCTATAGAGCCCATATTTATTTCTATCATTAGAGGGTGTTGTTTACATAACCATTGGGTGCTGGTCATGTGAAAAAGGGAGAATGGAATCTTAATTTGACATGAGTAGGACCCGAGCAGCGGTGGCTAGGTAGTGTTACAATACGGGTTTCTAGTATTTACCTTGATGAATAAGGGTTAGAACCAACTATCTTTCCTTCTATGGTGGAGTGTTTTAGAGATTTTTTCATTTATGGTTTCTCTGGTCTACCTACAATGTGAGAGGTATAGTTTACTATTGATCTTATTCCAGGAGAAGCACCTGTGACCATTCCTCTTTATAGGATGGAACCTAATTAGATTTTGGAACTCAAGAATCAGTTGGAGGATATAGAGGCGAAGGGATTTATACACCCTATCCCTTCTCCTTGGGGTTCACCGGTCCTCTTTACCAAGGAGGTGGATGATACCCTTAGGGTTTTTGTAGATTAATGTCGATTGAATCAATTGAATATCAAGAACTGGTATCCATTACCTAGAATAGATGATCTCTTTGATCAGATCTAAGGAGTGAAGGTGTTTTCAAAGATATATCTAAGGTTGGGCTATCATCAGATTCATGTCAGGACTTCATCTATACCTTGAACCACTTTTAAAAGTAGGTATGGTCTCTACAAGTACTTGGTTATTCCGTTCAGACTCACGAACGCACCTGTTGTCTTCCTGGTGAATATGAATTGGGTTTTCCAACCATACCTGAATTCATTTTTGGTTGTATTCATTGATGACATCTTAGTGTGTTATCAATACAACCACGACCATCAACCCATATTAAGATCATGAAGAATAAACAGAGAGGGAATTAGATCTATCATATACTTAGTAAATACCACTTCTGGATCGATAAAGTCCACTTCCTGGGTCATATCATATAAGAGTAAAGAGTTTATATTGACCTAGAGAAAGTGAGAGCTGTTGTTTCTTGAGAGAAGACCAAGAATATCATTGAAATTATGAGTCTATTAGGGATTTTTGAATATTAAAGATGATTAAATTAGGATTTATCATACCTTGTAGTGCCACTTATGGTATTGAAAAATAAGGTTGTGAATTGTGAATGGTTTGAAGCCAGTAAAGCAGCCTTTCTGGAGTTGAAGGGTCAAATAACTTCAATGTCGATACTGATTCTGCCAGAGCTAGGCAGCGCCTATACAGTCTACCATGACACATCAGATTTTGGACTTGGAGATGTTATGATGTAGGATGAGTGAGTTGTTGTGTATTGTTCTCATTATTTGAGGCCTCACAAGTTTAATTACCTGACACTTGACATCAATCTCATTGTTGTTGTTCATGCCTTACATTTTTGGAGACAGTCATTATTGGGATAGCATTTTGTGGTGTTCACCGACCAAAAAAGCCTCAAATACATATTCAGTCAGTGAGATCTAAATATCAGGTAGCATTGGTGGGTTGATTACCTACAATATTTTGATTTCAAACCTACCTACACTCCAGGGAAATAGAATTCAGTAGCCAATGATCTAAGATAAAGGACTCATACATAGGTGGTTCATGAGTCCAGTGATGAATGGTAGATTATAAACTTATTATCAGAGATGAATGTTGAGGTTCAAGAGGACCATGGTCATACTATTCTCTCAGCCTTAGCGGTGACATCTACTCTTTTGGAACGAGTAAGCTCAAGACAACTTTCTAATCCTAAAGGTCTTGTCTAATGGGAATTTTTTTATGTGAAGACACATTTTCTGATTGGATGGTCAATGAGGACAACACCCTATTGTTCAATGGGCATGTATGGGTCCCAAAATACATCAGAGAGGAGACAATGAGAGATTTACATGCCTCAACATGGTAAGTTCATCCTGGTGTCACCAAAATGTATCAAGATATACGATGCCAATACTAGTTTCCTTGTTGAAGCATGAGATTGAAAATTTCATCACGTGATGTTTCACCTATCAGCAGGTGAAGGAAGAACATTAGTGTTTGGTACGGATTCTTTACCCACTTCCGATTCCTGAGTGGATATGGGATGATTTTTGTATGGACTTCATGACTGGTTTACCCAGATCACCTCATGGAAATAGCACAATGTGGGTTTTCATTGATTGTATGACGAATATTGAACACTTTTTTTCTATTAAAGATACCTTCTTGGTAGATGAACTTGGAAGTTTGTTTGTAAAAGAGGTGGTACATCTTCATGGAGCACCTCGTTCTATCATTTATGACATAGATGCTTGTTTCACATCGTGGTTTTCATAGGGGTTATAAAAGGCCTTGGGTATGCAGGTAATTTTGAGAATGACCTATCACCCACTGATAGATGGAAATATAGAGCATAAAATACAAGTTCTATAGGATATGTTCCGTGTGTGTGTTCTCAAATTTGGGGGTCCTTGAGAGAAACAAATTCCCCTAATTGAGTTTTCTTATAACAACATATTTCAGGATACCATTGAGATGGATCCCTATGAAGCCTTGTATGGTAGTCCTTGTTGTTATCCTATGTGCTGGCTAGAGAAAGGGGAAGCAGTTGTGCTTGGGCATTTTCTTAGGCTGGAGTCATCAGAGAAGGTCTATCTAATCAAGAAGCACATGCTGATAGCTCAGTCAAGATTGTAGTCTTATTCCAACAGACACTGGTGAACTTTTGAGTTCGAGGTTAAAGACAAAGTTTTCTTGAAAGACTCACCCAGGTTGGGGCATAAAGCTATTTAGAATTAGGGTAAGCTATCACTGAGATTCATTGGACCCTTCAAGGTTGTGAAGCGATCAGACCAATGGCTTACTAGATGGAACTTCCTCACAGATACTAGTCTATGCATGATGTATTTCATGTATCTCATATTTACTGATATTATATTGACCCATCTCATGTCTTTCAGCCTAATTAGGTTGATCTAGATATGTATGCTTCATTAAAGGATTATCTAATGTTTATTATTGATCTGATCATGATGAAACTATGAGGTAGGTATGTTCCTCTTGTATGGGTTCTATGGAAGCACGATCAGGTACATGATGAGACATGGGTATAGAGAGATGATATAAAATCTTAGTGGACAGAACTATTTGACAATATTAACTCTTTTATCTTATAAGGACAACTTTGGGATGAGTTTCTATAAGGAGGGGAGGTTGTAATGATCTGTTTTTTGACTAAGGTATTAATCATTAGTCTTTCATTTTGAATCTTTCCATTAATCATGGTAAAGGTGTTCTACGACTTAAGGAAGAAACGAGGAGTGTCTGTCTCATGAATGAATTATTTTAAAGTTAAATTTCATTTAATTTCGATTTATGCTTTGTTTTTTTGGGTTTCTCAAGCTTTTATGGTGGAAGGGGTGAGTTTTCGTGAATTGGGCCAAACCGTGAGCCCAATTCCAGATTTAAAAATAAAATTTGTTTTGTTTATAATTTTTTCATTTTTTAATATTTGTCACCCATTCCAATTCCTAAATGGCCTCCCCTAACATATTAACACCACCATTGTAGTTTGGAGTCTTTAGAAATACATAACCAAGTTGAATATGGGTTTTTATTTAAGGGATTGGGCCTGCCCGAAAGCCCAATTCCAGTGTTAAAAATAAAATTTGTTTAATTAATAAATTATTCAATTTTAAGGTTTGTTCGGTGATTCAAAGGCCCAAACACGTCCATTGAACCCAGCCGCGCGTCAATTATCCTACCACCATCTTTGGAGCTCATTTGCCTTGCGGTTTAGGTCGAAACTTCTGAAGCACTCACATTTGGTCCAGATTTAAAAAGGTAATTTGATTCCTTTATAAAGAATTCATTATTCACTCTTTTCCCCCCATTCCAGTTCTCAATTTACCTTATATTTCTTGTTACAATCTCAATTTAATTTTTGGCTGTTTTCAAATTCATCCACTAGTTTATTTGGGGAGATTTATTCAAGAACCCTCAAGTGCGTGAGTCTCCTTCATTCTTCTTTCATTTTTCAGAGGGTTTCATTCAATGTGCTTAGGATTTCTTCCCTTATACATGAAGTCCCAAATTTCCAGAGGGTAATGTGTCAAACCTAAGGTTTAAACTTGGGTTTCATTGGTCCAATGTTCTAGTTTTAGGTTTGATCTACCCTGTTTGAGGTGCGGCGGTGGTGCGTTTGTGTTTTCGCACAAAGGATTCAAGGGTTTCCTTTGTTTTGGTAGGTGATTCCATGTTTATGCAATAATTGTGTCTTAGAATGCTGTATTTATCATATTTTTAGGTTTATATAATTTTATTATTGCTGTAAAAATTATTTTTAGAGGTGTTTGTATTGAAAATGAATTTTAAATGCCGATTTTATGTGAAATTGGGGGTTTTTCATAGAAATGTTTTATGAGTTTATTTGGGGATTCACTATAACTAATTGGTTGATTTTATTGAAATGTATTAAGTATTATAATTATGTTTTTAATGTTTATATGCCTTTTTTATTCTAAAAAATCTTAATTTGGTGACGTTTGATAAGTGAAGTATTTTTGGGCACCATTTTGGTGCTAAATTAGTTGTTTTACGTGACTATTTGATGTTTTTCTAATGGGGTTGTTTTATAACACATGTAATAGGTTTATAGAAATGTTTTGGGCACTGTTAATTCTGTTTTGGTAAATGTGAGTTTGCACACAGTGTTAAATGTGGGGTTTTCAAGGAGTTTTGGGTGCAAAATAATGCGGGTTTTTGAAAAATTGCTTTATGCAAAATCAAAGTGTTTTGTTGTGTGTTTTAAGTGGTATAAAGAGTGTGTAGCTACTATACTATTTGAATGTGACCATTAGTGGTGTTTTATATTAAAATTTATTTATTTATCATGCTTAAATTTTTTGAGGACAAAGGGGGAAGCTCGAGTACCTATGTGGGGCGGATGTGTACTAGTACGGCTAGTGGATCAGATGGGTTTTGTCCGTGTTTCACATAGAATTTGGATAAATACAACTCTAACTAATGTATATGGATGATTATTGGGGACCACTAGGTTATGGGTATGTTCCCTACTAGTGTCTCGTGCACGAGAATGGATTTTACTATGGTTACATTACACTGAGGTACGAGGTACATGGGGCCCGAGACTATCTAGTGCCTAGGGGTGTTCCCGATTTTTTTGCTCATTGAATTTGTGGTATTTTCCCTTGTATTTGGGTGTATTTTGAATTATATTACAGTATCTAACATTCCTATTTAAATCTGTTAACATTCTGAAATTTTTATCTTGAAATTGTTTTCAATTTAAAGTTGCATTTCTTAGAATTTGGCGCCGCTTTTCATTGCATATAAAACTGCTTTCTTTTTCACCTTGTATTGAATGCACCTTGGATTCATAAGGTGGTATCCTATTGGGCTTAGGAACACACTCTAATTACACCCCTTGGGTGTAATTAGAATTTATTATTTTTGACCCAGGTAAAGGAAAGACTTTGGGTGATGGTGGTTCGGGGAGTTAGTTCCCATCCTTGGGGCGGAGTTATGGAGACAGCTGGTGGGTGATGACCCCTTGTCATGTGGAGTCCATGGGGATCTTTTGTTACTATTTAATTGTGTATTTGGACCTTTTTTATTGCATTTGAACGTATGTATTCATTTCTGGTTTTTTGAATAAACCTTGTTGGTATGAATTTTTCAGATTCATTTTATCAAATATTTTTGGTGTTTTATGTATACATATTCGGGTAAATAGTTCCCAAACCAAGATAAATAATACACGGGCACTTGTGCCAGCCTGTGGGGATAGGGAACGTCCTTTTGGCCCTGTCACGGGCTAGGTTTGGTGCCGGTTTTGGTGGCGACTAGATTCGGTTCGTGATAAAATGGTATCAAAGGGGGTTCACTCTCTTTGGGTCACGTTATTTAGGGTAAAAGTTGGGATAGTCTGAAGTTAGGATTTTCGGGACTTGGCATTCTAGTTATGAGTAATGTGGATGATCAACACATCTCATGATGTGATTCAAGTCACTAGGGGATGTGAGGATTTATATGAGTCCTTTGGATTTCTTGGATTGATGATGATTAGGGGAAAAGAAAAGAGAGTTGGGTTACTGGTCTCGGTGAGCTCGTAGGGTCTGGAAAGCCATGTGGAGCTGGAGATATTTACCTAGAACACTCTCTATGATAGTGAAGTTATTGTAATATGTCCTCCAACCATATTTCCAAGCCACCCACTTAAACTAGTTTCCTCTCGCATTGTCTTGTATTCTTTAGTTTTGAAATCTTGGATCTTTGGTTTTAAAGTGACTTGGTTTTAAGAAGCGCAAAGTATTTGTGAAATGATTATCTAATAAAGAGGGAATGGTTAGATTTATGAAAATGGATAAATTAATTTTCATAATTGTATTGGATTGTAAAATAGTGTTTTTTTCACCTCTTTTGAAATAATGAACTATGTCAATGTTGGTTTTTAAAAATTGTTTCCAATAGAGTTTTCTAAACTATTGAAAGGTGTTTTAATGGGATGAGTGGTTTTGAAATTGATGTGTATGAGTTGAAAGTGAGTTTTCATTTAAATTATTGTTCCTTTATAAAAATCTTGGTAAGATTTAATTTGGGTTTGATTTATTGGTTAGAGGTTTTGAGAAAAAAGAGGTATCGATTGACTGTTTTGGTTTTGAAAAGTGGAAAGATATATTTTTTTATTTTAACCATTGGTATTTCCATGAGTGACTACATGAATGAGGTTATATGGGATGATGGATGGTTAATGGAATGTATGGATGAGTTCTGGGATGTATATGAGGAGGGTTCCTATTATGGCACAGAAACATGCATGTGTAAGGCCCATGGTGTACCATTGGTGGATACACTAACCGCTGAATCATTTATTTTCAAAAATATGATTTTAAATGAGAAACTTGATGTATTTATGACTAGTTTGGGGTGGTGTGTGTTATGTGTGTTTTTTAAATGTTGATTTTGTGGGATGTTTTGAGTCTATGAACCCCTCCTGTTTGTATTGTGTTTTGGGTTTATGTTTAGTCGGTAAGCTGTGTTGAAGGGTCGGTTAGTGGTCTCTTCTGAGAAACGTTTTGGGATGCTTTTATGGTGTTTCCTTTCATGTGTTTGGATCTGGTTTGTGGTATATCTTGACCAATGGACCATCTTGGTTGGGTCCTTAGGTTTAATCGTTGGATAAGGTACGCCCCAATAAGGGTTAGTGCATAACTGAAGTTCAACCCAGATTGTTTCTCCATTTGAAGACCCTCCAGTTGATCAATATAAGGAATCTTTTTCTTGCGATTTTTAGATTGAGTCTACACCCTTTACTTTCCTGGTTATGTGTATCCTCTTGTAGTGGGAGAGTGATCATGGAAGGTTGAAAGAGAACATAGCCACTTAAGATTCCTGATTTTATGAAGGTGGAAGTGGTCTGGGGTTGTTAGTATGGATGGGTATCAGGATGGTGTTTAAGAGTTTCTCTAGGTCCATTGTAGTCTCTTAGAAGAAGGAGTTCAAAATAAACTACCAGTGTGGGAAATCTGGTCATGAAAGGATACTGTGGCCACTTTTTAGAATTGTGTGTTGTTTGGGGATGTTGTATAAGGTCCCATTCCATGCATTGTTTATATCAGCCACAATGGTTATGTTCGTTGAAGCCTTGTGATTTCGTGCACTCGATTGACTTTAAAGGTGAAATTAGTGAAATCCTATGAGAGTCTCATTATGTTGGGAGAATGTATCCCTTGGAAAAACTTCAAAATCTTCCATTTTAGAGGAAGGTGATTATAGGTTTTATTTACTTGTATAGTTTCTCACTCGAAGAAACAAGGTGTGATGTGTGTTCATTTTTTAAGACATTGTTTCAGTGAAATATCGAGTTAGGGTGAAGTGAGTTTGGAATGTGTTATGTATTGGTAATCTTATCAGGGATTTTAGTATAGTTGTTGGTGGCACCAAAAGAAGAATTCTCATTCAGGGGTGCTTCCAAAGCCTAACTGTGAGGTCGAAGATGCTTTAATCATTTGAGCTCCAGCCATATGTCTCGAGGAGAAGCTGACTCTTAGTTAGGGGAAATCCCAGGGTTATTTAAACCCATGTACAATGTCTTATCCTCAGTATTAAAGATACTAATATTTTAAACCTCTAGTGTCATCATCTTTCTTCTATTGTTCCCATTCGGTGGAAATAGGTTGAGGGCCTTGTACCCATGTCATCACCTAATGTCATTCCCTCCCCCTTTGGTTTCCATCGAGTCATTAGAGAATGGTTTGAAATTCGGATAGACGTGCTAAGGACACATTTTGTGTATGATTAGTAGTGACCATGTTCCAGGAATCCATGTGAAAAGAATGATATACACAGTTAGTGCAGAATTTCCCAAACTGTGTGGACTGACCCTACGCCCTTCCCAAATGTTTAAAGAAAAATTGGGTCTTTCTGTGTCCGCCCATGCTGGTTGGTTAAGATGGTTGGTTATTATGGTTGGGATACCCAATATGATTCTAATGCATGTTCCTTCATAAAATATGAATGGAATTATACCCTTTTTACTAGGGAGTTCATTCAGGCCTCCCCCTGTTAGTGTCTTGATTCTGTCTCGGAAAATAATATAGGTTGCCTCTTATAGTGGGGGGCCTATTTGTGTCCCCCCATACCCATAGCTTAGATTTATCCATGGTCTTGGTTGGGTGTAAGGTAGTATCATTTGTAACTATCTAGATAACAACATCTTCTTTGAGTAAACATAGGGATTGGAGAGCTCCCAATGGTTTAGTTAATGTAAGTTAAGTGTAACCTTGTTCGAAGTTCTTGTTCATTTGGGTGAATTTCTTGAGTCTTGTTCGGATAGAGTTTGAGGAGTTTCATTTTGGGATAAAGTATGAATGTGATTTATCATTTCAGGAAAGTGGTGTAAGTTTGGGTTGTGAGATTAATCATTCTTTAATTGATCACTGGAGGTGTTTTGGCCCTTGTGGGCGAAGCTTGGCAAAGAAGTACATATTGGTTTATCGGTTGGGTTTGGTTTTGGTAACTGGACTTGTTGTAGCTTTCCAGGGATGGAAAGTTCTCATGGTGGGGATAATTGTCACATAAATGACTTATTTTAAAGTTAAATTTTATTTAATTTCTATTTATGCTTTGTTTTTGGGTTTTCTCAAGCTTTTATGGTGGAAGGGGAGAGTTTTTTTGAATTGGGCCAAACTGTGAGCTCAATTCCAGATTAAAAAATAATTTTTTTTTCTTTTATAAATTTTTAATTTTTTAATATTTTTCACCCATTCATATTCCTAAATGGCCTACCATGACATATTAACACCACCATTATAGTTTGGAGTCTTTAGAAATCCATAACCAAGTTGTATATGGGTTTTTATTTAAGGGATTTGGCCTGCTAGAAAGACCAATTCCAGTTTTAAAAATAAAATTTGTTTAATTAATAACGTATTAAATTTTAAGGTTTTTTTGGTAATTCCAAGCCCCAAACACTCCCATTGAACCCAGTCGCGCATTCAGTATCCTCCAACCCTCTTTGGAGCTCATTTTCCTCGTGGTTTAGGTCGATGATTCTGAAGCACTGACATTTCATCCAGATTTAAAAAGGTAATTTGATTCCTTCATAAATCCTTCATTATTCACTCTTTTCCCCCCATTACAGTTCTCAATTAACCTTATATGTCTTTTTCCGACCTCAATTTAATTTTTGGCTGTTTTCAAATTCATCCACTAGTGTATTTGGGGCGATTTTTTCAAGAACCCTCAAGTGAGTGAGTCTCCTTCATTCTTCTTTCATTTTTAATAAGGTTTCATTCAATGTGCTTAGATTTTATTCCCTTATACATGAATTCCCAAATTTCCAGAGGTTAAGGTGTCAAACCTAAGTTTTAACCTTGGGTTTTCTTAGTCCAATTTTCTATTTTTATGTTTGATCTACCCTCCTTGAGGTGCGGCGATGATGCGTTTGTGTTTTCGCACAAAGGATTCAAGGGTCTCCTTTGTTTTGGTAGGTGATTCCATGTTTATGAAATCCTTGTGTCTTATAATGATGTATTTATCAGATTTTCAGGTTTATATCATTTTATTGTTGCTGAAAAAATTATTTTTAGAGGTGTTTGTATTGCAAATGAATTTTAAATGCCAATTTTATGTGAAATTGGGGGTTTTTCAGAGAAATGTTTTATGAGTTTATTTGGGGATGCCCTATAACTACTTAGTTTATTTTATTGAAATATATTAGGGCTTATAATTATGTTTTTAAATTTTATATCCCTTGTTTGATTATACAAAATCTTATTTTGGTGACGTTTGATAAGTGAAGGATTTTTGGGCACCATTTTGGTACTAAATTGGTTGTTTTACGTTACTATTTGATGTTTTGCCTAATGGGGTTGTTTTATAACACATGTAATAGGTTTATAGAAATGTTTTGGTCACTATTAATTCTGTTTTGGTAAATGTGAGTTTGCACATAGTGTGAAATGTGGGGTTTTCAAGGAGTTTTGGGTGCAAAATAATGCGGGTTTTTGAGAAATTGCTTTATGGGAAATCAAAGTGTTTTGTTGTGTGTTTTAAGTGGTATAAAGAGTGTGTAGTTAATGTAATATTTAAATGTGACCAGTAGTGGTGTTTTATATTAAAATGGATTTATTTAGCATGATGAAATTGTTTGAGCACAAAGGGGGGAGCCTGAGTACCTAGGTGGGGCGGATGTGTACTAGTTTGGCTAGTGGACCGGATGGGTTTTGTCCCTGTTTCACTTTAAATTTAGATAATGGCAACTCTAACTAAACTATATGGATTATTATTGTGGACCAATAGGTTATGGGTATGTTCCCTACTAGTGTCTTGTGCACGAGAATGAATTTTACTATGGTTACATTACACCGAGGTACGAGGTATATGGGCCCCGAGACTATCTAGAGCCTAGGGGTGTTCCTGATTTTGTTGCTCGTTGGGTTTGTGGTATTTTCCATTGTATTTGGGTGTATTTGGAATTATATTTCTGTATCTAATATTCCTATTTAAATGTGTTAACATTCTGAAAGTTTTATCTTGAAAAATCATTTCAATTTAAAGTTGCATCTCTTAGAATTTGTTGCCACTTTTCATTGCATATTAAAACTGCTTGGTTTTTCACCTTGTATTTCATTTACCTTGGAATCATAGGGTGGTATCCTATTGGGATTAAGTTCAAACCCAACTTACACCCCTTGGGTGTAATTAGACTTTGTTATTTTTGACCCAGGTAAAAGAAAGGCTTTGGGTGATGGTGGTTTGGGGTGTTAGTTCCCATCCTTGGGGCGGAGTTGTAGAGACGGCTTGTGGGTGATGACCCCTTGTCATGTGGAGTCAATGGGGATCTTTTGTTGCTGTTTCATTCTGTATTTTGGCCTTTTTTATTGCATTTGAACTTACTTATTCATTTCTGGTTTTTTGTATAAACCTTTTTGGTATGAATTTTTCAGATTCATTTTATCAAATATTTTTGGTGTTTTATGCATACATATTCAGGTAAATCATTCCCAAACCAAGATAAATGATACCCAGGAACTTGTGCCAGCCCATGGGGATAGGGAACGCCCTTCGGGCCTTGTCACGGACTGGGTTTGGTGCTGGTTTTGGCGGCGACCAGATTTGGTTCGTGACAGTGTCCGGAGATAGTTTAGACCCCAAAGGTCCAGATAAATGGGCTATAGGTTGGGATGCACGATTAGTGTAAACCGTGCGACCCAGGATACATGGTTTCTTTAAACCATGCAGTTGCAGATAGGGGAACCTGCAAGTCCTCATGGTTTGTCTACAACCATGCAGACCAAGCACATGACCGTGCAACCCAAAGTAGAATAGGGATGGAGACTTAACAGATGGTTTGTGCATGGTTTTTAAACCATTCTCATAAATCATGTGTAGTGGATTTTGGGAAAAAATTACCATTTTACCCCTATTTCAACTTAAAATCTAATTTTTCCCTTTTTACTCACCTCTAGTGGATAGATCCATGGGGTTCTTCTATTATTTGTTCTCAAAACCACACTAATATTGGATCTTTGATAAATCCTCCATCCAATGACTGATATTCAATCTAAAGGAAGAATTGGATATCCCAAGGTATGGTTTACCTATTGCACTCCTCCTTCCTCGGTTAGTCTTGCCATCAGTTGCACTATTTAGATATACTCTCATTTAACCTATTTTGAAGGCATTGGACTAAAACTCAGATATATTCTTACATACTTTGAATCTGAGGTGGATATCAAGCGAGGCTTAGTCTATGACCCTAAGGTAGGTTGTCACATGGTTTCCCATTCGAGTTTTGGATGTTTTGTATTTAATCCATCATGTTGTGAGCCGGTCTTTGATGAGATCCTTTGATGTGTTGGTTCTTTCATGTCTAAATGACCCTTGTGACTTGATATAAGTGAATTGGGTTTTTAGGGGTTTAGAGACCACTCCTATATGGACCCCAATTGTGGTGCCACCTTGAAAATGGCTATTTGGTCCAAACGGTTCAAAATACAAGGAACCCAAATTAGCTCCTGACTTGAAATTTAATTGATATAGAAATTTTCCCATGTGTAATTAAAGTATACCAAGGTGCCTCAATGGTTCTTAACCCCCTTTTAATTGAATTTTTCCAAATGGGCATGTGATTAGTTGACCTGTCACTTTGGCCTTAACACCTTGTCTTGAAATGAATTTTCCATGTTAGGAAAATTGGATGGTTGGATTTGTAGGTTGGATAAGATGATATGGATTAAACCTTAAAGATGAATTGGTTTTAATGAAATGGTTTCAAGGGATGGCATGAACTTTCCCTTATTATGATTTATTTTAAAGAGATTACATGAAATGTGTTATTTGTTTAAATTAAAATGATATAAGATAGTTTTTACTTATGTTATATGATGTGAATGGTGATGTCACTGATATGATTATGAGTTTATGATATGTGAATGGGTGGGAGGAGTTCTTACCCCACACCAGTTATAATATCTATATGTATATGGGTGGGAGGAATTAATACCCCATGACAACTTATGATATGTATGTGCAGGATGAATTCTTACCCCATGCAAGTTATAATCCTTATATGTTTATGGGTGGGTGACATACTTACCCCACACTGCTTACAATATCTATATACATGTATGGATGGGGGGAATTCTTCCCCCATTCCAATTATATATATATAGTGACTTGATCATACATACCAACTGTGACCTAAAGTAGGTAAAACTGTCAGATATCCCTTAAGAACTTGAGCATGAGGTAAATTATTTATTCTGCATTGTTTTACTTTCCTGTTATTAGTTTTACACTATTTACTTATGATATCCTACTATGATTACACATAGAAACCATTGATGGTGGCCTATTGAGATGTTTATTTCCCACCCTACTAGATCCACCTTTAGCACCTAAGAATATTGTTTTCATATAGGTATGGATAGGGGAAAAAACCACTCTTCAGGTTGTTGATTCATATTGCTTTGATTGAGCATTGGATTAGAGGATCGATCTTAGGCTCGATATTCTATGGACCAACTATTGTATTTTTTCACTTTTTCACTTTTTGTTTATCATGATCGTTGCCTATTTTCTATTTATTTTTGTATTAGCATGCCATGCATGCATGTTTGTATCAAAAACTACCTATTGGTATTTTTATATATTATTTAGTTATTTAGACTTTTGTTGTATCTATTTATTCTTCTACTATTTAATGTATCTATCTGATTTGTTATGCTTCTACAAATATTTACTATTTGTTGTATCTGATACGTTACTCTAAAATGGGGGTATATTCTCCCCATCTTACTACCTACACCCCCTGCTGATAGTAGGAATACTCTGGCTTATGGGGAGATGTTCCATGGTTCATGTGTCTAATTGGGCTTGGGGAATGGGTTAAGTGGCATCCAGGCCTGTGATGTCACATGTATGATTATACTATGTAGATTCCAAAATAAAAATGGATATCAGCATATGATGGGGGGGAAATGTATGGAAACACGACCAAAAACATTATGGAGTGCATCAATGGTGTCTTCAATGGGCTTCACAAGTTACCTATAACTGCCATATTTTAGTTGAAATTTTATCATTGTGTGAAGTACTACATTGATAGGAAAAAATAGTCTCAGATGGGATTCAATGGGGGATAATATATGGAAGAAAAATTCAATGATAGATTGAAAATAACATTTAAGAATATTCTATTTATCGAGTGTTTCTTTTCCACAAAGAAGAAAATCGATTTGAAGTTCAAGAATGTCCAGACCCCAGCATAGGTAGCATTGGTGAAAAATAGTGTTATTACTAGAAGAAAGGAAATTTCAATGTGTTAACTTATAGGAATTACCATTTCCATGAGTACGCACCATCACATCATGTGCCAATGTAAATATATCATGGGTAGCATATGTTGATCCACTGTACCGACTAGATACTATTGGTAATTGTTATGATGAACCATGGATGCCAATTTAGATGTTTTGATATTTTACAATGCCTGAAGACCATCTGATATTGATACTTGACATCAACAGGTTGCAGAAAGAGGGAGAAAAGTTCAATAGGATTTGGAATGAGATGGACTAACCTCAAGAATAAGGGAAAAATTTAATATACAATATATGTCATCAAGAAGGTCATAATAGAAAACAATTACCTAACATTACTTGATTGATTTCACACTCTCAGACACTTATTAATTAAAATTCATTAATATAAAATACTTCTTTTTGTAGAGTTTTTTGACATTTAAAAATACTTTTACTATCAAATAAAAATAATCCTTTCATATTCACATTACAAGAAATATGAAAAGTATATGTAAGGTGATGTGAAAGTTTAATTAAACTATCCATGGATAGACCATAAAGAAAGCATGTGAGGAAATAATAAGGAAACATACCATCATGTAATAAATCATACATAAATTAAAAATCACATCATTTGATATCTAACTTATTAGTTGAAGTCAAACTAAGGTTTTGTTGGGTAATAAAAAACATTTTTTCTTCGTTATTTTAAAGTTTATTATAAAATAATTCACAAAATGTTTTGAAATGTTAGGTAAAAAGAATAAAAAAACATAAAATCAATTTATTTAACCATGAAAAAATAAAAATTATTATCATATAAAGTGAAATGGACAAGAAAAAACCTATTAAATAACACATGAATTATTTAAAATAGACAAGAAATAACATTACATTTTTCAACATAATAATGTTTGGATGAGAAGATCCTGACATTGTAAGTGAAGTAAAATCCAACTTATTTTCAATTGGTTTCTTAATATCATCTTATAAAGGTATGTACTCAACATTTGAATTTTCAAAAGCTTTCGACTTTCTAATGACATATTTACCGTATGGGGAGGCCTGTCATTAGAATCCCAAAAGCTTTTGAAAATTAAAATGTTAAGTACATACCTTTGGAATATGTTATTAAGATACCAATTGAAAATAAACTGTATTTTAATTCACTTCTTTTGTTAGGATCATGTCATCCAAACACTATTCTATTAAAAAATTTCAAGGTCTTTCTTCTCTGTTGTAAAGAATTCATGTGTTATTTAATGGGTTTGTTCTTTTCCATTTCACTTTATATACTCATAAGTGTCATTTTATCATGGATAAATAAATTGATTTGATGTTTTCTCTTCTTTTTACCACACTTTCAAAAATATTTTTATGACTTATTTTCCAATAAACTTTTAGATATTGACGAAAAAATGTTTATATATATAAATATATAAAAAAATATCTTACAAAAAACACTTTACTATGTAAAAAAACATCTAAAACCACTTTAGAAATATGATTTGATAAATATAAATACATTCCATTTTCTTTTATTAAAAAAATTCATAAAACAATGGAAATAGATATGTTATGTCTTAAATTATACTAGTCATAACATTCTGATGACCATAAATTTATATTTAAATTTTATGCCTAAGGATTATTTAATTTTATTACATAAAAATAAGGGATACTATGCTCATCACTGAGTAGTATAGGCATGTTTCACACAATGTGATAGACGACTGTGAGGTTCGATGGATCAAGGTGCATTGAGCACACCATTATCATCACATTTCACCTCTACACACCATTATACTATACCTACACCACGTTGGATTCTATGGCATTATAGTATCAGATTTTACATTTATTGATCATCACCTACTTTCTTCCCTCACTAATATATGGATATTGGAGACACACACATTCCACTTTCCTAAGAGAGATATGACCATCACCTTTTGGAATGTGGAATACCTACTTAGTCTTCCTAGCCAAGGGGTGTAGTTATAGGTCCCACCCATAGAGACTAGCTTGAACTTGTATAGAGATTTGTAGGCATCAAAATTTTGGCTTATTATAATTCTATAGATGGTGGGTTCAAATCTATGAGGTGGCTAAAGATTCATTTTTCATAGTTACCCGCTAACGCTGATGAGAAGATGATTGTGAATCATGATTGTGTATATATCTTATGGATAATTAGAGACAAATTGTTCATCGATCACTCTAGTAAGTATGTTTAAATTATATATCTTGGTCTACTGGAGGATTTTGATCAGGTCGGGAGATACAGCTGGGGATATGCATGCTTGGTTTACATATACAGAGGCTTATGCATAGCATTCCACTTATATCACACTAATATTAGGGGATGTGTCATCCTTATTCAAATGTGGTCATGGGATCACATCCCTCCCCTCTCCCCTATTGTTTCAAGTCAGAAGATATATATATGTGTGTGTTGCGTGATGCTCCATGTGGACTTTGTTAGGATCAATCATATCTATTGGTTTTTTATGTGAGTAGGTATTATTGAATTGAATTTATTTTTATTTGTCACTTTAAATTTTGTATTTTATAGGTGGATTTAAGAACACCACTTAATCAGGGATTCAAGATAGAATTTGGGTGCATATCGTCTCATTTTAGACAGTCTACTACCCACCTATATAAGTATATACAATCATTCATTGACTAAATAATTTCATAATGTCATCATTTTTGGTTTTTAGTAACAAAAGTTTTTGAAAAATCTCACATGCCATTTCAAATTACATGAATTCTAGAATGGGTGTTATTATACTAGTTTTCCACATACTGCACAATTGGACTACATGATGTGATGGTTTTTTACCTCTCATTCACTTTTAGATTATTGAGTGGCACCAGCTTGATAGAGTCATGCACCGGTTTGTCTATGATTATTAAATTTTATTTCCACTGAGACAATCACCAGTGCTTCATTTTGTGAAGCTGACTGGGAGGCAGGATGTCGACTAGAGCCAATGACGTGCCAAGTATCTCAAACTAAGAAAAAATGATAATCATTTCCCATATAGGGTTTGTGTATGAAGTGATTCCATCTATCACAATAGATTGAGTAGGATCCATGTTATATACTGAATTCTATACTGTATATTACTCCATGAGGAAGAGGTATTCATGATCTAGTAGTTAATAAACATCCATTATTTTTTATTGTACTATTTTCCAATTAATTTTGAATCTCTTTATAACATACTCGACTATAGAAGATTATCCACATGTCTAATCCAAAGGAAGAGGAGGTTGCTAGCCTAGAATCAATCCATGCTATAGTGTAGGGGATGATGTCAGTGTATCATGTGGTTTATACTAGTATCATTGATCATCCACCCTATGGAGATGATGTTACAACCCAGGATCAGAGGTTCCTACTTAGGAACCTCCTCCAACATCTATTGATGTCGAGGATCCATGATAATGAAGACATAGATCACGTCGTGCTGCACGTGAGGCCACAGTTGTTCCACAGGTAGAGGTTGTCCCTCTTGGAGTCCATCCTTAGCCTATTGGGGATGTGCATAAGGAGGAATTTGATCCATTCATTTTGTCAGGATATCCATAGTTTCCTCATGGTACATATTTTCTATGCTTTTATTAGGGGTAATTTCTCATGACTCCACCTTTCGTTCTAGATCCTTCTTAGGCTGTATGGTTCCCCTAGGAAATGGTGATAGGTCCATCTACTCATTTAGTGGGAGAATAAATGGATGTGAATTATGATATCCAACTGGCACATCCTCCCATTGAGACATAGGTATAGCATGAAAAAGTCAAAGTTCTAGTTCTCGAGGATCATCCCTCTCTAGGTCATCATAATCCACCCCAACACAGAGGCTGAATATCTCGATACGGGCATCCCATTCTCACACTAGAATATGTGATGAGACCTCACCATAGAGAGTGACATCACTCATTCATGTATATGTTTTTTATTGACTTAATAGATTTGAAACAACAATGTATTATATCCTCTATATGATTTTCTATCTATTTAAATTATGAAATTCTTTTTAATATCAACCGTTTTTACATGTTTATCCATTGTTTCAATTTTCATTCATATTTTAGTCACAATTTATATTTTATAAACTTTAAAAGTTGACTATTTGAAACATAAGAAAACTTATTAAATTTCAACAAGGTAAATTAAAAATCCTATAAAATATAAACTATAAAAAAAATTAAATAAAACTTAAATTATAGCCTAGTAATCTAAAAATTTGTTTAAAATAAAAATAATTTCATAAATATAATAAATAATTGAAAATGAAAGGAATATAAAAAAATTATAAATAAAATTGTAATGGTTTAAAAGAAAAATATAATATGCTAATAAAATTACTTTTCATTAATTTTTTTATGAAATGATTGTTCTTTTGAATTATTTTTTATATTTTTAATATGAGTTTCATATTTATTTTAGATTATTTTTCTACATTATTATTTATATACTTTCAAACTCACCAACTTGAAACATTATTATGATTAATGTAGGTGAATTTTAAAGAATATAAATTATGAAATATTAATAAAATCTTAAGGATATTTGAAAATTTGACACAACTTATAAAACACAATTAAAAATAAAAAAATAAAAAATATAATAAGTAAAAGATAATTTAAATGTCACAAAAATTATTTCTTAAAAACCTAACATTTTCACTTTAAAATATAGATGTACATAATTCCAAATAAAAAACAAAATAAATACAATATTTATATCAAAATATACAAATATATATTTTTAAATATACAAACATGTATATTTAAAATAATTTTTTCCTTCAGAAAGGAGGCATTGGCGATGTCATCTTTCTACATTAATTTTAAAAATATTTATAACGTAGAGTTATTTAATTGTTTTTTCGAAAAACATATATAAAATAACTTGAAGACCTACATTCCATATGGCCTTTCAACCTCAAGGGCTCTAGGTCAGCCCCATTAAGGATGTGCGGGAGGCAAAGCTTTCCTACAAAAGAATCTATTTACTATGTAGTGCCATCATTATTTGACTGTATCCCCAAAGTCTATCCTCTTGGTGCCCAAAAGTTCTTCTCTACTCTTTTCTGTGATGTTTACATTGTAGTTCTTGGCTTATGGCCTCATGCTACAACACTTTTTATTTTTCGTTTTCATTTTTGGTTTGTATTTTATTCTTTCCCTTGTTGATTAATTTTGAACATAGATTGGTATTGATCCCCTATGCTTTCCTCACTATAGGGTTTTGCATCATCTGCTCTTAGCCTCCTATCTCATTCTAATAATACCTCAAATGTGGTCCTCATCTTGGGATTATTCAGCATGTAGCCAGAAGAACTTATGGTATTTGGATAAATTTTTTAGGTTTTGGATAATTTGGTTAATTTGGGTTTTTAAACGGTTATATTGGTTAAGTTGGTGGGTGTTCAGTTTTGGTATCAAAAACCAAAACATCCAATTTAACCAATTACTTTATAAAAAAATGATCCCCCAACTGACTAAATTACAAGTACCCTCATTCGATAAAAAAACTAATTCTTAGTTAAAAAACAATGGAAGTGGACAATAACAACTAACCCCAACCCTTCATTTTACACTCGCATATAAGAACCCTTTGCGAAGAATCACCGAGCACCACACCCACAATATTTTGACATCAAAACTAACACGGCCCACCGCCCCATCACTCTGGAGTGATGATGAAATAGCTCCCTATCTCATAATATTTTATAAGGGTTGCGATATCCATTGATCCATCTCCTAGGTTCACACCTGGACCATCTTTATCATTATTGAATTTTCATGTTCCAAGACCACTCTAAATGAAACTTCTCCTTCAATACTTTATGTCACTGATAATTAATCAATCATTGATTACATTGTTATCACCCTCCATGAAACCGTCAAGTCCTTTGTCATCATCTTTACCATCTTCTATGGATCCTAGAAGCAACCAAGATAATTTATTACGTAATATATGTTTTGTTTCATCAATCAAACCATTTTTTTCATTTTCAAGTGGTGAAAAAAATTTAGTTATTACCAGTTATAATAACCCTAACCCTAGTATCCTAGATTCGGTGTCTTCTCTATTACATTAGAATAGATTGAAAGGGTCATATCCTGAAGGACCAATTTGTTTAGCAGTTTTGGAGAACCAGATACATACATGATACCCATTTTACATAGGGATATAAAATGTAAATAATTAAAATGGAAAACACATGGCATCCTTGAACTCATTTTAAGAATTCATATTCATATCCTAGGAAAAGGAAACAAGGTAAGAGTGAGCTCAAATGATTAGTAAGGGTTAAGTACAATGGAAGATTTCATGAATCAATATAAAATAATCAATATTTCATGTTAAATAAATGAACACACATTCTATTTAAATAACTTTAATGCATGAATATATAATTCTTAATTATTAAGTAGATGTTAATAACTGAACACACATGCCATTTAATCAATAATTGATAATGAAATGCATCCAAAGATAATATCATTTCAAAAATATCATGGATAATAATTAATGAAATATTAATGAAGGGAATATTTAATTATTGGAAACTATAAACTTAGGCATCATGATACCTCTACTATCAAGACCTTTCACAAGTCAATTTAAATACTATAGGTAGGATCCCATTTAATTTAGATAACTTATTTTCCTCATGAAAACTACCAATGCATCAAGGTGATATATTATACTAGGCCCTACTCATCACTATATGTCCAAATCACTCATCATATATCAAATAATATAACTAATTCATGATATTATTTTAAATATAATTATTGAGATTAGAATACAGATTTATCAATATTTTCTGAACTAATCAAATAACTTTCAAAGGAAAAAAATATATAAAAATGATTTATGGTTCAGGAAATAATCATATCCATAATACAAAAATATTTTAATTTAAGGTAAATTTAATTTATAATTAAAAATGATCATAATAAATTGATTGTTTCAAGATAATGTTAATAATCACAATAGAAAGTGAGACTCTTTAATAAATTTACCACTTGGTAATTTTCAAGTCAAATACCACTAGATGAAATTATTAAAATTGAAACTTAAAATACCATGAAATATGAATTAATAATGATATTAAATGTTAAAGGGGAAATATATAAACCACATAAAAGTGATTTTTTATAATAACAAACAAGTCTCAATGGAATATAAATTGAGGCAAAATCCCTTACCTCACTCTTTCCATTAGTTGAATGGGATTTAAACTCATATATAATGGTTTTAAGTGGGTTATTAATTTTTTATATAACTATAATCATATTTATAATATAATATATGATACTATTATAACATTTTATGATCCGTTTGTTAAAAATATTCCATTATTTTCATTGTTCCAGGTGTTAATTACCTTGTTTTATCTGGCGCATTTTGTAATGAAAGTTCCGATTATTGTACATAAGATAAAAATAAATCATATCCATAATTATAAAAATGTTATAAGTATAATATTTACTCATTATATAAATTATTATAATCATTCTTAAAATTTAACCATTGAAAATGAATCACATTGCTTCGTGGAGAGAGCATATCATACGTAAGCATGAGTGATAATATCATTCCCTTAAAAGGTGAAATTTTAATGATGTGGGTGATGTATAAAATTGAAAGAATTAATATAATCTCATATATATCACATATATTCATTAATTTTATCTTTATTAAATTCCATGTAAATCAATGTGAAAAATGACTCACATCGCTCCACGAGGTGGTAGTTCGCCATACACACAAGCTACGTTTTTGTTTTAAAAAAATAGAATGTAAAAGGGTATATTTGATATTAAAATAAAACAAATATAATAATAAAATAATATAATATAAATATGTTAAATCCATCATTATATTCATTCTTTAAATGTTGTGATGGAAAATGAACTACATCAGTTCACCAGGTGGTAGTTCGCCGTACACATGATCAATGATTTAATTTCCCATTTGATGGAAATCGAGATAGATAAATATTATTCATTAAAATAATAACATATATGTATATGGTATATAATGTTATTATTATATTTAATTTTTTGATACATAATTTATACTGGGAAATAAGAAATAAAATGAAAGATATTTGTTAAGATAATTACCTTCTCTAAGAGAAACCTCCTTTGGATCTCATCTTAAGTACCATAGGGATGATATTTTAAGAGGAAAAAAGACCTAAAATGTAAATAAGGGTTTTGGGGAGAGAATTTGGTATGTTTTTATAGATAAACATTTCTTGGTATGTGTTAATAAGTAATGGGAGGGAGTTCCCTTTTATAAGTGGAGAAAGGGGACCTCTTTGGAAATTACGTGAAAATTTCCTCTATTATAAATTCATTCACGTGTCAAAAGATTCAAAATGACCATAAATTAAAACATGGGAAGTTTAAGGTAGAAATATTGTCAGATAATAGTATTTTTAAAAGTTTTTACGTCATTTTTATCCCATATCTTCTTTGTTTAACCCCATGGTAAACACATTTTTACCCTAATAATGGTAAATAATTTAACTATTTTCACTATTCATTTTGGTAAACAAATAAGTTGAAAACATTATATAATATAAATTATTATGATTATAAATATGGATTACATTTTTCCAAATTCTATACATATAATAGGGAAAAATTAATTTAAGATTAATACCAAATATGCGACGAGAAAGTGGGGTTTTAAAGAGAAAATTTTCAAAAGTTTACAAAGTTTTTATATCAAATTTTGGTATGAAAATGATTATAATAAAATATATTTAATTTAAATATATATAATTGATCTAATTTTACTTTAAAACCAAATAAAAATATAATTTAACATTATAAATAATTTTAATTAAAAGACAATTTTCAATTAAAAATCTTTATTTTTCACTATTCTTAAAAGAATGAATCTTTTCAGAAAACTCCAAAAAAATCACCCTAGGATAATTTATATATTATTATATAAGAAATTAATTTTTTAAAAATTAAATTAATTTTAACACATTGAGATATTAATATATATTTATTTTAAAATAAATCCAATCTATTTAATAACATGAATTTCATGCATCACTAAGTTTAGCTTGTGTGCCATACACACTATCGAATACCATATTTTTATTTTAGAATTTTATGGTGTTATAGTCTACCCAACGTAAATAAATTTCATCATCATAATTTAAAATTGATCTCTTAAATCAATGGTTTGAAATTTGAAAATTTTATTTTTGAAAAACCCATATCATAAAAAGGGTTATTAAAACATCCTCTCTATAAGAGAGAAAGGAAAGTACAATAGACTTGTGGAATAACAAATAATTGGTTTCTAAATAGGATAATATGGGTGGGAAGTAAAAATATGGACATAGAAGATAAAAATAACACCCAAATACTGATATAGGGTGATATAAAACATGGGAAAAAGGAACTTAATGACCACAAATTCATAAACCATAGGTGTGAGAAAGGTGATTGATAACATAAAAAATGATGATAATGTTTTTTATTTCAAGAAACTTTTCCTTGAGTTTAGGAATTATTTCACTCTCTCTATGAATATAAGGAAATATACTTACTTGATATATTTTTATTTCATAGGCACAATTTTATCATTTGGTTGTGCTTCAATCAATTTACAATTCATCGCTTACTCCAATAAATAAATATCCAAAAATGAAATTTTTATGCATGAAGCACAAAAATTTAATTTTTAGGAATCATAATATCCATAATAAAATGATAAGTCATTCTTTTTATCTCTAGTTATTATTATAAAAAATTGTTAGCAGGAGTTATTCAATATGCATAAATCTTTATATAGTGAATTAATACATTAATATATAAAACCTCATCCAAATTTCAACTTAGAACATTTCATAAATGGTTATGAACCTTCCAAAATATTATGATCCAAAACTTTATATGTAAGATCATTGAATTTCCAAAATGAAATTATCATTAATCCCCCAAACAACATGAAGTGGATTTTAATCATCACATACCAAACATGTGATTACCTTGATCATTTATTCTCTTTAAACATGGTAATAACCTGAATTACCACAAAACATTATTGAAAACATTCATGTTTCCTTATTACTTAAATGAAAAAAATTATTTGATGTATTCCTTAAATACAAAAAATGATATAAACTCCATCAATGATAGCATAATCAAATTTGTCAACAAATCATTAATCAGTCCCATGGTAGTCCGTACTATCCAATTTACTTTTTACATGTCAATAATATCTTTATCCCAATATCACTATCCCAACATCAGGAACATATTCAGGGTTATCTTTCCTTCAATCATGTGTTTTCCAAGAAGTTCAAATTTCCATTGAATCATTTCTATTGGTCCTAAGTACTGTTCAACATATGCTTTCAAATAATTAAGGAAAAATTACTATAGTAAAATACTTATTCATTTCATAATTCTTATAACCATGATATCATTGATAAAATAATTAAATGACATAATACATGAATCTGAACACAAGCACATTAATCATCCTGATTCAATTGAAACAATAACATAAGCTTGACCATGATCCATTAGCTTCTTCTGAGATATATTACCTTGACTATTGGGGAATTGATTTTCATAGTTTACCATATTTTTATAGTGGAAGCATTATACATTGCTAATTTATTTGTTACCCTTTCAATCACGAGTATGGTGTCATTTTTCTCCACCCTTGTAAAAAACTACCATTCCCTTCAAAAAAGTGTCATGGTGAATCTTTCCAAAATTATTACATGTAGGAAAATTATTCATTCCCTTTCTTCCCTGTATCTATTTTTTTCTCTTCCAACCTCTTCTTCTCATTCATCCCTTGAAAACCATAAGACTTGGAGAATTCATTATCTGTCTTGATAGAACATATAACTATTTAATTTTATAAAGAAAATTTTTTATATACTAGAACTAACTAGCCACTAAAAGAGGCCAATATTTATTTTTTAAATTAGAATATTCTTGTTATTAAATGCTCCTAAACACTTGTGCTAGTTAATTTTATAATTTGAACTTCTTTTCTTATCATGTTTCTAATTCCTTCTTAAAATACACTATTAAATGGTACATTTTTGAACACCTCCTAAAACACCCAATAGTATTGATTTTATTTTAATATTTCATTTTTAGGCTTCCCATGATATTATAAAAATTATATCCTTCTGGATCTATTGGATATTCATTTGGTATGATGACCAAAGTGGGCCTTGAATGTTGGAAATTATGGGTGAAGTGAACTGGACAACATCACAACAAAATAAATGTAGTAGCAATTGTATAATCCTAATGAAGCTAAAATTCTAAATTTAGGTATATAAAATCATGAGTAATATTTAATTAAACAATTAACATTGATAATTATGATTTTTTACAAGAGTTACTAGTGTCCCAATTTGAAGATGATTTTCTATGATAGATTATATTTCAAGAATAAGACTCCATCATTTGGATCATATATCCAAAAACAAAAATTTACCTAGGATGAAATTATATATAATAGTATAGAAAATCATGGTATTCAATTTAATATTATATAGAACACCCAAATTATTCCATATAGAATCCCATTTTGGTGCATCTTTTGGGTGGACGCAAGGTGGCTCAGATTTTTGTTAAGGGTGGAAAAGTATACTTTCTATTAAATTTCCACCCACCCAATACAACCATAATTAATTGGGGTGACATTAACCGTTGAGGGATTGACCCAAGGCTTCTTAAATTACTATTTAAGGTAGTGGTGTTGAAATATTTTGGAGGTTGTTGTGTTTTTTTTATTTTAATGTTACGTTGATTCTTTATCTTTGTAACGATTGTCTTTCACATGTAAGTTATTCTAGTCACCTTATTTTCATAATAAAAGCTTCTTTTTATTCTTCTCATTTTTATTATTTTTTTAAGATGTTTATACCATTTCATTTATGTGTGATTATATTCACACAGTGAAGGGAGAAATTCTTGACACAACAGTGGAGTTCTTTTTTTTGTTTCTACATATTCAAATCTGTCCTCAGGAGTCTACTTATGTATTCTATTGAATGATTTGCATAAATAGAGGGATAAAATCTTTTGGGTTGATCCATGTAAGTTTATATGGTTTGTATAAAAAAATTTAATCAATTATTTTAATTGATATTTTTATTAAATGATTACCTTCTCCTTTGACCTCACTAAAATTTAGGTAACACATTATGAGTGATAGAATTTTCCTCTACCTTAGAGTGCTAACAAAAATATCCTCCAAGTTCATAGGTGATTATACTTGGGATATTGAATGAAATAAATCAGTGAGTGATTTTGGAAGTTATTATTTCATTGAAATAAAAACTCAAATTTAAGACATTGAAACCATTTTAAGAAATTCATCCAAACAAACCCTAGAAACAACATAGGATCAACCCATTCTCATAAATTAAATTCACCCTGGTATTTTTTTTATTTAGTAATCTAACTAAAATTAACCACAAATTTTTCCACTTTATATAAAAATATCCTCAATATAATGCATGTTTCTTTAGGTTTCTTCTTAGGTATCCGAAGATTCGACAACCCGAGATAGAATACAATAGATCGCTTCAAATCTAAACGTGGGTAAATTTGAGTGAGACAAAATCGTGGCATAGTTTATAGGAACCCAATTAACTTACCTTATAAACTCATTTTTTCTCCCCTATTTTTTTTATTATCAACCCACTTCTCTTATCTTTTTTCCTTTCTTTTTTCATCATTTCTTGGTGCATGTGCACCTATACCCATGACCAATCAAACCGTCTAGTTAGGGAGGATAATACTGGGGTTGGGGAGTCAAGAAAACCTTGGTTTGTCTTCCCATAAACTCTTAATATTCTTAATACTCTAGATTCAGAAATTAAGCTCATTCCAATGGAGGGTCTTCAAAGAAACCAACTCATAAACCTGGGTAGGGACAAATATGGAAATCAAAACGAGGCATCCCCAAACTTTGGAAATGTTTTCAATCAAGCTATGAATAAATATCTCACCCTTATATAACTAGTTCTTCCTTTGGAACATTAGTGATAATCTCGGATCCTTTTTTTGTTCTGAGGAACAGACACTGCACTATTCGATACATCCACAAATTGCATCTGATTTGAGATGGATGTCTTTCTTCCCTTTCTAGAGGAGATTCTTCAAAGAGAGTGAGAATCATTATCTTGGTGGAAAAACATGATGTACCACTTTACAATGTTATTTTATGAAGTATGTATACTTTAGGGTCACCCAAATATGACTTATAATAAAAATAAAGATGGTTTTTGTTCAAAGTCCAATCCATACTCAAGTTACATAGATAGACCTCAGAAGGCTCTGATTCAGCTTAGATTCTATTTTCTAGATCCAACACTTCATCCAAGGTCAATTTCTTCATCATATGGCTCATAACTCATCATGGACCCATATCACATGGCTTCTCCCTCTCCCATAAACTACTACAAAAATGGATTTATCTAGCACTGGGGCTTAACAGTGCTAGCTAAATGAACTGTTAAAGAATACCTTTTTCAGTGCTAAAAAAGTGATGTTAAAGGGGTTCATTTACAACTCTTTTTAGCAGTGTTAAAAGGGGACTTTAATAGTGATAAAAAAGGTGTTGTTGGGGTGGGGGTGGGGGGGTTATTAGTATTTCTTTAGAGGTACTGATAAAGAACCTCCTTTATTAATGTTTTTTTAGTATCACTGATAATGGTATACATAAAAAAACTATATTTCATTAAAAATAATATATTAACATATAAATATATTTATATTGATAGAATTAGTTTATATTTTTAAAATATGTATTAGATAAGGTTAATATGCATTTTCACTTAATATAAATAAAATATTTTGTGAAAATGACTTATAAAATAATTTACAAAATAATTTTAATTAATAATTTTCTTATTCTTATCAAGTAATAGTAATTTAATATCAATTTGAAGATAAAAAATCAAAAAATAAATAAAATATCTAAAATAATTTGAAAACGTAGCTCAAACTTCAAACGACCATAACTTTTGATTCAGGTGTCAGTTTGGGCTCTACCACATATCAAATTGAAGCCTGTAATGATATCTATTACCTTAGTGACACAAGTAGACCTATATAAAATTTTCAAGGCTAAAAAAATGCCTAGAATGCCTCTAAAATGAGTTTTTAGTTGAGTTACCCAAATTTTTTAACATTTGATGGATTTTTAGCCTCGTTTAAGGGGGTCTTATTGCCTTTTTTGGTGACGACTGAATTTATTCCTAGGTATTACATTAATATTGATATTATGGTGTTAAAATTTTATCAGTTTTCTCAACTTAATTTTATTTATAATTAAATATATACATGTTTTCTTATATTTTTGAATAATAAATCACTCATATAAATACATATATCAACATATTTACATAAAGATATATATTTTAACATATGAAAATCAGTAAATATTCTAAATGTGTATTTAAAACAATATCTAACAATTTTTTATATAATAAAAATATATTTATATTTTTTATATATACATATATGTTTGTATTGATAAACACACAGATATATATATATATATATTTATATTATATGCTAGTATATGTAAATGAATATCGTATATAATATATTTAAATAAATATAAGTACTTACATATCACACACACATATATACTGTATAATGTATTTAATATGTATATATATATGTAAATATATATATATAAATAAATATAAATACCATTAAATAGGAAAAAAAGAAACATGATGTAGTGGTAAAGGCATTCCATATTCAAAGGATAGGTGCAGGGTTCGAATCTGGGTGAGTGTACATGAGGCTGGAAATTCAAAAAGTGATGCTAAAAGGGATGTTAGGGTTAAAATCACTAATAAAGGTGGTGGGAGAACTGTTAAAGGTGTCGTGAAAGTGTTGATAAAGGGGTTAGGCTCATGGATGTCCGATTTTTTTACTCCCTTTAATAGTGTTAAATAGTTATGTTAAAATGGACCTTTAATAATGCTAAAAATAAACTATTAAGGGACTCCTTTAATAGATATTTTTTTAGTGTTGTTAAAGGGGACCTTTAAAAGTGCCTTTTTAGCACTAATAAAAGATTTGAGCTTTTAAATTCACTCTGATTGTTAGTACTTTTTTAGCACTGATAAAGCCCAATTCTAGCACTGTTAAAAGACTCTTTTGTAGTAGCGACACTATTATCTCACCATCCCGACCTAGAAATGGTGATCTTCAAACCTCGATTTTTTCCCTTTCTGTATATTCAGAACTCCCAGGAGCTTTAGGATACTCCCCAAAAAAAGTTTGTGTTAGCCTCGGTCCCTTCTCTTCATATAAATTTAGCTTTAAAAGATCTCGAGTGTGTGTATCCCCTCCATCTATCCAAAAAAATTCTACTCAGAGAAACGTTAAAATATGAGACATATTCAAGGGGGTTTCCCTTACAGGTGCACCATTAGCTACAAGTGTCTAGACCTGATCCTAAAAAAGGAAAGAGTTAGCCCGATCTCTTGCTAATCTACTTAAATCCTCTTTGTATAGTGATAATAATAGGTTCCCAACCTCCCAATGATCTCCATTATAGTATGGAATGCCCGAGTCTTGGGAGATTGGGTTAAAATTGATTTTATAACTTATTAAAGTTACAATAAAAACATCTCTATTTTTATAGTTCTGGAACACAAACAATGCTTTTCTCAAATTAAAGAGTTTTCTCAGAGGATAGGCATTGGATAATGTATGCATGGAAATCCAAACAATAAGCACATATAGATCTTCTAGAAACCCTTCATTAGGGTTGAGATGGTGGAAATTTCAAATAACTACATCACAACTAAAGTTAGTAAAGGTCTAAAAAGATAGTTCATTACTTTTTCTATGATGATTATGACTCTTCTAAGAGAGAGTAGCTCTAGAAATGCCTTATATCTTTAAATACATAGGAAAAATATTTGATAATTTTTTATGACTTCAATGTGATTTTGGAAAACATGGAGAAGAAAGGTGGAAACCTATACCACAGGAAAACAAGATAATATTTTGCATCTTTTATGACCCAAAAAAGTCTCCAGGACCTGGGTTATGAAGGTGATAAATTCACTCGGTGCAATAATCATAAGGAATCCAACCATAAAAGGTTTAAACTAGATCATTTACTGACAAACATGTATTCCCTATCTTCTTACCCCTCTATTAAGGTGACTCATTTTGTTAGATATTTATCTGATTGTTAACCGATTATGGTATCTCTTCTTAGGAGTAGAAACCATACCTACCTCATTTTCTTTTTAAAACATTGGAAAACTATTCCAAGCTATTCATAGGTAGTGAGAGAATCATGGAACAAGAAGGTTCAAGGAAAAAATTGGCTAGGTTTCCACAATAAATTGAGATGATTGAAGGGGGACCAACTTTAGTGGCTTGAGATGTAGAAACCCAATGTGAATGACCTTTCCTCCCTCAAAGCTAAGATAGTTCACATGGAAGCATCCCATGAAGATTCATGGAATGAATACCTCTTCTAATATATGGTAAAAAAATATCTTAGGTGATCTCCTTTTAGAACAAGAACAGGTGGTCTGTGAACAATCTAAGGTTTCATGGCTTAAATAAGGGAAAAACATGGCTTAATTCCATGCATGAATAAAGGATAAAAGTCAGACTTCTTGGCCCAACATCCAAATGGGTAATGGGTATTTTACCAATGAAATCAAGGTTATTGAAGGTATTTAAAATTCTTTCATTCGTTTATTTCTTTCTAACCCTAAACCCAAAATATAGGAAGGGTATCTAGGTGATCATGAAGATCTCTTTAATAACATCCCTTTTTTGGTCTCTGACTCTGATAATGACATTATTGGTTCCTTACAGACTGAAGAGTAAACCAAGGAGGCTGTTGTTTATCTTAATCAGGATATCTTTCCATGTCCTGAAAACTTTATAGGGTCTTTTTATGTGGAATCGTTTGAAACGGTGAAGGATGAGCTCCTTGAGATGATCCATAAATTTTTTAGGTAAGGGAACCTTCCTAGGGTTGCATGTGATACTTCTATTTTCCTCATTCTGAAGGTAAAATATCCATCTTCTCTGAGTCAATATAGGCTAATTAGAATGTGAAATTTACCCTATAAGGTGTTTTTTAGTATGCTCAATCAAATAATTACATTCTACTTTCCATCTTGGGTATCAAGTGAGCATAACGGGTTCATTCAACAATGGTTTATTCAAGGATATCTTGGTATTTCTCAAGAGATGATCTCTGTTATCAATAAGAAATTTTATGGATCCAATATTGATATCAAAATAGACATAGGGAAGGAATATGATAGAATTAAATGATGAATTATTTTGAGGGTTCTGTCAAGTATGGAATTCTCGGCATGGAATGTAGACTTGTTTTTCAAGTTTTTTAGTTCCTCCTGGTTGTAAATAATTTTGATGGGAAAGATGTATGGGGATTTAGATAATAGGATCCACTTTCTCTAAGTCTCTTTATTTTGTCATAGGATACTCTCAGCAGGATGATCAATAAGAACTAGGATCAAGGCAGCATCACCCCTTATTAATGTGGGTCCTATTCCCAAGGGGGCTCCCATCTAATGTTTATAGATACATGATTATTTTTTTCAATGGAATTATAAGATCAGTCAGAGGTATCAATGTGATATTAGGAGAGTATAGTAGATAGAGTGCATAATGTATCAACTTCAATAAAAGTAGCATTTTTATTTCAAGAAATTATGCTGAGAGTTTAATTCATTCAATTAATTCAAACCTGGGCATTCAAATATGGAATTTCCACATGGAGTAATTAATTTCTCCCATATCCTCAGGCCACCTGAAAATTCACCACTTTGATAAATAGGTTGAAAAATTTTCATCTCATATTAATATTTGGAATAAAATATTCCTCTCATTTGGTGGAATAACAAATTTGGTTAATTATTTTCTATCATAAATTCCAATGAATAACCTCTCATTCCATAAGGTAGCAAAATTAGTTATTAAAGAGATTAAATCCCTCATGTTCTCCTTCATAGAGGACACCCACTCAAAGGAGAGGTGTCACTGGGATTCATTGGGGAAAATGGAGAGACCCTACAATGAAGGAGAAATCAACCTAAGATGTGTGAAGTAAGTAATGAATATAATTCATGCTAGATTATCCTGGGAAAAAATAAAAGTCCAATCACTTTGGGAACCCTTCAATGTAACCAGATATCATTATCCATATCCTTTCCCTAGGGATAATGCTCCAATGCTTTGGCATATTCTCAATAATATCATGTTCAACCTTCAATGAAATACATGATGGATATTCTACTGTTGTGATATTAACTTCTGGGAAGATAATTGGGTTGTCCCTACACTCAGATTTCTAGGTTTCCTTATTCCATACATTACATTCCATCAAACCTATTCATATCATGACTTCTTCCAAGCACTTCTCAATGAAGTGAAACATCATGTTTTTAATCTTATTTCCCTTACCCTTGAATCGTATAGATATATATATTCATAGGTTCTACAATAGGGGTCTTCACTACAAAGTATTACTACCGAACCATGACCTCCAATGATGATCTTAATCCATGGGGAAGTTGTATCTCATGCAAGGAGGTCTTGATGAAGTACAACTTCATGATATGGAAGGCGGACATCAATACCCTACACACTGATGACATAATAAATTATAAGGAAATCATAATCGTCTCAAAATGATTTTGCTGCATCAACCAAAAAATAAGAAAAAAACCTCCACCAATTATTCATAGGCAATTGGGCAATGGAAATTTGGTTTTTGGTAGAAGATTTTATGATAATGCTAATGGATTCCACAACAAAAATGTATTCTTTCAACAATGGCTCCAAGGAACCCAACATAATTTACTGGAAATGAAGGTGAGGGTCATCATTCTCATTGATGGGTTCTTGTGTTTATAGAATGCTTGGAACAAATCCCCTGTAAACAACTATTAGAGCTTGAGTCGGGACCTAATAGTGAGGACTAGGTGTGTGGTTGCAGATATTTCAATTCTTCTCAAGCATAGGTATTTTCATCCTTCTCTCATACACCTAATGTCCAACCATATATTGGATGCGAGCACTACCAATCTCTTACAGGTATGTTGGGCGTGTTAGAGGCCTCCAACAAGCGGGTCAAGCTTAATGTGGATGGTTCCTTCCATATGGGGGACATGAGATGTAATGGCCCGGACCTCTCCAGCCCATTCCTTTGTCAAAAAGAAGGTCACGAAGTGTTCTGGAGGGTAAAATGGACTTTTACCACACTTTCCAAAATTTTGTAACTACACCCCATGTAGTGTGAGTACACACAGTGTACCACCTTGCTGGTTATACCCTGTGTTGAAGGTCGTGTCCTTGTCGTGTGAAATAAATGGGTATACGCCGTGTGCCCCATACTACATGCCGTGTAGTCCGTCCCTGCGTACGCGTTACCCTCAAAACGTGTGTTGACCAGTCAACAGCCGCGTGCCGTGTTAGAGCCGTGTCCTTGCCGTGTGAAATAAATGGGTACACGCCGTGTACCCAATACTACACGTCGTGTAGTCCCTCCCCGCGTATGCGTTACCCTCAAGCCGTGTGTTGACCAATCAACGGCCTCATGCCGCGTTGAAGGCCGTGTTGGAAGCCTGGTGGTGACCGTGTGAAATGGCCGAGTACACGCCGTATACCATAAAGTACATGTCGTGTACTTTTTTTTTCTCGCCTATAAAAGGAGGGGTCCCCTCCTCCTTTTAAACTCACTCCTCTCCTCCCCATTCCTCTGAGAAGATCTCTCCCAAGAGACGCGAAGGCTCCTTTTCTTCCATAACTTCTTCGTCCGAGCTCCGATTTACGATCCATCAGCGGCCACGAGATCATAACGATGACGCAGAACTTTTGAGCATGGATCTGTTGTCTTTCCTTCAGCCTTTCCTTTCCAACTTCCACCCGAGGAGGTTTTTCCGGGACTCGGCATAAGTGACGGACACCGACGGACGTCTTCTAAAGTTGATCTGGGGGAGCGTTGTGATCAGAACCTATTGAGGTAGTAATCTTACCTTTGTCTCTCTAATTTGTGCAACATGTGGGGTGGGTGTCCTCTTGGTTACGTGAAACACTTTTGAACCGGTTTAATGAAGATAATAAATCGCTTATATAACAGGGTTGGGATGTTTGAAATTACTGTTACTTTACTTTTTATATCATGTGATATTATTTTGTGAATTGAATAGGCCTATGGCTACTGAAAATCACGGTCGTTGGGGGCCTTTTCTTGCGCAATTAAATGTTGCCCTAACTTTCTAGTCCTTTTTTGTAGATAGAAACTTCGTTGAATGTGGAAATTTGGTTAATCACGTAAAGTTGGCTGATTTAAAATCTGGAACCCTTGTGTGATCACCCCAGTTGAACAAATGGAATAATGAACATGTGGGTGTTGGCTTGGATATGTGGCATGTGATGGAGGTGTTTTGTGGGTTGTTGTGGATTGGGTGAGCAGCGGGGATTCGGTTGGCTTGGTTGTGGGTTGGTGTGAATGTTATAGCGGGGATGTGATAAATGGTATTAAAGGGATATTGATTACGGGTTTTGGTGTGTTTGTGGTTATGGTGGTTGGCAGTGGGGTTGCAGGGATGGGCTTGAATGTGAACAAACTATGGGTTGTGAATAATAAATAAAAAATGCAAGTGTTAATGAATGGTGGGTCATGGTAATGGAACAGGATTAATAATTAATGGTTTGGTTGGTTAATAGGAAGGGACTTTTTGTTCTTGTGCTTTCCTAACTTGATTTTGTGGATGGCAGGGATATGCTTTTACGAATGTTTGATGTGGTTGGTTGTAGATAGTTTCCCAGTAGTTAAGGAATTAATAAACTAATTTTGTTGAAACATGAAAACCTAAATGGGGTTGGGGTTTTTTGTGGTATGCATGATTCGTAGTAGCAGTACCGAGGCATGTGATCAATTCTCTGATTAGAAGACATAGGTTGGGATGAGTGTTTGGTATATATATATATCTATATCTTTTTTGTTTTATCGCACCCCACCCATGTTGAGCACTTAGTGCCGAACACTCCCATTTCATGGGAGAGGGTGTTTTCCCCTTAGTTACTAGCTCCTTCATGCTCCTTCTTCCCTAGGCTGTGATGGCTTGAGGTGACCTTACACCCAAGACTCTTCGGGTAGGTTTTGATTGGGGTGGTTTTAGCCCAAGACTCTCCAGGAAGGTTTTACTGTTTCCCAAAAATCTTAGGGATGAGGCCTAGGTGTGTGCGGGCGGGATACGTGGTTGTGAGGCCCAGGTGTGTGCGGGCGGGATACGTGGTTGTGAGGCCCAGGTGTGTGCGGGCGGGATACGTGGTTGTGAGGCCCAGGTGTGTGCGGGCGGGATGTGTGGTTTGTGAGGCCCAGGTGTGTGCGGGCGGGGAGAGTGTGGCATCGTCAAGATGTTCTCTATTAGGAAGAGCAGCTAACTAATGGGGAATGGTGCGGGGTACCCAATACTCTTGTTCTTATACTACTACTACCTGTTGTGATTGTGTTTTTGGTGAGTGTGGCTGGTGAGGTTGGGTGGATATATTTCCCTGCTAGGTTTCTTCTGTTGTTCTCACGGGACATTAGGATGTCTCTCCACCTGTGCACGAGAGAGTTAGGTTTCCCTACTGAGTATACTTGAATGTTCACCCTACGTTTACTTTCAGGTTTCCAAGAGGACTAACAGGGTCGTGCGGGACCCTGCTAGTCGAGGAAGTTGGAGTTTTTGCAGTTGTTGTACACTTGTTTCTTTTGGTATTGTACTTTTGAGCTTTCTTTTACTTGTACCTTGTTTCAAAACTATTTAAACATTCATGTGGGATTGCTTTGGGTTTATTTCTATACACTTTTTCTTTTCCATTTTGGGTGGTTGACTTGTCCTATTTCCCAATCCTAAATAATAAAAAGGGTAATGCCTCCCATATTTGTGAAAACGCATACCCTTGGTGCTAGTCGCCACCACAGGGCCCACTGGAGGCTGGACTCGGGGGGTCATTATCTCCCTTTCACCATTGCCAGCTCAGGAGGGGCATCTTTGGTGGGATGGGGTCGTGACAGAATGGTATCAAAGGTGATGGTTGAGAGATAGGATGGAGTCTGGAGTTAGGCACAGTGAGGATTACATGGGATGGTAGGGCAATAGTGTTGGTTAATCTTGGTGCGTGACATGGGCCAGGGAAGACCGGCTAGGACACGAGATTTTAGGGCCCCCCGTGATCCGATGCAAGGACTCTGAGCCTACCGAACGACCAAGTGAGACTAAATTGATTGCATGGTAGAGACCCTAGAGAAGGTACATGCATCATCATGATTGTGTTTTACTTGATTTGGGTGTTCGGGGAAAGAAATTGAATAAAATGATAAAATGAAACCTTGAGAAATTCCTTGCTACTTGGGCTTAGGCGATCTTTGTTTACTGTACAGCTATGGCACCTGAACGTCATCCCCGGGTGGCTCAGACAGCCGAGGCCCAGCAGATTCAGGTGGTCGATTAGTTGAGGATTGACCGAGTGGAGGAAGATGACCAGTGGAAGAGGACTCTCCGTTCTTTCCAGCGACATACCCTCAATAAGTATGAGGGTAGTACTTCAGATAAGGAGATAGAGGGGTGGCTTGAGGAGCTAGGGATCGCTTTTACCTTGATTCGTGCTCCGAGGGAGTACTGTGTTCCCCTAGCATTCAGTCAGTTCAGAGGGGAAGCACATCAGTGGTGGACGCTCAACCTCGGAGAGAGGACAGAGACAGAGGTTCCATGGGCTGACATTGAGAAGGAATTCCGAGAGGAATTCCTTTCTTCCATGATAAAGGCGGAGAAGTGGCAGGAGTTACTCTCCCTTCAGCAGGGGAGTATGTCAGTACGAGAGTTGGGGATCAAGATCAAGGATCTCCTGTGCTTTGCTCCGGATCTTTTTCTGGATGAGGAGTCTTGGGCGAGACATTTGGAGGAGGCGCTTCATCCTTCGCTCCAGTATGTTGTCACCCCCTTTACCCTTCCGACGTACTTGGTAGTACATAAGAAGGCAAAGGTTATAGAGAGGATGCACTCATAGGGAGGTGCACCATGTGAGGGGATCCTACCAGGTTCGTCAAAGGAGAAAGCAGTCAGCAGCAGGTCTCCTGCGACGTAACCTTCTAGGTTCAGGCCAGTAGGGAGCAGGCCCCAGCAGTTCCAGTTCAGATCTTCAGGTCCTCGTCCCTTTTTCACGAGCCCGAGACTGAATTGTTTTTCTTGTGGAGGTTTTGGGAACATTCAGAGTCGGTGCCAGACCCGAGCTAAGTACGGTGGAGGTGGGAAGGTTTAGCGCCCACCTCAGCAGCACCAGTTGCCGGCGAGGCCCTTCCAGCAGCAGTAGGACCATGCTCCTCCGAGGGTAGACTTTGCGGGAGGAGGCCGACCTCAGGGTGATCCTCAAGGACCTTGACCAGGGCATGGTCGGGGAGGTGGACGACATCAGAGAGGCAGAGGATCTGGGCATGGAAATTTGCACGCAACAGAGTTGACAGCTCCAGCAGGACCAGAGGTGGTGCGAGGTAAGATTTGTTTGTTCAGCACTCTTGTTTATGCCTTGTTCGATTCGAGAGCTTCACACTCTTTTTTTGTACCTGGTCTAGCCCATGATTTGGGACTAGACGTAGAGAGAATTTCCATACCACTGGTTATGATTACACCAGTTGGAGTCCAGACTGGAATATCTTGTGTTTTCCGGGGATGTGGGCTGATGTTGGGACCACATCAATCTAGTGGGGACCTTCTTCTGTTATAGATGCAACCATTCTATGTCATCCTAGGCATCGATTGGTTGTTTTCCGTTAGTGCCGTTATCGATTACTTCCGAAGAAGGGTCATGTTCTCCTACGTGGATGGGAAACGTGTATCTTTTGTTGGAGAGAGGATCTATCAGGTGGGAAGCCGGCATGTGGAGCCTCTCCTTTCCTTGTTAGGCTGGATATCAGTGGTTCCAGCTGATACAGAGATGATGGATGTCCCGAAGGTTATTGGGGAATTCCTCGATGTTTTCCCAAGGAGGTTGTGACTCTACCCCCCCTGACGTGACGTTGAGTTCGGGATAGACTTACAGCTTGGTGCCCATCTGATTTCGATGGACCCTTATCGAATGGAACCTTCGGAGTTGCGGGATTTGTGGATTCAGATTGACGATATGATGGAGAAGGGTTTTGTTAGACCCAGCATATCGCCATGGGGTGCTCCAGTTTTGTTCGTGAAGAAGGAAGATTGTGGTCTCAGGCTATTCATAGACTACCGAAGGTTGAACCAGGTAACGGTCAAGAACCGTTACCCCCTTCCAAGGATATATGATCTATTCGACCAACTGAGGGGAGCATGTTGGTTTTCAAAGATTGATCTACGATCTAGATATCATCAGCTGAGGGTGAAGGACAGTGACATCTCGAAGATGACTTTCAGTTGCAGGTATGGGCACTTAGAGTTTGTAGTGATGTCGTTCAGAGTTACAAATGCACCGGCTGTGTTCATGGGACTTATGAACTTTGTCTTCCGAGAGTTTATGGACCAGTTCGTCATTGTGTTTATCGATGACATCCTGATCTAATCATGATCAGAGGAGGAGCACATTGAGCATCTCAGGGCAGTCTTGGAAGTCCTTCGACACCACCAGCTTTATGGGAAATTGTCGAAGTGTAAGTTCTTGACACAAGAAGTACACTTCCTTGGGCCCATAGTGTCTCAGCATGGAGTGTCAGTGGACCCGTCGAAGGTGGAGGAAATTGTTTCTTGGGCAGCACCCAAGAGTGTGACAGAAGTTCGTAGTTTCCTGGGGTTAGCAGGTTACTATCGGAGGTTCGTTTTGGACTTCTCTCGACTTGATACTCCATTAACAGCTTTGACTAAAAAGGACTAGTTCTTCCTATGGAGCGAGCAGTACCAGAAATATTTCAACTACCTGAAGGAGAAGTTAGTCAGTGCTGTCGTGCTCAGGTTTCCAGAGGAAGGGTTGTTGTATGAGGTGTTTTTTGATTCTTCTGGCCTTGGTCTGGGGTGCGTGCTGATGCAAAAGAAGGGAGTGATCTGTTATGGGTCTAGGCAGTTACGCCCTCACGAACGTAACTATGGCACCCATGATCTAGAGCTTGCAGCAGTAGTGTTCTCACTGAAGCTGTGGTGACATTACCTCTTTGGGGAGCGCTTAGTGGTCTTCTCAGATCACAATAGCTTAGGTCATATATTCTCCCAACGTGACCTGAACTTGCGGCAGCGGAGATGGGTCGAGTTCCTCTAAGAATATGACTTCGAGATCTCTTACACTGAAGGTAAGGGAAACATTGTGTCTGATGCCCTGAGTAGGAAGTCACATAAGGAAGTGGTTCGAGAATCCACTGATGCTTGGAAGGTGATGGGAGAGTTTCCTGCCTTGCACTTGGATTCAAGGGTAGAAGGTGTTAGAGAATTTTTGTTTTAGATGATGGTGCAGTCCTCCTTGTTGCAGCAAGTGGAAGAGTCTCAGTGGGGGGACTCCGAGGAAGAAGTGATGCGGGGTCGTGTCGATCAGGGAAAGACTCCAGAAGGATGGTCAGAGGACAGATGACATTGGATTCTTTTCCAAGGAAGGTTGTTTGTTCCGGAGGCGATGCATGAGGGAGTTCTCCATGAGTTCCATAGCTCAACCTTGGCGGTACATCCAGAAGTTTCAAAAATGTACCAAGGCCTGAGGGAACAGTTTTGGTGGCCCGAGGTGAAACGGGCAGTGGCAGAGTTTGTGGCTAAATTCCTAGTGTGTCAGCAAGTTAAGGCTGAAGACCGTGTTCTTAGTGGTTTGTTGCATCCTTTAGATGTCCCCGAGTGGAAGTGGGATGACATCTCAATGGACTTTTTCACAGGACTACCTAGAGCTCAGGGTGGTTATGATGCTATCTGGGTAGTGGTAGATCGACTGAAGAAATCATCTCACTTCTTAGCAATTAATGAGTCAGGACCAGTGAGTACCTTAGCACAGAGGTACGTAGACAAGGTGGTGCGTTTCTATGGAGTTCCGAAGTCTATCGTCTCAGATCGGGATACTTGATTTACCTCACGAGTTGGGAGGGGGTTACATCATGATTTTGGCACCCAGCTACGCCTTAGCACTACTTTCCACCCCCAGACCGACGGGCATACAAAGCGGACTATCCAGACATTGGAGGACATGCTACGAGCATGCGTTCTGGATTTCGGAGGATCATGGGTACGATACTTGCCTTTATTAGAGTTTTCCTACAACAACAGTTTCCACTCTACTATTGGCATGGCACCATTTGAGGCTTTGTATAGAATACCATGTTGTTTACCCATTTGCTGGGCAGAAGTTTGTGAGACAGGTGCTCTTGGGCTAGAGGTAGTGCAGAGTACCACAGAGAAAGTTCAACTTGTGCGTGAAAGGATGAAAGCGGCTCATGACCGACAGAAGTCTTATGATAATCGTCAGAGGAGGCCCTTGGAGTTCGAGGTGGGAGATCATGTGTTCTTGAAGGTTTCCCCTCGATGGGGGAAATAGAGGTTTGGGAGACGACGGGACCTTCGAGGAACAACCAATCAGAATCGAGGATTATAAAGAGAAGGTGCTCTGTGGAAGAACCATTCCCTTGGTTCGTGTGTTGTGGAGGCATGGCAACCTCGAGGAGAGCACTTGGGAGCGGGACGCCCAGATGCACGCTTAGTACCCAGAGTTGTTTTACCTTGTGTTTTGCCTTATTCTTCTGAGCTTTGTTTTGATGTTATACTATGTACCTTTGATATATGGAATGCTTGGCTTGTCGGTTGTGAGACCTTTTGTTTCCTTGTTCTCTGAAAGTGTGTATTATGTCCGGATGTGTGGAAAAAAGGGAAAAACCTGATCCTTAATTGAGATGCATTAATGTGTGTGCAATTGAACCCGTGCGGGTGAGTCAGTACCACCAAAACCGGATAATATCTCGACATAGGAGAAGGAATCTCCCCAAACCATGTGTTCGGGAAGTGTGTGGGTTGTACGGTGTTGGGGGCAGTGTAAGTTGTAAAATCCTAATATATGGAAGTCAGAAGGGCCAATCCTTAACTGAGACACATTAATAAGGATGCGATTAAACCCGTGTAGGTGATTAAGTGCCGCCTAAAGCAGATAATATCTCGACATAGGAGAAGGAATTCCTAACACATATGATTAGGGTTGTTGGTTGGATTCCTGTTATAACGAGAACCATAAGAGGTATCTTGTTGGGTTCTTATGGGTTGGTTTTTTGAATTTTCAGGGATGATAATGTTTTAAGAGGTATCTAGTGTAATGGCCCAGACCTCTCCAGCCCATTCCTTTGTCAAAAAGAAGGTCACGACGTGTTCTGGAGGGTAAAATGGACTTTTCCCACACTTTCCAGAATTTTGAAACTACACGCCGTGTAGTGTGAGTACACGCCGTGTACCACCTTGCCAGGTATACCCCATGTTGAAGGTCGTGTCCTTTCCGTGTGAAATAAATGGGTACACGCCGTGTACCCCATACTACATGTCGTGTAGTCCCTCCCCACGTACGTGTTACCCTCAAACCGTGTGTTGACCAGTCAATGGTTGTGTGCCTTGTTGGAGTCGTGTCCTTGCCGTGTGAAATAAATGGGTACATGTCGTGTACCCAATACTACACGCCGTGTAGTCCCTCCCCGCGTATGGTTTACCCTCAAGTCATGTGTTGACCAGTCAACGGCCGCGTGCCGCATTGAAGGCCGTGTTGGAAGCCGCGTGGTGACCGTGTGAAATGGCCGAGTACACGCCATGTACCATAAAGTACACGCTGTGTACTTTTGTTTTTCTTTCCTATAAAAGGAGGGGTCCCATCCTCCTTTTAAACTCACTCCTCTCCTCCCCATTCCTCTGAGCAGATCTCTCCCAAGAGACTCAAAGGCTCCATTTCTTCCATAACTTCTTCGTCCAAGCTCCGATTTACGATCCGTCAGCGGCCACGGGATCGTAACGATGAGACGGAACTTCTGAGCTTGGATCTGTTGCCTTTCCTTCAACCTTTCCTTTCCAAATTCCACATGAGGAGGTTTTTCCGGGACTCGACAGAAGTGACGGACGTCGACGGACGTCTTCTAAAGTTTATCTGGTGAAGTGTTGTGATCAGAACCTGTTGAGGTAGGGATATTACCTTCGTCTCTCTAATTTGTGAAACATGCGGGGTGGGTTTCCTCCTGGTTACGTGAAACACTTTTGAACCAGTTTAATAAAGATAATAACTGGCTTATATAATGGGGTTGGGAAGTTTGTAATTACTATTACTTTACTTTTTATATCATGTGATATTATGTTGTGAATTGAATAGGCTTATGCCTATTGAAAATCACGGTCATTGGGGGCCTTTGCTTGCATAATTAAATGTTGCCCTAACTTTCTAGACTATTTTTGTGGATGGAAACTTCATTGAATGTGGAAATTTGGTTAATCACGTAAAGTTGTCTGATTTAAAATCTGGAACCCTTGTGTGATCACCCCGGTTGAACAAATGGAATAATGAACATGTGGGTGTTGTCTTGGATATGTGGCATGTGATGGAGGTGTTTTTTGGGTTGTTGTGGATCGGGTGAGAAGTGGGGCTGCGGCTGGCTTGGTTCTGGGTTGGTGTGAATGTTATAGTAGGGCTGCAATAAATGGTATTAAAGGGATATTGATGTATGGGTTTCAGTGTGTTTGTGGTTATGGTGGTTGGCAGTGGGGCTGCAGGGATGGGCTTGAAGTTGAACAAACTATGGGCTGTGAATAATATATAAAAAGTGGAAGAGTTAATGAATGGTGGGTCATGGTAATGGAACGGGATTAATAATTAATGGGTTGGTTGGTTAATAGGAAGGGACTTGTTGTTCTTGTGCTTTCCTAACTTGATTTTGTGGATGGCAGGGATATGCTTTTACGAATGTTTGATGTGGTTGGTTGTGGATAGTTTCTCAGTAGTTAAGGAACTAATAAACTGATTCTGTTGAAACATGAAAACCTAAATGGGGTTGGGGTTGTTTGTGGTATGCATGCTTCGTAGTAGCAGTGCTGAGGCACGTGCTCAGTTCTCTGATTAGAAGCCATAGGTTGGGCTGAGTGTTTGGTAGATATTTATATATCTGTATATTTTGTGTTTTATCGCTCCCCACCCATGTTGAGCACTTAGTGCTGAACACTCCCAGTTCATGGGAGAGGGTGTTTTCCCCTTAGTTAGTAGCTCCTTCCTGGTCCTTCTTCCCTAGGCTGTGATGGCTTGAGGCGACCTTACACCCAAGACTCTTCAGGTAGATTTCGATTGGGGTGGTTTTAGCCCAAGACTCTTTGGGTAGGTTTTACTGTTTCCCAAGAATCTTCAGGATGAGTCCCAGGTGTGTGCAGGTGGGATACGTGGTTGTGAGGCCCAGGTGTGTGTGGGCGGGATACGTGGTTGTGAGGCCCAGGTGTGTGCGGGCGGGATGTGTGGTTTGTGAGGCCCAGGTGTGTGCGGGCGGGGAGAGTGTGGAAGTGTCAGGATGTTCTCCATTAGGAAGAGCAGCTAACTAATGGGGAATGGTGTGGGGTACCCAATACTCTTGTTCTTATACTACTACTACCTGTTGTGATTGTGTTTTTGGTGACTATGGCTGGTGAGATTGGGTGGATAGATTTCCCTGCTAGGTTTCTTCTATTGTTCTCACGGGACATTAGGATGTCTCCCCACCTGTGCATGAGAGATTTAGGTTTCCCTACTAAGTATACTTTTATTCTCACCCTATGTTTACTTTCAAGTTTCCAGGAGGACTACCAGGGCCATGCAGGACCCTACTAGTCGGGACAGTTGGAGTTTTTGCAGTTGTTGTACACTTGTTTCTTTTGGTATTGTACTTTTGAGCTTTCTTTTACTTGTCCCTTATTTCAGAAGTATTTAAACATGCATGTGGGATTGGTTTGGGATTATTTATATACACTTGTTCTTTTCATTTTTGGGTGGTTGACTTGTCCTATTTCCCGATCTTAAATAATAAAAGGGTAATGCCTCCCATATTTGTGAAAACTCATACCCTTGTTGCTAGTCGCCACCCCGGGGCCTACTGGAGGCGGGACTCGGGGGTCATTATCTCCCTTTCACCATTGCCAGCTCAGGAGGGGCATCTTTGGTGGGAGGGGGTCGTGACATGAGAGGTGGAGGCCTATTCCAAGATAAACATAGTTCTGTGATTAATGCTCTCTCAGCTTCTTTTGGATCAGGCTATTCACTCAGGGCGGAGCCTAATGTCATGCTACAAGGCTTGGATCTTTTCATATCAAACACCATCTTGCTGGAAGAAATAGATACCAACTCCCAGGTTCTCCATTAATCCATCAAGGGGTAGATACATCATCCATGGACAATCATACATCACATCCAGTAATGAAAATGAATCATCAATGATCCGATAGAAATCCTTCACACCAGGCGTGAAAGGAACCATGTAGTAGAATATCTCACCACATGAGATACTCTGAATCACTCTTTACAAACCTTTTACAACATGGTTTTGCTGCCTAGTGAGTGTGTGAACATAGTGATAAGTGATTACCATGGCCTTCATGTTTATAGACCCCCTTGATCAGAGTGTGAATCCTTATTTTCATGTATCTAGATAGTTTTTTATCCAGCCTTTTTGAATAAGAAGGGGATTCATTCTATGAAACATAGGAAAGGTTAAAAGACACACTTTACATGGGACCTCATTATATATTCTTAATCCCAGAACAAATTCAAATATTTTATAAAGGATTGGGTTTGTAAAACAAATATTTCAATGACATGATGTGTAATAGAATCTTCAAAAACAAAGATACAAATGATGGTTAAGAGTATATACAAAATCTGGATGAACAAAACCAAACATGAGGAAAAACACCTTACTATGATAATATACCCAAATTTGGTAGAATTCACACTCTTAGGAAAGAATAAAAGATTAGGAATTTTTTTTATCTTGCTAAGAAAGTTGGGGAGATCAATCTTAGGAGGGTTCAAGAAATTCAAACTATTACCCTTGTTTGCACAATTTGTGAAAAAACATGACCACAAGACTAAAAAATCACCAACCATCCCTCCTATAAAGGATGTTTTTTTAGGAGAACCACCATTAGAGGTCAATTATTTTAACTTTCAAAAACCATTGTACCAAAACACATTTAATCTAAGGTAAAATGACCATCTTCGCATCCAATTGAAAGACAACCAATAACCCATCCAACAACCTAGTCAGCCACAAGTTACAAACCCCTACCCTCTATATAATTTTTAAACCCATAATTAGTTCCAACCAGAACTAGTCCAATACCACCATCCTTCTATCTAATACTAAAAATCCCTACAACAACCCAATCAATAACCAATCCAAAAACCTAAATATCTACCTAGGATAAATCAACCAACTCAAACCCCTAGATAATCTATTCTACTTACACTACTTGAAAAATTGTGTAAAATATCTTGAATAATTATTCTAAGTGTCATACATTAAACATGAATTATGATCAATTAAAATTGGAAAGGTACCCATTCCTACTCACGTGGTACCATTATCAGCCTTAAGGGGAGAATCTAGTTACAGACAAACCTCTCATGAAAAACTAAAATAAGTGACTATGTTAAGAAGTGATAAATCCATTTAAAAACCTAAAAACCAATTCTAGAACCATTAAATTATTAAAAACAAATTAAAATTATGAATAAATACCCTCAGATTCTGAAGAATCCATTGAGAATGTGAAAGAACCACAACCCCACAAAACAATAAAACTATATACTCCCTTCCCTCAATGCATGATAGGAAAATATAAACGTAAATTGAATAAAACATTGAGGAACATCTTCTCACATGTTAATTTGAACATTCCAAATCTTGATTAAATCCAATCCATAACTACATACTCCATGTACTTGAAGGAACAATGTATATTCAAAAGGAATTTCACACACAAAAACCAAGTCCTTTTGGATTATAATGTGAGAACCACCATCCAATGAACCATTCTTCCTAATTCGAAAGGCCATGGTTTTCCATACATAAATGTCAAACTAGAATAAAATAAAGTTTTCAAAACCCATTTGTGATATTTGATCTAGTGTTATCCTCATTCCATATACAATGTATTTACAATTAGGGATTTAAGATATCAAACCAAATTCTATCACACTCTAACTTACTTATCATATTGGTAGGGTTCATAATAGGATATTAAGGGATTTTATTATGGAATATTAAAACTTAATCTACCCCACTGAATTTATTTCCCTTTACAATAATCCAAATATAGGCACTAAGGAACAAATTCCAATCATCCTTGGTCACCCCTTCCTATTAAAAAATCATCTCGGTCATCTGAGTAAGGAATGGGAACATGACCCTAACCTTTGAAACATGAGGATCTATCTAAAAATTTAGAATAAAAACTCTAAAATTAGGGATGATAAAGATATCAATGAGATCAATTGGATGGCTAGTGTTGATATTGAACCATAGGAACATCAGGTAATTATTGAAGGGTGTTTAAGTCATGATGAGATTTATTTCTTTTTTTCAAATGAGGGAAATTTTTCTCCATGGCTTGAATCTCATTTAGAAAAATATTTTAATGGTTTTTAAAGATAAAAAATCAATAAAACCATTGGATAAATAAAAAACAATGAGTTCATACCCATTCATGACACTTATTTGGCCAATATAAGACTGGAACTTCTTTTCAAAAAGAATCAATTCTATCGAGAAATTTGTAAAAAGAAACTAAGTTTGGTATGAAGTATCATATTTCATTTGAAATTATTAACCAACCTATTATTTCATTAAAGGTCCTCCCTTCCTCACTCAAGTTTTCATTCATAGGGTACAATCAAACAATTCATGTTATAGTCTATTCCTATCTCAAATAAATTCAAGAGATAATGATTTTGGATGTCTTAATAAAACATAAATAAGAAATTTGATGGACCCTGTCTGATATTACTAGGATTATCTCACTCATTAGAACCCGTATGATTGTTTTATAATTTGATTCCAAACCATTTCACTAACCTCATATGATAATGAATCCTAAACTTCTGGATTTTTTAAGGAAATAAATTCTAAAGTTTTTTTTAAATAACAATATTCTAACCCATTACTGAAAGTGAGTGGGTAAGACCAATTCAAGAGGTTAAAAAGTAGGCTATAATTACTATGATTAATAGTGAGGATAGTGATATTCTCCCCACAAGGGAAAGAAGTTGATGAAGAGTGTGAATTGACTATAAGAAGATAAAATCATGTACTATGACTATAAAAATTCCCTTTTCCCTCTATTGATCAATTCTGTGAGCAAGGGGTGAGTCAATAGTTATACTTTTCCTAGATGGATACCTAGGTACAATAAAACTTAATTATCATTATAAGATCAAGGAGAAAAATTAACATATCTATTAAACACGTGTTACTTAAAGAACATTCCCATTGGGTTATGTAATTACCCTAGTACCTTTTTGTAGTTCATGATGGGAATATTCTTTGAAATAGAGGTGGATTTTTAGAGGTATTTATGGATGACTTCTCCATATTTTGAGATATATTTTACAGATTCCATTGAAATTTTGAACCATTTTCATCTATATGTGAGGATAAGAATATCATCCTAAAGTAGGAAAAAATATCATGTCATGGTAAAGGATGGACTAATTATGAGCCATTTGGTCTCTAGTAGAAGGATTGATGTTTATAAAGACAAGTTTGATATCACTCATCACCTCCCCTTTCCAAAATGTATCATGAGAGTGAGGACCTTTTTAAGACATGATGTTTTATATAGAAGGTTCACCAATAATTTCATCTCCATTTCATTACCACTTTTTGATCTACTGGTAAAATATAATCCATTTATATGGTTAAAAATATGTGAGTAATCATTATCAATACTCAAGTAATCTTTATCTCTCCACTTATAATAAGAAACTTCCATTCGAAATCATGTGGGTTGCGAGCGACTTCACTGTAGGATCTATCTCAGGACACCATTGTGATAAAAATCAAAGTATAATTTATTATTAAATCAAATAATTAAATTATGAACAAATCAAATACACCACTATTGAGTAATATTTTATTTCTATTTTCTTTACTTTAGATAAAATCAGGTCCTATCTCTTAGGATCCCCCATCAATTTCTTTATAGATCATTTAAATCTGAAATACCTTTTGAAAAAAAAATCAAGTTTATTGATTAGGTGGGTCCTTATAATTCAATATTTTGATATAACCACTAAGTATAAAAAGGGTTTTGAAAATATTTTAGCTAATTAAATATCTAGGTTGAAATTCAAAAAAAACTCTCATCAGCTTTTTGTGTCTGATTCATTTCATGATGAGAACGTATAATCTATGAGTGATTTACCATGGTATACTAACACAGAAAACCACTTGGTTATGAGTTTCATTCCAAAATTCTTCAAGACCCAAGCTAAGATGAAATTCCTTTTTAATTTCAAACACAATGTTTTTGATGATCTATACCTCTTCAATTTATATCATAATCAAGTAGTTAAGAGATGTGTTCCTGAGTATGAGAAAGTTTACATTCTTAAATTATTCCATGGAGAGGCATGTGTTGGTCATTTTTCTATAAATAAAATAGAAATAAATGTCTTATAAAGTAGTTTTTTCCTAACCTCACTAATTATTCCTACTCATTATGGAAAAGTTTTCATCGATGTAAAAAATTAGGATCCATAACCAAAACGAATTGAATTCACTTTACTCCCATTATGGTCATCAAAATCTCATATTTTTGTGGAATTTATTTCTTGGGACCCTTCTCAAAATCTAGGGTATATCTATATATAATATTATTAGTTGATTATGTATCAAAATGGATATAATCCATTCCCACCAAGTCCAATGAACATTAAGACATGACTCTATTTTTGAAAGAACACATATTTTCAAGATTTGGAATTCCTAGGGCTATCATAATTGATTGTGGAACCCATTTATACAACCATCCCTTCTCGAAACTCATGACTAATTATGGTATTTCTCTCAAATTTTCCACTGCATACCTTCTTAAAACCAATTTTCATGATGATTTTGAAAATAGTAAAATTAAGTAAATACTTAGAAAAATTGGAAATCCCTCTATGAAAGATTGGTATAAGAAACTATTGGAATCTCTTTGTGAATATCATACTATGTTCAAAACCACCTTAATAATTTCACCATATGGGTTGGTTTATAAAAAAAAATTCATTTGCCAATTGAGATTGAAGATAATCCATTTTGGGAAATAAAAAATGATCTTTGACATTTATTTATCCAAAAAAGAAGAAATTATACCTTAAGGAACTTGAGGTACTTAGGATGGAGTCTTATAAAAATTCAAGGATCAATAAATATGGAGTTCAAGATTAGAAATATATGAATCTCAATGTCAAACACTTTTAACTGGGAAAATCTGTTCCCTTGAGTAGTTTTAAACATCATTTACGTAAAATTAAGGTCGAGATGTTTAGTTCCTTACATAGTGTATCCTTTGTACCCTCATAGAGTAGTAGAGATTCAAAATACAACTAATGGTCATGTTTTCCAAGTTATTGGTCATAGGTTAAAACCATTCATTGAATTATTCAATAAACAATTAGAGGAGTTAAATAAGACAACCTATGAAACAAAAAAAACTTGATAGAATTAGGATCCCTTTTGAGATAATTAAATTAAAAAAAATCACTTTCTGAAAGGTAACCTATACTTTACCAATACATTGACTCACGTTTTGGAGTTTCAAAATAAATAGGCATGTTTTTTTTCACTTCCTTTTGTATTTTTTTAGTTAAGGTAACCTCAAGGGGTTTCCATTTTGTTCTAATTGTGTTGGTTTGCAAGATTTAGGGGTCAATGATATTGATTAATTTTCAAGAAAATTACATTTCTTCTAGGATTACAAACACAAAATTTCATCATTGATGAGGCCTATATGAGTAACATAGAAATTAAGGGATTAAATAAGAGAAACAAGAAATTAAAATTCAACCACAAAGTGACTTTATTCTAGGATTCTCATTTTAAAATTTTATTTTGGAACTCCTCCCCTATACTTAAAACACCTTCAAAATTTTATTTTATTTAAAAACTAAGGATAATATAGTTTTAAGTTAGAGGAGAGGTGAAAAGAAAGAAAAAAATTATCAATGAAAGTTTTATGTTCATAAATGGAAACAAAAATTTATTTAACATTGAATATGGTAATACAAATTGAAATCTTTGAAAATGAATATCATATAATTTTTCATTTCTTAATTTTTATTTTAATCAATGTTTAATTTCATAGGCATAGATTTTTTAAAGTTTGGATATCTTGTGTAATTTTTCACCGTTTAAATTTTCATCCATTTAATAAAAATTTCTGAAAAAACATCCTTTGGATTGTAGGATATTAGTTTTAGTTATTTGGGTAGCATAATAGATAGCATAGGTTTATTTATCATTTTAATTTTAGCATTATTATTTTAGAAAAAATAAATATAATTAAGAAAATAAAAATAAATTTTCACATAGAGAAATGGATTAACCCTATGCATGGATTTCTGTACTTGGGGATCGTGAATCCATTGTATTTTGGCCTAGAGTTGGGTATTTTATCTCTATTTTTGGTAATTTAAAATTTTTATTGATTTATTTAACTTGAGATGATGCCCTAGTATGAGAGAATCACTTGTTTCCCAAGGGTCTTTGAGTCTGGGATTCATTGATACAATCTCAATATAGGGGTTGACTTGATTGAGTGACATTTCAATTACCGTGGAAAATTTAAAAAAATAATGAAAAAGAAAAAAATATTACTCATATTAATATTAAAGTGTAATTCCACATTGATCTTCCATATTTTCTCCCTTGAATAAAAATGAACCCCCATGTATGTTGTGATGCATAACACATCATCATACTTAATTGAAATTGGATGAAATGTAGTGATGGATTTGAACAAAAGAATGATATTGGGCTTGATATATGCATGTTAACCTACCATTTATTTAATTATTATGATGTGTTTCAAAACAATTTGGTATTAGGTCTTTTAATTATTATTGTATATTAAAATTTTCATCGAAAAGTGAATTCAATTTTATTTTTTTTGTGAGATAAATTTTACTCAGGATTAGAAAAAATCAAGCTGGGGGTGTAATTTTCCTCTAAAAGAGGATAATATTAATTTTTTATATTAGAATATCCACATGATTCAATGTTTATAAACACTTGTACTAATTCATTTTATAATTTCAACTTCTTTTCTTATTATGTTTGCAATTCCTTTTTAAAATGAACTATTACAGGGTACATTTTTAAAGAACTCATAAAACAACCAATGGTCTTGATTTTATTTTCATATTTCATTTTCATGTATACCATTATATGAGAAGAATTATATTATTTTTTATCTACTGTAGATTCATTTTTTATGATGACCAAAGTGTGCCTTAAAGCTTGGAAATTCTAAGTGAAGTAAACCGAACAGAAGCCTAATAAGATAATTGTATCAGCCATGATATAAGTCAAATGAAGCTAAAATGTTAATTATAGATAGATTATATCATGAGTAAAATTTCATTAAAAAGTGACCATAGTTAATTATGAGTTTCTAAGGGAGTTCCAAGTGGCCCAATTGGAAGATGAAATTATGGGAAAGATTTTATAGCCAAGAATAACAACCCACTATTTTGATCATATCTAAAAAACCAAAAATCAAATTGGGATAAAATTTTATGTAATGTTATATGATTCATGTTATTATATTTATTATTATATGTCCAACCCAAATTTGTATATGTAGAATCTAAAATTTTCACCTATGTTGGGTGGATACAAGATGGATTATATTTTTGTCAAGGGTGGAAAAGTCTATACTCCATTGACTTTTCACCCACCCATGCACACCATCATTAGTTGGGGTGAATTTAAATATTGGGGGATTTAACTAAGGCTTAAAAAATTCCTATTTAAGTTAATGGTGTTGGGGGATTTGGGGGGATTTTGTGTTTGTTTTTATTTTAATGTTATGCTTCTGCTTTTTCTTTTCAATGATTTTCTTTCACATGTATGTTGTTTTAATCAACTTAGTTTCTCAATAATAACTTCTTATTTTTTTTTATTCTTCTCATTTTATGTTATTTTTGTTAAAAAATTGATATAGATTCATTAAGTATTGAATTAATTTACACATTAAAGAGATAAATACATCAGAGAATCGTGGGTTGTTTGTTATTTCGTTGTTTTTACTTCTTCAATTCCTCCCTCATGAGTCTACTTCCATCTTCCATTAAAATATTTTAAATTAATTTATGGGAAAATATCTTATGGTTTGATAAATGTAAGTTTAAAAATTATGTATTGGATGTCATTTATCATTATAATACTTCTTAAATAATTCTTTGAATTGATATTTTTATTCAACAATCACCTTTTCCTTTAACCTCACAAAATTTTAGGTTAAACACTCCAATTTTTAGAACAATCTTCTACATTAAAGGGCTCATGAAATGATACTCCAAGTGTATATGTGATTATACTTGGGATATTGAAATCACTAAACCAGTGAGTGATATGGGAATTTTTTATTTTGTTGAAATAAACACTCTTTAATTTAAAACTTTTAAACCATTTTAATGAATTTATCAAATCAACCCCTAGAAACAACCAAGGATCAACCCATTCTCATAAATTGAATTCAACTATGTTTTTTTATTTCTCTAGTATTCCAACTAAAATCAACCCCAAAGGTGTCCAATTTAAAACCAAATATTCTCCATAGAAGTTATGTTTCTTTAGGATCCTTCTTAGGTCTCTAAGGATTTTACAACCAAAGCTATACAAAAATAGACCACTTCAGCCCTAAAATTGGGTAAATTTGAGAGAGACCAAGAACCCTTTAGAGACTTTCCATAATCCCTTAAAATGAATTGTCAATATTTAACTCTATGTTGCAAATGTAATCCATAACATACCAATATAACCTTATAAATGTAGCCTCATACTTCTCAACACATTATTCTTCCTTTTTATTTAAGATAGGGAACTTTCTCTTCATCTCAGTTTATTACTCATGAGGGAAATATTTTTTGAATAATTTCTCATTAAAATATTTCTTTTTTAGGAGTTGAATTTCCTCTTCCTATTTAGTATTCTAGATCAATGATGGACATTTATTAACATCACCTTTTATAAAATACCCTACAAGTGTAACCTTTCCTTTTCATTGCATCCTAGGGCCATAAATATCTTTTATAGAGAACTAATCCATTGTTTGGATATAATTAGATTAGTATTAAAAAACATTATGGGGGCTTATATGACATAATGTTATCAAAAATTAGATAATATTATGGTGGAATAGGTTTACCTATATGGGAAAGGTTATTTTTCATAACCTGATTAAAATTCCTTAATATATATGTTTCAAAAGAAATGTGTGTTCTGGTTAGGAATCAATATTTCCAAACAGTTTCCAATAGATTTGTTTATGGAACCTGAAACACCCAATGAATCTATATCCAAATGGATCTTCTTTACAAAGGCATATGATTATTAATAATTTTGACACATGATGCTTAAGAACACAAATTGGTTGAGGATATGAGAGGTTGGTCTCATCACACCCTTTTGGGGGAATTATTGCATACTTTGGGACTCTCTTATAGATTTAAGATATGTTCATGAATCCTTATTAATTTACCATGTGTAACGTTGGTTTCCCTATATATTTGAAATCAATTATTAGTATGTATAAAAATACAAATCATCTGTATGTATTCTAGGTTCTTCATCAATGGAAATATCTATATGTATTTGAGGTTATCCATCAATGGTATCCTCTCATATACTTATTATAAATTCATTGGTCATTATTATGAAAATTATGGTTCTTAATACACTCATTGGGGAGCTCTAGAATTCATCATCACAGAGGGAGATGGAATTTGTTTTGATGTTGGGATCAAACCCATAAATGAGATTCTTATGTATCCTTGTGAAAGGAATCAGAGCTTACATAGTTCAGTACCATTTAATGGGATACATCATACCTTTTAAGGTCATGTGATAAAGACCTAACCATAAAATTTAACGTCATGTGGTAAATAAATCTAGGTGGAAGGTGCCTAGTCAAATCTTGGCATGATACATATGCTGAAGTAGCCTAAGGAACCAAGAAAGGATATGAGTTTCCAAGTTAGATTAGACCCTTCTGCGAATGTGTCCTAGAGAGAAAAGGGTTGATTTTTAGTGTTGGTTTTGAACCTCGGGGAGGGTTCCTATGTATCCCTTTTGGATGGGAATCAAATACCATGTAGTTCGTTAAGTATCTCAAGGGAGTATGGCCCTTTGAGAGAAACAAGTTAGGACTTACCCATAAAGAGGATTCCCTTATAACAGGGTCCACGAGAGATGTTTTAACTCATAGTAATTCAAGGGGTACTTAATTTGGGTCCTACTATTAAGGAGGATGTCTGAACTAAATATATTAGGGTAGGACTCATGAGGAGGATATCCATTTAGCTCAATCCATAGGTGAAGGGTTACTATGCATCCCAATTATACTGGGAATCAAAGTTCTCATAGTTCAAGATATGAGGTGGATTGTGCGAATGTTGTGATCATTATAAATTTTTAATTCCATGTGATTTATGATCAGGGTGATAAACAAGAGGATGTGAAATGTTCAACAAACCACACACTTTCTCTACTACTGATGAAAGAGTTCAGGCCTATGGTGAAAGAATCCAGGGATACGGTGGATGAGAGAGTATAGAAATGAACCCTTCAATGTGAAATGAAGGTGAGAGTCACTGGGTCCAGCTTGAAATTCTAGGGTCTTAATCTAGGAGGGATTCCCTAAAATGGGTCCCATAGTAGGAGGAGGATATCATTCCAAGTGGAAGGGAAAAGTAAGTGTGATCCTCACTCTTCCTACTAGGGACTGAAGGCTCTATGTCTTAGAGATGAGGAGTTGAAGATAGTTTTATGTTCCCATAATCTGAGACTAGTAACTCCATAAAATTGTCTTTAGGGTAAGGGTATATGTGACTATGGATATCCAAATCCATAGAAAGTATGATAATCTTTAACTTTTAGTAATAAAAGTGTAGGAAAACCCTGACCATAGATATCCAAATCCAAATGGGGGACACACTGATGTGCCTTTTCCAAAGGTCTGATAAATAAGAAGGACTTAGTGAGGGTTTCAACATGCCCCCTTTGAGGAATGGGAGATAAGGAAATAGATTCCCTACCATGAATGACATAAAATAGGGATTAAAGGACATATTAGGTAGGTAGTCCACATTGGTATTCTGTGCAGGTATGTCATGTAGGTATTCTATATAGGTATGCCATGTAGGTATGCCATGTAGGTCCTAGGAGGAATTGAAAAATGCTTAATACAGCAAAGATAAGCCTTTGAAAGCATGATATTTTTTGGGGAATGGACTATCGGGACAAAAAAACTTGGGTGATGTTTTAAATTAATCACCCTGGGTGTCCCTTGATGTCCTTGAAAGAATCTCGTGCAGGTCTTTGCTTAAGGAAATGACCATGTGTTTGTTACCTCTTATGATGGAAAGAGTGTTCTCGAACAAGTATATTGTATTTTAGACCCTAAAGGGAATTTGATATTGTTTATCCCTTTCAATTATATCTTATATCATGTTTTAGAGAGTTGTCTGAGAAAATTCAGGGGACCTGGGTGAAGGAGATATGCAATGAGAGATTTGAGAGTTTCTGACTTTTTCAATTATTGAAAAGGGGAGACCAAGGGTCCTATTTATAGGCAAGGAGGGGATGGCTGAAAAGAAGTTGTATGCATAGGTCATGGGAATACACCCTCCATGCATATCCCCCACATAGGGGTTCAAAACATAAAATTCGACGTAGGTACTTCAGCGTAGGTCATCTACGTAGGTACTCAGTGTAGGGACTACACCTTCACATCGTACTGGTATGAGCTGCACTGGATGCTTGATGTGAAGGTATGCTACGTAGTTCTCTTTAACTATATTTCCTTAATTCCTTTAAATTTCCTTTACACGTAAACATATCCAAAGTTCTCTTTCTTAATCATTTTTCCTTCCTTCATTAATGGAGGAGCGTCAAAAAAATCCCACCTAGATTGGATCCAACTGAAAAGAGGGTATAGTCTTGAGGTAAGATCATGGGGAAAAAGATTATAGAAGATTAATACTGTATTGCGTTGGTCCTCTACATAGATATGTCACATAGGGAATAGATCATTTGGTGTAGGTCAGTGGTGTAGGCCAGTGGTGCCTATAAATACCCTGTTCCTTTTCCATTTTCTTCTCCCGTATTTCCGATTTTTTTCTCTCGTTTCTTAGCTCATTCATCCAGCTATGTTACATTGTGCTGTCATGAAGGTAATTTGAAAAATTTCTCAATGTATAACCATATGATCAATAGAGCTACGAAAATTTATTTTATCAAAGGAGTTGTGTAGGAGGACCTCGTTGAAGGACCTGCATTGGGTACCTCATCGAAGGACCTATGTTGGGGACCTCATCAAAGGAGCTATGCAGGGATTTTCCTTTTCCAAATTATTGAATTACTTTAAGTTAAAATTTTGAACTTTCTTAAGTCAATATTCTAACTTAATGAGAAAACAATTTGTGATTCTATTATAGGAAATGGCTCACTTAATTACTTTAACTGAGGAAGCTAAAATTCTCTAAACCGAAATGATGAAAGTCGTTGGACCAAACTATTATGATGTTGTTGAGAGTACCCTTCCTAAGTTAGAGATGGGATTGATTCCATACCAATGTGAATATTTGCGAAGAAACTATCTGACTCTATATGGGCATGGGATTATGCAAGACGCCCACATTACATCATATAAGAATTTTTTTCCAAATAATTGGTTTGTGAAACACATCAACTGTCATTGTATGAATGTTACTCTGAGGGGTGTCCTTGTTCATGATGGAATAGTCCATATTGGATTCATCATACATCATAGTGATTGTACCACTGATTTTAATGATCATGTTATAGATCCAAGGCCTCATTTCTATGATTCAACCTTTCATGCATAAAAAAAGATCAATCAAATGGATGTAAAGAGGACTGGGCTGTCTTCTCTAGAGGAGGAGTCAGACATGAATGAATGTGTGTGTTTTGGATATGCCAGACTTGTTATAAGTTTAGGAAAGAGCTCCATGATTTTTATATTTATGATGCTATCTCGGTAGGACAAACTTATGCTTAAAAAATAACATCATTTCTTAATTACTAAGATGATGGAGTCCGCAAACCAATTTTTCTATTTAATGCACAGTGAGGTCAGCATCAGTTTGTTGGATGTCTACAAAATATTTAGGGTTCCCATTCTTGGGGAGATGTATGATTAATTCATTCCACCAACAAAAATATGGAATGATATAGAGAGGACACCACCATTATCTCAAGAATTATTCAAAATAGCAAATAAATTGTAAAAAGAAAAGAAAAACCCTCGTCCAAGGGATGATGTTCATTCAATAGTGTGGATGGAAGATTTTTATATCCAACAAAATAGATGGGTCCTACTTGCAGACATCCTATCGTTTTCCCAACTGTGGATAATTGGGGGTGCTTCAGGCACGTTCTGTCCCACATTGAATATGGGTGATTACAAGCATTGGGGTAAAAGGTTAAGGCAAATATTGATGCAAAGTTACACTTATCCAGATTCCTTGCCATGTGGATAAGAATTTATTTTCTCCCATTCCATGAGTCTGGTGGCGGTGTAAGGCCATAGACTTTTGTTATTCAAGCCAAGTTGGTAGAGGGGAAATATATCAGGTTGGCTACCCCCATATTAGAAAGAATCTATCATTTTCTATTGCATTTATAAAGTGGTAAGGCTTTATTTAGATTTTCATGACCATTCCAGGTGTTATGAGGGTTGATTGAATCACATTTCTATTCATATTTAGTACTGAATTCAGTTAGAGCCCCCAATCGTTATTTTACCCCATTTGTGTAGAAGGCTTTTGGGATTCATCCTCTCAACCTGAAGCTTGATGAGGTGCTAAGGAAAATGAATGTATTGGGATAATTTAACTTTTTTCATTTTGGTAACCCACCAACTGGAACATTTATTGAAGTTGAAAAGAAATAAATTTATGAGTTAAGGCCATACATGATGGAATTTAGGGATAGTGTATTATCAACTAGGATTGATGGAGAAATAATCTGTTAGGATTATGTCCCTTATATGTTTGTTATCCAGTTAAAATGTCTTCAATAATTGAGAACATTTTCTCCCACACAAGTTTGGCACGAGAAGCACCCAATGGTAGCCTGAAAATTATGGATTTTGATGGATTTAGAGATATCCAAAATGTCGATTACGATACCTCCATCAGATGCATCAATTGGATTGGAGGCTGGATATGCTAAATATTGGATTTCTTCATACACTCAAGGGGATTTAAAAAAAGTCATACACCAGGTAGAAGCTACGACAACTATCATTAATAGTAATTATGGAAATAAATCTAAAACCAATGTTGATGTAGAGGCTTTAGAGGATTCAAAACCTTCAAAAAATCCTCATAGAAAATCCACCAAGAAGACCAAGGCTATGGAGATGATATCTCCAACATTGAGGTGATATAGTCTTTGCCATCAAAAAGAGGAAAAATTTCATATACCGATTCTTCTAAAGAGTAAGGGAGGCTTGAATATTCCTTCCAACCTAAGGGATTTTAGTTTTCCCCACCGCCAACCACATCAAATCCATATTATGTGCGACATATAGTAATTGAGTATTAAGAAAGCTTGACTCATGATCTTTGAGATGCATGGGAATTCCTCTAATATGACCATTAAATACCAGATTTGGGTGATATTAGAGAACCCTTCGATTGTCATTCAGATGAGAATTTAGTTGAGGTACAAGAGTACATGAAGGATTTGGAGATTTTTATATTTTCAACTAATGACCAGGTCCCAGCCTCAAAATGAGTATCCAACATGTTAGATCAAGGAATATATGAAGAGGTAATTTTTCATTCTAATAAAAATGGGGAATTTATATTAATACTAAAAATGTATTTTTCTTTTCGTTTGTTTCAGTTCTTCTCCATCATCCACTCTCACTAATCTTGATGGGATTTTATTTTGTAGCTTGAAATCAGAGAAGTATTAGTACCGGGAAAGGTGACAGATTCAAAAAAGCATGGGCCTATGACCACCCCCATCAATACACTGGATGAAACCCTTGAATCTCCATAACTTTCTCTAGGAGGGATAACTATGATGGAGTTAATGGTGATGGAAAATCCTCAGCCATTACCTAAGGTTTCTATTTCCATGAAAATTAGTACAATCTCCACATTATCTTATGAAAATAAATGCAAGAGAGCATTGGAACTGGTCCAACAAGTATTTCAAAGTGAGTATTTTCACTATCATTCAGTATTACAACTTGATCGGCATAATTTTCTATCCTTTTTCAATCATTAAAGGACCTGCATCACTTTTTTCTCTTAAGGGATGTGATACTAGTTTCTTAAGGATGGAGAAGGAAACCCCAAGAGAAGTATAGATTAATACTCATGAATCTATTAATTTAACAAATGAAGTTCCAAAGGATGTGTCTATATCTACTCTTGTTTCTATAGAGAGGGGGTTATGGTAATTTCATATGCATTTCTTCTGGCATCACATGTTGTTTCTAACATTCTTTTCTCATAATATATTAGATCTGTTGCCTCTACCAAAAGATCCTGTTAAAATTAGTTTTGATATTCCTTTTTCTCCTAGAGGGAGAAATGAGGATCCAAGACAGTCCTAGGATGGTACTAGTGCTAATCTTGATTCATCAAGGTGTGAATACATTGAACTAGTTGAAGAGTTGATAGAAGAGAATGTCAGTTGAGCCAGTTTGGGCCTCGATCAAAATTTTTTGGATACCTTAAATGGTGTGGATGATATTATATACAAATTCGTATACACTAAAATGATGGATGATCTTAATCCAGAAATTGATATTCCAGATTCCATCAAGGAGTTCGGGGACTTTAATGAGGAGTAGAAAAGATGCAGCTTATCATTTTTTCATTTATTATTCATGATTGCTCTTTTGTTTTATATTTCACATCAAAGATCAATTTATGAATCCTTGTATATAGAGAACATTGAAAAATCATTTCAAGAATAGGTACTCCCAATTAAACCTGATTTCATTAACATCAGAGAAATACCATCTAGGAATCCATCATTGGGAGATTCTCCAGAGCCTCTGGTTATGGTGACTGGGAAAGCATGGGAGAACTCCCCTCCCCAAGAAGAACTTTCTCAAACTATTGAATATGAGAATATTGGGGAGTAACGTACTCCATAAGATGACTTATTAATAAGTAAATGTCATTGAATTTCATGATCATGCTTTTTTCTTGGTACACTTTTAGAGCTAACAATCATTCTAATTCACCCTTTTAGGGTTATCGGTTCCTATGGTTAGTCCCGAAGGTGAAGCCTCTGCATTGGATCAATCCAAAATAGATGATGAAGCATCCATTACTTCGAAAGGAGAAGGTCCAAGCACCTCTTTGAGTGATCTGATTCCAGAATATGTTCCACCTCATGGAAGTGATTCCTATTTATACATAGAGTTTCAGGTTTCACTCAGTATCGTGCAGAACAAGACATGGTGAAATAATTGGAAGATAATCTCTAAGAGTCCTTTTTACAAGTTTCCTTCACATATTAGATGACTTCCAACATTTTTTAGCATACTGGGATTTTTTTGGATTTGATTATAACACAATTTATAATATGGTGAAAGATATCGTTCCTCAGCGAGAGCAAGAACAAAAACTTCATAAAGATCATGTAAAGGACAAATTTCTCACCAATATTGAGAGATTTTTGAGTTGCAGTATCCTAGTTGGAGACCAAATATAATTTAAAATTGGAAGAGTTAAATTGAAAAATCAAGGAACAATCAATTAAAGTAGGGACCCTTTTGCAAGAAGTGTCGTTCCTTCATCAATATTTGGATTCCACTCAAGAGGGACTTGTACAACTCCACCAATCATTTAGAGAATCCCAACTTGAAGGGGTAACTAACAACAGGGCTACCAAGGAAGAACTTCAAAATCATAAGAGACTATGGTTGGTTAACTGGTTAAGCTTCAACAAGTGGTTAATAGAGCTTCAACAAGTGGTTGATAGAGATCATGAGAATGTTCAAAAAATGAAGAGTCACACTGAAAGCTTCTTGAAATATATGATAGAGAGGATACATTCTATGGATTTTCCTTTGATTTTAGTATATAAATGAAAAAGATTTTATTTCCAATCATATATATGTCTTCTTCCTTACTTTTTTTAATTGCAATATCAAAAATGATTTTCATAATATTGCATCTTTATGTCAGAAAATCATAATTACAATGACAGGGATAGGTTTCTCTAATTTTTCACATAATTCAAGTCTTAATAAATTAATTTTGATTGTTGAGAGGGTATTATAGAAAACCCTAAAAACTTTGTTTCTTTTTAATTTTTATTGATTGATACTTCGTAACCCATATAAAGTGTAGGTCTAGAGACCCGAGAGTCGATTTTTTCCAGGGTACCCTTTGCATGGTTTCAGCCTAGCGAGTACTCTCTCCTTTTTTTGTTGGCAGTTTAAAGTCATGAATGTCGGACTAATAAAGCTAGTGTTTTAGTTCAAACATATTTGACCATTAATTTTGAGATTAGAACTTAAACAAAACTTGATGGATAGTAATGTCCCAATATATTTTTAGATACTTCTATAGGGAATCTTGAGTCATGATTTTTAAAGTCACAAAATATAAAATTTAAAGTATGATAGTAGAGTAGGTCTCTTCCAAGAATGATGTTACCACTATTTGATTAGCCCATTATGGGGGCTGTATTATACAGGGAAAACTAGGGAATATGCTGAATTACTAAATAGTGGAGTCCTCAGGCTAACAAACCCATTATGTGGGAAAATTATGCAAGGACAACTGGGACACATATTGCATATTCATGTAAAGGAGCTCTCAATAATTATGATATTTTATTGATGATAGATAAAGTTTTTTAAAATTATGATGTCTCTAGACCATATTTTGTGGCCTTTCCAAGAAAAAATGTCTAAAAATAAAGGGGAACATATACATAGATATAGGACATGAATGAAGAACCACTCCTACATGAATTTAGGGTATGAAAAATGGTATATTTATCATAAAGAATCTTTTTGATATTTTTTATATAGTTTAAAGTCATACCACAAAAAAATAATGTAGTGTAGTTTAAATTCATGCAGTAAGGACATAATTTTGTGCAGTTTAAAGTCATATAGTAAGGAAATTATACAAATTTTATTTAAGGCCCTTAGCTTTGACCCAATATTTCATGGTTCTCTAATTCTTATTAATTCATCTAAAATGTGCTACCATATTACGATAAGTAAAGGAATAATTGTAAGCTATGATTTGGGAATTTCTGAATTTGAAGAATGACATGAGAAAAAGGGATGATGGAATGGAGAGGGGGTCTCTTCCAAGAATGAAGTTACCACTATTTGAAAAACCCATTATGGGGGATATATTATGCAGTTCCAACTTAGGAATGTGTTTCACATCCAAACAATGGTATCCTTATACTGATAGGAATGTAATGTAGGTGATTGATGCAAAGCTAACAGGGGGCACTTACTGCATAGTAAGGTAAAGGAGATCTCATGAATTATAACATTCTATTGCTAAAAGCCGTTGAAAGTTTATGGATATTCAGATATTCCCAAGAATAGAGTTTGGTTACATAGAGAAAAGAAATTGAATACAAAAGGGGTATTTCCAATCATGATTTCCAAAGAATGGGAGAAATAGGCTCCCTATGAAGGTCTAACACAAATGTAAGAATTATGGTGCCTATAGTTTTAGGTCATATGAATAAGACTATAATATTATAGAAAAAATGGAGATTTATGTGTTTGAATATCCTAAGGTCATTGCAATATGCTTCGAACATATGAATATGAAAAATGTAGACCATAGACTTGGAGACTTTCAGGTCAGGAGAATGAATATGAGAAAAATACAAAAAGGATGACCAATTTAAATTCTGGGTCTCCTGCATACCGTTATTAAATCTTAAAGGGATAGAATAGGCTTCTCCTAAGAATGAAATTACTACTATTTGAAAAAATCATTATGGGGATGTATTATGCAGGGAAAACTAGGGCATGTGATGCATATCCAAATAGTGACATCCTTTGGCTAGAAATTTTGTTATATAGATAATTTTATGCAAGACCAACCGAGGCACGTACTGTAGAGTTAGGAAAAAGAACTCTTAGGTATCAGAAATTCTTCCACTAGAAACCAAAGAAAGATTATGAATATATAAAATTATTTCAATACTAGGAGTATGACGTGTGAAATGGGCATTATCCAATGTATAAAGGAAGCGTTTGGACTGATGCTGGACACAAATTTAGAATCCCTTACATAGAACTGACTCATATGTATAAAAATGGGACATATCTTGTTTCCATTATGGGTTCTCTGAGGAGAGGTCCCAAAATAAAAGATCTTGTATAGATTTTGATCGTATACAGGAGAAGGGGTTTTTTCATTTATCTCATGGATGGGACTAAGATATAAGGCCTAGTCTTCACTACACATATCAATGGAATGAAAATCAAGGTATACATAGTTATTTGTGTAACATACCATTTCAAGTCATGCAGTAAGGAAATAATGCTATGAAGTTTAGAGTCATGCAACAAAGACATTAGGGGATTTGATATGAAGAGAAACTGAATATTATGGATGGACTAGGGTATAGGGCCCAAATGTCACTACGTATCTTGTTAAAGAAAGAATCAAGTCACATGTAGTTCTATCAGATATAAGTTTAAGTATATGGTGAAAACATGTATTGGATCTCTTCATGTAGATCTAACTCAAACATGAGAGAAAAGTGGCTTTTTCAAATCATTCTATAGTTGTGTCTAGGATTGAAAATATGGAAATCACTACATATTTCATATAGATGAGAATCAAGCCACACATAGTTCTTGTAGGTCCATGCAATTTAACGTCACGCGGTAAGGATGTGAAGTGATTTCAACATGAAAAAGAATATTGTGGATGGACTAGGGGATATGACCCAAGTGTCACTACATATCTTGTTCAGGCTTGAATCAAGCAACACATAGTTTTTAAATAAAGTTTACCCCACCCTAATTGAATTCACATGTGGGGAATAATGGGAGTTTCTTTAATACAGGTTCATAAAAATGATGAGAACTTGATTTGATCCCCTCATGCATATCTGGATCATATATGGGATAAAAGAGGAATCAAATGCATGATGTTGTGGTTGGGTCAAAGATTTAAAGTTTGGATGTCACTACATATCTCATATAGATGAGAATTAATCCATACGTAGTTCTTGAGAGGGATTCCCATGCAGTTCTGATCCATACATATGGAGTGGGGGATTTTTATTAATTGTTGTTGGGCCCAAGATAGGAGATTCAGGTGTCACTATGTGTCTCAATATAATGAGAATGAAGCCGCACATAGTTCATTGTACTTCTATGCAGTTTAACGTCATGTGGTAAGAAAGAAATTGGACTGACATGAAATGACAACATATCTCATGAAATTGAGAATTGAACCACATGTAGTTTTTTTATAATATCGTGTAGTTTATCATATTTCAATGAGGACATCTGTTGTTGTTAGGACCAATAGGGGCCTATATACCCTGAGAGGGGGGGTGAATCAGGGTGTGGATATTATTTTTCAAAGTTCTTCCTTCCCCACTGGATCTTGACCTATTTATTACAAGGGTCACTTCGTTTGCACTTTTTTGTTTATTATGATCACTTATTTTCTTCTTTATCTAATGATGATGCTTTAAATGCAACACAGGGAAGTATGCAGGCAGACACATAGATTTTTACTTGGTTTACCCTCACTGGGCTACGTCCAAGGAGTATACGCCGACAAGTTGCCGATCATACCTAATTCCACTATTCTTCACTAGATGTGGATACAATGGTTCGGGCTAGATCACTTCTATGACCAGGCTCACTGCCTTTACAAGTTTAGGGTCAGCTCACTGCTTTCCCAAGGGTTACTCCCTGTTTCTCTTTCTCTGGCTCACTACCGGTGGAGAGCATCACCTTCTTTCACTTCCTCTGCTCACTGCTCTTGGAAGGAATCCACTCACAATTTATAGACCTGTAGGTCTCTTCATGTTCATGAAAGAATGCATCTTCCTCTTTATGTAGATGCTCTATTGAAGTACAACTTTCACCCGTAGATGAATATCTCTTTGCACCGAAGGTATGGGGAAAACTTCTAGCTTCCACGCAGCCCGAAAAACACTGCTGGAAATATACCTTACTTGGCGCGCAAGTCTAACTCGGCATGCAAGTATCGGCGCGCAAGTCACAAAGGGCGCGCAAGTCCTCCTCAAACACTTGCGCGACTCACTTCCTTTTACACCCAATCCAACATTGGCGCGCAAATCCACACTGGAGCGCAGCTTCAAACACTGGCGCGCAACTAGCACCCTGGCGCGCAAGTCCCACCTGCGCGACCACACACACCACTTGTGCGACCACCACACCTGCGCGATGGGAGCTCTGATTTCTCAAAGTGTTGAACTCCGGTTCAGAATGAAGAGGGTGGTCCAGTATTTATAGGAAAATTGACCACCCTACGCGATGGTGCGCAAGTCACCTGCGCGACCCAGTCTCGGCGCGCAAGTCTTCTGTCCTTTTAGACACTTGCGCAACCAAATCCCAAACTTGTGCGAACCTATTTCCTTAGCCATATTTTGATCTTCTGATCTTGAAAAAAATATGGCGTGCAAGTTTCCTATACTCAAAGTCCTCGGCGCGTAAGTCCCTTTGCCAAAAACACATTTCTTCATTTGTCGATTTTCAGGCCCAAAAATTTGGAAAACACTGGAAAACAGAGCCACCTTGTATCTATTCTTTTTGTACCGCCTCCAGATCATCCATTCCTTTTGTCGACGTTCTTGAATCAAACATGGATCATTGACCTCATCTATTGAACTCAACATTCCATCATGAAATCCTATTTGTCAAAAAAAAATTATGTCATTGTTTTTCTTTGTCAACAATCACCACTCAGATGTCCACTTTGTCAACTAACACAATCACCTCAAAAATACTTCAATGATTCCTTGAGGTATTTTTGCCCAACAATATCCCCCTTTGGGTTTGTTGACAACTCTTTTATGGAATGATACATCATTAATTCTTCAGCCACCATTCACCTTTGGCGATTCTGATAGCAATCAAGGATTTACTCAACATATACTCTAATCCCACATGAGTATTTCTCGACGTGAGAAACAAGAGTAAATGAAAAGTTCATCAATGAATCACTTCATCTATGACATCCACTGTTGACACCAAAATGATACCAATTTGTACTAAACTGATAACAATTTTTGAAGGACTTGTTGGAAGACCAATTTTGGTTGGAAATATTTTTACCACATTCCAACACTACTCTTCTGCTTTTATCACGATCCGTAGCTGTCGTGATATCTATTCTTTGATCGATCACTTCTAGCATCGTCAGATTTAATATGCTCCATCTTTCTGTTCATAGCTTCATCCCTTGTCAGCTTCAAAACCTTTTTAGCCATATTTCCTGTGTTTTCCAAGATAAACTCTGGATAAGCACGTTCAACTAGCTTCCACTCCCCCTATCTAGCTGCTCCACTTATCAGATTCTCCCCATATCATTCATGATTTATCAAATCTCCACATTGTCTCCCCCTTGAACAATCACTATTTTCTCCCCCTTTGTCAATGAACCCAAAGGACACTCCTTTGTAGTCTGTAACATAGTAGAGAACACATATCAGCACATTAGGGAAAAACACATCATACCTCAGGGAGAGGGGGGTGGTGGTTCCACATCCACACTATTTCAAGTGCGGGGAATCAACTGAACTCCCAGAGCTAGTTTATGGCTCTCAAAAGCTTCCTTGGGTAAGGCCTTTGTCAGAATGTCTGCAACCTGTAGCTATGTAGGCACATACTCCAACTTCACGATTCCCTGCTCAACCTTCTCCTTGATAAAATGATACTTAATCTCAATGTGCTTTTTCCTTGAATGATGAATGGGATTTTTGCTAAGATTTATAGCACTTGAGTTGTCACACTGGATTCTGATCGGAGACTTCACTTCAACTCCCATATCTTCAAGCTACTGCTTCATCCACAATAACTGTGTACATGCTTGAGTGGCCGCAATATACTCAGCTTCTATGGTGCTCAACAAAATGAAATCTTTCTTCTTGCTTAGCCAAGAAATACACAATCCACCAAGATAGAATGCACCACCTAACGTTGATTTTCTATCATCTGCTGAACCGGCCCAGTCTGCATCAGTATGTCCCAATAACTATGTCTGATATTTGTCAGTATATGTCAAGATGAAATCCACTATGCCCTAGATATACCGAAGTATTCTTTTCACTGTAAGCATGTGGCTTTCCTTGGGATTACTCTGATATCTCGCTGCTTGGCATGTAGTGAAAAAAATACCAGGCCTTGTTGCGGTTAAGTACAACAGACATCCAATGATGTGCCTGTATTCTGTGATATTAGCTGCCTTGTCATCCTCATCTTTTGATAATTTCATCCGGGTAGCAACCGGAGTCTTCATCTTCTTGGAATTCTCCATTGCAAACCTTCTCAAGACCGCCTTTGAATATTTAGATTGAGAAATAAATGTTTCATTCCTTCCTTGTGTCACCTGTAGACCAAGGAAAAACATCATCTCACCAATCATAGACATTTCGAACTCATGTTTCATAGATTCAAATTTTTTTTTGCACTATCCTTCATCTGATCCGCTAAATATTATGTATTATTCATAGACCAGTCTCATCATCCATTGATTATTGTTGTTGTTGAAATTGATATTGTAATCAAATCAATCATGCTAAAAACCAAGCTTCTTCAAATACTAATATAGCCTTGAGTACCATGCTCTTGGTGCTTGTTTTAGCCCATATAACGCCTTCTTCAGCCGAAAAACCTTGTTCTCATCCTCATGAATGAGAATACCATATGGCTGCTCGACATACACTTCTTCCTCCAGAATTCCATTCAAGAATGCTGATTTGATATCTATCTAAAACACTTTGAACTTCTGTTGCACTGCAATGGCTATGAATAATCTTATTGTCTCCAGCCTTGCTACCGGTGCTAATGTCACATCAACATCAATACCCTCTATTTGGGAGTATCCATTGCACACTAGCCATGCTTTGTTCTGAATCACTATGCCATCTTCATTCATCTTGTTGTGATAGACCCATTTAGTCCCAATGACATTCTTGTCTGCTGGCCTCGAAACAATCTCCCATGTCTGATTCTTCTCAATCTGATTTAGCTCTTCATTCATGGCCTGAACCCAGTTATCATCATCAGTTGCATCATCAAATCATTTCGACACAACCTATGATAGTAATGATGTCTGTTGTAGTGATTTCATTCTTCTTGTCTGAACTGGATCTCACTGATCACTGATGATATTCTGCCTGTCAATTTCAGCTAGACTCTTTGTCTTTTGTGCAGATAAGGATTTTACTTCCTTGTACTCATCATCAGTATCCTCTTCTGAATCATCTTCAGCCACTTCTTCTCTCCCTGATTCTCTTACCACTTCTTCACTTTTAACAGAAAACTTTTCACTATGTCATTGTTCAATGATGTCATTTCTTTGAACATCTTCTCTCACATTTTTGTTGACACACATTTGATTTTTCTCTCGCAGCTTCTTAGTATCCTGAAAGCAGTCAGCTGATACCACATTGTTAGAGAAAAATAGATAAGCATGAGATGCATGATTATTGCTGCTTTTCTAACAATAAGTCTTCCCTCGATTGAAAAACTCCTGAGCTGATTCATCCGATTATTGGTTTGATGGATCTTGCATCTGATTTTGTTATTGAATACCCCCCCTATGTTATACAACCCCTCCCAAGGTTAGGCCCAACTTTTAAACCCATAACATTATTCTTTTTCTGCATCATCTATTCTCATATTCCACTTGGAATTGAACCATTAACAAAATCTCTAAGCCTACTGAGTTAGAACTCGGTGTAGGAAACAAGAGGTATAGTTAATAACACAATCACTTCCTAGTGTTCTCTGTTGCTCCCTTTCTTCTTCAACTCTAGTACCTGATCTAGAGCATATTACTTCTTCACTTTGCATCCTTAGATGCCACTTCCCCTTGGATCGTATCTCCCTAGAACCTGAAACACATAAATCGTCAGTTAATAGCATTTATATACATAGGGAGAGGGGATTTTTATAGACTCCTTAAGATGAGGATTGCGGTTGATCCTGATGGGTCAACCCTTTGATTCTTTCTTGGAGCACATCATACTCTATTCTTGCTTCCTCCAGCTGCCTAGCCAACTTCAACTGCTCTGACCATATGACTAAGCATTCATTACCTGCATGCTGAGTCTTTTTCTGATATGAAGATTATGCAGGCCTGGCCTTTCCCGCAATTTGGGGTTTAAACCCACTATTACACATTTCGGTCTTTGATGTTCTACCAAAATTCCATTTTTCATGATTATTTCTCTGAATAAGAATCTCTTTTCTTTCCATCTTCCCTTCCTTCTTCCACCATTTCAGGGATTTTCCTTTTTCTTCCAGTCCTCTCTATGGCACATGACTCGTTAATTTTTCAACGCATTCTTTGTTTATCTGCCGTTAATCAGATTTATGAGTCATCACCCTATTTTTCATTGGTGGTGGGTCCTCTATTGAACGTTCATTCTTCTTTATCACAGCTGGAGTAGTTCTCACCTTAATCTTCCAGGTTTGTTCACATTCTCTCCTTGAGAGCTGTTGTGAGTATGACAGGGGAGGTGACTGATAAACCTTTCGTTCAGCTCCACGTGATTCCCTTGAGGCTCTAAGCCCATTCTCAAACTTACCACTTTGTCTCTCAGTGTAGAATTTCTCATTATGCATCACTGGGGTTGAGAATCTCCTTTCGAGTCCATTTTCCTTTCTTGCTTTCTTCTTGTTGCAATGTCTTTCCAAATTCTCATAATTAGAACATATAAAACATTTTCCATCAAAGGCATACCTCATTTCATCATTTCCCTGTTGAGATGTTGATTCATTTTGAGTTCTTTCTCTGACATTGAGATTATGACCTTTCAGACACATACTCATTGTGTGTCCTTTTATTCCAAAGTAATAGCATCTGATAAATGCTTTCCCCTGAGAGACTCTTCTCTCTGATTTCTTATGACGCTTCTTCTAATTCTCAAATTTATCAAAGTTTCTATTTTCATAGCCTGAGATGTATTTCAGAGCCTCTGAACAGAAGCTTGATGTGTGGCCATGAATCCCGCAAAAGTATCACATGTCATCATTTCCTTTTGATATTGTTCTCTTAGGCCTATCTCCAGCACCTAGATGTTTTTCTCCACTTCTGAAACTATTCACAACCCTATTTCTGTCATGCACAGAAGGGGATTCATCAAACCCAATACCAGTTTTTCCCAAAATGTATGGTCTTTGAGCTGAGAAAATTTGTCCCTACATCTTTTTAGAAATAGAAAATTTTCTTTTCATTTCATCATCACCTGCCGAGGGATAATCAAATAGAAAGTGAAGGGCATCCTTCATTTTAGGCTTTCCTCTAGCATTGGATTTCTCCACTTCCTTCTTCACTGATTCTAGTTCTTCTTCCAACTTCAGAATTTTCATATCCCTTGATTCAAGTTGGGAATTGAGTTCTTTTCTGAGATTCTTTCCACAACTCATCTCATCTTCCATTTCACGCTTCAGCTTATCAACCATGTCATTTTTCTCCTTTACCTTCAATTTTTCTTGAGCAACAGAATCAGAACAACATGCATTCTCTTATTGTAGCCTTTTATTCTTTTGAACTTCTGTAGACAACTGTGTTGCTAGATCATCATTTCTAGCTTTAAGATTTTGAACTTCATCTGACTGTTGATTCTATTCATAATCAACATCCTTTTGTTTTCCCTTCATTTTATCCACCTTTTGATGTTCTTCACCTTGAGAATCATTCTTTTTCTTTAGCTCAGTAGCTACATCAATAAGTCTTTGATTCAAACTTCTTATCATGTTGATCTCAGTTTCCAGTGCTTGGATCTGAATGTCTTTAGACTTAATTTCATCGGTGTTTCCAACGTCACTTGGAATGTCAGGTTCTTCGATGCACTTGACTTGATCTTACACTTTTCTATTCAAGCCATCGATCTCCCTTTTCTGTTCTTCAATATTAATCTTATACTCACCAACTGATTCTGAGTTCTATGGTGCTGATAACATGTGTTTCTCAATTTTATCCATCAACTCAAACTTCTCTTCTTCATGTTGCTGCATATAGAGTTTTGCATCGTGAGAAACTTTGTTAGCATTCTTGGTTTTGGCTCTACAAACATCTATCTCTTCAAGAGCAGCCTCTAACTCAGCTTTCATATCTATTCTTCCTTCAATTCTTTCTTCTTCATCATCACTTGTTTCAATATCTCTTTAAAGGTCATGTACCTCACTCATTCCTGCATCATGCTTGAGTGAATCAATATTTTCCCTATAAGATTCATCCAGACCTTCCTTCAGTAAGCTGTTTTATTATTTTAATTGAATCACACTTTTTCCATACAGACTTCCACACTGAGGAATACCACCTGAATTCTGCTTCTTCTTTGATGTTTTTACCTTTTCCATGGTACACCGAGATAAGAGCAGACTGATTCTTTGACCACACAGATCGACTATACCAAGTCGGACCAAACAAATCTGATAACAATAACCTTCCCTTTGATACCAATTGTTAGGACCAATAGGGGCCTATATACCCTGAGAGGGGGGGTGAATCAGGGTATGGATATTCTTTTTCAAAGTTCTTCCTGCCCCACTAGATCTTGACCTCTTTATTAAAAGGGTCACTTCATTTGCACTTTTGTGTTTATTATGATCACTTATTTTCTTCTTTATCTGATGATGATGCTTTAAATGCAACGCAGGGAAGTATGCAGGTAGACACATAGATTTTTACTTGGTTCACCCTCACTGGGCTACATCTAAGGAGCATACGCCGACAAGTTGCCGGTCGTACCTAATTCCACTATTCTTCACTATATGTGGATACAATGGTTCGGGCTAGATCACTTTTATGCCCAGGCTCACTGCCTTTACAAGTTTAGGGTCAGCTCACTGCTTTCCCAAGGGTCACTCTCTGCTTCTCTCTCTCTGGCTCACTGCCGGTGGAGAGGATCACCTTTTTTCACTTCCTTTTCTCACTGCTCTTGGAAGGAATCCACTCACAGTTTATAGACCTGTAGGTCTCTTCATGTGCATGAAAGAATGCATCTTCCTTTTTATGTAGATGCTCTATTGAAGTACAACTTTCACCCGTAGATGAATATCTCTTTGCACCGAAGGTATCAGGAAAACTTCCAGCTTCCACACAGCCCGGAAAACACTGCTGGAAATAAACCTTAATTGGCGTGCAAGTCTAACTCGGCACGCAAGTATAGGCGCGCAAGTCACAATGGGCATGCAAGTCCTCCTCAGACACTTGCGCGACTCAAGCTTCCTCAACTCCAAACCTGCACGACTCACTTCCTTTTATGCCCAATCCAATATTGGCGCGCAACTCCACACTGGCCCGCAGCTTCAAACACTGGCGCGCAACTAGCACCCTGGCGCGCAAGTCCCACCTACGCGACCACACACACGACTTGCGCGACCACCACACCTGCGCGACAGGAGCTCTGATTTCTCAAAGTGTTGAACTCTAGTTCAGAATGAAGAGGGGTGGTCCAGTATTTATAGGAAAATTGACCACCCTGAGCGACGGCGCGCAAGTCACCTGTGTGACCCAGTCTCGACGCGCAAGTCTTCTGCCCTTTAAGACACTTGCGCGACCAACTCCCAAACTTGCGCGAACCTGTTTCCTTAGCCATATTTTTATCTTCTGATCTTTAAAAAAATATGGCGCACAAGTTTCCTATACTCCAAGTCCTCAGTGCGCAAGTCCCTTTTCCAAAAACACTTTTCTTCATTTGTCGATTTTTAAGCCCAAAAATTTTGCAAACACTAGAAAACGGTGCCACCTTGTATCTATTCTTTTTGTACCACCTCCAGATTATCCATTCCATTTTTCGACGTTCTTGAATCAAACATGGATCGTTGACCTTAGCTCTTGAACTCGACATTCCATCATGAAATACTCTTTGTCAACAAATTTGTATGTCATTGTTTTTCTTTGTCAACAATCACCACTCAGATGTCCACTTTGTCAACTAACACAATCACCTCAAAAATACTTCAATGATGCCTTGAGGGATTTTTGCCCAACAGTTGTGTCTTTTAAGGTATTACATCTAGGACCATTGATAACCCCAAATATGAATTGAGATACCTTATTTATGCAGGGAAGTTCTTTAACCAATTTCTAAGCCCATGTGAGTTGTGCATGGTGTGAGAAATAAGGAGCGGTAAAAGATTATTTTGTAACCCAAAGGTAAAGAATGTAAAATATAAGGGTCTAATGATTGAATAGTGGTTGATCTAGGATATGGGGATCATGTGTCACTATGTATCTTGCTAGGGAAAAGAATCAAGCCACATGTAGTTCTTGAAATTGTTCCCCATATTATCAGGTTTGGATGTGGGGAAGATGTATATTTTTATAATTTATAGGCTAACAGTTGGGACTAAATCAGGAATTCTAGGCATCACCATGTATCTCATTGAAATGAGAATAAACTTAAAAATCCTGGAAGAGGTCCGTATGAAAATATGACTCATGCATGGGGAATATGAAGGAGGTTTTCTCTTCCAAAATCAGGGTTGGTCCTCGGTTTGGAGATCCAAGTGTCACTACGTATCTTGCTGAGGCAAGAATCAAGCCACACATAGTTCTTAAATGTTCTCCCTATGAAAGTTTAATTCATACACACAAGGTTGAGGGGGATTTTTATATTTTTGTCATGGATGGTCCCAATATTGGAGATCTAGGTAGCTCTACATATCTTATTGGCATAAGAATCATTCCACTCGTAGTTATTGAAAATATCTTTCCCCACACTAACTAAGTTTGATGTGAGAGATGATGAATTTTGATACATTCTAGAATAATAGTTATACTCAAGACACAAGATTTATGAAAATCAAACCATGTATTCTAGAAGAGTTATCTATATAGGTTTAGTTCATATAATTAGAAAAGGGGAAATGAATTTCTTTATGGTTATGGCTAGGCCCAAGATTGGATATCTAGGAGTCACAATGTATCTCATTGAAATGAGAATCAAGACATATGTAGTTTATGAAGAACTGTGTATTTTAACGTCTTACAGCAAGGACTCAAGTCACTTGAAGTGAAAGAAACATTGTGGTTGGACCAGGGAATAAGACCCAGGTGTCACTATGTATCTTACTAAAAGAAAGAATCAAGCGACACATAGTTCATAAAAGGGTTCCCAATGCAGATCTAATTCAAACATAGGTAGAAATGGGGGTCAAGTTCCACTAATGAGTGGAAATGATGTGATTAATTATTGTGCGTGGAAGCTAATCATCTTTTTAATGGACCATAAAAAATACTAATTTGTGGTATCTTGGGGGATTTCTTAACATCAAATGAAGGAGATGTTAATCATAATATTTAATTTCATATGGTGAGGATAGATTATGTCATGTAGTTTTACATCATGATACAAGGATAAAGGCACTATATAGTTTAATGTCATGTAGCATGGACATGTATGGTTATATATAGTTTAAAATCCTATGGATAAGATGATGGTTTCTATGCAGTTTAATTTCATGCAACTAGGGCATTCCTTGTATGATTTCACAAAGTACTTATTCAATAATATTTCATTGGTTAGAGTTATAATGAGTTCTCTATCCATTGATATTAGGGAATAATCTCCATTACAGTGGACTTTATGTATGGAGTAAGGTCTTCCCACTTTGTCTCAAGATTTTGAGGCTTGGATTCATAAGGACTAATACCAATTCTCCTTGAAGAAATGAACAGGGGTAACTTTCTTTTTAAAATCCCATGTAATTATGTTCTGATAGACTTCTAGGTTATTCAAGGTATGCAATCTCTTTTTTTTCTAATCACTCCAATTCATCTATCCACTTCAAGAATTACTCATCTGTAGATAACTGGTCATAGAAGGAAACTCGGAGTGAAGACAATTGAACTTCAATTAGAAAGACTGCTTCTATTCTGTATACAAATGAGTATGGAGTTTCTCATGTGGCAGTACAGATAGTAGTCCTGTAATACCATAAATCATAAAAGATTTTATCATGCCAAGATTTCTTATCTTTATCCACCATCTTATAGATTATATTTGATAGTGTTGTGTTCAAATCCTCTATCTGTCCATTGGACATTGCATGGTAGTGGGATAAATGATTGGATTCGATATTGTGTTCCTGATATAACTTCCCAACCTCAAAAAAATTGAAATTGGTGTCATTGTACATCAATATGGTATGAGGGACACCAAATCTGGTGATGATATTATCTTTGAAAAATCTATGAATGATTTTGGCCCTGTCTTCTTTAAGAGGTATTTCCTCAACCCATTTGGAGAAGAAATCAGTAGTAGTAAGAATGTACTTGAACTGCTTATCCATAGCTGGAAAATAAGGTCCCACTACATTCATTCCCTATGTACAAAATGTCTATGAGTATTTATATTTATGTAATAACTCCAGGGGTTCATGAATGAAGTTGTAATGCACCTAGAAGGGATGACACTTTTTAGTGAAATATGTGAAATCCTACGTTATCAAAGGACAAAAGTATCTAATCTTTCAGATTTGATCATAAAACCTATTCCAAAATAGGTGGGCACCACAAGATCCTACATGTACTTATTTCATGAAAGATAGAGTTTCATCCCCATCAATGGATCTGAGAATAATTCCATCGAAGCCTCATCTATAGAGGATCTTTTGGTGATTTGGGCCATTATAAAGAGTGAAATTTACTACTCTTCTCCAGATCTTCTCCTTTTCAATTCTATCCTGTAGAAGTATCCCATTTTGGAGATATTCTATGATGGATTTCATCCATCCCATGGTAAAACCAAATGATTTGGGAATGGGATTGATTTCATTTATTTACTCTATTATGATTTGAATAAAAGGTGAAACCACTCGACGATGAGAAATTATAATGATAGTCTTGTCCTGATTTGAATCTCCTAGGGCTATAACTACATTTTCCAATTCATCATCTTGGGAATTTTGTGACCCCAGGATATAAGGCAATGTTGGTTCCGAGAGAAATTCTTACATTAACCCTCAGACATAATCACATAGGGGTATTAGTTAATCTTTTCTAATGGTGTAATCCCCATTAATTTGAAGGGATTATCGCAATAATTTCTTCAATGGGGATAAAAAAACAGTCCCTAATAAAACTTTTTTTGAGTTTAGGATCTTCCATTATCTTATCCATTTGACTTTTGGAAGCACCATCAAAGTATATTTGCTATATTCATAAATTCTCTTGAATAAAGAATATTTCTTTATCGAGAAGTTATGTATTCAATGATGTTTCTTCCAATGATGGGTGTTCAGCAAGGAAGTATGATAATTATTGACATTTTATTACTTTTTTAGGCACAGGCTGTAAGAACCTGGATTTTCATTTTAGGTATGGAACTTGAATTTCAAGTGTTTTTGAGAAAAAGGGTAGGTTTGAAAAATTTTGTAAGTACATGTCATGTACTTTAGAGTAAATGCTGTGTACTTAGGATTACACGTTGTGTACCCAGCTACCTAGTACAACCATGTCTTGGGTGTGTAACGGCCAAGACAGGGTCATGTGGGGTGACGTGGAAGACTGCTAATGTCAGGGGCTAGTTGAGGAAAATACACGACGTGTTCATTCATAATACACGATGTGTACTTTTTTTATTTGTTTAATTGGACTGGGGTCGCGTCTAATCCCCACATTCATCTTTTTCTAGCCTTATTTCATCTTGGGGAGACCAACAATGACAAATCTTATCCGAGCCACCATTTCTCCATCCAAGATCCAATTTGATCTCCGGTGGGTGTGTTGGAATCCCACCAGTGAGTCATTCCTTCTTCTTGAATCTCACTTCATGGTTTCTCCTCTCTCTTGAGTTATTAAAGGTTGAATTTTTTTGACATTTTTTTAGATCTTCGACATTCTAGGCCGATTCAAGGGTCTTCATTTAAGATTTTTCTTCTTGAGACATTGAGAAAGGTGGTTTGTTGCCTTTAGTTGGTTGTATTTGAGTTTTATATGCCAAAGTGCGGATTACCCATGTTTGGGTATTTCGGGTTAAGGAATTTGAAACCTATTTTATTTTCCATAGATTTATTTTTGGATTAAGTGTTTTTTGTTGTTTTATTATATGAAATTACATATTTAAAGAACACCCCATGGGTGTGTTTCCTTGTTTGAATGTTTAGGGCTGTTTGGTCCAGGTTGCCTATGAGGCAGACCTTGTTTCCTTTCCTTTCTTGATAATATGGAGTTGATTGCCTTTTTCTTCTTCTTAAGTGCTTGTGATATGCATTAAAATTGATTATCCATGTAGTAGTTGATATTACTTCGGGTTTCTTGATATCATATATGCACGATTGATTTGCACAGGGCTGTGAGAACTTGGTGTAGTTAAACCACATGGGGAATTGACGTTGAGTGCTTCCTCAGAGTGTCTATTATATTTCACACTATGAGACCGTAGGGGGGATTGATGGTGAGTGATCCCTCAGAGTGTCTATAGTTTACATACGAGACCATAGGGGGAATTGATGATGAGTTATTCCCCAGAGAGGTTGTAGTTGTTGTAGAAAGACCATAGGTAGAATTGATGGTGAGTGCTTCTTCAGAGCTTCTTTGCCTTTTTATTTCATTACTCAGCTAGAGGGGTTAGATTATGTGAGCTACCTAGAGGGTCAACATAAATATTGAATTTTTGTGATGCATATGCTTAGTCAAAGCACAAGCTTGGTCTCAGTTATGTTATGTAGTCTTTTGAGATACCTATTGTGTTACTTAATTGATTAAATAATGAACATTAAATGATAATGAATGTAAATGGAAATTGTTGGACTATTTACTTTTGTGCACTCCTAGTTCTTTACTGTATTTCCATTATTACCTTCTATATATACTCACTGACAGTTAGGAACAAATCTTGTGGTGCTTTCCTATTGGGATTTGTCTCACACCCTATTTGGGTCATGATTTTGGACCCAAAAAAATTATATGGTTACAGTTATAGATAAGGGAAATTTCCCTTTTTCATTAGGTACATGATTGGTTGGTTGGAGCCGGAGAGCATAGGACGAAGATTAGGCTTGTGATGCTCTTGGAGTTTTTCTATTTTCTTTGCACATTGGTGTAGTTGTATTTATAGAATATTTTTTATTTGGTTGTTTTCTTAGACAGATGTGACATGAATCATTTATATATGTTCTCCAGTTGTTATTTACTTTCAGTCTTCTTCTGTTTACGTATTTTAAGGAATTTTTATTCCTCTACTATTTATTATTTGTTATTCTGCTATGCATTCTCTACAAATGGGGGAATAATTTCCCCACTATTACACCCAAGGCCCTTGCTGCTAGTCAGCAACCTCTGGCATTTAGGGAAATGTGCTTGAGGCCATGTGACCAACCGGGTACAGGGCACCTTTGGGAAGCACCTAAAACATGGACGTTACAAAGTGGTATCAAAGGTGGTTTTTATTTTCTTCTTTGTCTTACTTGTTGGAGCCAATAGATAAGGATATGAAGGAATTTATAGTTGGTAATAAGTTGTGCCCAGGAGTAGCTAACCCGTGTATAGTGAAAATCCAAGTTACCTTGAATAATTAAATTTTCTATTTTTGAAATTATTACAGTTGATTTGATTTCACCATTGGGTGACTCACTTGTATTGTGATATTATCATTGATATTATTGAGGTTCTATTTATATTGAAACCTGATGAGATGAGGGTATTCCATCTCATGCATCATATAGGCACTTGATAGGGATCACATGTCATACATTCATGTCATTCCATTTAAGATGCATTACCGATTACATATTGTTATGATAGATGTTGTGAATGATATGCATGCTGTTGTGATATATGTTATGATAGAATTCCCACTATTTTGATAGGGTATTGGTAAATTTAAAGTTCCATTTGAATAGGCACCAAACTTTGGTCTCTGAGGTGTTATGGGCCCTCATGGATTGTAATTTTGTGGATCGTGTGATTGATCACACTATTATACTTTTTGATATATATAAATATGATTCCAAGATTTGATTCACAGGGAGTATAGGTCCCCAAATATTTGAATATGGAACTTTAATGGTTGTTTTAGTGTTTTTATGGGGTTCTAGAGTAGTTTATGAGGCTTACTGTCCGAAAAAACCCAGAATAAACGGTGTGTGATGGTGAATACACACCATGTATCCTTCTGTTCAGGGAGAAATTGTTTTTCTTAAGTACACACCGTGTACTTTTTCTACACGCTGTGTATATAATGACTGTGTGAATTACCATGTGAGCATAGGCACAGGGATGGTGAACCATTAGTAGGACACACCGTGTATGTAATGAAAACATTGTGTATCCATTTATTGTGTGACCAACCGTGTGGGAAGAGACATTGGTTGAAAAATATTTTCTTGAACATGCTATGTACTTGGAATACACACCGCATTTTGGGGACCCATGTATCCAATTGTGTGACCAACGACATGGGTTGGTGAAATCCTTCTAGTACACACCGTGTCTAGAATATACATGTCGTGTAGTTTTGTTATGAGAGAATCATGTGTTTAGCTGTGTAAAGGAACTTGGGTAGGGGTGATTCAAGTAAATTTCATGTCATAGGAGGAACACGTCATGTGTATGGGTGATACATGACTAGGGTTGGCAGAGGTACACGCCCATGTTAAGAACTAAGGTAACACGTCGTGTGGAGGGTATACACACCATGCAACCCTATTTAGAAGAACTTGGATGCCTTTCCATCTATGTTCTGTTTTTCACTTCTAAGTTGGTATTTCTTTAATCTTGTACTGAGGTGTGTGCTTGACCTTGCAGATTCATGCCACCTAGATATCCTCTGGTTGTACGCTAGGTTCAGAGTGATGATCATACACTGGAAACGGTATATCTAGGACTACCAATAGATCCTCTCATCAAGCCCTTCATGGAACCAACTGTCATTCTGGATACAGGTGTCAATGCACAGTTCCGAGAAGGTTTCATGAGGATGATAAAAACATTACAGGGGCACTGCATCCTGCCCTATCTATGGCAGAGTTAACGTGGGTTTTTTAGCAGCATCCCCATCCCACTTTCTCAGGGGATGGAGGAACTCATGCTACAAAGCCATGGTTAGAAGCCATGATGTCTATCTTCAAGCATCTGGAGACACCACTTTAGAGGAGGGTGATGTTCACTATGTACATGCTACATGATTCCGTCAAGAGATGGTGGGGTGTGATATCACATGTGGGACGCCAATGAGTTATGTCTTGGGATGAGTTCTAGTGGAACTTCTATGACTACTTCTACTCGAATACCTTGAGGAGAAATCCAGTCGAATATTTCATGAGTTTGGAGTAGGGTACACTCTCAGTCATGGAGTATTCTTCTTGCTTCATAGATCTACAATGCTTTACACCCATTCTGGGAGGGTCTTATGAGTTATTTCTAGAAATAAATATTGAGGATGGTCTCAAACATGACATATGATCTCAAGTGAAAATCTTCAGGTTGACTTCCATGTCTTCTATAGTCAATCAGGTGATGATCACCGAGCACGACCTAAGGGATTATGGAGTTGTGAGCCAGGGCAGTTCAACATCCAGAGTTGGTACTCTTCTGACTAATAACAGGAATCATCATAGGGAGTCTATGTGTGGTGATCCGAGTATGCAAGATTTTCCTTCACGTAGCCAGCTAGTGTGCTACTAGTGCGGGAAGGGCGGACATAAGAAACCTCAGTTCCGGAAAAACCTAGTAGATTGCTGATATTGCGGAAGGATGGTACATATTCAGTGTTTCTGCAATGCCCTCCTTCTAGAAACTAGTGAGAGGGGATCTGTTTAGACTCCTCATACTAGAGCAGGACCACCAGCCCCACATCAGATTGGGGGATGGATTTATTTAGGACGTTCAGGATGAGGTGGTGGTCATGGCCACAGTGGATAAACACATGGTTTTTTATAGCCTCAGGGTGGATCATCTCAGTGATCTCAGACATCTTCATAGGGCTATGATGCAGGTCATGATTTTGCACTGGAGCAGATCCAGAAGGAACAAAATCCCATACCCTCTATGGTTAGAGGTACCATTTTGGTTTCCTTAGTTTTAGCTTATTCTCTTTTCTATTCAGGTTCTTCCCATAGCTTTATATCTATGCCTATTGTGTAGAGCCTTGAGCTCTGTATATTTACTTCTGCTGATATCATAACATTGGTCACTTCGTTGGGGACTAGAATGGCTTGTGTACGTCAGTGCAGGGAGTACCCTCTTGAGGTTGGTTAGTGTCACTTATTATGGGACCTTTATGTCTCGGAGATGATGGTCTATGAAGTCATTCTCATAATGGACTAGTTCGTTCCCTTCCAGGTTGTTATCGATTTCTATCTCCATAGGGTGAGTTTCACGTCACCAGAGGGCATATTGTTTCTACATAAGAAATAATGGGATGTCTAGGCGAGCAGATTTGGACCCGAGCGTAATGGGTTGAGAGGTGTTACAACCCAAATTGATAGTATGTACCTAGAAGACGAGGATACTTCATAGATGGACTTTCCTCCAGTGTTTAATCATTTTAGGGATGTCTTTCCAGATAACTTTTCAGGGCTTCCTCTAAAGTGAGAGGTAGATTTTTCTATTGAGCTTGTGCTAAGGGAAGAACCGGTGTCCATTCATCCTTATAGGATGGCTACACCATAGTTACAGGAGCTCAAAAGGAAGTTAGAGGAGTTACAGGAAAATGGTTTCATCTAACCCAATACTTCTCCTTGGGGTTCACCTGTCTTGTTTGTGAAGAAGGCAGATGGTACCCTTAGACTTTGCATGGATTATCAGAAGCTGAACCATTTTACAGTTAAGAAACAATATCCCTTTCCTGGGATTGATGATCTCTTTGATCATCTTTGAGGAGCCCAAGTGTTCTCGAAGATTTACTTGAGATCCGGTTATCATCAGTTGTGCATTAAACCATCAGATATAACTCTTACATTATTTTGGAGAAGATATGGTTTATATGTGTATGTGGTTATTCCATTTGGTCTCACGAACACACCTACAATTTTTATGGCACTAATGAAATGAGTGTTCCATCCATACTTGGACTCATTTGTGGTGGTTTTCATGGATGATATATTGGTGTACTGTCACACTCAACACGACCCTGCTATCCATATTGATATCATTTTGAGTACAATGAGAGAGAATCATTTATATTCTAAGATATCAAAATTCCACTTTTGGATGGACCGGATTCACTTCTTGGGTCATGTTATCTTAGAGACAAGAGTATCAGTAGACATAGAGAAAGTGAGAGCATTAGTTTCTTGGGAGCATATGAAGAACTATTTTGAGGTACATAGTTTTCTGAGACTGTCTAGTTACTACAGATGTTTTATACAGGACTTTTCACTCTTTGCAGTGCCACTGATGTGCCTGACTAAGAAGGGTAATAAGTACTCGTGGTCAGATTATTGTGAGTCAGACTTTCAAAAGCTAAAGGGAAGATTAAATTCATCACCGATACTAGTTTTTCTAGAGCCAAAAAATATTTACACCATTTATTATGATGAATCAGGTATCAGTTTGGGAGCAGTGATTTTGTAGGGGGGAAGGAGTCATTGCGTCTGTGTCTCAGCAGTTGAGGCCACATCAGAGGAATTACCCAACCCACGATCTCGAGTTGGCTGCAGTTGTTCATGAATTGTGTTGTTGGAGACATTAACTTCTGGGAGAGCATTTTTTGGTGTACACTGACCACAAAAGTCTCAAGTATATCTTTACTCAACGTGATCTAAATTTGAGATAGAAAATGTGGGTTGATTACCTTTTGTCCTTTGACATTTAGATTGCCTACATGCCTGGGAAATGCAGTGCAGTGGCTGATGCGTTGAACAGGAGGACTCAGATACAGGCAGTTTAGCTGGCTAGTAGTGAGTGGAAGCTTATGGATCTATTCTCTGAGATGCATTTAGTGGTGCACGATAGACAGGGGCAGACATTTTTTTCTTTTGTAGATGTTACCTCTACCCTTCTAGATTGGGTGCGAATGAGGGAACTATCAGATTCTGAAGGCCTAGTCCTATGGGAGGGTGTGTCAAGAGAGGACCCTACTTCTGGGTGGATCGTAGGTGAGGATGAGTTCTTGCACTTTCATGGATGTGTATGGGTATCAGCAAACATACATGAGGAGCTAATGTGAGTCTTTTATACTTAATCTTGGACAGTTCATCCTGGCATGACCAAGATGTATTGATATTTTCATCGTCAGTATTGGTGGCCAGGTATTAAGAGGGATGTAACTGGTTTTTTTATGAGATGGTTCACCTATCCACAAGTGAAAGTATAGAAACATTGACTGGTGGGGATTTTAAAATAGTTACACATTCTCAAGTAGAAGTGTAATGATGTCATTATGGATTTCATGACAGTTTTACCAAGGTCAAATCAAGGGAATGATGCAGTTTGGGTTTTCATTAGCATACTCACAAAAGTTTCATAGTTTTTACCGATCAAGGAGACCTTTAGTGTTGATGATCTTGAAAGGTTTTATATTTGAGAGATTGTATGATTTCATGTCTATCATTTCACATAGGGACACTCACTTTACTTCACATTTTTGAAAGGGCTAAATAAGGCTTTGGGTACACAAGTACTTCTGAGTACATCTTACTATCCCCAGATAGATGGACAGTCAGAACACACGATTCAGGTGCTGGAGGAAATGCTTCGAGCATGCATCCTAGATTTTGTAGGTTTTTGGGAAAATAATATACCTATGCTGTAGTTTTCCTAAAATAATATTTTTCAAGAAACTATTCATATCAAACTTTATGAGGATTTGTAAGATAGGACATGCTGATAACCCCTATGTTGGATGGAGGCAGGAGGGGCAACTAAGCTGGGACCTCATCTTGTCCAAGAGACCACTGAGTATGTGGAGTTTATTTGAAAGAGGATGGATACTACATAGTCTCTCCAAAAATTGTATTCTTATCGATGGAGATGACCTCTAGAGTTTGAGGTCAGAGGTTAAGTTTTCTTACATGTCACACCGAGGTTGGTAAACAAGAAGATTAGGAGAGAGGGAAAGCTTTCACCGAGATATGTTGGGTCGTTTGAGGTTTTGGAGAGAGTTGGTCTGGTTTTCTATTAGTTATAGTTACCTCATATGTACGAGGCTATGAACGACATATTCCATGTTTTTCAGTTACGACGTTACTTCTCATACCCATCTCATGTTTTTTAACCTGGGGAGGTTGAGTTGGAGGTGGATGCATCATTCAATGAGCATTCTATTCGGACTGTTGATCATAAGATGAAGGTTCTTCATGGCCAGTCTGTTCCTCTGGTATGAGTGTTGTGGCAACCTGACTGAGTGCATAACGAGACTTGGGAGAGGGAGACCAATGTGCGATCGTAGTGGCCAGAGCAATTCAAGGATTCTTATTCACCACATTTTTAGGGAAATTTGGGGATGAATTTCATTAAGGAGGGAAGTTTCTAAGAACCCTAATCTTCATTTTAGGTATGGATCTTGATTTTAGATGTTTTTGACAAAAAGTGGAGATTTTGGAAATTTTATAAGTACATGTCGTGTACTTAGGAGTACACACCGTGTACCCAGTTACTGAGCACATCCATGTCTTGGGAATGTATCGGCCGACACATGGTCGTGTGGGGTGACATGGAAGACTGCTAATGTTAGGGTTTGGTTTAAGAAAATACATGGCATGTTCATTAACATTACACACCGTGTACTTTTCTTTTTATTTTTTTAATCGTACCGGGGTCGCGCCTAATCCCCAGATTCATCTTCTTCTGGCCTTGTTTTTTCCAGGAGTGACTAAGAGTGAATAATCTTATCTAATCCACCATTTCTCCATCCAAGGAAAAATTTGATCTCTAGTGGGTGCATTAGAATCCCACCGGTGAGTCATTCCTTCTTCTTGAATCTCACTTCCTGATTTCTCGTCTCTTTCAAATTATTCAAGGTTGAAAGTTTTTAACCTTTTTGTATATCTATGATGTTCTAGGCCAATTCAAGGGACGAAATTAGAGAGTCTTCTTCATGAGACATCAAGGTAGGTGTTTTGTTTCCTTTCATTGGTTGCCTTTGAGTTTTATATGCCAAAGTATTGATTCCCCATGTTCGGGTATTTCGGGTTAAGGAAATTGAATCCCATTTTATATACCTTAGATTGATTATTAGATTAATGAATTTTGTTATTGTATCATGTGAAATTTCTTATTTAAGGAACACCCATGGATGTGTTTCCTTGTTTGAATGTTTAGGGTCGTTTGATCCAGGTTGCCTATGAAGAAGACCTTGTTTCCTTGTCTTGCTTGATATGATGGAACTGATTTCATTTTCTGCTTGTTAAATGCTTGTGATATGCATTAGAATTGTTTATCCATGTAGTAGTTGATATTACTTTGGACTTATTGATATAATATATACAAGATTTAATTTCTTAGGGATCTGAGAACCTGGTGGAGTTAGACCACAGGGGGAATTGACATTGAGTGCTTCCTCTGAGCATCTGTTATATTTCGTGCTACAAGGCCATAGGGGGGATTGACGGTGAGTTCTCTCTCAGAGTTTCTATATTTTACGTTATGAGACCACAAGGGGAATTAACGTTGAGTGTTCCCCCAAAGAGATTATATTTTTTGTAGAAAGACCATATAGGGAATTGACAGTGAGTTCTTCTTCAGAGTGTCTTTTCCTTTTTATTTCATTACTTGTCCAGAGGGGTTATACTGTGTGAGCTACCCAGAGGGTTAACATAAATATTGAATGTTTATGGTGCATCTACCAAGACAAAGCACAATCTTGGATTTGGTCCTATTAAGTAGTCTTCAGATATACCTATTGTGATACTTGATTAAATGATGAACATTAAATGAAAATTAATGTAAATGGAAACAGTAGGACTGTTAAATTTTTTGTACTCCTAGTTCTTTGCTGCATTTCCATTATTACCGATTATATATACTCACTGACAGTTAGGCACAGATCCTGTGGTGGTTTCTTACTGGGATTCATCTCACACCCAGTTTGGGTCAAGCTTTTGGACCCAAACAGATTATATGGTTGCAGGTATAGATAAGGGAAGTCACCCTTCATTATCAAGTACATGATTGGCTGGTTGGATATAGAGAGAATAGGACCAAGATTAATCTTGCGATGTTGGTTGAATTTTACTGTTTTCTTTTCAGTTTGGTAGATGTATTTATAGCATATTGTTTTATTTGGTCATTTTCTTAGATATATGTGACATGCATCATTTATACATGTTCTCTAGTTATTATTTACTTTCAGTCTTCTATTGTTTACATGTTTTATGGTATTTTTCGTCCACTATTATTTATTATTTTTTATTTCGATGTGCATGATCTGCTAATGAGGGCAGAGTTTCCTCACTATCACACCCAAGGTCCTCGCTTCTAGTCGGCATCCTCTGGCATTCAGGGAAATGCGCTTGAGTCCATCTGACCAACCGGATATGAGGAACGTTTGGGTGGTACCTAGAACCGGGACATTACACAAACTGTATATCAAACTATTATAGAATAACCGCCCACGGTTCTAAAAATCCTATAAGAATAGGACTACTGAGGAGAAATTTGAGTTGGTTATTTCATGATACCGAGTGAACCTCATGATGCTGTAAATAATGCCTTAATGTCTAAACTGAAAATATTATTGGTAATCAGATTTTCTCAATATCTTAATATCAAGTATCTGTGTCGAGCATGGTTCTACTAAGATAGTAAAGGATGTTTTCAATGCCAGTATAATTCTTTTGTGCAAGGAAACAACCCAGTGATCACTCCATGGATATCACATAAATAATAATCGACATTCCTTCAATAGGTAGCATCAATATAGATGGTATCAATACATATTTCCTGAGGGTATAAAATGCTTCTTGGCAATCATTGATCCATTGATATGTGACCCCCTTATTCATCAATTTAGTGAATGTAAAACACTTTCCTGTCATATTGGATATGAATTTCCAGATTTAAGGAAAGTGTCCTTGAAGTCCTCTAAACTATTTCAAGTTTCTAGGGAATGACATTCCAAATATATCTTTAGTCTACTCAGGATATAATTCGATGCCATGATGGCATACAACAAAACCAAGAAATTTTTCTGAGGTTACCCCAAAAGCACATTTCAGGGGGTTCATCTTTAAATTATGCTGTCAAAGATTTCTAAATATAGTTCCCAAGTCATTTAGGTTATCATAATGTTGTTCAGATTTAACCACTAGATCATAAACATAGAATCCAATGAATTTTCCTAAGATGGGTTTTTAAAATATGGTTCATTGCACGTTGATATTTCAATCCAGCATTCTTCAAGACAAAAGGAATTACCCGATAGAAAAATATTCCTTAAGGGTCTCTGAAGGCTATAAATTACTCATATTCTAGGTCCATCCAGATTTGTTTATACCCAGAGTAACCATCCATGAAAGAGAGTGCTTCATAGTGTTCCATTGCATCAATCAAGATTTCTATGATCGGAACCTGGAATTTATCTTTAGGATAATGTCGGTTGAGATCTTTGAAATCGATGTAGAATCTGATTTTCCCATTCTTATTTTTAACTATAACAATATTATATATCCATTTGGATATTTTACTTCCCTAATGAAGTCAAATTTGATAATCTTGTTGAATTTAGCTTCAATTTTGGAAGCATGATTTGGGTGTGTTCTTCTTGCGGCTTTCTTAAATCCTTGATGTTCTTTTGATAAACCCAAATGATGGGTGGTCCCCTTAGGGTCAAGACCAAGAATCTATATGTAATTAAAAGAAAACACATCCCAGTGTTTCTTTATAATGAAATTATACACCTATTTCTCTTCAGAAGTCATAGCTGCACTAATCGGAGTGGGGAGTGGATCTTCTTCTATAACTTAATTTATTTCTCTAAGATCATCCACAGTGGTGGAGATGCCTTCCTAAAATACTGGAGGGGTGTCCTTGAGGTCTTCTTCTTCTTATTATTCTTCATGTGTTACTTTTTATACCCCTTCTTGAAGGGTAGGTGATGAAGTAATACTTTGAAAGCATGGGGAGGAGTCGTTATTTGGAAATCTTGAGGAGGAGGAGGAAACTATCTCTGGCTCAACTGATGATGATTGGTATTTTTGAAGTTCTAAAGGGAACATGATGATATAGGAATGAAAATTCCTATCTTTTTCCATGAGTGAAAAAACTTCTTCTAGCCTGGATGATAAAGGAGAAGCTTTTTTAAGTTCGGTAGATAGAATGAAGAAATATCCATTTAGGTTTTCTTCATTGTTTTGTAAATCAATGATTTCTCTTATAATATCAAGATCATTTTCCATAAATGAAATTATGTAAGACACTGAACTAGTGCTTAGACTTAGTCTCACCCATTCAATTTGATTAATTGAAAGTACATAATATGTACCGAGATTCTTTAATAGGTTATCTGGGATCTTTTCTAAACTATTCAGATCATTAATTCTTGGTACATCCTTAACCATGGACTGTTTTCTTTTTGTGTGATAGAACTATGCATCAATGTACTGAGATTCACAGGTCTTGAACGGGAAATTATCATCGTGCAATGTCCCAATTTCACAATTGAAGTAATACTTGAGACATTAGTTGTATGACGAAGGAATGACCACATGTTGATATAGCCAAGGCCTTTCCAGTAGAATGTTGAAAGCTGTGTCTTGATGGAAAACCATGAATTTTGAATCAGATACAAAATCCCCAAATTGGGTTTTAAGTATAATTTCTCTCAAAGTTTCTTGTTCATTTTTATCATAACCTTGCGACATCAGAGTGGAGGGAAACAAGTCAGATTCAATGAGACTTAACTAATGAAGTGTACAAATGAGAATGAGGTTGACTCGTGATTCATTATTAGTGAAGATTCATCCGATGTCAGTATTGTTAGACCTACTAGATAAATACAAGGGTTTAATGTGTCCATGTACAACATCATCCTCATCGTGGTCTGTGAAATATATAAATGCATGAAATTTTGAAGGATCATTCTCTATATGGTAAACCTCGGTATCAGAAACCTTGTTTTCAAAATCTTGAGGACTTGATAAAGCCTTAATAAGTTCTTCTAGAATATCTTTTGATAAATTCATAGCATCCAATATTGATAACATGGAAGGTACATGGGATAGTTTCTTTAAGAAACCATAATTTTGGTCCAAAGGTCTGTTTTCTAGTATGGAAATGTGGTTTTTGAGGTGTCTTGGAAGTTGATTATCTTGAGTTAGATGGACCATTTTTTGGGGAAGAAGCTGGAAATACCTCTTCTCTTGGTAGATTAACTTGGCTAGGTCTAGCCACCTATTGAGAAAGTGGTGGTATAGCCTTTAATCGGTCTTCCAATATGATCATGTAGGGGATGACCCTCTCATGTCTAGGAGAATTCCATTATTCTTGTTGAGCCGACTGAAGAGATCTCCCATCAGTTTCTACTACATAAACAGTTTGAGTAGGGGTGTAACTGAAATAATGGCTTCTATAATACCCAAATCTTCCCCTGTACCCTCAACTTTTATGACCTATTACCCTAGTTCCCCAATCAAGTAAATGAAATTCATGTTCATAATCAGAATCATCATTTTCGTGGGGATCCATTAAGTGAATAACTTTAATAGAATTGAAGATCAACTCCCCATCTGATGAAAATTTTTCCTAATAGATCAATTCATATTATGATATTTAGTGGAGAGTTTCCCATACTTTTGAGACAACTAACATGAAATATTCTAAAGTTAAGTTCCAATTTGTCTTTGACATTATCTCATCTTCTTTTGACAGCTCTTTATCCTTCTGACTGTGTTTCTTCTTTGAGGATTGGTTTGTGGAGGACTGATATTTTGATGAATTTTCATGGTTACAGTAGAAGTGGTGGAAGAAATAGTCAGTTGTTTAAACTATGCTCTTAGAATGGAATGAGTTTGACTGATTGTTTTCCTAACCATCTATTCATAAAACTTCTAAATATTCTTGCTTTTGACTTGTTTCCACTCGCCTTCCTCCTCTAGATCGGTAGCAGTAATACATGCTACCTAGGTTAGTGAATTTTTCAGATTCACCTGCTTGGAGTCCACCATCTTTTATAAGAGGTATTTAAAAACAAAACACTCATAGATGGGGTACCCCAACATTTGATGAAATAGGTAATAATTTGGGATATCTTCATCTCCTTATTTATTCATCTTCTTGGGTCTTGGTAAGTAGACTAAATTGTTTTCCAAACATGAGTGAAGTAGCTAGGACTTGGACATTTCAAAAATAATAAGCCTTTTTTAACTCTTCAAAGTATCTCTGCATTTGATCTTTTTGATCATCTTGATGATGCGATCATTGATACTAATGCTCAGGAGGTGGATCCCTACAGTCTGATGAGGTATTTGAAGTAAAGGATGGTATAAGTGCTTGCTTGAGTGTAACTGCAACAACCTCTCTTTTCTTGTTCCCCTTCCCGGATTTGATGATATTTTTTGGGATTTGGCTCTAGTCTCTTTTATGGAGTTTTCTACCTATTGAGAAATAAAAGCTAGATCTCTAAACCCTCCTTTGTATTTTATAGGAATTAATGGTGTGCAAAACTCATCATAGATATTTTCAACACAAATGGGTAATAATCCTTCTTGAGGGAGTGGTATATTAAAGGATTATGTTAATCCTTTCCACCAAGAAATCAAATTTGATACTCTTTCATTATCCATTTTTTTATAGTTTGTAAGATTGAATACTATTTTATTATACAACATTGAGCTGAATTAGAAAAATAATTTCTGATGGAGGTCTTCCCATCTAGTGATCGATTGAGACTGCAAACATGTATACCAGAAAAGGTTGTCCCCTAAAGTGATTGCATAAAATATCTAAGATTCACTACTTTTTGTTATTGAGGGGTCCCCATCATGGGATCATAATGAGAAATGAAATGTGTCAAGTGATACTCCAGATATCAGGAACCGTTAAATATTAAAAATTGGTATTCACAATGTTTGGTGGGGGAGGAATCAGATCTACCCATTCGGGGTAAGCCTTTCTTTCTAGTTGTATCGGTGTGCTCTGCACTTCCATAACTTCAGATAGAGCCATCAGTGACTCAATGGAATTCATAATAATTTGATGAATGACTGGATGAGTTGGGAGCTTTATAGGTATAACAGTTGTAGGCTGAACTGGTGTGGAAATTGGTAGGACCACCGGTGGTGGTGCTACTAGTATTTGTCTTGGATAACCCACGGGGAACTGCCTGCAAGGATGTGATTGAACTTGTTCTAGCTATCTACCCAATGGATTAAATTAAATATTCACATCAGTAGATGTAACAAACCCTATTTTCTGAGGATCTTATACTGGAAGTGTGTGCTGAGGATTTTCTTGTTGAGGATGCCTGATAGAAATACTGCTTCAGTGTAAATATTTATTGAGTCTTCTTAAATCCTCCATCTCATCCTCTTCTTGGAATAATATTTCCTCGATAAAAATGGATTTAACTTCTCTAGGGGGAAGGTGAGACATGATTTTACTTTTAACTTTCTCACTATTATGTACCTTGTGAAAAGATGGAAGTAGATTATTTGAGGGAACACCTGGATTCTGAAAAAGCCTTTGATTTCTTGTACACACACCTCTTTCATTTTATTCGGTGTGAACCATATCAAGAACAAGAACTTACTATTTTGATTCCCCTAAACTTGGGTCATTTTCTATAGTATCTTCCATAATGGGATTAATGAAATTCACTAATGCATAATGCATTGATGGCATCCTGTTTGTATCTTTGTGAAATCACCTTTTTCTTCATCCTCCATAAGAATTTGTTCTCCTATTTTTTGGTACCTTAAGAACTATTTGGAGGATAGTAATCTATAGAGAATCCTTAGATAGTTCAGTTGTACATTCATTTTGTGGATTGTTTCCTAATCGGGAGAAAAATGACTTCTGTTGAGGATGGGATTATGAATGTGAAAAAGCCCCTAGCCCTGCAGGCTAGGGCAATTCCTATTCTTCTTTCTCAATCCTTCAGACTCTATTTGTTGGATCTGAGGGTTGGATTAAAAAATCCCCTAGCCCTATGGGATGGGGTGGTTCCTAAACTTCTTTGGTTAATATCAGAACATCTTCTCTTCTAATTTTATGAATTCTAGTCCGAACGTTGGTTGGGTAAATTGTCGAGAACCAACTTAAATTGTATTTTTTAGAAGACAGTAGTGCTATTTCAAACATCTAGGTGATCTAATGGCTTCTATCCTATAAGAGGGAAGCCTACTCGATGTTTTTAGATACTGGATGCAAAATTATCTCAATAGCTCTATCTCTTTGATCTTGACTTTGGTGAAATCTAGTCACGGCCTATTCTTGTTGAACATCTCTTCATTCTAGAACAAAATTTGTTTTTTATAACCTGCCTTGGAAAATAACATTGCATGAGACCCCATTCGATGGGCTTTATTGGTTTTTTATCATAGTGAAATGCAATGCTCCATATGCACCCCATCCTCTGATATGAACACAATATGGGGTTTCTATGATAAATTGTCACAACCTCTTTAATGCATCGAGGCATACATGATGAAGGGCCTCATGTTGTTTCTCAATATTTGGATGTCATAAAACCTAGAGAGATGTGAAGTCAATTTTGAACTTTCTTAGGTCCACTAGGTTAGATACCCTGAGAGGGGGGGGTGAATCAGGGCATGACAGATTAAAACAACTGCCCCGATTGATCTTGTCTCGATGTTAAGAAAGACTTTCTTATCTCTCTTTCCTGCACCAAAGTATAAACAAAAACTAAAGCATGCACATGACACATCGATTTTTACTTGGTTCACCCTCACTGGGCTACGTCCAAGGAGCATACACCAGCAATCTGCTGATGTACCAAATCCACTAAAAGGACACTGCTGTTTACAAAGTTTGGGATAGATCACTTCTATTCCCAGGCTCACTGCCTTTACAATGTTTTGGGTTAGATCACTACTTTCCCAAGGTTCACTCCCTATTTCTCTCTCTCTGTATCACTGCTGGTGGAGAGGATCACCTTATTTCCTCTTCCTTTGCTCACTGATATGGAAAGGATCCACTCACAATTTATAGACCTATAGGTCTCTTTATTATCACTAATGAATACATCCTCTGTTGTGTGTAGATGCTCTGTTGAAGTTCGACTTTCACCCATATATGAATCTCACTTTGTACCAAAGGTATCAGGTAATCTTCCATCTTTCTTGCAGCCCTAAAATTACTGCTGTGCTTCAACCATTCCTAGTGCGCTTCTCCAAGCCGGTGCGCAAGTTCCAGCATGCAAGTTCAAACCGGCGCACAAGTTCATCTCAACCACTTGCACGACACTCACTTCTTCAACTCCAAACTTGCGCGAATCACACCCTTTTACGCCCAAACCAATTTTGGCGTGCAACTATCAACTGTCGCGCTTATTCAAATCCTCACGTGAAAGTGTCACCAAACCACCTGTGTGACACCCCCTTCTTCAACTATAAACATGGGCGAATCACACCCTTTCTCGCCCAAACCACTTTGGGTGCGCAACTATCAACTGGCGCCCAACTTCTGAATATCTTTATACATGTGGGACCACACCACCACTTGCGCGACCACAACACTTGCACGATGATAGATCTGATTTTCTCTAAGCGTTGAACTATCTACCGAATAATGAGGGGTAGAATTCTATTTATAGGCATTTGTATACCCTGTGCGATGGTACGTAAGTCTCCTATCGGCATGCAAGTCCAGCCGCCCTAGTCTCGGTCGCCCTAGTCACTTGCGTGACCAAACCCTAAACTTGGGCGCCCCCTTTTCCTTTTCCATATTTTGATATTCTGATCTTTAATAAAATATGGTTCAAAAGTATCTAATCCTATAAGACACTGGAGCGCAAGTCCCTTTTCCAAAAACACATTTATCCTTTTGTCGATTTTGATGTCCAAAAATTTGGCAAACACTGGAAAACGGCACCACCTTGTATCTTCTCTTTTTGAATCGCCTCCAGATCGATCATTCCTTTGTTGAAATTCTTGAAACAATCATGGATCATTAACAACATCCCTTGAACTTGACATTCCACCATTAAATCCCCTTTGTCAATAAATTTTTACGTCATGGTTTTCTTTGTCAACAAACACAACACGAAGGCCCACTTTTTCAACAAACACAATCACCTCAAAAATGCTTCAATGATACCTTGAGGGATTTTTGCCCAACACACTTCAACCCCTATATTACCTTGACATTAATTTTATATTCATTATATAATAATACTTTACCTTTCATATGATGAATATTTTTCCATATGTTGTGGTGGATATCATGGGTACAATCTTCTGCCAGCATCTCTAGAATGTTGTTTTGAGTAGTGGCCAAAGTCTAGATCATGAATGGTATTTCACCCATAGATAGTTGTTTCCTCATGTTCAACATATCATTTTAATGTTTTTCTAGGGGTTTTTCAACCTTGTCTGACCAAAGTGGACTCTTCCTGATTACTTTACCAAAAGTAATGGGATCAGTCAGTGTTTCTTATGCTATATTAGAAATAAATGGCCCAAGGGAGGTTTGGAGAATTACCATCACCTTAGGATATCTTCTGGTTGAGAAATTATTTCACCTTCTAGCAACAAGGCATCATACATGACTAACCATATGTTTCCAAGTTCCTCAAGATAAGAGAGATTTCTTATAATTACATTATAAGTCGGAGAATTGTCTTGACAATGTGAAACACTACTGTGGAGATAACTTTTACAGAGAATACCAACATGGGGAGGACCACCATGGTGGATTATAGAAAGGGATACAATCTCTTTCTACTTGTTCTTCTGAAAAAATGGAGGTTTACCATGGTTCTCATCCAGAGATAGGTTCTCGATATTGAATGAATTGTCATGAAGAAAGACTTCATGATGAAGTGTCCAATGAGGAACTTTAGAATTACTGCTACTACTCCCATAATTTTTTTATAGGAGGGTAGGATCATGATCTGCAACAAATAAATGTAGGAGGGATTCAAGAACTCCAACATTATGGGGATCCAAATTGCAGACCGACTCTTGATTTTTCAACTATGCTTGATGATAATTTTTCTTAGATGCCTTCTTACACATATTTGGGGTCACTTCCTGTGAGAAATTGTTATCATGGGAAAGTGTATGTTCCTTCCTTGGATCGGTCATTATAATATGTTGATTATATCTAATCAAAACAGGTGTATGTTACTGATCTGGTTGTCTATATGATATGGGGGAGTATGCCCCATAAACCTCCTGGAATAGTATAGAGGTGTGCATCTGCTTCGGGATGGAATGTTAATGAGTAATCCCAAGTATGGGGATTAAATTATATGTATGTACCTATAGTAATGATAAATCTTCTACTATAATATTATTTAAACATTCAAGGATATGGGTAGGAATTTTTGTTTTCCCTTTCACCATTGCCAAAATGTGTTTGGTGACATTAGTGGCTAGAACAATAATATACATCCATTCTATATCTGGATTAGGTGTATGTACCTACTCTTTTCCTCTATTTCCTATCATTGGATACTGACAGTACTTGTGTATGGGGGAATAGAGTTGAGTTTACCCTAGTTTGGTCATCGAAGCTTTCTGACTGACTTCTCTGGGTGCTGACAAACAAGATTGTTGGTAGGCATGATGGATGCTGGAAGGCATATGTGCCTAATGGCTATTTTTTTCCAAGAATAGTTAGTGCAATTATTTTAATTCTAACAAAGGATACTATTGTTGGGGTTGGTGAGTACAAGAAGGTGTATGTTCATTGTTACAAGTTTCCTCCACATTTGTTTGGAGGGCTTCTTTGAATGCAGCCAGACGAGTCTAAGGACTGTATGATATATTATAAGCAGGTGTATGTGTCTTCTCATGTTACTCCACCATATTTGAATGGAATTATTGGTTGGGATCCACCACATGAGTCTATTGGATGGTAGAGTTAAGGTGGATAAGTGTATGTGCCCATTAACTATTTTCCACCAAGATGGGTTAGTGGAATTCTTCTGAGAGAGAAAAGATAGGAAGTTGCTCCCTATTGATTGGTTTTTGTCCTCATAGGTTCTTCTAGTGTGCTAGGGACTAAGGGACTTGGGCTGGACAACCGATGATAACACCCTCATCATGTCAAGGGTTTATTACCACTTGATGTTGGAAGCAGTAATTGTTGACAAGAGCCCATGGAAAGGACCCCGGTGTCTTCGAGACGTGGCTATTAATGGCATATTGTTTAACATCCCTATAATAGGGGCGATAATGGTGATTATGTATCTAGTATAATCTCTTAAAATGGTAGAAGATGGTGGTTGGTACCATCTTTTTTTGGACCACTAGTTTTCCTTGAACGAACGATCGGGGGTGGATCTTGATCTAAAGATCTTGTTGGGAAGCCTCCAGGGTCGGGATAGTATCGTGTTGATGGTACTCATGAACCAATGTGTTAGAGACCCAATGTTGATGATGTTGAGTTGGTGATGGTTTCCTTCAAGTGTATGAGGATCCAACTTGAGAAGTATTCATGGAATTTATAGGTGGAAACCTGAAGAAATCCATTTGGAATGAAGGGAGTTCTTCGAAGAAAGCACCAATATATATGACAAATACAGAAAATGAACTTCAACAAAGTATCATCTTTTGGATGCACACATGCACAATTGATTTCCTTGTCTGGCCCTCTTTTGTCAATTGATAGGGCCCTGACAGATATGTGACCCTATCATCTTGGTTAAGGATTCACGTCGGGTTCCCCATTTTTCCCTGGAATGTGTGTTCTGGTTAGGATTCAATATTTCCGGATGGTTTCCAATGGATTTGTTTATTAAACTGGAAACACCCAATGGCTATGTATTAAAAGGGACCTACTTTCTAAAGGTAGGTTCTCATTTAGTATTTTGACCCATGATTCTTAATAATGTACATTGTTCGAGAGGATGGGTGGTCGGGCACATCACACCCTTTTGGGGGGGGATTATTTCCTACTCTAGGACACTATTCTAGATTAAAGATATGATCATGAATCATTTTTAATTTACCAATCATAAGATAAGTTTCCCTAGAAATTTTCAATCAATTATTAGCATTTATAGAAATCATAATCATCTGAACATATTCAAGGTTCTTAATCAATGGAGATATTTATATGTATTATAGGTTATCCATTAATGTTATCCTCTCATATACTTTTTAGAAATTCTTTGGTCGTTATTATGACAATGCTACTTTTTAATCCACTCAACGGAACACTCTAGAATATACCATCACCTAGGGAGACATAAGTTGTTTTGATGTGGGTATTACACCAAAAAATGAGCCTCCTACATATCCTTATGAAAGGAATCAGAACCCACATAGTTATATGTCACTTAAAGGGACACATCACACCTTTTAAGGTCATGTGATAAGGACCTAACCATATAGTTTAACATCATGTGGTAAGAACATCTAGGTGAAATATTCCTTGTCAAATCTTGGTGTGAGACTTATGATGAAGCATTCCAATGAACCATTAAAGGATATTAGTTTCCAAGTTAGATTATAACCTTATAGGAATGTGGACTAGAGAGTAAAGGGTTGATTTGGAGTGTTGGGTTTGAACCTCAGGGAGGCTTCCTACGTATCTCATATGGATGAGAATCAATGCCCACATAGTTCTGTACATCTCTTAGGAGAGTTTGACACTTTGAGATAAATAGGTTTGGCCTTACCCCTAAACATGATTCCCTTGTAATAAGGTCTATGAGATATTCCATAACTCATGGAGATTCAAGGGGGACATAATTTGGGGAATACTTATAAGGAGGATGCCCAAACTAAGGAAATATGGGTTGAAATCCTAAGGAGGATATCCATTGAGCTCAGACCCTAGGTGAAAGCTTCTTATTTATCTCAATTATAGTGGTAATCAGAGTTCTTTTAGTTGAATACATGAGTTTGATTTTGAAAAAGTTGTGATCATCACAAATATATAAGCCCACGTGAGTCATGTTTGGTGTGAGAAACAAAAAGATGTGAAAGATTAAACAAACCAAAAAATTTCCCCTTAGATGATGGAAGAGGTCAGGCCTACGACGAAAGAATCTAGGGTGATGGTGGATGAAGGTATAGAGAAATGAATCCTTCAATGTGAAATGAAGGTTAAAGTCGTTGGGTCTAGCCCAAAAGGATAGTGGATTACTCTAGGAGGGATGACCTAAAATGGGTCTCGTAGCGGGAGGAGGATATTATTCTTTATGGAAGGGAAAATAAAGTGTTATCGTCACTCTTTCTATAGGGGACTAGAGGCTATGGGTCTTAAAGACGAGGAGGGTAAGATAGAGTCTTATCCCCAGAATCCATGACTTGGAACTCCACAATATTGTATCTAGGGTAAGGTTCTGTGTGACCATGGATATCTAGATCCATAGACACTCCTATAATCCTTACCCTTTGGTAAAAAAGTGTGGGAAACCCCTAACCATATATATTCAAATCCAATTGTGAGACACACTAATGTTCCTATCCCAAATGTATGATAAATCGGGATATCGTGGTGGGGGTTTCAACATGGTCCCTTTCAGGGAAGGGAGCCAAGAAATGAGATTCCCTTCTATGAATGTATTTTAAGAGGGATTAAAGGATAGGACACATAGGTAGTCCACTTAGGTTTTCCACATAGGTATTTCATGTAGGTATACCGCACAGGTCCTAGGAGGAACTGAAAAATTATTATACAAGATGGATAAGCCCATGTAATTTTGACATTCCTTGAAAAAAGGACTATAAAGGAAAAAAACAAGGGTGTTGTTTTAACTTAGGAACCCGGGGTGTCCCTTGATGTCCTTGAAAGAACCTCATGTAGGTCTTTTCTTAAGTAAAGGACCATGCGTTGGTGACCTCTTCTTATAGAAGGAGGGTTGTCAAACAAGTATATTGTATTTTATACACTAAAGGGACTTTGATCTTGTTTATACCTTTTAATTATATATTCTCTCATGTTTTAGTGAGCTACCTAAGAAAATTATGGGGACTTGGGAGAAGGATCTATGCAATGAGAGCTTCGAGAGTTCTTCCGAATTTTTCAGTTATTGAAATGGGGAGCCCAAGGGTTCTATTTATAGGAATGGAGGGGGTCAGGTCAAAATGAATTTTTCTGTGTAGGTCATTGGTATAAATCCTTCATATGGACCCCCATGAAGGGGTGAAAATCATAAACTTCTATGTAGGTACTTTGGCGTAGGTCCTCTGTATTGAGTAAAAAATGAAATTTTAATAATTTATTCCCCATTCAATCAAATAGATTTCATTATAAAACACCATATGTGAAAATGGAAAATATTTTAAACAATAAGGAAACAAATTATATAAATAATATAGATATTTAAGATAAATATAATTTCTAATGATCATAAGAAAGTGAATGTTTCAAGAGAATGTTTACAAACAAAAAATTAATATGGGATAAGAGAAGACCATTCGTTCATCAAAAATATATATTTTTTAATTAGATCATGTCATTTATAGAAATAATTAAAATTTGATTTAAATATTAAAAAAATATTTCATTAAATAGTCTTTTAATAAAATTGAAAATGTGTGGAATAAGATATATTTTGTAAAAATTTTCTGGAAATGGGGAAGTCTGTTATTGTTGTATGCATTACAAACAAATTTCTTTTGAATTTTTAGAAAAAATGTTGAAGGTGACACTATAAAAAAATTATTAAGATTCATTTAATAGATTTTAAAAAGTAAATTACAACTTAAAATTCCCTTAATAACTCATTTTATTAAATAAAATGTCTTTTTTAAAATAGTTTTGAAAAATATATACATGGAATAAAAATATAACCGATAAAAAGAGAAATAAAATCAGCATTTCCTTTAAAAAATTTATTGCTTTATTAAAGTAAAAAAGAGAGGAAAAGTTGAAATAAAATACAGAAACTACATAAACATACACAGGATAATGAAATATATGGATTTTAAAAGGGATATGTTAGATGTTTATTTTAAATAAAATATTAGAAATCCCACAAAATGAGATTGTAAAAAAAATCTTACAAATTTCATAACATTTTAACTGAAACCCCTTGAAAGAATAGACATGAATTGAAACATTAATTATCATGACTAAATATTTATTATTGTTAAATACATCAAATGGGTATTTTATTCACCACATAAAATTTAATAGGCACATAATAAATAATATGTATCAATGGAGTGTTAATTGTGATGAAATCCCTTACCTCATGCTTTAATTTAGTTGAAAATGTTATAACATCATATTTAATGGTTTTAAACATATTATTAATTTATTCGATAATCATAATAATATTTATAATATGATATAATATCCTTTTATAACATCATATCACCTTTTCGTTAATAATATTTTATTATTTCCATTATTTCAGGTGTTAACTGCTTTATTTTCCCATGTAGGTCTTATAAAGAAAGTTCTAGTTTTTGTGTATAGGATATAGTACTATAATATAAATAATTATATTAATATTATAAATATAATATCCACTCATTATATACATTTTTATAATCATTCTTAAAAGTTGGACATGGAAAATGAATCACATCGCTTCGTGGAGACTGTAGGTCATACGTACACACGAGCAATGACATAATTTCCTTAATGGGTGAAAGGGTTATGAATTGGATGATATATTAATTTTATATAATAAATATAATTTTATTATTATCATATATATTCATAATTTCCATCATTATGACTACCCATGTGGGTTTATGATAGAAAAAAATTACATCGGTTCGTGAGATGGTAGTCCACCATTCACACAAGCAGTAGTTTTTTCCCATTTGATGAAGAAGTATATGAATAAATCTTCTGAAATAAACATAATAAACTATATTTATATGGTATATACTGGTTTTATTGTATTTTAATTTTTAAAACATAATTTAATGTGGTAAAATAAGAAGTTAAAAGAAAGAGCTTGGTGAATATAATTACCTTCGCTTAGAAGAACCTCCCTTGGATATCTTGTTAAGGACCATAGGGTAGGTATTTTGAGAATAAAATAATATCTATAATGTGTTTAAGGATGTTTGGGAGAGATTTTTGAAAGGTTTTTTTATCTAAATGGATTGATATGTGTGAATATGTGAGGGGAGGGGTGGCCTATTATAATTGAGGAGGAGTGTAATTTTTGTAGATACCAAAAACTATTCAATAATGGGAAGTCACTCTCAACTCAAGTTCCACAAAAAGTGATAAATAATATATTTTATTAAAACTAAGGTATATAAAGACATAAAAAACTAAAAATAAGCATGTTTTAGATATGTTATTACCTTTACCACCAAGGTTACTCACTTTTACCATTTTAGTTTTCACCACGGTAACGAGTATTTTTACCTACATAATTTATCCTTTAAGACTAAATTTTAATTTTAAATATTATATAATATACATAAAATTATTCTATATATTTAATCTAAATTAAAAAAATAATAAATCTATGCGTTGAAATTTAATTTTAACAAAAGTTCAGGTAACACGTAAAACCTTGTTTTAACCCTAACAGCTATAATTAATTTTTCAATATTTTTTCTCTTCATTTTGAAAACAATTAAGTTTTCCTTATTAAATCAAATTAATTAGACTTATTATGAATATTTAATCCATTTTATAAAATTCAATTTACATAAGTTTTATAATTTAATTTAAAAATAAACCCGCAAATCTTATCACAAAACAATATTTAAAGAAATGCATTTTAAAGTATATGATGATCTTATTTTAACTATATGATGATTAATAATAAATATATGGATTTAAATTCATATATTTAGATATATAATATATAAATTTAATTTAATTCACTCATCATTAAATAAATTTTAATTCATAAAAATTGATAGGTATTATGACATAAAAAACATTTTTATGAAAAATATCCATTTTTACCTCTAAATGTTATGATATTTATTTATATAAAATTGATGTAAATAAATTATTAATCTTAAATATTATGAAAAATTACTATAAAAAAGTATGAATAGTTAAATAATATAATTTTAATTATTCCTAAAATTTTATTTCTAAGGAAAATTTTTAAAAACTTCTTCTAGCCTTATTTGACCAAGTACAAAGTTGTTACTTATCCTATAAAATTAGAATTTTTGAACCATGAAAAAAATAAAATGCTCATTTAATTATATATTAATTAAAATATATTGTTTACATAATATAATTTAATCTCTGGTGTCACATTACTTACTCCTACAAAAAATTCCTCATCGAAATCTTCATGGATATTACTTTCTAAGCAAATAAGGGTGGTTCTTCTTAATTACATCCTCAAGTTCCCATGTTGAATCCTCCATTTTATAATTTCTCCAAACTAAAATTACAAATAAAGTCCTAAAATTAAAAAAAACATTCTCTATAGTATCAAGAATTTGGATGGTCTCTTCACAGTAAGATATATAAGATTCCAATTCTATTTCTATAGAGGTGAGAACATGTGTTGGGTCTGGAATGTAATTTATTTACAATGATATATGAAAAAAATATTTTAATTTATAGAGGATGAGGGGAATTGAAAGATAGTTATCCATGTATATAATTATATTCATAATTTCAAATGTTTTGATGTGCTTGTGGAGTTTCCCTTTCTTACTGAACCTTATAACACTCTTCTATGGAGATACTTTCAAGAAAACTTGATCTCTCACTTTAAATTCCAATTATTTCCTCTAGTTTTCAAATCAAATATTTTTCCTATATTGAGAATATTTAATATGAGTTTTAATAGTATTTACCTTTTTTATCCTCAATAATTTCTAGGAGTACAAGTTTCCTTTCACCAACTTCATCCCAACAAGTTGGAGTATGATATCTCTTTACATATAATGCTTTATACAACACCATTTGAATACTTGAATGGAATATATTGTTAAATAAAAACTCTACAAAGTTAAATAATGATCCCACATAACATTAAATTTAAGTGATCATGACCTTAACATTTATTCTAATTTTTTAATATTACTTTTAGACTATCCATCAGTTTGAGGATGATAGGAAGTGCTCAAATGAGGCTTAGTATCAAGATCCTTCTAAGTAATTTTCCATAATTTTAATGTAAATTGTGGATCATGATTAAAAAATTGAAATATGTTTTCCATGAAGTCTTAAAACATCATTAATATATTGTCTTGTGAGGAAATAAAGAGTTAAATCTTCCCTTATAATAAGGAAATTACAGATTTGGTATGGTGATCAACAATAACCTGTATTGCATCATTCTTTCTTGGAGTCTTTGGTAGTCCTGTTGAAAGGTATATAGTAATTTCAACCCATTTCCACATAGTAATTTGTATGGGATACATAAATCCTACAGGATTATGTATCTCAACCTTCACATATTGAAATTCCTAGCATCTTGATGCCTAATCATCAATTTCTCGCTTCTTGTTATACCACCAAAAAGGTTCCCTAAAATCCCTAAACATATCGGTACTAGTAGGGTTTATAAATTAATTAGATCTATAAGAATCATCAAAAAAATCCATTCCTCACTCAGGTTTATATGGAACAAAAAGACTATTTCCAAATTTCAGAACAGTATCTTCACAAATGAATTATACCTCCAATGGCCCGAAGGCCTTCATTTTTTATTTATTTTTGATAATCCACCTTTCAAGGGGTGAGGTGGAACCCTTAAAAGGCCCATAGGCATAAGTATTACATGGCCCATAGGCCTTAGAATAATTCATTTCCTGTAGGATTAAAACATTACATACAACCCAGACTAACTACATGGAACTGCTCCTCCCCATCATCTTCATCATGAAATCAGCTCTCCACCTTCGTATGACTATTCAGCTAGGCTTTCCTGAGCATGCACAGGGTTGTCCTGATGTCAGGTGTCATACCCTATCATTCTTTCAATCCATTTAGCTTCTTCTATGGTGAAATCTCCGTGCTCCTCCTCTTTCTAAAACTTGTTCCTTGTAGGTTGTCTGGTTTTCATCTGCACTTAAGGTGGCCTAAAGGCCTTGAGGTGGCCCGAATGCCTTACTGACCCGAAGACCTGGGTGGCCCGAAGGCCTTAAAGGACTCAGGGACCAAATCGGTGGCCCAAAGGCCCCAACGGGGGAATATTCCCAGCTGCTACAGTGCCAAAGAGTTCCTGCTACAGTACCCAAAAATTTTCCTCCGCCTGGATTTGATCCTGGGTCTCTTGGATGCACTTAATGTGTCCTCACCAACTGGGATAAGGCTCATGTGAAAAAATTAATTATACCAATTTACCATAATTCACCACTTTAATTTTCTTCTGAAAATTATCATCATTAGATTGATAACTTTTAATATTTTATAATAAATTTGGTTTAGAAGTTATTTGAAAATGGAGTGATGTACCCCATTTTTTATTAATTCCCATATCTATCTTTACTAGATTTATGGATATAGGATCCCTATAAAATCTAATTTTGGCTAGGACTCTATGATATTTCTTACTCAATGAATATATTACCTTATTTTATTTCCCTAGGTTCTATTTAATTGAGAAATCATAATCCATGAGTAGATCGAGCCATCTTTTTTTCCTTATATTGATATATTTCTTTGAAAATATATATTTTGGTCTCTTATAATCTATTTATATCTCACATATTTCCCCATATATATAATATATCCATATCTTCAGAGAAAATATTACAAATTCCAACTCAATATTATGGGTTGGATAGTTATATTCATCATTTTTTAGCTATCTTGAGCCATAGAAAATAAATATTTCATTCTATATAAGGACAGAACTAAGTCCCTTCATTAATGCATCACTATATATTAATAATCCATCATTTCATGATGGTAGATTCAAAATTGGATAATTGAACAATATCTTTTTCAATTCTTCAAAAAACTATTTACATTCCTTTTTCCATATGAATTTAACCCCTTGACATGTAAGCTTGGTTAAGAAAATTTCCAATCAAGAATTTTTTTGAACAAATCACCAATAGTAACCTGCCAAACTAATGATACTATATACCTCAGTTATGTTCATTGTTGTAGGTCATTCTTTCATTTACTTTGTATTTGTAGGATCAATTTGTATTCTATACTTAGAGAAAATATTCCCAATAAATGATACTTTATAAATCTAGAATTCACACTTTATAAATTTCCCATATAACTCTTTTACACTAAGAGTCCCAATAATGATCCTCATGTGATTTTTAGTTCTATCATAGCTTTTATAATAAAATAATATATCATCAATGAACACCACAATGAAATTATCAAGATATTCCATAAATACTCTATTCATTAGATCCATGAAAATAGATGGTATATTAATCAATCCAAATAGTGTCCCTATAAGCTCAAAATATCTATTCCTCATTCAAAATACTATCTTTAGAATATAGTCCTTCTTTACTTGTAATTTATGACATCTACAGTTAAGATTATTATTTTAAAAATATCAAACTGCATGAAGTTGATTGAATAATTCATCAATGTATGGTAGATGATTCCTGCTATTTATCAGCACACCATTTACTTCTCTATAATCGATATGCAACCTCATGGATCCATCTTTCTCCCCGATGAAAATAATAGGGGATCCCCAATGTGGAACACTAGGGAGAACAAAACCCTAATCTCACAACTCCTCTAGTTTTTTCTTCAACTCCAATAATTCTACAAAGTCCATTCTACAGGGAGTGTTTGATATAGGTCTTGAATTAGGGATTAAATAAATGAAAAAATTGACGTGACACTCTGGTGTATGTATAGGTGATTAATCAAGAAATTAATCAATGTATTCATGTACAATAGGTAAATCCTCAATTTGAAGATTACACTTTCCACCTGTAGATTGTATTTTCTCTTATTCCCCATGAATCTCATTTATAAGTGATTTTGGGGTTGGATCTAAACATTACTCAAATGATTAAGTATCCTCTCTTAAGATAAGTAATTTCACTTCTTCATCACGAATCATAATTTTCATATCTTTGTAATATTTTTTTTCATAAAATTTTTAAATATAGTTTATACTAAGGATTATATCAAATTCGATCATAGGTATGCTAATAAAGTTAGAAAATAGAGAATGTTTTTGTTTCATAATGTGAATTTTTTGACATATCCCTATCGTAGCGATATTTCCATTATGATTTTTGACTAACAACTCTCCTCTTAATATTCTAATGTAATATATAATTTTAATGAAAAAATTAGAAGATATAAAATGAAGTGAGGATCTAGAATCAAATAAATCATTATCTAAATTTGAAGATATGATTAAAGTACCCACCATCATAAATTTTGGTACTTCAACCTCAGCTATAATGATTTCATAAGCTTGGCCTTCTTCCCTTGGCCTCTTCTTTGGAAATTTTCCTTGAATTTTGGGATATTGGTTTGAATAATGACCCATTTTGTTACAGTTTAAGAACTAGATATTAGTGTAAACTTTGTTTACCTTACATTCATGATCCAGATAACTCTTATCACAACACTTGTAACAAAATCACATTCCATTCAAATATTTTATTGGATGTTTCTTTCTATAATTTTCACATGATGGGAATTTTTTCATTTTATTCTTATCATTCGATGCATTCCATTTTTCTTAGTGTTCATATGACCTCTTCTTCTCCTTATTTCCCTTGAATATATAGGATCTTGAAAATTACTTATATATTTTGATGGAGTATAAACTATTTCATTTAATGATGAAATTTTTGAGAAACCAGTTCCCTTTGGTGACTTAGCTTAAGACCTTCAATGAAATAGTAAATCTTGAATTCTGTATTTTTTATGTAATTTGTATCATAACTAGATAGTATTTTAAAGGTAGTTTTATACTCTTCAAAACTTTCTTCTTCATTTTACTTTATGATATGGAAATTTATCTTTATTTTAGTTTGTTTCCCATGAGGGAAAATATTTATTAAAGAATATTTCTTTAAAATCTATCCCATACATGTGTTATGTTTCCGCTTCCTCTCTGGTATTCAAGATCAATGACCACAATTGATCATCATCTCTATTGAGTCAATATACTTCCAATATAATTTTTTCCTTTTTATTTCATCCCATAGCTAGAAAAATATTTTCAAAGGACTTAATCTTTTTCTCAGTTACCATTGGATTATTATTTCCACTAAATTATAGGGTCTTATTTCACAAAAAGTGATAGAACCTAGGATAATCACACTGTGGAATATAGTTTTCTCTATTTACATAAAGTTATTATTCATAATCTAGGTCAGCTACCCTAATATAGCCATGATTTGACCAGTTCTAACACCAGTTGTATTGGATTTTTCAGTAGGAAAATTTCTACATTGACCATGAGTGTTGATATCATTATTTATCTTGGGATTTATTTCTAAACAATGTTCTATACTATATTAGATCAAAAAGTTATGAATTTTAAATCGCAATATATAAATCTAAATTTGATGTAATCGTTAACATAAATTGAAAATTTATGCATTGTTAATCTTGGAATCATAAACTTGGTTTATTTTGAAATATAAAAATATTTTCAAATACTTCATAAGGTTTTAAAAATAAAATGTTAAGTAACCAAATAATATATCATAAGAGTGTAAAAAAGTGCATATTATAGACTGCTTTCATACACCAGATGATGATCGAGTCAAATCCCAATGTTCTAATTGAGATTTATTACCACTAGGTATAACTATAACAGAACCACATTCACTTATAGTAACTATAAAGGGATGTATTTATAGGAAAACAACAAAATATATACCTTAACAAAAATTTAGGATTTTATTCTATACTTAGACTTATCCTTAGGGTTATTCATAGGGTTTTGGTCCCTAATTTATGTTTTCCTATATCTAGTTCCAAATGTCTCTACTAAACCTTCTTTGATACCAACTATAACAATCCCAAATCTAATAACCCAAATCTAGAGGTCAATTTATTAAATTGGCATAGATATAAGGGTTCTAATAATGAAAGACCGATTATTTTAGTATTCTTAGAGAACAAGATACATACATGATACCGATCTTATATTTGGAATAAAGTATAAAACATAAAAAATGAAAATGTTTGGAATCCTTGGAACTTATTCGAAGAATTCTTCTTTATAACCATGGGAAAGGAAAAATAATGGTGAGATAAAATGATCAGTAAGGTAACATAAAATTATATCTATCCTAAGTAGATAAGACATAATCAATATAACAAGGTAAATAACTGATAACACGTTCCATTTAATAAAGAACTTGATCATAAAATGAATCCATGGATAATGTGAATGAAATAATATCATGTAAAATAATAAATAAATTATAAATGAAGAAAATGACTAATATTTGAGGTCATGATAGCAAATATCATGATATCTATACTATTAATACCCTGTTCTGAGACATTTTTGTCAATGGGTAGGTATAAACCAAAAACCCATTTAATTTGACCAACTCATTTGTCTCGCGAGACTTGTCAATGCATAAGGGGGTTATCTATAATTGGGCCCCATCCATCACTGTATGTATAATGCATTCCTCATATATTGAATTATTAATTCAATTAATAAAAATATTCCATATCAATAAATATTCCTATTGAGTAAAAAATAATAATTTATCAGGATTTTCCCCAATCAATGAAATAACTTTCATCATAAAAACCATATGTAAAAATGGTATAAAGTTTAGGTAATAATCATATCATTGATAAAAATAATAAGGATATTTAAGAGAAATATAATTCCCAATTATCATAGTAAAGTTAATGTTTGAAGATAAAGTCAATTACCAAAAAATTAATAATGGATAATAAATTACCATCGATTCATCAGAAATATAGGTTTTGTGTTAAGATTAGGACATTTGGAGAGATAATGAAAATATAAGTGAAATTTTAAAATAATATTTCATTAAAGTGATTTATTTTTAGAATAATTTAAAATGTGTGGAATAAGTTAAATTTTTTTAAAATGGATATAGTAGTGGGAAGGTCTGTTAAGGTCGTATAAATTAAAGAAAATTACTTTTGATTTTTTGTAAATAAATTTGAACAAAAAACTGTTTGAAAAACATTATAAAGATTCCTTTAAAAACTTTTAAAAATTAAAGGATAACTTAAGATTCCCTTAATAAATCATTTGAGTGAATAAAGGTTTTTTAAAAATTATTTTTGGAAAACATGGGCATGGATGAAAAATATAACCATTAAAAGAGAAATAAAATATATTTTTCCTTTAAAAATTTATTTTCATGAATAAAATACCAAAGAGAAGAAATTTTCTGAATAAAATATAGAAACTCATTAAATATCCATAGGATAATAAAATAGATGGATTTTAAAAGTATAGTTTATAAGTTTCCTTTAAATAAAATATGTGCAATTCCAAAAATTGAAATTGTAAAAACAATTATTACCTTTTTGTAAATTTTAATTTGAAATAAATTGAATAATAAACATTAATTGAAACATTAATCGTCATTAATAAATTTTTATTCATGTCAAATACATAAAAGGGGATTTATATACACCACATAATATTTAATAGGTGCAAAATAACAAATTTGTCTTAATGGAGTGTAAATTGAGATGAAATCCATTAACTCACACTTTACTTTAGTTGAACATGCATTAACCTCATATATAAGGATTTTAAGAATGTTATTAATTTATACCAAAACCATATTAATATTTTTAATATCATATATTATCATCGTATAACATCTTATCACCCATTTGATAATAATATTTCATTATTACTATTGTTTTGTGTGTTAAGTGTTTCATTTTCTCATGAATGTTTTCTCATATATGTTCTTTTATTATGTATATGATATAGTTCCATAATATAAAAAATTATATTAATTCTATAAATATAATATATAATCATTAGATCAATTTTTATAATCACTCTTGAATGTTGGACAAGGAAAACAAATCGTATCGCTTTGTGGATAAGGTTGACTTTATGTATGCATGAGTGACAATATCATTTCTTTAATTGATAAAAGGGTAAGGAATTTGATGATATATTAATTATTAAAAATTAATATAATTTTATAATTATCATATATATATATATATATATTCATAATTTCTTTCATTACGACAATCCAAGTGAGTCGGTGTTGGAAAACAAATTATAAAAGTTAGTGAGGCGGTAGTCTGCCGAACACACGAGCAATGATTTAATTTCCCATTTAATGGAGAATGAGATTGATAAATTTTATACCATAAACATAATAAAATCTAAGTATATTATAGATTATTTTTTATTTATTTTTTAATTGTTAAGACAAAATTTAATGTGTTAGAAAAGAAGTAAAATGGAAGATTTTGGTGAAAAAAATTATATTTTCTTAGAAAAAGCTCCATAGGATCTCTTGTTAATGACCATGTGGTTGGTATTTTGGGAAAAAAAGATGATATATAATAGGTATAAGTATTTTTTAAGAGATTTTGGAAGGTTGTTTTCAATCTAAATTTCTTGATATATGTGAATAAGTGAGGTTAGGGTGTTCCCTTTTATAATTGAGGAGTGACATTTTTGTAAATACCCAAAACTATTCAATAATAGAAAGTAAATTTGAACCCAAGTTCATAAAAAATTGATAAATAATGTATTATATGTAAAATAAGGTTGATAAACACCTCCAAAAATAAAAATAAACATTTTTAAACATTATATTCTCTTTACCTCCAAGGTTACTCAATTTTACCATTTTAGTTTTCACCACGGTAATTAGTTTTTAAACCTAGGTAATTTATTCTTACAGAATAAACTAAAATGATAATTATTTTATAATTTGGACTCAATGATTAAAAATATTAATTCTAAATTAATATATATAAATTCTATGTGTGGAAAATTAATTTTAACATAAGCACATGCAATGCGCAAAACTCCGTTTTAACCTTAATCTTCATAATTATATTTTTACTAATTTTTCTCTTCATTAGGAAAAAATATTAAGTTTACCCTAATATTAATTATGATGATTAAAAATATGGAATCCTTTTAGAAAATTTAATTAATATAAGTGGAATAATTTAATTTAAAAACAATCTCTCAAATCGTGCTGAAAATGGTTTTTCAAGAAATTTATTTTTCAAGCATAAGATGATATTATTTTAACTATATGGCTAGTAATAATCATTAAATGTATTTAAATTAAAATTTATAGATATATAATATATACATTTAATTTAAATCATTTATCATTAAATATTATTTCAATTAATTAAAATGGATATATAGTATTCCATAAAAAATAGTTTTCTAAAACATATCCCGTTTTACCTCCAAATGTTGTTATATTAATTTAGATAAAATTAATAGTCAATAAATTGTCAATTATATATATTATAAAAAATTATTATAAGTAAATGGATTAATATTTAAACAATTTTTTTAATTATTCATAAAAGCTTATTTTCAATGGAGAATTTCAAAAACTTATTCAAGGATTATTTGACCAAGTATGTTCAAATTTAATATTTATCCTATAAAATTAAAAATTTTGTACCATGAATATTAAAATATGAAATTAGTTATATATTTATTAAAATATAATTTTCACTTACTATAATTAAATATTTATTGTTACACTTCATGCCAGTGATCACGAGATTATAGTTGGCGATGGAATCTAGTGTGATGAAAATGATGATTAGTTCACTCAGAGCTAAATAAACCATATGATCTTATGTCTTGTGAAGAGATAAAGGTGAAAAATTTTCTCCACCTGAGACTAACAACATGAATCACTTTTTTTATTTATTCATTTGAATCTACTTTTGGTTTCATAAGTTTGTGTTTTTTTATTTTTCGGTTGGTTGTTGGACTCAGTTGTTATAAATGGTTGCACAAATCTCACATTGTGGATTATATATAAAAAAGGATTGTGAATGCCAGTAAAGAAATATAATTTTAACATCAAATTTTTTACATATTTTATTTAATAACTGACACTGTAAATATTATTTAAGCCAGTGATTCAATAATCATTATAAAAACATCAATGTGTTTTTTTATGCCACTTGTTAAAAAACTGATGTGGAAAAAATATTTATAATTATATTTATTTAATAACTAATGTAAAAAACCATAGAGTGTGTATTTATCATTCCATTTATTAAAAAATCTACATGCATACCATATTTTTACCATTATTTATTAAAGAACATACATTAAATATAATTATTTTAGAATTTCCTGTAACGTCCCGGACCTGGGTGCCACGCAACGGGTGCCCCGAGCCCAGTTTTCCACGTGACCTCAAGCGCATTTCCCCAAATTCCAGAGGCTTCCAACTAGCAGCGAGGGCCCAGGTCTGATAGTGGCGAAACTATTCCCTCATTTTTCAAAGTGTAGCGTAGCGAAATTTAAAGAAAACGTTCAATGACAGCGGAAGTAGTAAACCTTACACAACTGAAATAAACTACAACGGTGAATATAACCAACAGTATATAAATGATGATGCTACATGTTTCAAGTTCTAAGAAAACAGCCAAAACATGTTATACATCAATACAGTACAATAAAGAGCAGAGTACAACAAATCAAATCAAAACAGCTGGCAGCGGCATCGCGAGCCTAGGCTCGGTCCCATGCCCTCCTACTCCACAGGAACAGTCAAGTACCTATATAGGGACTCTTGCCCATGTCTACCACTGTAGAAATGTAATCTATTTGGGCCGAAAAACATGACCCAAACAGGGTGTGAGAAACATATCTCAGTAGGCACCCACCAAAGGTCTGTGCCCAACTGTGTGTAAACATGCAATGATTGTGTGTAGTAGTAAAATGTAATAAAGTAAGCAGTACTCAAAAGTAACTCATTACCAGTTATATTTCCATTTTATTATCCATTTAATCCATTTAATATAAGAAATCACCACAGTGCATTTCTAGTAAACAACTAGTGTCCTCAGACACATAAACTCCTACCCTCGGGTAACGAGTATTCAAAACAAGAATCTGCCCTCAGGCATAAAAAAGTTTTTCTCTCAGGCGTAGGTGCTGTCACCCTTAGGAACAGAGTCTATTGCCCTCAGGCATGGAAGAAGTTGCCCTCAGGCTGAAAATATCTATAGCCCACAGGCTAAATAGTACAGTGCCCACAGGCTAATCACAAAAACTCCCTCAGGCTAAACAGGTAACTGGGCCATGCCCAAAATATCAAAATGCAGTAAATAATAAATTCCTCTCAAGGAAATTCTACAATTACTACATTAAAGGCATACCCTCGGGTATCCTGGCCAAACGGCTAACCAGTGGAACACACCCCCGGGTGGTTCTGGATCCAAGAAATGATCCCAAACAGCAGTTTTAAAAATTATTCAATTACATTTACAGTTCTAGATAGTTAATATAGCCACAACCTCAGCCACACGACACCCCAACATGGGTTCATGGCACAAAAATGCACAAAACACACAACATTTGGAACAATTAACACAAAGCTATCTACCTTATTCACCAACGAACTTTATACCCGAACGCTGACTCCAGAAATGCCCAAGAATGTCGTAGATCTGATGAAGAACAAAACCCATTCAAACGTAAATAACTTCCCCTCCGGAAAGAATTGGTAAGAACAGTACTAGGAGAGGAGAGGGATTACCCGTGTGGTTCCAACGAGATCGTTTGAAGACGAATCGGATTCCAGACGAACACTCGGCAGATATTCACAGGTCCGACCATCCTCCTTGGCTCCAAAATGGCTCAAACGCCTCCTATACCAAATGAGGAGGCTACTGCCTGTTTTAACCTGAAAAAACAATGTACACAGTGTGTACTTCTAAGTACATGATGTGTACTTCTTTCATTTAACTATTCATTTGGCAGCACCACCCTACTGTTCATCTGTCGACATGAGTACACGGCATGTACTCCTGAGTACACGGCGTGTACTGTCGCCCAGCTGGAGGCGACTTCACTGCCTTACTATTTAAGCCTGCCGACGGACTACATGGCGTGTAAGGTACCACTACACGGCGTGTAGTCGGTTCCTACACCCCTCGTCGCCGACATGGCTACACGCCCAGTGTACTCATCCCAACACGGCCAAAAGTACACGGCGTGTAGTTCCAAAATTTAGGATTTTCCCCATTTTCCATATTATCTCAAAAACACTTAAGGAAAAGGAAAAATAAGAAGCCCGTACCTCAAAAATAAGAACCGGGTTCTTACATTTTCAATATCAGTTATTACTATAACTGATTTTTAAAAGGTTTCCACCCATGTTATGTTTTTTCATTTTCCCCTCCCGTAATTTTATTTCATCGCTTCAGATTTTTTTATTTTAAAATTTTAACATTGGTTTTTATATAAATGGAATTAAAAATATTTTATTTATAATTTATTATGAAGGTTATTAAAATTTACATTAATAAAATTTCTATGCACAAATTTATCATACCAAAAAAAAAATTCATTTCCCTCCAAAAAAATTTTATTTTATCTTTCTTTTCTTAAAATTTTATCTCCCTCAAAGTTCTTTTTTCTTATATCATAGGTCACAATATTTTTTGATCCCTGATGCAATATTTCATACTAATACACTAATTCACCAACAACCATGAGATCCTTGGAGGTGATAGTGATGCATGTGAGCAGGTTACCTAAAAAATGATGATCTATATTCTAAGATGATGATTTTATTAGAGGTTATTATGTATATAAAAACCATGAAATTTTATCTCTATTATTAATTTTATTTTTTATTTAATTTTTCACATGATTATATTTAAATTTATTATTATAAAAATTTCATTAACAATAATTATATCACTCGTTTTTAGGTATGTTGGAATATTTTTTGATGGAAAGGGAAAGAGACTAGGAAAGGGAATGAGAAATGGAATGGAAATGGTGGTTAATTTTATGTTTTAAATGATGTAAATAATGTTAATTTTTTTGTAAATTCTAAAATACTCCCTTCTCTATAATTCCCACTAAAAACTCACACAATTGCATTCATCAAACACTATTCCCTCATATATGTAAATTGTGAACCCTTATCTGCAATAACATTTTTAGCCCCCTCATATCCTCATTTCCACCCATAGATGAAATTATTACCACCAAGAAAATCCATCATCACCTTTATCATCCTGACCCAAATACATCCTTTACCCCTCACCATAATCATTGTATCAAACCATAACACTTCATTTCACACATTAATTGATCTAGTTAGTTTGATGGTGAGGGGTGATAAGAAGACTGGTAGTGGTTAACTATATTTCAATTTTGGAGGTTTTCTATTAATGGTAAGTATTCAATGAGTTTGTTTCTATTAGTGGTTGATGAATGGATTGAGAAACATTTTTTGTCCAAAAATTTAGATTCCCTAGGAAGTTGAATTTTTCCATTGCCTACTAGATGGAACCCATGTTCCATTATTTGAAGTAATTTTATCTTCCCATGGATTTTAATTCCTGTATACAAAACACATAAAAAATTTATTTCTTTTTTTTCTTTCCCGACCTATGGTTTTTTCCTACCTAACAAGGCATAAATCCCATTTTGTATACAGTAATTTGTTTTCACACATTGATTATATTTAATAAACAACATTAAAATAAATTTATTAATCCATTTATTGAATTAAATAAAATTTTATAAGATCTTTCACATTGGTTATTACAGTAATTGATTTAACATAATTGAATTGAATAAATAATGGATTAAATTCATTTTTATCCTCTTGATGAAGAGTCATGTTGTCAAAAAGATCAGTAATTTTGTAATCTATTTACATTCATCAAATGAGTTTAAGAAGAAGACTCCTGTAGAAAAATATATCATAAATATAGTGGCTTATACATTCTCCTACTTTCTAACCATAATTCCACTGTAGATTTATGAGTTACTTGGGGAGTTCCAGGGTATCATACCCAAAGAACTTCCAATGGGCCTATCACCAGTTATAATGATTTAACACTATATTGACCAGTTACATAAGCTACCCTACCTAATTTACCTCAATACCATATGAACCTGACCAAGCATGAAATTATAAAAGTTAAATTAAATATTTTATTAAAAATGGAGACATTTAGAATATCCTTATCCCTTTCACTATCCTAACACTTTCGATTTTTAAGAATGACGATTCTTAGAGGATGTGTATGGATAGTCGGGTGATCAATAAAATTAGAGAGAACTATCACATTATAATTCCATTCATTAATTACATGATTGGTATGATACAAGGATCCATTATCTTCTCCAAACATTAAATATCATAAACATTGAATCTAAACAGGAAAATAATGGAAGAAGATGTTCATAACTAAGAAATATTTTGACGAGTGAATTGTAATTCCATTCAATATTTCCAATGACTTTTTAAACTTCCAATGGTTAATGCATCATCTTATAATACCTTTCATTGGTAAATTTTTTGCTATATATTTTGATAATATTCTCATTTATAACTATAATAAGGTATTTCATGTTGAAATTCTAAGGTCACTGTTACAAATTTTATAGGAGAATATTATTTATTTTCATCTAAATAAGTGTAGGTTTGTGCTATCAAAGATACTCTTCATAGGGTATATCATTTTATCTGAATACATTAAAGTTAAAAATGTGAAGATATAATAAATCTATAAATGTCTCCATCCTTGAATTATAGTGACATTAACATTTTCATTACCTTGCCACATTTTATCAGTATTTCATTAAGCATTTAAAATCATTTATAACCCCGTTAATCATTACCTTATGAAATTAAATTTTCACTAGTTAGAAGATATTGATACTAGATTCATCACCATCAAAGAAATTCTCACTATGACACCTTTTATTATGATATTTAATGTCAGCCTAATATTCAAACTAGATATTGATGCCTCATTGATTTTTATTAGTGATTTCTTGTCATAGGTAGGTTGACCTATCAATTTTATGAGTGATAATTTGAGATACTCTCAATGAAAATTATATCTCATGTTCATAAAAGTTATATGCATTTGATGTGTATAGATTAAGGATATGTTGTTGGAAATATATCATTATGTTGGAGCTTGAACTTACATTGGTTCCAATGTAGTCTGGTGTGAATGTGATGCAACCTAACATTACATTTCACCTAACACAAAATATTATTGAGGATGGAATGAATACATCCTCCAAATGGTTTCATTAGTTTTGAATGGTTCAATGAATAACCCAACAAGTAGTATCTTATCATGATACTACTGATGCAATTCATTTAATAAGAGTATCAGGCATGACCTATATGAAGGGAAGGAGTTACCTTTATTTTGAATGAATATTTTTGTGAAAGGATACCAAATATCTCTTTCTTCCCATAGAACTAGTCGTTATGAATAGCGAAGGATATAACACCCCTCTCAGAGTATATGAATCCTCAAGATATGATCTTGGATCCTTGGATGGTGTAATCCTTTGGAAGTAAGAAGCACATATTTACTACCACCATGACCATCATTTAGCATACTATGAAGAGTAAAATATGGACTAGTCAATGATATAGGTAAATTGGTTCTTTGTAAAACCATGAATATTGATTCCATCAAGGATAGAAATAAAATATATGGGTTTGATTCTACTGTCAAGTTACTTTGACAAATAACAAAACACCCTCAATAGTATGAAAGTCATATTCTTTGATGAATCAACAAATTTCTTTCATGTTTGATGTAAAAAATGTTATATGAAATATAAATAGGATTTCCCCAATTGACATTATGTTATATGATAACATAATTTAAGCTACTTTAACTTGACAATATGTTTTGTGTTAAAGTAATGTCAAGATAATATCTAAGGATTCATTTATTCAATAACATATCCTGCACTATCTCTTTGGAATTATGTTTTTTTGATTACATAATATACATCGAGACTTGATTTTATATTAATTAGTTAAAATAACTTGGATTGTGAGGTGTAGAGTATGTTATTAAGATAACATAACCTACATCACATTCCATAGAAATAAAGTTTTATTTTACACTTACTTAACACTACATTGAGTGTCAATGTAATTTTTGGTACTCACTTGACATTAAGTTGAGTTTCAATGTAATGTGATGGAGTAGGATTAACATTATATTCTGAGAAAATGTTATGTCAAGTGAGACATACACTATGAAACTATGTTTTGAGTCAACATAGTGAAGGACCACTAACATTACATTATGTTGAGGGTTAACGTATTATCGAGTGATAGTATACAACTGAATTAATTGAATTTTTATATTTAGTTAATTATTCTTATAGTTTTTAAATTATATATAAATGATAAATGTTAGGATTTATAAAATGAGATTTTATGTGTGTAAATTAATTATAAAAAGTTCATATTTGTATCTCATTTTTTGAAAAATAAATATTTTTTTTATTTACTAGTTAAATTCTTTAAATATTCATGTTTAGTAAATTGTTTAAGAAATGTGAATAATGTGTATAAAATAAATATTATGTGATTAATTTCTTCTTGGAGATAGATCATTGCATTACATGCTAGGTACGATGATATAATATTTAGTTTCAATCTACCTTGAAGTTGTTTTGTTTTTAGAGTTGTAAGCTTGAGAATAATTTTTTATTATAGTTTGGGAATATCAGGTGTGTTTTGACCAAATTTGTGTCAAACTTGGGTGGACAGAATAGCCCAGCGTATAACAGCTAATTGCTTTCTATTATTGAGTTTCACACCGGTTTTACCATTTCATTTCTACCCGATTCATGTTGTGATCCTATTGGGTGAGCGATATGGTTGCACCGGGACTAGGCAATGTGTCCCTTTTTATATTGTGAATGAGGTGACATAGTTGAATGGTATGGGAGAGAGATTTCATGGGTTTAGTATGTAAAGACCCATAAAATTCAAGGAAAATTGTTTCTTAATTTTCTTTGGGATTTTACAAGAACGCAGTTTCAAACGACACTTGATTCTGAGGCCCGGTGTGCCCAGAATTTCTATCCGAAGTTTAGCTCGGGTACGTTCAGGGAACGAATGAGCGGGAATTCCTATCTTTTGAACCGGTGCTCGGAATCGAATTTCGAGGGCACCGATGGAACCGCATCGCCGGTAATTGCTTAGGGACGCTTAATCTGGAGTTGCGTTTACACGAGAGAAGTTGATAAAAATTGTGGAAGTTAAAAATAAAAATTTAACAACAATTTTTATTTTTACTCTAAGTGTTTAATCCTTGGATGGAAGTTGGGTAACTACCCAACCTCCCTTGGGAGGTTATGAGGGTCGTGGGGCCCACACGAACCCCACCCCTTCATATCCTCTAACCTCCTCAACTCTCATTAATTTTGTTAAATTAAGTTTATTAACTTATGGAATTAATGAGGTGACTTAATGTGGAATTCAAACACTTGAATTTCAAAAGCCTTGATGTGTTAATAAAATAAGTTAAGAACTTATTTTATTGGGTTGGTGTTTAGTTGTTTGAGAGCCTTTGGAGAAAAAGATAAGGAAGTCTTGAGTTCTTCATTCTCTTTGACGAAGAACGCGAAGAACGAACGATCTCTGACGTGGAGCGCCGAGCCCTCGGAGACCGTCTTCCGCGAAACCGACCCGCGACGTGACGTCTTCTTCCACATCTTTTTTCTTCCGCGACGTCTCTTTTCGCAACGGTTTTCCCCGACGAAATCTCCGTCAACGTCTTCGAATCCTCGCTTTGCGACACCGACGTTCGTCATCTCTTTTATCAAGGTAGTGGATTATTTAATTATTTTTCGTTCGTGAATTCTACTTTGTCGTCCTTTGTGAATTCACGACCAGTTGCTATGAATTAAAGGGAGGGGGGCGGACCGCACAAACACGACCGACCCTCCTCCAGTTTTAATGTTGTTTCTATTTTTGGTTGGGACGGAATGGCGTGGTGTCGTCGCACCACGCTGGATCGTACGGTAAGAAATGTGTGGCGCCATCGTGTCGCGCCGTGAAGTTGAAGAAGGACACGACGCCGTCGCGCCGCGTCAAAGAAAACCGAAGACGCCGCGGTCGGAGTGGGACCGTGGCGGAGGGGCGTGGTGCCATCGCACCACGCCGGACGAACCAGGCCGCGGCCGGTTCCGGGCCGCAGCGGAGCAGGGTGACAGGCGGCCGGTTCCGGGCCGCCGGTGTCGGCGAAGGAGGAAGGACTGGCCATCGCCAGTCCTTGTTGGCAGAACCAGTCGGCCGGTGCGGACCCGGTTCGGGTCGACCCCGGGGGTATCGGGCTGGGTCGGACCGGGCCCGAACCCCTTATTACCGAACCTTTTTCGGCTGGATGCCCATAACTTGTGCTACGGGTCTCTGATCGACGCACCATCAACTGCGATGCAATCCTTGGATCGAGATGGTCGTTTCGGTATATCGCACTCAAGGTTTTGGAATACTCTGAGTTAGACCGGGTTGGTTCGTACACGAAACTAACCGGGTCCTCGGAGCAGAAACACTCATATCTTGAGCTTCGGACGTCTGATTGGCGTGCCGTCGATTTTGTTTAATTCCTCTAAGTGAGACAGATCTTTTTGCTTACTCCGCCTGAGGTTTGGATGCAGGTGGAGTACGATCGGGTTGGTTTTGCCTTAAAAACCAACCGGACCCCTTGGACGAAAAAACCAATAACTCTCAGACCGGGCGTCCGATTAACGCGCCGTCTGCGATGTTGAGTTCCTATTGATGATACAGAACTTTTGGATACATCAACTCTGGACTATGTGTCAGTTGATGTATCAGCATCTCGGCTCGTGGAGCGGACCCTCCCGAATGAGTTTGCTGTGTGCGGGAACCCTAGAGCTGGCTACGACTGCTACTGTGACGACGACGACTGTACAGAGATCCTCAGTGGATTCGACGGTGAAGACTACAGCACTCAGCGATCCTACGTGGATCAGTGCTACCAATCCTTTGTGGGTCCGATCCTGTGTGGGTCAGCGCTCAGCGGTTCTGTGTGGGCCAGTGCCTACAGATCCTGTGTGGGTCCGATCCTGTGTGGGTCATTGCGGGGGTTAGTTTCCTATCGATCCTTTGTGGATCATTGCGGGGGTTAGTACCTATCGATCCTTTGTGGTTCCGACGACTTAGATGGATCAGTGATCATCTCTATCGTCTATCGAAAAAGTATACCTATGTGAGCTGAATCTCGTTTGGTTTCCTATGTGGATTGTGTTGTTCTATCCTGTGTGGATTACGTTTTTCTTTCCTCTGTGGAATTCGTATGCTTTCCTATGTGGACTGGGTTGTACTTGATCTCGGAGGTTGGACTATATTGGAACTGATGACTTAGGTATATGTATGGGCATATACCTAAGCAATGTCGGTTGTTACTTCGTGATTGTATCTTTCCTTTGTGGTTTATCCTTTGTGGATTTTAGGAGACCTTCGGGGGTCTCGGGGTCCCTACTGAGTAGCTTATACTCACCCCTACACGGGTTATGCCCGCACTACGTTGTGTTGGTTGCAGACGATGGACAACGCTGATCTTGGTGGAGGCTTGCGGAGAAGGACGGTACCTGGAGGTGGACCACTGGGCGGGACGTACTCGGAGCGGTAGGCTGGACCCGAGGAGCAGTGGAGGCTTTCTATACCCACCCTTCAGGTGGGACTCCCAGTGGACGGATCGACGTTGCGGCTTACTTTTCAGTTGTTGTTTTCCCTTTCCAGTTGTACTTTACGTTCAGTTTGGGTTTGTATACTGTCCCATTTACTTTTACGCACATACTGTTGTACCGGCTTTTACTTAGTGTTTGCTTCTTCTGCTTACTTGCTCTGTGGTGTTTGTTTACTTTAAAAAGGCAATGCCTTCCCTTTTTACCGGTATTTACGCCTTGGTGCTAGTCGCCAGCCCCTGGCCTATGGAAGGCGGGCTTGGGGTAGTCACAGCACGGGCCCTGAGGACGGGTCGTGACAAATTGGTATCAGAGGAGTTCGGTTCTACCGCAGAACTTGGGACTCTGATCTTTTTCTATGTGAAGCAATAGTGTTAAGCGTATTGGGTGTGGTTATCAGTCCAAGGAGTCCAGTGTTGGTGCGGCGGCCGACGTATCCGTACACCAGGACCCTGACTTCTGATTTCCGACTTAATGCACCAAAACAGTGATTGCATGTGTGTTTCAAGTTTTTATCGTGATTACTTTGTATCAGCTCACCAGGTATATTGTTCTGACCGTGGCACACCTGTTTCCTTTTCAGGATGGCCCCACGACGGTAGCCAGCTAGGGTTCCGAGAGTTGAGCGTGATGAAAGCCCACCGATCGACAAGGCCTCGGTGTAGGACCCTTTGTCAGCAGTGGCACTGGCGGTATCTCTACCCGCCGAGCCACCAATGCTTCCAGCCCCAGCCGCTGACGATGCACGTCGCCTTAGTGCACTGCATGAGTTCCAGCGCTAGCGACCGCCCAGGTTCCATGGGGAGACGGACCCCCAGGCAGTCGAGGACTGGATGGAGGCAGTGGTGAGAGTTTTCAGGTTAGTGAGGACATGAGCAGACCTCATGGTGATCCTCGCAGCGAGCCTACTGCACGCAGCAGCAGACAGATGGTGGAGCTTGATGCTTCAGGTGCATGATGAGGCATCTCTTCTCTGGACAGACTTTGAGAGCCTCTTCTGCTCAGAGTTCGTCCCAGCCACCCTCCGTGCGGTGAGCATCTAGGAGCTTCTTCAGCTGCGGCAGGGCAGCATGACGGTCGCCCAGTACTCGGTGAGATTTACCGATCTCTCTCGCTACTCGACAGACATGGTACGAGACCCATTCTTTTGGGCCCATACCTTTGATCAGGGATTGAGACATGAGATCAGGGCATCGCTGATCTCCCTTAGCATTCCGACTCAGACAGGAGTACTAGAGCAGGCCCTTTTGATCGATAGATTTCTTGCTGAGTCTACACCAGCGCCGAGACCCACCGTAGGGTAGCACATAGCAGAGTCTTCTACAGCAGGAAGTTGACGGATGACTCTTGGGTCCAGGCAGACTAGACCCTCAGGCAGACGACCTTAGGACACTGGCTCAGTAGTGCGGGGCACACAGCGCGGAGCCAGTCTTTCGAGAGGCAGGCAGTGCTACTCATGCGGCGGGCAGGGCCACACGGCTCGTGATTGCCCGACCCGCCGTGCCGAGGAGCAGCAGACGGTTGAGGGACCACTGAGGCGGAGGCAGAGGGTCGACCATGGCGGTCTGCGGGGAGCAGGCGGACGAGGTAGAGGATCTGGCTGAGTAGCAGGTGGTGGGCGACACTTTGAGGCTTTACCACCACCACCACCAGGAGGTCCACCCCGACCACAGGGAGCTGGCGGGCAGAGACAGGCACAGCTCCAGGCATCAGAGGCCTACGACCACGGCGCGCCCGAGATGATTCGAGGTACTATCTGTGTCTATTCCACCCTTTCTGCAGTTCTTATAGACACAGGAACGAGTCATTCTTTCATAGCGGCTTCCCTTGTTCGGAGCTCGGAGATTCCGACAGAGCTGTTGGCTCGATCCTTACCGCTAGAGACTCCTATGGGAGCAGACTCGATGATTACGCACTTGTGCCGGCAGTGTGAGCTTACTCTAGGAGGTGAGAGATTTGGATGGGATCTTCTTATAGCAGCGTCGAGGCCTTACGACATCATCTTGGGCATGGATTGGTTGTCTACGGTCCATGCACAGATTGACTTTATTAGGCGCAAGGTGAGATGTGTACGCACCGACGGGAGCAGGTTCACCTTCACCGGCGAAAAGGGAGCCTTTGCAGCACAGGATGGAATTCCACGGAGGAGAGGACAACCCATCACTCATTAGTTGGATAGCCTCATCCTAGGAGTAGTTGACGTGTGGAGTCCTGGTTTTCCTAAAGTGGTGGATCAGTATGCGGACGTCTTTCCCGACGACGTTCCAGGGCTACCTCCTCGCAGAGAGGTAGACTTTTATATCGACCTGTACCCTGGGACAGCCCCGATATCGACTCCATCATATCGGATGGCCCCCGCTGAGCTTTGAGAGATATGGGTATAGTTGGAGGACTTGCAGGGCAAGGGGTTCATCTGACCCAGTGTTTCACCCTGGGCTTCCCCGATATTGTTCGCCAAGAAGGTGGACGGGAGCTTGCGACTTTGTGTCGACTATCGTCGCCTGAACCAGGTGACAGTGAGGAACAAGTATCTGCTACCGAGTATTGATGACCTCTTTGATCAGCTCAAGGAAGTACGGTGGTTCTCAAATATAGACCTCAGGTCAGGCTATCATCAGCTCAGAGTTCGAGACGAGGACGTGCAGAAGACGGCCTTCAGATGCCGATATGGCCACTATGAGTTCTTGGTTATGCCATTCGGCGTAACCAATGCTCCAGCAATGTTCATGGACCTCATGAACAGGATCTTTCAGCCATACCTCGATTGATTTGTCGTAGTCTTCATCGACGAAATTTTGATTTACTCGATGACTGAGGAGGATCACGCTTACCACTTGCGGGTTGTGCTAGACACACTCCGAGAGCACCAGCTTTATGGAAAGCTCTCGAAGTGTCAGTTCTAGATACACGAGGTCCACTTCTTGGGACACGTCATCTCTGAGGCGGGAGTTGTGGAGGATCCGATGAAGATCGAGGCAGTGCTAGCTTGGGAGCCACCCAGGAGTGTGACGGAAGTGCGGAGTTTCCTGGGACTAGCTAGATACTACTGGAGATTCATGCCAGACTTCTCCAAAGTTGCGGCACCACTCTTAGCTTTGACGAAGAAGGGGAAACCCTTCGTGTGGTCAGACAGATGTCATCAGAGCTTCCAGGAGCTGAGACAGAGATTGACCAGCGCACCTATCTTGAGGTTGCCTGAGGAGGGAGTAGGGTACGTAGTCTACTGCGATGCATCAGGGACCGGACTCGGATGTGTCCTGATGCAGGAGGGGGCCGTGATCGCCTATGGATCACGTCAGTTGAGGCCGCATGAGAAAAACTACGTTACCCATGACCTGGAGTTAGCAGCAGTGGTCTTCGATCTGAAGACATGGCGACACTACCTGATGGGCGAGCGCTTTACTGTCTTTTCTGACCATCAGTGTCTCAGATACATCTTCTCTCAGAAGGATCTGAATCTGAGACAGCGGTGATGGCTTGAGTTTCTCCAGGACTATGACTTTGAGATAGTCTATACTCCTGAGAAGGGGAACGTGGTAGCCGATGCTCTCAGTAGGAGGACGGGCATTCAGCTACTCGAGGAGGCGACAGAGCAGCTAGCCTCTTTGCAGATATCCTTCGTGGAAAGAGATGAAGCAGCCTTCCTTCAGTCTCTCACAGTCACCCCTCCACTACTGCAGCGGATCAGAGAGGCACAGCGAGGGGACGCTGACTGTGAGACGCGGCGTGCACAGATATCCTCAGGACAGGCACCTAATGGTTTCTCCTTTGGATCAGAGCACGACATCCTTTTCAGAGGACGTACCTTGGTACCAGTTGCTTTACGGGAGGAGGTGCTGAGAGAGTTTCACACTTCTCCTTTGGCGGTACATCCTGGAGGGGCAAAGATGTACCAGGATCTCAGATGACAACACTGGTGTCTGGGCATGAAGAAGGTTGTGGCAGAGTTCGTTTCTCGATGCCTCACCTGCCAGCAGGTGAAGGCAGAGCACCAGGTACCAGCAGGCTTGGTACAACCCTTAGAGGTCCCAGAGTGGAAGTGGGATGGGATATCTATGTACTTCGTGACTGGACTTCCACGCACTTCCAGAGTTCACGACTCCATCAGGGTGATTGTCGACCAACTCACCAAGTAGGCTCACTTTCTACCCATCAGAGAGCAGGGCTCAGTGGAGAGCTTGGGATGACTTTACGTTCAGGAGATTGTACGGCTTCACGGTGTGCCATCATCTATCGTCTCCGATCGAGATGATCGCTTTACTTCCCGGCTTTGGAAGGGGTTGAAGGAGGCGTTCGGCATGCAGCTACGTCTGAGCACAGCCTTTCACCCTCAGACGGATGGTCAGACGGAGAGGACCATTCAGACTCTCGAGGACATGCTCCGCGCATGTGTCCTCGACTTTGGTCGCAGCTGGGAGGACCACCTACCCTTGGTGGAGTTCGCGTACAACAACAGCTACCACTCCACCATCGGGATGGCACCATACAAGGCGTTGTACGGCCGACCTTGTAGATCTCGTTTATGCTGTACAGACCCTGGGGAGTCAGCACTTGTGGGACCGGAGATGGTCCAGGCCACGACAGAGAAGGTCCAGGTCATCTTGGAGCGGATGAGGACAGCTCAGAGCCGGCAGAAGTCATATGCTGACAGGAAACGGAGGCCACTAGAGTTCGAGGATGGCGACCACGTCTTCTTGCGTGTCTCAACTCGACGTGGATTACAGAGATTTGGCCGAGGCGGCAAGTTGTCTCCATGCTTCATCAGACCGTTCCAGGTCCTCGGCAGGATTGGTGAGGTGGCTTATCGTCTGGCTCTACCACCTCAGTTGCACCGGGTGCACGACGTTTTCCATGTGTCTCAACTGAGGAGATACGTGCACAACCCGACACATATCATTGACCATGGGGAGCTCGTCTTTGATGATGGGGCGACTTTTGCGGAAGTCCCAGTGGAGATCGAGGATCGATAGGAGCGAGTCCTACGTGAACGTTCGATTCCTCTAGTGCGCATCAGATGGCAGCACGGGAACCTCCAAGAGAGCACTTGGGAGCGGGAGGCTCAGATGCGTGCTCAGTACCCACATTTATTTCCCTAGTTTTCGATGTATCTTTATGGGTACGTAAAGCCCTGATGTGGTAGTAATGTAAAGACCCGTAAAATTCAAGGAAAATTTTTTCTTAATTTTCTTGGGGATTTTACAAGAACGCAGTTTCAGACGACACTTGATTCCGAGGCCCGGTGTGCCTGGAATTTCTATCCGAAGTTTAGCTCGGGTAGGTTCAGTGAACGAACGAGCGGGAATTCCTATCTTTTGAACCGGTGCTTGGAATCGAATTCCGAGGGCACCGATGGAACTACAGCGCTGGTAATTTCTTAGGAACTCTTAATCCGGAGTTGCGTTTACATGAGAGAAGTTGATAAAAATTGTGGAAGTTAAAAATAAAAATTTAACAACAATTTTTATTTTTACTCTAAGTGTTTAATACTTGGATGGAAGTTGGGTAACTACCCAACCTCCCTTGGTAGGTTATGAGGGTGGTGGGGCCCACACGAACCCCACCCCTTCATATCCTCTAACCTCCTCAACTCTCATTAATTTTGTTAACTTAAGTTTATTAACTTATGGAATTAATGAGGTGAGTTAATGTGGAATTCAAACACTTGAATTTCAAAAGCCTTGATGTGTTAATAAAATAAGTTAAGAACTTATTTTATTGGGTTGGTGTTTAGTTGTGTGAGATCCTTTGGAGAAAAATCTAAGGAAGTCTTTAGTTCTTCATTCTCTTTGACGAAGAACGCGAAGAACGAACGATCTCTGACGTGGAGCACCGAGCCCTTGGAGACCGTCTTCCGCGACACCGACCCGTGACGCGACGTCTTCTTCCACGACGTTTTTCTTCCACGACGTCTCTTTTCATGACGGTTTTCCACGACGAAATCTCCGTCAATGTCTTCGAATCCTCACTTTGCGACACCGACGTTCGTCATCTCTTTTATCAAGGTAGGGGATTATTTAATTATTTTTCGTTCGTGAATTCTACTTTGTCATCCTTAGTGAATTCACGGCCAGTTGCTATCAATTAAAGAGAGGGGGTCGGACCGCACAAACACGGCCGACCCTCCTCCAGTTTGAATGTTGTTTCTATTTTTGGTTGAGACGGAATGGCGTGGTGTCGTCGCACCACGCGGGATCGTACAGCAAGAAATGTGGGGCGCCGTCGCGCCGCGCTGTGGAGTTGAACAAGGACGCGACGTCGTCACGCCGCGTCAAAGAAAACCGAAGACGCCGCGGCCGGAGCGGGGCCGCAGTGGAGGGGCGTGGTGTCGTCGCACCACGCTGGACGAAGCAAGCCGCGGCCAGTTCCGAGCCGCGGCGGAGTAGGGTGACCAGCGGCCGGTTCCGGGCCACCGATGTCGGCGAAGGAGGAAGGACCGGCCGTCACCGGTCCTTGTTGGCAGAACCGGTCGGCCGGTGCGGGCCGTCCGGACAAAGGAAAACTGGGGGAATTAATTCCCCCGACCGGCCAGCACAAAACGGCCCCCATAATTGGGGGGTCGCGGTTACACCAGAGGGGCAGGCCCCCCCCCCCCCCTTGCCAAACGGCTCGGCCAGTTGGTCGAGCGCCTGGCCAGCGCGCTGGGCGCGCTGGGCCCAGGTCGGGTCGCGCCCAGGCCGGGCCGGGCCGCGCCCCAACGGGCCATACCCGGACCCGATTCGGGTCGACCCCGGGGGTATCGGGCCGGGTCGGACCGGGCCCGAACCCCTTATTACCGAACCTTTTTTGGTCGGACGCCCATAACTTGTGCTAAGGGTCTCTGATCGACGCACCGTCAACTGTGATGCGATCCTTGGATCGAGACGGTCGTTTTGGTATATTGCACTCAAGGTTTTGGAATACTTTGAGTTAGGTCGGGTTGGTTCGTACACGAAACCAACCGGGCCCTCTGAGCGGAAACGCTCATATCTTGAGCTTCGGACGTCCGATTGACGTACCGTCGATTTTGTTGAATTCCTCTAAGTGAGACGGATCTTTTGGCTTACTCCTCCCATGGTTTGGACGCAGGTGGAGTACGGTCGGGTTGGTTTTGCCTTAAAAACCAACTGGGCCCCTAGGACGAAAACGCCAATAACTCTCAGACCGGGCGTCTGATTGACGCACCGTCTGCGACGTTGAGTTCCTGTTGACGATACGGAACTTTTGGATACATCAACTCTGGACTATGTGTCAGTTGATGTATCAGCCTCTCGGCTCGTGGAGCGGACCCTCTCGAACGAGCTTGTTGTGTGCGAGAACCCTAGAGATGGCTGCGACTGCTACTGTGACGACGAAGATTGTATAGAGATCCTCAGTGGATTCGACGGAGAAGACTACAGCACTCAGCGATCCTACGTGGATCAGTGCTACTGATCCTGTGTGGGTCTGATCCTATGTGGGTCAGCGCTCAGCGGTTCTGTGTGAGCCAACGCCTACAGATCCTGTGTGGGTCTGATCCTGTGTAGGTCATTGTGGGGGTTAGTTTCCTATCGATCCTTTGTGGGTCATTGCGGGGGTTAGTACCTATCGATCCTTTGTGGGTCCGACGACTTAGATGGATCAGTGATCATCTCTATCATCTTTTGAAGAAGTATACCTGTGTGAGCTGAATCATGTTTTCTTTCCTATGTGGATTGTGTTGTGCTATCCTGTGTGGATTACGTTTTTCTTTCCTGTGTGGAATTCGTATGCTTTCCTGTGTGGACTGAGTTGTACTTGGGCTCGAAGGTTGGAGCGTATTGGAACTGATGACTTAGGTATATGTATGGGCATATACCTAAGCAGTGTCGGTTGTTACTTTGTGATTGTATCTTTCCTTTGTGGTTTATCCTTTGTGGATATTGGGAGACCTTCAGGGGTCTCGGGGTCCCTACTGAGTAGCTTATACTCACCCCTGCACGGGCTATGCCTGCACTACGTTGTGTTGGTTGTAGACAACGGACAACGCTGATCGTGGTGGAGGCTTGCGGAGTAGGATGGTACCTGGAGGTGGACCACTAGGCGGGACGTACTCGAAGCGGTCGGCTGGACCCGAGGAGCTGTGGAGGCTTTCTGTACCCACCCTTCAGGTGGGACTCCCAGTGGACGGCTCGACGTTGCGGCTTACTTTTCAGTTGTTGTTTTCCCTTTCCAGTTGTACTTTACTTTCAGTTTGGGTTTGTATACTGGCCCATTTACTTCTATGCACATACTGTTGTACCATCTTTTAATTAGTGTTTGCTTCTTCTGCTTACTTGCTCTGTGGTGTTTGTTTACTTTACAAAGGCAGTGCCTTCCCTTTTTACCGGGATTTACGCCTTGGTGCTAGTCGTCTGCCCGTGGCCTATGGAAGACGGGCTTGGGGTAGTCACGACACGGGCCCCGAGGACGGGTCGTGACATAGTATGTGTGCAATTGGTTCTCATCGGATACGATGTCCTCAGATGGTCTCCAACATGTTTATTAATGGAGCTAAGAACACCCAACGACCCTGGTATCCATGATTCATAGACCTGATTTCCAAAGGCATGCACTCATTGGATGATGATTTGGATAACAACACTTAAGGACTTCATTGGTCGAGAAGATGGGAGTTCAGGCTCATCACACCATTTTTGGGGGAATTATTACATACTCTGAGACTCTCTTATAGATTTAAGAAATGTTTATATGTTCATTAATCCTTGGTTCTTTCCCAAGAATGTGTTTGTGGGTTACCCCTGGGTTATTAAATTTACCATATATACGCATAGGTTGGGAATTACTGAGATAACACTAGTTTATACCATATCATGAGGCACTCTGGAGTTTATTATCATTCAGGGAGAACGAAAGCGGCTTTGATATCAGGATCGAACCCATGAGATGGGATTCTTATGTATCCTCATGATAGGAATCAGAACCCACGTAGTATGGTTCCACTTAATTGGACACATCACCTTTTAGGGTCATTTGACAGGGACCCATCCATGTAGTTTAGCATCGTGTAGTAAGGACGGGTATGCGGAGGATTCCTAGTCAAGATTTTGTGCGTGACTTACACCGAAGAAGACCCAGATGCTCAAGAGAGGCATGGTCTCTAGGGTGGATATGGCCCTACAGAAGATATGGCCCGGTAAAAACTAGGGTGATTTGGGTGCTGGGTTTGAACCTCAAGGAGGCTTCCTACGTATCCTAGTTAGTTGAGAATCAAATCCCCCATAATTTTGTATAAGTTGGAGATTATACCATAAAGGAGGCCCTATTTGTCGTGGGAATGATTGGGGATTAACCATTAAAAAGGATCCCCTTTGAGCTCGAGCCACTTAGATAGGCGTCCTACGTATCCTGTTTAGAGTAGGAATCAGAGTTCTCATAGTTCATTTGGTGGGGCTTATGCATGGAAGCTGCCCATGTTTCTGGAACCATGAGGAGGATCTCGACTCATGATGATTTTAAGGTTCGGTTTGGGCTTACACCAAGGAGGATTCCCATGTTTTGGGTATATGAAGATGTCATGATCACTACCAACCTCTAAACTAACGTGAGTCATGCCTGGTGTGAGAAACAAGATGAATTAGTGGATCTAGAGATTACATGTCCCATTTCATCTACAGATAGATGGTATTGGATCCCAAAGGGAGGGAGAGAGAGGGAATTTGAATTTTCTAACTTCTTATCTCTTGTTGATATCCAGAATACTCATGTTTGGAAATCTATCCGTACATGTCTCGGGCTGAGAGTAAGAGGAGCATGATTATTACCTTCCATAGAAGGTTTATGGGGTCTCTAAAAGGAGGGTTTCCCAAAAGATACTTCTAGAAAAGGGGGTAATCATACCTACTCGTCAAAAGGGAAGGTAGGCATGATCCCTTTGACTTATCACCACCCCTCATTGAATGGAAATCCGGTGATTACCCTTGATCCCTAGAATGGAGAGGTACATGTGAGAATCCCAAGGTTTGGACCTCGTGTTACCTCGATAATGTAGACTTAGAAACAATATGGGTGTTCATACCATGGAAGGTATTACTCACATGTCTCTGCTTACCATAGATATGTAGAGTAATAAGGGCACACTGATGCACAAAATGGTCTGTTCATATGTGTCCGGTGGATTTGGAATAGGTTTTTTCCTAATGTTGATGGACTGGTTCATAGAGGGGATTCAAAGGATGGTATGAAAATAGAAGGGTTGATTGGTACCGAAAGGTGGAAAGCCTGAGGATATCACGTTCCTTGTAACACTTGTTCATGTGGGGCGGGGTACCCTCTGCATGGTGTAGTTCCATGTAGGTGGAGGGGGCATCTTCATACCAAGGTGGTATGCATACTTGCATGTTTTCCACGTACCGAAGTGGTATGTCAACCTAGATTCTATCTACGTATCGAAGTGGTACATGGATCTGGATGCCATCTTCATGGAGGAATTCTACACAAGGAAGTGTTTTGTATACATAGGGATGTGTTATGCGGTACACTAGATTGATTAAGGGGGAATTAGTCTTGCAGTTTGTGGGAATTTTATCCACAGAGGGAGTATGGTTCTCAGTTTTCCAATTAAGTTTTCAGTTTTCCCATATTATTATGATTCCTTTTTTATGGTTTTCGAAGTGTTTATACCTATGAGAAACCGTTTTCAGTTCCATACTTCATCAATTGTTCGCAGGCTAGTGTTTCATGGGTTGTCTGTGTACCATTTAGTTCATGGAAAATACCACCCACATACCATTCCCAGAAATCAGTATGTAGACTACTTTGGTGCTTGGCCAAATTTTATTTCTTCAATATTATTCTCATGTTTTCAATTGAACCTACATCTTATCCCTTCATCAAATTCATGGGAGTATTATCCTTCCTTTTGTGGAGTTTTCAGGACCCTAAAAATGACCCACATCGGAATGGGTTCTGATCAGGATGAAAAGGAGGATATTCCAATGTTGAAAGTAGTCCTGAACTGAACTGGTTTGTGGTAGAAAGGTGGTCCCATTGGGGGGACCATGCCTATTTATAGGGTGCCCAGGTTTTTTGTCATTTACTAGAATTCTTGGTGAAAAGTGCTCCGCAAAGTGCTATCAACTTCACTGCTTCTGCATACCATCTTCTTCTTGAAATCTTTTGTCTGCGAGACATGCTTCACATTCTGCAAACTGTGAACTCTTCACAATCGTTCTTGTCTGTGAACTATACTTTGAATCTACTAACTGAACTATAAAACTGAAAACATAAGTTTGAGCTGTAGCGTAGTAAGTCACTATACGGTTCGCCTGCTCCATGAACTAAACCTCTATTCGGAGAACTAAATTTTAATTTTTTAACTTAAAATTTTATGTATTCAATTCAGATGACCACATAGTAAGGCTCAATACATGGCTCGATCAGTTTGCGAATATTCTGGTTTGTTATCCATTACTCATGAGACATCATCTTGTGGAGAGTTTTGCGAACTACTGGTTCGCGAGGAATACATTACATGAACCATTTTTGGTGTTCAGTACATGGAGCTTCATTTTTTTAAACTTCTTTTAGTCATTTCTCAACTTTTGGCCTTTTTCCCAGGAATTTTTTCTGAATGATCCTTTTGCATGGTATTTTTAATGTAGGATAAGAGATGCCTCTTCCTGAAGCTGTTGTTGATGTTTTTTTTGTTGCTGATGCTATCATCATGCCCCTTTCAACTGTCAATGAAAGGTAGAAGAGTATAGTGGACTCTATTGATGACAAAATCCATGTCTCCCTATTGCATCAGTACTTAAAGAAAACTACTTACCGAGACCCAGAGGGTAATCTTAGACCAGCTTCCCACTTATGGATTTAGTATACTGTCTGATAAATCTATTCAATAACCACATGTAGTCAACCAACATGTTTCTTGGGTAATCAAGAGCACCATCCCTAAGGCCCTTATCTCATTGAGAGTATGATTCATACTTAAGAATACCTCTTTTGGGTTATTATTAAACTACACTCCTCAGACTCCAGTGGAAGCATGAACAAAACTAGATGAAACAACCCATTGGTACCATATCATTGCGCGAAGGTCCACAACAACTGAGTAACATGGATGGTCATCAAGGAGGTACCTTTTCTCTATAGGTTAGTTTGGATTAGATTAAGGATGCATGTTCTTGATATATCAGAGTTGTAAAGAATTATGGGTTGAATTGTAGGTCATAGGGTTATATGAGAGAGGCTAGGTATCCCATACCTATGCTCATTAGACCAGCACCCATATTTCAAATCTTATGAGAATATGGAGTTTGGAAACCAATGCCTTTAATTTATCCCATGGAGAAGTTGGCATAAGTCTTTGGGATGTTTGACTAATTTTTGGGGTCTCAATTTTCAGGGACATGTATGATGAGTTTCTACCTCCTTCTTCCACATAAGAAAATAAGGATAGGACTCATCCTTTGGCTAAAATATTCATTTCCCAAGTAAAGATATGTTTGAAGAATTTCAACCACTACCCAAGAAATAAATTTATTTCTCAATGTGGATTTATATCTTCTCTAAGCTATGTTTTCAAGAGCCCAACATGTGAAAACCCAGGCCCTATCCATTGAAAAAAATATGAAGGAGAGTAGGTTACTACAGGTCTACTTGGGAGGAGGGTTGGTTCCTCGAATGGGGATGGGAACTCATCCTTGATTTGGACCGCTTTTTTTGTTTATGGCCTTTTTGGCCATGTTTTTGAGATGCTGACTTTTACCAATGTGAAAATATAGCAGTGTGAGAGTCACAAACTTCCTCGTGGTGTCTCAGGTGGTCACTAACAAATGCATCGACCTGGAAATTTTGGTCGTGGCCAAAATCTATAGCTCACTAGGCTTGCTTAGTGAGGGAAGGCAACCTCATTGAATGACTGGTCCCTTTCAAATCCTCTAGGGTTGCATAGGATCCCACATTGGAGGATACACATTTATCAATCCCCTACCAATTCCGTATGTCATTCTTCAACCACACCTTCAAATCACTAATGGGGTTATGCCATCGGACTAGGCTGCCTAGGATAAGTAAGAAGACCAGACAGAAAAGAACAAATGGGAGTTGATGGCTTGAATAAACTTTCATGACCACTTCATCTATCATCCTTATGCTTACCCAATTGGTATTATTGTGAACACTGATTCATAAGACTTTATCAATTGAGGCTACATATTTTCTTCGAGAGAGGGTATTTTGGTTTCCCACATTAATGGAGAATTTATCTTCGAAGGATACACACCTTCAAAATTTGGTCATCAATTTAAATACAGTCACATACTATGTCCTCATTACCTTAACAATACATGTCTGGAAAAACATCTTATGATAGCCTGATAATTGTGGCTAATATTTACTCGGGAGGATACTCACTTCAAATTCAATCTTACAGATTCTAAGGTTTCTGTACACTTTATTACAAGAGGTTATGTTGATTCCTGGGCTCAATCATATCTATATGGACACTTAGAATATCTAGTTCCCACTGTTACGACCCCCAAGGAGTCTAAGGCTAAGGGGAAGGGGAAGAAAAAAATCTATTGGGCATTCTTGACCATGGAAACCCTTCGAAGGCCTCCCAGTTATGAACCTTCGAGGAAGGCCTTGAGACCTTGGGGTGTGACCTCACAAGCCATAGTTGTTGCCATTGGGAGGCAACCACCCATCTCTTATAACTCTTATTTCCCACTATCCTAGAAACAATGTAATATTTTTAAGAATCACCAATATTTTCACAATCAGTCCCCTCGCTCCTTGTGAAAGTTACTCTAAGAGAGAGAGAGGTTTCCCTCAATAAATTTGGCCACGTTTCATCACCAAATGACATTTTATATGATGATGAGACTGAGAGGAAAAACCATTACTTTCAGGACCTTGAAACCCTAATCCATGCCCGGAATAATCATTGTGAATACTCTCATCGATTACTTGCCATGCTTCGATAAGATACTAATGAAGATGGTAATGATGCTGATAGGTCTTTAGAGGGTGATGAGAGCACTAATTTTCATGATATGGATGGATCAAGGGGGGCTCCTCAGTCATGCCTAGAGATTCGTAAGTGTTCAGTTCTTGAGGGTCTTAGGGATGCAGAGGCACCCAAGAAGAAACTGAAACTAATGAAACCTACTCTACTTCCCCATGCCGATCCTCTAGCACTAGAAATACCCATAATAGTTGTATTTTTGATTTATTGTAGGTTCTAGGATGACTTAAGTGTGAACACTTCTAATGAATACATTTGGAAACTACTTCAAGGAGGGAACTTTGATATTCTGGGTTTTGGGGAAACCATTTCCCCTAAATTTATTTCTACTGAAGAATAGCCAAATGAGGTGGCCACATACCTGAGAAAGTTGGAAATGTGCCTCTCTAATTCCAAAGACATGATTTACTGGTTAGACCAAGTGTCATGTATGGAGGTATTATCGGAGTCAAATAATATTGAAGGAGAGGTCATTATATTTACTATCCTTGAATTTAATTTCCTTCATTGTGAAGATTCTAAAATCTACTATTTTACCTCTATAGGGACCTGAAGAGTCTCTAGGGATAGTACTTTGTCTAGTATACACCCCTGATGGAATTTTATCAGGGGAATATGTCCCTTCATATGTTGTAATTCGTAGGGAAGGTGCCCTCGGTGTTTCCAAACATATAGTGGTAGTTATTAAAAATCATACCAGGGTATTCCCTCCTCCAGATCCACTAAATATTCCCATCAGTTTACCATCCTCATAGAATAACAAGAAGCACCGAAAAGTGTCCCAACTATCAAAATTAATCAGAAGGGGAATTAAAAGTAATTACCTTATCTTCCTATCTGGTTGTGGGACCAAATTTTTTTAACTTGCTGACCATTTATTACATGCATATTTTGATGCAGAACCAATAAGTAATCAAGTGACAGTTTCCCATACATATATGGCTCCTATTATTTCTATGGTAGAAGAAGGAAAAACAAATTTCATAGTTGAACATGGTGTAGATATAGGACCAACTGAGGAGACTGGGGGTATTTTGAGCCCTGTGGATATTCCTTCCCTAAATTAGACAACCTCTGTGATGATAGGGGAGCAGCATCTAGAGGTTTAAATCCTAACTGAGCATTTTGATCCCAATTTCATAGATAATAATGGAACAACTTTAATAGTAGCATCTGAATTGGGTGAAGATCCCCAATTGTTTTAGGCTACTAGAGGGACTACAGGTCCTGAGGAATCAACCATCCCAAACTAGATGGACCCTGACTTAGTAGAAGGAGCACCTTAGAGAGTTTATTCTTTGGTTTAGATTATTAATATTGCTTCCCTAAAAGTCATACCTATAGGTGAGGTTGTTATACCTACTTTTGAAAATTTGGAATGGGCCATTGTGCCTTTTTCTGCAACTACAGGAGGGGACATGGACCTATTTCATGTTTGTTTATAACTGGATATCACGTATTTTTCCATGATGATTATTCTTTTGGGCCTAATTTCTGTAAGTTATCTTCTGGAAGCTTCTTTAGAGGTTTTTGGTCTTGTCGGCCATGGCCCCGAGTCTTGGGTTCCCATGAACGTCCATAAAACTTGATTTCACATTAAAGACACAACAACATCTTCATCGGGCATAAACTCCAATACGGAAGTTGAGGGATTTCATGTTTTGAAAAGTGGAGGTCAATTTCCCAATATTCCTACTATCACCCTTTCGTTGCCTTTTTTCAGGGATCGAGGGTGTTTACATCCTTAATTTCTAACTTTAGGATCACAACCAAAAGCCTTGGTGATTTAGGTAGAGATTTTGATCCTACCCTCTATTGAAACTGTTAGGGGTGAGGCTCCCAAGGGATCTAATCATGATTCAGTCGTGGAATCAGGTCCCTATCTAGTGACATTAATTATTGAATATATTTTCTCACCTGGGAGTGATTATAAGACCTATCTAGAGGTCCTAGATAGCCTTCAACCCGACCATCAAAGGGCATGGATGAACAACAGGATATTGATTTCTCAAACACCACTTGTCGACATGCTGATGAAACTACCAAAGTTACATTGCCAGTTTGCAGTCTTGGGGCATAGAGGATTTAATTACCAAAACATTTATTACATAGTGAGGTTGGTGTTCATGGCTAGGGAGAAAGATAGTGCACTTGAGTCCCATATTTCTGCTATAGATTTTGGGGCTCATCTTGATGATGCCAAAAAAATTCTTATGAATGAATCCACTGATTAGGCTAGAGTATTCATGAGGCTGTAGATTGAACTCACAAAACAAAGGTCCTTGGTGAAGTATATTGATCAAGAACTAGAAAAATGGAGCAGAAAACTAGAGCGGATCAAACAATAATGAGCCTATGTTGTGGCCATAGTTGATGAGGGACAACAACTAGTAGAGGAAAGGGAAAAAGGCTATCCTTGAGGTATTGCAAGAGGCAGTGGTGTTGTGGGAAGGTGAGGAGGCTGAGATTATGAATTTTTTTAAATATTTTATAGACCATTGAAGAGTCTTATCAGGCATTGATACAACTCTATGAGTTCTTTGAACATCTTTTGTAGTGGTCATTCCCTGCCCACATGGAGAGGCCTAGAGTTTTTGACACCCTCCATACCTTTTTTTAATAGAATGAAAAGATTTTTCACTCTAATTATTCTTTATTACCTTATCCTATAATATATTTCATTTATAATTGACTACATTTGAACCATAATATCAAATAAATGTCAATTTTAATTATCATCAAAGATGAGTGAAATGATCACATCATGCTCTAATTCTTTTCTAATTCAAGGGGATCAGTGAGTGAAATTTGACTTTTGTTAGGGTTACATGGAAAACCCTACACAAATTGTGGAATTTTTTTTATTACCATAATTTTTTATTAATCCTGTTATGGTGTGGGATTAGTGGGTACAACTTGACTATTTCGTAGGCCACCCTTTGAGGGTTTTTGACCTAACAATATTTTCATCTTTTGCTGATTTTGTATTGCTCAATGTTTTTCCTAAACCATTTTTAGTATAGGTTCAGTGAGTTGTACTCGACTTTTGTCCAGGGTTCCCTTTGTGGGTTTTCATCCTAGTAAGTTTTAAATTTTTTCATTGGATTTTTAGAGTCTTTCTGACTAAACTCTCATTATTGATGTTTTAGGTCAAACAACTTTGACCATAAATTGTGGGGAAAGCGCCCCAATTTAAGACTCATTAACTGAGAATGTCCCGGAAACTTTCAGACATGGATGATGGATTTTCCTTGACCCTAAATTATGATTTCCAGATATAGAACATGATATAGGGCATGAAATCTATGGGGCATATGGAAGTGGGAAAGGCCTCTCCTAAGGATGATTTTTTCCTTGGTTTACATGTCATTTTTTGGGAAACATATGCAGAGCCACTGAAGTATTGTGTGAATAGTCAAACAAAGGTTTTTGAATGACACTAACCATCAATTTACAATGACTAGGAAATTTTTATAGAATTTTGGATTTTTTTCGCTGTTGAGGTTCACAGTGGGTGGCCTTAACGTCTAAAAGTATGGGGGAATTTTTATTGGTTCTGGTTTAGAAACCACTCCCACATGAATTTGACTTTTTTACAGTAAGGCTAGTGTATGGTGTAGTCTAACGTCATACAATTGGGATTTTTGAGACTTATGGTGTGAAATCATTTTAGTCTGACTAGAGGAGGGTAAATGATTCATCTTTTCCCACATTAGTTTTACCATAAATTTCCTTTATCTTCAGGTGTCTAAAAGGGGAAATATGTAAACCGTAATCCCAGGGGTTTTTGAAACTAGGGAATGAGGTGACACATATACATCATAGAGGTGAATAGAGATAGGAAAAGCCTATATTGAGGAATAATTTTCCTTTGGTTGACAGACCATTTTTGTGGAAAGCATATGCAGAGTCACCGAGGAATTATGTGCATAGTCAAATAAAGGTTTCCTCAAGACATTAGCCATCCATTTATGATGGCCACTGATGGTTATGTGGATTTGGACCTTTCTAGACACAGAGTATTGTGTGTGAAGAGGAATTCCTGATTATGAAATGGGGGAATTTCAGGTCTAACTTTATCGAGAATACCAGGAATAAGTGGAGGTATTTTTATCCTATCCATATGAGTTGATTCCTTATGCAGGTCTGACCCTTGCGCAGGTATCAGGGGCACTTCTATTTCAAGGCTGGATCAGACATATGTGATTCAGATGTCCCCATGTATCCTATGATGACATGAATCAAGTTTTACGTAGTTCTTTTAAGGCTCATTATTATGTGGATTTGATTCACAGATATGGATATGTCATTTTTGTTCTGGATACGGATTCACCAATGGGGCGGGGCATCTGTCGAACATTCCTGTGAAGATTCATTTCTTGCACATGGTCATTAGGGGAAATACAATTTTGATGTGACCTATCCCAAGGGAGAATACCTAGTACTGAGTATTGTGCAGTTTAAATGTCATGTTATTAAGACATTGATATTGATGCCTTGAGTAACTGGATGGTAATCGAGTCAGGATGTTCTGACATGTCCATGATATGGATAGGGAGGAGAGTGTAAACTATGGTTTTTAGGGTTCTTGGATGATGAGAAATGACATGGGTCTTGGAAGATGTTATCCATATAGGAGTAGGAAAATCTTCTCATGAGGATGAATTTTCCCTTGGTTCACTGGCCATTTTTGTGGGAAAAATATACAGATCTACTAGGGCATTATTTACATAGTCAAACAAAGGTGTCCACGAAACACTAACCTTCCATTCCCAATGGCCATAAAGGATTATGAAAATCCAATATCACTCAAAGTACGAAGTTTGATGAATTAATAAAGTTAGTTTGGACATATCAAAAACACTCAGGCCCTGATTATTCATGAAATTGGGATTCTCCCTATACAGATTCAACCTGTATGTGAGGTGGAATATTTTGACTCCCTAAGTGGGGATGGACCTAGGTTTAGAGTTCCTGGCACCCAAATATTGGACACCCTACCTGGGTTTGATTGATATGTAGGGGTAGGGTTCATTTTTGCTATATTTGGGGTACCTTTTAGTTTTTAATGTCATACGGTAACACTAATATGCATTTCTAAGTCATTCCAATAGGGTTAGCCATTATAGATTGATTCACCCTGAACCTTTGGGAAGTCCCCTACCTAAATTACTAAGCCCACATGATCTAAGATTGGTGTGAGAAAAAAGGGTCCGAAAGGGTTTCACTCAAACACATAGGTATATCATGATCAAAGGAAAGAGCATTGTCGGACCATGTAGTTCAACGTCATGTGGTGAGGATGTGGGTCACTCAATGTGAACGAGCTAACTGTTGTGGGTAAATGCAGTTTTAAATCTTTTAGAAATGACTTTGATATTATAATTTAATCATCATGTTATAGGGATGAAATATCAAAAGGGATCCTATATAAATATGAGATAATCGATCTGAGATATTCATTGTATGACTCAGACATGAGCATGCGAATAAGGTGTAAACCATGATTCTTTGATCCCTCGAGTGAGGAGGGATGATGTGAGGTTTAAGAGACAATGGGCCTATGGAAGTAGGAGAGGCCTCTCATGGGGAAGAATTTTACTTTGGTTGATAGGCCATTTTTGTGGGAACATATGTAGTGCTACCAGAGAATTGTGTACATAGTCAAACAAAGGTGTCCTCAAGACACAAGCCGTCTATTTTTGATAGTCATGGATGATTATAGTGAATTGATATTTTTTGGGGCATGGAGTTTTATGGATGAAAAGGGAATGTTTGGGTATGTGATAAATATTAATACCATGATTAGTTCTAAAGTATGAGATCTTCTATATATATTTGATTCGTATGTAAAAGAAAGCGTGGTCTTTTGACCCTTTCAAGATGTAGGAGTCTATATTTGAAATCACCTACATCTATTTCCATTTCATATGTGGGAGATTGGGGAATAATTTTTTTTAATTTGGCTAAAACTGGGAAAACCTAGTTATCACTACGTATCTCGTCATGTCAAGAATCAAGCCACATGTAGTTCTTGGGTTACCATACAGTTTAATGTCATCTTGTTAGGACTTCTTTGGCCATGCATTTTAATGTCATTCAGTTAGGACGAGAGTGAACTAAAATGAAATGGATGAGGTTAGTGAAGTGTTGGGCTAGAACCTTGAGGAGGTTTCCTATGTTTCCCAAATATTTGGAAATCAAAGTCCATGTAGTTCTATGTTTCAATGGTTGATGGACTAGGATGAAGGATTTGGGCGTCACTATGTATCCTATGAGGGCAATAATCAATCCACACGTAGTTCTTGAAAACTCTATATGCCAGTCTAACATATTCACATAGAGGGTGGAATTGTTGAATTTGAGTAGTGGCTGGACCAGGATGTGGAATCCAGGTGTCCATACATATCCCATTGATGAATGGGAATCAATCTATACATAGTTATGAGGACTCCTCGTGCTAGTATGACCTATTGATGGGTGGGGGTATTTTATACCATTCTTTCATGATGATGGACTTATACTCTATGTTTTTTCCATGGGGGGATCCTTACCATAATTTCAAAGCTCACGTGAGTTATACTCAATGAGAGAAGAAAGGAGGTATGAGGAGTTCCCTTGTAGTATAGGGGAAATAGATGATATAATAGAGGCATTCCATGTCATGTGATGGTTGGACCAAGAAATAGGGTCAAAGTGTCTCTATGAATCCTATGAGAGAAAGAATCAAGCCCAAAAATAGTTCTTAAAGGAAATTACTTTCATATATTTGATTCATACACATGGAAGAAGGAATTTTTTTGGTGGCTGAAACAAGATAAAGAATTCAGGTGTCACTATATATCCCGCGAGAGAAATAATCAAGCCACACGTAGTTCCTGGGTTACCAAATAGTTTTACGTCTTGAAATAAGAACATTATCCAGTAGTGAGTTAGTATGCCTACAAGGAATCCTATGCTGAGACTCTTAATCCCATTTGATTAGTACTCAATGTGAGAAAAAAGGGCCAGAAAAATATTACTCTACCACACAGGGGGATCATGATGAAGGATAGGGGAATTTTCCTTCAATACTTTGCTACAGCCATGCCAAATATTGAATATCCAAGTGATTCTTAGATATCCTAAAAGGGTTGAAATGAACCCATATATGGCTCTTACGACTAAAATACTTGCATAGGTATGACATTTATTCATGGGAAATGAGGCATTTGTTTGGGTGGAAGATGTACTAGGATGAAGAATCCATCCATCACTATGTATCCTACGGGGGTAGGAATCAAGCCACATGTAGTTCTAGAGATGTATCCTTATATAGGTTTGGCTCACACATAGGGAGGTGGAGAACTTTTAACCATTTTTATTGTCCTACAACATACATTTATCCTATGTTCGTCTAGGGGGGAACCTTTACCACCATTACTAAGTTCATGTCAGCTATCCTCAGTGTGAGAAAAAAGAAATATCCAGGGTCTCCTCTCATGATGTTGAGGAATTTGAGAGTAAAATAGGGGTATTTTGTTACCATGTGGTGGATGCGCCAAGATCTAGGATCGAGGCATCTTTATGTGTCCTATAGGCATATGGGAAACAAGTTGTACATAGTTCATAATACAATATGTTCCCTGTACCGGTCTGACCCACGCACAGGAAAGGGGGATAATTTATTTTTATGGAAGTTGGTCTAGGTTGAACAATCATGGTGTCACTACATATCCCATCAGCATATGGGAATCAAGCCGTACATTGTTCTGTATCATGACATGGTATGTAACCAATGCCAGAGACAATGTCCCCCCGGGTGAGATCATAGTTGGGGACATGGATTTTAACTTCATGTTGTAAGGACTCATGAATTACCCTACGCAAGTATGACCTATAAATTGGAATATGGGAATTATTTATTTTTATTGGTGGATGGACCATGATCTAAAATCCAGGAGTCACAACATATCCTGTGAGGGAAGGAATCAAGTCATACATAGTTCTAAGGACACCTCATACCAGTCTGACCTATGCATGGAGAGGGGTCCATTTTATACCATGATTTCAAGATGATGAGATTATTATAATCCTTTATTCGTTTTCTATGTGGGGGAAATACTTATCATCATTTCTAAGCTCATGTAATTTATACTCAATGGGAGAAACAAGGAGAAATGAGGAGTTCTCTTGTATTATAGGGGAAACATAGGATATAACAGATGAATTATAGGTCATGTGATGGTTGGACCAAGACTTAGGGTCAAGGTGTCTCTACATCTTCCACTAATGAAAAGTAATTGATCCATATGTAGTTTTTTAAAATTCCCTCCCTGCATAGGCTCGGTCCATACATATGGAGGGGGAGAATTTTTTTATCTTTCCCTCACACAAATCTAATTCATGTGAAAAAAGTCATTTTTTATGAAATAGTGATCACTATACAGTTTAACGTCTGGCGGTTAAGATGAAGATGATAATCAGTTTAATTTTTTATAATGTGGATGAATATGATGAGCAATTTAACATCATGCAACATGGACGAATTCATCGTTCAGTTTATTATCATGCAATCATGATGTATTCTATAATGTTTAACGTCATGAGAAAAGGACTTATTTTTATGCTATTGGCTACATGAAATATTTCTTCAACAATCTGGCATTAGTGGGAGATGTGGTGAGCTATCCATACATTGAAATAAGATCATATTTTTCATTGGAGTAAACTTTGTGTATAACATATAGTCCTTCCCATTTTGGCTCCAACTTTGGAGGCTTCTTTCTGAGAATCATCAGGGCTCTAGGGACCAACACCATTTTTCCTTTGAGGAATTATCAGAGGGAAACTTCTTATTATAGGATCATTAAATCCTATTTTTGTAGACTTCCAAATGGTGAGAAGTTTATAATATTTTCTTATCCAATCGCCCCAGCTTATCAAATTGTTTTTGGGATTGCTCATCTATAGATAATTGATCATAGATAGAGATGCAATGTGATGGAAGTTGAATTTCAATTGGTTGAACCACCTCTACCCCGTATACTAATGAGAATGGGGTATCTTTAGTGGCATTTCAGTTTTTGGTCTGATAAACACAAAGGGTATAAAATATCTTGTCCAGCCATGATTTCTTATCTTTTTCTATCATCTTTTGGAGTATATTGGATAGGGTCTTGTTAACATAATTTATCTATCTATTGGTCGCTGCATGGTAATAGGGTGAATGGTTGGATTTAACACTATACTCTTGGTAGAGTTTTTCCAATTAAACAGAGTAGAAACTGGTGTCATTTTACTCCAATATTATGTGAGGGACACCAAACCTGGTGAGGATACTGGCTTTCACAAAGCTGACAATTATTTTTTCTATTACTTTTTTAAGGGGTAAAACATCGGCCCATTTTGAAAATAAGTCAACTACTATGAGAAAAATCTTGAATTGTCTAGTTGTGGCGGGAGGATATGGTCCCATGAAATCCATTACCCATATGGAGAATGGCTAGGAGTACTTAGCTATGTGAAGAAAATCCAGGGGTTAGTGGATGAAAATTGCATGAACTTGTCAAGAATGACACTTCCTGGTGAATGTGGTGCAATCCTACATCATGGTGGGCCTATAGTACCCAAGACTTCGAATCTATAGTGAGTGTTTGGATGCTGATTAGTGGCCCCCACAAGTTTCGTCATGCACTTCTTTCATGATGGAAATAGTCTCTTCTCTATCAATTCACCTAACAAGGACTCCATCAAGGCCTCACTTATAAAGCACCTTTTGCTAGTTTTTTTCATCGTACAACATGAAATTGACTGCTCATCTTCAGATCTGTTCCCTTCCATCCCTATCTAGTGGAAATTCTCCCATTTGAAGATAGTCCACAATGGGGTCCATCCAACTAGTGGTATGACTATATCACTCAGATATGGGACTGATCTTATTTATTTATACTATCTTGGCATAAACATATGGTAAAACCATCTAGTGGTAGGCAATGTTGATGACCGTTTCATTCTGATCCGAATCAACCAGAGTTGTTGCCATATTTTCCAATGCATTGTCTCGTGCATTTCGTGATGAGGGAACATAAGTCAATTTCATCTCTGAAGGTAATTATACCATCAATTCTTGGACATTGTTTATTAAAGGGATCAGATCATCTTTCATGATAGCATAGTCACCATTTACTTGCTTGATGACCAGTTCTAAATTGACTTTAATATTTATGTTTTTAGCTTGTACTTGGAGTTCTAGTTCCAGGCCTGCAATGAGGACCTGGTACTCTGCTTCATTTTTTGTGCATCCTTCTAACAGTTGGAAGAAATAGGGAAACACTTATTTTTCTAGGGATATATGTATGAATCCCAGACCCACTTTTTAGAACTTGGGGTCTTCCATTCATCTTCCTATCAAGATTCTAGATGTGTCGTTGAAGTTCATTTCCCACATCTGGGAGTTCTATTGAATAGACAAAACTTCATCATCATGTAATTCGATATCCAATGGATTTACCTCTATTGAGGGGTGATCTACCAGGATATCAGCTAATTCATAGCCATTGATATCGTTTTTTGGTATGAACAATATATCAAATATTACAGGACGACTGCCCACCATAACATGTGTCTAGTTAATATTGGACTATTGAGAATGTACTTGAGCGGGTTGCTACATGATACCTAATGGACTTCGTGGTGATTCAAGTAATGTCTCAGCTTCTGGAATACAAATATTAATACAAGGAATCTCTTCTTGATATTCAAATAATGAGTCTCAATATCAATCATGGTTTGGATGAGGTAATAGAGACTATTCTCATTACCGACATCGTTCTTCTATGTGATGAAGGCACCTAGGGATCTCTCTAAGGCGGTTATATACCGAATGAGTGGAATTACTTTGACAGGCGGCATTAGCACTGGTGGACTTAAGAGATACTTATTAATATTGTCAAATTCTTCCTAAAAATCATCAGTCCATTGATATTCTACCCCTTTTTTCAGCAACCTAGTGAAGGGAAAAGTTTTTCATGCAAGGTTGGATAAGAACCACCAAAGGTAATATTTGTTTCTTTAGAGTCCTCTCAACTCAGTGAGGTTGTGAGTTGGTGATAGACAAAAAGGACCTTTTTATTCCCATGGTTGACTTCGATACCTCAATGGTGCACAGATAAGCTGAGAAATTTCCCTAATGTGATGCTAAAAGAACATTTTAAGGTGTTCATTTTCATACTATGTTGTCATATTTTATTGAATAAGGTTTCAAGATCTTCTAAATGGTCCAAGAATTGTCATAATTTAACTACTAGGTCATCAACATAACATTCAACAAAGTTTCCTAAGAAGGGTTTGAAAATTTAGTGTGTGGCACGCTGATATGTGGTGACGATATTATTCAAATAGAATGGAATTAACTTGTAGAATAATACACACTGGGCGGCTCTGAAGGTGATTTATTATTCATATTTTTAGGTCATTCAGATCTAGTTATATCTACAATATCCCTTCATGAAAGAGAGAGCCTCTATTCCGGCAGTTGTGTCGATCAACAATTCTGGGATTGGGACTAGGAAATCATCTTTCAGGAAGTGCCGATTGAGGTTCTTGAAATCGATGCAAACCTTGATCTACCCATTTTTCTTCTTGACTGGGGAATTTTTTTCCATCCAAATAGGATATTGGACCTCACAAATGAAGTTAACTCATATGATCTTATTGACTTTAGCCTCTATTTTGGTAGCATGTGTTGGGTGTGTATGTCTGGGATCTTTCTTATAATCACAATGGTCCTCTTGAAGGCCCAAGTGGTGAGTTTCCACCTTTGGATCGAGACCTGGAATTTCTATATAATTCAAGGTGAAAACATCTTGAATTTACCTTAGGAAAGAGGTGTATACCTCTTTCTCTTTGGAAGGCATGGCCACACTAACTAGAGTGTGTTGTAGGTCTTCTTCTGTACCCATTTTGATTTCCTTAAGTTCAACAATGGTGGTGGAGAATCCTTCCTCAAATGTTCGTGGGGAATACCTTAGGTATTATTCTTCCTCCTCTGCATCCTCATCATTTTCCTCTTCATCTTATGATAGGGAAACAATCCTTGAAATGATTGATCCATAGTTGAGGGAGGAATTACCATTTTGGTGTCTGGGAGGTGAATCCATCTCTTCTGCCTTGGCCATTGGCAGAGGCTTATCCAAAGAAGATGTCATGAGGGGTAAAAGAGTTTCCTCATCTTCTTTGAGTGATGATACACTTACTCCCACCTTAGTGGGTGACGTTTGGATCTTTTAGAATTTTGATGATCATTTAGGGGCATTTCTATCTTATCCCTTACTATTATCTTGGGGGTCCATGTGTTTTTCAACATTATCAAGCTTAGTGGTCGGGACCGATGTCCTGAGGATTGATGAGTATGTTTCTGAATTTGGACTTGTTCTTCCAATATGATTGATGGGAAATATGCATTTTTTCCCGAGCTACATGAGGGGATTGGTGAGAAACATTTCCAAACTATTTGGGGAGGTAACCTAATCAATTTTGTTAACTGAGGGTTGTTTCCCCTCTGGTTTATAGAACCCTACATAAATATAGTATGATTCATAGAGGTCAATCGGGGCCTTATCGGTATATAGTGTCACATTATACCCATTAATTCTATATTTGAGGCACTGATGGTAAGAAGAGGGTATTGTTGTGTGTTAATGTAGATAGTGCCTTCCCAGAAGGGCATTGAAGGCTGTATTATTTTGGACCACAAGAAATTATGGGTGAGATACGAGGTCACTGAACTGAGTTTCAATCTTTAATTGACCTAACATATTCTTTTCACTTTTTTCATAGCCCAATAGGGTCATGGTGCAGGGAATCAGATCTTCCTCATTGCAGCCAAGCCGACGAAGTATCTATAGTATGAGGAGATTAACCCCAAATGCATTTTCGATGAAGACTATTCAGATATCGATTCCATTTATTATACCAGACACATATAAGGGTTTTATGTGTCCTTGAATGATGAAATATTCATCTTGATTGGTGAAAGAGATAATTGTGTGTCATTCTATAGGATTTTTCTATGTCCAATAAACTTCAGTAGTGGCTACTTCAGCTTCAAAATTATGGGGACTTAGCAAAGATTCTATGAGAGCTTCCCTAAGATCTACTGATAGATTCAATACATCCATGATTGAGAGCGTATCTAGAATTGAAGATAATTTTTTCAGAATGTCATATGTATGATCTAAAGGCTGATGCTTCCCAGCTTGGGGATGCTCTTTTATAGGTGCTTTAGGGGCTTGATCATTTGATGAAGATGGGTTAACCCTTAGGGTCAGATATGGAGGACATTCTATCCTTTTTGGACTGGGCTGGGAAGATTTAATCACATGTTTTGGGAAATTAGTCATTTGTTATTCCTCCGAAGGATATTTTAGAAGGATTGGACCATGGTTAATTTCTTTTAGGGAAGAAGAATTTCCCTATCCTTGTCTAATCCGCTAGAGGGTCCTTCCATGGGTTTTTTCAACACTGATGGTTTGAGAAGGGGTGCGACTATAATCTTGATTTCTTCCATGGTTGGGTCTCCCTTGATATCCCTAGATTATGTGGTTTCTTCCTCTATCCTCCCAATTGGGTGTAGGGAATTATGGTTGATAAGCATATTCATCCTTAGAGAATGGATCCGTTCTGTGGATAACATTAATGGATCCAAAAAGAAGCTCCTCTTCCGATGATCATTTTCCCTCATCATCTTCCTCTGGTGGTTCAATTTGGTTGGGTAGTTTCCATATCTTCATATTTGATAGCATGAAATCTGAGAATGTCAAATCCAACTTTGACTTTGGTGCAAGTTTATCTTCCTGCACTTTCTTTTCAACCTTCTAATTGGACTTCTTTTGGGGCAGTCGTCCTTTGGAGGATTGTGGGGCTGAGGATGATGGTTGTGTCTCATTAGGATTCATTAGAGGCATGGTTGGTTGCTTCAACTATGCCTCGAGTATGCCATGATCCCGGTCAAATGTTTTATGAGTCATCCAACTATCAAACTTCTGCTCCTTTTTTAACAACTTTTTTTCAATACCCTTCTTCATCTAGATCTGTGGTGGAAATATACACCACTTGTGATGGTGTTGGTCCCATCTTGACATGTCTGGAATCTATCATCTTTTGTAGGAGGTCCTTAAAGACAAAAAACTCCTAGATATTGTGTCCCAATATCATATGGAAGGGGCCTAATATGGATAGTAATCAAGACATACTTCATCAGCCTTCTTCGGATCTAGTAGCTGAAGAAAGTTGAAATTTTTGGAGGCTATGAAGTAACCATAGAACTGATCATATCTGAATGAGTTAAATTTATTTCTATATTCCTTGAATTGATTTTATTTTTCCCCCACTACTAATCTTGATGAGGTGGGGTGGCTGCTGATTTCCAAAGGTCCCTACATGGTTTGGTGGGGGGTTTGGAGCTGGAGCAGGTATAGGGGGTGGATTAAGTGTGGTAGAAGCTACTACAGCTCTCCCTGGTCTTTTTATTAGGGTGGATGTGGCTGCCTAGGACTTGAGATTTGTCCATTGCAAAGAATATTCTATTCTTTGAGCGATGGAGGAGAAGTCCTAGAACCCACTCGTATATTTCATCGGAATAAGTGGTGTTCATATCTCATCACAATGATTATCAATACACATGGAAAGAATCTCCTCTTGGGGTAGTTTCTGGTTAAAAGATTAAGTCATACCCTTCTATATTATAATGAAGTCTAAAAATCTCCCATTCTCTCATTGTTTTCAGTTCATAAGGTCACTAACTATTGTTTTTGGAAATGTTAATCGGAACTAGAATAGGAACTGGCACTGGAGATCCTCCCATCCCATTATTAAGTTAGCTTTAAAACTGGTGTACCACATAAACAATGAACCTTCTAAAGTTCTCAAAAATCATATGAGATTCATAGATTCTTATTTTATTGGGGTTCCCATATTAGGATCTGAGTAAGAAAAGTAGTGCATTAGATGTCGCTTCGAGTCCCCTGAGCCGTTTAACACTAGGAATATGGGGATCTTTAAATTTTGTGGTGGAGGGATGTTGCTTACCCAATTGGGGTATGAATTTAACTTTGGCTGTATTCAAGCACTTCAGCCTTCCATTTCTTCCATTTGAGATGTTAATAACCCGATGGTATTCAGGATACATTGAGGCATGTCCTATTGGACCTGAGCATGATCCGGTGCAGCCAGGGACAGGATTGGATGTGCCGGTGCTGCTAAAACTTGAGTCAGATACCCATCTTGGGGAATCCTTTATAGGGTTGCCTGAATCTATTCCAGTTACTTCCCCAATGGAGGGAAATCATGACATCATACTGGAATTGGGTTCAGGTAGACTGATTGTCTCAACGCTGCCTTAAACGAGATTTCTAGCCTTGCATTCTCCATCAGGATAAGCCTATGAGTTAGAGGTACATATGATGGAAGTTTTTGTTGATTCTCTACTTGAGTAACATAACCAGTATGATGGATTTCTCTTATAAGTTAATCATTGAGTCACCTCATCTCTTTCATTTCTTCTTATTGTCGAGCTAATCTCCCTTTAAGAATGGGGGAATCATTTTCATGGGGAGGATGAGGTGGTTCAAAGACCTTGTTCTTATTATTTTCCTTATTTAGGATTCGTGTGGGAGGTAATGGTGGATTAACCGAGGGGGTGACCAAATTTAGAACAACTCGTTGGCTTTTGGTGTACACACCTCCAAGCTCAGCATGGACCATCTATGGGAGGGAAACCTATGCTCTTATTTTCATGTTATTTTTATCATTTTCAGTGAGTTTCGTAGGGATTATGTCCATGAAGTTTACCAATTTATACAAATTTTTTGTGGTGTACCAGGTGATGAATGGTTGGAGAGATTCTGGTGTCCTTTTTTGGATCTTCTCCAGCCATTCTATGATACTCTTCGGGTTTCTTGGTGAATATTGACTCAAAGGGATCCATGATATGACGCTGAAGTGCACCTCTATTCTAGAGGATGTGATTCATGGGATGGGATGGAATGGGTGACCCATATATCCATTTTCATCACTAGACGAGAGAAGATAGACATCTACTGAGAATGAATTCAAGGTAAAAACTCCTCCTTCCTTATGGGCTAGGGTTACTCCCAATCTTCTATTGACATGTCTTAGCCCTGATTTACTGGTCTTATGGGGGAATTTTATGTTAAAAATTCCTCCAACCCGATGGGATGGGGTTGTTCTCTTATTTCAGCAGTAGCTGCTGATATCTCCACTTTCTAATCTCACACATTCTAATGCAGGTGTGAGCCAGATATGGTTTTGGGTTCGCATGTGATTTTTCTTCTTCTTGGCACATGATCAGAGTCTTAGGTTGGATTCCATTAGATGGGAGGTCTACTGGATATTCTTAGAGGCCTAGTTTAAGATATTTTTGATTGATTTCTCCCATCGAGCTTGAGGCTTTCGATACTTACTCAAGGGAGGTTCTTGTTGAGTGTTCTACCTTTCATGAACATAGACTTCATTTGACTGCCATTTGGGGATGATGAAATTGAAGGATGTCAATTCTAGTGGGTTCTAATAGATGGGAAGTAGGTTGAAGTGTAGAGCTCTATTTTCTCCCCATCCTCAGATATGAACACTAGATGGGGCATCACTGATAAGGTAGTGCAACTAGTGCAGTTCATGGAGGCTTGATAGCCCAAGATTTTTATTTCACCATTATGGTTGTGGAATCTGTCTAGAAGAAAGGGATTCTAGGTTGATTTGTTGGAGAAGATCTCCCAAGAAATTAATATGGCATGGATACCCATTGTAGGGAAGAAAACATTTCTTTTAACTGGTGGAGAGTTGTCCAGATATTGAGGCAAATGTTATGCATACATTATTCTAACAACTCTTCTGGTATTTTTAATTGAGAAGTGGTCATAAGAAAATAAATTTCTGTTATTAAATCTCTAGATAGTTGTCTTATCACAAGAAACACATCTTTTTGTTGTTATTCTAGGTAATATTCTACTTGATTCACTCAGTTTGTTTGATCTTTATTGATTTCGTTTTAAGCAGCAGGGTTAGTGAGAGTCTCATTGACTTATGGATGGAACATGGGTGGCTTGAAAGACAAGTGTGGTCCCAATCCATCATTTGGTTGATAAAATATATAAATTTTCATGTAGAGAGTATCCAACACATCGTACTACATTTTCCAAGAGCCTTGAAATATGAGGGGTTTCTCACATTTGACCCGATAAGGGGAGGACCTTCTCGCTGGCGTAAATTTAGACTGCAGGGAAGACCTTCATAGTCAATACCATGATGGTGAGGACTACCATCACAGCTTATTGTCTGGTCACATAGATGAATTCTTCAGTGTATACCCTAGGGAGGACCTTCAGGGAGGACCGCAGCAAGCGGAGGACCTTCTTGCTACTTAGCACAATTGAGGGGGAGGGCCTTAATAATAAATGCTATCATGGTGAGGATGACCATCATAGCTCTAGATTTAGGGAGAGTATCTATAGTGTAAACTATGGGGAGGGCCTTTAGGATGCACTTCAATGTGGGGAGGACCTTCTCTTTCCTGATGTCACCATGGGGAGGGCCTTTATAGCGACTGTTGTCTTGGTGAGGAATATCGTCACAACTTGATGTTTAACTACAAAAAGAAGCATATCTGTAGCGTATACCCTTGGGAGAACCATGAAGGAGGATGATATCAAGAGTATTACCATATTTCTATTAGATCTACTTGTCGGGGGGACACTGTAATATGCATTAAAAGATAGTCTCTCATGATAGATTGTTTGTGGCCCATAGAGTAAGCCCCCATGGGTGCTCTGGGTAGGACCTTTAGATAAACTAGTAGCAACATTGTGGGAAGGAACTTCACAACTACTACTGACACTTCCATAATTTGGTTATGGACTGAAAATATATTGATCCTAAAATTATAAAAATTTAATGGAATCAAGAATTCCAACTTTCAACAGAGCAAAATCATGAGAATGATCTTCATTTTATGGTTTCCTTTAGAACATTTCATTTTTATGCACCCTCTTGCGTGAAACTGTGACCACTTGCTGTTGGTAATGACGTTTTTGTACAGGAACTTGTTCCATTGGTTCCCATGATGTCACTTGGATACAATGACGAACATCTTGAGATATGGTAGGGATATATGCCTACCCTAGAACGGATAACCCATTGGAACATTGTCCCCCCATTGGAATGAGTATTTGTTCCCAATCCAGTTGTCCTTGTATCATGGAATAAAGTTTTCAACCCTCCTAGATTGGATCATAAATGTGAATCTACTCTGGATTGATTATCTGAATTGGTGGATAAATCACCCCGCCCGAGGAGATCGAGTCATGAGCTCAACTCCTCACCTTTTCCACTGACGTAATAATATATTGACATGTCTGGAGGTTATAATCTGGGATCGATGTATGATGCTCCATAATGGCCAAGATGTTTTGAGGTACATCTTTGGATGGAACGGGTATGAATTCCCATTCTGATGTCGGAGTAGGAGTTTGTGCATACTGCAGTCCTTCATGGGTTTCTAGTGGGTACTGATGGTTATCCTCTGCCGAGACAGAGGAATGAGTCTACCGCTGGTTATCCTCTTCGATTTCCACCATATTTGTATGGTGGGATTGGTATTTGTGAGAATTAATTTTCATATTCTCACCAAATTATTTGTCTCATAGGCTTGATTTACATCGGCTGGAATTTTACTCCTCTCATATTTTCTTGCCATCGTATTTGAATGGTGGAATTTGTTGTGGTATCTAGGAATTTTTATCTGCTTATGGATTGTCACCATATTTGACTGGTTGGATTCATATTCATTGCTAGTGTTATATGACTGCCCATGTTTTTATGACCTATTTGGATGGTGGGATTGATGTGTGTCATTAGGGATTTTTTCCTACATGTAATTGGGTGTCATCCTATTTGGATGAAAGGATTCTCGCGCATTGGACGAGATTTTCATATGCCTATAATTTTCCGCTCTGTCTATATGGTGAGAGCTAAGATCACTTCCAAGAATGTGATTTTTCTCATACTACAACACCCTATTTTTATGGTGGGATTCATAGGAGTGAGCAGGTATATGAATCTTATCATAAATTGTCCCCATATTTCTATGGTGAGCTTCAGAAGGAGGGATGGAATTGTATGAATTCCCATTATATGCCACCAAATTTGGGTGGTGGACCTCCTCCTCAGGAACCAAGGTGATAAAATTCTTCTAATAATGTGTTGTTTACCCTTGGCAGGCAGGCCGAGGGGCCCATTTTCATTGAACTTTAGTAGGTTCCCTCGACATGGGATCCTCTTCAGAGCGAGGATATAGGGTTGTACACCGTTGGTGGTGATGTTCTCTGGCAGGAGACCTTGAGTGGGGTTCCTATGCAGCTGGGATAAATTCATTGGTGTTGACTTCATCTACCTCACTAAGACAAGGGAGGTATTCATTGTCCCATTCCATGGATAGGCTCCCAAAATGATTTGAGATGGCCAGTGGAATCATCCTGTGATGGATTACTGGTTGTGGATGGTGAGGCAGATGGTGAGCTTTCATTGATTGGAGGGCCTTCCTTGCAGCCCCCACCAAGAGAGAGTACAATTTTGGTGGTACTCTTTTATCAACATGTTTAAAACACAGCATTGGAGATGCTGGGTATGTGAGGGATTTTGGTTCTTTGTTTAGGACCTAGCCGCCTGTGTGGTCGCTGACACGTGTATCTAAACAATTTTTTGAGATTCCATTTGGATCGTAGAGATCTCTACAAAATTCTTGCAATATATATATGACATATACAGACAAAAAATGCCTTCAAAGTATCATCTCATGATCACATGCATAATTGATGATCATTCTTGGACCTCTTTCATTTATAATGAAAGGGGATTATGGTGGCATAATACCACGACCTTGGTTAAGGATTCACATCAGGTTCACTATTTTTGTTTCATCCTGGTTTGAGTCATACCATATAGGGGAGAGAAAAATGGTCTGACATGCCATATCTATAACACCCCAAACATTTTATGGTACCTTTATCTTAAATACATTTTATTCATTTGATAACCTATATTTCATGAATCAATGAGTCTTTATGAAACAAAACTTGGTTATTTATAGGAAAAAGTCACAAACTACCATTAAACTTAAATTTACCACTTATGTGTTTTGAATTTTGAAAAACGGACATACACGGTTGTGATCAGGGTAATATTTGGAGCCTCATAGAATCAATTTAATTTTTAGTGAATAGTAACATACCATTATGAATTTTAACCTGCCCTTGTTAATAGTAATATGACCCTTATGAATGGTAACCTTACCCATTAAAGTGAAAATAAAATTTAAGCACCTTAAAAATAAAGTTGAATATTTTAAGTGTTGGTATTTTTCGATTAAAAGAAGATTTTAATTAAAAATTAAATTTATCATAATTAGAAAATTATTTTAAAAAAATGGAGTTAATTTCTAGATTATACATGTTGAAAAATGTTTACGGTTATTTTTTGGGATTTTTTTGAAATACTTGAATTTTTGGTGAATAGTAAAATACAATAAATTATGATAAATGCTAAATACATGATTTATTGGGTCATGGATGATGTCCAACAGAGGTAATAAAATTTTGTTCGAACTCACATGTAGTTATTACTATTTTTGGTCATTTAATCATCAGTATTTATTTTCTTAGGGAAAAATAGTAAACTAATTATTAAAATATAAAAAAACCCTCCTCCCCTTCACTATATTAACCACCCTCACCCCCTCTTCCTCCCACACCATTCAAGATTTGAGACTTAACTAAGTTATTTAAAATACACTAACCAAGACCTCTACCACGTCTAAGACCTTCTAGTCTCACCAAAAGGCCAAAGAAGGCCTTAAGAAGATTCTCAAGGAGGAGTACTCAAGAGGTGAACCTCTCTTCCCTTTTCATTCAACTTCTTTCACAAGTTCCATTATTTTGTTTTTATCTCCTCACCTCTCATGATCCAAATTATATAAAAATTATAGTACCATACATGAAATATAATTTTATTTTGATAATGAAATATTTCATCATCATATCTCATTTTTTTCCCTCCTCTTATACTAAAAATGAAAATACAGTCCGAGATGTGTTAATTTATCACATTCAAGGACAACTGCTTTTCAATTTCTATTACTATGTTTAAGACTATTCTTTAAACCATTTTAATTGTTTAACTAGATAATAATATATGTATTTTATCTTATTAAATGTACTGGGAATCCTTACACACTCATAATATAAAATAATAATACAAAACAAGTTCATTGTGAACAAAACCAGCAAGTTAATCCAAGCGTTTATCATTAACTTTTATCTAATGAGTCTTCATAATGGTATATAACCAAAATAATTATAAGATAATTTATAGATCTATAATTTCACTAATATATATGTTATCAATTTTTTATGTTCTACAACATTTCAAATGAACTTCCATTCATGAATACAAGTAAACCGATCTTGCAAACCATGGAAGAAAATGCTTCCATAACAATAAAATTGAACCTATTAAACCCATAAAAAGAAAATGAATGAACCTAATAAGGTTAAAATAAATAAATTAAATGTATAGTATGTTATATAATTATTAATTGATGAATCTAAATTTGATTATTCTGGTCATTAAGATCAATTAAGAACACTTTCAAGCATAAGGTAAGAGCTTTCTCATCCCATTTTATTTCGGAGATATTTCCACTGTTGGCCACCAATTTCTTGAATGTTTTGTATGTTTCCTAACATTTGATATATAATATCATGATTCTATTTATATTCAAGTTATTCAGTTATTCACTTGATGAATATTTACTCGATTGATTATAATTTTGTAAGGGACTTTGTTTCGGTTTCCATTACATTGTGACTTACTTTATATTGTGTACCTAATCATTCTTATGTGGTGCACCTACTACCCCTTTGAGATAATTTTTCATTTAAAATTGTAAATAAATTATATATCCATATTCTAGTTTCATAAATATGATTATTTTCTTAAGACATATACCCTTTTACATATGGTGTTTGTTTGGAATGTTTTTTTAACTATGGAAATATTGATGAAACCGCAAACTCTAATTTATACGGATATTGAAAAGGCATATTGTACTTGTATTAAATATATGTACAAAGAATGATTTCACTTTCAATAATGGGTGCGGACCGATATATCCCCTCAATGCATCGATAGGTCTCATGAGACAAATCAGTTGGTGACAAACCCTTCGAGTTTGTTTCCAAAACAGAATCAGACGAGTATCTACCCATAGACTTAAACCGTTTTGATAGTATAGTGGTATCATATACCAGGTACATAATGTCCTATTAATATGAATTATATTTATTCATTTTTAGTTATTACTATCCATGAGGTTTTCATTATAAAAAAATCTATGGATGTTGTTTCATTCTCAGTTTATTAATGACGTGTTTTTTATCGATTCATCATGCCATATTGATTATTTCTAATTGATTATGATTAAATTATTTTTGATTCATGCTTCCACTATTTGTAACCCTTATATAGAATTTGATATCACCTCTTTCATCTGTTTACCTTCAATAGGATATGAAGAGGAGACCATTTATTGAGTTCTCGTGGATGCAGTTTATTAGTTTTAGTTATGTATTATATTTTTGTTACCTTTAACAATGTAATATGAGTTACATGTATGTATCATGTTTTTTCAAGACTACTAAACCAATCGTCCCTTCAGGATTTCATTCCTTGTAATCATGCCAATGTAATAAGTAATGCACTAGCTTCTGGATTATGGGGTCAGGGCATTACAGTTGGTATTAGAGGAAGTTTAGTTGCAACCTTGGAAACTATATTTTGGAAACATTGTTTAGAGAACATATCCCTAAGATAGACACTAAATATAATCATAGAAGATCATCCTAGAATTTTAGTAAAGTAAAGATTATGTGGTTATTCCTAAAAAATACATACTTATCTAGATACTACAAGTGTATTTCATTCTAGTACAAATGTACCTAGGAGTAACAACTCTGACAAAGATTTTCGAGATTGACTCGGGGTAACCTGGTACACGACAACATGCCTTACTACGAACCTAGTTTGACACTCCCAGGGTATATTCTTAAGATAAATCACATTTTCTTTATAATCTATTATGGAGGATTTAAAAGTAAATATAAACAATGTTTGTGGTTATGATATTAGTTGTGCATAAATTTTTAGATTATCATATGTATTTTCTAGTTATAAATTATGAACTATGACCTAATTTAGTGTATGACATTGTTTATTGTTGGTGCATAATGGAAGAAATGGAATCAATACCCTTGGACAATGTAGGTATTTTCCCATTGAGGAAGTCGACACAGTCGGTGTTGGAATGGATTAGATCATAACCATATTGGGATAACTTACTCAGGATGTGTTGAATAACCATGATACACTTGTATTGGATTGTTTCATGTGGTAGAAGCCCCCATATTTTAGTGGGACTCTTAATCTGGTGGTAGTTGAGTAGTAGATCAAGTCCCTTGAAAAGATATTTCTAGAATTACGATGCAATGAAAATGAAAAGGTAGTACTAGTAGTATATTTACTCAATGGTGATGCTGATCATTAGTGTTCCTTGATCCATAATACGATAGAGGAAGAAGAAATAGAAGATATAGAATACAGAACTTTTAAGGAAATATTCTTCAAAAAATATTTTCCTCATGAAAAATGAAATCAAATGAACAGTAAATTCCTTAGCCTAAATCAAAGGGAATAAGAGAGTGCTGTAGAGTATGAGGCTACCTCCACAATATTATCCAGGTATACTATAGATTACATACGTTATTTGGAAGACAATATTGATCATTTCTTTAAAGTTATTAAGCCAAGTCTTTGAAAGGAACTGGCTTCTCAAACATTTTCATCATACAATGAAATTATATTAAGTGCCATCAAAATAGAGAATGAAATTTACCAATCAAAAATTTTCAAGGAAAATCAATATAAGAAGAGGCATTCTAATAACCATGGAAAAGATGAAACGCCATTGAGGAATAAGGGAATGAATAAATTTCCACTATGAGAGAACTGTGGGTAGAATCATCCTAGGAAATTTTTGAAAGACATGGGATTTTTCTATAGTTTTGGAGGAAAAGGTAATTGATATAGTGAATAAAAGGGTAAGAGACAAGTCAATGATGTTAAATGTGATAATTCTAGAGATATGGGACACTATGAAAATGAGTTCCCTAAGAGCCAAGGAAACTTGCCTCAGAAAAGGCCATGAGGGAAAGGGAAATCTTATGTAATTACAACCATAGAGGTTGAAGTTTCTAATAATGTGGTGGTAGGTACTTTAATTGTTTCCAAAAAATTAGCCAATTCTTTATTTGATTTTGGATCATCATTTTCATTCATATCTTCCCAATTTTCCAAAAAAATTATACATGTCCAATTTATTTATTAAAAGAGTTTTCAGTCAAAACTCATAGAGGATGTATCATTGAAACAAATATGTGTCGATCAATCCCCCTCATAACACATAAATGTGATTTTTTTGTTAAACTTATCATCATACCAATAATTGAATGTGATATAATTCTCAATATGAATTAGCTGTAAAATTACGATGTAAAGATCTATTACAAGAAGAAGTAAGTTAAATTTTTTGAGAATGGAGTATAATATATTATCTTTAGAGATGAAACCTCATCATATAATTCTTATCTAGATCTAACCTAGTAGCTCTACTAAATGCGACTCTTGGATAGGAAGAGAACACAATATCTATGGATGAGGTATAAAATATTCAAATTGAAGACCTACCTATTTTTAAAGAATAAATTGATGTATTTCTACATGATTTACCTATACATCCTCAAGAGCAGGAAGTTGAGTTCTCTATTGATTTAATTCCTGGTGCAAGACTTATATCAAAGACTCCCTATATAATGGCCATTGTGGAATTTGTGGAGCTAAAGAAACAACAAGAGGAATTGAGTTTCAAAGTATTTATTCAACCTAGTGTTTCTCCATGGGGATCCTCTGTTCTCTTTTTCAAGAAGAAAGATGGATCCATGAGGCTATGAATTTATTATAGGGAAATATATGCTATTATAATAAAGAACAAGTATCCTCTGCCATGAATTGATGATTTATTTGATCAACCTAATGGAGACCAATATTTTTCAATGATTTATCTTCAATATGGATATCATAAGATATGTTTGAGAAAGGAAGATATTCCAAAGAAAACATTTCATGCTAGGTATGGGCATTATGATTTTACAATAATGCATTTTGAACTGACTAATGCACCCTATGTTTTCATGGATATAATGAAAAGAGTTTTCAATGAATATCTTGATGAATTTGTTTTGGTATTTATTGATGATATCCTAGTATACTCTAAAAGCTATAAAGACCATGATAATCACTTTTGGATTATTCTGAAAACTCTTAGAAAAAATGAATTATATGGGAAGTTTATAAAGTGTTAATTTTGGATTAAATCAATTTATTTTCTTGTCCATATTGTCTCTAAGGATGCAATATTAGTTGTACCTACAAAGAAAAAAAAATATAATAATGGATCACACAAATGAATATAACTGTGGTACATAGTTTTATTAGATTATAAGGTTACTGTCAATGTTTCATTCATAATTTTTCCCGAATGGATAACCTTCTAAATCAGTTCACATGTAAACAGGTTAAGTTTGTATGGATGAAAGAATGTATATAATTATTTGAATAATTGAAAAGAAGATTGGACAATGCTCCAATTTTGAATCTTCAATATAAAAATGATGGATTTTCTATATACATTTATGCATCAAAAAATGGATTAGGTTGCGTCCTTATAAAAAATGATAATGTTATTGCTTATGCATCTAAGGAGTTTAATACTCATGATAAAAATTACACAACTCATGATCTTGAGTTAGCTTCCAAAATATTTTCTTTGAAAATATAAAGGCATTATCTCTACAGTAAAATATGTGAGATATATATGGATCACAAGAGTTTGAAATACATTTTTACATAGAAATCACTCAACATGAGGAAAATGAGATGGCTCAAGTTACTCAAAGATTATTATTGTTCAATAAACTACCACCCAAGAAAGGTAAATAAGGTGGTAGATGTATTAAGAAGGAAAGATCATGGGTTGCTAACCCAAATGAGGATTAAGAGAGATCCTATATTCATGGATCTATTAAATATGGATATGGTAATTGTTACAGAAGGGGAAGCATATTTTCCTCTTTCAAATGATTTCTAAAACATATTTACTAGAGAAGATAAAAATCTCTCAATCTGATGATGATAAACTACAAAAGAAAATTAAAGTTGTTAAGGATGGAAGATTAGAATACATCATGTATGGGGATGGTGTTCTGAAATTTGGGAAGAGGTTATGCATTCCATCAATACCTGAGATAGAAATGGAGCTATTAGAGGATTAACATAGATTAAATTTTTCTATACACCATGGTAGCAAAAAAATGTATAGAGGTACGAAAGAATATTTTTTGTGGGATAACATGAAGCGAGATATTGATGACTATGTGTCAAGGTTTCTAGTTCATCAACAAGTGAGGGTAAAGAGACAACATTCTTGAAGGGTCATGAAATATCTACCTATTTTTATGTGGAAGTGGGATGACATTATGATTGATTTTTTCATAGGACTACCGAGGAAACCTAGAAGGAATGATGCAATATGTGTAATTATTGATTGTCTCACAAAATCAACACATTTCCATTCTACAAGAGAGGATTTACCACTTGAGTTCCAGGAAAAACTTTATATTAATGAAGTTGTAAGACTTCAAAGTGCACCTCTATCGATTATGTCTGATCGAGATCCCCAATTTACATCAAAATTCAAGAAACGTCTCTAGAAGGATTTGGATACTGAGCTTCATATGAGTACTGCTTATCACCCCCAAACTGATGGATAGTCTGAAAGGACTATTCAAACACTGGAAGACATGTTAAGATCATGCTCTCTTGACTTTCAAGGTATGTGGGATCAATACTTTCCTTTGGTGGAATTTTACTAAAATAGTAGTTTCCATTATAGAATTCAAATGGCGCTATATGAAGAATTATATGGTAAGAGGTTTTGAACTCCAACTTATTGGGATGAAGTTAAATAGAGGAAACCTATAGGCTCAGAACTTATCAAAGAGACAAATTCAAAGGGGAAGAAAGTTTAGGCCCATATTAAAGCATCCCAAAGTAGAAAAAATAAAGTTATACTGAAAACTGGTGAAAGGATTTTGAATTTCAAGTAAGATATCATGCCTTTATAAAATTATATCTGTGGATGGGTGTCTTAAGGTTCGGTAAGATAGGGAAACAGGGCCCCAGGTAAATTGGACCGTTTGAAATTATAGAAAGAATCAGAGTTGTAGCTTACTGTTTAGAAATGCCAATAATTCTCTCCAAAGTTCATAATATGTTCCATGTTTCATTGTTAAATAAATACATGCCAGACCCAATGCTTGTACTCACCTATGAATAAATAGAGTTGGAACCTGATATTCCATACTGTGAAGAGCCTATTGAGATTCTTGACATAAGGGAGAAGGTATTGAGAAATCGGAAAAATCAACTAGCAAAGTTTTTTTGGAGAAACAATAAAATGGAGGAAGAAAAATAGGAACCTGAGGATGTTATGAAGAAGAACAACCAACATTTTTTAGGGGGAAATATACATAAAAAATTTTGAGGATGAAATTTCCGAAGGAGGGAATAACATAACACCCCAAACATTTTATGGTATATTTCTCTTAAATGCATTCTATTCATTAGATATCCTATATTTCATGAAGAAACAAGTATTTTTGAAAATAAACTTGGCTATTTATAGAAGAAAGTCATAACCCATACATTAAACATAAATTTTCTACTTTTGTGTTTTGAATTTCGAAAAATGGGCATACATGGTTGCGATCCGGGTGATATTTAAAGCCTGATAGAACCAAGTTAATTTTAAGTGAATAGTAACTAACCATTGTGAATTGTAACATACCTTTATGAATAGTAAACCACCCTTATGAATATTAATATAGCCCTTATAAATGGTAACCTTACCAATGAAAGTGTAAATAAAATTTAGGCACCTTAAAAATGAAGTTGAATATTTTAAGTGTTAGTATTTTTCAATTAAAAGATGATTTTAATTAAAAATTAAATTTCTCATATTTAGAAAATTATTTTTGAAAAATGAATTTTCTTTTTTGGATTATACACATTAGAAAATGGTTAGGGTTAATTTTTAGGACTTTCCAAATATACTTGAATTTTTGGTGAATAGTAAAATAGGATAAATTATGATAAATGTTAAATACACGATTTATTGAGTCATGGATGATGTCCTGTTGAGGTAAGAACATTTGGTTAAAACTCACATGAACTTATTTCTATTTTTGGTCATATATTCATCATTATTTCTTACCTTAGGGAAAAATAATAAACTAATGATTAAAATATTAAAAAAACCCTCCTCTCCTCCACTATATAAACCACCCCTCACCCCGTCTTCCTCCCACACCACTCAAGTTTTGAGCCTTACCAAAGTTCTTCCAAATAAACTTCCCAAGACTCCACCCCTCACATCTGAGACCTTTCGGTCTCACAAAAAGGAAAAAATCAAAGGCCTTAAAGAGATTCTCAAGGAGGATTACTTAATAGGTGAACCTGTCTTCCTTTTTCTTTCAACTTCTTTCACAAGTTCCATTATTTTTTTGCTCTATCCTCAACTCCCCTCATACAAATGAAATGAAAATTCTATTACCTTATATGAACTATAATTTTATTATGATAATGGAATATTTCATCATCATCTCTCTTTTCCCCTCTCCTTTTATACTAAAAATGAAAATACATTCTGAGATGTGTTAATTTATCACATTCAAGGATAACGACTTTTGAATTTCTATTACTATCTTCAAGACTAATAATGAAACCTTTTTAATGGTTGAACCAGATCATAATGTATTTATTTTATCTTATGAAATTTTTTATAATCCTTACACATGCATAATAAAAAATAATAATGCAAAAAAAGTTCATTGTGCACCAAACCGAAAATATAATCCAAGCATTTATCGTTAACTTTTATCTAATGAGTCGTCCTCATGGTATATAACCAAAATAATTATAATTTAATTTATATTTATATGATTTCACTAATATATATGTTAACAATTATGTATGTTTAACCACATTTCAAACGAACTTCCATCCATTAATACAAGTAAACCGATCATGAAAACCAAGTAAGAAAATGCTTACAAAACAATAAAATTTAACCTCTTAAACCCATAAAAAAGGAAACGAATGAAATTAATAAGGTTATAATAAATAAATTACATTTAGTGGATTTTATTGACTTATTAATTAATTAATCTAAATTTTATTATTCAGGTCATTAAAATTAATTGAGAAAACCTTCAGGCATAAGGTAAGGGATTTCTCATCTCACTTTTATTTCTGTGGGATTTCCATTGTTCACCACTTATTTCTTGAATGTGGTGTATTTTTACTGCCATTTGATATATAATATCATGATTATATTTATAGTCATGGTATTAAGTGATTCACTGGATGATTATTAACTCGATTGATTACAATGTTGTAAGGGACTTTGTTTCGTTTTCCATTACATTGTGATTTACTTGGTATTGTGTACTTAATAATTATTATGTGGTGTACCTACTTCGCCTTTGATATCATTTTTCATTTGAAATTTTAAATATATTATATATCTATGTTTGGGTTTCATGTATATGATTATTGTCTTAATACGTATACCCTTTTACATATGGTGTTTATTTGGAATGTTGTTTTAACTATGGAAATATTGATGATTCGGTATCCTCTACTCTATACAGATATTGAGAAGGAATATTTTACTTGTATTAAATCTATATATAAAAAATTATTTGGACTTTCAATGATGTTTGGTGCCTGCTATAGCCCCTCAATACATCTATAGGTATCACGAGACAAATTAGTTGGTGACAAACCCTTTGAGTTTGTTTCCAAAACAGAATCAGATGGGTATCTACCCACAAAATTAAACAATTTCAAGAGTATAGTTGTATCATGTTCCAGATACATGACATAAAATTAATAAGAATTATCTTTATTCATTTTTAGTTATTACTATCCATGATTTTTTCACTATGAAAAAATCTATGGATGCATTTTCATTCTTAGTTTATTAATTTCATGTGTTTTTCATTTATTCACGATGACATATTGATTATTTATAATTGATTACAATTCAATTATTGTTGATTCATGATTATACTATTTGTAACCCTTACAAAGGATTTGATCTCACCCCTTTCATCTATTTACCTTCAACGTGATATGAATAGGAGAACATTTATTGAGTTCTTGTGGATGCAGTTTATTAGTTTCTGTTATGTACTATATTTTGTTACCTTTACCAATGTAATATGAGTTACATGTATGTATCTATTTTCTTCAAGACTACTAAATAGATAGTTTTTTTTGGGATTTCGATCCTTGTAATCATTCCAATGTAATATGTAATGCAATAGCACTGGGCTTCTAGGGTTGGGGCATTACAATATCATCTTGTTTGTTATAATTGGGGTAAAACTGCCACATTGATTAAGGATTCACATCTGTTTCACTATATTTGTTTTGACCTGATTCGCATCGCACCAGGGCAGGAAGAATGAGCTGACGTATATCAGCTGATTTCTTGATATTGTAGAGTTTCAAGTCATTTTTACCATTTCATTTTTAAATGATTCACATCATGACTCTATTTGGTGGGTGAGATGTTTTAAACAGGACTAAGTAGTGTGTCCCTTGTTATATTGCAAAGGAGGTGCTATAGTTGAATAGTCTGGGCTGAAGATTACAGGGGTTTCAGTATGTGTGCAATTGGTATGCATCAGGTATGATGTTCTTGGATGGTCTCCAATGGGTTTATTCATGGATCTAGAAACACCCAATGACCTTGGTATCCACAATTCATGGACCTTTATTCCAAAGGAAGGTGATCGTTGGATGACGATTTGGCCAATGAACACTTTAGGACTCCATTGGTTGAGAGGATGAGAGATCGAGTTCATCCCACCCTTTCGGGGAGAATTGTTTCCTAATCCAAGACCCACTTATAGATTTAAGAAATGTTCATATTTTTGTGAATCCTTGGTTATTTCCCGATCATGTGTCCACAGGTTACCCCTAGGTTTCAAGATTAAAAATACATACACATAGGTTGGGAATTACTAAGATAACTCTAGTTTAATCTATATGATGAGGTGCTTTGGAGTTTATCGTTGTCCAGGGGGGATGAAAGTTGATTCTATATCAGGATAGAACCCATTATATGAGCTTCCAACGTATCCTCGTGAGATGAATAAGAACCCACATATTTTGACACCCCTTAACTAGACATGTCACCTTTTAGAATCATGTGATGGGGAAACATTCATGTAGTTTAGTGTCATGCAGAAATGGAATCTAGGTAGAGGATTCCTAGTCATGATTTTGTGTTGGACTTACACCGAAGTGGCCCAGGATGTTTAGGAGAGGCATGGTATCCTAGTTGGATATGGTCCTACCATGGATATGGTTCGGTGAACACTAGTCTGATTTGGGTGTTGGGTTTGAACCGTAGGGAGGATTCCTACGAATCCCAGTTAGTTGGGACTTAAAGCCCTTGTAGTTTGGTTTATGTTTGGGATTATAATGTAAAAGAGGCCCTTTTTTTGGGGTGAATGATTATGGATTATCCTTTGAAAATGATCCCCTTTGATCTAGGGCCTCTTAGAAAGGCATCCTACATATCCTGTTTTGAATAGTAATTAGAGTTATCATAGTTAATTTGGTGGGGTTATGCGTGGAAGCTGTCTATGTTTCTAGAACCATGAGGAGGATCTCAAATCATGATTATTTGAAGATTTGGTTGGGCCTTAAACCTAGGATGATGCCCATGTTTTGAGGATATGTGGATGTCATGATCACCAGAAACCTCTAAAACCACATGAGTCATGCCCGATGCGAGAAATAAGAGGAGCCAATGGATCTGAAGATTTCACATCCCACTTAATCTGTTGATATATGGTACTAGAGCCCATAGGGAGTGAGAGAGAGGGACTTTGAATGTTCCAACTTCCTCTCCCATGTTTATATCCATGATAGTCATGTTTGGAAATCTATCTGGACTTGTATCGAGATGAGCCTAAGAGGATCAAGAGTGTCACATCCCGTATAAAGGTTATGTGGTTGCCATATGGGGGGTTCCCTAAAGATGGTTCTGGAAATGGGGAGAAGAATCACTCATCATAAAAAGTGAAGGCATACATGATCCCTTTGATAAATCATTGCCCCCCATTGAATGAAAAATCTAGTGATTACCCTCAATCCCAAGAATAAGAAGGTACATGTGTGCATCCCAAGGTTTAGACCCTAGGTTACCATGGGAATGTAGACTTAGAAACACTCTGAGGGTTAATACCATTGTGGGGATTACTCACATGTCTCTAGTTACAAGAGGTATGTAGACTCAAAATGGAATGTCAATGTTCCCAATGGTCTGTTCATATGAGTCTGGTGTCTTTGGAAGAGGATTTGGCCTAATGCCTATGGACTGGTTCATGGAGGGGATTCAAAGGATGTGATGGAAACAGAAGGGTGTGATCAGTACTGAATGGTGGAAAACTGAGGATACCACATTCCACGTACCACTTGTTCATGATGGGCGGGGTACCCTCCGCATGGCATACTACCATGCAGGTGGAGGGACTGTCCATGTACCTAGGTGGTAGGTGGACTTGGATGTCATACTAAAGTGGTGTGAAGACCTAGATGTGATCTACATACCGAAGTGGTACGTGGACCTAGATTCCATCCTCGTGGCGTAACACTATATAGGGAAGAGTTTCACCCACATAATGATGTGTTATGTGGTACGAAAAATTGAAGAAGGGACATTAGTCCTGCAGTTTGTAGGAAGTTCATCGACAAAGGGAGTATGGTTCATGGTTCACTAATTTGGTTCACGGTTTTCCTATATTATTATGCTTCCTTATTTTTATGGTTAATTTTGTGTTTATACCTACGAGAAACTATTATCAGTTCCATACTTTTTTGATCGTTTTCCTTCAAAGTCTTCTATCTATAAACTCTAAAATCTTTGAAAATTCCAATCCTCTTTCTTCGTTCCCACTGTGGTCCCTTTTATAGAGTGTTGGGGAAGCATTATCTTTGGGTCACATGGCACCATTTGCGAAAGCCCGTGAAGGAATTTCCCAGCACATAGATGACTCGATCAACCAAGGTTATCAGAGATGAGGTTCGCGATATTGTGGTACATAGAATCAGAAATCACCTCCTCGATCCCGTAAATGACACAGTTCGTGGGCTGCCGCCGACTTGGTCTCATCTGCAAACTGATTTTGTGGGGATTGTGTGTGGGGGTGTACCTCTCTGTCACGTTTTCACCATCAATGTAGTTTTTAGGGCCACAGTTCATGGTTCCATGGTTCGCAGATGGAATTTCTCCACCTCCATTACACCAATGGCATGGTTCGCATGCTCACAGTTTCGTTCTCTATTTATTCCATGAACAGCTTAGTTTTCTAGACAATACCTTGTGAGCTATCAATTTGTGGGATGTCTGTATACTGCTTGGTTCGTGAGCAATAACACCCACATACAATTCCTATAAATCAGTATACGTACCACTTTAGTCCTTTTCCAAATTCGATTTCATGAATATTCTTATCAATTTTTCAATCAAACCTGCATCTTATCCCTTCATCAAATTCTTGGGAGTATTTTCCTTCCTTTTTTCAGTGTTTTCAAGACCCTATAAGGTATTAAAGATATCGTGAATTGAATTATCACTTGAGTAATGTCTTCTTGGGGAAACATACTTGTGGTCAGACTACCCACCATCCTAGTGTCTTATGTCTGATTCTATAAATGATAGGGGATAACTATCTATTTATCTAGGATTACTAATGTGAATGTTTTCAATCTCATATAAAACTATGACATTAGATGAAAATTTCATATAATTATGCATGAGATACATATAGATATGTATGAATATGTTTGGATTCTATTTTTGGGTAAGTAACACAAACTTGTGGGTTGTGTAAAGAGTTACACATTAATGTTTGGTGGACACATTAATTGAACATATATAATAGAATTCAAAAACTAATTAATTGGAATCATGAATAAAAAGGGATAAAACCTGAGTTAATAAAAATTTATTGGTATATAATATGTTTAATGTGCATGAGATGCATAATAAACTGGGAAGAATTTTAAAAAAGACATTAAAAATAATAACTGTGATATTCCTTCAAAAGAGTCACTTTTAAATCACATAATCATTCTATAAGGGTGACCCTAATAGTTAGGTTTATCACAAGGTTATCACTGGCTATGGCCAAATCCAAATTTTATTAACCCATGATGTAGTCAAGTGGACTGACTAGGTTCATTCTCATAGAGTCCTGAGGTATGTTTCTTATTATCTCAATCAATTATTAATATTTTTTTGAAAGTATCAGAGAAATAAATATTTTTTTCTTGTTTTCTTCTTATAGAATAATGGAAATTAAATTAGGGAAACAAATCACAAGTTAGTGAGAAATGATGGAAATCCTAGGGTGAATTATAGTGGGTTTGATCATCATTTACATTTTTTATAAATCACCTAACTCAGTGCATAGATTAAGTATTATTTATGCATACACCCTCCACTATTTCCTTTTGAATGAAATTATTAGTTTACTCAATGAATCTAGAAATATATTAATAGTCTCATTTATTCTTGTTGGTCCATGATAAAAAAATTTCCATTGGTAGAGTTTTCAATACATATGACTCCATTTGAGGAATTGTACAATTTATTGTATCAATATATACTTTGTTTGGTAGAGATTAGGAAAACATTATTTATTAGTCCTAGTATTTTCTAAGAGATAGTGAAGAAAATCCAAATGTTTATAGAGCAGATAAAAACATCCCAATTCTTTCAGAATTGATATATAGATCATCACAATTTACCTATATCATTTAAGGTGGGTGACCATGCTTTCCTATGAGTATATCCAAGGATGAGACATGTTTGAATGATTAATCAAGTAAAGATACCTCCTCAACATGTGGGACCATTTTAAATTCTAGAACACATTAATGAAGTTTCTTATCAGCTTTATTTTTCATCTTGGTTTATTGTAGTTAATAATGATTTTCATGTATCTCAATTGACGATGTATAATCCAGATCCAACACATGTGATTATTTTGGATCACATGTCTCTTGAACAAGATTCTTATTTAATTTACACTATGGTTCATATTATAGATATGCAATACAAGATTATGAGAGGCATATATATTTTATTGGTATGGGTACTATCGAATTATGGATCGACACATGATGAAACTTGGTAACATGAGAACTTTATACTAAAGAAGTGGACAGATCTTTTCCCACACACCACCACCCTCCATCTTTTCATGGATGGAAATCCAAATGATGGGGAGAATGTGGCACCCCCGATTTTTGGTACATTTTCAATTTTCTTTTTCTTTTTCTGGTCTAGAGGTGTTCTAAATTTTTTTTAAGTGTGTATTTGGAAAAAGGGTGTTTTTTTCAGTGGGATGCACACAGTTATGGTGGTCCATGTGATGGGGGTTATGCAACTTGTTTTATAGATTGAAATGTATAGTTGTAGGTGTGGTAGTTATCATGGTGTAAAGATATCACCACACCATATGGGCCACCATTCTAGAGGTTGTGTTGAACTGGGAATCTACTTAAGGGATATAGGGAGATCACCATGTGTGTGGTGATGGTTGAGGGAGTACTTTGTGTATAGCATGGTGGAGTGCTGTAAGCGAGGTGGAAAACAAAAACTATGGATCCTCTATGCCATAGAGGAATCTGTGGACTTTAAAAATGTAAAGGAAGGATCCACTAGCTATGGTACTCACCACAGTGGGATACATTTGGAAAATGTGTGGTCGACGGTACCATAATTGTTGTGAGAATCACCACGTTGTGGTTTTTTCATTGGTATTTTTAAAATGATCAAATCTAATGATGATTTTTAGGGATTAAGTTATGAATAATTTTGGAAGCCATGTGTGATATTTGGGGAGTAATGTTAACTCAAATTTAAATCAATTACACCCAAAAAAACACTTATTATTGTCTCTTTTACAGGCCAATAAAACTAGTTGATTCCATAGGTGATTATTAATGAATATTCTAAAAATGATTTTCTCCTTTATGGACATTACTAGAGGAACGAATTAGAGGTAGGTAACCTCTCTCCCTCTCTACTTAAATATTGAACTTCAAGTATTATGAATATAAAATATATTTCTTTTGTTTGATGAATATTATAGAATAGTTCTCTTAAAAATATTTATCCTATTAAATAATATTCAAATAATGGTTTTTGTTGTGTGTGTAAATTGAATTGCATGAGTTGGGTTTTATTCATATATTTCATATGTGGATCCTTATTATTTTATATGTGGATGTCGGTGCTGAATTTAGGGGAATATGCATAGGAACCACCAGGTTACAACTTGGGTTATAAAGAATAGTATTCTTCTCATGAGTTTTCCAATTCATGGAGATCCTAATTGGTAGGGTATGTATTGGGTTCCTGGATGGGATTTCATTGAAGTGTTCATGGTTCATTTCATAGGTTAGTTCATTACATTATTATATTTTTATTAAAGGAATTAGTTGTTATGATTCTGTTGATTATATATGAAAGATAACTTGTTCTTGTCTTGGTGATATGTGTAGGAAGTCTTTGAGGATTATTTATTGGGTTAATACTCACCCATTCATATGCAGCATGGTGTATATTCATACATTGTTTATCATGATATAGGTAGGGGAATATTTTATTACTTTACAAGTGGAGCATCTGGAGGTGGTAGTCATGGTCTATAGAGTCTAGAGTATAGTGTTAGTTGTGTGATAGAGTTTTGAGTATTACTACATGTGGGAATTTTGTGCCTATATAGGTTTTTTATATTGTGTTGACTTTGATCTTGTATTTACTTTACGGATAATACAACTCTGATTAGTTCATGTTTTGTTTACCTCTATTAGGTTATTTTTTTCAGGAATCATGTTTATGTTATTCCATTCTATTTTTTTCTAGGAATAGTTAGTTATAAGGGTAACACATCCCACAACATTATCAAAAACCCTTGGAATTTGTTACCAGCCTTTGCTATTTGGGGGAAGCAACTAAGGTAGTTGAAATTTTTGTCTTGACCAAGCCAATGGTTTGGGTTCATTATGTTATAAAAAATGAGATAAAATTTTAAGTAAAGATATATATAATTATAAGTAACAAATTCATTAACTAGTAATACTCGATATTCAAACATTTTCAACATCATAAATGCATGGGAAACCAAATCACTATAACTCAAATATTATGCCAGGGAAAAAAGTTTACTTTACTATTACAATTCTATTTTTTTTCTACACAAGGCCAATGAAGATTAAATATTGAGGGTAAAAGTGAATAAAATAGTGTAACAACATTAAGGAAGAACATATTCCCATATTCAACCATTTAACAGGACAACCATTCATGGTATTTTAAAGGAAAAATTTAGATTCGAAATGAGCCACCTCTACCCCCTATAAAATATACACATCTATATCCTCTCAAAGGACTTGGTCATTTTTAATAGCTAAGTATATTTTTAATATTGTTGTCAATTTTTAAATTTTTAATATAAATTAGTTTATCTTCGTCTCATATCTTTTTCTGTTTTTGTGTTCCTTCCACAAAATTTTTTTCCTCTATGAAAATGGATAAATAACTTTGGATTTTTAATGAAAATTAGTGGTGGGTGCTTAAGTTCTTGAACTTCAATGTATCTTTTTGTTATATTATAATAAATTCAATATTGGTTAAATAGATTATAGTTAATGGTTAACAAATTTTATCTACTATTTTTTTCTTATTCATTGCTATTAAGATTTATTCTTTTCATTATTTAAGTCATTAACATGTTAAATTTTGGCTTAAAGAGAGTTGGTTGGTGAATGGGTCTCTTAACTAACATTAGGAATACTATTTCCCTATATAAAGAGGTCTTGGTGTGAGGTATTAATAATTAAAACAAGGTGGATGTAGTGTGATAGGTCTTAATAACTACATTGAATAGGATATTTAGAATTAAAATTCAATACACAATCATAAAAACATTTTTAACTCCCATGAATAGTCACTGTCTTTAATTGACATATTTATGGTCTGTTTTCTTCCATTTTTTCATTAATTCATATATATATATATATATAATTCATTTTAAATCACCCCATTATATTAGTATGTAATTTAGTAGTATATTAGTTAGATTATGAATAGTGGTAATAGAAAATCAGCACATGTGAGTTTTCACCTTGAGAGATTGATGTTGGGATTGCACTATATTTCATTCCAAGGTAAATAAAAATATTGATGGGGATCTATGAAAAGTCCCCTTATATTAGTGGGACACCACACCATTGATATAATTCACTAATCCCCCATATACTTGAGGTGATGATAATCTATCTATGAAGTTGGGTACTCTCTTATCTATAAGCTCTGGTAGGGTATAGGTCCTCTATTGGGTTTAGCCATTCCCTCAACCAATACCTATTCTGAGAAAGGCATGGGGCACCCAATCATTTTCTAGAGTGGTGAATTGGGCTTCTAGGTTGGATGATTTAGATTCATTGGATTTATTATTTAATTATCATGTTGTTGGGATATAAAGATAGGTATTTTCTTCTATGTCCCAACTTATAACCATTAAATCGTATCTATGTTTTTCTCAGGAGTTACTCTTTTATATTTTACGTTGTAGTTTTGAGCTGAATGATCTTATTATTCACTTTTAGTTTTTGGAGAATCCTAATTAGTATATATATTCTCACCCCACTATGGGTTTATTTCCCCACACATTCCATGTTATATGTAGATGATGGAAAATTTAGCATTGATCTTAGTGGACATGGTTTTGGTGGAACTTTGTGGTACACAAAAGTGAGGGCAGTCTATGAAATTCTTGTTTGAAGATAGTTAATTCTGGGGACCTCTTCATCTAAATTATTTATATTTTTTTGCTATGATTTATTGGGTATATAACTTTTCCCTTCTTTATTCTCTATTCACCGGTTACTCCTTTATGGATCTTAGTAGTTACTGCATGAATTATATATTTTAATTAGTTTTATTTATATTTATTATGTCGTTTTTGGTGGTGTTCACTATGTAAAATTCATTATTATAAGGCCTATTAGCGTAGGTTTTATGTCTACTGAGTTCTAGTCACCATATTATATCTTATTAGAGGTAGTATTAGGGTGGAACACTAAGATTACTATCACCCAGGATGGGTCCTAGTGGGGAATATTGTATAAACTAACTATCGTAGTTATATGATTTAGTTTCTTTAGATAGTTTGGTTATAATAGATTTTAGAGATATAATTTTTCCTATTTGACAGTTTTTTCTCTTTAATAGAGGTAATTTTTTTGTGGTGACATCCTTTGGTATATTTAACATTTTGTGGTGGTGAAATGAAGTTGGTGGGATACAGATGATGCTCTTGTAGACAGAAATAATACTCTATTGGTAAATATACAATGTGATGGAATCACTAATCTCAGTTTGTGAAGTCATAACTCTAACTTCTTTAGTGTTTTAGGGGTTTCATTTACTACTATGGTGATGGTTTTTATTCTTCATTTGGTTTTTTGGTTTCTGGTTTTATCATGGTGGAGATATAGGTTCTTTTCTCTTGTTGTTGTATTTTATGAGGTTCATCGGTGAATATCCCAAGGTTTTCCAGTGGGGAGGATTTCATTCCAGTGATCATGAGCTGATCAATGGTGATAGAATCTTGTGTGATATAAGTTTAGAATAATTTTCCTGGAGCTCAAGGTTCTACACACTTCTATTTCATATATAGAGATCAAAGTGCAGAATTTTATCCAACCAAGACTCCCATAATAAAGATATTTTTTTTAATTTTTTCATAAATATCTGTTTTTAGTTTATGAAGTATGTGTGTGTTAAATTCTTGGTAGGTTTTTTAAATTTATTTTTGTAACTTTATTCACAATTCTCGCATTTTGACTTATATAAAATAAAAAAATGATTAAGAAGGATATCAATGAAATATATTTTTAACATGAAATTTTTTAAATTGTTTGTTTAATAACAAATTTAAGAAATACTTTTCAAGAATTTTATTGAATAATCATTATAAAAACCTTGATGTGTGTTTTTTTCATGCCCCTTGTTAAAAAACCTATGTAAAAAAATATTATTAATGCCAATTATTCAATAACCAATTCAAAAAACTGAAGAGTAAGTATTTATCATTCAATTTATTAAAAAATAGACATGGAGAACATATATTTACCATTTATTATTATAGAACATACATTAAAAATAATTATTTTTTCATTTTTAATGTCATTTATTACTATAACCAATATTTAAAAGTTTTCTACTGATATTTTTTTTTCATTTTCCCCTCCCATAATTTATTTCTTCCCTTTGATATTCATATTTTACTAATTTTAAAATTGTTTTTTAATAAATGAAATTAAAAATATTTTATTTTAAATTTATTAAGTTGGTTATTATAATATACATTAATAAATCTTCCACCCACAAATTTATCAGACCACAGATGGGTTTTTCATTTTTATATACTAAAGTTTTATTATAAATTTATTTTCTCAAAATTTTCTCTCCCTTAATGTTCTTTAGTATTCTTTCATATGTCCCAATATATGGTGATACATGAAGAAATATATCTAATTAATAAAGTGATTCACTAATAACCATGAGATCCATAGAGGTGACAATGATGTATATAAGCATGCGACATCAGCAATGATGATCAACATTCAAATATGATGATTTGATTAGAGGCCTTTTTTATATAGATTCCATGATATGTCATATATATTCATAATTTTATTTTTTATCATATTTTTCATGTGATCATATTTCTACTTATTATTATAAAAATTTCATTTATGACCATTATGTCACTATTTTTTATAATGAAAAACTAATCAATTTTCAAACTATAATTCAATGTTGAAATAGAAATGTGTTTTAAAATGAAATGTTAAATATTTTATCGAGTAAGGATGAAAAAGTATAATTTTTTATGGTTTTATTTCCTAAATGTTTTTAGTTATCTAAAACAGTTGTTGAGTTTTGGGTTAAGGTCTAGATTGTTATGTTGGAAGAGTTTTTAATGGAAGGGAAAATGAAATAGGGAAGGTAATGAGAAATAGAATTTGAATGGTCATTAAATTTATGTTTTATATAATGGAATCAATGTTAAATTTTTTGGAAATTCAAAAATTTCCATTTCCTTCTAATCTCTATTGAAAACTGGAATAGTTATATTCATCACACACCATGAACTCATATACATAAATTGTGAACCACTATCTATAATACCTTTTTCAACCCCCTTGTATCCTCATTTCCACCCATATATGTGATTATTAAAACCAAGAAAATACATCATTTCAACCATCATCACCACTCAGTTTCTTCCATTTCACCTCATCATAATCATTATAGCACACCATCCCACACCATCACACATCATCTTCGATGTGGTTTATATATTTGTGAGGGATGAAAATTGGAATAGTAGTGGGTAATTGTGTTTCAATGTTGGTTGTTTCTAATGGATGATTGGTGTTTAATGATTATGTTTCTAGAGATAGTTGACTATTGGATGGAGTGTCCTTATTTACAAAAAATTGGATTCCCTTGGAATTTGACTCATTCTATTCCATAATAGATAGAAGACAGTTTTCATTTTTGAAATAATTTTAGCTTCCCATGGAATCCAATTCTTGTATACAAAACATATAAAAAATTTATTTCACATTCCCTTTCCCAAACTCAAGTTTCACCCTACCAAATAAGGAATAAATCCCATTTTTTTCTAAAATAATATGATTTCTCATAGCGATTATTTTAATGATGAATATTAAAATAAATTTTTAAAGTGGGTTGTTTTAATAACTAAAATCTTGAAATATTTTTCATTTTGGATATTATAGTAACCATGATTAAATAGTTGAATTCATAAAATATTGGATTGAATTTATTTTGAGCCTATTAATAAAGAATCATGTGGTCAAAAGGATGAATAATTCTATTGTTTATTTACATAATTCAAATGAGTTTAAAAAGGAGTATGTATGAAAAAATATTTCCTAACTATGGTGGTTTATACCTTCTCTTATATTCATACCAGTATTCCATCCAAATTTTAAGAGTTAGTTGGGAAATTCAAGGGTATCATACCCAAATAACTTCTAATGGGCTTACCACTAGTCATAGAGATTCGATACTATATCAACATGGTTCATGAAATCCCCTACATAATTTACCTCACTACCATATCAACCTAACCAAGAATGACCTTCTACAAGGTAATGTTAAATATTATCTTAAAAATGGATATATCTAGAAACTCATAATACATTTCACCATCGCCAAAATTTTGGTTCTGAGGAAAGATGATTCTTGGAGGTTATGCATGTATAATTTGTAAATCAATAAAATCATAGTGAACTATCAATTTCTCATTTTATTCCAAAATGATATGATCAATATGTTTTAAGGATCCAATTTCTTCTCTAAACTTAACCCAAGAATTGGATATCATAAATATTAAATCTGATGAGGAGAAGAATGGATGATGATGTCCAAATACAATGAAGGTTTTTATGAATGAATTGTAATTCCATTTGATCTTTTCATTACTCTGAGAACTTTCTACCTGTTAATGAATCAGGTTATAAGACCCTTCACTAGTTATTTTTTTCTATATATTTTGATAATATTTCCATTTATTGCCACACTAAGGAGTTACATATTGATATTCTAAGGTCCTTGTTACATATGTTACATAAAAATAATCTTTATTTTCACTTAAAGAAGCGTAGGTATATAATTTCAATGATAATACTGTAAGGGTATGCAATTTTAGATGAAGACATTAAATTTAATGATTAGAATATATAAGTAATATTGGAGTGGATTTAATCTAAAACTATCAGTGAAATGTATATCTGTTATGATCTTTCAACATTTTATCATAATTTCATTAGGGATTTCAAATCCATTATCCCCCCTGATAAATTTAAGTAAGAAGAGAAAATTTTATTAGTAAGAAGAATATGAGACTATATTCATCACCATCAATGAAAGGCTCACGACAAAAATTTTCACGCACTATTCAATTTCATCCTCGAATTCAAAATTTATATTAATGCCTTAGTGATCAGTATTGGTGTTGTCTTGTCAGAGAAAGGTTTCCTATCACTTTTAAAAGTGATAAGTTGAGATAACCTCAATGAAAATGATATTGTATATATAAATAATTATATACATTTAATGTGTATAACTTATTGATATATTATTGAAAAATTATCCTCAATTAGGAACCAGAGATTACATTGGTTCAAATATAGTCTAGAATTCATGTGTTGAAACATAAGAATACATTTCACCCAATGTAGTTTATGCTGAAGTATAACATGACCACATCCTCCCATATGGTATCCTCAGTTATTAAATAAAGGGTTTGTTCATTTATGGATTGCAAATTCTTTGAAAGAGGTCAATGAATAACCAAATGAGTTGTATCTTATCATGATACAACTAATGTTCTTCTTTTAATTAAGAGTATCATGAATGACCTATATAAAGGGAAGGAGTTCCATTCATTGTTAATGAATTATTGTGTTAAATCCTTCCAAATATCTCTTTGTTCCCATAGCAACAATCATCAGAAATTGGGAAGGATCTATTGCCTCTGTCAGTGTATGTGAGTTATCAAGTTATGAACTTAGATAATTTAGCCGGTGTAATCCTTATGAGTTAGGATATGTTGGCTTTCTACTATTATAATCATCATCATGCATACGACAAAGAGTAAAACATGGATTACTCAATGATACAGGTACGCTGGTTCATTAAACAAACATTCACATTAATCCTATCGAGGATAGATCAGGCATGTTTTCATTTTATTTCACTTCCATGTTCATTTTATGTATACCAAAAATTCATTTGGGTAATAAAATCTATATTATTTTAATAAATCAACATATTTATTTGAAGTTTTATGAATTTTTTTTTCTAAAAAACATACATTGGACTACCCAGTTGACATTATATTATATGATAACATATTTTTAGGTGATCTAACTTGATAATATATTAAGTGTTAGTGTAATTTCATGATAATATCTAATGATAAATTTATAAAATAACATATAATTTACTATCTATTTGTAATTAATTTGTTTAGATAACATAATTTGAAATGTGACACAATTTTATATTAAGCAGTTAAAATAATGTGGAGTGTGAGGTGTAGTTTATGTTATTTGGATAACATATCCAATGTCTCATTCAATAAAAATAATGTATCATTTTACCATTACATAACACTATATTTAGTGTCAACATAATGTTTGGTACTAACTTTACAATGTGTTGAGTGTCAACGTAGTGTGAGGGAGTGGGATTAACATTACATTGTGAGACAAATTTAATGTCATGTTTGATATGCACTATGATACTATGTTGTGAGTGAACATAGTGGAGGGATTCAAACATTAAATTAAATTGAGGGTAAAAGATTTATCAAGTGGTTGTATAAAATATAATTAATTAATTTTTTATATTTAGTTAATTATACTTATAGTTTGTAAATTATTTATAAATGATAAGTGTTAGGATTTTTAAAATGATATTTTACATTACCAAATTAATTATGAAATGTTCATATTTTTATATCATGTTTTTGTAAAATAAATAAAATTTTCATTTATTAGTTAAATGAAATTAATATTAATGTTTAGTAAAATGTTTAAGAATTAAAAAAATTGTATTTGGAAAAAAATTATGTGATAAATTACTTCTAAGAGATAGAGCCCGACATTACATGTTATGCGGGATGTCAAAATATTTAGTTTTCATAAACCTTGAACTTGGTTTCTGTTTAGAGTTATGATCTTGAGAATAAATTTTTATTACATTTTGAGTACATTATTTATTAGAGATATCATGAATTAAATTCTCTCTTGAGTAATGTCACCCTGGGAATAGGGTCTTATTTTCAAACTACCCACCATACTGGAGGCTTATTCCTTTTTCTAAAAAAGAGAGGGGTTGCCTATTTTTTTCACCAGACTTACGAATATGTATGTTTTCAATCTCATATAACTATATATATTTACATGAAAAGTTAAAATATCTTATACATGAGATACATATAGATATGTATGAATATTATTGGATTATTTTTTTGAGTAAGTAATAAAAACTTGTGGGTTTTGTAAAGAGTTACAAATTAATGTGGTATGAACACCTTAATTTAATGGATATAATTGGATCCAAAAACCAAATCATTATAATAATTAATACCGGAAATGATAAAACAAAATACAATAAAAAAAATTTATATGGAGTAAGTTTAATAAGAGTGAGATGTATAAAAAATGGGGAGACTTTTAATAAAGCCCTTAAAATACTAATTTTGAGATCCCTTCTAAAGATAAACTTATCAAGTCCTCAATCATTCAGTATGGGTGACCCTAGAAATTACCTTGATCACATAGTTGTTATGTGACATATTCAAATTAAAATTTTATTAACCTAGTATGCAGTCAAGTGAAATGAATAGGGTCATTATCAAAGAGTCACAAGGTTGGTTATTTAATATCTCAATCACTTATTAATATTTGTTTTGAATTTTGGATATAAATATTTATTAATTTTTGGGTTTTTGTTGAATACAAAAATTAAATTAAAGAATAAAACCATAGATTTGTTAGAAATTCATGAAATCCTAGGGTGAATTCTAGTGGATTTGATCAACATTTACATTTGTTATAAATCACCTAAATTAATTCATAGATTCATTATCATTTTTACACATAGCCTTCACTATTTATGTTTGTATCAAATCATTATTCTACTTAAGGAATTCTCAAATAGATGGATATTATCATTTATTATACTTGTTGAATGGTCAAGAACACTCCCCAATCATGTGAATATTCCTACTCACTTACATGAACAATATAACATACAATTATTCCTTTAAAACCGCCTAAATACACTGGTAATAAGTGAGATATGATTTTATGGAGACTTTATTGTACAAAAATTAGAGGGATGTGATAGTGCTGTTGGATAATTATCTTGAAATCAAACTCCCACACTTCACCTTCATTGTCACATAGAATCAGAAAGAAATAGATTAGGAAATTTATTGTATAAATTTAAGAAACACCGTTATAACTCCCTTAGGATCACTCAAAATGGATTAGTTCTCCATAATAATTGAGTTCGAGATCATGGGTACTTCACATAGGTTTATAAAAACATAGGGAACTAGGGGATAAGATAACCAAATAAAAAACAATTGAACAAAACATGCATGATAATTATAATGTAAAAATTGAGCTTGACCCTAATATAAATGATATCGAGATGAAGGCTAAGGATTAGAACTTTTAAAGAGGGGATAAAGGGGAAAATTTATAGGCATCATATTCTTGATCATTTTAAAACCTTAATTTTATTATTAATGACAGAGCGTATCCTTACTTAGATGATATCCCTGAGTACAACATCGAGGGTGTGGATTATTTGGGTGGGAATCACTCGAACTTTATCTTGTATTTAATTCCTTCCCATGATCTCCATATTCTATTTCTAGTTTATTTCCTTATAGATAGATCAAAGGATATCTTCATAGATTTAGGAACACTAGTGAAAAGTGATTTTGATGAAAATTTTCTATTTCATTAATTTTATTTTAATCTATATGGTTACCCTTCCATGGATTTCCTATGACCCATACATAAGTCTTGGGTACCCTTACATTGAACTGGGAAAGTTTTTCTTGAGTTAAGAATAAATAGAGGGTCTTAAATTAGGCGTTAGGCGAGTATTCCTAGACACTATTGGTTTGAGTCTGGTAAATCTTGGGTGAGGCACATGGATAGTCTATAATTTTAAGTGCATCCTTGGTGTGCACTACCTGAAATAGAAGGATATGGAGAGGTTAGTGATCATCTTTATCCTCATCAAAAATTTATCAGTGACATCATCCAATATTTAAAATAATCGTTTTATATTGTCATAGATTTGGTCTAACTCTAATGAATGTTTTCTTTAATCAATCTTGGTCAAATTCCTAGTTTCATAGATCATAATGTTTTGGTTGGTGTGACCAGACAAGTAAGAACATGGTGCAGATCTTGATATGGAAATAATCTGTTTGAAGAGAGATTATTTATTTAGGATTTTTTTTAAGAATATAGTGTGCATTTCTGTTCATAATTTCAACCAAAAAATATGAAGATAATGATGTCCCCTATATCATTGATAAACTCTTTCATAGAGAATGAATAGAATCATTCAATGAAAAAAAAATTCAACATGGAATTCATCCCATTCAAAAAATCATCCCACTCATTAATTAAAACTTGAGCTGGGTGCTTATACTACTTCATTGGTCATGTTTGACACCACACAAGGATTTGGTGAAACTTATTTGTGACTTGAAATCATTATTCACGTCTTATTTGATTGAGCTCATAGACAAGGATTAGGTTAGTATAGTTGTGTGTGGATGATTATGAAACTCTTTACTTATGGAAAGTCATGTTCCATGATGGATAAACTTTCTGAATGGGGATGCAGGTATGGGAAACTTTCATCAATGTTGTTATGTATTATAGTCTTGGATAGAGTATTGTGGTCTGTTTAAGTGGACTAGTTGAACACATGAAGTAGGAAAATAATGGTAGGTTTTGGGTTTGGTAGAATGGGAGGAGTGAAGTTACAATGAACCAAACTTCTCATATATTGAAATTACATATTTTTAGATGAATATAATAAAAACACACCCACAAGGACCATAATAGTTTAGTGCATTTGGAAACATGGAACATATTCTTCTAATTTGTTTAAAGATCTTCAACATATCCTGTAAAGATATTAACCTTTAGTAATACTTTATAAAATCTTTCTCCACAACATGGGATATATGTAATCATAACATGAGCATAAGGGTATGAGAGCATGAGCATAACATTTTAAAAGTACATCCTACCTATCAAAGATCAAAATATTGAATTAAGAAATCAAATATTGGTAGTTCATAAGACATGTTTCATAAGATAATTAAACAATATCATACATGAGAGTATAAAAATTTCATAATACATGGAATTTGTTTCATATAAACAAGATTAAAAAATATTATGTCAAGGTTACCTACCAATACATTCATAACATATTGGTATTGGTATATTCAATCATTTACCTACTTTGGGATTAGGATGATCTCTTGTGTACCATATAGTTTTGGGATTAGGATAACCTCTTGTGTACCCTCTAGTTGGGGGCCTGGGATGACCACCAGTGTACCCCTTTTTGTGGGCTTTGGCAGACCACTCGTGTACTCTTTTGTTGTGGGATTGGGATGACCACATGTGTACCATTTAGATCATAGATAACTTATCATTAATCAATGAATTGTAGAGAGATATAGGTCCCACCCATCACAAAATTAAAATCGTAAATATTTTTCCACAAGAACATAAGTCATTCATCACATCAGAACCCATGTAAATAAATGAGTTTCATAAACATTTCACCATAACATAATTCATAAAAAAGAAATAGATTTCATAAATATAATTCCATAATAAACATAAACCAAACATAAAAATATTAAGGATTTTATTATTTAATAATGTCCCCATAAAAGTATAAGTAACATCAAATAATGTAATATTATATGAAAAATAATTTTTAATGATTTATTTAAATAATTCATGAAGAAAATATCCTTTCTGTATTGAAAACATTTTTAAAAAAATGTCATGGAATTATAAGAGAAAAAAGTCTCTTTAAAAATAACCTAGTATTATTTTAATGGAAGAATCAAAGTATTAAGGTTCCATGATGGTGGGAAAATATGCTCATACCATATAAGTTAAAAAATATTTCTTCCTTATTTAGTCGAAAAATTCACAAAGAAACTTATTTAGAAAAAAAGGAATAATTTAAAACCATTTTGTAAAAAGTAAAACATGTGAAGAAATGAATTTAAAAAATCATAATAGAATAGAAAAAACAATTCCATATGAAATTTTATAAAACATGGAAATGGAAGAAAAGGGAGTTTTAAGGGGACTTTTAAAAAGACAATTTTTTCAAAATAAAATCTTTTATAAATATCATATCATTGAAGTGAGAATTAAAAAAATTAGTAGTTTATGTGTATTTTATATGAATCCACTTAAAATAAGTTGAAATAAAACATAATATAATAAAAATTGATCCCACACATAATGATAGAATTAAATAATCAATGAAGTATAATGTTGACCCAAAGAATGAAAATTTGGTTAAGAATTCCCTTACCACATTGTAATCGTTCGAATCGTAAGAGTCATACATATAATAATTATCAAATGAAACATTTAATAAAATTAATATAATTAGATTCATGATATTATATATAAAATGGAATTATATAAACAACATATAATAAATAAGTGGTGAATAAGATATTTATCACATAGAAGAAAAGGTGACATGAGAAACCCTAACATCACGTTTCCTATTATTTTTTCATATTTAAACCTCATGTATAATAGTTTGAAAAATTTATTAATATTATTTAGAACTATATTAATAATTATAATATCTTATGTTACCCTTTTATAATATATTAATATCTTTTCATTAATTATATTTCATTATTTTCATTGTTTCGAGTGCATTCGCCTTATGTTTTCATAGTCGGTTCATTTGTGTGCAATTATGGATTTTCTTATCAAATGATAATAAAACACCAGAATTGAAAAGAAATGGTATTGGTGAAATTACAGAAGTTTAAATGGTCACATATATCATTTTTATTTATTACATGATGATGATTCATTTGATAAAATGTTAATGATAAATGTTTAATTTAACTTGGCGTTTTTCCCACCATCACAAATTTGTTTCATTTTATTTAATATTATATATATATATATATAGTTGTTATAAAACATGAAATATGTTATAATATACACATTAAAATATTATTTAACCATAATAATACATTTATGACCAGCCATGAAGGCGATAATGGAAAAATAACAAAATCATTATTTACGGCCAAAATTTGGAAAATTGTTTCATTTATTTGAATAAGATGAGGTAATAAAAAGGATGGATATAATATATTCCATTAGAAAAATAAATTTATTATATATAAATGATACTTTATTTATTATTATTTTATGTATTAAGGAGGTTAGGGAAAGGTATAAAAATAAAAGAAAACAAGAGGTGGTTTTAGAAAATTACCTCTTGAATATCACCTCCTCAGAGGATCTGTTAAAGACATGGGAATTGGTTTTTTGGTGAGACTAGAAGAACATAGACGTGGTAAGAGTGTGGAGGATAGGTTTTGGATTATATTTTAGTATATTCAATTATTTTTAGGATAAAATTGGTGGTGAGGGGTGGTATTTATACTTGATGAGCGGTGGTTTTAAGTGACTAAATAATGATTATTTTGTGTTTAAAGAAAACCACATTTGGGTGGAATTAATTACCAAGAGTTTTTATTATAATTAATGATTTAATTAATTTATAGGGTCTAAAAACACTTCAAAAAACCATTTAATGTTGTATTTTTCGGTATTTTATTCTTTTACCTTTTAACCATAACCAGATAAATTATTTTATATGATGTGGTAAATCTTTTATTACCACAAAAATATTTTTATGCATAAAAATGAAGCAACCTAATATATAACCTATGATACCAAATATGGAATACAATTTACTAAATTCAATTTAAATAATTGGAAAAATGATATTTAACATTAATACCATGGATAAGACGACAAAGTGGGGTTTTAAAAAGAAAATATTCAAAATATTGAAATGAATTTATATCAAAATTTAACATGAAAATGATTCCAATGAACTCAAATGAACTAATAAATGTATAATTTAACTATTTTTACTTTTAAACCAATTTAAAATATAGTTTAACATTATAAATTTTGTATATGAAAAGTCAGATCTCAATTAAAATTTAATATTCACACTATTCATCAACAAATTAAACTTTTCAGAAAAATACCAAATATTCACCCAAAGATAATTTTGATATTTAACTTTAAAAAATGAAGTTTATTTTTTCAAATAATGTTTAAAATGTTTCAAAGTTTACTTTTAAAACAATTTCACCATTAAAAGGTGATAAAATTGTCTTTTATAAAAATATAGCTTATTATGCTCAAAATTATATTTACTCTTATTATAATCCCATAAAACATATTTTATGAATTTAAAAACATTTTATTGAATATATAAAATATAAATTTAATTAATATATTTCACTAATATTATTTAATTCAATTTATTAATATAAAATTTATTTTTTGGGATTTAAAATAGATTTTTATAAAATCACATTCTTTATGTTCAATCAATTTTTAATTAATTAGTAACCAATGAATTAATTTTATAAACATGTGTAAAATATATTTCATTAATTTAGTTAATCTCATTAATTACCTCTAATTTAATTTCGAGGTTATAACCTTTGTGTTTAAGTTTTATGTTTTGTGCAAATTAATCTATCAATGAGATTAATTTTTTTTAAAAGACATTGCATAAAATATTGCGTTGTTACATTATAGACCCCTTAAAATGATTTTCCCCTAAAAATACATCACTTGGATACAAAAAGATAAGGATACCTATACCTCATCATATACTTAGGTTCCCACGTAGCTTCCTCGAGCTAGAGGTTTCACACCAAAACATTGACAATGTGAGTGGTCTTATTTCATAGAACTTTTTCTATTCGATCCAGAATCTCTACTAATCATTACACATAAGAAATATATTTCTCCCATGGTATAACCTCTGATTTTAGTACTTTTGAAATAAAAATTTATGTAATTACTTAGGAGATATGTATGGGGTAATGGCCCAGACCTCTCTGATCCATTACTTTGTGAAAATGTGGTGTTGAGGTGTTCCAGGAGGTCAAGGTGACTTATCCCCAACACTTTTCAAAATTTCCAATTCAGTGAAAAATGTTCTATCGGTGAGGTTCAGTGAAAAGTGTTCTATTGGTGAGGTTCAGTAAACAGTTCTATCGGTGAGGTTCAGTGAACAGTTCTATCGGTGAGGTTCAGTGAACAGTTCTATCGGTGAGGTTCAGTAAACAGTTCTATCGGTGGGGTTTAGTGAATAGTGTTCTATCGGTGAGGTTCAGTGAACACTGTTCTATTGGTGAGGTTCAGTGAACATTGTTCTATTGGTGAGGTTCATTGAACAGTGTTCTATCGGGGAGGTTCAGTGAACAGTGTTCTATCGGTGAGGTTCAGTAAAGTGTTCTATCGACGAGGTTCAGTGAGCAGTGTTCTATCAGAGAGGTTCTAACGGTGAGGTTCGTGAATAGTGTTCTAATGATGAGGTTCCTAAATAGTGTTTTATCAGTGAGTTTCTAATGGTTAGGTTCTTGAACAGTGTTCTAACAGTGAGGTTTGTGAATAGTGTTTCTAATTTCCTACAATTTCACCCCTTTAGCGTTTTCCTTTGATGTAAAATGCATTTAAATCCTCGTTTTAAGAACTCTAAGGACGATTCAAAGGCCATTACTCCTATATTAATTATTCCCATGGCTTGGGATGTTTTTACATGGTCAAACCGCGTAGTTTAATGTGATTAGATTTTAATGGGAAATTAAGCATATCTTAAACCGTTTCCCTGTTAAATCTTCTAAAGGGACAAGATATCTTCCTCCCTTATTCTTCCTCTTTGTTCTCGGCTATGAGACTCTAGAACCTTTCAATCCATCCCGTAGGAGTTTCATAATCAAACTTTACTCCTTGGATTTGTTCCGCTCTATTTTTATGCAACCAAGATGTATTGATCAATCTTTGATATAAGATATGTTTTAACGTCGTTCCTTTGGGGATCATCTTCTCTTGTTTCTCCTTCCCATGTTATAACATGTAATCTCTATGCTTCTAATGGGGTTTTCCATGGGGTTTGGTTGGTGCGGTCGTACCATGGCATCCTCGGGTGGATGCAGTTGTCGCGAGAGGAGGATCGTGACTCGTTGTGTGGATAAAGAACAAGAGGAACTATTTGAGGTAGGGGATCCATTGCTTCTCTTTATTTTATGTGAAACTGTATTGATAGCATGTTTAATCCCACTGGATGACAATGGAATTTAGATAATAAATATTTTAACAGGATAAATAAATGAATATCTATCATATGTTATTCTCTCTTGTTTTGCTATATTGTGTGATATCTATGCTTGCTTTGCTTAGCTGTTCGTTATTGATGGAAATCGGTAAAGAATGTAAACTGGGATTAATTGATAATTATTTGGTTAAAGATTAAGAGGCATGTAAACTAATCTGGTTCTTGTTTTAATTTTATGTTAATAAAATTGGTGCAGTAAGCATGTTTAATTATTTGTGATAGCTTACTGATTAGGTTTCCCGAATTTGGAACCTACGAATAATAAATCTGTTAATTTAAGTTGGATAAAAGAACTGATTGTTTGATAATTCCTTAAAGGGTTCTGAGTCACCCTCTTGATTTTTAAAGGGACAAGATCCCTATTGATGTGATGCTATTTTCTTGCTTCTTGTTATGTGATGTGATCTTGGATGGCTGTTGTGATATGTGGGGGCATGAAGTCTTTTGGTTGTGGCAGCAGATGACGCCTAGAGTGGTGAGATGCATCGGTTTATGCATGTGGGTGTCGCGGAGGACACTAGGGATGATGGAATGGGATGAATGTGATTGTTGGATGCATACTGTTTCTTTTGGTTGTTTATCTGCTTTACTTTTACCCACTGCTCAAGGCATATGGTCTTACTTATCCTTCTTTTGAAAGATTCAAATACACATGGGGTATGCCACGTAATTTCCGTGTCTAGCTTATCAAGGAAGGGTGGGTATATGCTCTTGATATAAGCAGCAAAGACCTGACGGGTAGTACATCTACTCACTGTGTTGAGCCCCTTGTGTTTAGTAGCATAGAATGTTTTTCTAGAATTCCTGGTAATGTGGGAAAATGATTCTATAATGAATAATTTAATAAATGGTGTTAACCCATTGGGATGGAGTTTCTAGAACATAATGATGTGGTTTTAATTTTGAAGGAACAGTTGACTTGTGTATGATGCTAATGAAATTTAATGTGGAATTGTTCATGATTAATTAATGGTTGAAGAATTAATTAACGTAAAGCAAAAATGATAAAAATGGAATGAAGTAATCTAATAAATATATTTAAATGGTTGTGTACTTATAGGATACCTAGTCTTAGAAGTAGCATCCTGGAGTTTGAGAGATGTTAGATACATTTGTGTCTAAGACTATGTTATACCCATAGTGTGGTTGTGAGTTATAGTATATTCTATACTTTTTGTGTTTCTATACGCTACTCCACCCTATCAGTAAGGTCAACTAACACCACAGGAATTCTGAGCCCTGGGGGGGTGTTTTCCCCAACATTCTGGTGAGAGGATCTATGGCTAACTACACCCTTTTTCCCCACTCTCTTCTCTTGGTAGTTACTTGTGTTGGCAGGAACATTGGTTAGTTTTCCACATATATGTGTGTAGAGGGCTGTAATGTCTTGTGGTTATTCACACACGTATATTCTGGATATAGTTTTCTATGGACTGCTAGAGGAGTAACGTGTATAGGTTATGATGGCTTGAGGATCCTTACTCGGGGTATGGGCTATGATGGCTTGAGGTATAATACCCGACGTATGATACGCATTATGCGAGCTGTGGTGGATCCCAAAAACTACTTGGTTACTTTGGTGTGTGGACATGGTGGTTTTGTTGCACGAGGTGCATATTGTGGTGATTTTCCCAGGTGTTTGTGGGCAAGCCTTTTTGGATAGAGATTCTCAGGACGTGTGATGTTGGGGCAAAGAGGAAAACTAGTGGGGAAGTAGTAAAGGGGTACCCTTGATATTCTTTATTATATGATATATTCTTATATGTGTTACTTGGTGAGAGTATCCATGGTGAGGTTAAGAACTTAGTATACCTATTTAGGTGACGAGTTAGTTTCACTTGTTGTTCACTGTGCTTTAGCAAGCTTTCTTTACTTTTTCATGAGAGGATTCAGGGAGGATCCTACTAAGTATACTGTTATACTCACCATATGTATATATAAATTGTTTTTCAAGTCACTTGGAGAAGGTTGGAGATTAAGTTGGTTTCTACTAGCTTGGGGTTGCAAGAGATGTTCGGGATTGTGGTTGCTGCTTTTTTTACTTTCTTTTGGGTACTTGTAGTTTTTCCCATCCAGTTGTAGTACTTTTGCATGAATTTTCATATATTCACTTGGGTTTCTTTAATATTACAGTTCTGAGTTGGAGTTTATTGGTGTCTATATTATCTCTCTCTTCTGCATGTGTTCTTTTAGAGGTTAATGCCTCCCATTTGTGTGTTTATTATACCCTCGGTGCTAGTCGCCAACCCGGGGCCTACTGGAGGCGGGACTCGGGGGTCATTATCTCCCTTCTCACATTGCTAACTCAGGATGGGTACACTTTGTGGGGAGGGGATTGTGACAGAGTGGTATCAATGGTCTGGTTGAGGGATAGGATGGAGTTTGGAGATAGGCACAATTGAGGTTGCATGGGTTGGTAGGGAAACTGTGTCGTTCATGTTTAGCAACTGAGGTAAACACTGGAGACTGGCTAAGACATAGGTGTTTAGGCCCCCCTATGATCTGATGTACGGACCTTTAAGTTTACAATGCCCACTAAACAAGGTGACACTAGTTGCAGGGTAGAGACATAGGAAAGGATCATGCATACTTTTTTTTGTGTGCCTGTGTTTGAATGGGTAGACCTTAGGATAGGTTAACCTAAAATGAATAAAAGAAAAAAATTAATTAATTAATGTTGAGTCTTCCATATTCCAGGTTTAATAACTCTAATGATTTTTATTTTACAGGTATATCTCCAGGTCGACGTCCTTGTCAGGTTTGTGCAGAAAATGTCCAGTAGGCTATTCCAGTAGGTCACCACAGGGTAGAGGTTTACGACGGCGACACTTGGAGGAAGACACTTCGAGAGTTTCAGTGCCAGAGTCTACAGAAGTACGAGGGCTCCGTTTCAGATGAAGTCACATAATATGGGTTACAGGTGGTCGAAATCGGCTTCAGTTCGATCCGTGCTCTAAAGGAGAAATGGGTGTCCTTGGTTGTGACGATGATGCATGGAGCAGCGAGGCAGTGGTAGTTCTTGTTCCTCAGAGATCGTGAGGAGTTAGCGATCTCATGCGAGGACTTCCAAGAAACGTTTAGGGTCAAGTTTATTTCTTCGACTGTGAAGGTGCCCAGTCGCCAAGAGCTTCTTAACCTTCGACAGGGGAGCTCCAGTGTTCGCGAGTTTGGAATATGTTTCAGGAACCTTTTACGATATTCTTGGGACCTGTTTTCAGATGAGGAGGCTAGGGAGAGACATTTTGAGGAGTCCAGGGTGATACATTTTGAGGAGGCTTTGCATCTAGAAATCCAGGGCCAGGTTACCCCATTTATGCTGAAAACGTATCTTGAGTTGCTGGCTAGGGAAAAGGTTGTCGAAAAGACTTTGGCTAGGACCGGATCATCACAAGAGGGGAATCAGAAAGATTCCTCATGAAGCAGAGCTGTGGTCCGAGGTTCTCCGTTTTTAGGGCCGAAAAGTTTTCGTTCACCCGGGGGTAGGTCCCAACCCTTCACATCTCATTTCTCCAGAGGCAGCAACTCTTAGGACTATTCCAAGTGATCAATCACTTTTTTTTCTTGTGGTGGTCATGGTAATCATTAGCGAGAGTGACTGACCTTTCAGAGTGGTCATCATGCATCAGGCGCTACGCTCCAAGTTCCTCCGTTGAGATTGTTCCAATTGAGGTTGCAGTAGCCTGTTTCACAAGCTTTAGATTAGCAAAGGGTAGATGGGGCAGGTAGAGGACAACCCCATGACACTCCCCGTCCTCAGAGAGCAGAGTGTGGTCATGGTGGTGGTTGTCATCAGGGTCAGAGAGGCCGTGGAGGAGGTCGTGGTCAACTTCATGCTCTAGCGTTTCCAGATCCATGAGAGCCAGACGTCATTCAAGGTACCATTTTCTTGTTTTCTACCTTGGTGTATTCCATGTTTGATTAAGGAGCGACACACTCCTTCATATCACCTACCCATGTCCATGCTTTGGGACTTGATGTAGAGAGGCTTCCAGTGCCCTTGGCGTTGACTACGCCAGTTGGAGGTCGAGCTAACTTGTTCGAAGTATGTAGAGGCTGTGAGCTAGTGTTGGGAAAACACCGCTCTTGGGGAGATTTTCTATGTTTACAAATACAACCATATGATGTCATCCTGGGCATGGATTGGTTGTATTCGGTGCAGGCTATCGTGGATTGCTTCATGAAGAAGGTCATCTTCATTGGTGCTGATGGAGAGCAAGTGGTGTTTGTTGGTGAGCGAGATACTGAGATGAGTCATAGGTGTGTTCCATCTTTATCATCCATGATGGATGAGATGATGTTGATTTCTTTAGAGGTTTATCAGTTGGCGTTTCTTAGGGTCGTAGAGGAGTACCCTGATGTCTTTCCAGAAGAAGTTTTAGCATTACACCCTCGATGAGAGATCGAGTTTGGGATCGAGCTATAGTTAGAAGCATCTCCTATCTCTATGTATCCATATTGGATGACCCCTTATGAGTTACGACAGCTACGTATACATCTTGATGGTCTGTTACAGTGCGGTTTTGTTTGGCCAAGTCTATCACCATGGGGTGCACTGGTTTTGTTCGTGAAGAAGGCTGATGGCATTTCGCGGTTGTGTGTCGATTATCGTCACTTAAACAAAGTGACAATAAAGAATTGCTATCCTCTTCCACAGATTGGTGATTTACTCGATCAACTGAAGGGTGAAATTTGGTTCTCAAAGATTGACTTGCGGTCGGGATATCATCAGATGCGTGTGAAGGATGAGGATATCCCGAAGACCACTTTCCGTTGTTGTCATGGGCATTATAAGTTCATTGTAAAGACATTTTTCATGATGAATTCTCTAGTTGTATTCATGGGATTGATGAATGATGTGTTTCGTGAGTTCCTAGACAAGTTCTTGGTAATTTTCATCGACGACATCCTTGTGTACTCTGCATCTGAAGAGGAGCATGCAGAGCATCTACAAGCGGTTTTGGGAGTTCTTCGCCAACATCAGCTATTCGGGAAGTTTTCAATGTGATATTTTTGGGGTCGAGAAGTCCATTTCATAGGGCATGTTATGTCCCAACAGGGAGTAGTTTTGGATCCATCGAAGATAGAAGCATTTGTGTCTTGGATATCACCTAAGGCAGTGTCAGAGGTGAGAAGTTTCCTTGGTCTCGCAGGCTACTACAGGAGGTTCATAGCTGATTTCTCACGAGTTGTGACTCCACTAATAGCTTTGACTAGAAATTATCAGGCATTCATATGGACTAATCAACGTCAGGAATCTTTTGAGTATCTAAAGGATAAGTTAGTAAGTTCTACAGTCCTTTGTATTCTAGCTGATGGAGTTTAGTTTGATGTTTTATGCGATGCTTCACATCTGGGGTTAATTTGTGTTCTCATGTAGCAGAGGTCAATTTTTTCTTATGGGTCTCGGTAGTTGAGTCCCCATGAATGGAACTATTCCACCCATGATCTTGAGTTGGCAGTCGTGGTGTTTTCTCTGATGTTGTGGAGACATTACCTCATTGGTGAGTGCTTTTTGTTTTTCACCGATCATAAGAGTTTGAGGTATGTTTTCTCCCTGTGTGACTTAAACTTATGACAACGTCGGTGGATGGAGTTCTTACAGGAATACGACTTCAAAATATCATATACACCTGGAAAAGGGAATTTTATAGCTGATGCGCTAAGTCGAAAGTCACGTAGTGATGCTGTGCGTGAATCCGATGATTCCTGGAGAGTAATGGAAGAACTGTCAGCATTGCATATTGATATGGATAAAGTTGGGGGGAGGGGTTGTACTTTTCAGATGAAGGTAAAATAATCCCAGATACAGAAGGTGGAAGAGTCCCAGTTGGGAGATCTGGAGGTGGAGGTCTGGATAGACCGAGTTGTTTGTGGTGAGGCCCCTGATGGTTGGTTGGAGGATGAACAACACTGAGTGTTGTATCATGGAAGGCTTTTTGTTCCCTTGAAAATGCATGAGATAGTTCTCAAAGAGTTCCATAGTTTTCTTTTAGCAGTACATCTTGGCATGACAATGATGTACCGATCCATGAGGAGTCAGTTTTGGTGGCCTGGGCTAAAGCATGCGATTGCGGAGTTTGTGTCTCGATGTTTAGTCTTCCAGAAGGTGAAGGCCAAACACAGTGTTCCTGGTGGTCTTCTCCAGCTGTTAGAGATTCCTCATTGGAAGTGGTAGGACATCTCAATGAACTTTGTTATTGGATTATCTCAATCTCCAAGTGGACATGATGATATTTGGGTGTTAGTAGATCGTTTAACAAAATCGGCCCACTTCATAGAGATCAAGGAGTCGAGCTCTGTGGAAGTTTTGTCAAGGCAATATCTAGAGGAGGTGGTGAGACTTCATGGAGTCCCTAGAATGATCAGTTCTAATCAAGATCCTCGTTTTAGCTCCAGGGTGTGGAGAGGTGTCCAACATGATTTCGATTCTCAACTATGCCTTAGCACTGCTTTTCATCCTCAAACGGATGGTCAGATAGAGCCAAGCATCCAGACTCTTGAAGACATGTTACACTCTTGTGTTATTGATTTTGGAGGTTCATGGATGAGGAAGTTACCCTTGGTGGAGTTCACTTACAATAATAGTTTTCACTCCACCATTGCTATGGCGCCATTTGAAGCCTTGTATGGAAAGCCTTTCTGTTCTTTGTTGTGCTAGACTGGGGTCAGAGAGTCAGCAATTCTCAGATCGGAACTAGTGAAGAATACAATAAAGATGGTCCACGTGATTCATGAGAGGATGAAGACAGTGCAAGATCATCAGAAATCAAATTTTGATCAAAGGAGGATACCCAGGGAGTTTAATGTTGGGGATCATGTGTTTTTGAAGGTGACTCCCCGTCATGGGTAGCGAAGGTTATGTCGTGGAAGTAAGCTTTCTCCCCGGTTTGTTGGGCCTTTCGAGGTGTTAGCTCATGTTGTATTTGTGGTGTATCAAGTAGAACTTACCCCAAAAATGAGTTGGATACATTATTTAACGACCCATACATTACATACATTGTTAATACTTTAAAATTGAAGCACACTTATTACAAAATATGACAAAACCACAAAGGACCGTATAGGTATAGTGTCTTTAGAAACTGGGAAACATAAACAATTGGTTCATAAATTTTCTACAGTGTATCCCATTTATTTCATCATATATAGGGTCCCTTTTAGCATATTCTACTTAATATCCATCTTCCTGACCCGGGGAAAAGAAAACATACAAAAAGGGTGAGCTCAAATGCTGAGCAAGGGCAAATAAAGGAAATAAAAATCATATCATATCTTTTTGAAAATCATAACCTGCAAAAGAGATCATAATATCTTAACAGGGAATAAATCATAGAAGTGAAAATGAGATCCCAATAATCATAACATAAAATTTGAAACTTTGTGGCATGCACACATAATCATGGAAAATCATTTCTTGTTAGTCATGAATCATTTCCAAGACTATCTTAGCGGACAAAGTCCATTTCTGAACCGAGTTCACTCCTCGTTTCAGTCCTGTATCACTGAACCGAAATAACCTTCCGTTCCAGCCATGTCTATCTCATGAGATATAAATCTTTACCCAATGCATTGGAGGGAGATATAGGTCCCACCCATCTTATAATGAATCCTTTCTTATGTGTTCCACATAATCATAAATCATACATCATCGCATAACACATGTAACAAAAATGGGATTCTTGAAACATCATGACATCATAAAAAAATCATATAAGGTAAATGACTTCATAAAAATAATTCCCTCAAAACATAATCAAATCAATGTAATAATAGGGATAAAAACAGAACCCTATATTATCTTAGATGGAAAATAATTTTGATAAAACATTTGAACTCCATTCTTGAGGAAAATATCCTTTCTACTTCAAATACATTTTTCCTCTCTTAACATCAATTTTAATCTAAAAGAAGTTGATTAAAAATAAGCTTGAAAACTTTTAAAGGAAGCTTCTTAGAAATAATGTTTTAAAAATCCATTCATGCCGTATAAGTTTAAAAAAACATTCTTCTCGTACTTTTGTCAGAAAAGTCAAAAAGTACCTCGTACGAAAAACGCCAAAAGATTCCTTTCATATCTTTTACTAAAATCTCACCGAAGGGTAAAATTTGATATAAACTATTTTAGAAGGATATAAATATTACATATTGGGGAAACATGGATGTGTATGATAAAATACACCCCAGTAAATACCAAAGTATAAACAATCTCGGATAAAATGAGATTGTGACATTTCCCTTACCTTAGGTCCGATTTGCTTTGTACATGTCCGAAGCTCCTGTATAATGGTTTAAATAATGTTATTGACTTATTCCAGAATCATACATATTGATATGATATCATATATGTTCATATTCTTAGCTTCTTATTAGTAATATTTCATTGTTACTTGTTACTCGGGTCTTTATTGCCTTTTGTTCTTATGCGTGTTTTGCCGAATAAATTATTATTCTTCTTTTAAGGTTATAGATACCTTATATCCAGAATGGTATTAGTGTAACATATATAATATTTATTCATTCAATTCATTTATATAATTACTATGTAATTATGATCATGTAGAACGAGTCGCATCACATCGTGGAGACGGTATTTCGTACGTACGCACGAGCGATGATATTGTTCCCATGATTGTGGAATTGTATTTAAGTGTATTTATACTATTTCAGTATCAATATAACTTTATAATAATTATATGTAGTTACTCATTACACCATTATACCCATCCTTGTAAGGTGATGGTGGAAAATAGATTACACCACGGCGTGGAGACGGTATTCCGTACGTACGCACGCGCGGTGATTTCATTTTTCCGTAGGATGGATAGAAGGTGAATTAGGGTTGTTTCATATTTATAATAACATATCATTATGTAAGTAATACTGATGTTATTACTTTATCATGAAACAACTAAAGAAGAAGAAGTTGAAGAAGAAATAAATTGAAAAGATCGGTAATGGATATTACCTCTTCTTTGAAACGCCTCTTTGAATCCTCCACTTAGGGAACTAAGATTGGTCTTTGAAGAAGACCAGGACCTCTAGGATTATTCTAGGGAAGTGGAGAAGGGATTTTGGCAGGGTTTGGCTGAGCTTTAGTGCTCAAATTGGTGTGAGGAGGAGGGGGAGGAGGTGTCCTTTTATAAGGGAGGAGAGGGACACCTTTGGAATAACTAAAAATATTATTCTATTATAAAGTCAAGTTCGGTTTTAAATAGATCCAAATTGATATATTTCTAAGCTAAGGTGGGGATGGGTCGAAATACTCTCATCCAATAGAATTTAGACAATTCTAGGTTCCTATTTTAACCTTATCATTTAGATTCAACATTAAGTTAAATAAGTTTACTTTTACCGTGTCTTCTTGTGTTCTTATACTATATGGTTAATAAACTTACTATAAGCAGCCAAACGAACCCCAAGTTGTTTATTATTAATATATATAACCTTATATAAGTCATTTTGCCGAACCTTAGATTTTTAGGAATAAAATAACAATTACTAATATAATATTTGTTTTAAAAACTATTTTATGTCAATTTTGACACTATTTGATATATGATTTTTGTGAAAGTCATAACAGAATTATATGTTCTAACCAAGTTAATTAAATCAACACTAATATATCATAGTAACCTAGAAAATTAGTGGAATTCATAAAAAGTCTCAAATTACATTTATTTGAGCATTTATAACATCAATTATGTTAACATTTCCTTAAAAGGGTAATTAATGCATCATCGTTGTGTCATAAATAAATTAATTTATTTAATGTCTAAAAATTATAAATAAAATATCATTATGTAGGAAATCTTTTTAGCTTTCTAATTAATATTTTTAGTCTAATTTATCTTATGTATAACCCCATATTAAAAATGTTTTAGTTATTAAACTTTGATTTTAACTATTTTAACTATTCATTAAATAAAATAATATTAAATGTCATAATCTAATCCAAGTGGACCTAAATGGTCATATTATATTCATAAGGTTGTTTTTGGTCGAATTAAACTTATCCAATAGAATTAGGACATGTTTTAGGGTAATAGTAATATCATATTTACCCTTAGTTACCCTATTTACTATTAACCACGGTAAAAAAAGTAAAAAGTTACTATTCACCAAAAAATTATTTTTATCTCATTGAACCACATTTTACTTACTGATATCAATCGTGTCTGTTGGATTTTCGAAATTCCATTCACAGAAGCGGTAAAATTAAGTTTTATGCAAAATTCAGTTTTTAACCTACCACTTAGTGGTTTCACTATTCATCAAAAATTGAAATTTTTCAGAAAAATACCAAAATTTCACCCTAGGCTAATTTCGGTATTCCGAATCCAAAAATGAGGTCCATTTTGAAAGATAAAATTTCAAAAAGTGGTTATTACTATTCATAACGGCTATTTTAAATAATATTTTAATAACATATCATCGTTTAGTGAAACTCGGTATTGCATACAACGCAAGCTATCGAGGAAGGTCGCGATTTCGTGTAAAGAAAGCGAAGCAAGTGTTGTGTAGAAAAAGATTTCTTTGATGATTTATATAACATAAAAGTCTCGGGTGTTACATTCTACCCCCCTTAAAATGAATTTCGCCCTCGAAATTCATCACTTTGTAACAAACAGATGAGGATACCTCTCCCTCATCATATCCTCAAGCTCCCATGTAGATTCTTCTAATTGGTGGTTCCTCCATAAAACTTTCACCAATCGAGTGGTCTTGTTTCGTAGGACTTTTTCGCTACGATCCAGTATCTCTATCGGTAGTTCTTCATAAGAAAGATCTTGCTCCAGCGGTACAACTTCTGAGCTGAGTACATGTGAAGGATCAGGTATGTACTTTCTCAGGAGAGATACATGGAACACATAGTGAACTTGAGAGAGATTCGGTGGAAGCGCCAATCGGTAAGCTACCTTCCCAACACGATCCAGTATTTCAAAAGGATCGATATATCTAGGGCTCAACTTCCCCTTCTTTCCAAATCTCATGACCCTTTTCCAGGGAGATATTCGTAAGAACACTTTATCACCCACTTCAAACTCCAGGTCTTTTCTTCGATTATCGGCATAACTTTTCTGTCAACTCTGAGCTGCTCTTATGTGTTGTTGAATAGATCTGACCTTTTCTGCCATTTCATCAACGAGATCAGGTCCTAATAGATTTCTTTCCCCAACTTCATCCCAGCAAGTTGGATTCCTGCATTTATTTCCATAGAGAGCTTCATAAGGAGCCATCTGAATACTGGAGTGAAAGCTATTATTATAAGAAAATTCCACCAAAGGTAGGTGTTGATCCCAACCTCCTTTGAAATCCATAGAGCAAGCTCTCAGCATATCTTCTAGGGTTTGAATTGTTCTCTTAGACTGACCGTCTGTCTGAGGATGATAAGCAGTGCTGAAACTCAACTCTGTATCCAGAGTATGCTGAAGACTTCACCAGAACTTCGAGGTAAATCTCGGATCTCGATCAGATATAATAGAAAGTGGTACTTCATGCAATCTTACCACTTCCTTTACATATATCCTGGCAAGCTGATCCAAAGAAAAATCCTCTCTAATAGCAATGAAGTGTGCAGACTTTGTAAGATGATCAACTATGACCCAGATAGCATTATTGCCTTTGGATGTTTTAGGAAGTCCTGTGACAAAGTCCATAGTGATGTTTTCCCATTTCCATTCGGGTATGAGTAATGGTTGTAACATCCCCTTAGACTTTTGTCTCTCAGCTTTAACTTGTTGACAAACCAAGCATCGAGAGACATATTCAACAACATCTCTTTTCATGCCATCCCACCAGAAGTACTCTTTCAGGTCCCTATACATCTTCGTGCTTCCAGGATGAATAGAGAATGAAGAACTATGAGCCTCATCTAGTAGCTCCTTCTTTAATTCCGGGATGGGAGGGATACAAACCCGATTCCTGAACTTTATTATCCCATCACAATCAAGGTTGAATTCAGGAACATTTCTCACCTTCTTTTGTAACTCGACATCTTCTTTCTGTGCCTCTTTAATCTTCACATGTATAGATGGTTGAACATTCATTTGAGAAAGATAAGATTTTTCCCCTTCCATTATAATTCCAAGATCCATCCTTTGTAAATCCATAAATATTGGATCTTTTGTGATTCTCATCATGGATAAACTAGCATGGTCTTGTCGACTTAATGCATCTGCCACCTTGTTTGCTTTCCCAGGGTGGTAATGGATTGAGCAGTCATAATCCTTAATCAGCTCCAACCATCTTCTTTGACGCATATTCAGCTCCTTTTGTGTGAAAATATACTTTAAACTTTTATGATCAGTATAAATATCACACCTTTCACCATAAAGGTAATGCCTCCAAATCTTTAATGCAAAGATTACCGCAGCTAACTCCAAATCATGTGTTGGGTAATTTTGCTCATGGATTTTCAACTGTCGTGAGGCATAAGCTATCACCATATCATTTTGCATAAGAACACACCCCAATCCATTCTTGGATGCATCACTATAGATCAAAAACCTTTCTCCACTACAAGGCAGTGTGAGCACAGGTGCACTGGATAACCTTCTTTTCAACTCCTTGAAATTCTCTTCACATTCCTCCGTCCAAAAAAACTTAACTCCTTTCCGAGTCAACTTGGTGAGTGGATTAGATAATCGTGAAAAATCTTTCACAAAACGTCGATAATATCCAGCCAAACCAAGAAAACTTCGGATCTCAGTTACTGTTTTTGGTCTCGACCATCTTTCGATAACCTCTGTTTTTGCTGGATCCACAGATATCCCCTCTTTTGAGATTATGTGACCCAAAAATGCAACTTTTTGAAGCCAAAATTCACACTTGGTAAATTTGGCATAAAGCTTCTCCTTTCTCAGGGTATTCAATATAATTCTCAAGTGATCTTCATGTTCTTCCTTTCTCTTTGAATAGACAAGAATATCGTCTATAAATACTACCACAAATTGATCAAGATAGTCTCTAAAGACTCTATTCATCAGATCCATGAAGATAGCAGGGGCATTAGTAAGACCAAATGGCATCACTATAAATTCATAGTATCCATACCTTGTACGGAAAGTCGTCTTTGGTATATCCTCCCTTTTGACCCTCAATTGATGATACCCTGAACGAAGATCTATCTTGGAAAAGTATTGAGCTCCGCGTAGTTGGTCAAATAAGTCATCAATGTGTGGGAGAGGATATTTGTTCTTGATAGTGATCTTGTTAAGTTCTCGATAATCAATGCAGAGTCTCATTGATCCATCTTTCTTCTTAACAAATAGAACAGGTGCACCCCAAGGTGACGCACTAGGGCGTATGAATCCCTTATCAAGATTCTCTTGGAGTTGCTTCTTCAATTCATGCAACTCAATTGGGTCTATTCTATAAGGTGTCTTTGAAATAGGCAAATCACCCGGTATGAGTTCTATTGAAAACTCAACTTCACGATTTGGTGGAAGTCCCGGTAATTCCTCCAGAAAGACATCATCAAACTCCCGTACAATGGGAATATTCTTAATCATGAGTTTCTCACCAACCATTTCAGATAAATAACCTTCATTTAGTGGAATCAATACCCATAAAATGGAAGAAATTTCCACTGGAAGGTTATGTTCATCCTTGCATTGATAGACGATCATAGATTGATCTGGAATATGAAATGTGACTTCCCTTCTTTGTCAATTGATATGAGATCCATATAAAGAAAGACAATCCATGCCAAGAATCGCATCAAATTCCACTATAGGAAGGATCACAAGATTTGTAGGAAGCACTTTCCCACAAACTTTGATCGGAGAAGAATTATAAACTTTTGATGCGACTGTTGTGACATTAGGTGTTGTCACAGCTAACTCGACATCTAATTTTTGAGGTAATACGGTGATACCCTTATAAAATTTTTCAGAAATAAAGGAGTGGGTGGATCCAGAATCAAATAAAACATTTTCTACTTTAGAGTGGATGGTAAGTGTACCTTTCACCACATCGTTATCGTACTCCGCATCGCTGATAGAAATTGCATGTGACTTTCCTTTGTCTTTAGCCTAAAGAGTTTGTTGACGTCGACCATCATCACCAAACCTTGGATTAGGGCATTTATTGGCATAATGCCCCATCTCCTTGCACTTGAAACATTGAAGTGTAGTAGGTTCATTCTGTGTATCCCTTCCTTTGTTTGCATCATTAGACATCTTCTTCCCATCATCGCGGAATTCAAATGCCCGATGACCTTCCTTTCCACATTTGAAACATTTACTTGTCCCTTTAAGACAACTCCCTCTATGTTTCTTTCCACACTTTGAGCATAAGGGAAAGCTCATCTTCTTTTCAGTGTGCTCTTTAGATTTTCTTTTGAATTCCATTTTCCTCTTCTTATCAAACCCATATGACTGATGGGTTACTCCAATATCCATCTCGACTTTGAGAGCACATCGAATGATTTCCTTATAGCTATTGAAGTCCCTTATGGCTAACTCCCTTTGAAGACTTGGTTTTAAGCCACTAAAGAATCGATCGATCTTACTCTCAGGTTGGATAATAATACCAGAAGCGTACCTTGCAAGTCTTGTAAAATTTGCTTCATAGGTACCAACAGATTCATCATCCTTTTGCTTCAGTTCAAGAAACTCTTTCCCCATCTTTGTTCGGAGAATACGAGGGAAGTACTTATTGAAAAATAAGTTCTTGAACTCGTCCCATTCCATGGACTCAATTTCATCCCTTTGCCTCGTATTCTTAATAAGATTCCACCATTGATCAGCATCTCCTTCCAAACTATACACTGCTAGGATGACTTTATCATGTTCAGAACATTGAAGAACTGAAAATATCTTTTCAGTAGTACTAATCCATTGTTCAGCAACTAATGGATCAGTAGACCCGCTGAAAGAAGGTCGATGCTTCCTCATGAAGGATTCAACAGAATGTTGCTCCTTCCTTTGCTCGTTTGGAAGTCCTGCATGATTCATAGCTTGAGAAAGTTGTGTGAGCATGGCTACAAGATTTTGCATTCCAGCTCCCATAACGTTTGGTTGCTCAGGGGGACAATCATTGCATTCCCCGTCGCATTCCGCATTAACACGGTTCCTTCGGGTTCCAGACATTGACTAAAACCAAGAAGAATAGTGTGGGCAACACTAATTATAATAGGAAAACCACATAATCAAGAATAAAATTTCACACTTAAGGTCTTATCCTAGGTTATTAATGGCCATTTCTAAAACACTAATATTGTGTTCTATGCTTAGACTTATCCTTAGGGTTCTTACTAAGGCTTTCACATCCTAGTTTCTAAAGGTTGACTATACCCTTCCTCTGATACCAACTATAACGACCCATACTTTACATACATTGTTAATACTTCAAAATTGAAGCACACTTATTACAACATATGACAAAACCACAAAGGACCGTATAGGTATAGTGTCTTTAGAAACTGGGAAACATAAAAAACTGGTTCATAAATCTTCTACAGTGTCTCCCATTTATTTCATCATATCTAGGGTCCCTTTTAGCATATTCTACTTAATATCCATCTTCCTGACCTGGGGAAAAGAAAACATACAAAAAGGGTGAGCTCAAATGCTCAGTAAGGGCAAATAAAGGAAATAAAAATCATATCATATCTTTTTGAAAATCATAACCTGCAAAAGAGATCATAATATCTTAACAAGGAATAAATCATAGAAGTGAAAATGAGATCCCCATAATCATAAAATAAAACTTGAAACTTTGTGGCATGCACACATAATCATGGAAAATCATTTCTTGTTAGTCATGACTCATTGCCAAGACTATCTTAGCGGACAAAGTCCATTTCTGAACCGAGTTCACTCCTCGTTTCAGTCCTGTATCACTGAACCGAAATAACCTTCTGTTCCATCCATGTCTATCTCATGAGATATAAATCTTTACCCAATGCATTGGAGGGAGATATAGGTCCCACCCATCTTATAATGAATCCTTTCTTATGTGTGTCACATAATCATAAATCATACATCATCGCATAACACATGTAACAAAAATGGGATTCTTGAAACATCATGACATCATAAAACAAATCATATAAGGTAAATGACTTCATAAAAATAATTCCCTCAAAACATAATTAAATCAATGTAATAATAGGGATAAAAACAGAACCCTATATTATCTTAGATGGAAAATAATTTTGATAAAACATTTGAACTCCATTCTTGAGGAAAATATCCTTTCTACTTCAAATACATTTTTCCTCTCTTAACATGTCATACAATTATAATCTAAAAGAAGTTGATTAAAAATAAGCTTGAAAACTTTTAAAGGAAGCTTCTTGGAAATAATGTTTTAAAAATCCATTCATGCCGTATAAGTTTAAAAAAAACATTCGTCTCGTACTTTTGTCGGAAAAGTCAAAAAGTACCTCGTACGAAAAACGCCAAAAGATTCCTTTCATATCTTTTACTAAAATCTCACCGAAGGGTAAAATTTGATATAAACTATTGTAGAAGGATATAAATATTACATATTGGGGAAACATGGATGTGGATGATAAAATACACCCCAGTAAATACCAAAGTATAAACAATCTCGGATAAAATGAGATTGTGACATTTCCCTTACCTTAGGTATGATTTGCATTGTACGTGTCTGAATCTCCTGTATAATGGTTTAAATAATGTTATTGGCTTATTCCAGAATCATACATATTGATATGATATCATATATGGTCATATTATTAGCTCTTTATTAGTAATATTTCATTGTTACTTGTTACTCGGGTCTTTATTGCCTTTTGTTCTTATGCGTGTTTTGCCGAATAAATTATTATTCTTCTTTTAATGTTATAGATACCTTATATCCAGAATGGTATTAGTGTAACATATATCATATTTATTCATTCAATTCATTTATATAATTACTATGTAATGATGATCGTGTAGAACGAGTCGCATCACATCGTGGAGACGGTATTCCGTATGTACGCACGAGCGATGATATTGTTCCCATGATCGTGGAATTGTATTTAAGTGTATTTATACTATTTCAGTATCAATATCACTTTATAATAATCATATATTGTTACTCATTACACCATTATACCCATCCTTGTAAGGTGATGGTGGAAAATAGATTACACCACGGCGTGGAGACGGTATTCCGTACGTACGCACGCGCGGTGATTTCATTTTTCCGTAGGATGGATAGAAGGTGAATTAGGGTTGTTTCATATTTATAATAACATATCAGTATGTAAGTAATACTGATGTTATTACTTTATCATGAAACAACTAAAGAAGAAGAAGTTGAAGAAGAAAGAAATTGAAAAGATCGGTAATGGATATTACCTCTTCTTTGAAACGCCTCTTTGAATCCTCCACTTAGGGAACTATGATTGGTCTTTGAAGAAGACCAGGACCTCTAGGATTATTCTAGGGAAGTGGAGAAGGGATTTTGGCAGGGTTTGGCCGAGCTTGAGTGCTCAAATTGGTGTGAGGAGGAGGGGGAGGAGGTGTCCTCTTATAAGGGAGGAGAGGGGCACCTTTGGAATAACTAAAAATATTATTTTATTATAAAGTCAAGTTCAGTTTTAAATAGCTCCAAATTGATATATTTCGAAGCTAAGGTGGGGATGGGTCTAAATCCTCTCATCCAATAGAATTTATACAAGTCTAGGTTCCTATTTTAACCTTATCATTTAGATTCAACATTAAGTTAAATAAGTTTACTTTTACCGTGTCATCTTGTGTTCTTATACTATAAGGTTAATAAACTTACTATAAGCAGCCAAACGAACCCCAAGTTGTTTATTATTAATATATATAACCTTATCTAAGTCATTTGGCCGAACCTTAGATTTTTAGGAATAAAATAACAATTACTAATATAATATTTGTTTTAAAAACTCTTTTATTTCAATTTTGACACTATTTGATATATGATTTTTGTGAAAGTCATAACAGAATTATATGTTCGAACCAAGTTGATTAAATCAACACTAATATATCACAGTAACCTAGGAAATTAGTGGAATTCATAAAAAGTCTCAAATTGCATTTATTTGAGCATTTATAACATCAATTATGTTAACATTTCCTTAAAAGGGTAATTACTGCATCATCATTGTAACATAAATAAATTAATTTATTTAATGTCTAAAAATTATAAATAAAATATCATTATGTAGGAAATATTTTTATATTTCTAATGAATATTTATAGTCCAATTTATCTTATGTATAACCCCATATTAAAAATGTTTTAGTTATTAAACTTTGATTTTAACTATTTTAACTATTCATTAAATAAAATAATATTAAATGTCATAATCTAATAAAAGTGGACCTAAATGGTCATATTATATTCATAAGGTTGTTTTTGGTCGAATTACACTTATACAATAGAATTAGGACATGTTTTAGGGTAATAGTAATATCATATTTACCCTTAGTTACCATATTTACTATTAACCGCGGTAAAAAAAGTAAAAAGTTACTATTCACAAAAAAATTATTTTTATCTCATTGAACCACATTTTACTTACTGATATCAACCGTGTCTGTCGGATTTTCGAAATTCCATTCACAGAAGTGGTAAATTTAAGTTTTATGCAAAATTCAGTTTTTAACCTACCACTTAGTGGTTTCACTATTCATCAAAAATTGAAATTTTTCAGAAAAATACCAAAATTTCACCCTAGGCTAATTTCGGTATTCCGAATCCAAAAATGAGGTCCATTTTGAAAGATAAAATTTCAAAAAGTGGTTATTACTATTCATAACGGCTATTTTAAATAATATTTTAATAGCATATCGTCGTTTAGTGAAACTCAGTATTGCGTACAACGCAAGCTATCGAGGAAGGTCGCGATTTCATTTAAAGAAAGCCAAGCAAGTGTTGTGTAGAAAAAGATTCCTTTGATGATTTATATAACATAAAAGTCTCGGGTGTTACACATGATGTTTTCCATGTTTCAAGGCTCCTTCTTTATCTTCATGATGACTCTCACATCATCGATTGGGGGGAGATTGATGTTTATGATGATGCAACCTTCAAGGAGAAACCTGTGGAGATATAAGACTGCAAGGAGAAGGTGTTTCATGGGCATTTTATCCCCTTAGTTTTTGTCTTGTGGAGACAAGGTGTCATGGAGGAGAGTACCTGGGAACATGAGTCACAGATAGATGCTCAGTACCTAGAGTTTTTTGATTTTTAACTCTTTTCATATAACGATGTTTTATGGTTAGACCTTTCATGTTTTATTTATGCTTTTTCTCTTCTTTTGTTGCTTTTTTGGATTGCCCTCTTTTGAGAGGTATCTCGATGGGTGGTTGTTCGGACCCTATTTCTTTTTTTTCTCGCTTTAGGTAGGTTTTGAATTCTCGAGGACGAGAATGTTTTGAGAGGTATCTAATGTAATGGATCAGACCTCTTTGGTCCATTAATTTGTGAAAATGTGGTGTTGAGGTTTTTCTGGAGGTCAAGGTGACTTATCCCCCACACTTTACCAAATTTCTAATTCAGTGAATAGTGTTCTATCGGTGAGGTTCAGTGAACAGTGTTCTATCAGTCAGGTTCAGTGAACAGTTCTATCATTGAGGTTCAGTGAACAGTTCTATCAGTGAGGTTATGTGAACAGTTCTATTAGTGTGGTTCAGTGAACAGTTCTATCGGTGAGGTTCAGTGAATAGTTCTATTGGTGAGGTTTTATGAATAGTTCTATCGGTGATGTTCAGTGAACAGTTTTTTAACCATGAGGTTCAGTAAACAGTGTTCTATGGGTGAGGTTCAGTGAACAGTGTTCTATCGGTGAGGTTCAGTGAATAGTGTTCTATCGGTGAGGTTTAGTGAACAGTGTTCTATTAGTGAGGTTCAGTGAAAAGTGTTCTATCAGTGAGGTTCAGTGAACAGTGTTCTATCGGTGAGGTTCAGTGAACAGTATTCTATCAGTGAGGTTCAGTGAAAAGTGTTCTATCGGTGAGGTTCATTGAACAGTGTTCGATCGGTGAGGTTCTAACGGTGAGGTTCGTGAACAGTGTTCTAACGGTGAGGTTCATGAACATTATTCTATCGGTGAGGTTCATGAACAGTTTTCTAATGGTGTGGTTCAAGAACACTATTCTAACAGTGAGGTTCATGAACAATGTTTCCAGCTTCCTACAATTTCACACCTTTAGCATTTTTCTTTGATGTAAAATTCATTTAAAGCCTCATTTTAAGAACACTAAAGCTAATTCAAAGGCCATAACTCCTATATTAATTATTCATATGGCTCGGGATGTTTTTACTTGGTCAAAACACGTGGTTTAATGTGATTATATTTTAATGGGAAATTAATCTTATCTTAAACCGTCGCCCCGTTAAATCCTCTAAAGGGACAAGATATCTTCCTCCCTTATTCTTCCTCTTTGTTCTCGGCTATGAGACTCTAGAACCTTTCAATCCATCCTGTAGGAGTTTCACAATCAAACTTTACTCCTCGGATTGGTTCTGCTCTGTTTTGATGCAACCAAGCTGTATCGATCAATCTCTGATATAAGGTATGTTTTATCGTCATTCCTTTGGGGATCATCTTCTCCTATTTCTCCTTCCCATGTTATAACATGTAATCTCTATGATTCTAATGGGGTTTTCCATGGGGTTTGGTTGGTGCGGTCATACCGTGGCATCCTCAAGTGGATGCAGTTGTTGCGAGAGGAGGATCGTGACCCGTTGTGTGGATAAAGAACAAGAAGAACTATTTGTGGTAGGGGATCCGTTGCTTCTCTTTCTTTTATGTGCAAATGTATTGATAGCATGTTTAATCCCACTAGATGAAAATGGAATTGACATAATAAATATTATAATGGGATAAATAAATTGATATTGATCATATGTTATTCCCTCTAGTTTTTCTAGATAGTGTGATATCTATGCTTGCTTTGCTTAGTTGTTCGTTCTTGATGGAAATCGGTAAATAACGTAAACTGGGATTAATTGATAATTGTTTGGATAAAGATAAAGAGGCATGTAAACGAATCTGGTTCTTGTTGTAATTTGATGAAAATAAAATTTGTGTAGTAAGAATGTTTAATTATTTGTGATAGCTTACTTATTAGGTTTCCCGAATTTGGAACCTACGAATAATAAATCTGTTAATTCAAGTTGGATTAAAGAACTGATTGTTTGATAATTCCTTAAAGGGTTCTGAGTTACCCTCTTGATTTTTAAAGGGCCAAGAGCCCTATTGATGTGATGTTGTTTTCCTATTTCTTGAGCTGTGATGTGATCCTGGATGGATGTTGTGATATGTGTGGGCATGGAGGCTTTTGGTTATGGTAGCAGATGACGCCTAGAGTGGCGAGATGCCTCGGTTTATGCATGTGGGTATTGGGGAAGACACTAGGGATGATGGAATAGGGTGGATGTGATTGTTGAATGATTTTTGTTTCTTTTTGTTGTTTATCTGCTTTACTTTTCCCCACGGCTCAAGGCAGCTGGTCTTACTTATCCTTCTTTCAAAAGAGTCAAAGACACGTGGGGTATGCCACGTGCTTTCCATGTCAAGATTCTCAAGGAAGGATGGGTATATGCTCTTGCTATAAGCAGCAAAGACCCTACGGGTAGTACATCTACTCACCATGTTGATCCCCTTGTGTTTAGTAGCATAGAATTTTTTTCTAGAATGTATGGGAATGTGGGAACATAATTATATAATGAATAATTTAATAAATGGTGTTAACCCATGGGGATAGAGTTGCTAGAATATAATGATGAGGTTGTAATTTTGAAGGAATAGTTGACTTGGGTATGATGCTAATGAAATTTAATATGGAATTGTTTGTGGTTAATTAATGTTTAAGGAATTAATTAACATAAAGAGAAACTAATAAAAAGGGAATGAAGTAAATCTAATAGAACTCTTTAAATATTAGTGTGAATATAGGATACCTAGTCTTAGAAGTAGCAGCCCAGAGTTTGAGAGATGTTAGCTGCAGTTGTGTCTAAGACTAGGTTATGCCCACAGTGTGGTTGTGAGTTATAGTATATTCTGTACTTTTTGTGTTTCTATATGCTACTCCACCCTATTAGAAAGGGCAACTGACACCCTAGGAATTCTAAGCCCTGGGGGGGGGGGTGTTTTCCCCAACATTCCGATGGGATGATGGATGGTTTACTACACCCTTTTCCCCACTCTCTTATCTTGGTAGTTACTTGTGCTGGAAGGCACATTGGTTAGTTTTCCCTATATATGTGTGTAGCGGGCTGTAATGGCTTGTGGTTATTCACACACATATATTATGGATATAGTTTTCTATAGACTACTATAGGAGTAACATGTATAGACTGTGATGGCTTGAGGATCCTTACTCGGTGTATGGGCTATGATGGCTTGAGGTATAATACCCGACATATGATACACATTATGCGAGCTGTGGTGGCTCCCATAAACTACCTGGTTACTTGGGTGTGTAGACGTGGTGATTTTCTTGCACGAGGTGCATATTATGGTGCTTCTCTCAGGTGTTTGTGGGAAAGCCTTTTTGGAGATAAATGATCAGGACGTGTGACATTGGGGAAAAGCAACAAACCAGTGGGAAATTAGTAGCGGTCTACCCTTGATATTCTTTATTATATGATATATTCTTATATGTGTTACATGGTGAGAGTATCCATGGTGAGGTTGAGAACTTAGTATACCTGTTTAGGTGATGAGTTACTCTCACTTGTTGTTCAATGTTCTTTAGCATGCTTTCATTACTTTTTCACGAGAGGATTCGGGGAGGATCCTATAGAGTATATTGTTATACTCACCCTATGTATATATAAAATATTTTTCAAGTCACTTGGAGAAGGTTGGAGATCAAGCTGGTTTCTACTAGCTTGGGGTTACAGAAGCTGTTCGGGCTTGTGGTTTCTACTGTTTTTACATTCTTTTGGGTATTTGTAGTTTTTCCCTTCCAGTTTTAGCACTTTTTCATGACATTTCATATATGCACTAGGGTTTCTTTTATATTATAGTTCTGATTTGGAGTGTATTGGTGTTTATCTTATCTCTCTCTTCTGCATGTGTTCTCTTAGAGGGTAATACCTCCCATTTGTGTGTTTATAATACCCTCGGTGCTAGTCACCAACCCGGGGCCTACTGGATGCGGGACCCGGGGGTCATTATCTCCCTTCTCACATTGCCGACTTAGGATGGGTACACTTTGTGGGGAGGGGATCATGACAGAGTGGCGTCAAAGGTCTGGTTGAGTGATAGGATGGATTTTGGAGATAGTAATAGGTGAGGTTGCATGGGTTGTTAGGGAAACTGTGTCATTCATGTTTAGCAAGTGAGGTAAACACTAGAGACCGGCTAAGACATAGGCATTTAGGGCCCCCTATGATTTGATGTACGGACCTTTAATTTTACAATACCTTCTAAACAAGGTGATACTAGTTGCAGGGTAGAGACCTAGGAAAGGATCTTGCATAATTTTTCTTTGTTCCTATGTATGAATGGGTATACCTCGGGATATGTTAACCTAAAATGTATAAAAGAAAACAATTAATTAATTAATGTTGATTCTTCCATATTCTAGGTTTAGGAACTCTAATGGTTGTTATTTTACAGGTAAGGCTCCTGGTCGACGTCCTTGTCATGTTTGCACAAAAAATGTCCAGCAGGCTGTTCCAGTAGATCGCCGCAGGGTGTAGGTTGATGACACGACACTTGGAGGAAGACACTATGAGAGTTTCAGTGCCAGAGTCTACAGAAGTTCGAGGGATCCATTTCAGATGCAGTCATGGAAGACTGGTTAGAGGAGGTCGAGATCGACTTCAGTTTGATTCCTGCTCGAAAGAAGCACTGGGTGTCTTTGGTTGTGACAATGCAGCATGGATCAGCGAGGCAGTGGTAGTTCTTGTTCCTCGGGGATCGTGAGGAGTCAGCGATCTCCTGGGAGGAGTTCTGAGACAATTTTAGGGTCGAGTTTCTTTCTTTGACTATGAAGGCATCTAGTTGCTAGGAGCTTCTTACCCTTCGATAGGGGAGGTCAGGCGTTCATGAGATTGGAATCCGTTTCCGGAACCTTTTACGATATGCTTTGGACCTTCTTCCAGATAAGGAGGCCAGGGTGAGACATTTTGAGGAGGCTTTGCATACAGATATCCAGTTCCATGTCACCCCATTTATGCTGAAAACATATCTTGAGGTGCTGGCGAGGGCAGAGGTTGTCAAAAGGAATTTGGCCAGGACTAGTTCATCACGAGAGGGGAATAGACAAGATTCCTCACGAAGGAGAGATGTGGTCTGGGGCTCTTGGTTTTTAGGGAAGAAAAGTTTTCATTCAGCCGGGGGTAAGTCTCAGCCCTTCACATCTCATTTCTCTAGAGGCAGCAACTCTCAGGCCTATGCCAAGGGATCAAGCACTTTTTTTCTTGTGGTGGTTGTGGTATTCATCAGCGGGAGTGCCTGACCTTTCAGAGCGGTCATTGTGCATCAGGCGCTACTCTCCAGGTTCCTTCGTTGAGATAGTTCTAGATGAGGTAGCAGCAACCGGTTCCACCAGCTTTAGATCAGCAGAGGGTAGATGGGTCAGGTAGAGGATAGCCCCATGATGCTCCCTGTCCTCAGAGAGCAGAGAACGGTTGTGGTGGTGGTTGTCATCAGGGTAAGAGAGGTCGTAGAGGAAGTCGTGGTCAGCTTCATGCTCTATCATTTCCTGATCCAGGCGATCTAGATGTCGTTCGAGGTAACATTTTCTTGTTTGCTACCTTGGTGTATGCCTTGTTTGATTCAGGAGCGACACACTTTTTCATATCACCTACCCTTGTCCATGCTTTGGGACTTGAGGTAGAGAGGCTTCCAGTGCCCTTGGCGTTGACTACGCTAGTTGGAGGTCGAGCTTACTTGTTTGAAGTATGTAGAGGCTATGAGCTAGTGTTGGGGAAACACCTCTCTTGGGGAGATTTCCTATTTTTACAAATACAACCATATGATGTCATCCTCGGCATGGATTGGTTGTATTCGGTGCAGGCTATCGTGGATTTCTTCAGGAAGAAGGTTGTATTCATTCGTCCAGATGGAGAGAAAGTGGTGTTTTTTGGTGAGCGAGATCCTCAGATGGGTCATAGGCGCCTTCCATCATTATCATCCAATATGGCTGAGATGATGTTGAGTTCTTTAGAGGTTCATCATTTGGCGTTTCCTAGGGTCGTAGAGGAGTACCCTGATGTCTTTCCAGAAGAATTTGTAGCATTACCCCCTCGATGAGAGATCGTGTTTGGGATCGAGCTACAACCAAGAGAATCTCCTATCTCTATGTATCCATATAGGATGGCCCCTTCTGAGTTATGAGAGCTACATATACATCTTGATGGTCTGTTACAGTGCGGTTTTGTTCGGACAAGTGTGTCACCATGGGGTGCACCAGTTTTGTTTGTGAAGAAGGACGACAACAGTTTGTGGTTGTGTTTCGATTATCATCGCTTAAACAAAGTGACAATAAATAATCTCTATCCTCTTCCATGGATTTATGATTTACTCGATCAATTGAAGTGTGAAAGTTGGTTCTCAAAGATCGACTTGCGGTCGGGATATCATCAGATGCGTGTGAAGGATGAGGATATCCCGAAGGCTGCTTTCCTTTGTCGTCATGGGAATTATGAGTTCATTGTAATGCCATTTGGCATGATGAATGATCCATCTGTATTCATGGGATTGATAAATGTTGTGTTCCATGAGTTCCTAGACATGTTCATGGTAGTTTTAATCGACGAAATCCTTGTGTACTCCACATCTGAAGAGGAGCATGCATAGCATCAACAAGCTGTTTTGGTAGTTCTTTTCCAACATCGGTTGTTCGGGAAGTTGTCGGAGTGTGAGTTTTGGGCTCGATAAGTCCATTTCTTGGGGCATGTTGTGTCCCAACAGGGAGTAGCTGTGGATCCATCGAAGATAGAAGTAGTTGTGTCTTGGGTAGCCCCCAAGACAGTGTCAGAGGTGAGAAGTTTCATTGGTCTCGCAAGCTACTACAGGAGGTTTGTATCCAATTTATCAAGATTTGTGACTCCGTAGAAAGAATTGACTAGGAAGGATCAGGCATTCATATGGACTGATCAGTGTCAGGAAGCTTTCGAGTATCTAAAGGAGATGTTAGTAAGTGCTCTAGTCCTTTTTCTTCCAGCTGAGGCAGTTCAGTTTGATGTTTTCTGCGATGCTTCACATCTGGGGTTAGGCTGTGTTCTCATGCAGCAGTGGTCAGTTGTTTCTTATGGGTCTCGGTAGTTGAATCCCCATGAACGGAACTATTCCACCTAGGATCTTGAGTTGGCATTCGTGGTGTTTTCTCTGAAGTTGTGGAGACATTACCTGATTAGTGAGCACTATGTGTTTTTCACCGATCATTAGAGTTTGAGGTATGTTTTTCCCCTGCATGACTTGAACTTACAACAGTGTTGGTGGATTGAGTTCTTATAGGAATACGACTTCGAAATATCATATACACCTGGAAAAGGGAATGTTGTAGCTGATGCACTGAGTCAAAAGTCATGTAGTGATGTTGTGTGTGAATCAGGTGATTCCTGGAGAGTAATGGAAGAACTATCAGCATTTCATCTTGATATGGATAATGTTGGGGGTATAGGTTGTCTTTTTCAGATGGTGGTACAGTCATCCCTGATGCAGATAGTGGAAGATTCCCAGTTGGGAGATCTGGAGGTGGAGGTCTGGAGAGACCGAGTTGTTTGTGGTGAGGCCCTTGATGGTTGGTCGGAGGATGAACAACACTGAGTGTTGTTTCATGGATGGATTTTTGTTCCCTTTACGATGCATGAGACGGTTCTTAGAGAGTTTCATAGTTCGCCTTTAGCAGTATATCTTGGCATGACAAAGATTTATCGATCCTTGAGGAGTCATTTTTGGTGGCCTGGGCTGAAGTGTGCGGTTACGGAGTTTGTGTCTCGATGTTTAGTCTGCTAGAAGGTGAAGGCCAAACACCGTGTTCCTATTTTTCTTCTCCAGTCGTTAGAGATTCCTTAGTGGAATTGGTAGGACATCTCAATGGACTTTGTTACTATATTACCTTGAGCTCCGGGAGTACATGATGCTATTTGGGTGGTAGTAGATCATTTAACAAAATCGGCCCTCTTCATAGCAATCAAGGAGTCGAGCTCAGTGGATGTTTTGTTGAGGCAGTATCTAGAGGAGGTGGTGAGACTTTATGGAGTCCCTAGGATGATCATTTCCGATCAATATCCTCATTTTACCTCCAGGGTGTGGAGAGGTCTCCAACATGCTTTCGGTTCTCAACTATGCCTTAGCACTGCTTTTCATCCTCAAACGGATGGTCAAACAGAGTGAACCATCCAGACTCTTGAAGACATGTTATGCTCTTGTGTTCTTGATTTTGGAGGTTCCTGGATGAGGAACTTACCCTTGGTGGAGTTCGCATACAATAATAGTTTTCACTCCACCATCGGTATGGCACCGTTTGAAGCCTTGTATGGTCGGCCTTGCCATTCTCTATTAAACTGAACTGGGGTTGGAGAGTCAGCAATTCTCGGAGCAGAACTAGTATAGAATACAATAGAGATGGTCCAGGTGATTCCTGATAGGATGAAGACAGTGAAAGATCATCAGAAATCATATTCTAATCAAAGGAGGAGACCCTTGGAGTTTAATGTTGGGGATCATGTGTTTTTGAAGGTGACTCCCCGTCATGGGAAGTGAAGGTTATGTCGTGGAAGTAAGATTTCTCCCTGGTTTGTTGGGAATTTTTAGGTGTTAGCTCATGTTGGAGATGTGGCATATCGAGTAGAACTTCCCCCAGAGATGAGCTGGATACATGATGTTTTCCATGTTTCACAGCTCCGTCATTATCTTCATGATGACTCTCACATCATCGATTGGGGGGAGATCGATGTTGATGATGATGTAACCTTTGAGGAGCGGCCTGTGGAGATCCAACACTGTAAGGAGAAGGTGTTGTGTGGGTGTTATATCCCCTTAGTTCGTGTCTTGTGGAGACAAGGTGGCATGGAGGAGAGTACCAGGTAACGTGAGTCACAGATACATGCTCAGTACCCAGAGTTGTTTGATGTTTAACTCTTTTCATGTAACGATGTTCCCTTTATGGTTAGACCTTTCATGTTTTATTTATGTTTTTTTATTCTTTTGTTGATTTTGTGGCTTGCTCTCTTTTGAGAGGTATCTCGATGGGTGGTTGTTCGGACCCCATTTTGTTTTTTTCTCAATTTAGGTGGGTTTATAATTCTTGAGGACGAGAATTTTTTGAGAGGTATCTGATGCAATGGCTCAGACCTCTCTGGTCCATTACATTGTGAAAATGTGGTGTTGAGGTGTTCCAGGAGGTCAAAGTGACTTATCCCCAACACTTTTTCAAATTTCCAATTCAGTGAATAGTGTTCTATCGGTGAGGTTTAGTGAATAGTGTTCTATCGGTGGGGATCAGTGAACAGTTCCATCGGTGAGGTTCAGTGAATAGTTCTATCGGTGAGGTTCAGTGAATAGTTCTATTAGTGAGGTTTTGTGAACAGTTCTATCAGTGAGGTTCAATAAACAGTGTTCTATCGATGAGGTTCAGTAAACAGTGTTCTATCGGGGAGGTTCAGTGAACAGTGTTCTATCGGTGAGGTTCAGTGAACAGTGTTCTATCGGCGAGGTTCAGTGAACATTGTTCTATGGGTGAGGTTCAGTTAACAGTGTTCTATCAGTGAGGTTCAATGAACAGTGTTATATCGGTGAGGTTCAGTGAACAGTGTTCTATCAGTGAGGTTCAGTGAACAGTGTTCTATCGGTGAGGTTCAGTGAATAGTGTTCTATTGGTGAGGTTCAATGAAAAGTGTTCTATCGATGAGGTTCAGTGAACATTGTTATATCGGTGAGGTTCTAATGGTGAGGTTCTTGAATAGTGTTCTAACGGTGAGGTTCATGAATAGTGTTTTATCGGTGAGGTTCATGAACAATGTTCTATCGGTGAGGTTCTAACAGTGAGGATCATGAAGAGTGTTCTAACAATGAGGTTCATGAATATTGTTTCCAGCTTCCTACAGTTTCACCCCTTTTGCGTTTTCCTTTGATGTAAAATTCATTTAAAGCCTCTTTTTAAGAACTCTAAGGCTGATTCAAAGGCCATAACTCCTTTATTAATTATCCCTATGGCTCGGGATGTTTTTACTTGGTCAAACCGCGTGGTTTAATGTTATCAGATTTTAATGGGAAATTAAGCGTATCCTAAATTGTCACCCTGTTAAATCTTTTAAAGAGAAAAGATATTTTCCTCCCTTATTCTTCCTCTTTTTTCTCAGCTGTGAGACTCTACAACATTTCAATCCATCCCGTAGAAGTTGCACAATCAAACTTTACTCCTCGGATTGGTTCTGCTCTATTTTGATGCAACCAAGCTATATCGATCAATCTTCGATATAAGGTATGTTTTATTGTCATTCCTTTGGGGATAAACTTCTCCTATTTCTCCTTCCCATGTTATATCATGTAATATCTATGCTTCTAATGGGGTTTTCCTTGGGGTTTGGTTGGTGCGGTCGTACCACGGAATCCTCGGGTGGATGCAGTTGTCGCGAGATGAGGATCGTGACCCGTTGTGTGGATAAAGAACAAGAGGAACTATTTGAGGCAGTGGATCCATTGCTTCTCTTTCTTTTTTGTGCAACTGTATTGATATCATGTTTAATCCCACTAGATGAAAATGGAATTGAAATAATAAATATTTTAACCGGATAAATAAATTGTTATCGATCATATGTTATTTCCTCTGGTTTTTCTTGATAGTTTGATATCTATGCTTGCTTTGCTTAGCTGTTCATTCTTTATGTAAATTGTTAAAGAACCTAAATTGGGATTAATTGATAATTATTTGGATAAAGATAAAGAGGCATGCAAACGAATCTGGTTCTTGATGTAATTTGATGTTAATCAAATTGGCGTAGTAAGCATGTTTAATTATTTGTGATAGCTTACTGATTAGGTTTCCCAAATTTGGAACCTGCGAATAATAAATTTAATAATTCAAGTTGGATTAAAGAACTAATTGTTTGATAATTTCTTAAAGGGTTCTGAGTTACCCTCTTGATTTTTAAAGGGCCAATAACCCTATTGATGTGATGTCGTTTTCCTGCTTCTTGTGTTGTGATGTGATCATGGATGGATGTTGTGATATGTGGGGGCATGAAGGCTTTTGGTTGTGGCAGCAGATGATGCCTATAGTGGAGAGATGCATTGGTTTATGCATGTTGGTGTCGGGGAGGACACTAGGGATGATGGAATGGGATGGATGTGATTGTTAGATGCTTTCTATTTATTTTGGCTGTTTATCTGCTTTACTTTTCCCCACTTCTCAAGGCAGCTGGTCTTACTTATCCTTATTTCGAAAGAGTCAAAGACACGTGGGGTATGCCGCGTGCTTTCTGTGTCTAGCTTCTCAAGGAAGGATGTGTATATGCACTTGCTATAAGTGGTAAAGACTCAACAGGTAGTACATCTACTCATCGTGTTGATCCCCTTGTGTTTAGTAGCATAGAATGTTTTTTCTAGAATTCCTGGGAATGTGGGAAAGTAATTCTATAATTAATAATTGAATAAATGGTGTTAACCCATGGGGATGGAGTTGCTGGAACATAATGATGAGGCTGTAATTTTGAAGGAACAGCTGACTTGGGCATGATTCTAATGAAATTTAATGTGGAATTGTTCTTGGTTAATTAATGTTTAAATAATTAATTAACATAAAGCGAAACTAATAAAAAGGTAATTAAGTAATCTAATAAAGATATTTAAATGGTTGTGTGATTATAAAAAACCTAGTCTTAGAAGTAGCAGCCCAGAGTTTGAGAGAAGTTTGCTGCAGTTGTGTCTAAGAATAGGTTATGCCCATAGTGTGGTTGTGAGTTATAGTATATTCTGTACTTTTTGTGTTTCTATATGCTACTCCACCCTATCAGTAATGGGAACTGACACCCTGAGAATTCGGAGACCTGGGGGCTGTTTTCCCCAACATTCCGGTGGGAGGATGGATGACTAACAACACCCTTTTTCCCCACTCTCTTCTCTTGGTAGTTACTTGTGCTAGTAGGCACATTGGTTAGTTTTCCCCATATATGTGTGTAGAGGGCTATAACGGTTTGTGGTTATTCACACACATATATTCTAGATATAGTTTTCTATGGACTACTAAAGGAGTAATGTGTATAGGCTGTGATGGCTTGAGGATCCTTACTCAGTGTATGGGTTGTGATTGCTTGAGGGATAATATCCGACATATGATACACATTATGCGAGATTTGGTGGCTCATGGAAACTACCTGGTTACTTTGGTGTGTGTACATGGTGGTTTTGTTTCACGAGGTGCATATTGTGGTGCTTCGCCTAGGTGTTTGTGGGAAAGCCTTTTTGGAGAGAGATGCTCAGGACGTGTGACGTTGGGGCAAAGCAGCAAACCAGTGGGGAAGTAGTAGCAGGTTACCCTTGATATTCTTTATTATATGATATATTCTTATATGCGTTACTTGGTGAGAGTATCCATAGTGAGGTTGGGAACTTAGTATACTTGTTTAGGTGACGAGTTAGTTTCACTTGTTTTTCACTGTTCTTTAGCATGATTTCTTTAATTTTGCACAAGAGGCTTCGGGGAGGATACTACTGATTATAATTTTATACTTATCCTATGTATATATAAACTATTTTTCAAGTCACTTGGAGAAGGTTGGAGATCAAGCTGGTTTCTACGAGCTTGGGGTTGCAGGAGTTGTTCGGGCTTGTGGTTGCTGCTGTTTTTACATTCTTTTGGGTACTTGATGTTTTTCCCTTCCAGTTGTATTACTTTTGCATGACATTTAATATTTGCACTTGGGTTTCTTTTATATTATAGTTTTGAGTTGGAGTTGATTGGTGTATATCTTATCTCTCTTTTCCTCATGTGTTCTCATAGAGGGTAATGCCTCCCATGTGTGTGTTTATTATACCCTCGGTTCTAGTTGCCAACCCAGGGCCTACTAGAGGCGGGACTTAGGGGTCATTATCTCATTTCTCACATTGCCGACTCAGGATTGGTACACTTTGTGGGGAGGGGATCATGACAAAGTGGTATCAAAGGTCTGGTTGAGGGATAGGATGGGGTTTGGAGATATGAATAGGTGAGGTTTCATGGCTTGGTAGGGAAATTGTGTCATTCATGTTTATCAAGTGAGGTAAACAATGGAGACCGGCTAAGAAATAGGCATTTAGGGCCCCCTTTGATTTGATGTACGGACCTTTAAGTTTACAATGCCTACTAAACAAGGTGATACTAGTTGTAGGGTAGAGACCTAGGAAAGGATCATGCATAATTTTTATTTGTGCCTGTGTTTGAATTGGTAGACCATGGGATAGGTTAACCTAAAATGAATAAAAGAAAACAATTAATTAATTAATGTTGAGTCTTCCATATTCCATGTTTAGGAACTCTAACGGTTGTTATTTTACAGGTATGGATCGAGGTCAACGTCCTTGTCAGGTTTGCGTAGAAAATGTCCTGCAGGATATTCTAGTAGATCACCGTAGGGTAGAAGTTTTTGATGGAGACACTTGGAGGAAGACACTCCGAGAGTTTCAGCACTAGAGTCTGCAGAAGTATGAGGGCTCCGTTTCAGATGCAGTCATGAAAGACTAGTTAGAGGAGGTTGAGATCGGCTTCAGTTCGATCCATGCTCGAAAGGAGCACTAGGTGTCCTTGGTTGTGACAATGATGCATGGAGCAGAGAGGAAGTGGTAGTTCTTGTTCCTCGGGGATCGTGAGGAGTCAGCGATCTCACGGGAGGACTTCTGAGACAAGTTTAGGGTCGAGTTTCTTTCTTCGACTACGAAGGCGTCCAGTCGCCAGGAGCTTATTACCCTTTGAAAGGGGAGCTCTAGTGTTCATGAGTTTGGAATCTGTTTCAGGAACCTTTTACGATATGCTTTGGACCTGTTGCCAGATGAGGAGGCCAGGGCGAGACATTTTGAGGAGTCTTTGCGTCCAGAGATCTAGCGTTGGGTCACCCCATTTATGCTGAAAACGTATCTTGAGGTGCTGGATAGGGTATAGGTTGTCGAAAGGACTTTGGCTAGGAAAATATCATTACAATAGGGGAATCAAAAAGATTCCTCACGAAGTAGAGTTGTGGTCTGGGGTTCTCGGTTTTGAGGGTAGAAAAGTTTTCATTCAGCCGGTGGTAGGTCCCAGCCCTTCCCATCTCTTTTCTCTAGAGGCAGCAACTATCAGGACTATTCCAAGGGATCAAGCACTTTTTTTACTTGTGGTGGTCATGGTAATCATCAGCAGGAGCGCCCAACCATTCAGAACGGTCATCGTGCATCAGGCGCTACGCTCCAGGTTCCTCCATTGAGATAGTTCTAGCTAAGGCAGCAGCAGCCTGTTGCACCATCTTTAGATCAAAAGAGGGTAGATATGGAAGGTAGAGGACAACCCCATGAAACTCCCCATCATCAGAGAGTAGAGCACGGTCGTGGTGGTGGTCGTTATCAGGGTCAGAGAGGCCGTGGAGGAGGTCGTGGTTAGCTTCATGCTCTAGCGTTGCCAGATCCAGGCGAGCCTGACGTCGTTCGTGGTACCCTTTTCTTGTTTTCTACCTTGGTGTATGCCTTGTTTGATTTAGGAGTGACAAAATCCTTCATATCACTTACCCTTGTCCATGCTTTGGGACTTGAGGTAGAGAGGCTTCCAGTGCCCTTGGCGTTGACTACGCCAGTTGGAGGTCGAGCTGACCTGTTTGAAGTATGTAGAGGCTATGAGCTAGTGTTGGGGAAACACCGCTCTTGGGGAGAATTCCAATGTTTACAAATACAACCATATGATGTCATCCTTGGCATGGATTGGTTTTATTCGGTGTAAGCTATCGTGGATTGCTTTAGGAAGAAGGTTGTCTTCATTGGTGTAGATGGAGAGCAAGTGGTGTTTGTTGGTGAATGAGATCCTCAGATGGGTCATAGGCACGTTCCATCTTTATCATCCATGATGGCTGAAATAATTTTGAGTTCTTTAGAGGTTCAGCAGTTGGCGCTTCCGAGGGTCATAGAAGAGTACCCTGATATCTTTCTAGAAGAAGTTGTAGCATTACCCCCTCAATGAGAAATCGAGTTTGGGATCGATATACAGCCAGGAGCGTCTCCTATCTCTATGTATCCATATAGGATGGACCCTTCTAAGTTACGAGAGCTACGTATACAGCTTGATGGTCTGTTACAGTGCGATTTTTTTGGCCAAGTGTGTCACCATGGGGTGCACCAGTTTTGTTCTTGAAGAAGGCTGATGATAGTTTTCGGTTGTGTGTCGATTATCATCACTTAAACAAAGTGACAATAAAGAATATCTATCCTCTTCCATGAATTGATGATTTACTCGATCAACTGAAGTGTGAAAATTGGTTCTCAAATATCGACTTGTGGTCAGGATATCATCAGATGCATGTGAAGGATGAGGATATCCCGAAGACTTCTTTCCATTGTCATCATGAGCATTATGAGTTCATTGTAATTCCATTTGGTGTGAAGAATGCTCTAGGTGTATTCATGGGATTGATGAATGTTGTGTTCCGTGAGTTCTTAGACAAGTTCATGGTAGTTTTAATCGAAAGCATCCTTGTGTACTCCACATCTGAAGAGGAGCATGGAGAGCATCTACAATCCATTTTGGGGGTTCTTTGCCAACATCAGCTGTTCGGGAAGTTGTCGAAGTGTGAGTTTTGGGCTCGAGAAGTCCATTTATTGGGGCATGTTGTGTCCCAACAAGGAGTAGCTATGGATACATCAAAGATATAAGTAGTTGTGTCTTGGGAAGCCCCCAAGACAGTGTCATAGGTGAGAAGTCTCTTTGGTCTTGCAGGCTACTATAGGAGGTTCATAGCCTATTTCTCACGAGTTGTGACTTCGATGACAGCTTTGACTAGGAATGATTAGACATTCATATAGACTGATCAGCATTAGGAAGCTTTCAAGTATCTAAAGGAGAAGTTAGTAAGTGCTCCAGTCCTTTTTCTTGAAGCTGAGGGAGTTCAGTTTGATGTTTTCTGCGATGCTTCACATCTGGGGTTAGGCTGTGTTCCCATGCAGCAGAGGTCAATTGTTTCTTATTGGTCTCGGCAGTTGCGTCCCCATGAATGGAACTATGCAACCCATGATCTTGAGTTGGCAGTCATGGTGTTTTCTATGAAGTTGTGGAGACATTACCTCATTGGTGAGAACTTTGTGTTTTTCACCGATCATAAGAGTTTGAGGTATGTTTTCCCCCTGCGTGACTTGAACTTACAATAGCATCGGTGGATGGAGTTATTACAGGAATACGACTTCGAAATATTGTATACACCTGGAAAAGGGAATGTTGTAGCTGATGCGCTGAGTCGAAAGTCACGTAGTGATGTTGTGCGTGAATCTAGTGATTCCTGGAGAGTAATGGAATAACTGTCAGCATTGCATCTTGATATGGATAAATTTGGGGGTAGAGTTGTATTTTTTAGATGATGGTATATTCATCCCTAATGCAGAATGTGGAAGAGTCCCATTTGGGAGATCTGGAGGTGGAGGTCTGGAGAGACCGAGTTGTTTGTGGTGAGGTCCCTGATGGTTGGTCGGATGATGAACAACATCGAGTGTTGTATCATGGAAGGATTTTTGTTCCCTTGACGATGCATGAGATAGATCTCAAAGAGTTCCATAGTTCACCTTTAGCAGCACATCTTGGTGTGAAAAAGATGTATCGATCCTTGAGGAGTCAGTTTTGGTGGCCTGGGCTGAAGCATGTGGTTGCAGAGTTTGTGTCTCGTTGTTTAGCCTACCAGAAGGTGAAAGCCAAACACCGTGTTCCTAGTGGTCTTCTCCATCCATTAGAGATTCCTCAGTGGAAGTGGTAGGACATATCAATGGACTTTGTTACTGGATTACCTCTAGCTGCGGGAGGACATGATGATATTTGGGTGGTAGTGGATCGTTTAACAAAATCAGCCCACTTCATAGCGATCAAGGAGTCGAGCTCAGTGGAAGTTTTGTCGAGGCAGTATCTAGAGGAGGTGGTGAGACTTCATGGATTCCCTAGGATGATCATTTCTGATCTAGATCCTCTTTTTACATCCATGGTGTGGAGAGGTCTCCAATATTCTTTCGGTACTCAAGTATGCCTTAGCACTGCTTTTCATCCTCAAACGGATGGTCAGACAGAGCGGACCGTCCATACTCTTGAAGACATTTTATGTTCTTATGTTCTTGATTTTGGAGGTTCATGGATGAGGTACTTACCCTTGTTGTAGTTCTCTTACAATAATAGTTTTCACTCCACCATTGGTATGGCGTCGTTTGAAGCCTTGTATGGACGACCTTACCGTTCTCTGTTGTGCTAGACTTGGGTCGGAGATTCAGCAATTCTCGGACCGGAACTAGTGCAGAATACAATAGAGATGGTCTAGGTGATTCAAGAGAGGATGAAGACAGTGCAAGATCATCAAAAATCATATACTGATCAAAGGAGGAGACCCTTAGAGATTAATGTTGGGGATCATGTGTTTTTTAAGGTGAATCCCCGTCGTGGACAGCGAAGGTTATGTCGTGGAAGTAAGCTTTCCCCCCGGATTGTTGGGCCTTTCAAGGTGTTAGCTCATGTTAGAGGTGTGGCATATCGAGTAGCACTTCCCCCATAGATGAGTTGGATACATGATGTTTTCCATGTTTCAGAGCTCCATCATTAACTTTATGATGACTCTCACATCATCGATTGGGGGTAGATCAATGTTGATGATGATGTAACCTTCGAGGAGCGACCTATGGATATCCAAGACCGCAAATAGAAGGCATTGCATGGGCGTTCTATCCCCATAGTTTGTGTCTTCTGGAGATAGGGTGGCATGGAAGGGAGTACCTGGGAACGTGAGTCACAGATACGTTCTTAGTACCCAGAGTTGTTTCATGTTTAACTATTTTCATGTAATGATGTTCCCTTTATGGTTAGACCTTTCTTGTTTTTTGTTCTTTTTTTGCTTTTGTGGCTTGCTCTCTTTTGAGAGGTATCTCGATGGGTGGTTGTTCAGACCCCTTTTCTTTTTTTCTCTCACTTTAGGTGGGTTTTAAATTCTCGAGGATGAGAATGGTTTTAGAGGTATTTGATGTAATTTCTTGGACCTCTCTGGTCCATTACTTTGTGAAAATGTGGTGTTGATGTGTTCCAGGAGGTCAAGGTGACTTATCCCCAACACTTTCCTAAATTTCCAATTCAATGAACAATGTTCTATCAGGGAGGTTTAGTGAACAGTGTTCTATCAGTGAGGTTCAGTGAACAGTTTTATTAGTGAGGTTCAGTGAACAGTTCTATCGATGGGGTTGTGTGAACAGTTCTATCGGTGCGGTTCAGTGAATAGTTCAATCGGTGATGTTTAGTGAACATTTCTATCGATGAGGTTTTTTGAACTGTTATATTGGTGAGGATCAATAAACAGTGTTCTATCAGTGAGGTTCAGTGAACAGTGTTCTATCGGTGAGGTTCAGTGAACATTGTTCTATCGGTGAGGTTCAGTGAACAGTGTTCTATCGGTGAGGTTTAGTGAACAGTGTTCTATCGGTGAGGTTCAGTGAACAGTGTTCTATCAGTGAGGTTCAGTGAACTGTGTTGTATCGTTGAGGTTCAGTGAACAGTTTTCTATCGGTGAGGTTCAGTGAAAATTGTTCTATCGGTGAGGTTCAGTGAACAGTGTTCTATCAATGAGGTTCAGTGAAAAGTGTTCTATCGATAAGGTTTAGTGAACATTGTTCTATCGGTGAGGTTCTAACAGTGAGGTTCGTGAACAGTGTTCTAATGGAAAGGTTCATGAATAGTGTTCTATCAGTGAGGTTCATGAACATTGTTCTATCTGTGAGCTTCTAACGGTGAGGTTTGTGAATAGTGTTCTAATAGTGAGGTTCATGAACAGTGTTTCCAGCTTCATACAGTTTCACCCCTTTAGCATTTTCCTTTGATGTAAAATGCATTTAAAGCCTCATTTTAAGAACTATAAGTCCGATTCAAAGGCCATAACTCCTATATTAATTATTCATATGGATCGAGATGTTTTTAATTGTTCAAAATGCGTGGTTTAATGTGATCAGATTTTAATGGGAAATTAAGTGTATCTTAAACTGTCACCCCGTTAAATCTTCTAAAGGGACAAGATATCTTCCTCCCTTATTCTTTTTCTTCGTTCTCAGCTATGAGACTCTAGAACCTTTCAATCCATCCCTTAGGAGTTGCACAATCAAACTATAGTCTTCATATTGGTTCCGCTCTATTTTGATGCAAACAAGATGTATCGATCAATCTTCGATATAAGGTATATTTTATCGTCGTTCCTTGGGGGATCATCTTCTCATGTTTCTCCTTCCCATGTTATAGCATTTAATATCTATGCTTCTAATGGGGTTTTCTTGGGGTTTGGTTGGTGCAGTCATACTATGGTATCCTCAGGTGGATGGAGTTGTCGCAAGACGAGGATCGTGACCCATTGTGTGGATAAAGAACAAGAGAAACTATTTGAGGTAGGGGATCAGTTGCTTCTCTTTGTTTTTTATGAAACTATATTGATAGTATGTTTAATCCCACTAGATGAAAATGGAATTGACATAATAAATATTTTAACTGGATAAATAAATTGATATTTATCATATGTTATTGCCTCTTGTTTTGCTAGATAGTGTGATATCTATGATTGTTTTGCTTAGCTGTTTGTTCTTGATGGAAATCGATAAAGAACATAAATTTGGATTAATTGATAATTGTTTAGCTAAAGATAAAGAGGCATGTAAACGAATCTCGTTCTTGTTGTAATTTTATGTTAATCAAATTGAAGCAGTAAGCATGTTTAATTATTTTTGATATCTTACTGATTAGGTTTCCCAAATTTGGAACCTAAGAATAATAAATCTGTTAATTCAAGTTGGATTAAATAACTGATTGCTTGATAATTCCTTAAAGGATTCTGAGTTACCCTCTTAATTTTTAAAGGGATAAGAGCCCTATTGATGTGATGATGTTTTCCTACTTCTTGTGCTATGATGTGATCCTAGATGGCCGTTGTGATATGTGGGGGCATGGAGGCTTTTGGTTGTGGCAGCAGATGACGCCTAGAGTGGTGAGATGCATTGGTTTATGCATGTGGGTGTTGGGGAGGACCCTAGGGATGATGGAATGGAATGGATGTGATTGTTGGATGCTTGCTGTTTCTTTTGATTGTTTATCTACTTTACATTTCCCCACTTCTCAAGCCAGTTGTTCTTACTTATCCTTCTTTCAAAAGAGTCAAAGACACCTGGTGTATGCCACGTACTTTCTATGTCTAGCTTCTCAAGGAAGGATGTGTATATTCTCTTGCTATAAGAGGCATAGATCCGACGGGTAGTACATCTACTCACCGTGTTGATCCCTTTGTGTTTAGTAGCATAGAATGTTTTTCTAGAATTCCTGGGAATGTGAGAAAGTAATTATATAATGAATAATTGAATAAATGGTGTTAACCCATGGGTATGGAGTTTCTATAACATAATGATGAGGTTGTAATTTTAAAGAAACTGCTGACTTGGGTATGATGCTAATGAAATTTAATGTGGAATTGTTCATGGTTAATTAATGTTTAAAGAATTAATTAATGTAAAGCGAAAGTGATAAAAAGGGAATGAAGTAATCTAATAAATCTCTTTAAATTGTTGTGTGCTTATAGGATACCTAGTCTTAGAAGTAGCAACCCGAAGTTTGAGAGACGCTAGCTACAATTGTGTCTAAGACTAGGTTATTCGCATAGTGTGGTTGTGAGTTATAGTATATTCGGTAATTTTTGTGTTTCTATATGCCACTCCGCCCTGTCAGTAAGGGCAACTGACACCCTGAGAATTATGAGCCCTGGGGGGTGTTTTCCCCAACATTTCGGTGGGAGGATTGATGGCTAACTACACCCTTTTTCCCCACTCTCTTCTCTTGGTATTTACTTGTTTTGGCAGGCACATTGGTTAGTTTTCACCATATATGTGTGTAGAGGGCTGTGATGTCTTATGGTTATTCACACACATATATTCTGGATATAGTTTTCTATGGACTACTATAGGAGTAATGTGTATAGGATGTGATGGCTTGAGGATCCTTACTCGGTGTATGGGCTGTGATGGCTTGAGGTATAATAACCGATGTATGATACACACTATGTGAGCTGTGGTGGATCCCAGAAACTACCTAGTTACTTTGTTGTGTGGACGTGGTGGTTTTGTTGCATGAGGTGCATATTGTGGTGTTTCACCCAGGTGTTTGTGGGCCAGTCTTTTTGGAGAGAGATGCTCAGGACGTGTGACGTTGTGGCAAAGCGGCAAACCAGTGGGGAAGTAGTAGGGGGTACCCTTGATATTCTTTATTATATGATATATTGTTATATGGGTTACTTGGTGAGTGTATCCAGGGTGATGTTGGGAACTAAGTATACCCATTTAGGTGACGAGTTAGTTTCACTTGTTGTTCATTGTACTTTATCATTCTTTCTTTACTTTTTCATGAGAGGATTTGGGGAGGATACTACTAAGTATACTGTTATACTCAACCTATGTATATATAAACTATTTTTCAGGTCACTTGGAGCAGTTTAGAGATTAAGCTGGTTTCTACTAGCTTGGGGTTGCAGGAGCTGTTCGGGCTTGTGTTCGCTGCTGTTTTTACTTTCTTTTGGGTACTTGTAGTTTTAACCTTCTAGTTGTAGTACTTTTTAATGAAATTTAATATATTCTATGGGGTTTCTTTTATATTACAGTTCTAAGATGGAGTTTATTGCTGTCTATATTATCTATCTCTTCAGCATTTGTTCTCTTAGAGAGTAATGCCTCCCATTTGTGTTTTTATTATACCCTCAGTGCTAGTTGCCAACCCGGGGCCTACTAGAGGTGGGACTCGGGGGTCATTATCTCCTTTCTCACATTGCCGAATCAGGATGGGTACACATTGTGGGAAGGGTATCGTGACAGAGTGTTATCAAAGGTCTGGTTGAGGGATAGGATGGAGTTTGGAGATAGGCATAGGTGAGGTTGCATGGGTTGGTCGGGAAACTGTGTCGTTCATGTTTAGCAAGTGAGGTAAACCCTGGAGACCGGCTAAGACATAGGCATTTAGGGACACCTTTGATCTGATGTACTAACCTTTATGTTTACAATTCCTACTAAACAAGGTGATACTAGTTGCAGGGTAGAGACCTAGGAAAGGATCATGCATAATTTTTCTTTGTGCCTTTGTATGAATGGGTATACCTTAGCATAGGTTAACCAAAAATGAATAAAAGAAAATAATTAATTAATTAATGTTGAGTCTTCCATATTCTAGGTTTAGGAACTCTAATGATTGTTATTTTAGAGTTATGGCTCTAGGTCGACGTCCTTGTCAGGTTTGTGCAGAAAATGTCTAGCAGGCTATTACAGTAGATTGTTGTAGGGTAGAGGTTGATGATGACGACACTTGGAGGAAGACACTCTGAGAGTTTCAGCGCTAGAGTCTACAGAAGTACGAGGGCTCCATTTTAGATGCAGTAACGGAAGACTGGTTAGAGTAGGTTGATATCGGCTTCTCTTCAATCCATGATCAAAAGGAGCACTGGGTGTCCTTGGTTGTGACGATGCTGCGAGGCAGTGGTAGTTATTGTTCCTCGGGGATTGTGAGGAGTTAGCGATCTCATGGGAGGAGTTCTGAGAAAAGTTTAGGGTGGAGTTTCTTTCTTCGACTGCAAAGGCGCCCATTCACCAGGAGCTTCTTACCCGTCGACAGGGGAGCTCTAGTGTTCTCGAGTTTGGAATCCGTTTCAAGAACCTTTTACAATATGCTTTGGACTTGTTTCTAGATGAGGAGGGAAGGGAGAGACATTTTGAGGAGGCTTTTCATCTAGAGATCCAGTGCCAGGTCACCCCATTTATGTTGAAAACATATCTTGAGGTGTTGGCCAGGGAAGAGGTTGTCGAAAGGACTTTGGCTAGGACCGGATCATCACGAAAGGGGAATCTCCAAGATTCCTCATGAAGCAGAGCTGTGGTCTGGGGTTCTCGGTTTTCAGGGTAGAAAAGTTTTCGTTCAGCCGGGGGTAGGTCCCAGCCCTGCACATCTCGTTTCTCTAGAGGCAGCAACTCTCAGGTCTATGCCAAGGGATCAAGCGCTCTTTTTTCTTGTGTTAGTCGTGGTAATCATCAGTTGGAGTGCCCGACCTTTCAGAGTGGTCATCTTGCATCAAGCACTATGCTCTAGGTTCCTCTGTTGAGATAGTTCCAGCTGAGGTAGAAGAATCCGGTTGCACTAGCTTTAGATCAATAGAGGGTAGATGGGGCAGGTAGAGGATAGCCTCATGACGCTCTCCATCCTCAGAGAGTAGAGTGTGACCGTGGTGGTGGTCGCCATCAGGGTCAGAGAGGCCGTGGAGGTGGTCATGGTCATCTTCATGCTCTAGCGCTTCCAGATCCAGGTGAGCCAGATGTTGTTTGAGGTACCCTTTGCTTGTTTTCTACCTTGGTGTATGCCTTGTTTGATTCAGGAGTGACACACTCCTTCGTATCACCTACCCCTGTCCATGCTTTGGGACTTGAGGTAGAGAGGCTTCCAATGCCCTTGGCGTTGACTACGCCAGTTGGAGGTTGAGCTTACTTGTTTGAAGTATGTAGAGTTTGTGAGCTAGTTTTGGGGAAACACCGCTCTTGGGGAGATTTCCTATGTAAAAAAATAAAAACATATGATGTCATCCTAATCATGGATTGGTTGTATTTGGTGAAGGCTAACGTGGATTGCTTCAGGAAAAAGGTCATCTTCATTGGTGAGGATGGAGATAAAGTGGTGTTTGTTGGTCAGAAAGATCCTCAGATAGGTCATAGGCGTGTTCTATCCTTATCATCAATGATGGCTGAAAGGATGTTGAGTTCTTTAGAGGTTCAGAAATTAGCGTTTCTTAGGGTCATAGAGGAGTACCCTGATGTCTTTACAGAAGAATTTGTAGCATTACCCCCTCAACGAGAGATCGAGTTTGGGATCGAGATACAACCAAGAGCCTCTCCTATATCTATGTATCCATATAGGACTCCCCTTATGAGTTACGAGAGATATGTATATAGCTTGATGGTCTGTTACCGTGCGGTTTTGTTCGTCCAAGTGTGTCACCATGGGGTGCACTAGTTTTGTTCGTGAAGAAGGATGACAATTGTTTGCAGTTGTGTGTCGATTATCGTCGCTTAAACAAAGTGACAATATAGAATCACTATCCTATTCCACAGATTGATGATTTAATCGATCAAATTAAGGGTGAAAGTTGGTTCTCAAAGATTGACTTGCGGTCTGCATGTCATCAGATGCGTGTGAAGGATAAGGATATCCCGAAGACTGCTTTCCATTGTCGTCATCGACATTATGAGTTCATTGTAATTCCATTTGTCATGACGAATGCTCCAACTGTATTCATGTGATTGATGAATGTTGTGTTCTGTGAGTTCCTAGACAAGTTCGTGGTAGTTTTCATCGACGACATCCTTGTGTAATCCACATCTGAAGAGGAGAATGTAGAGCATCTACAAGTCGTTTTGGGAGTTCATCGCCAACATCAGCTGTTTAGGAAGTTGTCGAAGTGTGAGTTTTGGGCTTGAGAAGTTTGTTTCTTGGGGTATGTTGTGCCCCAATAGGGAGTAGGTGTGGATCCATCAAAGATAGAAGCAGTTGTGTCTTGGGAAGCCCCCAAAACACTGTCAGAGGTGTGAAGTTTCCTTGGTCTTATAGGCTACTACAGGAGGTTCGTAGCCGATTTCTCACGAGTTGTGACTCTGCTGACAGATTTGACTAGGAAGGATCAGGCATTCATATGGATTGATCAGTGTCAGAAAGCTTTCGAGTATCTAAAGGAGAAGTTAGCAAGTTCTCTACTCCTTTTTCTTCCAGCTGAGGGAGTTCAATTTGATGTTTTATGTGATACTTTAAATCTGGGGTTAGGTTGTGTTCTCATGTAGTAGAGGTCAGTTGTTTCTTATGGGTCTCGGTAGTTGCATCCCCATGAATGGAACTATGCATCCCATGAACTTTAGATGGCAGTCGTGGTGTTTTATCTGAAGTTTTGGAGACATTACCTCATTAGTGAGCACTTTGTGTTTTTCACCGATCATAATATTTTGAGGTATGTTTTCTCCCTGCGTGACTTGAACTTACGATAGCGTCGGTGGATGGGGTTCTTACAAGAATACGACTTCAAAATATCGTATAAACCTGGAAAAAGGAATGTTGTATCTGATGCGCTGAGTTGAAAGTCACGTAGTGATGCTGTGCATGAATCCGGTGATTCTTAGAGATTAATCGAATAACTGTCAGCATTGCATCTTGACATGGATAATGTTGGGGTTAGAGGTTGTCTTTTTTAGATGAAGGTACAGTCATCCCTGATGCAGAAGGTGGAAGTGTCCCAGTTTTGAGATATGGAGGTGGAGGTATGGAGAGACCGAGTTGTTTGTGGTGAGGCCCCTGATGGTTGGTCGGAGGATGAACAACACTGAGTGTTGTATCATGGAAGGCTTTTTGTTCCCCTGATGATGCATGAGATGGTTCTTAGAGAGTTCCATTGTTCACCTTTTGCAGCATATCCTGGCGTTAAAAAGATGTACTGATCCTTGAGGATCCAGTTTTGGTGTCCTGGTCTGAACTGTGCAGTTGCGGAGTTTGTGTCTCGATGTTTAGTCTGCCAGAAGGTGAAGGCCAAACACCATGTTCCTGGTGGTCTTCTCTATCCATTAAAGATTCCTCAGTGGAAGTGGTAGGACATCTTAATGGAATTTATTACTGAATTACCTCGAGCTCTAGGAGTACATTATGCTATTTGGGTGGTAGTGTATCGTTCAACAAAATCGGCCCACTTCATAGCGATCAAGGAGTCGAGCTCAGTGGAAGTTTTTTCGAGGCAGTATCTAGAGTAAGTGGTGAGACTTCATGGAGTCCATAGGATGATAATTTCTGATCTAGATCCTCATTTTACCTCCTGGGTGTAGAGAGGTCTCTAACATGCATCTGTTTCTCAATTATGCCTTAGCACTGCTTTTCATCCTCAAACGGATGGTCAGACAAAGCGAACCATCCAGACTCTTGAAGGCATGTTACGCTCTTGTGTTCTTGATTTTGGAGGTTCATAGACAAGGCACTTACCCTTGGTGGAGTTAACTTACAATAATAGTTTTCACTCCACCATCGGTATGGTGCCGTTTGAAGCCTTGTATGGCCGACCTTGTCGTTCTCTGTTGTGGTGGACTGGGGTCGGAGAGTCAACAATTCTTGGACCGAAACTAGTGCAGAATACAATAGAGATGGTCCAAGTGATTCATGAGAGGATGAAGATAGTGCAAGATCATCATAAATCATATGATGATCAAAGGAGGAGACCCTTGGAGTTTAATGTTGGGGATCATGTGTTTTTGGAGGTGACTCCCCATCGTGGGCAGTGAAGGTTATGTCGTGGAAGTAAGATTTCTCCCCGGTTTGTTGGGCCTTTTGAGGTGTTAGCTCATGTTGGACTTGTGGCGTATCGAGTAGCACTTCCCCCATAGATGAGTCAGATATATGATGTTTTCCATGTTTCATAGCTCCGTAATTATATTCATGATGACTCTCACATCATCGATTGGGGAGAGATCGATGTTGATGATGATGCAACCTTCGAGGAGTGACCTGTGGAGATCCAAAACCATAAGCAGAATTTGTTTCATGGGAATTCTATTCCCTTAGTTCGTGTCTTGTGGAGATAGGGTGGAATGGAGGATAGTACCTGGGAACATGAGTCACAGATACATGCTCAGTACCTGGAGTTGTTTGATGTTTAACTCTTTTCATGTAACAATGTTCCCTTTATGGTTAGACCTTTCATGTTTTATTTATCTTTTTTTTCTTCTTTTGTTGCTTTTGTGTCTTACTCTATTTTTAGAGGTATCTCGATGGGTGGTTGTTCAGACCCTGTTTCTTTTTTCTCTCTCTTTATGTGGGTTTTGAATTCTCAAGGACGAGAATGTTTTGAGAGGTATCTGATGTAATGGATTTGACCTCTCTGGTCCATTACTTTGTAAAAATGTGATGTTGAGGTGTTCCAGGAGGTCAAGGTGACTTATCCCCAACACTTTTCCAAATTTCCAATTCAGTGAACAATGTTCTATCGGTGAGGTTCAGTGAACAGTTCTATCGGTGAGGTTGTGTGAACAGTTCTATCGGTGTTGTTCAGTGAGCAGTTCTATCTGTGAGGTTCAGTGAATAATTGTATTGGTGAGGTTCTGTGAACACTTCTATTGGTGAGGTTTAGTGAACAGTGTTCTATCGGTGAGGTTCAGTGAAGAGTGTTCTATCGGTGAGGTTCAGTGAACAGTGTTCTATCGGTGAGGTTCAGTGAACAATGTTCTATCGGTGAGTTCAGTGAACATTGTTCTATCGGTGAGGTTCAGTGAATAGTGTTCTATCGATGAGGTTCAGTGAACAGTGATCTATCGGTGAGGTTCAGTGAATAGTGTTCTATCGGTGAGGTTCAGGGAACAGTGTTCTATCATTGAGGTTAAATGAACAGTGTTCTATCGGTGAGGTTCAGTGAATAGTGTTCTATCGGTGAGGTTCTAACGGTGAGGTTCATGAACAGTGTTCTAATAGTGAGGTTCCTGAACAATGTTCTATTGGTGAGGTTCATGAATAGTTCTCTATCGGTGAGGTTCTAATGGTGAGGTTTATGAACAGTGTTCTAACAGTGAGGTTCATGAACAGTGTTTCCAGCTTCCTACAGTTTCACCCATTTAGAGTTTTCCTTTGATGTTAAATGCATTTAAAGCCTTGTTTTAAGGACTCTAAGGACGATTAAAAGGCCATAACTCCTATACTAATTATTCCTATGGCTTGGGATGTTTTTACTTGGTCAAACCGCGTGGTTTAATGCGATTCTCTTTTAATAGGAAATTAATCATATCTTAAACTGTCACCCCGTTAAATATTCTAACGGGACAAGATATCTTCCACCCTATGAGACTCTATAACCTTTCAATCCATCCCATAGGAGTTTCACAATCAAACTTTACTCCTTGTATTGGTTCTGCTCTATTTTGATGCAACCAAGATGTATCGATCAGTATTCGATATAAGGTATGTTTTATCGTCGTTCCTTTGGGGATCATATTCTCTTATTTCTCCTTCCCATGTTATAGAATGTAATCTCTATGCTTCTAATGGGTTTTTCCATGGGGTTTGTTTGGTGCGGTCATACCGTGGAATCCTAGGGTGGATGCAGTTGTCGTGAGAGGAGGATCGTGACCCGTTGTGTAGATAAAGAATGAGACGAACTATTTGAGGCAAGGGATTCATTGCTTCTCTTTCTTTTATTTGCAACTGTATTGATAGCATGTTTAATCACACTGGATGACAATGGGATTCACATAATAAATATTTTATCCGGATAAATAAATTTATATCGATCATATGTTATTGCCTCTCATTTTGATAGATAGTGTGATATCTATGCTTGCTTTGCTTTGCTGTTCGTTCTTGATGGAAATTGGTAAAGAACGTAAATTGGGATTAATTGATAATTTTTTGGCTAAAGATAAAGAGGCATATAAACGAATCTGTTTCTTGTTGTAATTTGATGTTAATCAAATTAGCACAGTAAGCATGTTTAATTATTTGTGATAGCTTGCTGATTCGGTTTCTCAAATTTGGATCCTACGAATAATAAATCTATTAATTCAAGATGGATTAAAGAACTGATTTCTTTATAATTCCTTAAAAGGTTCTGAGTTACCCTCTTGATTGTTAAAGGGCCAAGATCCCTATTGATGTGATGTTGTTTGCCTGCTACTTGTGCTGTGATGTGATCATGGATGGCTGTTGTGATATGTGGGGGCATGGAGGCTTCTGGTTGTGGCAGCAGATGATGCCAAGAGTGGCGAGATGCATCGGTTTATGCTTGTGGGTGTCAGGGGGACACTAGTGATGATGGAATGGGACAGATGTGATTGTTGGATGCTTGATGTTTCTTTTGGTTGTTTATCTACTTTACTTTTCCCCACTGCTCAAGGTAGCTGGTCTTACTTATCCTTCTTCCGAAAGAGGCAAGGACGCATGGGGTATTCCACATGCTTTTCGTGTCTAGCTTCTCCAGGAAGGATGGGTACGTGCTCTTGCTATAAGCAGCAAAGACCCGACGGGTAGTACATCTACTCCCCATGTTGATCCCCTTGTTTTTTATAGCATAGAATGTTTTTCTAGAATGCCTGGGAATGTGGGGAAGTAATTCTATAATGAATAATTGAATAAATGGTGTTAACCCATGGGGATGGATTTGCTGGAACATAATGATGAGGTTGTAATTTTAAAGGAACAGTTGACTTGGGTATGATGCTAATGAAATTTAATGTGGAATTTTTCATGGTTAATTAATGTTTAAATAATTAATTAACGTAAAGAGAAACCGATGAAAAGGTAATGAACTAATCTAATAAAGCTCTTTAAATGGTTGTGTGCTTATAGGATACCTAGTCTTATAAGTAGCATCCCGGAGTCTGAGAGACGTTAGGTGCAGTTGTGTCTAAGACTAGGTTAATCCCATAGTGTGGTTGTGAGTTATAGCATATTCTATACTTTTTGTGTTTCTATACGCTACTCCACCCTGTTAGTAAGAGAAACTGACACCTCGGGGATTCTGAGCCCCGGGGGGTGTTTTTGCCAACATTCCGTTGGGAGGATGGATGGATGAATACCCCATTTTTCCCCGCTCTCTTCTCTTGGTAGTTACTTGTGCTGGCAGGCACATTGGTTAGTTTTCTCCATATATGTGTTTAGAGGGATGTAATGGCTTGAGTTTATTCACACACATATATTTTGGATATAGTTTTCTATGGACTACTAAAGGAGTAACGTGTATAGGCTGTGATGGCTTGAGGATCCTTACTCGGTGTATCAGCTGTGATGGCTTGAGGTATATTACCTGACATATGATACACGTTATGCGAGATGTGGTGGCTCCCGAAAACTACCTGGTTACTTTGGTGTGTGGACGTGGTGGTTTTGTTTCATGAGGTGCATATTGTGGTGCTTCGCCCAGGAGTCTGCGGGCAAGCCTTTTTGGAGAGAGATGCTCAGGATGTGCGACATTGGGGAAAAGCGGCAAACTAGTGGGGAAGTAGTAGCGGGGTACCCTTGATATTCATTATTATATGATATATTCTTATATGCATTACTTGGTGAGAGTATCCATGGTGAGGTTGGGAACTTAATATACCTGTTTAGGTGACGAGTTAGTTTCACTTGTTGTTCACTGTGCTTTAGCATGGTTTATTTACTTTTGGACGAGAGGCTTCAGGGATGATCCTACGGTGTATACTGTTATACTCACCCTATGTATATATAAACTATTTTTTAGGTAACTTGGAGAAAGTTGGAGATCAAGCTAGTTTTTACTAGCTTGGGGTTGCAGGAGATGTTCGGGCTCGTGGTTGCTGCTATTTTTACTTTCTTTTGGGTACTTGCAGTTTTTTCCTTACGGTTGTAGTACTTTTTCATGAAATTTCATATATGCACTTGGGTTTATTTTATATTCCATTTCTGAGTTTGAGTTGATTGGTTTCTATCTTATCTCTCTCTTCCGCATGTGTTCTCTTAGAGGGTAATTCCTCCCATTTGTGTGTTTATTATACCCCCGGTGCTAGTCGCCAACCCGGGGCCTACTAGAGGCGGGACTCGGGGGTCATTATCTCCCATCTCACATAGCTGACCCAAGAGGGGTACACTTTGTTGGGAGGGGGTCATGACTTATGGAATACATTGTAGACTTGGTAGAGGTTCAATAGAAGATGTAATTGGTAAGCCATCATCTCGATACGATCAATAATTTCATGAAATTATATCCTCGTAAATTTGAAATTCCACTTTGAAAATGAAGGTGGATATTTGAAAATTACTTAGTGGGAAACCCTCATTATAAAAATGGTAAATAAAACGTCCTCATAGAAATATATAAATTAAAAGGATAAGTTCACCACATAACTTGGATTTTTATTAGGATAATGTTAGTTGAAAGTATAAATATGGAAATGGAAAAGAACTTTAACTATAAAGTTTTTATGGAGAATAGTAGAGAATATAAACATTAAATGGATAATGAAAAAAAACCATAGAGTAAATAAGTTTGAAAATTTTCATTTATATAATAAAAAATGATGATAAACGATAACATTTTATTTCAAAATCACTTGAGAAGATATACTTACTTTATTTAATCTCATAATTACAATATCACTCTTTAGTTGCGCCATGATCAATTTATGCTACATTTCTTACTCCAAGATATGAATATGATATTGTAATGCCTACATATCTAGTGAATCATAAGGTTTATAATGGGATGAAAAGTCATTTATTATTCACCCAGTTATCATAACAAAATGGTTATCATAGTTTATCCAGTAAGCATAAATATTTATAAGGTTAATTAATATATTAATCTCTAAAACCTCTTACAATGTTCAATGTAAAAAATTTCATAATGGTTACCCTTATGAAACTTTTAAATAAAAAACATTCGAATTAAAGTCACTAAATTTTCAAAATAAACTTATCGTTAATCCCAAAAAAACATTATGTAGCTCTAAATATTCACACACCAAACATATCAAGATAATTATCATGTATTCTATTGAAACATGGTAATAACCATAATAACCATAAAATCATATTAAATACACACATTCTTCTTCATTCTTTATATAATGTTTTTCTTATACAAAATTATTTTAATATGATGCTTGGGATCATTATTGTACCAATATAATATGTGATTTAATTATTCTAGTATCCAATTAGATATTAAAATTTCACTAGTGGATGAACAATAATATTTTCATAGGTATCATTTATAAAAAATAAAACATGAAATTCCCAACTAACGAGAGGAGGATAAGTAGTCCATAATTACCATGATCCACTTCATACATTATGATATCATAATATTTTCCTTTTTTTCCTTTTTCCTTGGGGGTTTTTGTGGATTATCATTAAATTTAGTCCTTGGACCGGGGAACTTGTTATCATAATTCCCAAAATCCTTTCAATTGAAACATTGATGTGTGGGAGGTGTATTTTGTGGGGATTTCTAGTTATCCACATCATTAACTAACTTATTTACATCATTTAGTCATTTATCCACTCTATGAACTTTATTTCCGTGCTTTTAAGAACCTATTTTACATTTCATGAATTCACTGGAGTGATTCTTCATACTTCTCTAGCATATAGATACCTATAATTTCTTCCCACCATTAAAGTTTTCATAAGGCTTAAACTTCCTTTTATTATCAAAACTAGAGGAATGATGCAAATATAAAAATTCAATTTCTAACTTTATTGTACATAGAATCATTTCTTTATAGATACTAAAGTATCTTATATCCTAGTACTTCTAAAGACTTGGTTTCAGGCCACCGAAGAATCAATCAATTTTACTTTCAGGGTTGATGATTAACTCGTAAGTGTACCTTGCATGTCTTGTAAAATAATCTTCATATGTACTAAATGATTCATCATCCTTTTGTTTAAGCTCAAGTAATTCCTTCTCCATATTTTTTTCATAGAATACAAGGGAATAAATTGCTAAAAAATACCTCTTTAAACTATTCATATTCCATAGATTCAGTTTATTGTTCTTCCCTAAATTTCTTAATAAGAGTCCAACACTGTTCTGCTTCACCTTCCAAATGAACCAAAATGATTTTTCATCCTATAAAAACTGAAGAATAAAAAATATATTTTCAGTGGTACGGATCCATTGATAAACAAATAATGGATTTTTGGTATTACTAAAAGAAGGTGGACACTACCTCATGAAGAAATCAACAGAACATTGTTTCCTCTTTTCTTCATTTGGAATTTCCACGTGATTAATAGCTTGAGAACATTGTTTGAGAATATGAATAGGAATTTTCATTACATATCACATATCATTTAGTTTCTTAGGAAGACAATTATTTCATTAATCATGTCACTAGGAATTAACAAAGATCCTTTGGGTTTAATCCATCTACTATAAGAAAAAACATGGTGTGATAAACACTAATCATTGTGGGGAACCACATAATAATGAAAATTAACCTATTTAATATCTAAATCATAACACATTATTTTTAATCTATTTTACATTAGGTTTATAATAGGATATTCACGGTCATCATCTCTATAGATCTTTCATGATGGTTTAAAATGAGTTAATGAATTTCAAATGCATATCCCTTGGGTGTGTTAGACCATGTGTATTGAAAGTCCCATTGTCTTGCACCAGTTCCCGATCATTTATAGCTTAATATGTAGTTTTTAGGGTTGTTAACCCTATGCATATATGTTCCAGATCCGTATCCAATTATAGTATCTAGACGAGGATGTAATTTCATAGAAACCATTATCTCAATCCTTTACAAATATTCGAGGTCATTTTCCAAAACCTTGACTCACCATTAGACTTATCCTTAGAGACATCCCTAGATATATCCTTGGAAATATCCCTAGGTATCTGAATAAAGTTCTATCATCCTTATTTCCAAAGTATAACTAAACCTTTCCAATGACACCAACTATAATGACCCATTATTCTCATAGATGGATATTATATCTTTTAAAATGAATATTATGAAAACACACACCTAAATATTTTTATAGTTTAGGGCCTTTAGAATCATTGAAAACATTCTTCTAATTTGGTGAATGATCTTCAAAATATCAAGTAAAGATATTACCCTTCAGTAATATTACTTAAAACATTTAATCATAACATCGGTAAAGGAAACATAAGAAAGGGTGAACTCAAATTATCAGTAAGAGTAAACATGGGAGATACGTAATTGCAACATGAGCATAAGGGTATAAGAACATGAGCTTGACATTTGAAAAGCATAAACTGTATATCAATGATCATAATCACTAATCATGGAATTAAATATTGTTATTTCATAAAACATGAATAATAATATAATCAAAGAACATTATCCATTATAGTATAATAATAACATAAGACATGGAATTTTTTGGCGTACACATAAGCTTAGAAAATCTTATGTCAATGATATCTACCAAGACATTCATAACATGTTAGGCTTGTTCTATTCACCCATTTACCTTTTTCAAGATTGGGATGAACTCCCATGTAACCTCTATGTCACGAACCGAATATGGTCACCACCAAAACCGGCACTCGACCCGAGCCATGGAAAGTCCCGAAGGGCGTTACTGATCCCCATGGGCTGGAAAAAGTGCCCGGGTATCATAAACTGAAAATTGGGAACAATTTACCTGAGTTTTTATACTTAAAACAACAAATTAATCCACGAAATCAAATATGGATTTTTCAAACCAAAACATATTTTACTAAAATTCAGAACTGAATTACACAATTTTAAACAATTTTTGAAGACCATTACAAAGGTAAAAACCCAAGAAATGATAGCCCAAGAACCTCCACATGAAAAGAGGCACCGCCCTCAAGCCATCTCCACGACACTGCATCACTATGGACCGCTAAAACCCCAAACCAAAGGCATAAAACCTGTACCCAAACCTGTGACATAAAATAAGCAAGTATACTTACACCCAATGGTGTAAGTAGGGTGTGAGAGAAATCCCACCAGGATACCACCACTAAGATATTCCATGTGATAAACATTTCATGACAAAAAGCATTGCATTTTTGTAAATAAAAAATGCTTGTTAAATTTTTTTAAAGGATGCAATAATAAATGAAAAAAGTTTTCATGTGGGCTAATTTTAAAGGACCAAAAATTTTAAAATAAATAACAAAGCTACTAAATTTTCCAGCCAACAATACCGTATACTGACAGTAAGTACAAAGGATCTAATGAGCACAAGTAATAGGAAATAACACCTAGGCACTAGCTAGTTGTGGGTCCCATGTACCTCGTATCTCAGTGAGAGTAACCACAAAAAATATTTTTTATCGTGCACGAGCCACTAGTAGGGATCATACCCATAACCTAGTGGTCCCCAATCATCATCATCATAGTTTAGTTAGAGTTGTAAGCGTCAATCTTGCTATGTGAAACTGAGGCCAAACCCCACGGATTCACTAGCATACTAGTACAAGTCCACCCACCTAGATAGCTGGGGTTTCCCTTTGTGCTCAAACAAGTTCAAAAATCCAAGAAATATAGTTTTCACATGCAAATATCACTTCCACGTCACAAATTAACCAAACATCCCCATGTACATCACACAAGTCAAAAATTCCACTTTTCATTCAAATTCATTTTGAAATCAAACTCACACCAAAATTGCCTACAACACTTTTCACATTTCTTTAACACTTCCACAAATACTTTAAATAATTTTATAAAACAATTACAAGATATTCAAATCACATAACAGCCCACACACATGTCACATAATACCCTTCTCACCTTCACAATTCATTTTATAAATAAATTCACATGAAACATCCCACACCCGTGTTTCGCACACAAAACAAAATTTATTAAAACATTTCAGCAATTTATAAAACATTCTAAAAATGTTTGACATCTCAAAACACCACTTTACCATTCAAAAACAAACATTAGGTGAACACACTCACCCAAACAGTAAATATATACTTTTTCCCAACTTTTTTTAACCAAATTAAAAAATTTCAATTTTTATAAAACAAACCCAAGAGGTATAACCATTGTTTTCACACTAAACCCATTTCAAAACCCTCATTCAAAACCAAAATCATACCAATACCAATACAAAATGAAATTTTCAGCCCTAAAACAATTATTAAACCACCCCCAATTGTTATAAAAATACATCAAATAATACCACAATGATACACATGAAAAACACACGTTTTCATAAATCACCTTCAAGAAGTACAACACAGTTTTACACCTTAGACACATTCAAAAACCTCTTTTCAAGGCCCAAATGACAATAAGGAATTAACAAACCATAATTGGAATCCCCTTTCAAGACTAATAAATCACTTTCATATGTTATAAACTAAACCCCAACATTACCCCAAGAGTCATACATGAAAAGTGCCCAATTTCATGCTAAAATACAACTAAAAATTAAATGTTTAACCAAATCCATCAAAAAAAATTCAAACCACAAAAAACTGATTATAAACATACTAAATTAATAAACTAAGCAAGCTAACTCATCATAAAATGGTTACACATGGAATCACCTTCCCTTTTGAGTCGAAACCCTCAAAACTTGGTGGGAAACTTTAAGCGCACTACCGCTACACCACAAGGAATATAAATCCAGACCTAAACAACAATAATTGACCCAAAAGACACCAAATAAGAACTTAGGATCGAACCCCAGCTTCTCGATATGAGTAACTTCAATAAAGAGGAAATAAAATTAAAAGGGGATGGAAGGAACCAAGAAGGAATTCTATTACTTGAAAAATCTTGAGGAAATCGGCCCCAATCAACAAATATTTGAATCTTGAAGTACCCAAAACTGGAATTTAGGATTGAAGTATTTATATTATGTCATGTGGGGGCCGAATTTGGGGAAAAAGACTGAAAATTTATGGAGTTATGAAATAATCATTTTACCTTATCAAATCTGGTGGATTTGAGAAATATTGAGAAAGATCGCCCTAATCGGCGGGGTATATGAGATTCAAAGAAGAAAAAGGGATAAAGGTGGTGAGCCTGAGGTGTTTGGATTTGAGTGGGAGGTCGAATCACTAAAAAACAGTAAAAAAAGAATGAGATATTGAAATATTAAAAAACTAATTTAAAACAGGAAATGGGCTTACGGGCATGCCCATTACCTTAATCAAAAACTCAAATCCATCAGGATTTTGGATTTCTATGTGGTTTAAAGGGATATAGTGATTCTAATATACCAGGTTATGCCAATTGGGAAGTGGAATGGGTATAAAATAGTAAAAATTGAATGATTTATAGAAGAAACAAAATTTGTTTTTAAATCTTGAATTGGGCTCACGGTTTGGCCCAAATTTTCAAAACACACCATTTTCACAAAAATGAGTGGTAAACCCCCAAAACAAATCAGGAATGGAAATTAAATGAATAATGAATTTAAAAAAAGGTCATGGGTGTGACAATTATCCCCACCATAAAAATTTCCACCCACGGAAAGCCACATCAAGGACAAAGCAAAAACCAAACCCAACCGAAAGGCAGAAATGGACTCCTTCGCTAAGCTTCACCCCCAAAGGCCAAAACACCTCCAGTGATCAATTCAGGAAGGAATACTTCACAACCAAAACATACACCTCTTTACTGAAATGATCAATCATATTCAGGATTTATCCTAAAAGAAAACTCCTCAAACACTATCTGAAGAAGGCTCAAGCAATTTACCCAAACAAACAAGAACATCGAACAAGGTTACACTAACCTTGATATAAATAAACCATTGGGAACTCTCCAATCCCAACGTTTACCCAAGGAAGATGTACGTGGTTATATAGATCTGAACGAGACTACCCACTTACAAGCCAAGACCAAGTACAAAAGTGAGTTACTGGTACAAGGATACACAAATGGGCTCCCTAACCATAAGAGACAACTTAATTTTTTTTACGAGACAGAATCAAGACACTAACAGGGGAGCCCCGGACAAACTCCCCAGTAAAAGGGGTAGAATCCCATTAGAAATTTTCAAAATAATATACATGAGACTCATAGTGGGTCTCCCCACCATAAGAACCAACCATCTTAACTGACCAATATGGGCCGGCACAGAAAAACCCCAAAACTTAAAGAGTTGGGACGGCCGCACAGTTAGCCCGCACAGTTTGGGAAACTGTGCACTAACCATGTGAATCCTTACACCTACATGGTTTTCTGGGGAATGGTTACTGCTAAATGTTTACTCAACATTTCTAGACAAATCTAAAACATTTCCCCCAAACCCAAAGGAAACAAAAGGGGAAAAGAAAGTCATTGGGAGATAACATGGGGATGAGGCCCTCCACCTCTTTCCACCGAACGGGAACAAAAGAAGCAAGATGAAAACACCAAATGTTTAAACTATTCTCATCTCTCATACTGAGAACAGTTCTTTGTATAAGGTTAAAAACTACACTGGGATTTCCTCTGACTACGTGCCAGCTTCTCTCTGGGACCTATGGCTAGAGCTGGAATGATTGAACCATCTTCGTCCTCGCAGTTAGGATATGGAAACCCCCAAATAGAATTTCTTCTTTCGATGCTACAAAGAACTATATGCAATCCCATATGGGTTCACCAAGACAAAACACACTTCATAACTCACTTTACCCTAACATGGAATTTTACTGAAATAAGGGTTTAGAGGATGCACTCACATCACACCTTTTTTCTTCGGGTGAGAAATAACATAAATAAAGGACACATATAAACATGTTCCTCTAAAACAGAGGATGTAGAGTTATCCCAAAAGGAGAAACACTTCTGAAAAAAAGACTCACAAAATATCGTACAATTTCACCTTTAAAATCAAATGAGCACGCGACATCACAACACGTCACCGAACATGAACTAAGCGACTCATAGAAATAATACAAGGAGGGAGCCTTATACAACATCCCCAAATATCATAGCATTCCAGAAAGTGTCCATAACAGCCTCTCATGGCCAGATTTCCCACACGGATGGTCTAACATAAACCCCTTCTTCAAAGAGACTACGAAAGACTTAGAGGCCCTCTTAGAAACAATCCATACTGACAACCCCAGACAACTTCCACCTTTGACAGATCAGGTAGCTTAAGAAACTAAGGTCTCTTTCAACCATCCACGAGCACTCTTTCGCAACAATAGGATCTGAAAAAAAACCAAGAATTTAAATGGTGTAGACTCATTCTACAAATCTCATGAAAAGATTCCTTACATTGATTAACTGGAGGATTTTCCAAAGGAGAAACAATTCGGGTTACACTTCAGTTGTGCACTAACCCTTAATGGGGGCATACCCTATCAAACGGGAGAACCTAAGGACCTAACCAAGCTGGTCCATTGGTAAAAACATTCCACAAAATAGATCCAAACAAATTAACGGAACCACCATAAAGGTGTCCCGAAACATATATCATAGGATACTACTAACCAGACCTTCTACCCAGCTTACCGACCAAACACAAACCCAAAACACAGTTTGAAGAGGCGGGGTTCTTGGACTCAAAACATCCCACAACATCAACATTTTCCAAAAACACATAATATGCACCATCCTAGACAATTCATCAAGACATCATGTTTTTCTTTAAAAACATTTCTTTGAAAACCAACGGTTCAGCAGTTAGCGTATCCACCAATGGTACCCCAAGGGCCTTACACATGCATGTTTCTATGCCACACCAGGCACCCTCCTCATATTCATCCCGACACTCATCCAGTCATGCCATAAACCATCCATCATCCCATATAACCCAATTCATGTGGTCGTTCATGGAAATACCAAAGGTTAAAATGAATATTCTTTCCACTTTTTAAAAACAAAACGGTCAACCAACCCATCCTTTTTCTCAAATCTTCTAAAAATGAGATCAAAATCCCAATTCCCATCTTACAAAACTATTCATAAGGACACAAACATTTAGAAAAGAACTCACTTTCAAGTTATTTATATCAATTTGAAATCATCTCATCCCATTAAAACACCCTTTAATTGTTTTGAAAACTATATTGGAAACACTTTTGAAAACCAACTTCAATATGGTTCCTGATTTCAAAAGAGGTGTAAGCACACTATTTTCCATTTCAAAACAATTCTGAAAATTCAGTTCCAACATTTAATAAATCAAACCATTCCCTCTTTATTTTAAAATCATTTCACAAAAAATTTACACTTCGTAACACCAAGTCACTTTAAAACCAAAGTTTCATGATATCAAAACTAAAGCACAAAACAATGTGATAGGATACTAGTTTTAGTGGGGGACTTGGAAATATGGTTGGAAGACATATTCCATTCACTTCACCATCACAGAGAGTGTTCTAGGGAATATCCTCATCTCAACATGGCTTGGCAGACCCTACGAGCTCACTGAGACCATTAACCCAACTCTCTTTTCATTTCCCCTAATCATCATCAAACCAAGAAAACCAAAGGACTTAGATAAATCCCGACTTCCCCTGGTGACTTGAATCCATACATGAGGTGTGGTGATCAATCACACTACCCATAACTAGAATTTCATGTCCCTAAAATCTTAACTCTAGACTATCCTGACTATTTCCCAAAAAACATGACTCAAATAGAGCGAACCTCCTCTGATACCATTTTGTCACGAACCGAATCTGGTCGCCGCCAAAACCAGCACCCGACCCGACCCGTGGCAAGTACCGAAGGGCGTTCGCGATCCCCACGGGTTGGCACAAGTGCCTGGGTATCAAAAACTATAAATTGGGAACGATTTACCCGAGTTTTTATACTTAAAACAACAAATGAATCCAAGAAATAAAATCTGGATTTTTCAAACCAAAACATCTTTTAATAAAATTCAGAACTAAATTATACAATTTTAAACAATTCTTGAATACCATTACAAAGTTACAAACCCAAGAAATGATAGCCCAATAACCTCCACAAGGAAAGAGGCACCGCCCTCAAGCCATCTCCACAACACTGCATCACTATGGACCGCTAAAACCCCGAACCAAAGGCATAAAATTTGTACCCAAACCTGTGACATAAAATAAGCAAGTCTACTTACACCAAATGGTGTAAGTATGGTGTGATCTAAATCCCAGTAGGATACCACCACTAAAAGATTCCATGTGATCAACATTTCATGACAAAAAGCGTTGCATGTTTTGTAAAAAAAATGCTTGTTACAATTTTCTAAAGGATGCAATAATAAATGAAAAAGAATTTCATGTGGGATAATTTTAAAGGACCGAAAATTTTAAAATAAATAAAAAAGATACTGAATTTTCCAGCCAAAAATACCGTATACCGATGGTAAGTACAAAGGATATAATGAGCACAAGTAATAGGAAATAACCCCTAGGCACTAGCTCATTGTGGGTCCCAGGTACCTCGTATCTCGGTGAGAGTAACCACAAAAAATATCTGTTCTCATGCACGAGCCACTAGTAGGGATCATACCCATAACATAGTGGTCCCCAATCATCATCATCATCATAGTTTAGTTAGAGTTATAAGCATCAATCTTTCTATGTGAAACTGAGGCCAAACCCCACAGATTCACTAGCATACTAGTACACGTCCACCCACCTAGATACCCGAGTTTTCCCATTGTGCTCAAACAAGTTCAACAATCCAATAAATATATTTCTCACATGAAAATATCACTTAAACATCACACATTAACCAAACAGACCCATGTACATTACACAAGTCACAAATTACACTTTTCATTCAAATGCATTTTGAAATCAAACTTACACCAAAATTGCCTACAACACTTTTCACATTTCTTTAACACTTCCACAAATCCTATAAATAATTTTATAAAACCATTACAAGATATTCAACTCACATAACAGCCCACACACATGTCATATAATACCCTTCTCACCATCACAATTCATTTTATCAATAAACTCACACGAAACATCCCACACCCGTGTTTCACACACAAAACACAATTTAGTAAAACATTTCGGTAATTTATAAAAAATTCTAAAAATGTTTGACATATCAAATCACCACTTTACCATTAAAAAACAAATATTAGGCGAACACACTCACCCAAACAGTACATATACACCCTTTCCCAACATTGTTTAACCAAATAAAACATTTTCAATTTTTATAAAACAAACCCAAGAGGTATAACCATTGTTTGCACACTAAACCCATTTTAAAACCCTCATTCAAAACCAAAATCATACCAATAACAATCCAAAATATAATTTTCATCCCTAAAAAAATTATTAAACCACCCCCAAGTGTTATAAAAATACATCAAATAATACCACAAAGATACACATGGAAAACACACGTTTTCATAAATCACCTTCAAAAAGTACAACATGGTTTTACACCTTAAACTCATTCAAAAACCTCTTTTCAAGGCCCACATGACAATAAAGAATTATCAAAACAGAATTGTTATCCCCTTTCAAGACTAATAAATCAATTTCATATGTTATAAACTAAACCCAAACATTACCCCAAGAGTCACACATGAAAAGTACCCAATTTCAAGCTAAAATACAACAAAAAATTAAATGTTTAACCAAATCCATCAAAAACAGTTTTCAAACCACACAAAATAGATTATAAACAAACTAAATTAATAAACCAAGCAAGCTAACTCATCATAAAATGGTTACACATGGAATCACCTACCCTTTTGAGTCAAAACCATCAAAACTTGGTGTGAAACCTTAAGCGCACTACCGTTGCACCACAAGGAATATAAATCCAGACCTAAACCACAATAATTGACCCAAAAGACACCAAATCATACCTTAGGATCGAACCCCAGCTTCTGGATATGAGGAACTTCAAGAAAGAGGAAATAAAACTAAAAGAGGATGGAAGGAACCAAGAAGGAATTCTCTTACTTGACAAATCTTGAGGAAATCAGCCCCAATCCACCAATATTTGAAACTTGAAGTACCCAAAACTGGTATGGAGGATTGAAGGATTTATATTATGTCATGTGGGGACCAAATTTGGGGGAAAAGACTGAAAATTTATGGAGTTATGAAAGAATCATTTTACCTCATCAAATCTGGTCGATTTGAGAAAGATTGAGAAAGATCGCCCTAATCTGTGGGGTATATGAGCTCCAAAGAGGAAAACTCGATAAAGGGAGTGATCCTGAGGTGTTTGGATTCGAGTGGGAGGTCGAATCACTAAAAAAAGTAAAAAAATAAATGAGATATTGAAATTTTAAAAAACTATTTTAAAGAATAAAATGGGCTTACTGGCAGGCCCATTACCTTAATCAAAAACCCAAATCCATCATGATTTTGGATTTATATATGGTCCAAAGAGATATGGTGATTTTAATATATCAGGTTATGCCAATTGGGAAGTTTAATGTGTATAAAATAGTAAAAATTCAAAGAGTTATAGAAGAAACGAAATTTGTTTTTAAATTTGGAATTGGGGTCACGGTTTGGCCCAAATTTTCAAAACCCACCATTTTCACCAAAATGAGTGGTAAACCCCCAAAACAAATCAGGAATGGAAATTAAATGAATAATTAATTTAAAAAAATGTCATGGGTGTGACACTCTAGTTTTGGGCTTAGGATGAAATCCCATGTACCATATTTTTGTGGGCTTGAGATGACCACATGTGTACCCTTTGTTGCGGGCTTGGGCTGACTACTCATGTACCCTTTTGTTGTGGGCTTAGGTTGACAACCCATGTACCCTTTGAGCTCATAGAATATTTATCATTACCCAATTAATTGTATGGATACATAGTTATTGCCCATAACATAATATATATATATATATATATGTCTTTGTGTGTGTGTGTTTGATAAGAACATAATTTATTCATCACATCAGAACCCAAGTATATAAATGATTTTCATAAACATTTCATTATAACATGACTCATTCAAAAGAAATAGGTTTCATAAATATCATTCCAAAACAAACATTAACCAACCATAAAAATAATAAGGGTTTTATCATTGAATAAACTCCCATATAAATAATAATTAATATCAAATAATTTTATCTTAGATGGAAAATAATATCGAATAATCGCTTGAAATAATTATTTAGAAAAATTTCTTTTCTGTTTTGAAATATTTTTTCTGAAATTCCCCAAAATTATAAAAGAAAAACTTTTCTTTGAAAATAACCTTATAATCTTATAAAGGAATCATTAATATATTATGGTGTCACAAATTTGGGAAAATATTCTCATGTCGTATAAGTTAAAAAACATTCCTTTTCATATTTTTCAAAAAAATTCACAATGAAAATTATTTAGAAAAAATATAATCATTTCAAATAATTTTTTAAAAATTTAAAAAGAAAAGAAATTAATTTAAACAATCATAATAGAATAGTAAAAATATTTCTGGAATAAATTTTATAAGACATGAAAATGGAAGAAAAAGAGAGTTTAATGGAAATTTTAAATAGATAATTTTTTTAAAAGAAAATACCTTATCAATATCATATAATTGAAGTAAGAATTATTAAAATTAATTGATTATATTTATTCACTATAAATCAACATAAAATAAGTGAAAATGAAATATAATATAACAAAAAGTCATCCCACACAAAATAATAGAATGAAATATTCAATGAAGTAGAAGGTTAACCCAAATAATGGAAACTGGGTTAAGAATTCCCTTACCACTTTGTGATCAGTCAAATTGTATGACTCATAAAATTAAAAATTACAAAATGAAACATTTAATAACATTATGAAAATACTATTCATGACATTATGTTTCAAATGGAATCATATACCCCACACATAATAAATAAGTGTCTAATAAGGCATATATCTCAAAGAAGAAAAAGTGAGACGAGAAACCCTTACCTCACACTTCCCATTAGTTTTGCGTAATTCAAACTTATATATAATAGTTTAAAGAATTTTATTCAATTATTTATAAACTATAATAATTTTTCAATATATTATATTACTATTTATAACATCTTACAACCCATTCATTAATTATATTTCACTATTTTCATTGTTTTGGGTGCGTTCCTCTCATGTTTTCATGGTCGCTTCATTTGTGTATAATTATGGATTTTCACATTAAATGGAAATAAAAATACAAAAGTGAAATTACATGGTATTAATTCAATTACAAAAGTGTAAATGGTTCCCTATATCATTTTTCTTTCTTATATGAGGATGATTCATTTGATAAAATGTTAATGATAAATATATAGTTTAATTTAGTGTGTTTTCCAACCATCACAAACTTGTTTCGTTTTATTTAATATTTTATATGTATATTAGTTAAAAAACATTAAATAGGTTATAATATACCTATTAAAATATTATTTAACCATAATAAAACTATAACTACCATCCATGAAATGAGTAATGAAAAAATAATAAAATCATTATTCATGGAGATGATTAACCGCCATAATTCGGACAATAGTTTATTTTATTTGAATAAGAGGAGGTAAATAAAAGGGATGGATATAAAATATTTCATTAAAAATAAGAAATTATATTATATAAATTATAATATATTTATTATTATTTTATGGATGAAGTAGGTGAAGTGAAGGTAGAAGAAGAAATGAAAATAAGAATGGCGGTTTGAGAAAATTACGTCTTGAATATCACCTCCTTATAGGATCCATTAAAGACCTTGGAATTAGTGTTTTGGAGAGTCTATAAAAAAAATTATGTGTGCGAGTGGGTATGAGATGGTTTGTTAGATATTTTATGAGATTTAATACTTGCGAGGATAAAGGGGGTGGTGAGGGTTTGTATTTATACTTGGGGAGGGGTGGTTTTAAGTGATTAAATAATATGTATTTTATATTTAAATACAAACAATTTTGAGTGGAATTAATTACAAAGAATTTGGCTGATAATTAATTTTTTAAATGGTGTTTAGGGTTTAAAAACACTTCAACCAAATATTTAATATTTCTTTTTTTAGTAATTTTATGCTTTTACCTTTGAACAGTAACTCGTTACATTATTTAACCTATATTGTGTTAATTTTTTTTTACCACGATAACGTTTTTATTCCTAAAAATTAAAATAAAATTTAAAACTAATATTGAAATTATAATTATAAATATAGAATTGATTTTAAAAATTTTAATTTCCAGAATTTGTAAAATGATATTTAACATTAATCCCATAGATGAGATGACAAAGCGGTTTTTTAAAGAAAAAATGCTTAATATATTTAAATATTTTTATATAAAAATTCAACATGAAAATGATTCAATGACCAAAACTAGATAAATAGAGGTATAATTGAACTATTTTTACTTTTATAAAATTTAAAATATAATTTAACATTAGAAATTATTTAGATGGAAAGTTAGTTTTCAATTAAAATTCTATATTTTTCACTATTTATCAAAAAATGAAACTTCTCATAAAAATAAAAAACCACCTTAAAATAATTTTGAAATTCTGATTTTGAAAATAAATTTTATTTTTTCAAATTAAAATTATAAAATTATTTTTAAAACAGGTTCACCATTAAAAGGCTGGAACATTTCCTTTTAGAAAAATATATTTTTTTTATGCTTGAGATTGTATTTATTCGTATACTAAGACCATCAAACATATTAGATGAATTTAAAAACATTTTATTCAATATATAACATATAAATTTCCTTGATATATTTTTTTAATAGTGGTTAATTTAATTTATTAAGATAAAATTCCATTGTCTGCATAAAAATAGTTTTCTATAAAAACACATCCTTTATGTTCAATGGGTTTCTAATTAATTAGTAATTAATGAATTAATTTTATAAACATGTGTAAACTATATAATAATAATTTAGTTAATTTGATTAATTACCACCAATTTAATGGATATGTTATAAAATTCATGTTTAATTTTAGTGTTTTCTGTAAAGTAGGATATCAAATATATGAAATTTACTTTTTTTACAAAAAAAAAGACATAGTGTAAAATTTTTGGGTGTTACAATATCTTACTGTGTATAGATAGGATTGGGGTGAAAATAAAATATATTGAGGGTATTAAAATGACCATAAGAAATATTTAATCTTTTGGTAGGTTTTATTTACTTATTATGTTCACTTAAATCATTTTGAGGAGGCACTATAATTCAATATTTTGTGGTGGGTTGATAGAAATCACCATTGAAGTGTAATAAATTGACTAATACAGTCACTTAGGATCTTCATGTATAATATTCTTCCTCATTTTTGACCATGAGAGATTCTTTTGATTGGTATAGTTGTCTGATGTGTGATCTTGAAATGGCATGATAATGCCTATTAGTAAAATTTAGAATCTAGGTACCTATAGAAAAACAAATCACACTCTGAAGGAGTTGGAAATTCAAATATGAATTAAATTCATTAATTTATAATTCAAGAAAATTTTAAAATTCCAATTTAAATTTATATCTAGATTTTGTAAAATAAAATTAATTCTTGTTCATTATATAAAAACAAAACTAAATTAAATATCGAAATTTTATGATTTAAATTTCAAAATTTTCAACCAAAATAAATTTATTCATCAAAATATAATATGTTAAGGTTAAAAACATGTATTTTTCTAAAATGATAAAATAAATTAAACCAAAAAAATCAGCCAACAATAAATTAAACTAGAAAAAAAAATAATGAAAAATGAATTTATTTTAATTAATTTCAAGAAATAAATAAAACATTTAAATACCTAGATTAAATAACTTTGATAATTAATTATAGTTTCAACAAAGTATAACAAATTTATTAATTGCACAAGATTTAGATTAATTAGTAAGAAATTAATGAGAAGAAATAGGCAAAAAATTTAAAAAAATTGGCTCACATCACACCCCCACACTTAGTTTATCGTACTCTTAGGTAATATAAAGTATTATTTTTTACTTATAAAGACATATCATACATAGACCTCAGTACACAAGATAAAGATGAATAAATATTATAGATTCACCCAATTTTTAAATTATCATTCTTCCACTTTGAATTTATCTCACTCCCTCACTTTAATTCAATCAAAATTTCTAGTTCTAGGTTTGTAAAAAGAATATATTTAAGAGGAATAGAGATGTTACCAAGTGGTTCCTTTCTAATTCCTTCCCTGCCAAGATTCCTATTCTAGGTTTCATCATAACACTTCATTGATATTTCTTAAATTAAATTTAGATATATCATCTTCCACTACTTTATATAGGTTTATAATTACCCATAACAATCTATACCCTTATTTAATTAGCACTTATTTGTTTCTTTCCAGCTATATTTGTGAAATGAACTTATTAAGTGAGTGCAACAAAAACCCAAACTAAACCCTCCATATATAGTAGTTATCCTATGGTTATAGTTATAATAGTCAAGGAATAGAATAAATAATTGGGAATTAGACTTGTATATTGCTTAAAATCTTATTTGATGTCTAATACACAAACACACACACATGTTTATGTTATGTTAGGAAGACTTCTAGATAAGTTCTAATTTTTTTACTCTAGTCTGTATGAGCAATTCAATTGTATTTTAAAGAGTCTCCCTAAAGTGATATTCAATCACTAAGGGATGGTTACCTATGTTTGATTTCATCATTTTAATTCCCTCAAGCTATGGTTTTTATTCCAACATATTCTTATTCATTTATAACACTTTTATATGTTCTAATGAAAAAAATTCATGTAATATAATTCAATTCACTTAGAAATCATTTAATTATAAAAAATTCAAAATCAATAAGCTCCCTACACACTAGCATACAATTTTTCCTTGGAAAGATAAGATTGGACTGAATGAAATTTTGAAAACACACAAAAAAACATAAAAATTATATTTTAACATGTTAAAAATAAATTTTAAAATATCTATTCTCTCTCACTCTCTGATAAATATATATTAAATTCCAAAGCAGGATCATAACTGAAAAACAAACAAAATAAAATACTAAAAACAACATGAAATATTTATTCAACTTCCCTACACATCATTTCCACTATATCCTTATTCAAATTAAAAAACAATATAAATATTTCAGAAATATTTTAAATAGGAAAACACAAAATAGTGCAATAGAAGGATAAAACGTGGGTGCAGTTATTCCATTGAATATGTAAAACATTAGGAAGAATTGATTCTCACATTATTCAACTTTTAATTTTTTTAATGAAGGTCCATGACATAATTTCAACTTGTTTATTGCATAAGAAAATAAGAAAAAATTAATAGTTTATTCATAACTAAAACACAAAATTTAAAGTAATGGTGAAAGAAAAAAATTGAACAAAATAAGAAGAATCATGGGTAATCCCTCCCAGAGAGGTGTCATAGTTTTTATTCTATGTTGTTAGTCATCCTTATACATATCACCAATATATTTTTCAAGTTATTGTTTTGTGATAATAACCAACACATGTTGATTTATCAAATTTTATTCACAACCTTATTATTTTTTTGGCGGTCCTATATGAAAATCACGTCATTCTTACCCCCTAATTAGTGGTATGTATTCTGTGGCATGGGGGTGGAAGGATGATATAAAAATCCTCCTTTTGTTTTTATTTACCTCACTCCATATAGTCTTTTTGGTATTAATTATAGGAATCTTAATGGGTTAGATTGCTCCATTCCTCTATAATACCCCATGATTTTATGAAATTTATTTTTTCAAATAAATTTAATTTCTTTGATAGATTTGATTACACACAACACCAAGTTTAAGCGAACTACATTATACTATTAAAGTACTATTATTTAATATGATAGTTATAACCTAGACATTAAATTATTGGGTATGAATATGAATAAATAAATTATGAAAAGTATATGTTATATATATATATATAATAAATTCATTAGTTATCAATTCATTAGAAATGAAAATAAAAATTATTTGAAAGTAAAAGAAATGTTTTTTTTAAATTTTTTTTATACACGCAATGTGTTTTTATCATAATAAATTAAATTAATCAATATTAGAAAATAATTTTAATGAAATATATATATTATATATTCAATAAAATGTTTTATCATTCATCTAATATTTATTCTAGGCATGGGATAAGACAAACCTAGTTTTATGGCTACATGCTATTTTTTCTAAAAAACAGTTTCGTCATGTTTTATTGTATGATTTTAAAATTAACTTTGGGAAATTTTAAATTTTTTTAAAAAAATGATCTTAGTTTAATTAATCATCATTTAAAATTTATCTTAGATTTATTTTTTTGTGAATTTTCTAAAAAGGTTATTTTTTTAATGAATAGTGAAAATACTATTTTTATTGTCATTTTGTTAAATAATTTTCAACATTAATTTTTTTTTTAAATAGTTTTGAAAGTAATATTAGGTCAATAATATTATTATTAATCGAATTTATTCTATTTTAATCAGTTATATGATAAATTGTGATATAAAAACTTTTTATACTTAAGAAAAAAATTCTTTGGAAAACCACATTTTCGTCGCACATATGGGTTTGATTTCAAATTAAATTCTACCAATTGTGTAAAAATATATATATAATGGATTTCATATTTTAAAAAATAATAATTAATATTAGGTAATAATTAAAACATAATTTTCTTGTCATAATGAATAGTAAAAACAGTAAAAATTAATTACTATAGTTAAGGTTAAAATAGGTTTACCGTGGGGTGTTAAACCAAAATATAAGGGTACGTTTTATAATTAAACTTTTCTAAATCATATTTTATTTACATATTTAGACCATAAATATCTCAAAATTGAATATATGGTAATTTTGAATCATTTTTCTTGGGAGTGACTTTATCATTCTGTATTCTTTTGAGAAATTTCTATGTGGTTTCTAAGTGGGTCCTCTCCCCCACTTATAAAAGGAAATATCCTCTGCTATCCTCTCAACATTTAAAGACACATTTTTTAGCCAATAGTTACCAAAATACCTTCTTTTATTCCCTTAAAAAAACATATAGTCCTTGATTTTATTATGAAACCATCATAATAAGTCTTTTCTTGCAAACCTAAAGAGGTTGTTCGAAGAAGAGGTATCATTCTTAACTGAGAGTTTTTACTTTATTTGTTATTCCAACTACTTAAAATATTATTCAACCATGATGATATAATATAATAATTATTTCCTATATACTTATATGTTACTATGTTAATGGAATAACCTACACCCATCTGCTCTTCCATCAGATGGGAAACAAAATCGTCGATCATGTGTATGATGAATTACTTCCTCAAAAACCAATGTTATTATTTTTCCATTGCCACCTCTATAATATAGATATAATTATGGATTTAATATATATATATATATAAAATAAGTTTATTATATAATTATAATTATGAAATTATAATATCATCTCTACCTTCTTACCTTCAAATCTGTTGGAAAACAATAGTGTTGCTCGTACGTATGTGTGGATTACCGCCTCCATGAAGCGATGCAATAAGTTTTAAATTTTATTTTGAATTAGAAGGTAATTAGGATATATTTAATGAGTATATATGATATAAAAATGATTCTTTTAAATTTTAAATTTTATTTAACTTTATTTTTTTTATATTTATAGAAAAAATGAAAACAACATTCATGTTTACATATGACCTACCATCTCCATGAATGATGTAATTTATTTTTCTATCCCAAAATTTTATAGATGAATATAAATATACATATAAAGAATATAAATTATATTTATATCATTATTAATATTTTTCATATTATTTAAATATGATTAAGGTATAGGAACAAAAACTACTGATACGTGAAAAATAAAACAGTTATCACCTAGAAAAGTGTTTGTAATAAACAATTGTTAATAAATGGGTGATAAAAAGTTTATAAGTAATCATATATGGAATGATATATATGAGTATAGTTATATAATATATTTATAATAAACCTACATTTTTATATAGTAGTTTCAATCATGTATAAAAGAAGAAAATACTTGAGGTAAGGGATTTTCGTCTCACTTTTATTTCCATGGGACACATGCCATATTCATCATATGTTTATTTTGAGTGGTATATATACTACATATTAATGTATTTTATGATTATTATCATGAAAATTATAGGATATAAACAACTATATAAGGTTATTTCTTTGATGGGGATTATGATTAAAAATTTACCAAATTAGTAAAGGTTTTATAATACAATCTCATTTTTATCGATATTGCATATGATTATGATTAAGATGATGAAATATTATGATATTTATCTCAAGAAACTAAATAATTTTAATATAATCAGGTTATTTAATGAAATTAATTATTTTTCTTTCTTCTTACTCAAATTATGTAATGATGATCTCAAAATAATGATTTATGGAAAAAATAATTTTATTTCTCTCTTCGGTCGAAAACCCTTTCTTTTCCATGGCTATGTTTTATGAAAAATTTTACAAGAATGTTTTTAATACTCTAAAAATATTTTTTAAATCTCTTTTTACCCTTGATTTTATTTTTTACAAAATTATTTAAATGGAATCCTCTTATCATTTTCTGAATGACGTACTTTTTAACATTTGTTTACAAAAGAGTGATAGGAATGATTTCTTTTTTACTTATATACAACATTTGGAATTTTCAACATTTATTAATTCTCAATGTTTTGATGTTTCTTATATATATTTACAAGGTTATTTTTAAAGAATTTTTTTTATTTAATATTTTTGAAATTTTTTATTTTAAAGATGTATTTCAAAATAGAAAGGATATTTTCATCAAGAATGTTTTAATGATATTTTTTTGGAATTTATATTCATCAATGATAATAAACTTTAGTGTTTCATTTTTTTCACTGGGGATATGATCCAATGGTACCATAATTATTCTTTTTCTGTATGGTTTATGATTAATATGATGATATTTTTATGAAACCCATTCATTTTTCATGGGTTATTCTATGATGGATTGATGAAATGTTTATAAAATAAGATTTATTTGAATGAGTTATTATATAATGATATGATGAATGTTTAATGATTTTATGGAACACATATTTATGGTTTTAAATACATGATGGGTGGGACTGGAATTATATATCCCTCCAATGAATTTGATAAAGTAATATATGTCATGAGATAACTATTAGAAACAACTCGATGTGATTGATATGCTATGAGAAACAAGTCAATGTGATTTATACACTATGGGAAACAAGTAGAAGTTCATGATCCTCTATGGGAAACAAGTTGATATGCTTGATTCGTTATGTGATACAAGTCAATGTACTTAATCCATTACGGGAAACATGTGTTGATTCTTGATTCATTATGATTTGATGGTCTTTGATGTTAACCTTGACATATGAAATGGATTCTATGTTTATGATGGTTCCACGCTTATATGACATGAACTTATAGTTCCTGGTTCATTTATGATAATTTCTCACTCTTATGATTTGTGTATTTTGAAACGATAATGTTTTATTCCATGAATCATGTTTATATTCCATTATAGATTGGATATTAACTTTGTAAATTATATTACCGATCTCATACCTTTATACATATATTATTCTTTCATGTGATCACCAATTAATATATCCCATGTTTACCCTTAATAATAATCTAATCTCACATTTTCTTATGTTTCCTTCCCCCGGGTTATGAATAAAAGATTTAGGTAGGGTATTCCAATGATGATTACTAAATGGGAATATCTTTTTTGTAGATGTTGAAGATCTTTTATTAAATAAAAATATTGTGTCTTTAGTCTATAAAAAACTAAACTTTATAGTCCTAGGGAGTGTATTTTTGAAATGTTTTGAATATTCATATAAAGATATAAATTTTATTTATAAAAATATAGTGTTTTTATAGTTGATATAAGAAGAAGTTTTACTCAATAATTAGAGACTAGAGTTAAAAAAATTTGGTAAAAACCCTAGGGATAAGTATAAGTATAGGATAACATCCTAAAATTTTGGAAATAAATAGATTATGTAATTTTACAAGGAATATATACTCATATGGATACTATAAGTTGATATGGATCTGGTACAGTTGTATCTAAAGTAATAAATTAAAATGGGAACATTGGGAATTGAATTAATCGCTACCTAGTGCATGCCAATATACCTTAATGCAAACCTATTTTGAAACTCTTAGGGAATATGTTTTGGAAATTCACAAATTCTTTATGAACCATCATGAAGGATTTGGATATATCATGACCATGAATTACCTAGGTTAACATGATGTGTTATAGGATGAAAATAATGTGTCAAGATTTATAAATCCTATTAATTTTTTATATGTGGTTTCCTGCTATGGTTAATTTTTCTCACACTTTTCTTTTTGGTTTCGTTTAATAGATGAATCCAGAAGAAATCATGCTAACAAATAATGTGATGGAAAAAGAAATGATTATCCACCTAAATACCTAGATTCCATGGGATATGGAATATAGAATATTGTTTCTTTGCTTATGAAACTTTCTCAAGCTATGAATCATATTAAACTTACAAACAATCAAATAAGTGAATAATGTTTTGTTGAGTCCTTCATGTGGAAATGTGCACCATTATTTATTGGGTTTTATTTTATATTATTTACTGATCAATGGATCAATACAATTGTAATGTTATTTTCTATTATCTAGTGATTGGAGTTGTAAAATTTCATTCTATCCATATATCATTTAGAAGTTAAAGCAAACCAATAGTGGAATCTTATTCAGAATATGAGGAAGTATAAAAAAATTTAATCTATGGAGTGGGATGAGTTGATATTATGTTTTAATAAGTATGTTCTTTATATTCATTGTATGAAACCAGGAAAAAAATCCTTAATCTAAAGTAAAAGGATGATGAATTCACTAATAACTATGAGGAAATTTTACATGACTTGCGAGGTATGCTTCTAGTGTTATCATCCAACCTAAATATTAGGTTGATCAATTCTTTGGTGGCCTAAAACCAAGTCTCAGGGATGAATTAGATATAAGAGACTTTAGTACCTATGAATAAATCATTCAATGTTCACTCAATATTGAAATGGAAATCATAGATTCCCACCATTCCCAATGTTTTTATAAGAAAAGGAAGATCATGTATCATGAAAAATTGAATAAATCACATCATGAAATGAAATTACAACCATATACATGACAGAATTGTGGGAATAAACATGAAGTGAACTTCTTGAATGGAAATGGTAGGTTCTTTAAATGTGGAAGGGAGGGTCATAAATCCCATGATTTTCTAAAGGAAATGAATGGGATGATTAACATGATGGAAAAAAAGAAGACACCCACTAATGTGTCACCCATTCTCTAATAATTTAAATGCAAATAAGATTGTAATTATGCCAACCATTTCTTGGATATGAAGTTTTATGACAATGATCAATATAAAAAACCTCTTAAGATTAACAAAAAAGTGAAATCTCATGTAATCGTGACTGTCAAAGTGGGTTATGAGAATGACCTAGTTAAAGGTACATTTATTATCCACTATATAGAATCTAATGTTTTATTTTATTTTGGATCAAACCAATCTTTTATATCTAATTATTTTTCAAATGGTATTTAATTACTAACTCAATGATTTTATAATGAGTTAACAGTGATAAATCATAATTTCATGATGGTCTCATCGCAAGTCTATAGTTCTACTATGATTAAAATTTGTTGGAAATTTCTTCATGAAAATATTGTGATTATCCCTATATTTTTATCTGATATGATTCTAGGCATGTATTTGATTTATTTATATGGATCCCATATCAATTTATGAGAGAGGGAAGTCACATTTCATATTCCAAATGAACCCATGCTTATTTATCGATGTGATGAAGAATAAAATCTTCCAATGGGTTTTTTTAAATGATGACACCTTGGTTAAAAGACCGAAGAACCGAAATATATAAGGATAAAAAGTTTACAAGAATCAGATAGAGGGGATATTATTATAATCTTTTTGATGTATAGGGATAAACTTAGCTATATGGTTCTCTATGCACGTGTCATTATTTCAAACACCCTAATTGGAAATACCATCTGCTACCTTGTTCACCTCTCTATAAGCATGAGTGATAATATTATTGAGTTCTGATAGGTTACAGAGGCAGATGCTCTATTTAGCAGTGAGGGTCCTTACAAGATGAATCATTCCATGTCTAAGGACCTGGATAGTGGTAGTTGAATCACTTTCAATCCATAAACTGTTCCATCCTCTTTGTCTTATCAAATCAACTTCATTAATGAAACTATAAATTTATTCTTCAATGGATGAGGCATGACCACACACACCAAAGAAACAATAAAGAATGTCACCATTCTATTTTTTGCATATGATACTATAGCCTGTAGGTCATGAGTTTCCCTTTGAGGCACTGTCCGCGTTAATTTTGATCTATATAGGAATAGGTTGTTTCCAAAATACTCATAGAAAACCCTTCAGTGGGATGTATCATCCTTTGATCATAATTCATCATGGGATACTGGAATCCTTAACAGAGTTGTGGAAGATCCCTGTTTGAATAATTATATATTCCTTGACTGTAGTGTATTTCTTTTTTTATCCTGCATGAAAAATGAAAGTGTTATTTTTGTGCATAATATAATTTATTTCATACCAAATATGGTGTATCATTTTTTACACAGCGGTAATGAAAATTTGATTAATTTGGGAAGAAGTATCTATAGTAGTGCATCTCCAAAGCTACTACCCAATAAAGTCCAAACCTATCCATTTGAGATCAAAAATGTTAAAAATTTATTTACATAACTAAGAAGTTGTAGCACAAGTTAGAAATAGGTGATAAATATCCTCTATGTTATGATTTCACATGAAACATTTAGAACAAATTTTTATACCACACATCTAAATATTTTAATTAGTGGGAATTATATTATGATCAATTCTCCAAACTAGGGTGAGTTGGGATGGTTGAAACCAATTTTTTTTTAATGTTCTTTATCCAATAGAAATCATTTCTATTAGAAGTGAAATTATAATTATAGTAGAGTTTAGAGGATATAATACTATTATGATATGGTTCCAAAACTAAGAAATCATTTGTGTTGACAAAGGTGTAGTTGTTAACAATCGTAGAGATTTTATCGGGTAAAACAACATCAGGAGAGCTCAAACAGTCGTTAATGGAGATATTAATATTTATGGGTAATTTTATGGTGTAAAAAATGATACAGAAATAGAATTCATTCTATTTATCTATCCAAAAATTTAGAGGGGAGTCCTTGTTAACTATCCATGTAGAGTGAGACAAGATTTTTGAAAAAGTGTTCTTTATGAAAGGCTATATAGAGGAGTCCATATATGAGTGCTTTCCCTTTCTATGGTTATTGTAAAATCTTCTACAAATAAAATCATAAACCAAGGATTTGTTTCTCACAATATTCCAAGTAATTTTTTCTTGAAGGGATTCATGGAAATGGTTTAGATTCTTAATACCAAAACACTCCATTATTAATGGGAGTGCAACATGTTTTCCAGGGAATAGTAAAAAAAATTCATTCAAGAGTGCTTCCACTCAATTTTTTTTATTATTTTATTTATATTTTTGAGAAAATTAGTATTCCATTTATATTCCATCATAGAGTATACCATTTTTGAAACAATGGTCTATTTGACAAGACAAATCTAACTTTCCATCAATAAAGTTTTTCCTTTCCAAGAGGAGAGTTTGTTATTAACCTAATCAAAAATATTTGAAAAGTAAGTATTTTTTGGGTTTTAACCAAAATATGGGGACCCCAAGATATGTAAAGGGTAAGGATCCTTCCTTTATTAGTAGTTCATTCGTGATATCATATTTTATGGTGATGGGGAAACATTTACCAAAGAAAATAGAAGATTTTATTCAGTATATGGATTAACCAGAGACATATTCATAGTGTGAGAGGAAATCATTAATCTTTTTTATATTTTTCTTATCCCATTTCAAGAATAAAACTAAATCATCATTATATAAAATATGTGAGGTAATAGTTTGAGATCTATAGGAAAATATGGTCTTGATATCACCCTTATTGATTGAATCAATGATAAGTTTGCCGAGGTAGTCTTCAAAAATAACAAAAAGGATGGAAGAAAGGGGTTCTCCTTTTCTAACACCTTTTTTACAAGTGAAATACTCCTTTAGGGAACCATTGATCAAAATAGAGATGTGGACATAGTTAAAAAGAGTTTTTATTTTTCTTACCAAATTGTCATTAAAGAAATAGCAATAAAGGATTTTTAAGATGAAACTCTAATCAATGTTATAAAAATATTTCCTCATATCAAGATTGATAGAAACGTTTCCCCCTGTTTTATTATTTTTTAAAAAAAAATTACTTTTAGAGGCTAGGAAAATGTATTCTTTTATATTACTTCCTTTTAGGAATCCAAATTGATTCCATGATACAATTGTGTTGGCAATAGGGTTCATTCTAATAGCTAGTAGCATGAAAATAATTTTATAGACAATGTTAATAAGGTAAATTGGACTAAAAAATGTATTTATGGTGCATTATCCACTTTATAAATGAGGGTAAGAAATTGATCATTAATACCATAAGGGAGGTAGCCATTAGTGAAGAAGGATTTTATAACGTGACAAACATCATTGCAAACAATGTCCCAATGATGCTGTAAAAATGAATTAGGAAATAAAATAGGACTAGGTGCACTATCCAACTTTTAAATAAAAACCACTGATTTAATTTCATATTCAATTGGAATACTATTCATAAGATTATTACCACTTTCCCCAACTAGTAGAGGGATGATACCATCCTTCATATATTTATTTATAGTAGGACCATTAAAAATTCTGCTAAAGTTGGAGGTGACATGATTGGCCATCTCTCCTCATCATCTATGATGTTATACCCATATCTAAGTAAAGAAAGAGGTCTAATTACATATATAGTTCTTTATAGATCATTAAAGAATTTATCATTTTTATCTCCATATTTAAGCCAGTTTATTTTGATGTTTTTTTCTAAGATTGTCTCTTAAGGAAAGAAGAGAGTTAAGTTTATTTTTAAGAATAATTTCCTGGGTTGGGTCTCTAGTAAAATAATTGTTGGTTGAATTAGTTTGAATTTTATTGGGGGAATGTTCAAAGGATTTAATTTCATTACCCGTTTTTTGGAATCTTTCTCTACACTAGAGATTTAATTTTTGTTTTATAAGTTTTAATTTCATTATGAAGGCAAATGAATCATTCAAGATTATTGAATTCCAAGTATCTTTTAAAATTTTGTTATAATCTAAAACAATTTTTCAGGTATTATTGAACCAGAAAGGAAGTATAGGCTTGTTGTCTCTAGTATTGAGGCTCACCAAAATTGGATGATGATCAAAATTTAGCTTAGGCAAAGTAATACTGGAGTTGGTATTCAAATTATCAAGATCTTGAAATTTTGTGAAGGATCTATCAAGTTTACTTGATAAAATTATCTTATGGTGTCTTCTATAACAAGTATATTTAGTAAGAATAAGATTAATCTCAACAAGGTTGTTTTCATCAATAAAGAGTTTAAATTCCTTAGTGGAAATACTTTATTGTGAGGGTTTCGGTTTTTCACTAGGTCTAATAATAGCATTGAAGTCACCGACAGTGACCCAGGGTGATTGAATAGTGCTATTAAGGAAAGATATATTGTGCCAAAGAGTTCTTCTTCCCGGGTATCTATTACAGGTAAACACAAAAGTATAGTAGAAAGTATTATTATGTAAATTTATTTCTCATGTCAATGATTGAGAATAAAAAAAATATGAATCTTACTTATAGAGACATGAGCAAAGAACCATAAGGAATCAAAAGTGTTATTGTTAGAAATTTTAGATATAAAATTATAGTTATATCTATCCAAACGATTAAAGACATAAGAAAAGGTGATTTTAGGCTTATAGATAGCAAAAATCATTGGATTATGCATAAATAATTTTTTTTAAAGTTGTGATGTTATCAAGGTTAGCAATACTCTAACAATTCCAGTAGAAAATATTCATTTATACTTACGTTTGGTGTCAGGACCCTTATTTTTGTTACCTTTGGAGTTTTTTCCCCATTTGGATTTCCTTAATTGCTTGATATAATTCTCCTTAGTTATCATTTCATTTTTTCCCTACAAATTCATGGAAAAGTTTAGAAAGATATCATTAATTTTAATACCCATCAAGTACTCTTCTTGATGTATTTTTTTGTTTTCATTGTCCCACTACATCTCCAAATGTTTTACTTATTTTATTTTGAGATCATATTACTTAATCTTTCCATTTGGTTTATGAGTGTTGGATCCAGCCTTAGGGACATAGGATCTCAACTTAGTTGCATTGATCTATTGTAAATCCATGCATTTTTCATCATTTTTCAAGTTGTTTTCCTTTCTATCATCAATCATCTGTGTGCTACAAAATGGATTCAGTGTTATAGCCTTATCCAGATTCCTCTCACTATTTGTAGGTGAGGAATATCTATGTTAACTTAAAGTATCTTCAGACACAAAAGGGGTGTCCTGGATAGTAGGGGTAGTTTCTAGGTGCTTGTGAATATCCAATTTCCCCCTATTGTGTGAAGGTGATCTACAAGGCTTGTTTTTATTATCATATGTTTAGTCACTAGGAAGTAGTCCACAGTTCTATGACTGAGGTTCATAGATGGTGTTAACACTTTCATGGACAATTTCATTCATGTTATCACTGTCATGTTGGATATCCATGTGTTTTCCATCATCTTGTATGTGTTATATCTTTCCTTCATCAAGAAGATGAGTGCTGAAAACTATTTTCAGTGTTGGAGCTCTCCTCTCACTATATGTACGAGAGGAAGATCTATGCTGAATAGAAGTTTCTTTAGGCACAATACTGGTGACCTGGATATTAGGGGGCAATGACTTTCCACTATTAGAACCCTTCTCAAGAGAAGTGTCGTATTATGCTATAGGTATAAGAGTAGTTTGTGAGGTAATGACAGTACCTGATAAAGGAGTGTCGAGACTTCCCTCAGAATTAGCATCAGTCCTGGGATTTGGGATCTTTCTTAATTCCTCTGTATTATAATCATTACTAGGATAGGCAGTGTCACCCTCAACCTGATCACATAGTTGAAAATTATTCAAAACCATAATATCAATTTCTTCAGTAAATAGATGTTATTCATTGTCCAATTCTTCATTTTCAACTATTTCAGCCCATGATTTCCTTGAAGGATCCTTTTATGAAGATGAGTCAACAATTATCTTCTTCTACGTCTCCTTCTTCTTCATGTGTGTTTTAGGTTTCTCTAAAGCAGGTTTTTTGTCCTTCCTGTTTCTTTTACCCTAAGTCCAATCTATATGAGTATGAGGTTGTAATTGTTTCTTAACAACTCTACAATTAATTATAGAGTGTCCAATGATCTTAAAATAGTCACAAAATGGTGATCTATATTCAAACTCTATCTTGACCTCAGTCTTATAATCCTTTGAATTGAAAGAAATTACATGGGGAGAATTTGTTTCAAGATTAACCTCTACCATGAATATTTCATAGAGACCCAAGTCACCATTCAATGTTCTTTGATCTATTTTAAGAGGTACCCCTATGCAATAGGTGAGGTCATTTGGTATTTTTGGGTTCCAAAAATACCAAATAAGGCCATGTAACCGGACCCAGATATGAGCTACAGAGGTCTTATGCATGAAAGTATTGAAAGCATAATCCTTAGTATATAGATGAAGTAGACCAGGCTTCAACTGTATGATGCCATGTTTCCAGGCTCGGTCTAATTCATCTTGAGAGTTCAATATGATATAAAAATAAATTTTCCCAATTGGAATAAGTTTCCAGTTGGATGAGCCCTAGCAGTGGGCGATTCTCAGTTTGAGTTCACCCACTAACCAAAGTTTTTCTACTTTAAGGTAAGAGATCTGTTCAAGTACAGAATACTTACACATTTGTTTATCTGATATAGCACTTTATGATCGGCATCAATCGCAAAGATTCCATCATTGATTTTGTTAAACCTTGGGGTCATTTCTGAGGAAACTTTTGTAATATTTGAGCCCTTAAAAGATTCCACAAAAAATATCCCTTTAATAAGTAGATCAAAGCATGAAGGAAATTTTCTAGAGACAATTTATCTTCCTGTATGATAGGGGTATTCCGCTCAAATTATTTCTTCAAATAATGATCAAATGAGTCCATTTGGAATGATATTTATCACTTTTGGAACCAAACATCATCAATATTCAAAGTAGGGTTTGCGATTTGACCATTCGTGAGTTTCTCTTAGAACTATATTATGTCTTGCACCATGTGTTAGGATTGTGAATTGAGTGAAAAAATGACTCCATAAAATCTTCAAATTTTAATTACATCCATTGTATAGGTATTGATTACTATTCAAAAGGGGTGTTTATCTCATATGGTTGAGGATAAACTCAACATCAATGGTATGAATGTTGTGTACGAGTTTGTTGATATATTTTAAGAAGAGTTTCATAGTCTTACATCAAATTGTGATATTGAGTTCTCAATATAACTCATACCTAGTGCTAAACCTATTTGAAAGACTCCCTACAGAATATCCCTAATTGAGTTATACAAATTCAATAATAAAATGTAAGAGAATATTGAAATGAGATTTATTCAGACAAGTGTGTCGCCTTGGGGTGTACCTATTATTTTTGTAAAAAAGAAATATGGATTGATGAAACTCTACATTGATTATAGGGAACTGAAAAAATAATAAACAAGAACAAGTATCCTCTACCACATATTGAGGATTTTTTTGATCAACTACATGGATCTCGATACTTTTCCAAGATTGACCTTCATTCTAGATATCATAAATTAATTTTCAAGAATGAGGATATACCCAAGGTGACATTTCGTACAAGATATAGACACTATGAATACATTTTGTTTCAATTTTGTCTTATTAATTCCCACACTATCTTCATAGATTTATTGAATAGAGTCTTTTGAGATTACCATTATCAGTTTTTGGTAGTATTTATAGATTATATTCTCATATATTCAAAAAACAAGGGCATGCATATCACTTGATAATTGTACTAAAGACCTTGAGGAAGGAGAGGTTTTTTGAAAAATATACCAAGTGTGAATTTTGGATAAAAATGGTTCATTTTTGGGTTATATAATCTCAAAAGAGGGTATGCCTATATGGATCCATCAAAGATCAATGTTATTGAATGTTGGTATAGACCAACCACGGTGACGAAGATCCAATTTTTTTTTTGTTTGGATAGATATTATCGATGGTTTGTGGAGAATTTATCATGACATTCTAATCCACTCAAATATTTTACTCAGTAGGGATCCAAGTTCTATTAGAAAAATTAATGTGAATAAAATTTCAAGGAACAGAATAGAAGGTTAATCAGCACACCTATGTTTACATTTCCATACAGTTTAGAAAGGTTTATAATATATATTTATTTATAAAATAAAGTATTGGTATTATTTTTCATTTAGAATGATATTATTATATCTTATGCCGCATGAAAATTGATGGTTTGTGAGAAAAAATACCCAACACATGATTTGATGCTAGCTGAAATATTTTTTTTAATTAAAGATATAGAGGAATTATCCTTTCAGAGAATTTTGTGATATATATAATCATCATAATAATTTAAATTCTATATTCACATAGAATTATTTGAATAAGAACTATATAAGATAGTTTGAAATAATTAAATATTGTGAATACTCAAAACATTACCACCTGGGGAAAGTAGACATGGTGGAAAATGATTTGATTAAAAAGGATAATACTAGCTTATCCATGATGAGGATCACAAAAGATCCATTATTTATACACTTTTAGAGAATGGATATGTAAATCTTGATGGATGTGGATAAATATTATCATTCTTAAATGAGTGTTCAATCATCTATCTAAGTAAATATTAAATAGGCACATAATGAAGATGTAGAGCTATTGAAGAAGCTGAGAAATGTTCCTAAGTTTAACCTTGATTATGATGGAATGATAAGATTCATGAACCTTGTATATGCTTCTTATATAAAAGATTTGAAGAAGGGGCTATTAAAGGAAGCTCACAGTTCTTCATTCTCTATTCATCATGGGAGTATAATGATGCATATAGATCTAAAAGAGTATTTCCAGTGGGATGAAATAAAGAGATATATTACAGAGTTTTTATCTTAGTGCTCGTTATGTAAGCTAGTTAATACTGATATATAAAATTTTAAGTGGATGTTACAACTACTAACTATACTATAATGGAAATGAGAAAAATCACCATAAATTGTTTCGTTAAACTCACCAAAATATCTAAAGGCTATAATATTATTTGGGTTGTATTCGATCACCATATGAAGTCATCACAATTAAATACTATCATTAAAGAAAAATATCTTGATCATATTTCCATAATATTCATTAAATAAGTGGTATGTTTTGTTGGATTACCACATTATATTATAACTGATCAGGATCTATGGTTTGCCTCAATGTTCTGGAGAAGCCTTCATGAATCCCTTGATATGGTGTTAAGATTCCACACTACATATAATACTTAGAATGACAAACAGACTGAAAGATACATTCAATTAATTGATGATATTATAAGATCTTGTTCTTTGGATTTCAAAGGTGATTGGAATTGACACCTTCTTCTAGTTGAGTTTCTAATAAAAATACATTTCGCTTGAACATTTATATGGATCCTTATGAAGCCCTCTATATAAAGAAGTTTAGAACTAAAATGTTCTGGGATAAAGTTGGAGAAAGAAATTTATTGGGGCCTGAGATATCTAAGTAAATGGTAGAGAAACTTAGATCTAGTTAACATCACATTAATATATCTTAGAATCATTATAAAAGTCATACTGACAATCATTGGCATGATCTAGAATTTGAAGTCAGTGATAAGAAGTTTTTCTAAATTTCTTCACGTATACTGAACTTATAGATCATACCACTAGGGAAAGATATTTCTTATGAGGAAAAAATGGTCGAGATTATGGATCATAGAGTGAAAGTGATATGAAATAAGACCACTCACCTGGTAAATGTTTTATGGTAAAAATACCAATTTTTGGAAGCTATATGGGAACCTAAGGATATGATGAGGTAGAAGTATCCTTAGTTATTTGTATTATAGTAACATAATTTTAAGGGTGAAATTAATTTTAATGGGGGTAGAATGTAACAACATGATATTTTATGAAATATATATATATTTCAAATAAATTTAATTTCATTGATATTTTTCATTACACACAATACTGAGTTTAAATGAACCATGTTATACTATAAAAATATTATTATTTAATGTGATAGTTATAAACTAGCTCTTAAATTGGAAGGTATGAAATAGAATAACTAAATTATTGAAATTATAAATTTTATACATATATAAAATAAATTCATTGGATATCCATTGATTATAAATGAAAATTAAAATCATTTAAAATTAAAATAAATATTTTTATGGAAAACTATTTTTATATGTGCAATGCATTTTTATCATAATAAATTAAATTAAAAACTATTAGTGAATGATTTTAATGAAATTTTTATATTATATATTTACTAAAATTTTAATCAGTCATCTAATATTTCTTCTATGCATGATAGAATAAAAAATCTAGTTTTATGCTTAAAACTAGATTTCTATATAATACAGTTTCATCAAATTTTCCGCACGTATTTTCAAATTATGTTTTTATGATATTATGAAATTTATATTGAAAAAATAACATAAGTTATTAAATAAACCTATTAAAATTATATGTGTTTGAATTTTTCATAATTTTCTGAAAAGATTAATTTTTTTATGAATAGTAAAAAAATTCTGTCTTTATTGTTTTTTAATTAACGAATATAGAAAGTTAAAAATTTTTTAATAAATAAAAATAAATAATAGTTAAATCATATTTTTTAACCCAATCCAGTTCATTAAAATATATTTTATGTTAAAAATTAATATAAAAAATATTTATATTCAATAAAACTTTCTCTTTAGAAAACTGCATTTTCATCGTGCTTGTGAGTTTGATTTTAAAATAAAACATTCAACGTATGTGAATTAAATTTGGTAAAATGGATTACATATTTGGAATTATAGTAATCAATATTATTTAATATGGTGAACTTAATTTTTTAAGTCATAATGATTAGTAAAAACATTAAAAAGTAATTACTACAGTTAAGGTTAAAAAGAGTTTACTGGGGGTAAAACCAAAATATATGGGTAATTTTTCAAATTAAATTTGTCTAAATAATATTTCTTGGAAATATTTAGACCTTATACTATACCAATTTTTTAATATATGGTCATTCAGAAAAAAAAATTTGGAATTGTTTTATAGTTTTTTATTATTTTGGGAATTTTCCATGTGGATTCTAAGTGGGTCCTCTTCCCACTTATAAAATGAAATCTCCTCTCCTATCCTCTCCACACTTCAAAACCATTTTTATAAGAAAATAACTACCCATGTTCCTTAATTTAATCCCTTAAAATCCAATATTCTGTGTTTTTTTTGGAATTCCTCATTGGATGACTTTTGGCATAAACCTAAAGAGGATGTCTGAAGAAGAGGTATCATTCTCAACCAAATGTTTTTATTTTATTTATTATTCCACCCACGTAAAATATTATTAAAAAATATTGATATAATAAAATAATTATATCACATATAATTATATGTTATCTTTTTAATGGAATAACCTACATCCATCCCATCTTCCTTCAAATGGGAAACAAAACCGTCAACCGTGTGTATGGTTAACTTCCACCTCACAACCCGATGCAATTTATTTTTTATAACTGCCTATCATGAATGGATATAAATTGTTTTTAATATATATATATATATATATATATATATGATATTTATGAAATTATTATACTTCTGTAATTATAATATCATATATAACATTATACTTTCAAATTATTTGGAAAATAATAACGTCGCTCGTGTGTGCATGTGGACTACCGCCTCCATCATGTGATGTGATACGTTTTTCATTTTATTTTGAAATAGTTATTAATAAAGAAATATTTAATGAATTTATATTATATATAATATAATATTATGATTTTATAAAGTTGAAATATTATTTACCTTTATTTCACTCAATTCATCAAAAAAATGAAAACAACATTCATGGGTACAGACGGCCTATCATCTCCATGAATAGTGTTATTCATTTTTATATCCCTAAATATTATGGATGACTATAAATATGTATGTTATGAATATATATTATATTTATTTCATGAATAAAATTTTGTATATGATGTAACTATGATAAAATTATAGACAACAAAAAGTACTAAACAAAAATATATATGAAAAATAAAGTAGTTATCAATTGTAACAATGTTTTTAATAACTAACTGTTAATAAAATTGTGATAAAAGGGTTATACATAATCATATATGGTATGATATATATTATTATTATTATTATTATATATATAACCTATATTTAATATAAAAATGTTTAAAAACGTTCAAATGAAGTTGAGGCTTATTTTAAGAGATTTTTTCTCACTTTTATTTCTGCAGGACTCAAGCCATATTCACCACTTATTTATTTTTTATAGTATTTATACTAACCATGAATGTATATTGTTATTATTATCATGAAAATTATGTTTTATACATATCTATATAATGTTATTTCCTTCATGGGGCTTATGATTCAAAATTTAACAAAGTGGAAAGGGTTTTATGACACAATCTCATTATTTATCAGGATTATTTATGATTATGATTTCAATGATGAAATATTATTATCTATCTCTCAATTAAATCATTAATTTTATTTTACACAAGTTATTTATAGAAATTACATGTTCTCCTTTCCTTTAACTCTATTTATGTACTCAATATACCAAAAGAATGTTTTTAAGGAAAACTAAATTTATTTTTATCTTTGGTCAAAAACCCTTTCTATTATATGTCCAAGTTTTCTAAAAATGTTTTCAATAATGTTTTTAAAATTATATAAATTTTTTATAAAGTCATTTTTACCAATTTTTTACTTTTTAAAAAATAGTTTAAAAGGAATATTCTTTTCATTTTTCTAAACAAGTTACCTTTTGAAATTTCTTAAAAAATAGTTTGAGAAATGTTTTCTTTTAACTTATATGAAATGTATAAAACAATTTGCAATAATGACCATTAAAATATTTTAAGATTAATATAAAAGTTTCCAAGGATACTTTCAATTAAAAAAGTTTCCTTAATATTTGAGAAATTTATAGATTTTAAAGAAGTGATTTCAATATGGGAAGGATAATTTATTCAACAATGTTTTAATGATCTTTTTATGGAATTTATATTCATTACGAAATTTTTTTGGTGTTTCTTATGTTTTAATGGTGATTTTATCCAATGGTACCATAATTATTCTTTATCTAGATGATTTGTGATAATGATGATGGGATTTTTAAGAAACCCATTAATTTTTCATGGGTAATTCTATGATAGATTGATGAAATGTTTATGAAAACTGATTTATTTTCATGAATTATGATATGATGATATGATGAATTGTTAATGATTATATATAACACATATGTATGGTTTTTATTATGTGATTGGTGGGCCCAAAATTACACATCCCTCCAATGAATTGGGTAATGTATTATATCTCACGAGATAATTATAGGAAACAAGTTTATATGCTTGATTTTCTATGGGAAACATATCGATATGCTTGATAAGCTATAGGAAACAAGTAGATGTTCTTGATCTTCTGTTGGAGAAAGTTTATGTTCTTGATTATTTATGGGAAATAAGTCGATGTGCTTGATCCACTAAGGAAAATAGGTGTTGATACCTGATCCATTATGATTTGATGGTCTTGGTAGCTAACCTTTGAATATTAAATGGTTTATATACGTATGATGGTTACATAATCATATGAAATTAACTTATTATTCAAGATTAATTTATGAAGATTTTTCACTCTTATGATTCATGTATTTTGAAATGATGATGTTTTATTACACGAATCAAGTTTATGGTCCATGATATATTTGGTATAAACTTTGTAAGTTACATCCTTAATATTATACCCTTATTATTACTTTGTTATTTTATATTATCAATGATTGATATCTCTTATTTTTTCCCTTACTGATCATCTGAGCTCACCCTTTCTTATGTTTACTTTCCCCAGGTTATGAATAAAGGATTTAAGTATAGTATGTCTATAAAGAGTACTAAATAGGAAGATATTTTTGGGAGATATTGAATATATTTAATTAAATTTTAATATTTTATATCTAGAATCAAAAGACACTAAAACATTAGAGTTCTAAATGGATTATTGGAGAAATGCATTGGAAATTCATCTAAAATGATTTAATATTTACGTTTGATAATCTTGGGTCATTATAACCTCAAATACGTCCACTTTGGAAACTTCTCCAATAGAATCTTCTTCACTATTTTTAGGATTCCTTTAATAGGTTATAAAAATAATTCTCATCAGGGACTTCTTTGGATTTTAGTATATTTGGGTAGCCCATTGAGTCTTCTTGATCGTTATCTTCAAATTTAACAATAAAATTGTCCTTGATTCTAGATACCTCTATTTATAGGGAATACTCAACCAAATTATATAGGTAATATAGAAAAGGTTTTGATTATACATAGTTAAAATAAAAGAAATTTTCTTTTAATTCAGAGTGTGTAAAATAAAAAATGAATGTAAGGTGTATTCATCCATCTCTATTTAATAATCCTTAAGCTCCCCCTCCTTGCATAAGGAAGCTGGGAATTCATTCAAATCACTTGTTGGTTGGGTCTCTTCAAGAATGTATTCGATGTAGAGTTACTCTATCTTGTCCTCATCACCATCTAATATAGACATAAATTTAGTTGAATCTATCAAATTAAAGGTAGGGAGATTAATGGAAAATTGAGTTTCAATATAATTAGAGAAATAAAAGTTCAAAGTAGGTTCTCCCCCTTTAATTATAACTTTTAATTCATCTTCAAAGTGTAGGACACTTGGAAAATGAGTTTTGTTGTAAATAGATTTACTTAATTATCTTCATCAAGCTCTTGAAGTTATATCTCCACATTGATTGTTATGAGCATTAGTAACATCAATTCAGGTCCATATTTTAATGGAACATCCTCTATAGATTTTTGTCTATGTTAATTTTTTTCAATTGATTAAAAAGTTTCATAGGTTTATCTTTGGTGAGTTACTTTGCAATATGTTCACCTTGTTTAAGAGGGTGAATATGATGAACTAAATTTTTAATATTAAACAATCAGTTTTCCACAATAGTAATCCCATTAATCCTTTTAGATATGGACACTATTTTATTTTAAAATTTAATTTTTTTTTAAATTATTAAATACTAATTAAAATTATGAATGAGACAAAAAAACATTTTCATATTCCTTGGAAATGGCACTAAGTTCATGAGAGGCCTTTTCATTCAGCTAATAGAAAATAGAATTTGTAAAACCTAGAATGTATTCAAGTGGGTTCACTAGGGTCATTATCAAGGATTTATGGTTCCAGTACTATACTATCTCAATTAGTTATTCATATTTGTTTTATTTTTTATTTTTAAAGAAGGAGAGAAAAAAATATTGATTGTTTTTTTGGGTTTTTTGAATAATGTAAATAAAATGAAAGTAAAACCATAGGTTAATAAGAAATACTGCTAGTCTTTGGGTGAATTACCATGGGTTTGATCACCATTTAATTTTTTTCTAAATCACTTAACTTAGTTAATATATTAAATATTTTTTTAAATACCTTCCACTATTTACATTTGTGTGAAATCATTAGTCTACTCAAGGAATCATGAAATAGACTAATAGTCCCATTTATTCTCCTTGGGGAATGATAAATAATACTCCCCATTTTAGTGAATGACTTTAATCACTTAGTTGATAGTAATAATATATCATTCTTCCTTTTAATCCACAAAACTCTACTGGTATGAAGTGTGATCTAATTAGAGGGAGATTTTGGTGCAAAACAATTATAAGGACGTGGCAGTGCTAATGGATAATGGACATGAAATCCAACTCCCACTACTCACCATAAATTTCACACATGATAAAGAAAAAATGTATTGGTAAATTAAATGAATTAATGAAACAAACACCACCATACCTCCCCTTGGATCACCTACTGTTGGTTAGTTCTCTATAATCATAGATTTTGAGATAATGGGGAATTCACAGAGGTTGATAAAAGAACATGGAATAGGGGATAATGAAACACAACATAAATAATTAAAAAAATGAATTATAATTATAATGTATAAATCATGATAAAATATATTCTAATAGAAACATGGATGAATGATAAGGTTCAAAAAAATTATAATGGGGAGATAGGAAAAAAATTATAGACATAATATTCTTCCTCCTTTTACATCTTGAATTTCAATGCTTTGAGCTATGTGATTATTCTTCCTTGGATGATATATATGTGTATAACATAGATGGTGTGGATTTGTTAGGTGGATAGTGCTCAAGATTTTACTTTTATTTAATTCCTTCCATTGATCTTCCACTTATCTTATAGAATGATCAACATGTGGATCTATTAGATGAGATCTTCCCCAATTGTAGTGAACCAGTGAAATGTGATTTTGATATGAATTTTTTATTTAAGGATTTTGATTTTAATACATTTAGGTACATATCTATTGATTTACTCTGACCATTAATCATTTTGGGTACCTTACATAGCACCAAGGAGGCCTATCTTGGGCCTAAAAAATTAGTGGGCCTCAAATTGGGCTTTGGCTGGGCAGACCAACACACTAATGGTCTGAGTTTGGTTTATCTTGGTGTAGGGACATAACTAGACTAGGAAGTTAAGTGCAGACTTGGTGAGGTGTATGTGAAATTCCTATAGTGGAATTATTTGGTTGGGTTACCGATCATATTCATTCTATTTAGAAAATTTTTAGTGTGATCATACACTCTTCAAGAATAAGATTCAAGCTATTTGTTTCTTTGGATAGCCTCTAATGGATATCTTCTTCAATCGATATTGGTCGAGATCTTGGTATTTCTGCCTAAAAATGTTTGGTTGGTGTGATTAGAGGTTCACGAACATGGTGTAGATCTAGGTGTGGAAATCATTTGGTTGAAGCTGGATTCTTCATTCTGTAATTTAATTTATCATGTATCATGCACAGCTATTAATTCTTGTAGCCATGGGATATGAATAGAATAGTTCCCATCCATTTTTGATCAAATCCTACACTTGGAACAAACATAATCATTCAATGAAAAAAATTCTATTTATGACATTTCCTTCATCACCTTCAGTGAACTCAGCCTATTCTTCAATAAACCCCAAGCTGGTGGCTCGATCTTAATTTGGATCCCTATCAACACCTTACAAGGCTTCAATCATCATTATTTATGACTAAAAATATATTCATTGATTGAGCTCAGAAAAAAAATCTTGGATTGGTTGTAGGTTTGTGTGGAAAATTATTCTAGTTTTCACTTCTGGTAGGTCATCTTCCATAATGTCTCGACTATCTAAATGGTTATTCATGTGTGGAAAACATTCAAGAGATATTTTATGTACTCTTGTTTGGCATGGTTTATTAAGGTTGATTTAAGTGTTATAGTTTAATTAATGTGGTAGTGAAACATGAAATGTTTTGGGTGTGATATCTTTAGAGGTTTGTGTCACTCCATGTGGAAGTATGAGCGGGGTGAACATACAATAGATTGGGGGTTTGTAGTCAACCGTGAGAATCATTCAGTCTTCTGGTAGGTAGGATTTCCTTCTTAAAAACACTTTACTGGCTTTGGGGAAAATGGTAGCTCATGATTTTAGAGTGGGTTGATAGAACTCATATTTTATGTGTGAAATCTTGAATTTTACAGTCACTCAGGGTCTTCATGCAACAGCTCCATCCTCAATGTTGACCATGATGGATTCTTTTGGCCAGTTGATTTGCCTGTAGTGAGAGATTTAAATGGAAATATAAGGCTTATTATCAATGTATCTAAAATCAAAAAAATAAAATCACACATCGAGGGAGTTGAAAAATTGACTATCAATTAAATTCACCAATTTATAATTCAACCACATTTTTAAAAATCATAATTTTAGTTTATAACTAGATTTGGAAAAAATAATTAATTCTAGTTTATTATCTAAAAACATATTTAATATACAAATTCATGTTTTATGGTTTAAAATTTATAGTTTAAAAAAAAACTAAATTTATTCATCAAATACTCACATTTCTAAATTTAAAAAATGTATTTTAACAAAATGATAAAATCAATGAAACATAGAAAATCATTCTTCAAATAATTAAATTAAAAAAAATTAAAAGAAAAATTTATGGATTTTAATTAATTTTAATAAATGAATAAAATATTTAAATACCAATATTAAATCCATTTTTAAATTAATATGTGATTAAAAAGTGTATTAACAAGTATTAATTACCTATGATTTAAATTAATTAGGGAAATTTTTTTATGAAAAGTAGACAATTTTAATGAAATTGTTAGATCACATCGTATGTTCCACCGAATTATATTATGTAAGGAAAGAAAGTAATAAGGTGAACCTAATAGTTATGTTATTTTTTATTTCAATTTTATTTGGGTGACACTAGTTGTTAAATCCCAAAATTTAGGATACTAGAGGAATAGGGTTGAGTAAATCCATTTAAATAACATGGATAAAGATTTTATCCACTTAGTTATCAAATAATTATATATGTTAAGATCAAAAAAGTTATTATCTTCCAAATATAATCATGGATTATTTATCTTTCCACACCACTAGGATATATGATCAAATATGGATCTTGTATTACTAAATTGATATAGTGTACGCATTCGTCTTTTTTATGGGTTGAAATTTCATTAAAAGGCCTTGATAAAAAAATATAATACATGAAACTCACCAATAGATATGTCTCTATTATAGGTTATATACTACATCATGATAGTCATATTGAGATCCCTCATAGGTATGACCTATAAAATAATTCAAGATTTCTAAATAAGGTTGATAAGTGTTCTCAAAGTGAAGCATTTTGAGCATCTAAATGTGAATGTTATAGAAGTCAATGTCACTAAATTTGACTCTTGGGTATTAGATATTAGGTGTGCATCACACAATTGTGAAAAAAGAGACGAACTCAAAGATAAAGGGGAGTTAAAAAATTGATGAATTATATCTTTCTGTTTATAATTGATTAAGAGTTGCTATATTAGAAGTCAAAACTTATAGTATAAGTATACCATAAGAGTTATTTTTAGAATTAGTGAATTGTTCTTATGTTTGCACCATAAACATGAATTTTATTTCCAAGTCTTGTTTATAAAATATGGAGTTTTAATTCACTATTATGATTAAGATTTATTCTATATATAATAATGATTTTTATAGCATTGGGAATACAATAAATGGTTTATGTATTCTAGATATGGATAATCCTATTTATATCATTCAAGATAAAAAGGTTAAAGTTGATTATAATCCCACATACCTTTTTCATTATCACCTTGCAAATATAAATGAGAAACACATCCAAAGGATATGTAAAGATGTATTATGGGAACCATTACATTATAAGTAATTTGAAAATATGGACGAATGAGTCTTCAAGTAAGAGGTAGTTTTAGGTACCTTGTTAGGTTTACTGATGATTTTAGTTAGAATAGATATGTTATTATAATGAGAAATAAGTTTGAAATTTTTGAAATGTTTAAAAGTTTCAGAAATAAGTAAATAATTAAAAAGGAAAGATTATTAACATTCTTTGACCTTATTGGGGTGATTAATACTCAAGCAATGAATTCACTGATCATTTGAGATATTATGGAATTTTTCCACAAATCACTACTCTTTGAATAGTACAATGTAATGGCATGTCTGAGAGAATAAATCATACTTTTTTAGGCATGGTTTGATCGATGATGAGTTAATATGACCATCCTTTTTCACTTTGGGATCATTACTAGAAAGCTGATATATTTCTATTAAACCATGTTTCATTTAAAGAAGTTATGAAGACACCATATGAGATATGGTATGGAAAATTCCCCATCATGTCTTATATATATATTTTAGGAAGTGAAGAGTTCGAATGATGTTTGTATTCTGTTAATCTTGAATTCAAATATGAAAAATGATTATTTTTTTGTTATTCGAAGGAGAATATGGGATACTATTTCTATAATTCTACTCAATAAAGACTGATTATTTCTTGATATTTTTTTATTGAGAATAAACACATAATTAGAGGATTCAGTGAAAGTAAATTTGAGAATTTATAATTTCAAAACAAAAAATAGGATTTTTTTTCTGATATGAAGGTTAATTAAGTTCTATAAATAGTTGTAGAAGAAGAAACAACTCTAAAATAATAAGAAACTTGATGGTCTGGTAGGATTCATCCTGATATCATGAGATATGGATTTCACATTTTCAATTATGATATATAAATGTTCAATGAAGATGGAACTAATTCCTACCAATATTCCATAAAGAGTTTTGATTCCAATAAATGGTCATAATACATGGAATTTGAGATAGACTCCACGTACTCTAACCAAGTTTGGAACTAGGTAGATTCACCTGAAGGTGTGAGACTAATAGGGTGAATGTGGGTTTTTTATAAGAAAAAAACATGGATGGTTGAGTGTTTACTATAAATAATGTCAAATTGAAAAAATATATAAGAAAATTCAAGGTCTTGACTATGAAGTAATTACAGTACTTGAGTTTGGAGAGAAACTAAGAGGTGGAAGGGGTGACTTAGTGACCCATTTTCTTTTTATGAATTCTTCTATTATATTCAAAACTTGTTCCATGTTAATATATCAATCCACTAGTTATTTTTATGTCACCCTATCTCAAATGTAAGAAGATAAAATTAAATAAGTAACATTAGGATTTACATAGTTGTCCTTGAAATCTTAGTCCCTTCTAGGTGTAGGTAGAGTACTGAGACCTAGTTTCTCTACTATAAAATATAGAGTAGAAGTAAATATTCGCTCCCAAAGAATCTATCAAAAAATATCCCAAAACGTGTAGTCCCCAGTGATTTTAAAAACTACCTATCAATGTGTTGTTTATACTAGATCCTTCCAGATGAATCTATATTCTAAAAAACATATAGTTATTTTCCAATGGGGTCTTTATACCACCTCTTAAAAGTTCATCAAAGGGCCCTCTCGAAAACTTTCTTTGAAATGGTCTTTGAATCCTATATCTTCTTATAATAGACTATAATTTTCATTATTATTTAATTCATTGTGACTGGTTAATTCTATAGGAATAGTATATCTAGTCTTTCTCAATCTAGTAGATCAGTTTTAGTGTTAGATGATTTCTCAAACATCTTTAATGTACAAGATCTCTTAGATGTATTGACACTCCTTATTCAGTGAAAAATTATTTTTTGAATGTAATAATTTTTTTTATTTGATACTAGAAGGTGTTTTCATGAAAGTGGTATTGAATTACATTTAAATTATTAACCACTTTAGTTATTAATTTCCTACTGATTTTATATTGACAAAATATTTTCACCAATCTAATGTTTATATATATATATATATTTTAAAAACTTTTATGAGGGTTAAGTGATAACCCATAAAAAAAATATGAAATCAAGAAACCACTCATAAAAAAATTCCACATTTTGTAAAAATAAATTTAATATTAAAAATTAAAAAATCTAAGAAGAAACAATAATAGACATCCCTTCTTGTTTTTTTACTCAGAAAGTGCCAATGACAGCCTCAACCCACCCGCCTACTATTGTCAATCACTACTCACAAAATATTTGATATGAATATTATTCAAATATAATATCCATATCCAATATTTAAATTCAATCTAATTATAGAAGGATGTTCTTATAATACAACTTTAATTTATGAAATATGTTTCTTTTCAAATAAATTTAATTTTTTGATAGCATCCATTATAAGCAACACCGAGTTCAACGAACCACGATATATAATTAAAATATTATTATTTATTATGATAATTATTACATATCCATTAGATTGGTGGGTATTAATATGACTAAACAAATTATGAAAATTATATAGTGTACACATGTATAAAATAAAGTCATTTTCTATCAATAAATTCTAAATAAAAAAATAATTTGAATTAAAAGAAATGTTTTTATGACAAACTGAATTTATGCTCACAAAGTGTTTTACATTAAAAAAAAGATTAATAACTACTAGAGAATAATTTTAAGGAAATTTATTTATTATATATTTAATAAAATGTTTAATCATTATTTTAATATTTTTATATAAATTTAATAATAATAAATCGAGTTTTTTTCTTAAAAGGTTTTTTTAAAAAAAATGGGGTATCATTGCATTTTGCACACTTTTTAAAATTATTTTTTAAAATTTTAAAAAATATATTTAGAAAAATTGAATTAATTTTTGAAATATACATTTCAAAATTATCTTTTAGTGGATTTATGAGATTTTTCTAAAAAGATTAATTTTTCATTGATTAGTAAAAAATGCTGATTTTATTTAAAAAATGGATTTTCATTTAAAGTATTTTAAAAGATAAAAATTGTTTTATAATGGTTTAAGAGTAAAATTAGTTCAATTATAATATTATTAATATAATTAATATTATTTTATTCAATTTCATATTAATATTTTATATAAAAACTTTTATACTTTTGAGATATTTTTCCTTGGAAAAACGTTTTATCAATGCATATGTGGGTTTAATTTTAAATTAATTATGAAACTTATGTGAATTGTATTTGGTAAAATGGATTAAATATTTTGAAAAAAAATCATTATTATTAGGTAATTATTTCAATTTAAATTTTATTCATAATGAATTATAAAAACAGTAAAACATTAATTATTGCGGTTATGATTAAAACGCAGTTTTGTGTGTTACATGCGCTTGTGTTAAAATTAATTTTCTACATGCAAGGAATTTTTATTTGATAAATTTGAATTAATATTTAAAATAAGTGTTTTTATATTATCTATAAATTATCATTTTATTTTTAGTCCAAATGTATAAATCACCTAGTTAAATAAATAAAAAAATTAGTTACTATGGTGAGAACTAAAATAATAAAATTAAGAAAACATAAAGGATAAAAAATAATATATTTAAAATATGTGTTTTTTTATGTTTGAGGCATGTATAAAACATTTATTCCTAAATATTATTTAATGATAAATTTTTGGGTAATATGGGGTGAGAGTGACTTCCCATTATAGAATAGTTTGGTGTATTTTCAAAATTGCAACTCCACATCAATTATAAAAGGGAACTTCCTCCTATCATTATTTACACCTATTAAGACCTTTTTATTTATAAAACTACAAAAAACATCTCCCTAATATACTTATACATGTTATAGATCTTTTGGTCTCCCCAAATACCAACCCTAGGTTCCATAATAATATATCCAAAGGAGGTTTTTCTAAGAGAAGGTAATTATATTCACCATGTTATTTATTTTCACGTATTCTCTTACCAAATTAATTAATGAATTTATAATTAAAATATAACAAAAATATTATATACCATATAATTATATTTTATTATTTTTATTACATAACCTATATCCATCTTATCTTCCATAAAAAGGGAAATAAAATTGATAATCGTGTATACAATGGACTTCCGCCTCATGAATCGATGTAATTTGTTTTCCATAACCACCTCCCATGACTAGATATAACAATGTATTTAACATATTTTTATGATACTAATAAAATAAATATACTTACGTAATTATAATATCACATATAAATTCTTACTTTCCCTTCTGTGGGAATAAGATAATGTCTCTCGTGTATACGATGAGCTACCACCTTGAAAAGTGATGTGATTCATTTTTTACATACGATTTACATGGAAGATAATATTGTTGAATTTAAGGATTTTATGTGATAAATATGACATCATAATGACTCTTTAAAGGTTATATATTATTTATCTTCTTTTTAATCAATCTTTTAAGAAAATGGAAACAATAATAATGTCTACATATGACATAATGTCTCGATAAACAATGTAATTCTTTTTCTATATATAATGTTTTTGGATTACTATAAATACATATATAATGAATATATTTTATATTTTTTTAATATTTAATATTATTTATATTATTAAACCATGATTAAAGTACAAGGAATAAAACCACCGAACCAAACATACACAAAAGATGAAGTAGTTATCACACGAAAGAATGATTTTAACAAAAAATGGTTAATAAAAAGGTGATAAAAAGTTATAAATAAATACCATATGGTATGATAAATATGATTATGGTTCTTTAATATATTTATAATAAACTTATATTTATTATACATTAGTTTCTAATGTGTACAAAGGAAGTCGAGACTTAAGGTAAGGTATTTGTAGTCTCCCTTTAATTTATGGGAGACTTATGAAGAATTCACTACTATTTTATTTTTTGTGGTGTATATACTAAACCTATGACTTTTTATATCATTAATATCAACTTTTCATGATATTTAATGTTTCATTTTTTATTATTAAATGGGGTTTATGATTCAAAAGTTTCCAAAGTGGTAATGGATCTTTTTCACAAATTGTCTTCTTCTGGACATTTGTTAAGTTATGCATCTATCTTATTTTGTGAGGTGTATATACAAGCCATTTGAAATTATATATGATTAATGCAATTTTTTTAATGATATTTAAACTTTAATTTTATATTATTTTTCAATGGGTATTATGATTTAAATGTTTCCAAAAATGGTAAGGTATTTTTGTCTCAAATTGTCTTCTTTGGGACATAGATTATGTTATGAACATATATTCCTTTATAATGGGTATATAAAGCCACTTTTACATGTTATATCAGAAATTTATTTATTATTATTATATTTAAAAGTTTATTTTAAATTTTTTATTTCACTGGGATTAAAAATCAAAAGTTTCCAAAGCCTGTATGGTATTTTTGTCTCACTTTTATTTTTGTGGTACACATGCCATATTCACCACTTGTTTCTATTGTGTGGTGTATATATTGACCATGAATTTATTTTATTATGTTTATCATGAATTTTTTGGGGATTTAGATTTCCATATAATGTTATTTCTTTCACAAGGATTATGATTCAAAAGTTACAAAATTGGTAAGGGTTTTATTTTACAAACTCTTTGTTTACCAATATTGTTTATAATTATGATTAAAATAATGATTTATTATTTTATAACTCTCATAAAAATCATTAATTACCTTATGTTTTGGTTATTTAAATAAATTTATTTTTTTCATTTCATTTTCATCTCTTTATATACTAAAGGTTCAAAAATAATGTTTTTTAAACCGACTTTATTTCTCTCTTCGGTCAAAAAATATTTTTCTTATATATACATGTTTTCTAAAAAAAATCAATAAATTTTTTAATATTATACTAAAATGGTTTAATGTAATTTTTTTACCCATGTTTAAATTTTTAAAAATGGTTTAAAAAGGAATCAACTTTTTGTTTCCAAACAAGACTCTTTTGGGTTTTACCAAAAATGTGAAAGTAATCTTCATTTTAATGTGTATAACATGAATTGTATTTACCTACTACTTGAACAATCACGGATCTAAAGATATATTTAAAAGTTTCCAAGGTTATTTTGAAATATTTTTTTTTATATTTAGGAATTTTTTAGATTTTATAGAAGTTATTTCTAAAGTGTAAAGGTTATTTTTCTCAAGAAATGTTCCAATTGATATTTCAAAATAATTTCCCATATAAAATGTAATACTTTAATGTTAATTATGATTTAGTGTGGATATAATTTAATGATATCATCCTTATTATTTCTCTATATTTTTTATGTTTATTATTATAATACTTTTATGAAACCTGTTCATTTTTCATGACTTGTGCTATGATGAAATGATAAAATGTTTATGAAACCCATTTCTTTTCCATGGGTCATGATAATATGAAATATTTGTAAATCCCATTTCTTTTCAAGGGTTTATATATGATGAATGTTTTATGATATTGTGTTATACACATGTATGGTTTCAATTATGTGACTATTGTTACGTTATAACCAAGGATGATGGTTATTTTATAACCAAGGATGATAGTTATGTTATAAACAAGGATGGTGAGAATGTTATAACCAAGGATGGTTCAGATCTATATCTCCCTCAAATGAATTAAAAAATTAGTTATAACTCATTACATAAATTTTTTTATGTGTGAACCTATTTTATTGTTCAAAATTTTATGTATGGACATGGATTTTATGTCCCTAACTTAATGAGTGAACCTGATTCTATTTATTTACATTCACAATGTTATAATGTTATAATATTATATGTATGCCACAAATATACATCTAATAATAATGTTATGTTCTCATAGATCATGTTCTTTGATTCTTTATGATTTATGTCTTATGAAATGCCAAGTTTTACATCATGATTTAGGATTATGTTCTATATTATGCATGGTATGGTTTTCAAATGTTAACTTAATGTTCTCATACACTTATCCTAATGATATTGTTAATGTAAATATTTTTATCCCACTTGATTACCCTTACTGAGCATCTTATCTCACCCTTTCTTGTGTTTCCTTTCCCCATGTCATGAAGAATGGTTTTAAGTAGGGCATATCTATTAAGAGTATTAAGTGATCAGACTTTTGTTGGAGATTTTGAATATATTTAATTAAATGAGAATATTATGTGTCTAATATCCAAATACACTAAACCTTTTTTGTCCTTGGGCATGTGTTTTTGAAATGTATTGAATATTCATCTAAAAAACTATAATATTTATTTACGGAAAGCCTAGGTCACTATAGTTGGTATAAGAGAAAAGGTTTAGTTAAACTTTAAATACTAGGATGAGAAAATTTAGTGATATCCCTGGGGATATGTCTTAGGATATATATAAGTATATGTATAAGGATAAACCTAAGTATAGGAAAATATCCTAGAATTTTGGTGAACGATAGATTGAGTGGTTTCCATGAAATTACATCTATGTTTAGATATTAAAAGTGGATTAGGCTCTACCATATATGTACCTAGCGGTAATAAATCTTTATGGGATCATTTAGATTTGAATCATTCATCACCTAGTGCATGAAAATAGTATTTTCTACATTCCTAGTTTTACACTCTTTATGGATATGTTTTGGAAATTTAAAAACCCTTTATGAACCATCATAATGGATTCAATAAGATAATGACCATGAATGAACTATAAAAAACCTAAGGTGTCATAGATAAAAAAATGTGTTATGATTTAGAAATCATATCAATAATTTTTCATGTTCATGTGGTTTTCCATTATGAATATTGTTTCTCATACTATGCTTATCAGTTTTAGTCCATGAATGGAACCATAATAAATTGGGTTAACATTTAATGTGATAGATAATGTGTTTATGAGAACCAAATGGGATGATAACTAGAGTAAAAATTGTGATTATTCCTAATTAGTTATCATGATTCATGATTAACAATATGAATATTAAACAAATATTGGGATCACTAAAGAAAAGAATGATAGAGTTTACTGATATTTCAGGTGGTGGAGACTAAGGAGAGAATAATATTCAGTTTCTTATATGTCTAGATTGTGGGAAGAAGTACTCAAGGTAATTTCTTAAAGTAATGAAAACATGTTTTATGTGTGGAGAATAAGGGGTTAGAGTAAGTAACTAACAATAAAAAAAATTAAATGTTCAGATAATGTTATGGAAGAGAATAATGGTTTCTTTAAGGCATCATCAATGGCTGGATGTTTTAAATGTTGAAATTATGGTCATTATACAAATCGATGTCCTATGTGGAAAGCTCAAGAATAGGATCTACAATGTTGTATGAGTAAAGGTTATTTATATTTAAAATTAAGAGAATATAAATGGAGTATGGAAGGATGGAGTTATTAAAGAATATAATGATGAAGCCTAGTTAACGGTTTAAGAATAAAGTGGAATAATTGAAGTTTTTACATATTTGAACTCAAGAATTATGTTTTTTAAATCATAAAATATATAAGGATTGTTCCTTACAAAATTTTCATTAAGTATTTACAATATTATATTGAATGATACTGATGACCTAGAGAAGTAATTTAATATAAAGGTGATATTTTTATGGAAAAACCCATGATTAAGTGAAATATAACTCTTAATATATTCTTGATGTTGAGATAATGGTGTTTAATTGGGATAAAGAGATGATTGATATGTAAAAATTAAATTGGATAGTATTTATTGCCATGTTACTAATCAATTATTTTATGAAAAATGTTATTTATGTTATCATTGATGGAGTATACAATATTTTGGTATTTATGGAATATATTGAATAATTTTTTGTTTATTATTGGAATAATGAATCATGTATATTTACATTATGGTTTTATGGTAATTATGGTTATTACCATGTTTCAGGAGAATATATGACCAATGTATTCCCATATTTGTTATGTGATAATTAAGAGGTACTTTATGATATTTAAGGGATTAATGTTTAGTTTATTTTAGAAATTTATTGACCTTTTTTTATTTATTTTTGAATTTTTTAATGGTCTTAAGGTTAAACATTTATTTAATGTATTATGTTGAAATTTAGATGAGGTTTTAAAGATTAATATATTATTTCATCACAAAAAGACTTATCAATATTGGATAAATTTTGCTAACCATTTTGGGTTTGATGATAACAAGGGACAAAAGGAATGAATTATAATTATTTTATGGATATTATGATTCATTATAAGTTAATTTTATTTCCTTGATAATAAAAAATGATTCAACTTCATTTATTGGAGTAAGAGATGAAGTGAAAATTTATTGAAGAGAAACCAAAGGATGATATTATTCTTATGAAATAGAAAAAATATCAAGGACATTTTCTTTTGAAAATTTCCCAACTTTAAGAAAAATATCATGAAACAAAAATGAAATCTTATCATCTTGATTTCCAATTAATTGAGGGTATTTTTCTCATTTCATTGTTTTATAGTTTTATGGTCGTTAAACTGCTCATGATTATTCACTTTTTTGTGATCATTTATCTACAAACATTACTTTTATTCCATGTCCATATTTTAAATTTCCACAAATGTTATCCTATTTATAAACCTAGTTTTGTGTTATTCTAGAAAACCATCATATTTATTTTCTCATTCATTTCAAGAGGATGTTTTATTAACCCTTTGCATGATGTGAGATTTCTATAAATATATTTTTAGATGGAAATCCTTTGATTATTGAAATCAAGTTCAGATTGGGAGGATAAAATTTATTTATAAGGGTAGAATGTAACAACATGATATTTTATGAAAAATATTTTTTAAAAAATAAATTTACTTTTTTGATAGCTTTCATTACACGCAACACAAATTTCAAACAAACTGTGATATAAATTTAAAATATTATTATTTAATATGATAGTTATCACTTAAATATTGGATTGGAGCTCATGAAAAGTACAAAGTAAATTATAAAATTTATATAGTATAAAAATTTATAAAATAAATTCATTGTATGTCAATTAATTAGAAAGAAATAAAATTATTTAAAATTAAATTAAATGTTTTTCTAAACAATTGTTTTTGTGTGTGAAAGGTATTTTTTCTTAATAAATTAAATTAATAACTATTGGATAATGATTTTAGTGAAATTTATATATTATATATTTAATAAAAAAAATTATCATTCATCTAATATATTTTTATAAATGAGATAATAATAAATCTAATTATATGCTTAAAACTGTATTGTTTCTAAAAAATAATTTCATCACGTTTTGCACATTCTCTTAAAAAAATAAATACTTCCAACTTTAAAAATTTTATTTGAAAAAATAAAATTTATTTTTTAAATATACATGAAAAAATTACCTTTGAGTGAATATTTGATAATTTTCATAAAATATTAATTTTTTGGTGAGTTGTAAAAAAATATCGATTTTATTTAAAAACTTCATTTTCATTTAAAGTATTTTAAAAGTTACATATTATTTAAATTGGTTTAATAGTAAAATTAATTAAATAAAATTAGTATTAATCCAATTTTGGTTATCATAATAAATTCCATAAATAATTTTTATATTAATGTTTTTTATACTTTTGAGTGCATTTTCTTCAGAAAGTCGTTTTCCCATCGCGTTTGCTGGTTTAATTTTAAATTAAATTATATCCCTTATGTGAATTAAATTTGGTAAAATTTAGTCCATATTTTGAATCATAATAATTAATATTTATAAATTATTCCAATTTAATTTTTAGTCTTAATTAATATTAAAAACTGTTATAAATAATTTACTATGGTTAAGGTCAAATCATGGGTTTGCGTGTTACATTTTCTTGTTTAAAAATTAAATTTTCATGAACATAGGATTTTTATTTGATAATTTTGAATTAATATTTAAAATTATTAGTTAAATATTATCTAATAAGTAATATTTTATTTTTATTATTATGGGATAAATAACCTAGTTAAATAAATATATACACTAGTTATAATGGTGAAAACTAAATTGGTAAAATTAAGTAAACTTAAAGGCTGGGGAATAACATGTTTAAAAAATGTTTTTATTTGTTTTGGATCAACCATATATTACATAAAATCAATTAATTATATTTATTTATGCAATTGGCTGGAGAGTGACTTCCCATTATTGAATAGTTTTGGGTATTTACAAGATTTCCACTTCTCCTCAATTATAAAAAGACACTTCCTCCCCTCACTTATTCACATGTATTAAGAATTTTAGAAACAAAAAACCCTTAAAAATATTTATAAAATTATTATCTAAATTCTATAGATTATGTTCTCTAAAAAATACCAACCCTAGGGTCCTTTATAAGAGATCCAGATGAGGTTTTTCTAAACAAAGGTAATAGTCTTCACAATGCTCTTTATTTTCACATATAATATTGCCGCATTCATTAACGTATTAATAATTTAAAAATAATAAAAAAATTATATACAATATAATAATATGTTATTATGTTGATTTAATAATCTATATCTATCTCCCCTTCCATCAAATGGGAAACGAAACTGTATATTGTGTGTACGGTGGACTACCACATTGTGAACCGATGTAATTAATTTTCCTTCACCTCCTATCAAAAATGGATATAATGATAAATTTGGGATATTTATATGATATTTATGACATTATTATACTCATATATTTATAATATCACATATACCTTCTTACTTTCTATTTCAAGGGAATATGATAACATCGATCGTATGTATAGTGGACTACTGCCTCGCAAAGCGATGTGATTCATTTTTCACTGACACTTTACATGGAAGGTAATAAGGATTAATTTAATGAATATATTAAATAAATATGACATCATAATGACTCTATAAATGTGATATATTATTTACCTTCCTTTCATTTCATTCGTCGAGAAAATGGAAGCAATGTTCACATGTATGTTCGACCTACCGTATCCATGAATGATGTAATTCATTTCCTATCTATAAATTTTATGGATTAATATAAAAAATATATAAAATATATATATGATTATTATATCACAGATAATATTTTGGATATTATGTAACCATGATAAAAGTGAAATGAAAAAAACTACAAAACCAAAACATACATAAAAGATGAAGGAGTTATCACCCAAAACAATGATTTTTACAAAGAAAGGTAAATAAAAAGGTTATAAAAGGTTATAATTAAATCATATATGGTATGATAAATAGGATTATAGTTATATATTATATTATTAATAAAATGATTCTAATTATAAATGAGTTTTGAATATGTATAAAGGAATTTGAGACTTAAGGTAAGAGATTTCTAGTCTCACTTTTATTTCTGGGAGACTGATACTGAATTCACCACTTATTTATTTTGTGTGTTGTATATACTAAAAATTTAAAATTTTATATCATTGATATCATTTTTTAATTATTTTTAATGTTCCATTTTATGTAATTCTTCAATGGGTCTAATGATTCAGATGTACCCAATGTGATAATGGTTTTTTTGTTTAAAATTGTCTTATTTTGAACATATGTTATGTTATACACATATCTTCTTTTGTGAGGTTTATATCAACCCCTTTGATATTTTTTATCATGAATAAATTTTTTCATGATATTTACATTATCATTCTACTTTATTCATTAACGAGGCTTAAAATTAAATAGTTTCCAATGTTGTAAAGGGGTTTTCTTTAAAATTTCTTTGTTAGGACATATGTTATGTTATAGATCTATCTTATTTCATGAGGTGAATATACGACCCATTTGACATGTAATTTTATGAATTTATTTATTCTCATGATATTTAATGTTTCATTTAAATTTATTATTTTATGGGGATTACGAATCCAAATTTACCAAATCATGTAAGGGATTTTCATCTCAATTTTATTTCTTTAAGACACATTCCCAATTCACTACTTGTTTCTACTGTGTTTTAACAACCAATAATTCTAAAAGAATGAAATCTTATTCAATTTTTCATATGACATACAACACACTTCATAGAAGGGAATATAACATCTTGAGACTTTATGACATATTTATATTTAGATAAATTCAATCTCTATAATTATGTATATTACACACAACAAAAAGATTAACCTTCTTTACACACAACAAAAAGTTAATCATACTCTACATAGAACACAGATTTTATATTTTATTACATGCAATATAATGTTCTTTTAAAAGCATACGTTATACGCAAGACTGAGTTTTACTGAACAACAATATACTATTAATATTATTATGATAGTTATCTCCTAGTTGTTGGAATAGAGGGTAGGAATCAAATCAACAAACTTATGAAAATATATACTTCACAAATGTTTATTAGTTATCTATTTATTATAAATAAAATAAGTATCATTTTAAAGAAAAATAAAAGTTCTCTAAAATAAGAATTTTTGTCTAAAAGACAGTTTAATCATTCATATCACACATAATTTAAAAATTAAAATTTTCTCATATTATAAAATTTATATATAAAAAATATATATTTTAGAAATCATGAAATAAAAATTATCTTCGGATAATTTTTGCTATTTTTCTGAGAAGTTTTATTTTTTGTGAATAATGTAAAATACTAAATTTTAATTGAAAAATACTTTTTTATATAATTTTTAATGATAAATTATATTTTTAATTTATTTTACATTCAAAATTGTTAAATTATAAATATTTTAATCTAAGTTAGGTAATTGGAATCATTTTCATATTGAATTTAGATATAAAACTTTGTAAACTTTTGAACATTTTCACTTTAAAAACTCACTTTCACATCGCATCTGTGAGATTAGTTTTAAATTAAATTCTTCCACATATACAAGTAGAATTTGGGGAAATGGATTCCATATTTGGAATAATAATAATTTATATTTCATGATAATTTCAACTGAAATTTTTACTATAATAATTAGTGAAAACAGTTTCAATTAATTATAGTGATTAGAGAAAAAAGAGATTACTTTGTGGTTAAACCTTGAATGTAATGTGTAAGAATGACCCAAAACTTGTACAACATCAATCATATGGACATATTTTGACCATTCTGAACTTTATATTGAATTTTATGTGTTTTTGGTACATTCTTGCATAAAATTGGCCAATATAATAAGTAAAGAAAAAGAATCAAAAGGAACATTCCTTGCTTTTAATATCTATAAAGTTATGAGATAGAGAAAAACTGCATTTGTTCAGTTATATATATTATTTTGAAATATAAAATATTTTATTATCTTAATAATATATATTTAATTTTTAGAGATTAATTTTCTACTTAAAATTCTTAATAAAATCCAAAGTATTGATTATTTAGTTAATAATAAAATAAAATAAATGATACTAAAAATATTAAAAATGAAGAAAATTAAATGACTTTTTATGTTCACATATTTTTGTAGATGAATATTCCATGTTCCAAAACATCAAAATTAAAAGATTCAAATTACATTATTTTCTTTATATTTTCAAATTCAAATTAAATTAATAATGTCAAAATTGAAACTAATGTTATTTTATAATAAATGATATTTTATTAATTAATTATAATTACTAGAAATCCTACATTCTATAAAGTAATTTTAAAATATTAATAAATATAAATCATCGTCCATTAATGGACCAATTTTATTATTATAATGAATATTTTTACCATTAAAATAGAAAAAACTTGGTTAGAGTTGTTACAGTTAAAGCGGTATTTCTACACATTACTTTCAATTTTGTTAAAATTAATTTCCTACACAAATAGGGATTATATTTTATAAATTAGATATAATATTTAGAATAATTGGATATAAATTATCAACTAAATATCATATTATTCTATTCTTAAAGGAAAAATTACATAGGTAAAAAAACTAGTTACCATAATAAAAAACCAAAATGGTAAAATAAAGAAAAATAGTTTTTAAGGAACTAAATGTTTAAATAACATGAAATATTGTAGTTTTGTGGGTTTTATAGACCATATAATCCTTCCACCACAATAATTATCAATATTAAAGACACTTGGGATAATATTGACTTCCTAATAGTGAATACTTTTGAGTGTTTATAAGAATGTCACTCCTCCTCAACAATAAAAGGGAACTCACTCACATCACTCTGTCACACCCATAAATACATTTGGCTCATCCAAAACCTTCCCAAATCACTTCCCAAATTTCTTCCCCCAATACTATAAGCCTTATTTTTGGTAGAAAATAAAACCTTTTAAGGTTTTACTTTAAACCTAAAGAGTATACCTGAAGAAGAGGTAATGTTCTTCTAAAAGAGTTTTTATTTTATTTCCTTACCCACCTCCTTAAATTAGTATTATGACATGATTATATAATAAAATAAGTATCTTAAATATAATTATACGTTTTTATGTTAATTATTTTTCGTAAAACCACAAACACTTCCATCCAATGGGTTACGAAATCATTATTTGTGTGTATGGCGGACTACAGCCTCATGAACTGATGTCATTCATTTTTCCCATACCACCTCTCAAGGTTGGAAATAATGATGGATTTATAGATTATGTTTTATATTCATGATACTTATTATTTCATTATGGTTTTTGAATTATTATATCATACATAACTTTATTCCTTCCATTTTGTGGGAATACGATAATGTCGCTCGTATGTACGGAGGACTACCATCACGCGAAGCGATGTGATTCATTCGCGATTTACATGGAATGTATTAAAGATGATTTTAATAAATATATTTAAAATATGTGAAACAAAAATAATATTTTAATAATATATATATATAATTTTCTTTTCTTTCATTCAATATGATAAGAAAATGAAAATGACATTGATGTGTACGTAAGGCCTATCATCTCCATGAATGATGTATGTCATTTCATATCACTAAATATTATGGATTACTATAAATAAATATATACTGAATATATATGATATTTTTATCATGATTTTTATTCTAGATCCGGTATAACTAAATAATATGCACCAGAATTGGAACGTTTATGACAAAGAATGAATTAGAAAACAAGGAAGTTAACCTCTGAAACAATGAAAATAATGAAATATTATTAACAAATGGGTTATAATATATCATAAGAGGATAATATATGATATTAAAAATATTATTATGGTTATTTTTAAGTTAATAACTTGTTTAAAACCATTATATAGGATTTTAAATCATGTTCAACTAAAGGAAATATAAGGTAAATAGTTTCATCTCAATTTACATTTCGTTGACACTTATTTGTTATTACGCACAAATTAAATTTAATATGGTGTATATAATTCCTATTTAAATATATTATTATGAATACATTATTATTCATTATATTTTATGTTTTACTTTTAATTATTTCATCCAAGTGAATTTGAAAATTAAAAAGTGATAAAAGTTATTGAACAATCTCACTTTATTTTATGATTGTTAACTTTATCTTGAAACAATCACGTTGATGTGATCATTTTTCATTAAAATTTAAATTTCTATTAAATATAAACATATTTTCACGATCAATATGATTATTTCATAAACCATATATTATTTTTATATATGATTTTTACTTTAAAAGTTTTTTGACTAAATGGGGAAATATTAAAAAATCTCTATCTTTTACTCAATATGGATATTTGATGATAAGTATATTATATATTGATTAAATAGATTATTTTATATTTGATGAATACTTTCTAATGATATTTATAGATGGTGCCTATACTTTATATATCCCCTCAATTCATTGATATTTCTCATGCGATAAATTAGTTGAAAAAATTTAATAGGATATTATCTGTAGTTCTAACCATCTTGTAAAGGGAATTGAAGGTATAAGTTTACATGGGCCTCAAACATGATGTCTAATAATTAATAATTTAATTCATTTATAATTTATTTATTATTAATACCAATTATATTTTCTCTCTGATATCATCTATAGATGAATTTCATTCTCAGTTTATTGAATAAATGGCATGTGTTTCAGTTATTTACCTTATCAAATTGATTATTCCTTATACATTTATTTAAATGGAATGTGTGATCAGTTATTTACCTTTACATATTTATTATGATTATTAATTAATGATATATTCTGATTTACTTAACCCCTACTATTCATTTTATCTAACCCTTATTTTTTTCCTTTCCACATGATTCCATGAAGTATAATATATTTGATATGGATGGATTATGCTAGAAAGAATTGATTTATTATATAAATAGAAAAAAATTATGGTTTAATATTTTTAATCAATTTTAATCCAACACTCATGTATGTATCTATTTTACCAATACTACTAAAATGTTCGATCCTTCTGGATGCAATTCCTTGTATCTTTTTCTAATGTAATGGTAACAAGCACTATCTCTAGGTTTTCATGGTCGAGGTCACTACATTTGTATTGTATATACTTCCGATGAATTTATTTTTTATTCTTATTATAAATTTCATGGGTATTTAAATTACTATATAATAATATTTCTTTCATTGGGATTATGATTTAAAAGTTACTAAAATGGTAAGGGTTTGATGTTATGAACATATTTTTTATCGGGATTTTATTTATGATTATGCTTCCAATGATGATATAGTGTGATATAACTCTCAATAAACTAATGAATTTTCTTATAATTTATTTATTTATGTAAATTTCATGTTTCAATTAATTTCCCTCTCTTTATGTACTCAATATTCCAAAATAAAGTTTTTAAGGAAAATTGACTCTATTTCTCTCTTTGGTCAAAAACCCTTTTTCTTTCATATTCATGTTTTCTAAAAATGTTTTCATGAATTTTTTTATTATTCCAATATGATGGTTTAAATTCATTTTTTACCCATGTTTTAATTTAAATTTTTTTTAAAATTATTCTGATTTTCATTTCCAAACAAGGCCCCTTTGGATTTTATCAAAAATATAAAACGAATCTTTGTTTTAATTTGTATGGAATGAATGGTATTTCCTGCTTCCATGACTGAACAATGATTTAAAACTACCATTACAATTTTATATGTTTATTTTCAAAGAAAGTGTTTAAGTTAATATTTTGGAAGTTTTAAGATTTTAAATAATTTATTTTCAAAGTGGAAAGGATATTTTTCTTATGAAATATTCCAAGTGATCTTTTAAAAACAATTTTTATATAATATGAGAGACTTTGATGTATTATAAGATTTAATGGGGATATAATCCAATGATACATTCCTTATTATTTATATATATGGTTTCTGTTTCTAATGACAAGATTTTTATGAAACCCATTTCTTTTTCATTGGTTATGCTATAGAGAAATTTTTATGAAACTTATTTATTTTCCATGGGTTATACTATGATGAAATGTTTATGAAACACATTTATTTTCATGTATTTTGATATGATATATTTTTTATAATCTTCTGTCACATATATATCTAGTTTATATTATTTCATGGAAGTTACATTAAAACCTAGGATGGTGGTTATGTTATAACTAAGGATGGTGGTCACCTTATAACCAAGGATGAGTGAGACCTATATCTCCCTAAATGCATTGGGTAATTATTGATAACTCATGAGATAAATATGTTATGTGTGAACCTGATTTCATGTTCACAAGTTTATTCATAGTCCTGGCTTTCATGTCCATAAAGTTATGCGAGGACCCGATTTCATGTCCTTAACATAATGGGTGAACCTGTTTCTATTTATATATGTTAAAAATGTTATAATGTTATGTGTATGTCACAAATCTACACATTATACCAAAGTTATGTTATCATGGATCATGTTATTTGATTCCTTTTTGATTCATGTCTTATAAGATGCCATGATTTATGTCATGATTGAGGATTATGATCTATGTTATATAGGGTATGGTTTTCAATTGTGAACCTCATATTATCATACCTATATGATCAGGTTGTGTTAAAGTAATTATTTATATCCCCCTTGTTTAACCTTACTGATAATTTGAGGTCACCCTTTCTTATGTTTCCTTTCCCTAGGTCACGAAGAAAGGTTTTATTTAGGGTATGACTATGATGAGTACTTTGTTGGGAGATATTTGTTGGTGATATTTAAGTTCTTTCATGAAATAATAATATTATGTATATATTCTCCCAAGACACTAAACATTCACGATCTTTAGGATTGTATTTATGAAACTTATTGAATATTTATCAAAAAAAATATGTAATATTTATTCAATAAAATCTTAAGTCGATATAATTATCATCTTTGAAATCATTAAATATCATTAAAATTAAATCAATGTATTTCATTTAATTCTTTTTAAGACTCAGTTTATTATCTTTATACAAACTCCATGAAATCCACTTTATAAAATAGCATCCATGTATGCATGAGTCTTTATAGATCTCAGTTATAACTGTTTTTCCTTTAATTTTTCATCACATGATTAAAATGTGGAAAATTTAAATCAGTACATAAATATAAAAAATTATTGAACCTTATCTTTTCATAAGGTTGGATCTACCCTATAAAGAAATCAGGTGTTCCCTATAATGATATCATATATACCCTAAAAACTCCACTACATATACCCTAAAAACTTCATGATCATGGGGTAAACTAGAGATTTGAAGAATATGACTCATATAAAGTCATATAAAGTGTTGGAATCCACACTATTAAGTCATGAATAATATCCTTTAATAATGAGTCCCACATAAAAAACCATTTGAGAGTGAAGTTGTTAATTAGATTGTGTTCTCTTTAACACAATATCAAATCACTTAGGGAATGATTTCCTAGAGGGACACCATTCCACCCCACATGGTTCTCTCTCCTAGAATCACCCCAAGATATAATTTTTAGTGTTAAACCACACTCATTTAGTACATGTCAAACTCACTAGACTACATTTATTCTTGGCCAACTGGCTTTATGTAATGGATTCTTGGGTTGTTTTGTCTTTTGGTTTGGAATATTTGTTAGCATCTATTTGATAAGAATTATTGTCTTTTGAAATAAAAATTAAACTCAACCATTCTAGAATACTAATTTTAATTATTATAAACTATAAAATTACTCATACAAAGTCCTCCAACCACTCTTACGTAATGTTACAAATGATTAATATGGTGAACTCAAATGACTCATACAAAAATTTCTTTGTGATTTTCATCATTAGTATGCATATTACAAACCGCACTAACACCATCTTTGATTTCCCGTAAATTACCTCAAACTTATCTAAATAAATTTTCATAAAGCTTCTTCCCATGCTTAATATAAATTGTTGTAGATGATGTCTACTCCACAAACACATTGCGTTTTAAATTGAATATCATCTCCCTAATCATCAACACATTTAAAGGGTTTCTCCTTGTTTTTTACACTAAGTTATTTAATAATCAACACATATTTATTTTTTACATTAATTATCTTAGAACTCGTCATTTTATTCAAAAATCACGAACACATATGAAATATTCAATTATCATGGCATGTTTTCTTATTACCAAAAAATGAAATCCAACACATTAGATCTTTAATATCGACCTTTGCGCTTGTTTTCAATACCATTAAATCCTTTATATATCAATATGTGTTCATACTATCTCTTTTTAATCTCATCCTTTTTGAAAATATATACAAAAGAAATAAAAGAGAAGGTATTCTCAATTAAAATTTATAATTCTTCCAAAAACATCTTCTCCCTCTATTATTTACTATTTTATATTAAATCAATTTAGATAAGGATGGAACCAAAAATTTTCTTATAAGTGTTCCTTTAATTCATCAAAATTAAGTCCATGTGTAACATCCCAATTCTGGGTGCCACCCAGAGGTACCCCGTAACAGGTTGGTCAAATGGCCTCAAGCGCATTTCCACAAATTCCAGAGGCTACTGACGAGAATTGAAGGCCTTGGGTGTGATACTGGGGAATCTATTCCCTCATTGGAAGAGTAATGCAACATAAATAAATATATAATAATAGCGTAAGCAGTAATAACATGCAATAAGTAAACAACAAAAGGCTGAAATTAATAAACAACTGGAGAACATATATAATTGGTGCATGATATTTATATCTATGAAATAATCCAAAAAAGTCGCAATGCTGGAATATAGTAATAAACCCAATTACAAATAAAACAAATAAACTCTAGCAGCATCGCCAGCATCAGCTTGGTCCTATGCTCTCCAGCTCTATAGCAGTCAATTACCTGATGTAAAAGGGCGCTTGCCCTTGTCTATACCTGCAACAATATAATCTTTTTGGGGCCAAAAGAATGACCCAAACAAGATGTGAGATAAATACTAGTAGGAAACCACCTAAATATTTGTGCCTAACAGTCAGTGAATATATAAGACATGAAATAAAAAAAATGAACTAGTAAACAAGGAAGTACTCAAAAGTAAACAATCCTATAGTTCAATTGTTTTCATTTTCATATATCAAGTAAGTAGTTAATCAAAAAAAGTAACCCTATGTGAATTACTCACAGCCTAACCCATATGGTTCAACCAATCAAATATAAGCAAAACTCTGGGAATTACTCACATTCTAACCCCTCTAGTTCAGCTTTATGAAAGACTCTCTGATGAATCACTCACCATCAATTCCCCATGTGGTCTCATTTAGGTAACTATAGAAACTCTGAGGAATCACTCAATATACAATTACCCCTATGGTCTCACAATGTGTAACTACAGACACTTTTATGGAGCACAATGTCAATCCCCCCTATGGACTCACAACATAAAGGTAAATAGACACTCTCGAGAAGCCCTCAGCGTCCATTCTCTCTATGGTCTACTACACTAGGTTCCATAGCCCTGTTTAAGTGAATCATGCACAATGATGTCCAACAGGTAGATTAAACCTTAAGAACTACTTGGATAAATAGCTACAAGCATATAACAACATCAGATAGTATCACTCCATCCTAACAACATTAGGCATAGAAAACAAGCAGCCTTACAGGAAAGGGTAGACAAACAGTTAATATCAAAACAAGAATGGGAAACACCTTCATAACATGTAAAAATAACCCTATTTACAAACAAGATCCCTATCTCAAAAAAACAAGCATAGAAGGCATCAACATGGTTAAAATCCCTAAACACACAATACCCCATTCTAGGGGATTGGGCACTTTTGGACATAATATTCGAAGACTAACTACGGAAAGGTAGAAACCACCTACCTCGGAATTTTACAATTGATATACTCCAACGTTGGCCCTTGAATCAACATAGAATTTGGTATATATTAAAAAATGTCAAAAATGATCAACCAAGGATATCTCACTAAAGAATATAAATCAATAAATGAGGCTCTAGAAGAAGGAAGAACTCACTGTGGTGATTCCAACGCAATCGATGATGGTTGAATTAGAGAATGGACAACGGGTTGGTGACTCGGAGAATAATTATATGCCTCTGTTGCTCCTAGAAAAGACGAGTCAAGAAGAAGTGTTTTTTGTGAATGAGAAGCGACCCCAATCTGATATAACAATTAGAAAGAAAAGTACAGGGCATGTTCTCTAAAATTACATAGCATGTAATTTCCTTAACCGACCCCCACTTTAGGCGGTCTCCAAGTCACCCACACGGCCATGTACTCGGCCATTACACGGCTAGTACATGGTCACCTGTGTCAACCTGATACACGACGAGTACTCCAAAGTACACATCATGTACTCCTTAAATTTCCAGATTCCTTTCATTTTCTAAAAAACACTAGAAAAAAACTCATACCTGAAAAGAAGGTTTGGGTTTTTAAAAAAATTCCCCCATTAAATAAATACATCCCCAAATTTCCCTAGAAAGGCAGCGTAGAAGAAGAATCTTCAAACAGCTCCAGCCACTGTGATCATACATCAGCCTCCCTCTCCTATGTCTTGTCTTGTACTCGCCAGTGCTGCCATATCACTCATACTAGAGGAACAGACCAACCACATAGGACCTTCTCACTACGATCAAAAATCCAAATAGGATTCTCCTCGAACGATGCATCCACCTATAACTCAACCTCCTCAGGTTAAAAAACATGAGACGAGTCTGAGAAGTAACACCATAGATGATAAACATAGAAGACGTCATGCATAGCCCGGTACCTATGTGGTAACTGCAACTTAAAGGAAACTGGACCAAACCTCTCTATAACCTCAAATGGTCCAATAGATCTTGGTGAAATCTTTCCCTATCTCCTAATCCTCTTATGTCCTAACCTCGATGTGACACATAGGAAAACCTAATCCTCAACCTCGAAATCCAGAGGTCTTCTCCATCAATCAGCATAATACTTATGTTGTGTCTGTGCAGTAACCATCTTATTCTGAAACAAATCTATCTATTATGTGGTCTCCTTGACAATATGAGGTCCTAGCATAACTACCTATCCTGCTTCCAGCCAACATAGGGGGTGAACAACATGGCCTACCATACAAATCCTCATAAGGTTCTATCTGAATAGTTGCATGAAAACAATTATTATAGGAAAACTCTACAAGAAGTATGTGCTTCTCCTAAGAACCTCCAAAATCTAGGATTCATGCTCGAAGCATGTCCTCTAGCACCTGAATAGTATGCTCATCCTGGCCATTTATCTAGGGGTTGTAAGTTGTACTCAAGAGTACCTGTGTACCCAAATCCCTCTATAATCCTTGCTAGAACCGAGAAGTAAAATGGGTGTCCCTATCTGAAATAATGGAGTGAATAACTTCATGTAAACGTACAATCTCTTAGATTTATGGTCTTCCCAGATCATCAACACTGAAGGTCCCCTTGATCGGTAATAAGTTTGAAACCTTCGTGAGTCTGTCAATGAAAAACCAAACTGCATCACTCCCTCGAGGAGACCTCGGTAAAACTATCACGAAGTCCATCACAACATCATTTCAGTTCCACTCAGAAATGTGTTGCTACTGCAAAATCCCTTCTAGTTGTTGATGCTCTGCCATCACCTGCTGATAACTGGAACACCTCATGGAAAACACAACAACATCTTTCTTCATACCTAGTCACTAATACTGATGGTGCAGATCTTGATACATCTTGGTGACACCAGGATGAACTAACCAAACTGAGGAATGAAAGTCCTGCATCAGTTCCTCACGTATGTCGTCTAACACCCATACACGTCCATGGAAGCACAAGATCTCATCCTCGCCTATGGTCCATCTAGAAATAGGGTCCTCTCTTGACACACAGTCCCATAGGACTAGGCCTTCAGAATTTGATAGCTGCCTCATTCACACTCGATCAAGTAGATTAGAGGTAACAACTATAGAATAAATAAACGTCTACCCCTTTCTATCATGCACCTTCAAATGCAGCTCAGAGAACATAGCCATAAACTTCCACTCACTACTGGCCTCCTGAACTACCTTTATCTGAGTCCTCCTACTCAATTCATCTGCCACTATGTTTCCCTTCCTTGGCATGTTGGAATGTTTCAAATCAAAGGACCGAAGGTACTCAACCCACCTTCGTTGTCTCAAATTCCGATCACACTGATTGAAGATATACTTGAGACTTTTATGGTCGGTGAAAACAACAAAATTATCTTCCAACAGGTAATGTCTCCAACAACATAAAGCATGAACAATTGCAGACAACTCAAGATTGTGCATCAGGTAATTCCTCTCATGTGGCTTCAACTACCGAGACCCGTGCATAATGAACCATTCCCCCGACATAAGCACAAATCCCAGCCTGATACCTGATGCATCACAGTATATAGTATAGATCTTTATCGGCTCTGTAAATACTCATATCGGTGCTAAAGTCAACCTACATTTCATCTCTTGAAAGGTTGACTCACAAGAATCTGACCTCAAATACTTCACACTCTTCTTAGTAAGGCCCATCAGTGGTGCTTATAAGCATGAAAAGTTCTCTATAAAACGTCTGTAGTAACCATCCATCCCTATAAAACTCTATACCTATAAAACATTCTTTGGCTACTCCCAAGAAACTTCTACCATCAATTTATCTAGGTCTATCGATACTCTTTTCACTGAGATAACATGACCCAAGAAGTGAATTTGGTCCATCTAAAAGTGGAATTGTGATAGCTTATCATATAACTGATGATCTCTCAGTGTACTAAAAATGATATCAAGATGTGTGGCATGGTTTTGTTGAGTGTGAGAGTACACGAAGATATTATCCACGAAGACTACCAAAAATGAATTCGAGTATGGATGGAACAATCGGTTCATCAGTGCCATGAAAACTGCAGACGTGTTCATGAGACAGAATGACATAACTACATACTCGTATAGACCATAACTACTCCAAAATTTTGTAAGTGGTATATCAAATGGTTTAACGTGCAACTGATGGTAACCGGATCTCATGTGAATCTTCAAGAACACCCAGGATCCTTGAAGATGATCAAAGAGGTCATAAATCCTCGGCAAGGTATATTGGTTCTTAATCATCAATTGGTTCAGATTTTGATAATCCACACAAATTCAAAGGGTACCATCTGCATTCTTCACAAACAGGATAGGAAAACCCCAAGGAGAAGTACTTGGTAGGATGAAACCCTTTGCCTGCAACTCCACCAACCGCTTCTTGAGACCTTGTAACTCTACTGTGGCCATCCTATAAGTAGAAAAAGACATCGGTGCCGCTCTTGGCACAAGATCAACAGAATATTCTACCTCTCGCTCTGGAGGAAAACCTGAAAAGTCCTCTAGAAATACATCCCTGAAAAAATAGACCTATTGAGAAAAGTACAACTTTGATGTCCCCTAATCATCCTGATATAGAATAGCAATCTATGCTGTAACTCCTCCCAACCCATGATGCTAAAGTCCCACTTTTATCACCCGGACATCCCATTCTCCCTTATGGATAAAGAATCCACCTTATAGTGAAGTAAAAATCACCCCACGATGATAGTAGTCGACAACAACTTGGTAGGGGAGCAACCAGTCCATCCTGAGAATGACATCATAGCATTTCATCTCTAGGACATAAAGGTACCAAAAGATGTGACACCCACAAACCTCAAGAGGGAACTCCTTACACTGTCGTACACTAGCCATTCTTATCCCCAACAGAGTATCCAGCATCAAGGCATCAGCAGAAGTAAAGATACAGAGCCCAAGGCTCTCCACAACAGCAACATATATGAAACTATGAGAATCCCATATATCAAAAAGGGAAGAAGCTAGAACTGAGGTGACTAGAATTGTACCTAAAACTATAGAGGGTCTATGATCTTGATCTTTATGGGTGTGCTCCACTACAAATGCTTGGCCTATACCATGACCTTGTGACCCTGCATGACCACTCAGAGCTGATCCACCGTGTTTTCGTTGAAATCAAGTTGAATGGATACCATGGCCGCAACCTCCACCTTGGGCTAAATGGATAGAAGAACTCCAGTTCCAAGACTAATGAGAAACTGGTGGTCCTTCTTCTGAATGGGGAGTCATAGAAGAACCTTTGACACTAGATACTAGTGAAAAGAACTGACAGATATGTTGAATATGACCCATCTTGTTGCAAGATTGGCACTCCACTGGGTCTCTCAGACAATGTGTCATCATATGCCCGCTCTTCCTGTACTGTTATAACACCACATGGATACCAGAAGAAATATCCCACTTCCTTAGATCCCCACGTGTAAAATTCCTTTGGTTCTTCTTGTTGTCAGTTGGAGGGGTACCAACTCTGGATACCAAGCCACCCTAGCTCACAGCTCCAAAATCTCTTATATTACGTTCTATGATCAGTTCCAAATTGACTATAAAGGTGATGGAAGCCAACCTAAAGATGTTCACATGAGATTAGATGTCGTGCCTAAGACCATCCTCAAACTTCCTTGCCAGGAATAACTCATCGCCTCCTAGGATGGGTGTAAAGTGCTGCAACTCTATGAAGCAATAAGAGTACTCCATGACGAAAAGTGTACCATGTTCAAGATTCATGAACTCTCAAACTCGATTAGACCTCAAAGTCTCTAGGTAGAAATAATCATAGAAGGCATGCTAGAACTCATCCCAATCCATAACCTGTAGGCGTCCCGCCTATGAGATCACATCCCACCATCTCATGGTGGAATCCCATAACATGTATGCAGCGAGCTTCACACTCCACTCTGAAGGCATCTTTAGATACTTGAAGATCGAAATCATGGCCTCTAACCATGATTCTACAGCCTGAGGTCCTACATCCCCTATGAAGGTGGGAAGATGATGCTGCTGAAAAACCCATGTCAAATATGCCATCGACGATGTAGGAGGTAGTGCTCCCCTGAAGGTCTGCATGATCTTCATAAAGCCCTCTCAGAACTGTGTATGGGAACCTGTGTCTAGAATAATGGTCGGTGCCAAGATTGGCACAACTGGAGGATCTGCTGGTATTCCCTGATCATCCATGTTCGGTGTCTGATCACACCATTGTATCTGGCGTACAACTAGAGGACGTCTCAGTGGCATGACTATTCAAGGTCAAGCACACGCCTTAGTTCAAGATTATCAAGGACTGAAACTTAGAAGTGTAGGAAGGGAGCAAGAGAAGGAAATCATTCAAAATTTTCAAATAAAGGATACATGGAATTTATGACCCCTACATAGTGTGTTCCTTTAAGCCTTCACATGAGCGTTTACTCCTACCAACCCTGGTCATGTAATACCCCATACACATGGTGTTTTCTCCCAAGACACGACGTGTACTTAAATATTTTTTCCCTACCCGATTTCTTATAAACAACTAACCCACACGGTTCTCCTTGGGAAATATTCCATGGCGTGTTGTGCTAGAGACAGTTTGTACTAGGAATAACTTCACCGAACTGTGTTGTTAGTCACACGGATAGTTACACGGCTGACACTACATGGCGTGTTTGTTCCAGACATGGCGTCTACTAGCTACCCATAATCCACTTGTGTCGTTGGTCACACGGCTAGACACATGGTCTAAACACACGACGTGTATGTCCAGTACACGGCGTGTTCCACAAATGTTTTACCAACCCCATGTCTCATCCCACATAGGTAGTAACACTGTTAGAGACTACATGGCACGTACATATAGTACACAGTGTGTAATTAAGAAAAATAGTTCCTTCTCAAATAGAAGGATACATGGCATGTATTCAGCAATACACACCGTGTATTCTGAGTTTTTCTGGACAGTAAGCCTTAGAAACTACTATGGAACCCATAAAAACACTGAAACAAACATTAAAGTGCCAAATTCTAATCTGTGGGGTCCCATACTCCCCACATATCAAAGCTTGAAATCTTATACATGTTATATACAAGCATAACAATGAAATGATCCACCAAATTCTGATCCACAAGGGCCCATAACACCTCAAGAAAAAAAGTTTTACATTCATTCAAATGAACTATAAACATTAGAAATACCCTATAAAACAACAGGTATTCTATTAAGTCATCTATCACAACATCAAACATATCTAGCACAACATCTATCACAACAACATGAAATCAGTAATTCACCTTAAATGTGATGAAAAAAATGCATGACATGTGATCTCTAGTAAGTTCCTATATGATGCATGAGATAGAATACCCTCGTCTCATCGGGTTTCAATATAAATATAACCTAAATAATATCAACAATAATAGCACAAAACATGTGAATCACCCAAAAGTGAAATCAAATCAACTGTAATAATTGAAAAACCAGAAAATATCAATAATCGAGCTAAATTAGCTTTTAGCTATACACGAGTTAGCTACTCCCATGCACAGCTTATTAAAAACTACCTAATCCATCATATACATGAATATAGGATCCAAATAGTAAGTCAAGAAGAAAAGAATTCCTTTGATACCACTTTGTAATGTCTTGGTTCCAGGTCCCGCCCAGAGGTGCCTTGTACCCTGTTGGTCACATGGCCCCAAGCACATTTCCCCAAACTCTAGAGGCTATCGACTAAAAGTGAGGGACTTATGTGTGATAGTGGGGAAACTATGCCCTCATTGGCAGAATAATGCAGTATAAATAAACAGATAACAATAGCGGAAGTAGTAATAACATGCAATAAGTAAACAGTGGAAGACTGAAAGTAATAAACAACCGGAGAACATATATAATTGATGCATGATACATATGTCTCGAAAAGTATCCAAACAAGTCATAATGCTAGAATACAGTACTAAAACCAAGTACAAAGAAAACATATAAACTCCAGAAGCATCGCAATCCTTAGCCTGGTCTCATGATCTCTAGCTCTACAGCAGTCAAGGACCTGACATAGAAGGGTTCTTGCCCTTTTCTATACCTGCAGCAACATAATCTGTTTGGGCCCAAAAGCATGACCCAAATAGGTCATGAGAAAATTTATAGTAGAAAACCAACCAATGATCTGTGCATAACAGTTAGTGAATATATATGGCATGTAGTAAGAAAAATGAAACAGTAAACAATGAATTACTTAAAATTAAAAAATCTTACAGTTCCATTGCATTTATTTTCATATATCAAGTAAAAGGCTAATAAAAAATAAGTAATCCTCGGGGAATTACTCATAGAATAACCCCTCCGGTTCAACCAATAAAACACAAGCAACCCTCTGGGAAGTACTCACATTCAAACCCCTCTAGCACAACTTTAACAAAGACTCTCTAAGGAATCAGTCACCATTAATTCCCCTTGTGGTCTTGTATCGGTAACTATAGACACTCTAAGAAAGAACTTGACGTCCAATTCCCCATGTGTTATCATAACGTAGAATTAAATACACTATAAGGGAGCAAAAAGTCCACCCCCTATGGTCTCACAACATAAAAGTTAACAGACACTCTGGAGAAGCCCTCAACGTCTATTCTCTCTATGGTCTACTACACCAAGTTCCACAGCCCTGTGTAAGTCAATCATGCACAATGATGTTCAACACCCAAAGTAAACCTTAAGAACTACTTGGCTAAAATCTTTCAAAAACTACTTGTCTAAATAGCTACAATCATATAACAGTATCAGATAGTATCACTCCATCCTACCAACACTGGGCATGGGAAACAAGCAGTCTAGCAGGAAAGGCTAGACCAATAGTCCATATCAAAAAAAGCATTGGAAAACACCTCCATATGATGGAAAAACAACCCTATTTACAAACAAGAGCCCTATCTCAAGAAAACAAGCATAGAAGGCATCAAAAGAGTTAAAATCCCTAAACACGGAATACCCCGTTCTAGGGTATTGAGAACTTTTGCACATAATATTCAAAGACTAACTACGAAAAGGCTCAAACCAATTACCTCAACATTGTATGACCAATATACTTCGGGGTTGGCCCTTGAATCAACCTAAAATGCGGTATATCTATAGAAACCTCAAAAAACACACAACCAAGGATATCTAACGAAAGAAGAGAAATCGAGATACAAGGCTCTAGAATAAGGAAGAAATCACCATGGATATTCCAACACAATTGGAAGTGGATGAATCAAAGAATAGGCAGCGGGTCGGTGGATTGTAGAAGAATTGTTGGCCTTGGTCATTCCTGGACGAGAGGAATCCATAAGAAGCATTTTCTATGAATGAGATGTGACCTCGGTCCGATATAACAATTAAAAAGAAAAGTACACGATGTGTTCTTTAAAAGTACATGGCGTGTACTTGCCTTAACTAGACCCTACTTTAGGCAGTCTCTAGGTCACCCCACATGGCCATGTACTGGGTCATTACATGACCAGTACACGGTCACCAATGGAAATTGGATACATAGGGTGTACTCCAAAGTACACGACATGTACTCCCTAAATTTACAAATTCTCCTCCTTTTCTCAAAAACACCAAAAAAGAAAGTCTATACCTGAGAAGAAGGTCTGGGTTCTTACACCATGTGGGTAAAATTGGTTTAAAACCCATGATGGATTTAAACAAAGTAAAAATATTTTCCATAAATCAAACATCTATTGAATCTCTTCCAATTCTCATTTTAGAGAAATAAAAACTGATTTATCATAAAATTTTATAAACTAGACATTTTTTTTAAACATATAAAAAAACTCATGTGTAAGGATTTATATTCGCTTTAAAATATCCTCTTTTTCAAAAAATACTCCCGTACATCAACGTATTTAACATTTTTCAAAAAAAAAAGGTAAAAGGTGTGATTGGAAAATCTCTCATCAACTATTCACTAGAAGCTATCTAGATTACAAATTTAAAAAAAAATCTTCCTTTTGACATCATATTCTCCTCAATGGATCACAATTAATAGATTCTATTATCTCTTCACCATAGTTTATTTTATTCAATAAAATACCATGATGTTTTCTTCTTTCTTATCGTATACCAGTGGATATTGCCTCATATGGATGTCACTAGTTTATCTCCTCCAATTATCTTTAGGTTACAATGCATAAATAAATAAAATGGAATAAGGAGTTGTTACCAATATCCTTACTTATATAAACAATGTTGATAGTTTCCAATCGACCCAGATCCTCCATGATTACTAGTTTTAACTCTTGATGAGAACTCGATTCCTTCTTTACTGAATTTTTTTTCATAAGTTTCTATGGAGAACATGGTTTCCTTTTTTCAATTTTAAAAATTCCTTATGTGGGTTCTTATTATTATTAGGAGTCATAAATGAAAAATATTATTCAAAAAATTACTTATTGTTTTTTGTTACTTCAATCAAATTTGGTAGAACTAGTGAACCGTCTTTAAAATTTTCTTCAACTTTCTCAGACTTCCGACGCAAATTCGTTAAATATTAATATTTTTTAATACTATAAGGGGATTTAATTGTTACTATATAATCTCCATTATTACTATAAAATCTTTGAATTAATTTATTAGATATCCTCTCTTATTTTTCTTTCATATATTTATTAGTTTATGAAGATTTTATTTTTTACTTCTCAATTAAATTATTTTAATTAATAGGATATCTCATCTTCTCATAGAATTACTTCTTATATTTTATGTATTTCTCCCATTGATTCATACCTATTTCATGGGAGACACAATTTATTCCACTAGTAATAGGAATTATACCGAAATATCCCATGACACCAGCAATAGACTTTGAATATTGGCCTTTCAAAATATTAGTGGGTATATCTATAAAATTATTCTTACTATGTAGGTGTAATCCACCCTTTATTTTATCATTTTTGTATACCATTTACTATTTCCCCTCATATTAATTCCTCCTTTATAGTAGTTTAGTTTTTAAAAATTATCTCAACCATTAAAGATAAAATATTTACTTTGGATTATATATACTTTGAAAAAACAAATTCAATATCAGTAGAGAATAACAATATAGAATGAACTTTTTTTCATAAGGTTAGAATTAATAATAGTTTTAGAATATTCTATCTAGACATCTATATTCATTTCATAATCTTATCTCATTTTCTGTAAGATGATTTTATCTTTAAGACCCCTAGAATGGGACTTATATATCTCTAATTCTTTTAAAAATAAGTTTATAACAAAATAACCTATAATATTATCTTTTTCTTTAATTTTTTCATTGAAAATTTTGAACTCCTTAGTGAGATAACTCTCCTTCATGTATTCATTTCTTTTATCATTTTCTAGTATCTTTACTCTCTTCTTATTCTCAGATTTTTTCTTAAGATAATACAATATTTTAGCTCTGAACATGTACTCAAAATAGCCTTCTTCTTCATCCTCATTAATTATTTATGTGTCTTAATTATTATTAACCTGAGCTATAAAGGGTTTGTGATGAGTAATTTCATCTTTTTACTAAATACAGGTTAATGAGCCTTTATATTTTTCACTACTCATTATATTTTTTCTATGTTTTCCAAAATAATTATTCTTATTTATATTGTTTCTTGTATGTTTTCTTTCAAAGATGTAATATTCCTTATCATCATTTTTATATCTATATATTTATTCTTTGGAATTAATTTACCAAATTCCCAAATCATCTATAGTTAAATAATTTTAGAAGAAGTATTCTTTTTTATTTTTCTTTATCTCTTCTTATGTTCATAGAGATAAATTCTACAGTTTTATTTATGATCCTCACTTATTTCATCATTACTTTCTGAATCTTAATTAGATACAACCTTATTTTCTTTTGAAATGAGAATATTCAGGTATTTAAATTCCATATACTCCTTGATATTATTCTTAAACACTAGAGGTTTCCTTATCTCATATGAAACAAGTAGGCTATACATTTTATCTAAATATAATCCTTATTTATATTCAAGTGCCAAAATTTTCCATCAAATCTATATAGAAAATTACATATAAGTTTCTTCAAAATAAATCAATTTTCCAAGGACTCAAAAATAATATAATGTTTTTGATGACATCATTTACTCTGATAAACTAATAATCAATGGTTTCTTCATTAAAATTCCTCACATTGTTAAACTATCTTCTATAAATCCTTATCCTCAATTCTGTGACTTTTATATTTGCCTCAAAATTACTCTATATCTTATACTATATTTCTTTGAAATATTAAATCCCCATTAACTTTGTGTAGAATATTTCAAAGAGGGATATAAGGATGTAATTTGTATCTTTTCCATCACTTGTTATGTTCTTTTTGTCATTAAATTTCATTTGAGTATTTCTCTCCCTTGGTAGAAATACTTACATGGTTGTATTAATATTGTATAAATTTATTTTATCCATCTTTAAGTTTATTCACATTTATATATTTCACTGGGTACATAAATTTTCTCTAATACCACTTGCAGTACCCAGGTCTAGTGATATCACTAAGAGGGGGAGGGGTTAATCAGTGGTCACTTTTTATTTGTATTAATTGTTCTCTTTTAATCAACCTTTATAGTTTGTTAAGATATTGATATACTCATTCTTGTTATCTCGCCGATTATCATATGTAACAAGATATAGAAAAATGATTTACATGAGAATTTACAAGGTTCGTCCTTGAAATCTTACTTTTGGTCAAGTTCCAAGACATGGTTTATCCACTATAAAATATTGAATACACATATAAAATATTTACCATAAAGTATATCAGACAATATCATGAAAATATTGATCCCTAGAGATTACCACATCCACCTCCCAATGGGTTCTTTATACTCGATCCCACAAATTTTAGTAATCTTCTAAAAATATTCTAGTTATCCCTCGAAGGGGTCTTTAAAATACCTCCTAATTATTCTTAAAAGGTTTATCCTTGACTCTTTCCTTAAATATGTCTTTCCCTCATGTATCTTCTTAGAGTATATTTTTTTCCTTGTTCTTATTTAATTCCTTATGGATAGTTAATCTGTAAGACAAATATTTCTAGCCTCTCTCAGTCTAACACATCAATTGTAGTGTGGGATACATTCTAAAAAATATTCAATGTACAATATCTATTACATGTATTGAATCTCCTTCTTAATCAATGCATAGGGATGTCTTGAATATAATTATCACTTATCCTTTGAAACAAGAAGGTGTTCTATTAGAATAAATTTTGAATCCTATGATAATTATTAGGTTATTTATTTATTTATTTTATTCATATTTTATATTCAAATAATATTTCATGTGAATATTATTCAAATAATATCACCATATTTGATATGAAAATTCCATTGAATTATGGAAGGATCTTTTCATATTTGAACTCAATCAATCTCTTTCAAATCGAGTCAAAGTCTTTTCTTTAAAAATACAGAAGGCTCAATTTATTATCTTCAGAACAATTCCATGAAATCTAATTCATAAAATTCCATCCATTTATGTATGAGTTCGTGAATATCTCTATCATGGTTGTGTTTCCTTTTATTTTTCTTCCTGCTATTAAAGCTTGTCAACTCTATATTGGTACAAAAATATCACAAAAGGTTAAACCTTTCATTTCATTAAGTTTGGTTATACACTTTTAAGATCTTGGGTGTATCGTATAATTACATCATATATACCCTATGAACTCCATTTCTTGTACCTTATAAATAAATTAGCATGGAAAAAACTAGGAACACAAATAAGATAAATCATAGGACTTTGTATCAAGGACATGATCCCTTGTCTTCAAGTGAATAATAGTAGCCTCTAAGAGTGAGTCCAAAATCAGAAAATCATTCCAAAGTGAGATTATTAATTACTCAATGCACTTCTCACAACATATTAAAATACCTTAGGGTCTACCTACTGATGGTTCACCATGACACTCCACATAGTGTCATATCCTAGAACCACCCCACACTTTCTCTATAAGTGTCTATAACAACTCTGCTCTTTATTACACACTTAAACATGATTTATTACATAGAATATTCAGTTGATACAACATAGAAGATCGAGAGGTCTAGTGTCTTTGGGGATTAGAAACATTACATAATGACTTAAACCACGAAACAAGGCATCGTTATTGAAAAAATCTTTTATATGACCACTACATTCCCTTGTACTTATCATTGCATGGAATAACCTGAGGACATTCATAAGAAAAGGGTGAGAGATAAATCATAGTAAGGTATTAAAAAAGGAATAAAATTAAGAATAAAGTACACGTTAGGTAATAGGAATATCAAAGGATAATAAGATAAACATGAACATAAAGTCATGATATAGCATGATTATCATAACTTGGAAATGTGGTAACAACACTTAATATGGTATTTTCATGAGCCAAGGTTCATTGCTGATGAATCATGAGTAAACCCTAATTTCACTTGAATTAGAATGAGTAAAACCTAATTGAAATTAAATTAGCATGAGTAAACCCCCATTTAACTTGATGTATCATGATACTAATCATTACCCAATGCATTAGATCGCTATCAGGGTGCACCCTTCTTAATCATTTCATTTCATGTATAAGTGTGCCACATGGATCATATAACATAGATTCATAAAACATAATAATTTATTCCACGATAAAGTAATGTGGAATTCATACATGAAACTCTATGATCATTAATTAAATGTTCATAAAGGAAAATACCTTTAATAGAGAAATGGGTATGGTATTCACTACACAATGACTTTGGCTTGGAAAATCACGGTTCAATTTCGGCAGCATAACGGCGGGACATAAGAATTCATAAAAATGGTATATGAGAGAGAAAGGGGTGTCTCATCATATTTACAAGAAACTCACAGTAAGGGGGTCATATAGATACATTTTAGAACATAACTAATGGAATATAGATTCATAATACAAAAGAATTTATTGGATGTAAATGAGAATAGAGAAATTCCTTACGAAATTTCGGTACGGTAACTAGTGTACATGAAAGGAATTAATGATAGAGAAAAAGGTATATCATCATTCAAACATAAGGAGGGAGGTATGGGGGAGGATAAAAATCATAACCCAACATTTTAAATTGAAAATAAATGGGCATAACAACATAAATAAATTTGGATAAAAATGAGAAAGGAATAAATTCTTTATGGAATTTCAGCATGGTAATGAGTGTACATGGGAGGAAGTAATGAGTGAGAACGGGGTCTCTCATAATTTAAACATAAATAGGAAAGTATGTGGAGGTGATAAATCATACCCCAACATTTTTAATTGAAAATAAAATGGCATAACAACACAAGGAAACTTGGATATAAATAAAGAAGGAAGAAATCCCTTACTTGGAAGTGTGACCCCAAAGGCTTAGGAGAGAATTGAGAGAGGTTTTTTGGGAGATTGGAGCACCTTGGGATGATTATAGAGAGATTAGGGTAGTGGTTGGTCAAGCTCTAATGGCTTTGAGTAAAGAGGAAGTGGGATATTGTGTGGGTTTATATAGGAAAAGAGAGGGAATTCTTTATTAATTAGGTTTTGGACACCACACATTAAACTAATCAAAAAAAAAAAACAGCCCATGGTTTTTGCCCATGGTTTTTCCCAAAGGGAAGTTTAAAATATTATTTTATAAGTCCAATGGTATAATTTCTTAAAATAATAGTGTTTCTTATTTGGAGGTGAGCCACACTCTCAAGGAAATCAATTTAAAAATTTAAAATGTTTTATAAGTCTTGTAGGGTCCATTAAGGATTTGTAAAATAAATAAAATAAACCAAAAATCACATTATTTTAATGTTAAAACATATATTTTCCAAACATAATTTTTATATTATTTTATTACATAACTATTGGGTCATTATTATGTCATAAAACACATTATATATTTAAATGATATTTAAATTTTTACCCAAAAGTTCGATTGTCTCAGAAAATTATGAGAAATTCACCATTGGATAATTTCGAAGTCTGGATTTCAAAAATAATATTCATTTTATCTAAATAATTTTTTAAATATGTGAATTTTTTCTTTTAAAATAAAAACCAATATTTATCAAAAATTCATGGGTTTTGAAAAAAACGGCTTACAACCCTTAATAAAAATTACAATTGTATTCATAAAAATTATACGATCATTTATATTTAATAAGAATTAATTTATTAATAATATTTTATTAAAATATTATTTAATTAAAAAATAAATTAATTCATCAAAATAGATTTCTTAATTAAATATTAACTAAAAATACTATTTGTGTTTTAATGATTATTTACAAAGAAATAATAAAATCAATGTATATTATTTTTTATATACAAAAATAATTCACATAATAATAATGTTAAGGTGTTGTTATATAACCCCATATAACACTTGCATAAGACCTAAGGGTAAGGTGTGCGATGGGGACAGACTCTTGGGGTGGCTTGGAAAAAATCACTCGGGTTGTAATCTCTATCAACTTCCACCTCTCTAATAGGCGGTTATGTTTGAGCTTAACATGTTGAATATCAGCTTGGGATTGGTCAAGAGTGAATCCCAATGACTCCACCTCCTTTCTAAGCTCTAAAAAATGGGCTTCGTACGGAGAAATTCTACTGGATGAGGCCATCACTTCCTTTTTCTAAGTAAATTGGATTTGTTAAAGCCCTATATTTATAATAATCATGTGATCACTGTTCAATGGATATATTAGCAACAGTCACAATTCATAATGGTATTTTAAAATCCAAAAACATAAAACCAAGGAATTTCATATGTTTTACATAACCATTTTACATAATAAGACATTAAATTCGATCAAGATAAATTTTCATTGATAATTCTTTGGGTTGTTACAATCTTCCCCCCTTAATAATTTTCACCCTCGAAATTTTCTTTTCCTACACTAAGACAGATGCAGGTAACTCTACTTCATCACTTCCTTTGGTTCATATGTTGCCTCTTAAAACTTGTGGTTTTGCCACAACACCATGATGAGGTTCATTGCCTTATTTCGTAGAACTTTTTACCTACGATCTAAGATATTCACCGGATTCTCTTTATAGGAGAGGTCATTCTCCAATGACACATCTTATGGATTTAGTACATGTGATGGGTAAGGTATGTACTTCTTCAAGAGTGATACATAAAATACATCATGTACTAGAGATAGGTTCAGTGAGAGTGCAAGTAGATATTTCACTGCTCCAATGCGATCAAGGATCTCAAAAGGGTCGATGTACCTTGAACTAAGCTTTCCCTTCATCCCAAATCTCATATATCTCTTCCACTGTGGTATGCAGAGGAATACCATGTATCTTACATCAAACTCTATGTCACATTGATGATTATCAACATAGCTCTTTTGTCGACCATGAGTAGTTTTAATGTGTTGCTGGATGGTCTTAACCTTCTCCACAATTTCTTTGACCATTTCTAGACCTAGGAGTTTTAGATCCCTAACTTCAACCCAACATGCTGATGTTCTGCACCTCTTTCCATACAGTACTTCATAAGGAGCCATTTGGATGCTTGAGTGGAAACTTTTTTTGTAAGAGAACCCAACTAGAAGGAGATGATGATCCCATCCTTGTTTGAAGTCCATTGAGCATGGCCTCAACATGTCCTCAAGTGTTTGGATAGTCTGCTCAGATTGACCATTAATTGGAGGATGATAATCCGTACTGAAGTTCATCTCAGTATTCAGAGAATCTAGAATACTCTTCCAGAACATGGAAGTGAATCTTGGATCTCTATTGGATACAATCAATAGTGGTACTCCATGAATCCTTACCACTTCTCTGATATATATCTGTGCCAATTGATCTAATGAAAAATCCTCCCAAATTACAATGAGGTGTGCAGTATTTGTAAGATGATCCACAATAATTGAGATAGCATTGTTTCCTTTGGATGTCTTCAGAAGTCTGGTGACAAAGTCTATGGTGATTTTCTCCCATTTCCATGATGGTATGGGTAATGATTGCATCATCCCCTTATACTTTTTTCTCTCAGACTTCACTTTCTGAAACATCAAGAAATTTGATGTATACTCAGTGATATCCTTCTTCATGTTTTCCCACCAATAATTATCTCAGATATCCCGATACATCTTTGTGATTCCTGAGTGAATGGAGAAATTTTAACTATTTTCATCATCCAAAAGTTCCTTCTATCACTTCGGATTGAATGGAACACATAGTCTTGACCCAAATATCACAATTCCTTCTTTATTCACATTTAACTCTAAGTATTTCCCTGTCATGATAGTTTCCACCTTCTTCTGAATTCCCACATCATCATTCTGAGAATCCTTTAACCATTACAAAAGAGATGATTGGACAATCATTTTTGAAAGGAATGAAGATGTTCCCTTCTTTATGATTCCCATGTCCATCTTCGTCAAATCTAATAAGATTTGATCCTTTTAAATTCTCATCAATGATAGAATTGCTGGATAATTTCAACATTGTGCATCTTCCACCTTCTTTAATTTCCTAGGGTGGTAATGGATTGAGCATTCATAGTCTTTGATCAGCTCTAACCTTATTCATTGGTTCATATTTAACTCTTTCTATGTGAATATATACTTGGGGATTTTTTGGTCCCTATTTATTTCATACTTCTCCACAAAGAGGTAATGCCACCAAAAGTTTAAAGTGAAGATTACTACGACCAACTCCGGATCATTTGTTTGATAGTTATTCTCATGAACATTCGATTTACTTGAATCATAGACAATGAATATGTCATTTTTCATCAACACATAACTCTAGACCTTCTTCAAAGCATCACTAAATACCACAAAAATTTCTCCACTTGTGGGTAATGTGACAACGGGTGTAGTGATAAGCCTATTTTTCAACTCCTTGAAGCTTTCTTTGCATTCTTCACTCTAAGAAAATTTGACTCCCTTCTAGGTTAGCTAGGTAAGAGGGTTTGACAACTACGATAAATTTTTCACAAATAGGTAATAATATCCAGCTAACCCTAGGAAGCTACAGATATTCATTACCGATTTTGGCCTCTTCAATCCCTCAATTGAAACTATATTGGATGGATCCAAATATATCCCATTGATTTTGATGATATGACCCATGAATGAGACCTCCTTCAAACAGAACTCACACTTGTTTTACTTTTCATAGAGCTTATCCTTTAGAAAGGTCTCTAGTACAATTATTAGTTTTTCCTCATGCTCCTCCTTGGTTTTGGATTATATTAGAATATCATCTATAATGACTACCACAAATATGTCGAGGTAATCTCTAAAGACTCTATTCATCAAGTCCATGAAAATTTCTAGAGCATTAGCGAGTCTTAAAGGAATTACTATGAATTAATAGTGCATGTACCTTGTTCAAAAAGTAGTCTTGGGGATATCCTCCTTCTTTACCCTTACTTGGTAATATCCCAACCACAAAACCACCTTGGATAAGTATTGTGCTCCATGTAGATGATTGAAAAATTCATCAATTTGGGATAGAGGATACTTGTTCTTTATTATGATTAACTTGAGTTCATGATAATCAATGTAAAGGCGCATTGACCCATCCTTCTTCTTGACAAAGAGGACTGGTGCACCCCATGGTGAATCACTTGGGCGTATAAACCCTTTATCTAGATTCTTCAGTAGTTGTTTCTTCAGCTTCCCAAGCTCCACAACAGCCATTCTATATAGAGTCTTGAATATTCTAAATTCCCCAAGTATAAGGTCTATTGAGAATTTAAAATCTCTTCTAGAAGGAAGACTGTGAAATTCCTCGGGAAACACTTCAGCGAATTCCCTCACAATAGGCATGTCTTCAAGGATGGTTGCTTCCTTAGACTTAATAATTTTATCCAGATACACATTCTCATAGGGAAGTAATATCTACGATTGAGATGATAGTGCTAAAGAAGATTCATCTTCCTCCTTGCAATTATACAGAATTGGGGGTCGATTCACCATATGGAGAGTGATTTCCCTCTCACAAAAATTTTTATTTGCTATATATAAGGAAATCACATCCATGCTGATAATTGCATCAAATTTCACTAGAGGGAGTATGATGAGGTTCGTCGGAAAGTTCAATCCACTGATTGTGACCAAGGAGGAGTTATATTCATGGGATGAAATGATTTCCCCATTTACCATTCTCACCTGCATCTTTACTTCCATGATTTATGGAGTTGTTGGGATTGTTATACTAAACATTCAGGATATAAAAGAATTCATAGAACTATGAATGATAACCCTACCTTTCACTTTTTGATTCTAGTTCAATCTTATTCAATATAGACACAGTATGAGCAAATTAAAATATTAAACACATAAAGGGGAATCCAATGACAAAAAAAGGATAACTTATAAATTAAATTTATTTCCTTAACTTATGATTTTATAGGCTTCAATCTATGTTATCCATGATCTACTTCCCAACATATATTCATAGGGGTATTTTGTATTCCCTTAACAATGGTTCATACTAAGATTATGAATTTTCCAAATCATATCCCCCAGGAGTGTCGTAACTAAAAGTGCAGAAAGGCCCATTGTCATGTACCAGTTCCCATTCGAGTTTATCTCAAAGTGGTGTTTTTGGGTATTACCCTTAGATGCATATGTGCCATAGCTGCCTCTACCTACTCATATCCAGACATGGATATATTTTCTTGATAAACCACTTACTCAATACTCACAAAAAATTAGGGATGTTTTTATTATAATTAGTCTTATCCCTAAGGCTTTAACTAGGGTTTTCCAATCCTAATCCCAAAAATAACTAAACTTGTCCTCTAATACCAACTATAACAACCCTGTTCTTTATTATAAACTTAAACATGATTTATTACATAAAATCTTTACTTGATACAACATAGAAGATCCATAGGTATAGTTTTCTGGGGGATCAATAACATTAAATAATGACTTAAAACATCAATCACAACATCTTTATTGAAAACTTCCTTTACATGACCACAACATTTTCTCCTACTTAGCATTTTATGGGATAACTGGAGGACATCCATACGAAATGGGTGATCTATAAAGCCCAGTAAGGGATTAAACAAGGAATAATATGAAAAATACAAAACATTTTATGAAATAGGAATATCAAATGAGAATAAGAGAAACATGAAAATAAATGCATGATATAGCATGATTATCATAACATGGAAATGTGGAAACAACACTTAACATGGTTTTAGCATGAGACAAATCTCATTGCACATAGAGCATGAGTAAACCATCATTGCACATATATTATCATGATTAAACCCTCATTTCACTTGAGTTATCATGAATAAACCCTCATTACATTTGAATTATCATGATACTAATCTTTACCCAATGCATTGAAGCGCTATCAGGGCACATACTTCTTAATCATTTCATTTCATGCATAAGTGTGCCACATGGATCATATAACGTAGATTCATATAACATCATCATTTATTCCATGATAAAGGAATGTGGAATTCATACATGAAACTATATGATAAATAAGTAAATGTGCATAAATAAGAATACCCTTGATAGAGAAATAGCCATGGTATTCACTACACAATGACTTTGTCTTAGAAAATCACAGTGTAATTTCAGCATCATAATGACGTGACATAAAAATTTATAAAAATGGTTGATGATAGATAAAGGGGTGTCTCATAATATGTAAATGAAATTCACAGTAAGGGGTAATATATATACATGTCTTAACATATGTAATGGAATATAGATTCATAATACAAAATAATTGCTTAGATGTAAATGAGAAGAGAGGAATTCCTTAAGGAATTTTGGCATGGTAACGGGTCTACATGAGAGAAATTAATGAGAGAGAAAGATGAATCTCATCATTAAAACATAAGGAAGGAAGTATGGGGGAGGTTTGAAATCATACCCCAATATTTCTAATTGACAATAAGAGGTCATAATAACATAATAAAATTTGGAAAAAAATGAGAAAGGGAGAAATCCCTTACCGAATTTTAGTATGGTAACAGGTGTACATGGGAGACATTAATGAGAGAGAAATGGGAATATAATTATTAAAAGATAAGTATTAAAGTATCATGGATCTAATAAATCATACTTCAACATTTTTAATTGGAAATAAAATGGCATAACAATATAAGAAACTTGGACATAAATAAGAAAAGAAGAAATCCCTTACTTGGAAGTGTGATCTCGAAGGCTTGGGAGAGGCTTTAGAGAGACTTCGTGGGAGATTGGGGTTCCTTGTGAGGATTATAGAGAGATGAGATAAAATTTTGGTTGATCTTAAAAGGCTTTGAATTAAGAGGAAGTGGGAGATTGGGTGATTTTATATAGGAAAGGAGAGGGAATTATTTATTATTTAGGTTTTGGAAACCACACATTAAACTAATCCAAACCACAAACCATCACATAGTTTTTGCCCATGGTTTTTTGAAAATGGGAGTGGAAAACATTATTTTATATTTCCAATGGCTTAAATTCTTAAAATAAAATGGTTTTTATGTGGATGTGAGTCACACTCTCAAGGAAACCAATTTAAAAAGTTAAAAAAATTTATAAGTCTTGGAGGGTCCACTAAGAATTTTTAAAATAAATAAAATAAACCTAAAATCATATTATTTTAATGTTAAAACATATATTGGCCGAAAAAAATGTTTATAGTATTTTATTACATCACTATTGGGTAATTATGATGTCATAAAACACATTATATATTGAAGTAGTATTTAATGTTTTACCCGAAAATTCGACTATCTCAAGTAATTTTGAAAATTTTACAGTTGGATAATTTAGACTTAATGGTTTGAAAAATAATATCCATTTTAACTAAATAATTTTCTAAATATTTTAATTTTTACTTTTAAAATAAAAATCGACATTTATCGAAAATTCATGGGTTTTTAACAAAAAACGACTTTCAAACCTTAATAAAAATTACAACTGTATTCATAAAAATTATATGATCATTTATATTTAATAAAAATATATTTATTAATAATATTTTATTATAATATTATTAAATTCAACAATCCATTAATTCATCAAAATAGATTTCTTAAGTTAATATTAACTGAAAATATTATTTGTACTTTAAAAATTATTCACAAAGTAATAATAAAATGAATGTATATTCTTTATTATATAAAAAAATAATGCACATAATCATAGTGATAAGGTCTTGTTACATAAACCATTATTACACCCGCATAATACTTAAGGGTAAGGTGTGTGATAGTGACAGACTCTTGGGGTGGCTCGGATAACATCGCTCGGGTGGTAATCTCTATCAACTTCCACTTCTCCTGTAGGCAGTTCCATTCGAACTTAACATGTTGAAGCTTGGCTTGGTCTTGGTCAAGAGCGAATCCCAATGATTCCCCCTCCTTTCCAAGCTCTGATAAATGATCTTTGTACGGAGCAATTTTACTGGATAAAGCAATCACTTCCTTTCTCTGAGTAAATTGGATTTGTTAAAGCCCTATATTTATACTAATCATGTGATCACTGTTCAACATCTATATTAGCAATGGTCACAACTATTAACGGTATTTTAAAATCCAAAAACATAAAACCAAGGAAGTGAATATGTTTTACATAACCATTTTACATAAAAATACATTAAATTAGATCAAGAGAAATTTTCATTGATAAATGTTTGGTTCATTACAGTGTCAACCTACACCAGATCTCAATATTCTATCTACATCGAATTTCCTTTAATCTTGGTTGGATGTCACTGATGGATAGTTTCTTGGGTGGTACTGGATTAAGGGCTGACCATTTTTTGGAATCTATTTCATAAGTTATAATATTATTTTAAAATCAATTTAAAAGTCATACATTTAATAAAACTAATTTTAAGTCTTATAAACTAAATAAATAACTCATAAAAATTCCCCCTTACACTCATGCACAAATCTTAAAACACTCACATGATGGTCTCAAAGGACTCATACTTAGAGTCCTTTATGAATTTTAGCTTTAGTCTTCATATTCAATGATACAATCACACCATATCAAAGTTATTGGTAATTAATTCAAGTTCATGTCAAGAGACTTTTAATTAGATTATTCCAATGATCAATATAAATTATTATATAAATTTTCTTCCCCATTAACACTTTTTATTTTACGTTGAAGATCAAATCACCTATAATTATCATATTTAAATGGATTTCAATGAATATGTTTTCACCATATTATTTAATTAGTAAAGAATATTTATTTTTTCACTAATTTTATAAGAACCTATTAATATCATACACACATCACTAAAAAATATTTATAGCTTCGATCATCATGACATATTTTCTTATTGAGATCAAATGAAATCCAAAACATGGTTTCTTTAGAAATATTTTTACTAGTTATGACAATAAATTCCATTCATATTTTTATCACCATAATAACTTACTTGAATTATGAGATATATCAAATGGATACCAAACCCACTTTCCTTAATGATAATTTAGTCAAGGGAATTTATATGATACAAACCCAATGGTTTTAAGTACTGAATGATATGATTATGTTATGCAAGCTGCAACATTTCATTTATAGATTGAAGAAACATTCTAAAGGTTAGAATACTTGGTTTAATGATTCCTTATAATAGTTCGGTATCATTAAAATCATATATTATTCTTTTATATATAGGTGTATTAGTGGTAGTGATGTAGTATTTATTATGTTTTAAGTATATGACATATTTCTTAACAAAAATGATAACCCAGCTCTTCATTCCATGAATATATGGCTAGGTATGTGCTTATTGATTAAATAAATGGATGAATTATCTAATATATTGGTTATAAAAATATATAAAGATATATAAAGATAATTACACGATGATTATTTAACTCAGTTAGGATACACACTTTTTTAAAGTGATAAAGAGGTTTAGAATGGAGAACTATATGAAAGGTACTTTACCAGTACTTCATGGAATGAATATTAGGATATTTCAAGGACCCTATAAATATATAGAAAAAATAGATAAAATTATCTATACATCCATTAATGATCTATCATATATACCATATTTTTTACTTCAACTGGTATCAACTATTCTCTAAGTATAACCAATAGATACCAGTCTAATCCCAATGAAAGTCACTAAAATGTTGTGAGGACAATTGTTAAATAATAGATAAAAATTGATGATATGTTCTTAATCTTTGTAGGAGAGTATTATATTTGTGTAAAGGGTTACATAGATGAAATTTTTTGATATAAAAAATATGATATGAAACCTCAATCTGGTTTCATGTTTTTCAAAAATAGTGGAGTTATTGATTGGAAAGATCCAAACAAGCCACTATATCAGACTTGAAAATCATGGTATAATGAATCACCATATCATATGATACAAAGGAATTTATTTGGATCAATAATTTCATCTCTGAATTATATATGGTTCCTAGAATCGAGGGAGAAATTTGGTTTTTTATGAAAATAATGGATCTATTTTTATGGACTCAGAACCTTGGTCTCACTAAAGGACTAAAAACATCCTCCTAAAATAATATAGTACCCTAGGCTTTTACCTAAGTGAGAATTATCTGAATATTGATATTTTAAGTCCTAAGACCTTCCTAGGGATAAAATAGCCATTTTATCCTAGTTTTTGGAATAGTAAATTTGTAAGGATTTCAATGGTTCTAAATTCTAAGGTTTAGCCTCAGGTTGAGTTGGTATATAAATTCAAGTTTAGTGTGGCCTTAGAAATAATATATTAAAAATAATATATTATATTTATTTTGTGAACAATAATTTTTGATAAAAGTTATATATCACTTAAACATATATTTAGATGGGGAAATCGAGACCACTATTAAATCTAGAGTATGGGTTTTACCACAATTACAACATAAGCCTTATTCGAAATCAATTTTGTTGTGATGCGTAGTCACTGATAGTTCTAAATGGTTAAATATATTAAATTAAAAAATTGAAATAACTTAATATTTGACCAAGTGATTTTCTATTTAATACTCTATGAGGTGAGTCTCAAGGGTTGGTTTTATAACCATATAAAAATTTAAGATTGGGATAGATATCCCCTAATAGCAAGGATGTTTGTGGGAAAAATATAGATTGATGATAAACATCAATTGGTCATGAATTTTCATGAAGAAGATGAAAAAGAATTATAATTAAATCACTTCAGAATGATTTCTTTATGAATTATCAATCCCTACTTAAGGTAGGATTTTATTTTATGGATTTATTTCTCTATTTTAATATTATTGTGAATAAGGTTTTATTAACTTAATAATTAAATATAGTATTGGAAATTACCAGTACCTATTGATTTACATTTGTTAAACCTATGAGTAGGGAATTTTTAATTCCAAAACATTTAAAATTTATTTACTTCTTTAGATTATCTAACTATAGATGATGGATGATCATGTATGGTCATTATTGAATCTCACCTCTGTGATTTGTAAAATTTATACCCTCATTAGTTCCATTCATCATCGTCTTATAATAGTCCAACGATTCAACCAAAAATCTAGATTGTATGGATATTAAAACCCAATTCACACTACTTTACTTGACCATTGGATGATATGATTATTATAGGAGTTATGTTGTCTGATGATGATTTGTGGAAGGAAGATGAGATTACAGATAATCGTTTTGTGAACTTGGATGTGTTGATGACATGATAACTGAAAATGATTTGATTTTATGATTAAGGATAGAAAAAATCCATATTTTTTAAAGTAATTAATCATCATTAAACATGGTTTCATGTTTTCTATTAGTAATTTAGATGCTGGGGACTCAAGAGAAAAATATTTATGAGGAATATGATCTTATAGAAAATTTAAGGCTACACAATGTGCAGTTTGGAAGAACACACATCATGTGTCTTATGTGTCTCATGATTAAACCTAGGGGTTTGAGATAAGTTAAATATCACATTATCATTTTGTTGGGAACAAATGTTGTGTAAAATCAGATGACTAGCATGGCATGTACCAGATGCACACACATATATATCCATGTGGCCCCCAACACTATGTGTCTTGGGCCACACCTCATGTACCCTTGAAGGTACAGAAATCAGGTAGATGGGGTATATTTTGAGTTCTTATATAGATATGTAACAACATTTAACCCTCCTACACAATGTTTAGTTGGGGATGAGACACAATATGTGGGATAAAAGAACATAGTTAGGTATCTGACTTGGGAAAACATGTCGTGTTCTACTAGGACACACTATGTACTTACCCTAGACTTGGAATAGTTTATTAAGATATGGATTTTACCATCATTATTCTTATATGGGGTTGGTATTTCTCCCATTGGGGATGGTATCCTCTTGAGGAGTTGGTATTTCTCCCATGTATAAAACTGGTTGGGATCCCCTACCTTTAGAATCAGACATAGTCAGTATCTCACCCATAGTATGGGGCATGGATTATCAATTCATGGAGTTAGAATTTAACCCATCTATTGAGCTTGGATCAAACTAAGATCCTCTATTATATTCTATTTTCACCCATTTTCATGGGGTATGTATACTCTATTATCATCAAAGTTAATGACCGCATAGGTTGTTTGGGAATTCTAGATCGAAAGCTAGGAGTATAGAGTGTTTTTGTTTGGTTAAGGGTTAATACTATATGCTATGACTTGAATTCCTCCTATGACCATATCTAGGGATATCTCTTGACCTTAGGTAGTGTGTTCTACCTTGATGGTTGAGCATGCTTTAGGGTTGAGTAACCTCCACTCCCTTGCTTCTAGAGGTAGTGTGGCCATTGAAATCTTGTGAAGTGCTAAATTCAATGAGTTTTGTGATTCCATGACATCTTAGGGGTTTCATTTTGGATATTTTTATGGATAACTATCTATTATAGCCTTTCTATAATATTTAGTGTTGTTAGCACCACCAGATTCTTGTTCATAATGTCTTTTGAGGATTAGAGATATGATAATTGGGACTTCTCATTATCCTAGAGCCTTTTAGCGATGACCATATCTGGATTATTCTTATTGACTTACTTTTAGTTACTATTTGTTCACGGTAACCTTAATATGGACTGATATTATGTTGTCCCTTTTTTTACTCCCCAAAAACACCTTTGGTGCTAGGATTCCAGTTGATTGCTTCTTTATGCTCCCTTTATGGGTTTCAGGGTATCCCACTGAGTATGTTTATACTCACCCTCACATGGAGCTTGGGACCACATGTGTTATGTTGGTTTATATTAAGTATAGGTAAAAGTAAATTTTATGAGAGTGGGGTTGACATACCTTATTTAGAGTTAATGACTAGAAATCACGGGGGATGCATCATTGTCAAATAGTTGGTAGTAATAGGAGTTGATGGTAACAAGAGATGTTTGCAGTTATTCTCAGATTATTTAAAGGGACTCTCTTTTCCTGGATAGTCTTCATTTATCCTCAATGGAGTATTGGTCATGTATTTTACACTTATTACATGTGTTTTTCATGTTGGTTATCTTTTGGATTTCAATAGATATCTCATGCATGTGTTACATTTATTTTAGTTGAACATTTATGAATATCCTATTAATATTGATAGTCTCTGTTTAATTAGAGATATAAATATATTGTAGGTTATTATAGTATAATGTCTACCATCTGTGTGATATGGCTACTCAGTGGTAGTCACCAGCACATGGCCTATTGGTGGAGGGCTTGGGGTGAAACACTTGGCATACCATTGGTCCAGGTGGGGCCATAGTGGGTCGGGTCATGTTAGAGTGTTATGAGAGCAGGTCTTTACTAGGGATGGTTATTGGAATTAGTATTCATGTGGGGATTGGATTAGGAACATATGTGAATAGTGTTAAGTGGGTCTTTTGTGTAGTTAGTAGACTTAAGAAACCAATATAGGAGTAAAAACCGATATATCCTTTCACCAGGACTCCGATATTCGATTAGTTAACCCATAACCCTTAGAAATTAACTACAGGGTATAGGTATGCTGGTATATGCATCATATAACATGAATTTATGATCCTCCATTTCTTTTTTGTTTCTACTCATCTATGTAATCCCTATCCCTTACGAGTTCAAACTATTGATTTTAGGGTTCCACTCACTAATATCCAACTTGTATATAGGGGAAGGGAGATAATGAGATCATGATTGTGGTTGGTTCTATCTCCACTAGATAGTAAGAGATGATGTGTTGTTTCTTGATACTTGGATGAGATATGTTCTTTCCCCATGATTTTAGTTAGCCTATCTTACCATTAACTTGATTTAAATCATTCTTATAGAGTAGATGGTAGTTTTTTACAAGTTGGATGGGACTACCAGTAGACTGGTTATGCTGTATGCATTCAATGACAAAGGCCTTGATAGTTTGTAAGAAGATCATTTCCATTGATTGATTTGGAATTATAAAGAGTATTAGACTCTCTTCTTCATATGGTTCATAATTATAATTCAAGATATTAGCTCATGTATTGAACTTGTTATAGGACATTGTGATCCCTTAGTGGATGATGTATTCCTCAAATCATGATGGGAATACTCTATCATGGTTAAATTTTGAGCTCTTATTAGGGATTGAGATCTCATAAGAGGATGTTGAACCTTTCACAAGGTGGCATAACCATGTTTAAGTATACATTGAAGAACTCATGTATTCAAAGTATTTTTTGACCATGATCTATAGATTAGTTGTATAAGTTCTATAATTCATGTGGACTCAAGATGAATATTCTTTGGGATGTGGTTTAGATTTCTTGCAATTCCCCTTTTACTAGAGTCACCCAAGTAAGACTTGTTAGATTGTAAATTTTAGAAGAATTTTACCTTTTCTATGGGAGTATGTCATATTTTCATATAAAGATAGCTAGTGTGGTGTTGTGGATAGACTTTTCACAACATGGATGGTGGATTTGGGCATATCATTATTATAAACCTAAATTTTTTATGGAAGTTTTTGGTAGAGAATTGGTGGTGCGAGATTCATTCATGTTAGTTGATGAATTTCTTCTTTCCCATGGTCAATGCCCATGGGATGGATTCCACCCATAAAGGAGGGTTGAATTCTTCATTTGTGGGATTACACATGCACTAGATGCCTATTCTTGGCTGAAAACTAATGTGAACCAAAGTATATCTTGTTCCTATTTCATAATAGAACCTCATAATGTTTTTCATTAGTATTCACTATTCACCTAGTGCCATATATATGGGAGTTGGATATTCCATTTTAAATTCAGGCTACATCTTGGTCATCTATAAATATTCCCTTGATGAAAAGCATTATCCACTTATCTTTCTGGTGGTGTGAGTTTACATCTAGTGGAGGAAGAGGACTTTTCAAGAATTCCTTGATGATAAGGAGGAGGTGAGATGGTACCCACGTCAGTATGATTTGGTTACCCATTCTGGGAATCATGTGGTGTTGGTGTTTTCATGGATAAGGTAAATTATATCTATATTAGTGAGAAATAAACCTCAAGATTGGAAACATGGGCTTACCCAATTTTTGTTAAGTTAGTCTCTCATTAGTTAGTGAACCGAGATTCATGTACCTTGTGTGTGGAGAAGACATTACCTCCATATGAATGTCAAGGAATGTATAGAGGCATCAGTAGGTTGATCAATGATTAAACCTTTACAAAAAGCTATTGTATACATAAAACCGCATACCAGGATGATGAGTGACTTTTATATTTTCCATGTTTTATAACCAAATTTCTTATTTAAGAAGATTCATGGTGGAACCTTTCAGGAATTAAGGTTATTTTAATATAGGACATGAATTCATGGAGTGGCATGGGACTCCAAAAACTGATACAATGTACACTGAGGAGACAATGTGGGACAAATATGGCATGGTGATTTATGTTCTATGGGGAAGGGAAGTATATCTAAGGAATAGTATAATCACTTGTTTGGTTGACATTGGGTAGTTGGTTATTTACTAGAAAGTGAGACGTTGATTCCCTTATATTAGCGGTGTTATCCTTATAGATTTCATTTGGTGTGAATGGTGTTATGGGATCGATGTTGACTTAATGTTGTTGTTAAACTGGGAGGTTTTCTTTAAGTTATAGATCATGTCAACCAAATATTTTGGTAAATAGTGATACTTGGTGCACATGATGGGTTTCATGATGGGAATCCTTACTGGATATCACTTTTGTAAAGCATTGTTTTTGGTATGTCATGACCTATGTTTATGTTTAGACATACCAATCCCATTGTAAAACTGGTTTCTATGGAGGAGAATTCTCTCTGGGGGGATTGTTGATATTTTCATTCATTAATCGTTATTCTTTGGTTCTAGAGTTGAAAAATCAGGGTTATCTGAATGGTCATGACCATCTTCTTCATATGGAGGAAAATTGGGTCACCCAATGAGTAGTGGAGTGGCATTGATCACTCAAATGAGGTAGTAATTGTGATATATATGCTCATTGATTGATTTTAAAAACTAGGGATGACAACCCTATTCAGATATCTTTGATTTAGGATATGAGTTAATTTGAGATCATGATGTAGAAGGGGAAAACCTTTAAAAGTGGGTGTCACGGTTTGAATGTAAGGATTATGTTTCCCTAAGATAAAATCTAGAAATGACAGAGTCTGCTCCTTATTGGTAGTTCATGGAATAGGTTACTAATGTGAACCCTAAAAATCTTGTGGCCTTGTATCTTTTCTAATATCAGTAGTGCCTAGTGTGATTGTGAAGTGTGGATGAGTTTTCCACTATGATGACCATTTAGAAATATCTTAGAAATTGGGGGATAATTTTTCTCCCACCTGGGATGATCTTGTCATTGATTTGTTGGGGGTTATGATCAAAGCCTTTTGGGATTTATCATGTATGATTATTTGGGATGAATATCAAATGAAATATAGAGGTTGATTAAATCTCATATAGGGAGGCTTCATGCCCCTATTTCTTCTTGATTCAAGATGGACTAAGGCTAGTATCTTCAAAAATGAAGGAAGTTATCCTCCATTATAAATTGAGATGTAGAATGTTCTCATAGATATCACATCTCAAAGGTGAAGTTATTTCTTATGATGGTGTATAGGATTCCCGTGAGTTCAATGTTGAGATTCGTTGTTATTTGGCCATAGTTTTTTTCTGTTTTAGGAAAACACATTTCAAGGTGAGAAGTATATAGCACCCAAGGTTTTTACCTGATTGGTACTCAACTCAATTTTGAGTTTTGAAGTCTCAGTACCTTCCAAGGGGTAAAATAGTCATTTTACCCTAGATTTGGGCCCCAAATTTCTTAAGAGTTTCATTGGATCCAAATTATGAGGTTTACCTTGAGGTTGAGGCAACATGGAAATATGAGTGCTTTGTGGCCTCAGAAATAATATATTAAAAAAATTATATTATTTTTATTATGTGTGAATTTTTTTATAATAAAATTATTATATCTCATAAATAGAATATCATATGGGGAAAACAAGACCAAAATTGAATCTCGAGTGTGGGTTTTACCTCATTTACAACAAAAGTACTGTTCTCATTAGATATTGTGGGGATGTTAAATTGTTGATAGATGTAATTGGTTAAATGAATTATAAATTTAATTAATTTAATATTTGTCTTATTATTTTGGTATTTAATCATCTCATAGGTTAATACCTATGGTTTTCCACACAAACCTATAAACTTATAAGAGTGGGAGAGGTTTCTCTGGATGGTGGGGATGTTTTCAGGTGAACACAAGACTGAAGATCTTTGTCAATTAATTGAAGATATTTATGAAGCTGATATGTATCCCATAGAATTGTCAAAAACATAAATTTTAAATTATTTATCCACAGAATATTGATCCATACTTGAGGTTTAAATTTTGTTTTAAAGATTTATTCCCCATTTTTTGATATCATTATAGTTACAGAATTATTCTCTTATGAAGTAAATTAGGGATCAACCATTACTAAGCCCTATTGATTTAATTTTATTGAACTTGTGATATGATTATCATTTATTTTGAACCATATAATATATATCTTCTTATTAAAATTCTCTAAACATATAGGATGGTTGATCATGTACAATTATAATTGAATATCATCGTTATGGTTTTTTCATTTCTCCTATTATTCTTTTTATTTTTCATTAGTATATGATAGATAGATGATTCAACCATGAATCCAGTTAAAACTATAATCAAACTCCAGATTGACACTTATTTTTATGATCATTGTAATAGATGATGATTGTGGGATATATAAAATTCAATGATGATACATATAAGGTGGATGATATTAGAAATAGTCATTTTGTGAATCAGGACATGCATATGACATAAGAGATGACAGTGATAAAATTTTCTAATGAAGGATGGTTAGAATCCATTTTAAAGTAAGTAATTGATCATAGGTCAACAAATTTGTGAGTTTTTAGTGGTAATCAAAATAGAAGTGACAAAATGGGAAAAGTTTTTGGGAGAAATATAACCTTGTACAAAATTCAAAACTACATGATGTGTAGTTCTATAGAACACATGCCGCATGTCTCTTGAAACTACTCTATGATTTGAGTTGAGTTAAAAATGACACATTTTTGTGACTGATCCCACATTTCATGTGACATTGGATGACTACCTAGATGTGTGCCCGATTTATATACATAAGGAATCATGTAGCCCCATACACCAGTAGTTTTTTTCCACACTCCATATACCCTTAGAGGTACATGACATAGGTAGAGAATGTATATTATGAGTACCTTCATAGACATAGAATATTGTGTGACCCTTACACACACCATGTGGTAAGGGTTCAAACTACTTTGTGTTGTATGCCACAACATGACTAGGTGTTTGAAATAGGGTAACATTTTATGGAACCCATAGAAACACCATGCACTTCAAATTGACATGAAATAGTTTTATCATATGATAATTCCCCCTTATTATTACATAGAGGGTATGTATTTCACCTGTTTTGACTTGGATCCTCCCAGGGGGTCTGTATTTCACCTATGTAAGTATAGGATAATATCCTCTACCTGTAGAATCATATAGAACCCGTATTTCACGCATTGTATGACGTAAGTATCCTCTATCTATGGATCTAGTATTTCACTCAACAATAGAGACCAAAAGAGACAAGGATTCTTCACAATAGTCATTATTACACTCATATCCATGGGATATTGATCATTCATAATTTTCTAATGGAATGATTTCATAGTTTGTTCGGAAATCTAGAATGAAAGCTGGGAGTGAAGAGTTTGGTAGGCTGGTTGAGAGTTGATATTGTACTTTGGTACTTGAGTAACACTTATGACCATATATGGGGATATAACTTTAGATCATGTAGTACATGCTACCTTGGTGGGAGTGCATGCTTTAGGGTTGAGTAAAATCCACTTCTTGGATTCTAGAGGTGGTGTGTCTAATGGAATCCTATGCAATGCAGTATCTTTGGTTTTTTTGATTACTTAAAACCCTAGGGGTTTCCATTCAGATTTAATGTTGTGGTTGGATATCATCTTATGGATTTATAGACTCTTTAGTGTTCAAAGAACCACCATCTACCTATGCATACTAGATATTGAGGATTGGAGCTATGATGGATCAGAACATTCAATCTCCCTTAGTATTTTAGTGATGAGTATATCTATATTACTTTTCTTGGCATATTTACAACTGCTATTTAGTTTTAGGAACCTTTATCTAACATTATATTATAGTTTTCTATTTCTATAGTCCTCATGAACACATATGGTTCTTGTATTTTAGTTGATTACTACTTTTTACCCCCTTTTTGTTTCTTGGGGGATCCTAAAAAGTATGTTTATTCTCACACCTATATCGGCCTTAGGACCACATGAAATGTGTTAGTGTATATGGTGTACTTCTCAGAGATGGTTTTGTGAGAGTAGGGTCCATGTAGCTAGTTTAGAGTTGATGACTTGGGACCTAGTAGGATTCAAAATTGGTGGAGAATTAGTGGTACTATGAGTTTTTGGTGGTAGGATATGTTCATGGTTAGAGCCATATTGCTGTGAGGGACCCCATTTTCTTCACTAATTTTTAGTTATCCATTTGGGTTGTTGGGAATGTATTTTTCCCTTATTATATATATTATTCGTATTAGTAATCTCTTGGATTTTAGTTAATGTCTCATGCATATGTTAAATTCAGTTTCTTTGATCTTATATTTATATATTCTTTTTATATTGATGGTGGTTTTTGTATTGAAGAAATGTATCTATTATAAGTTATTATAGGATATGACATCCCATGTGTGTAATATTCCTTCTCTATTCTAGTCAACTACCCATATCCAGTTATAAGAAATATTTGGTTGGCATGCCGAGCCTCCCATTAGTCCAGGTGGGGCCCTGGTAGGTCGAGTTAGGTCAAGTACCATCTAATCTTGGAGGTCATTGAGTGGGGTGATGTTAAGATTTATTGGGTGGATACAAACAAAAAAACAATGGATTCATTAACGAAACCATTGGAAGAATAAAATTATGAGTTTCATGTAGATTAAATGGGTATATGATACTTTAGATACTAATTTAAGGGTTTCATATGTATCATGTTATAATAATAAATGAAATTTCCATTTATCATTCATTCATATGTGCTATAATTTACTTTACATGAATGGTGTAATGATAAACATACCCTCCAAGTACAACTTTGAGTTATCTATAATCTATGATCATATAGTATTATAGCTTTTAAGGACATATAATGATTAGCATAAGGAGTGTACTAATTATATAATAAGTGGATATATATTATTCAGACTAACCTGTTAAGTATATCTCATGGAATGTCGTAAATTCATCAATATATATAGGGGTGTATACTTATAATAAATTATTCTTACATGAGGTTAGTTAGATACCTATCATGATAAAATTCATAATTAGATAGATTTATTACACATTTCATTATGAATTAACTAATTAGGGGGTGGATTGGAATGTTTCTAAACATGTCGTTGGCTGGAGCACAACCAAGATGGGATAATTCTACTTGTATGATGAGAAAAGATATATTTTCCTTGATTCAATTAGACTAAGTAAATTCATATCCATGATTATTTGAGTCTAATGAGATGTTTTAAACTACATGGATGAAGGGTATGTGATGTACTAATCTACTAGATGAATGACATGTGATGTATTCTTGAACCTAATCAATATTATTTAGGGAACTGATAAAAGATGAGATAACCTATACTAGACTTACATTGTTCCATATCTAATGGTCACTATATTTTAATGTGAAAATGGATTATATATGTATACATATGATTTATATAATACATTTTATGGTAGAAATATTCTTATAGATATATGAGTATATTTGATAAAGATCGCACTAGACCCCTTAGTTTCTTGAATAAAAATTATAATTTTCTAGAGCTTGCTCTTTACATAAATATATTAAATAAGAATTTCATATTTATTTTCAAATCCAATAAGGATAAAAATTTCAATAACTTATGCCTTTAAATAAGGATTAAGTTTTCGAGAAAGTGTTTGTCCCAAAATGAAGATATCTCGATGAAATTTATGAAAAATGAGTTTTGGATGGATTCATGAAGAGTTGTGAAGTTTTTCATAATGTCTTTAGGGATTTTATTAGGAGTGGGATATTATTTTATGTGTAATAAAATTATTTGCATAAGATTCATATAGCTTAAGTATATGTAACTTCCAAATTATATTATAGTAGGATATCTAGTGTAAGATGGTTATAACGTATCTTAGTATACATGCGATGCAACCTGAGACTACATTTCACCCAATAGAGTCGGTTCTTGAGGATATCATTACCACATCCTCTTGAATGGTTCCATAAGTTATAAACCAAAGGGTTGGTTCATTTATGGTGTGAACATTTAATTAAGAAGTTTAATGAGGGAGTTCAATGAATAACCCAACGGGCACTAATGTATCATGATATGACTAATTATATATCTTCAAAGAAGAGTATTGGTTTTAGACTATATAAAATTAAGTAGTTAACTTCTTTTTGAATTGTTGGTTCATGTATCACATCCTAAGATTTTAGTACATATTTTTCTTCAAATAAATACTATATTTAATAGCTTATATCACATGTAACACCAAACTAAAATAAGTTGCAACATATTACATTTGAAAGGAGAATAAATATTTAGTAAATAGCAGGGTATTAATCAATTATGATACTTAAATTATATTATTTTTATTGATTTTTGAAATATTTTTATTAGAAAAAAAAATTATTAATGTGATATTATTAAAATAACTCAATGCTAAAAGCGGGTATTTTTCAAAGATTTGTTTTAGGTGTCTTTTATTTTAATAAATTTATCAGTTTTAAAATTATTTAATGCATTAAATAATAAATTTTTACTTAATTAATTTTAAATTTACATGAAATAATATTAAGAACACTTGAAAAGAAGTCAAATTTCTATAAATTTTTATATTTATACTTAATATTTTAATTTTAATCATAATTTATATATTTTATAATATTAATTTTAGAAAATGAAAATAATTTTTGAATTCATAATATCAAAATTATCTTAGAGTAAATTGTTTTTATTTTTCTAAAATTGTTAAGTTTTAGGTGAAAAGTTTAAAATACCATTTTTACAAATATTTTTTCTTTTAAGATATCGTCAAGATATAAGAACAGCCTAGAAGTTTATAAAATATTTTATTGACCAAATATATATTCATGTATTCAAATAAAGTATTTAAAAATAATATATTCAGTTTAGAAACCCATTATTGACATTTTAGAACCTAAGTGATGTTTTTTCTAATAAAAAGAATATTTTTATCCATTTTTAATTAATTAATTACAAGGTTAAATTAGGTTTTGGGTTGATTTCAAAGTCACATTACTCTGATTTTTTATTCATAATATTTTTTATGACAATCAGTTCAATACAACATCTTTTTGTAAAATCATTTTTAATCTTAAAAATGAATTTTTCTAAAAAACATGTTTCATTTATTTTTACACACTAATATTAAATCAAATATTTACCACCTATAGAAATTTATTTATTTTTAAATGGATTCTATATTTTTAATTATAATATTAAAATTATTTAATAAAACCCAATTAAATTTTAGTTATAATGAATTGTTGGAATAGTAAAATTTTGTCACCACAGTAAGGGATAAAAGGGTTAATGAGGGCATGAAACTAATATATAAGGATTAAAATGCTACAAAAAATTGTGTAAATTTTATTTCATGAGGGGATGTAGACTATTCCTCTCCTTATCATGAAATTGGGATTATTTTTTCCAAATTTCCCTTGAAAACTTCATTATATTATATTAAAATTATAAGTATTTTCAAGAGTGTCACTCTATTTACTTCTAAAATGAGACCATCACCCCCTCAATCGTTCACACACATTTAGCATCTTATATCAGAAAATATTTTTACAAATCACTTTCAAAATATCTTAACCACATTATATAGGTATTATTATGACCAAAACATGAAACTAATAAGGATTATGTTATAATACAAGGAGGATATTCAAGGAAGAGGTAATGGTCATAAACAAGTTCCTTCAAGTTTCTTTCTTCTCCCACATATATAAAATATATTTTAAATATAAAATTATAATTAAATAATTATCTTTAATATATTTAATTTATTTTATGTTGATGGTACGATCATTTTCTATCTTTTTTATCCAATGTAAAATGGAAACTTCACTCCTATGTATATAGAGACTACCACCTCCATGAAGAGATATTTTTCATTTTTCATCGCCACCTCAAATGGATTATTAAATATATAGATTTAATGAATAAATATGATATTTATTACATAAATAATTTTATTTAAAGTTAAATTATTATCTATTTTCCTTTCTTTATATCCATTGAAAAATGAAAATTCCAATCATACATACATGCAGACGATCGCCACCATGAAAGATGTATTTCCTTTTTCATAACCAGCATACATGGATGGTTATAAAATTTTATTTAATTTATAAATATGATATATATAACTTGATTAAAATTAAATAGGTGATGAAACTATAACAAAGGTGCATTACCCGAACTAACAAAGTAAAACATGCATGAGAAATAGAATAGTTAAAACTTAAATAATTGATTTTAAAAAAATATGAGTAAATGGGTAAAAATAGATATTGAATAAATGATAAAAATAAAAGATAGATATAAATATGTAACTAATACATATAAATAATATATATAATTTTATTTTATAGGAGGTTGGAATGCGTCTGGCGAAGAAGGAATCCAAGGTAAGGGTTTATATCCTAATTTCAATTTTTATGGGAATTGTTTATGTTTCAATATACATTAAGGGATTTATATGTTATTAATCTATTAAAACAGACTAATTTTATTCAAATTTTGTTATTTTTGGGATCTAAAAATACTATTTGCATTTTTATCTCTTTGATCCTCAAACCATCGAAAATAGGTTTACAAAAAAATTCAACCTTATTTCTCATTTTTGGTTAGGAATAATTTTCTTCCATATATTTATTATTTATTTTGTTTAAATAATTTTATTGATACAAAAAGGAAAATTTCAATAAAATTAGACTTTATTTTCAAAATTTTAATATGAATATTCATAAAAATTTCCATATAATCCATTCTTGACTTTGTTTACAAAAGTGTGAAATCAATTTATTTTCAACATTTTCTACATTAAGGAATTTTACCAACATCATAACCATTAAACATAATTTATCTTATTTTAAAAGTTTTTTATGTTATTCCAAATAAATATCTATTCCCATTATTTGGTATTTTTTATTTTTTATTTAAAAATAAAAAAGATATTATATTTTAAAAAGTTTTGAAATGGATTTTATTTAACTTATGTGTATTTTTCTGTTACACTTCAAATTTTATTTCTTAAGAAGGGCTAGTTTTTTAGATTATATTATTCTAAATTATTTTAAAAAAATAATGTTATAAAAGCATCCTTGAAACCTTATGAAAAGATTTTTGTTAGTAGTTTATAACTTCATTATTAAAACAGAGCCACAAAAGTTTTAGGGAAGTTATTTTTAATGTTCCTCTTTAATTTTCTTCTCTGTTTTCCAAAATTCATGATTTTTCAACAATAAAATAATTTATTAATAATTGATGGTCTCCTTTCATACCTTACTGATTTATAGTTTACACTTTATTTTTTGGACAATAATTTATTCTCAGTTCATTCACTTTTTTGATGTTAGGTTCTTTATTAATTTCCATCATTCATTGAAAATATTTTTATCCTTCATGTCCATGTCAATTTATACCATGGAAATATATTGAATAATTTAAATATTTACAAAACTATGTCATATTTATTATATACAATGTGAATTTAAGGAAACATACTTAGAATGTTTTGCCATTGACTAGGGAAATATTTATGTTTTGAATATTTTATTAAATATGTATATTTATTGATTACTAAGGGAAATTTTGTTTGTATTTTATTATTCATTCAATACATGAAAAAAAATTGTATTTTTGTAATTGATTAGTGGGGTCTATTATAAACCTTTTATGAATCAATTATGTCTCATGAGATATACTAGAATGGGTATCCTGATGTATGGCTATTGATATAAATTTTATGTCTTAGCATTAGTCCTTGATGGTATGTATGATGAATATTATCAATTCCTTAGAGGTAAGATAATAATGTATTGGCATGAGACATTGGAGGTAAGATCATGATGACTTAGATCTAATATTAAGATGTCCAAAACTATAAATTCCATCATTATCAAATAAAATATTGTTTTCAATGTGATTTTATTTTCCCTAAATATATTTCATGCTCATGTTATTAAATATATATAATGTTTATTGATTATTCAATTTTCCATGACATTTATGAGTTATGTGTTAGTGATTTTTTTTTGGATTCAACCACTTAACAGGAATCTAATCTCACCCTTTTATCTTATTTTTTCCCTAGGGTATCAAGATTTGATATTTTAAATATCTCAAGGATGTAATTAAAGGAATAAGAATGTTTTGAATAAGTTTATAAGATATTATTTATGTTTATAATATAATATATAAATAATATATGTATCTATCCTCTAATAATACTAAACTTTTGGAACCTTTGGGATGTAAATTCATGTATATTTTACCAATGTAATAATATAATCATTCGCTTAGGGTTACTAGAGTCTAGTTCGTTATTGTTGGTATCAAATAAAGTTTAGTAGGAACCTTGTGAAGTAGATTTTTAAATAACATAGCTAACACTAGCATTATGATAAATCCCAAGAATGTTCAAAAAAAATTAGTTATTTTTATGTTATGGATCGATATTTATATTTATTTGAGAAAAATAAGTGTATTGTATTATTTAGATATAGTTCCTAGGGGGTGGATTTGGAAACTTATCAACACTCATAAGAAATGTAAGGATTTACCTCTTGATAAATTCAACATGGATGGTGTTGGAGGTTAGTAGATTATGACAATATTTGGGAAGTTTACTCAAGTTATGATCAATACAACTACATGTATGGAATAACTAATTAATTCATTGAATTATTTAATGATGTTGGAATGCTTCATACTATATAAATCTATATCATTTTGTTGAACTACTAATCCATTGATTGTTTGAACAATGATAAAGTCGCATGAAAATATATTTATGTATTTGAGAATAATTAAAGAGATAATTTTATTGTAGTAGTTTATTATTTAATAGTATATGTAGATCAATGGTTATAATTTATTAAAAAAGGATGATAAAGAGATATATATAATAAAATGGTATAATTTAAAGGTGATATTCATTGAAAAATATTATTCTTGAGAGAAACAACCTAATATAAAAAAATTACTTAATTTAAGAAAATATTAAGAGAAATGTTTTGATAATAAAGTGGTAAACATTACAAGATTAGAACGGTATTCTATGAACTATGCATGTAATGTGGAGTGAATGATTGACTATTTCTTTGATTGTATTAAGGAAATCCTTAAAAGGGAACTAGTATTTAAAATATTTTCATCATATGATGATATGGTATAAAGTAAAATAAATACATAAAAAGGATTATAAAAGTATTATAATTTCATATAAAATCAACAGAAGAAGACAACTAAGAACCAAGGAAGAAGAAATGAAGTGAAGAAGAAGAAGGTAAAGATGAAACTTTTGATTGTGATAATTTTATAAATAAACACCCTAGTATTTTCTTAAAGGGGATGAGAGTTTGTTACAAGTGTGTATATAAGGTATATCTAGCTCAAGAATTAAAGGGAAAGAAATAAGACACCAATATCCAGTGTTTCAACTTGAAAGAGACGGAGTACTATTCAAACCAATGCACCGGTCATCAAGGGAATTTAACTAAACAGATTCCAAGAGATCAAGTTCAAGGTTTTTAAATCACTACAACTAATGTTAAAGTAACTTAATTTGTGATGGTATATAATTTGATGATAAAATCATACTTTATTTGATTACAAATCTATGAACTATTTTTTATTCTCCATGTATATCAAATCATCTCTTAACAATCAAAGTAAAAAATTTCTATTAATACACATAATGGGAATCTACTTAAAATGAAAACATATCGATCAATATTTTTGAAGATGAATAACTATTCCATAGTTCAAAATATGGTTGTTATACTTGCAACAACCCCCACTCCAGTAACCTATAGTTGATGTCTAGTTTATTACACTGGCATAGATACAATGGTTTTAATCCCAAATGAATGATATGATTAGTAGTTTGGAATAACCAGATACATATATGATACAAATTTTATATTGGAAATATAATATAAATCTAAAACATTGAAAATGATCAGAATCATTAAAAATCAATAAATTAATTCATCTTAATATCACGATAAAAGTAAAATAATAAGGGTGATTTTAAATTCTTAGTAAGTGTTATGTATAAAGAAAGATATAATGAGTAAATAAGGCATAAACAACATGTCTATATAAATATTATAAAAAACCTTACATTTAATCAATAACTTGAGAAACAAAATCCATGGATAATATCTATGAAATAATCATATGGATAAGAATAAATAAATTCTAAATGAATGAAGTTCTTAATATTGGATGTAATGATCTCATACATCATGATATCTATACCATAAAGACCTCAAACTAGGATAGTTTAATTTATGGGTATTTATAAACTAAAACCCCATTTAATTTTTCAAAATGATTTGTCTCATGAGTCTCATAAATGCGTCATGGGGATATCTATAACTATCCCCACCCATAACTATATGTAAAACACATTCCTCATATATTTAATGATCAATTAATTTCATAACAATATGAATTTTCAATAAACATATGTATTGAGTAAAGAATATATATTTATCGTGATTTTCCCTTGTCAATCAAATAACCTTCAACATAAAACACCATATGTAAAAATGGTTTATGCATTAGGAAATAATAATATCCATGATATAAATAAAATATATATTTAGTAGAAATTTAATATCCAATTATCACAAGAAAGTGAATGTTTTAAGAGAAAGTTAATGACCACAAAATTAATAAGGGATAAGAGATAAGCATCGATTAAATGGAAATATAAGTTTAGTAATAAGATCATGTCTTTTAGATAAATAATGAAAATTAAAATGAAATATTAATATAATATTTTATTAATTATTTTTCTTTTAAAAAAAATTTAAAATGTGTGGAAGAATCTAAATTTCATAAAATGATTACAGTGGAAGGGATGTCCATTAATTTTGTATACATTAAAAACACCCTTTTGAATGTTTATAAAGAAATAAAAAATTGATCACGTCATAAAAATTATAAATATTCCTTTTATAAAATTTAAAAAATAAATGAAACATTAAAATTTCCTTAATAAACCATTTGAGTAAACAAAAGGTCTTTTTTAAAACAGTTTTGAAAAATATGGACATTAAAGAAAAATATAACAGATTATAAGAGAAATAAAATCACTTTTCCTTTAAAAAATGTATGGATTGATTAAAATACCAAATAAAGTAAAATATAGAAGAAAATATGGAAACTCTTTTAATATATGGAGTATAAAAATATATATAGTGTTTAAAAAGGATAGGTTATCAGCTTCCTTCAAAAAATTATGTGAAATCCCCAAAATTTAGACAGTAAAAAAATTAATTATATCATTAGAAACTTTTAAATTAAATACCCTTGAACTAATAGAAATCAATTAAACATTAATCATCATGAATAAATATGTATTCATGTTAAATTAATTAAATAGGTAGTTTATGCACCACATAAAAGTGAATAGTTTCTTAATAAAAAATATGTCTTAATGGAGTGAAAACTAAGACAAAATTCTTTACCACACGCTTTCCTTTAGTTGAAAGTGATTCAACCTCATGTATCATAGTTTTAAACATGTTATTAATTTATACCTGAACCATTTTTATTAATCTATAAAATCTTATCACCCTTTTGTTAATAATATTTCATCATTACCATGGTTTTGGGTGTTGACTACTTTGTTTTCTCATGTATTTTTTAACATGGAATATCTGGTTCTTGTGTATAAGATATAGTTAAATATTATAAAGAATTATTTTAATATTATAAATATAATATTTACTAATTATATGCAATTTTTAAATAGTTCTTTAATGTTATACATGGAAAATGAATCACATCGGTGTGTGGAGATGGTAGGTTGTAAAAACGCACACATGATGATAACAATTACTTAATGGGTGAAAGGGTAAGTAAGTGGATGATATATTAATTTTAAAGAATCAAAATAATTTTACAAGTATCATATATATTCATTATTTATATCATTATTACTATCCATGTGATTCAGTGATGGAAAACAAATTACATCGGTTCGTGAGGTGGTAGTCCGTTGTACACACGAGTGATGATTTTACTTCCCATTTGATGAGGAATAAGATAGATAAATATTATTTCATCAATATAATTACATCTCATTATATGGTATATACTATTTTAATAATATTATAAGTTTTAATTCATAATTTATGGTGGTAAAATAAGAACTAGAAAAGAAAATTCTTGGTGAATACAATTAACTTAGCTTAGAAGAACCTCCTTTGGATATATTATTAAGGACCCTAGGGTTAGTATTTTTGGAAGACCTAGACCTCTATAATATTTATAAGGATTTTTGGGAGATAATTTTAAAGGTTTTGGTCAAGATAAATGGCTTGATATTTGTGAATAAGTGAGGGGAGTGGGTGCCCTTTTATAATTTAGGTGAGTGGCATTATTTTAATTGTTCAATGTTATCCAATAATGTCATGTCCCTTTCCTGTAAATATGGATCAAATAGATCATTTTATAAGGGGAAAATAATAAGGTAAAAATATATCCAAAAATGGGATTTTAAAAAGTTTTTAGGTGATTTTTACTTTTATCTTTATAGATTAATCTCCTAGTAAACTCTTTTTCTCCTTAATCGTGGTTATTAATTTTTACTATTTTTTCAATTAATTATGATGAAAAATTACGTTAAAATTATTACAAAATGTTAATTATGTTGATTTAAAATATTCAATACATTTTATCAATTTTAATTCATAGATATTTCTTTACTTAACTCTCATGATCTATTTACTATATTTAGTCACAAGAATCAATATTTTTTCTTGTCTTGAGAAAAATAATAAAATGATGAATTAAAATATTAAGAAATCACACCCCTCCTCCACTATAAAAGTCATCCCTCACTCCCTATTCTACTCACTTTACTAAGCCTTGAATATTATCAAGGATCTGCCCAAATACTCTTCCCTATTATCTCCCCACATCCAAGAACTATTGGTCTTTCCACATGACCAAAACCCCATCCCATAAGGAGATTCTCAAGGAGGATATTTCAAGAGGTAAATCCTATTCCCTTTTATTTTAATTTAATTTCAATTTATTTTCTTTTACTTATCTTTCACTCACCTCCTCTGTCCAAATGATCATGATAAATCTAGTATCATCTATATACTATAATTATATCATGATAATGGAACATCCAACATCAATCTCTTTACTCTTTCTCTTTTATTTGTTAAAACAAAATCATCATCTGAGATGTGTCGATTTAAAACCTTTGTGGATGGAGAACCTTCATTATTCAATTTCTACTTCATGTATAGTCTTGATATAATTTTTATGGGTGAAAAAATTATAATATATGTATTATGATCTATTTAATGTTTTGTAACCAGTATATATACATAATATAAATTCATATGAAAAAACTAGTTCAGGATGATTGAAATATCGCCAAAATAATCTAAATGGAAATCACTAATGTTTTATCTAATGATTAAAACTCATACTATATAAAAAAATGATGTGTATAACCATTTAAAATTCTATATTTTCATTAATAACATAGAAATTCAAATATGGTTAATTATACCCATTTGACATTAACTTTTATACTCATATAAAATTAAATCGATCATGAAAACCAAGGAAACAAATGCTCTTGAGAGATAAATTTGTATATTATAACTCACCAAAAGGCTATAAATAAACTTAATAAATTAATAATAAATCAAATAAACATATATAAGGTTTTTATTTAATTAATTATGGGATTTAATTTGGTTATCAAGAACATTATGGTCAAGTGAAGAACACGCTCGAACATAAGGTAAGGGTTTCATCATATCACTTCCTTTTTTGTGAGATATTATTTATTCACCACAATTTATTGTGTATGGTGTATGTATATTTCCAATTGATGTATCATATCAACAATATATTTATTTTCATGGTATTCAATTTATAATTTTATTATTATTAATTTTAGGGAATATGATTCTATTGAATAAAAACTAGTAAGGGTTTTCTACCTGAACCTCCATTTTCTTTCAGGTTACTCTTATTATCTACTTACCATAATGAAATTATTAATTATTCTTATTTAATCATCATAAATTCTATATGAATGTTCGATATATGTTTACCAATCATAATCCTTATTTATTTTATGGGTATTTACATGTCATAAAATAATCGTTCAAAAATTATTCCTGATAAACAAGCCCATTTCAAATAAACTTCTCGAATTCCTACCTATTTTCAAATGCACTCTATAATATGTCTGAAGCCCTAATTTTTTTTATAAAACCATTTATTTTATCATGGACAAACTAACTTAGTTAATTTTTGGTTTTATTCAAATATTTTTCCAAAAGAACTCTTCTTTTCAAAGTAAAAGTGTTTTTCTCTAAAATTTCCTTGATGATTTTATTATAGTATTTTTGTCTATTTTAACACATATATTGAAATTTTTATCTTATTGAGGTTAATATATTATGATAATAATCTTCCATATTATTTTAAATGGTTTTTAATTAGTTTGAATATATATGTTCTATCTTGATACCATTTACCATACTACTCAGAATGGTTAGTGTTCATGTGTACAGATTGTGGGAAGTTATTTCATATGCTCATGTTGTTTATGTTAAACATATTTTATATGAGGAATTAATTGGACCTAAAAATTAATTGGTGGGGACCTATAAATCCCCTCAATGAATCAGAAGGTCCCATGAGAAAAACTTGACATGGGTTTGGACGAGGCATTACCCATTTAATAGATTTTTGGAATGAAGCCTTAACAATAATAGATTCTTGGAATGTAGTAAGAAAAATAATAGATTCTTGGCATGAAGCCTTGAAGGTATGTTATATATATATTTATTTATTTAAGCATTTAACTAATTATAAAACTAGTAATTTATTTTCCATGCAATCAATTGACTAGTATAATATCTATGGTTAGGTTTTATTATGGAATTTTTCATTCAAAATTTATTCCTACCATATTATTCTCAAGTATATGTTTAAAGTCGTATGTTTTTAGCTTCTCAAAATGCCTAGTGTTTATGTTTATAATTACTTACACTATATTAGTAACCCTTACTGATCATTTTATCTCACCCATTTCTTATGTTTTATTTCCCCTAGGTTGTAAAGATGAATATTATGAATTACTTTCAAGGATAAACTAGGATTTATGGATGTTTCCAATAGAAATGATATATTTTTTCCTTTCAAGTTGTAATTTTGAACTTATGTATGTCTCTAGTTTTTCAGAACTACTAAACTATCCATTCCATCAAGATTTTATTCCTTATAATCACACCAATGTAATAAAATAATTAACTAGCTTCAGGCTTCTAGGGAAAGGGCATTACAAAAGACGTCTATAATATCCAGTCAGAGTATAGAAATGGAAGTGTGTGGATAAAATAATGAAAAGAAGTAATTAAAACTATAAATGGGTCGACTCTAGCTACCTGCTTCATCCTATTCTAGAATAACTCTGAACATGTATCAAGGAACTACAACATAAATATACTTTTTCAGCGGTTTGGTAAACCACTGATATTGTTTTTCTAAATGAATTAGTGGCGATTTATTAAAATCCGTTGCTAAACTGTTTTTTTTTTACCCCGAAACTTCTCCCCGCCAAACCCCGCAAGACCCCCCTTCTCCCACCCGACCCTCGCGAGACCCCCCTTCCCCCCGAGGACCCCCCTTCTCACCATCAGAAACCCCCGCGAGACCCCCCTTATCCCCTCAGCAACCCCCGAAGCCCTATGTCTCCCCTTTATGCGCCTCGCTGCCTCACTACCCCTCAACGCGGATCGTTGCCCATCGTCACCGACCCCTCGAAGCCCTATCTCACCTCCCTGATTTAGGTCCTAACCTATGGCACTGCTCGACACTTCTCTCCGACCCTTAGTATCATCCTTATTCTTCTTATTCCATCCTCTATCCATATAGATCCTCAAAGGAGATGTTTTTTTATTTCATTTTCCTCTTGGGATATTATATATTTAGATTTCATATTTCTTTTTAAACCCCAAAATATTTTTATCACTAGATATTTTATAGTACGAGTATTATTAAGAGACATTAAACTATTTCATATGTTAGTAATGTATATAAATGGTTAGTTTTAATGAATTATTTGAAATGGGATTTCAAAGAGTATTAAAGTGACAATGAATTCTGATTATATTAATAAGTCTCATTTGTAACTTTCATAATGAACTACTTATAATGTATGTAACACCCTCAATGATTCCCCCTTATCTTTAGATGTTTTTTTATTACATGGATGATATTTTTTGGTGTTGTTTATTTCAAGGGTGTTGGAGGAGAGGTTAGATTTATATTATGTTGTTGCTTTAATCATGTAACTTTTTTTATTACTCGTCTCCTATTAATTGTATCATTGGTACATTAGGCACTGAGAGATAGGTTTACATTTATGTTACACTAGATATTAACACACCATTGGTGTCCCCTAGTTATGTGGAATACCTTTTCTAGTGGGGAGTTCCCCCTATGAATCTAGGTGCAGGATACTCAAGTGACTTGTGTTGTTTGGATGAGACATATGTCATTGGTAGGTATCATATATTAGTAAGGTATAGGACAATCCTACTTTATGACATTTTTTGTTTCCCATGATACTATATGGATTCTATTTGGGGACTATAATTCTTTATGTCCCCTAGTTTGATTAATATGGGGGGAACCATGAATTTTTCTTCTTGTTTACTCATATCTCATTTGTGATGTGGTGACTTGGTGTTTTATTTTTATAATTTATGAGAATGGGTTTGTTTCATTGAATTGTTTTTTAAGGGTTTTAAAAAGTGTGTTTCTAAAGTATTTTTAAAATTGAAATTGTAATGGGTGGTTTCAAAGAATGCAAGGGTTTTAATATAATATTTTTCAAATGATTATTTTCATTTAAAGAAGAATAAAATAAAAGTTTATAAAATGGATGTTAAGGTGATATTTTTTCATGTGAATATCAATAAAAATATATTTTCTAACTATATTTAAAACTATAATAAATGAGGTGTGTTTTGAAAATACTTTTACAAAATCTTTGTTGAGATCCTTCTGGGATTAGTTTTTCTCAAACTTAATATACATCATTGGATATATAAAAATATAATGGTTGTATTTTTTAGGTTCCATGGACTATTTTAGGTATCTTTGAGAGGGGGTGGGACGTCTAGGTGGGGGTGGGGGCTATCTAGGTGGAGGTGGGGAGGGGTGGGATGTCCAGGTGGGGTGGGGGTTTTCCAAGTGAGGGGGGGTGTCCAAGTGGGGGGGCTATCCAGGTGGGGGGTTGTCCATCGGTGGTAGGGGATGAAAGGGTGTGGGGGAGGGGGTAGGTTTTCTAGGAGGGGTGGGCTATCCAGGGGGTGGGGGTGGGCTGTCTCGGTGGGGTAGAGGTGTGGGATTTCTAGGGGGTGGGATGTCCAAGGGGGTTGGGGTGGGTTGTCCAGGTTGGGGAGGGGGAGTGGGATGTCCAGGGAGGAGGGGGCTGTCTCGGTGGGGGTGGGGGTGGGTTGTGTAGGTGGGGTGGGGGCTCTCCAGGTGGGAGGGGGGTGTCTAGGGGGATTTAGGGGGGTAGGGGTTGAAGGGGTGTTGGGGGCTGTCCAGGGAGGGGGGTGGGCTGTCCAGGTGGGGGGCCGTCATGGTGGGGGTGGGGTCTATCTAGGTGGGTGGGGTGGGTTGTCCAGGTGGGGGTGGGCTTTCTAGGTGCGGTGGGGGCTATCCAGGTGGGGTGCGGTCTGTCCAGGGTGATAGAGGGATTCAGGGGTGTGTGGGGGGAGGATATCAAGGTGGGGGTGGGGGTTATATAGATGGGGGTGGGATGGGCTGTCTAGGTGGGGGTGGGGGTGTGCAATCCAAGTGGGTGGGGGGGGTGTCCAGGTGGGGGTGGATTGTCCAGGGCGATAGAGGGATGCAGGGGTGTGGGGGAGGGGGATGGGGATGGGCTGTGCAGGGAGGGGTGGGTTGTCCAAGGGGATGGGGTGGGCTGTCCATGTGGGGGAGTGGTGTGGTATTTCTAGGGGGTGGGATCCAAGGGGGTGGGGGTGGGGGTGGGTTGTCCAGGTGGAGGAGGGGTGTGGGATGTCTAAGGAGGATGGGGTGATGTCCAGGTGGGGGGTGGGCTGTCCAGGTGGGGTGGGGGCTCTCTAGGTAGGGGGTGTCTAGGGGGGATGCAGGGGGTAGGGGCTGGAGGGGTGTGTGTGTCGGGGGTGTGTGGGATGTCTAGGGAGGGGTGAGATTTCTAAAGAGGGGGTGTCTATCCAAGGGTGATGAAGGGGGGTAGGGGGTTGTAGGGGTGTGGGGTGGATATCTAGGGAGGGGGTGGGGTGGGCTATCCAGGTGGGGAAGGGGTGTGGAATTTCTAGGGTTTGGGATGTCCAAGGGGGTGGGGTGGGCGGTCCAGGTGGGGGAGGGGTGCGGGATGTCCAGGGAGGAGGGGGTGTCCAGGTGGGGTGTAGGGGTTGGCTGTCCAGGTGGGGTGGGGGCTCTTGAGGGGGGGTTGTCCATGGGGGGATGTGGGGGGCTGCAGGGGTGTGGGGGGGGGGGGCTATCCAGGGAGGGGGTGGTCTGTCAACTCCAATAATCTACATGAAAAATAGGAATCCCATTTAACTAATGTATAGTTTCTTTCACATGTCAAGACTTTTCTTGAAGTTCCATACCAACACTCACTCTTACCCTTCCAAGAAGAAGTGATCTCTACAAATAAAATCTCACTTAGGTTCTTATCCACTATCCTTATTGATCCCATACAAATATAACATTCGTATAACTCTATACCACCTAATTATATAACAAAGATCATACTCCCATGAGTAGTGTCACATAGAAACTTGGCTCATATGCCTAAACAACATACATATGATAATATTTGACACACACACAAAATTTTGTAAACAAATAAAATACTATATTTACACCTTGTATCACAACCTGTAATTAGCTCTCAACTAGCCTCTCAAGGCATCAATAATCCACATACCTAGCTCAAAACTTGTAGGTGTGTTTACAATTAGGTTTGTTTCTTTATAATTCATGTATGATATTTAGAGTGGAAGATAAAATATGAACCACATATGATATTTGGAGGTGTGTTTACAATTAGGTTTGTTTTTTTAGAGTTCAGGTATGATATTTAGAGTGGAAGATAAAATCTGATCCACATGTGATATTTGTAGGTGAGTTTACAATTAAGTGTGTTGTGATTTATATATATGATATTCATGGTTTACCCCAACAGACATTTGGGTCATCTATAATAGGCTTGAAGTCATGCTACAATTGGATAGATATTGGATCTATGGGTCACTTATGAAATGTCATTGGGGAAAGGGGAAATCACCTAAATGGTTAATTCAAATTTAACAATTGGGCCAAGGAGTTAATATATCTTTATATTCTTTTATGGATCATTTTAATTTTCATGCTTTGGTTTTACAGTGGGTGGATTCATTATTTACCATATGTATTTATATAGGAAAACATTATTTAACATATTTATATATTTTTTCAACTAGAATATATAAATCTCTTTCCTTATTTATTAATATTTATGTGGTTTAATTTTCTTTCAATATTGTGTAGGTACATTGTGATATACATGGATAAAATCTTGGTCACATTATCGAGGAACACGCCTCAGTGTGTTAAGGGTTTGGAGGATTTTTTAGATTTTTCAATTTCCAATTGATCCATTGAAGGGAGAATAAGATTTTCATGACCTAAATGTAAATTTAGAAGATCGTAGATGAGAGATGAAGTTTATGAACATTTAATATTAAAGCAATTATCTGGTAAATATTTGTGTTGGATTTGGCACAGAGAATCGAACGTTACAGAAAGGTTGAGCACTGATGTCAATCCATAGAATGAGCTCCCAACTTCGTTGACAACGAAAAATGAAATGAAAAACCGTATAAATGATGCATTTGGCCCTACAAAACACTACCATCAACATCGAAACATTTCAGATCAACCAGATGAGGTTGCTACAAATAGAAACATGATAAGTGATGTTTTTGAGACTGTAGGACAACCAGATCAAGATTGTAACATATTAGTGGATATTCCTCTTGATTATGTAGAGACAAATGTAAGGGAAAACTTCACTAAGAAAAATATGTTTCATGACTTATTTGATGATGGAAATCAAGATTTGTATAGTGGATGTTTGAAATATTCAAAACTTTCTTTTCGATGGAAGTTGTACCATATCAAATGTCTATGTAGAATTACAAATAAGGAAATTTGCATTATATTATAATTTTTGCGTGATGAATTTCCTAAAGAAAACATCACCAAGTATTTTTATGATATGAAAAATGTTTTTAACATTCTTGGTTTGAATTATAAAAAAAATACATGTGTGTCTCAATGATTGTATGCTTTATTGGAATGAGGATTCAAGTAGAAAAGATTGAAAAAAAATTATTCTTCTGGGTGGCTGTCAATTGGTGGTGTTGAAGTTTGAATCATTATACTACCATGAAGAAGAAGAAAAGGGACACACTTGAAAAGGTTTTGCGTTACTTTCCTTTATAGCCTCAGTTGCAAAGATTATTCATGCCATCGAAAACTGTCGAACACATGAAGTGGAATTCTGTAGATAATAACAGTGATTGGTTAATGAGACATCCATGAGATTTAAAATCATGGAATAAATTTAATTCATTACATCCAGATTTATCAGCTGATTCTAGGAATGTTCGATTGGGATTGTATTTCGATGGATTCAACCCATTTGGGACTTTGATTACTAGTTCTAACATTTGGCCAGTTGTTTTGATCCCTTATAATTTTCCTCTGTGGATGTGTATGAAACAAAACATCTTTTATCATTTTAATGATTATTCCTGGAAAAAAATGTCTGGAAATGATATTTCAGTATACTTGTATCCTTTAATTGAATAATTACAGGAGTTATGAAGGAACGGTGTTGATACATTTGATACTTATTCTAAAACAATGTTTAGAATACATGCTACTTTAATGTAGACCATTAGTGAATTCCCTGGGCTTGGGAATTTATCTGGTTGGAAAAATTACATGGGTTTAGATTGTCCTATTTTTAACATTGATTTTGAGCCTAAACGGCTACCTTACATTAAAAAATGGTGCTTCTTATGCCATCGAATATTTCTTGATGCATCTCAAAGGTTTTGGCTGAACATATCACAATTTAATAGCTTAATTGATCGTAAACCAACTCCATAGTTTTTAACTGGTTCTGAAATATTGAAATAACTTGGAAATGTTGAAACTGAATTTGGGAAGGTTCATCATTCAAATGTTAGCTGGAAACGGGTTCGAAGTGCATCGTCAAGTGAAATCAGAACGCAACAATTGAAGAAAAAAGAATATTCTTCAAACTTTCATATTGGAGACTCCATGCCTAGTATCAATGAATAGGGATTCCATTCCCAATATCAAAGAATAGGGACACCAGGACCTGTATCACAGGAGTAGGGGACGCCATGCCCAATATCACATATAGGGATTCCATGTCCAGTATCTCATGTAGGGATGCCATGCTCAGTATTACATGTAGGGGAACCATTCCCATAATCATAGTGCAATGTATGACAGGGGACATCATTCCCATAAATCATTTATATAAAGGATTTCATTCTCATACCACATTTATATAAGGGTTCTCCATGCCCGTATGGATATAAAAAGGGTTTTCCTTGTCGTTTAGTATTTAGAATAAGGGAAATCATTCCTATTTATATTTAACATGCATAAGGGACATCATACCCATTTACCATAATTAAAGAGGGTAGGCATTCCCACCCATCATTTTATGAGAGTATCCATTCGATTTAAAATTATTTGAGTCTTAATTCATAATTTCTTGACATTTAATAATGGAAATGGCATAACCATTAACTAATTTAATCAAGTTACTTGTGATCATCAATCACATAAATTAAATTAATTAAAATTGTCAAGGGAACAAGTCATGCTATTCCACTTCATTTAATCCATATCTAAATGGTATCAACATTTAGAATTAAAACCAAACACTTCAACTGGTTATTTGGATATATAATCATGGAATCAAAATAGGCATGTAAGAGGGAACACCCAAAGGGATGGTTCATTATGAGGTTGGATAATCAATATGAATTTGAGTTCTTATAAGTCATTAGGCTCTAGAAAACACAACCATTTCAAGGAAGATACAATTTAGGGGAAATGCGCAGTGAAACCAGCATGAGTAAAATATACCATACTATAAAACAATGAGACTTGAAGGAAAAATGTATAGACCACCTACCTGATGCTCCTAAAACTCTCCTCGTCCAATATCGAACCTTGATTTGGTTCAGATCTTGAGAAAATGGAAAAGGGATCAATGCCCTGAAAAAAAAGGCATATGATTCTGCACCTCGATTACTCTATTAATAGGAAGAAAAATAGATAATGATGTAAAAGGAATAGAGTAATCACCAATGGATATCCAACGAGACCGACGATGCTTAAATAGGACTTTCAATGGACAAAAGGTACCAAAGCATAGTTGGGGGAGGTTTGGGATCTCAAATGGTAGGAAAAAGGTCTATCTATATCCTGGAAGAGAAATGAGAGGGTAGGGAAAAACATAAAGATCATTAATAGAAATTTGGGAAAATCACCCTAAATTTTAGTGGCACACAGTTCAGCCACATGGTTGTTGAAACTGTGATCCAACTGTGTGATATGCCTCTGATAAAAACTACAGAGGTCTTTCAACGATGTGCATCCCCTATAAAATGGTTAGGGTTAACCGTTCACCCTACTTCACCACATTGTCTAGCCCCGCACGGTTAGGGATAACTGTGCGGACTACCCCACACGGTTTCTCATAATCATGCGTCCAATCTATTTTTCCACCCTTCGGGGTTCCGAGCTTCAATCAAGCCCCGAACACCCCCAAAACCGTTATAACTTCAAATTGAGTCAATATTAGGTTCATATGAAATAATTAGACTGAATTTAATAAGATTAATACCTCAACTAATGATTAGGTTCATACATGATGACATCCAGATGCCACCTCATCTCGATGAGCCATTGGAAAAGCATCAAATTTATGAGGTTATAGTGTCTGAGGAAGATCCTTCTCTAGGTCATCATACGCCACTCGATCATAGAGGTCGTTGATCTTGATAGTGGTGTCCCATTCACACACCACCATGTGATATGAGACTCATCATAAATTGTAGTTGTACTCATCCATATATATGTTTTGTCTTAAATTAAAGGATTTGGAACAAAAATGTGTTCTATTATTTATATGATTGTCTCTATATTAAATTGAGGAAATTATTTTTACTGTTAAACATTTTTTACTTGTTTAACTAATTTTTTTAATTTTAATTTATATTTTACTTATAGTTAAACTTTTATAATCTTTCAAATCTGAATACATGAAACATAGAGAACTTTTTCAATTTCAAGTAGACAACATTCAAATCTCATAAATTATGAACTACATTATAATTTAAATTTTAAAATATATCTTAAAAATCGAAAATTTTATTTAAAATAAAAATAATTTCATCACTATAATAAATAAAAATTAATTTAAATGAAATAAATATTATTTTTTTAAAAAATAAAATTTACACATTAAAAAATAATTTTAGATAATTTATAGTATAATTAAAATCTAAATAAAATTTAGAACATTTATTAAAAATATAAAAAATAGTTTAAAATGAAAGGAATATAAAAAAATTATAAATACAAATGTAATATTTTAAAAAATCAATATATTGTTCCACTATAATTACTTTTTATTAATTTTTTTATTAAATGATTGTTATTTTAAATAATTATTTATATGTTTAGTAATTTTTTCAACTTTAATTAAATTTTATTTCCAATTTATTATTTATATACTTTCAAAGTCATCAACTTGAAACATTATTATTATTCATGTAGCTAACTTTGAAAGCATATAAATTATAAAATTAAATAGAATCTAAATGAAATTTGACAAACTAACTCAATATATAAAACATAACTGAATATGAAAAATCATAAATATAATACAGAAAAAGATAATTTTCATGGCACAAAATTTATTTCTTAAAAACATAACATTTTTAATTTTAAATATTAATGGACATAATTCTTATAAAGTATTATAATATTAATTACATTACTCTAAAGTATTATTAATTATGTTATTATAATTAAATATTAGTAACTGCATTAATAATATATATTAATTCTATCATTAACTACTTATACAAATTAAATTAATAAATCTTAATAATGATGTAAATAATATAATTATTAACATAACTAATAAAGTACTTAGCAATATATTTTAAAAATAAATTTTAATTATATTAGTAATATAAAATTTTTATTTACTTATAATAATGGTATTATTAACAAGTTATTTATATATATATATATATATATCTAAACAAAATTAAATAAAAATAGTATATATATATATTAAATATAAAAACATAAATATTTATAATTTTTTAATTTTTTTTTAACTTAAGAAAATGAAGCATTGGATTTATAGCCTTTGAACTAAAATGCAATGGCAGAAAGGATGATGTCGCCTTTGTGTATTAGTTTTGAAAATATTTTTAACCAAATACTTTTTTCAAGAAAATATAACAAAAGAACTCATGCTGGTGTGAGCTTTGTGTACTAGTATGAAATATATACAGTACATAGAGCATGGGACTCTATAATCATGGATGATATCCAAGTGGCTCACAATGGTCGCATGAATGGATTTACTCTACATGAATACAAGACAAATGAGTTTTTATTCATTTTCTGAAAAAAAATATCTAGGTCATTTTTTCTAAAAACTGTATCTGAAAGGCGGCAGGGCCCCTACCGCCATTCGGTTAAGTGCAAAGGTATTAGCGACCCTTCCTCCTTTCAAAAAAAATTAATTATACACGTATGTATATTTATAAATATATATGTTTTTATATTATATGTATATATTGTGTTTGTTTTATTTTGTTTAGAATTATTTCATTAATATTTTAAAGTGAAAATGTTATATTTCAATGAAATATATTTGGTGACATGTAAATTAGGTTTTACTTATTATATTTATGATTTTTTTTATTTTCAATTATGATTCAAGATGTATCACTACATGCTAATCTAAATAATCTAATTATTTTGGTTCCAATGTATCTTGTTAAAAACCACTTATACACGGTTTTATTCTACATTTCAATTACTTAAATACTACTTTTAATATAATATTATTATTCATTATAAATATATACATCATTAATATAGACATTGTAAATATATATATAGTTTTTTATATACTTACTGTATTTTTTTCCTTTCAATATTTTAATTCGTTTCTTTCAATGAAACTCATAAAAATGTGGGTTTATATAAGAATAAAAAATGAATACTCATGATTCCATAATATAATCAATTACATATTGATTTATCATATTATTATATAATGTTATGATGAAATTTTGTTTGAAATGATGTGGTAGAAAGCAACGTGCGACTTGAATGAAGGACATGTAAACTGTGGATTTTTTATACATACACCATTTCTATAGGACTATAATTTCTCTTAGCTTGATATATATTTTTATTCTATTAATCTCTATTACTATGTTATATTATTCCCTTTTTTAATTTTTTATGGTATTCAATTCTATATAATTTGAATATATTAGTAAAATGTGGAGCTCGAGTAGAAAGTATTCATTTTAGCAAGGTTAAATATCCAAGGTTAGTTTGAATCTTTAATTTTTTAACTTCATCAATACTTTATTGAAAATTAATTTTAGTAGCATAATATACTGTTGTTTTAAACCATTACAATGATATTAATAATATTTTTTTTTAAATTATTTTAATTTTAAATTATTTATTATAATTATGGATTTATTTTTATTTCTAACAATTTTCTAGATGCATAGACTATGTTTTATATTTTATTTATATTGTTTTTATAGCTTATATTTTATAAGATATTAAAGTTACCTACTTGAAATTTAATATATTTCCCTATATTTCAAATATTCAACTTTGAAATCTTATAAAATATAAACTATTAGAAAAATATAAATGAAAATTAAAATAGTGGATAAACATGTAAAAATGGTTGATAGTAAAAATAATTTCTTCATTTTAATAGACACAAAACATATACATGAATGAGTACAATCACTCTCCATGGTGAGGTTCCATCCCACATGGTGGTGTGAGAATGGGATACTCATATCGAGAGTGTCGGCCTCTACACTGGGGTGGAGTATGATGACCTAGAGAGGGATGATCCTTGGGCACTAGAACCTCGACAGTTAGATACTATGTATGGGTATGAATGATAGGAGGTGTCAATTAGATGTTGTCCTACACACATGATCGTTCTCCCACAAGGGTAGTAGAAGGAAATTCCAACATTATAGGGGGCATATAGGCTATGAAGGATTTTGACACAATAGATGGAGGCATGGGAAATGAACCTTAATAAATTCTCAAATAATCTGCACGTGGAGAAAACTGTGGATATCCTGCCAATACCAATAGATACCATGCCTCCTGATGCACATTCCCAATTAGATGAGGCTAGACTGCTATAGGGATGAACTTTTCCTATGGAATATGTGAGGAGTCACATGTAGCAAGATGTGGTTTACATTGTCATCGTCATGGCTCTTTAGCATCAACAACTACTGGAATAGGTTCTTGAGAAAGAACCTCTACTCCCTAGGTATGAAAGTCATCTCCCTAGGGTGTATGATCAAATATAATATCATGAATCACATGATAATATGAAATCATCCCATATGTTGTAGCATGGATCATTGAAAGGCTAGAAACCTCCTCTTCCTTGGGATTAGACATGCAGATAATATGTTGTACTCGAGTATGTTGTAAAGAGATTACAAATGAATTTGAAAATAGTAAAATAAAAAAACTAATGGAAATTAATTAACTTACCATATCTTGAAGTTATCTATAATGTTGATAAACTTACAATATATACTTCAGTATATACCATATATTATACTTGACCAGCTATGATATATGGAATCACATCATATGTACACCCTTGAAATGAAGTGATGCTTGTCTGCCCCATATTTCTATTTTCTTAGTATGTTGTTGGTTTCATACGACATCTTGCCTCTATGTCGGTTTCAAGGAATGAATCTCATGTAACTATCTCAACAAAAATGGAATGATCTGAACATAGCCAAACTGGTGCATGACTTTATCAGGCCTATGACACTCAATATTATGAAAGTGAATGAGTGGAACTACATTCATAGAATCATAAAGTCTAATAATGTAGCATGTAGGAAACTGGTCAAATAAATCCCAAAATGGAATCCATGAAATGTGAAATGACAAGTGCGATTTTTCAAAAATGTTTCTTAATAAAAACAAAAAATGATGATATTGTAAAAAAAATAGTCAATGAAATATTTTATATACTTGCATCGTCAGGTAGGATATTGTCCAATATAAGATGGTATGCACCCAAATAGTGTGTTGGTGTGCTGATGAAGAATTGTGAATAAATCCAACTATAAAATATAACATCGAAAGTAATAAATAATAATAAATTAAATTCAATAATTCATACTAGCATCATAAACAAATAGATATGAGTAATCATACTAGTATCTACAGCGAGAGTCTTGCAACACATCTATAGGAAGCTGTTGACCAATAACATTAGAGAAGAGGTATGGGATGTGATCTCATGATTACATCTAAAGAAGGATGACACATCCCCCAAGATCCATGTTATCTAAGCAGCATGCCGTAAAAAAATGCTCTGTAAGTGTATGCCAAGTACACAAATCCTCAGTTGTATATCTCTTCATGATCAAAATAATCTAGTATCTCTAGATACATCATGTTCACATGAATACCTAAATCATCAGTGCACATTTTCCCTCCAATGATATGTAAGAGTTAGGAATGGGAATGAAACATGATAGTCTGCTCATCAGTTTCATCGGGTAAACGTGTAAAGTCCATCTCAAGCCACCTCAAAGATATTGACATACCATCTATAAAAGCAACATCCACCGAAATATTGATTCCCAATAATCTCGGTAAAATATCAAGCCAATCTACATGGGTGGTTCCAATAAAATCAAACCCTTTGATAAGAAGACCATAAATTACTTCCACATCCTTGAGGGTGATGGTTATCTATCCCTTAGGTAGGTGGTATTCATGTGTCTCTGGTCTCCACCTCTCTAGGAGGTCTACAAGAAGGTGATGTTCAACACATGTGAAATTGGATACCTTAATTTCATAGAAGCCATCATGCTATATGTATGGTATAATGGTGGTTAGATGCAACCTATCATGATGATAGTGTGCTTGACACACCATGATCCGTCGAACTAGATGACCCTCTATCACGACATGAGAGACATGTATAGGATACTCAATAAGTATTATAGTATCCTCCATTTGTATTTAAAAAATTTAAATAATTCTAAACTATAAAATGTAAATATAATTTTATGGTAATAAAAAATATTGACTGGTAGAATGTAAGACATAATATGTTTCTTCCCATTGTTTTATGGAGTTTTTTTTACCAAAAAAGGGTATGTCTTCATGTTTCTCAAATCATAATTCTAAAGTTGTTTCATATATTAATTTACCTAGGAAAGGGTGTTTTATAATATTTGGCTTTATATATATATATATATACATTTTGTCTTTGTTATCTTAAATTTTATTTAAAATTGTGTGATTTTTAATTTATGTATGATTTCTCACATGATGGTATATTCCTGATTATTTACTCACGTGATTTCTTTATGGTTTATCCATGGATAGTTTGATGATTATTTCATGTTACCTCACATATAATTTTCATATTAATTTTATTGTGAATATGAAAGTATTGTTTATATTTTATAGTAATAGTATTTGGAAATGTCAGACAATCGTAAAAAATGAAGGATCTTATATTAACAACAAATAATGAACAACATGTGCAGATAACATTGGATACAATACATAATTGTTCCTAAGAGTGTGAAATCGATCCGATAATGTTAGGGAATCATTTATAGTTATTCCCTTATTGATGAAATGTATTGTATCTCAAACTTTTTCCTTGTTCTTGAGGTCATTCTATCTCATTCCACATCTTTCTAGACTTCAGTCTCCCTTATTGACGCAACCTGTTGATGTTAGGTATCAATATCAACTAGTATTAGGGCATTGGTAAAAAAATTCCTCAATAGGTGTCCATGGTGCAACATAACAGTTTGCAATGGTTTCCAGCCGATAAACTAGATCAACATATGCTTCCCATGATATATTTACAGAGGCACATGTTGCGATGGTGTGTGTGCATAGAAACCCTAATTCATGGATATTTCTACATTGACATTGCCTCAATTCCTGTAATACAACCATTTTATCACTACTGCTATATATGATGGGTTCTAAAGACTCTTGAACTTCAAATCGAGATTATTCAGGGTAGAAAAGGTGCACTTGATAACTAAAATATTCTTCAATGTTATTTTCAATCTCTCATTGAAAGTGTCTTATGTACCTTATCCCCTGCTGAATCCCATTCGAGAATAGTTTTTTTCTATCAATGAAATACTTCACACAATGATATAATTTATTCTGAACTAGGTAAGTTATAAGTAACTTGCGAAGCCCCATGAGAAAAACATTTATGAACTACTCATTGTTTGTGGTCATGTTTCTATACCTCTTCCCCCGTCATATGTCAATTTCTATTTTTATTTTGGAATCCACATCATAAAATAATACTATTTGTGATTTTCCTTACATATTTGGTCAAATCGTTGTTCAAAACATTGTTAATACTACTCATAATCTATATAGAAGTGATCATATTTCATATAAATTGATCTTATCTTGACGTTGAGAAAATAAAAAATAAAAAATACACTACATAACTAGCCTTTTGGTTTCCTTCCTCATAGGTTTTTTATGGAATATTTTTCGTACGTTTCTCGCAATGTGTCTAATGTAGTACTGATGATATTAATTTAGGGGTCCTCAGGAATTAGGATCAACATTTATTTCATTATTGATTGCCATATTTTGATTATTTATCAAACAGACACCCTGAATGTGGGTGAAATGGTTGTTGATACATGCCAAAACAACTCCATGATTCTTAGTTTTTCTTCTCTATAATGTAAAATGCAAGTATAAGAGGTGAAAAGATTCCATATTTGGTTTCCTTAATAATAAAATTCCCTTTTTATTTTTATATAGAAACATTCCCTCAATCTGTAAGAACTGTTTGCTGAAACAAAATGTAGAAATAAAGGGGAGGAATTCCTAGAAAAACTGATGAAATTGAACAGGATATGAATCAAGTCACTTATCTTGAGACACATGTTCATTTGTATGATAATGGATGAAACCATGGTCATTGTGTCTCAGTATGGATAGAAATTACAACAACACTCGATATGAGTAATCCCAATCACCATAGACCTTCACAATAGCCTTCTGTTTTGCTATCCAATCCTTATTATAGGAAATATTATAACTAAATGTTTTTTTGTTTCATTTCTTGAACATGGGATACATAAACATCTTGGAAGGTCCTAACAATCTCAAAGAAAATAAATTACACAAATTTAACATCCAATGAGGTATGATCTTATGCTTGGTTTGGATGAATGAAAGTATGAGCTGTCTAAATCTTCAAAATTATCTAAACTCCAAATTAAATGTATGAAATCTCCATCAAGAGAAATCTATAATCATCCCCATATTTATCACATCATATGATGCATTTTTTATGGCATGATTATTGAACTAAATATCAACAATTCCTCACTACATGAAATCCTTTTAGCATGTTTTTCAATGAATATTTACTTGGAAAATCCATTCCAATATAAAATGTTCTTCCAACATACTAAACCTATCCACTACAACTATAGGAAAATCAGTTGTAAGTTTGAGAACATTGCAGTTAAATTCATGAAACTGTTCTATTTTTTCTACTATGATGTGAAGAGTGGTAGATTATTTATTATGGTTCAAGGCTACTATACAACTACTATAATTCTAGAAACTCCCCCAACCTCTACAGCTCCATCCTCATCATCATTGTTGTCTTCTTCTGTCCCATCATTAAAAAAATCTTCATCAAAATAAAGATTTACATGTATATCCAAGAGATCATCTATGTTTTCCTCTTCCACATCATAGGGAGGAGACTTAATTTCTTGGGACAGAACTTCTTCATAAACTCTTGTGAGTCTATGTCTTCATACAATTAGACATTGTTTTTGTGCAATAGAAACTTTAACAAATTAAACCATTACAGAAATATATGACCACTGAGAAAATGATTTTATTGATTAAACTTACTACTCATCATAAACCAATGGACAAGATAGATGAAATAATGTAGCTGGGAATTTCATATGACTATATCTAATAAAATTTATCTCTTGATCAGGTCCCAGATTTCTATAACCATGAATTCTATCTTGAATTTCACTTAGGGTTACACAATCATATTTCCTTACCATTGTTGTTAGTTGTGTGCTATAAGAAGCTCATTGCTCAGTTTTAATGACATCCCTATAGTAGCAAACACATGAAAAAATGACTCTCTATACCAAAAATGCTTTTTGATCAAGATTATAAGAGTGTAAATAATACTTAAAATGAGGGTTGACCATATAATATTTATGATACTAAAATTTTAGAACATCTTTCTATATCCTAAAATATTATTCAAATGTTTCTTTATATAAAAGTTTATTATAAATTGAGACATATAATGTTTAGAAAACTGAGGTAAAAAAGAAGATAAAACATAAAATTAGTTTATTTATCTAGGAAAAAATATAAATTATGATCATATAAATTGAAATTTACAATAAAAAACACATTAAATAACACATAAATGCATTACAACAAAAAACAAATAACTTGAAACATTTCAATAGAAGATAGTTTAGATGATATGAGTCTGAATTTGAATGTGAAGTAAAATCCAGCTTATTTTTGAGTGGTATCTTAATAAAATCTTGCAAAAGGTATGTACTTAACTTTTTAATTTCAAAAGCTTTCATACTTTTAATGAAACCATCACCATATGGGGAGGTTTTACATTAGAAGGGTGAATGATTTTGAAATTTCAAAAGTTAAGTATATCTTTTTGGAAGATGTCATTATGATACCACTTGAAAATAAGATGGATTTTACTTCACTTATGAAGTCAAACTCGTCTCATCCAAACTATGTTCTGTTGAAAAATTTCAAGGTATTTATTTTCTATTTTAATGCATTCACATGTTATTTAATGTGTTTATTCTTATCCCTTTCACTTGATATGATCATATTTTTCAATTTATGATGGATAAATAAACCAATTTGATGTTTTCTATTCTTTTTATCTTAGTTTCCAAAACATTATATGAATAATATTGACAATGAGGGTTGATCATATAATATTTATATTAATGAAATATTAGAACATCTTCTAATATCCTGAAATATGATACTGATGTTTCATAGTAAAATTTTCAATATTTATAAAGGAATTTTTGTAGTATATAAATAAAATATTAATTATCTAATTAATATCCCTCAAGAGTTTCAAACTGACTGTGTATCAAGGCCTTTTATCATGCATCGATTCCCGATCGAGTCTAGCACAATGCGGTGTTTTCAGGTTGCACCCCTAGGTACATATGTTCCTAATCTATATCCACTTGTAGTATCCAAATAATTATTTTACTACTTATATAACCATATAATCTTTATGAAACCAAAATTTTAGAACATTTTCTTGTATCCGAGAAGATGAAACTAATGTTATGTAGTATAATTTTTAACTTTCCTAAAGTTTTGTTCAATGTTTTATAAATAGAATGTGATTCATCTAAAACATATCCATAAACATTAACAAAATGTTAATGAAATAAGGGATTAATCATCTAAATCACAGGAGTAACAAATCATGTGTTCATTTAAGCCTTTTTGTCATCCAGTTTTTCATTTGTCATCCTTTTTTTCTTTTATATTAATAGAAAATTAATCCTTGTTTAATCATTAGTTAATAATTGGTTAATCATTCATTAATCATTAATTAATCATTGGTTAACCATTATTTAATCATTACTTAATCATTATTTGATAACTCTTTAATCATTCCTTAATCAATCTTTAATCATTACTTAATCATTACTTAATTATTCTTTAATCATTATTCAATCATTAGTTAATCATTCTGTATTCATTATTTAATCATTCCTTAAACCTTATTTAATCATTTATTAATCCTTAAGTAACAATTATTTAATCATTCTTTAATCATTACTTAATCCTTAGTTAATCATTCTTTAATAATTATTAAATCATTACTTAATCATTAGTTAATCATTCATTTATCATTCCTTAATCAATTTTTAATCATTAATTAATCATTAATTAATCATTATTTAATCTTTTCATAAGCATTAGTTAACCATTCTTTAATTATTTGAGAATAATTATTTAATCATTAGTGAATCATTAGTTAATCATTAGTTAATAATTATTCTGTCAATAGTTAATCATTCTTTAACCATTCCTTAATCATTCCTTAATCATTCTTGAATCATTACTTAATCACTAGTTAATCATTATTGAATCATTAATTAAACAGTAGTTAATAATTCTTTAATCACCCTTTAATCATTCCTTAATCAATCTTTAATCATTACTGAATAACTATTTAATCATTAGTTAATCATTACTTATTCATTCCTTAATAATTCTATTTACATTCATTAATCGTTAATTAATCATTTCTCGTTCATTTCTTAATCATTTATTAATCATTACTTAATCAATATTTAATAATTACTTAATCATTACTTAACCACTACTAAATCATTAGTTAATATTTATTTAAACATTCTATAATCATTACTTAATCATTATTTAATCATTCGTTAATAATTATTTATTCATTAGCTAATAATTATTTAATCATTACTTAATCCTTAATTAATTACCCCTTAATAATTATTTAATCATATTATATTCATTAGTTAATTATTATTAGCTAATAATTATATGTATCCATTATTTAATCCTAAGTTATTCATTAGTTAATCTATACTTAATCATTACTGATAATAATTCTTATTTATATACTATATATAAATAACTAAACCAATAAATAAATAACATATTTAGAACTAACAAAAAAAATAAAATAAATAAGTAAATAACATTAAATTAAATAAGAAAAAATACTGCTAAATGGTGCTTCGCAAAAAATTGGCACTTCTTTAGGCCACCAAAACCACTAGGCACAAAGAAGACTTTTTTATAGAGATAAGGTGTGAAATTTAGAGAGAGGAGATAATTTTGATGTAAGTATGAGGGGGTTCCCTTTTATAGGGACTTAAGGGAAAGATAACATAATGGTTTCCTCCTTTCACCTTTACATTAGGCGAAAGGCCGACAATCCTCGTCCACCTCTCTCTTTTTTAATGCTAAAGGCGGCAAACCCACAGCTGCCTTTTCTATGTCATCGATCCAGGTCAATGACAGGAAAAGGTGGCACACCCAATTCCACCTTTGAATAAACTGGGAAGGTGGAACACCCCCTGTAGTCTTATCGATACAATTTTTTTAAAAACAATTACCTAGGTTTAATTTTTTTCCAGAAAACTCATAAAAAACACATGAACAGAGTTATGAACCATGAAAACAAGAATATCATCTTCCTGGTTGATGCACACCCTTCTCGGATAATTGAGATGGAATGTACTAGGAATGATTCAAGGCATATACGTTGAATAAAGAAATGTAAGAAGACTTTTTCTTGGAAGAAAAAATTCATGGTAGCATGACTGTCGAAGAAAAAACAACTCATAGTTAAAAGTGCTTCACAGTAGCATAAAATTATAAATCTTGAAATTATAAATTAAAATATCATTGTAGCATATATTTATAAATAAGTATCAGAAAAAAATACTAATATTTAAATGAATTAAATAAATAAATAAATAACAAGTTATAAACTATAAATAAAAAATTAAAATTCATGGTGTGTGAGATAAAAATATTGTGAGATATTCTAATTATGCACTTTATCAGCCCAAAACATTGATAAATCTATAACATTAAAATTATAATAAATATCATGAGTTTTTTAAATTTTCAAAAAACACACCAAAACCATATTGACAAACACTCAACATTAACAAACTCCCCTAATAATCTAAAAAATATCTATCTTTTTTAAAATTACAAAACCGAACTATATTTTAAAAAATATAAATAAAAGAATTCTTATCCTTTTTTAAATTCATGAAAAAATAAGTAAAATAATATAGTAAAAAATTAGAAAATGAAAACATATTAGATGTGTTAAAATACCCCTTCGTAAATGCATATACAAAAAATGTACTAATGGGAGATAATATTTAATTTGTATGATCCAAAGAGGGATAAATATATGTCCTTTTAATTTACAATTAATATTTTTAATCCCTTTATCATTAAACCAATTATAATGGTTAAGGTAAATTGATTCTCTTACTCTCTCTTTCCATACCACTCTTCTTTCTTACAGCACAACCAAACAAATACACACAAAAGAGGAATAATGATTTATAGGGTTCACCGATTATTATGATAAGGTGAATCCTTTTTGTGAACTGGTAAAACATAAGGTCACCCAAACCACAAGTAAAACACTATGTATATTACACTATTGTCTTCCAATAGTGTAGAGTGTGTGTCCCACACACTCATTTGGTGTATCCCGCACATAGGTACATCCCAAACCATTACAATTTAATATAGGGTCAATAATAATATATTATGACACCAATATAGAATGTTGTATTATTGTTTATGTGATACTCCTTCTTCCCATGCACAATAGAAAATATCTTAATTGTTTATATGAGAAGCACTGAACATAACTTTTTCTTCTTCTCCTAATAATCACAAACATATATGTAACCTATTCTTCTTTCACTTCACTCTTCTTCTTCTTCTTCTTTGAAAGTTGGAGTACTCAAATCTATTCATCTCTCTTCTTTTTTCCTTCCTTCTTTAATGCACAACAATTTGAACTCGATCTATTCTACTCTAATATTCTCTATATGGACATTAAGGCCAACTCATCCAATTATTCATCTTCTTCATCTTATTGTGAAAATCTATATGCACAATACTATCTTCTCATATATATTCTTCTCCCTTTTTTATTTAGTGAATAACATACTGTATTGGATCTTCTATTCTTTCTTGGAATCTTTAGAATGTACCTGAATAATCTATGTTGGGATTTCTCGATCATTATTCAATACCATCAGATATTCCTTCAAATTTTTTATCGGAATAGTAACAACAACTCATGTCATTAGAATTCTTCAAAAAACTACAATATATATGTACATCAAAATAATAATAATAAATTCAGTTTTGGTTTTTCTATTACATGATCATTCATATTTTCATCCATTATTTCTTCTTCATAACTGCATATAACAAAAATCAATTATTCATTTATTTACTCTAGTCAGAATGAAACCTGAATTAGCTTCTCAATAATTTTGAAAATTATTTGCTGTAAAATTTCCCAGAATTAATCATCATTAATTTTGTTTAAGTCATGATCCAATAATCATGATATTCTTTATCAAATTTTGGATTAAGTGAATAATAAAAAAATATTCTTTATTAACTTCTCATTTAAATACCCCAAGTACTCAGTTATTCTTCCTCCCATTTCTTTACACTAGTTTCAATAACTAAAAATTTTTAATCTTTATTAACTATCCTTGGAAATATTATATAACACAACTATATATATACAAGACTCAAGAATGACATGATTCGAGGTGATGACAAGTCAACCTATTCATGTATCATATGCATGATAGCTCCTCCTATCATGAAAATCTCACTGAAGTTACGGAAGGTAGCATCTCCCATGGTTTCACTCTAGTAGTAGGACCTCCTACCATTACTCCTTAGTGATAGAACCCCATCACACCATATCAGTATCACTTCTTTTTTCTTTCACAATAACACCCCTACCATCATACGATCACACCTCATAAAAGCACATGGATCATGGTAACACCTCCTTCCATCTAGAGCTCACATAAGAACATTAGTAGTAGAACCTCATAGTAGAACACCAATGGTAGAACTTAATAGTAGCACTTGGTGGTAGCACTTGATGGTAGTACCTAATGGTGGTACCTGATGATATAAATCTAATGGTATCACACCTACAGTAATACATTAAACCATGTATTTTCTTTAACAAATGGTATCACCTATAACCACATATTTTCTTTAACCTGCATCCAACACTTGTATGGAACTCCAATAAATCATTAAAATATATTTTTCCTTCAACAATAATTGTCTCCAATGTTACAAAAGGTAAGTGAACCAACTATTCTTAACTTCAAACCAATCCTCTAAGACAAGTTTCTTGTAAACACCATCCATCCAATAAAATAAAATAATAATTAGTTTCATATTCTACTTAAAAACTTCTTCATGAATTGTTTATATGTTTAATTATCCTAAAACAACATGTATGGAACTCTTTTCAACAAAATCTTCCAAGAATATTTGATTGGAATGGAACAAGTAAATATGATATCTTCTTCATCAATAACCTTTTTATAATATTCATAAATTATTATTAAACATATTGAGATCTCTTTGAAAGTCATTCCTTGAAAAAAAAATCACACAGAGTAGAATCAATAATCACCCCCTTTTTGTTGGTTTTACCCATGCAGAAATGATGGGACAATATGTGTTATGAATTTCCCCCATTCTTATTAAACATTCATTTCACTTTCTATACCCCTTGTTTAAAATTAATAAAAATTACTTATTAATAGTGGTATTGATTAATAATTATAATATTTCAATCAATAATTTAATTCCAATCCTACATGAGTCATTCTATTTGTAGAAAACAAGATGGGCTGATCTAGACAACAAATATGTCTAAAAAATGATACCATATGAAATGGGAGTTCAAGATATTGTCTTTAAAGTTGAATTACTATATTTGAGTATTATAAAAATGATATATTTCAATTGAAATACACAAATATCAACATGAAACTCCAATACTCAATAAAAAAATAGGTTAAAATAATTTCAGTACAAATAAGAGGATTTGACAACAAGCTTGGCACTTTCTTTAACATCTCACTCCCATGTTATTGATAAAAATAATTTCATCTCTCTTAATTTTAGAATATTATTTTTTATCAATGATGATAGAGTTAATAAATAATACCTTTTAAATTAAATTCTCTTCAATCACCAAGAAATATAATATTTTTATGATAAAATATGTTTTGGCATCATCTTCATCTTTTTTTATTTGTCTCCACCTCAAGGTAAACACATACCAACATCTATATAATGGTGAATCTCTTTAATAATGAGTTTAAAGGTGTTCTAATATAGATAATACCCCAAAATTGATTCATTTATGTGGGTGTAATTATTTGACAACATTCATATATTCATAAGTGATGATCCCATTTTTAATGAACACTTTTGATAATAAATATACCATTATTGGATGAAATCATTATCTTATTTTTGTTCAATATTGAAAACAACTTCTTCAATTATCAGGGTCTCCCCCCTGAAACCCTGAATCACCGTCAATTCCTTGAATTTTAAGTGTAAATAAAATGCATAAAATATATATAGGAATATGGTGGATCTCCTTGATCCCCAATGTGAAAATAAAGGTCGATATTTTATCAACCATATTTCTACATTTTCTCTAGTATTTATGCTTTCACATCTAATTTTCATATCTAATTTTACCTTTGGTAGAATTTATCTCATCACACCTTCAATTAATTTGTGTGTGATGGTTTTTCATTCTTTATCCATCATATCATATGAATCTCTTAATGAAATATTTATTCATTTTTGGGATTATTATTGTTCTATTAATTTTGTTAAACATCCTTTGGAAATGTGTCTAGATTTATTGTAACTCTCATAAAAAATATCTCTAACACAAGTGTTTTCATTTTTTGACAACCTATCTTGAAAATTTTCTTCTTCTTGTGGAATCTTCTCTTTTCCTTTTTTAACAAGGATTTTCTTGTGATTCTTATAGTTTTATTTCTCTATCCAAATATTTTGTAAAAAAAAAATTGTATTTGGGTATACTAAAAGAGTTATTTTTGTTTAAATATGGATTTTCACGAGTGCCTTTATTCACACCATTCTTATGAGATGTAACACTCCTCTTAAAGATCTTATTGGTTCTATTTTGAATCTATTATTTCATATACATTATGTCTAATGATGAATTCTTCCTAAACCACTTAGGTGAAATCTATTTTTAAAATTTCTTCATATTTTTACCCAAGGATAATTATTCAATCATATTGGGTATTCTTTTCTTAGTTTCCTTGAATAAAATATGAGATATACATGAATCACTTTTGTGAATACTACCTTTGATAGCATTATAGTGATATTCAAGTACATAAAATCTTCTTGAGGTAGAATTTTATTTATTAGGGTGTGATTTTTGTATCTTCACAGAATTTTACTCTCCTAGAATAGGATTCCTTTGTGATTTAGAATTTAAGGGACTGTACTAACAATTTGATACACAATGACCAAGTTTGTTGCATCAATAACATTGACCCTCAAACCTTGTTATTATTTTAACATCTACATGTTGTCAATAATTTATAGCATAATGATCATACAGTTTTTTGGGTCTTCTTTACAAACTTTTTGGCTCTTCTTAGGGAAAAAATTGCATTCTTGTTCTTATATACACCATGTATATGGTGGATGGTACCTCACCTTTTTTATTCTTCCATACTTATTCATATTTTGTTATTAATTCAAAACTATTCATAAACACCAATTTCAGATAAATTATTACAAAAAAGTATTGATGGTACCTATTTCATCAGTGCTACTTGAGAGAAATCATCAAGTGAAGTAATGATATTATTTTCATATTATAGAGACCTTATTTTATAAGACTATTCTAATAAACACCACACAGTGATAAATATGTACTTATTAAACTATGATGTATCAACACAAGTCTTTTGAAGATTAAGATATTTGATTTATAATACTATACATCTCCTACTGAGGTTATTCTTTTGATATTCTATAAATTCCATTATATCTTAATAGTCCATCCGCATCTTCTTAACACCCACTTCATGAAATACAACCCTTTCTTATAATAGTGAGTCAATCTCATTGATCCTCTTTCATTTTATATCCAATTGATCATTCATGAAATAAATACTATTTTTCATAATTTCTTCCAATAGATGGATATTCTTCTCAAACTCTTTAGTGGACTTAAAATTATCTTGGATTGTGCTGATTCCCTCTCCTTCCAATTTAGAGTATCTCAATATAATATCCTTATACTCATATTTTTTTACAATAATTTGTTCTGAAATATTAATTTAAGTAAGGTAAATTTCTATCAAATCCTTCTCCAAGTTATCTACAACACCTTTAAGTTGAGTGATCTCTTCCTAATGGCTTTCAAAAATACCCAAAATAAAAGAAACAATTTCTTTTGGAAAATAATTTAGTATATATTTGAATTCATTAATAAATGAATCAATTGACATATGATCACACTAACTTGATTCTTATACTTGTAGAAATTTTACACCATAATTTTTACATACCTTAGGATAACATGAATCCATAAATCCCTTTGAGGTATAAATGTTGTCCAAATATTTTGTGGTATATTAAACCACATGTTCTTCTCCTTTCATGCTATATCTGACTTCATTACTTGAGGCACATGAAACTTATTCACCTTTTTATAAGAAGGAAAACCTCTTAATATTTTTTTCTCCTTATTTTTACTATTTATCAAAGTCTTATACGAAAAAGAATTTTGATCTAGAATAGAAAGTGATTCTATAAAACCACACTTCATTATAATTCCAGAAAGAAATTATAATATCTGTAGGTTCCAAGCGCAGTGGAAGCTCATGGGTGGATGTGCCCACTTGGCTTTTTGTCATTACAAATGATCAATCTGAGATCAATACGACAATAAAATCCAGACTCCACGGATCGAATCACAGAAATAGACAAAGAATAAGAATAGTCTCGGAAATAAAAAGGAGGATCATCATATGTTGGTTATAATTAATTTATATAATTGACATGAATTACCTTGATGGAATTATTTATTCGTTGATGTTTTCCAGTCACATTTCAATGTGATTCATTTTTGCTTCATATAATCCAAGTGTAGACTTTCTCTAGAGGTGATCAACACGTGCACCACATATCTCTATACATCACCAAAGGAATCTTCAGGTGCTAGTGTGGAGAAGCCTTTTCTTGCATTGTCCGCCTTAAATCGCCCTGATCCGATAGAGGAGGATCTCTCTTGGTCTTGAGAGAATTGTTGGAGGAATGAGTTCTTTCAGTCTAGAGAGAATTATCTAGATTTGTTGTGCACAATGATTAGGAAAAAGTGTTGGGGTTGTGAGGATATTTATAAACGGTTTTGAGGTTATAGAATTATGACAATAAATAAACATGTTACACATTTTATTTATTTTATTAACTATTATTGAAAACCCACATGTAGAATCATTAATTCCTTGACATACTCCCACACTGATTATAATAAATATCATTTATTAAAACGATATTATTTCCTCAAAATACCGACTGGAAAAACTACACGGCGTGTAATCATTAATACACGGCGTGTACTTGTTTTTCATTTTTTTTCCAAAATGAAAACTACACGGTGTGTACATTCAATGTACACGACGTGTATATATTGTTTTCATTTTATTCTTCCTCAAACATTAAAATGATTTAGGCTTACTTGAATAATTATTAAACCACATACGACAATAGTCTTTATTCTACTTGAGATACTTGGATACAATTAGTGTGTGACCCCCTAGGCCTCTTTCTCGTTGGCATTAGGCGGGCTTTCCTAAAGTCCAAGATTAATGTCTAGCAACGGGTCAAGGAACCCAAGAGAAAGAATTTGATGCCACATTAACGTGTCACCTAATATGAACGCTTACCGTGTAATTTAATCCCTTTGTCTCAATATCTCGAATCAAGTAGGTTGCATGTTAGTTCCATCAACCCATGTGCTCGATTATTCTTTCTTTGACTTTTCAGAATTGAACTTTCCCATTCCTCAATATAGACATGGGTTTATTTAGGGTATATCAATTCAATAAAAGGGACTCAGATATCTACTTTTGTTATAGAAAAGAAGGGATAAATCCTTTCTCGCATTATCTATTAAGGTAGTATCAGTCGTGAGGCACCCAACGTATCCTACCTCACTGCGAACAGTGTGTCATCACAGTTTTTGTCAATACATCTAAGTGTGCGAGTTGTAATACCCATTAAAAATAATCTTAAAGTCTAAATACCAATACACACGTCCGTAGATAGGAACATCCAATGACACTATGAAATTTGGATTTCCTACTGGAGGGTCTCGTTCTCATAATATCGTCCTAGATATTACGAAGGGTGCACACCATGAGAAGGTACCTTAATGTTTTATGAGTCCTCACCCCTAATGGCCTATATTATTTGTGTCCCTCAAATAACATCATCCTGCCATAGAACATACATTCAATAACAGTGTTACGGAACTTCCGGGTTCTCATCATAGTAGGGATCCACTATGAACCTTTAATGCAACAGTTATCCTTAGGACATTATCACATGCATTGTCACGTAGAAGAACAATCAAGATGTGATAAAGTATTTATTAATGAATAAAGTACAAATTAGTTGGTTCTAGGCCACCAAGTCCAATAATATACAAAGGATAAAAAATTCAGAATGAGAATAAAAAAGAGGTGAACCTCCATTTGATACTAATTTTATGATTTAAGGAGGTATATAATTAACATTTAGGGGGGTGAATCGGTTCAGGTATATTTAATTGAAAATTTACATTTTTATCCCTTTTAATTTAAACCTATTTCACTTGTTAAGGTTAACAGATTAATTTTTTCTATATCTCCATATTTACTTTCCTTTTTTCATACAGCACAACTTGACACACACAAACACAATAAGAACAATGATTTTCAATATTTACTTCTCAATATGAGATTGATAATCCATGGTGTGATACGATAAAACCTAAGGTCACAAAACCCACTAGTAAAACCTTATGTGCCTCACACTATTGCCTCCTAAAAGATTAGAGTGTGTATCACACACACCTGTTTATAACACCCCATACTTAGGTACATCATGAACCTTTACAATTTAATGTAGTGTCAACAATAAGATATTTTGACACCAGTATATAATGTTGTATTATTGTTTATGTGATGATCCTTCTTATTTAATTCTTAATAACAAGTATCCTCTTCTATTTGTATGAAAAATACTATACACAACTTCTTATTTTTTCCTTTATAATCACAAACTGATATCCAACTACTTATTCTTCCACTCATCTCTTCTTTTGTGAAAACATGAGTGCACAAATATCTTCTTCTCTATTCTTCTTCCCATATTCATTAGTGAAAAACAGATTACACCAGATCTCTTATACTCTCTTCTTCTCTCTGTGTACTTCACGGATAACTTGGTCAATTCTTATTATACTCCTATTTCTTGTTATGGAAACTAATACACACAATACTTTCTTCTCTTCTCTCTTATTCCCTCTTTATTCTTCATTTCATAATAGACAAAAATGTATCTTATATTCATTCTTCGACTCTTTAGAATGTATATGAAAAATTAGAGTCAAGATATCTCTATTCTTCTTTGACAATATTAAATATTTCCTTCAAAAAAGTTATAGTATTAGAAAAATATCCCACTTTACTAAAAATATTCAACAAAATAAAATATGTATCTACATGATAATAATTATAATAATCACGGTTTGGGTTTCTCCTTCACATGGTCATCCATAATTTCACCCATGATTTATTCTTCATAACTGAATATAACAAAAAGTGGTTATTCTTTCATTTAATATGGCCAGAATGAAACCCAAATTAACTTATCATTAATTATGGTTATTAGTTGAAGTTTAATATACCTTAATTAATCATTACTAATGATGAATGAATCATGATCTAGGTATAAATATATTCTTCAAGAAAGATTGGATTAAATGCATCATCATGAATTATATTTCCATAACTCATCATTTAAATACCCTAATGACTCAGGAATTCTTTCTCTTATTACTTCACAAGGTTTACAATAACTGAAACCTTTCAATTTTTATAAAAATTCCACAATAAATTTGTATACCATGTATGTATGTGTACATTCATAATACATATTCTTCAACATGGACGAGATAATTTTACTCGTCATTGGTTTTCTTCATTCATCTTCCCATCATTCATTCTTTTATTCTGTTATTTTATTTCTTATGAGACCTCATTATGATAAAGGAACAACACTATAAACATGCATGGTTGTGCATGCATTTCAAACAGTGAATATCTCAATGAAATTTGGATACAATTATCTTATCTTAACTCATTCATCTTTCATGAGTTCTAGTATCACTACATGCTTGACCCATCATTTTGTTTGAACCCAATAAGATTTGTAGCTTGATTAACTAATGAATATAGTTGATCAAGATCCCAAAAAATAAACATGAAAAGCCTCAAGAATGACATGACTCTAGGGGATAACAAGTAAAACTATACTTTTTTATATGAATGATAGCTCCTCCTATCGTGAAAAGCACACAAAAGCTCTTGAGAGTAACATCTTCTACTATCACACTCTAGTGGAAGCACCTCCTACAGCCACACCCTAACTGTAGTACCCTATTGAACCCTAGAAGTAGTATCTCCTACCATTGCGCAGTTGCACCTACTACCATTATATGGTTTTACCTTATAGAATCAATTGAATAATGGTATCACCTCTTTCCCTAAAGAGATCATGTAAACAAATCAGTGGTAGTACTTTATGGTAGCACACTGACGGTATCACCTAGAGGTGTCACCTAATGGTAGCCCCAGATAGCAACACCTGACGATTTCACCTGATGGTAGCACCTAGAAGTATCACCTAGCAATAACACCCTATTATTAGCACACCCATGGTAACACCTCAAAACATATCTTTTCTTCTACCAGTATTAGAACCTCTAACCATATATTTTCTTCACCCTTTATCCAACACTTATATATAACTCTTCAAAATCATCAAATGATTTTTCATCTTCAAAAATAAAAATCTCCAAAGTTCAAAAGGTAAGATAACCATCTACTAAATAATTCAGAACAATCCTTTAAGAAAATTTTCATATAAGCATTACACATCCAATAAATTGCATAATACTTAAGATCATTTTCTACTTCAAAACATTTTATTCATCCATGTATATGTGTATGTATTCTGAAATAACATTTCTATAAATCCTTCAAACATAATCTTCCAATAATAATTGATAGGTATATAATAACTTATTGGGATCTCTCCTTCATAAAAAAGATTGCTTTAAGCTACATAAATTACTCTTAAACATATTGATATCTCTTTGATAATTATTTCTTAAAAAAAATAAAACTTACACAAAGTGTACCCAACATAATTTTGTATTTATATAATTGTATCTAGATAATAAATAAATTATAAATAATGTAACACACCAGGATCAAATTTAATTTTCTAAAATCTAGTAGAATCAAGAGATTTAGTAAAAATATAATAGAGTTGATTTTATATAGGGACACATTCCAAAACTATATAAATTTTATTAACACAATATTAAATTAAAAGAAAAAACATGTTAATAAGATTAGTTATAGAATAATTAAAGGGTTATTTAAGACAGAAATAACAGATGTGTTATCAGAATAAATAGGTATCTTTTCAAAATTAAAACAATCGTTAGATAAATTATCTTTAATCCTTAAATATTGAGAGAAAAAAGATACATCAGAGATATACTCACTTTCACTGCCTAATAAAGAAATAGTGTTTTTTTCTTTGAACTCCAAGAAACCAAATTTTTACAACGAAAGTGACACATACATATGGTACCTTTTCTATCAAATCCACATCCTCCAAAATTATTGTTCATGTAACTTATTAAATAAAAACTGATATTATTTGAATAAAACAATCCAGTACTAATAGTTACATTAACGTATATCATAATTTTTTTTAAATATTTTAATTCAGATTCCCTAAGATATGATTAGAATATATCATATAAATAAATATTAAACATTATATCAGGTCTAGAATCCGTTAAATAAAAAATCTACCAATCATGCCTCTAAAAAATTTAGATTCAATAGATTTTTCGAAAGTATCAAAAAATAACTTACAACTAACACTCATATGGTTTTTAAAATATTTATAATAATTTATTCCAAAACTATTTTAAATATATTTACTATATTTGGATATATTAAAAAATATTCCACAAATTATTTGAAAAATTTGAAGCATGAGAATAAATTCCAATTATCTCATATGAACCATATCAAACTAATTATCAATCCAAATCAAAAACTCTTTTTAAATAAAATAATTTAAATATCCAAAAAAAATATCATCAAATAACTTTCAATAATTTTAATATCATTTGAAATCCTTTTAATAAATAATGTAGGATAGAATTTTCCTTTATAAAAATACCCATTTTAAATAAAAAAATAAGTCTATATTATAAAGCACAATTTTCTATCTTAATACCAAATAAATCTTTTAATAACAAAAATAAATTATTAGAAAAATTATCATTTCTAAAACCAAAGGGTTTATTTACATAAAGTTATTCAGAAATAAAACCATTTAGACACACACTTTTCACATCCATTTGAAATAACATTAAACCTTTAAAATCAAAAAAAGATAAATAAAATTATGATAGAATTCATTATAGTAACATGGAAAAAATAATATTTAAAATATATACCTTTTTATTTATAAAAAAATGATCAAAAAGCCTAGATTTATTCTTAATAACCCATCTAGATTCGTCCATCTTATTTCTAAAATTCCATTTAGTTCAAATAATAAGTTGATATAAATGGGGTTCAACTAAATACTAGTCATTATTACATGAAATTTTATTAAGATCATCATGCATAAAAATAATCAAATTATAATCATTTAAAGAAAAAAAACATTATTAGGAAAAAAATCATAAATAAAAGCATAGTTAGAAAAAAAAATCAAAACGAAATTTCTAGTTTTATTACCAAAATAAATATTACCAATAACATTGTCAACTCGATGATCACTGCAGATATTGCATAATGTTAGACCAGGTCGAGAAGGAGTATACCCCTACTCAATTGATCCATTTTAATCCTTGGTTTTTTTATTCACCAAAATTAAATTATCTAAACCCGTCATCAGAAACATCAAAATTATAATTCAATTTCACATTATTTTCTTAAAACATAAAATGAAAATGTTATTTAATAAATATTGTTATTTTATTATTGACTCTATAAGTCTTAATTTTATTTGAATAACCAATAAAAACACCTTCATCAATCTTAGGATTAAATTTATCTAAATTATACATTAAATTCAAAATAAATACTTTACACCCAAAAACTCTAAAAAACATTAGGATTGTTTACCTTTAAACAATTTATAATGAGTTTTGTTTAAAAATGGTCTAACAAGAATTATATTTGAAATATAAAAGGAAATAAAAATTCCTTCATCTCAAAAATATCAATGAAAATTATAATCACTTGACATAGTTATGGTCGTTTTAATTAGAGTTCTATTTTCTGTTCCATGACACCATTTTACTGTGGTGTTCTAGGTGCATAAAAATTATGAAAATGACCATTTTTTCCAAAATGTTTTCAAAATATAAATAATGAAATTCACCTCCTTTATCAATGTGAATTTAAACAATCATACAACCCGTTTCATTTTGAAATAAATTAGAAAAAGAAGTAAATCTAGATAAAGAATCATTTTTATGTGTAAGAAAATAAACCCATGTAAACCTATAATAATCATGAAAAATAACTAAATTATATTTCTTTCTTCTAGGGATAGAAATTAGAGAAAGACCAAATAATGAAATATGTACTAATTGTAAAGGAGTCTTAGTACATATCTGATTGATATTACTGAATGAAACTTTACCTTATTTCCCTTTCATGAATGGGTCACAAACATAGAAATTCTTTTTTTTCATGGTAGGTTACTATAGTTCATTCTCAGGTTTAGAGATATCATGTAACATTTTTAATTTTTCATGACCTAATAATCAATTCCAGATAATCCCATTACTTTTCAAAGCATTCAAACACTTTACATGTTGAATTGTAAGTTCATAAAAATCAATAGTATAAATATTTTCCTTATGATTAGCATAAAATAATAAAGAATAATCATTAAAAAATAAACAGTTATCATATTAAAATTTAAATTCCATACCATTATTATAGAATTGAGATATACTAATCTAATTATTTTGTAATCCTTCAACACATAAAAGTTTAATAATAAAAGTAGAATTAAAAATACAAACTATAAAAAAAATTACTTTGTATTTAGAATTATCTCTAAATGTAATAGTGTCTCTGTCACATTTTTTTACATGATAAATTTTTATGGGTCTCCAGTCATATCATTATTGTATACAATTTCCATGTTCCATATGTCATTCATGAGAAATCTACAACATTTTTCATACAAAAATCAATTGCATATTTTGGTACCCAAACTACTTTGGATCGAATCAGATCAGAAATATTTTTTATGTACCCCAAAAAAATTTAAACAAGCATTCCAAAGTACTATATATAACAAATATTTTTAAATAGCATTCTTCATAAATCCCAAAGACTATTTAAATATAATAGAATAATCATTTTCATAGTTTCCTTTCATACAACTTCAAAAACATGTAAACATATAATTACAACCATTTTTACTTTTCAAAAGATAATTTCAATAAAAATAAGGTAATATCATATCATGTACAATACCATATTTAATTTTTTTTTATTTTCTTCAATGATATCATTTCATGATACTTTTAATGACCTTGAATAAAAATAAGAAATCTGTTCTTAAAACTCTCAACATCCTTATTCAATTTCTAATTAAAATTCTAAGCATATTTCAAATTGTTATAAACATTCAAATGAGAAGAAAACGTAACATTCCTTAGTTTTTTATTTTATTATAAAATCACTTTATTTTCGTAAACATGTGTCATTATTTTCTTTAAAATAATTATATAAATCAAAAACATTAAAAAAATCGTAATCTTTCTATTTCTTTATTTAACATAGAAATATTGGAATTTTCAGAATCAGAACAATCAGAATAGAATCCAGAATCACTAACCTCATCCATGGATTCCATAAAACATAGATTAACCGATCCTTCTTCATTTATAGATTCTTCAATGGAATTATATTAAGTGGTACAATAACAGTTAGTTTTCAATTAATTTTTCTCCTATTTTTTATTTTTAATTATTATTTAGTTTTGGGTAGTCAGTATTGATATTCCCTTTATTTGTGTACACAAGATAATTAACATCTAATGTATTATAATTACCAATACCTTTCTTAACTCCCTTATGTTTATCATTTTCAGAGTTCCTTCTAAATGAGTTCTTGAATCCTATCTTTTTTCATTCTTTTGTGGACACTATCCCCAATTTGAGTCATGCATTCTTTTTCACTATCCTATAGTTTAAAATCATAGGATTTAGTAGAAACAACGTTAAAAGATTTAAATACTACACCATTTTTCTTCATTTTTTCATCTTTATAAATATTCTTTAGTCTATTTCTAACTAAAAAAGTTATGAAATAAATTCATCAAGAATGTACTCTATAAATATCTTGATTTCATAAATGGTAACCTTTTTTTCATGCCATTTCATTGGTAGTTCTCATATGTTTCATTCAAAAAGTATTGGGTTATCAAAACTTTCTCTATACGAAAACATTATATTCATAATGACAGTAAATCAGTGGAATATCCAGTTTACCATTTCATTTTCACCCATTTTGAAATCATGTTATTTGGATCGGAGAATTCCATGCTTAGATCTGATGGGCTTATCTTAGAAAAGGTGAGTAACTTGTAGAATATTCCATATATCCTGAGCATTATTATAAGTAGACACATTTCTAAAAACATTTATGTTAATATCATAATATCAGATATTCATAACATTATAGTTCAAAAAATATCTATTAGCATGACATTCTATAAGTCTTTGGATCAGAATCAAGTAAATTATACGGTTTTACCATGACAATCCAATGATCGATATTTATTTTCTTGAGGTAGGATTCCATTCAAGTTCTCCAATATCCATTATCTGTTCTGTCAAAATGAGAAGGTATAGTGTAACTTTCTCTTTCCATTTTAAATGTATCATCCTTAGACTATAAAGTCTAGGAAGGGGTTAGTATAATAAATACAAAAAACACACTCCATATTCAATGAGGAATATATCCTTAATACGTGGTGTTTGATTTCAAGAAAAGATACAGTAGAAATAATCTATCCTTAATGAGGTTAACTTATGATTCCCATTTTTAGGTCAGATAAGGTGATGAAAGATGGCATAGAGGGATGTTGAATAAACGAGATCGAAAATATTTAAAGAGAAGGGTTAAGAAAAAAATTAGTTAATATTATTAATTAGTAGAGTTAATTAACAGTGGAAAATAAATGAAAGAACACATAATTTTTATAGTATTACGGTAAAAAGTGCACCTAATCCACTATTTTACCTTTTTAATATATGAGAGATACATTGTGCACTATACTGATTTATGAAGGGGAATCATAACCTGATTACATGAGCATTTTCTATAAAGTAAAGGGATAACCATACAGGAACACTAATTTTTTTATGGAAAGTCACAACCCAATTACATCACTGAATTTAGACTATGACAGTCACTACATGAATGATTCTGAATTTAGAATCTATGAGTCACAACCCAAAGAAATAAATAATTCTTCTGAATGTAAAATCATAAACATAAAGTGTGATCATATTCATGAGAGATATGATGTATTGTTATAGACAGAAGAAATATGGATGAAATAAATATAAAATGAACAAGAAAAGCATAGGTAATGTTTCTTGAGTAATGAATCAAATTATCTCATCAAGGCAGTAGTAGTTGGAGAAGATGTGGTTTAACACTTTAGAGATCATTCAAACAATGAAAAAAAGACCACACATGACATCACTATATTGTAAAACACTTTGAAAAAAACATAGTTTTGTTCTTGAGAGAATGGTAATGTGTCAAAGTTTTTATCGATGATGTTTAATTTAGACCAAGCCTACCCCCACCCCCCTTTAAATAGAGAAGTACAAAGAATAAAAAACTCCTTCCATGGGTAAAACAATTCAAAACAATAATAACACTCAAAAATTATCATAAGAATTTTCTTGTAGAGAGAAATTAGTTTCTAGAATTATTATTGAGATAGTTATTCAAAAAAATTGAGTAAATTCCAAACAATCTCTTTAATAATAGGTCAAACAATAGTTAAAATTATACATTAAAAATATTTCCACCTTAATGTCAAAAATATCTTTTAAATTATCATAAGATAATTATATTGGAACATATATTTCAAATTCATACGACGCCATTAAACAACTTTGAATGAAAATTTGAGTAGAGATAAACAGCTTTGTTAAAAATAAATATTTAATTATAAATCAATCGAAACATAAAATAATAAAAATAAATAAATGTGAAGAATTTGAGTATAGAGTGCCAGTACTTATATCAAAATGAAGAACAATATTATTTTTTAAAAGAAAAAATTTAAAACAAATTAAAATAAATTATAACACTCACACAATAACTAGTTTATATTTTAAAATAATTAAATTAATAAAAAATATTATAAAAACATATTATAAATCAAACTAACAAAAAAAATACTAAAAATAAAGTATCATAAAAATTTAATTTCTAAAAAACTAAATTATTTTTAGAATGAGATGTTCAGAGTCATAGTCCACAGTCGTAGTCAATGGTCGCAGTCCACAGTCGCATCTAATAGTATTATAATGATTACTGATGCAAGAATTCACTTATTAGGCATCGAGCTCGACTTTAGGAAGTTTGAATGAACTGAATATTTTCTACATCTTTATTGAATGTGGAACTATTCGGGGGCAAGCTTCCTATATAGTGGTGAAATATGTATAGAATGTCGAGCATGACATTAAGCGTAGATGATATCTAAGTGGCTCACGGTGGTCGCATTAATCCAAAAAAGGTACCAAGTGAACAAAAAGTAGTAAAAGTCTTGAAAAGAATCGGTGAAAAACCTATAGCCCCTCCCTGTCAGCCGGTGGAATAGAGAAAACAGTCAAAATGAATTGTCACCCCCTACCAAGAATCTGTATCATACCATAAAGCACCAAAGCAGCCAAAAAGTGTGTCATGATGCCAAGGGCACCAGAGCATAAAAGAAGCACATCACAAAGCCAATTGAATCACATAACCAAATGACATCAGAGCATCTGAAAGCGTATCATGAAGCCAAGTGACACCAGAGCCACCAAAAAACGTATCATGTTGTCAAATCACGTCGGAGCAGCAGAGAGGTGCTTTACAAAGCTAAATAATAGTGGAGCAGCTGAGAAGTGCATCACGATGTCAAATCACATCATAGCATCAAAGAGACGCATCATAAAACCAAAATCAGACAAATTTTGGAAGAGCACCCATCCAACCTACCAAAAGTGGAGCGATGATTGGACGGTAGATGCCAACACACCTACCTCTCTTTCGAGCCACCCACCCGACAATGCAGAACCACATCGCCAATCAGATGCAACACAACATCCGACTGATCCTCTGAACTGAAAGCAAGACATGACGCCTATCCATCTAACAAAGAAAAGATAAGTGAAAGATGAGTGTCGGCACACTCATCACCCTTTGGTGGACGCCCTGTACCGCACCAAATGCAACAAAGTAGAAACCAAAGAAACCCATACATGTCTCTGTTGCTGAATGATGCCTTCCAGACCGAGAAGAATGATATCCCGACAAGAACGCCATCATCTCTCTCTGCAAAAAGAAATCCAGATTCACACCAAGCGTCTGAGCAAACCCACCAAAGACAATCGAAGCAATCCTCAAAGAATTAAACTAGATCCAGCCCCAAGCGTCAGTATCCAAGTGACATAGGAGCAGCAATAGAGCAGCGAAGCGCATCACGTAAAGAACCGGAGCAGCCATAGGTGCATCATGAAAAGCAACGAAGCCCCCAAAAGGCGAAAATCAGAGCACCACAGTAGCCAGAAGGTGCATCACTATATCACGGAGAAGAGAGAAATGACTCGACCGCCAAGGATCTAACTTCTCTGAACCTGAAATCACAAGCGACGCAGTAAGGAGACTAGGTTTCTTCAAACACCACCACCAGAGATCTTCGATCAAAGCTCTCAACGCCAAATCCACCATCGTCACAGTATTAGAGAAAGGAGAGATCCTAAGCAGTACGAGAAGCGAACGAGGAAGGGCAGGTCGACCGAGGAAGATCAAACATGAATGAAGACATGGATCTGGCGACAAATTTATCAGAGGAAAATCAGTAATCCAACTTCAAACCTGACCACCGCTAACCAGAAGAACACTAGTGACCAGGTCTAACACAATCGGCCACCTGATTCATCCCACATGGCCGCGAATTCTCACACAACTCGACTATCGTGGGAGAAGCCCCCACCGCCAGACCACCAACATCGCCGCCCAAAGGTAGCCAGCCACCGTCAGATCGAAGAACGCCGCTGCCCAAGAGATTCCGGACCATCGCTGCCCAATGAGAAATCGCTAGCCGATGTCCACCAGAGCTGAGAGCAGGAGCCGAGGGCCATCGCGTGTACATCGATCCGGCAGATGGGCCCAAATCTGAGCCAGATCGAGGGATGAGGAGAGTCGGGAGGAAGAACATGATGCCCATGAGTGAATTGAAGAAGAGATGGAACATAAAATATGGCCGCGAGAAGATCCATAGAAGTGGAAACTATTGGGCGCAGACCCGACACCGCAGTGGAAGTAGTCGTTGCAGCAGAAACGCACATAAGAAGAGAAGATTTCACCTGAAATCTTTTTATCACCTGAAGTTATTTTACCAACATCACCGGAAGGATTTTTAACTCGACACAAAACACTCATGAACGTACCATTTTTGTTGTACCGCCGATCATTGCAACCGGGACATGCCGTTTGATCTCCGCAACCAAGAGGACTTTCGATACATGGCACCGTTATCGTCGTCATCTTCAATCATCACTGTTGTTGACACGCCATCATCATCGGCATCATAACCTCTGCTTCATTCATCTTCATCATATTCGCTTCACAGCGGTTACCGCAAACACGACAACCCCTTCTTTGTTTCTCTTTTGGCGGCTACATCTTTGCCAGCCCACCTTCCAAAACATGCTACTGCATCCTCTTATATAGATATCATGTCCATATCTTCATTTAATGCGATCAACATTCAAAATTTCATCATTATTCCATCAATTAATATTGGGAATAACTCTTCATAAATGTTAGGAGAAAATCCTCCATTAATGTTGAGAAAATCCCTCCATTAATATTTTCTATCTCCTCACAATTCAAAATTTTAAATCATCAATCCCAAAAATCTCCACCATGATTTAATATTAAAATACTCCACATTCATCTCCACCATCTGGGTCAATTTGATCGCTGATTCCACGAAGCTCTGAACTTCACCCAATGAATGGAACACGCCGCATGACACCTGCGACCAAGAAGGCTTTCGATATTCCAGCAAACACTGCTAATACCGTCATCATTTCCGATGACATCGGAGTCTTGAGTCCTTGATAAATTGTTCCACCGGATGTTTACCACCATGTTATACAACCGAGCACTTCAAGGTATCCCTCTGATACCACTATTCGGTGCAGAGCCCGACACCGCAGCGGAAGTAGTCGTTGCAGCAGAAACACACAAGAGCAGAAGATTTCACCTGAAGGCTTTTTATCAACTGAAGGAATTTTACACACATCATTCGAAGGATTTTTAACTCGACACATGACACCCATGAACGTACCATTTTTTTGTACCGCCGATCATTGCAACCGGGACACGCCGCCTGATCTCTACAACCAAGAGGACTTTCGATACATGGCATAGTCGTCGTCTTCATCTTTAATCATCTCCATCCTTGACACGCCATCATCATCGACGTCATCACCTTTTCTTCATTCATCTTCATCATCTTCGCTTCGCACCGGTTACCGCAAACGCGACAACCCCTTCCTTGTTTCTCTCTTGGTGGATACATCTTTGCCAGCCCACCTTCCAAAACATGCTACTGCATCCTCTTATATAGACATCATGTCCATATCTCCATTCAATGCGGGCAACATTCATAATATCATCATTATTCCATCAATTAATATTGCGAATAACTCTTCATTAATGTTAGGAGAAAATCCTCCATTAATGTTGAGAAAATCCCTACATTAATATTTTCTCTCTCCTCATAATTCAAAATTTAAATCATCAATCCCAACAGAAACAGGGCCGCTGTGAAACATTCTCCATCGAAGAACGAGGATGTCAAATTTGCAAGGAGAAACTAGAAACCCTAAGAGAGCAGCTAGCCGCATCTAGGGATTGAGGATCCATCCTGTGTAGTGGTAGATTCACTTTTCATATGAAGTAGATGGAAAGCACATGCAAGGAATGAATGCAGAAGTCACAAAAGAAAGACTTACACATGTAAGAAATAAATTCAAGGTATCATGAGGCGGACTTCCTCATGGTTGAATAAAAAAACTCATGGTCGATGAAATATTCAGGGTGAAATAAAATTATAAAGCACATAGTACCATTAATTTATAAATCATGATAACATGAATTCTAAAGTAATGGTAGGAGAATAAAATTAAATACTAATAGTGAGATTAATTTAAATTAACGACCAAATAAGTAAATAACAAGTAATAATCTATAAATGAAAATTTAAAATTCATGGTGTCTGAGATGAAAATATTTTGAGAAATTATAATTACTCATTTTATAAACCAAAAACATTAATAAATTAATAATATTAAAATAATAAATATCATTCTTTTTTGCAATTTTTGAAACACACTCCAAAAATCTGATTGACCAACACTCAACAATAAAACCCCCTAATAATCTAAAAATGCACATGCCAAAGATATATTAAATGTATTTTTATATGATTTTATGTCAATACAAAGTCATTTTATAAGTTTTTCAACTCTTACATGAAAGTTTTAGTGCTATAAAACACTAAAAATTCATATTTGACCATCCTGATAAAACCACAATAGAAATTAACATGTAATTAGTTCCTAAATTTAAAATAATAATTTCAAGGTTGTTTTACAATTATTTCATCTGAATTAGAGGTTTTTTTGTTTTACTCCATAGTTCATGTTTTTTGGGACTATCACAGCTTTATAAATTACTTATTCAGTCAGTCTGAGCACATCACACATTAGATTGATATGTTTTTTTATTTTTATGTCAAAAATAATTCAAATATAGTTTTTTATGATTGTACATCAATGAAAGGTATTTTTATATGGTTTTGATCATTACACAAACGTTTTAGTGATTTAAAACACTAAAAATTCGTTTTTTATCATCCTGTGCGTACAAAAACTCATGTTATAGTATCCCTCAATACATATTAAAAATAAATATATTCTTTTACTATGACTTCAAATTAACTATAGGTTTTTTGGGACCTTGATGAATAGTTTTAAAGACCATAAAAATTTTAATAACTGCTTATTAATTCATTTTGATAACACATTAGTTCAGATTGACTTGTAGTTTACTATTTCAAGTCAAAAAAAATTTGTTTCTGAAACTTTTACACCGGGGCGTGCGTGCATGTCCGTCACGCATGGGAGGACGCGTGGCTTGTTGCCCCGCCTTCCCGCTTTCCAAAGGCGGGTTGCGTCCATTCCTTGTTCAGGGACGTCTGCTCCTTGATCAAAACTAGGATGATGGGATGTCGGTTCTTCTTTCCATGGATTCCTCCTCGGAGCTCGTCACCTAGTCCGGGTCTCCCTCATAGATTTAAGACGGGTTCGTGAAGCTCGTTCCCGGCGCCATATCTGCATGGACGCCAGTTAATTACGCTGCTTCCGTCGAGATACTCCAAGGGGTCTTATCGGGGCAGCAACCTTCGGTGATGAGAATGGTCACGTTGGGGTGTCGTTGGCATGTCTTGACACTGGGGATCGACATGTCTGTTTTCTGTCCCTTATCACAGGGCTTCTCAAGGGCACGGAAGCCCGAGGCATCCCACATTGAACGCGGGGAATTGTGTCCCATCTGAGGTTTTCCTCAGCTTCCCATGTTTAACACGGGGTATGCCGCGAGTTTAACGTCTTGCAGAGACGGATCGGACTGATCGGAACACTGAGAGTGGATCAGATTGAAGAACCCCCTAGGGGGAACATCGATGTTGGGGCCAACACATGGGCGGCTTCCCGGATACTATGGAGTGGGATGGGGTGGCATGATCTCATCGGGATGTGGTGGCCCGGGTAAGGATCAGGATGGGTGATGGAGTTACGGGCTTGAACCTCGTGGAGGCTTCCTACGTACCATGCGTTAGCACGGATCAAAGTCCACGTAGTTTGGGGAATACAGTTTAACGTCGTGCGGGACGACATACAGTTTAACGTCATGCGGGACGAAGGATACAGTTTAACGTCCTGCGGGACAAGGGATACAGTTTAACGTCATGCGGGACGCGATACAGTTTAATGTCATGCTGGATGAGATACAGTTTAATGTCATGCAAGACGAGGACATTTGGGGCTTACGCTCTGAGGCGGCCCATGGTGTTGGCAAACCGGCATGAAGAAGTCGGAACGACCGGGTGGTGGGCTTGAACCTCATGGAGGCTTCCTACATACCATGTGTTAGCACGGATCAAAGTCCACGTAGTTCGCTGGTATGGGACTTATGCTCTGAGGCAGCCCATAAGAGGATTTCATGGTCGATGCACGCTCTAAGCCCATGCGAGTCATGCTCGGTGTGAGAAACAAGAGGCAGTAGGGACCAGACGATCACGTCGTAAAGGGTGCATCCGTGAGAAGCAGAAAGGGGCTTACGCGTTGAGCGGCCCAAAGAGGAAACAGGGGCTTACACGTGGTTAGTGGCCCTGGGTGTTGGGGCTCACTCTAGGATGGAGGCCTGTGGTGCGAAAAAGCGCAGTGGGAAAGGGAATCTACTGGCCTTGGTAGGGGGAAAGTACAGAGGTGCATGGGTGCAACCTTCCGTAAGAGAGGCTAGGGGCTTACGCTCTAAGGCAGCCCTTCCCCCGTGGACAAACGCCACTCCGAGAAGGAGGATCTCATTCCATGTGAGGAAGATTCCATTCCCGTGGAGACGAGAGGCGTAAAAAATGTCCGAGCTGGGGGGACCCTGCGTGCGAAGCACGGGGTCGGACCACAGTTTAACGTCATGTGTTAAAGACGAGGTGCTTAGCAGTTTAACGTCCTGCAGCTTGGACGAGGTGGGTTCGCTTCACACCCCTAGGGCTTACATGCCCAACACCCTCTACCCCTTGTGGGAGGGAAGGCATCAACAAGGCCGTAGTGAAGGGGGGCCGTAGGGCGAACCATTGAGGGGTCTATGTTAGCGTGACTATGCGAAGAAGCAATAGCCATTAGTGTACCTATGCGGAGAAGCATAAGGCAGAGCAATGCAACGGGAAACACTGCCCAATGGACCTTGAGGTTACTTCGTACGAGCCTGGAAGGCCGTACGAAAAAAAAATGCATGGCGCGCATGCCCGGCAGGGGAGACATCAGGTGCCGGTGCGGAAAGGCAGCCAAGGGGCGTCAAGGTGAAGGGGTCCTGGGTGCTGCGCGCAAAAAGAAGGTTTGCGTGCAAAACACCGGGATGGCGCACAATAGGACCAACGGATTGCGCGGAGACGTGATTGCGCGCACAGGAGGGGATTGCGCGCACAGGGTAAATATTGCGCGCAAGGGAGGAACCCGGAGGAGTGAGCGAAATCACTTAAGCCAGTGGGATTGCGCGCAAAGGCGAACCCCGGGGAAAGGTTGCATGAAAAGAGGAATTACCTGGAAGTCATCTTTCACGCGGGGGAGTCTGAATTGCGCGCACGGGAGCCGTTCTGAATTCCGTAACCCCCAAACCGTCAGGGGTCTCCTTCTATTTATAGGCATCAGCCAGCGCAGAATCCAGGCGGCACGTGAAATCTTCTGTGCTGGGAACCGTCGGCGCGCAAAGCTTCACCGCGCAAAACCGGGGCGCGAAAAATGGAACGCGCCATCGGCTTGATTACGCGAATCCCGAGAATGCTTCACGCGCACCTCATTATTTCAGGCAAGTCCTCCTTAATTCCGCGCACCACTTCCCGGGCCTCCGGACCAGGCCTCTGATTCCGAATATGACTTCACTTTGTCATTTTGAAACTTCCTCTGGGAGTTACGGACTTTTTCGGTGTCTACAAATTCCCCCCTCGGAATTTGATCGGCGAGAGGTCGCAACAGTCGGATTCCGAGGGAAATGCCGAAGCAGGGCCTATCCTGGGCACTTAGCACGCAAAAAACCGGTGTGGCGCGCAAAACGACAGATAAGTGTGGAATCCTCCTTCCGCACGACGCAGAACCCTGGCCTCACCTATAAAAAGGGGCGCTGGGTCCCGAATCCGTACAGAATCTTTTCTGCAGGATAGGCTTAACGCTCTCGTGCGCGAAATTGCTCCCGCGGCTGCTCGTAAAAACGCTCTGGCAGCACGTAATTCATTCCGAATTTCGGCCGTACATGCGCGCCTACTCGGGCTATTCCGCGCCTAGCATTCCAATTGTGCGCCCAAATCCGGGATTTCACGCCGCTACTTCAGATTTCGCGCAACACTCTCCGATCCTGCACACTACATCTTGATTTCGTGCAACCCCCAAAATATTCGAGATGGCCGCAAACCGAGTTGATGAGGGGGGAGCCGCCGCTCATAGGTCCGAAATGGCAGCGAATGAGGAGGTTTATGGTGCTAAGGTGATCGTTTCCAACAATCTGACCATGTTCAATCTGCTGACTCCAGCCCAGAAGACGTATCCCCTGTCTGACAACCTCCCGCTCTGGAACTTTGGCATCCTGGAGGAGGTGCCTCTGCCGGGCTTCGAGGTGGACACACCGCGGTCATGGGTGACCCGGGAGGACAAACTTCCTCACTACAACATTACCAACAATGGCCATACTACTAGGGAAACTAGACATATGGACGTATATGTCCTGAACCTGAGGACTAGAACCATTACCGGGGACGATCCTGTTGCAGAGAATTCTCCGGCCCTCTGCGCGAGCACGTTTCGTCAGAGTGTCATGGATGACACGAAGGGCTAGCTGAAGTATTGGGACCTATGGTCCGAGGGAAACTTCACCAGTGAGTGGGCCTGGGTGTTCTGGGTTCGCCATACGTGCGACCAGTTTGGGGATGAACTGCGGCATATTGGCCTATTCGAGGCGGTATGGACATCGCAGTTCCACTTCCACCGTCAACCCAAGCTCGGGCCGGAGCTATTCACCCGGTGGTATCCTGATACCAACACATTCCACCTTCACCATGGGGAAGTTGGCATCAGTCTCTGGGACGTTCACTACATCAGAGGTATCCCACTGGAGGGCTCCCAATACGATGAGTTCGTTCCTCCAAAGAACACCTGGGAAGACAGGTCACGGGCACCCATGCTGATGTGGCACCTACTGGAGCTGGCCAAAGAGAGGCTGGGGGTCAAGGACTTCATGAAGGACATTGCCTACAAGGGCTGGTTCATCCAGTTCCTCAAGAAGGATCCAGCAATCAAGATGCCGGGATGGGAGTAACGGTGCCCAACCATGGCTTAGAGGAGCAGGGATGGGTCATACTGGAGGACCCTAGAGGTGGGGCAATAACGATCATGGGGTTATCACGTCATCGAGGCCCTGGACCCAAACGTCCGGTATTCCAGGTTCCTTGCCACCTTCCTGAGCGGCTGGCTCCTGCCAGTGCGGAACGTGAGGATGGGAGTCCGTCCAACAACACTGGTGATGACGAGCACCATGGCCGCCAACAAATGGTTCAACTTGGGCGTCCCCGTACTGGCCAAGCTGTATTCCATCCTGGGATGCATCTCATGAGGGTGGTCAACTTGGAGAGTATGTGGCCCCTTCCAGAACATCCACGGCTGGGTAGCGACTCACCTCGACGGGTACACTTTCCCAAATGCCATCCGTCCTCCGGGCAATGGCCTGCGACCGTCCTTGCTGAACATCGATGGGGTAGATCCGATGACGCTCAATGAGGAGGGCGTGAGAATCCGCATTGGTAACCACACCAACTTCAACTTCATCCCGTTCCCCACCACGGTCGGCCAGATGGTGGACAATGGGAGAGGCGCACTAGAGCAGCGGGAGTATTTCCAGAGCATTCGGGGTGGGGCGCTCGTGGCTCGGATCTACGGGAAGGTGATCTGCGAGCCTTATGTGCCATCCCGATTCGCCAGACAATTCGGGTGCCTCCAACGAATTCCGAAGAAGGTATTCATGACTATCTGGCAGGAGAAGAATCCCTACGTTCTGCGCCAGATGTGGTTGATGTTTACCACTTTCAGCTCCGGCGAAGTCATCACTCTTCCTCCCACTAGGGTTGATGCTGGCCTAACAACTGAGTATGCCAAGCACTGGACCATTGCATACCCTGAGGGGATTTTACGTAAGTGAGTCCAGAAACATGAGGCTGCCCGCGCGGAAACCGGGCGACGGGTGAGGAGGCAAGGTGCCGCCAGAAGGGGGGAACCAGGGGCGCGTCCGGCAGCGAGGCCTGCGCAGGCTGGGACCTCAACGGCGGGCACATCACATGGTGCCGCCGCGACCTCGTTGCCCGTGGGGGGGGGGGGGTCACATGAGGCGACCAGGGAACTGCCCGGGAAGCAGATAAGATACCTGCTTGAACCTTCCCAAGATGCAATTTTCCCGGCACTATGGTTGGACTGGATGACCCTGCGGCAATCACTGAGCATTGAAGCCGTCTGGCAGAAGATCATGAAAAATGGGATCCAGTTGCCAGAGGTCAGGCTCGATCGTGTTACCGACCGAGTAAACTTCCATCAGCAGCATGCTTATCTGATGGCCATGGACATATACGCGCACCAAAGGGGTCGGCGTGCGGAGCCACCTTTCCTAGTGAAAGTGATGCTCGGCCAGGAGAACGATCCGGAAGTGATTCCACCGGGAGAAGGCGACAGTGACGAGGAGTCGGAGGGGGAGGATATCAGAGAAGACAAAGGTGAAAGGGAAGATAAAGAAGAAGGAGAACCTGAAGGTGAGGGGTCGCAGGGGGTGACCTACCAAGGGAGTCTCTGAGAGAGTGGTGAGATTGTCGGCTCTGATCTCGACATAACCGAGATACTCGAGGTTTGTCTCTATCCTCATTCATTTCCCTTATTCATCCATTCTCCTTTTCAATTTCCAAAACCTCTCTCTACCTCACTCAGGATCTCCTAAGCGTTTGTCAGGAGTCCCCACTAGATGAGGGAGGAAGGGAACCGATGGGACAGGATGGGGATCCGACACCCATCATTGAATTGACAAGTGCAGAGGGGTCTCCCATCACGACGGCTCCTGAAGCGGCCAAAACACTGGAGGCCGACGCTCTGGATTCCTGTGAGTCTCACGCTTCACTACTGGCACTTGTTATGAAAAGATCCCAACTAATCAGCATACGCCTTGTGTAGTGATCTCAACATTGGAGGATCATCAGGCTGTGGAGCCCGGGCCATCCGTGAATGGACCAGTGGCATACATACCACCTCGTTAAGAACATGCTTCCCGCACTGATTCGGCCCTGGAAATCGGTGAGCAGGGAGCAGCGGGCATCAGCGGCGCTGTTCTTGAGGCAGGGCCGGAGGCTGACGGAGGCACTGTCGCTGTCGGGGCGAGAGAGGAATATCGCCTGGACGTCGAGGATCCTATTCCTCATGAAGACATCCCTGAGGCAGACCCTCCCATCGACCTACTGGCTGCCTTTCCTGTGTACCGGCCCGCTGACCCTGAGGAGATAGATGAGCTAGACTCAGAAGCGGCCGAGGAGAGCCAGATGACATGGTGGAAAGGGTGGAAGTGTATCCAGTGCTTTCTTAGATAGCCCTAGTCATATTGGCTAAGGCAGATGGGATCACTCCAGACCTGGCTGCCCTTCCTGTGCATCGGAGGGGCTGACGCTTAGCGCCTTCATCTGACGGTCCGTGATTACATGGCCGAGAAGATACGAAAGAGCAGCCGGTGCACCAACGTTGCCCAGTATCGGGAAAGATTGGCGGACGTCCGAGCGTTGTTGAGGGCGGAGCGGGAGGTCCGACACCTCGAAGGGCAGGCGGCAGAGAAGGAGGCCTTCCTTGCGACGTGCTCTGAGCTCGTGGAACAACTGGCGGCCCAGCTGGCTGATGTGCAGGAACAACTGATGGAGGTGAGTCAGCAGATGTCTGTTCTTAAAACCGAGCGGGTGCAGGCACAAGCTAGGGTTGGAGAGCTGCACTCTGCGGCGGCTGATGAGGAGAGAGTCTGCAAGGGGCGAGAAGCGGTCCTGGAGGCTACCAGCCAAAGGGTAGCGGCGTTGGAAGGATCGATCGAGCACGCCGACCCTTAGGGGATTTGTTTTGGCCATCTCATGAACTTCCTGCTTGTACTTCTCATCATCTCAATCCAATACATGGACCAATCCATTCATTTGTACCCTTGGTTTAATATGCTCAACCATAATTCCAAAATGAATAACAACTCATCCCTAAGATCTTGTGGGTCACACCCAACGCGAGAAGCAAAGGATACTCGTGTTATCATTTCGTCCAACTGTGGGGCATTAACAAAGATTCAGGAATCCGAAATTGGGCCTGGATTTCTGAGGAGAAGACCTCAGAACAATTGATATATCACCTTATCAATGCACTCTGACACATGAGCGGGGCAAGGCCGGGGGCATTGAAATCGATCCGAACATAGGGAGATGGAAAGGAAAGGTGAATCATGCTAACCGAATTCGGAACACTCGGGGGTGCGACGATGGAGTATAACTGTTAAACGTGGCGGAAACGCAGCATCCATATCGTGTTGTCCTGGAATGGGGACAATAAATGAGGGCTGACCGCTGACCATGTTCACAACACAGGGCCTAACTCAAATATCGTCGGCCAGTCTTCCGGAACGTTGGCCCAGGACAGTAGTAAGACTATAGGTCTATCATCCATACTGCTACAATAGGCGGACCAAAGGTCAATCATCCATATTATGGCAGCAGGCGGACCAAAGTCTATCATCCATACTGTTAGGGGGTCCCGTCAAACATGACCAGTCCTCCAGAACGTTGGCCCAGGACAGTAGGCGGACTGTAGGTCTATCATCCATACTGTTAGGGGGTCCCATCGAACATGAAAGAGAATGAGGATCCAAATAAAGGGGCATTCAAAGCGTGGAAAGTGGATTGGTGGTTTGTTCGAATAGATTCCAACACTCCCAAAATTGTGCCACCGTGGCGGAGGTGCATTAGGCAAACGTACCAACCTGATCACAGATCATCCCAATTTTCAGACAGGACCTCTCTGGAAAGATAACTGCTACTTCCCATTATTACTATGGGGCATCTTGAACTTATTCGGGGTAGATGTCACGATTACACCACTTCCCAAGAAGTCAGGCCGAGGGGCCAACAATAAGGAGGGACAGGATTTGGTAATCCCTGGGGATGGACCCAAGAAAAAATGTCCAAGCATTCCTACATATCTCATTAGGATGAGAATCAAGCCACACGTAGTTATTGAAGCGCAGTTTAACGTCATGTAGGACGAAATACAGTTTAACATCGTGTGGGACGGGGGACACATCTCATCTGGGGATAGGCACGGTACGACGAGTAACCTGACATGAAGGAGGACATAATCCCGCAACACACCGTACAATCCCACAAGAGAGACCGAGTCGTGAAAATCCAAGGATCTTAGTTTACGGTCTTAGAACTCTGACCAAAGAATAAGGGGAATGGGAGACACATGGTAAAGCAGTTGCAAAACCCAACGTGAATGGGGAAAAGCCCTGTTTACTATGTGCTCCTAGGGACGCGTTTAGGCTGAGAGACTGAACACGAAAAGTGAGGCTGGGCCTATGGGGAAGTTCCCAGGTGCTCATACGTATCTCATAAGGATGAGAATCAATCCATACGTAGTTCTTGAGAGGTAGCGCCTTAACGGCGTGCAACCAGGATGATATCATCACCGTTAATGGTCATGTGGTTGGACCTAGCAGTACAGTTTAAGGTCTTATGGCTTGGACCTTAGAGAACAGTTTAAGGTCGTATGGCTTGGACCAGGTAGCACAGTTTAAGGTTGTATGTATTGGACCTAGCAGCACAGTTTAAGGTCATATCGCTTGGACTAGGCGGCACAGTTTAAGGTCGTATGACTTGGACCAGGCCGCACAGTTTAAGGTCGTATGGCTTGGACCTGGTAGCACAGTTTAAAGTCGTATGGCTTGGACCAGGTAGCACATTTTAAGGTTGTATGGCTTGGACCTGGCAGCACAGTTTAAGGTCGTATGGCTTGGACCCGACAGCACAGTTTAAGGTCGTATGGCTTGGACCTGACATCACAGTTTAAGGTCGTATGGCTTGGACCAGGCGATACAGTTTAAGGTCGTATGGCTTGGACCAGGCAGCACAATTTAAGGTTGTATGGCTTGGACCTGGAAACACAGTTTAAGGTCATATTTCTTGGACCAGGGGAAACACGCACGATGCGATAAAGCATAACTGATACGAACGAGGACATAATCCCATACCATCACCGCACACGATTCCGAGAGAGGAGCCTTGGGCCAAAGGGGCCTACGAGGGTTCAACAATCAGGGGGGCAGGAGATGCTAGCTCCCAGCTACGCTGGGCCCAAAACGCAATGTCTGGGCAACTCCTCGTTCCCCATGGGGATGAGGGTCAAGCTGCACGCAACCTGTAAAGAAGAAACCCAAGCACATACTCTAGCGCTCAGATAGCGGGAGCCCCGAGAGACACTGTTACGCAGCTTGGTCCGTTTGACGTGTGGGGGTGTACTGAGGGTTAGTACAAGGAGTGTTGAGATTCCACCTTGACACGGTGGGGTGGAACATAGTGTGAATCATGCAACCAACATTCAGGGCCCGAAGAAGGTAGCGGGACGACTGAGGATTACTACTGACCATGTTCGCAACACAGCATCCTGTCGCGTTAGCCAAGAGGTAGGGGCAAACAAATGAGCATCAACCACTGACCACATTCGCAACACAGGATTTGTATCAATTTTTTTCCCGAAACCCTTGGGGGCATTGGCCCGTGATGGTAGGAGAGCCCTTAGGCATTGTATCCAGACCGTTCTTGGGGGTCCCTCCAGGTGTGAAAGAGGGTGGGGCCTGAATGAAGGGGAACACGAAGCTTGACAAGCGGACGAAGACTTGCCTAAGTCGAATCTGACACTCCAGTTCCTAGACCAGAGTACTCCAAACACATTAATAGACTACTGGAAAGGGTCGAGGGGCTCAGTCTGAGAGCGGCCAAAATATGGCGGATTCCCGAGGGAAGGGCAGGTCAAAAGACCAAGGCAACCGGGAGATTGTGGGATCTCCTAAGAGATGGGGATGGAGCTGAAATATAAGTGTTCAACCAGTCCTATGTATCCCATAAATATGGGAATCAAGCCACACGTAGTTCTTGAAATGAAGTTTAACGTCATGTATGACGAAATATAGTTTAACGTCATGTGGGACGGAATACAGTCTAACGTCGTGTGGGACGGGGAAAGGATCTTAGTTTTAGGTCTTAGAACTAGAACCATTGGGGGCCCAGATGTAGGAAAAAATGTCGTTTAAGGTCATGTTGTACCATGTAAGGATCTTAGTTTAAGGTCTTAGAACTCGGACCAAGGTGTAGTTTAGGGTCGTGCGGGACCGTACAATTTAAGGTCATGCAGGACCATACATACCTAGGCAAAGTACTGCTTGAGGAACCTGGCATTGGTGGGAGAAGTTATGCGCACACCATCCATAGTCACCAGGGAATACGTGCCATTGGGATAGAACTTATGGACTATGAAAGGCCCCTCCCATTTGGGCTCCAACTTGGGTGGTTTCCTGCCGGGAATCATCGGCGCTTTGAGATCCAGCACCAGGTCACCTTGCAGGAAGGAGTAGAGGTGAACCTTCTTATTGAAAGCTTGAGCCATCCTGCTCTGATGCCTTTCCATGTTATGTAACGCGTGAAGCCTACTTTCATCCAGCGCTTCCAATTCGGCTAGACGGATTTCGGCAACTCTATCCGGTGCTTGCTGGTCGTAGACCGCCGTGCGCAATGAGGGAAACTGGATCTCGATGGTCAGGATGGCCTCAGATCCATACACCAGGGAATACAGAGTCACCTGGGTGGAGTTACGAGTCGTCGTCCTATAAGCCCAGAGGGCGTTGGGGAGCTTGTCCGACAAACTTTTCTTGTTCTGACCAACCAACTTTTGAAGAATGTTAGAGATGGTTTTTTTAAACACCTCGATCTGTCCATTCACCTGCGCATGATAGATGGAGGTGTGGTTAGAGCGAATGTTGTACTTGGTGTACAATTTCTTCAGCTCGGCTACTCGGAAGTTGGTTCCGTTATCTGTGAGGATAGCGTGAGGAACTCAAAATCGATAGATGATATTGGAGCTCATGAAGTCAGCGATAGAACAGGCTTTGACTTCCTTGAGCGGGATTGCCTCTGCCCACTTGGAGAATAAATCCGTAGCGGTCAAGATGAACCAGCACTTGCGGGCCGTCGCCGGTGGGTAAGGTCCTACAACATCCAACCCCCAGACTGCAAAGGGCCAAGAATACTTGGTAGTATGGAGAGGCTCCGGTGGCCGATGCACAAAGTTATCATGAACTTGGCACGCGTGACACCTCTTGGCATACTCGATGCAGTCGCAGATCATGGAGGGCCAGAAGTATCACAGCCTTCGAATCTGGTGGGACAACTTCGACCCGACCTAGTGGGTTCCACAGAAACTAGCGTGCACTTCTTGCATGACCCATGGGATCTCGACTCCTTGAAGGCAATAGAGGATAACACCATCAAATCCATGCCTGTAAAGGAGCTTCTTAAGACTGGGACCGCTCTGAAGGGTGAACTGCTGCGCGCGGCGTCGGATTCGCTCGTGCTCAGCTCGGTCCGACCGAAGATTGTCGAGCTAGATATATTCAACCAAGGGCGTCCTCCAGTTAGGAATTGTCTCGATTACCACACCCGAAGCCCCCGGGGATCCTGACGTATGGGAACCAGTGGTGAGATGGTTCACTCGCGGGCCACGATCGCCTTCCGGAATAACAGGAGAAATGACTCTCCGGTGTGCCACGTGGATAATTAGGTCATCCTGCTTGGGCTCCGCAAGTGATGCGGCCAGGATGGCCAAAGCATCTGCTCGAATGTTCTATGACCGAGGAATGTGAACGACCTCTGTCCAGGAGGGGAACTTAGCCATTAGACGAAGGGTACACTCCAGCAATGGCACGTGTTCTAGCTTCCTGACAGCATAGTCACCATTGACCTGCTTGATGACTAGCTCGGAGTCCCCTTTTACATACAGATGGGGTACGTCAATCTCGAGAGCCAACTTGAGGCCAGTGATGAGGGCATGATACTCTGCCTCATTGTTGGTGCAGCCTTCTGACAATAGGAATGAATACGGAAGAATGGCTTGCTCTGGGGTGATGAAGACGACACCCAGGCCCACTCTGTTGAGCCTAGGATCATTGAACCTCCTACCGATGGGGCTCTGGGAGGCACCGTCAAAGTTCATCTACCAGCATGGGATGGCGTGATCGACTGAGAGGATTGCCTCATCAGGAAAGCCTAGATCCAGTGACTGGTCCGCAGAGGTTGGGTGGGCAGCTAAGAAGTCTACCAACGCATGTCCTTTAACGGACTTCTGAGGTACGAACCTGATGTCGAACTGCTGGAGGATCACCGCCCAGCGCGCCAATCGGCCGGTCAACATAGGTCGGCTCAGGATGTATTTCAACGGGTCTACCCGAGAGACCAGCTTCACCTCACGGTGCTGCAAGTAGTGCCGCAATTTCTGCACGGCAAATACGAGCACCAGACAACTCTTCTTGATGGGAGAATATCTAATTTCCGTATCAAGGATCATGCGTCTGAGGTAGTAGAGGCTATTCTCTGTTCCCTCGTTGTTCTTCTGGGCGAGAAGTGCACCGAGGGATCGCTCTAGGGCGGTCACGTAAAGGACCAGCGGCTTTTCGGAAACAGGTGGCATCAAGACCGGAGGTTGGAGCAGATACTGCTTGATTTCCTCAAAAGCGATCTGACACTCTTCGTCCCATTCATAAGCAGCGCCTTTCTTCATGAGCTGAGAAAAGGGATTACACTTTCTAGCCAGATTCGCAATGAATCGGCGTATATAGGCTAAGTGGCCTTGAAGACCTCTCAACTCTCGAATATTATTCGGGGGAGACATCTGACTGATGGCCTTGATTTTCTTTGGGTCGATCTTGATGCCTTGGTACCTAACAACGAATCCAAGAATCTTTCCGGAGGTGACCCCGAAGGCACACTTCAACGGGTTCATCTTCAAGTGGAGAGAACGGAGGAAGCCGAACACTTTCTCAAGGTCTTTGAGATAGTCCTGGCACTGACGATATTTAACCACCAGATCGTCCACGTAGCATTCCACTAGTGTCCCGGGAATCGGCTTGAATATGTGATGCATATCCCGTTGATATGTGGCACCCGTATTCTTCAGGACGAAGGGCATAACCTGGTAGTAGAAAGTACCCTGGGGGGCCCTGAAGGTAGTGAACTCTTCATCCTCGGTGGCCATCTGGATCTAGTTGTATCCGAAGTACACATCCATGAAAGAGAGGGCTTGGAACCCGGCCGTGACATCAATAAACAACTCTGTCACGGGAAGGGAAAAATCATCCTTCGGACAGTGGCGATTGAGATCATAGAAGTCAATACAGACCCTGATCTGCCCATTCTTCTTCCTGACTGGCACAATGTTGGCTAGCCACCTGGGGTACTAGACATCCTTGATGAAGTTGGATTTGATGAGCTTATCAATGTTGGCCTCAACCATGGAACCATGAGAGGGGTGCATCTTCTGGGGAGGCTGCTTGAACCCGCGATGGTTTACTGGAAGGCCAGGGCAGTGGACGGCTACCTGGGGATCTAGCCCTGGAATCTCGTCATAACTCCAGGTGAACACATCACAGTGCTGTCTGAGAAAGTCTACGTACTGTTTCCATTCCTCGGGGGGCATAGCAGCGCTGACCAATGTGGGTCTCAGGTCTGCCTCGCTACTGAGGTTCACCTGCACTAACTCGTCGACCGTGGTGGGGACGCCCTCCTCAAAGACCAGAGGAGCATCTTCCATGTCCTCCTCTCAACTTGTAGAGGGATCATCCATGGGGGGAGCCGTTTTGGGGATGCCAGACCCTGATGGGAAGCTGGTGCCAGCTTGGGAGGCAGAGGTCATCACGTCCGGAGACTCATGCACCGCGGAGACCATGGCGAAAAAGGCAGTTGATCCAATCCCATCTGGCCTTCGGCCCAAGGGGCCACACTTTATGACATCAAAGAAGTAGTGGCGCGTTGGCTGGAGCCGGTTGATTCTGGACTGGCGAAACAGACACGTATGACATACTGTCATTTCCATGAGCCTAACGTCCCGATATCTTATAGGGGTAAGGGGCTCGGGGATCACTTGAGCCTGGTTGGTGTAAGAGTATGAGGTGATTTCCTGCCATCGCTTGGACCCGGAAATATGCCCTCCTCTGGTACTCGAAACAACGAAGAACTGCCCCATGTCGGGGGTCGTGGCCTCCAACTGATGGGTTGGGAAGACATATGCGTTGTCCAAACCTACCTAGGGATCACTCGTGACAGGGGCGGGCTCAACATCACCTACCAGGATCTGCTTGTCCTTGCTCTTGTAATAGTCAGCGTCCACATAACGGGCTTCACAAGAGGCAAAAGGAGACGCATCTCCTTGGAACATTCCCACTCGACCCTTAAGGGAGTATTTGAGGCACTGGTGATACGATGAAAGGACCGCTGCATGAAGGTGGAGCCACGACCTACCCATCAACGCGTTGTAGGCGGTGTCCTAAGAGACAACCATGAATTCAGTGTTGGAAATTAAGCTGCCAAACTGGGTCTTCAAACGAATATTGACGAGTGGAGTTTGATCGGTCCTATCATACCCCTGGATTCTGAGGTCGAAGGGAGTTAAATCATCCTCAGACAACCCCAGTTTTCGCAGTGTCCGAGTTGGGATTAGGTTAATCCTGGAACTGGTGTCAACAAGACAGAGGCAGACTTCCACTCTATTGAACTGGCCAGTGATGTACAATGGGTGAATGTTCTCATCATGTATGGGAAGGTCTTCATCTTCACCGAAAAACAAGATAACCGCCTGACATTAGGCATCCTAAATCGCCTCGGTGTGGAAGGCTTCTGTGGCCTCCACCTCCGTCTCAAACTGAAGGGGGCTCCTTAGAGCTTCGGCGAGCGCCTCACGCATTTCAGACGATAGAAGAAGGGCCTTAAGGATAGAAATCCTTGCTGGAATGTCGTCCAGGTGCTTCATAACATCATACTTTCGAGCCAAACGCGATCTTCTGCTTACAGGAGGCCGCTCTGCGATTGGAGGCATGACGGGGCCTACCGGTGGAACCGGTGACTGACTGGTACTAGGCATGTCTCACTGTTCACTAGTCGAAGCCTGGGAGGTGGCTGTCGTGCTAGGACCGGAAGAATGTAGTTGGACGGTGGTAGTGAAGGGATGGTCGCAGCATGACCGAGGTGGTCCCGCCTGATCCAACAACACAAATGGTGGTGGAGGCGAACCTGTCGACACCGGGTGAGAGGGCCGCGTGTGCTGAGCTCTGTATCAGGCCTGCTGCCTGGTCTCAGTAGCATGCATGACCTGACTGGAGGTGACGACTGTCATACCCCGGCGATTCACATAGCCACGACTCCGCTGACGTTGGCAACGGTTGAGGACATTGGGAAGGTCCACCTGACGTTCCTCATCGTCGAGAGTCAAAAAGGGATTTACCAACTCTACGGTGTTAACCGAAGCGTACCTCAGGATTTCACTCGAGGAGTCATCCACTACCGGATGGAGTCTCGGAGGGATCCCCATTTTAGTGGCATAAAATCTCCAAGCGTGCGGGATGATGACGGCATTGGCAGGGCACATTCTTTCTTCTTGCACCGCCGCTTTCTCTTCTGGGAAGAGGTAGGCTTTGACGACGATGCTAAAGCGGCGCTCGCAGGTTCTGAGGGCTCTGGCTGACTCAGGCAGGCACAGATGATGCCATGGGCATGAGCGACCATCCTGCGTGCCATCCAGTTGTTATACATCTAGGACCCATGGTCAAAAATCTGCTGCCACTCATCCTCGTTGCCGCTGCTGTCATCTGATCTCACGAAGACACCTGCCACTTGCGTCGGGGATGGGCCCAACTTGACTATGTTGTTGTCAATCTGGTCTTGGAGCCAGTCCTTGAACACATAGCATCGCTGGATGGTGTGCCCCAGGGTCCGGTGATAAAGGCAGTAGTCAGGGTGATCAGTGAGACGCGCCTCTTCTGGCTTCCGGTACTCAGGCAGCTGCACGATCCTCTGCTCCAAGGCGCTACAGAAATAACCGAGGACCTGGGCCTCATCAAACGAGTAAGTCTGATTCCTTATTTCTGGAAAGGGGGATATTGAAGGCTGACCATAACCAGGGGCTGGAGGAGCATGCCGAGGAGGTGGAGCCTGATTATCTCGCCTCGGTGGTGGAGGTGCATTATGCGGAGGCGCCCACCGATTTTGGGGCGGTCGCAGGTGGGCCGGAGGCTGTGCCCGTGGGGGTGGAACCCTATGAGGCTGCTGAGCTGATCTTACCAGTAGCAACTCTAGCTGTATGGGGGCCTCTATCGGGGCCACAACAGTGGGCTCAGATCTGGAAGCTCTCCTTGCAGGGATTACAGGAGGCAGTGGGCGTGCCTGAATGACCTGTTGCAGGGCTTCTTTGAGGCATTGAGCCTTGTCCGAGAAGTCTCGAAACCCTCCGGGGTAATTCTGAGTGATCAGAGAAGGAACCAGCTCTGACTTGACATTCCCTACACACATTGTCAGTAATTTCTCCTGAGTCAGTGGCATGTCAAGGGAGTACGTGAGCCCCTTCCACCGAGCGACGAAGTCCGCGACTCGCTCATCGGGCCTTTTCTTGCACCTGGAGAGGTCTGCGATGTTTGTATTACGGGTTGTGGAACTGAAATGGTAGAGGAATTGCCAGAGAAGTTCCTCCCAGCTAGTCACAGATCTGATGGGGAGCTGGCTGTACCAGACGAATGTGGGTCCTTCCAGTGTTTAAACGAAGCAACGGAGCTTGGAAGCCTCCTACTGCGCTGGAGTCCCTAACATAGGCCCGCACCTTGAGTTGAAGTGGGCCAGGTGATGTGGCGGGTCCCCGGTCTCGTTAAAGGGGGCGAAAGTGGGGTTCCCAAATACCTGAAGGGCCGGCATGTCATCCGCCCACACTGGGTATGGCTTGCCGTCTGGTGGGATTGCCACCTGCCGAGTTTCCAGGGCCTCTAAGCGGGCGATGAGCGCCTCCATTAGATCGTCCGGATGTGGATTTCTATCCTGATGGGGATCTCTAACCACAAGCGCATTGCCGGGATCTTTAATCTGGTAGTCAAGCTTAGCATCTCGTGGGGCGGCTGGCGGAGTGACTATCGGGGCAGCGGGAGGAAACCGAGCAGGGTCTCCCAGGTGATCTCGCCGCTCGGGAGAGTTCGGCGAAACATACCGCACCCTCTTGCCATGGTCTCCGGCCTCTCCCATGTCGGCGAACGCAACATGGTCGCGGTTTCTTGGGGGAATCTTGTCAAGGGGTAGGTTCTCCTGCCCCTATTGTCCTGGGCTAGGGTTACCGTAGTCAGGCCGCCGCTCTGCAATGCGTTCGGCCAAGAGCTCATCAACCAGCCTCTTTTGCTCAGCAAGCTGTTGGCATAGAGTGGCCTTCTCGAGGTCTTCTTTTTTCCTTCTGTACCGAGGTAGATGGGTTGGTAAGCTCGACAGACCCGACATGCTCTTTACCCTTGCCGATGTTTCGGCTTAGTGTTAAGGCTTCAGTGGGTGTAGGGAGACCTAGGAGGCTCCTCTGTTGGCGAGTCATCCTCCTAGATGGGTCCACTAGTGGCTTGTCCTCAGGGGGCGAGTCCCCATCGAGGAGCTCCACACCGTTTCCCTCATATAAAAGGTCAGCCATGTTGACCGCCACTGCCCTTGTCGACATTCCCTCAGGGCCGCTCAGTGAGTCGGGATGTCGGTGGATCACACAGAAAAGAAGGGCAGCGTACTGCCCCCATCCGTGGATGTGTGCATGTGGGGCGTATTCCTCGATAACCTTGCGGAGTACTTGAAAACTCTGGACGCATTGTTGCTGGAGGGCCCCGTGGTGGTCAAGTGACTCGGGGTGCCGAACCGTGGGGAGTGCAGCCAGGTCGACCTGACGGCACTGCTCACCGATATCCTCGAGATGTGCTTGACTCCCAGGATAAGGTGCTAGCTGATGGCGAAGACATGAGTGAGTCGCTCGAAGAGTCAGGTGGAAACATTCAAACTCTTCCGGGGTGAGTGACTCTGGCATATCAAAATCCAATCCTGCGACCGACCAAAACTTCTCGGGGAAGTGGCCCGCTGTGAGGACGGTCCAAAAGCTCCACAACTCTGGTTCGGGATCCGGCCCTTGCTGCCCCTGCTCATCAACTGAGAATGGTCGGGGAGCTGGCAATGGCGCTGGGGTAGGCCGCCGGGCCGGTGAGCTGGCCGGAGGGGAATACAGTGAACAGGCTGATTGGCCGCCGATCCCTGAGTCATCCTCCAAGGGTTTCAGTGCCCTGGCTGCCACGTCACGATAGAATGGGCTGGAAAACAGGCCTCCTGTCATAGTATCGATGCTCGCCGAGGGTGTGTAGCGTCGCGACTCTTCCGTCAATCCCCAAAAAAGTTCCCCACCCTCCCTGAATGAGGTGGAAGGTGCTTCCGGGGAGGACAGTGATAACTACGGGTTCGACCCCTGGAGGTATGCCAAGTCCTCGTCCTCCTGGATATACCTTCGGAGGGTGGAGGGAATCATACGGATCTCGCATTCGGGGAGTACGAGACTGACACGACGCATCCCCATCCCTGCCCTCGACTCAAAGGGTTGGGGGGAAGGTTCCATCGTCGAGTTGTACTCCGCCTCAGAGTCCGAGAAACGTATTGGTCTAATTTCCATCCGGACTCCCCTGACATTCCTCTTACGGTGATGATGTCCCGCCTTCTTGCCCCTGGGTGGCTCCTCAGGGTAAGGATGATTTCAGTCAAGGAGTCCCCTAGCCACAATAGTGCTGGGGCAGAGGGGACTGAAGGCTGGGGTGCGAGGAGCGCCGGGACAGATGTCGAAAGGGACATGGGGGAGGACCTCCATGTGGGTGAGCGACCAGATACGCAACGGATCTATACTCACGACCAGCAGTAGGGGGAGTGACCTCATACCCAGTGCAGTGGGCACTGGGAAGAGTCATACCCAGAGTGTAGCTGTCGCGGCGAAGCCTTCGGCTTTCCAGATTAGTGGCACAGAATGAGCCTTCATGGTGGGTGGAACTACCGCGGATTGGTCTGCAGTGGCCATTGCCTGTGCCCGCGACCGGGAGAGTCGACCCAACCTGCCTACATGGTGGTTGGGGCCTCGATCCCAGTCGGGCATGTGACTGCCCCTTCTCAATGTGTGCAGGGGTCTAGTAAAAGGAGTCAACAGCTGCTCAGGCTACAGTGGTTGCTAACGTTGGTGCCCCAGGATGGGAATCCTCTTCCGCTCGTGCCCGACGCTGGCGTCGGGTCAGATGGGTTGGAGCTGGTGGTGCGGGCATGACGATTGCTTGCTCCTCAGCCCAGGGAGACGGGCGACGCCGCCGACGTAGCCTGGCGGGGGATCTTTCCATTAACCCCTGGGATGGGTCTCCGATCGGGTGAACCCGGACATCCCCCACCTCATTGGCGTAGGGGAGGGATGTGTCAAGGCGCTCCGGGGATAGGCTCCCGAAGCGGTTGAATGTCGGAGTGGGGAGCGGCGGCTCCCTGCGCAGCCCTCGGGGGCGGAAACGATGGTGAGGCGCAGCCGCCTCTAGATCCAAACGGGCCATGCCCCTGGTGGGGATGATCCCTTCCTCATCGTACCTACAAACCAGGTCGTTGATCACCATTCGATAGATGATTTCTGATGGGGGGAGGGGGCGTGAGCACCCGACAGTCGTAGCAATCAGAGCCGGAGTGACTGTGGAAAAGGTGGGACCGTGTGGGGTAGCCGCGTCGGTACTGCCCCTGCCCCTGCGCCGGTGGGCAAGTGGAGATCGATCTCCGGATGCAGTGATCTGATTCCTGGAAGCAGGGAGATGAACCCATTAGTACTAACAGGAAAAGAAATTGACAACCAATAGACCAACATCATTCCGTATTCTGTGGACGGCGAGAGGGATCCACGCTGACGACGTCACAGAACGGAGTGCTCAACATCCTGACTGCCTCAACCCCTGGCAGGTTTCACGTCCCGGTAATAGCACTATGGGAAAAAACGCTTATTGCGACGGGGTATTTGCGACGGGCCTTATTCCTGTCGCAAAAACTCCGATGAAAAGAGTATTTACGATGGGAATATATTACCGTCGCAAATGGTCAGTTATTTGCGACAGAAATATAGGACCCGTCGCAATTGCAATGGCGCGGTTTGCCCGCCAAAACGCGGGAAGCCTATTTGTGACGGGTCGAAGGCTACCCGTCGCAAGTACCCGGTGGTGGTAAATAGTATTTGCGACAGGGAAATTGCCCGGTCGCAAAAAAATATTTACCAGGTGTTATTTGCGATGGGCCCCGTCGCCAATACCGGCCGCTGTAAAGCCTATTTGTGACGGTCGCCTTCAACCCGTCGCAACTAACCAGCGGGGGTAAATACTTTTTTGTGATGGGACTATTTACCCGTCGCAAACAAGTATTCATTGAGTGATATTTGCGATGGGTCCCGTCGCAAATACCAGCAGCGGTAAATAGGAATTTGCGACGGGGATATCCGCCCATCGCAAATACCGGCGACGGTAAATAGAAATTTTCGATGGGGATATCCGCCCGTCGCTAATGGTGGATATTTGCGACGAGCCCGTCGCAAAATTCCTTTTACCCGCCGCCCGTAATTAATGCGGGCGAAGGGATTTGCGATGGGCCCCGTCGCCAATACCGGCGGCGGTAAATAGAAATTTGCGACAGGGATATCCGCTCGTCGCTAATGGTGGCTATTTGCGACGGGCCTCGTCGCAAAAGTCCTTTTACCCGCCGCCCGTATTTAATGCGGGTGAAGGCATTTGTGACGGTATCTCGTCGCAATAAATAGTATTTGCGACGGGATACCGTTGCAAATACGACCGTCGCAAATAATCTAACCTATATATACACCCCACTCATTTTTTTCATAATATTTAGATCTCTATTCTTCTCTCTCTCTAATTTTCAGTTCTGAGCATAATTTTTTTTTTTGTTTTAATTTTTTCTTTCGAGAAGAGGAAGGAAGGACTTAGAAGATGCAGATTACTTCAAAGGTATTTATATTTTTTTATTTTTTAAATTTTTTTTAATTGTTAATTTTTTTTAATTGTTAATTTTATTTTTAATTGTTAATTTTAATTTTTTTAATAGAATGTTTATCTATATATTATAATTAGATTATGTGGTTGTACCAAATAATCCTTGTCTAGATACGAACAAGTAGAGGCGGCTCTGACACAGATGTACCTAGGAGTGAAAACTCTGACAAGGTGTTTCGAGCTTGACTCGGGGTAACCTGGTACACGACAACGGGCCTTGCTGCACTCTTGGTTCGACACTCCCGGAGGATGTTTTGGTAATAATTAGAAATAAATATATAATTATCAAATAATTAAGAAATAATTAGATTTAATTAAAATAATTATCAAATAATTAGGAAATAATTAGATTTAATTGATTAGAAATAATTAGGAAACAATTATATTTAATTAGGAAACAATTATATTTAATTAGGAAACAATTAGATTTAATTAGGAAACCATTAGATTTAATTAGGAAACCATTATATTTAATTAGGAAACAATTATATTTAATTTGAAAACAATTAGATTTAATTTTGAAACACATAGATTTAATTAGGAAACGATTATAATAATTAGGAAACGATTATAATAATTAGGAAACAATTATAATAATTAGGAAACGATTATAATAATTAGGAAATGATTATAATAATTAGGAAACGATTATAATAATTAGGAAACGATTATAATAATTAGGAAACGATTATAATAATTAGAAAACTACTATAATAATTAGGAAACGATTATAATAATTAAGAAACGATTATAATAATTAGGAAACGATTACATAATTAGGAAACAATTACATAATTAGGAAACAATTACATAATTAGGAAACAATTACAGAATTAGGAAACAATTACAGAATTAGGAAACAATTATAGAATTAGGAAACAATTACAAAAAATTAGGAAACAATTACAAACAATTAGGAAACAATTACAAACAATTAAGAAATAATTACAAAAAATTAGGAAACAATTACAAACAATTAGGAAAGAATCACAAACAATTAAAAAATAATTACAAACAATTAGGAAAAAATTACAAACAATTAGGAAATAATTACAAACAATTAAGAAAGAATTACAAACAATTAGGAAATAATTACAAACAATTAGGAAAATTAGCAAGTGTGATTGACCGCTCATCTACCTCAATTTTCTTTTCATTTGTGTGTTGAGGCTTGACAGGAAAATTCTGCCTCCACATGTAATATCTGCTTTTACTGTCAAGATTATCAACCTCCTCTCCAATATAGAGGTGAGGAGGTTTATAATTTTGACAGTAAAAGCACATATTACATGTGGAGGTAGAAGTTTCCTGTCAAGCTCAACACACAAATGAAAAGAAAATTGAGGTAGATGAGCGGTGAATTACGTTTGTTTTTCTATTCATTGATTGATTAACCACCAGACCTATATGCATATCTCCGCATTTCTAATTAGTAACATAATTAGTAATATAATTAGTAACATAAATAGTAACATAATATAAAATATTATATTACTCTAATATTAATAATTAAATAATACTAATAATATAATTATTTTATTATTATATGTTTAATATTTATAAAAAAATATTAATATTATTAAAATTATAAAAAATTTATAAAATATTACAATTATCAATATTTTCAACAAGTTTTTCTTTATTCTTAACAGTTCAAATCTTAAAGGGTCGCCAATTTTCAGGTCATGCCCAATAAAAAGTTTGCGTCAACCGTGTCCAATGTAAACTCTATAATTGTTCTTGCTTGGTTGATCACCTCGCAAGTAGCGTTGAAATAGGACAACCCAAGTCATGTCTTTCTCATTACTTGTGTCATCCTATTGCAACACTACTTGCGAGATGATCAACCATGTAAGGACAATTATAGAGTTTAAATTGGACAAGGTTGACGCAAACTTTTTATTGGGCATGACCTGAAAATTGGCGACCCTTTAAGATTTGAACATGTTAAGAATATAGTAAAATCTGTTGGAAATATTGAGATTTGTAATAATTAGTAATAATTACTAATAATTAATTAAAAATCAAATAAATTCATGTACATGGTTATAAATTGGAATGATTTCCAGTAGATTGGCGGCTACCTTTTTTTCAATGTCTCATATCTTTGCTACTTTCTCCCACTGAAATCAGTATGAAAAATGTGCTCTCACGCATGTTAGAGAAATTTTTTCATACTGATTTTAGTTGGGAGAAAGTTAAAAGAGATGAGTCGTCGGACAAATCAGAATAATTAATAATATAATCTCCACAATGATGATTACAAAATTTTATTTCATTATTCAAGCATATTTCATTTTTCCAAGTATTTCTAAGTATTTCTAAATTAATAATAATTAGTGGGGATGATTACAAACTAACTGTGTCGCCTATAATTATTGGTAATTACTAATAAATAACTGTAATTATGTATCTTCTTTTTTTAGGATATTTTTTTTCTTATATCAAATTATTTAACAACAGTAATGGTTTTAAATTTTTTAGAAACATATATATGAATATGGAACAAGGAAATCGACATCAATCATTATTAGATGATCGTGCTTAGATAAATCAGTGCAGAAATCCAAACAGTTCTAGTTTAAATCCTGTATATGTTGTTGGTGTTGAAGCTTTCTTATCATTTGCATCATCAAACCCGGAATTTGTTTCAGAAGGGACAATTAAGTGTCCTTGTAAAAAACGTGCTCTGAGAACGTTTGAGACATTTGACATCGTTGGGAAACATCTCTTGCGTTATGGTTTTCAATCAGATTATATTTTTTGGTATCAACACAGTGAATTCAGTTCTAGAGAAGATACTAATAATTTGATTTTGGATCCATCACGGTTTCAGAATTTAGTACATGATGTTGCATGTTCATCCGTTCAACAAACAGAAATTGAGGATGATGTTGATTTACCTCCCGAGTTGTCACCATCTAAATTTGCTGAGTTGTTCAGGTCTGTTGAGGATGCATTATATCCTAGTTGCATGATAAGAAAATTAGAAGCAATTGCAAAATTTATGGCTATTAAATCAGATAATGGAATGTCAAATAACTGTTTTGATCAGATATTTTCTTTGGTTAAAGCACTGTTACCTAAAGTAAATGTGCTGCCTTCTAATTATTATGAGAGCAAGAGACTCGTTCGTAATCTGGGCCTTAGTTATCAGAAGATCCATGCATGTTCAAACGATTGCATCTTATATTCTGGTGAAAATGAGTCGTTGGATAGTTGTCCCACATGTGGACAATCGAGGTATAAAGAAGCTCAATCAAGGAAGTCTGGATTGATTCATGTAAAACAGTTGAGATATTTCCTGCTTACACCCAAATTGCAGCGTTTATTTATGTCTCAGAACACAGTGACAATGATTTCATGGCGCAAAACCAATATTTCAAATGGTAAAAGATTGATTCATAAATCTGATGGTGATTCATGGAAACATTTTGATCATGTGCATCTGTCTTTTTCTTTAGAATCCCGGAACGTGCGATTGGGTCTTTCTACTGACGGTTTTTGTCCATTTGGATCTTTTGGTAGTCAGAATTCCTGCTGGCCTGTCTTTATAACTCTGTACAATTTTCCTCCATGGATTTTGATGAAAGAGCCTTATATGTTTTTGACATTATTAATCCCAGGACATCCGAAAAAGAATATTGATGTTTATTTGAAACCATTGATTGATGAGTTAAATTTATTATGGAGTCATGGTGTTGGTACATATGATGCTGCTGCGAAACAGAATTTTGTAATGAAAGCTGCTTTGATGTGGACAATTAGTGGCTTCCCGGCATATGGTATGTTATCTGGATGGAGTACACATGGTCCGAAATCATGTCTTTACTGTATGGGAGACAACAAAACATTTATGCTCGTGAATGGAAAAAAACCTTGCTATTTTGACTTTCATCGCAGATTTCTTCCAATCGATCATCCTTTTCAGAGGAATAAATCTCATTTCAGAAAAGGCAGAATTGAAAGAGATGAACCTCCAAAAATGATCTCAGGTACAAAGTTACAATTAGTTGTATTTTCATTACCTTCCATCACTTTTGGACCGACAATAAACCAACAGAAAATTCATGGTTTTGGGAAAGAACACAATTGAAAAAAACGGATCATTTTTTGGAATCTGCCATATTGGTCTGATTTGTTGGTCCGACACATGTTAGATTTCATGCATATTGAGAAGAACTATTTTGATAATTTATTTCATACAGTTTTGGATACACTAGGTAAAACCAAAGATAATGTAAAGGCACGATTAGATCTTGCCCAAATTTACAGGCGACCAGAACTTAAATTGTTTGAAAATATCATATCACAGAGATTAATGAAGCCAAAAGCATCTTATACACTGACCAAAGAGATTCACTTATTATTTTGTCAGTGGATTGCAGATTTGAGACTTCCAGATGGTTATGCTTCCAACTTGGGCAGATGTGTTAAAAATGGCCATATTACCGGATTTAAAAGTCATGACTGTCATGTTATAATGGAAAGACTTATGCCTATTGGATTAAGAGGTTTGTTGAATTATAATATTTGGGATTCGATAACAGATATATCATATTTTTTCCGAGACATGTGTGCGGTGACAACAGACTACGATACACTAAGCAAACTGGAAGAAGCTGTTGTTGTAATTATATGCAAACTGGAAAAAATATTTCTACCGGCTTTCTTTGACTCGATGGAAAATTTGATATTACATTTGCCACATGAATCAAAATGTGGAGGTCCGGTTCAGTTTCGATGGATGTACCCATTTGAGAGATGCATGCAGAAATTGTAGAGAAAAGTCCATAACAAAGCATCTGTTGAAGGCTCAATTGCTGAAGCTTATTTGCAAGAAGAAATTGCTTTATTCTACTCTCATTATTTTGAATTTGAATATCCCTCAAAATTTAACCGCATGGGTCGGAACGAGGGGAATGTTGATGATGATATGAACAATCAATTATCAGTTGTCAATCAGCCCGAACTTGGCTTCAGTGGAGTTCATGATAGATGGATTTCAGATGATGAACATCATAGAGCTCATACATATGTTCTACTCAATTGTGAAGAAATGTCACCAATTGTATATTAAGTGCTCTTATCCCTTATTCTATAGATTCCGTTACAGTAAATTAATCATATTGTATTTGTAGGTTATATGATGATCATATCAAGAAACAATTTCCACAAATTACAGCAACTGGCTTAGAAGAACGTCAGAAAAAAAAATTTGCCTACTGGTTTCAAAAACTGGTAACATACATTCTTTTTTGGTTTTACATATAAAATAAATTTATTACTTCTAATAGTACTAAATGTTTTACAAATTTTCAACTATCTGTACATGCTGATAAGATTGATAGTCGATTGCGTATATTGAGTATCCCACCATCCAAAATGGTTAAATCTTATAATGCATATGCAGTGAATGGTTACCGCTTTCATAAACGTACATATGAGGAATCAAAGAAAACAATGAATAGTGGTGTTTGTTTGACGGGATCACATCATAGAGATATTGAAGTTGACTTTTACGGCATGCTTAAAGAAATTATTGAACTGTGTTATTTGGGACAGAATTATGTAACAATTTTTAAATGTCGATGGATGGATACTGAGAGAGGCTTGCGTATTCATCCGACTCATGGAATTGTTGATATTAAACATAAAAGTCTTCTTGCAGTAAATGAACCATTTTTATTGGCTCATTAGGCACATCAAATTTATTATGAAAAATACTGTGCTACTGCAAAAGAGTTGGATGATTGGTGGAGTATAATAAAAGTTAAATCTCAAGAAAATCAGTTTACTCAAACTGAATGTGGTTCCACTAAAGTGCAAGGAAATGAAATTTTTTAGGACACTCCTCAAAACACATATTTTTCACAAAGAGACATGAATATCGAGGATGACACCCCACAGTTAAGGGTCGATGGTGACGATGTTGTCAATGATGTTACAACTGAATTTGAAATGACAAGAGATGATGAAAATGAAACTAATATGGAAATTGATGATGTTGATGAGGAAGATGGAGACATTGACATTGAAAACTATGAAGATGATGATGAATATGAACATCGACACAGTAAAACGATGGTTAGAATCATAACAAATATATATATACATACATAATAGTTATTTTCAACTGTTTACTAATAACAATCATTTCATGTTTCAGATGGACTCGGAAACGTATCATCAGTTACTGGAGGCTGATCTACCTATGGATGATGAGGTTTTTGAGTCATCTGACCCTCAAGCTATTGGCACTACAGGGAGCACTCAGAGGGGGTGTGGTCTTTCCAGACTGATGATTCCAGATCCTATCCCGAAGCAACGTCCACCTCTTGGATTCGATGCGCACACGCGGTGGTATGATAACCTGTGTATTTTAGTTATCTTTAATTATAATTTATTAATATTCTAATTGTTTGATTATTTGTTCTTTTTCCACAGTTTTACGCATATAACTATTGGACAGGGGAGCGCTATCTTGCACAATTATTTTTTCAGCCCTGGCTCACATGGGATCAGATTCCCGCTGATGTGCAGGCCGCCATGTTTGATCATTGGCTGGTATGTAATTAAATATTATTTGTTTTGAAATTTAATTCATTAATAACTTTATATTAGGGTTTATGGTATCCCATCGACGAGAGCATGCGTGCCACTATCCACGCGGCATGGGTGGTGTCTATGCGTGACCGTTTCCATCAGTTTTTGCATAATTTGAGAAAGGCAGCTGTGAAGAAAGCCGGAGTGACAGAATTTGATGAGTCCTGTAAAGCCCACCGACCAGAGTATATTTCATCTCACGTTTGGGATGGATTATGTACACACTGGTTGGGTGGTGGGTTTCAGAGGAGATCTGTATTGGGTCGACAGAATCAGGGGAGACAAGAGGTGACGCATCGAGCCGGTAGTCGTACATTTAGTGCGCATAGAGAGCGTCTGGTAAGTACTTTTTTTAATATTTTATACAACTTTAATTATAAAAAGTTTATTTTATATTCATATAGGAAGACGAGCATCCCGATATTTTGGCGTACGGCGTTTATCAGAGGATGTACACTGACCCGGCTACTGGAGAGATTAGAGGTAACCGCCAGCGTCAGATTGTGGTCAGTATTAATTTTTTTCAGTTTGCAAATTAAATGCATATAATCTTTTCATTATTTTAATTTCTAATTGAAACTTAAAGATTTATATGAGGCTGCGACCTCTCAGACACAGGTTGAGAGTCAAGAAGAGACGGGTGATCAGACTAGTGCCCACCATTTTGATGAGACGACATAGATGCAGGAGACCCAGTATGGCTTCGAAAAGGGTCGAGTAGTTGGTATCATCTCTCATTTGACTCCTGCAGCTTATTATGGTACTACTGTGATGTCGACGTCTAGCTCGAGAGGAGCTCGTGGAGAGACATCATCTTCTGCTTCACATTATCAGGAGCAACTGCGTGCTCAGAGTCAGCTTATAGAGGATTTGCGTCAGGGGTAGGAGCAGATGCGTCAGCAGCACGATGAAGAGATGCATTGATGGTAGGAGCAGATGCGTCAGCAACAGGATGAGGAGAGATGTCTATATGAGGAGCAACATCAGGAGTATATGGAGTATATGCGTCGTCTGACTCATAGTTTAGGGATGGAGTTTCCTCCACCACCTCCTCCAGGTCCTCCAGATTATCCACCCCTAGTGATTTTTTTAGATGTAATAAACATTTGAGTTCATAGTTTATTGTCATATTAACTATTTTCAATTCCTCTTTCATATTGGTACGAATATTACGTGATTTAATTTGTTTTTATTTTTTTTAATAATTTATTATTTATTAGTATTATTTTTAATGTCTGCTCATTTTAGTAATATTACTTTTAATATTTTATATTTATTGTTAATATTGAGAAGTTTATAATTTTATTAATTTTAATAATATTAATATTATTTTTTCATAAATATGTATGTTTATTTTAATAATATTATTATTATATTAATTTTTTATATTAATAATATTAGTAGTATTATTATTATTTTTTGATATTAAATTTTCATAATATATAATATTATATTATTTATATTCATATTATTATTATTTTTTGATATTAATATTTCATAATTATTTTATATATATTTTTTATTATTAATATTATAATAATATAATATATTTATATTATTAAAATTATTATTATTATTATATACATAGTTTAATAATAATAATATTATATTAATTTTTTATATTATTAATATTAGTATTATTATATTATATTATATTATTTATATTCATATTATTATTATTTTATATTAATATTTCATAATTATATTTTATATATTTTTTTATTTATATTATAATAATATAGTTTTTTTATATTATTAGTATTATTATTATTTTTATATAATATTATACGATTTGAATTAATTATTTTATTATTTTATTTTTTTTAATATTTGCGATGGGAACATTTGTGACGGGATTTCCCGTCGTAAATATTTTTTTACTGTAATATTTGCGACGGGACGAATACCCGTCGGGAAAAAATTTCTGCGACGGTCCGTCGCAAATACCTTCGTCGCAAGTATTTTTTAAATTTCGCATTTGCGACAGGTTTCTGACCCGTCGCAAATAATATATCTACGACGGCCCGTCGCAAATACCTTTTTTATATATAAACAAAAACTCATTTGCGACGGGGGAAAAATACTGTTGCAAATACTCTTTTTGCGACGGGACCGCCGCAAAAACACCTATTTGTGACGCCGGTTTTGGCAACGGGCAATTTGCGACGGAGCCCCGTCGCAAAAGACCTTTTGCGACGGTATCCCGTCGCAAATCGCCCATCGTAAATATTCAGTTTTCCTGTAGTGTAGGTACCCGGACCTGGTGACATGCTAATCTTTCGACACCCCAAACGCTACCTGTCCCCATATTGAGGAGAAGTGCTTCACGTCGGGTTCACCATTTTCTGTTTCTGACGCTTTTACGTCGGGGCACGCGCGCGTTTCCGTCACGCATGGGAGGATGCGCGACTTGTTGCACCGCATTCCCGCTTTCCAAAGGCGGGCGACATCCGTTCCTTTTTAAGGGACGTCTGCTCCTTGATCGAAACTGGGATGATGGGATGTCGGTTCTTCCTTCTGTGGATTCCTCCTCGGAGCTCGTCACCTAGTCCGGGTCTCCCTCAGAGATTTAAGACGGGTTCGTGAAGCTCATTCCTGGCACCATATCTGCATGGACGCCAGTTAATTACGCTGCTTCCGTCGAGACGCTCCAAGGGGTCTTTTCGGGGCAGCAACCTTCAGTGAGGAGAATGGTCATGTTGGGGTGTCGTTGGCATGTCTTGACGCTGGGGATCATCATGTCTGTCTTCTGTCCCTTATCACAGGGCTTCTCGAGAGCGCGGAAGCCCGAGGCATCCCACATTGAACGTGGGGAATTGTGTACCATCTGAGGTTTTCCTCAGCTTCCCATGTTTAACACGGGGTATGCCGCGAGTTTAACGTCTTGTGGAGACGGATCAGACTGATCGGAACACTGAGAGTGGATCAGATTGAAGAACCCCCTAGGGGGAACACTGATGTTTGGGCCAGCACATGGGAAGCTTCCCGGATACTATGGAGTGGGATGGGGTGGCATGATCTCACCGGTATGTGGCGGCCCGGGTAAGGATCAGGATGTGTGATGGAGTTACGGGCTTGAACCTTGTAGAGGCTTCCTACGTACCATGCGTTAGCACAAATCAAAGTCCACGTAGTTTGGGGAATACAGTTTAACTTCGTGTGGGACAACATACAATTTAACGTCATGCGGGACGAAGGATACAGTTTAACGTCATGCGGGACGAGGGATACAGTTTAACGTCATGCGGAACGAGATACAGTTTAACGTCATGCGGTACGAGATACAGTTTAACTTCATGCGGGATGAGGGCATTTGGGGCTTACGCTCTGAGGCAGCCCATGGTGTTGGCGAACCGACGTGAAGAAGTCGGAATGACCGGGTGGTGGGCTTGAACCTCGTGGAGGTTTCCTATGTACCTTGCGTTAGCACAGATCAAAGTCCACGTAGTTCGCTGGTATGGGGATTATTCTCTAAGGCGGCCCATAAGAGGATGTCATGGTCGATGTGTGCTCTAAGCCCATGTGAGTCATGCTCTGTGTGAGAAAAAATAGGCAGCAGGGACCAGACGATCACGTCGCAAAGGGTGCGTCTGTGAGAAGCGGAAAGGGGCTTACGCGTTGAGCGGACCAAAGAGGAAACAGGGGCTTACGCGTGGTTAGTGGCCCTGGGTGCTGGGGCTTACTCCAGGATGGAGGCCCGTGGTGAGACAAAGCGCAGTGGGAAAGGGACTCCACTGGCCTTGGCAGGGGGAAAGTATGGAGGTGCATGGGTGCAACCTTTCGTAAGAAAGGCTAGGGGCTTAGGCTCTGAGGCTGCCCTTCCCCCGTGGACAAAATCCACTCCGAGAAAGAGGATCTCATTCAATGTGGGGAAGATTCCATTCCCGTGGAGACGAGAGGCGTAAAAAATGTCTGAGCTAGGGGGACCCTGCGTGCGAAGCATGGGGTTGGACCACAGTTTAATGTCACGTGTTAAGGACGAGGTGCTTAGCAGTTTAACGTCCTGCAGCTTGGATGAGGTGGGTTCGCTCCACACCCATAGGGAATACATGCCCAACACCCTCTACCCCTTGTGGGAGGGAAGTCATCGGCAAGGCCGTAGTGAAGGAGGGCCGCAGGGCGAACCATTGAGGGGTCCACGTTAGCGTGGCTATGCGAAGAAGCAATAGCCGTTAGCGTGCCTATGTGGAGAAGCATAAGGCCGAGCAACGCAATGGGAAACACCGCCCAAGGGACCTTGTGGTCACTTCGTACGAGCCTGGAAGACCGTACGGGAAAACAACGCATGGCGCGCATGCCTGGCAGGGGAGACATCGGGTTCCAGCGCGGAAAGGCAGCCAAGGGGCATCAAGGTGAAGGGGTCCTAGGTGCTGCGCGCAAAAAGAAGGTTTGCGCGCAAAACATCGAGATGACGCGCAATAGGACCAGAGGATTGCGCGGAGACATGATTGCACGCACAGGAGGGGATTGCGCGCACATGAGGGGATTGCGCACATGGGGTAAAGATTGCGTGCAAGGGAGGAACCCAGATGAGTGAGCGAAATCACTTAAGCCAGTGGGGTTTCGTACAAAGGCGAACCCTGGGGCAAGGTTGTGCGAAAAAAGAAATTACCTGGAAGTCATATTGTGCGCGGGGGAGTCTGAATTGAATGCATGGGAGCCGTTATGAATTCCATGACCCCCAAACCGTCCGGGGTTGCCTTCTATTTGTAGGCATCAGCCAGCACGGAATCCAGGCGGCGCGCGAAATCTTTCACGCCGGGAACCGTCGGCGCGCAAAGCTTCACCACACGGAACCGGGGCGTGCAAAATTGCACCCGCCATCGGCTCGATTATGTGAATCCCGGGAATCCTTCGCGCACACCTCATTATTTCGTGCAAGTCCTCCTTAATTCCGCGGACCACATCCCGGGCTTCCGGACCCGGCCTCTGATTCCGAATATGACTTCGCTTTGTCATTTCAAAACTTCCTCTGGGAGTTGCAGACTTTTTCGGCATCTAAAAAATTCAAATATGAGTTTTAATGATTTTGCATCTATACAAGGTAATTTTATATTGTTTTTAATGTTACATGTTTTAGTGTTTGAAAACATCAATTTTTTTTTTCAGTCATCTCAAGAAAATTATTGATTGGACTAACAAGTCGCCAGCTCCTGTATTTCAAAAATCAATCAATGGTTTTTGTCTTATGGTTTCATGACAATCAAAGGAAAATTTGTTAGTGTGCTTCTCATTATAAAGAAAGTATATAAAATGAATATACTAACTGTGAAAAATTAATTGAACACATCCATTATCATTCTAATATATTATTCATATGTACAAAATCATGAATTCATCCGAAGATTATTTTGAACTGTAAGTTAAATTTTTGATAACTTATTTTAATAAGATAGAAAAATATTAAATATAATGTGCATTAAAATAATTAAACTAATAAATATATTGTAATCCATCTTACGATAAGAAATATTTTTTCAACTATTATATTTTTTTAGTATTAAGAATCCACAATCAACACATAATATGTTGTAAACACATATATATATATATATAGACATTGAAAAATAGAGAAATTTCTAAATTAATAAAAATTTAGTGTGAGTATAAATAAAAGAATTCCTTTTTATACATGTCAAACCAAAACTATAAGAGCCCAAAAATATGACATAATGTAGAAAAATGGCATACCTATTAATGTTGAAATATAGTCACATGGTGAGAAGAATAAAATTTATTAGAAAATTAATTACAGTGAGATTCGAAGAAGAGTGGGATAAAATAAGTGAGTTAGTAGACATATGTTCCCTTCAGAGAACACACATTTATTGTTTTGTGAAACCCTAATTAAAATAAACCTAAAATATTGGATACATGTATCTTTCATGCTAAATAGGTTGTAGAAACTATAAAATGACAAAAAATAGAGAACTGTTTGATGATATACTAATTTAAGAAGAAGTAATTGCACTAATAGACATAAGATAAAAAATATTTCTATGATAAAAGATATAAGGAAGTAAGGTGAGAAAATTAGTTTATATGTATGGAAGAAAAGTTAGTTTACAATGTAAACGATACATTAGTTTAGATATGAAACCTTTTGTCAATCGATATTCACTACAATGAAGCATCCAAAAGATAAAATTATCATAGAAATCTATAAAATCCCATGTATCATCAAGAGAATAAAATGTGGTTATAGAAATAGAAGTTTCAAAACAAGTTATACATGTTAATCATGCACAAATAGAAGTTTTGGATGAAAAAGAAGCATCAATATTACAAAATTCATAAAAAAATAAAGTATTAGAAACACTAAAAATCAAGGTTCATTAAATATTGAACATGAAAAAGGACATGATATGTATCTATAATACACAATCAAAGGGTAAATGTGGGTTAACATTCCCCTAATACTCAAATAAAACACACAAGAAACAAAACTATAAAATATCAATGATATAGAAATATAAGTGATCTAATCCAAATACATTTAGTGTCAATTTTCTTAGTTTAATAATTCTTACAAGAAACCAAAAAATGTGGAAAATTTATCATACATGGTAGAGTTTATTTTAAAAAATGGTTTGAGGTTTTAAAATCATAAAATATGTAATTTTTTTTTAATGAATGGGTTTATGAAATGAAAATAGGGATATATCTTTTACCATCCTCAAATTTTTATCCAACTTTGATCACTAAAATTTTTCCCATCCCACCACACCTTATCTAAGCCCTTATGTAATGCCTTGACCCCAGAAACCCAGAGCCGGTGTATTATTTTAATACATTGGCATGATTATAAAGGAAAAATTCCCAAAGGATTGATCAGTTTAGCCGTCTTGGAAAATAGATTACATATATGAACGTTACATTACACATTCAAACATAAAACACAACATAAATAATCCTTTGAGAATTCCATTATTCCACTAGACTAACCCTGCATATCAATCATAATACACTTCATAGAATCTTGGGAAAACAAAATATAAGAAAGTGGTGAGCTCAGATGCTCAGTAAGGGTAAATAATTTAGCAAAAGCTATAAACATTTAAGAAAAAATGTGTAATAAAAACAAAATCCTTTTAAACATATTCAACATAATATGGAAAAATAAATCAAACATTATCACATAAACATGCACATGGATATTCTACTAGTCGAATAATCACATGTAATAAATAATTTCATAACAAGGGAATGCATAATTCCGGACATCATAACCATATAGTCAAAGCCTCGTTCCAAGAATAGAAATAAAATTTTTGTCAAGGCCTTGCGCCCAGACACTAATTTTTCTCAGGAGACCTACTGATGCATCGAGGGGCTATAGCGTGCCCTGACCATCAGTTACTAAGTCCAATTCATTCCTCATATGAAAATTGTGAAACATAACATAAACATTCATATTAAAACTATCATAAGAAATGTCAATACTTTAACCATAAACCATGAATGGTATAAAAATATCACATCCACAGTTAAACATATCATAACCCATTCAATAAAATATAGAATATTGTATTATAATTAATCATCCTCAATCAAGAATAATATATAGTAAATTATGTTTACATAGTTGAAAATGATCAGTAAAGTTCTTTGAGAGAAACATAATTTTTTCATGAAATCATTTAAAAGTAAAAAAATTTAAAAAAGAAGACATTTAAAATATATTTTTTAATCAAAGTTTAACATACCAATTTTAAACTTTTGAAAGGAATTAACATTTTAAAACATTCATGTCCATATAAATAAATCCATAAAACCATTTTAAAAACATGGAAATTAATGAGAATAATTTAGAAGGATAAATATTTAAACAATTTAAAATGATGTTTTAGTTAAAGAGTCACTTAAAAATATTCCTTTTGAAAACTATTTTATGAAACATAAACATGGAAAATTAATATGTCTTAGTAAAAACATACACATAAACAATCTCGGATAATAATGAGATTGAGGAATTATCCCTTACCTTGTACTTTCCTTTGGTCAAGGGTAAATTTTACCTCCTTTAAAATGACCATATTATGTTATTAAATTATAAAATAAACATCTTAATATTTATGATATCATGCTGTATTCATTTATGAATTTATACTAACCATTTAATAATAATTTCCATGTTAAAATAACATTTCGGGTAATAATCGCTTTCTTTATCGTACGTGTTTTTACCAGTTATTCTTGATTGTAGCACTTATATCATGATATAATTGCTTACAGAATATAAAAAATTATTTATGTATCATATATATTCAGAATATAAATATTTATAATAGATAGATATATGAAATGGAAAACACCGTTTATGGAGACCGTAGGTCGTAAATACGCATAAACGATGTTTCCATTTTCATATCGTATTGAACGTAAGTAAGTGAATAAGATATATGTATATATATATATATATCCAGTAGAATTATTATCTCATATATTACATACTTATTAATAATATATATTTTTATAATCATCGTTGAATGGTGAACGTGGAAATGAATCTCATCACGTCGTGGAGACGGTAAGACGTACGTACGCACGAGCGATGATATCATTATATTGATGGTGAAATATTATTTCATTAGATGGAATATTATATATAAATAATCATTATAATTTTATATTTATTGTATAAATCAATTATAATCATTGTTATAGTCATCCAAATAATGAAGCATTGAATAAAAAACTACCCCACGACGTGGAGACGGTAAACTGTACGTACGCACGTATGGTGACTTTGTCATTCATAGGATGGATAGAATAATGAATTTGGTTATACCATATTTATAATAACATCTTAGTATGTATAAGTTATGGTAGTTATTATTTTAGTATGGTAACAATGAAGAAAGAGAAAGTAGAAGAAGAAAAGAACTTTGATAGAGGTGATAAAATTATTACCTCTTCTTCAGGTGTTTCCTTTTGATTTGAACAAAAGGGCTCTATAGGTTGGATTTATGATAAATTTAAGGCATATAGGATGCATTTATGGTATTTGGGAGGATATTTGAGTAGGGTTTGGATGATTTAAGTTGCTTTGGAGGTGTGGATTTAAGAGAAGGGGAAGTACCTTTTTATAAGAGAGGTGAGGGGCACTTTAGGAAAAGCTTGAAATATTATTTTATTATAAAATAATTTTCGGTTTATAATAGCTTAAAATGGATTTAGTTCTAGGATAAGGTGGGTATGGGTCAAAATACTCTCAAACCATAGGCTTTGGACAAGTTTAGGTCACCATTTTAACCTTATCTTTTAGATTTAACCCTTTGTTAAATAGTTTAACTTTTACCATTTCTTCTTGTATTATTATAACACATGGTTAATAAACTTACTATAAAATTACAAGAGAACCTCAAGTGGTTCATTAATGACATATATATCATTATATAAGTACTTTTTCCATATATTAGATTTTTAGGAATATTATATCATTTAATAATATAGTATTTGTTTTAAAAACTCATTTATGTCAATTTTGACTGTATTTAGTATTTGGTTTTTGTGAAAGTCATAAAAAGTTAATTACTAAAAAATATATATTAAATAAACCATAAAATGTCATATTCACATATAAAATCCTTGGATATCATCAAAAGTCTCAATTTAAATTTATTTTGATATTTATAATATCAATTATTTTAATCTTTCAAAAATAAGGTAATTATTGCATCATCATTGTGTCATAAATAAATTTAATTATTTAATGCCTAAAAATTATAAATAAAATACCATGATGTAGGAAATATTTTTATCTTTGTAATGAATATTTATAGTAGAATTTATCTTATGTGTACCACTATATTAAAAATGTTTTAGTTATTAAAAGTTTAATTTAACACTTTTAACTATTCTTTAAATAAAATATAATAAATGTCATAATCTAACACAAATGGATCAAAAGAATCTTATTTTTATCCTAAGGGTTATTTTGGTCGAAATACACTTATCTAATAGAATTAGGACATGTGTTGAGGTAATTTTAATATTATTTTTACCTTTAGTTACCTTATTTACTTTTAACTGTGGTAAATAAAATTCCAAAGTTACTATTCACCAAAAATTAGTTTTGTCATATTGAACCAGATTTTACTTACTAATGTCAACCATATCTCTAATATTTTTGAAATTCAATTCATAGAAGAGGTAAAATTATGTTTTATGAAAATTTGTAAATGTGGCAAAAAGGTGGGTAAATGTGCCTAGAAGGTGGGTAAAAAGACGTTAAAAAGGTTCAATAAAATTTGATACATATAATCTTATTATAAAATGAATCCAATGAATTAAATTGAACAAATATATGGATTATGTATATATTTTGACTTTAATATAAATTAAAAATAATTTAAATGAAATATTCAGTTTTTATCTACAACGTAGTGTTTTTCACTATCCATCAAAAAATGAGTGTTTTCAGAAAAATACCAAAAATTCACCCAAAAATAATTTTGATATTAAAAATTTAGAAATAACGTCTATTTTACCAAATTCAAAACATATAATTTTCATTAATTATTTTGAAATTAATTCCCGTTGTCAAAACCAGAAAGCGGATTTTTGAGAAGTAAAATCTATCAAAATATTGATATATGTTTATGTCTAATTTAAATGTAAAATTACTTCCAATAACCAAAACTTGATTTAATGATAAAAATATAATCTAATTATACTTCAAAACCAATAAAATATATAATTTAACACTGTAAGAACCCGGGTTTTGATCCTCTAAGACTTTGAAAGGTTCTTGATGTTATTCCAGAGAGGGGCGTTCAGACGACATGTGATTCCGAGACCCTGTGTGGATAGAATTAAATTTTAAGAGTGTTTAAACTAGACAAACCAAATAAATAGAATAACTCCTAAAAGGTTTCTTGGATGGGAAAACTAAGGGCACTGTTGAGTTCGGAACGTGCCGTTTACCCTAGGAGGGGTGTAACTTTCGCAGGCGTGGCCCTTCTGCGGAAAATGCCACCAGGGGCGTTTTCATAATTTAGCGGCCTCGGGCATGAACTTTGCAACTTCTGAATGGTAGCTCGGATTAAAATTTTGAGACCACCGTTGTGCTTAGAATGAGGATTTTACCCTAGAGGTGGCTTAACCCCGACCCCGCCGAAAGATCGGGTACATAGCCTACCGGTGGACGTTTGAGTGTTTTTCTATTTAAACACTTATCCTATACTACTCCTCCTCCACCCCCTTGTTTCTCCCTGGAGGATCCTCCTCAAGAAAAATAAAGAGCCTCTACCCACCTCTCCAAGGCATGGAGGCTCTGACGGATCGTCGACGAAGCTACGGGCTACGCCCAGCAAGGTAGGAGTTGCGTTTTCATTTCTTTTATTTCCGCATATACCTTTGAACTCAATTTCTTGCATCTAATTGCTTTTCAATTATTGAACGAGGTCCATATCTGCATAGGGATCATTTTGAGCTTCCCAACGATCCTTTTAGATCAAATTTTTGAGACCTCGGGCGTCTGATGTGGCCCTGGGATGTTTTCCAGCCGATTTTCCCTTTTTTCCGGTGGTTCCAGGGGTTCCAACCGGCTTAAGGTGGTCCGAAATGGTGGCCGGAGGTGGTGCGGCTCCTAGGCGGCGGCGCGATAGCTTCCTAGGTGGTGGCACAGTGGATTCAGGCGGCGCTGCGATGGTGGGCGAGGTATCCAGAGCGGAGCGTGAAGAGGGTCGCGACACGCGACCCCGTGTGGAGATAGAGACCCGCCTTCGGTGGGTCCCCACGAGAGATAGTGACGGGCCACGAGGGCTGGTCGGTATAGGGTGGAACGGGGGTCAGCGGCTAGGCCGGCTGACACGGGCCGGCCCAGGCCGGGTGGACCGGCTGGACCAGGCCGATCTAGCCCAAAGGGGTTTGTCCCTTGTCTTCGAACACCCATAACATCCACTACGAGTGTCCATTTTGCGTGCCGTCTGCAGCAGTGCAATACTTGGCTCGAGAAGAAGTTTTTGAGATGGTCTGGAGAATTTTCAATTCCCGAGACGGGGGTTTGGTGGCACGACACGCTCGTTAAGTACTCGACGAGATTCTTCTATCGGATGGCGTGAACACATCCGGAGTCCATTTAAGGCACCATCAGTGGTGTTGTGACCCTGGCATCGAGACGACGTTGTCTAGTGTGGTTTCAGGTGTTGAAGTTGGAGTTGAGGCGTGGGCCTCACATGCGTTATTTTAAGATGTGAGCAAAGTTTTGCAAATTTTTCATCAGACGTCCGTTCGGGGTGAATGAGTAGTCATTTTGGTGTGTTCTTCCAATAACATCGTGATGGAGTAGTTTGCCCGACCTTTTTAAGGAATGAGGTGTGGGCCCCACGCGATGCCGTATGGGCATAAAGCGGTGTTGAATCACTTTTTCGTCAGATGTCCGTTTCCAGCGAGTAAGTAGTCAATCTCGTGTGTTTTCCGCAAGGATTACAACAGTGTAATCTGTTTGGGCGTGCAGAGCCTCTTTAGAGATCTCATTAATTGTTGAAACATGAAAGGGCGTTTTTCGGAGGTTCCTTTGATGCACTCTGACCCAATGCATTACCGCGATGTTAGCGACACCCAGATATGGTTCAGGCAGTGCAGAGTTATCAGACCAGTTCAGGGTTTACCCTCCAGCGTGGCTGGGCAGTGGGTTACCCACCACTATATCAGGGTTTACCCTCTAGTGAGGCTGGGCAGTGGGTTACTCGTTGACTTTCAAGTTTACCATCCAGCGGGGCTGGGCAGTGGGTTACCCGATGACCTTTTTAGGGTTTACCCTCCAGCAAGGCTAGATAGTGGGTTACCCGACGACCTTTTTAGGGTTTACCCTCCAGCAGGGCTGGGCAGTGGGTCACCCAATGATCTTTTAGGGTTTACCCTCCAGTTGGGCTGGGCAGTGGGTTACCCGATGACTTCTTTCAGACTCATCCCTTTCGATGAGGCTAGTTAGGGTCTTTCCACCGTGATTACTGGAGAAGGACTTTTGGTGGTACGATTTAGCGATGAGGAAGCTTTGACATGCGAGATTGTTGGGTATCCGAGATGGATACCCTTAGAACTGGTAACGACTTATCTTGGGCTGAGCTTGGAGATAGATATCCCCTTACACACTCGTTCGGGTTTCTTTTTGAGCATATATATATATATAAATACACCCTACTTTTGTTCCCACTCCATGGGTTCAGTTACTCTCCCCCTAGGAGGGGTGAAGACACGTGGGGTATGCCACGTGCTTTCCGTGTCTAGATCCTCTTGGTTGGGATGAGTATACTTCTTTTCTTTTATAGGGTTGAGTTACACTCTCTCTATTGTACTCTTACACTATTCGTTGTTCTCTCTACTACTCATCATTTTAGTACCTCCTTTGTTTCTACCTCGATCTTTTGGGGAATCCTACTGAGTATCTTTATACTCACCCCTGCATGGGATTTTACCACACTTGGTGTGCCCTTGCAGAAGACAGATAGGTCGATCGAGACTATGGAAGAGCGTAGAGGACATAGGATCTTGGGCTGTGATCAGTGGTCATAGTAGGACTTTCAGGTGTGATACTCACCAGTTGTTTACTTTTGTTAACCTATTGTCGGGTGGTGGAACCTTTTGGGTTAGGCGTGTGTTTTTCCCTTTTTATATTCATTATCTTGTCAGTACTTTTCAGCACTTTACTTTTCTATTTAGAGGATGATGCATGTCTGTGGTTTTGTTATAGTTGTTTGTCCTTTGGTTTTCTCTTTTACTCTGCACTTCTTCATTGAGTAGGGGTGTGTGTGTGTGTATAGGTACTTAGGAAAAGGCCTCCTTGAGATTTTTACACCTTCAGCGCTTGTCGCCACCCCTGGCCTATGGAGGTGGGCTTGGGGTCATTGCGGCTCGAGACTGGTAGGGTCGGGTCGTGACAAAGTGGTATCATAGGTAGTTCATTCCTTGGGGCGTTGTTTGGACGTCCCTAAAAAGGAATTGGTTGGGATTTAGGGAAATAGTATTGACGTGTCTCGAGAGTGCCTCTTGGGCTAGGGAGTCCAGCGATGGTATGGGCGGCCGACATATCCATTCACCAGGACCCTGATAACCTGCTTGTCGACTCGGCATGCTGAGACCTTTGTTGCAGGGAACTCTGGAACATGCATCTCATAGGATAGAGTCTTTGAATGTATTTTTGAGTCAGCTCCCCTCATTATTACTATTATATATATATATATATGTTCATCTAATCATGGTAATCCTTGATAATTTTCAGGATGCCCCCATGACATTATCCATCCAGGTTACCCTCTCTAGTTCGTGATGACGACCTGGCGAGCAACGAGGGGTCAGTTCCGGGACCCTCACGTGATCCCGTTTCATCCAGTGCTTCAGCAGTGGCCCCTCGACCTGGAGAGCGGAAGTTAGTACTTGCAGCACATGCCGAGGTTGAGCGCAGGCTGAGTGTGCTCTAAGACTTTCTGCGTCAGTGACCGCAGAAGTTCCACGGGGAACTAGATCCCCAGGCAGCGGAAGACTCGCTAGAGTCCGTGGACGGACTTTTCAGAATGGTATGGACACCAGTAGACCAGATGGTAGCTCTAGCTGCCAGCCTTTTCCTCGAGACGACTGGGTGTTGGTGGGGGTTGGTTACGCAGACCCATGATGAGTCATCTCTCACGTGGGATAGCTTCTAGTAGCTCTTTCAGGAGGAATACTCCCCCTCTTGTTTATGCTCCATTCAGATTCAGGAGCTTCTGGAGCTGAAGCATGGGGGGATGATTATGGCCTAGTACTCGGCCTAGTTTACCGATCTGACACACTACTCGCAGGATATGATCCCCGAAATTTACTTCCGGGTGTGAAAGTTTGATCAGGGTCTTCGTAGGGAGATCTGTGCTAGTGTAGTACCCCTGTGCAACCCTACTTATGTCGGGGTGTTATAGGGTGCGCTTGTGACAGAGAGATTCTTGGCTAAGGGACTCTAGCTGACAGGGCCTAGTAGTGGCTGCTTCAGAGGAGAGTCTTCAGTGATAGGCAGACGATAGAGAGAAGAGCCTCAGCCGAGGAGGCCCTTCAGTGAGAAGACACAGGGGCATGGGCGTACACCGCAGTGGCGCTGTGGAGCACCGGGGCAGTTAGGAGAGAGCTGGTGCTATGCTTGTGACGAACATGGTCACCTAGTACGGGACTACCCGACAAGGCGTACTGAGCATTTGTGGAAGGTAGTGGGAGCACCGTAGCGGCATAGGCAGTTCCGTGACCAGGGATCCCCCAGGTGAGGACAGGGTGGTCCTCAGGGAGGCAGCGCATGCAAAGCTACAGGACCTAGAGGTCTGGGATGGAATTTCGAGGTCCTTCCACCACCACCCCCGGGCGGCCCACGTCAGGCACAAGGTGCTGGTGGTAGGGGCCACTGGCAGCTTCAGGCTATGGGTGTTCGGGACCCCCCAACACACGAGATGGTCCGAGGTATGCTTTGTGTTTACTCTACGCTTCTTTGGTACTAGTAGACACAGGATCCAACCAGTAGTTTATATCACTGCTTTTGGTATGGGAGTTGGAGCTTCCATTAGAGGCCATGTCTTCTGTACTTAGCCTCTAAGTTCCTACGGGAAGTTCCTCGTTGGTGACCTTTATCTGCAGACAGTGCGAACTGTCATTCGGAGGAGGGATTTTTACATGGTACCTACTCATCATCATGATGGAACCATACGATGTCATCCTGGGCATGGATTTTCTTTCTATGGTTCATGCCCAGATCTACTGTCGTCACAGATGAGTCATAGGAGTGTTTTCTAATGGTATGAGGTTCACCATCCTTGGTGAACAAGAACTCATGGCAGACTAGACAGATACTTTGAGTAGGAGACTAAGACCTTTTTCTCACCAGTTTGCGAGCATGGATCTCAGAGCAGCAAACATTACTGGAACTTGGATCCCTACCATTGTAGAGGAATACATGGATTTCATTCTTAAGGATTTCACGGGACTACCTTCGAGGCGAGAGATGGAGTTCTGCATTGACTTGAAGCCGGGGACTACCCCAATATCACATGCATCTTATCGGATGGCACCCACAGAGCTTTGGGAGCTATGACATCAGCTGGACGACCATTGTGAAAAGGGATTCATCAGGCCCAGTGTGTCCCCCTGGGCAGCTCCGGTTTTGTTTGTGAAAAATGCAGATGAGAGTCTGCGGCTTTGTGTGGATTATCATCGCCTGAATCAGGCCACGATAAAGAAAAAGTACCCTTTTCCAAGGATCAACGACCTCTTCGACCATTTGAGAGGTGTGAAGTGGTTCTCCAAGATTAATCTTCGATCCGACTACCACTAGTTGCGGGTTCATGAGGATTATATTCCGAAGATGGCTTTCCTTTGTCTATATGGGCATTACAAGTGTCTAGTGATGCCCTTTAGCATGAAGAATGCCCCCACCATTTTCATGGCTTTGATGAACCAGATCTTCTAGCCGTACATGGACTGGTTTGTGGTTGTCTTTATTAACGACATACTCATCTACTCTGTGATGGAATAGGAGCATGTAGATCATTTGAGGATGGTCCTAGACTTACTCCAAGATCACCAGATTAATGATAAGCTCTCGAAGTGTCAGTTCTGGATTAATGAGATTCAATTTCTGGGGCATGTCATTATGGAGCAGGTATTGGCCGTAGATCCCTCAAAGGTAGAGGCAATTCTTGCTTTGGAGCCACCCAAGAATGTGTCAGAGGTGCGGAGCTTCCTCGGTTTTGTAGGGTACTATAGGAGGTTCGTGGAAGATTTCTCAAGGATTTTTTCCCCTTTGACTGCATTGACACGGAAGGGACGGCCATTCACCTGGAATGATCAGTGCTAGAAGGCCTTTGAGGAGTTGAGACAGAGGCTGACTAGTGCTCTAGTGTTGAGGCTGCCAGAGGAGGGTGTTGAGTTCATGGTGTACTGCGATGCTTCGGAAGATGGGATTGGGTGCATGCTAATGCAGCAGTGGGTAGTGATTGCATATGGGTCGAGGCAGTTGAGGCCCCATGAGAATAATTATGCGACTCATGATTTGGAGCTGGTAGCGGTAGTATTTTCCTTGAGGTTATGGAGACACTACCTTCTGGGTGAGCATTTTGTGGTCTAATCAGACCACCAGAGCCTCAAGTACATCTTCTCTCAGAGGGATTTGAATCTGAGGCAGAGGCGATGGCTGGAGTTTCTGTAGGACTATGATTTCGAGATAGTCTACACTTCAGGGAAGGTAAAAGTATTAGCAAATTCCCTTAACAAGAAGTCTCAGGCTTTTCTAGTGCGGGAAGCTTTAGATCAATTGGCTTCCCTATGGCTTACCTTGGTGGAGTCAGAGGGTACGGATTTTCTGTAGTCGATGGTGCTGACTCCTTTTCTCCTTGAGCGTGTGAGAGTGTCACAACTGGGGGATGTCAACAACGAGGTACTGCACAATCAGATATCCACGGGAGACATACCCAATGGGTATTCTGAAGGAGTGAATCATGAGATCCTATTCCAGGGGAGAGCTATAGTACTAGTGGAGATGCGGGAGGAGGTGATGCGGGAGTTCCACACTTCTCCCTTGGCTATACATTCTGGTGTGGGGAAGATGTACAGAGACCTTTAGTGGCAGAATTGTTGGTCTGGCATGAAGCAGAGCGTATCTGAGTTCGTTTCTCAGTGTCTTACATGTCAACAGGTGAAGAAAAAGAATCCGATTCTGGCAGGGTTGTTGCAGCCCCTTGATATCCCAGAGTGGAAGTGGGATGGAATATCTATGGACTTCATCATAGGGCTTCCGCGCACAACGAAGGGCCATGACTATATTTGTAACGACCCAAAATTTCATTAATGGAAAATCCCTCTTGATCCAGTTAAAGGTTTCATTATGAAAAAAAAAATGTTTTTTATAAGATGTCAACTTCTTTAGTTTTACGTTAAGATTTGTGACCGTTACTTTTATGGCCGTTGAACAATGATCATCTGGGTAGTTTAAATACAAGGCTTTAACGATCCAATTTTCTACTCAGACAAAGGAAGCGATGGCCTCATCCAGTAGAATTTCCCCTTACGAAGCCCATTTGTCGGAGCTCGGAAAGGAGGTGGAGTCTTTGGGCTTTGCCCTTGACCAAGCCCAAGCTGAGCTTCATCAAGTCAAGCTCGAACGTGATCGTCTACGGGAAAAATGGAAGTTGATAGAGATTACCACTCGAGCGATGTTATCCGAGCAACCCCAAGAGTCTGTCACCATCGCACACCTTACCCTTAGGTCTTATGCGGCTATTTTAAGGGGTTATGTAACAAATAAGTAGTACCATGTTCATGTACATTATTTTTTTGTATATAATAATGAATATAATTTTTTTTGATACATTGTAATTAGTTTTTAAAGTACAAATGGTGTTTTTTTAGTTATTATTTAATTAAGAATTATATTTTATTAAATTAAAGGATTTTTGAATTAAATAATATTTTAATAAAATATTATTATTAATATTAAATTAATTTTTATTAAATATAAATGATCTTATAATTTTATGAATGCAATTAAAATTTTTATTAAGGTTTGAAAGCCATTTCTGTCAAAACCCGTGAATTTTTTATAAATGTCGGTTTTTTATTTTAAAAGTGAAAATTCACATATTTAGAAAATTATTTAGAGAAAATAAATATTATTTTTGGAATCAGGACGTCGAAATTATCCAATGCTGAATTTTTCATAATTTTCTGAGACAGTCAAATTTTTGGGTAAAAATTAAATACCATTTAAATATATAATGTGTTTTATGACATCATAATGACTCAATGGTGATGTAATAAAATACCATAATCCTTATGTTCGGCCAATATATGTTTTATCATTAAAATAATGAGGTTTTGGGTTTGTTTGACTCACTTTTCAAAGCATTAATGGAGCCCTCAAGACTTATTCAACACTTTGCCTTTTTAAATTAATTTCCATGGGAGTGTGACTCACCTCCACATAAGCAACCCTATTTTTTTAATAAGTTCGGACCTTGGCCTTGTAAAATATTTTTTTCCTCTTTCCTTTTCCAGAAACCATGGTCAAATACCATGGGATGGTTTGTGGTTTGCATTATTTTAATATAAGGGGTCCCAAACCTAAATAATAAAGAATTCTCTCACCTTTCCTATATAAACCCACCCAAGCTCCCACTTCCTCCTCACTCAAAGCCCTTGAAGTTCGTCCAACCTCTGCCCTACTCTCTCTAGAATCCTCTCAAGGTGCCCCAAGCTCCCAAGAAGCCTCTCACAAGCCTCTCTCTAGCCTGTGGAAGCACACTTCCAAGTAAGGGGTTTTCTTCCTTTCTCATTTTTTGTCAATTTTCTTTAAGTTGTATTGACCTTTTTATTTCAATTATTAATGTTGGGGTATGGTTTCCCACCTCCCCCATACATCCCCCTTATTGTTTGAATGATGGGGGAACCCTTTCTCTCTCATTAAATGCCTCCCATGTACACCCGTTACTATGCCGAAATTCCGAAAGGAACTTCTCTCTCTTCTTTTACATTCAAGCAATACTTTTGTATCATGAATCTAAATTCCATTTCTATTGTTGGGACATGTATATATATTATCTCCTTACTTTCCATTACATGTAAATATGATGAGTAACCCCTTTCTCTCTCATCAACCTTTTTTATGAATTCTTATGTCACGCCGTTACGCTGCCGAAATCGCACCGATTTTCTAAGCCAATGTCTTTGTGTAGTGAATACCATGCCCATTTATCCATCAAGGGTATTCACCTTTATGCACATTTACATATTGATTATAAAGTTTCATGTATTAATTCCACATTCCTTTATCGTGGAAGAAATGATTATGTTTTATGAATCCATGTTTTATGATCCATGTGGCACACTTATGCATGAAATGAAATGTTTAAGAAGGGTGCGCCCTTTATAGCGCTCCAATGCATTGGGTAAAGTATAGTATCATGATACGTCATGTGCAATGAGTGTTGACTCATGCTAATTCAAGTGCAAAGAGGGTTTACTCGTGCTTCAAGTGCAATGAGGGTTTACTCATGCTCCATGTGCAATGAGCCTTGGCTCATGCTAATTCAATGTTAAGTGTTGTTGCCACATTTCCATGTTATGATTATCATGCTTTATCATGCCTTTATGTTCATGTTTCCATTATGCTCTATTGATATGCCTATTGCCTAACATGTATTTCACTCCTCATGTTATTCATTGTTTACTCCCTTACTGGGCTTTATAGCTCACCCTTTTCTTATGCATGTCCTCAGGTTATCCCATGCAATGCTAAGTACGAAGGAATGTAGTGGTCATGTAAAGGAAGTTTTCAATAAGGATGTTGTATTTCAAGTTTAAAGTTTTTATGTAATGATCCTAAGCCCCAAAGACACTAAACCTCTCGATCTTCTTTGTTGTATCAAGTGAAGTTTTATGTAATAAAGCATGTTTAAGTTGTAATAAAAAGCAGGGTTGTCATAATATTTGGGTGATAGTGGACCAACTCACGAAGTCGGCGCACTTCCTTGCCATTAGGGAGCAGAGTTCGGTGGAGAGTCTGGGGTAGCTGTACGTTCGGAAGATCATTCACCTTCATGGAGTACCCTCGAAGATCGTCTCCGACCATGACGCGCAGTTTACGTCACGATTGTGGCGAGGCCTGAAGGAGGCATTCGGGACTCAGCTTCGGATGAGTACAACTTTTCACCCTCATACGGATGGGCAGACCGAGCGCACTATCCAGGTGTTGGAGGATATGATCAGGGTGTGTGTGTTAGATTTTGGCCTGATTTGGGAGGATCAGCTGCCCTTGGTGGAGTTCGCGTACAACAATAGTTACCACTCTACTATCGGCATGGAAACTTTTAAGGCCATCTATGGGAGACCCTGAAGGTCATCGTTGTGCTGGATGGAGGTTGGGGAGACCTCCCTCATGGGCCCAGAGTTGGTGCAGGCGGCGACAGAGAAGGTGCAGGTCATTCATGAGAAGATGAGGATGGATGATAGTAGACAGAAGTCCTATGCAGATCATTGTCGCAGGACTTTGGAGTTCGATCACGGGGACCATGTATTTTTGAGAGTCTCTCTGCGGCGTGGGACACTGAGGTTTGGCCGGGGAGGCAAGCTGTCCACGAGGTTCATTTGTCCCTTTTAGATCGTGCGCATGGTCGGTGTAGTGGCCTACCGTCTTTCTCTACCCCCACAGCTGGAGAGGGTGCATGACGTCTTCCACGTGTTGTATCTGAGAAAATATGTGCACGACCCCACCCATGTTATCGACTGGGGAGAGCTGGACATCGAGGATGGAGCCACCTTTACTGAGCACCCGACTGCGATTGAGGAATGATAGGAGTGGGCACTACATGGACAGACCATTCCTTTGGTTCGTGTGATGTGGCAGCACGAGAGAGTGCAGGAGAGCACCAGGGAAAGGGAGAGCCAGATGTGGGCTTTGTATCTTGAGTTGTTTTTGTAGTTTTGTTTTTTGGGGTTGAAAAACTTGAAGGATGGAATGATGTACGAACCCGGGTTTTGAGCCTGTAAGAGTTTGACTGTTTCATGATGTTATTCTAGAGCAGGGCGTTCAGACGACATGTGATTCTGATCCCCAGTGTGGCCGAAATTAAATTTTAATATCGTTCACACTAGACACACCAAATAAATAGAATAACTCCTAAACTATTGCTCAGATCAAAAAACCGAGGGCACTGTGTAGTCTAAAACGCTCCGTTTAACCTAGAAGGGGTGTAACATTCGCGGCCGTGGCCCTTCTGTGGAAAATTCCACCAGGGGAATTTTCTTAATTTAGCAACCTTAGGCGTGAACTTTGAAACTTCCAAACGGAGTCTCGGATTAAAATTTTGAGACCGCTGTTGTGCTCAGAATGAGGTTTTTACCCTAGAGGTTGGTTAACCCTGACCCCGCCGAATGTTCAGGTACGGAGCCTACCGGTGGACGTTTAAGTGTTTTTCTATTTAAACACTTCTCCTATCCTCCTCCTCCTCCTCCTTGTTTCTCCCTAGAGGATCCCTCTCAAGAAGAATCAAGAGCCTCTCCCCACCTCTCCAAGGTGCAACGGCTTCGGCGGATCGTCAGCGAAGCTACGGGCTACGCCCAGCGAGGTATGAGTTGTGTTTTCGTTTTTTTATTTCCATATATACCTTTGAACTCAATATATTGCGTCTAATTGATATCCAATTCTTGAACAAGGGACATATTTGCATAGGGATCGTTTTGAGGTTCCTAACGATCATTTCAGATCAAATTGTTGAGACCCGGGGCGTCCGAGGTGGCCCTGGGATGTTTTCCGGCCAATTTTCCCTGTTTTACGGTGGTTCCAGGGGTTTCGGCCGTCTTCAGGTGGTCCAGGATGGCAGTCGGTGGCAGCGGCGCGGCGGCTTCCCAGGCGGTGGCGCGGTGGATCCAGGCAGCACGGTGGATCCAGGCGGCGCGACGAATCTAGGTGGCGTGGCGACGGTGAGCGAGTTCGTCGGTGCGGGATGCGATGGAGGTCGCGGTACGTGACCCCATGAGGAGACCCAGACCTGCCTTTGGCGGTCTCCGCGTGAGAAAATGACCAGCCAAGAGGGCTGGTTGGCTCATGGTGGACCAGTAGTCAACGGCCGGGTCACGCGGATGAGCCGCGGGCCGGCGCTACGAGTCGGGCTGGTCCAGCCCAAAGCGGTTTTCCCCTTGTCTTCAGACACCCGTAACATCCACTACAGGTGTACTTTTTTCATTCCTTTTATGGTAATGCAATCCTCGGCTCGATAAGAAGTTTTCGAGATGGTATCAGGAATTTTCAATTACCGAGATGAGGGTTTGGTGGCACGACATGCTCGTTAAGTACTAGTCGGGATTCTTCTACCGGATGGCACAAACACATCCGAAGTTCGTTTAAGGTGCCGTCAGTGGCATTGTGACCCTAGCATCGAGACAACGTTGTCTAGGGTAGTTTCAGGCGTTGAATCACGAGTTTAGGCGTTAGCCTCACGAGCCGTCTTTGAAGCAGTGAGAAGTGTTTTGCGACCTTTTCATTAGAAGTCTGTTCGGGGTTAATGAATAGTCGTTTTGGCGTGTTTTTTCAAGAGCATCGCGATGGTGCAGTTCGCCCGACCTTTTTTTTGACCAAGGTGTGGGCCCCATGAGAGGATGTATAGGAATAAAGCGGTGTTGAATCACTTTTTCATCGGAAGTCCGTTTCCAGCGAGTAAGTAGTCTATCTCGCGTGTTTTTCCACAAAGATTGCAACGGTGTAATCTTTTTGGGCGTGCGGAGCCTCTTTTGAGATCTCATTAAATGTGGAAACATGAAAGGGCTCTTGTCGGAGGATCATTTGACACACTCCCAACCAATGCACGGTCACGACGTTAGCAACACCCAGAGATGGTTCGGGCAGTGCGGAGTTATCAGACCAGTTCCAAGTTTACCCTCCAGCGGGGCTGGGTAGTGGGTTACCCACATGCATATTAGGGTTTAACCTCCAGCAAGGCTGGTCAGTGGGTTACCTGTTGACTTTAGGGTTTACCCTCCAGCGGGACTGGGCAGTGGGTTACCCGATAACCTTTTTAGGGTTTACCCTCCAGTAGGGCTAGGCAGTGGGTGACCCGAAGACCTTTTTATGGTTTAACCTTCACCAGGGCTAGGTAGTGGGTCACCTGATGACCTTTTGGTGTTTACCCTCCAGTTGGACTGGGCAGTGGGTTACCTGAAGACTTCTTTTAGACTCAGCCCTTTCGATGAGGCTATTCAGGGTCTTTCCTCCATGATTACCAGAGCGGGACTTTTGGTGATACGGTTTAGAGATGAGGGAGCTTTGACGCGCAAGACTATTGTTTATCAGTGATGTATACCCTTAGAATTGTTGACGACTTATCCTAGGCTGATCCTGGAGATAAGGATCCCATTGAACAGTTTTTTGAGTTTCTTTTTGAGCATATATATATAAATACACCATAATTTTCTTCCCAATCCTTGGGTTCAGTTACTCTCCCCCTAGGAAGGGTGAAGACACATGAGGTATGCCACATGATTTCCGTGTCTAGCTCCTCTTGGTTGGGACGAGTCTACTTCCTTTCTTTTGTTGGGTTGATTTTCACTCTCTCTATTGTAATCTTACACTATTATTTGTTTTGTCTACTAGTCACCATTTTATTACCTCCTTTGTTGCTCCCTTGAGCATTCGGGGAATCCAACTGAGAATCTTTATACTCACCCCTTCTTGGGATTTGCCCACACCTGGTGTGCCCTTGCAGACAATGGACAGGTCGATCGAGACTTCGAAAGAGCGTAGAGGAAATAGGAGCTTGGGCTGCGATCAGTGGTCATAGTAGGACTTTTAGGTGTGAGACTCACCAACTATTTACTTTTGTTTACCTCTTACTGGGTTGTGGCACCTTTCGGGTTGGGTGCGTGTTTTTCCCTTTTTCTGTTCTGTATCTTGTTTGTAATTTTCATCACTTTACTTTACTTTTCCATTTAGAGGTTGTTGCATGATTGTGGTTGGGTTAAAGTTGTTTTTCTTTTGGTTTTCGTTTTTACTCTGCACTTCTGCATTGAGTGGGCTGTGTGTGTGTACATGTACTTAGTCAAAGGCCTCCTCGAGATTGTTACGCCTTCGGCGCATGTCACCAGCCCCTGGCCTATTGAGGTGGGCTTGGGGTAGTTGCGGCTTGAGATTGGTAGGGTCGGGTCGTGACAAACATTATAAATTATGTTGATTAAAAAAGCTATTTTCAATTAAAATTTAGTATTTTTCACTATTCATCAAAATACGAAAGTTATCAGAAAAACACCAAAAAATTATCCAAACTAAAATTTTCTATCCCTCTTCTAAAGAAGAAGTTTATTTTTTCAAATTTAATATATTAATGTGTCAAATATAGGATTTAAAAAGGGTTCTCCATTAAAAGGCGGTAAAATTTAATTTTTTTAAAAAATAATTCTTTTATCTAAAAAATGAATTTGTTCTTATATTATGTCTAAGAAACAAATAATATGGATGTTAAAATTATATGGAGTATATATAATTAAAAATTCAGTTAACACTATTCATAAACGCTTTTTAAATAGCTAGTTTGGTTAGCCGTGATGTGCTCAAACTCGGTGTTGCGTGTGGCACAAGCTATTGAATTACTTTAATGAGATAACATACTATGAAATCCTGGGGTGTTACATTCTCCCCTCCTTCAATAAATTTCATCCTCGCAATTTGAAATTGTTATTCAAAAATAAATGGTTGAAAATAGAAAATAACTTTGTGGAAAAGCCAAATCGGAAATATGGATAATAAAATTTATTCTTAATAAGAGGGAAATGGAAATGAAAAAGTCTCAACTAAATTAGGATTTATAATAGGAGAACATTGGTGGAAATTAGAGACACATAATTGGAGAAAAAATATAAATATTTACAGGGAGTGACTGAGGTAATCAATTACAAACAAGTAAACAATAAATGTAAAATTAAGGGCCTCAAAGCCATCAATCTATGATGATTTAAAGTATCATCGGTTAAACAAAACATATGGTATTAGGATAACACATTTTTTTAGATAATTTATTATTATTTTTGTGAATAGAAGGGATTAATTTACTATCAAGATAAGAACTCAAAAAAACGTACATGATTTCATTACCTCTCATAATTATATTCTCATCATTTGTTTATGCTTAGATCTATTTTCACTTCATCCCTTACACTAGGAAATGAATGTTCAAAAATGAATTTTTATGCCTAAAGAACATTTGATAAATCATAAGGTCCACATGTATTCCCTTAATCCTCTAAATGTTTACTGAAAACTAAAATGTTCGGTCAAAGTATTCAATAAATTATAAATTATCCTCAAACAAAATATCAAGTGTTCAACTTACTCAATTACAACCTTTAGACTTATCCAAAATAATTGTGTCCAAACTCATAGTCCAAAAATTTATAAGGAAGGTCAACATAACATAATGAATATCTATTTTATCACATAACAACATGTGAATACCTTCATCATTTATTCTATTAAAACATGGTAACAACCTTAATTACCATAAAACCTTATTTAAAAAGGTATGTACTTCTTTATTCCTTCTGTAAAACATAGAATACTTGATATACTCCTTAATTCCAAAAAATGTTGTAATCTCCAACAATTATGGTATAAACAAATGATTAAATAGTTCCAAGGTAGTAAATAATATCCAATATACTTTATCCAAATCAATTATCTCTTATTCCAAAATCACTACCTCAGTTTCAAGACCATATTAAGTTTTATCTTTCTCTCTACCATATATTTTCCAAAATGTTTAACCAGCTATTGAGTCACTTTTCTTGGTACCACACAATCTAAAATCCTTAATGAAATTGCACTGTAATACAATCCTTATATACTCTATAATTCATATAACTTTCACATCATTAATAGAACACTCAAAGGACACAATTCTTTAATAACACCTTAAGAACACTAATCATTCCTTTTCATCTATGGTAGTATCATAACTTGATTATTATCTAATATAATCATTTTTGGTATACTCTAATTATTGGGAAATTGATTCGCGTAGTGTCCCAACTCCTTGCAGATGAAGCATTGTGCATTTGAAACTTTTTTCTTTCCCTTGTAATCACGAACTTGGTGTCCTTTTTCTCCAAACTTATAAAAAACTCCCATTCCTTTCAAGAATTTACCAAAGTGATTCTTTCCACTGTTATCACATGTGGGAAAATTCTTCTTTCCCTTCTTTCCTTCATCCATTATTCTCTCTGTCATCCTTTTCTTCTCTGGCTTCCCTTCAAAGCCATATGACTCAAAAAATTCTTTACTTATCTTATTAACAAATGATACTATTTCCTCATATGATGAGAACACATGGGAGGCTATTTACACTCGAAATTTTGGATTAAGACCATGAAAGATATGATCATTCATACTATTTTGGACTTGTGTATTTCTAGAGTTCTCATTCCTTCTACTGGGCGCCATTTCTAAATAACGACATACACTAGGTTAGATCATATCTTAATGTATAATCCAAAAACTAAAAAATTCACAACATTAATTGAATATTTTCACACATCTAGTCTCATAATCATAAAAATGGCTTCTTTTCTGACATATTTACTCATAAATCATTCATAATGGTTTGTAAATTAAATTTAAATTATCCTATGAATATCCCCTGAGAGTGTCAAACCAGGTGCGTAGTAAGGCCTATTGTCATGTACCAGGATATCCCGAGTCAAGCCTGAAACTCCTTGTTGGAGTTTTCAATCCTAGGTATATCTGTGCCAGAACCATGTCCACTTGTAGTATCCAGACAAGAATGTATTTCTTGTAAAACTCAAAAAATCTCTACATTACCAAAATTATAAGAAGTTATTCTGTACTAATCCTCAAAGTATATCTTAGGGTAATGTTCTATTATAAGAGATTTTATAAATCTAGTTTACATGGTTATTACTAAACTTCTTCTAATACCAACTATAATGCGCTGACCCTAGAAGCCCAGAGCTGGTGCATTATTTTAATACATTTGCATGATTACAAGGAAACAAGTCCAAAAGGACCAATGAGTTTAGTAGTCTTGGAAAATATATTACAGATATGAACGTTACATTACACATTCAAACATAAAACAAAACATAAATAATCCTTTGAGAATGTCATTATTCACCTAGTTAACCCTGCATATCAATCATAATACACTTCCAGGAATCTTGGGAACACAAAACATAAGAAAGGGGTGAGCTCAGATGCTCAGTAAGGGTAAATAATTTAGCGAAGGCTATAATCTTTTAAGGCAATATGTGTAATAAAAAAACATCCTTTTAAACATAAATTTGAACATAACATGGAAAAAATAAATCAAAAATTACCACATAAACATGCACAATGATATTCTACTAGTCGAATAATCACATGTAATAAAAAAATTCATAACAAGAGAATGCATAACGTCGAACATCATAACCACATAGTCAAGGTCTCGTGCCAAGACTACAAATAAAATTTTTGTCAACGCCTTATTCGAAGACAATAATTTGTCTCATGAGACCTATTGATGCATCGAGGGGTTATAGCGGGCCATGCCTGTAACTTACTAAGTCCAATGCATTTCTCATATGAAAAGGGTGAAATATAACATAAAAATTCGTATTAAAACTAGCATAAAAATGTCAATAGTTTAACTATAAACCATGAATGGTATAAAAATATCTCATCCAGAGTCAAGAATATCATAACTCATTCAATACAATATGGAATATTGTATTATAATTAATCAACCTCAATCAAGAATAATATCTTGTAAAGGATGTTGACATAGTTGAATATGATCAATAAAATTCTTCGAGAGAAATATCCCTTTTCATGAAATCATTTAAGAGTCACACAATTTATAAAGGAATACATTTAAATGATATTTTTGAATAAAATTGTCACATACCACTTTGAATATTTTTAAAGGAATTAACATTTTAAAACATTCCTTTCTATATAATTAAATCCTTAAAACCATTTTGAAAACATGGACATTAATGAGAATGATTTAGATGAATAAATATTCAAACCATTTAAAATTATGTTTTAGTTAAAGATTACCTTAATAATATTCCTTTTGAAAACACTTTTATTAAACATGTACATGGATAATAAATATGTCCCAGTAAAAACTTAGACATAAAAAATCTTAGATAATAATGAGATTGAAGAATTAAGCCATACCTTGTACTTTCCTTTGGTCAAGGGTATATTTAACCTCTTGTATAGTGACCATAGTATGTTATTAAATTATACCATAACCATATTCATATTTATTATATCATACTTGAATCATTTATGACTTTATACTACCCATTTAATAATAATTTCCATGTTAAAATAACATTTTGAGTAATAATCACTTTCTTTATCGTACGTGTTTTAACTTCTTATTATTGATTGTATCACTTATATCATGATTTAATTGATTCCAGAATATAAAAAATTATTTATTTATCATATATATTCATAATATAAATATGTATAATAGATAGATATATGAAATGGAAAACACCGTTTATGAAGACAGTATGCCGTACATACGCATAAACGTTGTATCCGTTTTCATATCGTATTGAACGGAAGTAAGTGAATGAGATATATTTATATATATATATATTCAGTAGAATTATTATTTCATATATTACATAATTATTAATAATATATATTTTTATAATCATCGTTGAATGGTGAACGGGGAAATGAATCTCATCGCCTCGTGGAGACGGTAAGCCATACGTACGCACGAGCGACAATATCATTATATTAATGGTGGAATTGTATTTAATTGGATGTTATATTATATATAAATAATCCTTAACATGTTATATTTATTATTTACATCAATTATACTCATTATTATACCCATCCAAATAATGAAGTGTTGAATAACAAACTACACCCCGACGTGGAGACGGTAAGTCGTACGTACGCACGCATGGTGACTTTGTCATTCATAGGATGGAGAGAATAATGAATATGGTTATAATAAATTTATAATAACATCTTAGTATGTATAAGGTATTTTATGTTTTATTTTATTATGGTAACAATAAAGAAAGAGAAAGTAGAAGAAGAAAAGAACTTTGAAAGAGGTGATAAAATAATTACCTCTTTTTCAGGTGTTTCATTTTGATTTTAACAAAAGGGATCCTTAAGATGGGTTTAAGATAAAATTAAGGCCTCTAGAATTAATTTAGGGTAGTTTGGAGAATATTTTAGTAGTTTTTGACCAATAAAAATGGCTTTGGAGGTGTGAATTTTAGATAAGGGGAAATACCCTTTTATAAGAGCGGAGAGGGGCACTTTAGGAAAAACATGAAATATTATTTTATTATAAAATCATTTTCGGTTTATAATTGCTAAAAATAGATTTATTTCAAGGATAAGGTGGGGATGGGTTGATTTATTCTAAAACAATAGGTTTTTGACATGTTTAGGTCACCATTTTAACCTTATCTTTCAGATTTAACCCTTTGTTAAATAGTTTAACTTTTACTATTTCTTGTTGTATTATTATAATACATGGTTAATAAACATGCTATAAAATGACAAGAGTGCCTAAAGTGGTTAATTAATGACATATATATCATTATATAAGTCTTTTGGCAGAATCATAGATTTTTAAGAATATTATATCATTTAATAATATAGTATTTGTTTTAAAAACTCATTTATGTCAATTTTGACACTATTTAGTATTTGGTTTTTTTGAAATTTATAACAAGTTTATTACTTTGAAAAAAAAAATAAATTAAATCAACCTTAACATGTCATATTCATCTATAAAATTCTTTGATGTCATAAAAAGACTCAATTTACATTTATTTGGATATTTATAATATCAATTATTTTAATCTTTCAATAATAAGGTAATTAATGCATCATAATTGTGTCATAAATAAATTTAATTATATAACATCTAAAAATTATAATTAGAATAACATGATGTGGTAAATATTTTTATTTTTTTAATGAATATTTATAGTCAAATTTATCTTATGTGTAACTTGATATTAAAAATGGTTTAGTTATTAAACTTTGAGTTTAACACATTTAACTATTCTTTAGATAAATTATAATAAATGTCATAATCTAACCCAAATGAATCAAAAGGATATTATTTTTGTCTTAAGGTTTATTTTGGTTGAAATAAACTTATCCAATAGAATTAGGACATGTTTTTGGGTAATTTTAAAATTATTTTTACCATTAATTACCTTATTAACTTTTAACCGTGGTAAATAAAATTCAAAAGTTACTGTTCACCAAAAATTATTTTCATCCTATTGAACCAAATTTTACTTACTGATGTCAACCATGTATCTTATAGTTTTTAAATTCAATTCATAGAAGCGTTAAAATTACATTTTATGAAAATTTGAAAATGTGCCTAGAAGGTGTGTAAATGTGTCAAAAAAGTGGGTAAAAAGACGTTAAAAAGGTTCAATAAAATTTGATATATCTAATATTATTATAAAATTACTCTACTGAATTAAATTGGAGTAATATATTTATTATGTATCTATTTTGACTTTAAGATAAACTAAAAATAATTTAAATGAAAAATTCTATTTTTATCTATAACACAATATTTTTCACTCTTCATAAAAAATTAAATGTTTTCAGAAAAATACAAAAAAAATCACTCAAAGATAATTTTGATAATAAAAATTCAGAAATGATATTTATTTTACTAATTTCAAAATATATAAGTTGAATTAATTAATTTAAAAATAATTCCTGTTGTCAAAACTAGAAAGTGGGTTTTTGAGAAGTAAAAACTATCAAAAGATTGATATGTGTTTATGTCCAATTAAAATGTAAAATTACTTCCAATGACCAATAATGGATTAAATGATAAAAATATATTCTAATTATACTTAAAAACCATTCAAATTTATAAATTAAAACTATAAATTATTTTGATTAAAAAAGTTGTTTTCAATTAAAATTTATTATTTTTCACTATTCATCAAAATATGAAAGTTATCAGAAAAACACAAAAAATTTATCCAAGATAAATTTTTCTATCCCTATTCTAAATAAGAAGTTTATTTTGTCAAATTGAATGTATAAATGTGTCAAATATTTGATTTAAAAATGGTATGACATTAAAAGGCAGTAAAATTTCATTTTTTTTGAAAAATACTTCTTTTATTTGAAAAATTGAATTTGTTCTTATATTATGTCTAAGAAAAAAATAATATGGATGTTAAAATTATATGGAGTATAGAAAATTCAAAATTTAGTTAATACTATTCATAGTATCTTTTTTAAACGGCTAGTTTGGTAAGTCGTGGTGTGCTCGAACTCAGTGTTCCATATGACGCAAGCTATTGAATTATTTTAAAAACATAACATACTATGAAATCCCAGGGTTTTACACCCTATATATTCAGAATCACATGAAAAAATTATGATATTTAATTTGAGGTAAACCCTAAAAACCATGAACTGATTAATATAAATGAGAAAACATCTCAAAATATACCAAGAAAAGTAAAATATCTATTTAAAGGAATAAAATTTAATTTAATAAGAAAAACAAGTGCAATTAATCATATTGAATGAAATATCACCATCTAATATTAACCATGAAACTTTACCAATATCCTAATAAATATATCAGTAATGTATTTGGGAAAAATGAAAAAACAACCACAATTCATATATGAAACTTTAAAATATAAAATATCTATAGTTTGGAAATGAATTAAAAAAATACATATTTTGTTATAAACCAACTAAAAAATTTGATGCATAAAAAAGGATCAATATATCTTATTATTATGTATCCAAAACCATGATTTAATATAAAATATTTTCTACTAGTTAAAGTTGTTAATTACATGGTTCAAACAAAAATAAATAAAAAATAAAAATATATAAAAATAAATAAACAATTCAAAGCTATAAAATTAGAAATTACCATGCATCTTTGGCAGTGGAAAAGTGTATCAAACATCAAAATTTAGTGGATATCTCATGATGGAAAATTAGTTTCCTAGCCTAGGGGAAATGTGTTTTGGGAATGTTTTTAAAATAATTATAGAAAATTAGGACCTATGAAACAAAAAGATGTAAGACAAGAACTATATAAGCATTCTTATTTGAATGAAAATTATATGATTTTGGAGTGTCTTGTAATAACAATCAATAAATCGTATATATAACATGCAATTTTAAAACACATCAAATAATTTATCATTTTGATAGAGTGTTCTTGAGGTATATAAAATCAGAAAAATAAGCAACACTAAAGTATAATTTATGAATAAATTGAAGTTATGGACTTGGATAAAGATAAAATTGGGTTCGATAGATCTATAATAAAACTTATCATAAAAGGATTAAATGGATTTACCCATGAATATATAATGAAAAATACTAAAAAAATGGAGAAAATGGAAATATAAAATGAAAAAACCATGTATGGTGTAGGAAAAGTTGATTCATGAAGGAAACAATAGTGTATAGGGATGTGGATATTTGTTGGGTGACCAATCCATGAAGGGTGTAGTGACTAATGAGTCAACGAAGGGAATACAACTAGCGATACGAGGGTAGGTGACAATAGTGTTAAAGAATTCGGGCATCAATCAACAAAACTAGATAGAGATGATGTCAAGAGAAGGTCAAGAATGGGTGGGAGTGGTACATGGAAGAGTCAGGGGAATTTGATGGTTTTTGATTTACCATTAAGTGACTAGTATTGGTATATCTAGTTCTTGAATCAATTATTTCCAAATAGTGGTTGTGCAAATGGATAAATTTCTAGTAGTACAATGTGTTCACTAATTGAAGAACAACATTGAACGGATTTCTGGATTACAATTGGTGGTTGTACTATCAACCACAAAAATGGACCATGTCACAGAAATGAAGGCTAAAAAAGAACTGAACTGTAATTTCAATCTATTCGACTATAATTTTATTCATTAAAGTAATAAATAATATTTAATTTTTAAAAATAAAAATAAATAAATTAAAATATAATAGAAATAATTATATTCTTAATTATATAATTTTGGATTATTTTAATAGCTATAATATCATATTAAATTTTAACTATAATTTTTTTTAAAGTTATAATAAATCCACTAATAAATCCATCTTTGAAAAAATTTAATTGTTACATCCATTAATTTTTATTTATCAAGATAATTAAAATTCAAATAAATTTTAAGGATATAAATAATTTATATTTTTTAATTTCTTATCAAATAACCATTCTAATGTTTTTTTTGAAAATTTCATATTTTGAGTTATTTACATGCATTTTATTGTCCAGATGTTTTGGATTATTTTTTAAATAGATGGGAAATTTTTTCTTTGTGATTTATTTTTCTTTTTTTTAGTTATTTTAAGTTTGATAAATCTTTATAACATTCAATTGATTTTGGTTCTATGATTGGTTATAACCATCCACCTTCAATTTTTGTTTATTTTAATAAACATGCTAGTAAAATAACTAATTTTCTAATTGATTTTTTGTACATTATTTAATAACCAATGTAAAAACCTGGATATGATGTATTCCATGTCACTTATAAAAAACATTATGTATAGAGGAAATTTCTAATGTTGATGATGGGAGTACTACCTAAATACTTATATATATATATGATATATATATTTATTACAGGATAATTAAGGTTTACATGCACATAAGGGTATATAATTTTATGAAATATTCAATTTCATCTAAATGAAATTAGGTTATCATTTTGTGTATCACCCATGTAAGGTGTCATTTAAGAAATTATTCCATAGGATGAAATAGAAGGCTGTTAAATGCATATATTTCATGAACTAACCTGGTATTTATTCATGCTATTAATGCATGAATAAACAAGGCAGTCAAAGGAGCATCCTCTAGGATTATAAATTATAAAACCATATGATGGATATGGTGAATTGGATTGAGATCCTTATCTTTGACCAAAACTCCCAAAATCATGAGTTTATCCTCACCTTAATCCTTTGCGTTATAGTTACTAGAATACCGTAGAGAAAAGGAGAATCCCTCTTGAATGACAAATGATTCAGAACAAACCATATATATTAACCTAGGTGAGATGATTATGTTTTCCAATATGCGATCTTTATCAAATGCATATTGAAGATCAAGAGTTACTGTAGGCTCTTCGGTGTAACGTATGAAATTTATAGTAGTTCTTCATTTCGAGTATTCATGCAGTTTTATATTAACTTTCATGGAGATCCTTGACCAAAGGGGTTTTAATCACTTTTGTGTCTTATGATAAATGTTATTAGACTCTATTAAAACCCTTCTGTGGTATCATATCAATCCATGTTTTGTTTTATAGAACACATGATAAAATGAAGTATAAATAAGATAAAATAGAGTAGTTTAGGGGTTTTTTGAGTATCAATTTCATTAAAAGGGTTTTCCTTTATGTAGCTTGGCTATGAAAAGGTTACCAAGCCCCTACCCTTAAATAGTTTAGACACATAAGGGTCATCATGACTTACCCATACGTAGTGTAGTCTACGTAAGGGTCACCTGAGTTTAATTTTATGTGAAATGCTTATATATAAGGGTAATAAATATTTTTAAGGGTAGTGTATTGGTAAGAATGTTTTTTCCAAAATTTATGTAATGGTATTCAGGGGATTACCATTACACAAAATAGGGCTGAGTAAAGGTTATAACCTTATAAAGAAGGTTTGTGTAAGGTTATCCACTTTGTCATCTTTATGAAAATAGTATAAACAAAGGTAGTACCTTTATGCAGCAGTACCAAGAGGCCACGTAAAGGTAAATTTAATCTGAACTTTATGTGAAGCGTTCAAATAGGGTTAATACTCTTTGTACCATTATACAACATACGGGTATAAAGAATATATCTTTATACAGACTATCTACACAAGGGTATACAAAATATTACCTTTACGCAATGGTACTGCATATTGATTATGGGTTTTACCTTTACCAATGAATTTACAAATGGTTTACCCTTACGTAGAGTGTCTGTGTAATGGTAGGAGAGCTTACCTTTATGTAGGAATGAGTTCTCACAGAAGGGTAAATATTATTTTTAGTTAAAGATTTTTCTTAACATATTATATGGTTTTAATGGTTTATGAAATGTTAATAAATCATTATAACATTTATTTTTGGATATTTTAATTTATAAAAGGTCTATAAATTAATTAATTATAAATTATTTATAGTTAATTTAATGTTTATAAAACATTTTATTCCAAAATATTAAATGTTAATATTTGAAATACATTTTAATAAATCATATAGAAATTATTATGATATATACATAAATGTGTTTATTTAGAAATTATAAGAAATAATTTTTAATGGGATATAAATTATGAAATAAAGCCAAAGTCTAAAATATTTATTAAATTATGAATTGTTAACAATTACTTATTTTGAATTATTCAAAATAAAAGGAGGCAATATTTGGATATTATTTAATCCAAATCAAAAAAATGTTTTGATGGTTGATATAATTGAGGTTTAAATAATAAATAAGTATATGATATTTATATTGTGTAAAATGTTTCCATAATAGAAATTGAATTATAAATTCATTATAATTCATAAAATGTTATATATTTAAAATTTAAATTCCATATAATGAAAAATATAAAAAATATCATATTGATATAAATATAAAATTTTTATATTCATAATTATGGAATGTCCATAATGTGAAAGCTGAAAAGTATAAAAGGATTTATAATTATCTTCTATTTATGAATTTTTAATAAATTTTTAACTTATATTTAAATATTTTAATTGTTTATTTATTTAAATGTTATTCACAATTTTATTTATCGTTATAAATTATTTTTTTTGATGAATGGAATATTCTTTAGTTTAATTATTAATCTGTTTCAAGATAGAGCTCTACATTACATGCTAGTTATGATAATGAACTTGAACATAGGTTGTGTAAAGTATTACACATCAATATGATTTTAATATATTGGTTGGGAAGAGGGAATATGAATCCAAACTAAATTAATAAAATCATTCATACATAAATAAGAATAACACATGATAAGATGGTGATATTAAAATCCCCATCCATTTAATAAGTGTGAGATTCCTTACAAAGAGACACTTATTAAGATCTATATTATCCAACTATATTGTTTCACACCATATCAGGGTTACCGTGGATTATCCTTTGTAAATAATGCAAGTAATGAGTGATCTGGGATCATGCCTAGGTATTTTCATAGTAAAGAGGGTTTCCTATTAATTGTTTTGTGATTATCTTATTTTTAACATTCATTTTGGGTTACACTAGTTAGAAAACACCAAGGGTTGGGATACCATCTGAATAGAGTTGGGGTTTTCCATATAATGGTTTAGAAAAATATTTTTCTGCTCAGCTATCCAATAATCATATATGATATGATTGAAATGATTCCTTAACTAAATAACTATGTGATGAGTTTAATGCCAAATGGGGTCATTTTCACTGTGAAATATGGATCTTGGACCATTAATAGGCATGGTGGATTTTAAAGGGGTTATACTTTTTGTGGTAGCCAATTTAATAAAATTAATTAATTATTTTTTTATAAAAATGATACTCATATGATAAAATATTCAGTTGTCGATAATTTAATCATTATCATCATCAAAATAAACATTATGATCAATTCTTATATTGTTCCCAAGCGAGTTTGGTCGCATTTTTTAACAATATATCAATATGTTTTTGAATAGAAAGTTGATAGATGATGTTTCTAGAGGTATGGAGGAAACCTACCTTATGGAATTTTTTTCATGAGATGTAACAACATTCTTTAATGTGTGTACGATAGTTTACATAACCATGTTTGGAAACATTTATTACAGAGTAAGATATTACCATTTTATTATTCAAGTTCCTAACATCATAAAGTTTATCATGATACAATCTAAGATTGTAAAAATTTTTAAAAATAAATAAGTAAAGAGGATGATATGTCCAAAGTGAGAGAAATCATGATCAAGTAGTAGTAAATGGTTCAACCTAGATATATCAAAAAATCTATTTTTATGACGTTTCTAAATGGGATCAGACAGAAAAAAATCATATGAGACGAACCATATGGAGAATTTTTTATCATATGGAGGTTCGAGTTACAAAGGATAAGTTGAATTAGTATAGTTTATGTAATGTTAACTCTTACTTTTTCTTACCCATATACAAGATTGATGGTGCTACGTAAAGGTGGTAGAAAAAAGTTTCATAAAGATCATCAGTGACTTTAATAACCTATTTAAAGATATAAAGGATATATTACCAAAGCTATCAGATGGAGGAAATATGAGTAGAGCACCAGATGGATGTGTTTATGAAGTTTAAATGGAAAGAGTCCATCAGTAAAACACTTAAAACATCTAAAAAATTGGGGTTTAACAATTTTATCAGATTGTGTCCATTATATAAATATTCATCATATGAAAATATATCTGATGAATGAATATCAGAAAAAAATTGATGATGTAATTATACAAAAGACAATGAGATTTTTTTGAGAAAACTATGAGTTAAGGATGAATGATCAGATAGAAGATTTCTGAACCTCCAGTCAAAGGTTTCATATAAATATCCACTGATCAGAGGAAGAATTATCAATTAATGACATGATATGTCATTAGAAAAAATATATTGGGATGATTAGATGAAGGTTTCTTGATATAAGGAAACCCAATTGAGGTCCATAAAATGGTGGAATCATGTGTGATCCTTTAGAAAAATAATATTGAAGGTGTACCATTAGAAAGATAAGTTTTAATGATGGAAATATGTAGACATACAAAAAATATAAGATATCTAATAATCCTTACATAACAATGTAAATTTCTTAGCATGATGATGTTGAGATAATCTTTAATGTTTGTTATTTTTATGAGGTAAAATATGATTTAAAAAATTTCTCAACACTGAGATTGAGGAATTTTGAATAAAGGGGTAGATTTTAAGAAACATCAAGAGTGTTTGAGAATGTTCCATTAGAATAGTGAAGTTTCTAGTGATATAAAAAGGAATAAGATATTTGAAAGATTAATTTTAGTTGAGTGGGAAAATACATTCATGTTCCTTCCCAAAATCTTGAGTGGATCACCTATATAAAGGGGAATATTTATAGTACATACATTTACTAATCTTGTCTAAAATAGTGGAATTACTGGAGGATTCATGGATTCCAATATCAGAACAAGTTCCTACATTATTGATGAAAGTGAATTGGAATGAGTTCCATCAGCCAAAGAAGAAATTCAGCGAGAACAACAAATTGGGTTCTTACTCAGTCGAAGAAGTAGGAAGCACACTAGATTGAAAATACTTTATCAAACAAAGAATCATCATATGGGGTTATCAGATGGAGTTGATGACTAGAGCATAGCAGAATAAAGCATAGAATATTGAGAAGCATTAGATAGAGACCAACCAGATGAAGATACATTAGATATAGGGAAAACTGGACAAAGTCGATTAGATGGGAACCTACTAAGGAATTTTTTTGATAGATTTATGAAAATTTTATTTTTAGAATATTTATTTCAACCAATGATCAGGAGGAAGTTTCATGTCCAATAGAATCTTATGATATTTTTTGAAGATCTTGATGATTGTACACAAGTAAAGGTGATACAACTTGCTTGTATAGGAAGAGAAGATCTTTCTACAATATACTAAAAAAGGAGAAGGAAAGAGATTTTAACTAGGGGTATAACCAATTTCTAAAAATGATTAATTGTTAGAGGGTATAACTAGATGTGACTTTAGTGGATATTACTAGGATAGTTGGCGGTTATAACCAACTATTACAAAAGAGATTATTTCTGGGGGTAGAATTGGTGTTGGATCAAGGAATGATTTATTGGGGGTATAACCAGTTGCTACATGTTCCTTTGTAACCCTAAAATAAGTTAGGAAAAGAACCCATGTTGGGGGAATTAACTAGCATGTAAATGGGTAGTTCTTTACAATAAACCTTTTAAAAAATCATGTGTTGATATATACTTATATTTCTTATATATGAAGTGTGATTTTGAGAATTATATTTGAGTGGATCATAAATCTAACATGTTTTAGAAGATATAAAAAGTTTCCTAATGAAGTTAAGAAAATTTCCTATAAAATAAAAGTAAAAAGTGATCACTAATCCACCCATACCATCTCAATGATCCTATATTGATCCTAGTTAACATAAAGTATTATTAGAGAAAGGTTAACTTTGAAATATCTAAATATTATAATAGATAATATTAATTGAGTGACAAAATTGGTGTTCTTGTTTTTGATGGAATAAAATATCATATTTAGATGAATATGATGTTACCCTATCTTCAATTTATTATACTTGAATTTATATATATTATAACCATGAGATTTTATCCCTTTAATAATGTTTTTATTATATCTACCGATAAAATAAATTTGTAAGTTAATCAAAAATCATAGAATACTATATTGATAGCTCCTATAGAATATTTTTATTCAAATATTATGGGTCCTCAAATGGCTAAAAAAATTTGGGATAACTTGAGAAGAATTTATGAAGGAAATAATAAAGTTAATAAAGCTAAGATACAAATCTGGAGGATCATTTTGAAGACGTTAAGATGGATGATAAGAAAAGTATTAATTAATTCCTTAAAATAGTTAATGCGATTTTAGTAATATGATATGTTTTGGTGAGAAGCTGGAAGATTCTACTATCATTATGAAACTATTGAGAAACTTTATAGACATATTTGATACCAAAGTTTCATCTTTATAAGATCAAGAATATTTATCTTTGGATGAACTTCATAACATTCTTGTGGCTAATAATATGAGGAAATAAATTTTATTTTAGAATAGGGATAAGAAATAAATGGATTTTTTAAACTTTTTAAAATTGAATCTCAGAGATAAATAAGTTATATAAGAATAAAATTATTTAGAGGCATAAGAAAATTAATAGGACTTCAAAAAATCATCATTATTTTTTCTAAAATATACAATAAGGGTAAGTGGAAAGGTAAATTTCTCTTAAATATTTGAATTTTAATGATAAAAACTATTTTACGCAAAATTTTCCAATGAATAACTATGAAGACTCTGAATCATAAGAAAAAGATACGAAGTATCAAAAATTGAAGTGGTAGAAACATAATAAGTTTTTTTCTCATAATAAGTATAAAATTTTATTGTGTATAATAGAGTAAAATAATTATTCATTTGAAAATGAATCTGACTTAATGTCAAATTCATAGATTATGTAAGAAAATGAAGTGATTCATTAGATAGTGATGTTGATGGTGAAGAGAGAACAATACTTGAGTGGATTATAAAAGAAAATTTAGAATCCACACTTTTGGAAAATATAAAACTCATTGAGAAAATGAATAAATTGAATAAAAAAGTTAAAGATATAAATTTTTAGAATGGTGAGATGATAAAAATAGAGGATTAAAACCTTAATTTGAATAGTGATTACAAAATGAAATTTTGTGAGCTTGATAGAAAAAAGAAGTTATGAAGAAACATTATCTAGGAAGGGGAATCCTAAAAAGGTAGAAACAACAATTGTTGAGGAATATAAATTTAATAGGTTAAAGTTGGATGAATTTGATATTATAGTAAATGTTTTTATAAAAAATTTGGATAATAAATAAAAAGAGTTTTTAGAAACACATTCAATGTTTCTTACAACAAAAACTATGTTAATAAATATGAGACAATACTTTAACAAATTAGTTGAGGTTAAAGATGAGTCTTCTACAAATATTTAATATAAATAACTATAGAAGTAGGTTATTTATATTCCCAGAAAATCTCAATACACATCTTATTCTACATATAATGTAGGCTGAAAATTACAATTATTTAAAAAAGTTTCCTTCCACTAAGAAAGAGTATAATTCATTAAAGAAAATATCCCATAATAATTTTCCCATAGTTTCTAAGAATAAAACAACAAAATACTTTAGATAAGTACTACCATAAGTATAAAGTATCAATATTCGAAGGTCACAGCTAGTGTTGTGGAGTTTTGGGAACAAATCATTCTCATGTTGGTATAAAATTTCCTTACTAGGAAACATGTATGAATCAAGGGGATCTATAATGATTATATAAGAACAAAAATTTTAATAAATTATAATGAATAAGAAACAAAATTTCAGAAGGTAATTAATGTTAAAGATTTAAGAAAAAAATTTGAATCCTATGAAAGATTATAAAATAAAGTAATTTAGTAAATTTGATAAGGGTAGAAATGTTATATAGTAAAAGATATAGTGCATAGTTATTTTGAAATATCAAATGGCCATGGACTTAAATATGGTGGACACATAAGTTTTTTATATAAAAAGAGAAGAAATTGGTTTCATTAGATGAGAAAAATGTTGATAAAAAATTTCCAATATATGGTGATTTAAAAATTCATAAAAAATACAAGAGATGTGAGAAAGATAAGAATTCTTCTAGAATTTTTATGACTATATTAAAAGACCAATAAGAAACTATGAAGAATATTTTATAAACTAAATGTAATAACGATATTACATAAGAAGAAGGAAGGACAAAAAATCCATATGAAGAATCTATAAATGAGAAAAAGATAGTACCTCCCATTAAAAATCTTATGAAAATAAGAAGAAGTTGATTCTAAGAGAAGATTATATATCTAAGTGTTACTTCTAATGAACATGGATGTTTATCCTTATTCCAAATAATTTTTTATTTTTACTAACTTTTAGGTAATTATATGATAATAGTTAATGAATCTGGATGAGTTTTGTGATGGTTTTTACAATAATAAAATATTTCCACCATGTAATTCTTTCCAATTACAGTGAATAATATAGTGTTACCCTTAAGGGGATATTAAAGTATATAATGAGGCATGTTATCATACTTTTCTTTAAAAAAGGTGTGATTATGTTAAGAAAGCTTTGATATTGGGGGAACTCATACACCAGAACTATTCTGATATGTTTATTAAGTTGGATTTAGGTCTTTATTTGAAAAACTTTTCTGATTTCCCCTAATATAAATATGTTAGAAGAATATTGAGGAATGAATTACATGGAAGTTGTGTTATAGGAAACATTGATCACCTTGATTATAAACCCATGTTTTCTATACCTTGTTTTATCATATATAATTAGAGTTTTTTTAGCTAAAGGCTGTTTGTTATGAAACTTATGTGATACTAATTTCCTCTCATGATTTGTTTTTAATTTTTGAGATAAAGGAAGATGAGCCCAAATTATCCATATATTATCTTTTTTTTTATTTTAAACAAGGTGGAAAAATAAAATAATTGGAGTAATAAGTGAAAACATCATATGAGGAGATAGGAATGAGCACACATATTGAATTTGAATATGTCTAATGTTTTATATAGGTATTGAAAAAAAGTGTGAGATTGTTGTGCCAAAGTGAGTTTGGATTCTTTTTTTTTTCAATTTTTCAATATGTGTTTGAATTAGAATTTGAGAGAATATGTTACCTATGTTATGGATGAAACCTACCTTATAGAAGTTATGACTGTTTTATTATGATATTAAACAATTTTTTTAATAAGTGTAAGAATGGTAACTTAAATATGTTAAGAAACATTCCTTTCAAAGTCAGAAATTATTATGTTTTTCATCTAGTTACTAACATCATGAAGATTATCATTATCCAAGATTATTATGTATGAATTTTTATAAAGGAATATTTGAATAGGAGGAGATGTAAAAAGATATAAAATTCAATGATCAATAAGATGTAAAAATTTAATCATGGAGTTACCAAATATTTTTTATGAAGTTGTATATTGTAATTAGACTAAAATAATAATGTTAACAAATATACCACATGGATAAGTTCTAATTAGATAAAGGTCCATGTTATAAAGGTTGAGTTGTGTCTATGTGGGTTACTTAAGGGAAACTATTACTTTTCATTACCTAAGTAAAGGTAACAAAAAATCATATCTAAATGTGGTAGAATACAGTTACAGAATGATCATCAATAATTTTCACGACCGAGGTAATTGCATGGAGGGTTGATTGTCAAAGATATTAGATGGTTGAAATAAAATAAGATAACTTGATGGATATTTATATGAAGTTTCAACATATGGATTCAATAATATAGACACTCAAAAGTTACAGTGGTTGAAAATTTCACAATGTCATCGAATTAAGACCATCAAGAGATGATCCATCAAAAAATATCAATTGGCTGGAAGAAGACCGAACTATCATTCATGATTTATATGGATGGATGATACTAAGAAGTATATTTTTATCAGATTATGAGTTAAGGTAGAATGATTAGAAAAACCATTTTTGAATCATTTTTCAAAGGTTTTATAGGAAGTTCCACCAATCTATGGTAGATTGACCAGACAATGATGTGATATGTCATTAGACAAATATATGTTGGGTTGATCGGATGAAGGATTCATAAGATAAGGAAACCCAATAAGGGTATATTAGATGATGTAATCTTGTGATATCCATCAGAAAATGAATGATGAATGTATACTCTCTTACATAAAATTTATAATGATTGAAACATACATATATACAATGAAAAATGAGATCTAAGAGGATTTACATAAAAAATGTAAAGTCCTTAATATGATAATGTTAAATTGATAATCAAATTTTTTTTTATCTTTTTTAGGTGAAGGAAGTTTTCTACAGCTCCTTAACACCGATATTGAGGAAGTTTGACGAAAGGGGGATCTTTTAAGAGATGTTGAGAGTGTTTAAGAATGTTCCAAAAGAGTATAGAAGCAACCAATGAAATACAAAGGAATGAGAAATCTGAAATTTTAATTTTAATTTATTAATAAAATACATTTTAGTTCCCTCCCAAAATCTTGAGTGGAATGAAAATATAAATGGGTGTACATATATTACAAAAATTTACTATTTACAAGTAAAAAAGTAGGATTGTTGTAGGATTTGTGTTGTGAGGTATCCGATAAAGTTCCTACATGATTGAAAAAGTGTATCATAATGAGTTCCATTAGTTGAAGAAGAAGTATAGTGAGATCATCTGATTGAGTTCTTACATAGTCAATGAAGAAGGAAGCGTATTGGACTGAACGTGCTTCATTAGAAAAGGAATGATTAGATAGAGCTCTTGAATAGTGCACTATAGAATGAAACTCAATGTATTGAGATGTATTAAAAAAATACCAACCACAAAAAGATCAATTGGAAAGAGGGTGAACTAGAAGAGTTAATAAAATGAATATTTTATAAGGATTTTTTTGGTAGAGTTCTGAAAATTTCCGTTTGAGCATACCTAGGTCAACTAATGATCAAGAAAAAGTTTTTAGGAAAATTGTCTCTTAAGAGAGTTGTTTAGGATCTTAATGATATTACATAGGTAAAGGTGATCCAACTTTATTATATAGGAAGATAATATCATTCTATAATGGATCAGAAAAAAAGAATGAATGATCATATAGCTGGGGGTAAAACCAGTTGATGAAAATGATTGTTAGACACGGGGCATAACCACTTATGGAATTAGTTGATATAGTAAAGATAATTGGGGGGAGGGGGGTATATCCAACTATGGAATAATAACTTATTACAGGGGGGTATAACTGAGGTCGAATATAGGACTGATTACTGGGGGGTATAACATGTTGCTACTTATAAGGCCCCAGCCTTAAACCTTACTTAATCTTGAGTTAATACAATATTACACATTGAGGATCTTTTCAGGTTTTGAGTTTTAGAGAATTAGATCATAAAACTTGCATTACATTCCACATTTAAACAAAGTGGTTACATAAAAGACAGGATTCATTCTTCCCATCAATGGAAACATATTTAAAATAAAACATGGATTCTTTCTTGACACATCCTTGACACTATCATCACATCACGTACCTTTCCCTTGACCTGTGAAAAACATTTCAAAAACTTGGGATGAGCATAAAAAGCTCAGTAAGGGATATAAAAACATGAGTTCATGTATACATAAGAATGAAATCATACATTACCCATAAAACATAGGCACTTTAACATACCTCATCAAATCATGAATAAATCATAGAAATCATAAGACATAAAAGGTAACTTGAGGCATTCGTAACATTCTTACGTAGGGAGTAACCCTCTTGGTTACGTTTAGAATACCCATCACAGTATATTCCCTAAATCTCTTCAGAGAAATCTTAATGTTTCACTCCTTCGCGTTACCCAATGCATTGGAGAGCTATATCGGGCTCACCCGCCCTTATTTTATCACGGAACCAACCGTCTTCATAATAATTCCAAGAACCATAACATAATCGTATCACATAAAACATGCATAAAGGAAACATAACATTTCCACATTTCAATCACAAGATATCAATACAACACATTGATATAATAAAAACATTATGAAAACCATTTTCAATACCAAAATAAAAGAAAAGTAAATATGGTATTTATTTTTCTTTAAAAAGAAGGTATGGCTTATAGAGGAAGCCGAAACTCAAATAATGGTCATGGCGGCGGAGAAGTCGTTGTCGCCGCATACGTATGACAAAAACATTCCCTTTTGTCATTTAGTAAATGCTTAGTATAAAAATATTCCTTTTGAATGAACGTAAAAGTCAAAGGGATTTATACACCGTATAAAAGAAGGTTGTGTATAAAACAAAATATGCCTCAATGAAAGGAGATTGAGACAAAGTCCCTTACAAAGATGGTATCCTTGGTTTAAGGATAAATCAATTACATAATTATGTGTGACAAATGAATACACCAAATATAAGTGGATATTAAGTTTAAAATAATCAAAGGTCATTCACACATATTCAAAGGATGACATATTCAATAACTACATGTTGAACCCAAAGAAATCGAAATTGGGTTAAGAAGTTTCCTTGACAGCCTAACGACGCCACATCAAAATGAGTTGATGAGAGATAAAAAAGGGTATCTCATCACTTGGACATAAAATTTTCATCAATAAGGATATATGAGGACATATCCTGACATAAAAATATGTAAATTAAATGACCCAACAAAAGAAGTCTTTTAAAAAGAGGAGGGTGAAAGGTTCCCTTACCGACATGGGTATCTTTCGAAACATACACCTCATGAAAGAAGGACAATACAACATTGATGTAAATACTCATAAAAGAAAGTATATTACACAATGAGTAAAATAATGGAAAGTACATACACCACTCAAAGGAAATTGTGGCAAATGTAGCATAAATCCCACAGGAATAAAAGTGAGATGAAAAATCCCTTACGAAAACTCGGCAGCCTAACAACGCCACTTAAAACTTCCAAAAATGGATTGATGAGATCAAATAGAGTATCCCATCATATTACAATAAAATGTAAAGCAAGAGGAATATAAAATAACATCCCCCATCATAACAAATAGGATCTTAAAATAAGTGACATAAAGGAGAGTACATAAAGAGAAAGAGAGAGGTTAGATCTCTTACGAAAATTCGGCAGCCTAACGGCGCCACTCAAGACTTCCAAAATGGATTGATGAGAGAGAATAGGGTCTCTCATCATATTAAAATAAAAATTACAGTAAGATTAATATAAAAGAACATCCCAATAACAAGAAATATGAGCTTAGAAGGAATGACATAAAAGAGTGTACTTAAAAAGAAAGAGGGGAGTATGATCCCTTACCTCAAGTCCAACTTGTCTTGTTCGTTTCTTTATATTTCTGAATAATAAACTTTGGTCAATTAATAATTGCCTAAGTACCTCCTTTAGAGATCATTATTAAGTTCATATCACATATTATAATGTTATAATAATTGTTTAATAATGTTAGCTCATATCAGACGTTTTTGCCGATGTTTGGTACATGAGTCAAAAATGAACTTGTTTGAAAAAAGATTTCCCATGTAGTTATAAGTAAATAATTTACAGAATAGCATTAATGATTAAAATATCATATATATCCAGTAAATATTCATTTTATACTATTCCATATCATTTGGATATAAAAAAACGAAAATCACCGTTCATGGAGACGGTAGGCCGTACGTATGCATGAACACTACTTTCATTTTTTTGTCATATTAATGGAATTAAAGAAAAATGAGATATATATATATATATGTTATAATTACAGAATTATATCCATAATTTATATGTAATATATTACATATATATCCATTATATATATGTACTTATAATATTACATAACATTTTGAGATAAGAAATGAAATGTACCGTTCATGGAGACGGTAAGCCGTACGTACGCATGAATGCTACTTCCATTTCTATTTAATATTTAATGGAATTAAAACATAATGATAAATAATAGTATTTTAATTCCAGTATGGTATCATATATAATATCATTAAATATATCCTTTATACGTACCACATATGGTATTAACGAATCAAATCACTTTGAGGGGGCGGTAGTCCGCACTTCCTTAAATGAAGATATCGCGTTTACCCATAATGGAAACCATAAAGGTACGACATAAATGAAAAATACAGAAGTTTAAGTAAAACATAAACATATTAGATATCATATATAAATATAGTGTCATCCTAATGGCCACCTTTGAAGGTGTTAGAAGAATGTTGAACAATCATCGTTTCGGGAGGCAGAAATTCGCCATCCACGGAAACAGTATGTTCTATAACCATTAGATGTAGGTGTGTGTAAGTGTAGCTAAAATACTTCTTATAACAACATCCTAGTATATTGAAGATACTGGATCTGTTAAAAAATAAATGAATAAAAAGAGTTTATGGGGTTGGAGAAGCAAAATAAAACAAAAGGACACAAGTGAAGACATTACCTTAAAATCGGGTAACTCCCTTTGGTTTGAACTCAAAGGCTTCCTTGGGAAGACTTCTGCCAAAAGTGAGGCTTCAAGGAGTAATATAGGGAAGTGGAGAGACAAAATGGGCAGGGGTTGGCTGAGCCAAAGGCTTTGGGAGTGTGGGTAAAGAGGTAGAGGTGGGGGCCATTTATAAGAGGAGAGGAGGGGCACTCTTGTAAAGTTACAAAATGTTACTTTATTTTCAAAAGAGTTTTGGATTTTAAAGTTCCCACATTGATGTATTTCGAGGATAAGGTGATAAGGGTTAGAAATACACTCATCCAATAGGTTTTGGACATGTGTAGGTCTTAGATATTACATTATCTTTCCATTTTATTTAAATCGTTAAATAAGGAGGTCATCGCTGAATCATCATGATGTCATAAATAATTTAATTTATTTAATGTATAAATATTATAAAACAAATACTATGATGTAGTAAATATTTTTAGCTTTCCAATGACTATTTATAGTCAAAAAATATGACTTGTATAACCCCATGTAAAAAATGTTTTAGTAAAACATCTCATGTTTGTGTCATTTTTACTTTAACATTAAATAAACAGATATTTATGTCATTTCCCAACCAAAGTGGCTCCATGGGGTCCCCAAGTTGACCCATGGATTGTATTGGTCGGATATGACACATCCAATGAGGGTAGGACATGTGTCTAGGTCATTTTATTTTATTAAAACATTATTCTTACCATAAACTACACTAATTACCTCTAATCGCGATTAAAAACTCAATAAGTTACTATTCACCAAAAAATTATTTTTATCCCATTAAAACACATTATACTTCTTAATGACAACCATGTATGTCGGATTTTTGAAATTCAAAACACAAAGATGGAAAAATTTCATTTAAACGGAAAAATCAGTTTTTTATAAGTACCACTTAGTGGTTTCACTATTCATCAAGAATTGATGTTTTTTCAGAAAAATCCCAAAAATTCACCCTAAGCTATATTTGATATTCCGAATTCAAAAATGAAGTATATTTTACAAAATTAAAAACATGTAAATCACATTAATTAATTTAATAATAAATTCCCACTGTCAGAGCAAATAGCGTGTTTTTATGAAACAATAAGTATCAAAAGATTGACACTAGTTTAAGCCTGATTTCAAAGTGAAATTAATTCCAACGACCAATGTTGGATTTAATGGTAAAAATATATTCTAATTTCAATTTAAAACCAATTCAAAATATAATCTAATCATATAAATAAATTATATTAAAAAGAGGTTTTGAATTAAAATACAACATTTTACACTATTCATTAAAAAATGAACTTTATCGGAAAGATACCAAAAATTTACACAAAGTAAATTTTGATGTCCCAATTCTTAAGAAGAGTTTTATTTTGTCCAATATAATGTATAAGAGTGAACAAAACTATATTTAATGACGGTTCTCCATCAAAAGGCGATAAGTGAACCTTTAGTGAAAACTAGGGCCTATACGCCTAAAATTGAATTCTTTCCGTATTTTAAGCCTTTATCTTTTATTGGATAAATTTAAAAACATTTAAAAACATATATAATCATATTTTAGTTATTTATATCCATTCCCGCCAATACAACGTCTACATGTTAACTACCATTTAAAATAATATTATTTTATTATTAGAGTGCAACGTAAGATTCCCAAGAAACTCGTTGTTGCGTGTTGGGTACGCCATCGAGCATAGCGTCCCCTTTAAAGTCATATTAACATTTTATCCACAAATATGGATAAATATGAAAATGTCATATTCTTTATTTACCCAGGGTGTTACATCCTTCCCCCCTTTTGGGAATTGCGTCCTCGCAATTTTTAAAATTGAGCTTGGAAACATCCTTGAAAGTCCCACATCGGAACAAGAGTCGGTAAAACAATCACTTTAAAATAAAGGAAGATAAGTACAGAGGTCACCCAAGTTAACCCATACTAGGATTCCATGTAGAAAAACATGGACATGGAAGAAAAAGAAAAGGGTCATGTTCTTGAGGGAGAGTGATAGTAAACATGTCGAGGAGAAAGTTAACCATAAAAAAATCACAAACTTGTGATGGGTTAAACGGTATTCGATTCCCTAGTAGGAAAAGTTAATAGACACATTTTTTGTTTTAAGTTACTTTTTATTGAGGAATTTATTCATAAGGAAACATAATCACTTATCATGTTGACTTTCAACTTTTACTAGATTCCTTAATCAAACTCATATTTTTTCCAAAAGACGAGTATTTAGGGAGACTTGTTCGCATTAAGAGTACTATAATCAACTTCTAGAGAGTCACCTAATCCAAAAAAGAGAACTATATACTTCCCATGTCTTTAGACTTTAACCAAAACCAAAACCAAAAAGGTTAGTACAAGATCAGATAATCCAGAAAAGGATAACCCTTTATAAAAAGAAAATCTATTCTTAATCTCCAAAATTTTTCCAACAAAACCCAGAGTTCAACGAGGACCATTCTATAATGAATTTGTCCATAAAATTATTCAAAGTAAACCAAAATAAGATTGAAACCCAAATATTTGAAGGAATTAGTCACGTAGTCTTCCAAGTTAAATCGTAACATTTATCTCCAAACAACATCAGTTGCTCCTAAAGTCTCATATTGAAAAGTAATTAACCTAATCACATATCCTCCATGATAGGTTAATCATTTTCATAAATAACCCAAAATCAACTTACTCTTAATTCATAAAATCATATAACTAAAAAAAATCAGTCAAACTAACCAGGGACTTCACGTAGTCCAGTGGTAGGCGATAAATACCAGTCGCACTTTGGTTGTGGGTTCGATTCCCACAGCTTTGTCCGACGCGACGGGTAGTCACACGGTCTGCGTGTTGTCCTTTTTCCAAAACTATATAATTCTCAAATCATTCCCCAAAAAGGGATAAAATCATCAAAAATAACCATAACATAATTTAACCTCAATTTTATCTCATGCCTTTCACTTCAATCATAACATATAGTAACCCATAATTACCTCAAAAGTAAGGATCATATAAACCCAAATGGTTCTTTATAACTATGTCCACAAAAGAAAAGATAACTATTCCTTGAATAAAATTTTCATATATTAATCATTAGGGTTACACATAATATAAAAAGTCTTCTAATGTAACCCCATAATCAAAAGAGACTAAATACTCTTAAGAATTTCACCATAACTCTTGAAGCCCTTATATGTTGACATCTTACTCATTCAACATTCTTCATGATCCATTAACCATTCCTTTCCAACTTATTCCGAAATACCTCTTTCCTACAAACTAAATCATGAATCATATCCTAAGATTCCAAAATAGGAAAACAATAGTCATGAAATAATACATACCTTTGATTGGTCATTGTCAGTTTCTTCATCCTCAATCGGAATGACATTAGGTATTGGTAAACGAACATTTGTACGCTCTTGGTGATCCCATTCACGAAACTTCTTCATAGGACATGTGTTTGCATAATGACCATGCACACCACATTTAAAACATTAAATTGATCCCTTAGAAATAACCTCTTTCCCTTTCCTCGAGTCAACTGGATGCTTCCTTTTTCCATGGCAGGTTCTTGCTTTATGACCTTCATTTCCACATCTATAGCATATTTCTGTCCCTTTGAAACATTTTCCTAGGTGTTTCTTTCCACATCTTTGACACATAGGTTTTTTAACACACTTACCTTTATGATTATTACCTGTACTTCTGTAGGGATTTGTTTCTTTCATATATGATGACATAGAGAAATCACCAGGGTTTAGGTGGTCAATCATGACTCCAGATAGTTGGTTGAGGATAATCACAAGAGTTCTCATTGCAGCTCCCATATCATTCAGTTGCTTTCTCAAAAAACTGTCACAGTTTCCTTCACATCCACCGTTACTTTAGTGCCTACTAGATCCATCCATTTACTAAAACCAAAAAGGTCAGTGTAAGTATATCAACAAAACCATCATGTACTAATGAGGAAGATAAACACTAAGATATACTTACTCATTCACTTTATTTGAAACTAGGACTCTTTCTGAAATCTTAACCATTATGGTAATGTCACTTATGCTTAAAGAATACCCTAACCTCTAAAGTTATCTAAACCGACCTCTGATACCAACTATAAGGCCCCAGCCTTAAACCTTACTTAATCTTGAGTTAATACAAGATTACACATTGAGGATCTTTTCAGGTATAGAGTTTTAGAGAATTAGATCATAAAACTTGCATTACATTCCACATTTAAACAAAGTGGTTACATAAAAGACAATATTCATTCTTCCCATCAACAGAAACATATTTAAAATAAAACATGGATTATTTCTTGACACATCCTTGACACTATCATCACATCACGTACCTTTCCCTTGACCTGTGAAAAACATTTCAAAAACTTGGGATGAGCATAAAAAGCTCATTAAGGGATATAAAAACATGAGTTCATATATACATAAGAATGAAATCATACATTACCCATAAAACATAGGCACTTTAACATACCTCATCAAATCATGAATAAATCATAGAAATCATAAGACATAAAAGGTAACTTGAGGCATTCGTAACATTCTTACGTAGGGAGTAACCCTCTTGGTTACGTTTGGAATACCCATCACAGTATATTCCCTAAATCTCTTCAGAGAAACCTTAATGTTTCACTCCTTCACGTTACCCAATGCACTGGAGAGCTATATCGGGCTCACCCACCCTTATTTTATCACGGAACCACCCGTCTTCATAATAATGCCCAAGAACCATAACATAATCGTATCACATAAAACATGCATAAAGGAAACATAAAATTTCCACATTTCAATCACAAGATATCAATACAACACATTGATATAATAAAAACATTATGAAAACCATTTTCAATACCAAAATAAAATAAAATTAAAACATGGTATTTATTTTTCTTTAAAAAAAGGTATGGCTTATAGAGGAAGCCGAAACTCAAATAATGGTCACAGCGGCGGAGAAGTCGTTGTCGCCGCATACGTACGACAAAAACATTCCCTTTTGTCATTTAGTAAACGATTAGTATAAAAATATTCCTTTTGAATGAATGTAAAAGTCAAAGGGGTTTATACACCGTATAAAATAAGGTTGTGTATAAAACAAAATATGCCTCAATGAAAGGAGATTGAGACAAAGTCCCTTACAAACACGGTATCCTTGGTTTAAGGATAAATCAATTACATAATTATGTGTGACAAACGAATACACCAAATATAAGTGGATATTAAGTTTAAAATAATCAAAGTTCATTCACACATATTCAAAGGATGACATATTCAATAACTACATGTTGAACCCAAAGAAATCGAAATTGGGTTAAGAAGTTTCCTTGACAACCTAACGGCGCCACATCAAAATGAGTTGATGAGAGATAAAAAAGGGTATCTCATCACTTGGACATAAAATTTGCATCAATAAGGATATATGAGGACATATCCTGACATAACAATATGTAAATTAAAAGACCCAACAAAAGACGTCTTTTAAAAAGAGGAGGGTGAAAGGTTCCCTTACCGACATGGGTATCTTTCGAAACATACACCTCGTGAAATAAGGACAATAAAACATTGATGTAAATACTCATAAAAGAAAGTATATTACACAATGAGTAAAATAATGGAAAGTACATACACCACTCAAAGGAAATTGTGGAAAATGTAGCATAAATCTCACGGGAATAAAAGTGAGATGAAAAATCCCTTACAAAAACTCGGCAGCCTAACGATGCCATTTAAAACTTCCAAAAATGAATTGATGAGATCAAATAGAGTATCACATCATATTAAAATAAAATTTACAGCGAGAGGAATATAAAAGAACATACCCCATCATAACAAAGAGGAGCTTAAAAGAAGTGACATAAAGGAGAGTACATAAAGAGAAAGAGAGAGGTTAGATCTCTTACGAAAATTCGGCAGCCTAACGGCGCCACTCAAGACTTCCAAAATGGATTGATGAGAGAGAATAGGATCTCTCATAATATTAAAATAAAAATTACAGTAAGAGTAATATAAAATAACATCCCAATAACAAGAAATATGAGCTTAGAAGGAATGACATAAAAGAGTGTACTTAAAAAGAAAGAGAGGAGTAGGATCCCTTACCTCAAGTCCAACTTGTCTTGTTCGTTTCTTTATATTCCTGAATAATAAACTTTGGTCAATTAATAATTGCCTAAGTACCTCATTTAGAGATCATTATTCAGTTCATATCACATATTATAATGTTATAATAATTGTTTAATAATGTTAGCTTATATCAGACGTTTTTGCCGATGTTTGGTACATGAGTCAAAAATTAACTTGTTTGAAAAAAGATTTCCCATGTAGTTATAAGTAAATAATTTCCAGAATATTATTAATGATTAAAATATCATATATATCCAGTAAATATTCATTTTATACTATTCCATATCATTTGGAGATAAAAAAACGAAAATCACCGTTCATGGAGACGGTAGGCCGTACGTACGCATGAACGCTACTTTCATTTTTTTGTCATATTAATGGAATTAAAACAAAATGAGATATATATATATATGTTATAATTACAGAATGATATCCATAATTTAGATGTAATATATTACATATATATCCATTATATATATGTACTTATAATATTACATAACATTTTGAGATAAGAAATGAAATGTACCGTTCATGGAGACGGTAAGTTGTACGTACGCATGAACGCTACTTCCATTTCTATTTCATATTTAATGGAATTAAAAAATAATGATACATAATAGTATTTTAATTCCATTATGGTATCATATATAATATCATTAAAAATATCCTTTATACGTACCACATATGGTATTAACGAATCAAATCACTTTGAGGGGGCGGTAGTCCGCACTTCCTTAAATGAAGATATCGCGTTTACCCATAATGGAAACCATAAAGGTACGACATAAATGAAAAATACAGAAGTTTAAGTAAAATATACAAATATTAGATATCATATATAAATATAGTGTCATCCTAATGGCCACCTTTGAAGGTGTTAGAAGAATGTTGAACAATCATCGTTTCGGGAGGCAGAAATTCGCCATCCATGGAAACAGTATGTTCTATAACCATTAGATGTAGGTGTGTGTAAGTGTAGCTCGAATCCTTCTTATAAAAACATCCTAGTATATTTAAGATACTAGATCTGTTACAAAATAAATGAATAAAAATAGTTTAGGGGGTTAGAGAAGCAAAATAAAACAAAAGGACACAAGTGAAGACATTACCTTAAAATCGGGTAACTCCCTTTGGTTTGAACTCAAAGGCTTCCTTGGGAAGACTTAGGCCAAAATTGAGGCTTCAAGGAGTAAGATAGGGAAGTGGAGAGACAAAATGGGCAGGGTTTGGCCGAGCCAAAGTCTTTGGGAGTGTGGTTAAGGAGGTATAGGTGGGGGCCTTTTATAAGAGGAGAGGAGGGGCACTCTTGTAAAGTTACAAAATGTTACTTTTTTTTCAAAAGCGTTTCGGATTTTAAAGGTCCCAAATTGATGTATTTCGAGGATAAGGTGACAAGGGTTCTAAATCCACTCATACAATAGGTTTTGGACACGTGTAGGTCTTAGATATTACATTATCTTTCCATTTTATTTAAATCGTTAAATAATGAGGTCATCGCTGCATCATCATGATGTCATAAATAATTTAATTTATTTAATGTCTAAATATTATAAAAAAACTACTATGATGTAGGAAATATTTTTATCTTTCCAATGACTATTTATAGTCAAAAATATGACTTGTATAACCCCACGTAAAAATTGTTTTAGTAAAACATTTCATGTTTGTGTCATTTTTACTTTAACATTAAATAAAAAGATATTTATGTCATTTCCCAACCAAAGTGGCTCCATGGGGTCCCAAATTTGACCCATGGATTGTATTGGTCGTCCATGACACATCCAATGAGGGTAGGACATGTGTCTAGGTCATTTTATTTTATTAAAACATTATTCTTACCATAAACTACACTAATTACCTCTAATCGCGATTAGAAACTCAATAAGTTACTATTCACCAAAAAATTATTTTTATCCCATTGAAACACATTTTACTTCTTAATGACAACCATGTATGTCGGATTTTTGAAATTCAAAACACAAAGATGGAAAAATTTCATTTAAACGAAAAAATCAGTTTTTTATAAGTACCACTTAGTGGTTTCACTATTCATCAAAAATTGATGTTTTTCAGAAAAATCCCAAAAATTCACCCTAAGCTATATTTGATATTCAGAATTCAAAAATGAAGTCTATTTTACAAAATTCAAAACATATAAGTCACATTAATTAATTTAATAATTAATTCCCGCTGTCAGAGCAAATAGCGTGTTTTTATGAAACAATAAGTATCAAAAGATTGACACTAGTTTAAGCCTGATTTCAAAGTGAAATTAATTCCAATGACCACTATTGGATTTAATGGTAAAAATATATTATAATTTAAATTTAAAACCAATTCAAAAGATAATCTAATCATATAAATAAATTATATTAAAAAGAGGTTTTTAATTAAAATACAACATTTTACACTATTCATTAAAAAATGACCTTTATCGAAAAGATACCAAAAATTTACACAAAGTACATTTTGATGTCCCAATTCTTAAGAAGAGTTTTATTTTGTCCAATATAATGTATAAGAGTGAACAAAACTATATTTAATGATGGTTCTCCATCAAAAGGCGATAAGTGAACCTTTAGTGAAAACTAGGGCATATACGCCTAAAATTGAATTCTTTCCGTATTTTAAGCTTTTATCTTTTATTGGATAAATGTAAAAACATTTAAAAACATATATAATCATATTTTAGTTATTTCTATCTATTCCCGCCAATACAACGACTACATGTTAACTACCATTTAAAATAATATTATTTTATTATTAGAGTGCAACATAAGATTCCCAAGAAACTCATTGTTGCGTGTTGGGTACGCCATCGAGCATAGCGTCCCATTTAAAGTCATATTAATATTTTATCCACAAATATGGATAAATATGAAAATGTCATATTCTTTATTTACCTGGGGTGTTACACTACTTGTGCCTTTGAAATCCTTAAAGAAGTTAGTAGAATAATCCATGTCAGGGGAAATAAACAACATGCAAAGGAGTAGGTAATTATATAAAACCTTTTAAATATTGTGTGCTGATCTCAATTTATATTTGTTTCATATGAACATAGAGGTTGAGATTTATATTTGAGTGGATTGTAACTCTTACAAGTTTCAATGTTTTGTAAAATCTTCTTTATGAAGTTATGAAAATTTCCTGTAAAATAAATGTATAAATTGATCACTGATTCACTAAAACCCCTTTCATTGATCCTAAATTTATCCCAGATAAAATCACCATGAAATTATAATCTTAAAGTAATCTACTCCTAATATTGGTAACTTAATAAAAGTTTTTAATCCATATTATTTATTTAAGAGATTTTCTTAATGCAAATTTTATGTGTCAAAATAATTCCTTCCTAAATAACCATGGTATTAAATTATTCAACAATTGAATCTAGATTCTTATTGAATCATAAAGTGATTCATTTAGTGTTTAGAAGGAATTATATGAAAAATGACTAAAGGGATCTTATTCTCCACTCATGTACCCAATATTATTAGGTACATCAATGATTATTATCTCATATACTCAATATGACTTGGTACATCATGTAATATTCATTATCATTGAATATGATAAATTATTTGACAATACTAGAGCATCCATTAAATATTTATTATTTATAGAAATCAATTCTTTTATTTTGATAGATATATGATATCAATTGTATAATTTTTAATGTTTTTTAAATATATATAAGCTCAGAAGTTGATAAAGAAGTAGAGATTAATGGTTGCATTCAAGTAATGGAGAAAATAGTTTCTACATTAATAACATGGATACTTGAATCATGTATAAACTTATCATATGATTAGTATTTTATCTCATTTATCACTTAATAAGAGAATGAAAAAATAGTTTTTAAAATGAAACGAGATGGGCATTTTTAATACACATGGTTTATGATTTGTTTAGTTCTATAAATTATATTAACAGGAGACTGAAATAGATTGTTATGTTTAAGGAATTAATACTATTTTCATTTATGGAAATTTTCTAAAAAAGTGAATGAATTCAAAAAGAGTTTACATGATATCATCAAAAGTGTAGAGAATGGATGAACTGGGAATATTATGTATGTATTTTTGTTTTGCATGGTAAGTACAAGTTGATAAAAGTTCACACAAAAATAATAAAATTAATTTGAAAAGTTAAATATTTTTTCTACAATAATCCAATGAAGATAATTTAATCCTAGGGTTTTTAGGAAGGAAGTGTAAGAATCCAATATGATTGGATTGTCCAAGATATACTTAAAAGTGTTTTTGAAACACAATGGAATATCCATGTTAGGTATGAGTGTTATAGAAATTATTTCATTGTTTTTGTAATGTATTTGATACCAAATATATATTTCACAAAGTGTTTTAAATATAAATAAGTTTAAAATCAAATGTATAATTGCTTGTCATTGTACTTTACATTCATTAATTAAATAGTTTCTACATATGAATGTAAAAGATAGTGTCAAGATCATATGAATCTAAGTAAAAGATGTATATATTCATCTCATTTCAATTATATGATAAGATAATATGTTTGAAAATATTATTTTTGAACAATGAGATATTATTTATCAAACAATAATGGTTTATGATTCATCAGGTTTCTATAAAGTGTTTTCATAAGAACATTTGGATAAAAATGTTTAACCAGAATAAAAGTGTTTATCCAAATATTTATTAAAATATAAGGAAACGTTTTCCCACCACCCATCGATGGTATATTTTAATAATGTATTATTTTTAAATAAAAATGTTCAAAATACATAGAATACTAAATATGACATGGAAATAATAGTTTATAAGTTAAATGTTCTTACTAAAAAGGAAATAAATGTTATTTTTTTATCACAAAAGGGTTTTTGCATCTTAGAAAGACATTCTAAAAAGAATATAGCATCTAAGAGGTTAATGGGATTATATTTGGAGGTAGAGAAGTTCAAAATTGACAAATAAAGGATAAAACCAATCTTCAATTAAAGTGTTTTCCACTTAATATCATCAAAGAGTTTATGATATAGTATGGTATAGTGTTACATGTAATTACCATTTAAAAGTGGATATCACTATTTTTCAAAGGATTATACTAGTTTATGTTCTTTTTACTCAATATCCTAAAATATTTTAGGATATGTGATGATAAATAAAAATTCAAAGAGTTAAATTTAGTTATCATTAAAATGAAAGATACCATTTCTTGAAGGATTGTACTAGAAAAAATGAAAAGTGAATTACAATTGATATCCTAAAAGAGTTTAGGGTATGGTGGTAAAGATAAATGTAAAGAGTTATATTAGTTACCATAATTTTTTTTGATTTTATCTTAAAATAGTTATTGATGTGGAAGTAAAGATAAATGTAAAGAGTAACATTAGCTATCATAGAAATGTGGTTTTTATTTTTTCTTAAAAGAGTTTAGGAAGAATAAAAAAATAATGTAAGTTGTTAAATTATTTTAAGAAAAAAATTTACAGAATAAGGTTACAAGGGTGATGATGATAAACTTAGAAATATTTTTAAGTATAAAACAAAATTTTACATAGTAAAATTTGACATTGTGAAGTTAAAAAGTTTGAATATGTTCAATAAGTTGAGTAGTTAGGAATAAGATTCCTACATCTCACCATTATTCAAACGAGCTTACTTGATAGATGTTTCTTGACAAACATTTTAGTGGGATAGTTTTGTCAAATGGTCACTTAGAGATGTGAAGTGGTCACATAGATATATGATGAGGATTAAATATAATGTACTGTGTTAAGAAAACCTAGAATATATAAAAAATATAAGTCTGATCTGATAGTTTATCAAATATGATATAAAAAACTAATACTTATGTTAGTTTTGTTAAATATTTTTAAAAATAATTTAAGAATATTAAATTTATCATATTAATATTCTTACAGAGATTAATAATATTAAAATGTAACATTTTAAAGAAAAAATCAATTTTATCATTATTTCATGCTGGTTAAATAAATGTATATATAGTTATACATTTTGTGAATTGAAATAATTACTAACCTATCAAAGTATGACTTTGAGTTTATCCCTAACCGATGTTTGTCAAAGAGTATTATAGGTTATGGTTAAATGTTAAGTTTTTAATGTGTAGTATTCTATTATAGAGATACAAAATATTCTCATGAGGAATAAGATAATGAATATGATTATTTTGGTGCACTGGATAACCTACTATTTATAAAATATGGAGTGTCGTATGTAAATTTATTTGGTATACTAGGGGTGAATGGATCATATTTAAGTCCCCACTACTTAAGGTTGGTGAGACAATTATCATGAGAACCTTCATACGTTGATACCCAACTTACACAAGTCAATACATAAACATAGCTAATTAGGGGGTGGATGGGTTATTTTATAATTATGTTTTCGATTGGAACTTTTCCAAGATGGGATTTTTTCTCTCATATGATGAGTATGGCATATGGGAACTCAATTAAGATATACTATTGGAGTGTGTGGACACACTTAGAAATTACATATCTATTTAGATAAGGGACATGTGATGTTATTATCTATAAGGATGAATGATATGTGATGTATTCATAAATCAACTTATTCTATACTCTAAAAATTAAGAATAAATGAGTTGTCTATATGGGATTGACATCACTACTAGAGAAATAGGCTTTGAAGCCCCCTGACATGGGTGACCACCTTTGGCGGTCGCTGGGCTTTGCAAAACCCCCCTCCTTCGGCACCCCCTCCCCCCGCGATTCCCCTACCCCTCAGGACCGTCCCCCGTCCCCTCGCCACCATCCCCCCTCTACCCATTCCGCGTCCCCCGTCCCCTCGTCTCCCTCCACCCCTCGCCCGTCCTCCATCCCCTATCCCCTAGCCGCCCTCCGCCCTCTGCCCCTACCTCGTCCCCCGTTCCCTCGCCGCCCTCCACCCCCTCGCTGCCCATCCCCTGTCCCCTCGCCATCCTCCGCTCCGGCACCCTGCCATCCCCCGTCCCCTCCCTCTTCATCCCCTCCCTCACTGCACCACCGCTGCCCATCCCCTCCCTCACCATCCCCTCCCTTGCCGCACCACCGCCTCTAGGTCCCCTCCCTCCTCGCACGGCCGCTGCCCGTCCCCTTGCCGCTGCTGCCCATCCTCTCTGGTTCCCCGATGTCCTTCATCCCATCCCTCTTCGTCCCAACCTCGCTGTATCGTCACTACCTCACTGCCTACTCCTCCGGCTCACCACTGCTGCCGTGCCCATCCCCTCCCTTGCCGCACTGCCTCCAGCTCCGGATCCCCTCCACTGCATCTCTTCTCCCTCGTAGCACCGCCTTTGGCTCCCATCCCTTCCAGATTTATAGTGCAATTAGGTATTCCCTAATTTCTATTTAAGAGTTTTGATTTTAGACAATTTACAACACAAATTTGGCATGCATAAATATTATATGAATACTTTGTATGAATAAAAATTTTGGAAATGGAAGTTTGTGTGTGTACGATCTTCTGTGCATATGAAACAATGTGTCTTGACAGTGTGTGTATGAGATACTTCACACTTTACTTGAGGTTTGGAAGTTACATACCATGTTTAAGTCCATGTATATGTTGACTGAATTAATATTAAGTTGTGTTGTTATTTGATTTATACCATTCTTGAGTTTTATCACATGTCTCTCTATGTGTATATCCCATGAGAAAATGTTTTAGGTTTGACCAATTGTGTGTGCTTGCATAGCCAATGAGACACATGTTTGAGTTTGATCACATATGTGTGATTCGATACTATATGTTATTATAAATATTATATGTTCTTCCACTATATGATATTTTATGTTTCAATGTGATGTACTTTGTATATATTTTATATCGTGTTGTTCTATGCATGGTACCAATGTTACTGGTGTACTTATTGTGGATCAGTATCTCTTAAGGGGGGGCATGATAAGATTATGTATGTTCCATGAAGATTGGAAAAATATAACACAAGTCATGATAGATTGGTATTTCTATGTTCTGGAATTGTATATATTTGATGTCATTCTGAATATAGATTAGTTAGTTTTTGATAAATTAGAGATTGATTGTTATCATTGATGGTTACTCTGTACTTCCTCTGATGGCACAAAGGTAGTGCGAATCCAAGAGTCAGTGAGACATTATTTGTACAAAGATACAGTTTCTCAGAGTATGAGAAGACTGTAAATATTATTGTGTGAAGTAATCACTAATTGATCAAAATATGATTAGGGAATATTGAATATAGAATCATCATTAGATTTAAAAAAACAAATGATGACGATGACATGGGCTTTCACTTATATTACATTATCTATTATCTTTTTTATTATTCAGAGATATAATTTGATTATTTTATCAATGGTCCACAAGCAATTGGTTAGTATTTATTTTAAATATATTTGATATGAAAAATTCATGTAATAAGTCTTGTGTAAATGTTTTTTATACAGATATTATTATGGATAAGAGTTGGATTGATCTTCTAAATCGAACGTCTAGAGAATATTTCAATGGTATTATGCTGTTTATTGAGTTCACTGGAGGATTTGAAAGTGACTATATTAGTTTTCAATGTAAAAAATGTGCTAACAGATATCAATTCACACGAGATACTGTGAGGGAGAACCTATTATTTAATGGATTTCTGAAAAATTATAATTGTTGAACTCATCATGGAGAATAATATGTTCATTTTCAAAATACAGATGCAGTTCAGATGGATTTAGATGCAAGGATGAATGATCCAATGCATGAAATTCTTACTAAAATGGTACATGGGTTGGATCCTGAAGGCATTGACATCCATAATCTTGATACTGGTGAGATAAATCTTCTCTCTGGTGCAGATCATGATTCAAGGAGGTTTTATGATTATATCCTGGATGTACTTCTTACAATAAATTGACGTTTATCATGGAGTTGTTGCATTTGAAAACATTGAATCAGTGATAAGACACATCATTCGACATATTGTTGGTGTTATTGAAAAAGGTTCTTCCTATCGACGCTAAGATTCCAGAGTCATATTACCATGCTCGTAAGTTAACATAGAACTTAGGTTTTACATATGGGACCATATATGAATGTGAAAACAACTGTATGTTGTTTAGAAAAGAAACTTCCCATTTGGATATTTTTACTATTTGCAGTGCTTCTAGGTAGAAAGAGAACAGGGGGAATCAGACTCATCAAAGTCAGATTTCGATACAGGGGAAACTAATTGCCGTAAAGAAAATATATTACTTTCCCCTCAAAACGAGGTTGAAAAGATTTTTTATGTCATCTAATGTTTCTAATTTAATGAGATGGAATATAGAAAGAATTCATGAAAGTGATATGTTAAACCACCCAGAAGACCCTCATGCATGGAAGGATTTTGATAAGAGACATCCCGACTTTTCTAAAGATGTTCATAATGTCCTATTGGGGTTGGCAGTAGATGGTTTCAATCCATTCAAGTCTATGGTTGGTGAAACTCATAGAACATGGCCCGTGGTATTGGTTCTGTATAATCTTCCTCCACGGATTTGTATGAAGTAACAATTTATATTACTTTCCACTATTATTGATGGACCTCGAAGTCTGGGTGATAAGATTGATGATTACCTTCATTCATTGATTGATGAGTTGAATGAATTTTTGGGTGATGGTGTGATGACTTATGAATGTGAAACGAATGAAATTTTCAAACTATAGGATGCTTTATTATGGACAATCAATGACTTCCCGAATTATGCAAATTTATCAGGCTGGATTATGAAAGGGGAATTTTCTTTCCCCTATTGTAATAAAAGTAAAAAATTTTTATGGCTTAAACATTTCAAAAAATGGGAATACATGGGTCACATATGTTTTCTCCCCCCTCAGCATAGGTTCAGAAAGGACATAGTGGCATTTTATGGTTCTAGAGAGTTCATCCCAGCACCAAAGACCATGACAGGAGTTGAAATGTTATTGCAGATTGAGGAAGAAAACATCCGCATAGTATATAAAATTTAGGATTTGGTGGCTCATCCATTATGTAATATTCGTGCTGCGGGTAGGCAGCACAGTCACAATTGGAAAAAGAAAAGTATTTTTTTATAGTCTTTCATATTAGAAAACTAAAATGCTAAGGCATAATTTGGATGTCATGCACATTGAAAAAATGGTTGTGATAATATATTTTGGATGATTCTAGGTTTCAATGGAAAATCAATGGACCATGTTAATGAACGTCGTGATTTAGAAGAAATGGGTTTAAGGAAAAAATTTCAGTTACAGTTAGCTTAGGAAAACAACGCATATATGCCTGCTACATAGTATACGATGAATATAAAAGAGAAAGAGACATTTCTTTCCATTTTTAAGATGCTCAAGGTGCTTGATGGTTACTCAAAGTGTGTGAATCTGACGAGCATGACATTGCAAGGGTTAAAAAGTCATGACAATCACATACTACTTCAATAGTTGATTCCAATCGTAATTTGTGATTGTTTATCCCCCAATGTTGTTCAGCTTTTGATTGAGATGAGTAATTTTTTTGGACAGCTGTGTTTAAGAAATCAACGAATGAGTGATTTAAAAAGTTTGCAGGACCAAATTTTACTTACGCTTTGTCACTTTGAGAAACTATTCCCCCCTCATTTTTCAATGATATGGTTCACTTGAAAATGCAACTAATTGATGAAGTAATGGCTACTGGTCCAGTGCAATTCCGGTGGATGTATCCTATTGAGTGGTATTTGAGTACCTTGAAATGATTTGTACGCAACATATCTTGTCCGGAGGCATCAATAGCCAATGGTTATTTGATGGATGATTGTACTACTTTTTCTTAAGAATATCTTATGGATGTTGAAACAAAATTAGATAAGCCCTCTTGGATTCATGATGGTCCAGTTATAGAAGGAACCATATTTGATATGGACCTCATCGAATGGATACAAGCGCATCGATATATCTTGTTCAATACTCCATCAGTTTCACCATTAATGTAGTTAGTTTCTTATCACTTTTATTTTTTAACTTTTACATGTTTTGTTTGCATAAGTTGATCATTTAAACACCACATTATCATTTGCAATAAAAACATTAATGAGATAAAATAAGGGATGTATCATGTGAATGAGTATCAAATTCAACAGTATCATTATGTGTCATTTCATGATTGAGTCAAGGATTTTGTACATATAAATTTATTTTCATTATGAGTGAAGTATTATAATAATTTCGTTCTGCATAAATCATTATTGAATTCAATGAATTATGTAGGTTCATAAGATGAGGGAGTTAGGGGACCCCACACTAATTGAAGAATTTATCCAGCTGGTTGTGGGTCCACCTATAACGGCTCGTCGTTATAATGATAAAGATTCTAATGGTTTTCTATTTCGCATTAAAGATGTTGAAAACAAATGAGCAATACAAAACAGTGGCATCAGTTGTCCATTTGTCGATTTTGGTTATTAATATGGTCAATTGATAGACATTATTGAAGGTTTATATGCACACAGGTTGAAGTACATATTGTTAAAGTGTAATTGGGTTGATCCAGTGCGTGGATGTAAAGTCGATCAATATCAGTTTCCATTGGTGAATTTTAACTATATGTTATATAGAAATGAATGAGTTGATAATGAACCATTCATTTTGACATCACAAGCAGAACAAGTATTCTTCTTTACTTTGCCTTCGAATCCAAGTTGGCAAGTTGTTGTGAAAATGTCCCAGTGAGGAGTGTTTTTATTTGAACATGATGAACCTGAGACTGTTCCCTTTGTTTGCCAACAGCTTGATCAACATACCATAGTTCAACGTGAAGAAGATATTTATTGGGTCAGAGTGGCCATTTAAGGATAGATGGTCTATTATCATGTTTAATGAAAGGTGTAATTGTTTTCCCGCTATTCAGTATTGAATGTCATAAAATATCATAAATTATATAACCATCTTATGAATCCATGTATGTTTTAATCCTCAATTTTAAAACTTTATTCATTTATAAATATTTAGGGTGATTTCACTTTTGTTATCTTCATGTTATTTTCAGTGTATCTTCCCATTGATATATTCTTCATTTGGTTCATGTGTTGCTTGAATTTTTATTTATTCAATCTGAAATTTGGCTATGCATTGATTGGTTTTGTACATAATTATATATCTATTTTGTTAACTTTCTGATTTTTTAAAATCCATTTACAACTAATTATTCAATAACTTTTTGTTTGATTAACAACAGTACAAGTTTTATTTTTTTAAAAACAATACAATTTATCTTTTGGACACTTTGGATAGTCCCCTTACTAATGTTTTTTATGACTGCAGGCTTGTTAGGGGAAGAGGCAGCAAATCCACATCATCCATCTGAGCTATCTACGTATCAGGGTCGAGGTATGGTTGAATGTAATTGTGTTAATTTTTTATGTAATTTATAAACATATATATATATATATATAAATATATTTATAACATCTGTCAAATTATATATAATTTTTTTTTCAACAGGATCAGACTCGACCGCTTCTTCCTCTCGCAAGAAAGGCCCTGGTTGTGCTATTTTATCATGGAATTCCGACACGACCTTTGATGTTTCCTTTGATGATATATTTTATCCTGTGGTACTGAATTACCCTACATTTATTCGTCAACTGGTTCATATCATACGTGACCCACATCGATTTCCATTGACCACACGTGACTGAGCTTCTATCCCTCAGGACACATTTGATCGTCTTTGGAGGGAGGTTCAGGTAAGAAGACCATTTTAATTTCTTCCCTGTGTATAAACAGTAATAACATATGTGATTTTTTTTCTTAAATAGAATAATCTGAAATTATTCCCAGATGAGTTTCAGCCCATGTGTATGAGAAAATGTTGTAAGATGTGGAAAGATTATAAAGGTAAAGTCAAGAGGGACCACTGGGTAAAAAATGTGGGTGCCCCAGACATTCTAGAAAAAGTCCTGAGAGGTGTTCTCCTGGCTTAGTGGCATGACATAGTTTCATATTGGTCTCCTGAGAGTGTTTTGGTTTGTATGTTTATTTTGGTATATATATTTTCAAGAATGTGTGATTTGTTTGAAATTTGAATTAATTGAATGTAGGAGGTGTCAACACACCATTATGAGAATCAAGAATTGCAGGGACCACCTCACAGGCTCGGGACTCGTCACGTGTCTCAGATTTGACATGAGGTATTTATTATTCATTTTTCAATTAATTAATTAATATGGTTTTGTGTTTATATTCTTTTCATATACAGTTACAGGAGCAAAGTGCACCAACTGATAAAATGTCGGTGTGGATGAGAACCCGTGATCGAAATGATCCAGAGGTTGAAACATTTATAGTAATTGTTTGTACTCATTACCAATACTTACATAAATCTATATATTAACATATATATGTATATATATTTAAATATTGCACAAGATCAATTTGAAGCTGAGTTAGAACAGCTGCCAGAGGACCATCGACAGCTTCCCATGCGAAGGGATGAGATCTTCCATCACATTATTAGTTAGGATGGGCATGGATATAGTTTGACCTATGGAATAGGGATTCTTTATTCTATACTATCACAAACTGTGTTTGTCGGTCCTACTGTTTCTTAGATGACACATCAGTTGTCTTATTTCGAGGCACGACTGCGCGCTTCCGAGGAGGTAAATGAGCAATTGATCACTGAGGTTAGAACACTGTGGGAATATGTGCGACCGGGTGATGGTTCAAGGGATCATACGACGAAGGTTTATACTAAATTTATTTATTTACTTTCAATTATTTTTGTTATGAAAATATTCATATTTTTTATTTGTTGTAGGCCCCTGGCCCACCATAAGGAGGTAGCAGTCATGACCATGCATGACGCATCAATTTCACGAGTTGTGTTTCTTTTTTTTATTCGTGGGGTTGTTATTGATGTTTTAAAAGGTAAATTTATTTTTCTTGGTGATGATCAAGAAGAATTTAATGGTTTTAGGAATTCCACACTTTTGGTGAGTTTCAAGTTAATTGATGTGGTTGAATATGTATTTAGAGTCGGGATAATAAAGGATACTCATGGACATTTTGTTCGGGGGTGTTGGGAGCTGTAGGTGGGGGTTCAGGAGTTGTGTGGGGGTATGAAGTGGGTTGTTCGGTGGGTGGGGGGTTTGGAGCTATCCGGGTGGGTTGGGAGGGGGGCTGTTCAGGGTGGGAACTATTCGGGGGGGGGGGGGGGGGGGTTGGGAGTGGGCTGTCCAGGAGGCTGGAGGGGGGTGTTTGGGGGGGGGGGGGTCAGAGTGGCAGGGGTGGGGGTGGGGGGGGGGGGGGGCGCATATTTGTGTTGTTCGGTGAGAGGGGGCTGCGGAGGGGTCTGTCCGATGGGTGTTTTTTGGGACAATTATCCATTCGGCCATTTGGCTAATTTTACATTAGGTCATTGGCCATTATTCCATTAGGAATATTGGCTAATTAGTCATTATTCCATTATTTCATTAGCCCAGTTGGCTAATCGGGACATTAGAAAAATTTTCCATTAGGCCATTAGGTCATTGGATGTTTTTACATTAGGCTATTTATCAAATAGGACAATTGGCTAAGATACTATTAGATCGATTAGAAATTATATCCTTAGGCAATTTTTACAGGAGTTTATTAAAAAAATTGACCATTAGTTCATTTGGGAAATTGTTCATTAGGATGTTAGGAAATTAGGTAAATTGACTAGTTGGCCAATTTTCCAATTGGATTTTAGGTGATGCACTGCTAAGCATAAGAAATTTCCAATTGGTTTAATATCTATAAAATGGTTTTTGTGGATGGTTTTGCATGAATTTCACAATTTTGATGTACCTTGTTCTTTGTTTTTTGGTCACTAAAGGATAAATCATGGAGTATATGAATTTTGGAGATTCAGAAGAGAATTTTAGGCTTATGGACCCTTTTAACCTGACTATTCTGGAATAGAGTCACCTGGATCAAGCACTAGACATGAAGGACATGCTAATTCACGAATTTCAATGACAGAGGCAACCTGCACGGTCGCCACACGGATATCCAAACCATATGCAAACCGTGTGGGCCAACATACCATTGGCAGTACCCTTTGCACGGTTGGTGCATGACCTGCCCAAACTATGCGGACCATCCAGGAAAACAGAGTGGCTCAAGGATTTGAGACAGTAGCATCCGCACGGTTGGTGCACGGTCTACCAAATCGTGCGCCCAAACCATGTAGACCACTACAGCCTTCCTTTTTTCTTTTTCACTTTTCACCCACTCCTTGACCCAGGGTTCCCTTTTCTACCTAATTTTGGACAACTAGAAAAAGGCCCTTTCTGGTCAAGAAGACTTTGGGGAGTGAGTCAGAACAAGGGGGGATTGGGGAAAGAAAAAGAAGAAGGTTAGGAACTAAGCTTAGAGGAGGGAAGGAAGTTTTTTAGGTACTAGTTATTGTAGTCTTGTTGTACTTCAGATTCTTTTATTTTCTATTGTAATGAACTCTCTAATGAATCTTAGTAAGTTTTTTATCCTTTACATTATGAGTAGCTCAACCCCCCTATGTTGGGGCTGGGGAAAATGTGGGTTTGTTAAAACCAATTTCTCTATTATTGTGTTTGTTCATTGTCTCTCACCTAAATCTCCCAACTTCCGTTTCTTATTTCACTGGAAACCCCATATCAGACTGAGAATGGAGTTTCCAGGGATCTTTTGGAGAATTATGACAAGGATATCCATGAACATTGGATATACTTGTCATTTCTAGAGGGCGGTTCCTAAATTATGAGTCAGTAGAAATCAATTTCCTGACCAAGGGATTGATTCCTACCGACTTGATCAGAACTCACCAGACCAAGGGAGTTTCGACAAAAATGAAACCCGGATATGTGGGTTATTATGAACAAACAACATAATAGGGAATAAGTTATAACTTCCCCGATGAATTTCCAGCCCCAACATATTTTCATTAAAATCTAAAATCCAGTTTTAAGTAATTTTTAGTTTTCAAGTTTAATTTGTAGTGAATTATAAAATTCCAAGTAATTTGTTATCTTTGGAGATACACACCATGAACCAACCGATTATATTTAAATTCAGCATCTTCACTTAAGTGATTTAAAATCAAGAGAGTGGCAGGGCTGGGGGGTGGGGGGGGGGGCTGCAGATTGGTGTTGTCCGGCGAGAGGGGGCTGCAGTGGGGGCTGTCTGGTGGGAGTTTTTTGGGATAGTTATCCCTTAGGAAATTAGGCTAATTTCATATTAGGTAATTGGATGTTTATCCATTAGGCTATTTATCAATTAGGACAATTTTCTAAGATATTATTAGATATATTGGAAATTATATCCTTAGGCTATTTTTATAGGAGTTCATTAGGAGAATTGACCATTAGTTCATTAGGGAAATTGTTCATTAGGCTGTTTGGCCATTAGGGAAATTGTCCAGTTGTCCAATTATCCAATTGGATGTTAGGACAAATGGAAATTAGGATATTATTCCATTATTACAATTGTACAACTAGAGAATAGGCCATTATTCCAATTGTACAACATATGCGGTGTGCACGGTACGACCAAATATGTTGTTTTTAACAATTTGGTGTGCTCTGAAAGGGTGTGTTGGGTGGTCAAAACCAGACGAACAACCTCATAATTTCTTGAAATCATTTTAATACAACCCTGGTGTGAATTGTGAAATGTTCGGGAAGACGATACGTCAATCAGAGGTGTCATTTGACCGCGGTGATCGGAAACACATTTCCGGAGTCAAAAAACACCAAAACAACGTGTAACGGTCAAATTCAAGGAAAATGTTCTCATAATGACTTTGAATCACATAAAACAATAGAAATATTATTCATGACATGAAGGCAGAGACAAAACATCAATCAGACATGCGATGTGCGCGGTACGACCGAATATGTTGTTTTTAACAGTTTGGCGCGCTCTAAAAGGGTGCGTTGGGTGGTCAAAACCAGCCGAACAACCTCGGAATGTCATGAAATGATACAAAAACAATCGTGGTGTAAATTGTGTAATGGTAAGGCAGAAGGTATGTCAATCAGAGGTGTCGCTGGACCACGGTGACCAGAAACCCATTTCCGGAGTCATAAAACACCAAAACAACGCATAACGGTCAAATTCATAGAAAATGTCCTCAGAATGAATTTAAATCACAAAAAAACAATAGAAATATTATTATTGACTTGTATGAGGATATGGAACGTCAATCGGATGTGCGGTGCGCGCGGTACGACCGAATATGTTGTTTTTAATAGTTTGGTGCGCTCTAAAAGGCTGCGTTGGTCGGTCAAAACCAGCTGAACGACCTCAGAATGTCATTAAATCATATGAAAATAACAGTGGTATGAATTATGAAATGGTCAGGTAGACGGTACATCAATCATAGGTCTTTTTTGACCGCGGTGACCGGAAATGCATTTCTAGAGTCATAAAACACCAAAACAACGTGTAACGGTCAAATTCAGAGAAAACGTTCTCAGAATAACTTGAAATCACACAAAAACAATAGAAATATTATTTGGGACATGTAGGAAGAGATGAAATGTCAATCAGACATGAAGTGTGTGTGGTATGACTGAATATGTTGTTTTTAACAGTTTGGCGTGCTCTAAAAGGGTGCGTTGGGTGGTCAAAACCAGCCGAACAAACTCAGAATTCCATGAAATGATACAAAAACAACTATGGTGTAAATTGTAAAATGTTCGGGAAAATGGTTTGTCAATTGGAGGGTTCATTTGACCACGGTGACTGGAAACACATTTCTAGAGTCATAAAACACCAAAATGACGTGTAACGGTCAAATTCAGAGAAAACATCCTCAGAATGACTTGAAATAACACGAAAACAATAGAAATATTATTCGTCACATTTAGGAGGAGATGTCATGTGAATCGGACGTGCGACGTGCATGGTACGACCGAATATGTTGTTTTTGACAGTTCGACGAGCTCTAAAAGGGTGCAATGAATGGTCAAAACCAGCCGAACGACCTCATAATGTCAATAAATCATAAAACAACAACCATGATGTGAATTTTGAAATGGCCAGGCATACGGTATGTCAACCAGAGGTGTCTTTTGACCGTAATGACTAAAAACGCATTTCTGGAGTCATAAAACTCCAAAATGATGTGTAATAGTCAAATTCACAGAAAACATCCTAAGAATGACTTGAAATCACAGGAAAAAATAGAAATATTATTGGTGAAATTTAGGAGTAGACGACACGTAAATCAGATGTGTGGTGTGTGCGGTACGACCAAATATGTTGTTTTTAACAGTTTGGTGCGCTCTAAAAGGGTGCGTTGGGTTATCAAAACCAGCCGAACGACCTCAGAATTCTAGGAAATCATATGACAACAACTATGGTCTAAATTTTTAAATGGTCAGGTAGATGGTACATCAATCGAAGATGTCATTTGATCGCGGTTACTGAAAACGCATTTCCGGAGTCATAAAACACCATTATGACATGTAACGATCAAATTCACAGAAAACATCTTCAGAGTGAGTTGAAATCACATGAAAACAATATAAAAATTATTTTTGACATTTAGGATGAGACGAAACTTCAATCAAACTTGCGGTGTGCACGGTACAACCTAATATGTGGTTTTTAATAGTTTGGGGTGATCTAAAATGGTGCGTTGGGTGGTCAAAACTAGCCAAATGACATCAGAATGTCATGAAATCATACAACAACAACCATGATGTGAATTGTGAAATTTTTGGGTAGACGGTATTTCAATCGAAGGTGTCGTTTGACCATGGTGAACGAAAACGCATTTTCAGAGTCATAAAACACCAAAACGATGTGTAACCGTCAAATTCAGTGAAAATGTCCTCAGAATGACTTGAAATCAAATGAAAATAGTAGAAATTTTATTTGTGACATGTAGGAGGAGATGAAATAACAATCGTACATGCGGTGTGCATGATACGACCAAATATGTTGTTTTTAACAGTTTTGTGTGCTCTAAAATGATAACATTTATTAAAATGATTACATTTCTTAAATTGGGGGTTTTAAATTATTATAGCACCCATGATTTTATGTCAGAATTAATTTTATTATATATATATACTAACTGAATAAATATGTCTAATTTACGTTTGTTTTGTTTAGTTGTTTTTTGTATCTTATTGTAGGTTTATTGAAGCAGAAGATTAAAATGGATTTGACCTCTTTGGATTGTTGAATATGAAGCATGTCTATCATTTATTGTTTATGAGGATCCTAATGTTTATGCTATTTGTAATTGTTTTCTTTTTTTTTTGTGATTTTTACCATGTTTCTGCTATTTGGGAACCATCAGTGATTTTTTTTTAAAAAAAAATTATCCAGGATACCGACCGCCATTAGCGGTCGCTATAGGTTGGTCGGCCAGCAAGACAATGACTTACATTGGCGGTCTCTTTAGCTCAGCCGAGCAGCAGGTTAGCGACCACCATTTGCGGTCTCTATTGCTCGACCGAGCAGGAGGTCAGCGACCGTCTGGCGGTCTCTGAGTGGTCTTTAAAGACCATTAGCGACCGCCAATGGCGGTATCTAATGCCTGAATTTTTAGTAGTCCATGCACCATGTCCTAGGTCACTCAATGTCTTGTAAAAAGGGAAAATATGAGAATTCATGTTTGCAAGTGATGTAAACTGGTGGAAAAAAGTATAGAGATACATGTGTTTCAGGGAGATCATTCGAGATCCATTTATATCTTTATTTCCACTAATTTTTAGCTAAAGGATTCTTTTTTCGAACATATATGGATCTCAGGATTCATATTTTTCATCAAAATGGTAAAGGTCTATTGGATCTCACTTTTTGGTTGACTGAATGAGGATTTAGTTTTACTTAGAGAGATACTCTAAATTTTTTTACATTTAATCCAAAAGTTTTTTATAGGGTTTCACTAGGTATTAAATATGATGTGATACATGGTAAAGTTAATGATAGATTTCCAAAAGAATTTTTTGAATATATACAAAAGTAGTTTGGATATGGTTTCAGAAGTTATTATATTCACTAAAATAAAAGGTAAAATGGAATAAATTATTTTATACTTTATTATAAGAAGAATATTTATGGGAATATGACCTAAGGCCTTATATATATATTATATAAAAGTTATTATTTACATACACATATGGGTATATTATTTTATACAATATTAAACTGAATCAAAATGATAAGCTTTGATTATTTTTGTCTCTCCCATGTAAGCTCTCATTTAAGAATCCATTTCATATGATGAGGCAAATGTGAGTTAAAAATATATAATGCATGAACCCTTCATGGTATTTATTTATTCTATTAATGCCTGATTAAATGATACAACTGAATAATCTTCCTTTAAGCATATAAATTATAGCACTATATGATGATTATAGTGAGATGTATTGAGATACTCATCATTGACCGAAATTCCACAAACCAAATGCTCTATTCACCTTCATCCTTTTAATTAGAGGTACTAGCATACCATGGAGAAAATGTGAATATTTCTCAACCGTTAAATGATTCAGATCAGCATGTGGATACCAATAGAGGTGGGATACTTATTTTTTCCACTATGTTATCTTGATCAAACACATACAAAGATCAAGATTTGCACTACCCTCTTCAGTGTAAGGTACATAATTTACAACAGTTCTTCATTTCCATTATTCATGTAGTTTTATATTATCTTTCATAGAGATCCTCGACAAAGGGGTTTTTAATTGCTTCTGTTGCTTCTAAATTTTTTATTAGGCTCTCTTATAACCCTTCAGCCTGTTATCCAATAATCAACAGAAAACCATGACACAAGTATTTTTCACATCATTTATAAAACAACTAGTATGGAAAACATAACATTAATGGTAAGAACTAATGTAAAAAATATTTTTGTATGAATTCATTATCTGATATTACAATAAAAAACGTTGAAAAATTTCTCACCCATATGTATATATTTTTTCATTTTCCCTCTAAAATTTATTTTATTGTATATTTTTTTTCAATCTTTAATATTAAAATCCCTTTTTTATAATCAATATTAAAAATGGTTTATTTTTATTCTTTTATATTATTTATTATTATAAATGAGGTTGATAATTTTATCACACAAAAAATTATCTAATCGCATGTGTTTTTATTTTTCTCTACCCAAATTCCTCTTTATCCACTGGTGGATTTTATCAATTGTAGCTAAATGTGATGAAAAATTTTAAGTGTAATAACGCTAAATAGAAGTGATTATAAATGTTAGGTTTTATCAGCGCTGGACAAAGCAATGCTAAGAATTTGAGTTTATCATCACTTTTTTTAGCACAGATAAAAGGATGAGCTTTATCAATGTTTTTAGTGCTGATAAACGATGAATTTTATCAGATCTAAAATAGATATGTTAAATAAATTTTGAATAATTAAATTTATTTGTACATATTTATATATTTTTAATTGTGATTTATATAAAAATAACAATATATTTTTATAAATACAATATATATATATATTAATTCGTTCTTATTTATAATTATATAGACATTAAATTACATGCATACAGTAATTAACCAGGTAGAGAAAAAGATTGTATAGTCAATTAGATGAAGAGAATGAATTGTATCACTAAAAATATCTTAAACAGGATGTGGTCGGTCATTGAATGATGAACCTCCTTACCTGATATATCTTTTGTGAATCATGCATGTGTGTGTATATATATATGTATATATATATATATATAATTGAAAAATTGAACATCAAATATTTAAATGAATTTAAATTATAAAATGAACTTGTTGTAATTTTAGTAATTTCAATAATTTGTAACTTAGATTTTAAATATTTTTTTTAAATATTTATATATTTAATTAAATAATAATATTTTTAATTATAATTTAAATTTATAATATTTAATAAATAATTATAATTTTTATATAAAATAAATAAAATAAATACGTATATAATTAAAAATAATAATATATAACTATATGTAATTTTTAAATATGTTTAAGTAAAATTATTCAAATTATTATATTTAATTTTATATTTTAATAATTATTGGTATATCAAGAAAAAATATATACAAAATATTAATATACATAATTTTATATTAATGATATATTTATAAATCATTTAATCATTGATATAATCAATAATATTTTTAATTATAATTAAAACATTCACTTTTACATTTATTAATAATTCTTTTACAATGTTAATACAATTGTTAATATTTATTAATATTGATTTTTTTGGAATTAATTCATCATTTAATAATTAGATGCTATTTTTTATATTATTAATATATTTTCAATATATTTTCAATATATATGAATAATATTTATTCATGGTTTGTTTATTAAGTTCTAATATTTTTAATATGTTTTCAATTTATAAAATAAATTAATTTAAATTATTTTTTGAATATTTTTTAATTGAAATAATTAATATAATTTTTTTTATAATTTTTTTATTTATAAAATTATTTTTTATTTATTTTTATGTGTTTATAAAACATTTAATTAATATTATGAATCATTTTTTAAAATATTTTTATATTTTATTCAATTTTATTTTTCATTTGTAATATTCATTCATTTAAATTTATTTATTAATTTTTAATATTAATTAATTTTTAATATATTTCTAATTTATTCATTTTTAATATTTATTTGTTAATATTTATTTACTAGGTTTTAATATTTTCAATACCTTTGTAATATATATGATTAATATTTATTTATTTTTATTTATTATGTTTTATTATTTTTAATATGTTTGAAATTTATATAATTAGTTTATTAAAATTAATTTATTAATACTTTAATAATTTAAATATTTTATATAGTTCATTTTCAATAATTTTTTTTACATATTTATTTCATATTATTTATTTATTCATTATTATTATTATTTTTGTAATTCAAATAATTAATTTATGAATGTACATTTAAAAAAAAAATTAATTTATTCAATTTAATTTATTCAATTTTAATATTTGTTCATTTAATATTATATATTAATTTGTAGTATTTATTTTATTATTATTTTTGAATTTATTCAATTTAAATACTTTTTTATACATATTTATTTATACATATTTAGTTAAAAAGTTTTAATATATTTCAATATGTTTGAAATTTATATAATTATTTTTTTAATTTTATTTTTATTATTTTTAGAATTTAAATAGTTCATATAATTTATTTTTAGTATTTTTTTATTTTTATAATTAATATTGCGTATTTATTCAATTTTATTCAATTTTATTTGTTTGTAATTTTTTTATTTAATGTTAGAAATTCAATATTTTTAAATATATTTTTTAAATTTATTCAATTTAATTTACTCAATTTTAATATCCATTCATTTAATATTATTTATTCAATTTTAATATTTATTTAAGTTTATTATTTATTAAATTTATTCATTTTTTAATATTTATTTATTAAATTTTAAAATTTTCAATTTTGTATAATTTATATGATTTTTATTTATTATATTTTTATACTTTTAATATGTTTTCATTTATATTATTAATTTATTTAATTTCTTTTAATTTTTTATTTGTTATTTAAATCCTCAGTAAATTATATTTTTAATAATTTTGTAATTCATATAATTAATATTATTTATATATTAATTTTTATAATTTTGTTAGATTTCTCTAGCACCATATTTTGGGTTGATAAAAATCTATTCTTCAGCACAAAACAAGAAGCACTTATAAATACCTATTTTTTAGCATTTTTAAAGTTGAGAAAGGTGTTTATTTATCAACACAAAAAAAGCATTCACAAAATCTCTATTTTTATAAACATATTTTTTTAGGCCTGTTAAAATGATATTTTGTTAGTGGTTCTCAACTATTACTGATAAAACCCTTCAAAAAGTTTTATAAAACAACTCTAGAGGATAACTTCCCTCCTCATGATGCATTTAATCACTAGAAGAACCTAACATTTACAATAGCCAAACTCTATTTTTTGGAAAAATTGAACCTCAAAACCGAAGATATGATATTATGAACTTTTTTAAGGTATATTAGTCAATCATTCATGTTTTTTTCAGGATTTTTTTGAGTTTATCTTCGCTTATTCTCATGTAACATTTCTCCCCCTATTATTTCATTTGTAACCATCATTTTGAAATGTTTTTCATATTTTTTATGCAAATTGACACTTCTTGGGTGCTTTCCAATTTTTTTTTTCAGATCTTTATAAGTTTTCCAAATTTTTGGGTTTTTATTCATGTTTGAATATATAAATATAGACTATAGAGAGAGATTACTGATAAAATATTTGTTTTTTTAATTTTTTGATATCAATAGAAAATATAAATGGGGTTCAGTGGAATGAAAATAGATTTGAATGATTAAATGATATTTGGTAGCTGCGTGATGAAGAATTAATTGATCAATTATATGTGAAATTAAAAGCTTGGGCTATTTCTAGATAATAAATAAATGTTTTTAATTTTATAAATAAGTGTAGGCCTTATAAATATTAACGGATTCATGATTATTCATTAGGTTATGGTTTTGTGAAACATAGTAACTATATTTGAAATGAGAATTCTTGAAGAGTATGATTAATGTTCTTTATAGAAACATGACATGATATATGAGGTTATCTTATATATATATATATAAATGTTTGTTTCATTTGTTTATATATGTATAAGTATATTTTTATACATGTTATTTTTTATTTTTGTTTGAGTATTTATATATTTATATGTGTATATATATATATGTATATATATATTTATAAATTTATATACTAATATTATTTTATATTATATTTAAATACTTAAATTTTCATGAAAATAACCATCACATTGTGCATATAGTTTCCTACTTCACACTAGGATAAAAATCTTGTAGCAAGAGAGAATAATTAATACTTTAAAAAAAATATGATTTATTATATGTATATATTTTTCATTGTATTATAAAACATAGGTTTTATATAAATTATTTTATATAATTTATATATGTATGTATTAAAAATTTAGAGTTATATTTTTTTAAAGATATACTTTATATAATTTACAGATATAAAAAATGATACATTATATGAATATATTGTGTATATTTTTATTAGAAAATATGAATATCATTAAACTAAATATGATGGATACAAATCCAAAATGGATGGATGATAATTATATGATAATAAAGAATGAGGATGGGGTTAAAGAGTTCATTATGTTTGTAACATAACATGCATATGATCCTTCTTAAATTTTTTGACTATGTTTACACTGTAATTATTCAAGAAAAAATAGTCTAGAGGAGTTAGAAGAACTTTTGACCTTTCATGAAACAAATTGAAGACATAAATGTTGCACTAAACATGCGAAAAAACAGAATATTGATACTATTTGGGATGATATTGAGATTTATGGATTATATAACATGATTACAATTGTAAACGATAATTGATATCATATTGATGAAATGAAAATAGAAATTAAAGATGACCATTGCAATTATCTAAAGTTGGTTGAGAAGTTAAAGAGTTGTGAAAATAGACCATTGTTTATTTTTTATACTAAATATACATCATTTTTATCCATACCGAAGCTATATAATTGGAATGTTGGTAGCAGATGAAGTGACATAGGATTAAAAAAACTACTTGGTCTCCTGAATAATATTCTACCAGAAGAAAATGATTTTCCTAATCAAACATATGATGCTAAATAGTTTTATATTTAGTGGGTATGATCTCTAAATGAACACATACCTATCAAAATGAATGTATATTGTTTCTCAAGAACCATGAATCACTTAAAAAGTTCCCTAGGTGTAGTGAATCTTGATACAAGAAAGATGAATCAAGTACTTTGAATGTTGTTTGAAATTTTTGAATCCTTTAAAAGTTTAGATGACTATATGGATAAGAGGAGGCCACTAGACAGTTGGCATGGCCTGAAGATACAATAATTCAATATGAAAAACTATATCACCCATTTAACTCTCCACAGTAGAATAAGAATAATGATGAGTATCCTAAATTGGTAAAAGAGTTGAGAAAACTCTGTCATACAATATCTATAGGTGGATCAAATCTTTTGGTGTATATTGTAGTACTCATAGTACATGGATGGTTATGTTGGTAAATTATAACCTTCCACCATGGTTATACATAAAAAAATTCTGATTATGATGTAAAAAAACATTGATATTTATTTGGATCCATTAATTGATTATATGAAATTGATGTGGGATACATGTGTTACATTATATGATGCCCAAAGAAATAAAGAGTTCACATTGAGAATCTTGTTGTACAAGATGATAAATGAATTTAATAATTATAGAAAATTTTTATGATATAACATTACAATATTTTTGGGGTGTCACATCCATGAAGAAGGTATAAAATTAGTTAGGTTGACTAATTCCTTGAAGACTATGTTTTTGGTACATTAAATGTTTTTACCCGAGAAACCCAAATACTGATCTTGGATGATATAATTTGATGGGAATACAAAACAAGGTGCAACAACATATCCATTAATGGGTGATATTTTTTTTATAAAATAAAGGATAGGGTCATTTGTTTTTGTAAGCCTTCTTATAAAATCCTTATGAAAGGAGGCTGGAAAAAGAGATCATTTTTTTGAATTAATGTATTTGAATTTTTTGTATATAGAGATTTTTAATGATGTCATAAATGTATAAAAAATTCATGCAGTAATGTTATTGTAAAATTACTAAATGCACATGTGGTAACCCCAATTATTTTAGAATATTTTTTTTAAATAATACTACATTCAATAGGATGTGGTATATGCAATACTAAGCATAAAACGAACTGGGATATATTATTAAAATGTTTTTTTAAATATGATAATTATAACTTAACCATTGTATTTTAGGGAATGAACATGAGTAACCAAATTATGAAATATATATATAAAAATTTTCTTTAATAAAAACTCATTAATTAATTCCAAGAAAATAATAAATAAATTTTAAATAAAATTATATTAATTAAAGGAGTTACTTTTCATAAAATTGATTTTTATATGTAATGTATTTTTTTTATCAAAATAAATTAAGTTAATAAATATAGTTGAATGATTTTAATGAAATTTTTAGATCATATATTTCATAAAATAAATTAACTTTCATTTCATTATGGTTACTAGATAAGGAATGAGTATAAATTCATTTTATACTTCAAAAGTACATTTTCTTCAGAAATAGTTTTTATTACCTTTTGTGTGTGTTTGGATATTATGGTTAATTTATATCACTTTTTGAAATTATATTTTATAAAATGAACATAATTTTTGGTATCAATATATTAAATATATATTAGGGTGAATTTTTTGGATTTTTTTGAAAATATTTATTTTTGAGTGAGTAATGATAAAATAAATTTTTATAAAAACTCTCATTTAATTTAATGTATTTAAAATGTTCTATTATATTTTATATTGGTTTTATAGTAAAATTTTCCCTCTTTTACTAAACATAATCTAATTAATTCAATGATAAATAAAATTTAATATGATTTTGGTATAAAATCATTTTTTGGCTTAAAATAACCATTTTTCTATAACATGATTTACATTGTGTTTTGAGAAATTATAATAAAATTAAGTTTTAGCACTTAAGGAAATTAAATATTCTAAAATTTATTCTATATTTGGAATCATAATTTTTAAATTATTTAATATGCTCAATTTAATTATTATTTATAATGAATAGTAACTGTGACAAAAGTTTATCACCTTAGTTTCTGGTAAAATGGGTTAAACATGGTTAAAATAGTGGGATAGGGTCTAAAAATCATTCCAATACTTTAATTTGTTTCATTTTAGGAGTTTATTTCAACTAAAATCATCTTATGTTCAAAAATAATCTATTTTTATGCCATTTTCATTTGATTAAAACATTTATATTATTTTTGGTAAATGATAATTAAAAAATGTCCCTATCTTTATTTTAATAGATAAAATATGTTATCATATATATCAAAAGAAGAAAATAAATGTTATAAATGTTTAGTTTTAATATTAATAAAATATTTTTTTATAGTAATTTATTTTTAATTTTTAGTGATGTTATAATTACCTTGTACACTTATGTAATGCTGATGCAACACTTATGAAGGAAATTGAAAAATCAAGTAAATTACCTTAAAAACATTAATTATAATATGTTTTAAAATAATTATGGTGATCAGTGAATTTATTGATAATGTATATGTGAAATTCAATGTATTTTTATTTTCATTCCATTGTTGCCTTGTTAAGTTTAAAGTAAAATTTTGTGAATAGTTTTGAAAATGAAATTAAATGGTAATTATTATTTTGAAATTATTTTTAAGTCATTATAAAATAATAAAAATAATATATAAAATCATGTGGAAGCTACTAGAATATTAACTTATACCCATGTTTCCGAACAATTGGTATAATCTAGAAAACTTTAGTATAAGCTATACCCATTATTCAAAGAACCCTGAGTGCTCCGACTATCGGGACGGGACTAAACCCATAGTTTTTTAGAAACTATGGATGTAGGATATGTAGATATCTTTATAAAAATGTTTCACCTGAAACTATGGGTATAGATACCAACCCCCAGGGAAAAACATCACCACTATCCAACACCTCTCACAGAACCTGAAAATAAATTACAAACCATGGTAAATATCTAATGGAGTAAACTTATTAAATATATTTAATTAAACCACGAGGTTATAAATAGTTTTGATAAAATTGAAAATAGTGTAAAATATATCAAAAATCCAAATCATCAAATAGTTTTAGTCATCCCCACTTGTCTCTACATAATCTCAAAAATGGTGGGAATCAATATCTCCCCCATCACCACCAATGCCATCATAATCATAAACAAAATCGGCACCTGGAGCACCAACATCATCGTATCATTATCATCACCACCACCACCACTGTCCTCCTCATTATTATCAGTAGAAACATCATCATCATAACCACCGCCACCACTAATAGCATTATCTCGACTGCCACTAGGTTCTCTCATTTACAACACTTCCATCCCATTTTTTCCTACTAGAGGAAAATAAATTTTCATGAGGCACAATACATTCGTTGACTAATGTAACTTAATAAAAATGACATTGATTACTATAATATTACATTATTGAATAATATAAAATATAAAAACTAGGATTGAATTAATATTTTAACTGCAAGATAAATTGATAAAATGAAGAAAAATTTATCCAATTTGGGCATTTGGCTATTTGGAAATTTTAGCAATTTGGAAATTTGTCCATTTAAACATTTGATCAATTTGGAAATTTGAAAAATGGACAAATTTAAAAATGGATGATTGGACAACTAGGCCATTTTCCCATTTGTCCATTTTAGACATTTGGTAATTTTCACCATTTTGCCTTTTGGCCAATTAAACCATTTGGACATTTGGTGAATTATCCATTGGGCAATTTGTCCATTCGATAATTTTTCCGTTTGGATAATTGACCATTTTTTGTATTTTTCTATTTGGCTATTTGGACATTAAGGGGAATTTCTAGCCTTACAAATATAAGTATTATTTTTATTCATATCAATGTACCTAGAGACTCTCATTCTCAAGCATTTTAGTGCACCCCAAAGTGTGAAAATACACTTTAACATCTTTGTTATTTTTGATTTTTTCTAAATAATTCTAAAAAATTAAATACATTTAATTATAATTAAAATTTCAATACAAAATGTACCTGAATTAAAATAATTATATTAGTACCAAACTAATAAACCCACATCAAGGAAAAATAAATGAAATGTTAACATATATGGTTTTTTCTATATATTTCCCACCACTAATACAGGTTCAAAATAAATTTTCAAAGTGGGAAAATTTGATTCATCAAATAAAATATTTTTGTCAATAGAAATGGGGTCATCAATGGTGTCAATTTCATCCCCACCATCATGAAAAATATGTCATGGTATTACTTCAGTAATGACACTATAATCAGGTCTCAGATGATATTTCACATAAAACACTTTTTTTCATTGATGGCAAAATATATAGTTCATCGATAGCAAGAATTTGATCAACGTCAATAACTTTGACCACACAGTCATCAATAAATGTACTATGTCACATAATTGAATCAAACTATTAAAATTTCATCACAGTGACTCAACCAAAAGAGTAGTAATCCAATAACAATATTTTATTAACAATCCCTTAATAATATAGAATTTCATATTGAGGCCTACTTTTTTATGCATTGGAATAACATTCCACTGTAGCAGTTAACATAACTCCATCATCTTATGTTCCCATTTTTACTACTCAATCATTTGTAACAAATTTATACATATTAATTATTAAATATTTTTATTCATGAACTGATGAATTGTGACCAAAATCCAACACACTTAATTCTTTAGTGACGATGTCATCAAATATAATTCATACATGAAATATATATGAATAATAAAATTAAATGAATATTTATATTTTAAGTTAATTAAATTAATGGTCATACCTTTGATTTCAAACAATGAGAAAAATATTTTCTATGAAAAGTGTCTCTCCATCTAAAAGGAATATATCAATGAAATATACTTATAATTTTTTTATGTTCCCCACATAAAGTGATAAAAAAGTTTAATTTATATGTGAAATGACATAGTAAGAGATAACATATAAATATTCAAATTACTTACTTTATATAGTAATAAAAAAACCACCATTAAATAAGACTATGCGATGTGCCATATCCCACTCTTCAATTCTCAATTTATCCAATTTATATGACCCATGAATTCCTCTTATATTTGAAAGTGATGGAAATGAGGGATCAATTTCTCTATACTACTCATCTTCATTTCCCATTGGAAGATTATGTCTTGGGATCACATCAAACAAATACATTAAAAAAAATCCATTCACTCTCTATCCAGATAACCTCTTACAATGGAACCTTCAAGATGATTATTATTTTAGAGATAATATTTCATTGTTCACATATTTATTTCAGTAGGATATATCCACTGAAAAGAAACAGGTCCACAAAGAATTATTTTAGTTCAAAGATGAATTGTTAAATACAACATGAAAATGGAAAATGATAGAGGAATTTTTTTCCAAATCACACAAAATTAATGATGGAAATTGCTACATTTTCATCAAGAAAAACATTGATAAACTTTCAGAACAAAGGAATCTAAAAAAATGGGACAAGAAAATAACACCACCCTTATATTATTGGATAGAAAATGATGGATTGCTATTGGATTCAATTCACGAAGAAGGATTCCATAATCATGTGTTTTTAAGGATTATAGTTTAAAATCATTTCATTTGAATCATTAAGATAGGTTGATAGAATTACAATCATGAACATTGATATTCTAAAATACTTTTATAAATTTATTTTTCTCTTAAATGTTTCATTACAAAAGAATCATATGGAACTTTCCATTTGTTTTCACTGATACACACAGGATGCAATTCTAATCGAATACCCCAATCCAACAAGTCCTGATGAGATCATAAGTCATATTTGGTATTCCCCATGATATTTAAAAAAATTGAAAGAACAATTTCACATATATTTTTATTAATATTCATTAAATATTAACAATGAAATAAGAATTTAGTAGACCAATATGGAAGCTCAAAAAAGATTATTTTATTTTTACAATTGTAAGTGGCTTCAATGTAAACATTCCCCCTCTTTTTAAATTTCATATAACCTTTATATAATGAAAAACTAAAATTTATTAATTTATTAAGCACATAATTTCTTGAAATATGTTGAGTATCTATCAATTTTCAATAGTATTATCAAACCTCTGATGATTCTTCAAATATTGATGATCTATTGGAAGGAATCATTGATGTCCCATGAAACTAAAACCACAATGATTTTTAAGTCTTATCGACCAAATATTATTCACAAAAATAGGACATGATATATTTCCCTATATGCTCCAACAAGACATCATTGCATAATTAGGTAAATAATTTTTAGTCCATAGTAGGGAAGCACGCATCTAAAATATATTTTTTGAAGAAGCATCAAATGTGCACACACCCATAGCCCAAAGTTGCATCAAATCTATTGTTAAAGGATAGATGTTGGAGTCTATATCATTTCCAGAATCATAAGGTCTTAATATTAGTGTATTCAAGAAATTGAAAGTTTTTTTCAGACACATCAATTTAGGAATATTATAAGTGTGAATAAAAACTGGCCACATGTTGTGATAAGTAACCATCCAACCAAACATATTAAAACCATCACATGACAGAGCCAACCTGACATTACAGGCCCCAGTTGAAAAAATGGGATATTGTGAATAAAATTCCCACCATGATCATACATATATAGTATGTCACAACTCATCATTACCTTTAATTATATCAACATCATTCCATCACATATTGGTTGAGATTTCTGCATATATGAATAGATTTTGAATCCTTGAAATCAATGGAATGTGCCAGATGACATTATGTGGAAAATGAGTTGGTGTTCTATCCGTATTTTCCTTCCATTGAGATGTACCACATTTTTTAAAGTCATTATGGTCTTCTTTTTCCTCCCAAAATAAATTAAAATCATTTAGACAAGCATGATTTTTATTAGTTGAAAAAATGAGCTTCTAAATTAATTTTTAGGCCTTATAATGACTTGTGGGAATATCCACACCATCATGAATAAATTCCTTAAAAAGGTAATAATATAATCAATGGAGGTATTAGAAATTACACACATGATTTTCTATTATATAACTGAATTAAAAATAACAAATTTCTTATTTTTGTATGTTCTTGATATATAGGAGTTCTAACATCATCCATTAATTTTTCCACTCTCTAAACATCATCATCTTTATTATTTTCCAAATTTATATTAATATCATTATCATCTTTCACTATCACACTATATCTCTCATGAAGATACACAAATGGACACTATTCAAATATTAAATTCTACATACCACTTCTTTCATTCTGTTCATTAATAGTAGAATATTTTCTTGTCTGTCCATTATGATACCAAATATAATAGTATGTTTGAAATCCAACTTTTGTTATATTGTACCTAAATTATTACTAACATAACCATGGTCTTCCAACAAAATTATCATATGGACACTGTATACGACCTCAATCTGAAGCATTGATAAATGAAAAATATAAAAAAATATCCAATTTTTTTTGAAACTTGGTTGAAATATGATCAGTATGATACAACAAACTTATATCCATTCTATTATAGAGAAACAGTTATATTCAAATCAAGAATGTAAAACATAATTAAAAAATTCATTCAAACCAATTTTAATACAAATGTCATAAAATCTTGCTAGTAGCTAGAAAAAAAAAAGAATTATAGAAACACCACATACTATAAGAGATTCATACAATTAACAATACCAAAAAATTAAAAAACAAGGAATGAGAAAAAACTATTGAACAATACAATTAAATACATATGTATTTATGTAAAATTATTTTTAAAAAATCAATGTTTTTAATATGACATCGATATAATTAAATACACTTGTATTTATGATGGAAAACATTTACTCAATAATAACAAATTTGTGTCACCCAACATCAAAACCACATATATATGGTATCATAATATCCTGAAAATTATACCATAATTGATATAAATATAAATAATCATCCAATAAAAACATCAAAGAAACAAAATATTTATTCATTTGAAATCTAAATATTTATTTATTTAAAATAATACTTCATCATTCATTCATCTCTAAATAATAATAATGAATTCTATGAATAATTATTGATAAGTACTATAAATATAATAGTGAATTTCTGAAGAAACAACCTTTATAGATAAATCAATATGACTAATTTAAATATTATAGTATAATCACGTATATAATCATACAATTACTTATTTTTGGGTTAAAAAATACAATAAATAGTTTATCCTTGGTTCATGATATAAATTTTATTAATAATAGCTTAATCATACCTCAATAATAATGAAATTTTTTATATAATAAAAACATAAGAACAATAAAATCATTCATGTAATAACAAAATATCTCCAAGAAATAATATAAAAGACATAATTTAACATGTTTCATAGAATTTAAAAAATTCAAGAAATTAAACCTCCAAATAAATAATTTATGGAAAAGTAACCAAATGTTTTATAATAATTAATATTTATATGGAAATATGTTTATGGTAAAAAATGGATAAACCAGGGAAAATTTTAAATCATAGATAATATTTTCAAGATTTTTTCTAATTAACTTATTAATTATTCTATGAATATCCCTCTTTCAATAAAAAAAATTAAAATTAAAATTTTATTAATTTTATTAATTATATTAATAATAAATTCTAGAAAGAGAATTAATGTTGTAAAGAGGTTTGAAGACACACACCAATTTCACCAGTTTGAAACCTCTAAAAAATTCCAATGATCACCAAAAAAATACTAAAAATTAAAAAACCAAATTTTACAAAAAAAATTCAATAATTAAATCCCATAAATAAAGGATAATAAAAACCAACATTAACCACTCTAGTTTACTTAAATGTTATTCCCAACATTAAAAAATTTTAATCCCTAAAATATTCAACGAAAATAAAATCAAATTTAAGTAAAATTCATAAAAATCCCAAATAATGTTTTCAAAATGAATAAATTATAACTAAAATTTAATGTCCCATAATCTCCATTTAATTTTTTAATTATATAGAATTATTTCAAGATCGTGAAATCTGAAAGCGTGTGATTTCGAGGCCCAGAGTTCCTAGAATGATCCATTGAAAAATGTTAAGTTTAAATTAACGTGAGTTAGTAGTTTTCCTGAAAAAGTGGAATAACTCTTAAAAGGGTTCCTAAATCAAAAATCCAAGGGCACCATTGCATTCGGGATAACAGGTTTACACTAGGTGAGACTTAAGTTTAGTCGGCACAGGCCTCCAATGAGAAAACCGAAAAATGTCCTAACCTTAAATAAAATAATTAAATAAAGTTATTTTTCTTTTAGAATACTTATAAATAACGAATGGTGGCTCAGATTAAAAATATGAGACCACCTATGAACTTGTGAAGGTATGATTTATTTAGGTAGATACTAACAGTGGCTGACACAGGACAACTATGGAAGTTAGTTTTTGGCCGTAAATAAAACAATTATTTAACAATTATTTAATTGTTAAAATCCATAACTTCTAAATGGAAACTCAGAATAAAAATCCGAGAGAACCATTGTGTTTGTTGGAATGTGTTTCCTTTAGGCAGAGCCTAACATCGACCAGCACGGGTCGAGGGTAAATGTTAATAATTTATTGAACTATTTTAACGGTGCGTTCAATAAACGTGTGTGCGGCGTTTTCTAACTTTTGAACGAGTGCTCGGATTAAAAATCTAAGGGCATCGTTGAATCTTCAGTGATAGGTTTTGTTTATGGGAGACTTCACTTCGACCGTAGTAGGTCAGGTGAAAAATTTTGTTTTTGTGGATTTTAAAGAAATAATAAAATAACATAGAAAATTTTATTTCCTTTTTCTTTCTCTTTCTCCAATGGAAGAGAAGCGGTGGTAGGACCGATGATATTTCAAGACATTAAATGGAATGCCTCTTCATTACTTATAACCTCACCGTTGGGAATTTGGGAGGTTCATTAATTCTTTGTGAGGGACACATTCTTTCTCATCTCCTATTTATATGGAGCATGGGGAGGGGTGTTGGAATGACTTCACCAAGTGGCAAAGCTCTAGAAAAGTATCGCGATGCTAACCACCTGGAGGATGAGAACGTATTCAGTGAGTGGTGATGAGTTCCATCGAATCGCGAACCGACGACAACAACGAATGAGGTTTCATCGATCTTCGTTAGTGGACAACTTATCTAGGTAGGGGGTTTCTTTTTAAGTTCATCTGTGATGATATCTTTGCTACTGCCCGCGATCATATTTACACGGAGGGCATGGGAAAAAAAGGACCGAACCCTCATCTATTTTTCTCATGTTTCATTCTTCGGGGACTATTTTCTCAAGTTTAAGGTAATGCAAATTAGCGGGTCACGTATTGATGACAGCACCCCGGGAGATCCGTAGTCACAGACAACACCAAGAACAGACCACCGGTGTACGTCTGGTGGCCCGCAGAAGAAACCGCCGGCGTGCCATGTCGATGGCGGCCAGAGGAGACCCGTGGTATCCGACTGTGGGAGGTTGAAGTGGGCGCACGATGACATGTCGCGATGGCCGCACAAGAAAAAAGGGCGGCGCCTTCAGGCGTCATTGGCGGTAGCAGCCGTGGCCAACGATCCGTGAAAGAATGAGGGTACCGCAGTGAATCCGCGACCTCGCGTCGGCGGAAGTCGGTAGGCCGAACAACCAACCATTAAATTGCAGTGGGGTAGTGCCCCACCGCCTGGTCGAAACGGCCCCACAGCCGTGGGGCCTGTGGGACTCAATGGTCCACCTTCGGGAGGACCGAGCCGGATGCGGGCCGACGGCGCCTAACGGGCCGAACCCGCCATCTGACCTGGCCGGACCAACGACCCAACATGGGTGGGCCAAGATCCACCCAACATGCCGATCCAACCGTGGCATGGGCCCGTGAACAATCCGGGTCGACCCCTAGTGGGATGGACCCCAGTGGGGTCAGGTAGACCCCAGGACCCATTGCGTCGAGCCTGTCTGACCGAGTCAGACCAGGCCTAGACCCAACCAGTACCCGAATAATGAAATGCCTGTAACTAATGAATTAGGTGTCCGTTTGACACGTCGTCAGTGGAATTGGGACCCCTTTTTGGAAGTATTACGTTTGGCATATTCCAGTGGGACCGACCAAGCTGGGTCAGACTAAGGTGTGATCACCCCTGTTTCACGGAAAGCGGTGTAAATAACAAACCAGACCTCTGATCGATGTGTCGTCTATGGTATAAGGACCCTTGTGACATGGAGGTACTTTTGAGATAATCTAAGTGTGTTTTGATAGAGTTTGACATGTGACCCGGGTTGGATCATACTTGAATCCTACTGGTCCCTTTTTACAAAAGTTCCTATATCTCATAGACTGGGCATCCGATCGACACACCATATATCATGTTGGAACCCCTATGATGGGGCGATCCCTTGGGTTAGCTTTTTTTGGGACTTAGTAATAGTTTAAGTACAACCGATTACTTGAGGATTGGCTCACCCAGAACCAAGCGGGCTATGAGTGGGAATCTAGTGGCCGGCTGTAACATGAAGAAAGAACATCAATCTTATGTGGGTCAACATCTATTGATCCTGTGTGGGTCAGGTCTTAGAAATCCTGTGTGTGCCAGTATCTATCGATCCTATGTGGGTCAGCGACTTGCAATCCTGTGTCTGTCTGCATTTATCGATCCTATGTGGGTCATTAGCAGAGCCTCTCGATAGAATAAGATGATCTAGTTTTATGACTAATCATATATATTTCTATACTTAAGTTATATACCTGGTGTGAGCCAAGTATTTTAACTTCGTGGTGTTACCTTTTTGGTACTTTTACCTTCGTGGTGTTACCTTCGTGGTATAACCTTTTGGGTACTTTTACCTTTGTGGTGTTACCTTCGTGGTGTTTCCTTTTTGGTAGTTTTACCTTCATGGTGGTACCTAAGTGGTGTTACCTTTGTGGTACTTTTACCTTCATGGTGTTACCTTTGTGGTACTTTTACCTTCATGGTATTACCTTTTTGGTGTTACCTTTGTGGTGTTACCTTTGTGGTATTCTTCCCATGTGAATAAGTTGTGCAAATGGCTTAAAAGTTTGAGCCTTATGTTTCCTCATGTATGAGACGAGTGTAATTTGATAACTTAGGTATATGTATGAGCATATTCCTAAGTATAGTTGATCACTACTGCTTCGTGCTTCATGATTGAGATCTTTCTTTGTGGGTTTTCCTTTTTGTAACTTTAGGAGACCTTCAGGGGTCTCAGGGTCCCTACTGAGTATTGTTATACTCACCCATACATGGGCTACGCCTGCACCTTGCTATGTCTTGTGCAAATGACAGACAACATTGATCAAGGATAAGGGAGCCAGGAATGGACGGTGCTAATATGTGGACCATTTGACGTGACGTGACACAATGACTACTGATCTTGAGTTGTACCTACCCTTCTGGAAGGATCCTCAGTGGATGTTCCCAGAGCTATTTTCTCTTTCAGTTTTACTTGTACTTTCCAATTGGGCTTGTATTCCGGCCCCTTTACTTTTAATACACTTTTTACTACAGTATTTTACTTCATGGTTGCTTCTTGTTGTGTTCTCAGATTGTGTATTTGTATAGGTTTAATGGAAATTCCTTCCCATTATAGGGATACGCCTTTCCGGTGCTAGTTTCCAACCCCTGCCCTATGGAAGGTAGGCTTGGGGTAATCATGGAACGGGCCCCGTGGGATGTACCATGACAAAGTGGTATCAAAGGAGATGGTTCTACCAAAGAACTAGGACTCTGATATTTTCAATGGATCAATAATGTTAAGTGTTTTGAGTATATTTTTCAGTTTGGGGAGTCCATTGTTGGTGTGGCGGACGACGTATCCATACACCAGGACCCTGAATTCTGATTTCCGACTCGGTGCACAAAAACACTGATTGCATGTGTTTTGGAAATTTTTTTCCTTGGTTTCTTTGGAGTCAACTCATAAGGTATAACTTAATGACTGTGGTGCACTTGTTCCTTATCAATATGATGCCACGTAGATAGTTAGCTAGGATTCCTGAGAGAGTACACGATGATGGCTCACCGAGCGACCCTGTGTGGATCTGCACCGAGAGATCCTATATGGATCAACATCGATTGATCCTATGTGGATCAGGAACAGATGCTACCAGTAGACTGTGCATGACAACTGAGCATGTTTCATGAGTTCCAGTGGCAGAGGCCTCCAAGGTTTCAAGTGAGACAGATCCCCAGGCAGCTGAGGATTGACTGAAGGTTGTGGCTAGTGTTTTTTTCCTAGTTGGAACACTAGCAGATCAGATGGTGATCCTAACTGCTAGTATTTATCAGTGTGTGACCATGAGGATGGTACCTTTAGGTAGTGTGACAGCTATATCACTTCCCATTGGTTAGTAGTAACAAATGGTGATCTTGGTAGAGAGCTTTCTATGTGGATCAACATGATGATGACGAGGTTTAGATTACCCATGATCTTGAAAATAGGCGACATTTCTGTGGAAAATATTGAGAACCTTCCTTAGGGATGGGGGTCTCTTGCCATAAAAAGATAAAGGGTGAGTGTTCCCTAGAGATTCTACAACTTCAGTAGGACGACATGTCGATAGCTGAGTATTCATCGAGTTGTACCGACCATCCCAGGTACTCGATGAATACAGTAAGGGAAGTGCTTCAGGTCTCAGACATTCGATCGAACAGTGTTTAGGGACATCTGAGCCAACATTTTTCCTCTATGCATTCCTACTTATGTTAGGGTGCTAGAGAGAACCTTTTTGGTTGGATGTTCTTTGGATAAGCGGATAAGGCTAATGAATGTTAGCAATGAGAACATAGGAAACTAATGCCAGTCTTAGAGAATTGGATGTGTAAAATGTTTTTGGGAAGAAAATGTGATAGGGACATGTGAATCTGCAGGGCAACAGACATGGAAGTGTAACTAGGAGAGTAACATGAGGTGGTATACATTTGGACATGTTACAACCACCACCCCAATATGGTTCCCAGCAGGCTCAGGGAGTTAGAGGAAAGGGGAAGGGAGTAGAATAATTCGGTCAAGGAGTGTGACCTAAGGGCTCTAGGAATGATTCGAGGTACGGTCTGTGTCTACTACTAGCTGTCGTATTAATAGACATGGGTACCAATCCTTATTTCTTGCCACGAATCTTGTTCAAGACATAGAGTTTCTAGTTAAACTGATGACTTGACCATTACGTATGGAGATACCTTTGGGAGGATACTCAATAATCATACTTATGCCAACTGTGTGATCTGACCCTTGAGGCAAGAGTTTTGGTTGGATCCTCTTGGTGGCAGCATCGAGCCCTTAAGATGTTAGTTTGGGGATGGAATGGAAATCCACAGTTCATACTCAGATTGACTATTTTAGCCAAAAAGGTTATAATATATCTACAATGTTGGAATGGGTTTGTCCCTTGGTTGGTGAAAAAGGAAACATAGATAGAAAATGATAAAATCATTCACATGAGGGAGAAACCAATCACTCTTTATTCAGCCAACTTTACCCTCGTGGCACCAAAAGTTTTGAGTTTTCAGTTCTTAATAGTAGTGGAAGAGTGTTGGGACATCTTTTCAAAAGATTTTTCCAGGTTTACCTCCCCTAAGGGAGAGGGATTTCTGCTTTAGATGGGTACTACCAGGGATTTGTACCTGACTTCTCCAAGGTAGCGGCACCCTTTTCTGCTTTGACGAAGAAGGGGGAGCCTTTCTTGTAGATGGAGAAGTGTCAGCAGAGCTTTCAGGAGCTGAGATATAGACTGGTGAGTGCCCCTATATTTAGGCTACCAGAAGAGAGTGTTGGGTATGTAGTCTATTGTGATGCATCAGGGACCAGACTAGGTTGTTTTCTGATACAGGAGTGGAAAGCGATCGCCTACGGATCATGCCAGTTGAGACAGTATGAGCAGAACTATGCTACCCATGACCTGGATTTAGCGGTAATGTTTTTTGCGCTGAAGATGTGGCAGCACTACTTGATGGGTTAACGGTTTACTGTTTACTCTCCTAATAAGAGTCTTAAGTATATCTTCTAATAGAAGGACCTGAACCTGAGATAGAAAAGATGGATAGAGTTCCTCTAGGACTATGACTTTGTGATAGTCTATACTCTTGGGAAGGGGAAACGTGGTAGCAGATGCACTCAATAGGTGGTCTAGTCTACAACTACTGAGTGAGGCGTCATAGCAGTTAGTCGCGATGCAGATATCCTTCATGGATAAATATAGAGCAGCTTACGACCAGTTTATGACTGTCACTTCCCCAATTCTTCAGTGAGTTCGGGAGGCACAACTTGGGAACGTTGATTGTGAGGCCTGACGTACTGAGATATACTTAGGACGGTCTCTTGAAGGATTTTCTAAAGGTGTGTAGCACGTCGTTCTATTTAGAGGATGCACCATGGTACCAGTGACTCTTCAAGAGGAGGTGTTGATGGAGTTACACACATCCCCTTTAATGGTACATCCTGGAGTAGCGAAGATGTACCTGGATCTCCAGCATTATCATTGACAGCCAGGGATGAAGGAAGTGGTGGAAGAGATTGTACCACTATGCCTCACTTGTCAGCAAGTGAAGATTGCATATTGCTGGCCAAATTCTTATGCCGATAAGATACAGAGACCCTTGGGGTCTGAGGAGGGATAACATGCCTTCCTACGAGTCTCACCCCGATGAGGATTGCAGATGTTTTGTCAGGGTGACATGCTATATCTGAGGTTCATTAGACCTTTCTAGATTCTCAGAAGAGTGGGCGAGGTGGAATAAAATCTATCTCTTTCACCACTGATGCACTAGGGGCATAATTTTTTCCATGTGTCGCAGCTGAGGAGATGCATGCATCATCCATCGCACACTATCAACTAGGGTGAGTTAGACTTTGATGACGGAGATGCTGTTACGGAGTTCCCAAGGAAGATAGAGGATCTATAGGACCTAGTCCTTCATGGACATTTGATCCCTCTGGTGTGAGTTTGGTGAAAGCATGAGAACCTCCAAGAGAGAACATTAGAGTGGGAGGCTCAGATTCCTATGCAGTACCCTCATTTTTTTGATTTACCTTTGTTTTGGATTTCAGGGATGCAAATCCATAAGGTGGGAAGAATGTAATGTCCTTGAATTTCTTTATATTTTTTTATGTATATGTAATTATTTGGAGATCATGAAATCTGATGGTGCGTGATTTCAAGGCTCGGATTGCTCAGAATATTCTGTTAAAAAATGTTAAGTTTCAAATAGCATGCATTCTTGGATTTCCTGAAAAAGTAGAATAACACTTAAATGGGTGCCTGAATCAGAAATCAGAGGGCCCTATTGCATTCAGAATTGCTATTTTACCCTAGGTGCGACTTATGTTTAGTCGGTGCATGCCTCCATTGAGAAAACCCAAAAATGACATAACCGTAAATAAAATAATTAAATAAAGTTATTTTACTTTTCAAAGGCTTATAACTCAAGAATGGTGACTCAGATTAAAAATCTGAGACCATCACTAAGCTTGTGAGGGTATTCTTTGTTTAGGAAGATATTAATATTGGCTGGCACGGGCCAACTATGGAAGTTATTTTTTGGTCGTAAATAAAATAATGAAGTAACGATTATTTTTTTGTTAAAATCCATAAATTCTAAATGGAAACTCGGATTGAAAATCCGAGAGTACCGTTGAGTTTTTTGGAACGTTTTTCCCTTATGTAGAGCCTAACCTTGACTGGCGTGGGTCGAGGGTGAATGTTAATAATTTATTGAACCTTTTTAAAGGTGTGTTCAGTGAACGTAAGAGTGGAATTTTCTAACTTTTGAACCGGTGCTCGGATTAAAAATACAAGGGCACCGTTGAATTTACAACGCCAGGTTTCGATTAAGGGAGACTTCACTTCGACCATAGTAGGTCAGGTTAAAAAGTTAGTTTTTTATGGATTTTAAAGAAATAATAAAATAACATAGAGATTTTTATTTTATTCTATTTTCCCTTTCTCCAATGGACGACCAGCAGCGGCGGGACAGACGACATGTCAAAACATTAAAAGGATTCACTCTTCTTTATATGTAACTATACCGTTGGGAGTTAGGGAGGTTCATTAATTAAATAAACCTCATTAATTATTCATATGAGACACACTCTTTCTCCTCTAATATTTATATGAAACTCAGGGAGTGGTGTTGACATGGATTCACCAAGCGACGGAGCTCTGGAAATGTATCGTGATGCTAACCACCTTGAGGATGAGTCCAGATTCAGTGAGCGGTGACGAGCGCCACTGAATCGCGAACCAATGACAACGATGAAAGTGGTTTCATCGATCGTCGCTAGAGAACATCTTATCCAGGATGAGGGTTTGTTTTTTAGTTCATTTATGATGATTTCTTTGCTCCCTCCTGCTATCATATTAACGTGGATGGCATGGGCCAAAAAAAAAGGTCTCAGACCCTCCGACACTTGGTTCAAGTTGTGTTCTTCAGGGGCAGTTTCCTCAAGTTGACGACAACGCAAGTTAGTGGGTCATGTTTTGACAACGACACCCCAAAATATCCGTAGGTGTAGAAGACCCCAAGAATGGACCTCTGAAGCATGTTTGGTGGCCCGTGGAAGAAACTGCCAGCGCGCCATGTTGATGGTGGTCGGCAGTGGCCGAGGAGACCTGCGACATCCTACCATGGTTTGTGGAAGGCGGCGCACGACAGCGTGCCACGATGGACGAAGGAAGCTATCCCGAACCGGCCACATGGGACAAAAAGGTTAGCTCCCTCAGGCACTGGCGACGACAGCAGCTGCGACCAACTGACAACTATAGAAGGAGGGTGGCACGGAGCAGTTACAGCCAGCAGGCCGTGATAGGAAGGGGCTACGTGGCCCCGCGCTGTGCCGTGTTGGTGGAATCCGGTTAGCCAAATGACCGTCCATTGAATTCCGGTGGGGCAGCACCCCACTAACTGGTCGAAATAGCCCCGCAACCGCGGGGCTAGTGGGACTCAATTGTTTGCCTTCAGGCGGACCGATCCGGATGTCAGTCGGACCTGCCCAGCAGGCCGAACCGGCCCTACAGTCTGGGCCCGACCCACAGTATAGCGGGACAACCCCGCCCAGCAGGTCGGACCGGCCAGCGGACCGGGCCAGCCCCTCAGCCCAACGGGCCAGCATGGGTGGGCCGAGCCCCACCCGACGGGTCGGGCCAACCACGACATGGGCACGCGAACAAGTCGGGCCGACCCCGACGGGCCGAACCCAATGAACCTGGCTGACCCCCAATGGGCCAGACCCGAGCAAAGTTAGGTAGACCCTAGGACTTGTTGCATCAGGCTGGTCTTACCGAGTCGGACCAGGACGAGACCCAACCGGTACCAAAATAGAGGAACACCTGTAACTGATAAACCAGGTGTCTGTTTGACACGCCATCAATGGCATTGGGACCCCTTTATGGAATATTCCGGTGGGCCTAACCGAGCAGGGATGGACCGAGGTGCGATCACCCCCATTTCACATAAGGGGTTGTAACTAACAGACCAGGAACTTGATCGACGCACCGTCTATGGTATAAGGACCCTTGTGACAAGGTGGTCCTTTAAAGATACTCTAAGTTTAATAACCAAATAATTCATTAATGAAAATTTTTCTTGATCTATTTAAATGTATTATAAAACTTATTTACTTCTTTGGTTTTATGTTTTTGGATTTTAAAATACCGTAAAGAATTATGACCATTGATAATATAGCCAGTGAACACTGATCACATGATTAGTATAAATATAGGGCTTTAACAAATCCAATTTACTCAGAAAAAGGAAGCGATGACTCATCCAGTAGACTTTCTCCACAAGAAGCCCATTTTTCAGAGCTCGGAATAGAGGTGGGATCATTAGGCTTCGCTCTTGACCAAGCCCAAGCTGATCTTGAATACACCAAGCTTGAGCAGAACCTCCTACGAGAGAAGTGGAAGTTGATAGAGATTACCACTCGAGCAATGTTATCCGAGCCACCCCAAGAGTTTGTCACCATCGCGCACCTTACCCTAAGGTTTTATGCGGGTGTTTTAAGGGGTTATGTAACAAGACCATAATACTAAAATTATGTACATTATTCTTGTATAGAGAATATACATTATTTATTATTATTGTTACTTTTTATATAGTTTTTAGAGCACAAATAGTACTTTTAGTTAATATTCAACTAAGAAATCTATTTTGATGAATTAATGGATTCTTGAATTAAATAATATTTTAATAAAATATTATTATTATTAAATTAATTTTTATTAAATATAAATGATCGTATAATTTTATGAATGAAATTGTAATTTTTATTATGGGTTGAAAGCTATTTTCGTCAAAACCCATGAATTTTTTATAAATGTTGTTTTTTATATTAAAAGTAAAAATTAACATATTTAGAAAATTATTTAGATAAAATGAATATTATTTTTGGAATCAGGATGTCGAAATTATCCAATGGTGAATTTTTCACAATTTTCTGAGACAATCTAATTTTAAGTAAAAATTATATACTGTTTAAATATATAATGTGTTTTATGACATAATAATGACCTAATAGTGATGTAATAAAATGCTGTAGACATTATTTTCAGCCAATATATGTTTTAACATTAAAATAATTTGATTTAGGGATTTTTTGATTTATTTTACAAAGTTTTAGTTGACCCTTCATGACTTATAAAACATTTTGCCTTTTTAAATTGTTTTCCTTGAGAGTGGGACTCACCTCCACATAAACAAACCTATTATTTTAAGAATTTCGTCCATTGGCCTTATAAATTATTGTTTTCCACTCCCCTTTGGAAAAAACCATGGGAAAAAACAATTGTCTGGTTTTTTTGATTAGTTTAATGTGAGGTGTTCCAAACCTAAATAATAAAAAATCCCTTCTCATTTCCTATATAAAACCCACCCAAGCTCCCACTTCCTCTTCACTCAAAGCATTTAGAGTTCGACCAAACCCTACCCTCATCTCTTTATAATCCTCCCAAGGTGCCCCATTCTCCCAAAAATCCTCTCTCAAGCCTCTCCCATGCTTTTGGGATCACACTTCCAAATAAGGGATTCCTTCCTTTCTCATTTTATCCAAGTTTCTTAATATTGTTATGACCTTTTATTTTCAATTATAAATGTTGGGGAATGTTTTTTCACCACCCATATACATTCCTATTTATGTTTTAATAATTATTCTCCCATTTCTCTCTCATCAGCGCCTTCCATATATATCTGTTACCATGCCGAAATTCTGTAAAGAATTTCTCTCTACTAATTTACATTCAAGAAATTATTTTGTATTATGAATCTAAATTCCATTACCTATGTTGGTACATGAATATATATGACTACCATTACTGTCCATTTCATGTACATATGATGAGACCCCAATTTCTCTCTCATCAACCAGTTTTATAATGTCTTATGTCACGCCGTTATGCTGCCAAAATTGCACCGTAATTTTCTAAGCCAAAATCATTGTGTAGTGAATACCATGCCCATTTCTCTATCAAGGGTATTCAACTTTATGATCATTTACATATTGATGTAAGAGTTTCATGTATGAATTATAAATTCCTTAATTGTGGAACAAATTATGATGTTTTATGAATTCATGTTCTATGATATTGTGGTACAATTATGCATGAAATAAAATGTTTAAGAAGGGTGCACCCTAATAGCCCTCCAATGCATTGGGTAAAGTACAGTATCATGATACGTCATGTGTGATGAGTGTTGACTCATGATAATTCAAGTGAAATGAGGGTTTACACATGCTTCATGTGAAATGAAGGATTACTCATGCTCCATGTGCAATGAGATTTGGCTCATGCTAATTCCATATTAAGTGTTGCTGTCACATTTACATGTTATGATTATCATAATTTATCATGACTTTATGTTCATGTTTCTCTTATAATCCATTGATATTCTTATTGTCTAAAAAGTATTGTATTCCTCATGTTATTCTATTTTTATTCCCTAATTGGGCTTTATATCTCACCCTTTTTTATGCATGTCCTCAGATTAACCTATGCAATGATAAGTATGAGGAAATGTAGTGGTCATGTAAAGGAATTTTTCCATAAGATGTTTCATTCTAGGCTTTAAGTTGTTATGTAAGGTTTCTAAGCCCCAAAGACACTAGAACTATCAATATTTTATGTTGTATCAAGTGAATGTTTTATGTAATAAATCATGTTTACGTATGTAATAAAGAAGAGGGTTGTTATAGTTGGTATCAAAGGACAGGTTTAGTTATTTTTGGGATTAGGATTAGAAAATCCCCTTGAATATTTAGAAACAAGACAAGTATAATAAAAATATCCCTACATTTTGGTGGGTATTGAGTAAGTGTTATATCAAGAAAATACATCCTTGTCTGGATACGAGCAGGTAGAGTCAGCTTTGGAACAAATGTACCTAATGGTGAAAACCCCGACAATGAGTTTTAGGTTTGACCCAAGGTATCATGGTACACAACAATGGCCTTTTTGCACTCTTGGTTACGACACTTCCGGGGGATATGCTTTGGTAAATTAACAATCTTAGCATGAACCATTATTAAGGGAATTAAAAAAAAATGCCTCTAAGAATACATGTTAGAAAGTAGATCATGGATAACATAGATTGAAGTCTATAGATACATATGTTAAGGAATAAAAGTAATTGATAATTCATCTATATTTGTCTTTGGATTAAACTGTATGTGTTACCCCTAACATTCCATATATTCTAGCCAATGGCCGGTAATAGGAGGACTCGGGATAACAACCGATGTGAAGATCAATGTGATGACTGTGCTAATGAGATTCCCAATCTGATTGGAGTGGGAATCGTGAACATTGTCATTATTCTCTCTCAGTTAACTCAATAATTGAATAGAAACATGAGTAAAGAGGAGCGTTCAACCCCCCTAAGAAAGAACAAGTCACTATAGAGAGCTTAATGAGATAAATGCCTCCTACTTTTAATGGATCATCTGATCCCTCAATCACTGAACAATGGATCAACTCCATTTAAATGATCTTCTCCATCCTTAAATGATCTAAATAAGAGAAGGTTCTCCTAGAAGCTTATCCTATAGAGGGTGAAGCTGATCAATGGTGGAAATTGATAAAAAATATGAAGCTTGAGGAGAAGATCAAGAAATTACAATGCAAGGATTTCTGGAAGATGTTTTTTGATAAATATTTTCCACGCACCCTCAGACTTATGATGGAAAGGGACTTCCTTTCCCTCAAGCAAAAAGAAGACGAATCTATTGGATAATACGAGAAAAAAATCATAGGACTTGCATGATACGCCTCCTACTTTGTCATTACCATCGAATGGAAGGTTGAATGCTACTTTGGTGGGATGAAACCTTGCCTGTGGAAATCCCTAGAGATCCGTGACATCGAAATCTATGAGGAAATTTTACGATGTTCCCTCAAGGTCAAAAGGGAGATTGGTGAATCTCAGGTGTATCATGGGGATAACAAGCAAAAGTTCGAATTCAATTCTGGCGGTCTGATGGATAAATCCAATGGTGCAAATAAGATCCAACACCCCATTTCCCAAAGGTGTAGAAGGAAGCACCCTAGAAAATTGATTGAAGGGGACAAGGAAATTCTTCAAGTGTTGAAGATAAGTCCACCTAGCTATTAACTATTGACAATAAAAATCTACGGCTGTGACAAAGGATAAGAACGATTCGTTCAACTCTAAATGCATTGTTCATTGCTTCAACTACAATGAACTAGGGGACCTTGCAAATAATTTCCCCAAGGCAAAGGTTTTTGGAGGCAACCAACAACCTCCAAGGTAGCAAGGGAGGTCTTTTTCCATCACTACCACTGAAGTGTCCCCCAAAAATGAAGTGGTGACAGGTAAGCTAGTTATTCACTCAATAATAGCGAACATACTTTTTGATTCAGGTTCTATGCATTCTTTTATATCCCAAATGTTTATTAGAACAATCCCAACACCACCACAAATCATGGAAGTAAATATGTCGGTGATTATGAAAAATGGGGAAATCATTGCATCCCATCAATATAACTCTTCCCCTATCATAATTGGTGGTTTGAACTTCCCAGCGAACCTCATCTTACTCCCTTTGGTGTAATTTGATTCAATTGTTGGCATGGATTGGATTTCCTTATATAGAGCCAATATAAATTTCCAGGAGAGGAAAATCACTCTCCATGTAGAGAATCAACCCCCGATTCTGTACAAGTGAAAGGAGGATGATGAATCTTATTTATATCCATCATCTAAAGTGTGGATTTTACTTCCCAATGAGCACACATATCTAGCTCAGATGAGTGAGTCTAAAGATAAAACCATCCTTGAAGACATGCCTACTGTGAGGTAATTCGCAGAAGTGTTTCCCGAGGAATTGATTGGTCTTCCTCCTAGAATAGATGTTGAATTCTCAATTGATATTATACCTGAGGCATTGACAATATCCAAGACTCTGTATAGAATGGATGCTGTGGAGCTTGAGAAGATGAAGAAATCACTACCGAAGAATATGGATAAAGGGTTTATACGCCCAAGTGCTTCACCATGGGGTGCACCAGTCTTATTCATCAAGATGAAGGATGGGTCAATGTGCTTTTTCATTGATTATCGTGAGCTTAACAAAATCATGATAAAGAACAAGTATCCTCTCCCACAAATTGATGACTTGTTCAATCAGCTGCATAGAGCACAATACTTCGTCAAGGTAGATTTGTGGTTGGGATATTATCAAGTAAGGTTGAAGAAGGAATATATCCCCAAGATTTCTTTTCGTACAAGATACAGGCACTATGAATTCATATTAATGCATTTCAGACTCTCTAATTCTCTAGAAATCTTCATGGACTTGATGAATAGAGTCTTTAGAGATTACCTGGAAAAATCTATGGAAGTCTTTATAGGTGATATTCTAATATACTCTAAAACCAAGGAGGATCATGAGGAGAATCTAAGAACTATACTAAAGACCTTGAGAAAAAAGAATCTCTATGAAAAGTACATCAAATGTGAGATATTGTTAAATGAGTTCTCATTCTTGGACCATATCATCACAATTAATGGGATATCTATGGATCCCTCCAAGACAGATTCAATAGAGGGATGTCTGAGGCCAACATCGGTAATGGATAACCATAGATTTTTGGGGTTATCTGGATATTATCGATGATTTGTGAGATCTTTCTCATGATTTTCCAACTCTTTTACCAAGCTAACTCGGAAGGGAATAAAGTTTTCTTGGAGTGATGAATGTGAATAAATATTCAAGGATTTGAAAAGAAGGCTTATCACTACGCCCGTGCTCACTTTTCCCACAAGTGGAAAACTTTTTGTGGTATTAAGTGATGCTTCGAAGAAGGGCCTATGCTATGTGTTGATGAAAAATGACAAAGTCATTTCCTATGATTCATGGCAATTGAAATTTCATGAGCAGAATTATCTAAAACATGATATAGAGTTGGCTGCGGTGATCTTCTCTTTAAAAATTTGGTGGCATTATCTCTTTTGGGAGAAGTGTGAAATATATATGGACCAAAAAAGACTCAAGTATATATTAATATAGAAAGGTTTGAAAATCCACCAATGAAGATGGTTAGAGCTGATCAAAGACTACGACTGCTCAATCTATTACCACTCTAGAAAAGCGAACAAGGTGGCTGATTCTATAATTATAAAGGAACCATCGATTCTATCATTATTGAGAATTGAGAAGGATAAAATCTTCTTAGATTTGATGAAGATGAACATGGTAATCATAAAGAAGGTAACATCATCAATCCTATCACAAATTGTTGCTCAACCATCTCTTTTGGAAAAGGTTAAAGGATGCTCAAAAGGATGATGTGAGAATTCAAGAGAAAGTAGAAGTTATCGGAAAAGGGAAATCCCCGGAGTTCAATGTTAATGAAGAAGGAATTGTGAGATCTGAGAAAAAACTTTGTGTTTCATCAAGTCGAGATATGAAGAAGGAACTTTTGGATGATGCACATAGTTCAAATTTCTCTATTAACTCAGGAAACATAAAGATGTACTGAGATCTCTGAAAGCATTAATGGTGGGATAATATGAAGAAGGAGATCATTGAGTATACATCAAAGTTCCCAGTGTGTCAGTAAATGAAGTAAGAGAGGGAGAAGTCTAAGGTGATGATGAAACCATTGGCCATACCAGCATGGAAATGGGAGAATATCACCGTGGACTTTGTCATCGAACTTCCAAAGACATCCAAACGAAACAATTCAATCTGGGTTGTTGTGGATTGTCTTATAAAGTCTTCACAATTTATTGCAATTCGGGAGGATTTCTCATTGGATCAACTGGAATAGATGTACATCATGGAAGTGGTAAGGCAGCATAGAGTACCACTATCTACTGTATCTGATCGAGATCAAAGATTCACCTCTAAATTTTGGAAGATTCGTAAACATGCTCTGGATACTGAACTGAACTTCATTATGGCCTATCATCCTCAAACTGATGGATAATATAATATAACTATTCAGACACTAGAAGATATGTTAAGATCATATTAAATGGACTTAAAGGAGGTTAGGATCAACATCTTCTTTGGGTTGAATTATCCTATAATAACAGTTTCCACTCGAGCATCCGAATGTCACCTTATGAAGCCCTATATGAGAAGAGGTGTAGAAAACTAGCATGTTTTGATGAAGTCGGTGAGTGTAAGCTGCTAGGGCTAGAAATGGTCGAAGAAATGGTGGAGACGGTAAAAACCATTCAACAACATATCATGGCAGCCCAAACTCAACAGAATAGTTATGCAGATAACCGTCGATGAGACCTTGAGTTCAAATTTAGAGACATGGTGTTTCTATGCATATCTCTATGGAAGAAGGTCATGAGGTTTGGAATGAAAGGGAACACTACTGGAAAAAAGGCCTATACCCACGGTTCAAAACCGTGGGTATAGCCCCCAAAACCGTGGGTATAGGCTATACCCACGGTTTTGGGAACCGTGGGCTGGAACGCCGTCGGTATAGGTCTCCAGCCTATACCCACGGTTTTCCAAAACCGTGGGTATAGGTGTTCTGCCACCGTGTCAACAAAACATTCCCAATTGCCACGGTGTCAATGGCTTTTACCCACGGTTTCAAAACCGTGGGTATAGATCCTAAAATAAAGCTGCAGGCGGGTTTCGATCCCACGACCTCTTCGCTGCAAAGTACCGCGTCTACCACTACCCTACTATCAATTATGTGTATATATATATATATATAGTTAAATATAGTTATATAAACCGTGGGTATAGAGGGAAGAACCGTAGGTATAGGACTCCCGCCAAAAAAAAAAAATCTTTCCCGCGGAAAAAAAAATTTTCCCGCCCACACATGGGAAACCTATACCCACGGTTTTTCAAAAGCGTGGGTATAGGTTTTTTATCCTATACCTATCCCCACGGTTCTCCTCAAAACCGTGGGGATAGGTACCCCTATACCCACGGTTCTTGAAAACCGTGGGTATAGGTCAATTTTCAAGACCTATCCCCACTGTTTTGGAAAACCGTGGGGATAGACCCCCCTATGCCCACGGTTTTTGAAAACCGTGGGTACAGGTCTTGAAAATTGACCTATACCCACGGTTTTCCAAAACCGTGGGTATAGGGGGTACCTATCCCCACGGTTTTGAAGAAAACCATGGGGATAGGTCCATTTTCCAGTAGTGGAGGTTAAGTCCTAGGTACGTTGGCCCCATCGTGATTCTTGATTGTGTTAGGGTTGTGGCCTATGGACTAGAACCTACACCAACTATCGACAAAGTACACAATGCCTTTCATGTATCTCTCTTAAGGAAGTACATACCAGACCCTTCAAATGTACTCTCTTCAATGTTAATATATTTAGAGGATGATCTTTATTACGAGGAGCAACCAGTGAAGATCTTAGATCATAGAGAAAACACTCGATGAAATAAGAAAATTCCCTTCATGAAAGTGTTGTGGAAAAACCACAAGTTTGAAGAAGCGATGTGGGAATCAGAGGAAGTGATGAAGCAAAGTTACCCATATATGTTTTAGTGTGGGAAAAGCAAATTATGAGGGTGAAATTTCTTAATGGGGGAAGATTGTAATGACCCAAGAATTCATTAATAAAAATTAGTCTTGATATATTTAAATGTCTTATAAAAATTATATACTTAGTTTTATGTTTTTATATTTTAAAATACCATTAGTAATTGTGACTTTTTCTAATATAGTCATTGAATAATTATCACATGATTATTATAACTATAGGGATTTAACAAATCTAATTTACTTAGAAAAAGGAAGCGATAGCCTCATTCAGTAGACTTGCTCCATACGAAGCCCATTTGTCAGAGCTCAGAAAGGAGATGGCATCATTGGGATTCTCTCTTGACCAAGACCAAGCAGAGCTTGAATATGTTAAGCTCTGGTGGAACCGCCTATAAGATAAGTGGAAGTTGATAGAGATTACCACTCGAGCAATGTTATCCGAGCCACCCCAAGAGTCTGTCACTATAGTGTATCTTACCCTAAGGTCTTGTGTAGGTGTTTTAAGGGGTTATGTAACAATACCCTAGTATTAATATTATTTACATTATTCTTGTATATAGAATATACATTCTTTTTATTATTTTTACTTTTAAAATAGTTTTATAAAGCACAAATAGTACTTTTAGTTAATATTCATCTAAGAAATATATTTTGATTAATTAATGGATTCTTTAATAAAATAATATTTTAATAAAATATTATTATTATTATTAAATTAATTTTTATTATATATAAATGATCACATAATTTTATGAGTGCAATTGTAATTTTTATTAAGGTTTGAAAGCTGTTTTTTTCAAAACCCATGAATTTTTGATAAATGTCAGTTTTTATTTTAAAAGTAAAAATTCACATATTTATAAAATTATTTAGATAAAATGAATATTATTTTTGAAATCCGGATGTTGAAATTAATAAATGGTTAATTTTTCATAATTTTCTGTGACAGTAGGTTTTTTGGGTAAACATTAAATACCGTTTAAATATATAATGGGTTTTATGTCATCATAATGAATAAATAGTAATGTAATAAAATACTATAAACATTATGTTCGAAAAATATATGTTTTACAATTAAAATAATTTTATTTTTGTTTTGTTTGATTTATTTTACAAAGCTTTAGTGGACCCTACAAGACATATAAAACATTTTGTCTTTTTAAATTGTTTTTTACTTGAGAGTGTGACTCACGTCCACATAAGCAACCCTATTATTCTAAGAAGTTCAGAAATTATCCTAATAAAATATTGTTTTCCACTCCCATTTGAAAAAAACCATGGGCAAAAATAATGGTCTGGTCTGTGGTTTTGATTAGTTTAATGGGAGGTGTCCCAAACCTAAATAATAAAGAATTCCTTCTCATTTCCTATACAAACCAAACCAAGATCCCACTTTTTATTAACTCAAAGCCTTTGGATTTAGACCAAAATCTGCCCTAATATTTATATAATCCTCTCAAGGTGGCCCAATCTCTCAAGAATCCTCTCGCAAGCCTCTCCCAAGCTTTTGGGATCACACCTCCATGTAAGGGATTCGTTCCTTTCTAATTTTATCCAAGATTCTCAATATTGTTATGCCCTTTTATTTTCAATTATAAATGTTGGGGTATGATTTTTCACCACCCCTATACTATCCTCTTTATGTTTTAATGATGATATACCCCTTTCTATCTCATCGGTTCCTTCCATATATACCCATTACCATGCCGAAATTCTGCAAGGAATTTCTCTCTCCTCATTTACATTCAAGTAATTATTTTGTATTATGAATCTAAATTCCATTACCTATATTGGGAAATGTATCTATATGACTCCCATTACTTTCCATTTCATTTAAATATTATGAGACACCCCTTTCTCTCTCATCAACCATTTTTATGAAGTGTTTTTTCACGTTGTTATGCTGTCAAAATTACACCACAATTTTCCAAGACAAAATCATTGTGTAGTGAATACCATGCCAATTTATCTATCAAGGGTATTCACATTTATTCACATTTACATATTAATGTAAGAATTTAATGTATTAATTACACATTTCTTAATCTTGGAATAAATTATTATGTTTTATGAAATCATGTTCTATGATTTTGTGGCACACTTAAGCATGAAATGAAATGTTTAAGAAGGGTGTGCCCTGATAGCGCTCCAATGCATTGGGTAAAGTATAGTATGATGATACTTCATGTGAAATGAGTTTTGACTCATGATAATTCAAGTGAAACAAGGGTTTACTCGTGCTTTATGTGAAATTAGGGATTACTCATGGTCCATGTTCAATGTGCCTTGGCTCATGCTAATTCCATGTTAAGTGTTGCTTTCACATTTCTATGTTATGATTATCATGATTTATCATGACTCTAAGTTAATGTTTCTCTTGTGATCCATTGATATTCCTATTGTCTAACATGTAATGTATTCCTCATGTTATTCTATGTTTATTCCCTTACTTGTCTTTATAGATCACCCTTTTTTATGCATGTCCTCAGTTTATCCTATGTAATGCTAAGTACGAGGGAATGCAGTGGTCATGGAAAGGAAGTTTTCAATAAGATATTGCATTCTATGATTTATGTTGTTATGTAATGTTCCTAATCCCCAAAGACACTATACCTCTCAATATTATATGTTTCATCAAGTGAAGGTTTTATGTAATAAATCATGTTTAATTATTTAATAAAGAATAGGGTTTTTATACTAAGTGATTTTTGATGGAGTTTGACGTGTGACCTGGGTTGGATCAGACTTGAATCCAACTAGGCCTTTTTTACAAAATTGACCATATCTCACAGACCGAGCATTTGATCGACGTGTCGTTTATCATGTTGGGACCCCTATGACGGGGCGGTCCCTTAGGTATGATTTTTGTGGGACTTCATACCGGTTGAAATACAACCAATGGATTGAGGAGTAGTTCACCCAAAACCCAGGCGGTTATGAGCTGGAATCTAGTGGCTGGCTATAACATGAAGAAAGAACATCAATCCTATGTGGTTCAACATCTATCGATCATGTTTGGGTCAGATCTTAGTGATCCTGTGCGGGTCAGTACCTATCGATTCTATGTGGGTCAGAGCCTAGAGATCCTATACGGGTCAGCATCTATCAATCTTGTGTGGGTCAGTAATAGAGCCTCTCGATAGAATAAGATGATCTAGTTTTACGACTAATCATCTGTACTTTTATACTTAAGTTATATATCTAGTGTTAGCTGAGTTTTTACCTTTGTGGTTTACCTTCATGGTGTTACCTTTGTGGTACTTTTACCTTTATGGTGTTACCTTCGGGGTGTTACCTTTGTGGTACTTTTACCTTCGTGGTGTTACCTTCATGGTGTTACCTTTGTGGTATTTTTACCTTTGCAGTGTTACCTATGCGGTGTTACATTTGTTTTACTTTTACCTTCGTGGTTTTACCTTCACGGTGTTATCTTTGTGGTACATTTACCTTATTGGTGTTACCTTTATGGTGTTACCTTTTTGGTATTCTTCCCTCGTGGATCAGTTGTGAAAAGGGCTTAAAAGTTAGAGCCTTATGTTTTCTCATGTATGAGATGAGTATAATTTGATAACATAGGTATATGTATGGGAATATAACTAATTATATTTGATGAATACTGCTTCATGATTTGTGATTGAGGTCTTACTTAGTGGTTTTCCATTGTGAAACTATAGGAGACCTTCGGGGGTATCGGGGTCCCTACTGAGTATTTTTATACTCACCCCAGCATGGGCTATGCCCGCACCTTGTTGTGTCTTGTGTAGATGATGGACAGTGTTGATCGAGGCTGAGGGAGACCAAACTTGACGGTGCTCATAGGTGGACCATTTGATGTGATGTGACATAGTGAGTACTGATCATGAGTTGTACCTACTCTTCAGGTAGGATCCTCGGTGGATGTTACATGAGCTGTTTTCTCTTTCAATTGTACTTGTACTTTCCAGTTGAGCTTGTATTCTGACCCCTTTACTTTTAGTACACTTTTTTACCGTAGTAGTTTACTTCGTGGTTGCTTCTTGTTGTGTTCATGGATTGTGTGTTTGTATAGTTTTAAAGGAAATGCATTCCCGTTATAGGGATATTTTTTTATGGTGCTAGTCACCAACCCTTGGCCTATGGAAGGCGGGCTTGGGGTAGTCACAGTATGGGCCCCAGGGGATGCGTCGTGACATAAAATAGAACTTATAAGAATTTAATAGAATATATTTGATATTTATTAGACTATAAAATTAAAAAAATGATGATAATAAGTGATACCAACAAGGTGAATTAGGATCACATAAATAGATACAAATGAAAAAAAGTCTGCAAAATAGAAGAAGGATTCAAAATCACTAATCTGATGTCAAAGAAGATCAAAATAAAAAAAATCCTTGAATTATGGGAGGGGAACACTGGAGAAGAATAGAAGTGGGATTCTTGGTCAGGTATGGAAGAGACTAGGAATTCTAGATGAGGATGGGAGGGGGTAGGTTGAGGTTTAACATAAACCTCTATACCCAATTTTGTTTTAAAAACCATTTGTATAACTCAACCTATAGTAACTGTTTTTTAAAAACCGTGGGTATAATATTTTCCTGAAACTCTATACCCATGGTTTAGTAAAAACATGAGTATAAGTGCATGGGGATAGTCCCAATTTTTAGTAGTGGGATTTCAAATTTTTTATCCCTTTATTAATGTTCCATGTATGTTCTACTTAATTTTTAAAATAGTTTTAATTGCTCTTAAATATAAGAATGTTTTAACAAGTTTATGGTTAAAAAGGTTAGTTGGGGGGGGGGTTAAACTAATAAATAATGCTAACATTGAAATTTATTCTCGTATAATTTTTTTTGGTTCAATTTATTTATAACTTATAATCCGTATATTAAAATATTTGTCACATTGGTTCCATTTTAAATGAGTTTCACATATATTATATATTAATATTTGATGTGTTTATAATATTTCCACCCACCTAACATATAAAAGGGAACCACCTATCCTCTATTTCTCACACTTAATAATAAATTATCCTTTCCAAGGATATTCAAAAATACATTCCCAAACATTCTCCCCATGTCTTAGTGGGTTTTTTCTCACCATAATCCCATCTTAGGTGGCTTAATGTGTAAGTTAAAAGGGGTTTCCCAAAGATGCAGTACAACTCTTAACCAAGTGTTTTTATGTTTATTTATTCTTACACATCCTTAAAATATTCTATTTCTATAATTAAATGATAAAAATGTTATCTTATATATACTTCAATGTTATTATGATGATGTAATGACCCTTAATTTTCCCTTTATCTATCTTATGTGAAATGAAAACATTTCTCGTGTATATGAGTGAACTACCACCTCCATTAAATGAAATGTTTTATTTTTCACCTTCACCTCAAAAAGATAGTTATTAAGATAAATTTAATGAATATTTTATATATTAATGGAATAATTATTATTTTTTAAAATATAATATATTACTTACCTTCTTACTCTTCAAACCATTGTAAAATGGTAATGTCGTTCTTGTGTATGTATGTTCTACCACCTCTACAAAGTTTTGTGATTCATTTTCCAATGTATATTTTTCCTGGATGGTTCCAAAATTAAATTTAATCTTTTAAAATAATAATTGTGACCTGATTAATATTCTTTATATGATGGAATAATGAAGCCTTTGGCCATAGTCAACCTACTGATGTTTTTTAAGGATCAGGAACAAAACGTCCTTAAAATACCTGATATGAAATTTATTAATTTATTGACTATGAAGTAAAAAATAATAATCAAAATAAAAGTAATTATAATAATGTAATTAATAAAAACTATTTTATTAATAATGTAATTCATTAATATAATTTTATTATATAGGACATAAATAATGTATATGGAGATCTAGACTCAAGGTAAAGTGTTTCTTATCTCAATAAATTTTTTTGAGAATTCTGAAACTTTCACCACATAATTTATTTTGTGTGATATATGAACTAACATATATATATTTATATTATCAATAATATACTAAAATTAATTTGGTTTACAAATCCTTTAAAGGTTATATTGTTTATTGTTATTTTGATTCAAAAGTTACCAATGTGGTAATGGATGTTTTTCAAAACAATGTTTAATGTATTATCTGAAAATATGTTTCCTTAATGTCCATGTTTTTAAATTTTTTTATTGAATTTTGTTTTTTATAAATAAAATATTTTTATCAATAAATTTAAACTATTTTTTATTTTATTTTAATTTTTTAAAATCAATTTTTTAACATTATCGTATTGGTAATTTTGACTTTTTTTACCAAAGTACATAAGAATGTTTTTAAACGTATACAACATGACCAATTTTTTCCACCATTATTGATGTTATTAACTATAATTATTCCTATTCAAGTAGACATGGTTTTTAAAATAATATAATAATATAATTCTTTTTATAATTTTTTATTTTTAAGAGTTTTTATAAGACATATATTTATATATAATTTTATTCGTATATGGAAGTGTTTTTCCTATGGTTCTAAATCAGTATTTCAAGGGTTTTATGATGAAAAAGTAGAATATTATAATTTTTTATTTATATAAAACATGATCATTAAAGATAATGTTGGGTGATATTGATAAGGTTATTTAATGCATTGGGTAATGATTAGTCTTCAATGGTGTAAACGGAGGGTGATAACTAGGTAGGTTACTCTTATGGAATTAATTGGGACTCAATTATCTATGATAGTAGATAAATAAAAGTGAACATGGGTTATGAATTTAATTCTACAAGATACCTATTCGATAATTTAAATTTTTTTATGTAAATCATTTTATTTCCTAAAGTAATGAATGTTTGTAAACTTTTAAATTTTAAAGGTTTGATTTTAAAATAAATAATTTCATGATTATTTCCTGTTTTTCCTATGATTTCTAATTAGGTTTAAAGGTTTACTTTGGGAAAAGTTTTATTTTATTATGTTGATATTTTTTATTTTTGTTCTCAATGTTTTGTTGTGAAAAAGGAAATAACTATCAAGGGTTTACATGTTTTTTATTGGACTAAAGAGATTCCTTTTTTATATCCCATACTGAGATTTGTTTTAATCATCCATCATCTTCAAAAGTTTTTAATTGGGACTAGGGATGATTATGAAATATTATAATTTCCATAAATTAATAAAGGTAATTATATTTAAATAAATCTAGCGTGTCCCAAATAAAAGTAGAGTGTAAACATAAGAAGTTGTTTTTGTGGAAATAATGGACACGGTATGTCAGTATTCCCTATTTAATGTAATGGTTTTCCTAAATCTATCAAAATATAAAACTAAAATATCAAAATAATTTAAAAAAATATAACCCTTTTTATAAATAATTTAATTTATGGGTAGTTAATGTAATTGGGCATTACAATTTGTATGAGAAAATGGGATTAGATAACTTTAGAGGTTATGATGATTCTAATGAGAAAATTTTAAGAGTTATAATCACCATCATGGGTTAATAAGTCCAAGTTTGATCATAAGTTTAAAGTAATTAATACATATTTTTTGGTTTTATATTATATTATTTTAAAATGATTGATGGTTATTTTGGGTGACTTTTATGGGAATACAACCCTTGGGTTCAGTATTAGCTTTAGTGAAAATGTTATTTCAGGAAGAATAATTCTGTATTATTTGGAAATAAGTTGAAATGAATAGATAACCATTAAATTTATTATTTTCATTGGTGTTTATGTAATTATATTTAATTAGGACAGAACAATTGTTGCATTTTTTTTGAATATATTCTTTATCATATAGTTAGCCAACAGATTCAGAAGTGAATTGATGACTATGTGATTAAAATTATTTTTTAAGTAGCTCTCTATTTTAAGAACACTATACGATTAAGGTAAATTGAAATATTAAATTTTTAAGGAATAATGGTTGAATCAACTTTTATAAGAATTCATGATTTTATTGTGTATTGATAGAGATTCATGTTTTTATAGAAAAATTAGCACATTTTAGACAATATATGATTAGGGCATTTACATTTTTGTTATGTGACTTTTTAAGTGATTTATGTTATTTGGAGATAAATGTTTAGTTGATCTTGGAAGAATATGTGATCAAATCATAATAATCATCATGTTTAATTTTTTTTCTAGAATATTTTGAATTTTTTTAAGGTTAGTTATTTATATAATGATTTTAGTTGAAATTTTGATGTTATTTTTTAATGATTTAGATATTTATATTGTATTTATTAATATTTGATATTAACTTACTTTATTATAAAATTTTTTATTTTTTAATGTCTAAATATAGGATTTATAACTTTTTATCATTTTATAGAACTTTTGATCCATTATAATTTTATTCTAGTGCTTTAGGAATGTAAATTCCTTATTGAATATTCAATACTTTTACTAAGAAGTGAGATAAAAGTGGATATTGATCGAAACAAAAAACAAAGATAAAATTGTGTTTATGGAATGGAAATAATTAATGTAACTATATTTTCACATATTCTCTATTTTTATTGTAAAATAATCCCTGAAATCAGTCAATAGGAATATAAATCAATCGAGTTTTACCACTTAACTATTAGAAATTGTTTTAAAAACTCTTTCACATGGATGAGTATCATAATTGTAAATACATGGTTTAAGAAATATTTATTAAATAATAAGTTTCTTGGTCTTATAATAAAAATTATAGTTATTTTCAAAAATAAATTTTATTTATGGGGATTATAAGATAATTCTTAAAAATTATGTATATTTTATTCCACTCATTTTAATTGATTTTGAAAATTATTTAAATAATTTCTATTAGAAATTTGATAAAATATTGATGAAATAATTAATTTATGGGAGTATAATGCAATACCCTAATATTTTGGAAATAATTTTATTTAAATAATATTAAATTTCATAGCATGTGGTATACACAATAATGAGCAAAAACTAAACTATGATACTGTATTAAAATATTATTATTAAAATATGTCTATTATAACCTAGATGTTGGATTATTGAGATTGAACAACCGCATTATGTAATATATTTAAAAAATTAACACTTAATAAAAATGTATCTATCAATTCCTAAAAAACAATAACTCAATTTCAAATAAAATCATATAAAATTGAAAGGGATATTTTTCAAAAAACTGATTTAAGCAAAGAATATATTTTTTTTATCAAAATAAATAATTTTAATCACTATAGATGAATTATTTTAATGAAATATATAGATTATATGTTTCATAAAATAAATTAAAATTCATATAATTGTGGTTACTATATAGATAATGAGTATATATTCATTTTATACTTTAAAAATACATTTTTTCCAAAAAAAAATTATTACATTTTTGTGTGCCTATATTATGATTAATTTATTCCAATATTAGAAATTATATTTGATAAAATTAAAATATTCTTTTATATCATCAGATGAAATATAATTTAAGGTGAAATTTTTGGATTTTTCTGAAAAGATTTATTTATAACAGAATAGTGAAAATTCTAATTTTTATAAAAATAACATTCTCTTTTGAAATATTTAAAAATTCCCATTATATTTTGTATTGGTTTTAATGTAACATTAGTCTCATTTTATAAAACATAATATAATTAATTCATCAAGAAACTACATTATACTTTACTTTAGTATAAAATCATTTTTATGCTTAAAACTAGTATATTTCTAAAAACAATTCTTCATTGTGTGTTACATACTTACATTAAAAATAATTTTACCACTTCAAGAAATTAAATTTTAAAAAATGGATTCCATATTTGAAATTAGAATATTCAAAATATTTAATAAGATAAATTTCATTTTTAGTCAAATGAATAATAAAAATAAAATTTTCTTATCACCATGGTAATGGGTAAAATAGGTTAAACGAGGATAAATTTATGAGATAAGTTTTCAAAATTACTTCAATACATGATTTTACTTCATTGGATTAATATATTTCGACTATAATGAACCTAAATAATAAAATATGGAATTTTGGTTCCACCTTCCTTCTATTTTAAAATTTATATTATTTTAAGTAAATAATTATTTAAAAATCTCATTCTTTTTCTTTTATTATTGATAATATGTTTTCATAGAGATAAATGAATTTATGAATGGTTATAAATGTTTATTTCCAATATGTCTAATTTTCTTACTATAGTAAAGAATTTTTAATTTTTAATAATGGTATAATTACCATGAACAGTCACATAACACCGATGTAGTGCCTTTGTAAGAAATTTAAAAATTAAGTAAGTTATATTAAAAACATTAAAATTAATATTTTTTTGTGTAATTATGGTGTTAAATTAATTTATTTCATAATTATATTGTATAATTGATTCTGAAATAGATTTTATATGAATTAATTTTTTTAGATATGTTTGAAGTTAACTTTTTTAATAGTTTGAAAAATGATCTTAAATAATATTTATTGTTTAAAAAATATTTTTAAGTCATTATAAAATCATAAAAATCCAATATAAAATCAGGTGCGTGGGAAAATTTTGATAATGTACTTAATTTTCATGTATATTATATAATTTTTAAAATTAATTTCATGTCCATTAAATAGTGAAAAATTTGTTACTATAGTTAATGTTAAAAATGTTGATGAGGGGGTTAAACTAATAGATAAAATTTACAATGACACTTAATCTTGAAAAAATTATATTGGTTGAATTTTTTTATATTTTATCATCATCATATTTGATGATATAGAACTTTGGATCCACTTCACATGAGTTAGAAACATATTATATATTAATATTTTATATATTTACAAGATTGACGACAACCTCACTTATAAAAAGAAACTACCTCTAATCTCATATTCACACTAAATAATCTTTTTATCTAGCTCATGATATAAAAAAATCCTTTACCCAACATACTCTATATGTCCAGTAGTTTTTTGTCTCATTAAATGTTCAACCTAGTATACTTAATGTTGAATAAAAATGATTTTTTTCAAAGCAGAGTTATAACTCTTAATTGAGTGTTTTCAAGTTTATCACTTCCTCCAAATCCTTAAAATATTTTATATCCATTCTTATATGATAACATTAATACAATAAATACACTAAAATAGTACAATATTTATTGAACAATCCTTTTTCATTTCATTTTCCATCCTATGTGAAATGAAAATATTGCATGAGTATATGAGTGGACTACCACCTCTCCAAAATTATGTGTTTCATTTTTCATCACCGCCTCATAAGGATGGTTATTATAATAAACATAAATCCAGAACCATGTATCTGGTGTATATTTTATGACAATGTTACATATATCATAATATAGATGACAAAAAAATTTAATAGCAATTGAAAAGTATATACATAAATGAGTTTTACATTACGTTGAAAATAAAAATACATCATATAAAAACATAAAAAATATTATCATTCTCCTTGAAATTAATTTCTCATACATATTAATCCTCTTGTTTCCATGGAAAAATGGAAAAAATATAATGAGTGAGCTTAGACGCTTAGATGGGGGGTTGTGTATAGTGAAACTAATTATAAAAATAGGTAGTGTAGAATAAATAAATAAAATGAGTAACATCCTTTCCAATGAAACTGATAGAATAATTAAATATTTAGATCACATAAAAATGAATAAATTATAGTATAATAATAACTAATCATATTGTAATGAGAATTCATAATTGTGGATGCCTTAAAATACTATCAAGGCCATGTTACAATATATATTACATAATGGGTAAGACTACTCTAATTAACCTATCATAATTGTCTCATGAGACTAAACAATGAAATAAGGGGATATATCATTCCATGACCCACCCATAATTTCATGTAAAATTAATTACAATATATTAAAAATTATTACATGGAATAATGTTTAAGGAATGAACAACATAAATACTTAGCACAATTTCTCAATGGGGATTATCTTATAATATTTTCCCTTATAAAAGAAAGAATTGTATGGTAAAAAATTATTTATCTCCAATAAAATGATTAGTAAACATATCTAGGTTTTTAGAATATATTAATTTGAAAATTTTGACGAACAAATAAATGATGAATAAATACTACAAAATGGATATGTAATGTGCATGTAAATTAATAAAAGAATATCCTCAGGAGTGTTAAACTGGGAGTGCATCAAGATCCGTTGTCGTTCACTAGATCTAGATTGAGTCATGATCACTATAATGTTTTTGGGGTTGTTACCCCTAGTTATATCTGTTTTAATTCTACATCCACTTATAATATGTATACAAGTGTTTATTTTTATAGAAACAACTTAGTCTATAAATTACCAAAATATTAGGATGGTTTTATGCCTACGAAATAGTATGAGTATTATAAATACATGAAAAAGGATATAATGATTGGTAATAAATGAACTCTCATTTACAAAATATTAAATTTATTTTAATACCATGTAATAAAATTCATGGTAGTATTTGAAAAGTAAATTCAAAAAGGAAATACAAAAAAAGTAATGAACTTGAAAAATAAAAAAAGGATTGATGATCCTTTAACATATTAGTGGTTTATAAAATTGTTAAAATGAGAGGGAATCAGTAAACTGTCATTTAAAACATATAAAATGGAATATTGTACCATGTAATAAAAATCATTTTTATATAATAGAACTAATTTAAAAAATACACTATAATAAATCCATTTAACTTGACAAGGAAAGCGAAGAGAGAGAACCCTTAATTCAGCATAGTAATAGCTTATGTAAAGGTTATAACAAGAGGGGAGAAATTATCTCCCATTATAATAAGAAAAATTATAAATTAATGTTAAATTTATACAGGCATGAAAACTTAAAAACTTGAGATTAAAGGGGATAAACACAAAGAAGGTTCTTGAATAAAAAAGAAGAGAGAGAGGTCCCTTAAATTAACATAGCAACTACTCAAGTAAAGGTTATAATGAGATAGGATAAATGATATCCCATTATAATAATGTAAATTGGAGAGTAATGGGATATTTATAATGTCTTGAAAAAATTAATGAATTGAGATTCAAAAGGATAAATATAAATAAGGTCCTTGAATGGAATAGAAGAGAGAGATTTCCGTTAATTCAATATAGAAACTACATAATAAAAGCATATAATGAGAGGGAATGCATAAAATTTAGTTTAACACATATAAAATGGAAGATAATACCATGGTGTCACAATAATTTTAGTATAATATAATTAAATTTTAAAAAAATATAACAAAGATAATGAACTTGAGAAGGAAAGTGGACAGAGAGATGCATTACATTGGAAGGGTGATTCTTAATGATAGATAGGGAATTCATATAACCTTGGAAAAAAATTGGAATAAATATTTATTGGGTATTTGAGATATATATAATTATTAAAGGTTTTTTATAAAGTTAGAAGGTAATGGGGGTATTTATTCTTGAGGAGTGGTTGTTTTTAGTGATTAAATAATGATTATTTTGTATTTAAAGATAACCACTTTTGGGTGACATTAATTTCATTAAATTTGGTTGATAATTTATTTTATAAATTAAGGTTAAGTTAATTGAATATATAAAACAGCCATTTAATATGGTAATGTTTAGGTAATTTTTTCTGTTACTATTTAAATTTAACTAGCTACATTAGTTAACCTATATTGCGAAAAATATATTTTTTATCATATTTACTTGTTTTTACGCCTATAAATAAACATGAAATTATTACCTAATTTAGACCTTATAATTACAAATATTAAATCCATTTTATATTATTAAATTTATAAAATTGGAAAAAATAAATTCTAATGTGATACACATATAAGTCATAAAATTAGTTTATTTAGAATAGGTAAAATCATGGTTTGGAAAATGCTAGGCATGTGTTTATAAATGTAAGAACATAGATTTTATGTCATTTATTAAACAAATTTATATTAATAAAAAGTTTTAATAAATATTAAATTATTATTATATAATGATTATTTCATAAGAGTTACGGTGATTCATAAATATTGTATTTTCATCCTTTTTACCCCTAAAATCAACATTTTAGAAAAATACTAAAAATTCACCCAAAGATACTTAAAATGTGTTGAAACCAATAAATAAATTTATTTTATAAAAATAATACTCTAAATATAATAATCATGGATTTTAGATACAAATCTTTATTTATTTAATATTAGCAGTTTTTATGACATAATGAACTTTTCAACCATTATAAAGATTACTTTGGACTTCTGTAATTTATATTATCATCAAAAAGTGTTTTATAAGATAATTTTATGGAAATAAAATTTATTTAAAAATATTAATTTATAATTCAACATACTTTTAATTATATATTTATATATTTTCAAAAAAATACATTTATAAAATAATCCCAACAGTCACATTATTACACCAACAATAAATAATAATGATCAACCAACGTTTTTATTAATGGTCATAATTCCAATAACCCATATTTTCTAATGTTCCCCATTCTTAATTGTCATATTTACCTATAAATACACCATATTTATTTCTTTATCACACACTACTTTTCTTTTGAAGGTTCTTACAAATCCTTTGATTATGTTTATTGTTTTTCTAATTCTTATTTTTCTTTTTTATGATCTTTATGGAACAAGAGATCTTCTTGGGAGATTTCAAGACTATGTAGTTTGTTTTAGTGAATATATTATTCTTCCATGTGAATATCACATTATAATTACGTGTTTTATTATTCTATATCAAAGCATTATGTATAAAGTTATAATGAAATGTAAAAGTATTTATTTGTGCTAAAAATAAAACATTCATCATAAAATAAGAGTTATATTGATTACATAAAATGAAATTTTTAAGATTTAAAATTATTATGTTTAATTTAATTAATGTAAAATATATTCATGACACAATTATTATTTTTAAATGATAATGCATTACTTACATTCTCACTCTTCCATTCGATGGAAAATGGTAACAGCGTTTAAGTGAATATGTGGACTAGAACCTCCATGATGTGATGTGATGGTTATTAAATTATATTTATTGTATAATAATGATAATTATTTAATGATTAATATTATATATATAATGTAATAATTTATTTTTTGATCATGTTAAACCTACCAAAGTTTTATTAGGATTATTAATAGAGCGTCCCCAAAATGCTTGACATGAACTTAATTGATTTAGTAACTATAAAATAAATGGTAATAAAACAAATAAAATAAATTATTATAAGGAAATTAAGATTATTTTTTATATGATATTATTTAATTAATATAAATTTATTATATATTATTTAATGAATGTATGGGGTGTTTCAGAGTCAAAATAAGGGATTGCTTATCTCAATTTTCTTTCTTTGAGATTTATGCCATTTCCACCACATGTATTGTTTTTTGTGGTGTATAAACTAACACATGAATATATTTTATGAATTATTTATTGAAATTAAAGTAATTTATAAGTCATTTTAATGTTCTCTTATTCATTTTACTTTTTGATTCAAAAGTTACCAAAGTTATATGAGATTTTCTTTAAAACCATATTTTAGAGGATTCTTTTCAAATATGTATCCTTCATGTCCATGTTATTCAAAATTTTCTAATAAAGTAATTTTCTATACATAAAATATTTTTAAAGATAAATTTGAAATAATTTTGTTTTTTTTAAAATGAATATTTTTAACATTCATTGTACATGTCATTTTGACCATTTCTTACCAATATAAAAAAAAATGTTTTATTAAACCTATATGGATTGAAAACCATTTCCCACCATTATGGTATTTTTTGTTATTAATATTATTCTTATAGGCTATTATTATATTCCAAATAATATATCATTCATGTTATTCTATTAATTTTTTATTTTAAAGAGTTTTTAAAATAATTGTAAATTTATCTGTAATTTTATGTGAAATGGAAAGTGCTTTTTTCTTATTGGTTAGAATGAGTATTTTAATGCTATTATGATAAAAAATGACATATAATAAATTTTTTGTTTATGATATTATATTTCATCATTATAGATGGTGATGGGTGATCCCGATATAGCTCAAATGATAGGTGAGCCAGATATATCACTCCAATGCATTGGGTAATGATTACTATTCAAAGGTGTATAATGAGAAAGATAACAAGATAGGTTAAATCTGTAACACCCTATAATTTTTACGAAAAATATTCTTTTTAATTTCATTAATGTCTTGTGTTATACGCTACACCAAAAGGTGTTTTCACAACACGCATCTCTGACCTGGCTTGAATTACACGCAATCGCGACCTTCCACGATAGCGTGTGTTGTACGCAACACCAAGTTTCGCTAAACAACGATATGCTATTAAAATATTATTAAAACTAGAAGTTATGAATAGTAATAACCAATTTTTGGAATTTTGTAAATTTTATTTTTCAAAATAGACTTCATTTTTGGATTCGGAATATCGAAATTAGCTTAGGGTGAAATTTTGGTAATTTTCGGATAACTTTCATATTTTAATGAATAGTGAAAATTACTAAATTTTAATTAAAAACAACTTTTTCAATCGGAATAATTAATAGTGATAAATTATTAACTTGAGTGGTTTTAAAGTATATTTATAATATATTTTTACAATTTAATACAATGTTGGTCATTGGATGTAATTTCACATTTAAACCAGTTATAAACAAGTGTCAATCTTTTGATAGTTATTATCTCTTAAAAACACGCCATTTGTTTTGACGACGGGAATTAATTTTTAAATTAGTTAATGTAACTGATATATTTTGAATTTGGTAAAATAGACATCATTTTTGAGTTCATAATATCAAATATATCTTAGGACTAATTTTTGGTATTTTTCTGGAAACTTTCATTTTTTGATGAATAGTGAAACCACTAAATGGTAGTAAAAAAAATGAATTTTTCATAAAACTTAATTTTACCACTTATTTGAGTGGAATTTCAAAAATCCAAGAGGTACGGTTGATGTCAGTAAGTAAAATGTGGTTCAATGAGATGAAAATAATTTTTGGTGAATAGTAACTTTTTACCTTTTTTTACCACGATTAAAAGTAAATAGGGTAATTAAGGGTAAAAATGTTATTATTATTACCCTTCCACATGTCCTAATTCTATTGGATAAGTGTAATTCGACCAAAAACAACCTTAAGAATAAGATATGTTCATTTAGGCCCACTTGGATTAGATTAGGACATTTATTACTATTTAATTCAAAGAAGAGTTAAAAGAGTTAAAATCAAAGTTTATTTACTAAAACATTTTTAATATAGGGTTATACAGAAGACAAATTCGATTTTAAATATTCATTAAAAAGATAATAAGATTTAATACATAATGATATTTTATTTATAATTTTTATATATTAAATAAATTAATTTATTTATGACACAATGATGATGTAGTAATTACCATAATAGTGAAAAATTATAATAATTGATATTATAAATACCCAAATAAATATAATTTGAGACTTTTTATGAATTAAACTAATTTTATAGGTTAATATGACATGTTAGTATTGATTTAATTAACGTTTTTTGAACTTATCATTCTGTTATGAGTTTCAAAAAAATCAATTACTAAATAGTGTCAAAATTGACATAAAATAGTTTTTAAAACAAATATTATATTATTAATTGTTATTTTATTCCTAAAAATCTAATGTTCAGCCAAATGACTTATATAAGGTTATATATATTAATAATAAAAAACTTGGGGTTCTTTTGGCTTCTTATAGTAAGTTTATTAACCTTATAGTGTAAGAACACAAGAAGACACGGTAAAAGTAAAATTATTTAACTTAATGTTAAATCTAAATGATAAGGATAAAATAGGATCCTAAACTTGTCTAAATTCTATTTGATGAGAGGATTTCGACCCATACCCACCTTATCTTAGAAATAAATCAATTTTGAGCTATTTAAAACCTAACTTGACTTTATAATAAAATAATATTTTTAGTTATTCAAAAGGTGGCCCTCTCCTCCCTTATAAAAGGGCTCCTCCTCCCTCTCTTCCTCACACAACTTTGAGCCTTCAAGCTCGGCCAAACCCTACCAAATTATCTTCTACACTTCACTAGAAACATCCTAGAGGTTCTTTTATTCCTCAAAGACAAATTTTAGTGCCCTAAAAGGATATCTCAAAGAGGCTCTTCAAAGAAGAGGTAATTTCCGTTACCGATTCTTTCAACTTTATTTCTTCTTCCACTTCTTCTTATTAGGTTGTTTCATTATGAAGTAATAACATCAGTATCACTCATATAATGATATGTTATTATAAGTATGAAACAACCCTATTTCACCATCTATCCATCCTACGGAAAATGAAATCACCGCGCGTGCGTACGTACGGAATACCGTCTCCACGCTGTGGTGAAATCTGTTTTTCCACCAACACCTTACATGGATGGGTATAATGGTGTAAAGAATAACTATATATGGTTATTATAACATCATACTGATTCTGATATATTATACCATCCACTCCAATTCTATTCAATAATTATGGGAATGATATTATCGCTCGTGCGTACGTACGGACTACCGTCTCCACGACGCGATAAGATTCATTCTCCAAGTTAACCATACATGAATGATCATAAAGTATATATAATGAATAATAATGAAATATATGACATAATAATGATACTTGATTTATGTATATATATATTTATGTCATCTACTTAATTCCACTCAATTCAATAAAGAAACGAAAACAGCGTTCATGCGTACGTACGGCCTACCGTCTCCATGAACGGTGTATTTCTTTCCATTTATCGATCCATTATATATATGTATATTCTGAATATATATTATTTATAAATAATGTTTTACATTCTGGATTTAATTAATCATGATCTAAGTAATCATATGAATAATTACAAGTTAAAACACGAACGACAAATGAGACGATTTTACCCAAAACGCTACTTTAACATGAATTTACAAAAGAACGGGTAATATAAAGTCATAAGTGAACCATATATGATATAATAACAATGAATATGATTCTTTAATAAGTCAATGACATTATTTAAATCATTATACAGGAGGTTCGGACACTTATGAAGCTAATCGGACCTAAGGTAAGGGAAAATATCACAATCTCATTTTTATCCGAGATTGTTTATACTTTGGTATTTACTGGGGTGTATTTTATCATCCACATACATGTTTCCTCAATATGAAATATTATTTCCATTCACCTACAATTTTTTTAAATCCAATTTTACCCTTCGGTGAGTTTTTAGTAAAAGATATGAAAGGAATCTTTTGTCGTTTTTTTCGTACGAGGTACTTTTTGATTTTTCCGAAAAAAGTACGAGAAGAATGTTTTTTAACTTATACGGCATGAATGGATTTTTAAAACATTATTTCCAAGAAGGTTCCTTTACATGTTTTCAAGTTTATTTTTAATCAGCTTCTTTTAGTTTAAAATTGTATGACATGTTAAGAAAGGGAGAATGTTTTTGAAGTAGAAAGGATATTTTCCTCAAGAATGGAGTTCAAGTATTTTATCAAAATTATTTTCCATCTAAGATAATAAATGGTTCTGTTTCTATCCCTATTATTACATTGATTTGATTATGTCGTGATGGAATTATATTTTTATGAATTCCTTTATCTTATATGAATTGTTTTATGATGTCACGATGTTTAAGATTCCCATTTTTATTATATGGGTTATGCTATGATGTATGGTTTATGATTTTGTGGAACACATAAGAATGGTATCATTATGAGATGGGTGGGACCTATATCTCCCTCCAATGCATTGGGTAAAGATTTTATATCTCATGAGATAGACATGGCTGGAACGGTAGGTTATACCGGTTCAGTGAAACAGGACTGAAACGAGGGTGACTCGGTTCAGAAATGGACTTTGTCCACTAAGATAGTCTTGGCAATGAGTCTTGACTAATAAGAAATGATTCTCTATGATTATGTGTGTATGCCACACATTTTCATGTTTTAAGTTATGATTATTGGGATCACATTTCACTACAATGATTTATCCCATGTTATGAAATTATGCTCTCTTTTGCAGGTTAAGATTTCCAAAATGTTATGTTCTTATGAATATGATGTGATTGATATTTCTTTTGTTTACCCTTACTGAGCATTTGAGCTCACCCTTTTATTTTTTCTTTTCCCCAGGATATAAATAAAGGGTTTAGGTAAGGAAACAAAAAGTGGAAGATCTTTATGGGAGATTTTGAAGATCTTTCACCACGATTAGAAGATTACGTTCCAAGTTTCCAAAGACACTAAAATATTACGGTCCTTGTGTGTCTGTTTTTGTTATGTATTAAGTATTCCGCAAAAGTAATGTAATGTCCATGTACGTCAAGCTTCGGGTCTCTACAGTTGGTATCAGAGGAAAGGTTTAGTCAACCTTTGGAAATTAGGATGCGAGAACGTTAGTGAGATCCCTAGAGATATTTCGAAGGTATGTCTAGGGATGTCTCTAAGGATAAGTATACGTATAGGATATAGTCCTAGAACTATGGTCACGATCTTATAATTTAACCTAAGATGTTAGATATTGAAGGTACTCCCCCTTTATTATATTGTTTTCCCTAGCGTTATTTTTGCCTCTCACACTATTCTTTTTGGGTTTTAGACGATGGCTGGAACCTGAAGGAACCGTGTTGATCAATGCAATGGAAAATGCAATGATTGTCCTCCTGAACAAACAAATGTTATGGGAGATGGAGTGCAAAATCTTATTTCTATACTTACACAAGCTATGAATCATTCTGGACTTCCAAATGAGCAGAGAAGGGAACAATATTCTATTGAGTCCTTCATGAGGCAACGTCCACCTTCTTTCAGTGGGTCTTCCGATCCACTTGTTGGTGAACAATGGATCAGTACCACTGAAAAGATATTTTCAGTTCTTCAATGTTCTGAACATGATAAAGTCATCTTAGCAGTATATCGTTTGGAAGGTGAAGCTGATCAATGGTGGAATCTTATCAAGAATATGAGGCCAAGAGATGAAATTGAGTCCATGGAATGGGACGAGTTCAAGAACTTGTTTTTTAGTAAGTACTTCCATCGTATTCTTCGAACAAAGATGGAAAAGGAATTTCTTGAGCTGAAGCAGAAGGATGATGAATCTATTGGTATATACGAAGCGAATTTTACAAGACTTGCAAGGTATGCATCTGGCATTATCATCCAACCTGAAAGTAAAGTTGATCAATTTTTCAGTGGCTTAAAACCAAGTCTTCAAAGGGCATTAGCTATAAGAGACTTCAGTAGCTATGAAGAAATTGTGCGTTGTGCTATCAAGGTAGAAATGGAAGTTGGTGTTACATATCCATCTCATGGTTTTGACAAGAAACGAAAGATGGAGTTCAAGGAGAAATCTCAGAATAATGGTGAAAAGAAGATGAATGTTTCCTTATGCACAAAGTGTGGAAAGAAGCATGGTGGAGATTGTCTTAAAGGGACTAGAAAATGTTTTAAGTGTGGAAAAGAAGGTCATCGAGCAGCTGAGTGTCGAAGTAATGGAAAAAGGGTTTCTAATGATGTGAATAAAGAAAACACTGCAGAGAATGCACCACCAACACTTCAATGCTTCAAGTGCAAGGAAATGGGGCATTATGCTAATAAATTCCCTAATCCAAGGGTTAGTGATGATCGACATGAGAAATCGATTAAGGTAAAGGACAAAGGGAATTCACATGCGATCACTATTGGCGATGTTGAATATGACAACGATGTGGTGGAATGATGAAGTGTTTATGTAATGGGATTTGAAAATAGTATCATGGAATCTCATTTATGGTATTGTGGAATTTTGGAATATCTATGTATTGGTTTTCAATAATTATATGATAGTAACCAGGAAAAAAAGTGATTGAAATATTTTTGGAAAGTAGATGATATGCGCATAATGAAGGGACAAGAAGATAATGAGATGTTTGATTGTATTCATGAGCTCATGATTGATATAAGGACTAAGTGATATCATGGTTTGAGACAGATGGAATGACCCATCATTCTATCACATGATCTGCTAACACATCACGAATGACAAATTCAACTTCATTTCTTTAAGAGATGAAGTGGAAATTGTCCAAAGAACGACAAACGGTGAGACTATACCAAAATCACGAAAGTATTTCTTCTAATTCCAATTTCATCAACTTTAGGGAAATGATCTTGAAAACCAAAATGTTGTCCTAGTGCTCTTATATCTGATGAATCAGATGGTACCTTAAATCGTCACAAATTTATGGTTTTGTGATTGCTGGCTTTTCCATAGCCATGTTCTCTACCACTCTCCATCCGAACATGATGGTTAGATTTCTCTTCCATATACATATTTTCACCTATGTGGAAACCCAGTGATAAGTTTATTTGGGTAACCGTTACGTTTCATACTTTTGTTTTTAAAGATTGGTTTTGGTATTCCTTTTTACGATGTGGGTTTCTATTAAAGAAACATTCGAATAGTAAACCATTTATAACCCCGACGAATTTTGTGGGTTTCTATAGCTTAGGACTAATTTTTGGTATTTTTCTAGAAACTTTCATTTTTTGATGAATAGTGAAACCACTAAATGGTAGTAAAAAAATGAATTTTTCATAAAACTTAATTTTACCGCTTCTGTGAGTGGAATTTCAAAAATCCGAGAGACATGGTTGATGTCAGTAAGTAAAATGTGGTTCAATGAGATGAAAATAATTTTTGGTGAATAGTAACTTTTTACCTTTTTTTACCACAGTTAAAAGTAAATAGGATAATTAAGGGTAAAAATGTTATTATTATTACCCTAACACATGTCCTAATTCTATTGGATAAGTGTAATTCGACCAAAAACAACCTTAGGAATAAGATATGATCATTTAGGACCACTTGGATTAGATTAGGACATTTATTATTATTTAATTCAAAGAAGAGTTAAAAGAGTTAAAATCAAAGTTTATTTACTAAAACATTTTTAATATAGGGTTATACATAAGAAAAATTCGATTGTAAATATTCATTAGAAAGCTAATACGATTTACTACATAATAATATTTTATTTATAATTTTTAGACATTAAATAAATTAATTTATTTATGACACAATGATGATACAATAATTACCATAATAGTGAAAAATTATAATAATTGATATTATAAATACCCAAATAAATAAAATTTGAGACTTTTTATAAATTCCACTAATTTTATAGGTTAATATGACATGTTAGTATTGATTTAATTAACTTTTTTCGAACTTATAATTCTGTTATGATTTTCACAAAAATCAATTACTAAATAGTGTCAAAATTGACATAAAATAGTTTTTAAAACAAATATTATATTATTAATTTATATTTTATTCCTAAAAATCTAAGGTTTGGCCAAATGACTTAGATAAGGTTATATATATTAATAATAAACAACTTGGGGTTCTTTTGGCTTCTTATAGTAAGTTTATTAACCTTATAGTGTAAGAACACAAGAAGACACGGTAAAAGTAAAATTATTTAACTTAATGTTAAATCTAAATGATAAGGTTAAAATAGGAACATAAACTCGTCTAAATTCTATTTTATGAGAGTATTTCGACCCATACCGACCTTAGATTCTAAATAAATCAATTTTGAGCTAATTAAAACCGTACTTGACTTTATAATAAAATAATATTTGTAGTTATTCCAAAGGTGCCCCTCTCCTCCCTTATAAAAGGGCACCTCCTCCCTCTCTTCCTCACACAACTTTGAGCCTTCAAGCTCGACCAAACCCTGCCAAATTATCTTCTACACTTCCATAGAAACATCCTAGAGGTTATGTTCTTCCTCAAATACCAATTTTAGTTCCCTAAAAGGGGATCTCAAAGAGGCGCTTCAAAGTAGAGGTAATTTCCGTTACCGATTCTTTCAACTTTATTTCTTCTTCCACTTCTTCTTCTTAGGTTGTTTCATTATGAAGTAATAACATCAGTATCACTCATATACTGATATGTTATTATAAGTATGAAACAACCCTATTTCACCATCTATCCATCCTACGGAAAATGAAATCACCGCGCGTGCGTACGTACGGAATACCGTCTCCACGCCGTGGTGAAATCTGTTTTTCCACCAACACCTTACATGGATGAGTATAACGGTGTAAAGAATAACTATATATGGTTATTATAACATCATACTGATTCTGATATATTATAACATCCACTCCAATTCTATTCAATAATTATGGGAATGATATCATCGCTCGTGCGTACGTACGGACTACCGTCTCCACGACGCGATAAGATTCATTCTCCATGTTAACCATACATGAATGATCATAAAGTATATATAATGAATAATAATGAAATATATGACATAATAATGATACTGTATTTATGTATATATATATTTATGTCATCTACTTAATTCCACACAATTCAATAAAGAAACGAAAACAACGTTCATGTGTACGTACGGCCTACCGTCTCCATGAACGGTGTATTTCTTTCCATTTATCGATCCATTATATATATGTATATTCTGAATATATATTATTTATAAATCATGTTTAAAATTCTGGATTTAAGTAATCATGATCTAAGTAATCATATGAATAATTACAAGTTAAAACACGAACGACAAATGAGACGATTTTACCCAAAACGCTACTTTAACATGAATTTACCAAAGAACGGGTAATATAAAGTAATAAGTGAACCATATATGATATAATAACAATGAATATGATTCTGTAATAAGTCAATGACATTATTTAAATCATTATACAGGAGGTTCGGACACTAACGAAGCTAATCGGACCTAAGGTAAGGGAAAATATCACAATCTCATTTTTATCCGAGATTGTTTATACTTTGGTATTTACTGGGGTGTATTTTATCATCCACATACATGTTTCCTCAATATGAAATATTATTTCCATTCACCTACAATTTTTTTAAATCCAATTTTACCCTTCGGTGAGTTTTTAGTAAAAGATATGAAAGGAATCTTTTGTCGTTTTTTTCGTACGAGGTACTTTTTGACTTTTCCGACAAAAGTACGAGAAGAATGTTTTTTTAACTTATACGGCATGAATGGATTTTTGAAACATTATTTCCAAGAATGTTCCTTTACAAGTTTTCAAGATTATTTTTAATCAGCTTCTTTTAGTTTAAAATTGTATGACATGTTAAGAAAGGGAGAATGTTTTTGAAGTACAAAGGATATTTTCCTCAAGAATGGAGTTCATGTATTTTATCAAAATTATTTTCCATCTAAGATAATAAAGGTTTATGTTTCTATCCCTATTATTACATTGATTTGATTATGTTCTGATGGAATTATATTTTTATGAATTCCTTTATCTTATATGAATTGTTTTATGATGTCATGATGTTTAAGATTCCCATTTTTACTATATGGGTTATGCTATGATGTATGGTTTATGATTTTGTGGCACACATAAGAATGGTATCATTATGAGATGGGTGGGACCTATATCTCCCTCCAATGCATTGAGTAAATATTTTATATCTCATGAGATAGACATGGCTGGAATGGTAGGTTATACCGGTTCAGTGAAACAAGACTGAAACGAGGGTGACTCGGTTCAGAAATGGATTTTGTCCACTAAGATAGTCTTGGAAAAGAGTCTTGACTAATAAGAAATGATTTTCTATGATTATGTGTATATGCCATAAAGTTTTATGTTTTAAGTTATGATTATTGGGATCACATTTCACTATAATGATTTATCCCATGTTATGAAATTATTCTCTCTTTTGCCAGTTAATATTTCCAAAATGTTATGTTCTTATGAATATGATGTGATTTATATTTCTTTTGTTTACTCTTACTGCGCATTTGAGCTCACCCTTTTATGTTTTCTTTTCCCCAGGATATAAATAAAGGTTTTAGGTAAGGAAACAAAAAGTGGAAGATCTTTATGGGAGATTTTGAAGATCTTTCACCACGATTAGAAGATTACGTTACAAGTTTCCAAATACACTAAACTATTACAGTATTTGTGTGTCTATTTTTGTTATGTATTAAGTATTCCGCAAAAGTAATGTAATGTCCATGTACGTCAAGCTTCGGGTCTCTAAAAAATCTATGGAATTAATTTTAAACTAGTTATTTATGATATGTGTTAAACGTGAGTTAACATAATTTATAAGTATGACGCTCCAAGACAACTTAATTATAATTTAAAGTGGTTTTATTGAATTATTTAATTTCATAAGGCAATGAATTTTTTTGAAATTTTAAACGTGAAAAGTTTTTTTCAAAGAATTGTTTTCATAAGGATTTTATTGTTTTACTATGCATGATAATGTATTTTAAATGTTTTCTTTAAGAAAGGTTTTATTTTATATAATGAATATTATTTATTTATATTCTCAATGTTTTATTGTGAAAAATGTAAATGTTATCATGGGTTTTCACATTTTTCCCTGGACAATTAATTTATTTTTATATCCCACAATGAGGTTTTTTTATCATGCTATATTTTTAATTTTTTTTATAGGTATTATGGTTGAGTAGTAACTATTATGATGTCTATATAACTTCCCGACCTTAAACATCATATAATATTTACTTTGTAGTCAAGAATTATTTATCTTAAAGTTGATGATTTTTTCTATTTAAGAGTTTTTGGGAGTTAGGCCATAAATTAAACATAACAAACCAATAAAATACAAAGTGGAAAATTCTAATCAGTATCAATTTTTTCAACAAAATATATCTTTCTTAAAACAAAACATTATTTATTTTAATAAAAACTCTTCATGAATTTCAACCTGATTACTTCCTTTCCCTTTCATATCCTTAAACGTTATATTTTTTTAAATGTGGTATATGTATAAAAATCTCACTAAGGTATATAAAAAGAATAAATCCATTATTATAGTGAAAAAAAGAAAGCCATGAAAAACCATTTCATAAAAAACATAAAATTTAACCTAGAAAGGGAATTACTATTCCATAAAAATGATCATCTATTTTACCTAAAAAAAACGATTTCCATGAAAACTAATTTGAAATAATAAAAAATTAATGTAGGTACCTTGGTAAATCATCTCAATAAACCCTTATAGCACCCTTACAAATACCCTTACAAATTTTAATAACCATACAACCAACTACCAATATAATTATCTGGAGAATATAATCATTACCGAATGCATTGGTGCCCTATATAGAAGCACCCATCATATAAGATATAAAGGGATCACCCAAAGCAACCTAGGTGAACCCATTGTATATTATTTACAAGAACCACCACATGAATAAAAAATTTTAGTCTTTCATTTTAAATCATAAAACTTATGAAATGGTCTTTTAAACTCATATGAAAATCACTTTTGGATATCAAAATACCATTTTCATTTAAAAATCCATTTTAAATAAAAAAATACCCAAAAAAATGGGAAAGAAAGGTTTCCATTGAAAAAATAATAGAATATTTCAAAGGAACATAGATATTAAATATTGGCTATGGTGGTGGAAAATGCGTTGTTATCATGCACATTAAGAATAAAACAATCCATTTTTCATTTTTCAAAACGTTCCATTTAAAACACATAAAATGATTAATTTTGAAATAATTTTAAATATAGTAAAATGAAACTTATAATTTTTTTACAACTATATAAAAACATTTCAAAAATAATTTTTAAAACATAAACATGAAAGTTAAATATGGTTTGAAGGAAGACTTTAAAAGGGGATTTATTTAGAAGAAAAGTCCCTTATTACTTTGGATATAATAGAATCATGATCCCCATGAAATAATAATATTAAAAAAACATTAAATTCCATGAAAATAGATAAATTCATGATATAAAACGTCAAAGGGGTGGTATATATACCACATAATTGAATATTGGTTCATAACATCAAAACATCACTCAATGAACGGAAATTGAGATGAAGTCCCTTACCTTGAGTCTGATTCACCACATGTGTCTTTATATTTTAGAATAATAAATTTGTGTTAATAATTTACTTTATTAATAACCTTTTTCAATTTTATTATTAATTTTATTTCACTCATTAACATGTTATATACAATTACTTAATAAATTTTTTTAAACTTAGATGATTTAACAATATTTGGCTAATTTGTCAAAAATGAATTTGGTAAGTTGACTATGGTCAGAGAGGTCATTATTTGAACATATAAAAAATAATAATAAGGAAATAATTATTACATTTAAATATCAATTATACTTTTAATATCAATCATCAATGTTTGATTTTAGAAATGAAGTATATTACAATCTTGGAGATGGTAGGCTATACATATGCATGCGTAACATTTCCATTCCTCAATAATCATTATGAAAAAAGGTATATAATATATTATCATTAAAGAAGGATCATATTATTTTATATAACATACTATTGATTTAAATAAATATAAACACACACATATATATATCATTCATGTGGTGTGGTGATGAAAAGAGCGTAACATCGCTTCATGAAGGTGGTAGTCTACCCATACACGAACGACATTATAACTTTTTCAGTGAGTTAAAAGGTAAGATACAAATTGACATATTATATTTTAATAATGATAAATATGTAATTAATATTGTAATTATGTAATTTATATCATATATATTCTTTATATTTACCCTTATTACCCTCAATGTTATGATTTATTAAAAAATAAATCACATCACTTCGCGAGGTGATAGTCCGTCGTACACATGAGTGACATTATCGTATCACTTACGGAATGGAATGTAAAAATAAATATATTATATAATTAATCTAGAGGTATAATATGTTATAAATATCACATATATTCTATATCCATCAGCATACCCAATCGTGATAGGTAGTAATGTTATATGAAACAACATCTGTACTCGAGGAGGTAGATCGCCATACACAGGAATTATGAGTTCATAACTCAGTTTATGGAAGAGGGAAATGATATAGGTTATTACACTAAAATAATAATATATCAGTATATTTAAGATACTGAGTTTATTATATAATCACGGTTGAAGAAAAATTTAAGGAGGTGGAGGAAGAAATAATGTAAAACTCTCATTGGAGGATATTACCTCTTCTTTGGGAATCTTCTTTTCTTTTCACCAAAGGCCTTCCTTGATTGGATTTCCTCATAAAATAATTATTATATGATGATATGAGGAATGTTTAGAAGGTATTTGGGTTGTTTATTATAAACCAAAGAGTTTTTCAGGTGTGACGAATAGAGGAGGGTGGGTGGCCATTCATAAGTGAGGTGAGTGGCACACTTGAAATATTTTGAATGGATTCAATCATACCCACATTTTTTCATGATAAAAGCCTAAAAAATAGTCCAATAACAAAAATATAAGTGATAAGGTCTAAAAAGGGTCAGAAACTGTGTGTTTGAAATTTTATAGGACATTTAAAATCCTTATCTTTTTTGTGTAACCATCGGTAAATCCATTTTTACCTTAACTATGATAATTAATTTTTACTGTTTTCACTATTCATTTTGTAAAAAATTGTGTTTACCTTATTAAAAGTTATATATTATATTTATTAAAAATATTGAATAAATTTTTCAAAATTAAATTCACAGAAATGGAAAAATTTAATTTAATATTAATCCTGTAGATGTGATAAATATGTGGTGTTTTAAGAATATAATTTTTGAGAAAAAGATGATTCTTTATTAACTCTATGACTAATAATAATCATTTTATGGAAAAAAATTTATATTTTATTATATATAATATATAAATTTAATTGAAAAAATTCTACACTATGGATTATTTTATCTTATTAAAATGGATAAACATAATGCATTTTAAAGAAGGTTTTAGAAAAACCCATTTTTAAACCCAAAAACAAACTTATTCTAAAAACCAATACAAGGCTGTTTAAATAGTAATTAAATAGATTAAATATAAATAAATAATAATTATGGTACTTGAAATCATATTCAAAAAATATTAAGAATTTTATAATACATATTTTTTTAAAAAAATACATTTTTTACAAAAACATGTATTTTTCATTATTCCCTAAAAATTAAATATTTTTCAAAAAATCCAAAAATTTCACACCGGGTAAATTATGATATTATGATATAAAAATGATATTAATATTTGAAAATTTAAATTATAAAATTTACAAATTAAGATTTTTAATAAATTCTCATAAAGAAAATGTTTAGCTAAAACTATTTCCTTTTTGATTAAAAATTACTTAATATTTATAACTAATATTACAATTTAAATCATATTAATAAGTATGAAATTGATTTATTATATAATAAATTGGGTTTTTACATTATTTACCCCTTAATCCTACATCCAAAATACAAGGGTTCGATTCCTGGGAAACCCCTTGGGAGATTTATGATATAGGTAGTGACACAGGCATGTCATGGGCAGGTACTGATGCAGTCATGATGTAGGAAGTTAGGGACACAGACATGAAATTGGGCTAATGATGCTGGAAAGATGGCATAAGAATGATTTTGCACTATGAATATAGTCTAAGTTCATGGGGAACTTGGTCCTAGGACTACGAGCTATATATTGGGTCTCTCTCTACCCAAGTATAAAGTGGTCTTTGATATCATAATAAAAAGAAGATTTATCCTATATTTTTTTTATCTTGGGGATATCTTTACCTTACAGAATTTTCATATTCCAATGTTTCCTCTTCAACCATATGTTTTTTCCACAGAACCATAATATGATAAATCAAATTATTCTACAACACTTGTTCTCAATAGTCAAGAATCTGAACTAGATGTTCCTCATAAGAATTATTTCCTTCCAAATAATCTAATTTAGGGATCAAACATGAGATGAAGCCAAAAAATAATTCATTAACATTAAGAAATAAAATACATTATGTACCTAGGATAAACTCACATGCAAGGTCACTCTGTAGGAAACTGATCCAATTTTATCTAGGATTTTATATGGCCTAATGAAATGTGGACTCAACTTACCCTTCTTACCAAAATGCATCACACTTTTCTAGGGAGAAATATTTGGAAATACATGATCACATAGCTCTAAAGAAAGATCTTTCCCTTAGTTATCCATTTAAAATTTCTTCATACTCCAAGATGTCGTCATATGATTCTAAATCAACTGAACCTTCTCCACTATTTTCTCTACCAACTCTAGTCCCATCACTTTCCTTTCTTCTACATCAACCCAAAATACGGGTGTCCAAAATCTCTTTCTATATAACAACTCAAATGGTTTTGTATATATTCTTTAATGAAAACTATTATTATAAGAAAACCAAATGAAAGAAATATGTTTATCCTAACTTCCATGGTAATCCATTGAACACGAATGGAGTATATCTTCTAGGGTTTGAATTGTTCACTGAGACTATCCATCAGATTAAGGATGAAAAGATATACTGAAATTTAATTCAGAACCCGAAAACTTCTGAAGTACATTAAAACAAATCAGATGTGAACTCAGGATCAAGCTCTGATATAATAGAGAGAGTCGCTCCATACAACCTAACTATATCTTTTAGATATATTAGATAAAGCTGATCTAAATTCATTTTTTCTTGAATGGGAAGGAAATGTGAATATATTTTTAATCGATCAATAGTAACCCAAATATAATTATTACCTCAATAGCTCTTTGACAATACTACATTGAAATCCATTAATATATATTCACATTTCTAATCCAATACTAGAAAAGGTTGAAGCATTTCCTTCAAAAAATATATTTCTTCTTTAACCTGCTGAAAATTCAAACACATTATAGTGAAGTCAACAGTATATCATTTCATTCCTCCCACCAGTAATACCCCCGATGGTCTCCCAACATATTAGTAATGAATGAATTAAATAAAAAATGAGAACTATGAGATTTACTTAATAATTGTTTCTTCAATGGGAATCAAAAGGAATACATAATATTTTTCCAAAACATAAAAAACATTATTCATCAATACTAAAATAAAGATACTTAACCTTATTAACAAATTATATATTTTCCTATGAATATTGATCCTACTTCTAAGATTTCATAATTATATATGATAAAGTAGAATATAATAAAATCCAATAAAAATCAAATGATGTACCTACATCCCTAACTTATAGTACAAAATTTATTAAATCATTAACCTAAGGGGCACATTCTAAACATATCATGGTTAAAATATCATTATTATTTTGACCATAAGAATCAGACACTATATTTTTTTCGAGATGGTAATGAATCATGACATCATAATCCCTATTTTTTTGTCAATATTCTCTATCTCATGTATAACTATTTCTCATTGAATAGATACTTTAAAATTTTATGATCAGTATATATTTTAAACTTTACTGTATATAGATGATGCCTCCAGATTTTAAAATAAAAAACCACCAAAAATAATTTCATATCATTTCATATGTAAGTTAATTTAACTCATGAGGTTTCAACTGATGTGAAGAATATTAAATTACATGATCATTCTACATTAAGACAAAATCATGTCTATTCAAAGAACAATCATTGTAGAAGAAAATGTTCCCATTTCTAGAAGGAAGGTCCAATAGTGGATCATCTACCCTGTTTTTGTGAGTTCTTGAAAATAATATTCACATTATTTTTTCTAGATTAATTTAAATCCTTTTCAAAATAACATAGTAAGTGAGCTATAGAACTGAGAATAGTTTTCAACAAACCATTGGTATTAACCTACTAATTCAAGAAAATTTTGAATCTCAATGACATTTGTGATAATTGTCCACTGTTAAATAACGTTTGTTTTAATAGGGTCAAAAATTGTTCCATATTTAAAAAAAATATGTTGAATTAAAGAAATTTGTTACAACGAAAATTCACACTTGATAAATTTCCCATATAGTTGATTTTAATTTAAGATTTAAAAAAAATATGTAAGTGTATTTCCTATTACAATTAACTTTTAGAAATTATGAAAATTTCATCATTAAACACATTGAAAAACTTGTCCAAGAACTCATGAAAAAAAATCTAATTATAAGGTCTATAAATATAGATGGTCTAATATACAATCCAACTGACATAACTATAAACTCATAGTGCCAATATCTAGCCCAAAACACAGTCTAAAAATTTTCTTATTCCTTCATATTCAACTAATGGCACCCAACCTTTGGTCAACCTTTTAAAAATAATATGCCCCTAGAGCTGATAAAAAAATCATAAATATGAGGAAAATGATACTTTTTTCTTAAAAATGATGTTATTAAAATCTCTATAGTAAATGGGAAGGCTCATTGGACCAGATTTCTTTTTAGCAAACCAAATATGAGCACCCCATGGTGAAGTTCTAGGTTAAATGAATCCTTTATCAAGAAACTAATGCAATTGATTTTTCAATTCTAACTTCCACTTGATCCATTCAATAATCTAGTTTAGAAATAGAATTATCATCATGTAAAAATTCAATAGTAAAATCAATGTTCTAGTAATGAATAACATCAAAATAACCATAATGAAATACATCTATGTAGTCATTCATTACTAGAACAACATTAATTTGAACAGTTTATTTATTTTCAATAATATAAGATTGGTCACATTCACTTCCATCTCAAATCAATTTCTCAAATTCTTAGTAAGTTATAAAAGTCATGAAATCATTGAACAAAAACATTCTTAACTCTATAATCCATCTTATCATGATAAACTGAAATCCAATCCATGCTAATAATGATATCAAAATCTAAAATGGTCTATTATATAAGATTTGAAGGAAATTATATCCCACTTATAATAATAAAATGATTCTCATAATTATTATCTGCTTTAAAATTTCCACCAGGAGTTTTAACAAAAATTTCTATCTTACTTTTCTGAGGTGATATTCCCAATTTTCATGAAAATTTCTCATATATGAAAGATTGTGATGATCTAGATTCAAATAGGGTATTGACACATTTAAAATAAAAAATGTAACATATCTTTCACTGCATCATTTAATAGCCAAACATCAAATGTAGTAGTAGAAAAGGATTTTTTCAACAACATTTAGCTTCCGATCTTGATGATTTCACGGTTAAGTTACTAACACTGGGTACATGTTATCATAATGACCCAACTCTTTACAACTAAAAAATATTACCATTTTATGGCTATCTATTTCCCCATTCATTGATTCTTTAGGATTCTTTTCATTTCAATCAGGGGCCATATAGACAACTTTCCACATTGGTAACACTTCCTTGACATCATAATATATTCTCTAAGGTGATTTTTACCACACATACCATAATATGGTAATTTCATTTTCGTACCTCCATATTTTTTTGTTTTATGTTTACCCATAACCTACCATCCTGAATACCTATAAATTCTACCCTCATGAGGCACATAAGAGTCAAAAAACTCTATTTCAACTTTTTCAACACAATGAAAAACATTCTCATTGATTTTAAATTCTATTGCAGCTGAGGATATTAATAGACTTGGTTCCAATCTTGTGTAGTGTATATTAATTTTAATTGTAGTTTCTTGAATAAAATTTGGCACATACCTAGAAAATATTGTAAATATTTCTTCATATCCATCCACAAAATCATAAAGTTTTTCCCCATTTATAGTAATTTTTTTCTCATTCAGAGTCAAAAAAACTTAGGGAAATATTTCAGTAGAAAAAATATCCTTAAATGTTTACTATTCCATGGGATTAGGATTCTATTTCCCAATGGTATCCTTAACAAAAAACAACCATCAATCAGCTACACATTAAAAATAATAAATAGAAAGAGTTACCTTTTGATGTTCTAATCATCATAAGACATCATATATATTTTCCAGGGAAATGATACATCCTTCAATAATTACAAGGTTAAATGGTCCATTGAATGATGAGGGATTTGTTCTCTTAAAATAATCCAATATAGGAATGTTCCTTCATGGTTGATAAGGTTCCTCTCTGGCATGGATACCACCACTATTTATAGCAGGTTTAAAATGTTCCACCATTGCAAAAAAAAAACTACTCTGTTCCAATTCCAACCATCTTGGGATGATAATTTGGAAGGATATTTTCCTCTCGATGCCTTCCCACTATATTTTACTTATTTCTTCTATGGAAACCATTCTGAATAGAAATATTTTTTATGAATCAACATATTAATATTCAAATTCAATATTATTTTAACTTTAAAATAAGGTAAAATAATTCATGGGCAAGCTATTAACATTATCCTAAACTCTAAAGTTATCTAATCCTACCTTTGATAACAACCATAAGTACCTAATCATAAAAAGTACAAAATCGTGATTTTTTATGTTAAGAATTAATTATCTTACATTTCATGATATTTTTAGGTTTACAATTTTATATAATTAGGTCATATCTTATACATAACAAAAAAATATAATACAAAGTAAAAACTTCCAATTAGTATCCATTTTACCACAATATAATTTTTTTAAAAATGATTTATCTTAATGAAAAATATTCACAACTTTCAACTTGACTTCTTCATTTACCCTACCCATCCATAAACCCTATAAAAAATATTTAAAAAATTTGGGATGAGAAAAAAATCTAATTAAGGGACAAAAAAAGAAGAAAACCATTAGACTAGTGAAAAAATGAAAACTAATGAAAATACTTTTCCGAAAACACCAGATTTTTCCTATAAAGGGAATTATTTTTCTTTTAAAAATATCATTAATATTACATTATTAAAAAATAATTCCATGAAAAAAATTAGCAATCATATAAAAATCATATAGGTACCTTGATACGTCATCTCAAATATCCATTATAGAACCCTTATATAACCCTTAAATTTTTTAATAAGAACACAACCAACTTGCAATATAATTCTCTATATGACATAATCATTAACCATTTCATTGGAGAGATATCTAGATGCACCCATCATATAGGCTACAATAGGTTCACTCGGTGATATCTATGAACACACATTGTATATAATTTCCAAGAAGAAAATCAAGAATAAAACGTTTTATGCATTAAATTTACATCATAAAACTTTTTGAAAACTATTTTAACTCATATTAAAAATCACTTTCATATATCAAAATACCATTTTCAGTTTAAAACCCATTTTTAATACCAAAATACACAACAAAAGGGAAATGTGGTTTTCATTAAAGAAAAAAAAGCTTGAAAAGAAATTTATAAATTAAATAACTACAATGGAGAAATAAATTGTCATTGTTTCTATGTACAATAATAATAAAACATTCCATTTTTCATTTATAAAAACGTTCTAGTTTAAAACATGATAAAAGATTCTTTTTTAAAACCATTGAAATAATTTAAAATTAACATTATAAGTATTTTATGTCCATATAAATAAATTTTGAAAATCATTTTAAAAACATGAACATGGAAGATAAATAGGGTTTGAATGGAAACTTTTAATGAAGAATCATTTAGAAGAAAATTCCCTCATTACTTTGGAAGTATTTGAATCATAATCCCCATGAATGAATAAAATTTATAAAAAGCCTTAAATACCATGGTAATAGATAAATTCATTATATAACATGTCAGATGAGGTTTATATACACCTTATAAAATATTATAGGTATATAAAATCAAAATATGAATCAATGAAATGAAATTGAGATGAAATCCTTTACCTTGAGTCTGATCATCAAGTGTGTCTTTATCTTCTGGAATAATAAACTCACATTAATTATTAACTTACTTTATAGATTTTTAATCATTATTATTACATTTATTTCACTTATTAACAAGTTATATAAAATTATTTAATTAATGAAGATTAAGTCAGATGTTTTGTCCATATTCAGATAATGTGTCATAAATTACTTTGGTAGGTTAACTATGGTAAAAGTGGTTATTTTTTAAACATATGCAGAAAAATAATAATAAAATAATTATTATATTTAAAAATAAATTATAATTTTAATACCAATCATTAATGTTGGTTTCGAGAAATTAAGTATGTTAGGATCATGGATAGGGTAGGACATACTTATGCATGAGTTACATTTCCATTTCTGAACAATCATTATAGAAATAAGGTAAGTAATATTTTTTCTTTAAATAGTTATCATAATTTAATATATACCATAATATTTATTTAAATATACATATACATATATATCATACATTTGGCATGGTGATTAAAAGAGAGTCGCATCGCTTCGTGAAGGCGATAGTCCATGTGTACACGAATGACGTTATCACTTTTTCATTGAGTGAAAAGGTAAGAATGAAAATGATATATTATATTTTTAGAATGATAAATTTGTAATTAATATTATAATTGTGTTATTTATATCACATATATTAATTATATTTAACCTTATAACCTTCCATGTCACACAGTAGTTAAAAAACGAATCACATCGCTTCGTATGGCGGTAGTCCACCGTACACAAGAGCGACATTATCATATCCCTTATGGAATGGAATGTAAAAAGGTATATATGATATAATGAATAAATATGTATAATTTTTTAAAATATATTATATATAATTTATATCCTTTATCATACCCAACCATGATAGGCGGTAATAGAACAACGAATGTCATTGGTTTGAGAGGTGGTAATCCACCGTACACACAAATGATGATTTTGTAACCCACTTGATGGAAGAGGGGAATGATTTAGATGTTGAAATAAATATAATAAAATATTATTATATTTAATATAATTTTTATATGATATAATCATGGTACAAGAATAATTTAAATGTGTGGAGGAAGAAATAAAATAAAGATGTTGATTAGAGAACTTTACCTCTTATTCGAGTAACTTCTAGTTTTCACCCAAGGCCTTCCTTGGTTGGATTTATGGCTAAAATAAGGATTATATAATTATATTAGGGAATTCAGAGATGTATTTTAGTATTTATTTTATTAACCAAAAAGTTTTTAAGGTATGAAAAATATAAGAGAGGGGATGACCTTTTCTAATTGAGGTGAGTGGCACACATGTAATTTTTTGAAAAGAATCAATCATACCCCCATTTTGATAAGATGAAAAGACTCCAAAATGGTTCCATATATAAACTAGAAGATTAAAATTTGAAATATGAATACAAAATGTATGTTTTATAAGTTTTTAGTCATTTATAACCCTTTATTTATTAGTTTAACCAACAGAAAATCCATTTTACCTTAAATGTGTTAATTAGTTTTTAATCTTTTCACCATTAAATTTTATAAAATAATTAGATAAACTTATTATTTATTATAAATTATTCTTATTCCAAATATGGAATTAATTTTTCCAAATTATATTAACATAATTATAAAATTTTAATTTAATGCTAATCCCATAGATATGGAAAAAAATTGGGGTTTTATGCATTTAAATTTTTGAGCAAAAGAGGATTATATATTTACTCTATAACTAATAATAATCATGGTATGAAAATAAATTATTATTTAATGATATATAATATATAAATTTAATTTAAAAAATTCCACATTAGGTATTATTTTATCTTATTAATATAGAGAAACATTATGAATTTTAAAACTATTTTTATAAAAACCCATTTTCTATATGCAAAAAAAAAAACTTATAATAAAAAAAATATATTGTTGATTAAAAGTAATTAAGTAGATTAAATATAAATAAATAATAATTATGTTTCTTGAAAAAATATTAAAAAAATATTGGGGATTTTAAAATACTTAATTTATAGGAAAAAGGAATCCATTACAAAAAATGGTATTCATCACTATTCACAGAAAAATCCGCATTTTACAAAAAATTCGAAAGTTTTACCATTATTAAAATTTTATATTGTTATTTATAAAATTATATTTATATTTTAAAATTAAAATTATAAAATGAATAAGCCAATCCTTTTAATAAAAACTTATAAAAAATATTTAAAATATTTTATTTTAATATATATCTTTTTTATTAAAAATTAAATAATATTTTTATACGTAATATAACTATCTAATTCATATCAATATGTATGAAAAATATTTATCTTATAGTTACCTGATTTTTTATATTCTATCTCTAAATAATGTAATTTAGACTTACAAGAAGATTTTTTTTCATGAATAAAAGAAGATTGTAGACATAAAAACACATTTATTTTGGAAATACAAACACCATGTGTCAATGATTCCAATGTAACCTAATAGATTTTCTAATGTTATAGAACTCAAAATCTAAAATAATCTATAAATGTAAAAAATCAAAAAACTTATTATAAATCATTTAATTTATGGGTTCATAATCTAACAAGGTGTTACATTCGACAAAACAAAGGATGGAATTAAGGCTAGGTTTGACATGATTAATAGAGGGATAAGGGAAGAGTGGGAACTAGTTAAGCATGAAAGGTGAATATTATTCTTCTAGTAGCTTATACTCCTTCAAAGAAAGAGAGATATCCATTTTTCAACTTTTTAAATATTTTAAAGGTTTTATAAGGGTATTCATAAAATATCATGAATATCATGACCCAGACTAATTTGATGTCAAATGACCTAAAATCACAAGACAATAAGATTTTCATTCCAAATTTAATACCCATAAATTTACATTTCATTCTTCAAATTTTTTTTTCATGCACATTAACTAATATTTTTTTCATTTTCATAGCTATATATGGTAATGTTATAGAATTTAATAAATTTCCAAAAATGGAAAATGATTTTTTATGATATTAAGTGAATTGGAAATAAATATCCCTCCACCAATATTTTATATGATGGTTCACTTGGTTAGAGAGATTTGAAAATGTAGTCCTTCACATTGTAGCTGGATATACCCCATTGAATTTTATATTAATATTTTGATAGGGTATGTCAAAAATCAAAGTCGAATAGAAGGTTTTATTGTAGTGTAATACATTATTAAAGAATATATTGAATTATATATCAGTTACCTATTAGATATTGATAGAATTGGTGTCCAAAAAATCTTGTCACACTAGTTTCCTTTTAAGAAAATGGATTATAGGAAGATATATTGTTATAATTAAATTTAAAGAGTAGTAGAAACCTAACTTTTAAATTTTATATCATAGTATATAGGTTTCTATATACATTTAAACCCATAAAGTAATTACTAGGCATTGAAGTCCATCAAGGATTAAAATAAAATACACATCATCAATAGTTTATAGGATGATTTTGAGATCATATTTTTAAGGAGTTATATTTGAATATGAATTAAATTTCTAATGGATTTTATGGATAGCCATAAGATCATTAGTACATTAATTATACTACAATATTTATGGAATTAATAATTATATGTTCTTTAAAAATTAAAATGACTAATGTAGTACAATAGAGTATAATGGAGTTATACTTGTTCAAGAAGCGATGAACTTATTCAGTAGCAAGGATAGAAATATAATTTATGTGAATATGTCATACTTTGGCATCATTGAACAAATATTCATGTTAAATTATATAACAATTAAATTATTGCAATTCCATTTTAAATAGTTTGAAAATATAAGGGTGGTTGAAGTCAATGACTTGGGATTTATGAAGGTAGATTTTAGTGTGAAAGGGCACAAGGTTGAACCCTTCATAAGGAAATCATTAGAGATGAAAGTATTTTATTTGATGGATACCATAAACAATAATCCTTTAATTATTATTTTGGTGACTAACAACACTTCAGGTAAATATGGAAATTCAATTGGGGATGTCACTTTCATTGGGAAATCAAAATGATTTCATAGTGATCCCAATTTAAAAAATTTATTGTATTTCATTGGGGACCACAATGAGGGGATTTAGATAATAGATATAGTATATAAATCCATTAAAAATTTAAATAATAGACGGTGATATTAATTTATAGGTTTATTTTTTATATATAATGATTTTACACATAATATTATATGTTCACTACTGAATTTATGTAATCTAAATTAAATGTTTAACTAATTATATAAAAAATGATTTCTTTATACAATAATGAAACCAATAATAAGAAACAAGACATCATAAATGCTGAAACAAAATAATTTTTACGGGGTCAACAATATGTGGATGAAAAAAACTCGATCGACATATCAGAAACATGTTAAAAAAAATTATTATGAAAAATAATAAAAGAAATAAAATTCAAGGCTAGGTGGAATAAACCCGACCAATATGCTGATTCCATAAGTCAATTTCATTTGTTACAATAGGGTTAAAACTCGAATGCATAGAGTAATTGATATAGAAAAATAGCGTAATGTTCTTCTAGCATTGAATACAATGATTTGAGAAGGCACGAGGGTAATTTTATGATATTCTCACTCCATTTTAATTAAATATCATATATTGAAACATTGGTTTAATTTTCATTATCCCTTATAGAGTAAAATTAATTAAGAGGATTTCCATAATAAATTTATATTAATGATCATTTAAAAGGAAAATATATCCTTTTAGACACTTTTTTCGAAGTAACATCTTAGGGATGTTGAGGGGAAAATAATTCCCCACCCACCAAGAATGTATACACTCTTGAAAAAACAATATATATGGTATTATTTCTTTGGTTTCTGTGTGGATAAGTCATTTCATGTGCATTAAAATTCATAATCTATTATTTGATATTATTTCTATTATTCACTTTTATTCAAAATTATTAACTTATGAAACAATAAAGGAGTAAAAAAAATAAATATTATGAATCCAAGACAATGTACTCATTCCATAAAGAAATGATAGAGTACAATTCACTTTAAAAAAATGATATGTATTTAAAATATACAATAATAATTTTATGTGGCATAAAAACATATTTATTTTAAATTTTCATATGATATTGATAAATTATAATCAAAATCCATATCCATCTCAATTAATATACAATCAAAGGTGGTTCATGTAAATAGATACTATAAATAGTCAATAAAAATACAAAAAAATATGGGAATAATGTGTAAGTATAACATAATATTAATTTGCTATTCTTTATAACAACACTATATAAAAAAATTTACTTATGTTTCTATGTATATATATGGTTTATACATAAGAATAATAATCATATGTACTACAATAACATATACTTATAGTTGATTTTAATTTTCCAGAACAATATGGCCGTGTTAAAGGTGTATGTTTTGGAGTGTCAACTCAAGAAAATTTTGGGAAAGAAAAGAGAACATGTTGTCATGACATATCAAATTAATTATGATTTAAGGATGATTTAATAGTCCATGGAAGACCCTAGGTCATGTCTCATGTAGAGTTGACATGTTTAGTGTGTTTTTTTAATAAAAAGTACTAGAACAAGTGGTGATTTGTTATTGGAGGTTATTTTCAGCCATTTGTTTCATCATGTCCCCCAGATTAGGCTCATGTTTTAGAGGGGGTTGTTGGAAAGAAATTTGTAATGGTCAAGTATTTGTAGGTGGTGGAGGTGGATGACTAGTCTACCATGGTTTTTTTCATGGGTTTTGAGGTTGTTTTGAATACCCCCTTGCCTATAGGATTAGTTGTATTTCAAAAAAGGGTGGGATGAATAATATTGTTCTTTCTTAATGGGTTGGTTATGGGGGTTTCCTGGAAATATTTCCCCACAACCCTTAAAATTTTCTCTCAATTGATGGAATTGGACAGAATAGTGGGTGTCAATAGAAAAGACACCATATTATATGGGAGGAGGATATTAGAATTTTCCTTGGTAAAGAGTATGTTTTTGAATAAGGGTACTTACCTCTTCAATATTTATGTACACATTCCTCTCAAATTCAGTAATATGAAACTCATGGACACCTCAAATGGGTATACTTGACCACGAACCAAATTTTTTTGTGTTATATGTGATTTTATAAATTAGGGTTCTTGCAGTAATTGGGGGCTTATCAACTAGTGCACCACCTAAAAAAGCACCAATCTTATATTTATCAATATGAATTAAACCTTCATAAAAATATTTTTATTAAATACTGATCACTTATTTTTAAACATTTCCCAATATTCATGATGTGTTTCATCTTGATGTTGTCTTATCAAAAAATTTCTTTCCGTATTATTACAGTTCAAGAGGCTGGGAAATATTTTTCAAGAAAAAGTTGTTTCATGCACGCCCATCTTCTAACATGGGAATTAATAAAATATAGCCAATACTTTTTAGTGTTTTCTAATGAAAAAGGGAATTCCCTAATAATTACTTATTCTTCATCCACATTAGTAGGTTTTATTGCTGAAAAAACAATATGAAATTATTTTAAATGATTATGTGGGTCTTCTCAAACAAGACTATGAAACCTTGGCAACAAGTAAATGAGACTAGATTTTAGTTCAAAATTAGATGTGATTCGACTTGAATTTGAATATATGAGGGATGAATATTTATATTATACATGGTTAATTATTTTAATTTATGGATATATTCATCCATATTATGCCTTTTTATTTTATTCTTAACATGAATTCATTAAAGAAGAATAATGATTGACAAAATTTTCACTGTTTTGTGTGTCCTTCTTCAAAGGGTTCTCCTATGTGTCTCCATACCAATGACATAGGATCCTCTTCGGTTCAGGCTCAAAGGGTGGTAAATATACCAAAGTAGAACATGTCATGCAAAAAACCTAATCATGAAATAAATCAGAACAAAATATATATATTTATATATATAATGGTAGAAGACAAAACAAAAAAAATATTCACAAAATTAAAGAAAAATCTTATAAAAAACATGCATTAAAAACTCAAGCACTCCCTGGAAATGGTGCCAAAATTTGAATTCCTTGTCACGAAACATCAAATTTATTATGATCTAAAGATGACTTTGTAGTGTAGGGAAGAACCTATGTCATCTATCATGTATAATTTATAGGTTTAGAGAGTGTATTTTTTTGTAAAAATTACTAAAATAGGGGGGTGTTTTTGAAAAAAGTATTATGAAAATAAAATAATTTAAAGAGTTTAATAGTTGAAAAGGGAAGGTGGAGTTTTTAAAATTATGAGAGTAGGAGGTAATTTCATGGTTATTATACATTTTGGATAGTTCATTGTTCCAAAAAATTCACATCATTTAAAGGAATTATTTGGTTGAGGGTTGTCAAGATATTGATTCCCCTCGATCCCCTAAAAAAATGCGCAAAGAACCACCACATGGAAAAAAATTCTTTTTTTTGAAGGTTTGGAACTTATGAATTGAGTTAAGGATGAAACGTAATATTGATATATTAATTATCTTTGATAGAAATAGTATTATTGTGTTTTCTAATCTGAAATACCTAATATTCCTACTTGAAATATCAACCCAATCAGTGTTGAGATAAAATGTGTTTCACATAATTATATCAAAGAAATGAATTCAGAGGATAATAATGTTAAGATAAAACACAATTAAAATATATAATAAAAAAATTACAAATATCTAGTAGATTAAAATGTGTTGTAACTCCCTTCCAAGTATGTTTAGCTTCCTTAAAATGACCTTCCACCGTTAGCTCGCCTTCGATGGGAGGAGGAGGCTTAGGTGGAACTTCAAATTCATAATTGATTTAACTATGAGGATGGGGGACTATAGATCTTATTTAATGAGAAGAGAACTCTTTTGGGTCTCTAATTTCGTAAATAATTTCCCCCTAGACAAACATACAATTGAGTTTCCCAAGGTTCCAATTTATAGGTAAAGTGGAAGGTGGTTTAGGGTACACATATTTTCTAAAACCACTTATACCATGGTTTTCAACACCATACAGTCTCATATTTCCTTGGAGAAATATAAAAAGTTGTTTCCCAACCTCTTGAATATATCCAAATAATATTTGGAATAATTTGGAGGTCTACATATCGAGGTATGGATGGAACACATCACACAAGTTTTGACATAATGCATATTCAGTGGCTTGGAAATATCAGTTCAGTTGGGCCCTTTAATGGATGAATTGGGTTTTTATATATTCTTAATATTTATAGACGAATTAATTTTTGATCATCTCACCAAATTTCATCCTAATTGTATTCATGGATCAATTTAAGTGTCTATTTGAGTCCATTGTTGTTCCTAAAATCTTGAAAATTTTGGACCAATTGTATTCAAATTCATTTTGGGCCCTCCAAATATCCTCCAACTACAATGAAATCATCCAAAAAAGTGCAAACACACTTTTTAATAGTGATTAACATAAAATAATTGAATAAAAAATGAAGTTAAATTTAGTATTAAATTTAGAATTTATTATACAAAATCAGTTTTACATAGTGATGTAAGGGTGAAAATTAATAGTGAATTGCTACATGATCAAATAGTCCTTGGGGGATGAAAATGATAAAATAAATGTCATGAATGCATTAATAAATACTATATTTTATATTATTGAAAATTTTGGTTTGATGGACCAATATATTAAAAGTTGTAAAAGGGAGAAAATAATAGATTAAAAACCAATATATAAAGACTCAAAACCCACTAACTTTGAGGTTATCCAATCTACTTAAATACTTATTCTACCCAACATAATAGATATTTGAATACTCTTTTCCAAATATGAATAAAAAAACTACCGATAATAATGTGGTATACCATTTATAAATATTTTCAAATTATTTTTTAAATAATTTCTGAAATAAGGTTCAAAATAAGTTATTCTATTACAAATAGAGAAATAGAATCAAAATAATCCATTGGATCACCAAATAAATAAAAAGGGACTTTTGAGCGTACCTGTAACCCACTGCTTCCATGACATCATTTATTAACATTACAAGTTCTTGTTGATGCAACATTCAAAGTTGAAAATATGAATTTCACATAATTTGAAGAACAAATGTTTGGAGATTAAAATACATACATGATTTTTCTTAAGATTATAAATTAAATTATCAATAATGAATGTTTGGGATGTAAATTTTGAATATATATGAGGCACATTTTCATAATCTGTTCATTTAGTAATTTATTTATCCTGTAAATTTCTTTTAATAACTTTTTATTTTTTTACAGGCCTATAAATCAGTAATATATAATGGGAAAACCCTATAAATAAAAGTTTAGACTCATTAATATTGATATAATTTCTATGGAAAAATATTTATTGGATAAAGAAGAAATTGAAAAAATACATGAAATAAACACAAAAATTGAATATAAAATAACATATAACATGCTCTTAATGATTCCAAATATAGATAGGTAAAATTATACAACATAATCATATAAAATATAGTTTAATTATTTTTATTATTTATTAATTTTTGTTTTTAAGGAGCACTATATGCTCATTACAGTCACTTTGGATACTCCAATTATTTATTTATTTTTATCCAAATCATTAACTTATAACAAATCGACCACACATGATGTCCATTGTGATTTGTAATGGAATACAATAAATATTTTATATATAAACATATAATTATATATTTTATGTTATGTTTTAAGGTGAATTTGTTTATAATAGGAAGATATTTTCATATAAATGAATCTAGGTATAAATATGGTTACTGCACACATTAAGCCTATGAATTTCAACACAAGGATACATAATCTATAATATATAATAATATTTCACTATGAAAACACATATAAAAAAATTAATTATTTTGTTAATATTTTTTAGTGTTAGAAACAAAATAAGGACAATATTTATAAATATTACCATAATAAATTTATAAAAGATATCATATTCTATCTTGAAACTATAATCCCCAAAGAGGTATTTATGAAGTTAATTACATAATCATTTGAAATATTTATTAATTATTTTGTTTCATATATTTTTCCAGTACTACATGTGTTGTTGACAGTCTATATATTCAGCAGAAATAGTAATTATTTTTGAAAGGAGTGGGTAGAGTACATGATACTAGACTATTTTTAGAAATCATGAAAAAGTTATTTCTTATTATGTTTGTATTTATGTTTTTATTTTTTAGAGATCATGATGAGTTGATCAATAATATAAAATTTTTCATTTCACCTTCACATTGTTATTAAATAGTAAAATCACCTTAAAATGGGAGAAAAATAAGAAAATGAGTTATTAATTCTCTGTAAACTTAAGTTAAAGATCCTTGGGAAATTTTTGATTTGCAGGAATTGACCGCATGTTAATCAGATTCTTGAATTTATCAGTATGATATGGAGTTCCATTTTTTAACATTATATTATTATTAAAATATAATATAAACCATTAGGCGGAAAAAATGGATAAAAAATACTTATATTAACATGAAAAATTAATAAAATTACCCATGGGTGATTTTTGATCTATAGGAATCAATCAAGTATCAATAAAATTCGCAGATTAGTTAGTATGATCCATATTACAATTTCCCCTTTTTATTTTTATTAAAATTACATATTGACAATAAAGTGGTCACAACTAGTTAGGATTGTTTGTATTAGTATATAAATATATTAAAATAATCCTTGCGTTATTTATGATCTAGAAGAATCAATCGAGCATCAATACATTGATCTTATTTCATATTATGATCAAAAGAACAATTTCAACATTTTATTTTTTTATTAAAATGACATATCACTCAACAAGGGGAAAAACCAATAATGAAATTTCAGATTCACATAGAAACATATAACAACGATACCCAAATTATATTTTATGTATGGGATTCTACTATGTATCAACATGATTTCTGGATGGATGAACATAATGGAAAATATGATTTCAAATTGTTAACACTTATTATTTAATGAAAAATCATCAGTGTTGGTGTTGAAAATAAGAAAATTTGTTCTTGTTATCATAAAAATATGAAAATGATCATAATTCAATTTTGGATATGTAGGAATATAAAAAAATATCAATTAAATCCCAATTTGATTGGCTTGATAGAAAGTATAATTTTACCTTTATATGGTTATTAGAGTTCTAGTTCATGGAAAAGAGTTCAAAACTAAGAAAATAATTTCATATTACCATGGAAACATAGAAATATGATCCTAAGATAATTTTTTATCATTATAAATTAACCTCATGTAAATCTAATTATTAGATTTATCTATATCTATTTTACCTCTCTATTTTCTTAAAATGACATATCAACCATAAAGTTATCAAAATAGAGTAGACAAGTTTAGATTTATGTAAAAACATAGGAAAATGATCATGAAAACATTTTTGATCTATAAGAATCAATTATACATCAATAAAATTATTGAATTGGATGGTATGATGGAAATTATTATTTAATATTGTTAATATTTATTAATAAATGATAAATCACCTTTGTAGGGGTCATAATCAAGAAATCAATCTCAGATTCGTATGAAAACATAAGAAATCAATCTTTGAATCATTTTAGATATGTTGGAAGAAACCACACATCAATCTAATAACCAAATTGAATGAAATATTATAATGTGGTGTTTCACCTTCATAATGTTATTAAAGTAAAAAATCACCTTAAAGGGGTAAAAATAAATAAAATGTGTACATATTTCTAGTGAAACTTTATATAATGATCTTTGGGATGTTTTTAATTTATAACAGTAAAATGTGAACCAATCTAATGTAACACCCTGATATTTTAAAAGAGTAAAATCATGTTCAATAACATATATGAAATGAAACAAAAATATTAGAATATAATGTTACAATTTGGGGATTAATGATATATTTATTTAAACTTATTCGATAGTTTTTGATGCATAAGATATTTTTTTTAAATGAAACACGATACACTATGAAAACATTGTTAATTAAATATTGAAATTATAACCTTGGAATTAAGATGGTGGTTATAAATAGGAATATCAACATTTGAAAAAATTATATGGATTAAACATTTATAAACTAAATTTAATGTTTATATACTTATTATAAATAAAATAAGAACCATTTGAAAGAAAAATAAATGTAAAAAAACAATATTTTTCTAAAAGGCAGTTCAGTCGTACATTGACAACATAATTTCAATGTAATTTTTAATAATTTTAAAAAATTAATTTTATATAATGAACTTAATTTTTTGAATAATCATATCAAAATTATATTTATGTTAATTTTTTTCATTTTTTCTAGAATGTTTTATTTTTTGATGAATAGTGATTTTTATTAGAAACTACCTTTTCATTTAAGGAATTTAAAAACCCAATTTTTTTAATGTATTTTTAAAAGTAAAAATAGTTTAATTTTATATTAATTAATATAAATTAGTTCATTATAATCAGTTTCATATTGAATTTTGATATAAAAACTATTTTAACTTTAGAAAAATATTCTTTTGTAAAACCGTGTTTTGACACTTATATGGGTTTATTTTTAAATTAAATTATTTAACTTATGTGATTTAAATTTGTAAAAATGTATTCAATATTTTTAATCAGAATGAATTACTTTATTTTAAATGTAAAACATAAATTTTTACTATTATAAATAGTGAAAAATTAAAAATTATTTATCATGGTTAAGGTAAAAACTGGGTTACGAGGGGTTAAACTAAAACAATAAGGGTTGAAAATATACCAAAAACATATAGAATTACTATTTTGTGGTTATATTTATACATTATATATTCTAAGGTTTTAAAATTTCTATTTTTGAGTCACTTTTCATGAGAAAAATGTGGATGAAATTCCTTCTTTTCAAAAATTCCATGTGTATCCTCTCCCACACTTATAAAAGGCCATCATCTATACTTATTTCTAAACTTCCAAAAACCATTGGTTTGGAAACAAAACTACCCAAATAAATTACCAATTTTATTAACCTCATCCTAGAATCATTATTTTGTTACATATCCAACTTAGGAAGGATTTTAATTCAAACCAAAAGAATTTTTTCGAAGAAGAGGTAATGTCCTTAACCAAACATTTAATTTTATTTCTTCCTCTATATAATTAAAATATTATTAAAACATTATGATATAATAACATAATTATATTTAATATTCTAATATATTTTTAACCTAATGGAATGACCTCTATCCATCACCTCCTCCCTCAAATGGGAAATGAAACCATTAATCATGTATATGGTGGACTACAGCCTCCCAAACTAACGTACTTTGTTTTCCATTTCCACTTATCGTAGATGGATATAATTATGTATATAATTTTTATAAACTAAATTTATAGTATAATTATACTTTTTTGTTATAATATCAAATAAAACATCTTACTTTCCACTATATAGGGAATACAATAACGTCCCTCATGTGTATGGTGGATTATCACCTCATGATACAATGTGATTTTTTTCACTTACACTTTACATGGAAGGTAATAAGGATAAATTTTATGTTTATATATGGTATTAATGACATATTAATAATTTTTAAGATAAATATATCATATAATTTCTTACCAAATCATCCAGTTAATAAATGATAATATTGTTCGTGTGTATGAAAGACTTCCACCTCGCGAAGTGATGTGATTCATTTTTCACTAGCACTTAAAGGGAAGGTATTAAAGAATAAATTTAATAAATATATTTGATATATATTACATGATATTGATTATGTAAAATCAATACAAAATCCAATTTCGTACCCTTTCACCCATTATGGAAATGATAATGGCCCCTGGGAGTACGTACAACCTACTATCTCCACGAAGTTATGTGATTCATTCAGCATGTTTAAAATTAATGAATGATTATAAATATTTATATAATAAAATAATTGTATTTATAATATTAATATAAATTTTTATATGTTGTAACTATATCCTATGTTTAATATTTAGAACATTCATGAAAAACAAGCAAGAGAAAACAAGACAATTAACACCCAAAGCAAAAGTGAAATAAAATATTATTAGAAAACGGGTAAGAAGATTTCATAAAAAGAAAATATATGATATTATAAATATTAATATGGTCCTATTATATGTTAATAATTTTTTTAAAAACAAATATACATGAAGTTAAAGAGTTTCCAATTAATGATAAGCGTAAGGTAAGGGGTTTCCTAAATCAATTTTCATTCATTGGATTATATATGTACTTTATTGATTATATTATGACAATATTATGTGTGAAATTAATTTTGATTTATTTATGTTTTAATTAAATTTATATTAATGTTGATATAATTTTTTTACTGATAGTCCCCCCATTTATTATCTCTCACCTCAATGATATGATCTTTGTAAGTGTTCCATCTCAAACATCGTTCTTTGAGACACATGTTCTTTTACGCACATAATTGATTATAAACGGTGTATATAAATAAACTTTATGTAATATGTCATGAATCATTCCAACTTATTATATTTTAATTTAAAATTAATTTACTTCATTCATGAGATTTTATTTTTTTAAATTCACCAAAGTTGTAAGGGTTTATGTTTCAATATCATTTTAATCGGGATTGTTTATGGTTGAATTTCCATTAATGGGAATTATTAAATCATTATATAATAAACCATTTCTATTTTATTATCCGCTTTTTATTCATGAAGATTTAAATTAATATTACCATTTCCTCCCTTTTTTCACTTAATATTATTAATTAAATGTTTCTAAAAAAATATGACTTTATTTCCCTCTTCAGTCAAGAATCCTTATTCTTTCAGATCCATGTTTTCAAAAAATATTTTCAAAAATGTTTTAATATTATTGTTTGAAGTCATTTTAACCTTTATTATAATTTAATTTTTTTAAAAATTAATTTTCCCATTATTTTAAAAACAAGTTACTTTTTAACTTTTATTATATAAATGTGAAAGGAACATTTTTTAATGTATTGGGAATGAATGGAACTCTTCCACCATGATGAACAATAAATGTTTTAAATCATCCTTTTTAAGTTTAAATGGTTATTTTTAAAAAACAATATTTAAAGTTTAAGAGATTTTTACCTTCTTAATAAGAGTTTTTTAAATAAGAAATATATTTTCCTCAATTTTTTTTAAAGTGATATATTAAAATCATTTTCCATCTAAGATAAAATCTTTTTATGTTACTCAAAGTAAAATGGTTTTTTATTCACGTTTTTTTTAATTTTTTAAAAATTATTTTAATAAATGACATGTTCTTTTGACGTTATAGATTAATTTTAAATTATGTATATATGTATCTTACATATATGTATCTTATTACCCCATCCATTGATGTGGTAATACATGGCTTATGATAATTTTTCTAATGCGATCATAATGAAAATTATTTTGAAGATGATATGAAGCAAGATTACGAATCCCATTTTATTTACATGAATTTTTTTTATGTTCATGCCTTATCATTACATCCTTATGTGGAATTAATATGCATGTACATGATATTATTATGATGGGTGGGCCTAGAATTATATATCCCTCCAATGTATTGGGTAATCTTTTTTTCTTATGGGAAATAATTAATGTAATTAATGACTAAAAATAATACATTATAGAACTCTATCCACTATGTGATTTTGTCTTTGTAGTTAGACTTGTCTTTTTCTTATGTCATGGTTTATGTTTCTTCTATATTTTCTATGAGTTCATGATCTTATGACACCATGTTATTTATATTATTCTTCCACGTGGTTACTCATGATACTTCTCTTTTATGATATCATGTTATAATTTTTACTCACATGTTATGATTACAAATCATGTTTAGTTTTTTATTGGGTTTTTTAGATCACCCCTATATTTATGTATTGCCCAGGCTATCCCATGTGTATTTGGAAGCATTAATGGATATTAGGAGCTCAATATAGAAAATAAAATATTGATTCCTTGTTTTATGTCTTAGGAACCTAATATTCTAAAAGAACTAGAAATTTATGGTTCATGTATTATAAATATAAGATATTTATATTTAAGAATAATGTAATAATATGTGAAAAAAGATTGGTTCATCGTAGTTGTTATCATAACAATGGTTTAGTTCACCATTGGAATTAGGATTTGTATAATTTATCAATAACTCTAAGGATAATTATAATAATAAGAAAATATATTGGAAAATACTCTAAAATATTGGTGGTGTATTGAGTGTGTGGTTTTTGAGCAATTGCATCCCTATATGGATACTACATGTGGGCATGGTTCTGACACAGACGTACCTCTGAGTAATAAATTAGAAAAAGTAATTCCAGGCTTTAATTAATTGTTACCAGGTACATGATAAGGAGCCTTATTGTGCACCTAGTTCAACAATACTAATGGATATGACTAGGATATTCATAAAATATTTATTTACCATTATAAAAGACTTTAATGAATTGTTAGGTTAGAAAACCTAACATGAATAATTACTATGGAAAACGTATATTGAAACATAGAGGCCCAAAATTTAGAACAAACTAATAATTTATAATTTATTAATTATAGGATTATAATTTTCTTTTCTTTATGTCAATTCATTATCATCTTGTTTATTTTAATATGTTTTGTTAATGGTGGTAAATAATAGAAATAATGCTGACCACCAATGTGATGGTAAGTGTAATGATTTTCATAATGAGATGCTTAACCTAATAAGAACAGATGCCAACCATCATGTGATCATTCCCAATGACTGATCAGAAATTAGGATTTAAAACTAGAACATAGTTTAATTTACAAAGTTATTAATGAAGATAAGGATGGAATATCATGGAAGTTCAGGTTCTAAAGATGAATATAAATGAAGTATCAATTCAATAGATGCCAAAAATCCGGGGAGACGCACTGTGGAAAATGACTTAAAGGAACTATATGATTATTTAGGTGTGGAAAAGGAGGGAAAAAGAAGATAATTTCGGAAACAATGAAGAGTCTGGTTAACAAGATATAGGGAAATAAAGTACAACCAAAGGCACCACTAACTATTCAATGTCATAAATATGTGGAAATTTTTCATTATCTGACTGAGTACCCAAATAAAATGATTTATTACTAAGGTAATAATGTTATAACATTACCTGAAGAGGAATAACAAATTTTTTTCATTTTGTAAGTCAATAATCATGTTTTTGGATTATTTTTATCAATGTTATTCTGGTTACAAGAATCATGATACTTCTATGGGTTGTTCAATAGTAGTTTTTCATTAATAATTTGAAGGAATATGATTAACTGTAATAATTAAATAGAAAGGCGATTTAATGAAAATTTGAAACTCTATAAAAACACATAATTGTGGAAAATATAATCTAGGATATGTCTTCTATGCTATGTAAATTATAGTCAATTAAAATTAGTTTATTTTTAAAAGAATGAGCTTGATGGAAAAAACTTTTGGTAATAAATTCGATTTTATGACTAATATATTTTTTAATATGTTCAATATATTCCTGAGAATGTTATAGGATCGTGGGGAATTATGAATATGATTATCATATGTTTTTTCCATAGATTTAGAAAATGGATAACTCACATGCTGGGTGACAACACATCACATCTGGAAATTCCATAGGGTTTCAACCCACCGCTGTTGGGTAATAAGGGTGAAACTCCTTCCACATGGCTATGTGATGTACTGGTTACTTTGATATTGTGTTTACATAAATTATTTGAAGAATAATTATTAAGATGATAAAATAATTTTGAGAAGATTAATCCTATTTTTTGAGATTTTATATGAGGTAGAAGTATATATAACCTTGATGTGTAATGAAAATAATTATTTGGTATGAATTATATTATATTTTTGGAGATATAAGATAAAGGTTTTTAAGGATATACAATTATTAAATGGATTAAGTTTAACTTTGGGAGTTACTATTGAGGTATTATATATTAATTAATTATATTAGAATACTTTTCCCAACCATTTTAGCTTTTGTAAGGATAAGAGGAAAGTTTTGTTGTTCTTTTGGGGATTACATGATCCCTGACAAGTTTTTCTTAGTTCTTCAGGAATAAAAAAAATTCTTATTGGATATTCATTTCCTTAGAGTAATAAGTAAAGTGGAAATTAATTAGAGCACAAAAGAGAATAAAATTGTGTTTAGGAAATAAAAATACATCAAGTATATTTTTTGGTGTTCTCTATCTTGATAGAAAAATAATCCCACAATTCAATGAAAATGATATTGAAACAAAAATGTTACCCTATTATATTAATATCTGACGAATCAATGGTATTTTAAATATATAAAGATTTACAGTTTTTTGAATTTTGAATTTTTCATGATCATTCACTTTATTTTGATCAATGATCTCTAATTCTCTCCCCAATTATTTATTATTTTCATCCTTATCCATATTTTCACTTCCTTACAATATTCTCTAACTTGGAACCCATGTTATGTGTTATTAAATATGAACTTCATAATTCCATTTCCCACTTTTTGAGTAGAATTTGTATTAACTCTTTTTATAATGTGGTTTTTCTACAATGAAATTTTGAAGCCCTTGATTTCTGAGATCAAGATTAAATAGTGAGGAAACAATTTATTTAAGGGGTTGAATTCAACACATTGGGATTTTAAAAGTGGTAAATCATGATAGATATCATATATGATACACAAAACAAAAATTAGAAAATAATTTAATACACTATAGATTTATAATATATATTTTTTAATATCATTGATAGCTTATGATACATGCAACACTAGGTTTAAACAAATCAAAATACTCTATTAAAATATTATTATTTAAACATGGATATTAAAAATAACCATTAAGTTAGTGGGAATGAATATGAATAAATAAAATATATAAAAATTAAATTGTTTAAAGATGTATAAACTAAGTTCAATGGTTATTTACTTATTGTAAATAAAATAATAACCACTTGAAATAAAAAGAAATGCTTTCTGGAAATCAATATTTTTCTAAATGGCGGTGTAGTCTCTATTTAAGAACATAATTTAACTTAAATTTCTACTAATTTTAAAAAATTTATCTTATAAAATTAAATTAATTTTTGAAATCATAATATCAAAATTATATTAGGATGATTTCTTGTAATTTTTCTAAAAAATTTCATTTTTTTATGAATAGTGAAAAATACTGAATTTTTTATTCAAAACTGACCTTTATTTATATAATTTAAACGGAACATTTTATTTTAATTTTTAAATAATAAGAAAATTAGTCCAATTGTATATTTATTAAAATAAATTATGTCATTGTAATCAATTCCATATTTAATTTCGATATAATGTTTTTTTCTACATTTGAATGTCTTTTGTTTTGGAAAATCATTTTTTGAAATGTATATTGGAATAATTTTAAATTAAATTAATTTTTTTATTATTCTAATTTGTAAAATAGATTAAATATTTGGAATCATAAAATATTATATTATCTAATAATGTTAACTTAAATTTTTTCCAAAAAGAACACTGAAAATAGTAAAAATTATTTACCATAGTTAAGGTAAAAATGGGTTTACCGAGGAGATAAAATAAAAATATAAGTGTTATAAATTATCCAGAACATGTTTAATTGCTATTATATGGTCATATTTAGACCTTATATCTTAAAACGTTCTAAAATGGTCCATTTTGGATCCTTTTTTAATGAGGTAATAATGGGGGTAATTATTTCTTTTAAAAAGTTTATAAGTGTATCCTCTCCCCAACATATAAAATGTCACCCCATATAGTATCCTTTACACACTTCAAAAACCCATTTTTTGAGAAAACAATTCATTTAATCAATTCAATATTTCCATCTCCTCATACTAAAATACCTTTTTTGGCCATAAATCAATCCTAGGAAGGATTTTGTTTCAAACCAAAAGAAGTTGTCTGAAGAAGTGGTAACCTAATTAACCGAGAATATTATTTTATTTATTCTTAAAATTCATTAACATATTATTAAATAATTATGATAAAATAATTAAAATATATTCCCTATAATGTGATTTTTTTTATTTTAATTTCACGACTTTCTAAAATATCCTCTTTTCTCAACAGGTAACAAAATAGTTGACTATGTGTAGAACATATTACTGCATCGCAAACCAATGTAATTAGTTTTCTATTTATACTTATCATGGATGGGTATAATTATGTATATAATTTTTATACACAATATTTATAATATAATTATATTTTTTTAATTATTATAAAAAATAAAATTTATCATTTTCCATTCTGTAGGGAATACAATAATGTTGCTTTTGTGTACGACAGACTTCGGCCTCACAAAGTGATGTGATTCGTATCTTTACATAAATGGTAATAAGGATTAATTTGATATTGATATATATGATATTAATGGAATATTAATAATTCTGTAAAATAAATCTATTATATACTTTCTTACCTTTACATCCATTGAATGAATGTTAACATAATTCTGGTGAATAACAGACTACCACCTCACGATGCGATATGATTGGTTTTTCACAAACACTCTACATTGAAGGTAATAAAGGATAAATTTATTGATTGTATATGATATATATGACATGATATTGATTATGTAAAATTAATATACAACCCACTTCCTTACCCTTTAACCCATTAAGGAAATTATAACGTCACTCACGCGTTCATACGAACTACCATCTCCATCGAGCAATGTGATTCATTATCCATGTTAAAAATTAAATAATTATTATAATGATGTATCTATGTAAAAAAATTATATTTATCGCATTAATATAATTCTTGATATTATGTAACTATATCCTTTTGTTCAATATCCAGAACTTTTAGGACAAAATATGCATGAGAAAACAAGAAAATTAACACCTAAAACTATAGTTGTAATGAATGTTTATTAATTAATGTGTAATAAGATATCATGAAAGTATCATAAATGATATTATAAATTTTAATATAGTTATTTTATAAGATAATAACATGTTTAAAACCGTTATACATGAGTTTAAATAACACTCAATTAAATGGAATCACGTGGTAAGGTGTTTCTTAACTAAATTTTTATTCATTGGGATATATGTCTACCTCATTGATTATATTATTATAAGATTTTGTCTGAAATAAAATTTTATTTATTTATTTTTCATTTACACTTTTATTTTTGTGGATACAAACTTGTTACACATAGTCACCCCATTGATTACCTCTCAATTCAAGGATAAAAACTCTGTAAGGGTTTCATCTCGAACTTTCTTCTTTTGGAAACATGTTATTTTATACACCTAATTTATTTTTAATGGTGTATATACTAAAACTTTAAATACTATATCATGAATAATTTAAACATAATTATATTTTAATTTATTATTCATATAATTCATTCATGTGATGTCATGATTCAATAGTTACCAAAGTATTAAGGGTTTATGTCTTAATCTCATTTTAATCAGGATTGCTTATACTTGAGTTCCCATCGAAGGAAAATATTTGATAAGTATATAATAAAACCATTTCATTTTATTCTCTGAAGGATATTCATTGTCTGGACTTATCCCAATGGGGCCCATGCCATAACTCCCCAAGCTGTCCTCTAATAGGCCTGGGGCTGGTGACTAGCACCAAGTAGGCATATCACTAATATTGGAGGCATTTACTATGCACCTGTATGAATGCACACATCTCCAAGAACAAAAATGATGAAATGTAAAAACCATTAACAAAAAAATTCATGCATACCACTATCCCAACCAATAGAGTACAACATTAATGTAAAGTATAGTAATGTAAAATAGGCCAGAATACAAGTGAACTAAAAAGAATGAGTCTGTAACTACAAAGAACATACCATAAACAAAGTAGGTAATGGGAATGCTACTCAAAGATGTAGGAACACCTCAGCCTGATTGAACTCAAAATACTCTATCTAGTCTTGGTTCACCATAGACTTCTTCAAAATGTCACCCATCTTCATAAGACATGACGTGTGCAAGTGAAGCCCGTGCATGGTTGAGTATAAAAATACTCAGTAGGACTCCCCAAAACCAAAAATCAATACACAAATAAAGATGTAAAATTAGATATACATAGTATATGTCTACAATATATATAATAAGGAAATACAGATATACTCAAACAAAGACACACAGTCTTGAGGTAAGTCACAACTATTGTATACCCACACTAGGGATTTAGTCTGAATATTATATATAAACTCATCCGGGAGAACACACTCTTGAGTCTGATAGCACTGATGGAATCCATTCGAGAAGTTTTGTTCATCAGGAACAATCATGAGAGAGATATGATGATATATCTTAAGATAATTTGATACCACAAATGAGGATCACAACCAGGTCGATGGGGTGATACCAACAAATACATCTGGATTAACCTTCTATGTATAGGATCGAAGCCCAATAAAGTTTATCATGTCAATACCAGGGACTCTACCTTGGGCATGAAAAAAATAATTGAGGATACCGCCATGGGCCTCTTAGGGGATTCCAAAATACTCTTTCCAAGATGTCCTGCTGAAGGGATCATAATCCTATGAGTAGGAAATGATTCATACATACCTTCATAGAAGTGATAAGGGAATGAAACCTAATAAAACTTGTCAAAGATAGGGAGGAAAAAAGTAATCAAGCCATGTAGAAAGGTATACACGATGTGTAGTAGGATCACACCCTGTATTCCTTGACCCTAAGTACTTCCATGTACAATGACCCCTGACGTTAGGACATGTCATGTGGAATATGGATACACTCCATGTAGAAGGGTCACATGTCGTGTCCTTTCATCCAGGATCCACTCGTGTACTATGGCCATGTTCCAGTACATGGTGTGAACCTATCTGTCTCTTCCCATGTACCAGTACATGGGGTAGTCATTGTACTCGGACCAGGACAAATCGTGTGGTGGGGTATACACCATGTAGAAAACTTGTGTACTCCGCCCTATGTCCATGTATCTTCTAAGATACACATTGAGTCTCTAAGAAGGGCCTACATGATGTGTGACAGGGTCAAACACTATGTTAAATTAAAATAACTCCTTAAAATCTAGCTGTTGCTCAATGTGGGCCACATGTCGTGTACCCCGAGTTATACGCCGTGTTCATTAGGATATTCCAGAATCTGTCATTCTTCTTCTATACACCATGTTGGATGATCTGATCTTGTTTTGGTGATCTATTCACCTCAAAACTACAAATATAGGGTCACCTCAACATCACAAGAACAAATTGGTGATTTTTAGGCCTTCAATTGGTTCCGAAATCTGATTATGATCACCCGTAAGTAAATTGACCGAAGAAAAAGTTTTTTGAATTGCTTCAATTCATATGAATCATTCACCATCTCAACTCAGGTAGGTTTCTCAGATGATGGATCTTCGATTTCAAGTCATTATTCCAAGAAATGATGGTGTAACGATCAATCGTTTATAACCCACGAAGAATGAAGAACTCGAAGAAAAATATCGAGCGAGAAAAGGAAAAATGAATAAAACAAGGAAAAAAACTCTACCATTGTTTGTTCTGGCCTTGATAAATTCCTATAAGAATAATCAAGAAAATCAAAATAAAATGTGTATCAACAAACCCCTATAAAAATCCCATAATCAAGCCCATCCTGTAAGAATGATCAAACTATGAATAAACCGATTTGTTGGTCGGTCCACATTCATAATTGAATTTAGAAATGATAAAGAAAGATTAAAACAAAACTCCCTACCTTTTATTTGGATCTATCTTTGAAGAATATCGGTAGCTGCATCATCGCCATTAGTGAGATCCATCAAGAACGATGTATGATGATCTTCAATCCAAGGTTCTGTCATCATTTGCTGCTAAAAGAATTCCCAAGGGTTTTTATCCAGTGCATCCAAGGAACTCTAGAGATATAATATTAACTCTAGATCCCTGTATATAGGTTTATTTAAAATAAATTATCGCTTCATCGACAAAATAGTACGAAAGAAAATATATTTTTATTTATTTTGTTCATTAAAAACACCAAAAACTACTTTTCACAGCATACTCGTGCCCTTTGATGTTAGGCCACCCCAAGGATAAAGATGCTACTCTGAATGCAATGGTTCCCTCATATTTATGATATTGGAACCTGTTTATAGGATATTCTAATTTTTCATGAAAACTACGTGCACGTGCTATTTAATATTTTAATATTTTTCAAGAAATTATTCTGGGAACAACGGGACTCAGAATCTCATGTCGTCTCAGTGCTTGGTCTCAAAGTAATTCCATATAATATTTAAAAATAATACATGAAAAAATCTAGAACATTACATTCTCCCCACCTTGGGGATTTACATCCCTGATAAGCCAAAACCAAATCTATACAAAAAGATGTGGGTACTATGCATGAATCAGATCCTTCCACCCCCTTCTACTCACATGGAGATTCTTGTAATGCCACCGAACATGAAATAAGGGAATATATCACCCATGTAGGATCCTCTTTTATCGATCCTTGATCTCCATTGGGTACTCAACCAATGTTTCTCCATAACCAATGTCCACCTCACCCCAGTCGATGATGTGTGATGGATTATGCACATAACTCTTTAACTGTGACACATGGAAGACATCATGTACCTGGTACAACTGTGGGGGTAGAGATAATTGGTACACCACCTAAAAAACTCTACACAGTATCCAAAAAGAGCTGATAAACCATGGAGATAACTTTTCTCCCCTTCCAAATATCCGCAATCCCCATTGAAGTAGAACTCAATAGAAACCATGGTATCCCTAATTTAACTTTAATGTTCTCCACTGCCTATTATTATAATATTTCTTACATATATATGTAGTCCTAATCTTCTCTTGGATGATCTTAACCTTCTTGGTAGTAGCTCAAACCAACTCTGGGATCATAAGTGCTGACTCTTTTGGGTCAGTCAAGAAAAGTGGTGATCAATATGGTCGCCCATAAAAATCCTTTAATGGTGCCATAACAATAGTGTAATGGTAGCTATAGTTTTACATGAACTCTATTAGAGGTAGGTGATCCTCACAACTATAGATGAATTCCAACATGTAATCTAGTAGCATGTTATCTAGGACTTGAATGGTATCTTCTGTCTGGCCATTGTCTAGTGCTGAAATTCTATGCCCAAGTGTAACCGAGTCCCAAACGCCTCCTATAATCCCTTTAACAACTGAGATGTGAAAGGTGAATCACGATCAGAAACTATATTTGATAGGACTCTATGGAGTCAAACTATCTATAGAATGTAAAGGCGTCCTATGATCTATACTAAACTATGTTCTTGGATAGCTATGAAGTGGAACAACTTGGTGAGTCATTCTATGATCCCCTAGATGGCATACCTTCCCCTATATATATGTTGTGAAACAATCATGACGCCCATAGATATTCTATCCCACTTATATTCTGGTACGTCAAGTTATTTGAGCCAAAACCACAAGATCCTGATACTTAGCCTTCACTTGTTGTCATGTAAAGAATCGAGAAACAAAATTTTCACTACCTTCTTCATCCCTATCCACCAATACTGATGGAAGAGGTACCAGTACATCTTCAACACTCTAGGATGTACCACTATTGGGGATGTATGAAACACCCATAGAAAATCTTCACAAAATTCCACTGTTACAACTATGCATCCTCAAAAAAGGATGATGTGCTCACCACCTTGTGAATATCCATCAAGTGCATGTCCTGCGAACATTAGAGCATGTGTGGTATTGTAGTCAATATTCCTAGTCTATAACTCCATTAAATATTGTAATAGGGGGTAGTGATAAACATTTACTGGATGTAAGATGATCCATCTTTATCCTTAAAGGATAACTGTAACAAAACCAACTCCCCTAACACCTCATTCAGTAACTACGAACTTGATCTCCCACTGAGAGAATCTCTCACCATGTTCCATTTCCACATAGTAAAGAAAATCTCAAATTCATATTTATGGAGGACCTCTATCCATCACCTCTATCTCAAGTTTAAATCCTTTTAAGAGAAGATATACTTGAGATTCTAGTGATCGGAGTAGATGATAAACCACTCACCCATCTGGTAGTGTCCCCGCATCTTTAACGGGAAGACTACCATTGTCAACTCAAGATCCTGGGTCACATAGTTTTACTCATGTGGCCTCAACCATCTTGAACCATAGGTAATCAATGTTTTCCTCTGAATCCAGACAGAACCATGTCTGGTCCATGATTCATTTCATATCACTACGTACTTGACACCCTCCCCCAGTAATCTCAATATTGGAGTGCTCATCAAACTCTTCCTCAACTGATGAAAAGTGTAACACCCCTAGGATTTAAAAAAAATTAGAAGCATGAAACACTGAATCTATACATAATGAAACATTTATTAAAGATATATTTATAAACTATATGTTAAACATAATTTTTTCTTCTTCTATGATTTGAATTTCAAATAACAGAGATATGCGGTTATGATCAGTAAGTTATTTAGAGTCTTATAGAACCAACTTGTTTTTTTGGTGAATAGTAGCATACCCATATGAATATTAATATGAATTAAAAAATGAAACTTAGGAATAGTAAATCATAATTTTTTATGTTTATAAGATAATGATATCTTGATTAATTTTTCAAGGTGATATAAAATCAGTTATAGTTTTAAAATTGTTTTTTTGGAATAAAAAAATATTTCTTTTAAAAAAAATAAAATAATCATATTTAGAAAATTATTTTGAAAAAATGGATTTAATTTTTTAAATTTTTATGTAAAAAACGATTAGAGTTATTTTTTTGGTATTTTTCTAAAATTATTGAATTTTTGATTAATAGTAAAATAAATTAATATACTGTATATGTACATTATCAGTTAAGTATACTATTACTAGCATCATGGATAATGTAAAAACCCCTGGTTTATACTAACATGATATAATTACTATTTTGGGTCACATGAATGAAAAATATAAAAATTATTGAGCAAAAATATCAAACTAATGATTAAAATAATTGTAAACCCCTCTTCTCCTCCCCTATAAATACCACCCTCACCCCCACTTCCTCTCACACCTCTCATGTTTTGAGAAATGTCTAAATTATACCTAAATACACTTACCAAGGCACTTCCCAAATACATGACCTAATGGTCTCACCAAAAGGCCAAAACTAAAGGTCTTAATGAGGATCTCAGGGAGAAAAGATCAAGTGGTAAGAATCCTCTTTCATTTTCTTGTGTTTTATTTTCAATTCTATTCATTTCTTATACTATATTCTCCTCCCATTATCCAAGAGGCATGAAATTTATAGTATTATATATAATCAGGTTTATTATTATGTTTATGTAAAAAATTCATCCTTTTTATTCCTATCCTCTTCCTCTTATTTTAAAAATAAAAACATCATATGTGATGTGCCGATTTACCAAAATCGTGGACGATGTGTTTTCAATTTCTATTAATTTTTTAAAAACTTGTTATAAAACCATTTTAATTGTTAAAATTGATTTTAAAGTGTATTATATATCCTCTTTAATGTTTTGGAGTTGACATATATACATAATAATATGTTATATAATGAAACTAGTTTGTGATTATCAAAAAACCACCAAAATGATCTTAACGAATATTACTAATAATTTATCTAATGATTAATCCTTATAAAATACAAAAAAAATGATTTATGGAATTATTTAATATTCTAGAAACATATTAATACCATTTCATTCCACTTCTAGAGTTTCACTTCCATTTGACAAGGAAATCCTTTATGAACCGACCTTGGAAATCATGTAAAGAACGCACCCAAAACAATGGAAAGAAAACAATATTATTAATTAATGGGTGGAATTATTTTATAAAATGATCATATAAGGTCTTATAAATGTAAATATTTTTTCTATGATATTAATAACTCTTTATATAACATTTTAAAAATGTTTCATGTAAGATAAACCTAAGGTAAGATAATTCTTAACCTAATTTTTATTCTTTGGGTGATCCTTCCAATTCATTGATTATATGGTACTAAGAATATTTGTGTAATTAATTATTGTTTGTATTATATTGTATTCTATGTATTTACATTGTATGCACCTAATATTTTCATTCTATTATTTCAATATTCAATTATATGATATTTGTAATGGTCTTTCCTTGGAAAATCCTCATTTAAAATTCTATTTTACAAATTTTAAAAGAAACATTTTTATGAAATTATTCATGTATTATGATTATGTTTTTGGATATTGGTAATTATTTATGATAAAGGGTGGGACATATATCTCCTTCCAATGAATTGGGTATGTTTTAGTTTGAGGTGCCGTATGATTACTCCAAGTGTAACTACGATGGTTACACCATAATGTATCCATGAGGGTTACATTGATAGGTATCCATGAGGGTAAAAAATGATAAGTTAGTTGTGAGGGTTAAAAATTATGTAATTAATGCTCCAAGATACACTTATTCATTTTTTATGTTTTCTATTATTTATGTAAATATCATGTTTCCCAAAGTATATGATTCTTTATGGGGGAGAAGTATGTGTTAGTGAAAATGATTTCATATGTTTACAAGTATTCATTGGATAATAGATTATTTCCTTTTTTTATATCCCTTACTCATATTTTTATGATCATCCCATGTTTTTAAATTCTTTTTCCCAGGTTATAAGGATGTGTTAGATAAAAAAGGAAGTGTTGTTAAATATTATGAATATTTTTCAAAGAAATATTGTTGTCGTTTTGTGATTAAAATTTTATGTTTTGGAATAAATGGATATGGTTTTAATGGTACCCAAATTTTAATCTTGTAGGATGACATATATTATTTATTTCATATATTTCTAAAACTCAAAAGAAAAAAAGATATTTGGAAATTTAAAGAAGTGGAATCTAGTTTAAATAACTACAATATGCGATGTTTAAGGTTAGGACCTTACAGTTGGTATCATAGCATGGTTTTAGAAAACATTAATGGTTAGGATAATATTAATAAAATACCATAAATTATTATTAACTTATTTTTATGTTCAAATTATATATAATTTAAAGATTACCATGTTTTTTCATATGAGATATGTATGTTCAGAATGGATTTTTGTAGAAGAAATTGAAAATTGGAAGTTTGAAAGAACCAAGAGCCTGATATCTTTCTAAATCCACTACTGGGAATTGTGGAAATTTGAATTGAGACGTTTGTGATAGTAACGACTCAATTGAAATAGGAAATAAATGGTGGAGACATCCATAAAAGAGAACAAACATAGATACTATAAAGGAACATGAAAATAGTGGAAAATTTTACAAGGCAACACCCTCATAATTTCAGTAGATATTATGACCCAGTAGTGGCTGAAGGATGGATTAAATCCCTTGAAAATATATTCAATGTTATGGGATGTTTAAATATTCAAAATTTTTATCTTTCCATTTATCTTCTTGAAGGTGAACCTGATCAGTGGTGGTAAATATTCCAGAATATCAAAGATATAGATGAGATTGATGCCTTAGAGTGGGGTTAATTTAAACGTATTTTCCTTGAAAAATACTTTCCTAATGTGGTTTGACCTAGGATGGAGAATTAATCATTTAAATTGAGGAAAATGGAGGAATATTTAGTGGACATGTATGAGGAAACTTCACCCGACTGGGAAGGTATTCTCTAAATAATATTCGAGATCTTGATAGAAAAATAAATCATTTTTAATTAGGATTGAAGCAAGATATCAGAGGTAATTGTCCTCCCAAGAATTCAAAGTTTATGAGAAACTTGTATGATGTGAAGAGATAATATAAATGGAGTTTTTTTATGACCACATGCACCGTGAAAACAAAATGAAGAAGAGGTCCAAATAGAAAGTGATGGATATGAATCAATTAATGAAATATGATGGTAAGAATATTCATTTTCTATTTTGTTAAAAATGTGGTAAAAAGAACCTTGGAGGATGCCTTACCAAAATTGAGATGTGTTTTCAATGTTTTATGTTTGAACATATGGCCCGAGATTGTATTGAAAATGGGCCTAAGACTAATCTGGATAAGCAAATTATAAAGTGTTTTAAATGTGTTGATATGGGTCATTATGAAAATTTCTACCAATAGAGATATACAAATGATGAAAAGAATCCACAATATAAGTAAAAAAGGTGTATTAAGATCCTTTGAGACTACTTCAGTAGACGTCGGGCCATCCAATGATGTTTTATTAGGTACCTTGTTTTTTTACTTAGATTTTTATAATGTTTTGTTTGATATTGGGTTTAAACATTCCTTTATTTCTGAGAAATTTTCTGGTAAATTAGAAATGTCACCTCAACAAATAATACTAGAACTTATTTTTAAAACACCAAGGGAAATATTATATAAAATATGAATTATAAGAATAATTCTATTTTGTTATGTGGAAAGAATTTACCTAAAAACCTTGTTGTTTTGACCTTAGTAGTGTTTAATTTCATTCTGATTATGGATTTGATTTCTATTTACCATGCTAAGATTTATTATAGAGCTAAAGAATTTGTTTATTAGAAATAGTTTCAGTTTTTATACAAATATGAACCCATACAATTGATAACATATTAGAAAGATGAGAAACTGTCGAAAGATGAAAATGGAAATTATATTTCTCATATTGTTTAAAATAAGGGAACTATTCATATTAATTATGTGCTAGTGTTAAATTAATACCTTGATGTTTTTTCTGATGAGTTACCTGGTGTTATACATGATCAAAAATTTGTATTCACATTTGACTTAATTTCTAATGCTAATCCAATTTCAAAACCCCTATATTGAATAGCTGAAATGAAACTTCTTGAATTGAAAAATCAGTTGCAGGAGTATCTTGATAAAGGCTTCATTCACCCTAGCACTTCTCCATGGGGAGGTCCTTTTTTGTTCATTAAAAATAAATATTCTTCCATTAGACTTTTCATTAATTATAGAGCTTTGAATAACATTACTATTAAGAATAAGTATCCGTTTCCTCACATAGATGACTTGTTAAATAACCTCTTGGGAGGTTAGTATTTTTACAATATTAAATTGAAATCCAGGTACCATCAGCTGAAGGTGAAGGTGGATTAAATTCCAAAAAACAAATTTTCGAACTAGATATGGTTATTATGAATTTTTTGTTAAGCCGTTTGGGTTAACTAATTAACATTCTCTATTAATGGATCTAATGAATAGAATATTTCATTAGTTCTTGGATAAATTTGTGGTTGTGTTTATTGATGACATTATGGTATATTATTAAAGTAAATAGGAGCCTAAAAACACTTAAGGGTTGTTTTGAAAACCATAAAATAAAATAAACTATATGGAAAATTCAGAAGGTGTTAATTTTGGTTACAAAAAATTTCTTTCCCTGGTCACATTGTTTCTAAAGGTGGAATTACTATTGATTATGCTAGAATAAATGTTATTGAATAAGGTCCAAGACCTAAAAATATAACTGATATTTGTAGTTTTCTTGGTTTGGAAGGATATTATTGATAATGTTTTAAGAAATTTCTTGGTTATCTATCATGATAATTATATTAACACGAAAAGGGGTTAAATTTGTTTGGATAGAATAATGTGATGTTTTTCTTCAGGAAATGTATAAGAGATTGGTTAATTCTCCAGTTTTGGCCTTGCCTTCTAGAAATAGTGAGCTTTTCATCTACAACGATGCTTCATTGAAGGGTTTTGGTTGTTTCCTAATATACAATGATCAATTAATTGTTTATTCTTCAAGGAAACTAAAAACTCTTGACATATATTATCCCACACATGATTTGGAATTAGAATCTGGGTTTTTCTTAAAATTATGATGCATCATTTATACAGATCCAAATGTGAAATATAAATCGACCATAAAATTATAAACAATATATTCACTTGGATTGAACTAAACATGAGGCATAAAGGATGTATTGAATTGATAAAGGATTACGATTTCACAATCAATTCCTATCCAGGAAAAGAAAATAAAGTGGTGGATGCCTTGAGTTGAAAACATCATGTTTCATTAACCATGTTATGATTGAAGCATGACCATTTGATTATGTATTTGATGAATTTTGGATTGGAAGTTATTGGTGTAGGAAATTAATATATTTTGTTCCAATTTTTAGTTCATTAATCTTTTTCAAACAAAATTAAGCAACTACAGAAGGTAGAAAAGGAGATATAGAAAATAATAGAATTGGTTAAAATGGGTAAGTTGTGAGAATTTAACATTGATAGAGATTGTGTTTTGAGATTTGGAAATAGATTGTGTGTGACTTGTAATTCTCATCTGAGGAAAGAGTTGTTGTGTGAAGGTCCTAGATCTCAGTTTTTTAAAATTAATCATGGCAGCACAAAGATGTACTATGGCCTTTGAGAGTATTACTAGTGGGATGGAAGGAAAAGAGATATTGTAGATTTTATAGTGAAATGTTTGACATGTCAATAGGTTAAAGTAAAGCGGTATTTACCGAAGGGGATGATTCAGCCTTTACCAGTGCCAGAGTGGAAATGGGAAAATATATCCATGGACTTCATTGTAGGGCTACCAAAGACTTCTTGAGGAAACACTACAATCTGGGTTATTGTTGATCAACTGACTAAATCTTATAATTTCCTTCCTATTAGAGATACTATGTCCTTGGACCAACTTTATTAACTGTACCTCGAAGAGATTGTCAGGTTACATAGAGTTTCTCTTTCCATTGTATCTGACCGTGATCCCATGTTCACTTATAACATTTGGAAGGGCCTTGTCATTGGAAACAAAATTAAATTTTAGTTCAGTTTTTCATCTTCAATCAGATGGGTAGTCAGAATGGATGATTCAGAATTTGGAGGAAATGCTTTGAGCTTATTTAATGGATTACAAGAGAATTTGGGATCATCATATTTCTTTAGATGAATTTTCTTATAATAATGGTTGTCATTACAATATAAAGATGGAACCTTTTGATGCATTATATGTGAAGTAGTGCCGAACTAAAAAAATTTGGAATGAAGTTAAGGAAAGTAAGTTAATGGGACCAGAATTAGTAGAGGAAGTGGTTGACAAAGTGAAGATGATCTAGAAACACATGAGGATAACTCATAGCAGGTAGAAATGTTATGCAGGTAACAAGAGGAAAGACTTTTCTTTTGAGGTAGGTGATCATGTTTTTATTAGAATATCACCATGAAAAAGTGTTATGCATTTTGACAAGAAATGAAAGCTAAGTCCACAGTTCATTAGACCTTATGAAATCTTAGAGAAAGTTGGAGGAGTCGCCTACCGAGTAGATTTTCCTCTAAGTTTATCTTGGTTAGATGTTTTTCATGTTTCGATGTTGAGAAAGTATGTTCCAGATTCATCTCATGTTTTGATCCCATAAGAATTCTTGCTAAAAGAGAGCATTTCTTATGAAGAGGAACCTATTCATATTCTTGATTAAAGAGAAAAAGTATTTCAGAATATAGTAATCCACCAAGTAAAGGTATTTTTGGAGAAACCATTTGATTGAAGAAGAAACCTGGGAATCTAAAAATTTTATGATAGACAGGTACCCTTATTTGTTTAATAAGTAAATAAAATTATGAGGACACAATTTCCATAAGATGGGGAGAATGTAACACCCCAATGTTTTAAAAATAAATTGAAATGAATGTAACACTGAATCTCTACATAATGATATTTTTTAAGGCTATAGTTATAAATAATATTTCAAACATAATATTTTTACTTCTATGATTTAAATTTCAAAAAACAGGCATATACGGCTGTGATCAATAAATTATTTGAATTCTAATAGAGCCAACTTGTTTTTTGGAGAATAGTAACATTTATTTACGAATAGAAATATGAATATTAATATTAACCTTATAAACAATAATAATATTTTTTATGTTTATAATAAAATGAGATATTGATTAATTATTCAAGGTGATATAAAATCAGTTAGAGTTTAAAATTATTATTTTTGGAATAAAAAATTATTTTATTTAAAAATTAAATTTATCATATTTAGAAACATAATTTCAAAAAATGGAGTTCATTTTTGAATTCTACATTTCAAAAAAATTATGGTGAATTTTGGGGATGTTTTCTAAAATTCATGAATTTTTAATGAATAGTAAAATACAGTAATATATTGTATATATACATTATCAGTTAAACACACTATTCCTAGTATCATGGATGATTTAAGAACCTTTGGTTTGAACTAACATACTCTAATTACTATTTGGGTCATATTAATCAAAACTATATATTGTCTTGAGTAAAAATATTAAACTGATGATTAAAATAATGGTAAACCCCTCCTTTCCTCCACTATAAATACCACACTCATCCACTCTTCCTCTCATACCTCTCAAACTTTTAGAATTGTCTAAATTCTACCCAAATAACCTTCCCAAATATCTTCCCACATCCAAGACCTTCTGGTACCACCAAAAAGACAAAACCGAAGTCCTTAATGATGATCTCAAGGAGAAGAGATAAAGAGGTAAGAATCATCTTTCATTTTCTTATGTTTTCTTTTCAATTCTTTTATTTTCTTATACTATATTCTCCTCAAATTATCCAAGAGGCATGAAGGCTCTAGTATTATATATAATATGATTTTTTATCATGTTTATAGAAAAATTTCATCATTATTCCTCCTCTCAACTTCTTATTCTAAAAATAAAACCACCGTCCATGATGTGTCCATTTTCTAGAATCATGGATGATGTGTTTTCAATTTCCATTTCTTCCTTCACAACTGGTTATAAAACCATTTTAATGGTATAAAATGATTTTAATTTCTATTATATATCCACTTTCATGTTTTTTAGTTAACATACATTCATAATAATATGTTATATAATGAATCTAGTTTGTGCTTATCAAAGAACCACCAAAATGATCTAAATGGATATCACTAATGATTTATCTAATGATTCATCCTCACACCATATAAAAAATGTTTTATGTAACAATATAATATTATGTAAACATATTAATACCATTTCATTATACTCCTGGTGTTTTCCTTCTATTCAACAAGAAATGTTTTTACGAACCGACCTTAGATATCATGTAAAGACTGTACCTAAAAAATGGAAAGAACAAAATATTATTAATTAATGGGAATAATAATGTTATAAAATGATCATATAAGGTGTTATAAGCATAAATATGTTTCTTTAAGATATTAATAATTTCCTTTTAACAATTACACTAAAGGATTAAATGAGTTTCAAGTAAGACAAACTTGAGGTAAGGGAATTCTTAACCTCATTTCAATTCTTTGGGTTATCTTTCCACATCATTGATTATATCATACTAAGAATATATGTGTAATGATTTTTTATGTTATAAATTATTATGTTTTTTATAGTTTATAAAAATAATCCTTTCATTCTATTAATTCTCACTTCAATTATATGATATTTTTAAGGAAATTTCCTTTGAAAATTCCCTTTTAAAATTCTATTTTAAACATTCAGAAGAAATGTTTTTATACAATTATTCATGTATTATTATTATGTCATGGATCTTTAGAATTTTTTATTATAAATGGTGGGACCTATATCCCCCTCTAATTTATTGGGTATGTGTATTTTGGAGTTCAAATTTATGGTTACTCCAAGTATAAATGTGATGGTTACACCATAAGGTAGCTGTGAGGGTTACATTGTAAGGTAGCCATGAGAGTTACAAATCATAAGGTAGCCATTTGGGTTAAAAAATTAAGTATGTAATTCCCAAATATACCCTTATACTCTATTTATGTTTTCTATGATTTATAGAAATATCACTTTTCACAATGTAAGTATATGATTCTTATTCATGACCCACCATCACCAAGATGAGAGATGGGACAAAAAACATCAAGACCCTTCCTTCCTCCATTTGAAGGAGAGATAATGACCCCCCGAGTCCTGCCTTCAATAGGACTCGGAGTGGAGAATATCACCAAGGGTATAAAATCACACATAATATAGAAGGCATTAACCTTTTTATTTAGTCGGATCAAGAGATAAGATGGTAAAAACCAAAATAACTACAAAATTGAAAGTAAAAGTAAAGTAGAAAACTAACCATTACCATATGCATGTTCCAAATAAAGTGCTAAAAAGTACAAGGAAAATCCGAAGGGAAGTACCAAAAGAAAAGAAAAGAAACAATGATAACTATCCCGATGTCTAATCAAGTATGGTCTTGCACAGTCCGCAATGTCCTCCTAGAAACCTAAAAGTAGTTTTATATACATTGGGTGAGTACACGGGTGTACTTAGTAGGGATAACCAAAATATATCATGCCCATGTAGGGATTCATTCTAATGCCTCATGAAAAAAAGGAGATAACTGAAGCACCTTTCAAGGAAACTATGCACCCAAAACTAACCAAGGAACACTCCCAAAATAATCCAAGTAAATTAAAGTAATTGTAAAACACATTGATGTTTGGGTACCCCACAGAACTTTTCCACTGGTTATTGAAGACATAATATTCATCAGACCCCCCTGCCATTCTCACTGCAGTCCCACTGCCACATCAACAACAACCTTTTGGGCCACCACAACCACACATCCCACCCACAAACACCAGGGCCACAACAACTACACACATCCACACCTACAAAAACCTGGGCCATAAGAACAACTTCCACGCTCGAAGACACCTAGGGAAGAATAACTACCTCCATGCCCGGAGACAGGTGAGCCTCATCCCGAAGACACTTGAGAAGAAAACTGCCCACGCACACCTAGGCCAACCACCACAACTACCCTTCCTGAAGAATCTTGCACTATAATGGACCTCAAGCCATCAGAACCTACCCGAAGAGTCTTGGACTAATTGGGAAAGGGAGTATAAAAGGAGTTAATAACTAGACACTCATAGGAGTGTTGGGAAAAACACCCTCCCCCCCTGAAATGAGGGTGTTCGACACGAAGTTCTCAACTTGGGTGGTGTGCGAATAAAAAAAATAATTACTAAATTATAAATAGAGGTAAAAAATAACTCATCCCAACATAGGGGTTCCAAAACCAGCCCATACACAAACACCCTATTTATTATTCATTCATAAAAGCACAACAGCCACAACCAAGTCATAAATTATTCCCGGAAAACAATTCCCCATTGAACCCATTCTTGTTTTCACATTCAAGTGGTTCTATTTGAATAATATTTCACTACCGGAAAACTAACATGCATAACCATAGGCCAAGGAAGGAAAAACAGCCAAGAAGAAATTTAAGCATACACACCCAGTTCTCTTGTAAAGTCACAACAACAAAAGTGATCTGTGAGATCCCTCGAAGTACTAAATCCAAACCAATCCCCAACATATGGACCTGAATGACCCCAAATCCAAAAACTAACAACTATAAAATAGGGGATCACATCTCTATCCATTTCGCCTCACATGCATCAAGCAGAACAACCAAACTCATCACCAGAACAGAGTAAGGGAGTTTTGAGATTTAAACACATCATAACTTTAGTTTTTTCTTTTTGTTTGGTTAACCGGTTTGACCACACAAGGATTATTCTTCATTGGTAATCCATTTAATCAACCAAGTTTATGTGAATAATCATTTTCTATGTTATAGCCATTCAGTCACAAAATTATCCAGAAAACAGAGGTTTATTAGTGCGCAAGAAGGGACCACCAATGGCCATGATATTCAGTGGACATAAGCCTATACAATTAAAAACATATAAGAAAAGGTAAAAGAGGAAAAAAAATAATCAAACACACCCCTTCATTCTTTGGAACCATTTATTATCTTGTTTAAGGTTTGTTTTCATCCATCCTCATAGGAAAATTATCATACCAACCCCGCATGATACACAGTAAAGAGAGACGAAGTAAAAACCCTACCTGGATGACTAATGATCCAGGTTTTTCACCACGCACCAAGAACTGGGGATGCACGACTTGTTGGGGAGGAAATACAAGGACTCCAATAGTGAGCAGGAAAGGCTCGAACACAAGTGAACCACTAGCCTCAAGAAGGGGGACTCCAAACGCACCAAAGAAAAGAAAGAGACAATACAAGAAGAAAAAAGAATCATCATGCAATAAAATCTGTGATCTGGGAGTTACAAAATATGAATTATTTAACTTCTTTAAAGGTAGATCATGGTTTTTCCACATGGGTTTGTGGTTACACATGATGGAATTAATTGTCATTTAATAATTCTCATTGGATAGGTGGCTATAATGGCTGTATGTTAAAGAGTTTCCTTTAAATAGAGAAAAACACGTAACATAGGTTGGAACTAGAAAGTATGGGAAAAAGCCACGACACTGAGGAAAAAGCCACCTGTTTTGGTAAGTCAAGGGTCACCCAGCTCTTGGGGGATTTTAGATATAATTTATGAGCTTTTAATGGATTTGAAAGGGGTATTAAAACACTTTTACATCAAAAGATTTGTTGCAGGGGAGAAACTGGGAAAAAACAAAGGGTGGGACACCATTTAGTGAGACATTGTAAGAGTTCCACCATAAGTAGTGCCACCGTTTTGGTGTGTGACTGTGATGGTGCGACTGCTATGGTGCCACCGTCACTGTGCCACCGTTTTGATGTGTGACCATGACTGGTTCCACTGTCACCGCCGTGATCGGTGCCACCATTTCGGTGGAACCGTTTGATGGAACCATGTTTTTGGAAAACTCCTTACAATGTCACTCTCCGGGACATTACATCAGATATATCACAAACTATTCTCGCCCTCAAGAATCAAAACTATACCTGATGAAAAGAGATGGGGCCAAACAACCACCTCAAAGATACCTCTCAAGAGTAAACCTCCTCGACATCTAGGAACACATCTTCCTAATATATCTTCTGAACAACCATAGATACACTATCGCTCCTCTCCCCCAAATAACCAAATGAACATGTATAGTTCATACAAAACAGTAATATGGATTATGGAGTCCCTTCTTCCATGTCAAGATAATATCTACTTTGGGTGGCACTGACTCACACGCATGGGTTTAATCACATCCACTTTAATGAGTCTTGATTTGGGATTAGGTCCTCCACTCCCCACAATCAGGACTCTTCAAACACATCCGAAGAATAAGGGAAACAATCTATTTCATAGTTAATAAGGTCAAGCACTACATCACAAACAAGTATAAAACAAAACAGAACCAAACTCAAAATAGATCTGGGTACTGGGTAAACATATGTGCCTCCCATTCCCAGGTACTCTCCTTGAGGCCACCATGACTCAATAACACACAAACCAAGGGGATGGTTCATCCTTAAATCACATTATCCTCACGATCCTCGATCCTCAGAGGTCTCTCTACAAATGACTCATCATCCTTGATATCTATCTCCCCCCAGTTGAGGATGTACGAATCATCTTGTAGATACCGACGGAGCTGAGACACATGGAAATCGTTGTGCACCCTCATTAGCGGCTGCGGTAGCGCCATATGATAAGCTAATTCTCCAACCATCCGAAACTCCTTGAAGGTTCCAACGGACCTAGGATAAAGCTTAATTCCTTTTCTGAACCTCTGTTTCCCACGTCGAGGGGAGACCATCAAGAACATGTGGTAACCGACCCCGATCTCCAAGGGTCTCCTACTATGATCGGCATATGAACTCTGCCGGTCCTAAGTCACCTTCATCCTCTCCCATATAAGCTTAACCTTCTCCTTCATGCTCTGCACCACCTCTGGGCCAAGAAAACCTACCTCCTCGACCTCTATCAAGCACACGAGGGAGCAACACGACCTCCCGTACAAGACTTTTAATAGATCCATGCCAATAATAGAGTGATAGATATTGTTTTAGGAAATCTATACCAGAAGAAAGAGTCATACCCACAATCCCCTAAAGACCAAAACTCATGCTCGTAGCATATCCTCCAATGTCTGGATGGTCCACTCTGTCTGCCCATCTGTTTGGGGGTGGAAAGCAGTGCTAAGGCATAACTGGGTGCCAAAAGCATGTTGCAATCCTTTTCAAACTCCTGAGGTAAACCGACTATCCCAATCTGAGACTATGGACCTCAGAACTCCCTGAAACCACACCACCTCATCCACGTACCTCTATGCTAAGGTGTCTACTGCACTCGACTCCTTTATTTCCAGGAAGTTAGATGATTTTTATAGCTGGTCCAACACTATCCAGATAGCATCGCAAACCCCTTGAACTCTGGGTAGTCCCATGATGAAATCCATCAAGATGTCATCTGAATTCCACTTGGGGAAATCTAAAGGTTATAACAGAACTCATGGGATGCGGTGTTTAGCCTTCACCTGTTGACACACGAGACATTTTTCCACAAACTATTCCACTGCCCGCTTCACCCCGAGCCACCAAAACTGACCCTAAAACCCCTGCACATCTTGGAAACTCATGTGTGTACCACCAAGGGTGAGTTTTGGAACTCACCAAGAACTCTCTTGCACATTTCCACTGGGATGAACAACTTCCCATAAAACGACATCTGATTCTGCCCGTCTTCTGACCATCCTCCCAAAGCATCGCCCTAGATAACATGATCGCGTGTCACTTCAGCCTCTATGTCCCCCCACTAGGACTCCTCCAACCGTCGCAATAGATAGAACTATACTGTCATCTGAAATAGACAACCTCTACCATCCTCCAACCTTACATCCAGGTGTAGGAAGCCAACTCCTCCATTGCCTACCAAGTATCTGCCGGTTGTCGAACTTCATCCTTATGCAACTTCCTACTCAAGTCATCAGCCACCACATTCCCCTTACCTTTAGTGTAATATATTATGAAGTCGTAGTACTAAAAACAATTCCATCCACCTTCACTGATGTAATTTCTGGTCCCACTAGGATAAGATATACCTCAAGATCTTGTGATTCGTGAAGTCCATGAAATTATCCCTGATGAGGTAATGCCTCCCTAACATTAGAGAGAACACGACCTTTAAAAGTTACAGATTGTGGGTGGAATAGTTACGCTCATGAGGGCATAACTTCCTAGACCTATAAGAGATCACCCCGTATTGTTTCATCATCACACATCCCAAACCTTGGCCTGAAGCATGACAGAACTCCTCAAACATCTCCCCTTATTAGGGAAACCTCAGTACTGGGGATCTAACTAGGATTCCCTTTAGATAACTGAAGGCTACCTATCACTACACACTCTATATAAAATCCTAGTCTTTCTTGGTCAAGGCTGTCAAGGGTGATGAAACTCGAGAGAAGTTGAGTATGAATCTATGGTAGTAACCTGCTAGACCCAGGAAACTAAGAATCTCTGCCATGTTCTTGGGTTCTAACCAAGAAACAAATTCCTTGACCTTTGACAGGTCCACTGTTATCCCCTGCTCGGACACCATGTGTCCAAGGAAGTGCACTTCTCGTTTCCAGAACTTGCACATGGACAACTTCCCATAGAGTTAGTGCTGTTGGAGGACCCCTAAAACCATCCTTATATGATTAACATGATCCTCCTTTGATCTTGAGTGGATTAGGATGTCTTCAATAAACATGACTACAAACCGGTCCATATATTCCTAGAAGATTGAGTTCATGATTCCCATGAACACGGATGGAGCATTCGTAACATCGAACGACATGACCATGAACTCAAAGTGCCCATATCTGCACCTAAAGGAGGTCTTCGAGATGTCATCCTCATTCTCCCTCAACTGGTGATATCCTGACCATAGGTCGATCTGGGAGAACCATCTTCCCACCTTCAACTGATCAAAAAGGTCTTCGATCCTCGGGAGTGGGTAACGGTTCTTGACTGTTACCTAGTTCAGCCTCTCGTAGTCTATAAACAGCATGATACCACCATTTACCTTCTTTTTGAACATGATCGGAGCACCCAATGGTGATGTTCTTGGTTGAAAAAACCAATATTAATTATTTTTTTAATATGAATCTGTAACTACTGCAACACAGAAGGCTCCATCCGATAGGGATCCATTAAAATTAGATGAGCACCGAGTTTCAAGTCTATCCCGAACTCGACATCACATCGAGGGGGTAGAGTCACCACCTCTCCAGTGAAGAAGTACATGAAATCACTGAAGATACTTTGGAATTCAACCATATCAGTATCTATTGACTCCACTGACAGCTCGCCTAACAAAGAAAATAAGGGGATCCACTCACCGACTGCCTTCCTGGAAACCCCGCTCGCCGATGAATGTCACAGGTTGTCCACCCATATCTGAAAACTCACCCCTTCTTCAGAAACAGTCGATAACAGCACACAGAGAGAATATCCAGTAGATGCAGATAATGAAATCATATGGTTATATCTGCAATAAAAGAAGGTCCCCACTCGACTGATGTGGTCCCAACACTAGTCTACTTCCCCGGAAAACACGAGACAAGCTGGTCTAACCTCTGACTGGCGTACTCAAAAATAGTATCATAGGAAGTCTTTATACATCTATACCCAAAGAATGGTCTAGGATGGGAGAAACAAAGGATTGTGAAGCTCCTGAATCAAACAAGGCGCAATATAGAGTGCTAAACAAGATGATCGTACCTCAGATGACATATGGCCTTGATGGAAATGTTGCCTTTATGGTGTGAAACTGCCCAAACCTAGCTCCTCTACCCCTCGAATGTCGGCTGCCTCTCCGACCATGTCCTAGTCGAGGTACCTAAGGATCACCCGAAGGTCTGCCTTCTCCTGCAACATCTGCTCTCAGAGGAGCGGGAGATCGCTATCCCTGCTGCTACTGCTGAAAGGGTCTGGATGGAAGCTGATGCTACTAAGGTGGGTGATGAACCTTCCCACCCCCACTATACTGTACTCGGTCTAAGAACTTATTTTTAAAGTTCTCACGATAGCCACAAATGAAACGTCTCAGTCCTGGGCCCACAAAGAAGGGATGAGGACCGGGATATCGAAACTGGAACTACTAGGGCTTGGTCCCCACTAGCCGAAACCTAGAATGCCCTGACCCTGGAGGCCTTCTACTGATGGCCTTTCCCTTTGAAAATCCCAACTGGATCCCCTCTTGTGGTACACCTCCTAACATGTGCATCCTATCCCCCACTTGAGCCTTCTTCTGAACCTCCATGTACATTGGTAGAGTGATGGGAGTAACAACATACTGAAGAGAAGGTCGGAGTGTCTCCTCTAAACATCTCACCCAAGACTCCTCATCTGGAAATATATTTGAAGAAAAGCAAAGGATATTCTTGAACTTGATCCCCAAATCCCTCACAGATATACTCCCCTACTGAAGGGAGAGTAGAACCTGCCTCTTCTCAGCCTTCATCGTGGAAGAGTGAAATTCCACATGGAACTCCCCCTCAAAGTTAGTCCATGAAACCTCAGCCTCCCTATTCTCCCCAAGATAGAGTGTCCACCAATAATTCCCCACTCCCTGGATCTGGATTAAAACCAGAGGAACCCATTACTCCATCAGAACATGGATCAAGCTGAAATCTATCACCAGCTCCTAGAGCCAGCTCTATGTCTCCATGTCTGAGATGCTATCCCCATACTTCCCAAGGGTCTATAACTGAAAGGCATGAAGAGTCCTCTATCACTGTTCATCCTCCTCCTCTCGATCATCCCCTTGTTGATTAACCAAACAAGCCTCCTTGACCTCGATCGCCCGCACTACCCACAGTCACCGTCTGGGTGCCATAGCTACAAAGTAAAAAATTAATGCCTAATCCCGAGTAGTGTAGAAGATTTATTTTAAATTTTTCTTAGACTTTTTATTTATTTGAAATCCCCAAAATACCCAAGACATAGAAGAAAAAAATTCATTTTGATGAATTTACCTTTCCTAGAGTCTCTACCCTGCAATCAGTGTAGCATCACTTTTTCGTTCGGTAGGTCTATAGTCCTTGCATCGGATCACAGGGCCCCTAAAATCCCACGTCCTAGCTGGGCTTCCCAACCCTATTTCACAATCCAAGATTGCCTAACATTGTTTCCCTACCATCCCATGCAATCCTCGCTATTCCTAACCCCGAGGTCCATCCTTTTTCTAAACAATCTCCTTTGATTCCATTATATCATGACCCACCTTCACCAAGATGAGAGAAGGGACAAAAAACTGCTAGACCCTTCCTTCCCCAAGTTTAAGGAGTGATAATGACCCTCTGAGTCCTGCCTTCAATATGCTATAGAGTGGAAACTAGCACCAAGTGTATAAAATCACACATAATATGGAAGGCATTACCCTTTTTATTTAGCAGGACAGGGAGATGCTAAGGTAAAAACCCAAAAAAAAAAAATCAAAAAATAGAAGTAAAAGTAATAAAAAAACAATCCATTTCCCATATGAATGTTCCAAATAAAGTGTTACAAAGTAAAATAAAACTCTAAAGGAAAGTACCAAAAGAAAAAAAAAGCAGCAACAAAAAATCTCCCAATGTCTGAGCTAGTACGGTCCAACACGGTCCTCAAAGTCCTCCTAGAAACCTGAAAGTAGTTTTTTATACATAGGGTGAGTACATGGTTATACTCAATAGGGAAAACCAAAAGCTCTCGTGCACAAGTGGGGAGGCATTCTAATGCCCTGTGAGAAAAGAAGATAACTGAAGCACCTAACAAGGGAACTATCCATCCAAACCTAACCAAGGAATTATCCACAAAAAAACGAAAGTGAAGTAAAGTAATTGTAATAACACATCGGTGTTTTGGTACCCCACACCATATTCTCACTAGTTATTGAAGACATCCTATGTGTCAAACCCCTCTCTCCATTCTCACTATAGTCCCTCTGCGACCCCAAAAACAACATTATGGGCCACCACAACCATGCATCCTACCCATAGACACCTGGGCCACGATAACCACACACATCCCCTCCTGTAGAAACATGGTCCATAAAAACTACTGCCACACCCGAAGACACTTGGGCTAGAACAACTACCGCCACACCCAAAGACACTTGGGCCTCATTCCAAAGACACTTGGGAAGAAACCTGCCTATACACATCTGGGCCAACCACGAAAACTACCCAGACTGAATAATCTTGAGCTATAATGGTCCTCAAGCCATCACAACCTACCCAAAGAGTCTTGGGGTACTCAGGAAAGGAAGAAGAAAATGATCTAATAACCATCCACTCATAGGAGTGTTAGAAAAAACGCCCTCCCCCATGAAATGGGGGTGTTCATCACGAGGTGATCACCTTGGATGGGGTTCGAATAAGATACATAGAAACTAAATTATACATATAGGTAAACAAAAAATCATCCCAAACTAGGGGTTCCAAAACCATCCCATACACAAACACCCTCGTTACCATTCATTCATAAAATAATAATAACCACAACCAAGTCACAAATCTTTCCCAAAAATCAATTTCCTATTGAAACCATTCTTGATTTCACATTCAAGTGGTTCCATTTAAATAATTATTTAATATCGAGAATCTAATAGGCATAACCATGAGCCAAGGAAGGAAAAAAAATCCAAGCAACAAATTAAGCATTCAAACCCGGTTCACTTGTAATGTCACAACAAAAAAAGGGATCTGTGAGATCCCTCAAAGTACTAAAACCAAACCAAGCCCCAACAAACGAACCCAAATCCACAAACTAACAATTTCACAATAGGGGATCCCATCCCCTTCTATGTCACCTCACAATCATCAATCAGAACAACCATACACATCATTAGAACAGAGAAAAAAAAATTAGATTTAAACTCACCATTCCTTTAGTTCCTTATATCTATTTGGTTAATTGGGGTGACCACACAAGGATTCTTATTCATTGGGAATGCATTTAATTAACTGAGTTTACCTGATTACCCAATTTTCATGTTACATTCATTAAATTACAGAATTATCTAGAAAACTGAGGTTTATTAGTGCGCAATAAAGGACCACCAAGGGCCACGATTTTCAGTGGACATAATACCATAAAATTCACAACATATAAGTGAAGGTAAAAGAGTACAACATCATCATCAAACACACCCCTTGATTCTTAGAAACCATTTATTATCTTCGTTAAGGTAAGGTTTTATCCATCCTTGTAGGAACATTATCATACCCACCCTGCATGATACACAATAAAGAGAGACAAAAGAAAAACCCTACCAAGATGATCAACGTTTTTTGTTTTTCTCCACGTACAAAGAACTGGGGATGCGTGAATTAAATGGGAGGAACTTTGAGGACTCTCAAAGTGAGCAATAAAGGCTCCATCATAGGTGCACCCCTATCCTCAAGAAGGGGAACTCCAAAATTCACTAAGGAAAGGAATGAGACTAGCCAAGAAGAAGAAATAATACATGTCTGATAAAAGGTGAGATCCTAGAGTTACGAAATATTAATTCTTGAACTTCTTTAAAGGAGAATCATGGTTTATCCACATGGTTGGGTGGTTACACATGATGGAATTAATTTTCAATTAATAATTATCATTGGAGAGGTGGGAATAATGGCTATGTGTTAAAGGTTTTACTTTAAACAGAGGAAAATGCATAATTGGTGTGGAACTAGAATGTATGGGAAAAAGGGTGTGGCACCGTGGAAAAATACACATGTTTTGGTATTTCAAGGGTCTCCCAGGTCTTGGTGGTTTTTAGACATCATTTATGGGGTTTTAATGTCTTTTAAAGGGGTATTAAAACACTTTTAAGTCAAAAGATACATTTTAGGGTCAGAAATAGAAAACAACAAAGGATGTGACACCGTTTGGTGAGACACTATAATGGGGAAACCGTCACGGTGCCATCATAAGTGGTGCCAATGTCATAGTGCCACCGGTTCGATGGAACACCATAATTGGTTCCACCATTTTGGTTTTTTACCGTGATGGTGAAACTGCAACAGTTCCACCAGTTTAGTAGAACACTGTAAGCGGTGCCACCGTCACGGTGCTACCGTCACGGTTCCACCGTCACGGTGCCACCGTAATGGTGCCAGTAGTTCGGTGGGACACCATAAGTGGTGCCACTATTTCAGTGTGCGACCATGATCGGTACCACCATCCCAGCCATGACCGGTGCCACCATTTCAGTGGAATTGTTTGATGGAACAATGTTTTTGGAAAACTTCTTAACAAGTCATTGTTTAGGCCATTACATTCTTTATGGTTGATAACTATGTGTTTGTGAAAATGACTTCATATGTTTACAATTATTCAATGGATAATGGGTTCTTTTTTTTCTTTTTATGTCCATTAATAATATTTTTATTCTTTTCCCAGGTTTTTAAATTTTTTTTCATAGGTTATAAGGATGTGTTAGAGAAAGAATTAAGTCAAGTTAAATGTTACGAATATTTTTCAATTAAATAATGTTATTGTTTTTTTATAAAATGTATGTTTTGGAAGAAATGGATACTATTTTAATGGTACCTAATTTTTATGCTTGTGGGTTGATATGTATGAGAAATTTCATAACTTTCTAAAACTCTAAATCGAATATATCTTTGGAAATGTGAAGTGAAATCTAGTTGAAATAACTAGAATATGTAATGTTTAAGGTTGTGACCTTATAAAAATCCTTTTGGAATTTCTTTTTCCACACAAAAGAACTCCCCTTTCGAGTCAAAGATGTCATAGGTGATGAAATATTTGATAAATTAGATATGAATTTCCAATAATATCCTGATAGACCAAGGAAGCTACGCACCTCCGTCACACTCCTAGGTGGCTCCCATGCTAATGTTGGCTCCACCTTGGCCAGGTCCACAACCACTCCATCTGCTGAGATAACATGTCCTAGAAAGTGGACCAACTAAATCTAGAACTGAAATATAAAGAGTTTCCCATAAGGATGGTTCTCTCAGATTATATCCAAATCCATCCTTAAGTGTCCCACATGATCCTCCTCAGATGCCGAGTACACAAGGATATCGTCGATGAACACTACCATGAACTGGTCAAAGTAAGGCTGAAAGATCCGGATCATGAGTCCCATGAACACTACTGGGGATTTCATCATTCCAAAGGGCATAAAGAAGTACTTATAATGACTGTAGCAGCATCTAAAATCTATCTTCAGTATATCCTCATCTCATACTCACAACTGGTGATAGCCTGATTGGAGGTCAACCTTCGATAACCATCGTGTCCCTCTGAACTAATCGAAGATGACATAGATCCTTGATAGTGGATTCTTGTTCTTCACGGTCATCTAGTTCAAGAATCAATAGTGTACTCACAAACTCAATATCTTATCTTCATTTTTGGAAAAACATTGGGTCCACCCTTGGTGAAACACTAGGTCTCACAAAGTCCTTCCTCTGCAAGTCCTCGAAATGCACCCTCAGCTCACTAAGCTCTATAGGGAGCCATTTTATTTGATGGAGCAGATATCAGTGTCTTCCAAGGGTGTAAATAAATTCATAAGGATTTCTTAGGGTGGGGAGGTAATCCTGAATCTTCTTATGGAAAGATGTCCTCATACTTCACCACTACTGTTGGGAACTGGAAACACATAAGGTCTGTTTCTCTGATGGTCAGGCTAGCCAACTCATGTGTAATCGGATGAACCCTTCTATGCCTAAGTGCATCATTTGTTGCATAGAATTATTTTAAACTGGAAATAAGAACACATCATTCCATCACTCCAGACACACTAGACCCTTAACCTAAAACAATAAATCTGGGCATGGAATGTGGATAACAAATCTATAGCAAGAATGATATCATAAGTCCTTAACGCTTCCACTATGAGGTTACAATAAAAACTATTTACTCCAATGGAAGAGTCACATAGTCAGCATAGATGTTTGGTCATCGAGTCTCCTTCAGTAGATGTCTCTATGAAAAAGGGTCATGTTATAAGTGATACCAGAATCTCAATGTCTTTTACAAGGTATGTGGTGAGAAAGGAATGAGTGGAACCTATGTTAATCAGTACTATAGCTAAAGTAGAAAAGAAAATTATCGTACCTCGAATCATCCATTGATCCCCTAAGTCATATTCCTTGACTGTATGTAGTTGTCCCCACCCCCTGTCCTCCATCTCTCTAAGCCAGGAGTAGAACTCATGGGGGGTAGTGGTGGAAAAATGTCGAAACATCAACCACCTCATGCTACTCTCCCAACTCTTCTTCCACATCCATTTCCCTACAGATATTTCTGCTCTTTTAATTGTATCTACCTTGGTGGTCCAGTTGTTATCTCCCTTTCAGTACCTCGACGGGTTGGACAATCTCAAGTGAGATTTCCCCTACTATAACATGTGTAGCACCACCTCTACCTCGGCCGACCACATCCGTCCTGAGAGCCCCGAACCATAGATATCGTATCATGGGACCTCCTAAATCATCTCCCACATCTAGATCCCTATGTCTGACATTGGATCCCTGTCGCTGAGGTCTCTTCACCTGCTCGTCCAAAGATGACTACCACCTATTTAGTCAATAAGGTTTTCCTTATGAATTTTCCATTCCTTCTTGTTTTGAAAATCACAAACACCTTATTCTTAAGCAAATGTATGTTTTACCACCATAAGGAAAATTTACTTCTTTAAAGAAATTTACCCTAACCTAAATTTTCTTATACATAGAAATATTATTCTTAAGTACAAAAACTGGATTCTTAACCAATATCCCGGAATCATATAATGTAAAGTTTTGGAGCATTCTGTTTTTAGGATCCGAATTATGGATGTGAACTATTATTAAGTTCCAATCCGAATTCTGGACTCCAAACTCTTATGTAGTTTGACTCCAAACTCTTAAGTAGTTTGACTCCGAACTCTTAAGTAGTTCGACTCTGAACTCTTAAATAGTTCGACTCCTAACTCTTAATTAGTTTGACTCTGAACTCTTAAGTATTTCGACTCCGAACTCTTAAGTAGTTCGACCCTGAACTCTTATGAAGTTCGACTCCGAACTCTTAAGTAGTTCAACTCCAAACACTTATGAAGTTTGACTCCGAACTCTTATGAAGATCGAATCCAAACTTTTACTAGTTTGACTTCGAACTCTGCAAGTTCAGATTCCAATCTCTGGTGACACCAGACTCCGAATTCCTATAAAACAGAATCCAGACATTTCTTAACATAGACTCTGAATTTCACTTTGGTTAGACTCTGAAATTTTAATTTTCTTGCACTCCAAAATTTTGTATAGCTTTTAGTTGCATACGCTCCATTTCAAAATGATGTCGTGCATTTAGTTATACATGATTTATTATTAAATGATGTCGTCTATTCTGTTTCTAATTAACTGTTGGTTGAGTTACACATGTACAGGTCCCTCCGAATTTCATAGAAAATGTGACCGTTGAAGGAGGGAGCCGACCGTTGGAAATCTGCCTATAAATAGAAGCTCATTTGAAAGAGCTCAAAGATATGAAAACTAAGTTGATCGATCTAGAGACCACATGCTGTTAAGGTGATTTCTAGAGAGAGAAGCTTTTCATGCCTTGTGCATACTGAACTGCTCGTTCAGATTTCTTCGTGCGACTCTGAATGTTGGTGATTACATTCGAGGACTTCCGTGGATAGGAAGACAGAGGTGCCAACTACCTTGAAGTTCGAGGGCTTCCTTGCTGAGGAAGACAGAGGTTCCAACTACCTTGAAGTTGATGGATTGCGGGGATAACAAGACAGAGACACTGATCCTCGTATCAAGGGTTTACCCTGGTGTGGGTAAGACAGAATTGCTTGAAAGTATAAATCAAGGGACCTTTATCCAAGGTTTTTGGATACCCTTCTCTTTGGGTTAAAAGACTTATATCTTGTTACTTGTAGTTTTACTACTTGTTTGTTTCCGCTTCATATTGTATTGTAAGGAAAGTATAACATTTTTATATTTCCTTACACTTGTACTCTAATAAGTTTAGATTCTATATTCTTTAAGGTAGAATCTCATATTGTAAACCTTAGTTCCAATTCTCTAATTGGTGTTAGAGGTGTTGTGAATCTGCTTAGTTTAACTTTGTTAAACTTAGAACTTTCCTTTTCTAAGGAAAACATAGTTATCCATAACCAACTTTAAAGGTTCCAAATGAATTTGTAAAGTGTACAATTCACCCCCCCTCTTGTATATTGAGAATCTACATTGTTATTTTGATCCTACAATTGGTATCAGAGGAGGTATCTGAAATACTTATACTCACATCTAAGTTTTTCTTGCCCACTTTTTCATTGTTCTTCCTCTTTGCTTAGAAAGTTTATTTTCATTCCGAACTTTGTCGTTCCGAACTTTGTCATTCCAAACTTTGTCATTCCGAACTTTGTCATTCCGAGTTGACATTCTGAACATTGTGGTTACAAATTTTTTTTACTAACTAGTTTGGTTGCCAAGATTTTTTTAAGAATGGAAGGAGTCAATGTTGGTTCTATTGACAATCTAAATCCTACAAGACCACCAATCTTTGATGGTAATGACTATGAGTACTCGAGAAATCGAATGAAGACTTTTTTTATCAATACTGGAGTGGATAATTTATTATGCTTACTCGTGATTATAAAATTCTTGATAAAGAAGTTAGAACTTTCACTAACCAAGAAAAGCAAGAGTATCAACTCAATTATAATGTATGCAATACTTTACTATGTTCAATGACTAGAAATATATATATCCAAATTTCTTCTTGTGAAGCAGCTAATTGTATCTGGAAGAAGTTAGAGGTTACACACTTTGGTAATTCTAAAGTGATTAAAACTAGGAGACCTATTCTTAGAGCTGAATACAATGGCTTCAATTTTCTTTATGGTGAACCAATTTTCAAAGTTCAACAGAGATTTATGACTATAGTGAACAGTCTTCAGTCTATGGGAGATAAAGATCAGGATGATGAAGCTCTTGTGGATAAGATAATTGATATTATTCCAAATGAGTGAGAATCCAAAAGAACAGCTATTGATGAGAATAGGAAGGTCACTCAAATATTGTTAGATGAACTATTTGGAACTCTTCTCCAATATGAAACAAGAATGAAGAGAGATGCTGACAACATCAAGAAGAAGAATGGAAATGGTACTGTTGCTTTTACAATAACATCAAATCATATGAAAGCTAAGACTCCTGAGAGAGTAACTAGATCCAAGTCTAAGAAAGTTGTTATTCAATCAGAATCTAGTGAGAGTGAAATCTCAGAAAATGAGTTAGAAAATCTTGCTCGAAGGATGAACAAGATAGCTGGCCCGAGAAATTTCCAATCCAAGTATAATAAAAAGGAAAGGAAAGATAGGAAAGATAGAGAAGTTACATGTTATAAATGCAAGAGAGATAGACATATTAGACCATATTGTCCTTTGCTCAAAAAGAAAGAAAGGAAATAAAGGCATTCTGAAAGGAACAGAAAGAAGTACTAAAAAACCAAAGCTATGAAAGTTTTGAAAGCAAATGACACCTGGAGTGCCAGTGGTGGTGAATCTTTAGATGAATCTTCTGGTTATGAATCCTCAAGATAGAAGAATATTGGTCTTATAGCCAGATTACCTATTAAAAATCATTATTTTATGGATAAGGTATGAAATGCTGAATCATTGACAAATGTTTCTTTAAATTCTAATTATAGAGAATATTATAACTCTTCCGATGAAGAATCCTCTTCTGATGAAGAAAATACTTTACCTACCTATGAAGAGGTTTCTAGGTTTGCTGAACTTCTTCAAATTGAGAATTCCAAACTCAATAAAAAACTTGATAAGGCAAACTCTAGGAATTCTATTCTTACAAAAGAAATATCAGATCTTACTAATGATCTTGATAGAAAAAATGCTGATTTTATAAATATTTCAAAAAATCATGAGGAAGTAAGTTCTGAGAAGAACAAACTTTATAAAGAGTTAGAAAAAGTAATTTCAAAGAAAAGTGTTTTCGAGCCTAGATCTAGCTCTATATCTAATGACTTTGAAGATAAAAACTTGGTTATAAAACTCAAGTCCGAAATTTTTTCCCTAAATAAGTGTTTATCAAACTTTACCCATGGTAAAGAAAATTTTGATAAATTGTATTCACAAATTAGACCTTTAAGAAATAAATCTGGATTTGGTTATACCCATGAAAAACCAACTTTTAGTAACAACTACTTTGTTCCACAAAGTGCCCCATTTTGTACAAAGTGTCAATGTGGTGGTCACTGGGCAAAGAATTGTTCTTTAAACAAAACCCAATCTTTAGGCTTTCATAAGGAATATTTTTTAAAGAAGATGTGGGTGCCTAAAATTTTGTTGTCTGGAAATCTCGGATCCAAACAAGTTTGGATTCCGAATGTCTAATTTTTTTAGGAAGATAAAGGGAGTACCAACAACAATACATGGTATATGGATAGTGGATGTTCTCGGCACATGACTAGTAACAAAATATACTTTGAAAAGATTATCAAAACAAAAGGAGTAAAGGTAACTTTTGGAGATAATGCTTAGGGAGAAATTTTTGGTATAGGCAATATTTTTCTTCTTGGTAAAACCTTGATTTCAAATATTTTATTTGTTAAGGGTCTTAAGAACAACCTCATTATCATAAGTCAGTTATGTGATGAAGGATACCTTGTGAATTTTATGAATGATAAATGCTTAGTTCACAATTCCACGAAAGAATTTATTCTCTCAGCCAATAGGCAGGAAAATGTTTACACTTTGAACCTAGAAGACCTCAGGAGGCAGGAACTACCTTGCCTAAGTGAAATGGAAGATCATTCCTGGTTGTGGCATAGAATACTAGGTCACTGTAACCTTAGGAACTTGTGTAAACTCTCTAAGAAGAAACTAGTTAAGGATCTACCGGAGCTTAGATTTAGTTCTTCTAAATTTTGTGATCGTTATCAATTTGGAAAGCAACATAAATCTAGTTTTAAATAAATCGGTGAAGTCTCAACAACTGATGCATTACAGTTAGTGCACATGGATCTTTTTGGTCCAATACAAACCGGAAGCATTGGAGGAAAATACTATGTGTTTGTTCTAGTTGATGATTACACTATATTTACTTGGGTCTATTTTCTAGAAAAGAAGTCTGAAGCTTTTTCTTATTTCAAAAGTTTTAGAGCACAAGTTAAAAATGTGAAAAATCTTCCACTCAAAACTATTCATAGTGATCATGGGGGAGAATTTCAAAATTCTGATTTTGAAACTTTTTGTAGTAGAAAAGGCATTACTCACAATTTTCAGCACCTAGAACTCCTCAACAAAATGGTGTAGTTGAAAGAAGAAATAGAATTCTTCAAGAGATAAATAGAACCATGTTGAGTGAATATTCTATAGCTAGACATTTCTGGGCTGAGGCTGTAAGTACTGCTTGTTATACTATAAATAGAGTTTTGATTAGACTTTTTCTTAATAAAACTCCTTATGAGTTATGGAACGGTAGAAAAACAAGACATTCCTACTTCAAGGTTTTTGGTTGCAAAGTATTTATTCTGAATACTAAAGATAATTTACATAAATTTGCACCAAAATCTGATGAAGGAATTTTCTTAGTCTACTCCACAAATTCTAAGGCTTATAGAGTTTTCAATAAAAATACTTGTACTGTTGAAGAAACAGTGCATGTAAAATTTGATGAATCTGATCCTTTTTTTTAAACCATCCCAACCTACATCCTCAGATGTGTTTTCAAAAACTGATTGTCAACCTTTGATAGAAGATCCTTCTGATAAGGAAAATATTCAAGAATATACTTCTGAAAAATTTACCCTAGAAGACTTTCTGCTGTATGTTGATGAACAAGCTTTACAAAACCAAAATCAGGTGTTTCTTAAGAATCATCCCAGTGATAACATCATTTGTGATGTAAATCAACCTGTAAGGACTAGAAGTTCCTTAATCAATGAAGTATAACATCTAGCATTTCTTTCCCAATTAGAACAAAAAAGCACTGATGAAGCTTTAGGTGATGATGATTGGATCAAAGCCGTGCAAGATGAACTAAATGAAATTGAGAGGAATAAAGTCTGGACCTTGGTTGAAAGACCTAAGGAAACTTCTGTTATTGGAGTAAAATGGGTCTTCAGAAATAAGTGTGATGAAAATGGAGTCATAGTAAGGAATAAATCTGGACTCATTGCTAAAGGCTATAACCAGCAAGATGGAATAGACTATGAAGAAACCTATGCTCCGGTAGATAGACTTGAATCTATTCGTATTCTAATTGCCTTTGCAACTTTCTTCAATTTTAAAATTTTTCAAATGGATGTGAAATGTGCTTTTCTTAATAGTTATGTTCAAGAGGAAGTTTTTGTTGAACAACCTCCTGGATTTGAAGATACAAAACAGTCTGATCATGTTTTTAGACTTACCAAAGATTTGTATGGTCTTAAACAAGACCCATGAGCCTGGTATGATAGACTCACAGGATTTTTGCTTCAAAATAAATATGTTAAGGGAAATGTAGATCCAACCCTTTTTATAAAGAAAGATAAGAAATTTTTTTAATTGTTCAAATTTATGTTGACGATATCATATTTGGTTCAACTCAGCAATCATTAAATGATTCTTTTGCAAGACTAATGAAATCTGAGTTTGAAATGAGTATGATGGGCGAGTTAACTTTTTTCCTTGGTTTTCAAATTTCTCAAAAACCAGAAGGAACCTATATATCTCAACATAAGTATATTAAAGATCTTCTAAAAAAGTATGGTTATGACAACGCTAAGAGTATAAGTACTCCCATCAGTACCTCAAACTCCTTAGATCTTGATGAAGCTGGAAAACCAGTAGATCAAACATCTTTTAGAGGAATGATAGGAAGTTTACTTTACTTAATAGCTAGTCGACCAGACTTAATGTTCTCAGTATGCTTATGTGCAAGATATCAATCCAATCCTAAGGAATCTCACTTAAAGGCAGTAAAAATATTTTTTCGCTACCTTAAGGGAACCATCGATCTAGGATTATTTTATACTTCTAGAAATGATTTTGTTCTAAAAATATTTTCTGATGATGACTTTGGTGGATGTATAATAAATAAAAAAAGTACATCCATAACTTGTCATTTCTTAGGTGATTCATTAGTTTCTTGGTCATGCAAGAAGCAACATTCTGTAGCACTTTCCACTACTGAATCTGAATATGTAGCAGCTGGAAGTTGTTGTACTCAAGTGTTGTGGATGAAACACAGACTCACAGATTATGGCCTGAGTTTTAATAAGACTCAAATTTTGTGTGATAAAACAAGTGCCATTGACCTAAGTAAGAACCCTGCACATCACTATCGTGAAAAACACATAGATATTAGGCATCACCTTTTAGGGATCACACACTTAAAGGAGATATCATTCTTCAGTTTATCGGAACGCAAGATCAAATTGCTGGTATTTTCACTAAATCATTACCCTCTAATAGATATGAATACATTAAACAAAAGTTAGGAATGATAACCTTAAGGTAATCATTCTTTATTAACTTTTTTTTGAACAATTATCCTAACAATAATATTTTTTTTTCATAGGGGTAGTACATTTGATTGTTAGTTCTGTTTTTTTCAAACTTAGTGTAACTAAAATTTTCGTAGTTAGTTTTCATACTTTTCGGAACTGAAGTTTCTGGAATGGAAATTTTTGAAACTAAAATTTTTGGAAGGGAAATTTCCAGAACTGAGATTTTTAGGATTAATATTATCGGAATGAAAACTTTCGGAATGGATATTTTCGTACTGAAAACTTTTAGAATGGAGATTTTCGTACTGAGAACATTCGGAATGGAGATTTTCATACTGGAGTTTTCGTAACGATATTTTCATACTGGAATTTTCGTAATGAGTTTGTTTTGAAATTTATTTATTCAAGAAGAATATTACCAATTACGAAAAATCAATCTAGCCAATCCGAGAACTATGATTTCCTTACTTATAGTTTCGTAATCATATTTTTCTGGTTGGTATTTTCCTAAGTTATTAAAAGTTTGGATTCTAGTTTTCTTCAAATCCGAATGTTTTCATTAAAACCTCAAAAGATCGGAGTCAAGTTTTCCTTGCAGGATTGTTCTCAATCATCCGATCAGATCAAAGCTTTTTCAACCGTTAGATGGCTTCTGGAAGACCAATGATCACATCCATCACCTATATAAAATGGACCCCAAAGACTCGTCCCACATCGGTTTTGAAAGATTTCTCTTCTAGAAGCCCTGCTGCTCTTCTTAAGACTGGTTCCAAACTTTCCAAAGCCATTCCGAATCTTTCAAATTTCTTCACTCTGAGTATCTGCTGAAGCAACATCTCAAGATATGTCAACTGTGAAACCAATCTCTAAGTGGTTAGTCTTCATGGAAAGGTTAGTTCATCTGGATTTCTATAAGATTTATTCCCTTATTTCAAAGAATATTAGACTGAATGGATGGGAAGATGTCTGCGTAGCAAAGTCAGATAAACAGGATCCGGTTTATACTAATTTACTGATCGAGTTCTACGAGTCTGTTTCCTTCCAAATGGAAGATGGCAGAGAGTGGTTTTATTTTAAGTCTTATGGGAAGACCTATAAGCTATCTTACACCAAGGCCATGAGCTTGGTGGGTTTATCCTATGAAGGTAGAAGCTGAATTCTTCTCACACAAACTTCCCGATGTGCAAGGAAGTTTCTACAAGGAGAAGGCACTGAAGTGTCTTGGACTTAAGGATGATTCAACCATTAAGATTGCCCGTCTCACTCCAAAAAATAGAATCCTTCAGCTTTGGGTACAAGGCTTTATGGTTCCAAGAAGAGGTGATAAAGACAATTTGAAGAAAAGTGATATCTATGTCTTAGATTTCATGGTAAATCTAAGAAAGATAAATCTGATGAGGCATGTCTTGGTTACGATGAAGAACATCAAAGAAGGAAATTTGAGAGCTCAGATAATCATGTTCCCTGCCTTACTATCTAATCTGATAGTTCGGTGCTTAGAATCCTTCAAGGTTGCATGCAAATAAAATGTTCAGAATTGCAAGCTTATGCTATTTAGTGATGATACCTTGAAGAGGATGAAGATGGGTTTTTTCCAGTGAATCTGGAGAATTTTTTCCTCTATATGTGGAAGAGGTTGAAGCAGCTCAGAAAGAAACACACACTCCGGAACCATCCAAAAAGAAAAGGAAGAAGAAAAAGGTTAAGGAAGTGGTTCCTGATGAAGAAAATCCCAAGGCTAAGGAAACTCAATATGCTCCCCCCAAGTCGAAGAATCAGAAAACATATATAGATGAAGTGGCAGCCAAGTGGAGGGAAGACAAAGAGAAGAGGAAAGAAGGGGATCCACAATTCGGATTGGACCCTGCAGAGGCTAAAGACGTAAAAGAAAAAGCTGCGGAAGAGTTAGAGAAGCAGGCAAAAGAGAAGAAAATGAAAAAGAAAGTGTTTGAAGCTGAAGTGGTGCAATCTTTGCTGAGAGCTACAGAGTTAGAGTTTGAGATGATTCCAGTTCTGAAATCTTTCCTTATAGAGCCTACTTTACCAGAAACTCTAGCCAAGAACTATACCACTCCGGAAAAAGTCAAGGGTAAAGAAGTAGTTGAAGAAGCTGAAAAATAAGTTGCTGAAGAGGTAGAGGAAGAAGAAGAAAAAGAAAAAGAAGAAAAATAAGAGGGAAGTGAAGATTTGGATACCCTGATCAAGCAAGTACAAGGCTATAAAGATAAGGCTGAATACGCAAAGTTAGTAACTCCCGGAAAGGGAGATGAGGTAGCTATCAAGAAACAAGAAGAAGAAGAAGAATAAAATGTCATGTATGATGAGGAAGAATCCTATCAGAGGAATTTTCTTGAGGAAGGACAAGAAAAACAGAAACTAGATGAAGACTAGATTATTCAAGTTTCTGAATCAGAGGAAGTATCTCCTGATGAGAAACCTATTCCAAGAGCTGATAAGGGGAAGCAAGATCTCATGGAGACTCCTATATAAGTTTTCATCAGGAGGAAAGAGGTTGGTGGTACCTCTAGAAGGAAGCTAGTGCAAGTTGAAGAAGAGAAATCTCAAAGAGATGTATCTGATTTGGAATCACCATCTCATGGGCATGATTTTGTAGTTCAATCTCTGAGGAAGTTGGTGGACAACATTCCGATTTTTCCAACAATAGATTCTAGATGCCAGATGCTGCAACAAAGTATGAATCAGAAATTGGATTCCTTATCCATGGTCATGGATAAGTTTGTGAAGCTCGAAGCTGAACAAAAAAATTTTCTTATCGATTATGATGTGCAAATAAGGTCCTACAGTAAGATAACAAAGTGGTCTAAGAGAGTTGATTAAGATTTAGTTCAGTTTGAAAGTTTTCAGGCTGAAGTTCAAAATGCCTTTGACACAACAGATAAAAAGAATAAGAATATTCAAGATGAACTGATTATTGAGCAAAGTTCCCGGAGTCAACAACTGAAGGAACTAAATGACAAGGCAAATTCTATGGCTCAAAATCTTATAAATTATAGAAATCTCCAGATTGAGCTTGAAAAAAGAGTCGTTCAACAAGATGAAATAATAAATTTGCAGAAATAAGCCATGGAGGCTCAGGAAGAAGCTCAGGCAGAATCTTTAAAAGTCCAAGAATAAAAGACAAAAGCCTTGGAGAGGCAAGTCGAGGAAGACCAAAGAGGCCTAAAGAAGCTCAAAACCTTGTTAAAGAAGCTCACCCCGAAGGAAAAAGAAGACAAATGAACCCACTCCGATCTTTTGTTGTAGTTGTCTTTATTTGTAAAGTTTTTCCCAACTCTAATGAAATGTTATTTGGTTCCTTGTATCTTTTCATATACTAATGTTTCAGGTACCATATTTTATTTACAATACCCTTTAATTATTTTTGAAAATCACAAAGAGGCAGAAGGAAAAAGAACTACTCCTAAGGAGGAGAAAGAAAAATTTCTAAGTGAAATATTCTTAATGTAAGGGGGAGTTTCTCACTTAGAAGTTTTTCATTCACATGATAATGAGAACTCCACTCCAGAAATTCAGAATACAATCCTTATAGTTTCAATGCCTAAGGGGGAGTTAGTTGTATTCATTTTCATTCATGAACAAAGGGAGATAAGTTTTAATTTCAAAGTCTAATGAAAATATTCAAAATTCTTATATTCTTTTTCGAAAGGATGTTTGTGCTTTCCAAAAAGGGGGAGATTGTTGAGTCAATAACGTTTTCCTTATGACTTTTACATTCCTTCTTGTTTTGAAAATCACAAACACCTTATTCTTAAGCAAATGTATGTTTTACCTCCATAAGGAAAATTTACTTCTTTAAGGAAATTACCCTAACCTAAATTTTCTTATACATAGAAATATTATTCTTATGTAAAAAAACTGGATTCTTAACCAAAATCCCGGAATCATATAATGTAACGTTTTGGAGCATTCTATTTTTAGGATCCGAATTCTGGATGTGAACTGTTATGAAGTTCCAGTCCTAATTCTAAACTCCGAACTCTTAAGTAGTTCGACTCCGAACTCTTAAGTAGTTCGACTTTGAACTCTTAAGTAGTTCGACTCCAAACTCTTAAGTATTTCGACTCCGAACTCTTAAGTAGTTCGACTCGGAACTCTTAAGTAGTTCGACTCCGAACTCTTAAGTAGTTCGACTCCGAACTCTTAAGTAGTTCGACTCTGAACTCTTAAGTAGTTCGACTCCGAACTCTTATGAAGTTCGACTCCGAAATCTTAAGTAGTTAGACTCCGAACTCTTATGAAGTTCGACTCCGAACTCTTATGACGATCAAATCTGAACTTTTACTAGTTCGACTTTGAACTCTGCAAGTTCAGATTCCGATCTCTGGTGAAACCAAACTCTGAATTCCTATAAAACAGAATCCAAACATTTCTTAACATAGACTATGAATTTCACTTTGGTTAGACTCCGAACTTTTAATTTGATTACACTCCGAAATTTTTTATAGATTTTACTTACATATGCTCCATTTCAAAATGATGTCGTGCATTTATTAATACATGATTTATTATTAAACGATGTCGTCTATTCTGTTTCTAATTAACCATTGGTTGAGTTACACATGTACAGGTCCCTTCAAATTTCATGGAAAATGTGACCGGTGGAGGAGGGAGCCGACCATTGGAAATCTTCCTATAAATAGGAGCTCATTTGAAAGATCTCAAAGATATGAAAACTAAGTTGATCGATCTAGAGACCACACGCTGTTAAGGTGATTTCTAGAGAGAGAAGATTTTCATTCCTTGTGCGTACTGAACTGCTCGTTCAGATTGCTTCGTGCGACTCCGAATGTTGGTGATTACATTCGAGGACTTCCGAGGATAGGAAGACAGAGGTGAAAAATACCTTGAAGTTCGAGGGCTTCCTTGCTGAGGAAGACAGAGGTTCCAACTACCTTGAAGTTGAGGGCTTGCGGGGATAGCAAGACAGAGACACCGATCCTCGTATCGAGGGCTTACCCTAGTGTGGGTAAGACAGACTTTCTTGAAAGTATAAATCAAGGGACCTTTATCCAAGGTTGTTGGATACCCTTATCTTTGGGTTAAAAGACTTATATCTTGTTACTTGTAGGTTTACTAATTGTTTTTTCCGCTGCATATTGTATTGTAAGGAAAGTATAACATTCTTATATTTCCTTACACTTTTACTCTGATAAGTTTAGATTATATACGCTTTAAGGTAGAATCTCATATTGTAAACCTTAGTTCCAATTCTACAATTGGTGTTAGAGGTGTTGTGAATCTTCTTAGTTTAACTTTGTTAAACTTAGAACTTTCCTTGTATAAGGAAAACATAGTTATCTGTAACCAACTTTAAAGGTTACAAAGGAATTTCTAAAGTGTAAAATTCACCCCCTCTTGTATATTGATCATCTACATCATTATTTCGATCCTACACCACCAACTATATCTACTTAGTCAAGAAGATTTCGACCACCAAATCTCGCTCATGAACCCTAGTATAAGTCATAATGAATTAAGAGATAACACAGACTCAAATGTATCAACACAAACCTCTCTCAATGGTCCACACCCTAAATTTCTAATCTCTTACCATACCCATAGATTACATGGAATTGTTTGTGAACCTCGATGAATAACCAGTCGTTTTCATGCTACCCTACTAAATATAAAGTAGATTATGTATACACATAGCTCTCAGCGTAACTGGTGAGCACTCCTCTATGAAGAGACGCTCAAACTCTATCCAAAAGAGATTCACATTTTGTGAGTCTGGATATCCAAAATCCACTATATCCCTACCAAACCTCATAAAAGGCTCACATCCAGGACCACTATATGATCCAATGGTGTCCAAAATAGATGGATAACTTAGGTCACCACCTCAAGCCTATCCTAAACCGCCTGAGGGTTGGTATCGACTCAGAACCTAAGGGGTCTTTGTCTATGAAAATCATGGACCACACTCAGCATGCGCTCCTCACTTGCTGGTACTACAAGTACCAAGTCCTACTCCACTGGTAGTGGTATAGCTGGTGCACCACCTGGAGGTGAAATCTTGGGAACTGGTCCCTGTATTGAAGCCTCATCACAAAGGGGTCCATCCTTGTGATCAAGCTTCCAAATCCTAGCTGGTATGCATCTCAGGGGAATATTATAAGAAATACAAGATGTAACATGGTCAATGAGTATATCTGGATAGATGACTCAAGAAGGAAAGGGAAATCACAACCCATCTCTATATGGAGAATGTACCATTATTTTTTCTACGACCAATGTTCTCAGGTAATGAGTCGAAAAGAACTTTATCAGAGACTTGGGGTATGGATACTCCGTCCACCCACACCAACGTTGAAGTCCCTTGACAGAAATATGAAATTTAAACACTTAAGACTATTTCTCCAAACCAATATCGTAGACTCTCAGTATAAAGGTAGAAACATCCACCTCTGATACCAATCTGTCATAATCCATCCCAGTAGGGCCTATGACGTGGCACCCCAATCCCACCTCCAATAGGCCAGGGGCTAGTGGATAGAACTATGTAGGCCTGTTACTAACATGGGAGACATTTCTTATATACCTATACACAGGCACAAATCTCTAAGACCACAAATTTTCAAGTGTAAAAACCACTAAGAAATAAAATCCTACGTACCACTATCCCAACCAATAGAGTACAAAAAGAAAAGTAAAGTGAAATAAAGTAAACTGGGCCAAAATTAAAGCCCACAAAAAGTGTCTTTAACTAAAAAGTCCAACCTGTAAACAAAATAGGCACTGGGACTGGTACTCGAAACCATAGGAACACCTCATCCTTCCTTAACTCACAATGCTCTATCTGGTCATGGTTCACCCTGTTATCCATCAAAAGTTCACTCGTCTACACAAGACATGACATGTGTGAGAAAAGACTGTGTAGGGGTGAGTATAAAAATACTTAGTAGTACACCCCAAAACCACAAATCAGTATACAAAGAAATAGGTATAATCCTCTAAAAATAGTATATGTCTAAAATAAATATAATTAAAACATCCACATATCCTCATACAAAGACACATAGTCAGAGTTAAGTTGCAACTACTTCATACCCTCACTAAGGATTCAGTATAAAGATCCCATAAAAATCAATTCGATAGAACACACTCCTGAGTCTGATAACACTGATGATGTATATCTGAGAAGTATTATTATTCAGGAACCATCATGAGAGAGATGCACAGATGGATCTGAAGAGAATACAATAAAAATGATGAGGATCACATCTAGGTACATGGGGTGATACCAAAAACTCCATATGTATTAACCTACTAAGTAGAAGATCGATGCCCAGTGAAGTTGGTCATGCCAATACCGAGGACTCTACCAAGGGAATTAAGAATTATCAGAGGATCCTGCTAAAAGCCTCTAATGGAATTCCAACTATAATGACCCGACCTTATAACATATATAATCTTGAATTTATCCAAGAAAACACTTCCTTTTTACATTTAGTATCTTTTAAAGTTTAGAGCCTTATAGAATTGGGACAATACATTCATAACATTACACATTATAACAGAGTGGATACCATAAAAACAGTTTCCATTTTTTTTCAAAATTTAAAACATTAAAACTTAAACATGACTCCTTGACAATTATTCAACATTTAACATGGATTACTTATTTTTATTACACATACATTAACCTGTGAAAATCATTTAAAAACTTGGGATGAGAACAAAAGATCAATATGGGATGAAAAAGAAGAAAAGAGCACATTAGCCCATGAACATTCATAACGTATGAAATCATTTTAAAAAAACATGCTTGTCACCCATATATACTTACTTCATGTAACACGAGATTTAAAAAATATCCACAAAAAACATGAGAACATAAATATAATCATAAATGTATCTTAAGGAATTTCTTACATAATATTTTAACCCTCACGACTACCTTATAATTTGCAACCCTTAAGGTTACCTTACTATTTGTTCAACTGTCATAGTTACACTTGGAGTAACCATACAGTCGACCTCCGAATTACAAATACCCAATACATTGGAGGGAAATATAGGTCTAAAAATTCATCAAAATTAATGCCCAAGAACCAAAACATAATCATTCAACATTAATATTTCCATAAAATCATTTCTTTGGAATTACGTAAAACCGAATTAAAAAAAAGAATTTTAAAAGGAATGCCTATGATAAATATCATATAATTGAAGGGAAACTTAATAGAGTGGATAGAATATGTAAGAAAACTATAAATACACATAATTCAACATAATATAGGAAAAAACCACCACACAATCAATTTTAATACCAACTAAATAATGAAGTAGAAGGGTAACCCAAAGAATGGAAATCAGGTTAAGAATTCCCTAACCTTAGGCTTTTCTTACTTAAAACTTGTTTAAAATTCATGTATAATGGTTAAAAGAGTGTTATTATAATTTTACAGAAACATGTTCATGTTTATAAAATCTTATATGATAATTTCATAACATCATTTCACCATTTAATTGATAGTATTCTCCCCCTTGCACTATTTTTGGGTGAGTTCTTTACATAATTTCCATGATTGGTTCAGGGTGGATGTTCTTGTCAAAAAGAAGTGAAAATCCAGAATTGGAATGGATAATTATTTACATATATATAATAACATACATAATACCATTTATCATTCAGAATTCTTACATGAGTATGATTCATAAGTTCAAACATTAATGATGTTCGTTTAGATCATTTTAGTGGTTCTTTAATAATAACGACCTCATTTTGTTTTATAAATTAAAACCATGTGTAAAAACGAATTCCAGAACAATTGATGTGAAATAATACATATATTATAACCTGGTTCAACCATAAAAATGGTTTCATGACCAGACTTGAAGGAATTAATGCAAATTGAAAACACATCGTCCACGATGTTGGTAATTCGATACATCACAGACAATGTTTTTAATTCCTTGAACAAGTGGGGGAAGATAAGAAGATTGATGATGAATTTCCAATGAACATGAGAACATATAAAATATACATGATTATACAGCTTTCATGCCTCTTGGTTAATAGGAGGGTAGTAAATAATAATAAAATAAAGGAATCATGAAATAAAAGAAAACTTGAGAAATTTCTCACGAAAATTCGACAGCCTAATGAGGTCTCTTAAAATTTCATAAAAATATAGTTTGATTAAAGAAAGGGAATATATAATCACTATTAAATAATATGGAATGTAAGGGGGATATGGAATGAAATATCTCAACATAATCCAAAGGAAAATGAAGTGAATAACATAAAATGAATGAAAAGAAAAAAAATAAAAGAGGATGTTTACCTCTTGATCTCTTCTCCTTGAGATACTTCTTAAGGGCTTCAGTTTTGGTCTTTTGGTGAGACCAAAAGCTCTAGGACGTGGTGAAGAGCCTTGGGAGGTGTATTGGGAAGAAATTAGGCATGGATCAAGGCTTGATAGGTGTGAGAAGAATAGGGTAGTGAGGGTGTTATTTATAGTAGAGGAGAGGGGGTACTTTTCATTATTTTAATCATTATTATAATATTTTTGCCCAAGATTATGAATAGTTTTAGTTCATGTGACATAAAATAGTAATAATGGCATGTGGGTTCGAACCATGTGGCCTTGTATCACTTAATATGTCATAAATAGTATATTTTACTGATAATTTGATTATACGATATTTTATTATATTTCACTATTCATCGAAAAAACAAGAATTTCAGAAAAATCCCAAAAATTTACCCTAAATTTTTTTCGATGTGTAGAATTAAAAAATGAATTCCATTTTTTGGAAATAAAATTTTAAATGTTATTAATTTAATTTTTAAATAAATGCATACTTAAATCAAAAATTAACAATTCTAATTCTGTAACAACTTCTATATCACGATGAAAAATTAACCATGATGTTATTATCATAAAGTCTTAAGAATATAAAATAATAATAAAATATACTATATATTAGGATTGTATTACTATTCATATTACTATTCATAAGGGTATGTTACTATTTGTAAGAACCCGGATCTTCCTTTCAGGTATGTTTTCTTTTTCTCTGGAGTTTTTGAGAAAAGAGGAGTTTTCTGGAAATTTTTAAAGTACACGCCCTGTACATTATGAGTACACGCTGTGTAATTTGTTTCCACAGGAGGTCGTGTGCTGGCCGTTTTCTTTCCAAACACACGGTCGTGTGGGGTGACGTGGAGGCCGCTTAAAGCGGGGTATGGAAAAGGCGAGTACACACCATGTACTTTTTTTTATTAAACGCAATGGGGTCATGTCTAACCCCTAGAAGTATATTTTTCTAGGTCCCGTTCGGCCGAGAGGAATAGTACGACACTGGAACACCTCCAAGCCCCCGAGCCTCTGTCTATTCTCCGAATTGACCACTTTCAATTGCGTTAGAACCTCAGCGGTAAGCTCTTCCTTCTACTTGATCCTTGTTTTCCAATACCTCTTCTTTTCTATGTTATCGTGGGTTGAATTTTTTGGATGTTTTATTAGATCTACAACATTACAAGGAGAGTCAAGTTTCGAGGTTCAAATATTTTGATCTCCTAGCACCAAGGTAGGTGGTTTGTGCCTTTCCGTTGAATGCCCTTGAATATTATGTGCAAATTCCACCAATACCCTTGAATGGGGTATTGTCTGTTTATCGTTTCCCCCCTGTTATATGCCTACCATGATAGTATGCCTATATATAAGATGTTGAATATGAATATAGTTGAACTACTATGCTTGGAGGTTCTTCCCATGCACGTTTTGTTATGACCGTTTGGTCCTGTTTTTCCTTGGCAGCTTTGTCTGTTTCCATGCCTGTTGTAGTAGGATGGAGAAATGATTTCTGACATGATTTGTATGCTGTAGAACTATTTAGTCAAGTAGTTCTGTAAGTCTGCTTTGGTCATATTGTACTGCTATACCATTACCCAACACAGGGCCATGAGAACCGGGTGTAGTAGACTATAAGGGGATAGACCGAGTGAGCTTCCTCAGAGAGTCCTTGATATTTAGGCTATATGGGGATTGAACGAGTGAGCATCCTCACAGAGCCTTGGATTACTTTGGGAAAAAAGGGGATAGACCGTGAGAGCTTCCTTAGAGAGAGTCATTGAATGCTTTAGACTATACAAGGATATACCATGTGAGCTTCCTCAGAGAGTCTCTATTTTGTTTTTCTGAATCACTAGAATAGCATAGGATATAGGAGGTATTGATAGTGTGAGCTTCTTTAGAGAGTCTATGAATGTCCTGGGATTTAAGGGGAATTGACTGAGTGTGCTTCCTCAGAGAGTCCTTGACCATGGGGCTATAAGGGGAATTGACTTTGTGAGCTTTCTTAGAGAGTTCCTAACCACCCTAGACTATAAGAGGAGTTGAATGTGTGTGATTCCTCAGAGAGTATTTATAATTCTCTATGACCAAACCGGAGGGGTTAGGCTGAGTGCACTGCCCAGAGGGTTTTTGGTACTAGTTAGGCCAGACAAGAGGGAATTGTTGTGAGTAATTCTAGAAGGTTACCTATTGTGCTTTGCTTCTTGTTAGCTGTTGCTTGACCTTGGAACCGTGGTTTGTTTATTGTTCATCATGTTCTTGTAAACTGTTTTCCTGTACTTTTACCTTCCATATATTCACTGACTGTTTGGAAAAGATCTTTGGGTGGTTGCCTACTGGGATTAGTCTCACACCCTGTTTGGGTCATGCTTTTGGGCCCAAATAGACTATATTGTTGCTGGTATAGACTAGGGAAAGTGCCCCTCGATTTCATGTACTTGAATTACTGTGGAGCTGGAGAGCATGGGACCAATCTTAGGCTTGTGATGCTGAGGAGATGTTTATATTTATTTTGTAATTGTTTTAGTACTATTTGTATTACCATCATTGTGACTTGTTTGGCTGCTTTCCTAGACATATCTATCATTCATAACATATATATGTGCTCCTGCTGTTTATCATATTTAGTCTTCCGCTGTTCACTTGTGTATGGATTGTTTACTGCTTCTACTATTGTTCATTGTTTCTCTTCAGCTGTGTACTCTGCCAATGAGGAAATAGTTTCCCAACTATCAAATCCAAGGTCCTAGCTACTAGTCGGTAGCCTCTGGCATTTGGGGAAATGCACTTGAGGCCATGTGACCAACCAGGTATGGGGCGCCTCTAGGTGGCTTCCGGAACTGGGACATTACAAAGTGGTATCAGAGGGTTTCATTTATCTTGACTTTTTGTTTGGAGCCTATAGACAAGGATAGGATGGAATATGTACTTGGTATTAAGATTTTCCTTGGAGTAGCTAACCCGTGTACAGGGAAAAGCCATACTACATCGTTTATTGCAATTCTATTGGTTTGAAAATTTTATAGTTGATTTGATTTCACCATTGGGTGATTCACATGTTTTGTGATGTTACCGTTATTGTTATTACGGTTCTATTTTTGTCGCAACCTGATGAGATTAGGGTATGCCATCTCATACATCATATAGGCACTTGTTAGAAATCACATGTCATGCATTCCTTCCATGTCATCTAGGATGCATTAGCGATTTCATGTTGTTTTGGTAGATGTTGTGTAGATTATTCATGCTATTGTGATAGATGCTTTGATAGAGTCCCTGCTTGATAGGGAACTTGTTAGTATAGTGCTTTACATAGATGGACACCAAACTTTGGTTCTTGAGGTGTTATGAGCCCTCATGGACTGAAATTTGGTGTATCATTTCTTGTTACCTTATTATAACTGGTATAAGATGTCAAACTATGACTCGAGGGGAGTATGGGCCCTCACGGATCGGAATTTGGCACCTTAACGCTGGTTTTCTGTGTTTTCTGGGCTCCAGAGCAGTTTCTGAGGCTATTTTCTAGAAAAACCCACAATACACGGTGTGTAATTTATGAATACACACCATGTAGTCTATAGTCATGTCACTGACTGTGCGAGCAGGGACACGGGGTTGTGAAAAATCTTGTAGGAACATGACGTGTGCTAGTTTAGCACGCCGTGTAGTATGTAATAGGTACCCTGACCATGTCACGAACAAAACATGTCATGTTATCTTTTCACATACACGCCGTGTCTGAATTTTACACACCGTGTAGTCTGATCTAGGTACCCAGCCATGTCAAGAACAACATAGGTCGGTGTTACCCTTTCTCGTACACGCTGTGTCTGTCTAAAACACGCCATGTAGTATCAGTCACGTGTCCGGCCATGTCACTAACAACATGGTCAAGGTGAGGAATGTCTAGTACACGTCGTGTCTACCTTGAACACGCCATGTAGTTTTGTCTTAGAGGATCCACGTGGCTTAACCGTGTACAAGGACTCAGGTAGAGAAGAGGATTCAAGTACATGCCGTGTGTTAGGACAACACGCCGTGTATTTGGGGTGTTAAACGACCAGTTTAGGAAGAAGTACACGCCCATGTGAATGACTTAATGGAACATGCCGTGTAGGGGAAGAAAAAACCGTGTATTCATGTTTTTCATAACTAGAATGCCTTCTTTTCCCTGTTTCTTCTTGTGCCTTCAGTTTTCAGTCCTTGTTAATCCTGGATGTAAGGTGTGTGTTTGACTTTGCAGAATCACGCCACCTAGATGTCCTCTGATTGACCTCCAGTCATAGGGGAGTGATCAGGCGCCCAATATGGCTGATCAGGGGCTTTTTGTAGATCCTCCTGTTGTTCCATCCTTGGCACCAGCAGTTATACCAGTTGTATGCGCCGATGCGTAGTTTAGAGAGGGTTTTCTGAGGATGATGCAGACCTTCTAGGGAGTGAAGCCTCCTGCCCCATCGATGGATGAATTGATATGGGTTTTCCAGCAGTATCATTCTCCCACCTTCTCAGGGGAAGGAGGACCTCAGGATATAGAGTCGTGGCTCAAAACCACACTGACGATATTCGAGCACCTTGAGGTACCACAAAATAAGAGGGTGAATCTCACGACCTACATTCTATGAGACTCCACCAAGAGGGGGTGGGATGTCATCTCTCAGGTGGGATTCCTCCAAAATATAGTTTGGGAGGAGTTTTAGCGTATCTTCTATGATTAATTATACCCGGAGACCTTGAGGTCCGACCAAGCCTGGGAGTTCATGAGCTTAGAGAAGGGTACTCTTTCTGTGATGGAGTATTCCTCTCGCTTCACGGAGTTACAACATTTCACGCCTATCCCAGAAGGTGATGAGTTGTTCCTAGCTAGGAATTTTTAGGACGGTCTCAGGCAGGAGATACGTTCCCAGGTGAACATCTTCAGGTTGACTTTGATATCCTCTATTGTCAACGAGGCACTATTCATAGAGTACAATCTGAGAGATTCTGGAGAAGTGAGCTAGGGCGGTTCGACATCAAGAGTTAGTGTTCTTTATTCTGATAGCTGGAAGCTCCGCAAGGAGTCTACTCGAGGAGATCAGAGTAGACGGGATTCACCTTCTGGTAGCCAGGTAGTGTGCTACCAATGTGGGAGGAGCGGGCATTTGAGGCCATGTTTCCCAAGAGACCCTATGGAGTGCCGATCTTGCGACAAGATGGGCCATCTCCTACATTTCTGTCAATTTTTTCCTCCAGCTACTGGAGACATGGGTTCTTCTTTGACTCCGCATTCGGGAGCATCACCACCAGTTTCTCACCAGTTTGGGAACTGGAGTTCTTCCGTTCGTTCAGGCCGAGGTGGAGGTCTTGGTCGGGGTGGCCAGTCACCAGTCTATCAGCGACAGTAGGGTGGATCAGCTCAGAGTGGTCAGACAGGGTCATAGGGTCGTGGAGAAGGCCAAACTTTTACGATGGAGAAGACCCAGCAGAAGCAGGATCTCAGACCTTCCACCATTCGAGGTATGATCTTAGTAGCCTCAGTTTTAGCTTATGCTCTTTTCGACACAGGGGATTCCCATTTCTTTATCTCTATTGATGTTGTGAAGATCCTTGGGCTCTATATATTTTCTTCTTCCAACATGTTGACAATAGACACACCATTGGAAACAAGGACTTCTAGCATACGTCAGTGCAGAGAGTGCCCTCTTGAGGTTGCGGGGTGTCACTTCTTATGAGACCTCTATATCCTAGAGATGATAGGCTGTGATGTCATTCTCAGAATAGGCTGGATAGTTCCCTTCTAGGAAATAGTTGAATGCTACCCTTGAAGGGTGAGTTTTATATCATCAGAGTGTGGATCATTTCTTCATAAGGACGAGTAGGATGTCCAGGCAAGCAAAGCGGGTCCCGACCATCATGTTCTAGGAGGAGTTAGAGCCCAGATTTCCAGTTTATATCTAGTTGACCAGAGGACTTCACATTTGAAGTTTCCTATAGTGGTGTATTGATACAGGGATGTCTTTCTAGATGACTTTTCAGGGTTGCCTCCGAAGCGTGAGGTATACTTCTCTATTGAGCTCATGCCAGCAGCGACACGAGTGTCCATTCCTCCTTATAGGATTGCTACACCTGAGTTACAGGAGCTCATGAAGCAGTTGGAGGAGTTTTAGGAAAAGGGTTTCATTCGACCTAGTTCTTCTCCCTGGGGTTCACCTGTCCTATTTGCAAAGAAGGAAGAAAGTACCCTTAGGATTTGTGTGGATTATCAGAAGCTGAACCAGATAACGGTCAAGAACTGATATCCTTTGCTGAGGATGGATGATATCTTTGATCAGCTTCGAGGAGCCCGAGTATTCCTGAATATTGAATTGAGGTTTGGTTATCATCAGTTGCATGTTAGAACATCAGATATACCTCTTACAGCCTTCAAGACCAGGTATGGTCTATAAGAGTACTTAGTTATGCTGTTCGGTCTCACGAACGAGCCAAAAAGTTTCATGGAACTGATGAACTGAGTGTTCAATCCATACTAGGATCCCTTCGTGGTGGTTTTCATGGATAACATCTTGGTGTACTCTCACACTCGACACGACCATGCTAAACATCTTGAGATTGTTCTGAGTACACTGAGAGAGAATCAGTTATATGATAAGCTCTCGAAATTCCACTTTTGGATGGACCAGATTCACTTCATAGGTCACATTATCTCAGAGAGAGGAGTATCAGTAGTCCCCGAGAAATTGAGAGCAATAGGTTCCTGGGAGCAGCCGAAGAATGTCTTTGAGGTGAAAAGTTTTCTAGGGCTGGATGGTTACTACAGAGACTTCATACAAGACTTTTCACGCTTAGCAGCACCACTGACAGGTCTGACCAAGAAGGGTGAAAAGTTCTTATAGTCATATTCTTTTGATTCATCCTTTCAGGAGCTGAAAGGGAGGTTGACATCAGCACCGATACTAGTCTTTCTAGAGCAGGGAAATATCTATACTGTTTACTATGATACTTCATGTATCAGGTTGGGAGCTGTGCTGATGCAAGGAGATGAAGTCGTTGCATAAGGGTCTCGGCAGGTAAGGCCACATGAGAGGAACTACCCGACACACGATCTTGAGCTGGTGATAGATTTTCATGCCTTACGATATTGGATACATTGTATTCTAGGAGAGCATTTTTTGGTTTTCACTAACATAAAAATTCTCAAGTACATCTTCACTCAGTGTGATCTGAATCTGAGACAGCACAGGTGGGTCGAGTATCTTCAGTCCTTTGACATTGATCTTGCCTATAAACCAAGGAAAGGCAATGCAGTGGCTGACGCGTTGAGCAGGAGAACTCAAATACATGCCATCAAGGAGTCCAGCAGTGAGTGGCAGCTTATGGATCTATTCTCTGAGATGCATTTGGAGGTGCACGATAGACAGGTGCATACTTTGATATATTTTTTACCTGTTACCTCTACTCTTCTCGATCGGGTACGGATGAGGCAGCTATCAGACTCATAAGGCCTAGTACAATGGGAGGCTGTGTCAAGAGAGGACCCTCTTCCTGGATGGATAGTGGGTGAGGATGAGATCTTGTGTTTCTAGGGACACTTATGGGTTCCAGCAGACATATGCGAGGAGATGATGCGGGATTTTCATTCCTCAGTTTGGGCAGTTTATCCTGGGGTTACCAGGATGTATCACGATCTTCACCACCATTATTGGTGGCCAGGTATAAAGAGAGATTTTTTTGGTTTCGTCATGAGGTGTTCCACTTGTCAGCAAGTGAAAGCGAAGAATCAATGACCAACAGGTCTTTTACAGCAGCTACCCATTCCCAAGTGGAAGTGGAACGACATCATGATGGATTTTTTGATGGGGTTGCCGAGGTCTCCTCGAGGGAACGATGCATTTTGGGTTGTCATCGACATGCTTATGAAAGTTATTCACTTCTTTCCGATCAAGGAGACCTTCAGTGTTGATGAGATGAGATGGTTGTACATCCAAGAGATTGTGCGTCTACATGGAGTCCCACACTCCATTGTTTTAGAAAGGGATGTGCGTTTTACTTATCGGGTCTGGTAGGGGCTTCAAAAGGCTTTGGGTACACAGGTGCTTCGAAGTACATCATACCATCCCCAGACAAATGGCCTGTCTGAGCATACGATTCAAGTGCTTGTGGACATGCTCCGATCATGCATTCTAGATTTTGGAGTTTCTTGGGGGAAGCATATACCTCTTGTGGAGTTTTCCTACAGTAATAGTTTTCAAGGAACTAATTAGATGGTACCTTATGTGACATTGTAAATTATTCCATTCCGATCACCATTATGTTGGCTGGAGGTAGGAGAGGCAACTTTGTTGGGACCTTTTCTTGTTCAGGAGACCATAGAGTAGATAGATTTGATTTGGAAGAGGATGGCTAATGTATAGTCTCGGTAGAAGTCTTTTGCTAATCAGTGGATATGACCTATGGTGTTCAAGGTTGGGGATCAGGTTTTCTTGTATGTCACACCGAGGTTGGGGCACAGGAGGATTAAGAGACAGGGCTAGCTTTCACTGAGATAGGTCGGGCCATTTGAGGTGTTGGAGAGAGTTGGTCCGGTTTCCTATCAGTTGCAGTTACCTCAGAGGTACCGAGATATGCATGACATCTTCCATGTTTCTCAGCTTCGACGTTACTTTTCAGACTCGTCTCATGTATTTCAACCCGAGGAGGTTGAACTCGAAGTGGATGCGTCGTTTGAGGAGCATCCTATTTGGATTGTCGATCGTAGTACGAAGGTTCTCTGTGGCCAGTCTGTTCCTCTGGTATGGTTGTTATGGAATCACGAGAGGGTACAAGAAGAGACTTGGGAGAGGGAGGCCAATGTACGATCACATTGTCCAGAGTTGTTCGAGGTTTCTTCTTCTACGCCGCGCTAGGGAAATTTGGGGATGAATTTCTTTAAGGGGGGAAGTTTGTAAGAACCCAGATCTTCCTTTCAGGTATGTTTTATTTTTTATAGAGTTTTTGAGAAAATATGAGTTATTTTTATTATTTTTGAAGTACACACCATGTACTTTATGAGTACACGCCGTGTACTTCGTTGCCGCCGGAGGCCATGTGCTGTCCATGTTCTGGCCACACACACGATCTTGTGGGGTGATGTGGAGGCCGCTTAAAGTGGGGTACGAAAAAGGCGATTACACACAGTGTACTCCAAAATTACATGTTGTGTACTTTGTTTTTTTTCATTAAACACACCGGGGTCACCTCTAACCCCCAAAAGCGTATTCTTCTAGGTCTCGTTCGGCCGAGAGGAACCGCACGACACCTAAACTCTTCCGAGCCCTCGAGCCTCCATCTGTTCTCCGAATCGACCACCGTCAATTGTGTTAGAACCATAGTGCTAAGACCTTCCTTCTTCTTGAGCCTTGTTTTCTAATTCCTATTATTTTCAATGTTATCCTGGTTTTAACTTTTTGGACGTTTTCTTAGATCTACGACGTTCCAAGAAGAATCAAGTTTTGAGGTTCAAAATGATCCAGAGGTTGCAACATTGATAGTAAGTGTTTTTACTCATTACCAATACTTTCATAAATCTATATATTAACATATATATGTATATATATTTAAATATTGCACAAGATCAATTTGAAGCTGAGTTAGAACAGCTGCCAGAGGACTAGCGACAGCTTACCATGCGAAGGGATGAGATCTTCCATCACATTATTGGTCAGGATGGGCATGGATATAGTTTGATCTATGGAATAGGGATTATTCATTCTATAGTATCACACGATATGTTTGTCGTTACTTCTGTTTCTTAGATGACACATCAGTTGTCTTATTTCGAGGCATGACTGCACGCTTTCGAGGAGCTAAATGAGCAATTGATCGCTGAGGTTAGAACATTACGGGAATATGTGCGTCCAGGTGATGGTGCAAGGGATCATACGACGTAGGTTTATACTAAATTTATTTATTTACTTTCTATTATTTTTGTTATGAAAATATTCATAATTTTTATTTGTTGTAGGCCCATGTCCCACCATATGAAGGTAGCAGTCATGACCATGCATGACACATCAATTTCACGAGGTGTGTTTCTTTTTTTATTCGTGGGGTTGTTATTGATGTTTCAAAAGGTAAATTTATTTTTCTTGGTGATGATCAAGAAGAATTTAATGGTTTTATTAATTCCACACTTTTGGTGAGTTTCAAGTTAATTGATGTGGTTGAATATGTCTTTAGAGTCAGGATAAAAAAGGGTACTCATGGACATTTTTTTCGGGGGTGTTGGGAGCTGTAGGTGGGGGTTCAGGAGCTGTGTGGGGGTATGGAGTGGGTTGTTCGGTGGGTGGGGGGTTGGGAGCTATCCGGGTGGGTTGGGAGGGGGGATGTTCATGGTGGGGGCTATTCGGGGGGGGGGGGGGGGTTCAAAGTGGAAGGGGTGGGGGGTGGGGGGCGCATATTGGTGTTGTTTGCCAAGAGGGGGCTACAGAGGGGTCTGTCCAGTGGGAGTTTTTTGGGAAAATTTTCCATTCGGCCATTTGGCTAATTTTACATTAGGTCATTGGCCATTATTCCATTAGGAATATTGGCTAATTAGTCATTATTACATTATTCCATTAGACCAATTGGCTAATCGGTACATTAGAAAAATTTTCCATTAGGCCATTAGGTCATTGGATGTTTTTACATTAGGCTATTTATCAAATAGGACAATTGTCTAAGATACTATTAGATCGATTGGAAATTATATCCTTAGGCAATTTTTACAAGAGTTTATTAGGACAATTGACCATTAGTTCATTTGGGAAATTGTTCATTAGGCTGTTTGGACATTAGGGAAATTGACCAGTTTGACAATTGTCCAATTGGATGTTAGGTGATGCACTGCTATGCATAAGTCATTTTCAATTGGTTTAATATCTATAAAATGGTTTTTGTGGATGGTTTTCCATGAAATTCACAATTTTGATGTACCTTGTTCTTTGTTTTTTGGTCACCAAAGGATAAATCATGGAGTATATTAATTTTGGAGATTCAGAAGAGAATTTGAGGCTTATGGTATCTTTTAACCTGAATATTCCGGAATGGAGTCATCTAGATCAAGCACTAGACATGAAGGATAGGAGAATTCACGAATTTCAATGACAGAGGCAACCCGCACGGTCGCCACACGGTTATCCAAACCATATGAAAACCGTGCGGGACAACATACCATTGGCAGTACCCTCTGCACGGTTGGTGGACGACCTGCCCAAACTATGTGGCCCATCCAGGAAAACAGAGTGGCTCAAGAATTTGAGACGGTAGCATCCGCACGGTTGGTGCACGGTCTACCAAACCGTGCGCCCAAACCGTGCATACCACTACAGCCTTCCTTTTTTCTTTTTCACTTTTCACCCACTCCTTGAACAAAGGTTACCTTTTCTACCTACTTTTGGACAACTGGAAAAAAGGCCCTTTCTGACCAAGAGTACTTTGGGGAGTGAGTCAGAACAAGGGGGGATTGGGGAAAGAAAAAGAAGAAGGCTAAGAACTAAGCTTAGAGGGGGGAAGGAAGGTTTTTAGGCACTAGTTTTTGTAGTTTTGTTGTACTTCAGAATCTTTTATTTTTTGTTGTAATAAACTCTCTAATAAATCTTAGTAAGTTTATTATCCTTTTCATTATGAGTAGCTAAACCCCCCTGTGTTGGGGCTAGGGAAAATGTGGGTTCATTAGAACCAATTTCTCTATTATTGTGTCTGTTCATTGTCTCTCACCTAAATCTCCCAACATCCATTTCTTATTTCACTGGAAACCCCATATCAGACTGAGAATGGAGTTTCCAGGGATCTTTTGGAGAATTATGACAAGGATATCCATGACCATTGGATATACTTTTCATTTTAGAGGGCGGTTCCTAAATTAAGAGTCAGTAGAATCAATTTCCTAACCAAGGGATTGATTCCTACCGACTTAATCGGAACTCACCGGACCAAGGGAGTTCCGACACAAATGAAACCCAGATATGTGGGTTATTATGAAAAAACAACATAATAGGGAATATGGTTTAACTTCCCACATGAATTTCCTGCCCCAACACATTTTCATTAAAATCCAAAATCCAGTTTTAAGTAATTTTTAGTTTTCAAGTTTAATTCGTAGTGAATTTTAAAATTCCAAGTAATTTGATATCTTTGGAGATACACACCATGAACCAACCAATCGTATTTAAATTCAGCATGTTCACTTAAGTGATTTTAAATCAAGAGAGTGGAAGGGGTGGGGGGTGGGAGGGGGCTGCAGATTGGTGTTGTCCGGCAAGAGGGGGCTGTAGTGGGGGCTGTCCGGTGGGAGTTTTTTGGGATAATTATCCATTAAGAAATTAGGCTAATTTTAGATTAGGTAATTGGATGTTTGTCCATTAGGCTATTGATAAATTAGGAAAATTTTCTAAGAGATTATTAGATATATTGGAAATTATATCCTTAGGCTATTTTTATAGGAGTTCATTAGGACAATTGACCATTAGTTCATTAGGGAAATTGTTCATTAGGCTGTTTGGCCATTAGGGAAATTGGGCAGTTGGCCAATTGTCCTATTGGATGTTAGGCCAAATGGAAATTAGGCTATTATTCCATTATTCCAATTGTACAACTATACAATAGGCCATTATTCCAATTGTACAACATATGCGGTGTCCAAGGTACGACCAAATATGTTGTTTTTAACAGTTTGGCGTGATCTAAAAGGGTGTGTTGGGTGGTCAAAACAAGCCGAACAACCTCATAATGTCTTGAAATAATTTTAAAACAATTGTGGTGTGAATTATGAAATGTTCGGGTAGACGATACGTCAATCAGAGGTGTCGTTTGACCGCGGTGATCAGAAACTCATTTTCAGAGTCAGAAAACACCAAAACGACGTGTAATGGTAAAATTCAGAGAAAACATTCTCATAATGACATGGAATCACACAAAAACAATATAAATATTATTCATGACATGTAGGAGGAGTCATAACATCAATCGGACATGCGATGTGCGCGGTACGACTAAATATGTTGTTTTTAACAGTTTGGTGCGCTCTAAAAGGGTGCGTTGGGTGGTCAAAACTAGCCGAACAACCTCGGAATGTCATGAAATGATACAAAAACAATAGTGGTGTGAATTGTGGAATGGTCAGGCAGAAGGTATGTCAATCAGAGGTGTCGTTGGACCATGGTGACCAGAAACCCATTTCTGGAGTCATAAAACACCAAAACAACGTATAACGGTCAAATTCATATAAAATTTCCTCAAAATGAATTGAAATCACAAAAAAACAATAGAAATATTATTCTTGACTTGTAGGAGGATATATAACATCAATAGGACGTGCGGTACGCGCGGTACGACCGAATATGTTGTTTTTAATAGTTTGGTGCGCTCTAAAAGGCTTCGTTGGGTGGTCAAAACCAGCCGAATGACCTCATAATGTCATTAAATCATATGAAAATAACAGTGGTATGAATTGTGAAATGTTTGGGTAGACGGTACATCAATCGGAGGTTTTGTTTGACCGCGGTGACCAGAAATGCATTTCTAGAGTCATAAAACACCAAAACAACGCGTAACGGTCAAATTCAGAGAAAAAATTCTCGGAATGACTTGAAATCATATAAAAACAATAGAAATATTATTTGTGACATGTAGGAAGAGATGAAACGTCAATCAGACATGTGGTGTGTGTGGTACGACTGAATATGTTGTTTTTAACAGTTTGGCGCGCTCTAAAAGGGTGCGTTGGGTGGTCAAAACCAGCCGAACAAACTCAGAATGCCATGAAATCATACAACAAAAACTATGGTGTAAATTGTAAAATGTTCGGGTTGATGGTTTGTCAATTGGAGGTTTCGTTTGACTGCGGTGACTGAAAACACATTTATAGAGTCATAAAACACCAAAATGACGTGTAACAGTCAAATTTAGAGAAAATGTCCTCAGAATGACTTGAAATAACATGAAAACAATAGAAATATTATTCTTCACATTTAGGAGGAGATTTCATGTCAATCGAACCTGCGGTGTGCATGGTATGACCGAATATGTTTTTTTAACAGTTTGACGGGCTCTAAAAGGGTGAAATGGGTGGTCAAAACCTGCCGAACGACCTCAGAATGTCAAGAAATCATAAAAAGACAACCATGATGTGAATTTTGAAATGTCTAGGCATACTGTATGTCAACCAGAAGTGTCTTTTGACCATAATGACTGAAAACACATTCCCGGAGTCATAAAACTCCAAAATGAAGTGTAATGGTCAAATTCACAAGAAAACATCATAAGAATGACTTGAAATCACAGGAAAAAAAATAGAAATATTATTGGTGAAATTTAGGAGTAGACGACACATCAATCAGACATGTGGTGTGCACGGTACGACCGAATATGTTGTTTTTAACAGTTTGGTGCGCTCTAAAAGGGTGCGTTGGGTTGTCAAAACCAGCCGAATGACCTCAGAATTCTAGGAAATCATACAACAAAAACTGTGGTCTAAATTGTTAAATGCTCAGGTATATGGTACATCAATCGGAGGTGTAGTTTGATCGCGGTTACCGAAAATGAATTTCCGGAGTCATAAAACACCATTACGACATGTAACGATCAAATTCACAGAAAACAGCCTCAGAGTGAGTTGAAATCACATGAAAACAATAGAAAAATTATTTGTGACATTTAGGATGAGACGAAACTTCAATCGAACTTGCAGTGTGCGCGGTACAACCTAATATGTGGTTTTTAATAGTTTGGCGTGCTCTAAAATGGTGCGTTGGGTGGTCAAAAACCACCAAACGACATCAGAATGTCATGAAATCATACAATAACAACCATGATGTGAATTGTAAAATTTTTGGGTAGATGGTATGTCAATCGGAGGTGTCGTTTGACCATGGTGACCGAAACGCATTTCCAGAGTCATAAAACACCAAAACAACGTGTACTGGTAAAATTCAGTGAAAATGTCCTCAGAATGACTTGAAATAACACAAAAATAGTAGAAATTTTATTCATGACATGTAGGAAGAGACGAAACAACAATTGGACATGCGGTGTGTGCGGTACGACCAAATATGTTGTTTTTAATAGTTTTGTGCGCTCTAAAATGATAACATTTATTAAAATTATTAAATTTCTTAAATTGGGGGTTTTAAATTATTATAGCACCAATGATTTGATGTCAGAATTAATTTTATTATATATTTATATATATACTAACTGAATAAATATGTCTAATTTACGTTTGTTTTGTTTAGTTGTTTTTTGTATCTTATTTTAGGTTTATTGAAGCAGAAGATTGAAATGGATTTGACCTCTTTGGATCGTTGAATATGAAGCATTTCTGTCATTTATTGTTTATGAGGATCCTAATGTTTATGCTATTTGGAATTGTTTTATTATTTTTTTGTGATTTTTACCGTGTTTATGCTATTTGGGAACCATCAGTGAATTTTTTTTAAAAACAATTTCTCCAAGATACCGACCGCCATTGGCGGTCGCTATAGGTCGGTCGGCCAGCAGGACAGCGACCGCCATTGGCGGTATCTTTAGCTCAGCCTAGCAGCAGGTTAGCGACCGCCATTTGTGGTCTCAATTGCTCGGCTGAGCAGGAGGTCAGCGACCGCCTGGCGGTCACTGAGTGGTGTCTGAAGACCGTTAGCGACCGCCAATGGCGGTATCTAATGCCCGAATTTTTAGTAGTGCATGCACCATGTCCTAGGTCACTCAATGTCTCGGAAAAAGGGAAAATATGAGAATTCATTTTTGCATGTGATATAAACTGGTGGAAAAAAGTATAGAGATACATGTGTTTCAGGGAGATCATTAGAGATACATTTATATCTTTATTTCCACTAATTTTTAGCTAGAGGCTTATTTTTTCGTACATATATGGATCTCAGGATTCATATTTTTTGTCAAAACTGTAAAGGTCTATTGGCTCTCACTTTTTGGTTGACTGGATGAGGATTGAGTTTTACTTAGAGAGATACTCTAAAATTGTTTACATTTAATCCAAAAGTTTTTTTATTGGGTTTCAATAGGTATTAAATATGATGTGATATATGGTAATGTTAATGATAGATTTCCAAATGAATTTTTTGAATTTATACAAAAGTAGTTTGGATATGGTTTGAGAAGTTATTATATTCACTAAAATAAATGGTAAAATGGAATAAATTTTTTTATACTTTAGTTTAAGAAGAATATTTATGGGAATATGACCTAAGGCCTTATATATATATATTATATAAAAGTAATTATTTACATACACATATGGGTATATTATTTTATGCAATATTAAACTGAATATAAATGATAAACTTTGATTATTTTTTGTCTCGCCCATGTAAGCTCTCATTTAAGAATCCATTTCATATGATGAGGAAAATATGAGTTAAAAATATATAATGCATGAACCCCCATGGTATTTATTTATTATTTTAAAGCTTGATTAAATGATACAATTGAATAATCTTCCTTTAAGCATATAAATTATAGCACCATACAGTGATTATAGTGAGATGTATTGAGATACTCATCACTGATCAAAATTCCACAAACCTAATGATCTATTCACCTTCATCCATTTAATTAGAGGTACTAGCATTCCATGGAGAAAATGTGAATATTTTTCAACCATTAAATGATTCAGATCAGCATGTGGATACCAATAGAGGTGGGGTACTTATTTTTTCCACTATGTTATCTTGATCAAACACATACAAAGATCAATATTCGCACTACCCTCTTCAGTGTAGGGTATATCATTTACAACAGTTCTTTATTTCCATTATTCATGTAGTTTTATATTATCTTTCACAGAGATCCTCGACAAAAGGGTTTTTAATTGCTTCTGTTGCTTATAAATTTTTTATTAGGCTCTATTATAACCCTTCAGTCAGTTATCCAACAATCGATAGAAAACCATGACACAAGTATTTTTCACATCATTTATAAAACAACTAGTATGAAAAACATAACATTAATGGTAAGAACTAATGTAAAAAATATTTCTGTATGCTTTCATTATCTGCTATTACAATAAAAAATGTTGAAAAATTTCTCACCCATATGTATATATTTTTTCATTTTCCCTCAAAAATTTATTTTATTGTATATTTTTTTTCAATATTTAATATTAAAATCCATTTTTTATAATCAATATTGAAAATGTTTTATTTTTATTCTTTTATATTTTTTATTATTATAAATGATGTTGATAATTTTTTCACACAAAAAATTATCTAATCGCATGTGTTTTTATTTTTCTCTACCCAAATTCCTCTTTATCCACAGGTGGATTTTATCAATTTTAGCTAAATGTGATGAAAATTTTTAAGTGTAATAACGCTAAAGAGAAGTTATTATAAATGTTATGTTTTATCAGCGCTGAACAAAGCAATGCTAAGAATTTGAGTTCATCATCACTTTTTTTTAGCACAGATAAATGGATAAGCTTTATCAATGTTTTTAGTGATGATAAAGGATGAATTTTATCAGATCTAAAATAGACATGTTAAATAAATTTTGAATAATTAAATTTATTTGTACATATTTATATATTTTTAGTTTTGATTTATATAAAAATAATGATATATTTTTATAAATACAATATATATATTAATTTGTTCTTATTTATAATTATATAGACATTAAATTACATGCATACAGTAATTAACCAGGTATAGAAAAAGATTGTATAGTCAATTAGATGAAGAGAATGAATGGTGTCACTAAATATATCTTAAACAGGATGTGGTCGGTCATTGAATGATGACCCTCCTTACCTGATATATCTTTTGTGAATCATGCATGTGTGTGTGTGTATATATGTATATATATATATATATATAATTGAAAAATTGAACATCAAATATTTAAATGAATTTAAATTATAAAATGAACTTGTTGTAATTTTAGTAATTTCAATAATTTGTAACTTAGATTTTAAATATTTTTTTAAATATTTATATATTTAATTAAATAATAATATTTATAATTATAATTTAAATTTATAATATTCAATAAATAATTTTATTTTTTATATAAAATAAATAAATTAAATACATATATATAATTAGAAATAAAAATATATAACAATATGTAAATTTTAAATATATTTAAGTAAAATTATTAAAATTATTATTTTTAATTTTATATTTTTATAAGTATTGGTATATCATGAAAAAATATCTACAAAATATTAATATACATAATTTTATATTAATGATATATTTATAAATCATTTAATAATTGATATAATCAATAATATTTTTAATTATAATTACTACATTCACTTTTACATTTATTAATAATTCTTTTACAATGTTAATACAATTGTTAATATTTATTAATATTGATTTTTTAGAATTTATTCATCATTTAATAATTAGATGCTATTTTTTATATTATTAATATGTTTTCAATATATATGAATAATATTTATTCATGATTTTTTTATTAAGTTTTAATATTTTTAATATGTTTTCAATTTATAAAATAAATTAATTTAAATTATTTTTTAATATTTTTTAATTTAAATAATTACTATAATTTTTTTATAAATTTTTTATTGATAAAATTATTTTTTAATTATTTTTATGTGTTTATAAAACATTTAATTAATATTATGAATCATTTTTTAAAATATTTTTATATTTTATTCAATTTTATTTTTCATTTGTAATATTCATTCATTTAAATTTATTTATTCATTTTTAATATTAATTAATTTTTAATATATTTCTAATTTATTCATTTTTAATATTTATTTGTTAATATTTATTTACTAGGTTTTAATATTTTCAATACCTTTGTAATATATATGATTATTATTTATTTATTTTTATTTCTTAAGTTTTATTATTTTTAATATGTTTGAAATTTATATAATTAGTTTATTAAAATTAATTTATTAATACTTTTATAATTTAAATATTTTATATATTTCATTTTCGATAATTTTTTTACATATTTTTTATATTATTTATTTATTTATTATTATTATTATTTTTGTAATTCAAATAATTAATTTATGAATGTATGTTTTTAAAAATTAATTTGTAATTTATTCAATTTTATTTATTCAATTTTAATATTTGTTCATTTAATATTATATATTAATTTTTAGTATTTATTTTATTATTTTTTTTGGAATTTATTCAATTTAAATACTTTTTTATACATATTTATTTATACATATTTAGTTATAAAGTTTTAATATATTTCAATATGTTTGAAATTTATAAAATTATTATTTTTTAATTTCATTATTATTATTTTTAGAATTTAAATAGTTCATATAATTTATTTTTAATATTTTTTATTTATATAATTAATATTGCGTATTTATTCAATTTTATTTGTTTTTAATTTTTTTATTTAATATTAGAAATTCAATATTTTAAACATATTTTTTCAATTTATTCAATTTAATTTATTCAATTTTAATATCCATTCATTTAATATTATTTATTCAATTTTAATATTTATTAAATTTTAATATTTATTAAATTTATTCATTTTTTAATATTTATTTATTAAATTTTAAAATTTTCAGTTTTGTATAATTTATATGAATTTTATTTATTATGATTTTATACTTTTAATATGTTTTCATTTATATTATTAATTTTTTCAATTTTTTATTTGTTATTTAAATCCTTAGTAAATTATATTTTTCATAATTTTTTAATTTATATAATTAATATTATTTATATATTAATTTTTATAATTTTATTACATTTCTCTAGCACCATATTTTGTGTTGATAAAAATCTATTCTTCAGCACAAAACAAGAAGCACTTATAAATACCTATTTTTTTAGCATTTTTAATGTTGAGAAAGGTGTTTATTTATCAACACAAAAAAAGCATTCACAAAAGCTCTATTTGTATACACATATTTTTTAGCGATGTCAAAATGATCTTTTGTTAGTGGTTCTCAACTATTACTGATAAAACCCTTCATCAATTTTTATAAAAAAACTCTAGAGGATAACTTCTTTCCTCACGATGCATTTAATCACTGGAAGAACCTAACATTTACAGTAGCCAAACTCTATTTTTTGGGAAAATTGAACCTCAAAACCAAAGATATGATATTCTGAAATTTTTAAGGTATATTAGTCAATCATTCATGTTTTTTTCAGGATTTGTTTTGAGTTTATCTTTCCTTATTCGCATGTAACATTTCTCCCCCTATGATTTAATTTGTAACCATCATTTTGAAAGTTTTTTCATATTTTTTATGCAATTTGACACTTCTTTGGTGCTTTCTAACTTTTTTTTAGATCTTTCTATGTTTTCCAAATTTTTGGGTTTTTATTAATGTTTTAATATATAAATATAGACTATAGAGAGAGATATTACCTATAAAATAATTGTTTTTTTAATTTTTTGATATCAATTGAAAATTTAAATGGTGTTCAGTGGAATGAAAATAGATTTGAACGATTAAATGACATTTGGTAGCTGCGTGATGAAGAATTAATTAGTCAATTATATGTAAAATTAAAAGCTTGGGCTATTTCTAGATAATAAATAAATGTTTGTAATTTTATAAATAAGTGTAGGCCTTATAAATATTAATGGATTCATGATTATTCATTAGGTTATGGTTTTGGGAAACATAGTAACTATATTTGAAATGAGAATTCTTGAAGAGTATGATTAATGTTCTTTATAGAAACATGACATGATATATGAGGTTATCTTATATATTTATATATGTGTGTGTGTGTGTTTCATATGTTTTTATATGTATAAGTATATTTTTATACATATTATTGTTTATTTTTGTTTGAGTATTTATATATCTATATGTGTATATGTATATGTATATATATATTTATAAATTAATATACTAATATTATTTTATATTATATTTAAATACTTAAATTTTCATAAAAATAACCATCACATTGTGCATATAGTTTCCTACTTCACACTAGGAAAAAAATCTTGTAGAAAGAGCGAATAATTAATACTTTCAAAAAAATATGATTTATTATATGTATATATTTTTCATTGTATTATAAAACATAGGTTTTATATAAGTTATTTTATATAATTTATATATGTATGTATTAAAAATTTAGGGTTATATTTTTTTAAAGATATAGTTTATATAATTTACAGATATAAAAAATGATACATTATATAAATATATTGTGTATATTTTTATTATAAAATATCAATATCGTTAAACTAAATATGATGGATACAAATACAAAATTGATGGATGATAATTATATAATAATAAATAATGAGGATGGGGTTAAAGAGTTCATTATGTTTGCAACATAACATGCATATGATCCTTCTTAAATTTTTTGTCTATGTTTACACTGTAATTATTCAAGAAAAAATAGTCTAGAGGAGTTAGAAGAACTTTTGACCATTCATGAAACAAACTGAAGACATAAATGTTGCACTTTACATGGGGAAAAATAGAATATTGATACTATTTGGGATGATATTGAGATTTATGGATTATATAACATGATTACAATTGTAAACAATAATTGATATCATATTGATGAAATGAAAATAGAAATTAAATATGACCATTGCAATTATCTAAAGTTGGTTGAGAAGTTAAAGAGTTGTGAAAATAGACCATTGTTTATTGGTTATACTAAATATACATCATTTTTATCCATACCGAAGCTATATAATTGGAATGTTCGTAGCAGATGAAGTGACATAGGCTTAACAAAACTACTTGGTCTCCTGAATAATATTCTACCAGAAGAAAATGATTTTCCTAATCAAACATATGATGCTAAATAGTTTTATATTTAATGGGTATGATCTCTAAATGAACACATACCTATCAAAATGAATGTATATTGTTTCTCAAGAACCATGAATCACTAAAAAATTTCCCTAGGTGTAGTGAATCTTGATAAAAGAAAGATGAATCAAGTACTTTGAATGTTGTTTGAAATTTTCGAATCATTTAAAAGTTTAGATGACTATATGTATAAGAGGAGGCCACTAGACAGTTGGCATGGCCTGAAGATACAATAATTCAATATGAAAAACTATATCACCCTTTGAACTCTCCACAGTGGAATCAGAATGATGATGAGTATCCTAAATTTTTAAAAGAGTTGAGAAAACTCTGTCATACAAAATATATAGGTGGATCGAATCTTTTGGTTTATATTGTAGTACTCATAGTACACAGATGGTTATGTTGGTAAATTATAACCTTCCACCATGGTTATATATAAATTTTTTTTTCTGATTATGACGTAAAAAAACATTGATATTTATTTGGATCTATTAATTGATTATATGAAATTGATGTGGGATACATGTGTTACAGTATACGATGCCCATAGAAATAAAGAGTTCACATTGAGAATCTTGTTGTACAAGATGATAAATGAATTTAATAATTATAGAAAATTTTTAGGATATAACATTACAATATTTTTGGGGTGTCCCATCCATGAAGAAGGTATACAATTAGTTAGGTTGAATAATTCCTTGAAGACTATGTTTTTGTACATTAAATGTTTTTACCTGAGAAACCCAAATACTGATCTTGGATGATATAATTTGATTGGAATACAAAACAAGGCCGAACAACATATCCATTAATGGGTGATAATTTTTTTATAAAATAAAGGATAGGGTAGTTTCATTTTGTAAGCCTTCTTATAAAAACCTTATGAAAGGTGGCTGGAAAAAGAGATCATTTTTTTGAAATAATGTATTTGAATTTTTTGTATATAAAGATTTTTAATGATGTCATAAATGTATAAAATATTCATACAATAATGTTATTGTAAAATTACTAAATGAACATGGGGTAACCCCAATTATTTTTTAATATATTTTTTTAAATAATACTACGTTCAATAGCATGTGGTATACACAATACTAAGAATAAAATGAACTGGGATATATTATTAAAATATATTTTTTTAAATCTGATCATTATAACTTAACCATTGTATTTTAGGGAATGAAAATGAGTATCCAAATTATGAAATATATATATAAAAATTTTCTTTAATAAAAATTCATTAATTAATTCAAAGAAAATAATAAATCAATTTTAAATAAAATTATATTAATTAAAGGATTTACTTTTCCTAAAATTGATTTTTATATGTAATGTATTTTTTTATCAAAATAAATTAAGTTAATAAATATAGTTGAATGATTTTAATGAAATTTTTAGATCATATATTTCATAAAAAAAATTAACTTTCATTTCATTATGGTTACTAGATAAGGAATGAGTATAAATTCATTTTATACTTCAAAAGTACATTTTCTTCAGAAATAGTTTTTATTACCTTTTTGTGTGTGTAGATATTATGGTTAATTTATATCACTTTTTGAAATTATATTTTATAAAATGAACATAATTTTTGGTATCAATATATTAAATATATATTAGGGTGAATTTTTTGGGTTTTTTTGAAAATATTTATTTTTGAGTGAGTAATGATAAAATAAATTTTTATAAAAACATTCATTTCATTTAATGTATTTAAAATGTTCCATTGCATTTAATATTGGTTTTATAGTATAATTATCCCTATTTTACTAAACATAATCTAATTAATTCAATGATAAATAAAATTTAACATGATTTTGGTATAAAATCAATTTTTGGCTTAAAATAAGCATTTTTCTATAACATGTTTTACATTGTGTTTTGAGGAATTATACTAAAATTAAGTTTTAGCAATTCAGGAAATTAAATATACGAAAATTTATACAATATTTGGAATCATAATTTTTAAATTATTTAGTAAGCTCAATTTAATTATTATTTCTAATGAATAGTAAATGTGACAAAAGTTTATCACCTTAGTTTATTGTAAAATGGGTTAAAAATGGTTAAAATAGTGGGATAAGGTCTAAAAATCATTCCAATACTTTAATTTGTTTCATTTTATGAGTTTATTTCAACTAAAATCATCTTATGTTTGAAAATATTCTATTTTTATGCCATGTTCATTTGATTAGAACATTTATATTATTTTTGGTAAATGATAATTAAAAAAAGTCCCTATCTTTATTTTAACAGATAAAACATGTTATCATATATATCAAAAGAAGAAAATAATAGTTATAAATGTTTAGTTTTAATATTAATTAAATATTTTTTTATAGTAATTTATTTTTAATTTTTAGTGATGTTATAATTACCTTGTACACTTATGTAATGCTGATGCAACACTTATGAAGGAAATTGAAAAATCAAGTAAATTACCTTAAAAACATTAATTATAATATGTTTTAAAATAATTATGGTGATTAGTAAATTTATTGATAATGTATATGTGAAATTCAATGTATTTTTATTTTCATTCAATTGTTTCCTTGTTAAGTTTAAAGTAAAATTTTGTGAATAGTTTTGAAAATGAAATTAAATGGTATTTATTATTTTGAAATAATTTTAAGTCATTATAAAATCATAAAAATAATATATAAACTCATGTGGAAGCTACTAGAATATTAACCTATACACATGTTTCCGAACAATTGGTATAATCTAGAAAACTTTAGTATAAGCTATACACATGGTTCAAAGAACCCTGAGTGCTCCGACTATCGGGACGGGCCTATACCCATAGTTTTTATAGAAACTGTGGGTGTAGGATATGTAGATATCTTTATAAAAATGTTTCACTTGAAACTATGGGTATAGATACCAACCCCCATGGAAAAACATCATCACTATCCAACACCTCTCACAGAACCTGAAAATAAATTACAAACCATGGTAAACATCTAATAGAGTAAACTTATTATATATTTATAATTAAACCATGAGGTTATAAATAGTTTTTATAAAATTGAAAATAGTGTAACATATATCTAAAATCCAAATCATCAAATAGTTTTAGTCATCTCCACTTGTCTCTACATAATCTCAAAAATGGTGGGAATCAATATCTCCCTCATCACCACCAGTTCCATCATAATCATAAAAAAAATCGGCACCTGGAGCACCAACATCATCGTCTCATTATCATCATCATCACCACCACCACTATCCTCCTCATTATTATCAGTAGAAACATCATCATCATAACCACCTACACCACTAATAGCATCGAATTGACTGCCACTAGGTCCCTCATTTACAACACCTCCATCCCATTTATTCCTACTTGAGGAAAATAAATTTTAATGAGGCACAAGACCTTCTTTGACCATTGTCACTTAATAAAAATGACATTGATTACTATAATACTAAATTATTTAATAATATAAAATTTAAAAACTAGGCTTGAATTAATATTTTAACTAGAAGATAAATCGATAAAATGAAGAAAAAATTATCCAATTTGGGCATTTGGCTATTTGGAAATTTTAGAAATTTGGAAATTTGGCCATTTTAACATTTGGTCAATTTGGAAATTTGAAAAATGGAAAAATTCTAAATGGATGATTAGAAAACGAGACCACTTTTCCATTTGTCCATTTTAGACATTTGGCATTTTTCACCATTTGGCCTTTTGGCCAATTAAACCATTTGTGCATTTGGTGAATTATCCATTTGGCCATTTGTCCATTTGATAATTTTTCCATTTGGATAATTGGTCATTTTTTTGTATTTTTCTATTTGGCTATTTGGACATTAAGGGGAATTTCTAGCCTTATAAATATAGATATTATTTTTATTCATATAAATGTACCTAGAGACTCTCATTCTCGAGCATTGTAGTGCACCCCAAAGTGTGAAAATACACTTTAACATCTTTGTTCTTTGTTCTTTTTTCTAAATAATTCTAAACAAATTAAATACAATTAATTATAATAATTTTTCAATACAAAATGTACCTAAATTGAAATAATTATAGTAGTACCAAACTAATAAACTCACATCAAGGAAAAATAAATTAAATGTTATCATATATGGTTTTTTTCAATATATTTCCCACCACTACTATAGGTTCAACATAAATTCTCAAAGTGGGAAAATTTTACTCATCAAATAAAATATTTTTGTTAACAACAATGGGGTCATAAATGGTGTCAATTTCATCCCCACCATCATGAAAAATATATCATGGGATTACTTCAATAAAGACACCATAATCAGGTCTCAGATGATATTTCATAGAAAACACTTTTTTTCCTTGATTCCAAAATATATGGTTCATCGATAGCAAGAATTTGAGCAACGTCAATAACTTTGACTACACAGTCTTCAATAAATGTACTATGTCACATAATTGAATCAAACCATTTAAATTTCATCACAGTGACTCAACCAAAAGAGTAGTAATCCAATAACAATATTTTATTAACAATCCCTTAATAATATAGAATTTCATATTAAGGCCTACTTTTTTATGAATTGGAAAAACACTCCATTATAGTATTTAACATAACTGCATAATCTTATGTTCCCATTTTTACTACTCAATCATTTGTAACAAATTTATACATATTAACTATTAAATATTTTCATTCATGAACTGATGAATTGTGACCAAAATCCAATGCACTTAATTCTTTAGTGACGATGTCAACAAATATAATTCATACATGAAATATATATGAATAATAAAAATATATGAATATCTATATTTTAAGTTAATTAAATTAATGGTCATACCTTTTATTTCAAACAAGGAGAAAAATCTTTGCTATGAAAAGTGTCTCTTCAGCTAAAAGGAATATATCAATGAAATATACTTATAATTTGTTTATGTTCCCCACATAAAGTGATAAAAAAGTTTAATTTATATGTGAAATGACATAGTAATAGATAACATATAAATATTCAAATTACTTACTTTATATAGTAATAAAAAAACCACCATAAAATAAGACTATTCGATTTACCATATCCTACTCTTCAATTCTCAATTTAGCCAATTTATACGACCCATGAATTCCTCTTATTTTGGGAAGTGATGGAAATTAGGAATCAATTTCTCTATACTACTCATCTTCATTTCCCATTGGACGATTATGTCTTGGGCTCACATCAAACAAATACATTGAAGAAAATCCATTCACTCTCTATCCAGATAACCTCTTACAATGGAACCATCAAGATGATTATTATTTTAGACATAAGATTTCATTTTTCACATATTTATTTTAGTAGGATTTATCCACTAAAAATAAACAGGTCCACAAAAAATTATTTTAGTTCGAAGATGAATTGTTAAATGCAACATGAAAATGGAAAATTATAGAGGAATTTTTTTCCAAATCACACAAAATCAATGATGGAAATTGCTACATTTTCATCAAGAAAAACATGGATAAACTTTGAGAAAAAAGGAATCTAAAAAAATGGGACAAGAAAATAACACCACCCTTATATTATTGGATAGAAAATGCTGGATTTCTATTGGATTCAATTCACGAAGAATGATGCGATAATCATGTGTTTTTAAGGATTATAGTTTCAACTGATTTTAGTTGAATCATTAAGATAGGTTGATAGAATTATAATCATGAACATTGATATTCTAGAATACTTTTATAAATTTATTTTTCTCTTAAAGGTTTCATTACCTAAGAATCATATGAAACTTTCTATTTGTTTTCACTGATACACACTGGATGCAATTCTGATCGAATACCCCAATCCAACAAGTACTGATGAGATCATAAGTCATATTTGGTATTCCCCATGATATTTAAAATAATTGAAAGAAAAATTTTACATATATTTTTATTCATATTCATTAAATATTAACAATTAAATAATAATTTAGTAGACCAATATGGAAGCTCAAAAAAGATAATTTTATTTTTACAATTGTAAGTGGCTTCAATATAAACATTCTCCCTCTTTTTAAATTTCATATAACCTTTATATAATGAAAAACTATAATTTATTAATTTATCAGGCACATAATTTCTTGAAATATGTTGAGTATCTATCAATTTTCAATAGTATTATCAAACCTATAATGATTCTTCAAATATTGATGATCTATTGGAAGGAATCCTTGATGTCCCATGAAACTAAAACTACAATGATTTTTAAGACTTCTCGATCAAATATTATTCATAAAAATAGGACATGATATATTTCCCTATATGCTCCAACAAGACATCATTACATAAGTAGGTAAATAATTTTTAGTCCATAGTAGGGAAGCACTCATCTAAAATATTTTTTTTGAAGAAGCATCAAATGTGCACACACCCATAGCCCCAAAGTTGCATCAACTCTCTTGTTAAAGGATGGATGTTGGAGTCTATATCATTTCCAGAATCATAAGTTCCTAATATTAGTGTATTAAATAAATTGAAAGTTTTTTTCATACACATCAATTTAGGAATATTATAAGTGTGAATAAAAACTGGCTACATGTTGTGAGAAGTAACCATCCAACCAAACATATTAAAACCATCACATGAGAGAGCCAACCTGACATTACAGACCTCAGTTGAAAAAATGCGATATTGTGCATAAAATTCCCACCATGATTATCCATATATAGTATGTAACAACTCATCATTACCTTTAATTATATCAACATCATTCCATCACATATTGGTTGATATTTCTGCATATATGAATAGATTTTGAATCCTTGAAATCAATGGAATGTTCCAGATGATTTTATGTGGAAAATGAGATGGTGTTCTATCTGTATTTTCTTTCCATTGAGATGTACCACATTTTTTAAAGTCATTATGGTCTTCTTTTTCCTCCCAAAATAAATTAAAATCATTTAGACAGGCATGAATTTTATTAGTTGAAAATATGAGCTTCTTAAATAATTTTTAGGCCTTATAAGGACTGGTGGGGATATCTACACCATCATGAATAAAGTCCTTAGAAAAGGTAAGAATATAATCAATGGAGTTATTAGAAATTCCACACATGATTTTCTATTATATAACTGAATTAAAAATAACAAATTTCTTATTTTTGTACGTTCTTGATATACAGGAGTTCTAACATCATCCATTAATTTTTTCACTCTCTAAACATCATCATATTTATTATTTTCCAAATTTATATTAATATCATTATCACCTTTCACTATTACACTATATCTCTCATGAAGATACACAAATGGACACTATTCAAATATCAAATTCTACATACCACTTCTTTCATTCCATTCATTAATAGTAGAAGATTTTTTTATCTATCCATAATGATACCAAATCTAATAGCTTGTTTGAAATCTAACTTTTGTTATATTGTACCTAAATTATTACTAACATAACCATGGTCTTCCAACAAAATTATCCTATGGACACTGTATACGACCTCAATCTGAAGCATTGATAAATGAAAAATATAAAAAAATATCCAATTTTTTTTGAAACTTGGTTGAAATATGATCAGTATGGTACAACAAACTTATATCCATTCTATTATAGAGAAAATGTTATATTCAAATAAATAATGTAAAACATAATGAAAAAATTCATTCAAACCAATTTTAATACGAATGTCATAAAATCATGCTAGTAGCTAGAAAAAAAAGAATTATAGAAACACCACATGCTATAAGAGATTCATACAATTAACGATCCCAAAAAATTATAAAAAAAGTAATGAGAAAAAACTATTGAACAATACAATTAAATACATATGTATTTATGTAAAATTATTTTTAAAACATCAATGTTTTTAATATGACATCAATATAATTAAATACAATTGTATTTATGATGGAAAACATTTACTCAATAGTAACAAAATTGTGTCACCCAACATCAAAACCACATATATATGGTATCGTAATATCCTGAAAATTATACCATAATTGATATAAATATAAATAATCATCCAATAAAAACATGAAATAAACAAAATATTTATTCATTTGAAATATAAATATTTATTTATTTAAAATAATACATTATCATTAATTCATCTCTAAATAATAATAATGAATTCTATGAATAATTATTGATAAGTACTATAAATATAATAGTGAATTTATGAAGAAACAACCTTCATAGATAAATCAATATGCCTAATTTAAATATTATAGTATAATCATGTATATCATCATACAATCATTTATTTTTCGGTTAAAAAATACAATAAATAGTTTATCCTTGGTTCATGATATAAATTTTATTAATAATAGCTTAATCATACCTCAATAATAATGAAATTGTTTATACAATAAAAACATAAGAACAATAACATCATTCATGTAATAACAAAATATCTCCAAGTAATAATATAAAAGACATAATTTAACATGTTTCATAAAATTTAAAAAATTCAAGAAATTAAACCTCCAAATAAATAATTTATTGAAAAGTAACCAAAACTTTTTTAATAATTAATATTTATATGGAAATATGTTTATGGTAAAAAAATGGATAAACCAGGGAAAATTTTAAATCATACATAGTATTTTCAAGATTTTTTTAATTAACTTATTAATTATTCTATGAAAATCCCTCATTCAATAAAGAAAATTAGAATTTAAATTTTATTATTATTTTTAATTATATTAATAATAAATTCTAGAAAGAGAATTAATTTTGTAAGGAGGTTTGAAGACACACACCAATTTCACCAGTTTGAAACCTCTAAAAAATTCCAATGATCACCAAAAAATACTAAAAATTAAAAAACCAAACTTTACAAAAAAATAAATAATTAAATCCCATAAATCAAGGATAATAAAAACCAACATTAACCACTCTAGTTAACTTAAATGTTATTCCCAACATTGCAAAATTTTAATCCCTAAAATATTCAACGAAAATAAAATAAAATTTAAGTAAAATTCATAAAAATCCCAAAGAATGTTTTCAAAATGAATAAATTATAACTAAAATTTAATGTCCCATAATCTCCATTTAATTTTCTTAATTATATAGAATTATTTCAAGATCGTGAAATCTGACAGCGTGTGATTCCAAGGCCCAGAGTGCCTAGAATGATCCATCAAATAATGTTAAGTTTAAATTAACGTGAGTTAGTAGTGTTCCTGAAAAAGTGGAATAACTCTTAAAAGGGTTCCTAAATCAAAAATCCAAGGGCACCATTGCATTTAGTATAGTAGGTTTACACTAGGTGCGACTTAGGTTTAGTCGGCACATGCCTCCAATGAGAAAACCCGAAAATGTCCTAACCTTAAATAAAATAATAAAATAAAGTTATTTTATTTTTAGAATACTTATAAATCACGAATGGTGGCTCAGATTTAAAATATGAGACCACCTATAAGCTTGTAAAGGTATGATTTCTTTAGGTAGATACTAACAGTGGCTAACACAGGACAACTATAGAAGTTAGTTTTTGGCCGTAAATAAAACAATTAATTAACAATTATTTAATTGTTAAAATCCATAACTTCTAAATGGTAAGTCAAAATAAAAATATGAGAGTACCATTGTGTTTGTTGGAACGTGTTTCCCTTAGGCAGAGCCTAACCTCGACTAGCATGGGTCGAGGGTAAATTTTAATAATTTATTGAACTATTTTAACGGTGCGTTCAATAAACATGAGTGCGGCATTTTCTAACTTTTGAACCAGTGCTCATATTAAAAATCTAAGGGCATCATTGAATCTTCAGTGATAGGTTTTGTTTATGGGAGACTTCACTTCGACCGTAGTAGGTCGGGTGAAATTTTTTGTTTTGGTGGATTTTAAATAAATAATAAAATAACATTGAAATTTTTATTTCATTTTTGTTTCTCTTTCTCCAATGGACGAGCGGCGGTGGCAGGACCGACGATATGTCATGACATAAAATGGAATGACTCTTCATTACTTATAACTGCACTGTTGTGAATTTGGGAGGTTCATTAAATAAATGAACCTCATTAATTCTTCGTGAGGGACACATTCTTTCTCCTCTCTTATTTATATGGAGCATGGGGAGGGGTGTTGGAATGACTTCACCAAGTGGAAAATCTCTAGAAAAGTATCGCAATGCTAACCACCTAGAGGATGAGAACATATTCAGTGAGTGGTGATGAGTTCCATCGAATCACAAACCGACGACAACAACGAATGAGGTTTCATCCATCTTCGTCAGTGGACATATTATCCAGGTAGGGGGTTTGTTTTTAAGTTCATCTATGATGATATCTTTGCTCCTGCCTGCGATCATATTAACATGGAGGGCATGGGCCAAACAAACAAGGACCGAACCCTCAGCTACTTTTCTCATGTTGCGTTCTTTGGGGACTATTTTCTCAATTTTACGGCAATGTGAATTAGCGGGTCATGTTTTGATGACAGCACCCCGGGAGATTTGTAGTCACAGACAACACCAAGAACAGACCACTGGTGTACGTCTGATGGCCCGGAGAAGAAACCGCCAGCGCGCCATGTCGAAGGCGGCCGGAGGAGACCCGCGGCATCCAACTGTGGGAGGTGGAAGGCGGTGCACGACGACATGCCGCGATGGCTGCACAAGAAAAAAGGGCGGCACCCTCAGGCGTCACCGGCGGTAGTAGCCGTGGCCAATGGGCCGTGACAGAAAAAGGGTACCGTAGTGAAACCGCGACCTCGCGTCAGCGGAATTCGGTCATCCGAACAACCAACCATTTAATTGCAGTGGGGTAGTGCCCCACCAGCTGGTCAAAATGGCCCCGCAACCATGAGGCCTACAGGACTCAACGGTCCACCTTTGGGAGGACCGAGTCAGATGTGGGCCGACCACGCCTAACAGGCCGGACCCGCCATCTGACCTGGCCGGACCAACGGCCCAACGTAGGGGGGCCGAGCCCCACCCGACAGGCCGGGCCAACCGTGGCGTGGGCCTGCGAACAATCCGGGCCAACCCCTAGTGGGACAGACCCCAGTGGGGTCAGGTAGACCTCAGGACCCATTGCGTCGAGCCGGTCTGACCGAGTTAGACCAGGCCCAGACCCAACCGGTACCCGAATAAATAAATTCACGTAATTGATGAATCAGGTGTACGTTTGACATGTCGTCAGTGGAATTGGGACCCCTTTTGGGAAGTTGTACGTTTGGAATATTCCGGAGGGACCGACCAAGCCGGGTCGGACTAAGGTGTGATCACCCCTGTTTCACGGAAAGGGGTGTAAATAACAAACCAAACGTCTGATCGACGCGCCGTATATGGTATAAGGACCCTTGTGACATGGAGGTCCTTTTGAGATAATCTAAGTGAGTTTTGATAGAGTTTGATGTGCAACCCGGGTTGGATCATACTTGAATCCTACTGGGCCCTTTTTACAAAAGTTCCCATATCTCATAGACTGGTCATCCGATCGACACGCCATCTATCATGTTTTGATCCCTATGATGGGGCGATCCCTTGGGTTTGCTTTTTGTGGGACTTAATACTAGTTGAAGTAAAACCGATTACTTGAGGATCAGTTCACCCAGAACCAAGCGGGATATGAGCGGGAATCTAGTGGCCGACTGTAGCATAAAGAAAGAACATCGATCTTATGTGGGTCAACATCTATTGATCTTGTGTGGGTCAGCTCTTAGAAATCCTGTGTGTGTCAGTATCTATCGATCCTATGTGGGTCAGCGACTTGTAATCCTGTGTGGGTCCGCATTTATCGATCCTATGTGGGTCACCAACAGAGCCTCTCGATAGAATAAGATGATCTAGTTTTACAACTAATCATCTATACTTCTATACTTAAGTTATATACCTGGTGTGAGCCAAGTATTTTACCTTCGTGGTGTTAACTTCATGGTGATACCATTGTGGTACTTTTACCTTCGTGGTGTTACCTTCGTGGTATTACCTTTTCGGTACTTTTACCTTCGCGGTGTTACCTTCGTGGTGTTTCATTTGTGGTACTTTTACCTTCATGGTGTTACCTAAGTGGTGTTACCTTTGTGGTACTTTTACCTTCATAGTGTTACCTTTGTGGTACTTTTACCTTCGGGGTGTTACCTTTGTGGTGTTACCTTTGTGGTGTTACCTTTGTGGTATTCTTCCCATGTGAATCAGTTGTGAAAATGGCTTAAAAGTTGGAGCCTTATGTTTCCTCATGTATGAGACGAGTGTAATTTGATAACTTAGGTATATGTATGGGAATATTCCTAAGTAGAGTTGATCACTAATGCTTCGTGCTTCATGATTGAGGTCTTTCTTTGTGGGTTTTCCTTTTTGTAACTTTAGGAGACCTTCAGGGGTCTCAGGGTCCCTACTGAGTATTGTTATACTCACCCCTACACGGGCTACGCCCGCACCTTGCAATGTCTTGTGAAAACGACAAACAACATTGATCAAGGATAAGGGAGACAGGACTGGATGGTGCTAATATGTGGACCATTTGACGTGATATGACACAATGACTACTAATCTTGAGTTGTAACTACCCTTCTGGTAGGATCCTCAGTGGACGTTCCCAAAGCTATTTTCTCTTTCAGTTTTACTTGTACTTTCCAATTGGGCTTGTATTCCGGCCCCTTTACTTTCAGTACACTTTTTTACTATAGTATTTTACTTCATGGTTGCTTCTTGTTGAGTTCTCGGATTGTGTATTTGTATAGGTTTAATGGAAATTCCTTCCCATTATAGGGATATGCCTTTCTGGTGCTATTTGCCAGCCCCTGCCCTATGGAAGGTAGGCTTGGGGTAATCATGGCATGGGCCCCGTGGGACGGACCATGACAAAGTGGTATCAAATGAGTTGGTTCTATCGAAGAAATAGGACTATGCTATTTTCAATGGAGCAATAATGTTAAGTGTTTTGAGTATAGTTTTCAGTTTGGGGAGTCCATTGTTGGTGTGGCGGCCGACGTATCCATACACCAAGACCATGAATTCTGATTTCCAAATCAATGCACAATAACACTGATTGCGTGTGTTTTGGAAATGTTTTTCCTTGGTTTCTTTGGAGTGAACTCATCAGGTATAACTTAATGACTGTGGTGCACTTGTTCCTTATCAATAAGCTACCATGTAGACATCTAGCTAGGATTCCTGAGAGAGTACATGATGATGGACCACCGAGCGACCCTGTGTGGATCTTCATCGAGAGATCCGATATGGATCAGCACCGAGTGATCCTATGTGGATCAGGAATAGATTCTACTAGTAGACTGTGCATGCCAATTGAGCGTGTTTCATGAGTTCCAGTGGCAGAGGCCTCCAAGGTTTCAAGTGAGACATATCCCCAGGCAACTGAGGATTGGCTGAAGGCTGTGGCTAGAGTTTTTTTCCTAGTTGGAACACTAGCAGATCAGATGGAGATCCTAACTGCTAGTATTTATCAGTGAGTGACCATGAGGATGGTACCTTTAGGTAGTGTGACAACTATATCACTTCCCATTGGTTAGTAGTAACAAATGGTGGTCTTGGTAGAGAGCCTTCTATGTGGATCAACATGACGATGACAGGGTTTAGATTACCCATGATCTTGCAAAGAGGTGACATTTCTGTAGACAATCTTGAGAACCTTCCTTTGGGATGGGGGTCTCTTTCCATAAAATGATAAAGGGTGAGTGTTCCCTAGAGCTTGTACATCTTCGGTAGGACGACATGTCGATAGCTGAGTATTCATCGAGTCGTACTGACCATCCCAGGTACTCGATGAATATAGTAAGGGAAATGTTTCAGGTCTCAGACCTCCGATCGAGGAGTGTTTAGGGACATCTGAGCCAATATTTTTCCTCTATGCATTCTTAATTATGTTAGGGTGCTAGAGAGGACCTTTGTGGTTGGATGTTCTTTGGATAAGCGGATAAGTCCAATGAATATTAGCAATGGGAATGTAGGAAACTAATGTCAGTCTTAGAGAATTGGGTGTGTAAAATGTTTTGGGAGGACAATGTGATAGGGACATATGAATCTACAGGGCAGCAGACATGGAAGTGTAACAAGGAGAGTATCATGAGGTGGTATACATTTGGACATGTTACAAACACCACCCCAATATGGTCCCCAACGGGCTCAGGGAGCTGGAGGAAAGGGGAAGGGAGTAGAATCATGCGGTCTCGGAGTGTGACCTAAGGGATCTAGGAATGATTCGAGGTACGGTCTGCGTCTACTACTAGCTGTCATATTAATAGACATGGGTACCAATCCTTATTTCTTGCCACGAATCTTGTTCAAGGCATAGAGTTTCTAGTTAAACTGACGACTTGACCATTACGTATGGAGATACCTTTGGGATGATACTCGATAATCACACTTATGCCAACTGTGTGATCTAACCCTTGAGGCAAGAGTTTTGGTTGGATCCTCTTGGTGTCAGCGTCGATCCCTTAAGATGTTAGTTTGGGGATGGACTGGACATCTACAATTCATACTCAGACTGACTATTTTAGCCAAAAAGGTTATAGTTTGTCTACAATGTTGGAATGGGTTTTTCCCTTGGTTGGTGAAAAAGGAAACCTAGACAGCACATGATAAAATCATTCACATGAGGGAGCAACTGATCACTCTTTAGTCGGCCAACTTTACCCTCATGGTAGAAAATGTTTTGAGTTTTTAGTTCATAATAGTAGTGGCAGAGTGTGGGGACATATTTTCAAAATATTTTTCCAGGTGTACCTCCCCGAAGGGAGAGGGATTTCTGCTTTAGATGGGTACTATCAGGGATTTGTACCTGACTTCTCTAGGGTAGCGACACACTTTTCTGCTTTGACAAAGAAGGGGGATCCTTTCTGGTAGATGGAGAAGTTTCAGTAGAGCTTTCAGAAGCTGAGATATAGACTAATGAGTGCCCCTATATTTAGGATACCAGAAGAGGGTGTTGGGTCTGTAGTCTATTGCAACGTATCAGGGACCAGACAAGGTTGTTTTCTGATATAGGAGTGGACATCGATCACCTACGACTCACAATAGTTGAGACAGTACGAGCAGAACTACGCTACCCATGAACTGGATTTAGCAGCAGTGGTTTTTGCGCTGAAGATGTGGCGGCACTACTTGATGGGTTAATAGTTTACTGTTTACTCTCCTAATAAGAGTCTTAAGTATATCTTTTCATAGAAGGACTAGAACCTGAGATAGCGAAGATGGATAGAGTTCCTCTAGGACTATGACATTGTGATAGTCTATACTCTTGGGAAGGGGAAACTTGGTAGAAGACGCACTCAGTAGGTGGTCTAGTCTACAACTACTGAGTGAGGCATCATAGCAGCTAGTCGTGATGCGGATATCCTTCATGGATAAATATAGAGTATCTTACGACCAGTTTATGACTGTCACTTCCCCAATTCCTCAGTGAGTTCGGAGGCACAACTTTGAGACGTTGATTGTGAGGCCTGACGTACTGAGATATCCTTAGGAACTTCTCTTGAAGGATTTTCTAAAGGTGTGGAGCATGTAGTTCTCTTTAGAGGATGCACCATGGTACCAGTGACTCTTCAAGAGGAGGTGTTGATGGAGTTACACACATCCCCTTTAACGGTACATCCTGGAGTAGTGAAGATGTACCTGGATCTCCAGCATCAGCATTGACAGCCAGGGATGAAGGAAGTGGTGGCAGATATTTTACCACTATGCCTCACTTGTCAGCAAGTGAAGACTGCATATTGCTGGCTGAATTCTTATGCTGATAAGATACAGAGACCCTTGGGGTCTGAGGAGGAATAACATGCCTTCCTACGGGTCTCACCCCGATGATGATTGCAGATGTTTTGTCAGGGTGACATGCTATATCTGAGGTTCATCAGACCTTTCTAGATTCTCATAAAAGTGGGTGAGGTGGAATAAAATCTATCTCTTTCACCACTGATGCACCAGGGGTAAAATTTTTTCCATGTGTCGCAGTTGAGGAGATGCGTGCATCATCCATCGCACACTATCGACTAGGGCGAGTTAGACTTTGATGATGGGGAGGCTTTTATGGAGTTACCAATGAAGATAGAGGATCTATATGACCGATTACTTCATGGAAAGTTGATCCCTCTGGTGTGAGTTTGTTGGAAGCATGAGAACCTCCAAGAAAAAACATTAGAGTGGGAGGCTCAGATTCCTATGCAGTACCCTCATTTGTTTGATTTACCTTTGTTTTGGATTTAAGGGATGAAAATACCTAAGGTGGGAAGAATGTAATTTCCTTGAATTTAATTATATATTTTTAAGTATATGTAATTATTTCAAGATCGCGAAATCTGATGGTGCGTGATTTCAGGGCCCGAATTGTTCAGAATAATCTGTAAAAAATGTTAAGTTTCAAATAGCGTGCATTCTTGGTTTTCCTGAAAAAGTAGTATAACACTTAAATGGGTGCCCGAATCAGAAATCAGAGGGCACTATTGCATTCAGAATAGCTGTTTTACCCTAGGTATGACTTATGTTTAGTCGGCGCATGCCTCTGCTGAGAAAACCCAAAAATTACATAACCGTAAATAAAATAATTAAATAAAGTTATTTTACTTTTCAAAGGCTTATAACTCAAGAATGGTGACTCAGATTAAAAATCTGAGACCATCGCTATGCTTGTGAGGGTATTATTTCTTTAGGAAGATACTAATATTGGCTGGCATGGTCTAACTATGGAAGTTATTTTTTGGTCGTAAATAAAATAATGAAGTAACACTTATTTTTTTTGTTAAAATCCATAAATTCTAAATGGCAACTCGGATTGAAAATCCAAGAGTACCGTTGAGTTTTTTGGAATGTTTTTCCCTTATGTAGAGCCTAACCTTGACTGGCGTGGGTTGAGGGTGAATGTTAATAATTTATTGAACCTTTTTAAAGGTGTGTTCAGTGAATGCAAGAGAGGAGTTTTCTAACTTTTGAACCGGTGCTCGGATTAAAAATACAAGGGCATCGTTGAATCCAAAACGCCAGGTTTCTATTAAGGGAGACTTCACTTCGACCGTAGTAGGTCAGGTGAAAAAGTTAATCTTTTTCTGGATTTTAAGGAAATAATAAAATAATATAGAAATTGTTATTTTATTCTTTTTTCCCTTTCTCTAATGGACAACCAGCGGTGGCGGGACAGAAGACATGTCAAAAAATTATATGGCTTCACTCTTCTTTACATGTAACTACACCGTTGGGAGTTTGGGAGGATCATTAATTAAATTAACCTCATTAATGCTTCATACGAGACACACTCTTTCTCCTCTCCTATTTATATGAAACTCAGGGAGTGGTGTTGGCATGGATTCACCAAGCGATGAATCTCTGGAAATGTATCGTGATGCTAACCACCTCGAGGATGAGGCCAGATTCAGTGAGCGGTGACGAGCGCCACTAAATCGTGAACCAATGACAACGATGAAGGTGGTTTCATCGATCGTCGCTAGAGAATGTCTTATCCAGGATGAGGGTTTGTATTTTAGTTCATCTATGATGATTTCTTTGCTCCCTCCTGCTATCATATTAATGTGGAGGTCACGGTCCAAACAAAAAGGGCTCAGACCCTCCGCCGCTTGGTTCATGTTGCGTTCTTCAGGGGTAGTTTCTTAAAGTTGACGAAACCACAAGTTAGTGGGTCATGTTTTTACAACGACACCCCAAAAGATTCGTAGGCATAGATGACCCCAAGAACATACCACTGAAGCATGTTTGGTGGCCCGCGGAAGAAACTGCCAGCGTGCCATGTTGACGGTGGTCGGCGGTGGCCGAGGAGACCTGCGGCATCCTACCATGGTTTGTGGAAGGCGGCGCGCGACGGCGTGCCACGATGGACGAAAGAAGCTCGCCCGAGCCAGCCGCATGGGACAAAAAGGTTAGCACCCTCAGGCACCGGCGGCGGCAGCAGCTGCGACCAGCCAGTCGCTACAGAAGGAGGGTGGCACAGAGCAGTTACAGCCAGCAGGCCGTGATAGGAAGGGGCTACACGGCCCCGCGCTGCGCCGTGTTGGTGGAATCTGGTTAGCCGAATGACTGACCATTGAATTGCGGTGGGGCGGCACCCCACTAACTAGTCGAAACAGCCCCGCAATTGCGGGGCTAGCGGGACTCAATGGTCTGCCTTCAGGAGGACCGATTTTGATGTCGGTCGGACCCGCCCGGCAGGCCGAATGTAACGCCCCAACCTCAGTTACCTAGAGTCGGTGCATTATTACATAACATTGGCATGATCACAAGAAAGATCAAATCTCAATAGTCCGATTGGTTTAGTAGCCTTGGAAACACTAGATATATTCATAAAGTTTTATATTTCATCATAAAGTGAAAAACTACTACAACAACATATTGCCTCCATAGTCCACACTGTTATCCCCTCATAATATCCCTACAGGTCATTCATAATTTACTTCTTCACATCCTAGGAAAAATAAGACATAGAAAAGGGGTGAGCTCAAATGCCCAATAAGGATAAAAATATAGCGGAAACATTCATAAATAAGAATTAAACATTTAAGGCAGCGTATAACTAAAAACAAAAGCCTTTTAAACTTGAACTTCAACATTGTATGGAAAAAATAAAATGAAATAATGCCATTTACTTATTCACATTGATATTCTACTAATCGAATAATCACATGAAATATCAATAACCACTTTCATAATGATGGAATTCATAATTCCAGACTATCATAACCACATAGCCAAGGCCTCGTGCCAAGACTAAAAATAAGATTTTTTCAAGGCCTTGTGCCAAGACACTAGTTTGTCTCATGAGACCTACTGATGCATCGAGGAGCTATAACGGGCTCCACCCGTCACTTACTAATTCGAATGCATTCCTCATATGAACATGTTTAAACATAACATAAACATTCGTATTAAAACTAGCATACGATATGTCAATACTTTAACCACAAACCATGAATGGTATAAAAATAGCACATCTACAGTCAAAAATAACTCATTCGATACAATATGGAAGATTGTATTGTATCATATTAACCTCAATCGATAATAATGAATGATATTTACATAGATTAAAATAACCATCAAAACTATTTGAGAGAAATATCCCCCTTTTATTGAAATCATTTAAAAGTCACACTATTTGTCAAGAAGCCGTTTGAAAATAGATTTTTGAATCAAAGTGTCCCATACCACTTTGAAACTTTTAAAATGAGTTTTAATTTTAAAACTTTAATGTCCATATAAATAAATCCTTAAAACCATTTTTTTAAAACATGGACATTAATGAGTAAGATTTATAAGAATAAGTCTTTAAAACATTTAAAAATGGTATTTTAGTTAGAGTTTCTAACCAAAAGAGAGACACTTGAATAAAAATAATTGAGGTAATAAAAACTTTGTAATATCATGAGAATAAATTGATTCATGATATACTATGTCAAAGTACATTATATGCACCACATAAAAGTGATTTGGTGTATAACAACAAAGAAGTCTCAATGGAATGTAAATTGAGATGAAATCTCTCATAAAGGCCGTATCCTTAGGTTAAGGATAAATCAATGACATAATTATGTGTGAAAAATATATATAAACTAAATATGATTGGATATTCAGTGTCAAACAATCAAAGGACATTCACACATATTCTAGTAAAAACAACACCAATGAATTGGATGTTTATCTCAACAAATCGAGATTGAGTAAAAATTACTCTTATCAAGTTCATACCGAGGACATGAGAATTTATCAATGGAGTGATTATGTGTATAAAAAGTATATCCACAGAAAGGGGAGTTGAAATTATGACCTAATAAAATAAATAGTTATTCCACACATAATCTTGGAGTAAAATAATCAATGAAGTATGCGTAAAGCCGAATGAGTGGAAATTGAAATTTCAAATTATCTTATTGATTTGGTAACGTACAAAACATACACCCATGAAAGAAGGATCATACAATGATGATGTAAATATACATGAAATAAATTATATTACAGAATTAATACAAACTTGGTCAGTACACACACCACATGTAATAAATAAGTGGTGAACAATGGAATTCTCACGGAATTAAAAGTGAGATAAGAAACCCCTTACTTTGTACTTTTTCCTTGGTCGACGGTAGGTTAACCTCCTATATAATGGTGAAATAATTATTATTGAATTATAAAATAATCATTTACATTAATATGATATCATATATGATCTTTTAACATTGATTTGTTAATAATATCTTAGTATTATCATTGTTTCGGGTGTTAACTTACTTGTTTTCTTTTATATGTTTTGTTAAGTAAGACATGTTTTTCATGGATGGGTTGTATCATATTCATATCTAGAATGATATCAAGTCCTTAAAAATTATTTTTAAATAATCAAATGATAATTATACTTGAATGGATACGATGGAGAATGAATCTCATCGTGTTCGTGGAGACGGTAGTCCATACGTACGCACGAGCGACAATATCATTCTTTTGATATTAAAATAATATATAATTAGATGGTATATAATATATACAGAATCATTATCATGTTAAATTTATTATTTACATGAATTAAACATCATTATTATACCCATCCAAATAATAATATATTGAATAACAATTACACCACAACGTGGAGATGGTAAGCCGTACGTACGCACGTATGGTGACAAGTTATTCAAAGGATGGATAGAGTACTGAATATGATTGTACCATATTTATAATAACATCACAGTATATATAATATACTGGAGTTATTATTTTAGAATGTTAATAACAATGAACGAAGAAGTGGAAGAAGAAAGGAACATGAAAAAGGGTGGTGAAATCATTACCTCTTCTTTGGGTTCTTCCTTTTGATTTGATCAAAAGGGCTCCTTAAGTTGGATTTCTGACTAAAGTAATGCCTCTAGGATGAAGTGAGGGAAGTTGAGAGAGTATTTGGGAAGAGTTTTGCTGAACCAAAAGGCCTTTAATGTGTGAGTTAATGAGAAGGGGGAGTGCCCTTTTATAAGAGGGGTGAGGGGCACCTTTGGAAAAGCTAGAAATATTATTTTATAATAAATTCATATTAGGTTTATAATGGCTAAAAGTGTATTATTAAAATGTTAAGGTGGGGATAGGTCTCAAAACACTCAACCAATATAATTTAGGCAAGTTTGGGTCATTATACTAACCTTATCATTAAGTATTAACTCTTAGTTAATTAGTTTCATTTTTACAACATCTCTTTGTATTTTTATATTATATGGTTAAAAAACATACTATATACATCCAAGAGACCCCCAATTGGTCCATTAATGATAAAAATATCATGATATAAGTCTCTTTTTCGAACCTTATATTTTTAGGAATTTAATATCAATTAATAATATAATATGTTTTTTAAAAACTCTTTTATGTCAATTTTGAGACTATTCAATAGTTGATTTTTGTAAAAATCATAGTAGAATGATTGATTCGAAAAAAGTCAATTAAATCAATCCTAATATGTTATATTATCGTATAAAATTAGTTTAATTCATTTAATGTCTCAAATTATATTTATTTTTGTATTTATAATATCAATTATTTTAATTTTTCACAATTATTGTAATTACTACATCATCATTGTGTCATCAATAAATTAAATTATTTAATGTCTAAAAATTATAAATAAAATATCATTATGTAGGAAATATTTTTGGCTTTCTAATTAATATTTATAGTCGAAAATAAAACAAATATAACCTTATGTAAATTTTTTTTTCTAAAAGATATATGCTTTTGTCATTTTTGTATTCATTTTAACTTAATTAAAATAAAGTGTCCCTATCACTTAAAAGTGGCACCATGGGGTCCCAAAATCGACGCAATGATGCCCATGGTCGAACATGTATCAGAAAATTAGGTCAGGACACATTTTAGGGAAATTTGTTATTATTATAATATTATTTTTTAACCCTTATTTACCGGTTTTATCCTTTAACCATGGTAAATAAAATATTTACCTAAGTAATTATTCAAAATGTCTAATAAAAAAGTTACCTATTTACACAATTTGAACATCCTGATTCCAAATATGGAATCCATTTTTCCAAATTCAAAACACAGAAGTGGCCGAAATTAATTTAAAATTAATTCCCGCTATCAAAACAAAAAGCGTGTTTTTAAGATATAATAACTATCAAAATATTGATACTTGTTTATGTTTGGTTTAATTGTGAAATTATGTCAAATGACCAACATTGTATTAAATGGTAAAAATATATTCTAAATATACTTTAAAAAAACTCAAATTCATAATTTATCAGTATTAATTATTTTGATTAAAAAAGTTGTTTTTAATTAAAATTTAGTAATTTTCACTATTCATCAAAATATGAAATTTATCCGAAAAGTACCAAAATTTCACCCTAGGATAATTTTGATATTAAGAATCCAAAAATGAAGTCCATTTTGAGAGATAGAATTTATAAAATTTTAAAAAGTAGGTATTACTATTCATAACGTCTAGTTTGATTGGTTGTGGTGTGTTAGAATCTCAAAGTTGCGTACAATGCACGCCATTGCATTATTCAAACGGAAACGTACCATGGAATCTTGGGGTGTCACATTCTCCCCTCCTTCAATAAATTGCGTCCTCAGAATTTTTTAAAATTGGGCTTGATAATATAATGTAAAGTCACACATCGGAAAAAGAGTTAATAAATCTATCACTTTAAAAGAAAGGAAGAGAGGTATAAAGGTCACCCAAGATAACCCATACTAGGATTCCATGTAGGAAAACATGGATATGGATGATAAACTAAGTGTTTAGTTCTCATGGAGAGGGATAGAAAACATGATCAGGAGAAAGTTAACAATAAGAAAATCACAAACTTGTGTTGGGACAAATGGTCCTTAGTCTCCCAGTAGGAAAAGTAAACGGACAACATTTTTTGTTTTAAGTTACATTACATAAGGACAAGGAATTCATTTATGATTTTGACTAAGAACATAAAGAGATATACTTACTTTTTTAAGTAGAGTTTCATTCTTTAATAACTTTTTACCACTAACTCATTTTTTTTTGAAAAATGAGTATTCAAGAAGACTTGGTCACAATGGAAGAGCTAGAATAAACATCTATAGAAATACATGATCCACGTAGGATAAACTATATATTTACCTTGTCTTTAAGGATTAATCAAAACCAAAATGGTTAGTATAATTTCTGATGATCCCCCAAATGGATATTCCATTAGAGGAAAAAAACACTAATCTTAATTTCTAAAATTAAACCATCAATACCCCAAAGTTAAATAAATATCATTCAATAATCAGTTGTCCTTAAAATTCTTCAATATAATCCAAACTAATATTGAAACTGAAAACTTATAAGAATGTAGTCTTCCACGTTAAATTGTATCTCCAAATGACATTAATTACTCTTAAAGTCACATACTTAAAATTAATTAACCTAATATTTTCATAAATAACCCAAATCACTATAAATCCACAATAAAAACAAAGATAAAAATCCACCATTACTCATCAAATGAAATCCCATAATATTATATTTTCCTTGGGCATATAGTTTTCACAACAAAGCAAACAACTTCAAAAAATAACATTTATCACTTAATCACCAAATCATTTTCCTATACTAAGGGTATTCATTTGATAAGACACAAGATCCCAAATCAAATTATTATTGGTCAATAAAATCATTTAACTAAAAATAATAGTCACACTAACTAGGGACTTCATGTAGTCTAGTGGTAGGTGATAAATCCAAATCGCACTTTGGTTGTGGGTTCGATACCCATAGCTTTGTCCGACGCGACGGGTTGTCACACGGTCTGCGTGTTGTCCTTTTTCAAAAACTATATTTTATAACTTTATCAAAATGAGATAAATTTCTCAAAATAACCATAACATAATTTTACCATAAATCTTATCTCATACCTTGCATTTTCATCCCAAATTATAATAACTTATAATTTCCTCAAACCCAACGATCATATAAAACCAAATGGTTATTTATAACTATATCCACAAGAGAAAAGATAATTCTTCCTCAAATATCATTCTAACATGGAAAACTGCAGGGTTCAAAATAGAAGAGAAAATTATTCCAAAGTAAACCCATCAACAAGGATCACTGATACTTTTTAAACATTTCTCCAACCATTTAATTCCACATAGCTTCGTCTTTGACCAAGAAAATATCCTATAGAATAGGGAATTCACTCGGGTAATGGCCTGGTCCCCTACATTTACGACAAATGACAGTAAATGGAATCTTGGGACCATTTTTATCTTCTTCCATAATACTCTTCATTTTTCTTCGGCAATTATTCACTTTATGTCCTTCCTTTCCGCACGTAAAGCATTTATTTGTCCCATTGAGACACTTTCCTGGGTGTCTCCTTCCACATTTCCTGCATGATGGAAATTGAGGATTTCTTTCTCCATGGTCTCCACTACTAGAGATCTTATCATTCATCACCTTTATCTTCTTTGTTGAGTTCGGGAATTTGTTAATATATATATTGTTGATCATATTTTTGGAAAATTGATTTGGCATAAAGACGATATCTTTTACACCTATCAACATTCCATTTTGTTGCTCATTACCACCACCATTCCCACCTTGTACATCATTCTCAAAGTCACTATGACTTCCTTAGAATCCAGACATTGACTTAAACCAGAAAGCATTATGTGAGTAACAGTAGTCATAAAATCATTTAGAGATTAACATGTCACCATATTCTCATTTTGAAACACATTAGGATTAACCAAGGTCATTTACTCTCATATTATATATAATACTTCAAATCGGTTTGTAATGAAAATGTAAATTATCCTAAGCATATCCCCTGGGAGTGTCGTAACCAAGAGTGAAGCAAGGCCCGTTGTCGTGCACCAGTTCCCGTTCGAGTTTAGCTCAAAGCGGTGTTTTCGGGTTTTACCCCTAGGTACATCTGTGCCAGAGCCGCCTCTACCTGCTCGTATCCAGACAAGGATGTATTGCTCGGAAAACTCACAAAATCTCTACAATACAAAAATTATAGGAAGTTCTTCTATACTAATCCTCAAAGTTCATCTTAGGTCTACGTTCTCTAATCAGAGTTTATCTAAATATAACTTCCAAGGTTTGTACTAAACTTCCTTTGATACCAACTGTAACGCCCCGACCCCAGTTACCCAGAGTCGGTGCATTATTACATAACATTGGCCTGATCACAAGAAAGATCAAATCTCGAAAGACCTATTGGTTTAGTAGCCTTGGAAACACTAGATATATTCATAAAGTTTTACATTACATCATAAAGTGAAAAACTACTACAACAACATATTGTCTCCATAGTCCACACTATTATCCCCTCATAATATCCCTGTAGGTCATTCATAATTTACTTCTTCACATCCTAGGAAAAATAAGACATAGAAAAGGGGTGAGCTCAAATGCCCAGTAAGGATAACAATATAGCGGAAACATTCATAAATAAGAATTAAACATTTAAGGCAGTGTATAACTAAAACAAAAGCCTTTTAAACTTGAACTTCAACATAGTATGGAAAAAATAAAATGAAATAATGCCATTTACTTATTCACATGGATTTTCTACTAATCGAATAATCACATGCAATATAAATAACCACTTTCATAGTGATGGAATGTATAATGCCAGACTATCATAACCACATATCCAAGACCTCGTGCTAAGACTATAAATAAGATTTTTTCAAGGCCTTGTGCCAAGACACTATTTTGTCTCATGAGACCTACCGATGCATTGAGGAGCTATAGCGGGCTCCACCCATCACTTACTAAGTCCAATGCATTCCTCATATGAACATGTTTAAACATAAAATAAACATTCATATTAAAACTAGCATACAATATGTCAATACTTTAACCACAAACCATGAATGGTATAAAAATAGTACACCCACAGTCAAACATAACTCATTCGATACAATATGGAAGATTGTATTGTATCATATTAACCTCAATCGATAATAATGAATGATATTGACATAGATGAAAATAACCATCAAAACTATTTGAGAGAAATATCCCCCTTTTCTTGAAATCATTTAAAAGTCACACTATTTGTCAAGAAGCCGTTTGAAAATAGATTTTTGAATCAAAGTGTCCCATACCACTTTGAAACATTTAAAAGGTGTTTTAATTTTAAAACTTTAATGTCCATATAAATAAATCCTTAAAACCATTTTTTTAAAACATGGACATTAATGAGCAAGATTTATAAGAATAAGTCTTTAAAACATTTAAAAATGGTATTTTAGTTAGAGTTTCTAACCAAAAGAGAGACACTTGAATACAAATAATTGATGTAATCAAAACTTTTTAATATCATGAGAATAAAAGGATTCATGATATACTATGTCAAAGTACATTATATACACCACATAAAAGTGATTTGGTGTATAACAACAAAGAAGTCTCAATGGAATGTAAATTGAGATGAAATCTCCCATAAAGGCTGTATCCTTAGGTTAAGGATAAATCAACGACATAATTATGTGTGACAAATATAAATACACCAAATATGATTGGATATTAAGTGTAAAACAATCAAAGGACATTCACACATATTCTAGTAAAAACAACACCAATGAATTGGATGTTTATCTCAACAAATCGAGATTGAGTAAAAATTACTCTTATCAAGTTCATAACGATGACTTGAGAATTTATCAATGGAGTGATTATGTGTATAAAAATTATATCCATAGAAAGGGGAGTGGAAATTATGACCTAATCAAATTAATAGTGATTCCACTCATAATCTTGGAGTAAAATAATCAATGAAGTATGCGTAAAGACGAATGAGTGGAAATTGAAATTTCAAATTCCCTTATTGATTTGGTAACGTACAAAACATACACCCATTAAAGAAGGATCATAAAATGATGATGTAAATATACATTAATTAAAGTATATTACACAATTAATACAAACATGGGAAATACACACACCACATGTAATAAATAAGTGGTGAACAGTGGATTTCTCAGGGAATTAAAAGTGAGATAAGAAACCCCTCACTTCTTACTTTTTCCTTGGTCGACGGTAGGTTAACCTCCTGTATAATTGTGAAATAATTTTTATTGAATTATAAAAGAATTATTTACATCAATATGATATCATATATGATCTTTTAACATTGATTTGTTAATAATATCTTAGTATTATCGTTGTTTCGGGTGTTAACTTACTTGTTTTCTTTTATATGTTTTGTTAAGTAAGACATGTTTGTCATGGATAGGTTGTATCTTATTCATATCCAGAATTATATCAAGTCCTTAAACATTATTTTTAAATAATCAAATGATAATTATACTTGAATGGATACGATGGAGAATGAATCTCATCGTGTTCGTGGAGACGGTAGTCCGTACGTACGCACGAGCGACAATATCATTCTTTTGATATTAAAATAATATATAATTAGATGGTATATCATATATACAGAATCATTATCATGTTAAATTTATTATTTAAATGAATTACACATCATTATTATACCCATCCAAATAATAATGTATTGAATAACAATTACACCACAACGTGGAGACGGTAAGCCGTACGTACGCACGTATGGTGACATGTTATTCAAAGGATGGATAGAATACTGAATATGATTGTACCATATTTAAAATAACATCACATTATATATAAGATACTGGAGTTATTATTTTATAATGGTAATAACAAAGAAAGAAGAAGTGGAAGAAGAAAGGAACTTGAAAAAGGGTGGTGAAATCAGTACCTTTTCTTTGGGTTCTTCCTTTTGATTTGATCAAAAGGGATCCTTAAGATGGCTTTATGAATAAAGGAAGGCCTCTAGGATGAATTGAGGGAATTTTAGAGAGTATTTGGGTAGAGTTTGGACGAACAAAAAGGCTTTTAAGGTGTGAGTTAATGAGAAGGGGGGGTGCCCTTTTATAAGAGGGGTGAGGGGAACCTTTGGAAAAGCTAGAAATATTATTTTATAATAAATTTATATTCGGTTTCTAATAGATCCAAAGTGGATTCTTTAAATTTTAAGGTGGGGATAGGTCGAAAACCACTCAACCAATAGAATTTAGACAGGTTTGGGTCATTATACTAACCTTATCTTTAAGTATTAACTCTTAGTTAATTAGTTTCACTTTTATAATATCTCTTTGTATTTTTATAGTATATGGTTAATAAACTTACTATATACATCCAAGAGTCCCCCAAGTGGTCCATTAATGATACAAATATCATGATATAAGTCTCTTGTCTGAACCTTAGATTTTTAGGAATTTAATATCAATTAATAATATAATATTTGTTTTAAAAACTCTTTTATGTCAATTTTGAGACTATTCAATATTTGATTTTTGTAAAAATCATAACAGAATGATTGTTTCGAGAAAAGTCCATTAAATCAATCCTAATATGTCATATTATCCTATAAAATTATTTTAATTCATTAAAAGTCTCAAATTATATTTATTTTGGTATTTATAATATCAATTATTTTAATTTTTCACTATTATGGTAATTACTGCATCATCATTGTGTCATCAATAAATTAAATTATATAATGTCTAAAAATTATAAATAAAATATAATTATGTAGGAAATATTTTTATATTTCTAATGAATATTTATAGTCGAAAATACAACAAATATAACCTTTTGTAATTTTTTTTTCTAAAAGATATATTCTTTTGTCATTTTTGTATTCATTTTAACTTAATTAAAATAAAGTGTCCCTATCACTTACAAGTGACACCATGGGGTCCCAAAATCGACCCAAAGATTCTCATGGTCGAACATGTATCATAAAATAAGGTTAGGACACGTTTTAGGATAATTTGTTATTATTATAATATTATTTTTTAACCCTTATTTACCGGTTTTACCCTTTAATCATGGTAAATAAAATATTTACCGAAGTAATTATTCAAAATGTCTAAAAATAAAAGTTACCTATTTACACAATTTGAACATCCTGATTCCAAATATGGAATCAATTTTTCGAAATTCAAAACACAGAAGTGGCAGAAATTAATTTAAAATTAATTCCCGCTGTCAAAACAAAAAGTGTGTTTTTAAGATATAATAACTATCAAAAGATTGATACTTGTTTATGTTCGGTTTAATTGTGAAATTATGTCCAATGACCAAAATTGTATTAAATGGTTAAAATATATTCTAAATATACTTTAAAACCACTCAAATTCATAATTTATCACTATTAATTATTTTGATTAAAAAAGTTGTTTTTAATTAAAATTTAGTAATTTTCACTATTCATCAAAATATGAAAGTTATCCGAAAAGTACCAAAATTTTACCCTAGGCTAATTTCGATATTCCGAATCCAAAAATGAAGTCCATTTTGAGAGATAGAATTTATAAAATTTCAAAAAGTAGGTATTACTATTCATAACGTCTAGGTTGATTGGTTGTGGTGTGTTAGAATCTCAAAGTTGCGTACAATGCACGCCATTGCATTATTAAAATGGAAACTTACCATGGAATCTTGGGGTGTTACATTCTCCCCTCCTTCAATAAATTGCGTCCTCACAATTTTTTAAAATTGGTCTTGATAATATAATGGAAAGTCCCACATCGGAAAAAGAGTTAATAAAACTATTACTTTAAAAGAAAGGAAGAGAGGTATAAAGGTCACCCAAGATAACCCATACTAAGATTTCATGCAGGAAAACATGGATATGGATGATAAAATAAGTGTTCAGTTCTGATGGAGAAGGATAGAAAACATGATCAGGAGAAAGTTGACAATAAGAAAATCACAAACTTGTTTTGGGACAAACGGTCCTTAGTCTCCCAGTAGGAAAAGTAAACGGACAACATTTTTTGTTTTAAGTTACATTACATAAGGACAAGGAATTCATTTATGATATTGACTAAGAACATAAAGAGATATAATTACTTTTTAAGTATAGTTTCATTCTTTAATAACTTTTTACCACTAACTCATTGACTTGGTCACAATGGAAGAGCTAGAATAAACATCTATAGAAATACATGATACACGTAGGATAAATATATATTTACCTTGTCTTTAAGGATTAATCAAAACCAAAATGGTTAGTATAATATCTGATGATCCCCCAAATGGATATTCCATTAGAGGAAAAAAAACACTAATCTTAATTTCCAAAATTAAACCATCAATACCCCAAAGTTAAATAAATATCATTCAATAATCAATTGTCCTTAAAATTATTCAATATAATCTAAACTAATATTGAAACCCAAAACTTATAAGAATGTAGTCTTCCATGTTAAATTGTATCTCCACATGACATTAATTACTCTTAAAGTCACATACATAAAAGTAAGTAACCTAATCTTTTCATAAATAACCCAAATCACTATAAATCCACAATAAAAACATAGATAAAAATCCACCATTACTCCTCAAATGAAATCCCATAATATTATATTTTCTTTGGGCATATAGTGTTCACAACAAAGCAAACAACTTCCAAAAATAACATTTATCACTTAATCACCAAATCATTTTCCTATACTAAGGGTATTCATTTGATAAGACACAAGATCCCAAATCAAATTATTATTGGTCAATAAAATCATTTAACTAAAAATAATAGTCACACTAACCAGGGACTTCACGTAGTGTAGTGGTAGGCGATAAATTCCAATCACAATTCGGTTGTGGGTTCGATTCCCACAACTGTTTCCGATGCGACGGGTTGTCACACGGTCTGCGTGTTGTCCTTTTTCAAAAACTATATTTTATAACTTTATCAAAATGAGATAAATTCCTCAAAATAACCATAACATAATTTTACCACAAATCTTATCTCATACCTTGAATTTTCATCCCAAATTATAATAACTTATAATTTCCTCAAACCCAACGATCATATAAAACCAAATGGTTATTTATAACTATATCCACAAGAGAAAAGATAATTCTTCCTCAAATATCATTCTAACATGGAAAACTGCAGGGTTCAAAATACAAGAGAAAATTATTCCAAAGTAAACCCATCAACAAGGAGCACTGATACTTTTTAAACATTTCTCCAACCATTTATTTCCACATAGCTTCTTCTTTGACAAAGAAAATATCCTATATAATAGGGCATTCACTCGGGTAATGGCCAGGTCCCCTACATTTACGGCAAATGACTGTAAATGGATTCTTGGGACCATTTTTATCTTCTTCCATAGTACTCTTCATTTTTCTTAGGCAATTCTTCACATTATGACCTTCCTTCCTACATGTAAATCATTTATTTGTCCCATTGAGACACTTTCCTGGGTGTCTCCTTCCACATTTCCTGCATGATGGAAATTGAGGATTTCTTTCTCCATGGTCTCCACTACTGGAGCTCTTATCATTCATCACCTTCCTGTTCTTTGTTGAGTCTGAGAATTGGTTAATATATATATTGTTGATCATATTTTTGGAAAATTTATTTGGCATAAAGACGATATCTTTTACACCTATCAACATTCAATTTTGCTGCTTATTTCCACCACCGTTCCCACCCTGTACATCATTCTCAAAGTCACTATGACTTCCTTGGAATCCAGCCATTGACTAAAACCAGAAAGCATTGTGTGAGTAACAGTAGTCATAAAATCATTTAGAGATTAACATGTCACCATATTCTCAATTTGAAACACATTAGCACTAACCAAGGCCATTTACTCTCATCTTATATATAATACTTAAAATCGGTTTGTAAAGAAAATGTAAATTATCCTAAGCATATCCCCCGGGAGTGTCGTAACCAAGAGTGCAGCAAGGCCCGTTGTCGTGCACCAGTTCCTGTTCGAGTCTATCTCAAAGCGGTGTTTTCGGGTTTTACCCCTAGGTACATCTGTGCCAGAGCCGCCTCTACCTGGTCATATCCAGACAGGGATGTATTGCTCGGAAAACTCACAAAATCTCTACAATACAAAAATTATAGGAAGTTCTTCTATACTAATCTACAAAGTTCAACTTATGTCTACGTGCTCTAATCAGAGTTTATCTAAATCTATCTTCCAAGGTTTGTACTAAACTTCCTTTGATACCAACTGTAACGCCCCGACCCCAGTTACCCAGAGTCGGTGCATTATTACATAACATTGGCATGATAATAAGAAAGATCAAATCTCAAAAGGCCGATTGGTTTAGTATCTTTGGAAACAGTAGATATATTCATAAAGTTTTACATTACATCATAAAGTGAAAAACTACTACCACAACATATTGTCTCCATAGTCCACACTATTATCCCCTCATAATATCCCTGCAGGTCATTCATAATTTACTTCTTCACATCCTAGGAAAAATAAGACATAGAAATGGGGTGAGCTCAAATTCCCAGTAAGGATAACAATATAGCAGAAACATTCATAAATAAGAATTAAACATTTAAGGAAGTGTATAACTAAAACAAAAGCCTTTTAAACTTTAACTTCAACATAGTATGACAAAAATAAAATGAAATAATTCCATTTATTTATTCACATGGATATTCTACTAATCGAATAATCACATGCAATATCAATAACCACTTTCATAATGATGGAATGCATAATGACAGACTATCATAACCACATATCCAAGACATCGTGCCAAGACTACAAATAAGATTTTTTCAAGGCCTTAGTCCAAGACACTAGTTTGTCTCATGAGACCTACCTATGCATTGAGGAGCTATAGCGAGCTCCACCTTTCACTTACTAAGTCCAATGCATTCCTCATATTAACATGTTTAAACATAACATAAACATTTGTATTAAAACTAGCATACGATATGTCAATACTTTAACCACAAACCATGAATAGTATAAAAATAGCACACCCACAGTCAAACATAACTCATTCGATACAATATGGAAGATTGTATTGTATAATATTAACCTCAAATGATAATAATGAATGATATTGACATAGATTAAAATAACCATCAAAACTATTTGAGAGAAATATCCCCCTTTTCTTGAAATCATTTAAAAGTCACACTATTTTTCAAGAAGACGTTTGAAAATAGATTTTTGAATTAAAGTGTCCCATACAAATTTGAATCTTTTAAAAGGAGTTTTAATTTTAAAACTTTAATGTCTATATAAATAAATCCTTAAAACCATTTTTTTTAAAACATGGACATTATTGAGCAAGATTTATAAGAATAAGTCTTTAAAACATATAAAAATGGTATTTTAGTTAGAGTTTCTAACCAAAAGAGAGACACTTGAATACAAATAATTGAGGTAATCAAAACATTGTAATATCATGAGAATGAAGGGATTCATGATATACTATGTCAAAGTACATTATATACACCACATAAAAGTGATTTGGTGTATAACAACAAAGAAGTCTCAATGGAATGTAAATTGAGATGAAATCTCTCATAAAGGCCGTATCCTTAGGTTAAGGATAAATCAACGACATAATTATGCGTGAAAAATATAAATACACTAAATATGGTTGGATATTCAGTGTAAAATAATCAAAGGACATTCACACATATTCTAGTAAAAACAACACCAATGAATTGCATGTTTATCTCAACAAATCGAGATTGAGTAAAATTTACTCTTATCAAGTTCATACCGATGACTTGAGAATTTATCAATGGAGTGATTATGTGTATAAAAAGTATATCCACAGAAAGTGGAGTGGAAATTATGACATAATCAAATTAATAGTGATTCCACACATAATCTTGGAGTAAAATAATCAATGAAGTATGCGTAAAGCCGAATGAGTGGAAATTGAAATTTCAAATTCCCTTATTGATTTGGTAACGTACAAAACATACACCCATGAAAGAATAATCATAAAATGATGATGTAAATATACATGAATTAAAGTATATTACACAATGAATACAAACATGGGTAGTACACACACCACATGTAATAAATAAGTGGCGAACAATGGAATTCTCAGGGAATTAAAAGTGAGATAAGAAACCCCTTACTTTGTAATTTTTCGTTGGTCGAAGGTAGGTTAACCTCCTGTATAATGGTGAAATAATTGTTATTGAATTATAAAAGAATCATTTACATTAATATGATATCATATATGATCTTTTAATATTGATTTGTTAATAATATCTTAGTATTATCGTTGTTTCGGGTGTTAACTTACTTGTTTTATTTTATATGTTTTGTTAAGTAATACATGTTTGTCATGGATAGGTTGTATCTTATTCATATACATAATGATACCAAGTCCTTAAACATTATTTTTAAATAATCAAAAGATAATTATACTTGAATGGATACGATGGAGAGTGAATCTCATCGTGTTCGTGGAGACGGTAGTCCGTACGTACGCACGAGCGACAATATCATTCTTTTGATATTAAAATAATATATAATTGGATGGTATATCATATATACAGAATCATTATCATGTTACATTTATTATTTACATGAATTACACATCATTATTATACCCATCCAAATAATAATTTATTGAATAACAATTACATCACAACGTGGAGACGGTAAGCCGTACGTACAAATGTATGGTGACATGTTATTCAAAGGATGGATAGAATACTGAATATGATTGTACCATATTTATAATAACATCACATTATATATAAGATACTAGAGTTATTATTTTATAATGGTAACAACAAATAAAGAAGAAGTGGAAGAAGAAAGGAACTTGAAAAAGGGTGGTGAAATCATTACCTCTTCTTTGGGTTCTTTCTTTCGATTTGATCAAAAGGGCTCCTTAAGTTGGCTTTCTGACTAAAGGAAGGCCTCTAGGATTAAGTGAGGGAAGTTGTGAGAGTATTTGGGCAGAGGTTGTCTGAACCAAAAGGCTTTTAAGGTGTGAGTTAATGAGAAGGGGGAGTGCCCTTTTATAAGAGGGGTGAGGGGCACCTTTGGAAAAGGTAGAAATATTATTTTATAATAAATTCATATTCGGTTTCTAATGGCTTAAAAGTGGATTATTTAAATATTTAGGTGGTGATAGGTCGAAAAAAACTAAAACAATAGAATTTAGACAGTTTTGGGTCATTATACTAACCTTATCTTTAAGTATTAACTCTTAGTTAATTAGTTTCACTTTTACAATGTCTCTTTGTATTTTTATATTATATGGTTAATAAACATACTATATACATCCAAGAGACCCCCAAGTGGTACATTAATGATACACCTATCATTATATAAGTCTCTTGTCTGAACCTTATATTTTTTGGAATTTAATATCAATTAATAATATAATATGGTTTTTAAAAACTCTTTTATGTCAATTTTGAGACTATTCAATAGTTATTTTTTGTAAAAATTATTACAGAATGATTGCTTCAAAAAAAGTCAATTAAATAAATACTAATATGTCATATTATCTTATAAAATTAGTGTAATTCATTAAAAGTCTCAAATTATATTTATTTTGGTATTTATAATATCAATTATTTTAATTTTTCATTATTATGGTAATTACTACATCATCATTGTGTCATCAATAAATTAAATTATTTAATGTCTAAAAATTATAAATAAAATATCATTATTTAGGAAATCTTTTTAGATCTCTAAGGAATATTTATAGTCAAAACTACAACAAATATAACCCTATGTAAAAATTGTTTTTCTAAAAGATATATGCTTTTGTCATTTTTGTATTCATTTTAACTTAATTAAAATAAAGTGTCCCTATCACTTACAAGTGGCACCATGTGGTCCCAAAATCGACCCAAAGATTCCCATGGTCGAACATGTATCAACCAATAAGGTTAGGACACATTTTAGGGTAATTTTTTATTATTATAGTATTATTTTTTAACCCTTATTTACCGGTTTTACCCTTTAACCATGGTAAATAAAATATTTACCTAAGTAATTATTCAAAATGTCTAAAAATAAAAGTTACCTATTTACACAATTTGAACATACTAATTCCAAATATGTAATCCATTTTTCCAAATTCAAAACACAGAAGTGGCAGAAATTAATTTAAAATTTATTCCCGTTGTCAAAACAAAAAGCGTGTTTTTAAGATATAATAACTATCAAAAGATTGATACTTGTTTATGTTCGGTTTAATTGTGAAATTATGTCCAATGACCAAAATTGTATTAAATGGTTAAAATAAATTCTAAATATACTTTAAAACCACTCAAATTCATAATTTATCACTATTAATTATTTTGATTAAAAAAGTTGTTTTTAATTAAAATTTAGTATTTTTCACTATTCATCAAAATATGAAAGTTATCCGAAAAGTACCAAAATTTCACCATAGGCTAATTTCGATATCCCGAATCCAAAAATGAAGTCCATTTTGAGATATATAATTTATAAAATTTCAAAAAGTAGGTATTACTATTCATAACGTCTAGTTTGACTGGTTGTGGTGTGTTAGAATATCAAAGTTGCGTACAATGCACGCCATTGCATTATTCAAACGGAAACGTACCGTGGAATCTTGGGGTGTTACACTGAACCCGCCCCGCAGTCAGGGCCTGAACCGTGACACAGTGGGACAACCCAGCCCAGCAGGCCAGACCCGCCAGCGGAACGGGCCTGCCCCTCAGCCTAACAGGCCAACATGGGTGGGCCAAGCCCCACCCGACAAGCTGGGCCAACAAAGGCCTGGGCACACGAACAAGTCGGGCCGAACCCGACGGGACGAACCCAGTGAACCTGGTTTACCCCCAATGGGCCAGACCCGAGCGAAGTCAGGTAGACCCTGAGACTTGTTGCATCGGGCCGGTCTGACCGAGTCGGACCAGGCCGAGACCCAACCAGTACCAAAATAAAGAAACACCTGTAACTGATGAACCATGTGTCTGTTTGACATTCCATCAGTGGAATTGGGACCCCTTTATGGCATATTCCGGTGGGCCTAACCGAGCAGGGATGGACCGAGGTGTGATCACCCCCATTTCACATAAGGGGTTGTAACTAACAGACCGAGCTTCTGATCGATGCACCGTCTGTGGTATAAGGACCCTTCTAACAAGGTGGTACTTTAAAGATACTCTAAGTGTAATGACCAAAGATTTCATTAATGAAAATTCTTCTTGATCTATTTAAATGTATTATAAAACTTATTTACTTATTTGTTTTTTATGTTTTTGGATTTTAAAATACCGTAAGGAATTGTGACTGTTGATAATATATCCATTGAACACTGATCACATGATTAGTATAAATATATGGCTTTAACAAATCCAATTTACTCAGAAAAAGGAAGCGATGAATCATCCATTATAATTTCTCCATAAGAATCCCATTTGTCGGAGCTCGGAATGGAGGTGGGATCATTGGGCTTCGCTCTTGACCAAGCCCAAGCTGATCTTGAATACTCCAAGCTCGAGTAGAACCGCCTACGAGAAAAGTGGAAGTTGATAGAGATTACCACTCGAGCAATGTCATCCGAGCCACCCCAAGAGTTTTTCACCATCGCGCACCTTACCCTAAGGTTTTATGCGGGTGTTTTAAGGGGTTATGTAACAAGACCATAATACTACAATTATGTACATTATTCTTGTATAGAGAATATACATTATTTTTTATTATTGTTACTTTGTATATAGTTTTTAGAGCACAAATAGTAATTTTAGTTAATATTCAACTAAGAATTATATTTTGATGAATTAATTGATTCTTGAATTAAATAATATTTTAATAAAATATTATTATAATTAAATTAATTTTTATTAAATATAAATGATCGTATAATTTTATGAATGCAATTGTAATTTTTATTATGGTTTGAAAGCTATTTTCGTCAAAACCCATGAATTTTTTTATAAATGTTGTTTTTTATATTAAAAGTAAAAATTATTATATTTATAAAATTATTTAGATAAAATGAATATTATTTTTGTAATCAGGATGTCAAAATTATCCAATGGTGAATTTTTCATAATTTTCTGAGACAATCTAATTTTAAGTAAAAATTATATACTGTTTAAATATATAATGTGTTTTATGACATAATAATTACCTAATAGTTATATAATAAAATGATATAGACATTATTTTCGGCCAATATATGTTTTAACATTAAAATAATTTGATTTAGGGATTGTTTGATTTTTTTACAAAGTTTTAGTTGACCCTTCTTGACTTATAAACCATTTTTCCTTTTTAAATTGTTTTCCTTGAGAGTGGGACTCACCTCCACATAAGGAAACCTATTATTTTAAGAAGTTCGGCCATTGGACTTATAAAATATTTTTTTCCACTCCCCTTTGGAAAAAACCAGGTTAAAAAACCATTGTCTAGTTTTTTTTGATTAGTTTAATGTGAGGTGTCCCAAACCTAAATAATAAAAAATTCCTTCTCACTTCCTATATAAAACCCACCAAGATCCCACATTCTCTTCACTCAAAGCATTTATAGTTCGACCAAACCCTCCCCTCCCCTCTCTATAATCTTCCCAAGGTGACCCATTCTCCCAAAAAGCCTCTCTCAAGCCTCTCCCATGCTTTTGGGATCACACTTCCAAATAAGGGATTCCTTCCTTTCTCATTTTATCCAAGTTTCTTAATATTGTTATGACCTTTTATTTTCAATTATAAATGTTGGGGAATGTTTTTTCACCAACCATATACATTCCAATTTATGTTTTAATAATTAGTCTCCCATTTCACTCTCATCGGTGCCTTCCATATATATCTGTTACCATGCCGAAATTTTGTAAAGAATTTCTCTCTACTAATTTACATTCAAGCAATTATTTTGTATTATGAATCTAAATTCCATTACCTATGTTGGTAAATTAATCTATATGAATACCATTACTATCCATTTCATGTACATATTATGAGACACCAATTTATCTCTCATCAACCATTTTTATAATGTCTTATGTCACACCGTTATGCTGTTGAAATTGCACCGTAATTTTCTAATCCAAAATCATTGTGTAGTGAATACCATGCCCATTTCTCTATCAAGGGTATTCACCTTTATGAACATTTACATATTGATGTAAGAGTTTCATGTATGAATTAAACATTCCTTAATTGTGGAATAAATTATGATGTTTTATGAATTCATGTTCTATGATATTGTGCCACAATTATGCATGAAATAAAATGATTAAGAAGGGTGCGCCCTAATAGCCCTCCAATGCATTGGGTAAAGTACAGTATCATGATACGTCATGTGAAATGAGTGTGGAATCATGCTAATTCAAGGGAAATGAGGGTTTACACATGCTTCATGTGAAATTAAGGATTACTCATGCTCCATGTGCAATGAGATTTGGCTCATACTAATTCCATATTAAGTGTTGCTGTCACATTTCCATGTTATGATTATCATAATTTATCATGACTTTATGTTCATGTTTCTCTTATGATCCATTGATATTATTATTGTCTAAAAGTACTGTATTTCTCATGTTATTCTATTTTTATTCCCTAATTGGGCTTTATATCTCACCCTTTTTTATGCATGTACTCAGATTATCCTATGCAATGCTAAGTATGAGGGAATGTAGTGGTCATATAAAAGAATTTTTCAATAAGATGTTGCATTCTAGGCTTTAAGTTGTTATGTAAGGTTTATAAGACCCAAAGACACTAGAACTATCAATATTTTATGTTGTATCAAGTGAATGTTTTATGTAATAAATCATGTTTACGTATGTGATAAAGAAGAGGGTTGTTATAGTTGGTATCAAAGGACAAGTTTAGTTATTTTTGGGATTAGGATTAGAAAATCCTAGTGAATCATTAGAAACAAGACTAAGTATAATAAAAATATCCCTACATTTTGGTGGGTATTGGGTAAGTGGTATATCATGAAAATACATCCTTGTCTAGATACGAGCAGGTAGTGTCAGCTTTGGAACAAATGTACCTAGTGGTGAAAACCCCGACAATGAGTTTCAGGCTTGACTCGGGGTATCATGGAACACAACAATAGCCTTTTTGCACTCTTGTTTACGACACTTCTGGGGGATATGATTTGGTAAATTAACAAGATCAGCATGAACCATTATTAAGGGAATTAAAAAAATGCCTCTAAGAATACATGTTAGAAAGTAGATCATAGATAACATAGATTGAAGTATATAGATACATAAGTTAAGGAATAAAAGTAATTGATAAGTCATTTATATTTGTCTTTGGATTAACCTTAATGCGTTACCCCTAACATTCCTTATATTTTAGCAAATGGCCAGTAATAGGATGACTCGGGATAACAACCGATGTTAAGATCAATGTGATGACTGTGCTAATGAGATTCCCAATCCGATTGGAGTAGGAATCACAAACTTTGTCACTATTTTCTCTCAGTTAACTCAATAATTGAATAGAAACATGAGTAAATAGGAACGTTCAACCCCCTAAGAAAGAACAAGTCGCTATCGAGAGCTTAATGAGATAAATGCCTCCTACTTTTAATGGATCATCTGATCCCTCAATCTCTGAACAATGGATCAACTCCATTGAAATGATCTTCTCCATCCTTAAATGATCTAAATAAGATAAGGTTATCCTAGAAGCTTATCATATGCAGGGTGAATCTGATCAATGGTGGACATTGATAAAAAATACGAAGCTTGAGGAGAAGATCAAGACATTACAATGCAGGGATTTCTGGAAGATGTTTTTTGATAAATATTTTCCATGCACCCTCAGACTTATGATGGAAAGGGACTTCCTTTCCCTCATGAACAAAGATAACGAATCTATTGGAGAATACGAGACAAAAATAACAAGACTTGCATGATACACCTCCGGCTTTGTCATTACCATCAAATGGAAGGTTGACTGCTACTTTGGTGGGATGGAACCTAGCCTGTGGAAATCCCTAGAGATCCGTGACATCGAAAGCTATGAGGAAATTTTACAATGTTCCCTCAAGGTCGAAAGGGAGATCGGTGAATCTCAGGGGTATCATGGGGATAATAAGAATAAGTTGGATTTCAATTCTAGTGGTCTGATGGATACATACAACGGTGCATAGAAGATCCAGCACCCCATTTCCCAAAGGTGTAGAAGGAAGCACCCTGGAAATTGATTGAAGGGGACGAGGAAATGCTTCAGGTGTTGAAGAGAAGGACACCTAGCTATTAACTACTGACAAGAAAAATCTACGGTTGTGATAGAGGATGGGAACGCTTCGTTCAACTCTCAATGCATTGTTCATTACTTCAAATGAAAAGAACCAGGGCACCTTGCAAATAAGTTCCCAAAGACAAGGGTTTCCGGAGGCAACCAACAACCTCCAAGGTAGCAAGGGAGGGCTTTTTCCATCACTACCACCAATGTGTCCCCAAACAATGAAGTGGTGACAGGTACGCTAGTTATTCACTCAATAATAGAAAACACACTTTTTGATTCAGGTTCTATGCATTCTTTTATATCCCGAATGTTTAGTAGAACAATCCCAACACCACCACAAATCATGGAAGTAAATATGTCGGTGAGTATGAAAAATGGGGAAATAATTGCATCCCATCAATATAAATCCCCCCTATCATAATCGGTGGATTGAACTTCCCAGCGAACCTTATCATACTCCATTTGGTGGAATTTGATTCAATTCATGGCATGGATTGGATTTCCTAATATAGAGCCAATATAAATTTCCATGAGAGGAAAATCACTCTCTATGTGGAGAATCAACCCTCGATTCTGTACAAGTGCAAGGAGGACGATCAATCTTATTTATATCCATCATCTCAAGTGTGGATATTACTGCCCTATGAGCACACATATCTAGCTCAGATGATTGAGTCTAAAGATAAAACCATCCTTGAAGACATGCCTACTGTGAGGTAATTCGCTGAAGTGTTTCCCGAGGAATTGATTGGTCTTCCTCCTAGAAGAGATGTTGAATTCACAATTGATATTATACCTGATGCATTGACAAAACTAAGACTCTATATAGAACGGCTGTTGTTGAGCTTGAGGAGATGAAGAAATCACTACCGAAGAATATGGATAAAGGGTTTATACGCCCAAGTGCTTCACCATGGGGTGCACCAGTCTTCTTCATCAAGATTAAGGATGGGTCAATGCGAGTTTGGATCGATTATCATGAGCTTAACAAAATCATGATAAAGAACAAGTATCCTCTCCCACGAATTGATAACTTGTTCGATCAGCTGCGTAGAGAACAATACTTCTTCAAGGTAGATTTGCGGTTGGTATATTATCATGTAAGGGTGAAGAAGGAATATATCCCCAAGACTGCTATTCGTACATAATATAGGCACTATGAATTCATATTAATGCCTTTCAGAATCACTAACGCTCCATAAATCTTCATGGAATTGATGAATAGAGTATTTAGAGATTACCTGAAAATATCTATGGAAGTCTTTATAGGTGATATTCTAATATACTCCAAAAACAAGGAGGATCATGAGGAGCATCTAAGAACTATATTAGAGACCTTGCGAAAAGATAATCTCTATGAAAAGTACATCAAACATGAGTTCTAGTTAAAGGAGTTCTCATTCTTGGACCATATCATCACAAGGAATGAGATATCTATGGATCCCTCCAAGACAGCTGTAATAGAGGGATGTCTGAGGCCAACATCGATAATGGATATCCATATATTTTTGGGGTTAGCTGGATATTATCGGTGATTTGTGAGAAATTTCTCATGATTTTCCAACCCTCTTACCAAGCTAACTCGGAAGGGAGTAAGGTTTGCTTGGAGTGATGAATGCAAATAAAGCTTCAAGGAGTTGAAAAGAAGGCTTATCACTATGCCCGTGCTCACTTTTCCATCAATTGGAAAACTTTTTGTGGTAATCAGTGATTCTTCGAAGAAGGGTCTGGGCTATGTGTTGATGCAAAATGACAATGTCATTGCCTATGATTCATGGCAATTAAAATTTCATGAGCATAATTATCCAACACATGATCTAGAGTTGGCTGCGGTGATCTTCTCTTTAAAAATTTGGTGGCATTATCTCTTTTAGGAGAAGTGTGAAATATATAAGGACCAAAAAAGTCTCAAGTATATATTATTATAGAAAGGGTTGAAAATGCACCAACGAAGATGGTTAGAGCTGATCAAAGACTATGACTGCTCAATCTATTACCACCCTAGGAAAGAGAAAAAGGTGGCTGATTCTATAAGTATAAAGGACCCATAGATTCTATCATTAATGAGAATTGAGAAGGATACAATCTTCTTAGATTTAATGAAAATGAACATGGTAATCATAAAGAAGGGAACATCATCAATCCTATCACAAATTGTTGCTCAACCATCTCTTTTGGAAAGGTTAAAGGATGCTCAAAAGAATGATGTGTGAATTAAAAAGAAAATAGAAACTATCAGAAATGGGAAATCCTCAGAGATCAATGTTAATGATGAAGGAATTGTGAGATCTGGGAAAAAACTTTGTGTTTCATCAAGTCCAGATATGAAGAAGGAACTTTTGGATGATGCACATAGTTCAAATTTCTCTATTCACTCAAGAAACATAAAGATGTATTGAGATCTTTGAAAGCATTAATGGTGGGATAATATGAAGAAGGAGATCATTGAGTATACATCAATGTTCCTGGTGTGTCAGAAAATGAATGAATAGAGGGAGAAGTCTAAGGTGATGATGCAACCATTGGCCATACCAGTATGGAAATGGGAGAACATCACCATGGACTTTGTAACCGAACTTCCAAAGAAATCCAAACGAAACAATTCAATCTGGGTTGTTGTGGATCATCTTATAATGTCTTCACACTTTATTGAAATTCGGGAGGATTTCTCATTAGATCAACTGGAATGGATATACATCATGGATGTGGTAAGGCTGCATAGAGTACCACTATTTATTGTATCTGATCGAGATCCAAGATTCTCCTCTACATTTTGGAAGAGTCTTAAACATGCTCTGGATACTGAACTAAACATCATTATGGCCTATCATCCTGAAACTGATGGCTAATCTAATATAACTATTCAGACACTAAAATATATGTTAAGATCATATTCAATGGACTTAAAGGAGGTTAAGATCAACATCTTCTTCGGGTTGAATTATCCTATAATAATAGTTTCCACTCGAGCATCTGAATGGCACCTTATAAAGCCCTATATGAGAAGAGGTGTAGAAAACCAACATGTTGTGATGAAGTCGGTGAGTGTAAGCTTCTAGGGCTAGAAATGGTCAAAGAAATGGTGGAGACGGTAAAAACCATTCAACAACATATCAAGGCAGCCCAAAGTCAACAGAAGAGTTATGAAGATAACCATCGATGAGACCATGAGTTCACATTTAAGGACATGGTGTTTCTACGCATATCTCCATGGAAGAAGGTCATGAGGTTTGGAATGAAAGGGAAGTTAATTCTTAGGTACGTCGGCCCCATCGTGATTCTTGATTATGTTAGGGTTGTGGCCTGTGGACTAGAACTTCCACCTACTATGGACAAAGTACACGATGTCTTTCATGTATCTCTCTTAAAGAAGTACATACTTGACCCTTCACATGCACTCTCTTCAGAGTTAATATATTTAGAGGATGATCTTTAATATGAGGAGCAACCAGTGAAGGTTTTAGATCATAGAGAAAAAGCTCGATGAAATAAGACAATGCCCCTCGTGAAAGTGTTGTGGAGAAACCACAAGTTTGAAGAAGCGATGTGGGAATTAGAGGAAGTGATGAAGCAAAGTTACCCACATCTGTTTTAGTGTGAGAAAAGTAAATTTTGAGGGTGAAATTTATTAAGGGGGGAAGATTGTAATGACCTAAGAATTCATTAATGAAAATTAGTCTTGATATATTTAAATGTCTTATAAAAATTATATACTTAGTTTTATGTTTTTATATTTTAAAATACCATTAGTAATTGTGACTTTTTCTAAAATAGTCGTTGAATAATGATCACATGATTATTATAACTTTAGGGATTTAACCAATCCAATTTACTCAGAAAAAGGAAGTGATGACCCCATTCAGTAGACTTGCTCCATACGAAGCGCATTTTTCAGAGCTCAGAAAGGAGCTGGCATCATTGGGCTTCTCTCTTGACCAAGCCCAAGTAGATCTTGAATATGTTAAGCTCTAGTGGAACCTCTTACAAGATAAGTGGAAGTTGATAGAGATTACCAGTCGAGCAATGTTATTCGAGAAACCCCAAGAGTATGTCACCATAGTGTATCTTACCCTAAGGTCTTATGCATGTGTTTTAAGGGGTTATGTAACAATACCCTAGTATTAAGATTATTTAAATTATTCTTGAATATATAATATACATTTCTTTATTATTGTTACTTTGTAAATAGTTTTTAAAGCACAAATAGTACTTTTAGTTAATATTCATCTAAGAAATATATTTTGATGAATTAATGGATTATTTAATGAAATAATATTTTAATAAAATATTAATATTATTATTAAATTAATTTTTATTAAATATAAATGATCATATAATTTTATGAGTGCAATTGTAATTTTTATTAAGGTTTGAAAGCTGTTTTTGTCAAAACCCATGAATTTTTGATAAATGTCAGTTTTTATTTTAAAATTAAAAATTCACATGTTTAGCAAATTATTTTGGTAAAATTAATATTATTTTTCAAATCAGGATGTCGAAATTAATCAATGGTGAATTTTTCATAATTTTCTGAGACAATCGGTTTTTTGGGTAAATATTAAATACCGTTTAAATATATAATGGGTTTTATGTCATCATAAAGACTAAATAGTAATGTAATAAAATACTATAAACATTATGTTCGAAAAATATATGTTTTAGAATTAAAATAATTTTATTTTTTTTGTTTTATTTATTTTACAAAGCTTTAGTGGACCCTATAAGACTTATAAAACATTTTGTCTTTTTAAATTGTTTTACTTGAGAGTGTGACTCACGTCCACATAAGCAACCCTATTATTCTAAGAAGTTAGGACATTGGCCTAATAAAATATTGTTTTTCACTCCCATTTGGAAAAAACCATGGGCAAAAATCACGGTCTGGTATGTGGTTTTGATTAGTTTAATGGGAGGTGTCCCAAACCTAAATAATAAATAATTCCTTCTCATTTCCTATACAAACCAAACCCTGCCCTCTTATTTATATAATCCTCTCATGGTTCCCCAAGATCTCAAGAATCCTCTCTCAAGCGTCTCCCAAGCTTTTGGGATCACACCTCCAAGTAAGGGATTCATTCCTTTCTAATTTTATCCAAGTTTCTCAATATTTTTATGCCCTTTTATTTTCAATTATAAATGTTGGGGTATGATTTTTCACCACCCCTATACTATCCTCTTTATGATTTAATGATGATATACCCCTTTCAATCTCATCGGTTCCTTCCATATATACCCGTTACCATGCCAAAATTCCGCAAGGAATTTCTCTCTCCTCATTTACATTCAAGCAATTATTTAGTATTATGAATCTAAATTCCATAACCTATTTTGGGACACATATCTATATGACTCCCATTACTTTCCATTTCATGTACATATTATGAGACACCCCTTTCTCTCTCATCAACCATTTCTTTGAAGTCTTTTGTCACGTCGTTATGCTGCCGAAATTACACCACCATTTTCCAAGCCAAAATCATTGTGTAGTGAATACCATGCCCATTTAACTATCAAGGGTATTCACCTTTATTCACATTTACATATTAATGTAAGAGTTTAATGTATTAATTACACATTCCTTAATCTTGGAATAAATTATTATGTTTTATGAAATCATGTTCTATGATCTTGTGGCACACTTATGCATGAAATGAAATGTTTAAGAAGGTTGTGCCCTGATAGCGCTCCAATGCATTGGGTAAAGTATAGTATGATGATACTTCATGTGAAATGTGTGTTGACTCATTATAATTCAAGTGAAATGAGGGTTTACTTGTGATTTATGGAAAATGAGGGATTACTCATGGTCCATGTTCAATGAGCCTGGGCTCATGATAATTCCATGTTAAGTGTTGCTGTCACATTTCTATGTTATGATTATCATGATTTATCATGAATTTAAGTTCATGTTTCTCTTCTGATCCATTGATATTCCTATTGTCTAACATGTAATGTATTCCTCATGTTATTCAATGTTTATTCCCTTACTTGTCTTTATAGATCACCCTTTTTTATGCATGTCCTTAGTTTATCTTATGCAATGCTAAGTACAAGGGAATGTAGTGGTCATGGAAAGGAAGTTTTCAATAAGATATTTCATTCTATGATTTATGTTGTTATGTAATGTTTATAATCCCCAAAGACACTATACCTCTCAATATTCTATGTTGTATCAAGTGAAGGTTTTATGTAATAAATCATGTTTAAGTATTTAATAAAGAATAGTGTTTTTATACTAAGTGATTTTTGAAGGAGTTTGACGTGTGACCTGGGTTGGATCAGACTTGAATCCAACTAGGCCCTTTTTACAAAAGTGACCATATCTCATAGACCGAGCGTCCGATCGACGTGTCATCTATCATGCTGGGACCACTATGACGGGGCAGTCCCTTGGGTATGATTTTTGTGGGACTTCATACTGGTTGAAATACAACCAATTGATTGAGGAGTAGTTCACCCAAAACCCAGTGGGCTATGAGCTAGAATCTAGTGGTTGGCTATAACATGAAGAAAGAACATCAATCCTATGTGGTTCAACATCTATCAATCTTGTTTGGGTCAGATCTTAGTGATCTTGTGTGGGTCAGTATCTATCGATTCTATGTGGGTCAGAGCCAAGAGATCTTGTATGGGTCAGCATCAATCGATCTTGTGTGGGTCAGCAGTAGAGCCTCTCGATAGAATAAGATGATCTAGTTTTACGACTAATCATCTGTACTTCTATACTTAAGTTATATATCTAGTGTTAGCTGAGTCTTTTACCTTTGTCGTGTTACCTTCATGGTGTTACCTTTGTGGTACTTTTACCTTTATGGTGTTACCTTCGGGGTGTTACCTTTGTGGTACTTTTACCTTCGTGGTGTTACCTTCATAGTGTTACCTTTGGGGCATTTTTACCTTCATAGTGTTACCTATGCAGTGTTACATTTGTTTTACTTTTACCTTCATGATTTTTCCTTCACGGTGTTATCTTTGTGGTACATTTACCTTAGTGGTGTTACCTTTGTGGTGTTAACTTTGTGGTATTCTTCCCTCGTGGATCAGTTGTGGAAATGGCTTATAAGTTAAAGCCTTATGTTTTCCCATGTTTGAGATTAGTATAATTTGATAACATAGGTATATGTATGGGAATATACCTAAGTATATTTGATGAATACTGATTCGTGCTTTGTGATTGAGGTCTTACTTTGTGGTTTTTCCTTTGTGTAACTCTTAGAGACCTTCGGGGGTCTCAGGGTCCCTACTGAGTATTTTTATACTCACCCCAGCATGGGATATGCCCGAACCTTGTTGTGTCTTGTGTAGACGATGGACAATGTTGATCGAGGATGAGGGAGCCCGAACTGGACGGTGCTCAGAGGTGGACCAATTAATATGATGTGACACAGTGAGTACTAATCGTGAGTTGTACCTACACTTTAGGTAGGATCCTTGATGGATGTTCCAGGAGCTGTTTTCTCTTTCAATTGTACTTGTACTTTCTAGTTGGGCTTGTATTCCGACCCCTTTAATTTCAGTACACTTTTTTACTGTAGTAGTTTACTTCGTGGTTGCTTCTTGTTGTGTTCATGGATTGTGTGTTTGTACAGGTTTAAAGGCAATGCATTCCCGTTATAGGGATATTCCATTATGGTGCTAGTCACCAACCCTTGGCCTATGGAAGGCGGGCTTGGGGTAGTCAGAGTATGGGCCCTAGGGGACGTGTCGTGACATAAAACCGAACTTATAGGAATTTAATATACTATATTTTATCTTTATTAGACTATAAAAATAAAAAAATTATGATAATAAGTGATACCAACAAAGTGAATTAGGATCACATAAATAGATAAAAATGAAAAAAAGTCTGCAAAAGAGAAGAAGGATTAAAAATCACTAATCTGATGTCAAAGAAGATCAAAATAAAAAAAATCCTTGAATTATGGGAGGGGAACACTGGAGAAGAATAGAAGTTGGATTCTCGGTCAGGTGTGGGAGAGACTAGGAATTCTAGATGAGGATGGGAGGGGGTAGGTTGAGGTTTAACATAAAACTCTATACCAAATTTTGTTTTAAAAACCATTTGTATAACTCAACCTATAGTAACTATTTTTTAAAAACCGTGGGTATAATATTTTACTGAAACTCTATACCCATGGTTTAGTGAAAACATGAGTATAAGTGCATGGGGATAGTCCCAATTTTTAGTAGTGGGATTTCAAATTTTTTATCCCTTTATTAATGTTCCATGTATGTTCCACTTAATTTTTAAAATAGTTTTAATGGCCGTTAAATAGAAGAATGTTTGTTAACAAGTTTATGGTTAAAAAGGTTAGTTGGGGGGGGGGGTTAAACTAATAAATAATGTTAACATTGGAATTTATTCTCGTATAATTTTTTTCGTTCAATTTATTTATAACTTATAATCCGTATATTAAAATATATTTTACATTGGATCCATTTGACATGAGTTTATATTATATATTAATATTTGATGTGTTTATAATATTTTCACCCACCTATCATATAAAAGGGAACCACCTATTCTCTATTTCTCACACTTAATAATACATTATACTTACCAAGGATATTCAAAAATACATTCCCAAACATTCTCCCCATGTCTTAGTGGGTTTGTTCTCACCATAATTCCATATTAGGAGGCTTAATGTGTAAGTTAAAAGGGGTTTCCCAAAGATGCAGTACAACTCTTAACCAAGTGTTTTTATGTTTATTTCTTCTTAAACATCCTTAAAATATTCTATTTCTATAATTAAATGATAAAATTGTAATCTTATATATACTTCAGTGTTATTATGATGATGTAATGACCCTTAATTTTTCCTTTTTCTATCTTATGGGAAATGAAAACATTTCTCATGTATATGAGTGAACTACCACCTCCATTAAATGAAATGTTTTATTTTTCACCTTCACCTCACAAAGGTGGTTATTAAGATAAATTTAATGAATATTTTATATATTAATGGAATAATTATTATTTTTAAAATATAATATATTACTTACCTTCTTACTCTTCAACCCATTGAAAAATGGTAATGTCGTTCTTGTGTATGTATGTTCTACCACCTCCACAAAGTTTTGTGATTCATTTTCCAATGTAGATTTTTCTTGTATGGTTCCAAAATTAAATTTAATCTTTTAAAATAGTAATTGTGACCTGATTAATATTCTTTATATGGTGGAATAATGAAGACTTTGGCCATAGTCAACCTACTGATGTTTTTTAAGGATCAGGAACAAAATGTCCTAAAAATACCTGATATGAAATTCATTAATTTATTGACTATGAAATAAAAAATAATAATCAAAATAAAAGTAATTAAAATAAGGTAATTAATAAAAACTATTTTATTAATCATGTAAGTCATTAATATAATTTTATTATATAGGACATAAATAATGTATATGGAGAGCTAGACTCAAGGTAAAATGTTTCTTATCTCAATTTACTTTTTTGAGACTTCTGAAACATTCACTACAATATTTATTTTGTGTGATACATGAACTAACATATATGTATTTATATTATCAATAATATAGTAAAATTAATTTGTTTTAAAAATCCTTTAAAGGTTATATTCCTTATTGTTATTTTGATTCAAAAGTTACCAATGTGGAAATGGATGTTTTTTCAAAACGATGTTTAATGTATTATCTTAAAATATGTTTCCTTAATTTCCATGTTGTTTAAATTTTTTATTGAATTTTGTTTTTTATAAATAATTTTTTTTATCAATAAATTTCAACTATTTGTTATTTTATTTTAGTTTTTTAAAAGTAATTTTTTAACATTATCGCATTGGTAATTTTGACTTTTTTTACCAAAGTACATAAGAATGTTTTTAAATGTATACAACATGACCAATTTTTTCCACCATTATTGATGTTATTAATTATCATTATTACTATTCAAGTAAACATGGTTTTTCAAATAATATCATACTATAATTATTTTTATAATTCTTAATTTTTAAGAGTTTTTATAAGACATATATTTATCTGTAATTTTATTCGTATATGGAAGTGTTTTTCCTATGGTTCTAAATTAGTATTTCAAGGGTTTTATGATGAAAAAGTGGAATATTATAATTTTTTAATTATATAAAACATGATCATTAAATATAATGTTGGGTTATATTGATAAGGTTATCTAATGCATTGGGTAATGATTAGTCTTCAATGGTGTAAAAGGAGGGAGATAACCAGGTAGGTTACTCTTATGGAATTAATTGGGATTCAATTATCTATGATAGTAGATAAATAAAAGTGAACATGGGTTATGAATTTAATTCTACAAGATAGGTATTCGATAATTTAATTTTTTTTATGTAAATCATTTTATTTCCTAAGGTAATGAATGTTTGTAAACTTTTAAATTTTAATGGTTTTATTTTAAAATAAATAATTTCATGATTCTTTCCTTTTTTTCCTATTATTTCTAATTAGGTTTAAAAGTTTACTTTGGGAAAAGTTTTATTTTCTTATGTCTATATTTATTATATTTGTTCCCAATGTTTTATTATGAAAAAGGAAATAACTATCAAGGGTTTACATGTTTTTATTGGACTAAAGAGATTCATTTTTTTATATCCCGTACTATGATTTTTTTTAATCATCCATCATTTTCAAATTTTTTTAACCGGGCCTAAGGATGATTATGAAATATTATAATTTCCATAAATTAATAAAGGTAATTATATTTAAATAAATCTAGTGTGTTCCAAATAAAAGTAGAGTGTAAACATAAGAAGTTGTTTTTTGTGGAAATAATGGACACGACGTGTCATTATTCCCTATTTAATGTAGTGGTTTTCTTAAATCTATCAAAATATAAACCTAAAAGATCCCAAAATTTTTAAAAAATATAACCCTTTTTATAAATAATGTAATTTATGGGTAGTTAATGTAATTGGGAATTACAATTTGTATGAGAAAACGGGATTAGATAACTTTAGAGGTTATGATGATTCTAATGAGAAAATTTTAAGAGTTATAGACACCATCATGGGTTAATAAGTCCTAGTTTAATCATAAGTTTAAAGAAATTAATACCTATTTTTTGGTTTTATATTATATTATTTTAAAATGATTGATGGTTATTTTGGGTGACTTTTATGGGAATACAACCCTTGGGTTCAGTATTAGCTTTAGTAAAAATGTTATTTCAGGAAGAATAATTCTGTATTATTTGTAAATAAGTTCAAATGAATAGATAACCATTAAATTTATTATTTTCATTGTTGTTTATGTAATTATATTTAATTAGGACAAAACAGTTGTCGCATTTTTTTGAATATATGCTTTATCATATAGTTAGCCAACAGATTCAGAAGTGAATTGATGACTATGTGATTAAAATTATTTTTTAAGTAGCTCTCTATTTTAAAAACACTATAAGATTATGGTAAATTGAAATATAAATTTTTAAGGAATAATGGTTGAATAAAATTTTATAAGAATTCATGATTTTATTGTGTATTGATAGTGATTCAGGTTTTTTATAGAAAAATTAGCACATTTTAGACAATATATGATTAGGGCATTTACATTTTTGTTATGTGACTTTTTAAGTGATTGATGTTATTTGGAGATAAATGTTTAGTTGATCTTAGAAGAATATGTGATCAAATCATATTAATCATCATGTTTATTTTTTTTTTCAAGAATATTTTGAATTTTTTAAGGTTAGTTATTTATATAATGATTTTACGTAAAATTTTGATGTTATTTTTTAATGCTTTAGATATTTATATTTTATTTATTAATATTGGATATTAACTTACTTTATTATAAAATTTTTGATTTTTTAATGTCTAAATATAGGATTTATAACTTTTTGACATTTTATAGAACTTTTGATCCATTATAATTTTATTCTAGTGCTTTAGGAATGTAAATTCCTTATTGAATATTCAATACTTTTACTGAGAAGTGAGATAAAAGTAGATATTGATCGGAACAAAAACAAAGATAAAATTGTGTTTATGGAATGGAAATAATTAATGTAACTATATTTTCACATATTTTCTATCTTTATTGTAAAATAATTCTCTAAAATCAGTCAATAGGATGATAAATCAATCGAGTTTTACCACTCAACTATTAGGAATTGTTTTAAAAACTCTTTCACATGGATAAGTATCATAATTGTAAATACATGGTTTGAGAAATATTTAGTAAATAATAAGTTTCTTGGTCTTATAATAAAAATTATAGTTATTTTCAAAAAGAAATTTTATTTATGGGGATTATAAGATAATTCTTAAAAATTATGTATATTTTATTCCACTCATTTTAATTGATTATGAAAATGATTTAAATAATTTCTATTAGAAATGTGATAAAATATTGAGGAAATAAATAATTTATGAGAGTATAACGCAACACCCTAATATTTTGGAATTAATTTTATTTAAATAATATTAAATTTCATAGCATGTGGTATACACAATAATGAGCAAAAAATAAACTATAATACTGTATTAAAATATTATTATTAAAATATGTCTGTTATAACCTAGATGTTGGATTTTTGAGATTAAACAACCGAATTATGAAATATATTTAAAAAATTAACACTTAATAAAAATGTATCGATAAATTCCTAATAAACAATAACTTAATTTTAAATAAAATCATATAAATTAAAGGGGATATTTTTCAGAAAACTGATTTAAGTATGGAATATATATTTTTTTTATCAAAATAAATAATTTTAATCACTATAGATGAATTATTTTAATGAAATATATAGATTATATGTTTCATAAAATAAATTAAAATTCATATAATTGTGGTTACTATATAAATAATGAGTATATATTCATTTTATACTTTAAAAATACATTTTTTCGAAAAAAAATTTATTACATTTTTGTGTGCCTATATTATGATTAATTTATTCCACTATTAGAAATTATATTTTATAAAATTAAAATATTCTTTTATTTCATCACATAAAAATATATTTTAAGGTGAAATTTTTGGATTTTTCTGAAAAGATTTATTTATAACAGAATAGTGAAAATTCTAATTTTTATAAAAATAACAATTTCTTTTAAAATATATAAAAATTTCAATTATATTTTATATTTGTTTTAATGTAACATTAGTCTCATTTAATAAAACACAATATAATTAATTAAACAAGAAACAACATTATACTTTACTTTAGTATAAAATCATTTTTATGCTTAAAACTAGTATATTTCTAAAAACAATTCTTCATTGTGTGTTACATACTTACATTAAAATTAATTTTCACCACTTCAAGAAATTAAATTTTAAAAAATGGATTCCATATTTGAAATTAGAATATTCAAAATATTTAATAAGATAAATTTAATTTTTAGTCAAATGAATAATAAACATAAAATTTTCTTATCACCATGGTAATGGGTAAAATAGGTTAAACGAGGATAACTATATGAGATAAGTTTTTAAAATTACTTCAATACATGATTTTACTTAATTGGATGAATATATTTCGACTATAGTGAACCTAAATAATAAAATATGGAAATTTGGTTCCACCTTCCTTCTATTAAAAAATTATATTATTTTAAGTAAATAATTATTTGAAAATCTCATTCTTTTTCTTTTATTATTGAAAATATGTTTTCATAGAGATAAATGAATTTATGAATGGCTATAAATGTTTATTTTCAATATGTATAATTTTTTACTATAGTAAAGTATTTTTAATTTTTAATAATGGTATAATTACCATGAACACTCACACAACACCGATGTTGTGCCTATGTAAGAAATTTAAAAATGAAGTAAGTTATATTAAAAACATTAAAATTAATATTTGTTTGTGTAATTATGGTGTTAAATTAATTTATTGCATAATTATAATGTATAATTGATTGTGAAATAGTTTTTATATGAATTAAATTTTTTTAGATATGTTTGAAGTTAACTTTTTTAACAGTTTGAAAAATGATATTAAATAATATTTATTGTTTAAAAAATATTTTTAAGTCATTATAAAATCACAAAAATTCAATATAAAATCAAGTGCGTGGGAAAATTTTGATAATGTACCTAATTTTCATGTATATTATATAATTTTTATAATTAATTTCATGTCCATTAAATAATGAAAAATTTGTTACTATAGTTAGTTTTAAAAATGCTGATGAGGGGGTTAAACTAATAGATAAAATTTACAATGACACTTAATCTTGAAAAAATTATATTGGTTGAATTTTTTTATATTTTATCATCACCATCTTTGATGATATAGAACTTTGGATCCATTTCACATGAGTTAGAAACATATTATAAATTAATATTTTATATATTTACAAGATTGACAACAACCTCACTTATAAAAAGACACTACCTATACTCTCATATTCACACTAAATAACCTTTTTATCTAGCTCATGATATAAAAAAATCCTTTACCCAACATACTCTATATGTACAGTAGGTTTTGGTCTCATTAAATGTTCAACCTAGTAAACTTAATGTTGAATAAAAATGTTTTTTTTTCAAAGCAGTGTTATAACTCTTAATTGAGTGTTTCCAAGTTTATCACTTCCTCCACATCCTTAAAATATTATATATCCATTCTTATATGATTACATTAATACAATACATACAATAAAATGGTACAATATTTATTGAACAATCCTTTTTCATCTCATTTTCCATCCTATGTGAGATGAAAATATTGCATGAGTGTATGAGTGGACTACCACCTCTCCAAAATGATGTGTTTCATTTTTCATCACCACCTCGCAAGGATGGTTATTATAATAAACATAAATCCAGAACCATGTATCTGGTGTATATTTTATGACAATGTTTCATATATCATAATATAGATGACAAAAAAATTTAATAGTAATTGAAAAGAATATAGATAAATGAGTTTTACATTACGTTGAAAATAAAAATAAATCATATAAAAACATAAAAAATCTTATCATTCTCCTTGAAATTAATTTCTTATACATATTAATCCTCTTGTTTCCATGGAAAAATGGAAAAAATATAATCGGTGAGCTTAGACGCTTAGATGGGGGGTTGTGTATAGTGAAAATAATTATAAAAATAGGTAGTGTGGAATAAATAAATAAACTGAGCAATAACCTTTCCAATGAAACTGATATAATAATTAAATATTTGGATAACATAAAAATGAATAAATTCTAGTATAATAATTTCTAATCATATTGTAATGAGAATTCATAATTGTGGATGCCTTAAAATACTATCAAGGCCATGTTACAATATATATTACATAATGGGTAAGACCACTCTAATTAACCTATCATAATTGTCTCATGAGACCAAACAATGAAATAAGGGGATATATCATTCCATGACCCACCCATAATTTCATGTAAAATTAATTACAATATATTAAAAATGATTAAATGGAATAATGTTTAAGGAATGAACAACATAAATACTTAGCACAATTTCTCAATAGGGATTATCTTATAAGATTTTCCCTTATAAAATAATGAATTATATGGTAAAAAATTATTTATCTCCAATAAAATGACTAGTAACCATATCTAGGTTTTTAGAATATATGAATTTGAAAATTTTGGAGAACAAATAAATGATGAAAAAACACTTCAAAATGGATATGTAATGTGCATGTAAATTAATAAAAGAATATCCCCAGGAGTGTTAAACTAAGAGTGCATCAAGGCCCATTGTCGTTCACTAGATCTAGATTGAGTCATGATCACTATAATGTTTTTGGGGTTGTTACCCCTAGTTATATCTGTTCTAATTCCACATCCACTTATAGTATGTATACAACTGTTTATTTTTATAGAAACAACTTAGTCTATACCTTACCAAAATATTAGGATGGTTTTATGCCTACGAAATAGTATGAGTATTATAAATACATGAAAAAGGATATAATGATTGAGAATAAATGAACTCTCATTTACAAAATATTAAATTTATTTTAATACCATGTAATAAAATTCATGGTAGTATTTGAAAAGTAAATTCGAAAAGGAAATACAAAAAAAGTTATGAACTTGAAAAAGAAAAAAAGGATTGATGATCGTTTAACATAATAATGGTTTATAAAATTGTTAAAATGAGAGGGAATTAGTAAACTGTCATTTAAAACATATAAAATGGAATATTGTACCATGTAATAAAAATCATTTTTATATAATAAAACTAATTTAAAAAATACACTAGAATAAATCCATTTAACTTGACAAGGAAAGAGAAGAGAGAGAACCCTTAATTCAGCATAGTAATAGCTTATGTAAAGGATATAACAAGAGGGGAGAAATTATCTCCCATTATAATAACAAAAAATATAAATTAATGTTAACTTTATACAAGCATGAAAACTTAAAAACTTGAGATTAAAGGGGATAAACACAAAGAAGGTTCTTGAATAAAAAATAAGAGAGAGAGGTCCCTTAAATTAACATAGTAACTACTCAAGTAATGGTTATAATGAGATAGGATAAATGATATCCCATTATAATAATGTAAATTGGAGAGTAATGGGATATTTATAATGTCTTGAAAAAATTAATGAATTGAGATTCAAAAGGATAAATACAAATAAGGTCCTTTAATGGAATAGAAGAGAGAGATGTCAGTTAATTAAATATAGAAACTACATAATAAAAGGATATAATGAGAGGGAATACATAAAATTTAGTTTAACACATATAAAATGCAAGATAATACCATGGTGTAATAATAAATTTAGTATAATATAATTAACGTTTAAAAAAATATAACAAAGCTAATGAACTTGAGAAGGAAAGAGGATAGAGAGATCCCTTACATTGGAAGGGTGATTCTTAATGATATATAGGGAATTCATATAGCCTTAGAAAAAAAATTGGAATGACTATTGATTGGGTATATGAGATATAAATAATTATTAAAAGATTTTTATAAATTTAGGAGGTAATGGGGGTATTTATTCTTGATGAGTGGTTGTTTTAGTGATTAAATAATTATTATTTTGTATTTAAAGATAACCACTTTTGGGTGACATTAATTTCATTAAATTTGGTTGATAATTTATGTTTTAAATTCAGGTTAAGGTAATTGAATATATAAAACACCCATTTAATATTGTAATGTTTAGGTATTTTTTTCTGTTAATATTAAAATTTAAATAGCTACATTATTTAACCTATACTGCAAAAAATATTTTTTTACCACATTTACTTGTTTTTACGCCTAAAAATAAACATGACATTATTACCTAATTTGGACCTTATAATTCCAAATATTAAATCCATTTTATATTATTAAATTTATAAAATTGGTAAAAATAAATTCTAATGTGATACACATATAAGTCATAAAATTAGTTTATTTAGAATAGGTAAAATGATGGTTTTGAAAATGCTATGCATGTGTTTATAAATGTAACAACTTAGGTTTTATGTCATTTATTAAAAAAAATTTATTAATAAAAAGTTTTAATAAATATTAAATTATTATTATATAATGATTATTTCATAAGAGTTATGGTGATTCATAAATATTGTATTTTTATCCTTTTTACCCCTAAAATCAACATTTTAGTAAAATACTAAAAATTGACCCACAGATAATTAAAATTTGTTGAAACCAATAAATAAATTTATTTTATAAAAATAATACTCTAAATATAATAATCAAGGATTTTAAATCCGAATCCTTATTTATTGAATATTAGCAGTTTTTATGACATAATGAACTTTTCACCCATTATAAAGATTACTTTAGACTTTTGTAATTTATATTATCATCAAAAAGTGTTTTATAAGATAATTTTATGGAAATAAAATTTATTTAAAAATATTAATTTATAATTCAACATACTTTAAATTATATATTTATATATTTTCAGAAATATACATTTATAAAGTAATCCCAACAGTCAAATTATTACACCAACAATAAATAATAATGATCAACCAACGTTTTTATTAATGGTCATAATTCCAATAAACCATATTTTCTAATGTTCCCCATTCTTAATTGTCATATTTACCCATAAATACACCATATTTATTTCTTTATCACACACTACTTTTCTTTTGAAGGTTCTTACAAATCCTTTGATTATGTTTATTGTTTTTCTAATGATTATTTTTCTTTTTTATGATCTTTATGGAATGAGAGATCTTCTTGGGAGATTTCAAGACTATGTAGTTTGTTTAAATGAATATATTATTCTTACATGTGAATATCACATTACAATTACTTGTTGTATTATTCCATATCAAAGCATTATGTATAAAGTTATAATGAATTTAAAAGAAATTATTTGTGCTAAAAATAAAACATTCATCATAAAATAAGAGTTATATTAATTATATAAAATGAAATTTTTAAGATTTACAATTATTATGTTTAATTTAATTAATGTAAAATATATTCATGACACAATTATTATTTTTAAATGATAATGCATTACTTACATTCTCACTCATCCATTCGATGGAAAATGGTAACAACGTTCATGTGAATATGTGGACTAGAACCTTCATGATGTGATATGATGGTTATTAAATTATATTTATTGTATAATAATGATAATTATTTCCTGATTAATATTATATATATAATGTAATAATTTATTTTTTGATCATGTTCAACCTACCAATGTTTTATTAGGATTATTAATAGAGCGTCCCCAAAATGCCTGACATGAACTTAATCGATTTAGTAACTACAAAATAAATGGTAATAAAACAAATAAAATAAATTATTATAAGGAAATTAAGACAATTTTTATATGATATTATTTAATTAATATAAATTTAATATATAGTATTTAATGATTTTCTGGGGTGTTTCAGAGTCGACGTAAGGTATTTCTTATCTCAATTTTCATTCTTTGAGATTTATGCCATTTCCACCACTTGTATTGTTTTTTGTGGTGTATAAACAAACACATGTATATATTTTATAAATTATTTATTGAAATTAAAGTAATTTATAAATCATTTTAATGTTCTCTTATTCATTTTAATTTTTCATTCAAAAGTTACCAAAGTTATATGAGATTTTCTTTAAAACCATATTTTAACGGATTCTTTTCAAATATGTTTCCTTCAAGTCCTTGTTATTTAAAATTTTCCAATAAAGTAATTTTCTATACATAAAATATTTTTAAAGGTAAATTTGAAATAATTTTGTTTTTTTTAAATGAATATTTTTAACATTCATTGTATATGTCATTTTGACCATTTCTTACCAATGTAAAAAAAGAATTTTTTATTAAACCTATATGGATTGAAAACTATTTCCCACCATTATGGTATTTTTTTTATTAATATTATTCTATATGCTATTATTATATTCCAAATAATATCTCATTCATGTTATTCTATTAATTTTTTATTTTAAAGAGTTTTTAAAATAATTGTAAATTTATCTGTAATTTTATGTGAAATAGAAAGTGCTTTTTTCTTATTCGATAGAATGAGTATTTTAATGGTATTATGATAAAAAACTGATATATAATAAATTTTTTGTTTATGATATTATATTTCATCATTATAGATGGTGATCAGTGATCCCGACATAGCTCAAATGATAGGTGAGCCAGATATATCACTCTAATGCATTGGGTAATTATTACTATTCAAAGGTGTATAATGAGAAAGATAACAAGATAGGTTAAATATATGGAATTAATTTTGAACTAGTTATTTATGATATGTGTTAAACATGAGTTAACATAATTTAGAAGTATGACGCTCCAAGATAACTTAATTATAATTTAAAGTGGTTTTATTGAATTATTTAATTTCATAAGACAATGATTTTTTTTGAAATTTTAAATGTGAAAAGTTTTTTTTCAAAGAATTGTTTTCATAAGGATTTTATGGTTTTACTATGCATGATAATGTATTTTAAATGTTTTCTTTAAGAAATGTTTTATTCTATATGATGAATATTTTTTATTTATATTCTCAATGTTTTATTGTGAAAAATGTAAATGTTATCATGGGTTTTCATATTTTTCCCTGGACAATTAATTTATTTTTATATCCCACAATGAGGTTTTTTTATCATGCTACATTTTTATTTTTTTTATATGTATTATTGTTGAGTAGTAACTATTATGATGTCTATATAACTTCCTAACCTTAAACATTACATAATATTGAGTTTGAAGTCAGGTATTTGTTATCTTAAAGTTGATGATTTTTTCTATTTAAGAGTTTTTAGGAGTTAGGCCATAAATTAAACATAACATACCAATAAAATAAAAAGTGGAAAATTCCAATCAGTATCAATTTTTTCAACCAAATATATCTTTCTTAAAACAAAACATTATTTATTTTCATAAAAAATCTTCATGAATTTCAACCTGATTACTTCCATTCCCTTTCATATCCTTAAATGTTATATTTTTTTAAATGTGGTATTTGTGTAAAAATCTCACTAAGGTACATAAAAAGAATAAATCCATTAATATAGTGAAAAAAATAAAACCATGAAAAACCATTTCATAAAAAAGATAAAATTTAACCTAGAAAGGGAATTACTATTCTATAAAAATGATCATCAGTTTTACCTTTAAAACAAAAACGATTTCCATGAAAACTAATTATAAATAATAATAAATTAATTTAGATACCTTGGTAAATCATCTCAATAAACCATTATAGCACCCTTAAAAATACCCCTACAAATTTTAATAACCATACAACCAACTACCAATATAATTACCTGGAGAATATAATCATTACCGAATGCATTGGTGCCCTATATAGGAGCACCCATCATATAAGATATAAATGGATAACCCAAAGCAACCTAGGTGAACCCATTGTATATAATTTACAAGAACCACCACATAAATAAAAAATTTTAATATTTCATTTTAAATCATAAAACTTATGAAATGGTCTTTTAAACTCATATGAAAATCACTTTTGGATATCAAAATACCATTTTCATTTAAAAATCCATTTTAAATAAAAAATACCCCAAAAAAGGGAAAGAAAGGTTTCCATTGAAAAAATAATAGAATATTTCAAGGGAAAGTAGATATAAAATATTGGCTATGCTGGTGGAAAATGCGTTGTTATCGTGTACATTAAGAATAAAACAATCCATTTTTAGTTTTTCAAAATATTCCATTTAAAACACATAAAATGGTTAATTTTGAAATCATTTGAAATATATTGAAATGAAACTTACAAATTTTTTACAACTATATAAAAACATTTCAAAAATAATCTTTAAAACATAAACATGAAAGTTAAATATGGTTTGAAGGAAAACTTTAAAAGGGGATTTATTTAGAAGAAAAGTACTTTATTAATTTGGATATAATAGAATCATGATCCCCATGAAATAATAATATTAAAAAAACATTAAATTCTATGATAATAGGTAAATTCATGATATAAAACTTCAAAGGGGTGGTATATATACCACATAATTGAATATTGGTTCATAACATCAAAACATGAGTCAATGAACGGAAATTGAGATGAAGTCGCTTACCTTGAGTCTGATTCACGACATGTGTCTTTATCTTTTAGAATAATAAATTTGTGTTAATAATTTACTTTATTAACAATCTTTTTCAATTTTATTATTACTTTTTTTTCACTCATTAACATTTTATATACAATTACTTAATCAATTTTTTTAAACATATATGATTTAACAATATTTGGCTACTTTTTCAAAAATGAATTTGGTAAGTTGACTATGGTCAGAGAGGTCATTATTTAAACATATAAATAATAATAATAATAAAATAATTATTACATTTAAATATCAATTATACTTTTAATATCAATCATCAATGTTGGATTTTAGAAATTAAGTATATTACAATCTTGGAGATGGTAGGCTATATATACGCATGAGTAACATTTCCATTCCACTATAATCGTTAGGAAAAAAGTTAAGTAATATATTATCATTAAAGAAGGATCATATTATTTTATATAACATACTATTTATTTAAATAAATATAAACACACACATATATATATCATTCGTGTGGTGTGGTGATGAAAAGAGTGTAACATCGCTTCATTTAGGTGGTAGTCTACACATACACGAACCACATTATCACTTTTTCAGTGAGTTAAAAGGTAACATGTAAATTGACATATTATATTTTCATAATGATAAATATGTCATGAATATTTTAATTATGTAATTTATATCATATATATTCTTTATATTTACCCTTATTACCCTCAATGTTATGATTTATTAAAAAATAAATCACATCACTTCGTGAGGTGATAGTCCGTCGTACACATGAGTGACATTATTGTATCACTTACGGAATGGAATGTAAAAATTAATATATTATATAATTAATGTAGAGGTATAATATGTTATAAATATCACATATATTCTATATCCATCACCATAACCAATCATGATAGGTAGTAATGTTATATGAAATAACATCAGTACTCGAGGAGGTAGATCGCCATACACACGAATTATGATTTCATAACTCGGTTTATGTAAGAGGGAAATGATATAGGTTATTACACTAAAATAATTACATATTAGTATATTAAAGATACTGAGTTTATTATATAATCATGATTTAAGAAAAATTTAAGGAGGTGGAGGAAGAAATAAAGTAAAACTCTCGTTGGAGGATATTACCTCTTCTTTGAGAATCTTCTTTTTCTTTTCACCAAAGGCCTTCCTTGATTGGATTTCCTCATAAAATAATTATTATATGACGATATGAGGAATTTTTAAAAGGTATTTGGGTTGTTTTTTATTAACCAAATAGTTTTTAAGGTGTGAATAATAGAGGAGTGTGGGTGGCCATTCATTAGTGAGGTGAGTGGCACACTTGAAATATTTTGAATGGATTCAATCATACCCACATTTGTTTCATGATAAAAGCCTAAAAAATAGTCCATTAACAAAACTATAAGTGATAAGGTCTAAAAACGGTTAGAAATTGTGTGTTTGAAATTTTATAGGTCATTTATAATCCTTATCTTTTTTGTGTAACCATCGGTAAATCCATTTTTACCTTAACTATGATAATTAATTTTTACTGTTTTCACTATTAATTTGGTAAAAAATTGTTTTTACCTTATTAAAAGTTATATATTATATTTATTAAAAATATTGAATAAATTTTTCAAAATTCAATTCACAGAAATGGTAAAATTTAATTTAATATTAATCTTGTAGATGCGATAAATAAGTGGTGTTTTAACAATATAATTTTTTAGAAAAAGATGATTCTTTATTAACTCTATGACTAATAATAATCATTTTATGAAAAAAATTTATATTTTATTTTATATAATATATAAATTTAATTGAAAAAATTCTACACTATGGATTATTTTATCTTATTAAAATGGATAAACATAATGAATTTTAAAGAAGGTTTTAGAAAAACCCATTTTTAAACCCAAAAACAAACTTATTCTAAAAACCAATACAAGGCTGTTTCAATAGTAATTAAGTAGATTAAATATAAATAAATAATAATTATGGTACTTGAAATCATATTAAAAAAATATTAAGAATTTTATATTACATATTTATTAAAAAAAATACATTTTTTACAAAAATATGTATTTTTCATTATTCACTAAAAATTAAATATTTTTCAAAAAATCCAAAAATATCACACCGGGTAAATTATAATATTATGATATGAAAATGATATTAATATTTGAAATTTTAAATTATAAAATTTAGAGATTAAACATTTTAATAAAATCTCATAAAGAAAGTGTTTAGCTAAAGCTATTTCCTTTTTGATTAAAAATTACTTAATATTTAAAACTAATATTACAATTTAAATCATATTAATAAGTATGAAACTGATTTATTATATAATTAATTGGGTTTTTACATTATTTACCCCTGAATCCTACATCCAAAATACTAGGGTTCGATTCCTGGAAAACCCCTTGGGAGATTTATGATATAGGTAGTGACACAGGCATGTCGTGGGCAGGTAATGATGCAGTCATGATGTAGGAAGTCAGGGACACAGACATGAAATTGGGCTAATGATGCTTGCAAGATGGAATAAGCTTGATTTTTCACACTTAATATAGTCTACATTGATGGGGCACTTGGTCCTAGGACCATGAGCTATGTAATTGGTCTCCCTCTACCCATGTAGAAAGTGGTCTTTGATATCATAATAAAAAAGAAGATTTACCATATATTTTTTTATCTTAGGGATATCCTTACCTTACAGAATTTTTAGATTCCAATGTTTCCTCTTCAACCATATTTTTTTTCCACAGAATTATAATATGATGAATCAACTTATTATATAACACTTGTTCTCAATAGTCAAGAATCTAAACTAGATGTTCCTCATAAGAATTATTTTCTTCCAAATAAACTAATTTAGGGATCACACATTAGATGAATCCAAAAAATAATTCATTAACATTAAGACATAAAATACATTATGTACCTGGGATAAACTCACAGGCAAGGTCACTCTGTAGGCAACTGATTCAATTTTATCTAGGATTTTATATGGCCTAATGAAACATGGACTCAACTTACCCTTCTTACCAAAATGCATCACACTTTTCTAGGGATAAAAATTTGGAAATACATGATCACCTAGATCTGAAGAAAGATATTTCCATTAGTTATGAATTTAAAATTTCTTCATACTCTAAGATGTCATCATATGATTCCGAATCAACTGCACATTCTCTACTATTTTCTCTTCCAACTCTAGTCCCATCACTTTCCTTTCTTCTACATCAACCCAAAATACGGGTGTCCAAAATCTCTTTCTATATAACAACTCAAATGGTTTTGTATATATAATATAATGAAAAAAATTATTGTAAGAAAACCAAACGAAAGAAATATGTTTATCCCAACTTCCATGGTAATCTATTGAACACGAATGGAGTATATCTTCTATGGTTTAAATTGTTCACTGAGACTGTCCATCAGATTAAGGATGAAAAGATATACTGAAATTTAATTCAGAACCCGACAACTTCTGAAGTACATTAAAAAAATCAGATGTGAACTCGGAATCAAGCTCTGATATAATAGAGAGAGTCGCTCCATACAACCTAACAATCTCTTTTAGATATATTACAGAAATCTGATCTAAATTTATTTTTTCTTGAATTGGAAGGAAATGTGAATATATTTTTAATCGATCAACAGTAACCCAAATATAATTATTACCTCAATAAGTCTTTGAAAATCCTACATTTAAATACATTAATATATTTTCACATTTCTAATCCAATACTGGAAAATGTTGAATCATTTCCTTCGAAAACTATATTTCTTAATTAACCTGCTGAAAATTCAAACACATTATAGTGAAGTCAGCAGTATATCATTTGATTCCTCCCACCAGTAATACCCCCGATGGTCTCCCAAAATATTAGTAATGAATGAATTAAAGTAAAATAAGGAACTATAAGATTTACTTAATAATTATTTCTTCAAAGGGAATCAAAAGGAATACATAATATTTTTCCTAAACATAAAAAACCTTCTTCATCAATACTAAAATAAAGAAACTTACCCTTCTTAACAAATTATATATTTTCCTACAAATATTGATCCTACTTCAAAAATTTCATAATTATATATAATAAATTAGAATATAATAAAATCCAATAAAAATTAGATGATTTCACAACATCTCAAACTTCTAGTACAAAATTTATTAAATCATTAACCTAAGAGGCACATTCTAAACGTATCATGGTTAAAATATTATTATTATTTTGACTCTAAGAATCAGACACTATATTTTTTTCGAGATGGTAATGAATCATGAAATCATAATCCCTGTTGTTTTGTCGATATTATCCATCTCATGTATAACTATTTTTCATTGAATATATACTTTAAAATTTTATGATCAGTATATATTTTAAACTTTACTGTATATAGATGATGCCTTCAGATTTTAAAATAAAAAAACACCAAAAATAATTTCATATCATTTCATGTGTATGTTAATTTAACTCATGAGGTTTCAACTGATGTGAAGCATATTAAATTACATGATCATTCTACATTAAGACAAAATCATGTCCATTCAAAGAACAATCATTGTAGAATAAAATTTTTCCATTTCTAGAAGGAAGGTCCAACAGTGGATCATCCAACAAGTTTTTTTGAGTTCTTGAAAATAATATTCACATTATTTTTTCTAGATTAATTTAAATCCTTTTCAAAATAACTTAGTAAGTGAGCTATAGAACTGAGAATAGTTTTCAACAAACCATTGGTATTAACCTACTAATTCAAGAAAATTTTGAATCTCAATGACATTTGTGAGAATTGTCCACTCTTAAATAACTTTTATTTTAATAGGGTCAATTTTTTTTCCATATTTAAAAAAAATATGTTGAATTAAAGAAATTTGTTACAACGAAAATTCACACTTGATAAATTTCCCATACGGTTGATTTTAATTTATGTTTTTAAAAAAATATGTAACTGTATTTCCTATTACTATTAACTTTTAGAAATTATAAAAATTTCATCACTAAACACATCAAAAAACATGTCCAAGAACTCATGAAAAAAATTTAATCATAAGGTCTATAAATATAGATGGTCTAATATAAAATCCAAATGAAATAACTATAAACTCATAGTGCCAATATCTAGCCTAAAACACAGTCTAATTTTTTTTATTCCTTTACATTCAACTGATGGCACCCAAACTTTGGTCAACCATTGAAAAATACTATGCCCCTAGAGATGATAAAAAAATCATAAATATGAGGAAAATGATACTTTTTTCTTAACAATGATGTTATGAAAATCTCTATAGTAAATGGAAAGTCTCATTGAACCAGATTTCTTTTTAGCAAACCAAATATGAGCACCCCATAGTGAAGTTCTAGGTCAAATGAATCTTTTATCTAGAAACTAATGCAATTGATTTTTCAATTCTAACTTCTACTTGATCCATTCAATAATCTGGTTTAGAAATAGAATTATCATCATGTGAAAATTCAATAGTAAACTGAATGTTATGGTAATGAATAACATCAAAATAATCATAATGAAATACATCTATGTAGTCATTCATTACCAGAACAACATTAATTTTAACAGTTTATTTATTTTCAATAATATAAGATATGTAACTTTCACTACCATCTCAAATCAATTTCTTAAATTCATGGTAAGTTATCAAAGTCATGAAATCATTGAACAAAACATTCTTAACTCTATAATCCATCTTATCATGATAAACTGAAATCCAATCCATTCTAATAATGATATCAAAATATAAAATGGTCTATTATATAAGATTTGAAGGAAATTCTATCCCACCTATAACAATAAAATGATTCTCATAATTATTAGTTGCTTTAAAATTTCCACATGGAGTTTTAAAAAAAATTTCTATCTTACTTTTGTGAGGTGATATTGCCAATTTTCATGAAAATTTATCATATATGAAAGATTGTGATGATCTAGCGTCAAATAGGGTATTGCCACATTTCACATAAAAAATGTAACATATCTTTCATTACATCATTTAATAGCCCAACATCAACTGTAGTAGTGGAAAAGGATTTTTTCAACAATATTTAGCTTCCAATCTTGATGATTTCATGGTTAAGTTACTAACATTGGGTACATGTTATCATAATGACCCAACTCGTTACAACTAAAAAATATTACCATTTTATGGATATCTATTTCCCCATTCATTGATTCTTTAGGATTATTTTCATTTCAATCGGGGGCCATATAGACAACTTTCCACATTGGTAACACTTCCTTGACATCATAATATATTCTCTAGGGTGATTTTTACCACACATACCACAATATAGTAATTTCATTTTCGTACCTCCATATTTTATTTGTTTTATGTTTACCCATAACCTACCATCCTGAATACCTATAAATTTAATCCTCACGAGGCACATAAGAGTCAAAAAACTCTATTTCAACTTTTTCAACACAATGAAACACATTCTCATTGATTTTAAATTCTATTGCAGCTGAGGATATTAATAGACTTGGTTCCAATCTTGTGTGATGTATATTAATTTTAATTGTAGTTTCTTGAATAAAATTTGGCACATACCTAGACAATATTGTAAAGTTTCCTTCATATACATCCACAAAATCATAAAGTTTTTCCCCATTTCTAGCAATTTTTTTCTCATTCAGAGTCAAAAAAACTTATGGAAATATTTCAGTAGATTAAATATCCTTAAATGTTTACTATTCCATGGGATTAGGATTATATTTCCCAATGGTATCATTAAACAAAAACCACCATCAATCAGCTACACATTAAAAATAATAAATAGAAAGAGTTACCTTTTTATGTTCTAATCATCATAAAAAATCATATATCTTTTCCAGGGAAATGATACATCCTTTAACAATTACAAGGTTAAATGGTCCATTGAATGATGAGGGATTGTTTCTCTTAAAATAATCCACTATAGGAATGTTCCTTCATGGTTGATAAGGTTCCTCTCTACCATGGATACCACCACTATTTATAGCATGTTTAAAATGGTCCACCATTGCAAAAAAAAAACTATTCTGTTCCAATTCCAACCATCTTGGGATGATAATTTGGAAGGATATTTTCCTCTCGATGCCTTCCCACTATATATTACCAATTTCCTCTGTGGAAAACCATTATGAATAGACATATTTTTTATTAATAAACATATTAATATTCAAATTATATATCATTTTAACTTTAAAATAAGGTAAAATAATTCATGGGCATACTATTAACTTTATCCTAAACTCTAAAGTTATCTAATCCTACATTTGATAACAACCATAAGTACCTGATCATAAAAATTACAAAATCGTGATTTTTTTATGTTAAGAATTAATTATCTTACATTTCATGATATTTTTAGGTTTACAGTTTTATAGAATTAGGTCATATCTCATATATAACAAAAAAATATAATACAAAGTAGAAACTTCCAATTAGTATCTATTTTCCCACAATATAATACTTTTTTTAAAAAATGATTTACCTTAATGAAAAATATTCACAACTTTCAACTTGACTTCTTCATTTACCCTACCCATCCATAAACCCTATAAAAAATATTTATAAAATTTGGGATGAGAAAAAAATCTAATTAAGGGACAAAAAAAGATGAAAACCATTAGACTAGTAAAAAAAGAAAACTAATGAAAATACTTTTCCAAAAAACACAAGATTTTTCCTATAAAAGGAATTATTTTTCTTTTAAAAATATCATTAATATTACATTATTAAAAAATAATTCCATGAAAAAAATTATCAATCATATAAAAATCATATAGGTACCTTGATACATCATCTCAAATATCCATGATAGAACCCTTATATAACCCTTAAAAATTTTAATAAGAACACAACCAACTTGAAATATAATTCTCTATATAACATAATAATTAAGCATTTCATTGGAGAGATATCTAGATGTATCCATCATATAGGCTATAAAGGGTTCACTCAGTGATATGTATGAACACCCATTGTATATAATGTCCAAGAAGAAAGTCAAGAATAAAACGTTTTATGCTTCAAATTTACATCATAAAACTTATGGAAAACTATTTTAACTCATATTAAAATCACTTTCATATATCAAAATACCATTTTCAGTTTAAAACCCATTTTTAATACCAAAATACACAAAAAAGGAAATAGGGTTTTAATTGAAGAAAAAATAGAAGCTTGAAAATAAATTTATAAATTAAATAACTACAATGGAGAAATAAATTGTCATTGTTTCCATGTACAATAAGAATAAAACATTGCATTTTTAATTTATCAAAACGTTCTAGTTTAAAACATGATAAAAGATTCTTTTTTAAAAACTTTGAAATAATGTAAAATTAACATTATAAGTATTTTATGTCCATATAAATAAATTTTTAAAATCATTTTAAAAACATGAACATGGAAGATAAATAGGTTTTGAATGGAAACTTTGAATGAGGAATCATTTAGAAGAAAATTCCCTCATTAATTTGAAAGTATTTGAATCATAATCCCCATGAATGAATAAAATAAATAAAAAGACTTAAATACCATGGTAATAGATAAATTCAAAATATAACATGTCATATGAGGTTTATATACACCTTATAAAATATTATAGGTACATAACATCAAAATATGAATCAATAAAATGAAATTGACATGAAATCCATTACCTTGAGTCTGATCATCACGTTTGTATTTATCTTCTGGAATAATAAACTCACATTAATTATTAACTTACTTTATAAATTTTTAATCATTATTATTACATTAATTTCACTTATTAACAAGTTATATAAAATTAATTAATTAATTAAGAGAAAGTCAGATGTTTTGACCATATTCAGCTAATGTGTCATAAATTACTTTGGTAGGTTGACTATGATAAAAGTGGTTATTTTTTAAACATATCCAGAAAAATAATAATAAAATAATTATTATATTTAAAAATAAATTATAATTTTAATACCTATCATTAATGTTGGTTTCGGGAAATTAAGTATGTTATGATCATGGAGATGGTTGGATGTACTTATGCATGAGTAACATTTCCATTTCTCAACAATCATTATAGAAAGAAGGTAAGTAATATTTTTTCTTTAAATAGTTATCATAATTTAATATATACCATAATATTTATTTAAATAAACTTATACATATATATCATCCATTTGGCATGGTGATTAAAAGAGAGTAGCATCGCTTCGTGAAGGCGATAGTCCACATGTACACGAATGACGTTATCACTTTTTCGTTGAGTGAAAAGGTAAGAATGAAAATGATATATTATATTTTTAGAATGATAAATTTGTAATGAATATTATAATTGTGTTATTTATATCACATATATTCATTATATTCAACCTTATAACCTTCCATGTCACACATTAGTTAAAAAACGAATCACATCACTTCGCATGGCGGTAGTCCACCGTACACACGAGCGGCATTATCATACCCCTTTTGGAATGGAATGTAAAAAGGTATTTATGATATAATGAATAAATATGTTTAATTTTTTTTAAATATATTATATATACTTTATATCCTTTATCATACCCAACCATGATAGGCGGTAATAGAACGATGAATGTCATTGGTTTGAGAGGCGGTAATCCACCGTACTCACAAATGATGATTTTGTAACCCACTTGATAAAAGAGGGGAATGATTTAGATGTTGAAATAAAAATAATAATAAATTTTTATATTTAATATAATTGTTATATGATATAATCATGGTACATGAATAATTTAAATGTGTTGAGGAAGAAATAAAATAAAGACGCTGATTAGAGAACTTTACCTCTTATTCGGGTAACTTCTAGTTTTCACCCAAGGCCTTCCTTGGTTGGATTTATGGATAAAATAAGGATTATATAATGATATTAGGGAATTTAGAGATGTATTTTAGTATTTATTTTATTAACCAAAAATGTTTTAAGGTATGAAGAATAGAAGAGAGGGGATGACCATTTCTAATTGAGGTGAGTGGTACACATGTAATTTTTTTGAAAAGAATCCATCATACCCCCATTTTGATAAGATGAAAAGACTCCAAAATGGTTCTATATATAAACTAGAAGATTAAAATTTGAAATATGAATACAAAATTTTGTTTTATAAGTTTTTTAGTCATTTATATCCCTTTTTTATTAGTTTAACCAATAGAAAATCCATTTTACCTTAAATGTGGTAATTAGTTTTTAATATTTTCACCATTAAATTTTATAAAATAATTAGATAAAATTATTATTTATTATAAATTATTATTATTCCAAATATGGAATTCATTTTTACAAATTCTATTAAAATAGTTGGAAAATTTTAATTTAATGCTAATCTCATAGATGTGAAAAAAAATTAGGGTTTTAAGCATTTAAATATTTGAGAAAAAGAGGATTATATATTAACTCTATAACTAAAAATAATCATGGTATGAAAATAAATTATTATTTAATGATATATAATATATAAATTTAATTTAAAACATTCCTCATTAGATATTATTTTATCTTATTAATATAGAGAAACATTATGATTTTTAAAACTATTTTTATAAAAACCCATATTCTATATGCAAAAAAAACTTATAATAGAAAAAATATATTGTTGATTAAAAAAAATTAAGTAGATTAAATATAAATAAATAATAATTTTGTTACTTGAAATAATATTCAAAAAATATTGGGGCTTTTAAAATACTTAATTTATAGGAAAAAGGAATTCATTACAAAAAATGTTATTCATCACTATTCACAGAAAAATCAGCATTTTACGAAAAATTTGAAAATTTTACCATTAGTAAATTTTTATATTATTATTTAAAAAATTATATTTATATTTTAAAATTAAAATTATAAAATATATAAACCAATACTTTTAATAAAACCTTATAAAAAATATTTAAAATATTTTATTTTAATATATATATTTTGATTAAAAATTACATAATATTTTTATAAGTAATATAACTATCTAATTCATATCAATATGTATGAAAAATATTTATCTTATAGTTACCTGATTTTTTATATTCTATCTCTAAATAATGTAATTTAAACTTAAAAGAAGATTTTGTTTCATGAATAAAATAGGATTGTGGACATAAAAACACATTTTTTTTGAAATACAAACACCACGTGTCAATGATTCCAATGTAACCTAATAGATTTTCTAATGTTATAGAACTCAAAATCTAAAATAATATATAAATGTAAAAAATAAAAATCCTTATTATAAATCATTTAATTTATGGGTTCTTAATCTAACAAGGTGTTACATTCGACAAAATAATGGATGGAATTAAGGCTAGGTTTGACCTGATTAATAGAGGGATAAGGGAAGAGTGGGAACTAGTTAAGCATGAAAGGTTAATATAAATTCTTCTAGTAGCTTATACACTTTCAAAGAAAGAGAGATATCAGTGTTTCAACTTTTTTAATAATTTAAAGGTTTTATAAGGGTATTCATAAAATATCAAGAATATCATGACCCTGACTAATTTGATGTCAAAGGCCCTAAAATCACAAGACAATAATATTTTCATTCCAAATTTAATACCCATAAATTTACATTTCATTCTTCAAAAAAATGTTTGATGCACATAAACTAATATTTTTTTCCTTTTCATAGCTATATATGGTAATGTTATAGAATTTAAAAAATTTCCAACAATGGAAAATGATTTTTTATGATATTAAGTGAATTGGAAATAAATATCCCTCCACCAATATTTTATATGATGGTTCACTTGGTTGAAGAGATTAGAAAATGTAGTCCTTCACATTGTAGCTGGATGTACCCCATTGAATTTTATATTAATATTTTGATAGGGTATGTCAAAAATCAAAGTCGAATAGAATGTTTTATTGTAGTGTGATACATTATTGAAGAATATATTGAATTCTATATCGGTTACCTATTAGATATTGATATAATTGGTGTCCAAAAAATCTTTCCATACTAGTTTCCTTGTAGGAAAATGGATTATAGGAAGATATATTGTTATATTTACAATTAAAGAGTAGTAGAAACCAATATTTTAAATTTTATATCATAGTATATAGGTTTCTCTATACATTTAAACCCACAAAGTAATTCCTAGGCATTTAAGTCCATCAAGGATTGAAATAAAATACACATCATCAATAGCTTATATGATGATTTTGAGATCATATTTTTAAGGAGTTATCTTTGAATATGAATTAAATTTCTAATGTATTATATGGATAGCCATAAGATCATATGTACATTAATTATACTACAATATTTATGGAATTAATGATTATATTTTTTGTAAAAAGTAAAATGATGAATGCAGTACAATGGAAAATAATGGAGTTTTACTTGTTCAAGAAGCGATGAACGTATTCAGTCACAAGGATAGAAATATAATTTATGTGAATATGTCATAATTTGGCATCATTGAACAAATATTCATGTTAAATTATATAACATTTAAATTATTGTAATTCCATTTTAAATAGTTTGAAAATATAAGGGTGGTTGAAGTCAATGAATTGGGCTTTATGAAGGTAGATTTTAGTGTGAAATGGTACAAGGTTGAACCATTCATAATGAAATCATTCGAGATGAAAGTATTTTATATCATGGATCCCATAAACAATAATCCTTTAATTATTCTTTTGGTGACTAACAACACATCAGGTAAAGATGGAAATTCAATTGGGGATGGCACTTTCATTGGGAAATCAAAATGATTTCATAGTGATCCCAATTTAAAACATTTATTGTACGTCATAGGGGACCACAATGAGGGGATTTAGATAATAGATAGATTATATAAATCCATTAAAAATTTAAATAATAGAGGGTGATATTAATTTATAGGTTAATTTTTTATATATAATGATTTTAAACATAATATTATATGTTCACTACTGAATTTATGTAATCTAAATTAAATGTTAAACAAATTATATAAAAAATTATTTCTTTATACACTAATGAAGCCAATAATAAGAAACAAGACATCATAAATGATGAAACAAAATAACTTTTATGGGGTCAACAACATGTGGATGAAAAAAATTGATCGACATAACACCGACATGCCAAAAAAATTTATTATGAAAAAGAACAAAAGAAATAAAATTCAAGGCTAGGTGGAATAAACCCGACCAATATATTGATTCCATAAGTCAATTTCATTTGTTACATTAGGGTTACAACTCGAATGCATATGGTAATTGATATAGAAAAATATCATAATGTTCTTCTAGCATTGAATACAATTATTTGGGAAGGCACGAGGGTAATGTTATGATATTCTCACTCCATTTTAATTAAATATCACATATTGAAACATTGGTTTACATTTCATTATCTTTTATAGAGTAAAATTAATTAAGATGATTTCTATAATAAATTTATATTAATGATCATTCGAAAGGAAAATATATCCTTATAGAAACTTCTGTCGAAGTAACATCTTAGGGATGTTGAGGATAAAATAATTCCCCACACACCAGGCATGTATGCACTCTTGAAAAAACAAGATACATGGAATTATTTCCTTGGTTTCTGTGTGGATAATTCACTTCATGTGCATTATAATTGATAATCTATTATTTGATATTATTTCTATTATTCACTTTTATTCAAAATTATTAACTTATGAAACAATAAAGGAGTAAAAAAAATAAATAGTATGAATCCAAGACAATGTACTCCTTCCATAACGAAATGATAGAGTACAATTCACTTTAAAAAAAATGATATGTACTTAAAATATACAATAATAATTTTATGTGGCATAAAAACATATTTATTTTACATTTTCATATGGGATTGATAAATTATAATCCATATCCATATCCATCCAACTTAATATACTATGAAAGGTGGTTCATGAAAACAGATACTAGAAATAGTCAATAAAAATACAAAAAATATGGGAATAATGTATAAGTATAACATAATATTAATTTGTTATTGTTTATAACAACACTATATAAAAACCTCTACTTATGTTTCTATGTTTTTATATGGTTTATAAATAAGAATAAGAATCATATGTACTACAATAACATATACTTATAGTTGATTTGAATTTTCTAGAACAATATGGCCGTGTTAGAGGTGTATGTTTTGGACTGTCAAGTCAGGAAAATTTTGGGATAGAAAAGTGAACATGTTGTCATGAAATGTCAAATTAATTATGATTTAAGGATGATTTAATAGTCCATGGAAGACCCTAGGTAATCTATCATATAGAGTTGATAGTTTTAGTGTATTTTTTAATAAAAAGTACTAAATCAAGTGGTGATTTGTTATTATTGGAGGTTATTTTCAGCCATTTGTTTCATCATGTCCCCCAGATTAGGCTCATGTTTTAGAGGGGTTTGTTGGAAAGAACTTTGTAATGGTAAAGTATTTTTAGGTGGTGGTGGTTTATGACTAGTCTACCATGATTTTTTTCATGGTTTTTGAGGTTGTTTTGAATACCCCCTTGCATATAGGATTAGTTGTATTTCCAAAAAGGGTTGGATGAATAATATTGTTCTTTCTTAATGTGTTGGTTATGGGGGTGTCCTGGAAATATTTCCCAACAACCCTTAAAATTTTCTTTCAATTGAGGGAATTGGACAGAATAGTGGGTTTCAACAAAAAATACACCACAATGTATGGGAGGAGGATATTAGAATTTTCCTTGGTAAAGAGTAGGTTTTTGAATAAGGGTACTTACCTCTTCAATATTTATGTACACATTCCTCTCAAATTCAGTAATATGAAACTCATAGACACCTCAAATGGGTATACCTGACCTTGAACAAATTTTTGTGTGTGTTATACGTGATTTTATAAATTAGGGTTCTTGCAGTAATTGGGGGCTTATCAACTAGTGAACTACCTAAAAAAGCACCAATCATATAATTATCAATATGAATTAAACCTTCATAAATTTTTTTTATTAAATACTGATCACTTATTTTTAAACATTTCCCAATATTCATGATGTTTTTCCCTTGATATTGTCTTATAAAAAAATTTCTTTCCTTATTATTACAGTTCATGGGGCTGGGAAATATTTTTCAAGAAAAAGGTATTTCATGCACTCCCATCTTCTAATAGGGGAATCAACAAAATATTTCCAATACTTTTTAGTGTTTTCTAATGAAAAATGGAATTCCCTAAGAATTACTTATTCTACATCCTCATTAGTAGGTTTTATTGCAGAACAAACAATATGAAATTATTTAAAATGATTATGTGGGTCTTCTCAAACAAGACTATGAAATCTTGGAAATAAGTAAATGAGACTAGATTTTAATTCAAAATTAGATGTGATTCGCCTTGAATTTGAATATATGAGGGATGGATATTTATATTAGACAAGGTTAGTTATTTTAATTTATGGATATATTCATCTATATTATGCCTTTTTTTATTCTTAACATGAATTCATTAAAGAATAATAATTATTGACAAAATTTTCACTGTTTTGTGTGTCCTTCTTCAAAGGGTTCTCCAATGTGTCTACATACCAATGACATAGGATCCTCTTCAGTTCAGGTTCAAAAGGTGGTAAATATACCAAAGTAGAACATGTCATGCAAAAAACCTAAACATGAAATAAATAAAAACATAATAGCTATATTTTTATATATAACGGTAGAAGACAAAACCAAAAAAATATTCACAAAATTAAGAAAAATATTATAAAAAACATGCATTAAAAACCCAAGAACTCCTTAGAAATGGTGCCAAAATTTGAATGCCTTGTCACGAAACATCAAATTTATTATGATCTAAATATGACTTTGTAGTCTAGGGAAGACCCTAGGTCATCTCTCAGGTATATTTTATAGGTTTAGAGAGTGTATTTTTTTTAAAATTACTAAAATAGGGGGGTGTTTTTGAAAAAAGTATTATGAAAATAACATAATTTAAAGAGTTTAATAGTTGAAAAGGGAAGGTGGAGTTTTTAAAATTATGATATTAGGAGGTAATTTCTTGTTTACTATAGATTTTGGATAGTTTATTGTTCCAAAAAGTTCACATCATTTAATGGAATTATTTGGTTGAGGGTTGTCAAGATATTGATTCCCCTCATTCCCCTAAAAAAATGCGCAAAGAACCACCACATGGAACAAAATTCTTTTTTTGAAAGTTTAGAACTTATGAATTGAGTTAAGGAGGAAAAATAATATTGATATATTAATTATATTTGACAGAAATAATATTATTGTGTTTTCTAATCTGAAATACCTAAGATTCCTACTTGAAATATCAACCCAATCTGTGTTGAGATAAAAAGTGTTTCACATAATTATATCAAAGAAATGAATTCATAGGATAATAATGTTAAGATAAAACATAATTAAAATATAAAATTAAAAAATCACAAATATCTAGTAGATTAAAATGTGTTTTAACTCCCTTCCAAGTATGTTTAGCTTCCTCAAAATGAACTTCCACCGTTAGCTCACCTTCGATAGGAGGAGGAGGCTCGGGTTGAACTTCAACTTCATAATTGATTTAACTATGAGAATGGGGGACTATAGATCTTATTTAATGAGAAGAGGACTCATTTGGGTCTCTAATTTGGTAAATAATCCCCCCCTGGACTAACTTACAAATGAGTTTCCCAATGTTCCAATTTATAGGTAAAGTGGAAGGTGGTTTTGGGCACACATATTTTCTAAAACCACTTATACCATGGTTTTCAACACCATACAGTCTCATATTTCCTTGGAGAAATATAAAAAGTTGTTTCCCAACCTCTTGAATATATCCAACTAATATTTGGAATAATTTGGAGGTCTACATATCGAGGTATGGATGAAACACATCACACAAGTTTTGACATAATGCATATTTAGTGGCTTGGAAATATCAGTTTAGTTGGGCCCTTTAATGGATGAATTGTGTTTTTATATATTCTTAATATTTATAGACGAATTAATTTTTGATCATATCACCAAATTTCATCCTAATTGAATGCATGGATCAATTGAAGTGTCTATTTGAGTCCATTGTTATTCCTGGAATCTTACAAAATTTGGACCAATTTTATTCAACTTCATTTTGGGCCCTCCAAATCTCCTCTAACTATAATGAAATCTTCCAAAAAAGTGAAAATACACTTTTTAATAGTGATTAACGTAAAATATTTGAATAAAAAATGAAGTTAAATTTAGTATTAAATTTAGAATTTATTATACAAAATTAGTTTTACATAGTGATGTAAGGGTGAAAATGAATAGTGAATTACTACATGATCAAATAGTACTTGGGGGATGAAAATGATAAAATAAATGTCATGAATGCATTAATAAATACTATATTTTATATTATTGACAATTTTGGTTTGATGGACCAATATATTAAAAGTTGTAAAAGGGAGAAAATAATAGATTTAAAACCAATATATAAAGATTCAAAACCCACTAACTTTGAGGTTATCCATTCTCCTTAAATACTTATTGTACCCAACATAATAGATATTTGAATAATATTTTCTAAATCTGAATAAAAAACTACCGATAATAATGTGGTATACCATTTATAAATATTTTCAAATTATGTTTTAAATAATTTCTGAAATAAGGTTCAAAATAAGGTATTCTATTATAAATAGAGAAATAGAATAAAAATAATCCATTGGATCACCAAATAAATAAAAATGGAATTTTGAGCGTACCTGTAACCCACTGCTTCCATGACATCATTTATTAACATTACAAGTTCTTATTGATGCAACATTCAAAGTTGAAAATATGAATTTCACAGAATTTTAAGAACAAATGTTTGGAGGTGCCAATAAATACATGATTTTTCTTGAGAGTATAAATTAAATTATCAATAATGAATTTTTGGGATGTAAATTTTGAATATATATGAGGCATATTTTCATAATCTGTTCATTTAGTAATTTATTTATCATGTCAATTACTTTTAATAACTTTTCAGTTTTTATAGGCCTATAAATCAGTAATATATAACGGGAAAACCATATAAATTAAAGTTTAGACTCATTAATATTGATATAATTTCTATGAAAAAATATTCATTGGATAAAGAAGAAATTTAAAATATACATGAAATAAACAAAAAAATTGAATATAAAATAACGTATAACATGCTCTTAATGATTCCAAACATAGAGAGGTAAAATTATACAACATAATCATATAAAATATAGTTTAATTATTTTTATTATTTATTAATTTTTCTTTTTAAGGAGCACTATATGCTCATTAAAGTCACTTTGGACACTCCAATTATTTATTTATTTTTATCCAAATTATGAACTTATAACAAATCGACCACACATGATGTCCATTGTGATTTGTAATGGAATACAATAAATATTTTATAGATAAACATATAATTATATATTTTATGTTATGTTTTAATGTGAATTTGTTTATAATAGGAAAATATTTGCATATAAATGAATCTGGGTATAAATATGGTTACTGCACACATTAAGCCTATGAATTTCAACACAAGGATACATAATCTATAATATATAATAATATTTCACTATCAAAACACATATAAAAAAATTAATTATTTTGTTAATATTTTTTTAGTGTTAGAAACAAAATAATGACAATATTTATAAATATTACCATAATAAATTTATAAAAGATATCATATTCTATCTTAAAACTATAATCCCCAAAGAGGTATTTCTGAAGTTAATTACAGTATCATTTGAAATATTTATTAATTATTTTTTTTCATATATTTTTACAGTACTACATGTGTTGTTGACAATCTATATATTCCAAAGAAATAGTAATTATTTTTGAAAGGAGTGGGTAGAGTACACGATACTAGACTATTTTTAGAAATCATGAAAAAGTTATTTCTTATTATGTTTGTATTTATGTTTTTATTTTTTAGAGATCATGATGAGTTGATCAACAATATAAAATTTTCCATTTCACCTTCACATTGTTATTAAATAGTAAAATCACCTTAAAATGGTAGAAAAATAAGAAAATGAGTTCTTAATTCTATGCAAACTTAGGTTAAAGATCCTTGGGAAATTTTTGATTTGTAGGAATTGAACGCATGTTAATCAGATGCTTGGATTTATCAGTATGATATGGAGTACCATTTGTTTAATATTATATTATTATTAAAATAAAATATAACCCATTAGGAGGAAAAAACGGATAAAAAATACTTATATTAACATGAAAAATTAATAAAATTACCCATGGGTGATTTTTGATCTATATGAATCAATCAAGTATCAATAAAATTCTTAGATTAGTTAGTATGATCCATATTACAATTTCCCCTTTGTATTTTTATTAAAATTACATATTGATAATAAAGTGTTCACAACTAATTAGGATTGTTTGTATTAGTATATAAGTATATTAAAATAATCCTTGCATCATTTATGATCTAGAAGAATCAACCGAGCATCAATACATTGATCTTATTTCATAGTATAATCAAAAGAACAATTTCAACATTTTATTTTTTTATTAAAATAACATATCACTCAATAAGGGGAAAAACCAATAATGAAATTTCAGATTCACATAGAAACATATAACAATGATACACAAATTATATTTTTTGTATGGGATTCTACCATGTATCAATATGATGTCTGGATGGATGAACATAATAGAGAGTATGATTTCAAATTGTTAAAAATTATTATTTAATGAAAAATCATTAGTGTTAGTGTTAAAAATAAGAAAATGATTTCTTATTATCATAAAAATAGGAAAAATGATCATAATTCAATTTTGGATATGTAGGAATATAAAAAAACATCAATTAAATCCCAATTTGATTGGCTTGATATAAAGTATAATTTTACCTTTATATGGTTATTAGAGTTCTAGTTCAAGGAAAAGAGTTCAAAACTAAGAAAATAATTTCATATTACCGTGGAAACATAGAAATATGATCCTAAGATCATTTTTTATCATTAAAAATTAACCTCATGTAAATATAATTAATAGATTTATCTATATAATACAAAGTACTATTTTACCTTTCTATTTTCTTAAAATGACATATCAACCATAAAGTTATCAAAATAGAGTAGACAAGTTTAGATTTATGTAAAAACATAGGAAAATGATCATGAAAACATTTTTGATCCATAAGAATCAATTCTACATCAATAAAATTATCGAATTGGATGGTATGATGGAAATTATTATTTAATATTGTTAATATTTATTAACAAATGATAAATCACCTTTGTAGGGGTCATAATCAAGAAATCAATCTCAGATTCTTATGAAAACATAAGAAATCAATCTTCGAGTCATTTTAGATATGTTGGAAGAAACCACACATCAATCTAATAACCAAATTGAATGAAATATTATAATGTGGTGTTTCACCTTCATAATGTTATGAAAGTAAAAAATCACCTTAAAGGGGTCAAAATAAATAAAATGTGTACATATTTTTAGTGAAACTTTATATAATGATCTTTGGGATGTTTTTAATTTATAACAGTAAAATGTGAACCAATTTAATGTAACACCCTGATATTTTAAAAGAGGAAAATCATGTTCAATAACATATATGACATGAAACAAAAATATTAGAATATAATGTTACTCTTTGGGGATTAATGATATATTTATTTAAACTTATTCGATAGTTTTTGATGCACATGATATTGTGTTTAAATGAAACACGATACACTATTAAAACATTATTAATTAAATATTGAAATTATAACCTTGGCATTAAGATGGTAATTATAAATAGGAATATCTACATTTCAAAAATATTATATGGAATAAAAATTTATAAAATAAATTTAATGTTTATATACTTATTATAAATAAAATAAGAACCATTAGAAAGAAAAATAATTGTAAAAAAACAATATTTTTCTAAAAAGCAGTTCAGTCGTACATTGACAACATAATTTCAATGTAATTTTTAATAATTTTAAAAAATTAATTTTATATAATGAACTTAATTTTTTGAATAATCATATCAAAATTAGATTTATGTTAATTTTTTTTATGATTTTTTCTAGAAAGTTTTATTTTTTGATGAATAGTGATTTTTATTAGAAACTACCTTTTCGTTTAAGGAATTTAAAAACCCAATTTTTTTAATGTAGTTTTAAAAGTAAAAATAGTTTAATTATATATTAATTAATCTAAATTTGTTCATTATAATCAGTTTCATATTGAATTTTGATATAAAAACTATTTAAACTTTAGAAAAATATTCTTTTGGAAAACCGTGTTTTGACACTTATATGGGTTTATTTTTAAAATAAATTATTTAACTTATGTGATTTAAATTTGGAAAAATGTATTAAATATTTTTAATCAGAATGAATTATTTTATTTTAAATGTAAAAAATAAATTTTTACTATTATAAATAGTGAAAAATTAAAAATTGTTTATCATGGTTAAGGTGAAAACCTAGTTACAAGTGGTTAAACTAAAACAATAAGGGTTAAAAATATACCAAAACATGTAGAATTACTATTTTGTGGTTATATTTAAACATTATATATTCTGAGGTTTTAAAATTCTTATTTTTGAGTCACTTTTCAGGAGAAAAATGTGGATGAAATTCCTTCTTTTCAAAAATTCCATGTGTATCCTCCCCCACACTTGTAAAAGGCCATCATCTATACTTATTTCCAAACTTCCAAAAAACATTGGTTTGAAAAAAAACTACCCAAATCAATTACCAATTTAATTAACCTCATCCTAGAATCATTATTTCGTTACATATCCAACCTAGGAAGGATTTTGATTTAAACCAAAAGAATTTGTTCGAAGAAGTGGTAATGTCCTTAACAAAAAATTTAATTTTATTTCTTCCTCTGTACAATTAAAATATTATTAAAACATTATGATATAATAACATAATTATATTTAATATTCTAATATATTTTTAACCTAATCGAATGACCTCTATCCATCACCTCTTCCCTCAAATGGGAAATGAAACCATTAATCATGTATATCGTGGACTACAACCTCCCAAACCAACGTACTTTGTTTTCCATTTCCACTTATCATAAATGGATATAATTATGTATATAATTTTTATAAACTAAATTTATAGTATAATTATACTTTTTGTATTATAATATCAAATAAAACTTCTTACTTTCCACTATATAGGGAATACGATAACGTCCCTCAGGTGTACGGTGGATTATCACCTCATGAAGAAATGTGATTTTTTTCACTTAAACTTTACATGGAAGGTAATAAGGATAAATTTTATGTTTATATATGATATTAATGACATATTAATAATTTTTAAGATAAATATATCATAGAATTTCTTACCAAACCATCCATTTAATAAATGATAATATTGTTCGTGTGTATGAAAGACTTCCACCTCATGAAGTGATATGATTCATTTTTCAGTAGCACTTCAATGGAAGGTATTAAAGGATAAATTTAATAAATATATTTGATATATATTACATGATATTGATTATGTAAAATCAATACACAATCCAAATTCGTACCCTTTCACCCATTTCGGAAATGATAATGGCCCTTGGGAGTATGTACAACCAACTATCTCCACGAAGTTATGTGATTTATTCAGCATGTTTAAAATTAATGAATGATTATAAATATTTATATAATAAAATAATTGTATTTATAATATTAATATAATTTTTTATATTTTGTAACTATATCCTATGTTTAATATTCAGAACATTCATGAAAAAACAAGCAAGAGAAAACCAGACAATTAACACCCAAAGAAAAAGTAAAATAAAATATTATTAGAAAAAGTGTAAGAAGATTTCATAAAAAGAAAATATATGATATTATAAATATTAATATGGTCCGATTATATGTTAATAAATTTTTTAAAACAACTATACATGATGTTAAAGAGTTTCTAATTAATGGGAAGCGTAAGGTAAGGGGTTTTATAAATCAATTTTCATTCATTGGATTATATATGTACTTTATTGATTATATTATGACAATATTATGTGTGAAATGAATTTTGATTTATTTATATAGCATCCCGCCTTTTTATCACATAAACTTTCGTTACATTTTACAAAACCGAGGATATTTAAGGTTTAGTGTCTTGGAAACCATGAACTTTAAACATGAAAACATAAAAGATTCTTCCTAAACACTTGAAGGGCTTCTCCACATGTTCATACTAGGTTCATTACTACATCTCATAACCTGGGGACATACATCAAAAGAAAGGGTGAGCAAAAGGCCCAGTAAGGGAAATAAGAGAAACATTTTACATGTGAACTTGAGATACTTCAATAAGGTCATGAAAAGAACATTAAGGCATGAGAAAGAAATCATGAGGCATATCATAATAAAAATAACATTTTTCATAACATGAAGATGTGGCTGCAAAATTTAATATTGAAAATCATTTCTTTTCACCAAGGTCCATCCCCAAGGTGTCATTAAAAATTACCAAGGTTATTCACCAAGGTATCAGTCTAAAAAGTCATCTCTAGAGATTAAGTCTTTACCCAATGCGTTGGAACGCTATCTGGGAACACCCTTGACATGTCTTTATTATCATGTGAGCCAAATATATCATAATCAATCATTTCATAAACAACCTATATAGCATAAAAGAAATGGGTTTCATTTCATAATCATAACATTTTAAAAACTGCTTTAATGACATGATCTTTATGTCACTTTAAACCCACGGAAAGGGAAAGTGGGTTTCATATATGTAAATCCGAGGATTTAAAATATAAGACTTTTATATATATGTGAATACCCCTTTATAAATAAGAGCTTTGTGTATTCACTTAATAACATAAAATAATTTTTGATATAAAGAGGGAGGCATTTTGAGACGAATCTATGCAGCATAATGTCTATGATACATGGTTTTAGAAAAAGTTGGAAAGAGAGGGTACATGGGTCACCCACTAAAAAATGATACATAAAACAGTAGGGGAACAAAATATAAAGTATTTAAGAACATGGTAATGAAATTTGAATGATATACAATTTGAAACGAAGAACTTGAAAGGAAGACAAAAAATTAGATTTCTCTTATGAGAATTCGGCAGCCTAACGGCGTCACTTAAAACTTCCAAAAATGGATTGACGAGATCAAATAGGGTCTCTCATCATATGAACATAAATGATCAGTATGATAGATATAGAGATCATACCCCAACATAACAAAGAGGAACTTTAAAGACTTGTCATGAAAATAGATCTTGAAAATGAGAAGGGTGAAAGAACCCCTTAGAAATTCGACAGCCTAACGACGTCACTTAAACTTCAACAAAAATGAATTGATGAGATCAAAGAGGGTATTTCATAATATAAACATAAATGATAAGTATTATAGATATAGAGATCATACTACAACATAAAAAAAAGGAACTTGAAAGACTTGGCATGAAAATAGATCTTGAAAATGAGAAGGGTGAAAGAACCCCTTAGAAATTCGACAGCCTAACGACGTCACTTAAACTTCAACAAAAATAAATTGATGAGATAAAATAGGATCTTTCAACATATGGTAATAAAAGATTAGTACGATAGATATAGAGATCATACCCCAACATAATAAAAAAGAACTTGAAATACTTTACATGAAAATAGATCTTGAAAAATGAGAAAGTAGAAAGAATCTGTTAAAAAAATTTCGTCAGCCTAACAGAGCCACTTAAAACTTCATAAAACGAAATAATGAGAGTAAGAGTATAAGGCCCAAGCCTTAAACCTTACTTAATATTGAGTTATTAAAATATTACACCTTTAGGATCTTTTCGGGTTTATAGTTTTAGAGAATTAGATCATAAAACTTGCATTACATTCCACATATAAACAAAGTGGTTACATAAAGATAATATTCTTCTTTCCCATCAATGGAAAAATATTTAAAATAAAACATGGATTCTTTCTTGACACTCCCTTGACACTATCATCATATCATGTACCTTTCCCTTGACCTGTGAAAAACATTTCAAAAAAACATGGGATGAGCATAAAAAGCTCAGTAAGGGATATAAAATATATATGGAAAGGAATCATGGGTACATATATACATAATAATGAAATAATACTTTACCCATAAAACATAATAACTTCAACATACCTCATCAAATCATGAATAAATCATAGAAATCATAAGACATAAAGGTAACTTGAGGCATTCATAACATTCTTACGTAGGGAGTAGCCCTCTTGGTTACGTTTGGAATACCCATCACAGTATATTCCCTAAATCTCTTCGGAGAAACCTTAAAGTTTCACTCCTTCACGTTACCCAATGCATTGGAGAGCTATATCGGGCTCACCCGCCCTTAGTTTATCACGGAACCACCCGTCTTCATAATAATGCCCAAGAACCTCAACATAATCGTATCACATAAAACATGCATAAAGAAAACATAACATTTCCACCTTTCAATCACAAGATATCAATACAACACATTGATATAAAAACATTATGAAAACCATTTTCAATACCAAAATAAAAGAAAAGTAAAACATGGTATTTATTTTCTTTAAAAAAAAGGTATGACTTGTAGAGGAAGCCGAAACTCAAATAATGGTCATGGTGGCGGAGAAGTCGTTGTCACTGCATACGTACGAAAAAAACATTCCCTTTTGTCGTTTAGTAAAACGCTTCATATAAAAAATATTCCTTTTGGATAAACATAAAAGTCAAATGGGTTTATACACCGTATAAAAGAAGGTTGTGTATAAAACAAAATATGCCTCAATGAAAGGAGATTGAGACGAAGTCCCATACCTCGGGTCCGACTTGACTCGGTCGTTCTTTAATCTCCCGAATAATAAACTTGAGTTAATTTCTACTTGTTTAAGAACCCTTTTCAAGTTCATTATTCCTTTTATATCACTTATTGCCATGTCATGAACACTATGTAGTTATTTAAGTTAATAACGGTCGTTTTAACGATCATTGGTACTTGAGTAAAAAATAAACCCTTTATAATTACATGTTGTTCATGTATCCATTATATCCAGAATTATAATCATTATGTGTATATCATATATATCCAGTATATACATGCATTTATAATATTACATAATTATTTAGAGGTATGAAATGAAATGCACCGTTCATGGAGACGGTAAGCCGTACGTACGCATGAACGCTACTTTCATTTCTATTTCGTATTTTATATAATGAAATAATAATTATATAAAGGTATATTATAATTCCAGTATAATATCATATATAATATCATAGTTATATCCTTTATACGTCCCACATATGGTATTTAACGAATCAAATCACTTTGAGGGGCGGTAGTCTGCACTTCCTTAAATGAAGATATCGCGTTTACCCATAATGGAAACCATAAAGGTATGCCCAAAATGAAAAATACAGAAGCTTAAGGAAAACATAAACATATTATATATCATATATAAATATAGTGACATATTAATGGCCACCTTTTAAGGTGTTAAAAGAATTTTGAACAATCATCGTTTCGGGAGGCATAAATTCACCATCCACAGAAACAGTATGTCCTTTAACCATAAGATGTAGGTGTGTGTAAGTGTAGCTCAAATAAATCTTATAAAAACATCCTAGTATATTGAGGATACTGGAGTTTTTACAAAAGAAAAGAATAAAAAGAGTTTAGGGGGTTGGAGAAGCAAAATCAGACAAAAGGACTCAAAAGAAGACATTACCTTAAAATCGGGTAACTCTCTTAGATTTGAGCTCAAAGGCTTTCTTGGGAAGACTTCTTCCCAAAGTGAGGCTTCAAGGAGTAATAGAGGGATGTGGAGAGACAAAATGGGAAGGGGTTGGCCGAGCCAAAGGCTTTGGGAGTGTGGGTAAGGAGGTAGAGGTGGGGGCCTTTTATAAGAGGAGAGGAGAGGCACTCTTGGATGGTAAAGAAAAGACACTTTATATTAAAATGGTATTCGGATTTAATAGGTACCACATTGATGTGTTTCGAGGATAAGGTGATAAGGTTTCGAAATCCACCCATCCAATAGGTTTTTTCCATGTGTAGGTCTTAGATTTTACATTATCATTCCATTTTATTTAAATTGTTAAATAATGAGGTCATCGCTGCATCATCATGATGTCATATATAATTTAATTTATTTAAAGTCTAAAAATTATAAAAAAAATACTATGATGTAGGAAACCTTTTTATATTTCCAATTAATATTTATAATAAAAAATCTGATCTTTATAACCCCATGTAACAATTGTTTTAGTAAAACATCTCATGTTTGTGTCATTTTTACTTTTACATTAAATAAAAAGTTATTTATGTCATTTCCCAACCAAAGTGGCTCCATGGGGTCCCCAAGTTTACCCATGGATTGTCTTGGTCGGCCATGACACATCCAATGAGTTTAGGACATGTTTCAAGCTCATCTCATTTTATTGAAGCATTATTTTTACCTTAAACTACACTAATTATCTCTAATCGCGATTAAGAACTTAAGAGTTACTATTCACCAAAAAATTATTTTAATCTCATTGAACCACATTTTACTTATTAATTAAAACCATGTATGTCGAATTTTTGAAATTCAAAACACAGAAGTGGTAAAATTTCATTTAAACGAAAAATCAGTTTTTATAAGTACCACTTAGTGGTTTCACTATTCATCAAAAATTGAAGTTTTTTAGAAAAATTCCAAAAATTCACCCTAAGCTATATTTGATATTCCGAATTCAAAAATGAAGTCTATTTTATAAAATTCAAAACATATAAGTCACATTAATTAATTTAATAATTAATTCCCGCTGTCATGACAAATAGCGTGTTTTTATGAAACAATAAGTATCAAAATATTGACACCAGTTTAAGTCCAATTTCAAAGTGAAATTGATTCCAATGACCACCATTGGATTAAATGGTAAAAATATATTCTAATTTCACTTCAAAACCAATTCAAAAGATAATATAATCATATAAATAAATTAGATTAAAAAGCAGTTTTGATGTAAAATGCAGTATTTTTCACTATTCATTAAAAAATGAACATTGTCTGAAAAATACCAAAAATTCACACAAAGTAAATTTTGATGTCCCAATCATAAATAATATGTTTATTTTGACAAACATAGCTTATAAAATTGTCAAAATATAGATTTCAAAATGGTTTTCCATCAAAAGGCAGTAAAACAATCTTTTAAAAACATTAGGGTATTCCATGCTTAAGATTGGATTTATTTTCATTTTAAGCCTCTAAAACACTATCTAATTCATTAATAGACATAGATAAAAATATCTATTACTCATTACTTACATGGGATTTTACTAAGATGGGATCTGTCATTATGTGAACATGAAAAGGGAAGTAATAGGATTATAAAAGAACACCCTTTAAAATAAGAACATGGAGCATAAAAGAAATTACATAAAATAGATTTCTTGAAAAGAAAGAGAGAGATCAGATCCCTTACCTTAAAAAGTAACTCCTAAAACTCAAAGGTTGGGACCTTGAGGGCTTGTGGGCACCTTGGGAGGACTCCTTGGGAGGTAATGAGACCAGAACTTCGTTGGGGAAGAGTGGGGAGTCGAATGGATGAGGGGATGGCTTGGTATTTATAGGGAAAGTTAGGGGACAAGGCATTAATGGCCAAGGGACACCTCATTAGTGGTTTTGGCAAAACCATGGGCTTGCCCATGGCATTTTACAATGTAATTGGCCACTTGGGACACCTCATACCTTATCTCACTATTCATAAGTCGACCATATTGATTACATACTTAATACATCATTTAATGATGTCATTAAACACCCGTAACTTAAAAATTGTATTTTCACTATTCATCGAAAATTCAACTTTCTCAGAATAATCCCAAAATTTCACCTTAATCAAATATCAATGGTCTGATTTCAAAAATGAAATCCATTTTATAAAAATAATTTTCTAAATATTTTTAATTTATTTTTTAAAAAAATACACTATTCACTGAAAATTCATTTTTTTAAGAAAAAACCCCAAAAATTACCATAACATAATATCGGTGCTCCGAGTTCAAAAATGAAATCAATTTTATAAAAATAATTTTTTAAATATTTTTAATTTAATTTTTAATTAAAAAACACTCTTCACTCGAAAAAAAACTAATACTTGAATAATAATTTATGAAATCGTTATTTAACCATTTTATTGAATCACATTACTTAATCAAGGTTCCTAGATTATATTTATACTTTCTTTAAGTGATATTACTAATCCATTTGGACACATTACTAATCCTAATCATAAAATCACTATTCATAATTTACTATTCATCAAAAATTAAGTTGATCTTATTAGACTCTAAATTTCGTACTCAGCATAATTGTAGAAGACCATTTTTTGAATATCATTACACATTTTTAATTATTTAACATTTACATACACATTTTTAAAATATTCTTTTTCTAAAATTCATCAAAAATATGCATACTATATTTATCCGGTCATTTGAAAATTCATAAACTTCATCATAAGAAGAAATCCCAATTTTTATTTAAAACAAAGGATTACACAAGGCAGTTACGGTCTCCTTACATAGCCCCTTATCACACCAGCATATGACCTAAGTGTAAGGTGTGCTAAGGTGAGAGAATATGAGGGAGGCTCGGCTAACATCGCACGAGTAGTAATTTCTATCAGTTTAAACTTCTCGCAAAGGTGATTTTGTTCTAGCTTCACACGATGAAGTTCGGCTTTGGGTTTGGTCCAGAGCAAAGCCCAGTGGCGCTACCTCCTTCCCATGTTCTGTTAGATGGGCTTCGATCGGTCCAAGACTACTGGGTGAGGCCATCGAATCTTCTTTCTATAATAATTAACCAAGATTACTTGTATTTAGAGACAATAATCAAAATGTTTAGTTTCCAGGGGTCATATTGACCAATGGTCATATAATAGTCAAAACCCAATGGTCTCATTTTAATTATACTCATGTTATCAAATGAAACATTTTTGTTGTGTATAAAAAAAACAAAATAAAATAACACATAAAATTAGGAAACAAGATTTATTCAAAATTTCGTGTCATTACAATCTTCCCCCCTTAAGAAATTGCGTCCTCACAATTTTTAAAATTGGGTTTTGAATTTTCATTGAAAGTCCCACATCATAAAAGGAGTCAGTAAAACTATTACTTTAAAAGAAAAAAAGGTAAGTACAAAGGTCACCCGAGTTAGCCCACACTAGGATTCCATGTACGAAAACATGGACATGGAGGAGAAAACAAAGGGTCAAGTTCTGAGGGAGAGTGATAGAAAACATGATTAGGAGAAAGTTAACCATAAGAAAATCCCAAACATATGATGTGTGTAAACGGTCTTTGATTACCCAGTAGGAAACGTAAACCAAGAACATTTTTGTTTTACGTTTCTTTTCATAATTTTGAGAAATTCATTTACAACATAAAACAAAAACAGAAGAAAATATACCTATCTTCATGTAGAGTTTCATCCTTTAATAAGTTTCTAACCAAAACTAATCTTTTCTCCAAACTATGAGCATTCAAAACTACTTGGTCTCATCAAAACACAAGAATCATCTTCTAGAGAATCACATAATCCACAAAAGATTAACTATATATTTCTTCTATCTTTAAAAATTATCCAAAAAACAGAAAGGGTAAGGTAAAACAACTCTTCAAAAAGAAATAATCCCATAGGAATGGAAACTACTTTTAAATCTTCAAAGTTCTATGGTACTACCCAAAGTTCATCATAGTCCATTCAATAAATAATGGTCCTTAAAATTCCTCAAAATAAACCAAACTAAGATTGAAACCCAAATACAAGAAGGATTTGATAACATAGTCTTCCAAAATAAACTTTATTGTTCATCTCCAAACAACATCAACCACTCCTAACATATTATAACAAAAGTATCTAACCTAAACATATTTTACCCAAGATAGGTTAATCATTCCCATAAGTAACCTAAATTACTATAAGTCCACCTTAAAATCATTTATTCTTCAAAATATAAGTCAACCTTACTCCTCAATGAAAATACAGTAGTAATATATTTACCTCGATCATATAGGGTCCCCAAAATAGTTAATGTCTTCCAAAATAATAATCATATTTTAATCCCCTAATCATCCCTGTCATATTAATATGAAAATCGTCGCATTTCCTATCACATTGGTTGTTGGGACATGTTCTTCCATTTCCCACCATTAACGAAGAAGAGAAAGCATAATTAGGGGCTTAAGTACTTAGCCAATAATCCTGAAAAGGAACTGAAAGCATATAAGGATAACTTGTATAAGAAAAGTATACCCTAACTTGTGATCCCCTAGGTTCCCATCTAGGTTATACATGATCATATATTCTTATGTGAATCTTTATTTTATTTTATCTTCGTTCCTTTAACAATGGTTCATACTAAGCTTATGAATTTACCAAAGCATATCCCCTGGGAGTGTCGTAACTAAGAGTGTAGCAAGGCCCGTTGTTGTGTACCAGTTCCCGTTCGAGTCTAGCTCAAAGCGGTGTTTTCGGGGTTTATCCCTATGTACATCTGTGCCAGAGGCACCTCTACCTGCTCGTATCCAGACAGGGATGTATTTGCTTGGCAACCCCTTACTCAATACTCCCCAAAATACCAGGAAGATATCCTATATTTAAAATTTTCTATAGGGTTCTTCCTAGAGTTTTCATATCCTAATTTCCACAAATAAATAAACCATCATTTGATACCAACTATAGAATCCCCCCTTTTTATCACATAAACTTTCATTACATTTTACAAAACCGAGGATCTTTAAGGTTTAGTGTCTTGGAAACCAGGAACTTTAAACATGAAATCATAAAAGATTCTTCTTAAACACTTGAAGGGCTTCTCCGCATGTTCATCCTAGGTTCATTACTGCATCTCATAACCTGGGGACATACATCAAATGAAAGGGTGAGCAGAAGGCCCAGTAAGGGAAACAATAGAAACATTTTACATGTGAACTTGAGATACTTCAATAAGGTCATGAAAAGAACATTAAGGCATGAGAAAGAAATCATGAGGAATATCATAATATAAATAACATTTTTCATAACTTGAAGATGTGGCTGCAACATTTAATATTGACAATCATTTCGTTTCACCAAGGTCCATCCCTAAGGTGTCATTAAAAATTACCAAGGTTATTCACCAAGGTATCAGTCTAAAAAGTCATCTCTAGAGATTAAGTCTTTATCCAATGCATTGGAGCGCTATCTAGGCGCACCATTGACATGTGTTTATTATCATTTGAGCCACATATATCATAATCAATCATTTCATAAACAAACCATATAGCATAAAAGAAATGGGTTTCATTTCATAATCATAACATTTTAAAAACTGCTTTAATGACATGATCTTTATGTCACTTTAAACCCACGGAAAGGGAAAGCGGGTTTCATGTATGTAAATCCCAGAATTTAAAATATAAAACTTTGATATATATGTGAATAAACCTTTATAAATAAGAGCTTTTTGTATTCACTTAATAACATAAAATAATTTTTGAGATAAAGAGGGAGGCATTTTGAGACGAAACTATGCAGCATTACGTCTATGATACATGGTTTTAGAAAAAGTTGGAAAGAGAGGGGACATGGGTCAACCACTAAAAAATGATACATAAAATAGTAGGGGAACAAAATATAAAGTATTTAAGAACATGTTAATGAAATTTGAATGATATACCATTTGAAACGAAGAACTTGAAAGGAAGACAAAAAATAAGATTTCTCTTATGAGAATTCGGCAGCCTAACGACGTCACTTAAAACTTCCAAAAATGGATTAACAAGATCAAATAGGGTCTCTAATCATATGAACATAAATGATCAGTATTATAGATATAGAGATCATACCCTAACATAAAAAAAAGTAACTTGAAAGACTTGCAATGAAAATAGATCTTGAAAATGAGAAGGGTGAAAGAACCCCTTAGAAATTCGACAGCCTAACGACGTCACTTAAACTTCAACAAAAATGAATTGATGAGATAAAATAGGGTCTCTCATCATATGAACAAAAATGATAAGTATGATAGATATAGAGATCATACCACAAAATAACAAAAAGGAACTTGAAAGACTTGGCATGAAAATAGATCTTGAAAATGAGAAGAGTGAAAGAACCCCTTAGAAATTCGACAGCCTAACGGTGTCACTTAAACTTCAACAAAAATGAATTGATGAGATCAAATAGGATCTTTCATCATATGGTCATAAAAGATCAGTATGATAGATATAGATATCATACCCCAAAATAATAAAAAGGAACTAGAAATACTTTACATGAAAATAGATCTTGAAAAATGAGAAAGGAGAAAGAATCCGTTACAAAAATTTCGGCAGCCTAACGACGCCACTTAAAACTTCATAAAACGAAATAATGAGAGTAAGAGGGGATCTATCATTATGTGAACATGAAAAGGGAAGTAAGAGGAGTATAAAAGAACACCCTTTAACATAAGAACATGGAGCATAAAAGAAATTACATAAAATAGATTTCTTGAAAAGAAAGAGAGAGATCGGATCCCTTACCTTAAAACGTAACTCCTAAAACTCAAAGGTTGGGACCTTGATGGCTTGGGGGCACCTTGGGAGGACTCCTTGGGAGGTAATGAGACCCGAAAATTGTTGGGGGAGAGTTGGGAGTCGAATGGATGAGGGGATGACTTGGTATTTATAGGGAGAGTGAGGGGACAAGGCATTAATGGCCAAGGGACACCTCATTAGTGGTTTTGGCAAAACCATGGGCTTGCCCATGGTATTTGCCCATGGTATTGGCCACTTGGGACAACTCATACCTTATATTACTATTCATAAGTCGAACATATTGATTACATACTTAATACATCATTTAATGATGTCATTAAACATCCGTAACTTAAAAACTGTATTTTCACTATTCATCGAAAATTCAACTTTCTCAGAATAATCCCAAAATTTCACCTTAACAAAATTTCAATGCTCTGATTTCAAAAATGAACTCCATTTTATAAAAATAATTTTCTAAATTTTTTTATTTTATTATTTAAATAAATACACTATTCACCGAAAATTCATTTTTTTCAGAAAAAACCCCAAAAATTACCATAACATAATATCGGTGCTCTGAGTTCAAAAATGAAATCCATTTTATAAAAATAATTTTTAATTATTTTTAATTTAATTTTTAATTAAAAAACACTATTCACTCGAAAAAAAACTAATACTTGAATAATAATTTATGAAATCGTTATTTAACCATTTTATTGAATCACATTACTTAATCAAGGTTCCTAGATTATATTAATACTTTCTTTAAGTGAGATTACTAATCCATTTGGACACATTACTAATCCTAATCATAAAATCACTATTCATAATTTACTATTCATCAAAAATTAAGTTGATCTTATTAGACTCTAAATTTCGTACTTAGCATAATTGTAGAAGACCATTTTTGGAATATCATTACACATTTTTAATTATTTAAGGTTTACATAATCATTTTTAAAATATCCTTTTTCTAAAATTCATCAAAAATATGCATACTATATTTATCTGGTCATTTGAAAATTCATAAACTTCATCATAAGAAGAAATACCAATTTTTATTTAAAACAAAGGATTACACAAGACATTTATGGTCTCCTTAAATAGCCCCTTATCACACCAGCATAGGACCTAAGTGTAAGGTGTGCTAAGGTGAGAGAATCTGAGGGAGGCTCGGATAACATCGCACGAGTAGTAATTTCTATCAGTTTGAACTTCTCGCCAAGGCGATTTCATTCTATCTTCACATGATGAAGTTCGGCTTGGGTTTGGTCCAGAGCAAAGCCCAGTGGTGCTACCTCCTTCCCAAGTTCTGTTAGATGGGCTTCGATCGGTCCAAGACTACTGGGTGAGGCCATCGAATCTTCTTTCTATAATAATTAACCAAGATTACTTGTATTTAGAGACAATAATCAAAACGTTTAGTTTCTAGGGGTCATATTGACCAATGGTCATATAATAGTCAAAACCCAATGGTCTCATTTTAATTATACTCATGTTATCAAATGAAACATTTTTGTTGAGTATAAAAAAAACAAAATAAAATAACACATAAAATTAGGAAACAATATTTATTCAAAATTTCGGGTCGTTACAATTTATGTTTTAATTAATGTTATATTAATGTTGATATAATTTTTTTTACTGATAGTCCCCCCATTTATTAACTCTCACCTCAATGATATGATATTTGTAAGTGTTCCATCTCAAACATCCTTCTTTGAGACACATGTTCTTTTATGCACATAATTTATTATAAACGATGTATATAAATAAACTTTATGTAATATGTGATGAATCATTCCAACTTATTATATTTTAATTTAAAATTAATCTACTTCATTCATGAGATTTTATTTTTTTAAATTCACCAAAGTTTTAAGGGTTTATGTTTCAATATCATTTTAATCGGGATTGTTTATGGTTGAATTTCCATTAATGGTAATTATTAGATCATTATATAATAAACCATTTCTATTTTATTATCCTCTTTTTATTCATGAGGATTTAAATTAATATTACCATTTCCTCCCTTTTTTCACTTAATATTATTAATTAAATGTTTCTAAAAAAATATGACATTATTTCAGTCTTCAGTCAAGAATCCTTCTTCTTTCAGATCCATGTTTTCAAAAAATATTTTAAAAAATGTTTTAATAATATTGTTTGAAGTCATTTTAACCTTTATTATAATTAAATTTTTTTAAAAATTAATTTTCCCATCATTTTCAAAACAAGTTACTTTTTAACTTTTATTATATAAATGTGAAAGGAACATTTTTAATGTATTGGGAATGAATGGAACTCTTCCACCATGATGACCAATAAATGTTTTAAATCATCCTTTTAAATATTAAATGGTTAATTTAAAAAAAATTATTTAAAGTTTGAGAGAGTTTTACCTTTCTAATAAGAGTTTTCTAAATAATAAATATATTTTCCTCAATTTTTTTAAAGTGATATATTAAAATCATTTTCCATCTAAGATAAAATCCTTTTATGTTACTCAAAGTAAAATGGTTTTTTATTCAAGTTTTTTCTAAATTTTTTAAAAATTATTTTCATCAATGACATGGTCTTTTGACGTTATATATTAATTTTAATCATTTATATATGTCTCTTACATATATGTATCTTATTACCCCTTCCATTGATGTGGTAATACATGCCTTATGATGATTTTTCTAATGCCATGATAATAAAAATTATTTTGAACATGATATGAAGAAAGATTACAAATCACATTTTATTTACACAAATTTTTTTATGTTCATACCTTATCATTTACATCCTTATGTGGCATTAATCTGCATGTACATGCAATTATTATGATGGGTGGGCCTAGAATTATATATCCCTCCAATGTATTGGGTAATATTTTTATCTTATGAGAAATAATTATTCTAATTAATGACTAAAAATAATACATTATAGAACTCTATCCACTATCTGATGTTGTCTTTGTAGTTAGACTTGTATTTTTCTTATGTCATGGTTTATGTTTCTTCTATATTTTCTATGAGTTCATGATCTTATGACACCATGTTCTTTATGTTATTCTTCCACGTGGTTACTCATGCTACTTATCTTTTATGATATCATGTTATAACTTTTACTCACATGTTATGATTACAAATCATGTTTCTTTTTTTATTGGGGTTTTTAGATCACCACTTTATTTATGTATTTCCCAGGTTATCCCATGTGTATTTGAAATCATTAATGGATATTAGGAGCTCAATATGGAAAATAAAATATGGATTCCATATTTTATGTCTTAGGAACCTAATATTATAAAAGAACTAGAAATTTATGGTTCGTGTATTATAAATATAGGATATTTATATTTAAGAATAATGTAATAATATGTGAAAAAGGATTGGTTCATCGGAGTTGTTATCATAACAATGGTTTAGTTCACCATTGGAATTACGATTTGTATAATTTATCAATAACAAGGATAATTATAATAATAAGAAAATATATTGAAAACTACTCTAAAATATTGATTGTGTATTGAGTGTGTGGTTTTTGAGCAATTACATCCCTATATGGATACTACATGTGGGAATGGTTCTAACACAGACATACCTATGAGTAATAAATTAGAAAAAGGAATTCCGAGATTTAATTAATTGTTATTAGGTATATGATAAGGAGCCTTATTGTGAACCTAGTTCAACACTCATAATGGATATGATTAGGATATTCATAAAATCTTTATTTACCATTATAAAAGACTTTAATGAATTGTTAGGTTAGAAAACCTAACAAGAATAATTACCATGGAAAACGTATATTGAAACATAAAGGCCCAATAGTTAGAACAAACTAATAATTTATAATTTATTAATTATAGGATTATAAGTTTCTCTTCTTTATGTCAATTCATTATCATCTTGTTTATTTTAATATTTTTTGTTAATGGTGGTAAATAATAGAAATAATGCTGACCACCAATGTGATGGTAAGTGTAATGATTTTTATAATGAGATGCTAAACCTAATAATAACAGATTCCAACCATCATGTGATCATTCCCAATGACTGATCGGAAATTAGGATTTAAAACTAGAACATAGTTTAATTTAAAAAGTTATTAATGAAGATAAGGATGGCATATCATGGAAGTTCAGGTTCTAAAGATAAATATAAATGGAGTATCAATTCAATAGATGCCAAAAATATGGGGAGAGGCACTGTGGAAAATGACTTAAAGGAACTATATGATTGTTTAGGTGTGGAAAAGGAGGGAAAAGGAAGATAATTTCAGAAACAATGAAGAGTCTGGTTAACAAGAAATAGGGAAATAAAGTACAACCAAAGGCACCACTAACTATTTAATGTCATAAATATGTGGAAATTTTTCAATATCTGAGTGAGTACCCAAATAAAATTATTTATTACTAAGGGAATAATGTTATGACATTACCTGAAGAAGAATAACATATGTTTTTTCATGTTGGAAGTCAAGAATCTTGTTTTTGGATTATTTTTATCAATGTTTTTTTGGTTACAAGAATCGTGATACTTCTATGGGTTGTTCTATAGTAGTTTTTCATTAATAATTTTAAGGAATATGATTAACTGTACTAATTAAATACAAAGGTGATTTAATGAAAATTTGACACTCTATAAAAAACACATAATTTTGGGAAATATAATATAGGATATGTCCTTTATGCTATGGAAATTATAGTCAATTAAAATTAGTTTTTTTAAAGAATGAGCTTGATGGAAAAAACTGTTGGTAATAAAAGTGATTTTATGACTAATATATTTTTTAATATGTTCAACTTATTCCTAAGAATGTTATAGGATCATGAGGAATTATGAATATGATTATCATATGTGTTTTTCCATAGATTTAGAAAATGGATAACTCACATGCTGGGCGACAACACATCACATCTGGAAATTCCATAGGGTTTGAACCAATCATTGTTGGGTAATAAAGGTGAAACTCCTTCCACATGGCTATGTGATGTACTGGTTATTTTGATATTGTTTTTACATAAATTATTTGAAGAATAAATATTAAGCTGATAAAATAATTTTGAGAAGATTAATCATATTTTTTAGGATTTTATATGAGGTAGAAGTATTTATAACCTTGATGTTTAATGAAAATAATTATTTGGTATGAATTATATTATATTTTTGGAGATGTAAGATAAAGGTTTTTAAGGATATACAATTATTAAATGGATTATGTTGAACTTTGGGAGTTACTATTGAGGTATTATATATTAATGAATTATATTAGAATACTTTTCCCAACCATTTTGGTTTTTGTAAGGATATGAGGAAAATTTTGTTTTTCTTTTGGGGATTACATGATCCCTGAAAAGTTTTTCTTAGTTCTTCAGGAATAAAATTTTTTTATTGGATATTCACTTCCTTAGAGTAATAAGTAAGGTGGAAATTAATTAGAGCACAAAAAATAATAAAATTGTGTTTAGGAAATAAAAATACATCAAGTATATTTTTTGGTGTTCTCTATCTTGATAGAAAAATAATCCCACAATTCTAGGAAAATGATATTGAAACAAAAATGTTCCCCTATTATATTAATATCTAACGAATCAATGGTATTTTAAATATATAAAGATTTACAGTTTTGTGTTTTTTGAATTTCTCATGATCAGTCACTTTATTTTGATCAATGATCTCTAACTCTGTCCCTAATTATTTATTATATTCATCCTTATCCATATTTTCACTTCCTTACAATGTTCTCCAACTTGGAACCCATGTTACATGTTATTAAATATGAACTTCATAATTCCATTTCCATATTTTTGAGTAGAATTTTTATTAAATCCTTTTATAATGTGGTTTTTCTACAATGAAATTTTGAAGCCCTTGATTTCTGAGATCAATATTAAATAGTGAGGATATAATTTATTTAAGGGGTAGAATTCAACACATTGGGATTTTAAAAGTGGAAAATAATGATAGATATCATATATGATACAAAAAACAAAAATTAGAAAATAATTTAATACCCTAAGGATTTATAATATATATTTTTAAATATCTTTGATAGCTTATGATACATGCAACACTAGGTTTAAACAAATCAAAATACTCTACTAAAATATTATTATTTAAACATGGCTATTAAAAATAACCATTAAGTTAGTGAGAATGAATATGAATAAATAAAATATATAAAAATTAAATTGTTTAAAAATGTATAAACTAAGTTCAATGGTTATTTATTTATTATAAATAAAATAATAACCACTTGAAAGAAAAAGAAATGTTTTCTGGAAATCAATATTTTTCTAAATAGCGGTGTAGTCTCTATTTAAAAACATAATTTAAATTAAATTTCTACTAATTTTAGAAAATTTATCTTATAAAATTAAATTAATTTTTGAAATCATAATATCAAAATTATATTATGATGATTTTTTTTTATTTTTCTAAAAATTTTCATTTTTTATAAATAGTGAAAAATACTGAATTTTTTATTCAAAACTGACCTTTATTTATATAATTTAAAAGGACCATTTTATTTTAATTTTTATATAATAATAAAATTAGTTCAATTATATATTTATTAAAATAAATTATTTCATTGGAATCAATTTCATATTTAATTTCGATATAATGTTTTTTTTCTACATTTGAATGTCTTTTGTTTTGGAAAATAATTTTTTGAAATGTATATTAGATTAATTTAAAATTAAATTACAAATTTTTTAATATTCTAATTTGAAAAATGGATTAAATTTTTGGAATCATAAAATATTATATTATCTAATAATGTTAACTTAAATTTTTACCAAAAGGAACACTGAAAATAGTAAAAATTATTTACCATAGTTAATGTAAAAATGGGTTTACCGAGGGGATAAAATAAAAATATAAGTGTTAAAAATTATCCAAAACATGTTTAATTGCTATTTTATGGTCATATTTAGACCTTACATCTTAAAACCTTCTAAAATGGTCCATTTTGGATCCTTATTTAATGAGGAAATAATGGGGGTAATTATTTCTTTTAAAAAGTTTATAAGTGTATCCTCTCCCCAACATATAAAATATCACCCCATATAGTCTCCTTTACACACTTCAGAAACCAATTTTTTGAGAAAATAATTCACTGAATCAATTCAATATTTCCATCCCCTCATACTAAAATACCTTTTTTGGCCATAAATCAATCCTAGGAAGGATTTTATGTCAAACCAAAAGAAATTGTCTGAAGAAGTGGTAACCTAATTAACCAAGAATATTATTTTATTAACTCTTAAAACTCATTAACATATTATTAAATAATTATGATAAAATAATTAAAATATATTTTCTATAATGTGATTTTTTTATTTTAATTTCATGACCTTCTAAAATCTCTTCTTTCCTTAACAGGTAACAAAATAGTTGTCTATGTGTAGAACATATCACTGCATCCCAAACCAACGTAATTAGTTTTCTATTTATACTTATCATGGATGGGTATAATTATTTATATAATGTTTATACACAATATTGATAATATAATTATATTTTTTTAATTATTATAAAAAATAAAATTTATCATTTTCCATTCTGTAGGGAATACAATAATGTTTCTTTTGTGTATGATAGACTTCGGCCTCACAATGTGATGTGATTCATCTCTTTACATAAATGGTAATAAGGATTAATTTTATATTCATATATATGATATTAATGGAATATTAATAATTTTGTAAAATAAATCTATTATATACTTTCTTACCTTAACATCCATTGAATGAATGTTAACATAATTCGTGTGAATAACAGACTACCACCTCACGATGCGATATGATTGGTTTTTCACAAACACTTTACATTGAAGGTAATAAAGGATAAATTTATTGAATATATATGATATATATTACATGATATTGATTATGTAAAATTAAAATACAACCTAATTCCTTACCCTTTAACCCATTAAAGAAATTATAACATCACTCACGCAATCATACGAACTACCATCTCCGTCGAGCAATGTGATTCATTATCCATGTTAAAAATTAAATAAATATTATAAAGATGTATCAATGTAAAAAATTTATATTTATCGCATTAATATAATTCTTGAGATTATGTAACTATATCCTTTTGTTCAATATCCAGAACTTTTATGACAAAATATGCATGAGAAAACAAGAAAATTAACACCTAAAACTATATTTGTAATGAATGTTTATTAATGAATGTGTAATAAGATATCATGAAAGTACCATAAATGAGATTATAAATTTTAATATAGTTATTTTATAAGATAATAACATGTTTAAAACCATTATACACGAGTTTAAATAACACTCAATTAAATGGAAGCACGTGGTAAGGGGTTTCTTAACTAAATTTTCATTCATTGGGATATATATCTAGCTCATTGATTATATTATTATAAGATATTGTCTGAAAGGAAATTTTTTTTATTTTTCATTTACACTTTTATTTTTGTGGATACAAACTTGTTACACATAGTCACCCCATTGATTAACTCCCAATTCAAGGATAAAAAATCTTTAAGGGTTTCATCTTGAACTTCCTTCTTTTGAAAACATGTTATTTTATACACCTAATTTATATTTAATGATGTATATACTAAAAATTTAAATACTATATCATGAATAATTTAAACATAATTATATTTTAATTTAATATTCATATAATTCATTAATGTGATATCATGATTCAATAGTTACCAAAGTATTAAGGGTTTATGTCTTAATCTCATTTTAATCAGGATTGCTTATACTTGAGTTCCCATCGAAGGAAAATATTTGATAAGTATATAATAAAACCATTTCATTTTATTCTCCTAAGTATATTCATTGTCCGGACTTATTCCAATGGGGCCCATTCCATAACTCCCCAAGCTGTCCTCTAATAGGCCTGGGGCTGGTGACTAGTACCAAGTAGGCATATCACTAATATTGGAGGCATTTACTATACACCTGTATGAATGTACACATCTCCAAGAACAAAAATGATGAAATGTAAAAACCACTAACAAACAAATGCTTGCATACCACTATCCCAACCAATAGAGTAAAACATTAATCCAATGTATAGTAATGTAAAATAGGCTATAATACAAGTGAACTAAAAATAATGAGTCTGTAACTACAAAGAACATACCATAAACAAAGTAGGTAATGGGAATTCTACTCAAAGATGTATGAACACCTCAGCTTGATTGAACTCAAAATGCTCTATCTGGTCTTGGTTCACCCTAGACTTCATCAAAACATCACCCATCTTTATAAGACAAGATGTGTGCAAGTGAAGCCCGTGGATGGTTGAATATAACAATACTCAGTTGGACTCCCCAAAACCAAAAATCAATACACAAATAAAGACATAAAATTAGATATAAATGGCATATTTCTACAATATATATAATAAGGAAATACAGATATACTCAAACAAAGACACATGGTCTAGAGGTAAGTCACAACTATTGTATATCCACACTAGGGATTTAGTCTGAATATTTTATAAGAACTCATCCAGGAGAACACACTCTTGAGTCTTATTGCACTGATGGAATCCATTCGAGAAGTGTTGTTCATCAGGAATAATCATGAGAGAGATATGATGATAGATTAAAAGATAATTTGATACCACAAATGAGGATCACAACCAGGTCGATGGGGTGACACCAACAAATACATCTGGATTAACCTTCTATGTATAGGATCGAAGCCCAATAAATATTGTCATGTCAATACCAGGGACTCTACCTTGGACATGAAAAATTAATAGAGGATACCGCCATGGGCCTCTTAGGGGATTCCAAAATACTCTTTCCAAGATGTCATGCTGAAGGGATCATAATCCTATGAGTAATAAATGATTCATACATACCTTTATGGAAGTGATAAGGGAATGAAAACTAATAAAACTTGTCAAAGATATGGAGGAAAAAAATAATCATGCCAGGTAGAAAGGTATACGCGATGTGTAGTAGGATCACACCCCGTGTTCCTTGACCCTGAGTACTTCCATGTACAATGACCCATGCCGTTAGGACATGTAATTTGGAATATGGATACACTCCATGTAGAAGGTTCACATGTTGTGTCCTTCCATCCAGGATCCACTCGTGTACTATGGACATGTTCCATTACATGGTGTGAACCTATCTGTCTCTTCCCATGTACCAGTACATGGGGTAGTCATTGTACTCCGCCTTATGTCCATGTATCTTCTTAAGATACACATTGAGTCTCTAAGAATGGCCTATATGACGTGTGACATGGTCAAACACTATGTGAAATTAAAATAACTCCTTAAAATCTAGCTGCTGCTCAATGGGGGCCACATGTCGTGTACCCCGAGTTATACGCCATGTTCATTAGGATATTCCAGAATCCGTCGTTCTTCCTCTGTACACCATGGTGGATGATCTGATCTTGTTTTGGTGATCAATTCACCTCATAACTAAAAATCTAGTGTCACCTCAACATCACAAGAACTAATTGGTGAGTTTTAGGCCTTCAATTGGTTCCGAAATTTGATTATGATCACCCGTAAGTAAATTGACCGAAGAAAAGGTTTTCTTGAATTTCTTCAATTCATATAAAGAATTCACCATCTCAACTTAGGTAGGTTTTCCTAATGATGGATCTTTAATTTCAGGTCATTATTCCAAGAAATGATGGCGTAACGATCAATCATTCATAACCCACGAAGAACGAAGAAATCGAAGAAAAATATAGAGCGAGAAAAGAAAAAATGAATAAAAAAGGAAACAAACTCTACAATTGTTTGTTCTAGCCTTGATAAATTCCTATAAGAACAATCAAGAAAATAAAAATCAAATGTGTATCAACAAACCCCTATCAAAATCCCATAATCAAGCCCATCCTGTAAGAACGATCAAACTGTGAATAAAACAATTTTTTGGTCGGTCCACATTCATAATTGAATTTAGAAATGATAAAGAAATATTTAAACAAAACTCCCTACATTTTATTTGGGTCTATCTTTGAAGAACATCGGTATCTAAGTCATCTCCATTAGTGAGATCCATTAAGAACGATGTCTGATGATCTTCAATCCAAGGTTCTGTCATCATTTGCTGCTAAAATAATTTTCAAGGGTTTTACTCCCGAGCTTCCAAGGAACTCTAGAGATATAATTTTTATTCTATATCCCTATCTATAGGTTTATTTAAAATAAATTGTCGCTGCATCAACAAAACCGAATGAAATAAAATAAATAAATATTTATTTTTTTCATTAAAAACACCAAAAACTACTTTTCACAGCATACTCGTGCCCTTTGATGTTAGGACACCCCAAGGGTAAAGATTCTACTCTGAATGCAATGGTTCCCTCATATTTATGATATAATAACCTGTTTATAGGATATTCTAATTTCTCATGAAAACTACCTGCGCGTGCTATTTAATATTTTAATATTTTTCAAGAAATTATTCTGGGCACACCGGGACTCAGAATCTCATGTTGTCTCAGTGCTTGGTCTCGAAGTAATTCCATGTAATATTTAAAAATAATACATGAAAAAATATATGACATTAGATTCTCCCCACCTTGGGGATTTACATCCCTGAAAAGCCAAAACCAAATCTATACAAAAATTTGTGGGTACTATGCATGAATCAGATCCTCCCACTCCCTTCTACTCGCATGGAGATTCTTGTGATGCCACCGAACATGCAACAAGGGAATATCTTACCCATATAGAATCCTCTTTTATCGATCCTTGATCTCCATTGGGTACTCATCCAATGTTTCTCCATAACCAATGTCCACCTCACCCTAGTCGATGCCGTGTGATGGATTATGCACATAACTCCTTAGCTGTGACACATGGAAGACATCATGTACCTGATACAAGTATGGGGGTAGAGAGAAGTGGTGCGCCACCTAAAAAAATATACACATTATCCAAAAAGATATGATAAACCTTGGAGATAACTTTCCTCCCCTTCCAAATCTCCGCAATCCCCATTGAAGTATAACTCAATAGAAAACATGGTATCCTTAATTTAACATTAAAGGCCTCCACTGCCTATTATTATAATATTTCTTATGGATATATGTAGTCTTCATCTTCTCCTAGATGATCTTAACCTTCTTGGTAGTAGCTCACACCAACTCTGGCCTCATAAGTGCTGACTCTCCTAGTTCAGTCATGAAAAGTGGTGATCAACATGGTCGCCCATAAAAATCCTTTAATAGTTCCATAAAAATGGTGGAATGGTAGCTATTGTATTACATGAACTCTATTAGAGGTAGGTGATCCTCACAACTATAGATAAATTCCAACATGTAATCTAGTAGCATGTTCTCTAGGACTTGAATGGTATGTTCTGTCTGGCCATCTGTCTAGGGGTGATTTTCCATGCCCAAGTGTAACTGTGTCCCAAACGCCTCCTGTAATCCCTTTCACAACTGATATGTGAAAGGTGAATCATGATCAGAAACTATATTTGATAGGACTCTGTGGAGTCAAACTCTCTATAGAATGTAAAGGTGTCCTATGATCTATAATAAACTATGTTCATGGATAGCTATGAAGTGGAATGACTTGGTGAGTCGTTCAATGATCACCTAGATGGCATAATTTCCCCTATATATATGTTGTGAAACCATCATGAAGTCCATAGATATTCCATCCCACTTAACATTCTGGTACGTCAAGTTTTTTATCCAAACCCACTAGATCCTGATACTTAGCCTTCACTTGTTGTCATGTAAATAATCGAGAAACAAAATTTTCCACTACCTTCTTCATCCCTATCCACCAATACTGATGGAAGAGGTCCTAGTACATATTCACCACTCTAGGATGTACCACTATTGGGGATGTATGAAACACCAATAGAACATCCTCACAAAATTCCACTATTACAACTATGCATCCTCAAAAAAGGATGATGTGATAACCACCTTGTGAATATCCATCAAGTGCATGTCCTGCGGACATCAGAGCACGTATGGTATCATAGCCAATATTACTAGTCTATACCTCCATTACATACTATAATAGGGGGTAGTGATAAACATTGACTGGATGTAAGATGATCCATCTCTATCCTTAAAGTATAACTGTAACAAGACCAATTCCCCTAACAACTCATCCAGTAACTACGAACTTGATCTCCCGCTGAGAGAATCACCCACCATGTTCCCTTTCCTCATAGTAAAGAAAATCTCAAAGTCATATTTCTGGAGGACCTCTATCCATCGCCTCTATCTCAAGTTTAGATATTTTTAAGAGAATATATACTTGAGATTCTTGTGATCAGAGTAGATTATAAACCACTCACCCATCTGGTAGTGTCACCACATCTTTAAAGCGAAGACTACCATTGTCAACTCAAGATCCTGGGTCACATAGTTTTACTCATGTGGCCTCAACCAGCTTGAACCATAGGTAATCAATGTTTTCCTTTGAATCCAGACAGAACCATGTCCGGTCCATGATGAATTGCATATCACTACATACTTGAAACCCTCCCCCAGTAATCTCAATATTGGAGTGCTCGTCAAACTCTTCCTCAACTGATGAAAAGTGTAACACTGCTAGGATTTAAAAAAAGTTAGAAGCATGAAACACTGAATCTATACATAATGAAACATATATTAAAGATATAGTTATAAACTAGAGGTTAAAAATAATTTTTTCTTCTTCTATGATTTGAATTTCAAATAACAGATATATGCAGTTATGATCAGTAAGTTATTTGGAGGCTTATAGAACCAACTTGTTTTTTTGGTGAATAGTAACATACCCCTATGAAAAGTAATATGAATCAAAAAATGAAACTTATGAATAGTAAATCATAATTTTTTATGGTTATAAGATAATGATATCTTGATTAATTTTTCAGGGTGATATAAAATCAGTTATAGTTTTAAAATTGTTTTTTTGGAATAAAAAAAAGATTTTTTTAAAAAAAATCATATTTAGAAAATTATTTTGAAAATATGGATTTAATTTTTTAATTTTTTATGTCAAAAAACGGTTATAGTTATTTTTTTGGTATTTTTCTAAAATTATTGAATTTTTGATTAATAGTAAAATAAAGTAATATACCGTATATATACATTATCATTTAAATTCAATATTCCTAGCATCATGGATAATGTAAGAACCCCTGGTTTAGACTAACATGATCTAATTACTATTTGGGGTCACATGAATGAAAAATATAAAAATTATTGAGCAAAAATATTAAACTAATGATTAAAATAATGGTACACCCCTCCTCTCCTCCCCTATAAATACCACCCTCACCCCACTTCCTCCCACGCCTCTCATGTTTTGAGAAATGTCTAAATTCTACCCAAATACACTTCTCGAGGCACTTCCCAAATACAAGACCTACTGGTCTCATCAAAAGGCCAAAACTAAAGGTCTTAATGAGGATCTCAGGGAGAAAAGATCAAGTGGTAAGAATCCTCTTTCATTTTCTTGTGTTTTCTTTTCAATTCTGTTCATTTCTTATACTATATTCTCCTCCCGTTATCCAAGAGGCATGAAATTTCTAGTATTATATATAATCAGGTTTCTTATTATGTTTATGTAAAAAATTCATTCTTATTATTCCTATCCTCTTCCTCTTATTTTAAAAATAAAACATCATATGTGATGTGCCGATCTACCAAAATCGTGGATGATGTGTTTTCAATTTCTATTAATTTATTTAAAACTTGTTATAAAACCATTTTAATTGTTAAAATTGATTTTAAAGTGTATTATATATCCTCTTTTCTGTTTTGGAGTTAACATATATACATAATAATATGTTATATAATGAAACTAGTTTGTGATTATCAAAGAACCACCAAAATGATCTTAACGAATATTACTAATGATTTATCTAATGATTAATCTTTATAACATACAACCAAAATGATTTATGGAATTATTTAATATTCTAGAAACATATTAATACCATTTCATTCCACTTCTAGAGTTTCACTTCCATTTGACAAGGAAATCCTTTATGAACCGACCTTAGAAATCATGTAAAGAACGCACCCAAAACAATGGAAAGAAAAAAATATTATTAATTAATGGGTGGAATTATGTTATAAAATGATCATATAAGGTCTTATAAATGTAAATATTTTTCTAAGATATTAATAACACTCTATTTACCATTATATAATATTTTAGACATGTTTTATGTAAGATAAACCTAAGGTAAGATAATTCTTAACCTAATTTTTATTCTTTGGGTTATCCTTCCAATTCATTGATTATATGGTACTAAGAATATTTGTGTAATTAATTATTGTTTGAATTATGTTTTATTCTATGTATTTACATTGTATGCACCTAATATTTTCATTCTATTATTTATATCTTCAATTATATGATATTTGTAATGGACTTTCCTTGGAAAATCCTCATTTAAAATTCTATTTTACAAATTTCAAAAGAAATATTTTTATGAAATTATTCTTGTATTATGATTATGTTTTTGGATGTTGGGGATTATTTATGATAAAGGGTGGGACATATATCTCCTTCCAATTCATTGGGTATGTGTTAGTTTGAGGTGTCGTATGATTACTCCAAGTGTAACTACGATGGTTACACCATAAGGTAGCCATGATGGTTACATTGTTAGGTATCCATGAGGGTAAAAAATGATAAGTTAGTTGTGAGGGTTAAAAATTATGTAATTAATTCCCCAATATACACTTACTAATTTTTTATGTTTTCTATGATTTATGTAAATATCATGTTTCCCAAAGTATATGATTCTTTATGGGGGAGAAGTATGTGTTAGTGAAAATTATTTCATATGTTTACAAGTATTCATTGGATAATGGATTATTTCCTCTTTTTATATCCCTTTCTCATCTTTTTATGATCATCCCATGTTTTTAAATTCTTTTTCCCAACTTATAAGGATGTGTTAGATAAATAAATAAGTTTTGTTAAATATTATGAAGATTTTTCAAAGAAATATTATTGTCGTTTTGTGATTAAAATTTTGTGTTTTGGAAGAAATGGATATGGTTTTAATGGTACACAAATTTTAAGATTGTGGGTTGACATATATTAGTTATTTCATATCTTTCTAAAACTCAAAACCAAAAAGTTATTTGGAGATTTAAATAAGTGGAATCTAGTTTAAATAACTATAATATATGATGTTTAAGGTTAGGACCTTATAGTTGGTATCATAACATGGTTTAAAAAACATTAATGGTTAGGATAATATTAATAAAATACCATAAATGATTATTAAGTTATTTTTATGTTCAAATTATATATCATTTAAAGATTACCATGTTTCTTCATATGAGATATGTATGTTCAGAATGGATTTTTGTAGAAGAAATTGAAAATTGGAAGTTTGAAAAAACCAAGAGCCTGATATCTTTCTAAATCCACAACTGAGAATTGTGGAAATTTGAATTGATACATTTGTGATAGTAATGACTCAACTAAAATAGGAAATAAATGGTGGCGATATCCATAAAAGAGAACAACCAGAGATACTATAAAGGAACATGAAAATAGTGGAAAATTTTATGAGGCAACACCCTCATAATTTCGGAAGATATTATGATCCAGTAGTGGATGGAGGATGGATTAAAGCCCTTGGAAATAAATTCAATGTTATGGGATGTTTAAATATTCAAAATTTATATCTTTCCATTTATCTTTTTGAAGGTGAACTTGATCAGTGGTGGTAAATATTCCAGAATATTATGGATATAGATGATATTTATGCCTTAGAGTGGGATTAATTTAAACGTATTTTCCTTGAAAAATATTTTCCTAATGTTGTTTGACCTAGGATGGAGAATTAATTCCTTAAATTGAGGGAAATGGAGGAATACTTATTGGCCATGTATGAGGAAACTGCACCCAGCTGGGAAGGTATTCTCTAAATCATATTCAGGATCTTGATAGAAAAATCAATCATGTTTACTTAGGATTGAAGCAAGATATCAGAGGTAATTGTCCTCCCAAGAATTCAAAGGTTATGAGAAACTTGTCTGATGTGTGGAGAGAATATAAATGGATTTTTTTATGACCACATGTAACTTGAAAACAAACTGAAGAATAGGTACAAATGGAAAGCGATGGATATGAATCAATCAATGAAATATGATGGTAAGAATATTCATTTTCCATTTTGTTAAAAATGTGGTAAAAAGAACCTTGGGGGATGCCTTACCAAAACTGAGATGTGTTTTTAATGTTTTACTTTTGAACATATGGCCCGAGATTGTATTGAAAATGGTCCTAAGACGAATCTGGATAAGAAAATTGTAAAGTGTTTTAAATGTGTTGAGATGGGTCATTATGAAAATGCCTACCAATAGAGATATAAAAATGCTGAAAGGAATCCATAATATAAGTAAAAAGGTTTATTGAGATCCTTTGAGACTACGTCAATAGACGTCAGGCCATCCAATGCTGTTTTATTAGGTACCTTGTTTTTTTACTTATATTTTTATAATGTTTTGTTTGATATTGGGATTAAACATTCCTTTATTTCTGAGAAATTTTCTGGTAAATTAGAAATTTCACCACAAAAAATTATACTAGAACTTATTTTCAAAACACCAATGGAAATATTATATAAAATACGAATTATAAGAATAATTATATTGTGTTATGTGGAAAGACTTTACCTAAAAAACCTTGTTGTTTTGACCTTAATAGTGTTTAATTTCATTCTGAGCATGGATTTGATTTTTATTTATCATGCTAAGACTAATTATAGAGCTAAAGAATTTGTTTATTAGAAATAGTTTTAGTTTTTATACAAAAATAAACCCGTACAATTGATAACATATTAGAAAAATGAGAAACTGTCGAAAGATAAAAATGGAAATTATATTTCTCATATTGTTTAAAATAAGGGAACTATTCATATTAATTATGTTCTACTGTTAAATTAATACCTTGATGTTTTTTCAGATGAGTTACCTGGTGTTATACATGATCAAAAAGTTGAATTCACATTTGACTTAATTTATGATGCTCAACCAATTTCAAAACCCCAATATCGAATAGTTGAAATGGAACTTCTTGAATTGAAAAATTAGTTGCAGGAGTATCTTGATAAAGGCTTCATTCACCCAAGCACTTCTCCATGGGGGGGGGGGGTCCTTTTTTTCATTAAAAATAAATATTCTTCCATTATACTTTTCATTAATTATAGAGATTTGAATAACATTACTAATAAGAATGAGTATCCTTTGCCTCACATAGATGACTTGTTAAATAATCACTTGGGAGATTAGTATTTTTACAATATTTAATTGAAATCCAGGTACCATCAGCTGAAGGTGAAGGTGGATTACATTCCAAAAAAACAACTTTTCAAAATAGATATGGTAATTATGAATTTTTTGTTATGCTGTTTGGGTTAACTAATTAACCTTCTCTATTAATGGATCTTATGAATAGAATATTTCATTAGTTATTAGATAAGTTTGTGGTTGTGTTTATTGATGAAATTATGGTATATTATTAAAGTAAAGAGGAGCCTAAAAACATATAAGGGTTTTTTTGAAAACCATAAAATAAAAGAAACTGTATGAAAAATTCAGAAGGTGTGAATTATGGTTACAAAAAATTTCTTTCCCTGGTCACATTGTTTCTAAAGGTGGAATTACTATTGATTATGCTAGAATGAATGTTATTGAATAAGGTCAAAGACCTAAAAATATAACAGATATTTGTAGTTTTCTTGGTTTGGAAGGATATTATTGATAATTTTTTAAGAACTTTTCTTGGTTATCTATCATGATAATTATATTAACATGAAAAGGGATTAAATTTGTTTGGACAGAAGAATGTGATGTTTTTCTTCAGGAAATGTATAAGAGATTGGTGAATTCTCCAATTTTGGCCTTTCCTTCTAGAAATAGTGAGCTTTTCATCTACAACGATGCTTCATTGAAGGGTTTTGGTTGTTTCCTAATACACAGTGATAAATTAATTGCTTATTCTTCAAGGAAACTAAAACCTCATGACATAAATTATCCCATACATGATTTGGAATTAGAATCTGTTTTTTTTTTGAAAATTATGAGGCATTATTTATATAGATCCAAATTTGAAATATATATCGACCATAAAATTATAAACTATATATTCACTTGGATGGAACTAAACATGAGGTAGAAAGGATGTATTGAATTGAGAAAGGATTACGATTTCACAATCAATTCCTATCCAGGAAAAGAAAATAAAGTGGTGGATGCCTTGAGTTGAAAACATCATGTTTCATTAACCATGTTATGATTGAAGCATGACCATTTGATTATGTATTTGATGAATTTTGTATTAAAAGTTTTTGGTGTAGGAAATTAATATATTTTGTTTCAATTTTTAGTGCAGTAATCTTTTTTAAACAAAATTCAGCAACTACAGAAGGTAGATAAGGAGCTATAGAAAATAGTAGAATTGGTTAAAATGGGTAAGTTGTGAGAATTTAACATTGATAGAGATTGTTTTTTGAGATTTGGAAATAGATTATGTGTGACTTGTAATTCTCATCTGAGGAAAGATTTATTGTGTGAAGGTCCTAGATCTTAGTTTTTTAAAATTAATCATGGAAGCACAAATATGTACTAAGACCTTCGAGAGTATTACTAGTGGGATGAAAGGAAAAGAGATATTGTAGATTTTACAGTGAAATGTTTGACATGTCAATAGGTTAAAGTAAAGCGGTATTTACTGAAGGGGATGCTTCAGCCTTTACCAGTGCCAGAGTGGAAATGGAAAAATATATCCATGGACTTCATTGTAGGGATACCAAAGGCTTCTTGAGGAAACAATAAAATCTGCGTTATTGTTGATCAACTAACTAAATATTCTAATTTCCTTCCTATTAGAGATACTATGTATTTGGACAACTTTATTAACTATACCTCGAAGAGATTTTCAGGTTACATAGAGTTTCTCTTTCCATTGTATCTGACCGTGATCCCATGTTCACTTATAACATTTGGAAAGGCCAAGTCATTAGAACCAAAATTAAATTTTAGTTCAGTTTTTCATCTTCAACCAGATGGGTAGTTAGAATGGATGATTCAGAATTTGGAGGAAATTCTTTGAGCTTATTTAATGGATTACAAGAGAATTTGGGATCATCATATTTATTTAGATGAATTTTCTTATAATAATGGTTTTCATTCCAGTATAAAGATGGCACCTTTTGAGGCATTATATGTGAAGTAGTGCCGAACTAAAAATATTTGGAATGAAGTCAAGGAAAGTAAGTTGATGAGACCAGAATTAGTAGAGGAAGTGGTTGGCAAAGTGAAGATGATCTTGCAACACATGAGGTTAACTCATAGAAGGTAGAAATGTTATGCAGGTAACAAGAGGAAAGACTTTTCTTTCGAGGTAGGTGATCATGTTTTTATTAGAATATCACCATGGGAAATTGTTATGCATTTTGAAATGAAATGAAAGCTAAGTCCACAGTTCATTAGACCTTATGAAATCCTAGAGAAAGTTAGAGCAGTCGCCTACCGAGTAGCTTTTCCTCGGAGTTTATCTTAGGTCGATGTTTTTCATGTTTCGATGTAGTGAAGGTATGTTCCAGATTCATCTCATGTTTTGATCCCATACGAATTCTGACTAAAAGAGATCATTTCTTATGTAGAGGAACCTATTCAGATTCTTGATCAAAGAGAACAAGTATTCCGAAATATGGTAATCCACCAAGTAAAGGTGTTTTTTGAGAAACCATTGGATTGAAGAAGAAACCTGGGAATCTAAAAATTTTATGAGAGAAAGGTACCCTTATTTCTTTAATAAGTAAATAAAATTACAAGGACAAAATTTCCAAAAGATGGGGAGAATGTAACACCCCACTATTTTAAAAATAAATTTAAATGAATAAAACACCAAATCTCTACATAATGATACATTTTTTAAGGATATAGTTATAAATAAGATTTCAAACATAATATTTTTACTTCTATGATTTGAATTTCAAAAAACAGGCATATACGGCTGTGATCAGTAAGTTATTTGAATTCTAATTGAGCCAACCTGTTTTTTAGGTGAATAGTAACATTTATTTATGAATAGAAATATGAATATTAATATTAAACTTATGAATAATAATAATATTTTTTATGTTTATAATAAAATGAGATCCTGATTAAGTTTTCAAGGTGATATAAAATCAGTTATAGTTTTAAAATTGTTATTTTTGGAATAAAAAATGATTTTATTTAAAAATTAAATTTATCATATTTAGAAACTTAATATCAAAAAATGGAGTTCATTTTTGAATTCTACATTTCAAAAAAATTAGGTTTAATTTTGGGGAATTCTTCTAAAATTCATGAATTTTTTATGAAAAGTAAAATACGGTAATATACTGTATATATACATTATCAGTTAAACACATTATTCGTAGTATCATGGATGATTTAAGAACCTTTGGTTTGAACTAACATACTATAATTACTATTTGGGTCATATTAATCAAAACTATTTATTGTCTTGAGTAAAAATATTAAACTGATGATTAAAATAATGGTAAACCCCTCCTTTCCTCCACTATAAATACCACACTCAGCCGCTCTTCCTCTCACACCTCTCAAACTTTTATAATTGTCTAAATTCTACCCAAATACCCTTCCAAAATATCTTCCCACATCCAAGACCTGATGGTACCACCAAAAAGACAAAACCAAAGTCCTTAATGATGATCTCAAGGAGAAGAGATCAAGAGGTAAGAATCATCTTTCATTTTCTTGTGTTTTCTTTTCAATTATTTTCTTTTCTTATACTATATTCTCCTCCAATTATCCAAGAGGAATTAAAGCTCTAGTATTATATATAATTTGGTTTTTTATCATGTTTATGGAAAAAATTCATCATCATTCTTCCTCTCAACTTCTTATTCTAAAAATAAAAACACCACCCATGATGTGTCCATAGTCTAGAATCCTGGATGTTGTGTTTTCAATTTCCATTTCTTCCTTCACAACTGGTTATAAAACCATTTTAATGGTTTAAAATGACAGTAATTTCTATTATATATCCACTTTCATGTTTTTTATTCAACATACATTCATAATAATATGTTATATAATGAATCTAGTTTGTGCTTATCAAAGAACCACCAAAATGATCTAAATGGATATCACTGATGATTTATCTAATGATTCATCCTCACACCATATAAAAAAATGTTTTATGTAATAATATAATATTATTTAAACATATTAATACCATTTCATTATAATCCTGGTGTTTTCCTTCTATTCAACAAGAAATGTTTTTACGAACCGACCTTGGAGATCATGTAAAGACTGTACCTGAAAAATGGAAAGAACAAAACATTATTAATTAATAGGCATAATAATGTTATAAAATGATCATATACGGTGTTATAAACATAAATATTTTTCTTCAAGATATTAATAATTTCCTTTTAAAAATTACACATAAGGATTAAATGAGTTTCAAGTAAGAAAAACTTGAGGTAAGTGAATTCTTAACCTCATTTCAATTCTTTGGGTTATCTTTCCACATCATTGATTATATCATACTAGGAATATTTGTGTAATGATTTTTTATGTTATAAATTATTATGTTTATTTATAGTTTCTAAAAATAATCCTTTCATTCTATTAATTCTCACTTCAATTATATGATATTTTTAAGGAGTTTTCCTTTGAAAATCCCCTTTTAAAATTCTATTTTAAAACATTCAAAAGAAATGTCTTTATACAATTATTCGTGTATTATGATTATGTTCTAGATCTTGAGAATTGTTTATTATAAATGGTGGGACCTATATCCCCCTATAATTTATTGGGTATGTGTATGTTGGAGGTCAAATTTATGGTTACTCCAGGTATAACTGTGGTGGTTACACCATAAGGTAGCCGTGAGGGTTACATTGTAAGGTAGCCATGAGAGTTACAAATAATAAGGTAGCCATTTGGGTTAAAAAATTATGTAATGCCCAAATATACCCTTATACTCTATTTATGTTTTCTATGATTTATATAAATCTCACATTTCACAATGTAAGTATACGATTCTTTGTCATGACCCACCTTCACCAAGATGAGAGAAGGGAAAAAAACATCCAGACCCTTCCTTCCTCCAGTTGAAGGAGAGATAATGACCCCCGAGTCCTGCCTTCAATAGGACTCGAAGTGGTGACTAGCACCAAGGGTATAAAATCACACATAATATTGAAGGCATTACCCTTTTTATTTAGTCAGATCAGGATATAAGATGGTAAAAACCCAAATAAATCCAAAATTGGAAGTAAAAGTAAAGTAAAAAACAAACCATTCCCATATTCATGTTCCAAATAAAGTGCTATCAATTACAAGGAAACTCCAAAGGGAAGTACCAAAAGAAAATAAAATCAGGAATGATAACTATCCCGATGTCTAATATAGTTTGGTCATGCACAGTCCTCGAAGTCCTCCTAGAAACCTAAAAGCAGTTTTATATATGTTGGGTGAGTACACGGGTATGCTTAGTAGGGATAACCAAAATCTCTCGTGCCCATGTAGGGAGTCATTCTAATGCCTCATGAAAAAAGGCTATAAGTGAAGCACCTTTCAAGGGAACTATGGACCCAAACCTAACCAAGGAAAACTCCCAAAATAATCCAAGTAAAGTAAATTAATTGTAAAACACATTGATGTTTGGGTACCCCGCACCACTTTTCCACTAGTTATTAAAGACATCCTATTCATTAGACCCCCCTGCCATTCTCACTACAGTCCCACTGCCGCCCCAACAACAACCTTTTGGGCCACCACAACCACGCATCCTACCCACAAACAATAGGGCCACAACAACCACACACATCCATGCCTTCAAACACCTGGGCCACAACAACAACTTCCACGCTCAAATACACCTGGGCCAGAACAACTACCTCAATGCCCGAAGACACTTGAGCCTCATCCCAAAGACACTTGAGAAGAAAACTGCCTGCACAAACCTAGGCCAACCACCACAACTACCCTTTCTGAAGAATCTTGGGCTATAATGGACCTCAAGCCATCAGAACCTACCCAAAGAGTCTTGGGCTAATTGGGAAAGGTAGTATAAAAGGGGTTAATAACCAGACACTTATAGGAGTGTTGAGAAAAACACCCTCCCCCTGAAATGAGGGTGTTCGACACGAAGTGCTAAACTTGGGTGGTGTGTGAATAAAAAACATAATTACTAAATTTTAAATAGAGGTAAACAATAACTCATCCCAATATAGGGGTTCCAAAACCAGCCCATACACAAACACCCTCTTTATTATCCATTCATAAAAGCACAACAGCCACAACCAAGTCATAACTCATTCCTAGAAAACAATTCCCCATTGAACCCATTCTTGTTTTTACATTCAAGTGGTTCTATTTAAATAATTTTTCACTACCAAGAAACTAACATGCATAACCATAGGCCAAGGAAGGAAAAACAGCCAATCATAAATTTAAGCATTCACACCCAGTTCTCTTGTAAAGTCACAACAAAAAAAGGGATCTATGAGATCCCTCGATGTAATGGATCCAAATAAATCCCCAACATATGGCCCTGCATGACCCCAAATCCACAAACTAACAACTATACAATAGGGGATCACATCCTTATCCATGTCACCTCACAAGCATCAAGAAGAACATTCAAACTCATCACCAGAACAGAGTAAGGGAGTTTTGAGATTTAAACACACCATAACTTTAGTTTTGCCTTTATGTTTGGTTAACCGGGTTGACCACAAAAGGATTATTATTCATTGGGAATCCATTTAATCAACCAAGTTTATGTGATTAATCATTTTCTATGTTATATCCATTCAGTCACAGAATTATCCAGAAAACAGAGGTTCATTAGTGCGCTAGAAGGGACCACCAATGGCCATGATATTCAGTGGACATAAGACCCTACAATTAAAAACATATAATAAAAGGTAAAATAGGACAACAAAATAATCAAACACACCCCTTAATTGTTAGAAACCATTTATTATCTTGTTTAGGGTTTGTTTTCATCCATCCTCATAGTAAAATTATCATACCAACCCCGTATGATACACAGTAAAGAGAGACAAAGTAAAAACCCTACCTAGATGACTAATGATCCATTTTTTTCACCACGCACCAAGAACTGGGGACGCACGACTTGTTGGGGAGGAAATACGAGGACTCCAACAGTGATCAGGAAAGGCTCGAACACAAGTGAACCACTAGCCTCAGGAAGGGGGACTCCAAACGCACCAAAGAAAAGAAAGAGACAATCTAAGAAGAAAAAAGAATCCCCATGAAATAAAAGATGTGATCTTGGAGTAAAAAAATATGAATTATTTAACCCCTTTAAAGGAAGATCATGGTTATTCCACATGGGTTTGTGGTCACACATGATGGAATTAATTTTCATTTAATAATTCTCATTGGAGAGGTGGATATAATGGCTGTATGTTAAAGGATTTTCTTTTAAATAGAGGAAAACACATAACAAAGGGTGGAACTAGAAAGTATGGTAAAAAATCCGCGACACTGAGGAAAAATCCACATGTTTGGGTAAGTCAAGGGTCACCCATCTCTTGGGGGATTTTAGATATAATTTATGAGTTGTTAATGGATTTGAAAGGGGTATTAAAACACTTTTACGTAAAATGATATGTTGAAGGGGAGAAACAGGAAAAAAAAGGGCGGGACACCGTTTAGTGAGACACTGTAAGAGTTCCACCATAAGTAGTGCCACCATTTTGGTGTGCGATTGTGATGGTGCGACTGCTACGGTGCCACCGTCACTGTGCCACCATTTTGACGTACGACCGTGACTGGTGCCATTATCACCGCCGTGACTGGTGCCACCATTTCGGTGGAACCGTTTGATGGAACCATGTTTTTGGAAAACTCCTTACAATTTCACTCTGCAGGACATTACATCAGATACCTCACAAACTATTCTCACCCTCGAGAATCAAAACTATACCTGATGAAAAGAGAGGGGGCCAAACAACTACCTCGAAAGATACCTCTCAGGAGTAAACCTCCTCGACATCTAGGAACACATCTCCCTCATATATATTCTGAAAAACCATAGATACACTATCCCACCTCTCCCCCAAATAACCAAATGAACATGTAAAGTTTATACCAAATAGTAATATAGATTATGGAGTCCCTTCTTCCATGACCAGATAATATCTGCTTTGGGTGGCACTGACTCACACACCTGGGTTTAACCTTATCCACTTTAATGAGTCTTGATTTGGGATTAGGTCCTCCACTCTCCACAGTCAGGACTCTTCAGAAAAAACCAGAGAACAAGGTAAAAAATCCATTTCATAGTTAACAAGGTCAATCACTACGTCACAAAGAAGTATAAAACAAAACGGAACCAAACTCAAAATAGATCTGGGTACTGGGTGCGCATCTGTGCCTCCCATTCCCAGGTACTTTCCTTGAGGCCACCATGACTCAATAACACACGAACCAAGGGGAGGGTTCATCCTTGAATCACATTATCCTCATGATCCTCAATCCTCATAGGTCGCTCTACAAATGACTCATCATCCTTGATATCTATCTCCCCCAGTTGAGGATGTGCAAATCATCATGTAGATATCGATGGAGCTGAGACACATGGAAAACGTTGTGCACCCTCAGTAGCGGCTGTGGTAGCGCCATATGATAAGCCACTTCTCCAACAATCCGAAACTCCTTGAAGGTTCCAATGAACCTAGGATAAAGCTTACTTCCCTTTCTGAACCTCTGTTTCCTACGTCGACGGGAGACCATCAAGAACATGTGGTCCCCGACCCTGATCTCCAAGGGTCTCATACTATGATCGACATATGACCTCTGCCAGTCCTGAGTCACCTTCATCCTCTCCCATATAAGCTTAACCTTCTCTTTCATGCTCTGCACCACCTCTGGGCCAAGAAAACCTGCCTCCTCGACCTCTGTCTAGCACACAGGGGAGCAACACGACCTTCCGTACAAGACTTTTAATAGATCCATTCCAATAATAGAGTGATAGATATTGTTGTAGGAAATCTATACCAGAGGAAATAGTCATACCCACAATCCCCCAAAGTCCAAAACGCATGCCCGTAGCATATCCTCCAATGTCTGGATGGTCCGCTCTGTCTGCCCATCTGTTTGGGGGTGGAAAGCAGTGCTAAGTCATAACTGGGTGACAAAAGCCTGTTTCAATCCCTTCCAAACTCCTGGGGTATACCAAGTTTCTCAATCTAAGACTATGGACCTCATAAATCCCTGAAACCACACCAGCTCTTCCACGTACCTCTATGCTAAGATTTCTACTACACTCGACTCCTTTATTGCCAAGAAGTTAGATGATTTTCGTAGCTGGTCCAACACTATCTGGATAGCATCGTAAACCCCTTGAACTCTGGGTAGTCCCATAATTAAATCCATAAAGATGTCATCTGACTTCCACTTGGGGACATCTAAAGGTTATAACAGAACTCATGGGATATGGTGTTTAGCCTTCACCTGTGGACACACGAGACACTTTGCCACAAACTCTTCCACTACCCGCTACACCCCGAGCCACCAAAAATTACCCTCAAACCCCAGTACATCTTGAAAACTCATGTGTGTACCGCCAAGGGTGAGTTTTGGAACTCACCAAGAACTATCTTTCATATTTCCACTGGGACGAACAACTTCTCATGAAACAACATCTGATTCTACCCGTCCTCTGACCATCCTCCCAAAGCATCGCCCTAGATAACATGATCGCGTGTCACTTCAGCCTCTTTGTGCCCCCACTAAGACTCCTCCACCTGTAGCAATAGATAAAACTGTACTTTCATCTAAAATAGACAACCTCTACCATCCTCCACCCTTACATCTAGGTATAGGGCAGCCAACTCCTCCATTACCTACCAAGTATCTGCCGATTGTCGAACTTCATACTTTTGCAACTTCCTGCTCAAGTCATCAGCCACCACATTCCCCTTACCTTTAGTGTAAGATATTACGAAGTCGTAGTCCTAAAAACAATTCCATCCACCTTCACTGTCGTAATTTCATGTCCCACTGGGAGAAGATATACCTCAAGCTCTTGTGATTCGTGAAGTCCACGAAATTATCCCTGATAAGGTAATGCCTCCATAACATTAGAGAGAACATGACCTTTGAATGTTCCAGATTGTGCGTGGAATAGTTACTCTCATGGGGGCGTAACTGCCTAGAACTATAAGAGATCACCCCTATTGTTTCATCATCACACACCCCAAACCTTGGCCTGAATCCTGACAAAACTCCTCAAACATCACCCCTTATTAGGAATACGTCAGTACTGGGGAACTAACCAGGTTCCCCTTTAGATAACTGAAGGATTCCTATCACTACTCACTCCATATAAAATCTATGTCTTTCTTGGTCAAGGCTGTCAAGGGTGATGAAACTTGAGAGAATTTGAGTATGAATCTATGGTAGTAACCTGCTAGACCCAGGAAACTACGAATCCATGTGACGTTCTGGGGTTATAACCAAGAAACAACTTCCTCAACCTTTGATAGGTCCATTGTTATCCCCTGCTCGGACACCATGTGTCCAAGGAAGTGCACTTCTCGTTTCCATAACATTCACATGGAAAACTTCCCATAGAGTTGGTGCTGTCGGAGGACCCCTAAAATCATCCTCATATGCTCAGCATGATCCTACTTGGATCTTGAGTGGATTAGGATGTCTTCAATAAACATGACTACAAACCGGTCCATATATGACTAGAAGATGGAGTTCATGATTCCCATAAACATGGATGGAGCATTCGTAACATCGAACGACATGACCATGAACTGAAAATGCCCATATCTGCACCTAAAGGAAGTATTTGATATGTCATCCTCATTCTCCCTCAACTGGTGATATCCTGACCATAGGTCGATTTGGGAGAACCATCTTCCCACCTTCAACTGATCAAAAAGGTCGTCGATCCTCGGGAGTGGGTAACAGTTCTTGACTGTTACCTAGTTCAGCCTGTTATAGTCTATAAACAGAATGATACCACCATTTACCTTCTTTTTGAACATGATCGGAGCACCCCATGGTGATGTTATTGGTTGAAAAAACCATTCTTCATTTTGTTTAATATGAATTTGTAACTACCGCAACACAGAAGGCTCCATCCGATAGGGAGCCATTTAAATCGGATGAGCACCAAGTTGCAAGTCTATCCCGAACTCGACATCACATAGAGGGGGTAGAGTCACCACCTCCCCAGGGAAGAAGCCCATGAAATCACTGAAGATAATTTGGAATTAAACCATATCTGTATCTATTGACTGCACTGACAGCTCACTTAACAAAGAAAATAAGGGGATCCACTCAACGACTTCCTTCCTAGAAACCCCGCTCGCCGATGAATGTCACAGGTTGTTCACCCATATCTAAAAACAAACCCCTTATTTAGAAATAGTCAATAGAGGAACACAAAGAGAAAAGCCAGTAGATGCCTAGAATGACATCATATGGCTACATCTGTATCAAAAGAAGGTCCCCATTCGACTGATGTAGTCCCAACATCAGTCTATATCCCTGACAAACATGAGACAATATGGTCTAACCTCTGACTAGCGTACTCAAAACTAGGATCATAGGAAGTATCTCTACATATATACCTAAAGAATGGTTTAGGATGGGTGAAATAAAGGAGTGTGAATCTCCTGAATCAAACAAGGTGAAATATAGAGTGCTAAACAAGATGATCGTACCTCAGATGACCTATGGACTTGCTGGAAATGATGCCTCTATGGTGTGAAACTGCCCACGCCTAGATCCTATGCCCCTCGAATATCGGCTGCCTTTTCGACCATGTCTTGGTGGAGGTACCTGAGAAGCACCCGGAGGTCGGCCTCCTCCTGCAACGTCTGCTCTCGGAGTAGCGGGAGATCACTATCCCTGGTGCTACTTCTAAAAGGGACTGGACGGATGCTGATGCTGCTAAGGTGGGTGATAAACCTTCCCACCCCCACTATACTATACTCGGTCCAGGAACTTATTTTGAAGGTTCTCACGACAGCCACAAATGAAGCATCTCAGTACTGGGCCCACAAAGAAGGGGTGAGGACCGGGATATCAAAACTGGAACTACCAGGGCTTTGTCCCCACTGGCCGAAACCTAGAACGCCCTGATGCTGGAGGCCTACTTCTAATGGCCTTTCTCTTTGACAATCCCAACTGAATCCCCTCTTGTGGTACACCTCCCAGCATGTGCATCCTATCCCCCACTTGAGCCTTCTTCTGAACCTCCATGTACATTGGTTGACTGATGGGAGTAACAACATTCTGAAGAGAAGGTCAGAGTGCCTCCTCTAAACATATCACCCAAGACTCCTCATCTGGAAAGAGATTTGAAGAAAAGAAAAGGAGATCCTTGAAATTGATCCCAAACTCCCTCACAGATATACTCCCCTACTGAAGGGAGAGTAGAACCTACCTCTTCTCATTCTTCATTGTGGAAGAGAGAAATTCTGCACGGAACTCACCCTCGAAGTTAGTCCATGAAACCTCAGCCTCCCTATTCTCCCCAAGATAGAGTGTACACCAATAACGCCCCACTCCCTGCATCTGGATTAAAAATAGATAAACCCATTACTCCATCAGAACATGGATCAAGCTGAAATCTATCACCAGCTCCTCGAGCCATCTCTCTGTCTCCATGTCTGAGATGCTATCCCCGTACTTCCCAAGGGTCTGTAGCTAGAAGGCATGAAGAGTCCTCTATCACTGGTCATCCTCCTCCTTCTATCGATCATCCCCTTGTTGATCAACCAAACCAGCCTCCTTGTCCTCGATCACCTGCACTACCCGCGATCACCGTCTGGGTGCCATAGCTTCAAAGTAAAAAATTAATGCCTAATCCCTAGTAGTGTAGAAAATTTATTTTAAATTTTTCTTAGACTTTTAATTTATTTCAAATACCCAAAATACCCAATACACAGAAGAACACAATTCATTTTAATGAATGTACCTTTCCTAGAGTCTCTACCCTGTAATCAGTGTAGCCTCACTTTGTCGTTCGGTAGGTCTATAGTCCTTGAATCGGATCACGGGGGGCCCTAAAATCCCACGTCCTAGCTGGTCTTCCCTACCCTATTTCATATGCCAAGATTTCTTAACACTGTTTCCCTACCATCCCATGAAATCCTCGCTGTTCCTAACCCCAAGATCTATCCTTTTTCTAAACCATCTCCTTTGATTCCATTATATCATGACCCACCTTCACCAAGATGATAGAAGGGACAAAAAACTGCTAGACCCTTCCATCCTCAAGTTTAAGGAGTGATAATGACCCCCCGAGTCCTTCCTTCAACAGGATATAGAGTGGAAACTAGCACCAAGTGTATAAAATCACACATAATATGGAAGGCATTACCCTTTTTATTTAGTAGGATCGGGAGATACTATGGTAAAAACCCAATCAAATCAAAAAATAGAAGTAAAAGTAATGAAAGAACAATCCATTTCCCATATGAATGTTCCAAATAAAGTCTTACAAAGTAAAAAAAAAACTCCAAAGGAATGTACCAAAAGTAAAGAAAAGCATCAACGACAACTGTTCCAATGTCTAAGCTAGTACGGTCCAGAATGGTCCTCGAAGGGCTCCTGGAAACCTGAAAGTAGTTTATTATACAAAGGGTGAGTACATAGGTATAATCAATAGGGAAACCCAGAAGCTCTCGTGCACTAGTGGGGAGGCATTCTAATGCCCTGTGAGAAAAGAAGATAACTGAAGCACATAACAAGGGAACTATCCATCCAAACCTAAGAAAGGAATTATCCTAAAAAAAACGAAAGTGAATTAAAGTAATTGTAATAACAAATCAATGTTTTGGTACCCCGCACCATATTCCCACTGGTTATTGAAGACATCCTATGCGTCAAACCCCTCTGTCCATTCTCACCATAGTCCCTCTGCCACCCCAAAAACAACATTCTGGGCCACCAGAACCATGGATCCTGCCCACAGACACCTGGGCCACGACAACCACACACATCCTCTCCTGTAGACACCTGGGCCATAAAAACTACTACCACACCCGAAGACACTTGGTCTAGAACAACTACCACCACACCCAAAGACACATGTGCCTCATTCCAAAGGCACTTGGGAAGAAAACTGCCCGCACACACCTGGGCCAACCACTAAAACTACCCAGCCTGAAGAATCTTGATCTATTATGGTCCTTAAGCCATCAAAACCTGCCCGAATAGTCTTGGAGTACTCGGGAATGGGAGAAGAAAATGATCTAATAACCATCCACTCATAGGAGTGTTAGAAAAAACACCCTCCCCCATGAAATGGGGGTGTTCGTCAGGAGGTGATCACCTTGGATGGGGCGCGAATAAGATACATAGAAACTAAATTATATATATAGGTAAACAAGAACTCATCCTAACATAGGGGTTCCAAAACCATCCCATACATAAACACCCTTATTACCATTCATTCATAAAAGAATAATAACCAAAACCAAGTCACAACTCATTCCCAAAAATCAATTTCCTATTGAACCAATTCTTGTATTCACATTCAAGTGGTTATATTTAAATAATTCTTCACTATCGAGAAACTAACAGGCATAACCATGAGCCCAGGAAAGAAAAAAATCCAAGCAACAAATTAAGCATTAAAACCCGATTCACTTGTAAAGTCACAACAAAAAAGGGATCTATGAGATCCCTCAAAGTACTAAAACAAAACCAAGCCCCAACAAACGACCCCAAATCCACAAACTAACAATTTTACAATAGGGGATCCCATCCCCTTCTATGTGACCTCACAATCATCAATCAGAACAACCATACACATCATCAGAACAGAGAAAGGGAGATTTTAGATTTAAACTCCCTATTCCTTTAGTTCTTTCTTTCTGTTTGGTTAATTGGGGTGACCACACAAGGATTCTTATTCATTGGGCATGCATTTAATTAATTGAGTTTACCTGATTAACCAATTTTCATGTTACATCCATTAAATTACATAATTATCTAGAAAACAGAGGTTCATTAGTGCGCAAGAAAGGACCACCAAGGGCCAAGATTTTTAGTGGACATAATACCATAAAATTCACAACATATAAGTAAAGGTAAAAGAGTACAACATCATCATCAAACACACCCATTGATTATTAGAAACCATTTATTATCTTCATTAAGGTAAGGTTTTATCCATCCTCGTAGGAACATTATCATACCCACCCTTCATGATACACAATAAAGAGAGACAAAAGAAAAACCTACCAAGATGATCAATGATTTTTGTTTTTCTCCACGTGTAAAGAACTGGGGATGCGTGAATTAAATGGGAGGAACTTTGAGGACACCCAAAGTGATCATGAAAGGCTCCATCATAAGTGCACCACTATCTTAAAGAAGGGGGACTCAAAAATTCACTAAGGAAAGCAATGAGACTAGCCAAGAAGAAGAAATAATCCCTGTCTGATAAAAGGTGAGATCCTAGAGTTACGAAATATGAATTCTTGAACTTCTTTAAAGGAGGGTCATGGTTTATCCACATGGTTTGGTGGTTACAAATGATGGAATTAATTTATAATTAATAATTATCATTGGAGAGGTGGGAATAATGGCTATGAGTTAAAGGTTTTCCTTTAAACAGAGGAAAATGCATAATAGGTGTGGAACTAGAATGTACGGGAAAAAGGGTGTGGCACCATGGAAAAAGACACACGTTTTGGTATCTCAAGGGTCTCCCAGATATTGGTGGTTTTTAGACATCATTTATGGGCTTTTAATGTCTTTTAAAGGGGTATTAAAACACTTTTAAGTCAAAAGATACATTGTAGGGTCAGAAATAGAAAAAAACAAACGATGTGACTCCGTTTGGTGAGACACTGTAATGGTGCAACCATCACGATGCCATCATAAGCGGTTCTACTGTCATGGTGCCACCGGTTCGGTGGAACACCATAATTGCTTCCACCATTTTGGTGTTTTACCATGATGGTGAAACTGCAATGGTTCCACCAGTTCGGTAGAACACCGTAAGCGGTGCTAACATCATGGTGCCACCGTCGTGGTGCCATCGGTTCGGTGGGACACCATAAGTGGTTCCACCATTTCAGTGTGTGACCATGATCGGTACCACCATCCCTGCCATGACCGGTGCCACCATTTCAGTGGAACTGTTTTATGGAACAAAGTTTTTGGAAAACTTCTTAACAAGTCACTGTTTATGCCATTACATTCTTTATGGTTGATAAGTATGTGTTTGTGAAAATGACTTCATATGTTTACAATTATTCATGGGATAATGGGTTCTTTTTTTCTTTTTATGTCCATTAATAATATTTTTATTATTGTCCCAGGTTATTAATTTTTTTTCATAGGTTATAAGGATGTGCAAGAGAAATAATTAAGTCAAGATAAATGTTACGAATATTTTTCAATTAAATAATGTTATTGTTTTTTTATTAAATGTATGTTTTAGAAGAAATGGATACTGTTTTAATGGTACCTAATTTTTATGCTTGTGGTTTGATATGTATGAGAAATTTCATAACTTTCTAAAACTCTAAACCGAATATATATTTGGAAATGTGAAGTGAAATCTAGTTGAAATAACTATAATATGTAATGTTTAAGGTTGTGACCTTATAAAAAGTCTTTTGGAATTTTTTTCCACACAAAAGAACTCCCCATTCGAGTCAAAGATGTCATATGTGATGATATATTTGATAAATTAGACATGAATTTCCAATAATATCCTGATAGAACAAGGAAGCTACGCACCTCCATCACACTCCCAGGTGGCTCCCATGCTAATGTTGGCTCCACCTTGGCCAGGTCCACAACCACTCCATCCGCTGAGATAACATGTCCTAGAAAGTGGACCACCTAAATCCAGAACTGACACATAAATAGTTTCCCATCAGGATAGTTCTCTCAGATTATATCCAAATCCATCATTAAGTGTCCCACATGATCCTCCTCAGACACCCGAGTACACAAGGACATCGTCGATGAACACTACCATGAACCGGTCAAAGTAAGGTTGAAAGATCCAGATCATGAGTCCCATGAACACTACTAGGGATTTCATCATTCCAAATGGCATAAACAAGTACTTATAATGACTGTAGAAACATATGAAATCTATCTTCAGTATATCCTCATCCAATACTCACAACTGGTGATAGCCTGATTGGAGGTCAACCTTTGATAACCATCATGGCCCTTTGAACTGATCAAAGATGACATAGATCCTTGATAGTGGATTCTTGTTCTTCACAGTCACCTAGATCAAGCACCAATAGTGTACTCACAAACTCAATTTCACATCTTCCTTTTTTGTAAAAACATTGGGTCCACCCTTGGTGAAACACCGGGTCTCAAAAAGTCCTTCCTCTGCAAGTCCTCCAAATGCACCCTCAGCTCACTAAGCTCTATAGAGAGCCATTTTATTTGATGGAGTAGATATTAGTGTCTTCCTAGGGTGTAAAAAATTCAGAAGGCTTTCTTAGGGTGGGGAGGTAATCCTGAATCTTCTTATGGAAAGATTTCCTCATACTTCACCACTACTGTTGGGAACTGGAAACACATAAGGTCTGTTTCCCTGAAGGTCAGGCTAGCCAACTCATGATTAATCGGATGAACCCTTCTATGCCTGAGTGCATCATTTGTTTCATAGAATTATTTTAAACTGGAAATAGGAACACATCATTCCATCACTCCAAACACACCAGACCCTTAACCTAAAACAGTCAATCTGGGCATGGAATGTGGATAAAAAAATCTATAGCAAGAATGATGTCATAAGTCTTTAACGCTTCCACCATGAGGTTACAATCAAAACTATTTTCTCCAATGGAAAGGTCACATAGTCAGTATAGATGTTTGGTCATCAGGTTTCCTTCATTAGGTGTCTTTATGAAAAAGGGTCACGTTATAAGTGATACCAGAATATCAATGTCTTTTACAAGGTATGTGGTGAGAAAAGAATGAGTGGCACCTATGTTTATCAGTACTATAGCTAAAGTAGAAAAGAAAATTATCGTACCTGAAATCATCCATAGAGCCCCTATGTCATATTCCCCGATTGCATGTAGTTGTCCCCACCCCCTGTCCTCCATCTCTCTAAGCCAGGAGTAGAACTCATGGGGGGTAGTGGTGGTAAAATGTCGAAACATCAACCACCTCCTGATACTCTCCCAACTATTCTTCTACATCCCCTTCCCTACAGATCTTCCTGCTCTTGTAATTGTCTCTGCATTGGTGGTCCATTTGTTATCTCCCTTTCAGTACCTCGATGGGTTGGACAATCTCAAGGGCGATTTCCCCTACTATCACATGTGTAGCATCACCTCAACCTAGGCCGACTACATCCGTCCTGAGAGCCCCGAACCATAGATATCGTATCACGGTACCTCCTAAATCATCTCCCACATCTAGATCCATAAGTCTGACATTTGATCCCTACCGCTGAGGTCTCTTCACCTGCTCGTCCAAAGCTGACTACCACCAACTATATCCACTCAGTCAAGAAGCTTTTGACCACCAAATCTCACTAATGAACCCTAGTATAAGTCATAATGAATTAAGAGATAACACAGACTCAGATGTTTCAACACAAACCTCTCTCAATGGTCCGCACCCTAAATTACTAAACTCTTACCATACCCATAGAGTATATGGAATTGTTTTTGAACCTCGATGAATAACCAGTCGCTATCATGCTACCCTACTAAATATAAAGTAGATCATGTATACACATAGCTCTTAGTGTAACTAGTGAGAAATCCTCTATGAAGAGACGCTCAAACTCTATCCAAAAGAGATTCACATTGTTGTGAGTCTGCATATCCAAAATCCACTATATCCCTACCAAACCTCATAAAAGGATCACATCCAGGACCACTATATGATCCAATGGTGTCCAAAATAGATGTAAAACATAGGTCACCACCTCAAGCCTATCCTAAACCGCATGAGGGTTGGTATCGCCTCAGAACCTAAGGGGTATTTGTCTATGAAAATCATAGAGCACACTCAGCCTGCACTCCTCCCTTGCTGGTACAACAAGTACCAAGTCCTACTCCACTGGTAGTGGTATAGATGGTTCACCACCTGGAGGTGACATCTTGGGAACTGGTCCCTGTATTGAAGCCTCATCTCAAAGGGGTGCATCCTTGTGATAAAGCTTCTGAATCCTAGCTGGTATGAATATTAGAGGAATATTATAATAAATACAAGATGTAACATGGTCAATGAGTATATCTGGATAGATGACTCAAGAAGGAAAGGGAAATCACAACCCATACCTATATGGATAATGTACCATTATTTTTTCTACGACCAATGTTCTCATGTAATGAGTCGAAAAGAACTTTATCAGAGTCTTGGTGTCTGGATACTCCATCCACCCACACCAACATTGAAGTCCCTAGAATGAAATATGAAATTAAAACACTTAAGACTATTTCTCCAAACCAATCTCATAGACTCTCGGTACTAAGGTAGAAACAACCACCTCTGATACCAATCTATCATAATCCATCCCAATAGGGCCTATGACGTGGCACCCCAATCCCACCTCCAATAGGCCATGGGCTAGTGGATAGAACTATGTAGGCATATTAATAACATGGGAGACATTTCTTATATACATATACACAGGCACAAATCTCTAAGCCCACAAATTTTGAAGTGTAAAAACCACTAAGAAAAAAATTCCTACGTACCACTATCCCAACCAACAGAGTAAAACTAGAAAAGTAAAGTGAAATAAAGTAAACTGGGCCAAAATTAAAGCCCAAAAAAGTGTCTTTAACTAAAAAGTCCAACCTGTAAACAAAATAGGTACTGGGACTGGTACTCGAAACCATATGAACACCTCATCCTTCCTGAACTCACAATGCTCTATCTGGTCGTGGACTACCCTGTTATCCATCAAAAGATCACTCATCTACACAAGTCATGACATGTGTGAGAAAAGACTGTGTAGGGGTGAGTATAACAATACTTTGTAGTAGACCCCAAAACCACAAATCAGTATACAAAGAAATAGGTATAATCCTCTCAAAATAGTATTTGTCTAAAATAAATATAATTAAAATATCAATATATACTCATACCAAGACACATAGTCTAGAGGTAAGTTGCAACTACTGCATACCCTCACTAAGGATTCAGTCTAAAGATCCCATAAAAATCCATTCGATAGAAGACACTCCTGAGTCCGATAAAAATGATGATGTAAATATGAGAAGTATTATTCTTCGAGAACCGTCATGAGAGAGATGCACAGATAGATCTGAAGAGAATACAACACAAATGATGAGGATCACATCCAGGTCCATGGGGGGATACCAACAACTCCATCTGTATTAACCTATGAAGTTGAGGATTGATGCCCAGTGATGTTGGTCATGCCAATACCGAGGACTCTACCAAGGGAATTAATAATTATCAGAGGATCCTGCTAAAGGCCTCTAATGGGATTCCAACTATAAGGACCCAACCTTATAACATATATAATCTGGAATTTATCCAAGAAAACACTTCCTTTTTACATTTAGTATCTTTTCAAGTTTAGATCCTTATATAATTGGGACAATACATTCATCACATTACACATTATAACAGAGTGGATACCATAAAAATAGTTTCTATTTATTTTTCAAAATTGAAAACATTAAAACTTAAACATGACTCCTTGACAATTCTTCAATATTTAACATGGATTAATTATTTTTCTTACACATCCATTAACCAGTGAAAATCATTTAAAAACTTGGGATGAGAACAAAAGATCAATAATGGAAGAAAAAGAATAAAATAGAACATTAGTCCACGAATATTTGTAACGTATGAAATCATTTTCAAAAAACATGATTTTCACCCATATATACTTACTTCATGTAACATGAGATTTACAAAAGATCTAAAAAAACATAAGAACATAAATATAATCATAAAGGTATATTAGGGAATTTATTACATCATATTGTAACCCTCACGACTACCTTATAATTTGTAACCCTCAAGGTTACCTTACTATTTGTTCAACCATCACAGTTACACTTGGAGTAACCATACGGTCGAACTTCGACTTACACATACCCAATAAATTAGAGGGAAATATAGGTCTCAAAATTCATCATAATTAATTCCCAAGAACCAAAACATAATCATACAACATTAATATTTCTATAAAATCATTTCTTTGGAATTACGTAAAACCAAATTAAAAAAAAGAATTTTAAAAGGAATGTCTATGATAAATATCATATAATTGAAGGGAAACTTAATAGAGTGGATGGAATATGTACAAAAACTATAAATACACATAATTCAACATAATATAGAAAAAAACCACCAAACAATCTATTTTAATACCAACTAAATAACGAAGTAGAAGGGTAACCCAAAGAATGGAAATCCGGTTAAGAATTCCCTTACCTTAGGCTTGTTTTACTTAAAAATTGTTTAAAATTCATGTATAATGGTTAAAAGAGTGTTATTATCATTTTACAGAAACATTTTCGTGTTTATAAATTCTTATATGATCATTTCATAACATCATTTTACCATATAATTGATAGTATTCTACCCGTTGCACTGTTTTTGGGTGAGTTCTTTACATAATTTCTTTGATTGGTTCAGGGTGGATGTTCTTGTCAATTGGAAGTGAAAATATAGAATTGAAATGGAGAATTATTTACATATATAAAATAACATAAATTATACCATTTATCATTTTTAATTCTTACATGAGGATGATTCATAAGTTAAAACATTAATGATGTTTGTTTAGATCATTTTAGCGGTTCTTTGATAACAACGACCTCATTTTGTTTTATAAATTAAAACCATGTGTAAAAAAGAATTCCAAAACAATTAATGTAAAATAATACATATATTATAACCTGGTTCAACCACAAAAATGGTTTCATGACCAGACTTGAAAAAATTAATGCAAACTGAAAACACATCGTCCACGATGTCGGTAATTCGATACATCACGGACAATGTTTTTAATTCCTTGAACAAGTGGGGGAAGATAAGATTATTGATGAATAATTTCCAAAAAACATGAGAACATATAAAATATACAATATTATAGAGCTTTCATGCCTCTTGGTTAATAGGAGGGGAGTAAATAATAATAAAATAATGGAATCATGAAATAAAAGAAAACATGAGAAATTTCTCATGAAAATTCAGCAGCCTAATGATGTCTCTTAAAATTTCATAAAAATATAGTTTGATTAGGGAAAGGGAATATATAATCACTATTAAATAATATGGAAAGTAAGGGGGATATGGAATGAAATATCTCAACATAATCTGAAGGAAAATGAGTTGAATATGAATGAAAAGAAAGAAAATAAAAGAGGATGTTTGCCTCTTGATCTCTTCTCCTTGAGATCCTTCTTAAGGGCTTCAGTTTTGGTCATTTGGTGAGACCAGAAGCTCTAAGAAGTGGTGAAGAGCCTTGGGAGGTGTATTAGGAAGAAATTAGGCATGGATCAAGGCTTGATAGGTGTGAGAAGAATAGGGTAGTGAGGGTGTTATTTATAGTAGACGAGAGGGGGTATTTTTCATTATTTTAATCATTATTATAATATTTTTGCCCAAGATTGTGAATAGTCTTAGTTCATGTGACCTAAAATAGTAATAATGGCATGTGGGTTAGAACCAAGTGGCCTTGAATCACTTAATATGTCATAAATAGTGTATTTTACTGATAATTTTATTATATGATATTTTGTTATATTTCACTATTCTTCAAAAAAACAAGAATTTCTGAAAAATCCCAAAAATTTAACCTAAACATTTTTTGATGTGTAGAATTAAAAAATGAATTCCATTTTTTGGAAATATAATTTTAAATTTTATTAATTTAATTTTTAAATAAATTCCTACTTAATTCAAAAATTAACAATTCTAATTCAGTAACAACTTCTATATCACGATGAAAAATTAACCATGATGTTATTATCATTAAGTCTTAAGAATATAAAATAATAATAAAATATACTATATATTAGGATTGTATTACTATTCATATTACTATTCATAAGGGTATGTTAATATTTGTAAGAACCCGGATCGTCCTTTCAAGTATGTTTTCTTTTTTCTACAGTTTTTGAGAAAAGAGGAGTTTTCTTGAAATTTTTGAAGTACACACCCTGTACATTATGAGTACATGCCATGTACTTTGTTTCCAAAGGAGGTTGTGTGCTGGCCGTGTTCTTGCCACACACACGGTCGTGTGGGGTGACGTGGAGGCCGCTTAAATCTGGGTATGGAAAAGGTGAGTACATACCATGTACTTTGTTTTTTTCATTAAATGCACTGGGGTCACGTCTAACCCCTAGAAGCATCTTCTTATTGGTCCCATTCGGCCGAGAGGAACAATACGGCACCGAAACACCTCCGAGCCCCCGAGCCTCCATCTGTACTCCGAATTGACCACCGTCAATTGCATTAGAACCGCAGTGGTAATCTCTTCCTTCTACTTGAGCCTTGTTTTCCAATACCTCTTCTTTTATATGTTATGGTGGGTTGAACGTTTTGGATGTTTTATTAGATCTACGACATTACAAGGAGAATCAAGTTTCGAGGTTCAAATATTTTGATCTCTTAGAACCAAGGTAGGTGGTTTGTGCCTTTCTGTTGAATGCCCTTGAATATTATGTGAAAATTCCACCAATACCCTTAAACGGGGTATTGTGTGTTTATTGTTTTTCCCTTGTTATATGCCTTCCATGCTAGTATTCCTGTATATAAGATTTTGAATATGAATATAGTTTAACTACTATGCTTGGAGGTTCTTCCCATGCACGTTTTGTTATGACCGTTTGGTCCTGTTTTTCCTTGGTAGCTTTGTCTCTTTCCATGCCTGTTGTAGTAGGATGGAGAAATGATTTCTGACATGATTTGTATGCTGTAGAACTATTTAGTCAAGTAGTTATATAAGTCTACTTTGGTCATATTGTACTTCTATACCGTTACCCTGCACATGGACATGAGAACCCGGTGTAGTAGACTATAAGGGTATAGGACGAGTAAGCTTTCTCAGAGAGTCCTTGAGCTTTAGGCTATATGGGGATTGACTGAGTGAGCATCCTCACAGAGCCTAGGATTACTTTGGGAAAAAAGGGGAGATACCATGAGATCTTCCTTAGAGAGATTCCTTGACTAATTTAGACTATACCAGGATAGACCGTGTGAGCTTCCTCAGAGAGTCTCTGTTTTTTTTTCTGAATCACCAGAATACCATAGGCTATAGGAGGTATTGATAGTGTTATCTTCTTCAGAGAGTCTATGAATGACCTGGGCTTTAAGAGGAATTGACTGAGTGTGCTTCCTCAGAGAGTCCTTGACCTTGGGGCTATAATGGGAATTGACTGTGTAAGCTTCCTTAGAGAGTTCCTGACCACCCTAGACTATAAGAGGAGTTGAATGCGTGTGATTCCTCAGAGAGTCTTTATTATTCCCTATGACTAAACCGGAGGGGTTAGGCTGAGTGCACTGCCTAGGGGGTTTTTGGTACTAGTTAGGTAGGACCAGAGGGAATTGTGGTGAGTAATTCTAGAAAGTTACCTATTGTGCTTTGCTGCTTGTTAGCTATTGCTTGACTTTGGAACTATGGTTTATTTATTGTTCAGCATGTTCTTGTTAACTGTTTTCATGTAGTTTTACCTTCCATATATTCACTGACTGTTTGGAACCAATCTTCAGGTGGTTGCCTACTGGGATTAGTCTCACACCATGTTTGGGTCATGCTTTTGGGCCCAAATAGACTATATTGTTGTAGGTATAGACAAGGGAAAGCGCCCCTTGATTTCATGTACTTGAATTACTGTGGAGCTGGAGAGCATGGGACCAAGCTTAGGCTTGTGATGCTGAGGAGCTGTTTATATTTCTTTTGTACTTGTTTTAGTAATATTTGTATTACCAGAATTGTGAATTGTTTGGATGCTTTCCTAGACATATGTATCATGCATCATATATATATGTGCTCCTGCTGTTTATCATATTTAGTCTTCCAATGTTCACTTGTGTATGGATTGTTTTCTGGTTCTGCTATTGTTTATTGTTTCTCTTCCACTGTGTACTCTGCCAATGAGGAAATAGTTTCCCAACTATCACATCCAAGGTCCGAGCTACTAGTCGATAGCCTCTGGCATTTGGGGAAATTCACTTGAGGCCATGTGACCAACCGAGTATGGGGCACCTCTGGGTGGCTTCCGGAACCGGGTCATTACAAAGTGGTATCAGAGGGTTTTCTTTATCTTGACTTTCTATTTGGAGCCTATAGACAAGGATAGGACAAAATATGTACTTGGTAATAAGATTTTCCTTGGAGTAGCTAACCCGTGTACAGGGAAAAGCCATACTACATCATTTATTGCAATTATATTGGTTTGAAAATGTTATAGTTCATTTGATTTCACCATTGGGTGATTCACATGTTTTGTGATATTACCGTTATTGTTATTGTGGTTCTCTTTTTTTTTCAACCTGATGAGATTATGGTATTCCATCTCATGCATCATATAGGTACTTGTTAGAAATCACATGTCAGGCATTCTTGCCATGTCATCTAGGATGCATTAGCGATTTCATGTTGTTGTGATAGATGTTGTGTAGATTATTCATGTTATTGTGATAGATGCTTTGATAGAATCCCTGCTTGATAGGGAACTTGTTAGTATAGTGATTTACATAGATGGATGCCAAACTTTGGTTATTGAGGTGTTATGGGCCCTCATGGACTGGAATTTGGTGTATCATTGCTTGTTACCTTATTATAACTAGTATAAGATGCCAAACTATGACTCGAGGGGAGTATGCCCCCTCACAGATCGGAATTTGGCACCTTAACGCTGATTTTCTGTGATTTTTGGGCTCCAGAGTAGTTTCTGAGGCTATTTTCTAGAAAAACCCAGAATACATGGTGTATAATTTATGAATACACACCGTGTAGTCTATAGTCGTGTCAGTGACTGTGCGAGCAGGGACACAGGGTTGTGGAAAATCTTGTAGGAACACGCCGTGTACTGGTTTAGCACGCTGTGTAGTATGTAATAGGTACCCCAACCATGTCATGAACAACACGAGTCATGTTATCTCTTCACATACACGCCGTGTCTGAATTTTACACACCGTGTAGTCTGATCTAGGTACCCGGCCATGTCACGAACAACACGGGTCGGTGTTACCCTTTCTCATACACGCCGTGTCAGTCTAGAACACACCATTTAGTATCATCCACATGTTTGGCCATGTCACTAACAACATGGTCCAGGTGAGGCATGTATAGTACACTTCGTGTCTACCTTGAACACGCCGTGTAGTTTTGTCTTAGAGGAGACATGTTGCTTAACTGTGTAGAAGGACTCGGGTAGGGAAGAGGATTCAAGTACACACTGTGTGTTAGGACAACACGCCGTGTATTTGGGGTGTTAAAAGACCAGTTTAGGTAGAAGTACATGCCCATGTGAATGACTTAATGGAACACGTCGTGTAGGGGAAGAACACACCGTGTAGTCATGTTTTTCATTACTCGAATGCCTTCTTTTCCCTATTTCTTCTTTTACCTTCAGTTTTCAGTCCTTGTTAATCCTGAATCTAAGGTGTGTGTTTCACTTTGCAGAATAATGTTACCTAGATGTCCTCTTATTGACCGCCAGTCATAGGGGAGTGATCAGACGTCCAATATGGCTAATCAAGGACCTTTTGTAGATCCTCCTGTTGTTCCAGTCTTGGAACCAGCGGTTATACCAGTTGTAGGCGCTGATGCGCAGTTTAGGGAGAGTTTTCTGAGGATGATGCAGACCTTACAGGGAGTGGATACTCCTGCCCCGTCGATGGATTAATTGATATGGGTTTTCCAGCAGTAGCATCCTCCCTCCTTCTGAGGGGAAGGAGGACCTCAGGCTATAGAGTCGTGGCTCAAAACCACACTGACGATATTCGAGCTTCTTGAGGTACCACCAAAGAGGAGGGTAAAGCTCACGACCTACATTCTCCAAGACTCCACCAAGAGGGGGTGGGATTTCATCTCTCAGGTGGGATGCCACCAGAATATATCTTGGTCGGAGTTTTAGTGTATCTTCTATGATTAATTCTACCTGGAGACCTTGAGGGCTAACCGAGCCTGGGAGTTCATGAGCTCAGAGAATAGTACTCTTTCTGTGATGGAGTATTCTTCTCGATTCACGGAGTTACAACATTTCACGCCTATCCCAGCAGGTGATGAGTTGTTCCTGGCTAGGATGTTTGAGGATGGTCTCAGACAGGAGATACATTCCTAGGTGAACATCTTCAGGTTGACTTCGATATCCTCAACCGTCAACGAGGCACTGTTCATAGAGTACAATCTGAGAGATTCTGGAGCAGTGGGCCAGGGCAGTTCGACATCAAGAGTTAGTGTTCTTTATTCTGATAGCTGGATGCTCCGTAAGTAGTCTACTCGAGGAGATCATAGTAGACGGGATTCACCTTCTGGTAGCCAGGTAGTGTGCTACCAGTGTGGGAGGAGTGGGAATTTGAGGCCATGTTTCCCAAGAGAACCTATGGAGTGCCGATCTTGTGGAAGGATGGGTCATCTCCTACATTTATTTCAATTTTTCCCTTCAGCTACTGGAGATAGGGGTTCTTCTTTGACTCCGTGTTCGGGAGCATCACCACCAGTTTCTCACCAGTCTGGGAACTGGAGTTCTTCTGTCCGTTCAGGCTGAGGTGGAGGTCTTGGTCGGGGTGGCCAGTCGCCAGCCTATCAGTGACAGAAGGGTGGATCAGCTCAGATCAGTCAGGCATGGTCATAGGGCCGTGGAGAAGGCCAAACTTTTGCGATGGAGAACACCCAGTAGGAGCAGGATCCCATACCTTCCACCGTTCGAGGTATGATCTTAGTATCCTCAGTTTTAGCTTCATCACTTTTTGACATAGGGGCTTCCCATATCTTTATCTCTATTAATGTTGTGAGGATCCTTGGGATCTATATATTTTCTTCTTCCAACATGTTGACACTAGACACACCGTTGGAAACAAGGACATCTAGCATATGTCAGTGCAGAGAGTTCCCTCTTGAGGTTTCGGAGTGTCACTTCTTATGGGACCTCTATATCTTAGAGATGATAGGCTGTGATGTCATTCTCGGAATAGACTGGATTGTTCCCTTCTAGGAAGTTGTTGACTGCTACCGCTAAAGGCTGAGTTTTATATCATCAGAGTGTGGATCATTTCTTCATAAGGGCGAGTAGGATGTCCAGGCGAGCAGAGCGGGTCCCGAGCATCATGTGTTAGGAGGAGTTACAATCCAGATTGCCAGTCTATATCTAGATGACCAGAGGACTTCATAGTTGGAGTTTCCTGTAGTGGTGTATCGATATAGGGATGTCTTTCCAGAGGACTTTTCAGGGTTACCTCCGAAGTGTGAGGTATACTTATCTATTGAGCTCATACCAAGAGCGACACTAGTGTCCATTCCTCCTTATAAGATGGCTACACCTGAGTTACAGGAGCTCAAGAAGCAGTTGGAGGAGTTTCAGGCAAAGGGTTTCATTCAACCCAGTACTTCTCCCTAGGGTTCACCTATCCTGTTTGCAAAGAAGGCAGACAATACCCTTAGGATTTGTGTGGATTATCAGAAGATGAACCAGTTAACGGTCAAGAACTGATATCCTTTTCTAAGGATGGATGATCTCTTTGACCAGCTTCGAGGAGCCTGAGTATTCTCGAAGATTGAATTGAGGTTTGGTTATCATTAGTTGCACGTTATACCATCATATATACCTATTACAGCCTTCAATAGCAGGTATGGTCTATAAGAGTACTTAGTTATGCTGTTTGGTCTCACTAACGAGCCAACAATTTTCATGGAACTGATGAACCAAGTGTTCAATCCATACTAGGATCCCTTTGTGGTGGTTTTCATGGATAACATATTGGTGTACTCTCACACTCGACACGACCTTTCTAACCATCTTGAGATCATTCTGAGTACACTAAGAGAGAATCGATTATATGATAACCTCTCGAAATGCCACTTTTGGATGGACAAGATTCACTTCTTAGGTCACGTTATCTCAGAGAGAGGAGTATCAGTATTCCCAGAGAAATTGAGAGCAATAGGTTCCTGGGAGAAGCCGAAGAATGTCTTTGAGGTGAAAAGTTTTCCAGGGTTGGATTGTTACTACAGACACTTCATACAAGACTTTTCATGCTTAGCAGCACCACTAATAGGTCTGACCATGAAGGGTGCAAAGTTCTTATAGTCAGATTCTTGTGATTAATCCTTTCAGGAGATGAAAGGGAGGTTGAAATCAGCACCGATACTAGTCTTTCCAGAGCCGGGAAAGATCTATACTGTTTACTATGATACTTCAGGTATCGGACTGGGAGCTGTGCTGATGCAAGGATATGGAGTCGTTGCATAAGGGTCTCGGCAGTTAAGGCCACATAAGAGGAACTACCCAACACACGATCTCGAGCCGACGGATGTTGTTCATGCCTTCTGCTATTGGAGACATTGTATTCTGGGAGAGCATTTTGTGGTTTTCACTGACCACAAAATTCTCAAGTACATCTTCACTCAGCATGATCTGAATCTGAGACAACGTAGGTGGGTCGAGTATCTTCAGTCCTTTGACATTGATCTTGCCTATACACCAAGGAAAGGAAATGCAGTGGCTGGCACGTTGAGCAGGAGAACTCAAATACAGGCCATCAAGGAGGCCAGCAGTGAGTGGCATTTTATGGCTCTATTCTCTAAGATGCATTTGGAGGTGCATGATAGACAGGTGCATACTTTTATATATTTTGTAGTTGTTACCTCTACTCTTCTCGATCAGGTACGGATGAGGCAGCTATCAGACTCATAAGGCCTAGTCCGGTGGGAGGGTGTGTCAAGAGAGGACCCTCTTCCAGGATGGACAGTGGGCGAGGATGAGATCTTGTGTTTCTAGGGACACGTATGGGTGCCAGCAGACATACGCGAGGAGCTAATGTAGGATTTTCATTCCTCAGTTTGGGCAGTTCATCCCGGGGTCACCCGGATGTATCATGATCTTCACCTCCAGTATTGGTGTCCAGGTATGAAGAGAGATGTTTTTGGTTTCATCATGAGGTGTTCCACTTTTCAGCAAGTGAAAGAGAAGACTCAACGACCAACAGGTCTTTTACAGAAGCTACCCATTCCAGAGTGGAAGTGGAACGACATCCTGATGGATTTTTTGTTGGGGTTTCCGAGGTCTCCCCAAGGGAATGATGCAGTTTGGGTTGTCATCAACATGCTTATGAAAGTTATTCACTTCTTGCCGATCAAGGAGACCTTTAGTGTTGATGAGATGAGATGGTTGTACATCTAAGAGATTGTACGTCTACATGGAGTCCCACACTCCATTGTTTCAGAAAGGGATGTGCATTTTACTTCTCGGTTCTGGTAGGGACTTCAGAAAGCTTTGGGTACACAGGTGCTTCTGAGTACATCATACCATCCCCAGACAGATGGCCTGTCCGAGCGCACAATTCAAGTGCTTGAGGACATTATCCGATCATGCATTATAGATTTTAGAGGTTCTTGGGAGAAGAATATACCTCTTGTGGAGTTTTCTTACAGTAATAGTTTTCAAGGAAATAGTTAGATGAAACCTTATGAGACTTTGTAAAGTATGCCATGCCGATCACCATTATGTTGGCTGGAGGTAGGAGAGGCAGATTTTCTGGGACCTCGTCTTGCTCAGGAGACCACAGAGTAGATAGATTTGATTTGGAAGAGGATGGCTACTGTATAGTCTCAGTAGAAGACTTTTTATAATCAGTGGAGATGATATATGGAGTTCGAGGTTGGGGATCAGGTTTTCTTGTGTGTCACACCGAGGTTGGGGCACAAGAGGATTAAGAGATAGGGAAAGCTTTCACCGAGATAGGTCGGGCCGTTTGAGGTGTTGGAGAGAGTTGTTCCGGTTGCCTATTGGTTGCAGTTACCTCAGAGGTACCGAGATATGAATGAAGTCTTCCACATTTCTCAGCTTCGACGTTACTTTTCATATTCGTCTCATGTCTTTCAACCTGAGGAGGTTGAACTCGAAGTGGATGCGTCGTTTGAGGAGCATCCTATTTGGATTATCGATCGTAGTACGAAGGTTCTCCGTGGCCAGTCTGCTCCTCGGTTACGGGTGCTATGGCAGCACGAGAGGGTACAAGAAGAGACATGGGATAGGGAGGCCAACGTACAATCACAGTGGATAGAGTTGTTCGAGTTTTCTTCTTCTACTCCGCGCTAGGAAAATTTGGGGATTAATTTCTTTAAGGGGGAAGTTTGTAAGAACCCAGATCTTCCTTTCAGGTATGTTTTCTTTTTTCTAGAGTTTTTGATAAAATATGTGTTTATTTAATATTTTTGAAGTACATGCCATGTACTTTTTGAGTACACGCCGTGTACTTTGTTGCCACAGGAGGCAGTGTGCTGGCCATGTTCTGGCCACACACACAATTGTGTGGGGTGATGTGGAGGCCGCTTAAAGTGGGGTACGAAAAAGCCGAGTACACATAGTGTACTCCAAATGTACATGCTGTGTACTTTGTTTTTTTTCATTAAACACACCGGGGTCACCTCTAACCCCCAAAAGCGTATTTTTCTATGTCCTGTTCGGCCAAGAGGAACCGTACGACACTAAAACTCTTCAGAGCCCTCGAGCCTCCGTCTGTTCTCCGAATCGACCACCATCAATTGCGCTAGAACCGCCGTGGTAAGACCTTCCTTCTACTTGATCCGTGTTTTCCAATTCATATTCTTTTCAATGTCATCGTGGGTTGAAATTTTTGGATGTTTTCTTAGATCTACGATGTTTCAAGAAGAATCAAGTTTTGAGGTTCTAGTATTTTGATCTCCTAGCACCATGGTAGGTGGTTTGTGCCTTTATGTTGAAAGTCCTTGACTATTATGTGCAAATTCCACCAATACCCTTGAATGGGGTATTGTGTGTTTTCCATTTTGCCTCTGTTATATGCCTTCCAGGCTAGTATGCCTGTATGAAAGATGTTGAATATGAATATGGTTGAAATTTTATTTTTTGGAGTTTCTGCCCACACACGTTATGTTATGACCCTTTGGTCTTGTTTTTCCTTGGCTACTTTGTATGTTTCCATTCCTGTTGTAGTAGGATGGAGAAATGTTTTCTGACATTCTTTTTATGCTACAGAACTATATAGCCAAGTAGTTTTATAAGTCTAATTTGGTCATATTGTACTTCTATGTCGTTATCCTACACAGGGTCGTGAGAACTGGGTGTAGTAGACTATAAGGGGATAGACCAAGTGAGCTTCCTTAGAGAGTCCTTGAGCTTTAGGCTATATGAGGATTGACCGAGTGATAATCCTTAGAGAGCCTAAAATTACATTGGGAAAAAGGGGATAGACCATGAGAGCTTCCTTATAGAGATTCCTTGATTGCTTTTGACTATACATGGATAGACCGTGTGAGCTTCCTCAGAGAGTCTCTGTTTTGTTTGTCTAAATCAACGGATTACCATAGGCTATAGGAGGGATTGATTGTGTGAGCTTCCTTAGAGATTCTATAAATGACCTGGGCTATAAGGGGAATTGACTAAGTGTGCTTTCTCAGAGAGTCCTTGAACTTGGGGCTATAAGAGGAATTGACTGTGCGAGCTTCCTTAGAGGGTTCCTGACCAACCTAGACTATAAGAGGAGTTAACCGCGTGTGCTTCCTCAGAGAGTATTTATAATTCCATATGACCAAACCATATGGGTTAGGCTTAGTGAACTACCTAGAGGGTTGTTGGTACTAGTTAGGTAGGACCATAGGGAATGGTTATGAGTTCTTCTAGATGGTTACCTATTGTGATTTACTGCTTGTTAGTTGTTGCTTAACTTTGAAACTGTGGTTTGTTTATTGTTAAGGATGTTCATGTTTACTATTTTCCTGTACTTTTACCTACCATATTTTCACTGAATGATAGGTATAGATCTTCGCGTGGTTACCTACTGGTATTAGTCTCACAACTTGTTTGGGTCATGATTTTGGGCCCAAACTGACTATATTGTTGCAGGTATATACAATGAAAAGCACCCTTAGACTTTAGGTACTTGACTTGTTATGGAGCTAGAGAGCATGGGACCATGATTAGGCTTGTGATATAGAGGAGCTGTTTATCTTTATTTTGTACTTGTTTTCTTACTATTTGTATTTCCAGTATTGTGACTTGTTTGGATACTTTCCTAGACATATGTATCATGCATCATATATATATGTGCTCCTACTATTTATCATATTTAATATTCCGATTTTCACTTTTGTATGGATAGTTTACTTCTTCTGGAATTGTTTATCATTTCTATTCCGGTGTGTACTCTTCAAATGAGGGAATAGTTTCCCCAATATCACACCCAAGTCCCTCGCTGCTATTCGGAAGCCTCTGGCATTTGGGGAAATTCACTTAATTCCATGTGACCAACTTGGTATGGGGCACCTCTGGGTGGCTTCTGAAACTGGGATGTTACACTATTCACAAAAAAAACAAGTTGGTTTCAACAGACTCCGAATAACTTAATGAACACAATTGTAGATGACAGTTTCTTGAAATTCAAAACAAAGAAGTTGCAAAAATTATGTTTAAAGGATAGTTATAAATATATACTTAAAACAAAGATCCATGGATTTCTATTTATTTTTAGAAAAACTTGGGGTGTTACATGATCCCCACCTTCTAGAAATTGCATCCTCGCAATTTTATTTACTTATTAAACAACTAAGGGTACTTTTCCTTCATTTTATTTTTAGACACCCATGTTGCTTCTTCAACCATGTGGTTTATCCACAAAATCATTACCTGGTGGATTAACTTATTCTGCAATACCTGTTCCCTTCGATCAAGAATCTGAATTGGTTTCTCTTTATAAGAAAGGTTCTCTTCCAGCTGAACTGCTTATGGGATTAAGAAATGTGATGAATCTGGCACATAATTTTTCAACATTGAAACATGAAAAAAATTGTGTACCTGAAACAAACTCAGAGGCAAAACTACGGGGTATGCAACTGTTCCAACTTTCTCCAAGATTTCAAAAGGACTGATGAACCATGGACTTAGCTTCCCTTTATTACCGAAACACATCACACTTTTCCAAGGAGAGATTTTAAGGAAAATATGTTCACCTACCTCAAAAAATAAGTCTTTCCTTCTGTTATCTACATAACTTTTTTGCCTACTCTGAGATGCCCTGATGTACTATTAGATCATCATCACTTTCTCAGCCACTTCTTCTACTAATTCTGGCCCCATCAACATTCTTTCACTGACTTCATCCCAAAACGCTGGAGTTCGACACTACTTTCCATACAAGGCCTCAAAAGGTGACATCTGAATACTAGAATGAAAACTATTATTATATGAAAACTAAACTAAATAGAGATGTTGATCCCTACTTACCTAGTATTCCATTAAACAAGCTCGAATCATATCTTCCAAAGTATTAATTGTTCATACTGAATGCCCATCTTATTGAGGATGAAAAGCTGTACTGAAATTTTAACTTTATACCCAATGACTTCTAAAGTCCCTTCCAAAAGATAGAAGTGAACCTGGGATCCCAGTCTGATACAATGGAAAGAGGAACTCAATGTAACTTTAAAATATCCTTGAGGTACAATCGAGCAAGATGATCCAAAGACACTGTATCTCAAATAGAAAGAAAATGTGTATATTTTGTCATCCAATCAATAATAACCGAAATCGCATTGTTACCTCAAGAAGTCTTTGGTAGTCCCACCAAAAAGACCATGGATACATTCTCTCATTTCTACTCTGGCACTGGACAAGGCTGAAGCATCCCCTTTGGTAATAGCTGCTCTGCTTTAACCTATTGACATGTCAAACATCTCATGGTAAAATCAATAATAACTTTTTTCACTCCATCCCGCCAATAATACTCTTGAAGGTCTCTATACATATTAGTACTACCAGGATGAATCGAAAATGGAGAACTATGAGCTTCACAAAAAAAATCTTTCTTCAACTGAGAATCACTAGGCACACTAAACCTTCTTCCAAATCTTAAAACACAATCTTTATCAAGGATAAATTCTTGAAACTTACCCATTTTAACCAATTCTACCTTTTTTTATAGCTCATGGTCTTCCTTCTGTGCGCTCTTAATTCTGTCTGACAACGACGTCTGCACTGAAACTTGAAACAAAACAGAGGTGCTTCCTGTACCAACAACATCTAAGCCAAAATTCATCAAATCATTAATCAAGGGATGATGTCCCAAATATAGCATGGTTAATGATGCAAGATGATTCTGACTCAAGGAAGCTACCACTTTGTTTGATTTTCTAGGATGGTAATTGATCGTGAAATCATAATCCTTTATCAGTTCAAGCCATCTTCTCTGCCTCATGTATAATTCCTTCTAAGTGAATATATACATTAGAATTTTATGCTCTGTATATATTTTACATTTTGCTTCGTATAAATGATGCCACCAAAATTTCAAAGAAAAAAACCAAAGTTTCCAATTCCAAATCATGTGTGGGATAATTTAGCTCATGAGGTTTAAGTTGTCCTGAAGTATAGCCCATTACCTGATCATTATGCAACAAAACACAACTAAGTCCCTTCAAAGAAGCAACACTGTAGATGACAAACTCACCTTTCTAGAATGGTAATGCCAAAACTGGTGTATTCACCAATCTCTTCTTCAGTTCTAGGAAACAAAGATCACATTATTCTATCCAAACAAATTTAACCCCTTTTCATGTTAACTTAGTTATCGATCTAGATAACCATGAAATGTTCTTAAGAAACCGTCAGAAATAACCTACTAACCCATGAACACTATGAATCTCTGTAACATTTGGGTGTCTTGGCCATTCATCAACCACCTTTACTTTGGCAGGATCAACTGTTATTCCATCCTTATTTAGAATGTTCCAAAGAAAATAAATTTGTTGCAACCAAAAATCACACTTTCTGAATTTTCCATACAGTTTATTTTCTTTTAAGGTTTATAAAATATCTCCTAGATGTTTTTTATGATCCTCTTTATTTTTAGAAAATACCAGAATTTCATCAAAAAATACAACCACAAACTTATCCAAGAACTCATGAAATAATCTATACATAAGATTCATGAATATAGAAGGTGCATTAGTTTACCCAAAGAGAATAAAAACTAATTCATAATGCCCATATCTAGTAAGAAAGGCTGTTTTTGGGATGTCATCCTCCTTCACCTTTAGCTGATGGTATGTGGATCTCAAGTCAATCTTTGAAATATACTGAGCTCCCTGGAGCTGATCAAACAAGTAATCGATATGAGGCAAAGGATACTTGTTTTTTAATAGTGATGTTATTCAAACCTCTATAATCAATTCAAAGTCTCATGAAACCATCCTTTATTTTAACAAACAAAATAGGATCTCCCCATGGTGAAGTGCTAGGACGAATGAAGCCTTTATCAAGGAAATCCTGTAACTGATTTTTCAATTAAAGAAGTTCTATTTGAGCCATACGATAATGGGTTTTTGAAATTGTCTTAGAATTAGTAACAAAGTCAATTGTGAATTCTATTTCCCGATCAGGCATGACATTAGGTAACTCATCAGAAAAAACATCAAGGTATTCAATTTCCATCGGCACATCATTAAACTAAATAGTTCCCTTGTTTTCAATAATATGAGAAAGATAAAATTAATTTCTATCTTTCAATAGTTTCTTAGCATCCTGATATGTTATCAATTGTATGGGATCATTCTTGTATACAAACAAAAACTATTTCTGAAAAACAACTTCTTTAGCTCTACATTCAATCATTGCCTGATAATGAGAAAGCCAATCCATTCTCAGAATAACATCAAACTAGACTAAGGGAAAAACAAAATGGTTTTCAGGTAATGTCTTTCCACAGATCATAATATAAATATTCTTATAATTCTTCTTTGCTATAATATTCCCCCTGGTGTTTTAACAATATGTTCAAGTCTCATTTGTTGAGGTGATATTTCCAATTTACCAAAAAATTTCACAGAGATGAAGGAATGTGTAGACCCCGTATCAAACAAAACATTAGAAAAATCTGATTGAACAAACAAAGTACTTGATACAACTTCATTGGATAGCCTAACATCTACTGAAGTAGTCACAAATGATCTCACTACACCTTTCTGATTATAGTCTGGTTTCTTTGCATCATTCATATCTCTATTTGGGTAGGTATTTGCATAATGACCCATCTCACCACATTTAAAACACTTTATACTCGGCTTGTCAGGATTAGTCTTAGGATCATTTTCATTTCAATCTAGGGCCATATATCCAAAATTACCACATTTAAAACACTTCCCATTTTTTCTAAGACATTCCCTGGGGTGTTTCTTGCCACACTTTTCAAAAAATGGAAATTGGATTTTCTTACCATCAGATTTTTTGGTTGATTCTCACCCATCACTTGCCATATAGACCTCTTCTTCTCTTTATTTCCAAAATGTACATGATCATCAGCAAACTCCATCTCTACCCTCTCAGCACATCAGACAAGTTTCTCATAACTTTTTCATTCATGGGAGGCCAACGCCCTTCGATACCTTGGATTCAGTCCTAAGTAAAAGTGGATGATTTTTCTATCAAGATCCGGAATATGATTTGGAGCATACCTCACCATTCGAGTGATTTTTTCTTCATACACAACCACTGAATCTTTCTCCTTCTATTTCAGTTCAAGGAATTGCTTCTCCATCATAAGTCACACCTCCTTAGGAAAATATTTTTCAAGGAAAAGACTTTTAAATTAATCCCACTCTAAGGCATAAAAATCCTCTCTACCCCTGACATTCCTTACCATTGACCACCACTGATCAGATTCCCCTAAAAAAATTATATGGAAAGACTTACCTTTTTATTGTCTGAACATCCCATAACATCCAATATCTTTTCAAGGTCTTTGATCCATCCTTCAGCTGCTACTGGGTTAGAAGATCCATTTAAAGCAGGGGGTGTTGTCTCATAAAATGTTCCACTACTATCATGTTTAGTTGTGGTAACTGTATTTGTTCTATTGCTTGTATTACAACACTATTTATTGCCTATATTAGCTGAGGCATTACTTTCACAAACTATTTGGTTCCAATCCCTACCATTTTGGGCTGTAGATCCAGAAGGATGTCATTCTATCAGTGCCTCTCCTCTTCAAAATCCTTATTCCTTCTACAGAAAACCATTTTGAACAAAAATATCTTAGATGAAGCACAGGGTAATATTTAAATGATAAAACATTTCTAATTAATCATAAATTAAAATTCATTTACAGTATTCTTTTAACGTCACCATAACACCTAATGTTATCTAAACCATCCTCTGATACCAACTATAAGGACCCGACCTTATAACATAAATAATCATGAATTTAGTCAAGAAAAAACTTGATTTTACATTGATTATCTTTTCCAGTTTAATGCTTTATAGAATTAGGATAATACATTTATAACATTACAAATTATTACAGAGTGGATACCATAAAAACAATTTCCATTTTTTTTAAAATATAAAAATTAAAACTTAAACATGACTCATTAGCAATTATTCAACATTTAACATTTATTAATTCTTTGTATTACACATCCATTAACCTATGAAAATAATTTAAAAACTTGGAATGAGCACAAAATCTCAGTAAGGGATTAAAAAAAGGCACACATTAGTCCATGAATACTCGTAACATATAAAACCATTTTCAAAAAACATGCTTGTCACCCATATATACTTACTTTGTGTATCATGATATTTAAAAAAGATCTGAAAAAACATGACAACATATATATAATAATAAAGTTATCTTAGAGCATTACTTATATAATATTGTAACCCTCACAACTACCTTATAATTTGTAACCCCCATGGCTACCTTACTATTTGTGTAACCATCGCAGTTACACTTGGAGTAACCAAACGATTGACCTCCAACGTATACATACCAAATGAATTGGAGATAAGTATATGTCCCAAAATTCATCATAATTAATGACCAAGAACCAAAACATAATCATACCACATGAATAATTCCATAAAAACATTGCTTTGGAATTTCATAAAACTGAATAAAAAAAATAATTTTATAAGGAAAGTCTATAATAAATATCATATAATTGAAGTGAAACTTAATAGAGTTTATGGAATATGTATAAAAACTATAAATACTCCTAATTAAATATTATATAGGTAAAAACCATCACACAATCAATTTTAATACCAACTAAATAAGGAAGTAGAAGGTTATCCCAAAGAATGGAAATCAGGTTAAGAATTACCTTACCTCAGGTTTGTCTTACATCAAACCTGTTTAAACATCTTGTATAATGTTTAAAAGAGTGTTATTAGTATTTTATAGAAACATTTTCATGATTATAAAATCTTATATGATCATTTAATAACATCATTTCACCCTTTAATTGATACTATTTTCCTCCTTGCACTGTTTTTGGGTGAGTTTGTTACATAATTTCCATGATTGGTTCATGGTGGATGTTCTTGTTGATTGGAAGTGAAACTCCAGAATTGGAATGGAGTAGTTTTTACATATATCCAATAAAATAAATTACACCATTTATCATTTTTAATTCTTATATGAGGATGATTTATATGTTTAAACATTAATGATGTTCATTTAGATCATTTTAGTGGTTCTTTGATAATAACGACCTCATTTTGTTTTATAAATTAAATCCAAGTGTATAGAAGAATACATAACCATTTTTGAGAAATAATAAATATATAATAACCTGGTTTAACCATAAAAATTGCATCAATACCAGACTTGAAAGAAATTAATGCAAATTTAAATCACATCGTCCACGATGTCGGTAAATCGACACATCACGGAAAATGTTTTTAATTCCTTGAACAAGTGGGGGAAGAGAAAAATATTGATGGTGAATTTCCCATGAACAAGTGAAAATACAGAATATAAAAGATTCTCGAGCTTTCACACCTCTTGGTTAATAGGTTCTGAGGAAATAAGAACAAAATAAAGGAATCTTGAAATAAAAGAAAACTTGAGAAATTCCTTATGAAAATTTGGCAGCCTAATGGCGTCTCTTAAAATTTTATAAAAAAAATAGTTTAATGTGAGAAAGGGGATATATAATCACTATTATATAATATGGAAAGTAAGGGGGGATATTTAATGAAATATCCCAACATATGGAAAAGGAAAAGGAAGAGAATAACATAAAATGAAAGAAAAGAAAGAAAATAAAAGAGGATGTTTACCTCTTGGTCTCTTCTCCTTGAGATCCTTCTTACGGGCTTCAAATTTGGTCTTTTTGTGAGACCAGAAGCACTAGGACGTGTTGAAGAGCCTTAGGAGGAGTATTAGGCAGAACATAGGCATGGCTCAAGGCTTGAGAGGTGTGGGAAGAAGAGGGGAGTGAGGGTGGTATTTATAGTGGAGGAGAGGGGGTATTTTTCATTATTTTAATCATTTTTATAATATTTTTGCCCAAGATTATGAATAGTCTTAGTTCATGTGACCTAAAATAGTAATAATGGCATGTGAGTTTGAACCATGCGGCCTTGAATCACTTATGATTTCATAAATAGTGTATTTTATTGATAATTTGATTATATAGTATTTTATCATATTTCACTATTCATCAAAAAAACAAGAATTTCAGAAAAATACCAAAAATTTACCCTAATTTTTTTTGACATGTAGAATTCAAAAATGAAGTCAATTTTTTTGAAAATGAATCTATAAATATTATAAAATTAATTTTTAAATCAAATTATACTTAGTTAAAAAATTAACAATTCTAATTCTGTAACAACTTCTATATCACGATAAAAAATTAACCAAGATGTTATTATCTTAAAGCCTTAATAAAATAAAATAATAATAAAATTTACTATTCATTAGGGTTATATTACTATTCATATTACTATTCATAATGGTATGTTACTATTCACAAAAAAAACAAGTTGGTTTCATCAGACTCCAAATAACTTAATGAACACAATTGTAGATGACAGTTTCTGGAAATTCAAAACATAGAAGTTGGAAAAATTATATATAAAGGATAGTTATAAATATATACTTAAAACATAGTTCCATGCATTTCATTTTATTTTTATAAAAACTTCGGGTGTTACACCAATAACTCTATCCAGGAAGTCTAATAGAAGGGATCATTGTAGTATGAGTAGTAAATGATTCGTACCTACCTTCAAGGAAGAAATAAGGGAATGAACCCTAATGAAACTTTTCCATGATATGGAGGAAAAAAGAATCAAGCCGTGTAGAAATGTATACACAATGTGTAGTAGGGTCACACACCATGTTCCCTGACCCTAGGTACTACCCACGTTTAATGGCCTATTTCATTAGTACATGTCGTGTGAAGATGGTTATACGCCCCGTAGAAGGCTCACGAGCTGTGTCCTTTTATTCGGGGTCCACTCGTGTACTTTGGTCATGTTCCAGTACATCGTGTCAGCTTTTGTGTCTCTGCTCATATACCAGTACATGGGGTAGTCTGTGTACTTGGTTTTGTCCAAGTCGTGTGGTGGTGTACATGCCGTGTAGGAAACCCGTGTACTCCACCCCATGTATGTGTATCTCTTGAGATACACACCGAGTATCTAGGAAGGGAATATACACCAAGTCTTTGGGAAGGGCCAATATGGTGTGTGATATGGTCACTCTTAGTGTGTTGTTTAAATAACTCCAAAAACCCTAACAACCAATCGAGGGGGGGGGGGGGGGGGGTGGCACATGCCATGTAACTCCAGGTTACACACCATGTTCATTGGGATTTTCCAGAATCCACCATTCTTCCTCTACATGCCTTGGTTGGTGATCCGATGTTGTTTTAGGGATTTTTTCATCTCAAAACTAAAAATCTTGGGTCACCTCATCATCACAAGAATGAATCGATGAGTTTCAGGCCTTCAATCATCTCTGAAATTCGATTTCGGTCACCCACACATAAATTCCGTGAATAATGAGTATTCCCAAATCGCAATGATTCATCCGTCACAATCGACGTCACACCTCCAATAGGTTTCCACGATGATGGATCATCAAATTCAGATCTTTTTGATGAGAAATGAAGTTTTAATGATCAATCAATCATAATCATGAAGAAGGAAGAATATGAAGAAAAATATCAGGGGAGAAAAGGCATAATGAACAACCCAAGGAATGGACCATGACCGTTTTTTGTTCTGGCCTTAATCTGTTTCCATAAGAATGATCAAGAAAATCAAAATAAAATATCAATAAACAAACCCTAATAAAAATCCTAGAATCAAGACGATCCCACAAGAATAATCGAACCGCAGATCAACCTATTCATTGATCAGTCCATGTTCATCTTTAAGTTTATAAATGAGAATGATAATTTAAAAAACATACCCTACCATTGATTTAGATCTCACTCTAATGAATATCTGTTTCCACATTGTCAATTTTGGTGTGATCCATCAAGAAAGGCATCTGTCGATCATCGATCCAAGGTTATGTTGTAATTTTCTACAAAGATAATTCTCCAGGGTTTCTCTCCAGATCTTCCTGGAAACTATAGTGTTATTATATTAACCATGTATCTCTGCCTCTAGGTTCATTTTAAACAAACAATCACTACGTTGATGAAACAAAACAAAATGAAATAATTTTTTATTTATTTTTCTCATTAAAAATAGAAAACTACTTTTCACAGCCGACCAGTGCTGACCGATTTTAGGCCTTGTGTAGGGTAAAACAATAGCTATGAACACAAAAATTTCCATATATTTCTGCTCTGAGCACCTATTTAAAAGTTATTTTCCATTTTTTTAAAAACGGTATGTGGGTTCTATTTAATATTTTAATATTTTTCATGCAATTGTTCCGAGCACACCAAGCCTCGAAAGTGCATGTTGTCTCAGGGACTAGTCTCAAATTAATTCTGTATAATATTTTATAATAATATATGGGAAAACTTAGGTCATTAAATTCATGATGTTTTCAAGTAATGTTACCATTTTCTGGCCCCCTTTTACTTAAAAATTAATTTTAAGAAAATCATACTTCATTTCTATCATCTGTCAAAAATATTTCTTCTTCCAAATCCATGTTTTCTAAAAATATTTTCAAAACTGATTTACTTTGATTTTTTAAAGTCATTTTTACCCATAACATGATTTTTAATCTTTTAAAAAAATAATCCTCCCATTATTTTCAAAACAAGGTATTTTTTCACATTTCTTACAAAAATGGGAAAGGAACCTCTATTTTTTTAATGTATTCATTATGAATGGAACTCTTCCGAAATCATAAACTCTAAATGTTTCAAAACATACTTTTTTATGTTTCAATGGATATTTTCAAAAATAATATTTTATTTAATTTTTTATAGAATTTTAGATTTTAAATAAAATTATTAAAAATGGAAGGGATATTTTCCTTATGAAATGTTCAAAGTGAAATTTCAAAATATTTTTCCATCTTAGTTGACACACTTTGATGTTACTCTAAATAAAAAGTTCGTTTTCCTAAATAAATTTTAAAAATTTTAATAGTATTTTCATCAATGAAAAAAAACTTTGATGTTGTGGATTTTTTCTAAATTATGTATATATGTCTCTCATAAATACAATGAGTCTATTATAACTTCATATGATGGGGGTAATACAAGACTTTTTATCATTTCTCAAATTCCTTAATTATGAATTTGGTTTTGAACATGATATAATGCAAGATTTTCAACCCATTTTATTTCTATGGGTAATTATTATGTTCATACCTTATTATTGATCTAATTATGTGGTATAGATATATATGTACATGAAATGAATGTGATGGGTGGACTAGAATTATTATATCCATCAAATGCATTGGGTAATTTATTAGTCCCATGAGACGTCATGTATTGGATTAGAGAGTGAACCTAATCCATTATAGATTATGTCGAGCATGGGATGTTTTCTTGGAATTTTTTCTTGAATTATGCTTTTGTCATGTTTTATGTTTCCAATATATTTCCTTTGATGCCACGATCTTATGACACCATATTATTTATGTAATTATTCCTTTTGATTACTCTTATGCCTTTAATTTTATGATATCATTTTATACCTTTGAGTCACATGATATGATTCCTTATCATATTTTTCCCCTTGTTGGGATTTTTATCTTACACATTTATTTTTCTATTACCTAGTTTATCCCATGCATATTTAAGAGCTCAAAGGGACTGTAGTAAAACATAATGGAAAATAAAACAAGGATTCCTTGTTTTATATATTAAGAACCTAGTCTTATAAAGATGTTGGGACTTTACGATTATTATGATTTAATTATTGGTTATTTATGATTAAGAATCATGTAATAATATTTACAAAAAAGCTAGTTTATTATATCTAAAAACCATACATTCTTTGTATGATCATAATTTCCATTTCTCCATTTTTATTTTATTTTTATTAAAATGAAATATCTCCCATAAAGTGGTTAAAATAGAGAAAACCACATTAGATTGACATGAACTCTTATGAAAATGATAATTGAGTCATTTGTGAAATTTTTGAATCAAACAAGTATCAATACGATTATCGTATTTTCAATATGATCTAATGTAAAATTTACCATTTGTATTTTTATTTATATGACATATCACCAAAAAAGGGGTTAAAACTATGATAGTGAGTTGGGATTGGAGTAAAAAATGTAGGAACATAATCCTCATGTCATTTATGATATATAGTAATTAAACAAGATTAAATACATTACTCAAATTTATCAGTATGATCCAATGTACAATTTCACATTTTTATTTTTATTAAAATGACATATCACCCATCAAGGGGTCACAATCAAAGATGTGATTCTGGATTGCTATAAAAACATGTAACAACAACCCTTGAATTATTCTTGATCTATAGGTATCAATAACACATCAATATGAGTTTTTGGTTTCTCATTATGAATGAAAAAATTATTTCAAATTAAAAACACTTTAATAATAAATGAAAAATCATCTATGTAGGGGAAAAAATTGAGGAAAAGTGTTCTTATTGGTGAAAAAAGAGACAAATATCTTAAAGTTATTTTGTATTTATAGGAATTAAACTCATTTCAATCAAATACTAAATTTAATATTATGATCAAAATTTTTATTTTACCCTCATATAGTAATTAAATTGTTAGGTAACACAATGAAGGTCAAAACCAATAACACCGGTTAGGATTACCCAAAAATCCCAAAATTACGATCCTAAAATAATTGTTAATCTATAAAAATTAATAGCATCTCAATATGATTTTTAATATTCTTGATATTATCCAATATTCCATTTAACCATTTCATTTTTATTAAAATTTATGATTAACTATAGAGGGATAAAAATAAGTAAAATATGTTTATGTTGATGTGAAAATTAAGGATATTGATCATGGAATCATTTTTAGTATATAGGAATTATCTACACAATAATCTGATGTCCAAATTTCTTGATATTCTAGAAAGTATGATTTCATATTTTTAACAGTTATTAATAATTAAAAAATAACCTGTTTAGGAGTTATAATCGGGAAAAAATATTTTATTGGTGTAACAAATTAGAACCCAAATATTTGATTCATTACTATTCTATTTTAATCAATAACACATCAATATGATACCTGAATTTATTGGCATGATCTAATGTGATGTTTCACCTTCACATCATTATTAAAGTAAAAAATCACTGAAAATGGTCCAAACCACACAAATTATTTTGTATTTCGATGAAAACATCAGTGAATGATACTTAGTAAAAATTTTATTTTTAGGAATTGATCGTAGATCAATCAAATGATTTGAATTTCCTCACATAACACAATATACCAATGCACCTTTTTTATTTATACAAAAATTATATACACCCATCAAGGGGTAAAAAAGGAGAAAAAATCCTTATATGATCATGAAATCCTAATAAAACGATCCTAAATTCATTTTTGATATATAAGAATCAATAGAGAATCAATATGATGCTCATATTTATCAGTATAACCCAATGAAATATTATACATTTCTATTTCAATTAAAATGACATATTGCTTATCAAGGTATCATAATCATGTAGGCCAGATCTAATTGTCATATAAAAATTGGGAAATTATTTCCTATCCATTTTTTATCTACAAAAATCAATTAAGTATCAGTTTAATTCTATGGTTTTATGAAATGATCCAAAGTACAATATTACCTTTTTATTTTGATTAAAATGACATATCACATGTTAAGGAGTAAAAAACATGTGAGTTTATATTGGTGTATAAAATTAAGAAATAAATCCTCAAATCATTTGTGATCTATAAGAATAAACCATGCATTAATATGATGCCGAGATTTCTATAATGATGGAAAATATTATTTAAATTTTATTTATAGTTTTAAAAAATTTCAAATAATCAGTGTAGGGGTCAAAACAAAGAAACTAGGTTTCTACTAAAACAATAAATTAAATAGTGATCTCAAAGTAATTTCAGATATGTAGGAATCAAATTTACATCAATCTAATAAACAATTTTTTTGATATAAAAAATAGTTTCGTATGACCTACATAATGTTATTAAAGTGAAAGGTCACCTAAAAAGGGTTAAAAGGGTAAAAATGGGTCCATATTACCATGAAAACATAGAGGTAAAATCAAAAAGTCATTTTCAATTTATATTAATTATCCATCCATGAATTTAATGTCTATATTTATCAATATAATCTGGAGTACCATTTTTCCTTCCAATATTTATTAAAATGTTGTATAATCCATGAAGGGGTAAAAACCATGTAGATGAATTTATATTGATTTCAAAACATGGGAAAAAACCATTGAATATTTTTTGATCTATATGAATCAACTATTCATCAAAATGATTCATGGATTTCCCGATATGATGGAATGTATGATTTCACATTGTTTACACGTGTTAATAAATTAAAAATAACTTATATAGAGGTTATAAATGTGAAAATAATATAATATTAATTCACAAAATTTGTAAAATGATATTTGAGTCATTTTCCCTCTATATTAATCATCCATACATCAATCTGATACCCTAATTTTTCGGTATATTTTAAATTTTTGTTTAATAAAAAGTTCCATTTGAAATTTATCATATACTATATAAAAATAAAAATAAAAATTATTTTTATTTTATTATATAGTAAGGTTTACCATGGGAAATATATAATGAAATTTTTCACTAAAAATTTCTTGTGAAGTTATCAAATAAAATTTTCCATTAGTATTTTATGCTAAAATTTTTTAATGAATTTTTTTTATAGAAAATTTTACAAAAGCATTTTACATAGGGAATTTTTTGTGAAAATTTTAAGTGTGATTTTTCTTTTAAAATTATTTGTTACTACCAAAATAATAATAATAATAATAATAATAATAATAATAATAATTTTCATAAAAAACATAATGATTGGTATATTTTATTAAAATATAATCATTATCTTAAAAATATTATACCATTTAAAAAATTGATTCCTCATTACTTTAAAATATATTCCTTTTTATAAAATAATATACTTATAAATGTCAAATGTAAATTTTTAAATATTTATAAAATTCATAAAAATACATAAATGTTTATACCCATGAAAAAATTTTTATTTTTATTATATTCCATTTCAAAAAATAAAAATATAATATTATTTGTTAGAGTAAATATAAACTTTTCAAAAATTTAATAATTTTTATTTTTTATAACAATCAATTTTCTTTTCAAATAAATAAAAATATCTTTCATATCATTTAAAGATACATATGTTTTTATTGATGTTCTAAAAATAATAATTCTTAATAATTTAAAAAATATAATAATATAATATATACCTAAAGGAGAGATTGAGTGAAAAAACTCAAGAGGAAATGTTATATATTAATAAAATAAATGATAATAGCATTATTTATTTTATTCCCTAAATCCATTTTTTGTGATATTTTTACGCATCACTCTATCTCCCTTCAAACTAGACCTTCCAATAGACCATTAAACCAGAATGGAGTTATATCATTTTAAAACATGTTTTTTAATAATTTTTTGGTTTTATATTTTAATGTGGGTAATAAGACATATGTTTTTTTGTAAAAAGATACAATGATTAATATATTTATTCAACATACATGTTATGTGTTATGTTTAAGTTGATAAGTGTTATTAGATACTATACATTATTATTTTTATTTGGTAATATCTTTTTTTTGTATGTGTTATTTTATGTTTTTATTTGTGATTTTAATTAATCATAAAAATGGTATATAATATTTTAATCACGCAGCATACATTGTTTTATAGATTGATGGTGTATAATTTTTTGTTTTTGTGTTGAAAAACATAATTTATGCACTGCTTTTTTGTCAGAAACTATACAATATTAGTATTTATTTTATTTTTTAAATGTATTGTTTTTTTATTTCTTAAAATTATGAATTTTTATATAAAATAACATATGTTTTATATTAGATTAATATGATTTTTTTTTCAAGGAATGAATTATGTTTTGTGTAATAAAAGCGTTTTTTAGTTATTTTTGTCAGTTTTGTTTTGTATTTTAGGAGTTTTTATATATAAATTAATTGTCTATATTTTAATTTATATGTTTTTAATGTAAAAGTGTGATGTATAAGGTATTAATTAATATTATGTTCATGTATTTTCAATTAATATTTATTTTTATGTTATTATTATTGAGGTGTAAAGACAGTTTCTATATACAAAATATGTTTGGAGGGTATTAGTGGGCTAGCTAGATCATTGGTTGGGAAATCAGGGATGGTGATATATTCATATAAGAACATCAATTTGTTTTTACTATTATGGGGTAGAATAATTTTTTTCAATGGATGGATTCAATTAGATGATATGGTTTTGGTTTATATACTACAAAGATTAGGTTAGTGGAACCAGTTAAAGTAGTAGCCAATGATGAAGGAATATTCAAAGAATATTTTATCTATTTACAAAATAGTAATTATTCACAGGGTGGGATATTTTCCTATAAATAGGTGGCCCCTATGGGGTTGTTTTTTAACAATGATCAATATTGTAAATGTTTTTTTAGTGAATCATAATCACTTATAACTCTAGAGTATATATCTCTTACCTATTCTAATGAAAAATAGTTTTTATTCTTGGATATATGAAATTTACTAAACAATATAAATTCGTTTTTTGTTTCTTATGTGATTACATTCTAGTTTTGATTTATCTTTGTCTTCAAAAGTCTCATTCTATAAGTTTTATAGCGACTTTCTTGAAAAAATACTTATCAATTGCCTAAAAATTTTCTAGTCATTATTTTAAACACGAAGACATGAGGGTGAGGTTCATGTTATAGGTATGTTTGTGTTATAATATTTATTTCTATTCTTAGATGATTGAAATACTTATATAAAGATCTTGTATTTTGTTTTACATTTGTTGTTCTATTAAATGTTATCTATTTGAAAACTATGATATAAGAATAGGTAAATGAAAGCTTTGATAGGTTTTATGGTTTATATTTTGGCTATTGTAAGATTTAGTTAGATAATTATTTTTTAATAAAGATATCTTGATCCACCATTGATCAGTTTCATGATAGAGAGAAAGGATAAAATTCAATGAGAAAATATTTATCAAATGACACTTGAAATTGTGTATATTTCATTCGCATGGAATGTTTATTTCAACATATAAGTGATAAATACCATTAAAAATCAAATCTCAACACACAAGGACATGTATGAGAATCTTACCCATATGAATAGTGAATTTCTAATTAGATGATTATTTAGTTTGAATATAACTAATGTAATGTTGGTAGATGATAATGTGAATGATTTCGACATGAAAATAAGTTAGTTGGAGTTAGTTAATATGAAGTTTATGAGAAATATTCTGAATCATGGAATGTGACGGTTATTGATGCAGTTAGTTAATGTTAGAAGACTTGTTTAGTGTTTGAGGTTATCTAGGATTTTATTATGAATGAAGAGAATAGGCATAAGGAAGTCTACATATCAACTAGAACAATATATAGTCAGAAAATAAAGGATGGAAACACAAAAAAACAATTTAAAATAAGAGAAATGGGTCAATATAAAAGGTATTATACAAATTATAGGGTTGATTTCTTGAATTGTAGTAGTGTGTGAAAAAGGATTTCTAGAGAACAATTGCAAGGAACAGAGGGCGAGATCTAGAATTTTATATGAAAATACCATAAATATAAAAGTTGAAAATAGTTTAATATTGATTGTATATAGTTCATTAGAATCTTAGATCTTTAACATAAGATATTTATTTATATCTATGTGTAAGAGAGGATGAATGAAAAATTATATTCCCAGAATTTTCAGTAAGGTATAACTTTTAAATGATGGGGAATTTAATATTATAAGAAATAGTGATCATAATATTCAGACATCAAAGGGAGGATTTATGAAGTTTTATGGAGTGAAATGCTTATCAAAATTGAGTAATAATTATATTTGGGTTAATTATATAATGACATAGGGTTATGTGAAATGTTTATCATTGGTGTATGGATAATTACATTTGGTTCCATGAGGCCAATGGTCTCAAATACAAAGCATTGTATCTACCTGGGATGTTTGTAAGGTAAGTTATCTTAGGTACATTATCTACCAGAGGTTCCATTTTGTTGAATTAATATCTTGATTATATGATATAAATGGGGATTAGAGTTTTAGATACTCAAGAAGTATTGAAACATAAGAATATATAGTACAGAACATGATATATGTGTATGCTTCCAATGAAAACAAATGTTCCTTTTTCTAGGTAGGGATGGACACCCAAGTCTTAGAATATTGATCTTTTATATACAAATTTATGTGGACCATCTTTATTATGTTATCAAAATTGATTAATGTACTATGTTACCTTCATTAATGGTGCTACATGGAAATTTTAGGTATAGTCTCTCAATAAAAAGTAAAAAGTATTTGAAAAAATTATTAGCTAGAGATCCACTGTGTAAAAAGTTATATCATTAAAGCTAATTATTTTTTGTTTATAAAATATTGGTGAATAACAAAAATAATTCAAGATTTTTTTTGGAATAATGGGATCTGGTTTGAGAATAAAATACCTAGTAGACAACAACAAAATTGTGTGGAAGAATGGATGAACATGAAACTAAATCAGTGAGCTTGATGCATGTAACTATATTCTGGTTTTTAAATAATTTGATAGGGAAAAATATTTTATGACATATCTGATTAATAAAATTATCAAATTATTAATTTGGAATGATTATATTGTGGAAAATTAGACTGGAATCTGGGTTAATGTCTTACACCTAAAAGCCTTTGGTTGTATTTTCTATGTCTATATCCGTTACAGATAAAGGGACCAACTAGAATCTTAGTATAAGAAAAGATTTATTATGGGGGTATGATGATGAATAATTTGGATTTTAAATTCAAGATAACTTAAAATGGAAGATTATTAAAATTGAGAGTGTCTTCATCATTGAAGGTGTTTTTTATAAGTATTGACACTTGGTGGGATATATTTTTATGAATAAATACTGAAAAAAGAACGTGTAAGATAATATTAAAATAAGTATGATAATTATGATTAGTTTAGAGGGAACTAATTCTCATGAGGTAACAAAAGTTTCTACTAGATTCAAAGATGGAAATGTTATGAAGTTATTAGAAAGTACATATATACTAGAATGGTCAAGAATTACTAATGAAAAGATGAAGTTCTGTAAGGATCAGTTTATCCTTGAGTATAGTTATGGAAGTCTACAAATGTTATAAGATATATTCATTCAGTTAAATAAAACATGTAAAATTTTCTTCTAACAATTGATGGAGAGATTGAAATCCCAGAATCGGTGGAATGTTTGAGTGACTCAAAAAATGGGTGATAATAATGGATAAAGATATGGAATATTTTCATGTGAATAAAATATGGAATATAATGGATCAAATTATTGATAATATAGAACTATAAATCAAATGAGTCTACCAATTTAAAGAAAAATTGATGGTATAGAATAAGAAAAGGAAAGGATAGTTATGAATGGATTTCAAAAAAATGAAAGTATTTATTTTTTAGAAATTTTATCTCCAGTGGTGACGTATAAAACTATTTGGATTGTGCTAAAAATGTTTATATTAAAGGATCTAAATCATGAGAACCAAGTTCTACAGAAAAAACCCTTTCATGGGGTTTTAGGGGAATAAAATTTCAAGGAGAAACCACTAGGTTTCTTGGAGACTAGAAAAGTGTATTTGGTGTGAAGTTTCAAATAGAGTTTGTATTGGATAAAATAGCCACCCATACAAATGAAATAAAAATTTATTCCTCCATGATAGAGAACATGTTTATCTGATGTAATTTTTTTTTCATACCAGGATATTTGATGAGGAGTATTTCATTATCCTTATATTATATATAGATGATATACTATTGGCAGGGTTGAATATGGAATGGAGAGTAGAGGTGAATACATAGATGATTGAACCCTTTTATATGAAAGATCTTGGACTAATAAAAATAAATTTAAAGACACAGTTTAGTAGATGCTAAAATTTGAGAGCTGTGATATTGTCATAGATTTACAATATTTTAAACGTTTTAGAAATGTTTAGAATGTCCAAATAAAATAATTTTTCAACCTTATTAGTTTTCTAGTTAAAATTATATAAAGAGAAAGAGCCTAGAATAGATGATGAATAAATATACATGGTGTGGGTCTCATATGAATTGATGGTAGTTTAATGTATTCCATATTTTTGTACTAGGCATAACATTTCACTTGTAGTGGGATTGTTCACCAAGTACATGTAAAATACAAAGAAAGAATACTTAGATGATGTGATGTGAAATGAATATGTTACAAAGTGTTATCAAATCATTTAAGCGAGTGAAATAACAGAGTGTATTATAGTTTATTTCTTACTATTTATAGAGATGGTAGATAGGTAATATAAAAAATTTTAATATCATGTGTTAGGAATCAAACTAGTTCATTGCCAACACCTTTTCTGATGGGAAGTACAAATTACCTAGAATGTGGGATTGTTGTTCTCGGTTTCCACTTCTATTCTTGTATGATTTCATCTTAGGTGACCCAAAATCGATTTGATATTTATGGTTTATTGGATTTTTGATCTGACACCATTGTTAATAGGCCTGTGTACATGCATCAAATTTTGTATATAGGATTCATATGACATACAAATGTTATAATGTGATTGATATCGCTAACCCATTTCCATTCCATGAGAACTCTTCCTTCACTTCCACTGTCATGGACTTTCCTCATTTAATAATGGCTTAGAGTCACCGTTCATTCTCCACACACCTTATTCTTCATAGAAAATATCAATGAAGCCTCCACCCTTCCCCATTACCTCACCACTGCTCCTCTACCTCTTCTTTCCTTGAGGTAATGTCAGCACCCACCATTCCACCAAACTCATGGCACAACAAAGAGTCATAATCGATTTCTCAACTCACTGTTCCATAGATAACAACACCAGCAATGATTAACCAGAGTCACCAATTCCAGATCTCCTCATCCTCAAACCACTATCGGAGGTCTCGAGTTGAAATCGCCATCCGCCTATGATGAAGGAACTGAAGCTCACTAGATCTATTTACACACGTCACATATCTAGAAATAAAACCCAGATCTAGATGCCACTATAGATCCATTGTCTAACTGATCTGAGGAGGAAGATATTCCATCTGAGGATGAAGTCGCCATAGTGGATCGCCTTACGGGCCACCGCCGTTGCTTGTATGAGCATCCACTAATAAAATATAGTCTAAACTGGTTTTTTTAAGGTGGGGGGGGGGGTTTAAAATGGGTTACCAATTTTTTAATATGGAAAATGGGGTTTTCTAGGGCCACTTAAAGTGGCACTAATGGAAAAAATCTCCATAGCTCCACTTGAAGTGGCGTTAGGCCTATTTTTCCAAATTAGGTATCAGCACCACTTGAAGTGGTGGTGATCTCCTTCCCCCTATAAATACCCATCGCCCCACACTCATACTCATTCCTCTCAACTTCCCAATATCTCTCCCTCCTTCCCAATTCCTCCTTCCCTTTCTCTCTATTTTTTTCATCTCTCTAACCTTGTAGTTCCACTTTCCAGTTGTGCAGCCGCCACGTAGCTACCTTTCTGCAAATTTGAGGTAACATATCATTTACATTTATGTAATATTTTCAATTTTTTCTTTAACTATTTAGTTAATCTAATTAGTTAGTTAATCAAGTATAATAAGTTAATTAATGCATTTTAATTAGTTAATTAATTGTAATTAGTTAATTAATTAATTAAAAATAGTGAAGTTAATTAATTAAAATTAAGTAGTTAATTAATTGAAATTAGTTACTAAATTAATTGTAATTAGTTAACTAAATAATTGTAATTAGTTAACTCATTAATTATAATTAGTTAAGTTAGAAATCCTAGTTAGTTAGTTAATTAATTGTAATTAGTTAATTAATCAATTCTAATTAGTTAAGTGATTAATTATAATTAGGTAGTTAATTAATTATAATTAGTTAATTAACTGTAACTAGTTAATTAGTTGTAATTAGTTAGTTAATCAATTCAAATTAGTTAAGTTAATTAATTCAAATTAGATAGTTTATTAATTTTAATTAGTTACTTTTTTAATTCAAATTATTCAGTTAATTAATTTTAATTAGTTAACTAATTAATTCTAATTATTTAAGTAATTAATTCTAATTAGTTAATCAATTAAAAATAATTAGTTAATTAGTGAATTATAATTGGTTAATTAATGAATTCTAATTAGTTAATTAATCAATACTAATTAGGTAAGTAATTAATTCTAATTAGTTAATTAATTGTAATTAGTTAATTAATCAATTCAAATTAGTTAAGTTAATTAATTCAAATTAGGTAATTAATTAATTGTAATTAGTGATGTTAATTAATTAAAAATAGTGAAGTTAATTAATTATAATTAGTTACTTAATTAATTGTAATTAGTTAGTTAATTAAATCTAATTGGTTAAGTAATTATAATTAGATAATTAATTAATTCTAATCAGTTAATTAATTAATATTAATTAGTTACTTAATTAATTATAATTAGTTACTTAATTAAATCTAATTAGTTAACTAAATAATTCTAATTAGTTAATTAATTTCAATTAGTTAATTAATTGAAATTATTTAATTAATTGTAATTAGTTAATTAGTCAATTCAAATTAGTTAAGTTAATTAATTCAAATTAGGTAGTTAATTAATTGTAACTAGTTACTTAATTAATTCAAATTAGTGAAGTTAATTAAGTCAAACTAGGTAGTTAATTAATTGTTATTAGTTAATTAATTCTAATCAGTTACTTAATTAATTCTAATTAGTTACTTAATTAATTGTAATTAGTTAGTTAATTAATTCTAATTATGTAGTTAATCAATTCAAATTAGTTAAGTTAATTAATTAAATAAAATTAGGTAGTTAATTAAATCTAATTAGGTAATCAATTAAGTTAAGTAATTCTAATTAGGTAGTTAATTAAATGTAATTAGGTATTTAATGAAGTCTAATTAGGTAGTTAATGAAGTCTAATTAGGTACTTAATGATGTCTAATTATGTAATTAATGAAGTCTAATTAGTGATGAAGTTACAATAATTAGTAATGCAACTATAGTAATTAGTGAAGTAGTTATAGTAATTAGAGAAGTAGTTAAAGTAATTAGCTATGTAGTTATAGTAATTAGCGAAGTAGTTACAGTAATTAGTAAAGTAGTTACAGTATTTTGCGAAGTAGTTACAATATTTAGTGAAGTAGTTACAATAATTATTGAAGTAGTTACAGTTTTTAGGGAAGTAGATACAATAATTAGCGAATTAGTTACAGTAATTAGTGAAGTAGTTATATTAGGAATTTTTTATATAATATATTTTTGCATTACATTCTAATTATGATAATTAATTTATTTTGCCATCTACCGTGACCTCAGTTTGAAATTGAAGTTATGAAATTGAATTTAGTAGTTAAATATATTTTTTTCATATTAAGTGTAAGAGTGGTCATGAACTACAATGCATTATTGAGTAAAGTATCCCCAGATAGAGGGGAATTGGGTCAGACCACCTACTTTCCTAGAGGCTTTCCTTGTCTAGGAAAGTGAATGGAGTTGGCTATCTAACGCTCCGAGCTTATTCATGTTGATTTTTTCAATTTCATATAACTCTATGCTTTTACCAGATGTGTTCATGAACCTCATGCATATGATGCATGTGGATATGTATGAATATGATTGACTTACTATTTTTGGGCAAATAACAGAAACTTGTGGGTTTCGTAAAGAGAGTTACACATCAATATGGTTTGAACATATTGATTTGGTGGATGGACTAGGATTCCAGTATAAATTCTAGAAGCATGCAGACATAGATTGATTGTTTGATCATATGTGATTAATAACGAGGGTTTATTTTAGATAAAAATGATGGGTGCTTATATTTATTTCAATAGAAAAATAATTGAGACAAAACAAGGATGTAGTTATAGTATACATCCAGATGCTATTGTAATGCTTGGAGGCTGTACAACCTTGGGAACTCTTCAAAGGAAAATTCCTCGAAAGTTGAAATTAATGAGTAACCAAGCAATTGAATCTATCACATACAGGCATCTATAATATGTTGATTGGTTTTGGAATGTGTCATATCCAATAACTGATGATGATAAATGGGAAAACGTACTGTTATTGGTTATGTTTCTACATGCTAATCAAATGATAGAGTTGTATATGAGCATAGCTATAATGGAGGTTCCATCAACATTGGAAGTTAGGTCATCACAATATCATGAGAATATGTTATATGATCCTGTTAGAACACATCAAGAAGTTCCATAAAAAATTGTACGTTCATTTCCCTCTACTACAATTTAAATGGACAGTCCCCCACATACTGTAGATGCGTTGGTCGATGATTTTGAGGATGGTGACAATTTAGAAGAAGAAGATGAAGAGGAAGCTGAAGATGGAGAGGAAGCACCTGTGGAAGAACAGTTAGTGCCCACTCACGTGAGGTTTAACCGACTGTTGCACCACCCTCCACCATTGAGTTCATGGTAGACAGAAGGCATGAATCGCTTTCCAAAATTCGATTGGTCAGTTATTACTCCTACTTCAAAATTTCCAGGATTTATTGGAGGCACAGATTGATTGTCAGATGAAGGAATTATGTATATTGGGAGAGAGTTTGAGAGTAATGATGCAATAAAAAATGTGGTAAAACAATATCACATTGGGAGACATTACTCTTATATTGTAGAAGAGTCAAAAAGTGGTTATTATTTGATCTGTTGTGACAAATACGATTCAAACTGTCAAATGATTCTGCGAGCTATAATTGATAACACTTTTCACAACTGGAACATCACACAATTTACTCTACAAACATGCGTGAACCCAAGATTTTCACAGGAACACTATTCATTAGATGTTGACTTTGTTTCAACAATTATTGTTGAAATGATTAGATCATGTCAAGATGTTCATGTTGTTCTAGTGATGGAGCGAATCAAATAACTTTTTGGGTAGAAGATCTCTTATTGGATGACATGGGCAACAAGAAAAAAGGCTATTGTAAAAGTGAACGGTGATTGGGATGACTTTTATCGAGTTTTACCACAACTTTTGGAGCTTTTACTCCACAATAATCAAGTGATCTATCAGTTACATACTAATGAATATGTTAACCAATAAAACCAAGTTGATCAGTCAATGGTTGTTTTTGATCATCCTTTGGAATTTGAAATTGTGGAGAAAGAGAACTTTTCATCATGGAGTTGATTTCTGGCATGTATTCGAGAGTTTGTTATGGGGGCGGAAGGAATTTGCCTTATCTCAGATCATCACCGAGCAATCAAGGAGGAAGTATAGTTTGAGGGACTTTCATGGAGACCACCCTATGCCTATCATCGATACTATATTCGAAAAATTCATTGCAATTTACGAAAGAGATTCAAGAATGATTCGATGAAGAAATAAATCATAAAAACTGGTATGAATATCCTTTTTCCTATTAAAAATTCCTGTCACAGTTATGATCATATCTGTTCAGATTATTTCTTTTATGATAGCATACGATCCTCAAAAATAATGAATGGAGGAGCGTCTTCATGATATTCATAGAGTTAATCTGGAAATTTATGATTACATGATGAAAATTCCAAAACAGAAATGGTCATTGGCATATGATGATGGGAGGAGATATGGTCATATGACGACCAACATCGTAGAATGCATAAATGGAGTTTTCAAGGGAGTTTGAAAATTACCAATCACAGGTAAATATGAATATTTGATTATATGTTGCTCAGAAAAGAAGAATTGTAATATACTATTAGTATGATGACATAAATATAAATTATAGGTTTAGTAAAAGAGACCTTATATCGTAGTACCAAGTATTTTCTGGAACGGGGAAAGCAAGATGAAGATTTCTTGAACAGAGAGATGCACTATGGATACCATTTCCAGTGCGATCTATATACAATTATTTAGGAAGCTGTAACTTATCGTGTAACCCCATTTAATCGTCCAGAGCAATGAATTGAGGTCACTAAGCCCGGTGATGCTGCAGCTTGTAGCAATGGTTGTATCCGAGTTGTTTTATTGGAGAAGTGTTACTGTGAGTGTGAAAAGTTTCAAGCATTGAGATATCCTTGTATCCATGTGATTGTAGCCTATGGTTATGTACACGTATCTTGGGGAAAGTTTGTTGATCCACTTTATCAACTCGATAGTATCAACTCCTGCTACAATACTCCATGGATTCCAATCAGAGAATATCAGAATTTTCAGCTCTCTGATGACACACCCCTTCTACCGAACAATAGTAGACTTTGACCTAAAGGGAGGCCAAATTTTACTTTTATTCAGAATGAGATGGATTGCCCTAGTGAACAAGAACCTGGATAAAGGTTTAGCATATGCCTCCAGGAGGGTCATACGAAGACACATTGCCCTAGACACATAGGGAAATAATCCTATGATTAAAAATGATTTTTGTAATCCATCAGTTATTGTAAACACATTGTACGTGTAATCAATATTTGTCCAAAGATGAGTTTTGAAAGCATTCATAGTGAATATACATCATCAACATTTAAATAAGTGGTTGTTTTTTAGAAAAATAACAAGAAATTTTAAAATATAGAAAATTTAAGATCGAGGATTTAACAGAATCTAAGAATCAGCTAGAGTAAATACTAGTGAAGAATAAATTGAGGATATAACAGAATCTGAGACTACTAGCCTCGAAAATGACATATAAAGAAATCAGGACAACAAGGTCCGACATGAAAATCATGATGAAACCACACCTAAAAATCCAATGATCCAAGGAAAATGAAGTGGGAATAGTTAAAAAAAGGCAAGAACAAATCTAAATTTTAGGTGAAGGAGAGAAATCAACCTATTTCAAACATTATTCCCCTCTCATCCTTTTCTTCAATAGTGTTAAACCGAGTGATGAACCTAAATAATTGATATTCTTGAAAATGATTAAAACTTTTGGCATTGATATGTTGGTTTTGCAAGCCTTGGATAAAATTTCATCATATTCCAAATTTATCAAGAGGTTTTAAGATAACAATTAATATTGGAAGAAATTAAATACCAGAAATCTTAATGAGTGTAGTTTCATTATTTTAATGAAGCTACCACTAAATTTTAAGCACCCTGTGACTTTTTTTATTTAACGCCGAATTGGAGAAAGTGAGAATATGAAATGTTTTTGTGATTTGGGAGAAAATATTAATTTGATTCCTTAATCATCTTTCAAAAAGTTGGGTCTTATGGAATTGAAAATGACTTATGTCTGACATCAACTTGTTGATATGTCAGTAACTCAACCCAAAATTACTTCATTTAACTCATTATATTCATCTTTCTTACATTAAATGATAAATTTCATACCTTAAATTATAAATGTGATTTTTAACATGAAATTAATGTTTTACTTTTTATACATTCAGATGGAATATGTACTATTATCTGTCCAGGAGACGCATGTGTCGCGTCTTGTGTTGGCGCGATGACTTGTTCGACAAATTTTTGTTTAGAGAGCACATCATTATCATCACGATGCGCCCCCAATAGATATTTTTCCATACCTTATACATGAGTGATTTTATGGATTCGCTATGTGTGACTTCAATACTATTCACCATCATTTGATTGTGGCATTGGTTGAGAGATGTCGGCCAAAGACAAACACTTTTCATCTCCCAGAGGGGGAGATGACAATTACTTTAGAGGACTTCACCTAAATGATTGGTTTTCCCATCCATGGACAGGTAGTTACGGGTTCCACTAGAGGCAACTGGGATGCCGTCATACAATGATTATTTGACATTGATGTCGTTGGCGTACGAATTGTCCTCGTGGATTCGTGATTGCACATGACATGGCTTGATGAGAATTTCGCTGTCATTCCTGATGATGTAGACGAGGAGATGCTTATTAGGCACACACATGCATATATTCCGTGACTACTCAGAGGCATGTTATGCATCGACTACTCCACCCATTTGGTTCACATGATGTACCCCCCATTACCTGAGGATCTTGATCAGACAGCTACATACAGTTGGGGATCCACTGTATTAGAAAATCTATATAGATCCCTTGGTCCCAGTTGTCTGGAAGATGAACAACATATTAGAGGTTTTATGGCTTTAGTACAGATGTGGCCCTGGGAGCATTTTCCACACATCGCTCCTCGAGCTATCACACCTCTTGCAGCAGAGCTATTTCAGGATTGTCCTCAGGGACGATGGTATGTTTACATCATTACATTAATTTATTTAGTATTTCTATTATTGTTTTTTATAATCTTACTGTATATAAATATTTTCTAACTAGGTGGAGTCAGTCTCAGAAGATTTCACACACACTGAGACATAGTGTGCATAGCTTTCGACAGATATTCGATGCATTAGTGCCAACCGATGTAAGTCAAGAAATACTTTTTTAAAGAAAAATATGTTCTTATCACTATTTTAAGTTATTTAAATGTAATTTTACTAACATTATCTTTATAATATGTCACTTACATTTCGAGATTACATTTCAGGTTTCATGGACTCCATATATAGGTTATGTCTATGCATCACTTCTACTGTACTGCACAGCTATGATCGAAGATCGTTCTATAGTGGTGAGACTCATTCACTTCCATATCATTGAGTGGCACTAGCCAGACGGGGTCATGCACTAGTTTGGTTATATACATCATATTTTGATGGCACCAGGACAACCTAATGGGTTGCATTCAATTATACCTACATGTAGACAGTCGACGATATGGTGATAGTTTCATGCATCTCATATTGACATGTAGGATGCACGTGCCCAGTATGGTACTTCTCAATATAGAAATCCCACAAAAAAGTATCAGTTATCTGCCCAGGGGGATTATGCAGACTGGTTTCAACGTCATACCCTCATGCATCTTACACGTCATGGGATTGGCATTTCGCAGATGGTATGTTTATTAAGGTATATTATATTTGTTTAACTCTTTTGTGATATTAATTTGAATGTAATTTCATTTGAAGATAAACAAAGTTGATCATCTTGAACATATCACACATCCTCAGGAGGAGGCTTATATTAGACTGGATGTAGTTCATCAAGATGTTTTGGCTCTCTACAACCAACTTCAGATGATATGAGACAATTTTTATGATGAGGAGCCACATGTAAATCCTGATCCATATCCACCAGCTGGAGCTCCTGAGGGTGATGATGTCCCAGCTATTCCTATTGATGATGATGCATCACACCACTACAACCAGTTGGGAGACGGAGACGAGTACCTTGGGAGGGCCAGAGGCGGCGAGATAGACATCCGAGAGAACCTCCTGGAGATATGGAAGCACCATATAGTGATGATCCTGCCCAGCTTATTGATGAGCTTGCACAGCAGGGAGACACTTATATACGACATCTATCATCTCCGATGACTACTATGAACTATGAGCTAGATTAGGTGACACAACTTGTGGAAGCCCCCTCTCCTCCTAGTGAGGACTTCCTCAGTATTCCATTTCTACAATTTTTAAGAGCCCCAAGACCATATGGCTCCACGCATGATTTTAGGACGTCATCCACGTATGATTTTGGGCTGTTATCCATGCATGAGTCTGGTGAGCCCTCTACACAACATCATGAGGATGCACCAGATGCATCAGAAGCGGAGTATCCCACTTCTAGGACACCAAAGTGATGCATACGTCGGACGCCGGGAGGACATGAGATTCAGACGCCATGTTGTGGTACCGGGGGGGGGGGCATCGACGTTGATTTATTCAGATTCCATGATATATATGTTAAAAACTCTATTTATTTATATAAATGATTGTTATTTAGACAAATAATTATAAAATAAAATACATATCATATACAAAATAATTTAAATGAAACTTGAAACATTGATATTCAGTATAAATTTTGATATCCAATTCACAGTAAGAAAGGCTAGAAGGTCCAAACATGGTGTGGTTATGTGGACCTTCTATCCTTTCTTATAGTGAATTGGATATCAAAATTTATACTTGATATCATGAAAGGCCAAAGATGCCTTTTGTTTTGGGGGGAAAACCACCACAACTTTCTACATCCAACTTAACCGTTGAATTCAGTTTCATTAAATCTAGAATGCCCCTCATTTTTACCAAAATATCACTCATATATCCAGATTAACCCCCCAATTCTGATGCCTCTGGGTTCAGACCATTCGATGAAGGAGAGGCATCCATGGTAAACCTCCGAGTGATTGTGAAGGAAGACACGCTCACTATTTTAGATGAAACCCCGCTATTGACCGGACGATTAATCACAAACTCACATTTCTGGTATCATTGATATTTTTATCTATTAAAAAATGTTTTATTTAGTTATATGATATATATTTTATACCATATTATTTGAGTTAAGAATATTTTTTATTGTTTGCAGTTATACTGACTTTGATAGAAGAATTGATTATATTATTACTACTTTATCAGGGGAAGCTTTGATATAGTTAATGATTGTACATTTGGGAATTTATTGGATGTGTTCCATGCCCATCCTGTATATAGAATTTTTCGGAATACATAAGAGTTCTAGAAACAAATGTATGTTGTCTTGCAGTTCAAACTGCTCCCTTGGTGAAACCTTGATTCATAGATGTTACATGAATATTGTCTGGCTTGGGAGGATTTTCACTTTATTTTTTTCCTCGATCTTTCAGGTTTTTTTCTTGAAACTTTGTTGGTTTTTATGTTTATAGTATACTTCTATGGGATTATTTGGAATGGATAGGTCAAGGAGGCCATACAATATCCTTTTAGAGATTATAAAGTATAAAGATTTGGTGATGAAGAGTTCGATGGGCCATGTGGAATCATTGGTGTTTTCATCTGATCAACAGGGCCTGGGGAAATGGGTTGAAAATTGTGGAAGAAATTATAATGGTTGGATGCATGGTGGTGTTGAAGGGGTTGGTATTTTCAAGAACAAGAACAGATGAGCATTTCATGTGGAATATGTTTCACCATACCCTAATTCGGTCAAATGTTGATATGGAGATGGACATGACAGGTGGAAGAATGGATTACGTTGTCCCATGAAAGGAGAAATAACATGTTCCCATGCATCAAATCTTATAGATTTATTTTATACTAGAAACACCATGCATCATAGTGATGTGGGGTTAACTCCTATATGTTTAATCAGTGTTTAATGTTTCATTTATATTGGTCTTATATTTTATGTTTTATAGTCTTTAAAATTTTCATACTTGAAACATTTTAAGTTTCAAGTAGGCGGTTTTGAACGATTATAAATTATTTTTCATCAAAATTTTATAGAAAGTTATTTTTGTTTTAAACTATTTATTATATTTTTAATCAGGGTTTAAAGTTTCATTTATATTGTTCTTATAGTTTATGATTTATAGTCTTTCAAATTCACATACTTGAAACATTTTTATGTTTCAAGTAGGCAGTTTTGAAAGATTATAAATTAATTTTTGTCAATATTTTTTAGAAAATTCTATTTGGTTTCAAATATTTCTTATATGTTTAATCATTTTTAAAAGATTCATTTATATTGGTCTTATAGATTACATTTTATAGTCTTTCAAAGTCGCGTACTTGAAACATTTTTATGTTTTAACTAGGTGGTTTTGAAAGATTATAAATTAATTTTCATCAACAATTTCTAGAATTTTTTAATTCAACTTATATGTTTAATCAGTGTTTAAAGTTTCATTTATATTGGTCTTATATTTTATGTTTTATATTCTTTCAAAGTTGCGTACTTGAAACAGAATCCCACATCGGAAACGCAGAATGTATTGTGCCGGAAAAAGAGAACCAGAAAACAATATAAATGAAAATTTGGTATATATATATATAAACAAAAAAAAAACAAAAAAAAATAACTATTTTAAATAAAAACAAAATAAAACAAAACAAAAAAATAAAAATTATACATCTAAACAAAAAAAACAAAACAAAATTTTTAAACAAAAAAAAAAATTAAAAAAAAAATTATATATAAATAAAACAAAACAAAAAATAATAATAATAATTTTAAATAAAAAAATATTTTTTTATCCAAAGGCAGAACCTGGTGTGCCGCCTTTGCTTCTTATTGTGTGGGAAGTTGGCACACCATGTGTCGCCTTCCCCCGGGCAGAAATTTCCCAAAAGGCGGCACCTAGTGTGCCACTTTTAAGGTGTAAAAAAAGAATTTAACCTAGAGGTATTTAATTTTTTTTGAAATTTAAAAAAAACCCAATTATAATAAATGTATAATAATAAATATAATAATTTTCAAAAAAAATTAGATAAAAAAACTAAATCGCCACTTCATGTGGCGCTTTACTATTGAATTCAATAGCACTATATGAAGTGATGCTAGAACGACCCTTTTTCCTAATTAAACTCAACCATACCCCATTAAAATAATAATAAAAAATCGACCCCTCCCCTAAATTTTTCGCTAAACTGCATCGTTTTCTTTTGATTTGAAGTCATTTGATCCTTCGAGCTACTGTGCCGGAGTGTAGAGGAGCCAATACGATACCATTTGTTGGGGCAGCGCCGCACGAGGAGGGATCCAGATTGAGGACTACAACTCAACCATGGCTTCTCCATGAAAAATTGCAACCCCCCTGTTTAGAAGAAAAGAAAATAGAGGGGGGGGGGGCGAAGATATTTATAATAATAAATAATAAATCAAAATAAATAAATACATAAATAAATAAAATATAAAAAATAATACTAAATTAATAATAATAATAATAATAATTTAAAAATATAATTAATTTTCTAAATAAAATATTTTAATTGAATAAATAAATATAAATTAATAACCATAATAATTTAATAATTATAATAATTAAAAACTAACCATTCAGATTAATTAATTATAATAAAAATAATAATGAATTTTAATAAAATAAATAATTAATAAAATAAAGTAATCAATTAAAATAATACAAATAATAATAATAATTAATTAAAGTCCTTAATAAATAAATTAGTTTTAAATAATAATTCTATAAAAACTAATAAATAAATTGATAATGTGTAAACTTAATTAAATAAATAAAACCAATTATCTTTTGATATTAACTTTAAAATTTTTTATTAAATAATTTAATTAATAATTATTAATAAAAGGTTTAATTAAAATAAATAAATTATTTTAATAATAATATTCACAAATAAATATTTAAATAAATATTTACTCTAATATTTTAATTGTTTTCATAATCAATTAAATAAGTAAATATTTATTAAATCTCTTTACATTAAAAAATAGTTTTAATCATGATTTTTTTGTGTTCATTTACAGATACACGCAGAAGCAAGAATCGCGTCTAGATTCAGCCCAACAATTTCAACTTATTATTTATAAGGGAAAATATAATTTCATGAGGGCTGCATCAAAAAATGTACATGTTTGGTGATGCAATGAAGGACAGGTTAAGTCAGTGATTGCAGTAGTGACCAACCGAAGTTCGATAATAGACATTTTCATAAGAATAGCTACAGCAGTATAAGAGACATCTCTCACTCACGAATCACTCATTGAACATAAATATCAACGGGAGCATGATAGGGGGAGATGTGGAAATGATACGTAATGGAGAAAAGGAATCGGGAGGATCAATGCAGTAGGTGTAGTGGCGATCACCATTCTTAAGGGAGATTATTTTTTCCTTGTTATTATTTTTTCACTGTGTAATTCAAAATTATTAAATCCTGATTTGTGATGATTCTTGGCTAAATTACTTGTTCTCGGTGATTCTAATCTCTTCTAGTTTAAACTTTTAACTTCATAACACCTTTCATTCTATGAAATTTGAATCAATCAAAGAGATTAATTTTGAATTTATATTATGTCGTTTTGCACCCTTTTGTTCATGATTTCATTACACCATTATCAATCGATGAGAATGATCATGGATGCATATATCAAATTTTAATTCAAAAAAAAATGATTGAATGTTTCATTGAGATTTATTCCATGATCATTTTATCAAAATTATTTACTTCTTGATGATTCTTAGATTGGTGAACAATATGATTTTATTTTTCTGTATGTTTGATTTCATAGTGAGGGAAATTAAACCAACCATTTTTAAGGTTGCAAAATCAATAAATTTTTTCTATAAATAAAATAATTTTAAAAAATAATAGTATATTTTAATTCCCCAAGAATCTATTTGATTGTATTTATTAATACCCTATTCTATTTTATTGGTTTTCCTTGCTTTTGATTACACCCATTTAACACATAAAAAACTCCCTAAAAATTAGCACCTCTCTCTCTTGGTTTCTAAAATGTTCTGTTTTTTTCATTAGTTTAGTTAGTAAATAAATCCTAAAACATTCACCTATTTTTCCCATGGTTTAACACATCACTACTATACTATTGTGGGTTTATAAATATAATTTTGACGGCAATGACGACAACCAAACCATATCACTCTTTGATGGAGACTATTCAAACCCTCTACAAAAGGGATGCACATCGACCCTTAGTAGGCCGATACATGCATTTTATGCCTTAGTAATAAACCCTTTTGAGGTGGTTATGGTATTTATTTTTAAAATAAAATGGGTTTTATTTTTTAAAGTCTCAAAAAAACATATATAGCATTTCCCCATATATTTTCTTCGTGACATTCCACTTAACGGAGCCATAATACTGAAACATCCTACCCCAATCATTGGCATAAGAGTTATTAATAGTGATACTAAAATTCGGAGACATTACATAGACACCAAATTATGAAAATAAATGCAATGTGTTTAAACACATGATACATGGGGGAATGATTAACAATTTACCAAACATACATTCAACACAAACATAACAAGGTAATAATAAATTAAACTAGATACATCTATATAAAAGAAACAAGAACCAAAACCCAATAATAATAAATGAGACCCATCGATCAATAAACAATGTAATAGGGATAAACATTAGAGTAACAACGAAATAGTAAGAGATATAAACTAAAACTATAAAGCGGAAAAAGCCCCACGAAAAATGGTGGAACCACTAATGACCATGAAATGATCAAACATAAATCTCCAACTACACCAAATATTAAAATGACATCAAGGATGACCACTATAAATGTAAGAAACATACCCCTTTCTTTTATCATAGAGAACAACATCTCTATACTCACCAAGGTTCATATTCAGGGGGAGAGTAATCATACATAGTAGGAAACCCCCAAGTGAATATTCCCACAATCCAATAGGATTAGAAAAATACTAGCTCATAGTATATAAAAAAATAGTAATAATATTAAAATAGTAAATAGTTTTCACAATATAAAATATATAAGATGAATAGGTTTTCTAAAATAAGCTATCCAATAAAAATGTACTTCTCTTTCAAAAATTAGAAGTAATTCATCATTTCTTGTTATTTATAATCATCTATTTTCTCACATGTACACACTGATGCATGTTGAATATCATCCCTATGTTTGTGAGAAGTGTTACATCCTCTCCCAAGACATCAATTTGTGGATATTTTCTCATTATACCTTTCCTTTTAGCACCAGGCACCATGTCTATTTCAATAAGCCCTCATATAATGATATCATGGACACACATCAACCCATGCCATACCAGATGGTACTCACACACCGTGAATCCATAACATGCATCAAAATAATTATTATTTTGAAAGAATATTTTGATCAATTGAATAAGAATATTATGGGAGACACCTACAATGTAATTTCAAATCCAAATTGTGACAGAATCATTGAATTTTTTTATAGTAAGAAATATTTAAAAGGAACGTATTAATATTTTATAATCCCAAATTCCTTTGAGTTGGAATAAAAAAGTAAAGAGAGAAAAACCACCCACCTCATGTTTGATGGTATGATGGATCTTAGAATATTCAAAAAATATGATAACTTACCTCTCTTACTGTATCAAAAAACCAAAAATATATCATGAAAACTCATCTAATTCCATACTTCTAGGTATTATAATTCTGATCTATGAATCTGTTTGAGGTAAACTGATGATTTTCAAGTTGATAAGGAATAATTAGATCCTAACTTTTTTTTCATAGTAAAATTCTTGAATATTAATTAGAATTAGAGTCTAGATATAAAATATTGTCGAACATTTCCTAGGAAAATCCTAGAATTTGAGAGGAGAGAAACATAATTACAGGCATATGAAGAGGATTAAAATAAATTAATCCCAAATAGATGTATAGTACTAATGAAGGGTTCACATCATGAATTATTGAGTGTTTTTATACATAAAAAAATGAATTTACTTTGGTTTCAATTTCCAAAAAACAATCCAATTTCATGAATGGGTTTCACATCATGAATTCCTTAGTCATCAACATAATGAAAAAATTTCAAGATATAAAGGATCTCAGGACATCAGGCAAGAAAATTTTCACATCATGAATAACCTATTCTTGAAATGAATTATTTCTATAACTAAATTTTAAATTATTTTCAATGTAGTCGTATAAATTCTTCTAGTAAATTTTAGATATGAATACAAACATAAAGTAAGAATTATAAAATAATGGTGTATCTCAAACTGTGGGTGTCACATTATCCCCACCATATGAATTTCTATCCCCATAAAATTGGAAATTATCATTTCCCCTGAGAAATTTAGGCCATTGACATAGAATAATCTTATAGCATTCCCATGTTTCCTCTTGAACTCGAATATACTTCCATAAAACTCATACCAAGGATAAAGATCTTCCTTAAAATTTATTTAATTTTTTGTCTGGGATCTATAATATTTCATTGATTAAAGTCACATTAGGCGTAAGAGTAACATGATCCCAACTAAACAAATAAATGGGATCCCATTGACACTTCTTTAGTTATGATACATGAAAAAAATTATGACAAAAACTGAATCTCGATGATAGGACTGACCAATACAAAGTATTTCAAATATTCTAAAATTTCAAATGATCCAACATACCACGGATCCAATATAACTATCTTATTAAAGTGTCAATGAACATGACTCAGGCATACTTTCAAGACGAATCAGTCACCCACATTGAAAGATAATGGTCAAAAATTATTATATGCATAAATTTATTTCAGATTTGAGTCATAGCCATTCACTTCTAAATCATCAATATCTTCTCCATAGCCTCATGAATAAGTATCAGTCTAATCAATGATGTCTCTTCTGTTTACACCCAAAATAATAGAGAATAAAAAGGATGACCACACAAATCCTCAAATGGGGCCATATGTACCATTGTGTGATAGCTGCTATTTTTGGACAATTCTACCAAAGGCATGAAATATTCCCTTGAGCTTCCAAAATAAATGACATAAGCTAAGGGTATATATTCAAAAAATTTAATGGTATATTCTGACTGCACATCCATCTAATGATGATATGATATGCTCATGGTAATTTTATTTCTGAAAATTGGGTGCCGTGTGTTCTAGAATTAGGAAATGAATCGATGATCTTTGTAAGAGAAAATTGATATTGGAACACCATGTAACTTGACCGGTTTTCAAATATATAACTTTTACAAATCCTCTATAGTGTTGGAATATCTGATCCATTGAATGTGTGAAGAATTGGTGAGTTGATCCACAATCACCCAAATAACAACATTATTCTATAACATTCTTAATAATCCCATGAAAAACTAAATGGAATTTTATTCCCCGTTCAATATGGGTATATGCATAGACTTAAACATACATTCCACTCATTGATGCTATAATTTTACCTATTATTTTTTTTGAAATTTCATCACATAATATAAAATATTTCATTTCACATCTTACCCCAAAAAATGTTCTGTAATTTACTTGTACATATTTTCTATACACGAATTAATATCCAATCACAAATGGGGATACACTGAAAGAAGCTGTTCTTGGAAAGACTTTGGGACTACACATATATTATGGAAATTAACAAAACTTTTTCATACTCTATCTTTACATTAGAAGAAATCCCGCCATTTAAGAGTGACATAATGGTGATGAAATCAAAATTTTAAATTTGATCATATTTTATCAAGTCCAATGAGCATATAATAAAATTAATCAGAATCAAAATTATATGATATCTAATTTGATATAGTCCACATGAATAACAGTGATCAGGCTCATCAGTAGACATTGCTCATGAGCTTCCATGACCACTTCATTATTCAATTTTAAGATCAACACATCTTACACAAAATTACATTTACACGGAATGTATACAAGTCTCAAAACAAACATCTATAGGTAATACATCTATTTTCGTTGCCTCAAGTTCATGTCTTGCTGAGAAAATACATATTTAAAAGTCTTATAATAAGTAAAAACTATTAACTATTATCCAAAGTGATAATTCTTTCTAGGTCTTTACGGAATGGAAAATTATAGGTCATGCATCAGATTTTAATTATAATGTGTTCCCAACTACCTCAATCCATAGTCTAAAAAATGTTCTTATTTCATGAGAATATAATCCAAACCAGTTCTAGATGCATCAAAATTTAATACATAACCCTAAAATAGTTCTAGAAAAATTAATGTGGATGCTGATGTGAGATATGATTTAAGAAATAATAATATTTTTTATAGTCTTTAGTTCACTTTAATGGACACCCTTTCTTTTAGTGTAGGCATAAGAGAAGAAATCCATAAATAATTGTACGTGAAGAGACAATAGTAGCCTGCTAATACTAGGAAACTAAAAATCCCAAAAAACATTCTTTGGTTGTAACCAAGTGATGTCTATTTAAATCTAGTTAGGATCGATAAATATACCATATTCAGTAATGACATTCCCAAGGAAACAAAATTTTTATATCCATAAGTTATACAAATTTTATTTTCCATATAAACGATGATCCCTCAATGTAATCAATACAATTTCCATGTGATCCTTGGAGTCATTACAACATTGAGATTAAACAAAAATATAATCAATAAATAACATGAATAAATAATAAAGGTACTTGTATAAGGTATGTTTCATTATGTATATGAAAGATAAAGGAAAAATTATCATACTAAAGGGCATGATGACATATTCATAACGACAATAGTGACCTTGAAATTATATCTTTAGAATATCTAATCATCTTACTCTAGGACGATAACATCCTGAGAAAAGATCAATTTTAGAGAAAAAATTGGATATCTTGAATTGATAAAATAGATCATCAATTTGAAGAAGAGGATATTGATTCTTAACAATAAATTGACTCAAATTATGATAGTTAACACATAAGAAGGGAAAACCATATGCTTCATTTATGAATAAAAATAGCATAACCCGAGGTGATGCAATTTCTATTTTGGATCCATTTAAAAATATTCTAGATGAAACTTTAAGGCTCACAAGTTTTTCATAATTATTTTGTATAATGGTTGTGAAATAGGGATTGTTCCTAAAAGTAGATCGATATAAAATTCAATTTCATATATGGTTGGTAACCTAGAGAATTTTTTCAGAAATACATCTAAGTGTCTTTCCATTCACTATTACTAATGTTCCTACTAAACCTACATTTATATCCCAATCCCTATTGAATTCATGATGAGATTCATTCAAGGACATGAACATCAATTTCCGAGTGTAACAATTGATATGATTTTTAAACTCCATTAACTAGTACATCATAAAGATTAGAACAAAAGCATATATATCTAAGAATGTTAACTCCTAGAAGAACTATAATGAATTTGTGGTAATGGAATATTCAGGGAATTTGAATCCATTATAATATTTCAATTCAAGGGGTGTCATGAAACACATGATATGGGGTATAATTTTCAAATATAGTCCCAATTATTTAACTGTAGAAGATGAAATAAATAATACGACACACTAGTATTAAAAAGTCTTGTATAAGAGTTGAGTTTAGAAGGATAGTATCTCATACAATTGAGGGACCCAAATTCTTAGTCGAGATATACTAATGTTCACTATATGGATATAGCTCAGCTGGGAAGAGATAGCTCTTACTTCCCTATTAAGGTGCTGACTGAACAAATGAAGTGTTATTAGAGTTATCCTATTTCATCGTGGTGTGTGGATGGTAATTTGTCTTTTGGGACGATTATATCCTAGAATACAAAGCCTGAGGTTGATTTGAGCCAATTCCACCCACTGATATTAGATCAATATAGGAATACTTATTGATATTCCTTTTCTTGTCACAGTGGTGTGAGTTATTTAGTGGTTTCATGCATTCCTTTCCCTTGTGGTTAAGCATACCCCAATAAAAATATATTGGTTTATTGTTGAGTTATGGAGGATAATAGACTAATCCCATGGATTGATTCTATACATCATTGCTATGCTGGGAGAAGAAGTCCTTATAGACTCTATTGACAAAGAATTAAAATTAAATTCTATTTCTAGGGATCAGATCTGCCTTCTTGAACCACGACAAGGAACATGTGGGTTAGATGAGGTGAGTGTTTTGGGTTCCCTGGACCCAAACACTTTCATATAAAAAGTCCCATCCTACTCAAAGGCTGTGTTCTATCGAATGAAGGTGGTCTCTGATATTAAATAGGGAAGGGAGACGTCATCAAGTAGGTCGAGCCCCATCAAGGAAGCCCCAGGGCTAATCTGGGCATCCGCTTTGAAGGTTTTGATGTCCAAAACCTGTTTTAGGTTCAAGATGAGGTTTAATTAGGTGATGATAGTTATAGCCAAATGTATGTGGATATTTTGGAAGGAATGCAAGGGAAAGGACTTCATAGTATATGATGGAAGAAAGGGAAATAGGGTAATCGAGACTCAGGTAAATGCTTTGTGGCCAAGGAGAAAAAATCAAAGGGTTACAAAGACTATTCACACTTTCCAAAACTGATGAAAACAAGGTCATCCAAGAAGAGTGTAAGAAAGGAAGGCCATGCCCTCCAAAATGGGAACAATTGAGTTTAGAATCATGACCATGATAATGAGGAAAAAGTGGAACAAACCAAGGAGGAAGGTGAGAAAAATGAGGAAGGTAAGTATCTGGTTCTTATTACAAAATTTAATGAGGATATTCCCTTATAGCCATTCCAGCTGAAGGCCACAGAGGAAGAGAAGGACTGAATTCTGGAATTACTCCCTTGGGCGGAAGTTAATGATGATCAAGAGGATTAGATCAGTAAACTAGATAAAATCATGGAATGAGGTTTTAATGAGGGGGGATTAATGTGGAGGAGTATTATCACACATGATACAAGCTGGCTGGCCACTTTGAAGATCTACTCCAAGAGGACCCAAACATGATGGTGCATTCTCTTTTCTAGAAGCTCTACAAGGTAAGTGACTCCAGTAATTTTAGCCTTGTTTTTAATGATTTTGTAATTTATTATGGCATTAAAATTTCTTTGTATATCTATTTTGGTTTCTCACTTTCCCACAAAAGTGTTTTTTGGAAAAACAATTTAAACATAGCAGTATCTAAGAATTCACAAATCATAGTCATCATGGTCAAACATACATCTTCTTTTTCAGGTCAAGAATCACCACAAAATGTTAGAGTGTTTTTCTTTGGAAAATCTTCCACGTGATTTACCTTGTGGTGATCCTTATTCCTAGGTCCGTTCTCAATATCCATAAAGGCATGCACCATACTTCAAACAAAATCATAGTTTACTTTTGGTCCAATTGAAACCACTTTCTCAGCACCCCCCTCTTTCTTATATATTATTATTTTAATTGTCTTAATCTTCATTTTACAAACCATTTCAAAAATTAAAAATTTAGTACTTTTTTACTATTATTATTTTGAAGGTTATATTTTCTATGTCAATAAAATAATAAAACCATCATAAATAAAAATAAAATAATCATTTGAAAATGCAGTCCTTGTGGAAAATCACTTTCTTAATGTATGATACCTAGAACTTATCAGTTAAATCCATGTCAATGTGATGAAAACATGCCTAAAATTGTTTTATAACACTCTCTACACCCTTACTGCCCTGGCTACTTGATTTTTAGAATAAAAGGGTTAGATACATGTTTTTTGCTATACATTTCATGTTTCAACCTTCCCGTCTCCTTTCAACTATCCCAAATCATAGACTGAATAATACTAATACAATTTGTAATATCCCACACCACTAACTATATTGAAAGAAAGAATGAATTCTATAAATCATATATGACATTTCTTAGACCCCAATGGTTGAAAATAAATTCCATATTTTTAAACAAAAGATACATGGGGGAATGATTTATACTTTAATAAACATACCTGAAACACACAAATACCAATATAAGAATAAAATACCAGACACATATAAATAAATCATTCATGCACAAATAACCCAATCATTATAAATGTGACCAATACATTATTAAATAATGAAATAGGGATGAACATCATCATAACAACGAAATAATACGAGATTTAAACTAGAACTCAAAAGAAGAAAAAGACCTGACCAATGAGGTGGAACCACTCTTAAACAAGACATGAACCAACTATGAGCTCTAACTCTACCAACAATAATAGGGACATTAAGGATCACGACTTGAAAAGAAATAAACCAGTCCCTTTTAAATATCATAAAAAATAACATCTTTATATGAACTAAGGTTCATATATTGGGTGTGAGTAATCATACCCAATTCTAAATCCTTAAAATAATTTTTACTAAATTCCACTAATACTATAAATAAGCTATCTCACATGATAAAAAATAGGTACGAATAATATCAAAATAGTAAATTTTTCCCAATATAAAATATATAAGATGAATAGGTTTTGAAAAAGAAGATTGACAAAAGTTAATTTCATTATCTTTCCAAAATATAATCAATTCATCAATTTCAATTTGGTGTAATCATCAATGTTCTCAAATTCACCCACCCAAGTATGTCAAATGATATCTCTATGCTTGAAAGTGGTGATACGTCATCCACTAAGACATCACATGGAAAACATTTTGTTCTTGTTCTTATCTAGTAATCACCGAGAACCAAGACTATTTCAAAAAGGCATCGAATAGTATAATCACAAACACTCACTAAACAATTCATATTTAGAAATTAATCTCAACGCATTATTAAAAAACATGCATCCAAACCATTATTCATATAAAAAAAATCTTTTTATCAATTTAACATGTCTATTGTGGGGAAAAATCCCCAAAACAATATCAAATACAATTAGTAAGATAATCATCAGTATAGTTTTACCAAATAAATACTATTGAAAATTAGAGGAGACAGATTTTAGAAAACTAAAATCCTTTGTGTTCCAATTAAAATTGAAAGAGTGAAAAATCACCTAAATTGGGTTTTTTGGAATAATGGGTCTTATATGATTCCAAAAATATTACTTCCTCCTTCCATTCAACTATAAAAACCCTAGAATATCTCCTTAAAACTCATCCAATTCCATATATTTTTGTATTAAATCACTTATCCATGGTTATATTCAAGAAAAAATTTGGATATCCAAGTTAATAAGGAAGAATGAGAACCTCACATTTGATTTACACAACCGAACGCTCAACGATTCAATAGAATCAGATTCCAGACACTGAAAATCAGTATAAATTTTTGAAGGAAACCACAGAAGTTAAAAGGATAGAAAAATAACCAATAAAGGATTTTAATGCATAGTAAAAGGATTAAAAAAGTTTGGTACCGGTTGGATTCATGGTGTGAATCAAGGGTTCATGTCATGAATCCTCAAGAGATTTAATATATTGAAAAACACATCACCTCATGTTTTATTTTTCAAAAATCCATCTCATGCAATGAAGGGGTTTCACATCTTGAATACCTTACCACCTATTCGACGAGTCAAGTTCACTTTGGGAACTCACAATATCTACCAAGGTTATTTTCATGATGTAAGTAAACTATTCATGATGTGAATTATTCTTATAGATTTATTATATAATTATTTTCTCTTTAATCCTTTGAATTATTCTATTAAATCATCCCAATGAAACGAAAAAAATAAATAAATAAGAATGAAAACAATGTCATACCTCAAACTAGGGGTGCTACATGTCTATGGTTTAAATTTATATAAATAATATATGATGATTGTTTATATATGTTTGGAATATATTATGGATCATGAGAAGATATTCATATAGCAAGATCCCTAGTAAGGGTTTATTCTATACTAGGATGATGTGTTGGAATATGATTCCTGATGTGTATATGTATATGAGAACCTTAAAGTGGGTGGTTTAGAATGTAACTTGTAGGGTGATATTTTAGATATGAATAGAGAGGTTTCTATTATATTACATCTTATATAAGACCTGATTTATGTGATAGATTGAAAAAAACTAGTGGTTTAGAATGAGATTTAAGGTGTCAATAAGAGAAGTAATATTCTTGAGATGATATGTAATAGATGAGGGTATCTTGATGAAGGGAGTAGTCTAGGTTTTAAAATGATTTAGATATGGAAAGCATGGATAAATGTTTTTAGTTTTGAGATCAATGCACATGAGGTGATATCTTATATTTTTAAAAGGAAATGGAATACATTGTGTATTGTGATGTCAAGTACCTAAGTATGTTATAGTATCAAGGTATGGTTTTAAAGAGAAGGATAAGTCAAAGAGTTGATGATGTTGATTTTGGATGTGTTTTTGGTAGGATGAGTTAGTAATGTTTCCAATCGATGAGGACCATTGTGGGTAATTCTATATAGATGCGATTGACATGTCCTATAGAATGGTTTTTGATTTAAAATTATTATACAAGGTTTAATTATGAATAAATCCTTTCATAATTTTTTAGATTATGTGATTGGGTTTTACTCGAGCATACACTTATTAGGTTTGGATGAGATTGGGTTGTTCATGGTGGTTACATGTGTTTTCATTTGAATTTTTGGATTGGTAAGTAAACATGTGTTTGCTGAGGGCTGATGGTTTTTAGGAGATGCTTTTGGGCATGATTTTTTGATGGTTTAAGTGAAAATTTACTTTTATGGTAATGATGATACCATAAACATCATGATGTTATAATATTTTTGTTTTCTGATCTTGGATCGAGAGAAGTGATACATATGAAATGATGGAACTTTTTAAGGTTATACTTGAGGAGTGGTATAAATAAATCTATATAATGGGGAGTTCACCATTTTCCATTGGATTTTATGACCCATGATATATATGTATTATTGTGGATAAAAATAGTGGGTAGTGATTGGATATTACTGTTAGCATTAAGTTACGAGTGTGCTGATAATGTTTACTCATTATGAGTAGTTATGGAAAAATAATGAATTTAGGTGGTATAAAACTTGTGTTGGTGGGGTCATGGGTGTGGTGATATTGATACTTGAATGATTGATATAGTATTTGGATACTGGTGAGTAGATGGATGCAACATTATCTAGTTCCTTGTTTGATATTAGATGCGAGTCTTGGATGGAGCCCATGGGTTGGCGCATGGCTCAAGATGAATTTTGGTGTGATCCAATTGTGAATAATATTAGAGATATATAGATAATTGTGAGTGGATTATGATAATATATTTAGTTAGTTGAGGATCCAATAATGTAATTACAATGGTTGTCAGGTTCTGACATTGGTGTTGGATATTTGATGATCTTGGGATGCCTTTGGGTGTTAAGGCATTATAATCGTGTGATGTGATCACACATCATTAGGTATAGTTAATAATTTTTGAGAATTGTTATCCAGATAGATTTCAACCAATGTTTTTGAATAAAATTGGGTGAGGTGAGATGATAATCAAACTAATAATATCCTTATAACACAAGGAATGTATTGTGGTAGGTTATTTCGATGGTGGCGTGCATCATGGATCAGAGTCGACTATTATGAGAAGAGTATTATAGTGGATAGAATCCTTAACTCTAGATTATATCAATTTATGATACCTGGGGGTCTCATGATAGATGAGTGATGATTGAGTTCCAACTAGGTAATTTGATGATGGTGGCGAGAAGTGAATTGGATTTTGATGAGTAGCGCACTTAATGTTTGGAGTCCCACATTAGATCATTGTTCATATTCTCAGAGTAGAACACATTCAATGGGATATGATTTGATGACTAGGGTGGGTCATGTCTGATAGTTAAAAGACCACCGAGTCTTCTCAATAATGAGAAGTATTATGGTGGGGTGGTTGTAAAACCCCGCATCTATTATGGATTGTGAAAATGAATGGAAGTTCTAATTTTAGACCCTGGAGTGTGGTTTATTTGAGAATAAGGGATTGGATAAACTTTTTTATAGTTATAATATCTCAAGGATATGTTTTTGGACATGGATCCAAATCCAGGAGGAGTTGAGGTGCTTGGTTATGTTTCTGGATGAGTGTGTAACTCACTTGGGATTTTTTGTGTGTGATATTATCTGAAAAACATGAATGATTGTTGATTTAGTGACCATGAAACTTGAGCGGAGCCACATATGGGAAAAAAGTTGAAAAAAACACAGGATGGGTGTTTTTAGAACTGTTTCCCTTGGAAATGGACAGAAAAGTTAAGGGACCACCAACAACCAATAGATAATTCCATGCTTTAATGGAGAAATCCTTATCAGCCACAAAAAGAAGGGGTGATTTATATGGAATCTAGAATATCAAGATTCTTGGGGGGGGGGGGTGGAGTACAGTACAATGTATCATGATTCATGGAACCCCTTTTTTATTTTAATGATTTTGTGAAATACACACTTTTACACTCTTTATATTTATAAAACCATTACCTTTTATCTTCTACTTGAGTGCACGAATAAACTAGATAGAAACCCTCCCTTAATCTTTATCACCCCCTTTGGTGAGGGGAGGATTTTAGTGTGATTTATTTAGTGATTGAAGGAGATCCTCTTCTATTTTTTCTATATGATTATTCAAATTTGTAGTCACATTATTTTGGTTTTGGTGATGATTTCCACTAAATAATGATTGAAATCATCTTGATATGTTGCAGGTTTTGCATACAATGAATAAAGGTTGTTATGAGGTGGAAATCTCATGATTTCGTACATCATAATTTTGCAGGTACACCACCATTAAATTTTATTTAGGGTTTTCACCTAAATATGTGTAATTACATATTGAATCGATTTCAATTATTAAGTATTTTTTCCAGGATGGTGTCTAGATTATTATATGGACCATCCGCTGGAGGTTGCTTGTGGTTATGAAACAATGAGGCCACTCAGTGAGTTATCAGGTGGTTACACCTAATCATTTTAACTTGTAAACTTAATTATTAATTTTTAATTAATTTATTATTGACTATAATTAATTTGTTTAGATATTTTAGATTGATAGTGGGACTCATTTAGTTTATAAATTTCCATTTATACTTGGATGTGATATAATGATAGTAGTCTAGCTGCGCTTAAAATTTCGTAAGTCTATGTTTAAGGTAGGAGGTCCTTATGCAATCTCCCTATGGTAATTTGGACTATTTATGTGGAATGTGGAATGTGAAGTCTCACTACCAAGGGTGATCATCATGTTAAAATGATAAATTATTTTTAACAAAAATTGAATGCCCATTATTGAGTTAGAAAAACTGCCAAAAAACATGAGGGTCCCCTGTGAGTTGGTTTGATACCTCGACTATTGATTATTGATGTCATGATTATGTTTGTATTCCTTGAGATTAATAGACCCTTGGAGAAGTATTGATCCAAAAAAGTGGGTGAATAGAGTGTCCCTTAGAATAGGTTTCATTAGACCCAACTTATAGGGTAGGGTACTGACTTGGGAATAGTTACCCCAAGTGAGCCATAGTGTACTTGAAATAATTTAGATAATTTAGGATAGTATGATGATCATGGGGTGAGTGTTTCTTCCCCCTTGAGATGTGAACACATGGGTATGTGTTCCTTGGGGTAATATTTGGATTGGTTGGGTGTTTGAGGACCAATCTAGTAATGAATTGTGACATGAGAAAAATTTATTCAATCTTCATAGAGTAGTGCAAGTATGAATTTACATAGAAGGAAAGTAATGCCTTGATGTAATATTGATGATGCTTATGGATTCTATTCCCTCTGAGTGATGATACTTACCCAAGGGAAGAAAATTGGATATGGTAACTTGTAAAGGGTGTCTTAAAAAGGATGTGATCTAGGGGACCTTAATAGGTTACCCAAAAACTTGTAGACCCACAGGAGGGTTTATATCGGAATGATCAGTGATGATTATGGGAGTCACATTACAAATCAAATCAATGATGCGTCTAATATAGGTCTTGTATGTTATTACAATCTCTTACTTAAGACACTTAACTCAGATTGTGAGATAGGTTTGGATAGAAGCATGATCCCATTGAGATGTTTTCTACAAGAAGATTTTGGTGGGATACACTATCCAATGAGATGTATATATATACATGGGGTTCTGTGGATGTTCACATTGGATCTAACCTACATGCCTACAACCATGTGACTTGTTTTCCTGGTAGGGTCTAAATACACCCTTGAGTATCAAAATGATTTTTTTCCTAGTAAGGTGTGAATAATCCAAGGAGTTACAAGATGATTTTCTTTCCCTACAGGGCATGGATATTCCCCCATGATATCAGATTACTTGACTTCTTGGAATGGTATGGATAAACCCTTGAGTTATCATATGGTTGGGTTTTTTAGGGTGATAATACTCCACTGAGTTAACAGATGACTTTCTTTCTAGATAGGGAGTAGATACACACCGATGTTTCCAGAAAATTTTATTATTAGATATGGTGTGTATATGAACCTAAGTTTCAAGATGAATTACTTCCCTAAAAATGTGTGGATATTTCCCTATGTTTATGGATGATATGTTTTTCTTGTTAGAGATTGTCTTCCGTCATGTTACATATGAGGGTATGAGCTTAGAGACACCCAACAGTAGCCTATGTTGGTATGTCCAATCTCAAATGACCCATTAAAACTTGATAATCCATGATGATTATTTATTTATGTTTACATAGTAATTTATTTATTATTTTGCACATATAAAATCTGTACAATACATTGATGGTTATGTATGGGACCACATTGGTGGTTCCCTACTGAGTTGTAATAACACCCTAATCCAGCGGCCATAAAACTCGGGTACCCCATAATATTCAGTAATTGAAGGTTCTAGAATGGAATAGGCTATGTATTTCATGATCATGTGGGATATCTCATATTATGTTTGGATTTTGAGATTGAGGAATGAATCAAGGATAGTTGTAGAGCCCCACACACATTTACATTATTTATTTTCAGGTAGTGTATTGTGGTTTCACCATTAGGAAATCAATCATTTTACATTAACATGACCATGAGTCTGTATGATTACTTACTTCTATATTTATACTTGATATAGTATGATTGGTTTTATTCAATCATGTACTCAAATTATATACCACCATGGGTAATGTTTGGTTATTTTTTATTATTTCATACATTGATAAGGGGATATAGTCTCCTCACAGTAATACCCTAGAGTCTAGCTACTTATCACTAGACTTTGGTATATTGGGAGGCTCTACTAAGGTCACATGGATACCTGATCTGGTAACTATGGGATGGTCATGTTACAAAAGGAATACTTATAAGATGTAAAGTGGATACTATAGTATCTTAAAGGTATAACAGAATTATCATTGAGTTTTGGAATGGATGATTTGTTTATTGAGTATGTTGATGTAAAATGTTGATGAGATGTAAATAATAAGATAATTACAACATAATAAGAATTCACTTATAGAGGAACAATAGTGAGTTGGATTTCCCAAATATAATTTTTAGTTTCACTATCAATCATAGAAGTAATGTATGTGGAAGTAAGGGAGGTTGTAAAGGAGTTGATATGGCTGTAGCGTTTGTAAAATAAAATCTAAAAAATTTGGGGAATAGAATAATGTTATGTAACACCCAAATTTCAATTAATCATTTTAATAATGTAGTGCTTCATTCAAATAAAATTCACATTCAATTGAAATATAAATTCATATGGAGATTCCTACAAGAATAAGTATTTGAACTATGGATTATGAGTGGGTGTGAAAATACAAAATACATGTTATCCATGGTCATAGTACATGATGTAGGTTCCGGGCACAACCGAAGCACGTTTGTGGGTATACCCAACTTTAATTTTAGTGTTAACAATAATCAATCTGATATCCATCATGATAATAAAACGTTGGATCTTCAGAATAGAATAAAGAATGAAAAATAAAGTGGGGAGTCCCGGAGCCATAAATATGATCATCATATGTTGGTTATAATTATTTTAATTAATTGACAATAATTACCTTGATGGAATTATTTTTTCGTTGATGTTTCCGGTCACGATCCGATGTAATATGTCGTTGCATCATAGAATCCAATTGTAGAATTCCTCTAGAGGTGATCCACATGTGCTCCACATATATTTGGATGTCGCTGAATGGATCTTTGGGTGATTTCATGGAAGAGCCTTCACTTGCGATGTCTGCCTTCGGTCACCATGATCAAGGGGAGGTGGATCTCTCTCTCGTACCTTGGGAGCGTTCTCAGTGAAAAAAGAACTCTCTCTTGGCTTGAGAGCTTTTCCGAATCCATTGTGCATAACCACAAAAAAATTTCTAGGCTAATGAGAAATAAATAATTGGGTTTTTTAATTACATAGAATAATAAAATGAATTAATTACCCGAAAGCATTAATTCATTTCATTTTATTTTTAGTAATACCCCATGTCTAATAATAATAGTTTACTATTAATATTACCTGACATGAACCCAAATAATTACACCTAATAGTATTTAATTAAATAAATAATATTTATTTCTCATAAATTCCCAGAAAAAAAATAAATGGCATGTATATTTAATATACACGGTGTGTACTTTTATTTTTCAATTTTTCTTTCTTTCCTCCACCACATTTTTTAGACATCGAATAATGGCTATTTATTTCTAAAATAAATATCACTGTCTTACTCGCTAATAAATATATTATTTTTCCCACAATATATTCTATCGAATCACTACTGTCGAAATAAATGCAATCAGATTTCCTTAAATAATTATTAAACCAGAATCTGGTATAATCTTTATTTAACTTGTTAAATTAATATTTAACTAAGATACTGCGACACACTTAGTGTGTAACCCTATAGGCCTCTTTCTCAGTGGCATTAGGAGGAGTCTGCCTAAAGTTCAAGGTTAGAATCTAGTAACACGCCAAAACACCCATAGAGAAAGAAGTTAATGCCATAATGACATGTCACCTCATACGAATGCTTACCTGTGTAATATAATCCCTTTTTCTCGATATCTTGAATCAAGTGGGTTGCATGCTAGTGCCATCAACCCATATGCTCGATTATTATTTCTTTGACTATTTGGAATTGAAATTTCTCATTCCTTACCATTGACATGGATTTATTTAGGCTATATCAATTCCATCAAAGGGACTGAGATATCTACTTCTGTTATGGAACAGAACGGAAAAATCCTTTCTGACATTATCTATTAATGCAGTATCACTCGTTACGCACCCAATGTATCCTAACTCACTGCGAACATCATGCCATCATAGTTTTCTTCAATACATCTAAGTGTGCGAGTAGTAATACCCATTAATAATAATATTAAAGTCTAAGGACCAATACACACGTCCACATATAAGAACATCCAATGACACAATGAAATGTGGATTTCCTACTGGCGGGTCTCATTCTCATAATATCCTCCTGGATATTACCAAGGGTGCACACGATGAGAAGGTGCCTCATAGTTTTATGAGTCCTCACCCCTAGTGGCCTATATTATTTTCCTCCCTCAAATAACATCATCCGACCATAGAACATATATTCAAGATCAAAATTATGGAACTTACGGGTTCTCATCATAGCAGGGATCCGCTATGATCCTTTAATGTAATAGCTATCCTTAGGGCATCATCACATGCATTTTCATGAAGAAGAACAATCAATATGTGATAGGGTATTTATTAATGAATAAAGTACAAAGTAGTTGGTTATAAGCCACCAACTCCAACAGACTCCCACTTGGAATAGACCCAACTGCTAACAACCTTTAACCCGCTAGCTCCCACATGATATTAATGCTTATGCTGAGATAGGACTTTATTCATGGGGTCTGCCACATTCTCTTCTGTGGACACTTTTCTCACGACAACTTCACTCCTTTTATAGAAATACTTCAAAAGGTGATACTTCTAGAGTTTGTGCTTTGTCCGTTGATGTGACCCTGGTTCTTTTTCAAGAGTCACTGCAACAGTATTATCACAATACAACGAGATAGGATCTTTACTGCTAGGAACCAAATCAAGCTCATGGACAAAGTTTCAAATACAGATGGCTTCCTTGGCTGCATCAGAATCCGCTATATATTCGGAATCCGCTGTAGAATTAGTGAAAACTCGTTTCTTTGAACTCTTCCAACTCACAACTCCTCCATTGAGATAGAACACATATCCAGATTACGACATCATATCATTCTGATCTGTCTAAAAGCCAGCATCAACATACCCTCTAATGACAAGCTCCGCTTCTTCTTTATACACCAAGAACATATCCTTAGTTCTTCTTAGATACTTAAGCATAGTATTAACAGAAGTCCAATGCTGTTCTCCTAGATCTTTTTGATATATTCCTACCATTTTCAATGCATAGGCAACATCAGGCCTGGTACATAACATGGCATACATGATGGATCCTATAGCCGAAGCGTATGAGATCTTAATCATTCTATCTTTCTCTTTTTGTGTTTGAGAAGACATTTTTTTATAAATATGTAGGCCATGTGACACTAGAAGCAATCCCTTATTGGATTGTTCCATACTAAATATCTTTAGTATCTGGTCAATGTATGTACCCTGACGTAGTCCAAGTAGATTTTTGGATCTATCACGAATGATCCTGATCCCTAGAATGTAGGCTGCCTCACCCAAGTCCTTCATGGATAAACACTCGTTCAACCTATCCTTAACTGACTATAGGATTGGTACATCACTTCTAATAAGAAATATGTAATCAAAAAAATAATACTAGGATAACAAACACATTAAAATTAAAAATATTATAATTACATGTCTCACATTCGTTCTTAATGGAACCAAATTCTTTTATGGATTCATAAAATCGAATGTTCTACGACCTGGATGCTTACTTTAATCCATAAATGGATTTCTACAACTTGCAAACCCATTCGGCTTCACCTTGTGTCACAAACTCTTCTGGTTGTGTCATATAGACATCTTCCTGAAGAATCCCATTAAGGAATGCTATTTTGACATCCATTTTCAAAATCTTGTATTCATGGTAAGCTGCTATGGAAAGTATGATTCTTATAGATTTAAGCATAGAAACCGATGAGAAGGTTTCATCATAGTAAATTCCTTGATGCTATCTAAATAATTTATCCACTAGCCTTTCTTTATAGGTTCTAACTTGACCATACATGTCCAACTTTCTATTAAATCCACATTTTCATCCAATAGGTTTCACATCAATTGGCTCATCGACCAGAACCCAGACTTGGTTCTAATACATGTAATCCATCTCGAAATTCATAGCTTCTAGACATATTGTAGCTTCTAATCTTTCTTCTTCTTCTTTTTAGGGGAAAGGTTCATCATTGTCCAACAATAATGATTCACTATCCTTGGTTACTAGTAAACCAAATCTCTCTGGTTCCCTTACCTCTCTTGAGCTCCTACGCAGTACTTGTGTTTCTGGAACCTCTTCCACGAGGACCTATGGAACTTGTTCCTGTAACAACTCCTGTGTATCTTGAGCATCAACTTCATTGAATTCAATCTTTCTCCCACTATCCTTTTTGAGGATGTTGTCCCTCTCAAGAAAGACGGCTTTCCTGGCGACAATCAATTTCTTGTCTGAAGGTTTATATAGGTAATATCCTTTGGTTTCCATGGGATATCCTATAAAGATACACCTCATGCCTCAGAGTGCTAGTTTGTTTCCCGAGAAGGCCTTAACAAACACCTCACATCCCCATACATGTGTGTGCGACAAAATTGGTTTCATTTCTTCCATAACTTAGTGGGAATTCCATTTTCTGCCTTGTTTGGTACTCGGTTTAATGTGTATGCTGCAGTCTGTAATGCATATCCCCAAAAGGATAATGGAAGATTTGCATGAATCATCATCGACCTCACCATGTACAACAATGTGCAATTCCTCCTTTCTCTAACACAATTCTACTATGGTGTATAAGGAGGAGTGAGATGAGATAGAATCCCAGACTCTCGTAGAAGATTTTTGAACTCTTGGTTCAGATATTCTCCACCTTGATCCGATCGAAGCTTCTTTATCTTCTTACCAAGCTGATTCTTTACTTCAATATTGAATTCCGTAAATTTCCTTAAGGCTTCTAACTTATACATCATTAAGTAGACATAGCCATATCTACTCAAATCATCAGTAAAAGTAACGAATTAAGAATATCCACCTCCAGCTTTTACTGAAAATGGTCCACACACATTCGTGTGAACCAATACTAGAAGCTCTATAGCCCTTTCACCCTATCCACCAAAAGGAAACTTGGTCATTTTACCCTATAAAGAAGTATGAAATCTATTAAGTGGGTTTAGCTAAGTAGAGTATAAATAGAAATCTTGACAGAGATTTGTCAAGCGCTTCTCATTTACATGACTGAGACAGTGATGCCACAACAGGGTGATGTATGAGTCATGTGAGTCTGTTTCATTATCGATTTCCATCACTTGGTTTTCATAATTTAATACATAAAAATCATTTTTTAAATGAGCCATACCATAACATAAGTTGTTCTTATAAAAGAGATAACCATTATTTCCAAACTTGAAAACAAATCCTTCCATATATAAACAATATACAGAAATTATGGTCTTGGTAACACTAGGAACATAATAACAGTTATGTAAAACCAAAATCATCCTAGTAGGCAATGGGAGGTGGTAATCGCCAATGGCTAACGCAGACAACCTCGCGCCATTGGAAGCTCAAAGATCCACCTCTTCTCTGTAAATATTTCTAAATCTACTTGATTCCTACATTTGAATACAGATGTGAGGCCCTCAAGCTGTATCTAATACCAAATGTGTAGAAATGGAAATATTAAACTTGATAACGAATGCACCTTTAGCGTCCCCACACTTCTGGGTGCAGTTCCTCTTCCAGTGGCCTTGCTTGCAACATGAAAAACATACTGCCTCCTATTACTTGCCCTACCTCTAGATCTTCCCCTTCTTGGAGGGACGACGCTCGGGGGGCTTCAGACCGTTTATAAGTCTTTGGCCCCTTTTCCTTGTCCTTACTTTTCTTCTTCACCATAAGAACTATCGGTTTGTCATGACCCATGTCCTTATCTACCTAGTTAATTAAGGTTAGATGTTCTGATAGACTCTTCTCATTGTTTCTCATGTTGTAGTTGACAATGAATTTAGAGAAGGTCTAGGGTAGTGATGATAGGATGAGATCTGTATGCAACTCATTTGAGAACTTAATCCCTACGATGTCCAGGCATTCAATGTGACCAATGATATTGACTACATGAGGCCCAAATGGCCTAGACTCTCCAATCTTAGTTGTAAAGAAAGTGTTGGAGATCTCATATCTCTCTTGTCTCTTCTTATGTTGGTAGGGATCTGTAAGGTGAGACATCATGCTATACGCGTCCAAGTTTTTATGTTACTTCAAGAGATCAAGAGACATGGCTGATAGCATGATACATTGGACATCTGTGGAATCATCCATATGTTTTATATAGAGAGACATTTCCTCATCACGAACCTCTTTCCTAGGCGCAACTGGAATAGTCTCTTCCAGCACATTCAATTTCCCCTCGTTGTGAAGGATGACACGTAAAATCCTCTTCCACTCTTGGAAATTGGTGCTGGTGAAAAGGTTTTCCTTCTTGAGTATAGTTAACAATGATATATTTGAAGTAATTTTTCTTTCCTTTTCTACAAATTAAGATCATCAACGGTTTAGTACTTTATTATGATAAAACTGAGACAAATAAATAAATTAATACTTATTAGTCTCCCAATATTTTATTGAAATTCAATAGTCATCACCATTGCCTTCAGAATATTCTATTGCCTGAATATTCTAGTGGAAAGGATCCATAATTACTTTTTCATTACCCCAACTAGGGATGGTCAAGATACTTTAAGGGTTTTAGGTAGTCATTTCAAATGCCAACTGCATTATCTCATAGCTCCTTGACCCGTTGAGTGGACTCCCCAATCCTGAAATCCTTTTATTTTGGATTTCCTCAACCTTTTCCTCTTAGTTACACCATGTCCTACTGTGGTAGTCAACCCTTGATGCAAACCACGTCAAGTCAACCCAAAACTGTGAATTTATAATTCCCTGATAATTGAAAGCACCCCACTAGGGTTTGTCAAGAACTTTGAACTGTGGTCCGATTCTATTGAAGATTATAGAAGACTATACCGACTTAATATTTCATTGAGGGATTTTATACTTATACGTAAATTTCCACTTTATTATCTTTGATTACATGATTTTTAATATTAATTGGGATATACTTTAGTGATTAAACATGTCTAAGATAATATTTACGCATAAGATGCTCTTATTTTAGTTCCATTTTTCATGCTTGTTTAATTCATTAATTATGTGATTGTGACAACACACCCACAATAAATAAACCATGAAACTGACAAAAATAAAATAAACGGTATGACCAGGAGATTTTTATATTAGTTAGTTCATCTAGCGGTTGATAAACTAACCGAAGACCTAGGGGAGAAACACTTTGAACCTTTCAGGTTTGAGGTTACAACTTTCCACATACCACCTTTGTATCTCCTTTGATTGATTACACCTTGGCTCCTGACTTGAGATGACTCCACTAGATTGGGAGATCCATCCATTACATATGCATTTATCTCACACGTAAATGAGGGGTAAAAATGTGTTTTTACATAAATGAATCCTTGGGTGCATAGCCCCTACATATTAATGAGGAGAAGGCTCGCATGCCAACAAATTAAATTTAAATAAATAAAATAAAAGAAACCATTGACATACAATGTTCTTGGTCTAGGTCATGATCATCTATACATGTAATGATATTTAGACATAAATAAAACTACCATTAAATTCTTTAATTATTTTTGTTTAAGATAAATCACTCTCGAATCAATTAATTATCTTTAATTAATCAATCCTTTTATCTTAAACCCTTTTTTTTAATTTACATGGGATTTTCATCCATCCTAGTTTTAAACAAAGAAATTCATTTAAAATTATCTTTGTACATTGATTATACCTTGGAGGAAACCCTGTGAATTCCCATTCATAACTACCCAATGAGTTGAAATTAACATTACACAGATGTTAAATTAGACACACATATATAAAACAACTATCACGTGTTGTGACTCAACTTCACGCCTGCACTATGGTACACGTCTCAAGGATTTGTATAATATAATAATAAATTCTAATAAATATGTGAAATTTGGATGAGTACAAGATATGTAGTTCCATCTACATGACATGTACTTTTGTTCACCATCCATCTGAAGTACACGCCCAGGGACATGCTGTGTAAATGTACTTCGGAATGTTTTGGAGTACAGGGCATGTTCAGTGGGACACACGCCGTGTAGTATCCGTGTTACATGATTTCCAGCCAAGCACACCATGTACGGGGTACATAGTCCAACCCTAGCCTGAAGGGACTACACGCTATGTTCATTGGACCACACAATGTGTAATCTAGAAACCGTGTTCCACTTGTTACCAGTCAACACATGATGTCATTTATGAAATAGTTATACTCCAACACATGGCCTAATTTGGTGGACCAGTCCGATGCATTGAACCTAGACTACACGATGTGTACTTCCGAATACATGCCATGTATTTTGGTGTTGTGCGGCCAGGAACATTTTGCACCTCTAGATGAGATCCTATATTTTATTTTAATCAAAACTAAAAGAAAAATTCATTTCTGTAAGATAAACAAGAAAAATGAGAGGAAGAAAAGGTCTCTAGATTTATATTTTAAAGAATGATTAACTTGAATTGAAACAACTAAATTATTAAATAAGTAAATCACCAATGAAAAACTTAAATATTTATAACCAACGATATGACGCCTCTAATACCACTTTTAGGTTTCGGCCAAAGTGGAAGCACGTTGGTGGGTGTACCCAACATTAATTTTAGCATTAAAAACGATCAATCCAATATCTGTAATGATAATAAAACACCAGATCTTTATAGTATATTGAAGAACGAAGAGGAAAGAGGGGATTCCCAGAACCATAAATAGGATTGAATGACCTAGTGGGTCACACACTAAGTGTGTCCAAGTATCTCAAATTCTGAAATAGAAGTAGAAATAAATTTGAAAGAATAACTATATGTGATTATTGTAAAGTGATATTGATTTTGAAATAGTATACATACACTTCAATACAATTCCACAATCATGGGAACAATATCATCGCTCGTGCGTACGTACGGACTACCGTCTCCACAATCGCGATAAGATTCATTTTTCATGTTAGCCATTCATGAATGATTATAAAGTATATATAATGAATAATAATGAAATATATGAAATAATAATGCAACTGGATTTATGTATATATATATATGTATGTGATCTATTCAATTCCATTCAATTCAATAAGGAAACGAAAACAGTGTTCATGCGTACGTACGGCCTACCGTCTCCATGAACGGTGTATTTCATTCCATTTATCAATCTATCATATATATGTATAAGCTGAATATTGATTATATATAAATCATGTTTTACATTCTGAAATTAAGAAAATTAGGATATAAGTAATAATATCAAGAACAAAAAGTCGAAACACGTACGATAAATGAAACGATTTTACCCAAAACGCTGCTTTAACATGGATTTACAAAATAACGGGTAATATAAAGTCATAAGTGAACCATATGTGATATCATAACAATAAATATGATTCTGTAATAAGTCAATGGCGTTATTTAAATCATTATACAAGAGGTTCGGATACGTACGAAGCATATTAGACCTTAGGTAAGGGATAATGTTGCAATCTCAATTGTTTTCTATCCGAGATTGCATATACGTAAGTATTTATTGGGGTTATATTTATCACCCATGTCCAAGTTTTATAAAAATGTTTTCATGTATGTTTAAAGTCCTTTTTACCGATTTTTGAGTTTTACTACATGGTATGTAAGGAATCTTTTTTTGTTTACCATATGAGGTACTTTTTGACTTTTCCAGCAAAAGTACGAGAAGATTTTTTTTTAACTTATACGAAATGAATGGATTTTTATGATTTCATAGAACATTATTTCCATGAAGATTATTTTACAAGTTTTCAAGTTTATTTTAAATCAACTTCTTTTAGATTAAAATTGTATGACATGTTAAGAAAAGAAAAAATGTTTTTGAAGTAGAAAGGACATTTTCCTCAAGAATGGCATTCAAGTGTTTTTTCAAAATTATTTTCCATCTAAGATAATATAGGGTTCTATTTCTATCCCTATTTTTACATTGATTTGATGTTTTTATGATGAAATTAATGTTATGATGTCATTTTATCTTATATGGATGATGTTATGATGGCATGATGTTTAAGAATTCCATTTTTATTACATGGGTTATGCTATGATGTATGATTTATGATTTTGTGGCACACAAAAGAATGGTTTCATTATGAGATGGGTGGGACCTATATCTCCCTCCAATGCATTGGATAAACATTTATATCTCATGAGACAGACATGGCTGGAACGTCAAGTAAGCCGGGTTTTGTAATACAGGGCTGGAACGGTAAGTAAACCCAGTTCAGTAAGGGGGATCCTGGTGTTTTACTTGCCGTTCTAGCCCTGTATTAACAATGATCAATCCGAGATCCGGGTTTCATGCTAGTGCCATCAACCCATGTGCTTGATTATTCTTTGTTTGACTTTCCAGAATTTAACTTTCCCATTCCTTACCATGGCCATGGATTTATTTAGTCTATATAAATTCAATCAAAGGGCCTGAGATATCTACTTCCATTATGGAACATGTGGGAAAAATCCTTTCTCGCATTATCTATTAATGTAGTACCACTAGTTATGCACCCAAAACATCCATCCTTGCTACGAACTATAGAGGCCCAAAGCTTGACGTACATAGACATTACATTACTTTTGCGGAATATATAACACATAACAAAAACAAAAACCAAAGGACCGTAATAGTTTAGTGTTTTTGGAAACTTGGAATATAATCTTCTAATCTTGGTGAAAGATCTTCAACATATCCAATAAATATGTTCCTTTTTTTCCTAAAACATTTCTTTATATCCTGGGGAAAAGAAAACATATAAAGGGTGAGCTCAAATGCTCAGTAAGGGTAAGCATAGAGAGAATAAAACAAACCATATACATTTGAACTTAAAAACATGAACATAATGTTTAAACATCAAAAGCTTGAGCAATGACATAAAACATGGCAGTACATAAGGAATAGATCATAATAGAAATAAATCATGATAAAATAGCATGGAAATAATACATGTAATTTTGGAAACCATTAAGAAAATGTTATAATTTCCATAGTAGCCAAAGCATTGCTTCCAAGACCATCTTAGTGGACAAAGTCCCTTACTGAACCGGTTTTACTTGCCATTCCAAACCTGAATTACTGAACTGGATTTACTTTCCCTTCCAGCCATGTCTATCTCATGAGATATAAATCATTACCCAATGCATTGGAGGGAGATATACGTCCCACCCATCTCAAAATGAAACCATTCTTATGTTTACCACAAAATCATAAATCATACATCATAGCATAACCCATGTAATAAAAATGGGATTCTTAAACATCATGCCATCATAACATAATCCATATAAGATAAAAGGACATCATAAAAGTAATTTCATCATAATATAATCAAATCAATGTAAACATATTGATAGAAACAGAACCCTATATTATCTTAGATGGAAAATAATTTTGTTAAACACTTGAACTCAATTCTTGAGGAAAATATCCTTTCTACTTCAAAAACATTTTTCCTTTCTTAACATGTCATACAATTTTAATATAAAAGAATTTGATTAAAAATAAACTTGAAAACTTGTAAAATAAGATTCATGGAAATAATGTTCTATGAAATCATAAAAATCCATTCATTCCGTATAAGTTAAAAAAGACATTCTTCTCATACTTTTGCTGGAAAAGTCAAAAAGTACCTCGTATGGTAAACAAAAAAAGATTCCTTACATACCATGTAGTAAAATCCAAAAATGGGTAAAAGGACTTTGCACATACATGAAAACATTTTTATAAAACTTGGACATGGATGATAAATATAACCCCAGTAAATACTTACGTATATGGAATCTCGGATAGAAAACAATGGAGATTGCAACATTATCCCTTACCTTAGGTCCGATATGCATTGTACGTATCCGAACCTCCTATATAATGAATCTTATCGCGTTCGTGGAGACGGTAGTCCGTACGTACGCACGAGCGATGATATCATTCTCATGATCATGGAATTGTATTGAAGTGTATGTATACTTGTTAAGAATCAATATCAAGTTAAAATAATTACAAATAGTTATTCTTTACACCATTATACCCATCCAAGTAAGGTGGTGGTGGAAAACAGATTACACCACGGCTTGGAGACGGTATTCCGTACGTACTCACGTGCGGTGATTTTGTTTTTCACAAGATGGATAAAAGGTGGAATAGGGTTGTTTCATATTTATAATAACATATCAGTATATGAGTGATACTGATGTTATTACTTCACAATGAAACAACTAAAGAAGAGGAAGTAGAAGAAGAAATAAATTTGAAATAATCGGTAAAGAATATTACCTCTTCTTCGACACGCCTCTTTGAAACCTCCTCTTAGGGCACTAAAATTGGTCTTTGAAGTAGACCGGGACCTCTAGAATATTTCTAGGGAAGTTTATAAGGAAAATGGGTAGGATTTTTCCGATCTTGAGGCTCAATGTTGTGTAAATATGAGAGGGAGTAAGTTCCCTTTTATAAGGGAGGAGAGGGGCACCTTTGGAATATTAAAAAATATTAGTTTAATATAAATTCAAACACCACATATAAACCACCAAAAATGAATCCATTTTAATATTAGATGAGATAAGGTTGTAATACTATCAACCAATAAAATTTAGACATGTTTTGATCTTATTTTAAACCTTATCATTTTGATTTATGCTTATTTATCTATTTAATTTTATTTGTGGTAATAACATTATAAATTTTAAATGGTTATAAATAATCTATTATGTGTAGTTAATTTTGAATAATTGTATTTTTATAACATTTTAGACTATATAAATTTCAATTTATAATTTTTAAATATTTTTGTGATTTTTAAACAATTTAATAATATGTTATTTTTATAAAATAACAATAGTGAAAATTTTAACACTATTCATTTATTTGAATTTAAATAAAATCCACACAGAGGATATATTCAAAATAAAATATTTAATAAGTTCCTAACATGTCATATTCATCTAGAAAATTATTGGATAACATTAAATAGTTCATATATTATTTATTTTACTATTTGTAAAACCATTTATTTGATACTTCTCTTAATAAAATAATTTCTACAAAATGTTTGTACAATTATTAAATATACTTATTTGTTGAATAAAAATTAAAAATAAAATACTAAGATGAAGATAAATCTTATATATTTCATAATAATACTATTAGATTGATTTATATTCTAAAAAACCCAACTTTTAAAATGTTATATTTATTAAATTATGAAGGTGACAACTTTGAAATCATTTAAAATAAAATAATATAAGTGTCATAATCACTTTTATAAGACTCCAAACGGTCATATATTTGGAAATTTCATGATTATGGTGTATATATACACTACCAATATGTTATGGTCAGGTTTGTGAGCCTTTTAATGGGTATTATTAATTCAATAAAAACTATATTACTTATTTTTCACTAAATAAATAATTTCTGCATTATTAATGTATAAGCTATTAAGGTAATTAAATATCTCTTAAAAATCATAAATAAATTACCATGATAATGAAAAACATTTTATCTTTAAAATGAGTATTTATAACCAAATTTATATTCTGTATAAACTTATATTAAAAATAATTTAATTATTAAAGTTGAGTGAGACATATTTTACTTTCCTTTAAATAAAATAAACTAAAGGTCTCAATCACCTCCAAGTGGGTTCCAATGGATTCCATTTCGACCCAAATATGCCCTAGTATGACATATAAGAATCCAACTATATTAATAAAAGAGTTATGGAAATTATATAATATTATATTTACCCTTAATTACCGGATTTATCTTTTACTATGGTAAATAAAATTTACCGTAGTTACTATTCATAATGCCCAAAAATAAAAAGTATCCTATTAACATAATTTCAACCCACTAATTCCAAATATGGGATCCATTTTTATAAATTCAATTCAAAAAATTTGCAGAAATTAATATAAAATTAATCTCGTTGTTAAGAAAATGAGTTTTAAAAGTTAAAACATTGCAAAAGATTGAAATGATTTTACCTATGAATTTAATGTAAAATCAATGCTAATGACATATATTATATTAAATGGTAAAAATATATTCTATTTATACTTTAAAACCATTCAATATTATAATTTAACCATATAAATTACTACGAAGAAAAAAGTTGTTTTTAATTAAAATATAGCGTGTTTTTACTATTCATTAAAATATGAAAGTTATCAGAAAAAAATCTAAACTTTATCCATTGTAAATTTTTATATCCTTATTCAAAAGAAGAAATATATTTTGTAAAATTTAACTTATAAAAATTTCAAAAATTATATTTAAAATGGGTGCGCCATCAAAAGGCGGCAAAGTTGTATTTTTTGAAAAATACTTATTTTACCCGAAAAATTTATTTTGTACTCATACCATGTTCTATAAAATGTGTAAGATTAATTATAATTTCATTAAATTCAAAATTTATTTACTAATATTCATAATGGCTAGTTTATAATAATATTATAACCATATATCGTTGTTTACTGAAACTCGGTATTACGTACAACACACGCTATCGAGGAAGGTTGCGATTGCGTGAAATGCTAGCCAAGTCAGGGTTGCGTGTAGTGGAAGACTCCTTTATTGTTGCGTATTACAAAATCCAACCATATTTCATTTATACATTGAATATATATATATATATACACTCAATGTTTCGTAGAATAACTACTATCAAACAAACTTGAAATTGTGTGTAACACGATCCAAGATTAGTGTTGCGTATACTGCAAGCTAATACGATGTTGCGTATAGCGCAAGATAATATTGTTGTAGAGTACAACGGAAGATATTAAAGAAATTAAAAAGAATATATCTTATAAAATCTTAGTTTGTTACATTCTACCCCCCTTAAAATGAATTTCACCCTCAGAATTCGTCGGGGTTATAAATCGTTTATTATTCATAGAAACCGACATCGTAAAAAGGAATACTAAAACATATTTTAAAAAAGTGAAGTATGAAACATATCTGTTTTCCAAATTAACTCATCACTGGGCTTCCACATAAGAGAACATAGGGTAAAATATGGATATGGAAGAGAAATATAACCATCAAGTTCTGATGGAGAGTGGTAGAGAACATGGCAATGAAAAAGCTAAAAATCACTAAGCCATAAATTTGTGATGATCTGAGGTACCATCTGATTAATCAGATATAAGAGCACTAGGAAAACATTTTTGGTCTTCAAAATCATTTCACTACTATTGAATAATTATTTTTGAATTAAAACAAAATACTTACTCGATTTTGGTACAATATCACTGTTGTTTGTGCCTTGAACAATTTCCACTTCATCTCTTAAAGAAATGAAGTTGAATTTGTCTTCCGTAAAGTGATAATGGATCATGAGATATAATGATAGGTCATTACATCTATCTCAAACATAAAGTTAGCAATAGTTATATACATAAGTCCATTTATGGTGAGATTAATCATATACGGTTCCAAAAATGGACTTATACTTCATCTATCATACCGCTTAATAAAATAAAACTAGTCTCTACTAAACAGGGAATTCCTGTAGGCCAGTGGTAGGCGATACAGGCCTGTCACATTTTGGTGTGGGTTCGATTCCCATGTCCTTTTCTGACGCGACGGGTTGTCGCCTATTTCGCATGTTGCCCTTTTTCTTAAACTACACTATTATAACATTCCGTCAATATTATTGAAAAAAATTCTACCCATAAACAATACTATCTTATGTTTAACTTAATTCATTCCAATCTTTAGGCTTATTCAAAATACATCGGTCCAATCCCATAGTAAAAAGAAAATGATTACTTGAAATTTCAAATAACAAGCACATGAATACCATCATTTATCCCCCATATATCATAAGATATATCTTGTTTATCACATTCAAAACATGTGAATACCTGAATCATGTATTCTCTTGAAGCATAAATTATCATAGAACCATAGTGAAATCATGAATGTTGTCAAAAGGTAACTCTTTCCAAATTCCAAAATCCCAAAAATTCTATATACTCAAACCATGATATCACTTTGTCCTTATATCAGTCATGAGATCATTAAGACTATCCAACATTTCAGTATCTCTTTATCCCTTCCATATGCGCATATTAGGTGATTTCCAACAATATCTGAATAACCTTTCATGGTTACTAGTACCATTCAACATATAATTTCAAAAACATAAGGAAAAACAATAGTGTAACAATCCCTATATGTCTCTTTATTCCATAGTACCATGAGATTACTTATACAACATTACTCTTGATAAACATGTAATCATTCCACTACCTTCTTAAACCATTGAACAATCTTGAACAATTATTTCATCTCACATATCATTTGTAGTCTCTTCATCATCATCAACATAAATACTACCCATACGACCATGCTTATTTTATTCATGAGACTTTACCTTAGGGCATTGGTTTTCATAATTCCTGTACATTCCACATTTAAATCATTTAACCATTGTTGATGTCTTAGCAATAACATTATCCTTGTCCATGGTGTTAACTAAAACTTTTCCTTTATAATTACATGCTTTGTTTCCTTCTTTTCCACACCCAAAGAATCTTCCAGTTCCTTTGAAACATTATCCTTGATGCCTCTTCCCACATGATTTACATGAGGGAAATTGAACTTTCTTTCCTCTATGATCATCATGAAACTCCATCTTTCTCTTATTAGCTCATTCGGGAAACAAACTAAAGTTGAGATTATTGATCATATTATGAGATTGCTGATTAGGAATAATAACGATATGTGGACCTCCAGATCCAATTTCATTTGGTTGCTCATGAATAATATCATGCCATTGTCCACCATATCCCGCATTATCGTGAATCTTCTTGATTCCAGCCATTTTCTAAAATCCAAAAAGAATAGTGTGAGAGGAAAAAATCATAATCAAGGAGGATTAACTTCAATATCTAACATCTAGGTTTATTTCTAATATCGTTACCGTAATTCTTGAACTATAACATATACTTATACTTAACTTTGGGGACATCCCTAGACATACCTTAGAAATATCTCTAGGGATCTCACTAAAGTTTTCGCATCCTAGTTTCCAATGGTTAACTAAACGTTTCCTCTAATACCAACTGTAGTGGCCCAAATCTTGACGTACATAGAAATTACATTACTTTTTCGGAATATCTAATACATAACAAAAACAGACACCAAATGACCGTAATAGTTTAGTGTCTTTTGAAACTCGGAATATGATCTTCTAATCTTGGTGACAGATCTTCAACATCTCCCATAAAGATCTTCCATTTTTTCCTAAAACCTTTCTTTATATCCTGGGGAAAATAAGACATATAAAGGGTGAGCTCAAATGCTCATTAATGGTAAGAATGGAGATAATAAAACAAACCATATACATTTGAACTTAAAAACATGAACATAATGTTTACACATCAAAAGATTGAGCAATGACATAAAACATGGAAGTACATAAGGCATAGATCATAATGGAACATCAATCATGATAAAATAACATGGGAATAAAACATGTAATTGTGGAAACCATTAAGCACATGTTATGATTTCCATAGTAGCCAAGGCATTTCTTCCAAGACCATCTTAGTGGACAAAGTCTCTTACTGAACCGGGTTTACTTGCCGTTCTAGCCCTGTATTACTGAACCAGATTTATTTTCTGTTCTATCCATGTCTATCTCATGGGATATAAATCTTAACCAATGCATTGGAGGGAGATATAGATCCCACACATCTCATAATGAAACCATTCTAATATGTGCCACAAAATCATAAATCATACATCATAGCATAACCCATGTAATAAAAATGGGATTCTTAAAAATCATGCCATCATAACATAATCCATATAAGATAAAAGGGCATCATAAAATTAATTCCATCATAAAATAATCACATAAATGTAAAAATAGGGATAGAAACAGAACCCAATATTATCTTAGATGGAAAATAATTTTGATAAAACACTTGAACTCCATTATTGAGGAAAATATCCTCTCTACTTAAAAAACATTTTTCCTTTCATAACATGTCATACAATTTTAATCTAAAAGAATTTAATTAAAAATAAAATTTAAAAATTTTAAAATAAGCTTCATGGAAATAATTTTCTATTAAATCATAAAAATCCATTCATGCCGTATAAGTTAAAAAACACATTCTTCTGGTACTTTTGCTGGAAAAGTCAAAATGTACCTCGTATGGTAAACAAAAAAAATATTCCTTTCATACCATGTAGTAAAAGTAAAAAATGGGTAAAAAGGACTTTAAAAATACATGATTTTTTTTATAAAACTTGGACATGGATGATAAATATAACCCCAGTAAATACTTACGTATAAGCAATCTCGGATAGAAAACAATTGAGATTGCAACATTATCCCTTACCTTAGGTCTGATATGCTTAGTATGTATCCAAGGCTCATGTATAATGATTTAAATAATGTCATTGAGTTATTACAGAATCATATTCATTGTTATGATATCATATATGGTTCACTTAATACTTTATATTACCTGTTCTTTTTTAAATCCATGTTAAAGCAGCGTTTTGGGTAAAATCGTTTCATTTATCGTACGTGTTTCAACTTGTTGTTCTTGATATTATTACTTATATCCTGATTTCTTTAATTTCAGAATGTAAAACAAGATTTATATATAATTAATATTCAGTATATACATATATATGATAGATTGATAAATGGAATGAAATACACTGTTCATGGAGACAGTAGGCCGTACGTACGCATGAATGCTATTTTCATTTCCTTATTGAATTGAATGGAATTAAATAGATAACATACATATATATATATATACATAAATCCAGTAGAATTATTATGTCATATATTTAATTATTATTCATTATATATACTTTATAATCATTCATGAATGGTTAACATGAAGAATGAATCTTATCGCGTTCATGGAGACGGTAGTCTGTACGTATGCACGAGCGATGATATCGTTCCCATGATCGTGGAATTATATTGAAGTGTAATGTATAATATTTAATAATAAATATCACTATAAAATAATCACATATAGTTATTGTTTACACTATTATACCCATCCAAGTAAGGTGGTTGTGGAAAACAGATTACACCACGACGTGGAGACGGTATTCTGTACGTACACACGCACAGTGATTTCGTTTTTCGTAGGATGGATAGAAGGTGGAATATGATTGTTTTATATTTATAATAACATATCAGTATATGAGTGATACTTATGTTATTACTTCATAATGAAACAACTAAATAAGAGGAAGTATAAGAAGAAATAAATTTGAAAAAATTGGTAACAGATATTACCTCTTCTATGACACGCCTCTTTGAAACCTCCTCTTAGGGCACTAAAATTCTTCTTTGAAGACTAAAAAGAACTCTAGAATATTTCTAGAGAAGTTGGTAAGGGAAATGGGCAGGGTTTGGCTGAGCTTTAAGGCTCAAAGTTGTGTAAAGATGAGAGGGAGGAGGTTCCCTTTTATAAGGGTGGAGAGGGGCACCTTTGGAATCCTAAAAAATATTAGTTTAATATAAATTCAAACCCAAAATAAAAACCTCAAAAAATGACTCAATTAGAAGATTAGATTATATAGGGTTGAAATATCATCACCCAATCAAATTTAGACATGTTTTGATCTTATTTTAAACATTATCATTTTGATTTATCCATATTTAATCTATTTAATTTTATTTGTGGTAATAAAATTCTAAATTTTAAATAGTTATAAATAATCACTTATGTGTTGTTAATTTTCTATAATAGGATACTTGATGACATTTTAGACTATATAAATGTGAATAAATAATTTTTAAATACTTTTTTGATTTTTAAACAATTTAATAATATATTATTTTTATAAAATAACAATAGTGTCAATTCTGAAACTATTCATTTATTTAAATTTAAATAAAATCCACACAGAAGATATATTAGAAATAAAATATTTAATAGGTTTTTAACATGTCATATTAATCTATTAAATTAGTGGATAACAATAAATAGTTCATATAATATTTATTTTACTATTTGTAAAACCATTTATTTGATACTTCTCTTAATAAAATAATTTCTAAAACATTTTTTTATAATTATTAAATCTACATATTTGTTCCATAAAAATAAAAAATAAAAAAATAGGAGAAAGACAATTATTATAGAATTCATTATAATACTCATAGTCAGATTTATATTCTAAAAAACCCAGCTTTTAAAATGTTATACTTATTAAATCATAAAGGTTACAACTTTGACATCATTTAAAATAAAATAATATAAGTTTCATAATCACTTTTATAAGACTCAAAACAGTCATATATTCGGTTATTGGATTATTATGGTGTATATATACACAACCAATAAGTTTTGGTCAGGTTTGTGATCCTTTTAATGGGTATTAATATTTCATTAAAAACTATATTACTTATTTCTCTCTAAATAAATAATTTCTGCATCATTAATGTATAATATATTAAGGTACTTAAATATGTCTTAAAAATTATAAATAAATTTCCATGATAAATAAAAAAGTTTTATCTCTCAAATGAGTATTTATAACCGAATTTATATTCTGTATAAACTTATATTAAAAATACTTTAATTTTTGAAGTTGAGTGAGACAAATTTCACTTTCCTTTAAATAAAATAAACTAAAGGTCTTATTCACCTCCAAGTGGGTTCTAATGGATTCCATTTCGACCCAAATATTCCATAGGACGAAATATAAGCATCCAATTATATTAAGACAAGTTTTAGGGTAATTTTATAATATTATATTTACCCTTTATTACCCGATTTACCTTTTACTATGGTAAATAAAATTTACCGTAGTTACTATTCATAATGCCCAATAATAAAAAGTACCCTATTAACATTATTTGTACAAACTGATTCTAAATATGGAATCCATTTTTCTAAATTCAATACACAGAAGTTGCATAAATTAATTTAAATTTAATCTCATTGTTAAGAAAATGAGTTTTAAAAGTTAAAACATTGCAAAAGATTAAAATGATTTTACCTATGAATTAAATGTAAAATCAATGCTAATGACATATATTATATTAAATGGAAAAATATATTCTATTTATACTTTAAAACCATTCAATATTATAATTCAACCATATAAAGTATTACGATGAAAAAATTTGTTTTTAATTAAAATATAGCGTGTTTTTACTATTCATTTTTTTAAAGGTTGGGGCCGAAGCCTCAATTTATTATTTGAAAGCAAAGACCTCTTTAGACTTGGAAGAGGGAGACCCATTACATAGCCCGAAGGCCCAAGGCCAAGTGGCCTGAATACAAGGCTTGAAAGCCCAATTTTTTGGCCCAAAGGACCCCTCGGTGAACAGTAATGCTACAGTACCCGCGCTCCTACAGTACCTGTTACAGTACCGCCACCACTACAGTGTCTGCTACAGTCCCTCCACCCCTACAGTGATGCTGCTGCTACAATGCCACCGCTGCAAAAGTACCTGCTATAGTATTGCTACAGTACCTGGGAAATTCGCCCCTGCCCAGATTCGATCCTAGGTCTTTTTGGATTCCATGAAGGGGCCTGTACCACTTGGGTACAGGCTTGTTGGAAAAACGTGTGTAAGGGTAACGATCGTCTCCCACTGGGGGCCCTGCCATGCCAGAGCGCGCCGCACGTTCCCCGACTAGGCAAATTGCTTTGAATCGCCCTGTGCTTAATACACACAGTGTCCGAGTCTGGCGGGACTCGAGCCTGGGTCAGTTCCCATGGAGAGCGAGGGGTACAACCAGTGGGTACCACTCTGCTAACACCCCATGGGAATTACTATTCATTAAAATATAAAAGTTATCAGAAAAATATAAAAACCTTATCCAATATAAATTTTTATATACTGATTCAAAATAAAAAGTTTATTTTGCATAATTTAACTTATAAACTTGTCAAAAATTATATTTAAAATGGGTGCGCCATCAAAAGGCGGCAAAACTGCATTTTTTGAATATAATTATTTTACCTAAAACATTTATTTTCTTCTCATACCATGTTCTATAAAATGTGTAAGATGAATTATAATGTCATAAAATTCAAAATTTATTTACTAATATTCATAATGGAAAGTTTATAAAAATATTATAACCATATATCATTGTTTAGTGAAACCCGGTATTGCGTACAACACACACTATCGAGGAAGGTTGCGATTGCGTGTAATGCAAGCCATGTCAGGGTTGCGTGTAGTAAAAGACTCCTTTGTTATTGCTTATAACAAAATCCCACCATATTTCATTTATACATTGAATATATATAAATATATATATATACACACACTCAATTTTGTGTAGAATAACTAATATCAAACAAACATGAAATTGTGTGTAACACAATCCAAGATTAGCGTTGCGTATACTGCAAGATAATACGGTGTTTCGTATAGCTCAAGATAATCTTGTTGTAGCATACAATAGAAGATATGAAAGAAATTAAAAAGAATATATCTTATAAAATCTCGGGTTGTTACATTCTACCCCCCTTAAAATAGATTTCGTCCTTGAAATTTTTCGGAGTTATAAATCGTGTACTATTCATAGAAACCCACATCATAAAAAGGAATACTAAAACATAATTTTAAAAAGTGAAGTATGAAAAATATCAGTTACCCAAATTAACTCATCACTAGGTTTCCACATAGAAGAATATAGGGGAAAATATAGATATGAAAGATAAATCTAACCATCAAGTTCTGATGGAAAGTGGTAGAGAACATGGCTATTAAAAAGCCAACAATCACAAAGCCATAAATTTGTGATGATCTAAGATACCATCTAATTCATCAGATATAAGAGCACTAGGACAACATTTTTGGTTTTCAAAATAATTTCCCTATTTTTGAAGAATTTTTATAAAATTAAAAGAAATACTTACATGATTTTTGTACAATCTCACTGTTGTTCGTGCCTTGAACAATTTCCACTTCATCTCTTAAAGAAATGACGTTGAATTTTCTTCCGTGAAGTGATAGCGGATCATGCGATAGAATGATAGGTCATTCCATCTATCTCAAACATAAGGTTATAAATAGTTATATACATAAGTCCATTTATGGTGAGATTATTCGTATACAGTTCCAAAAATGGACTTATACATCATCTATCATACCGTTTAATAAAATAAAACTAGTTTCTACTAACCAGGGACTTCCTATTGGCCAGTGGTAGGCGATAAAGGGCTGTTGCACTTCGGTTGTGGGTTTGATTCCTGTAGCCTCGTCCGACGCGATGGGTTGTCACCCATTCTTCATGTTGTCCCTTTTCTGAAACTACACTATTATAACATTCAATCAGTAATATTGAAAAAAATTCTAGCCTTAAACAATAATATCTTATGTCTAACATAATTCATTCCAATCTTTAGGCTTATTCAAAATATATCTGTCCAATCCCATAGTATAAAGAAAACGATTACTTGAAATTTCACATAACAAGAACATGAATACCATTATTTATCCCCCATATATCATAAGATATATCTTCTTGATCACATTCCAAACATGTGAATACCTGAATCATATATTATCTTGAAACATAAATTATCATAGAACCACAGTGAAATCATGAATGCTGTCAAAAGGTAACTCTTTCCCCATACCAAAATCCCAAAAATTCTATATACTCAAAGCATGATATCACTTTGTCCTTATATCAGTCATGAGCTCATTAATACTATCAAACATTTCAGTATCTCTTTATCCCTTCCTTATACGCATATTAAGTGCTTTAAAAAAATATCTGAATAACCTTTCATGGTTACCAGTACCATTCAACATATAATTTCAAAAACATAAGGAAAAACAATAGTGTAACAATCCTTAGATGTCTCTTTATTCCATAGTACCATGAGATTACTTATACAACATTACTCTTGATAAACATGCAATAATTACACTACATTCTTAAACCATTGACCGATCTTGAACAATTCTTTCATCTCACATATCATTTGTAGTCTCTTCATCATCATAAAAATAAATACTACCCATATGACCATGCTGATTCTCTTCATGAGACTTTCCCTTAGGGCATTGGTTTGCATAATTCCCATATAGTCCACATTTTAAACATTTAACCATTGTTGATGTCTTAGAAATACAATTATCCTTATCTATGGTGTTAACTGATCCTTTTCCTTTATAATTAAAGGCTTTGTGTCCTTCTTTTCCACACACAAAGCATTTTCCAGTTCCTTTGAAACATTCTCCTTGACGCCTCTTCCCACATAATTTAAATGAGGGAAATTGAACTTTCTTTCCTCTATGATCATCTTGAAACTCCATCTTTCTCTTATTAGCTGAGTCGGGAAACTTACCAAAGTTGAGATTATTGATCATATTATGAGATTGATGATTAGGCATAATAATGATATGTGGACCTCCGGATCAAATTTCATTTGGTTTCTCATGAATAATATCATGCCATTGTCCATCATATCCTCCATTATCGTGAATCTTCTTATTTCCAGCCATTTTCTAAAACCCAAAAAGAATAGTGTGAGAGGAAAAAATCATAATCAAGGAGGAGTAACTTCAATATCTAAAATCTAGGTTTAACTCTAATATTGATACCGTAATTCTAGGACTATAACCTATACTTATACTTAACCTTAGGTACATCACAAGACATACCTTAGAAATATCTTTAGGGATCTCACTAATGTTTTCGCATCCTAGTTTCCAAAGGTTAACTAAACATTTCCTCTGATACAAACCGTAGAGGCCCAAATCTTTACGTACATAGACATTACATTACTTTTTCGGAATATCTAATACATAACAAAAACAGACACCAAAGGACCGTAATAGTTTAGTGTCTTTGGAAAATTAGAATATAATCTTCTAATCTTGGTGACAGATCTTCAACATCTCCCCTAAAGATCTTCCATTTTTTTTCTTAAAACCATTCTATATATCCTAGAGAAAATAATACATATAAAGGGTGAGATGAAATGCTTATTAAGGGTAAGAATGGAGAGAATAAAACAAACCATATACATTTGAACTTAAAAACATGAACATAATGTTTAAACATCAAAAGCTTGAGCAATGACATAAAACATGGCAGTACATAAGGCATAGATCATAATGGAACATCAATCATGATAAAATAACATGGGAATAAATCATGTAATTTTGGAAACCATTAAGCACATGTCATGATTTCCATAGTAGCCAAGGCATTGATGTAAAGACCATATTAGTGGACAAAGTCCCTTACTGAACCTGGTTTACTTTCCATTCCAGTCCTGTATTACTGAAACAGATTTATTTTCTGTTCTAGCCATGTCTATCTCATAAGATATAAAGCTTTACCCAATTCATTGGGGGGAGATATGGGTCCCAACCATCTCATAATTAAACCATTCTTATGTGTGCCACAAAATCATAAATCCTACATAATAGCATAACCCATGTAATAAAAATGGCATTCTTAAACATCATGCCATCATAACATAATCCATATAAGATAAAAGGACATCATAAAATTAATTACATCATAACATAATCAAATCATTGTAAAAATAGGGATAGAAAAAGAACCCTGTATTATCATAGATGGAAAATAATATTGATAAAACACTTGAACTCCGTTCTTGAGGAAAATATCCTTTCTACTTTAAAAACATTTTTTCTTTAATAACATGCCATACGATTTTAATCTAAAAGAAGTTGATTAAAAATAAACTTGAAAACTTGAAAAATAATCTTCATGGAAATAATCTTCTATGAAATCATAAATATCCATTCATGACGTATAAGTTAAAAAAACACATTCTTCTCATACTTTTGCCGGAAAAGTCCAAAAATACCTTGTATGGTAAACAAAAAAAATGATTCCTTACATAACATGTAGTAAATGTCAAAAATGGGTAAAAAGGAATTTAAAAATACATGAAAACATTTTTTATAAAACTTGGACAAGGATGATAAATATAACCCCAGTAAATACTTACGTATAAGCAATCTTAGATAGAAAACATTTGAGATTGCAACATTATCCCTTACCTTAGGTCCGATATGCTTCGTACATATCCGAACTTCCTGTATAACTATTTAAATAATTTCATTGAATTATTATAGAATCATATTCATTGTTATGATATCATATATGGTTCACTTATGACTTTATATTACCCGTTCTTTTGTAAATCCATGTTAAAGCAGCGTTTTGGATAAAATCTTTTCGTTTATCATACGTGTTTCGACTTGTTGTTACTGATATTATTATATATATAATGATTTAATTAATTTAATAATTTAAAACATGATTTATATATAATAAATATTCAGCATATACATATATATGATAGATTGATAAATGGAATGAAATACACCGTTCATGGAGACAGTAGGCCGTACGTACACAAGAACGCTATTTTCGTTTCCTTATTGAATTGAATGGAATTAAATAGATAACATACATATATATATATATAAATAAATACAGTAGGATTATAATGTCATATATTTCATTATTATTCATTATATATACTTTATAATCATTCATGAATGGTTAACATTAAGAATGAATGTTATTCCGTTCTTGGAGACGGTAGTCCGTACGTACGCATAAGCGATGATATCGTTACCATGATCGTGGAATTGTATTCAAGTGTATGTATACTATTTTATAATCAATATAAATTTACAATAATCACATATAGTTATTCTTTACACCATTATACCCATCCAAATAAGGTGGTGGTGGAAAAAAGTTTACACCACGATGTGGAGACGGTATTCCGTACGTACGCACGCGCGGTGATTTTATTTTCCAAAGGATGGATAGAAGGTGGAATAGGGTTGTTTCATATTTATAATAACATATTAGTATATGAGTGATAATTATGTTATTACTTCATAATTAAACAACTAAAGAAGAGGAATTAAAAGAAGAAATAAATTTGAAAGAATCGGTAACGGATATTACCTCTTCTTCGACACGCCTCTTTGAAACCTCCTATTAGGGCACTAAAATTGGTCTTTGAAGAAGACCAGGACCTCTAGAATATTTCTAGGGAATTATATAAGGGAAATGGGCAGGGTTTGGCCGAGATTTAAGGCTCGAAGTTGTGTAATGATGAGAGGGAGGAGGTGCCCTTTTATAAGGGAGGAGAGGGCCACCTTTGGAATCCTCAAAAATATTAGTTTAATATAAATTCCAAACCCATATATAAACCACCAAAAATGACTCCATTTGAAGATTAGATGATATAGGGTTGTAATCTCATCAAAAAATCAAATTTAGACATGTTTTGATCTTATTTTAAACCTCATCATTTTGATTTATCCTTATTTATCTATTTAATTTTATTTGTGGTAATAACATTCTAAATTTTATATGGTTATAAATAATCACTTATGTGTTGTTAATTTTCTGTAATTGGATACTTTATGTCATTTTAGACTATATAAATTTCAATTTATAATTTTTAAATATTATTGTGATTTTTAAACAATTTAATAATATGTTTTTTTTATAAAATAACAATAGTGTCAATTTTAACACTATTTATTTATTTGAATTTAAATAAAATCCACATAGAGGATATATTAGAACTAAATTATGTAATAGGTTTCTAACATGTAATATTCATCTATAAAATTAGTGGATAACATTAAATAGTTCATATAATATTTATTTACTATTTGTAAAACCATTTATTTGATACATCCCTTAATATAATAATTTCTACAACATTTTTGTATAATTATTAAATATAAATATTTGTTGTATAAAAATTAAAACTAAAATACTAGGATTAAGATAAATATTATATATTTCATAATAATACTTTTAGTTGGATTTATATTCTAAAACACCCAACTTTTAAAATTTTAAATTTATTAAATTATGAAGGTGAAAACTTTGACATAATTTAAAAAAAATATACTAAGTGTCATAATCACTTTTATAAGACTCCAAACGGTCATATATTCGGTAATTGGATGATTATGGTGTATATATACACTACCAATATGTTTTGGTCAGGTTTTTGAGCCTTTTAATGGGTATTATTATTTCAATAAAAACTATATTACGTATTTTTCACTAAATAAATAATTTATGCATCATTAATGTATAAGCTATTAAAGAAATTAAATATCTCTTACAAATTATAAATAAATTACCATGATAAATAAAAACATTTTATCTTTCAAATGAGTATTTATAACCGAATTTATATTTTGTATAAACTTATATTAAAAATACTTTAATTACTAAAGTTGAGTGAGACATATTTCATATTCCTTTAAATAAAATAAACTAAAGGTCTTAATCACCTCCATGTGGGTTCCAATGGATTCTATTTTGACCAAAATATTCCTTAGGACAAAATATAATCATCCAATTATATTAAGACATGTGTTAGGGTAATTGTGCAATAATATGTTTACCCTTAATTACCCGATTTACCTTTTACTAGGGTAAATAAAATTTACCGTAGTTACTATTCATAATTCCAAAAAATAAAAATTAGCCTATTAACATAATTTGGACCCACTGATTCCAAATACGGAATCCATTTTTCTAAATTCAGTACAAAAAAGTTGAATAAATTAATTTAAAATAAATCTTCTTGTTAGGAAAATGAGTTTTAAAAGTTAAAACACTGCAAAAGATTGAAATGATTTTACATGTGAATTCAATGTAAAATCAATGCTAATGACATATATTATATTAAAAGGTAAAAATATATTCTATTTATACTTTAAAACCATTCATCATTATAATTTAACCACACAAATTATTACGATGAAAAAAGTTGTTTTTAATTAAAATATAGCGTGTTTTTACTATTCATTAAAATATGGAAGTTATCAGAAAAATATCAAAACATTATCCAATGTAAATTTTTATATCATGATTATAAATAAGTTTTATTTTGTAAAATTTAACTTATAAACTTGTCAAAAATTATATTTAAAATGGGTGCGCTATCAAAAGGTGGCAAAACATCATTTTATGAAAAATAATTATTTTACCAGAAAAATTTATTTTGTTGTTGTACCATGTTCTATAAAATATGTAAGATGAATTATAATGTCATAAAATTAAAAATTTATTTACTAATATTCATAATGTCTACTTTATAATAATATTATAACCATATATCATTGTTTAGTGAAACCCGGTATTGCATACAACACACGCCGTCAAGGAAGGTTGCGATTGCGTGTAATGCAAGCCAAGTCAGGGTTGCGTGTAGTGCAAGACTCTTTTGTTGTTGCGTATAAAAAAATACAACCGTATTTCATTTATAAATTATATATATATATAAACACACTCAATGTTTCGTAGAATAACTACTATCAAACAAACTTGAAATTGTGTGTAACACGATCCAAGATTAGTGTTGCGTATACCGAAAGCTAATACGGTGTTGCGTATAGCGCAAGATAATCTTGTTGTAGCGGACAACAGAAGATATGAAAGAAATTAAAAAGAATATATCTTATAAAATCTTGGGTTGTTACATTCTACCCCTGTTAAAATGAATTTCGCCCTCGAAATTCATCAGGGTTATAAATCATTTACTATTCATAGAAACCCACATCGTAAAAAGGAATACTAAAACATAATTTTAAAAAGTGAAGTATGAAACATATCGGTTACCCAAATTAACTCATCACTGAGTTTCCACATATGAGAACATAGGAAAAAATATGGATATGGAAGAGAAATCTAACCATCATGTTTTGATGGAGAGGGGTAGAGAACATGGCTATGAAAAAGCCAACAATCACAAAGCCATAAATTTGTGATGATCTAAGATACCATCTGATTCATCATATATAAGAGTACTAGGAAACAAATTTTGGTTTTCAAAATCATTTCCCTACTGTTGAATAATTTTTTAATTGAAATAAATACTTACTTGATTTTGGTACAATCTCACTGTTGTTCATGCCTTGAACAATTCCCACTTCATCTCTTAATGAAATGAAGTTGAATTTGTCTTCTATGAAGTGATAGAGGATCATGCGATAGAATGATAGGTCATTCCATCTATCTCAAACATAAGGTTAGCAATAGTTATATACATAAGTCCATTTATGGTGAGATTAATCGTATACAGTACCAAAAATGGACTTATACTTCATCTATCATATCGCTTAATAAAATGAAACTAGTTTCTACTAACCAGGGACTTCCTAGAGGCCAGTGGTAGGTGATAAAGGCCTGTCGCACTTCAGTTGTGGGTCCGATTCCCATAGCCTCGTCCGACGCGTTGGGTTTTCACCCGTTCTTCATGTTGTCCCTTTTCTTAAACTACACTATTATAACATTCCATCAATAATATTGAAAAAAAATTCTAGCCTTAAGTAATGCTATCTTATGTCTATCTTAATTCATTCCAATCTTTAGGATTATTCAAAATACATCTATCCAATACCATAGTATAAAGAAAACGATTACTTGAAATTTCACATAACAAGCACGTGAATACCATCATTTATCCCCCATATATCATAAGATATATCTTGTTGATCACATTCCAAACATGTGAATACCGTAATCATGTATTCTCTTGAAACATAAATTATCATAGAACCATAGGGAAATCATGAATGCTGTCAAAAGGTAACTCTTTCCACATACCAAAATCCCAAAAATTCTATATACTCAAACCATGATATCACATTGTCCTTATATCATCCATGAGCTCATTAATACTATCTAACATTTCAGTATCTCCTTATCCCTTCATTATGCGCATATTAGCTGCTTTCCAAAAATATCTGATAAAACATTCATGGTTACTAGACCATTCAACATATACTTTCAAAAACATAAGGAAAAACAATAGTGTAACAATCCTTAGATGTCTCTTTATTCCATAGGTCCATGATATTACTTATACATCATTACTCTTGATAAACATGTAATCATTCCACTACATTCCTAAAACATTTACCGATCTTGAACAATTATTTCATCTCACATATCATTTGTAGTCTCTTCATCATCATCAACATAAATACTACGAATATGACCATGCTGATTATCTTCAGGAGACTTTCCCTTAGGGCATTGGTTTGCATAATTCTCGTACATTCCACATTTAAAACATTTAACCATTGTTTATGTCTTAGCAATACCATTATCCCTGTCCATGGTGTTAACTGAACCTTTTCATTTACAATTACAGGCTTTGTGTCCTTATTTTCGACACCCAAATCATCTTCTAGTTCCTTGGAAACATTCTCCCCGATGCCTCTTCCCACATGATTTAAATGAGGGAAATTGAACTTTCTTTCCTCTATGATCATCATGAAACTCCATCTTTCTCTTGTTAGCTGAGTCGGGAAACTTACCAAAGTTGAGTTTATTGATCATATTATGAGATTTATGATTAGGCATAATAATGATATGTGGACCTCTAGATCCAATTTCATTTGGTTTCCTATGAAGAATATCATGCCATTGTTAATCATATTATCCATTATTGCGAATCTTCCTGTTTCCAGCCATTTTCTAAAACCAAAAAATAGTAGTGTGGGAGGAAAAAATCATACTCAAGGATGAGTAACTTCAATATATAACATCTAGTATTAATTCTAATATTGTTACCATAATTCTAGGACTATAACCTATACTTATACTTAACCTTAGGGACATCCCTAGACATACTTTAGAAATATCTCTAGGGATCTCACTAAATTTTTCTCATTCTAGTTTCCAAAGGTTAACTAAAACATTCCTCTGATACCAACTGTAGAGGCCCAAATCTTGATGTACATAGACATACATTACTTTTGAGAAATATCTAATACATAACCAAAACAGAAACCAAAGGACTGTAATAGTTAAGTGTCTTTGGAAACTCAGAATATAATCTTATAATCTTGGTTAAAGATATTCATAATCTCCAATAAAGATCTTCATTTTTTTCCTAAAACCTGTCATTATATCCTGGGGAAAAGAAAACATATAAAGGGTGAGCTTAAATGCTCAGTAAGGGTAAGCATGGAGAGATTAAAACAAACCATATACATTTGAACTTAAAAACATGAATATAATGTTTAAACATCAAAAGCTTGAGCAATGACATAAAACATGGCAGTACATAAGGCATAGATCATAATGGAACATCAATCATGATAAAATATCATGGGAATAAAACATGTAATTGTGGAAACCATTAATCACATGTTATGATTTCCATAGTAGAAAAGTTATTGCTACCAAGACCATCTTAGAGGACAAAGTCCCTTAGTGAACCGGGTTTACTTGTCGTTCCAACCCTGTATTACTGAACCTGATTTACTTTCCGTTCCAGCCATGTCTATCTCATGAGATATAAATCTTTACCCAATGCATTGGAGGGATATATAGGTCCCACCCATCTCATAATGAAACCACTCTTATGTGTGCCACAAAATCATAAATCATACATCATAGCATAACCCATGTAATAAAAATTGGATTCTTAAACATCATGCCATCATAACATAATCCATATAAGATAAAAGGACATCATAAAATTAATTAATCATAACATAATCAAATCAATGTAAAAATAGGGATTGAAACAGAACCCTATATTATCTTATATTGAAAATAATTTGATAAAACACTTGAACTCCATTGTTGAGGAAAATATCCTTTCTACTTCAAAATCATTTTTCTTTTCTTAACATGTCATACAATTATAATCTAAAAGAAGTTGATTAAAAATAAACTTGAAATTTTTTAAAATAATCTTCATGGAAATAATGTTCTATGAAATCATAAAAATCCATTCATGCCGTATAAGTTAAAAAAACCTTCTACTTGTACTTTTGCCGGAAAAGTCAACAAGTACCTCATATGGTAAAAAAACGATTCCTTACATACCATGTAGTAAAATTAAAAAATGGGTAAAAATAACTTTAAACATACATGATTTTTTTTATAAAACTTGGACATGGATGATAAATATAACCCCATTAAATACTTACGTATAAGCAATATCGGATAGAAACCAATTGAGATTGCAACATTATCCCTTACCTTAGGTCTGATATGCTTCGTACGTATCCGAACCACCTGTATAATGATTTAAATAATGTCATTTATTATTACAGAATCATATTCATTGTTATGATATCATATACGGTTCACTTATGACGTTATATTACCTGTTCTTTTGTAAATCCATTTTAATGAAGCGTTTTGGGTAAAATCGTTTCATTTATCGTACGTGTTTCGAATTTTTGTTCTTGATATTATTACTTATATCCAGATGTAATTAATTTAAGAATGTGAAACATGATTTATATATAATAAATATTCATCATATACATATATATGATAGATTGATAAATGGAATGAAATACATCGTTCATGGAGACGGTAGGCCGTACATATGCATGAACGCTATTTTCGTTTCCTTATTGAATTGAATGGAATTAAATAGATAACATACATATATATATACATAAATACGGTAGCATTATTATGTAATATCTTTCATTATTATTCATTATATATACTTTATAATCATTCATGAATGGTTAACATGAAGATGAATCTTATCACGTTCGTGGAGACAGTAGTCCGTACGTACGCTCGAGCAATGATATCATTTCCATGATCATTGAATTGTATTGAAGTGTATGTATACTATTTAAAAATCAATATCACTTTACAATAATCACATATAGTCATTATTTACACCATTATACCCATCCAAGTAAGGTGGTGGTGGAAAATAGATTACACCACGGCGTGGAGACGGTCTTCCGTACTTACGCACGCACGGTGATTTCGTTTTCCATAGGATGGATAGAAGGAGGAATATGGTTGTTTCATATTTATAATAAAATATCATTATATGAGTGATACTGATGTTATTAATTCATAATGAAACTACTAAATAAGCAGAATTAGAAGAAGAAATAAATTTGAAAGAAACCGGTAACATATATTACCTCTTCTTCGACACGCCTCTTTAAAACCACCTCTTAGGGAACTAAAATTGGTCTTTGAAGAATACCAAGACCTCTATAATATTTATAGGGAAGTTTATATGGGAAATTGGTAGGGTTTGGCCGAGATTTAAGGCTAAATGTTGTGTAAAGATGAGAGGGAGGAGGTTCCCTTTTATAAGGGAGGAGAGGGGCACCTTTGGAATCTTAAACAATATTAGTTTAATATAAATTTAAACCCCACATAAAAACCTCAAAAAATGACTCAATTATAATATTAGATGATATAGGGTTGTAATATCATCAACCAATAAAATTTAGACATGTTTTGATTCAATTGTAAACCTTATCATTTTGATTTATCCTTTTTTAATCTATTTAATTTTATTTGTGGTAATAAAAATATAAATTTTAAATAGTTATAAATAATAACTTATGTGTTGTTAATTTTCCTTAATTGGATAATTTATGACATTATAGACTATATAAATTTCAATTTATAATTTTTAAATATTTTTGTGATTTTTAAACAATTTAATAATATGTTAATTTTATAAAATAACAATAGTGTCAATTTTGACACTATTCATTTATTTGAATTTAAATAAAATACACACAGATGATATATTAGAAATAAAATATTTAATATGTTCCTAACATGTCATATTAATCTATAAAATTATTGAACAACATTAAATAGTTCATATAATATTTATTTTACTATTTGTAAAACCATTTATTTGATACTTCTGTTAATAAAATAATTTCTACAACATTTTTGTATAATTATTAAATATACTAATTTGTTTCATAAAAATTAAAAATAAAATACTTGGATAAAGATAAATCTTATACATTTCATAATAATACTTCTAGTCTGATTTATATTCTAAAACACACAACTTTTAAAATGTTATATTTATTAAATAATGAAGTTGACAACTTTGACATCATTTAAAATAAAATAATATAAGTGTCATAATCACTTTTATAAGACTCCAAACGGTCATATATTAGGTTATTGAATGATTATGGTGTATATATACACTAAAAATAATTTTTGGTCAGGTTTGTGAGCCTTTTAATGGGTATTATTATTTCAATAAAAACTATATTACTTATTTTTCACTAAATAAATAATTTCTGCATCATTAATGTACAAGCTATTAAAGTAATTAAATATCTCTTAAAAATTATAAATAAATTACCATGATAAATAAAAACATTTTATCTTTCAAATGATTATTTATAACCGGATTTATATTTAGAATAAACTTATATTAAAAATACATTAATTATTAAAGTTGAGTGAGACATATTTCAATTTCCTTTAAATAAAATAAACTAAAGGTCTTAATCACCTCAAAGTGGGTTCTAATGGATTCTATTTCGACCCAAATATGGCTTAGAACAAAATATAATAATATAATTATATTAATACAAGTTTTAGGGTAATTTTATAATATTATATTTAACCTTAATTACCCGATTTACCTTTTACTATGGTAAATACAATTTACCTTAGTTACTATTCATAATGACCAAAAATAAAAAGTAGCCTAATAACATAATTTGGACCAAATGATTCAAAATATGGAATCCATTTTTCTAAATTCAATACACAAAAGTTTCAGAAATTTATTTAAAATTAATCTCCTTGTTAAGAAAACGTGTTTTAAAAGTTTTTTTAAAAGGTTGGGGCCGAAGCCTCATTTTTATTAATAAACCAAAGCAAAGACCTCTTTTAACTGGGTAGAGGGAGACCCATTACATAGCCCGAAGGCCCAGTGGGCTTGTAGCCCATTACATAGCCCGTAGGCCCAAATTTTTTTTTGGCCAAATTCCTATTCTGTGAATATTAACCCGGCTGCTACAGTGCCCGCACAGTACCTCTGCCGCTACAGTGCCCTGCCGCCGCTACAGTACCCGCCGGTCAACAGTACCGCCACTGCTATAGTGCCCACTACAGTACTGCTACAGTACCTGCGCCCAATGGGTTTTGAACCCCCATTTTAAAAGTTAAAACATTGAAAAAAGATTGAAAAGATTATTACTATGAATTCAATGTAAAATCAATGCTAATGAAATATATTATATTAAATGGTAAAAATATATTCTATTTATACTTTAAAACCATTCAATATTATAATTTAACCATATAAATTATTATGATGAAAACAGTTGTTTTTAATTAAAATATATCATCTTTTTACTATTCATTAAAATATGAAAGTTATCAGAAAAATATCAAAACTTTATACAATGTAAATTTTTATATCCTGATTCAAAAGAAGAAGTTTATTTTGTAAAATTTAACTTATAAACTTTTCATAAAAAATATTTAAAATGGGCGCACCATCAAAATGCGGCAAAACTTCATTTTAAAAAAAATACTTATTTTACCTGAAAAATTTATTTTGTTCTCATACCATGTTCTATAAAATGTGTAAGATGAATTATAATGTCATAAAATTCAAAATGTATTTACTACTATTCATAATGGCTAGTTTATAACAATATTATAACCATATATCGTTGTTTAGTGAATCCCGATATTGCGTACAACACACGCTACAGAGGAAGGTTGCGATTGCGTGTAATGCAAGCCAAGTCAAGGTTACATGTAGTGCAAGACTTCTTTGTTGTTGAATATAAAAAAATCCAACTATATTTCATTTATACATTGAATATATATATATATATACACTCTATGTTGCGTAGAATAACTACTATCAAACAAACTTGAAATTGTGTGTAACACGATCCAAGATTAGTGTTGCGTATACTGAAGCTAATACGGTGTTGCATATAGTGCAAGATAATATTGTTGTAGCGTAAAACAGAAGATATGAGAGAAATTAAAAAGAATATATCTTATAAAATCTCTAGATGTTACATTCTACCGCCCTTAAAATTAATTTTTCCCTCCAAATTCGTCAGGGTTATAAATCATTTACTATTCATAGAAACCCACATCGTAAAAAGGAATACTAAAACATAATTTTAAAAAGTGAAGTATGAAACATATCGGTTACCCAAATTAACTCATCACTGGGTTTCCACATAGGAGAACATAGGGGAAAATATGGATATGGAAGAGAAATCTAACCATCATTTTCTGATGGAGAGTGGTAGAGAACAAGGCTATGAAAAATCCAACAATCACAAAGCCAAAAATTTGTGATGATCTAAGGTACCATATGATTCATCAAGTATAAGAGCACTAGGAAAACATTATTGGTTTTTAAAATCATTTCCCTACTGTTGAAGATTTTTTTTAAATTAAAAGAAATACTTACTTGATTTTGGTATAATCTCACTGTTTTTCATGCCTTGAACAATTTCCACTTCATCTCTTAAAGAAATGAAGTTGAATTTGTCTTCCGTGATGTGATAGAGGATCATACAATAGAATGATAGGTCATTACATCTGTATCAAACATAAGGTTAGTAGTAGTTATATACATAAGTCCATTTATGGTGAGATTAATCGTATACGGTTCCAAAAATGGACTTATACTTCATCTATCATCCCGCTTAATAAAATAATTCTAGTTTCTACTAACCAGGGAGTTCCTGTAGGCTAGTGGTAGGTGATAAAGTCCTGTCGCTCTTCGGTTGTGGGTTTGATTTCCACAGCCTTGTCTGACGTTACGGATTGTCTCCTGTTCTGCATGTTTCCCCTCTTCTTAAACTACACTATTATAACATTCCATCAATAATATTGAAAAAAATAGCCTTAAACAATACTATCTTATGTCTAACATCATTCATTCCAATCTTTAGGCTTATTCAAAATACATCTGTCCAATCCCAAATTATAAAGAATATGATTACATGAAATTTTACATAACAAGTACGTGAATACCATCATATATCCCTTAAATATCATAAGATATATCTTGTTGATCACATTCCAAACATGTGAATACCTGAATCAAGTATTCTCTTGAAACATAAATTATCATAAAACCACAGTGAAATTCTGAATTCTGTCAAAAGGTATCTCTTTCCACATACCCAAATCCCAAAAATTCTATATACTCAAACCATGATATCACTTTGTCCTTATATCAGTCTTGATCTCTTTAGTACTATCAAACATTTCAGTATCTTCTTATCCATTCCTTATGTGCATATTAGGTGCTTTGCAAAAATATCGGAATAAACTTTCATGGTTACCAGTACCATTCAACATATACTTTCAAAAACATAAGGAAAAACAATAGTGTGACAATCCTTAGATGTCTCTTTATTCCATAGTACTAGGAGATTACTTATACACCATTACTCTTGAAAAACATGTAATCATTCCACTACCTTCTTAAACCATTGACTGATCTTGAACAATTCTTTCATCTCACATATCATTTTTAGTCTCTTAATCATCATCAACATAAATACTACCCATAAGACCATGCTGATTCTCTTCATGAGACTTTCCCTTAATGAGGTGGTTTGCATAATGCCCGTACATTACACATTTAAAACATTTAACCATTGTTAATGTCTTAGCAATACCATTATCCTTGTCCATGGTGTTAACTAAACCATTACCATTATAATTACAGGCTTTGTGTCCTTATTTTCCACACCAAAAGCATCTTCCAGTTCCTTTGAAACATTATCCCTGATGCCTCTTCCCATATGATTTACACGAGGTAAATTGAACTTTCGTTCCTCTATGATCATAATGAAACTCCATCTTTCTCTTATTAGCTGAGTCGGGAAACATACCAAAGTTGAGATTATTGATTATATTATGAGATTGCTGATTAGGCATAATAACGACATGTGGACCTCCAGATCTAATTTTATTTGGTTGCTCATGAAGAATGTCATTCCATTGTCCATCATATCCTCCATTATCGTGAATCTACTTGTTACCAGCCATTTTCTAAAACCCCAAAAGAATAGTGTGAGAGGAAAAAATAATAATCAAGGAGGTGTAAATTCAATATCTAACATCTAGGTTTAATTATAATATCGTTACCGTACTTCTAGGACTATAACCTATACTTATACTTAGCCTTAAGGACATCCCTAGACATACCTTAGAAATATCTCTAGGGATCTCACTAAATTTTTCGCATCCTAGTTTCCAAAGGATAACTAATCCTTTCCTCTGATTCCAACCGTAGAGGCACAAATCTTGATGTACATAAAAATTAAATTACTTTTTCGAAATATCTAATACATAACAAAAACAGACACCAAAGGACCATAATAGTTTAGTGTATTTGGAAACTCGGAATATAATCTTCTAATCTTGGTGAAAGATCTTCGACATCTCCCATAAATATCATTCTTTTTTTTCCTAAAACCTTTCTTTATATCCTATGGAAAATAAAACATATAAAGGGTGAGCTCAAATTCTCATTAAGGGTAAGCATGGAGAGAATAAAACAAACCATATACATTTGAACTTAAAAACATGAACACAATATTTAAACATGAAAATCTTGAGCAATGACATAAAACATGGCAGTACATAAGGCATAGATCATAATGGAATATCAATCATGATAAAATAGCACGGGAATAAATCATGTAATTATGGTAACCATTAAGCACATGTTATGATTTCCATAGTAGCAAAGGCATTTCTTCCAAGTCCATCTTAGTGGACAAAGTCCCTTACTGAACCGGGTTTACTTGCCGTTGCAGCCTTGTATTATTAAACCAGATTTACTTCCCGTTCCAGCCATGTCTATCTCATGAGATATAAATCATTACCCAATGAATTGGAGGGATATATAGGTCCCACACATCTCATAATGAAACCATTCTAATGTGTGCCAGAAAATCATAAATCATACATCATAGCATAACCCATATAATAAAAATCGGATTCTTAAACATCATGTCATCATAACATAATCCATATAAGATAAAAGGACATCAAAGAATTAATTCCACCATAACATAATCAAATCAATGTTAAAATAGGGATACAAACATAACCCTATATTATCTTAGATGGAAAATAATTTTTATAAAACACTTGAACTCCATTCTTGAGAAAATATCCTTTCTACTTCAAAAACATTTTTCCTTTATTAACATATGATACAATTTTAATCTAAAAGAAGTTGATTAAAAATACACTTGAAAACTTGTAAAAGTAGCTTCATGGAAATAATGTTCTATGAAATCATAAAAATCCATTCATACTGTATAAGTTAAAAAAACACATTCTTGTCGTACTTTTTCCAGAAAATTCAAAAAAGTATCTCGTATGGTAAACAAAAAAAATATTCCTTACATACCATGTAGTAAAAGTCAAAAATAGTTAAAATGGACTTTAAACATAAATGTCAACACTTTTATAAAAAATGGACATGGATGATAAATATAACCCCAGTAAATACTTACTTATAAGAAATCGCGGATAGAAAACAATTGAGATTGCAACATTATCCCTTACCATAGGTGTGATATGCTTCGTACGTATCCGAACCTCCTGTATAATGATTTAAATAATTTCATTGACTTATTAAAGATTCATATTCATTGTTATGATATCATATATGGTTCACTTATGACTTTATATTACCCATTCTTTTGTAAATCCATGATAAAGCAGCATTTTGGGGAAAATCGTTTCATTTATCATATGTGTTTCGAATTGTTTTTCTTGATATTATTACTTATATATTGATTTACATAATTTCAGAATGTAAAACATGATATATATATAATAAATATTTATCATATACATATATATGATATATTGATAAATGGAATGAAATACATCGTTCATGGAGACGGTAGGCCGTACATACGCATGAACGCTGTTTTCGTTTCCTTATTGAATTGAATTGAATTAAATAGATAACATACATATATATACATAAATCCAGTAGCATTATTATGTAATATATTTCATTATTATTCATTATATATTCTTTATAATCATTCATGAAAGGTTAACATGAAGAATGAATCTTATCGCGTTCGTGGAGACGGTAGTCCATACATACGCACGAGCGATGATATCGTTCCCATGATCGTGGAATTGTATTGATGTGTATGTATACTATTTAATAATATATATCACTTTACAATAATCACATATAGTTATTCCTTACACCATTATACCCATCCAAGTAAGATGGTGGTGGAAAACAGATTACACCACGACGTGGAGACGGTATTCTGTACGTACGCACGCGCAGTGATTTCATTTTCCGTAGGATGGATAGAAGGTGGAATAGGTTTGTTTCATATTTATAATAAAATATAAGTATATGAGTGATACTGATTTTATTTCATCATAATTAAACAACTAATGAAGAGTAAGAATAAGAAGAAATAAATTTGAAAGAATCGGTAACAGATATTACCTCTTCTTCAACACGCCTCTTTTAAAACTCCTCTTAGGGCACTAAAATTGGTCTTTGAACAAAACCAGAACCGCTAGAATAATTCTAGGGAAGTTGGGAAGGGAAATGGGTAGGTTTAGGTCGAGATTTAGGGCTCAAAGTTGTGTAAAGATGAGAGGGAGGAGGTGCCTTTTTATAAGGGTGGACCTTTGGAATCCTCAAAAATATTAGTTTAATATAAATTCAAACCCCACATAAAAACCTCCAAAAATGAATCAATTAGAATATTAGATTATATAGGGTTTTAATATCATCACACAATCAAATTTAGACATGTTTGGATCTAATTTTAAATCTTATCATTTTGATTTATCCTTATTTAATCTATTTAATTTTATTTGTGATAATAAAATTATAAATTTTAAATGGTTATAAATAATAACTTCTGTGTTGTTAATTTTCCATAATTGAATACTTTATTAAATTTGAGACTATATAAATTTAAATTTATAATTTTTAAATACTTTTGTGATTTTTACACAATTTAATAATATGTTATTTTTATAAAATAACAATAGTGTCAATTTTGAAACTATTCATTTATTCGAATTTAAATAAAATCCACATAGAGGATATATTCGAACTAAAATATTTAATAGGTTCCTAACATGTCTTATTAGTCTATAAAATTAGTGGAGAACATTAAATAGTTCATATAATATTTATTTTACTATTTGTAAACTATTTATTTGATACTTCTCTTAATAAAATAATTTCTACAACATTTTTGTATAATTATTAAATATACATATTTGTTGCATAAAAATTAAAAATAAAATACTAGGATTAAGATAATTATTATAGATTTCATAAGAATACTTATATTCTGATTTATATTCTAAAAAAACCAACTTTTCAAAATTTTATATTTATTAAATTATAAAGGTGACAACTTTGACACCATCTAAAATAAAATAATATAACTGTCATAATCACTTTTATAAGATTCCAAACGGTCATATATTCGGTCATTGGATTCTTATGGTGTATATATACACAAAAAATAAGTTTTTTTCAGGTTCTTGAGTTTTTATGAGGTATTATTATTTCAATAAAAACTATATTACTTATTTTTCACTAAATAAATAATTTCTGTATCATTAATGTATAAGCTATTAAGGTACTTAAATATCTCTTAAAAATTAGAAATAAATTTCCATGATAAATAAAAACATTTTATCTTTAAAATGAGTATTTATAACCGAATTTATATTCTGTATAAACTTATATTAAAAATACTTTAATTATTAATGCTGAGTGAGACATATTTCACTTTCCTTTAAATAAAATAAACTAAAGGTCTTAATCACCTCCAAGTGGGTTCCAATGGATTCAATTTCGACCCAAATATGCCTTAGGACGAAATATACTTATCCAATTATATTAAGACAAGTGTTAGGGTAATTTTATAATATTATATTTACCCTTAATTACCCGATTTACCTTTTACTATGGTAAATTAAATTTACCGTAGTTACTATTCATAATGCCCAAAAATAAAAAGTATCCTATTAACATAATTTGGTCCCACTTATTCCAAATATGGAATCCATTTTTCTATTTTCAATACAAAAAAGTTGCAGAAATTAATTTAAAATTAATCCCGTTGTTAAGAAATTGAGTTTTAAAAGTTAAAACATTGCAAAAGATTGAAATGATTTTACATATGAAATCAATGTAAAATCAATGATAATGTGATATATTTTATTAAATTGAAAAAATATATTCTATTTATACTTTAAAAACATTCAATAGTATAATTTAACCATATAAATTATTACGATGAAAAAAGTTGTTTTTAATTAAAATATAGCGTGTTTTTACTATTCCTTAAAATATGATTGTTATCAGAAAAATATCAAAACCTTATCCAATACAAATTTTTATATCCTTATTCAAAAGAAGAAGTTTATTTTGTAAAATTTAGCTTATAAACTTATCAAAAATTATATTTAAAATGGGTGCGCCATCAAAAGGCGGCAAAACTGCATTTTTAAAAAAATACTTATTTTACCCAAAAAAATTATTTTGTTATCATAACATGTTCTATAAAATGTGTAAGACATATTATAATGTCATAAAATTCAAAATTTAGTTACTACTATTCATAACGTCTAGTTTATAATAATATTGTAACCATATATCGTTGTTTAGTGAAACCCGGTATTGCGTACAAAAAACGCTATCGAGGAAGGTTGCGATTGCATGTCATGCAAGCCAAGTCAGGGTTTTGTATAGTGCAAGACTTCTTTGTTGTTGCGTATAAAAAAATCCAACCATATTTCATTTATACATTGAATGTATATATATATACACTCAATGTTGCATAGAATAACTACTATCAAACAAACTTGAAATTGTGTGTAACATGATCCAAGATCAGTGTTGCATATACTGCAAGCTAATACGGTGTTGCGTATAGCGCAAGATAATCTTGTTGTAGCGTAAAACAGAAGATATGAAAGAAATTAAAAGAATATATCTTATAAAATCTCGGGTTGTTACATTCTACCCCCCTTAAAATGAATTTCTCCCTCAAAATTCGTCGGTGTTATAAATCGTTTACTATTTATAGAAACCCACATTGTAATAAGGAATACTAAAACATAATTTTAAAAGTGAAGTATGAAACATATTGGTTACCCATATTAACTCATCACTAGGTTTCGACATAGGAAAACATAGGGGGAAATACGGATATGGAAGAGAAATCTAACAATCAAGTTCTGATGGATAGTGGTAGAGAACATAACTATGAAAAAGCCAACAATCACAAAGACATAAATTTTTGATGATCTAAGGTACCATCTGATTCATCAGATATAAGAGCACTAGGAAAACTTTTTTGGTTTTCAAAATCATTTCCCTACTGTTGAAGAATTTTTTTTAAATTAAAAGAAATACTTACTTGATTTTGGAACAATATCACTATTGTTCGTGCCTTGAACAATTTACACTTCATCTCTTAAAGAAATGAAGTTGAATTTGTCATTCGTGAGGTGATAGAGGATCATTCAATAGAATGATAGGTCATTACATCTATCTCAAAATAAGGTTAGCAATAGTTATATACATAAGTCCATTTATGGTGAGATTAATCGTATAAGGTTCCAAAAATGGAGTTGTACTTCATCTATCATCCTGCTTAATAAAATAAAACTAGTTTCTTCTAACCAGGGACATCCTATAGGCTAGTGGTAGGCGATAAAGGCATGTCACTCTTCGGTTGTGGGTTTGATTCCCATAGCCTTGTCTGACGCGATGGGTTGTCTCCCGTTCTGCATGTTGTCCCTTTTCTTAAACTACACTATTATAACATTCCATCAATAATATTGAAAAAAATTTAACCTTAAATAATAATATCTTATGTCTAATATAATTCATTCCAATCTTTAGGCTTATTCAAAATACATCTGTCCAATCCCATATTATAAAGAAAATGATTACTTGAAATTTTACATAACAAGCACGTGAATACCATCATTTATCCCTTATATATCACAAGATATATCTTGTTGATCACATTACAAACATGTGAATACCTGAATCAAGTATTCTCTTGAAACATAAATTATCATAGAACCATAGTGCAATCATGAATTCTGTCAAAAGGTAACCCTTTCCACATACCAAAATCCCAAAAATTCTATATACTCAAACCATGATATCACTTTGTCCTTATATCAGTCATGCGATCATTAGTACTATCAAACATTTCAGTATCTCTTTATCCATTCATTATTTACATATTAGGTGCTTTCCAAAAATATCTGAATAACCATTCATGGTTACCAGTACCATTCAACATATACTTTCAAAAACATAAGGAAAAATAATAGTTTTACAATCCTTAGATGTCTCTTTATTCCATAGTACCATGAGATTACTTATACAACATTACTATTAAAAAACATGTAATTATTCCACTAACTTCTTAAACCATTGACCGATATTGAAAAATTCTTTCAACTCACATATCATTTGTAGTCTCTTAATCATCATCAACATAAATACTACCCATACGACCATGCTGATTCTCTTCATGAGACTTTCCCTTAGGGCATTGGTTTGCATAATTCCCGTACATTACACATTAAAAACATTTAACCATTGTTGATGTCTTAGAAATACCATTATCATTGTCTATGGTGTTAACTGAAACTTTTCCTTTATAATTACAGGCTTTGTGTCCTTCTTTTCCACACCCAAAGCATCTTCTAGTTCCTTTGAAACATTCTCCCTAGTGCCTCTTCCCACATGATTTACATGAGGGAAATTGAACTTTTGTTCCTCTATGATCATCATGAAACTCCATATTTATCTTATTAGCTGAGTCGGGAAACTTACCAAAGTTGATATTATTGATCATATTATGAGATTGCTGATTAGGCATAATAACGACATGTGGACCTCCAGATCCAATTTCATTTGGTTGCTCATGAAGAATATCATGCCACTTTCCATCATATCCTCCATTATCGTGAATCTACTTGTTACTAGCCATTTTCAAAAACCCAAAATGAATAGAGTGATAGGAAAAAATCATAATAAAGGAGGAGTAAATTAAATATCTAACATTTAGGATTAATTCTAATATTGTTACCGCAATTCTAGTACTATAAACTATACTTATACATAAACTTAGGGACATCCCTAGACATAACTTAGAAATATCTTTAGGGATCTCACTACAGTTTTACATCCTAGTTTCCAAAGGTTAACTAATCCTTTCCTCTGATACCAAATGTAGAGCCCCAAATCATGACGTACATAAACATTACATTACTTTTTCGGAATATCTAATACATAACAGAAATAGACACCAAAGGACCATAATAGTTTAGTGTATTTGGAAACACGGAATATAATCTTCTAATATTGGTGAAATATCTTCAACATCTCACATAAAGCTCTTCATTTTTTTCCTAAAACCTTTCTTTATATCCTATGGAATATAAAACAAATAAAGGGTGAGATCCAATTCTCATTAAGGGTAAGAATAGAGAGAATAAAACAAACCATATACATTTGAACTTAAAAACATGAAAATAATGTTTAAAAATCAAAAGCTTGAGGAATGACATAAAACATGGAAGTACATAAAGAATAGATCATAATGGAATATAAATCATGATAAAATATCATGGGTATAAAACATGTAATTATGGTAACCATTAAGCACATGTTATGATTTCCATAGTACCAAAGGCATTGCTGCCAAGACCATCTTAGTGGACAAAGTCCCTTACTGAACCGAGTTTACTTGCTATTCAATCCCTGTATTACTGAACCAGATTTACTTGCTGTTCCAGCCATGTATATCTCATGAGATATAAATCTTTACCCAATGCATTGGAGTGAAATATAGGTCCCACCCATCTCATAATGAAACCATTCTTATGGGTGCCAAAAAATCATAAATCATACATCATAGCATAACCCATATAATGAAAATCAGATTCTTAAACATCATTTCATCATAACATAATCCATATAAGATAAAAGTACATCATAAAATTAATTCCATCATAACATAATCAAATCAATGTAAAAATAGGGATAGAAACAGAACCCTATATTATCTTAGATGGAAAATAATTTTTATAAAACACTTGAACTCCATTCTTGAGAAAAATATCCTTTCTACTTCAAAAACATTTTTCCTTTCTTAACATATCATACAATTTTAATCTAAAAGAAGTTGATTAAAAATAAACTTGAAAACTTGTAAAATAAGATTTATGGAAATAATGTTCTATGAAATCATAAAAATCCATTCATGCTGTATAAGTTAAAAAAACACATTCTTCTTGTACTTTTGCCGGGAAAGTCAAAAAGTACCTCATATGGTAAACAAAAAAAAGATTCCTTACATACCTTGTAGTAAAATTAAAAAAATGGGTAAAAAGGACTTTAAACATACATGTAATTTTTTTATTAAACATGGACATAGATGATAAATATAACCCCAATAAATACTTACGTATAAGCAATCTCGGATAGAAAACAATTGAGATTGCAACGTTATCCCTTACTATTGGTGTGATATGATTCGTATGTATCAAAACCTCCTGTATAATGATTTAAATAATATCATTGACTTATTAAAGATTCATATTCATTGTTATGATATCATATATGGTTCACTTATGACTTTATATTACCTGTTCTTTTGTAAATCCATGTTAAAGCTGCATTTTGGGTAAAATCGTTTCATTTATCGTACGTGTTTCAAATTTTTGTTCTTGATATTATTATTTATATCTTTATTTCCTTAATTTCAGAATGTAAAACATGATTTATATATAATTAATATTTATCATATACATAAATATGATATATTGATAAATGTAATGAAATACACTGTTCATGGAGACGGTAGGCCGTACGTACGTATGAACGCTATTTTCATTTCCTTATTGAATGGAATGAAATTAAATAGATAACATACATATATATACAAAAATCCAGTAGAATTATTATGTCATATATTTCATTATTATTCATTATATATACTTTCTAATCATTCATGAATGGTTAACATGAAGAATGAATCTTATCGCGTTCGTGGAGACGGTAGTCCGTACATACGCACGAGCGATGATATCGTTCCCATGATCATGGAATTTTATTTAAGTGCATGTATACTATTTCATAATCAATATCACTTTACAGTAATCACATATAGTTTTTCTTTACACCATTATACCCATCCAAGTAAGGTGGTGGTGGAAAACAGATTACACCACGGTGTGGAGACGATATTCTGTATGTTCGCACGCGCGGTGATTTCATTTTCCGTAGGATGGATAGAAGGTGGAATAGGTTTGTTTCATATTTATAATAACATTCAAGTATATGAGTGATACAAATGTTATTTCACCATAATTAAACAACTAATGAAGAGGAAGTAGAAGAAGAAATAAATTTGAAAGAATCGGTAATGGATATTACCTCTTATTTGACACGCCTATTTGAAACCTCCTCTTGGGGCACTAAAATTGGTCTTTGAACAAGAACATGACCTCTAGAATATTTCTAGGGAAGTTGATAAGGGAAATGGGCATGGATAGGCTGAGATTAAATGATCAAAGTTGTGTAAAGATGAGAGGGAAGATGTGTCCTTTTACAAGGGTGGAGAGGGGCACCTTTGGAATCCTCAAAAATATTAGATTAATATAAATTCAAAACCCACATAAAAACCTCCAAAAATGACTCAGTTAGAATATTAGATTATATAGGGTTGTAATATCATCACCCAAAAAAATTTATACATGTTTGGATCTAATTTTAAACCTCATCATTTTGATTTATCCTTATTTAATCTATTTAATTTAATTTGTGGTAATAAAATTATAAATTTTAAATGGTTATAAATAATCACTTATGTGTTGTTAATTTTACATAATTGGATAATTAAAGAACTTTTAGACTATATTAATATAAATTTATAATTTTAAAATACTTTTGTGATTTTTAAACAATTTAATAATATGTTATTTTTATAAAATAACAATAGTGTCAATTTTAAAACTATTCATTTATTTGAATTTAAATAAAATCCACACAGAGGATATATTTGAACTAAAATATTTAATAGGTTTCTAACATGTCATATTCATCTGTAAAATTAGTGGAGAACATTAAATAGTTCATATAATATTTATTTTACTATTTGTAAAACCATTAATTTGATACTTCTCTTAATAAAATAATTTCTACAACATTTTTGTATAATTATTAAATATACATATTTGTTTAATAAAAATGAAAATTAATATACTAGGACTAATATAATTTTTATATATTATATAATAATACTTATAGTCGGATTTATATTCTAAAAAACCTAACTTTTAAAATGTTATATTTATTACATTATAAAGGTGACAACTTTGACATCATTTAAAATAAAATAATATAAGTGTCATAATCACTTTTATAAGACTCCAAACAGTCATATATTCGGTCATTGGATTCTTATGGTGTATATATACACAACCAATAAGTTTTGGTCAGGTTTTTGAGCCTTTTAATGGGTATTATTATTTCAATAAAAACTACATTACTTATTTTTCACTAAATAAATAATTTCTGCATCTTTAATGTATAAGCTATTAAGGTACTTAAATATCTCTTAAAAATTATAAATAAATTTCCATGATAAATAAAAACATTTTATCTTTCAAATGAGTATTTATAACCGAATTTTACTCTTTATAAACTTATATTAAAAATACTTTAATTATTAATGTTGAGTGATACATATTTCACTATCCTTTAAATAAAATAAACTAAAGGTCTTAATCACCTCCAAGTGGGTTCCAATGGATTCCATTTCGACCCCAAAATTCCTTAGGACGAGATATAAGCGTCCAATTATATTAAGACAAGTTTTAGGGTAATTTTATAATATTATATTTACCCTTAATTACCCGATTTACCTTTTACTATGGTAAATAAAATTTACCGTAGTTACTATTCATAATGCCCAAAAATAAAATGTATCCTATTAACATAATTTGGACCCACTAATTCCAAATATGGAATCCTTTTTTCTAAATTAAATACACAAATGTTTCAGAAATTAATTTAAAATTAATCCTGTTTTTAAGAAAATGAGTTTTAAAAGTTAAAACATTGCAAAAGATTGAAATGATATTACATATGAATTCAATGTAAAATCAATGACAATGAGATATATTATATTAAATGGTAAAAAAATATTCTATTTATACTTTAGAAACATTCAATAGTATAACTTAACCTTATAAATTATTACGATGAAAAAAGTTGTTTTTAATTAAAATATAGCGTGTTTTTAGTATTCATTAAAATATGATTGTTATCATAAAAATATCAAAACTTTATCCAATGTAAATTTTTATATCCTGATTCAAAAGAAGAAGTTTATATTGTAAAATTTAACTTATAAACTTTTCAAAAAATATATTTAAAATGGGTGCGCCATCAAAAGGCGGCAAAACTGCATTTTTTGAAAAATACTTATTTTACCCAAAAAATTTATTTTGTTCTCATACCATGTTCTATAAAATGTGTAAGATGAATTATAATGTCATAAAATTCAAATTTTATTTACTACTATTTATAACGTCTAGTTTATAATAATATTATAACCATATAACGTTGTTTATTGAAACCTGGTATTGTGTACAACAAACGCTATCGAGGAAGGTTGCGATTGTGTGTAATGCAAGCCAAGTCAGGGTTTCGTGTAGTGAAAGACTCCTTTGTTGTTGTGTATTAAAAAATCCATCCATATTTCATTTATACATTGAATATATATATATATATACACTTAATGTTGCGTAGAATAACTACTATCAAAGAAACTTGAAATTGTGTGTAACACGATCCAAGATTTGTGTTGCATATAATGAAATCTAATACGGTCCTGCGTATAGAGCAAGATAATCTTGATGTAGCGTACAACAAAAGATATGAAAGAAATTAAAAGAATATATCTTATAAAATCTCGGGTTGTTACATTCTAACCCACTTAAAATTAATTTCGCCCTCGAAATTCATCGGGGTTATAAATCATTTACTATTTATAGAAACCCACATCGTAACAAGGAATACTAAAAATAATTTTAAAAAAGTGAAGTATGAAACATATTGGTTAACCTTAATAACTCATCACTGGGTTTCCACATAGGAGAAAATAGGGGAAAATATGGATATGGAAGAGAAATCTAACAATCATGTTCTGATGGAGAGTGGTTGAGAACATGGCTATGAAAAAGCCAACAATCACAAAGACATAAATATGTGAAGATCTAAGGTACCATCTGATTCATCAGATATAAGAGCACTAGGAAAAAAGTTTTGGTTTTCAAAATCATTTCCCTACTGTTGAAGGATTTTTTTTAAATTAAAAATAAATACTTACTTGATTTTGGTGCAATCTCACTGTTGTTCATGCCTTGAACAATTTCCACTTCATCTCTTAAAGAAATGAAGTTGAATTTGTCTTCCGCAAAGTGATAACGAATCATGCGATAGAATGATAGGTCATTCCATCTGTCACAAACATAAGGTTAATAATAGTTATATACATAAGGTCATTTATGGTGAGATTAATCGTATAAGGTTCCAAAAATGGACTTATACTTCATCTATCATACCGCTTAAAAAAATAAAACTGGTTTCTACTAACAAGGGACTTCCTGTAGGCCAGTGTTAGGTGATAAAGGCCTGTCGCACTTTGGTTGTGGGTTCAATTCCCACAGCCTCGTCCGACTCGACGGGTTGTCACCCATTCATCATGTTGTCTCTTTTCTTAAACTACACTATTATAACATTCCATCAATAATATTGAAAAAAAATCTAGCCTTAAACAATAATATCTTATTTCTAACTTAATTCATTCCAATATTTAGGCTTATTCAAAACACATCTATCCAATCCCATAGAATAAAAAAATGATTACTTGAAATTTCACACAACAAGAACATGAATACCATCATTTATCCCCCATATATCATAAGATATATCTTGTTGATCACATTCCAAACATGTGAATACCTGAATCATGTATTCTATTGAAACATAAATTATCATAGAACCATAGTGAAATCAGGAATGCTGTCAAAAGGTAACTCTTTCCACATACCAAAAGCCAAAAAATTCTATATACTCAAACCACGATATCACTTTTTCCTTATACCAGTCATGAGCTCATTAATACTATCAAACATTTCAGTATCTCTTTATCCCTTCTTTATGTGCATATTAGGTTATTTCCAAAAATATGTGAATAACCTTTCATGGTTACCAGTACCATTCAACATATACTTTCAAAAACATAAGGAAAAACAATAGTGTAACAATCCTTAGATGTCTCTTAATTCCATAGTACCATGAGATTACTTACACAACATTACTCTTGATAAACATGTAATCATTCCACTACCTTCATAAACCATTGACCGAACTTGAAAAATTCTTTCATCTCACATATAATTTGTAGTATCTTCATCATCATCAACATAAATACTACCCATAAGACCATACTGATTCTCTTCGTGAGACTTTCCCTTAGGGAATTGGTTTGCATGATGCCCGTACATTCCACATTTAAAACATTTAACCATTGTTGATGTCTTAGCAATACCATTATCCTTGTCCATGGTGATAACTTAACCTTTTCCTTTACAATTACAGACTTTATGTCCTTATTTTCCACACACAAAGCATATTCCAGTTCCTTTGAAACATTCTCCCTGATGCCTCTTCCCACATGATTTACATGAGGGAAATTGGACTTTCTTTCCTCTATGATCATCATGAAACTCCATCTTTCTCTTATTAGATGAGTCTGGAAACATACCTTAGTTGAGATTATTTATCATATTATGAGATTTATGATTAGGAATAATAATGATATGTGGAACTCCAGATCCAATTTCATTTGGTTTCTCATGAAGAATATCATGCCATTGTCCATCATATCCTCCATTATCATGAATCTGCATGTTTCCAGCCATTTTCTAAAACCCAAAAAGAATAGTGTGCGAGGAAAAAATCATAATAAAGGATGAGTAACATCAATATCTAACATCTAGGTTTAATTATAATATCATTACCGTAATTCTAGGACTATAACCTATATTAATACTTAACCTTAGGGACATCCCTAGACATACCTTAGAAATATCTCTAGGGATCTCACTAAAGTTTTCACATCCTGGTTTCCAAAGGTTGACTAAACCATTCCTCTGATACCAACTGTAGAGGCCCAAAGCTTGACGTACATAGACATTAAATTACTTTTGTGGAATATCTAATACCTAACAAAAATAGACACCAATGAACCGTAATAGTTTAGTGTCTTCGGAAACTCAGAATATAATCTTCTAATATTGGTGAAAGATCTTCATCATCTCCCATAACGATCTTCCTTTTTTTCCTAAAACATTTCTTTATATCATGGGGAAAAGAAAACATATAAAGGGTGATCTCAAATTATCAGTAAGGGTATGCATAGAGAGAATAAAACAAACCATATACATTTGAACTAAAAAAACATGAACATAATGTTTAAACATCAAGAGCTTGAGAAATGACATAAAACATGGAAGTACATAAGGAATAGATCATAACGGAACATAAATCATGATAAAATATCATGGGAATAAAACATGTAATTGTGGAAACCATTAAGCACATGTTATGATTTCCATAGTAGCCAAGGCATTGCTTCCAAGACCATCTTAGTGGACAAAGTCCCTTACTGAACTGGGTTTACTTGCCGTTCCAGCCCTGTATTACTGAACCAGATTTACTTTCCGTTCTAGACATGTCTATCTCAAGATATATAAATCTTTACCCAATTCATTGGAGGGAGATACAGGTACCACCCATCTCATAATGAAACCTTTCTTATGTGTGCCACGAAATCATAAATCATACATCATAACATAACCCATGAAATAAAAATGGGATTCTTAAACATCATGCAATCATAACATAATCCATATAAGATAAAAGGACATCATAAAATTAATTCCATCATAAAATAATCAAATCAATGTAAAAATAGGGATATAAATATAACCCTATATTATCTTAGATGAAAAATAATTTTGATAAAACACTTGAACTCCATTCTTGAGGAAAATATCCTTTATACTTCAAAAACATTTTTCCTTTCTTAACATGTCATACAATTTGAATCTAAAATATGTAGATTAAAAATAAACTTGAAAACTTGTATAAGAATCCTCATGGACAAAATTTTCTATGAAATCATAAAAATCCATTCATGCCGTATAAGTTAAAAAAACATTCTTCTCGTACTTTTACCGGAAAAGTAAAAAAGTACCTCGTATGGTAAACAAAAAAAAGATTCCTTACATACCATGTAGTAAAAGTCAAAAATGGGTAAAAATTACTTTAAACATACATGAAAACATTTTTATAAAACTTGGACATTTATGATAAATATAACCCCAGTAAATACTTACGTATAAGCAATCTCAGATAGAAAACAATTGAGATTGCAACATTATCCCTTACCATAGGTCTGATATGCTTCGTACGTATCCAAACCTCCTGTATAATAATTTAAATAATTTCATTGTCTTATTACAGAATCATATTCATTTTTATGATATCATATATTGTTTAGTTATGACTTTATATTACCCGTTCTTTTGTAAATCAATGTTAAAGCAGTGTTTTTGGGTAAACTCGTTTCATTTATCGTACGTGTTTCGACATGTTGTTCTTGATATTATCACTTATATCTTGATTTCCTTAATTTTAAAATGTAAAACATGATTTATATATAATAAATATTCAGTATATACATATATATGATATATTGATATATGGAATGAAATACACCGTTCATGGAGACGGTAGGCCGTACGTACGCATGAACGCTGTTTTCGTTTCCTTATTGAATTGAATGGAATTAAATAGATAACATAAATATATATATACATAAATCCAGTAGCATTATTATGTAATATATTTCATTATTATTCATTATATATACTTTATAATCATTCATGAATGGTTAACATGAAGAATGAATCTCATCGCGTTCGTGGAGACTGTAGTCCGTACGTATGCACGAGCGATGATATCATTACCATGATTGTGGAATTGTATTGAAGTGAATGTATACTATTTCAGAATCAATATCAACTTACAATAATCACATATAGTTATTCTTTACACCATTATACCCATCCATGTAAGGTGGTGGTGGAAAAAATATTACACCACGACGTGGAGACAATATTCCGTACGTACGCACGCATAGTGATATCATTTTCCGTAGGATGGATAGAAGGTGGAATAGGGTTGTTTCATATTTATAATAAAATATCAGTATATGAGTGATACTGATGTTATTACTTTGTAATGAAACAACTAAATAAGAGGAAGTACAAGGAAAAATAAATTTTAAAGAATCGGTAACAGATATTACCTCTTCTTCGACACGCCTCTTTGAAACCACATCTTAGTGAACTAAAATTGCTCTTTGAAGAAGACCAGGACTTCTAGTATATTTCTAGGGAAGTTGAGAAGGGAAATGGGCAGGGTTTTTTTGATATTAAAAGCTCAAATTTGTGTAAAGATGAGAGGGAGGAGGTGCCCTTTTATAAGGGAGGAGAGGGGCACCTTTGGAATCCCCATAAATATTAGTTTAATATAAATTCAAACACTACATAAAAACCTCAAAAAATAACTCAATTCGAAGATTAGATTATATAGAGTCGTAATATCATCAACCAATCCAATTTATACATGTTTTGATCTTATTTTAAACCTTATCATTATGATTTATCCTTATTTAATCTATTTAATTTTATTTGTTGTAATAAAATTCTAAATTCTAAATGGTAATAAATAATCACTTATGTGTTGTTAATTTTACATAATTGGATACTTTATGAAATTTTAGACTATATAAATTTCAATTTACGATTTTTAATTTTTTTTGTGATTTTTAAACAATTTAATAATATGTTATTTTTATAAAATAACAATAGTGTCAATTTTGACACTATTCATTTATTTGAATTTAAATAAAATCCACACAGAAGATATATTCGAAATAAAATATTTATTAGGTTCCTAAAGTTACATATTCATCTACAAAACTAGTGGACCGCATTAAATAGTTCATATAATATTTATTTTACTATTTGTAGAACCATTTATTTGATACTTCTCTTAATAAAATAATTTCTACAACATTTTTGTATAATTATTAAATATACTAATTTGTTGCATAAAAACTAAAAATAAAATACTATAATGAAGATAAATCTTATAGATTTTATAAGAATACTTTTAGTTTGATTTATATTCTAGAACATCCAACTTTTAAAATGTTATATTTATGAAATAATGAAGGTGACAACTTTGACATCATTTAAAATAAAATAATATAAGTGTCATAATCACTTTTATAAGACTCAAAACGGTTGGATATTCTGTAATTGGATGATTATGGTGTATATATACACAACCAATAATTTTTGGTCAGGTTTTTGAGCCTTTTAATGGGTATTATTATTTCAATAAAAACTTCATTACTTATTTTTCACTAAATAAATAATTTCTGCATTATTAACGAATAAGCAATTAAAGTAATTAAATATCTCTTAAAAATTATTAATAAATTACTATGATAAAGAAAAAAAATTTATTTTTAAAATTATTATTTATAACTGAATATATATTCTGTATAAACTTATATTAAAAATACTTTAATTATTAAAGTTGAGTGAGACATATTTCACTTTCCTTTAAATAAAATAAATTAATGTCTTAATCACCTCCAAGTGGGTTCCAATGGATTCCATTTCGACCTAAATATTCCTTAGGACGAAATATAAGAATCCAATTATATTAATACAAGTGTTAGGGTAATTTTATAATATTATATTTACCCTTAATTACCCGATTTACCTTTTACTATGGTAAATAAAATTTACCTTAATTACTATTCATAATGCCCAAAAATAAAAAGTAGCCTATTAATATAATTTGGACCCAGTAATTCCAAAAATGGAATCCATTTTTATAAATTCAATACACAAAAGTTTTAGATATTAATTTAAAATTAATCCCATTGTTAAGAAAATGAGTTTTAAAAGTCAAAACATTGCAAAAGATTGAAATGATTTTACCTATGAATTCAATGTAAAATCAATACTAATGAAATATATTATATTAAATGGTAAAATTATATTATATTTTTCCTTTAAAACCATTCAATATTATAATTTAACCATATAAATTATTAAGATGAAAAAAGTTGTTTTTAATTAAAATATACCATGTTTTTACTATTTATTAAAATATGAAAGTTATCAGAAAAATATCAAAACTTTATCCACTGTAAATTTTTATATCCTGATTCAAAATAAGAAGTTTATTTTGTAAAATTTAACTTATAAACTTGTCAAAAATTATATTTAAAATGGGTGAACCATCAAAAGGCGACAAAACTGCATTTTTTTATAAAATACTTATTTTACCCGAAAAATTTATTTTCTTCTCATTCCATGTTCTATAAAATTTGTAAGATGAATTATAATGTCATGAGATTAAATATTTATTTACTAATATTCATAATGGATAGTTTATAATAATATTATAACCATATATGTTGTTTAGTGAGACCCGATATTACGTACAACACATGCTATCGAGGAAGGTTGTGATTGCGTGTAATGCAAGCCAAGTCAAGGTTGCATGTAGTGAAAGACTACTTTGTTGTTGTGTATAACAAAATACAACCATATTTCATTTATACATTGAATATATATATATATATACACTAACTGTTGCGTAGAATAACTACTATCTAACAAACTTGAAATTGTGTGTAACACGATCCAAGATTAGTTTTGCGTATAATGAAAGCTAATACGGTGTTGTGTATAGTGCAAGATTATCTTGTTGTAGCGTAAAACAGAAGATATGAAATAAATTAAAAAGAACATATCTTATAAAATCTCGGGTTGTTACACGAACAGTTTGTCATCACAGTTTTTGTCAATACATTTAAGCGTGTTAGTTGTGATTCCCATTAATAATAATCTTAAAGTTTAAGGACCAATACACACCTCCATAGATAGGAACATACAATGACACTATGAAATGTGGATTTCCTACTGGCGGGTCTCGTTCTCATAATATGCTCTTGGATATTACCAAGGGTGCACACCATGAGAAGGTGCCTCATGGTTTTATGAGTCCTCTCCCCTAATGGCATGTATTATTTGTGTCCCTAAAATAACATCATCCGGCCATAGAACATATATTCAAGAACAACATTATGGAACTTACAGGTTGTCATTATAGTAGGGATCCACTATGACCCTTTAATGAAATAGCTTTCCTTAAGACATTATCACATGAATTGTCACGCAGAAGAACAATCAAGATTTGATAAGGTATTTATTAATGAATAAAGTAAAAAGTAGTTGGTTATAGACCACCAACTCCAAAACATGATAACTTGGGGTGATTCTATTCCTTAGTGGGATTTAGTTAAATGGTTAGTCAACATAACATCACTACTATAGAGGAATTTAAGAGGGAGTGATATTTAATAGGTTTTTGAATGAAAGACTTAGAATAATTGTTCAATTGGGATACTTTTGAGTTGTGTATCCTATTTATTTGATAAATCACTATTTAGTGGGAATAAATAGGTTGGTTGGAGAACTGGTGGAGAAATCACAGTTTCTAAGCTGTGCATATCAATAGATCAATAACAGTTTACTAATTGACTGGGGGAAATAAATTTGATAAATGATTATATCCAGTTGGGTAGTGGAATTTTGGGTTTAATAATATTGATGAGAAATATGTTGCAAATAGGTAAGGAAGAAACTAGAGATGAAGGAATATTTAGAGAATACAATATCAATGTGTTAAGTAGTAGTTGGTTAAATGGTATGAGGTTTTATTATAAATATGTAGTCCCTATGGGGATGTGTAATAACACTGAACATTACTATAATAAATTTTTATGCAGTGATTATTAATCACTTGTAACTTGATAGTTTTTTTATTTTATCTATCCAGATGGAATGAAGTGAATATCTATGGACATAAAAAAATTTATGAACCATGTAAATTATATATGTGATGGTTTTGTGATTTTTTTCATTAATCATTCATCATTTAATTTTAAAATAATTTTTTATATGGGGCATGGTTCATTGGTCAAATAAACTATATTCAAGTTTCAATAGATTTAATGTATTTTTTTTGATGTCTATATGGTTGGATCTTTTAGGTCACAAAATAACCATTGATTGAAAATTTATTCTCTTGAACATCCAGAGGTGTAAAAAGTGTTCAAGAAGTTACCAAAATAGAAGGAACACTATGAATCAAATTTACCAAAACTTTTAATATAAAATGGACGGAAGTAACCACAATAGATAACACACATGGACCAAACAATATTTTTGAACATTATTGATTGAAAAAATGAAAGGAAATGAATAATAAAATTATTTTATGTGGTTTAGACGAATTACTAATCCATGAGCGAAACACTGTAAACATTTATTACAATGAATAAGGTAATAAAAATATTGAGTATTCAAGTTTCATCCCAAATGACCCCTTTTAGATATTAAATAGCAGAAACGAGTAGGTGAAAACAGTTACACTACCTTCTAATGTTTTCAAAGAGAATTTACCTCATATTTTATATTCATGGGTGTCTATTTAGTTAGTTAAAGGCATCCACTAAATTAACTATTCCTTCTAAAGAATTATGAACACTCTCTAAAAAACTCAATGAGTTCACCATTATGAAACATTTAGAATAATTAATAAATATCCCTCATAAAATATAAAACATGTTATGTAACATAAGGATGCATCATACACACGACTTTTTCTCCTCCACACAGTATCCTTATGGATTCATGTTATTCTTTCCATGGAACTGCTTTTTGATTTTTTTCCTTTCAAAATTCTGGATGTAGGATTTTCCTCTCTATATAATTTATCTAACTTTAGAAATTATACCTTTAGAACCACTTGTTCCAAAGTTATAATACATAACTAGAAAATGATTTTTTTACACGACTAAACCTAATAATCTCCAACTTATGAATAGTTTTTAGGATTCAACACCAATTCCCATATCAATATCATCAAAATATTTTTTCTCTAAGTATTCCTCTATTGCTATATAGATCCACGAACATGATTTCAGTCATTCCAAATTGATTAAGGCACAAAACACCACATTATTTCCGAAACTACATCCATTATCAATGTATCTATCATATTCTAAACTCTTTATACCTTCCACATATCCACTAATTTTTCCTATAAAAATATCTGAATGATGTTATAAATTGGATAAATATTATTTATCTTGGAATGAAATATTATATTTTTGGCTAAATGGATCAAACTTTGTGAATTATAGAACAAAATTTCAACCACCTCCCTTCATTTAATATATTCGAAAAGAACCTTCACCTAGGGAAGCTTCTTCTCATCTTCAGTTAGTGAAACAAACTCTTCCTCTATTGTTGATATTTAAAACACCTATAAATTGTTCAATATACCACTCAGAGAAGTGAATTTATTAGTAAACACATAGAAATCAGAGCTCCACTATGTTTCCACATAACCCATAATGTCTGAATCTAAAAAACTCTATAATTTTTTACTGATTCAAACTATAAATGGAAAAGAATCCTTTTCCATGATCTCAACCACCACATCCATTCTAGGTTCTTTATCCTTTCGTAGATCTATTTGTCTAACCGAGGGATTGATAATTACATCCACCTCACCCACTATAAAACATTACATAACTTATTAGATATAATTAGACTAAATTTGGAACATACTTATAGACATTAATCCTCTCATAACCTACATTCCTAAAAATATATTTTTGGATCAAGATCCTTCATCTCAAAAAATCAGTCAAATTAGCTTATATCACATAAATTATTTCGTTTCCTGGTCCAAAAAATAAGAATTTAGTCCACATAGAGAAGTTATATGATGAATATACCATCATCATACCCTAATTATTAACAATACTGATCGACATTGCTTCATAAAATATTCCATTCAACTATAATGACATGGATTTTTTTTGTTTTTATGTATTAATTCTTACTTGAATCCATAAAGGCTCCCATTTATCTTGAAAAAACAAAATACTAGTTCTATTTATCAATGAAACCCTTCGTCTCCTCTATTAAATTTCTTAATCTATGTCTTAATGATGAAAAGTTATTTTCACATGAAATTACTCTAGACATATCCCTTCTATGGAAACCAAGTTGAGTACTATTTGAATAGTCATTTCTTAATAAACAAAGAAAAGAAATAAAAAAATATAAACCTTATGTTTATTAAAGACACTTTATGATAAGCATTTTCTTGTAATTATTTCTACTGTACACTTCCTCTTCCATTTAAGAAACCTAGTTTTTAAGTACTCTCTTTCCAAAAGGCCATTCGCTTAGCTCCCATATCTATAAAAAATTGTGGAACTCATATCATACATTATGGATAACTTTAACTTATTATAGTCTCTCACACTAGAAACAAATTCCGTTATTTTAGGTTCCACCTCATCCCTGAGAAGAAAAAAATGCATTTCACATCTATATATCTACACATAGAATTTAATCCTAGTATAGTTCAATAACTATCCCTATTTCTAATCTTCTATAGGAACGATTACATAGAACCCCCTATTTGAGTTAGTAACCTTTTTATGTATTTTTTACTTCTATAATGTTATTGGGTAGAGTTTGATGAAGTTTGGGGGAGTTTGGAAGGGTTTAAAGAAATTTTTTTAGGCCTATTAAAGGCGCACATTTTGAGCATAGTTAGGGGAAACAAAGTAGAATCCCCAGGTAACCATGCAACCTGAGATAGTGGGCCTTAACATGGTTTGCGGATGGTTTATATAACTATGAGAGGAGGTCGTGCAAGGTCCCCTTTGAGGTAGTAACATCCGCATGGTTAGCATATAGTTTTCCTAACTGTGTGAGCTAACTATGCGTGAAGGAAAAATGGGTTTTAAACAATCGAGATCACCTAGAATTTTCACTATCTCACTTATTTCCTCTCCATTATAAACCATACTTGGTATTTATTGTTCTCAAGGTTTATAATAACTCCCCCACTCATTTTGGAAGTGATTCGATGAGTTTTTACGGTGTGGTGAATGTGATTCTTCTCTAGTAAGTCTCATCTCTTGGTTACTTTGTGGTTTTCCTTAGATCTATATATTTGTCTCTTTTGGTTTTCTCGATATACACATGTCACATATAGATATATGGTTTTTTACCTATAGTGGTGAGTTTTGGGATTTTTGATGATAGGGAAGGGTATATATGGTGGTTTCGGGGAATGTTTCATCCAGATTTTTGGCGTGTTTGGGCATTGTCCGATTTCACCAAAACCCTAAGGTTGGTGGATTCTCTCTCGACTCCACTTTTCGAGAACTTGAGGACTTGTTTGAAATTAATTTCTTTTTCTTGAAATTAATTTGTATTTATTTAAATTAATTGTAAATATGATCTGTGAATATTTGTGGAAACCCATTTGGTGATGATTTGGGGATTTTGGGTAAAATGGGATATTTTTTCAAATGAAGTTTCGTTTTGGGAATTTAAAATGTTGATTTTAAATTCAAAAATAGTTTTAATCAAAAAGAATATTTTATGAAAGATGAATTTAAATAAATATTTTGTTTTATTAAAATGTGGGTTGGAATAGAAATGGTGAAAGGGTTTTTTAGTAAATGGGTGATTTATTGAAGTGATTTGGAATGTGTTGGAAGTGGTTGTGTGCATAATGTGTGGCCTTGGTTTGCATTATGCTTGTTGTTTTGTTATGTATTATGGCTTTTTTGATTGTGTGATAATTGGGAGGGAATTCTCACTGTAAAAGGAGATAGATAGTGGATGGAAGGTCCACCATTACGGATAAGTGGTTGGGAAGTACCACTAGATTGGGAAGGTAGTAAATGGCCTTGGACGAGATGTTCCACTATGTTTAGTTACCTTTTATGTGTTATTATGCAAGATGAAAATGGTTGTGGTAATGTGTGATGGTGAAATGGATTATAGTATAGTTGTTTTTATTTACCATATATTGTGTGGATTAAGGTGGAAAGTGGCATGGTAAGGGTGTGTTTGTCTTGTTGGAATATGTTTCACCATTTGATGTTTTATGTTAACTATTTAATATAAATGTTCTAATGTATCTATCCTACTATCATGTGTAGGGATGTTTTTTGGGGAAATTGTCTGAGTATTTATACTCACCCACAACTTTGTCACTTTGGTGCTTTTTGCAGATGTCATTTTTTAGGACACAGGTATGAGTAAAGCATCTCATTTTTCTAGTGTTTTTTTCATGATGCTTAGGCGGTCTGGTGGTTTTTGGAGCATGGAGCTTGGTGTGGGGCCATAGAGCATTTCACGGTTTAATTTGGTTTTTTATTGGGTATTCCTCTTGTTACTATGATATTTGGTTTTTCGGATTTTCTATTAGTTTATGGGAATTGTTTTGAAGTATTTTATGGTCTTTTAGAAATGAGTTATTGTGTTTTACTTGTTGACATGCATAATGTAGTTATGGTTGGTTATGCCTTGTTTGGTTTTTTGGATTATTCTAAGGTAAAATCACTCCCCACTTGTTATTGAATCCATAGACATTAATTTCCAGCCTTGGTCATCTTGGGAATGTCTCCTAAGGCCAAGTAACATCTCACCGCCTTCTCAAGACAATGAGGTAGCGATAGGATGTTGCAAGTGGTATCAGTTTGTTCAGTCCTTGACATTCAAGTGAAAGTAGTTGTCCGGTACTTTGTCATTTATTGTTGGTCTAGGTGTTAACATTATTTATTAATATATCCTTTGAGTTGGGATGGTATCAAGGCGTAGGATTGTCAGAACATGGAATGTACAGCATAATAGGACATAACTAACCATTTTATAATGAACATCATGTTACTAGGGAGTTGGGTACATAAGTGTTTTGGATATACTTATAGGCATTATAAATCTCATTATCATGGGTGTAGCCAATGATATGAGCAAGGAAGTCATGGTGGAAATGATTTCCCACTAGGTTGTAGATTTCATTGAGTATAATGATTTATGTTGGGTTGTGATTATGTTGATTTGTGAAAAATCCAGAAATTACTTTCTAATGTGAAGATTTGAAATGTGTATGGTTGGGGTATTTTGAAAATGGATTGAATTCCAAATCATGATAGATTTTAAAAAAATGTTGTTACAAGGAAAATGTGAACTTTTGGAAAGTCACATTGTTCTAGTGGAAGTGTAATAGAATTTCAAATGCTAAAAATTTTCTTGCTATGGGAGTGACATTTATGGTTATTTTTGTGTTGATAGAAATGGACTTGGGTAGGCATCGTTGAGACCAAACGGAGGAGGATGATGAAAATATGGTTTCACCAGGGCCCTAGGTGGACTAGAAGCTAGTGCAGAGTATAGTGTAAGCTTTCTATGGTGTAGAAACTAGGAAAAAAGTGGATGAGACAAACAGTATGGATAATGCGCTTCGGTTTCAAAAGAAGAATCCACGAATCTTTAGTAGTGATTCAAAGACAAAAAGGGATGAAGCATGGTCAAAGTGAATAAACAGAATATTTGAATTCTTGGGAACACCGAACGATATGAAAGTGAAAATAACAACATATATGCTTGAATATCTTTTCCTACAGTGGTGGGATTTGGTGGTCAAAACTGGAACAGACTAAGGGGTGTCATGGGAGGGTATTGAGGAATTGTTTAATAAACAATTCTACCCTCATATTTTTTGAATTTTTGGCGTAATGGATTTCTTCATCTTTAATCAGGGGAACATTTTGGTAATGGAATATGTAGCAATGTTCAGGAACATAGTACACTTTTCACCTGATGTGATGGGTAGTACATCATTGAAGGAATGTATTTTTTGGAGATGGGTTGAGGTAGGAAATTTATTCCAAGATAGACGTTTTGTGTATAAGTGACTACAAAAAAATGGTGTATAGATCTACAATAGATGAATGAGATATCTTTGGGGATACCGGTCAGAAAAGTATGTTGGTACCCATGTGGAATAGTGGGAACTCCATTTCTGGGTTTAATAAGAAGAGGGGAACTTATTTATAGGGTGGAAGTTTGGTTCAGAATATGATTGGAAGATCATTGAATCTTCTTATAAAGCCTCAAAGAAGGCTGTGATGTTTTTAGTTTTGCTCTATGAGTCACATCAATAGGGATATTACAGTATAACCTTGATCATGAAATAACTATAAGAAGATGGAGAATATTAAGTGGTATTTTAATAATGCTCTGAGGTCGGGTGTTCTGACACTTCTTAGGGATCACAGGAATCCTATGCCTTGACAGGGCAGGGGAAGTGGAACACCCCTCACCAGCAGAACCAGGTTAGTCATGGAGATTCAAGGAATACCAAAACTCCTCAGTAGGGAAATAAGGGGAAGAGTGTGGCAAGAAAGTCGTTGTTTTGAGCTGATCTGGTTTTGATGAATGACCAGTCAAGACCATCCATAGTGTGAGGTACAATGCTTTTAAATTCAACCATGATGAAAGTGTTGTTTGATATGGTTTATTCCTATTCTTTTATGGCTTCTCATGCTATTATTTTGTTTGTTTTACATGTGGAATTGATTCCTTATGATTTGAAATTTAAAACCCCTCTAGGTTAAAGAGAGTGTCGAGTCTTCTTTTGTAGAGGATGTTGTATAATTATGGACATGGTCGAGTTGACATGGTATTTATCAGTTATTGACATGGATTCTTATGATTTAATCCTAGGAATAGATTGGTTGATGATGTTTAAGGCCCACATTGATTGTTATTCTTGAACGGTGAGTTTTATAATTGGGGAAAGTATCATACTACTCTTTAAACATAAGACTAATGAAAATTTTGGTGTAACAGGTTTGTTTGAAGCAGCTATTGGAATGATATCATACCAATTGGTGACGTTGCTATTGGAATAAATAGAAGGATTTAAACATAGTGATTCTCTAGAAGTGTTTGATCAAATTTTTTATGTATGTTCTGAAGTATTATTAAGGTGTCCACCCATGAGTGAAGTAGAGTTTACGATTGATCTATTTTTGGGGACTAGTCCGATCTCACTTCCATCTTAATGAAGGGATCCAACAGAATTGACGGAATTGGTTGTGAAGTTAGAGGAGTTAGAAAACAAAAGGTTCATCTACCCCAACACATCTCTTTGGGAAGAATCAACATTGTTTTTTAAGAAGGTGTATAGAACCCTTCAGCTGTATGTTGATTATCAAAATCATAATCATGTTATGATAAAGAACTTATATCTACTTACACAAATTGATTATTTGTTTGAATAGTTAAGGGGAGCTCAGTAGTTCTCCAATATTGACTTGTGGTTAGGATATCATCAATTGTAGGTAAGAAATGAGGATATTCTCAAAACAACATTCAAATGTAAATATGGTCATTATGATTATGTGGTTATTCCTTTTTCCCTAACGAATGAACCAATGGTGTTCATGGAATTGATGAATCAGATATTTTAGAGATATAAGGATTATTTTGTGGTGGTATTTGTGGATGATATATTGGTGTATTCACGGACATGAGTGGAGCATAAGAAACAGTTCGTGAGAGTGTTGGGGTTATTGAGAGATAATATATTATATTCTAAATTGTCTAAGTGTGATTTTTGGATACAAGAGGTTCATTTTCTTGGACATGATTTTTCTAAGAATGGTGTTTTAGTTGATCCCGAAAAGATATAGTCTGTTATTTCATGGCAACCACAAAATTATATTTTTGAGATATAGAGATTCCTTTGTCTAGCTAGGTATTATCAGCATTTCGTTCATGATTTCACTTGATTGGCCTCACCAATGACAACTTTGGTGAGGGAGAATGTAACATTTCAATGGGATGAGAAATGTCAGAAATGTTTTGAAGGGATTAAAGGTTACCATACATGAACACCAATTATTGCATTTTTCAAAACCAGGGAAAGGGTATGTGGTATATTGTGACGCATCGGGATCAGGGTTGGGGTGTGTTCTAATGAAGGGGGTTCAAATGGTTGCATATGAATCATGGTAGTTGAAGTTTCATGATAATAATTACCCAACATATTATTTACAGTTTGCGATAGTGGTTCATGCCATGAAAATGTGGCGTCATTATCTCTTTGGTGAGAAATTCAAGGTGTTGACTGATCATAAGAGTTTAAAGAATATTTTCCCACAAAAAGATTTGAAATTGAGGGAATGGAAATGGATAGAGTATCTTAAGATGTTTGATTATGACTTGATGTATACACCAGGTAAGGGAATTCTAGTGGTGGATGCATTAAGTAGGAATTTATATGGTCATGTTGTGAAACATGCATCAGATCAGTTGTAGTTGATGTCACTCATAGTCGACATCTGGTTGGAATATAAGGACTAAGGTGATAAAGTGGTCTTATTTCCATTGTCTTTTCTTATTGATTTGGTCAGTTTGGTTAATGAGGCACTGACATCTGATTCTGAATGCATGGTGATGAGGTCGAAACTCAATGGTGGGGAGACTATTGAAAAATGAGAAATGAATGGGAATTCAGTTTTGTGTTTTCAGAATCGGATGGTGGTAATGATGGATTATGAGGTGTAATTTATTAGGGATTATAATAATTTTAGGTGGGATTCCCTTCCTAGAATTTGGAAAATGGATAAAGAATTTAAAGTATAGTTTTGGTGGGCTGGTATGATAAGAAAATTGGACGAATGTGTTTTGAGATGCGTGAATTGTCAGCAAGTCAAGGAAAAGCATCATCGACCAACAAGTATGTTTCAATATTTACCGATCCCTGTATGGAATTGGGAAAATATTGAAATGGATTTTGGTACAGGTGTACCAATAATGGTCCGTAAGCACAATTACATATGGGTGATAGTGGATCATCACACAAAGTCTGCCCATTTCATCCCAATTCGTGAATCTCATATGGTGGAGGATCTGGAAAAAATATATATCTATGGGGTCTTAAAGAGGAACTATATTCTAGTTTCCATTATATCAGATAGAGAACCACGTTTTAAATATCGTTTTTTGGAAATTCGTATAGCAAGCCCTTGGGACACAGTTAACGATGAGTACGACATATCATCCTCAGACAGATGAGAAATCCGAGAGGATGATACAAACATTTTAAGATATGTTGTCGGATTTCTTGATGGATTTTTTTGGTTCATGGGAGGATAAATTTACATTAGTGGAATTATCATTAAGTAACATCTATCAAAGCCATGATACACCTAGTTATATTCAAAGCATTATATGAGAGTCCGTGTTATTCTCTACTTTATTGGGTGGAAATGGGTGAGACTTTGACGGTTGGTAGAAAACTTATAAAAGAGACTATGGAAGAGATAAAGTGGATCAGGAAGAGGATGGAGATAGCGCAGAGTCATTAGATATCGTATGCGGACCATCATTGATGGTCGTTGTCCTTTGAGGTGGGAGATCATGTGTTTTTATGAATTTCTCTGAGATTGAGATATCATCGGTTTGTAAAGATAGGTAAGTTATCTCAAAGGTATGTTGGTCCTATTGAGATTCTTCAGGGGTTTGGAGAGGTGGATTATCATCTAGCTTTACCACCATGGTTTATTAAGGTGACCATTGTGTTTCATGCCTCCCAGTTGAAAAATTATCCGTCGAATCAGGACCATGCGATTCAATGGGATCATGTTGTACTAGAAGCACATGCTTATTTGATTAACATGCCAATACATATTTTGGATATGCATGAAAAATTATATCATGGAAATAGGATTAGTGAATTTCTAGTTTTGTGTAAATATGTTCTGATTCATGAAGAGTCTTGGGATCGGGAGAAAGAGATGGTCGAGCAATGTCCCAAGCTCTGTCAACAAAGTGATGGTACTCTACTTTCTACGGACGGAATGTCCAATGGTAGGGAGAATATAGCACCCTTGGTTTATGGTATGTAACGATTTTTTATGTTTTTTTACATATATAATGTTTTTCGGTATAGTTAGGTTGAATTTGGTAGAGTTTGAAAATATTTTAAGAAATTTTCGGTGTCTTTTTTAAGGTGCGTGGTTTGATAATGGTTTGGGAAATCATGAAGAATCCCTAAATAACCATGAAACTCGAGACCACGGGCCTTCAAAAGGTTTGTGCATAGTTTTTCTAACTGTGTGAGGAGTTCGTGCAAGGTTTTCTTTGAGGTAGTAACATCCGCACAATTAGTGTACGATTTTCTTAACTATATGAGCTAACCATGCACGATAGAAAAATGGGTTTTTAAAAATCCAGATCACTCAGGATTTTCCCTATTTCACTTATTTCCTCCCCCATATGAACCCTAATCAGGATTCATGGTTCTCAAGGGTTATAGGTTCTCTCCCACTCATTTTAGAAGTGATTTAAAGGGGTTTAAAGGTGTGGTGAAGGCGATTGTTCTTCAGTAAGTCTTTTCTCTTGGATCCTTTGTGGTTTTCCGTATATCTACTTCTACCACTCTCCTGGTTTTCTTGATCTACACCATCTCAGGTAGATCTAGGATTTTTTCCTAAATTGGCGAGTTTTGGGCTTATTGATGACAGGGAAGGGGATCTAAGGTTGTTTGATGAATTGTTTCCTTTGGATCTGTGCTGCATTTGGGCATATTTCGATTTCACTGAAACCCTGTAGTTGATGGATTCTCTCTCGACTCCAATTTTCTATAACATGAGGACTTGCATGAAATTTATTTGTTTTTCTTGAAATTAATTGTGAATATGATGCAAAAATACAGGTGGAAAACCATTTGGTGATGATTTGATGATTTTGGAAAAAATGGGATATTTCTACAAAAGGGGTTTTGTTGTGTGATTTTAAAATGTTGATTTTAAAATAGATAATTGTTTAAATCATGAAAAATGTTTTATAAAAGATTAATTTAAATAAATATTTTGTTTTATTGAAATGTGGTTGGGCATATAAAATGGTTAAATGGTGTTTTCAATAAATGGGTGATTTATTGAAGTGATTTTGCAGGTGATGGAAATTTGTGTGTGCATAATGTGTGGCATTGGTGTTATTTATGCTTGTTGGTTGGTTAAGTATTATGGATTGTGTTGACTGTGTGTGAAGTGGTAGGAAGTCTCACTATAAAAGGTTATGGATAGTGGATGAAAGTTCAACCATTATGGATAAGTGGTCGGGAAGTACCACTAGATCAGGATGGTAGTAAACAAACTTGGATGGCAAGTACCACTGTGTTTAGTTTCCTTGTGTGTTTTGTTATGCAAGATGAAAATGGTTGTGATAATGTGGAATGGTGAAATGGATTATGGAATGGTTGTTAATATTTACATTATATTTTTTGGATTTGGGTGGAAACTGGATTGGTAACGGTGTGTTTGGATTGTTTGAATTTGTTTCACCCTTTGATGTTTTATATACATTGTTTTATATAAATTTGATAATAGAACTATCCTAGTGGAGTGTTTAGGGATGTAATTTGGGGGAAACCTACTATGTATTTGTACTCATCCCCATCTTTAGTACATTGGTTATTTTTTAGTTTTCATTTTCTAGGACACAGGTAAGAGTAAAATATCTTATATTGCAAGTGGTTTGTCATGATGCTTGGGTGGTCTGATGGTGCTTGGAGCATGGAGCTTGGTGTGGGGCCATAGAGCATGACATGGTTTTATTTTGGTTTTGTTATTGATTATTTTTCTTGGTAATTTGATATTTGGTTTTTTGGATTATTTTATTGGTTTATGGGAATATTTATGCAATAGTTGGTTTTCTTTTGGTAATGAGTTATTATGGTTTAATTATTGATATGCATCATGTTGTTATAGTTGGTTATGCCTTGTTAGGTTGGTTGGTTTATTCTAAGGGAAAATCATTTCCTCACTTGTTCTTTAAGCCCTCGACATTAATTTCATGAATTTGGAGCCTTAGGAATATCACCTAAAGACAAGTAGCATCTCACCGCCTTCTCAAGCCAACGAGGAAGGGGGAAAATGTTACAAGTTGTATCAGTTTGTTTGGTCCTTGACTTTCAAGTGAAAGTAGTTTTTTGGTCCATTGGTGTTGATTGTTGGTCTTGGGGTTGGCATTATTTATTGGTATATCCTTTGAGTAAGGATGGTAGTAAGGATAGGATTGCTGGAACTTGGAATGTATAACTTAAAAAGGCATATCTAACACTTTTATGATTAACTTCAAGTTACTAGAGGGTTGGGTACATATGTGTTTTGGAGACACTTATAGGCATTGAAAATCACATTTTGAAGTGTGTATCCAATGAGATGAGCATTGCTTACATGGTAGAAAATAATTACCACTATGATGAAGATTTCATTGAGAATAATGATTTATGTTGTGTGGTGATTATGTTGATTTATGAAAAATATGGAAATTACTTTCAAATGTGTGGATTTGAAATGTGGATGGTTGTCGTATTTTGAAAATGTATCAATTTTTAAAACAGGTTTTCTTATTCAAAAATGGTGTAACATGTAAAATAGGAACATTTGTAAATCTTCATTGTTCTAGCGGTAATGTAATTAAATTTTAAATGGATAATCATTTCTTGATAAGGGAGTGACATTTATGGATATTTTTGTGTTTAAATAAATGGCACTAGGTAGGAATCGTAGAGACCAACCAAAGGAGGCTTATAAAAACATGGTTGCACTTTGGCCCCAGGTAAACTAGAAGCTGGTGCATAGTATAGTGAATGCTTTAAAAGATGAGGAAAACATGAATAAATAGGATGAGATGAAACATTTGGATCATTCAATTCTGTTTTAAAAGAAAAATCCACCCATATTAACGAAATATTCAATGTTAGAAAGGGAAGAAGCATGGGTGCAAATAATAAACAGAATATTTGAATTCATGGGAACACGGACTGAGCTGAAAGGGAAACTAGCAATGTACATGTTAGAAGATATTTCCTGACATTGGTAGGATTTGGTGGTCCAAACTTGAACGGACCAAGGGGTTTCATGGGAGGGTTTTGAAGAATTTTTAAATAAAAAATTCTACCCTAATAAGATCATAATTCATTTATAAACAGATTTATTAATATTGAATTATGGGAACATATTGGCAATAGTATATGAAACTATGTTCATGAAATTAGTGTGCTTTTCACCCAAGGTGGTGGGTAGTACTTCATTGAAGGAACACATTTTAAAAGTTGGGTTGCGGCTGGAAATTTGTTCCAGGATAGCAGTGTTTTGTATAAGTGATTAGATATAAATGGTGAATAGACCAACAATAGATGAACGAGATATCATTGAGGCTATATGTGGGGGAAGTATGTTGGTACCCATAAGGAATAGTGGGAACTCCAACAATGGGTTTAAGTGGAAGAGGGAAACTTATTTTCAGGATGGAATTATGGTTCAGAATCCGATGGCAGGATCGGTGAATCTTCCTTCGAAGCCTCATAGAATGTCGGGATGTTTTTAGTGTGTCTCTATAGGTCAAATAATGGTGGAATGTATAGAAAAACTTCAAGACTACTATAATTTTAAGTATATGGGGCATCTTCAGGAGCATCGATAGAAGGCTCTATGGTCGGGTGTTCATGACACTCCTTAGAGATTGCTTGTGTCCTATGACTCGACAGGGTATGGGAAACATTATACCACTCAAAAGAAGAAAAATGTTAGTCATGGTTATTCATTTCATACCTTGACTCATTAGTAGGGAAAAAAAGATTAGAGTGTGGCAAGTAGGAAATTGTTGGGAACTGAGAAGGTTGTGATGGATGATCAGTCAAGACCATCCACAGTGCAAGGTGAGATTCAATTAATTCTACCAGGATGCATGTGTTATTTTATTTGAGTGCTTTCTATTCTTTTATTTCTTCTCATGCTATTAGTTTTTTGGGGTACATTTGGAAACGATGCCTTCTGTTGGAAACATCAAACCCCTTTGGGTCAAAGAGTGTGTCAAGCCTTCTTGTGAAGAGCATGCTATATAGTTGTGAATGAGGTTGAGATGATGTGGGATTTCTCAGTACATGACATGGATTCTTATGATGTAATCTCAGGAATGGATTGGTTGATGATGTTTAAGGCCCACATTGACTATTATTTCTTATATGTGAGTTTTACAATGGGGGATGGCATCACACATCTCTTCAAAGGGAAGAAGAATGAAATGTTTGGAGTAACATGATTGTTAGCACCAGTTGTTGGCATGATATCATACCATTTTGTGGCGTTGTCATTGAAATCAATGGAAGGAGTTCATCATAGTGTTTTTATAGTGGAGGTTGATCAGTTTTTTGATGTATTTCTTGAGAAATTCTCAGGGTTTCCACCTGTGAGAGAAGCAGAGTTTACAATTTATCTACTTTTGGGGACTATTCCTATCTCACTTTCATATTACCGAATGAATCCAATATAATTGAGTTAATTGATTATGAAGTTAGGGGTGTTATAAAAAAATGGTTCATCTAGCCTATCAAATCTCTATGGGAAGCACCGGTCTTGTTTATTAAGAAATGATATGGAACCCTTCGACTATTTGTTGATTATCACAAGCTTAATTATGTTACTATAAAGAAATGATATCCACTTCCACACATTGATGATTTGTTTGAGTAGTTGAGGGGAGATCAATGGTTCTCCAAAAGTTACTTGAGGTCAGGATATCATCAATTGTAGGTGGGGAAGGAGGATATTTTCAAAACAGCCTTTAGAAGTATATATGGACATTATAAGTGTTTGGTTATTCCCTTTGGACTAATGAATGCCCCAATAGTGTTCATCACATTGAAGAATTAGATATTTCAAAGATATCTAGATTATTTTGAGGTGGTATTTTTGGATGATATACTGGTGTATTCAAGGACATAGGTGGAGCATAAGAAACAATTGGTGATAGTGTTGGGGATCTTGAGAGATCATCGCTTGTATTACCAATTTTAGAAGTGTGATTTTTGGATACAGGATGTCCGTTTCCTTGGCCATATTATTTCTGAGAAGGATATTTCTATTGATTCTAAAAAGATAGAGGCTTTTATTTCATGGCATCCTCCAATGAATGTTTCTGAGATATAGAGCTTCATTGGTCTAGCTGGATATTATCGGTATTTCATTAATGATTTATCCTAATTGGCCTCCATAATGACAACTTTGACAAGGAAGAATGTTCCATTTACATGGGATGATCAATGTATGAAATGTTTTGAAGAGACTAAGGGTCACCTTAAATCCGAACCAATATTGGTTTTTACAGAACTAGGAAAGAGTACGTGGTGTATTGTGACACATCGAGATCAGGGTTGGTGTGTCTTCTCATGAAGTGGGATCATGTGGTTTCACAAAGATCATAGAAGTTAAGGTTGCATGAGAAGAACTATCCAAAACATGATTTGGATTTGGCGGTAGTGGTTCATGACATGAAATTGTGGCTTCATAATCTCTTTGGTGAGAAATTAAAGGTGTTGACTGATGATAAGAGTATACAACATATTTTCTCACAAATATATTTGAACTTGAAGAAAATGAGATAAATGGAGTATATCTAGATTTTTGATTTTGACTTAATGTATACACTGGGTAAGGGAGATTTGGTGGTGGATAATTTATGTAAGAATTCATATGCTCAGGGGGTGAAACATCTATCTGATTAGTGGAAGTTGATGTTGGTCATATCCAAAATGTGGTTGGAATATGAGGACCAGGGTGATAGAGAGGCATTCTTTCTAGTTTTTCTGATTCCTCACATGGTTGGTTTGGATAAATAGGCACATGTATCTGATTTAGAGTGTTGGGAAATGAGGTCGAAACTCAATGGTAGGAAGACCATTGAAAATTGGGAACTAAATGAGATTTTAGTTTTTTGTTTTTGGAATCAGATGGTGGTAGCAGTAGATTTTCAGGATGAAATTATTAGATATTATCAACATTCTAGGTGGGATGTCCATCCTCAAATTAAGAAAATTTATAAGGCCTTGAAAGTGATGTTTTGGAGGACTTGTTTGAAAAGGAAAGTGGATGAGTGTGTTTCGAGATGCGTGAATTGTCAGAAACCTAAGGCATAGCATCAATGACTACTAGGTATGTTGTAATATTTACCTATCCCTATATGGATGTGGGATAGATAGTGATGATTTTTTTACTGGACTCCCAATAATGGTTTGGAAGCATGATTCCATATGGGTGATAGTGGAATAACTCATATAGTTGTCCCATTTCATCCTAATTTGTGAATCTCATACGGTGGAGGATCTATCCAAACTCTATATCCATGAGGTGGTAAAGAGGCATGGTGTGTCTATTTTTATTGTATCACATAGAGATATAAGGTTCACATCTCATTTTTTGAAATCATTTACAACAAGCCCTTGGGACACAATTAACAACGAGTACAACATATAATCCTTAGAGAGATGAAAAAACTGAGAGGAACATGGAAAAATTGAAAGATATGTTGTGGGATTGTGTGATAACATTTGGTGGTTTATAGAAATATTAATTGTATTTAGTGGAATTATCATATAATAAATGTTATCAGGCCTCAATACATATGGATCTATTCTTAGTATTTTATGTGTTTTTGTGTTGTTATCCACTTTGTTGGGTGGAAGGGGGTGAGGCTTCAATGGTTGTTCAAAGCCTTATCCAAGAGACTATGGAAAATATCATGTTGGTTAGGAAGAGAATGGAAATGGCTCATATTTGTTAGAAATCACATGCACACCATCGTCGACAACCATTTTCCTTCAAGGTGAGTGATCATGTTTTTTGTAGAATTTCTCTGAGATTGGGACATCATCAGTTTGGAAAGAAAGGTAAGTTATGTCCAAGGTATGTTGGGACTTTTGAGATACTTGAGAGGGTTGGAGAGGTGGCTTATCAACTAGCTTTTCCACCGAGGTTTAGTGCAGTGAACAATGTGTTTCAGGTATCATAGTTGAAAAAGTATCTTCCAGATCATGATTACGTGATTAGATGGGATCATGTTGAGCTATAGCAGGATTCTTATTTGATGTATGTGCTAGTGTGGATTGTGGATAGGTAAGATAAAGTCAAAAATTGATAGAAAATCATTCTATTTCGTGTTTTATGGAAAAAATGGTCAGATTTAGGAAGAGGCTTGGGATCGGGAGAAAGTGATGGCTGAGCAATTTCCTGTGCTCTTTCAGTGAAGCGATGGTTCTCTACTTTTTGATGGTGGAATGTCCAATGGTGGGGAGAGTTTATAAACCAAAGTTTGATTTATTTAACCTTTTTGATGTATTTTTCTTTGTTTAATGTTGTTTTGTAGTGTTTGGAGGAGTATGGGAGAGTTTGGAAGGGTTTTAAGAAAGTCTTGGAGGCTTTTTAAAGGTGCACAATTTGAGAACGGTTAGGGGAACAGTTAAGAATCCCCAGGTAACATGCAACTCATGATAGTGGTCCTTCACATTGTTTATGCATGGTTTGACATACTGTGTGAGGAGGCTATGCGAGGTTCCCTTTGAGGTAGTAATATCCACATGGTTAGTGCACAGTTTTCCTAACCATGTGAGCTAACCATGCACAATGGAAAAATGGGTTTTTAAAAATTGGGATCACTTGGGATTTTTACTATTTCAATTATTTTTCATCCCATATGAACCCTACTCATGATTCATGATTCTCAAGGGTTAGAGGGGCTCTCTCACTCATTTTGGAAGCGATTCGACGGGGTTTCAAGGTGTAGTGAAGGCGATTATTCTCTGATAAGTCTCCTCTCTTGGTTTCTTTATGGTTTTCCATAGATCTACATCTCTCTACCTCCCAGTTTTCTAGACCTACACCGCTCTCATGTAGATCTAGGGTTTTTGTTCCATAATTTGGTGATGTTTTGGAATTTTGATGATAATAACTGGAATATAAGGCAATCTCATGGAGTTTTTCATCTTGATTTGTGGTGAGTTTATGCGTTTGTCGATTCCACCAGAACCTTAAGGTATGTGCCTTGTCTCTCGACTCCACTATGCGAGGACATGAGGCCTTGTTGGAAAATGATTTTTTTGATTGAAATTAATTGTGAATACGATGTGCAAATCATGGTGGAAACCCATTTTGTGATGATTTGAGAATTTTGGGTAAAATTGGATATTATTGCAAAAGGGGTTTTGTTGTGAGATTTTAAAATGTTGTTTTAAAATTGATAATGGTTTGAATCATGGAAAATGTTTCATAAATACGAATTTCAATAAATGTGTTGTTTTATTGAAATGTGGTTTGACTAAAAAATGGTTAAAGGGTGTTTTCATTAAATGGGTGATTTATTGATGTGATTGGGCATGTGTTAGAAATGGTTGTGTGTATAATGTGTGGATTTGGTGTGCTTTATGATTTTGGTTGGTTAAGTATTATGGATTGTGTTGATTGTGTGTGAAATGGGTGGGATGTATCACTATAAAAGGTTTTGGATAGAGGAAAAATGGACCACGATTATGGATAAGTGGTTAAGAAGTACCCTAAGATTGGGAAGGTAGTAAACAACCTTGGACATAAAGTTCCACCATGTTTAGTTTCCTTTGTGATGGTTTTTATGAAAGAGAAAAATGGTTGTGCTAATGTGTGATGGTGAAATGTCTTATGAAATGGCTGTTTCTCTTTCCCTTATATTTTGTGTATTTGGATGGAAAGTGTCTTAGTAATGGTGTGTTTGGCTTGTTGGAATTTGTTACACCATTTGATGTATTTTATAAACTATTTTATATATATTTGCTAATGGATCTATCCTACTAGCATGTGTAAGGAAGTATTTTGGGGAAAATCTACTGAGGATTTGTACTGACCCCTTGCTTTGGCACTTTTGTTCTTTTGCAGATGTAGTTTTCTAGGACACAGGTAAGAGTACAACATCTCATTTTTCTAGTGGTTCATTGTGATGCTTGGGCTGTCTGGTGGTGCTTGGGGCATGATGCATGGTGTGGGGCCATGAAGCATGTCATGGTTTGATTTTGGTTTTGTTTTTGTTTCTTCTTCTTGATACTCTAATATTTGGTTTTATGGATTTTGGTATTAGTTTATGAGAATTTTTATGGAATTGTTGGTTATCTTTTGGTAATGAGTTATCATGGCTTACTTGTTGAGATTCATCATGTAGTTATGGTAGGTTATGAATTGCTTGTTTGGTCGGTTTATTCTATGGGAAAATCATCCCCCACTTGTTCTTGAAGCCCCCAACATTAATTTCCAGCCTTTAGCACCTAGGGAATGTTTCCAAAGGACAATTAGCATCTCACCGCCTTCTCAAGCCAATGATGAAGGTTTTGGATGTTACACATTAGTTCTAGAAATTTACCTTTCATATTTCACCTATTATATTCTATAGTGCTCAAAATTTCTGATATTTTTAGCATTAGAAGCCCCATAAAAACTTCAATTCCATTTGAAACTTCCATATTTCTTGGTGCTTCTAAATATCTTGTACTCACAAAAATTTATATAACATCAATAACATCCAAAATTCTTTTAAGATGAGTCTGAAACTATACTAATTATTTAGTATCATCTATATATTTCTTTTAGTTATAATCTTTCTATAAGATCTCTTCATTAAAGATAACATTATGTCTTATGAAAACATTCCAGAAGTTATTATCTGATAGTCAAAATCCAAACTCTACATCTCTATAACCAATAAAAGAAAATGATCAAGAATAAACCTATAATTTTATTTTTTTAGCATAAACATGGACATAGGTGAGTGAATAAAAGACCCTAATATGGGATGTTTTAGTAATTATTTTAGAGTAATATACTTTCATATGTTTCTACCAAAATAGATATGATGTAATTTCGTTCACCATTTAGGTAAGAAAATTAACATCTTTCACCCCAAAATAATTGGGAAACTCAATTTTATCCTTATGCTCATTTACTTTTCCACTGAATTCAAATTCATCTTCCTCAAAACTCCATTTTTTCTAGAGTTCAGCGAATGGTATTGTAAAACTACAATCCTTTCCACTAGTAGAACCTGAGGAATTTACAACTTTCAAATTCCCTATTGTTTTTAGATATAAAACTTTTATTTTTCATGTTGTATTTTCTTTACCATGGATTTCCATCGAATGAAGGTTTCAAAAACAATAGAATTGTTCATGATGAAGAAAACCCAAAAATTCCATGTGAAATCATCAATGAAAGAATCACAGTATAATGATCCACCATGAGAATGGGCCAAAGTTGAAACTCATACATCTGTATAAAAAAAAACTCTATCTTATGATACTTTAACATCTTACCTTTCATTTGGAACAATACATTCTAGTTCTTCCCAAGGATGCACACTTCACATATTTCATACTCTATGCTTATGATATTTAAAATTCATTTAGAATTAATTATTTTAATCCCTCTACAACTAAATTTACCATGATGTCCATTATATAAAATTAAAAAAGTAAATTGTTGAGCATTATTTTTACCTTTTAATCTTATATTATGTAAAATGTTATATCATTCACTTATTTAGCCATCACTATAGATCCGTGTGTGATTTTCCATAATCCACCGACAATGGTTGTATATAAATCTATATCAAATATATGTCCTATATAAATAAATTTATTATTTATGTTTAGCATGTTCCATAATCCTTAAAATTCGTGTAAAATTATGTTATTTTTTTAGATGGATTCATCACCCTTTCCCACTATCTCTAGGGTGTCACTATTCAAAATATGTACATTACTATATCTTCTATAATTATAATTTTTCAGACCCCTATCTTATATAAAATAAAAAGAGGCTTGAGAGTCAATAATCTATATCTCGTGTAAATATTCCACACCCAAAGATTTTAAAATCATACTATTCTAGATAGTGTATTTAACACAAAACACCTAGTTTAAATAAACCACAATATGATATTAAAATATTATGATTTAAATGTGATCGCCCAAACATAACTATTAAATATTTGAGTATTAATAGTATTAACTACTTTATGATATATATAAATATAAAGGTTATAATTAATATAAATTAATTTTAAAATTCTTAACAAGTAATAACTAAACTTTAATGAAGGTATATTATTTTAGAAAAAAATAAATTTCTTTTAAAAATGATTTTTATTGATTTTGTGATAAAATATTACAATTAATTTTTCAAATTTATAGAAATTTTATTTTATTAAAATATCATCATTTTTGAAATAAAAAAATTTATATTAACATTGGGTGAATATTTTATATTTTTATTTAAATACGAATTTTTAGTGAATAGTGAAAAAATGCTTTTTGTAAAACTGGAATTTCTTTTAAATAAGTTAAGAAATAAGAAAGTACTATTAGTATATTAATATGATTAAATAGTAAAATATGTATCCATTATTTATATTTCAACCTATTAATTACATTTAAATCATCTTTATACATGAATTTAATATAGGTATATTTTTTGGCTTTTAAAAAACATTATTATAGAAACTATTTTAAAGTGCATAGTGTTCCCCATTTTCAGTAATTAATATAAACCTTAAGTATGAAGGATTTAAATAAAACTAATATATTATATATTTATAAATATGAATTTAAATTAATTTAATTATAATTACTTGTCAAATATTTATTATAAGATCATCTTATTCTTGAAAAACCTATTTTTCGACAAGTTTGCAGGTTTAATTTAAAATTAAATTTGGCCATACATTTGAATTGAATTTTATAAAATATATACAATATTTTGAAAAAAATAATGTGTTTTATATACTAAGGACAAATTAACTTTTTTTCCTAAGTAACAAAAAAACAATACTAAAATATTTACAATGGTAATAAAATTAAAATGGTAAAAGTGAGAAACCTTAATGGTAAAGAGGTGAACATGTTTAAAAAATATGTTTTTTAAATTTTTAGGTATGTTTTATAATTAAGTATCATAAAAGACGTTTTTTTCAATTATAGTTTCACTTTACTTGAGATTAAATTCCCATTATTGAATAGTTTTGAGTATTTATAACAATTCCACTCCACCTTATAAAAGGGAACCCCCTATCCTCTCGTTTCCACACATAAAAAACCAATTGGTTAAAAAAAACCTACCAAAATAATTCCTTACTTATCTTCCCTCATCATATAATCCCTTTTTAGATCATAAATCCAATCTAGGAAGGCTTTATTTATAAACATAAAGAGGTGGTCCGAAGAAGAGGTAATGTTCTTAACCAAGCATCTTTGTTTTACTTATTCTTGAACATCATAAAAATATTAGGCACTCATGACCATATAATAAAATAAATATATCCCATATATTAATATGTTATTATGGTAATGGCCACAAATCACTTTTTTTTCATTTTATATAAGCCAGATTGTGGGTTGCCGGGACCCATACAGCATGATCCCAAAACCACATACCACATTTCAAAAAGGAAATTCAAAATTCAAACCATAGCCACACTGCCTCGAGACGTGGGCCTACACCGCCACGAGTGCCGAACCGTCATCAGAATGACACGCCGTGCATCAACCTATCCACATCACCAGATCACCGGTGAGATTCGCCAGCATCCATCGTCGCAACATCTCCCACCAAAATCGAGCCGCGAGTCTGCACCACCTCGTGCCGCGAGCTTGTACCAGGCCTGACATGCCGTGAGCTTCAGACTTATCCACTAACCCGGATCGCCGACGAGCTTCACCAGCATCTATCGTCACCTGCAATCACCATCACCGGTATCCAGCAACAGAGTACCATCAACCACTGTATCTCCCCCGAAACACCCCCGGCGGGATCCCATTGGAAACCATCATAAAAAACCTTCAAAAAAAAAAAATGCCTGCGTGAACCCGTCATCTCCGTCGCTAAATCAAGGAACCGAAAAAACATCACGCGCTGCATAGAAAAACACAAATCCAAAACTAAGAAACCCCACAACAACCACCCCAACCACCGTAGAAGACCCTCATAAACCCTCAAACGCACTCCGCCACCGCAGATCAGATGACGACCTCCACATGATGAGAAACCGCCACAGCACAACAACACATCACCAAGAGAAAAACCCTTGGATGCTCCATAGAGTGTGCCAATGAATCCGGTCTTACGCCCATAGATCATTCAATCGGAGACGTAGATGTCCATGTGCAGTGCAAACACAACAAGAAAACGCCTTGAGATATTATGGTAATGGAATAACCTAAATTTATCTCCACATCCAGCAAAAGGGAAACAAAACCATCATTCGTGTCTACAGTGGACTACCGCCTCATGAATTGATTTAATTCATTTACCGTCATTGTATCTAAAGACTATTTATAATGATAAATTTAATTTATATATATTATAATAATTAAATATTAATAATTTTGTAAAATTAATATATCATATATCTTTGTTTCCTTACCAACCACGAAAAAATGATAACATCGTTTGTGTGTACAACGAACTACCTCTTCGTGAAGTGATGTTATTAATTTTTTAATTTCAACATCAAATGGATGCTACATATATGTTTATTTAAAAAAAATAATATTATGGTTATGATATAATTATCATTAAATAAATATAAATTAATACTTACCTTCTTTCCACTCTGGTGGTTGAAAAACAAAAAACACTACTCATGCATATGTATAACATATCGTCTCTATGATTGTAACCTTCTTCATTTTTCATAACCATATTCATGGTTTTTTTAAGAATATAATTGATGTAAAAATTATTATTATTACATGATTATTATTCTATATTTCATGAAATTATTACCATTTTGATCATGGTCGACGCATCGAGCCTATTTTGAAATTATGAACCAAGCATCCTCAAAACACATAATGTGGACATAACATAATAAGTGATTAAACACATCATTTAAATAAATTAGGTAAGCAGTTTATGTAATATTGATTAAAATTGTGAAAGCTTCTTAATAAAACAAATAATTCATATATGTTTACTATGCATGTGATAAAAGATATACATAAAAATTCTATATTTGAGGTAAGGCTTTCATCTCAAAACTTATTTCCTTGATACACATATTCTTTTATGAACCAAATTTATTATATATGGAATATGTAATGACCCCTTAGATTTTATATCTTGAATAATTAATATTTTATGGTATTTAATGTTGATATTTTATATACTCCATTTACAGTATGTTATGATTCAAAAGTTACCAAACTGGTAAGCATTTATGTTTCAATATCATTTTAATCAGGATTTTTTATGCTCGAATATCCATTATAGGTAATTATTTGATTATTTACTAATAAAAAAGTTTTATTTTATTCTCATGTAGTTTTTCATTAGTTTTTCAAGTAAAAATAACCATTTATTCTCTTTAGTACATAAAATGATTGAGAAATGGTATTCAAGAAAATCTAACTTCATTGCAATACTCGGATAAAACCCCCTTTTCTTCTATATCTGTGTTTTATAAAAATAATTTCAAGAATATTTTTAACATTTTTAATAATATTTTTTAAGTAATTTTTTAAATATTTTATAATTTTTACAAAACTTTTTGAAATGAATATTTTTATTATTTTCTGAATGAGGCACTTTTTAACCTTTTTATTGTAGTGTGAAATGAATGTTACTTTTAATATATAAGACTTTTATTGTATTACCCACCATTATTACAACTAAAATATTTGGGGATTAAATTATATGTTTCCAAGGTTATTTTTAAATAAGTTTTTCTATAATATTTTGGACATTTTTAGTTTTTTCAAAAGTGATTTTCAAAGTGGAAAGGATATTTTCCTCTTGAACTTTTTATTCTTTATAGAAAATTATTTCTATTCATCAACGAAAACTAACTATAAAGTTATGTAATAATTGAAAACTCTATACACACACACATATATATATATATTAGCTATATATCTAGATTTTCATCCATTAATTTGATGAGGCTATCTACACATTATGATCATTTATGAAATTCATTATTTAAGAATTATATTTTGATTATGATATGTGGTAATATTATGAAACCCATTTCCTATACATGGGTAAATCTTCTATTTATGAATTAGGATTTTTCCCATATGTGAAACACATATTCATATATATTAAATGAATTTGATTGGTCTTCCAGTAATTTTATATCCCTCTAATATATTGGGAACTTCTTTAGTTTTATGTGTCTTCATGTATGTGATTAGTGCAACACACCAAAATTTTGTAAAATATATATTTTCAAATAAATGTAATCATTTTTATATATTTTTGGTACATGAAACACTGACTTTAACTTGTTTTAAAGGAAACACAAAATTTCACTTGTGTTAAATAAAACACTGAGTTTATCTTTCATTACATATACCACTGAGTGTAACTTGAGATACATGCTACACTGAGTTTAAATGAAACGTAACATACTATAAAAATATTATTATTTAACATGAGAATTATAATATAGCCATTCGAATGGCATGTATGAATAAGATTAACTAAATTATGAAAATATATGGCCCACACATGTTTATAAAATTATTTCTTTGGTGTCTAATTAATTAGAAATGGAAATAACAAATATTTAAATACAAAAGAAATCTTTTTCTGAATACTATTTGTATGCACACAAATGAATTTTCCCTCAATAAACTAAAAAAATAATATTAGGTGAATGATTTTAATGAAATTTATATATTATATATTCAATAAAATGTTTAACATTCATCTTTATTAATTTCAAGACAATTTATAATAACAAATCCAATTTTACACTTAAAAACAATATTTTTCTAAAAAATGATTTTTTTCGTTTTTGTGCACTTATTTTAAAAATTAATTATTACAATTTATGAATATTTATTTGATTTTTTTTGAAATTATCATTTTAAATTATCTTAGTGGGAATGTTTATAAATTTTCTGAAATGATTAATGTTTTGATGAAATGTGAAAAATATTGAATTTTAATTGAAAATTTCCTTTTCATTTAATTTATTTAAAATTTTAATTATATTTTATATTGTTTTTAAATTAAAATTAATTCAATTATATATCTATAAATAATATTTATTCCATATGAATCATTTTCATATTGAATTTTTTTATAAAAACCTTTTTTACTTTTGATCTTTTTCTCTTTGAAAACCCACTTTCTCATCACGTCTAGAGGATTAATGTTATATTAATATTTGTATCTTTTATGAATTAAATTTCAAACAATTGATTACATATTTCTAGTCATAATAATTTATATTTTCAAATAATTTATGATAATTAATATTAAAAATAGTAAAAATTAATTACCACAGTTAAGGTAAAAATGGTTTTACCTGGGTTTAAACAAAAAAGATAAGGGTTAAAATTATCCATTTTTTATAAAATGTGTTTTATGGACATATTTCAACCCTATAATGTACAAGGATCAATAATACTCTATTTTTTTATCATTTAGTCCTTTTAAAACCTTGGGTACACCTTTTTCTTTTAAAAAATTACAAGTGTTCCACTCACCTCACTTATAAAATGCCACCCCACTCCTCTGATATTAACACATTAAAACCCTTTTGGTTTAGCCAATACCTACCCAAATATGTTCCAAAATTCCCTATTTTAATTTTATAAGCAGAATAATTTTTTTATAAATCTAACATAAGAAGTATTTTGGTGTAAACCAAAGTACGTAACTCGAAGAAGAGGTTGCATCCTTCAACGAGCATTATTATTTTATTTCTTCCTCCACATCCATAAATTATTACATGACCATTGTGATATAATAACTTCAATATATTTAATATAAATATATTTTGTTATGTTAATTTCATTAACTAAAATATTCCATACATCCTTAAAATAGTTTTTGAAATCATCATTCGAGTGTACAATGAACTACCGCGTCTTGAACAGATTCCATTAATTTTTCCATTACCACATATCATGGTTGGATATGATGATGAATACAAAGTATATATATATATATATATATGATATTTATAACATAGTTATATGTCTTGAGTCATTATATCATATATAAACTTTTTAAATTTTCAATCCATATGGGATACGATAATGTCACTCTTGTGTATGGCAGACTACTACCTCGCGAAGCGATGTGATTCTTTTTCACTAACACATTACATGGAAAAAAATGAGGATAAATTTAATGAATATATGTTATAAAATTGAAATAATAATGATATTAATTTAATATTTATCATTCCAAAAATATAATAAATCATTTTCTATATTACCTTTTCAGCCATTTAAAGATGATAACACTTTTCATGCACGTATGGACTACAACCTACAGAAAGGGAAATGACTCTTTCTTTTCATCATTAAAATACATGAATGATATTTATATGTTTATTTAAATAAGTAATTTGTTTTTTTGATATTATTATAATTCTATAATTATAAAATATTTCTTACATCCTTTCTATAATTGTTGTTGGAATTTTGAAATGTTACTCATGCATATACATGACCAACCGTCTCCATGATCGTAATGTACTTCATTTCTAAAAACCACGTTTCATGATTCAACATTGAAGTTTTATTGATATATAAATATGATAATTATTTCATGAATATTATTCTGGATATTATCGTACCATGATCAATGTAATATGATCAAAAATAAAAAATCAAAACATATATGAAAAATAATGTGGTTATTAACCAAAATGTGATTTTAAAAAGAAATTGTTAATAAATAGGTATTAAATGGTAATAAGTAAAATATATATGTGTTAAATATAATTATTTATCTATAATTTATTTATAATAAGATTATATATATCATAATGGAGGTTTAAATATGTATGATGGTAATCAATACTTGGGACAAGGGATTTCTAGTCTCTATTTTATATATAGGATTCATATGGAAATTCACCACTTGATTATTTTTGTGGTGTATATACTTCCACTTTCCATGTTATATTATAAATCACCTCATATAAATTATATTAAATGTTTCATTTTATGTTATTATTATTTGGGTATTATTATTCAAATGATTACTAAATTGGTTAAAGATTTTTATCTCACTTTTTTACTTGTCTGAGATGCATAGCATATTCACCAATTGTTTCTTATATGATGTGTATATATTTTCCAATTTTTTTTTATTATAATGAAAATTAAAATAATTTTCATATGTATTTTAAGATTTATATTTCATGGGGTTTACAGTTCAAAAGTTCCCCAAGCGATATGAGATCTTTCTCACAATTTTCCTTCATTGAGACTCATGTTATGTTATGCACCATTCTTATTTATGAGTTGTATATAAAAACCATTTTATATGTAATGTCAAGAATTTATTTATTCTCATGATATTCCAATTAATATTCAATTTTATTCTTTCAGGGTCCTTATGATTCAATGTAACCAAAGTGGAAAAGGTTTTATGTTACGATCTCATCACTTATCGACATTATTCACAATTATGATTACAATGATAAAATATTATGATCTATATCTAAATAAACTTAGGAAGATTATTATTCTATGGATATTTCTTGATAATAAATTATTTCCCTTCATTTTGAACTCTTTATATACTCAATATTTTAAAATAAAATTTTTACGTAAAATCATCCTTATTTCTCTTTTTGGTCGAAAACCATTTTTCTTCCAAAACCATGTTCTCTAAAAATATTTTAAAAATTCGTCAAATTATTTTTTAATGAACTTGTTACCCATTTTTTAAAGATATTTTGAATATAATATTAATGTCATTTTTCAAATAATTCCCATTTGAAGTTTACCAAACATTTGAATGAAATCATTATTTTAACGAGTATGACATGAACACAATTCTCCACCATCATGACCAATAATTTCTTTGAATACTCCATTATTATATTACTAGGTTATTTTAAATGAAAATAATTTATGTTTTAAAACACTCTTTCCAAAATTAAAATGATATTTTTTTAATGAAATATTTTTTAATTGATCTTTTATAATCATTTTTCATCTAAGATGATATTTATTGATGTTACCTATGACTTAATGTGGATATAAGAAAATAATAACACTCTTATTATTACATTAAATGGTATATTTTTATTGGGGTATGTTGTTCATGAAACTAATTTCTCTTCCATGAGTTACACCAAGAGGAATAACTTATGAAACACACATATTTTTCCATGGGTTATGCTTTTAGTAAATGACGAAATGATTATGAAACACATTTATTCTCAGGGGTTATGATATGATGAATGATTTATGATCTTGTAGAACACATATGTATGTTTTTTTATCATATGATTTGTGATACATATATATCTATCCAATGAATTAATTAATTATTAATGGTATATGAGATCAAAGGGTACATGGTAGGTTATCCCAAGCCCAAAAGAGGGTACGTGGGTGGTCTTCCCATTCCCAATATATTTACATGAGTGGTTATATCATGCCCAACATGTTATGAATGTATTGGTGCATAGAATTGACAAATTATTATTTTTTATTATGTGTATGCCAAAGATTTATGTCTTATGAAATTTTTATGATCTCATGGGACATGTTCTTTGATTCCATTATGATTCATGTATCCTTATGGAATCATCATTTATTTAATGTTTTAAATATGGAAATTATGGGAATTATGAAGATAGATATCCTAAGGGGAAATATCATTATGAGAAAAAATATGGTTGTATGAGTAATGGTTTTGTTGTTGAAGATGAGTAGAATATGAATGATATATGTAAGGAAATAGGTTTTATTGAATAATATGATAAAGCACGATTAATTGTTTGAGAAGGAAGTTGGATGATTGAAGTATTAATATAATCGAATTTAATGAATAACTTATATGAATCATGAAATATATAAGGATTTTTAGTATAAGTTTTTCATTAAGAATTTTAAAAAATATTTTAAATTGTATTAATGGAATTGAAATTTGATCTAATGGAAATTTAATATTATGATTAATTGAAGATAACCCTTAATATATTTCTGATGTTCTGATAATGTTTTTAGTATAAATATATTTTGTATATGAGTACGTAAATTGCATAGTACAAAATACCATGGAACTTGTTAATGAACTTTTACAGAGTGTTTTATGAAATCATTGATAGAGTTTACAATATTTTTGGATTTAAGGAACATATTCAATAATATGTGTTTTATGTACAAAATGAGGAAGAATACACGTTTAAAAAATGGTTTTTAGGGCAATTTATGTTATTAACATGTTTTAAGAGAATACACAATGAAGGTATTCACATGTTTGGTATGTCACAATCAAGAGATACATTATGATATATGATAGATTAATGTTAAGTCGATTTAGTGGAATTTAGTGGCCTTATTTATAAATATTGATTTTTGGAAGGCATATATGGTTAACCATTTCTGGAATGGTTTATGTTGAAATTTCTATGTGGTTTTATAGAATAACATATTTCTTTACCAAATAATGATTTTTTTTATATTGGATAACCAATGTTGAAATTTTTTAAACTAGAGATAGACTGAATGATTTATAATTCTATTATAGATCTTGTGATCCTTCAGTGCTTTAAGAATTAGAAAACTAACCTTTATTTCATGGAGTAAGAGATGTAGTGGAAAGTGATTGAAGAAAAAATAAAGGATTAATTTGTGCATATGATAAATAGGATAGCTAAGCCCAAGGTATATTGGTCCCTTTGAAATTCTGGATCATATCAATATGGTAGCCTATAGAATGGAACTTCCAGTAAACCTCTATCTAGTTCAAGCCATGTTCCATGTATTTCTATTAAGTAAGTATATACCAGATCCATCACATGTACTTAACTTAGAGGTTATACCTATGGTGCATGCTATTACTTTTTAGGAACAACTGGTAGTGATTCTAGACCAAATAAATAAGGTTCTATGAAACAAATACCACTTACCTGATCAATGATTTGTGAAAAAATATCCGAAATTTGAAAGATACATGGTAACCTGAGGTTGTAATGAGGAATGCATTTCCTCAGTTTCTGGTACAAAAGTGATTAATTTTGTGGGAAACATTTATTTAAAGGGGGGAGATAATGTACCACCACAAGATTTTATGAAATATATATTTTTTCAAATAAATAAAATCTCTTTAATATTTTTTTACATGAAACACTTTTTTTATCTTGTGTTACATATAGTACTAAGATTATCTTGAGTTACTTGCAACATAGAGTATAGCTTGTGATACACTCTACACTGAGTTTAAAAGAAACATAACATTATATTCAAATATTATTATTTAATAAGATATTTATCACCTAGATTTTGTAATGATGCGTGATAATAGGATTAAAAAAATTATTAAAATATATGGTCTATAAATTTATATAAAATGAATTCTTTGGTGACCAATTAATTAAAAATGAAAATAAAAACTATTTGGAAATAAATGAAATCTTTTTTTTGAAAAAATATTTTTATGAACCTAAATACACATTACATAATTAAATTTAAAAAATAAGTTTGGGTGAAATTTTTTAATGAAAATTGTATATTATATATTAAATAAAATTTTTAACATTAATATTATGTGTTTTCTAGAAAAGAGATAAGAATAAATCCAATTTTATGCTTAAACACCATATTTTTTCAACAAAATTGATTTTTTTTCTATTTACACAGTTGTTTTAAAACTAAAATTTGAGACAATTAGTATTTTTTTATAAAAACTAAATTTAATTTTTTAAATCCTCATTTCAGAATTATATAAGGGTTATTTTTTTAATTTTCCAAAAATAATAATTTTTTGATTAATAATGAAAAATTGGGAATTTTAATTGAAAGCTTCCATTCCATTTAAATTATTTATAAAGTTAAATTTTCTTTAAAATTAAAATTAATTCAAATATATATCTATTAATCTTATTTGGGTAATTGTAATCATTTTTACATATAGTTGTGATATAAGAACCTTGTAAACTTTTGACCCTTTTCTCTTTGAAACCCCTATTTCTTGTTGCAGCAATGAGATTAATTTTAAATTAAATATTTATAATTATGTAAATTGAATTTAGGAAAATGGTTTACATATTTTTAATCAAAAAAATTTATATTATCTAATAAGGTCAACTTAATAAATAGTAAAAAATAGTAAAAATCAATTATCAACGTTAAGGTAAAAAAGGGTTTACCGGGGTTAAACAAAACCAATAATGGTTAAATTGACCTAAAACAAGTATAAAATATATTTAATGAAAATATTTAGACTCTATCATGTGTAATATTAAATAATAATATATTTTGGATACTTGTTTCATGTCAAAAACGTTTGTACACCATTTTCCATTCAAAAAATACAAGTGTGCCACTCACCTCCCTTATAAAAGGTCACCCCCTATCCTATCTACTTTACACCATAAAAATATTTTGTTTAATAAAATGAATACCATATAAATGATAAAATTCAATACTACCTTCCTAGAAGGCTTATTATTTTCATTAATGCAACCTAGGGTTCTTTTGGTGAAAACCTAAGGAGGTTACTCAAAGAAGAGACAACGTTCTTCAACAAAATTTTTATTTTATTTCATCCTCCACCACCTTAAATTATTATATGAAAATGATGATATAATAACCTCATTATATTACATAAAAATAGATTTTTTATGTTTAATCCACTACCTTAGAAAATATCCACTTCCATAAAATCAGTGATGAATTAATCATTAATGTGTACAATAGACTACCACCTCAAAGACCAATTTCATTGGTTTTCCCTTACCATATCTCATGGTTGGGTATAATTGTGGATATAAATTATATATAATATATTAATAACATAAATATACCTATGGAGTCATCATATAATATTTTTTTAAGTTTCAATTCCATAGGGGATATGATAACATCACTCATGTGTATTGAAGACTACCATCTTGTGCAAAGATGTGATACCTTTTCACTAACGCTTTACATGGAAAATAATAAAGATAATATTACTGAATAAATATTATATAGATAAATTAATTATTCTATTAATAAAATATTTACCTTTATTAAAATATAGTGTATATTTTAATTTATTTCTTGTTCACTCAGTGAAAGAAGATAATGTAGACCGTGTACGTGTAGACTACCGCCTTCACAAAGTGACGTGAACCTCTCTTTTCATCACCAAAACCAATGATTGATATGTATAAACAATATTTGAAAACATAATATGGTATTTGGTATATTATGATAATTCATTAAATATAAATATTACATACCTCATTTCCATAATGATGATTGAAAAATGGAAACGCTACTCATGCGTATGCACGACCTACCATCTCCATGATCGTAACATTATTCATTTCTCAAAAACCTATTTCATGATTCGTATTAAATGTATAATTTATGTATAAATATGTTAAATATTAAAATATTATTATTCTTAATACATTTAAACTCCGATGAAAGTAAGAGGACCCAAAATAACAAATAATAACATATACAAAAAACAAAGTGGTTATTACCTGAAATGTAAATTTAATAAGAGTTTATTTATAAATGGGTAATAAATGGTCCAAAGTAAATCATATATGGAATGATATATATAATTTCTTTTATATAATATAATTATAATAAACTTATATATATTATATAAGAAGTTCAAACATGAACATAAGAAGTCGATACTTAAGGAAAGGGATTTCTAGTCTCTCTTTTATTTCTAGGAGACATATGAAAATTCACTACTTGTTTCTTATGTGTGGGTTATATATTGCCACTTTTATATTTTATATAATAAATATATTATTTTCCATTATATTAAATTTTTTATTTCAAGTTATTCTTTATTGGGTCTTACGATTCAGAAGATTACGAAAATGGTAAAGGATTTCCATCTCACTTTTTTTAACTTATGTGAGATACATGCCATATTCACCAATGTTTTATTATATGTAGTGTTTATAATTTCCATTAATTTATTTTATATTTCTTATTAATAATATTATGGTGATTTATATATCCATTTGAGTACCTATATTTTATAGGGTTTACAGTTCAAAAGTTACCCATGTGACAAGGGATATTTGTCATAATTTTCCTTCTTTAAGAGATATGTTATGTTAGTTGTATATACAGCCCCTTTTACAAGTAATGTCATGAATTTATTTATACTCATGATATTAAAAATTTCATATAATGTTATTATTTTAAGGGGATTATTATTAAAAGTTACCAGTGTGGTATGGTTTTTATGTTACATTATAATCATTTATCAGTATTATTGATGATTATTCTTCCACTGATGAAATATTATGATAAAACTATAAAAAAATTTGATGAATATTCTTCTCTAATAGTTATTTCAGTATAACATATATATTCCATTGAATTTCCTCTTTTCATATACTCAAGTATTCAAAATAATTTTTTTATAATAATCTTTTTTATTTGAATATTCGGTCAAAAACCCTTATTATTTTCAAATCATGTTTTATAAATATGTTTTAAACAATATGAAAAAGATTATTTAAAGGTATTTTTACCCATTTTTACTTTTTTTATAATTTTTTTTGAAAATAATCATCATTCCATTTTCCAAAAAATTTCTATTTGGATTTTATAAAAAATATGAAGAAAATATTTCTTTTAATATATACTACATGAACATAATTCTCCATCGTCATGACTAATAAATTATTTGATTATTAATTTATTATATTCCAAGGTTATTTTAAAATAAACCTATATGGAGTATTTTTTATGTTTTAATTTTTTTCCAAAATGAAATAGATATTTTCCTTAGGAAATATTTTAAAAGGTATTTTAAATCAATTTTCTATATTATATGACATCTTTTGATTATAAATATACATTTCATGGGATATGATACGAGGATATGAATGGTTTATTTTTATAATGACATGATATTCATGAAACCTATTTCAATCCCATTGGTTATACAATGGAAAAATTATTACGAAAACGACTTCTTTTTTACATGAATTATACTGTGAAGAAATTGTGAATTGATTATAAAAACCATTTTTTTCATGGGTTTTAATATAATGAGTTTTTTATGATATTGTGTCACACATATATAGGATTTTAAAAATGTGATGGGTAGGACCTATATCTCCCTCCAATTCATTGGGTAATGATTACTGTTTTATGAGATCAAGGGGTAGCTAGGAGGTTATTCCACGCTCTAAATAGGGTACACTGGAGATCATCCTAATCACGAATCAGGTACCCATGTGGTTATCTCAATCCTAACATGTTATGAATGTCTTGGTCAGATGCCTTTTCATAAGATTTTCTATTCTTTTTTATACTATATAATTCTCTATCTTATTCCAATGTTATGATATCATAGATTATGATCTTTGATTCCCTCATTATCCATGTCTTATTAACATCCAATCTTTGTCCCATGAATCAAGGTTAGGATATTTGAAATGTAGAGTATGGTTTTCAAATGTTTTTCTCATGTTATCATACCCTAATTCTATTATTATTGATACGTATATACCTTTTTATCCGTACTGATAATCTGAGATCACCCATATTCTTCCTTTCCCCATGTTATAAAAAATGTTTTTATGTTGGATAATTAAAAGAGAAGATATTTATGGGTGAAATTGAAAATATTTCATAAAAAAAGATTGTTTTCCAAGGTTCCAAAGGAACTAAACTATTATATTCCACAGGCAATTGTTTATGTAATGTAATAAATATTCATTAAATAATATATTGGTCACTATAATTATGGAGGGAACCTTCCCTGTTATAGGATATTGTATATCATGTGATGTTGTATCAGTGGTTAGCCTGACATATTTTTATCTCATTTCTAATATTTACACCACATTTAATATACTTCTATGACTATATGTTATCATAAAAATATTGTTATAATTCTATTTTATTACTCTTGTATCTTATCTTTTATGATATCATGTTATACCTTTGACTCACATGTTATGTTTTTTTATCATGTTTATTTCATTATTGATATTTTTAGATCACTCATTTATTTAATTTCTTTCCATATATTATCTTATTTAGTTTTAGGAGGTCAAATTCATTTTTGAAATAAATAAGGATAATAAAAATAAATATGGAATTTCTTAGTTTTATTTTGATGTTTTATGAACCTAGTCTTCTAAATACAATAGGCCTCATTATATTTGGGAATATAAGTAATAGATATTTATGTTAAAAATAATATAACAATATGTGTAAAAGGATTGGGTAACTGGGGAATATGAATAAAAAATTAAAATAAAAAAATAAAAACTTTAAAATTATAGAAAAAATTTGTTGAATAATTAATAGAATAACCCCCACTATTTAAACCAAGACTTCTATTTCCAGAGTGGCTGAAGAATGGAAAATTAAATGGACAATGATGTAAGTTCATTTAAATATTTAAAAACTAAATATTATCATTATTTTTTTGAATAATTTGGAGACATAATAATATATGTGATTTTTATAAAGGATCAAGTATCCAACAATGAGAGGCAAGAGGAAATCGGTATAATCTAACTCACACTAGAGTGATCAAACATGATGTCATAGAGACTTCTAAATAAACGACCAAACACATGTATATTTTTAATGAAAATGAATATAGGGTCTAAAGAGTTTTTGAGGACTCTTTTGGACATATGTAGAAGCATGGGCATAACGTCTCATAACACATTCTAGATACTAGTAATTGAATACAATCAAACTATATAGGTTACACAACAACTGGAAGACACAAAAATAAAGTACCCATGAGGGATCACTAAAAAAGTTATGATCAAGGTAGAAAAGTTTTTATTCGAAGTGGAATTTATTATTATAGACATGGATGAGGATATAAAACCAATTTTTCTATGTTGACCAATCATGGTGACTACATAAACATTGATTGACGTCTAGAGTGATGAGTTGTTTTTGAGGATCAGAAATGAGAAGGTCAGTTTTAATATTCACTGGGAAATAAAAAAATATGATATGTGAGATGATGACTTTAAAGAGGCAATAGTTTCCAATCTTAAAGAGTATGATATCAAAACTATGATGAATAATGGAGTGAATGTTGAGATGAAATACTGTAAGCTATGAGACATGATTACTAATGATTGGGGAATAGTTGGAAAAGACATGTTTGAAAATGGTCAACATGTTTGAATGTAACATGACTTTATATTGGTTTTATAGGTTTAAAAAATCATTAGTGGAAAAGTTATCTGAAAGTATAGAATTTATTACAAATGTTATGTGTAAAAATGACATCAGAAAAAGGAAGGGGGCCATGTATATAGAGATGACAAGGTTGTGTTCAATCATTGATCCTTAAAATGTACAATATTTTCAACCCTCTATCACTTGAGATGAGAATAAGTATGTTTGATCCAATGATGTAAAGAAATTTTGTTTGAAGGAAACCCAAGTTTTTTTCTTTCTAATTTCAAAATACAGTCTCCCATAATATTTTAGAATTTCATTGAAAACAAACCTACACTCTCAAATTTTAATCTTTAATTTTAGGTTTGGATGAAGGCCCAAGGTGGGAAACTAAATAAATAAATAAATATATAGTAAATTTAGAAAACAATTTCCAATGAATTCGATGAAATAGAGGAGTAAGAGTTTTGATCATAATATTTTCTCCTACACCACTAAAATTATATTAAAAATAACTTTTAAATTTAAAATACATTAACTGTGCTTAACTTTTTATTATAATTATTGATCATGGAGACAAAAAAATTCTTATAATAATAATCATATCATTTTTAAATTTATATTTCAATAAAGTGAATGATAAATAATGTTGGAATTAATTAGTAAATATAAACACGATGAATATTTATTTTATGAATCATTATTTAGGAAAAAATAATTTTTTTATAAATTAAATCTTTTTGAGACTTTCAGTTCCTTGAAAATTTTACATTCATGTTAATTGATTTTATTTTAATTAATTATTACCAAGAATAATTTTCCAAAACACATGCTCCAATTAATAATATATTTCTAAACCAAAATTTCATTTATTTTCATACGAAATTTTTTTGAGTGAAACTCAGCAATGTATTTATTATAGAATATGCCTTGAATTTTTTTCAAAACTATGATCAAAAAAAATAATAGTAAAAATGATTGTGTAATTTTTTAGAAGTATTTATCCAAAAAAACATTACATTATTCATTCAATAGACTATAGAATCCTTGGACAATAATATTAAGGAGAAATCCACATTACAAGATAATTTTATCCTTTAATACCATCCTCTATTTATTATGCATGATTATTAAAAAAATAAATTTTAGAGAGAAGACAACATGGTGGAAAGGATGTTTTTAAATTCAATCATTCAGTGTGGGGGGATTTTTTATGGGATAATGCGAAGGTTCATGAGTTATCATTTTATAATTAATTTTACAATATATTGAAAACAACTTATAAATTATAAAAGGATTGTTCCGTAAAGGGTAATAAATCACCATTTACTTGACCAATTAATTTTATCATTTGGGGTTCTATGGTGAATATTATACTTGTCCAAAACATAATGTTTTCAAAATTGAAAAAAATTAAAATAATGAAAAAAGAAAAAAAAATTGATAATAAAAAAAATTCAAGAGGTTGTATCACTAATTATACATTATAAATTCCTGACCTGACTTTGAGTTTTGAGAAATGGTAGATAATAAATTTTAAAGGAACATTTTTAATCAAGATACTATTAATTATAATAAAATTAACATTAGGATCAATATTCCTTCTGATATTTATTGATTTTCACATAATTTACCCACCTAACGTTAAGATTCAGAGTCATTTCATCCGAATGGTTAAGACACCATTATTAATTTTGATTTTTTATCCAGGAGATGGGGGAAGTAGATGCATAAAAAGACAATGTTAAGGAGCTTGATTTGATCTATATGAAGTATTCAATTTACAATTGTTACTTTTATGATGTGTATAAAATATTAATGTGAGGTAAACTTTATATGGAATGAATTATCAAAATAAATTGAAAAGTAATTATAGATGAATTAAGATGCATAGATTATTAAAAAAAGGATTATTAAAATACTTTGGTGCTTTTTTTTGAAAAATAATAATTTGATGATATAGTTCCATATTTCACTTGAATATTTAATTCCAAATTTAATGAAGTTATTTTGTTCACATTAAATTTAAATCTGGATAATATGGTCATCAATTGTTAATTTTTGATTTTTATTCTTAATTAAATACATGTATTTTTGTGTGGGGGGATTTTTTGTTTATGTTTCATGCATTAATTTTTCTTATTAAATTCATGATATTTGTAATTAAATGGATAATTCTTGATCGAATACTTAATGTTTTATCTATTCTGTCTAAGGTTACATGTTCAAAATATTCAAGGTATAAAATAGGTAATAAAATGGAATTCCTACAAAAAATGATCCTCCATGACATGGGATGGGTCAAGAATAAAGTACAGGGAATAAAATTGAATAATTATGTAGAAAACAGACTAAAAATACTATAAAGACACATTTCACACTCTGAATAGCTAATTCACGATGTGAACCTCAGGTAGTGAAGAAATGTGAGAATCATGAAAAAATGGGCCTGGAATATAAGACCCAAAAATTCAGGGTGTGACACTTAGTATCTATAACGACCCAATCTTTTTGAATGATAATTGTTTCATAAAAATATGTGATATATTATATTATTCACAAAAAACCATGTTTTTTAATGAAGTGAATATAAAAGGAAATGCGACAGTCATGATTCATCCATTATATGATCACTATTTCATTATAACCATTGGACACTATGAATCTTGGAAACTACAGTCTTGATAATAATATAAGAGTTATCATTAGTGTTTGTAAGTTAAATTTTTAAAAAGGATAATTGATACAGAATGAAGAGTCCATTACCTCAACTAGTAGAGTTATTTCATTTGAAGCCCATTTTTAGAGCTTGGTAATGAGGTTTCATCAATGAATATTTATTTTGAATAATCCCAAGGTGAACTTCAAAAAGCGAAACATGAATTAAATTTCCCACAGGGGAAGTTCAAGTTAGTGGAGAGTACCACTCAGTCGATGTTTCCTAAAAAACCCCAAAATACTACCCCCATCTTACACCATACACATAGGGCGTATGTGTGTGAAATATGGGGTTATGTGTCTTGAACATAGTGTGTAAAAACATTGTTTAAATAAATTTTTTATTCCATAATTTCTATTTTAAGAATAGTTTTTCTTAAAAAAATTTAGATGAAATTTAATAAATTGATTTTTCCGATAGCAATAGTACTTTTCAAAAAAGAAATAATTGTTATAATAAACTATGGTATTGTGAATAATGTTGATTTTAATGAAATAGTATGACAAACAACATTCTCATTTAATAATAAATTATAAAATAATTTTATTTTATTTCAAGTGTTATAAATTTTATTATGCTTTTTTTGCTATTATTTTCAATAAATAAGGATTTTTATATATAAAAGTTAAAATGATTATATATATAGAATTATTATGAAAAAATAAAATTTATTTTTTAAATCAGAACATCAAAATTATGTTAGAGTGAATTCATGATAATTCTCTAAAATACTTTATTTTTTCTTGAATAGTAATAATAATGTCTGAGTTTTCTCGGTATGATAATGAGATGATAATTATTTCATAATGATGTAATAAATAATTAACCAAAATAAAAGACATAAATTTTTTTATTTTATTTATATAAAGTATTTTAATATATTTTTATCAATTTAATAACATATAATTTACATTACCAATTCTAAAATGGAAACTTTAACTTTAAAAATGTTATTTTGTGAGAACTTTAACATTAATTTCCAAAATAAGTATTATTAAATTATTATAGAAACCTTTGAATAAAAATAACATAATAGGTATCCTAGGTGTCTAATAACATGGGAAAATACCTTGTTAAGTCCCACGAGTTTTCATTTTCCACAATCAAAGTGTCCAAGGAATTCATTTAGAAATTAATAAACAAAATCCCACACTTCTACTATAAATACCCACCAATTTCCCCATTTTCAATATATCCAATTTTTTACTCCACGAATATATGATAGTTTTACTTCCAATGGAGTCCTCCCCATGATTTTTATTTCCCCCAAGGTCCCAGTCCTCATGTTTTTTTCACTACTATTCAATGAAAGGGAAAACTCAACTTCTCTTTCCCTTTAAAGTTCCATTTTTTATGTGGTATATATTTAAAATTTACAAATATTGTTACTATATAAATTTTATTCTATAACTTTTATGTAATAATATTATTTTATGATTTATATACCTTTCACCACTCTTTTTTTAATATATTCTAAAACCATGTTTCATAACCATTATGATGCAGGATTTTCTTCTCAAAATTTCTCTTTTTTTTCTCAAGAAATTAAATTATTTTCTTTTATGAATAACCAAACCTATTTCATTTAAAAGGTTATTAAACTATATTTTAAAATTATCTATTTTATTCTATGATTAACATACATTAAAACCTCTTTCCTTTTTTCGAGGTTAATAATGACACATGTATCCTGTCTTTAAGAACTTTTTTTAAAAAAAATCAATGATTTTGTTATGAAACCTGTTTATTATTCCATGTGTTATTTATGAAATTTCTTATTATGATATATATAGATTAAATAAATTAATATATGTGAAGGGTGATCCCCTATAGTTCTCCAATTCATTGGGTGAATAATTTAATCTGTAGTGATTAGATGTTTTACGAGACCTTGGTAATTTTTATGAAATATCGGTGACAAACCATAGTGATATTCTTATGAATGTCTCATTTAAATGTTATGGAAACATTTAATAGTTATAATGATTTTTTTATATTATGCCTCATTTTCATTCCTTTATGATATTCCTATGGTTTTTTATAAGTCTCATGACCACATGTAAATGTTTTCCCTTGCATTCTCTTACTAGGCCTTATGGTTACACTCTTCTTTGATATATGTCCCTTGGTTATGAGATTCAGTAATTGTACTTATGAAGAATCTATGAATAAGACATTCTAGTGTATTAGAAGTTTTTTTCATTTTTGATGTATTATATACCTTATTTCTAGGAAACATTACATGAAAAGATCCTTTAATTGTATAATGTAATGTAAAGTTACCTAATAAAAAGATAAGATTTTATTGTTGGTATCAAAGGAAGGTTTAGTTATTTGTGGAAATTTTTATTTGAAAACATTAGTATGGACCTCAAGGGAAAGTTAAAATATAAGAAAACATCTTGGTATTTTGGTAAAGTATTAAGTGGTTTCAGAGAAAAAAAATACCTATCTGGATACAAATAAGAAGATGTTGTGTTGGGACAAATATATCTAGGGGTGAAAAATCCAACAAGGTGTGTTAGGATTGACTCAACGTAACCTAGTACATGACAGTGGGCCATACTATTCACTTGGTTTGACACACACATGGGATATGTTTGGTTAATGAATGCTTTTTATAAACCACTATATAAGATTTATAGAGAATAAAACTATTTTTAAAGAATAAAATATTTATGGATGATGTTTTATGTTATAAGAATTCTTTTATAATTATAATATGCTTAAAATAAACATGTTTATCACAATGTTTTTCTTACTTTATAAAAATGATGGATATAGGAGGAACCATGTATATGGAGAGCATAATAGATCAAGGGATGATGACCCTCTGATGGAAGATAGTATAGGAAACATCATGATAATGATGAAACAACTAACCTGATTTATGAGCAACAAATGAAATCATGCTAAGAGACTAAATTACCCTCAAAGGTAAAATGCTTACCTTGAATCATTTATGAAATAACAACAACCTTTTTTCAGTGTATATATTAGACCATTGATTTATGAAAAATGGATAAGATCTATAGAAATGATATTTTATGTACTCCGTTGTTTAGAATAATAGAAATTCACCCTGGCTATGTACTGCTTAGACTAAGAATCCTATTAGTGTTGGAAACTAGTTAAAAATATTAATCCAAGAATAGAGATTGATGCTTTGGAGTCGGACAAGTTAAGGGGAACCTTTTTCAAAAAATATTTTCCCCATTCCATGATAATGAAAATAGAGAAGGAATTCATAGAGCTAAAGAAATGGAAAATGAATATGTGGGATGCTTTGAGATAAAAATTACAATGATTTATCACTAGAACTCTAACTTTTTCATGGATCCTAATGGAAAAGATGATTGATTCTTTTGTGGATTATGACCCCCTATATATATAATAATATATCCCATCAAGACTATGAAAACTACAAGAAGATAATATGATGTTCTATGAAGTTTGAACTATAGTTTGGAGAGACTCAGTGGTACTATAGACCGAATGAAAATTATTTATCAATGAAGTCAGGATTAGGGTTCAACTTTTATCATGGAATAGAAGGAAAGAAAGTGAATATTTTCACATGAAAAAAATGTGGGAAAAAGCATTCAGGGAACTAATTCTTCAAGAGTAGAAAGTATTACAAGTGTGGAAGAGATGAACATATTGGTTAAAACTATCATAGTGAGGTGAAGCCTCAACTTCTCAACACTAATGAAAAAGGGAATATGGTTCAGGCCTAACCTGAAGTCAAATTCTTCAACTGTGGATAGCTTGGGCTCTTTTACAATCACTTTCCAAATATGAATACAGTGGAAGTGAATCATTATCGACCTCAACATAGGCCAAAGGAGCAAGGTCATGATTTTTCTATCATGAGGGAAGAATATGAATATATAAATAAGGTGGTTGTCAGTACTATCTTGGTTATATGAAATCTAGAATGTAAATTGAATGAATCAAGTTTTATGAATTCCTTTATTTCCACAATGTTTTCAAATAATATATAATCAATTCCTAATATGTTATAATTAGAACTATTAGTCAAGACTCTTGAATGGATTATCCAAGAATCAAAAGTGTATATAAACTATAGTATTTACCTTATAAAGAATAATTTCTTCTCAAATATATTATTAATTATCATGCTTGAATTTGACAATATACTGGGGATATACTGGCCCTCAATATATAATTCTAAAATAAATGTTAGAATTATGTAAATATCAATTTTATTGAAAAGAAAACCTATAATTGTTTTCAAAGGATAGATATCCTGACATTATTTTTATCTTGAAGCACCAACCACAGACTTCATTATAGAAATGATCGGTGAATATAGAGAAGGAAATGAAATTATATGAATTGAAAATGTCCCCATCATTATGAAATACATTGACGTATTTCTTGAGGAGTTACCTGGACCTCCACTAGAAATAGAGGTATAGTTATCCATTTAGATCAGGCTCAATTTTAATAAAATTTAAAATACCCTTTATATAATAGAAAATGTTGGATTTGAGAAATTAAAGAAAGAACTCCAAGATCTTTTAGATAAGGGGTTTAGCCAACCATGTGTGTCTCATTGCGGAGCACCTGCTCTTTTTGTGTATAAGAAGGATGGATCAATGTAGCTATGGCTTAATTGTAGAAAACTTAATGGGATAATAGTGAATTTAAAGTACCATGTTCCAAGGATTGATGATTTATTTTATTTCTTCATGGGAATCAATTATTCTACAAGATTTATCTTTAATCTGGTTACCATCAATTGAGGGCCATGAAAAAAGATATCACAAAGAATGACTTATGATAAAGGTATGTGAATTATGAGTTTGCTGTTATGACCTTCATTGTGACTAATGCACCTACTATTTTTTATGTATTTGATGAATAATGTCTTTTAGTACAACCTTGATAACATTATGGTAATGTTTATTTATGATATTCTGATATATTCCAAAATTCACGAGGAGCGTGAGGATACTCTAAGCGTTATATTAAAAACTATGAGGAAAGAGAGTATATTTGGATATTTTATCAAATGTGAATTTTAGTTACAAGTAGTTTATTTCTTAGGGAACATTGTAACCAATGAAGGAATTATAGTGGAGCCTACCTAAAAAACGGATTTGGAGGAGTGGCATTATCCAACAAAATTAACTGATATTCGTAGATTCCTTGGTTTAGAAGAATATTATATTAGGGTTTTGAATCAATTTTCATGAATTTATAATCCACTAACCATGTTTACTTGAAATGGGTCCAAGTTCATCTAGATTAAAGAGTGTGAAGAAAATTTCCAATAGATGAAAAAGAAAATTGTTACTAAAACCATTTAACTCTACCCTTTATCGGAGAAGGATTCATTATTATTTGTGATGAATCTATGAAAAGGATTGGTTTATTCATCATGAAAAATGATATGGTTTTATATTACAAATCATGGTAGTTAAAAACTAATGAGAAAAATTATATTTTCCAGGATATGGAGATAAATGTGGTTGTTTTTGGTTTTAATATATGGGGATAACATCTTTATAGAGAGAAATGTGATATATACAGATACCACAAAATTGTGAAGTATATTTTCAAAAAAAAAAGGAATTGAACACGAGACAAAAAAGATGTTTGGAACTTATTAAATACTATAATTTTTTAATTCATTTTCACCCTGGAAGAGAAAAATATTTGTTGCGGATGCATTAAGTAGGAATAACCTGGTTGTTCTAGCAATGATGAGGAATCCTAGAGATCCTTTGATCAAAGATCGAGTAAAATGGGAATGGAAATAATAAATTAAGGGAAATAATCAACCATATTCCAAATGATTTTTTTACCATCAATACATGAGAAGATCAAGAAATATCAAAGAGAGGATATTTTGTTTCATAAGAATATAGAGGATGTGGAGAATGGGATGTTTCATGAGTTCAATATTGATCAAAAATATTCACTGATATTTCATAGAAGAAAATATATTCCATCTATTTTGGAAATAAATATGGATCTTATCGATGAAGCTCATACCTCTACAATCTATATACATCATGGAAGAAATAAAATGTATAGAGTCCACTGTGATCATTATTGGTGGGATAAAATGAAAAGGGATATTGCCAACAACAATACATGGTGATTGATGTGTCAACAAGTGAAAGGAGATAAATAACATTATAATGGGGTATTAGGACCACTACCCATACCATCATGGAAGTGGGAAAATATCACTATGGAAATTTTCACTGGTCTCCCAAAAACATCCAAAAGAAATAATGCAATATGGGTTATAGTGGACTATCTCACCAAGACTTACCATTTTATATATATCTGAGAAGACATAGCTCTTTATAAAATTTCCATGATATATGTGAAGGAAGTGGTAAGTCTTTATGGAGTACCATTTTCTATAGTTTTTTATCTTGAACGATGGCTCCCATAAGAATTTTGGAGAATTATTCAACATGATATGAGTACCGAATTGGATTTCATCATGACCTATCATCCCCAAAGTGAAGGACAATCTGAAAAGACTCTTCTAACACTCGAGGATTTGATGAGAACATGCTCAATATAATGTAAAGGTGGATGGTATCATCACCACCCATTATTTGAGTTCTCATATAACAATATATTCCATTTGAGTATTCAAATGGAACCTTATGAAGTTATATATATAAATATATGTATAAATCATACTTGTTGGGATGAAGTTGGTGAGAGAAAGATTCTTGGTCCTAATCTTGTTAAATAGATGACATAAAAGATTAATTTCATCCAACAAAATGAAAAGCCTTCTTAGAGTTAGTAGATGAGCTATGCTGACAACTATGTAAGGGACTTGGAGTTTTATATTGGTGATAATACTTTTATTCTGATTTCATATTGGACTAGAGGTGTGCAGTTTGGGATGAAAGGGAAACTTAGCACCATTTACATTGGATCCTCTGAAATCATTGATCACATAAGATCAGTGGGATATTAGCTTTCACTTCCTCCAAATAAAGATCAAGATCATTATTTTTTCCTTGTATCTATCTTGAGTAAGTACATACCTAACCCTTCACATGTACTTAATCACGAGATGTTACAACTGGAAATGACATCTCTTATGAAGAGAAACTGGTGGAGATAATGGGACGTAGAGACAAGGTTCTTCACAAAAAGACTACCCATATCATGAATGTGTTGTGGAGGAACCACAAATATGAATAAGCAATGCAAGAAACAAATGATACAAGGAGTCATAAGTTCCCACACCTTTTCTTAACCGAGTGAATGATATGAAATTTCATGGAAGAAATTTCTTAACAGGGAGGAATGTAATGAAACAAAATTTTTGAATGATAATTGTTTCATGAAAATGTGTGTTATATTTCATTATTAACAATAAACCATGTTTTTTAATGAAGTGAATATATAAAGAAATGTGACCATATGGATTCAACTATTTTATGACCATTGGCCAATTATGACCATTGGAAAATATGATTTTTGGGAACTATACTCTTGATAATAATTTTAAAATTATCATTATTGTTTACAAGTAAAATTTTGATAAAGTATAATTGATACAGAAAGAATATCCAATGAAATAAAATAGTAGAGTTGTTTCATTTGAAATCCATTTGTTAGATATTGGGATGAAGGTTTCATCACTCTGGTTCCCCCTTGACCAAGGCCAAGCCTAGCTTCAACAAGTGAAGCTTGAATGAAATCACCTACAAGAGAAGTTCAAGTTAGTAGAGATTACCAGTCGATCGATGTTAGTTGAGTCACCCCCAAAAACTATAACATAACACACCTTACTCATAAAGAACACATGTGTGTAATAAGGGGGTAAATTTTCCATCCTCAATGGGTAATTCTTATGTTTAAATAAAATTGTTACTCCTTCATTTCAGTTGTAAGAACAATGTTGCTTTATAAAATTGATATGGAATTTGATAAATTTATTTTTCTAATAGAGATAATACTTTTTAGAAAAAAAATAATTATTATAATAAAGTAAGTTATTTTGAATAATAGTTATTTCAATTATATATTATGACTAAAACAATCTAATTTAAAAATAAATGATAAAATATTTTTATTTTTTTCACATGTCAGAAATGATACTATGCATCTCTATCCACTATTATTTTTAATAAATAAGGTTTTATATATATATAATTTAAAATCATAATATTTAGATAATTATTAGGATAAAATAAATATCATTTTTGAATTCATCATGTAAAAAGTATATTAGGTTGAATTAGTGGTAATTTTCTAAAATACTTTATTATTTCATGAATAGTAAAAATACTATTTGAGTTTTTTTGGATATATTAATGAAATAATAATTATGTAATAATGTTTTAATACATAATTTAACACAATCCAAGACTTAAAATATGATATTTTATTAATCATACATATTTTTATATATTTTAATTAATTTACAATGATAAAGTACTGTGTATAAAAATAACACAATAAGTTTCCCAGGTCTCCAATACCATCGGAAAATACCACGGGTAATCCCATGGGTTTTTCATTTACCACTACCTAGTTGTCCAAGTAATTTATTTAGAAATTAATAAACAAATCCCCCACTTTCGCTATAAATACACACCCATTTATCCATTAAATTTCACAAAAATTTTATCCTCCATGAATATATGATATTTTTACCTCCCATGGAGTCCTCCCAAGGTTTCCTTAATCCCATAGGGTTTGGATCCATAATTTTTAGGAACTACTCTTCAATGTAAGGGAAATTTCAACTTCTCTTTTCATTTCACGTTATTTTTTATGTGGTATGTATTTAAAATTAACAAATTATGTTATTATATTTATTTTATTATATCTATTTAATGTATTAATAGTTTTTTTATGAATACGATAACCTTATCCCTTTCACTTTTTATTACTTGATAAAACCATTTTTCATAACCGTTATGCTGTTGAATTTCCTTCTCAAAATTTCCCTCTCTTTATCAAGAAATTCACTTATTTTATTTTGTGAATAACCAAAAATATTTCATTTCCATGTTTATTCTCCTCTATGTAAAAATTATCTATTTTATTCTGGGATTAACATACATGAAACTATCCTTCCTTTTTTGGATAAATAATTTCCCAAAGAAATGTCTTTAAATACATTTTAAAAAAATGATTTTGATATGAAAATCTTTTATTTATTTTCACCATGTGTTATTAATGAATTGACTTATTATGATATATGTGCCTCACCGTAATTAATACTTATCAAGGGTGAACCTTGATAGTTCTATAATTCATTGGATAAAGAATTTAATCTCTTTATATGACATGTTTTACAATACATTGGTGAATATCTTTAGTAATTTTTATGAAACCTCCATGAAAAACCATGGCGATTAGGAATGTCACATTTAAATATTGTATCCATATTTAGACGTTATTATTCATATAATATTTATTATGATATGACTCTTTCTCAGACCTTTATGATATTCTTGAAGTTATTATTGGTAAGTCTCATGATCACATAGAAACTGTTTCCCTTAGTTTCTCTTACTAGGCCTTATGCTCACCCTTTCCTTTGATCTATATCCCCAAGTTATGAGATGAAACTATTGTACTTAGTATGAACCTATGAATAATCCATTCATGTGGATTATAATAATGTTTTATGTTTTTATGTATTATGTACCTTATTTTTTTAAAAACCAAACATTAAAATATCATTTCTTTGTATAATGTAATGTAATAATAAGGCAGGATTTCATAGTTGGTATCAAAGGATAGTTTAGTTATTTGAGGAAATTATGATTTTAAATCAATAGGAAGAAACATTGGGGGAAGTTAAAATATAAAAAAACATCGTATTAATTTTGTGACGTTTTATATACGTGGTTTATGAGAAAATAAATCCCTATATAAAAATGAAAAAGTGGACATGGTTCTGGTACAGATTTACCTAGGGGTAACACCTCTAAAAAGGTGTGTTGGTCCTGACTCAATGTAACAAGGTACATGTCAAAAGGACTTACTGTGCACCTAGTTTGACTCTCTTGAGGGATATGTTTGGTTAATCACTATCTAATTATGTACCATTATTATGGATTTAAAGAAAATATAATTATTTTCAAGGAATAAAATATTTATTAATGAGGTTTTAAAGAATAAAAATTAATTTATAATTATAAGATTATTAAAATAAACATGTATCTCACTATGTTTTTCTTATTTTAAAAAATGTTGGGAAATATGATGAACTATGTAAATGGTGAGGAGAACAAATCAAGATAAGAAAACACTCTGATGAATGTTGGAATGAAAAACATTATGAGAATGATTAATCAAATCACTCGAGTTATAAGAAATAATTTTTATCAAGAAATAATTTTTATCAAGATGGGAGACTAGATTAACCCTGATGTAAAGAATGTCCCATTGAGTCTTTTATGCATCAACAACCACCTTCTTTTAGTGGATCTACTAACCCATTGATTGCTGAACAATGGATAATCTCTGTAGAAACTATATTTTTTATACTCCATTATTCAGAACAAGAGAAATTCACCTTGGCCATGTACTTATTAGAGCGAGAAGTATAATAGTGGTGGAAAGTAGTCAAAAACACAAAACCAAGAAGAGAGATTGAAACTATGGAGTGGGATGAGTTTAGGGAACCTTTTTTAAAAAATATTTCCACTATTCAATGAGAATAAAAATGGATAAGGAATTACAAGTTCTAAAGTAAAAGGAAAATGAATCTCGGGGAATCTATGAGATGAAACTTACAAGTCTTTCTCACTACACCTATAGATTCATCATGGATAATAATGGAAAGATTTAAAGATTATTTAGTGTATTGATACCCTATCTATAGAATATTCTAGAAAATCAATACCATAACAACTATAAGATGATATTATGATGTGATATGAAGGTTTAATTGGAGTTCGAAGTGATATAGTGGTCCCATAGATTGAATAAAAAGAATAAATAAATGGATCCAAGATTAGGGAGTAGTTTTTATCATGAAAGAGGGGGAAAAAGTGAAACTTTCCACATTCAATAAATTTGAGATGAAGCATTCGGGGAACTACTTCCTCAAGAGTGGGATATGTCACAATTGTGGAATAGATGACTATATTTCTCAGAACTATCATAATGAGGTAAATCCTCAACTTCTCAACACTAATGAAAAAGGGAGGATGGTGCATAACATCCTCAAGTCCAATTCTTCGTGTGTGGAAATCTTGAGCACTTTTCCAATCAGTATCCAAATCCGAATATAACTGAGGGGAATCACCATCAACTTTAGAATATGAGAAGGGTGAAAGGTTGTGCATTTTATATCATGTCAGCTAAAGTTGATGCGCTAGATGATATAGTGATATGAAATCTCATTTTTCTCTCAAATCTATAAATTTCATTTTTTGATTCATTTTCCATGCATTCCTTTTTTGTCACTATGTATAAAAATAATATAAAATAAATTCTTGAACTACTATAAGTCGAACCATTATTCAATACTCTTAGAGGTATTATCCTAGAATAATAATTTTATAGAATTTATATTATTTACATGGGAGAGAGAAATCTCATTGAAATTATATTAGTTATTCCCATGATGAAATTCGACATTATACTGGGGATAAACTAGAACAAAAATTAAAAAATTAAGATCAACTACAAAAGAAATGAAATCTAAGTAGTCTGGAATAGAAAACCTAAATTGTTTTTCAAAGGATAGATATACCAACTTGATCTTTGTATAGAAGCACATACCATAGCCTTATTTATGAAAATTATTAGTGAAAATAAATAAGTAAATGATAGAATATGAATAGAAAATTCCCCCATCATTCAAGATTACATTAATGTGTTTCACTAGGAGTTACCTGGACCTCCTCCTAAAAGAGAGTTAGAGTTATACATTAATCTCATGCCTGTTTCTAAGCCAATTTCAATGAACCCATATAGAATGGTAAATTTGACTCCAGGGGAATTAACGAAACATCTAAAAGATCTCTTAGATAAGTGGTTTATCCAACCAATTGTTTCTCCTTGGGGATCACATATTCTGTTTTTGAATAATAAGGATGGATCAATGTGGATATGGATTGAATATAGTGAACTTAATGGGATCAAATTGAAGAAAAAATACCCTTATCCAAGGAATGATGATTTATTTAACTGCCTTAATGGGGATTAGTTCTTCTCTAAGATTGATCTTTGATCTGGTTATCATCAATGGATAAGAAAATAGAGAATATATTCCAAAGATATCATTCTGATCATGGTATAATAATTATGTGTTTGTTATTATGCCCTTATTCTTGACTAAAACACTGAATATTTTAATGGATTTAATGAATAGAATATTTAAGGACTAACTTGATAATATTGTGATAGTTTTTTTGATAACATTATGATATATTAAAAAATTCTTTAGGAGAATGAGGATTAGGTAAGGTTTGTATTGTAAACACTGAGGAAGGAGAAGCTATTTTGAAAGTTCATCGAATGTGAATATTTTTTAGAAAAACTCTCTTTATTTGGTCACATTATAAATAATTAAGGAATCTCAGTTGATCCTACCAATACAAAGGTTTTGGAGGAGTGGCCTAAACCTACAATAGTGACTGAAATTTGTAGTTTCCTTGGTTTAACCAGATATTATAAGAGGGTTGTGTAAATTTTTTCATGAATTTCCAATCCAATGGAAAAGTAAACTCAAAAGGGGGTGAAGTTCATCTGAAAAAATGAGTGTGAAGAAAGTTTCCATGAGATAAATAAGATATTGGTTACTTCACCCATGTTATCTCCAACCTCTATCAGAGAAGGATTATTTATTTTTAGTGATTAATCTATGAAAGGGATTTGGTGTGTCCTCATGAAAAATTACATGGTGACTGCTTATGTATCTCGACAGTTGAATCCTCAGGTATAGAATTAACCTACACATGATCTTGAGCTAACTACAATTATATGTGATTGGAAGATATGGAGTCGCTATATTTATCGAGATAAATGATATATATATATATAGACCACCAAGGATTAAATTATATTTTTATATGAATTGAATTAACCATGAGACATAAGAGATTGTTGGAACTTCTTAAAGATTATGATTATTAAATTAATTATCACCCTGAAAGAGAAAATAATTGTTTTGATGCATTAAGTAAGAATGTGCCTATTTTTCTAGAAATGACAAGTATTCATAGATATCATTTTATCAATGAATGAGTAAATATAGACATGAGAAACATAAAGCAAGGGAAATCATCAACCCTATCCCAATTGATTTCTCAACCATTTTTACTAGACAAGATCAAGAAATCTCAAAGGGAAGATCCTTTGTTTTAAAATAAGATTGTGTATTTGAATAATGGGAGGTTTCATGAGTTGAATGTTAATCAAGAAGGTGTATTGAAATTTCATACAAGGATATGTGTTCCATAAATTACGATAATAAGGAAGGATTTGATGGATGAGGCTCATGGATCTACATTCTCTATACATCCTGGAAGAACTAAAATGTACTGGTAACATTGTGATCATTATTGCTGGGATAACATGAAAATGGAGATTCCTAACTACACTATAGGGTGTTTGGTGTGTCAAAAGTGATGATAGAAAGAAAAATTCCTAAACACGTATTACAACCACTACTCATACCATCATAGAAGTGGGAAAATATCACTATAGGATTTTTCACCAGTCTCCCAAAAATATCCAAAGGAAAAAATTCGATATGGGTTATAGTAGACCATCTAACTAACGCTTAAAATTTTTCCTCTACCCAGGAAGACATATCTCTTAATCATATTTTAATGATATATGTGAAGTAAATGGTAAGGCTACATGAAGTAAAAATTTATATCTTTTTTGATCAGGATCCCTGGTTCACATAAAAATTTTAGAGAAGTCTTAAACAAGATATGAGTACCAAATTGAATTTCAGTATGGCCTATTATCCCCAAAATAGTGGATAATATGAAGGTAATATTCAAACACTCAAGGAAATTCTAAGAACATTCTCAATGAAATTTAAATTTCAATGTGATCAGCACCATTCATTAGTTTAGTTATCATATAACAAAAAATTCTATATAAGTATTCAAATGGAATCCTATTAATCTCTTTATAAAAAGAGATGTAATAATCTTACTTATTAGGATGAAGCAGGTGATAGATAGATTATTTGGCTTAATCTTCTACAAGAGTTCATTGAAAAGCTTCATGTCATCCAATAACACATAAAGGATTATTATAGTCATCAGAATAGCTATGCTAACAACAATTCAAGGTACATAGAGTTTGATGTTGGTGATAAATTATTCCTTCAAATTTCACCTTGGAAGAAAATTTTGTGGTTTGGTAATAATGGGATGCTTATCCCTAGGTGAATTTTCCCAATTGAAATCCTTGATCGCATATGAGAAGTGGCCTATCAACTTTCACTAATAAAAATCTAGCTCATGTTCATGATTTTGTCCATGTATCTCTATTGAGGATGTACATACCTGACTTTTCACATGTACTAAATCTTGAGGTGGTAAAAATGGAACTTGACATCTCTTATGAGGAGAAGTTAGTGGAGATCTTAGAACAAGGAGACATGGTTCTACACAAAAGTCTACCTACATCAAAAATGTGAATTTGAGAAACCAAAAATATGAATAAGTGACATGAGTACTAGAGGAGACAATGAGGAATAAGTACCCACACCTTTTCTCAACCAAGGGAACAATTTGAAATTTTGGGGATGCAATTCTTTAGGGGGTAATAATGTAATGAATTGAACTATTTGAATGATAATTGTTTCATGAAAATGTATGTTATCTTTAATTATTCACAAAAGAGCGATGTTTTTTTATATAAGTGAATATAAAGGGACAAGTGAATATTTGGATGCAACCATTGGTCAATTATGACCTTTGAAAAATACGACTATTGATAACAATACTCTTGATAAAAATTATAATATTATTATTAGAGTTTATAAGTAATTTTTTTCAAAGGATAATTGATATAGAAAGATTATTCGATGGAATCAACCATTAGATTCATTTTTTTGAATCCGATTTTTCAGATATTGGGAGGGAGGTTTCATCACTATAGTTTTCCCTCAACCAAGCCTAATCTAAGCTTCAATAAGTGAAGCTTGAATAAAATGTCCTACGGTATATGTTGAAGTTAGTAGATATTACCACTCATTTTATGTTAGATGAGGAAACCCGTGAAACATCCATCATCACACACCTTACTCCTAGAGAGTATGCAAGTGTAACAAGGGGTTACATATTTTGATCGTAGTGTTAATTCCTTTTTTAAATAAAATTTTTAACCCATCATTTGCATTTTAATAATATTTTTTCTTAATAAAATTGTGATTTAAATTTGATAAATTGATTTTTCATATAGATATAATACCTTTCCAAAAAGAGATAATTATTAAAATAAACTATGGTATTGTGAATAATTTTTATTTTAATGAAATATTATGATTATAAAAATCTTATTTAGGAATTTTTTTATTTTTTCCTTGTGCTAGAACTTTTACTATGAATTTTCTCTATGCAATTATTTTTAATAAATAAATAATTTTATATTGAAAAGTAAAATTTATAATATTTAGAGAACTATTATAAAAACATCATTTTTGAAATCAAAACATTGATTAGGTTAGGGTGAATTTATTTGAATTTTATAAAATGCATTATTTTTTCATGAATAGTAAAAATATAGTTTGAGTTTTTTTAGAATTTAATGAAAATATAATTAGTTTATAATTATGTAATAAATAATTAAACACATTCTAAAACATATAATATTTTATTTTATTAATATAAATAATTTTAATATACTTTAATCAATTTTCAAACATATAATTTACTTTCCAAATTCTAAAAAGGAAACATTAACTTTAAAAATGTAATTCTGTGAAAAATTAATATTTCCTTGCCAAAATAAGTAAAATTAAATGACGGTATAAAATTTTAGATAAAAATAAAATTATATGCTTCCCATGTGTCTAATACTGTGGGGAAATACCTCTTTAAATCCCAATGTTTTGCAGTTTCCACTACCTAGGTGTCCAAGGACATAATTTGGAAATTAATGACAAAATCCCCCACATTTTCTATAAATTACCACCCATTTATCCATTTTAATTAACTTAAGTTTCACCCTACATGAATATATTGTAGTTTTACCTCCCAAAGGTTCCTCTCAAGGTGTGCTAAAGCACTCAAGGTCCTGATCCTCTAGTTTTAAGAACTACTCTTCAAGGTAAGGGAAATTTAAATTTATCTTTTCCTTTTAAGTAAACTTTTTCTGTGGTATGTCTTTAAAATTACCAAAAATGTTATTTTATCCATTTTATTCTATCCATTTTCTATATTAATATTATTTTATTAATGTGATACCCATTCCCCCTCTCTTTTGACTGTTTTCTATAACAATGTTTCATAATTGATATGCTTTCTAATGTTATTCTATGTTTTTTTAAAGAAATTCACTTATTTGTTTTATGAATACCAAAAAATATATCATTTTTATGTGTATTCACCTAGATTTAAAAATTATTTATTTTATTCCTAGATTATAATATTCGAAACCCATGATACTTTTTCATTATTTAATAATGACACAAAGATCTTGTATTTAAGAACATTTTTTTAAAAACACCATGATTTTTATATGAAACCCATTTCATTGGTTTTCTATATGGGTTATTTAAGAAATGTTGTATTATGATATATATTTCTCAAATTAGTTTATACGTGTATAGGGTTCTCCCTGATAGTGCTCTAATGCATTGGTAAAATAATTTAATCTTTAGAGATAATAATTTTTACGATACCTTGGTGAATAACCATAGAACTTTTTTTGACATATCAGTGAAAGAAATTGATGATATGATGATGAATGTATAATTTAAATGCTGTATCAAAATTTAGAAGTTATTAATCATGTTATTTTTTTATTATATGATTCTTTCTCATGTCTTTATGAAATCCCTCAAGTTTTTATTGATAAGGCTCATGATTACATGTACACTATTTCCCTTACTTTCCTTTACTAGGCCTTATGATCAACCTTTAAATTCATGTATGTGCCTAGGTTATAAGATGCTATAATTATACATAGGATGAACCTATGAATAATCCATTCAATGGGATTGAAATAATTTTTTAAATTTTCACATATTTTGTACCTTATTTCCAAGAAACTAAACGTTAAAATATCCTCTATTTATACAATGTAATTTAAAGTTATCTAATAAATAGGAGGAAGGCCATAGTATCACATTAATAAATATTTTTATAATGACCTATAAATTCAGAGGATTTTAGAAATTTAATGGAGAATCATACCTCAATATCTGGTAACTACTAATATTTTACCTAGTATGGTTCAATACATGATTTTATGACCCGAGGTCCTTCAAAGCTATAGATATGAGTTCATAGTGCTTCTCCAAATAATTACATGATGAAAAAAGGTATTTCATAGAGGAAGTGATACAGAATAGAATCCTTTTTTAATTTATTTTTTCTCTCTCTTCATTTTATTTTTTTGACCTTATCAGTACTATCATGAGGGGTAATCCCATTTTTATACTAGGTGATGAAAAATAACAAGGGAGGGTGTGTGTGTCCTATTTTGTTTTTTGTTTTTTTCATTTTTAAGTTGATCATTATTCTTCTAATTATTATGTTACCTTATTTATTTCATATCATGACTATTGAAAACCTTATTAGGAAGATAAAAATGAAAATGGGATAATTGATCATTTTAAATATTTCATGAAATTTTTTTAATTTAAAATAATCTTGTTTAAAATTTGTATCAAGATCATTAATTCATGAATAACCTTAATTAATTTACAATATGAAATGAAAAATTATTTAAATTGGTGTTACATGTAGAGTATATTTAATGGGAAAAATAAGAAAAATGGAGATGTAATTTTATAATAAAATGATGTTTTATTACAACGAATAGGTCAAGCATAAAATCTAAGGCCCAAAATTGATGATTCATGTCAATAAGATTCCAAAAATATTGTAATATATAGATTTATGTTGTGAATCACCTATAAAAGATGTGAAATTAAATTAGATTCATGATGTGAAGAAGAATACATGAATAATGAGTCTCATAAGAATGAAGAAAAACTCAAAACATGGGACATGTTGGATTAGCCTATAAACTATTAGAAACACATGAACATGAACATGGAACCATGTATTATTTCCCCATTACTTTCAAATTTATACGAAATTGCATTTTATTTATGGTCTCGTTAATTCGCATAGGGATAATAAATGTATAAATTTCAAAAAACGAAAAACTACTATCAGTTAATCAATAATTGAGTAGTACATGATTTTCAAGTCCCAAGGTCTCTCCCATGAAGTCAAATTTTGAGAAAACAATTAATTTAATAAAGTAGACTAATAGTATATAAGATTTAAAATAATTAATATTATAACCTGCCTTTCATGTATTTTTATGAATGAGTTAGAAGATATTAAAAATAAATGCACAATGTATGAGAGATCATAGTTCACGTGATTAACAAATTGGACTGACCCAAATTCCATTAAATTTTCATAAAAATGGAGTTTAAATAATTCCATTGATCATGGTAATTATTCTCCCTCTTCCCAAATGTCTCTGTTTTTAATGCTCATGGTACATTTTTTAATTAATAAAATAGGTAACCTAAAACTATTTTAAATAAAAAATCTAGTCGACCTAGTGGTCATGGTGATATCCTAGATTTTGTCATTTCTTTGTTTAAAATATTATTTTTATCTCATCTCAGCATACAATAGTGAAACATATAAAAATAAATGAAATCATTTTTGAATAATTGACTAGAAAACAAAAACCAAATTTAAATAAAAAAATAAAAAAATTATTTACTACAATTCAAATTCATTTTACTTGCATGATAAGAAAATAGAATCACCCCTCCTAATATCCTTGATTGGGTGAAGAAAAATAAATAAAATAAAACGAGAAATTAAAATAATGGAGAAGTATTGGTTGACACTAATGTGAGAATCACCTCACCCTTGAGCTTTGGCCTCTGATCCAATATTCTAATTCTATCCTCATAGCGCAGTATTTATAGGCATGAAGGTTCCTAAGTTATAAAATCCTACTTAAAATGTAGTTTGGCTCAATTTTATTAGTCATGGGGAAATAATACTTGTTTCTTTTGGAATATCATTCATTTATAGTAGTTACTAAGTATACAAAGAATTTTTTAGCGTGTGACACACAACGGGGTGAGGTAATACACACAATAGATTCATATACTAGGACTTATCCACTATTTTATTATGGTATCCCCTATCCATATATTTATAGGCATGAATGCATACCAAGGTCATTAAATCATACATTGAATGTGGCTGGAGTCAACTTTGGATGTTACTTGTAAAATAATTCACAGGTCCCTATTGAATGTTAAGAAATTCTAGTAGTTAGTAGTTCTTCCCATCATTTTTGATGGTGTGACACATAGTGTCACACCATGACATTTTAGGGCATCCCGTTGAGCTTGGTTTATTCATTTTTTCTTCATCAATTCGTGAATCCTGTTGAATTTCACATCATGGATACGTGAATCATGTTATGAATCTTCATATTCATGCATTTTCGGTATCTCATTCACATGACTAAACAATTTAGGGCCTCAAAATTCATCATTGGCCTATAACATGTCACTGAGCATAATATTTTCCATGAATTAAATCTCAATTTTTCTTATTTTACATTTTTAATTTATTCCACATTCATCCATTTATAAAATAAATAAAATCAATTTGTATTTGGTTAAGATTTAATAATTAAATTACAAGAATCATTATTTTAACAATAAAATGGTTATACGTCAAATACGAATATCAAGTACCCCCACACTTAATATCATGCTTACCCTCTAAAATGAAATGTCATAAAATTATAGAGGATGATCTCTTTACCATGTAAATTTAATTTAATCAAAATTAGTTATTTAAATTGGGAATAAAATTTTCAAGTGTTACATGAAATGTTTTCACCAAATCCCCATTTTTCAAAAAAAAGAGTCAACCACGTATTTTATTCTTTCTATTTTAATTTAACCATAACTATTAATTCATTCATTAATATTTTTTAAATTTATTTTCAATGTTCATTCCACTTATAATTTATGACACATCAATATTTTTCACTTATCATCATGTTTAAAATGTAAATACAGTTTTTGTAATTACCTCAAATTATTCCCCCCACTATAGGCTAGTAATACATTCACCTATTTAACTACATAGAGATAAATTTAAAACCAATAATATTATATTTACCATTAGAATAAAATGAATTTGAGGCTTAAGATTAGGTGAGTAAATGACATCAAAATCAATAATTCACAGAAGGATTTTATTCTCTAAATTAAATTACAAGATAATAAATTTCAGCTGAATAAAAATTCCTACCTTTATAAACAAAATATCCCCTTCCAAAACTAATATAAAGGTTCATGAATCGATGAATATAATTAATTACACACCCTCTTAAATTGTTTTTAATTTTCATGATTTTTTCAAAAGTTTAAGTTGGATACGTCTCCAATCCACCACTCTACCCCAAATGATCAAAATAATTTTTCAAGAAAATGGTTATTTTTTTATCCTTTCAAACATAACCTATTTATTTATTTTAAATTTTTTTAGAGGGTGTGAATTAAATTATAATTAATTAATAATCATTAACCTTCAAAAACCCCCATGAATGTCACCCCAAAATTATCGTTTTCAATAAATACATCCCTTCCACTATGTTTTTACCTCTTCCACACTAATTATTTAAAATCACACAAAATGTGTAGATTAGGGTAGTAAAGGATAAAATTGATTGTAATGTGGATCTTTCATAACAAGTCTATTCATATCATCAAAAGGATAAAGAAGGATAATTTTGTGTGTAATTATTAGGATAAATAATAACAAAAATATATTACTTAATAATTTGAAGTGTGAATTTTTATAATCATTGCTTCTATAAGATCATAAGAATGTTTCAGAATTAAGAATGCTTGAGTTTCACTCCATAAATTTTCACATTAAAAGAATCAAAAATTTGTTCTGAGAAAATTTATATAGGATGATAATTATGTTATTGGGATAGTTTCAAATGTTAAAACAAAATAAAAATAAAATTAATTAACACAAATATCATATATTCAAGGAATGAAAAATATTATAAAATTTTCATTTACTTAAATTTACTATTTGTTGAAATCATGATTCATCAATTAAAATTACCATTCTTATATTTATGTATCCATTAAACATTTTTATCATTTAATTAAATGAAAAATAAAATTAAAACATGGTATGATGGTTATCTAGATAATTGTTTGTCTACTTGATCAATGATTAAAATACAAATTTAATCAGGGAGGATGCCTTTTAAATTTATTTTTTTATATTTTTTGGAAGAAATGATGGGGTGAAGAATGAAATATTAAATTTAAAGCTTTTACTACCATATTTCATGATGTGTCCATACATATAAAAATTTTTAATCATATATTTAAAAATTGTTTTCTCACATTGGGCCTACAATTTGGTTCTAAACAATTACTCACCAGTTAAAGGGCTTTTCATTAATTATCAATATGATAATGATAATTGAAAATAAAATTATAATATAAAATAAATTTATATGAATGTAATAAAAATATGTGTTTCTTCCTAAAAGATGAATTTATTTTATAGTCATTTATCTTGATCTTACTTGGGTTACCAGATGTGTATATGATACAAGGATAACCTTCCCGGGTTGACCCTGTCTGGACATTAGAGCCCATTTAGCTCAACATGATTCCTTATAATTGTTATTGATGTGAAATATAAGGTAGGTGGAAAAATATTGGATAGATTGATGAAATATATAGGAATTCATTGTCTTCCCAGACGTGGTAAAATCTTTCTTTAATTGTTTTTTATGTTTTTTCAAATTTTTCAATCACCTAAAAAAGTTCCACAAACTGTTTCTATTCTTATTATTATTCTTCGTCTAATTTTTATTTTTCTACATAGTTATTCAAGATCACACCTTGAACTTATTACTGTTTTTTAGTTAAATTAAATTATTGATAAATTATTTTAAAAATAGTTTTAATATTTTTGACTAATTTTCTTTTTTTACTTCTCCAAACCAATAGTTGTGAGGGTCTAAATTATTGAAATAAATTCATCTTCAAAAATTACCTCATCTTCTTTGTTCACATATTGAAGCTATTGAAATGTCAGTTCAAAATATTGTATGAGGTATTGGAGTTTTTTCTTTTTATAGCTCATCTATGGTTGTGGGAATTTTGTATTTCACTATTCACCCTTTCATGCTAATTTACGTTTTGTATGAGATCCCTCATAAGAAAGAAAAATATTTCTTTGGTAGTCTGAATGTGTTGGGGACCTTCCATCAAAAATAAAAATACATAACTATGTAAAATAAAAAAATAAAAAAAACCTAAATGAAAATCAAGAAATAGATTTATATAAGAAAGTAATTTTTCTAAAATATTAAATTAAAATAATTTCCACACCTATCCCTAGTGATGAATTCCAAAATGTGGTAGCTCATGGGGGTGTCATTAATTTTTATAGGGATACCGAATTTATAATTTTTAAATATGAATGAGAATTCACTAAATCTAAAATTAATTATTATAGGATATTAGGAGTTTGACATAAATCACACCGATAATGGTTGAAGAATTAAATTAATTTAATGAAATAGGCCTTAAACTAATTGCGATTTTCAACAAATAAATTTAAATTAACATGTGTAAATATTTAGGAATGAGGGATAAAATAAAAATAACAAATTTTTCACCATGTGAGAAACATCAAGGTTCATATAATTAATAAAATAAAAATAACCCAAATTCTTATAAATTTTCACAGGAATGAAGTTTAACAAATTTCATTTTTCATTATAATTATTCTATCGCTCACTAATTATCCCATTTCTTAATATTCATGGTAATTTCGATAATTAATAAAATTTGTCACCTGAAAACTTTTTTAAATGTATAATTTTGTTAACCTAATGGTCGTGGTGAAAACCTAGTTTTAATTACCACTTTAGTAAGAATATTAATTTTCTGTCATCTCGACATAAAATGGACATTCATAGATAAATAAAAATAATAATTTTATTAGAATTTATGGGAATATAGAAATGTGTTTTAAATTTAAAATAAGCAAACCATTTACTCATAATAGTTACCATTCAATTTACTTATATAAAATGAAAATAAAATAAACCAGTCATACTATTCTTGAAAGTTAAAATTAAAATAAATAAACTTAAATTATAAATGAAAATGGTGGAGAAGGCCCAGTGGATGACTCTACTATTGCATCCCCCTTCCCTAGAGCTCTGGTCTCCAATCCAATATTCTGAATCTCTCCTATAACCCTATATTTCTAGTCAAGAAGGAACCTATGGGTTATAAAATAAAAAATTTAATTTATATTTGGTTGAATTTGGGAGTTATACGTCAATAATATAGGGGTACATATTGAATTTTATGTATCATAAATAGCTACTAGGTCCAAAAAACATGTGTCATGGCATGAAACATAGTGTCATGACATGAAAAATACTTACACAAAATGAATTTTTTGTTCCTTCCTTAAAGCCCCATTTTTAAAAGATTATTCTTCATGCCATGAATCATGATTAATTTCACATTATGAATTGGTGATTCATGATGTGAATCTTTATATTATAGTGTTTTCAGTTCCATATTCACTTGAATCACTAATTATGTACCTCCAAATTCATCCTTAACCTATTCCATATCATGAGGAATATTATTAATTGTTAATTAAATCCCTATTTTATTATTTTAGCCTTTGAATATATTGCACATGTATCTTCCATGAAATAAAAAACAAAAATAAATATCCAAGAGATATTCAACAAATAATTACTAAAACCATTATTTTAATATGAAAAAGTGTATACCAGAAAAGGGTATATTAATCTATAAATATAATTTTGATATAATATATTATATAATTGACTCTAATTTTAATATAATATTTATTTATATAAATTTTTCTCTAATAATTTAAACCAATAAGATTTCCACCTTCAGTAATTATAATATATCTTTTCTCATTTTATTTTTTTCCTTTGGTGTGACCTTTTCATGTCCCCAGATGTCTGAAGTATTAAAATTACTAGAATATTAATTAATATTCTTTTAAATAATAAACTCATTTAAAATTAGACCCTGAATCCCCAAAATCAAAAAGTCCGACTTGTCTATTTATTTAATCACGAAGATAACCATTATATATCATGATTCAGTGAGGGATGGACATAACAACAACACCCACTCTAAATCGTCAAAAATCATCTTTATCAATTCAAAATGACTCTAAATCATGTTTTTGTAATTAAAATCAACAACTACTATAATTGTATATGATATTCTCATACTAAATAGACTATATAATAAAAACACTTTATTTATTTTTGTTTGATTCTTATACATATTGATAAAAGTTTTCATAATTTCTAAAATTCACTTCAATTTAAATATGTTATAAAACACCTTTTTGGCCAATGAAATCTAGAATAATTACAATTCATTATTATCCAAACATTCCCATAATTATTTATTCACATTTTCTAGAATGTTTTGAGTCAACATAAGATCAATAATGTTATATAATAGAAAACACTCTTTCTATATATTCCAAAACTCAAAATCCATCCTCTCATACTCCTACACCCAAAACATACCCTCCTAAAATTCCATTATATATAGAAATAATGTACTCCCAATAAATCTGAAATAGGTAAGAGAGATAATGATCTACTGATTGGAATTCTCTTATATGGGTGAGGTTAGAATGATACTACTGAAAGGAGCATTAAAAAATCATTCCCAACTTCTAGTCATTTTTATTTCAACAAATGAGATCTGAAACCACTTTTTAGGTAACTAAATTACAAAAAATTTGAAATATATCCTATGTAACTTTTACCAGTCTAAACGTAGCCCCAAAACACACTGATATAGAAATAAACCCATGAATCTAATGTATCATAACATAGAAGTGAAAACATAACTACATTAACAAAAAATAAATTAGAAATGTAAAAAACATGAACATCCAAAAGAAAAATGGTTGAATGAAACATAATGAATAGAAAAACACGTGTATTTTACATGGTTCAGATGAATTCCTACTCCATTGGATGCATTCAATAAACTTTTATTATAGATTTTGAGGATAAGGAAATCAGTGATTAGTCATGTTCCCAAAAAATTAACCCATCATAAATCTAAATAATAAATCCCCATGGGTGAAAATAGTTTCACCGCCTTTCAATATTTTTATTAAGAAAGATCTAGGGATATAATATTTTTGGGTATCTTTTTACATAGTTAATAGAATACACCAACTACTATCCCCAATTCAAATAAATGGTCATGCTCTTAAAAACTCTATTAGTTCACCCATATGTAACATTCTTAATAATTTTTACATATACCTCATGAAATATGAAAAAAATATTACATAACCTTGGGATATTTCTTATGTAATTCCTTCAAATCATTTCACTTAATCCATCCAAATTCAAATTATTCTCTTAATGAAGCCGGCCATTATAAATTTTATTAGATATGTACTACTTTTAAATGTCCAAATAGTATTCATTCAACTACACCATATTCATTTGATTTTGGAAATTAGGGTCCCAAAACCAATCCATTAATAAGATCCAATAAATAGAATTTTTTTAACATAGATGAACCGAACTAGATTAATGTTGTGAGAATAAAAATTATAGGATTTTTTATTTAGAACAAAATTACTTATTAGGTGATATTCTATTTTTCTGAGAGATTTATGTTTCTTTTATTCAATTGATATATATTATTTATTTATTTAGGTTAATTATGAGGATTTTTATAATATATTACTCATTTTTAATAATCTTGATGCCTAATATTTAGTTGTAATTATCATTAATGGGTTGATGATGAATTATATTTTTCAATAAAACAAGTTCAATTATATAAAATGGAAGAAAAATTACAATATTTTTTTAGAATAAATAATTCAATTTTCTAGACAGTTAATTTTTTAGTAAAATTATAGAGGTTGAATATATTTTTTAAAGATGTGATAATAACTTCCATCCTAATTTTAATAAATATTCTATAATGGTTTTTTTTAATTTGAGTATGTTAAGAATGGTATGGATAAACTGATAATTTAATTATTTTTTAAAAATGTTTTATTTTAATTAAGTGAATGTTCTATGATTATTGTTTTCCAAATTTTGAATATTTCCATTTTAGATAACTTGAAAACATTAAATTAGGTGATCTTATATATTGATACATGAAATGAATGATTTTTTCTACATGCTACATTGGTGTAATTATTTCAGAACATTCGATAATATCTCATATGATTTTAATATTGATGTTATCAAGGATGTGAAGGAAAAGTAAGTGAATATAAAATAAAAACTTTTTTTGTGGAATATAAATCCAAATATAAGGGTGATAAAATGGATTTTGAAGATGTGATTCATCTAAGGGAGAAATACTGGACCCTTGACCATGTCTTAATTTCAATACATTTGAACGGTTTTTTAAATGTTTAAAATGTATAAATCAAATCATTTTCCAAAATTATTGATTTATCACATACAATTATCTAATGAAAAGGAGATCTAAATGTATTTTGAGGAAACGTATATTGTGATAATTCTACATGCCTCAAAATTCGGTAATCTATTATATTCTATCATTTTTACTAGGTTTGGAATTTCATTTTTTATGTGAGTGGTTTCTGGATACATTTCAAATATAAGGAAGGAATACCTGGAAGATGTGAAGTAGATTCTATGGTATGAAAAAGGTATAATGAAAATATTTTTTAATGCATGCTATATTGAAGTGATATGTTGATTTATAATTTAAAGGATATGTGGATAATCACATAAGTAACCCAAAAAATGTTTTCACTTGTGGATAAATAATAGTGAATTTTATTTCTTAACTATAAAATATACTTTTAATATAAAAATTGATGTAATGTATGTGCTAGTAAGAGAGGATTTATAGTAGTTTACATAGATGAAGGAAAAAACAGATAAAATGTTAAAATATTAATGGAATTAAATAATGTTATGTGAAAATTTAATTACAATTAAACTTAATAATAATAAAGTGCTTCAATTAAAGAGAAATACTATTTATCTAAAATATAACAAAATTAAGAGACTTCTAAAATAAGAATTTTTTAACTATTGATTGTGAGTGGGTGGGAAAATTTTATAGACATGTTATCTAATGCCATATTTTAGGATAATCATGGGTGATGCTATACCTTAGAGGAACATGGATAACTATTTGTTGATTGGAAGATCACAATTTTGGTGGAAGCTGAGAGGGAGTGACGTTTAAAATGTGGTTGAATGAGATCATTGGAAAATGTATTCCAATAGTATTTTTTGAGGTATGACTTACATTTCTTGGATTAAACACTATTTATATGGAATCAATATATTAGTTGGAGCACTAGAAAGGGAAATAATAAATGCTTATCTATTTATATATTTAGATTAATCAATCTTAAATATTGAGTAATGGAAATAAATACAATGAAAATTTTTTCATTGTTGGGAATTGGAGTTTTAGATTTGATATTAATGATACGAAATATAGTTTAACTAATTGGGGTAGTAACTAGTGCTGAGAGAATACTTTGAGAATATTCTGTCCATGTACTAAACAATGATTAACCAAAGGAACTGGGGATTTCTTATAAATATGTGGTCCCTATAGGGATACTCAATTACACTGAAAAATCATATAATTAATTTATTACTAGTGATTAATATCCACTTGTAACTCTATATTTTCTCGTTCTATTCTATTTTGGTAGAAATCAATATTTCATTATGGGAATAAAGAATTTCATAAACCATGTAGATTCTTTATGAGTGGGTTATGTGTCATATTATCTTATCATTATACATTATATTTTACGGTGTGTTTGATATAGTATATGAAATCTTGGTTTGATACACTATTATCAAATAATGATAGATTTTAAAATATTTGATCCTCATTCGTTGTTTAGAGGATGGAATCTATTGGGTCATGAACGAACCACATATATGGATGTTATCCTTCTAATAATACATCAAGAGAAAAAAAATTCCAAAATACATCAAAATGGATGAAACCCTATAAATTCAATGTATCAAAACATACGATATATTTCAAACCTATTTCATTACCCTATATTGAACACAATAACAAGAAAAGAACATCATAAATAAATTGATTAAATGAAAAAAAGAGAAAGAAAAGTATTTAATTTTTTTCAGAAGAAATAATAATCTATGAGTAGAGGGAGGGGTGGAGGAGACACTGAAAACATTCATTAATTGTATAAGGATGAAAATAGTGATTACTTAGGTTTTACTAAAAAATATCCCATTCTATTAAAAAAATTTAGGTTCCATCATAAGAAACATGTTCCATCCCCTTCTTATATTTATATTGAGAATAACAATTTGATTTAGTCTTTATGAGAATTCATTAACATCATAAATGGAATATAATGACTTAACTCCTTCTGATGAATAGAGAATTCTATTTAAAATTCCATAGCTACACTATTACACAACATTCTATAGAATTATTATATATCCCACATAAAATTCACAAAAATATTATATAATAAAAAATTGTTCTTACATATGAACTTTTTAATTCAAAACATTATCCTTTAGAAGTCATGTTATGATCATGATGAAATAGTTTATAATCACTCACCTTATGGATTCACTGCCTCTATAATTCGGAACATTAGACATGCCACACTAGCACCTTAATCTAGATTAGAAAATTAGACTTCTGAAACCACTACTTTGATTAGTTATAGTAGTATAGATGAAAAATCTAGTGAAACAGTTCTGGTATGCACTGATGATGAAGACATATACCTATAATGTTCTTTCTATGGGTCAAAATTCGTTTTTCAATGTGTATTCATTTTTAATATAAAAAGGTTGTCATTATATGGATGATCAGTAATGATGAAAAATTTTATAATTAATTTTTGAGTAGTTATCAGTAGTAACTTGTAAATAAAGTGTTTCTCACCATGATATCTTTTAGTAGAATGTAGGATATTTCAATATACTTAAGGAATTTCCAAAACAATGTAAATTTTTTTGTGTTGCTGTGTATTTTTATTTTATTATTTTTCATTATATCTTTGAGTCTTGTTTAATAAAAAACTATTGGTATTGGGCACAAAATAGAATCATGGGAATAAATATATACAACAATTTTCATCATGATTAATGTTATTCAACCATATCCTGTGTAAGTACACATAGTTATCAAACTATGGATTTTTTTTGAATTTATTAAAAATATTTTTTTAAAAAAAACTATAATTCAAAATTGAAACCACAACTCATTTAATTTTTATTGAATGTGTGTTTACCTCTTTGTTAGAGATCATTTCACAAAGAAACCATTTTTTGGACCCTTTAGATCATATTAACACATATAGAAATCATTCCATATAAATGATTAGAAATTTTCAATCGCTCTTGTAAATAAATGATGAAGCCTTAGTTGTCCACTTGATCACCAAAACATCATTCCTTTGATATGGGAGGAAAAAATAAGATTTATGTTCTAAGAATCAATGATTATCTCCCTATTAAGTGGAAGGTAAGAGATAGGGGATCTAAAAAGTTATAGTATTAACATTACCATAAATATTGACCTTATCCCAAATTATATATCTTGGGTTATGTATCAAAATTACTATTAGGCCCTCAAAATATATTTAATCACATAAATAAGAATCAATACAATGCTGATTACATTTAAAACAAGCTATAAATGTGTAGATTATTTTATAAGTCACTTTTAAAATTTAAAATATATTAATTGATAAAATATGAGTCATTAAATCAAATAACCTCCCTAAAATATAATCACCAATATTACCCATTCATAAAATATTTTTAATTTTATTCACATAAAACTTATGAACATCTATTGTAAATAAATTCAAAAATTATTTTTCTAAACATGAATAATATTGAATTTATTTATTTCTTATGACCAATAAAACTTGGACATATCTTATCCCCCACCACGGGGGCCACCATGTCATGTATTAATCTCCAATTCAATGGAATTGACCTAGCTTTTGAATATTCTTTGTGTACAATCCTTCCAGACCATATATCAGTTGTAATAATTCATAACCACATACTAAGAGTGATATATTTACATTCATAATGGTACCTAAGAAGATAAGGTTTATTCATAGAAACAAAAAACCTCTTACAAATACACACCACTTAATATAATATCTTCATCTCGTGATATCTCGTAATGTAGGATTCATATTTTGTGTCATCATCCTTTATTGATTAATTATTTTATGATTATATGGGAATAACATTCATTTTTTTTTACCAAGTAAAGGGATTTTATATATGTACTACTATCTTAGTAAATTGGGCATGAGATATATCTTCTTTTCTAAAGTGTTAAATCATGTATTTATCTTTCAATCAATGTCATACAACCGATGATGTACCCAACACAAGATAACTCACTGTAATATAATTTCAAGGCTTTTATCTTACATCAAAGTAAAATATAAAATAGTATATATTGATAATGATCCAAATTAAAGAGAAAAATACATATCTACATAGATAAGAACAACACAAGACCCATAAAACATTTGATGTTCAGTCTGGCAGATTAGTCCTCATGAATCTTCTACTTAAGATCAGAAAGTAAAAACTACATGGGAATAATTATCAATGATTATGACCCCAAAAACTAATTTTAAAACATCATAGGTTCCCCATCGATATGTTGTATCTAAATAACAGGGAATGTGTTTTATGATTTCTTCCATAGTATATATTGGTTTTTATTATAGAAATGAATTACTAAAATATTTTCATATGATAAATAATCAACGGTAATTACCATGTAAATACAATATAAATAATTATATCTATGGTAATAATACATCATCTGTAACTCACCATATACAAGATATAGTAATTCAAAAGTTTTGTTCATGTTGGGTCTAGGGTACCCACTTTCACTAAACTCACACTTTCACTAGAGCTAGCTTACTAACTATCAACTTGTTATCTTTGACATGATAAAACCAAAATTTTACTAAGTAATGGATTTAGTTATTAGGCCTACCATGTTCTATATTACACATACTCTTCCATCATCAACTCTACCTCTTTGATTAAAACCCATCAAAAGATGATATCTAAATGTATATCTCTTTTTTACTCTATTAGAATCATAACTTCTTGGACATTATAATTTTTATGGTTCCATGAACGAGAGTAAAATATCATATATTTTATAATACTTATTTATCCATATTAGAATACACATTGTACATGGTGTTTGTAGATATGACGATAACATGATCCAATGAGAAACTCTTTATCATTATCGTAGTCCTACTATAATATTATATCAAATTGTTCCATAGGAATGCTATTTTTTCCTTTTAAAATAGTATTCTTACTACCTCTCCATGTACTAGGTATATATCCCTTTCATTTTCTCAAATACTACTAGAATTGTTTGTCTACTTACCATGCTATGCTCTTGGAATTATTTTATATTTTCATATAATAATATATATATTAGAAATTCCATTTTCCAGTACACAACATGGAATATCTAATTGATCCACCACTGATGATTATATAAATCCACTCACCATTTTATTCTCCACTTATGTACGATACATTACGTATTGATGAGATTTATGTGATGTGAAATTGTCATTTATTATTTCATGAATTGTTCCAAATTTTATTTTCACTACAATTTCAATATATGTAATATTATTTGGATTATATAACCCAGTATATCATCCAACATAGATAATTTACCCATAAAATTGGGATACTATATCTAGTATTAACTATATGTAAAACTAATAATTATTTTCCATATGTTATCAATATATTTTTCTTAGAAAACTATGGTATTCATGGTAATATTTTTCAGACACGTGAAATCTATTAATTCCAAATTTATTTTAAATTATCATAATGATTTAATTAACCTATAAATTGATCTATATAAATTGCGTTATATATCGTCATTCTATAGTGTCATCAACCCTTTCTGGTTGTGTCGTACAGAAAGATTCTATAATTTTTCCTATAAGTAAGGTGTTCTTGACATACATTTCCTAATATAATGATCATATAATGCTCCTACGAAAAGTAAAATTGTAATTTATTTAAGAATGAATAAATTTTACAACTAATAATTCCATATTAGAACCAAAATTTTACTTCCCATGTATTTTTTCTCATGAATACCCACCAAGGAATTTACATTAATTAGAGAAACTATCAAAATAAAATCTTGATTTATGTTCATAGATGCCATTTTTATAAATTTTTATTCACTTTTCATTTCATTTTATTTTTATTAAATATATAATTGTATGTTAAATATTCAATATTATTAATAAATAAAATATGACTTAAATAAGTGATTACAAAACCATATCACTTTTTTTCTCTTTCTTATGCATTATGTGTCTTTGGAACGTTATTTTTATTTGATTTGTGGTGTAAATTGTGCTTATTCCCAATCCCTATGCATATTAATATTTTATTTCATCAAAATAAATATTCATCTCACTATACTAAATAGACTTGAACACCCTTTAATAGAAATATAATCTTTAACTAGACTGTAAATATTTTATCTAAGAGATTTAGGTATTATAATTATAAACAATTCCGATAATTATCAATGATTAATTTTGTGTTATCTTCATTCTTGTTGTTTTATTAAAATATCATCAAAAAATAATTCACATATAAACACAATTTTATATATATAATATTTTCTCATTCATATTATAACTCATATGATATCTGTTATTCATTGTAGTTAGATTATGGTTATGGGTTAATGCCTCTATTTGTGAAACATTTATTGAAAGGATAATGGAATAATTTTTAGGAAATATAAGTATTATCATTAATCTTATTTTTTCATAATTCATGACTATGATGTTTATAAGTAAATGTGAGTTTTAGAATAAATAAACTATATATTTTAAGGATCAATGAATTCGGGAAGACACATCATCGATCCCCATTTCTAAAACATCCCAAATCTAATGTGTATAACGAACGGTGAGTCTAGGAATAAATTCACTCTACAATTTCAATGATCAATGAATAAATGGACACGATATAATTTGAAAATACCACATGGAGGATTTAATATCTTTTTTCAAAAACATCTTTTATTCACTTTCACATCCCATTAATTTATTAAAGGAATTTTATAAATATCATGAATTTACCTTTATCTTCTAATTAAAATAGTTCACATGTATCTTAATGAAATATTTATAAAATCTTTGTGGCTTTATCCCATTTATTTTCTAAAGGTAATTAATTAAATTTTAAACTAATAATAATTAAAATAAAATACATAACATTTTTATCTCATGAAGAGACAAAGAACCCTTTTTGTATTATCTTGACATTTGTTTTTGTATTTACTTGACCAAGAATAATCTCAAGGGAAATGGGTATTAATGAGACATATATTTAATATTCATCATTTATAATCAATGATTTTAGTATTTTAGAACTATTTGTTGAATACATGACATAGAAAAAACATTCATTCCATAATGAAATGATTTCATTTTTTTTCCAATAGACACATGAAGCAATTTGTTTTTTTAATCCTCAACACTAAATTATATTTCAAAAATAATAATTCAAAATTAAAGAATAGAAGTATTTTTTTCTTAATGATAACATTGAAATCACACTTCTCGAGATACTTGGGGAATTAAGCACACTACTTGTATTTTTTTGAACATAATTGGGTACTTTATTTGGAAACAGATGTAAGACAAAAACAATGTATATAATATCTAGGAAGTAAAACATTAAATATAACACGTAATGATGAATATACATATAATATAAGCCTATTACTTATTCTACTTCAATAATTTTTTTTTTATTCTATTAACTTTAATTTTCACCTGAAAAATAAATAGGCCCTTATTCAATTCCCCTACATTATCTTTGCTTTATTAGAAGAATAATTTTATGGCGCATTTGGTGGTGTACTAACCATTGATATTTTCACATTTTCATTTCTCTTATTCATTAAATGAACTAAATATTAATATTTTATTATGTTATTATCTACTTGGTAATCCTTGTCTAAAATATATTAAAGTGGTTTCTCAATACTATTCATTTTTAAAGTATTAACGAAATTGAATAAACTCAGTGAGAGGGTCAAGAGAATGAGATTCATTGAAATATCATATTCCAATATGAGTTCATATTTAAATCTATATATGATTATTGTAATAATAACTTCATTCATTTCATTATTCAATTTATTCTTTCAAGCTTCATTAGGATGAAATAATATGGAATAACTATTCATGTTTTGATGTTATATTCATAACTAATTAGATATTGATTTTTTAATTATTATATAAACATTAAATTCATAATTCATGAGTCTCGTATAATATACGTTTAATCCATCACATGATTCCTTAGGTGGCTCAATAGGTAGTGGGTAATTTAGTAAACACAATTTCCTTTCATATCAATGTACTTTGTGAAAATAATTGTACTAGTTTTGAAAATTAGTGTTTTAGGACATTTTATTTATCTAGTATTTATCATAGTGAATTTTAGGTTTTAAATTCCATATTCTATAAAATATAAAAATAATCAAACCAATAAATTAATCTTTATTATAAATTATTCAACATTATATATTTATTCCTATTAAATCTCACCCACTATTATATCAAATCCTAATAGTCTTGACTACTAGATTCAGAATAATCTATAATTTCTGTACTCTAGTGGAAATTATCATTAAATACTATATTCACAAATCAATCTATTTCTATAGCACTATTTAGAGAGCTTTAATTTTGGTTTTTAGATAAAAAATTTTATGAACTCACCGCACATTGATATGTTGATTGGAGTCCCGTCTTCTACAAAGCATTAATTTACAATACTAAATGATTTACCACTAAATTTAAAATAAAATGAACATGATAGTACTTTCAAAATATTGTTAAATCGACTCAAAATTTTTATAATAACTCACCATTAGTAATAGTAATCCTTAACTGGGGATTAGAATCACATTAAACATATGGTTTTTTTCAAATTCATGTGATTGAAGGAATTAAAGACTCAATATTTTTGTTGGGGATTTTTATTTTTTTCTCATAGAAATAAATCAATTTATGTTTATAATGATTCTTCTAGGTGATCTGACACACAACTTACACATTTATGAATAAAAAACATTCACCATGCATGATCACCTTACCTATACAGGCTTGTTTATTATTTTATGTGGTTGTCCCTGAACTGCAAAAATCTAGAAATAATAAAACATTTATAAATAAATATATAAATAAATAAATAAGGTGATCAAGATTTTATCTATTGGTTAACCCATTAAGTTGAAAACATATAAACCTTTACCCTTGGGGTAACTCCTTGAGTCTTGTTCAACTTGAGTTTCATGCCCACCCCATCCAATGTATTAGCCTTCATTCTATTTCTTCTCCATTTATTTCAATGATCAACATCATGTTTTATCCTCTTCATTATACAAGAATACTCACATGTTGGTAAGGGGGTCTCAATTATGTGTGTTATACAAAAAAAAATCACTTGTGGATGCACAAAACCACATACAAATAATGAGGTAAAGTAACAATACACAGATCATAATTTATTAAATAATTATTATAAACCAAGTATATAAATAGTTAAATTATTAATTTAATAAAAAAATCTAGATAATCATTGATCAATTTAATGCTCATGAATATTTAGTTTATATTAAACTCATGTAATTAAATTAATGTTGGAAATAATTTTACATCAGCATAATTTTTTTTATGAATTACATAAATTAAAATAATTCTAATCCATAAAATATAAGTCACACAATCTTAAAAATAATTTTACTAAAAACCAATTTTTATTTTCATTTTTTGGGATTGTGAATACTTACCACCAAAGGGGGTTTGCGACCAAACTATATTCAGATTAGACTATGTGGTTTGGGGTTCACCCAACGTAGCTCGTGTCAGGGTGATTCAGCAATATAGTTGATTTGTAATTATAATTCATCCCATTGGGCATGCATGGTGCTGGTGGTGGTACAAAATCCACCTAAATATTTTTTAATAAAAAAAATAAATAATAAAATTTTTTATTTTTTATAGACTGATGAATTATACTATAGGAACTTATCATGGGTTTCTATTCATCAATGAAAATATTCACCCGATAATGATTTCATAATTTTTTTGGCATATTTTCTTTTTTTTCAAAGGATATACTGTTACCTTTTGATATTATTCATAATTAATTCCATATTTTCCAAAAAAATCCATTTACCTTGCTACTATATGTAACAACTAAATAAATCATTAACACTAAAAAATATTCCCCCCATGAATATATATATATATATAGTTATAAAGTTTTAGATTGAAAATTTATTTATATATATTTGGATTTCCATACTTACGCCATCCATCCTCAGATCAATGTGGTTTTCAGACCAAACCAATGAACGCTAGTCAAATTATCGAAAATTTAATATAATTTCTATTTAATTAAATACATGATAATTCTATTAGAAATTTTCGGTAGGTGGTGTACAATAAAAAGCATTAAAATAATGAAATTTAAATTTTATTCCCTTTGATGAACATAATTTTCTAGTTTTTAGTGTCACCACGCCCATTTTTCACCCCTAGGATATAATGTGAATTAATTAAGTTGGAAAAATTAAAACTAAAAACCTAAATCAGTATCAAAACTCTATCTCATTATATTTTGATCGATTTCATTTTCCACTCAATGTTGATGATTATTACTCAAATGAACTATTGGTGAAACCATTTAAATTATACACACAAGCATAAGAACCTTTTGGATCATCAATGATTGATTTTAATGTGATAACATAGATAACTGACGAATCCATCAATGCCTAATTGATTTTCATAATACTGTTCCTTCAATATAAGAGGATGAATGTGGATCCAAGTGACCAAAATGAAAACATCTCACTCTGGGAAGTAGGATCGAGGAGAAAGGGGTTCTAAAAAATCATAGTATTAATAATACCATGAGTATTTGGATCCTATTTTATTAAATAGATATGCTTAAGTCTCAAAAGTTTCATTTAGTCTCTCCAAATAAATTTATCATCCTAAAAATTAATTATAATTTCACTGTAATCAAATTAAAAATTTCTAGAAATATGGTGTAATGGTTTTATATCATTAGGTGCATAGGGAAATAAATTTTTGAACCTAAGAAAAATGTTGTACGGTGGGACTCGAGAATTCTCTATTGATGAAATTGTTTTGAGTGTGTTGAAATATTGTTTTAGTGGGTTCAAATTTGTTTAAATTAGTGGGTGTAATTTTTTGGTTTTAATTCCAATTAAAGGAATAATGGTTTCACCTTGGATTATTACCTAATTATCATGTTGAGTCATTATTCAATTGTTATCTATTCAGACTCTAATCAATTGAAATTTCATTGATTAATTTTATCTGGTTATTTCGTTTTGGATACAGAAATACAATGATCACTTTATCCCCTATCCTTACCTATCATGGTGATTGGATATCTCTGATCACCTTAAAATTATCGCATTACATGCTATCACATGCATTGATTTATGTCCAAGTGGATTATATGTGAAATTAAAATAGTAAGTTGAAGAAATAAAAATATTAAAGATATATGAAATTTCTAACTTATTAAAACTATTAATATCTACTGAAGAATTGAAAATGAATATTGAATGCTTATAATTTATCAGTAGTGGTAATGAGGGAACTACCCTTAGCGTGACAAAAAATGGACTAGTGTTCCATCATCTAAGTTATTAAAATGGGTAATGAAATGAAAAAAATAATCACATATATGAGTGACTAAGGGCATCCGTCACAAGTGAGAGTGTTTGAATGAGTCTTTTCTTAGACCAATGAATAATACATTCTTTTATAACAGAATGTTTCAGCGTCTGAGTGTGATTTTTCATTCTCCATTGGAACAAATTTTTTTATTCAAGTAGTTGTAGAATTTACTTTGTCAATAGCATTGGGAAATGACTTATTTCATGATTAATGGTTAGAATGTTTCCAGAATCGAGGGTATGGATAATATTATCAAATTATCAATAATATTCTCCCACATACCTCCCAAGATCAATCTTGGTGGCCATTGGAGATGAAGGGTTTTAGTGCTTCAGAACACAGTAGATGTAAGTATTCTGAATGGAGGGAGGTGATTGAAAAAATGTTTTTGGTTTTTTTAAGGGGACTCATAATTTTTTAGTACCCTGATAATATAAGAAATTACTTTTTTACTTATGATTACATCATACCCTTCCTTGAGTGTCTATAACTCAAATATTTCTTCATTAGCTAGTGAATTCCAACTATCATTTTCCTATGTTTCCTCATTTCATAGTATTATGGTTTTTAGGGTCTTTATGACCATAGTCTCAAAACATACACCATTAAGGTGTCTATTTATTTAGAGGAATGGGATATTCTTAGTCGGTGTGGATTTCCAGTTTTCACAATATTCCCTTATTATCTTCAGTTTATAATGGAAGGTTGGTCCTTTGTTTCATGAATTTGGTGATTGAAGGTAGTGATCTCATTCTCAAATGAGTGGAATGGAATGTTTACTTCTAAGGTGGTGCAGATAGGTAAGCTTAAATGGTGATATATTCTCCTGGATATCGGCATTAGTCAATGTGGATATTAAATTTGATCAGTGTAAAGACATAATTCTCTTGGAAGGGTTGATTTCATCCATCCCTCTAAGATAATTAGTTATATATTTGTGGCTGGAATAAGTAGGTGGTGAAACATGAGTATTTAGTACCCTCTTTTCCCACATGATGATGTATTAATGGGGCAATAGATGAAGTGGTAGAAGATATGTGATGGTAGTTGATGTGTGGAGAAACTGTAAGAAATAATTACAATGGAATGTGATGATGGTAGTACCATGGAAGAAAATGGGAATGATAGAACCATGGGTGAAGAGTGGTAGAAATTTTGATCTACCATTGAAGAATGATATAATAGACAATAACATGAATGGCAGCATGAAATATCTCTAGAGGTGATAGTAACATCAGAGTGGAATAAATGTTATGGTATATTATGAGAAGAACATAAGAAGGGTAATGATAGTATAATGTACTACCATTTTTCTAGTAGTAGCTTGTTTGTGATTCCACTTGGCTAATGGTAGACCGTTTGTGCAGTTGTTGGGCTAGAGGTAGCTCGTGTGTGCTTCTACTAGGATCAAATCACCTTATTTGTTTATGCACCAACATTCACATTACAAAAAAGTTTTTTAAGTGCTGATAATTTCTAATATCTGTTTTATTAATCAGGTAAAAAAGTGTATAAATCATAAGAAACCAAAAATTAATCCATTTAACAATTATATTATAGATTCTAAAAATCATCATAAAATTACTTTTACCATAGGATTGGATTAAATTTTAGGCTTTCTCAAAAAATACCATACAAAAAAATTCAAACATTTAATCTTACATCAATCTCCCACCTTTAAACAACATCAATCCTAGGAAATTTTATTAAATTCAATTTATTCAAGAATAAAAAAGATTCACCCTTACTAAATTAATATTTAACAGCTAAAATTTATTATAATCACAAATTTATCCAATGTTCGAACTATCATGCCTTATATGTGAATCATGTAATTTTCTTCACACTAATAAAATAATTGACCTTGTTTAGGATTAGATCAATTTATTTTTAAGTTGAGTAAATATTTTTACAATAATAACTTCTATTTTTTCATCTCTACTTTTCTTTCTTAAACTAGAGTTCATATTTTCATTATATTGTTTCAATTCAAATGTATTTTTTATAAGTCAATTTAGCCTTCATGGATTCAATATTCACCTCAGAAAAAATAAATTCATTTTTAACTTAGGAACTTATTATTTTTTTGATTGATTTATGGTATTTTATCTATCCACATATATATAGAGACACTATGAAAAATAACATATTAAAATTTTTAGATGGATACTCTCACACACCTTGTCGTTGTCTTATAGATCCATTATATGTTCAAAATTTTTCATTTTAATCCAAGTTCGACAGAATTATATCAATTTAATTTGAGTTGGATCTCTAAGGTTATATTTCTCAATGAGGTCTTGTTACCTTGGATTATGTTCAAAAAATTTAGTGACATCAAGTTATAAAATTGATTCCAATGAAATATTTTCACTTATACAATTTTTCTAGTTCTTAGTCCTAACATCTTTGTAAACATAGACTTGTTTCACTCAGTAATCAACTAAGTCTCACAATTTTTAAACTAATTAATTTTTTAAATTTAGCATAATATTTTAAAACTAGGAAGCGAATAATTGCAATTAAATAAAATTTTAGAAAATATATATAGAAACTATACATAAGTTTTATTTATATTATTTAAGAATAGAAAAATCTTTGTTATAAAAAAACAGTTCAAATATAATAATTATATTTACATACTAAAATGTCTTTATCCATATCCCTAATATATTGTTCAAATATACTTACAACTTTATTCCAGCGTGTATTTGTTCATCAAACATAGTAAAATAAAAAATAATAATCTATACCAACATGAGGGAAATATATGACTAGATAGTTCTATATTTATCAGTAGTAGGGATCTCTTTGGAATCCTCTATAGGTTCTTTCAAAAAAATATTCTTGGTAATTATATTGTTTTTGGATGTTTACCTTGAATGGTTGGCTTGAACCTTCTCCTTCAATTTCAATTGCATAAAAGGAAATGTGTTAGTGACCTTGTATGGCCTAGTCCACATGGAGATAATATTACCTAAGAATATATTTATCCTCAATGAAAACAGAAAAACTTTCTCTCTAACAAGAAATTTTCTTTTATTGATAAACTATTCATGAGAAGATTTAGTTTCTAATTGTATTATTGTGAGCTCACATATACATATCTCCTCGATTCCTTATGCTCCATTATCAGTAGCTTATTTTTTCTCTTGCAATGCATATCTCTAGGTTCACCCTTTTGATAGCCTAGAAGTATTTGTGATGTAGTTCAATAGGAAAGCGACAGTGTTTACTATAAAAAAATCCTACAATGTAACCTTCCCAATGGGGGTTTATATGAAATTCTATATTCTCATAGTGAAACTTCTATTTTCTTACTATAATCTATATGGTAGAGCTGTACTTTCTGCTCCAAAATTCTTTCCTTCTCTATTAGACTCCTCAATCTGTCTATTTTTCTATGAGTGGCAGGTAGTATAAGTTTAATGGTAAAATACATATTTATCCATGAGGAATTTCATTTTCTTGTTGTAGAAGTGGGTTCCTAGACCTCAGATTATAGCATGATGTAATACATACCTACAAAAAAATATTTGATTTTATAAATTCAAGAACTATTTTTGAAACATTAGTTTCAGTAACTTTTTCTTCAATCCACTTAGGAACCTAGTATATTGACAATATAATATAGGAAAATCCAAATTATATAAGGAATAATCCCATGAAGTAAATTTAAAAATCATTAAATATCTCATAGAAAATAAATGGTTTTGGGGAATAACATTTATTTTGTAAATTTCACAAGTAAACTGGCATTTTTGGAAATTGTTTAAAAATATTATTTGAATTTTTTAAAATTGAGGGATAATAAAATAAAACGTCAAAATATTTTATAGTAGTTGTTTGTGGATTAAAATGTCCTCCACATGAAAGTATTAAAAAAAATTAAAGCACAAAGTTCACCTATTCTTCTGGAATGATACTCTTAATAACATGGTCATTGAAATTTTTCATAAAGAATGGCCATCTCAAATACAATATTATTATTCATATTTCAACCTAGTAGTTTCATTTTTATAAAATAAAGAGCATACCTTTTATATGACAAAAATATTAATTTTGTTCATATACTAGAAAACTTGTGTGAGTTTTTACATTTTCTTATTAGGGAATTAATTATCGTGATCTGTTTTGGGGATTGGATCAACCTCAGAAGTGTGGGGCATCCTTCTCATGTATCATAGCACCATATTTTCACATCCAATTTTTTCCATAATCTATCTGTAAAATTATTAAAACAACAATATCAATCAACAAAGTCTAGGATCTACATTATCTATCTTTATCAAATCTCTCAAGGATTTATGATCAAAATAAATAATTACATTAATCTATAAAAGATATGAATTAAATTTTTCTAAAGCTACAATAATAGAAAATAACACCATCTCTATTAATTTTTTATTAGTTGAGGAAGTGTCTATGGTATTTTAATTTTAATCTATCACTTATGGAATCCTATCAATTTATTGATAAATAATAACCCCTATTGTTTGGTTAGAAGTAAAATAATGAATCTATGTTGGGTGACACTAGTTTAGTGGATATATAATGAAGGAAATTTTCAATCAATATTTCAATATCTCAAAATATGCCCATCATGAATCATAAAAATATCAAATTTTTTATTGATTAGGTTATTTAGGGGAAAAATCTTTTTTCTAAAGTTCTTAATAAACCTTATATAAAATAAAATGTGGCCACAAAATGATCTGATGTGCCCAACTTTGGTGGAGAAAAATTGTAACACCCCGAGATTTTTTGAGATATATTATTTTGATGTCTTCTATTACACAGTACACCAAGATAATCTTGTTCTATACGCAACACCATATTATCTTGCAGTATACGCAACACTATTCTTGGCTCGTGTTACACACAATTTCAAGTTCATTTTGTGGAAATTATTCTACGCAACATTAAGTATAGATTTTGTTTAATGTATAAATGAAATAAGTTTTGATTATGTTATATGCAACAACAAAGGAATATTTCACTACACTCAACCCTAACTTGTCTTGCTTTACACGCAATCGTGACCTTCCACGATAGCGTGTGTTATATGCAATACTGAGTTTCACAAAACAACGATATGTTATTAAAATATTTTATAAACTAGCCGTTATGAATTGTAATACCCACTTTTTTAAATTTTATAAATTTTATCTTTCAAAATGGGCTTCATTTTTGGATTCAGAATATCGAAATTAGCTTAGGGTAAATTTTTGGTATTTTTCTGAAAACTTTAAATTTTTGATGAATAGTGAAACCACTGGGTTACTATTTAAAAACAGATTTTTTATTTAAATAATTATTTATTTTATTTAAAGTTATTTTAGGTAAAAATTGATACATAATTCATATATATGTTCAATATACTTCATTGGAGTCATTTTATAATAATTTTAGATTTATAAAAATTTTATTGAACATTTCACCGTCTTTTACCTACCTCCTAGGAGATTTTTGAAAACTTACATAAAACATAATTTTACCGCTTCTGTGAGTGGAATTTCGAAAATCTGAGAGACACGGTTAATACCGAGGATTAAAATCTGGTTCAATAAGATAACAATAATTTTTTTGAATAGTAACTGTTTACTTTTATTTACGACGATAAAAAGTAAATAGGGTAATTAAGGGTGAAAATGGTATTCTTATTACCCTAACACATGTCTTAATTATATTAGATAAATTTAATTGAAAAAAAAACCTTAGGAATATAATATTTTCATTTAGTTCCACTTGGAATAGATTAAGACATTTATTAATATTTTATTTAAAAAAGAGTTAAAATAGTTAAAATCAGTTTTTAATAAATAAAACATTTTTAATATAGTTTTATACATAAGATAAATTCGACTATAAATATTCATTAGAAATATAAAAATATTACCTACATAATGGTATTTTATTTATAATTTTTAGACATTAAATAATTTAATTTCTTTATGACATAATGATGATGCGGTAATTAACTTATTATTGAAATATTAACATAATTGATGTTATAAATACCCAAATAATTGTAATTTGAGACTTTTTATGAATTACAATAATTTTATAGGTTAATATGACATGTTAGTATTGATTTAATTAACTTTTTTCTAACTAATCATGCGGTTATGATTTTCACAAAAATCAATTACCAAATAGTGTCAAAATTGACATAAAATGGTTTTTAAATCAAATATTATATTATTAATTGTTATTATATTCTTAAAAAACTAAGGATCGGCCAAATGACTTAGATAAGGTTATATATATTAATAATTATCCACTTGGGGTTCGTTTTTCTGGTTATAGTATGTTTATTAACCATATAGTGTAAGAAAACAAGGAGACACAGTAAAAGTAAAATTATTTAACTTAGAGTTAAATCTAGATGATATCGATAAAATAGTAATATAAACTTGTCTAAAACCTGTTGGTTGAGAGGATTTAGACCCATCCTCTCATTATCCTCGAAATAAATCAATTTGGATCTATTAGAAACCGAATATGACTTTATTATAAAATAAATATTTTAAGTTTTTCCAACGGTGCCCCTCTCATCCCTTATAAAAAGGGTACCCCTTCCCTCTTCTCTTCACACACTTTTGAGCCTTGAATATCGGAAAAAACTTGACCATTTATCTTCTCCACTTCCTTAGAAACATTCTGGAGGTACTGGTATTCTCAAAAGACAAACTCTACTTCTTTAATAGGAAGCTTAAAGGAGGTGCGTCGAAGAAGAGGTAATCTCTTCTTCCGATTCTCTCAAGTTTCTTTCTTCTTATACTTATTCTTATTTAGTTGTCTCATTATAGAGTAACAACATAAGTATTAAGTATATACTGATATGTTATTATAAATATAAAACAACCCTATTTCACCTTCTATACATCCAACAGAAAACAAAATCACCGCTCATGCGTACGTACGAAATACCGTCTCCACGCCGTGGTGTAATCTGTTTTCGACCACCACCTTACTTGGATGGGTATAATGGTGTAAATAAATAAATATATATGATTATTGTAAAGTGATATTGATTCTGAAATATTATACATACTCTTAAATACAATTCCACGATCATGTGAATGATATCGTCGCTCGTGCGTACGTACGGACTACCGTCTCCACGACGCGATGAGATTCATTCTCTATGTTAACCATTCATGAATGTTAATAAAGTATATATAATGAATAATAATGAAATATATGACATAATAATGATACTGTATTTATGTGTATATATATATGTATTTTATCTACTTAATTCCATTCAATTCAATAAATGAAAACAGCGTTCATGCGTACATACGGCCTACCGTCTCCATGATTGGTGTATTTCATTCCATTTATCGATCTATCACATATATATGTATATTCTGAATATATATTATATATAAATCAAGTTTTACATTCTCGAATTAAGTAAATCAGGATATAATTAATAATATTAAGAACAAAAAGTCGAAACACGTACAATAAATTAAACGATTTTACCCAAATCGCTGCTTTTACATCGAATTTACAAAAGAACGGGTAATATAATGTCATAAGTAATCTATATATGATATCATAACAATGAATATGATTCTGTAAAAATTCAATAAAATTATTTATATAATTATATAGGAGGTTCAGATACATACGAATCATATCAGAAATAAAGTAAGGGATAACTATTCCAATCTCGCTCTTACCGAGATTGTTTATTCGTAATTATTTACTGGGAGTTTTGTTATCATCCATGTACCTATTTTCTAGAAATGTTTTCATGTATGTTTAATGTCCTTTTTACCCATTTTTTAATTTTAACAGATGTTATGAAAGGAATCTTACTTTTTTTTACCACATGAGGAACTTTTTGACTTTTCCGTTAAAAGGAGGAGGAGAATGTTTTTTTCACTTATAAGGCATGAACAGATTTTTACAGTTTCATAACGCCTAATTTTTATAAATATTATTCTACAAGTTTTTATGAATATTTTCAACAAAATCCTTTTCTTTTAAAATTTCATGACATTTTGAGAAAAGAAAATGATTTTGAAGAATAATGGATATTTTCCTCAAGAAATCATTTCATGTGTTTTATCAAAACCTTTTTCCATCTAAGATTAAATTATATCATATGTGTATGTTTCATGTATAATATCTCTATGATTTACATGGTTTCAGTTTTTGTATGATGAAATGATATCTGTTTGTTTTATATGGATTATATTATGATGGGATGAAGTTTATGAAACCTATTTTATTCTTTGGGTTATGATGAATGATTTATGTTTATGTTGTGGCACACGTAAGAATGATTTCATTATGAGATGGGTGGGACCTATATCTCCCTCCAATGCATTGGGTAAATATTTATATCTCATGAGATAGACATAGATGTAATGGTTAGTTAATCTGGTTCAGGGTTACAGGACTGAAACGAGGAGTGAACTCGATTCATAAAGGGACTTTGTCCACTAAGATGGTCTTTGAAGCAATGCCTTGGCTATAATGGAAATCATATCATGTGCTTAATGGTTTTCCACAATCACATGTTTTATTCCCATTCTATTTTATCATGATTGATGTTACTTTATGATATATGACTTACGTACTTCCAAGATTTATTTCTTTGCTCAAGATTTTGATGTTTAGATTTTATGTTCATGTTTTTGCATTCAAATTTTTATGGATTGTTTTATGTTCTCTATGTTTACCCTAACTGAGCATTTGAGATCACCTTTTTTATGTTTTCTTTTCGACAGGATATAAAGAAAGGATTTATGGAAGAAAACCAAAATGGGAAGATCTTCATGGGAGATGTTGAAAATCTTTAACCATGATTAGAAGATTACGTTCTGAGTTTCCAAAGACACTAATGTATTACGATCTTTGGGCGTCTGTTTTTTTTATGTATTAAGTATTACATAAAAGTAATGTGATGTCCATGTACATCAAGATTTGGGTCTCTACAGTTTGTATCAGAGAGAAGGTTTAGTTAACCTTTGGAAACTAGGATGCGAAATCTTTTGCGAAATCCCTAGAGATATTTCTATGGTATGTCTGGGGATGTCCCTAAGGTTAAGTATACGTATAGGTTAGAGTCCTAGAATTATGTTGATGATCATGAATAAAATAGGGTGAACCAAAGGTGTCATGGATTAAAGAATTTTAGATAAGTTAGACATCCCATAAGTGACTTTTTATGATTATCTGGTTCCTCATTATTTTAACTGTTTCTTACACTATGGTTTCTGGTCTTATTCAATGGAGGGAACGAGAAGGAATTCAGTTAACATTGATTCCAATGGACAAATTGGTGACTATGATCAATGAAATTATGTAACGCCTGGAGAGAAAGATATTGTGATTATGCTTAATCAGTCATCTTGATATATGATTAAAAAGGTGAACATTAGTTTTATTCCTAACTCATCAAATAAGAGGAAGATGGAATTTTTTGCATGTTCGCATGGTGAGGAGCATAGGTAAAGGAAGATTGAGATTTCAAAATAAGGTAAGAAGAACCTTGAGGAATACCTCAAATGGAGGGGAAGATGTTATCTATGTGGAGAAACGGGTCATAGAGTGACAGACAGTTATGGTGTCCAATGTCTGATCTGCAGAGAACATGGGCATTACCCAACTCAATGCCCTGACCTAATAAGTTACTTTTAAATCAAGGAAGGATATATTCCATGTCAATCATTGAAGAGGATGGATCGAAGGGCTTATGTACTGGAATTCAATAATAATGTTGTTGAGGTACTTTTATAGAATATTGAAATATCTGTGTATTGGTCCATTGTGGTTTTCTATAAGAATATGGTACCGTTAACCAAGAAAAGTAATGCAAATATTTTGGAAAGCAGATGTTATGCACATAATGAAGGGATAAGGAGAAAATAAATTGTTTGATAGTATTCATGAGCTCATGATTGATATAAGGACTAAGTGATATCATGGTTTGAGTATATAGAATTTTAGGGATTTTGGTATTTGGAAATAGTTAACTTTTGACAGAACTCATGTTTTCACTAAGGTTCTATGGTAATTAATGTTTCACGAGAATACATGATTAAGGTATTCACATGTTTGGAATGTGACCAACAAGATATATCATATGATAAATGATGGTATTCACATGCTTGGTAGATGAAATTTCAAGTAATCGTTATCTTTATACTATGATATTGGACAGAAGTATTTTGATAAACTTAAAGATTGGAACAGATTAAGTTAGATATCGGAAATTATTGTTTAAGGCTAAAACTTTTGTTATGTCATAAGAGTATAGTTTTAGAAAAAGGACAACCTGAAGGACGGGCGACAACCCATCACGTCGGACAAGGCTGTGAGAATCGAACCCACAAACGAAGTGCGACAGGCCTTTATTGCATACCACTGGCCTACATGAAGTCCCCGGTTAGTAGAAACTAGTTTTATTTTATTAATCTCTATGATAGATGAAGTATAAGTCCATTTTTGGAATCATATAACATTAATCTCAACATAAGACGGACTTATAACTTTTGATAACCTTTTGTTTGAGACAGATGGAATGACCCATCATTCTATCACATTATCTGCTAACACTTTATGAATGAAAACATCAACTTCATTTCATTAAGAGATGAAGTGGAAATTTTTCAAGGAACAAACAAATGTGATATTGTACCGAAATAAATTAATCATTTATTCTAATTCTACAACTTTAGGGAAATGATCTTGAAAACCAAAAATGTTGTCATAGTAAACTCATATACGATGAATCAGATGGTACCTTAGATCATCACAAATTTATGGCTTTGTGATTATTGAATTTTTCATATCCAAGTTCTCTACCACTCTCCATCAGAACTTGATGGTTAGATTTTTCTTCCATATCCATATTTTCACCTATGTTCTCCTATGTGGGAACCCAAGTGATGATTTATATTGGGTAACCATTTTGTTTCTAACGTTCATTTTTTAAAAGTATGTTTTATTATTCCTTTTTATGATGTGGGTTTCTATGAAAGAAACTTTCAAGTAGAAAATCAGTCATAAACCCGATGAATATCTAGGGAGAAACTCATTTTAAGGGGGTAGAATGTAACACACCGAGATTTTATGAGATATATTATTTTGATTTCTTCTATTATACACTACACCAAGATTATCTTTTACTATACGCAACACCATATTATCTTGATGTATACGCAAAACTATTCTTGGCTCGTGTTACACACAATTTCATGTTCGTTTTGTTGAAATTATTCTATGCAACATTAAGTATATATTTTGTTTAATGTATAAATGAAATAAGTTTTGATTATGTTATATGCAACAATAAAGGAATCTTTCACTACACGCAACCTTGACTTGGATTGCTTTACATGCAGTCGTGACCTTCCACGATAGCGTGTGTTATACGCAATACCGAGTTTCACAAAACAACAATATGTTATTAAAATATTATATAAACTAGCGGTTATGAATAGTAATACACACTTTTTGAAATTTTATAAATTTTATCTTTCAAAATGGACTTCATTTTTGGATTCGGAATATCAAAATTAGCCTAGGGTGAATTTTTGGTATTTTTCTGAAAACTTTCAATTTTTGATGAATAGTGAAAACACTTGGTTACTATTTAAAAACTGGCTTTTTTATTTAAATAATTATTTATTTTATTTAAATTTATTTTAGGTAAAAATAGATACATAATGATACTGGATTTATGTATATATATATGTATGTCATATACTTAATTCCATTCAATTCAATAAGGAAACGAAAACTGCATTCAAGCGTACGTATGGCCTACCGTCTCCATGAACGATGTATTTCATTCCATTTATTGATCTAATATATATATATGTATATGATGAATATATATTATATTTAAATCATGTTTTATATTTTGTAATTAAGTAAATCAGGATATAAGTAATAATATCAAGAACAACATGTCGAAACACGTACAATAAATGAAATGATTTTACCCAAATCGCTGCTTTTACATCGAATTTACAAAAGAACGGGTAATATAAAGTAATAAGTACACTATATATGATATCATAACAATGTATATGATTCTATAATAAGTCAATGACATTATGTAAATCATTATACAGGAGGATCAGATACATACGAAGCATATCAGACATAAGGTAAGAGATAACTATTCTAATCTCGCTCTTATCCGAGATTGTTTATTCGTAAGTATTTACTGGGGTTTTTTATCATCCAAGTCCGTATTTTCTAAAAAAATTTTCATGAATTTTTAATTTTATTTTTACCCATTTTTTAATTTTAACACATGTTATGAAAGGAATCTTACTTTTGTTTACCATACGAGGAACTTTTTGACTTTTCCGTTAAAAGGACGAGGAAAATGTTTTTTTTCACTTATACGGCATGAACCGATATTTATGGTTTCATAAAGCCTAATTTTTATAAATATTATTCTATAATGTATTATGGTAATTTTCAAAAAAATCATTTTCCTTTAAAATTTCATGGTATTTTGAGAAAAGAAATTGATTTTGAAGAATAATGGATATTTTCCTCAAGAAATCATTTCAAGTGTTTTATCAAAACCATTTTCCATCTAAGATGACATTATTTCATATGTGTATGTTTCAAGAATAATATCTATATGATTTACATGGTTTCAATTTTCTTATGATGAAATGATATTAGTTTGTTTTATATGTATTATGTTATGATGGGATGATGTTTATGAAACCCATTTTATTCTTTGGGTTATGATGAATGATTTATGTTTATGTTGTGGCACATGTAAGAATGATTTCATTATGAGATGGGTGGGTCCTATATCTCCCTCTAATGCATTAGGTAATGATTTATATCTCATAAGATAGACATGGCTGGAATGGTATGTTAATCGGGTTCAGTGTTACAGGGCCGAAACGAGGATTGAACTCGATTCAGAAAGGGACTTTGTCCACTAAGATGGTCTTGGAAGAAATGCCTTGGATACCATTGAAATCATATCATGTGACTAATGGTTTTCCACAATTACATATTTTATTCCCATGCTATTTTATCATGATTGATGTTCCTTTATGATATATGTCTTACGTATTTCTAAGATTTATGTCTTTGCTCAAGATTTAGAAGTTTAGATTTTATGTTCAAGTTTTTGCATTCAAATATTTATGGATTGTTTTATGTTCTCTATGTTTAACCTTACTGAGCATTTGAGCTCACCCTTTTTATGTTTTATTTTCCCCAGGATATAAAGATAGTTTTTAGGTAAGAAAACCAAAAGGGGAAGATCTTTATGAGAGATGTTGAAGATCTTTATCCACGATTAAAAGATTAGGTTCTGAGTTTCCAAAGACACTAAACTAATACGATCTTTGGGTGTCTGTTTTTGTCATGTATTATGTATTCCGAAAAAGTAATGTAACTTCCATGTATGTGAAGATTTGGGTCTCTACATTTGGTATCAGAGAGAAGGTTTAGTTATCCTTTGAAAAACTAGGATGAAAAAACTCTAGTGAAATCCCTAGAGATATTTCTAAGGTATGTCTAGGGATGTCCCTAAGGTTAAGTATACGTATAGGTCAGAGTCCTAGAATTATGTTGACGATCATGAATAACCTAGGGTGAACCTAAGGTGTCATGGATTAAAGAATTTTTGATAAGTTAGACATCCCATAAGTGACTTTTTATGATTATGTGGTTGCTCGTTATTTTAACTGTTTCTTACACTATGGTTTCTAGTATTATTCAATGGAGGGAATGAGAAGGAATTCATTTAACATTGATTCCAATGGAAAAATTGGTGACTATGATCAAAGGAATTATGTAACGCATGGAGAGAAAGGTTTTGTGATTATGCTGAATCAGTCATCTCAATATATGATTAACAAGGTGAACTTTAGATGTATTCCTAAGTCATCAAATAAGAGGAAGATGGAATTTTATGGATGTTCGCATGGTGAGTAGCATAGATAAAGGAAGATTGAGATTTCTAAATAAGGGAATAAGAACATTGAATAATACCATAAATGGAGGGGAATATGTTATCTATGTGGAGAAAAGGGTCATAGAGTGACAGACTGTTATGGAGTCCAATGTCTGATCTACAGAGAACATGGGCATTACCGAACTCAATGCCCTGACCTAAGAAGTTACATCAAAATCAAGTAAGGTCCTATTCCATGCCAATAATTGAAGAGGATAGATTGAAGGGCTTATGTATTGTAATTAAATAATAATATTTTTGAGGTACTTTTATAGAATATTGAAATATCTGTGTATCGGTCCATTGTGGTTTTCTATAAGAATATGGTACCGGTAACCATGAAGAGTAATTCAAATATTTTTGAAAGCAGATGATATGTCCATAATGAAGGGATTAGAAGAAAATAAATTGTTTGATAGTATTCATGAGCTCATGATTGATATAAGGACTAAGTGATATCATGGTTTGAGTATATAGAATTTTAGGGATTTTGGTATGTGGAAAGAGATAAATTTTTATAGCCCTCATGTTTTCACTAAGGTTCTATAGTAATTCATGTTTCAGGGGAATACATGATTAAGGTATTCACATGTTTCTAATGTGACCAACAAGATATATCGTATGATAAATGATGGTATTCACATGCTTGGTAGATGACATTTCAAGTAATCATTTTATTTATTCTATGAGATTGGATAGAAGTATTTTGGATAAACCTAAAGATTGAAACAAATTTTGTTAGATATCAAATAGTATTGTTTAAGGCTAGAACTTTTGTTATGTTATAATAGTATAATTTTAGAAAAAGGACAACCTCTAGGACGAGTGACAACCCGTTGCGTTGGAAAAGGATGTGGGAATCGAACCCACAACCGAAGTGCGACATGCCTTTATTGCATACCACTGGCCTACAGGAAGTCCCTGGTTAGTAGAAACTATTTTTATTTTATTAAGCGCTATGATAGATGAAGTATACGTCCATTTTTGGAAACATATACGATTAATCTCACCATAATATGGACTTATAACCTTTGCTAACCTTTTGTTTGAGACAGATGGAATGAACCATTCACATGATCTGTTAACACTTCAAGAATGACAAATTCAACTACATTTCTTTAAGAGATGAAGTGGAAATTGTACAAGGCACAAACAACGGTGAGATTGTACTGAAATAAACTAATCATTTCTTCTAATTCATCAAATTTAGATAAATGATCTTGAAAACCAAAAAAGTTTTCCTAGTGACCTCATATACGATGAATCAGATGGTACCTTAGATCATCACAAATTTATGGATTTGTGATTGTTGGCTTTTTCATAGCCATGTTCTCTACCACTCTCCATCAGAACTTGATGGTTAGATTTTTCTTCCATATCCATATTTTCACCTATGTTCCCCTATGTGGGAACCCATGTGATGAGTTACTTTGGGTATCCGTTTTGTTTCTAACGTTCATCTTTTAAAAGTAAGTTTTATTATTCCTTTTTATGATGTGGTTTTCTATGTAAGAAACATTCATGTAGAAAACCATTTATAACCCCGACGAATTTTGAGGGAAAAATCATTTTAAGGGGGGTAGAATGTAACACCCTGAGATTTTATGAGATATATTATTTTGATGTCTTCTATTATACACTACACCAAGATTAGCTTGTACTATACGCAACACCGTATTATCTTGCAGTATACACAACACTATTTTTGGTTCGTGTTACACAAAATTTCAAGTTCGTTTTGTGGAAATTATTCTACACAACATTATGTATAGATCATGTTTAATGTATAAATGAAATAAGTTTTGATTATGTTATATGCAACAAAAAATGAATCTTTCACTACAAGCAACCCTGACATGGATTGCTTTACACACAATCATGACCATCCACGATAGCATGTGTTATACGCAATACTAAGTTTTACAAAACAACAATATGCTATTAAAATATTATATAAACTAGCCGTTATGAATAGTAATACTCACTTTTTGAAATTTTAAAAATTTTATCTTTCAAAATGTAATTCATTTTTGGATTCGGAATATCAAAATTAGACTGGGGTGAATTTTTGGTATTTTTCTGAAAACATTCAATTTTTGATGAATAGTGAAAACAATGAGTTACTATTTAAAAACCGACTTTTTATTTAAATAATTATTTATTTTATTTAAATTTTTTTGGGTAAAAATTGATACATAATACCTATATAAGTTCAATGTAATTCATTGGAGTCATTTTATAATAATTTTAGATATATAAAAATTTTATTGAACTTTTCACCGTCTTTTACCTACCTCCTTGGAGCTTCTTAAAAAATTACATAAAACTTAATTTTACCACATCTGTGAGTGGAATTTCGAAAATCTGAGAGACACAGTTAATATGAAGTAGTAAAATGTGGTTCAATAAGATAAAAATAATTGTTGGTGAATAGTAACTTTTTACTTTTATTACCACGGTTAAAAGTAAATAGGGTAATTAAGGGTAAAAATGCTATTATTATTACCTTAAAACATGTCCTAATTCTATTGTATAAGTTTAATTCGACCAAAACCAACCATAGGAATATAATATTATCATTTAGGTCCACTTTTATTAGATTAGGACATTTATTATTATGTTATTTAAAAATGAGTTAAAATAGTTAAAATCAAAGATTAATAACTAAATTTTTTTTAATATAGGGTTATAGATAAGATAAATTCGACTATAAATATTAATTAGAAAGATAACAATATTTCCTACATAATTTTATTTTATTTTTAATTTTTAGTCATTAAATAATGAAATTTATTTATGACACAATTATGATGAAGTAATTACCTTATTAATAAAATATTAATATAATTGATGTTATAAATACACAAATAAATGAAATTTGAAACTTTTTATGAATTACACTAATTTTATAGGTTAATATGACATGTTAGTATTGATTTAATTAACTTTTTTAGAACTATTCATGCTGTTATGATTTTCAAAAAAATTAATTACCAAATAGTGTCATAATTGACATAAAATAGTTTTAAAATATATATTATATTATTAATTTTCATTATATTCCTAAAAATATATGGTTTGGCCAAATGACTTATATAAAGTTATATATATTAATAATTAACCTCTTGGGGTTCGTTTGGCTGGTTATAGTATGTTCATTAACCATATAGTGTAAAAAAACAAGAAGACACGGTAAAAGTTAAATTATTTAACTTAGAGTTAAATATAAATGATAAGGATAAAATAGTTATCTAAACTTGTCTAAAACCTATTGGTTGATATTATTTCTACCCATCCCTACCTTATCTTCTAAATAAATTAGTTTTGAGCTATTAAAAACCTAATATGACATTATTATAAAATAATATTTTATGTTTTTCCAAAGGTGCCCCTCTCCTCCCTTATAAAAAGGGCACCCATTCCCTCTTCTCTTCACACCCTTTTGAGCCTTTAAGATCGTCCAATCCCTGACCATTTCTCTTCTCCACTTAACTATAAACATTCTTCAGGTTTTTTTATTCTCAAAAGACCAACTCTACTTCTTTAAGAGGAAGCTTAAAAGAGGTGCGTCGAAGAAGAGGTAATCTCTTCTTCCGATTCTCTCAAGTTTATTTCTTCTTCTAATTCTTCTTCATTAGTTGTATCATTATAAAGTAATAACATCAGTATTAATATATAATGATATGTTATTATAAATATGAAACAACCCTATTTCACCCTATATCAATCCTAGGGAAAACGAAATCACCGCGCGTGCGTACGTACGGAATATCATCTCCACGTCGTGGTGTAATCTGTTTTCAACTACCACCTTACTTGGATGGGTATAATGGTGTAAATAAATAACTATATATGATTATTGTAAAGTGATATTGATTCTGAAATATTATACATATACTTCAATACAATTACACAATCATGGTAATGATATCATCGCTCGTGCGTACGTATGGTGTACCGTCTCCACGATGCGATGAGATTCATTCTCCATGTTAACCATTCATGAATGATTATAAAGTTTATATAATGAATAATAATGAAATATATGACATAATAATGATACAATATTTATGTATATATATATGTATGTCATATACTTAATTCCATTCAATTCAATAAGGAAACGAAAATAGCGTTCATGCGTACGTACGGCCTACCGTCTCCATGAACGGTGTATTTCATTCCATTGATCAATCTATCATATATATATATATGTATATTATCAATATATATTATATATAAATTATGTTTTACATTCTGGAATAAAGTAGATCAGGATATAAGTAATAATATCAAGAAAAACAAGTCGAAACACGTACTATAAATGAATTGATTTTACCCCAATAGCAGCTTTTACATCGACTTTACAAAATAACGGGTAATATAAATTCATAAGTAAACTATATATGATATAATAACAATGAATATGATTTTGTAATAATTCAATGACATTATTTAAATCATTATACAGGAGGTTCGGAGACATATGAATCATATCAGACATAAGGTAAGGGATAACTATTCAAATTTTGCTCTAATCCGAGATTGTTTATTCGTAAGTATTTACTGGCGTTTTTGTTATCATCCATGTACCTATTTTCTAAATTTTTATAATTTATGTTTAATTTCAATTTTACCCATTTTTGAATTTTAACACATGTTAAGAAAGGAATCTTACTTTTTTACCAAATGAGGATCTTTTTGACTTCTCCGTTAAAAGTACGAGGAGAATGTTTTTTTCACTTATACGGCATGAACGGATTTTTACGGTTTCATAACTCCTAATTTTTATAAAAAATATTCTACAAGATTTCATGATTATTTTCAACAAAATCCTTTTCTTTTAAAATTTCATGGCATTCTGAGAAAAAAAAATATTTTGAAGAATAATGGATATTTTCCTCAAGAAATCATTTCAAGTGTTTTTTCAAAACCATTTTCCATCTAAGATGAAATTATTTCATATGTGTATGTTTCAGGTATAATATATCTATGATTTACATGCTTTCAATTTTCTTATGATGAAACGATGTCCGTTTTTTTATATATATTATGTTATGATGGGATGATGTTTATGAAAACCATTTTATTATTTGGGTTATGATGAATGATTTATGTTTATATTGTGGAACATGTAAGAATTATTTTATTATGATATGTGTGGGACCTATATCTCCCTTTAATGCATTGGGTAAAGATTTATATCTCATGAGATAGACATTGCTGGAATGGTATGTTAATCCGGTTCAGTGTTACGAGAATGAAACGAGGAGTGAACTCGATTCAGAAAGGGACTTTATCCACTGAGATATTCTTGGAAGAAATGCCTTGGATACCATGGAAAGCATATCATGTGCATAATGGTTTTCAACAATTACATGTTTAATTCCCATGCTATTTTATCATTATTAATGTTCCTTTATGATATATTCCTTACGTACTTCCAAGATTTATGTCTTTGCTCAATATTTTGATGTTTAGATTTTATGTTCAAGTTTTTGCATTGAAATGTTTATGGATTGTTTTATGTTCTATATGTTTACCCTTACAGAGCATTTGAGCTCACCCTTTGTATGTTTGCTTTTCCCCAGGAAATAAAGTAAGGTTTTAGGTAAGAAAACTAGAAGGGGAAGATCTTTATGGGAGATGTTAAAGATCTTTTACCATGATTAGAAGATTACGTTCTGAGTTTCTAAAGAAACTAAACTAATATGATCATTGGGCGTCTGTTTTTTTCATGTATTATGTATTCTGAAAAATTAATGTATTGTCTATGTACGTCATGATTTGGGTCTCTACAAAAATATTTTGGAAATAACATATTTTGGATTTCTAATTATCAATCCTAGATTTATAAATTAAGAAACCCAAAATATTTCCCTTTTCAACCATAAAATAGTGGTTTGAAAAATTTTAAACCATTTTTTTCTCCATACATATTTTTATCATTTTTTATAGAATCCAAATAATACATTGAAAAACAATACCATACCTAGTGAAGTCATCAAGGAATACGTTCAAGTTTTTTTTAAGAAGTATAAAAAATACTTACCATATAGTGATTAATGTTACATGGGGCATTGAAAAGACTGAAAGGAATTCTTTGGTAGAAAAACATACTGGTCTTTTCTTGGTCTCATAGGTCTATTAGAATTTAAATATATCCCAAAAATATGTGTAGGAAACAATAACGACCCTTCCCATCTAGTCTCTCAAACATTTGGTTGATAAAGGGTATAGTGAATTGGTCTTTTATTATCACATGACTCAATATACTATAATCTATGCATACTCTACATGTACTTTGAGTTCTTGTGGGTACAAACATATTGTTCTCATTTTTCACAATTGTGTATCAAATTTTTTTTGAGACAATTTATATGGGACTCACCGATTGGTATTCTGAGATGAAGTAGATTATTACTTAAACAAAAATACTATATACATCATAATTTAATACTTCTAAAATTATCAGATTGAGAATCATTTAATCCAATATGAGTACTTTGGATTCATCTTCTAGAAAACAAATATGTAAGAAGGTGGTTTGGCTAAATTATGGGATTTACCCTAATCTATATCCTATAAACCTAGTATTTTTTCCTAATTTTTAGTAGTTTATTTTCTTGGTTAGTTTCTAAATTTTTAAAATTATAATTTAAATTTTATAAATTATTTTTAAAAGGAATATTTTAAGATTTATGGTATAAGTTTTAATTCTAACTCATGGGGTTTTGTAGAGATGTTTTGAGATTAGTATTCATAATGTTCTAAACTTTCAAATTTAAGATAAAAATATTAGTGCAATATTTGAGTAACTCGTTAAAATAAATATCATCAATTTCTTCAAATTACTTAACACTTAAAACTGTCTCCAGATTAAGTTCAATTTTTGAAATTGATTTATCAATTAGTCTGGCTATTTTCAATGATTCTTCTAGTCTAATTATGTCATATAAAATATTAATTTATTCCCTAGAGTAACAAGGCCCTTAAAAATGTTTTAATATAAAAATATAATGCTCTTAATGAGGGTGTTTCATTGAATCATTGATGTTTAAATCCATTATTTCATTACAAAAATACATGGAAAGTGTGACTTTATTAAAATTTATTACAGGTTTATAATATTTATGAATGATATGTCTAGAATTATTTAACATTGATCTTTATCATTTTCTTATTCCATGTATTTAATGTATAACTATACATATAATGGGTATCCTTGGTAACTAACAAATAAATTTTCAAGAAAACATATCAGGTTGGAAGATTCTTAGTTGGAAAGTTGCACAACCACTCTGGTGGATCTAAGATATCCTATATGAATAAGAAATGGAATATAATAATAAATTGCATTAATTGAAGCTCCTAAATCACACAATTCATTGAAAAAATTCATCTCCCAAAATGTGAAAGGGATAGAAAAAGTGCATGGATCTTCCTATTTTTATGGGATTTGTGGGGTAAAAATAAAATAAACATTCCTTCCAAAACACAGCTCTTAATTTTTTCACAATATCCTTTTACCAGTTCACAATTATTTAATGAATTTTTCACACCATGGAAGTTGGAAAATAGATATTAGTATCATAATATAGACCTACATATTTATTGAAGACTTATAACATAAATTATTGCAGTGAATCTTCCATTGTTATCTTATGCTATTTCATCAATGCGGGGAATCATGGAGTGGGGGGGGGGGTTGTAGGTATTCCATATTATATTTTCTTTTTTATTACTTCTTAGGGGGTGTCTTTAAATATTATTTTTTAGGTTGTCATTATTGGGTTCATTCTTCATATTTAGGTTGTTCTTCACTTCTAGCTTCGATCTCTAAGGTTCAATTATTATTTTCCATCTTCTTTCCACTACTTAATACGATATTACTAAAATTTACTTCATGGTTTGGAATTGGTTAGACATGGAGCTTACCTATTCCCTTATTTACTATATTATTTAGGGTGGTTATGAGATGACTGAAATGAACGTTCAATTTATTCAGTTTTGATCAATGAGTGGTGAGAGTGGTGTATTGAATATTTTGAGATTCTGTTACCTTTCTCCAAATAAATTTCATGAATGGTTGTTGTGATTTTAATTTATATTATATTGTTGATAGTTTAAAACATTGTATTTAGAAAAGGATTGGATGGAATGAATAATGGAATGTCGGCTATTACGGCTGTTGGATCCTAGATCAAAACTGATTGGTGGAAAAAATATTTGAAACCTTATTTTCCTCTTTTTGGTTATGTAATTTCTTCTAAAAATGGAATTGAAAACATGAGTCCCTTGACCTTGAGGGAATACATCAATTAAAAGATCAAATGAAAATCATAGATGGATTAACCTTGGTGGTGTGGTGGGTGATAATTCTTGTACATTATTCACACCTCTAGTTTTAGTTATTGTAGATTTTTTTTTATAATTTTCAATTATTATCTCAATATTATCTCTGAAGTCAATCGATGACATATCAATTAGTGATCCTTCTAAAGAAGAATCTGGTATGTTATGGCCATCATGAATCAATCCTTGTTAAATAAATACCATGACATGAGGTTCATCATATTGATGGTGTGGGTAGGATGTGTCTTGATTCTTAAAACATTCCCTAAACTCATATATTGTTTATCTATTTTACTATTTATTCCATAGATCTTTTTTTTACCATAATCATTCCTTGATGTTGGGAATAATTTCTAGCGGAATTTCATCTATAAATCAACCCATGAGGTGACTTATAATTCAAAAAATTTATTGAGACACTCATTTATTAGTTAGAATGGGAAATCCTTTAAGATAATTTGTACCTCAATTAATCCTTTGGTTTTGATTTCGTTTCATACTTATTTAAATGATCTCATGTGTCTATTGGGGTCTTCACCAAATAACCCGTAAATCTTAGAAAGTAATCCAATTATTCTAGTTTCCGAGTTAATATTATTTTTAAATTAATTTAAATTATCATTTGTTAACATAGAAATTTTTTTCATACATTTTCCTCAGAGTCATATTTACTTGATAAAGGTTATTCCTTATTTTATCACTTCATATTATGGATTTTGTGGATGAAAAATTTATGGAGGGAGAGTCAGCCAATGGAATGATGAAAAAATAATTATCCTCTTATTCAATTATTTTAAATATTTTTTTGTCTAGTGATATTATTTATTAAAACCTGTGGATCAGAACCAAGGAGGATATATAAACCATATCTTTTCATTTGTAGGAATTTAAAAAATAATAATTCAAAACATCGGCTTCACCAGTAATGATGTAAAACTTTGAGCTTCAAAAAAGAACTTTATTCAAATAAATTAATATTATTTGATGTCTTATGTTTATATTAATACAATTTAATATTTCTTCATATGCTACACCAAGATAAACACTTGCTCTATGAAAGACATACTTGGCATGCATTACACACGACACAGAGTTTCTTTGAAACATAATTTTATTATTATAAATTTTTAAATGAGATTATTATAACTTTTTGATTGAACATAGTAATAAGAAAAATCATAATTATTTTTTAAAACATTATTTACAATGGTTTTATATAAATACAACATATTTTTGGTAAAGCCTTTATATGTTTAAAAACCCTATTATCTAATGAAAACTTCTATTCATGTCCCTATATAAAAAATAATGAATTTAATTTTAGAAACTTTTATCAATTTAATTTGAAAAAATTAAATTAAATTTTTAAATCTTAATTTCAAAAATATTTCATGTTTATTTTTTGCAATTTTTTAAAAAAACATCATTTTTTTGGATGAATAATGAAAAATGAAAATTTTTATTTCGAAACTAATGTTTCATATAATATATTTATTATGTTAAATTATATTTTAATTTGGTGTTAACTTTTTATTATATCAATTTTACATTAATTAATCCAATATAAGTAAGAATATCTAATTTTACAATGAAATTGTATAAAAAAACATTTGAATTGTTTTAAACAATTTCTCTTAAAAAACACATTGTCGCGACACATCTATATGATTAATTTCAACCCCATATATGATTATAATTTTAGAAAATGTGTTCCATATTTAGAATTATAAAAATATTTAATTTATTATAATTTTAATGTAGTTTTTGACCAAAAATATTTGTGTATGTAATTAAAATTAATTCTAGCGATTAAGGTAAGAATTAGTTTACTAATCAACTAAACCATAAATTATGGGGAGAAATAACCTAGAAAAATGTTCATAAAATATATTGTTGACATATTGAGACCAATTACCTCTTGGATATAATTTTTACAGATATTAGAGGCACATTATGTAATAGGGACCTCTCAATAGTGTTTACCTATTTCTTTTTATAAGTATGCCACTCCTCCACTATAAAAGGGAACTCATGCCGCTTACTTATTTACACCTATAAAATTCCTTTGTATCACATAAAATATACCCAAATATCATCCAAAATTACCTCTATTCATCATATAATCCCCCATTTTGAAATCAAGCTAACCATGGAAGCCCTTTGGTCCAAACTAAGTAGAGTTTTCAAAAGAAGAGGTAACATCCTTCTATAAGCACTTTTCCTTGATTTTATATCTCCACCACCTAAATTATTATTATTACATGATTACATAACAACTTAAATATCCTAAAAATATTTATATGTTGTTATATTTTGGGTTATACCGACACTCACACACACTTCCATCAAATGGGATATACAATCATCGTTTCTCTCTATGAAAGACTATCGCCTCGCGAACCGATGTATTTCATTCTTCCATTTACCACTTTAATGGATGGGAATAATTATTAAATTTTTGTTTTTATATTATATATATTATTTTTATTATATATTTATTCTTAATTAATTATTATATAACACATTTCTTCAAGATTTCCATTTTTTGTAAACATGATAACTTTGTTTGTGGATGTGTGGACTATGGCCACCTAAAAGCGATGTGATACATTCATAATTTACAATGAATTTAATAAGCCTGGTTTTAGTAAATAAATATGATAAATATGAAATAATAATTCAAATAAAATTATATTAAATATAAATAAATAAATTATATTTACTTTCCTTCAATAATATAATAAAATGGAAACAACGTTCATGCGTACACATGAGCTACCTTCTCCATGAACAATGTATACGATTTCATATTTCAATATTTTATAAATTATAATAAAAACATATATAATGAATATAGATGATATACATATCAGTTTTTACATTATTTAGATCATGATATAATTATTATGTCCAAAAAAAATAACAAATCAAAACACATGCGAAGAATAATATGATTATTTTCTAAAAGCCAACTTTAACAAAGAATTATTAATAAAAGGGTAATAAAAGGTTACAAGTAAATAATATATGGTATGATATTATTGAATATGGTTCATAATGGATTTATAATATACTCATATTAATTAAATATGAGGTTTTTAACATGTACGAACAGATCCATGACAGAAGTTATGGATTTTCTCGTATCACTTTAATTTCTGTGAGACTTATGCCTTATTCACCACTAATTTATTTTTTTGGTGTATATAATTACCATAAAAGTATTATATTATTATTATAAATGAATTTATTTATATTTATATATCAATTTCATGATCCTAATTTCATGGGGTTTATGGTTCAAAATTTACCAAGTCGATTCAGTAATTTTGTCTCAATTTTACATCTTTCAGATACATTAAATGTTAAGAACCTATATTTTCATATGAGTTTTATATGGATCCATTAGAAATGTTGTATAACTAATATAATTAATTTCAAGATATTTCATGATTCATTCAAAATTCATTTTTTCACATTGGGAGTCAATGTTACCAAAGTTTAAAGATTTTATTACAATAATTCTATCGTTTACCAGGATTGTTTATGATTACGATTCCGTTGATGTAATATTATGATCCCCATATAAAAAAACTCATGAATTGTATTCTACATTGGTTATAATAGATATATATAAATTTATTATTACCATTTTAAAACTCTTTTGTACTTAAGATAACTGAAAAAATGTTTTTAATAAACCATGACCTTATTTCTCTTTTCGGTCAGAAATTAGTTTATTCAAAAAACCATGTTTTAAAAAACGATTTAAATGTATTTTTAAAACGATATATTAAAATAGTTTTCAAGGAAAACATATTTCAAAAATGTTTTATAGTTTTCCAAGAATCCTTTATAAGTTTTCAAAGCATTTTTCAAAGAATTTTTTTCAAACTTGTATAATTTTTTAAATTGTTTTTTATATAAGAATGTGTATATTCCTAAAAAACATTTTAATGGCTATTTCCAAATTATCTTCCTTCTAAGATGGCATTTTTTTTTGGTTTTAATCATGCCTTTATAGAAAAATAATCAGAATTTATATTCATATTCGTTCTCTGAATGGTTTTTGTTTTTATGAGATGACGTTTATGACACCCATTTATATTTCATAGGTTATATTCTAATGAATGAAAATTATCTTAATTGGTTATAGTTGAATGAAAATGATTATGAAACACGTATCTTTTCCATAGGTTATGATATGATGACATTTTTGAGATGACCATCTCATTTCATGGGTTATAAAATGATTGTTTATAATATTGTGGCACATTCATGAATGATATCATTACAATATGGGTGTGACATATACCTCCCTCCAATCACTTTATTAAATTTTTTATCTCATGAGATAATGATGGAAACTAGTTAGATGGTATTTATTTAATATAGAATATGGTGAAACCCAATCCACTAGGAGAATATGGGGAAACTCGGGCCTCTATGGGAAGATGGGGAAACCTGATCCACTATGGGAATATGGGGAATCCCAAACCCTTATAAAAAAAGGATAGTGACTGGGGATGGTGGTGTATCGTTCCCAGTAAGTTTAGTCCACATGAAGTTCCCTAATAAGTTAAAGAAACGATCATTGACTTAAGGAACTTATTCTAAAATCTTATTTGTCTCCCAAAATTCTATGTATTATTCATATTTTATGATTTAATGGTTTATTATATTGATTCCCTTATGATTCCATTATTACAAACTACCAATATTAATGCCATGATTCGGGTTTATGATCTTTGATATATAGGGTATAATATTCTATTTTTATGATCATGTTTTCATACCCTTATTCTCATGATTATGCTTAAATATATTACTTGTTTATCCTTAATGAGAATCTAATCTCACCACTTCATATCTCTCCTGTCCCAGGTTATGAAGGTATGTGTTATATATGATGTGTCAAAGAAGGGTGGTAGTCATGAATAACCTAGTGGGAGATAATATATCTCACTAATGTATCTATGTTCATCTTTCCATGTTTCCAAAGGCAATAAAATAATATGGTATTTAGACACCGGTTTGTATAATTTATTAAGTATTCCATAAAAATGATATAATGTTAATGTATGAAAAGTTATGGTCACAATAGTTGGTATTGTAGAAGAATTTTAGATAACCTTTGGACTCTAGAATAAGAAAACCTTAGTGAGAACCATAAGAACATGTCTAAGTATAATTCTAGGAATAAGAAAATGTATTGGAAAAAGTAATGCAATTTTGGTAAAGGATACAATGAGTGGTTTCATAGAAATACATCCCTATTCAAATACTATAAGTGGATATGGATCTAGTACAGATATACATGGGGGTAATCACCTCGAAAACACTGTATTGAGCTAGACTTGATATTAAACTTGTGTATGAAAATGGTCTGTGAAACACACATAATTTTACACTTCTATGGGATATGATTTTGGAATTCATGAACTCTTCATGAACCACCACGATGGGTTTAAATACAATTTGGCTATGAATAACCTAGTATAAACCTAATATGTTATATTTTAAAGAAGGAGTCATAATTTAGATATCCTATATGTGAGTTTTCATGATTATGTGGTTCCACACTATGAGAAATATTTCTTATTCGTTATTTTCTGGTTTTAGTCAATGGATGGAACCCGAAGGAACCTAATTAATGGTAATTGTGAAAAATAATGAAATGATTTTCCTCCTAAAAAACTTATTTTTATAGAAGTTGGAATAAAAAATATCATCTGTATGCTCACCCATGTTTATCAAGATATTAATCACTTTAGGAATCCAAATGATAAAAGTAGGGAACAACATTCCATAGAGTCCTTCATGAGGCAACATCCACCTTATTTCAGTGGGTCTTATGACCCACTTTTGGATGAACAATGGATAAGTACCACTGAAAAAATATTTCTCATCTTCTAGGGTTTGAAGCATGAAAAATGCATTCTGGATGTTTATTCATTTGAAGATGAAGTAGAACAATGGTGGACTCTAATCAAGAATATGATGAAATAAGATAATATTGAATCTATGTATTGGTATGATTTCATGAAATTATTCTTCAATATGTACATGTTATTCATACAGAGATGGAAAATGAGTTCCTTGAGTTAAGGAAAAAGGATGATGAATTTATCAGTACCTATGAGGGTAATTTTAGATGACCTTGGAGGTTCGCTTCATGTATAATCATCCAACCTCAATGTAATGCTGATATGATCATTAGTGTCTTAAAAAGAATTCTCAGAAGGGTGTTGACCATAATAGACAGTAATAACAATTAATAAATTTTTCATTGTAAATTAATGATGGAAATAGTGGTTGGAGTTATGTATCAATCTCATGATTTTTAAAAGAAAATGAAGGTGGAGTTTAAAGGAAAATATATGAACTATGGGGAAAAGAAGATGAGAATTACTCTATACCATATGTTTGGGATGATGTATTGAAGAAATTGTCTTGTGGGGTCTAATAAATGTTTTATTTGTAGAAGTAAATGCCATCAGTTAATTGATTGATGAACTGATGGGAGGAAGATCTCTAATGTTTCCAATAGAAAGAAATATTCACAAAATAAACCTCCCACATTTTAGTGCTTCAAGTGTAATGATAATGTAAATTATGCTAAATCGTTTTTAAAGCTAAGGGTTAGTGATGGTGATCAGCTTAAATAACCACTTAAACCAAGGGACAAGGGGAAATATTATGAGATCAATATTTCTGATGAGGGTTGTGATAATGACATGGTGAACCATAAACTTACCCTCCCCTCTAGAGCTGCTAATGTCTTATTTGATTTTAGATATACCTTGTAATGAACCAAAGTTTTATCAATAGAATTATTTACTTATAAGTAGGCCTTATAGTATAATAATATTAGGAAGCACAATGACATATCATGATACTAAATACTATATGATTATTAAACCAAAATTTTCAACTTCTATGTTTTTAATTTTGAAAATCTGAAATAAACGATTGCGATCATTAATATATTTGGAGTCTAATAGAAGAAAAATAATTTTAGATGAATAGTAACATACCCTTATGAATAGTCACCAACCCTTATGAATATTATTATGATCCTTATTGATTTTAAACTGTCAAAAATAATAGTAACCTTACCCATGAATGATTAAATAATATTTAGGTATCTTATAAGTGACAATTTGACCATAGTAAAAGTGTTGGTATTTTTTTAAGTCATAAATAAATAATTATATTTATTTATCTAATTTAAAATAATATGTATTTTCCTTAAAATTTTTCATAAATTAAATATTATATGTCTTATAGTTTTAGGATAATATTATAAGACCTTATGAAAATTTTTAAATCATTATTCAATCAGTTTTAATTTTAACACCTGTATTTTTCAATTAAATTATGAATAAAATTTAAATTAATAATATTTATAAAATTATTTTTAAAAAATAGAGTTCATTTTTGGATTATACACAACAAATAATGGTTTGGGATATTTTTTTTTTTTTTTCTAAAATAATTGAATTTTTGGTGAGTAATAAAATACATAAATTTACCGTAAAAATACATTATAATTTAAATCCACTATTCCCGAAATCACAAGAGATTTAAGCACCCAGATCTAGAACTCACATGACCTTTTCACTATTAATAGTCATATAATCATCACTATTTCTTATTTTGGGGTAAATTAATAAACTAATGATTAAAGTATTAATAAAACCCCTCTCCCCTTCACTATAAATACCACCCTTCACACCCTCATTACATCACACCTCTAAAGCATAAATATTTGTCTAAAACCTACCTAAAAATCTTCCCTATCCCCTCCCCCATGTCTAAGTGCTTCTGGTTGGATCAAAAGATCAATCTTATGTTCCTCAAAGAGTATCTTAAGAGGAGGATTCAAGAGGTAATTCCTCTCTCTCTCTCATTTATTTAATTTCCTTTCAATTTCAAGTTCTTTTCTTAATCTCTCCCCAGCTATACTCATCAACATGCAATGGTAACTCACTTATATCACATATATAAAATTTTCTGATACTAATGGAATATTATATCATCCATTCCCCTTCTCCTCTAATTTTTATTTTTGTAAGGAAACCATTGTTTGAGATGTGTTAATTTATCACCTTCAAGAACGACATGTTTTCAATTTCTTTTAGCGCCTTATGATATTGTCATGAAACCTTTTTTATGGTTGAAACAAATTATTTTATATTTATTATATCCTATTTAATGTTATCGAACTAACTTATTTTTGTATTTATAAATTATTAAACAAAACAATTTCATTGTGGTCGAAAAACCACCAGAATTTACCCAAAAGAGCATCATTAAATTGTTATCTAATGCTTCATCCACATGGTATATAATATAATTCATTATAATATTATTTAATATCATTTAATATCATCTATAACATGAAATATAAGCTCTTTATGTTTATCCATGTTCTACACTAACTTCTATTTTTGAAAACAAGTGAACCACTCAAGAAAACCATTAAAATGAACATTCCCGAACAATGAATTTAAAATATATAACTCATCCAAAGACCCATAAAATAAATAAATGAAACCCAGATGAACCATTTTCATGTAAAAAATGTTCTTTAATTGTTAATTATTTAATCTAATGTGGTTTTATAGGACATTAATGTGAATAAAGTGGTTAGATACAATGTAAGTGGAAATTCTCAAACCCAACCTTCATTCTTCATGTTTTCCCTCTTTAACACCATTTTACGGGTGGTCAATATTTAAAAATAATTTTCCATACTTATATTAAGTTTTGTAGGATATAAATTTTTTATACTAGAGTTTATGTAAAACAATTGTTTTTCCAAAAGAACTCTTCATTCAAAAAAACATTTACTTTTCTCTCAAGGTGGATGGTTCTTCTATCAAGTATGTTATTACCACTTTATTTTGGGAACCCATTATTTATGAATTTGTTATAATGAGATTAAAACCATTCCTTTAAATGGTTCATTTATGTCTATTTTTGATATATGTTATTTGTGGCAAGCATGATAATGAAAATGTTACGATGTGACAGGTGTGTTAGGAATTAGATAGTGCAAAATGAATGTTATAATGTGACGGGTACACCCAAAATTGTACATTACTACAATGAATTGGGTAAAGATATGAATCTAATGTGTTAAAGTGGAATGATGTGTTAACAAGATGATATATTTTTTAAAATCTATGTGTGGTATATGACCACTAAGACATGATGTTTTTTTTGAATTTCCGCATTTCAAGTCTTATATTAATGGTTCCTCTCATTATTTTGGTGATGATGTTATGATTATGCTCACCCCATGCTATATTGTACTTATATATCCTCTTAATTTTCTTTTATCTCATATATTTTTGATGAATATCCTCAGGTGACTACATGTACTAAGAAGATGTCAAGTTCCAATTAGAAGACAGAGAAGAAGGAATTAAATAAATTTTTATACTTGACGCTGTAAATGTTATATTTGGTCCTAGTTTTCCCAAGACACTAAACATCTGGATCCTTGTGGTGTAATAATATTATGATATTTATATTTATTATTATGTAATATTAATTTAATAATATCAATTGTTTATATATACCCACTATTTAATGTCTATAAAATTTGAAATGTGTATTATGATTTCCCAAAAATGATTAGATGTAAAATTAGTAGAGAAAACCCCGAATGGTATGATGATTTAATATCAAGAATATTATCCCTATGTAGTTAATGCTAATGGTAATGTTTTTCCATAGAATCATTATATTCTTCCTTCGGTTAATTTTTATGCACTCATAGGAATGTATTAATTTCTATGCATAAATCCCACATTAATTGTTGTGAAAATGAAGTTATGTTTGAAATTTCAAACCAACCGATGCTGCTCTATCAATTTGATGATATATATGAACTTCTAATAAAAATATAATCCAGTGTGTGGGTGTTAAATTCTATTAATAAGGTGTTTTCTTCTCAAATGGTTGTATAGAAACTCAACATTGATGAAATAACTATTGTTTGAGAAATTTTGGTTGTTTTTTGAGAAGATTTTCCTAACCTCCCACCAAAATGTGAAGTTGAGTTCTCAATAGGACTCATACCTAGTTCTATATGAATTTCAAAGGATCCCTATATAATGGACCTAATTTATTTGTAGGAACTAAATAAGAAACTCTAAAAAATCCTTGATAATAAATTTATTCATCCAAGTGTGTCACATTGTGGTAAACCTATTATTTCTGTGAAAAAGAAATAAGGATCGTTGTGACATTGCGTTGTTTATACATAGTTGAACAAGATAATGATCAAGAAGAATTATCATCTTCCCCATATTGATGACTTGTTTGATGAATTATAAAGAGAATAATAATTTTCCAAGATTGTCCTTTGTTTTTTATATAATTAATTGAGGGTCAAGAAGGTGCATACTCCCAAGATGACATTCCGTACAAGGTATGGACACTATGAATATATAGTGATTCATTTTTTTCTTTATAAGGCACTTTATATATTCATAGATTTTATGAATATTCTTTAAAGATTATCATTATCAGTTTTAGGTAGTCTTTACAGATGTAATTATTATCTATTCAAATTGAAATGAGGATCATCAATACCACTTGAGAATTGTGCAAAATACCCTAAAGAAAAAACGTGTGAATTTCAGATGCGAAAGGTTTCATTTTTGGGTCATATAATTTCAAGATAGGTCATATATGTAGATAAGTCAATTATTAAGGCTATTGAATGTTGGTCAATACCAACCACTGTGACTAGATCAATAGTTTTCATGGTTTATCTAGATATTATCAGTGATTTGTAGATAATTTTTCATGACTATCCTGTCACGAACCGAATTTGGTCACCACCAATACCGGCAACAAAACCAGCCCATGACAAGACCCGAAGGGAGCTACCTATCCCCAAGGGCTAGAACAAGTGACCGGGTATCATTTATCTTGGTTTAGGAATGATTTACCCGAATATTTATACATAAAACATCCAAAATATTTGTTAAAATGAATCTGAAAAATTCATACCAACAAGGTTTATAAGAAAACCATGAACTGAATACATATGATAAAATTCAATTAAAAAGGCCCAAAGACACAATTAAATAGCAACAAAATATCCCCATGGACTCCACATGACAAGGGGTCATCACCCCCCAAGCCGTCTGCCCAACTCCGCCCCAAGGATGGGGACTAACACCCTAAACCCCCATCACCCATAGCCTTTCCTTTACCTGAGTCAAACATAACCAAGTATACATAAACATAAGGGGTGTAAGTAGGGTTTGAGCCTAATCCCAATAGAATACCACCCAATTATTTCAAAGATCATGCAATACAATTTGATAAGCAAGAAGTTTTAATAGGCAAAGAAAAACAATGACAAAATCAAAGAAATGAAACTTTCAATTGAAAATAGTTTTCAAGATAAAGTTTCCAGAATGTTTATATATTTAAATAGACATGTTAGATACTATAATGTACTTTAAAAACACCCCAATACATGGGAAAATATTATAAACACAATGAGTAACAAAATTGAGAACACCCCTAGGCACTACATAGTCTCGGGCCCCATTTACCTCATACCTCAGTGTAAAGTAACCATAGTAAAAACCATTCTCCTGCACGATCCACTAGTAGTGAAGATACCCATAAACTAGTGGTCCCGAATGATAATCCACACAATTTTGTTAGAGTTTATTTATCAAAAATCTAGGTGAAATAGGTACAATACCCATCCGGTCCACTAGCAGTACTAATACACATCTACCCCACCTAGGTACCCAGGCTTCCCCCTCAGTGCTCAAATAATTTTAGAATGTTACATATATCCATTTTCATATAAAACAACACTAATAGTCACATAAAATCAATATAGTATCTGCACACATTTTATACCATTTAAATCACACAACAAAACACTTTGAGTTTCAATAAAACAACTTCTCAAAATCATTCTTTGTTTTGTGCGCAAAACTCTTTGAGAACCCCACTTGAACACCATGTTCATACTCAAATTTACCAAAACAAAATCCACCACACCTTAAAAATTTCTTTAAACTCATTACATGAGAAATAAAACAATACCAATAAACATCACATAGAATACCCATGTAAAACACCCAATTCAACACCAAATTGGTACTCAAAAAATCATTTTCTTAACAAACATCACCCAAAACCAATTTCTCAGCAACAACCAAAGGATAAGAAAATTTAAAAAATTATTTTTAGACCTAATATAGTTCAATAGAATCAACTAATTAATTATAGGTAATCCCTTAAGGAACCAAAAATAGATTTATACAAAAAACCCGTAAATTTCACATGAAATTTGCATTAAAAATTCATTTTCATTATAATTTCCACTAAAACCAATTTTTTTAGCAATGTTAAAATGAAATAGACATGAATATAGTATAGACATATCAGCTAAGTCACAAATATTCCCTACCAAAATGAATCACCTACCAAATTAAGGAAAACCCTTGAATCAACTTGTGAAAATCAAGTCGCACCACCACCGCACCAAGAGGGACTTAGAACAAACCTAAAACCACAAAATGGGACCATGAAAACCCAAGGTTACACCGTAGGTTCAAAAAACAATTCTTTTTTCAATGAAAAATTCAATGAAAATGGAATAAACCCCAATTAAATAGAATGAAACCCTAAGAAATTTGAAAGAGGAATGGAAGAGACTCACTTACTTGAGGGATCTTGAAGAATCTCCCCAACTACACTAGTAGCTGAATTTTTAAACAGTAAAAACATCAAGGTAGTTTCGAATAAGGATGATAGGGTCATTTAGGAATTGTAATTGAGGAAAACGAGTAAGAATTGAGAGAGTTATTATGGAAAGAACTTACCTTTCTCAAATCTAGCGAATTTTAGAAACCCTAATATGTTCTGCACTCAATCGCGATGCATAATAGATATAAAGATCCGGGAGATAGGTTGGGAGAATGGTTGGGTTCAATGGTCTTGGGGGAGACTTTAAATCAAAGAAAAATCATTAAAATTTAATAAGTTATTAATTAAACAAATTGGATTTTAAAAATTGGAATTGGGCTTTCGGGAAGGCCCAAATCTATTAAATACAAACCCATATACACGTTGGCTATTGATTTATAAAGGATCCAAATTAGAATGGTGGTGTTATCATGTCAAGGGAGGCCATTTATGAATTGGAATGGATAAAAAATGTTGAAAAATGAAAAAGTTATAAAAGAAACAAAATTTATTTTTAAATCTGGAATTGGGCTCATGGTTTGGCCCAATTCATGGGAACTCACCCATTTCTCTATAAAATCTTGGGAAACCCCTAAAAAAAGCATGAAAAGAAAATAAAAGAAAAATTCCTTTGAAGCATTTAATGTATGTGTCAATTCTCCCCACTTTGAAAACTTTCTTCCACGTAATGTCACAGCAAGTTCAAAGCAACAACAAAACCTAACTGAGAAACCAAGAGGTACTCCCTTGCCAGGTTTCGCCCCCAAAGGCCAAAACACCTCCAGTGATCAATTAATGAGGGATTACTCTAACAACCAAAACATACACTACTTTTATGAAATGATAAATCATATTCATACTTTATCCCAAAACAAAACTCCTCAAATACTATCGGAACAAGACTCAAGCAATTCACCCAAATGAAAAACATCATTGAACAAGGTCACACTTACCTGATTTTAACTAAACCATTCAGAGCTCTATAATCCAAAAATTTAATCAAGGAAGATGTTGGTAGTTAGATATCTCTAAACAATAATATCTATGAAAAGACAAGACCATGGATAAATCTAAGTTACTAGTACGGGGGGACACAAATATGCTCCCCACCATTAGAGACAACCAATATTTTTTTCTGAGACAGAATCAGGACACTAATAGGGGGAGGCATGAACGGAATCCCTAGTACATAGGGTATAATTCCCTTAAAATTTTCCAAATGAACATACATGAGATTAATAGCGGGTATTTCCACCATAAAAACCAACCATCTTAACCACCAACATGGGACGACAAAGAAAGGCCAAAAAATTTCAAGACTTGGGAAGGTCGCACGGTTAGTCTGCACAGTTTGTTAAACCGTGAACTAACTGTGCTGATCAATATTCCCAGATGGCTTGCTGGAACACCATCACTTCTAATTGTTCAAAAAACATGTGCTCGTCCTATCTAGCCAAATTTCTAACCATTCTCCAAAGACACAATGGAAACCAAAGGGGGAGGGAATGACATTGGGAGATGACATGGGTACAAGGTCCCCCACCTATTTCCACCAAACATGAACAACAAAAGAAATATGATGATACAAGAGGTTTACACTCTTCCTATATTTCATATTTAGGACTGGACTTTATACAAGGGTTTAAATTACCCTGGGATTTCCCCTAACTAAGAGACAACTTCTCTCCGAGACCTATGGTTGCAGCTCAAATGAATGAATCATCTTCTGCCTTGCAGTAAGTCTTTGGAAATCCCCTGAATGAGAATTCTTCTTTTGGTGCCACTAACATTTACACTGCAATCCCAGATAAGTTTTCCAGATAAAAAAATTCCAAACTCCCTTTACCCTATCCCGATATTTAACTGAAACAATGGCTTAGAATATGCACAGACATCACACCTTGTTTCTTTAGATGCGAAACAATAGAAGTAAAGAACACCTACTCTAATCTTCCTATAAAATGAAATATTTTACTGTGATTACATGGGAGAAATTCGCCCAAAATAACAGGGAATCTTAGAGGATTGCACGACTTTCACCTTTACGGTCAATTGAGCACATGACATTACAAGGCGTCACCGAACATGACCATGGTGACTGATATAATCAATGGAAGGAGAGGGACCTTATACAACATCCCAAAACAACACACAGTTCTAGAAAGTGGCCATGATATCCTATCATGTCCAAATTTCTCACACTGGTAGTTTAACATGAACTCCTTCTTCTAAGAGACTACGAAGGATTGAGAGGACCTCTTAGACACCATCCAGATACTAATACATACTAATAACCCCAGACCACTTCCACCTTCAGCAAATCAGAAAACTTAAGAAGATAAGGTCTCTTTCAACCTTCTATGATCACTCTCCCACTTCAAGAGGATACAACTAACCAAGAAAGGAAAGGGTGTATACTCAATCTAAAAATCTGAAGAAAAATATTCCTTATATTGATCAACTGGAGGATCTTCCAACGATGAAACAACCTGGGTTGCACTTCAGTTTTTCACTAACCCTTAATGGGGCATACCTAATCCAACGAGTGAACCCATGGACCCAACCAAACTGGACCATTGGTCAAGACATACCTCAACCAGATCTAAATATATGAGGGGAAACACCATAAAGGATTCCCAAAATATCCTCAGAGGAGACCACTAATCATCCCTTCAACCCAACTTACTGACCAAACACGAAAAAAAAACATTGTTCAAATAAGATGGGTTCTTGGACTCAAAACATTCCACAAGATCAACATTTCAAAAAACATATCATAAAAACCATCCCAAACCACTCATCAAGACATCATGTTTTCCTTTTAAATACATATATTTAAAAACAAACGGTTCAACGGTTAGTGTATCCACCAATGTTACCCCATGGGCCTCACACATGCATGTTTCTGTGCCACACTTGGAACCCTCCTCATATCCATCCCAAAACTCATCCAGACATACCATTAACCATCCAAAATATCATATAACCCATTCCATGTGATCTCTCACGAAAATACCAAAGGTTAATATAAAAACTCATCCCACTTTTCAAAACCAATGAAATAACAATCAATTAATACTTCCTTTTCCTCAAGACTGATAACCACGAAATCAATCCAAATTTATTGCATTTAAATATAATTTTTAGAAAGTCACAATAACTCCAATGAAAACTGACTTTTAAGTTATTAAAAACAATTTCAAAACATTTAATCCCATTAAAACACCTTTTAATAGTTTATAAAACTATATTGGAAACTCTTTTTCAAAATCAAACATGACATAGTTCATTCTTTCAAAAGAGGTGAAAACACACTATTTTCCATTCTAATAAAATTCTAAAAGTTCATTTCTCCATTTGAAAAATTTAAACCATTCCATCTTTATAAAAAAATCATTTCTCAAAATATTACGCTTCTTCAAAACTAGAAATTCTATATTTAAAACTGAACTTCAATGATTTCAAAACTAAAGGATACAAGACAATGCGAGGGGAAACTAGCTTTCATGGGTGACATGGACATATGGTTGGTAGCCATAATCCACTCACTTCACCCTCATAGAGAGTTTTATAGAGAATTATCCCCAACTACACATGGCTTTCCAGACCCTATGAGCTCACAGAAACCATTAGCCCAACTCTCTGTTCATTTCCCCTAATCATCATCAAACCAAGAAAACCAAAGGACTCAAATAAGTCCCGACTCCACTGGTGACTTGAATCCCATAATGAGGTTTGGTGATCAAGAACACTACCCATAACTGGAATTCCAAGTCCTGAAAATCCTAACTCTAGACTATCCTGACTTCTCCCCAAATATCTTGACCCAAGGAGTTAACCTCAACCTCCGTTGATACCATTTTGTCACGAACAGCGTCTGGTCACCACCAATACAAGCACAAACCACAGCCCATGACAAGACCTTAAGGGAGTTACCTATCCCCAAAAGATGAAACAAGTTCCTGGGTATCATTTATCTTGGTTTGGGAATGATTTACCTGAATATTTATACATAAAACATCCAAACCAATTTATAAAATGAATCAAAAAAATTCATACCAACATGTTTTATACAAAAATCTAGAACTGAATACATAAGTTAAAATTCAATAAAAAATGTCCAAAGACACAATAAAACAGCAACAAAACATCCGCATGGATTCCACAAGACAAGGGGTCATCACCCCCAAGCTGTCTTCACAACTCCGCCCCAAGGTTGGGGACTAACACCCTGAACAGCCATCACCCTTAGCCTTTCCTTTACATGAGTCAATCATAACCATCTATACTTACACCCAATGGGTGTACATAGGGTGTGAGACTAAGCCCAATATTATACCACCCAATGATTCCAAATATCATGCAATACAATTTGAAAAAGAAAGCAGTTTTAATACGCAAAGAAAAGAAGTGATAAAATCCAAGAAATGCAACTTTCAATTGAAAAAAGTTTTCAAGATAACGTTTTCAGAATGTTCAAAAATTTAAATAGACATGTTAACTAGTATAAATTACTACCAAAAACACCCCTATACATGGGAAAATACCACAAACACAACGAGAAACAAAATTGGGAACACCCCTAGGCACTAGATAGTCTCGGGCCCCATGTACCTCATACCTTGGTGTAAAGTAACCATCGTAAAATCTGTTCTTGTTCACGAGCCACTAGTAGGGAACATAACCATAACCTAGTAGTCCCCAATAATAATACATATAGTTTAGTTAGAGTTTTTTTTATCCAAATGTAACGTGAAACATGGACAAAACAAATCTTCTCCACTAGCCTTACTAGTACACATCCGCCCCACCAAGGTACCCGAGCTTCCCCCATTGTGCTCAAATAATTTCAAAATGATACATATATCCATTTTCATATAAAACACCACTACGGGTAACATACAATCAATACAGTATCTACACACATTTTATACCATTTAAAACACACAACAAAACATTTTTAGTTTCAATAAAACAACTTCTCCAAATCATTTCTTGTTTTGCACCGAAAAATCATTGAAAACCCCACTTGAACACCATTTTCAAACTCACATTTACCAAAAAATAATCCACTAAACCTTAAAAATTTCTGTAAACTCATTAAATGAGTTATAAAACAATCCCAATAACCATCACATAGAATACCCATGTAAAACACCCAATTCAACACCAAATTGATACTCAAAAAAATCATTTTCTTAACAAACATAACCCAAAACCCTTTTCTAAGCAACAGAAAAATGATAATAAAATTGAAAACATTTTTTTATACCTAATAAAGTTCAATAAAATCAACTAAATAATTATAGGTAATCCCTTTAAGAACCAACACATGATTTATACGAAAAACCCCTAAATTTCACATGATATTGGCATTAAAAATTAATTTTATATACAATTGCTACTAAAACCATTTTTTGCGTAATCATTCAAATTAAATAGACATGAAAATACCATAAACACAGCATCTAGTTCACAATGTTTTCATACAAAAAAGAATCACCTACCAAAGTAATGAAAACCCTTGAATCAACGTGCGAAAATCAAGTCGCACCACCACCGCACCAAGAGGGACTTAGAACAAACCTAAAAATACAAAATTGGACCACAAAAAACCAAGGTTAAACCATAGGTTCTAAACCCTACCCTATGGTAATTTTTAAATTCAAGGAAAATGGGAGAAACCCCAATCAAATAGAATGAAACCCTAAGCAATTCGAAAGAGGAAGGGAAGCGACTCACTTACTTGATGGATCTTAAAAATCTCCCAAACTACACTATTATATTAATTTTAAAAATTCAAAACTTAAAGTGAGGTTTGAAGAAGGATGATAAGGTCATTCAGGAACTGGAATGGAGGAAAACGAGTAATAATTGAGAGAGTTATGATGGAAAGAACTTACCTTCTCAAATATGGCCGATTTTAGAAACCCTAATATGTTCTGCACTCAATCGCGATGCAGAAGAGAGCTCCAAAGAGTGGGGAGAGAGTTTGGGCATGTGGCTGGGTTCAATGGGCTTGGGTATACTTGGAATCATCGAAAAATCAATAAAACTAGATAAGTTATTAATTTAAAAAATTGGATTTTTAAAACTGGAATTGGGCTTCCAGGAAGGCCCAATATCTTAAATAAAAACCCATATACACCTTGGTTATTAATTTCTAAAGGATTAAAATTGAAATGGTGGTGTTAAAATGGCAGGGGATGCCATTTAGGAATTAAAATGGATGAAAAATATTGGAAAATGAAAAATTTATAAAAGAAAAAAAATTTATTTTTAAATCTGGAATTGGGATCACAGTTTGACCCAATTCATGGAAAATCACCCATTCCTCTATAAAAGCTTGTGAAACCCCCAAAAAAAGCATGAAAAGAAAATAAAAGAAAAATACCTTTGAAACATTTCATGTATGTGACATATCAAATCAAATGACTATGTTAACTTACAAGGGTTCTATGTTCATCTGGATAGATGAATGTGAGGAATATTTCATGGAACTAATGAGAAGGTTAGTCCGTGTACTAGTAGAAACATTACCCTATAGTAATGAAGGGTTTCTAATTTATAGTGATGCATAAACAAAGGTATTTTGATGTGTTATTATGCAGGATAAGATGTTTATAGCATATTCCTTGTGAAAATTAAATATTTATGAGAAAAATTACCCATCTCGTGATTTGGAGTTAGCTGTGGTAATTTCTAAATTAAGATATGAAGGAATTATCATTATGTAGAAAGGTTTGATATATAAAATGATAATACAAGTTTTAAATATATACTCACACATGAGTTGAACATATTCATGATAACATCGATTGAGCTAATATAGTATAATGACCACTGAATATGTCGCCACCATGGGAAATCAAATAAGCTGGCCGATGCTTTGAGTCAAAATGATCATGTTAGATTACCGATGATAAGGATCACAAAGGATCAGATATTTCTATATTATCAAAGGATATGTCTAGAAATCATTAAAAAAGGGGGTAAATATTATCCTTCCCAATTTAATGTTCAACCCTCTATCCAAGTGAATATTAAAAAGGCACACATGGATGATGTAGTGCTATAAAAAGAAGTTATAAATGTTCCTCATTTTAACTTTGATCATGATGGAATGATTTAGTTCATGTATCATGTATATGCACTATTTATATTGTATTTGAAGAATTATATACTAGAGGAAGCTCATAGTTCTTCATTCTCTATTCATCATGTAAGTATGAAGATGTATAAATACTTGAAACAATACTTCTAGTGGGATAGAATGAAGATATATATTGTAGTGTTTTTATCTCGATTCTTGGTATGAAAGAAGGATATGGATGAAATTCAAACGTCTAAGGGTTTTTTTCATCCATTAACCATACTAGAATTGAAATTTTAGAAAATCACTATAGATCTTTTTATTGGACTCCCATAAACCACTAAAAGGTTTAATGCTATATGGGTGGTTGTCGATCACCATACTAAGTCAGTACACTTAATTACTAGCATAGAAAATTTTTATTTAGATCAACATGTAAAGATATAAATTAAAGAAGTGGTAAGGTTGCATGGAGTACCATGTTATATTTTATCTAATTGGGATATAAGGTTTACCTTAATGTTTTGGTGAAAACTTCAAGAAGAACTTGATATGTATTTGTGTTACAACACATCCTTTCATACTCAAACGGATGGTCAGTATGAAAGAATAATTAATACCCAACATGATATATTAAGATCATGTTACTTGGATTTAAATGGTGGTTGGTATCAAGACATTCCACTAATTGAGATTTCTTACAATAATAATATTAACTTATGAATTAAGATGACTCATTATGAATCCCTATATGGGAAGACATGTAGAGCTACAACATGTTGGGATGAAGTTGGATAATAAATGCTATTGCGAAATGAGATCGACAAAGAAATGGTAGAGAAGTTTAGAACCATTCAGTAGCACATCATGGAAAATGAAAGTCAACAGATAATTTATTATGATAACCATTAGAGTGATCTAGAATGTGAAGTTGGTGAGAAGGTGTTTCTTAAAATCTCTCATGGGAACAAGGTTATGTGAATTATAAAGAAAGTGAAACTAAACCATATGTATATTAGACCCTTAGAAATTATTGATCATATTAGGATGGTAGCCTATCACTTGAAACATCCTCAAAATATATTGAATGCCCATTTTTTGTTCCTTGTATCTCTTTCGAAGAATTACATACCAAACCCTTCACATGTACTAAACTCGGAGGTCATACCATAAGACTGAGATATTTTTAATAATGAATAACAAGTTGAAATTACGAATCATACAGAGAAAGTTCAATGAAAAAATAACAATCACATTGTCAATGTTTTGTAGATAAATCACCAATTAGAGGAAGTTATGTGGTAACTTTAGGATATGATAAGGCATAATTATCCCCTTTTATTTGTATCGGAATGACAACTTTTGAGGGATAAATTCATTTTAAGGGGATAGAGTGTAATACCAATAGATTTTAAGAACATTTTTTTTCAAATGAATTAATTTTTTTGATATCTTGTGTTTCATGCTATACCAAGTTATGCATTCATTATACCCTACACCATGATAATCTTATGCTATATGTAACAACATCTTGGTTTGCTTTCCACAAAACACAGAGTTTATATGAAACAATTTTTTTATTATAATTATTTAAATGAGATAGTTATAACATATCCATTGAACATAGTAATATAAATATTAATAAATACTATATTGAATATTATTTATAATTATTTTATATAAATAAATAATATTTTCAGTAAAGTCCTTATATGTTTAGAAATGCTATTTTCTCAAATAAACTATTTTTGTTCCCTTGTATAAAAAATAGTAATACTAATTTGATGAAATTTCAGAAACATAATTTGATAAAATAAAATTCATTTTTTTATACTATCAAAATTATCTTAAGGTTAATTTGTGGTATTTTGTTTCTAAAAACATCATTTTTGGACAAATGGTGAAAAATTATGAATATTATTAAAAACTTGTTTTTTGTAAAATTTATTTATATTTTAAAATTATATTTTAATTTGGTTATAAAGATCAATTATATTAATATTAAATCAACTAATCCAATTTATGTAATTGGAACCAATTTCATATTTAAATTCTATATAAAAACATTTTAAACTTTAAAAATTATTTGATTAAAAAACCCACTCTCAGGACAAGACAACAAGATTAAATTTAAATTATTTTCTTCCACATATATGATTGTAATTTATAAAAATGGTTTCCATATTATGAATCATTATTATTTATAATATCTGATAATTCTAAAAAAAAATTGGACCAAAAATATTAGTGTAAGTAATTAAAAATAATGACAGTGACTAAGGTTAGAATTAGTTTACTTGTTGGTCAAACACTATGTTTTGGGAGAAATAACATAGAATAATTTCTAGAATCTATTTAATTAAAATATTTCTACCATTTAACCTATTTTATAGAATCTTGAATATTATTGGAGGCACATAATGTAAGGGGGACCTATCAATAGTGTCTACGTTTTTATATTTACAAGAATTCCACTCTTTCTCCTCTATAAAAGAGCAGATATCCCCTTCACTTATTCACAAATATCAAGAGATTTGGCTCAAAAGAATTATTCCAAAATATCATACGTCTATTAATCATATAATCCTTATATTGTTTTGATATCCAACCAAGGAATCGCTTTGGTTCAAACTATGCGGAGTTAGAAAAAGAAGTGGTAACATCCTTCCATAAGAAATTTTCTTATATTTTCATCTCCAACACCTAAAATATTCTTATTACATGAATAAATAATAACATCTTTATCCTAAATATTTTGATATGTTGTTATACTATGGGTTTCAGCTACACCCAAACACAGTTCCATCAATTGGGACACACAATCATCGTTTGTCTGTAGAACGAACTACCGCCTTACAAACTAATGTCATTTCCCCCCCTATTTCAACATTTTATGGTTGGTAATGATGATGGGATTTATATTTTTATATTTTATATATCATATTTATGATATAATTATCCCTATTTTACTATTATATAACAAATACTATCATTATTTCCATTTTTAAATATGATAACTTCATTTGTGGACGTGTAGACTACCACCTTCTCAATGAAATGAGATTAGTTCACACTTTTAACGGAATGTATTAAGGATGGGTTAAGAAAACATATATGATATATATGAAATAATAATTCTATTAAAATTTTAGTATCTAGATATACATATATTTCATTTACTTTCATTCCTTATATACAAAAATAAAATGGAAATGTCATTCATGCATATATACGACCTACCATCCCCATGAACGGTGTATTCCATTTCCAATTTCTATAATTTATATATTTTTTATAAATTAAAATATAGAAATTATATAATATATTTATATCATGTTTTAAATTATAAAGATCATGATATAATTATTGGGATAAAAAATATTAGAAATCAAAACACATGCGAAAAACACTATGATTAATACCCAAAATATTACTTTAATAAAGAATTGCTAATAAATGGGTAATAGAAGGTAATAATTAAAATATATATGGTTTTAAATTATTTAATATGGTCATATAATAGATTTATAATAAAATTATATTTATTATACTAGTGGGTTGAATGAGTATGAAGATATTCGAGACACAAGGTAAATGTTTTATCATCATAATTTTATTTTTGTGAGACTTATGGCTTATCCACCAAAAATATCTTTTGTGTTATGTATATACATCCCATGAATTTATTATATTATTATTATATTTAAATTAATGGATATTTACATATCCATTCTATTATCTTTATATCATTGGGTTTATGGTTCAAAAGTTACCGAATTGGTAAAGTAATTGTTTCTCAATTTGACTTCTTTGAAATACATGACTTGTTATGCACCTATATTTTTCTATGATGTGTATATACATCCATTTGACATGTTATAACATTAATATTATTATTTTATTTATATTTTCATCTTCATTTAAATTTCATTTTCATACATGGTTATTTGATTTAAAGTTACAAATTTGGTAAGAGTTTATTGCAACAATCCCATTAGTTATTGGGATTATTTATGAATATAATTCTATTAATGAAATATTATGATCCATATCTCCAGAGAACTATTTAATTTTCCTCTCCAATGGTTACACATGATACATTCATGTATTATTACTATTTTCCACTATTTTATAAATAATATAGTATATAAATTTTTTATATGAAAATATTACCTTATTTCTATCTTCGATTGGCAATCTATTTTATTGAAAAAACTATTCATTCAAAAATGTTTTAAAAAATATTTTAGAATTATTTTTTGAGCTATTTTACCAGGAATAATTATTTTAAAATTGTTTTATGGTTATAAAATAACCATTTATATGATTTGAAATCTATTTTATTATAAAAAGGATTTTAAAAAGGATTTCTATCTTAAAAATATTTTTTCCAACAACGAAATGAAATTTTCCTCAGGAAATGTTTTTAAAGGATATTTAAAAATTAGTTTACATCTATTATGAAAACTGTTGGTGTTATTAATTACTTTATAGGAAAATTATCTAAAAATTCCATTCACATCCTTTCTTTGAATGGTTTATGTTTTTATGGAATGATGTTTATGAAACCTTATTCCATGTCATAGGTTATATGTTTATGAAAACTACTTATTTTAATGGGTTATTATTTGGTTAAAATGATTATGAAAAAGTTCTATTTTACACAATTTTTGATATGATGACATATTTATGATTCCAATTTCATTTCATGGGTTATGATATGATTTTTATGACCTTATGGAACCTGAATATATGATTTCATTAAGATATGCGTAAAAACCATATCTCCCTCCAATGTATTGTGTGAATATTTATATCTCATTAGATAATTATGTGAATAAATTAAATATGATTATTAAACTATGGAAGATGGGGAAACCCGATATACTATGGGAAAATGGGGAAACCCAATCCACTCAGGGAATATGGGGAAACCTGATCCCATATGGAGAGATAGGGAAACTCAATATATTTTATGGAAAAGAATGTGACATAGGATGGTGGTGCGTCCAACTGAGTAGATGTATTCCCCATAAAGTGCCCTGATAATATTTGGCAATGCACCTTGAATTATATAGAATGATTTTATATTCTCATTTGTCTTCCAGAATTCCATGTATTATTCATATGCCATATTTTCATGGATTATGATCGTTATTCTGTTATGATTCATGTCTTATAAAATACTAATATTTATTCCATGATTCTTGTTTGTGATCTTTTATATACTGGGTATGACCTTTTAATGTTATTATCACATTCTCGTACCCTTATGATCATTTTTATGCTTACATATCTCCCTTATTAATCATTAATGAGCATACAATCTTAGCAGTTTTCATGTTTCCTTTCCCATGTTATGAAGTTATGGGTTATGTAGATGTTTCTAAGAAGGGTACTAGTCATGAAGAACCTTTTGGGAGATAATGTAGCTCACTTATGCACCAATGTTCATGTTTTCATGTTTCCAAAGTCACTATACTAATATTCTCTTTGGGAATCTATTTTTGTAATGTATTATGTATTCTGAAAAAATGATTTAATGTTAATGCATAAAAAGTGAGGGACACTATAATTAATTCTAAGTTCGATAAGTTCCTTTCACAGGATACTCAGTATAATCAATTTATGAACTCAAGGAAATTCAATACATTAGGGCTCTTATTGTCTCTAGAGAAGACAATATTGCTGATAGGTTGAATTCATAATTCAGTGGATTCAAATTTATTTAAATTATTGGTTGTGGTTGGGTGGTTTTAAAATCCATGTAATGAATAATGGTCTCACCTTGGATTATTCCCTCATTCTCCCATTGAATAATTATTCAATTTCTCACTATTAATCATATAATAAATTAAAATCTCATTGATTACATTTATCAATTTTTTATTTTCGAAAAAAGGAAAAAAAATTCACTATATCCTCCATCCTGGGATAGTATGGTGATTGGATATTTTCAATCACCCACACATTGTCTCACTGGTTACTTTATCAAGCATGAATTAATGTTAGATTATATTTTACTACAGTAGAGATAAAAATTATAATAAATTAAATACATAAATTCATAATAAATCTCTGTATGATTAAAAACATTAATATATACATAAGAATTGAAATGAAGATTCAATGCATATAATTTTTCAATAGGGGTAATGAGGGAATTCTCCATGGTGTGACCAAAAATGGCATAGTGTTCCATCATCAGAGTTATTATAGTGGGGAATGAAAATAAAATGAGAATAAAAACTAGAAGTGATTGAGAGAAGCCTTCATGAGTGATAAAGTGAGAATAAGCCTCTCTAGTGAAATTAATAGTATATTATTTTATAAAAAAAATTGTTTGGGCGACTGAGTTTTCTTCAGAATAATCCACATGAGTGAAATGAATTTATTCAAGAAATTGTGTAATTTAATTTGTTTTCAGAATTGAGTAGTGAATTTTTCCATGCTAAATGGTCCTCATGTGTCTATAATCAAGGGTGTGAATGAATTTTTCATAGCAACAAGAATTTTTTCCAGTGTACCTCTTATGATCAATCTCAATGTCCTTTTGGACGTGAAGGGTTTTTTTGGTTCATATAATAGTGGCTGTTTATTTCTTAAATAGAGGTTATGATGCAAAAATGGTCATGGTATTTGGTTGATGAACTTCATTATTTTCTCAGTGATAGAATAATTATAGGCATTTCTATTTTTACTCATGATTATGTTATACTCTTCCTTGATTGTATGAAAATAAAATATTCCATCATCAGCTAGAAAATTACAACCATTAGTTTTTAGTAGTTATAAATTTAATGTAATTATATCTTTTCAAGGGTATTTATAAACATAAACTCAAAACAAACACTGACCTAGGGTCAATTAATTTAGTGAAAGGGGGATCTTATCATTCGATGTTGAATTATAATTTGGATGCCTCACTCCATTTATCTTTATCCTAGCAAAGGATCTTGGTTTTTTATTGTGTGGAATTTGTGGGAGTAGGAAGAAATATCTATCACAATTGAGCGGAATAGAAATACATCCTTAGTGGTAGTGTAGGTATGGTGGATTCACTCTTCTGGAATTTCGATGGATCTCATCTTTTTTCAATGCATATATCAGATCAGATCAGTCTAAAATCATGGTTCTATTGAAAAGGTAGACTTAATCTATCCATAAAATTTAATTTGGTTCAGAACAATGGGTGTAAGAAGAAGTTGGAACAACTCAATTAGGAAATTCCCTAATTTTCCTTGTTGTGGTGGATCTTTGGGTTGGTAGATTTGATGGTAGAAAATAAGTTGTGGTGGTAGTTATATGGATATACTGTGAAAAAATGCGGTGGTAGAATGGGATATTGGTCATACAATGATAGAACACTTAAACTATGGAATGAAGGGTGAATAGAGGTAGAAGTCTGAAGCTAACGTTGAGGTATGATATCTTGAAATATCTTTAGAGGTGATAGTATTAGTGGAGAAGAAGAAATATGATGGTATATGATGATATGAATTGAATCAGGGAAATGATAACATGATTTGATACTACTGGGTTGGCAGTATCTTGTTTGTTCTACCACTACACTAGTGGTATCACGTTTCACTACATCTAAGTTTTAAGTAGATCAATTTTTTTGATGCCCGAGTCACATTCCAAACTAGTATTGTTAAGTGCTGAAAATTTATAGTCCATGGGTTGCTAATCATCCATAAAAAGTAATAAATACACAAAACCACAAATTATCCCATTTAAAAATTATATTATGAATCCTCAAAATCATCAAAAAATTATTTTAGCCAAGGATTAGATAAATTTTGGGGTACTCAAAAATAATATAAGACAAAAAAATTCAAAAAGTTTATCTCAAATCGTAGTTATTATTTTATCACTAACTTGTAACACAAAAAAAATTACAGTGATAAAATAAGAGTAATTAAATCAAATCATCTATCCCTAAAATATTTTAACTAATATTGAGTAAAACTATTATTCAATTGTAATATATTTTTCATTATATTCCATAAACAATTATGCATACCTTGATAAAATAAATTTAACAATAGTTACTCTAAACTAAAATAATATTGAATTTATTACATTATTGTGATCGATCAAACTCCCAGATATCCAAACCCCTACTATGGGCCCTACCATGACCTAAAACCTATTCATTAGAATTGGAAAAGATTATAAATACACTTTTTTTGTGACCCTATAGAAGCTTCAATCATTTGAATTTAGTTATAACAATAGAAAAAGTGTGGTATCCAGAAAGACACCATGGATCCTAAGGATATAAATATAGTCTTAGAAATAAAAACCGTCTACAAGAATATTTCATGTAATATAATCTATTTGTCTGATAATATATCATTTAACAGGATGAATTCTTCTTTTCGTCATCCTGCCTTTATTATTTTGTGACTACACTAGATGAACTTACCTTCGTGTACAATGAGCATGGATTTAATAAAGTTGTTACCTTCTTGATCAACTGTACTTGAGATATCACCGTATTTTAGTAGTGAAAAATCCAATCATGATCATTAAATAAATTTCATATAACCAATGACAAACCCAACAAAAGATACATTGAGACAACATAAATTTCATGGTTTTCATTTTGAATAAATGTATGTGATGAAGTGTTACAAATTGATAATGATCAGAATCCAAGATACTAGTAAACATGCTCAAGGATAAGAAAAGATGATGACACAAAAAATATGTGACATTATTATTGAACTTTATGTTCTCATAAATCCATATACTTGAGATAAAATTGTAACAAATTCATGAGAATAGGTCCCAATGATTATAATCCCCAAGCACTTTCTAGTTAGGGATCATCTTTATTCTATTTCCATGATGTTTATAGACCACTGTACATATTATTATGATTATTTTTAATATTTATAAGCTCTTATTATTATTAAGAAATGAAATAACCCTTTGATGAAACATATAATATAAAGAAAATAACATATAAATGGTGGACCCATAAGTATCAACACAATTATGCTAAGCATATATAATGCATAAATCACTATGTACATGATATGGTAATTGAAAATTCTTATTGATGTTGGGACCATAGAACCCACATTAACAATAAGTACATTGAGTCTTTGCCTAATATACCATTATTGAGTGATAATGGATATTGTAGTACTTTTTTCCCTCATTTGATGTTTATAGTATGGGATATTTTCAGTCATCAAAGAACCATGAATCTGAAATTTATCCTTTGAAACATCTATAGGTGAAAATAAAGTTGCAAATCTTATCGAAATAGAAGAAAACCTATAAATATGATGTACCAAAACTGAGAATACAAACAACACATAAGTCACAACACTAGATCACACAAATAAACTAAATAATAATTTTACAATTAAAACAATCAAAAGAAAAAAATGACAAAGAATAACATAATGGAGTCCTTTATTAGTGCATATAGAAGCATTGATAAAGGATGCTGTTATCAATTCTTCTAAAAGGGTTGATAAAGTGGTATACTGCAGTGTGCTATTAAAGAACACAAAAACACTATGAACACCACAAAATTAATAAAATAAGTTATGAATATAGAATAAAAATGAAGATAAATCAATCTACGACCATTTTTTTATTTTGGAGATGTGATGCACATTTTAAAGTTAAATGATACTTATATATTGAAAAAATACACTCAGAGTCATACCCATCACACAATGAATCAGATTGAGGTACATATGAATCTAACATATCTGAAATGAATTAGGGATTATTTTCCTAATGTATTAAAATAATATTAATGCGTTTTCTTACTTTTTATCACATCACTTTTCCTTTTTACTAAAATATCATTTTAAATAGGAAACATATACTTTGACTCATTATAACCATATTATGTGTCAACTTGACATTATAATGATTCCTACATGTCAAAAATGACTTAATAATTGTTTTCCTAAATTAAAACAACAATCTAAGAGTGTTTTGTTATTTTTTAATGAGTGACACTTTTTGAACAAAACAATTTATTTTAAACTGATAACAGACACATTGATTCATACATGAATCATTGTATATCAGATTGAGGTGTGGATAGTTAATAAATATCACAAATGGATTATCGATCATTTTCATAATGTATCAAAACAATCCGAATTCGTTTTCTTGGTTTTGAATAGGCGAGTTTTCCTTTTTACAAAAAATGATTCCAATTATAAATAAAAAATGCACATTGAGTCATATCGCTCACAAAAAACATCATATTGAGATGAAGATAATTCATAAACATCCGAAATGGATTATGGATTATTTTTATAATGTATCAAAACAATATTAAAGTGGTTACATGGTTTGGAGTACAACACACATCTTTTTTACAAAAATGAAATTTTTAACTAGAAACACACACCTTGATTCATACTGACCACATCATGTATCAATATTTCATGAGAATGATTCATACATATCACCAATGACTTATGAATCAATTTAATAATTTATCAAGAAAATATGAGCATGTTTTATAGGTTTTAAGTGAGTGACATTTTTTGAACTAAACTATAGATTTTAAAATGACAATGGATATATTAAGTTATATTTGGACCTCTGTGAGTCATATTGAGTTGTGGTTGATTCTTACACATCAAAAATGACACATGTATCATTTAATTAAAGTATAATTTTTTCTGAAGTAGTTTTCTTATTTGTGAGTAGGTCTGTTGTAATTTTTTTAAGATTGATGTGTTTGTTAAATAAAAAGATTCCCTTAGAGTCATACTGGTCACACCGTGTGTCAGATTGAGGTAAATATGACTGATAAGCATCTCAAATGAAAAATGGATCATTTTAGTAAATTATGAAAACAATCAGAATGAGGTTTCTTAGTTTTTATTATGTTACTTGTTTTTTTTACAAAAATTCCATTTTAAACTAGAAACATGAAATATGAACTATACTGATCACATATTCTATCAATTTGACATTAAAATGATTCATATGTAGTACTATGGAAATATAAATTGATTATATAAATTATCAATAAAATTAAAGCATGTTTTCTTTGTTTTTAGGGTGTGAATGTTATTGAACTAAACTATCAATTTTAAACTGATAACGAATAGATTGAGTCATAGTGGTCACAACATGCATTAAATTGAGGTGAAAATGATTCCTACACATCTCAAATGACTTATGAATCATTTACCTATGTTTTAATAAAGTAATATCCAACATATAAATCTTTTTTCAATCATATAAAGCCCTATAATTTTCTTCTTAAAACAATACATATTAAAAAACCCATGTTTTATAAAAAATACATTATCATCCTCAAATAATTTTTTATTAAATTTTTATTCAGATCCATGATGATAAATTAAAGGATAAAAAAATTAATTCATCCTTAACTCTTCCTACACATCCAATAAAATAAATTAATTTAAGTAATATAATATCATCATCTAAAATTACACTGTAGCAACCCAAGACCCCTGGGTATCATATCACTGCAGTTTCATATTATATTATTCCATCTCCTCCCCCTCCATTTCATTCCCTCCCTTCACTCTATCATTTCACTAGTTGTGTGGATCATTGATTTTGAAGGGGTTGGTGGAAATAAAGGCATAAATTTAATAAATAGTATAAATGAAATAATTCAAACAAATGGGGGGAATTGGCCCTTTTTGAGAACATAATGATGTACAATTATCATCTTCATTAGATCATCTATTGAACATTTATCATTTCAATTTTTTTATTTGACACACATCCTCAAATCTTGTGGACATGCAACTTTATTGCTTGAAATAATCTAAACTCTAGTCACTTTGTGGGATGACTAATTCCCATAGTATTACAAGAAACATAAATGATATGGGAGATGATTACGAAGGTTTCAAATTGCAATAATAAATTTTTGGAAGATGTAATTGATGAGGATGAAAATTTTACATTATTGTGTTCTAGAAAATGAGAAATTCCTCCCATTTTTGAGAATTACACCATTGGGACTAGTTATTAACTCGACACCTCTATTTCCATCAACTATATTTAGAGAAAATATACTCAAAACTAGAGAAACAATAGAGTTAATGGATAGAAAGAAATAGAGAGGGTGGAGACATAAGAATCAGAATATGCAACTACAATGCTACGGAGCCCATGGGTCTTGGGTTGTTGCAGTGTAATTTCAGTTGATGAGTGTATTTTACTGAAATTAATTTATTTGATTTTACATGGAGGAAGAGTTAATGATGAATTAATTTAATTTTTATCCTCAAATTTTTCCTCAAGGATAAGAATGAACATTAATTAAATAGTTGGGTAATTATTTTTTATATTGTTTTTTAGATAAAACATGATTCTTAATAGGTTTTATTTTATTAAAAAACTATAATGTTTTAGGTGATTGTGAAAATTGGTTGATGGAGGTGTGTAGTTCGTTCACACTTACATATATAGGCAGTAAAATTGAATGGGGTTCATGGCTTCCACAATAAAAAACAATAAAATAGAGGTCACTCAATATTTGATAAATAGATAAATAAAATGAAGCTACCTATATTATATATATATATGTTATATATATATATATATGTATTATATTAGAAACATGATTTGAATATATTTATTTATATATATATGTATATTATTGAATATATTTAAATTTTTTTAAATACACAATCTACTATTCGATGTATATATGTATATAATACAAATTTTTCTAATAAAAATGGTAAAATTAATATTAATAATAATTTTAAAATTATATTAATTATAGATAATTATTATTTTGTGTAATTGTGTAAAATATATATTTATTTAAATAATGAAAGGTTTAATTATTTCAAAAAATGTACACTTAGTTACCTATTTTTATTATTTTGAAAGTAACATGAGTTTACGACATTTTTTGGTTATTTCTGTTTAAATTATATTATTGTTAATTAAATGTATAAATAGACCTAAATGTACATATATAACTAAAATGATTAATATATAATAATAATTTCTAATATATAAAATTTTGTGTCATCCATTTTATTATTTCAGAACAAATGATGTTGCAACCTAAGGATTGTAGTGTGGCCATCTAGTACACATTGACCAGTCCTTGTGATACTATGGAGGTCCATAAAGAAGTTTTCATAAAGTAATAATACACATCAACAAGATACACTAGAAGAAAAGGAGAAAAACACACCAACCATTGCAACATGTGTCCCATTCATATATATATATATATATACGTCATGGAATCTATTATACACATAATTAAAAAATAAATGCACATTTAAACATAATTTCTATTGAAAATAAATATAATCGCTTCCTAATTTGGGAATACAGAAAAATAATTTGTGAATAAATAATTATAAAATCACCCTTATATTATATTTTTTGAAAAAACAAATAAATATATAGAATGATATATATTTATATTTATATATTTAAATATATCTTTATAAAATTAACATATATTGATAAAAATATATTTAACCCTTAAACTAGAATATCACAACATAGTAAAAGAAATACAACACCATTCTAATTTTGAAAAAAGAGATCCATTAGAAACAAATAAATATGGTATACCCCTTAATATGATTTCTCAGAAAATAAGACAATAAAATTCTGAGAAAATAAATTTTCAAGGAAAAATCCTTACATCAGAATATTAAAACCAAATTTAAATACACAATTTCACTTACATGAATTTTAAAAAAACAGTTTCTATTTTTCATTCGTACCATCATCAGACAATGAATTGGTTTTCTAAAAAAAATTTCTCAGAACCAACAAAGGAAATTGATTTAAAACAGTAATTCAAGCTATGGAACAGATGTAGATAGAGAAATAATTGATTCAAAAGAAAAATTTAAAAAGACCAAAACACTAAAATAGTTTCCATGAAATCAACAGATCAAAAAAAAAAGAAAAATAGTATACAAAAACTGGAGCGTAAATACAGAAAGAAAATCAGAACCTAAAAAAGGAAAATAAAAAATCCTCAGATCATGTTCTCTAAAAAACAAATACAGAACGTAAATTGGAACCTATAAAAGAAAATAAAGTCTATCAAACATGGTTGAAGATAATAAAGGACCCTCAAATCTATATCTCATTGTTTTCCTGGGAAACACTCACTACAACTGAACACTAGATGCAAGATGATGTTCAAGAAACAAGAGACAACATTTTTTTATGATTCAGGATTTAATTCACTGAGGAGGAGTATCGATTGTGGCTGGATTCTATGGAAATATTGAAATATCACGATGGGTTTTCAGTAGGTTAGGATTTTTTAATTTGTTTGGGACACTTTTTCAGTGTTTTTTAAAAGCGATGACATAGATTCCTTTTATCAACTCTTTTTATTTAAATGCTGATAAAAGGCATATTTATCAGTACTTTTTTAGTGCTAATAAAGGTAAGTCTTTATCAGGGTTAATTTTTTTATGCTGATAAATATTACTTTTATTAACCCCTTTTTAGCACTGATAATGTCTCATATTAACGATTATTACATAAGTGCTAATAAAAGATTTAGAATTATAATTATAATGATTTTTTAAATATATATATATATACTTAATCAATATAAATAAATATGAATATAATAAATACATTCCTTATTTAAATATTTTTTATAATTATATTATTATTTAAATATATAATTATTTATTATTAATTATATAAATATATTTAAAAAATAATATTTATATCATTATATATATTTATATAATTACATATATATTTTTATTTAATATATATAAATAAAAATATTGTAAATACATTCATTATTTATGTTAATATATTATAAATGTAATAAGTATTTAAATATATAAAATTATTTATTTATAATTATATAAATTCATTTAAAAAATTTATTCATTTACAATTATAAATATATATCTTTATAAATATAGTATGTGAAATTTTAAAAATATCTATTTATAATTTTTTTTATAATTTTTTTACAATTTTTTTCAACATTATTAAAGAATATGTAATTTTAAGTGCATTCATATAAAAAATGAGTGAAATTGAATATATTAAAAATAAGTACACTTAAATAATATTGAAAAAATGGATATGTTTTTTGTGTGTATACTGTATATAAATATTCAATAAATACATATACGTGAAGTCAATATAACACTCATTTTATTTATGTTAAATGGAATAATCAAATGATAATCAATTATATGTCCATTACTATATGTAATTATTTTGTATTTTTAATTCATATTAATTTTAATTTATAAAACATTATTCACTAAATATAGCACATAAATATTTTCTAATATATAAATAATATTTATATACATACATATATATATATATATAATTTATTAATATTATCAATAATCATCTAATTATTAAAATGCTAAATATTTTTCTCAATTTTCTTTTTTTAATTTTAATTTGTCTAATTTTTAATTTTTATATCTATATATTTAATACAGTCTATTTATTAGTACTTATAATTTATATATAATACAGTCAAATTATTCATTTTAATCAATAATTATTTCCCTAATAATTTCATTAATATTTTAATTATCAAAAAATTATTTTTTATATTTTATTAATTATTTATTTCATTTTATTTTTTTGGAATTCTATCATTGCTAATAAAATAATAATGGAATACTTTATTAGAACTAAAAATATAGCACTGATAAAGGGAACCCTTTCTCATCACTAAAAATAAATCAATGATAAAGGGAACCCTTTATCTGAGCTAAAAATCTTGTTCTGAGAAATGGTACCCTTTATCAGTGCTAAAAATAATGTGATGATAAAGGTGACCATTATTAGTGCTAAAAAATGTTCTTAATAAGAGTTTAATTTATCAGTGCTTTCTTTATATTTTATAAAGATTCCATTTATCAGTGCTTTTTTCTAGAATTGATAAATATGAATACTGTTGAACCCCGGTCTTGTAGTAGTGAATACAATAAACTTATCTTAAGGATTTGGATGATGAAGATAACTATAATTACTTATGTGTCATTGAATATGATCCCGTCCTATTACTAAAAAAATAATTCCCTTTAGATAAGATCACGAAAAGCATATTTTAACCTAGTTAATGGCATCGACTGACTTAACACATCCTTCATGTGAATTGTGCACACTCATAATAACGTTCCATGTTAACTCTTGCATAAAATTCTAATGAATTATTATGTATCACTTATAAATGATGATAACATATTATGTAAGTTTAAAATGATGCTTACACCATTCCATTTTCATCTCCATACTTTATCTTTCACGATTCAGGTTTTTCTCCCAATAGAATTGCATCAGATTTCCATTCTTCCAGATTCACTAATTCTGAACTTCAATTCATTGGTCAAACTGCTCCACAATCTTTATTCGGTTTCAAAAAAGACTTCTAGAACTCATCCTTTCATAACTTCTAATACATATATAAAAAACGGTTTTCACATGGATAAAATTAATAATCTCTTACTTGAGATTAATTTTTTATCTTCACCACTAAGTCCTATATCAACATTCTCAAATATGTTCTACTATCAATCTCCCTCTATAGCTGCATGTGACTGCATGGTTACCTCAACATGATTTTAGTCATGTTTTTCAAGATTAGTCACAAATCTACCCCAAAAATCCAGAACTTCTACCTTGGTTATTATATCTACTTAATATAAAATTCTATATACCTTATATTGATTCAAAACAATTTCATACAATAACTTCCAGATGACGTGATACATCAGGTGGATATTCTTTTTCCTAGACCAAAACATAAAATTATTAACTAAGTGGATCAAAATTTTTTAATCATATAATGATTTCCAAACCTTATGCCTTACTTTTATATCTTCCAATAGACCCTACAACAAAATTAGCACCATCCTCAATTATTTTAATGAATCATTCTCCATTGATAAATTTGAATCTACCTATTAATGTTTCAACATCAAACTATCAAATATGCATCTATAATTAAAGACATAGTCAGTGGTTCTCCTTTGAGTCATCATATCTACACTAGTAGTCTAGATCTAAAAAACCCTATGAAAGTATTTATATTCTAAAATAGAGAAAAAACATGAGATATATTTGATATATTGGAAGATCTAAATGAACACATACAAGTGTTCTTTTCTTCAATTCACTATGAACCTTCTAAAAACTCCCACTGCATACATAATTTCTGATCGCATATAATCTATTAAATACATAAAGTATCAAACCATCGATAAAAATGGAAAATTTTTCATATACTTAATATATGATTCCGTTTTAAGTACCTTAGCCTTCCTCAACATAATTTTTCTATATAGGGGAGTGATAACCAGTTTTTCTTTCCTCATTCAAAAATATTCCACCACCTTCTTGATTTAGTCAGACTATGTGATGATTTTCAATCTCTCAATATCTACATCCCCAAAATAAATTTTTTATATTCCGAGATCCTTCATCACAAAGATCCTAGATCAATTATCTTTCATCTTTTGAATCCGTTCCTTTACCAGTCTAAAAATAAGAATGTTATATACATAAATAATGAATATGACAAGAGTTTAGTTATCATACACCATATGATACTACTAATTATCAACATAACATTTGAATAACTCTCATTCTATAATAAATTAATTAAAATTATGTTTCCACAACCTTGGTTCTTCCTTCAATCTATAATGGATAAATTTCAAGATAAACATAAAATCCTTCTTCTATTTTTCCATGAAACGCTTTGGCTAGACCATGTAAATTTATTAATCTTGGTTTCTAGAAAGAAAATATGTTTTCATATATAAATACTCTAGACACAACCCTTCCCTGAAAACCATGATGAGTACTATCCAAATAGTCATTTTTAAACTACTAGAGAAAATATCATTAAAAAACATACTTTTTGTCTGTTGAAAATGCTTCATGATAATTCTTAATTTGTTCAACCTCTTACCATCTTCTTCCTCATTTAGTTGATAAAACCACTTGTTATGAAGCACTATCCTCTGAATTGGTCATGTTTTTAGTTCTCATGTACTAGAAACTTGTATGGAATTTATGTTATCTGTCATGGATATATCCAAAATATTTGAGTCAATGAGAATAGAACCCACTTCTAGAATTTTAGTTTCTCCATAATTTTTATGATGAAAGAAATACCGTTCACTTCTGTATCCCATCCCATGGTGTAAAATCATAGTAGACCTCTATAAATATATCTTTGGATCAAATACATTTAGAAACATCACTTTTCAAATGTCATATTCTGGAACTCTCCAATGTGATTCCATAGTCCTTGTATTTTCCATCACATATGGCCTTGAAAACACCATGAAAACTGAAGTTCCATTAGAAAGTTATTCTAGAAAAATAAGTGTTTCGAGACCAATTATACTCCTTGAACATTATAGAATTGTTATTACTTTCAGAGGTCAATTCGAATGAACCTTATCTTGCGATGATTCTTTGATATCATCTGTAAATTCAACTTGTATCTGATCTTTCAATAACATATGATCATTTAAGATAACATTTTGACTTCTAACAACCTTTTTAATTTGTTATACTACAGCCAATATTAAATTCATCATCATCATACACTACAAATATTCATACTTAAGACTTATAATATAACTTTTACCTTTCTTCTTAAAAAATGTATATATTCTCAAGTGAATGAAATACCATGAGATAACTAAATTTTAATCTTTCTTCATAACCAATATAATTTTGTAATTTTCTTTTCAAATTATTATGATATAATTTTATTAACTAAGTAGGTATCATATATCATGGATTCCCCTAAGAAAATCATTTAGAAAACCAGTCTCTATCATCATTCTTCTTTCCTTATACACTAAAGTCCAATTCATCATATAAATGGCTCTATTTTTCTCTAATGTCCATTGTATATTATTTTTAACACATATTTCTTTTGCCTAGTAGAATATATATAATTCCATACTAATATATCCCCCTCCATTTCTAGACTAACAAATTTTAGTTTTCTTCCGCTATCCTTTTCCATCGAGGATATCAATCAGACAAGGGTTCTGGAAACATCAACCATGTGATTGTGAAATAAAAACAACACCTTCTGTGGAGTATCATCAATGAAGGAAACGTAGTACAATTATCCTCCATGATAATTGACTAAGGATACACTCTTCACATTTACCATTATCTATGATTTCAGTCAAAAAAATTTCATTAAATTAAAAAAATTTCATCAAATTATCACAAAACTGAAAAATTATTTCACGAGATAAATTTACAAAAGTTATTTTTCTAGTACACATTGCAACTTCTAAAACACATATTTGGTAAAATTTTCCATCTTTAACACACTATAATGAAATTTAATGTGATTTTCCATGCTCAAAGTGTAATGGTTTCCTGGAAATATTAATCCTCTATATATTCTACAAAAATATATTTCTTTTTTAATCTTAGTATGTACAACACTACTTGAAATTCATGTAGAATTTGAATCATTTTTTGAAAGAAACAACACCCTTTCCTACTATCTATGGTGATTTTAACTTTGTAAGATATAATTTTTTATATCATTTGGATTTATAATTTCTCATACCCATTTATATATATATAGAGTGAATAAAATCTCTACAGTATATAATCCAAAAATCAAATATAATAAAAAATTATTGTATTGTGAAATGAAATTTTTGGATGAACTTACAGGATTTTTATTTCTCAAAATTTACTCTTTACACAATACAATATTTCTCTGTGTGAGCATTCTGACCACAATGGATACACATTAGAATTTCAGCTTCAATAGATCTACTCTAGATTCCTCTCCTTATTCATTTTCCTTTCTTATAAACCATTAATGTAATGGAAGATCCCACATCTTCCACACATTAGCTATTCTAGGTTATTGGATCTCTATCTGAACAACCTTTTCATTAAAAATTAGAACCAAAGTATATGTAAGGACTAATTAAGTCATACCACAATTGTTACTATGATAAAAATTATATCCCTTGATTCTATGAGTGATTAATGGTACAACATTACCCACTCCATGTCCTTGAAAATCACTTTTACTAATTCCAATTGAGTCTATATAGTGTTGAAGTCATTTACATGGTCAATCTTCAACTTTTCCATTGAAATTATCATGATGAATAACCACTATAATAGAAACAATTTTTTTATTTATATTGGTTTCTTATACATATAATGAATAGTTTTTATAAAATTTATGTTATTATTTACTTCATGGATGTTATAGGCTATATTCTAGGATAATAAATACTATGATGAACAGTAGTGATATCTTATCTAGACTTTCCCGTTCACCCTTCTTCCCCTATTCTAGATTGAAACCAGTAAATATAAGACCGTGATCCTTATGAAGTTGAAAATTCTATATATATATTATAGAATCCAAAATCATTATCATTGAACTTCACCACCAAGAAAATACCCGCATCCAACACCATTAATTCATGAAACAATGAACATCCATTTAATCTAAAACACATAACATGGATCAGAAACATCTTTTCAGAATTTTTCTAAAAGTTTGAGGGTAGGATGATGCTAAAGAAAAGTGCTCCAAAACACATTATCCTCAGCCTAGTAATATCATTCTTTATAATCAATCCTTGAAACTATTTTTTTTTCGCTAAAGTAATTCTGATTAGTAATTTATACTTAAAAACATCAAAATTTGAAATTTTTGTTGGAAATTATTGAAAAAGTGGGAACCTTGAAAATATGATATACAGAACATAGAAGATAAAATAAAACTAATTAACTAATCATAAATATAAACATGATTTGTATAAGAACATATAAAATAAAATTATTGAAATAAACAAAAGATAAATAGTAACCCATGTATTTTATACAATTTAGCTGAAAATATACTTCATGGGGAAGATGCTATAAAATTTTATTATGGATGCAGAAGAAGATCACACAAGATTTTAGTAAATTTTCAAAACAAAACTAGATCCTATACTACCAATACATATTCTATCTTAATAGTTGAAACTGGTTTCACTAACTATTTATATTTGGGGAAATAATTTTGTTAGGATTTTGTGTTCACATGAATCCCTTCAATTATTTAAATGAATACACCAACATAACTCCTCCTTTAGGTGAATAGTGTATGCTTTATAAAATTCTATGACTTCAGATTTATGTAACATTAATAATAGTTATTATTTATCCCTCTTGAAAGGTGAGAATATCTAACATAACATCAAAATGATTCTTATGCATGTCATTTGTGTATTTACAATTCATCCTTTAGAATCAATTTATGTTCCCAATGGATCTATTTACAATTTAATTTCTTCTATATGAATTACTTCTAAAATTTTTGAAATTGGTCCCGCTACTCCACCATATTCATCTATTTACAAAAATTAGACTTACCAAACCACACTTTCTATAAGTTTTGATAGTAGTCTTGATTTTTATATCATGTGGATGACTTAAATGGATTAGTTTTTTGATCATAAAATTTATAGTTATTTTTTAGTAAAATTATAATTGAAAGGTGGTATTGTATTTTATATTTAGATTTTAGAATATTCTATTCTATTGGTATAATTTATTCATTGATGTTATAGAATTACGTGTATATTGATTTTTTGTTTTTCACGTAAAAAAAGAAAAATGATAATTATTTAGACGTCACAATTCCAAATGGGTTGGAGATAACCTATATAGTTCAAGAAAATATGTTAAATTTAATGAAATAGATGGAACATTACCATATATTATTAATCATTGATAATTATCTTTTCTATATATTTGATTGTTTAGTGACATTATTGAGTTCTTATAAATTTTTGAAGGAGGTGCTGATATTTTCAGTACTATTTAATGTAATTATAATATAATGAGGTTTTAAAGGTTAAATCTTTTATGAATGGTAGGAATAATGTGAAAAATAAATGTTCTTCAAAATAATTTGATTTGAATTTGTAGAGGGTACAATATTCCTTAGGTTCAAAGTTCCAAAAATACTCATGTAAATATCATAAAACTATTCCTTCATATGATCATATATTTTGGTACATGTAAATTATCAATTTATCAACTTATATCATTGGTGTATTTATTTATAAAATATATAGATTTTGAAATATGACATTTATTTTATATATTATCAAGGTTATGTAAAAAAAATATCTGAATAACATATCAAATCATGCTTCCTGGAATATAGTTGAAACATAAAAAAATATTGTATTTGTTAGTGAAGCATCATGTTAGAACTATGACTGTTGGTCTTGGATATGTTAGAGTCATATAATAATTTTGAAATTGTTTTGATTCTATTTATTATTGATAAAATATGGAATCAGGTGTTCCTTATGATATTTTTTTGGTAGAAGGATTTGAAATTTTTTAAGAAAGATTAAAATATATTGAATGTGGTTTTTGTGGAAGATGAACTCTCAATTCCACAGTGATGAATTTTAATTCGTTTGGGAGCTCTAAAATTGATAGTTTATCTTAGATATGGGTATTTGGTCACTGATAGTTTTAATATGAAGTTCTTGTTTAAAATGACATGGTGTTTACGGAATGATGAAAAATTTTTTTTGGATAATACCTCGTGTTTAGACTCCATATTGGATATTCAATTTTATTGGATAAATTATTAGTGATAATGATATTTTTTCTAATAATAAAAAAAATTGAAATGATTGTATGGACACCATTTTAAGAAGATTCAATGGTTTTTGTCGTAGGATCTTCATTATCAAAGACATTTTGGTGTGAAGATTGATATCATGGATCGATTTTGAGTTATGAAAATGGGGATATGGTTCTGAAATGAGAAAATCACAATTTTTTGAAATTTTAATTTCCTTATAAAAAATTTGGTTCCCCAGAATGGTCTAATATGTAGACATTTTGATATTACATTTAATAAATAAAATGGGAATATAAGGGAGACTATTCTGTCGTAGTCTATAAATAAGGGTAACCAATGTAGGATTTTGGAGAGCAACTATATCATAGTGAAAGATTTTATTTATTACTGGGATATTAGGAAATGAATAAATGGGTATTTGGGTATTTAACAATCAATTTTAGAAAGAATTTCAATAGGAGATGTACTATGTCTTGGGTCGGAGTATGATATACTATGGTCAGGTGTAATATGGTTGGATTAGATATTTTAAAAAGAAATTAATCTTGGGTTATTGTGGAAGTTACGTTGTGGCTATCGAATGTTAATGTGTAGATAGAAACACCAAAATGGGCATATTGGGAGTCACCACTCCATGATGGATCATATTTTATAGAAAATTTAAAGATTTGGTAAATCTAGAAAACATATTTTTAAGAAAAAATTATTGAGGGATTTAATTAATTATAAATATATTATTTGAAAATTATATCATCATGTGTAAAGCATAAAAATTCAAAGGGACCATTTTATACAGATGACTAGTGGATTTTTAAAGAAGAAAGTGGAGATAGATAAATTAAAAACATGAATAAAGATGAAGAAGAGAAAAAAGAGAAGAAGAGGATCAATACCATATCAAGTCTTCTCAGAGAAGGATGAGGAATGTATTTAAGCTTTGGATTCGATGGAGATCAATAGGGTGGAATGATGAATCCTTTTTCATATGGTGTTGATTAACTTTTATCCCATTTTTATGAGTAATTTTAATAGATATAATTTATTTGTATCACTTCGCTGATGATGTATGAAAATAAAAAGAAAGATGGAGTAACCCTTGGACCAATAGTAAATTTTTATAAACCTTTAATCACCTAAAAAGGGATGTTTTTTACCAGTTCATAATCACTGTATTCTCCTTAAATGTTTCTACAAGTGGATAACCAAGTAAAAATATTGTTTTATATTTTTTTATTATTTGGATGCGATGATAATTATAAAGGGTTCTTGTGGTTTATTCTAATGTGTGAATAGTATTTAACAGGGAGGGAAAAATAATTTCCACCATAATTCAACCTCTCATAGGGTTTATTTGGGACAATGGTTGAACAAAATGGCATCAGAGTTACAATGTTAATTTAGGAGAATCTTTGAGTGGAATATTTACAATATAGAGAAAAATGTTAATAAAAATGGGTTCCACTACTGGATGGTGGTAATTATCTTAATTATAATAAATAATTGATATAATATTTATGATATATTAGATTTTATTTTTCCAAATAATTGATATAATATTTATGATATATTAGATTTTATTTTTCCTCTAACATTATTCATTAAATAAGAGTAAATGATATTATAGATTCATTATTGTTTAAAGAAGACAAAAAATTATTTAATAAGGATTCCAAGGAAAAAAATTCCCTTCCCGGAACTATATCAAATCATATTTACATGAATTCAATGAGTTTTAGATTGAAAAAAAATATTTGGGATAACCTATCTAGTATTTATTAAGGCAAAAATAATTTAATGGATGACTAGTTATATGATATTCATAATGGATTTGATGATTTGATGGTGAAATCAGATGAAAGCATTTATAGTTTCTTCCAAAGTATCATTGAAGCTGTTGGAGGCATTCGAGGTGTAATATACCTGGAATAGTTGATATAAAACATTTTCATATATTTTTTAGCTATATTTTATAGAGTTACATTCATTGAGAATTTTTATGTTTATAGGAAAATGATTTATTTGTCACCAAAATGGGGTTTCGTGAATTATATGGTTTTATTTTAAATATTGATTTCCAAATTATATAATATTATTTTTAAAAAATGAATTTAATTTTTTGAATTCAATATTAAAAATTTATCTTATAATAATTTTAGGTAATTTTTATAAAAGTATTATTCTTCATTTAATAGTGAAAAATACCAACTTTATAAAACGGTCATTTATTGTCATTAAATAATGTAATTTATGAGTAGAATTTTACCTCAATATAATATAGGTAATATTTAGATATATATTATCTAATTAATTATATTTTAATCATATTTATACCTTATTTTGGTTCAAGTGCATTTTGGGGCATAAAAAAAACGTTTTTCCAAAAAAATATTCATTTTGTTTTGCTGGCTTAATTTTAAATCAAATTCTACCACTTTTATTTTTTAAATTTTGAAAAATATATTCCATTTTTTAAATAATTGTGTCCAATTTGTTAAATAATTCTAAATTATTTTTTTACATTATAAGTAATAATGTTTCTATTTCTTTCACCACAATAAAGGGTAAATCAGAAAATTAAAGTTAAAAATAAAAAGAGGATGAAAATATTAGGCTACCAGTTGAATTAAATTGTTTGGATGAGTATATATAATCCATAATCATTAAAAAAACTTAATATATATATTTGTTTTCATTTGGACCTGATTTTGACCATTATAATATTAAAGTGATTTGAAACCCTAAAATTTCATACTCTTATATTGAATAACTATAATATTTTAACAATTGGGTTAACTGGAGGATATGTTTATTTATAAATAGTCATATAAATTTTTATTTTATTTATGTGGTAATTTTTTTAATTTATATTGAATAAATAAATACTTTAAAATCATATACAACACTTATGTAGAGATTATTCAATTAGTGAAAAAATATATTAAATTATATTTTAAATGTTAAACATAATACAAGTTTAATGAATATTTATGTTCCAATTTTTTTAAATAAACACGGAATATTATAGAGGTTTTTTATATTTATTATTCAAATTCATTTATTTTTATGTTGTTATTAAAGTCATATTAGTTGAATAGTTCTAAAACTAACATTAATTATATTTTATAATAAATAATATTTTATTAAATGATTTAAAATTAATAAAAAAAATATATTCAAAAAATTAATGGTATTTAGTTAATTACATTCACAATCGTCCATTTATGGGTTTATAAGTGTCGAAAACATAAATATTAAAATAATGTTCAAAATTGTTAAGAAAGGGTTAAAACAAAAAGCTAAGTTCCAAAATGTGATCCAAACTTTTAATAATTAAATTGTATGAGATTATTTATACACATCATAATATTATAATCAAATCTTATCAATTTGGATAACTTTGGACATAACAATTAATATTATTAGTTTAAAATTTTAATAAATCCTAAGAGTGCCTCTCCCCTCTCATATAAAGGGCCACATCTTCTTCTCATTTCTTCACACTTAAAAAGGATATTTTTTAGCCACTCATTCATCATTTATATTTTTTTTTCAAATCATATAACTAAAAATAATAACATATTAACCAAGAAATTAGGTAGGCCTAGGTTTGACGTTAAACCGTTATCATCCCTCAATTGTGGGTTCAGGCCCCATAGCCATGTCGAAAGTGATGGGTTATCACCTAACATGTAGTTTGTACTTTTCTGAAAACTATATTAATATAATTCCCATAGAATCCCAAAATTTGTGTAACCCATAATTACTACAATAATAATGATTAGATTATCCATAAATGTTACCAATACATTAAAATTTATATCCAAAAAAGTAATGGAATTATTCCCCAATTAATTATTTTATATACTAAAATAACAGTCTATATTCCCATAAATTATTTATTAAAATATCGTTAATATTTGTGAAATCTAATCACACAAAACCTAAAAGTAGTGTTTAATACATTGAACTTATGATCAAACTTAAACTCATAACTGATGATGGTATCCATAAATCATAGGTTAGTCAAAACATATATCCTCCTAAAATTTTATACTATCCTTCTATGTTTCATGATTCTTATTAAAAAATATACCATTGGTAAAAAAACTTCTCCAATTAAATTATTGAATCCCAATACATAAATACTAAATCCATTTCATTTCAATAAAGGTCCTTCGTTGATCTAGGGGTGAAACATTTTTAGAGGTAATTAGCTCAAATAATGCCTAGGTTTCCAACATTAAAGACAATTAACTATATATGGAACCCTAGGATGAGGTTTATTTTCTTATACTAGACTCTACATTTTCCTCAATAATTATTTTCTTCATTACCTTATTTTCCACACATAATGATTTCTATATTCATTTTAGACACTTTCCTGGGTTTCTATTTTAAATTCTCGACCCTAGTTACCCAGATTAAGTGCATTATTACATAATAAGGGCATCATCTCAAGATATCACGTCTTGAAAGACCGATCAATTTAGATTCCATATAAGTACTAGATACATACATAACTTTTACATTAAATTATGTAATAAAAAAACAACATTACACATCATTTGGACACCCTCATATCCCTTAGCTTATTCTTATGGGTTAATTATACTATATAAAATCACATACTAGGAAAAATAAAACATAATAAATTGGTGAGCTTTGATTCTTAGTAAGGATAAAAATATATAGGAATCTAAAGAAAGAATAACCAATTAAGGCAATGTAAAAGACAAAAATACAATCTTTTTAAACATATAAATCAGAATAATATATAAAATATAAATCAAATAATTCAATTTACTTAATCACATGGATATTACACTAGTCGAATAATCACATGTAATATCAATAGCTAATTTCATAATGATGAAATTCATAATGCCGGACATCATAATCACATAGTCAAGGCCTCATGCCAAGAATAAAAATAATTTTTTTTCAAGGCCTTATGCCAAGAAACTAGTTTTTATCATGAGACCTATTGATGCATCAAGGGACTATAGCAGGCTCCTCCTTTAACATACTATTTCCAATGAATTCCTCAAATGAAATTGTTGAAACATAACATAAACATTCGTATTAAAACTAGTGTACAAAATATCAATACTTTAACCATAAAAAGGTAATGGATTAAAAATAACACATCCATAGTCAAACCTATCATAAATAATTCAATAAAATATGTAAGATTGTATTATAATAAAACAACCTTAATCAAGAATAATATATAGTAAAGGATGTTGAAATAGTTGAAAATGATATGTAAAACTCTTTGAGAGAAATACCCCTTTTTTGTGAAATCATTTAAAAGTCACACATTTATAAAGGAATGAATTTAAAAGAGATGTTTGAATCAAAGTGTCCGATACCACTTTGAATATTTTGAAAAAAAGTAACATTTTAAAATAATCACGTCCATCTAAATAAAACCATAAAATCATTTTGAAAACATGGATATTAATTATAATGATTTAAAAAAATAAATCATTAAAACATTTAAAATGATGATCTAGAAAAAACATTTCATCCAAAAAACCTCAAAATATTCCTTTTGAAATCATTTTAATGAAACATGGACATGGATGTAAAATATTTTTCAGTAAATAGTTACACAAAAACAGTCTCGGATTATAATGATAATAAGGAATTAACCGTTGCATTGTATTTTTTACTTTATTTAATGATATGTTTAACCACTTATATAATGAAAATAATATGTTATTAAATTATAAAAGTACCATATTAATATTTGAGACATCTTATATGATTCATTTATAACTTTATACTACCTATTTTGTAATAATTTCCATATTTAAGTAACATTTTTTGAAATAATTACTTTCTTTATAGTATATGTTTTAACTTGTTATTCTTGATCATATCATATTCATCATGATTTACATAAATCCTGAATATAAAACATGTTTTATATATCATATATACTCTGAATATAAATATGTATAATAGGTTAATATACGAAATGGAAACACCATTCATGGAGATGGTAGTCCGTACATACGCATGAACGTTGTTTACGTTATCTTATCGTATAGTATGGAAGTAAGTAAACAATATATGTTTATATAAATAAATATATATTAATATAGTAGAAATATTATTTCATATACCTCATAATTAATCAATATATATTTTTATAAAAATTCTTGAAGGGTGGTTGTTGAAGAAGAATCTCATCGCGTCGTGGAGACGGTAAGCCGTACGTACGCCTAAGCGGAAATGTCATTTAATTGATTGGGAAATTGTGTTTAATTGTATGGTATTTTAAATATAATGTATAAATAAAATGTTATATTCATTATTTAAATTAATTATACTCATTATTATTCCCATCAAAATAATGTATTGTTGAATAACAAACTACACCACAATGTGGAGACTGTAAGCCGTACGTATGCACGTATGGTGACTTTCTCATTAATATGATGTATTGAATAATTAATATGGTTGTAACATATTTATAATAACATTTCATAATGTATAATTTACATTATTTATTATTTTATTAGGGTATCAACAACGAAAGAGGAAGTAGAATAAGAAAATAACTTTGAAAGAGGTGATGAAATAATTACATCTTCTTCGGGTGTTTCATTTTTGATTTGAAAAAAGGGCTCCATAGAATGACTTTTTGATCAATTTACGGCCTCTAAGGTGACATTAGGAATGTTGGGATGAGATTTTAGTAGGGGTTGGATGAGAAAAATGGCTTTGGAGTTGTGAATTTAAGAGAAAGGGAAATACCCTTTTATAAGAGAGACGAGAGGTACTTTATGAAAAGCTTGAAATATTAATTTATTATAAAATTATTTTCGGTTTATAATAGCTCAAAATATAATTATTTATAGGATAAGGTGGTTATGGGTAGAAATAATATCAACCAATAGGTTCTAAACATGTTTTGGTCACCATATTAACCTTATCTTTTAGATTTAACCCTTAGTTAGAGAGTTTAACTCTTACCATGACTTCTTGTATTTTTTTACTGCACAGTTAATATAGTTACTATAAGTTTCCAAAAGAACCTAAAGTATATAATTAATAAAATTTTAACGCTATATATGTTATTTGGAAGAAACCACAATTTTTATAACTTTAATATTATTTAATAAAATATTATTTATTTTAAAATATCAATTATGTCTATTTTGTTACTATTTAATACATATTATTTTTTAAAATTAATAAAAACTTGATTAATTCTAAAACAATACATTAAATCAATCCTAACATTTCATAATCAACTAAAATATTTTTTAAGGCATAAAAGGTTTCAAATTATATTTATTTTAATATTTATATTGTCCTTTGTATTAATCATTCATTAAAAAGGTAATTAATAAATCATTATTGTGTTATGGATAAATTTAATTATTTATTGTCTAAAAATTATAATAAAATAACATGATTTAGGAATTATTTTTATATTTATAATTAATATTTATAGTCTAATAAATCGAATGTATAACCCTGTATTAAAATTGATATATTTATTTAAATTAAAATTTATCAATTTTAACTCTTCTTTAAATAAAATATAATAAATGTCCTAATCTAACCCAAATGAATGAAAAAGATCATATTTTTGTAATAAGTTTGATTTTGGTCTAAAATCACTTATCCAATAGAATTAGGACATATGTTGGGGTAATATTATATTACTATAATATTATTTTTACCTTCAATTAACCTATTAACTTTTATCCGCGGTAAATAAAATTGAACAGACACTATTCAAAAAAAAATTATTTTCATCCAAATGAACAAAATAATACATACTGATGTGAACCATGTATTTTGGATTTGTGAAATTCAATTCATAGAATTGATAAAATTACGTTTCATGCAAATTTACAAATGTTCCTAGAAGGTGGAAAAAGGCGTTAAAAAGTTCAATAAAATTATATATATATTCTTGTTATAAAATGACTAAAATGAATTAAATTGGTCTAATATAAGTACTATGTATTTATTTTTACTTTTAAACAAATTAAAAGTCAAAAAAATTATTTAAATAAAAATTTTCGGTTTTTAGGTTCTATGTAGTAATTTAAACTATTCATCAAAAATTAAATGTTTCCAGAAAAATAACAAAAATTCAGCCAAAGAAATTTTTGATATTCTAAATTCAAAAATGAAGTCTATTATAACAAATCATATTTTTAGGAGTGTCTAACATAAATTTTATTATTGTATACAAAAGGACATAAAAAGTAGTTCTTTTAAGAAAATAGTTTTTCTAAATATATAACTATTTTAACAAAATTTATAAATTTCATTATGAATATGTTTTAGTTATGAGAAAACCATATAAATAACATTTATAATTTATTGTTTACTTTTTATATTACAATATTTAATGGGTAAATTAATCTATAATTTAAATAATTACAATAATAATGTGTTGTTTTGCAGAAACTAAATCATGCTTATAAGGTAAGCCAAGTCGGTGTTGCATGAAATATAAGCAGTTAAATTACTATAATGTGATAACATAATATTAAATCATGGGGTGTTAAATCTCATTACACAATTCTCACATGATGGTAATATTTTCTTATTTCCTCAATGGTCTCCACAACTCGAGCTATTTAAAAACTCCATTATTATATTTTTTGGGGAGTTTGAGAGTTGGTTATGGTGTATGATAGTAGTCATATTTTAAGAAAACTGATTATGTAGAATAATTACATCTTTCAATCCCATCATCATCCAATTTAGTTTCAAATAGTCACCACATTGGTCTTAATTTTCAATGTTAACATGATTCCTTTATGTTCCATCCATTGAATAAAATGAAAAGTATAATGTGAGAAAGAATAATCATAGTGTAAAACCATATAATAATTTATAGGATGTTCAAATCATAATACATTATTTTCAATGTAGTAAAACATAGTTTTAAACTAGGTCATTAATTGTCCTCATTTATTCAAATCCTCTATAACTATTTGTAATGAAAATTAGAACAATCTTATGTATATACAGTGAGAGAGTCAAATCAGGTGTGTAGTAAGGCCCATTATCGTTCACCTGTTGATGATCCCGTCAAGCCCAATGCAAACTTTTTAGTGTTTTTACACATAGGTACAACTATTCCAGAACCAATTCTAATTTTTTATCCTGAAAGGGATCTATTCCTACGATAAACCAAATAATCACTTCCTTACCAAAATGTTATTTCATTCTTTAATACATACCCTCAATTTCTATCATTGTGTTATGATCTATAAACTATGTTTTCATAAACACAGTTTCAATGTTTTATATTAATCTTCATTTGATACCTACTATAAAGACCCCAAATCTATTAACATGGGGATGGTGTAATAATTTTTTACATTGGCATAATATAAAATCAATCATGTCTTGAAGGATAGAATAGTTTAGTAGTTTTGGTAAACTAAATACATATATTATTTCCATATTATGTTTGGAAAAAATTTAAAATATTATCATTTTTCTAGAATAAAATTATTCTCAATATAATATCCTTTCATATTATTCATAGTACACTTCATGAATTCCTATGAAAGGAATAAAAATAAGTTTGAGCCAAATTTATCATCAAGGTTTAATTACAATAGAAGCTACCAAGAATCAATAATGATAATCAACATGCCAAGTTAAATCACTGAACTCACATCCCATTTAAATAACCTGAGTATCATTGTAAGATAAGGAATAATAAATATTGTAAGGTAAATAACCGAAAAAACATTCCATTCAATCAATAAAATGATAATGAAATGCATCCAGAGATAATATCATTGTGAAAATCTCATGGATCATATCACATGGCATAATCATTATGGACAGGTAAATGACTGAAAACATATTCGATTTAATTAATAAAATGAGAATGAAATGCATCTATAGATAATATCGTCTCTAAAATTTCATTCATAATAATAAAATAATTATTAACAAAATAAATTTTTAATCATTTTACAATATGATATCAGGAACATAATACCTCTAATTCCAATACATTTAACATGATAGTTTAAACCTGATGGGTATGTATACAACATAAACCCATTTAACTAAGGCTATCTAACTAATTCATATCATGATATTAACGATACCTAGAGGGACTATCTATAAATAGACCCACCCATAACTACATGTCCAAATCATTCCTCATATATATCAAATAATTGACAAAATTCATGAATAATATGCCTTATCATTAAATAACCATATTGAGTTATGTATCGATATTTATCAATTTTCCCCATTCAATAAAATAACATTCAATTTATACCAGCTTTTGTAAAAATTATATATATTTCATACAATTTGGATATCTATGATAAATAATATGTATATTTGGGGGAGATTTAATTTATAAATATCACAATAAAGTGTATGTTTCAATGAAAATCTAATGACTAAAAAAATGGTATAGGAAAGTTAATGGAAATACATTCATTAGTCGAAATGATTATAAAACATCTATAGAAATAATAATTATGGTATTTTAAAAACATATCCCGAGTATAGTATAAGTAAAATAAAGGTTTTATGTCATTAATGAATAAAAATACCATTAAAGGATATTTAAATACACTCTTTAGGAAAATATCCATTTTATTTTGAAAATAATATTATGAAACTAAAAGTTCACAAATCATTTTTAAAATACTTTTATTTGAAAATAAAATTAGATACATTAAAAATAATTTTTAAAAAATTGAGCAGTCTTGAAGGCTTTAAATTATATTCATGCCATAAATGCTAAAACAAATATTCCTGTCACTTTTTCAGAAAACTCTAAATTCACATTGTTTGAAAATATTCATGGAGAATCCTTTCAAATTTTTTAAAAGTAAAAAAATGGGTAAAAATGTATTTAATAAATAATTTTGAGAAGGTAAATTATTATTTAGAAAATATTTTTTGAAAACATGGTTTTGGAAGAAAAATTGTAACACCCCATGCTTTCACTGTGACCTTGTCTTTGAATAATACAATAGCGTGAGTTGTACGCAACTTCAAGTTCTAACACAGCACAACCAATCAACCTCCCTATTATGAATAGTAATAACCACTTTTTGAAATTTTATAAATTTTACCTTTCAAAATAGACTAAATTTTTGGATTCAGAGTACCGAAATTAGCTTAGGTTGAATTTTTGGTATTTTTCTGAAAACATTCTGTTTTTGTTGAATAGTGAAAAATAATGAATTTTAATTAAAAACAACTTTTTTAATAAAAATAATTTATAGGGATAAATTATATTATTGAGTGGTTTTAAAGTATAATAAGATTATATTTTACCAATTAAACTAATGTTGGTCACTAGACGTAATTTTACATTTAAACTGGACATAAGCTAGTGTCAATCTTTTGATAATTATTATTTCTTAAAAACACGCTTTTTGTTTTGACAACGGGAATTAATTTTAAATTAATTTTTTCCAATTATGTGTTTTGAATTTAGAAAAATGGATTCCATATTTAGAATCAGGAGGTCCAAATTGTGTAAATAGGTAACTTTTATTTTTAGACATTTTGAATATCTACTTCGGTAAATATTTTATTTACCATGGTTAAAGGGTAAATCCGGTAAATAAAGGTAAAAAATAATATTATAATAATTTTAAATTACCCTAACACATGTCCTAACCCTATTTTATGATACATGTCCAACAATGGAAATCTTTGGTCGATTTAGGGACCCCATGGAGCCACTTGTAAGTGATAATGACACATTATATTAATTAAGTTAAAGTAAATACAAAAAATGACATAACCATATATCTTTTAGTAAAAATTATTTTACATAGGGTTATACTTGTTATATATTCTACTATAAATATTAATTATAAATATAGATATATTTCCTACATAATGTTATTTTATTTAGAATTTTTAGACATTGAATAATTAAATTTTATTATGACACAATGATGACACAATATTTTCCTTATTAATGAAAGAATCAAATAAATAGTATTATAAATGTTAAAATAAATATAATTTTAGATTGTTGATGCCATAAAAGAATTTTATAGATTAATATGACATGTTAGGATTGATTAAATTAATTTATTTTGAATTAATAAAGAGTTTAAGACTTTAGAAAAAATAAATTATTAAGTAGTGTCAAAATTGACATAAAGGAGTTTTTAAAACGAATATTATATTATTAATTGATATAATATTCATAAAAATATAAGGTTCGGCCAAATTACTTATATAATGATTGGTGTATCATTAATGAACCACTTGGAGTTATCTTAGAAGTTTATAGTAAGTTTATTAACCATATAATATAAAAATATAAAGAGACATGATAAATGTCACACTATTTAACTAAGAGTTAAATCTAAAAGATAATGTTTATATAGTGACTCAAACCAATATAAAACCTATTGGTTGAGTTTTGTTCGACCCATACCCACCATAGAAATTAATTAATATATTTTTGAGCCATTATAAACCAAAAATTATTTTACTATAAAATTATATTTCTAGCTTTTCCTAAGGTGCCCCTCACCCCTCTTATAAAAGGGAACTCCCCCTTATCTCTAATTAACACCTTAAAATCTATTTGTCTAGGACAAACCCTGACCAAATACCCTCTCAGCTGTCCTCCCTTCATCCTAGAGGCCTTAATTTAGTCATAAATCCAACCTAAAGATCCCTTTTGATCAAATCAATAAGAATAACTGGAAGAAGAGGAAAATATTTCATCACCTATTTTAAGTTCCTTTCTTCTTCCACTTCCTCTGTCTTTGTTATTTCCATTCTAAAATAATAAATCCAGTATATTCTATATACTATGATGTTATTATAAATATGGTACAACCATATTCATCATTCTATCCGTCTTTTTTAATGACATGTCACCATACGTGTGTACGTACGGCTTACCATCTCCACGTCGTGGTGTAATTGTTATTCAATACATTATTATTTGGATGGGTATAATAATGAAGTTTAATTGATGTAAATTATAAATATAACATGATAATGATTCTATATATATGATATACCATCCAATTATATATTATTTTAATATCAAAAGAATGATATTGTCACTCGTGCGTACGTACGGATTACCGTCTCCATGAACGTGATGAGATTCATTCCCCATCGTAACCATTCAAGATTAATTTTCAATATATGATTATAAATAAATTTTAAAGACTTATTATCATTCTAAATATGAATAAGATACATCCTATCCAAAACAGACATTACTTACGCAACAAAGCATACAATGGAAAACAAATCAGCTAACACCAAAAAAGACGATAATACTAAGATATTATTAACAAAGTAATGTTAAAAGATCATATATGATATCATATTAATATATATGATTCTTATATTATTAATAACAATTATTTCACCATTATACATGATGTTAAACTACCCTTAACCAAGGAAATGTACAAGGTAAGGGTTAATTTTACAATCTCTTTATTATCCAAGGTTGTTTTTATTTAAGTATCTACTGGGACCTCTTTATTATTCACATCCATGTTTCTTAAAAATGTCTTCCAAATCATTTTTACTATTGACTAGACTATGGGTTAAATTCATTCATACTCTTTTTTGACTTTTTATAAAATGGTTTGAACTGAATATTTCTGTCGTTTTCCAAACAAGGTACTTTTTAACCTTTTCAACAAAATTAAGGCAAGAATGTATTTTTTTAACTTATACCGTGGGTGAAACTATTTTCTTCCATTAGAACATCATCGAAGATTAACTTAAAAGCTTATAAGAATATTTTACATATAATTTTTTTTCTTAAATTATTTCAAAATAAAAAGATATATTTCTGTAAAAAAAGATTTTGATTTCATGTATGTCAATATCCTTTGATGGATTTTACGATTATTGATGTTGATTTATTATAATACAAAAAATCCATATTTTATTGAATGTTTTGTGAAATTTTTGACTGTGGATGTGTTATTTTTACACCATTCATGGTTTATGGATAAATTATAGACATTTCATATGCTTGATTTAATACGAATGTTTATGTTATGTTTAAACATTTTCAAATGAGGAATGCATTGGACATAGTAAGTGACGGGTGGAGCCCGCTATAGCTCCTCGATGTATCAGTAGGTCCAATGAGACAAACTAGTGTCTTAGCACAAGGCCTTGACAAAATCTTATTTGTATTATTGGCATAAGGCCTTGACTATGTGGTTATAAAAGTCTGGCATTATGTATTCCATCATTATGAATGTTGCTACTGATATTGTATGTGATTATTCGACTAGTAGATTATCTATTAGAGTAAGTAAATGGAATTATTTTGATTTATATTTTCCATATTATGATGAAGTTTATGTGGAAAAGGCTGTTTGTTCTAGTTTTATACATTGCCTTAAATTTTAATGCTTATTTATGAAAGTTTCCGCACTATTGCTTACCCTTAATGAGCGTATAAGGTCACCCCTTTATATGTTTTCTTTTTCCCAGGATACGAAGAAGTATATTATGAATGACCTTCAAGGATAGTCTATGGGATCTCAGTGTTGTCTATGGAAACAATGGGGGTACAAATCCACTATTATCTTAACAATGTATAAATTCCTTATAGAAAATATTCCACGTCTTGGGGAGTAGTGAAAGTGCAAAAGTTGTCATGGCAGTTTACCACCTAACTGGAGATGTGGGTCAATGGTGGTCACTGATTCAAAACACAAAGGAAGATGATAAAGTATCAAATATGGAATGTAGGGAGGTTAAAGAAATTTTCGTAGAAAAATACTTTCCTAATGACCATCGAGCAGATATGGAATGACAATTTCTGAGTCTGAGGAAAAAGGATGATGAGAATGTCGCAGAGTATGAAGCTAACATTACAATGTTAGAGAGGCATTTTGAAGATTATATATGTTACCTAAGAAGTAATATTGATCATTTATTTGGTGGGTTAAAACCATTTCTCCATCGACCATTAATCTCACAATCCTTCTCGTCCTATGAAGATATTGTCTCATGTGTTATCAAGACAGAAAAAGAATTCTCTAAGTCTTATGATTTTAAAGTAAAGAAAGAGAAGAAGAGATCTGCCGAACACTCTGGAAATGGAAATAAGGGGAAGAATAGAAAAGTTGAATATCCATCTTGTAGTAAATGTGGGAAGAAACACCCTGGTACTTTCCTGAAGGGAATGGGAGTCTGATACAAGTGTGGTGAAAAAGTCCACTATGCTCATGATTTAATGGGGAAGAAAGAGGTTGTCGATGGTGAATTCTACAATTATAGAGAAAGGGGGAATTATGAAAATGAATGTCCAAAGTGTTAGGGGAACTTACCTCAGAAAAGGCCAAGGGATCATGAAAAATCTTATGCTATCACTACTGCTGAGGTTGAAGCTCTGAAAGACGCAGTGGTAGGTAATTTAATGATTTCCTCAAGTTTATAAAATGCTTTAATTGATTCTAGATCATCGCATTGGTTCATATCTTCCTAGTTCGCTATGAAAATTAGATATTTCGAATTAGATTTAACAAGGGAGTTTTCAGTCAAAACTCTTAAGGGAAGTATCATTGCAACAATGATTTGTGAATAAGTTCCCATTAAGGCATATAAATGTCATTTATCTGCTGATCTCATCATCATACCCATGATTGAATTTTATATAATTCTTGGTATGGATTGGCTTTTGGACTATGATGTGAAAATTTATTATAAGAAGAAGGAGGTTACAATTTTTGATAATGATAAAGTGTACCTTATCTTTAGAGCAGAAACGTCACCACTTAATTATTATCAAGATCCACCACCAGTAGCTCAACTAAATTCGATTATTTGGGAGGAAGAGAATGAAATAACTATGGGTGAGGAAAAAAATGATCAAATAGAGGATGTAATTATTGTGCATGAATATGTTGATGTGTTTCCAGAGGATTTACCTGGACATCATCAAGAATGAAAAATTGAGTTTTCCATTGATTTAATTCTGGGTTAGAGGCCCATATCGAAGACCCCTTATAGAATGGCCACTGTGTAATTAGTGGAACTAAAGAAACAACTAGAAGAATTGAGTAATAAGGGATTTATTCTCCCTAGTGTTTCTCAATGGGGAGCTCTTGTTCATTTTGTTAAGAAGAAAGATAGATCTATGAGGTTGTGCATTCACTACAGGGAGATCAATGATATATCAATAAAGAATAAGTATCTCCTACCTCTCATTGATGATTTATCTGACCAAATTAATGGAGCTAAATACTTTTCAAAGATTGACCTTCGATCTGGATATCATCAGTTGTGTGGGAAGAAGGAAGACATTCCAAAAACAGCATTTCGAAGTATTTATGGGCAATATGAGTTTACAATAATGACTTTTGGATTGATTAATGAACCCTCTGTCATCATGGATCCAATGAATAAAGTTTCCATGGAATATCTTGATGAATTAATTTATAGTGGTATTTATTGATGATATCTTCGTATACTCCAAAATCTACGAAGATTATGAAAAGCACTTATGCATTATCCTGAAGACTGTTAGAAGACATAAATTATATGGGAAGTTTAGCAAGTGTGAATTTTGACTTTAGGAGATTTCTATTCTTGTACATATTGTCTCTAAGGATGGGATCTCTGTTTATCCTTCTAAGACAAGAGCAATCCAAGAATGTCCATCACCGATGAGTATAACTAAGGTACATAGTTTTATTGGTTTAGCAGGTTATTATTGACGTTTAGTCCATAATTTTGCTCGGTTGGCTAACCCATTAACAAATCTCAAACAAAAAGGGGTTAAATTTGTTTAGACAAAAGAGTGTGAAGAATGTTTTGAAGAAGTAAAGAATAGAATAGTCAATGCTCCTATATTGACTCCACCATTAGGGAATGATGGGTTTGTTATTTATAGTGATGAATCAAGGAAAGGACGTAGTTGTGTCCTTATGAAGAATGATAGGGTTATTGCCTACGCATCATGAAAGATAAAAATTAATGAGAGAAACTATCCTACTCATGATATTTAGTTAGATGCTATAATATTTTCTTTAAAGATATGGAGACATTATATATATGGTGAAAAATTTGAGATATATACCGATCACAAGAGTTTAAAGTATATTTTCTCATAGAATGAACTCAACCTGAGGAAAAGGAGATGGCTTGAACTACTAAAGGATTATGATTGCACGATACACTACCAATCGGAGATGGAAAATAAGGTGGTAGATGTTTTGAGCAGAAAATATCATTTAGTTTTGAACCAGATGAGAGTTGAAAGGGATCCTATTTTCATAGATCTTGTAATGATGGATATGGGAATAACCATAGAAGTTGAAAAATTACTGATTTTTTAAATGGTTGCCAAACAATATTTACAAGAAATTATAAAAAGTTCTCAGGCTAATGATGTGGAATTTCAAAAGAAGATTAAATATGTGAACGATGGGAGATTGATCGACTTCATATATGAAGTTGGGATTTTGAAATTTGGGAGGAGACATTGTGTTCCTAATATACCTGATCTTAAAAGGGAATTGTTAGATGATGCTCATAGCTGCAATTTCTCTATACACCTTGGTAGCACCAAAATGTATAGAGATTTGAAGGAAAATTTTGGTGGGACCACATGAAGAGGGATATTGCTGATATTGTGTCAAGATGTATGGTTTGTCAACAAGTGAAAGCTGGACGTCAACAACCTGGAGGAGTCTTGCAACATCTTCCCATACATTAGTGGTAATAGGATAATATGATGATGGACTTTGCCATGGGACTACCAAAGACTCCTATAAGGAACGATGCAATATGGGACATTATTGATCATCTTAACAAGTTAGTGCATTTTCTTACTATAAGAGAATATTTACCACTTGAACGTCTATCAAGACTATATATTAATAAAGTTGTGAGGCTTCATGGAGTACCCATATCGATTGTTTTTGATTGTGATCTACATTTTACAAAGAGATTCTGGAAAAGTCTTCAGAAATACCTGGATACTGAACTTCATTTGAGCGCTGCCTACCACCCTCAAACTGATGGAAAATCATAACAGACTATTCAAACCTTAGAAGACATGTTGAGATCATGCTCACTTTACTTTCAAGGATTTTGGGATCAATATTTACCTATGTTAGAATTTTTTTTATAATAATAGCTTTCATTCAAGTATTCATATGGCACCATATGAAGTGTTATATAGAAAGAGATGTCGCACACCAACTTGATGGGTTGATGTTGGTGAAATAAAACTCATAGGCCCAAAACTTGTGGAGGAAATGATGGAAAAGGTGAAGGTAATCCAAACCCACATAAAAGTAGCTCAATGTAGGAAAAAGAGCTATGTCGATAACTGAAGGAAGGATTTGGAATTTCAGGTAGGAGATCATGTTTTCTTGAAGGTATCTCCATGGAAGGGTGTTATAAGTTTCGGTAAGAAGGGTAAATTGATTCCCAGGTACATCGGACCTTTCGAAAATCTCTAATGAATTGGGGCTGTAGATTACCGTTTGGCAATGCCGCCAGGTCTCTCCAAAGTTAATGATGTATTCAATGTATCACTGTTGAGAAAATACATTCTTGACCCAATGCATGTATTCTCCTATGAGGAATTAAAACTGTTACTCGATCTATCTTATTGTGAAGAGCCTATCAATATTCTTGATACAAGAGAACAAGTGATGGTAAACCGGATGACTCATTTGATAAAAGTTCTATGGAGAAACCATAAGATGGAAGAGGAAACGTGGGATCCTGAGGAACTTATGATGAAGAACCACCCGAGACTTTTTATGCAGTAATATTATAGAAATTTTGAGGATGAAATTATTTGAAGGAGGGGAGAATGTAACACCCAAAGCTTCCACGATATGCTTCTCTTTGAATAATACAATTGCGTGTGTTGTACACAACTTCAAGTTCTAACACACCACAACCAATCAAACTAGCCATTATGAATAGTAATACCCACTTTTTGAAATTTTATAAATTTTATCTTTCATGATTGACTTTATTTTTGGATACGGAGTATTGAAATTAGCTTAGGGTGAATTTTTGGTATTTTTTCTGAAAACATTCAGTTTTTGATGAATAGTGAAAAATACTAAATTTTAATTAAAAACAACTTTTTTAATCAAAATAATTTATAGTGATAAATTATACTATTGGGTGGTTTTAAAGTATAATTTGATTATATTTTTACCATTTAATCCAATGTTGGTAATTGGATGTAATTTCACATTTATATTGGACATAAGAAAGTGTTAATATTTTGATAGTTATTATTTCTTAAAAACACGATTTTTTGTTTTGACTACAGGAATTAATATTAATTTAATTTCTACCACTTGTGTTTTTTAAATTTAGATAAATGGATTCCATATTAAGAATCTACAATTCCAAATTTTTTAAATAGGTAACTTTTATTTTTAGACATTTTGATAATTGCTTTGGTAAATATTTTATTTACCATGGTTAAAGGGTACATCCGGTAAATAAGGGTAAAAAATAATATTATAATAATAATAAATTACCCTAACATGTGTACTAAACCTATTGGATGATACATGTACGACCATGGACATCTTTGGGTCGATTTTGGGACCCCATGGACCCACTCGTAAGTGATAATGACACTTTATATTAATTAAATTAAAGTATATACAAAAATAACATAAGAATATATCTTTCCGTAACAAATTTTTTACATAGGGACATAGATATTATCTAATCGACTATAAATATTAATTTAAAATCTAAACAGATTTCCTATATAATAGTATTTTATTTATAATGTTTAGACATTGAATAATTAAATTTATTTATGACATAATTATGATGCATAATTTTCCTTATTAATGAATGAATCAAAAAATGGTATTATAAATGTTAAAATAAAAATAATTTGAATGTTTTGTTACCATACACATATTTTATTGGTTAATATGAAATGTCATGATTGATTAAATAAATTTAAGTTGAATTATTAAATTTTTTAGGACTTTAACAAAAATCAATTATTAAATACCGTCAAAATTGGCATACATGAGTTTTTAAAACAAATATTATATTATTAATTGATATAATATTACTAAAAATCCAATATTAGGCCAAATTACTTATATAATGATATTTTTATCATTAATTATCCACTTGGGTTTCTATTAGAAGTTTATAGTATGTTTATTAACCATATAATATAAAAATACGAAGAGATATGGTAATTGCCAAACTATTTAACTAAGAGTTAAATCAAAAAGACAAAGTTAATATAGTAACCCTAACCTATCTAAAACCTATTTGTTGAGTGGTGTTAGACCCATCCCCACCTTATCCTTTAAATAATTCATTTTTGAGCCACTATAAAACAAAAATTATTTTATTATAAAATAATATTTCTAACGTTTCCTAAGGTGCCCCTCACCCCTCTTATAAAAGGGCACCCCCTTTCTATATAATTCACACATAAAAAGCCCTTTGGATCGGTAAAACCCTTCACAAAAACCATCTCAACTATCCTATATTTATCTTAGATTCCTCCCTTTAGTCATAAATCCAACCTAATGAGCCATTTTGATCAAATCAAAAGGATGTACTGGAAGAAGAGGAAAATAATTCATCACCTCTTTCAAGTTCCTTTCATCTTCCACTTCCTCTTTCTTTGTTATTTCCATTATAAAATAATAACTCCATTATCTTTTATATACTGTGATGTTATTATAAATATGGTACAACCATATTCATTAATCTATCCATCCTTTGAATAACACGTCACCATAGGTGTGTACGTATTGATTACCGTCTCCACGTCGTGGTGTAATTGTTATTTAATACGTTATTATTTGGATTGGTATAATAATGATGTGTAATTTATGTAAATAATAAATATAACATGATAATGAGTCTGTATATATGATACACCATCCAATTGTATATTATTTTAATATCAATAGAATGATATTGTCCCTCGTGTGTACGTACGGATTACAGTCTCCACGAACGTGATGAGATTCATTCCTCATCGTATCCATTGAAGATTAATATTTATTAAATGATTAAAAATAATTTTTATAAACTTAATATAATTATGTATATGAATAAGATACATCCTATCCATAATAAACATTACTTACGTAACAAATCATACAATGGAAAACGAATCAGCTAACACCGGAAAAGACGGTAATACTAAGATATTATTAACAAATCAATGTTAAAAGATCATATATGATATCATATTAATGTATATGATTCTTTTACAATTTAATAAAAAATTATTTCACCATTATACAGGGGGAAAACCTACCCTCGTCCAAGGAAAAGTTCATGGTAAGGGTTTATTTCACAATCTATTTATTATCCGAGGTTTTTTTATGTAAGTATCTACTGGGACGGCTTTATCATCCACAACCATGTTTCTCAAAAATTTATTCCAAAACATTTGTACTATTTAATAGACTCTGGTTTAAAGTCATTTATACCCTTGTTTTACTTTTTATAAAATGGTTTGAAAGGAATCCTTCCATCATTTTCCAAACAATGTACTTTTTATCCTTTTCAAAAAAATTAAGGTAAGAATGTCTTTATTTAAATTATACGGTAGGTGTGGCTATTTTATGCCGTTACAACATCGTCGAAGCTTCCCTTACAAGCTTATAATAATATTTTCAAAATAAATGTTTTATTAAATTATTTCAAAATAGAAAGAGACATTTTCTATAAAAAGGTTTGATTTCATCTATGTCAACATCCTTTGATGGATTTTAAGCTTATTGAAGTAGATTTATAAAGATACAAAACAACCATAACGTATTCAAGGTTTTCTGATATGTTTGACTATAGATGTGTTATTTTTAAACCATTCAGGGTTTATGGATAAAGTATTGACATTTCATATGCTAGTTTTAATACGAATGGTTATGCTATGTTTAAACCTTTTCATATGAGGAATGCATTGGGCTTAGTAAGTGACGGGTGGAGCCCAATATAGCTCTTCGATGCATCGATAGGTCTCATGAGACAATATAGTGTCTTGGCATAAGGCATTGACAAAATATTATTTGTAGTCTTGGCACAAGGCCTTGACTATGTAGTTATAAAAGTCTGGCATTATGGATTCCATCATTATGAAAGTGGCTATTGATATTTCATGTAATTATTAGACCCGTAGAATATCCATGTGAGTATGTAAATGGCATTATTTTGATTTATATTTACCATATTATGATGAATTTTATGTTGAAAAGGCTTTAGTTTTAGTTTTATACATTTCCAAAAATGTTTATGCTTATTTATGAAAGTTTTGGCTGTATTGCTAACCCTTACTGAGCGTCTGAGCTCACCCCTTTATATGTTTTATTTTTCCTAGGATGCAAAGAAGTATATTATTATTGACCTATAGGGATAGTCTATGGGATATCAGTGTTGTCAATGTAAACAATTTTGTTGTAGTTTTCCATTTTATTATGTAATGTAAACATTATGAATGTATCTAGTACTTCCAAGGCTACTAAACTAATTGATCTTTTGAGACATGATCTTATTTGATCATGCCAATGATACCTAATAATGTACCGACTCTAGGCTTCTGGGGTTAGGGCATTACAAAAATGATTTTTGACCGAAGAGACCAATGAAGTTTAAATTTATTGAAATCATTTTCTCAATCATTTTAAATACCAATAGGTGGGAAAATGATATTATTTCAAAAATAATAATAAATAACCAGGTTATGAGAAAATTAAAGGGGTTTATTCAATAATTATCAAGTAATTTCCTTCAAGAAATGTAAAATTATAAACAATACCAATTAAAATGATATTATTAAATAAACCCTAACAATGATCATAAAGTTGAGGTGAGGGTTAATCAATGAATCTATTATGCGTATAAAATGTAAATACACATAAAATTTAAATATTTAAAGTATAATATATTCAAAATTATTTAAACACATAATTTTATAATATCAAATAAAATGATGATGTAATATAACCCAATTAAATGAAATTGAGTTATGATATTCTTTACAACCTGGTAAATTTTATGTGAAAATATATTTGGATGTAATAATAAAATGAAAAAATTAAAATACAATAAATTATTAATTAATAATAATATTACATTTAATAGGGTAGTATATACACCGTATAAAATAAATTAGATCTATAACATTACAATATGTGTAAATAAATGGAATTTAAGACGATGTCCCATACCAGTTGGAAACGTGCATATAAAACCCCCATGGATAAAATAATTCAAATTCAATCCTAAAATAAAATGAGGAATGAAGGATTCATGATGTTAAATGTTAAAAGGTCAGAATGTAAAACATATAAAATAAATCAGCTGAACAATAATAAAATATGCATCAATGAAGGGAAATTGAGATGAAGTCCGTTACCACACACTTTCATTTGGTTAAACTTGATTTAAGGTCCTACATACTGATATTAAAAATGTCTTTAAATAATATATGATCTATATTAATATTTATAATATCATATATGATTCTTTTATAGCATATTGTCACCCATTTGTTAATAATCATTCACTTTTTTTTCATTGTTTAGGGTGATAATTTCCTTATTTTATGATGCGTGATCATTCATGGGAGATAAATATCTCATGAATATTATATAGATAAATCATATAAACATTTAAATTTATGTTATGAATGTCATTATTTTCAACATATTAATTTTTATAATATTTATTGATTGTTTCACATGGGGAATGGATCACATCGCTTGGTTGAGATAGTAGGTCATACGTATGCATGAGCGACATTATCATTTCATTAATGGATTAAAGGGTAATGAAATGGACAATATATTAGTTTCAATGAATCAATATTTGGTTTTATATATTTATTAAATATATCCACAATATCATTTCATGTAACACATAAGTGAAAAATTAATCACATCACTCAGTTAGGCGGTAGTCTTCCATACACACTAGTGACATCATCATAATTTTAAACAACATGGAATGTAAGAATACATTTGTGTTATAATAATTTAATAAGTATAATAACATCATAAATATCAAACACATGTTTTTATTTGATCATTATATACAACCTTGAATGTTGGTTATGGAAAAAACTACATTGGTTCATGAGGGGTTAGTCCTCCATAAACATGATTGACGATTTTATTTCCCATTTGTAGGAGGTGAAGATATATAAATATTATTACATAAGAATAATAACATATAATAATATTGTATATAATGGTTTTATTATATTTTAAGTGTTAATATATAATTTAATGCGGAAAAGAAGAAATAAAATGAAAGATAATTGTTGAGATAATTACATTATCTAAGAGAGACTTCCATTGAATCTCTTCTTAATGAACCTAGATTTTCTATTTTGGGAATACCAAAAGATCTAAAATTGGTCTACGAATTTTATGGAATGATTTTGGTATAGTTTTAACCAAGTAAAATGGATTGTGATTTTGAAATAAGTGAATGGAGGGAGTGACCTTTTATAAGTGGGTAAATGTAACCCCTTTATAAATTAATTAGAAATTTCCCAAAAGAATCAAAAGAGATAAAGTCATTCACATGAAAAATATTTAAAATAATAATAGTTTAAAATTTGGGATATCATAAGTTGTATATATTTCTATCCAATATAAATTATAAAAGTTGGTATGATAGATTAAACCTTACCCCCTTAGTATATCCCATGTTAAATCCATTTTAACCTTAACCACGCTAATTTATATTTAACCTTTTCACAACTAATTTTGGTATATACTTATTTTTAACTAATTATATATTATAAATAATTATTATTACATATATATAATCCATTTTACAAAATCCAATTCACATAATTTGATGAATCCAATTTAAGATTATACCCACAGGCGTGATAAAAAAGCGAGTTGCCAAAGGTAAAATTTGAATACGTGTAAAATGTTATAATATCAAAAATCACTATGAAATTAAATAAAAAGACCTAAAATAGTTAAATTTCATAATCATTGAACAAATTTTACTTTAAAATAAAGTAATAATTTATTTATCCTTGTGAATTATTTAAACAAAATGACAGTTTTTAATAAAAACAAGTATTTTTCACTATTTATCAAAAAATGAAACATTTTAGAAAAATAAAAACAATTAAGATGAAGTTAATTTTTATATGATAATTTAAAAAATTAAGTTCATTATATGAAATATATTTTCTAAAATTGGTCAAAATTAATTTCAATTTATGTGTTCCAAGCACGATTAAACCATCTTTTAGAAAAAATACATTTTTTAAAAAAACTTTATTTTTCTTTTGAATGATTATCATATTATTTATAATCAATAGATAAACATAATTTTCATAATTTAGTCATTACTATTCATAAACTACAATTTAATGGATAGTTTATAATGATATAATATATTAGGGTTCATTTAAACTCGGGGTTGTGTGTTCCACTATCTATTGAAGAGATTAAATTTAAAGAAAAATATTTTGTGGGTTATTTAAGATTAATGATGCATGTTTAATATTATATAACGTAAAATATTATAATTTTAGAATTTCATGGTGTTACACTAGTAAAATGACAACCGTAGTAGGTAGTGAGTAAAAAACACAGTTGGTTACCAGAAACGAAGTCTTATAAAACACTTGAAATGTATTGATATGTGCACATGACATGCCATGGATAAATAAATAACTGAAGAATGTAGATCCATAATACATAAAACCCAATCAAACATACCTGATTTGGATAGTCTTTAAGTGTTTATAATCACGTTTAGATGATTGTGCGAACTATAATAATGATCCAAAGAAATTTTTCTCCAGTATACAATAATAACACCCTGAAGGAAAAAATCACCCTGGTATACAATATAATGAAATGGGGAATAATCCATCCTAGTATAAAAAACAAGGGAATGATCTATCCTAATATAAAATAGTTCCTAAAATCTAATCCCCAATAGTTTAGAATACATGAACACACATTCCAAACATCATACATTTCCTGAGAACTTGCACATGGAAGGACATATCCTATGATAGGAACAAATATAATATCAGCTTGAAATCCATGACTTCCATACGAGTTTTATAAAAAATCTATTTACTATTGTAGTTTTTATAGTACCACAAACCTTCTTCGTTTTTAGAATTCATTTATTATCATAGACCTTCCTACTAGGGGTGTTTTCCATTTCAAACAAAGATAACCCTAATAGAAATTTCTATATGTACCCCAACTTCCACAATCAAGAATTCAATGTCACATCATAAATGAATATAAGGAATATAAAAATAGTGTCATGAAAACCTTATAGGGATTCTCCATATCATTTATAAAAATAAAAGGAATCAATGGTTATATAAAATCTGAATACCGTCATCACTATCCAAAATGCATATGATCACATGAATGGTACAAGTTCTAAAGAGTCACTTGTAATTATATATACTCATGGTCAATGTACCCACATAGGGTTGATCTATCATTGGAACACCAACTGGGGTCCCCTAGGGAAGTGAAAAAGTAGATTCACCCCACTAGGTGTCCTTGTCTCAGTCAAGCCTCAAGTTATTACACATCTCATAGAGGGAATCACAGTTCTCTATAATTTCATAAAAATACATAGTCCAATCAAACACATTGTGTAATAAAAACCTGAAATATGTGAGAGAGATGGATCATGACCCATATCAAGGTCTATGGGATATAGCTAGGTCCATTCACTCAACTAACCCAAGTCTATCCTTATTATGCTCTATCCAATGAGGCTAAAAACATATCTCGGGTAAGGATCATTTTCCACATACCATGTTCTCAAGCCGATTGATTACAAGGTTTTATATGGGTCATGATATGGCATAATTGGGATAATAAATCTCAAGGGAACTTAAGAAAGTGATACTATATCTTATCTATTTAAATTTATTTGATTATCTCCTATCAGGGGTATAAAGTTTCAATTTATTCCAATAGTCCAAGCCATGACCAGTAGAGGCTAAGGTGTCCAGACTACGCACTAGGTCCGTGGTGTTCTAGGAACATTGACCATCTTTATTAGTATCTTATCATATGTGTTCAATAATTTAAATTATATTATTCTATTTAAATTCAATTAATGAATTTTTATAAAAAAACATTCTATCAACTTTGTAGAGAGACTTCACGTACACATTCATAAATACATCATGAAATAACCCATATGTCAAGACACTAGACCACCTACCTCAATTGAAACAAATTATGACACAAGACTATAACCGGATGGCTCTCTAGAAACTTGTAAATTCCTTAAGTAACCCTTAAAACTTAGCTCATATCAAAAGATCCAAAATTTAATTATAATAAATTTATTTTTAAAATCAATGAACACACAATTAAATTCCAATTTTATAAAATTGGGAATAATATTTTAATTATTCATTGGGTGTTATCCCCACAAAAAAATGAAACCAACCAAACCAAGATGGAATATCTCATACTATCAACCCAAACTCAAGTAACATACCTAATAAATTAAATCAAAATAATCTCAAAATATTTTTATATTCATCCCAAAATCATTATAAAATTGGTGGCACTACTTACCTTTATCAAATCAATGAACAACGACATATAGACATCACTAAATTACCTCCTCTACATATGTTGAGTGAAAAACCATAATTATTTTTTGATGACACCATGATGTAGTGGAATAATATTTAAAACCATAGTTGGAGAAGAATGAATTACAAGATATAAAGGTAAGGACGATGAAGGATCATCAAAGAGAGAAACTCACTTGGAATCAATAAAGAACACCATGGAAAACCACAAAAAATGATGGGGACTCAAAAAGGTGGAGGTTTTTTATGACCTGGGATGTAAGACCAAAAAAAAGTGGGGAAGTTTAATAATCCTTTTGAAAACCCAAGGATAAATTATTGTAATTTTACCCTAAAAAACTCTATAATATAGAACTTAGAGGCAACCAACTAGTTGGTTCCTTCATACAGTGGCTCTTGCCATTTCTAAACACTATTGGATGGTATGTAATGGGCCACAGTCTAGTCAATCTACATTATTGGCTAGAAAATCATTTGTCCTAGGGACCATAAATATAGTGTCCAGATAGTTATAGATTGATGGCTGTAGACTAATGCTCTGACCACCCAGACTCTCTATAATTCTCTCCAGCTACTCCCAACCACTTACAAAACCTCATTCCACATAAAAAAAATCACATTGAGACATTCGAACCCCCAAAATTCCATTCCAAAACATTGTTTGAAAAAAATAAACATCCACTAAATTTAAAATTTATGAACCCTCTAAATTTTAACACCCATAGAAACATGGGGTTTTATACCTCCCCAACATAACACATCTCATAATTGAAAAAAATTAGTTATTATCCATCCAAAATACCCGTTCTACATCAGTTATTGAATCATGGACCAATGACAATGTTTTCTTCTACAAACACGGAACATAATTCCCAAGATAAAATTAAATATAAATTACTCAAACTAACAAAACATGAGCCACTTCTTGTATGAATTACCGAAACACAAATATAAAAATCATCCACACACTTATTTCCATGATACCCAAGGTGTATCCATATATTTGATTATTTAGAACAAGGTTATCCCCACCATAAGTCTTATATCATAAATCTAATTTCAAACTATGGTACTTCCCCATCGTCATCATTTTCCACCATATCACATTCTTAGTGGTCCCATGAAATGGTTTACACAGTTCCCGATACAATGAATCTCAATACATATAAAGATTCTTGTCAACACTCATACCAATTATCATTTCAAAATTCTAATTAAAATGCGTGCATACCTACTATCCGTGAAACTATCATAGAAACACTATAATTCACTTGAAAATACTTGTAAAAATAGTAAAGATATCCATCTTGTTAAATGAAATATCTAATAAGGTTCTTAGCCCACCACCTCCAATTATACTAGAGAATTAAATTCAAACATCTTATGGTTGACTGGCCAAAAAATGCATAGATTGAACCACCGACACATTATGAGAATATATAGATCAGAATGAATTATACACTAGAGGCATCCCAATAAAATCAAAAAATACCCAGTTAAGTTTGTTGGAACAAAATCTATTATTTTATGGAAATTGATTATGGTTTTTGTTTGTTGTTCTTCCTCATTAGGTTGATGAAGGAGTCTTCAAAGAAGGTGGTATTGCATTGGAGGCTGTAAGAAGTTTTTATGGAGGCATAATTTACTAGAGTTTTACAATTTTTTGGGCCTCAAATTTGGAGATTTGTTTTTGTAAAAGGAAGGATTACCTCATAGGAGTAAACAAGATGCGGAATGGAGGAGGAAATCCGAAAAGGAAGGGAACCTTGTAGCATAGGGAACGAACCACATATCATGCACCAAGAATAGCTCTTGGACATTTAAGGGAGCTACAAAAACTAGATGAAAATGGTTCATGAAACGGAAAGATATTTGTGGTGAAGGTTTGTGGTTCACGTTGAGGTGAATTGTTTGTGGGATGGCTCGTAGTACATAGAAGGCATTATTTTCACAGAATGGTGTACCATTCAAAAAAACGATGTGGTGTTTTGAGATAACTCTAAGGGTGTTGTTTTCGGAAATGAGGCAATGATTTTTGCTACAAAAAAAGGAGAATGGTGGTACTCCGACCACATAGGGAAAATGGTTAATGAGAGACGTGTGGTCCACAATGAAGGTAGTACCACAATGAAGAATTGGTAAATCTCAATTTATAATATTTTTAGATATATTTTCTTATATAAGGAGAACTAATCCATTAATTAGAATATGGGACTATGATAAAAAATCCATGAGGATTTTAATGGAGTCTAGAGTGGTTCGTGGGAAAACAACCTTGCAGTGGAGGTTTTGATTAGAAATCCGGAGAAATTTGGTGAAGTGTGATGTTTTTTGTAGGAAGACCTATCCATGCAGGGTAGCCATTACCCGAAGGAAGAACTTGATCTTCATAACTCCAATAGTATGTGGAGAGTAAGAGGAGGTAGTTTGAAAAGAAAAGATAGTTCACATAAAGAAATGGTACACCAAAGGCAGTTCATGGAGCTGAGTTATTTGCAAAGGATGCTCTTGTCGTATGCATAGAAGGAAAGATTGTAGTGGATGAATGTAGTACATAGAGTAGGTTTGTATTTAGTGAATCAGAGCAGTATGTGGAGAAAAAGAAGTAGTACACAGAGGAATAGATCGCAAACTACCAATGCAGAAAAATGTGAATTAAATATGTGTGTAAAATCGAGACTTCAACAGAGCATATATTAATAGTTTAGGGTTCATCAATTAATACCAATACACTGAAGTTACCTTTATTTCAATAAACTAAGATTATATTCTTCCAAACATAGGGAGAATGTGGGTTTCAATGGAAATGATATGAGGGTTGCAGTGTTATATCCTTATAATCTTGTAAAGGAAGTGTGCTTGGAATAGAGTGACTGTGCTAATATTTTTTAATCCACAATAAGTAGAGATTAGTGGATTTTGGTATGACCTAAAACTTGTCAGTGTATGATCCATGGATGTATCCCTTAGTGGAAATCCAAGTAAAATTGTTGTGTCTTATCTTTACATGTGATTGTTTCTTCTCTTTCTCACCAGATAGGTTTAATATGTTCCTACCAACGTTGGAACAAGATCCATTAGTTAAAAAACCATTTGATACCCTAATTCACCCCTCTACTCTTATGGTGTTCTGGGTTCCATCAAGTTGTATCAGAGCATGAAGGTTGTCATTGTAAAATATACCCTTCATTTCTATAATGGAGAAGATAGTAAATGTCAATAGAGTAACCCTATTTGATGGAAGAAACATTCAGATATGGAAGAATAGGACAAAATTTCATCTAAAAACACCTTTAATGGAGGTACTATTTTATACTTTACAAGGAATACATGTCACTGATCCAACTGGGATATCTATGACTCATACAGACATTAAAATGGTTGATACGGATGCTAATGCACAAAATTCCCTCACTATAGAACTTTATAATCATATTTATCTAAAATTGATGAGTTTTACATTAGAGAATATTTTTTTGGGAAAAACTGGAGAACATATATGAATGAGACAAAAAAGTGAAGGAGGCCAAACATCAGGTTTTTCACAAAAGGTTCTTAAATCATAAAATGTATCCAGATGAAAATACAGAGGCATTTTTAATCGAATTACTGATGTTTTTGAACCAACACGAGGACATAGTGAAGAAATCATAGACATTAATATTTTAATGAATATCCAAATAAGAATTCCACCTAATTATAATGAAAATATTTCATCACATAAGGAAAGGGATCACTATAATCCTTCTTTTGAAGATCCACTATATAGTCTAGTGGATTATGAAATTATTGTTAATCTGGAAGATGCAATGACACATGAATGAAAGGAAATTATATTTAATTCCATAAAAAAATAGAGATTTCAGGTGGTAGTGTTGATGAATATAATGACTAAAATATAATTATTTCTCTCATTTATGTGAAATTTAAGAAGGGAACATGAAAATTTAAAAGAAAGTTACCTCTATCTTGTTTTCATTATAGAAGAGTTGGGAACACTGCCTCCCGGTGCCCAAGAAAGTAAGCCGATAAAGAAAAAAAGCGAGTCTTTTAGAATCCTTATAAAAGGTTTTTCAAAATGATATACATGTAATATTGGAATAAATTACAATTAAAGAGATTTTTTTTGTAAAGAAGAAGATGGTTAAAATTAATTATTTGGTGAAGAAGAAGTATAATTTATGTTTGGAAACCATGCTCCATGATGTATACAATTGAAAAAACAGAACCATCAGAAGTTAAAGGTGGAGAAAATTAGTTTGAAACTAAGTTAGATCATTATTTTCTAGTTAAGGTTGATTTTGGTCATCTTGAAAATCAATGTAATAGATGAAACTAGTGGAGAAAAATTGAGGAAGAACCATCCAATTATGTTGATCAACATGAATCTGAAATTTAATGACTTGAATAATTTGTAAAATTACAGTCATCAATCCTTGAAACCACATAAAATGTAGTGGAACTAAAACTCATAATGGAATAAAATAGAAAATTAATCAATTTACTTAACTCTAGATTGGAAGACAAGTCAAATATTGTTTAGTCACTTGATGAAGAAGATGATACTTTGAGAAGTAAACTTTAAATTGAATTGATCTCAAAAGAAACAAAGAAGAAAATACTATTCACAAAATTCATAGATACAGAGTTGTTGGAGAGATCTAAGAGTGGTTCTAATGGAGATGAAAATATTTGGAATGAACAAGGACCTACAAGAATGGGTAATAGTGGCATGAGTTACGGTTCCAAAACCTCTAATTATAGAAATAAAATGAGTCAAAATAAAGGCAAGATGAAATTTTTGAATATTGAAATGTCACTTGAAGTGCTGAAGAAGAAACCCGTATCCAAACTGAATGTAGAACTGATAACTATTCTCAGGAAAACTAAGATAATAGGTAGTCAAACTACCAAACTAATAAAATTTACATGAGAATGAATATATGTGAAAGGACATTCACACATATGAAATTTCAATTTTGTGGCTATCTGGGCCATACCATGTCATTATTTGAAGAGTCACAGAGATACTTCAATGGGGGAAGAGATAGGAAGTCAAAAAAGGATAATGAATTCATATGATAATTCTTGTAGAATAAATGGTTTCTAATGATACTATTTTTAGTGTTCCAATATTGTCCATAAAGCTGTTGATTGCAGGCAGAGGAATGACATAAACAATTCATACAGAACTTAGAGACAAGTCCATACTTTTCAACCCGATAGTGATGTTATTTCAAATATGTTTTTCGATATAGAATAATAGTATGGGTATGAAGAACCTATCCACATGGAAAAGAATTTAGAAAACCATATTTATCCTTTACTCAAACTGATATTTCCGGGAAGGAAAAGAAGAATGTTTAAAAATCCAAATTTGTAGATGTAGATCTTAATACTACCATGAACATCGGTACATGGATTCATGATAGTGGACGCTCCTCCCATATGATGGGAAATGGGTATCTATTAGTGAATATCCTGAAAAGGTCAATTGAATAGCGATTTTTGGTAATGATGGTTCCCAAAAGATCAAAGGTAGTGGAAGTGCTGAACTAGCTCATGGTGAGATGAAGAAGACATATATTCTATATATAGATAGATTGAGTCATAATATCCTGGGTGTGAGTAAAATAGATGTCTTTGTACATATATCAATATTCTATAAAAAAGAGTGTACTATCAAAGAAAATATAGGTAATTCCCTCATGATAGGGTGAAAAATAGATGGCAATTTATTTTAGCTTAATAGTAAAGAGAACATTTGCTACATAAAGGTAGAAGATGGGAAAAAATTATGGTGCTAGAGGATGGGTCAAATATATCCAAAAGAGAAGGAAAATATATATAAACTAAATATTATCATGGATATTCCAAATCTAAACCATGAATGGGATAATACTTGTGATTCTTGTATGTGAGGAATACTTGTGTGTAGTTTATATCATCTAAAGAAGAAAACAACATAAAATCTTCTTGATCTCGTTCATACAAATGTATGTGGTCTGAAAATTATTTCTAGAACATATGAAGAAAGGTATTTTATCATTCTCATTAATGATTTTAGTATAATGGATTGTGTGATGGTTACACACAAGAATAATCAAGTTATTGATAGCATGAAAACATATAACCAAATTACATAGAATAATACTAGATGGAGAATCAATGTTTTTCTCTATGATAATAGAGGGGAATACACATCTATTGAGTTTGAAAATTACATGGAAAATCATTGAATATAACATGAGGGGGATGATGTGAGAACTCCACAACAAAATGGAGTTGCAGAGTGACGAAATTGATAGGTGAATAGTGTGGCCAGAACTATGCTGATTGAGAGTCGCATCTCTCACCATTATTGGATAGAGGCTAGTAAATATGTAGTTTATATGAAAAACTGAATGGGGCTATATATGTGGGAAACCAAGACACCTTATTATATATTTCATGGAATTAATCCCTTATTGAATTAATTTTTTTCTTTTCAAAAGTAAATGCTTTATCCAAAACACAGAAGGAAATCAATGAATGTTTGGTGTTATTGTAGATGTTGTAATATATCTCAGATATTCAATAAGTATCAACGATTAGAAATGATTCAATAAACATCATATAATTTTTTTGGAAAGCAGTGATGTGATGATCATAGATGATAAAACCACAAATGACTCAATAAATCTTTTTTGATGTCATAAATGATGAGGAAGAAGGTGGACATGGAACATATCAAAATATAGAAGTAGAGTAAGGCATGAAAAACATTCTGGAATCACATCATTATGTTAACTCATAAGAAGAACACGAAGAGGAAACCATGGCTTGATAAAGTTCATCTAAACCTCATTGGAGAAATTGAAGAGAATAAATTGATCAATACAACATCATTAGGGATGGAAAATCTCCCACAAAGAAAAGGAGAATTTGGAATAATGAACAACATACATTCCTATCAATTGTGGAACTTTCCTCATTTGAATAAGCTAAAAATGATGAATCATGGGTTATGTCCATGAATGAATATTTGGATCAGATTGATAAGAACCAAACATGGTTTCTAGTTAAGAGAATGAAAACACACAATTTAATTGGTATGATGAGGATTTTAAAAAATAAATTTTATGATAATGGAAATGTGATCAGAAATAAGGAATGACTAGCATGTAAAGGAAATTAATAGATTGAGGCTGTCGATGTTGAAAAAACATTTGCTCTGGTGGCTAGACTGGATTCAATCAAAATGTTTCATTCCATGTAAATTCAAGGAGGATACAAAGTGTATCTAATAGATGTCAAGAAATATTTCTTAAATGGTGTTCTTGAAGAAGAAGTCTATATTGAACAAATAGTGGAATTTTGTGTTGGTAAAGATAAAATTAATGTTTAAAAATTAAAGATGGATCTATATGGTCTGAAATAGGCGCTATGGGAAAGGAACTCATGTATGGACTATTATCTGAGGAAGAATGAATTTAAAAAAGGAGAAGTGGATCACAATATCTTTGTGATGAATTATTAGAAAGATCCATTCATGGATATAGTGTATGTATATGACATTATATTTGGTGGAATAAGGTTCAGATCAGTGGACAAATTTTCAAATTATGTGAAATCCAATTTTTAGTTGTCTAATATTGATGAGATCAAAAACATTTTGGGACAACAAGTGATTCAGAAAAAACACTAAACTATCATTTATCAGGAAATTTATGCAAGATTATATCTGAATTAATTCAATATGCATGATTACAAACCAATATCTACTCCGATTGAGGTTGAAAAAAAATAGAAAATAAAGAAGATGTGACATCTGTAGATCCCACTATGTATAGGAGAATCATTGGAAGCTTATTGTACTTGACTGAGATATAGAAAAATATTGTCTTTGCAACATTCTTAGCAATACACTTTCAATGTAATCTGAAGGAAGAACATATGGAAGTAGTGAACAGTATCAGAATGTATATTCACTGTAACCACAATTATTGCTTATAAATTTCTTTAAAAAAGGATAATGAACTTTCAGAATTTTCTGAGGCAGAATAGAATGGAGATGAGGTGGATATAAAATCAACAAGTGGTGGAGAATTATTTATGGGTAAGATATTTTTGGGCTGGTTGAGTAAGAAACAAGAAATAACATCACTCAATACTATTAAATCTGAATATATCTCCTCTACAAAGGCTTATAGTCAACTACTTTAGATGAAGCAACAACTAAATGATATTGGTGATGATGTGAAATAACCAATAGTTGTTCATTGTGATAAAAATAGTTAAATTGATCTTACGAAGAATCATGTTCAGGATTCCCATATGAAACACATTTAAATCAGAAATCACATCATCAAGGAAAAAGTGGAATAATGAATGATTAAAATGGATCATGATAGAACTGATGATCAAGTGGATGACATACTAACCAAGCCATTGTCATCACATTTTTTCTATAATCATCAGTTGAGCCTTGGTATTCAACCACCTCCCCATGCATGAAGATTTTACAAAGTCCCCTATCCACTATAGTTTTAACATATTTGATCTGGTTGTGAAAGTGATAATTTTTTTGGGATAGATATGATCTAGGGGGAGTGTGATTTGATCTCTACAAGAAAAAATTCTATTCTTTGGGCTTATTTACAATGGGGGATAATGGATAAAATTCAATGAGTTACAATAGGGGATAATTGGAATGAAAAAAATCTAACAATTCAGTGTTATGACAAAGCAATTTGATCTTACATAGACATATTTAAATAATTCCAAGACATGAGAATACAATTCATGCTTACCCTCTTGTTTTATACAACTATCATTGCTCACATAGACTTAATGTGTTGTCGGCTGAGTGGTTACTTGTGCATCAGGTTGTGATTGTTACAGGTGGTTCATTGAATCTATATTTCAATTTCCGAAAACCCCAAAGGGGGAGATTGTTGGAACCAATGACGTTCATTAATGGAAATGGAGTATGGTGTGTTTATTGGAAATACTCATTAGGTTTATCAATGAGTTTTCAAGGAAGGTGGTCTTGCGTTTGAGGCTGAAAGCAATATTGAAGGTGGCGTAGTTTCCCAGTGTCTTAAAAAATTTTTGGGCCTCAAAATTAAGAGTTTGTTTTTTTGAAAAGGAAGGAATTATTCATAGGAGTAAATAAGATGAGTAATAGATAATGAAAACAAAAAAGGAAGGGAAGCATGTATAAAATTACATGAACTGCGTACCATGTACCAGGAACAGTTTGTGGATGACAAAGGGCATTACTTGGACCAGATGTAAATGTGTCACCGAATGGAAAACTTCTTGAGGTAAAGGTTTGTGGTTCATGTCTAAGGGAACAGCTTACGGGAAGAAACTATGTACGTGGAAGGTGCGACATTCGCATGATGGATTTTTGTTAGAAAAAATAATGTGGAGTTTTTAGAAACCATGAAGGGTGTCATTTGTGTAAAGGAGGCATCGATTTGTGTTTCTATGATGAGAGAATTGTAGTACATGTAACGCTTAGATAAAATGGTTTTCGGGATATGTGTTGTATGCAGTGAAGGTGGTGCCGCAATGATGATTGGGAAAATCTTAGTTTAGAGGATTTTTCGGATCTACTTGCCTATATAAGGGGAAATAATACCTTAATTAGAATATGAGACTGAGATTAAAAATCTGGAAGAGTTTTGGTGTATTCTAGAGTGGTTCATGAGAATATAACCTCTCAAAGAAGGTTATGTTTAGAAATTCAGAGAAAGTTTGTGATGTGTGAAGTGGTTTCAAGAAGACATGTCCACATAGAAGAGCCAGTAAATAGAGGAAGAACATGGTCCGTAAAACCCCTGAAGTATACACAGTGTAAGTGGAGGTAGTTCACAGAGTGAAGATTGTTCGTAGAAAGAAATGGTATGCTAAAGGCAGTTCACAGATCTAAGAAGTATGTGGAGGAAGTTCTTTCAGTACACTGTGTAAAGAAATTCATGATTTAAGCAAGAAATACTTGGAGCATGGCAGTATGTAGTGGGGATGAGAAAAATGTGGAGGAAGAGCAGTAGTACAAGGAGGAATAAATCATAAACTACCAGTGCATGAAAAAGTGGATTATATCTTTGGGTGAAATTGTTACTTCATCCAATTATCTATTTACACTTTAAAATGCATGAATTAATACCAATACATTGATACGACCTTCATGTTGATAAACTGAGTTCAGATTCATCCCAATGAAGTGAGCACGAAGGAGTTAATGGAAGTGATCTAAGGGATGTAGTTAACTATCCCTAAAGCCTTATAAAGGATGTGTTCTTGGCATATAGTGACTATCCTAAACTTATGTACTCCAAAGATAGTGAATATTAGTGGATTTTTTATAACTTGAAACTTGTTGGTGTAAGCTTCTTGGAAAAAGCCCTTAGTGGTGAACCAAGTATAATTGATATTTCTTTGCTCGACATGTTATTTTTTTCTACTCTTTCCCACTATACATGTTTGACATGTTCATATAAATGTGGGAACAATATCCGTCAATTTAAAAGATAATGTAGACACCTTGATTCACCCCTCCCCTCTTAGGGTTTTACAGGGTGCTTCAAAGTTTTCACCTAACTTCTTGTAAGTTTCTATGGTTGGATTATCAACAAGTTGAAAACCTTACATGGTGCCCCACTGATCCACAAGTAGGGATGCACCTAAAATATAATCCCATTAAGGTTATCTCAATTCATCATGAAACCTAAGTTAACAATTAGACATGATCTAACATCATACCTAAAGTTATATTCACTACTCCACAGAATCCAGATAAACCCATATATAGTTATTCACCTGAACCAAAATACCCTATAAAATGTCTGATAACTGATTCCCCATGTTGATCACCCTTACAAAATGGGGATCACACAACCACATAGTTAATTGTGTACTCCCTGCCATATGAGTCACCTTATACTACTCTTCAAGTGAATCCTAATCATGTTATAACACCAAAGAATTTGTATTTCCGGTCTTGATTCATGCTCACTAGTTCTATCCCATGACAACATGAAATTCATGGATGCATTACCATTTAAAGTGAAACATCAAAAATATTATTCAAATTTCTAGGATACTATGAATAAATAAAACTCATAAGATTCATGGTTCCCAAGTCATATCACTACAATCACTAATTGAAATCTACATCGGTCCCACCCACAATAAGATAATTTCTATTCTATCATCAAAACCTTGGGGTCACACACTTTACATGGACCAATACAGTTTAGAAAATAATTCTGTAAGCATAAAATTATAAAAACTAGGCTTACAATGCCATATTGAATTTCAATACCTTTGAGAAAGAGGAAACCTTGATTCTTTCATCCTACAAAAAGTTCCCTAGAAACTCATATTTCAAAATTATAACTTTATTAGTTCCATGATCTAACACATGTTCACCAATCACCCTAGTGAAATTCCAAAAAATCACAAGATTCCACCCACACTTTATCACTGGAATCATATCCAAAACCAAAGAGTGTACACACAAAAATACACTTTCCCTCAAAATTCCAACCTAAATATTAAACCAAAAACACTTATGGTTCTCATCACCCATAGATATTCCAAGGCATCTCCACACCTATATCATATACCTGGTTACACAACATGTTCACTAGTATCATGCCTTTAAGAACTAACCAATGTGTCTAGAATATGAGGTATAAAATCCCTAGGATAAACCCTCACACGGGTTACCATCATGTATAGAACTAAACAGAGTTTCACTAAAAGACTAAGCCCCACCTCAAGTAAAATTGTGTCTCCCACCTAACCTATAAATCTAAACACACAAGCATTCATAGAAGGGAAAATCAAATTCCAAACACCCACTTTGGGGCCTCAGATACTCATATCAGGAACCATATTATAAAACCAACATGCTTTCCTTGGTAAACCACCCTTGCTGAGCATCTTAACATTATACTTCACTATGGATAATTTGATCACATCACATTTTCATACACATATAAGAAACATCAACCAATGATGATACATAACAATAAAACAAAAACTCTAATTTAAGGTATAATATCATTAAAAGATATGTGGAAAACCACCACATATGATGTTTTTGAAACTTTAAATAACTAAACTTATATAATATCAATCTATAAGGGGTTTATCAAATGGCCTCTAATTCTCGTGTTGACTTAAAAGGGTCATTGTACCTCCCTTGTACATGAGACTTCACTCTCACCGTCATCATCAAGAATTTTATCATTGATCCATGTGACATGAAATCAAAGAAGATATATATATAAATATATATAGACACACACACTAGGTGGTACATCTTAGTAAATTTAAACTATGAAATTATATGGGAAAATGATATATGAGATACCACTTATGATTTAAACAATTATGCTTAGGTTTTATTTGGTAAAATCAGACACATGAAGTCCTTTATGTCATTTAAATTGTACGTTCATATTAATGATGAAAAATATTCACTCTTGCCTCTATGGGATAATTTCCAAATTCATAATATAAACCCAAAACATAAAACATCTTGTTAATGACATGAGGTGAAATTATATAATTTTAACATCACACACCAAGAATATAAATCCCAACATCCTAGAAACATAGACTTACTATAGGATATGGTGTTCATGATCCCCCAACCCAATATCGATAATAGGCTCTAATACATTCCTATATCATATAGATACCTTATCCAAAATATTAATACAAAATAAAAACAAATACTTGACACCACATTGTAGCTTCCCCATACGCTAAAGGCTATCGACTAGTATCAGGGGTATATGGTGGAATTGTGAGGAGACTATACCCCCATTATTAGAGTATTAATATAAGAGAAAATAACATAATATAATGTATATTCAACAAATTTGAGTAAACGAATTGTAAAAGAAGAAACATATGATTACAAAATAGAATACAGACATACAAGAATACAATACAAATCACCCATTATACATCTCACTTGAAAGAAATAAAAAAGATAAATAAATCAAAAATAAATCCCTAACCTCAACTATATGACTCACCAAAACCCAATCTACAGTACAAATGTTTATACTATCCTTCTCAATAATCTAGACCCCCACCCACTACTCAGCCTGTGTGTGAAACCAAGTGAGAGTCTTCTTGGGTACCCAATTGAAATGAAAACCAAAGAATTGTGTGAGTAAAAAACTCAGTATAACACCATAACACTTTTTGTATATATAACATATAATATTATGATATATTCATGTGACATGACCAGAATAAATTAATAACTTTTGAAGGTAAATAAATAAACCATTATCAATCCTCAAGTCCATGTACTTAATCAACCATACCCATTTTAACCAGTTCCAGAGTATATCTAAACATGTCAAAATGACCATGTTGATCATAATAATTACCCGGGGGTCTTTTACCTTGTTATATAGACAATGACCAAGGGGGTTAAAATCACTCCAATATATAGAATAATTTATTGGGTAATACTCCACCCTAGTATCAAAATCTGAGCAATTATCTATCCTAGTATACAATGGTTATAAGAAACAGATCCCCTACAGTTTTTGGGACTCTACCACACTATTAAAATACCCTAAGAGTCTTGATAGATAGAACATTTTGGGAACTATCCACTTCTAGGAATCATTATAATTTTGGATCCAAATCCATGACAACACCAACAATAATATCACATACCTCTTTACCAGGGAATTCTTCTTTAGTATCATTGACCTCCATACTGGGGGAATTTTCTTTTGTATCATAGACCTCCATACTATGGGTTTCTTATTTTTGAAGAAAAGAACACCACAACAATGTATTTCATATATATCCCCACTTCATGAAGGAACATTCCATATCACATCATACCACCTCTAAGGAATATGAAAATAGTGTCATTACCTCCTCATACCGTGTTTGACATATCATTTACAAAATTAAAAGGAAGAAAGGATTGATCTAATTAGAAAACCCATCATCACTATCCACAACACATTGACTCCCATATAAGCTATGTTTTCTTAGGAAACACCCATAATTGTCTGTACTGATTTTCAACACACCTGATCAGGGTTGGTCTATCATAGGGAGACAAAATGTGGTCCCCTATATAAATAAAAAAGTGTAGAAACCCTACATAGGGACCTCAATCTTGACCAAGTCTTGAGTTATCACACATCTATAAGAGAGAATCATGATCTACATCAATGTCATAGATATAAATGGTCTGATAGACCATATCCTATAGGATATACTGGGAATAGTATATGGAGTTATATCAAAGCCCATCTCATGGTCCATGATTTAGCTAGGTCTATTCTATCAGCCAACAAAATTTCATCTGCCCTATTGTCTATCCACATAGGCTGAAAACGTCTAGAGTGGAAGGGTTATTTTCCCTATCATAGTTCAGCAAACCTAAAAACACCATGGTGTCATAAGCATCATGACACGACCAAGAAGATCTAATAAATCTCAAGATAACACAATCAAGGGTCATTCCATCTTATCTATTTTAAATTATTTGATTAACACTACTCAAGGGGTTCAAGTGTCAAGGAACACTTGCAGTTCAACCCATATCCATTGACTAATGAGGCATCAATCCAACACACTATGTCTATTGTATCTTAATAAAACTACACATATTTTTTATTTGATTTTTATATGATTATAATAATTTAATTTAATTTAAAATATTTAAAATAAATTTACAAATTCATGTAATAAGTGGTTCCATAAACTTAGTAGTGAGATCACACGTACACACGGAGGTAAACATAATGTAATAAGATATATATAATGAACTAGGACCACCTACCTTAGTTGAATCAAATTCTCCATTAAAACTAAAGCTGATGGATCTTCGCATCAACCCCCTAAATCACACAAGAATCTTAGATCAAAACATTTTCTTCAAATTTTAATTATAATAAATTTATATTTTAAAATAATGTTCTAATAATTAAACTACCATTTTAAAAAATAGGCATAATTTTCAAATTACTCACGTGGTCCTATAACCAGACCAGAAGCCCAACCAACCACATCCGAAAGGCCCATCACATACTCTCGAACCTAACCAGAGTAAAATACGTAACATGTGATGTCAAAAAAAATCTCTAAATAATTTATATTTAAATCCAAAACCTTAATAAAAGTGAAAATACAACTCATATCCTTCAAATTGATAATAAATGGTATGAATTCATCATTACAGGGCACCCTATATATAGGTAGATTTAAATCCCCATTATGCACATCCAATACACAATTATCTAATGGAATTGGATTCAAAACCCTAGCCGAAGAAATAATGAATAAGAATAAATAGAGGGAGGGAAGAAAATTTATCACTACATGGCTAATGACACCTTGAATTACTAAATAACACTAAGGAAAAAATCCCATAATAATGGGGAAATGAAGAGGTGGATGGGTCTCATACCCATATTTTTTAGGAACAAAAACATTAGGGGAATGGGATTCCCCCTTCTAGAAACCTGAGTTAGATTATTGAAACTCTACCCTATAAATAACCTACCATATTCCCAGTGGATTCCACCATTTAAGAGATTCTTTCAAGAAATGGATCTTAATTCTCTTAAACTCTAATGACTAGACGGTTGACCTTTCAGGCCAGTAGCGAATGTATGCATTCATTAAGCTTTACAATGTACTTCATATAGTTGTAATGTGGTAAACAATTATAGGTCCAACCACTTAAACTTCCTACGATTCTATCACAATACAATCAACAACAATCAACCACAACATAAACAACCATACACATAAAAATTTTAAAAAATTAAAACCCCATAATTCTATTTTGAGAAACGATTCTTAAAATGAGCAATCCACTAAATTGAAATTTCATAAAATCTCTAAAATTAAATACACATATGGACATAAGGTTTTACAATAACATTCCTAGGTTACATTATTAAAATAAATTCCTATAAATTCTTAAATAAGAGAACACAACGTATTTATAGAGTCATAATGTTAATTTGATCAAAGAGTAATTTTGACATCCCGCCTTTATATTACATAACTTTTGATTACATTTTACAAAATAATGATCTTTAAAGTCCAGTGTCTTGGAAATAAAGAACATAATATATGAAAAAAATAAAAAATTATTATAATCCACTTGTAAGACTTCATCATAGGTTCATCCTAAGTGAAATTATTTAATATTATAACCTGGAGACATACATCAAAGGAAAGGGTGTATAGAAGGCCCAGTAAGGAAAGCCAGGGAATTAGTTTACTTGTGATATCAACAAGAACTTGATAAAAACATAAAGACATGAGCAATAGATGTATAGACCTATCATAAAACATAACTTTCATATGTGGCTACAACATTTCATTTAGACATTCATGATCATATCAACAAGTTGCAACCTTGAGGTGTCATAAAAATTACCAAGGTTTTTTACCAAGGTATCATGAAACATGACATTTCTAGAGATTAAATTAATTACCCAATGCATTGGAGTGCTATCAAGGAGCACCATTAATATGTATTTATTTTCATGTGATCCACATAGTTCATAATCAAACATTTCATAAATAACCCATGGAGAATAAAATAAATGGGTTTCATTTCAAGACCCTGATGTTTTAAAAGTTATTAAAAAATAAGATCATTATATCATTTATAACCCATGGAAATGGAGCAAGGGTTATATGTTTTTCAATTCCAGAATAAAATATATCATATTTATATATTTTTGAACACCCATAAAAACTAAATATGTTTGGGTATTCACATAAATAAAACAAGATAATTTCTTGAGGGAAAGAGATAGAAATTTTGAGGCAAAGTTTCTATAGAATAACACATATATAACATGATTTTAGAAAACATTGAAAGGAGAGGGGAAAATGGTCACACACTCATAAATAATTTATAATAAAGTATGGGTACATAATAAGATCATGGTATGGATATTTTAATGACATACCACATGAAAAGGAAACATGAAGGAAAAGAGAAGATGTGATTTCTTTTACGCAAAATTCGGAAGCCTAACGACGTCACTTGAAAATTCAGAAAACAAATTGATGAGGGAGGAAAAGGAATTTCAACAATTAGGAATGAAATGTACAGTAATGATAGCATATAATAACATACCCTCAACATAAAGAGATGAAAACTAGAAGACACGACGTAAAGGAAGTCATGGATTAAAAGAGGATGGTGAAAGACTCCCTTACCTTTAAGAGTAACATTGAAAGTGTAAAGGTCGGGACTATATGAGGCTTGAGGGAACCTTGAGACGATTATAGAGAGATGGGAGAAGAGTTTGGACAAATTTAAAAGGCTTTGCGTGAAGATTACTTGGGAGCATGGGTGGGTTTATATAGGAAAGGAGAGAGAATTGTTTTTTATTTAGTTTTGAGACACCTCACATTAAACTAAACAAATCCACAAACAAAACCATGGATTTTTTCCATGGTTTCTGCCAAAGGAGAGTGGAAGAAAATATTTTATAAGGTCAATGGAAAAACTTATTAATATAATATGGTTGCTTATGTGGAGGTGAGTCACACTCTTAAGGAAAACAATTTAAAAAGACAAAATGTTATATAAGTCTTGGAGGGTCCACTAAAGCTTTGTGAAATAAATCAAACAAACAAAAAATCACCATATTTTCATTTTAAATCTTATATTGGACGAAAAAACAATTTATAGTATTTTATTTCATCACTTTCGGGTCATTATGATGTCATAAAACACATTATATATTTATACGATATTTAATATTTACACGAAATATTTGACTGTCTCAGAAAATTATGAAAACATCACCATTGGATAATTTTGAAGTCCTGATTCTTGATGTAATATTCATTTTATCTAAATAATTTTCTTAATATATTAATTTTCAATTTTAAAATAAAAACCAACATTTATCGAAAATTCATGGGTTTTGACAAAAATGGCTTTCAACCATAATAAAAATTTCAATTGCATTCATAAAATTATACGATCATTTATTTTTAATAAATATTAATTTAATAATAATAATAATATTTTATTAAAATATTATTTATTTCAAAAATCTATTAATTCATCAAAATAGATTTCTTAGTTGAATATTTAACTAAAAATACTACTTGTGCTTAAAAAACTATTTACAATGTAACAATAATAAAATGAAGGTACATTACTTTTTATATAAAATTAATAATGTACATAATAATAGTACTAGGGTCTTATTACATAACCCCTTAAAACACCTGCATAAGACCTTACGGTATCGTGCGCGATGGTGACAGACTCTTGGGGTGGCTCAGATAACATTGCTTGAGTGGTAATCTCTATCAACTTCCACTTCTCTTGTAGGCGGTTCTGCTGGAGTTTAATGTATTAAAGCTCGCCTTGGGATTGGTCAAGAGTGAAGCCCCAATATGCAATATCCTTTTCGAGATCTGATAAATGGTCTTCATATGGGGAAAGTATACTGAATGAGGTCATTGGTTCCTTTTTCCGAGTAAAAAGAATTTGTTAAAGCCCTATATTTATACTAATCATGTGATCACTGTTCAATGGCTATATTAGAAATGGTAACAATTATTAAAGGTATTTTAAAATCCAAAATCATAAAACAAAAGTAGTGCATATGTTTTATAACCATTTAACATATTAAGGCATCTTATTAGACCAATAATGATTTACATTAACAATAGTTTTGGTTTTTACAATCTTCCCCCTTTAAGAAATTTCATCCCTGAAATTTTAACTCGTACCCTAAAAAGAGAAAAGGTGTGGGTACTTTTTCCTCATAGACTCTTCTGGTTCCCATGTTGCTTCTTGACATTTGTGGTTCCTCCAAAACACCTTAATAAGGTTGGTAGTCTTGTTTCGTAGTACCTAGTCTCTACAATCCATGATCTCCACCGGCTTCTCCTCATAAGAGAGGTCACGTTACAGTTGTACCACCTCTAGGTGTAGTACATGTGAAGGGCCAGGTATGTACATCCTCAAGAGGGATACGTGGAAAACATCATAAAATTGTGAAATATTTGGTGGAAGTGCAAGCTGATAGGCCACTAATCCCACACAATCAAGGATTTCGTAGGGACTAATATACCTAGGGATGAGCTTTCCTTTCTTCCCAACCTCATGGATATATTCCATGTTAAAATCTAAATAAGGACTTTGTCACCAAAATTAAACTCCAAGACCCTTTGACGGTTGTCGGCATAGCTCTTTTGCCGACTCTGAGCAGTCTTAATGTGTTGTTGGATGGCATGGATTTTTTTTGTCATATCATGTACAATATTAGGCCCAATAAGATTTATCTCACCAGTTTCATCCCGACAAGTAGGTGTTCTACATTGTTTCTCATATAGAGATTCATAGGGTGCCATATGAATACTCGAGTGCAAGCTTTTGTTGTAAGAGAACTCAACTAAAGGGATATGTTGATCGCATCCACCTTTAAATTATATTGAGCATGTTCTCAACTTGTCCTCGAGTTTTTGAATAGTATTTTGGAATTGGAAATCAGTTTGGGGGTGATAGGCCATACTGAAATTCAATTCAGTGCATAGAGAATGTTGAAGATCTCTCTAGAATTTTGTTGTGAACCTTGGATCATGATCAGATATGATAGAAAGTGGAACTGCATACATCCTTACCACTTCCTTCACATAAATCCTGGAAAGTTGATCAAGAGAGAAGTCTTCCCAAATGGAGATAAAATGGGCAGTCTTGGTTAGATGGTCCACAACAACCCATATCACGTTTTTTCCTTTAGAAGTTCTTGGGAGACCAATGACGAAGTCCATAGTGATATTGTCCCACTTCCATGCTAGTATGGGTAGTAATTGCAATACCCCTTTAGAAAGTTGTCGCTCTGCCTTCAATTTCTGACATACCAGGCACCTTGAAGTGTAGTCATCAATCTATCTTTTCATATTATCCCACCAATATTGATCACGAAGGTCCCTATATATTTTTATTCTCCCAGGATGTATAGAGAAAGTAGAGCTGTGAGCTTCATCCAACATATCCTTCTATAATTTTGGAATATAAGGAAAACATAGTCATGTATGAAATTTCAATATACCTCCTTGATCAATATTGAACTTAGGAAACTCCCCATCCTTCACAGCCTCAAACTTGTTTTTTAACAAAGGATCTTATTTCTGAGATTTCTTAATCTTCTATAGTAATGATGGTTGAGAAATAATTTGGGTTAGGGTTGATGATATAGCATACCTTATAATTCTCATGTCCAACTTTACTAGTTCATTGATCAAATGATATTTTTGAATCCTCATCAGGGAATGAACAACTGGGTCTTTCTTGCTTAATGCATCAACAAATTTGTTTGATCTTCCGGGATGATAATGAATTGAAAAATCATAGTCTTTAAGAAGTTCCATCAATCTCCTTTGTCTCATTTTATATTCTTTTGTGTGAAAATATATTTCAAACATTGATGGTCGGCGTATATATCACATATCACCCCATAATGATGTGTGCCTCCATATCTTAAGAGAATAAATGGCTTCACCTAGCTCCAGATCATGCGTAGGATAGTTCTGCTCATGGGTCTTCAACTATCGATATGCATAAGAAATGACTCTGTCATTTTGCATGAGGACACGACCAATCCCTTTTAGAGATGCATCACTAAAAATAACGAATCCTTCTCCACTTGAGGGCAGAGTTAACGCAGGTTCAATATCTAACATCTTCTTCAGCTCTTAGAAACTTTTCTCACATTCCTTTGTCCAGATGAACTTGACCCCATTTCGAGTTATCTTGGTTAATGGATTAGAAATTTGTGAAATGTTTTTTTCAAAAACTTACTATAATATCCCACTAAACCAAGGAAACTAAAAATCTATGTTATTATTTTAGGCTGAGGCCACTCCTCTACAACTCTTTCATTGCAGGATCAACTGTGATTCCTTCATTGGTAACAATGTTCCCCAAGAAAGCAAGTTGTTATAACCAAAAATAGCATTTTCTGAACTTTCCAAAAATCCTCTCCTTCTGTAGAGATTGCAAAATAACCCTTAGATGATCTTCATGAACCTCACTACTTTTGGAATATATCAAAACATCATCAATAAAAACTACCACAAAGATATCAAGGTAGTCCTTAAATAATTTATTCATCGAATCCATAAATATTACAGGTGCATTAGTCAGTCCAACAACAAACTCATAATTCCCATATCTTGATCGGAAGGCAGTTTTTGGAATATATTCTTTTTTCACCCTCAATTGATGATAACCAGAACGATGACCAATGTTAGACAAAAATTGAGTCCCCTGAAGTAGGTCAAATAAGTCATTAATTTTTGGAAGGGGGTATTTGTTCTTTACTGTATTCCCGTTCAGTTCTCTATAATCAATGCATAGCCACATCAATACATCCTTCTTCTTCACAAAGAGAATTGGTGCTCTCCAAGGGGACACACTCGGTCAGATAAACCCCTTCTCCAAATATATTGGAGTTGTTTTTATAGTTATTCTAGCTCCACATTTTCCATCCTACACAGGGTCTTTGATATTAGATGAGATCTAGGTATGAGCTCAACGGAGAACTCTACCTCTCTTTCTAGGGGAGGTCCGGGTAACTCCTCAAGAAATAAATCAACATATTCCTAGACGATGGAGAAATTTTATATCCTTAAACTGTTATCTCTTTGATCTTATTCACTGATCAAATCCATAAAGAATGATATAGGGGGTTCTTCTAGACAAGGATCTGGTTGAGATATCTCTCCTTGGAAGAAAAATGTACATTTTCAATTCAATACTACTGATATTTCCTTTCTTTATCATTTTATATTAGCATTATACATTGAGATCTAGTCCATCCCTAGTATAATGTCGAATTCCAGCATGGGAATGAATACTAGATTTTCGATATGATTCTGATCACCAAAGTAAATACTAGAGTTTCTAAACACATACAATGCTTGGATAATCCCACTAAGAGTCTTGACTGATAACTCTACTTTTAGAAAATTTGGGGTTGATTCTAAATTATATTCAAACATGGAGGAAATAAAGGAATGCATAAAACCAGAATAAAAAAATGTACTTCATAACTTTGATAGAATAACAAGAGTACCTGCTACCACATCATTCAGAGCTTCAACTTCAGCTGTCATGATAGAAAAAGCCTGACCCTACTCCCTTTTCCTTTACTACGGGAGATGGTGGTTCCCCTATACAGTTCTTAGATTTGGACAATGATTGGAAAAGTGACCATGTTGTCCACACTTAATGAAATGGACATCAGGTAGGGCCCACACCATCCCCCCCTTGTCGTTAGTGTATGGAAGATTAGGTTTCACCTCACAAAAAAAATTCCTTTCTATATGAAAATCTCTTCCACACTTGTAGCATTTCCCGCTCTCGAGTAGGAAGTTCACCAAATTCTTCTTCCCACATTTATTACACATGGGAAGTTGCAATTTCTTGCCTCCTCTTCCTTGATCAAAGGTACTACCTAAGCTAGGCTTTATCGATCTCTTCTTGTCATTTGATTTATGAGACCACTGTATCTCACCAATCTCCAGCTTGACTTTCATTACACTCAGCATGATCTCCTCATAGCTATCATAGTCTCGGTTGGCTAGATTCTTCTATAGATGAGGTCTCAGTCTACTGAAGAATCTATCAACCTCGTCAATTGGATCCATGAAAAAGCTAGAGGTGTAACGTGAAATCCTTTTGAATTTCATCTCATAGCTTCCCACATATTCATTCTCCTTCTGCTTCAGCTCAATAACTCTTTATCCATTCTTGTTCTCATCGATCGAGGAAAATAGTTGTTGAAGAATTTCCTTCTGAACTCTTCTCACTCCATAGATTCAACTTCCACTCTTGGACTTGTGTATTTAATCAGTTCCCACCATTGATCAGCTTCTCCTTCTAAGCGATAGACAGCCAGGGTAACCTTCTCTTGATCAGAATATTGGAGGACAGAAAAGATTTTATCGATAGAGATGATCCACTATTCAGAAATCAATGGTTAGATTGATCCATTGAAGGTTGGTGGTCATTGACACATAAAAGATTCAACTGAATTTTTTCCCTTTATGGTGATATTGGTATCTCACCTTGATTCATGTTATTTTCCATAACTCGAGTCAGTTGGTTCATCATTCGCATGAATGTTTCCATTTAGGCTTCCTTCAGAGGGCCATCTGCACTTGGTCCATTGCGGTCACCATTTTCACATTTTCTCATATTCCCTGCCATTTTCTAAAAGAACAAAACCTTAGTGAGAATCTTATTTCCTTTACAAATCTTTTAACTTTTAAGGATTCTATGTCTTAAAACAGCATGCCTAAACAATTACATTTCTCTATAATTCCTTCATATTGATTCATAAAAATATTTATTTGAACCAAACATATCCTCTAGGAGTGTCACAACCAAGAGTTCAACAAGGCCCATTATCATGCACCAGTTCCCATTCGATTCTAGCTCAAAGTGGTGTTTTTGGGTTTTACCCCTATATACATCTGCGCCAGATCTTCCACTACCAGCTCTTATCCAGACATGGATGTATTATTTTGATAAACCACTTACTAATAGCCACCAAAATACCAAGAAGTTTTATTATATTGAAAATTTTCTATATGGTTCTTCCTAAATTTTCTATAGCATAATTTCCATAAATAACTAATCTACCCTTCTGATACAAACTGGGACATCCTTCCTTTTTATTGCATAACTTTTCATTACATTTAACAAACAGAGGATATTTAAAGTCTAGTGTATTGGAAATCTAGAACATAATATATGAAAACAACATAAAACATTATTATAATCCAATTGTATGAATTCATCATAGGTTCATCTTAAGTACAATTACTGCATCTTATAATCTGGAGACATATATCAAAGAAAAGGGTGATCAGAATGCCCAGTAAAGAAAGTAAGGGAATCCGTTTACTTGTGATATTAATAAGAACATGATAAAAACATAAAGTCATGGGTAATGGAAGTATATGCATATCATAAAAAAATAAATTGAAGCATAACTTGCATATGTGGCTACAACATTTCATTTAGACATTCATGATCATATCACTAAGGTACAACCCTGAGGTGTCATTAAAATTACCAAGGTTATTCACCAAGGTATTGTGAAACTCGTCATCTCTAGAGATTAAATTCTTTACCCAATGCATTGGAGTGCTATCGTGGAACTCCATTAATATGAAATTATTTTCATGTGATCCAAATAGATCATAATGTAACATTTCATAAATACCCCATGGATAATAAAATGAATGTGTTTCATTTCAAGATCGTGACATTTTAAAAGTTCTAAAAAAATAAGATCATTATGTCATTTATAACCCCTCGAAAGGGAGTGAGTGTTATGTGTATGTTAATTACAGAATCAAATATATCACATTTATATATTTATGAACAAAAATATAAACTAAATAAGTCTGGGTATTCACATAAATAAAACAAGAGAATTTCTGGAGAGAAAGAGTTTTAAAATTTGAGGCGATATTTCTGCAGCATAACATCTATAAAACATGGTTTTAGAAAACATTGAAAAGAGAAGGGAAAAGGGTCACACAATCATAAATAATTCATAATAAATTATGGGTACATAATAATATCATGGTATGGATATTTTAATGACATAACACATGAAAAGGAAACATGACGGAAAAGAGAAGATGTTATTTCTTTTACGAGAAATTCGGCAGCCTAACGACGTCACATAAAAATTCAGAAAAAAAATTTATAAGAGAGGAAAGGGTAGCTAAAAAATTATAAATTAAATGTAAAGTAATTTTAACATATAAAAACATACCCTCAACATCAAAAGATGGAAACTTGAAGACACGACATAAAGGAAGTCATGGCTTAAAAGAGGAGGGTGAAAGATTCCCTTACCTTGAAGAGTAACTTTGAAAGCTTGAAGTACGGGACCACAGAAAGCTTGAGGGAATCTTGGGAGGATTATAGAGAGATAAGGGAAGTGTTTGGACGAAATTAAAAGTATTTTATTGAACAGGAAGTGGGAGCATGGTAGGGTTTATATAAGAAAGGAGAGGGAAATGTTTATTATTTAGGTTTGGGACACCTCACATTAAACTAAACAAAACCACAAACCATCCCAGGGTTTTTTGACCATGGTTTCTTACAAAGGGTTGTGAAAGGAAATATTTTATAAGTTCAATGTCTGGAAATATTAAAATAATAGGATTTTTTATGTGGAGGTGAGTCACACTCTTAAGGAAACCAATTTAAAAAGACAAAATGTTATATAAGTCTTGTATGGTTCACTAAATCTTTTTAAAATAAATCAAACAAACCCAAAATCACATTATTTTAATGTTAAAACATATATTGGCTGAACATACAGTTTATAGTATTTTATTACATCACTATTGGTTCATTATGATTTGATAAAACACATTATATATTTATACGATATTTAATTTTTACCCAAAAATTTGACTGTCTCAGAAAAATATGAAAAATTCACCATTGGATAATTTCACATCCCGATTATAGAAATAATATTCATTTTATCTAAATAATTTTCAAAATATGTTAATTTTCACATTTAAAATAAAAAATAATATTTATAAAAGATTCATGGGTTTTGACCAAAATGGCTTTCAAACCTTAATAAAAATTACAATTGCATTCATAAAATTATATGATCATTTATTTTTAACAAATATTAATTCAATAAGAATATTATTATTTTATTAATATATTATTAAATTCACAAATACATTAATTCATCAAAATATATTTCTTAGTTGAATATTTAATTAAAAATTCTATTTGGGCTTTAAAAACTATTTACAAAGTAATGATAATAAAATTAAAGTACATTAATTATTATATAAATAAGAATTTACATAATAATAGTACTAGGGTCTTGTTTCATAACCCCTTAAAACACCCGCATAAGACCTTAGGATAAGGTGTGTGATGGTGAAATACTCTTGGGGTGGCTCGGATAACATTGCTCGAGTGGTAATCTCTATCACCTTCCACTTCTCCCGTAGGAGGTTCCTCTCGAGATTAACCTATTGATGCTCGACTTGGGCTTGGTTAAGAGCGAATACAAAAGATGCAACCTCCTTTCCGAGCTCTGATAAATGGGATTCATACTAGGCATGTCTGATGGATGAGGCCATCTGTTCCTTTTTCTGAGTAAAAGTATTTGTAAAATCCCTATATTTATACTAATAATGTGATCACTGTTCAATGACTATATTAGAAACGATCACAATTATTAATGGTATATTAAAATCCAAAAACATAAAACAAAATAAGTACATATGATGTATAACCATTTCACATATAAATACATTTAATTAGATCAATAAGGATTTACATTAACAAAAGTTTGGGTCATTATAGAAATCTAGAATGAAATCTTGAAATTCAATTTTTAAATAAGTTTTTATGAAAAAGATGATGTTCAATAAAATTATAAATATCTTAAAGTACCAACATAATATTAGGGTTCTGAGGATGATTCATACGAATAAGAAGATATTTAATATTGTATACCAATAATTATAAAAAAATTAGATGTGATGAAACTAGTGAATAAATTATAATTGAAAAAATATCTAATAAAACTCCGAGAATGATAAAATACAAAGCATGCTACTCTATTATCTCAACTAAATCCAACACCATTGGAATAGGAAACAAAGAGTGAATCATAGTTCATGTATACAAATGGTAATCTAGTTAAAATTCAATATAATCTAACATTGAAGTTTAAAATGTCTTTAGATTATTATAATGTCTTAAAGTGAAGAGGATGTTTGAAAAATAATGATGATCATAGAAATATTATTTATAATAAGGAGATGTTAGAGTGAAAGGGATATTCACAAATAAAATTCAATGATGTAGTTGAAAAATTCACATAGATGGAAATACATGATTATATAATATTCTTTTGAGGTATAAAAAATATATGAGTATTCACCTTTCTTATAACATATGTGAAGATGAGACTTTTCAATGGAGTGATCAAGGAAAAAACCTATATTGAATAAATAGTGGGATTTATAATTTGTTTTAACAAAGAAAAATTATACAAGTTGAAGAATGGATTATATATATTAAATTAATAACCTTGAGATTGTTATGTTTATTAGGACACTTATTTGATGAAGAGTTCGGGATAGGTGGTGTTGGTCCCTGCCTATATACAAAATCAACTAAAGAATAGTAGTTTATGGTACATATATATGTTGAAGATATCATATTTCGTTAAATAATGTAGAATATAGTGTTATAATTTTTCGAATAATGATATTCAGGTTATAGATTTTGATGATTAGAGGGATTAAGTATTTTCTTAGGTTTTATGTGTTTAAAAATTATTGGTTGTAAATATATTTATTAGATAAAATATGTCTATTAGTTTCTAAAAAAGTACAAGATTTAATAGAGAAAACTGGTTTTAAAACTGATTTCCATTAATACTATGCTTGTGAATAATGAAGATGGAAAATCCGTTTATTCTACACTTTATTGTAAAATGAATGGATGTTTTTATGTATTTTGAAAATATAAACAATCCTTCGCCTACCTAACTTATTGGGTGGATTTGTTTCAGAGTAATCCAACCTAGTATCAACTCTTGGTAGGGAAATAGATAATGAGGCATGTTCAAGGAACTATCAACCATGGTTTGGTGTTAAATGTATAAAAATAAAATAAATTAATTACATATTTTATGTAGACTAGGATACATATGTTGGGGATATAAAATCCATGAGTGAAGGACATTTTCTATTAGAAGTAGAGATGCCTAGTAAAATAATGAACTCACAATGAGGGGGGGGGGATCAGTCTGAACTACTCTTTAAAGAATACATTTAACTATAATTATTCAAAACACTACACCTATTAGTTTGAATGAATATCATAGAAATAATGTAAAAAAATACACTATACACAATGTAGAATATAAAAAGCGTATAAAACATGAAATTTTAACAATTTTATCCCATAATTCGGGTGAATACATCCTTAATGTATTTATCTCAATTCTAAGACACATGTGGTTCACTAGTATTATAAAGTTAATACAGATAGAGAAGGTACCATCCATTAACCTTGAGGCTATATCTAAAAAATGATATACTATCTCATGATAGGTTCACATGTACAAGATCCCAATATTTTACAATGGTAGTCTAATTATTTTTGAACAAGGAATTCTTATTGAACCAAAATTTCACAATATCAATATGATAGGCCTTCTTTTTCAAGTGTAGAAATTTAACTAACATTGAATGAAAAACATAAGTAATATGAACATCATTATTGTTCTATCAACTTCGAAATTATCAATATAAGAATCAAGAAGTATTTCCAAGTTTTCATCTTAAAAAACTCTTCGAATAATTAGATGATATAAGTATCTTTCTCTCTAGTAAATAATTATGAATCTTAAAAAAAATATTCTTTGAAACTTTTGAAATACTAAAGATATATGTTTTCTATCTAAATTTCCCTTATTTTTAGACTATATAGTTATTCAGAAGTTACAAGTTGGTTTCTCACATTTAAATAAAATTAAATTCATTTACAGAACATGAAAGGTGGTATTTTATAGTCACATTAATATCTTCTTTGACTAATCCGTCCTACCTTTATACTCATTATTGGTTATGGAAATTTATATGAAATATGGTAACTTGATCTCCAGAAATTTCTAAAAATTTAAATTTCCTACATTTTCAATGTTAAAAATATTAATATATAATTATTAGACATAGTTATTTATCTATTCCTCAATGTTGGATAGAATCATTAATTAATCATCAAATTATTTATTTCACAAAACTAAAAATTACCATAATAATTTCTCTTTATAAACATCTTATTATATTTTTATCTTACTTTTCTAATTAAATGCCCATAAAATCATCCTCAAAATCCTATGAAAACACCATTAGGTTATTCTTCCAAAAATTTGGATCGTTTAGAGTTTATCTTCCATGACCTTTGGGTGATTTTAGCATAGGTTACATTTTGAATAAGATAATTTCACAGATCAATACATAAGAACATTCTTCTTTTTTACATTGCTTTCTAATATGCAATGACATTTATAAGTCCACTGAACTCCATAAGATGTGGTTTAGTATAAAAATATTTGGTTTTTACTATTACTCCAATATAAACCCAACCATGAGTAATCTGGAAAATGAAAAATAAATTAAAGGTTTGTAAAACGTTTATATAAAAAATTTATCAAAACAATTGAATTAAGTAACTCCTTAATAAAATAATAATTTAAAAAATAAAAAAGTATAATATTTTAGTTCAATCATAAAAATATTATAATAAAATAATATAACGACCCATACTTTACATACATTGTTATTACTTCAGAATTGAACCACACTTATTACAACATATAACAAAACCAGGAAAGGACCGTATAGGTATAGTGTCTTTAGAAACTGGGAAACATAAACAACTGGTTCATAAATCATCTACGTTGTCTCCCATTTATTTCATCATATCTAGAGTCCCTTTTTGGCATATCCTACTCAATAACATTCTTCCTGACCTGGGGAAGGAAAACATACAAAAGGGTGAGCTCAAATGCTCAGTAAGGGTAAACAAAAGAAATATCAATCACATCATATTCATAAGAACATAATATTTTGGAAATCTTAACCTGCAAAACAGATCATAATTTCCTAACATGGGATAAATCGTAGTAGTGAAATGTAATCCCAATAATCATAACTTAAAACATGAAACTCTGTGGCATACACACATAATCATAGAGAATCATTTATTATGAGTCAAGACTCATTTCCAAGACTATCTTAGCAGACAAAGTCCATTTCTGAACCGAGTTCCCTCATCGTTTTAGTCCTGTTTCACTGAACCGGTTTAACCTGCCATTCCTGTCATGTCTATCACATTAGATATAAATCTTTGCCCAATGAATTGGAGGGAGATATAGGTCCCACCCATCTCATAATGATACCATTCTTATGTGTTCCACAAAATCATAAATCATATATCATTGCATAACCCATGTAATAAAAATGGGATTCTTAAACATCGTGACATCATAAAACAATTTATATAAGATAAAGGAATTCATAAAAATAATTCCATCACAACATAATCAAATCAATGTAATAATAGGGATAGAAACAGAACCCTATATTATCTTAGATGTAAAATAATTTTGATAAAACACTTGAACTCCATTTTTGAGGAAAATATCCTTTCTACTTCAAAAACATTTTTCCTTTCTTAACATGTCATACAATTTTAAACTAAAAGAAGTTGGTTAAAAATAAACTTGAAAACTTGTAAAGGAAGCTTCTTGGAAATAATTTTTTAAAAATCCATTCATGCCGTATAAGTTAAAAAATAAATTCTTCTCTTACTTTTGTCGGAAAAGTCAAAAGTACCTCATACGAAAAATGGCAAAAGATTCCATTAATATCTTTTACTAAAAACTCACCGAAGGGTAAAATTGGATATAAAAAATTGTAGAAGTATATAAATATTACATATTGAGGAAACATGGATGTGGATGATAAATATTCCCCAGTAAATTCTAAAGTATAAACAATCTTGGATAAAAATGAGATTGCGAGATTTTCCCTTATCTTAGGTCCAATTAGCTTCGTAAGTGTCTGAACCTCCTGTAAAATGATTTAAATAATGTTATTGACTTATTCCAGAATCATAATTATTTTTATGATATCATATATGGTTATATTCTTAGCTTCTTATTAGTAATATTTCATTACTACTTGTTATTCGGGTGTTTATTACTTTTTGTTCTTATGCGTGTTTTGTCAAATAAATTCTTATTCTTCTATTTAGGTTATAGATACCTCATTTACAGAATGTTATTAATGTAATACATATCATATTTATTCACTCAATTCATTTATGTAATCATTATGAAATGAAAATCATGTAGAATGAGTCGCATCACATCGTGGAGACGGTATTCCGTACGTACACACGAGCGATGATATTGTTCCCATGATCATGGAATTGTATTGGAGTATATGTATACTATTTCAGAATAAATATCACTTTAAAATAATCATATATAGTTATTATTTACACCATTATACCCATCCAAGTAAGGTGGTGGTGGAAAATAGATTACACCACGGCGTGGAGATGGTATTCCGTACGTACGCACGCACGGTGATATTTTTTTCGTAGGATGGATAGATGGTGAAATAGGGTTGTTTCATTCTTATAATAACATATAAGTATATGAGTGATACTGATGTTATTACTTCATAATTAAACAACTAAAGAAGAGAAAGTGGAAGAAGAAATAAAGTTGAAAGAATCGGTAACAGACATTACCTCTTCTTTGAAGCGCCTCTTTGGGACCTCCTCTTAGGGGAAAAAATTGGTCTTTGAAGAATCCAAAGACCTCTAGGATGTTTCTATGGAAGTGGAGAAGATAATTTTTCAGGGATTGGCTAAGCTTGAAGGCTCAGAGTTGTGTGAGGAAGAGAGGGAGGAGGTTCCCTTTTATAAGGGAGGAGAGGGGCACCTTTGGAATAACTAAAAATATTATTTTATTATAAAGTAATATTAGGTTTTTAATAGCTCAAAATTAAATTATTTTGAAGCTAAGGTGGGTATGGGTAGAAATACTCTCATCCAATAGAATTCAGACAAGTTTAGGGTTCTATTTTAACCTTATCATTTAGATTTAACTTTAAGTTAAATAATTTTTCTTTTACCGTGTCTTCTTGTTTTCTTACACTATAAGGTTAATAAACTTACTATAACAAGTAAACAGAACCCCAAGTTGTTTATTATTAATATATATAAACTTATCTAAGTCATTTGGCCGATCCTTAGATTTTTAGGAATAAAATAACAATTAATAATATAATATTTGTTTTAAAAACTATTTTTTGTCAATTTTGACACTATTTGGTAATTGATTTTTTTTGAAAATCATAACAGAATTATTAGTTCAAAAAAAGTTAACTAAATCAATAAAAAAATTTCATATTAACCTATAAAATTATTTTAATTCATAAAAAGTCTCAAATTACATTTATTTGGGTATTTATAACATCAATTATGTCAATATTTCATTAATAAGATAATTACTGCATCATCATTGTGTCATAAATAAATTAAATTATTTAATGTCTAAAAATTACAAATAAACTACCATTATGTATGAACTATTTTTAGCTTTCTAATTCATATTTATAGTAGAATTTATCTTATGTATAACCCTTTATTAAAAATGATTTAGTTATTAATCATCGATTTTAACTATTTTAACCCTTCATTAAATAAATTAATTACAAATGTCCTAATCTAATCCAAGTGGGCCTAAATGGTCATATTTTAATCCTAAGGTTGTTTTTGGTCGAATTACACTTATCCAATAGAATTAGGATATGTCTTAGGGTAATAATAATAACATTTTAACCCTTAATTACCATATTTACTTTTAACCGTGGTAAAAATAACTAAAAGTTACTAATCACCAAAAATTATTTTCATCTCATTAAACCAAATTTTAGTCCGTGATATTAACCATGTCTCTAATATTTTTGAAATTCCACTCACAGAAGTGGTAAAATTAAGTTTTATGTGAATTTGCAAATTCTCCTAGGAGGTGGGTAAAAGACGACGAAAAGTTCAATAAAATTTTTATATATCTAAAATTAATATAAAATGACTCCAATGAATTGCATTAAACTTTAATAGGTATTATGTATCAATTTTTACATATAAAAATTTAAATAAAATAAATAATTATTTAAATAAAAATTCGGGTTTTAAGTAGTAACCTAGTGTTTTAACTATTCATCCAAAATTGAATGTTTTCAGAAAAATACCAAAATTTCTCCCTAGGATAATTTCGATATTCTGAATCTAAAAATGATGTCCATTTTGAAAAATAACATTTACAAAATTTCAAAAAGTGGGTATTACTATTTATAACGGCTAGTTTTAGTAATATTTTAATAGCATATCGTTGTTTAGTGAAACTCGGTATTGCGTACGACGCAAGCTATCGAGGAAGGTTGAGATTGTGTGTAATGAAATCCAAGACAGTGTTGTGTGTAGTGAAATATTTTTTAATGATTTATATAACATAAAAAAAAATATTTCTCATAAAATTCTCGGGTGTTACATTCTACCCCGCTTAAAATGAATTTCGCCCTTGAAATTAGTCACTTTGTAACAAAAAGATGAGGATACCTCTCCCTCATCATATCCTAAATCTCCCATGTAGCTTCTTCAAATTGGTGGTTCCTCTATAAAACATTCACCAAGCGAGTGGTCTTGTTCCATAGGACTTTTTCGCTACGATCCAGAATCTCTATCGGCTGTTCTTCATAAGAAATATCTTGCCCAGCGGTACAACTTCTAAGCTGAGTACATGTGAAGGATCAGGTATGTACGTTCTCAGGAGAGATACAGGGAACACATCAGGAACTTGGGAGAGATTCGGTGGAAGCACCAATTGGTAAGCTACCTTCACCACATGATCCATAATTTCAAAAGGACCGATATATCTAGGGCTCAACTTTCCCTTCTCTCCAAATATCATGACCCTCTTCTAGGGAGATATTCGTAAGAACACTTTATCACCCACTTCAAAATCTAGGTCTTTTCTTCAGTTGTCGGCATAACTTTTTTGTCGACTCTGAGCTGCTCTAATGTGTTGTTGAATAGATTTGACCTTTTCTTCAATCTCATCAACAAGATCAGGTCCTAATAGATTTCTTTCCCCAACTTCATCCCAACAAGTTGGAGTCCTACATTTCTTTCCATAGAGAGCTTCATAAGGAGCCCTCTGAATACTGGAGTGAGAGCTATTATTATAAGAAAATTCCAACAAAGGTAGGTGTTGATCCCAACCACCTTGTAAATCCATAGAGCAAGCTCTCAACATATCTTCTAGTGTTTGAATTGTCCTCTCAGACTGACCATCTATTTGAGGATGATAAGCAGTGCTGAAACTCAACTATGTATCCATAGTATGATGAAGACTTTGCAAGAACTTCGAGGTAAATCTCGGATCCCGATCAGATATAATAGAAAGTGTTACTCTATGAAATCTTACCACTTCCTTCACATATATCCTGGCAAGATGATCCAGAGAGAAATCCTCTCTAATAGCGATGAAGTGTGCCGACTTTGTATGACAATCAACTATGACCCAGATAGAATTATAGCCTTTGGATGTTTTAGGAAGTCTAGTGACAAAGTCCATAGTGATGTTTCCCCATTTCCATTCAGGTATGGGTAATGGTTGTAACATCCCCTTAGACTTCTGTCTCACATCTTTAACTTGCTGACAAACCAAGCATCGAGAGACATATTCAGCAACATCTCTTTTCATGCCATCCCACCAGAAGTACTCTTTCAGGTCCCTATACATCTTCGTGCTTCCAGGATGAATAGAGAATGAATAAATATGAGCCTCATCCAGCAACTCCTTCATTAATTCTGGGATGGGAGGAACACAAAACCGATTCCTAAACTTTATTATCCCATCACAATCAAGGGTGAATTCAGGAATATTTCTCACCTACTTTTGTAACTCTACATCCTATTTCTGTGCCTCTTTAATCTTCACATGTATAGATGGTTGAACATTCAATTGAGAAAGATATGATTTTCCCCTTCCATTATAATTCCAAGATCCATCCTTTTTAAATCCATAAATATTGGATCTTTTTTGATCCTCATCATGGATAAGCTAGCATGGTCTTGTCGACTTAATGAATCTGCCACCTTGTTTGCTTTCCCAAGGCGGTAATGAATTGAGAAGTCCTAGTCTTTAATCAGCTCCAACCATCTTATTTCGCACATATTCAGATCCTTTTGTGTGAAAATATACTTTAAACTTTTATGATCAGTATAAATATCACACCTTTATCCATAAATATAATTTTTCCAAATCTTTAATGCAAAGATTACCACAACTAAATCCAAATCATGAGTTGGGTAATTTTTCTCATGGATTTTCAACTGTCTTGAGGCATAAGCTATCACCATATCATTTTTCATAAGAACACAACCCAAACCCTTCTTGGATGCATCATTGTATATCAAAAACCTATCTCCACTACAAGGAAGTGTGAGTACAGGTGCACTGGATAAATTTCTTTTCAACTCCTTGAAATTCTATTCACATTCCTCTGTCCAAACAAACTTAACTCCTTTCCAAGTCAACCTGGTGAGTGAATTAGATAATAGTGAAAAATCTTTCACAAAACGTCGATAATATCCAGCCAAACTATGAAAACTTTGGATCTCGGTTACTATTGTTAGTCTCGACCATCTTTCGATAACCTCTGTTTTTGCTGGATCCTCAAATATCCTCTATTTTGAGATTTTGTGACCCAAAAATGAAACTTTTTGAAGCCAAAATTCACACTTGGTTAATTTGGGATAAAGCTTATCCTTTCTCAGGGTCTTCAATATAATTCTCAAGTGATATTCATGTTCTTCCTTTCTCTTTGAATAGACAAGAATATCATCTATAAAGACTACAACAAACTGATCAAGATAGTCTCTAAAAAATCTATTCATCAAATCCATGAAGATAGCAAGGGCATTAGTAAGACCAAATGGCATCACTATAAATTCATAGTGTCCATACCTTGTACAGAAAGCCATATTTGGTATATCCTCCCTTTTGACCCTTAGTTGATGATACCCTGAACGAAGATCAATCTTGGAAAAGTATTGAGCTCCGCGTAGTTTGTCAAATAAGTCATCAATGCACGGGAGAGGATATTTTTTCTTGATAGTGATCTTGTTAAGTTCTCGATAATCAATGCAGAGTCTCATATATCCATCTTTCTTCCTAACAAACAGAACTGGTTCTCCCCAAGGTGACGCACTAGGGCGTATGAATCCTTTATCAAGATTCTCTTGGAGTTTCTTCTTCAATTCCTGCAACTCAATTGGGGCCATTATATAAGGTGTATTTGAAATAGGAAAAGAACCCGGTACGAGTTCTATGGAAACTCAACTTCACGATTTGGCGGATGACCCAGTAATTCCTCTAGAAAGACATCATCAAACTCTTGTACAACGGGAATATTCTTAATCGCGAGTTTCTCACCAACCATTTGAGATAAATAACCTTCATTTAGTGGAATCAAGACCCATAAGATGGAAGAAATTTCCACTTGAAGGTTATTTTCATCCTTGCATCGATAGACGATTATATATTAATCTGGAATATGAAATGTGACTTCCCTTATTTGGAAATTGATATGAGCTCCATATAAAGAAATCCAATCCATACCAAGAATCACATCAAATTCCACTATAGGAAGGATCACAAGATTTGCAGGAAGCACTTTCCCACAAACTTCAATCGGAGAAGAATTATAAACTTTTTATGCGACTGTTGTGCCATTAGGGGTTGTCAAAGCTGACTCAACATATAATTGTTGAGGTAATACAGCGATACCCTTAGAAAATTCATTAAAAATAAAAGAGTGGGTGGATCCAGAATCAAATAAATCATTTTCTACTTTAGAGTGGATGATAAGTGTACCTTTCACCACATCGTTATCGTACTCCACATCACTGATAGAAATTGCATGTGAGTTTCCTTTGACTTTATCCTTAAGAGTTTGTTGATGTCGATCATCATCATCAACCCTTGGATTTGGGCATTGATTGGCATAATGCCCCATCTCCTTGCACTTGAAAAATTAAACTGAAGTAGGTTCATTCTGTGTATCCCTTCCTTTGTTTGCATCATTAGACATCTTCTTCCCATTATTTTGACATTCAGTTTCTCGATGACCTTCTTTTCCACACTTATAACATGTGCTTGTCCCCTTAAGACAAATTCCTCCATGTTTATTTCCACACTTTGAGCATAAGGGAAAACTCATCTTATTTTTAGTGTGCTCTTAATATTTTCGTTTGAATTCCATTTTCCTCTTCTTATCAAACCCATATGACTGATGGGTTACTCTAATCTCTATCTCAACCTTGAGAGCACATCAAACAATTTTCTCGTAGCTATTGAAGTCCCTTATGGATAGCGTCCTTCAAAGACTTGGTTTTAAGCCACTAAAGAATCGATAGATCTTACTCTCAGGTTGGATAATAATCCCAGAAGCGTACCTTGAAAGTCTTGTAAAGTTTTCTTCATAGGTACGAACAAATTCATCATCCTTTTGATTTAGTTCAAGAAAATCCTTCTACATATTTGTTTGGAGAATACGAGGGAAGTACTTATAGAAAAATAAGTTCTTGAACTCGTCCCATTCCATGGACTCAATTTCATCCCTTTGCCTCATATTCTTAATAATAATCCACCATTGATCAGTATCACCTTCCAAACGATACACTGCTAAGATGACTTTATCATGTTCAGAACATTGAAGAACTGAAAATATCTTTTCAGTGTTTCTGATCAATTGTTCAGCCACTAATGGATCAGTAGACCCGCTGAATGACGGTGGATGCTGCCTCATGAAGGATTCAACAAAATGTTGCTCCTTCCTTTTCTCGTATGGACATCCTTCATGATTCATATATTGAGAATGTTTTGTGATCATGGATACATGATTTTGCATTCCATCTCCCATAAAGTTTGGTTGCTCAGGGGGACAATCATTGCATTGCCTGTCACATTCCGCATTAACATGGTTCCTTCAGGTTCCAGCCATTGACTAAAACTAAAAAGAATAGTGTGAGAAACAATAATTATAATATGAAAACAACATAATCAAGAATAAAATTTCACACTTAAGGTCTTATCATAGTTTGTTCATGGCCATTTCTGAAACACTAAGATTGTGTTCTATGCTTAGACATATCCTTAGGGTTCTTACTAAGGCTTTCACATCCTAGTTTCCAAAGGTTGACTATACCTTTCCTCTGATACCAACTATAACGACCCATACTTTACACACATTGTTATTACTTCAGAATTGAAGCACACTTATTTCAACATATATCAAAACCAGGAAAGGACCGTATAAGTATAGTGTCTTTAGAAACTGGGAAACATAAACAAATAGTTCATAAATCATCTACGCTGTCTCCCATTTATTTCATCATATCTAGAGTCCCTTTTTGGAATATCCTACTTAATAACCTTCTTCATGACACGGGGAAAGAAAAAATACAAAAGGGTGAGCTCAAATGCTCAGTAAGGGAAAACAAAAGGAATACCAATCACATCATATTCATAAGAACATAACAGTTTGGAAATCTTAACCTGCAAAAGAGATCATAATTTCATAACATGGGATAAATCATAGTAGAGAAATGTAATCCAAATAATCATAACATAAAACATGAAACTTTGTGGCATACACACATAATCATAGAGAATCATTTTTTAGTAGTCAAGACTCATTGCCAAGACTATCTTAGCAGACAAAGTCCATTTATGAACAGAGTTCACTCCTCGTTTCAATCCTGTTTCACTGAACCGGTTTAACCTGATGTTCTAGCCTTGTCTATCTCATGAGATATAAATATTTACCCAATGCATTGGAGGGAGATATAGGTCCCACCCATCTCATAATGATACCATTTTTATGTGTGCCACAAAATCATAAATCATACATCATTGCATAACCCATGTAATAAAAATGGGATTCTTAAACATCATGACATCATAAAACAATTCATATAAGATAAAAGAATTCATAAAAATAATTCCATCACAACATAGTCAAATCAATGTAATAATAGGGATAGAAACAAAACCCTATATTATCTTAGATGAAAAATAATTTTGATAAAACAACTGAACTCCATTCTTGAGGAAAATATCCTTTCTACTTCAAAAACTTTTTTCCTTTATTAACATGTAATAAAATTTTAAAATAAAAGAAGTTGATTAAAATTAAACATGAAAACTTGTAAAGTAAGCTTCTTGGAAATAATGTTTTAAAAATCCATTCTTGCCGTATAAGTTAAAAAAACATTCTTCTCTTACTTTTGTCAGAAAAGTCAAAAAGTACCTCGTACGAAAAACGACAAATGATTCCTTTCATATCTTTTACTAAAAAGTCACCGAAGGGTAAAATTGCATATAACCAATTTTAGAAGGATATAAATATTACATATTTATTAAACATGGATGTGGATGATAAATATTCCCCAGTAAATTCTGAAGTATAAATAATCTCGGATAAAAATGAGATTGCGAGATTTTCCCTTACCTTAGGTCCGATTTGCATCGTAAGTGTCCGAACCTACAGTATAATGATTTAAATAATGTTATTGACTTATTCCAGAATCATAATTATTTTTATGATATCATATATGGTTATATTCTTAGCTTCTTTTTAGTAATATTTCATTACTACTTGTTATTCGGGTGTTTATTACTTTTTGTTCTTATGCGTGTTTTGTCGAATAAATTCTTATTCTTATTTTTAGGTTATAGATACCTCATTTCCAGAATTATATTAGTGTAATAAATATCATATTTATTAAATCAATTTATTTATGTAATCATTATTCAATGAAAATCATGTAGAACAAGTCGCATCACATCGTGGAGACGGTATTCCGTACGTACGCACAAGTGATGATATCGTTCCCATGATTGTGGAATTGTATTGGAGTGTATGTATAATATTTCAGAATCAATATCACTTTACAATAATCATATATAGTTATTATTTACACCATTATACCCATCCAAGTAAGGTGGTGGTGGAAAATAGATTACACCATGGTGTGGAGACGGTATTCCGTACGTACGCACGTGCAGTGATTTCGTTTTCTATAGGATGGATAGATGGTGAAATAGGGTTGTTCAATAATTATAATAACATATTATTATATGAGTGATACTGATGTTATTACTTCATAATGAAACAAATAAAGAAGAATAAGGCGAAGAAGAAATAATGTTGAAATAATCGGTAACGGACATTACCTCTTCTTTGAAGCGCCTCTTTGAGACCTCCTCTTAGGGCACTAAAATTGTTCTTTGAAGAATACCAGGACCTATAGGATGTTTCTAGGGAAGTTTAGAAGATAATTCGGTAGGGATTGGCCGAGATTGAAGGCTCAATGTGGTGTGAGAAACAGAGGGAGGAGGTGCCCTTTTATAAGGGAGGAGAGGGGCACCTTTGGAATAACTAAAAATATTAATTTATTATAAAATCATATTCGGTTTTTAATAGCTCCAAATTGAGTTATTTTGAAGCTAAGGTTGGGAGGGGTCGAAATACTCTCATAAAGTAGAATTTATACAATTTTAGGGTTCTATTTTAACCTTATCATTTAGATTTAACTTTAAGTTAAATAATTTTTCTTTTACGATGTCTTCTTGTTTTCTTACACTATAAGGTTAACAAACATACTATAACAAGCCAAAAGAACCCCAAGTTGTTTATTATTAATATATATAACCTTATCTAAGTCATTTTGCCGATCCTCAGATTTTAAGGAATAAAATAACAACTAATAATATAATATTTGTTTTAAAAACTATTTTATGTCAATTTTGACACTATTTGGTAATTGGTTTTTGTGAATATCATAACAGAACGATTAGTTCGAAAAAAGTTCACTAAATCAATAATAACATGTCATATTAACCTATAAATTAGTGTAATTCATAAAAGGTATCAAATTACATTTATTTGGGTATTTATAACATCAATTATGTCAATATTTCATTAATAAGCTAATTACTGCATCATCATTGTGTCATAAATAAATTAAATTATTTAAAGTCTAAAAATTAAAAATAAAATACCATTATTTAGGAAATATTTTTATATTTCTAATTAATATTTAAAGCCTAATTTATCTTATGTATAACCCTTTATTAAAAATGATTTATTTACTAAACATTGATTTTAACTATTTTAACTCTTCTTTAAATAAATAAATAATAAATGTCCTAATCTAATACAAGTGGGCCTAAATGGTCATATATTATTCCTAAGGTTGTTTTTGGTCGAATTACTCTTATCCAAGAGAATTAGGACATGTTTTAAGGTAATAATAATAACATTTTTACCCTTAATTACCCTATTTACTTTTAACCGTGGTAAAAAAAAGTAAAAAGTTACTATTCAACAAAAATTATTTTCATGTCATTGAACCACATTTTAGTCTTTGATATTAACCGTGTCTCTCGAATTTTTGAAATTCCACTCACAGAAGCGGTAAAATTATGTTTTATGTGAATTTGCAAATTTTCCTAGGATGTGGGTAAAAGACGGTGAAAAGTTCAATATAATTTTTATATATCTAAAATTATTATAAAATGACTCCAATGAATTTCATTGAACTTAAATAGGTATTATGTATAAATTATGACCTAAAGAAATTTAAATAAAATAAATAATTATTAAAATAAAAATTCGGATTTTAAATAGTAACCCAGTGTTTTCACTATTCATTAAAAATTGAATGTTTTCTGAAAAATACCAAAATTTCACCCTAGGCTAATTTCGATATTCTGAATCCAAAAATGAAGTCCATTTTGAAAAATAAAATTTACAAAATTTCAAAAAGTGGGTGTTACTATTCATAATAGCTCGTTTTAGTAATATTTTAATAGCATATCGTTGTTTAGTGAAACTCAGTATCGCGTACGACGCAAGCTATCGAGGAAGGTCGCGATTGCGTGTAAAGCAAGCCAAGCTAGTGTTGTGTGTCGTGAAAGAATCATTTAATGATTTATATAACATAAAAAAAATTATTTCCCATAAAAGTCTCGGGTGTTACAAATAATCACTTTTATGTCAGAAAAATAATCTATACATGTGAAATATCATAATATTCATCAATTAGAAATTCCACATCAAGAATATCATACTTATATTTTTGGATTATTTTTAATATAACCTAACCCTTTATCATAGAGTATTATAGGTTTTAATCCATAATAATATTTCTTAACTGGATCCTCAATAACGGGTTTATAGATTTTTGCATTGTTTTTAAACACACAAGATAATAAGATACTGAAACATCAATATGAATTTTTAAACATCACCTTGATTCTATTGGATGCATATAATAGAATTTTTATAAAGAAAAATCATAAACCATTTTCCCTGAATATTATTAAATATGTGTTTTTTATAATAATCATCCAAAAAATATCCATATAAAACAATTATTTTATTTGAATATTAAGAAAATTTTCCATGAAAGTGATTCATATAGATAATCTATATTTAAAATTATTTGAGATCCTTTTATAAAAAACCATTCAATTTGATAAATTTCTATGATGTATATAGAGATAAAATTTGACCAAAAACACAATTTTCATTAAACAATATTATATTTGTAAATATTAATTAAAAAACACAAATTCAACATTTTATATCAAAATATGTATACTGAAATTTTATTTTAAAAGAAATCAATAATTAATATCATAATTATCCTAATATAATAATAGTAAAAAGTCATATACCTAAATTTTATTCACTTATAATATCCACAAACCCTCTATTTATGAATCTTATGAGGTGAAACCCCTACTATTATTTCCTAGAGACCTCCATAAATCATCATTTGTAAACCAAATGAAACTACTCACCTCTAGATTGAATTAATTATGAGTCATGAAAATTTGGAATGATTGACCAAACCCAACCCACCAGCTCCCCTTATGGGATGGTAGAAAGCTGAGTGTGCCCCATCATGCCTTGCACGTCTAGGATTGTGGTTGATGATTATCACTAATAAGGAAATCCCACACATGGGACTCTATATCCTAGAAAACCTATATCCCAAAAAATATATTTAGAATATAATATTACAATACATGGTTAGAAATTATAACCAACTATATTATAACATACATTAAATTAAAACTAATCATCCAGAATAGTATGAAAAATGCAATTCTCAAATGTATTGGAAAATAGAAGAGACCAAAATCCCAAAATAAAAATAGATATTTGAAAAATAATAATTTAAAATCAAGATGAAACAATTTGTTGATACGATCACTAACTAATACTACCATCAACTTCTACTAAGATCTAACTCCATAAACACCACATCCTATGAAGTTACCCGTAAATTGTGCATCATCTTCATTGACACAACACATGTGGGAACTAATCCCATAAAAGGGTGAGTAAAAAAATATTAATAAGGAAGAACAAAGAATATAAAGGATATATAAATAAACAAATCCACTAAAAAGAGTAGAGAAACATATCTTCTTTACAGATTAATTAAAATAAGAATAATAGTTGAAATATATCCTTTACAACTCATCTCCATAGAGATCATAAATATATAAAGAACATAAAAAACCTAAAAAATTATAAGAAAAAAATAACCCAAACTACTAAAATTCCTTAAAAACAACATTAAATATCTATAATTTTAGAGGGAGACCAAAAAATCACTAATGAGTGAACATTAGTTTTCAGATATAGTGACCCCAATGAAATAATTGTACCACATTATGTGAAATTTTCACAAGTTAAGAGGGTTCCCTACTTCATAAGTTGAATAATTTCACCCCAATAATGGGTTCCAAAACACTTTATCATGATTATGATATACACCTATACAATAATTTATGGGTCTCTATGGGTTATTAACTTTATGTCTACTCAAAACATCTCAGACACACCTCTTTATAATCATTATAAAGATAAAGAACTCAAAATACCCAAATTTTTTTTATTATTATGAAGTTATATAAACAATAATGTTTTCTGTGAAATATTATTAGAATAAAATGATTTTTATCTAATTTTACCACATGATCAGGAATATGAATAAAATTCAAGAGAACACCCATCGAATGAAATACACATTACTGGACATAGTGTGTGTTTTTTGGTAATTATTTGAGCATGTATCATTGCTTTCATATCATGTGGGATAAACCTATATGGAATATTGATAAGGTGATATAATTTTTGGGAACCAGTAGCTAGTGAGGCATGTATTGTTGAAGGATCATGTGTCATGTCACCAAATTATATAGTATTCTCACTAGTTCCTATAAATTATGGTTTTGAGGGGATCACTAGGCATTAAATCTATCAAAACCATTGTGGTTTGATTCCAAAAAACATTGTGTTTGATTTATGGTCACATATTTTTTGATATTTATATAGGTAAATTCCAAGAAAACATACATAAATAATTTATAAAAAGAATTAAATACTCACACACTATGTGATATTTCAATTTACATGGAAACCCTAGAACCATAGTTGAAAATGAGCATGAAATATTATTTAAAAACAGGTTTATTATAGTGAAATTATCTCTAAATTTAAATATTTAGAAAAAACCCCAACTGAAATTGATATTTTCAATGCCTTCAGTGCTAGACTCATCACCACCACCATTGACCATGCCTAAAACCACTCGGGGTTTCCATCTTTCCTTATTAAAAAAATCATACGATTGTAATTTATTCCCCATCAAATCCATACATGATATCCTTTTTAACTATTACTTCATTGACACTACTCTAATAGAATCACATTGGTCAACCGTAATGTTCCATTATCCCTCTTCAAACTATAACATCCTCCATTTTCATCTTCTCCACATTATTTTTATAGCATCCCGCCTTTTTTTGTCACATAAACATTCATTACATTACACAAAACTGAGGATCTTTAAGGTTTAGTGTCTTGGAAACAATGAACATAATACATAAAAAAACATAAAAAAGTCTTCTTAAAAACTTTAAAGGCTTATCCTTAAGTTCATATTAGGTTCATTAATTCATCTCATAACCTGGGGACATACATCAAAAGAAAGGGTGAGCAGAAGGCCTAGTAAGGGAAACAAGAGAAGCATTTTACATGTGAACTTGAGATACTTCAATAAGGTCATGAAAAGAACTTTAAGGCATGAGAAAGAAATCATGAGGCATATCATAATAAACATAACTTTTTTCATAACTTGAAGATGTGTCTATAACATTTTATAAAGTCAATCATTTCCATTTCACCAAGGTCCATCCCCAAGGTGTCATTAAAAATTACCAAGGTTATTCACCAAGGTATCAGTCTAAATGGTCATCTCTAGAGATTAGGTCTTTAACCAATGCATTGGAGCGCTATCAGGGCGCACACTTAATTTGTCTATATTATAATGTTATCCACATATATCATCATCAGTCAATTCATAAACAACCTATATAGCATAAAATAAATGGGTTTCATTTCATAATCATAACGTTTTAAAAACTGCTTTTAAGACATGATCTTTATGTCACTTTAAACCCATGGAAAGGGAAAGCGGGTCTCATGTATGTAAATCCCAGAATTTAGAATAGAACATTTTGGTATATATGTGAATACCCCTTTAGAAGAAAGAGCTTTGAGTATTCACTTAATAAAATAAATGAATTTGAGAATAAGAGAGAGACATTTTGAGACGGAAATTCTGCAGCATAACGGCTATGTTACGAGGTTTTAGAAAACATTGAAAAGAGAGGGTACATGGGTCACCCACTCATAAATGACCCATAAAACATTAGGGGGACATAATATAAAGTATTTAAGAACATGGTACTGAAATTTGAATGATATACCATATGGAATAAAGAACATGAAAGGAAGACAAAAATAAGATTTCTCTTATGAACATTCGGCAGCCTAACGGCGTCATTTAAATATTAAAAAAAAGAATTGACGAGATAAAATAGGGTATCTAATCATATGAACAGAAAAGCTCAGTATGATATATATAGATATCATACCCCAACATAATAAAAAGGACTCGAAATAATTGACATTAAAGTAGAACTTTGAAAAATGAGAAAGGTGAATGAATCCCTTAAAAATTCGGCAGCCTAACGACGTCACCCAAACTTCAAAAAAAATGAATTGACGAGATAAAATAGGGTATCTTCTCATAGGAACATAAAATATCAGTATGATAGATATAGATATCACACCCCAAAATAATAAAATGGAACATGAAAGACTTGACATGAAAATAGATCTTGAAAACGAGAAGGGTGAAAGAATCTCTTAAAAATTTGGCAGCCTAACAGCGCCACTTAAAACATGAAAATACTGAATTGAAGAGATAAAATAGGGTATCTCATCATATGAACATAAAACATCAGTATTATGGATATATAGATCATACCCCAACATAATAAAAAGGAACTTCAAAGACTTGACATGAAAGTAGAACTTTGAAAAATGAGAAAGGTGAAAGAATCCCTTAAAAATTTGGCAACCTAATGGCGTCACTTAAACATCAACAAAAATGAATTGAATAGATAAAAAAGGGTCTCTCATAATATGAACATAAAAGATCAGTATGATATATATAGAGATCATACCCCAACATAATAGAAAGGAACTTGAAAGACTTGACATGAATGTAGATCTTTGAAAAATGAGAAAGGTGAAAGACTCCCTTAAAAATTCGGCAGCCTAACGACGCCACATAAACATTCTTAAAACGAATTGATGAGAGAAATATGGGGTATCTCATCATATGAAAATGAAATGGGAAGTAATAGGAATATAAAAGAACATCCTCCTACATAATAGCATGGAGCATAAAAGAAATGACATAAAAGAGATTACTTGAAAAGAAAGAGAGAGGTAGGATCCCTTACCTTAAAACGTATCTCTTAAAACTAAAAGGTTGGGACCTTGAGGGCTTGGGGGCACCTTGGGAGGACTCCTTGGGAGGTAATGAGACCAGATCTTTGTTGGGGGAGAGTTGGGAGTCGAATGGATGAGAGGATGGCTAGGTATTTATAGGGAAAGTGAGGGGACAAGGCATTAATGGCCAAGGGACACCTCATTGGTGGTTTTGGCAAAACCATGGGCTTGCCCATGGTATTGGACACTTGGGACACCTCATACCTTATCTTACTATTAATAAGTCGACCATATTGATTACATACTTAACACATCATTTAATGTTGTTATTAAACACCCATAACATAAAAACTGTATTTTCACTATTAATCAAAAATTCAACTTTCTCAGAAAAATCCCAGAATTTCACCTTAACCAAATATCGATTCTATGATTTCAAAAATGAACTCCATTTTATAAAAATTATTTTCTAAATATTTTTAATTTAATTTTTAAATAAATACACTATTCACCGAAAATTCATTTTTTCAGAAAAATCCCCAAAAATTAACTTAACAAAATATCGATGCTCAGAGTTCAAAAATGAAATCCATTTTATAAAAATAATTTTCTAAATTTTTTTAATTAATTTTTTAATTAAAAAACACTATTCACCCGAAAAAACTAATACTTTACTAATAATTTATGAAACAGTTATTTAATCATTTTATTGAATCACATTACTTAATCAAGTACCCTATATTTTATTAATACATTATTTAAGTGTGATTACTAATCCATTTGGTCACATTACTAATCCTAAGCGTAAAATCACTATTCATAATTTACTATTCATCAAAAATTATGTTGATCTTATTAGACTCTAAATTTCGTACTGAACATAATTGCAGAAGATAATTTTTTGAAAATCATTACACATTTTTAATTATTTAAGGTTTACATAAACATTTTTTTAAAATATCGTTTATCTAAAATTCATATAAAATATGCATACTATATTTATCCAGACATTTACAAATTCATAAACTTCATCATAAGAAGAAATCAAAATTTTTATTAAAAAAAAGGATTACACAAGGAAGTTACAGTCACCTTACATAGCCCCTTATCACACAAACATAAGACCTAAGTGTAAGGTGTGCTAAGGTGAGAGAATCTGATGGAGGCTTGGCCATCATCGCACGAGTAGTAATTTCTATCATTTTGAACTTCTCGTGAAGGCGATTCCGTTCTAGCATTACACGATGAAGTTCGTCTAGGGTTTGGTCTAGAGTAAAGCCCATTGGTGCTACCTCCTTCCCAAATTCTGTTAGATGTTCTTTGATCAGTCCAAGACTACCGGGTGAGGCCATAAAATCTTCTTTCTATATTAATTAACCAAGATCACTAGTATTTAGAGACAAATATAGAAATGTTTAGTTTTAGCGCTCATATTATCCAATGGTCATATAACAGTCAAAACCCAACAGTCTCATTTTAATTATACTCATGTTATCCAATGAAACAGTTTTGTTGAGTATAAAAAAATAACACAAAATATTAGGAAACAAGATTTATTCAATATTTCGGGTCGTTAAAATCTTCCCCGCTTAAGAAATTGAGTCCTCACAATTTTTAAAAATGGGTTTTGAAATTTCATTGAATGTCCCACACCGGAAAAGGAGTTAGTAAAACTATTACTTTAAAAGAAAGAAAGGGAAGTAAAAAGATCACCCGAGTAAACCCATACTAGGATCCCATATTGGAAAACATGGACATGGAGGAAAAAACAAAGGGTCACGTTCTATGGGAGAGTGATAGAAAACATTATTAGGAGAATGTTAACAACAATAAAATCACAAACTTATGATGGGTAAAACAGTATTTGATTTCATAGTAAGAAACGTTAACAGAAAAAGTTTTTATTTTATGTTCCTTTTCATAGTTTTGAGGAATTCAATTACTACATAGAATAAAAACATAAGGAAATATATTTACATTCAAGTAGAGTTCCCTCCTTTAACAAGTTTCTAACAAAAATAACAATTTCTCCAAACGATGAGCATTCAAAACAACTTGGTCTCATCAATAGCACAAGAATCATCTTCTAGAGAATCACATAATCCACAAAATATTAACTATATATTTTTTCTATATTTAAGCATTTTCCCAAAAACACAAGGGGTAAGATAAAACAACTCTTCAAAAAGAAAGAATCCCATAGGAAGGGAAACTACTTTTAAATCTTCAAAGTTCCACAGTACTACCCAGAGTTCATCACAGACCATTACATAAATAACTTTCCTTAAAATTCCTTAAAATAAACCTAACTAAGATTGAAACCCAAATACAAGAAGGATTTGATAACATTGTCTTCCAAAATAAACTCCATCGTTCATCTCCAAACAACATCAACCACTCCTAACATCTTATAACAAAAGTAGCTAACCTAAACATATTTTCCCCAAGATAGGTTAATCATTTCCATAAGTAACCTATAATACCATAAGTTCACCTTAAATTCATCAATTCGTCAAAATATATGTCATCTTTTACTCCTCAAAGAAAATACCGTAGTAATCTATTTACCTCGATCAAATAGGGTTGCTAAAATTGTGAACGTCTTCCAAAATAATAATAATCTTTTAATCCGATCATCATCTCTATCATATTAATACGGTAATCATCACATTTCCTATCACATTGGTTGTTGGGACATGCTCTTCCATTTCCATCTATTAACTAAGAAAATAACGTATAATTAGGGGGCTTAAATACTTAGCAAATAATCATGAAAAGGAACTTAAAGCATAGAAGGATAACTTGTATAAGAAAAGTATATCATAACTTCTGATCCCCTAGGTTCCAATCTAGGTTATCCATGATCATATATTATTATGTGAATCTTTGTTTTATTTTATCTGTGTTCCTTTAATAATGGTTCATACTAAGCTTATGAATTTATCAAAGCATATCCCCCGAGAGTGTTGTAACCAAGAGTGTAGCAAGGCCCATTGTTGTGTACCAGTTCCCGTTTGAGTCTAGATCAAAGTGGCGTTTTCGGGTTTTACCCCTATGTACATCTGTGCCAGAGCAACCTCTACCTACTCGTATCCAGACAGGGACGTATTTTCTTGGAAACCCCTTACTCAATACTCACCAAAATACCAGGAAGATTTACTATATTTAAACTTTTCTATAGGGTTCTTCCTAGAGTTTTCATATCCTAATTTCCACAAATAACTAAACCATCCTTTGATACCAACTATTGCATCCCGCCTTTTTTTTCACATAAACTTTCATTACATTCCACGAAACTGTGGATATTTAAGGTTTAGTGTCTTGGAAAAAAGGAACATAATACATGAAAACAACATAAAACATGATTCTTAAACACTTGAAAGGTTTCTTCTTAAGTTTATATTAGGTTCATTACTGCATCTCATAACCTGGGGACATACATCAATGGAACGGGTGAGCAGAAGGCCTAGTAAGGGAAACAAGAGAAGCATTATACATGGGAACTTGAGATACTTCAATAAGGTCATGAAAATAACTTTAAGGCATGAGAAAGAAATCATGAGGCATATCATAATAAAATTAACATTTTTCATAACTTGGAGATGTGGCTAAAAAATTTTACAAAGACAATCATTTCCATTTCACCAAGGTCCATCCCCAAGGTGTCATTAAAAATTATCAAGGTTATTCACCAAGGTATCAGTCTAAATGGTCATCTATAGAGATTAAGTATTTACCCAATGAATTGGAGCGCTATCAGGGCACACCCTTAATTTGTCTTTATTATCATGTGAGACACATATATCATCATCAATCATTTCATAAACAACCCATATAGCATAAAATAAATTGGTTTCATTTCATAATCATAACATTTTAAAAACTACTTTAAAGACAGGATCTTTATGTCACTTTAAACCCACAGAAAGGTAAAGTGGGTCTCATGTATGTAAATCCTAGAATTTAGAATAGAAAATTTTGGTATATATGTGAATAACCCTTTAGAATAAAGATCTTTGAGTATTCACTTAATAAAATAAATGAATTTGATAATAAGAAAGAGACATTTTGAGACGGAGATTCTGCAGCATAACGGCAATGTTACAAGGTTTTAGAAAACATTGAAAAGAGAGGGGACATGGGTCACCCACTCATAAATGGTCCATAAAACAGTAGGGGGACATAATATAAAGGATTTAAGAACATGTTATTGAAATTTTAAATATATACCATATGGAATGAAGAACATGAAAGGAAGAAAAAATAAGATTTCTCTTATGAAAATTCGGCAGCCTAACGGCGTCACTTAAATATAAAAAAAAGAATTGATGTGATAAAATAGGGCATCTCATCATATGAAAATAAAATATCAGTATGATAGATATAGATATCATACCCCAAAATAATAAAAACGACTCTAAAGAATTGACATGAAAGTAGAACTTTGAAAAATGAGAAAGGTGAACGAATCCCTTAAAAATTCGACAGCCTAACGGCGTCACCCAAACATCAACAAAAATGAATTGACGAGATCAAATGGGGTGTCTTATCATAGGAATATAAAAGATAAGTATGATATATATAGAGATAATACCCCAACATAATAAAATGGAACATGAAACACTTTACATGAAAATAGATCTTGAAAACGAGAAGGGTGAAAGAATCCCTTAAAAATTTGGCAGCCTAACGGCGCCACTTAAAACATCAAAATACTGAATTGAAGATATCAAATAGGGTCTCTCATCATATGAACATAAAATATCAGTATGAATATATATATATCATACCCAAAAATAATAAAAAGTAACTTGAAAGACTTGACACGAAAGTAGAACTTTGAAAAATGAGAAAGGTGAAAGAATCCCTTAAAAATTCTGCAGCCTAACGACGTCACTTAAACTTCCACAAAAATGAATTGAAGAGATCAAATAGGGTCTCTCATAATATGAACATAAAATATCAGTATGATAGATATATATATCATACCCCAACATAATATAAAGGAACTTGAAATAATTGACATGAAAGTAGATCTTTGAAAATTGAGAATGGTGAAAGAATCCCTTAAAAAATCGGCAGCCTAACGGCGCCACTTAAACTTTCTTAAAATGAATTTATGAGAGAAAGAGGGGGTCTCTCATCATATGAAAATGAAATGGGATGTAATAGGAATATAAAATAAAATCCTCCTACATAATATCATGGATCATAAAAGAAATGACATAAAAGAGATTACTTGAAAAGAAAAGGAGAGGTAAGATCCCTTACCTTAAAATGAATCTCTTAAAACTCAACGGTTGGGACCCTGAGGGCTTGGGGGCACCTTGGGAGGACTCCTTGGGAGGTAATGAGACCAGATCTTAGTCGGGGGAGACTTGGGAGTCGAATGGATGAGAGGATGGCTTGGTATTTATAGGGAAAGTGAGGGGACAAGGCATTAATGGCCAAGGGACACCTCATTGGTGGTTTTGGAAAAACCATGGGCTTTCCCATGGAATTTTCCCATGGTATTGGCCAATTGGGACACCTCATACCTTATATTACTATTCATAAGTCTACCATATTTATTACATACTTAATACAATATTTAATGATGTCATTAAACACCCGTAACTTAAAAACTGTATTTTCACTATTCATCGAAAATTCAATTTTCTCAGAAAAATCCCAAAATTTCACCTTAACCAAATATCGATTCTCTGATTTCAAAAATATAATCCATTTTATAAAAATAATTTTCTAAATATTTTTAATTTAATTTTCAAATAAATACACTATTCCCCGAAAAATCATTTTTTTCAGAAAAATCCCCAAAAATTACCTTAACAAAATATCAATGCTCTGAGTTCGAAAATAAAATCCATTTTATAAAAATAATTTTCTAAATATTTTTAATTAAATTTTTAATTAAAATACACTATTCACCCAAAAAAACTAATACTTGACTAATAATTTATGAAACCGTTATTTAACCATTTTATTGAATCACATTACTTAATCAAGGTTCCTAGATTATATTAATGCTTTATTTAAGTGAGATTACTAATCCATTTGGTCACATTACTAATCCTAAGCGTAAAATCACTATTCATAATTTTCTATTCATCCCAAATTAAGTTGATCTTATTAGACTCTAAATTTCGTACTGAACATAATTGTAGAAGACCATTTTTTGAAAATCATTACACAGTTTCAATTATTTAAGGTTTTCATATACATTTTTTTAAAATATCCTTTCTCAAAAATTCATCATAAATATGCATACTATATTTATCCGGACATTTGAAAATTCATAAACTTCATCATAAGAAGAAATCAAAATTTTTATTTAAAAAAAAGGATTACACAAGGAAGTTACGGTCTCCTTACAGAGCCCCTTATCACACCAGCATAGGACATAAGTGTATGGTGTGCTAAGGTGAGAGAGTCTGAGGGAGGCTCGGCCAACATTGCACGAGTAGTAATTTCTATCAGTTTGAACTTCTCACGAAGGTGATTCCGTTATAGCTTCACACGATGAAGTTCAACTTGGGTTTGGTCTAGAGAAAAGACCAGTGGTGCTACCTTCTTCCCAAGTTCTGTTAGATGAGCTTCAATCGGTCCAAGACTACTGGGTGAGGCCATCAGATCTTCTTTCTCTATTAATTATCCAAGATAAATAGTATTTAGAGACAAATATTGAAATATTTAGTTTTAGCGGTCATATTGACCAATGGTCATATAATAGTCAAAACCCAACAGTCTCATTTTAATTATACTCATGTTATCCAATGAAACAGTTTTGTTGAGTATAAAAAATAATGACACACAATATTAGGAAACAAGATTTATTCAATATTTCGGGTCGTTACAATTTTCCACCACCCTCAATTATTAATGTTGATAGTTTTGTTATCTAGTGGTTGAGTATAATTTAATAGAGGAATATAACGATAAAGGAAAAATTCCAGTGGCCAAATTTTTCATCAATTTATATGTTCATTGATCATGAATGAACTTATTTTAAGAATTCACTGGAATTTAATTAAAAAGAAAATTAAATATAATCAAATAATTTCAATGAGAAATAATTATTATGAAATCAAAAATAAAAGATAAAAAATTATCAAATATGCTTCAATTAAATTGAAAACATAACATTTTGAATGTTTAGAGAATGATATTTTTGTGAAGAGTTAAATTATTCAAACTTGGAAAAAATTAAATAATTTAATAGAGAACAATGTGAGATAACATAATAATAGTCTCTCATAATAATTTAATTCATCGAATCTTCCCAAATCAGTAATGAATTCAACCATGTTTTTATGTGTGGAAAATCCACCTCCAAGATGAATGATCCTCTCCTATACCTATTGGAGTTCATATGTTTTAGATTAAAATAATAACTTTTTTGGTTTATTATAGAGATATTTGTAAGGGATATTATGTTTTAGGATTTTATGACTTGATGCAATGTTAATGAACTCTCAAAATGGGCTCATACTTGCCCAAAATCCCCAATGAATATGACACCCCTACAAGGTAAAATTATCATTTCATAGTGTGACCACGATATCAAAATATCTATACGAATATCCATTTAATAGATAATGATTCTTCATGGATGAAATATTAAAAAAAAAATTATAAATATTAACTATTTTTTCAAGATCACATGATTATATGAAGTAAATTTGAATTCAGAAAGCCTTGATAAAGTAAATATAAAATTGTTATATAAGATTAAACAAAAAATATAAATCACCAAATCCATTCAAACATTATATATTACAATCATAAAAACATGAAATCACTAAAATAGTTTAGGGTATGGAGATCAGATCATATTCTCATGATCGTTTAAGATTTCTTAAAGATTGAAATGATTCCATTTGATGTGAACCATTGGTATTACTTTCAATAGAAGTATTTTAAACTACTAATCCTTGGACAACACTTAGTATTCCATAGAGATCATGTCATCCTCAAGTACCGGCTCACCCCATAAAATAATTCATTTTAAATCATGGACTTATCACCACCACTAATATAAGTGGAAAATCTTATGAACCCACTATAACTATGGGGTTAATTATAGAAGATTAGAAAACATTACAACACTATACATGATCTAAAATGTCCCTATAAAACTTGAGGATATCCTAATTACTTATGAAAACATCCTCAATCCATTCCTCGGAGAGACCTTCAAAAACACATGATCCCTCTCTTAAAACTACAATGCTCTTTATTATCTATCAATGTTGGATTTCTAATGGATCAAAGATAACTTTAATCACCCATATACCAGTTTCACCATCTCCCTCATCAATTAATCGAGCTCATGCCTTATATGAGATGGATCATTGATCTCTATCATATAAAGTGGTCCTATTTAGGCCTCTTATGTAGGGACCTAAAATGTCTCATATTGTTGCTTGTGTAAAAATAGTTTTTAACATAAAATAATATAATGGTAGGTGATTAATAAAACTATTTACAAAATTAAACATAAATTCTAATAACTTATCTTTAAGAAACTGAATGTTTCTATCCATTTGAAAATATTTTTTTGGCTGAATTTTCATACTCATTAACAGATGGGTATTGGATACCTCCTTAAAACTCTTACATAATCGGTAATCAGAACAAGAATAATGGCTAAATATTATTATCAAGGGTACCAAATACAACCTCACAATATCATTAACATACCGGAATCTTAAAATCCCTGCTAAATCATACACCCAAATACAAATATAGTGAGCTTATATGGTTAATTGGTTAATCATCTTAAACATCTCCCATAAGATTATATTCCCTATCATGGAAAATTGATTTATAGTCCTATAATACATCTATATACTATCCCAAATAAACTTTTAAATATCAAGGGTCAATTAAAACTGGTGAGAAATTTATTCTTAACCATTACCTATTGATAAGTGAGGTGATGTGTTATAAACCTGTCAACAATTGACTTCATGCCTGACCACTAGAACTAATGTTTGATATCATTGTGCATATTTTAACACCAGGATTTACCACTAATAAGGAAGCGTTATAATCCTTAAAAAACACCTCATGAAACACCACTAGAATGACTATTGCCTTTTATAAGAGGATGAAATACTCACCACCATGAAAAAAAATTCATTAGGTTCACTGCCATAGGATATGTAGTTACAAAATATATCTCAATTTTAGTCTCCTAGAGAGGTCTCCCTATATCAATAATGATGTGTCAGGTCCCTCGTCATCAATATATCGTAATAAAATTCTCATTCTTCAACTAATAATAATTTCATCAAGGATAAATACACAAATTCCACTATATTCAACTGAGAAAGTGTTTTTATACTAAAGGGGATTAGGCACCATGTTTCCAAATCCCTAAGTGTAGGCTATCTTATATTCACAATCGTACAATAAATATAACCATAAACTCTATAATTGGTTAATATATTTATATTATAATATATACATAATAATTTTATGATCTATGAAGATTATAATTCACCATTTGAGAAGATAGTTCCTCTTTATCATAAAAAAACACAAACACGACAAGCTATAAGTCACAAGTTACATAATTTTAAAAATATGGAATCAATTTACTGGATCAATAAAGAATCCTATCCCACATATAAATCAATTAAAATATATTCCTAGATATATATTAATTGTTAAAAAGCTCATAATTGACTATGTCACCTAGAAACAAAATTTTTGGGCATTTCATAAACCTTGATTTAAATTTGTGAAATTATTTCGATATTTCTCAAACCAGAAAAAGGATTCTCAATTCAAGTAAGGGTAGTGACATGATGTATAATCATTGAAAATTTTACTACTATTATTGTGTAATATCCTTAAAACCAAAACACACACACACACTAAAACATTATCTTGGGTGGTTCCCAAACCATAATAATATAAAAATTCATGGGTTCAATTATAAAAACATCCCCCAAATATGACAAGCCTTATGAAATGAAATTTTCCATTCATGAACATAAAACATGAGAGTTTATCAAAAAAATATTGATCATGAATCAATTCCTAAAAAATCCACAAATTATTGACATCTATATCAGAATAAATGAGGATGTAATTAATGAGAACCACTATTAACCATTATGAATGAAAAAATAGTTCATGAGTACCATGAATAAAACATGGGAATTTTTTTACAAAAAATGACATAACTTAGACAACATAATGGCTATTTGGACTCTAATATTCAATCTTCTAGATACCTTCATATTAATCCTAAAGATTGTAATATATAGACCTAATATTTATCTTTGAGAGCCACTTTTATTATTTCAGCTTGTCTAAGAGATCATCAATTCATCAAAGGGGGTATTTTGTATTTTCTCTAATCTTAACTTCGTACTGATAAGGCCTCAAGATACAATTATACATTTAAAGAACCCAAACAAGAGCTTCCATGGGGGACACACTTGGTGTAACGAAAAATTTCTCCAAAAGGCCCTCCAACTACAACTCCAACTCATTGAGATCAACATGAGTGATTTGATAAGTTGAAGATGATTTTTTTTTAATTTCCATGTTGAAAATATGTAATGAAATTGACCTCTAAATGTGGGGGAAACCTTGTAAATTCCTCATGAAATAATTCCATGTTTTCATTCAACAATAAAGGTAACTGATCCTTTATAGAATCTACAATTCACAGGAATAGTCTCATAAAATGATTGGTAATCTATTATAATATCTTAATATTTCACCCCACTCATCCTTCATAAGGGTCCCACTCACTAGTAAAGATGAATATCGACTCATGTGATCTATGGAATATCACTATACAATGATATAAATTTATCCAATCATAGACTATGGAAAACTTGTCCATAGTTACTAAGTATTACAACATAATCTAAAATCTTCCCTATGGTAAGATTCCTAGAAAACCCCTATCTATAGTAATACTAAACAACCACTTATGTTTAAAATGGATGAGTAGATGATCAAATATAGTAAGTGTCTTTAGTTATATTAGTATGTCCAGGGGATCAATTAGAATATCTAAATTCCCAAAAAATGATTTAGTAATTAAATAATGGATTGTTTTAGTGTCTATAAGTAAATGTAATAATGATTAGAATACATAGGTCATACCATGAACTATGTTACACATTTCCCAATCAAAACCATTAAGCCTTATAATCTATTTTTTTTCATAACCTATAGTATTATGTACATTTCATGGGCCACTAAGGGATAATGGTGGTGGAAGGCATCAAAGATACATCCACCCTTATCTACTCTAAAACCACTAGATCCCCTACCATATATATCTCTAGAAGGGTAACCCTTTCTACCTTGAGGGGTCCGTTGATCTATTTGTTTTATTTATTAGGAAGGTATATCCATAGTTCTACCATTACTGTCCTCCACTATCACCCTAGTGGGACAAAAATTACATGGTGTACTATTTTAACAAAAATATCATTCTCTATCTCCCTATTGGTTGGGTAACTACATATTCCATTTAATTTCCATTACCACTGAATCTACTTTAGGTAAACTTGAATCTCCTCTACTACCAGGTTGTGACTATTCTAGAAAAGTCATGAATACATTCTCTATAACTCTAGTATAGGTGGATATTCATAAGGGTATAGTACTTGTCAAAATATTTCTTTTAATTCCCTTTAAAAACATAATATCCTAATGAAATAAATTATGAATACTGTATTTAGAGTTCCTCTTATGTTTTGGTAACCGTGATGTGTACCGAGAGATGGTCATATTTCATCACTAAATATCCAACTTCTAATGAACTCATACTAGCATAAACATGATACTCCTCTATGAACTGGTTCTCAAAAATTTACAAGTGCACAGAGGAATCATAATGGATTTTCAGGAATAATTGGAACTAATTTCTATATGCACTATTTAGAAAAATTAATGAATGAAACACCATCTAGACATATGTTTAAAAAAAGATGATAAATGTATCATTAACTCTATTCAATTTTCCATTGACTGGTAATATATCATTCCATAGAACCTAAGAGTCATTTGGTGATAAAACTCTTAAAGATGACTCAATCTATAGTTAATATCTTCTTTCTTTGGATATATTTTTTTTTCTAACAAATTTTCCTACTCTATATATAATTGTTGGAGGATAATCCCTCTACTCAGAGAGTGGATATTCATCCAGATTCAGTCTTTTGTACTAATTTCTCATTTACTAGTAGGTAAATGGCTTGGTATGAAGCACTAATGTGAGATCTGAATAGACCTACCTCAATATATGAGCTATATATCTATCAGGAGGAATATTTCATTTTAACATGATTAATCCAAGGTAATAAATTAATTAATATATACGCTTACATAATATTAAAAAGGGTATACAAAATTACAAACAAACTATATGATGCATGTAACATCCCATTGTACAATAAAACTGATGTATTATGGTTTAACGTAGATATAATAATTAACAGAGTCCTTGTGAAAGGATGTGATGGATTCCCACACAAATAAAAATGTTCCATGGTCTAAAAACTATACTCAATAACCCCAAACATCATTAATCTATGTTTGATAAATAATTTCTCATTTGACTAATAACTCTACACTATTTACCTAAGACTCAAACTACTCTAATATCATTCAAATATGAAGCAAACCACCAAATCCCCACTTATAGAGTAGTAATATAAGTGTATCACCCTTATATTACCTTTAATTTTCTAATGGATGGTGACTAGATCCAAGAAGTCACTTCACACATTAGATTATACTTATCGTATAATAAAATACTTAACCAAATATATCTAGAATAAAATATTATCATCAATGGTTTTTTGTATTAACCAGCTATAATATAACTTGCACATTATATATATTACTGATATAATATAATAAAATGAACATAATTCCACATTGTAGGGGGGAAATCATAATATCCCAATATACGAAAAAAAATAAAATCAACAATAATTAAGAACAAAGTCACTATGCCACAAAATCTAATGAAATGGGTAGTGAATGATAACACCGCTAAGTGTCATTATGCTATGGATCCTCCTAATCAAAAATGAGTGAAGTTTCTAATGAACTGTGAGTAAATTTTATACACATAAAACATTTGTATGTCTTGATCATGTAGAGGATAATTGTGAACAAACATAGTATAACACCATACAAACACAATGTATATATAAAATAAAAAAGTCAACTGAAAATAATAGAAACCCAAATTCTTTTAGGCAATAAAAAATTTAGATAATGATGAATACCAATATTTACATCTCTATTAAATAAAGATTATAAACCATTTAGGAACTTAAATTAGAGAAAACATCATAATATCATAAGGACATAAACCCCTCAACTTATATTACTTACACATCAACTCATTAACACTGCATTAGAGGACCCATAAATCATTAAAGAGTGAAAATACGTTGAGGGGTACTAATCCCTATTGAGGAGCCACAGCTCATCATATTGAATATTAACCATTCAAGGGGGTACCTACACTAAATGGAGAGGAAACATTCCTCACCAAAATTTTTTTTATATACTTCATAAAGTGTATAGATGATCCACACCACTGAAGTAATGGGTCACCAGGGTGTTACTGACATCATGTCTTCTCAACATTTCTCACCCAAACCTCATCATCATATATAAAAATACGATGATGTTGAACTACAAGAAACATATTTGAAATATCTATTTATTATAAATTGATATGAACTATCATATTGTTTATAAAAATAGTATAATAGACTTGTTTATTATTAAATTTTAAAACATGCATGGAATGATATGAAAAAATGATAGAGAATAATTGGTATATAACATGTTATTCATTTGTCATTAACTGTGAAAATCTAGAATTATTTGGGAATTTACCAATGTTTTCTATTCATATGGGGTCAAATTACATGACATATCCATAGGGTAACATTGCATGTGGGAGTTGCTGGATAATTTGGGCATATACTTCTATACGAGACTGTGTAGTGTTGCTGAATTATATAGAATAATTTTTGGTAAACATGACGGCTATAGATAGGTTCTTATCCAGTTTATAAATTCAATACTCATTGGGTCATATTATTATACAAAACATTGTGTGATACACATAGTAACACAACATGTGATATTTATAAAAGTCCAAAACCGATACACCAACAATAAATGAGACATGACATGTGATAGTGAATGAAACAACACATGATATTTAAAATTACATGGAAAATATAACAATATTTATTAAATAGAACATGAAATATATTTTATGACTACACATTGGGTCATTTTTTATTCATTAAATTTTATTTTTCTTTGAAAAAAAGATCTACCCCCACTAGGATTTTTACCACCTTCAGAACCCACCAACATGGATACCTTATTGGATTCACTAGATACTTCAAGGGGTTATTATCTCTCCTTGACAAATAAACATTTCCACACCCAATGTTCCATGTTGAATGTAATTCTGAGGTATTATTGAACCCTCCCCACAGCACCACATCACTGGGAGAAGTTTTACTATATTAATTTTTTATTACATTGAACAACCCATAACTATGTAATGTTATATTTTTATCTTTACTGTTGTATCTTATATTTTTTACCCCATAATGGCTGAAAATTTCATCATTTATAGACTGATAATGAAAGGAGAGGAAATATAAATGACAGGGGAATATTTATGTCTGAAAGAATTCTTGACAACCATGTTTAATTATCATTACATTTTTATTTTTGAAGAAACAATATTAATCAAATCAATAGGAAAATATAATATTAAAAAATAATTTTTTTGGGATAAAAACATTTAATAATGAAACATCCACAATAAAAAATTATTGAATATTTATCAAATAATTTTAAAAATTAAGTATTCGAAGGTTCAGATCCTGAAATTTACATAATGATTTGAATATGTCAAACATGAGAAAAATGTATTAAATTGTATGAGTAATGAAGTGATATGACACAATAATATACTTATACAATGTCGAATGATTCATCCATGTTTTTAATTATTTTTTAGAATATATTTTATAATATATAATAAATATTTTATATTGGAGTATAATAAATGGTTGTGTTTTCAGTCATATATTAAATAATAACCATAATTTAACAATATTATAGGACATTATTTTTCATGATAAAATATTATTGTTTCATAAAATATATCAATGAATATATTTTTAAATATGTATTTTTAATCTTTTAAAAATAAGGGGGTTGAAATGAAATCCATTATCCCATTAATGTAATCCCATTAAGAACTCGAAGGAAGAATTGTTCCACTAAATAAATATAAAAAAGTTTCCGTAGGTTATGCTAGATCTCTAACATAATCCTATGATAATCCCTAACATGGTTCTTGACCGAAAATTATTTCTTTCATGGAAACCTACAGAAATTAAAACAATTAATGGACACTACATAAGTTATCATTGTTAGCATAGATCACAAAATATATCCTCATAGATAACCCTCATAAAGTATGAATTTTTAATATAATATTGGGGGAAAATGTGGCCCATGTATCCCATAAAATATATTCTCAACAAAAACCCCACACTACAATTTCACTCCTACAGACTCTATGTAGCAATTCCAATTTCAAGGGAGGAATATAAAACATGTAATGAACTCTTAAGACATTTATGATGTTTCTGTACACTCTCCAACCTAAATCTATCCTAGGATACATCATATTTTATCCATACAACATACTACCATACTCTAAATAAACATCAAGAATGATTCCAATAGATTCTTATTGAAATTTAACATATTTTCTATTCGACATCCAATGCACTCAAAAAATATAATAGACATTGTTTCTACTTAAATGTAGTATCAAAATTCTACTGATGATAGAATCACACCAACTAAATTTATCTCATATTCTTTCCACATGATATTCAAGTATGAATAAAAACCCATAAATTTTCCTTTATTAACCATATCATGTAACAATTATTTCATATTTCCACATGGTATTCATCCACCAAAACTGACATACATTTATTATTTGGTGAATAATTATATAAATAAGAAAATTCAACCCCTTTTTATATCCATGTTTAGTGCATCCCATGGGATTTGAATCTCACAAAAAATTATTTAATCATCCCAAATCCCTAAATGTAATGATTTATAAAAATGAAAGATCTGCATTATTTTTGATTAGTTTGGATCATTGTAAATTTATATTTATTTTTAATTTTATAGAATATCTTTTTATTACCTATGATAATACAACAGTAGGTAGACAACATATGTTAAACTACGAAATATTGCACTCCTTAAAAATCCATTATTCATGACTATATTTAAAAGTTTAATTTCTGACGGTTAGAATTTTATTTTAAGAAATTAAAATTCATATTGTAACTCTTAATAAATTTATTAATATAATTAAAATGTTGATAATTTTCAAAAATAGTTTATGTTTATGTGAATAGAAAATAATACAGTTGTTACCAAAATGATGCCTTTTATTTATATAAGAATACCTAAAAGAATAATAAATATTTTAAATGGTCAATTATTTATTTAAAGAGCAAAATAATATGTTTTTGAAAGAATATTATTAAATTATAAGACAAATGTTTATGATTTTATTAACATAAGTAATTTCCAAAAAAATAAAATTTTCTTAGTGTTGTATTTTTATCAAATATTATTTTATTAATATTTGGTTTTGGATAGATTTGGAATCTAAATGAGATTTATTTATTTATAATAATCATATTTACAACATTAAAAATAAAAAGAATTTATAATTTTATCATTAACATAATTTTCTCGTAAAAATATAATCATTTTTTGAAGCGGGTTTTACGTGTGAAAATGTTAAAATTAATTTTTTTTATAGATATTAATTTCATTTGGTAAAAAGGAATTGAAATTTAGTATTATTTGGTCCAAATTATTTAACTATTTAAATTTAGTCATCAAAAAAAATTTATTGGTTAAAGATTAATTACAATGGTAAAAGTAAAATGGTTATTTTGAAAGAATTAATTTTGTAAATTTACATATATATTTATAATCAAAGTAAAATAATATATTTTAAAATATGAATTTAATATGATTTTTAAAATTAGAAAAAAATATATAGATTCTCATTCATTTAATATTTAATAGGAAATAAGAATAAAAAAAACTTAATAACTAAAAAATATTTTACAATAAAAAAAAATTTCCTTAATATTATTTTTAAATTTAAACGTAAATTTTATCATATTTAAAAATTTAATTTGTTAAAATGGAAAAACAATTCAGGTTCAAAATATCTATATTTAGTGATTAGAGTCATATTATATTTTTAGTAATAAAAAAATAGCGTGGTTAATTTTTAATCATGATTAATTGTGGTAAAATGGGAAAATGATGTATCTCTAATTTTTAACAATTAAAAGGTGACTTACACCTTCCAGAAATCATAGAATGGTATCAAAGTCATTCAAACATGTATCACTTACTGTTTCTATACCTAATTCATCTAACTCCACAAAACAACCAAAAATCCGTTTGATTCCATTCCTACCCCCTTTTCAACTATTATTTCTAGGAAAATCCCATCTATTTATCCTATTAAAGGATCTCATTCACAACCATCCTCTCAACCCCTCTACAACATAATTTAATTATTCATGAATTTCCCTTATATATCCCTCTTTAATGTCCACCCAATGAGTTCTTATGATTCTAATGAGTCATCCCAAGCATTATGAATCTATATATAATACTAAGGGTTCCCAATCCCTCTCTTCCCTATGTAATTGAAATAATTTTATTACAATACCATATTACATATTTATATTATTTTAATTTTATTTAATTATCTCACATTTAACGTAATTATATTAAATACTACATATTGCCTCTCATTATAGTTGATTTCTTATTCCGTTATTATATAGAAAAAACGGATCTCATTCCAATCCTTACATCTTCAAGTACAAACCAAAATTATAATTCAATAATTGCTATAATTTTATACAAATTTCACTCACTTTACATATTTAAACTGATACTTCCTCCAATTAAAGCTTTTTCCTAGGTCATTATAATGCTTTCAATTCAAAAAATTTAGGAATGAAAATAGTGTATGGTTTTCCTAAGAATGAAAATTCTATCTGGAATCTATAAAGTGAATGCAGATTTAGAGAAGATGAACCTAGGGGTAATAATCCTAAAAAGGGTTTGTTGAATCATTAAATAAACCATAATCTACATACAATATGAGTGGGACAATGTTTATTCACATGTATGGACACTTCCACGTGATATGCTTTGGTATACTCACATACAATTTATAAACATTGAGGAAGAAATTTTTCTACCAATGATATGGAATCCTTGTAGTGATAATTATTTAAATAAATTAATATATTATATTGATTACCCAAAACTTTTTATGTACCCTTCAAAAATTCTTTATATTTATTTCTTTGATAAGGATACTTACTTTTACAATGAGAATAAGGAACTATTTATATATTTATTATGTATTGTTTAACAATCAAATTCCCCTCTTTATATGGGTTATGATCATGATATGACTTTTATTGACTTGGGGAAAATTATTGTCATTATGTATTTCGTAATTCGAATATAGATGAATATTGGAATGTGGGGTCTGTATTTTTTAACAAATCATCCTACATTCGCTAGACAGATTAAGATCACATTATCCCTTTTATTGATACAAGGAAAAGTATTTGAATTCTATATGTTGTTATTCAAATAAGGATGACCATTATAATGTTTACTATTTATTTTTTAACTATATACCTACTTTCTTTAGAAATTTCATTGTCATGTTATCCCTTTTATTGACATGTGGAAATGTATTGGCATTATGTATATTGTTATTCCAAAATGGATGAATATTGGAAACATTGATTATGAATTGTTTATTCATTTAATTTAATGATTAAATCATTGGACTTAAACAATTGATGTGTGGGTATTGAGATTATATATCCCATTGATGTATTGGAAGGTATCATTAGAAAATCATGTTTGGTTTTTTAGGTGTATGACTACCCATAACAAGAAGTTTCCTTGATGGAAAGATCATGATGTCATGAATTATTATATGTAATTAATTATCTGATATTATGAATTTAGTCACTAAGGAACTAGTTATTTCCATCCATGTGATCTATTTCTTTTAATTTATATCCATGGAGATATTATGATATCCGTTTTAGTTTATTATAAATTCATGTCTTTTGTTTATCCATACTATATCACATGTTCTAAGTTTAGGTTATGATATATTCTATTATATTCCACCCCTTTCTGAGTATCATAACATGGATTTTTTTTCTTTTCCCCAAGAAAGTTAAATGAGATCTATGTAAAATTTTCTTGGATATTATGGAAGTTATAATTTTGTTCTAAAATTTTGTTCGTAATTTATAAAATGTTTTCAGATGTAGTATATGTATGCATCTAGACTTATAAGACTAAAATATACAGGATCCTATGTAAAATCACTTATTATATACTGGTAATGTAATATAACTAGTAGATTTCGGCTTTTAGAGTATATATTGTTATAGTTGGTATATTTAATGTTTATTTGGAACCTTTGGGAGCATATTTAGATGAACCTAGTAATATATGATAAGTAATATGAAAAACCATCAATATTTCCAAAAAATGATCTATGAAACATAAAATGAATTATATTTTACAATACAATATCAGGAACTGATTAAGACTATACTATTTTAGAAATATGATTAATAATAGGTGGAATGAGAATTGTATCAACACATGTAGTCAATACAAGGATGTTCCCACAGAATAAGTTAATGAAGTTTGAGTAGAGGATAATCTGACTGTAACCATATTATGGTTGGTAACTCAGGTTAGGAAAAATTATTCTAACTATATAGGGAAACCCACATATCAAAAACATGAGGTAACTATTTTTAAATGATTCACGAAATAATTTATTCCAACATTCATTAGATTTACTAATCCATTAGTATTTAACCATTAGAGCATGTCTCTAGAGATGATATTTCTCACTTTTAAAGTAGTTGATAGGAAAAATTTATCACGGTAGTCTATCATATAAATAGAGATGTAGATTATTTATGGTCACAAATTCAAAACAATAAAGAATAATATGATAAAAATTTCATGGAATGGAATTTTTTTTAAATTTTTTACTATGAAAAATATTCCCCCATGATAGAAGATTATAAAGAGAATATAAATTTTATAGTCTCAAATATAATTATTAGTAAAATGTTGTTGATTTAGAGGATAATTTTATAAAGATATAGACACTTTCTAATGGCCCTGTACATATACTGAGAATCTATATTTATCATTCCATTAATCTATTAACCTGGAACAACATTTTTCTCCTAGAAATTTTCATTATATAACGACATAGTCGCAACCACCATTAAGATAATACAAGATTTATCTAGAATGATTATATTCAAGGTAAAATAGGATAAAAAAAGGCCGGATGAGAATCATGGGAATAACAATGTTGAAACATTTAATAATTAAATGATGATACTTCCTATATGTGATAACTCTGGAAAGAAACACCATGGAGCTTATTGGATGGGAATATGAGTTTGTTATAAGTTTAGATAAAATTCCGTCAAGATGATAATGAAAATGTAAGAAAAAAGTTATTTATATTTAATTATTTAACTATAATTATAAATGAAATTATGTAAACCAATATCCCAAACAATAACGTAATTTATTTATGAAAAGGTGAAGGATTAAAGAAATAGATTATCAAATTACTAAAACATTGGTTGAAGTTCCCAATGATGTGGTGGAATGTAATTTTATCATATCCTCAATGTTACCTAGTGGGTTTTATTTTATTATAGATCTTCATACTTTTTATATCTTCCATATTTTTCATGAAACATCAAATATTTCTCTCAAACCATAGTAAGGGACATACCAAGTAATACACCAAGTGGAAGTCTTATCGAAAAAAGAAATTTCAGTCCGTTTCAATTATCATGCATAGACATGAACTATTTTTAAAATATAATTATTATACCTAAGGTTAAATTTTAAATGATCATTGCTATTCATATGATTTAAATTTATACTGAAATAATTTATTTCCAATAGAATGATATTATGATTCATGATGTTATGGTGGTATCTCATGTCATTATAGGGAAGAATTCATCATCTTAAACATTTCTGGATCCTCCGCTAATAGCTATCTTTAATGGTATTATAGGAAGTGTTAAATATTAGGAATAATCATTAGATAAGAAATTTATCCTAAAAATAGACTATGTACCCATGGTATAAGAATTTATAGATCTATTTCCAGAGTAATTACCCAGTTTTCCACCGAAGAACAAATTTGAATTCTCCATTGAACTCGTTACTAATGAAAGAACTATTCCTAAAATCCAGTATGGAATAGAATAAGTAGAGTTATGAAACTAATATTGGAGTTATATTATAATGGATTTATATTCCCTAGTGTTTAACTTTGTGGATCCCCTATTTTATTCATGGAAAAGAAGGATGGGTCTATTAGATTGTACATTGATTATAGGGAGATCAATTTTATTATTATAAAGAATAAATATCCTTTACCTAATATTGATGAATCATTTGATAATATTCAAGGATACTAATACATATCAAATATTAATATTTTTTCTCATTATAATAACCTACTAGTAAAGAAATATGATATAATAAAGATTACACTGCGAAAAGGTATAGAAAATATTAGTTTATGGTAAGGCTTTTTGGATTGACTAATGCACATTCCATCTTTATGGATCTGATGAATATAATATTCATGGATTATAAATAATAATTTTTGGTGTTTTTAATTGAGGATATATTGACATACCATATGTTCTTGGAAAATCATAAGATTTATTTAAAAATAATTCTAGATACCCAAAGAAAAAATTAATTATATGGGGAATATATTAATTATGAATTTGGGATAAAGAATGTCTCTTTTCATGGATATATTATTTCCATAGATACAATATCAATTGAAAACTTAAAGAAAAATGTATTAAAATAATGTATTATACCAAAAAATTTAATCAAGACACATATTTTATGGGGTTTAATGTGATATTATTAGTGGGTTGATCGATATTTTTTCTAGTATAATAAACATTTAACCAAGTTAACACAAAATGGGCTTAAATTCACATGGTCGATGGAATATGGGATGTTTTTTGAGATGTTGAACAGGAGACTGATTAATGCAGAAGTATTAAATTTATCATTAGGTAAGGAAGGGTTTTCCAATATATAGTGATAAATCAAACAAATTACTTGGTTGTTAAATTATACAGAATGATAGGGTGGATTTATAGGCATCAAGGCAATTGAATATCCATGAATAAAACAATCACAGTCATGGAATTATATTGGGAACATGAATTTTTACTTCAAAAATATATAGACACTACCTCATTGGTTACTTATATAGGATATATATATATATATTCTGTATAAGTTTGAAGAATATATTCTCTCAAAAGGAGATCAACATGAGGCAAATAAGTTGGTTGGAACTACTCAATGACTATGACTTCTCGAAACTCGACTTCCCTATAATGAAAAACATGGTAAAATACTACATTGGGTAGGATGAACTACAGAATTCTGAGCATGATGAGGATTGACAAGGATATTATATTTAATGATAAAGTTAATATGGATATAGTGATTTTTATGCAAGCAGAGCCATCATTCCATTTCTATGAAATTGATAAACTATGCTTATTAGAAAATATAGATAAGTCTAAATAGGATGATGGGAACATAAAAATGATTTCTAAATTAGTAAATAATGTAAAATTGGTTGAATTCATATATTGATATGGAGTGTTTATGTTTTATAAGAGGTTATGTTTTCTGTCCACACTAGAGTTAAAAAAGGAACTACTAGTTGACCCACATAGCTCACATTTCTCGATACACCCTCATAACATTGAGATATATTGGGATTTAAGAGAAAATATTTGGTGGGATAGTAGGAATAATTAAATTAATGAATATATAGTTTTATTTATAGTATTCTAGTAGGTAATGTCCAAGATAAAAAATCCTAATGGAGTCAGGAAATGTTTTACCATACCTATGTGAAAGTTGGACAATATTACAATGGACTTTGTCACTGGAATCCAAAATAATCCTTCGAATAACAATGCTATATGGTCTATCATTGATTTTTTAACTAAGTATTATCATTTATTAGTGACTATAGATTATTTAACCTTTGATCTCATTTTCTTCATGTATATAAATGAAATTAAATTGCTTCCCGGAGAACCTCTATCAATTGTATCTGAGCATGACCCTTGGTTCACATCGAAATTATAGAAGAGTTTTTAAAGGGGTTTTAACACTGAAATAGATTTTATCATGATTACAATCCTCAAACTAATAGTAAATCTTGAAGGACATACCATAAATTAGAATACCTGATCAAAACATATTCTGTTATATTCCAAGGTAAACAAGATTAATATTTATCTATTTTTTCCAAATTTTTATACAATAATAGAATCCATTCGAAAATATAGATGGAACCATATGAAACATTGTATTAGAAGAGGTTCTGTAATCCTCATGTTGAAAAAAAGATAATTAATGAATGATATTTTTCCCTAATATTATGATGGAGATGACTATTAATGTACAAATGATCTAGTATCATATTAATGAATAACTGAGGAGACGAATGGGATATCCTAATAACTATAGGAAATGCATGGAATTTTAAGTGGGGGATAAAATATCAAGAATGTTTCCCTATAGAAGCTAGTTGTATGATTTTGTGAAATTGGGATTTTATAGATTAGGAAAATTGGTCCTTTTAATATACTTTAAATAATCAAATATGTATCTTACGGATTGGCTATTCCATCTAAAATTTCCTATATACACGATGTCTTAAATGTTTCATTATTGAGGAAATAAATAACAGATGAAATATATGTGTTCTCATTTTTTGGACAAGAGTTGGATCCTAACATTTAATATAATGAAGATACTATATAGATTACTAACACTAGAGTACATTTTTTTGGAATTAGACCACTCGATTGGTGAAAATAAATTGATGAAATCCCAAAATATAAGAGTAAACCATAGAGCCTATAGAATTTATGAGTAAAGAATATCCACATTTGTTCAATAGATGATTTGAACCAAAATCTGAAGGTATTTTTTTTTGTATAGGGGGAATGTAATACTTAAGAGCCTTCTATAGCAACCAAACCACATATGTTTAACTAACACACAATGCAAACTCTAAAGAAATTTCATCATCAGTATATTAAAAAGGTCAATTACAAAATGTTAAAACTTTATATTATAAATTTAAAAATCATATTTAAAATCATCATAAATATGTTATCTTAAGATGAAAATTTAGAATATTTATTTTATTGAATTTTTATTTGAATAATGAAAAATATAGTTTCTATCAAAACTATAATATAAATTTATATAAGAAAGACCTATATGTTTATAATTTTTTTTAAAAATTGTCAATTATATTTTAGAGATTAAAACAATTTTTTTTAAATACAATTCCAAAATTATAAAACCTATATTTTACATTTTAGGACCTTTAATAATGATTTATAATAAGATATGGTTTTGGTATTTTCTTATAATTATGTATTATTTTGGTCAAATCCTGTTTTTGAATATTTTGGAAGCCACTTAAGTCATATCATTTGAGAAGGATCCTATGACCAGTGTCTTCTTCCTCTCACTCTTTACTTAATGTATCACTCAACAAAAATTTAGAGGGGGGGTGGGGGTGGTGGAGGGGGATTTTTTCGGCGCCTTTCCACTCCCCTTCCCCCTTTACTCTTGTCTCCTCCCCTCATTCCCCATTCTATCATACTCCTATAAGGATGGGATTCACTCTAGTTTATCCTTATTTATTGTGATCCATTTTCACATTTTTAATTTGACATTGTCTGGGGATGATGATGAAAAAATGAACTTTTTCGATGATTTTAATTTCAAGGTGATGTTTATTATGTTGATAAATCTACAGGGAAGTGTTGGTGGTATTGTAGAAGGATATTTTTTGTTATTTCCCTGGGTAGATCAAACCCTACTCTGACCTCTAATTTATCTAGGACTCTCCAATTTATATGTAGAGTTATGGTAATAATTAGGTTTTGGGTTTTCTGGGTCAATGATCAATGGTTTTATAGACTCTACCATATTCGATTTTTTCTAATTGTGAATGTTCAAGTTTTTAGCCTCTTTGATGATGAGGCATTCTTCAGCCATCATCCACCCAAACAAAACTATTACCTCATGTTCATCTGCTACCATCCCTGCCGGATATGGGGTGGTGGTAAATTGTTTTTGGGAGGTTCTATTCAGATAAATTTTTTTGTATCAAGTGTGTATTATGTTTTATTTCACAAGTGATGTTGGTTACTTGTTTATAAGATTTTCTTGGTCTTTCTTCCACAAAAACATTGAAATATGTTTATTTTTTCTTATGCGGGAGCTCGATCAATTTGATGTTTGATTTGTGTCTCTTGGTATCGTGATTGGTTGTATGAGTGACCATCTGCATTTTCTATGATGTTGATGGGATGATAATGTTCAAAGAAATTAAAGGTGTTCTATTGTTGTGGTTTTATGTCTGGTGGGTTATCACTGCTATTGTTGTGACAATGAACTTGTGATCACCTATCCTGAGGCATGGCTTAGTGGCTCATGACTGAAACTCCTGTATAATGATTTAAATAATGTCATTGAATTATTATAGAATCATATTCATTGTTATGATATGATATATGGTTCACTTATTACTTTATATTACCCGTTCATTTTTAAATCTATGATAAAACAATGTTTTGGGTAAAATTGTTTCATTTATCGTACGTGTTTAGACTTGTTATTCTTGATATTATTACATATATACTGATTTACTTAATTTCATAATGTCAAACAGTATTTATATACAATATATATTCATAATATACATATATATGATAGATTGATAAATGGAATGAAATACACCATTCATGGAGACGGTAGGCCGTACGTATGCTTGAACGTTGTTTTTGTTTCCTTATTGAATTGAATGGAATTAAGTAGATGAAATATATATATATATATACATAAATCCAGAAGAATTGTAATGTAATATATTACATTATTATTCATTATGTATACTTTATAATCATTCATGAATGGTATCATGAAGAATGAATCTCATCGCGTTAGTGGAGACGGTAGTGCGTACATACGCATGAGCGAAGATATAGTTCCCATGATCGTGGAATTGTAATGAAGTGTATGTATTCCATTTCAAAATCAATATAAATTTACAATAATCACATATAGTTATTTATTACACCATTATACCCATACAAGTAAGGTGGTGGTGGAAAATAGATTACACCACGGCATGGAGATGATATTCCGTACGTACGCACGCGCAGTGATTTCGTTTTCTGTAGGATAGATAGAAGGTGGAATAGGGTTGTTTCATATTTATAAAAACATATAATTATATGAGTGATACTGATGTTATTACTTCATAATGAAACATCTAAATAATAGGAAGTTGAAGAAGAAACAAATTTGAAAGAACCGGTAACGGATATTACCTCTTCTTCGACACGGGTCTTTGAAACCTCCTCTTAGGGCACTAAAATTGGACTTTGAAGAATACCAAGACCTCTAGAATATTTCTAGGGAAGTTGAAAATGGAAATAGTCAGGGTTTGTCTGATGATGAAGGCTCAATGTTGTGTAAAGATGAGAGGGAGGAGGTTCCCTTTTAAAAGGGGGGAGAGGGGCACCTTTGGAATCAAAAAAAATATTAGTTTAATATAAATTCAAACCCCATATAAAAACAACAAAAAATAACTAAATTAAAATATTAGATGATATATGGTTGTAATATAATCAACCAATCAAATTTATACATGTTTTGATCTTATTTTATACCTTATCATTTTGATTTATCCTAATTTAATAAATTTAATTTTATTTGTGGTAATAAAATTCTAAATTTTAAATGGTTATAAATAATCACATATGTGATCACCTATCTCAGGGTGTTACAAACCTAGTACTTGGAATATTCTTTTCACCACTTTTCATTAATATGGGTACTACTTTTTTACATTGAGAACAACCCCAAAGTTTCTATGTTGATTATGCATTGGTTAAATATCCACCTCATTTATTATGATGGGTTATGATATAAGAACACTGACCATTGTAGGAAAGGAAATCAATACAAATGTTTTCAAACCACTAGAATAGGTAAAAAACCATTGGTATAGGGTATACAATTAGTTTTCCAAACTATTGGTATAGGGTATACCAACAGTTTTACAAACAGTTGGTATAGTTTATGCCAACACTTTTCCAAACCGTAGGCTAGTTTGGCATTGGGACATGCCTATCCCAATAGGTTTTCTAAAACCGTCGGTATAGGTCTATGTAATATTCAGTATACCAACAGTTTTAGTACAATATTTGGTATATATTTATTTCAATGGTTTATTAACTGTAGATATATATCATGATTTTATAGTTTATCAATGGTTGATAAATTATTGTAATATATTTTTACCAATGTTTTATTAAATCTATTGAAAAAAATATGGCATTCAACATATAAAAATAGTTTTAAATTGTTGGTATAAAGAATTTCTAGAATTATACATTGATTTAGACTCTCCTCCTTTGCATACTCCTACATACAACAGCAAAAAACACAAAAATAAAACACCACTACAGAAGGACATAAAAACAGTATACACTAATGTATTAAGATTTTTGGGTTCATCAACTTTGAGCTACTATAAAACTATTCTCTAATTACCCAGTCAATAATGATATGTATAAATGTTGTTTTAGTTTGACAACAATATCATTACACCTTATGCCACAGTATAATACCCCTCCATCAATTTAGATTGGGATTTTTCATTCCCACGAATGAATTTACCACAATATATAATTACCACAATGGAATGAACCAAAAAAAAGTTTTTCCCATTTTATATTGGGTTTTGTGTCGTATATTTTTTTAAGAATTGTAAAATAAAATAAATAAATGATGAATTAATTCTGAAATAGTTTGATTATGGCCTAGTAGGAAGAACACAACCAATTTATCACATCTTTATGAAGGAAAATCACCTAGTGAGTTTTTAGGTATTTGGAAAATTTAATTTTAAAATTAGTTATTGATTGTGTATTGATAAATGTTGATTTTTCTAGAATGGTGGTAGGAGGAATGACATAGTCCTTTTTAGCACTTCTCCACATCATTTAGGTGTCACTATGAGTCTCCATGAGTTATTGAATTTTATACAACATTGAATTTAACTGATAATTTTATTATTAATGTTAATATTTATTTCATCACATATTTCCATATGATATTGAGGCTTGATAACATTAATATTCTTATTAAAATATGGGACAAGACTCGGACTAGCATGGATAAAGGAGTGGTATCTTTCATATCATGTTTGGTGGTCCCTTTAATACATAACCATGTATTATGTATGCTTGTTATTGCCTAAAATTTATCAATATTTCTTATTTAGGATTAATGTTTTGGAACCAAATGAGATTAAAATATATAAGGAGATTGGGTAGAACCTTCTATGAGTGTGGTGGGTACTTTGAGTATTTTTTTTAGTTTATAGGTGTTAAAGACTACATCTCCAAGGGGATTAACAAACAATTTTTTTGAAAAAATCCATGAGGTTCTTGGTTTATGAAATTAACATTAAGTGTCTTTGGATAACGCAAAAAAAAATGGGTAAAGTACTACCATGTGGGTAAGTCATAGTGTAGTGGGTATGATCAGTGTCTAACCTGGGAATTCGTGTAGTAATTACTTGGGGTATGAAATTATCACCCTCGAATACCATATATGTAATGGTTTGATAGGGATGAAGAGTAGTGGACCATATATATATTTTTATATTTATTTTTCTTTAATAGTTGAGTTTATTATATTACTTCATGGGTTTGGGTAATGACCATTACCCAAGTACCCAAACAATATCAGACTAAGATGAAAAAATGCCTTATGTGAAACATTCGATCACCAGAGGCTGGAGTAAAAATTAAAGAATATAAAATGAAAATATGAGATATTTTTTATCCTATTAGTTTAATGAATTATATGTCAATTTTTTTAATAAATACTAAACATAAAATTTAGAGAGGTTATACTAACACACACACACACATATATCCATTTCTTTCATGATGTTACATGTCCATTGGGACACCTAAATGATAAAAAAATTTAATCACTACATGTTCAGTAATCATTGATAAATAAATCCGTAGTCAAAAAAAATTATGTAATTAAAAAATGTTCCAAAAATCACATACATAATAATATATCCGCAAAACATGACTGATGTGATAAAATAAGATGTCATTTCGGTTGAATAATCCTCATAAATTCCCTGGGACAACCCCTATGTCCATGCCCAAACTATCCACCATAAACTAAAAATGAGTGCTCTTGTGTTTCATAATATTTTGCTCAAATGGATCCTATGCTAGTTCCATAACCTAGAAATATCAAATATATTATAATCTACATGGGTAAAAAAAGGAACATATAGAGTGTGCATATAATATACCCAGTAAGAAGTATCCAACCCTACCCTTATAACATATCATAGGATAGAGTGTATATGAAAATAATAAAAATATTGATAAGTGGTATATGTTTATTCACCATGTATAACATGGATATCAATTACAATACAAGATACAACAAAAAATTCCTATAAAGGGAGAATTTATACCTTTTTCAAAAACATTGAGCCTCATGCTTGAGTTTGAGATGACCTATATGAATAAAATACCAAATACCATGCCTGAGTGTTCTTCCAATCCCAAGAATTGTATACAAGAATACATAGTTGGGAAATATTATTACACATCATTTCAGTAGAGGGGAAAGGGGAATACCAAGTACTGGCACTACTATCCAATCCTAATACATAGTTAGGGTTTTTCAAGACCATCCTAGACATTCCACTTATTCATTGACATGTTGTTATTTTATTAAAGTAATATAAAACAATATATCCATTAAAATATATGGAAAAAACAAAAAAAATCATGTAAGAATATATATAAAAAGTATAAAAAATATGGAATGGGTAAAAAAATAATATTATTAATACTGGCATAATAGAAAACTACATATTTGATCATTCACTCTTCATTTCAAACTCACACCCCTCAATTTTTGTCTTAGGAATTTACATAATTCCGCCTATCCCAAACCAGATGTATCATATATAACAATGATTCATTATGATTTCATTTTATGATATATATTGGATACTTTATTTAGTTTGAATCATCCTCATGATTAATATCATCCTATTAGATCACATGTGATGGGTGGGGCACACACCTCCTTAGTTGAAAAACATGGATGGTTCCAAGAATGACACTGAACCTTGAGGGTAAATCAAGATGATTTGAAGTTTTTATAAATTTTTCAAATATATCATTTTCCTATAAGATTTTTAGAGTCAAAGTTTCTTTCCTACCCATATGTCAGAGATCCTATCATGGTGCATTCCAAAGAAATAAATTCTCACCAACCTTTAATTCCAAAGAACACCTTCAATGATTATCACATTATTTTTTGTGATTATGAATAATAATGATATAGTTCTAAATGAAAATAATATATTTATACATCTCTTATAAAATACTAGGTATTATCAAATAGGAATCAACAATTTTAGTTCAATAGAGGGGAGAATGATGAGGTCTTCAATACGAAGCTTCATATAAATCCATTATAATTTTTTATTGGTAGCTATTATTAAATTAAAATTCAACCATGGAGTTGTGATCATCCCATAAATCACTAAAATCATGGAAAAAGTCCCATAATATATCTCCAAATTTATGAATTTTCCACTTAAAATATCCATTTATTTATGGATGAATAGTTATAATCAATATTACATAAGTAAATGAATATCACCATGGCCATTTCCAAAACAAAGATGTGAATCTTTGGACTTTTTAGAGAATGTTCAAGTTAAAGCACAATTTATATTAATGATTTACCTTATATATAACATCCATAATTCAACAAATGACATGGTCTATTTGATTGGTAAAAATTCGGTTATCTTGGCCAGATTGTCCGTGATTAAACAAAAAATATCATCACCATTAGAGGATTATGTTATAAGAGTTATATGTTTTATTGTAATATCCACCCATTTACAAACATTTATATGAAGTGTATTAAATTCGCCAATAGGATTTTAAAATTCCACTTTAATATACTACAATGATAAACATTTATAAATAAATGATGTAATATTCTTATTTAAACTAAGGTATAAAAACTTCTAATGAATGGTTTGAAACAATTTTATGATCTTCATGTGTATTAGTCATCTGAAAGAATAAAATTAATTTATTACCTCTTCTCTCAAGGTGATAGGAACTACATGACTCCCATAAAAATTCAACAAGGAAGAAGAATATTGAAACCATCCATCAAAAAGATCCACACCATCATGGAATTTTTTATAAATTATAAAATAAAAATATGGTATTTGGGTGTCTTCAAAATTCAACATCTTGGATGATGTGAGGTCAATATGATATAAATGTACACCAACATGATATTAAATCACAATTATGTGGAGTAATCCATAATAGAAATCAATATAAATTCTAAATGTTCTTTCAATAACTGTTGAGGGTTTTTTTGTGTCTATGAGAATTGAAAAAATCATTAATATTTTTAGGTTTATGATGGATTAAATAATCATAAAATTTAAGAAATTTGATCCAACATTTCTAACTCAGATTTAAATATTTTTGTGAAAATACACACCTGGGGAGTTTTTGGTCAGTTAAAACCATGAATCACTCACCCAATAGGTATTGATTAAAAAAGATGATAATACATTAGTAAAAGGTGTTGTGATTAAAACTATATATTATTTAGGCTACCAGTGTAAACCATAATGTGACCTACCTAATCACACATTTATTTAGGAATAAGAAATAATCATACATAAAATTTCAGTAATATCATTAAAAAATTTATAAGATCAACATATCTCACATCAGCATCACTATCACCACCACCATCATCCTTCCCATCCTTATCCTCATCCTTACCCCATTCATTGTCCCTGTCCCCATTCCCATCCACATCATCGGCCTCATCGTTTCAATATTCCTAACCATTGTCAGTCCCTATAACGAAATAGTATTGAACACCACTAGAAATTTCACATTGTTCACTATATAATCAACGCATCGATGATATATATTCATTACAAGCTATTATTACCTTTGGTGGATGAGCTGGAAATAAAACATTCCTCAGTTTCATAAATTTAGTGTTTTCTCTATCAATTCATTCTTTCACCTCTGTGACCCATTTTTCAGCTTATTTTACCCATTACATCACCCTTTAAAACTCGGTGGTACTATAATTGGTACTCAAATATGGAAAATACCACATAGGCACTGTACTCTTCCCAGGTCGGTTGAGTACTCTGCTAGGGTGCTCATCTCCCAACAATTGATGTAAGTGATCATTTGGTCTAAAATTGTTAGGTTATTGGGCATCAAGGGCCTCCAAATAAGCATGTTAATTATATAAATATATTATTATGTTAAAAAATAGTTATTAAAATTTGAAATCAGTAATGTAAATCTTAAAATCTTCTATTATGTCAGTTCATTAACTGCACTTTGATCATTTTTCTTTCTACTCGTGAGAAACAGTCTTACTTGAGGAACACATCCTTCAATATTCATGACCAACCATTGCAATGAAATTGAATTTAGGTAACCATAATTGAAAATATGTTACCAATAATAAATTTCATAACTGAAATTATATCAAGACATTAAAAATTTAATAAATTATGGATGAATCAATAGAAATTTCAAGCCTTAAAGAAACGTTATAAACAACTGTCATACCTGCTTCATCCTATGATATGACATTATAGTACACCCCAAAGGGTGGATTTATTGTTTTCAAAAATGTATTTTTATTTTTTCTTGACGATTTTAAATAAGATTCAATAATAAAAAATATAGTATTAATGAAAAACATGAAAATTTAAATTTAGAAACATCAAATTTGATTAAAACCATAAACATTATAGTAATCCTATGTGTAATCATTTCTTGATACTTCTCTATTAGACACTAATTATTTATAAGTACCACCTCTAACTAGATGAAAACTCTGTAACACCATCCAATATACAACTCTTGTTTTTATGATCTCCAAATCTCATCTAATTTCTTTAGACGTGCTTTCCGTGAACTCTCACCATCAGGAAAATTAAACTAAATCTAACACCACAATATTAAATCATATAAATGAAAAAATAATAATTAATTAAATCCATTTTTTTACCCATATATATGCCCAAGAATTAACCTTGACATTGTTCGGTAACTGTATCCAATACAGTGGGCTGATCGGAATAATGTTGGAGTATTTAACAAGCATCACTAACATACTCTAGCATTACTGCCCTATTTTTTCAAACACGTAGTTGTATTCATTATAGTACAACATAAAATGTGTGTAGTAGGTCCACACCAAACACATGAATTTAATCCCTCATGGAATATCAGTAAATGTATCTATTATGAATGAAAAAGAAATATTATATCAATAAATGTTTTAATGAAATTAAATTATGGTACAAAAATATATTAGGGTTTTAAAATATACCTATGGAATTATAATAAATTGGAGCCGCTAGATCTGCTGGAACTCAAAGAAAATGACCCTGTACAGGTGGTCTGGGTCCCAATCTATGCTCCATAGGTAGAGACTGTGTTGGATATAGAGTCAAAGAAGGAATATTGGAGCTCAGACAGAAAGATATAGCTGGTAAAGAAGATGAGATTAATTGCTAGACAAATTCATAATATATATGAGGAGTGGGAATCATCATCTGATAGAGTAAATATGGATGAGGAGGCTCATATGTAATGTCAAGTGAAAACATGGGAAGCCTAAAGATCTCGTCTATCTTTAATGATATAGTTGGATCAGAATGTGTGGAAGATGGTAGGTCAGTGGGAGGGGTAGGGTCTAATCAGTTACTCCAACTAGAGCACATAGCTCTTGTACCACCACCACCTCATACCACCGTCCTGAGTATTGGGACCACTACAAGGCTTCTCCTAGAATAACTGACACCTAAGTGGTGGATCTAGAAATAATGTTTAAAACCAAATTAATCACATGACATTATATGTTATTGATATAAAGTTATATTTAAAATAAAATACTCATAATAGGAACTAATGGAGGAATGCCCATCTCATTCATTCAGAGAATATTTTTTGTCATCTTTTTTCTTCGCTTATCCTGAATTGGTTTTATTTTATTAACCTGAAAACAAATATGGAAGTAATTAGAGAAGGAAACATAATGTGTAACCCTGAAAACAAAAAATATGAGACATGGATTATTTGTATTAGTTCATTTGGTTCATATTTACAGTCATTTAATTTATATTTTATAAGTTAAGTCATTATTATCATTTGTTTTTATTTTCAAAACAATAAGTTTCATATGTACAATTAAAATCTTTTGTTTTTTTTCTAATTTAATTATTTCATATGTGTTTGGTTTTGTAGGTTTAAATACAGTTCAATTAAATATTAGAAAATGAAACTTAGATAACACTACAACCAATAAAAATTGTAAATTAACATTATGGTCATGTAGGATACAAAATATTTGTAATCAAGATTAAATCATTTTGAAATGTACCATCCTTAACAATCCAAACAAAGATAATAAAAAATAACTGATAACACTGATTGATGATTCTATATATTTCCCACCAAAACTTCTGGTTCACAATCAACTCTTTCAAATGAGATAAAGGAGTCATCATAAGTAATAAATGGATTAGTGAAAATGGTAATATGGGTGGGGTTCATTCCATCACCCCCTAAATAAAAATCTATTATTGAAATTACATTAATAATGACACCAAATTTTTGTTGAAGTAGATCATTTACATAAAAAATATATTTCGTTATAGATTCCAATATATATAGATCATTGGTATAAAGAGTGTGAGTCATGTCAATAACTCAAAATAAAAAATCATTAATTAAGGTTCTGTACCTCGTCATCAAATCAAACAACTAACATTTCATCATCATGAATCGACCATGAGAGTAATAATACAATATTATTATTTTCTCAATGGATTCATAATATGTTGCATTTTTTAAATAAGGTATATTATGCGATGCACTAGGAAAATAGTGCATTATGGTAGTTATCATGACAACATCATGTTGTGTTCTCCTTTTCTTTTCTTGTTCAGTGATAATAAATCTGTACCCATTGATCACAACTGATTTATTTTCACAAACCACAGTATTAGGACCAAAATCCAAAGCACTTATTTCCTCAGAAACAGAGTTAGCAGGAAAACAAGACAATTAAAATTAAAAAAAATATTAAACTTAATTAAATATTTTTTTATTTATTTATTACAATAATATTTCTACCTTTAATTTCAACTAAGAAGAAACTATTTTTTTTTGAAAAGTCTCTCTCTTTCTCAAAGATAAATAAGGATGTTTTTTATCATTTCATTCTGTTCCCAATAGATACAAATTGAAATAATTTAATAGATATGAAATATTATAAGAGATGATATAAGATATACATGTTCATTTTAATTACTTGATGTAGTCATAAAAAAATCATAGTTGAATAACACTTTGTGATGTGCCATCTCCCTTTATTCAAGGAATAATGACATCAATGTACATGATCTGGGAATTCCTCATGTATATGGAAGAGATTGAAAACTGGGTTCAATTTTATCATACTATTATTCTTCATTTTTCATTGGTATGTTTATTCTCATAGTAAGATCAGACAAATACATTGAGCATAAATACATACATTCATTATCCAAGTTACCATTCATAGTAGAACCTTTGGGATGATTCAAATTACGGACATAAGATTTCAATGTGTAAATAATTCATTAAATTGAACACATACAAATAAATGTAATAGGTCCTTTGAGAAGTATTTCAGTTGGAAATTAGATTGTTAGATACAACATGAATCTGAAAAATTATATAGGAAATATTTTCTCTAACCCACAAAAAATTAATTGTGTCTCTATCAACATTTTTTTCAAGAAATACATGGACAACATCTTATTAAGAAGATATCTAAACAATTGGAAAAACCAAATAACTGAAACCCTTACATTATTAGATGAAAGATTATGGATTTCAATTAGAATCAACCCATTCATAAGGATGTGACAAGCACGAGTTTTCAATGATTCAAACTTTAACTCTATAATACTGACCCCATTTTAGTATATTTCTTAAATATAAATCAGGAACATTAATAGTTTCTAGTACGTCTAGAAATTGATTTTTTTTCTACAGGTTTCATCACAAAAGAAGCACATGGAACTTTCAATTTATTTTCACTGATACACCTAGGAAGTAATTCTGGTCTGATCCTCCAGTCCTCTAAGTAACACAAATATCGTAAATCATCTTTTTTTATTACTTCGAAATTTAGAATAATTAAAAGTAACACATTTCATATATTCTTTTCAATGTACATTAAATCTATTAAATGATGTAAGAAATATGGTGAATAATAATAAAAATCAAATAGGATACTCATCTTTTTCCAATTCTAATGGGTATCATTGGAAAAATTCTTCCCCTTTCTTGATTTCATTTGACCCTTCCCATATGAAAAAATGAAATCATGAAATTCATTAAGCACATCAATTCCAGAAATATGATGAGGTGGATCATCAGTCTCCATGGTATTATCAAATCATTGATGGTTATTTCTATATGGATTACCATTGGAATGAACCATTGATGTCCCCAAAAATAACAACTATGAAAGTATTTCAGTCATTTGGATAGATTATTCTTCATATAAACACGACATGATAGTTTTCCCATCATGCTCTATCAAGACATCATTGCATAATAAGGAAAAATATTGATCATCCATATAAGAGCAACACACATATGAAATAATTCTTTCAAACAAGCATCATATATGTGCAAAACCACATCCAAAAAAAGTTTCAACTCTTTTATTAAAGGTTATTGTATTTGTATACATCATTGCAGGGACCATAAGGGTGAGATACAAGAATAATCCTGAAATTGTAATGTTTCTTTATATAAAAAAATGATGGAAGGTTATAAATGTGTATGAAAACTATCCATGTGTTGTGTGAAGTAATAATCTACCCAAATAAATTAGAACCATCACATGAAATACCTATCATCACATTACGTATGCCAACTCCAAAAATACGATATTGATCATCAAATATCTTCCATGAAAATTCATCTGTAGGATGAACCAACTCTATATTAATCTCTTATCTCTTGGAATCATTATATCACATTTTTATTGATATTTCATAAAACATGAAAATATTCTAGAGTCTGGGGATCAATAGAAAGTTCCACAATACTTTTTTTAGAACACATGATGTTGTTACATCATCTTTTGGCTTCCATCGGGATGTTCCAAATTTTATAAAATCATTTTCTTCACCAGTTTCCTCCCAAAATAATCTTCAATATTTCAGGAAACCCAGAATTTTGATTGTTTAAAATCCATGTTCTTTAACTAACTTTGATTCCATATATTGGTTTTATGGAATATCAGGATCATCTGAAAGTAATTCATTCAAAGAGGTAAGAATTTAATTGATGGATATATTACAAATACCATACTTGGTTTTCTCATGAAGAAATCAGATTAAATATTATTGGTTTTTTATTTTACCACATTGTTGATATAATGAAGTCATTGCAACATCATTAAATTTTATCACCATGTCAACATCTTCATTTTCATTGGACACATCATGTGTGCTCATATCGAAGTCTTCATGGGTTGAAATCCTTTTTTTTCATGATAATGATTCAATAGAAAGCTTCCATATATCAAATTCTCCAATCCAATCCTCTCATTTGGACCATCATTATTTTGGGATTCCATTTATCCCCTATTTTTATACAACACATACCAGATTGTTTGAAACCAAGATTTTATTATATGGTAGATAACTTATTTATTTGTCAACAAAGGTCTTCCAACATAATTATAACATGTGGAGTGTATGTGACCACTATCTGAAGCATTTCTATATGCGAAATCAACAGATATCTATAATTTTTTGTAAAAATTTCTTGAGATATGATCAGTTTCATACATCCAACTTAAATCCATTCTGTAAAACAATGTAATAAGTTATTTCGTGAAAGTAATTCAATAAGACAGATGTTTAACTCATAATTTATTTAAGTACATTATAATTTTTCACATTATATAAAACCACAACTTATGCACTACTCTATATGAGAATCAAAATATGAAATACAACAAAATATCCTTTATTTTAGTTTTGTTAAGTAAACGACAATTGTTCAACTCAATTCATTCTATTCATTACTATAGAATTTCATTTATTTAGGTTCACTTTAGTTCTATTCTTTTTATTTTAGTTTAGTTTCATGAAATTTAGTGTTTTTTTGGGTATACTCAAGTCATCTTGGGTCAAATAAAGTAATTTCAATTCAATTTAATTGATTTGGTATAGCCTAAGATTTTATTAGTATGAGGGTTGGAGTAGTGTGATATTTTCTTCTAGTAATAGTAGCATTTTGTTAAGATACTTCTTCAACCTATATTCATTCCTAAAAAATGCATACATATATCCTTTATTAACTATTATAACAAAAATAAATAAATACCCATTAGTGAATTTAAATGGGACTTACCCTATGGAATGATGTTCACCTGAAATTAATTTCAGGCTTGAGTTGTAGAGAAATATATTTTCTCTGGGATGGAATTCACGTTATTGAATCAAAAAGTTATGTGATACTCCTATTATCTCTGAGTAAACTCTAGAATTTACAAATTATTCTATCTTTATTTCGTTATATTCTTCAATATATAGTATTATTTCATATGTATAATTTTATATAACTATATTTATATCTTTTACTTCCTAATAAGATTTATGTTCTATCTCTATATTGATATGATAAAAATTCTATTTGATAATTTAGTATTTGATCATTCCATTTGGGGTATTGTTATATAATATATACACCAACATGGTGTCTTTCAAACTTTTGTTCATATATTTTCTATTTAACATTACTATATTTTCGAAGGTTCCTTGAATATAACTTTTAAGAAATTCAACTTGTTTATTGGATTATGGATGGTAAGGTGTTTATGTATTATGGTGCACTCTATATTTCCTCAATAAAGCTTCCAACCAACTGTAGTGCAAGTGGGTTCATCAGCCACTACGAAATTATTATATTATTCTAAATCAAAAAAGATATTATTAATCAAAAAAGCACAAACAAGTCTGCAATAATCAATTTTTTGGACTTGGATTCCCCATATTTTGAAACATTGTCAACAAATAAAAATATGTTTGAATATCTAAATAATTCGTGAAATGGTTTTATATTGTCTATACCCCATACATATAATAATTCATATAAAATAATTGGCCATTGAAGTATTTATTATCTCTTAGATATATTTCTATTGAATTTTCACTTCTCATATTTAATATAAAACTCAAAGGAATACTTAAACATATTGGGATAGTATATTCTATATTTATGGACTTTTATATACGTTTTTTAGGTTCAATGTAACCTACAAAAGATAAATTATGATAAAATTATAACACATATTATACCTAATTTTTAGGAAAACATACATTGATCATTTGATCATTATAAAACTTCAATATATAGGGATTTTACCAAAAATAAAACTATCATTCAAAATTTTCTATAATTTGTTTTTTTTTTGAATTAGATGTTACAGAACATGAGAGGTTATAAAAATATTTAACATATCCGCATACATTAGTAATTATCCTTGAAAAAATATTATTAGTCATTTGTAATTATTTAATGAAATATTTTGTTGAATTGAATTTCTACCTCACTTGTATGGTGAATCCTGAAAAAGGGGTCTTCCACTTGATTTTTATCTCCTCTATTTTCTGTTATTTTTAAATCAAATTTATGTCATTTAAATATTTTAATTTGCAAAAATAGATTTTATAATGGCTTCTTGATCAAAATTGAAAACAAAAAGAAACCCATTATTAAAATCAATACGAATAAAAAAGTGAATATAAATTGAGGTAGAATGTATAACTTAGTTAGAGCTTACCTATTTGAACTGGAATAACAAAAAATGACTTTAATGTAGATCCTCAATTGGGAATACTGGCTTTCACACTGTGAAGGAGAATGGAGATATCTTTTAGGGAAAATAAAAACACAAAATAAAAAATAAATATATGAAGAACATTAAAACTAAGTTACCACTTATTGATTATATATTTTAGAAAAAAATGGATTGAATCAAGATGGATAGACTGGTGGGAAGAAGGTCCATAAGCTTGGGAATTTGGGAGCTATAGTTTAGGGCAACACATGAGTAGAGGGGAAAGTATATGGATGCTATGTATTTGGGTGGAAAATTCCCAATTTTTTTACAAAACCTTTGGGATAGGGCGTGTATCCCAATGGGTTTATATAACAACTGGGATATGTTTTTGGAAATGTCCTTATCCCAATGGTTTAGTGAAATCATTAGGATAGGTTGGCTCTATACCACTAGTTTTTTGAGATTCTTGGGAAAGCATCCTCTAAATATTCCTATACCAATTGTTTCAGAAACTGTTCATATAGGTGCATTGGTATAGAGTGTTTTTATATTAGTGGACCCTAGTACCCGAGAACTTGTGTATGGTTTATTATATTGGTATAGGTACGTAGAATAAAATCCTGAAGGACGAATCAATTTAGTAGTTTTTGAGAACTAGATACATATATGATACCAATTTTACATTGGGAATATAAAGTAAAACATAATACAGAAAAAAATAAAATGAGATTCATCCCTAAACACTAATTAAAAGATTTATTCTTTATATCATGGGGAATGGAAACAAAATAACAGTGAGATAAAATTCTTAGTAAGGGTTATGTACAACCTAAAAAATCTTGATTCAATAATCATAAACAACATTGAAAAGAAAATAACTAAACAAAAATTCTATTTAGATAAATTGACTATCATGGTAAGATAAGGGAAAATCAACATGGAAAGGTAAATAACTGAAAAAACATTCCATTTAATCAATAAAATGAGAATGAAATGCATCCATAGACAATCTCATAACAAAAATATCATGGATAATAATAACAACAAAATAATCAAGGAAATGATTTATTATGGGAAGTAATGTCTCACAAACATGATATGTGTAACCTAAATATATTTCAAAATACGGTTTAAAACACCAGGGTAAACCTGATCTAGTTTGGGCTACTATAATTTTACTATCATGACCATTTACTAAAATGTATAAAACTACAGGGTACAAGCTCATAGGTTTTGGCTAACTGATTTGTCTAAAGAAACATGTCAATTCATCGAGGGGATATCAAAACAATGCCCCTGCATTTTCTTTAATATCCAAACCATTCCTCATATTTCAAATATTTTATTTAATTCATAAAAAAATTTCCTTATCATTAAGCATCAATTTTGAGAAAAGGATACATATTTATCAATATTTCTAAAATTAATCAAATAAATATAGAAGTAAACACCATATGTAATGATTTAAGAAATATTCATATAAATCAATCACGAGTGTGGATATTTAATAATAATTTAATATGAAATGAAAAATTATCATAGTAATGTGATTGTTTCAAGACAAAGTTAACAATCACAAAAGAAAGTGATGATGCACATCAACTTTCACCACATGAAAATTTTCAAGTCAAATACCATTGGATAAAATAATTAAAATCGAAACATAAAAATACCATGAATTATGAATTGATTATTATATTAATATTTATAGGTTATTATATACACCATATAAATTAAATTAGGCTCATAACATTACATTATTCTTTAATAAAGGGAATTTGAGACGAAGTCTATTAACATATGCTTCACTTTGATTGAAAATTGTTTAAAATCATGTATAATGGTTATAAAAATGATATTAAATTTCACTAGAACCATATTAATAATTATAAGATCATTTATGATCCTTTTATAACAACATATCAACCATTCATAAATAAAATTTCATTATTTACACTGTTCCGGGTGTTAAATTCTTTTCTTATGCATGTTTTTTCATTAAAGATTTGTTTATTACACATATTACAGAGTTTAAACATCTCAAAAATAATTATAATGACATAAATAACATATTTATACATCAATTATAATTTTAATACTAATCATTAAATGTGGTTTTGATAAATGAATTATGTTACGATCATGGAAAGGCTAGGTTGTACATACACATGAGTAATATTTATATTTTCCAATGATCATTATAGAAGGATAGTAAATAATATATTATATTTATAGATAGATAATAATATAATTTATAACATATTATCTTTTGAAATATATTTTTACACATATTTCAGGTGGCGTAGTGAGAAAATGATAGTCACATCATTCTGTGAAGGTTGTAGTCCACATGCACCCAAACGACATTATCATCTTTCATTGAGTGGAATGGTATGAAATAAAATGATATATATATATATTATCATAAAGATAAATATGTAATTAGTATAATAATTTGTTCATGTAAAAAATATACAATCATTAACATTATATTTATCACCTTATATGTGATGAATTACAGAAAAACGAATCACATCGCTTAGCAAGGAGGGTGTTCTTCATACATGTGAGCCACATTATCATATCTCATATGAAATGGAATGTAAAAATATATATATTATATAATTAATATAAAGGTATTATTATGTTATAAAAATAATATATATACTTTATAAAAATCATCATAACCAACCACGATAGTTGGTAATAGAAGAACAAATGACATCAGTTCACAAGGCTGTAGTCCTTCATGCACACAAATGATGATTTAATACCCAATTTAATAAATGTGGAGGTGTTCATAAATAATTAAATTAAAATATAAAAAATAAATTTATATTTAATATACCAATTATATTATATAATATTTGTCTAATAATAATTTATTGGGTAATGGAATAAATAATCTTAAAACGATCTTTGAAGAAAATCACATCTTCTTTGGGCATCCTTAATATATTTTCTCTATGGCCTCCCTAGGTTTATTTTATTTAAAGACTAAAGATACTAATATTATATATTTTATTTTATGAAGTGTTTTGGTAATGTATTTTCGAAACAAATTAGGTTTACTAGTGTGAATAATTGAGGATAGTGTGGGGCAATTTATAAGTGAGGTGAGTGACACACTTGTAATGTTTGGAAAAGATTCAATCATTCCATCTTTTTTATAATGAAAAAAGATTGTAAATGGGAAATTATAGAACCTATATGTTTTAAGGTTGAATTAATTCTATAAATTTTTTTTTGAACAAGTTGTTAGGTTGTTTTAACCCTTATCATCTAAGTTTAAACCCCAGTAAATCACTTTTTACCTTAACCATAGTAACTAATTTTTATTATTTTCACAATACTTTTTTGTAAAAAATTAACTGGACCAGATTAAAAATAATAAATTATACTTATTGAAAATATAAAATCCATTTAAATAAATTAAATTCATTGAATTATAAAAATTTATTTAAAAACTATTCAGGAACGCATGATGAGAAAGGTTTGTTTGGAAGAGAAATGTTAGAAGAGATTACAAAAATTTTATATTAAAATTAAATATGAAAATTATTCCAATAACCTAAATTGAAATAATTGAAATTTATTGGAACTATGTTTACCTCTTAAAAATTAAAAATAAAATTTAACATTATAAATTATTTAAATTAAAATAGTTTTCAATTAAAATTCATAATTTTTCATTATTCCTCAAAAAATAAAACATATCTAAAACATCCAAAAAATTCACCCAAAGAAAAATTATATATTATGAAATACAAAATTAGGATTACTTTTTAAAAACTATTTCCTAAAAGTTGTAAACATCTATATTAATTTATATTCATGAAGTACAACAAAACCGCCTTTAGAAAAAAATATTTTTTTAGAAAATATTTCTTCTTCTTTTAATTTATTTTTGTTCTACTTATAATAAATAGATAACAATAATTTTCATAATAATTTATTAATTTTTTGATCCAAAAATTTAATAGCTATTTTATAATTGTCATGTTTTTAGTAATAGGGTATTTTCATTTATACCTTGTGTTTCATGCATCGCAAGCTGTCGATAAATTAAAATTTATTCTAAAATAAATATTTGGTAAAGAATTGGGATGTTACATTCTTCCATAATAAAAAATTTTGATCCTTAAAATTTCATTTATATTACCTTATAAATAGATTAGGTTATTTATTCTTCATAATATCCTTTGGTTCTAAAATTTATTCCTCTATTTTTTCAATTTATCCAAAGTGCCTTTACGAGACGAGTCATTCAATTTTTCAATACTCACTCTATAGTGTCAAGAATATAGATTATTTCATCACAGTAAGATAAACTAAGTTCCAATTCTATTTTTTCATAGTTTTGAACATGTATTGGGTATGACATGTACTTACTTTACAATAATATGTGGAAAACATCATTTACTTTTGAGAGACATGGTTGAGTTTCCAAATTATAATAAACAAATCAAATTATTTAACAAATTTCAAATGGTCCAACATACATGAGGCTTAATTTTACTTCCATTCCAAACCATATAAAATATTTCCATGTTGAAAAGTTCATGAAAACAAGAGCTCCCACTTTTAAGCCCAAATATTTTCTACAATTATTATTATAACTCATTTTCCAAATTTGAACTAATTTAGTGTAAGAACAAATACCCGTTACCACTATTTCGGTATCTTCTATAAGTTTCGAACCTACAAGTTTCTTTTTTCCAAATTAATTCCACCAATTTAGAGTATTAAATATCTTTCTATTTAATGATTCATTAGAGGGAATTTGAATAATTTAATGGAAAGTATTTTCATAGGAAAAATCTACTAAAAGTAATTGATGATCCCACATACCTTGAATGTCAACTAAGAATGACCTAAAAATTAATGATATTGTTTGGATAATCTATTTAGAATATTTAATAGTTTAAATATTTTAGTTAGAACTCAATTAAAGCTCATTATTAACTTATTTCTGAAGAATCTTCAAGAAGATAGATGTAAAATGAGAATCACAATCTAAAACAATTGAAAAAGGTGAAGAAGTAATCCTTTCAACTTCATTAATATAGAGCCATGTGAGGATATCAAGAGGTCCATATTTTATTTTAACATGGAAATGAAAAGATTTTGATAGAAGATATAGAATAACACATATTGAATCTTTATTTCTATGATCCATGGAAGTAATATGAAAAAGTATAGAGTAATGTCATCCCATTAATACATAGGAATATGAATAGGATGCATGAATCCTCTAGTATACTATTTCAAATCATTCACTTGTTCGAAAAAAACATCTGGTTACACAATTAGTAATTTCATTTTTCATGTTTTAAAAAAATGTTCCATCAAATCCATAGACATAATTATACTTCCATGGTGCATAGAGAAAGATGATCTTTGAGTGTCATCCAATAACTCACTTTTTAGTTTAGTTATAGAAAAAACACATAATCTCATTCAATTTTTTAAATAATATCTTCACAAATGTTTACTATTAGTTTCAATCATTCACAAATTTAATTTTCTTATTAATTTTATCATTATAAAATTGAGAACATTTTATCTTTTCTATTAAATATAGATTCATAATCAATTAAAAAATGAATGATGTTTCCTATTCCATAATAATCAACATATACATAATTTCTAGATATATTAACATAATATCCCCCTCAATCCTCATTTCGGTTATTACCCCATGATTTTGTTTATTTAATTTATCCACTAGCATATTTTCATTCCCTATGTTATATTGTATTGAGTAATCCTAATTGCTGAGTAGATTTAGCCATTTATTTTGTATCATATTAATATATTTAGGTAAAAATATCTATTTTAGGATTTTATTAGCCACATATATCTCACATATTTTACCATAGATATAATATATCCACATATTCAAATCAAATATTACATCTACCAACTCATGATATTGGTTTGGATAGTTTTGTTCCCAATTATCCAATTTACTTGATTCCTAAGAAATAACTTTATCATTTTTCATTAGGACACAACCAATTACCTTCTTCAATGCATCAATATATCAATAAACAATCACTATCATATGGTAGATTAAAAATTTGTGAAATAACCAATATCTACTTTAATTTGTCAAAAAATTCTTCATATTACAGTTTTTCAAAAAAACATAACCCCATTTCATATATTCTTTGTTAATGGGTCAGCCAGTCAAAAAACATTTGAACGAAAATCAAATAGTAACCTTCCAAACCAATGATGCTTTGTACCTATGTTATGTGCATTGGTTTAGGCCATTATATGACTTCTTTTGTCTTCGCCGGATAAAAAGATATCCTATATATAGAGATGATGTGTCCAAGAAAAGAAACTTCTTAAATCTAGAAGTCACCCTTACTAAATTTACCAAATAATTATTTCCTTTTAAGAGAATCAATAATAATATGAAAGTAAATCTCGTGGTCCTCATAGAATTTAGAATACACTATGATGTCATTAATGAATAGAAAAATGAAAACATCAAGATATTATATGAATAATCTATTCACTAGATCCATAAAAATAGATGGTGTATTATTTAATCAAAATGGAATTACTAAATACTCATAATTTCCATACCTTATATAGAAAGCTATATTTAGAATTTATCCCTTATTTACTCGTAGTTGATGATTCCTAGAAGAATGTGTAGTCATTTAAAATTATTTTTCTCCTTGAAGTTGATTTATTCAATGCAATGAAAATGATACATGTTCTACACCATAATAAAATTTATTTCCCAATAATAAATTCATAACCTAGTGGATCCATCTATTTCTAATGAAGATAATAAGGGATCCACATGGGGAATCCCCAAGGTGAATAAATACTTTATCACCCAAATCCTTTAGTTTTTTCTTTAAATCCAATAATACGATAGTGGTATAGAGTGTCTTTGATATGGGTTTTACATTAGGGAAAGAGTCAATGAAAAAAATAATTCATGCTATAGGGTATGCCTTGGTAATTCCTTAATAAATTCATAAATATTTTCCTACACAATAGGTATATCCTCAAATTTAATTTCATCTTCTTCATCCTTATATTCATTCTTCTATTATCCCCTATGAATCTCATTCTGTAAAGATATTGGGAGTGTGTCTAGATATGAATCAGATAAGGAAGTCTCTACTATAAATATAGGGAATTATACATATTAGCCGAAAATAAAAAAAATTATTATTCTTGAAATAAAATTTTAAATCATATGTTGAAATCTAGTCTATACTATTGATTATATCAAAGTTAACCATTGATATGATGATAACATCAGAAACTAAATCTCGTTTATGTTTCTGAATGGGTAATTACTTACACATCCTTCTTTCAAGTAGTCTAACCCTAGAAGTTTTTACAAATTAATCAATTATTAAATTATATGATAAATTCCTAATTTTATTAATAAAATGGGTAGATATAAAAGTGTGACAAGATATATAATAAAATTAAACATTTTATAAATTTTAATATACCATTATTGTACCTTCCAACAAATTATTGGGTACATCTACCTCAACTATAGTGATCGTACAAGGTTGGCATTCTCCCATTAGCATGTTCTATGGTGGATTCTCTTAACATTTGGGGCATTATTTTTGGGAGTTCCCCAACTCTTTAATACCGATGCACTGCAATTAATCTATTTTTTTCTTCCCCTTTAATTGTTTTTTCATAGAGAACCATATATTCAAATTTATAACAAAATCATAATATCTTCAATAATATTACATGGGTATTATTTCTATAGTTCTCACAAGGTGAAAATTTCCTCATGATCATATTACTTCTATGAAACATTCCTTTATTCATGGTGTTTTGAAGATATATTATTATCTTAATTTCCCCTAAATATATAAGATTTAAAGATTTATGCCTTAATTTTTATAGCACATAAAACAATTTCATTATACAATGAAAAATTTTTAAGGACCAACACCGTTTAGAGATTTAGATTAACCACTTCAAGGAAATGGTCAATATTTCACTCCATGTTTCATATGTATTACATATCAAACCTAGATAAACTTGTAAAGGTAGATTCACAATATGTACTTATTTCTTCTTCCACATTATTTAAGCTATACATCATTATCTTCATCTCAATTTTTTTCTCACAGCGGTAATATTTTTCATTGAATTTATCCTTAAAATATTTACATTCCATGAGTTGCATTTCATCATCATCCATTGTATTATAGATCAATGACTATAATTGATTAGTATTTCCTTTGAGATAATATATTACATGTATATCCTTTTCGTTTTAAATTCATCTCAAGGCCATAAATATAATCTCATGACACTTAATCCACTTCTTATATTCCCTTGGATTAGTTTTCCCACAAAATTATTGGGGATTTTATAATATAAAGGGATCCAACATAGAATAATCTCACTATCAAACATGTTTCTCCATCATTGTAAGGCTATTTATCATAACATAATTAATATCCTCTAATATAGCCATAACTATCTCCATAACAATACTAGCTATATTATTTATCTCACCATGTAGAAATATTTATTTCCCATGAGTATTGAAACCCTTCATCCTTCCATGCATGATTTCCAAAAAAGGAACGCAATGGATTAGCTCAAAAAACTATGATTTTTATATCATAATGTGTAATTATAAATATATTATATCACATAACAAAAATAAAAAATTTATCCATTATTAATATGAAAACCATTAACATGGGTTTCTTTGGGGATATATTTCTTTTCAAATCCTCCATAATGTTATGTAATGAAAATTTGAATTATCCAAAGAATATCCCATAGAAGTGTCAAACTAGGTGTGCAGTATGTCCCATTATAGTGAAAAAGGTGATAATTTGGTTCAGTAAAATGCACTATTTTTAGAGTTACTACCCCTATTTACCTCTAGGCTAGAACTATGACCAATTTTAGTGACCAAGAAGGGATGTATTTCAAGATGAACCCATATAATATCTTTCATACAAAAATGTTAGTATGTTCTTATATACTATCCTCAAAGTCATTCATATGGTCATGTTACATAATATAAGATATCATTAATATATTTCCTAAGGTTTATAATACAATTTATTTTATATCAACTGTAATAACCCCAACCGTAGTATCCCGAAGCTAGTGTCTTCTATATTATATTAGTATAAATAAATATAATCAAATTTCAAATGGTCGATTAGTTTAACTTTTGTAGAAAACCATATACATATATGATACTCCTTATATATTAGAAATAGAAAATATAAAATTATTCATAAAAAATAATATGAATTGTATCCTTGATAACTCATTCAATGATTTATTTTTCATATCCTCGTGAAAGGAAAAAAATAATTTTTATCTCAAATTTTTAGTATGGGTTAAGTACTACAGAATCTATAATCAATAAATAAGTTTAATCAATATGGAAAGTTAAATAAATAAACACAAATTCGATTTAAATAACTTCAATATAATGGTAATATGAGTTATTGTGAACATAGAACGGTAAATATGTAAAAAAAATTCCATTTAATCAATAAATTGAGAATGAAATGCTTCCATAGATAATACCATAGAGAAAACTTTAAGGATAAAAAATTTCTAAATTATAAATGAAGGAAATTCCTAATTATTGGTCTCCAGGACTCAATACCATGATACCTATACCATAAATACATTTTACATGATGATTAAAAATGATTAGGTATAAACCGATCCAGTTTTCCCAACTGTACTTCTCATTCAATCACTTTTAAAAGATAGTTTAAAACTTCTACGTATAAACTCATAGGGTTTTACTAAATATTTTTTCTCAAGAGACATGTCGATGGATTATGGGGATATCATTACTAGCACCACCCATGTGTTGCATGTCCAAATTATTCCTTATTTATCAAATAATCGATTGAGAACATAAAAACGTTCCTTATTGACAAGAATATGTTTTGAGTAAAGGATACATATTTATTAATATTTCCCTAATTAGTTAAATAATATTCAAAGTAAATACCTTTATTATAAATAAAATATGTTTTATGAAATAATAATATAAATAATAAAAGAGTATGGATATTTAATATAATTTATATTTCTAATGAAAAATTATCATAAAAAATTGATTGTTTTAAGAGAAAGTAAACTATCACAATAGAAAGTTAGATTGTAAAATAACTTTTACAACATGGTATATTTCCTTTAAAATACCCTTGGATTAAATAATTCAAATTGAAAAATAAAATACCATGAATTATGAATGAATCATGATATTAAATGTCAATGGTTATTATATAAACCTTATAATATAAATTAGTTTCATAATATTACAATATGCCTCAATGAATGGAAATTGAGAAGCCTGTCAACTGACACTTCCTTTTTATAAAATGTCTTTTCACTACAGAATAGTGGTTTTAAACAAGTTATTAACTTATAATCAAACCATATTAATATTTATACTATCATTTATTACCACTTTATAACATCTTATCACAAGTTCGTTAATAATCCTTCATTATTTTCATTGTTTCAGCTGTTAATTGCCTTGTTTTTTATGATATTTAGTCAGTAATGATCTGATTCTAGCACATAATAGATTTTTTTATCATATATAGAATAAAAATCATGATATTGTTATCAAATATAAATATAAATTATACTTTTAATACCAATACTAATTCTTTGATTTGATAAATGAACTACATTATAATCATAGAGATGGTAGGTTGTACATAAAAATGAGTAACATTTCCATTTTCCAATAATCATTGTGGAAAGAAGGTTAATAACATATTATAATTCCAGAATGATCATAAAATCACTAATACCATATAATTTTTTTAAATATCCTTTAATATATCCTCGATTTGGTGTGGTGATGAAAGGGGAGACATCGTTTCGTGAAAGTGGTAGTCCACATGTAAAAAGATGACATTATCATGTTATATTGAGTGGAAATGTAATAAATAAATTGATATATAATATACACTTAAATGAAAAATATTTAATTAATACCATTATTATCTCTCATATATCACATTTAATCATCAAAATTATCCTTTACACATTCCATTCAATGCTATAGTGAAATACGGATGACATCTCTTCGTCTGGCGGTAGTCCGCTGTACACACGAGAAACGTTATCAGATCTCCTACAGAATGGAATGTTAAAACCTATATATGATATAATTATTTGATAGTTATAATTAAAAATATCATATATATATATATATATTAATGATCATAATATTCTACTTTGATTTTTGGTAATTGAAAGAAGAATGACATTAGTTCGTGAGACAATAGTCTGTTGTACACATGTATAATGACTTCATAACCCATTTGATAGGAGTAGAGGTAGTATTAGGTCATTACAATAATGTAATAACATATTAGTGTATAGAATATAATTATTTGATTATATGAGTATTTTTTAATAGTAATTTAATGGGGTGGAGGAATAAATAACATAAAAACACTCATTGAAGAAATTTACATCTTCTTTGGGTATGCTCATTAGGTTGGCCTAAAGCATTGAGATGTTGTATTTATGAAAAAAATAATGAAACTATGATGAGAGGATGAAATTTAATATGTAATTTTGGAATGTATTTTCAAAACAAAATAGGTTCGAATGGCTTAATATGTTTGGAAAGTGGGAACCTTTTATTTGTGTGGTGAGTGGAACAATTTTAGTTTTTTTTGAAATGATTCAATAATACCCACATTTATATTAATAGATAATCTTCATAAGTTGGAAAATATATATAATATAAGATTAAAAGTGGAAATATATCTAGAAAATGGATGTTGTAAAAGTTTTTATGCCATATTACCCTTTATTCTCTTAGTTTTACCACAAGTAAATTAATATTTACCTTAACCATGTTAATTAATTTTCAGTATTTTCACTATTAATTATGGTAAAAATTAATTTAAAATTATCAAAAATAAAAAATTAATATTATTAGAAATATGGAATACATTTTTTCAAATTATGTTTACATAATTGAAATTTTTTATTTTAATATCAATCCTACATATGAGATGAGAACACATGTTTTTAATAGGAAAGTACTCAAGAGTTTACAAATATTTTATACTAAAATTATATATGAGAATGATTAAAATGAGATAAATTATATTAATTGATATAAAATTCAATGAAAATTAATTTAAAAGAAATTCAAAATCTAATTTAACATTATAAATTATTTAAGCGAAAATGCATTTTTCAAATAAAATTCAATATTTTTTACAATTCATCAAAAAATGAATCCTTTAATAAAAAGAAAAGAAATTATACAAAAAATAAATGTAATATTTGGATTTTAAAATTGTGTTTATTTATTTAAATATATTTTCTAAATTTTTTAAAAATTATTATTATGTTATCTATATGAAGTGTGACTAAATTAATCTATAGAAAAAAGACAGTTTTTAGAAAGAATTTCTTTTTTTAAATGATTATTATTATATTTATAATAAATATGTAACCAAAATTTTAATTATTTAGTTATTAATATTAAAACATAATAATTTAGTGGCTAGTATATAGTAATAGTTTTTTAAATAATTTTGTATTTTTTAATCCCGGTGTTGCGTGCAACACAAAATATAAATGAAATTTAATTTATTAAAAAACAAATATATAATAAATTAATGTGGTGTTACATATGATCATGTTATAAATTTTATTTACATTGGAAAAATTATTCGAATTTTTTATGTTATTATTATGAAATTAATTATTGTTGGAATGTTTACTATGTATTTTTTTAATTTTCCAACTCATTTCAATAGATGCATTATGATCAAGTGATCATATTATAAACATAATGAAAAGTATTATAAATATATATGTCATTATTTTGATAGAGATGATTATTGTAATGTTTACCAAGTATTTTTTAATTATCTACATCCTTATTTAGGATGCATTATGGTTAAGTAATCCATTTTACTAACATCGAGAAAAGTATTAGCATTATAGATCTTATTATTCTAATATAGATTAATATTTGAACATTTTATTATGAATTGTTTTATTAATTTCTACATATAATGAATGAATTTGAAATAAAAAATCTATGGGTGGGGCATGAAATTAAATATCTATTCAATGCATCAGTAGGTCTCAAGAGAAAAACTTTTTTGGGTATATTGTTGTATTCATGTATAGAGAAAGGTGTTTCCTTAGTGGAATGATAATGATGTCTAAGATCATGATGCCCTATATTATTGTTTGGAATTATCTTGCAATTATTATTAATTGAATCAGAAAAGATCATGTTTTTCGTATCCTTGTGATCTATTTATTATCATTGATATTCATGGATATTTATCCTCTCAGTTTCAATTAATTATTAATTCATTTGTTATTTTAATCCTTCTATACATGAAAAGTTTATATTATGATATATTCTATTGTATGTTAATCATTATAGATCATCTCATCTCACCTTTATTTTTTTTAATTTTATTTGGAAACTGATATCTGAACTATGTGTAATTTTCATGGATATAGTAGAGGGGAAAATTATGTTCTCTCAATGTATTCATATTATATATAATGTTTTAAAATGTAATATATACATACCTCTATTATTACAATACTATTAAGATTTTAAATCATATAGAAACTCCCGTAGTGTGAACCAATAATGTAATATAACTACTATAACTCTATTTTTCGATCTTGGGTTGTTACAAGATTTTTTATATTTAATTTATATGATTCAGAGCATTATTTCCCAACTAAAGTGAACTCAACTATCTATTCATAATTAATGAATTACTATTATTTTCCTAAGGGATACTGAATTTTTTTTTCATGGTAATTATCTATATTTTAATTATATTTTTACAATGATTATTCTAGGAGGTTTAAGGGAGAGGTGTAGGAGAAAATGAATCATATCCCTTATTCTATATATATTTTCTTACACTTTTTTAGAAGTCATTCATGCCTTCCCTATAGTATCTAGTGGAATATTCCTAACAATTATGAATGAGTGTATCCACACATCATGAAGAAGACCGTGAGATTCTATCAGATAAGGAGTCATTCATATAGTTACCCAAATAATATTTTGTTGTGCGGTGTTCTTTGATGTTAGAGATGCATTATAAATTCCCTCAAAAGTGACAAGGGGTTCATTGATTTTATAGTTGGAAGTAAATATTAAACATGTTCTTGGTAAATATTCAATAAGTAATGAAATTATTCAATTGTTTTTGAGGGTTTATTATTTATTCATTAACACATTTATTTATTATAGTAGTTCATTTAATTTGTTTCTTATGTATTTAAAATTCTATTTTATTTATTTCAATGTTTTCAATATTGTTAAAGTCTAAAAATATTAATCAGTGTAATAGAGTGGAGATTGTTTGGATTGGATCTTTATGTGTCTATCTGGGGTTGACACTTGATGAAATAGGTTTACAGTAAACTAATTTTTTGTTTAGGAACATGAAAACCTCACATAAATATTGAATCATTTCTAAGGAACACACCTCTAATTGATTATTTGTTTTTCAGTTGTAAATAATAATTATTTTTACTTATTTGTTTTATGTTTCTTTCCCATATTTATATGACCAATTCAAAAAAATATAACTTTAAAACTGAGGTCATATATTCAAACATGGAAAAAATATAACAATAAAAACTACCTCATCACATAGGTTCCCATTGAATAATCTCAATGGACATAGTGGAAGAAACCAATAGTGTGAAAAAATTAATGGTTGGGTGATTCCTACCATGTTAATGAAATGATTTAATATCAACTTTAAAATCCTTCATACCATCAATCTATAGAAGAACCAACATAGAGGAAGATAATTTTATAGAAACTTATAACTTTTTTAGAACAATTGATAAAATAAATACAAGACGATATGAGGGAATTGAAGGAAATATTGGCCAAGATGGAAGCCACTCTCAACGAATACATAGATCTAAGTTAATTATAAGAAAAATAATAACTGAAAGAAAATATTATTTTATTTTTTAAATAATGAATTGAGGAGGAGGATTTAATGATGGAAAAATTATTCTCTCTCACAAAATTATGTAATTCTTCAAAGGGTACTATATAAAGAGCAATATCTCCTGAAAAAACCTTTGTCAGGATTATATTTCTCATAGAATTTGTAATTATATGTTTTTTTATGAATTTAATTGTCAAATGAAACTCTGTTTTTCAATTATTAAACCAACCATATCCAATTTAATATATTTATAATGAATAAAAATTATAATATGTGACCATCAAGGATGATATATTAAAAAAATATATGAATAAAAGTTCCATAAGATTGTAATTGTTGAAAAAAATTCAATATCATAATATTTATGGGTAAAATTCAAAAATAATTTTTTTTAAAAAATTCATTTCAATATATATGATTAATAATTACTCTTATGACATGGAAGTAAATTAAAAACTAAATTATCATTCTTATGTTAATGAAGGAGAAAGCAAAATATAAGAGGTGGTAATATTAGAAGAATAAATACCAAGGATTTTGGTGAAGCAACTACAACCTTTACCTCAATATGAACATCCACTAGAGGGGGATGGAAATAATAAAGAGAAACATATATCATCTATAGCATCATCACTATATTGAGTTGAGGTGGAATTGATACTTGGCATTAGTATACATCCCCAATACAACAATGGTTGGAAATAAATTCCAAGGGATTCAATAAAATTAGGAGAGGATTTTACCTTCGAAAATAAAAACCACCAAAACCAAGCAAACATTAACTAAAACATCTATACGATGCATAATAAAAATATAATACACCACAAGTAATAATGAATGATATCAAATCCAATCTATAGAAGGTTAAAAATGTGGAATACTACAAAAATCAATTGTCAATGTAGAAGAAAACCCACAAAGCTCAAAACTCCAATGAAACAAACTCCACAACTTCTAATATGCTCCAATGTATAACTTGAAAATACATCCCAATTTATCATGGTGCATCACTAAATAAATGATATGGTTTTCCTTTACCTATGTCGTGATAAAGGATATCTGAGAAATCACTAATGTTTTAAAGATGGGGGTGCATAATGAAACTCTTTATGATTTTCTCATATGAATTTCTTACTCACACAACTAGGGTAGAAAATGTTAGAACATTTATATATAAATATTTATATTAAAATTTTTGAGATATTTTATATCAGAATATAAAAATATTTCAATACCAAAATAGTCTTCCCAAAACAAAATCACTTGCAAGGAAGGAATATAAATAAAAATTTAAAACAATTTGAAAACGTCCATTTTGAAATAACTCATTACAATCTATATATCCACACATCCAACCATGAATGAAACCATAGATGGACCTATACTCATGAGTGGCGAGTTTTCCTTTTACCAAGACATCACTTGGTGATCCAACTTAATGGGGAAATGTTCATACCCTTTTACATACCACTAATGATGAATAAATTTCTATACCCTTATCTATCCCAATGAAAATTAACAAACACCATCCATTATTAAAATACCATTTCCAAGTAAACTATTTCAATCCATTTTAATAAAAAATAATTTTATTGAAAAAATTACTATAACACCATTTACATGAATCCAAAAAATTCACATTTTAGAATCATAATTTTAAAATCCAAAAACCAAGATCACTGCACAACACCCAAATTTCAAAAATCCAAAAAACATGACTAAATAGGGGTTCTACCATTATTTTATCAAAATTTTTTTAAAAAAATTAATATATTAATGAAATTTGAAACTAATCCTTCATGTTCTAATAAGAGGAGTTGAGTGTGAATCCATCAACCTTATAAAGAGTGGTGAAAATGAAGATGGTCATGAATTCTTCAACAAAACATTGTTAAATACTTAAATACCCACCTTAGATATTATCCCCTAACATAAAAACAACAACATATCATCATGATTATCATAAAATATCATAGATCTATACCCAATGGACTCTAACTATTAATATAATAGATGTATGAAGAAGATATCTAAAAAACAACCAAGAATGGAGACTTACCAAATTATCCAAGATTTAATGCACCATGATTTGCTAACAGATTTCTATTAGATCAAATGGAAGAGTATCTATAGTGTTTAGGAGGAGAGAAAACAGAGTTAGGGTCAAAATAGAGGATAAATTAAGGGTTAAGGGGTTAGACTAAGTCAGATCGACAATTTTTTTATCTCACTTTTAGCCGGGCAGAATTCTGAAAACCATACACTAAACTTGCACAAGCCTCCTCTACAAGAAGAAATCTGCACGGTAGTACCGTATAATTATAAAAACCATTTTCAAATAGATAAAAATCACTCTATCATAGAAAATTTTGTTTATCTTAAGTGGTTTCTTGGTTTTTTCAAACTATGCACCCAACCGTACGCCTGCCCAGAGCCCACTGCCTCACCATACATGGTTTCCAGGAGGTGTTTAATGATTTTTTAAATGTATGTTCAAACTTTGGATATATACAAAAACCCCAAATATATTCCAAATGTTCTCTAATATCTCCCAAAATTCACCCAAACACTTTAAAATCCTGAAATAAATAATGAAGGGTTATTTACTAGAAATCTACGTAGATATATTCTCCCCACCATTGTCCTTTTCATCCCCAGAATATAGAAAACCACCACTTCCTAGAAAGAGTCTAGGCTATTTATTGACCATTTATTTCTCCCAGTAACATGTTTTTTTCTGAATATTACCATTTTTAACAAAAACCTCCCTAGAATGATGATTTTCCCATGAATGAATTTATCGTTCCTATCCAGAATCCGTATTTAAACATGAACCAAAAAAGCATGAAACTCTACGACAATGTAATCTCATAAAATCACATGGCTAAGATCATGATGAAATTTTTTCAACTCAGATACATGAAGCAAATTCTGTGGTGAACTGAACCCTGGTGGTAAATGCAACAGATATTTCACCTCACCAACCCCTTTAAGTATCTCAAGGATCCTAAGTATCAAGGAGATAATTTTCCATGCTTCCCTAAATGTTGATTACCAATCCTTGGAGAGAATCTAAAGAACAAAAAATTAATCACTCAGAATGATACAGGTCATCATTGATTATCCACAAATGATTTATGATAGATATGATCGATCTTCATTTACTTCTTGATTATCTGAATATTTTCCATTATATTTTGGGAAAGGCTTAGACAAACCTGTGATGTCTCACATATTTCCCCCAAAAAAAGTGGATAATGAAAAGGACACCCTTACAATTCATCAAAAATAGCCATATGTGTAGAGTCATGATAACTATTCTTATACAAAAATGAACTAATAGAATTTTCTCATCCCATGAGACACCAACTCCAATTATAAAATCCTGAAGCATTACTTCCAAAAATTTTATCATCCTTTTAGATTGTCTATCTATTTTACGATGATACAGCATACTCGTAGTGAACTGAGTCATAAGGGCTCGCTGTAATGATTTACAGAAATAAGGTGAAAACCTCAGATACATTTCTGACACTATCAAAACTGGTATACCATGCATATTTACCACTTCTTAGATTTAGATTTTTTACAAGTACTCTTACAAATTAGAATCTTGAATAGGGATGAAATGAGTCGAATCTGTGAGTCGATCCACTATCAACAATTTGGAATCATGTTATAAACTATTATTTGTGGACCTATCAAAAAATACATTTCTATCTACTTCCATTTCAAAATTTTAACAGGTAAATAATTCAATATACCTAGTAGTTGCTAGTGCTCTTCCATGACATTTTGACTGGAGAGGCATCCTAAAACACTATTAGGCACCATACTTTTTTCCAACCCACCAAATTTTTTTTTCATTCCATATAAATATTATGAATTATTTGATTAATAACCCCTATTTAATGGTGTTAACCATGGATAAATTATTCTTAAAAATCCAAATTTACAACCATATGATTTGGAAACCACATAACTGAACTCCTATCTATCTTTCATCCCCTAATGGTATCTCCACCATTGATATTTTTCCTTATTGAAACACGTTCTATATTAATCATCTATTTTAGTTTAACCAAAACCAAAAAATCCAGAATCAATGAATCTAGAACGAAACCTTCTACACTAACTTGTTCTTCAAAGTCCATGTTCTTTTTGACGATCACTAACATCAGCTGCCACTGATATGAAGCCTCTTTTTCCAACTGACCATATAATATTTTACTTAATACATCTTAAATTGAATTTACATTAACCAGTTTATAAAACAAATTAATGTCACACATTTAGATATATTCAATCCATATTTGTTGACTCACGTTCTAATCCCTTTGTGATAAAATTTGATTCATGCTCGTATGATCCAAAAGGAACACACATTTCACATCAAAGACGTAGTGAAACCAAGTATTCAAAGAATTATATACAAAAACTAAATAAAAATCATCTTTAAAGAAGATATTTTCATAAAAATGAATCTACCATGATCTATAAAAAAATATGGTCTCCCTCAAAGAGAACACATCCCAAAACAGGTCCTAAAGCATCACAATACACAATGTACCTTTGTTATGATTTTGAAAATATCAAGATCGGTGATGATTTTTGGTGAAATATATTATTTTTGAAAGGTCTTCTAACATTCCTGGTTTAATTGAAATGTATCATTAATCCTTGTAAAGTTGTCATAGGTGAATCTTGTCAGGAAAATTCATGATAATTCATCGATAATAACCTACAAATCTAAGGATACTCTGTATCTCAAAGACATTCTATGATGGTTTCCAAGAGATAACAACCACTATCTACTCTATATCCATAAAAAATATCTTTTGTATATTTAATTTCGAAGGAAACCTATATATTCTATCCCAAAACAACTCTTTGATAATATATAATACATATAAAGACGGCGAAAGTTACCCAAAACAATCTCTATGTGTTTCACATGCTAATCCATTGTCATTGAATACACCAATATTTCATCCAAAAATAACACCACAAATGAATCTAAATTTCATTTTAATATAAGATTAAACAATTTCATAAATTCTTAAGAATCATTCGTAAGACCTAAAGGCACAACGAAACACTTTTAATGGCCACATGAACTCCTAAAAGTTATCTTTGGAATATCATCCTTATGAACCTATAGTTGCAGATATCTCGATTGCAATTAAATCTTAAATAACCACTAAGATACCATAAATTGATTTTATAGTTCTTCAATGAATGGAAATGGATAATAATTCTTTATCATAACATGGTTATGCTTATGAAAACCCACCGACAACCAAAGTGTTCAATCCACATTTTTCAAAAACATGACTAGTGTTTCCCACAAAGATGTTCTAGGTTGAATGAACCATTTTCATTATAGATCTTCCAAATGAACTTTTAATTACCATAATTATGTTAGTTCCATAAGATAAGATGAATGTGAGATAATAATAGTCCCTAAATTCTTGTAAATCTTAATCTTCACTTCTCCTGGGGATGGAAACCCTGATAATGTTTTGGAAAAAACATCTAGACATTGATCAAAAACTACTAGAGAACTCCTAGTCTCGATCTAATCCATTTATTCAAAATTTAGAGAATCTAAATGGTAAGGGATAAATCCAAATAACTCTTGCAACAAGATTTTATCACCTTCATTTATATTCCAATCCACTCTAAAGAGATGCTTGATGCCATATTTAGTTATAAAAACTAACCCGTTAGGTAAAATAGACGATATGATATTTTAAAATTTACCACCAGTATAAACCTAGGATAATTTCATAGACATCCATCTCAAGAACTGAGAATTCCTATATCAACTCATATCCATAAACAGTTACAAACAAACAAATTTTACACAAAGAATCGACAATATCTTTATCCATGAAAATGCTGATTTATCAAAACTGAAGGCATTATATCAACATGAAAACCCAATAAATAAGATAAAAGAGAATAGGTAAATGAATGGGATGCAAATATATAAAAAATCATGAATAATGTTATAATTCCAAAAGAATTAAACCTCTCACCATTATTTTTCTACATTGATCAACTATAATCAACTATTTTTCACTATACAAGTTCTTACTCACTGCACCATTTTCTTTATTTCCCTTTTGAGATTACTCTTCTCGCGGATTCATGGTACTCCTAGGATCACCATGACTAGGTCAGTTATTTTGATAAAAGGTATTCTAATTCCTTCATCCCATTAAAGCATAAGATGTATCTATAACATGAGATGTGTCCTAAACACCTGACCTTTGAGAACTGCAATAATAACACTAAATATTCCCTATTTTATTTCAATCGTGGCATGCGCTAGGTGGTTCATATAATATCTCTTCATGTGGTCAAGTAAACCAAATTGAAAACATCCTGGTTTAACCTTTGTTTTGTGAATAATATTCTTCGATCCATCCATATAATTCAGATTCGTACCACTACCTGGTAAATTGGTGTCCCACATCCTATTGTTCAAATAATTAGAGTTCCCACCATTTCCGATAGTTATGAACATGTTTCCTCCACTAATTTTTCCTAAGATTCCCTTTATTACACTATCTCTTTATTGACCATCTCTTTATAATCCACTATACAGATCATGTCAATCATCGGGCGAATTTCTTACCTTATCCCCGATTAAAAGATGGATGATTTGAAAGATGCGTTAGCATCAAATTTGGGTCAAAACTGACTAAATTAAAAACATTATCCATATAATAAATCTCTAAGGTAATATCCTACATCACGATGAATTCTTTCACCATTCTAGAAATTCTAAATGTGTGAGGATAGAGTTTTCTATTTAAGAATTCTTTAAAATCATCCCATGATATTCCTTGGTTAAATTTAGTTTCAACTACTAAATCCAACCACTAGGGTTCAAGATCATCCATCATATACATCACCAAATTTACTTTCATATCTACTAGTGTGCCATGAAAATCTAAGATTTGATTCATCATATTCATCCAAACCTCTTCCTTCTTTGGATCTGAATCATCAAAAAAGATGGGTTGATTCTGATTCTATAAATGAATGGAATGATAAAAATTCATTGGTTCATCCCTTCAGTTTCCTCTATCCATATATTAAAAATAATTCACCATACACTAAATAAGCTCTTGATTGGTCGATGGATTATGTTAAACCACATTTTTAGAAGAATCTTCTGGTTGGTTTCTATAACGCCTATAGAGTACCATTTTCTATAATCAAAACTAACACCATAAGTTTCACTCCCTATAAGCAGAATGATTAACAATTTCAAATTTACAACATCAAAACTATAAAAACAATTATTTCCAAAAATGAATAAATTCCTTTTTAAGGAATTTTAAAAACATCCACCATGCCTTTAAAAATCAAAACATTTTTAAAGCACCATAACCATTCCATTATCAAAATATAACATTCAAAAAAAAAATCAATACTTTTCAAAAATAATATTTTTTTTCACCAAATGATAAATCATTACTCAAAATGAAATATGTACTCCCAGTGGAAAGTCATTTCTAACATTCAATATCACAATCTTCTCATTCGGTAAACTCATTACAATGATATTACAAAATCTATAAGTGTATCCAAAACACTTATGTACCAAATTCTTTGGTAACCTAAAGATCGGAAAAAAATAGGTTAGGTATCCCTTTTTATGCTATGAATTTCAAGTTGTAACAATAACACTCTTTTATAACATCCCAACTCAAGGACTAAACCGGACATAATTTTCAACTCAAAGACCGATACAACAGACAACCAAATGAAACTAATAATATGTGTCCCAAAATATTTGGACCGACCAAGACTGATACCACTTTTAACATCCCACCCCACCTAATTGTCCTGAGTCAGTGTATATTTGATACTAAAAGGTAGGAGGAATCCCCAAGATGCTAAAGGCTAGAAATAAATGATAAGGGTTTCAAAACAATTGGGGGTCAAATTTCCCTTCGAAAATAAAACAACCACAACAAAGAAAACCATAACCAAAACCACTATATGATGTATGATAACAATGAAATACTTCTAATTTAAAAAATAAAATATCAAAACCAATCTATACCATAGTACTAAATTAGAAGACTACCAACATAAAAGTACAAAGAAGAAGAAAAACCACAATTCTCAACACTCAAAATAAAAAAACTCTATATCTATCATTATATTTTGATCTCCAAATCCACAATATAACAAACCGTATCATGATATATCACTAAAGAAATGATATAAATCTCGATTACATATGTATCAATAAATGATATATTCAAAATCACAAAAGTGTCAAATCAGTATGTGAGTAAGGAAACTCAATATATTTTTCCCAAATGAATTACCTAATCATGCCACTAGTATATATCATGTTAGAAAATTTATAAAAATAAATTTATAGAAATAAATTTAAAATATTTTATATCAGAATATAAAACTACTTTCATTAAAAACATTTTTACCAAACGAAATCTATTTCAAGGAGCAAAAACAAACAATACATTAAAACCATGTCAAAATAACCATTTTGGAATCACCCATTCGATTACATATATCTACACATCCAACCATGCATGAAAAATTGTTACTCTATATACTCACAAGTGATCATTAATTCCTTGACTAAGCCATCACCTGGTAAAACATCTTGACAGGGAAAGATCATACTCTTATCCATTCAACTACTGATGGGGGGTACTTTTTACCCTTATCAATCCTAATTCCCATGAACAAAAACCATCCATTGTTCAAGAAACAAATTCCAAGGAATCAATTTATATCAATTTTTATAATTTTTTTATTTAAAACATTACCATCAAACAATTTCCATGAATCAAAACAAATTAAAATTTCAAAATCTTCATTCTAAAATCTGTAAACCATGAACTTGAAACAACAACCAAATTTTAAATATCCAGAAAGTATCATTTAATATGGTTTCTACCATGATTTTAAATCAATTTTAAAAATAAATTTTAATAAATTAATTCAATTTGTAATTAATCCTTCATGTTTTTGTAAGAGGTGTTGATAGTGAAGCCACATACCATGAAAACTATTGAGAAAACGAAGAATGACACAAATTATTCAACAAAACTAGGTCGAATAATCCAAAACCCACCATATATGTTGTACCCTAACATCAAAACAACCTTATATTAATAATATTGGAATCAACTATCATAGATATATCTATAACGTACTGGATATATGAATCTATGAGAGCAAAGAAGAAGATATCTAAGAAAAACAACAATGAAAGAAGACTTACTAATTAATATGAGATTCAACATACTTAATTTGTCAAAAAATCTCTCATAAATCAATTTGAAGAGTCTCCACAAGCTTTGGGAGGATTGAAAACCGATTTTGGGAGTAAATAAACCTAACATTAGGGGTTAATGGGAGAAACCGAGTGAGATCAATAAATTTAGGATCTTAATTTTGGTCGTAAATAGTTATCTTGCACGGTTAGGAAAACCCTTCACTAATCATACACACAGCTGTACCTTAAGAAGCACCTCACATAGTTGGAATGAATAGTTAAACAAATAGTGCTCCAAACATAAAAAATACCTGAGTACCAAAATCATGGATGATCCTAAGTGACCTCATGGTTTGAACAAACCACGTCCTACCAAGATCCCACTTCCTCAAATTGCACAGTTTCCTGGTAGAGTTTCATAGTTTCTACTAATTATGCTAAAACTATGTACCTCTAGAAAATTTACAAAAATATTCTTGAAGTTCCCAAAACCCTCCCAAACATCACCCAAACACTTTACATACTTATAATACATAAATAATTTCCTACTAAAAAAATGAGGTGCTAAAACCCATTTCTCATTCTCCCTCCCCCATTATATACTTTATGACGTTATTTAATTTTGGGGGATTAGAAATTATTTTATGTCGTTATGGTACACCAAAATCATTGTAATGTGTTCAAGAAAAAATATGTTGGGGTTCCCAGTTTATAAACTCAACCATCCTCGGAATAGGGTTAAAAAATAAAATTTCTGGCTATAGGTAGTTAAAATGTAGCACTCATTTTTGGGGAAGACCCAAGACTAAGTTATATTTATATTTCTCAATTTAAATTAATTTTAATTTTTTTCGACAATTTTGATTTTTGAATGATGAAAAATAGGGAATGAGGGGACTATGTCATGAATTCATTTATTAATAACAAGGTAGTATATCTATATCTAACAAGTTTTCAATAACTATACTAAGAATTTTAGTGCATCAAAGGAGAATAATGAATTTTAATTTCGGGTTATTTTAAAAATGCAGAATATTTTTTAGTATGCTTTCTTATTTCATAGGACTCTATAGAATAATTTGTGATATTATATTTCACCTGAAAAGATTATATCACATTATTGAATTCTCTAGGTGACATGTATCATTGTTGGAATTATAGAATATCTTGTTTGAAAATTAAACAATAGACCATAATTGTTAAATGATTTAGGTTGACCAAAAATTAACATTCATGAACGAGATTGAGGAAAAAGAGTTTGAGTGAATAACATGACAAAAAAATGTAGGAAATCATTGATTCAACATTAAACAAACTATATAAATTTATTTTAATTATGTTAGTTTGACAAGTTGGTATCCTAATATAAGTATCTCAAAATTTTGAAATCACAGCATGTGTAGAAGATAAATATCTATAATAAGTGTTACGTATGTCTGAGAGTTGGTGGTCCAAATCCTATTTCAATTCATTTGTTATAAAAAATAACCTCAAGGTATTCATGCTAATGGGAATGTTTTTATTCTATACTAACCTACTCACATAATAATATCCATTCTCATGAATAGAGAAAATGGAAATATGTCAGTATGTGATTGTTTAAGGAGAGATATTGTAACGACCCAATCTTTTTGAGTATTATATTAACTTACTCTTAATGATTTAATAAGATGTTAATGGTTAATGCAGAAAGAGGAGTCGATGGCTTCATCCAGTAGACTCAACCCTTACGAAGCCCACTTATCAGAGCTTGGGAAGGAGGTAGCATCTGTGGGCTTCGCTTTGGACCAAGCCCAAGCCGAGCTCCAGCGTGTCAAGCTTGAACGAAAACGCTTGCAAGAGAAGTTCAAGTTAGTGGAGATTGCTACTAGGGCAATGTTATCTGAGCCTCCCTCAGATTCTCTCACCATAGCACACCTTACACTTTGGTCTTATGCTGGTGTTATAAGGGGCTATGTGATGAGACCCTAGCTTCCTTATGTAATCCTTTCGGGTGAATAAATTGAGATTTCTTCCTTTAGTGATGTTTCTGAAATTTCAAATGTCTAGATAATTTTATAATGTATTTTATTGATGAATTTTGAAAAAGGGATATTTTAAAATATTTATGTAAAACCTTAATAACTAATGATGTGTAATGATTTTCAAAAAATGGTCTTCTACAAAAGTGTTCAGTAAGAAATTTGGAGTCAAATAAGATCAACTTAATTTTTGATGAATAGTAAATTATGAATAGTGATTTTACACTTAGGATTAGTAATGTGACCAAATGGATTAGTAATTTCACTCAAAGAAAGTTTTAATATAATTTGGACACCTAGATTGAGTAATGTGATTCAATAAAATAGGTAAATAACGGTTTCATAAATTATTATTCAAGTATTATTTTTTTCGGATGAATAGTGTTTTTTAATTAAAAATTTAATTAAAAATAATTAGAAAATTATTTTTATAAAAATGACTTTATTTTTGAACTCAGAGCATCGATATTATGTTAAGGTAATTTTTGGGGATTTTTCTGAAAAAAATGAATTTTCGATGAATAGTGTTTTTATTTAAAAATTAAATTAAAAATATTTAGAAAAATATTTTTATAAAATGGATTTCATTTTTGAAATCAGAGCATTGATATTTGGTGAAGGTGAAATTTTGGGATTAATCTGAGAAAGTTGAATTTTCAGTGAATAGTAAAAATACAGTTTTACGGTTTCGGTATGTTTAATGACATCATAGCGGTGTCATGATGATGTCATGAGATCTTTTGAGGGTTGGCCGGCCAAGGGTGATGAATTATTGTTTTGGGGGCCCCATGTGGCCTAACTCCATGATAAATGCCAAGGGATAGCACATGGGTTTGAGAAAAGCACATGTGAGGTGTCCCTTGGCCATTAATGCTTTGTCCCCCCACTTTCCCTATAAATACCCACCCTTTCCTCCTTTAGTTTTCACTCCCAACTCTCCCCCAACGAAGTTCTGGTCTTCTTACCTTCCAAAGAGTCCTCCCAAGGTGCCCCCAAGCCCTCAAGGTCCAATCCTTTGAGTTTCAAGAGTCACATTTTAAGGTAAGGGATCCGACCCCTCTCTTTCTTTTCATGTAATCTCTTTTATGTCATTCCTATTATGCTCCTTGTTTTTATGTGAGAGGATGTTATTTTATATTCCTCTTACTGCCCTTTCATGTTTATATGATGAGAGATCCCCTCTTACTCTCATCATTTCGTTTTATGAAAGTTTAAGTGACGCCGTTAGGCTGCCGAATTTTTAAGGGATTCTTTCACCCTTCTCATTTTTTTCATGTTCGATTTTCATATCAAGTCTTTCAAGTTCCTTTTTATTATGTTGGGGTATGATCTCTATATCTATCATACTGATCTCTTATGATCATATGATGAGGGACCCTATTTGATCTGGTCAAATCATTTTCTTTTGAAGTTAAGTGACGCCGTAAGGCTGCCGAATTTTCATAAGAGAAATCTAATTTTTTTTTTCTTCCATGTTTTTCATTTCAAATGGTATGTCCCTCAAATTTCATTACCATGTACATATGTCCTTCTTACTCTTTCACCCTACTGTTTTATGGATCATTTATGAGTGGTTGACCCATGTCCCCTCTCATTTCAATGTTTTCTAAAACCCCGAAACATAGCCGTTATGCTGCAGAATTTTCGTCTCAAAATGCCTCTCTTTTCTCAAAAATTATTTTATGTTATAAAGTGAATAATCAAAGATCCTATTTCTACAGGGTTATTCACATATATATGAAAATGTTCTATTTTAAATTCTGGGATTTACATACATGAGACCCGCCTTCCCTTTCCGTGGGTTTAAAGTAACGTAAAAGATCATGTCCTTAAAGCAGTTTTTAAAACGTTATGATTATGAAATGAAACCCATTTATTTTATGCTATATGGGTTATTTATGAAATTTTTGATGATGATGTATGTGGCTCACATGATAATAAAGGCAAATTTAAGGGTGCGCCCTGATAGCGCTCCAATGCATTGGGTAAAGACTTAATCTCTAGAGATGACCATTTTAACGACGCCTTGGTGAATAACCTTGGTAATTTTTAACGACACCTTGGGGATGGACCTTGGTGAAACGAAATGATTGTCAATATTAAATGCTGCAGCCACATATTCAAGTTATGAAAAATGTTTTTTTTATTATGATGTATCTCATGATTTCTTTCTCATTCCTTAAAGTTTTTTTTCATGTGCTTATTGAAGTATCTCAAGTTCACTTGTAAAATGTTTCTCTTGTTTCCCTGACTGGGCCTTCTGCTCACCCTTTCTTTTGATGTATGTCCCCAGGTTATGAGATGCATAATGAACATAGGATGAACTAAAGGAGAAGCCTTTCAAGTGTTTAAGAAGAATGTTTTATGTTTTTTTTATGTATTATGATCCTTGTTTCCAAGACACTAAACCTTAACGATCCTCAGTTCCGTGTAATAAAATGAAAGTTATGTTTTAAAATGGCGGGATGTTATAGTTGGTATCAAAGGATGGTTTAGTTATTTGTGGAAATTAGGATTCAAAAACTTTAGGAGGAACCCTATAGAAAAGTTTAAATATAGGAAAACTTCCTGGTATTTTGGTAAGTATTGGCTAAGTGGTTTATCAAACAAATACATCCCTGTCTGGATATGAGCAGGTAGAGGCGGCTCTGGCACAGATGTACATAGGGGTAAAACCCGAAAACACCGCTTTGAGCTAGACTCAAACGGGAACTGGTGCACGATAACGGGCCTTGCTGCACTCTTGGTTACGACACTCCCGGGGGATATGTTTGGTTAATCACAAGCTTTTTATGAATCATTATGAAGGAATTATAGAAAAGTGTAATTGCCTAAGCATGAAGTCTTAGTTAAAAGATTCATAAATGAAATAAGTTTCTTACTAAGGTTTTATTCTTTTAGAAGATGGCGGGAAATAGGAGGAACCGTGCCGATGGTGACCGCAATGCACCATATGCTGACGGCCCTCCGATGGAAGCCGGAATGGAAACATTCATGCGAATGATGAACCAACTGACTCAAGTTATGAGTAATAACTTGAATCAAGCTGAGAGGCCGACCTCACCACGAAGGGAACAACTTTCTCTTGAGTCCTTCATGCATCAACGACCGCTAACATTCAGTGGATCTACTGACCCATTGGTTGCGGAATAATGGATAAGCTCCATTGAAAAGATCTTTTATGTACTTCATTGTTCGGAACAAGAAAAAGTCACCCTTGCTGTTTACCGCCTAGAGGGAGAAGCTGATCAGTGGTGGTCACTAATCAAAAACACGAAGCCACGAGGAGAGATGGAAGCTATGGAGTGGGAAGAATTTCGAGGGATTTTCTTTAACAAGTATTTCCCTCGTTACATGAGAACGAGAATGGAGAAAGAGTTTCTCGACCTGAAGCAGAAGGAGAACGAATCTGTCGGAAGCTATGAGATGAACTTCACAAGGCTTTCCCGTTATACCTCAAGCTTTGTCATGGACCCTAATGGGAAGGTTGATAGATTCTTTGGTGGACTACGACCTCATCTGCGGAAGAATCTAGCCAACAGGGACTATGATAGCTATGAAGAAATAGTTCGAAGTGCTATGAAAGTCGAGCTGGAGTTTGGTGAGACACAGTGGTCTCATAAACCAAATGAAAAGAAGAGATCATTGGAGCCCAGTTTAGGGAAGTCTTTTGATCAGGGAAGAGGTGGAAAGAAAATTCAACTTACCACATGCAATAAATGTGGGAAGAATCATCTGGGGAACTGCTTGAACGGAAGCGGCAAGTGCTACAAGTGTGGAAGAGGAGGCCATATTTCTCGGAATTGTCATAGTGAGGTGAAGCCTCAGCTTCCCAACACTAACGACAGAGGAAAGATGGTTCTTGCCCTACCCGAAGTCACATGCTTCAAGTGTGGACAGCTTGGGCACTTTGCTAACCAATGTCCAAATCCGAGGGCGGTGGAGGGGAATCACCATCAACCTCAACAGAGGCCAAGAGAGAAAGGTCATGCTTTCGCTATCACAACAGATGAAGTTGAAGTCTCGAACAATGTGGTAGCAGGTACTCTTGTTGTCCTCTCAAAGCTAGAAAGTACTTTATTTGATTCTGGTTCTACGCATTCCTTTATTTCTTCCAAGTTTGCAAAGAATATAGAATCAATCCCCGAATTGCTTGAGGTAGAGTTGTCAGTCAAGACTCCAAGTGGGATCATCCATGCATCAACAGTGTTTAGAGACTCTAGTGTTTACTTTGGTGAGCACAATCTTTTCGCAAATCTAGTAGTCATTCCCATGATGGAATTTGACATTATACTAGGGATGGACTGGCTCTCAAAGTATAATGCTAAGATCAAATGCAGAAGTAAGTAAATCTCAGTAGTCTTGAATGAACGACCTACAGTTATCTGCCGAGGAGAGATATACCAAACTGATCCCTATCTAGAAGCACCTCCTATAGCTTTCTTTATGGAGTTAATCGGTGATGATAAAGAAGGAAAAAGGAGCATACAAATAGAAGATGTTCCGATTGTTCAGGAATACATGGATGTATTTCCTGAGGAGTTACCTGGACCTCCCCCAGAAAGAGAGGTAGAGTTCTCCATTGAACTCGTACCTGGGTCTCAGCCGATATCAAAGACTCCGTATAGAATGGCAAATGTGGAGCTAGAAGAGTTAAAGAAACAACTCCAAGACTTGTTGGAGAAGGGGTTTATCCGACCGAGTGTGTCCCCTTGGGGAGCACCAGTTCTCTTTGTGAAGAAGAAGGATGGATCAATGCGGCTATGCATTGATTATAGAGAACTGAACGGGATCACAATGAAGAACAGATATCCTCTTCCATGAATTGATGATTTATTTGACCAACTTCATGGGGCTCAATTCTTCTCTAAGATTGACCTTCGATCTGGTTATCATCAACTGAGGGTGAATAAGGATGATATTCCAATGACTGACTTCCGATCAAGATATGGGCATTATGAGTTTACTGTTATGCCCTTCGGCTTGACTAATGCTCCTACTATTTTCATGGATTTTATGAATAGAGTCTTTAAGGACTACCTTGATAACATTGTGGTAGTTTTTATTGATGATATTTTGATATATTCAAAAAGTCGTGAGGAGCATGAATATCATCTGAGGGTTATTTTGAAAACTCTACGGAAGGAGAGGCTCTTTGGGAAGTTCACCAAGTGTGAGTTTTGGTTACAATAGGTGGCTTTCTTGGGTCACATCGTAACCAATGAAGGAATCTCGGTTGACCCTGAAAAGAAAATGGTTGTGGAGGAGTGGCCTCAACCCACAACAGTAACTGAGATTCGTAGTTTCCTTGGTTTAGCGGGATATTATAGGAGGTTTGGGAAAAACTTTTCACGACTTTCTAATCCACTAACCAAGTTGACTCGAAAAGGGGTTAAGTTCATTTGGACAAAGGAATGCGAGGAAAGTTTCCAAGAACTGAAGAAGAGATTGGTTACTGCACCTGTGTTAACACTACCCTCTATCGGAGAAGGATTCGTTATTTTTAGCGATGCATCTCTGAAAGGGTATGGGTGCATCCTCATGCAAAATGACAAGGTAATTGCTTATGCATCTCGACAGTTGAAGATTCATGAGCAGAATTATCCTACGCATGATCTAGAGCTTGCGGCAGTTGTTTTTGCTCTAAAGATATGGAGGCACTATCTTTATGGGGAGAAATTTGATATATACACTGACCACCAAAGTCTAAAGTATATTTTCACACAGAAAGAATTGAACATGAGACAAAAGAGATGGTTGGAGCTTATTAAAGACTATGATTGTTCAATTCATTATCACCCAGGAAGAGCAAACAAAGTCGCGGATGCGTTAAGCAGGAAAGATCCTATTGTTCTGGAAACAATGAGGATCGTAGGAGATCCCTTGATTAAAGATCTAGTAAAACTGGACATGGGAATTATAAGGAAAGGGACATAATCAACCCTATTCCAAATGATTTCTCAACCTTCATTACTAGAGAGGATCAAGAAGGCTCAAAAAGAAGATCCTTTGCTGCAGGAGAAGTTTGAGGCTGTAAAGGATGGGAAGTTCCCTGATTTCCATATTGATCAAGAAGGTGTTTTGAAATTTCGTACAAGACTATGTGTTCCATATATTCCGGAGATAAAGAAAGAACTGATGGATGAAGCTCATAGCTCTACATTCTCTATACACCCGGGAAGCACTAAGATGTATAGAGACCTTCGTGATCATTATTGGTGGGATAACATGAAGAGGGAGATTGCCGATTACACTACAAGGTGCCTGGTGTGTCAGCAAGTAAAGGCAGAAAGACAACTTCCTAAGGGGGTATTACAACCGCTACCCATACCAGTATGGAAGTGGGATAATATCATCATGGACTTTGTAACTGGTCTCCCGAAAACATCCAAAGGAAACAATGCGATATGGGTTATTGTGGACCGTCTCACCAAGACAACCCATTTTATCTCTATTCGGGAAGATTTCTCTCTGGATCAGCTTGGCATGATATACATGAAGGAAGTGGTAAGGCTGCATGGGGTACCACTATCCATCGTATCTGATCGTGACCCAAGATTCACATCAAAATTCTGGAGAAGTCTTCAACATGCTCTGAATACTGAATTGAATTTTAGTACGACCTATCATCCTCAAACTAATGGCCAATCTGAAAGGACTATTCAGACACTCGAAGACATGTTGAGATTATGCTCAATGGAATTTAAAGGGGGATGGGATCAACACCTCCCATTAGTTGAGTTCTCCTATAACAACAGCTTCCATTCGAGTATTCAGATGGCACCCTATGAAGCTCTATATGGAAAGCGGTGTAGAACTCCTACTTGTTTGGATGAAACTGGTGAGAGGAAGCTCCTTGGGCCTGATCTCGTGCAAGAGATGACGGAGCAGGTTCATGCCATCCAACAACACATAAAGGCTGCTCAGAGTTGGCAGAAGAGCTATGCTGACAATCGTCGAAGGGACTTGGAGTTTGGTGTTGGTGACAAAGTCTTCCTTCGAATTTCTCCATGGAAGAGAGTCATGCGGTTTGGGAAGAAAGGGAAGCTCAGCCCTAGGTACATTGGCCCCTATGAAATCCTTGATCGCATAGGAGCAGTGGCCTATCGTCTAGCACTTCCACCGAACCTAGCTCAAGTTCATGATGTATTCCATGTATCTCTCTTGAGGAAGTACATACCCGACCCTTCGCATGTACTGAACCCAGAGGTGGTACAACTTGAACATGACCTCTCTTATGAAGAGAAGCCAGTGGAGATCTTAGACCGTAAAGACAAGGTTCTACGAAACAAGACTACCCACCTTGTGAAAGTTTTGTGGAGGAATCATAAATATGAAGAGGCGACTTGGGAGCCGGAGGAAACAATGAAGCAAAAGTACCCTCACCTTTTCGACTAGGCCTCAAGAATAAATTTCGGGGAAGAAATTTCTTAAGGGGGGAAGAATGTAACGACCCAATCTTTTTGAGTATTATATTAACTTACTCTTAATGATTTAATAAGATGTTAATGGTTAATGCAGAAAGAGGAGTCGACGGCTTCATCCAGTAGACTCAACCCTTACGAAGCCCACTTATCAGAGCTTGGGAAGGAGGTAGCATCTGTGGGCTTCGCTTTGGACCAAGCCCAAGCCGAGCTCCAGCGTGTCAAGCTTGAACGAAAATGCTTGCAAGAGAAGTTCAAGTTAGTGGAGATTGCTACTAGGGCAATGTTATCTGAGCCTCCCTCAGATTCTCTCACCATAGCACACCTTACACTTAGGTCTTATGCTGGTGTTATAAGGGGCTATGTGATGAGACCCTAGCTTCCTTGTGTAATCCTTTCGGGTGAATAAATTGAGATTTCTTCCTTTAGTGATGTTTCTGAAATTTCAAATGTCTAGATAATTTTAGAATGTATTTTATTGATGAATTTTGAAAAAGGGATATTTTAAAATATTTATGTAAACCCTTAATAACTAATGATGTGTAATGATTTTATAAAAATGGTCTTCTACAAAAGTGTTCAGTAAGGAATTTGGAGTCAAATAAGATCAACTTCATTTTTGATGAATAGTAAATTATGAATAGTGATTTTACGCTTAGGATTAGTAATGTGACCAAATGGATTAGTAATTTCACTCAAAGAAAGTTTTAATATAATTTAGACACCTAGATTAAGTAATGTGATTCAATAAAATAGGTAAATAACGGTTTCATAAATTATTATTCAAGTATTAGTTTTTCGGATGAATAGTGTTTTTTAATTAAAAATTTAATTAAAAATAATTAGAAAATTATTTTTATAAAAATGACTTTATTTTTGAACTCAGAGCATCGATATTATGTTAAGGTAATTTTTGGGGATTTTTCTGAAAAAAATGAATTTTCGATGAATAGTGTTTTTATTTAAAAATTAAATTAAAAATATTTAGAAAAATATTTTTATAAAATGGATTTCATTTTTGAAATCAGAGCATTGATATTTGGTTAAGGTGAAATTTTGGGATTAATCTGAGAAAGTTGAATTTTCAGTGAATAGTAAAAATACAGTTTTAGGGTTTCGGTATGTTTAATGACATCATAGCGGAATCATGATGATGTCATGAGATCTTTTGAGGGTTGGCCGGCCAAGGGTGATGAATTATTGTTTTGGGGGCCCCATGTTGCCAAACTCCATGATAAATGCCAAGGGATAGCACATGGGTTTGAGAAAAGCACATGTGAGGTGTCCCTTGGCCATTAATGCTTTGTCCCCTCACTTTCCCTATAAATACCCACCCTTTCCTCCTTTAGTTTTCACTCCCAACTCTCCCCCAACGAAGTCTTGGTCTTCTTACCTTCCAAAGAGTCCTCCCAAGGTGCCCCCAAGCCCTCAAGGTCCAATCCTTTGAGTTTCAAGAGTCACGTTTTAAGGTAAGGGATCCGACCCCTCTCTTTCTTTTCATGTAATCTCTTTTATGTCATTCCTATTATGCTCCTTGTTTTTATGTGAGAGGATGTTCTTTTATATTCCTCTTAATGCCCTTTCATGTTTATATGATGAGAGATCCCCTCTTACTCTCATCATTTCGTTTTATGAAAGTTTAAGTGACGCCGTTAGGCTGCCGAATTTTTAAGGGATTCTTTCACCCTTCTCATTTTTTTCATGTTCGATTTTCATATCAAGTCTTTCAAGTTCCTTTTTATTATGTTGGGGTATGATCTCTATATCTATAATACTGATCTCTTATGATCATATTATGAGGGACCCTATTTGATCTGGTCAAATCATTTTCTTTTGAAGTTAAGTGACGTCGTAAGGCTGCCGAATTTTCATAAGAGAAATCTAATTTTTTTTCCTTCCATGTTTTTCATTTCAAATTGTATGTCCCTCAAATTTCATTACCATTTCCATATGTCCTTATTACTCTTTCACCCTACTGTTTTATGGATCATTTATGAGTGGTTGACCCATGTCCCCTCTCATTTCAATGTTTTCTAAAACCCCGAAACATAGCCGTTATGCTGCAGAATTTTCGTCTCAAAATGCCTATCTTTTCTCAAAAATTATTTTATGTTATAAAGTTAATAATCAAAGCTCCTATTTCTACAGGGTTATTCACATATATATGAAAATTTTCTATTTTAAATTCTGGGATTTACATACATGAGACCCGCCTTCCATTTCCGTGGGTTTAAAGTAACGTAAAAGATCATGTCCTTAAAGCAGTTTTTAAAACGTTATGATTATGAAATGAAACCCATTTATTTTATTCTATATGGGTTATTTATGAAATGTTTGATGATGATGTATGTGGCCCACATGATAATAAATGCAAATTTAAGGGTGCGCCCTGATAGCGCTCCAATGCATTGGGTAAAGACTTAATTTCTAGAGATGACCATTTTAACGACGCCTTGGTGAATAACCTTGGTAAATTTTAACGACACCTTGGGGATGGACCTTGGTGAAACGAAACGATTGTCAATATTAAATGCTGCAGCCACATATTCAAGTTATGAAAAATGTTTTTTTTATTATGATGTATCTCATGATTTCTTTCTCATTCCTTAAAGTTTTTTTTTCATGTGCTTATTGAAGTATCTCAAGTTCACTTGTAAAATGTTTCTCTTGTTTCCCTTACTGGGCCTTCTGCTCACCCTTTCTTTTGATTTATGTCCCCAGGTTATGAGATGCATAATGAACATAGGATGAACTAAAGGAGAAGCCTTTCAAGTGTTTAAGAAGAATGTTTTATGTTTTTTTATGTATTATGATCCTTGTTTCCAAGACACTAAACCTTAACGATCCTCAGTTCCGTGTAATAAAATGAAAGTTATGTTTTAAAATGGCGGGATGTTATAGATATAGAAGTGAAGGTGTATACTAAACTGGATGGAAAAAAATTAAAATTAATTTATCTAAATAATTTTATAGCAAATAATCAATGTTTTTTAATCTTGGTAGGTGAGATATGAGAATTTAATAAAAAGGAACTAAAAAGGAATTTTCATGTTAAAATATATATTTACATAAAACCTTAAAAGTTAACAATAATTGGTCAACGATTTAACATGGGGTAAACTGGATTTTAAGTGAATACATTTATTGATGTTGGATATACTCTTCCGGAACCAACTAATTTTAGTATGGATTACTTTAATAATTTAATATTTAAATATTAATAAAACATCTTATTAAATATTTCACTACATTATAGTGATGTGGTATAATCCTTTAATAAATGTTTCATTGATAATGTCATAGACGTTCCCCTCTATGATGAGATCCTTGAAATTTCATAATGATAATCCTGAATTTAGTTATATATTAAGATAATATTCTATGATGGGAAACATAGAATGGTGAATATCAAGAGTGAGTAATCAATAATAGATAATAATTATTCTCATGATGTTTTCATTTGGTAAGATTCAATAAATAATAATATAATAATGAAACTACATGTAATAATTCTTTCGGTTTATGAGTTATCAAATATTTCTATCTATGAGAATGTGTAATGGTCCTTGGAATTTAATAACATTATTAATTAATCTAAAAAGTCACACAATTGTATGTATTTCATAAAACATAATAATTTATTTCATGGAGAAGTTAGATGAATTGGGTGTGTCGTAAGTGATGTGTTATTAATTAATAAGTCAAGGAAAGATTTTTTCTATTATATATTATAAAAGATGGTATCTCGAACAATTGATTGAATTGAAACTGTCACATTAAATTTAATAGTCCTTGTTTAATGATAGGTTTATTTTAGATAGTCAAAGAAAGATGTATCAAGAATGTAAGTTAATTAAATGTGTGTGAAGCATGCTTGAAGAGATATTATAACAAATGGATTATATTACAGAATGAGTCTTCATATGTGGTTACCATCAATTCAACATTAACCTATTTATCTTGGGTTCCATAAGCCATTGATGGATATAAGTCATTCAAATTTGAAAATACTACTTAATTCCAATGAAAAATAATCCTAAAGTGTTACACACTAAGTGTTTTCATTGATCTTAATTAAATTATATTAAAATTTTATTATTGGAATAAATATTATTCCCAATACTAAGGAATATTTTTTTTTCAGGATTAAATGTTCGCCTAAATGAAAAATATATTTATTTAAAATGTAAATGTAAAATTACGTTTATATATAATCATTTTATTTATTTATTTATTAGATGAATAAATATATGATAAATTATTTATTCAGGAATTTGATAAATTCCAAGGAGGAATTAATAGAACAATTTAACATCAGATGGTAAATATTAATTTACAAGGCAATAAAATAATATTTATCATTCCACCAGTATACCCGTGACATAAAAATAATTATATTATAATATTTTATGGGGTCAGATATGGTTTTTTATATTAGTTAAGGTTTATTGTGAAATAAAACAATATTTTAACCTTTTGTATATCTCTATAAATATATGTCTATTTATATAATTTTAGATTGATCAAATCTGAAAATTATTGTTCATACTAAATTCTAGATCCCTTTCAAGAATGAAGAATTATCTAGTCATTCTCCATTATCATTTACCCTATCAAGAATAAGAGTCTTATAAACAATTCTTTATGTTTGATGGAATAATATTAATGATCAAGATGAACACTACAAGATAATTTATCTTCATTTTGAGTCGCCAAAATTTTATCAAAATATGCTAGATATCAGAGTACCACAAGTGGATCATTGCTAAAGTGGCTACACATTGGGAACTCCCTACATAATGATGGTATATTGAAATGGTTTTCAGAAAATCTATATTGACATTAAGTAAAGGTATATTAATGAGGCATTTATTCTAAAATTGCACATAAATTAATTCTAAATTTCCAAGAGAAATATCATCTCTTTGTTTTGATATTTATTTGTAAATATTTCATGAGAAAATTTTGACAGTCTTGACATTTATGTATTATAAAATTTTTTAATCACCCATCAAATCTAAAAAAATGCATTACCTCAATATGTACAAATACTGAATCCACCATATCTAGAACCATTAAGGGATATTAGATGATTAATGTTTGAATATATAATTATTTAATTGATTATTGATGAATTATATGAAATTGTTGTTACCTTCTCATTCCTATTTTATCCATTCATTAATTTGTAGTTAAATTGACTATATTTTGTTATATTGATTATCTTAATTCAAAGTATCATATTTAATTAAATGATTGTGAATAGATAAAGTATGATTATAGATTTCATTAGTTTGGACCAGTTTTTTTGGCTAGTAGACTAGGTTACATGGTGTGTATCTAGAGTTCATGTTGTGCACCCAAGTTCAGTACACCTTGATGTGTTGAGGGATACATGATGTACCAATAATTAATAACATTTTGTGCATTTATTATACTCAAATAATTGATAGTGACATTATAGAACATAGTTTTTCATACTACACAACATGTAGCTAGTGTACACACCCTATAGCCTAAAAGGTATAACAGAAAAATCCATGATAACTGTGGTCAAATACATGGTTTTACACCATGTGATACTAAAACCTCTAAAATTAATGAAATACATGATGGGTAATGGAATTGTTTTTTGTTTGATCTTTTAATTTTGGAATATATCGTACATGATGAGATAATTAGAGGGTTATGTAGACACACAACAAGTAGAAATACGATAGGTAACTTATTATCACAATCCACGTAGTTTGGATGAGATACATCCCAATGGCTTAAGCATTTATACTAGATGCATGAAAATAATAAAGGACAATGTGTGACTTGTTTGTTCACACTATATAGTCTCCCAATAGATAATATAACTAAATTAATTTTCAAAATATTAATTGTAGCCATAAAACCCAATTACACTATTATTTCCAAATGTGTTAACTATGTAATAAATGTTTGAAGAATTAATAAATAGTTGATTACTATACTATAATTATCTATAATAATTTCTCATGATAAATTGTTATTAATTAATTCATTTATGATTGTTATCTCCAAGAGACTTTGGATTGTCATTAAGATAAAATTATTTAATTTATTTAATAATTAAAAAATTAATACATGCATCTCAAGATTAATAATAAATAATATATTGAAGTGAATGACGTCCAATGTAATTTTTCATATTTATTTCATATATATTACCAATCATGATATTTTACTGTACCTATTTATGTGTTAATTTAATTTAATTTAATTTATTGTGATAATTTTTCAATTTTTTGTTATTATATTAACTAGTTTGGCCTAGGGGTCATCCCTCCATATTTTACTATATACTACACACATGTCTAAGGTTGTTTATATAATTTCCCTTAACAAATATTTTGGTTCTCCAATATTTGGTGTGATTTATAATCATATGTTATAAATGGAGTATCCAAAGGCACATGGAGGTTGGTCAAGGATTAAATGAGAAGAAACCAACCAAAGTGACTCACAAGTGTACAGGTGGAACAATAAAATTATTTCCAAGACCTACACAAGGTGTTTTCCCTCTTGTGTTAGACATTGATTTGTTTTTTACTCAATAAATAAATCATAAGAAAATATCATGATCAAGTTGTTTATTAATTTATTTTTTGTATCTTATGCATGATTTATTTTATAGGTTCATGTATGTGATCCCAAAACTAAATGAAATAATATGAAAATATATAATTTAAATAAATGTATTGTATGTAAATGGAATATAAATACATGGTTAATAAGGTAATTAAAATCTAATTAATATAAAATAGTCATATAAATGATAATCCATGAAAAAAATATGCACGATAAAATAAAATCCATCAGTATAATATTATGTTTTTATGCCTTCCTCCATATAAATTAGGTTTAAACCATCATTAAAGTGTCAGTTTAAGCCATAATCATGGAAAATTTAAATTATTATGGATTCTTAACAAGGATAATGGGTTGAACTAAACAAATTTGCATTAAAATTAATGAATATAGTATATTTAATATAAATTCAGATGGATGTTTTGAGGAATTCATAGCTAGGATTTTTTGGATTTGGGATTCTACTCAATAGTTCAAGGAGATCCTAGTTTTCAGTTGGTAAGACTTCCTTCAAAAATACCATCATATGGTTTTCATGGACGTACTATGGATCATAAATATGTGAAGTAGGTATCCTTTCTATTATAATTACATGGTAGATGAAACATTACATGTTTAATGGTGATGACCATTGATACATGATAAAATAAGGGAAGAATTAATTGAAAGTTATATTTATTATTATATCTCACATAAACTATAATTAAGTGAGATACTAATCATCATGTTTTTTAATACTCCAGAATATTGATATGATCATAAAACAATTGTCCCTTAAATTTATTTGGTAGAAGTACCACCTCCAAACTATTAGTGGCTTCTAAGAATGTCTGAGGTTCCTTTAGTTTGTGTTTCACCATGAACATATGTATTATCTTCTTGAATCCTCAATCCCAGATCATACTACAAAATACTCGAGTGATGAGGAGTCCATTATATATGAAAAACACTTAACAATTTAAATGTATTTCAATATATAATGCTTTTATCAAATTCTAATGAACTCATGAAGTTGTATGAATACATGGATGCATATAGAATTCTTTGGCATATTCAAGGTCTTTTTTAGGGGAGATAAAGATAAGAGTAGTTTGAGATATCCAAGGCACTCCTTTAGATAAATATTGAGGAGGGTGTTACATAATGGCCTCACATAAAAATACTTATTGGCTAAATTGAGCACCTAAAGGTTCTAGGATTTAAATTGTCTGAAGAGCTATGCACTGATCCCTTTTTTACATCACTCTCTACGAGATTCCAACTCACATTGTTGATGTGCATTATCTTTTATTAAAATGAATTTTTTAGCTGTTGAGTTCCTCCAAAAATATTATTTGTATATCCAGAATTGATTTAGATGGATTTATTTTCAAACAGGGAAATTATTTTTTCTTTATTTATAATGATAGAATTCATTGTGGTTAGAAAAATTTAAATAATTATATTTATGTGTTGGATTAAAAAATTCCAGTAATAGAAATTAACAATAAAACTAGCTCACATGATAGATACCAAAACCAACTATGGAATCATCATCTAGGTTATGTAAGAGAAATGAATTGGAAAATATTACATCAAGATTCATATTTGGATTCATTTGAATAATACAAACATGTTAAATTTAATGCATCTGTATATCAATAAAGAACCAAAACCCTATTTAGTGTTAATGGTGAAAGGCCCAAAGATATTCTTGAATAATTCATACTACAATTTTGGAATCATTTTTAGTTGAAGTAATGTATGGGTACATATACTTCATAATTTTTGTTAACGATTTAATTAGATACGGATATGTCTATATAATGAGGTATAAGTAAGGTTAATTTAAAAAAAAATACAATAATGAATTTTATAAATAGCATAGTTAAATGATTAATAAAAGTCATTCAGTTTACAATGAAGAATATATTAATCCAAACATAATTGATTATTTACAAAAGTTTAGGATTATATCATAAATAATTCATACTTATAAACCATAGTGGAACAATGTAAGTGAAAGTATGGACAAAAAATTGTTAGACACAATGAAATCAATGTTGAGTCATGTGAGTCTTACATTATCATTTTGGGTTTATTCATTACAAATTATTACATACACACTAAACAGAGTGCTAAATAAAGTGAGAATTAGTATTTCATATCATATTTGGTATGTAAATAATTTCATGATTTCATATATATTATTGTGGGGTTGCGAATAATTTTTTTTTGGAAATTGCTGGAAAAAAACTTATGATCTAAGGAACTAAGGGTTCCTTTATAGGATATCCTAAGGAAACAAAAGGACATTACCTATACGAACATATAAAAATAATTGTGTGGTTAAAATAACTTCCATAGTTCATAAATTTGATCAAATAACTAAAATATATATAGATATGAGGATAGTATTTGATAATGTGTAGGATCATGATACACAATAGTTGGAATAAAAATAAATTCCACAAATCCCTATGGAAGAAGTTCTAGAGTCACAAGTACTACATATGAGTAAAAACAAGGTTAAAGAAACAAAATGGTATAGTTTTCTCATCACATATAATTAAAACTCATTATGGGTTGATAATAATGATCCTGTAATCTACAATGAAACATTAAGTAGAACAAATGATGCAATATGGGTAGAAGAATTGAATTGAGAAATGGATTCCATATAACAAATCCCAGTATATTTTTTGGAAGATCCTTTAATGGATATAAAGAATTATGTTTTTAAATGGTTATTCAAGAATAAGATAGACATGGCTGGAAAATTTAGTACTTAGAAGGAATAAATGGCTTCAAAAGTGTTCAAAAACCATCAAGGTGTAGATTATGATGAAATATTTTGACTAGTTTCTATGATAAATTCCATTAAAATTATACTTTCCCAATCATGTTACCTTGAATATAATATTTGGAAAATGGATTTCAAAACAGAATTATATAGAAGAACATTCAAGAAGACATCTATACGACATAACCCTAATGGGTTTAGACTCCAAATTATTCAAACAATGTATAAAAGAAATAGAGAACTATTTATATATTAAGGAACAAATCATTGTGATCGTACATTCAGGTTGATGAATCCAAAAATAAATTTCATTTCATAATGAATTTGTTCTCCCCTTGTGTGTATAAATGGGTTAGTGGGTGTGAGTTCATTTTCTTAATAGTGTATGTTAACGATGTACTACTTAGTAGAAACAAAATATGAATCTTATATTATATTAAATCCATGTTGAATTCATGATTCTCCTTGAAGGAATTTCGTGAAGTAGTATATATTATTGGGATCAAAATACTTCATGATAGATCTAACAAACAACTTGGACTATGTCAAGGTAAATATGTTGAAAAGATATCGATGATATTAAGTATGGATCAATCCAATAACTTATTTTTCTGATGTCCCATGTAATTCATATTTCTACGAAAAATTTTCCTCAAACACATGAGGAAAGGAAAAATATAATAAAGAATGAATACATAATGGTGATTCTATCTTTATTATATGCTTTGATATATACTAGGTTAGATGTGTCCTACACCTTAAATGTAGTAGGAAGATATCAACTAGACACAGGTGACCTACATTGGATGATAATCAAAACAATACTTGAATATCTAAGGTGTACTAAGTATATATTCAATGTTTATGGAGGTGTTGAGGAACTAGTCATTAGAGGATATGTAGATGTTAGCTTCCAAACAGATCAAGATGATATAAATTCATACTTGAGATATATATTCTCTCTCATTATATATTTTTTGATATCAAATAAAGATGTGGTCATAGATTCTATAGTAGAGTATGAGAATAATATAGCTTCCACATTATCTAATGATGTAGTTTGTATATGGGAATTAATCCATGTTAATAAAGTTGTCCTTAATAGTAATGAAACGATCAAACCTTATTTTGATAATTCTAAAATGGTGGATGTTGCATTGATTCTAAGGTCACATTAGTAAAAAATATCATACTTTAGAAGTATCATCTCTTGAAGGATTTTTTCCCAAACATGCGACATCATATTGAGGAGAGTATCTGCGGAAGACAATATTGAAGACCTCCTATGTAAATACTTAACTCAACACAAACATTTTAATCATGTGAGGTCTATTAGACTAAAATTTGTAGGAACATAGCTCTAGTCTACGCTGAAGTATATTGTAGTTGGTATTTTGAGCCAACTTTATTTACTTTGTATTGTATTTATAGTATAAAATTTTAATATAAATAAAATATTTTATTAAATATTTTCAATTATAATTCATTATATCTATGTAATAATGTTCGAAATTATCTATCAAATTGATAATTCCTATTCCCTGCTATGATGAGTGCCTAAATATTCAATGAATATATTCTTAAATATATTTCTACTATTAGATAAAATTGTATGATGAGACACATATAATTTTTAGTTTTAGGTGTGAGTAATCATAAGTAGATGAGAATTATTCTATGATAATTCACAATTTGTAATATCCAAGAAAAGATATTATGATAAAAAACATTCCTATAGTAATAATTCATGCTTATATGTCATTAGATATTTATATTTTTTAATAATGTGTAATGGTCCATATACTTTAAGATTATTATTAATGCATTTCATGACTCAAGAACTTTGATGTGATTTTTAAACCAAAACGAAAACTTTCATGGAAATGTTTGTTATATTGGGTCAATTACAGGTGTCCTATTATTAATTAATAAGTTTATTATGGATTTTACCTTCCATATTTATGGAACTTGATATCTCAACATTTTTATTATGGTGAAACCATCACATTAAATTCAATTTCCATGGTATAAAAATGAATTATTTTATAAGTTCAAAGAATGAAATATTAAGAACATAGGTCGATGAAACATGTGTGAAACCAACATGATCAAATATTATGACAATGGTATTATATTACGTAGTAATAGTTTATATGTGGATATTTTGTTTGTGAAATTAACTTATTTATCTTGGGTTTCATAACCCATTGGTTGTTAGTAATATTACAATTTAGGTAAAAGAACCTAATTACAATGATAAATAATCCTAGAGGTTCACACATAAGAGGTTTCACTAATATTAATTTAATTATATAAAAATATAATTTTAATAATAAATATTACTCTCAATACCAAGGAATTATTATATTGAGTTTTAAATGATCACCTAAATTAAATAAATATTTATTCATAATGAAAATGTTAAATTATATGGATTTAATATATATATATATATGGATATATATTGGGTGAATAAATATTCATTTAAACATTAATTTTAGTATTCGGTAAATTCCATGAGGGGTAAAATAGTCCAAGATCATTTCTAGTGATAAATATTAATTTCAAAACTATAAAATAATATTTTTAACTACACCAAATAGTGCAGGCCATAAAAATAAAAATATATTTTATAAATTAATTATATCATATAAGAATTATTTAATTATTTAAGTGATTTTGTTTAATTAAATTATATTTTATCTTTATCCCAAACTCTATAAATATATTGATATTTCTATCGTGAAGGGTTGATTGAATTTGAGAACCATTATTGAAAAATAATTCAAGATCTCTCTCAAGAAAAAAAAAACAATTAAGAGATTCTCCTTCCTCATCTACCCACTTCAGAAAAAGAGTTCATGGTTGATTCTTCAAGTACGAAGGAATAATCGCAATAGTAAATATGATCACCATAAGATGATCAATATACTATGATAGAACTTGATATTCCATCAACATTGTTTATAGATTATATGAACATATAAGTATCAATACTTTTGGGTTTATACATTAGTTTCTCCTTATGAAATGATGGTAAAATGAAAATTGTTATAAAATATCCAAAAAAACATTAAATAAAGATCCTAAGATTAGGTATTAATTCATCCAATAAATATAAATTGTTTATAAATTTATCATGAAAAAAATTAGATATTGGTTTTGAAGATTATTTTTTAATATCATATTGAAAAATTTCATTGGTCATGAAGTTTATAAATTTCAAAATTATTGAATAATCAATTGTGTATGAAAAAACATATAATTCATATACACTCAAATGGAACTTATACAACGTGTATAACATTTAGTTGATGTACATTACTTGATGATAAGGAACAATTCATGTGTAGGGGAAGTGATTTATCCATATTTTTATTATATATTTTACTATCAATAAAACATATTTTATATTTCAAGAAGGAATATAATATTATTTTAGTTCATATAGTAAATAATGAGCTCAATGTAAAAATGGACCACATTTTTTTTAGTGATAAAATATGATTTTTCATTTAAATGGGTCATTAACCAATATTAAAAATATTACTTTCATATTTTCGAATGAGAAGGGGGTTGAAACTACATTAATTATACCACAAACATAATCTCATGAAAAACCTCAAGGATGTGTCATACAACTAATGAAATATCATGAATAGACCATAGGATATTATTGATCTATAACATAATATCATGATGAAACCTGACCAGGTACTTTACTACTAATTCTATTTCGCATGTGAACCCAAATATATATCATCATCCAATGAATTTTGTTTCAACTAATTTGGATAGATTCGCTTCTCCAATATATCATAGTGGAGTACCCCACAATGTGTTAGTGCTTCATCTTAATCATTAGAGGTGACATTGGCTATATCTTTAGAACAACATTGTCCTATCACCCAGCACACAGTAGGAAGTCTCCCTAATTCAATCCATGTTTTGATTCATTATTTTTATGGATTCATCCAATACCCACAACACACTTTTGGGTCCTTTATATAGCTTCTATATACACTCCAACACAATGTTAACACCTTGATATTGTATCTTTCAACCAACCAATTCAATTCCTTACTCAAATGAAATATATATCAAGATTCTAATGTATTATTAGTGAATTACTATGAATTATCCATTCACCATCCAATAAACACTTAGATTGTAGTAAATGTGGCATATATTGAAATGTAACCTCAAAATTTTTTGATTCTGGGACAACAAAAGGATTTAGATCTCTTATACATCCTTCATGGACATCATCTTTTAATAATCACTAATACATTCTATTTACCTAAACCTACTGGGTAAAAATAAAGAAATATTTTCACATGGAATTCATTTACCCAAAGTGGAATATAGGAATCATGAGGGGAGTAAAAAAATAGTGAAGGATTCATAATCTATATACTAAATAAAATCCACCCCTCGACCGTATTTACAAGAATTGTATCTGAAGAGAGTAAAATCCCACCACTACACATTTAAACATCTCCACTTCACACATGTAAAGAGCATCAAACCTTTAATATTGAAACATTTTTGGAATATTCTATGCCATTTTATTTTTTTTTGTTTCATTTTAACCAAGTTTTCCATTATTAAAGTCTTTTATTTTTGTTTTTATGTGTTCTTTGGAAATTATTTTGATTTAGAACCATTATTTATGATGGAAGGTTAATCGAGATTCAACTGAGGGAGAACCCATTTTGTTTTAAATTAGTTTCATAAAATTTTCCTTATCTTGTTTTCACTCTATGATGTTTGGGAGGGTTAGGGGAGAGGAGTATGTAAGATAAACTATAACACCCAAATCTTCCATGGTACGCTTCTCTTTGAATAATACAATAGCGTGTGTTGTACGCAACATCAAGTTCTAACACACCACAACCACCCAAACTAGATGATATGAATAGTAATGCCCACTTTTTTTGAAATTTTATGAATTTTATCTTTCAAAATTGACTTCATTTTTGGATTTGGAATATTGAAATTATCTTAGGGTGAATTTTTGGTACTTTTCTGATAACTTCTATGTTTTGATGAATAGTGAAAATTACTAAACATTATTTAAAAACAACTTTTTTAATCAAAATATTTAATAGTGATAAATTATGAATTTAAATGGTTTGAAAGTATAACTAGATTATATATTTATCATTTAATACAATTCACGTCATTGTAAGTAATTTCACCTTTAAATTTGACATAAAAAAGTGTGAATCTATTGGTAGTTATTATATAATAAAAACATGCGTTTTGTTTTGGAAATGGGAATTAATTTTAAATTAATTTCTGCCACTTCTCTATTTTTAATTTAGAAAAAAGGATTCCATATTTGGAATCAGAAGTCCAAATTGTGTAAATAGTTAACTATTATTTTTAGACATTTTTAAAAATTACTTCGGTAAATATCTTATTTACCATGGTTAAAGGTTAAATGTTATAAATAAGGGTAGTAAATAATATTATAATAATAATATATTATCCTAAAATGTGTTCTTACCCTATTTTATGATACATTTCTGACCATGGACATCTTTGGGTCGATTTTGGGACCACATGGATCCACTTGAGAGTGATAATGACACTTTATATTAATTAATTTAAAGTATAAACAAAAATGACATGAACATATATCTTTTAGTAAATTTTTTTTACAAGGTGTTATATAAGTTATCTTTTAGACTATAAATATAAAAATATATCATACATAATGATATTTTATTTATAATTTATAGACAATTAATAATTAAATTTTTTTATGACACAATGATGATGTAGTGTTTTAGTTATTAATGAATGAATCAAATAAATGGTATTATAAATATTAAAATAAATATAATTTGAATATTATGATGCCATACAACAATTTCTTAGGTTACTATGGAATGTTAGGATTTATTAAATAAATTTATTTTCAATTAATAATGTTTTTATGACTTAAAAAAATTAAATATTAAATAGTGGTTAAATTGACATAAAACAATTTTTAAAACAAATATTATATTATTAATTAATATAATATTTCTAACAATCTTTGTTTTGGTCAATAGACTTATATGATGATAGGTATGTAATTAATGAACCACTTGGGGTTCGCTTGGATTGTTATAGTATTTTTATTAACCATATAATATAAAAATACAAAGAGACATGGTTAATGTCAAACTATTTAACTAAGAGTTAAATCTAAATGATAAGGTTAATATAGTGTCCCAAACCTATCTAAAACCTATTGGGTGAGTGTTTCTTGACCCATACCTACCTTATCATTTAAATAATACAATTCTGATCCATTATAAACCGAAAATTAGTTTATTATAAAATAATATTTCTAGCTTTTCCTTATGTTCCCCTCACCCCTCTTATAAAAGGGCACCCCCTTTTCTCTAATTCACACCTTCAAAGCCATTTAGCTAAGGAAAAACCTGACCAAATATCCTCTAAACTATACTACCTTCATATTATAGGCCTTCCATTAGTCATAAATTCATCCTAAGGAGCCCTTTTGATCAAATCAAAAGGAAAACCCCGAATAAGAGGTAAATATTTCATCATCTCTTTCAAGTTTCTTTCTTCATCCACTTCATTTTTCATTGTTTTTTCCATTCTAAAATAATAACTCTAGTATATTATATATACTGTGATGTTGTTATAAATATGGTATAACCAAATTCAATATTCTATCAATCCTTTGAATGACATGTCACCATATGTGCGTACGTACGACTTACCGTCTCCATGTCGTGGTGTAATTGTTATTAAATACATTTTTTTGAATAGATATAATAAAGATGTGTAATTGATTTAAATAATAAATATAACATGATAATTATTCTGTATATATGATATAATATCGAATTATATATTATTTTAATATCAAAATAGTGATATTATCACTCGTGCGTACGTACGGATTACCATCTCCATGAACGCGATGAGATTCATTCCCCATCATATACATTCAATAATAATTTTCATTTGATGATTAAAAATAATGTTTAAAGACTTAATATCACTATGGATATGAATAAGATACATCCCATCCATAACAAATTTGACTCACATAAAAAATAACATAAAGGAAAATGAATCTTTTTACTCCCGAAATGACGATAATAATAAGATATTATTAACAAATCAATCTTAAAATATAATATATGATATCATATTAACGTATATTATTCTTGTATATTTTAATATATATTGTTTCACCATTATACAGGAGGTTAACCTACCCTCAACCAAGGAAAAGTACAAGGTAAGGGATAATTCCTCAATCGCATTATTATCCGACATTGATTATGTGTAAGTATCTACTCAGACATATTTATTTTCCATGTCCATGTTTTATAAAATAGTTTTCAAAGGGATTTATTTTAAGGAATTTTTTTAATAAAACATCATTTTAAATGTTTTAAATATTTAATCTTCTAAATCAATATCATTAATGTCCATGTTTTCAAAATGGGTTTTATGGAATTAATTATATGGACATGAATGTTTTTAAAATTCTAATTCCATTCAAATGTTTCAATGTGGTATGAGACACATTGATTCAAAAATGTCTTTAAATGTCTTTCTTTCTATATTGTGTGACTTTTAAATGACTTTATGAGAAGGGATATTTCTCTAAAATATTTTTACAAATCATTTTCATCTATATCAACATACCTTGATGGATTTTGAAACTTGTTTGAAGTTGATTTATTATGATACAAATCTTCCATATTATATTGAAGGTTTCGTGATATTTTTGACTGTGGATGTTTTATTTTTATTCCATTCATGGTTTATGGTTAAAGAATTGACATTTCATATGCTAGTCTTAATAATAATTTTTATGTTATATTTCAACCTTTTCATATGAGGAAGGTATGGACTTAGTAAGTGACGGGTGAAGCCTGCTATAGCTCCTCGATGCATTGGTAGGTCTCATGAGACAACTAGATGTGGAATTGGCCGAATCCCATTCCCAATTTGATATGTGGTTTTGGCCGAAGACTTAATCATTTTTAGACGTCTTGGACGAGGACTTCACATAATGTTTGAGAATGTCGGGCATTATACATTCCCTCATTATGAAAATAATATTGATGGTTCATGTGGACATTCGACTAGTACAATACCAATTATTATGTTTTATTATGGAATTATTTACTCACTTCATATTCAATCCGTCAAATTATTCATGTTTATTATTAGTAAAGTCATGTGGTTTCAATTACTCACCATGCTTAATATTTATGTTAACTTCCACTGTATTGCTTACCCTTACTGAGCATTTGAGCTCACCCCTTTCTTATGTTTCATTTTCCCAAGATATGGTGAATTTATTTATGAGTGACTTACATGAATAATCTAGGAGGCTTGGATGTTTCTAATAGAATAAATTCATTTTGTATATCTTTTCAAGTTGTAAACCTGAACTTATGTATGAATATTTTTTCCAATAATACTAAACTAATCAGTCTATCGAGACATGATTTCCTTGTGATCATGCCAGTTTTATATAATAATGAACCGAATCTGGGTAACTGGTTTCTGGGTGTTATAGTTGGTATCAATGGAAGTATAGTAAAAACCTTGGAAACTAGATTTAGATAAACTCTGATGGAGCACATAACCCTAAGATAGAATTTGAGGATTAGTATAGAAGAACTCCCTAGAATTTTGGTATTGTAGAGATTTTGTAGGTTTTCCAAGAAATACATCACTGTATATATAAGTGCAGGTAGAGGTGGCTCTGGCACAGATGTACCTAGGGGTAAAACTTGAAAACACCACTTTGAGCTACACTCGAACAAGAACTGGTGCACTACAACAGGCCTTGCTGGACTCTTGGTTACGACACTCCTAGGGGATATGCCTAGGATAATTATAATTTTCATTACAAACCATTATAAAGGGTTAATGAGTATATAATTTCTCAAAAAAAACATTTTTATGATTATTTATTATATCCATAAACTATTCAATTTATGTTAGGTATTTTACAAGTTCGAAATTACGTATTTCGATTCATAAACTAATCTAGTTTATGCCATTTTTTTGGAAATGGCACCTAGTGGAAGGAATGTAAAGTGTATCAATGCATGTACTCCATGTATGGATTTCCATCCTACTCAAGAAAAATATAGTGGAGCTGGTGATACAACTGGTGCTGATCAGCTTATCACCATACTAGGACAACTCTCTCGGGTTATGAATAATAACCTTACACGTATAGAGAAACCTGATCCACAACGTGGGGGATCAATGTTAGATCTCTTCATGAAGAAAAAAACACCAACATTAAATGGGAATATAAATCCATTGGTAGTTGATAAATAGATAAGTTCCCTAGAGAAAATATTTCAGGCTTTGGTGAGTATTGAAAGGGGAAAAGTTTTTATGGAAATTTATCACCTCAGTAGAGATGCTAATCAACAGTGGTCATTGATTCAAAACAGAAAGGAGGATGAAGAAGTATAAGTATGGAATGGAGGGAGTTTAAATAGATTTTCATAGAAAAATACATTCCTCATGACCATCGAGCGGATATGGAATGACAATTTCTAAGTCTGAGGAAAAAGAAGAATGAGAATGTAGAAAAGTATGAGACTAACTTTAAAAGGTTAGCAAAGCATGCTGCAGATTATATACGTAACCCAAGAAGTAATATTGTTCATTTCTTTGATGGGATAAAACCATTTCTCAATCGAGAATTTGTATTTCAATCCTTCTCGTCATACGATGATATTTTCTCACGTGCTATCAATATATAAAATTAATTCTCTAAATCTTATGACTATAAAGTAAAGTAAGAGAAGAATAGAATAGTGGAGCAAGATAAATGTAATGGGAAAAAGGAAAAAATGATTTTCCATTATGAGATTGGTAGGCCTTTATTACCTACCACCTGCCTACAGAAATTCCATGGTTGTTACAATATAACATTCATAATTTAAATGGTATATATTTATATTTGGAACCATATACAATTAGAATAACTACAGTATTTTTGAGTTCTATTATGTTTTGGAGGGACAAAGGAGTTTGTGGTAGAAATTTATTAATGGATAAATCTATAATTATAAAGTAAGTATATCTCCTTATGATATTATACAATCTCATAATATATTCCTCAACATTATGAAAAGAAACTTAGAACAAAAAATGTTGTCCGTTTACTTTTTCTACGGGGTAATCAAAGTCCTTTAAACCCATCACAAGTTTATGGCTTTCAGATTGTTAACTTTCTCATAATAATATTCTTGACCACTCTCCATTAGAACCTAACAATTATTTATCTCTTCCATATCCATGTTTCCAACATTGAACCCTAGTATGTGTTATTTTCGATAACCTTCATACTTACCATTCTTTATTTCAAAATAAAGGACTCATTAATCCATTTTTGATGTGGGATTTCATTTAAGAAATTTTGAAATGTCAACCCCAATTTCCAATACCGACCATAAATTGCGAGGATTCAATTTATTGATGGAAGGTAGAATGTAACACCCCAACCTTCCACGGTATGCTTCTCTTTGAATAATAAAATTGCATGTGTTGTACGTAACTTTGAGATATAACACACCAAAACCGCTGAAATTAGCCGTTATGAATAGTAATACCCACATTTTGAAATTTTATGAATTTTATCATTCAAAATGGACTTAATTTGTGGATTATGAATATTGAAATTATCTTAGTGTAAATTTTGCGCACTTCTCTGATAAAATTTATATTTTGATGAATAGTGAAACATACTAAATTTAAATTAAAAACAACATTTTTAATTGAAATAAATAATAGTGATAATTTATTAATTTGTGTGGTTTGGATAAATAATTAGTTATATTTTTATCATTTAATAAAATATAGGTCATTATAAGTAGTTTCACATTTAAATTTGACATAAACAAGTGTCAGTCTTTTGGTAGTTATTATTTCATAAAAACATGATTTTTGTTTTGACAACGGGAAATAATTTTAACCTAATTTCTGCCACTTCTGTGTTTTGAATTTAGAAAAATGGATTCTATATTTTGAATCATGAGATCCAAATTATTTAAATATTTAACTTTTATTTTTAGACATTTTGAATAATTCATTCAGTAAATATTTATATAACATGGGTAATGGGTAAATCCGATAAATAAGTGTAATAAATAATATTATAAAAATACTAAATTACCCTAAAACGTGTCCTACCCATATTGGATGATACATGTCCGACCATGGGCATCTTTGGGTCGATTTTGGGACCACATGGAGCCACATGAGAATGATAATTCCACTTTATATTAATTAATTTAAAGTAATGGCAAAAATGTCATAAACATATATCTTTTAGTAAAACAATTTTTACAAGGTGTTATATGAGTTATATTTTCGACTATAAATATTAATTGAAAGATAAAATGATTTAGTACATAATGGTATTTTATTTATAATATTTAGACATTGAATAATTAGATTTATTTATGACACAATGATGATGCAGTGTTTTCATTATTAATGAAAGAATAAAATAAATGGTATTATAAATGTTAAAATAAATATAATTTGAATATTTTGATGCCATCCATGAATTATCTAGGATAATATCGCATGTTAGGATGGATTAAAGAAAATATTTTGAATTAATAATGTTTTTATGATTTAAAAAAATCAATTATCAAATAGTTTCAAAATTGATATGAAAGAGTTCTTAAAACAAATATTATATTATTAGTTAATATAATATTCATAAAAATATATGGTTCAGAAAAAAGAGTTATATGAGGATAGGTATGTCATTAATAAACCACTTTGGATTTGATTGGAAGTTTATAGTAATTTTATTAACCATATAATATAAAAATACAAAGAGACATGGTAAATGTCATACTATTTAACTAAGAGTTAAATATAAATGATAAATTTAATATAGTTACCCAATCCTATATAAAACCTATTATTTGAGTGGCTTTCGACCCATACCCACCTTATATTTTAAATATTTCGCTTTGAATCCATTTTAAACCAAAAATTATTTTATTATAAAATAACATTTCTTGGTTTTCTTAAGGTCCCCTCACACCTCTTATTAAAGGGCACCCCCCATTCTCTCTAATTCACACCTTGAAATCTATTTGGCACGGCTAAAACCTACCCAAATATCCTCTAAAATGTCCTCCCTTCATCTTAGAGGGATTCCTTTTGTCATAATGCCATCCTAAGGAGCTCTTTTGATCAAATCAACAAAAAGAACCCGAAGAAGAAGTAAATTCTTTATCACCTATTTCAAGTTCCTTTCTTCTTCCACTACCTTTTTCTGTGTTGATTCCATTCTAAAATAATAACTCCAGTATCATCTATATACTATGATATTACTATAAATATGGCACAACCAATTTTCATTATTCTACCCATCCTTTCAATGACATGTCACCATTCATGCGTACATATGGCTTACTGTCTCCACGTCGTGGTGTAATTGTTATTCAATACATTTTTATTTGAATGGGTATAATAATGATGTGTAATTGATGTAAATAATAAATATAACAAGATAATGATTTTGTATGTATGATATACCATCCAATTAATTGTTATATTAATATCAAAAGAGTGATATTATCGCTCGTGCGTACGTATGGATTACCGTCTCCACGAACGCGATGAGATTCATTCCCCATCTTATACATTGAAGAATAATTTTCATTTGATGATTAAAAATAATTTTTAAAGACTTAATATCATTCTGGATATGAATATGATACATCCTATCCATAATAAATTTGACTCACATAACAAAGAATATAAAGGAAAATGAATCTGTTAACACCTGAAACAACGATAATACTAAGATATTATTAATAAAACAATGTTAAAAAAATCATATATGATATCATATTAATGTATATGATTATTTTATAATTTAATAAAAATTATTTCACCATTATATAGGAGGATAACCTACCCTCAACCGAGGAAAAATACAAGGTTAGGTTTAATTATTCAATCTCATTATTATCCGAGATTGTATATGTGTGTGTAAGAATGGTATAGAGTAAGAGGTTTCCAACCTCTGATACCAATTGTAGGATCGAAATAGAATATGAGATGCTCAATATACAAGAGGGGGGGTGAATTGTATACTTTAAAAATTCCTTTGGAACCTTTAAAGTTAGTTATGAATAACTAGAGTTTCCTTAAGAAAAGGAAAGAACTAAGTTTAACAAAGTTAAACTAAGTTGATTCACAACACCTCTAACACCGAACTAAACTTGGAAAGAGATTCCAAAAGAAGGTTCCGGAAATATGGTTCCGGAAATTGAAACTTAACAAAAGTTACAATATGAGATTCTACCTTAAAGCGTATAGAATCTAAACTAATCAAAGTAAGTAGGGAAGTATAAGAAAATTATACTTTCCTTAAGATACAAAATGCAGCGGAATAAAACAAGTACAAGTAGAAGAACTACTAGTAACAAGATGATAGTCTTTTAACCCAAAGAGAAGGGTATCCAACAACCTTGGATAAAGGTCCCTTGATTTATACTTTCAAGCAAGTCTGTCTTACCCACACCAGGGTAAGCCCTCGATACGAAGATCGGTGTCTCTGTCTTGCTATCCCCGCAAGCCCTCAACTTCAAGGTAGTTGGCAACCTCTGTCTTTCTCAGCAAGAAAGCCCTCGATCTTTAAGGTAGTCGGCACCTCTGTCTTCCTATCCCCGGAAGCCCTCGAATGTAATCACCAACATTCGGAGTCGCACGAAGCTTTGAGAGTTAATAAGAGACTCTCTCTCTAGAAATCACTTCAACAGCATGTATGCACAAAGTCCAAATGTTCATCCATCCGTTCGTTCATTCGTTGTGAGCTTTTTCAAATGAGCTCCTATTTATAGGTGAGGTCGGCTCCTTCTCCAACGGTCATATTTCCCTTAAAGTTCGGAGGGACCTGTACACGTGTCACTTAGACAACGGTTAGTTTATAACAAAATGGACGACATCGTTTTATAACAAAGTAAGTGTAACAGAAAGTACGACATCGTTTTAAAACCTAACATAAAGGTTCGGAATAGAAATTTCGGAGTGAAAGTTCGGAGTGAACAAATTCAGAGTGTATAAAACAATGATATCCAGATTCTGTTTAATGAGTGAATTCGGAATGAGAATTCGGAATAGGAATTCGGAATAGGAATTCTTCATCAGAAATCGTAATGAGAAATCGTCATCAGAATTCGTAATGAGAATTCGGAATGAGATTTCTTCATTAGAATTCGTAATGAGAATTCTTCATTGGAATTCGTAATGAGAATTCTTCTTCAGAATTCATAATGAGAATTCGAAATGGGATTTCTTCATTAGAATTCGTAATGAGAATTCTTCTTCAGAATTCGTAATGAGAATTCGTAATGAGAATTCTTCATTAGAATTCGTAATGGGAATTCTTCTTCAGAATTCGTATCCTGAATCTGGAATAGAACTTAGTCAGAATTCATAACCGGAATTCGGAGTGAAACTTCCTTATAGTTCTTGTCCAGAATCCGAACCCTAAAACAGAATGCTTTTTATCAGTTTTAATGATTCCGAGAAAGTGAATCCGAATTTCATACTTAAGAAAAATATTAATGAAAATATGATAAGGATAAATTTTTCTTATAAAAGCGTTTTTCCTTAAGAAAACATTTTTCCTTATAAAAGCAATTTTCCTTACAAAAGCGATTTTCCTTAAAGATAAGGTGTTTGTGATTTTCAAAACAAGAAGGAATGGAAAAGTCATAAGGAAAACCTTATTGACTCAACAATCTCCCCCTTTTTGGAAAGCACAAACATCCTTACGAAAAAGCTATTTCTAGGAAGAAAGAAACACAATAAAGCTTATCTCCCTTGGTTTAAGAATATAGATGAATACGACTAACTCCCCCTTAGGCTTTGAATCTCTAAGGATCGTATTCATATTTCCGGAGTGATATTTCTTTAAGATAAAAACTCCCCCTTAAACAAACTCTTATTAGAGTTCTATCTCATTGGGTATTTTTCTTTCTCCCCCTTTGATAAGCACTTATTAGATTTCCTCTTTTTCTTAAGGATCTTTTCCTTCTCCCCCTTTGTGATTTTCAAAAAGAATTTCGAGGGAATGGAAAAAAAATAACAAAGTACCTGAAAGATTAGTAACAACAACAAAACAGAACAACAAGCACGATTCTCATTAAATTTGAAATGTCAGCAACAAAAACAGATTACAACAAAAAGATCGGATTGATTATTTCGGATCTTTCTCCTTTGACATAAGCCCCTTGAGAATAGTCTTGATCTTTTTGAGGTCCTTATGATCTTCCTCTGCTTGCTTTTCTAAGGCAACTATTCTTGCTGACTGAGCTTGAATGATTTCTTCCTGAGCCTTCAACTTTTCTTCCTGAGCTTCCATTTTCTCTTCCTGAGACTTTATCCTTTCTAGAAAATTGATCCGATGATCCCTTTCAAATTTCCAACTTTGATTAACAGAGTTGAGCTTTCCATTCAGATCTCTTACTTCCTGACTCCGAATGTTCTTTTCCTCTGCCAATTTCTCATCGAATGATGCAGTCATCTCATGAAACTTCTTATCCTCGGTTTGAAAAGCATCCTTAACATTCTCCTGAAACTCATCCAGCAACCTCATCTCTTCCACATTTTTCTTCGACCAGCTAGTCATCCTTTTGCAAGATCTTTTATGGGCTTCGTAACCAATGAAGAAATTTTTGAACTGGGCTTCTATCTCAACACACTTATCCATTACCATGGATACGGAATCGGTTTTCTGATTCAGCGTATGTTGGAGCATCTGGCACCGAGAATCAATACTGGAGAAAGTCGGAATGGTTCCCACCAACTTCTTCAAGGATTGAACAACAAAATCGTGCCCCAACGAAGATGATTCCGAATCTGACATCTTGCTAGGAGAATTTTCTTCTTCAATAAGCTCCAACTTCCTCTTTGAAGAACTACCAGCTTCCTTCCTCATACTCTTTTCTGAACTCGGGGTATCAGCAACAACTTGTTTCCCCTTATCTTTTTTCGGAATAGAAACCTGTTCCGGAGATTTCTTCTCACTGTCAGAAACTTGAACAATCAAATCTTCCTCATCAACAACTTCTATATTTTCTTTCTGAGCAGCATCAAGTGAAAGATGTTCTTCTTCTCCATGATAAGAAACTTCTTCCTCTCCTTCCTTTCCTTCTATTACTGGAGTAACTAGTTTTGAAGATTCGGCTTCAGAAGTTCGGAGCGACAGGTGTTCCGAAGGAGTTCCCTTGTATTCATCTACTTGTTTGAGCACATCTCCTGTCTCACCACTTCCTTCAGCAGCTTCTTCCACTTCTTCCACTAGCTCTACTTCCTCAGCATTCTTAGCAGCAGCCTCTTTTGGATCATCGAGATTTCTTCCTGGAGTCTCAGGTAGAGAGTCCAAAGAAAAAGTTCTCGGAACGGGAATGGTTGCTGAAACCATTTCATTAAACTTCAACAAGGCTTGCACAGCCTCAGCTTCTGACAACTTCTTCTTCAGCTTCTTTTCCTTAGCTTGCTTCTCGAGCTCATCAGCAGCCTTTTCTTTCAGAGCTTTAGCCTCTGCGGGATCCAATCCGAACTGCGGATCTCCTTCCTTCCTCTTTTCCTTGTCAGCTCTCCACTTCGCTGCAACCTCATCAGTATATGTCTTCTTCTTCTTAGGCTTAGGAGGTGCGGAATGGACTTCCTTAGACTTAGGTTCTTCAGCTTCACCTACCACTTCTTTCAGCTTCCTCTTCCTTACCGGCTTAGGCGATTCCGGATCAGCCACTTTCGGAGTCACTTCTTCTTGAGGAGGAAGATCAATAAACATGCCAGACTTCTTGTCAAATGCAATATTCATCCTTTTAAGAGTTGCATCACTGAGCAACATGATCTTGCAAACTTTCGGTTTAGAACTGCAAGCAACCTTGAAGGACTCAAGGCACCGAACTATCAGCTTCGACAATATTGCCGGATACATTACTATCTGAGCTCTCAGATTCCCTTTCTTTAAATTCTCAAGATTAAGAAGGATATGCTTCATCAGGTTGAACTTCCTTTGATTTATCAAGAAATCTAAGATGTATATCTCACTCTTCTTCAAGCTGTCCTTGTCTCCTTTTCTCGGTACAATAAGCCCTTGCACCCATAACTCCAGAATCCGGAAGTTTGTAGATAGGGTTGTAATTTTCGAAGCCTTATCATCATCCAGTCCGAGAATTTCTAAGGCTTTCTCCTTGTTGAAACTACCCAAGGAGTCTGGTAGAACATGCGAGATAAACTCAGCTTCCCCTTCATAATTCAACCCTACCAAGCTTGCAGCCTTGGTGTAAGATAGCTTATAAGTCTTGCCATACGATTTGAAGGAAAATTTTTCTCTATTGTCTTCCACAAAGAAAGCAACCGACTCATAAAACTCAACAAGCAAGTCTGGGTAAACTTCATCTTGGTTGCCAGTTTTTGATATCGCAACATCTTCCCAGCCATTGAGCTTGATATTCTTTGATATAATAGAATCATAGTTGCTGAAGAAATTTGGATGCACTAACCGTTCTCTGTAGACTAACCACTGTGAAATGGGCTTTGTTGAAGACATCTCTTGAGAAGCTAACTCTGCAGACATTCGGATTAGAAGTCTCTGAGAAGTTCGGAACTGAGAAGACTGAAGTTCGGAACTGGAAAACTGTAGTTCGGAACAGCCTTAAATCAGAGAGACAGAGCTTCAGCACGCAAGAGCTTGAGATCGATGTGGGACGAGAAAATAGGGTCCCCTTTATATAGGCTTTGGGATGACGGTTCAACTTCCTCGGTGGATCTAACGGTTTAGAATGATCTGAGATCAGATCTGACGGTTGAGAGGTTGAATCCGATCTTTTTGAGGTTTTATTAAAACAGAATTCAAGAAATTCAAAAAACCGAAAACAAACTATAAGAAAATGCCAGCAAGTAAAATATGATTACGAAAACATCAGTAAGGAAGTCATACCTTTCGGATTAGCTTAGGAAAGTTATTCGTAATGGGTAATGTAAAGACAACTACGAAAAAACTCAATACGAAAAACCTAATACGAAAAACTCAATACGAAAAACGCAATACGAAAAACTCAATACGAAAAACTCAATACGAAAAACTTCATAAAAAAAAACTTGTTATGGAAGATTCAATACGAAAGTTTTTCCATTATGAAAATACCAGTACGAAAATTTTCCATTCCGGAAATTTTCAATACGAATACTTTTATTCCAGAAGTATTTTGTATGGAAATATCCATTCTGGAAAATTGTAGTTCCGGAAGTTCCATTCCGGAAAATTTCGTTCCGAAAAAATTTGAAAACAAATTTTGAAAAAACTTTGTTAAATAAACAAACAAATGTACTCCCCCTATGAAAAGGAGTTTATTACTGTGAGAAGATTTTTCCAACAGAAAGTTAATTAAGGAAGATTACCTTACGGTTATCATTCCTAACTTCTGTTTAATATATTCAAATCTATCAGAAGGTAAAGATTTTGTGAAAATATCAGCAAGTTGATCTTGCGTTCCGATAAACTGAAGAATAATATCTCCTTTAAGTGTGTGATCCCTAAGAAAGTGATGCCTAATATCTATGTGTTTTGCACGGGAGTGATGTGCAGGGTTTTTACTTAGAGCAATGGCACTTGTGTTATCACACAAAATTTGAGTTTTAGTAAAACTCAAGCCATAGTCTGTGAGTGTGTGTTGCATCCACAACACTTGTGCACAACAACTTCCAGCTGCTACATATTCAGCTTCAGCAGTGGAGAGTGCAACAGAATGTTGCTTCTTGCATGACCAAGAAACTAATGAATCTCCTAAGAAATGACAAGTTCCGGATGTACTTTTTCTATCCATTCTACAACCACCAAAGTCAGCATCAGAAAAGCTCTTTAGAACAAAATCATTTCCAGAAGTATAAAATAATCCTAGATCCATGGTTCCCTTAAGGTAGCGAAAAATTCTTTTAACTGCCTTTAAGTGAGATTCCTTAGGATTGGATTGATATCTTGCACATAAGCATACTGAAAACATTAAGTCTGGTCGACTAGCAGTTAAGTAAAGTAGACTTCCAATCATACCTCTAAAAGATGTTTGATCTACTGGTTTCCCAGCTTCATCAAGATCTAAAGAGTTTGAGGTACCAATAGGAGTACTTATACTCTTCGTGTTGTCATAACCATACTTTTTAAGAAGATCTTTAATATACTTATGTTGAGATATGTAGGTTCCTTCTGGTTTTTGAGAAATTTGAAAACCAAGGAAAAATGTTAACTCACCCATCATACTCATTTCAAACTCAGATTTCATTAGACTAGCAAAAGAATCAGTCAAAGATTGCTGAGTTGAACCAAATATAATTTCATCAACATAAATTTGTACAATCAAAACATTTTTCTTATCTTTCTTTATAAAAAGGGTTGGATCTGCATTTCCCTTAACATAGTTATTTTGAAGCAAAAATCCAGTGAGTCTATCATACCATGCTCTTGGGGCTTGTTTAAGGCCATACAAAGCTTTGGTAAGTCTAAAAACATGATCAGGATGTTTTGTATCTTCAAAGCCAGGAGGTTGTTCAACAAAAACTTCCTCTTGAACATAACCGTTAAGAAAAGCACATTTCACATCCATTTGAAATAGTTTGAAATTAAAGAATGCTGCAAAGGCAAGTAGAATACGGATAGATTCAAGTCTAGCTACTGGAGCATAGGTTTCTTCATAGTCTATTCCTTCTTGCTGATTATAGCCTTTAGCAACAAGTCTAGCTTTATTTCTAACAATGACTCCATTTTCATCACATTTGTTTCTGAAGACCCATTTTACTCCAATAACAGAAGTTTCCTTAGGTCTTTCAACCAAGGTCCAGACTTTATTCCTTTCGAATTCATTTAGCTCATCTTGCATTGCTTTGATCCAATCATCATCACCTAAAGCTTCATCAGTGCTTTTAGGTTCTAGTTGGGAAAGAAATGCTAGATGTTCTACTTCATTTCTTAAGGAACTTCTAGTCCTTACAGGTTGATTTACATCACCAATGATACTATCACTGGGATGATTCTTAAGAAACATCTGATTTGAGTTTTGTAAAACCTGTTCATCAACATAAGGTAGAAAGTCTTCTGGGGTAAATGTTTCAGAAGTATCTTCTAGAACAATTTCCTTATCAGAAGGTTCTTCTAACAAAGGTTGACAATCAGTTTTTGAAAACACATCTGAAGATGTAAGTTGGGAGGTTTTAAAAACAAAAGGATCTGACTCATCAAATTTCACATGTACTGTTTCCTCAACAGTACAAGTATTTTTATTAAAAACTCTATAAGCCTTAGAGGTTGTGGAATATCCTAAGAAAATTCCTTCGTCTGATTTTGGTGCGAATTTATGTAAGTTATCTTTAGTATTCAAAATGAATACTTTGCAACCAAAAACCCTGAAGTAGGAAAGCCTTGGTTTTCTACCATTCCATAACTCATAAGGAGTTTTATTAAGAAAAGGTCTAATCAAAACTCGATTTATAGTATAACAAGCAGTACTTACAGCTTCAGCCCAGAAATGTCTAGCAATAGAATATTCACTCAACATGGTTCTAGTTATTTCTTGAAGAATTCGATTTCTTCTTTCAACTACACCATTCTGTTGAGGAGTTCTAGGTGCTGAAAAGTTGTGAGTAATACCTTTCTTACTACAAAAAGTTTCAAAATCAGAATTTTGAAATTCTCCTCCATGATCACTATGAATAGTTTTCAATGGAAGGTTTTTTTCATTTTTAACTTGAGCTCTAAAACTTTTGAAATAAGAAAAAGCTTCAGATTTCCTTGCTAGAAAATAGACCCAAGTAAATCTAGTGTAATCATCAACTAGAACAAACACATAGTATTTGCCTCCAATGCTTCCAGTTTGTGTAGGACCAAAAAGATCCATGTGCACCAACTGTAATGCATCGGTTGTTGAGACTTCACCGATTGACTTAAAACTAGATTTATGTTGCTTTCCATATTGACAAGGATCACAAACTTTAGAAGAATCAAATCTAAGCTCCGGTAGATCCTTAACTAGTTTCTTCTTAGAGAGTTTACATAGGTTTCTAAGATTACAGTGTCCTAGTCTTCTATGCCATAACCAAGAATGATCTTCCATTGCACTTAGGCAAGGTAAATCTTGGCTTCTTAGGTCTTCTAAGTTTAAGGTGTAAACATTCTCTTGCCTGTTGGCTGAGAGAATAAATTCTTCCTTGGAATTGTTAACTAAGCATTTATCATTCCTAAAATTCACAAGGTAACCTTCATCACATAACTGACTTATGCTAATGAGGTTGTGCTTAAGACCTTTAACAAAAAGAACATTTGAAATCAAAGTTTTACCTAAAAGAACAATATTACCAATACCAACAATCTCTCCCTTAGCATTGTCTCCGAAAGTTACCTTTCCTCCTTTCGTCTTGATAATTTTTTCAAAGAAGCTTTTGTTACCAGTCATGTGCCGGGAACATCCACTATCCATGTACCAAACATTGTTGCTGGAACTTTCTTTATTTTCCTGAAATTAAGAACAAAGTTAGACTTTCGGAATCCAAACTTGCTTGGATCCGAGATTTCTAGACAATAAAATCTTAGGTACCCACATTTTCTTGGAAAAATAAGCTTTATGAAAACCTAAGGATTGGGTTTTGTTTAAGGAACAATTTCTTGCCCAGTGACCACCACATTGACACTTAGTACAAAATGGGGCACTTTGAGGAACAAAATAATTGTTGCTGAAAACAGGTTTTGCATGGGTATAACCAAATCCGGATTTATTTCTTAAGGGTCGTATTTGAGAATACATCTTATCAAAATTTTCCTTACCATGGGTAAAGTTTGATAAGCACTTCTTTAAGGAAAAAATTTCGGACTTGAGTTTTACAACCAAGTTTTTATCTTCAAAATCATTAGTTTTGGAACTAGAGTTAGGCTCGAAAACATTTTTATTAGAAATTACTTTTTCTAACTCTTTAGAAAGTTTATTCTTCTCAGAACTTACTTCCTCAAGATTTTTTGAAATACTTTCAAAATCAGCATTTTTCTTATCAAGATCTTTAGAAAGATCTGATATCTCTTTAGTAAGAATAGAATTCCTAGAATTTGCCTTATCAAGTTTCTTGTTGAGTTTGGAATTCTCAATCTCAAGAAGTTCAGCAAATCTAGAGACTTCTTCAAAAGTAGGTAAAGTATTTTCCTCATCAGAAGTTGATTCTTCATCAGAAGAGTTATAATACTTACTATCATTAGGATTTAAAGAAACATTGGTCAAAGATTCAGCATTTCGTACCTTAGCCATAAGACAATGATTATCAATAGGTAATCTGGCTATAAGACCAAGATTCTTCTGTCCTGAAGATTCATATTCAGAAGATTCATCTGAAGAGTCACCACCACTGGCACTCCAGGTGTCATTAGCTTTCAAAACTTTCTTAGCTTTAGCTTTGTAATATTTCTTCCTGTTCCTGTCTGAATGCCTTTCCTTTCTTTCTTTCTTTCTGAGCATAGGGCAATCTGGTCTAATATGTCCAGCTCTCTTACATTCATAACAAGTAACTTCTCCATCTTTCTTATCTTTCCTATCCTTCTTCTTATACTTGGATTGAAAGTTTCTTTGTCCAGCTATCTTGTTCATCCTTCGAGCAAGATTGGCTAATTCATTTTCTGAAACTTCACTTTCACTAGATTCGGATTGGAAAATGACTTTCTTCGATTTGGATCTGGTTACTCTCTCAGGAGTCTTAGCTTTCATCTGATTCGAAGTTGTAGTAAAAGCAACAGTACCATTTCCATTCTTCTTCTTGATGTTGTCAGCATCTCTCTTCATTCTGGTCTCATGTTGTAGAAGAGTTCCAAATAATTCATCAAGAGTTATTTGAGTAACCTTCCTGTTCTCATCTATAGCTGTTCTCTTGGATTCCCACTCATTGGGCATAATGTCAATTATCTTGTCCACAAGAGCTTCATCATCTAAACCTTTCTCTCCCATAGACTGTAGACTATTGACGATTGTCATAAATCTTTGTTGTACTTTACAGATAGGTTCTCCATAAGGAAAATTAAAGCCATGATATTCAGCTCTAAGCATAGCTCTCCTAGTTTCAATCACTTTAGAAGTCCCAAAATGAGTAACCTCTAACTTCTTCCATATACAATTAGCTGCTTCACAAGAAGAAATTTGGCTATATATATTTCTGGTCATTGAACATAATAAAGTGTTGCGTACCTTGTAGTTCAGTTGATATTCTTGCTTCTCCTGGTTAGTAAAGGTTCTGACTTCCTTGTCAGGAATTTTGTAATCACCAGTAAGCATGACAAAGTTATCTACTCCAGTATTGATAACAAACGTCTTCATACGATCTCTCCAGTATTCATAATCATTACCATCAAATATTGGTGGCCTTGTAGGATTCAAATTGTCTATCGAACCAACATTCATTCCTGCCATACTTGAAAATAACTTGGAGACAAACTTGTTAATAACAAAAATTCGGAATTAAAAAGTTCGGAATAGGAAAAGTTCGGAATGGATAATCCGGAATGAAAACGTTCGGAATTGAAAAGTGAGCAAGAAAAACTTGAACGTGAGTACAAGTATTTCAGTAACCTTGGCTCTGATACCAAATGTAAGAATGGTATAGAGTAAGAGGTTTCCAACCTCTGATACCAATTGTAGGATCGAAATAGAATATGAGATGCTCAATATACAAGAGGGGGGGTGAATTGTATACTTTAAAAATTCCTTTGGAACCTTTAAAGTTAGTTATGAATAACTAGAGTTTCCTTAAGAAAAGGAAAGAACTAAGTTTAACAAAGTTAAACTAAGTTGATTCACAACACCTCTAACACCGAACTAAACTTGGAAAGAGATTCCAAAAGAAGGTTCCGGAAATATGGTTCCGGAAATTGAAACTTAACAAAAGTTACAATATGAGATTCTACCTTAAAGCGTATAGAATCTAAACTAATCAAAGTAAGTAGGGAAGTATAAGAAAATTATACTTTCCTTAAGATACAAAATGCAGCGGAATAAAACAAGTACAAGTAGAAGAACTACTAGTAACAAGATGATAGTCTTTTAACCCAAAGAGAAGGGTATCCAACAACCTTGGATAAAGGTCCCTTGATTTATACTTTCAAGCAAGTCTGTCTTACCCACACCAGGGTAAGCCCTCGATACGAAGATCGGTGTCTCTGTCTTGCTATCCCCGCAAGCCCTCAACTTCAAGGTAGTTGGCAACCTCTGTCTTTCTCAGCAAGAAAGCCCTCGATCTTTAAGGTAGTCGGCACCTCTGTCTTCCTATCCCCGGAAGCCCTCGAATGTAATCACCAACATTCGGAGTCGCACGAAGCTTTGAGAGTTAATAAGAGACTCTCTCTCTAGAAATCACTTCAACAGCATGTATGCACAAAGTCCAAATGTTCATCCATCCGTTCGTTCATTCGTTGTGAGCTTTTTCAAATGAGCTCCTATTTATAGGTGAGGTCGGCTCCTTCTCCAACGGTCATATTTCCCTTAAAGTTCGGAGGGACCTGTACACGTGTCACTTAGACAACGGTTAGTTTATAACAAAATGGACGACATCGTTTTATAACAAAGTAAGTGTAACAGAAAGTACGACATCGTTTTAAAACCTAACATAAAGGTTCGGAATAGAAATTTCGGAGTGAAAGTTCGGAGTGAACAAATTCAGAGTGTATAAAACAATGATATCCAGATTCTGTTTAATGAGTGAATTCGGAATGAGAATTCGGAATAGGAATTCGGAATAGGAATTCTTCATCAGAAATCGTAATGAGAAATCGTCATCAGAATTCGTAATGAGAATTCGGAATGAGATTTCTTCATTAGAATTCGTAATGAGAATTCTTCATTGGAATTCGTAATGAGAATTCTTCTTCAGAATTCGTAATGAGAATTCGAAATGGGATTTCTTCATTAGAATTTGTAATGAGAATTCTTCTTCAGAATTCGTAATGAGAATTCGTAATGAGAATTCTTCATTAGAATTCGTAATGGGAATTCTTCTTCAGAATTCGTATCCTGAATCTGGAATAGAACTTAGTCAGAATTCATAACCGGAATTCGGAGTGAAACTTCCTTATAGTTCTTGTCCAGAATCCGAACCCTAAAACAGAATGCTTTTTATCAGTTTTAATGATTCCGAGAAAGTGAATCCGAATTTCATACTTAAGAAAAATATTAATGAAAATATGATAAGGATAAATTTTTCTTATAAAAGCGTTTTTCCTTAAGAAAACATTTTTCCTTATAAAAGCAATTTTCCTTACAAAAGCGATTTTCCTTAAAGATAAGGTGTTTGTGATTTTCAAAACAAGAAGGAATGGAAAAGTCATAAGGAAAACCTTATTGACTCAACAGTGTGAGTATCTACTGGGACATATTTATTATCCATGTCCATGTTTCATAAAAGAGTTTTTGAAGGGATTTATTTTAAATAACTTGTTCTTACTAAACATCATTTTATATGTTTTAAATATTTATTCTTCTAAACCAATCTCATTAATGTCAATGTTTTCAAAATGGTTTCTAAGGATTTATTTATATGGACTTGAATGTTTTTAAAATGTTAATTCCATTAAAAATATTCAATGTGGTATGGGACAATTTGATTGAAAAATGTCTTTATATTTATTCCTTTATAAATTTTGTGACTTTTAAATGATTTTATGAAAAAGGGATATTTCTCTCAAATATTTTTACAAATCATTTTTATCTATATCAACATCCCTTGGTAGTTTTTAAACTTGTTTGAATTTGATTTATTATGATACAAATCTTCCATATTGTATTGAAGGTTTTGTGATATGTTTGACTGTGGATGTGTTATTTTTAAACCACTCATGGTTTATGGTTAATGTATTGACATTTCATACGCTAGTTTTAATAAGAATGTGTATGTTATATTTCATCTTTTTCATATGAGGAATGTATTGGAATTTGTAAGTGACGGGTGGAGCCCGCTATAGCTCCTCGATGCATCGGTATGTCTCATGAGACAACTAGATGTGGAATTGGCCGAGGCCCGTTCCCAATTTGATATGTGTTTTTGGCAGAGGCCTTAATCATTTTTAGACGTCTTGGCCGAGGCCTTGAAAAAATGTTTTAGAATGTCCGGCATTATACATTCCCTCATTATTAAAATAATATTGATTGTTCATGTGGTCATTAGACTAGTAGAATACCCATGATTATGTTTTATTATGGCATTATTTACTCAGTTCATATTCCTACCATAAAATTATTCATGTTTATTATTTGTAAAGGCATGTGGTTTCAATTACTCACCATGCTTAATATTTATGTTATCTTCTACTATATTGCTTACCCTTACTGAGCGTTTGAGCTCACCCCTTTCTTATGTTTCATTTTCCCAAAATATGAAGAAGTTAGTTATGAGTGACTCCTAGGAATATTCTAGGAGGCTTGGATGTTTATAATGGAATAAATTCATGTTGTATTTCTTTTGAAGTTGTAAAATTGAACTTATGTATCAATCTTGTTTCCAATAATACTAAACTGATCGGTCTTTCAAGACATGATTTCCTTGTGATCATGCCAATGTTATGTAATAATGCACCGACTCTGGGTAATTGGGGTTGGGGGATTACAAAAACTATCTATCATTGTTCTTATCATTTTTTTCTTCCACTTTGTAAAAAAAATCTTAAATTACATTATCATCATGTTGGTAAACGAAAGAACCATAAAGATGGTTTTTAATGGATACATTTACTCACCAGGGAGGTGAATGATTTATTCTATTGGTTGAGGAATTCATCATTCACTTAAACATGAAAGATGATTATGTGTGTGGTGTTCTTAGAGGACATCAATGTATAATAAATTCTCAAACATGTTTTAAGGGGTTTTGTGTACCATTACTCGACTAACTAGAGTCCCACATGAATATGAAATAGAGTAAGTGTTCCACCCCAATTCCTTCTTCAATAGGTCAGGGGCTAGTGACTTGCGCTAGGTAGAAATATTATTCCATAAGGGAGGCCTTAAACTAATTTATATATAAATACCACCAATCTCTATAGAGGATAAAAATAATTAAATACCAAAAAAATTAATATATAAAACAATGAAACACATGTTATAGATCAATAAATTTATACAAGTTCACAAGTAACAATGTATAGGGGAAAATACATTCAAAAAAATCTCATGGAAAACCCAACCTAATGAGACCATAGTAAGAGATATCCCTAATTATTAGATCCATAAATACACATCATCCACATCCATCACCTTTGGGTACCACTTCCCCCTTCTCCAGTGGAAACATTCACTCCCCAATCCCCAAAATATAGTCCATTTTTTATATAAGACATGAAACATGCATGAGAACACCCTTATACGATTGATTATATACATATCCATTACTATTCCTTGAAACCAATAATAAAATAAATATACACCTAAGTCAACATGAAACCCAAAGGTAATGCATAACACAATCAGAGAAGAATAACATGGATAAAATCAGGAATATACTTCTTTTGTAGAGAATCTAGGACACCAAATTCCACTCATCAATAGACCAACTAAACTAATGATCATAATCCATGGTAAGTACTAATACAAACCACTCCTCAAAACAATACCCATGAATTCATACTATTCATAGTAGGGGACCCAAACCAAATGAATATAACTGTATTTTGATGGTTTTTTGAACCAAAATGGAGAACCCACTACTCATAAAGTAAGATCACCGAATGAACTTGTACTTATATCTATAAATAGTGTATTGGAACCCTGGAAATTCATAGAATATCGATTTAGGGAGTATCATACCCTATTGAATTTACTGGGGATTTGTCATTTTCTAGGTGTAAAAGAGTACTGGCACTATGAGTGAACTATAAAGTACCTTAAAATTATTTTTATAAGGGATTAACAAACACTGTATCCCTGTGGGGGAAAAGTCCATATCATACATGTGAAGCTATAGGAGTAACAAACCCTGAGGTATGCTATACATTTTAAGCCTGAGAATCATTGTTGGTCCGACAAAGCTAAATCCCAAATCTACATATCTTTCCTTAAAAATTTATATTTAGTTTTTTTTCTTTTTTGTGTGTAATTAAAACTATAACATATTTAATTTACAATATTCTTAATTTTTTTACTCGTATATATTATGGAATTATATTTTTGGGATTAATAGAATATCCAATTTAAAATTTTTTAGTACATAAGATGAAAACAAATTATAAGTAATGTTTTACTATAATTTTCCCCCAATTTAATTTTACTTACTAGGGTATTCATGTAAAAAATTAAGGATAATTCATGTCCCCCCTATATCATGAAACATGAAATACATTATGTAAATACCTTAATCAAGTAACCTAGAAAAAGTTATTTTTTTATGATATGTGCACAAAATATAAGGAAATACATCCCAAAATATGATATAGTTTAGTTGTTTTGGGAGACTAAATAAATATATGATTCACATATTATATCTAAAAACATGAAAAAACTATTGAGAAATTTTTTATTTCATCTATAAAATCCTTGAAATCATTTATAGAACCCTTACTGGTATATTCGGGAAAGGAAAAATAATAATAGTTGATCTTTGATTCTTAGCAAGGGAAATAAAAAAATGGAAGTTATTATAGGATAAATAAATAATTATTAATATGTAAGAGAGAAACAATAATTAAATACACCATATAACTAATATCATAAAAGAGTATTATATTCTTAGATGACCTGACAACATAATCAATCACATGTATAACAATAAATGATTTCTTAATGATAGAATGCATAATGTTGAGCATCCTAATCATAATGTCTAGGGCTTATTCCAATAAATCATAAAAAATCCATCAAGGCCTGATTCAAAGACATCTTATATAACTGGGTAGGAATGAAAAAAAATACCAAGGCTTGTTTTTCTTATGGGACCAATGAATTCATCGATGATATATAATGTGCCCCACTAATCACTTAAAAAGACTAATACATTATTCATATGAAAGGGATGATTAATAAATCTATTATATCATCAACATGATCCTTTATAATGAAAAACTCATATTAGAAATGATAATATTTCCCCAATAAATAATTATTACAAGATATTCATATTCCAACCAAATAAATATGGTTGATTGAATAATTATCTTATATCTCCATAAATCATACTATTAATATAATGATATTGTCATAAATGAAATTACTTTTAAAATATCACAGGAACATTTATTGAGGAAAATACAATTTTTATTTTAAAAGAGTTATTTAAAGTGAAAAAATTTCAAAAAAAAGTAGGAAAATCACTTTCATTTAAAATAACCATCGAAACATGTAAAGGATGATTAAAATAAAGTAATAATCATGATTATGGATACATATTTTGATATGGTAAAGGTTAGAAAAAATATTTTATTAACACATTTGGTAAAAATTAATTCATTTGTAAATAAAAAAAGAATCATTTTGAACCTTTTTATAAAAACTAGAAAATGAGGGAAAAATATTAAATAAATTGTATTCTAATAATAAGAAAAATCTTGACCACATTATGAAGAAAATATGGATGTAGAAGAAAGTTATTTGTGAACGAGAAAAGAAATAAAAAAATTGTTATTAAAAATGAACTTTTGTACTTTTGTGATCTTAAAATGAGAAAATTGAAAGGAAAACTTGTAATTTACAAAAATAGAAAGTGAATAGGAAAATAGATACGTTTTAATATATAAATATCATATAATTTCCCTAATATTAACTTAAAAACAAACAAGCATGAATAAGGATGAGATTATGAAGTAAACCCCTAACACATTTGTAAAATTTGAATCAGAAACCCTATGAAATAAAAAAATTCAAAAAAACAATAAGTCCCATTACTATGAAGAGATACATGATATAACATATCAATTTTTTTATGTAAAACAGTAAAAATAAAACAATTCGGGGATATAAAATATGTATTAATGAAATAATTATGAGATGAGAAACACATAATTCATTGGAAAATTTTGTATCCAAACCCCTTGGATGAAATAATTTAAATTGTTACTATAAATTCCAATAATTAAGAAATATCAATGAAATATCATGTCAATCGGGACATATATACACCTCATAAACATAAATAGTTTCATAAAATCAGATATGTCTCCATGAAATAATATTTATACAAAAAACCCTTATCGATTTGCAAATTATTAAATCATAACCCCCATGGAAGAAGAAACATGAAATGAGACATGAAATTACATGAATATAAATATATTCATAGTACAACATTTAAAATTGGAAATATATAAACCAAATCAAATAAATAGGTGGTGAATAAGATATATTTATCATAGAAAAAAAATTTATTTGAGAAGAAAGTTCTGAATATGATCATTAATTAGTGGTAAACATGACAAATGAATCACATCACTCTATGGAGGTAGTAGTACACATGTACGCATGAGTGACATTATCATTTTTAATAGGTAGAATGGTTAGAAAGAAAATATGATAATATATTACCATAATCACAATTGTTTAATAAATATCATATGTAATCTTTAGTTACATATTTGTAATCATCCATGAAAATTAATGATGAAAAAGGAATGGAACTACTATGTGGAGATGGTTAGTCGTACGTATGGACGAGTGATTTTTCATTTTCAATGGGAAGGAAAATAGGTGAAAAATAGTTATACCATACTCATAATAACATTTCATATATTGATGATAATAGATGAAATATAATTTTAGTAAATATATTTAGAAGAAGTATAAGAAGAAATAACTGTTGAATGGGTCTTCGAAGTTTGTTACCCATTCTTTGAGAGACATCATTTGGATAACCACATAAGAATTATTAGGATAGTGTTAGATGAATAAAATAAGATAAATAAATAAGATAACGAATACATAATGATATTATGTTAGTTACTAGATGATTTAGAGTTCTCAAACACCGTGAACAGATGAGAATATCATATTGCTCTTTATAAGTGGGGGGATCAACACACAAGGAATTACTTACCAAGTATGAATAATATAATGTCACATTTTGGTAAAATTGGTTCCTTTTGAACATGAATTAAAATTTAAAATAATACATGATTTAAATATATTTAATAAATAATAATTAAATTGTAATATATTTTCTAGTAATAACACAATCCAAATAGGAATATATTTTCTCGGAAAAACAAAAAAATGTCTATTTTATCAATATTTTATGATATTATATTATATATAAAATTATGTTCAAAGTCTTCCATAGAGTTCTATTTTATAATCTATATTTTCTAAAATATGTTTCCCACGGTTTATACAAAACATTGATTGATTAGAACTATAAAGACATTAATCTAGTATGATAAAGATAATGACTATTTTGATATATTATATCAAAATAAACGGTATTCTATAATAAATGATAAAATAATTTTATAGTCTTGGGTGGCTAGATACATATATTATTCCCATATTACATCTGAAAACAGGAAACAAAAAAATAAAATTAATGTGATAGATTTATTATTTTCTGTATTAAATTCTTTAAAACATTAATAGATTACTTTTTGGTATCCTAGGGAATGGAAAACATCATAAAGGGTGGGATTTTTTACTCAGTAATGGAAGGAATACAACAAAATCTATCATAGAATAAATAGAGGATGAATAATATGGAAGAGATAAACAATATTGAAATATGTTATTTAACTAATATAATTAAAGAGGAATATATCCATGGAAGACATAGAATATAAATAATAAAATGGATAATAATAACTAATTTCATAATGCAAGATTTCATAATGATGAACATCATAATTATACCATTAATGATTTATTCGAATACATCATAAACATATCATTATGGCATTATTTCAGGACATCACAAAGAATGTGGTACACATACCCAAAATACCCATTCATGTTTATATCATATGAACAACCAAGGAATCGAGAGGCTATGATAGTCCACTCCCATTAATCATGATTTCTAATGAATTCATCATATGAACTCACTAAATAATAAATACAATAAATATTCAACATAATTCTTTGTATTTAATTAATAGAATACCAAGTGTTAATATATTCTTAAGTAAATAACTTAAACATCATGATCACTGGCCATCCAGATAAATAAGGTGGTTAGTATAATTATATTATATCTACAAATACTAATATCAATCAATAGATATTGAAATAAATTAATATAATTTTAAAAAATCAATGGATTATTTATTGAGAAAAAATGAAAATATTATTCTAAAATTAATAATTTAAAATATAAAAATGATCAAATATTTGAGAAAAAATCTTTAAAAATCACAATTTAATATTTTCAAATAATAATAAAAGAAAATAATTGTCATCATTATGGGAAAATCAATTCATTATATAAATGTTAAAATAGATTTTATATGAAAAAATTTGGTAAAAAATATCTCTTTCGGAAAATGATTAGAAGATTACTTTTAGAAATTTTCTTAGATTGTAAAAATGGGTTAAAATAAATTAAATAAAAAAATTTACAATATTAAATAGATCTTTAAATTATATTAAAGTAAATATTGATATAGGTGAATAATATTCTAGACTAAATAGAAACACAAAGTTAGTAATTCTTGAAAAATTTCATTCGAACTTATAAGTACATAGAAATTGTAAAATAAACGGAAACATTGTTATTTATAGAAAAAATAATAAGAGATGAAAATATTTGGGTTTTATTATAGAAATATAATTTAATTTTCCCCTAGAAACAAAAACATAAACAATCTAGAATAAGGATTAGATTGTAAAATAATCCCTTACCACTTTGTTAACATTTGAATCATATCCCCCGTGAAAGAAGTAACATAAAATTAAAGATTAAATACCATGAATATAAATATAATATTTATATAAAATATAATAGGGGTAGTATATACCCCAAAAAATTAAAAAATTGGTTAATATAACATATGCCCTATAGAAATAAAAGTGAGATGAGAAACCCTTAAATCTCTGATAACATTGGAATAAAAAAACTTATATTAAATAATTTGAATTGAAATTCAAAATACATTGAATTAAAAATAAGACATGATATAACATTTAAAAGGGTTATTATATAAACCTCATTAACATAAATTGGTTCATAACATCAATCTTGTTTCGATGAAACAATACTGAGATGAAACACCCTTACTACATTGGTAACTTTTGAATTATAACCCCTTGAAAGAGATAACAAGAAATGAAACTTTTAATATCATTAATATAAAAAAATTCCAAATAAAACATATCAATTTTTTGTTATATAAACCATATGTAATAAATAAGTGGAGAATATGTTATATGTTTCACAGAAATAAAAGTGAGATGAGAAACCATTGTTAATTTGGTAACCTTTGAATCATAACCACTGTGAAAGAATTGAAAACAAAAGAAACATTGAATAAACTGAATATTAATATTTTAATTATATTACATATGAAATGGTAATTATATACTTCATATGAAATAAAAAAGTTATGAATATGACATGTCTCACAGAAACAAATCTGAGTTGAGAAACTATTACCTTTTAAATAAATTTATCCAGAAGCACTCTAATCTTCTCCATAAAAAATTTAAATTTATGATAATTATATAATGTAAATTTTTTCACATTTATGATATCATATATGATTCAGTTAAAAAATTTATATACTTATTTATTAATAATTATATTTTTGAAATCCTCATTTCTATGTTATACTTATTTCAGGCTTTATGTATATTTTAGTTTAACAGATATGTCCCTTTCGTTTTGATTACAGATCCATAATATAAAAATTTTAATGATTATATAAAGATAATATATATGCTTTATATTATAATTAATAATCATACATGAGATTTTGATATGAAAAATTAATCATATTGCATTGTGGTGGTGGTATTCCATAAGTAAGAACGAGCGACATTATCATTTTTAACGGGAGTAAGAGTCAAAATGTAATAGTAATATTATAGTTAAAGTATCATAATTATATTATATATTTCATATATAGTGATAATTGAAATCACTATATCAATCCATGTAATGTGGTGATGAAAAAATAATTTCCTCGATACATGGAGAAAGTAGCGTGTATGTACGCATGAGTGATGGTTCTCTTTACATTGGAAGTAAATGAGGTAGAAAATGGTTATCCCACAATAATATTAACATATAAATATATTAATTGTATTTTTTAATTATTTTATGATTCATAAAATATATTTTTATGGATTAAAAAAAGAAATAAATTTTGAAAGTGTCGAGTAAGATGATAACCTGTTTTTTAAAGACCTCTTTTTGATTACAACTTAAGCCTCTATAGGATGATATTATGAGAATAAAAGAAGATAAAGAATAAAGGGATAGAATGTAAGAATATGTTATGGTAGGTATAATTTTATCTATAGTGATCAATATTTTTAAATAGAGGAACATTGTTGGTTCCCTTTTATAAGTGCGGGGAGGGACACAAATGCAATTACATAATTTTTTTATATTTTAACGAAATTTAAAGTTTATGTTTATCTTAATATCAAATAATAATATGTTATTATAATTTAAAGTTAAAATACTTTAGAATAATAATAATTATACATGTTTATGTGGAATTATTACCCTTATCACTTAGTTTAACCCTGTCGATAAACCTTTCTAAACCTTACTATGGTAACAACATGTACTATTTTTTTCTATGAATGATATAACATAATGATGTTAAATATATTAAATTACATTAATTATGAAGAATAAAATTATGGTATTCTTTTTATAATATTTTAACTTCTATAAGTTTCATAAATTCACTTTAAAGTAATTGGTCAAAAAGTAACAAAAACATTTAAAAAAATTATTTTTATTCATAAAACAGAATTTACATTAACTACATTCATTTTAAATAGTGTTATATGAAAATTAAAATATATGATTAAATAAATATTATATAAATTTAAATGAAATTATCAGTTAGTAATGATTTATTTAATTTATTAGGATAAAAACACATTATTCCTATTAAAATAGTTTACATAAAATTGCTTTTTAATCCCAAAAATAATATTACTACAAAATCAAGTATAATTATGATTAATATATAATAATTTAGATTATTTATAACTAAATTATAATTATGATACATAAATATAAAATTAAGAAGACAATGGTACTTTTAAATTGTAATTTTTATTGTAATGAAATGATACATTTGTAAAAATTCAGTATTTTTTCTCTATTCATTAATAAATAAATATATTTAGAAAAATAAAAAACATTCACCCTATTAAAATATTTATTTTTTTTTAAAATAATATTTATTTTATAAAATAAAATTTCTACGAATGATATAAAATTATTATAATTTCCATTCATAAAATGATGTAATCACCATTATTTAAGGAAACTAATTTCTGAATCATAAAATGTCATATGAAAATTGTGTACATCTTTATTATGATAGAGAAAATATAATTTTATTATGTAAAACCTAATTATATATTTTTTATAATTTTATTATCTATATTCATAGTACATATTTAATTTCTATGTTATAAGGGTCTTAGTTATATAATATTTATAATGTATATCATAGTTCTCATAAAGCTTTCATTTGGGTGTTAAGCAAGATATTAATAATAATATTCTATTAAAATAAATTTTATAGGTGTTACATGTTTCTTAACCAGCCTAAATATTAGGTTAACCATATGATGGGAAGACATATCCAAAGTTGTGTAGGATCTGGAATTGTCTGATAAACCTCATGGAATTTTTTTTCACTTATATGGACTTCAACAAACCATATCAATAGAATACTTTTGGAAAGAAATGAAATACCTACACAAAAATAAAAGGACATATTCATCATTCTATATATATTTTTTAAATATCTTATCTATCCTCATCTACTCTTTCATAACATATGACTTCTCTCTCATTAACCACACCTACGTCTATTTAATTAATGAGGACTATCCAATATCAGTTCAATACATGGGAAATCTAAACGATCTCTTGTACAATGTTTTGAATGATTCTATGGAATTTTTGATGTTTTATCTATTATTTAACATGAAATACACTATGGGTATGTGATATTTCCATCCCCAACCAATATTAATCATGTAATACCTCAATATATACATGAAAACTAGAATGGATCCCTCTTTTGACCCATTTACTAGAAGGTGTAACTCCATACTAAAGCAGAATTGCTTCACAAATTGCTCCTACAGGGTCCTACACAAATATTATGTGAATTTAGAATATAATTCGGAATAAATAATCCTAGGTACTCTATAAGACTAAATTATCTCCTCCATGAAAATGAATCCCAATATATCTATCAATCATTAATCTCATATAATAACTATTTGTGATATAATGTTTAATTGATCTATGATCGCCCAAATCGCATAAAAATACATCCATAACTACTTAAGTTCTATCATGATGTCCATAAATATAATATCAAACTTCTACTACGGAACCTAAAGGTGTTGGGGCTACCTACCGAAACGTTTTTCTTAATTTTCCCTTGCTGACAAATGAGACACTGGGAAATAAACTCAGCAACACTCATCTCTATATATGAACACAAAAATTAATTCTTGGGACCATGGTATATATATTCCAAAATTTAATACAACACATTAGGGGATCTATGAAACTCCATCAAAATCTCCCTATGTTGTCTGATGATACCTTTGGAGTCCTTTAAAGAGGAATACATTTTCTCCAACTTCAAATTTTCCATTTCATTCATCGCCTAATGAAATAAGGTTGTGAAAGAACACACAATTGATGTATCCCAATACTTAATCCCTTACACGATAATCTTGTTGAGGGTCCACCAATATTTATTAAATATATTCCACTTCTCCTTCATATATCATGGAAAATTTCATCACCACCTATTGTTAAGACCTCTCCTCTATCAACAGATATTTGTATTTTTTATTCATGGAATCAACCAGAATATTTACCTCTACTAGCGTATAGCTAATCATGATGTCACCATCCTAATGAAATATTAACAAAAACCTCTTTCATCTTTAAATATAACATTAAGTTAAGATGGATCTAATTCACTTATGATATGTATATACTAATAAACACTCACAATGAAGGTAATTATTCCATGTATTCAAGGTGAACACTAATATTATGAGATATAAATATTTGGTTGTTTCATTTTTCTCTGGATATCATAATCGTATCGACACATAATTAATCACAACAAGATTTCATATTAGTTCTCAACAAAGCACATCTCTTATGGCATCATAGAACACCATGTACATGAATCCTTCCTCTTACAACCTCAGGACAATATCCCTTGGAAATGTATGCTTCAAATATTTAAAAAAATAATTTGAATCACTTATACTATATAAAAGGACAACCTTTATAGGTAAGGGTTTTCATGGGAGTTGTAATTATTCATAAATCTAACAAAAACTACTGATAATATCCAATAAATAAAATGAATAACGACAGATCAAACACAATCTTAGGTGGATCCAAAGAGATATATCCATAGATCATCATTTGGTCTAAAACTAATCCTATCATTAAGATAAGATGGCCTTTTAATTGTATCTCTTAAATTCAAAACAAACACTTTTAATGATTAACATAATTCTATTGATCCTGAAGATAATATAGAATATTCATTATATTTTTATCATGATTTTTAATTTATTCCAAATATAAAAGCATTTAATTGATGAATATAATCATGAAATAAACCAAAATGGTATATAAGAAGTAATTCACGTGTACCATGAAAATAGAAAAGGAATCCATAACACCAAAAGTATTCAACTGAAACTTATAATGGTTATTGAAACATTAAAATATTGTATTCCAGATATCTCCAAGGGTAATTTTTTTTTATTTACTAAAAAATGATTGATCTTCGATAACCAATTCACCCCTTTTTGTTGGTTTAAGAGTTTGTCGATCTTCAAAATAGATTAATTTTTTCATAATTATCACTAGATTCATGTGAGGATTGTCGATAAATAAATATTATGATTATGTGTCCATTCTTTTGAAAAAATATAGAGCTTAATAATGGGATACATAGTGCATAAAACAATTTCTCTATAAAATATTCATGCTTCATCTTCGACTTATAGAGAACAAAAAAATCCATATGATATACTGTAGATGATATAAAGTTGGTCACGAAGTATAGTTCAATAAAAAATTGATCTCTTTATGTGAGGAATATAATAAGACATCATGAGAAACAACTTTTATATACCCTTTAATGATATTATTTTGATGACCATACGAAGAATCTACCCCAAATAGTGGTAAACCTTCAAATTATGTGTGATAAACTATAATTTCCTAGGTACAGTCCGTAGTCTTCTCAAATAAACGTCCCACCCACCCCTGAATAATAACAATGAACTATTTGCTAAAACACACAATACTCTCTGATAGTATCAGTCTATTTGAGTATTAAATGTAGATAGATTGTCGATACCGATATTTTTTTTGATGGGTTCTTCATAGTAGATATAATTTAGAAGAATAAAATTTCCCCAAATATCACCAATTTGTATCATTAGAAAATGTGAGTGACTGTGTGATTTATTCTAGTGTGAGTATCTACCATCATTGGTTTGGCTAAAGGGTCCAAAAAATTTTCTATATCTCAAAATAGGGTTGAAATTGAAAATTAATGGAATAAACCAATATATATGATTATAGGATTCAATGTAGAGTAGAAATAAACTATAAATTGAATAAATCTTTGTGTTTTAAGTTTAAAAGCCTCTAAATATTATTTCCAGCTATATCCATTGATTCTTGTTTATATATTCTAACACGGATCACCAAAGGGTGGCGGTATTAGAAGTCTATCATAATTACACAAATCGTTAGGTCCTCCTTTTATGGTAATTATAAATCATCTACCATAGAATCCTCCCCAAAGATAGTAATTTATACCTCAAGGAGGTCCTTGATAGTTCTCTACCTCTAACAAGGAGGTCCATCTGCCACCAAGATTCTATCTTCTTCGTGTTAGTCCAGGGATTCATATTCCATGTGTCCTCGACATCTACAAGAATAATAAATTCCATATACTCTAGAGCTTGATCCTCTATATGACTCATGAGTTATTGGTCCCTAGGTTTGGTACTAGATATGAGTATGATTCCAATTTCATTACCCCAATGCATTATGAAGGCCAGCCAAAAGTTGATGAATATGCTCGGGGATAATTTTTACTAGCTCGAGATAATTTTAAATCATCTATTCAAAACCAATCAAGTCATTGTGAAGGAGAACCTCATGAGATCAATTATGCTAAATGCATACCGTGATAGTTAAATACTACTCATGATATAACTCTAATATCTCCGAGGTGTGTACATACCTCAACATAGTTGGTTATTACTCCTTAAAAAAGAGGGTCTCATTCTCAATCCATGTATGAGTAACCATATCATTGGGCTGGATGATTAAATCCCACTAGAGACACAATTCATCATGGAGAAGTCTAGATTCCAGCATAACAATCAGATATAATGTTGTTTAAACAAGAAGAATCACACAATTCACTGACTCAAAACAGTCTTCCACTCCACAGGAGTTAAAATTACCAAAACAATTTGGGGTCTATAAGGTTGATACTCATAAATTACACTCAACTAATGTGCATCCTCATAATACCCAATAGGAATAATCCATTGATTAGTAGGTATCAGAATGAATGACATGACTTTGGGTAATGGGTTAGATCACTACACTGTGGGTAGTGTCATTACAACCTACTATGATAATGGGAGGTCTCCCATTTTGGTTTCTAGATTAAAGAATAATCTCTCAGCTGGTTATTGGTATGTTTCTCGACCACAAACACATGTATGTCACAACCATATATTAGGATCCTAACAAGATTTTTTCAATGTATAATAATGCAGTTTGATAACAAAACCATTGTTATTAAATTATATAATGGGATATAACTTGACAAAGACATATTAATCAATTACCAATTCATGTATGTCACATGTACCATTGTCTTGTTTGTTGCAATTGGGATCTTATGGCTATGAGATGACAAGTATGTTATCTGGGTAATAATGAATAGATATATTAGCCACCACACTAACAATAAATTCTATGACTTGAAATATGGTTTTATAAACACTAAACCCTATTTACTGACATCCTCAATCAACACATAAAAATACCTACCTTAAAATATTTCCCTTAATATAGAACAACTCTCACACGACTCGGACATGTTCTAACCTATCAATGTCCCAACATGGCTGGATGTAAACCGAGTGTGTGACCAAAAGCCTATTAATAAAAATTCAAATCCTAGTTTGTACAATTTAGTGGGAATATCATATTATATGTTATTCCATATGTTAATATAGCTATAAAACCCACCATTATCTACCTAGGAAAACCAAAATGAAAAAGAGATAAATATCCGATTAGAATATAAAAATTTGAAAACCCATTTATTATTTTTATAATGAAATAATATTATATTTAATTAATGATAATTATATATATTCATAGTAATAGTTATGATGATAAAATTAAAAATAATTTTATTATGATGGGGATTTTAAAAATTATTTTTCAATCAAAAAAGGAAGTTGTTTTTATTCTCTCTAAAATATTTTCCATGAGTTAGATAATTTTTTTAGAAATGAAATTTAAATATTTTAGAATTTTAATGTGATAAAATTATTTTTCATTTTGGATATATAATATAAAATTCTCTAAGGGTGATTTTTTTGGAATTTTCCGTAAAGGGTTTTATTTTTTGGCGAATAGTGGAAATATTATGTTATCAAATACTATGACTTTTCCATTGATTATGTTACCATAGGGTAACATTAAATTTTGTATTAGTTTTATAGTCTAATGAAACATCATTTTTAATTCATATAATAATAAATTTCATTATAATAAATACAATACCATATTTTAGAAAAAATTCATTTCTATACTTAAAAAGAAATTTTAAAAAACTAGTTTCTTTTTGCATTATGCATACTTATATTAATATTTATTTCTACCACCATTATAAATTTAATCATGTGAAATGGATTAGATATTATCTAAATTTATGTATCAAATTAGTTACTAAGGTAACATTGATTATTTTTAATAAAAAAAAGTTACCACTGTAAAAATTTTTCACCATGATAAATATGAATATGGTTTAAAGGGTTGGGGTTAAACTATGAGAGAAGGCCAAAGATATTACCAAATATTTAAAAATTTGATTTTATGGGTGGGTTATCAACACTTACTATATTAACTTATTTGTTTTTAATTTTCTACCACATGACTCGAGTTTTACATTTATTACATAGTAAGGAAATAAGTATTAAAAATAGTTCCACTCCCATGACTTATAAAAGTAGTACTTTACCACATCACATATATACAAAATTTTATCACCATAAATAGACTAATGCTTACATTAATTCATCCCCAACTATCTTTCACAAAACCTATAATTTTTTTTCTTCCCAAAATACAATTAAAATTTGCCTTAAAGAGAGTCTTAAATGAAGATATCCAAGGAATAGGAAATAGTATTAATTGAGTTATTTAATGTTTCATTCTTCTTCTATATCCTCAAAATATATTATAATTATAAAAATATAGTTAAATAAATATAATTATTAAATTAAATATTGTTATGTATGTTGAAAAATATTACATACCTTTCTCACATTCCTTGGAAAATGAATCATCGACCATGTTACATGTGGACCACCACCTTTATGAATGATATATATTGATTTTCATCATCTTCATACATAGATGGTTATAAATATGTATTTAATAAAATAATTAGATATTTATAAAATCATTAAGGTTCTATAAATAAAAATCTAATTTCTATGATAAATAATAATAATAAGTGGCCATCGTAAAATTTAGCCACCTCAAATGGGCATAACGAGACACTTCATAAATAATAACATATTACCAATCTCATTAATTTATAATATATATATATAAAGTATTGAATATTATTTATCAATTTCATAAATTTTGATTAAATAATAAATCCTTCGTAAAATTTATATTGATATTATTAAATAATATATTCCTAATCATTCTATTATTATAACATGTTTTTGTTTAGGTTTGTTTTGCCACCTACATGGATGATGTTAAAGGTTTTATGTCCTGAGTGATTAATAAAACATCAATATCAGTAGTATAATATAATATAGATAAATTTAATAATTTATAACTATATAATGGTAAAATATCCACCATATAAATGAAATTAAAATTGAACAACTAGGGTTACGATAAATCATAAAAAGAAATATCATCAAGAAAGAATTATAAAAACATAACAATATCATAACCTGTTGAACTTGTTTGTTTTTGAAATTAAATTGAACTTATAAATACACACATATATATCTCAGGGAACCATTTTAAAATGATATTTTAAAATTTATGGGATATAGAAGCGGTTTTATAGATTATGAATCGAATAACCCCAAAACAACCAACAAATACTAAAAAAAATTTATAATTACAAAATTATTACATTAAATAAAATGAATCATAATAAAAAAACATTAATTTTTAATGATGAAAAAAAATAATAATATTTTATAATTTTTCAGGGTAGAAATAGGGTGAAGAGATTCACATCTTGAGGTTAATTATTTTTATTATAAACATTAGTTTAAAACTATTGATGTTTCCCTTTCAAATCATTCTTCTACATATTCATATTTTTTTCATTATATTTTTCCATACATAATGGAATTATCTTAAATTGATTCTATATTATCTTTTACAATCTTTAATAATTTTAAAATGTAATTATTGTTGCAGTTTTTCATAGATGTCATTTTAGAGTATATTATAATGGTACAATTTTTTTATATTTAATACTTGACCTCCTTTTACAATTACCATGGCAGTTTTTCATAAAAAATATTACCCTTGATGTTATTAATTCTTGTAAAAAACAAATTCAAAACCCATTTTTCTGTGAATTTTACATTTTAAAGAGTTATCAAACAAAATAATATTTTTCTTTTATTTTTATGTGATAACTATAAGAGAAAATGATTTTGGATCAAATGATTGTTTTTCTGAGTTTGATGTTGAAAATGTAAACTTCCCTGCATGGTTTATATATAACTGTACATGATCAATTTAGATGATTCTTTATGGATGTAAAAAAGTAGATCTTCATTGAATTAGGTAGTGATTTAGTTTCTAGAAATAAAATGATGTATGTAAATAAAAAATATGAGATTCCAATTTAAAAGGTAATATGATAGAGTGATTTGAAAAAGGTGATTAAAATAATTACTAAATAAAAATTAATGGTTTTTTATTATTTATATATTTATTAATGGTTTTCTTAATTGAAGGTTGTTTTCACATGTTTCTATGAGATCAATGTTAATTAAGTTAAACGGAAAACATATCAATTGGTTTTCATGGTTGTATATAGAATAACTTGTTGATATTCTTTTTATATCCTTTTATATTCTTTATATACACATCCCACATTTTCAAATTATTTTAAAAGATTTAAGGAATTACGGTAACTCTAGAATTGTCAGTGTTCACATATTGGAGACTCAATATGAATGAAAAAAGAGTGTCATAAATGAAATAAGAGTGTTAATTTAAGAAATGATTTTTTTGGAAAAAATATATAATATGTGGACGTTTCTTCTTTTAATATATCAATTTATTAATATTCTAAAATACTAAACCCCTAGAATGATGGGAAATTCAATCCTTTCTATAAATCATGTTCCTAAGGATTAGATTAGTATGAGGTGTTATTATTAATGAATAAGACAAGGGATATAGATTCAAAAAGGTATCAAATGTGAAAAAAAATACTGATGTGGGGGAAAATTATAGAATGAAAAATTTTAGGGAAAAACAACCAAAAGAAACTGAGGTAAAGGATTTATACAATGAACAGATATATACATGACAATTTTCCAAGTCCATATCATTTGGTTTTCACTGTGATTCCTCTCTATAAAAACCATACCTAACCTGAAAACAACTCTACAATTTATTTTTTTCATAATATATCGTATATATAGTTGAAATACCAACATAGGGGTGAGAATATAAATTCCCCGTATGATAGATTGAATACCAAAATGTAATAAATAGAAACCTAGGTCAGATTAAAACCATATAAGTAACAGATATCACATTCTGTTCATAAGAACAAGAAAACACAATAAAATAAATGATAATATGTTTGAGAACCCCGAGACACTAAGTCCCACTAATTAATAGCTCACCTAAACAATGGACCATACACTATGAGAAACCATGATATCAAGTACAAAATAAATGGATAACAATATTATCATAACATTTTTTATCTTGGAAGCATAAATCAAAAATAAATTTCAATTGAGGGGGTTACAAACCCAGATTGATGAATCACAACTTATTGATATGGATCATTAAATTAGAGTGTTTATAAAGCCATAAATAGAGGATATTCACCATGATGATTCAAAGAACATTGATCACTGGAGTACCAAACCATATTAAATCCTTGGAGGGCCTCATCAATATTAGGTAAAAGGGATTATCAATACCATTAATGTAATGTAAATGAAATTCACCCCAGGTATATGGGAGTTGACTGTCCTCTATAACCATATCAGAGACTCATTACCTACCATTAATGAGAATATAGTGGAGTACCAGACCCTGGGGAACTCATTTCTCATCATCCAAAACCTCAAGGTCATCCCTATGGATTTAAATCCGAAATATATCAATATACCAAAAAAATAAACTATAATGACCAAAAATAATATTCCATTGTGATCTATAAGAAAAACATTTATGGGATAAACTATTTTCTCTCAAAAATAAACCATAGAGATAATGTTTCAAAAAGCTACACTAGAAGATCCTTGGGCCACATGGTGGCCTCCAGATAGACCAAGTCACAGGCTGGAAATGAGGTAACACACTCTTATCATGTGTGTAAATACCACACATGACCGTTTTTTACCCAAAATCCAATAAATTCTTATTACTCCCTTTCCCCCATCATCATTTATAACCTTTACTTTCAAATTCCATCACCTAAATGATGTCCAACCACGTAGTAAACATGCACTATAGTCCAATAAAATAGTAGAGGAGGAAGGGGGAAAGTGATTTCGGTCATTAATTTCATACATGTGGATATAAACTACCGTAAAGAGGATATCAAAATGGGGATCGAGAGAGGGGTCGATGACCATTCATGCATCGATCCACCACCAAAGTGTAAAAAAATCAGAAACAAAGTTATGTATATTTATTATACACAATAATTACATTATATAAGGATATAAAATTTATGATTATGGTTTCTATAAAATTAATTCCTTATAGATTCACTAAGGACATCGAAACAACTAAAATAATGAGGCCTACCCCTTGTTAGATCATCTTTGGTGAATAATGTGCCCTTATCAGTTTACGTTGGAAATTCCATAGAGAAAAAATATTTTATAACCCAAATTCAATTTCCAGATATTTTTCTCCCTCAAATTAGGGTATATAAAAAATGAATAGTTATATGTCATCATGTGGACTAAATAATGAGAGAACTAGGTTTTCATTCAATTAACTAGAAAACATAGAATGGGGTAACTAATAGGACCAATTGATGTGAACATAAATTATGTTACTCATTGTGTAAAACATACATTATAAACTTAAGAAATGTATCATAATATGAAAATGATGCTTTGTTTAGTAGATGTAATACTTTCACCTAAAAATAAGCCGAGATGAATAAAAAAATATATTTTTTGTATATTGTTTTGTTCCTCCATGATTTTATCTACTAAAACATTAACTATTGATGAACCTAAAAAATATTATTTTACGATAGTCTCATGGTTTGGAATGAAAAGGTCATGGCCACTACAATGTTATTATATAGTGGGTGTTTAAAATTTTGGGAGAATAAGGTGAATCTTTATGAGGAAGTGGAATTATTATTTGTTATTTTTATCGATGGATGATTATTTCTTTAGTAACACTTTTTTTCTTTTCTTATTTTCATTTCATTTTGTTCCATTATCATCAAACTTAACTTACAATAGTTTAAATTCATCCATTATTTAAAAGATAATTTTTTTAAATATTGTAGTACATAAAAGATTTTTTTTCACTGAGATCTGTGAGATTTCCATGGTTATATACTAGGTATATTTGTAGTAATTCGTCATTGTATTTATTTTTGGCTCACAATCGACTCACATTAAAAAAAATAAACAAATAATGAAGACGTAGTAAAAAATTCATCCTCTCTTTTTGGTTATGATTCACTATATTTACTGATAAATACTCTCCCAAATACCATAGGTTCCCATATTATAAATGATGAAAATTAACATCAATATATATAAAGAATGTATATATAAGTTAGAGTGGGATTTAGGATGTTCCAAATAGGTAATATTTTAATAAAATCCCCAAATGGTCCCATGATACCCATTATGTAATGACCCAAAATTTCCATGTAATTATTTTTTATTTAATGGGAATTTTATGAGTCCACGAAAACTGAAGACACGTTATTCTGAGGCACGGAGTTCCTGGAATGAATTTCTAAACTTTTGTTTAGGCAAGTTTAGTATATGTGAGAGTGGGTTTTTCTAACTTTTTAACTGATGTTGGGAATTGAAATCTGAGGTCACCATTGAACTCACAGAAGCTGTATTCATTTAAGGAGTCTTTCACCACGACGAAAGATGGTCGAGGATGAAAGATAGTTTTTGGGTTTTTTATATAAGAATAAAATAAAAATAAATGTTTGTTATTTTTTATTCTTATTTGAAACAGCCATGTGGGTGTTGAGAGGAAGGAGCTCTTGGGAGAAAGCTCTTCAACGAAGAACGTGTTCTTCCATGAAAAATGCTCCACCGACAATGAACGCACCGCCAATGAAGAACATCGACCCCCTTCGACCATCTTCCTCAGGACTTGTTCTGACATAGGACATCCTCATATATGATGAATTGACAACCGTACTGCCTCCTTGCACCAATGTCAACTAGAAAATGACGTAGTGGTTTATTCCTAAATGATTATCACTTTCCATGTACTCCCTTCTTTTCTTGTGCGGGTTGGGAACATACATTGCAGAAGATTATGGTTTCATGTTCATGCTTTGTTCATTGTGAACCAATTGCTACCACTCTAAATTCGGATGGTGTGGGTCAAAAAAACATGGACTTACCCCTCCTCCATTCTTCATTAGAGTATTTTTCGAAATGGAGGAAGGTGATGAAGACGACAGAGGCAACGACACCACCACCCGCGGCCTCGCCGCGCCGCCTCGGCCGACCCGCGACCTCACTGCGCCACTATGGCCGACCCACCATTTGGGTAGATCTATTCAGCCATTTGCCGAGCCGTGCCGCCATCCGAGCTGAGCCACGCCATCATCCGCCAAGCCACACCGCCGTTCGAGCCAAGCCGCGCCATTGTCCACCAAGTCGCATCATCGTCCCAGCCGAGCTGCGCCGCTGTCCAGACAGAGCCGCACTGCCATCCGAGCCGAGCTGCAATGCAGTACGAGCCGAGCCACACCATCGTCCGCCGAGCCGCGCCACCGTCTGAGAGGACCTACGCCACCGTCCGTCGAGCCGCACCGCCCTCCTAACCGAGCCGCGCCTCCATCCGAGTAGAGTCGCATCACTGTCTACTGAGCCGCACTGCCGTCCAAGCCTAGATGCACAATAGTCCGGCGAGCCGCGTCACCGTCCTAGACGAGTTGCGCCGCCGACCCGAGCTGTGCCGCCGTCAGAGCCAAGCCACACTATCAGCCGCCTAGTCGCACCGCCGTCCGAGAAGTGCCACATTACCGTCCACTGAGCCACATCGCCATCCGATGTGAGCTACACCACAGAGCTGAGCCGCTCTACCCTCTTGACCGAACCGCTGCTAGACTGCGGCTGCTCCTCTGACCCATGGTCGGACTGCTGCCAGTGGCCGGTCCGCAACCTCATGGCCAAACCGCTGACCCACGGCCAGTCCACTGTCTTGCGTCCGGTCCGTGCTCTCGCGACCTGTCTGCCACCCTCACGGCCTTCGCGGGCAGGGCCATACCCAAAGGGCCAGGTCGGGTCAGTTCGGGTCGGTCCGACCAGGTCGGACCAGACCCTGGCCCACTACGACCCATTTACATTCTTTTGGCCATACCTTTGGCACCAGATATCTGTTTGATGAACCTTCAGTGGCGCTAGGAATATTGGAGCAAGTCGTTACCTTTGAGAGATACCCCACTGATATTTGGATTGAGGTAGGAAACAGTCAGGTTGGATTGAGCACGAATCCAACCAGGCCCTCGAGACTAAAAGGCCAAGAACTCACAAACCTAGAATTTGATTGATGCGCCATTTATTGTGTTGAAACCCCTAAGACGTAACAGACTATTGAGATACATTTTCATGGGACTTCGTGGCAGTTTGAGTATCGACCAGTAGCTTGTGGAGCAGATCCTCCCGGAGACGAGCGAGCGTAGTCTGGGAACCCAGTGGCTGGCTGAGACTTGACGACTACTAACCGTTTCAACTCAGAGTGACTCGGCTGGTCCAGTGGGGAGCACCTTAGTGATGCGGTAGACCCACGATGTAGAGAGTTTTGGTGACGCAGAAGACCCACGGTACTCGACAGGAGGAGTACCTTAGTAGGGAATGAGGGGGAGTGCATCTATGTGACGTGGAAGACCCACGGTGGGGAGTGCCTCTGGGTGACATGGCATACCCATGGTACTCGATAGGATGAGTACCTCAGATGTCCAAGGTCAGTGGGAAGTGCCTCTGTATGACGCAGCATGCCCACTGTACTCGATGGAGGAGGATTTCTCCCTCAGCCGAGGTGTTCAACGTTGTGACTAGGAATGTTACTTAACACTACCCCTAGAATAAATCATGGTTTGAGCTAAGTCAGAGCCTCTGTATTTTCCTCACGATTGAGATGGATTATTTGATAACATAGGTATATGTATGGGCATATACCTAATTAATGTTTTATGTTTATTTCATTCTTTTTGGTTTATCCTTGGTGGATTTTGTAAGACCTTAAGGGTCTCGGGGTCCCTACTGAGTATTTTTATACTCACCCCTACCAGGGCTAAGCCCGCACCATGTTGTGTTGGTTGCAGATGACAGAAGTCCCTGACTGAGGCTGAGAGTACTAGGAATGGATGATACCTGGAGGTGGACCTTACGAAGAGTCGGTACACGAAGGAGACGGACAAACGAAGAGTGCTGAGGAGGTGATCTTTACCTACCCTTCAGGAAGAAACCTCGGAGGACGACCCAGTAGCAGGATTTCCCTTTTCTTCAGTTGTATTGTATCACTGTTGTACTTGTACTTTCCTGTTGGGCTTTTATTCCGGCCCCTTTTTACTTTCATCACTCTTTTGTTATACAGTTTTACTTGGGGTTTTGTATCCAGATGTGTGATTTATTGTGTGGTTTTTTAAAAACTATAAAGGTAATGCATTCCCAGTTTTAAGAAATTATGCATTTGGTGCTAGTCGCCAGCCCCTAGACTATGGAAGGCGGGCTTGGGGAAGTCACGGAACAGGTCCCGTTGGTCGGGTCATGAAAAATCAGTATCAGAGGAGTCGGTTCTACCGCAGAACATAGGACTATGATATTTTCTATGAAGAAATAGTGATAGGTGTAGTGAGAGCGGTTTTCTGTTCAGGGAGTCCAGTGTTGGTGCGGTGGCCAATGTATCTTTACACCAGGAACCTGACTTCTGATTTCGGACATAGTGTATGAAAACACTAATTTCGTGTGTGTTTTCAAAAGTTTTTATTAAGTCATCTCACCGGGTTATCTCACCAGGTATAACGTTTTAATCATAGAGCACCTGTTTCTTTTCAGGATGCCTCCACGTAAACATCCAGTTAGAGTCCCAAGAGTTGTAAACACTAATTGCCCACCGAGAGACGAGGCCTCTGTTCAGGGCCCTCTTTTAGTAGAGGAACCACTAGAGGCACCATCGGTACCAATACCCATTGGGCCACCGATACCACCAGCCCCAGCAGTAGAGAGTGCATGCCACTTTTTTATGTTACACGAGTTCCAGCGCTAGAGGCCACCCAGGTTCAAGGGAGAGACAGACCCACAGGCGGCTGAAGATTGGATAGAGGCCATGGTGAGAGGTTTCCGATTGGTAGGGACACCACCTAATCGCATGGTGATCCTTACTGCCAGTCTTCTACAAGAGGTAGCATGAAGATGGTCGAACATGATGATCCAGATTCACGACGAGGATATGCTTCTCTGGGCAGACATTGATAGCCTGTTTCGAGCAGATTTGGTCCCAGCAACCTTTCATGTACTGTGCATACAAGAGATACTTCATCTGCACCAGGGCAGCATGACTGTGACTCAGTACTCAGTGAGGTTCACTGACCTCTCACGCTACTCCATAGATTTGATGCGGGACCCATTCTACAGGACCTGGACCTTCAAGCAGGGACTCAATCAGGAGATCAAGGATTCAGTGATCTCACTCAACATCCCAACACATGAGAGGGTGTTAGAGAGATCCCTCTTGGTTGAGATTTTTCATGCTGGGTAGTCACCAACAATGAGACCTACTACCAATCATCATGTAGCAGAGTCTTCTACAGCTGGCAGTAGACAGATGTCACAGAGGTCCAAGAAGACCAGACATAAATTTGGATGATCGCATGACTCATGATCTATTGTGCGGGGCACCCGAGGTGGAACCAGTCAGGCAAGGATCATGCCGTGTTAATCGTGCGGCAGGCAGGGTCACATGGCTCGTGACTGTCTGCCTTGCCTTTTGGATAATCAACAGATGGTCAAAGGACTTCCCAGGCAGAGACAGAGGTTCGACCGAGGAGGTCCCCAGGGAGCAGGAAGATGTGGAAGAAGAGATAGACATGCAACTGGAGGTGGGGGACATTTCGTGATGTTACCGCCACCACCACCAGGAGGTCCACCCCGACTTCAGGGAGCAGGTGGATAGGGGACAGCCAAGCTCCAGGTAGTTGAGGCCTACCATCACGGTGCTCTGGAGATTATACGAGGTACGATTTGTGTCAACTCTACCTTAGATACAGTACTTATAGACATAGGTTCCATTCATTCTTTCATTACCACTGCCCTCATTCGGAGCTCAGATATTCCAACGGAGCCGTTGGATCAATCCTTATGGCTATAGACTCCTACGAGAGAGGATTCGACAATTACACACTTGTTCCGGTAGAGTGATCTTACTCTAGGAGGCGAGAGCTTCAGCTGGGACCTCCTAGTAACAACGTCGAGGCCTTACGACGTCATATTGGGTATGGACTTGTTATCTATAGTCCATGATCAAATTGACTATATTAGGCACAAAGTGCGGTGTGTCCGCACGGATGGGACCAATTTTACATTCACCTAGGAAAAGGGAGCCTTTTTTAGTGTAGGATGGACTTACCAAGAGGAGAGTGCAGCCGATCACTCATCAGTTGACTAGCCTTACCCACGAAGATGTTGATGTGGAGAGTCCTAACTATCCTATAGTGATGGACTAGTATGAAGATGTTTTCCTTGATGATGTCCTAGGTCGACCTACTCATAGAGAGGTGGACTTCTACTTTGACTTTTACCCAGGGATGACACCGATATCTACACCAGCAAATCAGATGGCTCCCACAGAGCTTCGTGAGATGTGGGTACAACTAGAGGAATTGCAAGAGATGGGATTCATTCGTCCAAGTGTTTCACCTTGGGTAGTCCCAATTCTATTCTTCAAAAAGTCTGATGAGATCTTGAGGCTTTGTGTCAATTATCTGCACCAAAATCATGTGACCGTGAAGAAAAAGCAGCCACTATCGAGGATTGATGACCTCTTCGACCAGCTGAAAGGATCATGGTTGTTCTCAAAGATAGACCTTAGATCCGGCTATCACCAACTCAGAGTACGAGATGAGGATGTGCAGAAGACAACCTTTTGGTGTCAGTACGACCACTACGAGTTCTTGGTTATTCCATTCGGCGTAACCAACACTCCATCAGTGTTCATGGGACTCATGAATAGGATCGTTCTGCCATAACATGATCACTTCATAGTAGTCTTAATCGACGACATTCTGATCTACTCGACTAACGAGGAGGAGCATGCCTACCATTTGTGGGTATTACTGGACACACTCTAAGAGTACCCACATTATGGTAATCTATCGAAGTACCAGTTCTGGATATGAGAGGTTCACTTTCTGGGACATGTTATCTCAGAGGCTAGAGTTGTAGTGGATCTAGAAAAGATTGAGGATGTACATGCTTTGGAGCCACCCAAAAGTGTGACAGAGGTACGAAGTTTCTTGGGTTTGGCTACATATTACCAGAGCTTTGTGCCATATTTCTCCAGAGATGCAGCACAACTATCAGCTTTGACAATAAAGGGGAAACCCTTCGTGTGGTCAGAAAGATTCCAGAAGGTCTTTCAGGAGCAGAGGTAGAGGCTGACAAGTTCCCCCATATTGAGGCTTCTAGAAGAGGGTGTAGGGTACATAGTCTACTACGACGTATCAGGGACCAAACTCGGATGTGTCCTCATTCAGGAGAGAGTAGTGATAACATATTCTTTCGACATCTGATATATCATGAGCTGAACTACGCAACCCATTACCTAGAGTTAGCAGTAGTGGTCTTCTTCTTGAAGACGTGGTGGCACTATCTGATGAGCGGGTGTTTTTCCATGTACTCTAATCAAAAGAGTCTCAGGTATATCTTTTCGCAGAAGGACATGAACCTGAGACAAGGACACTGGCCAGAGTTCCTCCATGACTATGTCATTTAGATAGTCTATAATTTTGGGAAGGGGAACATTGTAGCAGATGCACTAACCAGGAGGTCTGGTATACAACTACTAGGTGATGCAATGTTGCAGCTGGATAGTTTACAGATATTATTTGTGGATATAGATGGAGAAGACTTCCTTCAGTCTCATAAAGTCACACCCCCTCTTCATTACATAGTAAGGGGGCGCAATGTAGGGACACTGACTGCAAGGTATGACATGCTCAGATATCCACAGGGCAGGAACCTAATGGATTTTTTGACAGTGGGGAGAAGGTTATTCTATTTAGGGTATATACCATGGTACCAGTGTCACTTGAGGAGGATGTGTTGAGGTAGTTCCCCACATCCGCTCTAGCGGTACACCAAAGAGTGTTGAATATGTATCAAGACCCCTGAAGACAACATTAGAGGCCGGGAATGAAGAAAGTAGTAGGAGAGTTTTTCACACGATACCTCACTAATCAGAAAGTGAAGGCAGAGCATCAGGTACCAACAGGCTCAGTTCAACCTCTAAAGGTCCAAGAGTGGAAGTGTGATGTGATATCCATGGACTTCGTGATAGGAATTCCATGTACATCTAGGGGACAAGACTCGATCTGGGTGATCGTCTAACTACTCACCAAGTCAGCCCACTTCCTACCGATCATAGAGAAGGGTTCAGTAGAAATCTTGGGACACCACTAAGTGCAGAAGATTGTGCAGCTACATGGAGTACATTCGACAATTATTTTCAATTTTGTAGCACATTTTACTTCCTGGTTATGGAAGGTGTTGCAGGAGGATTTTGGGACGTAACTTCAATTGAGCACCGCCTTCCATCCTCAGATGGATGGCCAGACTGAGTGGAACATTCAGACCCTTGAGGACATGCTATGTGCTTGTGTCCTCAACTTTGGAAGAATATGGGAGGATCACTTACCTTTGGTGGAGATTTTTTACAATAATAGCTATCACTCCACTATTGGGATGGAACCTTTTGAGGTGTTGTAAGGGAGACTTTGAAGATCAACTTTGAGTTGGACTGACCTAGGGGAGTCTGCACTCATGGGACCAGATTTTGAAAGAGCTACCATAGAGAAGGTGCAGATCATTCAGGAGCGGATGATAGCTGTGAAAAGTAGGTAGATGTCATATGATGACAGAAGACTGAGACCTCTGGAGTTCGAGGATGGCGACCACGTCTTTTTACGGGTCTCACCACGATGAGGTTTACAGAGATTTGGCCGTTGCGGCAAGTTATTTCTGAGGTTCATCGGATCTTTTCAGCTCCTCATCAGAGTTGGCGAGGTGGAAAACCGCTTAGCTCTTCCTCTTTAGTTGCTCCGAGTGCAAGAATTCTTCCACCTATCCCAGCTGAGGAGGTACGTGCACGACCCTTCTCACTTCATCGACCATGGTGAGTTGGACGTCGATGATGGGGAGAATTTTATGGATGTTCCAGTAGAGACTGAGGATCAACATGAGCGGGTCCTTCCTGGATGTTCGATACCTCCGGTGTGCATTCGTTGGTAGCACGGGAACCTCCAAGAGAGCACATGGTAGTGGTAGGATCAGATTCTCCCGTAGTACCCCCACTTGTTTACCTAGTTTGAGTTCTGTGTTATGGGGACGTAGAGCCTTGAGGTGGGGAGAATGTAAAGACACAGAATTTACATTTAATTGTTTTATTAAAAGGGAATTTTACGAGTCTAGGAAAGTTGACTGCACATAATTCTGAGGCCCGGAGTTCCCGGAATGAATTTTTGAACTTTTGTTCGGGTATGTTTAGTAAACGTGCGAGCAGTTTTTTCTAACTTTTGAACTGGTGCTCGGAATTGAAATCTTAGGTCACCGTTGAACAAGTATAGACGATATTTTTGTAAGGATACATTTACCTCGATGAGAGATGGTCGGGGATGACAATTAGTTTTTGGGTTCTTCGTGTAAGAATAAAATAAAAATAAAATTGTGTGACATTTTATTTTTATTTTCATCACCCATGTGGGTTTTGGGAGGATGGTTCTCTTGGGAGAAAGCTCTTCATCAATGAAAATGTTCTTCCTAAAAGAATGCTCCACCGAAGAAGAACGCTTTACCAATGAATAATGTCGACCCCCTTTGACCTTCTTCCTCTGGACCTCTTCCGATGTGGGACATCCTCATCTACGAAGAATCGACAACCGTACTACCTCCTTGCACCAATGTCAACAAGAGAATGAGGTAGGGGTTTATTCATAAGTGTTTATCAATTTCAATGTACTCTCTTATTTTATTGTTATGGTTGGGAATAAACATTGCAGAAGATTATGGTTTAACATTCATGCTTCATTCTATGTGAACCACTTTCTACAACTCTAAATGAGGAGGGTGCAGGCCAAAAAAACCCGGCATGACCCCTCCACCATTCTTATTTGGGGTATTTTTCGAAATGGAGGAAAGCAATGAAGATGACGGAGGCAACGACGCCACAACTCGCAGCCTTGCCTCATCGCCCAAGCCGACCAGCGACCTCGCCGCGCCTCCCCGGCCGAGCCGCTGTCCGAGCCGCGCCACCCTGCCATCCACCGAGCCGCGCCGTCATCCGAGATGCCCACACCGCCGTCCGCCGAACCGCGCCGTGCCGCCGTCCCCTGAGCTGTGCTGCCGTCCGAGCCGAGCTGCACCGCTGAGCTGAGCCACACCACCGTCCGAGCTGAGCCTCAACCCCCATCTACCATGCTACGCCGCCGTCCTAGCTGAGCCGCGCCACCAAGCTGAGTGGAGAGCCTTAGTGGGAAGAGCCTTTGTGTGATGCAGAAGACCCACTGTACTCGATAGAGGTGGAGTTCTCCAGTAGCCGAGGTTTTTGAAATTGTAACTAGGAATGTCACCTAACACTACCCATAACATAAATCCTGGCATGAGATGAGTTAGAACCTCTATGTTTTCCTCAAGATTTAGATGGATTACATGATAAATTATATATATGAATGGGCATATACCTAAGTATGATTATCTTTTAATTTAATTCTTTGTGGTTTATCCTTGGTAGAATTTGTGATACCTTGAGGGTCTAGGTGTACCTAATGAGTATCGTTATACTCACCCCTACATGGGATATTACTGCACCTTGTTGTGTTGGATGCAGATGACGGAAAGTGCTGACTGAGGTCGAGAGTACCAGGAATGGATGACACTAGGAGGTGGACCTTACGACAAGTCGGTACACAGAGTAGACAGACTGATGAAGAGTGTTGAGAGGGAAATATGTTCCTACCCTTTAGGTAGGATCATCAGAGGACGACCCATCACCTGAATTTCACTTTTCATCAGTTGTATTGTATCACAGTTGTGCTTCTACGTTCTGGTGGGGTTTTATTATGACCCCTTTTTACTTTTAGCACTCTTTTGTTATACAATTTTACTTGGTGTTTCATATCCATTTGTGTGCTTTCTTGTGTGTGCGCTTACCAATTATAAAGGTAACTCCATCCCCGTTTTATGGAAGTACCCATTTCGTGCTAGTCACTAGCCCCTGGCCTATGGAAGGCGGGCTTGAGGTAGTCATGGCCCGGGCCTTGAGGGATGAGTCATGACATTTTACCCACGATTAATTGGAAATCCCTATTAGGCGAACACACATTATTATGGACACAAAAAATCTAAATTTCTATTTTGGGATCTATTAGGATGTTATTGACTATTTAATCAAGATAAATGAAAATAATATATTTAAAAAATTTCTGTTATCTTAAATGATCCTTGGATGACATAAAATCAAATTGACTTCACAAACACTTTGATTACATATAATTTAAAATATTATATTCGATAAAACTAAAAATATGCATTACTAAAATGAATCATATTCCATTATATCATTTCCCTTATAATTATATATAGTTCCTATAGGTATTTATATTTTAATGTGTGTGAAATTTAGAATGTTGATAAAATATTGCGCTTATATATAACACCCCATGTAACTCTCCATTTTTAAATTTTTAGATGAAGAAAATTTTGGATGCATGTTTTCTTATTAGTGGCATAGTCCTTAATCCCTTTTATTATGGTTCAGGCCAAATATCATGAACCCATTTTTAACACCTCAAATAATGGAATGTCAAGATTATATATATATTAAAAAATTGATAAATTTTTTTAAAAATTATACAATTTCTATGAAATAAACTAAAATAAGTATAAAAAATATCCAAATTTTCTATGAAATATTCTAGTGATACGATTCAAAATTCATCTAATACGGATTCACCATTCTGAAATTATGTTGAAGAGAGAGTTTTTGGGAAAAAGAGATAATATTAACACGATAGGTTAAAATAGTAAATCTTCCTAAAATATTATAATGAAATTTCAATTTCCCCTTTATCCTACAATATTACCTTATTTAAATATTTTAATTTTAATATTTACCAAGTGAACCCTAATCTATTTCTTATTATCTTATTAATAGACTAACATCAAAATAGTAAATTATTTCAATCCCATAAAACATTATTAATTTAATGATTTAATTATATGAATATTATAATAATATTTTTCATGTCCTCAAAAATTATTAAATCTCAAAAAATTCCTATAATTCAATGAATATAAGAAATACTAATATTAATAAATTATGAAAACCTGAAAAGATATATTCAATTATGAAAAGTAATTATATAATCCCATAATTCCATTCTCATTACCACTGATACCTAAAAATCTAAAATTTCATACTTATAAAATAAATATAATCATTTTTAATGTATAGAAAAATAATTAGTTTCTTTTGGAAATAACTTTATGTCAACCATGATATTAATTTCTTAGAGGTAAATCCTCATCCGATATAATTATAAAGTTATAAAATGAATTGGATAACAATAATAATATTCCATATTCTAAAAATAAATATTTAAAATATCATTGAACACTATGATACATAAACATTTATGAATGAATTGAATATATAAACCACTTTATAGAATAATCATGAAAACATATATCTTATACTATATATCAAACGTATATGTAAGTCCCACCGCTAATAAAGATCAATGTTATTATTTTATTCGCATCATGATAGATTAAGTCTACAAGATCCCAAAGGATCCCCTGTTTAAGGTGAGTATAAAAATGTTAGTTTTTTTTAATTGAATACAATTTACATAAATTCCGGGTCAATCACAGGAATTTAATACTTATAAAAAATTTACAAGACAAATAAAATCAACTAAAATTTTTTATTTACCCAATCAATTCTAAACTATGTTATAAAAATCGAGTATATCCACGTGTTTGAGTGATTTACATTTTTTAGAAAAACACTAACCAAACCAAAATGTTTAAAATGAATAATAAACTAGATTTTCATATAAAAATCACCATTTTTAGAAAAATACATATTTTCATGAAATCCCAAGGAAATTTTCCATATCCAAAATCTAATATAAACCCACCATTCCCTAAAAAATATTTATTAAGTAATTCGACATCATAATCCAAAAAAATCAATAATAGTTAAATAATGATCAACTCATATTCATTATATATTATTAGTATATATTTTATTATATTGAATGTAAATATATTATTAGAATATTTAAAATAAATAAGGTTGGTTTTATGATGTAAATATTGTTTTTAGCATGAAAATGGCATAAAATTAAAATTTTAAGGACAAAAAGATTATTTATTTATTAATTGTTAATGCACATATTTATATAATTTTTTATGTTTTTGAAGGTCTATGGATTAAATTTTATATGGAGGTAGGCTTTAAAAAGATAAAAATGAAATTTAAATCACAATATGTAAATAAATAAAAAATTAAAATCCTTTTATAAATGAAAATGGGTTTTCACAAGAATGGGTGTGATTAATTGAAAACAAAAAGCTCACGTGAGATATATCATGCTGGTAAAAATCACAAAATATTAAATACCTTATTACCCTCACATATTCATAAATACCAATTCGATGTATGAATTAATGTAGATAATGTAAGATCACATGGGTTGTTCTTGTAACCAATGCCAAAATAAACTCCCATGACCTGCATAAAATGAAATATATTTCTTGAAAAACAATTGATAAAAAAGAATTCAATCACGTGAGAGTACTACTAATAAAATACCTTATAAAACCTTAACACACCCAATAGTTATAGTAGGGAAGTGATCATGTATAATATTTTATATAGTTACCTAGTACTTATAGTTGTATATAATGTCATCGAAGAAATTTACCTAGATAAGATCATTGAGAGATGACATTTAGTTCAACTCCCTCACTACATTATTCTGTGATTGTATATATTAAAGTGAAACCAAATGTACCAATCTAAAAAATTAGTTTAAAATAATACTTTTCCTGATATATTTCTTTACACTCAACACCCTTCTTTAAGAGAATTTTGATATAGAATATAAATTTTAATATTTAAATGTGATAGTTATAAACAATAAATTATATTTGTGGTATGAATAATAATTAAAACATTATGAAAAATAGTTATAAGTGTTTTATATATTGTAAATTATTAATTTATATAAAATACTTACTCAATTTCCAGTAAAGTCAATTTATAGTTCAGAAATATGTTTTCTTCAAAAATGATTTCTTTCTTTTTACGAGAGAATATTATAAATTATTTTTCATCTTTTTAATTAATATTTTTTTGAAAGAATAATTTTTTAAATTATTATAAAATATTATCTTAGCGTATCTTTTTTTGATATTTCTAAAATTATTTATTTTTCAGTGAATATTGAAAGAAATCAATTTTATTGAAAACCACCTTTATTTTTATGTATTTATGAAGCACTATTGTTTTAAAATTAGTTGTAAAATTTAATTTAATATTATTTTTGTATTAATTATTAAAAATAAAGTTATTAAAATTAATATTACAATTAAATTTTAAATTAAAATATTTTTATACCTAAAGTTTCTTTTTAGAAAATAGTTTCTCATTGTATTTTATAGGTTTATTTGAAAAGTGATTTATTAAAATTATTGTAATTGAATTTGATAAATTTTATTTCATATTTAAAACTATAAGGTTCAAAACTAGATCCCATTTATTTAGAGTCATTATGAATAGTGACCATGGTAAAAATGTTGTAATCATTTTATGGGTAATATAATATTTAAACTATGGGTTGAGACATTAAAATTAACCCAAACCATTTTTTATTTAATTATATGATTAATTTACTACAATAACCATAAATTATTTGAAAATGAGGTAATTTATATCCACTTTACTTTGATAATGACTATAATATTATTTCATGTAGATAATAAATACAAAATACCACTCTCTTGATTTTAGAATTTACATAATTGTTTTATTTAGATAAAATGAAATTATGATTAGTTATAAATTTTTATTTGTTGTGTGAATGATTTTTTTATCATTATAAATTATTTTCTATTCTTAGTTATTGAAAAATTATCATAAATTTTTATTCATGTAATATAAAAATAATTTAAATGACATTAAATAATATAAAAGAAATATAATTTTGATTAATTATTGAGATATACAATTTTTTTGATATATATAACATATTATAGATTTGTTAAATTTTAATATTCAATTTCCATTACTACCACGATCCAAAAAAGTCAAACTTTTCGAATATTCCTATAATTATTATTATGGTTCCTAAAAAATTAATTCCTTATAGATTAACTAAGGATTTAGAAACAAATAAAATAATGAGGCCTACCCCATGTTAGATCATCTTGGGTGAAGACTGGGTCCTTATCGGTTTCCATTGGAAATTACTTAGAGAACAAATGTTTTGGAACCTACATTGACTTTTATGATATTTTATTCCTCTAATTCGGGTATAAAAAATGAATAGTAATATATCCTCATGGGGACTAAGTAATGAGAGAACTAGCTTTTCATTCAATTAATTAAAACACTTAAAATCGGGTCAATCCTAGGACAAATTGATGTGAACATAAATTTTTTTATTCTTTGTGTAAAACATACATTATAAACTAACGAAATGTATCATGATTTTAAAATGATGATTTGTTTAATAGATGTAATACTTTCACCTAAAAATAAAGCTAGATGAATAAAAAATAATTTTTTAGTATATTATTTTTGTTTTTTTATGATTGTAACTTTTAAAATATTACCTAGTGATGAACCTAAAAAATATTATTTTATGATATTCTCAGGGTTTGGAATGAAAAGTTCAGAACAACTACAATGTTATTATATAACGGGTGTTTATAATTATGGGAAAATAAGGTCAATATTTATGAGGATGTGGTATTATTATTTTTTATTTTTATCGATGGATGATTATTTATTTTGTAACACTTTTTTCATTTCTAAGTTTCATTTCATTTTGTTCCTCTATCATTTTATATAACTTACAGTAGTTACAATTTTTCCATTATTTTATAGACAAAATTTATTAATAATTATAGTAGATAAGTGTGTTTTTTAATTGATATATCTGAGATTTATTGGGTTAGATACTAGGTATATTAGTAGAAATACAACATTGTATTTATTTTTGTCTCACAAGAGCCTCACATTAGAAAAACTGAACAAGTCATGAGGACTTCGTAACAAATTCATCCTTTTTTTATGATTCACCCTATTTGATGAAAAATACTCCCCCAAATACCCTAGGGTCCCATCTTATAAATGATGGAAATTAACATCAATATATATAGAGAATGTATTTATAAGTGAGATTAGGGTTTAGGATGTTCCAAATAGGTAAACGTTTAACGAACTCCCCAAATGGTCCCATGTCACCCTTTAACCACGATAAATGGGAAACCCCTATAAGGTGAAACCCATTTATTATGGGCACAAAAATATCAAAATTACTATTTAGGGCTCTACTAAGATTTTATTTACTATTTAGTCAAGATAAATGAAAATAATATATATAAATAATATTATTCATTTTATATGAGCCTAAGATGACATAGAATCAAATTGACTTCACAAACCCTTTGATTACATATAATTTAAAATATTATATTCGATTAAACTAAAAATAAGAATTACTAAAATGAATCGTATTCCATTATATCATTCCCCATGTAATTGGATACAGTGCCTCTATGTGTTTATATTTTAATGTGTGTGAAATTTAGAATGTTCAACAAATATTGTGCTTATATATAACACCCCATGTAACTCTCCATTTTAATTTTTAGATTAAGAAAAGGTTGGATGTATGTTTTCTTCTTAGTGGCATAGTCCTTAATCCAGTTTATTATAGTTCATGCCAAATATCGCAAATCTATTTGTAACACCTCAAATAATGGAATGTCATGATTATAATTTTTTATAAAACTAATAAATTATTATAAAAATTTAGTAATTTCTATGAAATACCTTAAAATAAGTATAGTAAATACCCGAATTCGCTAGGAAATATTCTAGTGATATGATTCACCATTCATCCATTACGGATTAACCACTGTGAAATTATAGTGAAGAGAGAGTTTGTGGGAAAAAGAGTTAATATTAACACAATGTGTTTAAATAGTAAATCCTCCCAAAACATTATAATGAAATTTCAATTTCCCCTCTATCCTACGACGTTACCTTATTTAAATATTTCAACGTGAATATTTACTAAGTGAACCCTAATATATTTTTTATTGTCCTCATAATTGACTAACATAAAAATAGTAAATTATTCCAATCCCATACAACATGATTAATTTAAGGAATTAATTATAATAATAATTTAATAATATATATCATTTCCTCAAAAATTATTAAATCTCACTGAATTCCAATAATTCAATTAATATATGATATAGTTATATTAATCAATTATGACAACCTAAAAAGATATATTTCATTATGAAAATTAATTATCTAATACCAAAAATCCCTTCTTATAATCACCTGTACCTAAAAATCCAAATTTTAATACTTATAAAATTAATATAATCTTTTTCAATGAAATGAAAAATAATTAGTATCTTTTAGAAATAACATTATTTCAACCATGATATTAATTCTTGAGAGATAACTCCTCATCCGATATGATTATATAGTTATAAAAATCATGGGATAACTAAAGTAATATTCCATATTCTGAAAAAAATAATAAAAATATCATTTAACACTATGATACATACACATTTATGAATGAATTATGAATAATCATGAAAACACATATGTAATATTATATGTCAAACATATATGTAATTCCCACCACTGATGAAGATCAATGTTTTTCTTTTATTCGCATCATGATAGATTAAGTCTACAAGTCAACAAAGGATCCCATGTAGAGGGTGAGTATAAAATAGTTATTTTATTTTTAATCGAATATAATTAACTTACATTCATGATCAATCCCATGAATGTAATACTTATAAAAAACTTAGAAGAAAAAAAATCAACTAAGAAATTTTATTTTCCAAATCCATTATAAACCATGTTATCAAAATTGAGTATATCCACTTGTTTTAGTGATTTATATTTTTTAGAAAAACACAAACTAAAACAAAATGTTTAAAATGATCAATAAACTATATTTTCTTCTAAAATCACCATTTTTAAAAAACTCGTACTTTTCATGATATCCATGGGAAATTTCTCATATCCAAAATCTAATATAATCTTACCATTCCCTAAATAAAATTTTTATTATGTAATACCACATCGTAATCAAAACAAATCAATAATAGCTAAATAGAGATATACCCATTTTCATTATATATTATTAGTATATATTTTATTATATTTAATGTAATTATATTATCAGACTATTTAAAATAAATAAGGAACATTTTACGATGTAAATAATGTTTTTAGTATGAAAATGTCATAAAATTAAAATTTTAAGGATAAAAATATTATTTATTTATTAATTGTTAATGCCCATATTCATATAATTTTTTTATGTTTTTGAAGGTTTATTGATTTAATTTTACATGGAGGTAGGCTTTAATTAGATAAAAATGAAATTTAAATCACAATATGTTAATAAATAAAAAATTAATATCCTTTTATAATTGAAAATGTGTTTTCCCGAAAATGTGTGTGATTAATTGAAAACAAAAATCTCATGTGAGATATATCATACTCGTAAAAATAAAAAAATATTAACTACCTTATTACCCTCTCATATTAATAAATACCTATTCCAAGTAAGAATGTATGTAGATAATGTGAGATCACATGGGTTGTTCTTGTCACCAATGCCAAAATAAATTTCCATGACCTACATAATATGCAATATATTTCTTTCACAATAATCGATAAAAAGGAACTCAATCACATAAGAGAACTACTAATAAAATTCCTTATAAAACCATAACACACACAATAATTATAGTAGGGAAGTTATCATTTATGATATTTTATATAGTTAATTAGTAATTATTGTTTTTTAGAATGTCATCTAAGAAATTTACCTATCTAAGATCATTGAGATATGACATTGAGTTTAACTCCCTCGCTACATTATTTTGTTATTGTAAATATTAATGTGAAACCAAATGTAACAATCTAAAAAATTAGTTTAAAATAATACTATGCTTGATATGTTTTTAAACATACAACACCATGCTTTAAGAGAATTTTGATATAGTATAAATTTTTTGATATTTAAATGTGATAGTTATAACCAAAACATTAAATTTGTGGTATGAATAACAATTACCACATTATGAACAATATTTATAAAGGTTTTATATATTTTAAATTATTAATTTATATAAAATAGGTACTCAATTTTTAGAAAAGTCAATTTATAGTTCAAAAATATGTTTTCTTAAAAAAGGGTTTTAATATTTTTATGATAGAAGATTATAAATAATTTCTAAAATATTTTTAATTAATATTTTTTAGAAAGAATAATTTTTTAAATAATTATAAAATATTATCTTAGGGTATATTTTTTAGATATTTCTAAATTTATTTAATTTTTAGTGAATATTGAATGAAATTAATTTAATAGAAAACTTTCTTTATTTTTATTTATTTATGAAGCATTATTATTTTTTAAATTAATTCTAAAATTTATTTTATTATTATTTTTATATCCTTTTAATCCAAATAAAGTTATTTAAATCAATATGACAATTAAAATTTAAATAAAAATATTTTTATACTTAAAATTCATTTTTAGAAAACAGTTTCTCATCATATTTTAAAGGTTTATTTGAAAAGTAATTTATTTAAATTGCAGTAATTGAATTTGGTAAATTTTATTTCATATTTAGAACTATAAAATTCAAAACTAGATCTCTTTTATTTTGAGTCATTATGAATAGTGACCATGATAAAAATGTTGTAATCATTATAAGGGTAAAAAAATATTAAAACTATGGGTTGAGACTTTAAAATCACCCAACACATTTATTATTTAATTGGATGATTAATTTACTACCATAAACATAAATTATTTTAAAATGAGGTAATTTATTTTTACTTTCCTTCTATAATGATTATAATGTTATTTCATATAGATAATAAATACAAAATACCACTCTCTTGATTTTAGTATTTATAATATGTTTTTCATTAAGATAAAATAAAATTATGATTATTTATAAATTTTTATTTGACGTGTGAATGAAATTTTTTTATTATTATAATTTTTTTAATTCTTAGATATTGAAAAAATATCATAAATTTTTACGCAACACCACAATAGGGTTTCTTCAAGTAAAATAAAAATAATTTAAATGACTTTAAAAACATTAAAATTAATATAATTTTTGATTAATTATTGAGATATAAAATATTTGTTGATATATGTAACATATCATAGATCAGATAAATTTTAATATCTGATTTCTAGTACTACCACAATCCCAAAAAGTCAAACTGTGTGAATATTCTTGAAAATTTATGATTATGGTTCCTAAAAAATTTATTCCTTATAGATTCACTAATGTTTTAGAAAAAACTAAAATAATGAGGCATAGCCCATGTTAGATTATCTTGGGTGAAGACTATTTCCTTGTCGGTTTCCGTTAGAAATTCCTCATAGAATAAATGTTTCAGATACCAAATTCACTTTCAAGAGATTTTATTAATATAATTAGGGTATATAAAAAATGAATAATTATATCATCATGGGGACTAAATAATGATAAAAATAGGATTTCATTCAATTAATTAAAACACTTAAAATGGGGTCAATCCTAGGACCTATTAATGTGAACATAAATTTTGTTACTCGTTGTGTAAAACATACATTATAAACTTAAGAAATGTATCATAATTTTAAAATGATGCATTGTTTATTAATTTTAATACTTTCACCTAAAAATAAGGTGATATGAATAAAAAAATATATTTTTTAGTATATTATATTTTTTCCTCTATGATTGTAACTACTATAACATTACCTAGTGATGAAGCTAAAAAAAATTATTTTACGATATTCTCATGGTTTGGAATGAAACGGTCAGGGCCACTTCAATGTTATTATATAGTGGGTGTTTATAATTATAGGAGAATAAGGTAATTATTTATGAGGAAGTGGTATTATTATTTGATATTTTTATCGATGGATGATTATTTCTTTAGTAACACTTTTTTTCTTTTTGTAGTTTTATTTCAATTTGTTCCTCTATAATTTTTCTTAACCTATAGTAGTTTCAATTTTTCCATTATCTTAGAGAAACATTTTTTATAATTTTAGGAGATAATTGAGTTTTTATTAGATATTTGGGTGATTTATATGGTTATATACTACCTCTATTTTTAGTAAATCAATATTGTATTTATTTTTGGCTCACAATAGCCTCACATTAGAAAAACTCAACCAGTGACGAGGACTTAATAAAAAATTCATCCATTCTTTTTTTTATGATTCACCATATTTAATGATAAATACTCTCCCAAATCCCTTAAGGTCCCATAGTATAATTGATTAAAATTAACATCAATATATATGGTGAATGTATTTATATGTGAGAGTAGGGTTTTTTTGTTCTGACTAGGTAAACTTTTAACAAACTCCTGAGATGGTCCCATGCCACCCTTTAACCACGATTAATGGGAAACCCTTAATAGGTGAACCCCATTTATTATGGTCACAAAAAAATATCATGATTTATATTTAGGTATCTATTAAGTTGTTATTGACTATTTAGTCAAGATAAATGAAAATAATATATTTATAAAATATTAGTAATTTTATATGAGCCTAGGATGACATAAAATCAAATTGACTTCACAAACCCTTTGATTACACATTATTTAAAAAAGCATATTCAATTAAAATTAAAATATGAATTACTTAAATGAGTCATATTCCATTATATCATTCCCCATGTAATTGTATAATGTACATCTAGGTCTATATATTTAAATGAGTGTGAACTTTATAATGTTATACAAATATTGTGCTTATATATTACACCCAATGTAACGCTCCATTTTTAATTTTTAGATGAAGAAAATGTTGGATGTTTGTTTTCTTGTTAGTGGAATAGTCTTTAATCCATTTTATTATGGTTCATGCTAAATATTTCAAATCCATTTTTAACACCACAAATAATGGAATGTAAGGTTTATAGGTTTTATAAAACTAATAAATTATTATAAAAATTATGTAATTTCAATGAAATATATTAAAATAAGTATAATAAATATCCAAATTTTCTATGAAATATTCTAGTGATACGATTCACCATTCATGCAATATGGATTCCCCATTGTGAAATTATGGTGAAGAGAGGGTTTGTGGAAAAAAAAGAGATAATATTAACAGGATCCCTTAAAATAGTAAATCTTCCCAAAATATTATAATGAAAATTTAATTTCCTGTCTATCCAACAATATTACCATATATAAATATTTCAATGTGAATATTTACCAAGTGAACCCTAATCTATTTCATATTTTCCTCATAAGTGACTAACGTCAAAATAGTTAATTATTCCAATCTGATACAACATGATTAATATAATTAATTAATTATACAAATATTATTACAATATTTTTCATGTTATTATAAATAATTAAATCTCAACGAATTACTATAATTAAATGAATATTAGAAATATTATAATTATTTAATTATGACAACCTCAAAAGATATATTTAATTATGAAAATTAATTATCTAATCCCATAAATCCCTTCTCATAGTCACCTAAACCTAAAAATCCCAAATTTTATACCTATAAAAATAATAGAATCATTTTCAATGAAATGAAAAATAATTAGTATCTGTTGGAAATAAATTTTTTTCAACAATTATATTAATTCCTAAGAGATAACTTCTCAGCTGATATAATTATATAGTTATAAAAATCATTGGAAAACAAAAGCAATATTCCATATTCTGAAAATAAATATTAAAAATATTATTGAACACTATGATACATACACATTTATGAATGAATTGAATTTATAAGACACTTTATTGAATAATCGTGAAAAAAATTATGTTATACTATATATCAAAAATATATATAAGTCCCACCATTGAGTAAGATCAATGTTTTTTCTTTTACTCGCATAATGATAGATTAAGTCTACAAGTCCCAATAATAATCCCCTATAGAGGGTTAGTATAAAGTAATAAGTTTTTTTTAATTGGATACAATTTACTTAAATTCATGATCAATCACAAGAATTTAATACTTATAAAAAATTTATAAGTCAAAAAAATCAACTAAAAAATTTTATCTACCAAATCCATTAAAAAATATATATTATCAAAATCGAGTATATCCACTTGTTTCCGTGATTTACATTTTTTTGAAAAACAAAAACTAAAACAGAATGTTAGAAATGATTAATAAACTATATTTTCATCTAAAAATCACCATTTTTTAAAAACTCTTATTTTTCATGAAATCCCAGGTAAACATTACGTATCCATAATCTAATATAATCCCACCATTCTATAAATAAAAATTCTATTACGTAATTCCACTTCATAAGAAAAACAAATCAACAATAGATAAATAAATATCAACCCATATTCATTATATATTATTAGTATGTATTTTATTACATTGAATGTAAATATATTACTAGAATATTTAAAATAGACAAGGTTAGTTTTACGATGTAAATAATGTTTTTAGTATGAAAATAGAATAAAATTAAACTTTTAAGGACAAAAATATTATTTATTAATTAATTGTTAATGAACATATTTATATAATTTTTTTATGTTAATGAAGGTTTATGGATTTAAGTTTCCATGGATGTAGGCTTTAATTACATATAAACGAAATCTAAATCACAATATGTTAATAAATAATAAATTAAAGTCCTTTTATAATTGAAAATGGGTTCTCTCAAGCATGGGTGTGATTAATCAAAAACAAAAAGCTGAGATGAGGTATATATTTATTTAAAAAAGGTAGAGGTTGTGCCTCTTTTATTAAACAAGCAAAAGAAAGAAATCAAAGAGAGAATGGGAAAACATAACAAAAACACCAAAAAGAATCTAAATACCAATCTTTTTATTCAATCTTTCAGTCAGTTGCCCTTCCTCTTCAATAACTTCATGCCAACCCACTCTGCCACATCCTAGTCCACGTCCCCTACCGCGCGATCTCACCCTACTTGGAGGAATGGATTTAAGCCGCTCAAGTAGTGTCTCAGCCTCAGTACTATCAGAGTTAGAGAAATCCTCTAGTATCTTGTCATGACCTATATAATATGCAAAATATTTCTTTCAAAACAATTGATAAAAAAGGAATTCAATGACATGAGAGAACTACTAATAAAATCCCTTATAAAACCATAATACACAAAATATTTATTGTAAAGAAGTGATCATGTATGATATTTTATACAGTTAAATGGTACTTATAGTTATTTAGAAAGTCATATAATAAATTTATCTAGCTAAGATTATTGAGAAATGGCATTGATTTCAACTTCCTCACTACATTAATATGTGATTATAAAATTTAAACTGAAACCAAATGTAACATCTAAAAAATTAGATTAAAATAATACTATGGTCGATATATTTCTTAACATACAACACCATAATTTAATAGAATTTTGATATAGTATAAAAAGTTTAATATTTAAATTTGATAGTTATAACGAAAATATTAAATTTTTGGTATGAATAAGAATTACCACATTATGAAAAATATTTATAAAGGTTTTATATATTGAAAATGATTAATTTATATAAAATAAGTAATCAATTTTTAGTAAAGTAAATTTATTGTTCAAAAATATGTTATCTTCATAAATGGTTTTTTTATTTTTATGAGAGAATATTTTATATAATTTCTACATTTTTTGATGTAATATTTTTTAGAATGAATAATTTTTTAAATAATTATAAAATATTATCTTAGGGTTTTTTTTTTGATATTTCAAAAATTATTGATTTCTATGTGAATATTGAAAGAAATCAATTTTATAGAAAACAACATTTATTTTTATATATTTACGAAGAACTATTATTTTTTAAATTAGTTCTAAAATTTAATTTATTATTATTTTTATATTAATTTAATCCAAAATGATTTATTTAATTAAATTTTATAATTAAATTTTAAATAAAAATATTTTTATACATAAAATTCATTTTTATAAAATAGTTTCTCTTCGTATTTTATAGGTTTAATTGAAAAGTAATATATTCAAATTACAGTAATTGAATTTGATAAATTTGATTTCATATTTAGAACTATAAAGATCAATACTAGATCCCATTTATTTTGAGTCATTATGAATAGTGATCATGGTAAAAATGTTGTAATCATTATAAGGGTAAAACAATATTAAAACTATGGGATGAGACTTTAAAATCAACCGATTTTTTTATTTAATTAGATAATTAATTTAATACCATAACCATAAATCATTTGAAAATGAGGTAATTTATATCCACTTATCTTTGACAATGACTATAATATTATTTCATGTAGATAATACATACAAAATACCACTCAATTGATTTCAGTATTTATAATATGTTTTTCATTAAGATAATATGAAATTTTGATTAGTTATAAATTTTTATTTGATGTGTGAATGAAATTTTCTTATCATTATAATTTATTTTCAATTTTTTGTGATTAAATAAATATCATAAATTTTTACTCAACACCACAATAGTGTTTATTAAAGTAATATAAAAATAAATTTAATTACTTTAAAACATTAGAATTAATATAATTTTGATTAATAATTTATATATAAATTTTTTTTGATATATATATAATATTATAGATATTTTGAATTTTAATATTTTATTTCCATTACTACCATGATCCCAAAAAGTCAAACTATGTTAATATTCCTAAAAATTTATGATTATGGTTCCTAAAAAATTAATTCCTTATAGATTCACTAAGGATATAGAAACAACTAAAATAATGAGGCATACCCAATGTTGGATCATCATGGGTAAAGGTTGTGTTCTTGTTAGTTTTCGTTGAAAATTCCTCTAGGAACAAATGTTTTCGAACCCAAATTCTCAATCAAGGGATTTTATTCTTCTAATTAGGGTATATAAAAATGAATAGTTATATATCATCATGGGGAGAAAGTAATGAGAGAACTATGTTTTCATTTAATTAATTAAAACACTAAAAATGGGTTCAATCCTAGGACCTATTGATGTGAACATAAATTATGTTACTCGTTGTGTAAAACATATATTATAAACTTAAGCAATATATCATTATTTTAAAATAATTCTTCGTTTATTAGTTGTAATGCTTTCACATAAAAATAAGGAAAGATGAATAAAAACAATATATTATTTACTATATTATTTTTTATTCTTCTATGATTGTAACAACTAAAACATTACCTAGTGAAAAACCTAACAAAATATTATTTTACGAGATTCTCATGCGTTGGAATGGAAAGGTCAGGGCCACTACAATGATATTATATAGTGGTTGATTATAATTATGGAAGAATAATGTAAATATTTAAGATGAAGTGGTATTATAATTTGTTATTTTTATTGATGGATGATTATTTCTTTAGTAAAACATTTTTTCTTTTCTTAGTTTCCTTTAATTTCATTCCTCTATCATTTAACTTAACTTACACTAGTTTCAATTTTTCCATTATTTTAAAGATATTTTTTTTATAACTGTAGTATATAAGTGAGTTTTTTCATTGATATTTGTGAGATTTCCATGGTCAGATACTAGCTATATTTTTAGTAATTCATCAATGTATTTATTTTTGGCTCACAATGGCCTCACATTAGAAAAACTCAACAAGTCAGGAGGACTTAATAAAAAATTCATCATTTATTTTTTGTTATGCTACACCCTATTTAATGATAAATACTCTACCAAATCCTCTAGGGTTCCATCTTATAATTTATGAAAATTAACATCAATATATATGGAGAATATATTTATAAGGGAGAGTAGGTTTTATGATGTTCCAACTAGGTAAACTATTAACGAACTCCCCAAATGGTCCCATTCCACCCTTTAACCATGATTAATGGGAAACCCCTAATAGGTGAAGCCCCTTTATAATGGACACAAAAAATATCAAAATTTATATTTAGGGCTCTATTAAGATGTTAGTGACTGTTTATTCAAGATAAATGAAAACAATATATTTAAAAAATATTTGTTATTTTATATGAGCCTAGGATGACCTAAAATAAAATTGACTTCACAACCACGTTAATTACATATTATTTAAAATATTATATTCATTTAAACTAAAAATATTCATTACTAAAATGAATCATATTCCATTATATTATTCAATGTTTAATTGGATACAATGCCTCTATATCTTTATATATTAATTTCTGTGAAATTTAGAATGTTGATCAAATATTGCGCTTATATATAACACCCCATGTAACTCTCCATTTTCAATTTTTAGATGAAGAAAGGGTTGGATGTATTTTTTCTAGTTAGTGGCACAATCTTTAATACATTTTATTAAGGTTTATGACAAATATCACAAATACATTTTTAACACCTCAAATAATGGAATGTCAAGATTATCGGTTTTATAAAACTGATAAATTATTATAAAAATTAAGTAATTTCTATGAAATATATTAAAATAAGTATAGTAAATATTCAAATTTTCTAAGCAATATTATTATGATACGATTCACAATTCATCCAATATGGATTCACCATTGTGAATTTATGATGAAGAGAGTGTTTGTGGGAAAAAGAGATAATATTAACACAATGCGTTAAAATAGTAAATCCTCCAAAAATATTATACTGAAATTTCAATATCCCCCTATCCTACAACCTTACCATATATAAATATTTGAATGTGAATATTTACCAAGTGAACCCTAATCTATTTTTTATTATCCTTATAATTGACAAACATCAAAATAGTAAATTATTGAAATCCCAGACAACATGAATAATTTAATGATTTAAGTAAAAAAATATTATAACAATATTTTTCATGTCATCACAATTTATTAAATCTCATTGAATTCATATAATTTAATGAATATTAGAAATATTAATAATAATCAATTATGACAACTTGAAAATATATATTTAATTACGAAAATTAATTATCTAATCCCATTAATCCTTCCTCTTAATCACCTATACCTAAAAATCCAAAATTTCATACTTATAAAATGAAAAGAATCTTTTCTAATGAAATGAAAAATAATTAGTATTTGTTGGAAACAATATTATGTCAATCATGATATTAATTACTGAGAGATAAATCCTCATCTGATATAATTATATAGTTATAAAAATCATTTGATAACAAAATTAATATTCCATATTCTTAAAATAAAAAATAAAAATATTATTGAACACTATGATACATACACATTTATGAATGAATTGAATATATAAACCATATTATTGAATAATCATGAAAATACATATGTTATACTATATATAAAACATATATGTAATTCCCTCCACTGATGAAGATAAATGTTTTTCTTTTATTTGCATCATGATTGATTAAGTCTACAAGTCCCCAAAGGATCCCCTTTTGAGGGTGAGTAAAAAATAGATAGTTTTTTAATTGAATACAATTTACCTACATTCATGATCAATCACAAGAATGTAATACTTATAAAAAATTTACAAGACAAAAAAATCAACTAAATTTTTTTTTCCCAATCCATTCTGAACTATGTTATCATAATTGATTATATCCACTTGTTTTTGTGATTTACATTTTTTTGAAACCCAATCTAAAAAAAATGTTGAAATTGATTATTAAACTATATTTTCTTCTAAAAATCCCCATTTTCATAAATTTTTTAATTTTCATGAAATCCTAGTGAAATTTTCCATATCCAAAATCTAATATAAACCCACCATTCATTAAATAAAAATTATTTTAAGTAATTCCACATCATAATAAAAAAAATCAATACTAGCTAAATATTGATCAACCCATATTTATTATATATTATTAGTATAAATTTTATTATATTGAATGTAAATATATAATTAGAATGTTTAAAATAAATAAGGTTAGTTTTACGTCGTAAATAAAGTTTTTAGTATGAAAATGGCAAAAAAATTAAATTTTAAGGACAAAAATATTATTTATTTATTAATTGTTAATGGACATATTTATATAATTTTTTTATGTTTTTGATGGTTTATGGATTTAATTTTACATAGAGGTAGGCTTTAATTAGATAAAAATGAAATTATAATCAAAATATGTTAATAAATAAGAAATTCAAATACATTTATAATTGAAAATGGGTTTTCCTAAACATGGATGTGATTAATTGAAAACAGAAAGCTTACATGAGATATATCATGATGGTAAAAATAAAAATAATATTAACTACTTTATAACCCTCCCGAATTAATAAATACCTATTCCACGTAAGAATGTATGTAGACAATATAAGATCGCATGGATTGTTCTTGTCACCAATGCCCAAATAAACTCCCATGACCTACATAATATGCAATAAATTTATTGCTAAAAAATTGATATGAAAGGAATTCAATCACGTGAGGGAACTACTAATAAAATTCCTTATTAAACCATAATACCCAAAATAATTATTTTAGGTAAGTTATCTTGTATGATATTTTATATAGTTAACTGGTACTTATGGTTTTTTAGAATGTCATCTATGAAATTTACCTAGCTAAGATAATTGATAGATGACATTGTGTTCAACTCCCACACTACATTATTATGTGATTATTAATATTAATATGAAACCAAAAATAACACTCTGTAAAATTAGTTTAAAATTATACTATTCTTGATATGTTTCTTAACATGCAATACCATGCTTTAAGATAATTTTAATATAGTATAAAAAATATTATATTTTAATGTGATAGTTATAACCAAAACATTAAATTTTTTGTATGAATAAGAATTACCACATTATGAAAAATATTTATAAAGGCTTTATATATTGAAAATGATTAATTTATATAAAATATGTACTCAATTTTTAGTAAAGTCAATTTATAGTTCAGAAATATGTTCTCTTCAAAAATGTTTTTTTCTTTTTATGAGAGAATATTATAAATAATTTCTTCATTTTTTTAAATTAATATTCATTAGAAAGAATAATTTTTTATATATTTATATAATATTATATCCGGGTTTCTTTTTTCGAAATTTATAAAATTATTGATTTTTCAGTGAATATTAACAAAATCAATTTTATAGGAAATCGCCTTTATTTTTATGTATTCACAAAGCACTATTCTTTTTTAAATTAGTTAAAAAAAATTAATTTATTATTATTTTTATATTAATTCACTCCAATTAAATTTATTTTAATAAATATTACGATTAAATTTTAAATAAAAATATTTTTATGCATAAATTTATTTTTTAGAAAATAGTTTCTAATTATATTTTACAGGTTTATTTGAAAATTAATTTATTCAAATTAGATTAATTGAATTTGATAAATTTTTTATCATATTTATAACTCTAGGGTTCAATACTATATCCCATTTATTTTGAGTCATTAGGAATAGTGACCATGGTACAAATGTCGTAATCATTATAAGGGTATAAAATATTAAAACTATGGGTTGAGACATTAAAATCACCCAAAATCTTTTTTTATTTAATTATTTGATTAATTTACTACCATAACCATAAATGATTGGAAAATGAGGTAATTTATATCCAATTTCCTTTGACAATGACTATAATATTATTTCATGTAGATTATAAATACAAAATACCACTCTCTGGATTTTAGTATTTATAATATGTTTCTTATTAAAATAAAATGAAATTATGATTAGTAATAAATTTTTATTTAATGTGTGAATGAAATTTTTTTAACATTATAATTTATTTTAAATTCTTAGTGATTGAATAATTATCATAAATTTTTACGCAACACAACAATAATGTTTATTTAAGTATTATAAAAATTATTTAAATGAATTTAAAAACAGTAAATGTATTATAATTTTGATTAATTATTGAGATATTAATTTTTTTGTTATAAATATAACCTATAATAAATCTGTTGACTTTTAATATTCGATTTCTATTACTACAATGATCCCAATAGTCAAATTGTGTGAATATTCCTAAAAATGATTTTAGTGGTAAATTATGTTAAATAATATTTTATATAACGATTTAAAATTCATAATAATATATTTTTATAATATTTTGGGATATTGTTTATAATTTTAACTATTTCCCACCCAATTGTCACCACACCTTTTATTGTTACCATATTGACCCCTAAAGGCTAAAAATATTGATATCAAGGTTATTGTCAACTAGGTCAATTAAGGGTTAAAACTAATAGATAAAGATGAAAAAATTACATATTTTTTTTAAATTTTATTGGTTTATAGGATTCCAATTGATGATCGTCCTTGATTATAAATGTTATTATTTTATGCAACTTCAACATAAAAGTTAATTTAGATTAATTTAAAAATTTATGTAATTCTATAGGTACCACTACCCCCACATATAAAATGGAACTTCCTATATTCCATTACACACACATTTTGAGAACAATAGTTCAACCAATACATTATTAAACAATTCTCCAACATTTCCACTAATGTTATATTAGTTTTTTTCTCACCAGCAGAGAAAAAATAGAAGGCTTTTTTAACTGATATATTTCAATTTTATTTCCTCTCAAACCTCTAACAAGTCTTCTTAACCATGATAATATAATAAAATAAGTACTTAAAATGTACAAAAGTTTTATTATGTTTATTGGAAAAACATAAATAATATTATTCTCCATCAATTATGAATGTTAGGCATCATTCATGAATACGTACTAACTACAACCTCACGAACCAGTGAAATTTGTTTTCCAGAACCACCTCTCGTGGATATTTATAATGATGGATTTAAATTATATAAATATTATATTCATGAAATACATATCATTTTATAAATATAGGGTATAAACTGTTTTCTTACATTTTCTATCAATAGAAAAATGATAATATTGTTTGAGTTTAAGTGTGTATTACCACCTTCATGATGTGACGTGTTCTGTTTTATAATACCACCTCACATAGATGGTTATAAGGATGGAAATAATGAATACACATGAAATTTTAATATGGTTAATAATTTTCATATTACAGAACCGTGGCCCTATTTGACCATGATCAGTGAACCAATTTAATTTTGAGGTTACAAACAGAACATTATAAAAACGTCAAATGAAAAATATCCATTTTGGTAAATAATAAAAAATGGTAATAAATTAAATAATAGGAATTATAATAATAATAATTTACTAAAAAATTGTATTATGAATTTATAAATCTAATATAATATCATTATTTAGGATTTATAGAATGTACAATGCTAGAGGATACTTAAGATACAAAATTTATTATCTCAAATTCATTCTACTGGGATTCATTCAATTTGAACCACATTTTTTATTTTGGGTGTGGTATATAATTCCATATGTAATTTTAATATCACTAAATTATTGATATTCAATTGGTTTAGAAAATCCTTGTGATTTACTCTCATTCAATGATATTTTGATTAAAAATTTAATAAATTGGTAATGTATTTTTCATGAAAACCTTTTTTAAAGGGTAAAAAGATTTTATTCCAATTTTATTCCATATATATATTTATATAAAAGATTAAATTATGTCTATACATACAGTTCTATAATAATAAATGGTAAATTTGAACTACTTGTGACTTTAATTAGATGCTCTATAAATATAATATCTTGTAATTTTCTAGATAGGTACTTTTAGCAAAAGTGTCAACATAATAATTATATTAAATTTTACAACATGATCTAATTTTCCCTACCAAAAAATATATTCATTTATTTGAAGAATATTTTATATGTTTCAGGACATATCTTCAAAGAATATAGTTTTCACAATTTTTTTTGAATTTTTAATTTTTAATGCTACTTTATGAAAAGGGTATTTTAACCTGTTTTGAGAGAAATGGTTTATATGTTATTTAAAAGGTATTATTATCTATTTCAGTATCCTATAATTATTTCTCTTCTTGATTGGTAATATAATTTTATGATATCATCTCTTTTATTTACCTAGATGTCTTATGATTATTATTTCAAAGATATTATAAGGAAACCCATTTCTTCTCAATGGGTAAATCAAGATATTAAAGAATGAATGTTTTTTAAAATATTTATGATGAAAAATCTATATTAGATTTGTAACATTGTTTTTTGTTAATTAGAAATTATTGATGATCATTATTGAGATTTATTTGGCTCATGAGCCTAAGTGAGAACGATATAGTATATATAATGAGGGAGCCTAATATATCTCTACAATGGAAAATGTAATGTTCTGTATCATCATTGGAAAAATGATGGAATTAAGAGGGGAGGTTTATCTTATGGATTTCAATTTGGTCCAGTTATTTTTAAAATGCATGATTAAATTTTTTTAATATAATTATCCAATATACCTATAAGGGTATCTATTTGACTTATCTTTGGTTTTAATTGTTTTATTTAAGAATGAAATATGTTTCAAATGTGGAGATAATTTATTTTATGTTCTTAAAGAATACTGTGAAAAAGGTAAATATTTTAAGGGTTTGAATTTTTTCACTAGAAATATAGAATTATTTATTTATATCCATTTATAAGATTTTTATTCATTATCCAATGTTTTAATTTTTTTTCATAGTGCCTAATTATGAGAAATAAATATAATTAATTCTAGCAATAAATAAAGGAAATTTTTATGGACAAAATAAGTGTTTCATGAATAAAAGGGGATTTGGAACTATATCGTCATTTTTTGGGTGGTAAATATTTACCATATGTATTTATGTTTTCTATGTAATTTATGTGTTCTTACTAACCCTATAAAATTATAAAATTAAAAGATTATAAAAATATAATATTTTCAAACCCATGATATGAATGATCAAATTATATGATGTTTATGTTATGGGGTGTTATAAGAAATCCTTTGAGATTATTTGAATGCATCAATATTTTTGGAATCATTGTTGGGAATATAAGTTAGAATCTCATCCCTTTTCTCCCAAAACATGCTCAGTCTTTCGCTGATAACTCTTTGGAATCTTCTGTGGGTTTATCACAAGAGGCTCAGCCTCTTACAGCCATTTTTGGATCCTTTCCTCACATTATACAGCCTTAGGTGGATCATGATAAGACTGAATTATCATGCCATCAGCAGTCAGCAAGCATGGATGTATATGTTACCACTTATAATTCATTTCATATCCTCCTTTCTTAAGGCTATGATACATGATAAGCTACGGATGTGGTGGAGAATGTTGTGGTGCATTCCCCACTTGGACAGACTGGTTCTCAATAGGTGACAGAGGAGAGGACTCCTCTGATGAACCCTTCTCTTGATGCTGATGAAGATGAAGTTGATGGTCCTTGTAAACAGACCAAGTCATGGAAACGTGGACGCCATCCCAGATGTTGGGGGAGGGGTCATGGCCGGGCTGACTCAATTCCAAGTTAGGATGAATCACTTCACGTTCCTTCTGTCTCAGATGAGGATGACTCAGATATTGAAAGTCTACTGCATCGTGCAGCCTAACTCCATGAGATTCACTCGGAGGGTCGTGCCAAATGCAAAGGACAAGGAACAAACAAGGGAGCAATGCAGGTTGTTGAACGTAGAATTACTGATAAGATTAGAAACAAAACCAGACCCTTGGGATGTGGGTTTTGTTTCTCTTATGTTATTTTTCTTCCACTTTCTTATTCTTCTTCCTTTTTGAAATAAAAATTTGGGCTTAAGCCCAATCTTTTAAAAAAAGTGAGAATCTCATTATTCATTATTAAATTATTAAATATTTCAGAATCTTATTTCAATTTAATATTTTTTTAAAAATGGGGTCTTTATAAGATTTATATATTCAATTACTATAATGGTATAACTAATTATTAAGTAGAATTTATGGGTGTTTCAATAAATATGTGTAGATGAGTAATTATAAAATAATATCATAGATCTCAAGGAACACTTTAAACAATCAATTCTTGAATCCTTGCCCAAGAATGTTGTATAATTCTTATACTAATTTACAGAGTTCCAACATGAAGTGGTTGATTTGCAATAATCTCACTCCATAGGTGTTTGAAGAAATAATCATAGGGGTTGATTTTACACTACCAAAATATTTACTCCCACTTATTTCTAACATTATCTCAGTTGATAATAAAAAATAACAATGATTTCAAGTATAATAAATAAGGATGTGGATATTACATAGGATATTTTTTGTAAGATTTTTCATATATAAACAAGAGAATTCAGTATAATTATTTTATTTTTTAATAAAATACTATATTTAGACTTGTGAAATGAATATGATGAAGAATAATATGAAAATATTAATTAAAATATTGATTTTTCATGTGAAACGGAAGGATTAACTTGGAATGAAAATGATATCCCAGTACACATGGTGGAGAGTCTACCTCCTCAACACCAACAAGAACAATTTTTGGAGGGGGAAACTAATCAATATGGAGTATCCATCTTTTCTCATCTATACCTTCTTACAAATATCTCTTTTAATTATCATTTTTTGGGGTTGGGATCTATTTTATTCATTATGGGGAGATTCAGTCTTGGTGCATACTAAATGACGCTGAGGAAAATAAAATTTGGTGGTTTAAATTATGTAATTACTAAAAATAATTAGGCTGAGAATATTAACGTGGTAATTCAAAAATATAGGAAGAATAAATATAGTACCCACTTGGGGGTTTAAATTAATAAATATTTTATATCCAAATTTTCTCCTTTGTACTTTTTATTTTAATAAAAATATCATTTTTTTATTTTTGTCTACTCTATAGGATATTGCAAACCCATGTAAAAGAGATTACCATAATCTACATGTAATAAAATAAAAAAATTATTTCTTAAACACTTTTTATTTCCATTACCCATGATTTGAGTATTGGGCTATAAAGAGGGTAGTCATATCAATGTGTGGTGGAATTTGAACATATTATTTGGGTTCTGGATTTCATTTTTCTTTTATATTTTTTTATTTAATAAATGGTCTTGTGTATGTTTCCCTTGTTGGATACACCCAATAATTAACTTCTCTTGGATAAATGGTTTACTTTATTAAAAATGGATTTTATCAAATTGAATTTTTGAACATGAATTTTGATTAAAAAATATCTAAGTGAACCGCAGTTTAACAAATATTAACTAAACTAATGAAATTGTATTCTTGATGAATGTTTTTCTAACCAAAATAATCAATGGAAGGATACAACATAAATAAAATGTATAGAATACATTTGAAATAGAAAATGATGAAAAATCATGATCTAAACTGATTTTCCTATTTATTTCTATGTATATGTTTTGTGTGAAAAAAATCAATTAATATTGAGTTAGAGAAATTTGTTAATGGAATGTCCAAAACCTGCTTCAATGCCTCAACTATCATAAGTAGTCTTAGGGGATTCCAGATATTTGGAATTATGATTTTACTATTTTTCTAAATCCTCTAATAAGTTCAACAAACAATTCATGGTTGAAAAAAATATGAAAAACAAATTAGTTATTATGAATAATAGAATATAAAATTGAATATTACACTCAAATTAATAAGAGGAAAATAAAATATAAAATTTTCTTCAATGATATAAAAAGGTAGTATAAAATTTGAATGTGAGTGAGGGACTTGAATAACCAAAAATTGAAAAAGGTATTTTAATTTAATACTGAGATTAAATTAAATAACTAACAATTTACATTTATTAAATAAATATATTCTAAGTGAAAATAATGTTGAGGGTCATTCCATGAGGAAATGGAATAATTCAAGTGTGGCATAATTAACAAATCTGTATTTTTATATATTTTTACTATCTAGTATACTATTATTAGTATAAATATTTATAAAAAAATTATAAATATATACATTTTTTGTTTTATATTAAAAATAATGTTCACAATTTGACAATCACCTAAAATAGTAATTCTAATTAAAAAAATATTACTTTTTTCTTATTTCATAATTTTAATATTTATAAAATCAAGTTTTAATATATTTTAATTTTTATGAAGATTATTTAATATAAATTAAAATTGGAATAATAAATAATGAATAATATAATCCTTGCAAGTGAATAAATAGGCAATTAAAATTGTGTAAGATTAAAAATGATTTTCGAGGCTCAGGTCAGATTAAATCAATATAGAAATATCTAATTAGAAAAAAAAATCCACTCAAAATCATGTAATATAAAAAATCACACTAGAATCATGTGTGAATAATCTACCATGATACATCATATTAGATGTCTCTTACATCAGATCAAATGGGTCATGCATTTATTTTACGTTAAAAAAATTCCTTTGACCTGCATACAACATAAGGTATTTATTATGGAATAATTGATACATAAAAAATTATACAATTGGTAATAACTACTGAATACCTTCATCAAAAAACCATCATAAACAAGATTATTTTATTGTGTAATCACTCACAAAGGATATTTTACATAGACAATCAATAGACATTGTTTTCCAAAAACTCATGTAAGGGGTTTTCCTAGACAAACTCCATGAGTGTAAATAGTAAGTATATATACCTAGAATCATTTTAAGGAATTTCGAAATATTTATATGTAACCAAACACCTCAATAATATTTTAATACACAAACTACCAAAAATGATATACTTCCTACTGGATCAGAATTTAATTATCATTTTCCATGTATATGTATGTTAATCAATTCATCACCCATTCACAAAAGCCCAAACCATCTAATTTTGCAAGATGAGGAAAGGGGTTCCAACTTAGGACCATGATTATATTTTTCATTAATTTCTGTTTTTAATACTATAAATCTTTTTTATTTACAAATAATTAATTGTAAATGTTTTAAAATATTTTAAAAAATAAATTATTTTTATATATTAATAAACCCATTAAGGAATTTTTTATTCAAACACATAAAAATAATCAATCCAAAATATTTTCCATACCCAATAAATTTTTTATTAAATTATATTTCCCATCAAAATTCATTATTTACGATAATTATTATAATTCATTATTTACGATAATTATAAAACTAATAAATTATCATAAAAATTATGTAATTTCAATGAAATATATTAAAATAAGTATAGTAAATATCCAAATTTTCTATGAAATATTCTAGTGATACGATTCACCATTCATGCAATATGGATTCCCCATTGTGAAATTATGGTGAAGAGAGGGTTTGTGGAAAAAAAAGAGATAATATTAACAGGATCCCTTAAAATAGTAAATCTTCCCAAAATATTATAATGAAAATTTAATTTCCCGTCTATCCAACAATATTACCATATATAAATATTTCAATGTGAATATTTACCAAGTGAACCCTAATCTATTTCATATTTTCCTCATAAGTGACTAACGTCAAAATAGTTAATTATTCCAATCTGATACAACATGATTAATATAATTAATTAATTATACAAATATTATTACAATATTTTTCATGTTATTATAAATAATTAAATCTCAACAAATTACTATAATTCAATGAATATTAGAAATATTATAATTATTTAATTATGACAACCTCAAAAGATATATTTAATTATGAAAATTAATTATCTAATCCCATAAATCCCTTCTCATAGTCACCTAAACCTAAAAATCCCAAATTTTATACCTATAAAAATAATAGAATCATTTTCAATGAAATGAAAAATAATTAGTATCTGTTGGAAATAAATTTTTTTCAACAATTATATTAATTCCTAAGAGATAACTTCTCAGCTGATATAATTATATAGTTATAAAAATCATTGGAAAACAAAAGCAATATTCCATATTCTGAAAATAAATATTAAAAATATTATTGAACACTATGATACATACACATTTATGAATGAATTGAATTTATAAGACACTTTATTGAATAATCATGAAAAAAATTATGTTATACTATATATCAAAAATATATATAAGTCCCACCATTGAGTAAGATCAATGTTTTTTCTTTTATTCGCATAATGATAGATTAAGTCTACAAGTCCCAATAATAATCCCCTATAGAGGGTTAGTATAAAGTAATAAGTTTTTTTTAATTGGATACAATTTACTTAAATTCATGATCAATCACAAGAATTTAATACTTATAAAAAATTTATAAGTCAAAAAAATCAACTAAAAAATTTTATCTACCAAATCCATTAAAAAATATATATTATCAAAATCGAGTATATCCACTTGTTTCCGTGATTTACATTTTTTTGAAAAACAAAAACTAAAACAGAATGTTAGAAATGATTAATAAACTATATTTTCATCTAAAAATCACCATTTTTTAAAAACTCTTATTTTTCATGAAATCCCAGGTAAACATTACGTATCCATAATCTAATATAATCCCACCATTCTATAAATAAAAATTCTATTACGTAATTCCACTTCATAAGAAAAACAAATCAACAATAGATAAATAAATATCAACCCATATTCATTATATATTATTAGTATGTATTTTATTACATTGAATGTAAATATATTACTAGAATATTTAAAATAGACAAGGTTAGTTTTACGATGTAAATAATGTTTTTAGTATGAAAATAGAATAAAATTAAACTTTTAAGGACAAAAATATTATTTATTAATTAATTGTTAATGAACATATTTATATAATTTTTTTATGTTAATGAAGGTTTATGGATTTAAGTTTCCATGGATGTAGGCTTTAATTACATATAAACGAAATCTAAATCACAATATGTTAATAAATAATAAATTAAAGTCCTTTTATAATTGAAAATGGGTTTTCTCAAGCATGGGTGTGATTAATCAAAAACAAAAAGCTGAGATGAGGTATATATTTATTTAAAAAGGTAGAGGTTGTGCCTCTTTTATTAAACAAGCAAAAGAAAGAAATCAAAGAGAGAATGGGAAAACATAACAAAAACACCAAAAAGAATCTAAATACCAATCTTTTTATTCAATCTTTCAGTCAGTTGCCCTTCCTCTTCAATAACTTCATGCCAACCCACTCTGCCACATCCTAGTCCACGTCCCCTACCGTGCGATCTCACCCTACTTGGAGGAATGGATTTAAGCCGCTCAAGTAGTGTCTCAGCCTCAGTACTATCAGAGCTAGAGCAATCCTCTAGTATCTTGTCATGACCTATATAATATGCAAAATATTTCTTTCAAAACAATTGATAAAAAAGGAATTCAATGACATGAGAGAACTACTAATAAAATCCCTTATAAAACCATAATACACAAAATATTTATTGTAAAGAAGTGATCATGTATGATATTTTATACAGTTAAATGGTACTTATAGTTATTTAGAATGTCATATAATAAATTTATCTAGCTAAGATTATTGAGAAATGGCATTGATTTCAACTTCCTCACTACAATAATATGTGATTATAAAATTTAAACTGAAACCAAATGTAACATCTAAAAAATTAGATTAAAATAATACTATGGTCGATATATTTCTTAACATACAACACCATAATTTAATAGAATTTTGATATAGTATAAAAAGTTTAATATTTAAATTTGATAGTTATAACGAAAATATTAAATTTTTGGTATGAATAAGAATTACCACAATATGAAAAATATTTATAAAGGTTTTATATATTGAAAATGATTAATTTATATAAAATAAGTAATCAATTTTTAGTAAAGTAAATTTATTGTTCAAAAATATGTTATCTTCATAAATGGTTTTTTTATTTTTATGAGAGAATATTTTATATAATTTCTACATTTTTTGATGTAATATTTTTTAGAATGAATAATTTTTTAAATAATTATAAAATATTATCTTAGGGTTTCTTTTTTTGATATTTCAAAAATTATTGATTTCTATGTGAATATTGAAAGAAATCAATTTTATAGAAAACAACCTTTATTTTTATATATTTACGAAGAACTATTATTTTTTAAATTAGTTCTAAAATTTAATTTATTATTATTTTTATATTAATTTAATCCAAAATGATTTATTTAATTAAATTTTATAATTAAATTTTAAATAAAAATATTTTTATACATAAAATTCATTTTTATAAAATAGTTTCTCTTCGTATTTTATAGGTTTAATTGAAAAGTAATATATTCAAATTACAGTAATTGAATTTGATAAATTTGATTTCATATTTAGAACTATAAGGATCAAAACTAGATCCCATTTATTTTGAGTCATTATGAATAGTGATCATGGTAAAAATGTTGTAATCATTATAAGGGTAAAACAATATTAAAACTATGGGATGAGACTTTAAAATCAACCGATTTTTTTATTTAATTAGATAATTAATTTAATACCATAACCATAAATCATTTGAAAATGAGGTAATTTATATCCACTTATCTTTGACAATGACTATAATATTATTTCATGTAGATAATACATACAAAATACCACTCAATTGATTTCAGTATTTATAATATGTTTTTCATTAAGATAATATGAAATTTTGATTAGTTATAAATTTTTATTTGATGTGTGAATGAAATTTTCTTATCATTATAATTTATTTTCAATTTTTTGTGATTAAATAAATATCATAAATTTTTACTCAACACCACAATAGTGTTTATTAAAGTAATATAAAAATAAATTTATTTACTTTAAAACATTAGAATTAATATAATTTTGATTAATAATTTATATATAAATTTTTTTTGATATATATATAATATTATAGATATTTTGAATTTTAATATTTTATTTCCATTACTACCATGATCCCAAAAAGTCAAACTATGTTAATATTCCTAAAAATTTATGATTATGGTTCCTAAAAAATTAATTCCTTATAGATTCACTAAGGATATAGAAACAACTAAAATAATGAGGCATACCCAATGTTGGATCATCATGGGTAAAGGTTGTGTTCTTGTTAGTTTTCGTTGAAAATTCCTCTAGGAACAAATGTTTTCGAACCCAAATTCTCAATCAAGGGATTTTATTCTTCTAATTAGGGTATATAAAAATGAATAGTTATATATCATCATGGGGAGAAAGTAATGAGAGAACTATGTTTTCATTTAATTAATTAAAACACTAAAAATGGGTTCAATCCTAGGACCTATTGATGTGAACATAAATTATGTTACTCGTTGTGTAAAACATATATTATAAACTTAAGCAATATATCATTATTTTAAAATAATTCTTTGTTTATTAGTTGTAATGCTTTCACATAAAAATAAGGAAAGATGAATAAAAACAATATATTATTTACTATATTATTTTTTTTTCTTCTATGATTGTAACAACTAAAACATTACCTAGTGAAAAACCTAACAAAATATTATTTTACGAGATTCTCATGCGTTGGAATGGAAAGGTCAGGGCCACTACAATGATATTATATAGTGGTTGATTATAATTATGGAAGAATAATGTAAATATTTAAGATGAAGTGGTATTATAATTTGTTATTTTTATTGATGGATGATTATTTCTTTAGTAAAACATTTTTTCTTTTCTTAGTTTCCTTTAATTTCATTCCTCTATCATTTAACTTAACTTACACTAGTTTCAATTTTTCCATTATTTTAAAGATATTTTTTTTATAACTGTAGTATATAAGTGAGTTTTTTCATTGATATTTGTGAGATTTCCATGGTCAGATACTAGCTATATTTTTAGTAATTCATTAATGTATTTATTTTTGGCTCAAAATGGCCTCACATTAGAAAAACTCAACAAGTCAGGAGGACTTAATAAAAAATTCATCATTTATTTTTTGTTATGCTTCACCCTATTTAATGATAAATACTCTACCAAATCCTCTAGGGTTCCATCTTATAATTTATGAAAATTAACATCAATATATATGGAGAATATATTTATAAGGGAGAGTAGGTTTTATGATGTTCCAACTAGGTAAACTATTAACGAACTCCCCAAATGGTCCCATTCCACCCTTTAACCATGATTAATGGGAAACCCCTAATAGGTGAAGCCCCTTTATAATGGACACAAAAAATATCAAAATTTATATTTAGGGCTCTACTAAGATGTTAGTGACTGTTTATTCAAGATAAATGAAAACAATATATTTAAAAAATATTTGTTATTTTATATGAGCCTAGGATGACCTAAAATAAAATTGACTTCACAACCACGTTAATTACATATTATTTAAAATATTATATTCATTTAAACTAAAAATATTCATTACTAAAATGAATCATATTCCATTATATTATTCAATGTTTAATTGGATACAATGCCTCTATATCTTTATATATTAATTTCTGTTAAATTTAGAATGTTGATCAAATATTGCGCTTATATATAACACCCCATGTAACTCTCCATTTTCAATTTTTAGATGAAGAATGGGTTGGATGTATTTTTTCTAGTTAGTGGCATAATCTTTAATACATTTTATTAAGGTTTATGACAAATATCACAAATACATTTTTAACACCTCAAATAATGGAATGTCAAGATTATCGGTTTTATAAAACTGATAAATTATTATAAAAATTAAGTAATTTCTATGAAATATATTAAAATAAATATAGTAAATATTAAATTTTTCTAAGCAATATTATAATGATACGATTCACAATTCATCCAATATGGATTCACCATTGTGAATTTATGATGAAGAGAGTGTTTGTGGGAAAAAGAGATAATATTAACACAATGCGTTAAAATAGTAAATCCTCCAAAAATATTATACTGAAATTTCAATATCCCCCTATCCTACAACCTTACCATATATAAATATTTGAATGTGAATATTTACCAAGTGAACCCTAATCTATTTTTTATTATCCTTATAATTGACAAACATCAAAATAGTAAATTATTGAAATCCCAGACAACATGAATAATTTAATGATTTAAGTAAAAAAATATTATAATAATATTTTTCATGTCATCACAATTTATTAAATCTCATTGAATTCATATAATTTAATGAATATTAGAAATATTAATATTAATCAATTATGACAACTTGAAAATATATATTTAATTACGAAAATTAATTATCTAATCCCATTAATCCTTCCTCTTAATCACCTATACCTAAAAATCCAAAATTTCATACTTATAAAATGAATAGAATCTTTTCTAATGAAATGAAAAATAATTAGTATTTGTTGGAAACAATATTATGTCAATCATGATATTAATTACTGAGAGATAAATCCTCATCTGATATAATTATATAGTTATAAAAATCATTTGATAACAAAATTAATATTCCATATTCTGAAAATAAAAAATAAAAATATTATTGAACACTATGATACATACACATTTATGAATGAATTGAATATATAAACAATATTATTGAATAATCATGAAAATACATATGTTATACTATATATAAAACATATATGTAATTCCCTCCACTGATGAAGATAAATGTTTTTATTTTATTTGCATCATGATTGATTAAGTCTACAAGTCCCCAAAGGATCCCCTGTTGAGGGTGAGTAAAAAATAGATAGTTTTTTAATTGAATACAATTTACCTACATTCATGATCAATCACAAGAATGTAATACTTATAAAAAATTTACAAGACAAAAAAATCAACTAAAAATTTTTGTTTCCCCAATCCATTCTGAACTATGTTATCATAATTGATTATATCCACTTGTTTTTGTGATTTACATTTTTTTGAAACCCAATCTAAAAAAAAATGTTGAAATTGATTATTAAACTATATTTTCTTCTAAAAATCCCCATTTTCATAAATTTTTTAATTTTCATGAAATCCAAGTGAAATTTTCCATATCCAAAATCTAATATAAACCCACCATTCATTAAATAAAAATTATTTTAAGTAATTCCACATCATAATAAAAAAAATCAATACTAGCTAAATATTGATCAACCCATATTTATTATATATTATTAGTATAAATTTTTTTATATTGAATGTAAATATATAATTAGAATGTTTAAAATAAATAAGGTTAGTTTTACGTCGTAAATAAAGTTTTTAGTATGAAAATGGCAAAAAAAATTAAATTTTAAGGACAAAAATATTATTTATTTATTAATTGTTAATGGACATATTTATATAATTGTTTTATGTTTTTGATGGTTTATGGATTTAATTTTACATAGAGGTAGGCTTTAATTAGATAAAAATGAAATTATAATCAAAATATGTTAATAAATAAGAAATTCAAATACATTTATAATTGAAAATGGGTTTTCCTAAACATGGATGTGATTAATTGAAAACAGAAAGCTTACATGAGATATATCATGATGGTAAAAATAAAAATAATATTAACTACTTTATAACCCTCCCATATTAATAAATACCTATTCCACGTAAGAATGTATGTAGACAATATAAGATCGCATGGATTGTTCTTGTCACCAATGCCCAAATAAACTCCCATGACCTACATAATATGCAATAAATTTATTGCTAAAAAATTGATATGAAAGGAATTAAATCACGTGAGGGAACTACTAATAAAATTCCTTATTAAACCATAATACCCAAAATAATTATTTTAGGTAAGTTATCATGTATGATATTTTATATAGTTAACTGGTACTTATGGTTTTTTAGAATGTCATCTATGAAATTTACCTAGCTAAGATAATTGATAGATGACATTGTGTTCAACTCCCACACTACATTATTATGTGATTATTAATATTAATATGAAACCAAAAATAACACTCTGTAAAATTAGTTTAAAATTATACTATTCTTGATATGTTTCTTAACATGCAATACCATGCTTTAAGATAATTTTAATATAGTATAAAAAATATTATATTTTAATGTGATAGTTATAACCAAAACATTAAATTTTTTGTATGAATAAGAATTACCACATTATGAAAAATATTTATAAAGGTTTTATATATTGAAAATGATTAATTTATATAAAATATGTACTCAATTTTTAGTAAAGTCAATTTATAGTTCAGAAATATGTTCTCTTCAAAAATGTTTTTTTCTTTTTATGAGAGAATATTATAAATAATTTCTTCATTTTTTTAAATTAATATTCATTAGAAAGAATAATTTTTTATATATTTATATAATATTATATCCGGGTTTCTTTTTTCGAAATTTATAAAATTATTGATTTTTCAGTGAATATTTACAAAATAATTTTATAGGAAATCGCCTTTATTTTTATGTATTCACAAAGCACTATTCTTTTTTAAATTAGTTAAAAAAAATTAATTTATTATTATTTTTATATTAATTCACTCCAATTAAATTTATTTTAATAAATATTACGATTAAATTTTAAATAAAAATATTTTTATGCATAAATTTATTTTTTAGAAAATAGTTTCTAATTATATTTTACAGGTTTATTTGAAAATTAATTTATTCAAATTAGATTAATTGAATTTGATAAATTTTTTATCATATTTATAACTCTAGGGTTCAATACTATATCCCATTTATTTTGAGTCATTAGGAATAGTGACCATGGTACAAATGTCGTAATCATTATAAGGGTATAAAATATTAAAACTATGGGTTGAGACATTAAGATCACCCAAAATCTTTTTTTATTTAATTATTTGATTAATTTACTACCATAACCATAAATGATTGGAAAATGAGGTAATTTATATCCAATTTCCTTTGACAATGACTATAATATTATTTCATGTGGATTATAAATACAAAATACCACTCTCTGGATTTTAGTATTTATAATATGTTTCTTATTAAAATAAAATGAAATTATGATTAGTAATAAATTTTTATTTAATGTGTGAATGAAATTTTTTTAACATTATAATTTATTTTAAATTCTTAGTGATTGAATAATTATCATAAATTTTTACGCAACACAACAATAATGTTTATTTAAGTATTATAAAAATAATTTAAATGAATTTAAAAACAGTAAATGTATTATAATTTTGATTAATTATTGAGATATTAATTTTTTTGTTATAAATATAACCTATAATAAATCTGTTGACTTTTAATATTCGATTTCTATTACTACAATGATCCCAATAGTCAAATTGTGTGAATATTCCTAAAAATAATTTTAGTGGTAAATTATGTTAAATAATATTTTATATAACGATTTAAAATTCATAATAATATATTTTTATAATATTTTGGGATATTGTTTATAATTTTAACTATTTCCCACCCAATTGTCACCACACCTTTTATTGTTACCATATTGACCCCTAAAGGCTAAAAATATTGATATCAAGGTTATTGTCAACTAGGTCAATTAAGGGTTAAAACTAATAGATAAAGATGAAAAAATTAGATAATTTTTTTTAAATTTTATTGGTTTATAGGATTCCAATTGATGATCGTCCTTGATTATAAATGTTATTATTTTATGGAACTTCAACATAAAAGTTAATTTACATTAATTTAAAAATTTATGTAATTCTATAGGTACCACTACCCCCACATATAAAATGGAACTTCCTATATTCCATTACACACACATTTTGAGAACAATAGTTCAACTAATACATTATTAAACAATTCTCCAACATTTCCACTAATGTTATATTAGTTTTTTTCTCACCATCAGAGAAAAAATAGAAGGCTTTTTTAACTGATATATTTCAATTTTATTTCCTCTCAAACCTCTAACAAGTCTTCTTAACCATGATAATATAATAAAATAAGTACTTAAAATGTACAAAAGTTTTATTATGTTTATTGGAAAAACATAAATAATATTATTCTCCATCAATTATGAATGTTAGGCATCATTCATGAATACATACTAACTACAACCTCACGAACCAGTGAAATTTGTTTTCCAGAACCACCTCTCGTGGATATTTATAATGATGGATTTAAATTATATAAATATTATATTCATGAAATACATTTCATTTTATAAATATAGGGTATAAACTGTTTTCTTACATTTTCTATCAATAGAAAAATGATAATATTGTTTGAGTTTAAGTGTGTATTACCACCTTCATGATGTGACGTGTTCTGTTTTATAATACCACCTCACATAGATGGTTATAAGGATGGAAATAATGAATACACATGAAATTTTAATATGGTTAATAATTTTCATATTACAGAACCGTGGCCCTATTTGACCATGATCAGTGAACCAATTTAATTTTGAGGTTACAAACAGAACATTATAAAAACGTCAAATGAAAAATATCCATTTTGGTAAATAATAAAAAATGGTAATAAATTAAATAATAGGAATTATAATAATAATAATTTACTAAAAAATTGTATTATGAATTTATAAATCTAATATAATATCATTATTTAGGATTTATAGAATGTACAATGCTAGAGGATACTTAAGATACAAAATTTATTATCTCAAATTCATTCTACTGGGATTCATTCAATTTGAACCACATTTTTTATTTTGGGTGTGGTATATAATTCCATATGTAATTTTAATATCACTAAATTATTGATATTCAATTGGTTTAGAAAATCCTTGTGATTTACTCTCATTCAATGATATTTTGATTAAAAATTTAATAAATTGGTAATGTATTTTTCATGAAAACCTTTTTTAAAGGGTAAAAAGATTTTATTCCAATTTTATTCCATATATATATTTATATAAAAGATTAAATTATGTCTATACATACAGTTCTATAATAATAAATGGTAAATTTGAACTACTTGTGACTTTAATTAGATGCTCTATAAATATAATATCTTGTAATTTTCTAGATAGGTACTTTTAGCAAAAGTGTCAACATAATAATTATATTAAATTTTACAACATGATCTAATTTTCCCTACCAAAAAATATATTCATTTATTTGAAGAATATTTTATATGTTTCAGGACATATCTTCAAAGAATATAGTTTTCACAATTTTTTTTGAATTTTTAATTTTTAATGCTACTTTATGAAAAGGGTATTTTAACCTGTTTTGAGAGAAATGGTTTATATGTTATTTAAAAGGTATTATTATCTATTTCAGTATCCTATAATTATTTCTCTTCTTGATTGGTAATATAATTTTATGATATCATCTCTTTTATTTACCTAGATGTCTTATGATTATTATTTCAAAGAGATTATAAGGAAACCCATTTCTTCTCAATGGGTAAATCAAGATATTAAAGAATGAATGTTTTTTAAAATATTTATGATGAAAAATCTATATTAGATTTGTAACATTGTTTTTTGTTAATTAGAAATTATTGATGATCATTATTGAGATTTATTTGGCTCATGAGCCTAAGTGAGAACGATATAGTATATATAATGAGGGAGCCTAATATATCTCTACAATGGAAAATGTAATGTTCTGTATCATCATTGGAAAAATGATGGAATTAAGAGGGGAGGTTTATCTTATGGATTTCAATTTGGTCCAGTTATTTTTAAAATGCATGATTAAATTTTTTTAATATAATTATCCAATATACCTATAAGGGTATCTATTTGACTTATCTTTGGTTTTAATTGTTTTATTTAAGAATGAAATATTTTTCAAATGTGGAGATAATTTATTTTATGTTCTTAAAGAATTCTGTGAAAAAGGTAAATATTTTAAGGGTTTGAATTTTTTCACTAGAAATATAGAATTATTTTTTTATATCCATTTATAAGATTTTTATTCATTATCCAATGTTTTAATTTTTTTTCATAGTGCCTAATTATGAGAAATAAATATAATTAATTCTAGCAATAAATAAAGGAAATTTTTATGGACAAAATAAGTGTTTCATGAATAAAAGGGGATTTGGAACTATATCGTCATTTTTTGGGTGGTAAATATTTACCATATGTATTTATGTTTTCTATGTAATTTATGTGTTCTTACTAACCCTATAAAATTATAAAATTAAAAGATTATAAAAATATAATATTTTCAAACCCATGATATGAATGATCAAATTATATGATGTTTATGTTATGGGGTGTTATAAGAAATCCTTTGAGATTATTTGAATGCATCAATATTTTTGGAATCATTGTTGGGAATATAAGTGAGAATCTCATCCCTTTTCTCCCAAAACATGCTCAGTCTTTCGCTGATAACTCTTTGGAATCTTCTGTGGGTTTATCACAAGAGGCTCAGCCTCTTACAGCCATTTTTGGATCCTTTCCTCACATTATACAGCCTTAGGTGGATCATGATAAGACTGAATTATCATGCCATCAGCAGTCAGCAAGCATAGATGTATAGGTTACCACTTATAATTCATTTCATATCCTCCTTTCTTAAGGCTATGATACATGATAAGCTGCGGATGTGGTGGAGAATGTTGTGGTGCATTCCCCACTTGGACAGACTGGTTCTCAATAGGTGACAGAGGAGAGGACTCCTCTGATGAACCCTTCTCTTGCTGCTGATGAAGATGAAGTTGATGGTCCTTGTAAACAGACCAAGTCATGGAAACGTGGACGCCATCCCAAATGTTGGGGGAGGGGTCATGGCCGGGCTGACTCAATTCCAAGTTAGGATGAATCACTTCACGTTCCTTCTGTCTCAGATGAGGATGACTCAGATATTGAAAGTCTACTGCATCGTGCAGCCTAACTCCATGAGATTCACTCGGAGGGTCGTGCCAAATGCAAAGGACAAGGAACAAACAAGGGAGCAATGCAGGTTGTAGAACGTAGAATTACTGATAAGATTAGAAACAAAACCAGACCCTTGGGATGTGGGTTTTGTTTCTCTTATGTTATTTTTCTTCCACTTTCTTATTCTTCTTCCTTTTTGAAATAAAAATTTGGGCTTCAGCCCAATCTTTTAAAAAAAGTGAGAATCTCATTATTCATTATTAAATTATTAAATATTTCAGAATCTTATTTCAATTTAATATTTTTTTAAAAATGGGGTCTTTATAAGATTTATATATTCAATTACTATAATGGTATAACTAATTATTAAGTAGATTTTATGGGTGTTTCAATAAATATGTGTAGATGAGTAATTAGAAAATAATATCATAGATCTCAAGGAACACTTTAAACAATCAATTCTTGAATCCTTGCCCAAGAATGTTGTATAATTCTTATACTAATTTACAGAGTTCCAACATGAAGTGGTTGAGTTGCAATAATCTCACTCCATAGGTGTTTGAAGAAATAATCATAGGGGTTGATTTTACACTACCAAAATATTTACTCCCACTTATTTCTAACATTATCTCAGTTGATAATAAAAAATAACAATGATTTCAAGTATAATAAATAAGGATGTGGATATTACATAGGATATTTTTTGTAAGATTTTTCATATATAAACAAGAGAATTCAGTATAATTATTTTATTTTTTAATAAAATACTATATTTAGACTTGTGAAATGAATATGATGAAGAATAATATGAAAATATTAATTAAAATATTGATTTTTCATGTGAAACGGAAGGATTAACTTGGAATGAAAATGATATCCCAGTACACATGGTGGAGAGTCTACCTCCTCAACACCAACAAGAACAATTTTTGGAGGGGGAAACTAATCAATATGGAGTATCCATATTTTCTCATCTATTCCTTCTTACAAATATCTCTTTTAATTATCATTTTTTGGGGTTGGGATCTATTTTATTCATTATGGGGAGATTCAGTCTTGGTGCATACTAAATGACGCTGAGGAAAATAAAATTTGGTGGTTTAAATTATGTAATTACTAAAAATAATTAGGCTGAGAATATTAACGTGGTAATTCAAAAATATAGGAAGAATAAATATAGTACCCACTTGGGGGTTTAAATTAATAAATATTTTATATCCAAATTTTCCTCTTTGTACTTTTTATTTTAATAAAAATATCATTTTTTTTATTTTTTTCTACTCTATAGGATATTGCAAACCCATGTAAAAGAGATTACCATAATCTACATGTAATAAAATAAAAAAATTATTTCTTAAACACTTTTTATTTCCATTACCCATGATTTGAGTATTGGGCTATAAAGAGGGTAGTCATATCAATGTGTGGTGGAATTTGAACATATTATTTGGGTTCTGGATTTCATTGTTCTTTTATATTTTTTTATTTAATAAATGGTCTTGTGTATGTTTCTCTTGTTGGATACACCCAATAATTAACTTCTCTTGGATAAATGGTTTACTTTATTAAAAATGGATTTTATCAAATTGAATTTTTGAACATGAATTTTGATTAAAAAATATCTAAGTGAACCGCAGTTTAACAAATATTAATTAAACTAATGAACTTGTATTCTTGATGAATGTTTTTCTAACCAAAAGAATCAATGGAAGGATCCAACATAAACAAAATGTATAGAATACATTTGAAATATAAAATGATGAAAAATCATGATCTAAACTGATTTTCCTATTTATTTCTATGTATATGTTTTGTGTGTGAAAAAAATCAATTAATATTGAGTTAGAGAAATTTGTTAATGGAATGTCCAAAACCTGCTTCAATTCCTCAACTATCATAAGTAGTCTTAGGGGATTCCAGATATTTGGAATTATGATTTTACTATTGTTCTAAATCCTCTAATAAGTTCAACAAACAATTCATGGTTGAAAAAAATATGAATAACAAATTAGTTATTATGAATAATAGAATATAAAAATGAATATTACACTCAAATTAATAAGAGGAAAATAAAATATAAAATTTTCTTCAATGATATAAAAAGGTAGTATAAAATTTGAATGTGAGTGAGGGACTTGAATAACCAAAAATTGAAAAAGGTATTTTAATTTAATACTGAGATTAAATTAAATACCTAACAATTTACATTTATTAAATAAATATATTCTAAGTGAAAATAATGTTGAGGGTCATTCCATGAGGAAATGGAATAATTCAAGTGTGGCATAATTAACAAATCTGTATTTTTATATATTTTTACTATCTATTATACTATTATTAGTATAAATATTTATAAAAAAATTATAAATATATACATTTTTTGTTTTATATTAAAAATAATGTTCACAATTTGACAATCACCTAAAATAGTAATTCTAATTAAAAAAATATTACTTTTTTCTTATTTCATAATTTTAATATTTATAAAATCAAGTTTTAATATATTTTAATTTTTATGAAGATTATTTAATATAAATTAAAATTGGAATAATAAATAATGAATAATATAATCCTTGCAAGTGAATAAATAGGCAATTAAAATTGTGTAAGATTAAAAATGATTTTCGAGGCTCAGGTCAGATTAAATCAATATAGAAATATCTAATTAGAAAAAAAAATCCACTCAAAATCATGTTATATAAAAAATCACACTAGAATCATGTGTTAATAATCTACCATGATACATCATATTAGATGTCTCTTACATCAGATCAAATGGGTCATGCATTTATTTTACGTTAAAAAAATTCCTTTGACCTGCATACAACATAAGGTATTTATTATGGAATAATTGATACATAAAAAATTATACAATTGGTAATCACTACTGAATACCTTCATCAAAAAACCATCATAAACAAGATTATTTTATTGGGTAATCACTCACAAAGGATATTTTACATAGACAATCAATACACATTGTTTTCCAAAAACTCATGTAAGGGGTTTTCCTAGACAAACTCAATGAGTGTAAATAATAAGTATATATACCTAGAATCATTTTAAGGAATTTAGAAATATTTATATGTAACCAAACACCTCAATAATATTTTAATACACAAACTACCAAAAATGATATACTTCCTACTGGATCAGAATTTAATTATCATTTTCCATGTATATGTATGTTAATCAATTCATCACCCATTCACAAAAGCCCAAACCATCTAATTTTGCAAGATGAGGAAAGGGGTTCCAACTTAGGACCATGATTATATTTTTCATTAATTTCTGTTTTTAATACTATAAATCTTTTTTATTTACAAATAATTAATTGTAAATGTTTTAAAATATTTTAAAAAATAAATTATGTTTATATATTAATAAACCCATTAAGGAATTTTTTATTCAAACACATAAAAATAATCAATCCAAAATATTTTCCATACCCAATAAATTTTTTATTAAATTATATTTCCCATCAAAATTCATTGTTTACGATAATTATTATAATTCAAATAAAGATAGTAATAAAAATAATGATTCGACTAATCAAATAAATCCCATTAAAATGTTATTTTATATTTCATTAATATGAATATATAAAAAAACAATAAATATTGGTTATTTTTTTAAAAAATTATTATTTTTTAAACACCCCTTATTTTTTACCAAGATGGAAATTCAAAAAAAAACACATCCAAAGTTAATCTAAAAAACCTGTTAGATTATCTAACTGTATAAAATGTTTCAAATATATCTACCTTGATGTGTTATTTTAGAAAATTTACAAATTATTATTTAGAAATTACTCCAGTGATATCAATCCTCAAATATGTATAATGATAAATTATAAATACTAATCTATACCCATAGATCCAAAAATAAGGCTTCTCTAAGATTGAATCCATGAGAGAGAGATAAATTATATCTAGACATGATTGAATATCTAATTTCAATATTTTGATATACAATAATTATGTATTGAATAGATAATGAGATATATATAAAGGTATAATAATATTAATAGATAAATGTAAAAGAAATTTTTGAGGAATATTGCAACGGTTTAGAGTATTTTTATGTGATAAATGTAAATTTTTTGTCACATAACATTGAAATCCGGGTGTTGTTTCCAGGTTTTGATTACTGTATGAAAAAACATAAATTATACTCTACCATGTAACCCATAATTAAAGGTTCAAATACACAGTATGTAGGGCTATACAGGTGACCATGAATTCTCAACAACCTCAAACCCATGTTTAGTTATTTTTTACATAGTCTCTCGAACCATGAAATCATCAAAAAACATCTCAGAACGTCTATCTAAAATATAAATTCCCACTAAACATATCCTTATGGGAGACAATCCCTTCAAGATCAAATTTTTTAACAGAAGATCAATATTAATATCAGCTAACTAAACTCTTCCAAAATTTAAATTCCAATAAGCCCCATAAATACCTTAAAAATTAATGTTACATCCTAAATCTAAAAAAATTTGAAAATTCAACATTAAACCAAATAAAATGTGTTAGAAATTTCGTAAATTGGTTAGTAAATATGAAAAAGTATTTGTTGAGTAATGGGGATATTGGGATCTATAATCCTCACATTTATATTTCTCTATATTATCCATTGTTATGATGTTAATAACCATTATGGTCTTTTAATCTTATATTAATTTTTGTGTTATCCAATATAATCTTAGAACAATTTAATCAAATGTTTCTTTGATTTTATTTTAGTAAAAATTTCAAATGGAACGATTTTCATTATGATCATTCACTCCCAACATGTACTAAACTCTTTTAGGATGTCAAGGGTCTTTCATATAAACATACATAAAAATGTATTTTTTACACTTTGAAATTCTCTATGTTGAATAATATTAACACTAGTATACTAGAAATTATATTTTTATAAAAATAAGTTTATAAAAAATTATGTCCTTTGTGATATAAAATTATACATAATTCCTTTATTGAAATATTTAATGAATAAATTATTAATAAACAAAATATTTACTATTTTATATATTTTGAACTCATTTACAAAATGAATATCATATTGTCTAAAATATGATAATTTTGGGATGTGGTTACTATTTCCCTTATATTTTAATAAATAACATAGATAAATTATTTTATCCTCATCTTCATTTAAATTATTTTATAGATTTAAATTAGTAATAAAACATATGTATTAAAAAATAATATAATTATATAAAAAAACTCATTGGTTACAATCAGTCTCTTTTCATATAAGGAAAATAACATGTGATTCAATACATGTCCTTAATTTTTTAGGTTTATATTAGATCAACTTCCTTGAGGTGTTAACCACATGATTCACCAGATTAATTAAGACATGAATATCTATCCATCGACTCTTTAATTTTTATTTGATATTGTATATATATTTTAAAAAAATTTAATATAATTTTGGTGTCATATAACCTTTTATATATAATAATTTATTTCTACAATATTATTACTTATCATAAACTTTTCAAGAATATTCTTATACCACAGTAATAATAATGCTCAATTACTTCACCATAATCAATAATAGAAATAATAAAAACATTACCCCACCTTCACGATATATATATTACGTTTAATTAATATAAGATTATTATTAGACCCTCTAATATTGTTCTTTTAGCATGACATCTTAACCTTCATTGATATAAATAAAATAAAAATGATGAAAATACTATGTCATATTTAACTATACTAAAAATAATGTGGATATTGATGAAACAGTTTATAAAAACAATGATATTATTGAAATAAATTTAGAAATGATTCTAGAATATATTATATATCCATATTTATCTTTAATTTTGACTTTAAACTCTCTAGGTTATTGTCATGTTTAATCATCGTGAATACAGACGTGCGAAAATAAGTTAATTACTTATTTTTCATCTAAAAATTTATTTCTATTTCATAAATTTTATATTATTATACTTCAAAAAAATATTCTTGTTTAACACATTCTCTAGTCATTTTCCCATGAAGTTTTTTCAATAACACGTAGAATTATCCTTATTTCTTGAAACTATTGTAAAATTATCATACTAGTTTAGGGAGTTTCGTTTTTTAATATTTTTCTTTTTTATAACTAAACTCTAAGATAATATTGATGAAGATATTGATTCAATTTTATCAATAATTGAATATTTTATGATAAGAGTTGAAAATTTTAAAACTATTAAAAAATTTATTTTTGAATGAATTCCTATAAAGATGATGAACCCTTTTAATTGCATCATATCCATTATTGTGAAAAGATCCATATTTCATTGAATGTTTTAGTTATTATTATCCTTAATATGAACTAATATTAAAATAGATAAATAGTAATGTATATTTTATCATATCTAACTCTTATATATTTTATTAGACAATTATCCTTCCACATAAATGATATGTTTTATCCAAAACAGTATTCCTTTATTTTAGTAAGGGTTTGAAAACTATGAGTAATCCAAAACATACCACATGTATTTCATATATTATTTTTATGGTTTTTCACTTATATCGTACCTGAAACAATATAAAATATAAGAATGTTTCATTGGTAAAAACGTCCAATTTAAATTATTAGGGGTTTAAAATAGATTTTATTTGGAAGGATTATAAACCTTAATACTATAAGGGGTTTTCAAATATAATCATCTTATCTCATCCATAACCATTGTGTATTCTTGTTTCTAACTCTTTAGTTGTATATAATATATCTTTATTAAAATTAATATATTTAAAATATATTAATGTATAAAATTTATACAACTCATGATTAGACATTCTGAAATAAAAAAATACAATCATACCCATACATATTCAAATGTATCCCATACACAAGGTACATGAAACCATTTCTTATAAAGGAATATAATTATATAAAACTAGAATCAAAACATAATAAAGATTAATTCTATTGGTAGGTAACCCCCATATTTTTAGATTGATTATAATCCCATATTCTAGTGTATAGTCTAACAAATACTATTATTATACATAAATAAATAGTACAATGTGTCTACAATTATAATACAACCATAAAACCCAATATTTATAAATCATAATTAACATTTACTTCCAATTTCATAAATCGTAAATAACTCAGTTTCATTATTTCATGTTTAAAAATACAAATTCATTTTTATCATGTAATGAATAATAATCATGGTATAAAATTTATTAGAAGTATTTTAATTGTATTAAAATAAAAAAGTCATTAATTAATAATATTAATACTTAATATTCAGGAATATGAAATATGGAAAAAAAATAAATAACCATTTTTATAATTTTATAAAAGACATAGAATTTATGAAAATTTCATAAATAAATAGATTTTAAAAATATTATGTATTTTAAAATCATTAAAGACCATCATAAATAGAATAATAAGATATTTTCATATTTATATCAATATAAATTATTTTTTACAGTCAATTTAGATTTCATTCAATAGTAAATTTATCACATAACAAATATATGATATTAAGAAATATAAAAAATTTATATTTGATATGATAATATTACATTTCATTAAATATTTAATAGTTTATTTTATTTAATTCTAATTAAGGTACTCGAAAACACTATTTACCAGGATTAAATTAATTTATTTGTTTTAATATGAATAATTATAATTATTATTTATGAAAATTTAATATCTCAATATAATATTTTTACTTATCCTGGTTTTATAATATATAAAAAAATTATAAAATAATAAACCATGACATCCACTTTAATCTTAGATCATATAATCAATTTTATTGTTATTGGTTAATTTCTCATTTGAATCAGTGGATGCCTAAAAGTTTATTGTTAGAGAATTTTATTTTGAGAATCATGAGAAAAATAAATAATTCATTACAAATATAAAACAATGTAAGTGTTTTATTTTAACTATATGTTAATTATTTTTATGTATCAATACTTTTAAAAACCATAATGTTTTCTTATGGAGAATTTGGTTTTGGCACAAGCATTGAAAATCACAATTTTGAAAGCATGTTGTATATTCTCAGCTACATTCTTTGATTTGTTATGGAAATATCATTTATTTAAAAATAAACCCCAATTTTAAAAAAAGAAAATTAATAATTATTGGTGTTATATTTTTTGGAAACAATTTATATTAATATTTTAAATAAAAACTTGTATAGTTTTTTTAACCAAAAATGAGTTTTGGTTCAAAAATTGTGTCTTGGTTTTATGAATTTTTGTTAACATTAACAATTTTCATGATAAAAATCATGATTTATGAAACAATAATGCTTCTAGTTCATTAATATACATTAATATAAATATAAACATAATGGATGTTTCTATGATATGATTGTTTGGTTTTTTAGGGGATAACACATGTCTAAATGTAGTAAAAACATTTCACCAGAACCAATTTTCCTATAAGATCTATCAATTTTTTGAATTTAAAAGATATCAATAAAAAGAATAAGCTTTATTAAATATAATTTTGATCAACTCTAGTAATTAGGTACTCCTTGGTTGATCAATTTTCTTTCTCTTTTTTAGGTTTGAGATGATTCATGGTACTGGTGGTTGAAGACAAAGGGATTTATAGAAAACATTCACACCATATAGTTTAAAAATATAGTTAATTTAACCATGTGGTTTTAATATATGAATTTTTAGTTTTTTATTGAATGTTTTTAGAATAGTCTGTCAAACTACGAGACATGCCCAAGGAACTATGCATGATGTTTCGTGGTTTTCTAGGGGTGTCACATAGTTTTTGCATGTATTTCCCAAACTGTGTATACCCTAATGAAAATCATGAACCCATTAGAGATATGAGGTTTCATTGTAAAAATAAACTTGTGGAGAGAAAATTCCCCAAAATATAATTGTTAGTAGGGGCACAAAATTTAAGGTTCACTATTCATTTAAATATGCCTCCTGCCCCAAAAAACCATGTGACCACCTACCGAACAGTCAAATAGATGGAATTTAACCTTTTGTAATTAGTTTTTTCAAAGTGAAATTTCTCTATAATCTCATTTTATCTCATCCTAACACTTCCCCAGATCTTTTGAGATCTCTCCCCTTCTATTCTAGGTAGAATTCCTTCATTCTTGATGGGCCAGACCAGGGTATGTTGTGTTTTTGATTCGGTTCCCTTTTTTTAATATCATTGCTAGATTTATTCTCCTTTAATATTGGTGGAAACCAATTTGGATATATTTCTTGATATACTGTTTTATGGATATTTTATTTTATATCTTATAGATCTATGATTTTGAGGACCCGGTCTAAACATTAGTTGTCTTAGCTTTTTAAAGGTGTTTTTGATACCATTATTTTATGTTAGGTGTTTCTATAAAATGGGTTAATTATTTGAATTGATTACTCTTATTGTAAAATTTATATAGGTTATTCATTTTGTTTAAATAATTTGGGGTTTCAATGAATTTCATGTAAATATTCTTATTTTTATAGGGATTTTCATAAAAAAAACACCAGTTTTTACAAAAAGTGTTTAATTAAATGGTTGAATATTTGTCTTTGAAAAAACAATATATTCCCATTATAGGTGATTGTGGGGGGTTTGAATGTTTCACAATTATCCATTTTAGGATCACTATTTTCGAACAACTTCTAATAGGATTTTTTGTGCATCCAAAAACACCCAATGGTTCCCGAATTCAATATGTTTTATGAAACTTATTTCCCAAGAAAAAGTCATTGGTAAATTTTCAAAAAAAAACTTAGGGACTCACATTTGTTGAGATTATGGTATTTGGGGATCATCACACCCTTCTATGTGGCATTATTACTTACTCCAGAACTCTTTTAAATATTTAATTCATATTCATGAATTCTTCATCAAATTTCAAGTTTGACATAAGTTTCCCTGAAATTGAAAATTAGATATTAAAATGAATGAAATTTATAACCATATGTATGTATATGAGGTTCTTAATTTAATGAGAAATGTATACTCAAATGAGATTATCTATCAATAGTGTTCCTTTACATACATAATAAGAATTACTTTTTTTATAATTATAATTCTCATTTTAATCCATATTGTGGGGAACTCTCAAATTTATTTTCATCGTGGGAAAAAGTTCTTTTGATATCAGAATTGATCCCATGACAATAGATTCTTGTGTATTCTTGTGAATGAAATAAAAAACCATTTTTTTCTATGCCAATTTGAAGAAAACATCAATCTTCTTATTATTATTGGATGAAGACCAACTGTGAGGTTTGACATCATGTGAAAAGGATGTCTAGGAGATAGGTTCCTAAATTTTTTTGTGTGTGTGATGTATACGGAAGTGTCTTACAGAATCTAGATGGTTTGTGGGATTCTAGTATGGATATAACCCTACTAAGAATCTAATTTAGAGGAAAATAGGGTTGATTTTGGATTTTGGGTTTTATCCTCTAGGATAATTCCAACATATACCATTTAGACATGAATAAAATCCCGCATAGTTTAGATCATGTAGAGAATCCATGATAATGGATTTCCCCAGAAGTGTTGAATTGCAGGGGATATGGCCCTTTGAGTGAATTGATTTGGGCTATACTATTTTTTTGAGGATTCCCAGAGAGTGGTTCTGATTGGGGATTATACCAAATAAGATGAACATAGAGTGGGGTCCATGAGGAGTATCTCAAATCATTGTAATTTAGAGGTTTGTTTAGGGATTAAACCTTGGAGAATTCCCTAATAGTGGTTATTATTGGGTAATATACAAAATAAAATTTCATTTGAGTGGTTCCATGAGGTGTATCTTGAATCATAGTTATTTATATTGTTGGTTACGGATAACCCCCAGGAGGAATCCATAAAGGATGGATAAATGGATTTGGGGATCCATTCCTATGGAGGACCTGTGACGGAAGGAAACAGGAAGATATGGAAAAATGATTCTAAATCGAGGCTTATATATGATCATGAAGATTCCATGATCATCACTAAACTCTAAGCCCATGGGATTCATGGTCAGTGTGAAAAAATTTGAATCATAAGATATGGGAAGCCTCATAGTCCTTCATCGACTGGTGGACATTTTGGAGATACAAGATAATAATAAAGGGTTTTAATGTAACTGTCTCCTCTCTTATTTTCTTAACTAGGAAAGCCACATCAAGATACCCATCCTAATATTACCCATAAGAATGTCTAGGAAATTACTCCATGATGGATGCCCTATTTTCTAGAACCACTAAGAGTGTCTTGACTCATGGTGATTTGGTTTGGTAGGGGATTAACCCAATGAGGATTCCCATATTCTTGGAACTATGAGGAGTATCAAAACACATAGTGATTTTGTATGAGAGATGGATTTTTATGTGTTATAATACAAAATTTCCTCTACCCTTCTTAGACATTTCACAATAAGACTATCCATTTTTTAATTTGGAGCAGCGCCATGAGAAAAGGGACTAGGTCAGAGGCCCAAGACCGCAAATGACAGTGATCATGAGTGGGGGTGTGGGAACACAACCCCATAGATAAGAGAAATGGGTTTTCCCATGTGGTTAACCCAAGGTTGGGATCTCCTGGGTATGGTTTTCCTAGATATCGGTTTCCCATGTGTAGGTCTCGTGGGTATGGGTCAGCCTGGTGTGGTTTCCCCAGGTGTGGGTTGCCCAACTGTGCCTTGGCCATGTATGGTTCACCAATGTTTGGGTTTCTTAGGTCAAGGTCACACATGTGTGAGTCACCTTGTTATGAATCTCTCTAATTATGGTTCAGGGGCCATTAAATAGTCTGGGTGGACCACAGTAGTTCACCCATATAATGATGGACTAATAGGGAAATAGTGATGTGTGACCATATCTCTCACCTTGCATCAGCATGTGGGGTTTCATATGTTATTTGAAAATTAGAGGTGGTGTGGTATCATTATAGACAAAATGGTGGAGTATCACAAATGGGTTGTGATAATGGTATTGAAGGAATGTGATTTCCTGGGGGCCTTTTTAAAAAGTGCTAAATGAATCGATTTCATGGTAATGAAAACTCTTATAAATGTTTCCCGACATTCTTGATCCATAAATTTTGATCTATAAGTTTGTTTAAGCTCCACAACCAAGGAAATAGATGATTAAAATATGAAATACATTATAGTATTTTTTAAGATTCCAAAATTTTCTATTAAAGAAGTTAAAAATGATTTATAAGCAATCAACACCTTTTGATCATCCTTTTTAGGAATCTGTGGACCACTCCCCAATGGTGGATTCTCTCCACCATTACATTGGGTTGGGAAATTTTTATAAAGGATATATAACCATAAATGTGAGAGAATTGTTGTGGTACTTGTAAATAAAATATAATAATTATGTCATATAAACACATTTCTACTCAAACTCAATTTTTTTTGTCTCTGTGAGGATCACATCATTAATTCTACGACAAAGTGTGCAGAAATCATTTTTCAATGCCACCAATGGTTATTTCTATTGGGGAATGGGGTTTCAAACACTAAAGAGGATTGTATTGGGTTTGAAAATGTTTTATAAAATCTGATCATGATTTCTAAATTTTTTTTATTAACAAGTTACGTTGAGAACATTAGGTGCTTTAGGAAAAGATATGTCACTCATAGTGTGCATAATTCCACTAGAGGTTCCATAATCTCGATGTAATGTGGCATCACATGATATGAGTTAAGACCAATATATTATAGGTTTTTGACCCTTAATTCAAGGTAAATATTCAAATATATATGGGACCAATATGTTGTTCATTGTGATTTATGGTTTATTTATCACCAGATAGATTTTTCATGGATTTTTTCTCACATGTTTTCATAGTGGGATATATCCCATTGAATCATATGATATATTATTTCATGGATATGTGTTTACTTGAGATACGTTTGATGTGTGTGGATATATTTCCAATTTTATTACTTATACTTTCATATTATTAGATAACATAGATATTAAATGCTATTGTGAGAAACCAAAGGAAAAATAATTACAAATTTTCTTACATTTATGAAAATTCATTATGAAACAGTATTTTTATTAAAAGCATGGACTGATGCATTCATGTTATTAGAACCTATATTGACTCAGTGGTGGTGTCCTACTAGACATTATTCTCACACCCTACTTCTTTACGTTAGGAGGTTTTATAAATTGTTTTGGAGGGCTTAGGTGAAGTTATGGGAATCCTGTAACATGTTGGATTCTATTTTCATCAATTCCATGTCTCATCTCAAACTACCATGGGTGGTCAGAAAATTTTACCTTGTCTAAGACTTAATGTTTAAGGTCATTTTAATGAACTAAATGATAATATTATTCGAATTTTTCTATTCCTTATTAAAATGTTATTTTATGTTATTGAATTCATGATTGATTTTTGTTTTTGATATTTTAAGGCATATATTCGAATTTTTGAAGTTGGTCATATGATTTTTTAATATGTTCTAATGATGATTAGTTGTTGTCATTTTTAAATAATATAATTCCTCTGATAAGTGATATTATTAATATGAGAGATGAATATGTGAGACCTGATCTATAGGAAAATTCTACAATGGATTCTTCTTTGGTTTAATCTATAATCCATACAATCTAGAATCTTAGAAAAGAAGTTTTTAGGAAATGAGGATGTGTTGTGGATAATGGCTCTAAATTCACTACGAAGCATCTACACATCATCCATTGTGGAAATGGACCCACAAATATGAAGAGTGGATTGATATAATATTCAAATTATTGAAAACTTTTAATGAATTTATGGTGGGTTTCGCCTTGTACACGCTTGAGGGACAAAGAAAGAGATAATGAGACTCCATTATACAAGCTATGTTGCATGATGAAATTCGGTATTTATTTCATGAAAGACTCCAATCTTTTGTTTTACCCTGAGTGTTTATGTGTGGTGAATACCTATTATTTTTTTAACTTAGATTAGAAGGAGTGAAACGTTCCGGACTAGTCTATCTATTTTTTTGAGTTGGTGTATCTTTCACCGGATCTTGTCACCAATGAGTACCTAAAGGATCAATGTTTTGAGTTGGGACTGAGGCATAACATTCATTTAACATTGATTATAATGTTACATACTACAAACATGGAGATATTAAAAAATCCTCTTTGGATGGGGTAATCATAGTAGGAAGGACATGATTGGGTGGACCTTATCTTGGTATAATTATTATCTACAGAGTGTCTTTAGGACAGAAAATAAAGCACAAGGGTGGTAAGTTTTCTTTAGGAGATGTTTGAAGGGATTTAAAAAGAAAACATTAGTTTGTATAAAATTGTGTGGATGGTATGGTAATACAAAGACTATCTTTTTGGAGGGTCTTTATAATTGGATTCGTTGTAGATTATCAAGCCATATGAGGAATTTTTGTGAAAGGTGTTCTAATGAAATTAAAGCAGGATATGTTATCACAATGTGTTAATATGTTCATACCAGTTCCTCCAAGGGTGGTGGGTCTAATCCTCTGTTTAAGGAGGATAATCATGTGTCTAACACCTAATTAGTTTGTGTGACTTAGTGTGCACCATTAAAATCTGAAGCATTGCTAGAAAATTTTAGTGGTATGGTGATTATTTTGTCTTCTATGGTGTATGTTTTGTTTAATACAGGTGTTAGTCCTTTTTTATGTCATCAAAATTAGTTGCTGTGATGGGATTATATTTTAAACTTATTTCATTGTTGTTTAATATTTCCAATATTCAGGGAATGTGGTTCGAACAGGGTTTTAAGTGTTCCTAGTGTCAGGTGATGATAAACGACTTTGAGGTGGAGTGGGAATTATTAGTGCTTGATATTGATATTATGGATCTAATACTATGAATGGATTAGATAGTTAGTGTTACGATCTAGATGGACTTCTATCATCATTGGGTTCAGATTTTATCTACCAAGGGGGTCACTCATGTTATTTAGGGTGAGAGAGACTTTAGATCGGGCAGAGAGGGGAATATTGTTGCTTATGATAGGGAAATCTCATTCCAATTATTAGAGATGATCCTTGATATCATCGACCCATGTCTATGTGTTTTTCTTCTTATGGGGGTTTGTTTATACATAAAGGTATTATTGAATTTTTTTATAGTTTCCTCCGACATAGATATGCCTAGTTTACAGTTTAACATCTCTATGTTATGATTCATATTTATATGACATTTTATTCAATGTAACTTTATACGTTGATAGATATTAATTTCTAGCTTGATGATTTTGGAGAAAATGTATTTATTCATCATAGCATGTCACCATGGGATTCGTTCTTTTTATTTTATAAGAGGGAATATTGGATTGTTAACCTTTTTTTGGATTATCAAAAGTTGAATCTAGTGATTGTTAAGAATATATAACATTTACCCCAGATTGATTATCTATTTTAATAGCTTAGGGGGGAATGATCTTTTTCAATGATTGATATTTGGTCAGAGTACCAGCAGTTGGGATTCTGAGAAGAGGATATACCTAAGAAAATCATTAAGAGAAATTATGGGAATTTTGGATTTTTGGTTATGGTGTTGGGTCTCACTAATTCTCTTAGAGAATTTATGGATTTGATAAACTGAATATTTAATGACTTCCTGGACTATTTTGTTATTATGCTTGTGGAAGTTATTTTTGTGTACTCTATGTCTGAGGTAGAGAATAGAGACTATTTGGATATTAGTCATTAAACATGGAAATATAATTTTTGTTATGGTAAGCTATGAAAATGCATGTTTTGGATCTGGGAAGTGAAATTTATAGGGCATGTCAAAAGTAATAGGGGCATCTCAATGGATTATAAGAAAATACTGGCTATTATGTCCTAGATAAAGCCAAAAATGTGTTTCAGATTTAGATATTATTTGGTTTGGAAGGTTATTATAGGATTTTTGTTCACAATTTCTCTAATATGATATAATTAATGAAAATTTTAACCAATAAGTATGTATATTTTGAATGGAATGAAAAATTTTAGAGATATTTTGAGGAGTTGAGGGTGAGGCTTATCTCAATGCTAGTTTGGATTCATTGAGAACCATGTTTTGGTTATATTATTCTTTTAAATTCAGATAGTATGGGTTTTTTATGTGTCTCAATGTAGGGGAAATAAGTAGTGACCTAATGATATCACTTGTTATTTCTCTCATGAGAATAAATTATTTACCCAATATCTAGAGTTAGTAATAGTTATGTATAAACACAAAATGTGGAATCAATATATCTTTGGGGAGTGGTTTAGATTGTGTTTTAACGAGTTTAAAAATATAGATATTATTTAAAAAAATTAAAATTAAAATTAGTATAATTATTTATTATTAATCCAACTAATGTAATTTGAATATATTTCATATTGAATTTTGATATAAAACATTTTACACTTATGAAATCGTTTTCTTTGAAAGACTTTTCCTTATCACATTAGTGAGTTTAATGTTAAATTAGATTCCACAAATTATTTTAAATTTATTTTTAAAAGTGGAATAAATATTTAAAATCATCATAATTGATTTTATATAAAAAGTCCGACTTAATTTCTTTTTTTCTTAATTTTTAGTAAAAACAGGAAAAAATAATTACTAGGGATAAGGATAAAAAAGTTTAGTAGGGGTAAAATAAAACGATAAAGAGTAAAATAAACTAAAAAATATCAAAATAAAATTTTATACTTATATTTGTAGCCAATATCATCTATAATACTATAATTACCTATTTATAATCCTTTATCACTGGGTAAAACATGACTATAATGTATTATTTTAAACAATTCTGAGCGTGTACTCTCCTCCAGTTATAAAAGGGAACCCCTATCCTATCCTCTTTACACTACCAAATCATTTTGGTTCAATAAATTCCTACCCTAATACATTAAAAAATACCTAGACATAATCTATATACCTTATTTTTATTATTAACCCCTCATAATTTTTATTTTTGTGCAATCTTATGGAGGTTGTCCGAAGAAGAAGTATCGTTCTCAAGAGAATATTTTGGTTTTATTTCTTTTTCCAATTATTTCAAATATTATCCAACTATGATAATATAATTAAATAGGTATCTACCTTATAATGATATTTTATTTTGTTAATTTAATAAACTCTATTCATCTCCACCTTCATCATATTGGATAAAAATCAATCAATTGTGTGTAGGACTGAAAACCACCAAACGAACTGATGTAATTCAATTTCCATCATCGCCTCTCACAGATAGAGATAAGGATGAATTTAAGGTATATATAGAATATTTATGAAATATTTATAATCATTTAATTATAATATAATATAAATTTTTATCATAAAATCCATTGTAAAATGATAACATCGCACATGCATTCGTGTAGATTACCACCTCCATAAAGAGACTAGATTCATGTTTCATTTTATTTTGACGTGGTTTATAATATGGATATATTTAATAAAGATTATTTATATATATTAAATAAATATTATTTTATAATTTTTATATAAAATTTACTTTACTTTTGTCTATCCATTGAGAAAATGGAAACCACATTCATGCGTACGTATGGCAAACCATCTCTATGAGTGGTGTAATTCATTTTATATCTATAACATTAATGGAATAATAAAAATTAACTTTCATTGAATATATTCGATAATTATTTCAGGTTTAACATTCTATAGATGATTTAACCATTATAAATTTCAAAGGACCAACAATTAAAAACCAAAACATATATGAAAAATTAAACGGTTATTACCCACTACATTATTTTTAATAAAGAATTGTAAAAAAATAGGAGATAAATGGTTGTATGCAAATATTATATGGAATGATATATATTATTAAAATTATATAAGTAATTTATAATAAATTAATATACATTATACAAGATGTTTGAACATCTAAAACAAATGTAGAGACTTGAGGTAATGGATTTCCATCTCACATTTATATTCATGGGATATATTTTATATACACCACATGTCTCTTTTGTATATTTCATATTATTACCATCAATGAATTCAATGTATTTTATCATTAAATTTATGGGATATAAATATTCATATAAGGATCCTAATTGTATTATTCTTATTTCAAAATACTACCAAATTAGAAATGATTTTATATTATAATGTCATTATTGATCAGGTTGTTATTGACTTGGTTTCCAATGATGAAATATTATGATTTAAATATCCGGGAACATCATTAATATTATTAACCTATTTTTATTACTAAAGAATATTTTTTTTCATTTAATTTTAATCTATTTATGGATTTAATAAACCAAATGAATGTTTTTATAGAAAATCCACTTTTTTCCTTTTTTAGTCGAAATATTTTTTCTTCTGTGTACATATTTTTCTAATAAAGGATTAGAATAATTTTTTTAATATTATGTAATTATTTTTTAAGAAATTTTCACCCATTAATGAATTTTTACAAAATGGTTTAAAATGAATCTGTTTTTCCTGAGAATGGATCTTTTTGGGGTTTTTACTAGAAATATGAAAGGAATATTTGTTTTAATGTTCATGAAATTTATGTTTATAACTTCTATCGGAATCAAAATAGGAATTAAAAATTAATTTAAAATTTTAAAAATTTATTTTCTATGAAAATTTATTTTTATATATGTAATTTTTTTATATTTTAAATAATTGATATCAAAGTGAAAATGTTATTTTCCTGAAGAAATATTTCAAGAGATAATTCAATGTCATTTTCCATATATGATTACATCATTTTATGTAATATAAGATTTTATAGTGATATAATTAAGGGATACCAAACATATTATTTCTTTATATTGTTCATACATATGATGAAAATTAATTTATGAACCCTAGTCCTTTTGCAAGTATTATTCTATGATGAAATGATAATTTTTTTAGGAAACCTATTTCTTTTCAATGAGGGTTTCTATGATAAAACATTCATGAAACCAACTTATTTCCATGGTTTATATGTTTTTTAATGTTATAAGATCATGTGGAATAAATTTATAAAATTTTAATCATTTGATGGGTTGTCTCAAAGTTATATACCCGTATAATTAATTATTTAATGATTAACATTTTATGAGCTCAATGGGTATATGAGAGTTTATGCCAAGCTTAAACGAGGGTAGATGTGAAGTTACCCCTAGCCCAAAAGTGGGTACATGAGTGGTTATCCCAAGATCCATGCTGGTAAAAGGGTGGTTTTCTAAATCCTAACATGTTATGAATGTATTTGTGTGTATCCATAACATTATATTTCCTATGATTATGTGTATTCCACATATTTATTCCTTATAAGTGTTTTATGCTCTCATTGATCATATTAATTGACTATATTTTTATTCTTGTATTATGAATTTAAATGATTTATGAAATGACTCAAATTTATGATATATGATATATCAGTAAAGGTTTTCTAATGTTATTACCATGTTTTAATGAACTTATTCTAATATTATGATGATATATACCTTGTTTATCGATACTGAGCATATAAAATCACAATTTCATTTGGTTAATTTCCCCTTGATAAGAAAAATGGTGTTATATATGATTTTTTAAAAGTTAGGTTGTGATGAAGAACATAGCTGGATATGATGTAGTTCACATGTGAATCAGTTTTCCATGAATATATGTTTAAACGATTCTGGTATGAAATTTTATTTTATGTAATTAATATTCATATATTATTCTGACATATAATTGAATGAAATTTTTGGGTTCTTATAGTTTATATTAGTGTCATATTTATTATACCATTTGAAACTGGGAAAATAAAACATTGGTAAAAAACCAATGGATAAGTCAATGTGTTGCAAAATGGAATTAATGTTTGTTAAATGATAGAGTGAGTTGTTTCATAGAAATAAAATCCTTATTTAGATACAAAAAGTGGATGCTAAACTGGAATAGTTGAACATAGGGGAAATAACTCAGAAAAGGGTGCATAGGGATTTGAATTGATCATCACCTTCTGCATGAAAATATTCCTTGCTGCAAACCTAGTTTGATACGCTCGGGGAATATTATTTGGAAATTTAGGAACTCTTTTATGAACATTAATGAATGATTTGAATAGATATTTACCATGAATTAAATAAGTTAAACATATTATATCATAGATTGATAATAAGTAGACATGATGCAGATAAACTATGAATTATTTATATTGATTAATCACTTTGGTAAATGATTAATGATTTCCATTCTAACCAATATGGATTGAGCAAGGGATTAGGGATAGAACGATGAACTTTAGGTGGTAACATGATTGGTCAAATATTGATGTACCATATTTGGGTATATTTATATGAATATATGTATACAAATAAAATTCTCAAATAATGTTAATTCATATCCTCATTTATTAGAAGATTAATTAGCAGTGAAAACCACTAAAGGTACAATTGTCACATATCAAGTCTATGATTTTTATTAGGTTGAATTTTGGGGGAATTTTCATCTGGTAAATAATTCGATTCTCAATTTGGTTAAAGTTTATGTCATCTTAGGCATATATTTGATATCTATTCATAAATAACACATCAATTGTTGTTTAAAGGATGTCACAATTGATATTTCAAGACAAACTATGATCATCTATTGATGTGATGAATATTATGAACTTTTGATGAAAATCACATATATTTTTGGTGTCTTGACTCCCTTTAAAAATGGTTTTTATATCAATTTTATTTGGAGAAACTAGAGAATTGATGACATGGATATAGTTTGGGAGTTTTATTTCTTTATATATATGAGTTTCTTAGTGTTCTGTCAAAATGCGAAGCTATGTTCTCGATATAACATGGTAAAACTATTTCAAATAATTATTATATAATGAACTCGATTAAGTACAAGGAATTTAAGGATAAACCTTTGGAGAATAATTATGGGGGATTAATTCATCCATACATATCACCTTGAGGTGAAAATATTCTTTTTGATAAGATGAAATACCGAACAATGTGACTATGTATTGATTATTAGTAAATAAATAAGATCACAATCAAGAATAAGTATCTTCTACCTTATGTTGATGATTTCTTTGACCAATTTCATAGATATTAGTATATTTCTATGATTTAACTTCATTCTAAACATCATCAATCGAGGGTCAAGAAAGATGTTATAAGCAAGGAAAAATTAAATATAATTTCTCGAAACTATGAATATATATTGATTCCATTTGGTCATACTAATTTCCATTCCATATTATAAAATTTATGGAATATAGTTCTTATAGATTACCTTGAAATATTTTTATAGTATTTATAAATTATAGTCAAATCTATTCCATGTTAAAGGACTTTAATGGAGATCCCATGACGATTTTAATAAAGAACTCGAGGAAGGTGAAGTTGTTTGAATAATTAACATGTGTGGATTTTTACTACAAAATGTTTCATTTTTGGGTTATATAATCTCATGAGAGGGTATATTTGTAGATCCATCAGAGATAAAATTTATTAAAAAGTGGCCCAGACCAATGAATATGGGTATGATATAACATTTTCATGGTTTGTATGGATATTATAATGGTTTTGGAGAATTTATCCTGACTATATAATAAAATATCAATGTTAACTAGGAAGGGATCCAAGTTACTTTTGATAAAACAATGTGAGGATAATTTCAAGGAACCAAAGAATGGTTTTGTCAGTTCAGCTATTCTTACATTACCCTGCAATATAGAAGAGTTTTAAATATATATTTATGCATCATCGAAGGTACTAGTATGTGTTCTATTGCATAATGACATGGAGATAATTTATGCCTCACAATAATTTTAGGTTCATGAGATAAATCACCCAACTCATTATTTATAGTTCGATGAAAAATATCATTAAATATATGAATGAATTATCTTTATGGACATAGGTGTGCTATATGTAATGATAAAAAGAGTTTAATGTGTATATTCAGATAGAGTGAGTTGAACATTCACCAAAAAAAGTGGTTGGAGTGGATTAAGGATCAAGACAACTCTATACATTACCACCTTTGGAAACTGAACATGGTGTCTAATTATTTGAGTTAAAAGGACAATGCAAGATTATATTTGATGAGGATCACCAAAAACCCAATATATATGTATTAAAAAAGGATGTATCTAAAATCCTGAGGGAATGGGAGAAATATTATCATTTTAAAATAAGTGTTCAACCATATATCAATGTGATGATTAAAGAGATTCTAAAGGAAGATGTAGTGTTTTCTAAGAAGGTGAGAACTATCCTTGAGATTAAACTTGATGATGATGGAATGATATGGTTATGCAATTGTGTATGTATTCCATCCATACTATATTTGAAGAAGGATCTATTAGGTTAAGCTAATATTTATTCATTCTATATTCATCATGGAAGTAAAAAATATTTATAGAGATATGAAGGGCTATTTATGGTGGGATTATATGAATTGAGATATGACATTGTCTGTGTCTTACTACTTAGTATGTCTGTATCTTAATTATTAGAAGAAAATGTATAAGGGAATGTTATATCCATTACAAATACTATAATGAAAATGAGAAAACATCACCCTAGTTTTTTATCATCAGGCTCCCCAAACAAATTAATGAGAATAATGATATATGGGTTGAAGTCATTCACCTTACAAATTCAAAATAATTAACTACCATTAGGAACAAATTATCTCTTATGAAAATTTCTAGGATATAAATTATGTAATTATTAAGGTGGAATGGATTAAAAAATTCTATTATATCTAATCGGGATTCAGGGTTTACCATGATGTTATGGTGAATTCTTCAGCATGCTCTAGATATATTTCCAATATTCAAAAATATGTTACATCATCATCAATATGCTCATTCTGAGATAACAACTGAAACCCTATAAGAAATTATGAGATTTTATTCTATTCAGTACAACAGTGGTTGGGATCAACACCTTTCTCTAGTTGAGTTTTTATACAACAATAAGTTTTATTCAAGCATTCTTATGGATCATTATGAATCTATCTATGGAACGATGTGTAAAAATATGCAATATGTTGGGAAAAATAAAGCTATTGGGACTTGATCTATATGTGGAAATAGAACATAACATTAGAGACATTCAACAACACATCATGTTAGCTTGGATCCAACATAAAAGTTATGCTGATAATCGTTGGTGTGATCTAGAATTTGAAGTTAGAGAAATGGTATTTCCATAGATCTCACAAAGGATAATGGTTATTAGATTTTTGATTATAAGAAAGATTATACCTAGGTATATTGGAAATTTATAGACTCTTATTTAAGTAGATATAGTTTCTAATTGCCTAACACTTCTAATAAACCTATCTGAAGTTTATTATGTGTTCTATAGTTCCCAATCTTAACAGACATAAATATTAAATAATTTCTAGGGAATATTAACCACATTACAAAAAATAAATGCTTAAGAAGCATAAAAATTTTGGGAATTTGGAATTTGAGAGCACATGATTCTAATTTAGTGAAATATCTTCAAAACCCCCTTTAAAAATATTCAGCTTTATTACTCTTACTTAAAAATCATTCTTCATAACACAGTAAATGGAAACATAAGAGAGGGTGATCTCAAATTGTCAGTAAGGGTAAATAAAGGATATACATGAGAATAAAATGGTCAAATGGTATAAAACATGATCATAACATTTGATGATCATACTATTCATATCAAATAAAATAATACAAATCCTGGCATAAGGACTAGAAGTTCATATAGCTTAAATCATAAGGTAATCAAGACCACAATCCATCAAATCATAACATGATAATAATTTAATGAAATGTAACAGTTATATAAATATTTTATATCATTCCATATAAGATATTCCTTATTTCCAAAACATATCAAGGAACTTCATAGGGACTACACTTATAGGGCATGACACACCACCATCCCTAGACACATTCCTTTCCTTATATGGGATCAGGTTTCCCCATATTCTTATAATGGATAGGGTTTTCCCATATTCCCATAGTGTATTGGTTTTCCCAATCTTACCATACTAGACTAGGTTTCCTTATCTCCTGGGAGTGGATTAAGTTTCCCCATCATCCATAGTTGATCATGTCTTCCTATCTTCTATAGTGGATCAAGCCCATCATCTTTATTCACATAATTATTTCATGAGATGTAAATAATTACCCAATTCATTAGAGATAGATTTAGTTCCCACCCATCACATAATAAAATCAAACATACATGTTCCAGAATATAATAAAACATTCATCGTACCATGACACAAAAAAAGTGTTCGGTTTCATGAACATCAGATCATAACCCATGAAATAAAATCGGTATCACAAAAATATCATCATATCATTAACAATGGAAAGTATATAGGTCTCATAATCAATTAATAAATTTATAACCTATTTAAAGAAGTTGGTTTTAAAATCATATAACCCGTGGAAGAGAAAATGGTGTAATAAACATCATTCCATTAAATTAAAAATCACTCCAGAAATAATATGAATGTTATTCTTGGATAATATCCCCCAGAAAGAATAAAATATTAAAATTTTTATCATCTTATATGGAGAATTATTTTTAAGTATCATATAGAATATTTCATAATGAAAAATAACCTTTATTTAAAATCCATTTAATCATTCCATTTTGAAAACTACTTTATTATCAATAATGATTTACATATTCATTTAAAAACATTATTGAGCAAAATAACATTTCCACATTGAAAACAAAACTTTTAAAAAATATATTTTTTCGAAAAACATTTAATTTAAGAATAAATATAAAAATTATAATGTATTTTGAAAACATTTTGAAAACCTTATTCTATGAAAACCAATAATGAAATCTTAAAAACATATTGAAATTTTTTTATTTAAAAATAAATTGAAAACATATATTGAAAGATTTGAAATTTTTTGAAATCCATTTCATTGAAAATAACATTGAAAACATATATAAGAAGCTATAAAATATTTTTGAAAACATTTTTCCTTGACAACTAATAAAAGAATCTTGATAATCATTTAAAAAAATTAATCTTAATATTTTTTTAAAAACCATTCATTTGAAAAAAATATTTAAAAAAAACTTACATAATATTAGGGAAGTATTTTTTCTAAAAAAAATTAAAATTTTAAACATGAAAAAAAGATTCAAATACATGATGGTCATGACGATTTGTAAATCCTTACATACCCATCATTCCATTTTAACTGTAGAATGTTTAGAAAAGTGTTTTGTTTAGAAAATTACAAGGATATCCCTTTTAAAATAATTTTTTTGTTTAAAAAGTAAAATATGGGTTGAAATGTCATTAGATATTATAGTAAAACATTTTTGAAAACATTTTTTAAAAACATGGTTTTGTGAATAACACAAATTTCTCACCAATGGGAGAAATAATGTTCGATTTTCTTTAAAAATATTTCTTAATTATATTAATTATTTAAGAGTGGACAAATAGAACCATTACATAAAGATATCATGAATAACTAAAGGAGAATAATATTAATTATACTTCGAATGGCCCAAATGCCTTCTTTTTTTATTAATTTTTGATTACCCCCCTTTCAAGGGATGAGGGGGAACCCTAACAAGCCCTATAGGCTCAGAGATTAAATGACCTATAGGTCATAGGAAATATACACGCTATACTTAGAACTCTTCCCCCCAATTATTTAGATATGTATCATAATATTTAATTAATGGAATTATAATTATAAATAATCACAATAAATGATGATATTATAGAAATAAACAATTACAACTTTGGAAACATTGAATCATAATAACCATGAATTAATAAAATTAAATAAATATTAAAATATGATTAAAATAAAGATATTCTTGATATAACTCCACAGATGTACATATATACACCTCATAGAAAAATATTAGTGCATATCATGGTTTTTATTTCAAAGAAGTAAAATTGAGACAAAATTACATTAATGATTTTTAAACTTTTGAACCATAAACCCCATGAAAGAAAGATAATAATGTGGATATTTAAATATCTGTAAATTTATGTACAATAATACTATAATACATTCATGGGATGTCTATACACCACACAAAACAAATTAATGGTGAATAAGGCAGAAGTATCACATGAATAAAAGTGAGATGAGAAAACCCTTACCTTATGACTTTTCCTTGATTGTACACATTAAAAAATCATGTATATTAAAAATAAGTTTATTATAAATAAACCAAATAATCATATTAATATATAATACCAGATATTATTTTAATATGAATTTATATCACCTATTTGTTAATAATTCCATGTTAATGACATGTTTTAGGTATTATTAGTATTTTTCATATATGCTTTGATTTTTTATTCATTATACTCTTATATAGATCATGATTTACTTATTTAATGAATGTAAAACATGATATAATTATAAAAAATATTCATTATATAAATATTTATAATAATATATAAAATATAGAAATACGAAATGGAATAAATCATTCATGGAGAGCGCAGGTCGTACGTATGCCTGAATGATGTGTCCAATTTATTTTCGTACTAAAATGAAGATACTAAATGAACTATATGTATATATATAATCATTACATTAGAATTATTATTTTTAAAAATATAATATAAATTTACTAAAACCATCCTTAAAACATTACAAGAAAAGAGTGAATGAATCACATTGGTTTGAGTAGCCAGCAGTCCATATGTCCATAAACAAAGTTATCATATTTACAAAAAATGGAATGTTTGAAGGTATGATCTATATAATTATTACAGAAAAAAGAATAATAAAAAATATCATATACATAATAAGAAAATAAATTCATTCATTAATTTCATACATGAAAGGTGGAAAAGGAAGAATGAGCTTCATCAGTTCGCAAGGTGGTAGTCCTACATACACAGGAATGATGATTTAATATCCCATTTGGTGGAAGTTTTTGTGAGTGTAGGTAGAAACATTAAAATAAAAAAATTAGTATATTTAGAATACTATGGTTATTATATTAGAATGTAATAAGAATATTTTATGGGGAAGAGAAGGAAAATAACACAAAATAAAATGTGGAAGGATGTTACCTCTCATTTGGGTAACTCCTTTTGGTTTCCACCAAAGGGATTACTTGGTCGAAATTAAACCCAAAGGGAGGAATTGACATTAATGAGAGTGACATATTTAGTATATTTTCATAGTTTTATTTTACGAAAGAGTGTCTTGAGAAGTGTAAGGGGTTGAGTTCCGTTTTATAGATGAGGAGTGATATTTTGTATAGTTAAAAAGGTAAACAATTTTGAGAGGTCTCCCTTACATCATCTTCTTCACAAAATTTCCCATTTTAGATCCAATTGACAATATGGTCGAAATATAGTAATCCAATGGATTTTGGAAAAGTGTATAGGGTATTTCCCCCTTCATAAGAAGGTTAGACACTAATTAAACTTGTTTCTCCATTAATCACTGAACTTAATTTTAATTTCATTCAATAATATTTTTGGTAAAAAAATGTTGACCATATTAAAAAATAGAAATTATTAGGATTCCAAATATTTAATTGATGTGCTCACATGCGTCGTTTATTTTGATATGGAAAATGTTTATATTGAATTGATAATTTCCCAATCCATACATACTACTCAATCCCATTATTGTTATATTTATGGGTTGATCCCATGGGGAGGAAGTTGAATCCTCAAATTTAATAGCTTGAAGAATCTTTGATGTAGGAATCCTTTCTATTTTTCTAAAAATTTTGAGAACTATATATATGGTGGTTTATGGTTTCTTCAAGAATGAGAGAGGGATCAAGATAAATTTCGGGTTTCTTTAAAAAAATTCATCTTCATTCTAATCATGGTAGGATCTGATGGTTTAGTCTGAAAAGCAAGAAGAATTCACTAGTTGACATCAGTTAAAACGCCTAGATCTACCTTAGCGGTAGATATTCCTTTATGAGGATATATCCACAACATAGATAAATTATTTATATCTCTTAGGAAAGATATTATCAATGGATAATGGTCATAGCCTAATATACCCCAATTAGGATTGGGTCTTCCGCTTAAATATCCCATGATCAGGGATGTTTAATTGAATCGGATAGACATTAATTATTTACCTTGATTACTAATCCTTAAGGTTTCCATGATTTATAAATTTATATTTAAGTATTCATATTACCCTAATATTGGTCCCTACCCCTAGGTGGTTTAGCTAGTCATGGAATGTGGAGAAAATAATAAAAAAAGAAACACCGTGCTTGACATGCTAAGATGATTTCAAATTAATCAATTCAGAATCATTAAATGTTTTGATTCAATAAAAATGGAGAACATGGAATCAAGATTTAAGGAAATGTAAATAAAAATTTTATACCAAATACTTACAAGGAATGAAAGTAGAAATTGATTTGATACCACCACGATGAATAACGATGGAATGTGATGAGAAAGGAAATTGAAGGCGATGATGAAAACACAATACACAGATCGTGAAATGAAAAAATATGAAAATGGAAAATCAATTAATGTTTTAGAGGTAAGGGGTCTAAGGAAACTCGATATGTAGAAAAACAAAAAAAAACACCTCTTTGGGATTCTCTATTAAATATTGTCGATGTGTTTTATATATATGAAAAATGAGTCACAATGAACAATGTATTACCCATCGTGCAACACCAATATCTATAGATCTCCATGGTTTTTAATATTATGTGTATCACCCTCATATATTACCTGAAATGTGAGGTTTGAAAACTTTCACGTCCTGTATCTATGACTCAAAATGTGAACTATCCTTCACACTATACCTCGATGGTGGATTTCACATTCAATGGCATTGAATAAGGTCACGCCATGTATTTTCCATTCAAAATGTGTACAATCTTATTTCCTTGATCTCTTCACAAATTGGTTCAAAAAAATTTGAATGTTGTGACATCCTATCACATGACATGTACCTATTGTTCATGACATGTAATAGGTTAACTCTATACTTTTTCTACATTACATTCTTTGAATCCCTATGAATCGTCATTCCTAAAAAATTAATCACAGACCAAGCAAAATATAGAATAAAAAAATTAAAATCCATAGGTAAATTGTAGTAAAATGTAGATATAAATTCATCTTATCAAATTCCCCCACACATGAACAATTATATTTCCTCAAAAAAACATATCAAAAAATGATTTAAAAAAGATAATACATTTTTAAAATAAGAAACATTAATCATGTCTAGATAAATGAAACTACGTGTAAGAGAAATGGTTTATTTCCAAAATGGCCATTACATAGAAAATAATATTTCCTCAAATATCAGATCATTAAACAAATTATAATATTTTTAATTACAATATTTGAACTGTTCCTTGAATTCTATACCCATTTTTAACGTTACCTCAAAATGAATTTTCTCTTATCAATCAGGATAAAATGGAATTGGAGTTATTCTCATAGCCCGAGTACATGTCTCTATCCATAGGCCTTCATGAGTTATATCATCTCATCTTTTTAAAGACAAGTACAAAATTACTCATGAGGGCCTAATCAATTAGGTTAAAATTACTCTGATGTTGTGGGTAGGTGGGTGAAAAGTGAAAATCAAGCTCAAAAAGAGGGTATTCTATGAAGAATATTGTATGAGAGTCATGATAAGTTTAATAAAATACCTCATCAAAGCGAAGAAATTCCACACTGCAATAGATCTGGTTGGATCCATATATATGTCAAATAAGTAAAAAACATATCTTGTTCCTTTACTTTTCCTGTTGTAGTTTATTTTTCAAAAGTGAGGTCTTGGTCAGATCTCAAATCCATCCCCTAACCACAAATGATTTTTCACGGGATTTATTATTTTAGATATAGTTATTTTTGACCGTTCTAGTACAAAACACATGTCATTTTTTTCTTTCTTTTTAATTTTGAAAAGGAATAGAATAAATGTGAAATGTTATGTTGTAAATATGGATCACAACCAAAGAGTATGATTAGAACACCATACATATCTATAAATAGAAGCATCTTATGTTATCTGAATGATTCCCCCTCAGTAGTTCAATAGTAACATCATGAATTATACAAGGAGTAGGGTATGAAGGGAAAATAATCTTGGAATAGCTTCATATTATAATGACATTAATAGAAAATATGAACTAAAAAATGAAATATTTAAGGTGGGTCTCAATATAATGTGGCTGACAAATATTTCCTCAATAATTTAAAATTTTCACTTATTCAGTCATAGCATTGATAATATCTCATTTCATGTTATGATAGGTTTACATGTCCCATGTATCACTAAATAAATATACTAAGAAAAGAATATTTAGTTTTAGTCTTAGAGTTCTCTTGGGTAATAAAAATAACAATAGAAAATAAAAATTTCAATGGGTATAAAACCAATTAATAATCAAACTAACCATATTTTTAATGATGTTGAATTTGAATTAAATATCGAAGCATAGAAATACATATAAAATTATAAATAGAGGAAACATGGATTATAACAATTTCAACATAACATTTTATTTTATTTAAATCAAAAAAATGTTTTTCAAGTGGAAAGCATGCTTAAAATATGAAAAATTTATCTTATATAGGGGATAAAAAAATAACATGTATCGAGCCTTAAAATCATGAGAAACTCCCCCCAATATAGAAGAAGATAGTGTCTGCACTTTCCATGAATTATTTTGGGAGTTTTATTGAATGTAAATTTCATTAAAATTGAAATGGAAATTAAAAAATTAAAATTAAAGGATTTGAGAGCTCCCTATATTGTTTTATTCACTCAGATAATTTTGGTGGTTTTAATGTGTAATTTTCAAAAACCTATAAAATTTAATAGAAAAAAATCCTTACACTATAGAAAGAATTAGTCAATAGTTTTTAATAATTTGGGAAAAAGAATAAAGGGTAGGTGAATAATATGTTGAACATGAATTTTTAGTTTTATTAAATTTATCATATGTTTTCAATAAAACTCAATAAGGAACTCAAAATGAAATTGAAAAAGCCTCAATCATTGAAAATTAATATAGACAAATGATCAACTACGGGTTTCCTCCCATAATTCTCTAATAGGACCTTATCACCTAGATGAATGAAAAAACCTATAGTGGGGTCGATCAGCTCATTTTCTCCTCTTAAGCATACATCTACTTTTAGAAGTGTCTTCCAGCTCACTAGGTCACCTGACTAGATTTATGACTTCAGGTGAAACATCATGAGGATGAATCAACTGTGGAAGTAATAGTAACATGGATAATTGTGGATTCTCCATTGCATTGATTAATATGGACCATTCTTGAAGTTGACATTCGATATTAGTAACACAATGGGTCAATGTTTGAATTAGAAAAGATGGTGGGATAGGTCCACCGACAATACCAGAAGATGCAGAGGAGCTCAACATGGATATTTCATAAAAATAAGTTACAATCAAGTAATTTAAGAATGATGTAAAAATGAATTTAGATACATAAAAGTGATTATTACAAAAATGAGGGCATATATGAAAGACAAAAAGAAATGACCAGCCCTATCAAAAAAATCTAAATCCCAAGGAGAATAAAAAATGAAAAATCAGGTGTCACGTCCAACAATATCCTCTATCATCAAGCCTCCTTAGAGTGGTTATGTAAGTGGTAACTCTAGATCAGTGGCTGCTACATAAACATAAGTGGGTGGATTAGTGTAATATAATAGAGTCATGGTGCTGAGGACATGGGATGGAGTGGGTGGTGGAGTGGCCCTTATCTATAATGAGGTTGTAGGTCTAGTAATTGGATCGATGAAAGGAAAACCATGAGATTAACCGATGGCCATCCACTTTCCCACCCGGGCCTACTCAGCAAAAAACTAATGTCGAGTGGAATGATCAGTGATGTCGACTAGCATGTTAGGATGGGATGTGGGAATGGTATATGATGAGGGGCCGACTAGGGATTGTGTTGGTGGGGCGGTGAACTCTGAAGGCTCATTTAAAGAAAGATGAAAGTGAGTAGAAATATAGAGCTGGTTCGCCAGAATGCACTGCTGGGTAGCCTATATTTCTTTCAGGGTAGAAAGGGTCACTAGAGGAAATTTATATGAGGTGGTGGAAAAGGTATAAGGATGAATAGATGGTGTTGGTGTGAAGGAGGTGAGTGGATCAGGTGGTAGTTCAGCTAGTGGTGGTGGTGTTTCCTCTTGCATGCTTGGTGCCCAATTTAATACCACATCCTGCAATACTAGTATCTTCATCTTATACAACATAAAAAAATAGATAGGTTAAATAGGTCCAAAGGTGGTTTTTAAATGTTCTGGTTCAAACAATCGAAGGTACCGATCAAAATGATTAATTAATTATCATCCCATCAATATATCTTGATTCTTTTGGGTGTGGGATTTGTAATAGTTGGAAAACTGGGCAGCCATGCTGACGGAGGGGTCTCCCATGTTTTCTATGAGAATAATCACATCCGTCTAGCTGATGTTTCCATGTGACTCAGCCACGGAGGCCCATCCATGTTTCATAACTCGATGTAGAATTCATAAGGCCAAACCTTGTAACTATTTATATTTTCTTGATTTGTGGGTCATGGTGGAACTAAGGATCTCTGGTTTAGAGAGAAGGAGGCTGGTTCAGGTAAGAAGGGGTTGGGGATTCAGATTTAGTATAGGGGGTGGTAGGAAGTTGAGGGGTTGGGGTGTGGGTTTTGAACCTAGGGTTCAGGAACATCATTAAAAAAATATACCGAATTCATTACACGATGTGTTACACTGGTTCACGTCATGTACAGGTGAAAAATAATAATTTCTGGATAAAAGGGTACACATTGTGTAATAGTGTCACATGATGTGTAATTAACTATTTTAGCTCAAAATTTGTTCATTCCATTCCTTCACCTCTTTTCCTACAAAATATTCATAAGTCTATCATAGTTTACTCTAGACTATGTAGAACTACCTTGGGATTCCTCCCAATCAATGCTTCCTTTTAAGTCAAGAGCCTATATCAGTTCAGGCTCAATTGAATTTTAGAATGATGACATAGCCCTATCAAATGTCTTTTGAAAGATTTATATTAATTTATTGTTCACTTTAAAAGGAATTCATCCTTCTCTATGAATCTCAATTGTCCCATAAGGATAAACTTTCATGACTTCAAAAGGGCCTGACCATTGATATTTTAGCCTAATAGGGAATAGCTTCAACCATGAGTTAAATGGAAGGACCATATTCTATGGTGAAAAGATATTCCTAAAAATGTTTTGGTAATTCCATTTCATTATTTTGTACTTATATATCATGAAATTAACATATTTATCCTTTCTGATCACTTCTAATTCAGTTAACTGTATCATCTTAGCCTCTCCTTCCTTCTCAGAATCTAAATTCAATTTCATAACAACCTAACATGAATAATTCTCCAACTCAACTGGGTGATGACATGGTTTCCCACTATGCATAATAAATGGTGTTGTGCCTATAGATGCCTTATATGAAGTATAGTATTCCCCTAGTGCGTCAACCAATTTGACACCCCGGTCGAATTGGTTTGTATTCATACTCTTTTCCAAAATTTGTTTCATCTCCATATTTCACAGTTCTACTTTACCAATGTTTTTGTGGGTGGTAGGGCGTTCATGTGTTGTATCTGACTCCATAATACTCTATAAATACTCTCACATATTGGGTTGTGTAGTGCATTCCTCTATCACTAACAAGTAATCTTAGGAATCCAAATATATCAATCACATTTTTTTAGAAAGCCTATGACCACTTTCATTATGTCATATGAGGTGGCTTCAGATTCAACCCATTTAGAGATGTAGTCAATGCCAACTAGAATATAGGATTTTCTATATGAATTGGGAAATGGTAAAATTAATTCTATGCCCCAAACATCAAAGAGTTCAATTTCCATGATCGAATTCTGTAGAATCTAATTCCTTTTTTCCCCAATATTTCTACTACGCATGATCCTTTCACATATTTGAATGCATTCCATTGTGTCTTGGTGTAGTGAGGGCCACAAAACTCCACTTTATAAAATTTTTTATATGGTATACTCACTACAATGATGCCTTTAAGCTAGTGACGTGTGACACATCTTAATTGCATTGGGGGTTTCATTCTCAAGAAATAAATGCTTCAATAATTCATCCTCTCACTGCTTAAACCATATGGGTTCATCCCAATTGGAATGATTATATTCTTACAAGAATATTCCCTTCTATTCATATGGAAAATCATGATGTAGAATTCTTGTGGTGAGATAATTGGTGACATTAGAGAACCATGCTTGTACCTTGATACTGAAATTGGTTTCTTCTTGACAATACACTTCAATGTCAGCATCCTCATCTTTCTTTAATAATGAAAATGGAAGTCGGTATAAATGGTAAAAAATCACATTTTATGTTCCTTTTTGTACTTTTTTACAATTTTAATATCTTTTAGCAAGAGGTTTCACCATATCCATCATTATTTTGAATATTTCATGTTCATAATTTATCTGATAGAACAATGGTTAGTATGTTCAATTTCTTTTGGACATAAAAAATATTTTTATAATTTTCGATGGTATATATAACAACGAAGAGTTTTTTCTATATTGTTGTGTATATGACTTCAGATTCAATTATTGTGTGTCTTGAGGAATGGATGTGACAAAAGTGAAGTTAAATTCACTATGTTAACACTACACCTACAACGAGGTTGCTAACATCGCACATTAACGCAATTTATCCATCCTAGTTTGGTGAAAGGATGAATGGAGCTAATATCAGGCTTGTTCTCAATGTCTTAAATTTATGTTGACATTCTACAATAGAATTTAAATAATCAAATTTAAAAAAAATGTGTCTATGGCCTGGAAACCATTTCTATGTCATTTATGAATTGTATTTAAAATTTTGTATGGACTAGAAAGTTTTTATTCATTTAATGGTCAATGGATATAGTAAATCATTCATGAGCTTGATCTTTGATGGATTAACCTCTATGGCTCCCATGGAGATTTTATGACCAAGTATTATTTCTCCATGGACCATAAAATGATATTTCTCTATATTTATACCAATTCATATTTCCTCATAGTATTATAGGACTAATTCAATATTGCTTAACCAGACCTCAAATGTTCTTCCCTAAACTGAAAATTCATTGATGAAGATTTCTATAAATTCTTTATCCATGTCATGGAAAATACGAATCATGAATCTTTGAAACATTGGTGGAGAATTGAACATTCTAATTGAAATTCATAGTTTGGGAAAAAACACCAAATATGCATGTGAATGTGGTCTTTGAGTAATCAGTAGGGTCACCTGTAATTTGGAAGTATCTTGAAAATCCATCCAGTAAATAGTTTAATTCATATCATGTATGTCTTTCTAGCATTTGATCCATGAAGGGTAAAGGGAATTGATCATTTCTTGTTGTAGAATTTAGGCATCTATAATTTACAGGGACTCTCTATCCAATGTTGGTGGATGATGAAACTTATTTTCATTAGTTCTATCTACTGTGAGTGCACCCTTCATAGGAATTAATTATAGGGGACTCATTCACTCACTATCTGATATGGAAAATATTATTCCTCCATCCAAGAGTTTCAACATTTACTTTTTGACAACATACTTTATCGGTGGTGTGATCATCCTTTTAGGTTGATGTTTTGGATTTTAATCTTCTTTGGAGAGAATATTGTGTTTGCATTAAGTAGGATTGATTCCTTCTTTGATTGAAACTCCCTAAGAAATTGTCTTTTTATGTCTCTTCAAAACATAAACTAATTTATCTTCATGTTCCTGCAGTAGTTCAGAGTTGATAATTACTAGAAGAGAAGAAGATTATCTTAAGAATGACTACTTAAGAGTACTAAGTTAAGGTTTTAGATCTTGATTTGGTGGTTGAATGATGGATGGAATAAAATGAGGAAAGGTGTCCCTCATGATAGTTTAAATGAATATTACGTCCTCAAAATTGTCCTCTTCTTCCTTCCCGGAGTGTGAATCAAAACATTATTCTACAATGGCCAGGTAATCATATTCTTTTTGGGTGAGAGAGAAGTCATTAAAATAAAGAACATCATATGATTGTTGGGAATATTTCAACAGGTTGAACACTAACTATTTTTCTCTAACTCAAAAGATAATATGTTCTTGATTCAGATATATCAAAGACTTTCATATTTCCAGGAATGTTCTTCTATGTATATTGGGGATGTCACCTTCTTTTTCCACGTCTAGAACTAAGAAGTCAATTGTAAAGATGAATTTTACAAACTTTACTAAATCAAATTAAATAATTCCATTGGGTAACTTCACTAATTGGTCAACAAGATAATGTGACACTCTAGTTGTTTTGAGTTCTTGGAGTTATAGCTTACAGAATTAACTTATTATCATTAAGATGATGCTAGATCCAAGATTGCACATAGATCTTCCAAACATTCATTCTGAAATGGAACATGGAATTGAAAAACATCTGGGGTGTCTCATTTTTATGGTATTTTCTACATATATACATCAATGAATTTGTCATTTAATTAGATGACACCATGATCTTATTTTTTCATTTAATTAGGACAGTAAATCCTTTGGAAATTTGCATAACCTGGCATCTGGTAAATGACTTCTAAAAATGGTATATTGATGTATAGTTTATGGAACAGTTCTGGGATCTTATGGTTTTGTGCCTCTTACATCCTTGTCTCTCTATTTATAAGAAAGGAAGTGTGGTTGTTATGGTAGTTGGGAAACATAAACTGGTTCCTATTCTTTCTCATGAGTTTGGTCTCTTTCCACTAGAGAAACATTATAAGGCGTGTTTTCTCAAATTCTCCTTATAGTGGTTGTTGTTTGTTAGTCTCTTCAAGTTTCCTTTAATCTCACCTTTTTTGTGGGTTAATGTACAAGTTTTTTCTTCTTTTCAGCACTACTGCTTTAGTTTCCTTTCTTGGGTGCGTGTCTGTATTACTAGGTAGGGTACCTGGTAATCTATCAGACAAATTCTTTGATATTTTTTTCTTTTAAACTTCATTAATTAAAAAATCCGCTCTTTGGTTTTTCATTTATCTTTCTTGAGTGTTCATTAACTGATCTAGTTTTTGAAAATATGTATCCACTAGTTTTTCTAGGTTACATTGAGGTGGAGCATGTTGTTTCTGAGGTATAGGCTGTGTGGGAAGCAATTTTTACAGAGTTATTTGTGGGAAGGGATATTTTTACATTTTTTTCTTTGGTATTATAACATGGTTCATCAGTGGATACCCTAGAGGTCCTTGATTTTTAAATGGTTGTTGAACTCTTCCTAGTTTAAAATATCCTTGGTTTTTCTAAGGTTGCTACTAATTGTGCCTCTACTAGTATTATTATTGTTGTTGTTGCAAAGGTTAGTTCTATTGATTGTAATTAATATAGTTACAAGATTGATCTTGTGATTCCTAAACACTCTCCTTGAAATCATGGTAAATATGCGGGCCACCACACATCTCGTAGGATTGAATTTCCATCATGGAAGTATTAGGCGGTTTTGAAACTAACTTTTTAAAATATTCTAGCTTCTTCATGAGTTCTTCACCTTACATTGTTAATCTACTATTCTCATTCAGATGGTGGATACCATGCCAAGGTGGTACAAGGTCAATTTTTCATAGGATAAAATTTTGAGAGGCTTCATCAAGAATTGCACTCTAATCCTCTAGGGTTTTAAAAATTAATCCTCCATCAGTAGCAAAATCGATGAAAGTTCATGTGGCTGGATGAAGTCCTTGGTAGAGTGTCTGCAACATGATCCACATCTCTAAACCATGGGTTTTCCACTTCCTCATCATCTCCTTGAATCGGTCCCATTATTCCCATGATGGTTCTCTATCAGTCTGAGAAAATTTATAAATTTCATTTTAGATATTCCATGTCAGAATATGTGGAATTTATTTATCAATGAACTTATTGGAAGGATAACCCAAAATCATTATTAACATGAGAGACTGACTTATTATCTAGTCCATATCTCAATCACTTAAAGAGAATTGGAAGACATGTTTCCTGATTGCATCTAAAGAAACTACCTAGTTTCAAAAGGTGACACATTATTCCTAGAAGTCAGTGATGTGATCATACAGATCATTGCTCTATATTCCACTAAATTTCCCCATGTTTTTGGATCATTTGAATGAGTTGATGTTTTATTTCAAAGTTATGATCTTATATGGGAGCACAAAATATTCACGGAGTGGCACCATGGATTGATGGAAGGACGTAATCCATGATGGTCCTTTCTTTATGTATTAGGTGCTCTACCGGAATAATTTTAAAAGGGTTTGGTGGGTTGGGCCCCACATGGTGGTGTTATTCATCCATTACTGATTAGCGACATGAATATAAGGTTAATTAAGTCTTATTATTTAATTCTAGGTCCTATTTTGTCCCAAGGATCTTCAAACAAGTCAATGTTCCATGGTACATGCACTAAACCATGACACAGGGACACAATGGTGTTATGAAATAAAGGATGAAATGGGGTACGAGAAAGGTAATCCCATGTGTTTGTTTCCATAGGCTTGTAAGAATAGGATTTCCTCCCCAGAAATGACGCTAGAATTTGATGTGCCTACACACAGTGTTGATTTCTATATAGGCTTTGGTTAGATTAGAGTTGTTTATTTCCCAAAATTTATATACTAATCAGGTGTAGTGTAGTGGTAGTTTGAGTTCGTTCTCATAGGGAGGAATATGGATCCGGTAATTCAATGGAATGAAAAACTTTTGGGGTTGGATTTCATTCTAGTTTGCTATCATTTGGGAAAAACAGATCTATGGTGATTGATGGTTTCTTCAATAATGAGAGAGGGATCATGATCAATCTCTAGTATATGTATAAAAGATGATCTTAGTTCTTATCTTTTTAGGATCAAAAGGTTATGTCTTTGAAGAAAGTATTTTCCACTATTTGACTTTAGTCAAGTCACCTAGTTATACATAGTGGGTACATATTCCATGATCAGGAGAGTGCGATAGCCTAGATTACATTTAACATACCTCTTAAGGTAGAGAGTATCATAGGCTAGTGGTCGTATCCGAGTAAACTACAAGAAGGTTAGGGTGTTCCTCTTAAATATACCATGATCATGTATATATAATTTAATTGGATAGACATTATTTATTTACCCACATTACTAATTCTTTTGTTTATAATTTTTTACAATTATAGATTTAAGTACTCTGATTACCATACTATCAACCTATTACCATTGGTAGTTTATATAGTCATGGTAGTAGGAGAGATAAATAGATAAATATGAACATTCTCAACATTTTATAAAAATATTAAATAGAATAACTCATAGGAATGTACGTGTTCGATTCACTAAAAAGGGAGAGCATGAAATCCGGATTTAACGAAATGAAAATCACAATTTTAATCCTTTTAATTACATGGAATGAAATTGGAAATGGATTAGATATGACCTTGATGATGTATGATGTTAAGATATAAGAAGTAAAATTTATGGTGAGGATTACGACACAATACACGACTCTTGAATTTAACTAAAATATGAAAACATTGAAGAAATTTCCTTTTGAGAGGGAAGAAGTTGAAGGAAACATGATAGGAGAAAAAAATAGAAAAAGAATCTGCTCCATGATTATCTGAAAACTATTGTTGAGGTGTGGTATATATAGGAAAAATGAGCCATGATATGTAATAAATTAAACAACATGTAAGGCCAATCTATGTAGATCTCCACAATTTTGGAATCATACACGTATCTCATACATTCCTCACCTAAAATGATAGGTTTTACTACTTTCACATAATATAGCAATGAATCATGATGTGAAATGGTCTTTATCTATACCTATTGGGAAATTTTTTTGTTCAATGTCTTTGTCTGAGGTCACATCGTGTATTGTCTATTCACCACATATACTTGCTTATTTCTATTCTCTCTCTATGACATGGATCGTGACATGGCTCACGACATCCCATATAGTGTGAAATCATATTGCACGATGTTTACTGATGGTTCATGACATGTAATAAGTGAATTCCTAACTTTTTCGTCAATTTTTTCTCAGAAACCCTATGGATCCTCATTCCTACAAAATTAAGCACATACCAAGCACATTATGGAAAAAAGAAAATAAAATCCTTAAGTAAATGGATGAAAAATGTACATAAGAATTTGGATTACCAAGAATCTATTTTTCCAAATTCTAAACACATAAGGGTTTGCAATTAAAATAAAATAAATCATGCTAATGAGATTAGACAATAATTTCTTAATGTGAAAATGTCCAATAATTTGAAATGTTTTTGTATCAAATTTCAATGTGAAAGTGTTTCCAATTACCAATATTGGATTTGTTGATTTTATAATTTATATAATAATACGTGAATAAGAAAATTAAAATATAAGTTATCTATATAAATATATTAGATGAAAATGAATTTTTGAATGAAAATTTAGTATTTCTCACAATTCATCAAAACATGAAACTTCTCAAAAAAATACCAAAAAATCATCGAATGTAAATTTTGATATTTTGATATAAAATATAAATTTTATTTTGTCAAAATAAAATTATAAAAATTCTAAAATTAGATTTTAAATGGGTTCTCCATTAAAAGGTTCTAAAATTACCATTTAGAAAAATAATTTTTTTATTCATAAAATTGGATTTATTGTTATCATATCCGTATAAACACTATAAGATGAGTATTAAATTTCTTGATTAAATATATAATATATAATTTTTATTGAAAAAATTCAAACAATTTTATTTTAATTTATTTAAATAATAAATTGTTTTTATTTATATAAATATTTTTTCTAGAAAAGTAATTTCATATTTTTTAAATGTCTCTTACATTCATTCCTAACTAATTGAAAGTAAATGAATTTATTATAGACACATCTATAAGAAATATTTTTACAATTTTGTTTATGTTATTCGTAACATCCACTATAATGGATTGGTGATAACTATAAAAATATTTAAATAATAAAATTAATAGTATATTATAGTTTGGTAAAACATGGCTATTCACATAATGAAATATATCGATGTGACTCGGTATTGTGTGTAAAAAAAGTAAAACATAGTGTTGTTTGTACCATATTGTAATATACATTTTGCATGTTGTGAATTATTGATAAATCGCTGCATAAAATGAAAAATTAACTTGGGGAATTCATATAAAAATATCAATATTTAGTGTTGTATGAAATGAATAATACTTAAAAGATTAAATTAATTTAAAAAAATTATAAAAATCCTTTCATGTTAGAATCTACAACCTAAAAATAAATTCAACATCAATTTTTCTGTGTTATCAATCTTTTAAAACATGATGTTCCTTTCATAGAATCTAACATAATAAAAATTAATAGTAAAACCTCATTTAAAAAGTGAATGATAGAATCATTACAGTTACACAACATTACTCATAACTAAGTTTCCACATTGGAGAACATAAGTTGAATGATAAAAAACATATATTGAAGAAAATTATAAATAATCATAGAGATAGATAAATACCACTGATTAAAAGAAAATTGGTGATTCCGAGAAAGATAAAAACCATAAAATCATAAGCTATATAAGTGGGAAAGAGCTCAATGATATCATAAAAAATTAGGATAATAGAAAAAAATTATTTTGAAGACTCATCCCCTAAAAGTGAATGTTTTTTTTCACAAGAGGTATAATTACATTATTTCGTTCCCTTTAATAAGAAAACACTCACCCATTGGTCTTGTCTTGAATAACTTCCACCTCACTTCATAATTTATAATATGGAAGGTGAATTGTTTTCCATTTTAGAAGAACTAAAAGATCATGATATCCTTGATATGTCATCTCATCTATCTTCAGTTACCATAAAAAATAATATTTAGAATATTTTATATAATGTGAATAAATCATGACATATTGGGATAATCCTTTAATAAATAAATATTCAGATGTTTTTATGTTTAAATTTCCATAAATGTTTAAACCTATAACCCTTTGGAAACATAAAAATACATAATATTACCAATAAGGTCACATATTTCTCCAAAATGGAATAGAATTTAACCCCAATATATCATAATATTGCTCTTTTTTGTCACATGACAATCATGTGTATACCTACATCATTTCTTCTCTCAAAACATAGTTATAACTTGAATTATAATAATAAATGATTAAAAACAACCATTCTTTCTTATTCTAAATATTATTTGATATATTCATTAAATAAAAAAAATGTTTTTCAAATTCATCCATGATAACATAGATCTATTTTTTAAAAAACCCTTTATCATTTGTATAGTTATCGATACTATCCAATTTACTTTATCTAAATCAATAATCACTTGGTCCGAGATAAACATGAGTTTATATTCCTCTTGAATAGATTAATGGTTACCTTACATTAATCATATTATCATATTTCCATGAAATAATTTTTCTTCTTCATCTGCATGATCCGAAATATTCCTTCAAATTAGTAATGAAAAAATTATACGGAAAGTACTTATATATTTCATGATCTATATAAAATAATATTTGAATTCAAAAAAAAATACTTCATTATCAAAAAAATAACAATGCTTCGTCAGTTTATTCATTAATACCCATTCATAATATATGAAATATGAATCATGTCTTAACATTTATGAAAATAAATTTAATCATTCTTATTTAAAATATTATTAGAACAGAACATACCTTTCATATATGAACCATGGTCTCTTCATCATCAGTAGAAAACCCAATACTTCTACAACCTTGATTATTATCTTTCTGAAACATCCACACATGACATACATTTTTATAATTCACATAAATTACTCATTAAATGAATTCATTAATTGATATTAACTTACAGAGGATAATATTCCCATCCATTTAATTTATTGATATTTTAATTTTCCCTTTTAAGTTACGTACTTTGGGTCCTAATTTTCCACAGTCTAAACATATTATAATTCATATAAGACGTTCACTTTGGTGTTTCTTTCTATATTCTCATCACAATGATAAACTAATTTATATTCCTCGATGATCCCTATTACATGAACTCTCAGTGAACACTTTTCATCTCTTCATTGGTGAGTCCGAGAGTTGGTTATATTAATCATTCTAGATAATGTTTTTTTGGAAGAAAATTAGGAATGATTACATCAGCCTTCACTTTGGGGTTTATTCCATTTGAATTCTTATCAGCAAGTTGTGTGTCACCTTCAATGTAACCTATTTCCTTTTCATTCCCTCTATAGAGTAAATCAAGAAATCATAGTGTGGGAAACACATATAATTGAGCAAAATTAAAAAATTATGAAAATCATTGATGCCTAAAATTTTCAACCTTTCGTTAAATATATGAAACAATAGGCTCATAAATACAGAAATCCCTATAAAAATTATTATAAATATCCCCAAAGATCTCACTAAAATATTCTCATTTAGTTTCCAAAGGTTGAATAAACCTTCAATTTAATACCAATTATAATGAAAAATTCATGACATAAATGAATATTACATCACATTATAAATATTTAGAACATTATAAAAATACATGACTAAGGATCATATCATTTTTTGGTCTTAGGAAACTGGGAACACATTCTTCTAATTCGGTGAATGATCGTCAAAAATATTTTGTAAAGAACCTAACGTTTATTACTCCCACTTATAACATTTCTTTATAATCATGTGAAAGAATAAATATGAATGTCCTAAACTCAATTGATCAGTAAGAGAAAATAAAAGAGATACATAATATTAACATGAAACTAATGGTACAAGAACATGACAACAACTTTTGGAGATCATACCCTACATATCAAAGAAGATAAATATGAATCATGGAATAGATATTGGAAGCTAATAAGACATGAATCCTAAGGGAATCAAGATAATAATATATGAAAATATAACAAAGGAATAAGACATAGAATTATTAACAACATTAAAAATAGGAATATCATTCCCTATAAGATAAATATAATTTCCAAAACATATCATTTCACCTCATGAGGACTACGCCTACTAGGTGGGACACACCACCATCCCCAGTCATAGTCCTTTCCTTATATGGGATCAATTTTCCCATTATTTACATAGTATTTGAGTTTCCCCAATTTCCCATAATGTATCTATTTTCCCCATCTTCCCATAGTGGATCATATTTCTCTATCTTCCCATAGTGGATAGGGTTTCCCAATCTTCCAAATTGGATTGGGTTCCCCATATTCCACAGTTGATCAATAACATCGACTAGATTCCCATAATTATCTTATATGAAAATTATATTTACATAATTCATTGGGGGATATATAGGTCCCACCTATCACGTTATAAAATCATAAAAATATGCTCTAGAAGATAATAAAACATTCATCGTATCAGGAATCATAAAATGTGATGGGTTATAACAACATCATATCATAACCTATGAAATGAAATGGTTATCATAATAATTTCATCATATAATTACATATATAAAAGAGATTAGTCATATAACAATTTGATAAAATAATAACCAGTGATACAAATCGAGTTTCAAAATAATATAACCCACAGAAGAGAAACATGTGGCATATACATCATTCCATCAAAACATAAACCACTCAACAAAAATTATGAATGGTATTCTTAGGATATATACCTAAGAAATAAAAAACTATAATAATGAATATATTCATAGATTAATAATGATTTTAAACGACCACATTGAACATTTTTTAAGTAATGTTGACTTTATTTGAATATCTATTTCATAAAAACATTTCAAAAAAATTTTATTAAAAATAAATCATAAAAATTTCAATTAAAACATTTAGTGAAGATAACATTTCTTTCTCTTTGGAAAACTCCTTATTTAAAAAATAAATAATTTAGAACACATTTTTCTTTGAAAATTTATATGAAACATATAAAGTAATATGAAAAAATATTGAATATTGTATTCTTTGAAAAAATATAATGAATTCTTGAAAACATTTTGAAAACATTTTTAACAGAACATACATAAAAACTCATAAATAAAGTGTGAAAACATTTTGAAAAACGTTTCTTTGAAATTGATTTCAAAAATTATATAGGAATAGTGAAAATTATTAAATTTTATTTTATCATATACTTTTTTCAAAACCTTTTCCTTTGAATACCACTTTAATAAAAAAGAATGTGTAGAATATTAAAAAAATTATAAAATAAGAAAACATTGTAATATTCAAAGGAACCTTAAATGAAATAAAAGTCATTAATGCAGGTAAATTTGTTCATTCCAAATATTTCTTTGACAGTGTGAAAAGATAAATAAATGTTCTTTGACCGGAAAATGACATAGTGATTACTTTTTAAAATTGTTTTATTAAAAACGTAAAATGTGACAGCCAAATAGTTTTATGAAATATTTTATTTAAATAATTTTAATTCTTCATTAACTTTCATTGCACAAAATTGAGAGTGTAAACGTACCACAAGACTCCCTTGGTATAAAATGACCTTTATAACATAGCTGTTAGTTTAATGAGAATAAATATAACTAATTTTGGCTAATGTATTTTGAATTAAAAATATAAATCAACAATAATTTATATTTCTGTAAAGTGATTTAAAATTACAAAACTAAATTAATGAAAAATATTTGTTATATATTTAATAAAATGTTTGTTAAATTAATAAAATATATTTTTTTTCATAGGGTAGGAATAAACACTATTTGAGGTATAAAAACCTATATTTTTCAAAAGGGTAATTTGAACCTCTTTAATGGTGAAGCCCTTTAAAAATTTTATTTTTACACATTAATAATATTTATATGAAAATAAACATGTATTTAGAATTTGGATATAAAAATTTACCTAGGATTAGTTTAATATATTTATCTAATAACTTTTAAGTTTTGATAAATAGTAAAAATACACCCAATTTTAATTTAAAATAACTACTTTCATTAAAATAAATAATTTGGACAATTTATAATATTGAATAGTTTTAAAGTATAAATATAATATATCTCTATAATTTAATATAATTTATATCATTAGCATTAATTTTTCATTGAATTCAGATGTAATAACATTTCATTCTTTTGCAATGATTAACCTTTTAAAACTCATTCTCTCTTTCTAAAAATAAGATTTATTTTAAATTAATTAATTATATTTATGTGATTTGAATTTTTAAAAATGTGTTCTATATTTAGAATCAGTAATTCCATATTATGTAAATAGATTAATTTTATTTTTAGGCATTATGGATAGTAACAATTGTAATTTTTATTAATACGATAAAAGAGTAAATTGGATAATTAATGGTAAAAATATTATTAAAAAATTACCCTATCATTTTTCATAATATCGTTTTATGAGTGAATTTGGTCCTAAATCATCCTTGGGTCGAAATGGTATCTTTTTTATATCACATGGATGATATTAGGACATTTAATTTTATTTAATTAAAAAAAAATTTAACATGTCTTCCTCAACTTTTAATAACTATATCATTTTTAATATATTTTTATAAATAAAATAAATTTTATTATTAAAAATAACATGAAAGATAATTTTTTTATTTATAATGATAATTTATTTGTAATTAATAGGAAAAAAATAATTACATTATAGACCTACAGTTTAATGATGCATGTATTGTTTAATTGATTATAAATCAATGAAATAATAATTATTAATGTGATAATTACCATCAGAAGAGCCAGAAACTTGACCAAATCTTATTGGTCATATATATATCGACCATAACCATCCAATGGTCAGGTTATTGACAATTTATCTAGATATTATCAATGTTTTGTGAAATATTTTTACATGATGATCTAATCTACTCATCTAATTTACATAAAATGGAGTTATGTTTGTGTGGATGGTGGAATGTTAATAAAATTTAAAAGAGTTAAAAAGAAGGTTATCTAGTGCACCTGTCTTCACACTTTCCTATAAAAGATAATGACTTCTGTTCTATAATGATACATCTAAGAGGGGGTTGGGTTGTGTTCTCATGAAAAATGATATTTTGATATCTTATTCCTAAAGATAATTGAAAATACACGACCAAAATCACCCAACTCATGATATGAAGTTGCCTAGGGTAATATTTGCACTAATGATATGAATCTATTATCGGTATGGTGAATGGTATGATATTTATATCGATCATAAAAGATTAATGTATATATTCACACAAAAAGAGCTGAATATTGGTCAAAGAATATTGTTGGAGTTGATAAAATATTATGACTACTCAATACATTACCACCCTAGGAAAGTGAACAAGGTGGAAGATGCTCTGAACTGAAAAGACCATGCAAGCCTATCTATGATGATGATCATAAAAGAAATAATTTTTAATTAATTATAGAAGGATGGATCTTGAAATTTAAATGGATAGGGAGAAATATAATCTTTCTCAAATGAATGGTCAACCATCTATATAAGTGAAGATCAATGAGGTATAGAAAGAATATATAAATCTATAAAAGTTGGTGAGAAATGTTCTTGAATTAAACCTTGATTTTAAAGGAATAATAATGTTCATGAACCAGATTTGTAATCCTCTCATACCAGAATTAAAGAATCATCTACTAGATGAGGCTCATAATTTATCATTCTCTATAAATCCAAGAAGAAAAAATAAGTATAGGGAGCTAAAAAAGTATTTCTACTGTGAAGACATGAAAAGGGATATTTCCCAATTTGTATCTTTTTTATTGGTTTGTCAGCAAGTTAAGTATAATGCCCCAGCCTTAAACCATACTTAATCTTGAGTTATTACAAGATTACACATTGAGGATCTTTTCAGGTTTAGAGTTTTAGATAATTAGATCATGAAACTTTCATTACATTCCACATTTAAACAAAGTGGTTACATAAAAGATAGTATTCATTCTTCCCATCAACGGAAACATATTGAAAATAAAACATGGATTCTTTCTTAACACATCCTTGACACTATCATCACATCACGTACCTTTCCCTTGACCTGTGAAAAACATTTCAAAAACTTGGGATGACCATAAAAAGCTCAGTAAGGGATATAAAAATATATAAAGGAAACATGAGTTCATATATACATAAGAATGAAATCATAATTTACCCATAAAACATAGGCACTTTAACCTACCTCATCAAATCATGAATAAATCATAGAAATCATAAGACATAAAAGGTAACTTGAGGCATTCATAACATTCTTACGTAGGGCGTAACACTCTTGGTTACATTTGGAATACCCATCACAGTATATTTCCTAAATCTTTTCGGAGAAACCTTAACGTTCCACTCCTTCGCGTTTCCCAATGCATTGGAGAGCTATATCGGGATCGCCCGCCCTTAGTTTCTCACAGAACCACCCGTTTTCATAACAATTCCCAAGAACCATAACATAAACATATCACATAAAACATGCATAAAGTAAAGATAACATTTCCACATTTCAATCACAATATAACATTTTAGGATATTGAAATAATGAATCCATTCAAAAAGAAACAATTTCCAAAACCATTTAAAAAATTAAATAAATATATTTTTGAATCAAAGTGTCCCATACCACATTGAAGCTTTTAAAATTTTAAACCATTAATATCCATATAAATAAATCCTAAAAACCACTTTGAAAACATGGATATTAATATGAACAAATAATTAAAACATTTAAAGCGATATTTTGGCTAAAGGGGTTCTACCAAAATTAGAGACACTTGAATACAATAATTGAGGAATAAAATTTAGTCAGAACATTATAATATTATGAGAATAAAGGGATTCATGATATAATATTCCAAAGGATAGTATATACACCATATAAGAGTGAATTGGTGCATAACAACAGGGAAGTCTCCGTAGAAATGTCAAATGTGATGAATTCCCTTATAAAGAAGGTATCCTTAAATTAAGTATAATTCAATCTCAAAATTATTTGTGACAAATATAAATACACCCAATATAAGTGGATAATATGTGTAAAAAAATAAAAGGTCATTCACACATATTCAAAATATAACATATTCAATAAGTACATGTTGAACCCAAAGAAATCGAAATTGGGTTAAAAAGTTTCCTTGGTAAAATTCGACAGCCTAACGGTATCACTTCAAAATTCAGAAAATGAGTTGATGAGAGATAAAAAGGGAATCTCATCACTTGGACATAAAATTTACATCAATAAGGATATAAAAGAACATATACCAACATAATAGTATGTGAATTAAAAGACATACCAAAAGAATTCTTTTAAAAAGAGGAGGGTGAAAGGTCCCCTTACCGAGTTGGGTAACTTTCGAAACGTACACCCCATGGAAGAAGGGTAATACAATGAAGATGTGAATACCTATAAATGAAATTATACTACACAAAGTTTGTAATAATGGGCAGTACATATACCACTCAATGGAAATTGTGGCAAATGTAGCATAAATCTCACAGGAATAAAAGTGAGATGAAAAATCCCTTACGAAAACTCGGCTGCCGAACAGCGCCACTTAAAACTTCCAAAATGTATAGATTATAGGAAATAGGGTCTCTAATAATATCAACATAATGTTTACAGAAAGAGGAATACAAAAGAACATCCCCCAAGATAAGAAAGAGGAGCTTAAAAGAAGTGACATAAAGGATAGTACTTAAAAAGAAAGAGAAAGGTTGGATCTCTTACGAACATTCGCAGCCTAACAGCGCCACTGAAAACATCCAAAATGGATTGATGAGAGAGAATAGGTTATCTCATCATATGAACATAAAAATTACAGTAAGATTAATATAAAATAACATCCCAATCACAATAAAGATGAGCTTAGAAGGAATGACATAAAAGTGTGTACTTAAAAAGAAAGAGAGGAGTATGATCCCTTACCTCGTGTCCGACATGACTCGATCATTCTTTTTTCTCCTGAATAATAAAATTTGGTCAATTTATAAATGTTTAAGTACATCCTTTAAATATTATTATTCAGTTCATATCACATATTATAATGTTATAATAATTGGTTAATAAAGTGAGTTCGTATCAGACGTTTTTGTCGATGTCCAGTGAATGAGTAAAAATTGAGCTTGTTGGAAAAGAATTTTCCATGTAGTTATAGGTACATCATCTCCAGAATAGTATTTATGTTTTAAATATCATATATATCCAGTATATATTCGTTTTATACTATTCCATAGCATTTGGAGATAAAAAATTAAAAGCATCGTTGATGGAGACGGTAGGCCGTACGTACGCATGAACGCTACTTTCATTATTTTTTTCCATATTAATGGAATTAAAACAAAATGAGAGATATATATATTATAATTACAGAATGATACCCATAATTTAGATGTAATATATTACATATATATCCATTATATATATGTACTTATAATAGTACATAACATTTTGAGATAAGAAATGAAATGTACTGTTCATGGAGACGGTAAGTCGTACGTACGCATGAATGCTACTTCAATTTCTATTTCATATTTAATGGAATTAAAACATAATTATACATAATTGTATTTTAATTCCAGTATGTTATCATATATAATATCATTATATATATCCTTTATACGTACCACATATGGTATTAACGAATCAAATCACTTTGAGGGGGCGGTAGTCCGCACTTCCTTAAATGAAGATATCGCGTTTACCCATAATGGAAACCATAAAGGTATGCCATAAATGAAAAATACAGAAGCTTAAGTGAAACATAAACATATTAGGTATCATATATAAATATAGTGTCATCTTAATGTCCACCTTTGAAGGTGTTTGAAGAATGTTGAACAATCATCGTTTCGGGAGGCAGAAATTCGTCATCCACGGAAACAATATGTTCTTTAACCATTAGATGTAGGTGTGTGTAAGTGTAGCTCGAATACTTATTATAACAACATCCTAGTATATTTTAGATACTGTATTTGTTACAATATAAATTAATAAAAAGATTTTAGGGGGTTGGATAAGAAAAATAAAACAAAAGGACACAAGTGAAGACATTACCTTAAAATCGGGTAACTCCCTTTGGTTTGAGCTCAAAGGCTTCCTTGGGAAGACTTCTGCCCAAAGTGAGGCTTCAAGGAGTAAGATAGGGAAGTGGAGAGACAAAATGGGTAGGGTTTGGCCGAGCCAAAGGCTTTGGGAGTGGGGGTAAGGAGGTAGAGGTGGGGGCCTTTTATAAGAGGAGAGGAGGGGTGCTCTTGTAATGTTACAAAATGTTACTTTATTTTCAAAAGATTTTCGGATTTTAAAGGTCCCACATTAATGTATTTCAAGGATAAGGTGATAAGGGTTCGAAATACACTCATAAAATAGGTTTTTGACATGTGTAGGTCTTAGATATTACATTATCTTTCCATTTTAATTAAATCGTTAAATAATGAGGTCATCGCTGCATCATCATGATGTCATAAATAATTTAATTTATTTAATGTATAAAAATTATAAAAAATAATATGATGTAGGAAATATTTTTATCATTCCAATGACTATTTATAGTAAAAAATATAACTTGTATAACCCCATAAAAAAATTGTTTTAGTAAAACATCTCATGTTTGTGTCATTTTTACTTTAACATTAAATAAAAAGATATTTATGTCATTTCCCAACCAAAGTGGCTCTATGGGGTCCCCAAGTTGACCCATGGATTGTCTGGGTCGGCCATGAGACATCATATGAGGGTAGGACATGTGTCTAGGTCATTTAATTTTATTAAAACATTATTCTTACCATAAATTACACTAATTACCTCTAATCGCGATAAAAAACATAATAAGTTACTATTCACCAATAAAATTATTTTTATCCCATTGAACCAAATTTTACTTCTTAATGACAACCATGTATGTCAGATTTTTGAAATTCAAAACACAAAGATGGAAAAATTTTATTTAAACGGAAAAATCATTTTTTATAAGTACCACTTAGTGGTTTCACTATTCATCAAAAATTGAAGTTTTTCAGAAAAATCCCAAAGATTCACAAAAAGATATATTTGATATTACGAATTCAAAAATGAAGTCTATTTTACAAAACTCAAAACATATAAGTCACATTAATTTATTTAATAATTAATTCCCGCTGTCAGAGCAAATAGCATGTTTTTATGAAACAATAAGTATCAAAAGTTTGACACTAGTTTAAGTCTGATTTCAAAGTGAAATTAATTCCAACGACCACTATTGGATATAATGGTAAAAATATATTCAAATTTCATTCTAAAATCAATTCAAAATATAATCTAATGATATAAATAAATTAGATTAAAAAGTGGTTTTGAATTAAAATACAACATTTTACACTATTCATAAAAAAAATGAACTTTATTGGAAAGATACCAAAAATTTACACAAAGTAAATTTTGATGTCCCAATTCTTAAGAAGAGTTTTATTTGGTCCAATAGAATTTCTAAGAGTGAAAAAAAATATATTTAATGGCGGTTCTCCATCAAAAGGCGATAAGTGAACCTTTAGTGAAAACTAGGGCATATACACCTAAAATTGAATTCTTTCCGTAGTTTAAGCCTTTATCTTTTATTGGATAAATGTAAAAACTTTTAAAAACATATATAATCATATTTTAGTTATTTCTATCCATTCCCTCCAATACAACGGCTACATGTTACCTACCATTTAAAATAATATTTTTTTATTATTACAGTGCAACGTAAGATTCCCAAGAAGCTCGTTGTTGCGTGTTGGGTACGCCATCGAGCATAGCATCCCCTTTAAAGTCATATTAATATTTTATTAACAAATATAGATAAATATGAAAATTTCATATTCTTTATTTACCTGGGGTGTTACATCCTTCCCCCCTTTTTGGAATTGCGTCCTCGCAATTTTTAAAATTGAGCTTGCAAACATCTTTGAAAGTCCCACATCAGTACAAGAGTTGGTAAAACAATCACTTTAAAATAAAGGAAGATAAGTACAGAGGTCACCCAAGTTAACCCATACTAGGATTACATGTAGAAAAACATGGACATGGAAGAAAAATCAAAGGTTCATGTTCTTGAGGGAGAGTGATAGTAAACATGTCTAGAAGAATGTTAACCATAAGAAAATCACAAACATGTGATGGGTTAAACGGTATTCGATTCACCAGTAGGAAAAGTTAATAGACAACATTTTTGTTTTAAGTTACTTTTTATTGAGGAATTTATTCATAAGGAAACATAATCACTTATCATGTTGACTTTCAACTTTTACTAGATTCCTTAATCAAACTCATATTTTTTTTCCAAAAGACGAGTATTTAGGGAGACTTGTTCGCATTAAGAGTAATATAATCAACTTCTAGAGAGTCACCTAATCAAAAAAAGATAACTATATACTTCCCATGTCTTTAGACTTTAACCAAAACCAAAACCAAAATGGTTAGTACAAGATCAGATAATCCAGAAAATGGTAACCATTTATAAAAAGAAAATCATTTCTTAATCTCCAAAATTTGTCTAACAAAACCCAAAGTTCAACGAGGACCATTCTATAATAAATTTGTCCATAAAATTCTTCAAAGTAAACCAAACTTAGATTGAAACCCCAATATTTGAAGGATTTAGTCACATAGTCTTCCAAGTTAAATCGTAACATTTATCTCCAAACAACATCAGTTGCTCCTAATGTCTCGTATTGAAAATTAATTAACCTAATCAGATATCCTCCATGATAGGTTAATCATTTTCATAAATAACCCGAAATCAACTTAATCTTAATTCATAAAATCATATAACTAAAAAGAATCAGTCAAACTAACCAGGGACTTCACGTAGTCTAGTGGTAGGTGATAAATACCAGTCACACTTTGGTTATGGGTTAGATTCCCACAGTTTTGTCCGACGCGATGGGTAGTCACACAGTCTGCATGTTGTCCTTTTTCCAAAACTATATAATTATCAAATCATTCCCCAAAAAGGGATAAATTCATCAAAAATAACCATAACATAATTTAACCTCAAGTTTATCTCATGCCTTTCATTTTCCATCATAACATATAATAACCCATAATTACCTCAAATGTGAGGATCATATAAACCCAAATGGTCACCTTTATAATTATTACCTGAACATCCACATCGATTGGTCATCTCGTACATGATGCATTATAGAAAATACCAAGGTTCAAGTGGTTGATCATGACTCCTTGATAGTTGGTTTAGAACAACCACGAGTTTCCTCATTGAATACCCAATTTCATCTAGTCTATTAAACAGAGAACCACCACAGTTTCCTTCAAACCAATTGTCACTTTGGTGCCTGCTAGATCCATCCATTTACTAAAATCAAAAAGGTTAGTGGGAGTATATCAACATAACCATCATGTACTAATGAGTAAGATAAACACTAAGATATACTTACTCTCACTTAATCTACAACTAGGACTCTTTCTGAAATCTTAACCATTATGGTAATGTCACTTATGCTTAAAGAATACCCTAACCTATAAAGTTATCTAAACCGACCTTTGATACCAACTATAAGGCCCCAGCATTAAACCTTACTTAATCTTGAGTTATTACAAGATTACACATTGAGGATCTTTTCAGGTTTAGAGTTTTAGAGAATTAGATAATGAAACTTGCATTAAATTCCACATTTAAATAAAGTGGTTACATAAAAGATAGTATTCATTCTTCCCATCAACGGAAACATATTGAAAATAAAACATGGATTCTTTATTGACACATCTTTGACACTATCATCACATCACGTACCTTTCCATTGACCTGTGAAAAACATTTCAAAAACTTGGGATGAGCATAAAAAGCTCAGTAAGGGATATAAAAATATAGAAAGGAAACATGAGTTCATATATACATAAGAATGAAATCATAATTTACCCATAAAACATAGGCACTTTAACCTACCTCATCAAATCATGAATAAATCATAGAAATCATAAGACATAAAAGGTAACATGAGGCATTCATAACATTCTTACGTAGGGAGTAACCCTCTTGGTTACATTTGGAATACCCATCACAGTATATTCCCTAAATCTCTTCGGAGAAACCTTAACGTTTCACTCCTTCGCGTTACTCATTGCATTGGAGAGCTATATTGGGCTCACCTGCCCTTAGTTTATCACGGAACCAACTGTTTTCATAACAATTCCCAAGAACCATAACCTAAACGTTTCACATAAAACATGCATAAATTAAAGATAACATTTCCACATTTCAATCACAATATAACATTTTAGGATATTTAAATAATGAATCCATTCAAAAAGAAACCATTTCCAAAACCAATTAAAACATTAAATAAAGAGATTTTTGAATCAAAGTGTCTCATACCACCTTGAAGCTTTTAAAATTTTAAACCATTAATATCCATATAAAAAAATACTTAAAACCACTTTTAAAACATGGATATTAATAAGAACAAATAATTAAAACATTTAAAGTGATATTTTGGTTAAAGGGGTTCTACCAAAATTTGAGACACTTGAATACAATAATTGAGGAATAACATTTAGTCAGAACTTTATAATATCATGAGAATAAATGGATTCATGATATAATATTCCAAAGGATAGTATATACACCATATAAGAGTTAATTGGAGAATAACTACAATGAAGTCTCAGTAGAAATGTCAAATGTGATGAATTCCCTTATAAAGAAGATATCCTTAAATTAAGGATAATTCAATCTCAAAATTTTGTGTGACAAATATAAATACACCCAATATAAGTGGATATTATGTTTTAAAAAACAAAAGGTCATTCACACATATTCAAAATATGACATATTCAATAACTACATGTTGAACCCAAAGAAATCGAAATTGGGTTAAAAAGTTCCCTTGGTAAAATTCGACAGCCTAACGGCATCACTTCAAAATTCAGAAAATGAGTTGTTGAGAGATAAAAAGGGCATCTCATCACTTGGACATAAAATTTACATCAATAAGGATATAAAAGAACATATCCCAACTTAATAGTATGTGAATTAAAAGACATAACCAAATAAGTCTTTTAAAAAGAGGAGTGTGAAAGGTCCCCTTACCGAGTTGGGTAACATTCGAAACGTACACCCCATGGAAGAAGGGTCATACAATGAAGATGTGAATACCTTTAAAAGAAATTATACTACAAAAAGTGTATAATAATGGGCAGTACATACACCACTCAAAGGAAATTGTGGCAAATGTAGCATAAATCTCACGGGAATAAAAGTGAGATGAAAAATCCCTTACGAAAACTCGGCAGCCTAACGGCGCCACTTAAAACATCAAAAATGGATTGATGAGAGGAAATAGGGTATCTCATCATATCAAAATAAATTTTACAGAAATAGGAATACAAAATAACATCCCCCGACATAACAAAGAGGATCATTAAAGAAGTGACATAAAGGAGAGTACTTAAAAAGAAAGAGAGAGGTTGGATCGCTTACGAACATTCGGTAGCCTAACGGCGCCACTCAAAACTTCCAAAATGGATTGATGAAGAGAATAGGGACTCTCATCATATGAACATAAAAATTACAGTAAGATTAATATTAAAGAACATCCCAATCACAATAAATATGAGCTTGGAAGGAATGACATAAAAGAGTGTACTTAAAAAGAAAGAGAGGATTAGGATCCCTTACCTCGTGTCCGACATGACTCGATCGTTCTTTAATCTCCTGAATAATAAAATTTGGTCAATTTATAAATGCTTAAGGACCTACTTTAAATATTATTATTATGTTCATATCACATATTATAATTTTATAATAATTGGTTAATAATGTGAGTTCGTATCAGACGTTTTTGTCGATGTTCAGTGCATGAGTAAAAATTGAGCTTGTTGGAAAATAATTTTCCATGTAGTTATAGGTACATCATCTGCAAAATAGTATTTATGTTTTAAATATCATATATATCCAGTATATATTCGTTTTATTCTATTCCATAGCATTTGGAGATAAAAAATTAAAAGCACCGTTCATGGAGACGGTAGGCCGTACGTACGCATGAACGCTACTTTCATTTTTTTCCATATTAATGTAATTAAAACAAAAGGAGAGATATATATATATTATAATTCCAGAATGATACCCATAATTTATATGTAATATATTACATATATATCCATTATATATATGTACTTATAATAGTACATAACATTTGGAGATAAGAAATGAAATGTACTGTTCATGGAGACGGTAAGCCGTACGTGCGCATGAACACTACTTCCATTTCTATTTCATATTTAATGGAATTAAAACATAATGATACATAATTGTATTTTAATTCCAGTATGTTATCATATATAATATCATTAAATATATCCTTTATACGTACCACATATGGTATTAACGAATCAAATCACTTTGAGGGGGCGGTAGTCCGCACTTCCTTAAATGAAGATATCGCGTTTACCCATAATGGAAACCATAATGGTATGCCATAAATGAAAAATACAGAAGCTTAAGTAAAACATAAACATATTATATATCATATATAAATTTAGTGTCATCTTAATATCCACCTTTTAAGGTGTTAGAAGAATGTTGAACAATCATCGTTTTGGGAGGCAGAAATTCGCTATCCACGGAAACAGTATGTTCTTTAACCATTAGATGTAGGTGTGTGTAAGTTTAGCTCTAATAAATCTTATAAAAACATCCTAGTATATTGGAGATACTGTATTTGTTACAAAATAAATTAATAAAAAGAGTTTATGGGGTTGGAGAAGAAAAATAAAACAAAAGGACACAAGTAAAGACATTACCTTAAAATTGGGTAACTCCCTTTGGATTGAGCTCAAAGGATTCCTTGGGAAGACTTATGCCCAACGTGAGGCTTCAAGGAGTAATATAGGGAAGTGGAGAGACAGGATGGGTAGGGTTTGGCTGAGCCAAAGGCTTTGGGAGTGTTGGAAAGGAGGTAGAGGTGGGGGCCTTTTATAAGAGGAGAGGAGGGGCGCTCTTGTAAAGTTAAAAAATGTTACTTTATTTTCAAAAGAGTTTCTGATTTTAAAGGTCCCATATTAATTTATTTCTAGTATGAGGTGATAAGGGTTATAAATCCACTCATACAATATGTTTTGGACATGTTTAGGTCTTAGATATTACATTATCTTTCCATTTTATTTAAATCGTTAAATAATGAGGTCATCGCTCCATCATCATGATGTCATAAATATTTTAATTTATTTAATGTCTAAAAATTAAAAAAAAAATACTATGATGTAGGAAATCTTTTTATCTTTCCAATGACTATTTATAGTAAAATATATGACTTGTATAACCCCATTTAAAAATTGTTTTAGTAAAACATCTCATGTTTGTGTCATTTTTACTTTAACATTAAATAAAAAGATATTTATGTCATTCCCCAACCAAAGTGGCTCCATGGGGTCCCCAAGTTGACACATGGATTTTCTTGGTCGTCCATGACACATCCAATGAGGGTAGGACATGTGTCTAGGTCATTTAGTTTTATTAAAACATTATTCTTACCATAAACTACACTAATTACCTCTAATCACGATAAAAAACTTAATAAGTTACTATTCACAAAAAAATTATTTTTATCCCATTGAACCACATTTTACATCTTAATGACAACCATGTATGTCATATTTTTGAAATTCAAAACACAAAGATGGCAACATTTTATTTAAACGGAAAAATCAGTTTTTATAAGTACCACTTGGTGGTTTCACTATTCATCAAAAATTGAAGTTTTTCAAAAAAATCCCAAAAATTCACCCTAAGATATATTTGATATTCCGAAGTCAAAAATGAAGTATATTTTACAAAATTCAAAACATACAAGTCATATTAATTAATTTAATAATTAATTACCGTTGTCAGAGCAAATATCGTGTTTTTATGAAACAATAAGTATCAAAAGATTGACACTAGTTTAAGTCTGATTTCAAAGTGAAATTAATTCCAACGACAAATATTGGATTTAATGGTAAAAATATATTCTAATTTCACTCTAAAACCAATTCAAAAGATAATCTAATCATATAAATAAATTATATTAAAAAGAGGTTTTGAATTAAAATACAACATTTTACACTATTCATAAAAAAATGAACTTTATTGGAAAGATACCAAAAATTTACACAAAGTAAATTTTGATGTCCCAATTATTAAGAAGAGTTTTATTTGGTCCAATAGAATGTATAACAGTGAAAAAAACAATATTTAATGACGGTTCTCCATCAAAAGGCGATAAGTGAACCTTTAGTGAAAACTAGGGCATATACGCCTAAAATTGAATTCCTTCCGTATTTTAAGCCTTTATATTTTATTAGATAAATGTAAAAACATTTTAAAACATATATAATAATATTTTAGTTATTTCTATCCATTCCCTCCAATACAACGGCTACATGTTAACTACCATTTAAAATAATATTATTTTATTATTACAGTGCAACGTAAGATTTCCAAGAATCTCGTTGTTGCGTGTTGGGTACATCATCAAGCATAGCGTCCCCTTTAAAGTCATATTAATATTTTATTCACAAATATAGATAAATATGAAAATTTCATATTCTTTACTTACCTGGGGTGTTACATTAAGGCTGAGAAAGAGATGTCTACGGGGATGTAACAACCATTACCCATACCAGAATGGAAATGAGAAAATAAATAAATATGTGATTTGTCCTCAGACATCCCAAATCATTTAAAGGACAAAATGCTATATGGGTTATTTTTCATTGCCAAACAATGCCGGAACACTTTGTTTCTATAAGAAATGAGTTATTTATTCATCATATTGAAAATATATTTGTAAAGGAAGGGGTAATATTTCATGGTTTAAAACATTCCATTAAATATGATTAGGATTTGAGGTTTACCAAAATGTTCTAGAAAAGTCATCAGTAGGCTATGTATATAGTGTTATGTTTCAGCACTGATTTTCATCATTTGGCATACGGTCTATCTTGGAGGAAAATTCAACATCTATAAGAACTATTTTGTGATTTCTTTATAGATTTGAAAGGGGGTTGGGATCGACACCTATACTTGGTAGAATTTACCTACAATAATACCTTTCACTCAACTATTCATATGTCTCATTATGAAGTACTTTATGAAAATAATTGCATAACTCCACCTTGTTGAGATGAATTTTGGGAAATAATTCTATTGGGAGTTGATATTATTGACGAAATGGTAGAAATGATCATATCTATTAAATAATACATAAGAGTAAACCAGAGTCAAAAAAGGTTTTCCTAACAACTAATGAACAAACATAGAGTTCGAGGTGGCCGATAAGGTGTTTATATGCATATTTCCTTAGAAGAGAGTGATGTCAATTGGAAACAAGGGCATGTTATGCCCTATGTATATTGGTCCTTTTGAAATTATGTATCCTGTTATGAAGTTAGATTACCGATTGGCGCTTCCACCAAATCTCTCTTAAGTTCATGATGTGTTCCATATATCTCTATTGAGAAAGTAAAAACCTAATACATCAAATTTACTAAACTCAAAAGTCATACCACTAGTGAAAATTCTATTTTTAGAGAATATTCGAGGGAGATTCTAGATCATTGATAAAATGTTCTACATAACAAGACCAATATCTTGGTTAATGTTTTATGGTGCAACCACCAATCTGAGGAAGCTATGGGGAACTTTAAGATGTGATGAGGCAGAAGTATCCCTTTCTTTTTGTTTCCAAATTATGAATTTCGAGGGCGAAATTCTGATAAAGGGGTTTAGAATGTAACACTTGGATGTTTTTATGAAATATTTTCATTAAATAATTCTAATTCATCATTATCATTAATTGTATGCTATCATGAGTTTAAATGAACTACAATATCACCTTAGAATAAAATGACATTTATAACACAACCATTATGTTAGTGGGAATACGTATTATTAATTTAGGAAAATATATTATGAATGAAAATTATAAATCAATTTTATATTATTATTTCTATTAAGTGATTTAAAATTAGTAAATGAATGTAACAAAAGATATTTTTAGAAATTTCATATATTACTTTTTATATTCATCCAATAGATATTTTCATCATATGGTATTAATAAACCCTATTTTATATAGAAAAACCTATATTTTTCAAGAGGGTAAATTTCCTCCTTTTAATGGTGAATGCCTTTTAAATTACGATTTTAACATATTTATACTTTTTATATGATAACATGAAAATAGTCATTGGAAGATAGATATAAAAATTTAAATTGGATAAGTTTCTATGTTTTTTCTCATAATATTCATGTTTTGATGAATAATAATAATACACTAAATTTTATACAGAAACAACTTTTTTGAAAGAAAAAAATTTATATGGTTAAATTATAATATTGAATAGTATGAAATTTTAAATAGAATATATTTTTATCATTAAATATAATTTATGTACTCAGAAATAATTATACATTTAATTCAGATGTAAAAACAATTCAACCTTTCACAATGTTTTAACATTTGAAACCCTTAGTCTATTTCCTACAATAAGATTAATTTAATATTTATTAATGAAACTTATTTTCTTTGAATTTTAAAAAATTGATTCAATATTTGGAATCAGTAAGTCTAAATTATGTAAAAATATTACTTTTATATTTAGGCATTATGAATAGTAACTTTGATAATTCTTATTAATATGGTAAAGGGTAAATTATGTAATTAAGTGTAAAAATAATATTATGAAATTATACTAACAGTTGTAATAATATCATTGGATTATTTTTTTCGACCAAAATCATCCTTGGGTTGGAATTGTATTCTATGGAAACCACTTGAACGAGATTAGGTCATTAAATTTATTTTATTTAATGAAAAGATAAATATGCCTTACTCAAATTTTAATAATTATAACATTTTTAGTATATGTTTATATAGAATATACATTATATTATACATACTCATCTTATAGATAAAATTTTTTCATTTATCATGATAATTTATTGTTCATTTTTAGGAAATAAATAATTAACATAAATAATTATACTTTAATGATGTCAAAATTATTTAATTGATGAGAAATAAATAAAATAATTATTAAGAAAGTGTTAATGAATATTAAAAGACCCAAAAAACATGACCCAATATTATTTCTCAATTATATCTCGACCATAACCATCGAAGGGTTGTTTTATTGACAATTTGGAGCCTTATATCAGATATATGACACTTATATAATTTTATGTAAAGTGATGATAAAATTGACACATTCATGTTTTAATGAGTATTTTTATTGATTAATTATATATAATATATATTCAATTATAAGTATTATTATGAAATATATAGGATTTATATTTTCAAAAAAATTTATATTTTTATTCAAAAAATAAGCATATTAAATAATTACACAAAAGAGTTGTATTAATTATTTTATAATGGAAAATATCAAATGAATATTATTAAAAATACTGAAATAAATATAAGTTGGGATAATAAATATGTTCACTGAATTTTATATATGAACATGACCTATTATTAATATAATCAAAAATTTGTTTGGAAGAAAACTTGTTATTTTATTTTTTAAAAAAATTAATGAATTGAATAGTGTCAAAATTGACACTATTTGTTATTTAATAAAATAAATAATTATTAAATAATATAAAAATAATAATACATTTTAAAAAAATTGGAATAATTATTATATGGTCTAAAATGTTCTAAGGTATTTATTTATGGTCTAATTGACAATAAATAATAAAATATTTCATATGTTTAATATTGAGATATTTATTACCGTAGTTAAAAATTAAATAGAATAACACAATGTTAATTAAAATAATAAGGTTTAAATTGATAAATAAACGTGTAAAAATTTATTTGATGATGATATTAAAACCTTATATAATATAATATTATAAATTGGGTCATTTTTGAGGTTTTGGATAGGGTTTTATTGTATATTAAATATAAATTTTTGATGATCCCAATGGTGGATCTCACCATAATTATAAACGGGAACCTCCACCATCACATCTTTACTTAAACTTAAGACTTCAATCTCGGTCATCCCATTCCCATTTCATCTCTTAACATACCTAGTTACATTTTATATGTTCATGTCTTCTTCAAAGACCAACTCTACTGCTTTAAGAGGATATTTATAGGAAGCACATTAGAGAAGAGGTAATCTCTTCTTTCGATTATTTCAATTTTTTTTTTCTTATACCTACTATTAATCATTTTATTCATTATAATGTAATATCTTTAATACCACATATATAATTATATTTTATTATTCTTCTGAAACAACCATATTCAATTTCTATCCATTATATGAAAAACAAATTCACAATGTGTACGTACATACAACTTACTGTTTCCACACCATGGTGTAACCTATTTTTCACCATCATCATACTTTGGTGGGGAGGTTAATTATATAAATATTAGCACTATATTATTATTATAAAATTATAGTGATTATTAAATATTATACACTGTTCAATTCAATGTCATTCAACAATTATGGGAATTATATCATCACTCGTGTGTTCGTAAGAACTACTATCTCCATGATGCGATGCGATTCATTCTACATGATCTTAATTAAATCCTGGATATATAAAGGAATGTAATGAATCAATATGATATATTTTATACTAATATAATTATTTAAATGGTACAGAAATTATATAAGAATAGGAACAATAACATATCTCATAAAACATGAGTAAAAAAATAATGAAGTCAACCACTGATAGATGAGTAATAAGGTTACTAACAAACAAATAAAAATCCAATCATATATGATATCATAAAAATATATATGAATCTTAAAAAAGTAAATTAAATTATTTAAATAATTATATAGTAGGTTTTGATACATATAATAGAAATCATATATAAAGTAATGGATAATTTCGCAATCTCATTATTATATGAGATTGTTTATACAAAAGTTTTTACTAAGGTATATTTACTATCAATATCCATGTTTAATAATTATGTATTCCAAAATATTATTTCTATTCTTCTATAATTTTTTAGAGTCAATTTTACCCATTTGTTAATTTTTATTAAATTTAATGAAAGGAATATTGTTTTGTTTTTGATACGAGGTACTTTTTTACTTTTCTGGAAAAAGTGTGAGGAGAATGATTTTTTACTTATATGGCATGAACAATTTTTTACATTTTCATAACATCTTTTTTCCATGAAGACTCATTTTCACTATTTAAATTTTATTTCAAATAAATTATTTTCTTTAAAAATATCCTATCATTATTAAAAAAGAAAATGTTTATTAATAATAAATGTTATCTTCCTCTAAAATTAATTTCAAGTGTTATATCAAAATTATTATCAATCTATGATGGAATTCACTAATAAGGTTTGTTTTCAAGTATTATATCATTATTGTTCCTATGGTTTGATTGTGTTTATGATAGAGTTTTATTCAATAAATCCATTTTTCAGACGGTTTATGTTATGGTGTAAAAACGAAACCCATTTCATTCCTTGGGTTATGATGAATGATTTATGTTATTGTGGTAAACATAAGAATAATTTCATTAAGAAATGGGTGGGACCTATATCTCACTCCAATTCATTGGGTAAAATTTTTATCTTATGAAATATACAAGTATGGAACATGAAATGATCTTGGTTCCATAGTACAGGGCTGAAACGAGGATTTAACTCTATTCCGTAAAGTAATTTTTCTACTATGATGGTTTTGACAATGAGCCATGAATAATATGAAATGATTTTCATTGCTTATGAGTATGCAAAAAAATTTCATGTTTTGTATTATTAACTTTTGAATTAAGTTCATTTATTCTTACTAAAATTTATGATTTATCCCATGGTATGATATCATGATCCATCATATGTAGGATAATATTTTCAAAAGTTATGTTCTTATGTCTTATGATTATGATAAGATTTTTATCTTCTTTTTTTACACTTACTGAGCATATGAGCTTACACTTTTATATTCCTCTTTTCTTGAGGTCATGAATAATGGTATTAAGTAATATATGTCAATAATTGTTGTAGTTTTGATGAAATAAGAGGTATAAAATGAAGAGTTCTTGTGAACGTGTTGTTTATGTTTCACATTTTCTAAAGACACTACACCTTTACGGTTGTTTCATTTCATTGTTATATTTTTGTAATGGATATTTTTAAATTTTTATGTAATATATATGTATTTAAAGTTTGTGTAAATATAAAAAACATGGTTATAAATGGTCATAAAAATTATATTATAACACTTTTGAAAACAATTTTATAAAAAATAATTTTTGGAATAACACAAATTTTGGAATGAATAGTGAAATGAAGTCATATTTTTTTAAAAACACATTCTTAGTTATCTTGTGTTACAAAGAGTTGAAAAATATTAACATTAATATAATATATCATGAGTAAAGAGAGTATAATTATACTTATGAGGGTTATTTAGAAATTGATCATAATATTTCATCAATGTTAGCATAATAAAAAACAATTCCGATAAACTATGATATTTTAGAAAATTAAATTTTACCACTTGTTAACTTTGAATCCTAATACCCATGAAATATTAAATAGAATTTAACCTCAAAATATAAATAAAATGAAGATATTAATGATATAAAATTTCATAGGGAAGTTTATACACCTCTTAGAAAAAATATAGTTCCATAACATGACATGCATTTAAATGAATGAAAATCGAGCCAAAATTATTTTACTGATTGTTAACTTTTAAAACATTAACCCCATGAAATAAGGATCAGAAAATGGATATTTAAATACCAATAAATTAATTTATAATAATAATACAATTTATTAATTTCATGTATACACATCACAAAAAATAAATGTGTGGTGAATAAGGTATAAGTCTCACAGAAATTATAGTGAGAAGAGAAAACCCTTACCTTAAGTCATTAAATTCTTCATACACGTTAAACACACATGTGTAAAAATATTATTTTATTATAAATCTACCAAATAACCATATTCTTATATATAATACCATATATGATTTTATTATTATGTTATATTATATGTTTATTATTAATTCCATGTAAAAGTTACATTTCGTGTGATATTTGTGTTATATTCATATATGTTTGAATTTGTTATTAATAATAATGTAATATATATATTGATTAAATTATTTAAATAATGTAAAAAAATATAAAAATATCACATATATTTAGTATATAATACATATATTAATCTATAAAATATTGAAATATGTAATGGAATACACTGTTCAAAAAGATGGTAGGCCATACATACACATGAACATTGTATCAAATTTATTGTTGTATTTAATGGGAAAATTAAATGACAGACACACACACACACATATATATTTATATCACCAGTATATTAGAATTATTATGTCATAAATATGATATAAATTTACTAAATTCATTCTTAGTACATTCTTGGAACTGTGTGAACGAATCACCCCGCTATGAGGAGGCGACAATCCGCACATCCATAAACATTGTTAACATATTTACCGAAAAGAAAAAGTATAAAGGTATGTTGTATATAATAAATTATAATAATATATACATAATAATATCATATATATCATATAAAAATGAGGTTACTTCATTATTTCAAACCATTAATGGTGGAAATCGAAGAACGAGTGCCAACAGTTTGGGAGGCAGTAGTTCTCTGCACACATGAATGATGATTGTGTATCCCATTTGATGAATGTGTGTGTGATTTAAGTTATAGAAAATAACATAATAAATATAATTATTTTAATAGTACTTAGTTTATTATATATTTATGTAATAAGAAAAATTGAGGGGGTGGGGAGTGAAAATAAAAAAAAAGAGTTTGTAGAAGGATGATAAATATTATTTGGGTAACTCATTTTGGTTTTCACCGAATGGATTCCATGGTTAGACATATTTTGAAATATGTGAATATAGTTCTAAGGGAAGCAATTTTGGAGGCAGTTTTTTCATGGGTTGGTTGAGACAAATTTACATGAGAGGTTTCTGGAAGTGAGGGTTGAGTGCCCTTTTATAGTGGAGGAGTGTCATTCTTGTAAATATAAAAATGCTAACTCTTTTGAGAGGACTCAAATAAAAATATCCATCAAATAATATCCTATTTTAGATAAAATAGCGGATATAGTCAAAATATGGACATAAAAAGGATTTTGGACATGTTTCTAGTGTATTTTTCTCTAATGTGAAAATTTAGTCACTTAGTAAACTCATTTTAACCTTATTCAGTAAATTTAATTTTAACTAATGTCACTAATATTTTTGGTAAAAAATTATTTTGCACATATTAAAAATTATAAATTATTATTATTCGTAATATTCAATCCATTTTTAAAAATTCTAAGCACATAGTGGATGAAACTAATTTAAAATTAACTCTGTAGAAGTGATGAGACCATGAGTTTCTAATGTGTAATAGTTCAATGTTTTTAAAAGTTTTAAACTCATATTTCAATGTGAAATTTGGGAAAATGACCAACATATGACTAATTTATGTATTATTTATGTAGGTATACTATTAAAATATTTTAAAATTTTATTTAACTATATAAATAATTAGATGATAAAAAAGTATCCAATTGAAATTTGGTATTTTTCATCAATCATCAAATCATTAAACTTAATTGAAAAATACTAAAAATTCACCCATAGTAAATTATGATATTGAGATGTCAAAAATGATTATTATTTTTTCAAATAAAAATTATAATTTTTTTAAAAACTATAGTTAAAATGGGTTCGCTAATAAAAGGCAGTAAAATATCCTTTCAGAAAAGTAAATATTGTTATTCATAATATTGGATTTATTCTTATATTATATATATCAAATCTATTGGATGAGTATCATAAATATTGATTGAATCGTATTTATATAAATTTTGTCGAAAAAATTCAACGATGTGGTCTTTTTAATTTAATAAGTTAATTTTCATTGTACAAAGAAAAATTATTGTCTTACAAATTTAATTTCATTATTTTTAAATAGCTATTACATTCATTTTTAACTAATTATTAACAACATATTTTTTATATATTTTTAAACCATATTGTCAAAATATAATTATTTATATTCGTAAAATCTATTCCAATGTCTAGGTGATAAATATAATTTTATTTTAGTAATAATATTAATAGTATATATTAGATGGATAAAACAAAGTCGTGCACATAACATAAGATATAAAGGGGACTCAATATTGTGTGTAACGAAATTAAAACATAGTGTTGTGTGTACAACAAGATTATATAATTTTTTCAAGTAGTTATGTATTAACATATGTTTTTCATACAAAGAAATAATAATTTTTTGATTCATAAAACCAAAAATTTATTTAGCGTTCCCTGAAATGAATAATTTTAAAAAGATTAAATTAATTTTAAAATCTATTTCAAAAAATCATAGGGTATTACAAGTTCCATGTATCTCTCCTGAAGAAGTACATACTCGATCCTTAAAATGAAATGAACTCAGAGGTCATACCACGGTATATTGATTTTTCCTTTCATGAACCTCCATTTTATATTCTATATTATAGATATAATGTTATACAAAACAACACCACCTACCTAGATAATGTTTTGTGAAAAAAAACCACAAACTTGAAAAATCTATGTTGTATGCTAAGGATATGATGAGGTAGAAGTATCTACAATTTTTTTACATAATATTGAAAAAATTGTGAGGGATAAGTTAATTTTAAGGGGAACATATTTTGATAACCCAATATTTTATAATTTTTTTCCAATAAATTATTTTCAATGATAGCTTGTGTTACACACAATACTGATTTTTAACGAACAATGACATACTATTAATATTATTATTTAAACATAATAGTTATAAAATTAACATTAAATTTTCATTTAGGAATAAGAATAATTTTTTTTTAAATTTTATTCAAAATGGTTTTATAAGAATAATACATATTGATACAAATAAAATAATATTATCTAAAGTATATATATGATTTTAAATTATAATTTTTCACAAAAATGTTTTATATTTATATTTTCAAAAAAATAATAAAACTATCATTCAATGATATTTATTTTGAAAAAATATCCTTATTTATTTAATCAGAAAAGAGGTATCATCTTAGATTTAGTTGTTGATAATTTTTGGAAAAGATTAATTTTTTTTGAATAAATAAAAATACATATTTTTATTGAAATGTGATTTTTTAAAAAATTCACCAAGTAATATATTTTTTTTAAAATGGTTTTAAATGAAAATTAGTTAAATTTTTAATAATAAAATTTATTTCATTGGAATCACCTTCATGTTTAATTATGAATTAAAACATTTTTAGAGAGTTAAAAATTTTTTCTTTAGAAGCCATTTTTTCTTCAAGGATGCTGGTTTTATTTTAAATGGTTTTTTTTCAAATATTATAAATCATATTTTTAAAAATGGATCAAATATTTGTAATAATAATAATTAATATTATATAAAAAATTTCACTTATTTTTTGATAACAATGAAGATTAAAAATTAGTAAAATTTAATTACTATGGTAAAGGTTAGAATAGGTTTAAATGGGGGTTAAACTAAAAAGATAATTGATTACCTAATCTAAATAATGGTCAAAATACTATTTTTCATACATTATTTTGACCTTATATCACACAATTTTCATTAATGTTACATTTATTTCTCTGTGCAATGTTTAATACTTTTTTATGACTTTTTATTTTAAACTATTATAAGTATATCCTCTTCCCCAGTTATGAAAGGACAACACATCCCCCTCCACTTCACACTCTAAAATCCATTTTTATAGTAATATACTTATCCATATAGCATAATAAATTCCATACCCATATCCTAGTGTTTTGTTTTATATTTTTCAACCCTTCTATGTCAGATTTTGGAAAAATAATCGAGATGTTTTCTAAAGAAGATTCATCGTTCTTAACCGAGCAATTTTTTTATTTCATCTTCCACCTCCTTAAATTTTTCTTATAAAATGAAAATATAATATGATAAATATTTAAAATATAATTATATTTTATTACGTAAATACAATAACATATATCCATATCTTTCTCCATTAATTAGAAATCAAAATCGCCAATTGTGTTTACAATGTACCATCACATAGCGAATCCATGCAATTCAGTTTCCATAACTCCATCTCACAGATAGAGATATATATTAAATGATTATATATAACAGCTGTGACATAATTTTAAATCTATAATAAAAATATCACTTCTTCCTTCTTACATCAAAGTCCTTTGGAAAATGACAATCTCGCTTGTCTGTATGTGTGGACTACCACCTCCACAAAGCCTTATGATTCTTTTTCCATTTTAGTTTGGAATAAATGGAAATGATGATATAATTAATGAATATAAATGATATATTTTAAATAAAAATTATTATGTAAATGTGATATATTATTTAACATAATGTCGTTCCATTCAACTAAAAAATGGAAACAGTGTTCTTGCATACGTACGACCTACAATCTCAATAAACGATGGAATTATTTTTCAATATATAAATTTAATGGATTTCTAAAAATCAATATATAATAAATATATATAACATATATAATGGTTAATATAATAAATATTATGGAACCATTACCAATTTAAAACTACTTAAAATACTAAACTCTACATGAAAAATGTAATACTTATCATCAAAAAATGTGAATTTTAAGAATTTATTTTTATCAAAATCACAATAAAAATTTGTCAGTAAATAAAATATGGTATGATAAATATGTATATTTTTACGAAATTAATGCATAATAAACCTATATTTATTTAACATGTTGTTCTAATGTATATGAATAATGGCATGTCTTGATGTTAGAGCTCTGTGTATCACATTAATTTCTATGGGACACATGCCATATTCAATACATATTTAATTTGTGTGGTGTATATACTACACATAAATTTATTTTTTTCATTATTATCATAAAAATAATAGGCTTTACATATATATTTAAGATAATTTCTGTCATGGGAATTATGATTGAAACATTACCAAATTAAAAAAGGATTCATCTTACAATCACATAGTTGTTTGGGATAGTTTTTTATTATGATTACGATGATGATATATTTTTATTTAAATCCTAAGAAACGAAATTAAAATTTTTATACAGCTATTTATTTTCAGATACTTCATGTTTCCTTTAATTTCCTCCATTTATGTATTAATCATTCCATAATTATGTTTCTAAGAAAAAGAAACTTTATTTCTATATTTGGTAGAAAATAATTTTCATCCATGAACATGATTTATAAAGTAAATTTACAGATAGTTTTTACTAATAAACCATTATTTTGTAAAGACACATCAAATCATGTTTTAATTTTTACAATTTTTTTAAAAGTAACATTCTTATCGTTTTCCACGAATTGTATTTTTTAATTTAGAACCGAAAATGTGTAAGGAATATATGTTTTAATATACATGGAATGAATATAATTTTACACCATCATGAACACTAAATGATTTAAAGAATCCACTACATGTATACAAGATTATTTTCTAATAAACGATTATCATTGATACTTATTAGTTTATATATTTTAATTAAGTGATTCAAAAGTAGAAATGTTATTTTCCTATGGAAATGTTCCAAGAGATATTTTAAAATAACATTACATATAATATTACATACATGGATTTTATATATTTTTTAAAAGGGATATTATATAATTATACCATTTTAATTATTTGGATAGATGTTTTATATTTTTTATGAAAGTATTTTTATGGAACCCATTACCATTACATGGGTTATGATATTATTAAATGTTTATAAAGCACATTTAATATATTGAAAACCATTTATTTTAGTCGGTTATAATATATTTAATATTTCATGATATTTTGGAATACATCTGTATAAATTTATTTATGTGAAGGGTGTTTGTGGAATTATGTAACACGTTAATACATAGGTAATGATTCGTGTTCTATATGATCAATGGGAACATAAGAGGTTATCCCAATACAAAAATAGGGTTCATAGAAAGTTATACCAATTGAAAAATGAGGTAAAATCAGATTTTATCCCAAGAAAAAATTATTTACACTGGTAGTTATCCCAAAATTTATATTTCATGAATTTCTTAGTTGGTTTACATGGCATAAGATTTTATATTATTATGTGTATTACGAAAATTTAAGTCTTCTAAAAATGTTCATCTTTGACAACACATGTTATTTTATCCATTATGGTTGATTTATTATAAACATTAATGATTTATACCATGAATCATGTTAATGATATATTACATGAGGTGTATGGTTTTAAAATGATACTCTAATGTTTGATAATCTTATTCTCATATTATGTCGATATCTCCCTGGATTTCCATTATTGAGCCTATGATCTCACCGTTTCTTATGTTTCTATTCCACAGGTATTGAAATAATTTTTTATGTATGATATGTATAAGAAGGGTTCTAGTTATAAATAACATAGTGGGATATGATGCAGTTCACTTATGAATAAGTTGTTTATGTATTCAATTTTCTTAATGGACCTAGACCTATATGATTCTTGATGGGTCATTATATTATATAATTAATATTCATCTATTAAGATGTTATATATGTATATATTAAATGTATGGGCTACTATATTATAAACCTAAATATAATCACTGTTATCATCATCAGTGACATTATAATAGTTAGCACCATCATAATCATCATTAATTCATTGTTATTTTCCTCGTTAAGAGAATTCACAAAATATTGAACAATATATGTTTGTATTATAACTTAAAACATGATTAATGACACATGTTATGTTCCACAATTTAATATGTCAACTTCCCATAGTTACCAATCAAACAAAGGAAAATTTTTCATACTAATAATTAAGTATCATATCATAGTCTCCATTTTTTATCGTATAAATAGATAGAGAATTTTGAGTGTCATAATTTGTAACAACCAGAATCTTCATCATAGCTATTGCTCTGGTTTCTTGTTGTTTTTAGAAAAAGGGGAGATTTTTTGAAATTCAAGGAGTACACGCCATGTACATTGGAGTACACACTTTATACCAGGGTTCCACAGGAAGCTGTGAACTGGAAGGGTAACAGACGAGTACATGGTCTTGTGGGGCGACCTAGAGAGCCCTTAAAGTGGGGCCCAGTAATGGAATATACACTCTGGGTACATTAAAAGGACATACCATATATATTTTTTTATTAAATGGTTTGAGGTATCATCTAATTAGAAGAACCCTCTTCTTCTCGACTCGACTAGTCCAGGAGTGAGCATAGGGCACGATTCTTCTCTCATCCTTAATTGACTGTCCGTTCTCTGAATGAACAATCTTTGATTGCTTTGGAATCACCCCAGTGATTTCTTCTTTCTTCCATATCTTCGTTCCTTGATTTCACCCCTTTCATGAGATATCCTTGGTTTAATTTTTTAGACTTTTTTTTAGATCAATGGTGTTCTACGCCGATTCAAGGGCCAACACAAGATTATATCAATCGTACAATGCTGAGGTAGGTGGTTTGTGCATTTCCATAGTTAGTCTTTGAATATTATTTGAAAAAGTGCCCAATACCCTAGATTGTGGTATTTCATGTTTACGGATTTTAACCATGTTGATTCTAGCTATGCTTGTTTTCTTGATATAGGGATCTTGTTTATAAATAAGGATGTTTCTCCATTTTGTGGAGGTGATTTCCATGTTTGATTTTATATTGAACATGTGGTATCGTTTTTCTTATTATGATGCTTGATTTCTATGTGTATTGTTGTTAGGATGGAGTGTTTTATCTGATTATGTGTTATGATTTGTAGGTATATATCCAAGTAGTACATTTATGTTTACATTGGCTGTTGAACATCATTTGTGAATGATTTCTTTACATAGGGTTGTGGGGACCTGGTGTAGTGAGACCATATGAGGAATTTATGATGAGGGCTTCCCTAGAGTGTATATTATTCCTTATCTTGCTGAGAGACCATAGAGGGGTTGATGTTGAGTTCTCCCTCATAGTGTCTATAGTAAACCTTAGGATACCACAGGGGGAATTTACGTTGAGTGCTTCCTCTGAGTGTCTGTAGTTTATCTTTAGAAGAATATTAGAAGATGTTATGGTGAGTGATTCTTCCAAGATTCTTTTTTTCATGAGACCAAATGTGTTAGACTGTGTGAGCTATCCCAGGGGGGTCGTTATATCTTTATTGTTAAATGATAAGTTGAACCAGAGGGGTTAGGCTGTGAGAACTTACCTAGAAGGTTACTTGAGTTTGATTGGTTGAACCAAAGGGGATAGGTTGTGAGAACTTCTGAGAGGGTTTCTTGTTTTTGTTTTTTTTGAATAATTGACCAATGAAAATTAATGTAATTTAAATTGTAGGACTGTTAACTTTTGAGTACTTCCTTTTTTATTGCTTCATTTTTATTATTATCTTCCATATATATTTACTGACTGTTAGGCACATATCATTGGGTGGATTTCTATTCAGGTTTGTCTCAAACACTATTTGTGTCATGCTTTTGGGCCCCAATAGATTATATTGATGTAGGTATAGATTAAGGAAATCACCCTTCTACTTCAGGTTCAATATTGTTGTGATGATATAGAGCATGGGACCAAGCCGAGGCTTGGGATTCTAATAGAGTTGCTCACTTGTTTTTACTTTGTACATTGGTTTAGTACTTTATTTCATCATTTTTAATTGTTTGGCTGATTTCCTCGATATTGTGACATGCATCATTATTTAGATATATGATGTGGTTGTTTATTTACTATCAGTCTTTTGTTGTTCAATATTGTATGGTAATATCGGTTTTCACTACTATAATCTGTTTATTTAGGTTGTGTTACTCCTATAATGAGGGCATAGTTTCCCCATTATCACACCCAAGGCCATCTCTACTAGTCATCAAATTCAAGGGTTCATGGAAACGCACTAGAGTCCATGTGACCAACCCAATATGGGGCACCTCTAGGTGGAACCCAGAACCGGGATGTTACAAAGTGGTATAAAATGGATTTTTTTTTATTGACGAACTATTTAGTGCCAATAGACAAGGATAGGAAGTAATAGGTTTTTTCTAATAAGCTGTCCCCAGAAGTAGCTAACCCGTGTACAGGGAAAATCCAATTTACCTCATATATTGAATGTTTTTCATGTTTTTCAATTATTACAGCTGATTTGAATTCACCGTTTGGTGATTCACATGTTTTGTGCTATTATTGTTAATATTATTGAGGTTCCATTTCTATTGAAAATCAATGTGATGAGGGTATGCAATCTCATGCATCATATAGTCACCTACTAGGGATTACATGTCATCCATTATTTCTATTACATTTTGGGTGCATTAATAATTTAAAGTTGTTGTGATAGATGTTGTGCTATATATGCATGATGTTGTGATAGATTCCTTGATAGAATACCATCCTTTTTAATATTGTACTGTTTATTATGTAAGGATTCGTTTGAATGAGTGCCATATTTTGGTCTGTAATGTGTTTTGGGTCCTCAATGATTATAATTTGGGGGATCATGTATGGATTGTGCTATTATACATTGTGATGTACGTGAATAATATGTCAATATTAGATTCTAGGAGAGTATAGGCCCCCATCGATGGTAATTTGGAACTTTAATGTTCGTTTCAGTTCTTTTGTGTGTTCTAGATTAGTTTCTGAGGCTTATAGTCTAGAAAAACCCACAATACATGGTGTGTATTGTGGAATACATTCCATGTATCTTTATATTTGTGAAGGAACTATTTTATCATAAGTACTTGTTGTGTATAGTATGTACACACTGTGTAATCTATAACTGTGTCAATGGCTATGTGAGAAAAGTCACGAGATTCGAAAATCCCTGGAGGAACAAGCTGTGTAGTGGAAGTAAACGCAATTTTGTAGGGACCATGTGTCCATCCGTGTGACTAATGACATCAGTCAGTGAAATCATTCTAGTGCACGTCGGGTCTGGCATGAACACGTCGTGTAGTCTTGTTCTAGGAGAACCGTGTGGGTTAGTCATGTAGAAGAACTCATGAAAGGGAAAAAAATTCAAGTACACATCGTGTCTTGGGAGAACATGTCATGTGTATGGGGTGTTACAAGACTAGTGTTGGTAAGAGTACATGCCCTTGTGAAGGCTTAAAGGAACACGTTGTGTATGGGTTATACACGTTGTTTATCCCTTAATTGAAAAACATGAATTTTTTACTTCTCCTGTTCCTTTTTTTAATTATATGTTTTAATTCATGATAATAATAAACTAAGGTACATGCAGAACCTTTAAGAGTCATTCCACCAAGATGTCCTCTAGTTGTACGTCAGATACATGGAAATGATCAGACACCAGACATGGTTGATCATAGATTACTAGCAGACCCTCCCATCATGCATGTATTGGCACCAACCGTCATTCCGGATAACTGTGCTGATGCATAGTTCTGATAAGTTTTCATGGGGTTTATACAGACCTTCTAGGAAGCACCTCATCCTTCTTCATCTATGGAAGAGTTGACACGGGTCTTTCAGCAGAAGAATCCTCCCAACTTCATAGGGGATGGATGCCCTCAGGCTTCTAAGTCATGGCTATAATCCATGAAAATGATCTTCAAGCATATGGAGATGCCTCCATAGTGGAGGGTGGACCTCTCTACGTATATGCTCTGGCATTATCCTATGAGATGGTGGGATATGATCTCGTAGGGAGGACTGCAGTAGGTTATGTCTTGGGGTGAGTTCCAACATATATTCTATGACTACATCTACCTGGAGAATTTGAGGGATGATCGAGCCTGAGAGTTCATGAGTTTGGAACAAGGTACTCTCTTGGTCATGGATTATTCTTCTCACATCAAATAGTTGCAGCATTTCACACCCATTCTAGTGGGTGATGAACTCTTCCAAGTAAGGAATCTTGAGTATGTTCTCGGGCAAGACATCTGATCTCAGGTGATCTCCATTAGGTTTGAGACTATATCTTCCGTAATAAACCAGGTGGTGATTAGAGAGTGAAACATAATGGATTCTGGAGCCATGGGCCCGGGTGATTCAGCATCCAGAGTTGGTGCTTCTCTAGCTGATAGTAGGAAGTTCCTCAGGGAGTCATTATGTGGAGATCTGAGTAGGCGAGATACACCTTCAAGTATCTTGGTGGTATGCTACCATTGTGGGAAGGGCAGGAATACAAGGCCACATTGCTCGAGAGACCCAAAAGAGTGACAATATAGTATCAAGATGGGCCATCTTTAGTGTTTCTGTCAGTTATTCTCACCGGTAGATGGTGACTAGTGTCCTTTATTACTCCTCGTTCAGGAGCAGCACCACCAGTTTCTCATCAGTCTAGGAATTGGAGTTATTTATTGCCGTTTAGGCCAAGGTGGAAGTTGCAGTCATGGTAGCCAGTCAGCAGGTGTGCAATGACAATAGGTTGGATCCACTCTGTGTGGTCAGGTAGGGTTACAGGTCCATGGTAAATTCCAGACATTTGCAGTGGTGAAGACCCATCATGAGAAGGATCACATACCCACTATAGTTCGAGGTACGATTATAGTTTCCTCAGTTTTAGATTTTTTATTTTTTACTTTAGGGGTTTCCCATAGTTTCATATTTATTGCTGTTGTGGAGAGCCTTGGGCTCTGTATCTTTAAATAAGCTGATTTCATGATTCTAGAAACATTGTTGGGGACTAGAACGACTAGTGTACATAAGAGAAAGGAGTTCCTTATTGAGGTTGGTGGGTGTCACTTCTTATGGAATCTCTATATCTTAGATATGATAGGCAATGATTTCATTATTGGAATATACTGGTTAGTTCCCTTTCAAGATGTTGTCGATTTCTATCACAGTAGGGTGAGTTTCACGTCACCAAAGGAAAAAAAAATTCTATATAAAGGTGAATGGGATATCTAAGAGAGCAAAGAGGGACCCGAGCATCATGGGTTTGGAGGAGTTACAGTCCAGATTTCTACTCTATATCAGGATGATCAAGGGACTTCACATATTGAGTTTTCTCCAGTTCTGGATCATTTCATGGATGTCTTTCCAGAGGACTTTTTAGGTTCTCATCTAAATCATGAGGTGGAATTTTTAATTGATATTTCTCCAGGATTTACACCAGTGTCCATTCCTCCTTATAGGATGGCTACAATAGATTTTCATGAACTCAGGAAGTAGTTGGATGAGTTACATGCAAAGTGTTTCATCTGACCCATTACTTATCCTTGGGATCACCTGTCCTATTTTCTATGAAGTGGGATTTCACCCTAATACATTGTCTAGATTATCAGAGGCTGAACCAGTTGATTGTCAAAAACCAATATCCCTTACCGAGGATTGATGATATCTTTGTTCAACTTCGAGGAGTCTGAGTGTTGTCAAAGATTGACCTGAGATCCGGTTATCACCAGTTTCACATTAGACCATTAGATATACCTCTTAAAACCTTTCAGAGTAGGTATGGTCTATATGAGTATGTGGTTATTCCATTCGAACTCACAAGAGCAGCTGCAGTTTTCATGGCACTATGGAACCGTGTGTTCCATCCATACATGGACTATTTCATGGTAGTATTTGTTGGAAATATCTTGGTGTACTATCACACTTTACATGGCCATGCTACCCATCTTGAGATCGTTTTTAGTACAATGAGAGAGAATCAGTTATATGCTATGCTCTAAAAATGACACTTTTGGATGGGCCAGATTCGCTTTTTTGGGTCATGTTATCTCAAAAGAAAGAGTATTAGTAGAACCAGAGAAAGTGAGAGCAGTAGTTTCTTGGGAGCAAGAGAAGAATGGCTTTGAGGTATGGGTTTTTCATGGGCTGGCTGGATACTACATGAATTTTATAAAGAATTTTCATGCTTAGAAACTCCACTGAAGGGTCTGACTAAGAATGGTGCGAAGTATCTATGGATAGACTCATAAGATTCAGCCTTTCTTGAGCCGAGTGAGAGTTTTAATGCAGTGTTGATACTATATTTTTGAAAGCCGGTAAAGAGATATACTATTTACTATGGGGAATCATGTATCAGGATCAAAGTAGTGCATATACAGGGGGGAAGGAGTCGTTGAATACAGGTCTCAGTATTTGAGGCCACATAAGAGGAATTACCCAACACACGATCTTTAGTTTGCTGCAGTTGTTAATGCATTAGGTTTTTGGAGACATTATTTTTTGGGAGACCATTTTCAGGTTTTCTCCTACCAAAAAAGACAGAGGTACATCTTCACTCAGAGTGATCTGAATTTAAGACATCGTAGGTGGGTTAAGTACCTTCAATCCTTTGACTTTGAGCTTGCCAATATGCATGGGAACGATAATGTAGTGGCTGATTCATTGAGAAGGAGTACTTATATAAAAGAAGTTTCGGAGGCCAATAGTGAGTGGAAACTTATGGATTTGTTCTCTGAGATGCAATTTGAGGTGCACGATAGATAGGGATGGACGTTTATTTCTTCTATAGCTGTTACCTTTACTCTACGTGACTGAGTGAGAATGAGGAAGCTATCAAATTTTAAAGGCCTAGTTCTATTGAATAGTGTTTTAGGAGAAGAACCTATTCGTGTATAGACTGTATGCGAGGATGTGATATTGTGTTTTCATGGACGTGTATGGGTGTCAAAAAACATACACACGGAGATGATGTTGGATTTTCCTTCATTATTTTGGGAAGTTCATCCTAGGGTCACCAAGATGTATAGAGATCAACACCATCTGTATTGGTGGCCAGGTATGAAGAGATATGTCACTAGTTTTGTGATTAGGTGTTCCACCTATCATAAGGTGAAGGTGGAGGATCCGAGAACAACATGGATTTTGCATTAATTGCCCATTCCCGAGTGTAAGTGGAATGATTTCGGGAAGGAATTTGTGATAGGATTACTGAGGTCTCTTCGAGGGAAGGATACTGTTTGGGATGTCATTGACAGACTCACGAAAGATTCCCACTTCTTACTGATCAAGGAGACCTTCAGTGTTTATAAGCTGGGAAGGTTGTATATCCAAGAGATTGTATGTCTACATGGGGTTTCACACATCATTATTTTAGACATGGATTCCTGTTTTACTTCTTGGGTCTTGTAGATTCTAAAGAGGGAATTTGGTACATAGGTACTTATGAGTATAGCTTACCATCCCCAGACATATGGCTAGTCTGAGTGTATGATACAGGTGCTAGAGGACATGCTTTAGGAATACATCCAACATTTTGGAGGTTCTTTGGAGAATCACTTATCTATGGTAGATTTTTCCTTCAATAATATTTTCAAACAACTATTCCGGTGGAATATTATGAGGCTCTGTACTATAGGCCATTCCGATCACCCCTATGTTGTCTGGAGGCAGGAGAAGAAGCTATGCTTGGACCTAATCTTGTTCAGGAGACCACATAGTAGATAAAGTTAATTCGTAAGAGAATGTCTACTTTAGAGTCTCAACATATGTCTTATGCTTATAAAAGAAAATGACTTCTAGAGTTCTAGGCCGGGGACTAGGTTTTCTTGCGTGTCGCATAAAGGTTAAGATGTAAGAGGATTGGAAGATTGGGAAGGATTTCGTCGAGATACGTTGGGTTGTTTGATGTCTTGGAGAGATTCAGACTGGTTTCTTATCGGTTGCAGTTACCACATAGGTACCGATCTATGCAGGACGCCTTCCATTTTTCTCAGCTATGAATTTAAATCTAAGACCAATTAAATTTTTTCCAACCCAAGGAGGTTGATATTGAGGTGGATACATCATTCGAGGAGCATCCTATCCAAATTGTTGATTTTAATGTGAATGTTCCCAGTGGCTAGTATGTTCCTCTGGTATGGGCACTATGGCAGTATGGGCAGGTACAAGATGAGACTTGGGAGAGGGAGACCAATGGCCGATCGCAGTGGCAATAGCTTTTTGAGGATTTTTCTTCTTCTCCAATTTCATTGGGAAATTCTAGGATAAATTTCATTATGGGGGAATATTGTATGAACCTATATTATCATCTCATGTATGTATCATTTTTCTCGTGTTTTTGAGAAAAGGGGAGGTTTTGGAAATTTAAGGAGTACATGCCGTGTACTCAGAACTACATGTCGTGCACCTAGTTTCCATAGGTAGCCGTGTACTAGCCATGTAATGGCTATGTACATGGCTATGTGGGGTGACTAGAAGATGGCCTAAATAGGGGCCCTATGAAAGCATATACATGCACTATACTTTTTAAGGACACACCATGTATATTTATTTTTATTAAACAGATTGGGGTCACTTCTAATTGGCAGAACTCTTTTCTTCTGCACTCGTCTCATCTAAGATCGACCGTAGGGAACAATTCGTCTCTGATCCCCAGACTGGCCATATATTCTACCAATAAACCACAATTGATTGTATTTGAATCTCCACGATGAATTATTCCTTCTTCAAGTGCCACATTCCTTGATTTATCTTCTTTCATGATATATCCTTGGTTAAATATTTTAGTGATTTTTGAAGATCTTCATCATTATAGGCCGATTCCATGGCCAATGCCATAGTATATTGATTGTACAACACCAAGGTAGGTTGTCTGTGCCTTTCAATAGTTATTCTTTGAATATTATGTGCAAAAGTGACCAATACACTAGATTGGGGTATTGCATGTTTAGGGATTTTAACCCTATTGATTCCTACTATTCTTGTTTTCTCGAGTTATGGATCTTGTTTGTAAATTGGTTTATTGTTCCATTCTATGGAGGTGTTTTCCATGTTTGATTTGATATTGACCATGTGGTCTCATTTTTCCTATTAGTTTTCTGGATTTTCAAGACCAGTGTTGTTAGGATGGAGTGTTTTATCTGATGATGTGACATGATTTGTAGGTATTTATCTAGGTAGTCCATTTTGGTTTACTTTGGCTACTGAACATTGTCTTTCATGATTTTTTTACACAGACTTTTGAAAACCTGGTGTATTGAGACCATAGGTGGAATGAACATTGAGGGACTCGACAATGTGTCTATTATTCTTTATCACGATGCGATAACATATGGGGGATTGCGTGGAGTTCTCCCTCAGAGTTTATACAGTTACTATTACAAGACCACAAGGGGAATTGATGTTGAATGCTTCTTCAAAGTGCTTATAGTTAATCATTTGAAAACTATAGGGGAAATTAAAGGTGAGTGATTCCTTAGAGATACGATTTATTTGCATTAGACCAAAGGGGATAGACTATGTGATCTATTATAGGGGTCATTATATCATTATTAATAAATGATAAGTTGAACCATAGGGGTTAGGCTATGAGAACTTAACCAGATGGTTACATGGGTTTGATTGGTTAAAATAGAGGGGATAGGCTATGAGAAATTCCCAGAGGGTTGCTTGTTATAGTTTGGTTGAATAATTGATGAATGTAAAATAATATAATTGAAAATATAGAACTATTTAATTTTGAGTATATCCTTGTTTATTTCTTCATTTTTATTATTCCCTACCATATATATTCACAAACTATTATGAACAGATCATTGTGTTGTTTCCTTCTAGGATTCTTCTCACACCCTATTTGGGTTATTATTTTGGTCCCAAATAGATTATATTGCTCTAGGTATAGATAAGGAAAGAGCCATTCTAGTACAGGTACTTGATTGCTATGGAGATGGAGAGCATGGGACCAAGCTGAGTCTTGTGATCCTGCTGGAGTTGTTTACTTGTTTTTCCTCGGTACATTGCTTTACTACTGTATTTCAGCATATTTACTTGTTTGGCTGATTTCCTAGATATTGTGACATGCATCATTATTTATATATATGATGTAGTTGTTTATTTACTAATAGTCTTCAGTTGTTCACTATTGTATGGTAATTACTATTTCTACTAATGTTTTTTGTTATTTCTGTTGTGTTACTCTCCCAATGAGGTCATAGTTTCTCCTATATCACACCCAAGACCCTCGCTGTTAGTAAGATGTATCTGGGATTTGGGTAAATGCACTTTATGCCATGTGACCAATCGGGTACGAGGCACATATGGGTAGTACCCAAAACAAGGATGTTACATAATTTTAAATAACATAGAAACCGTACATTATACCATGTTATAGATCCGTAAATTTCATTATAACCATTTTTTTTGTCCCACAGGAATCTACACAAGTGTCACAATGGATAATTTCTTTATTTACATGACTCATATCCACATCATGAATGAGAATTTTTAATATTCATCAACACTGAATCACCAAATAAATAATCAAAGGCTCCATCATGTTCTACATATTAAAATGACCATAATTTCATCATCATAAAATCAATATAGATGATAATATTTTAATATACACCAAACAACTGTCAATCAAATCTAAGAAACATGAAAAATATCTTCATTGTGATCTATGTGAAAAAATGAATGATTTTTACCACATAATTACTAACATTTGATTCCATGATAACTTTCTCAAACTTTCACCAAAATGGAAAAACATTTTCTTAAGAAATATATTCTATATTAAAAAAATCCATCATCTTGAAGCAAAACAAACAATAGTTTATATCATATTTTGGAGGAATTTGATTATACCTATTTCTCCAAAAACATGATTTTAAAAATATTCACAACTAATCATATTGGAAGGTATTGTTTGGGAACTTATATCTAGGTAGAAGTCTTTCATAATTCATATAGTTAGCTTATTCATATGAGGATGTTTTCACAATGTTCAAAGACCAATAAAAATAGTATTTATAATATATGTTCCCATAGATATTTCAACATTGTTTTTAAATTTTATTTAATTATAGAATTTTGATAGTGATTTTCTTATTTTTAATATGTATATAATTTATAGTATTCAAATTATAGATTTAAATGAAATTATTAACAAATATAAATGATGAAAAAAATGTAAAATTGCAGTTTAAATTCACACTCTCTATATGAAAATGATTCCAAAAAATGGTGAAAATCATTGAAGAACATGTCATGTTGAATCTATTAGAAACTCATAGCTGAAAATTCCAATTGAAATTACCAGTTGAAAATATCAACTAAAATAAATGATAAATTAACTCTGAAAACCCTCAAAAGGAATCTCTAGTTGATTCCCATAATAATTTATAGTAGAATTTTTTAATGCGAATTTCCACTACAAATTTCAATTGAATTTTATAACTAAAATTTCACATTGGAATTTACCAACAGATTCAAATAATTGACCTGACTGATTGATTCAAAGATGACATTTCATTTGAAAATTTCCAAGTGTACATTAAAATTTAATTGAATTTTTAATTTCAACTATGAATTTTTATTCGAAATTTACTCTGTACATCCCCAGTGGAAATTCCTAGTGAAAACACTTTAGGGGATGTTTGAGTGGGAATTCATTGTTGAAGTTGACAAAGAAAATCTTATTGGAAATTCACCCCAAAAATTTCTATTTGCACTCAAAATAATACTACAATTTTTAACCTAATGAAATGTAATAAAAAGGCCCAAAGTGGGGTGCATATTCTTAAAAAACATTTTCCACCCAATTAATAATTATCAAGTGTAATTGTAAATGTAGATTAAATGTTGTGAACATTGTATGTGGAATAATAAAATGAATTAAATAATAGAATATTTTAAATGAATAATGGAGTATAAAAAATCAAATTCTACCCTTTGTAGAGGAATTATAACATTATGTTTAAAAGATACAAATGTACCTTAGAAATTGGATAATTTTCATGAACAAACCCACCAGCAGACACCTTGTTGACTGTAAGACGAGGGTGACACCCCAAGAATGCCTCGAATATTTAAAACTTTGGTGAGAAACATTGTGTAGGAACATCACACACATGGGTGTCCATAACATAAGGTTTCTATACACATTAAAAATACTCCAAATACACATAATGATATTGAATGTTAAAAAAACATGATACCATTGTATATAAATAACATATATCCCACATCAGAGTATGAAAAAGTAATAGAAAGAAAAAAGGTCCAATTACATGCCCTCCAAAACTGCAAAAAAGTGTTCAACATGATAAGGAGGGGACTGTTGTATAATTAAACGCCTAGTCCAATCACCGTCAGCATAGCTCAAGTATTATCAAAATGATCATAGTCCTCCTAGGTATCTATCAAAAGGAATTTCAATTACCTAAGACATGAAATATTGGGATAGAGGCCATGTAGGGGTGAGTATAACAATACCTAGCATGAAACCCAAAGTCACCAAACCTAAAGCATAATTAGGGTAGTCATAACATCACCACTATGTTATATCAAAATGTATATGAGTCATAAAAATAATAAAATAATCCAAGATATAGTCATAATACCCACCAAGCCTTATGTTGTCTCAATCATTTTTCCATCCACAATATTTTTCCTAAGGCTTCAAGGTAATTCTAATCCGGTAGATCTCACTTATCAATCCATGTTATCAATACTAGATCACATTTTAGAGGTTTTTTTCGTCAATACTATCCAAATAAGTACTTTATTAACATATAAAGAGATTGAGTCTCAAATAAGGGATCACACCTATAGATCATGGGGGAAGATATATACATTAATTAGAATAACCTTATACGTAGGGGACTATACACCATTTTAATTTAGTCCCAAATATTCCTCAAACCATACCCATGGAAGATGATATCACATAGTATCCCACCCCATGACTCATATATGTATTCCTATAACTATATTTAATACAAAATCATAATTTTTATGTCAATCCTATGTTGAACAAGTGATTCCACAATGTACCATCATTTGGAGGGACCAAAGGAAAGAACACAACTTATAATGGTCCCAACTAATGATATGGAGGGCCTAAACCTACCTTTGAGAAAGTGCATGGTGTTTACAAGGAGTACATGGAATGTCTCTCTATGTGTAGAACATCCCTTGTCTTGTTATCTGACATGGTAGATATTTCAATAAATAAATGGAATGTTCTACTTGATACATTTCATGTACAATTTTCTTTTCAACTTGGAAAGACACATGTCTATGTTTTTCTATATAGGAATGTTCTATGTACTTCAGGTCGTGCCCATGTACTCATTCAAAGACTGTGTTCCTACATATGTTAGATTACTAGGTCATGCCCATGTACTCCGGTCATGCACTATATCTTGTTCAGGTCCATTCCCATGTACCTATTGGGTACACACTAAGCCACTGGCCTTGCATCATATGAAATGATATATGTTTCTCCAAACATAAACCCTAGCACCAAAGTAGGGGGCCACCTTGGGTCTGTTCTATGGACTACACATTGTGTGGTTTGAATTTTATGATAAATCCAAGAACAAATCATAAGTATCTCCGAAACTATTTTTGTACCCAACTCCACCGAAGATTACATAATATATCTTGAATCTAAAATGTACATGGTTGGAACACTATCTGTGGTTGGATTCTAGTTATCAATGCGATTGGAAATGGTCGAACATCACATTTCCTCATTGAAATTTCAAAAACCACAACTAGGGTACTTAAAATCGTCACCAGATCCATGCACAATCATTAACTTCCATCATTAAATCTCAATCACTTAATATATCCTGAACGCAAACCCATAGTATTAATTCATTACCACAAGGAATGGTTTCATAATGATCTATTATTGGGTATTTGGTGAACCTCCGATCAGAGACTATGCCAGTGATGAATTGTGGGATGAATTGCACAAAAAATAAGAGCAACGAACAACATAAATTGTTCTGGTAAGATTAAATTAATTTCCATTATAATAACCAATGATGAAAAAAATAATGAAATATTATCAATTCTCATAAATAAATGGAAGATAAACCTCCACTCGAAATGCATGATTGACCTATAAATTAATCTATTAGTGTAGGTGTTTCACATTCATCATAAGGTAATCAAATAGAGAATAATCCAATGAAAAAAATTCTCTATATCAATTTTGGATCGATTTATAAATAAGAATGATAAAAAACTGAAGTCATTAGTAAGATCTAAAATATCCAATTGGGATGAAAATTTCCCATCCATGAACATATATGGATCATCCAAGATTCCTTCTCTAAGATCTCGCTCTCTTTCTTGAAGGTTGGGTGGATGAAATTAAATATTTAACGTAAACTTGTTTTTATAAAATATTATTATTTTATTATTTTATAAAAAAATAAACAAAATAAACAAATTATTTGATTTACTATTCCACCCTTGAAGATGCACAATCTAAATGATCGATACACACAATTATTATACCATTCATAGGGTAAAATGAACTTTCTAGATTCAATGAATGTCTTTTTTTCCCATATGAGAATACTTTTTAGATTAATTCTCTTAATTATCAAAGACTATTTTAATGTGATATAATATATTTAATATTTTTAATATATAAACACCAATCCACCATGGGATTCCAAATCCATTGATAACGAAGAAAATTGAATCAATAAATACTATTTAATTATTCTATAAATTACAATGGAAAAAACATGTTTTAACATTCTATCCACCTCAGGGATGTTCATAAAAAATATGATTAATAAAAAATATAAGAGCACAAGGGTCACATATATGTCTCCAACTCCTAGGTTCTCCCTTGGATATTTCAATGATACCATTGAACATGAACCAAGGTAATATATCACCCATAAAAATGGTATCATATCGATCCTTTATCTCTACTGGATACTCTATAAATATAGGACTATACATCATGTCTAGGTCACCATAATTGAAAACATGCGATAGGTCATGCTCATACCTCCTTATCTATGACACATGGATGAAATCCTATAAAAAGCCTAACTGTGGTAGTAGGGAAAAGTGTCATGCCACCTCACTGACCCTATATATTATCCAAAAAGGGTTAATAAAACTCTGAGATAACATTCCTCCCCAACAAAATTTGCACAATCCATAATGCGGTGGCACCATCATTAGAACATGGCCTTCCCCCTAAAAACCCCAATACCTCGACAGTAAGAATAAAAATTACTTATTATGGTTCTAGGAAATATTTGTAACGCCCCGACCCCAATAACCCAGATTCGGTGCATTATTACATAACATTGGCATGTTCACAAGAAAGATCAAATCTCGAAAGACCGATTGGTTTAATAGCCTTGGAAACAATAGATATATTCATATAGTTATACATTGCATCATGAAGTGAAAACCTACTACAAAAACATATTGTCTCCATAATCCACACTATTATCCCCTCATAATATCCCTACAGGTCATTCATAATTTACTTCTTCACATCATGGGAAAAATAAAACATAGAAAAGGGGTGAGCTCAAATGCCCAGTAAGGATAACAACATAGCAGAAACTTTCATAAATAAGAATAAACATTCCGGGCAATGTATAACTAAAACAAAAGCCTTTTAAACTTGAACATCAACATTGTATGGAAAAAATAAAATGAAATAATTCCATTTACTTATTCACATGGATATTCTACTAATCGAATAATCACATGCAATATCAATAACCACTTTCCTAATAATGGAATGCATAATGCCAGACTATCATAACCACATAGCCAAGGCCTTGTGCCATGACTACAAATAAGATTTTTCCAAGGCCTTGTGCCAAGACACTAATTTGTCTCATGAGACCTACCGATCCATCGAGGAGCTATAGCGGGCTCCACCCGTCACTTACTAAGTCCAATGCATTCCCATATGAAAAGGTTTAAACATAACATAAACATTCGTATTAAACTAGCATAAGAAATGTAAATACATCTTCCATAAACTATGAATGGTATAAAAATAACACATCCACAGTCAAACATATCACAAAATCTTCAATACAATATAGAAGTTTTGTATCATAATAAATCAACTTCAAATAAGTGTAAAATCCATCAAATGATGTTGACATAGATGAAATCAAAACTCTATTTAGAGAAATATCTCTTTCTATTTTGAAATCATTTAAGAGTCATATATTTATAAAATAAAACATTTTCTTTGAAAATATTCTTATAAGCTTGTAAGGGAAGATTCGACGATTTTATAACGGTGGAAAATAGCCTCACCCGCCGTATAAGTTAAAAAAAATTCTTACCTTAATTCTGTCAAAAAGGTTGAAAAGCACCTTGCTTGAAAAACGACGGAACGATTTTTTTTAAACCTATTATAAATAGTCAAAGAAGGGTATAAATGACTTTAACCCATATCAAAGTAGATAGTAAAAATGTTTTCAAATACATTTTTACGAAACATGGATGTGGATGATAAAGAAATACCAGTAGATTATTACGTATAAACAAACTCGGATAATGAAGAGATTGCGAAATAAACCCTTACCTTGTACTTTTCCTTGGATGGGTTAGGTTAACCTCCTGTATAATGGTGAAATAATTGATCTTAAATTATTCAATAATCATATACATTAATATGATATCATATAAGATCTTTTAACATTGCTTTGTTAATAATATCTTAGAATTATCGTCGTTTTGGGTGTTAACTTACTCGTTTTCTTTTGTATGTTTTGTTACGTAAGCCATGTTTGTCATGGATAGGTTGTATCTTATTCATATCCAGAATGATACCAAGTCCTTAAACATTATTTTTAAATCATCAAATGATAATTATACTTGAATGGATACAATAGAGAATGAATCTCATCACGTTCATGGAGACGGTAGTCCGTACGTACGCACGAGTGACAATATCATTCTTTTGATATTAAAATAATATATAATTGTATGGTATATCATATATACAGAATCATTATTATTTTACATTTATTATTTACATGAGTTACAAATCATTATTATACCCATCCAAATAATAATTTATTGAATAACAATTACACCACGACGTGGAGACTGTAAGCCGTACGTACGCATGTATGGTGACATGTTATTCAAAGGATGGATAGAATAGTGAATATGGTTGTACCATATTTATAATAAAATTACAGTATATAGTAGATACTGGATTCATTATTTTAGAATGGTAACAACAAAGGAAGAAGAAGTGGAAGAAGAAAGGAACTTGAAAAATGGTGGTGAAATCATTACCTCTTCTTCGGGTTCTTCCTTTTGATTTTATCAAAAGGGCTCCTTAGGATGGCTTTATGACTTAATTAAGGCCTCTAGGATGAATTGAGGGAAGTTGAGAGAGTATTTGGGCAGGGGTTGGACGAACCAAAAGTCTTTGAAGGTGTGAAGTAATGAGAAGGGGGAGTGCCCTTTTATAAGAGGGGTGAATGGAACCTTTGGAAAAGCTAGAAATATTAATTTATAATAAATTCGTATTCGGTTTCTAATGGCTCCAAAGTTTATTATTTAAAGGTTAAGGTGGGGATGGGTCGAAAACCACTCAACCAATAGAATTTAGATAGGTTTGGGTCATTATATTAACCTTATTTTTAAGTATTAACTCTTAGTTAATTAGTTTCACTTTTATAATGGCTCTATGTATTTTTATATTATATGGTTAATAAACTTACAATATACATCCAACCGACCCCCAAGTGGTCCATTAATGATGAAACTATCATGATATAAGTCTCTTGGACGAACCTTAGATTTTTAAGAATTTAATATCAATTAATAATATAATAGTTTTTTTAAAAACTCTTTTATGTCAATTTTGACTCTATTCAATAATTGATTTTTGTAAAAATCATAACAGATTGATTACTTCTAAAAAAGTTAATTAAAGCAATACTAACATGTCATATTAACCTAGAAAATTAGTTTAATTCATAAAAAGTCTCAAATTATATTTATTTGGGTATTTGTAATATCAATTATTCTAATTTTTCATTAATTAGGTAATTACCGCATCATCATTATGTCATAAATAAATTATGTTATTTAATGTATAAAAATTATAAATAGACCATAATTATGTAGGAAATCTTTTTCGGTTTCTAATGAATAATTATAGTGGAACATCCAACAAATATTACCCTATGTAAAAATTGTTTTTCGAAAAGATATATGCTTATGTCATTTTTGTACTTATTTTAACTTAATTAAAATAAAGTGTCACTATCACCTAAAAGTGGCTCAAAGGGGTCCCAAAATAGACCCAAAGATGACCATGGTCGGACATGTATCCACCAATAAGGTTAGGACACATTTTAGGTTAATTTAGTATTATTATAATATTATTATTTAACCCTTATTTACCGGATTTACCCTTAACCATGGTAAATAAAATATTTACCGCAGTAATTATTCAAAATGTCTAAACATAAAAGTTACCTATTAACACAATATGAACATACTGATTCCAAATATAGAATCCATTTTTCCAAATTCAAAACACAGAAGTTGCAGAAATAAAAATAAAATTAAATCCCGCTGTTAAAACAAAAAGCCCGTTTTTATGATATAATTACTATCAAAATATTGATACTTGTTTATGTTCGGTTTAATTGTGAAATTATGTCCAATGACCAAAATTGTATTAAATGGTAAAAATATATTCTTAATATACTTTAAAACCACTCAAATTCATAATTTATCAATATTAATTATTTTTATTAAAAAAGTTGTTTTTAATTAAAATTTAGTAATTTTCACTATTCATCAAAATATTAAAGTTATCCGAAAAGTACCAAAATTTCACCTCAGGCTAAATTCAATACTCCGAATCCAAAAATGAAGTCCATTTTGAAATATAAAATATATATAATATAAAAAATTAGGTATTAGTATTCATAACGGCTAGATTGATCGGTTGTGGTGTGTGTTAGAACTCGATGTTGCGTACAACACACGCTATTACATTATTCAAAGGGAAACTTACCGTAGAAGCTTGGGGTGTTACATTCTCCCCTCCTTAAAATAATTTCATCCTTGAAATTTCTAGAATACTACCACATGAAATGACTTGGGTGGTTCTTCATCATAAGTTCCTCGGGTTCCCACGTTGCCTCTTCCATCTTATGGTTTCTCCACAAAACTTTTACCAGATGCGTCGTCCAGTTTCTCAACACTTGTTCTCTCGTATCAAGAATTCTGACGGGCTCTTCGCAATAAGACAGATCGGGTTCCAGTTCTAATTCCACATAGGTGAGTACATGTATTGGGTCAGGCATGTATTTCCTCAATAGAGATACGTGGAACACATCGTGATCTTCGGAGAGACTTGGCGGCATTGCCAATCGGTAAGCTACAGCACCAATTCGTTCTAGAATTTCGAAAGGTCCGATGTACCTGGGACTTAATTTACCTTTCATACCAAAATGTATGACTCCCTTCCATGGAGATACCTTCAAGAAAACATGATCACCAACTTGAAATTCCAAATCCTTCATTCGATTATCGGCATAGCTCTTCTGCCTACTTTGAGCTCCTTTGATGTGATTTTGGATTACCTTCACCTTTTCCACTGTTTCCTCCACCAGTTCTGGACCTACAAGTTTTCTTTCACCAATGTCATCCCAACAGGTTGGTGTGCGAAATCTCTTTCCATATAACGCTTCATATGGTGCCATCTGAATACTCGAATGGAAGCTATTTTAATAGGAAAATTCTACCAAAGGTAAATATTGATCCCACATACCCTGAAAGTCAAGTGAGCAAGATCTCAACATGTCCTCTAAGGATTGAATTGTCTATTCTGATTGTCCGTCTGTCTGAGGGTGGTAGGCAGTGCTCAAATGAAGTTCAGTATCCAAGTATTTCTGAAGACTTTTCCAAAATCTCGAAGTAAAACGGGGATCACGATCGAAACAATCGATAGTGGTACTCCATGAAGTCTCACAACTTCATTAATATATAGTCTTGCTAGACGTTCTAGTGGTAGATCTTCTCTTATATCAAGAAACTGTGCTGACTTGGAAAGACGATCAACAATAACTCATATTGCATCATTCCTTCTTGGAGTCTTTGGTAGCCCCATGACAAAGTCCATCATAATATTGTCCCATTTCCACTCCGGTATGGGAAGAGGTTGCATGAATCCTCTAGGATGTTGCCTTCCTGCTTTCATGTGTTGACAAACCAAACATATTGACACAAAATCGGCAATCTCCCTCTTCATATTGTCCCACCAAAAATGTTCCTTCAAATATCTATACATTTTGGTGCTCCCAGGGTGTATAGAGAAATTGGAACTATGAGCATCATCCAGCAATTCCCTTTTTAGATCAGGTATATCAGGAACACAAAGTCTCTTCCTAAATTTCAAAATTCCATCTTCATACACAAAGTCTCTCAATCTCCCATCATTCACAGCTTTAATCTTCTTTTGAAATTCTCCATCATCGGTCTGAGAACTCATAATCCTTTCTAGTAAAGATGGTTTGGAAACCATTTGAAAAAGCATTGATGTTTCACCTTCCCTGGTTATTCCCTTGTCCATCTTCACTGGATCCATGAAAATTGGATCCCTTTCAAGTCTCATATTGTTCAAAACTCCATGATCTTTTCTGCTCAAAGCATCTTCCACCTTGTTTTCCTTCCCCGGGTGGTTGTGTATCGTGCAATAATAATCCTTGAGTAATTCAAGCTATCTCCTTTGCCTCATGTTGAGTTATTTTTGTGAGAAAATATACTTCAAACTCGTGTGATCAGTATAAATCTCACATTTTTCGCCATAGAGGTAGTGCCTCCATATCTTCAAAGAAAAGATCACAGCTGCAAACTCAAGATCATGAGTAGGATAGTTTTGCTCATGAATTTTCAACTGTCGTGATGCATAGGCAATAACCCTATCATTCTGCATAAGGACACAACCAAGTCATTTCATCGATGCATCACTATAAATAACGAACCCAGCATTCCCCGATGGTAGAGTCAATATAGGAGCATTGGCCAATCTTATCTTCAGTTCTTCAAAACATTCATCACACTCTTTTTTCCAAACAAATGTAACCCCTTTAAATATGATCTTTGTTAATGGGTTATCCAACCAGGAAAAATTATGGATGAAACGTCGATAATAACCTGCTAAACCAATAAAACTACGTACCTCAGTTATACTCGTCGGTGCTGGCCATTCTTGGATCGCCTTGGTCTTAGAAGGATCAACAGAGATTCCATCATTAGAGACAATATGGCCAAGAAAAGAAATCTCCTGAAGCCAGAATTCACACTTGCTAAACTTCCCATATAATTCATGTCTTCTCAGAGACTTCAGGATAATGCGCAAGTGATTTTCTTGATCTTTGTAGTTTTTAGAGTATACCAAGTTATCATCAATAAATACAACCACAAATTCATCGAGATATTCGTTGAAAACTCTATTCATCAGATCCATGAATACAGAGGGTGAATTAGTCAATCCAAAAGGCATTACTGTAAACTCGTAATTCCTGTACCTGGTTCGAAATGTTGTCTTCAGAATGTCTTCTTTCTTGACACAAAACTGATGGTATCCAGATCGAAGGTCAATCTTTGAAAAGTATTGAGCTCCATGCAGTTGGTCAAATGAATCATCAATGCGAGGTAGGGGATACATGTTCATTATTGTTATAGCATTGACCTCTCTATAGTCGATACATAACCTCATAGATCCGTCTTTCTTTTTAATAAAAAGAACAGGGGCTCCCCATGGAGAAAATCTAGGGCGAATAAATCCTTTATTACTCAATTCCTCTAGTTGTTTCTTTAGTTCAACTAATTCTATAGTGGATATTCTATAAGGGGTTTTCGATATAGGGCTTGATCTAGGAATTTAATCAATGGAAAACTCAACTTCTTGTTCTGGAGGATGTCCAGGTAAATCTTCCGGAAACACATCTAAATATTCTTTCACAACAGGTACATCCTCTATTTGAACATTCCTTTCCTCACCCACAGTCATTTGATTCTCTTCCTCCCCAATAATTGAATTTAGTTGAGCTACTGGGGGTGGATCTAGATAAGAATTAAGTGGTGACAATTCTGCTCTAATGATAAGGTGTTCTTTATCCTCATCATCAAGAATCGTAACCTCTTTCTTCTTACAATAAATCATCACATCATAGTCCAAAAGCCAGTCCATAACGAGGATTATATCAAACTCAATCATAGGTATGACGACAAGATCAGCAGATAAAGAGCATTTATGTGCTCTAATGGGGACTGATTCACAAAACGTTGTTGCAATGATACTTCCCTTAGGAGTATTAACTGAAAACTCCCTTGTTAAATCAAATTGGAAATATCTAATTTTCATAGAAAACTGGGAAGATATGAAACAATGTGATGATCTAGAATCAAATAATGCATTTTCTAAACTTGAGGAAACCATTAAATTACCTGCCACCATGTCTTTCGGAGCTTCTACCTCAGCAGTAGTGATAGCATAAGCTTGGCCTTGATCCCTTGGCATTTTCTGAGGTAAGTTCTCTTGATGCTTAGGACATTCATTTTCCTAATGTCCCATCTCCCTACAACTATAGCACTGAACATTGGTAGCTTCCTTCTTCCCTTAGCAATCACGTGCTTTGTGGCCTTTTTGACCACACTTGTAATAGACTCTCGTTCCCTTCAAGCATGTACCGGGGTGTTTCTTCCCACATTTACCATAGGATGGATATTCAACCTTTCCCTTCTTCTCCTTATTTCCATTCCCAGATTGATCATCAGATCTCTTATTTTCTTTCTTTAATTTAAAGTCATAAGACTTAGAGAATTCCTTTTCGGTCTTGATAGCACACAAGACAATGACTTCATATGACGAGAAGGATTGTGAGACTAATGCTTGACGGAGAAATGGTTTTAACCCATAAAAGAAACGATCAATTTTACTTCCTGGGTTAAGTATATAATCTTTACCATACCTTTCTAACCTTGTAATGTTAGCCTCATACTTTGTGACATTCTCATCCTCCTTTTGTCTCAGACTCAGAAATTGCCTTTCCATATCTGCTCGATGGTCGTGAGGAATGTATTTTTCTAAGAACAGATCTTTGAACTCCCTCCATTCCATATTTGATACTTCATCATCTTCCTTCGTGTTTTGAATCAATGAACACCATTGATTAGCATCTCTAGTGAGGCGGTAAACTGCCATGATAACTTTTTCCCTTTCACTAATCTCCAAAGCCTGAAATATTTTCTCTAGGAAATTTATCCATTGCTCAGATACTAAGGGATTTGCACTCCCATTGACCGTTGGTGGTTGTTGCCTCATGCAGCGATCTAACATTGATCCTCCACATTATGGATCAGGGTGCTCCATACGGGTAAGGTTATTATTCATAACCTGAGTGAGTTGTCCCAGTATGGTGATTAGCTGATCAGCACCAGCTGCATCACCAGCTCCACTATAATTATCTTGATCAGGAGGGAAATCTCTACATGGAGTGCGTGCATTGATACGGTTTCCATTTCTTCCACTAGGCATAATTTCTAAACAATGGAATAAACTACATTAGTTTATGAATCAAAATACATAATTCCATACTTATAAAACACTTAACATAAATTGAACTATTTATGGATATAATCCATAATCATGAAAATGTTTTCTTTGAGGAAGTATATACTCATAAACCCTTCATAATTATTTGTAATGAAAATGAGAGTTATCCTAAGCATATCCCCCAGGAGTGTCTTAACCAAGAGTGCAGCAAGGCCCGTTGTCGTGCACCAGTTCTCGTTTGGGTCTAGCTCAAAGCGGTGTTTTCGGGTTTTACCCCTAGGTACATTTGTGCCAGAGCCGCCTCTACCTACTCGTATCCAGACAGAGATTTATTTTTCAGAAAACTCATAAAATCTCTACAATACCAAAATTCTAGGAAGTTCTTCTATACTAATACTCAAAGTCCATCTTAAATATATGTGCTCTAATCAGAGTTTATCTAAATCTGGCTTCCAAGGTTTGTACTAAACTTTCTCTGATACCAACTGTAACACCCTAACCCCAGTTACCCAGAGTCAGTGCATTATTACACAACATTGGCATGATCACAAGAAAGATCAAATCTCGAAAGACCGATTGGTTTAGTAGCCTTGGAAACACTAGATATATTCATAATGTTTTACATTACATCATGAAGTGAAAAACTACTGCAACAACATATTGTCTCCATAATCGACACTATTATCCCCTCATAATATCCCTGCATGTCATTCATAATTTACTTCTTCACATCCTGGGAAAAAACATAGAAAAAGGGTGAGCTCAAATGCCCAGTAAGGATAACAATATAGCGGAAACTTTCATAAATAAGAATAAACATTTAAAGAAATTTATAACTAAAAAAATCCTTTTAAACTTGAACTTCAACATTTTATGGAAAAAATAAAATTAAATAATTCCATTTACTTATTCACATGGATATTCTACTAATCGAATAATCAAATTCAATATCAATAACTACTTTCATAATGATGGAATGCATAATGCCAGACTATCATAACAACATAGTCAAGGCCTCGTGCCGAGACTACAAATAATATTTTTCCAAGGCCTTGTCCCAAGACACTAGTTTGTCTCATGAGACCTACCGATGCTCCGAGGAGCTATAGCGGGCTCCACTCGTCACTTACTTAGTCCAATGCATTCCCATATGAAAAGGTTTAAACATAACATAAACATTCGTATTAAAACTAGCATACGAAATGTAAATACTTCATCCATAAACTATGAATGGTATAAAAATAACACATCCACAGTAAAACATATCACAAAACCTTCAATACAATATAGAAGTTTTGTATCATAATAAATCAACTTCAAATAGGCATAAAATCCATCAAAGGATGTTGACATAGATGAAATCAAAACTCTTTTTAGATAAATATTTCTTTCTATTTTGAAATAATTTAAGAGTCATATATTTATAAAATAAAACATTTTCTTTGAAAATATTCTTATTATCTTGTAAGGAAAGCTTCAACGATTTTATAACGGCGGAAAATAGCAGCACCCGCCGTATATGTTAAAAAAACATTCTTACCTTAATTCTGTCGAAAAGGTTAAAAGCACCTTGTTTGAAAAAAAGACGGAAATATTATTTTATAAACCTCTTATAAAAAGTCAAAAAAAGGTATAAATGACTTTAACCCATATCATAGTAGATAGTACAAATGTTTTGAAATAAATTTTTATGAAATATGGATGTGGATGATAAAGAAATACGAGTAAATTATTACGTATAAACAACCTCGGATAATGAAGAGATTGCGAAATAAACCCTTACCTTGTACTTTTCCTTGGTTGGGGTAGGTTAAACTCCTTTATAATGGTGAAACAATTTTTATTAAATTATTAAATAATCATATACATTAATATGATATCATATATGATCTTTTAACATTGTTTTGTTAATAATATCTGAGAATTATCGTCGTTTCGGGTGTTAACATACTCATTTTCTTTTATATGTTTTGTTACGTAAGCCGTGTTTTTCATGGATAGGTTGTATCTAATTCATATCCAGAATGATATCATGTCCTTAAACATTATTTTTAAATCATCAAATAATAATTATACTTGAATGGATACGATAGAGAATGAATCTCATCGCGTTCGTGGAGACGATAGTCCGTACGTACGCACCAGCGACAATATCATTCTTTTGATATTAAAATAATATATTATTGGATGTAATATCATATATACAGAATCATTATCATGTTATATTTATTATTTAAATGAGTTACACATCATTATTATACCCATCGAAATAATAATTTATTGAATAACAATTACACCACGACGTGGAGATGGTAAGCTGTACGTACGCACGTATGGTGACATGTTACTCAAAGGATGGATAAAATAGTGAATATGGTTGTACCATATTTATAATAATATTACAGTATATAGGAGATACTGGATTCTTTATTTTATAATGGTAACAACAAAGAAGAAGAAGTGGAAGAATAAAGGAACTTGAAAAATGGTGGTGAAATCATTACCTCTTCTTCGGGTTCTTCCTTTTGATTTGATCAAAAGGGCTCCATAGGTTGGATTTATGACTAAAGTAATTCCTCTAGGATGAAGTTAGGGAAGTCGAGAGAGTATTTGGGCAGGGTTTGGTCGAACCAAAAGGCTTTGACGGTGTGAAGTAATGAGAAGTGGGAGTGCCCTTTTATAAGAGGGGTGAGGGGCACCTTTGGAAAAGCTAGAAATATTAATTTATAATAAATTCATATTCGGTTTATAATGGCTCAAAAGTTGATTATTTAAAGGTTACAGTGGGGATGTGTCGAAAAACACTCAACCAATAGAATTTAGACAGGTTTGGGTCATTATATTATCCTTATATTTAAGTATTAACTCTTAGTTAATGAGTTTCACATTTACAATGTCTCTTTTTAATTTTATATTATATGGTTAATAAACTTACAATATACATCCAAGAGACCCCAAAGTGGTCCATTATTGATGCACCTATCATTATATAAGTCTCCTGGCCGATCATTAGATTTTTAGGAATTTAATATCAATTAATAATATAATATTTGTTTTAAAAACTCTTTTTTGTCAATTTGGACACTATTCAATAATTGATTTTAGTAAAAATTATAACATAATGATTACTTCGAAAACAGTTAATTAAAGCAATACTAAAATGTCATATTAACCTATAAAATTAGTGTAATTCATAAAAAGTCTCAAATTATATTTATTTGGGTATTTATATTATCAATTATTCTAATTTTTTATTTATTAGGTAATTACTACATCATCATTGTGTCATAAATAAATAAATTATTTAATGTCTAAAAATTATAAATAAAATATCATTATGTAGGAAATATTTTTATCTTACTAATGAATATTTATAGTCGAACATCCAACATATATAACCCTATGTAAAAATTGTTTTTCTAAAAGATATATGCTTATGTCATTTTTGTACTTATTTTAACTTAATTAAAACAAAGTGTCCCTATCACCTACAAGTGGCTCAAAGGGGTTCCAAAATCAACCCAAAGATTCCCATGGTCGGACATGTATACACAAATAAGGTTAGGACACATTTTAGGGTAATTTAGTATTATTATAATATTATTGTTTAACACTTATTTACGGGATTTACCCTTAACCATGGTAAATAAAATATTTACCGCAGTAATTATTCAAAATGTCTAAAAATAAAAGTTACCTATTCACACAATATTAACATACTGATTCCAAATATGGAATCCATTTTCCAAATTCAATACACAGAATTGGCAGAAATTAATTTAAAATTAATTCTCTCTGTTAAAACAAAAAGCGTGTTTTTAATATATAATAACTATCAAAAGATTGATACTTGTTTATGTTCAGTATAATTGTAAAATTATGTCCAAGGTCCAAAATTGTATTAAATGGTAAAAATATATTCTAAATATACTTTAAAAACACTCAAATTCATAATTTATCACTATTAATTATTTTGATTAAAAAATTTGTTTTTAATTAAAATTTTGTAATTTTCACTATTCATCAAAATATAAAAGTTATCCGAAAAGTACCAAAATTTCACATTTGGATAAATTTGATACTCCAAATCCAAAAATGAAGTCCATTTAGAAATATAAAATATATATAATTTCAAAAATTATGTATTACTATTCATAACGGCTAGTTTGATCGGTTGTGGTGTGTGTTAGAACTCGATGTTGCGTACAACACACGCTATTACATTATTCAAAGGGAAATGTACCGTAGAAGCTTGGGGAGTTACAATATTAATATACATTTATATTATTTTTACCTTATATGTTGTTTCTCTCACAAACATTGGGCCCATGGCTATAGAATCTCTTACGTCAGTCCCGCACAGTGGTGACTAACCAGAAACACCATAAACAACCTCAAATGTTGATATTTTAATATTGGAATTGTAACCTTTATTATATGAAAACTTAATCATGGGTTGTTGATATTCCTAAACATTTCCAAATTCCAACATGAAATCCCACAACAAGCCCTCTAGAACCTGATAATTCTTCATGTTTGGACATCAGTAAGGGGGTGAATCATCATGCTCCAACAAAATTGAGTCTTACATTCCTCATGGACCCTCTCTATAATTTTTAGGTGAAGTGATCATCAATGGAATAAAATAATAATCGATGTAAATCCATGAATCCATAATATATTTTTCATGTAATGGAATCCAAATAAATCTAATAAAATCCTCTCTAGGATAGCAATAAAGTGGTATAATTTGGTGAGGTTTCCTATTAACACAGAGATGGAATTGTTTCCTATAAAATATCATGGAACTCAAATAATAAATTAAAAATATATTATATCCATCTTCTACTCTGGATGCTCAAGGGGTTCAGCTAAACCCACTAAAAATGAGTCATTATCCTTCACCTATTAAAAAGTGACGCATCAAGAGAGAAAATATACAACACAATTCTTCTTCCTAGGCCACCAAAACTGACATTGAATGTCCTAATACGTCTTCTACACACATAAATGTAATTCCAAGATAGATGTATATAAATAAATAATCACCCCTTTCAAAAATTATAACAATACCATAATATATGATCGGAACATGATGACTTGCTATCCACCATCATGAAATTCACCAATAGATTATGCAGGGGATATATAAATACACAAGATCTCATAGTTGGTATCTCCATTAAAAGCCTCCATGACACACTATAAAATGAATGGGAAAAACCATTAAATTTAGGTATGATACACCACCATAATTCAGAAGGAAATATAAAACAACGATAAAAATATTGATTCCTCAATAAAAAACCACGATCAATATTTCATTCTGAAATATTCTTCCACCATATTCCCCATCCACGATGAATAGACAATCATGAAGTCATAATCCCGAAGATAATATATCCTTCAACTATGTCTAAAGTTAATTATCATACAAAATGAAGAAATATTTGAGACTATTATGATTAAAATAGATGATAAAACTATCAACTATATTGTATTATCGTCAAATATTATGGGTGAAGACCAGTCATACCTGATCTAGATCATATTTCACCTAGTTCTTGTTGTCACGTCTTAGATGGAAGGACCCATTGGGAATAACTACATTAACCTACATCGTAAAAAAACAAAGATCAATATATGAGGTATTTTTGGACACTACATACTCAACAAACACATCTATCAGTGTTAATATGGGAGTTCTCTTCAACCTATGGAAAAATATTCAAAAATACTATTTTCACCTCTCTATCAATATAAAAGGTTCCCCCTTATGAGTCAATGATTCCAAGGGTGATAAAATTCGAGAGAAATACTGCATGAATCTCTTTTTGTATCATTCTAGCTCAAGAATTCTATACACCCCATACATTTTCATTGGTGTCCCCTATAAAAAATATACATTAAACCTCATCATATCCAATTTTAATATCAAATATTATATGAAATTTCTTAGAATGTTCACCTCTAGAATCCATAACTGAATCTTTGAGAGATTCCTGTAAATTTAGTTGTATTATAATATGTCATGGACCATCTTAATGTGTTTCTCATGATCATCGTTAGATATCAAGTATACTGGGTATTCATCAATGAAGAATAACAAAAACCATTCTAGAAGGGATGAAAGATTAACTTCATGAGTCCCATGAACACTCATTTGGAATTGGTTATGTTAAAAGGTATCAAAAATTATTTACAATGACTGTAGGAACATAAAAATTCTTAATTTTTTATATATATGCCTCATACATGGAGCTGATGATAGCTATATTTGAGGCCCATCTTCATGAACCATATCACCCCTCTCAACTGATAGAATAGGTTATTGATTCTCAAAATAGGATACTTATTATCATGGTCACCTAATTCATGAAATTGTAACTAACACAAAACCTAAAACACCAATTATCCTTCATAGAGAATAGAATAATGACTTACAATAGAGAAACACTGATATTAAAAAATACATTCCTTTTCAAGTAATCCAACTGCACCTACATCTCCTGAATCTTGATGAGATCCATGTGATATTGTATGTATATTTCTATCTCCTAAGTGAAATTTTATGAAGATTTCTATCTCTTGGCGGGGAGGTAAGTTTGAAACATCCTTAATAAATACATATTCATACTCTTCTTCCACTACAGTTATCTGAATGACTATAGAAACCACTTCTCTAATGTTAATAATATCCAATTGGCAAGTAATCTATTTTATAATCCTTAATTTGATACCATCTTACACTTATATAGTTTCCTTCTCACACAAGAAGGAATCCATCATCCAATAATAGAAGGAAAATAATATCCTCATTGTGAAACAGTCAATATGGATATGAAAAATAGATAACCACTGCACCCCTAAGATGAAATCATAATACCTAATCACCACTACAAATAGATCCCATAAAATCATCTGTACTCTAAGATTCAGGTCATAGTATCAACATAAGTGTGTTATAATTGAATTTCGTATGGTAGAGGTCTCGAATTGAATAGTTCGAGACATGTGTTCAACTAGAAGCTCTATGTATTGAAGAAAAAAAGTTGATATAAAAGAGTGGATCACACAAGTTTATATTAGTAAAATAACATAAGTAGAGATGTATCATATTATAGAGACCATACCATTATATACATAGACATTAAATAAATTTTTTTGAATAATTTTAACATTTCAAAAAAGATTCCCAAAGAGAGTATTAGATTAGTTTTGTTTAAAATATGGAAACATAAACACTAGTATATAAAAAAGATACATTATGTCTCCCTAGATTCGTCTTGACTAGCACCCTTATTTGAGACATAAAACATAATACATATCATCATGGCATGGAAAATGAATCATAGGAAGGGGTGATCTTAGATTCTCAATAAGGGTAAAAAAGGAAGACATGTAAGAATAGTCATGAGCATAAGGGTATGAGATTATGATTAAAAAATATAAGATCATACCCTACATATCAAAGATCATAAATAAAAATCATGGAATAAATATTGGTAGTTCATAATATATGAATCAAAAGAAAATAAATAACACAATCCAATAAATAATAACATAGTAATAAAATATGGAATTTTAAAAAACACATAATCATATAATATTATACACATACTAGTCAAGGAATCACTTATAAGGCCATATTAGTAGATAAAGTCATTTACTATGCTAGGTTCACACCCCATTGTATCCTTGTATTAATGAACCTAGTTTACTCCTCATTCTAGCCCTATATTCCTGAACCGAGTTCACACCCAGTTACTGCCTTGTATTACTGAACTATGTTCACTCTTTATTCAAGACCTGTAATAGTGAAATATGTTCATTTATCATTCCTACCATTAAGATCTAATGAGATTTAACTCTCTACCATTCTCATTATAGGTAAATATTGGTCACACCCATCTCATAATGAAATCATATGTATATGTTCCAGAAAATAAAAAATAATCACTTCATAACCCATGAAATGAAATTGGGTTCATAATCATGAAATCGTACCCTATCTTGTGGAAAAAGAAATGGGTTCATAAAAATTTCATCAAACTATAACCCATGAAAGGAAGATAGTTTCAAATATTTATAACCAATTTAAAGGAGTAGTTTTCACAAGCATATAACCTGTGAAAGTGAAATATATTTCATAAAGATAATGACATAAAACACAAATCATTTAGTGAAACAATATTAATGGAATAATTTAATGATTTACCCCTAATTTCATGTGTATCACAAAAATATATTATTTTAGAGGAGAAATAATTTTGAATAATCTATTAAAAACACCTCATGAGTAATTAATTTATTATCTTTTGAAAAAAGATTCTTAAAATGTAAAACCTTTTAAATAAACTTTCTTTGAAAATATACTTTAAATAAATTTTCTTAAAAATTAAAATTTAAACATTAAAACAAATCATTATATAATTGAAATTATGTATATCCATACATGTCGTAGAAGTTAAAAATAATATTCCTTTTGCACGTTAAAATGGTTAGAAAAACAACTCATTCAGAAGGTGACGAGAAGATTCCTCTGAAAACATTCCAAAAAGACCAAAATGGTAAAAATGAATACTAATTATTACTAGATATTAGTACAATATCCTTGTAATCCCTTTTCGGGAATCATTGTTTTGAAAGAACACATATTTCTGACCGAAGAGAGAGGTAAATTCGAACATTCTTAAAAAACAATTTATTTACTAAATTTTGTACCAAAGAGTGAAAAAATAGTACCAGTATAAGAATAAATCATGAATAAATATAGGATAAAAAAATTCCTAAGTGCTCTTGAGGGATGGATAATAATAATTCATCAGTGTAAGCATAATCATAAACAATATCGAAAAGCGATGAGATAGTTTTAATAAACTCTTACTAGTTGGCAAATTTCAACAAAATTAATCATTTAAGAAAATGGAATTACATAAAGATTAAAATATAATTAAATTATGTATATTTGTGATAAAACATTTCAAACTTATTATAAACACTTCATATAAAAATATAGGTGCACAGCATGGAATATGACTCAAAGAAGCTAAATTGAGACAAAACTACCTTAACGATTTGGTTACTTTGGAATATTTTACTACATGAAAAAGGATCATAGAATGGATCTGTAATTTACCATAAATATATGAATAAAAATCATATAATACATTCATGTGAAGTATATACACATCAAAAAAACCAATTAAGTGGTGAACAAGGCATGTATCTCATGGAAATAAAATGTGAGATAAAATCCACTTATCTTGAGTCCGGCTAATCTCATGTTTCTTTGTATGCAAAATAATAAATATTGTTAAGTAATTAATTTATTCTTAAAATTTTTTATTTTATTACTAATTATATTTCAATTATTACCATTTTTTATAGAACTACTAAAACAATTATGTTTAATTCGGGTGTTTTAACCAAATTCAGTTCACGTGTTAGAAACAACATTGGTAGTTCTATTAATGTTAAAGGATCAATTATATAAAAAATATACAGAATAATAATTATTAAATAATTATAATATTTATTATTTAAGTATACTTTTAAAACCAATCATTAAATATGGTATTGAAGAATTAATCAATGTTACAATCATGGGGATAGTAGGCCGTACGTACGCATGAGTAACATTTCCATTTCTCGATGATCATTGATGAATAATATAAGTGACATTAATATTTCTAGAATGATCATTATTTCATAAATAAAAATTTATTTAATCATATATTATTATTATATAGAATTATTTTGGGGTTAAATGAATCACATCGTGTCAAGGAGGTGGTAGTCCACACATCCATGAATGACGTTATAAAATTTTAAGTGTGTGAAAGGGAAATATAGAAAATGGTATATATTTAATTTACAGAAAGGTAAGTATGTAATTAATATATTATAAAATTTTCTTCTGTCACATATTTTTAATTAAAATCATCTTTTATACATTCCATGTATCGTTTGAATGAATCTCATAACTTTTAGGGGGTGACAGTCTTCACTTCCACATGCGTTGTTATTGTGTTTACACATAATAAAAAAAATAAATAATTTTTTTTAAAATATTTAATTAGGAATAGATAAATTATATATATATATATCATATAAAAAAAATATTCTACCATAATTCCCACCATGAGAGGCGGTCAAGGAAGAAAAAAATCATTATTTTGATAGATGGTAGTTCTTCGTACACATAAATAGTATTTTCTTTAGCCATTAGATGGATGTGTTTGTAAGTGTAGGTAACAAACTTTTCATCATAAAACACTACTTATATTTAGGATACTTGTCCTATTTTATAATAATAGAACAAGATGAATTTTGGTGGTGGAGATAGAAAACCAAATAAAGGTGTTTGAAGGATGGTTTTACCTATTTGTAACGCCCCAGGTAAATAAAGAATATGAAATTTTTATATTTATCCATATTTGTGAATAAGATATTAATATTACTTTAAAGGGAACGCCATTCTTGATGGCTTACCCAATACACAACAACGATTTCCTTTGAAATCTGACGTTTCAATCTAATAATAAAATAATTTTATTTTAAATGGTAGTTAACACCCATCCGTTGTAATGAAGGGAATGAACACAACTAACTACAAAATGATTATATATGTTTGTCAAATATTTTTTACTTTTTACAATAAATGTTAGCAGATTAAAAATGCAAATGCATCCAATTTTAAGCATAAATCTTCTAATACTATTAAAAGGTCGATTAATCGTCTTTTCATGGAAAACCCTTTTTAAATATACTTTTGACAATTTTATATGTTGTATTTGTCAAAATAAAATTTTTCTTTGGAATTGGGACATCATAATTTATTTTGTGCAGATTTTTGGTATTTTTCTGATAATGTTCATTTTTAATGAATAGTGAATAGTGTTGTATTTTAATTCAAAACCTCTTTTTAATCTAATTTATTTATATAGTTATATTATATTTTTAATCGGTTTTAAAGTGAAATTAGAATATATTTTTACCATTTAATCCAATGGTGGTCATTTGAATTAATATCACTTTGAGATTATACATAAACGTGTGTCCATCTTTTGATAGATATTGTTTCTTAAAAACACACTATTTGATTTGACAGCGGGATTTAATTATAAAACTAATTAATGCAACTTCTATGTTATGAATTTGTTAAAATAGACATCATTTTTTAATTCTATATATCAAATATATCTTAGAGTGAATTTTTGGTATTTTTCTGAAAACCCTTAATTTTTGATGAATAGTGAAACCACAAAGTGGTAGTTACAAAAACAGATTTTTCATTTAAATGGAACTTTACCACTTCTGGGATTTGAATTTCAAAAATCCAAAATAATTTATTTTCATTATTAATTAAAATTTGGTTCAATGGGATGAAAATAATTTTTGATGAAAATAAACTTTTAAGTTTTATTAATCGCGATTAAAAGTAATTAGTGTGAATTAATGTAAAATTGATATTATAATAAAATTAAAATACCTTGACACTTGTCCTAACCCTATTGGATGAGTCATGGACGACCAATAAAACCCATGGGTCAATTTTTGGGACCCATGGAGGCACGTGGGTAAGATAATGACATTAATGCCTTTTATTTAATGTAAAAGTAAAAACGACACAAACATGTATTGTTTTAATAAAACAATTTTTACATGGGTTTATACAAGTCAAATTTTTTACTACAAATAGTCATTGGAGAGCGAAAATAATTTCCTACATCATAGTTTTTTTTATAATTTTTAGTCATTAAACAAAGTAAATTATTTATGACATCATGATGGTGCAACGATTACCTCATTATTTAACGATTTCAATAAAATTACATGATAATGTAAAATCTAAAAACTAAACATGTCAAAAACCTATTTTATGGGTGTATTTCGAACCCTTATCAACTTATACTTGAAATATATCAATGTGGGAAATTTAAAATCCGAAACTCATTTGAAAATAATGTAACCTTTTTTGACTTTCCAAGAGTGCCCCTCCTCTCCTCTTATAAAAGGCCCCCACCTCTACCTCCTTACCCACACCTCTAAAGCCTTTGGATTGGAAAAGCTCTGATATTTTTGTCTCTCCAAATCACTCTCCTCATCCTAGAAGCCTTACCCTAGGCAAGAAGCTCTTCAGGAAACCCTTTTGATTCAAACCAAAGGGAGTCACTCGATTTTAAGGTAACGTCTTCACTTGTGCTCTTTTGTTTTATTTTGCTTCTCCAACCCCCTAAAATCTTTTTATTCATTTATTTTGTAAAAAAACAGTATAGTAAATATACTAGAATGTTTTTATAATACGTATTATAGATACACCTACACACACATACATCTAATGGTTAAAGAACATACTGTTTTTGTGGATGGTGAATTTCTGCCTCACGAAACGATGATTGTTCAATATTCTTTTAACACCTTAAAAGGTGTCCATTAAGATGTCAAAATATTTATATATGATATATAATATGTTTATTTTTTTTAATCTTCTGTATTTTTTCATTTATGGAATAACTTTATCGTTTCCATTATGTGTAAACGTGATATCTTCATTTTAGGAAGTGCGGACTATCGCCCCCTCAAAGTGGTTTGATTCGTTAATACCATATGTTGTACGTATAAAGGATATATTTAATGATATTATATATGATACCATACTAGAATTATAATACTATTATGCATCATTATTTTTTAATTCAATTAAATATGAAATAGAAATGGAAGTAGCGTTCATGTGTACGTACGGATTACCGTCTCCATGAAGGGTGAATTTCATTTCTTACCTCTAAATGATTATGTAATATTTTAAATGAATGTATATAATGTATATATAAGATATAGAAATAATGAATATAATCTTGGATATAATGAATATTCTACCCCATGAATAATCTTGTGATTATAAAGAGTTTATTTTTGACTCAAGTACCAAGTATCGACAAAACGGCCGTTATTAACATAAATTATTACATAATGTGCATAACAGGGTAATAAGTGATATAAAAGGAATAATGAACATGAAAAAGGTTTTTGAGAAATTAGAAATTAACTCAAGTTTATTATTCAGGAGATTGAAGAACGATCGAGTCAAGTCGGACAGGAGGTAAGGGATCCGACCTCTCTCTTTCTTTTTAAGTACTCTCTTTTATTTCATTTCTTTTAAGCTCATATTTCTTATGTTGGGGGATGTACTTTTATATTCCTATTTCTGTAAATTTTATGTTAATATTATGGGATACCCTATTTGATCTCATCAATCCATTATTTAAATTTATGTGGCGCCGTTAGGCTGTCGAATTTTCATAAGGGAATTTTCATCTCACTTTTTATTCCCGTGGGATTCATGCTACATTGGCCACTATTTACTTTTGATTGGTATATGTACTGCCCATTATTTTACTATTTGTATAATATACTCTCATTTATGGGTAGTTACATCTTCATTTAATGATCCTTCTATCATGGGGTGTACGTTTTAGAAGTTACCCAATTTGGTAAGGGAACCTTTCACCCTCCTCATTTTAAAAGACATTTTTTAGGTATTTTAATCTTATTATGATGGGTTATGTTCTTATATATCCTTATTTCTATAAATTTTATGTCCAAGTGATGAGATACCCCTTTTTATCTCTCATCAACTCATTTTCTGAATTTTGATGTGACCCCGTTAGGCTGTCAAATATTTGCAAAGGAACTTCTTAACCCAATTTTGATTCTTTGGGAAAAACTTGTACTCCTTGAATATGTAGTTCTATGAATATGTGTGATTAACCTGTGATTTTTTTACACTTAATATCCACTTATATTTTGTTTATTCGTTTGTCACACATAATTATGTAATTGATTTATCCTTAATCCAAGGATACCGTCTTTGTAAGGGACTTCGTCTCGATCTCCTTTCATTTAGGCATATTTTTGTTCTAATACAAGGATTTATTTTATACGGTGTATAAACCCTTTTGACTTATAATTTTATTCGAAATGAATCTTTTCTATATGAAGTGTTTTACTAAATGACAAAAAGTATGTTTCTTTTCAATGTACGCGGTGACAAGGACCTTTATGTCACCGCGAGTATTATTTGATCTTTTTCTTTCCCAACAAGATGTTATATTTTTAAAAGTAAATAAATACCATATACTCCTTTTTGGTACTTAAAATTGTTTTGATAATGGATTTGTTATGTCAATATATATTAGTGATATATTGTGCTTGAAATGTGGAAATGTTTTCTTTCCTTTATAATTTTTTATGTGTTCTGATTTTATAATGGTACTTGGACATATGACGGGTGGTGTTGTGAATACCAGGATGGGTGGTTACGTTATAAACTCCAATGCATTGGATATGGAAGTCGGCCGTATGGCTATTCCATTATGTATATGTGGAAGTCGGCTATATGGCTATTCCATTAAGTATGTGTGGAAGTCGACTGTATGGATATTCCATTTAAGTATGTTTATATCCCAAGTTACCTTTATATGTTATGTGTTATTTATATGGGTTTTATGGTAATATTGTGTTTACAAAAGGCTATGTAATGATCTTTTATTCAGTGAAGAGTTTTTTTACTACTTCATAATGGTGAAAAGTATTACTTTGATAAAGTATACATGGTTTAATTGTTGTTTTGAAAAACTAACAGTTTTCATTCTTTGTGTGTCCCTTACTGAGCTTCTTATCCTCACCCCAAGTTTTATTGAAATGTTTTTCACAGGACTTAATGTGGAATAGGGTCAAGTATGGGATCAAGGGAAAGTCATGCTATCTAAAACATGGGACTAGAAATGTTTCTTTTTAAGAGTTTTTATTTTATGGAAACTTTGTAGAAGTGTCTACTTTGTAATATTTTGAGATGTAATAGTTATGTCCTAATTATCTAAAACTCTAAACCATGAAAAGATAATCAATGTGAATTATTCATTTAATTCAATATTAAGTAAGGTTTAAGGTCGGGGCCATATATTTGTTATCAGAGGTCGGTTTAGATAACATTAGAGGGTAGGGTATTCTCTAAGAATAAGTGACATTACCATAATGGTTAGGATTTCAGAAAGAGTACTAGTTTTAGATACAGCGAATGAGTAAGATTATCTTAGTGTTTATCTTCCTCATTAGTACATGATGGATTTTTTGATATACTCACACCGACCTTTTTGGTTTTATTAAATGGCCGGATCTAGCAGGAACCAAAGTAACAGTGGATGTGAAGGAAACTGTGACAGTATTCAGAGCGAGCAACTGAATGATATGGGAGTTGCAATGAGAACTATTGTGTTTATCCTCAACCAACTATCTGGAGTCATTATTGACCACCTAAACCTTGGTGATTTCTATAAGGTGTCATATATGCGGGAAATAAATCCCTACGGAACTATAGGTAATAATCATAAACGTAAGTGTGTTCAAAAACCTATGTGTCAAAGATGTGGAAAGAAACACCTAGGAAAATGTTTCAAAGGGACAGAAGTATGCTATATATGTGGAAATGAAGGTCATAAAGCAAGAACCTACCATGGAAAAAGGAAGCATCCAGTTGACTCGAGGAAAGGGAAAGAAGTTCTTTCTGATGGATCAATTTAATATTTTAAATGTGGTGTGAATGGTCATTATGAAAACACATGTCCTATAAAGATGTTTCGGGAATGGGATCACCAAGATTGTACAAATATTCGTTTACCAATACCTAATGCCATTCCGATTGAGGATGAAGAAACTGACAATGACCAATCAAAGGTATGTATTATTTCTTAACATTTGTTTTTCTATTTTGGAATCTTAGGATATGAATCATGATTTTGGTTGTAGGAGAGAAGTATTTCAGAATAAGTTGGAAAGGAATGGTTAATGGATCATGAAGAAAGTTGAATGGGTATGAAGTCAACATATAAGGGCTTCAGGAGTTATGGTGAAATTGTTAAGAGTATTAAGTCTCTTTTGATGATGGGGTTACATTAGAAGAGTTTTTATAGTATGTGTAACCCTAATGATGGATATATGAAAATTATATTCAAGGAATAGTTATCTGTTCTTTTGTGGACATATTTATAAAGAACCATTTGGGTTTATATGATCCTTACTTTGAGGTAATTATGGGTTACTATATGTTATGATGGAAAGTGAAAGGCATGAGATAAAATTGAGGTTAAATTATGTTATGGTTATTTTTGATGATTTTATCTCTTTTTGGGGAATGATTTGATAATTATATAGTTTTGGAAAAAGGACAACACGCAGACTGTGTGACAACCCGTCGCGTCGGACAAAGCTGCAGGAATCGAACCCACAACCAAAGTGCAACTGGTATTTATCGCCTACCACTGGACTACGTGATGTCCCGGGTTAGTTTGACTTATTATTTTTAGTTAAATGATTTTATGAATTAATAGTAAGTTTATTTTGGGTTATCAATGGAAATTATTAACCTATCATGGAGGATATGTGATTAGGTTAATTACTTTTCAATATGAGACTTTAAGAGAAACTGATGTTATTTGGAGATAAGTGTTAATTTGTACCTTGGAAGACTATGTGATTAAATCCTTAAAATATTTTGGTTTCAATCTTAGTTTGGTTTTCTCTGAATAATTTTATGGAAAAATTTTTTATCGAAAGATCTTCATTGAACATAGGGTTTTGTTGGACAAATTTTGGAGATTAAGAATAGATTTTCTTTTTATAAAGGGTTATCATTTTCGAGATTATCTGATCTTGTACTAACCTTTTTGGTTTTGTTTTTGGTTAATGTCTAAAGACATGGGAAGTATATAGTTCTCTATTTTGGATTAGGTGATTCTAGAGAAGTTTATTATAGTTCTCTTAATGTAAACAAGTTATCCTAAATAGTCATCTTTTGGAGAAAATATGAGTTCGTGTAAGAAATCTAGTAAAAGTTGAAAGTCAGCATGACAAGTAAGTATGTTTACTTTTGTTTTAGTTAAGATCAAAAATAAATTCCTCAATGAAATGTATCTAAAAAAATGTTGTCCGTTAACTTTTCCTACTGGGGAATCCAATACCGTTTAACCTATCACAAGTTTGTGATTTTCTGGTGGTTAACTTTCTCCTAAACATGTTTTCTATCACACTCCCTCAGAACATGACCCTTTGTTTTTTCTTCCATATCCATGTTTTCATACATGTAATCCTAGTATGGGTTAACTCGGATGACCTTTTTTACTTCCCTTTCTTTCTTTTAAAGTGATAGTTTAATATAAAACTTTTTCGATGTGGGTCTTTCAATGATGTTTCCGAGCCCAATTTTAAAAATTGCGAGGACGCAATTCCCAAAAATGGGGAAGGATGTAACACCCCAAGTAAATAAAGAATATGAAATTTTTATATTTATCCATATTTGTGAATAAAATATTAATATTACTTTAAAGGGAACTCCATGCTTGATGGCTTACCCAATACGTAACAACGAGTTCCTTCGAAATCTTATGTTTCACTCTAATAATAAAATAATTTTATTTTAAATGGTAGTTAACACCTAGCTGTTGTAATGATGGTAATGAACAGAACTAACTAAAAAATGATTATATATGTTTGTAAAATATTTTTTTCTTTTTACAATAAATGTTAGAGGATTAAAAATGCAAATCATCCAATTTTAAGCATAAATATTCTAATATTCTTTAAAAGGTCGATTAACCGCCTTTTGATGGAAAACCCTTTTTAAATATACTATTGACAATTTTATATGTTTTATTGGAAAAAATAAAATTCTTCTTTGGAATCAGGACATCAAAATTTACTTTGTGTAGATTTTTGTATTTTTTTTGATAATGGTCATTTTTTAATGAATAGTGAAAAGTATTGTATTTTAATTCAAAACCACTTTTTAATATAATATATTTATATAGTTAGATTATATTTTTAATTGGTTTTAAAGTAAAATTATAATATATTTTTACCATTTAATCCAATTTTGGTGATTGGAATTAATATCACTTTGAGATTGGACATAAACGAGTGTCAATCTTTTGATAGATATTGGTTTTTAAAAACACTCTATTTGATTTGACAGCGGGATTTAATTATAAAATTATTTAATTCAACTTCTATATTTGGAATTTGTTAAAATAGACATCATTTTTGAATTCAGAATATCAAATATATATTAGGGTGAATTTCTGGTATTTTTTCTGAAAAACCTGAATTTTTGATGAATAGTGTAACCACAAAGTGGTAGTTACAAAAACTGATTTTTCTTTTAAATGGAAATTTACCACTTCTGTGATTTGAATTTAAAAAATCCAATAGAATTTATTTTCATTATTATGTAAAATGTGGATCAATGGGATGATAATAATTTTTTATGAAAAGTAACTTTTAAGTTTTATTAATCACGATTAAAGGTAATTAGTGTGATTTAAGGTAAAAATGGTATTATAATAAAATGAAAATATCTTGACACTTGTCCTAACCATATTGGATGAGTCATGGACGATCAATACAACCCATGGTTTGATTTTTGGGACCCCATGGATCCACTTGGGTAAGATAATGACATTAATTTCTTTTATTTAAAGTAAAAGTAAAAATGACACAAACATGTATTAATTTAATAAAAAAATTTTAACATGGGGTTATACAAGTCTGATTTTTGACTATAAATAGTAATTAGAAACATAAAAATATTTCCTACATCATAGTATTTTTTTTAAAATTTTTAGTCATTAAATAAAGTAAATTATTTATGACATCATGATGGTGCAGCGATTACCTCATTATTTAACGATTTAAATAAAATGAAAAGATAATGTAAAATATAAGAACTAAACATGTCAAAAACTTATTTTATGGGTGTATATAGAACCATTATCACCTTATCCTTGAAATATATCAATTTCGAACCTTTAAAATCCGAATCTCATTTGAAAATAATGTATCATATCTTGACTTTCCAAGAGTGCCTCTCCTCCCCTCTTATAAAAGGCCCCCACCTCTACCTCCTTACCCACACATCTAAAGACTTTGTCTAGGCCAATCTCTGATCTTTTTGTCTCTCCACATCCCACTCCTTATCCAAGAGGACTTACCCTAGGTAGGAAGATCTTAAAGGAACCCTTTTGGTTCAAACCAAAGGGAGTTACCCGATTTTAAGGTCACGTCTTCACTTGTGCTCTTTTGTTTTATTTTTCTTCTCCAACCCCTAAACTATTTTTATTAATTTCTTTTGTAACAACCCAAGTATCTTCCATATACTAGGATGTTGTTATAATAAGTATTCAAGATACACTTACACACACCTACATATAATGGTTAAAGAACATACTGTTTCTGTGGATGGTAAATTTCTGCCTCACGAAACGATGATTGTTCAATATTCTATTAACACCTCCAAAGGTGTCTATTAAGATGTCACCATATTTATATATGATATATAATATGTTTATTGTTTCCTTAATCTTCTGTATTTTTCATTTATGGCATACATTTATGGTTTCCATTATGGGTAAACGCGATATCTTTATTTTAGGAAGTGCGGACTATCACCCCTTCAAAGTGATTTGATTCGTTAAAACCATATGTGTTACATATAAAGGATATATTTAATGATATTATATATGATAACATACTATAATTATAATAATATTATGTATAATTATGCTTTTATTCTATGAAATATGAAATAGAAATTGAAGTAGCGTTCATGCGTACATACGACTTACCGTCTCCATGAACGGTGCATTTCATTTCTTACCTCTAAATGATTATGTAATATTATAAATGCATGTATATAATGTATATATATGATATATAAGATATCTAAATAATTAATATAATTCTGGATATAATGGATATTCTTCCCCGTGAGTAGACTTGTGATTATAAAGAGTTTATTTTTGACTCAAGTACCAAGTATCGACAAAACGGCCGTTATTAACATAAATTATTACATAATGTGCATAACTTGGTAATAAGTGATATAAAATGAATAATGAACTTGAAAAAGGTTTTTAAGAAATTATAAATTAACTCAAGTTTATTATTCAGGAGATTAATGAATGATCGAGTCAAGTCAGACACGAGGTAAGGGATCCGACCTCTCTCTTTCTTTTTAAGTACTATCTTTTATGTCATTTCTTTTAAGCTCATATTTCTTATGTTGGGGGATGTTATTTTATATTCCTATTGCTATATATTTTTTATTAATATGATGGGATACCCTATTTGATCTCATCAATCCATTTTTAATGTTTTATGTGGCGCCGTTAGGCTGGTGAATTTTTATAAGGGGATTTTCATCTCACTTTTTATTCCCGTGAGATTGATGCTACATTGGCCACTATTTACTTTTTTGGGTATATATAATGCCCATTATTTTACTATTTGTATAATATATTCTCATTTATGGGTAGTTACATCTTCATTTTATGACCCTTCTTTCATGGGGTGTACGTTTCAGAAGTTACCCAATTTGGTACGGGAACCTTTCACCCTCCTCATTTTAAAAGGCTTTTTTAGGTCTTTTAATTTTATTATGATGGGATATGTTCTTATATATCCTTATTTCTATAAATGTTATGTCCAAGTGATGAGATACCCATTTTTATCTCTCATCAAATCATTTTATGAATTTTGAAGTGACGTCGTTAGGCTGTCAAATTTTTGCAAGGGAACTTCTTAACCCAATTTTGATTCTTTGGGATAAACTTGTACTCCTTGAATATGTGATTCTATGAATTTGTGTGAATAAACTCTTATTTATTGAAAATTAATATACACTTATATTTGGGTTATTTGTTTGTCACACATAATTGTGTAATTGATTTATCCTTAATCCAAGGATACAATCATTGTAATGGACTTTTTCTCGATCTCTTTTAATTAAGGCATATTTTTGTTCTAATACAGGGCTTTATTTTATACGGCGTATAAACCACTTTGACTTATTCTTTTATTCAAAATGAATCTTTTCTATACGAAGCATTTTACTAAATGAAAAAAAGTATGTTTCATTTTAACGTACGCTGTGACAATGACCTTTCCGCCACCGCGAGTATTATTTGATCTTTTGATTCCTCAACAAGACGTTATATTTTTAAAAGTAAATAAATACCATATACTCATTTTTGGTATTGAAAATGGTTTTTATAATGGATTATTTATGTCAATATATATTAGTGATATATTGTGCTTGAAATGTGGAAATGTTTTCTTTCCTTTATAATTTTTTTATGTGTTATGATTTTATAATGGTACTTGGACATATGACGGGTGGTGCCGTGAATACCAGGAAGGGTAGTTACGTTATAACCTACAATGAATTGGGTATGGAAGTCAGCCGTGTGTCTATTCCATTAAGTATGTATGGAAGTCATCCGTATGGCTATTCCATTAAGTATGTGTGGAAGTCGACTGTATGGTAATTCCATTTAAGTATGTTTATGTCCCAAGTTACCTTTATATGTTATGTGTTCTTTATATGGGTTTTATGGTAATATTTTGGTTACAAAAGGGTAAGTAATGATCTTTTATTCAGTGAAGCGTTTTGTTACTACTTCATAAAGGTGAAAAGTATTACTTTGATAAAGTATACATGGTTTAATTTTTGTTTTGAAAAACTAACAGTTTTGATTCTTTGGGTATCCCTTACTACACTTTTTATGCTCACCCCAAGAATTTTTTGAAATGTTTTTCACAGGATTTAATGTGGAATTGGGTCATGGATGGGATCAAGGGAAAGTCATGCTATCTAAACCATGGAACAAGAAATGTTTCTTTTGAAGACTTTTTATTTTATGGAAAATTATTAGATGTGTCTACTTTGTAATCTTTTGACATGTAATAGTTATGTCCTAATTCTCTAAAACTCTAAACCATGAAAAGATACTCAATGTGAATTATTCATTTAATTCAATATTATGTAAGGTTTATAGACAGGGCCTTATACTATTAATCAGGTAACTACTTTTGGTTTGAACCAAATGGTTTCCTTGGAAGATTTTATGGATGAAGTGTGGATTTAGGGAGGAAGGGAGTATTTTTTGGAGTATATTTTCTAATATGTTTTCTGATCCTATGTGGTTTTATAGGTGTAAATAATTGGAGTACATGAAGCCTTTTATAGCTGAGGGGGAGTGGAAATCTTGTAATATTATGAAAAAGAAATTACAAAGATGTTTTCACAATTCATATGGATCCAATAATGGTTAAAATTAGATAAAAGGATGGATATATGAGGGGGGTTGACACTCTTGGATGTTTCATTACCTAATATTTTTGGTAAAAAAAAGTCAAAATTATTAGAGATTATAAATTATGATTATTAGAAACATGGAATCCATTTTTCAATATTACCATAACATAAGGGTTATAAATTAATTAGAAATTAATCCTATTGTCGGGTCGACAATTTGGGTTTAGAATTTGAGAACATTAAAAATATTGTTATGTGTTTATAACCAATATCAATTTCAAATTGAACTAAATGACCTAAAATGTAATAATTGATAAAAATTATATCTACTTAAAATTTTAATCAATTTTAAAATATAATTTTACTTTATAAATAAATTAGATTAAAAAGGATTTTAAACTAAAATTCAGTAATTTTCACTATTTATTATAAACTAAAACATCATAGAAAAATACCAAAAATTTATTCTAACCTAATTATTACGTTACTATATAAGAGATTTTGTTTTGAAATATTAAATCTATAGATGTTACAAAAAATTGGATTTAAAATGGTATTTCTACTAAAAGTTGGAAAAATGACTTAATAAAACTATTGGGTTTTATGTATAAATTTATGTTAGTTATTTTATTATGTATATCAAATTTATTATATTAACATAATAATTATTTTATTTAATATATAAAATATATATTAAATTAATAACACTCACTAATTGTAATTATTTTAATTTATATGGGTATAACTTCTTTTTGACCCTAAGAGTAATAATATTTTCAATTATATTCATTCATTTTTTATATTCATTTATAACTAATTTGTAACCATGGATTTCTTTTTATATTGGTGTAAACCCTATATTTGCATACATTATTTAATAATATTAATAAACACTAATTCAAAAATTTTTATATCTTATTATATTAATTAATAACAATTTAATGATATACTGTTGTTTGAAAAAACTCAGTCTTACGTGTTTCGCAAACCTTCACGGAATGTAATTGTTGCGTGTAAAGTAAGATAAACTTGATGATCCATGTAGAGAAATCTAACATTTAGGTTGCATTTAGTGCATGATTAACATAGTGTTGTATATAACGCACTCCCAATATAGTTCATTAATTTAAAATGAACTATTTTTTTGTGTTATGTGAAATGAATAATATCAAAAATGTTAAATTAATTAGAAAAAATTAATTAAAAAAAGTATTATGGAGTTAGATTATATCCCCTTTAAATTGAATTTATCCCTTAAAATTATTCGGGGTTATCAGTAGATTAATACTTGGATGTTTCATTCAAAAAAACCAACATCCTAAAAATGAATACCAAAACATCCATTAAAAAGGGAAAGATGTAACAATAATGGTTACCAAAAGTAACTTATAAATAGGTTTACACATATGAGGACAAATGTAGGAGGTGAGAAAATCGAAATTGAATATAAGTCTTACTATCAGGTTTTGATGGAGAGTGGTAGAGAACTTGGCCCTGGAAAAGCAAAAAATCACAAATACATAAATTCATGATTATCTGAGAGACTATTTGATTCATTAGAAATGAAGGAACTAGAAAAGTTTATCTTTCATGAAGATCCATTTTCATAACTAAGAATAATTTTCATGAAGAGATATAATCATATAACATTGATACAATGTCACCCTCTTCTGTTTTTTGATCCAGTTCACCTATTTCTCTAAAATGAATGGTGAATTTTTCATTTATGGTGTACTAATTGATAATGAGATCCATGATATCCTATCCCATTTTTCATCAGTTATCATAAACACAAAGTTATTTGAACATGCAATCAAATATGAATAAATCATCATATAGTGGGACAAAACTTTAATAATATTGAATTCATCTAATGTTTTATTTAATCTTCCCATAAATGGTTAACCTTATAACCCTGGTGAAAGATGAAAATTAAATGATTTAGAAAGCAATTCATGAATGTGTATTGACATTGATCACCCATATTACAAAAAAGTACCACCATTTTCTTATATTGAGAAAATGTGAATACCCTTTTCATATATTCCTTTGAAACATGTCAATAATCTTAATCACCCAAAATTCTTTTAGAAAACATGAATTATTCACTATTCCAATGATTAATGTATATATTCTCTAATTCCACGAATTTATAAACTTCATCTTTGATGACATAGAAAATATTGTAAATAATCAGATCCAAGGTAATTTGTACCATCCAATTAACATATTCATATACAACATATCTTAATCCAAACATAATAATATCAACATCAGATATCAACTAAGGGTTACGATACACTAATAAAAATATCACTATTCCATGAAATCACTATTCCATGCCTTCATCAAAATTCAACATGTCCTTCTTAATACTTAATGAAAATTTTCACTGAAAATACTTATTCATTTCGTGATTCGTAAAACAAAATCTTTGAAATCCAAATCATAAATAATTAATTCATCTAACATTATTCTTATACCATTACTTTGGATTCATCTACTTATTACATAATTTCTCTTTTCTAGAATGTGAATTATGAAACATTCTTTAAGGTTACTCAACCACAATCTAATCATGATTCTTATATTTTATGTATAAAATATAGGATGATCATAACATACCTTTCACATGTCAATTGAGGTCTCTTTATCTTCGGAAGTATAACTAATACTCATACCACCTTCCTAGTTCTATTTATGATATTTCAACTTCAAAAATAAGTTAACCTAAAACGAATATTTTACACATATGAAACCTCAAATGTAAACCATGTTACTAATAGTTCTCTCCATTGAATAAAAAAATAAAGTGTAGAATGAGAAACATTTATCATATTGGGATAGGGTATAATCATGGAAAATACTTACGTGGTGACAAAATCATGTCTTCTACATATTTATCCTATGAAACCATAGGTTTATCCTTGTTTATTAATAATAATTCCCTATTTAAATACTTCATGATGGTTTGTAAAGAGTTTGTGAATTCCCAAATCATATCCCTCAGGTGTATCAAAATAGGTGCGCAAGAAGGTCCGATGTCGTGTACTTGATTACCCGGAATCAGTACCAAGACATCTTGTCAGGGTTTTTACCCCTTGGTATATCATTTATAGATCCACATCCAATTGTAGTATCTAGAAATGGATTTATTGATAGAAATACACTAACTCTATACTTTAACAAAATTCTGGGACACTTTCAAAATATTTGACTCATCCTCATACTTATCCTTAGATAAATACCAAGACATATCTTTAGAAATATACCTAGGGATCTCATTAAAGTTTTCTCATCCTAGTTTAAAAATGTTATCTAAAACTTTTCTATAATACAAACTATAAAAACCTTTCATTTTATACATAGAAATTACATATCATTTGTGTAATACTATAAACATAAGAAAAATAGAATCCCAGTGACCTTATCTATTTAGTGCATTTGGAAACATGGAAACATAAACACTAGTACACAAATGTGATACATTATTTATCACTAGGTTCTTATTGAATATAATCGTTCTTATGAACATTATAAATAATACATATCTTTTTAATTTTCTAAATAAAACATAATAATGTGTGATTTTAGATTCTTAGTATTTGTAAACAAGGGAGACATGTATGAATATTCATGATCATTAGGTTATGAGAACATGTTCATGAAAATAGAATATCATACCCTACATATCAAGGACCATAAACATGAATAATGTGATAACACATGGCAGTTCATAAGACATGATTCTTATCAAAATAAAGAACAAAATCCATGAAAGAGTAACATTAGAATAAAACATGGAATTTTGGTAATCAAATAAGAATATAATATTATTTCTAGAGGATTAAAGGAATCGTTGCTAAAGAAATCATAGTGGACAATGTCCTTTACTGAACTAGGTTTACACGCCATCCAAGCCATGTATTATTGAACCATTTCCACTCCTCATTCCATTTATATATTAATAAACTGAGTTCAATCATCGATCTAGACCTGTATTATTGAATAACTATCACTACTCATTCCAAACCGAAACTATTGAACTGATTTAATTTCATATAACATACATTTCTATATCATGACATATAAACATTCACCCAATGCATTGGTTGTAGATATATGTACCATCGATCGAATTATAAAATCATACATTGATATTCCACAATTTTCAAAATAATCATATCATAACCCATAAAATTAAATAAGGTTAATAAACATGAAATAAAAACTTATTGTGTGGATGATGAAATAGTTTCATAATATTTTCATCAAATCATAACCCCTGAAAAGAAGTCGGTTCCATAGATATATAAGCCATGAAAATAAGATGGCTTCGTAATAATATAAAATATGAAATATAAATGGATTTCATAAACATCATGACGTCAAATATAAACTATTCCGATAAAGAATACGAATGTAAAAATTGAATCATTTTCCCAAAAAGGCATCAGTGACACCAAAAAATGATATCTTAGAGGAGAAATATTTTTAAAAGATCTTTTAATAACACTTCCTGCGTAATTTATCGAATCTCCTTTAAAAATTGCTTCTTAAAATAGAAAAAATTTATAAAACAATTTCATTGAAAATGTATTTGAAAATAATTCATAAAAATTATATTTTTAAACATAAAAATAAATGTTCAAATAATTAATGTTCATTAAATCCTTACATGTCTTACGAGGTCAAAAAATCCTTTTCCAGAAAACATATTAAAAAATGCATAATTAGGAAAGTAAAAACAAGATTCCCATAAATAAAATTTAAAAGAGAAATGGAAAAAAAATTATTTTAAAGAACATAAGATATTAGTATAATAATCTTGGAATCCCTTTTTATAAATCATGGTTTTGAAGGAACATACATTTCCGACTGAAGAGAGAGGTAAATTCTGACTTCCTTAGAAAACATTCATAAATATATTTTTAACAAAAGATTGGAAAAATTGAAACCATATATTATGATATAATAAGTAACTATAAGAGATGAAAATTCTTCAGTTGTCTTGAGAGATGGACGATACAATTTCACCAAATGATGTATAATCATAAACAATATTGAAAATTGATGATATTATTTCAATAAAATCTTAGATATTTGTAATTTTGAAACATATTACTCATTTAATAAAATGAAATTACAAGAATCATAAAATATCATGAAAAAATGAGATTCATGATATAACATTCCAAAGGTAGTATATACACCTCCAGAAAAAATATAAGTGCATAATATTTCATGTGTCTCAAAGAGGTTTAATTGAGAAATAGCTATATGGTCTATTTGGTAAATTTGAAAACATAAAACCCATGAAATTAAGGTCATATAATTGATGTAGAATATCCAAAATAATTTATGAATATTAAAAATATAACATATCGATGTGTAGTATTGACACCACGCAAATAAGAATAGTGGTGAATATTTCATGTATCTCACGGAAATAAATAGTGAGATAAAGTCCACTTACCTTTGGTATGAATTGTCTTGTGTGTCTTTATATTCCTGAATAATAAACTAATGTAAATTAATTACTTGATTTATTACCGATTTTTATTTTATTATTACTTTTAATTCACTTATTAACTTATTTTACAAATCTAATTAACTAAATAATCTCAAGTTAGGTGTTTTGACCAAATTCGATTCATATGTAAAAAACAACCTTGATTGGCCAAATATGATAAAATGGGCAATTATATAAACCTATGAAAAATTATTATATTGAAATAATTAAAATATTATGGAATTAATTATACTTCTAAAATTAATCAATAAATATAGTAGTGAAAAATGAATCAACATTATAATTATAGAGATAGTAGGAAATATGGACCCAAGAGTAAAATTTGCATTTCCCAATTATCACTATGGAAAGAAGTTAAGTAACATTAATATTTATATAATTATAATTATATCATAAATATCATATTATTTAGTCATTCATACTTATATATATAATTATTGTGATGTAAATATAATCACATCGTGTCGAGGAGGCGGTCATCCACACAATCCCGAACACCGTTATCACTTTTTAAGTGTGTGAAAGGGTAATAAATAAAACGGTATATATTGTATTTAAATAAAGGTAAAAATTTCATGAATATAATATATATAATTTTTATTTAAACTATTTTTAATTAAATCATTCCTTCATACGTTTGATGTATCGGGTGAATAAATCTCATCAGTATGAGGGGGCGGTAGTCCACATTACCACAAACAATGTTATCATGTATAAAAATAATGGAATGACTATTGTAATTTATTAAAAAATAATTAAAGAATAAATAAATTATATATATCATATATATCATATATAAATTTTTCCCAGTTAAGTTTCACCATGAGTGGTGTTAATGGAAGAACAAACAATCATCATTTTGTGAGACGATAGTTCATCGTACACCTAAACAGTTTTTCATTACCCATTAGATAGAGGTGAGTGTAAGTGTAGAAGAAAACCTTATCATAATAAAATATTAGTATATTTATTATAATTTCTTTTATAATAATGGAATATGATTAATTTAGGTTCATTATAAATAAAATAAATGAAAGGATTTTGAGGGAGGGTATCACCTCGTTATCTAGTAACTCCAAATGGTTTTCACCAAATGGCTCCCATTAAATACATTATTCTTAATGGTAGGATTAAAGGAAGAAGGTATAATATTTGGGAGTATATTTTAGAATTTATTTTTTTATCCTAAGAGTATTGAGAGGTGTATTTAAGTGGAGGAGAGGAGGCCTTTTTATAGTGGAGGAGGAGTGGCACTCTTTCGATACATTAATAATGAAATTCCATACATTTGTTCACATGTAATGTGGATCCAATAATAATCCAAATTATAACCCAGGCTATATAAATTCGAAATATGGACATAAAATGGTATTTAGATAAGTCTCTAAGTCATTTTAGGTCTTAAATTTTGCATATAGACCTAAGTTAATCTTATCTTTACCTCAATCAATGAAATTTATTTTAATTAAATGAAATAGTATTTTTGGTAAATAAAATAAGGTTAAATTATTAGACATTATATATTATTCTTATTTAAAATATAGAATCCATTTTTCTAAATTCCTAGCACAAATGTGGTTGAAATTTATTAAAAATTAATCTCATAGTTGGGTCGAAAATGGAAGTTGTTAAAGTAAAAACATTGATTTTTTATAGTTTTTATTCCCAATTTCAAAGAGAGATTGAAACAAATTATGTAAATTGTATTATTTGATAAAATTATTATGTAATTAATTTTTTTTTTCTAATTTGAAATGTAATTTACCATTATAAATAAATTATATGAAAAAGATGTTTTGAAATAAAATTTAGTATTTTTCAATATTCATTAAAAAAGTAAAACTTCATAGAAAAATACCAAAAAAATACCATTAAAAATTTATTATGTTAATCTTTCATATATATAGATTATTTTTAAATATTAAATATATAACTTTTCAAAAAATTAGATTTAAAATATGGATACGATTAAAAGATGGTAAAAATGCCTTAATACAAATACTCGGTTTTAAGTATAAAACTGGGTTTGTTCTCACCTTATGTCTATCAAATATATTGGATGAAAATAAAAATTATTTTATTTCATATCTAGAAAATATATTACATTAATATAACACACAAATTGTAATTAAATAAATTTATTGTGTTTAAATGACATTGTTACCATAAATATAACAATATTTTCAATTATATTCAGTGAGTTTTCATATTCATTTATAATTAATTTCAATCATATGAATTAATATTATATTCTTGTAGACCATATATTTTCATAAATTAGATAATATTATTTATAAAATTTAATAAAATATCTAGGTAAAACTAATTATATTATGTAGTATCATTTTTCTGCTAAATTAATTTTCAGTAAAATCTGGTCTTGCATTTTACGAAAGCCATCAAGGAAAGAAATAATTTCATGTAATACAAGATAATATTAGTGTTTAGTGTATATAAATATAAAATTTATTTTCTTCTATATTGATAGATTAAATTGTTGTTTCATACAACACAAGTCAACTAACATTCTTTAATATAAAATAAACTATTTTTAGAGTTGTGTGAAATAAAAAATATCAAAAAGGTTAAATCAATTTGAATCAAAATTCTTCATAAAATCTCTGTGTATTACACAGATCACACCCTTAATGATCTTAGTAGTCTATTTTTCACAGTCCCCCATGACCTAAATTAGTCCTCATCCCATACCACAAGCTCCATGTGTGTGTCATGGACCACTTAGGTGTGGTGGTGTCAACATGAAAAATAGTTTTCTACCTCAAGATGCTCTTCCTACTATGCTGCAACATATGTTACCCTTCAAGTCTCCCTTAACCTATAAATTTATATATCTTGGTGGCTTGATGGTCATCTCTATATCAACTTCATGGATGCTTGGAGAGTCACACATGATATTTCCCTGGCCATCCCAAGAGAAACACCACCTCTCTCAAGGAAAATTAGAACAATCTCGAGAGCTCGGAACCACTTTCCCATGTTCCTAATACTATCTCTATATGTTTTTATCAAGCCCCAACACCAATTTATTCTATTGGATACTATATTTAGATCACTCAAACCATGTTTCCCACCTCTAGAACTAACCATAGGTGTTTGCTCACCCAAAAATATCATAATCACTAATGCTCTCTCCAGTACCCTCGTATAGCTAAGAATACAAATAGATATCACTCCAACCACAGTTTCTAGGTTTATGCCATGATCAAAGGTATTTTATTGGATGAAAAAATCATAAACCATATCCAGGGAGTATGAGGATATATTGGAGAACCTCCACCAATATTACTCCATGGTCATGATGGACTGCTGATGTTACTAAAGCTCGTGGATGAAAACCACCTTCATCTTGTCTCAATAGGCCTCTTCCATAAAGAGTATATCAAAAAATATCCAAGATATAGAAATATCATCATTCATCTAAGAAACTATATTTTTTTATCTCCCTAAAATACCTAAATAAATTCCTATTGCTAGGGCCAACATATGATTTAGAGGTGTCCTTACAAGGAGAAAGACTTGGGTAACTACGTCTAGCCTCTCATGATATTCCTAGGGTTTGGGTAACCCCAAAATTATGTATGTCACTAAATATGAAACTCATGTAGCACACATAGAATGGTAAAAATCTTGGACAATACATTCGATGCAATGTGCAACTCAATGGGTGGTGGAAAGACAAAAAAACTACCCTAATGTACCACAACCCGTGTAGAACCCTATATTGGAACCTTGTCACTAAGTAGATCATATTTATGATTAATCTATTAAATCTGGGGTATTAATTATCAAAAAAGAATCATGAAATCAAAAATACATACCATTGATAGGGATTATATCTTGGGACCAAACTCTTGAAGGACATGAAAACCATAACACATTCTTATATATTGAATCTACTAGTGTTTAACAAGAAATTACTTAATCATATACTGAGTAAACATGTTGGTTATTAAAGTCTTGGTGAATTTTTATGACAACTACAATACCATTATAGGAGTCCGCTGTATGAGATCTGAACTCGATACACTTTAACACATTTGGACTAGTTACCAAACCAAAAAAATCAATAAAATATCATACTTCGATCCTAATATGAACGACTATATTTTACCACTCAGTCATATCCCAACCCATTAGGGACCTTATGGATGATAGTAAGCTGAATGTGAGACACTAAGACATCCTCTAATAGGCCAGATACAGAATATCAATGTGAATAGGTATATTACACCAATGGGTGTGCTTATCCTAAGGAACCAATACACATGCAGAAATATCCAAATACCCATAAAATGATGAAAGATAAATGAAACTAATACCATCATTCATGCCTAATACATATCCAACATCAAATTGTTGAAATTTATTTTGACAAATAAATAGAAAAATTAATGTCTACCAAAATTTAAAAAAGTGTCTATCATGTTAAGGAGGGGAGTGCTGTATAATGCACCAATAGATCAAAACATGGTCAGTCAAGATTTATTATGACCCACATTATCTGGTTCATCCTAGGAATCCATCAAATTTCCTTTTATCATCAAACACAACATGTGCATGAAGATCCCATGCAAGGATAAGTACAAAAAATATAATGTATGACACCTTGAAATTAGAAAACATTATGAATCAAGAGATTGATCCACTCTTTATAAAAAAGAAATTTCAATTAGGATATGAGAAACTAAAATAAGAAAAATAACTCACATATACTCATAATAGAAAAATAAATCTAGAGGTATGAACCATATAACAAATTATATGATTCTACACAAGGACTCAAGGTAACACTCATCTTGGAGATCTCACTTCACAAGACATGATATAATTGATAGTAATCCATAAAGATTTCATTCTCAATATTAAATAATAAATAAGTACGCATTGAAACTCTATAAGGATCGATACTCAGATATGGGATCACACCCATGGCTCATGGGTGACACCACAAAACCAATATAGAATAACCTATAATGTTGGGTATCATAAATCCTTGTAAATTGGTCTTGAAATTTCTACATACCCTACATAGGTATTACCATTTGATAGGGGGTCCCACCATATTACCCATAGAGGGAATCCTTATACACTATCCAATACAGGCTCACTGAGGGGATCAAAATCCTATTTTGAGGAAATAATTCCAAACTACACCTTATTAAGGATGGACCGAAGAAAATCACCCTCTTTTTATTGGTTTGAAGGGACTAAACCTACATTAGAAAAATTAAATTATATTTACTGGTAATATATGGAATGAAACTCTACATTCATCATTTCCTGAGTCTTGATATCCCACAATATATAATTTTCATCAAATATAAGGACTTTTCAACTTGTTTCATGCGGTGTAGAGATTCTTATGGAACTCATCATGATTATTTTCAGAGTCCTTATATAACATCCCATTATTTGATACATGGGGTTGGGCCAATGTTATATGGTCATTTATTTATTCATGACCATGTCTGTGTATCGATTTAGGCCGGTGTAACATGACCATTCTCATATGCTTATCTCTGTCTATGTGTATGTACACCTTGGGTACATGGAAATACACCAGCCATATGTCACATATTGCATGACATTTTTCACATGTTTTTCTGATATGTTTCTCTATGAATAATCCTTAATGAAATATGATGGGATCATTTATTGTGTGTTCTTTGAACTACAGACCATGTATTTGATATTTTCTATTAAATACTTTCATGGATCATGAATCTTTCCTGAATAGTTTCCACCATCAACTATTCTATGGAGTCTTCCAAAGATATTGACTCTCATTATTATATGCATGTATCATCACCGGGGGTCTGATTCCTTCAAAAAATATGACTAGGAACGGTCCCCCATTTCTTTGCACCATTAAAATGTCAAAAACAACAACCTAGGATCACCAAATCCACACCTGATCCACCTCTGATCATCCACCATCATCATTTCACAATGTTCACTCCATTTATTACAAACCCAAACAGATATAATTGATCTTTTGTTCTAAATAATGGTTTCATAATGATCAACTATAATGTATTTATCCAACATTTGGCTAAATACAATGTCGATGATGAATGTTTAAAAAACATTGGAAAAAATAAAAAAACACAAAAATGAATATTAAAATCTATAATAGTTATAGTTGGAATTTTTTTAACAATATAATGAAGAATTCAGAACCAACCAATAATCAATTAATAAAAATTCCCATAAATCCAAGGAAGAGAAACCCGCACCCACAATGCATGATCTACCCCCAAATCAATATGCAAGTGGAATTTAATTTTATTCTTCATGGGATAATCAAAGAGGGAATAAAAAAATAAATAAAACCACCCACCCATATGTTTTGATCAATTTTTTAATAAATAATCTTTTCTTTCTACATTAATTGGTGAGATATAAAATCACCGATTAAAACACCAATTTTAAATAAATGATTCGTCATCGGTTATTCCAGAATCCTCTTCCAACAAATCTATAATAATCTATATGGTATAACATCTAACAATAATGATTTTCTCTATGAAATTTTATCTATATGATTACTAGGATATATTTTTCATAAAAAATAGAAAAAAATATATTATTTATTATTCCACCTGTGAAAATGCACAATAAAAATTCCCAACACGAACCAAGATAATGATGTCGCTATGGTAAAAAACACAATCTTGATTCAACGGTGGTCTAGGTTTTTCTATCCGAGACTCCATTAACGAGTTATTATATTATTTAAAAAACATATGTGAACATGATATAATATATTATATATTTTATATATGAATACAAAGCCTCACCATGCCTCAGAATATCATTCTAACTCAACTCCTATACTTAAAAATATTATTTTAAATATTCTGATTCCTTAGATGGGAATAAAGATTTGTAATTCTAGAAATGATACAGAGTTACCCTTGGTGATTTTATGAATTTGTATAATTAATCTTATATATATTTTCTTCACTTATTTGGAATCTATTTATTGATGATCCATCAATAGAATGTTCCATTCATAAATAAACTCTACAATACTTCATCAATGATAATATTCATACATTTTTGAACCAAATTAACTTAGTTCCATCATTAAATATATTTAATTAAAAATTTAATAACAGAAAGAATAAAATAAGGTATAAATAAAAATTTAATTAAATATGAAAAATGGTAATGTTTCTAAAAAATATTATACATATATATTTCTATCACACATTCTAAAAATAGTGTTAGTCAAAACTGAATCATTCGCGAATGATAATTTCATAGATCATACTTTTTAAAAAATTTATCACTTTTATCTATAGAATATATCTTGATATATAATACATTAAACTTTATTAAAAAATTATAAAAGTATTATTTTATAAAAAACTAGAGCCACATAAGTTTGTAATACTCTATTTGTGTGAAAATTTAATTTTGAGATTCATTAAAAATTGTGAATATGAGTGTCTGTTGTGTTCTGAATATTGTGAACTACATACACGAATTAGTTTGTAGTATATTCTGATAACTAGTGTAGAAGAAATGGGTGACCTTCATATCTAGTATTAAAAAACAAAAAACAAAAATACTGAATATTATATAACTCATTATTGAATATTATTAAAGTAAGAATATTATTGTGTGAAATTGAAGAAAAGATACAATGGAGATGATAGATGATCCAACCATATAGTTGATCAAATTACCATATGATGAAGCTTTACTAGTGGATCATGACATGCTATTGATTAAACTACCCCATGATTAATCACATTGTAAAGAGCCGGAAATTCCAAGGGAATTTTTTTTTCTTAATATCATTAGAATTTTACGAGTCTGTGGATTCCGACGTCACGTGATTCCGAGCCCCAGTGTGCCCAGAAGCATTTTCCGAAGTTTAGCTCGAGTACGTTCAGTGAACGAATGAACAAGTTTTTCTAGCTTTTGATCCGGTGCTCGGAATCAAAATCCGAGGGCAGCAATAAACTCTCAGCGCCGGTAAATGCTTAAGGGGATCCTAAACGTAGTTGCGTTTGTCACATGAGGTGGTTATTTTTTGGGGTTTAGTTGACTTAAATAAAAGTTTTCATGCAGAAATTTTATTCATGGAAAGTGGTTTTTTTCAACAAAGGGGGAGTTAAATGTGGGGCCCACACCCACCTACTCTCCCATTGGAGAGTTTTTTGTGGTAGGGCCGACACGAGACCCTAACTCCTCACCTCCCCCGTAACCCCCTTGACGTCCCCATAACTCACCCCCTTGTTTAAATGCATGGAAACTCCACATTTTTGTTGTGGTGGGGCCTCTCCATCTCTCATGATTAAAGGGGCTGACTAGGATAATTAATGACCTTATTAATTATCATTGTCACACCTCATTAATTTTTGAATGGCTTGGAGATATTTTATAAGAATGAGGCTTATTGAGATATTTGTTTTTGGGCAAATATTTTGGGAGAGCTTTCTTCCTCCGCGAAGAACGATCATCCATCTTAACGAAGAACATCCTCATTCTGTGAAGAACAGCCATCAAATCTCCTCTTCCTCTGCGTCATGGGAGAACTAGCTGACCGTGGTGATCATCACCAACGACAACTTGCCTTCCTACTTCATCTCCTTCATTGAAAAACGCTACGTCTCCGAAGAAGGACATCGACTTGGCGGTCTCAGAATTCTATATCCACTTTCTCTTCCATGAAAAGGAAGGAGATGCCGACCGTGGAGACCGAAGCCAAAAATAACGTTCTTCTTCTTCCCCCGATGTCCATGGAATCGACGTCCGATCTCCGCGACGCCCGACGTGCGAATTTAAATATCCATGTAGGGGTTGATTACTTTTTGTTCGTGAAATATCCATTATCGTTCTTCGTCATTATTTTTGGGCCGCTTGTTATCAACTTATCGGAAGGAGGTCGGACCACACGAACACGGCCGACTATCCTCCCACTTTTTTTTGTTGTGTTTTTGTGGTTCGAAAGAAGGCGGCGCGGTGCAATGCCACCATGCAGAAACATGGAGAAATGCGGCAAAGATGTGCGGCGCCAACGCGTCGCGTCGTTGAGGCCGAACGAAACCGCTGCCAGAGTCGGGGCCGCAGAGGCGATTCAAAGACTCCACAGTTTGTTTATTGATTTGCGGATCGAAGAGCGAAGACGGAACATGCCACAATGGTTATTTGAGACCCTCACGGTAATGTACGGGACCCGAGATGAGCACCAGCGCAGACGGAATTGAAAATAGACCACCGGAGCAACTCTGATGGCCCGCGGACATCACCGGCGGTGCCAGCGGCTGGAGGCGGAGGCCGGCACTGGCCGACCGCCCGGAGGGGGCGGTGCGCCAGCATGCCACCAGGAGGAACCGCCGCGGCTTCAGCCGCGGCGGCAGGCACACGCATCCCGCGGCCATGCGAGATCTGTGGAAGCAGGACGCGGCGCTCGCCGCGTCCGTAGAGCGCAAGGGCCACGGGGGACCACGTCCCCTGCTCAGCATGCTGGCCGAGCCAGCGTGACACCTGGCCGAGCCGGGCCAGGCCGCATTCTGCCGGGTCGGGCCCGGACCCGGGTCGGACCGGGCCCCGACCCCCCATTTTCGGATCACTTCCGGCCTTTTGCCCATATCTTGGGCTACAGATCTCCGATCGATGCACCGTCAGTTGTGTCGTGATCCATTGATCGAGGCGGTCGTTTCGATATATTACACTCAATTTTTTGGAGAACTTTGTCTATGGCCAGGTTGGTTCGAACCCATAATCAACTAGGCCCTCGGAGCAGAAAAGCTTATAACTTGAGCTCCGTACGTCCGATTGATGTGTTGTCGACTTTGTTGGATTCCTCTTAATGAGACGGATCTTTTTGGAATATATCGCATGAGGTTTAGAATAAGTTTGATTGTGGCCAGGTTTGATTGATCCCAAAATCCAACCGGGCCCCTAGAAAGAAAAAGCTGATAACTTTCAGACTGGAAGTACGTTTGACGAACCGTTAGTGGCATTGGTGATCACGTTGAGAAACGGTCCCTATGAGTATACCCTAGGAGAGTTCGGGGAAAAATTGAGATATGATCGTGTTGTTTCATTCACGAAACCAACCGGGCCCCTGGGACGAAAAGGCTAATAACTCACAGACCGGGTGCACGATTGACGTGTCGTCTGTTGCATTGAGACCCCTATGATGAGGTGGTCCTTTGAGATCCTTCTTCGTGGGGATTTTTGATACTTGTAGTATCGACCTATAGCTCGTGGAGAGGACACTCCCAGAGACGAGCGTACGGAGTATGGAGACCGTGTAGCCGGCTGAGACTTGACGACTGCTTGACCGACTCGACTTGGAGTGAGTCGACTAGCCCAGTGGATGGAGCACTACTGTGTTTGAGTGAAGACCCACTGCAGACAGAGCGCCTGGTAGCAAGCAGCAGACCTGCAGTACTCGACAGGAGAAGTACCTCTACAGGCTATTAGGGGGGGCGCACTACTGTGTTTGGGTGGAAGACCCCGGCGGGAAGCACTAATGTGTTTGGGTGGCTGGCCCACGGTACTTGACAGGAGGAGTACCTCAGTAGTCTTAGGTTTGTGAGAAGTACCTCGGAGTCCTGACAGGATCACTGTACTCGACAGAGACGAGGCTCTTCAACAGTTACGGTTTCGATAATGAAAATCCTGGTTTGAGCTGAATCTATACCCTTTGTGTTTACCTCATGATTGAGATGGGTCACCTTATAACTTAGGTATATGTATGGGAATGTACCTAGGTAGTGGTTATCTGTTGATTTCATAACCTTTCTGTTTCCTCATGAATGAGATCGGTTACATGATAACTTAGGTATAAGTATGGGCTTATACCTAAGTAAGGGTCATCTGTTGAGATCCTTCTTTGTTGTTATCCTTGTTGAATTTAGTGATACCTTGAGGGTCTTGGGGTCCCTAATGAGTATCATATACTCAACCCTGCACAGGCTATGCCCGCACTTAGTTGTGTTGGTTGCAGACGATGGCAGCGCTGACAGAGGCTGAGTGTTCGTGACCTGGACGATACCCGGAGGTGGACCTCACGACGAGTCAGTATCCGGAGCTGGACTTCACGACGAGACGACACTCGGAGGAGGATGACGTGCGAGAGCATTGTGGAGGCTATCTGTACCTACCCTTCAGGTACGATCCGAGAATGACGACCCAGGAGCTATTTCTATTCTTCTAGCTGTTTGTCTTTTCTGTTGTACTTTTGTTCAGTTGTAGCTGTACTTCAAGTTGGGTTTGTATTCTGGCCCACTTTCTTTTCAACACTTTCTTTTGTACTTAGTGTATTACTTCCGCTTGTACTCTGTGATGTTTTGTTTACTTTTATAAAGACAATGCCTTCCCAGTTATCGTGATTTACGCCTTTCGTGCTAGTCCCCAGCCCCTGGCCTATGGAAGGCGGGTTTGGGGTAGTCACGACACAGGCCCCAAGGATAGTTCGTGACAAATTGGTATCAGAGGATGTCGGTTCTACCGCAGAACATATAACTCTGATATTCCTTTTCTGTGAAGAAATAGTGTTAAGGGTACTGAGTGTGGTTTTCAGTTCAGGGAGTCCAGTATTGGTGTGGGCGGGCGACGTATCCATACACCAGGACCCTGACTTCTGATTTCCGACTCAGTGCACGAAAACACTAATTGTGTATGTGTTTTCAAATTTTTTCCCTTATAACAGCTAAAACCAGGTCAGCTCACCATATATAAATCATTGACCATGTCACGTCTATTTCTTTCAGGATGCCTTATCACAGACAACCAGCTAGAGCACTTAGAGATGTACGTACTGACGGCCTGCCGAGCGATGAGGCTTCGATACAGGGACCTCTTACAGTTAAGGCACTATTGGAGGCACTAGCGGTACTACCATACATTGGGCCAAAGATGCCACCAGCCCTAGCAGTAGGCGATGCACGCCGCTTGAGCGTGTTGCACGAGTTCCAACGCCAGAGGCCACCCAGGTTCCGGGGAGAGACAGACCCATAGGCTGATGAGGATTGGCTGGAGGTTGTGGTGAGAGTTTTCAGGATAGTAGGAACACCATCAGACTTCATGGTGATCTTCGCTTCCATCCTCCTTCAGGCAGCAGCTGAGATATGGTGGAGCCACTTGTTCCAGTTTTGCGATGGGATGACCTTCACATGGGGAGACTTCGAGACCTTTTTCAGTGTGGAGTTTGTACCAGTGGCTCAACACCCCGATCGTGTTCAGGAGCTGCTGACTTTGCCGCATGATCTTCCATCAGTAGCCGAGTCATCTGTAGGTAGTATATAGATAATGCAGAGGTCTAAGAGGACCATACCAGCAGGTGGGAGACCTCGAGTTATAGGATCCGTAGTGTGGGGCACTTGGGGTGGAGTCAGAGCCAGGCATGCAAAAAACTGTCAGTTTTATGCATGCGGTAGGAAGGGTCACATGGCACGAGACTGTCTGACTTCCTGCACTGTTAATCCCCTGGATTTGGAGGAGCCACCATGACAGAAGCAGCGGTGGGTGCTTGAGGAACAACCGAGCAGTGAACAAGGAGGTAGAGCTCCGGAATCAGGTGTACATGAGTAGAACTCGTGGATTATTTTTGTTCTTGGTACTTCTAGTTCCATGTTTTTGTTGTTTTTGGGTCTTTTTACTATGAGCTGCATTAATTAAAAGACACGTATCTTTGTGTTGTTTGCTTTCCTGTCCTTTTGTTTGGTTGATACTGAGAGGTCCTGGTTAAAACCATTGACTTGACCATCACTTTATAGATTTATACTGGAGGAGACCCAGTGACCTCACACAGATGCCGACAGTGTGACTTGACCCTTGGAGGAGAGAGTGACAGTTGGATCTCTTGGTAGTAGCATCGAGGCCTTACGACGTCATCCATGGCATGAATTCATCATTCATGTCAGGATTGACTGTATTAGGAAATGGGCATGGTTCATCCAGGGGATGAGACCGAGTTTCTATTTTTAGGAAAGGAGAAATCATAGCAGCTCTTACAGATCATAGGCAAAGAAGGTGCAGATCATCCGGGAACGGATGAAGACTGCCCAGTGCAGTAAGAAATAAGGAACTGGCGCCAGTCTTAGAGACTCGGGCGTGTTAAATATTTCAAGAAGAGTAAGCTTTAAGGAGAGATGAGTCTGCGAAGCAGCAGACGTGGAGGCAGAGCTAGGAGAGCAGCATGAGGTGGTGTACATTTTAACATTCTACAGCCACCCACCTTAGTTGTCCCCGCCAGGCTTAGGGAGCTGGAGAGATGGGGAAGAGTGAAGGTGCATGCGGTCAAGGAGTGTGACCCAATGGCTCTAAAAATGATTCAAGGGACAGTCTATGTCCACTACTAGCTACCGTAGTAACAGAAATTGATATGAATCATTTATTCCTTCCACGAATCTTGTCCCAGACATAGAGTATCCGGTAAGTCGTAGACTAGACCCTCACGTCTGGAGATACCTTGGGAGGAGACTCGATAATAACACTTACACCGACAGTGTGGCCTGACCCTCGAGGCGAGAGTTTCGGTTGGAATCTCTTGGTGGCAGCATCGAGGACTTACGAAGTTGGTCTCGGTATGGATTGGATTCACAGTTCATGCTCAGATTGACTGTATTAGGCAAAAAGGGTGTGGTCTAACTACAACGTCGGGATGTGTTTTCCGTGGTTGGAAAAATGGAAACCCCAGGAAGCACGAGATGAACTCATGCATAGTATGGTTTGGCCGATCACTCTTGGGTCGACCAAACTTACCCTCGTGGCATGATGAGTTTTGAGTTTCAATTCTAATCAGGAAGTGGAGGCCTCTAGAGTTCGAGGATGGCGATTGCGTCCTTATACGGGTCTCACCTCTACGAGGTTTACAGAGATGTGGCCGAGCTGACAAGTTATATCCGAGGTTCAACGGACCATTCTAGGTCCTCAGCAGGGTAGGCGAGGTGGTTTACCGCTTGACCCATCCTCCTCAGTTGAACCAGGTGCACGATGACTTCCACGTATCTCAACTGAGGAGATACGTGCTTGACCCGACGCATGTCATCGACCATGGGGAACTGGACTTTGGAGATGGGATGGATTTTGTGGGGTTCCAGTAAAAGTTGAGGATCGACAGGACCAGATCCTATGAGGACGACCGATTCCTCTTGTGCGCTTTCGTTGGCAGCATGGGAACCTCCAGGAGAGCACATGGGAGTGGAAGGCACAGATGCGTGCTCAGTACCACTTTTGTTTCCCTAGTTTGTGTTAATGCTTTATGGGGATGTAAATCCCTGAGGTGGGAGTAATGTAAAGACTCGGAAATTTGAAGGAATTTTTTTCTCTTAATTTCATTGGCATTTTACGAGTCTGTGGATTCTGACGGAACCTGAATCCGAGGACCGATGTGCCCAGAATCATTTTACGAAGTTTAGCTCGAGTACGTTCTATGAACGAACAAGCGGTTTTTTCTAACTTTTGAACTAGTGCTTGGAATCGAAATCTGATGGGACTGATGAACTCACAATGCCTGAAGATGCATAAGGGGATCTTAAGCGCAGTTGCATTTGTCGCATGAGGTGGTTAATTTTTGGGGTTTAGTTTGATTAAATAATATATTTCGTGCACAAATTTTATTCATGGAAGGTGGTTTTCTTCAACATAGGGGGAGTTAGATTTAGGGCCCACACCCACCTAACCTCCCATGGGAGAGTTTAGTGTGGTAGGTCCCACACAAGACCCTAACTCCACACATCCCCCATAACCCCCCTGACCTCCCCAAAACTCACCCCCTTGTTTAAATGCATGGAAAATCCACACATTTTTTATGGTGGGGCCTCTCCACCTCTCAAGATTAATGAGGATGACAAGGATAATTAATGACCTTATTAATTATCCATGTCACACCTCTTGATTTTCTGAATGTCTTGGAGATCTTTTAAAAGAATGAGGCTTATTGAGATATTTGGTTTTGGGAAAATATTTTGGGAGAGCATTCTTCCTCCGTGAAAAATGATCATCCATCTTAATGAAGAACATCCTCATTCTGCGAAGAACGTCAATCAACTCTCCTCTTCCTCCACGTCAAGGGAGAAGTCACCGACCGCGGTGATCATCGCCAATGACAACGTGCCTTACTGCTTCATCTCCTTCGTTGAAGAACGCTATGTCTCCAAAGAAGGACATCGACATTGCGGTCCCATAATTCTCATCCACTTTCTCTTCCACGACAAGGAAGGAGATGCCGACCGTGGAGTCCAACACCAACAACAACGTTCTTCTACTTCCCCCGACGTCCATGGAATCGACACCTGATCTCCACGATGCCCGACATGCGACATTAAATATCCAAGTAGGGGTTGATTTCTTTTTGTTCGTGAAATATCTTTTTTCATTATTCATCTTTATTTTTGGGCCGCTTTTTATCAACTTATCGGGAGGAGGTCGGACCGCAAGAACACTACCGACTCTCCTCCCCACTTTTGTATTTGTGTTGTTGCGGTTCGAAAGAAGGCGGCGTGGTGCAATGACACTGCACGGAAACATGGAGAAATGCGGCAAAGATACGTGGCACCAACACGTCGCGTCGTTGAGGCCGAAAAAAACCACAGCTGGAGTTGGGTCCGCAGAGGCGATTCAAAGACTCCGTAGTTTTTTATTGATGTGAGGATCGACGGGTGATGACGGAACATGCCAAAATGGTGATTTGAGGCCCTCGCAGCAAAGTACGGGACCCCAGATGAGCACTGGCATAGACGGAATTGAAAACGGACAACCGGAGCAACTCTGGTGGCTCGCGGACATCACCGGCGGCGCGGGTCGCCAGCATGGCGGCGCCCCGGTGCGCTGCATAGAGGAACCGCCGCAGCGCAAGCCGCGCCGGCAGGCGGCCATATCTTGCGGCCACGCGGGATCCGGCGAAGCAGAATGTAGCGCTCTCTGCGTCCACGGAGCGCAAGGGCCGTAGGGGACCGTGTCCCCCGCTGGGCTTGCTAGCCGAGCCAGCATGCCACCCGGCCGAACCGGGCTAGGTTGCGCCCAGCTGGGCCGGGCCGAGCCCCGCTGGGTTGTACCCAGACCAAGGTCGGGTCGACCCGGTCCGGGCCGACCCAGGGGGGTTGGGCCGGGTCGGACCGGGCCCAGACCCCCCATTTTCGAATCACTTTCGGTCTTTTGCTCATATAATGGGCTACGGACCTCCGATCGATGCACCTTCAGTTTCATAGAGATCCTTGGATCGAGACGGTCGTTTTGGTATATTAAAATCAAGGTTTAAGAGAAAATTATGTACAGCTGGGTTGGTTTGAACCCGAAACCAACTAGGCCCTCGAAGCAGAAACGCTTATAACTTGAGCTCCGGATGTCCGATTGACGTTCCATCGACTTGGTTGGATTCCTCTTGATTAGACGGAACTTTTGGCATACTTCTCCAGAGGTTTGGATGCAGTTGGATAGCATCCGGGTTGGATTGAACCTGAAATCCAAACGGGCCACTGGAACCGAAAAGCTGATAACTTTCAGACCGAACGTCTGTTTGACGAACCGTCAGCGGCGTTAGTGATCACGTTGAGAAATGGTCCCCATTAGTATACCATAGGAGAGTTCGGGGTACATTTGGGATACGGTTGGGTTGGTTCGTGGAAGAAACCAACCTGGCCCCTAGGACGAAAAGGATAATAACTCAAAGACCGGGAGCCCGATTGACGCGCCGTATGTTGCATTGAGACCCCTATGACGAGGCGGTCCTTTGAGATAATTTTTCATGTGACTTTGTGATATATGGAGTATCGACCTGTAGCTTGTGGAGCGGACCCTCCTGGAAATGAGTGTAAGGAGTACGGAGACCGTGTAGCCGGCTGAGACCTAACGACTTCTTGACTGACTCGACTTGAAGTGAGTCGACTTGCCCAGTGGACGGAGCACTACTGTGTTTGAGTGTAGACTCACGGCGGACGGAGCGCCTAGTAGCATGCATTATAACTGAGGTACTCGACAGGAGAAGTACCTCTACAGGCTATTAGGGGGGGTGCATTACTGTGTTTGGGTGGCAGACCCCTGCGGGATGCACTACTGTGTTTGGGTGGCTGACCCGCGGTACTTGACAGGAGGAGTTCATCAGCAGTCTTAGGTTAGTGAGCAGTGCCTCAGAGTCATGACAGGATCACTGTCCTCGTCAGAGACGGGGCTCTTCAGCAGTTACGGTTTCGATAAAGAAAATCCTAGTTTTAGTTGAGTCTATGACCTTTGTGTTTACCTCATGATTGTGATGGGTCACATGATAACTTAGGTATATGTATGGAAATATACCTAGGTAGTGGTTATCCATTGATTTCATAACCTTTGTGTTTCCTCAAGAATGAGATGGGTTACTTGATAACTTAGGTATAAGTATGGGGTTATACCTATGTAAGGGTTATCTGTTGAGATCCTTCTTTATTGTTATACTTGTTGGATTTAGTGAGACCTGGAGGGTCTTGGGGTCCCTTCTGAGTATCGTATACTCACCCCTTCACGGTCTATCCTCATACCTCATTGTGTTGGTTGCAGACGATAGGCAGCGCTGATAAAGGCCGAGTGTTCGAGGACTAGACGGTACCCGGAGGTGGACCTCATGACGAGTCAGTATCCATAGGTGGAATTCATGACGAGACAACACTCGGAGGAGGTTGAAGGGTGAGAGAGTTGTAGAGGCTATCTATACCTACCCTTCTGGTAGGATCCAAGGAGGACAACCCATGAGCTGCTTCTATTCTACCATCTATTTGTCTTTTCTGTTGTAATTTTGTTCAGTTGTAGCTGTACTTCCAGTTGGGTTTCTATTCTGGCCCACTTACTTTTCAGCACTTTCTTTTGTAATTAGTGTATTACTTCCTCTTCTAATCTGTGTTGTTTTGTTTACTTTTATAAAGGAAATTCCTTCCTAGTTATCGGGATTTACGCCTTTAGTACTAGTCGCCAGCCCCTGGCCTATGGAAGGCGGGTTTGGGGTAGTCACGTTACGGGCCCTGAGGACGGGTCGTGACACACATACACAAAAATCAATATTTAATTAAAATAAAATCCCATATAATTTATATACAGATTCTAAGATCTACCACATTTTATCCACCCAGTGACATGAAAAATTACGATCATGAAGAATGTTGTGGTTCCAATATATTTTTGGTATCTAATCTATTTTCAAATATTCTTATTTAACATGTATGAGTTAGATCAGATTCATGTGAAATGATACTCAATCATGATCATCATTAACGACAATAATGAGTTGAGTTTCCTTAAAATATATGGTTTCATAACAAATTATCATAGAATTTTCACCATGTGTATGTTGTGATCTATTAATTTTGATATCTTAGCTTCCCAATCATGAATTTTGAGAGAATGATTCTATACACATCATGTAATATATTGGGTTTGGGAACAGATCATGTAAGAATCATTATTTAGAGATATTCATGTATGATGCTTTACTACGAAGAATCACTATATGAATAATATATCAAAATGAAATTCAATTTGTCCACCATAATAATCAATGTTGTTTCCACCTCACCACAACGAATTCAAGTAAAAAATTCAATTCTGATTTCCGTAGGATGATTTTTCTAAAAAATGATGGGCATCACCCACTAAAGAAAAATCACATAACTGAATCATGATGACCAAAATCACAAAGACCACATAATATTGTATAAATAAAGAAACTGATATTCAAACCATACACACAACAAAATAATATGGATGGATCTATAACCAATGAGAAAAACTATCATAATCTCTCTGCGGGCTGCAACACTCCTCTAATTTGACTCACCCTAGGATCAAACAAACTCAATCCAGATATTGATTCTAACTGAGATTCCATAGACCCAAAATTTGGATTTTAGTGATAAAAATACACAATTTTCAGTACATCACACCAATTATAATAAAATACAACGATTAAAATTTTGGTGTCATTAGGAAATATATATGTTTATAACTAAACCCATAATGTAGATCAGTTTTCTTTCACAAGGTTTAGCGCAACTTTTAAATCCGTTATATTTATCTTATTTTTGGATTTTTTTGGGAAATGGTGAATCATATGAAAAGGGTGATATACAAATCATAGAAAGGGATATATAATTAAAATATTTTATTAATTAACATTAGGGGTGAAACATGTGGCTTGATATAAGAACAAAAAGATGCGGCGAAGAGTTGTAACATGATTATAAGTACATAAAGCATAAAATGATCAATATTACATGAGGCATAACATAGAAATAATTGCATGATGAATAACATGGAAATGTGGATACAACATAAACATGATTACTTTATAAGAATATCACCATGTTTAATAACCAGGGTTTCATATAATATATTACCATTTTTTTCACCAAGGTACCATAAAAGACTAGCAAGGCATATAATAATGGTATCATGAACTCGAATTCTCAAGATATTAATTCGTTACCCAATAAAATGAAGATCTATTAAGGAAGACCCTTCAAAATTCATAATTCCTACGATACAAATAAAGGAATAATACCTAAATCAATATATAATATTATAAATATAATCCCATTTGAAATTAAATGGGTGTCTATTGAAATTTTGTGACATTCAATGAATGTAACTATCAATCAACATACCAATGTCTATGGTATTTAAACCATCTTGATAAAGGTTATATAGTTTAGTCCATAATTTTCATAATCAATTTATTTATAGGTATCTAGGTGTATAATGATGAATTTGAATAAGAATTCAAGGGTATTGACATGGAATAGAATGACTATTCCTAGCTAATGATAAGGAAAGACAAAGGATATGATGGATCATTGTTTAAATAGATAATTTTCCCCTATAAATCATGTTCATTATATCATGGACATGAAGAATAAAGTAAAAATATATGAGAAATATGTTCAGTGAATAAGAACATGAAAATGGGTAACAAATTGTGTTGGAAGGAAACCCTTTAAAAAGATTAATGCAACTAACGTTTTGAAAATTAAATAAGAATATTTACGAACAAAAGGATGTTTACAATGAAAAAATTTGTGACCCAATTAATGTAATTATAAAAAAAATTAGATAAGGGTACACTAATGGGATACGGGTATAAATTTAGTGTAGATTACATTCTACATATTCTGATCCATTTTTATGTAACATAAAGTGTATTAGAATTATCAAAAGAGAATATATTGAGCATATAAAACCTGGTGCACATTAAGTGACCACTCAAGATACACTAGAATGATGACCTGGATATACCAAACGTTTTAATTTTTTTTTAGTTTTTATCACTACACAAATCAATGTAAAAACCACCCCTCTTGAAGTATCCAGATAGGGATTTCGTTGCAAGGAAACCACACACTTTTCTTTACCAAATTTTTCATGGTTTTATAGCTGCAAGAAACCAAGAAAAGTACAATAGATTAGGTAGTTAATATAATGAAAGAGAATTCTGATCCCTCATTGAAAAAATTAAGTAAATAATAACAATGGAACATAATAGTATTATTTATTAAAAGATGATTTTTTTAAAAATGTCTTCAAATGGTTGTCATAAAATAGGGGTGATGAACCCTAATTCTGGAAGAGTATTGACTTAGGAAAACAACAAAATGAGACTGAATTGATGTCTCCTAAAATAAAATATCACCTTCATAGTATTTTCTGTATTGAAAATCACATTAAAATGTAATTAATTGAGAATATAAAACTTATTAAAAATAAGAACATGAATATGAAGAAGTAGACAAATTTATCTATTACCATGAGTGGATTATTCTAAAAGTTACATAATGACAAATTATAATAAAAAGAAAAAATTTTGTTATTATTGGGGGGATAATTTAGATATTATTAATGATCAATGGATTTGATGTAGAAATTGAGGTGGGAATTGAGGTATTTATACTTGTGGAGGGGTGGTTTAAGGGTTAAAATATAAGTTATTTTATTATATAAGCCAATAACTTGAGGGTGAAATCAATTTAAACCAATTTTTATGATTATTAATAAGTTTTATAGTGTGATTATATGCACAAGTACATTCATATCTGAAAAATTCTTCTCAACCAAATCATTTAATGCACAGAATCCAATATTAATTTTTATCTTATAATTACAATTTTTTCCAAAATGTGATGTAAAAAATTTATAAAATAAATGAATAATTATAAATTTAGTTTCATAATTATTTATTTATATTATTTTAACAAAACTTTTATAATTTAATAGTAATGATGAAGAATAATGATTTCATAAAATCACAATGCTTTTTAAAGAGGTAATTTTAACGTTTTCAAATAAATATAATAATTATCATAAAATTATGAAAAAATAACCATAAGCTTACATTGAAATTCTATGTATAAAAATAATTTCAATTTTAAAATAAATTATATATATATTATAATTTTATCTTATAAATAAATATCATTATTTATTAAAATTTTGAAATTATAGAGAAAAATAAACATTCTTACCACTATAAGATTTACTTATGACCTCATCAAAATATATTATACTTTAAATTGTGTTATATATGATTAATTCATGAAAATATTTTAATCTAAAACATTTAAATTTACCATTTAATTTTTTTTAACAATATATTTTTACTATCTACAAAACATAATACAATTTTGATTATATCACTAAATAATTTCTTTAATGTTACTTGATGAAGTCATCCATGATGTGAAATGTGGTTATGAAATTTGCAAGTATTTATATGTGTTAAATATAAGACATTTATTATAAAATAATTGTTCTACTAATATCATAATGGAAGTTTTGGCTCCTCACATTCTACATCCATCGATAAATTGTGTCATTGAAATTTTACTAATTGAATTACATTTACGGAAAAGAAATATTTACCTAAAAATTATCTATAGAACATAAATTCTATAAACAATTAGGGGATAATAGTAATAATTTTTTATGTTGGTTATAGTTATCCTAATTTTATAATGAAATCAGTTATCATTATAAGTACGTATACAAAAATATTCCAAATCCAAATTCAAAAAAAACAAACTGTCCTATAATACTATATGAGATGACATAGTCCTACACTTCCAAATCCAGTGATAAAGAACCTAATATTTATAATATCACATGAATTTTACGAAAACATTGAGATAAAATGTTTAGTGTATTTGGTATCTCAGTACATTTACAACTAAACACACAATATAATATATATTTATTCTTTATGGATTCTCCATAGATGTAATTTCTTTATATGTATCCCATTTATTGTAATTCTTAGGGAAACAAAAGAAATTAGTGATGTATAAATCCATGTAAAGGATAAATATTTAAAATAGTCCATTAAAGAAAATAAATGGAGATACATGAGTCATGTTATAAAACCATGGACATGAGGATATGAGGAATAACATGATCATAATTACATTATGAATAACAAGATCATATGTAAATGAGACATAACATCGTCATATGTTCATGAGGAATAACATGGAAGTGCAGATACAATATAAAAATTATGAATCCCTAATCACATCACCAAATGTCATCAATAAATTTTCATAAAACATATTAGCATAGTTGTTCACCAAAGTATCATAAATCATTAACAAGGAAATACTTACAAGGTATCATGAACATGGAATCTATAGAGATTAATTTTTTACCCCATAAAGTAGAGTGTTAATTGGGAACACCCATTATATGTCTTAATTCATGTGATCCAAATAAAGAAAACATACATAAATCTATCAGTAATCATTGAATGATAAACCAGTTGGAAATTAAATGTCTATCCAATGAAATTTGGTGTCTGTCTAGTTAAATACCCATCAACTAACCTAATGATGTATAAGGTATTTTGATCGTATAGATAAAGGTATATGATTTTGTAAATACATTAAAAATTCTATCAATGCATGGTTATATAGGTAATAATAATTCAATTAGAAGATATGTGAAGGGTTATTCACATGGGAAGGAATTATTACACACAGACAATGGTAGTGATTGATCATTCACTAAATAAATCATATTTCATGTATAAAAAATTTACATATGAACATGAACATTTTAAATGTTATTAAAATACATGGGAAATATGGGATGTGTAATATAATAGAAACATTGGTTGCATATTGGGTGGTAAAGAACCATTCAATGGATTAATGTGGCTACTTTTTGTGAACATCCAAATAATCATCTTTGGAAACTATATAATATTCAAAATGAAAAAGGGTAGTGATCTTATTTAATGAATGATAAAAACAAATGGTTAAGGTTACATTAATGAAATATGTATATAAATTTAATTTAAATATTAATAAAAATATTTTTATCCTTTATTATGGATCGCAATTTTTATGTGAATTATCCAAAAAAATACCTAGGGTGGGTCAAACTAGGTGAACAGTACGAACACACTCATTGGTCACTAGAATTATGGGCAGGATATACATGAATACCACTTTTGGGGGTTCTAATAATACGATTCACTTGATCTAAAACCATGTCCACTTATAGTATCAACTTAGGGATGTTATTTCTAGGAAATACATACCTACATTTCATTACCCAATTCAAGATGGATTTATGGCAATGAGAAACCATTAAAATTACAATAGATTTCTAAAGATGTACAGTGAAAGGGATTGGTGATTTTTCATTGTTAAAATAGTATATAAATTATACCAATTACACATAATAATATTTCATATTGAAGAAATAAGGAATTTAAAATGTCTTACAAAGGATGTCATAAAAGACGGGTTAGGAACCCTTATTTCTGTAGAGTAATGACTTTGTAAATAGCTGTAATGGTAGGGGACTGAAGTACCTAAATGAAAAATAAATTATATAAATACTAATATTGATATTTAATATAATTTTACAATATAATAAATTGAGAATAAATGGAATGTAAAAAACAATAACTTGAATCAAAGAAAGAGGAGGAAAAGATCTCTTACCTTGGGGGGATGATTCTTAATGATATAGAGGGACCATTTATAATAATGTAAAATATTAAAGACATTACATAGAGAAACATTTATAGATTATTTTTAATCATTGGTTGTGGTTTTTATTTATTGGAGGGAATATGGATAATTATACTTGAGGAGGGGCAGTTTTAAGGGTCAAAATATAGGTGGTTTAATTACAAAATCCTGCCACTTATGGGTTTAATCTATTCCATATAAATTTTTGTATTATTAATGAGCGGGAGAAAATTGGAGGTTGTTAACTGTATTAATAAAACTAAAAAAACCTCCCAAAAAACCAATTTATTCTTTAGAATCCAAAAATAATTTTGATCTTGAAATCCCACTTTTGGGTTCCAAAATTCAATGTACAAATTTATAAACTAAAATTAAAAAATTTTAATAAATTATTACACTTATTAAATGATATTTTTATTAACTAAAATGTTTAATAAATATTTATTAAGTATAAGATAATAATGAGATCATAAAATTATTGTTCTTTTCAAAGCATTAATTTTTACTTTTTTATAAAAAAATAAGGTATTTTAGAAAATTACCATACAATCAACCAAGATGGTATTATGAGAGAAATCGTGCTACAAATATGGTATAATGAGTTAACTCATGCTACTATTATGGACATGTGAATGATCCATGAATATTAAGATGTTACAGGGAGTGACCCCATACAGCTATGTTGGTCTTGGCAGTGATTCTTTCACTACTATTGAATTCATATTATATACATACGTGATTTCCAAAATTCCATGTTTTATTCATATGTTATGATTTCATTTATTATGTTCATTATTTCATTATGAATATTGTCTTATGAACTATTAATATTTATTACATGATTGATATTTATGATTATTGATATATAGGTTAATATCTTTTATTGTTGTGATCATGTTCTCATACGCATATTCTCATGTATAAGTTTACATGTTTCCAATTTATGACCCTATTGAGAATTTGATCTCACCACTTTTTATATTTCCTTTCCACCATCGTATGATGATACATATTATGTTTGATTTTTATAAGAAGGGTTCTAGTCATGAGGAACCTAGTAGGAGATAATTTATCTCACTTATATATCAGTGTTTATGTTTCCAAGTTCCCAACAAAATTGACTAGTATAGTCTTTTGGTATCTATTTGTATTATGTTTTATGTATTTTGAAAATGTTAGATAATTTTAATTTTTTTATGATCATGTTGTTTTAATATCATGGATGTGACTTATATTACAATTAATGTAAAGAAAAATACAAAAAAATTATCCTTACATACCTTTAACATCTATAAAGCCTTGATATATGGGATAAAATCACATCAGTTCGGTTTTAGGAAACATATTATAATTTTAAGGATTCTTTTAATAATATTAAATTATATTTTATTTTTGGAGATGAATTATTTAGATTAACTTCATATGGAATGAAAAATTTGGTATTTATTTAGTTAATAATTAACTAAAATAAATTATACTAAAAAATTTATAGTGATGTAAATTGTTTTAATTATTGTCTTTAATTTTTTAGATGAATATATATTGTTAAAGTTGTTTAAAAATAATAGATTAAAATTCTAATTTTTTATTTATGTTTTAAATTTAAAATATGTTTATAGTAAAAACATTACATTAATGTTATTTTATAATAAATGGTATTTCATTAAATTATTTAAAATTTACTAATAATACTATATTCTAAAAAATGATTCTAAAATGATAATAAATCGAAATTAAGTACTATTCATGGACCAATTTAGCCTTTATAATGATCATTTTAACCATTAAATAGTAAAAATAGTATTTTCTTGATTCGGGTTAAACTAATGTTTTTATTCGTTACATGCATTTGTTTCAAAATTAATTTCCTAAACACATGGGATTTAATTATTTGTAAATTAGAAATTATATTTAGAATTATATTGGTCTAAATTTTCTAATAAATCTATCATTAATTTATTTTTTATGGTTTAATTTATTAGATTAGAAAACTAATAACCTTAAAAAAATAAAAATGATAAAAGTGTGGAATCATAGAAGTTAAAGAACAATATTATAAAATAAAACATATTTTTTTTGTCAAGGTATTTCATGACCATAAATACCATTAAATCCATTAGTTTCCAATTTTTTAAGAAAATGAGTTAATCGAGACCTCCCAGTAGTTCCTACCATTTAACAAGAATTTAACCCTTCAACCTTTATAAAAAGTAATTCACTCGTCCAATCAGTCACACATCTCAATCCTTATTGGATCGTACAAAACATGCCCAAATATGACCAATACATATCTCCCTTCATCCTATAGGCCTCAAATTAGGAATAAATCCAACCACTACTACCTTTATCTGCAAACCAGATGAAGTTACTTGAAAAAAGAGGTAACGTTATTCAATGAAGATTTTTTGATATTTCATTCTCCACCTATTCAGTTATTTTTATCCCATTATTTTATAATAAAAATATTATCCTAAGTATACAAATAGTTATTTATTCTACGGATTATACATACACCTAAAAACACCCCCATCAAATGGGTAATGAACTTACCATTTATGAGTAAGGCAGACTACAGCCTTAAGAAATTAGATCGTTCATTTTTACTTTACCACCTCTCATGGTAGGTAATTATGATGGAAATAATATTTTTAGATTATATATATGATATTTAAGATCTATTTATGATTATTCAATTATTATATAACACATACCTTCACGTTTTCCATTATTTTTAAATATGAGAACTTTATTTGTGGATGTGTTGACTATCACCCCTAAAAAAATGTGACCCGGTCACACATTACATAGAATGTATTAAGGATTTTTTTGTTAACGTAAATGATATATATGAAATAATAATTATACTGGAATTATATTATATGTATATACATATATTTTTGATAATTTCTTTCATAAAAATATTTAATAGAAACATTGATCATGCGTACATTCGGTGTATCATCTCCATGAACAATCTATTTCATTTTCTATTTCTATGATTTATAGATTATTATAAATATTTTAATAATAAATATTTATGATATCTATATATGTTAAATATTATGTAAATAAATAAATCATGATGTATGTAATAAAATCATCAATTATAAGCCAAAACATATATGAAAAACCAAGATGATATTACCCGAAACGTAATGTTAAGATATAATTGTTAATAAATGGGTAATATAATGTCATAATAAAATAATATATGGTATAAGATATAATAATATTGATCTATAGTTGATTTCTATTAATATTATATTTATAATACATGGGTGATGAATGTGTATGAATAATGTTAAGAAATAAGGTAAGGGGATTCCACTCTCACTTTAATTTTTACGAGACATATAACTTATTCACCACAAATTTATAATTTGTGGTGTATATAATTCCCATAAATGTATTATATAATCATTTTACATGAATTTATGTGTTTTTATATTCCATTTTTATGATATTTATTGCATGATGTTTTAGGATTCAAAAGTTACCAAATTAGTAATGTAGTTTTTCCTCAATGTTCTTTCTAGGAGACATATGTTTTGATATGCACCTATATTCTTTTACGACGAGTATATAATTCCATATATAATATTATATCATTAATCTCTTTCTCTTTATGAAATTTTAATCTTCATTTAATTTCTTTTTCTTACATGTTTAGTTTTATTCAATGTTACCAATGCGGTAACTGCTTATTACAACAATCTCATCATTTTTCATGAAATTTACTATTATGCTTCAATTGATGAAATATTATGATTCTTATATAAAGAACACACATAAATTTTCTTATCCTTTACTTATGCAAGATATTTTTAGGTGTTAGTACCATTTTCCAGTCTTTGGAACATAAGATATTAAGAATATGTTTTTCTATAAATCCATCTCTATTTCTCTTTTTGGTCAGAAATCTATGTCCTTTAAAAAATGTTTTTTCAAAAAATATTATAATTTTTTATGTTTTGATATTTTACTAAATTAATTTTAATGATATTTTCAATAAATATCATTTAATTATTTTTTATGCTTTATTTGTTATTTTTTATAGTTTTTTCAAATAAAACAGGTTTCAAAATAATTACATGCTTTATTTATATGTTTTAAAAGAAGTATCAAGGGGAAAAGGCTTTCAAGATTTTTTTATAAGTTTTTATATAATTTTAAATGAAAACGTTTTTCAAATTGTTCTAATGATTCCTTTATATGTTTCAATGATATTTTCAAAGATAAAAATTTTCAAAATTATTTATGTTTTAAATTATTTTTAATGAAGAATATATATTTTCCCCAAGAAATTTTTTAAATAAACTTTAATGGATTTATTTATAAGAAAACTATTTTGAAAATGTTTTACGAAAGGTATTTTAGATGAAATTATATTTTACTGATTAAATTGTTATTGTGATCTTTTAAAATTCATCTCTATATATGATGACTTCCTATGAAACGGTTTATGGTTTACTAAATATATGATCCATGGACACTATTGTTATTATTTATTTTAAAGTTGTATGTTTTGGAGGAATTTTTTTTGTGAAACCCTCTACTCTTCCAAGAGTTATATTATTTTTAATCCTTTGACTTTTCAAGGGTTATGATTTATGAAATGATTATGAATATTGTCTCTTTTCTATAGTTTATTATACGATGATATGTTTATGATACCCATTTCATTTCATGTTTTATGATATCATTCTCATTAATACCATACCTTTTTATGAATCATGATATAATTTATCCTTTATTATCTAATGGAACATGTATGTAAACATTCATTTTGTGAATGGTGGGACCTACATATCCCTTCCATTCATTGGTTAAATATTTATATTTCATTATAAATGAATGGATGGATTGAGGGGTTGATTCTGTTTAGTGTGAAACTTGACTACTAATCTTGTTTAAGTATTTGAATGATTCTACTATAAGAAAAGGTTTACAACAAAGTATTGTGACATTTCCCACCCAATGGGTGGATCCCTTATAAAGTTCCCTGAGAGGTTTTTCAAATAATCCATGACTTAGAGGGAATAGTTTTATATGATTATTTGTATGCCACAAATTATATTCCTTACTCCTATATTATGCATTCATAGATTCTTATCATTATTCCCTTAAGTTTCATGTGTTATGATGGGTGTAATTTTATTCCATGACTCATGTATAAGGTCTTTGATATGTTAGGTATGATAATAAAATGTTATTATCATGTTATCATACACTTGAAAAAATGATCCGCTTAAATATCAACTTTATTTACCCTTAGTGAGCATATTAGCTCACCGTTTATTATGTCTTGTTTCCCCATGTTATGTAGAATGTTTTTAAGTAGAATCAATAAAGGGAATTTCATTGTGGGAAATATTGAATATCTTTCACAATGTTAGATGTTTGAGATCCATGTTTCCTAATACACTAAGATATTTAGGTCCCTAGAGAAGAACTTATATAATGCTCTACTGTTTCAACTAAAATTATGTAATATCCATGTAGGTTAAGCCTCATTGACAATATTTGATATCAAAGGAGAGGTTTATTCAACATTTTATAACTAGGATGATAAAAATGTAGTGAGATAACTAAGGTAATTTATATGTCGATTTATAGGGATTTATATAAGGATAAGACTAAGGTGACATAGATTTAAAATAAGGTGTCATAATTGAGACATACTATAATATATTTTCCATGATTATGTGGTTTTACACTATGATATGTGTTGATAAAACTATTCATTATGTATTTTTGAATGGAGGGAACCAAAAGAAAATAGTTTAATGTGGAATGTGATGGACATTTTTTATTGAACAGTCAAAAGTTATGATCATTGATGTAAAGGATGATGAGATCAGGCCTAACTAGTTTTCATAGAACATGATTTACAATTTTTACCTTTACCAACAGCCAGACTCACTAAATATGAGAATGAAGGAGTTTGCTGAGATTTTAGGTAAAGGAGACCATATAGAAAATAGTATTTAGTTTCCTTTGTGTCAATAATGTTGAAAGAATTACCAATGTGACTGTCTAGGATGAACAACAAGTTATTTTTACTATGGAAAAGAAGTTCACACTACATGTAACTAAAAATAAAAAATGTAGAGTTTTATTTAAAAATAGGATGGGAATATTTCCCTCCCTAATACATCATCACTGATTAAATGATTTATGTATTGAATGAATGAAAATTATTTGAATTTATTGCCCAAGATAAATGATCATGAGAATAATATACAAGGTAGAAAGAGAAATGGTTATATTGATGATGATGATGATACTTGTGAAATAAGAATGGTTGGAGGTGTAATTTAATAGGACTCGGTATAATTTTTATTAAATTAATGATGATGTCAAATAATAAATGTTTTTATGTATTTGGATTCAAGAATTTTTTTATATGAATTGTGAAATATATAATGACAATTTAGTTTATGTTTTTATCTCTGGATTTATAAGAAAATGTTAAATGGTTTTTATGGACTATAAAAGAGATTTAATGGAAAAGTGATATTCATGAGAAACAAAGGATTAAGAGAAAGATAACCCTTAATATGTTTCTAATGTCACGATAATGATGTTTGGATAAAGTAATGTCTGATATGAATAAGTAAATTTGATAGTTATAATATCATTTTTACTAATCAATGATTTTTTTACAAAGTTAATTTGGCATTCATTGATGAATTTTTCACTATTTATGGATTTGAAGAATATATCAAATAATCATCAGAATAAAGAAACATTCAAATTTTAAATAAGGATTTATGGTAATTAAGGTCATTACCATGTTTCATGATAATAATTGATGAAGGTATTCACATGTATTGAATGTAATGGATACTATATACTTTATGATATATTGTGGATCAATGTTATGTTGATTTTAAATATAGTTTCCTTGTTTCTAATATTTTAGACTTTCATCTTCTAGATGGTTTGTAAGGATAAAATTTGATGTCATGTTTTATGTTAAATGTCAAATGATGTTTTACAAAAAAAATTATTTTATCTCCATTTGAGAGTTTATGAAAATTGTATTAATTTTTATATCATTTTTGTTGTTATAATAACAAATAGAATGAACTATAATTCTATAAATATATTTCCTGATGTGCTAATTCATGAGGAATGAAAATTCAACCTTCATTTCATTGAATAAGAGATGAATTTGAAATAGATCAAGGCATAAAAAGGGAGGGGTTGACCTAAAATCATGTAAGTATATATTTTCATGTAAATTAATCAAATTTATCAAAAAGGGGATTGAAAACATATTTTTCCCAGTTATCATCATTTTTGATGAAATCAATGACATTTTTCAAGATTTGTTTTGATATGGATTTATGATTGCTAACATTATCCTAACCATTTTTTCTAACATTATCCATAAAAAATTGTTAGTTTTATTTCTCTTATATGATAATTTTTTTACATTACACCTATTTTCTCTTATGTGGAAACCTAGTTATGTGTTAATTTGGTTAACCATTATGTTTTTTTATTCCCATTCAAAGGATGTTTTAGTATTCATTTTTACGATAAGGGTTTCTATGAAATAAAATTTCTAGTACAAATATATTAAAACCAAGCATAATTTCAAGTGTGAAATTAATTATAAGGGGGTATAATGTGACACCCTGGGGTTTTTGGAAATATTTTTTTGAATTAATTTAAAATTTTAGATATTTTTCATTTCACACGACACTGAATATATCTTGGGGTAAATGAAAGCACTATATTTGGCATGAGATTCATGTAAAATTATGTTAATATTTAACTAAACTCAACCCTTATATTATCTTGAGGAACAGAAAAAAATATATTTTTCTTGTGTTATATAAATTTCTATGTTTCTTTGATATCATCCATTACACACAAGGATATGATTTACAAAAAAAATATTATTAATAATGTAATTAAAATATTATTATATATTACACCTAACCATTAGAATGAATGTTGTTAATAAAATAATGTAAATTAGAAAAATATTATTTACACATGTTTATAAAATGAATCCTTTGGTTATTAATTAGTTAGAAATGAATGAAATGACTATCTGAAAATAATTAAATCACTTTTATAAGAAAAAAATTTTCAATTTAGAAACACAATTTTATCTCAACAAAATAAAAAACCTCAATTAATGAATGTTTTAAAAAAAATTATTATATTATATAATAAATAAATATTTTTTTATACTTATGAAATAGATTTTATAGACATAAGGTTATAACAAATCCAATTATATGAATAAAAATAGATGATTTTTTAAAAATTTAATTTTAACACCTTTTAATGGTGAACATATTTTAAATAAAATATTTGAAACATTTATATTTTATATTTTAGAAAAAAAATATTATTTTTGAAATATTAAGAGAAAAATTTAATTTTGGTGACTTTTTGGTATTTTTATGAGAGGTTTCAATTTTTGATGAACAATAAAATACACTAAATTTTAATTCAAAGTAACATTTTTATCTAATTTAATTATATATTAAAATAATATTTAAATTTAGGTTTAAACAATAATAATATCAACTTTAAATCAGTTAATCTTCTTTAGGCCATTATAAATAATTTAATATTTAAATTTTTAATAAAATCATTTCAATATTTTGATCTTTTCACTTTCAAAACCTGCTTTTGCGAAAGGTCCACAAGAATAATTTTAAATTAACTTCTACCAATTTTATGTTTTGAATTAAAAAAATTGACTCAATATTTTGAATAATAAAAATTTATAATTTGAAATATGTTAAAAAAAATTGACAAAAAATATTAGTGAAATTAATTAAAACAAATATAAATGATTATGGAAAATATATGTCTGCATAGTTGGTAAACATTAATATTACAAGACAAATGACTTAGACACCTGTTAAAAACCGATTTGAATCCACTATTTCGACCATATCTATAATTTTCTTGAATTATATTAGTTGTTGGGATACTATTCCATGACATTGACTTATATAATAAGTTAAGTAAGGAAGACGACATAAGAAGAATGTTCCTTATATTTAAAATCTATAAAACAATGATATATAGACAAAAACCCACATTAGTTTCATTTTATACATTATTTTTAAAGGAAAAGTAATTTTTTCCTCATAGTAATTTATATTTATGTTATAGATATGATTTTTTTTTGAGTTAAGATTTATGGAATACCAAATGTGGTAATTATTATTTTGACAACTAACTAAAATATATGATACTGAAAATCATTATAAGTGAAGTAAACTGATTATCTCATTATGTTTCAAAATTTTAGATGAATATTTCATGATAAAATTTTGTGAAATTAATAGATTAAAATTATAACGACCCATACTTTACATACATTGTTAATACTTCAAAATTGAAGCAAACTTATTACAACATATAACAAAACCACGAAAGGACCGTATAGGTATAGTGTCATTAGAAACTGGGAAACATAAACAACCGGTTCATAAAGCATCTACTTTTCCTCCCATTTATTTCATCTATAGTCCCTTTTGGCATATCTTACTTAATAACCTTATTCCTGACATGGGGAAAGAAAACATACAAAAGGGTGAGCTCAAATGATCAGTAAGGGTAAACAAAAGAAATATCAATCACATCGTATACACAAGCACATAACTTTTGGAAATCTTAACCTGCAAAAGAGATCATAATTTCATAACATGGGATAAAGCATGGCAGTGAAATGTAATCACAATAATGATAACTTAAAACATTAAACTTTGTGGCATACACACATAATCATAGAGAATCATTTCTTGTTAGTCAAGACTCCTTGCCAAGACTATCTTAGTGGAAAAAGTCCCTTTCTGAACCGAGTCACCCTCGTTTCAGTCCTGTTTCACTGAACCGGTATAACCTACCGTTCCAGCCCTGTCTATCTCATGAGATATAAAATCTTTACCCAATGCATTGGAGGGAGATATTGGTCCCACCCATCTCATAATGATACCATTCTTATGTGTGCCACAAAATCATAAATCATACATCATTGCATAACCCATGTAATACTAATGGTAATCTTAAACATCATGACATCATAAAATAATTCATATAAGATAAAGGAATTCATAAAAATAATTCCTTCACAACATAATCAAATCAATGTAATAGTAGGGATAAAAACAGAACCCTTTATTATCTTAGATGGAAAATAATTTTGATAAAACACTTGAACTCCATTCCTGAGGAAAATATCCTTTGTACTTCAAAAACATTGTACATTCTTAAAATGTCTTAAAATTTTAAACTAAAAGAAGTTGATTAAAAATAAACTTGAAAACTTGTAAAGGAAGCTTCTTGGAAGTAATGTGTTAAAAATCCATTTATGTCGTATAAGTAAAAAAAACATTCTTCGTACTTTTGTCGGAAAAGTCAAAGAGTACCTCATACGAAAAACGACAAAAGATTCCTTTCATATCATTTACTAAAAACTCACCGAAGGATAAAATTGGATAAATGATATAAATATTACATATTGAGGAAACATGGATGTGGATGATAAAATACACCCCAGTAAATTCCAAAGTATAAATAATCTCGGATAAAAATGAGATTGTGATATTTCCCTTACCTTAGGTCCGACTTGCTTTGTAAGTGTCTAAACCTCCTGTATAATGATTTAAATAATGTTATTGACTTATTCCCGAATCATTCTTATTTTTATGATATCATATATGGTCATATTATTAACTTCTTAGTAGTAATATTTCATTGCTACTTGTTATTCGGGTGTTTATAACTTTTTGTTCTTATGCTTGTTTTGTCGAATAAATTCATATTATTCTCTTTAGGTTATAGATACCTCATTTACAGACTGGTATTATTGTAATATATATCATATTCATTCATTCAATTCATTTATATAATCATTATGAAATGAAGATCATGTAGAATGAGTCGCATCACATCGTGGAGACGGTATTCCGTACGTACGCACGATTGATGATATCGTTCCTATGATCGTCCAATTGTATTGGAGTGTATGTATAATATTTAGGAATCAGTATTAATTTATAATAGTCATATATATAGTCATTATTTACACCATTATACCCATCCAAGTAAGGTGGTGGTGGAAAATAGATTACACCACGGCGTGGAGACGGGATTCCGTACGTACGCACACGTGGTGATTTCTTTTTCCGTAGGATGGATAGATGGTGAAATAGGGTTGTTTCATACTAATAATAACATATCAGTATATGAGTGATACTGATGTTATTAGTTTATAATGAAACAACTAGAGAAGAAGAAGTGGAAGAAGAAATAAAGATTAAAGAATCGGTAACGAACATTACATCTTCTTTGAAGTGCTTCTTTGAGACCTTATTTTAGGGCACTAAAATTGGTCTTTCAAGAAGACCAGGACCTCTAGGATGTTTATATGGAAGTGGAGAGGAGAAAGTGGCAGGGTTTGGCCGAGCTTGAAGGCTCAAAGTGGTGTGAGGAAGAGAGGGAGGAGGTGCCCTTTTATAAGGGAGGAGAGGGGCACCTTTGGAATAACTAAAAATATTATTTTCTTATAAAGTCACGTTCGGTTTTAAATAGCTCCAAATTGATTTATTTAGAGGCTAAGGTGGGGATGGGTCTAAATCCTCTCATCCAATAGAATTTAGAAAAGTTTAGGTTCCTATTCTAACCTTATCATTTAGATTTAACATTTAGTTAAATAATTGTACTTTTATCGTGTCTTCTTGTGTTCTTCTATTATAAGGTTAATAAACTTACAATAAGTAGCCAAACGAACCCCAAGTTGTTTATTATTAATATATATAACCTTATCTAAGTCATTTGGCCAAACCGTAGATTTTTAGGAATAAAATAACAATTAATAATATAATATTTGTTTTAAAAAAACTATTTTATGTCAATTTTGACACTATTTAGTAATTGATTTTTGTGAAAATCATAACTGAATTATTAGTTCGAACCAAGTTAATTAAATCAATAGGAACATGTCATATTAACCTATAAAATTAGTGGAAGTCATAAAAAGTCTCAAATTACATTTATTTTGGTGTTTATAACATTAATTTTGTCAATAATTCATTAATAAGATAATTACTGCATCATCTTTTTGTCATAAATAAATTAAATTATTTAATGTCTAAAAATTACAAATAAAATACCATTATGTAGGAAATATTTTTAGCTTTCTAATGAATATTTATAGTCGAAATTATCTTATGTATAACCTTATATTAAAAATTATTTACATATTAAACTTTGATTTTAACTATTTTAACCCTTCTTTAAATAAATTAATAATAAATGTCCAAATCTAATCCATGTTGGCCTAAATGGTCATTTTTTATTCCTAAGTTTGTTTTTGGTCCAATTAAACTTGACCAATAGAATTAGGACATGTGTTAGGGTAATAATAATATCATCTTTACCCTTAATTACCCTATTTACTTTTAACCGTGGAAAAAAAGGTAAAAAGTTACTATTCACCAAAAAATTATTTTCATCTCATTGAACCACATTTTACATACTGACATCAACCGTGTCTCTTGGATTTTTGAAATTTCACTCACAGAAGCGGTAAAATTAAGTTTTATGAAAAATTCAGTTTTTTAACTACCACTTAGTGGTTTAACTATTCATCAAAAATTGAAAGTTTTCAGAAAAATACCAAAATTTCACCCTAGGCTAATTTCGATATTCCGAATACAAAAATGAAGTCCATTTTGAAAAATAAAATTTATAAAATCTCAAAAAGTGGTTATTACTATTCATAACGGCTAGTTTTAATAATATTTTAATAGCATATCGTTGTTTAGTGAAACTCAGTATTGCGTACGACGCAAGCTATCGAGGAAGGTCGCGATTTCGTGTAAAGCAAGCAAAGCAAGTGTTGTGTAGAAAAAGATTCCTTTGATGATTTATATAACATAAAAGTCTCGGGTGTTACATTCTACCCCCCTTAAAATGAATTTCGCCCTCGAAATTCGTCACTTTGTAACAAACAGATGAGGATACCTCTCCCTCATCATATCCTCAAGCTCCAATATAGCTTCTTCTAATTGGTGGTTCCTCCATAAAACTTTCACCAATCGAGTGGTCTTGTTTCGTAGGACTTTTTCGCTACGATCCAGAATCTCTATCGGTTGTTCTTCATAAGAAAGATCGTGCTCCAGCGGTGCAACTTCTGAGCTGAGTACATGTGAAGGATCAAGTATGTAATTTCTCAGGAGAGATACATGGAACACATTGTGAACTTGAGAGAGATTCGGTGGAAGCGTCAATCGGTAAGCTACCTTCCCAACACGATCCAGTTTTTCGAAAGGACTGATATATCTAGGGCTCAACTTCCCCTTCATTCCAAATCTCATAACCCTCTTCCAGGGAGATATTCGTAAGAACACTTTATCACCCACTTCAAACTCTAGGTCTTTTCTTCGGTTGGCGGCATAACTTTTCTGTCGACTCTGAGCTGCTCTTATGTGTTGTTGAATAGATCTGACCTTTTCTGCCATTTCATCAACGAGATCAGGTCCTAATATATTTCTTTCCCCAACTTCATCCCAGCAAGTTGGAGTCCTGCATTTCTTTCCATAGAGAGCTTCATAAGGAGCCATCTGAATACTGGAGTGAAAGCTGTTATTATATGAAAATTCCACCAAAGGGTGGTGTTGATCCCAACCACCTTTGAAATCCATAGAGCAAGCTCTCAACATATCTTATAGAGTTTGAATTGTTCTCTCAGACTGACCGTCTGTCTGAGGATGATAAGCAGTGCTGAAACTCAACTCTGTATCCAGAGTATGCTGAAGACATCGCCAGAACTTCGAGGTAAATCTCGGATCCCGATCAGAGATAATAGAAAGTGGTACTCCATGCAATCTTACCACTTCCTTTACATATATCCTGGCAAGCTGATCTAGAGAGAAATCCTCCCTAATAGCAATGAAGTGTGCAGACTTTGTAAGACGATCAACTATGACCCAGATAGCATTATTGCCTTTGGATGTTTTAGGAAGTCCTGTGACAAAGTCCATAGTGATGTTTTCCCATTTCCATTCGGGTATGGGTAATGTTTGTAACATCCCCATAGACTTCTGTCTCTCACCTTTAAATTGTTGACAAACCAAGCATCGAGAGACATATTCAGCAACATCTCTTTTCATGACATCCCACCATAAGTACTCTTTCAGGTCCCTATACATCTTCGTGCTTTGAGGATGAATAGAGAATGAAGAACTATGAGCCTCATCCAGCAGTTCCTTCTTTAATTCGGGGATGGGAGGAACACAAACCCGATTCCTGAACTTTATTATCCCATCACAATCAAGGTTGAATTCAGGAACATTTCTCACCTTCTTTTGTAACTCGAAATATTATTTCTATGCCTCTTTAATCTTCACATGTATATATGGTTGAACATTCATTTGAGAAAGATAAGATTTTTCCCCTTTAATTATAATTCCAAGATCCATCCATTGTAAATCCATAAATATTCGATCTTTTGTGATCCTCATCATGGATAAACTGGCATGGTCTTGTCGACTTAATGCATCTGCCACCTTGTTGGCTTTCCCAGGGTGGTAATGGATTGAGCAGTCGTAATCCTTAATCAGCTCCAACCATCTTCTTTGACGCATATTCAACTCCTTTTGTTTGAAAATATACTTTAAACATTTATGATCAGTATAAATATCACACCTTTCACCATAAAGGTAATGCCTCCAAATCTGTAATGCATAGATTACGGCAGCTAACTCCAAATCATGTGTTGGGTAATTTTGCTCATGGATTTTCAACTGTCATGAGGCATAAGCTATCACCATATCATTTTGCATAAGAACACACCCCAATCCCTTCTTGGATGCATCACTGTAGATCACAAACCTTTCTCCACTACAAGTCAGTGTGAGCACAGGTGCACTGGATAACCTTCTTTTCAACTCCTTGAAATTCTCTTCACATTCCTCCGTCCAGACAAACATAACTCCTTTCTGAGTCAACTTGGTGAGTGGATTAGATAATCGTGAAAAATCTTTCACAAGACGTCGATAATATCCAGCCAAACCAAGAAAACTTCGGATCTTAGTTACTGTTGTTGGTCTCGACCATCTTTCGATAACCTCTGTTTTTTCTGGATCCACAGATATCACCTCTTTTGATATTATGTGACCCAAAAATGCAACTTTTTGAAGCCAAAATTCAAACTTGGTAAATTTGGCATAAAGCTTCTCCTTTCTCAGGGTCTTCAATATAATTCTCAAGTGATCTTCATGTTCTTCCTTTCTCTTTGAATAGACAAGAATATCGTCTATAAAGACTACCACAAATTGATCAAGATAGTCTCTAAAGACTCTATTAATCAGATCCATGAAGATAGTAGGGGAATTAGTAAGAACAAATGGCATCACTATAAATTCATAGTGTCCATACCTTGTACGGAAAGCCTTCTTTGGTATATCCTCCCTTTTGACCCTTAATTGATGATACCCTGAACGAAGATCAATCTTGGAAAAGTATTGAGCTCTGAGTAGTTGTTCAAATAGGTCATCAATGCGCGGGAGAAGATATTTGTTCTTGATAGTGATCTTGTTACGTTCTCGATAATTAATGAAGAGTCTCATTGATCCATCTTTCTTCTTAACAAATAGAACAGGTGCTCCCCAAGGTGACGCACTAGGGCGTATGAATCCCTTATCAAGACTCTCTTGGAGTTGCTTCTTCAATTCCTGCAACTCCATTGGGGCCATTCTATAAGGTGTCTTTGAAATAGGCAAAGCGCCCGGTACGAGTTCTATTGAAAACTCAACTTCACGATTTGGTGGAAGACCCGGTAATTCCTCCGGAAATACATCATAAAACTCCCGTACAATGGGAATATTCTTAATCCTGATTTTCTCACCAACCATTTGTGATAAATAACCTTCATTTAGTGGAATCAATACCCATAAAATGGAAGAAATTTCCACTGGAAGGTTATGTTCATCTTTTCATTGATAGACGATCATAGATTGATCTGGAATATGAAATGTGACTTCCCTTATTTGGCAATTGATATGAGATTTATATAAAGAAAGACAATCCATGCCAAGAATCACATCAAATTCCACTATAGGAAGGATCACAAGATTTTCAAGAAGCACTTTCCCACAAACTTCGATCGGAGAAGAATTATAAACATTTGATGCGACTGTTGTGCCATTAGGTGTTGTCACAGCTAACTCAACATCTAATTTTTGAGGTAATACGGTGATACCTTTAGAAAATTTTTCAGAAATAAACGAGTGGGTGGATCTAGAATCAAATAAAACATTTGCTACTTTAGAGTGGATGGTACGTGTACCTTTCACCACATCGTTATCGTACTCCACATCGGTGATAGAAATTGCATGTGACTTTCCTTTGTCTTTAGCCTTAAGAGTTTGTTGACGTCGACCATCATCATCAACCCTTGGATTAGGGCATCTATTGGCATAATGCCCCATCTCCTTGCACTTGAAACATTGAAGTGTAGCAGGTTCATTCTGTGTATCCCTTCCTTTGTTTGCATCATTAGACATCTTCCTCCCATCATCGCGGCATTCAAATGCCCGATGACCTTCCTTTCCACATTTGAAACATTTACTTGTCCCTTTAAGACAACTCCCTCCATGTTTCTTTCCACACTTCGAGCATAAGGGAAAGCTCATCTTCTTTTCAGTGTGCTCTTTAGATTTTCCTTTTAATTCCATTTTCCTCTTCTTATCAAACCCATATGACTGATGGGTTACTCCAATCTCCATCTCGACATTGAGAGCACATCGAACGATTTCCTCGTAGCTATTGAAGTCCCTTATGGATAACGCCCTTCGAAGACTTGGTTTTAAGCCACTAAAGAATCGATCGATCTTACTCTTAGGTTGGATAATAATTTCAGAAGCATACCTTGCAAGTCTTGTAAAAAATTTTTCATAGGTACCAACAGATTCATCATCCTTTTTCTTCAGTTCAAGAAACTCTTTCTCTATCTTTTTTCAGAGAATACGAGGAAAGTACTTATTGAAAAATAATTTCTTGAACTCGTCCCATTCCATGGACTCAATTTCATCCCTTTGCCTTGTATTCTTAATAAGATTCCACCATTGATCAGCATCTCCTTCCAAATGAAACACTGCTAGGATGACTTTATCATGTTCAGAACATTGAAGAACTGAAAATATCTTTTCTGTAGTACTGATCCATTGTTCAGGAACTAATGGATCAGTAGACCCGCTGAATGAAGGTGGATGCTGTCTCATGAAGGATTCAACAGAATTTTGCTCCTTCCTTTGCTCGTTTGGAAGTCCTGCATGATTCATAGCTAGATAAAGTTGTGTGAGCATGGCTACAAGATTTTTCATTCTAGCTCCCATAATGTTTGGTTTCGCAGGGGGTCAATCATTGCATTGCCCGTCGCGTTCTGCATTAACACGGTTCCTTCGGGTTCCAGCCATTGACTAAAACCAAGACGAATAGTGTGAGCAACACTAATTATAATAGGAAAACCACATAATCATGAATATAATTTCACACTTAAGGTGTTATCATAGATTATTCATGGCCATTTCTAAAACACTAAGATTGTGTTCTATGCTTAGACTTATCCTTAGGGTTCTTACTAAGGCTTACACATCATAGTTTCCAAAGTTTGACTATACCTTTCCTCTGATACCAAATATAACGACCCATAATTTACATACATTGTTAATACATCAAAATTGAAGCAAACTTATTACAACATATAACAAAACCACGAAAGGCCCGTATAGGAATAGTGTCTTTAGAAACTGGGAAACATAAACAACTGGTTCACAAAGCATCTACTTTGCCTCCCATTTATTTAATCATATCTATAGTCCCTTTTGGCATATCTTACTTAATAACCTTCTTCCTGACCTGGGGAATGAAAACATACAAAAGGGTGAGCTCAAATGCTCAGTAAGGGTAATCAAAAGAAATATCAATCACATCGTATACACAAGCACATAACTTTTGGAAATTTTCACCTGCAAAAGAGATCATAATTTCATAAGATGGGATAAATCATGGCAGTGAAATGTAATCACAATAATCATAACTTAAATCATGAATCTTTGTGGTATACACACATAATCATAGAGAATCATTTCTTGTTAGTCAAGACTCCTTTCCAAGACTATCTTAGTGGAAAAAGTCCCTTTCGGAACCGAGTCACCCTCATTTCAGTCCTGTTTCACTAAACCGGTATAACCTACCGTTCCAGCCATGTCTATCTCATGAGATATAAAATCTTTACCCAATTTATTGGAGGGAGATATAGGTCCCACCCATATCATAATGATACTATTTTTATGTGTGCCACAAAATCATAAATCATACATCATTGCAAAACCCATGTAATACAAATGGGAATTTTAAACATCATGACATCATAAAACAATTCATATAAGATAAAGGAATTCATAAAAATAATTCCATCAAAACATAATCAAATCAATGTAATAATAGGGATAAAAATATAACCCTTTATTATCTTAGATGGAAAATAATTTTGATAAAACACATGAACTCCATTCTTGAGGAAAATATCCTTTCTACTTCAAAAACATTTCCCTTTCTTAACATGTCATAAAATTTTAAACTAAAAGAAGTTGATTAAAAATAAACATGAAAACTTGTAAAGGAAGCTTCTTGTAAATAATGTTTTAAAAATCCATTTATGCCGTATAAGTAAAAAAACATTCTTCGTACTTTTTTCGGAAAAGTCAAAAAGTACCTCGTACGAAAAATGAAAAAAGATTCATTTAATATCTTTTACTAAAAACTCACCGAAGGGTAAAATTGGATAAAGGATATAAATATTACATATTGAGGAAACATGGATGAGGATGATAAAATACACCCCAGTAAATGCCAAAGTATAAACAATCTCGGATAAAAATGAGATTGTGATATTTCCCTTACCTTAGGTCCGACTTGCTTTGTAAGTGTCCGAACCTCTTGAATAATGATTTAAATAATGTTATTGACTTATTCCAGAATCATACTTATTTTTATGATATCATATATGGTCATATTCTTAGCTTCTTAGTAGTAATATTTCATTGCTACTTGTTATTTGGGTGTTTATAACTTTTTGTTCTTATGCGTGTTTTGTCGAATGAATTCTTATTCTTATCTTTAGGTTATAGATACCTCATTTCCAGAATGGTATTAGTGTAATATATATCATATGAATTCATTCAATTCATTTATATAATCATTATGAAATGAAGATCAAGTAGAACGAGTCGCATCACATCGTGGAGAGGGTATTCCGTACGTACGCACGAGTGATGATATCATTCCAATGATCATGGAATTGTATTGGAGTGTATGTATACTATTTAATAATCAGTATTAATTTATAATAGTCATATATATAGTCATTATTTACACCATTATACCCATACAAGTAAGGTGGTGGTGGAAAATAGATTACACCACAGCGTGGAGACGGTATTCCGTACGTACGCACGCGCGGTGATTTCATTTTTCCGTAGGATGGATAGATGGTGAAATAAGGTTGTTTCATACTAATAATAACATATCAGTATATGAGTGATATTGATGTTATTACTTCATAATGAAACAACTAAATAAGAAGAAGTGGAAGAAGAAATAAAGATGAAAGAATCGGTAACGGACATTACCTCTTCTTTGAAGTGATTCTTTGAGACCTTCTTTTAGGGCACTAAAATTGGTCTTTGAAGAATCCCATGACCTCTAGGATGTCTATAGGGAAGTGGAGAGGATAAATTGGAAGGGGTTGGCCGAGCTTGAAGGCTCAAAGTGGTGTGAGGAAGAGAGGGAGGAGGTGCCCTTTTATAAGGGAGGAGAGGGGCACCTTTGGAATAACTAAAAATATTATTTTATTATAAAGTCAAGTTCGGTTTTAAATAGCTCCAAATTGATTTATTTAGAGGCTAAGGTGGGGATGGGTCGAAATAATCTCATACAATAGAATTTAGACAAGTTTAGGTTCCTATTTTAACCTTATCATTTAGATTTAACATTAAGTTAAATAATTTTACTTTTATCGTGTCTTCTTGTGTTCTTATATTATAAGGTTAATAAACTTACTATAAGAAGCCAAAAGAACCACAAGTTGTTTATTATTAATATATATAACCTTATCTAAGTCATTTGGCCGAACCTTAGATTTTTAGGAATAAAATAACAATTAATAATATAATATTTGTTTTAAAAAACTATTTAATGTCAATTTTGACACTATTTAGTAATTGATTTTTGTAAAAATCATAACAGAATTATTAGTTCTAACCACGTTATTTAAATCACTACTAACATGTCATATTAACCTATAAAATTAGTGGAATTCATAAAAAGTCTAAAATTACATTTATTTTGGTGTTTATAACATTAATTATGTCAATATTTCATTAATAAGATAATTACTGCATCATCTTTGTGTCATAAATAAATTAAATTATTTAATGTCTAAAAATTACAAATAAAATACCATTATGTAGGAAATATTTTTATCTTTCTAATGAATATTTATATTCGATTTTATCTTATTTATAACCTTATATTAATAATTATTTACTTATTAAACATTGATTTTCACTATTTTAACACTTCTTTAAATAAATTAATAATAAATGTCCTAATCTAGTCCAAGTGGGCCTAAATGGGCATATTTTTTTCCTAAGTTTGTTTTTGGTCGAATTACACTTGTCCAATAGAATTAGGACATGTGTTAGGGTAATAATAATATCATCTTTACCCTTAATTACCCTATTGACTTTTAACCGTGGTAAAAAAAGATAAAATGTTACTATTCACCAAAAAATTATTTTCAACTCATTGAACCACATTTTACTTACTGACATCAACCATGCCTATCGGATTTTTGAAATTTCACTCAATGAAGCGGTAAAATTAAGTTTTATAAAAAATTCAGTTTTTTAACTACCACTTAGTGGTTTCACTATTCATAAAAAATTGAATGTTTTCAGAAAAATACCAAAATTTCACCGTAGGCTAATTTCGATATTCCGAATCCAAAAATGAAGTCCATTTTGAAAACTAAAATTTATAAAATTTCAAAAAGTTGTTATTACTATTCATAACGGCTAGTTTTAATAATATTTTAATAGCATATCATTGTTTAGTGAAACTCGGTATTGCGTACAACGCAAGCTATCGAGGAAGGTCGTGATTTCGTGTAAAGAAAACCAAGCAAGTGTTGTGTAGAAAAAGATTCCTTTGATTATTTATATAACATAAAAGTCTAGGGTGTTACAAAAATTCTATATTTTATGTTATATTTCTAAATTTATATTCAGTAAATAATGTCTTAAATGAAAATAATTTTAATTTATTGTAAATGGTATTTAATTAAAATATTTAAAATATAAATAGATTAAAATATTAAAAAAATAATTTTAAATGTTATTAAATGTATATTATGGTATATTTTTTTTAAAAATGGGTATTTTATTATGTACATATTTCCTTTTAAATAGTAAAAATATTGTCAGCACAATTCTGGTTAATGTTGTGTTTTTGTGGGTTACAAGCATTGTTTTAAAATTAATTTCCAAAAAAAAATGTGATATTTTTTAATTAGATATTATATTTATAATAATATTGGTCAATTTTTCCTAATAAATCTGAATTTAATTTATTCTTAACTGTTAAATTACTTAGGTGAGAAAAGCAGATACCTTAATGAAAACAAAAATGATAAAAGCGGGGAACCATATTCTTTAATGAACCCAGTTATAAGAATAAGAATATTTTTGTTTGATAGATGTTTATATCTACCATAAAACCCATTTTTTACATTATTTTGTTTTTTTAAACACATTATTTGAGGGAGACCTCCCAATAGTTTTTACCTTTGGATATTGACAAAAAATGGCACCCCTCCTCCTCTATAAAGCCATTAACTATTCATCTTCCTAGCGCATCTAAAACAACTTTGAATAGAACAAAACCTTCCCAAATAATCTTTAAGACTTCTATACATTAATCATATATGTATAAACTTGTAAATAAATCCAACCAATGAATCACTTTGGGGAAAAAAGTTACCCAAAAAAAGTGGTGATGTTATTCAACATGAATTTTTGTTATATTTATTTCTCCACCAATTCCCTTATTCATATTAAAATATTATATAATAACCTAATTATCCTAAATATAATGATATTTATTTATTATAATGGTTTTACCTATATATCTATACACACTTCCATAAAATACGTAACAAACTTATCATTTTTGTGTACTCCAGACTACCGCCTCATGAAACGATGTCCTCTGTTTTTCATTTACCACCTCTCATGGTTTGGAATTATGATGTCAATATTATTTTTTCTGTCATATATTTTATATTTTATATTTATTTATTCTTTATGAAATATTATAAAACAGATAACTTCGTTATTTACATTTTTATAAATACAATAACTTCATTTGTGGATGTGTGGACTACCGCCTCCTCAAAGAGATGTGGTATGGTCACACTATACATGGCATGTATTAATGATGGGTTTAGTGAAAATATAAGATATATATGATAAAATAATTATTAAATAATTATTAAATATATTTACATATATTTCATTTAATTTCTTTCTTTTCAATTGTAAATAAAATTGAATAAACATTCTTGCATACGTACAAACTATCGTCTCCATGAATTATGTATTTCATTTTCTATTTATAAGATTTATTAATTTTTATAAATATTTATAAAATGAATATTTATGATATTTATATCCGGTTTTTCTTTAATGAAATATGTAAATAATGATTTATGTAAGAGGGTAAATAATAACATGTCATGAAATTTACGAAAAACATAGTGGATATTACTCGAAATGTAACATTACGAAAAATGTGTTAATAAATAGTTCATATAAATTCCTAATAAAATCACATATATTATTAGGTATGAAAATAGTTTTATTTGATACATTTATTATAAAATTATATTTATTTATACTAGAGGTTTTAATGTGTATGATGAAAATAAATACATATTGTAAGGGGATTTCATGTATAACTTTTACTTCTATGAGACATATTCCAAATTCACTACTAGTTTATTTTTCATGAAGTATATAATTACCATAAATTTAAAATATTATCCTTATACTTAAAATTATTTGTATTTACATACCCATTTCATGATCTCTATTTCCTGGGATTTTATGGTTAAAAGTTTCTAAATCAGTAAGGTAATTTTGTTTCAATATAATATCGTTGAGACACATGTTTTGTTATGAAACTATATTGATTTTATAGGTCCATATAATGTTGTTTGAAATCATATTTCAGGAATCTAATTTTTTCCATGATATTTTTAGCGTTATTTAATTTTATTTTCTTACATGGGGAGATTCATTAAATGTTACAAAAGTGGTAAGAGTTTATTAGAACAATATCATCATTTATTTGGATTGTTTTAACAAAACTATTCATCGTTACACACTAATTCATGATTTATTACATAAAATTACACATAATAAAAATTATAAGATCTATAAGTATAGTTTTTTGTGAATTAGGTACATATAATAACATCTTTATCATGGGATAAAAAACATTTTAAAGTATATTCTTAACATTCTTCTAAAATACCATGATATTTAAAACTACGAGGGAAAACTTGGGGAAAAAATAGAAAACTGGTGAGCTATAAATCCAAGTAAAGGAATAAACATGGGATATTGTGAAACATATTAGACAATAAGAAAATAAATGGGGAATTAAAAGTGTATGTATCATAAACATGAACAATGAGTCTAGATATAACATGCTAATCTTAACATCAGAAATGATTCAACTACTTGAAAAAATGAATCATAAACTTAGGTAAAGGATAAACCACAACAAAATAATAATGCAAAAAGTAATATAAAGAAATTAGGTTTACTACCTATCCCAAAATTACATATCATGATAGTAAAAATTAAATAATTTATTGGAGTGCTATATAATTTTTGGTAAAACAATCACATTCATTTCATTCTCAGGATTAATTCTAACACCAAGATAATGCAAAATGGATTCATTCGACATTATAATTTATCCAACAATAACCGAGCATGAAATAAATATATATAAGTCTCAAATAAAAATAATTTATAAAATTATAATTATAGTTTCTTGATACATATCCCTTTAATACTTTAGAAAATGCCTTAATAGAAAGGTGTGTTATAGTGAAACTTTCTGGGGTGGTTCGGTGTACACAGTTCCAGTTGTGAAATAAGTGAGCTTGAAATTATCTAGTAAATTGTTTTACTCATTCATAATTTTTTGGATCTCTGTTTGGGTTTTTAAAGGGAAAATGCTAGTGATTTATTCTCCCTCTTGAGCTATAATAAATTTGATTCATTGGGTATGATCATAGTGGTTCAACCCATTACATCCTTTTTCTGTGTCAATGGAATTTTTAAGACCCCATATTTATACAAATAATGTAATAACATTTAAATGAATAAATTATAAATGTTAATGATACTTAATAGTATTTTAAGTCCAATTGGATATAATAAAACAAAATAAGTTCATGTTTTTTCTATAACCATATTACATAATAGGACATCTAATTTAATCAAAAAGGGAATTTTAATTTTAATAGTTTAGGTCATTACAATCTTCCCCCCTTATGAAATATATCAATAAAAATTTTAATTCATCACTATAAAACAAATGGGGGTATCTCTATTACATCACTTCTTCCAATTCCCATGTCATATCCTCAATCTTTTGGTTTCTCCACAGCACTTTGAGAAGCTTCATTCTATTATTTCATAGAACCTTGTCTCAATGATATATAATATTCATTATATGCTTCTAATATGGTAGATGATTCTTAAATAGTATAACAGTTGGATTGAAAAAATGTTATGGTTTTATTATGTCTGTTATCTAGAGGGATACATGGAATACATCATGTACTTGAGATAGGTTAGTTGAGGTTGATATTCGGCAGGCCAGTTCTCTAATTTGATCGTGGATCTCAATAGGACCGGTGTATCAATGAAAAACCTTTAGATTCTTCCAAAATAGTATAAATTTATTCTAGGGAGATATGTAACACCCCTAGATTCCACGGTACGTTTCCATTTGAATAATGCAATGGCGTGCATTGTACGCAACTTTGAGATTCTAACACACCACAACCAATCAAACTAGACGTTATGAATAGTAATACCTACTTTCTGAAAATTTATAAATTATATCTCTCAAAAAGGACTTAATTTTTGGATTCGGAATATCGAAATTAGCCTAGGGTGAAATTTTGGTACTTTTCAGATAACTTTCATATTTTGATGAATAATGAAAATTTCTAAAATTTAATTAAAAACATATTTTTTAATCAAAATAATTAATAGTGATAAATTTTGAATTTGAGTGGGTTTAAAGTATATTTAGAATATATTTTTACAATTAAATACAATTTTGGTAATTGGACATAATTTCACAATTAAACCGAACATAAACAAGTATCAATATTTTGATAGTTATTATATCTTAAAAACACGCTTTTTGTTTTGACAGCGGGAATTAATTTTAAATTAATTTCTGCCACTTCTGTGTGTTGAATTTGGAAAAATGGATTCCATATTTGGAATCAGGATGATCAAATTGTGTAAATAGGTAACTTTTATTTTCAGATATTTTGAATAATTACTTCGGTAAATATTTTATTTACCTTGGTTAAAAGGTAAAACCGGTAAATAAGGGTTAAAAAATAATATTAAATAATAACAAATTACCCTAAAACGTGTCCTAACCTTATTGGTTGATACATGTTCGACCATGGGCATATTTGGGTCGATTTTGGGACCCCATGGTGCCACTTGCAAGTGATAGGGACAATTTATTTTAATTAAGTTAAAATGAATACAAAAATGACAAAAGCATATATATTTTAGAAAAAAAAATTTTACATAGGGTTATATTTGTTGGATTTTCGACTATAAATATTCATTAAAAATATAAAATGATTTCCTACATAATGATAATTCATTTATAATTTTTATGCATTATATAATTTAATTTATTGATGACACAATGATTATGTAGTAATTACCATAATAGTGAAAAATTAAAATAATTTATATTATAAATACCAAAATAAATATAATTTGAGACTTTTAATGAATTAAACTAATTTTATAGGATAATATTACATATTAGGATTTATTTAATTTACTTTTTTTTTGAAGCAATAATACTGTTACGACTTTTACAAAAATAAACTATTGAATAGTCTCAAAATTGACATAAAAGATGTTTTAAAACAAATATTATATTATTAATTGATATTAAATTCGTAAATATCTAAGGATCAGACAAGAGACTTATAGAATGATAGGTGTATCATTAACGGACCACTTGGGGGTCTCTTGGATCTATATAGTAAGTTTATTAACCATATAATATAAAAATAGAAAGAGACATTGTAAAAGTGAAACTAATTAACTAAGAGTTAATACATAACGATAAGGTTAGTATAATGACCCAAACCTGTATAAATTCTATTAGTTGAGTGTTTTTAGACATATCACCACATTTAAATTTAAATAATCTACTTTGGATCCATTAGAAACCGAATATCAATTTATTATAAAATAATATTTCTAGCTTTTCCAAAGGTGCCTCTCACCCCTCTTATAAAAGGGCACTCACCCTACTCCTTAACTCACACCATAAAAGCCTTTTGGTTTGGCCAAAATCTTCCCAAATACTCCTTCAAATTCCCTTACTTCATCCTAGAGGCCTTCCTTTAGTCAGAAAGCCAACTTAAGGAGACCTTTTGATCAAATCAAAAGGAAGAACCCAATGAAGAGGTAATGATTTCACCACCCTTTTTGAAGTCCTTTCTTCTTCCACTTATAATTTCGTTGTTATTACCATTCTAAAATAATAACTCCAGTATCTTATATACACTGTGATGTTATTATAAGTATGGTACAATCATATTCAGTATTCTATCCATCCTTTGAATAACATGTCACCATACGTGGATACGTACGACTTACCGTCTCCACGTTGTGGTGTAATTTTTATTCAATAAATTATTATTTGGATCGGTATAATAATGATGTGTAATTCATGTAAATAATATATTTAACATAATAATGATTCTTCATATATGATATAACATATAATTATATATTATTTTAAAATAAAAAGAATGATATTGTCGCTCGTGCGTACGTACGCACTACCGCCACCACGAACACGATGAGACTCATTCTCCATCGTATCCATTCAAGTATAATTATCAGTTGATTATTTAAAAATAATGTCTAAGGACTTGATATCATTCTGGATATGAATAAGATACAACCTATCCATGATAATCATGGCTTACGTAAAAAAACATATAAAAGAAAATGAGTAAGTTAACACCCGAAACAACGATAATACTAATATATTATTAAACAATAAATGTTAAATGATCATATATGATATAATATTAATGTAAATTATTCTTTTAAAATTCAATATCAATTATTTCACCATTATACAGGATGTTAACCTACCGTTGACCAAGGAAAAAGTACAAAGTAAGGGGTTTCTTATCTCACTTTTAATTCCGTGAGAATTCCTTTGTTCACCACTTATTTATTACATGTGGTGTGTGTACTGCCCATGTTTGTATTCATTGTGTAATATAATTTACTTCATGTATAATTAAATCATCATTGTATGATCCTTCTTTCATGGGTGTATGTTTTGAATGTTACCAAATCAATAAGGGAATTTGAAATTTCAATTTCCACTCATTCGGCTTTACACATAATTCATTGATTATTTTACTCCAAGATTATGTGTGGAATCACTATTAATTCGATTATGTCATAATTTCCACTCCCCTTTCTGTGGATATAATTTTTATACACATAATCACTCCATTGATAAATTCTCAAGTCATCAGTATGAAGTTGATAAGAGTAATTTTTACTCAATCTTGATTTGTTGAGATAAACATCCAATTCCTTGGTGTTGTTTTTACTAGAATATGTGTGAATGTCCTTTGATTGTTTTACACTGAATATCCAATCATATTTAGTGTATTTATATTTTTCAGACATAATTATGTCTTTGATTTATCCTTAACCTAAGGATATGGCCTTTATGAGAGATTTCATCTCAATTTACATTCTATTGAGAATTCTTTGTTGTTATACACCAAATCACTTTTATGTGGTGTATATAATGTACTTTGACATAGTATATCATGAATTCCATTATTCTCATGATATTAAAACGTTTTGATTACCTCAATTATTTTTATTCAAGTGTCTCTCTTTTGGTTAGAAACTCTAACTAAAATACCATTTTTAAATGTTTTAAAGACTTATTCTTATAAATCTTTCTCATTAATGTCCATGTTTTAAAAAAATGGTTTTAAGGATTTATTTATATGGACATTAAAGTTTTAAAATTAAACCTCCTTTTAAAAGTTTCAATGTGTTATGGGACAATTTGATTCAAAAATCTATTTTCAAAAAGCTTCTTGACAAATAGTGTGACTTTTAAATGATTTCAAGAAAAGGGGGATATTTCTCTCAAATAGTTTTGATAGTTATTTTCATCTATGTCAATATCATTCATTATTATCGATTGAGGTTAATATGATACAATACAATCTTCCATATTGTATCGAATGAGTTATGTTTGACTGTGGATGTGCTATTTTTATACCATTCATTGTTGTGGTAAAAGTATTGACATATCGTATGCTAGTTTTAATACGAATGTTTATGTTATGTTTAAACATGTTCATATGAGGAATGCATTGGACTTAGTAAGTGACGGGTGGAGCGCGCTATATCTCCTCGATGCATCGGTAGGTCTCATGAGATAATCTAGTGTCTTGGCACAAGGCCTTGAAAAAATCTTATTTGTAGTCTTGGCAGGAGGCCTTGGCTATGTGGTTATGATAGTCTGGCATTATGCATTCCATCATTATGAAAGTGGTTATTGATATTGCATGTGATTATTCGATTAGTAGAATATTCATGTGAATAAGTAAATGACATGATTTCATTTTATTTTTTCCATACTATATTGAAGATCATGTTTAAAAGGCTTTTGTTTTAGTTTTACACTTCCTTAAATGTTTAATTCTTATTTTTTGAAACTTTCCGCTATATTGTTATCCTTACTGGGCATTTGAGCTCACCCCTTTTCTATGTCTTATTTTTCCTAGGATGTGAAGAAATAAATTAAGAATGACCTGCAGGGATATTATGAGGGGATAATAGTGTGGACTATGGAGACAATATGTTGTTGTAGTAGTTTTTCACTTTATGATGTAATGTAAAACATTATGAATATATCTAGTGTTTCCAAGGATACTAAACCAATCGGTCTTTAGAGATTTGATCTTTCTTGTGATCATGCCAATGTTATATAATAATGCACCGACTCTGGGTAACTGGGGTCGGGGCGTTACAGTTGGTATCAGAGGAAGTTTAGTACAAACCTTGGAAGCTAGATTTATATAAACTCTGATTAGAGCACGTAGACCTAGGATGAACATTGAGAATTAGTATAGAAGAACTTCCTATAATTTTTGTATTGTAGAGATTTTGTGAGTTTTCCGAGAAATACATCCCTGTCTGGATACGAGCAGGTTGAGGTGGCTCTGGCACAAATGTACCTAGGGGTAAAACCCGAAAACACCACTTTTCGCTAGACTTGAACAGGAACTGGTGCACGACAAAGGGCCTTGTTGCACTCTTGGTTACGACACTCCCGAGGGATATGTTTAGGATAATTTACATTTTCTTTACAAACCGATTTGATGTATTATATATAAGATGAGAGTAAATGACCTTGGTTAATCCTAATGTGTTTAAAATTGAGAATATGGTGACATGATAATCTCTAAATGATTTTATGACTACTATTACTCACACAATGCTTTCTAGTTTTATTCAATGGCTGGATTCCAAGGAAGTCATAGTGACTTCAAGAATGATGTACAAGGTGGTAACGGTGGTGGAAATGAGAAACAAAATGGAATGTTGATAGGCGTAAAAGATATCGTCTTTATGCCAAATCAATTTTCCAAAAATATGATCAACAATATATATATTAACCAATCCCCAGACTCAACAAAGAAGAGAAAGGTTATGAATGATAAGAGCTCCAGTAGTGGAGACCATGGATAATGAAATCCTCAATTTCCATCATGCAGGAAATGTGGAAGGAGACACCCAGGAAAGTGTCTCAATGGGACAAATAAATTCTTTACGGGCGAGAAGGAAGGACATAAAGTGAATAATTGCCGAAGAAAAATGAAGAGTACTATGGACGAAGATAAAAATGGTCCCAAGAATCCATTTACAGTCATTTTCCGTAAATGTAGGGGACCTGGCCATTACCCGAGTGAATGCCCTATTCTATAGGATATTTTCATGGTCAAAGAATAAGCTATGTGGAAATAAATGGTTGGAGAAATGTTTAAAAAGTATTAGTGCTTCTTGTGATGGGTTTACTTTGGAATAATTTTCTCTTGTATTTTGAACCCTGCAGTTTTCCATGTTAGAATGATATTTGAGGAAGAATTATCTTTTCTCTTGTGGATATAGTTATAAATAACCATTTGGTTTTATATGATCGTTGGGTTTGAGGAAATTATAAGTTATTATAATTTTGGATGAAAATGCAAGGTATGAGATAAAATTTGTGGCAAAATTATTTTATGGTTATTTTGAGGAATTTATCTCATTTTGATAATGTTATAAGATATATTTTTTGAAAAAGGACAACACGCAGACCGTGTGACAACCCGTCACGTCGGACAAAGCTGTGGGAATCGAACCCACAACCAAAGTGCGATTGGGATTTATCACCTACCACTGGACTACGTGAAATCCCTGGTTAGTGTGAATATTATTTTTAGTTAAATGATTTTATTGACCAATTATAATTTGATTTGGGATCTTCTGTCTTATCAAATGAATACCCTTAGTATAGGAAAATGATTTAGTGATTAAGTGATAAATGTTATTTTTGGAAGTTGTTAGCTTTGTTGTGAACACTATATGCCCAAGGAAAATATTACATTATGGGATTTCATTTGAGGAGTAATGGTGGATTTTTATATATGTTTTTATTGTGGATTTATAGTGATTTGGGTTATTTATGAAATGATTAGGTTAATTACTTTTAAGTATGTGAATTTAATAGTAATTAATGTCATTTGGAGATACAATTTAACGTGGAAGACTAAATTCTTATAAGTTTTGGGTTTCAATATTATTTTGGATTATAATGAATAATTTTATGGAAAATTGATTATTGAATGATATTTATTTAACTTTGGGGTATTGATGGTTTAATTTTAGAAATAAAGATTAGTGTTTTTTTCCTCTAATGGAATATCCATTTGGGGGATCATCAGATATTATACTAACCATTTTGGTTTTTATTAATCCTTAAAGACAAGGTAAATATATAGTTTATCCTACATGGATCATGTATTTCTATAGATGTTTATTCTAGCTCTTCCATTGTGACCAAGTCTTCTTGAATACAAATTTTTCAAAAAAAAAATTAGTTAGTGGTAAAAATTTATTAAAGAATGAAACTCTACTTAAAAAGTACGTATATATCTTTATGTTCTTAGTAAATATCATAAATCAATTCCTTGTCCTTATGTAATGTAACTTAGAACAAAAAATGTTGTCCGTTTACTCTTCCTACTGGGAGACTAAGGACCGTTTGTCCTAACAGAAGTTTGTGATTTTCTTATTGTTAACTTTCCCCTGATCATGTTTTCTATCCCTCTCCATTAGAACTGAACACTTAGTTTATCATCCATATCCATGTTTTCCTACATGGAATCCTATTATGGGTTATCTTGGCTGACCTTTATACCTCTCTTCCTTTCTTTTAAAGTGATAGTTTTATTAACTCTTTTTCTGATGTGGGACTTTCCATTATATTATCAATCCCAATTTTAAAAAATTGCGAGGATACAATTTATTTACGGAGGGGAGAATGTAACACCCCATGATTCCACGGTACGTTTCCGTTTGAATAATGCAATGGCGTGCATTGTACGCAACTTTGAGATTCTAACACACCACAACCAATCAAACTAGACGTTATGAATAGTAATAGCTACTTTTTGAAATTTAATAAATTCTATATTTCAAAATTCTCTTCATTTTTGGATTCGGAATATCGAAATTAGCCTAGGGTGAAATTTATTTACTTTTCGGATAACTTTCATATTTTGAGGAATAGTGAAAATTACTAAATTTTAATTAAAAACAACTTTTTTAATCAAAATAATTAATAGTGATAAATTATGAATTTTATTGGTTTTAAAGTATATTTAGAGTATATTTTTACCATTTTAAACAATGTTAGTCATTGGACATAATTTCACAATTAAACCGAACATAAACAAGTATCAATCTTTTGATAGTTATTATATAAAAAAACATGATTTTTGTTTTGACAGCGGGAATTAATTTTAAATTAATTTCTGCCACTTCTGTGTTTTGAATTATGAAAAATTGATTCCATATTTGGAATCCGGATGTTCAAATTGTGTAAATAGTTAACTTTTATTTTTATACATTCTGAATAATTACTTCGGTAAATATTTTATTTACCATGGTTAAAGGGTAAAACCGGTAAATGAGGGTTAAAAAATAATATTAAATAATAACAAATTACCCTAAAACGTGTCCTAACCTTATTTTTTGATACATGTTTAACCATGGGCATCTTTGGGTCGATTTTGGGACCCCATTGTGCCACATGTTACTGATAGGGACACTTTATTTTAATTAAGTTAAAATGAATACAAAAATGACAAAAGCATATATATTTTAGGAAAACAATTTTTACATAATGTTATATTTGTTGGATATTCGACTATGATTATTCATTAAAAATCTAGAAATATTTCCAACATAATGATAATTTATATATAATTTTTAGACATTATATAATTTAATTTATTGATGACACAATGATGATGCAGTAATTACCATAATAGTGAAAATTTTAAATAATTGATATTATAAATACCAAAATAAATATAATTTGAGACTTTTAATGAATTAAAATAATTTTATAGGATAATATGACATATTATTATTGATTTAATTGACTTTGTTTGAAGCAATAATCCTATTATGAGTTTTACACAAATCAACTATTGAATAGTCTCAAAAATTGACATAAAAGAGTTTTTAAAACAAATATTATATTATTAATTGATATTAAATTCCTAAAAATCTAAGGATCAGACAAGAGACTTATATCATGATAGATGTATCATCAATGGACCACTTGGGGGTCTCTTGGAAGTATATAGTAAGTTTATTAACCATATAATATAAATATACAAAGAGACATTGTAAAGGTGAAACTAATTAACTAAGAGTTAATACTTAAAGATAAGGTTAGTATAATGACCCAAACCTGTCTAAATTCTATTGGTTGAGTGGTTTTCGACATATCTCCACATTAAGATTTAAATAATCCACTTTGGCGCCATTAGAAACAGAATATGAATTTATTATAAAATAATATTTCTAGCTTTTCCAAAGGGGCCCCTCACCCCTCTTATAAAAGGGCACTCCCCCTTCTCATTAACTCACATCTTAAAAGCCTTTTGGCTCGGCCAAACTCTACCCAAATACTATTTCAACTTCCCTCAGTTCATCCTAGAGGCCTTCCTTTAGTCAGAAAGCCAACTTAAGGATCCCTTTTGATCAAATCAAAAAGAAGAACCCAAAGAAGAGGTAATGATTTCACCACCCTTTTTCAAGTTCCTTTCTTCTTCCACTTCTTTTTTCGTTGTTATTACCATAATAAAATAATAAATCCCATATATTATATATACTGTGATGTTATTATAAATATGGTATAATTATATTAAGTATTCTATCCATTATTTGAATAACATGTCACCATACGTGCGTACGTACGACTTACTGTCTCCACGTTGTCGTGTAATTGTTATTCACTAAATTATTAATTGGATGGGTATAATAATGATTTTTAATTCATGTAAATAATATATGTAACATGATAATGATTCTTTATATATGATATAACATCTAATTATATATTATTTTAATTTCAAAAGAATTATATTGTCGCTCGTGCGTACGTACGGACTACTGTCTCCACGAACACGATGAGATTCATTCTCCATCGTATCCATTCAAGTATAATTATCATTTGATTATTTAAAAATAATGTTTAAGGACTTGATATCATTCTGGATATGAATAAGATACAACCTATCCATGAAAAACATGGCTTACGTAACAAAACATATAAAAGAAAATGAGTAAGTTAACAACCGAAACAACGATAATACTAAGATATTATTAAAAAATCAATGTAAAAAGATCATATATGATATCATATTAATTTAAATGATTAATTTATAATTCAATAACAATTATTTAACCATTATACAGGAGGTTAACCTACCGTCGACCAAGGAAAAAGTACAAAGTAAGGGGTTTCTTATCTCACTTTTTATTCCGTGAGAATTCTATTGTTCACCACTTATTTATTACATATAGTGTGTGTACTGCCCATGATTGTATTCATTGTGTAATATAATTTAATTCATTTATATTTACATCATCATTGTATGATCCTTATTTCATGGGTATATGTTTTGTACGTTACCAAATCAATAAGGGAATTTGAAATTTCAATTTCCACTCATTCGGCTTTACGCATAATTCATTGATTATTTTACTCCATGATTATGTGTGGAATCACTATTAATTTGATTATGTCATTATTTACACTCCCCTTTATGTGGATATACTTTTTATACACATAATCACTCCATCGATAAATTCTCACGTCATCGGTATGAACTTGATAAGAGTAATTTTTACTCAATCTCGATTTGTTGAGATAAACATCCAATTCCTTGGTGTTGTTTTTACTAGAATATGTGTGAATGTCCTTTGATTTTTTTACACTGAATATCCAATCATATTTAGTGTATTTATATTTTTCACACATAATTATGTCGTTGATTTATCCTTAACCTAAGGATACGACCTTTATGAGAGATTTCATCTCAATTTACATTCCATTGAGACTTCTTTGTTGTTATACACCAAATCACTTTTATGTGGGGTATATAATGTACATTGACATAGTATATCATTAATACCTTTATTATCATGATATTACAATGTTTTGATTACCTCAATTATTTGTATTCAAGTGTCTCCCTTTTGGTTAGAAACTCTATCTAAAATACCATTTTTTAATGTTTTAAAGACTTATTCTTATAAATCTTGCTCATTAATGTCCATGTTTTAAAAAAATGGTTTTAAGGATTTACTTATATGGACATTAAAGTTTTAAATTTAAAACTCCTTTTAAATGTTTCAAAGTGTTATGGGAAACTTTGATTAAAAAATATATTTTCAAACGGCTTCTTGACAAATAGTGTGACTTTTAAATGATTTCAAGAAAAGGGAGATATTTATATCAAATTGTTTTGATAGTTACTTTCATATATGTCAATATCATTCATTATTATCGTTTGAGGTTAATATGATACAATACAATCTTCCATATTGTATCGAATGAGTTATGTTTGACTGTGGATGTGCTATTTTTATACCATTCATAGTTTGTGGTTAAAGTATTGACATATCATATGCTAGTTTTAATACGAATGTTTATGTTATGTTTAAACATGTTCATATGAGGAATGAATCGGACTTATTAAGTGATGGGTGGAGCCCGCTATAGCTCCTCGATGCATCGGTAGGTCTCATGAGACAAACTAGTGTCTTGGCACAAGGCCTTGAAAAAATATTATTTGTAGTCTTGGCACGAGGCCTTGGCTATGTGGTTATGATAGTCTGGCATTATGCATTCCATCATTACGAAAGTTGTTATTGATATTGCATGTGATTATTCTATTAGTAGAATATCCATGTCAATAATTAAATAGAATTATTTCATTTTATTTTTGCCATACTATATTGAAGTTCAAGTTTAAAAGGCTTTTGTTTTAGTTATACACTACCTTAAATGTTTAATTATTATTTATGAAAGTTTCCGCTATATTGTTATCCTTACTGGGAATTTGAGCTCACCCCTTTTCTATGTCTTATTTTTCCTAGGATGTGAAGAAATAAATTTAGAATGACCTGAATGGATATTATGAGGGGATAATAGTGTGGACTATGGAGACAATATGTTGTTGTAGTAGTTTTTCACTTTATGATGTAATGTAAAACTTTATGAATATATCTAGTGTTTCCAAGTCTACTAAACCAATTGAACATTTGATATTTGATCTTTCTTATGATCATGCCAATGTTATGTAATAATGTACCGACTCTGGTTAACTAGGGTCGGGGCGTTACAGTTGGTATCAGAGGAAGTTTAGTACAAACCTTGGAAGCTATATTTAGATAAACTCCGATTAGAGAACGTAGACCTAAGATGAACTTTGAGGATTAGTATAGAAGAACTTCCTATAATTTTTGTATTGTAGAGATTTTGTGAGTTTTCCGAGAAATACATCCCTGTCTGGATATGAGCAGGTAGAGGCGGCTCTGGCACTGATGTACATAGGGGTAAAACCCGAAAACACCTCTTTGATCTAGACTCGAATGGGAACTGGTGCATGACAACGGGCCTTGCTGCACTCTTGGTTACGACCCTCCCGGGGGATATGCTTAGGATAATTTACATTTTCTTTACAAACCGATTTGAAGTATTATATATAAGATGAGAGTAAATGACCTTGGTTAATCCTAATGTGTTTCAAATTGAGAATATGGTGACATGTTAATCCTTAAATTATTTTATGACTAATATTACTCACACAATGATTTCTGGTTTTAGTCAATGGTTGGATTCCAAGGAAGTCATAGTGACTTTGAGAATGATGTACAAGGTGGGAACAGTGGTGGAAATGAGCAACAAAATGGAATTTTGATAGGCGTAAAAGATATTGTCTTTATGCCAAATCAATTTTCCCAAAATATGATCAACAATATATATATTAACCAATTCCCGGACTCAAAAAAGAAGAGAAATATGATGAATGATAAGAGCTCCAGTAGTGAAGACCATGGAGAAAGAAATCCTCAATTTCCATCATGCAAGAAATGTGGAAGGAGACACCCAGTAAAGTGTCTCAATGGGACAAAGAAATTCTTCACGAGTGGGAAGGAAGGACATAAAGTGAAGAATTGCCGAAGAAAAATGAAGAGTACTATGGAAGAATATTGAAATGGACACAAGAATCCATTTACAGTCATTTTCCGTAAAAGAAGGGGACCTGGCCATTACCCGAGTGAATGCCCTATCCTATAGGATATTTTCTTGGTCAAAGAAGAAGCTATGTGGAACTAAATGGTTGGAGATATGTTTAAAAAGTATCAGTGCTCCTTGTTGATGGGTTTACTTTGGAATAATTTTATCTTTTATTTTGAACCCTGCAGTTTTCCATGTTAGAATTATATTTGAGGAAGAATTATCTTTTCTCTTGTGGATATAGTTATAAATAACCATTTGGTTTTATATGATCATTGGGATTGAGGAAATTATGTGTTATTATAATTTGGGATGAAAATTCAAGGTAAGAGATAAGATTTGTGGTAAAATTATGTTATGGTTATTTTGAGGAATTTATCTCATTTTGATAAAGTTATGAAATATATTTTTTGAAAAAGGACAACATGCAGACCGTGCGACAACCCGTCGCGTCGGACAAAGCTGTGGGAATCGAACCCACAACCAAAGAGCGATTGGGATTTATCGCCTACCATTGGACTACATGAAATCCTTGGTTAGTGTGACTATTATTTTTAGTTAAATTATTTTATTGACCAATAATAATTTGATTTGGGATCTTGTGTCTTATCAAAAGAATACCCTTAGTATAGGAAAATGATTTGGTGATTAAGTGATAAATGTTATTTTTGGAAGTTGTTCGCTTTGTTGTGAACACTATATGCCCAAGGAAAATATAATATTATGGGATTTCATTTGAGGAGTAATGGTGGATTTTTATCTATGTTTTCATTGTGGATTTATAGTGATTTTGGTTATTTATGAAGTGACTAGGTTAATTACTTTTAAGTATGTGACTTTAAGAGTAATTAAGGTCATTTGGAGATACAATTTACCGTGGAAGACTACATTCTTAAAAGTTTTGGGTCTCAATATTAGTTTGGATTTTAATGAAGAATTTTAAGGAAAATTGATTATTGAATGATATTTATTTAACATTGGGGTATTGATGGTTTAATTTTAGAAATTAAGATTAGTGTTTTTTTCCTCTAATGGAATATCCATTTGGGGGATCATCAGATATTATACTAACCATTTTGGTTTTGATTAATCCTTAAAGACAAGGTAAATATATAGTTTATCCTACGTGGATCATGTATTTCTGTAGATGTTTATTCTAGCTCTTCTATTGTGACCAAGTCTTCTTGAATACTCATTTTAAAAAAAATGAGTTAGTGGTAAAAATTTATTTAAGAATGAAACTCTACTTAAAAAGTAAGTATATCTCTTTATGTTCTTAGACAATATCATAAATGAATTCCTTGTCCTTATGTAATGTAACTTAAAACAAAAAATGTTGTCCATTTACTTTTCCTACTGGGAGACTAAGGACCGTTTGTCCCAACACAAGTTTGTGATTTTCTTATTGTTAACTTTATCCTGATCATGTTCTCTATCCCTCTCCATCAGAACTGAACACTTAGTTTATCATCCATATCCATGTTTTCCTACATGGAATCCCAGTATGGGTTATCTTGGATGACCTTTATACCTCTATTCCTTTCTTTTAAAGTGATAGTTTTATTAACTCTTTTTCTGATGTGGGACTTTCCATTATATTATCAAGCCAAATTTTAAAAAATTGCGAGGACGCAATTTATTTACGGAGGTGAGAATGTAACACCCCATGATTCCACGGTACGTTTCCGTTTGAATAATGCAATGGTGTGCATTGTACACAACATTGAGACTCTAACACACCACAACCAAACTAGACGTTATGAATAGTAATACCTACTTTTTGAAATTTTATAAATTCTATCTCTCAAAATGGACTTCATATTTGGATTCAGAATATCGAAATTAGCCTAGGGTGAAATTTTGGTACTTTTCGGATAACTTTCATATTTTGATGAATAGTGAAAATTATTAAATTTTAATTAAAAACAACTTTTTTAATCAAAATAATTAATAGTGATAAATTATGAATTTGAGTGGTTTTAAAGTATATTTAGAATATATTTTTACCATTTAATACAATGTTGGTCATTGGACATAATTTCACAATTAAACCGAACATAAATAAGTATCAATCTTTTGATAGTTATTATATCTTAAAAACACGCTTTTTGTTTTGACAGCGGGAATTAATTTTAAATTAATTTCTGACACTTCTGTGTTTTGAATTTGGAAAAATGTATTGCATATTTGGAATCTGGATGTTCAAATTATGTCAATAGGTAACTTTTATTTTTAGACATTTTGAATAATTACTTCGGTAAATATTTTATTTACCATGTTTAAAGGGTAAAACCGGTAAATAAGGGTTAAAAATAATATTAAATAATAACAAATAACCCTAAAACATGTCCTAAACTTATTGGTTGATACATGTTTGACCATGGGCATCTTTGGGTCGATTTTGGGACCCCATGGTGCCACTTGTAAGTGATAGGGACACTTTATTTTAATTAAGTTAAAATGAATAAAAATATGACAAAATCATATATATTTTAGAAAAACAATTTTCACATAGGGTTATATTTGTTGGATTTTCGACTATAAATATTCATTAAAAATATAAAAAGATTTCATACATAATGATAATTTATTTATAATTTTTAGACATTATATAATTTACTTTATTGATGACACAATGATGATGCAGTAATTACCATAATAATGAATAACTAAAATAATTGATTTTATAAATACCAGAATAAATATAATTTGAGACTTTTAATGAATTAAACTAATTTTATAGGATAATATGACATATTCTGATTTATTTAATTTACTTTTTTCTAAGAAATCATCATGTTATGATTTTTTAAAAAATCAACTATTGAATAGTCTCAAAATTGACATAAAAGAGTTTTTAAAACAAATATTATATTATTAATTGATATTAAATTTCTAAAAATCTAAGGTTAGGAAAAGAGACTTATATCATGATAGGTGTATCATTAATGGACCACTTGGGGGTCTTTTGGATGTAAATAGTATGTTTATTAACCATATAATATAAAAATACAACGAGACATTGTAAAAGTGAAACTAATTAACTAAGAGTTAATACTTAATGATAAGGTTAGTATAATGACCCAAACCTGTATAAATTATATTGGTTGAGTGGTTTTCTACATATCCCCTCATTAAAATTTAAATAATCCACTTTGGAGCCATTAGAAACCGAATATGAATTTATTATAAAATAATATTTATAGCTTTTCCAAAGGTTCCCCTCACCACTCTTATAAAAGGGCACTCCCCCTTATCATTACCTCACACCTTAAAAGCCTTTTGGTTCGGAAAAACTCTGCCAAAATACTCTATAAACTTCCCTCACTTAATCCTAGAGGCCTTACTTCAGTCAAAAAGCCAACTTAAGGAGCCCTTTTGATCAAATCAAAAGGAATAACCCAAAGAAGAGGTAATGATTTCACCACCCTTTTTCAAGTTCATTTCTTCTTCCACTTCTTCTTTCTTTGTTATTACCATTCTAAAATAATAACTCCATTATATTATATATACTGTGATGTTATTATTAATATGGTACAATCATATTCAGTATTCTATCCATCCTTTGAATAACATGTCACCATACGTGCGTACGTACGGCTTACCGTCTCCACGTTGTGGTGTAATTGTTATTCACTAAATTATTATTTGGATGGGTATAATAATGATGTGTAATTAATGTAAATAATATATATAACATGATAATTATTCTTTATATATGATATACCATCTAATTATATATTATTTTAATATCAAAAGAATGATATTGTCGCTCGTGCGTACGTACGGTCTACCATCTCCACGAACACGATGAGATTCATTCTCCATTGTATCCATTCAAGTATAATTATCATTTGATTATTTAAAAATAATGTTTAAGGACTTGATATAATTCTAGATATTAATAAGATAAAAACTATCCATGAAAAACAGGTCTTACGTAACAAAACATATAAAAGAAAATGAGTAAGTTAACACCTGAAACAACGATAATACTAAGATATTATTAAAAAATTAATGTTAAAAGATCGTATATGATATCATATTAAAGTAAATTATTCTTTTATAATTCAATAACAATTGTTTCACGATTATACAGGAGGTTAACCTACCGTCGACCAAGGAAAAAGTACAAAGTAAGGGGTTTCTTATCTCACTTTTAATTCCGTGAGAATACCATTGTTCACCACTTATTTATTACATGTGGTGTGTGTACTGCCCATGTTTGTATTCATTGTATAATATAATTTAATTCATTTATATTTACATCATCATTGTATGATACTTCTTTCATGGGTGTATGTTTTTTATGTTACCAAATCAATAAGGGAATTTGAAATTTCAATTTCCACTCATTCGGATTTACGCATACTTCATTGATTATTTTACTCCAAGATTATGTGTGGAATCACTATTAATTTGATTATGTCATAATTTCCACTCCCCTTTATGTGGATATACTTTTTATACACATAATCACTCCATTGATAAATTCTCAAGTAATCGTTATGAACTTGATAAGAGTAATTTTTACTCAATCTCGATTTGTTGAGATAAACATCCAATTCATTGGTGTTGTTTTTACCAGAGTATGTGTGAATGTCCTTTGATTGTTTTACACTTAATATCCAATCATATTTAGTGTATTTATATTTTTCACACATAATTATGTCGTTGATTTATCCTTAACCTAAGGATACGGCCTTTATGAGAGATTTCATCTCCATTTACATTCCATTGAGACTTCTTTGTTGTTATACACCAAATCACTTTTATGTGGTGTATATAATGTACTTTGACATAGTATATCATGAATCCCTTTATTCTCATGATATTACAACATTTTTATTACTTCAATTATTTGTATTCAAGTGTCTCTCTTTTTGTTAGAAACTCTAACTAAAATACCATTTTTAAATGTTTTAAAGACTTATTTTTATAAATCATGCTCATTAGTGTCCATGTTTTAAAAAAATGGTTTAAAGGATTTATTTATATGGACATTAAAGTTTTAAAATGATAACTCATTTTAAAAGTTTCAAAGTGTTATGGGACACTTTGATTCAAAAATTTATTTTCAAACCACTTCTTGACAAATAGTGTGACTTTTAAATGATTTCAAGAAAAGGGGGATATTTCTCTCAAATAGTTTTGATAGTTATTTTAATGTATGTTAATATCATTCATTATTATGAATTGAGGTTAATATGATACAATACAATCTTCCATATTGTATCGAATGAGTTATGTTTGACTGTGGATGTGCTATTTTTATAACATTCATTGTTTGTGTTTAAAGTATTGACATATCGTATTCTAGTTTTAATACGAATGTTTATGTTATGTTTAAACATGTTCATATGAGTAATGCATTGGACTAAGTAATAGATGGTTGGAGCCCGCTATAGCTCCTCAATGCATCGGTAGGTCTCATGAGACAAACTAGTGTCTTGGCACAAGGCCTTGAAAAAATATTATTTGTAGTCTTGGCACGAGGCCTTGGCTACGTGGTTATGATAGTCTGGCATTATGCATTCCATCATAATGAAAGTGGTTATTGATATTTCATGTGATTATTCGATTAGTAGAATATCCATGTGAATAAGTAAATGGAATTATTTCATTTTATTTTTTCCATACTATGTTGATGTTCAAGTTTAAAAGGCTTTTGTTTTAGTTATACACTCCCTTAAATGTTTTATTCTTATTTATGAAAGTTTCCGCTATATTGTTATCCTTACTGGGCATTTGAGATCACCCCTTTTCTATGTCTTATTTTTACTAGGATGTGAAGAAGTCAATTATGAATGACCTGCAGGGATATTATGAGGGGATAATAGTGTGGACTATGGAGACAATATGTTGTTGTCGTAGTTTTTCACTTTATGATGTAATGTAAAACATTATGAATATATCTAGTGTTTCCAAGGCTACTAAACCAATCGGTCTTTCGAGATTTGATCTTTCTTGTGATCATGCCAATGTTATGTAATAATGCACCGACTCTGGGTAACTGGGGTCGGGGCATTACAAGATATGTGTTGTAATATCAAGTATCTAACATAAATGTGTATTCCTCATCGATGATTCTCATCATATCTCTTCTGTTGACTCTGAGAATCTATATTTTACTTCTGAATGGTCTTATCCTTTTCCACGATTTCCTCCAAAATATAAGGAACTAACAGTTTTTCATTCCCCAAATTTAACCCAACATGCAGATGTTTTTCACCTATTCCAATAAATGGCTTCATAAAAATCTATTCAGATTCTTTAGTGGACATATTTCATTGAAGATTACTTGACTAGAAGAATATATTGATTACAACCTCCTTAGAAGTAAATTAAACTTTCTCTCAACATGTCTTCATGTTTTTTTATAGTCTACAAAGACTATCTATCAATATGAAGGTGATGGGCCATTATGATTGAAAACATAGTATTCATATAATGATGGAGACTCTTCCAAAACCTAGAGTTGAATCGTAGATCTTGATCAGATGTAATTGATTTATGTACTCCAAGAAGTCTTATAAATTTTATGATGTATATCTATGAATTTGGATCAATTGGGGAATCCTCTAGAATCGAAATGATTTGTTTAATATTTATTAGATGATACACCACAACCCATATATAATTATTCACTCTTGATGTTTTTTAAATACACATGAAAAATTTCTTGCTGATGTTTTCCCATTTTCTTGTTGGTAAGGATAATGGTTGAATCATCCCCTTAGATTTATTCCTTTCCTATTTCACTTGGTTCTATTAAATATATCTTGATATATATTCTATGATATACTAATTCATATTTTCCCACCAATAGAGTTATCATAAATCCCAATACATCTTTTTTCTACCTGGGTGGATAGAGAAAGTTTAACTTTGTACAACATCCAATAGGTCCTTCTTTAAGTCAGTATTTGTTGGAAAACATAATCATGAATGATATCTCAGAGTTTATTTACCATTAAAATTGAACATTGAGTACTTACATTTTAGTATATTTTCCACATTATTTAAAATTCCCAAATCACTTATCTTTGAATCCTTTATCTTTTCAATAAGGTAATAGTGAGAAATAATTTTTGAAATGATTGATGATTATATTTAATTTATGATTCCCATGTCCAACATTTGAAAGTCTATTAATATTGGATCACTCTCAATTCTCATCAATGATGGAATTTATGGATCATTTCTAATAAGAGAATATGCCACATTATTTTCTTTAATAGGATGGTAGTGGATTGATCATTCATAGTCTTAGACCATCAATAACAGTCTTCGTTGTTTCATATTTATCGTTTTCTTTGTGAATATATAATTTAGAATTGTTTTGATTTGTATATATCTAACGCTTCTCCCCAATGAGATAATGATGCCATATTTTTAAAGTGAATATTACCACAACCAACTGTAGTTCATGAGTTAGGTATTTTTTGTGAACATTCAACTACCTTGAATCCTAGGCTATGAAATTTTCATTATTTATTAACACACATCCCAATCCATTCATCTATGCATCAATAAATACCAGGAAAAGCTCTCAACTTGTGGGTAGTGTGAGCATACTGTAATTGATAGGCCTCCATTTCAAATCCATGAATATCTCCCCACATTCATCATTCCATGAAAAAATTAACCCTTATGATTTATCTTTGTTAGTGGGTTTGAGAATACCAAAAAATTTCCTAAAAATCTACAACAATGCCCATCTATTTTAAGGAAACAATAGGTATATATCACAGATGATGTCATCAACCACACTTATTTTGATTATGTTGCTAAAAACGTCTGTAGATAACCCATTTTTTATGATGATATGTCCCAGGAATGATATACCCTTCAATTTTATCAGATATTTTATATATGTTTCCTAAATTATCCTCCATAACCATGATATTATCCCAATACTAACATTCTCTTCATTCATTACCTTATCATTAGAGTTTATTAGAATATCATCAAGGAAGACTACCATAAACTATTCAAGGTAATATCTAAAGTCTCCATTCAAAAATTAGATGAACATTTCTAAAGAATTAGTTAGTTTGAATAGATGTAATATAAATTCATAGTGCCCATACATTTTATGAAAATAATTCTTGGGAATATCCTCATTATTCACCCTATTTAAAAAATATCTCAACCACAGATCCCCATTGGAGAATTATTGTTATCCACACATTTGATCATTTAATTAATGAATATGTGTCAGAGGATACCTTTTGTTCATCATGATCTTATTGAGCACGTGATAATCAATGAAATGGAACATTTACCCATCCATCTTCTTAACGAATCAAACTGGAGCACCACATAGTAAAGCACTAGGTCATATGAACCCTTTATATAGATTATCATGTAGTTTTTTTCATCACCTCAAGTTAAAAAACAACCATTCACTGTGGATTATTTTATAATCGAAATTCCCCAGGTATAACATTGATTATAAATTCATCCACACATTTAGGAGGAAACCAATAAAATTTTTCTAGAAAAACATCAACATGTTCCTTAAAAACAGACACATAATCAGGGATGATTTATTCCATAGAATAAATCATTTGTTCTTGATATGGTTTTGTATTGGGAAATAATATACATGCTTGAGATGTTGGTGAAAAATCATATTCATCGTCATCCTTTCATTTTTATAGAATCAAGGGTCAATTCACAATATTGAGAGTGATTTCCTTCTCACAAAAAATTTTATAGGCTCTAGATAGGGAAATAAAACCCATTCCCAAAATTGTATCAATTCCCACCAAATGAAGTATAAAAAGGTTTTTTGGTATGTTCATCCCACAAATTATGACAATGGAAGTGTTATATACTTAAGATTCAATAAGTTCCCCATTTTATGTCTTCCCCGAAAACTCTGCATCCACGATTATTTGTGATTTTTGTATAGTAATAAATTTTTTAATATGATATTAAAGAATGAATAAAAACAAAATAAAAATGTATGTTCTATATAACTTAATAAATAACTAGATTCCCTATCACTACTTTATTTCCAGGATCCACGTCAATGGTTGTGATTGAAAAGGTTTCCCTTGGTAACATGGAAGTTATTTTTTTCTCTTAAAACACTTCACTTGTGGAATTACTTTAAGAAGTTCCATGGGTCCTTTAATGTTGAAGAAATGAACGATTAACTGAGGGATTAATGAAGTATTTATTTTCTCTATTGCATTAGTGGGTATCTCTTATCAGTATTTTCTAGCTAGATTCCCTACATTCCCACACTTAAATCATTTCCTCATTCCCCATTGTAAATTTTATGGGTTATATTTTATGCACCTTTTACAAGTGGGATCCTAAAATCCCATAATTCCATTATATTTATCCATCAAACCTCAATAATTAAACTCCCTAATATTATTCTTATCCTCATGATAACATTGAAATTTATTGATCCCCATTTAGTCATTGATAGTGGATCTTAAAATTTACCCATTGTAATCAATGTCACAAATCACCATGAAATTTTGTAGACTAGGTTTTATCCCACTAAAGAATTATTCAACATTGAATTCATGGGTAATGAAAGATCTTTAGGAATATCGTAAAAGTCCTATGTTGTTTCCCCCTATGTGTTGATATATTTTCATCTTTTTTTAAGGAAAAAGAAATACATTTCCATTATAAATTAGAGAGTGGGAGGAAAATAGTTATCGAGAATCATTTTCCAGAATTCCTCACCATCAATCCCTTAGATCTCTTCCACAAGATTTTTATTCTTGATCAATGTCAAACACTGATCATATTCTCACTCTATATGATAAATATCTGATAGAACATTATCTATTTCATAATATTGATGGATGGAGATGATCTTCTTAACACAGATGATATATTTTTCTATGATTGACTACTCAGATGATCCACTGAATGTTAGAGGAATTTAACACATAAAGCTATCAATTCTAGATTTTTCTATTTTTGGGTTATTTTGATGCTACTCGTGATCGGGGATTCTATTCCAAACCTGAGTCATTTGTTAAAGTATCTTCATAATGTTTGTTATTCCTACATCCATCAGGTTGGGAATATTTTTGGTAAATCCTAAAATTTCCCTTCATGTTTATTGTTTACCCAATTAATCATATATCTATCCATTGGATATAATGAATGGAAAATTTCGGATGAATAATTTTATACTATTAAAACCATAAACGTTAATTCAAATACATTAAAGTTATAAATTGTAAATCACATTTATTTATTGACTTATGAACTTATAGGCTTCAATCTATGTTTTCCATGATAAATTTCCTAACATATATACTTATGAAAATTAGTTTGTGTTCCATTAAAAATGGTTTGTAATGTGATTATGAATTTACTTAATCATATTCATAGGAAGTGTCAAAATAGAAGCTTACTGAGGATCTCTATCATGTACCTTGTTACAGAGAGTCATGATCAACATACCTTGATATTGTTTTTATCTCTAAGCATATCTATTCCAGAACAACATCAACTTTTAGAATCTATAATTGAATATATTTTTGTAATAAAACAAAAAATGCATTCTTATAAAAAATAAGTTTGTTTTATTTCACATTTTCTTATTAATATTTATTTTGCTAGAGTTTTCAGATATTAATCCAAAAAATGCCTAAATTATTCTCTCATACTTATATAAAATTATAATATTTGTTACACATTAATTAATTATTTATTATATAAAATTACACATAATAAAACATATAAGACATATATTTATAGTTTCTTTGAGAATTAAGAACATAGAATAACATATTGAACATGGGATAGAACAACATTATTAAAAACATCCTTAACATTCTTCTAAAATTCCATAACTTTTATTACTATGTGAGATAACATAAGAAAAAATATAATAAATGTGTGAGGTATAATGCCCAATCAGGTAGTAAATATGTTATAATGGGATACATGTTATAAAATAGGCATATAATTATTTATCGATATAGTAGGAGTTATAATCATGAAGAATGAGACATGATATAACATGATAATTATAACAGAGGAAATGTGGAAACAATATAAAACATTGCATCATAAACCTGGGTCATGGCTAGACTAGCCATAAATCACGATAAAAAAAGTACCATAAAATAATCAGGTTCACTCTATATCCCAACATGATGTATCATGATACTGAACAATACCAAAAACATTGGAGCGCTATATAATTCCGGGCACACCCGTCACATTCATTTCATTCTCATGCTTAAGTGTGCCACATAGATCATATAACATGTATGCATCCATCATGAAAATGTATTTCATAATAAAAGAGTGTTGAGTTATTATATTTAATCTCCCAATATAAAGTATATGTGCATAAATTTGAACATCCTATATAGGAAATGTGTATAGTATTCACTACATAATTGTTTTGAGATGGAAAAATCATGATGAGATTTCACCAGCATGACAACGTCACTTAAATAATATAAAAAATAAATTGATTATATAGAAGGGGTTCCATAAGAATATATTAATATATTTTAATTAATATTTACATGTGAAAACATTTCCCAACATTATAAATTTAATTTTGAAGGAATAATAAAATCAAGAATCACGAATAAAGAAATGAATCGTAATTATATTTCAGAAATGTAACATGTGTACTTTAATGATAATGGGAGGATTAAGGAGAGTTAAAGGGGTATATAATCATTTATCAATTAATATTAATGTAATGAAAATATTTAAGAACATATCCCAACATATTAAAATGGAACTTAACAAACATATCATAAAAGAAGTTCTTAAACGGAAATAAGAAGAGAGAAATCCCTTAATTGAGTTGGCGACTCCAAATACATGGGAGGGGGGGTTATTAAGAGATTGTGGGAACCTTTGAAGGACTCTAGAGAGTATAGGTAAGGGAATCAATGTTATTGATGGAGTTTTATGGAAGATAAATTAGATCTTGGGTGGGTTTATGTAGAAAAAGAGTGGGATTTCTTTATTATTTTGGTTTTGGGCTGTACATAATAATGATCCAAAAACACAACCCATGACATGTTTTTTCGGATGGTTTCTTCTAAATTGGATAGGTAATAATTATTTTATAATTCTAATGCTATAATTCCATAAAATAACACCCTTACTTATTTGATGGTGAGTCATACTCTTAAATAAATGCTTTTAAAATCCTAAAACATATTAAATTTTTTGGAGGATTCATAAGGGCTATATAAATTATTCAAATAAACATAAAATTACATTATATTCATATTAAATAATATATTTGGACATGGATAAAATTAATAGAATTTATTACATTAGTTTAGGTTAATTATCAAGTCACAATACACACAATATCTTTATCCAATATTTATTTTTTTCAAAAAATTTGACTATCTTAGGAAATTATATAAAATTATCTGTTGGGTGATTTGGAAGATCTGACTCCAAAAATAATATTCATTTTCTCTAAATTATTTTAAAAATATTTACATTTTTACTTTTAAAATAGTAATTGTCATTTATTATGAAATCCTCGGTTTTTTTTGACAATAACAGTTTATAAACTCTTTTAAAAATTATAGTCAACTTTATTTAAAGTATATTATCATTCATATTTAACAAAAATTACATAATAATAATATTTTATTAAAATATTAATTATTTTAAAAAGTTCAATTATCTATCAGAATAAATTCATTAATAGAATGTGAATATTACCACAAAATACTATTTATAAATTCTTATATGGAAATAAAAATCATTTATAATGTAAAAATAATAGGATGAAAATATAATCATCATTCTATAAAAAATATTGTACACAATAATATTGCTAGTGTGTTGATAAATGTTTTTTAAATATATCGGTAAACACCATACGATTAAGGTGTAAGATGGTGAGTCTATCATGGGTTGGATGGACATTAATGGTTTTGGTCGTCTTCTCATTGAGCTTCAACGTCTCCAATAAATGGTTTCTCTCGATATTAGGTTATTGCATCTTGTTTTAAGATTGAGCATTTGAGAAATAATAATTATTATATATCCCTCGTAATCTCCAATAAATGGGCTTCATAGGGTATGATCCTATTGGTTTAGGCTATAAAATCCTTTTTCTGTGTCAATTACTTTTCATAAAACCCTATATTTATACTACTCAGGTGATCGTAGTTCAATGGATAAATTATTGAATGTAATGATACATAAAATTATTTTAAATACAATGGGATATAATAAACTAAAATAAGTTCATCCATTTTATATAAAAATATTACGTAATAACACATTTAATTAAATTAAAAGGTAAATTTCAATAATTACAATTTAGGCAGTTACAATCTTCCCTATTAAGAAATTTATCCATAGGAATATCATTTCATCCAATAAAACAAATGATTGGGACTCTATTTCTTCACATCCTCTTGTTATCATGGTACTTCTTCAAAATTTTGGTTTCTCCATAGTATTTGACAGGGTGTATTGTCTTATTTTGTAGAAATTTTTATCTATGATCTAGGATTTTCATCAGATTCTCTTCATGTGAGAGATATTTCTCTAGTGGTAACACCTCATAATTGAGTAAATGTGGGTGGTTTGGTATGTAATTGATCATGAAAGATAAATGGAATTACATTATGTACATTATATAAGTTATTTGGGAGTGATAGTGTGTATGCCACCGATTTGATGAGATCAAGGATCTCAAAGTGGAAAATGTATCTTGGATGTTGCTTTCCCTTCACCACAAATCTCATCACATTCATCCATGGGGATATGTAGAGGAATAGAATGTGTCTGACATCAAATTATAGGTCTCATTGATAATTGATAGTGTAACTCTTCAGTCATCTCTGAATAGTCTTGTCGTGCTACGAAATGGTCATAACCATTTCCACCATTTCCTCGACATTTTCAAGACCTAGTTGTTTTATTTCCCCAACATCATCCTAACATGAAGGTTTTATTCACATATTCCAATAAAGGGATTTATAGGTATCCAATTGGATTCTTTAGTGTAATTTTTGTTGTAAGAAAACTTGAATAGAAGAAGATGTTAATCCCATACTCATTGGATGTAAAATGAGAAATATCTCTACATGTCCCCATGCGTATGGATAGGGCACTCAGACTGTTGATCAGTTTGGTAGTTATGGGCCATGATGAAGTTCAACTTTGTATTCAAAGCCTGTTGGAGAATCATCCAGAACTTATACGGGAATCTTGGATCTCTATCAGAAACAATCTACAGTGGTACTACAACGAGCCTTACAACTTACCTCCTGTATATCCATAAAATTAGATTGAGTAAGAAATACTCTCAAATCATAATGAAGTGTGTAGTCTTTATAAGAAGATCCACCACAACCCAAATAGCATTATTCCCTCTTAATGTATTTGTTAGACCAATGACCATGTCCATGGTGATGTTTTCCCATTTCCATAAAGGTATAGTTAATGGTTTCATCATCCCCAAGTATTATTTTTATTTCTTGTTTCACTTAATGTCATATAAGATATATAATTAATATTTATTGAAATCATTATTAAAATTTTCCCAATAATACTGTTAATGGAGATATGAATAAAACTTTCTTCTACTTGGGTGGACAGAGGAGTTTGAACTGTGTGCATCATCCAACCGTTCCTTCATTAACTCATGTTTTGATGCCACACATAGTCTTTACCCAAATCAAAAAAATTTATCTTCATTATCAAAGAAATCCAAGGATTTACCTCTTTTATACTTTCCACTGTCTTATGAGTTCCAACATAATTTTTATAATAATCATTTATCTTTTGTATAAGGAACTTTTGAGAAATCATATGTGAAAGGATTGATGATGTTCCATTATATATTAATCCAATTTCCATCATTTATAATTGTAATAATATTGGATCCCTCTCAATTCTCATCCAGTATAGAATTTCTTGATCCTTTCTACATAGAGCTTGTACAAATTTATTATTCTTACCAGGTTGGTAGTTGATTGAGTAGTCATATTCCTCGATCAGTTCTTACTATCTTCATTTGATAATATTCAACTCTTTCTATGTGAATTTATACTTGAGGATTTTGTGATATATATATGTGTCACAATTTTCCAATTGAGATATTGCCACCTTTTTTTAAATCAAAACTCACTACATCCAACTCCAGATCATGTGTTGGGTAGTTTTGTTCATAAACATTATACATCCATGTTTCCCAGGCTACAAATTTATCATTCTATAATAACACACAAACCAATCCCTTCCTTGAAGCATCGTTGAATAACACAAAATGTTTCCCACTTTTGGTCAGTGTGATCACCAGGGAAGTGATAATACTCCTTTTCAACTACATGATGCTCTTTTTACATTCTCCATTCTGCAAAATCATTAATCCATTATAACTTATGTTTCATAGAGGCTTTTAAAATCATGATAAATATCTAATGATTTAAAAATAATACCCAGCTATGCCATGAAAACTACAGATATTTATCACACATGTTGGCCTTGGCCACCATTCAATTACATCCTTTGTTGAAGTGTCCATAGATATCCTATAGCATCTGATGATATGTCTAAATAATGAGAATCCCCTTATCAAGAACCCACATTCATTGTACACTGAAAACCCCATCCCTTTTCCTATGGTTTTTAGAATAGTGTAAAAAAATTTCTCACGCACCTCCTTGGATTTAGAGTATATTATAATATCATCTATAAAGACTACCAATATTTTAAAATTAAATTTTAAAGACTCTATTGATGATTTAGATGATGATTTCTATAGAATTAGTGATTCTGAATGAAAATACTATGAAATCATAGTACCTGTACCTTGTACAAAAAACATTCATTGGTATATCCTCATTATTCACCCTATCATGGTAATATCCTAACCACAGATACTCCATGATTAATTATTGTGCATCACATAGTGGATCGAACATGCTATCAATCAATGTAAGAGGATACTTGTTCATTATCATGATCTTGTTTAGATAATGATAATCAATGTAAAGGTGCATTGACCCATTGTTCTTCTTGACGAAGAGGACTGGTGCACCCCATGGTTTAACACATGGGCATATGAACTATTTAGCCAGATTATCTGATAGTTTTTTATTTTTCTCCTTAGGTTACAAAAAAAATTCAATATAGATTCTTGGATAATGGAAATTACCCAGGTATAAGATTGATTTAAAATTTAACCTCTCAGTTAGGAGGAAGGCAAAGAAATTCCTCGAGAAAAACATGGGTGTGTTCCCGCACAATAGGAAAGTCTTTGATAATGATTATTTCCTTAGACTGAATCATTTGAGCTACATACATTTTTCAATTAAGGAAATAATATCCATTCTTGAGATGATTGTTCTAAAGAAGATTCAACCTCCGTGAACTTGTACAGAATTAGGTGGCAATTTGTAATTAGGAGAGTTATTTCCTTCTAATGCAATTTTTTGGATTTATATAAGTAAGTCCAATTCATGGAAAAAATTGAATACTATTAAAAAAAAGGTTGTATGAAAATGTTCTACGAGCTGTTCTTCATGAAAATTATGACATGGGTCGATTTATATACTCTGGATGCAATAATTTATCTATTTTCCATTTTCATGAATAATTACACTTTCATGACATGTGGTGGTGTTTTCATAGTTCTAGAAAACATTCAATATATAAAGTACTGGTTTAAGTAGAATAAAAAATGTGTTATCTATCCTTGAATGAATATGTAGCATACCCATCAACACTTTATTTTTGGGAGCCACCTTGTAGTTGTGATGGAAAAAATCATTCCCATGCAGGGTTGGAGGTTATTAGTTGTCATTGAAAACCATTGTCTTATGTGATTTTATTGAAAGGTTATTTGATTCATTATAGTCAATGAAATAAAAAATGTGTTAAGGGTTGACTAGATAATTATATTACTCCTGCACATTAGAGGCTTTCTCTTATCGAAAGTTTCTAGCTAGCTACCATACCTTCCCCCACTTAAAGCCTTTCCTCTCCCCCTTAGTAAATTTGTAGGGTAACTTTTTTTGAACCATTCTAATGTTTGATAATTAAATTTTTTAGCACCGTTAGATTTCTCCAATGGACCATCATAATTAATCTTAACTTTCTGCATTTTATCCCTGTGATACCCATGAGATTAAATGATCTCCATTTTGACTTTGAGGGGGCATCCGACCATTTCCTCATAGTTGTCAATGCCATGGATCACAACAGGTTTTTGTTGGATAGGTTTTATCGCACCAAAAAAGAATCCAACCTTGTGTTTGGTTATAACAAAAAAGGGAGAAGTGTGTCATGCAATTCATGTAACATTTTTCTCATATGATCTTATAGAGTCATCATCTTTTTTCATGAGGGTAAGGAAATCCATTTAAATTTTATATCAAAGATTGTGAGAAAAATATTTATTGAAAAACATTTTATATAATTACATCCACTCAATATTTTTGATCTCTTCCTTAGGCCTCATATTCCAGAAAAATTTCCACCACTGATTAGATTCTTGCTCTATATGATAAAAAACTAGTAGAACCTTTTTTTGTATGAACCATTCAAGGTTTTAGAATATATTATCAATAAAGTTGGTCCATCATTCCACGATTATGGGATCAGATGATCCATTGAGAGTTGGAGGACTTTGTTGAATAAAGGTCTCAATCTAATCATTTTCTCTCTAATGGGGACTTGTACAGACCTCTTGATCCATGTTTCTAAATAGAACCAGAGTCACATGTGCGAGTATCATCAAAGTGTTTGCGATTTGTGCTCCCATCGAGTTGGGAATATCATTTGGCTAGTCAACGGATTGCATATAGATTGATTGGTTACCTGATTCCTCCAATTTCTGGCCATTGACATTGAATAAAAGGAAAATTACAGATGATCATTTTCTAAATATTATATACATGAATGCGGATCCAATGAAATTAAAGGGATTACTCATAAAATATATTTATGTCATAACTCATGAATCTCTAGGATTCAATCGATTTTATCCATGATATATTTCATAATATATATTATTATAGGATTTTTTCCCTTTATAATGGTTCATAATGAGCATAAAATTTTCCCAAATAATATTCACCGGTTGTGTAAACTTGGTGTGCTGTAAGGCTTGTTGTCATGTCCAAGGTTACACCAAGTGAGGACCAACAAATCTTGTTAGATTTGTTACCCATGGGTACATATATTCCAGAATATCATTGACTTGTAGTATCAAAAAGGGGATGATATCTCATGATACACCATTAAATCTCTACTAACCCAAAGCTTTGGATTTTTTAATACATAGTCATATTCCTAAGCCATTCTCAAGAGTTTTCTAATCTAAATACTTAAAACAACTAAACTTTTTATTCGGTACCAAATATAACAACCTTGTTCTTTATTAAACATGAATTCATAATTTATTACAAAAATGTACACTTAATACAACCCAATAATAGATAAGTGAATTTTATTTTGAATTAGGTATATAGAATAACATGTTGAACACGGGATACACAAATAGTATTAAAAACATCCCTAACATGTTTATAAAATTACATAGATTTTAAAAATGTAAGGGATAGCCTGGGGAAGAAAAGAAGATAGGGGTGAGATATATAGCACAATAAGGAAATAAACATCGAATAAGGTGGTAAATATTAGAGAAAAATCATATTAATGAGACATAAAAAGAGTATTAATAATAAAAAATAATAATAAGACATGATATAACATGATAATCCTAACTATAAAATTGTAGAAACAAATAAAAACACTACATAACAAATATATGTAAAGTATAATCCGCCAATACATCATTTTTTAAATAGTCCCATAAAGTAATCAGGTTCACCCTTGTCCAAACATGATGCATCATGAAACTGATCACTACCCATTGTACTTGAGTGCTATATAATTCTAGGCGCACCCATCATAGTCATTTCAATCTAATTATTAAGTTTTCCACATAGATCATACAACATGGATTCATTCATAATAATAATTTCTTCAAAAATAATTGAGTGTGGAATAAATATATGTATGTCCCTAATAAAATTTGTATATTCATAAATGGTAACACATTTGATAGTAAATGGTTGTGGTATTAAAAAAAATTATTTGACAGGCTAAAATTGTGGAAAAATTTCAACAGCATATTGATGTCAATTAATGATTCATAAAAATGGGTTGAGGATAGGGAAGGGGGTATATCATAAAATATAAATATAACTGGGTATAATAGGGAAGTGGGAAACCATATCATGACATTAGAAATTTGAAATAAAATGAATTAGTAAATGGGGAAACTTGAATAAAGAAAGGAATATTAACTTTATTTTGGCATTATAATGTGTGTACAAAAATGATCATGAGAGGCTTAAAGAGAATGAAAGGGGGATACCATAATTTATTAATTCATTTTAATATAAGGGGAAAATTGAAAAAACATATCCGAACATAAAAAAATTAAATTTATGAGATGTAACATAAAAGAAGTGCTTGAATGGAAATGAGAAGAGAGAAGTCCCAACATTGATTGTGTGAATCCAAATGGTTTGAAGGAAATTATTGAGAGATTAGGTTCAAATTTTAAAAACTATAGAGAGTTTAGGTATGTGTATTTATGCTATAAGATGAGTTTTAGTGATGATAAATGATATCTTGGATGGTTTTATATATGAAAAGAGCATGATTTCTTTATTATTTAGGTTTTCCACTCTACATAATAAAATAACCAAAACCAAAAACCATACCATGTTTTTCCCATTTTTTTATAAATGGGACTTTTTCTCATTATTTATTATGCACGAGGTCATAAAATAATAAAATAATAATATTTCTTATGTGGAGGTGAGTGATACTCACAATGAAATGGTTTTAAAACCATAAAATAAAATATTGGTTTGGAGGATTCATAAGGGCCTTATAAAATTAATAAAATAAACATAAAATAAAATTATTTTAAAGTTAAAACATATATTTTCTAGTTTATAAATTTTATATTATTTATTACATCACTTTTATATCATTATAACGTCATAATACACAGATTATATTAGTATTATATTTAATTTTAATCCTAAAATTCAATTTTCTCAGAAAATTTTAAAAAATTCACCATTAGATAATATTGATGTTCTAATTCCAAAAATAAAATTGATTTTATGTAAATAAATTTCTATATATATTTATATTATATTTTAAAATAGTAATGAATAATTAATTATAAATTGAATGTTATTTTAAACATAACAGTTTTAAAGCCTTGTAAAATATACATTTAAATTTATAAAAATTGGATGATCATTTCAATTTAATATAAATTATTTAATAAAAATATTATAGTAAAATAAAATTTATTTAAAATCTTTAGTGATTTCTCAAAAATAAATTTCTTAATTGAATCTCAATATTACCCAAAAATACTATTTTTGGTTTATTATAGAAAAAAATCAATTATTAAGTAACCATAATAGGTTGAAAATATATTCATCCTTTTATATGCAAATTTTAAATACCAATAATTCTAGGATCATGATACATGTCCATTTAATACACTAGAAAACACCCTATGAGTAAGGTGTGTGATGGTGATCCTTTCATGGGGTGGTTCAATATATATGGATTGGGATATGATCTTGATAAGCATTAACATATCCAATAAAAAATATTAATCATGATTAAGTAATATAATCTTTTCTTGATATTGTTCAAAAATACTAATGATGTTATCTCCCTCAGAAGCTTTGATAAATGGGAGTCATAGGGTATGATCATAATGGTTGATGCAATCACTTCCATTGTTAGTGTGAACTGGATTTGTTAAAACCCTATTTTTATAATAATCATGTGGTCACTTTTCAACAACTAAATTTTCAAATGTAACGATACTAAAAGGCCTTTTAAATAAAATTGAATATAATAAAACTACACAATTTCATGTTTTTTATATATCCATATTACATAATACGATATTTAATTAAACCAAAAGGGAAATTTTATTTATTATAGTTCTTGTAGGAATAAATAATTTTTATTACGATTCGAATAATGAAATATTATGATAAATATATCAAGAACATAGAAGTAATTTAATCTTATTTGGTTATCTATGATATCTTCAAGTATAAGAAAAATATCCAACCCTTTATTATATAAGAAGATTCGGAATTATTTATGAAACTCTTACATTGTTTTTATTTCCGATCGGAAATCTACGTCCTTCTAAAATTGTGTTTTCTAAAAATATTTTAATTTTTTGCCAATTTAAAAGGTGTTTTAAATTATTTTAATGTCTATTTTTATATAAATGTTTTCAAAAAAAATTCATGATTTATTTATATTTATTCATCAAATTTTCAATGAATTTTTTTTTTCAAAATTCTTTCAAGCATTTAATATATGTTACATTAGATTTTTCAAGGGAACAATGTTCTAAAACTTTATAAAAGATTTATTTTATATTTCTAAATCTATTTAAATTAAAATTGTTTTCAAAAAAAATTTATGCATCCTTTATGTGTTTTAGATATATTATCATAGATAGGGGTTTTATAATGATTGAAGTTTTAATTTTGTTTCCAATGGGAAACTATTTTTTCTAAATGAAATGATTAAATGGGATTTCAATGTAATCATTATAAATAAGAGATATTTGTAAATGTTTTATGAACGAGATTTTCAATGAATTGATTTTCTCTCTAAAAAATATTCCAAGTTATCTTTCAAAATACCTCTCTATCTATGATGGAATCCTTTGATATTTTTTATGATTTAATAGGGATATGATCCAAGGGAACCATTATTATTAATTATTTTAATTCTCTATGTTTAAGATGAATGTTTCTTTATAAAACATGTTTCTATTCAACATGTTATATGATTTTGAAACTCTATTCATTTCATGGGTTTTGATTTCATGAAATGATTATGAAACCTGTCTATTTTTTAGGTTAGGATATTATTACATGTTTACGATGCCCATTTCAATTTCATGGGATATGATATGATTTTCATGATACCCATCACTTTTTATGGGTCATGATATGATATATATTTTATTATCTTACGGAACACGTATGTATAATTTCATGATGTGATTGGTAGGGTTATATATCTCTGTAATGCATTGGGTAATGATTTTTATCTATTGGGGAAGACAAGGAAGGAATGGATTGTACATAATTTTTAGTCATGTAATTTTTTCTAGTAAGAAGTTACTCAGAGAGAAACATGACTAATAAGATAGTATGGGGGTGATCATTGATTACTAATATGGATTTGGGAGTGAAAACATTCCAATAAAAAGGTAGGGATGTGATAGGGGATAGTGGTGTGTCCCGCCCAGTAGGTGTATCCCCTAAAGATCGATGATTGGTTTTATTAATATTCCTTGGGTTATAGAGAATGATTTTATATTCTTACATGTGTTCTATTAATTAAATACTTTATATTTATGTTATGATTTCATGGATTATTCTCTTTGTTCATGTATGTTTCATATCTTATGAACTACCAATCCTTATGCCTTGACTCATGTATATGATATTTGATATGTAGGGTATGATCTTCAAATGTTATTCTCTTGTTATAATATATTTACACTCATATTAGGCGTAAATGTATCCTTTATTTACACATATCAATAAATCAAGATCACACATTATTATTTTTACATTACCTAGGTTATGAATAAAGGATTTAAGTAGAAGTACTAAAGGGGAAGTTATTTTTGAGAAACATTGATAATATTTAATAATGTTATAAGTTTTTGTTCCATGATTCCTAAGGAAATAAATTATTACTATCCTTGGGCATGCACTATTTTATTATGATGAATATTAATCTATAATGATGTAATATCCCTATATGTAAGACTGGGTCTCTATATTTCATCTGGTATTCCATAAAATATTCATTGGATGTTTCTTTTTCCATGTTTCTCCAAAATGGGTTTTCAAATGGGAAAATATTATTTTCAAAATATGAGGCCCATTTGGTACCTCTAATATCATTCTTGAGAAGAGGGATATTCCATGTATACTCTCAACTCTAGGGAAAATTCTCATTGATGGTGTTGGGAGGTGGTAATTATAATGCTTGATTTCATTTCATTATTTATATATTGTATTCATTATTTCTTCCACCCATAGAACATTTTATATAGCCTTGGTATCAAAGGATTCACAGTTGGAGTTGAGATATGATCCTTATTTGTATGTTATTTGATGGACTAGATAACAATGATAGGGGAAGTCCATGTGGGATGTACCATTTGTGAGGCTTGTTAAGAATATCTTGGTGGGTTAATTACTATATATCACATTGATAGGCCATCAGATGGTTTTCTAACTAAGTATGTCTAGAATATCATCACATTGTGTCTAGGTATATCCCATGATAACTATTTTACATGTATTTCACTTCCCCTCATTTGGTGACTTTTAAATAAAATTATATAAATAATTATCTTTCAATTGGTAGTTATTATATTAGCACTTCTTTACATTTACTATGTTTTCCATGGATATTTCTTCACTAGGAAATTTCCATTCCCCATTTGCTTCTCCCATGTAAAAATGATGTTTATAAAAATATTGTTTTTTCTACAAACCATTTTAGAGAAGATATGAAAATGGATTTTTTAGAAATTATTAAATAGTTACTTATTTTAATAGGAACTAGAAAAAAATACTTTATGTATACATATTTCAAACTAGCATGAAATGATTTTTTCTATTAAATTTACATCTTAGGTAATATTTTTTATTTTTGTATCCCTAATTTGTTTTTCTGTTCTCATGCATACATTATCATCTTCATTTATAGGTTTATCTGGTATAATATCACTTTTAGGGCCAGTGTGGTTTTGTGATTGGTGGTGACCCACAATGTCACTTTGAGGTATTTTAAAAAAATTATTTTATTTTCCACTGGTAGATTGTTTATATTAATATTATTTAGTTTTTTATATTTTACAAGATATATCATTCCAAGCATTGTTATCCATGATTTTTGGCACTAGTTTCCAGCCCAGGTGGATCGAGAATGCCTCTGAATCTATATTGTAGTCCATATCGAATGACCATTTTGGGGTTTACCTATGTTGGTTCTTCAAAAAAATTTATTAGTGGTGGTTTAACCCATGTTATTGGGGAATATATGGTAGCTCAGATCTAATATTATAGGGATTTATGTATTTAGTTGTAGGTACGTTCTTGATCACCATCTATTCATAGGGATTCTTCAATTTATAGGGTTGTGTGGGATGGTTATTCCTTAAAATAAATGCATGGTTCTTGAACATTATTGGGGGTTTGGTTTTGATGGATTTTATCTTTGGATTTGAGAATTGGTAGTTTTTTTAGAAACTCTAAGACCTGTAGTAATTTTTTGGGGAATTTACAGGGGTCAATCGATGTTTTGTATAGTGTTGAAAACGACGTCGAAACCATGAAAATTATTTTTAAGATCTTTGATGGGATCACTCAGTTGGTGTCCAACATTCCAAACATTAAGACAAGGCCATGTGTATTAGTTTTTATTTTGATATTTTTTGGATTTATGACCCATTGAATGGTGTGATTCTTTATTTTTTATTAAGGTCTGCTTTGGATTTTTTTTTTAATTTATATTTTGAAATAATATATTATTTTAACTAATGGTGATTTTTTTATCAAAAAATGGGATTTCCAAATATAATACGTCAATTATTTTTTTGGAGATATGGGTAGTTTTGAAAATGGGAGTCATTTTGGAAAGTGATTCTCCATTTAAAACATGGAATTCCAAAGTATGATCATATTTAATAATTTATTCATGTGGTTATAGGATGGTTGTGGGATGTTTGGAGCAGTGATTGATAACGAGGAAGTATATAAGTGGCACCCTGATTTTTTATTGAATTTTTCTTCAAATAAATTAAATTTTCATTTTTTTGGAACTGAACTAAGTCAAAAATTCCTTTCAGTTGATATTAAATTGGTTTATATTACAAGAATCACAAAATTGTAGTTTGTTACATGGAACATCAACTTGGATCACATTACGTGGACCATCGACTTGGAATATATTACACACAACACCAATGTTTCTAAAAAATATCATTTTATTGATATAATTATTTAAATTACATAATTATAAAATATTTATCAAAAATTGTTAAAGGAATATTAATATTTATCTTTAAAATATATTTTATAATTGTTTTTTTAAAATGAATAATATTGACAATAAAAGATATAATTCTTCTTAAAATCCTTATATGTTTTATAATAATATTTTGTTAAACAATCTACTTTTTATATCTATATGTGAAAAAACAATAAATTTATTTTTAGACACATTTAGAAATTTAATTTAATAAACTAAACATAATTTTTTAATTTATAATTTAGAATTCATCTTATGGAGGATTTTTTCGATTTTGTTGAGAAACATCATTTTTGGATGAATAATGAATAATAATGGATTTTAATACAAAACTACTTTTTAATTTAATTTAATTATCAGTATAAATTATAATTTATATTAGTTTAAAAGTTTAATTATATAATATCAATATAAATTGATAGAATTTATATATTTATAACCATTTTCACATTGAAATTGGGTATTCAAAACATAGAAAACATTTTTTATTTTTTCACTTTGAAAATTCGCATTGTCAACCCAACTATGGGATTATTTATAAAATGATTTATACCATTTTTTAATGATTTTTGGAAAAATGGATTAAATATTTATAATTATAATAATTAATATTTTTTAATTATTTCAACTATGTTTTTTCCCAAAACATATTGTGAAATTACATCGATTAAAGAAAAATTAAGCATAACTATGAAATAATCCATAAATTTAAGACCTAAAAAAGAATTATAAACATATCCAAAACCACTTTTTTGGAATTTATTATGTTACTAACCTTATATTATATGTTTGGATGGTGTTATGATATTTTGTTGTAAAAACATAGGTACACCAAACTTGTTTTAAAAAATACAATGCGAGTCCTTTCATTTTTTCTATAAAAGGCCCCCACCTCCCCTATTTCTTACACCTCTAAAACTAATTTTTTTTTGAAATCTATGCCCATTACACTTCCAAAAATCAATACCTTCCACCTTGAAACCTAATCTGGGACATAAAGTCATCCACGTAATCCTTTTGGCACAAAACAAAAGGATTTACATGATTAAGACGTAACACCTTCTATAATGTTCTATTCTTTTATTTTACTTATCCAACCCTCCATTCACTTTATTTAATTATTTTATGAAAAAAAGTATTAAAAATATAAATTCATTTTGTTATGTTATGTTCTCAACCTACACTTACACAAAAATACATATAATGGGTAATGAACATACAGTTTATGTGTACAATGATCTACCGCTTCACAAATCGATGATTGTACATTTTTCCTTTACCGCCTCTCATGGTGGAAATTAAGATAGAAAATATATTTATATATGTTATATAATATATTTATTATGTATTTAGGATTCTTTATTCCTTTCAAAATACAAATTTTTTACACTAAATTTTGTGTAAATATTATAATTTTATTTGAGGAAGTGTGGACTACCGCCCCCTCAAAGTGATATGATTCGTTTATACACTACATGGAATGTTCTAAGGATGGGTTTAGTGAATTTATATCATATATATAACATTATTATTCTACATTAAGGATATTATATATATATATATACATATAGGTCATTTTCTTTTATTCTTTCAATATGACAATATTAATGGAGATGACATTCATGCGTATGTACGAATTACCATGTCCATGAAATGTGTAATCCATTTCACAATTAAATAATAAATATAAAATTATAATAAAAATATATGAATATAATTAATTTATATATCATTTTTTACATTTTGGAATCATGATATGCATTTAAGGTCTAAAGAAGTAACAAATTAAGACACATGCGAAGAACAATGTGAATATTATCTAAGGTGAAATCATAACATAGGATGGTTGAAAATAGAGAAATATAAGGTCATAATGAAACCATATATAGTGTTAGATATAATAATAGCATTATGTAAAAAATTAATTATAAATATATAGGTGTTTTTAATGAGTACAACGAGATTCAAGACACATGGTAAGTGGATTTTTTCTAACATTTTTCTTTCATGAGATGCATGATTTATTCACCACACATTCCATTTGTATGGTGTATTTACTATACTTTAATGTATTATATTTCATTTATATATAAATTTTTCAGTATTCACATATCCATTTTGTGATATTTCTTTCATTTGGTTTATGTTTCAAAAGATAATAAATCAGTAAAATAGTTTTGTCTCAATTTTCCTTCTTTGATACCAATGTTTTGTTATGCACCTAAATTATTTTTGAGATTTATATATTTTAATTTTACTTGTTATATGATGAATATAATTATTTTCATTATATTTTAATATTCTTGTAATTTATTTCTCTTACATTGAGAAGATGATCCCATGTAACAAAGTGTTTAGAGTTTACTGAATCAATATCATCATTTTTTCGAGATTGTGAATGATTGTGATTCATTTATGGAATCTTATGACCCATCTCTCAAAAAACTTATGAATTTTATTCTTCTTTTGTTATTAATGATATCCTCATGTATTATTACCATTTTCCCAGTCTTTGGGACTTATGATAATTTTATTATGTAAAATCTGACTGATTCTATCTTCGGTCATAAAACTATTATATTCAGAAAACTTGTTTTCAATTTTTTTTCAATGTCTCTTTAAAGTCAATTTTCATGGAAATGGTATTTTTAAATTTTTTATGGTTTTCAGTGCATCCTTTATAAGTTTTCAAAGATATTTTCAATGAAAAATGTTTTAAAAAATGTTTTATGTTTTAAAAAGTGTTCTTAATGAAAAAAGAATATCTTCAAAAAGAAAATTTTTTAAAATATAATTGATAATTATTTCCCATCTATGATAACATACATTGGTGGTACTCATGAATTTTTGGGGAAATAATTCACTTATTACAATAATATGTTTTCCCATATTTTTTTATGTCTCTATGGAATGATGTTTATAGAAAGCATTTTTCATTCAAGGTTTATAAGATTTTGAAACCTTCTTCTTTTCCAAATTTATGTTTATGAGGAAATGAGAATGAAACAAGAATATTTCCACAGGTTATGATATGATTACATGTTTATAATACATATTTCACTTAATGGTTTATGTTATTATTATTTAGGATCATGTGGCACATGTATGTATGATTTCACAATGAGATGGGAGAGATATATATATCTATCAAATGATTTGGTTAAATATTTATATCTCATGAGATATAATAACTTGGTATTAGAAATATACTATGAATACTAATATTGAAATGGGAGTGAAACATGACTAGAAATTTGGTCTAAGGAGTGAACACATGATACTAATATAGAAATGGGATTGAACCATGACTTCCAAGATGGTATGGGGAGTGAACGTATAATACCAAGACAATCATGGAAGTTATTAGTTGGATACTACAAAAATCATATTATATGCACATGTGTCTTCCTAGATTCCATTTTCTCCTATATTATTATTTCTTGGATTGTGTTCTTTATTCTTTTATGATTTAAGTCATATAAACTACTAATATTTATACAATGGTTCATGTATTTGATAATTGATATGAAGTTTATGATCATCGATTTTCATGATCAAATTATCATAGCCTTATAATCATGATAATGCTTACATATCTCCCTTATTAACCATTACTGAGTATTTGAGATCACTCGTTTTTTATGCTCCTTCCCCAATTTATTCAGATATGTATTATATTGGATGTTTCTAATAAGGGTGAAAATCAATATGAACCTAGTGAATGATAATGTTTGTCACTTATGTATCAGAGTTTATGTTCCCATGTTTCCAAAGGCACTAGACACATACAATATTTGAGAGTCTATTTTTATAATGATTTATATATTCAATAAATGTTATATAATGATAATTTATAAAAAGCGAGGGTCAAAATAGTTGGAATCATAGAAAAGGTTCAGTTATCAATTTAATTTAGGATGAGAAAACCTTACTAAGAAATCTAATGACACGAATCGTGATATGATTAAGGATAAATAAAAGTATAGGAAAATCTCCTAGAATTATATTAAAGGATAATGTGAGTGGATTTATAAAAATACATCTATAGATTGATAATACAAGTGGATGCAGCTGTAGAAAAAATGTACATATGTGTACCAACTCCAAAAATATGTTCTATGCCTAGTACAGTGTAGCTTGGTACACAAAAATGGGCCTCGAATCACACCTAGTTTGACACGCCCAGGGGATATGGTTTGGTAATTCATAAACTCTACACAAACAAATAGTAAGGATTTAAATAGATTTTTCATATGAATAACCTAGGATAAAACTATGGTGTCATTAATTAAGGAAGGATTCATAATTTCAACATATTATAAGTAACTTTTCATTATTTTTTTGTTCCTTGATATGATATTTATTTATTACTCTATGGTTTTCATTTTAGTCAATGGATGGAACCCCGAGTAACTGCTTTAATGGGGATTACTATAAAAAAAGAAACGATTTTGTATCTGGGAAACTGAATTCAATGGGAGATTGAATAAAAAACATCATTTCAATTCTCACATAGTAATCTCATGCTATAAATTATGGTGGACTTCCAAATGAGTAAAGGAGGGAATAACATTCTGTTGAGTCTTCTATAAGGGAACGTCCACTTTATTTTAAATGTTCTTCTGATCCACATGTTGCTGAACAATGTATCAGAAGTACTGAAATGATATTATCCATTTTTGATGTTTAAATCATGAGAAATTCATTCATTCTATTTATTAGTTAGAAGCAGAAGCAGATTAGTGGTGGAATCTAATCAAGAATATGAGGCATCAGGATGAGATTGAATCCATAGACTGGGATGGGTTCAAGAACTTTTTTTTTTCAATAAGTACATTCATCAGAATCATCATACCATGATAGATAAAGTGTTCATTGAGTTAATGTAAGGAGATGATGAATCTTTTGGTTCTTACAATGATCATTTCATGAGACTTTCAAGGTACGATTCATGAAATATCATAAAAACAGAAGGTAATGTTTATAGGTTCATCAGTGGTTTAAATATAAGTCTTAGAATAACATTAGTGACAAGATACATTAATTTATATGAATAGATTGTTTGTTATGAATTCATGGTTGAAATAGATGTTATAGTAATGTATTAGTCACATGGTATCGAAATGAAATTATAGATTTGGGTTAAACAAGAACTTAAAAACCATGAAGACATGAATATTAGATTCCATTATGCGCTATGTTTTTGAAGAATAATGTATGAAATTATATTAAGTGGTCTAATAAATGTTATATGTTTATAAATGAAGGCCCTCACACATTTTATTAATGATTGGATTAGATGAAGTTATCTAATTTTTCAAATGGGGAAAACATGAAACATGTTGCGAAAAATCCCTCAAGGTAACATTGCAGTATTTTGGGTTGACTGCGTCTGTTGAAAAATCAAGATTCCATGAAAAATTATTGAGTTCCAAAGAATTTGTTGACAATCCATGTTGACAAAAGAATGATGGAAAAGGAAAGGATGATCTAGAGGCAGTACAAAAGATAAGTACAAGGTGGTGTCGTTTTCGAGTGTTTGCCAAATATTTGGGGTCCAAAATTTGGAGGTTGGTGAGCATTGTGAAAAGTGGAAATCCATGAAGATCATATTTTAATATTGAAAATTCATGAATTTTGTGAAGAGAGGCTTCATGGTTTGGAATTTGCGAAGACCGGAAGAATGATGGCGGCGATTCTTCGCGATTATGTCAAAGCTTTGCGAATGGCAGAGCTGAATCACATCGAGGCGGTGAAGGGCTTTGCGAGGGAGATTCACGAAGAAGGCGTAGATGAATGTTGATGGTGATGCTCCGCGATTATGATGATCTCTGCTATCGGAAAATTACAGTGGTGCTTCGTGATTTTGAGAGAATTCCGGCGGAAATTTCGAATCTTCGTGATTTATGATGACATGGCGCTGACATCGCGCGGAAGAGTCGAGGTTCGGTAGAATCGACTATAAATTGAGGTCGACCACCTCGAGGGAAGTACAGAATTTTTGAAGAATATCATTCGCTATCATTTCGCAAAGGTAGTTCACGTAGCCCGTGTGCTTCATGAAAGAAGAGCTTTGCGGTGACTGTTGTAGCTCCGCGAAAGTTGCGAGCTCCACGTTGGCTCAATGAGCTTCGCAAGGGAAATTGTTCTACAATGACTTGAGCTTTGTGGTAGTGCTTCATGAGAGTTCTTCGCGAGAGTGCTTCATGAAATGTAGGAGCTTCGTAAAGTCTTGTTTGAGCTTCACGAAATTGGATTCCTTGCAAAGTAGGGTGCTTTGCGAAGGTTTTTCCAAAGGAATTGCCCAGTGTTCAGGGGAAAAGGGTTATTCATTAGTGGATGAATTTTGGACTTCAAAAAAGCATCTTTCAACAGTATAGGATGCACGATTTCATGAAAATGAAAATACCTACATATCTATAAATTGTGAGTGGATCTTCTGAAGAAGCAGTGAGCTCACTTCAGTTGAGAGAGCAGTGAGTTCTCAAATTGTGGGTGGTTGTAAACCACGAGGGACAATGAGTCCGCTTCGAACTTGTAAAAAATAGTGCGCTTATTGGGGAATTGTTACATTGGAACATTGTCGGTGTATGCTCCTTGGACGTAGCCCAGTGAGGGTGAACCAAGAAAAAATTGATGTGTCATGTGCATGCATTAAAGTTTTCTTATACTCTGCATCAGGAAGGAGAGAGAATAGGTTTTTGTCTAACAAAAAAACAAGATCAAAAGGGGATGTTGTTTTAATCAGTCATACCCTGATTCACCCCCCCTGTCAGGGTATCTAGCCTAGTGGACCTAACAAAACATAATGCAGGTCCAATGATTCAAAGAAACAAGTGTAAGGAGAATGGAAATTATACTAACCGTATACCCAACCAAAGGTATGATGATTGTAACACCCGAGACTTTTATGTGAAATATTTTGTTTTATATAAATCATCAAATGAATCTTTTACAACACACAACACCAGCTTGGCTTTCTTTACATGCAATCGCGACCTTCCTTGATAGCTTGCGTCGTACGCAATACCGAGTTTCACTAAACAACGATATGTTATTAAAATATTATTAAAACTAGCCGTTATGAATAGTAATAACCAATTTTTGAAATTTTATTTTTCAAAATGGACTTCATTTTTGGATTCGGAATGTCGAAATTAGCCTAGGGAGAATTTTTGGTATTTTTCTGAAAACTTTCAATTTTTTGATTAATAGTGAAACCACTAAGTGGTAGTTAAAAAAACTGAATTTCTTATAAAACTTAATTTTACCGCTTCTGTGAGTGGAATTTCGAAAATCCGAGAGACATGGTTAATATCAGGGACTAAAATGTGGTTCAATGAGTTGAAAATAATTTTTGGTGAATAGTAACTTTTTACTTTTATTTACCACGGTTAAAAGTAAATAGGGTAATTTAGGGTAACAATGATATTATTATTACCCTAACACATGTCCTAATTCTATTGGACAAGTTTAATTCGACCAAAAACAACCTTAGGAAAAAAAATATGACCATTTAGGCCGACATGGATTAGATTATGACATTTATTATTGATTTATTTAAAGAAGGGTTAAATAGTTAAAATCAATGTTTAATAAGTAAATCATTTTTAATATGGGTTTATACATAAGATAAATTCGACTATAAATATTCATTAGAAAGCTAATAATATTTAATACATAATGGTATTTTATTTGTAATTTTTGGACATTAAATAATTTAATTTATTTATGACACAACGATGATGCAGTAATTATATTATTAATGAAATATTGACATAATTGATGTTATAAATACACAAATAAATTTAATTCTAGACTTTTTATTAATTAAACTAATTTTATAGGTTAATATGACATGTTACTATTGATTTAATTAACTTTTTTCAAACTAATCATTCTGTTATGATTTTCACAAAAATCAATTACTAAATAGTGTCAAAATTGACATAAAATAGTTTTTAAAACAAATATTATATTATTAATTATTATTTTATTCCTAAAAATCTAAAGATCGGCCAAATGACTTAGATAAGGTTATATATATTAATAATAAACAACTTCGGGTTCGTTTGGCTTGATATAGTAAGTTTATTAACCTTATAGTATAAGAAAACAAGAAGACACGGTAAAAGTTAAATTATCTAACTTAAATCTAAATCTAAATGATAAGGTTAAAATTGATACCTAAAATTTTCTAAATTCTATTGGAAGAGAGGATTTTGACACATCCCCACCTTAGCCTAGAAATAAATCAATTTGGAGCTATTTAAAACCGAACATGACTTTATAATAAAATAATATTTTTAGTTATTCCAAAGGTGCCCCTCTCCTCCCTTATAAAAGGGCACCTCCTCCCTCTTTTCCTCACACCACTTTGAGCCTTCATGCTCGGCAAACCCCTACCAATTTCTTCTCTCCACTTACCTAGAAACATCCTAGAGGTTCTGGTCTTCTTCAAAGACCTATTTTAGTGCCCTAAAAGGAGGTCTCAAAGAAGCACTTCAAAGAAGAGGTAATCTCCGTAACCAATTCTTTCATCTTTATTTCTTCTTCCACTTATTCTTCTTCAGTTGTTTCAATATGAAGTAATAACATCAGTATCACTCACATACTGATATGTTATTATAAGTATGAAACAACCCTATTTCACCATCTATCCATCCTACGGAAAAAAAATCACCGCGCGTTCGTACGTACGAAATACCGTCTCCACGCCGTGGTGTAATCTATTTTCCACCACCACATTACTTGGATGGGTATAATGGTGTAAGTAATGACTATATATTACTATTAGAAAGTTATAATTATTCTGAAACAGTATACATACACTCCAATACAATTCCATGATCATAGGAACGATAACATTACTTGTGCGTACGTACGGAATACCGTCTCCACGATGTGATGCGACTCGCTCTACATGATCTTCATTGCATAATGATTATATAAATGAATTGAATGAATGAATATGATATATGTTACACTAATACCATTCTGTAAATGAGGTATCTATAAGATAAAGAGAAGAATAAGAATTTATTCGACAAAACACGCATAAGAACAAAAAGTTATAAACACCCGAATAACAAGTAGCAATGAAATATTACTACTAAGAAGCTAAGAATATGACCATATATGATTTCATAAAAAATAATTATGATTCTGGAATAAGTCAATGACATTATTTAAATCATTATACAGGAGTTTCGGACACGTAAGAAGCAAAACGGACCTAAGGTAAGGGAAATATCACAATCTCATTTTTATCCGAGATTGTTTATACTTTGGTATTTAGTGGGTTGTATTTTATCATCCACATCCATGTTTCCTAATTATGTAATATTATCCATCTACAATTGTTTAAATCCAAATTTACCCTTCGGTGAGTTTTTAATAAAAGATATGAAAGGAATCTTTTGTCGTTTTTTGTACGAGGTACTCTTTGACTTTTCTGACAAAATTACGAGAAGAATGTTTTTTTAACTTATACGGCATGAATAGATTTTTTAAAAATTATTTCCAAGAAGATTCCTTTAAAAGTTTTCAAGTTTATTTTTAATCAACTTCTTTTAGTTTATAATTATATGACATGTTATGAAAAGAAAAGTGTTCTTGAAACAGAAAGGATATTTTCCTCAAGAATAGAGTTCAGGTGTTTTATCAAAATTTATTTTCCATCTAAGATAATAAAGGGTTATGTTTCTATCCCTATTATTACATTGATTTGATTATGTTGTGATGGAATTATTTTTATGAATTCATTTATCTTATATGAATTGTTTTATAATGTCATGATGTTTAAGAATCCCTTTTTTATTACATGGGTTATGATATGATGTATGATTTATGATATTGTGTCCCACATAAGAATGGTATAATTATGAGATGGGTGGGACCTATATCTCCCTCCAATGCATTGGGTAAATATTTTATATCTCATGAGATAGACATGGCTGGAACGGTAGGTTATATCGGTTCAGTGAAACAGGACTGAAACAGGGAGTGAACTCGGTTCAGAAAGGGACTTTGTCCACTAAGATAGTCTTGTAAATGAGTCTTGACTAATAAGAAATGATTCTCTATGATTATGTGTGCATGCCACAAAGTTTCATGTTTTAAGTTATGATTATTGGGATTACATTTCACTACTTTGATTTATCCCATGTTATGAAATTATGATCTCTTTTGTAGGTTATGATTTCCAAAAGATATGTTCTTATGAATATGACGTGATTGATATTTATTTTATTTAAACTTACTGAGTATTTGAGCTAACCCTTTTGTATGTTTTATTTCCCTAGGTCAGGAAAAAGGTTATTAAGTAGAATATGCCAAAAAGGGACTCTAGATATGATAAAATAAATGGGAGGCAAAGTAGGTGCTTTATGGACCAGTTGTTTATGTTTTCCAGTTTCTAAAGACACTATACCTATACGGTCCTTTCATGGTTTTTTTATATGTTGTAATAAGTATGCTTCAATTTTGAAGTATTAACAATGTATGTAAAGTATGGGTCGTTATAGTTGGTATCAGAGGAAAGGTATAGTCAACCTTTGGAAACTAGGATGTGAAAGCCTTAGTAAAAACCCTAAGGATAATTCTAAGCATAGAACACAATATTAGTGTTTTAGAAATGGCCATGAATAACCTACGATAAGATCTTAAGTGTGAAATTTTATTCTTCATTATGTGGTTTTCCTATTATAATTAGTGTTGCTCACACTGTTCTTCTTGGTTTTAGTCAATGGCTGGAACCCGAAGGAACCGTGTTAATGCGGAATGCGACGGGCAATGCAATGATTGTCCTCCTGAGCAACCAAACGTTATGGGAGCTGGAATGAAAAATCTTGTAGCCATGCTCACACAACTTTCTCAAGCTATGAATCATGCAGTACATCCAAACGAGCAAAGGAAGGAGCAACATTCTGTTGAATCCTTCATGAGACAGCATCCACCTTCATTCAGCGGGTCTACTGATCCATTAGTTACTAAACAATGGATTTGTACTACTGAAAAGATATTTTCAGTTCTTCAATGTTCTGAGCATGATAAAGTCATCTTAGCAGTGTATCGTTTGGAAGGTGATGCTGATCAATGGTGGAATATTATTAAGAATACGAGGCAAAGGGATGAAATTGAGTCCATGGAGTGGGAAGAGTTCAAGAACTTATTTTTCAATAAGTACATCCCTTGTATTCTCCGAACAAAGATGGGGAAAGAGTTTCTGGAACTGATGCAAAAGGATGATGAATCTGTTGGTACTTATGAAGCAAATTTTACAAGACTTGCAAGGTACGCCTTTGGTATTATTATCCAACCTGAGAGTAAGATCGATCGATTCTTTAGTGTCTTAAAACCAAGTCTTCAATGGGCCTTAGCCATAAGGGACTTCAATAGCTACGAGGAAATCGTTCGATGTGCTCTCAAAGTTGAGATGGAGATTGGAGTAACCCATCAGTCATATGGGTTTGATAAGAAGAGGAAAATGGAATTCAAAGGAAAATCTAAAGAGCACACTGAAAAGAAGATGAGCTTTCCATAATTCTCAAAGTGTAGAAAAAAACATGGAGGGATTTTTCTTAAAGAGACAAGTAAATGTTTCAAATGTGGAAAGGAAGGTTATCGGGAATTTGAATGCCGTGATGATGGGAAGAAGATGTCTAATGATGCATACAAAGGAAGGGATACATAGAATGAACCTACTACACTTCAATGTTTCAAGTGCAAGGAGATGGGGCATTATGCCAATAAATTCCCTAATCCAAGGGTTGATGATGATGGTCGACGTCAACAAACTCTTAAGGCTAAAGACAAAGGAAAGTCACATGCAATTTCTATCAGCGATGTGGAGTACGATAACGATGTGGTGAAAGGTACACTTAGCATCCACTCTAAAGTAGAAAATGTTTTATTTGACTCTGGATCCACCCACTCTTTTATTCTTGAAGAATTTTCTAAGTGTATCACCGTATTACCTCAACAATTAGATGTTGAGTTAGTTGTGACAACACCTAATGGCACAACAGTCGCATCAAAAGTTTATAATTCTTCTCCGATTAAAGTTTGTGGGAAAGTGCCTCCTGCAAATGTTGCGATCCTTCCTATAGTGGAATTTGATGTGATTCTTGTCATGGATTGGATTTCTCTACATGGAGCTCATATCAATTACCAAATAAGGGAAGTCACATTTCATATTCCAGATCAATCTATGATCGTCTATCGATGCAAGGATGAACATAACTTTCGAGTGGAAATTTCTTCCATTTTATGGGTATTGATTCCACTATATGAAGGTTCTTTATCTCAAATGGTTGGTGAGAAACTCATGATTAAGAATATGCCCATTGTACGGGAGTTTGATGATGTCTTTCTGGAGGAATTACTGGGTCTTCCACCGAATCGTGAAGTTGAGTTTTCAATAGAACTCGTACTGGGTGCTTTGCCTATTTCAAAGACACCTTATAGAATGGCCCCAATTGAGTTACAGGAATTGAAGAAGCAACTCCAAGAGAATCTTGATAAGGGATTCATACGCCCTGGTGTGTCACCTTAGGGAGCACCTATTCTATTTGTTAAGAAGAAATATTGATCAATGAGTCTCTGCATTGATTATTGAGAACTTAACAAGATCAATATCAAGAACAAATATCCTCTCCCACGCATTGATGACTTATTTGACCAACTACGTGGAGCTCAATACTTTTCCAAGATTGATCTTCATTCAGGGGATCATCAATTAAGGGTCAAAAGGGAGGATATACCAAAGACTGCTTTCCGTACAAGGTATGGACACTATGAATTTATAGTGATGCCATTTGGTCTTACTAATGCCCCTGCTATCTTCATGGATCTGATGAATAGAGTCTTTAGAGACTATCTTGATCAGTTTGTGGTAGTCTTTATAGACGATATTCTTGGATATTCAAAGAGCAAGGAAGAACATGACGATCACTTGAGAATTATATTGAAGACCCTGAGAAAGGAGAAGCTTTATGCCAAATTTACCAAGTGTGAATTTTGGCTTCAAAAAGTTTCATTTTTGGGTCACATAATCTCAAAAGATGGGATATCTGTGGATCCAGCAAAAACAGAGGTTATCGAAAGATGGTCGAGACCAAAAACAGTAACTGACATCCGAAGTTTTCTTGGTTTGGCTGGATATTATCGACGTTTTGTGAAGGATTTTTCACGATTATCTAATCCACTCACCAAGTTGACTCGGAAAGGAGTTAAGTTTGTCTGGATGGAAGAATGTGAAGATAATTTCAAGGAGTTGAAATGAAGGTTATCCAGTGCACCTGTGCTCACACTGCCTTGTAGTGGAGAAAGGTTTGTGATCTACAATGATGCATCCAAGAAGGGATTGGGGTGTGTTCTTATGAAAAATGATATAGTGATAGATTATGCCTCACGACAGTTGAAAATCCAGGAGAAAAATTACCCAACACATGATATGGAGTTAGTTGCGGTAATCTTTGAATTAAAGATTTGAAGGCATTAACTTTATGGTTAAAGGTGTGATATTTATACTGATCATAAAAGGTCAGATCTATTCAACAAAACATAAGAGCAGCTCAGAGTCGACAGAAAAGTTATGCCGACAACCGAAGAAATGACCTAGAGTTTGAAGTTGGTGATAAAGTGTTCTTACGAATATCTCCCTAGAAGAGGGTCATGAGATTTGGAAAGAAGGGGATGTTGAGCCCTAGATATATCGGTTCTTTCAAAATACTGGATCATGTTGGGATGGTAGCTTACCGATTGGCTCTTCTACCGAATCTCTCTCATGTTCACGATGTGTTCCATGTATCTCTCCAGAGAAAGTACATACCTGATCATTCACAAGTACTCAGCTCAGAAGTTGTACCGCTGGAGCATGATCTTTCTTATGAAGAACAGCCAATAGAGATTCTGGATCGTAGCGAAAAAGTCCTACGAAACAAGACCACTCGATTGGTGAAAGTTTTATGGAGGAACCACCAATTAGAAGAAGCTACATGGGAGCTTGAGGATATGATGAGGGAGAGGTATCCTCATCTGTTTGTTACAAAGTGACGAATTTCGAGGGTGAAATTCATTTTACGGGGGGTTGAATGTAACAACCGAGACTTTTATATGAAATTTTTTGTTTTATATAAATCATCAAAGGAATATTTTACTACACACACCACTAGCTTGGCTTTCTTTACATGCAATCACGACCTTCCTCGATATCTTGCGTCGTACGCAATACCGAGTTTCACGAAACAACGATATGTTATTAAAATATTATTAAAACTAGCCGTTATGAATAGTAATAACAACTTTTTGAAATTTTATTTTTCAAAATGGACTTCATTTTTGGATTCGGAATGTCGAAATTAGCCTAGGGAGAAATTTTGGTATTTTTCTGAAAACTTTCAATTTTTGATGAATAGTGAAACCACTAAGTGGTAGTTAAAAAAACTGAATTTTTCATAAAACATAATTTTACCGCTTCTGTGAGTGGAATTTTGAAAATCCGAGATACACGATTAATATGAAGGACTAAAATGTGGTTCAATGAGATGAAAATAATTTTTGGTGAATAGTAACTTTTTACTTTTATTTACCAAGGTTAAAAGTAAATAGGGTAATTAAGGGTAACAATGATATTATTATTACCCTAACACATGTCATAATTCTATTGGACAAGTTTAATTCGACCCAAAACAACCTTAGGAATAAAATATGACCATTTAGGCCCACTTGGATTAGATTAGGACATTTATTATTAATTTATTTAAAGAAGGGTTAAATAGTTAAAATCAATGTTTAATAAGTAAATCATTTTTAATATGGGGTTATACATAATATAAATTCGACTATAAATATTCATTAGAAAGATAAAAATATTTCCTACATAATGGTATTTTATTTGTAATTTATGGACATTAAATAATTAAATTTATTTATGACACAACGATGATGTAGTAATTATCTTATTAATGAAATATTGACATAATTGATGTTATAAATACCCAAATAAATGTAATTCGAGACTTTTTATGAATTAAACTAATTTTATAGGTTAATATGACATGTTAGTATTGATTTAATTAAATTGTTTCGAACTAATCATTCTGTTATAATTTTCACAAAAATCAATTACTAAATAGTGTCAGAATTGACATAAAATAGTTTTTAAAACAAATATTATATTATTAATTATAATTTTATTCCTAAAAATCTAAGGTTCGGACAAATGACTTAGATAAGGTTATATATATTAATAATAAACAACATGGGGTTCGTTTGGCTTGATATAGTATGTTTATTAACCTTATAGTATAGGAAAACAAGAAGACACGGTAAAAGTTAAATTATCTAACTTAAAGTTAAATCTAAATGATAAGGTTACAATTGATACCTAAACTTGTCTAAATTCTATTGGATTAGAGTATTTCGACCCATACCCACCATATCCTCGAAATAAATCAATTTGGAGCTATTTAAAACCAAACTTGACTTTATAATAATATAATATTTTTAGTTATTCCATAGGTGCCCCTCTCCTCCCTTATAAAAGGGCACCTCCTCCCTCTCTTCCTCACACCACTTTTAGCCTTCATTCTCGGCCAACTCCTGCCAATTTCTTCTCTCCACTTCCCTAGAAACATCCTAGATGTTCTGGTCTTCTTCAAAGACCTATTTTAGTGCCCTAAAAGGAGGTCTCAAAGAAGCACTTCAAAGAAGAGGTAATGTCGGTTACCGATTCTTTCATCTTTATTTCTTCTTCCACCTATTCTTCTTTAGTTATTTCATTATGAAGTAATAACATATGTATCACTCACATACTTATATGTTATTATAAGTATGAAACAACCCTATTTCACCATCTATCCATCCTACGGAAAAATAAATCACCACGCGTGCGTACGTACGGAATACCGTCTCCACGCCGTGGTGTAATCTATTTTCCACAACCACATTACTTGGATGGGTATAATGGTGTAACTAATGACTATATATGACTATTATAAAGTTATACTTATCCTGAAATAGTATACATACACTCCAATACAATTCGACGATCATAGGAACGATATCATCACTCGTGCGTAGGTACGGAATAACGTCTCCAAGATGTCATGCGACTCGCTCTACATGATCTTCATTGCATAATGATTATATAAATGAATTGAATGAATGAATATGATATATGTTACACTAATACCATTCTGGAAATGAGGTATATATTACCTAAAGAGAAGAATAAGAATTTATTCGACAAAACACGCATAAGAACAAAAAGTTATAAACACACGAATAACAAGTAGCAATGAACTATTACTACTAAGAAGCTAAGAATATGACCATATATGATATCATAAAAAATAAGTATGATTCTGGATTAAGTTAATAACATTATTTAAATAATTATACAGGAGGTTCGGACACTTATGAAGCAAAACGGACCTAAGGTAAGGGAAATATCACAATCTCATTTTTATCCAAGATTGTTGATACTTTGGTATTTAGTGGGTTGTATTTTATCATCCACATCCATGTTTCCTCAATATGTAATATTATCCATATACAATTGTTTAAATCCAATTTTACCCTTCGGTGAGTGTTTAGTAAAAGATATGAAAGGAATCTTTTGTCATTTTTCGTACGAGGTACTTTTTGACTTTTCCGACAAAAGTACGAGAAGAATGTTTTTTAACTTATACGGCATGAATGGATTTTTAAAACATTATTTCCAAGAACATTCCTTTAAAAATTTTCAATTTTATTTTTAATCCACTTCTTTTAGTTTATAATTGTACAACATGTTAAGAAAGGAAAAGTGTTTTTGAAGCAGAAAGGATATTTTCCTCAAGAATGGAGTTCAAGTGTTTTATCAAAATTTATATTCCATCTAAGATAATAAAGGGTTCTGTTTCAATCCCTATTCTTACATTGATTTGATTATGTTGTGATGGAATTATTTTTATTAATTCCTTTATCTTATATGAATTGTTTTATAATGTCTTGATGTTTAAGAATCCCATTTTTATTACATGGGTTATGAAATGATGTATGATCTATGATTTTGTGGCACACATAAGAATGGTATCATTATGAGATGGTTGGGACCTATATCTCCCTCCAATACATTGGGTAAATATTTTATATCTAATGAGATAGACATGGCTGGAATGGTAGGTTATACCGGTTCAATGAAACAGGACTAAAACGGGGAGTGAACTCGGTTCAGAAAGGGACTTTGTCCACTAAGATATTCTTGGCAATGAGTCTTGACTAATAATAAATGATTCTCTATGATTATGTGTTCATGACACAATGTTTCATGTTTTATGTTATGATTATTGGGATTATATTTCACAACTATGATTTATCCCATGTTATGAAATTATGATCTCTTTTGCAGGTTAAGATTTCGAAAAGATATGTTCTTATGAATATGATCTGATTGATATTTCTTTTATTTACCCTTACTGAGAATTTGAGCTCACCCTTTTGTATGTTTTATTTCCCCAGGTCAGGAAGAAGGTTATTAAGTAGAATATTCTCAAAAAGGGACTCTAGATATAATGAAATAAATGGGAGGCAAAGTAGATGCTTTATGAACCACTTGTTTATGTTTCACAGTTTCTAAAGACACTATACCTATACGGTCCTTTCATGGTTTTGTTATATGTTGTAATAAGTATGCTTCAATTTTAAAGTATTAACAATGTATGTAAAGTATGGGTCGTTATAGTGATGATGATTAGCATAAACAAACTATTAATATAATAAAAAAAGGGAAATATCATGAAATATCAATTTTTGATGAGGGGAGTGATAAGGACGCCATTAGAGGTACCCTTATCATCCACTCTTAAACATATAATTTCATATTTGATTATGGATCTACCCACTCTTTAATATATTAAGTATTTGATTAGAGTTTCTGGATTCCAAAAAAGTAGATGTGGAATTAGCAGTGAAAACCCCTAATTATATGATGACTTCATCTAATGTCTATGATTCCTCTCTAGTTAAAGTTTATGAGAATGTGTTTCCTGTAAAAAAATTTATTCTTCTATTAGTTGAGTTTTATGTCATCATAGGAATGTATTAGTTTTCCATAATTAAATCCCACATCAACTATCAAGGAAGGGAAGTTATATTTGATATTTCAAAACCTCCTATAATCACCCATCAATGTGAAGATAATTAGGAACATCATATAGAGATAACGTCTAGTGTATGGGACTTAATTACAATTTAAAAGGTTTTTATCTTAAATGGTAAGATATAAAATTGATATCAATGAAATTATTATTAATGGATAATTTGGGGATGTCTTTCTGAATGAGATTCATAGTATTCCACCAAAACGTGGGGTTGTGTTCTCAATAGAACATATACATGGTTCCACACTGATTTTAAAAATACATTATAGAATGGATTTGATTGAGTAGTAAAATTGAATAAAAACACCAAAAAAATGATAAATAGGTATTCATTCATCCAATGGTGTCACCATGGAGTGCACAAGCTATTTTTGTGAAAAATATTGATGGATAAATGTGACTTTGCAGTGATCATCATTATTTGGACAAGATCACAATCCCAAAAAAATTATCATCTTCCCCATGTTGACGAATTGTTTGATCAACTATGTGTTGATAATTACTTTTACCAGGGTTAAACTTTATTTTGAATATAATCAATTACAGTTCCTGAAATAGTATATACCAAATAGGTAATTCCTTACAAGGTATAAATATTGTGAATATATAGTGAGGCCTTTTTTTACTCATTCCCCTACCATCATTATAGATTTAAGGAATATAGTTTTTAGAGATTACCTCGAACAGTTTTTGGAATCCTTTTTAGATGATATTATTATATATTCAAATATCAACGAATAACATGAGGATTACTTGAGAATTGTATGAAAGACCCTAAGGAAGGAGAAGATAAATGAAAATTTTAAATAGTGTGATTTGTTTCTGTAAAATGCTTAGGTTCTGGGTCACAAAATCCAGAGATAAGTTATAAAATTATAACAATGGAAGACATAGGCTATTGAAGGTCGACCTAGAACGACCGTGGTGAATGAGATCTATACCATTCTTGGAATAGTTGGATATTATCAATAGTTTATGGAAAATGACTCACAAATATGTAATTAAAAGTCCAAGTTAGTTTATAAGGGTGTCATGTTACTCTAGAAAGATGAATGTGATGAAAATTTCAAGTAACTAAATTGAATGTTATTCAGTACACCAATGCTTACATTACCCTATAGAGGAGAATATTTTGTAATCGATAGTGATGAATCCAATAAGGGGTTGTGATGTATTCTTACGCAGAATAACATGATTCTTTTTTATGACTCAAAATAATTGAAAACTGATGAGTAAAATTACCCAAATCAGGATTTGAAGTTAGAATCAATACTTTTTCATTAATAATATGTATGAATTATATTTATGAATAAAGGAGTGATATATATACTAATCATGAAACATTGAAATATATATTCCCATTGATGGATTTGAATATACAACAGAGAATATGGTTAGAGTTGATTAAATATAATTATTTCTCAATACATTACCTCCGTAGGATGGAGAACAAGGTGGAAGATGCTTTACGATAGACTGATCATGCTATCTTATCCATGATGAGGAACAAAAATGATCCAATATTTTTGGACTTTCAAAATATAGATATAGAAATCCTGATGGAAGGGTAAAATCACACATTTCTCAAAATACTAGTCAACCCTCCATCAACATGAAGATTAAGGTGTTGTAGAAGGAAGATGTAGAGCTGCAAAAGAATGATTGAAATGATATTGAGATTAAAATTGATCAGGATGGAATGATAAGTTTTAGGAACTATCTATGTGTTCCTTTCATACTAAATTTAATGAAGGATCTGTTAGTGGAAGATCATAGTTATTTAGTCCTTATTTATCCTAGATGTGCAATGATGTATATAGATTGGAATTAATACTTCTAGTGGGATTTCATGTAGAGTGATATCATAGTGTTTGTATCTCGGTGCTTGGTATAATTACAATTTAATGATGAAATAAAAAAAACCAAAGGGGATGGTGTACCCATTACTGATACCGTAATGGAAATGGTAGAAAATAACTATGGGTTTTTAATTAGATAATATAAAACCACTAAAATGTTCAATTATATTTGGGTGGTAGTGGATCACCTTTATAATTCAACACATTTCATTGCTATCCTAGAATACTTTCCTCAGAATTTGATCTCCATGGTGTAAATTAAGGAAGTGGTATGGTTGCAGGGGGTATAACATTCTATTGTATCATATCCAGATTCGAAATTTACCACAATGTAATGGAAATGTATTCAACAAGCCCTTGATAAATAATTGAGTTTCAGCAATATTTATCATCCTCATATAGATGGTCTGTCTAAAATAATAATTCAAACCCCGTAGTATTTGTTGATAGGTTGTTGCCAAGATTTCAATGGTTGTTAGGATCAACACCTTCCTCTAGTTGAGTTTTATTATAATAATTAATTTCACACAAGCATTGATATGACACCCTATGATGCCCTTTATGCGAAGAAATTTAATTGTTGGGATGAAGTTAATGAAAGCGGTCTATTGGGACATCAAATCGCTGAATAAATGGTCAAGAAGGTAAGAATTGTTCAGCTTCATATCAAAGAAGATGAATGTCTGTAGAAATATTACACTTATAACCATATATGCAATATAGAATTTTAAGTTGGTGAAAAGGTGTTTCTAAAAATCACACCATTGAATAAGGTTATGAGATTTAGGTATAAAGGGATACAAATCCCTATGTATATTGGTCCCTTTGAGATTCTTGATCATATCGGGATGGTAGCCTAATGCTTGGAACTTCATCTAAATTTTTCTCAAGTCAATTATGTAATCTTTGTATCTATATAAATGAAATAAACACCTAACTAATCCCATACAATTAAATTAGAGGTCATAGAACTAGAGTCTGATTTGTTTAACGAAGAATAACTAGTAAAAATTCTAGACCAATTAGAGAATGTTATATGAAACAAGACCACTCATCTAGTAACTTTTTTATGGATAAATAAAAAATTATACAAAAATACCTATGAAATTGAAATATTAATGAATAAAACTTTTGCTAATACATTTTTACATTACAAATGAATTTTTAGGGATAAATCCATTTTATGAGGGGTATAATGTCACACCCCGAGTTTTTATGGAAATTGTTTTTCAAATATATTACATATTCATTAATTTATATCAATTACCAAAGTAAATAATTTATTACACATGGCATGGAATCTTCTTACTTTACATAAAAAATGAACTTGGCCAATGTTACACAGAATATCGACTTAACTTACATTACACAGAACATTGAATCATCGTACATCACACACAACACCGATGTTTCAACAATTTTTTTTATAATTATTCAAATGAGATAATTATGACCTAGATGTTAAAAAATTAATAGTAATATTAATAAATACATTAAAAGTATTGTTTATACTGGTTTTATATAAATAAAACATATTGATAAAAAATATCTAATTTTTGGTAAAGCACTTATATATTCACAAATAATGTTTTCCAAAACTAACTAATTTTCATGTCCATTAGGGAAAAAAATAAAAATTAATTTTAGGAAAATTTAGGAGTAAATTTTTTTAATATATAGTGATTTATTTAATTTAGATATTTTAAATTTTCCTCGGGTTAATTTTTGTGATTTTTCTAAGAAACATCATTTTTTGATGTATAGTGAAAAATAAGGATTGTAATTCAAAACTAATTTTGCATCTATTTAATTTCTAATATTGAATTATATTTTAAATTTGATTCAATGTTTTATTAGTTAATATTTTTAACAATTGAAAAAAATTTAGTTAATTTAATCCAATTTCACATTGAAATTGTATATAAAAAACATAGAAAACATTCGTTCATTTTTATTTTAAAAACCCGCATTTTCGACCTAACTGTGTGATTAATTTTAAAATAATTTAATCCACTATTATTATTGGAATTTGAGAAACTGGATTCCATAATTTGAATAATAATAATTTATAATTTTTAACACATTCAACAATGTTTTTTTCTATAAATATTATTGAATATATTTAAAATTTATTACATATATTAAGGAAAAATTAAGCTAACTAAAGACTATATCTTAAATTTATGAAAGAAAATGACTTATATAATTATATAATACCAATTTTTCAAACATTATTCTTCCATTTACCATCCATTATTGTGTTTTTTTTGGTTTGGTAGGTATTTTTTTTGGTTAAAACGTGGGTACACCAAACTTGTTTTCAAAAATACTAAGTGAGTCCTTTCCATTCCCTATAAAAGGCCACCACCTTGCCATCTTCCTCGCACATTTCAATACACTTAGTATTGGCCAATATCTATCAAATAATCATCCCAAAAAATATACCTTAATTATTTAGGGATCCCCATGGTTCAAAAGTCATCCAAGAATGTTTTTGGCCCAAACAAAAAGGATTTACCCGATTAAAAGGTAGTACATTCTCTCAAGCTCCTTTATTTTATTTTCTTTATCTACCCCTACACTATATTTATTAAATTATGTTATAAAAAACAATTATAATAAATATAATAGGTTAATTATATGAAATTTTTTGAAATTACACTTAAAAAATCTGCCATCTAATGGGTAATGGACATACTATTTACGTGTAGGGTGAACTACCACCTCACCAAATAATGATTATTCATTTTCCTTTTACCACCACTCATGGTGGTAATTATGACAGAAATATATATTTATATATTTTATATATTTTATTTTTTAATTATTTATGCTTATTTATTCTTTTTACCAAACACAATTCTTTTTTTCCATTTGTTGTAAATATAATAATTTTGTTTGAGGAAGTGTGGACTACCACAAATTCAATGCGATATGATTCATTCATACACTACAAGGAATTTATTAATGTTTTTATTGAAATTATATGATATATATAACATTATAATTATAGTTTAAATATATAATATAATATATACATATTTTTCATTTTATTTCATTATTTAAATACAAAAAAAAACGAAAAAAAACATTCACGCATACGTAAAACATACTTTCTCCATGAACGGTGTATTACATTTCATAATTTTATAGTATTTATATGATTATAATAAATATATATTGAATATATATTATATTAATATCATGGTTTACATTATTGAATCATGATATATGTATAAGGACCAATGATATAATTAATTAAGACACATGCAAAGAACAATGAGAATATTATCTGAAGGGAAACCTTAATATAACATGGTTACCAATATGGTAATATAAGGTCATAGTGAAACTATATATATATAATTAGATATACGAGTATGATTAATCAAAAGATGTATAATTAATTTATATTTATTATAAAGTTGTTTTTAACAATTATGATGAGAGTCTAGACAAAAGGTATGGGGATTTCATCTCAATTTTTATTTCCATGTGATGCATTCTTTATAAACCACCCATTTTTTTAGTATGGTGTATTTACATCCCATGAATTTATTATATGTATAATGTAATTAAATTTTGTTGGGTACTGAAAAATCCATTTTATGCAATTCCTTTCATGGGGATTATGTTTCCAAAGTTACCAAATCTGTAAAATATTTTTTGTCAATTTTATTTCATTGAGATCATGTTTTTCCATGCACCTAAATTACTTTTGAGGAGTATATAAATCCATTTTATAGGTCATATCTGGAATATAATTATTTTTATGATATTTTAATCTTAATGTTATTTGTTTTTCATACATAGATAGTATGATCCAAATAAACCAACTGGTAAGAGATTATTGAAACAATCTCATCATTTTTAAGGTTGTTAATGATTATGCTTCTCCCATGAAATTTTATGATCCATATACCAAGAACACTAATTAATGTTCTTCTGCTCTGGTAATTCAATATATACACATGTATTAGTACCATTTTACAACTCTTTTGTACTTAAGATAATATTTCTTTGTAAAATCATACCGTCTCTATCTTTTTTTGGAAATCTATTGTATTCAAAAACCATGTTTTCACAAATGTCTTCAAAAATGATTTCAAAAAATATTTGAAGAACATATTCACAAGAAATGTATTTTAGAAAATTTTATTATTTTCAATGATTCCTTTATATGTTTTCAGATCTATTTAAAATAATATCTTTAAAGATGATTTGTGTTTTAAAAATAATATTCAAAGAAGAAAGTATAATTTTTTCATAAAATGAGTTCAAAAGTTCTTTCAAAATTTTCGGATCAATGATAACATCCATTGGTGATAGTAATGCCATTATATGGAAACAATTTATTGTTTTCATTCAAATTATTTTTTTAAATGATGTTTGGTTTGATGGAATATTTTTTATAGAACCAATTTCTCTTTAACTGGTTATATATTTTTGGAACCTTCTTCTTGTAACAAGTTATGTTTATGATGAAATCAATATAGATCCTTTATATTTCTATAGGTTATGATATTATTAAATTTTTATAATACCAATTTTCATTCATGGGTTATGATATGATTATTTATTTTCCTGTGTCACATGTATGAATGATTTGACTATGATATTGGAGGGACTTAAATCTCCCTCCAATGCATTGGATAAAGATTTATACCACATTTTATAGACTCATATGGATTTGGGAATAATACTGTTGGACTCCTCATGTTTTAATCATGTTTTAATGCTCACAAATCTAATTAATCATGTTTAATCTATCTCAAATCATGTGTATAGATGCTACTCATCCCTATGTTTTAATGTTTACTACTCATGGTATAATCATTCAGAAGATCCTGATTCAGAATCTTATTAGTCATGTTTGAATATTGTAAACTATATTTAATTTTTTTCTATAATGTTTTATTATATTAATTCGTAAGTCTAATTAATTTAGAGAATATTATTTTCTAATAATGCTTTACAGATATTTGACTTTGTTTGAGAAACCATAAGTCTTCCATCGGATCCTGATTTTGGCAAAGTCCCTGACATTGTAATCCAAATACTGTAACCTAGACACCATAATCAAGACACATTGACCCAGACACCATAATATTCAGACCATGACCGATACACTGTAATCAAAACCCCATAACCCAAACATCACAACCATTTGCATATTTCATAATGTATGTGACACTGATTAATCACCAATTTCATCAAGACACCATTCCCTGAGACACCATGATCATGACACCACATCTCTGCTACCAGTTCTGTATCTCAATGAAACTGTGGCATCATGACTGTCTCATCGCTCAAAGGAAAATATGAATATGTTTTTTCCTAATGACACCATTTCCAAGAGGTACCGTTGCAAGAAAAACTATGACACCATTCTTTAATCTATTTTTTCATTTTAAATTTAATTTCTAAAAGCTATATTTGAGACATTTAATGGCACTGATATAATTTATGTTTCATTGTAGACTTGTCACATTATTTTAAAATTTATGAGGTGAAGAAAAATTGAATATTTTCAACTCCAATACATGCACCCCAAAATAAATTGAAAAGCGTGGAACTGGATCAATGCACAAAAAAAATGAGAAGTGATTGCATATATCAATATAAATTGGAATACCACACAAAGCACTCCCGATCCCATGAATATATGAACTTCCATAGATCAGTGCCTTATACATCATCGTAGTACCAACTCAAAGAAAAACACGGGCTATATAGCCTACTTCATCGAGCTAGAACTTCATCACCAGACATCTGATACTCTATTTTTTACAAGAGGAATTGATATTTTCATCTCCTTCATCTTACCTTTCTAGAGGTGTATAAAGACACGCTCAAACCATTTCTAATCCTTTCTCATCATCTTTTCTTTATTTTGTACTATTTTTAGCTTTCAAGAAGTGCGCCTGTTTGTGAAAAAACACACAATGTCTCGAGTATTAAACTGGAGAATACAAGAAATCCTTCATCTCACATTTTCACACACTTGTTTACAACCACAGATAAGTGTGGAAGAGTTTATAGTGTGACCAGTTATCATATACCCATGAAGAATAGTGTAAGTGGTCATGTGACCTGGACAGTTTTGTGTACTGTTGTTTACCACGATCTAGTGTGTGGATCAAAATTATCCAAATAAACGTCTTGTTGGATGGTGATCACCAAGTGGAGTGGATTACGTATCAGAATGAAACTATACCACTTATTTTATCCATTGTGTCTTTTAATTTAGCCTTTCTCTATTTTACTTTATATTTTAAAAACTGGATTTTCTATTGGTAGTTAGTCGTGGATAGAAGTTATAACCGGTTTTTCCTATTAGAGTAGCTTCAGATGTTGTTTCAATAACTCACATTGATATTTAGGATAATTAATAAATTTTCTAAGAAGTTATTTGAATAGTCATAGTATTATAATTGTTTTTCCTTGATTAACTATATGGTATTCATTTATATTGGGGAATATTTTTAAATAATCTTTTTAATAATTTTTTTAGATACTCAATTCACCCCTCTTGAGTACACTACTACGACCAAAAAATAAATAACTACTAATATGGATATGGGAGTGATCCATGACTACTAAGATGATATGCAGAGTGAACTTGTGCTATTAAGATATGCATTGGAGTGAAACATGAATAACAAGATGGTATTGGGAGTGACCCATTATACTATGATTGTGTTGGTTGTTATGCCTTGGATACTATAGAAATAATATTACATTCTTCCATGTCTGCCACAATTCAATAATTTATTCCTATGTTATGCATTCATGGATTATGTTCATTATTTCCTTATGACTCATGTATTATGAACTGCCTTGATTTTTTTCATGATTCACATATATGATTTTCATATAAAGGTTATGATTTTATGTTTTCATGATCATGTTTTCATACCCATATGCACAAGATCATGCTTACATATCTTCCTTATTAAACCTTACTAGGAATTTTATCTCACCCATTTTTATTTTCCCTTCCATATGTTATGAAGATTTGAATTATGATTGATGTTTCTAATACTGTCCTAGTAATGAAGAACCATATGGGAGATAATGTATCTCAAATATGTATCAAAGATTATATTTCCATGTTTCTAAAGTCAGTTGACTAATATAATCTTTGGTTGTATATTTATATAATTTTATAAGTATTCCAAGAAAAGTTCTGTAATGTTAATTTATGAAAACAAAGGGTCACCATAATATAATTCAAAATTCATGGAATACCAATGGTGGGTAGTTAACATCTTAAAAAAAATTTGTATATGAGTTTCAGAGGGGGTATTTAAATGATTTGAAAAAATGAGTGGAGAGATTATTTTTTACATATTTTTAGATTTAATTTTTGGGATTTTTGTTCAATTTTTCATGAAATGATTTTGGAACGATATGATGAGTATTAATACTTGATTTTGTGATTGATGTGTGTATTTTGTAGTTTTTATTTTATTTGATTCAGTTAATTGCTTATATTTTAGACTATTAACATGATTATTCTCATAGGAGAATGGTGGTTGGTGTCTATTGTACCATAATTGGTTTGTAAAGTGAAGGTTCGTCTTGGGAAATTGTTCTTGTCATCATTTTTTAGTCAATATTATTAAATTGATGGTATTAATTTCTTTATGGAAATTATGAATAATTATTTTTATAGGTATTCCCATTTGAGAGTCTACCCAACGACTGGATCATGTGGTGGATCTGAATCCTTACAAAACATTTTACCACTCCCATGTCATATTGGGTTTTCATCTACTTTTTTCATTGTAAAAAGAAGATATTTTCATGATTATAGTTTTATTACATAAATATTTTCTATTTATTATGACCATAGATGTCGCCTGAAGTTGTTCTATAAATGGAGATATCAAAAGGGGATGTTTCAGTTGTAGATTTTTAGCTTCTGACTATAGGGAAAAACATTATTGATGACATCATGGCTCCTACTCTAGGTGTTTGAGTGAATATTTTCACATAGGTCTAGAGTTTATAGGTGTGGGGGATGTAGACCCAACCTTTTTTCTTCAACATCATAGTGATAACCATTTATGTTTGTCTTTTTTTTTGGATTTTTATTTGAAGACATCATGTTTTGTTATATGGGTGGTCCTGTTTTGTTGAGATTTATGTTGTTGTGGCTTGGGGTGGTGAACTCTTAAATGGTTAGAATTATTTTGGAGTGGTATTGTTTTTTGGTGGGGATGTCCTAGAGATTATATATCTTGGGAATTTATGATTTCTGTTGTTTTTTAGTTCTTGTATTAGGGTTCATGGGTTGGTTCCTTTTGTGTTGGATGATAGTCTGTTCTGAATTTCCCATAGTGTGATCATATTTCTAGTTAGTTTCATAATGGTTTGGATACCCACTATGATAAAAATTAGTGACTCCTCTTATGGTAAGAGGTGTGACTCAGTAAATTGAGAGTCGAAACCCATTTATGGGGTTTTCTAGATTTATGACTTGTTTTGACTAGGGAAATAAATGTTTTACTAGAGACTTAATTTGGTGGGGAGACCACAATAGGATGAACACATGGAAAAATCAAACATAAAGTTGTTCATGATGGGGAAGATCCTTGTTACATCCCCATTTGACCTCGATCGTAATAGTGGTTGGTTAACCTAAAAAATAGGTAATTTGATAGATTATTTTATAGATCTCAAATAGACCATGATTTGTTTATATGGTAATATATATGTTATGGGATGGGTGGTTCATATTTTTTATATTTTTTATGGAGGTTTAAGTCTATTCCATTAGGTCCCTTGTTGGATGGTTCTTGTTATTATGAATTGATCATTATCTCCTATGATGAAGGACTATTTCTATAATGATGACTTACTCAGTCTCTTTTGGGCATAATTTTTTTTTAAGAATGGTGGGTCTTAACTCTTGAAAATCGAGTTCCTCAAACCACATATCATGCAGTTTTTTTCATTCATGATTCATTTAATTTTTTGACCAAATAAATTAATGGGACATTATGTGGGAATAACATGTCATGGTGGGGAGCATTTTCACACACTGACACAAATTTATTAATTATATTTAGTTCTATAATTATGCATTGTTTCTTAGATTCAGGTGAAATGAACAATTAATTTGAAAATTTGTAGTTTTCAACCATAGGTGCATGGTTTGTGCATAGTTAGTAGAAACACTTTTTAGACTATGTGGGGTTGTCTATAATTTTGATATAACTAAATTTCATGATGGGGGTATGGTTTGAAAACTACATAGCTTCCCATTAGAAGTTTCTAGCGCCTTTGGTAGAGGTTCATGGTTTGGGGACAATTAGCACTCAGTTTGACCAACTATGTATCCAATCTATGAACTGGTTCCATGATTAAAGAAATAATCAATGGAAAAGGTAAAAATGTAAATTTTTTAATAATAAGAATAATTATTTTATAATTATTTTTATGATCATTATAATAATTATTATTATTATTATTATTATTAATTTTATCTAATACCTTCCCCTGTTAAAATTACCATCACGTGGCCCCTCCCCCTAGTACGCTTGAACCATGCTCAAAGGGGCTCCATCAAATGCCACTGTCCCCTATCCTCCATTGGTTCATAATATAATATGCTTCTGATTTTAGGTGTGATCTTCTTCAATGAGTGCCTCTCCTCCTCCACATCATTCTACTTCCATTTTTATTTTTCATTTTGTCCTCCCCCTAGAGGCAAACCTGACATATCTGATCCCTAACCCATTCTGGGTATTCAATATTTTTGGTTCATGTTTCTTAGAGATCATCAGGACTAATTAAGACATTTTCTTGAAGTGGATGCTGAAGGATGATTGTTTCACATTAGTTCTAGGAAGGTTTTGTTTCATTATTCACTTTTTTCAATTCTTAATTTACGGGTTTTGTTATTTTTGAGTTTGTAGTTATTTTAGTGCGGTGTGGACTTCCAATTATGAAGGTGACTTACACACATATGCAAGCATATGGAATACATACATACATACATAAATACATACATAGATACATACATACATACATACATACATGCATACATACATACATACATACATACATACATACATACATACATACATACATACATACATACATACACACATACATAAATACATACATACATACATACAAACAAACATACATACATACATCCATACTTACATTCATTCATACATACATCCATACATACATACATACATACATACATACATACATACATACATACATACATACATACATACATACAGACATACATACATACATACATGCATACATGCATACATACATACATACATACATACATACATACATACATACATACATACACACACACACACATACATACATACATGCATGCATACATGCATACATACAGGAATACATATATTCCCACTTTGTACATTTCCCTCACACTGAGGGGAATATGTACAAATGAAAATGTGTGTAAATAAGTAAATAGAGAGAGATATATATATATGTGTGTGTTTACATGTTAACATATTTGTATGTGTGAAATGAGGGTTACTCTTGCTTTGGTGGGTCTCTTGGAAGTAGAATCAAGTTACAATCATCTAAGGAAGCATTCATTGAGGAAGGTCACACAATGTCTGAGTGATTAAATTGAAATGTATTATTTATTTGATATTTTTTAAGTTTTTTAATTACATTATAAATCTAATAAATTAAAAAAAAAATTAAATTGAAGGCAGTTTTTTATACCATGATAATAAAAACCTTTCTCATATTGCACAACATGTTTTTGAAATTAAAACATGTTTTTAGGATGGTATTGAAATCTAGAGCATCATGATATATTTTTGGGGTCTCCAAATGATTCATTCCATGTGATATGGAAATTTGAAAAGTTGTTTTTTACTTTCATCCAATTTTCCATAAATGTTTATTTACATGATTTATTTTCTAAAGAGATCCAAAAAGTTTTTATAAATGGTAAATTATGGTTGTAAAATTATGGGTCCTAGTTATTACCTATTAATTTTATCCTAAAAATATGGAACATCAATGAATACTCTGCAATCCAGAGAGAATTCGCATGGATGGTGTCAGGAGGTGGCCCTTAGAATATATGGGGTATTTTCAAGATTTAGATGTCGTATTCATATATTATTCACCACCTTTCACATTTTCTAAATCCATGGGATCATAATAATTATAGTGGGAGTCAAGAGATTCATTTTATTTAGTCCCTATTAGATAGACTACATACCCATGGAAGGTAAATGCCATGTGGGATGTTCCACTTCCGAGATTAGATGTGAGTATCCAAGATGGATAGTGGCTATAAATATCATCAATAATCCATCAGATGAATTATGAACTAGGAACTTGTAGGGTATCTTTACTTTGTGTCTAAGTATATCTCATGATAACTGTTTCACATTTATTTCAGATCACCTCGTTATGTGATTTTTTTAAATAAATTAACTTTAAGAGTTATATTTACATAGGTATTTCTTATATCACCACATATTTACTTGTATTATGCATTCCAATACTTGTTTTTACTAGGATATTTTCATCACCATATTTTTCTAATTTTTAAAATGATTTATTAGAAACATATATTTCTTTGGAAATGGTTTTTGAAAAGATAGAAAAATAGTTTTTTTAAATTATTATCCTCTAAATTATATGAAGAGGATGTTAAAATAATATTATATATATATATATGTATTTTAAACTTGCATGAAATGGTTTTATTTTTAATGTCACCTTTTATTTTTTGGTCCTTATTTTGGAATCCCTACTGATATTTTTTGTCTCAAACCAACATTATATTATTTATTTTTAGGTACTTCCAATTTTGGATTCCTTTAGGGGCAAGCCTAGTTTTGTGATTGGTGGTGACCTAAGAGAGAAATTGGAGGTATGTTTAGCTGTTTAGTTTTATTTAATTTTCCACTTATTTTTTGGTTTATTTATATAGCCTATATAGGAAATATTTTTCGAAACATTGTTTTATCTAAATCTCTACAATAGTTTCTAGACTAGTAGATATGGGAACTCCTCTTAAGCCTTTTTCCCTAGCTGGATCGGGTGACTAGATGTGGGTTGATCTGGGATGGCTGATGACCCAAAGAATTTTTCTGCTATAATGGAATCTCACACATAATATCACATAAATTATACGAGGTGTATGGATCAAACTCAATATTATATTATTTAACTTGTTAAATAAAATAATAGGTCATTTAACCAGGAATGATATATTTTTCTATTACTTCAATGAGGGTAATATGGTAGAAGGTATATTGGATTCTAATGGTTATGAGCACTAGGATCTTGTGATATTAACATCCTTAGTCTACATGCATATATATTAAAAGGAAATCATACATGTGGATTCCCCCATCTGCATAAATTAAGACCTTTATTGAAATTTCTTATATTTCCCTTGAATGTTATTAACAAAAAATTAATTTTTAGTGTAATAGGATGGAAAAAAATAACTTCTTTTTGAAAAATTAGGGAACATATTTTTGGAGGGAAAGACAAATAGTAGATAGGAATAGGATGATAAATGGTAAATGACCTATAGGTCCAAATGAAATTCTACCAATGATCATTCAATTGAAGAAGAATAAGTTAGTAGTGACATAGATGGAACAATTAATATAGAAACCCAAAAAATGATCCAATTAATGATCCATCTCTTTATAGGTTGGATGGAAAGAAGATATAATGAGAGATAAAAGAAAATACAAATATTATATGATTGATATATTTGCAAAATATATTTTTTTTATTAAAAATTTAAATATACTGATGTGATGAAAGATAAATTTTTATTAAATACATGATATGTTAATGCAATCCTTGATTTATGTGATAATATAGTAGTGGTGACCATAATAAATATCATCATCAATAATGATGAAGTAATATTTCATGAAGAAATGCGACTTATTATGAATAATTATTTAGGATCACTCCCCATGTGTTTTAAAATAATTTTTAAAAAATCACTAAAAGAAAAAAATATAATGAATAATGTTGGTAATATTACAAGAAAACATTGATATTTCACTTTGATACCATAATATATTATTTTGGACACTAGGGATTGAAATAAAAAAGATGTAAATAATTGTAAATGAAATAAAAAATTTATTAAATAACATTAGATGAAACAATTGCCTATTTATAAAATCAACATTGTTTCTTCAAATTGCATAATAAATATGATATTGGAGAAAATAATTCCAATACTAAACCTAAGGGAAAGGTAAGACTCAAGGAGGAATCTCCAAATAATAGGAATGATGCGAAGAATTAGTGGATTTTGAGTTTAAGAGAAATTAAGTAATAATATTTTGAAAAAATATCTTTTGTTTAAGGATGTTTATTTCCTATTGGAGCATGTTTTTATTAGAGATTATATGGACATAATTCACATGTCTTCTGGTTGAATTTTTCACTCTTTCAGTCTAAGGGGGGGTATGAACTGAAGCGGTGGTAATATAATTTTCCCATATAAATGTTAAGGGATCATAAGAAATAGAGGGTATTATTTCATAATATATAAAATGAATTTTATGAAACTTGTTTTATATAGATAAGCTGATACAAACCATCGATAAGTGTCTCAAAGTTTCACTATTGAAACAGAATAAAATATATAATATAAAATATAATATGAGGATGAATAATAAAGGGTATAAAATGGTTTTTTGCTATTCTTGGAATGATAGAAAATATGGGAACCCTTGGTTAATTGAAATGTGTTTCACATTAAACATGTTTGATAATGAAAAATATTAATAGATTTTTAACGGTATGATGGTGGAACTATCACGTCTTGAAATGATGAATCCCTCAATGGAAGGGGTTTTAAATTCACTTAGATTGTATGAATAAATAAAATTTTATGCCCATTATTTATGGGCCGAAAATCTATATACTGAGTGTTTAATAGATTTTTAACAATGCTAATGAGGTAATTATTCAAAAATAAGGATTTTCATTTATTAAATTAATCGATGAAATGATATTAATATTGGGATAATGTAATGTGGTAATATAAATCAAATTTCAAATGATAATTACATATGTTTCTTGAGTATAATGATTGAAAATGAACTATATCATAGAATACTTGGTTATTTAGGGAAAACAACATTGTTTGAATTGTTAGACATGATTTTGTGAGGAAACTACTAAAGATACATCTTTAATGTCTCAACACTTATGATACATGTCACTAAGAAAAAAGAGTGAAAATGTTCCATAAGATAGTGGAGATAAATACAAATAAACCATTTGAGTTGGTTCACTCTGATGTTTGTGGACTACTGAACATGGATATAACTAAAATTGGAAGGTATTTCGTAAAACATGTGATGATTTAACTCATATGACTTATATATATTTAATATTCAGAAAATTATAAGAACTTGAAAAATTTAAAACACATTCATTTAATTGATGATAAATTTTTGGGATATACTCATAGACGAATCTAATATCATAATGACTCTAAATAAAATATTGTATATTTTGATGAAAATAATGAGAATTATAGAATAAAACATTATTATATCACTCCATACATTCCCAAAAATATATATATTCTCAGGAGGAATAATCAAATCATGATATACTTGAGAATAAGAATGATACTATAGAATGGAAAATTAAAATAAATTTAAATACAATACCAAACATTGATAATATTTATTCCCACATTGTTTCTATATCATAAACATTATATCAATTAGATATATAGTCATGGGTTTTTTGGATTATATTCTAGATAATATTAATATGTTTTATATCAACATCAATATTAATAATTAAGGAAAAAAATTAAGAAATATTTATTAGAGATATGATAATTGTATATTTATTTAATTCACATATTATAGAAATAATAATATATTTTACAAAAATAATAATTAATTTTTTGATATAATAGATGTAATTGGGTCAGGAAATAAAAATATTTCACAAATATAACTTCATATTTGTAATGAAATTTTTGAAGCTATTATAGAAAATAAAGGGAAAACAATGGTTCCATATATGTACAAGAATATTTTCACAATTCTCATGATTAATATTAAATTTCATTAAATGAGGAATCACATGGGAGGGAGGAGATAAGTAATAAATTATAATAAGGTATTTAGAAGCTAATAACAATCATAGAGGCAGTAGTAAAAGAGTTAAAACCTATAGGTGTTGGGAAAATTCCTTTCATAATATGTTAATTTCCCTAGTTAAACAAAACAATGTTGAATAATATTTTCCACATTATGATTAAATAGATTAATGATAGTAGTATTCAGTCAAACCAAGAAGAATATCACTTTAAAATTAGTGTTATTTTCGAATGATCAGATTGTGATTGGGATGAACTAGATTTTAAATAATAAAATCAAAATGAATGTACATGTTGGAAAAAGTAACGTATTTTGAATGGGATACTCTAAAATTAATGGTATTTCATTATTTGATTTTTTTTCTAGTTTCATGGAATAAAAGGATTTAAATATTTATTTGGATATGCGATCAATATAATTTTAATTTTTTCTAGGTTATCGTGAAGTTAATGGTTCTATTAGGACAAAATAAAAATGACGATACCTTGAAATTTTGGAAGGGTTTGTCCTTGATGATGATATTTATCATGTATTAATGTTTTAAGAGGAATTATATATGATAAAATATCCTCCTCTATATGAGTACTCCATGTTTTATATAATATAAAATAGTAGGTAATTAAAAAATTGAAACATGAATTCTCTAATACATGCCAAGGGAGATGACAAAATCAAACTCATAGTGTTTGTTAATATCGATGAAATAATTTTTGGTTGAAAAAAATTATAAACCCATGAATAATTTCAAAAAAATTAAAGAGACACTTCAATATGTCTATAATAATTGAGATTAAATTTTTTCATGGGGTTAAAGTCATATATATTTAATTTTTTATCTATTTCATTCACGTTATGTATGTTTGCGATATATTAAATAAATTTGGAAATAAATAATTGAGTGTGATATTTACTCTTATTGAACAAGAGACTATGTTTTAAATTGATGTATATGGAAAGAGTGTGAATCCAATAGAGTTTTAGAGGCTTATTTTCAGCCTACCATACATGATGATTTCTATATGCGATTACACTACATAAATGATTCAAAAGTAATTTATTTTATTTATATAACATATTAGTGAAATAGATATTATGCAATATAAAATTGAATCCGAACTCTGATTTGAGTCGTAAAAAAGAACACAATAGGTCATATTTATGGTTTCATTTATAAGAAGTGGGTGGTGGCTGTGGGAGATCCAAATTATACTATTAGAGGTATAATCATTATTGGAAGAAAATGAATTTAAATACACTCTATAGAAAACATAGGTCACATTATATATAAAATAATCAATATATATTAAACAAAATGTATGCTATATCATAAATTGTCTTGATGAAGTCATAATATGAATACATTAGGGTAGACTTGTGAAACCCATTGATCATTTAGTATGAAAAGTAACGTGAAATCAACATTTCTATAATTCTAATACAACAAAAAAGGTCTAATCATATGGATATAGAGTAAAAATTCATTTATGAGAGGGTGAAAGATGGTGATATTTTATTGGAGTATGTTTTAGTCAAGGTTAAATTCATGGATATCTTGACAAAATCACAAACAAAAAATTCCTTCCAATAATTTTTAGTATTGTTCAGAGTGTATTCTCAACAAAAATCAGTAAAATATTCCTTTATAAAATTTCCCCTAAATTAGTTATCATTTTTTTGATAATTTTGGACTCAACTAAAGGACCACTTTTTATAAAGATTATGAGTCATTTGTGTGGTCAATTGAAAAACATGAGAGATTTTTATATAAAACATGGTGAATTATTTCCTATTTTATTGATTCTCTTGTTCGTAATACATATAAAGGGATATATTTAATATCCATTTGAAGGTTTAAATTTCATTGATGAGCGAGGTTTTTTAATGAGTTTTGGAAATCCCATCATCTTTCTTGATAACATTGGGGAGTACTTGGTTGATCTAAATTATGGTATGGTCAGTATAGAAATTTTATTACATATAGTGTTGGAGTACTATCAGAATTAACATTATATCTTTTTGTGGAAAATGATGATATCCATTAAAATTGATTAATTCTATTATAATTTCCCGATTAATCTTATTCACAAGTTATTTAATTATAATATAATATTTATTGACAACACACTCATGGATGAGTTTAAATCTCATTGGATTAGGGTGGAGATGAAAAAATATGAGGAAACATGATAAATTTATTGATGACTGATTCCATGTCATGGACATAAATATTTTTTAATGAAAAAATCGATTATGTTGATTTCAAGGGAATAATATCATTTAAATGTGTGTTTTAGTTTGATACCTTGGATGTACACTATATAAATTCCAAAAAGGATCATTTATCATGTCGTACATGATGAGAAAAAACATTCAAAAGTGAGCATGAAACCTGGGTTTTCATCATAGAGGATTGAAGATGAATATAAATTACACCATTAAGAGAGTGATCAAATAATTGAATGAAGGATTGAATTGTATAAAAGGGAAACTCCAATGAGAAATGGATTCAAACAAAATGATAATAGTGAAAAATAATTTTAGTTACGAGTTGATTCCACCGCCCTAAATCTCACATGAGTCCATTTCATTATATCATTGTGGTAAGAAATGGCGAGAATAAATAAAATTTAATATTTATTTTTTAGTTGAAGTTATAACTAGATAATTTAAATGAGTTTTGATAATGGTTTTAAGAGATATAACTACATATAGAAAATATATAAAACAGCTAAAATGTGGGTTATGGAGAGAGACACAACATAGTGATTACCATACTCTAAACAAGATATGATTTCTGTACTTTGAATAATTAGTGATTGTGATGAAATAATGGGTTATATTACTATTATTTATAAGAAGGAATCCCAAGGTGGTTTTTCTAGTATTTGATGTGAAGAAAAATGGTGAAGGTGAGATAAAAATAATGAATAAACACGAACTCCTAGATGAAATAATTTATCAACTAGTTGATGACCATCCTTTAATTTAGTTCATGAGATTTTAATCCCCTATCTCCTATTTTCATTATTGTTATTGATAATAAAATAGAAACAAAAGTCGTGATATTGTATCTCTTATATAATAGGGATCAACTATTTGATAACAGGAGTTTTTTAACATTGTATTTGTCCTTTCATTATGTCTTTTCTTTATCTATCTTTATCTAATCATTATGTTTTTATATTTTAGAAAATAATTTACTAACAAATGTGTGAATACAAGTTATGGTTTGGTGTTTCTGGATAACCTCTGATTCACCTCCCTCTCAATGTTCTTTTAATATCCTCTAGGCCATTCAGAAAATGGAATTAATTTTGTTATAATATGTTTAAATATGTTTTTAAAAATTCTAATTACTAATTGAATCAAAATATTTTATCATAATAAAATTCAGTATAGTATTTTAAGATTTAATTAAATATCAAATAATTATTTATATTTATTTTTGGTAATAATAAATAAATTCATTAAATATATTTGAAGCTCTACTATTCTAGGATCCATAATTTATAAATTCTGAATAAACTATAATTATATTGATTAATAATTTTTTTCTTATTTCAATCATTCATGGATTAAATAATAATATTAAAATCAATTTTATATTCTAGGGATCTCGCATATTTAATGGGTTGACATCAAAATTATAAAATAAGATGCCATTAAATTTAGTAACTATGAAGAGAGGTAAAAAATTTATAAAAAAATGACTCCCATAAGGAATTAATTATGTTCTACATGTTGTAAAATATCTTCAGATCATTTTTAGTGTATTTTAGCATAGAATATGTAACAGAACTCATCATTATATGTTATTTTTTTAGTGGAAATTTGAATTGTGAGTCATGGAGTGGGTGAAATTTCAACGAGTGGGATTAATAAAATAAATATGAGTGTTTTAACATCTTTAGGGTTGTATTTTCCTGAATTCTAGTGTTTTTATAGTACCCACTAGAATTGGTAGAACATTTTAAAAGTTTACCATTGTGATGGTAAATGAGTCTGTGGTAGGTTTATCATCAGTCTTGATTGGTGAAGAGCCTGTTGTGATATGGGGATAATTGAGGATGCATATATGGTGGTAATGGAGATGATCTTATTATAGTGGGTATCATGATATGATGATGAAAAAAATAATGGGTATTTTTCCATAGAGAAAAATATTTAGTTTGAGGTCACACTATTGTGAAGGGAATCACATCGTGATGAAAAATATTTTGAATCAATTTTTTTATAATTTATGTTACTAAATAAATATCATGTCATGGTATATTGATTAATATTGTGACATTAATCCTTATGTATCATTTGGAAGAACTCCTATATACATTTTTAATATTTTACGTGTGGAGGGATGTTCATGTAGTGACCCATGGGTTATACTTTTAAAACCACCCCTTGAGGAGGAATAATGGTGTCGAGTGTGACAGTTACAATGGGAGATGGGAGGAATTATAATAAATAGATAAGGCCCGTATATGGTGGATATTAAAGGGCTTTTCTTCATGAAAATATCTAAGGGGTCACTCCATAGAGGGTGTTCTAAAGGTAATGGAATCAAGATTCATTAAGTTAATAAAGCTATGAAGCATTACGCCACACTATAGTGAGTGGACAATGGTTTCCATTATGATATAACCAACTATATCATTCTATAATGAATCACTGGATGTTATGTTTTGTTCCATGACCCCATGGATCATTCCAAAATTTTCATTGATGTTAGTTTTTAAACTATTTAAAACATCTCTTTCATTAGGTTAGCTACATTTTGGATTTTGGTTTACTGGAAATATGGGGAGGACAATTATATCAAGATCTTATAATATCCTTCATTACATGGATCCCATTTTAATATTAGTGGTTATTATATGTATCTACTAGGATTTAAGATAGGTTACTCCCTCATGTCCCCTTCATTCTTCCTCCACTTCATTACCCTTAGTTTTGTGACCATATTTGTATAGGTTTTGATAATGATTCCACCTAATTACTATGGAATTATCCCGACCTATTGGTATTTTAAATGTAGTTAATGATGGATTTCCTAAAACGAGGGATGAATGTAATATTTCAAAATTTTAGTTGAGGTGTGACGTTTGATGAATTTGTTTATAATTTAATATTTAATTAAATGAAATTAATGATTAACTAGATGTTGGGTAAATGATATTTTTCTGGATGTATTCAAGGGTGTTCATTGAATATCCTGGGTAATTTCTACTAAGGGTGAGTACAGAATGTAAAATGGGATAACATATATATGATGATAGGTGGTGTAATGTCACCTCTTTTTGGACCAGGTTCAAATTTCAATGAAATTTGAGTTTTACCATTTGGTGGATGGTCATATTTCATAGCCACATTAAAAATATAAATATGATTATGATAAATTATTAATGTGATATTTTTGAATAGATATTAAGTATAATGTGGTGTATCAAGTGTTTGAAAGTGTTTAAAAGCATCAAGTTTCAAAAACATTGTTTTAGAAGAAACAAGAAGAGGCGCACAATTTGTTTAAACTTCGGGGACCTTCTGAGGGAATTCATGTGGAAGGATTTTCCATAGGGGAACAATATATTAAAACAGTGATGTCCTTAGAGAATACCATGTATCCTAGTCTATAAAATTTGAGGTTCCCACATAGTTTGGTCTAATATAGTGAGAGGAGGAACATGTCTATGTGAGGTTATATGCTTAAAACTGTAGAGTGGAGTGAATGGGTTACACATAGCTTGGATTAGCATGTGCATATCCCACACTGGTAGTTACACTTAGGATGTGGTACCTTTTAATTGGTTAAGATTTATAAAAAACTATGTGTCCATACCATGTGGTTCATTTAAATCGGTGATTTTACCCTATTACCGTATTTTTTTAATGCTCCCTCCTCCATTTTCATCTTCTTTATTCACATAGAAGTGGACTACTCAAGATCCTCTTTTTTATTTTTCTTTATGGAAGATATCTCATCCAGTAGATCTCTAAATTGAATGTAATCGATTGTGTTGAAGGATTGTTGGTGAGTCCACAAATCCTACTTCATCATTTATCTGTTTCATTGGCTATATTGAATTCTATCTTCATGCGATCTAATTCAATCTATTTTTAATGTATTTTTCTAATTATTACATTTCTCCCAAACCATCTCAAATAAAGGATTGATATTAGATGAATCATCATTGGTGTAAGGTAAGTTTTATTTATAATTTTCACATAAAGATACATTGTTTATAAAATTTTCCATTGTGCTGCACACCTATATTTCGATTTAGTTATCCTAAAAATGTGTATCACCTTAATTTTTTCTAGAATTCATCTTGGAACCATTATGAGTCCACTATCATGGTTGGTGGGAAAATAATTTCAGTCAAACCACCACTTATGGTGTGTTCAAATTAAATTCATAAATTGAATGCAGTTTGAAACTTTACTAAACCAATACATGTGTTTGATGGGTTATCCCCATATGAGTGGCTCGTGTAGATGAATTAAAGTAAAGGTAACTGTTCTTTTCACACACTAGACCCTGGGGTAATGGTTGTGAGAGGATTAACAATATGATTATGTGAATTGGTAAATGGGGAAAGTAATTACTCTCAAACCTATTTATAATTAGCTAGATGAAGTGTCTATTTAAATCAAATGATGTGTTTAATATAATTGAACAACACTTGGTTGTATCCGAGATATTAAATGTGAATACATGACTCCATCCTATGTGACCGTGAAATTTTAAATTTAATTAAATCAATTGTGTGGTGTGGTGGACATCATGTTTCATAGAAATTGTTTCTTTCCTTTTCATGGTGGACCATTAAAATTGAATTTCTATATTTAATGATGACTTGTATATTAAAATTTTCTAATTGTATTAATTATTTTTAATATGGAATTCATAGTAACATCGACTATGATTAATTATAAAATTAATGTGGCTCGTTATTTTTGATACTCCAGCACGTAGTCCCATATATATTGTGATGCTTGAGGATGTCTCGTTTTGGGCATTGGATCCGTCAATATTAGAGATAAATGGGAATCTACTACAATAAATACTGTCATAGTCTGGAAAGGAATCCCTTAGGAATGGATTACCTCATTATTTTTGATAATCATACGTGGATATCCTTTTATATTATGATACATGGGAATGTAGTCCCATGGGCATGGAATCTATAATTATTTGTGACTCCAGGGCATTGAGTCCCTTATATTTTGTGAAACTTGGGCATAGAATCCCTTAGTAAACCATTTCATTATTATTTTTGATACATGGTAATAGAATCTCTTATATAGTTTGATACATGGTCATGGAGTCCATCAGGCATGACATCCCATATAAAAATTTTCACTCGGTCATGACATGAATTATTATTCCATGAGATGTTCATGAATATGATTGGATGCCTGAGTTATGTCACTGGTCCTTGATATAATTGTTTCTATATATATGACCATATATGTTACTATATTTATAGTACATATATAAACATACATAATGAAATGATTATAAATATATGGGGAAACCTCATCACATATATTAATAATAAGGCCAAAGATGGTATGGTTGGACATGTGTCCATAAAGATCCTGAGAATGACCAATATACGGTTTTTCATTTTTATTGATATTACTACAAAATGTTGTATTTTATAAACCTGGACTGGATAGTTTTAGACACTATTGGTTTTTTCATACTGATTATATATCACACCCTTTCTAGGATACAATTAAATAATTTTACCTAAATAGACTTCATAATTAATGGTTCAGGTTCATGGATCATAATTTCTTATTATTATCCTTTGGTGTTATGATTAGGTATGAGAGAAGAGGAACATGATAGTGCTCATGATGATATAAGAGATAGTTTATGGGTCATTTATTTTTTTTATTTACATGTTTTTGTATGTATTTAATTTTATATGTATTTGTATTTTATATTATATTATCACATGAACATGCATAATTGTATATTTGGCATTTGGTATTTTATATGATTTTTTTTATCTTCTACAACTCTTTGTACTATTTATTCCGTTATTCAATTCATTAGTTTATTCATTACTGAAACAGTATGATTATATGATCATATGTGTATAGTCTCTCCATGATGTTACCTTTAGGCCCTCACTTCTAGTTAGAAGCATCTGGTATATGAGGAGGTGTGCTTGATTACATGTGACTGATTGACTCAAGTTAATGTCTAAGGGGTTCCGGGTTAAGGCATTACAAAGTTTTATAAGACGATAGTTTTCATTTTTTATTACTATTTATGGGATAGTATAAATTAAACTAAAATGGGTAGGTACGTGGTAAATAACCTTGTTTGAGTGTGCTCAACCCATGCACTGGGAAAAGACCATGAGGCCAGGTATGGGATTGTTGTTTGTGTTGAGCATTAATAAAGTTGAATATGACTTCACCTCAAGTGATTGGTGTAATTTTGGTTTCAAACAAATTTATGGTAATTATCTCAAATTAATCATGGCATGTTATATTGAGGGATTATTTTTACATGCATCTTTACAGGAACATAGATATTCAATTTCCATGTATATGTCATGCCATTTTGGATGCATTGTTTGACAACCTAACAATTTGTGGATATTCCTTAAGTGATTTAGTGTATTTATTTATTATATACCATGCTTATGTAGTTTCTTATTTATATTTATACATTCTTTAATACAACATTAAATCATGCATTATTAATTTTATGATAAATCAATTGTCTGTTAATGTGTCTCTATTAACATAAATTGTGATTTATTGTATATATTAAGGGTGGAACCTTAAAAAATAATTACAAACTATGTTATCCATTAAATATTTTTTTCCTAGTACGAATCATTTATAGCTATGGTTAAATGTATGCTAATAAGAGATTATAATTTTTACGAGACACTTATTCATTTTGAAGGGTAACCCATATAATAAATCCATTACATACAAGCTTCTTAGATTCAGATATCAAAGACCAAAAACCTAGTTTCAACTACATGCATTCCAATTATATTATATAAAAAATGTTTCATTAGAAATTTTAAATTTTAGTGAATATAACAAAACCATGATATGTGTAAATTGGAAATATTATAGATAATGGTTTACTTCATAAAGGCTAGTAGATTAATAATTTATTCATGGTGACTCATATGAATGGATTAATAAATACACAACTCAAAAACTATTGGTTAGATGGGACATGATGTTTATTAGATAAACCACTAATAATTATTTAGACCTTCAATGAAATAATTAGACCCTCCTACATATCTTTATTATTGTATATTCCATATTACTTAACCCCTTCATGGTATGTTTATAATTATTGGGATGGTTATGTAATAGTTTCTTCAACCACTTATATAGTGCCACATATAAGCATATGGAGGTATCTTACATAACAAGTCATCTCTTATTAATAAAAAAATTTCTCTACTTTTTAGATCTATTATTATTATAGATATTATGTTAATTAAAAATTAGAATTCACATTATAATTAACTAAGACCAATTGTGTGATCTTAATGAAGAATTAAATGTGTAAAAGATATTTACTAGATAAATTTTATAAAATATGACAATATGATATCTAAATAAATAATTTATAAAATTAAGGTTTATATATCTTTTCGGCATGGGTAGTAGCGCTATTTAAATAAAGTACCACGTATAGTTTTCTCTCATTACCAGTACATGGATTTTAATAGATCAATGAATCTTAAATGATTAAAAGTAATCACAAATAATTCAATAGGTATTAAATGATAACTTGATATGTTTTTTAGTTTTGAACCTCTTGTAAGTGTTGTTTGAAATTTCCATGATTGTTTCCAAGGAGTGGGTACATGAGAATTTTTAGTAGGATAATTCTTTTTTTACTCGAATATTAATGATAGGCATAAGAGCCTAGTTACCTCTTTAGTGTGACCTAGCTAGAGGGCCGATGATTTGTAAATTTTTAAGGGTATATATTAAGGTTTGTATCACTATCATAAAATTTAAAACATTAAAAATATATTATGAACTATTTTATTAATGTGGTGTTGTTGGTATATAGTACGAATCTTAGTTTCTAATGTGATACCCAAGATGGATGGTAGATTGTGTAGTGATTTTATTCTTGTAAAAAGGAATGATAATTGTGTAAAAATAATTTATTGAATATTATAAATGTTTAGGGAAATGTTTAGCCACATAGTAGGTTGTGTGAGCCTTCTTACTCTTCAGTAATGGGTGGATCTATACATCACTATCCAGATTTATATTCTTGTGAGGAATTTTGAATATAGACTTAATTATATAGTAAATATTACCAAATAAACGTGTATATAGGTATAATGTGCTTATGGATAGTTTCAAGTGATTTGTCATTGTCTTAATGAAATATCTAGGTTGTATGTGTCAGTACATGTGATACCCATTGAGTATATAAAATGGTCTAACAAACTGTATGAGTTTGGTGGAAAAATCATTTAATCCCTAAGATATTACTCTTTGATAACTAATCATATATAAGGTAGAGTGAAATTGGAATTAAATAAATAAGAATCATCCCCAATTCTCAGGATGACATTCGAAAGATGATCTAGTGTTTTGACACACCTGTTAGACTGTTTTGTCTTATATATCTGGAACTAATGATGTGTGTGAGAATGGATCTTTGAGAATCACACATATATACAATGTGAAACTGAACTAGTGATCATTTAAGAGGATATTTGTTATAACTTTTCATATGGATAATGATAATATTGGGGTTTCCATATCTACGGTATGTAGATAACATTCAATGTAGCATGTGTTGTGGGATGGATTCCAATTTCTAGTAATTTGATGACTAGGACTCCTGATGTGGGGAGAATCACAGTAATCATGTTCAAGTTCATCCTTACACATACATGGAGGGAAAATAGAGAGGAACGTTTTGAAATGTTCATCATTGGTTTAAAATCCCAAAGGGATGGTGAGTTTGGATATGTGGTGGTTCCATCAAGGTAGCACGATGATGATATGACTAGATTTGTAGATAACTATTGAAAAGTCTGTTAGTTGGGTTGAACCTCAGCAGTTATGTTTTTTAGATCATGGGATGTATTGTGTTGTCAGGCATCAGGACCAGTTAAAGATGATGTGTCATAGGGTTTTGTCGAGACCCTTATATTAAAATCGGTAGTGGTGGCTTGACTATTTATTACAATGAGTAGTTGGATATAGTTAGTTAAACCCCATAATAAGAACTTTATCATGTATTTGATGAGAGATTCTCATGTTATCTTGGTGATATTTCATATCCTTTTAGTTTACACTTGTATTTATTATGACCACGACCCCTATATTGACGACATCGAGGGTACACAGAGAGAGTTTTATCTATACACAAAGATAAATTTAAAATTCTCTTATGTTTTGATAAATAGACTCTAGGAGAGTTTCACTCCAAAAGTAGGGTTCCAAAAAGTGGAGTGGTTAGTAATGATTGATAATTGGATTCCCAAGTAGGAATCCCTTGGATGGACTAATGGATACAAGTTGACTCTGGAGATGACTACTATTGTACACATTTAATGTTTTTATGTGTGGATTTTTCAACTACGTAATGATATCTCCAAAGTAAACACAAAATTATGGAAAATAATAGATGAGATCATTAAACTCTAGTAGAATATTTTTAGGTTACGCAACAATTTATTTGTGCCTAGATAAATCATTTTGGAGGTGATTATCCATGTATTCTACAACATTTATACAACATTTCTCGTGATGAAATTCAACAATATAAATAATTTTTTGAATAGAGATGTTACCATAATTGGGTTATAGTCTTCATTAAGCATTTTCAATGAAGTTTCAAGGTACCTCATTTTAAAGGAATCAAGATCATGTTGTTCAAATGCCTTAGTTGTCTATGTAGATAATTTTGGAAGATAATAGATTATAGGTGGACCAACATTAGATGTATCTCTGTCTCATATTTATTTCATGTGTACCTATTCTGGAAATTCATTGGTAATAAGAGTGTTATGTGAAATATGGTCAAGAATTTTCATGAAAAGATGGATCAACCAAGGAAAATTAGGTCAGTTTGGAATTGATCTTTTGACGGTCATGGGTTAGCATCATATTAGTGTTACAGTTTTCATATTGGAGTTTTTAATTTTTTTAAAATGTATAATGAACCATATTTTTAAAGTGATTCTTAGAGGTGTGTTTAGAATATGATATGAAGTTCAACTATATAGAAAAAACATTCACAACTCTGACAGGTAGAGTGATGTTTTATTTGTTTTCCCAATACATCATAGGGATGATATGTTTTATGTGGGGGAGACAATAAGGTCACATTTTTTTGGTCCATGTTGATATTACAAGGAAGTTTTTATTTTTACCATTTATTAGAGGGTCCAAATTCTAATATTAGATTCCTACTGTAGATATTGGTTTCAGAAAATATTATAGAGATGTTTTTTGATGGGGTATAATTTCTTAAAGGTGTGTGTTGTGTTTGTATGATTTTTGGAATTATAGATCTTCAAAAACATAATTTCTTGAGTAATAAAAAGTGGCATATGATTTTTTTTAAACGTGTTACCCACCTAGAGAAACTCCACACCATGTTTTTATATAAGTGAATAATTTTTTGTAAATGTGTGACTCTTATATAAAATAATGTCCATGGTATATAAGAGATATAGTTCTCACACAGTTTGTTCTAACCATATTAGAGGAGGTACAAGGTTATTCAAGGCAGTGTATAGAAATCTGCAGAGGGGAGAGTGTGGGTTGTGGATGGGTTGTCTATGTATGTTCCCAGCCCACACCCTTAGATCCACTTAAGAAATAGTACTATATAGTTGATTTAAAAATATAGAATCCTGTTTTTACAAAACATTCATTTCACTAAAATGGGTGATTTTACCCTTATATATTGTTTCCATTAAACCTTCCTTGTAACGTCCCAGGTAAAAATTGAATAAAACATTTTCATATTTATTAATATTTACGAATTAAATATTTATTTTACTTTAAAAGGGTTGCTATTTTCGATAGTGTACCCGATACGCAACAAAGAGTTTAATTGAAATCTTTCGTTGCACACTAGTAATAAAATAATATTATTTTAAATGGTAGTTAACACATAGCCTTTGTGTTGGCGGAAAGGGATAAAAATAACTAAAATATGATTATATATGTTTTTTAAATGTTTTTACTTTTATATAATAAATGATTAAGTCTTAAAATATCGAAAGAATTAAATTTTAGGCGTATATGCCCTAGTTTTCACTAAAGGTTCACTTATCGCCTTTTGATGGTGTACCATCATCAAATATAGTTTTGTTCACTCTTATAGATTCTATTTGAACAAATAAAACTCTCTTTTAGTATAGGGACATCAAAATTTACTTTGTGTAAATTTTTGGTATTTTTCCGATAAAGTTCATTTTTTAATGAATAGTGTAAAATGTTGTATTTTAAATCAAAACCACTTTTTAATCTAATTTATTAATATGATTAGATTATCTTTTGAATTGGTTTTAAAGTTAAATTAGAATATATTTTTACAATTAAATCCAACAGTGGTCGTTGGAATTAATTTCACTTTTAAATCGGATTTAAACTAGTGTCAATCTTTTGATACTTATTGTTTCATAAAAACACACTATTTGCTCTGATAGTGGGAATTAATTATTAAATTAATTAATGCAACTTATATGTTTGGAATATTGTAAAATGGACTTTATTTTTGAATTCGGAATATCAAATATAGCTTAGGGTGATTTTTTGTATTTTTCTAAAAAACTTCAATTTTTGATGAATAGTGAAACCACTAAGTGGTACTTATAAAAACTAATTTTCCGTTTAAATGTAATTTTTCCATCTTTGTGTTTTGAATTTTAAAAATCCGACATGAATGGTTTTAATTAAGAAGTAAAATGTGGTTCAATGGGATTAAAATTATTTTTTGGTGAATAGTAACTTATTAAGTTTTTAATCGCGATTAGAGGTAATTAGTGTAGTTTAAGATAAAAATAATGTTTTAATAATATGAGTTGAGCTTTACACATGTCCTACCCTCATATGATGTGTCATGGCCGACCAAGAAAATCCATGGGTCAACTTGGGGATCCCATGGAGACACTTTGGTTGGGAAATGACATTAATAACTTTTTATTTAATGATAAAGTAAAAATGACACAAACATGAGATGTTTTACTAAAAAAAATTTACATGGGGTTATACAAGTCAGAGTTTTGACTATAAATATTCCTTAGAAATCTAAAAATATTTCCTACATCATGATTTTTTTTATATAATTTTTAGACATTAAATATATTAAATTATTTATGACATCATGATGATGCAGCGATTACCTCATTAATAAAGGATTTGAATAAAAAGAAAAGATAATGTAAAATCTATGACCTACACATGTCCAAAACCCATTGGAAGGGTATATTTCGAACCCTTTATCACCTTACCCTCTAATTATATCAATGTGGGACCTTTTGAATCCGAAACTCATTTTAAAATAAAGTATTATTTCTTTACTTTCCAAGAGTGCCCCTCCTCTCCTCTTATAAAAAGGCCCCCAACTCTACCTCATTACCGACACTTACAAAGCCTTTGGCTCGGCCAACCCCTGCCCATTATGTCTCTAAACATCCCTCTCTTACTCCTTGAATCGTAACTTTGCGAATAAGTCTTCCCTAGGAAGCCCTTGAGCACAAATCTAATAGAGTTACCCGATTTTAAGGTAATGTCTTCACTTGTGTTATTTTGTTTTATTTTGCTTATCCAACCCCCTAAACTCTTTTTATTCATTTCTTTTGTAACAAATTAAGTATGTTCAATATACTAGGATGTTTTTATAAGAAGCTTTCAAGCTACACTTACACACATCTACATCTAATGGTTAAAGAACATACTGTTTCTGTGGTTGGCAAATTTCTGCCTCACGAAACGATGGTTGTTCAATCTTCTTTTAAACACCTTTAATGGTGTCCATTAAGATGTCACTATATTTATATATGATATATATTATGTTTATGTTTTCCTTATGCTTATTTATTTTTCATTTGTGGTATACCTTTATGGTTTCCCTTCTGGGTAAAAACGATAATTTCATTTTAGGAAGTGCGGACTACCGCCCCCTCAAAGTGATGTGATTCGTTAATGCCATATGTGGGACGCATAAAGGATGGATTTAAAGTTATTATATATTATGTTATACTGAAATTATAATATACCTCTATATCATTATTATTTCTTTCCATTAAATTATTAGATAGAAATGAAAGTAGCGTTCATGCGTACGTACGGCTTACCATCTCCATGAACGGTGCATTTCAATTCTTATCCCCAAATGTAATGTATTATTATAAGTAAATATATATAATGGATACATATGATTAATGATACATCTAAATGATGAATATAATTCTGTAATTTAAATATACATATCTCTCATTTAGTTTTAATTCCATTAATATGACATAGAAATGAAGGTAGCGTTCATGCGTACGTACGAATTACCATTTCCATGAACGGTGCATTTCATTTCTTACCTCTAAATGATTATGTAATATTATAAATACATGTATATTCTGGATATATATGATATCCAAATCCATAATTTCATTATGGATATAAAGAACCTTTGACCACACGAACAACATGTAATTGTAAGAAGTCCACTTTCGACTTAAGAACCAAATATTGACAAAACAAACATTATTTACTTAAATGATTACATAATGTTTATAACAAGGAAATAAGTGATATAAAAGGAATAATTAACTTGAAAAAGATTCTTAAGAAAATACAAATTAACCCAAGTTTATTATTTAGGACGTTAAATAACGATCGAGTCATGTCGGACCCGAGGTAAGGGACTTCGTCTCAATCTTCTTTCATTGAGGCATATTTTGATTTATACACAAATTTCTTTTATACAGTGTATAAAACCCTTTGAATTTTACTTTTATACAAAAGGAATCTTTTTCTATGAAGCGTTTTATAAAACAACAAAAAGGAATGTATCTTTTAACGTACGCGGTGACAACGACCTTTTCCGCCGCCGCGAGTATTATTTGGTCTTTGGCTTCCTGAACAAGTTGTAATGTTTTGTTCAAATGAAATAAATACCATATACTCTTTTATGTATTTTGGTATTGAAAATGGTTTTTATATTGGATTTGTTATGTCAATATATTTAAGTGATATAATGTGATCAAAGTGTGGAAATGTTTTCTTTCCATTACATTTGTTTTATGTCTTTTGATTTTTATAATGTTACTTGGACATTTGACGGGTGGTTACGTGATAAAACATATGACGGGTGGTACCGTGAATACCAGGACGGGTGGTTATGTTATAACCTCCAATTCATTGGGTATGGAAGTCGGTCGTATGGCTATTCCAATAAGTATGTATTGATGTTGGGTGTATGGCTGATCCATTAAGTGATATGTGTGGAAGTCGACCGTATGGTTATTCCACTTAAGTATGTTTATGTCCCAAGTGACCTTTATTTGTTATGTGTTCTTTATATGGGTTTTATGGTAATCCTTTGGTTACAAAAGGGTACGTAATGATATTTTATTCAGTGAAGAGTTTTTACTACTTCATGAAGGTGAAGGTATTACTTTGATAAAGTATACATGGTTTACTTGATGTTTGAAAAACTAACAGTTTTCATTCTTTGTGTATCCCTTACTGAGCTTCTTATGCTCACCCCAAGTTTTTTTGAAATGTTTTTCACAGGACTTAATGTGGAATAGGGTCAAGGATGGGATCAAGGGAAACTCATGCTATATAAAAAATGGAACTAGACATGTTTCTTTTTAAGAGTTTTTTTTCCTATGGAATCTTAGTAGAAGTGTCTACTTTGTAATATTTTGAGATGTAATAGTTATGTTCTAATTATCTAAAACTCTAAACCTGAAAAGATCCTCAATGTGAATTATTCATTTAATTCAGTATTAAGTAATGTTTAAGGTCGGGGCCTTATAGTTGGTATCATAGGTCAGTTTAGAAAACTTTAGGAGTTAGAAAATTGTTAAATTATAATTTAATTTATGGTATGAATGAAATGATATAGCATTTAAAGATTATGATGTCTCTTCACCTAAGATATTTCTGTGATAAGAATGGTTTTCCATAGAGGAAACATAGTAGATTTTCTAGGAAGGCATACAGAGTATAATGACCTTTCGAATCAGCAACCAGAGATGGTCAGAATCATAATTGAGTGGTTTACTACACTGATGGCTCAGTTGACTCAGGTGAAAAATTTTGGTTGTTTTCATTGATGATATTTTGGTGTTTTCAAAAAGTAAAGAGGAGCATGACAGACATTTAAGGGTTATCTTGCAAACCTTAAAAGAAAAGAAACTATATGGAAAATTCAGCAAGTCTGAGTTTTGGTTACAAAAAATTTCTTCCCTTGGTCACATTGTTTCAAAAAATGTCATAATTTTTGATCCTGGTAATACAAAAGTTTTTGAAGAATGGCCAAGACCCAGAAATGTAACCGAGATCCGTAGTTTTCTTGGTTTGTCAGGTTACTACCGAAGGTTTCTTGAAATTTTTTCATGGTTATCTAGTCCAATGACTAAGCAAACTCGGAAGGGTGTTAAGATTATCTGGACAAAGGAATGTGATGATTGTTTTCAGGAGTTGAAAACAAGATTGGTGAATGCTCCAATTATGGAACTTCCTTCCAGGAATGGTGAGTTTATTATATACAATGATGCTTCGATGAAGGGAATTGGATTGTCCTTATGCAGAATGATCAGGTAATTACTTATGCTTCACGTCAGTTGAAAAATCATGAGTTAAATTACCCTACACATGATTTGGATTTAGCTGATGTTGTTTTTGCTTTAAAAATTTGGAGGAATCATTTGTATGGAGTAAAGTGTGAAATATATACTGATCACAAATTTTTAAAGTTTATATTCACTCAGAAAGAATTGAACATGAGACAGAGAAGATGGATGGAATTAATAAAGGATTATGATTGTATAATTCATTACCATCCAGGAAAAGCAAATAAAGTGGCCGATGATTTGAGTCGAAAAAGTAATGCTTTATTAACCATGCTATGTTTGGAACGAGATCCTTTGGTTTTTGATTTGATGAACTTTGGAATAGAAGTTATTGGTGAAGGATGTTCTTCTGTTTTGTTTCAGGTATCAGTGAAATCTTCTCTATCAGACAGAATCAAGAAAGCATAGAAGAAAGACAGTGAGTTGCAGAAAAAGGCAGACCTGGTTCATAATGGTAAGTTTCCTGAATTCAACATTGATAATGATTGCGTTTTGAGATTTGGGAAGAGATTGTGTGTGCCTTGTGATTCACAGTTGAAGAGAGAGTTGTTATGTGAAGCTCATAGTTCTCTGTTTTCAGTTCATCCTGGCAGGACTAAGATGTACAGAGATCTGCAGGTGTATTACTGGTGGGATGGAATGAAAAGGGATATTGCTGATTTTACTATGAAATATTTGACTTGTCAGCAGGTTAAAGCAGAGCGGCAGTTACCGAAAGGGATGCTCCAGCCTTTACCTGTGCCAGAGTGGAAATGGGAAAATATATCCATGGACTTTGTTGTGGGATTATCGAGGACATCTCGAGGTAATAATGCAATCTGGGTTATTGTTGATCGCTTGACTAAGTCTGCTCATTTCCTTGCCATACGAGATAATTTTTCCGTAGATCAAATTTCCTATTTGTATCTTAAAGATATAGTCAGGTTACATGGATTTCCTCTCTCCATTGTATCTGACCGTGATCCCAGGTTTACTTCTAACTTTTGGAAAGGCCTACAGAAGTCGTTTGGTACTGAATTAAATTTTAGTTCAGATTTTCATCCTCAATCATATGGGCAGTCAGAACGAACAATTCAAACCTTGGAGGATATTCTATGAGCTTGTTCGATGGAATATCAGGGATGTTGGGACCAACATCTTTCTTTGTTTGAGTTTTCAAATAATAACAGTTTTCATTCCAGTATACAGATGGCACCATTTCAGGCATTATATGGGTAGCGGTGGAGAACTATAGCTTTCTGGGATGAAGTGGGTGAAAGGAAGATGATGGGAATATAATTGGTAGAAGAGTTGGCAGAAAAAGTTCAGCTGATTTAGAAACACATCAGGACAGCTCAGAGTAGGCAGAAGAGTTATGCAGACTATAGGAGGAAGGATCTATCATTCGAGGTAGGTGATCATGTTTTTCTCAAGGTTTCTCCACGGAAAAGTGTGATGATATTTGGTAAGAAAGGAAAGCTGAGTCCAAGGTTCATTGGACCATATGAAATTCTGGAGAGAGTTGGATCAGTTGCTTACCGAGTGGCTTTACCTCCGAGTTTATCTCAGGTACACAATGTTTTTCATGTTTTGATGTTGAGGAAGTATATGCCAGATCCATCTCATGTTTTGAGTCCAGAGGTAGTTCAGCTGAAGAGAACCTATCTTATGAAGAACAACCAGTCCAGATTCTTGACCGAAGAGAGAAAGTGATGCGAAATAAGGTAATTTACAAGGTAAAGGTTTTGTGGAAAAACCATATTGTTGAAGAGGTAACGTGGGAATCTGAAAATGCTATGAGGGATAAATACCCCCACTTATTTCGATAAGTTAATAAAATTGCGAGGACGCAATTCCCAAAAGGGGGGAAGGATGTAACATCCCAGGTAAATAATGAATAAAACATTTTCATATTTATTAATATTTATGAATTAAATATTAATTTTACTTTAAAGGGGTTTCTATGTTCGATAGCGTACCCGATACGCAACAAAGAGTTTCATTGAAATCTTTCGTTGCAAACTAGTAATAAAATAATATTATTTTAAATGGTAGTTAACACATAGCCTTTGTGTTGGCAGGAAGGGATAAAAATAACTAAAATATTATTATATATGTTTTTTAAATTTTTTTACTTTTATATAATAAAAGATAAAGGCTTAAAATATAGAAAGAATTCAATTTTAGGCGTATATGCCCTAGTTTTCACTAAAGGTTCACTTATCGCCTTTTGATGGAGAACCGTCATTAAATATAGTTTTTTTCACTCTTATACATTTTACTGGACCAAATAAAACTCTCCTTTAGAATCGGGATATCAAAATTTACTTTGTGTAAACTTTTGGTATTTTTCCGATAAAGGTCATTTTTTTAATGAATAGTGTAAAATGTTGTATTTTAATTCAAAACCTCTTTTTAATCTAATTTATTTATATGATTAGATTATCCTTTTAATTTGTTTTAATGTGAAATTAGAATATATTTTTACCATTAAATCCAATAGTGGTCGTTGGAATTAATTTCACTTTGAAATCAGACTTAAACTAGTGTCAATATTTAGATACTTATTGTTTCACAAAAACACGCTATTTGCTCTGACAGCGGGTATTAATTATTGAAATAATTAATGCAACTTATATGTTTGGAATTTTTTAAAATGGACTTCATTTTTGATTTCGTAATATCAAATATAGCTTAGGGTGAAGTTTTGGTATTTTTCTGAAAAACTTCATTTTTTGATGAATAGTGAAACCACTAAGTGGTACTTATAAAAACTAATTTTCTGTTTAAATGTAATTTTTCCATCTCTGTGTTTTGAATTTAAAAAATCTGACATACATGGTTTTCATTAAGAAGTAAAATGTGGTTCAATGGGATTAAAATACTTTTTTGGTGAATAGTAACTTATTAAGTTTTTAATCGTGACTAGAGGTAATTAGTGTAGTTTAAGGTAAAAATAATGTTTTAGTAATATGATATGATCTTTACACATGTCCTACCCTCATTGGATGTGTCATTTCCGACCAAGACAATCCATGGGTCAACTTGGGGACCCTATGGAGCCACTTTGGTTGGGAAATGACATAAGTAACTTTTTATTTAATGATAAAGTAAAAATGACACAAACATGAGATGTTTTACTAAAAAAATTTACATGGGGTTATACAAGTCATATTTTTGACTATAAATATTCTTTAGAAATATAAAAATATTCCCTACATCATTATATTTTTTTTATAATTTTTAGACATTAAATATATTAAATTATTTATGACATCATGACGATGTAGCGATTATCTCATTAATAAAGGATTTGAATAAAATGAAAAGATAATGTAAAATCAATGACCTACACAAGTACAAAACCTATTGGATGGGTATATTTATAACCCTTATCACCTTACCCTTGAATTATATCAATGTGGGACCTTTTGAATCCGATACTCATTTTAAAATAAAGTATCATTTCTTTACATTCCAAGAGTGCCCATCATCTCCTCTTATAAAAAGGCCCCCACCCCTACCTCCTTACCCACACTTAAAAAGCCTTTGGATCGGCCAAAACCTACCCATTTTTTCTCTCCACATCCCTCTATTAATCTTTGAAGCCTCACTTTGGGATGAAGTCTTCCCAAGTAATTCTTTGAGCACAAATCTAAGAGAGTTACCCGATTTTAAGGTAATGTCTTCATTTGTGTTCTTTTGTTTTATTTTGTTTCTCCAACCCCCTAAAATCTTTTTATTAATTTCTTTTGTAACAACTACTGTGTCTAAATGATTCTAGGATGTTTTTATAAGAAGAGTTTGAGCTACACTTACACACATCTACATCTAATGGTTAAAGAACATACTGTTTCTGTGGTTGGCGAATTTCTACCTCACGAAACGATGATTGTTCAATCTTCTTTTAAACAACTTTAATGGTGGACATTAAGATGTCACTCTATTTATATATGATATATATTATGTTTATGTTTTCCTTATGCTTATTTATTTTTCATTTGTGGTATACCTTTATTGTTTCCATTGTGGGTAAACACGATAATTTCATTTTAGGAAGTGTGGACTACCGCCCCCTAAAAGTGATGTGATTCATTAATGCCATATGTGGGACCTATAAAGGATGGATTTAAAGTTATTATATATGATGTTATACTGGAATTATAATATACCACTATATCATTATTATTTCCTTCCATTAAAGTATGAGATAGAAATATAAGTAGCGTTCATGCGTACGTACGACTTACCGTCTCCCTGAACGGTGCATTTCATTTCTTATCCCCAAATGTAATGTATTATTATAAGTACATATATATAATGGATATATATGATGAATGATACATCTAAATGATGAATATAAATCTGGAATTTAAATATACATATCTCTCATTTAGTTTTAATTCCATTAATATGACATAGAAATGAAGGTAGCGTTCATGCGTACATACGGCTTACCGTCTCCATGAATGGTGCATTTCATTTATTACCTCTAAATGATTATGTAATAATATAAATACATGTATATTCTGGATATATATGATATATATGATATCCAAATCAGGAATTTCATTCTGGATATAAAGAACCTTTGACCACACGAACAACATGTAATTGTAAGAAGTCCACTTTTGACTTAAGATCCAAATATCGACAAAACAAACATTATTAACTAAAATGATTACATATTGTTTATAACATAGAAATAAGTGATATAAAAGGAATAATGAACTTAAAGAAGGTTCTTAAGAAAATATAAATTAACTCAAGTTTATTATTCCGGACGTTAAAGAATGATCGAGCCAAGTCGGACCCGAGGTAAGGGACTTCGTCTCAATCTCCTTTCATTGAGGCATATTTAGTTTTATACACAACTTTCTTTTATACGGTGTATAAACCACGTTGACTTTTACTTTTATAAAAAGGAATATTTTTCTACGAAGTGTTTTACAAAATTACAAAAAGGAATGTTTGTTTTAACGTACGCGGTGACAACGACCTTTTCCGCCGCCGTGAGTATTATTTGGTCTTTGGCTTCCTAAACAAGCCGTAATGTTTTTTTAAAATGAAATAAATACCATATACTCTTTTATGTATATTGGTATTGAAAATGGTTTTTATAATGGATTTGTCATGTCAATATATTTAAGAGATATATTGCAATTAAAGTGTGGAAATTTTTTCTTTCCGTTATAGTTGTTTTATGTCTTATGATTTTTATAATGGTACTTAGACATTTGACGGGTCGTTACGTGATAATGCATATGACGGGTGGTGCCGTGAATACCAGGATGGGTGGTTACGTTATAACCTCCAATGCATTGGGTATGGAAGTCGGTCGTATGGCTATTCCATTATGTATGTATGGATGTTGGCCGTATGGCTATTCCATTAAGTGATATGTGTGGAAGTCGACAGTATGGTTATTCCAATTTAGTATGTTTATGTCCCAAGATACCTTTATATGTTATGTGTTCTTTGTATTGGTTTTATGGTAATACTTTGGTTACAAAAGGGAAAGTAATGATATTTTATTTAGTGAAGAGTTTTTACAACTTCATGAAGGTGAAGGTTTTACTTTGATAAAGTATACATGGTTTACTTGATGTTTGAAAAACTAACTGTTTTCATTCTTTGTGTAGCCCTTACTGAGTTTTTATGCTCACCCCAAGTTTTTTTGAAATTTTTTTCATAGGACTTAATGTGGAATAGGGTCAAGGATGGTATAAAGGGAAATTCATGTTATATAAAACATAGACCTAGACATGTTTCTTTGTAAGTGTTTTTTTCCTATGGAAACTTAGTAGAAGTGTCTAATTTGTAATCTTTTGAGATGTAATAGTTATGTTCTAATTATCTAAAACTCTAAACCTGAAAAGATCCTCAAAGTGAGTTATTCATTTAATTCAGTATTAAGTAATGTTTAAGGTCGGGGCCTTATATTCCTCCTCCCTTTTCATATTTTACAAATGTATAACATAGGGATTCTTGATCTCTTCTTTATTCTCCATCTTTATGAGAGAGAAATAGTATGTTTGAGCTCCCAATATATTTCTTATAGGTGCATTGGAAGAATATTTGGGATTCTATGGCACATCCATCACATTTTATTAGTTTATTTATCTAAACAAAAATTATATCTTCTTGTGATATAATTGACCTTATTTTATGTTTATTTGTTTAGTTATTTTATTTCTCTCAAGAAAAATCAAATTGAAGCTTGATGTTTCATGGGTGATTCATTCATGTAATATGGTTGGTGGTATGTGTTATTTTCTATTAATGGCACGTTATTTATACTCACCATTTTTATACCAAACTTTCATTCCATATATTTACCCTAAAATCTGTTACACATTAAATTATTTTTCTATAATTTACCTAGTCTCTTTACTAGATGCATACTATAGTTAGTGGATGAAGAATATAACCATAACCATCACATAATGTATGTCTAAATTAATTACATATGTTTATTATGGTTTTCCACATTACCAAACCACCACATAGGTGTGTTGGGATTTCCCATTATGAGTGTATGGTTTGGATGAATTAAATAAAAGTCAAGTGTTGATTTCCCAGAGAGATACCTTGTGTAATTGACATGGTAGGATTAACAAGTGAATTAATTATATTGATATAGGGTGAAATGAATTATACTCAAACCTAATTATAAATGGTTTATTAATGTGTATAATTAAATTAAATAATGTGTTAAATGGAATGGAACAAATGTTCTCTATAATGATGAAATTAAATATGAATTATTTGATATTCCATACGAGTAGGTAAAATGTTGAATATAATTAAATGAATTGTCATGTTGATTTGACATGTTGATTAAAAAATCATTTTCCTTGACCTTTCACGGGGGAAAGATTGATTTAATTTATTATATAGAATAGTGGCATGTGTATTAACATAACCAAATAGTATAAATGAATTGAAATATAGAATGATTACTAACATGGCCTATGATGAATTTTTAAATACACATGCACTATTATTTTTTATACCCAGAAATAGAGATCCTTATATATTGTGATACTCAGTAATATTGTCTATAAGGAATAGTTTCCCAAATTATTTGTGATACTCGAGCATGGAGTCCTTTATATATAGTAATACTAGGGTATGACATACCTCTGGCATGGAATCTGTCAATATTTGTGATACCTTGGAATGAAATACCTTATATATTATGATATAAGGGAATGACATCCCTCATGAATGGCGTCCCTCATTATTTGTGATAATTGAGCATGTAATCACTTTTAAATTTTGATACATGGGCATGGAGTCCCCCAAACATGGAGTCACTGATTATTTGTGATAATTAATAATTTCATCCCATTTATATTGTGATAGTTAGGCATGGTGTCTCTTCAAGATGGTGTCCCTTATAAATTGTGATTCTCTTGAATAGAATCCCCATGTATTTGATGAGACATTTGGGACTAAACATGAACTTTCATGTTACTCCTCAGGTGTGATCTAGCACTATGTTTATATATGTATCTATATATTTTAATATATATATATATTGATCATATATATACAAGAATAATTTAAAGCTTATAAATATGTGGTAAAACCTCCTCAGAGATATTCCAGCTTAGGAATAAGTAGGTATGGTCATCCAGTTGTCCTTATAGAACCTGAGCTGGACCAGCTTTCCTTTATTTTATTTATTTATAGTTTTATAGACATCAAAACACATAGTTTTATTTTTTATTCATGGATGTGATATATTTAGAAATTATTTTTGTGAAATTCTGAGTTTTATCACATTATATTTAGGCCACAATTAGAATAGGATACCCAAATATACATAATAACTACAGGTTCATGTTTATTGATATAGCATAATTGATATTATCCTGATGAGTGGGGATGGAGTAAAAGAGTATAGAATCATGATAGTGATCATGAAACTATTAGACCTAGATACATGATTATTTATTTAATTATTTACTTATTATGTGTACATATTACCTATTGTATGTCTTCAGGTTATATATTATAGCATCATAAGGACATGCAGTGTTGAATATATTATGCTGACCATTTTATTAAATATTTTAATCTTCCACTTCTCTATCAATTATTTATATTCTCCACCTATTAATTTTTTCATTTAAATTTTTCTTACTGTTCTGATCATGAGGGAATAGTCAACTCACCATAAAAATTTTAGGCTCTTTTGGCCAATAAATAGCCTATGTTGTATGGGGAGGCATGCTTGAGGTCATGTTACCCACTTTATCGGGAAACCATTCAAAGGGATCATATTTCGAGTCATTATATGTGGAACCCATATAACTAAACCTTATGCATATTTATATATTATAGGGTGTAAATGCAAGAAAATGTATATTTCTAAATAATAGATAGTTATAAATATTATACTTGGTAAATTTGTAGGGTGTATTGATTAACTAAATGTCATAGAAGGCGATCAAGTTTGTGAACATAAAATGGAATTTACTTGATTCTATACCCCCATAAGGTTTTCAAAGTATTTAGTTGAATTATGAGAGAGTAATGTATTTCTCCAAATTTGATATTATATCTAAATAACCACAGTTGGTTTCCTAGAGATATTTGGTAATTCATGAGAGGATGATGTATTGGGGAGATAGGTGAGATGGTTGTGTATCTCACATATAATGCGGAATACTGTTTTGAGGGTCGATTAGAAAGATAATGAATTCATATATTAGAAAAACACCTCCAAGTATAATCTTAGTGTGACATGGATGATTTCACCTTGGTGATAGTTTCTAGATAAATCTATAGGAAAAAATGATATGACTCTTAAGTGAGGGTAATGAAAATTTTCATGGTGACATAGAATTTGTTTTCTATGGAGTTTAGAATGATTTTTTAATTCATTACATAGATGGATTGGGTAGTGATGTGAGAATGGGATGTGGAAATGGAACCCACATGTTGAGGTTATGGTCTGGTAATGCCCATATAAATTGGGTTATTTTTATGCATTGATTGATGGTCATCATCTATAATTAGATACTTGTTTGGGTTTAGGGAACATATTAGATGATATCTTCAGTGAAAATTATGATAGGATTATCATCTTATAATTATGTGATATATGTGGTATGAGGTGATTATCCAAATTGATAACGGTGTATGAGATGTGTTGATTAATGAGAGGACATCAATGTGTTATGTCTTCATTATAAATACATGGTGAGTATATGAGATGATCTATAATTCATTGATTTTAATTGGATATGTTTTCCTAAACTTTTGTATGGCTGGTGATATGGATGGTTATTGTACTATTCCATAAGTGAGAGTGTATTAGAAGATACCTTCTTATGTTAGAGGGTAATAGACTGGTATATATTTCTAAATCCCACCCAGAGTGGTGGCAGTGTTTTGTGTGATTTTTTTGATGATGATAAGTGATTCTTGGTCTTGCATTAAGTGAGAGGGTACTAGTAGAGAACACATTGAGTTAGAGGGGGTTGGTGAACTTATGAATAAAAGGCATAGTAAGGGATAAGAGAGTATCCTATGTGACCTGGTCTGAGATTTATTGTATGATATCTCATTGAGTGATAAATTGTAGGAAGGGACCACCCTTTGTGTGAGGGAACTAGTACATCATTTCATATGTGACGTGTAATGTGACAAGATTGTAAGACAAACCCTGACTAAGAGGGGAGTGGTAACTATGTTATGCCCTAGGATCAGATATGTTAGAGATACCTTATGTAAAACCAAACCCATTGTGAGTGGATAATGGTCATGACATAGATTTATTCCCTACCCTGGGTCTTTGGGCAAGGGCTAGCGTTTGTGGAATTCCGTGGTTGGTTTATATTAAATGTTGATGGATGCAAGGTCATGTGTCACAGTGACATTGATATAACACAATGACATGAAAAGAAAGATTTGATGATTATTTTTAGAATAATTATTTTTAACCTAAATATACATGTATATTATATTTTATATTATGAGAAATTTGTGGGTCCTTACTAAGATATATTTTTCAAAACTCGCATAGGAACACTGAAGCACTTGTAGATGTTATTTCTTTTAAAAATGACTAATAATATGTTAAAGGTGAGGCTTGGGAATGAGAATAGGGCCCCAACAATATTTTTTATATGTGATAAGTTTGTGGGAGATACGTAGGTATGTATAACAATTTCACTATATATTCAATTCATAAAACATGGATGTGTTGTTAGTTTATGGATAGTCTAATTATTTTTCATGGAAGATGTTGGGATATTTATTTTTTTGATGATAATTATATCAATTTAATTTTCTATAAAAACTATTCATTTATTTCAAACAATTATTCAACCTCCTTTGAAATAATGGGAGATATGCCTTTGACCATGTGAATCATTAGCTACGATAATGTTGAGTAATTTTAGAAAGGGTATCAAAATGTAGAATTAGATAAAATTATTATTTTAATTACTATTTGTGGAATAATTTCTAGATATAATAATTTTTAGTATCTTGTAATAGAACAACAATTTTTGAGCCATGAACACATTTCTTGTGGAAGGTGCTGGTTACACGGATTAAAAAATTCGAAATTTTCTCAGTTGTAGTTTTATAAATGATATATTTTTTCATGTAATATATGATAATTTGATATAATTATTTATTATATTGGATCATAGAATATATTTGAGAGGGGATGGTGTAAATGCAACATATTTGGAACATGAGATTCCAATGAAATACATTTTCTTACGTGAGATTTATTTTGTTAATGACTAGTGGTTTAGTTGTTTAAATTTTTAACAGAAACATATATTGTGGATTATTATATAACTTGTTTTGTGGTATTCTAATAAAGAGTATGAAACTAATAAAATTTAATCTAAATACTAGTCCTTTAATAAATTCTATGATATATATATTTCCCCACATGGAACACAAAACCAAACATTTATATACCACTATATGGTAGATGTATAATTGACAGATGTTGACATTGGAAATACAACTTTGAAATACATACATATATATACATATATAAAAATTTTCACTTTTAATATCTACTAAACTAGTGTAGATAATGATTAAATAATATGTTTATCAATTTTTCTATTTAATATAATATATATTTTTTATGAATAATGGGTTAACACTTGCTCAATTAGTAATTTATAGTAAATGGGCAGAAATATAAGAAGAAATACCCAAATTATTTTTCCTATAAAAATACTTATTTTTCATGATTTATGTTTTCAAATAAACTAATTTATAAATTTTAGAATATGAATTTTAAAAAAACTTATAAATTTTAATATTAATTTTTTCAATATTATCATACAATGAATTTGTGAGATTTTTGTAAAAAATTATTCTTTAGAGAAAATTAAACGATATAAAATTTTAAAATAAAATTCCTTTTATAGAATTATTAGTTTATAAGATTGATTTGGAAATTCATGAAACTAATTTCCTGAAAAAACATTCTATTTTATGTTCTATTGTATGTTTTAAGAAATAAAAATTCAACTTTACAAACCGATATTTATTGTTTTAGAAAATTATTAATTTTTTAATACATTATATACTAATTATTTTAAAATTAATTCTCATCAGTTCAATAAATTGAAAAAAAATTGAATTGAAGTATGGTATATTTCATTCCAAACAATATAATTTGGTCCATTTATTTTAATAATAAATTATAATCCACTTATATAAATACTAGTCACAAAATAAAAGATAAAATTGATAATGTTAAAAAATATAGGAGTAAATGACTTCAAAAATGTTTTATAAATGTGTGAGAATGTGTGTTTGAGGCCTTAATCACCCTTAAAACTCCACCTCTATATATGTTATCAATTTTGGATCCACTTTTCATGAGAGATACTTCTTATTATTATAAAAATACTGGTTTGAAAAAAAATTATATCCATTTTTTACTTATATATATGATGATCACCTATTCTAACATACACTCACTCCAAAAACCCTAGATGTAGAACAAAATATTCCCAAAAATATCCTCAAAATTCCTATAAAACTGAAATTGGTTGTGGCTTCCTTAATGGCCATCTCTAAAAGGATTAAACACGTTCTCAAACGTGATTATCCAAGTAGTAAGGTATAAATTTATAACCACTCCAAACTCTTATCCATTTTTTGTGTGAAATATTCATAATCAAATTCCATTACATAATAATAAAGTTATAGAATCAGTATAACTATTATACTAATATGTTATTGTAGTTATTATACATGTATTATGCACCCTTCTGTTTTCCCTAAATAAAAAATGTGAATCTTTCGTAGGTGTAGACTACCACCTCCTTGAGTAACCATGATTTGTTTTCCTTAACCACATAACATGGATTTCATAAAAGGGTAATTTAAAAAAAATGAATGATAAAAATGAAATTTTTGTGATACATAAATAAATAACCCTGATAATTCTTTCTATTTTTATTCAAAAAATGAAAAAATCATCTATACATACATGTGGACCACCACCACTATGGAAAGATGCGTTCCCAATATTCTATACCACATTTATAAATGATATTAATTAAAAATTTATGACATTATATATATATATATGATTATTATATATCATTAATATTATCTTTAAGGAATAAAATTAATTAATGATATATATAATGTAATCTATCTATGCCGATAAATAAAATGAATCTAGTTCGTTACTGAATTCTTTCTCACAAAACACAAAAAAAATATGGAAAGAAATTAAAACATTATAATACATTATAGAAAAGAAATTATAGTACCATTATTGTTTTTGATTGATTATATTTATGAAAATATAAATTTCCAACACCATTATAGAAAGATTAGTCGAAAATATCAACACCCCTTCATAAAAATCCCATACACAATGGAAATTAGAAACAAATTAAGGGTATAAATGGAAATTTATTTTAATAATTTTCATAAATATGTAGTTAATATGTTTATATTTATGACTTGGGATGTTGAAAAACATCTTTTCGAATCCATACTAATTTTAAGAGACATTAGAAAGTCAAATATCATTAATTTTTTCATGCAATTTCTATTGAACTTCGATCGTCAAATTTACCTATATTCAATGGTATCCATTTTTGTATGAATTACACTATTCTCTATGGATGGAAAACGAACAATTATATAAAATCCCCTTCCATGAATAAGTTTATTTTCCATGAAATTATAATATGTATTTTATAATTCCAATAATCTTATGTGATGATTTCTTTTAAATGGATCATTCTTTCATGTCCATGTTTTCCCTTTCCAGTAATGTTTTCCTTTTTTATTTTTAAATTAAAATATGTATTAATCCATGTGACATATGTACATTCCATTACCACTTTTAAAGGTTATATTTGTTACAATATTTTGAAATTTTTTCTCCCATTTCAGCTTTATCTCATAAGTGATCTATTTACTATGATAATATGTTTCATAAATCACCAAAAAAATAATTTTATGATATTACACTTCTTGGAAATAGAAGTTTATATTAGTTTAATTACTCTATATAGTTATTTATGTAATAAATTTTAAAACATAATGTGAACCCCATATTTATTCATGGTTTTTTATGATGTGTTTATAATGTGATTTATTATCGCACACAAGTGTATAGTAAATATTTAAGTGATGGGTGGAACCTATATATACCACCAATGAATTTTTTCCTTTTTTTAACCACCAATGCATTTGGTAATGCTTTAAATATCATAAGATAAAGGTGAAATGAGTATTTATGGTTTATTAAAAATGTGAAATAGGTTGTGATGCGTGATATTGTATAGTAAACTATTTGTGATTCTTCGTAGTCAATGGGAATCATGTGGTGTGTCATTATAAAATATGTTTTTTTTCTATTAATATTTTAGAACCACACCCATTTATGTGAGAATATTCTATACATTCAGGCTCATTATTTAAGTCAAATGTTTTTCCAATATTTATGACAAATAATATGTCTGATAATATAGGATTAATTTTTCTCTTATATTCTTATATAAATCCTTTTTATAATAATATATTCTTTTAATCTATGATATCACGCATTATTATTTTCTTTCATATGTATGTTATCTCACCTTCTGTATTAAGTTAATATTATTTTTTTCCCTTATTGAGTTTTTGAGATCGTCCCATTATTTTTTTCTCATATCACGGTCAATGACGATGAGTTTCACATGGATGATTTCTATGAGAATATCTACTCTGATAAAATTATATGTAAATGTTCACATTAATTGAAAAATAAGTTAGATATTTATATAGTCTCTAACTATACTAAACATCCCAAATATTTATATGTTGAGTATATTATTTAATTAATGTTTGTAACTATTGAAATTATATGGAATATAATAATGTTTATTTTTGATCACCTAAATTGGTTTCATATTGAATATATAGTTATTTTTAGAGATTTAATTATTTACCATTGGTATTGGGAATATAGAACCTTAGTGAGAACCATATAGATGATTCAAACAAGGAAATAATATCCTAAAATTTTTGTGAAGGCCTGAGTATATGGGTTTTATGTGAATACATCCTAGTCTGGATACTAGTAAGTGGATTTAGTTTTGGCATAGATTCACCTATAGGTAATCATTCAAAAAAGGGTTAGTTGAGAATTAAATAAATCATCACTCTGATTCATGATGAGTGCGACTAATAATGCACATATTACTACGCACTCTATATAAATTTGATTTTTTTAATTATATTATCATTATGAAGAACCATGAATGATTGATATCATAGTCACTTTGAGGGACTGGGTTGAAAAGTATAAGATAACCCAATTAAAATTAACTATGGTTAAACTAATATTTATATAGGATAAAAAAATTATTGGATAATGTGATAAGGTAAAAGGGTAAATTGTTTTAAGGATAAATAACTTTTTTATTGATTTTGGAAACCACATATGATGTTAAATGTTCATCACTCATGTTACAATCATTTGGTTTTAGAGATGGATGGAAGTATAAATACAATTTCATAATCCTTTTTTACAAATATTATTACATGATTCTTAACATGAATAACCTTTAAATTCAAAACATGGATCAAAAAGACATGTTTCATTGGGAAACTAGGTACATATTAAATGAAACTAAAAGAATATATATTATAATATACATAATCAACTACTAAATAAAATTGATCTCTTAAGACTACATGGGATAAACTAGTTAATATATAGACAAAATGAGTGAGCTAAAAATCGTAGAAAATGAATAAACAATACAATGATGGTACGATCTGAAGGAATAACAAGATATACAAAAAGATAATGATCATGAGAAAAAACATTGTAGAATAACATAAAAAATGATATCATATTATACTTTAAAAATAGGAAATATGTAATAAACACAAAAAATGACATGAGAATAATTTAATGATAATATCGACGTCATCGATAGAGTCCCATAATAGATTTGGTTTACTCCCGAATCCTATAAATAATGTTTCTTGAGAGAAAATAATACCGAAATCTATTTGAAATCTATTTGGAAACCCCCATCATAACATGTTTTTAATTATGTGCACCAAAAATTTAAATCAATCATATTGAATAATAATAATAAATACCCATGGAATGAAATGGGTTGCATAATTATTCCTCATATCTAAATCAAATAAAATTTAGGAATGATTAAAAAGTGAGGAAGGATTTAAATATTATGTATGATCAAATATAAGTACACAATAATAGGTCCAAAATTAATGTTTTATATGGGATTAAAATATTTAAATGTGTGTTACATAAATGTATTAATGGATTTAAATGTTAACTTTATTGGGTTTGATTTTTTTGAAGGAATTTTAAAAATTAACTTGTTGAATGTATTAAGAAATTTAATGAAGAGAGAATATTCTTGGTTTATATTTAAGATATATATATATATATATATCATATAAGTAATAAATAACATATTATGGGGAGAGAAGGTGAGTTAGAGAGAGAATGGTTATAACTCGAAGAAAAATGGTGGTTCAAAGATATCCCTTACATAAGGTCAAGTACTTCATCATACACATTATATAATTAAATATAATTATTATATAATTATTATAAATTAATTATGAACAATATTAAAAATATAATGCTATATATACTTATTATATAACATATTAACTCCCATTTATTATTATATCATTATTAAAATCACATTTCTATGTGAGAACTACTTCATTTTTTCATGCATGTTCTATTTTATAAGCCATGATTATTATACATTGATCATAGTTCCATCATCTAAAGATTTTTAACCACAAAATTAATAACCTATATATTTATTATATAAATATTTTTAGTCATTCATAAAATGAAGCGAAATAAATGAATTACACATTACAAGGAGATGATAGACAATACATATTCAGGAACGTTGTTTCCATTTCTTATGTACGGAAATAAAGAAATATAAATTATAATTATAAATAAAATAATCATTATATTTTCATTAATTACATATATAATAATTAGATCCATCATTATAAATAGTCATGGGAGGAATTGATGGAAAATTTAATTGATCGGCTCGTGAGCCGGTAAATCACCGTACATATGACCAATTATTTTGATTTAATTTTTTTTAAAGAGGAGATGGATATATTTGAATATATTTATGTAATGAAATAATTTTTATGGAAGATACTGGTGTTTTTATTTCATCATGTCTGAATAATATTTGATGTTGGTCTAAGAAGAAATAAAACTAAAACATTTAGTTATAATATATACCTATTCATTGATGAACATCATTTACATTATACCATAAACCCTCATAAGATGTGACTATATCAAAAATAATTCTTATAAATGTCTGGTGGTATGTTAGTAATGTTTTTGAGAAGTTATTATTTTGAAATAATAATATATGTAAATGTGATGAAAAGAGGAATTGAGGAGACCTTTTATAAGTGAGGGGAGGGGAATTATTTGAATTTAATTAAATATTTAATTATTATAAATAAACTTTAACTGGAAAAAGAATAATAAAATAATATATTAATAGTATAATATGAATATTGGTCGAAATAATGTCATCCTATAAAATTATTATAAGTCTTTTTTTTCTAATACCAAATTGTTATAACCAGTGTTAACCCCATTTTACTATTTTATTGAAAATGATGTTTTTAGTATTTATAGCTAAATATAATTACTATAAAAATAAAATTTGATTATAAATAGAACATAAATTTAAATTTTATACATATAAAAATCACTTGGATGAGTATATTATTTTTCGGAATATTAAATCATTTATTAAAATATTATTTATTTTAAAATAATAATAGTTTCATTTTTTGAACTATTAACTTAATTTGACATTTAAAACATGAAAACAAAAAAAAAATTGATTATAATGTCTTAAATAATCTCTAATATGTTTTTGTCAATAAAATTAATGTAGATAAATAATTTAATTAAATTATAATAATTTTAAAATTTAATTATTTTTTCTATTAGATGGATAAATATTGTGTCGATGTTGCATAAAAATTAAAATAAATATATGATCCAAGAAAATTTAACATAGAAAACCATAATATTTTATTTATATTTAAAATAATGCTTCATAATCATAAATATAGTTTATTTATACATAGAAATAATATTATATAAATTAAAAGAAAGAATGTGATATTTTTGACATTATCTTTTACATAAATATTAGAAAGGAAAAAATAAACGATATATTGAAAAAATAATTATGATTTTATAAAAGTGGATGGAAAATTTAAAACTAATATCATATAATATAATAAATAAAAATTTTATGGTAATTTTATCCCAATAATGTTTTTTTCAATATAATTATCCGATTTTCTCTTACCATGGTGACAATTATTTACTTGGTTACTATTCAAAATGAAAAAAATTAAAGGGACCTCTATACAAAATATGAAACTCTGGATTCCAAATAATGAATATATTATTCAATATATAATTTATATATATTGATAAAAATAATTTAACATAAAACTACAAAAACCAATGAAAAACAAATTTTCATGAAATTGATTTTATATAAAAAAAATATTCAACCAAATTATAATATGAAATTATTCTGAAAGCCCATATTTGGATTAATTTTAATAAAAATGAAATTTTAAAATTTTAAAAATCATCCAATATAAAATATAACTATATAATTATTTAGAAAAAAATAGCTTCTAATAAAAATTAGTATTTTCACTATTCATTAGAGAAGAAATATTTTGGGAAAAGTCCCAAAAATTCACCTTGTGATAACTTTAGTATTATGATTTAACAAATTAATTGATTTTGAACAAATATATTTTCAAGGAGTTCCATATCATAATTATAATAGTTTCATAGAAAAATAAAAAAAACCAATTTGTGAAAAAACATATTATTTGAAGAATATAATCACCACTAAAAATTGAGTTCCTATTTCCTACAAATTATTCAATAAATGTTTATAATGGTTGACCTTTATATATATATATATCATAATATGGTTAATAATATTACTATATGAAAATATAATTACAATTTTATTTAATAATAATATTTAATGGTTCGTATAAGAGAATGGTTTCATTAATTTAATGTTATCAAACATAGTGGTATTTTAAAATATAAGGGGGTTATATTCTTCTCCCATAAGAAATTTCAGCCAAAAAATAAAAAAACTCATATTAAGGTTAAAACAAGTTATGTTACATATGCTTCATTTCTTCCTCTAGTCCCCATGAATTTCCACCATATTTATTGTTAATCCCTAATACATAAACTTGGTGATTTGTTTTATTTCCCAAAAAAATTACCTCTACAGTCGAATATTTTTACCAACTACTCTTTATAAGAGAGATAATATTCCATATGTTCCACTGATAAATTTATTACATGTGAGGTATTTTTTATTTTCTTCCTCAATATGGACATATGGAATATGTTGTCTACTTGAGATGTGTTAAGTGAATGTTTTAGTCGATAGGAAAAAACTACAACAAGATCATGAATCTCAAATGGGATGATGTACATTGTACATAACATACCCTTCTTTCCAAATCAGATGATTATCTTCTATATAGATATGCCAAAAAACAATATCCTTGGCTTCACACTCATGGTCTCATCAATGATTTTAAGAATAGATCTTATGATGACTCTGATTTGACTTGATGTGTTTCTAAAGAGTCATTAACTTTTATACAATTTACTTGAAAATTTCTTGTCCGAACTATTATTTTCACATGATTCATCGCAAAACATATATGTTATATATATATTACCATAAATGTGTTCAAAAGTAGACTTAGTGATTCTTGAGTGAGTGCTATTACTGTATATGAACATATCCACAGAATGATGTTGATCCCACCCCCGTTTTAATTATATTCACCATTCTCTCACTATGTCTTCTAATGTCATGATATTCTTCTCTTATTAGACATCAATTCGGGGGTGATATGAGGTACTAAATTTCAAATCTATTATTTCGAGAATGTTTGATTATCTATTAGAAAATCTAGGTAAATCTAAGATATCTGTTAGATATAATTAATAATGGGGTTCTTTATATCCTCATTTCCACTTTGATGTTTTTCCAGGGAAGTTGAAGGAGAGATAAGTTGTGACATCCTGACTCGACTAAATATGAAACAAATATCAAGGATGATCCCCACATGGACTGAAGTGTTCCTCCCCATAAGACAAGGGATGAGGACTAGTGGAGAGGGTCTAATGGTGGTATGTCAGGGAGACAATACCCTCATGATCATAGTTGCATAATGTTATATCAGATGCAATGAAAAAATCAGTCAACATCTGATGTAGTTTAAATAAATGATAGAGCAATGGAAGTTAAACTGAATAACTGAATAAAAGTGTTAAATTAAAAATATAAATAAAGCATGGATGTAAATATGATGCTATGAGGTATATGAAAGAAAAATATAAGAAGATGTACAATATAATAAAATGAAAAAAAAATTCAAAAAAATAACTCCATGAGCATCATGAGTACCAGAATTGTCCTACCGCCCTATGTTCCCATGTAAAATTCATAACACTAGAAAATATTTGGGGACCTAGGTACATGAGGAATACTCTGGTACTCATGTGCAATGAAGACCCGAAAAGTTTCTGATCATTTGTGGGATGGGTGCAATAAATGAATCACGAAACCAGTATAGAGTGGTGAACATAAACCAATCATGTTATTTGGTATGGCCGATGTGTCTCTTGGAAACAATTATGTTTTTTTAGTCTTTTAATATATAATTCATCATTTTAATTTAATAATGGGAACCCTAAATTTAATAAGTGACATACTGAGCCCATCTAAGGTGATCAAAAAGGGAACCACAAGTATCGGTCCAAGGGAATTGATAATACCTATATCTATCAGATTCATTCCACATAGATACATGAATTTAATCCCAATTATCATTTTTTATATTTTTTAATGTATGTAACCTCAATGTTTTTCGGGGGTATGTTATGTAGGGCGTCTGAGTATCGCTCATGGAATGGTGTAACCATATTTCCGTCGATCCCTTCCATAGCTTCTCCCATTGGGTTCTAATATCACATAGGGTGGTGAGAAACCACATAGTGAAACGATTCATGGAAAAATATGTATTATTACTGGAATATCATTTAATAATGTAACATATGAGACAATTCATAGAATTTTTTAAAAGGAGGACCATGTATCTCTCATGGAACACATAATCTCAACTACCTCTAAGCCCGTCTAAGGGGTTCCATAAAGAGGAAATGGAGTATTCTCAAGGTGTTCATAGTTTATTTTGTTATATAAATCACTAATGGAAAAGAACATGTTCATAAACAAGGAACACCATAAATCAAACTACACACAAGTTACTTTTCCATCATTCATTGAATTATTAATGATAATATAGTCACTCTACTATGAAGGCAATTATCCATTACAAGAATAAAAATGAGGGTCATACCCTTAACATGTTTCTTTAAATAAACTCACATATCTATATATTACAAAGGAATATTATGCATTGAACATAAATAATAGGTCTTGGTGGTTTACCCAAGGAAGATAACACCATACATGTTACATTTTTAAGACATAGAACCACCAAGATGGGTTTTTCATGAAACATCCCAGATACAGTAGTAACACGTTAACCGAGCAGGTCCTAACAAAGTTGGAAGGGGGTTTCTGATCTTCATGGGTTGGCTACTGGAAACATACATCATACAACATACAAGTGGGAATGACCTTTTCACAAAAATTCAGAATAAAAGGAAAACAAGAACAATATGTATATCAAATGAAATCCCCACTCAGAGAAAAGTAATAGGATACATCGAGGCCAAATATAAAATAGTTTTGAAACCCAAGTCCCAAAATAGAATAAAAAATAGAACATGTCCCTAAACACAAAACTCACTAAGACAACTGTTTAGCAGCTGGATCCACCAACAAGTGACTCCTTCCCCTTGCTCGAACCTAGATGAATAAATACAATAAAAACTTGAAGGAAAATGTAGAGTGTGAGCCTATGTATAATTGGATACCACCATGGATTCCTTAACATAATCTAATTATATATTAACTAAAGGTAAATCTTATAATTTTTATAGAAAAATAGGTTTTAAAATTTCAAATTCACATTAAAAAAACATTCTATACATTTTCAAATGGTATTAAATATTTTAAAGCACAAGATTTACTATAAAATAAATGGAATATTTCTAAAAAATAACTTAATTAAAAATTTTGTGTAAAATATTTTATATAAATTAGGTATGTATGTAAAGTAGTTCAAATAACATTGGCATACATTTATATCTAAAATATAAATAATCCAGAGAGCAATATAATCATCAAACAAAAGGTATGACAGTATTAACCAGCTATAGGATTCCACACTCTCTATGTGGAAACAGAAAAATGGGTATACTCACATCCCCTTAACACTAGATAGAGGTGACATGTCACCCTCCCATCAGGGATGTAAACTACAAAAAAAAATTCAGAATATTTTCATAGCGTATAACATATCCAAATAACTCACCAACTAAATAAGGATTTTATGTGATCTTACATGATGTGAAAATTAATTTAAGACTTGTTAAAAAAAGTAATCCCCATTCATCCATTTCAAAAATTTCAATGTCATTACATTTAAATCCAAGAATAGTTTTAGTCAAAAAAATTCTGCTTACACAAGATAAAACATCTAGGTTTCTATCAAATCATTTTAAGACATTTTTACGAGTATGAAATCCATTCAAAACCAATTCCATCATTTTATAAATCCCCATTCACATATAAATTCAAATTTTACTTGAATTCATTTCTATCAAATACACAATTTAAATTCAATATTTTAATTCTAAAGTTTTTTATAAACCAACCTGAATTCAATTGAATTAGGTGTTTTCCATATTTCTATTCCAAAACCATTTTAAATCTCTTAATTCACTAGAATTGGATTTTGACAAAAAAAATTGAAAACAAGTTGAAGAAATTTTATTTAAATCATTAGTCAAAAAAATCAAGCAGTACAATGGTAATCAATTTGTAAAAATCAGGATGATACCAAAAACCCCTTCTATAGTGAACAACACTCAAAATGACACCTCTATATGATACCAAAGTTGAAAGATATCTTAAAACCCACCCTAGATGCAAGATCCGACACTAAAGGGAATGGATCTGACAATACCAAGGTGATCCATCGAAAACCCAAGAGGAGAGGAAGATAAAATTTGGAATAAAGAGGGAGATCACTTACCAAGGAATCACACCACAAATGAAATGACAGTCCAAATCTGATAATATAGATCTAAAATGGGGGGTGCCTCTAAAAAAATACCTAAGGAGCACTTTTGTTCGATATTTAAGAGGTTTGGAAAGAATAAACTGAGAAAAACTGCCAAACATGTGCCTTATTACAGGGCCCGGGCTGGGTCACAACGTATGACCAAGGGTCACGATGTGTAGTCCACACAAGATAATTTATGCGAAAAAACCTTTTTCATTTGATTAAAACCATATATATTCACCCTACACGATGTGCATCCACCATTAACGATGTGTACAAGCTCCCATCATAATATCTCGATACAAAAATTGCATCCAATAGCTAGTATATGATGTGTACCTCCGGTAACCAACATGCACCCGTTCTACATCCTGTAGCTAACATAGAAAAATACCTATCAAAACATTGAACCAACGAAGAAACATAAAGAACGAAACAAAACATATCTGATAAAAGTTAGAGGAGGTAATAAAGCCCCACCATAAAAACATTCTTTCAACAAAAATCCTATAAGGAAGCTACCATTAAAAAGTTATGAGGCCACTCCTCTCTCATCAGTGCCTCACATTCCCATGTATCATGACAATCCAAGCTATGTTAACATGGTACACAAACCAAATTTGTCATCCTACCACAATGTACACTTCCCTTAGAATTATCTATCTTTATTGTTGGATCAGTCAAAGATAAATCAGGATAAATATCAAGATCACTCTAGTTCAAAAGGTGAAATTGATAAAATAGATATTTAATCAGCTACGATACATGGAACATGTTATTTATAATCTTCATATATGGTGGATGTTCTAAATGGTACACATCCTTTACCTTATTCTCAACAAGCTCTAAAGGACCCCAGAAGTGAGGGTAAATATTCCCTTTTATCCAAATCCATCGATAACCCTACTAGTGTGAAACATTCAAGAACACCTGATCACCAACTGAAAACTCCTGAGGTATATGCTGCCAATCAACACAATACTTATATATAATTTGTGCTTTCAACATCCTCTGAAGAATCAGTTGAATATTAGAAATCATTTCTTGAACCATGCCTGCCCCATCCAAGTATCTTTCACCAACCTCTATTGAACCCAACAATGATTTACATGGTAATCCATACATGGCCTCGAAATGTGGCATTATTATTGTGGACTGGTAAATGTTGTTGTAAAAAAACTCTACCTTCCCTAAGTGATCATCCCTAGATCCACTGACATTGAAAACACTAATATAAATCATATCCTCATAAATATGTATAGGTATTTATATATTTCCATCCATATGTGGATGGTAGGACATTCTCAAACAAAACAAAGATCATAGTGCCTCCTGAATTCCTCTCTAAAAGAGTGAAGTAAATGGAGGGTCCTTATCAGATACTATAGAAGATGGAACTCTGTGCAAGAGAATAATCCCTTTAACATAAAGATTACCCAACTTCTCTACATTGGATGTATCACCAACGGTTATAAACTGTTCCAAATTTTTCATCATGTCTATCACAACCCATATATCATTATTCATTCTTAGGGTACATGGAAACTCGACCAAACATTCCATAGAGATCTCATCCCACCACCAAGTAGGGACTGGAAGTGGTGATGTAAATATAATGGTTTCAGGTGCCAATATTTCACTTTCCAGCACATATATAAAAGAGAGAATAATTTAGCAATGTTCTACCTTATACTAATCCACCAGAACTTCTGCCTCCTGATAATGAACATCTTAGTTGTTCCTTGGTGCATAACCCACTAGGCATTATGAAATAATATCATCACTACCTTTTTTGTCACTAATGGAACAACTAATTGATTATGATAGCATAGAACACACTCTTTGGAGAAAAACCACTGTGCAATAGTCTCCCCACCATAAAGAGAGTCTCTAATTATAAAAAATTCATTATCAAGCCCTAAGCCTAGAAGAATCATCTCAAGAAGAGTAGATTTCAACTGAACATTGGCTAAGGAAACCTTATCCCATTCCTCCTAGACATTAATTTGCAACTATGAAAATAAAACCATCAAATTTATCTCTTCTAAGGATTCTTTAATTTCATGGGTTGTAAGTTTCTTACTCAACACATCTGTAATGGCATTCCTTGTACCTAGGGTATAAGAAAATTTCAATGTAAACAGACAAAAGGTAATTCACCCAATGCCTAAACCGATGATTCAAATATGATTGAGAAAAGATATAACATAGGCATTTTTGGTCTGAATACTAATAAAACTTCTATCCAAAAAGATATTGTTGTCAACTATTAAAAATGTAGATCACTATTTCATGTTCCAGTCATGGGTAGGATAATTCGTCATGTGTTGCCTAAGATGAAGAGATCCATTACCTAAACTATCATCACCCTATAGAAGAACACAAACCAAGACAGATCCTAATGCATCACAATAGACCAAATATCCCTGAACAACTTCTCGAAGAGTAAACACTGGAGTAGTAGTCAACAAATGTTCCATATCAACAAAATAACTATACCATTTATCATCCCACACAAACATTTTTCCCTTTATAGTTAGAGTAGTCATCATAGAACCCATCTTTGATAAGTATTTAACAAACCAAAAGTAAAATCCTAGTAATCCAAGAATCTTAGATTCTTGAAAAAAATTTATAGTCACTCTCAATTCATAACATCCTTCACCTTATTAGGATCAACTGATACACCCTATTCAGACACCATGTGTCCCATGAATTTCACTTACAGAATCCAAAAAACAAACATTGAAAGCTTGGAATAAAGATAGTGATTTAATATTATACTCAAAACTATTATTAGATGCGGCACATGACCCTCCTCAGACATGGTGTAGAAAATAATTTCATCATCAAAGATGACCACAATGGTATCCAGAAACTAAGGGAAAATCATAGTCATTAAGGCCATGAAAACTTCATGGTCATTTTTTAAATGAATGGTCTAAAAAAGGTATCCATAATGGTTGTACCTACTTCCAAAGGGAATTTTATGAATGAAATATTATTTTATCCCCACTTTATGGTAATTGGATCAATGCTTGATCATCGAAAACACCATCACCCATTTTAGTTGATCAAACAGATCATCAATCCATGCCAATCAATATTTTTTCTTTATAATAACTTTATTTGTATTTTGATAATTGAAACATAGGTGAAAATACCAATTACATTTCTTAGTGATTAAGACTGGTGCCACCCAAGGTTACAAACTCGGGTGGATAAATCATTTCACAAGAAGATAATCAAGTTGGGACTCCAACTCTATCAATTGAGTAGTTTCCATTCGGTAAGACAGAATAGATACTGGTTGAGTTATAAGAATTAAATCTATAAAAAACTCAACCTATATCACCATTGGTAGAATAGAGAAATCATCAAAAAAAATGTTTATAACCTCGATGAATATTTGAGGAATATCACAACCCATTGAATCATGATATAGATCATATAAAAAAACTAATATCCTATTTTCCAACTCTAGAAAAGATGGTCTTGCTCTCCCCAAACATTTGTCCCCTTATATTTAAAAGCCAAGAGTTACACCATTAGGGGTAGTAAAGTAGACATGTCAAAGACAAAAACGTATTTGGTCATTGTTGGAAGTGATCCAATCCATCTCGAATATAACATCAAGATATTTCATATCACGAAGTAAAAAACTCAATGCTAGCTTAACATCTAATAGAGAAAATACAAAATTAGGACTACAAAGACCCTTCTCTCTCTTCATACCATGGGGTGTAGTAATATCCAATTAACATGATAGTTTCTCCATAGGATGATTAAGAATATTTATGATTTGGGTTGAAATAAAAATGTGGGATTCACCTGTATAAAATAGAGAAGTCACTAATGATGAAGCAATGGTAATGGTGCTTCTGACAATTGTTCCACTCATTTCTTCTTCCTATGGAGACTCTTCCACTATCTGCAGAAGGACTATTCTTGATTACTATGTCTAGAATCCTTTTGAACAATAATCATTGGAATTCTCTATAGTTTATAGAGGAGATGATGATCCCATTATGCTACAAAGATTAGTGAAGTGATGGAAGAACCTCCATAAATGTACAAAACATCCAAAGGAATTGCAGTCCTTGGGTTCCTTAGGGAAGACCGTCCTATAAAGATCGATATTTCCTCACTAATAGTTTAACAAATAACTTCTTACTAGAGTTGTTAGTGGTTTATAATTATTAGGATGTTGAGAACTTCTTTGAGAATCATCATGATTCCATTTTTATTTTGAAGGCACAAATGTTGCCACTAGGAGAAAAAGGAACTCCCATCATCTTTAACATCCCATACATGTCCATCTCAACCATTATCTCCCTACCCAACATATTATAATTAGTGGGATGCTTCAGAAAGAATACCTGGAAAAACATATTTGATCATAATCACATCTCATTCTATCAGGCCTCCATCCTCTCATTAAGTAAAATCTCAAGAGAAAATTGCACCAGATCAAGAAAGTAATTTGAATACTCAGTCACATTTTTTCAGCCCATTCATTCTTGAAAAAATAAAACATCTTATCCCACACCATTGACTCTAGATAGAAATAATTGGTGAAAATAACTTTGAAGTATTTCCAATCTAATCCCTTGTGTTTCCCTCTTTTAACCATCATGTCCCACCATCTTCTGTCCGGTTCCTCTATCATGAAGGTGGCACACTACACCCTGATCCCATCCAATGCCACCTGTTACACAAATAGTTGTTCTATCATTCCCAGCAATTCATCAATGGGTTGGGGGTTAGTGGATCTCTTATAAAATGGTTGATTCTTGAAAATGAATTTGGAGAATGATTTTTAAGAACTTCCCCCTGAGGATCCACAACTAGAGCCTAACCGGGAACTGATGTTGGTGCCCACCCGAGAGTGTGGAAAGTGCACACAATCACTTCAACTAGAATATATTAAAGATAAATAATTCCTTGCTGATGTTTAAAAAAAACAAACTTCTTGTATCTGATTCACATTTATTCTCATAGGAATAATGCTACACAACATTAGTAGATAAAAGGAATACATTATATTAATGCTCAAACCAAGTAACAAGAGAAATTATTCTCTACACAAGGAACATGATGATTTGGATTTATCTCTATCACAATCTCAATAGGGATAAGAATAGAAATAATTTACAGGATGTATTTACCTAATCACCCATGGTGACATAAGGTTCATTTCAGTGAGATTTAGCCAGAAAATCACCTAAAACTATCTCTTAAGTCATAACAAGACATCAAAAATGCATACTGTCATGAAGGAATGATGATGAATAGCCTCCTTTGATACCAATTTGTCACGAACCAGCATGGGTACCCAAGTAACATGATAATTGATCCCGCCCTGACATATCCTAAATGGTGTTACGGATCCCCATGGGTCAGCGACTAGCACCCCGTATCATACAATATACAAGTGGGAAAACTTTTTCCTCAAAAATGTGGAAGACAAAGAAAATAAGAATATAATGGATATTAAATGAAAACACTATGGGTGTAAATTAATGAAGTATAATGAAGCAAAAAATCCAATAGTACTAAATTCCATGAACTAAAATGGGATGTAAATACGCAATGTACCTATGGAAACAACTCACCAAGACCATGGTTCAACAGTTGTATCCACTACCATGTGATCCTTTACCTATTCTCAAACCTAGAAGAAGAGTGTGTACAAAAACCCAAAGGAAAAATTAGGTTTTGAGCCTAAGACCAATTGGATAGAACCAATTATTCTATACAAATGCCAAATATATTTCAACCAAAGGGAATTCTTAAATTTTTAAGGAAAATATGTTTTCAAATTTGAAAATAACATTTAAACAAAACATGATATACATTTTCAAATGATAGAAAATACATTTAATGCACAAGCTATACATTAATATAGTTGGAATATTTATTAAATAACTCATTAAGTAAAACATTTATATAAAAAAATTATATAAATTCACAAGGAATATAAAGCAGTTCAAACAACATTGGCATACATTTATATCTCAAATATAAATAAACAAGAAAGTAGCATAGTCATTTCCAAATGGAATGATAGTATTAACCAACAATAAGAATCCACATTCTCTAAGTTGAACCAAAAAAATGAGTATACTCATGACACCCAAACATTGTCTATAGATGACTCGTCCCCATCCCATCGGGGATGTGAACCACCGAATGTTTTTTAGAATATTGTCATAGCATTGAATGTATCCAAATATCTCACTAACCACCAAGGCTAGAATATTCTCTTATATGATGGGAATTTCATAAGACTATTTATAATACAATAAATCCCTTTCTTCCAGTTCAAAATTTTAAATTTTTTTCTATTTAAAACGGAAATAGGTTTTATTCAAAAAAATGCATTCTTTACAAGATAAAACCATTGAGATTCTATTAAATCATTTTAATCCATTTTTATGAGTTTGAAATTCATTCAAGACCAATTCCATACATTTATCAATCCACTTTCAAATTTAAATTAAATAATTTAGTTAAAAACATGTTCATCAAATCTAACATTTCAATTCAACAATTTAAATCTTCAATTTTCAAAAAATCAACCCCAATTCAGTAGAATTGGGGGTTTTCTAAATATCTATGCAAAAACCATTTCAAATCTCCTAATTTAATAGAATTGAGTATAAGTATATAAATTGAAAAAAATTGAAGCAATTAAATTTAATTGAGTAGTAGAAAACAATCATGAAGTAAAATGGTAGTAAATTTGACCAAATCAATATGGAACCACCTATATCATCCCTAAAGAATGAAACTCACAGCAACACTTGTCAACAATACAAATGGTGAAGGTTTTCTTGAATCCAAACTAGAATCAAGATCCGACACCAAAGGGAAAGGATCAATCGATCCCAAGGTGATCCATCGAAAACATAGGAGGATAAGAAGAGAGAAAATTGAATAACAAGGGGGAGCACTTACCTAGGAATGACATTATAATAGAAATTATGGTTCAATGTAGATCCGATCAATCATAAAGGAGAGGTGCCATATAAAAATTATAGGGAGAGTTCTTTTTTGATATCTAAGAGGTATAGATAGAATATATCGAGAAAAACTACTAAACATGTGACAAAATGCTAGGCGCGAGTTGGGTCATGAATTGATCCCAAGGTTCGTGACATGTATCTGAGGGTCACGATGTCTACTCCAGTATGGATAAGTTACAATAAAAAATGCATCACTTAGGGTTCAAAAATGATATTTTACACCATAAATGATGTTTACCAACCATTCATGATGCATGAAAGCTCACATAATGACCTCACCCTTCACATCATGCATCTAGTAACCAGTACACGATGTGTACCTATTTAGCAGCCTGCAACAAAAAAAGACATCTAAAAACATTTTACCAAATGGAAAAAATAATGGAAGGGAAAAACATACCCAATCAAGGTAATATGAAGTTACATGTTTTGTTAGAGATCTATAATTTAATAAATGGAATAAATGGTCACACCATTAAGGGAGGACCAAATTAAAAATTTATTTCTATTAAAATGGCTAAAATAGTATACGATGTATAATAAAATTTTAGTGGCACACTCAATAATTAAAACTTATCATATCTGAGGCTTCACAAAGAGATATTGGAACTGAAAAAATTGTGAAATTTATAAAAAAACAATTACATTGAAGGAAAATATATATACCAATTACCTAAAATAAAGGAATACCCACACAACCCATATCAAGGATTGGTTTGGTCCTGTTCGATGGGAATAAAATAAACAAATCGATTCCTTGGAAATAGGGAAAAATAGATCACAAAAAAGTAGTTCATAAATTGAAGGGATAAATGATGAAAATATGGATTCATATTAAGATAATTATGAAAGGAGCTCTAAAGCACTTGATTGAGATTTAATTAGAGGAAATATGGGGGATATATCCCCATATATGTAAAAGGAGGGGAGAGGAGAGGAGGAGCTCGAGTGGGATAACGCTTTGTTCTCCCAAATTAAAAAAGAAAGGGAATGGAGAAAATAAATGGAGAAATGGGGATTCATGTTATTTAAATACCCATTAATTAAGAAGATGGCTTTGGTTCACTGTTGGGAAAAATTGTGTTCAAACCATGTAAGATACTATGTCCAAGGAGGGAGGACACACGATTCACCCGCACAGTTTGGAAAACTCTTAGCAAACCCTGCATTTTCCTTCATTCAAAGAGACCTTTTACGGGAGAATTTCTTGCAGCCCTGTTTTAATAGGTAGGTCAAACTATTGCGAACCCAAATCCCCTATTAAACAACAAGAATGGTTTCTACATAAGGGTCCTATAGTTTTAAACAAACAATGCACCCCTTTAACCCCTCTCAAAATTTAATATTTTTGTTCTGGTTCTCCCAAAACTCATCACGGAACTCCTCACACCTATTGCTGATGCAAATAAGTATAAAAAAGTCACATTTGAGTGGTCAATCTCTTGTAATGGCATTTTTTATCATGGTTTAGATAATTTACCATTCATAAAATGATAACATTCAAAAACCATTGGAGTTTCATCTAGTCCAAATATGGGGAATTCCATAATACTGCCACTATAGAACATATCATCCCCAAAAAACATTAGAAAATAATAAAACATTAACCCTGCCTACTTAGGGTGGGAACCCAGTTCAAATGGATATGTTGTGTTTTCAAATGGCAAACACACCACCATCTTCCACATTAATTGTATGCTACATGAGCTATTAAAACTCAAGTTAACGCTCATTTACCAATCACAAACAACAAGATGGAAATTACTTGAGACAATAACACTGAAGACATGATCACCTCATCATATCCTTCACCATAAAGCCTATCACACTCCCCAGCATAGGTTATAACATTTAATTGTAGATTATGAGTCACCGTATCTCCACCATTGGAATTGTCTATTTTTTTACATTGGTATAGTGTTGGAACAATTCTATTTTTATAATCCCCACATTAAATGAACAAAAGACTCCCATTAAATCTCAAATTAATTTTTTGAAATTAATTTTTTTGAAAACATTGAATGAAACATAAATCACGCCCTTCTAAACATGTATGCTTGAATGGAACAGTTTATTACTAACTATATTTATCTAAATAAAACATGATAATTTCTGCAAATTCAGGCTAAAATTTCTTAAAACACTCATCCTAAATGACCACCATAACTAAACCCCATCAAAAATGCATTCCTTCAAGAAACTTCATTATTACATAAAAAAAGAACCAAATTATGTACCCAAATTCCAGTGACATTTCATGCCAAAATTACCATTATGTTTTCATGCTCCAACATGTACATGGATATAAACAAGATTAAACAAACTCAGATAGAAACTAGTAAAAAAGAATATGATCCTAATATAAGTTCATGGGAGCATTAGAAACATGAAATTGGAATGAAGGAGATTGATAATCGTATACTATAAACTATTTTTTACTTGTGATATGTTAGTATAAAGTTAAAAGTTCATGTATCAAGAGCAGTGACTATGTGAAAATAATAATCCTCTATGCAATCATGTCAAAGGACTAAATAGTGTCCATAAGTCAATACAATGAATTATTACATGGGAACCAAATAATCACTCAGGACTAAGCATGACAGGATACAAACCCGGCATCCCTAATACATCTCTGAAATATTCCAATTATCAATACAGAAAACATTTTAATTTATTGCGGTGTATAAATGATGCTTCTTCAAGGTACCTGAAAAATGTCAAGATAGTGGAAATGCGTGTCCAAAAGATTGGATCAAACTAATATGAGATGAATTATCTACTAGTATTCTTTTAGAAAGACCATATACCTTAAGGTGAAGTTTTTGATATGTCTCTATACAAATTGTAACCAAACTATAGGAAAGAAGTTCAATATAACCATTACTGGGAACATTATTTTATGGGAATATCATCTTTACCTACTGGGGAATTATCATTAACTTACCACAATTCTTTAAATAAAATAATAATAATATGATCAATCAAGGATAACCACCATAGATCAACCATGACCAATAGTGTCTTCTAAGGGTTTACATAGATCCATCCATAACATTATTGTTGTCTCTTAGAAGAACTAGTGAAAAATAAGGTATTACATGCTACAATGTCATTTTAAGAAATACAAACCATTTAGAAATGGTCTTTTAATATTTTCTCTCCATCTACTTAAAATACACATTATGATACTTCAAACATGAAAATATTAATCTTAAGAGTTTCCTTGATGTTATTTACCGAGAAAACAATCTGATTTCATTGAACACTCTTCTTGAACTTTGAAAACTAGTCTTGGACATAGAAAAAATGGTCGATGTCCATTATAATAGAAGAAGATAAAGATTATCATCTATAAGGGAACTAGGGTCAAATTCACTTTTATATGTACACATGACACTCCTCATGAGTTACCTCCAAATTCACCATATCATTAGGTGTAAAATCCAAAATGAGATAACGACTTATCTAAATATAAGATTATTTTTATTGTAGAAATCCAAGAATTGGAATGGGTATTATTTATCATTAAGGCCTAGGGAACTCTGCATATTTGATGAAAAATGATTCAATCATAACATCTAAATGCTTGAATTATTAACCCTAAACCCACATGTTTTTCTATATGACCATTGAAACATGTTAGGTATTGCATCTACTAATAGATAAAATCCAAATAATAAATTAGAAAAATGACACATCATTAACACTATCCATAATATTATCAGCTCTATGAGTTCACGTATCTCATTTCCCAAAAAAATAAATAAGCCCAAGTTCATCTCATCCCATGTGACAATTAACCTAGCTTGTGATATACTGAGACAGTCATCAATGATGAGAAGTATTATTAAGGGTTATAAAACATGTTATACAATTGACCATGACCTATACATGTAAAAACTGTGGAAACTGAGCATTTATCGTTTCTCAATCCCTTAATATTTGTTAAAAACAACACAACCACACATTATTACAAGGTATAATTTTACAATTAAGAGTCATACTAGAAAAAATGGTACCAGAACTACATGATGTGTCTAAAATGGTTCACAATCACTCAACAAGGATTTCAGGTTTAAAGGGAAGTACCTATTTCATGATAGAATCTTACAAAAATGAAAAAACGACCCTACAAGGATGTCTGGCATGAAGAGTTTCTATCCCCAAGGGACTATCATTCAAGTTCATTCTATATAATACAATTCCTATAGTTAACCGTCACAGTCCCTTTATAAGGAAACTACGACACATATCGTTTAATCAACCCTTACACAAGGGTCAATATTGGAACACCTATAAGGTTTCATTGATCAAAATTTTCCCATAATTTATATTATATTATTTAAGAATATTAGTGTTACAAAATAACATAAATAAACAGTTAGGAAAAGAATTTATAAAATGTATTTTACATAGAAAAATCCACTAGAAACATGACATGTTTTGGAAAACATGATTTTACACATCATTTATTTTACTGTCATTCCTTCATAATTATGAAATTCATTAAATGTTTTTGAAAACATATTAATTTATTGATACAATTTCACAATTGGATTATTTGAAGGAAATGTCTATTGAAATATATTTAGGAAAACCCCATTTATGTTGAAATTGGAATTTTATTTAACTAATACCTTATAGTTGTATAACTCCATTGAATGTAAAAAATGTATTTTATTAATTAATATCAAGTTACTCAAGTAAGATTACACGATACACTTATATGAAAACCCATAAAAAATGAAACATGCACATTAAATGAGAAACCCTAAACAATATAAGAATACTCCCATGGGGTTACACACTAAGGAATAATAAAAGAATAGATACTTATGTGGGAAATGATATACAATTTTTGGTTGAACTAAGAGGAACCCAAAAATATAATCATTTTTTTAGGCACCCTTATTGGGTTCATTTGATAAAAAACATTCCCCATATTAACTACTTAGGTGCAGTTGTATTTTTAGTAAATTTAGAAATACGTGTTGTAATTCCCAAGTGATAGAGGTAACGTCCCTTATAAAAGAAATAAATTTATTTTAAGTCCTAATTTATGAAAATTTATATTTACAAATGTATCTATGTAGTTTAAATTCACATATAAGTATCGGTTTGACTCTTTGGGTTTCAAATTCTCAATTTATAAAGCATGCATACACATTATATATTTCATAATGGATTACATTTAATCCAAATCATAAGTGTTTCAGCCCTTAAAACCAATGGTTTAGGGATCAATCAAGTCATGATTTTGCATTTAATGTCTGACCCTCAATCTATGTAGGAAAACACCATTTTGATTGATATTTATACTCTAATAAAAAAATTTGTTTCAAAAGTATAACTATGCATTTTCATCAGAATCACAAAATATACATGGAATCATGTGAAATAAATAAGTAATCTAAATAAAAAAATATAGAACCCAACTATATTATCAGGGTGACAACCAGGAAAGAAACATATAAAAAATTTATACCTATACATTAAAATTAGAAAATTATGTTCTACAGAAATAAATTCTATGTATAACACACAATGAATTATACTAACAAGCTAGAAAATGAATTACCTAAACTTATATAAAAATAAACATGTTACTAAAATAAATAATAAGGTGTATAAAAGGAATTAAAATAATATTGAAGGCACATAAATAAATTCCAAACAACTTAGTAGTGAAATCTACATGGATTATAATATTAATCGCATGTGAATATATATGTGCCAATGATGATGAATCTATTTTTTTTATTATCCCTACTAAGCCAAGGATAAATACTAAAATCAAAAAAATAATAATTATGCAGTTGAATTTAAATAAATCATTAGAGGTGAAATCATAATCAACTCAAATAAGGAAAAACATGAACAATAATACCATCCTTGGGAACTTGGACTTTTCCCAGGGCAAGGGTTGGTCACTCCCATACATGAATTTTTACCATGTGTGGAAAAATTACTAGTCTCTTGTATAACAACCCAAATAGAAATCCAAATGAAAAGAAACTTCTAATAACACATACTAATGTCCTGACGAAACTAACAATGAAACCGGTAAGCGTGATGCTCTCAAAATGGCCTTAAGCATTCCGCCTCATATTCTAGGGGCTTATGATTACCAGTGAGGGTATATCGGTGGTATGATGGAGCGACTATACTATCTGGATTATAGAATCACCTTAGTATATTAGATATATTTTATAAATTGTTAAACAATGAAATATTTCTAAATAAATTAATGAGAAACAGAAAGTAAATAGAACAACTGAATAAATGTTTTCATTACCAAATATACATCATGTATTCATGTGTTGATGATGATATAAGTTTTGAGCAGGATGAATACAATGCGTAGTATGATACAATAAAATTAACAAAATCCTAAGAGCTAACCCCACGAGCATCTATAGTACCATCTCATTCATGTTCTCTTAAGCTCCCATGTACAACGTAAATCTCTAGAAATAATCTATGGACCGACATACATTCCATTGTCTCAAGTACCATAATATAATGTTGACTTGAAAAGGGTTTGATATATTCCCAGTAGGCCACCTCCAATGGTGTCTAATACATAATATAACCAATGCATATACAATATGATAGTGTGTTGGTATGATAGTTAAGTAATAAATAAATAAATTTCAATAAGTCATCTTAGGTTTGTAAGGTACAACTGGCCAACCATATCTACATAGGCTTAAGTTGTAATGTCTCTGAAATAGGGTATACCTACAAATATATGGGATGGGTTTAATGTGGTAATTACAAAAAAATGTATCAAGAGGTGGACCGAACCCAAGAATATGATTTTGAATGGAAAACACATCCGTTAGAAAAAATTATGAATTTATTATATATATATAATCATTTCAATTTCATAATAGGAAACTTATATTTAAGAATATACCCCTTGAGGATATCTATGTTGATCTGAATAAAAATCCAAAGTATCAATCTAGGGGAACTAATAATACCCATTACTTTCAAAGTCCATCCAAGGTGATCCATGAATGGAATCCCATGTATCACTCTCGGCCTAGTATAAGGGCATGAACCTATGATTCTATCCTAGGTATATCGCATAGGGGTATAAGTATTGATCATGGAATAGTTCAATAACCTTGACCCCAAGACCACCCATGGGTTGTCCTCAAGGATACATGTATCACTCAAGGATGTAAGAAACCACACGACGAGCCCGTTCAAGGAATACCATCTATCACTTCTAGAGTATAACAACATAATGTGACCTATGGCCCTATTCATAGAATTACATAAAATGATAACCAAGTATCTCCAAATGTATAAATAATTTCAACATCCACTAAGCCCATCTAAGGGATTCTTTAAAGAGTATCCAGTGTATTTTTCAAGGCGTTAAAAGTTTATTTGGTCATTTAAATTCATAAAGGAGAAAACAAAATTTATAAACAATCCACATCATAAAAAATATTACAAAAGAGGGCCTAGATCATCATTCAATACAAATATAATATATAATTTATACCCAATACTAGGAAGGACATAAATCATTATAGTGACCCTAAAGAGTTTCATTACCATATTATGTGTTTCAATTAATTTGGTAGTTCCATCCATTACCATGTAATACAGAGCATTAAAATAAGTAAAAATCCTAGTTGGTATTCCCATGGGAGATGACACTCTAAAAGAAAATGAATAAATAGGTAGTGGTAATATATTGTACATGACATCATTATGAAGAAAACTCTCTAGGAGGATGTCCATCATAACATAGATGTTGTTTTTCTTGCTAAGGGTTAACCTAGAAGGATTCAAATCCTCCTATATTTCATTTAATCAACACTATATATTATTAATGACAACACACTAGAAATATAAGTTTTATTAAAAAGTAAATTTTTTATTAAAGGAAACAAAGTGTCCCACCCTTGATGGATAATCAAATTCAATGTTCATCCCCATTAACAAGACCAAAATAATATACAATGGATAATTAAATTAATGATTCTCAATCAGATATTCAAAAATCAAATTTAAGAGTTATCACAAATGAAACTAAAAATCGAAACAATTGATAAATTAATAAAACATTAATAATATGATGGAAATTTTATAAACCACCAACCTTAAACAATTGGAACCCCACATGTTCAATTTAGTGTCTTGATTTGGTCCGTTTTTAGAGAAAACTATGAAATGAATGAACTCCCTAAAAATGTAGAATTGGGTGTACAAAAATAGTGCATAAAGAGAGGAGATAAACGAATAAATGGGGAAAGACGAGTCATATTCATACCAAGGTCTCTCAAATTCACTTTATATTTCATGAATTAGAGGCCAGATGAGAGAGATATATACATTTCTATGAGTGGAGAGGAGAGGAGGAGCTCAATGGGGACCCCCTCATCCACAAGAAGGAAAAATAAAGGATGTGGTGAAAATAAAATGAGGTAAGGGAATTTATGTATTTTTAAACCCCTTTATTGAGGTGTATAGTTTAGCCACATAGTTTTTTAAACCATGTCCCCACCATGCAAGAGCCTCTTTCAAAGGTTGGAGGTTACATGATTCATGAACATGTTTTAGAACACTATATAAAAAATTTCATGTAATATTAGTCCAAGACACCTATAATTGGCACATGACCATGAAACCTAGTTTGAATGTTTAGAAAACAAAAATATAAAACAACATCATCCCATCATGCGAAGGCCTCACAATTTTTACTGATGTGTCACATGGTATCAGAGAAACTATGTGCCACAGTCACCCCTCTACAGATTTTATATTTTGGGTACGAAACACCAAAAACTCTTTAAATAAACGATAACACATATATGGACTTTGACCAAGTCCAATAACGATTCATTTAAATGTTATAACTCTTGTAATTTCCTTATAAATAACATTTTTAAGAATTTCCCATCCACCAAATGATAAACTTCCAAAATATTTGGAATTCCACCTGGTCCAAAAAAACGAAACACTAAATAAGTCCACTAAAATTGAAATAAATTGAGTAGACATAGTATAATGATACCCCACAACCCATATATATATATATATATATTCATTTTGTCTTTTTAAGAATAATGAAAAATTACACAGTGTTATTTTCCCATTTCCATATCTGAATGGGAAACAGTTGCATCATACCCTTATACTATTTCCTTTTATCTTTCACTTTTGGATATACTAGACTCTTTGATGTATATTTTCTAATCTATATCATTATATTATATAACCAATATATATATAAAATATCTGGACACATATTATTTCTTCCTAGGTTGATTATCATGATTGAGCTATATAAACTATTCAATATGTATTTCTTTATCTTAGTATTTGATGGTACACATTTTCATGACCAAAATTTTACAACTTCAACTTCATAAATTTTGATCTATGAGGATTTACCTTCTATTATATCTTATATTCTCTTGTAACTTTCCACATCATCTCATTAAAACATATTATCATCTCATAAGGGATGGTTAATCAATAATTAGAGAAATAAATGATTATGTTTGATGCTTTTTGATACCAATGTCCATCAACTTCTTGTCTGAGAAGGATAGAAATTTCAAAATTACCATCATTGAATATTTTACTAGATCCATTCTATTAAGATAGTATTTTTTTCATTCCTAGGATGGTAATTGAATGGGAAATCATTTCTTTAGATCTGATCGTACCATCCTCATGAAAAAATATTCAGCTCTTTCATTGTGAATATATATTTATGTATATTATAATCCAAATATTTTTTAAAATTTTCACCATAAATATAATAAAAAAATTTCTATAAGTCATTGATCATTATTTTCAATTCTAGATCATGTTTTGGATATTTATTCTCTTTAACTTTCAACATCCTTGTGTATTAGCCTGTTAATTTATCAATTTTCATTAGTAGAAACCCAAAACCGTTCATTGAAGCATCGCTATATTCAAAAAAATATCCCCGCTTAATGTAAATGGGAGTTCTAGAATTCTGATAAGACTTTTTTAAAAATCATAAATTTCACTTGGAAATCAATGGTCTAGAAATAATTACTTCATTTCGATTTAGCGTGGTTACAGGGTTTTAGAATTGGCAGAATTTTCTCGCAAATTTTCAATAATACAAGGATATTCCAAGGAATCTATGGATCTATATTAAAGATAATGGTCCATCCCAGTCCTCTATTTCATTTTACTTATAATGGCCAATATATATTCCATTTTAGTGTTAACATGCCTCATTAATGAATATTACATTATCTATAACTCACATATATTATAATTTAAATATAGATTCACCTTTCACAATGACTTTACTAAAATATTGAAATTATTCTCATGGACCTATTTTCTATTAAATAATATCTGAATATAATCCATAAAGACTAACGAATTTTTTTAGTTAATCTCTAAAGACACTATTCATTATGTTGATTAATATTTTTGAAGAATTAGTGTGTTTTAAGGGCATATCTATTAAATCATTGTATTTATACCTTTTTTGAATGGGATTTTCTTTAATATCATTATTCTTTACCATTAATTTCTAATAACTACACTTAAGGTCAACCTTAATGAAATATTGGGTCCCATATAGATATTAAAGAAATTCATCTATTTTCAGAAGGGGAATCTTGATCTTTATCATGATTTTGTTGAGTTCCTGATAATTAATACAGAGGTGAATTGACCAATCCTTAATCTTAAGGAATTATACAGGGACACCCCATAGTGAAGAAACTAGGTATATAAATCCATTTTCTACGTTATGTTGTAACATTTTTTCACATCATAAAATTAGAATGTAGTCGTTCAGTAAAGAGAATTGGATATGGGTAGAGATTGATGTATAAATCTTATTGAGAAAAAATCCTCTTGGCTAGAAGGAAGGAAATGATGATATTCATCCAATACATTAGTATTATCCCTCACAAAGGGGTTGTATTCAAGAATGATTGTCTCATTTTCCCCAATCATTTGGGCTTGATAAGATTTACTATAATGAAATTATTAATCAGCATGAAGAAAATATTGAAATGGATATTCATCCACCTCCATAAACATATAAAGAAACAGAGGGTGACTTGGGATGTGATGAGTGATCTCCTTATCTCAATAGTTAATGTTGTACTTATATAATGAAAACCAATCCATGACCAATATAACCTCAAACTCCACTTAAGGAAGTAAGATGATATGTTATAGAAGATTCTATCCAAAAATGTTGACAATGGAGGTGTTACATAATTATCATAAAATAATTTCTCTATATTATTTTCTCAATGATTACTAATTCCCCATGTTTAGTTGTAGAATATAAATAGTTCTACTAAAACTATATTATATTAATGAATACAGAGGGAAAAAATAAAAAACTATGTTTTATATTCTTGATTGACTATCTTTCATACCTATCACACATCATTTGTGGGATCTACTTTAGTAGAAGTCGTAGCATATAACCTACCATTCTATCTCATCCATATAAGTTTTTTTCTTTATTATCTAAAAAAATACAATCATAAGGCATTGAATTCAATAACAACCATGTTCCATGTATTTAAAAAACTATATCGTAGGTTGATAGTTGAATTGAATCTTATTTTCCTCCATTTAATTAGTTGATTTCTTTGTACCTCTTCATCATTCATTATTCTAATGCCCCTAATTTAAATAATTGAACAATCTCCTAGTTACCTTCATACATTTTATATGATTCATCTTCCCAAAATTAGAAAAAATGGGTTATTGGGTTTTTTTCTTCCTTGAGTTTTATCTATTTATCCTCCTAAAGAAAACTCCATTTTTATATTTTTATCACAAGGAATACAAGAGAAATAAGAGCCTCTAATCTCCATCTCAGTCTTGAGGGAACAACATACGTCCTGTTAATAGATGTCAATGTCTTGAATCACAATTTCATTTTGTAGAATTATAATTAATCCAAAAAAGAGGTGGTCCACCATATATTTGGTATTGATGAGCAATCCATAGGTGTACAATGAAAAAATTTGACGTTTGTATCATATAACCTGATAAACTCATCAGTATTTTTCGTCTGTCTAATGAACTCCCTCTCCATTTGAAGATACAGAGTTCATAGAAAATAGTTATTGAATGATTTTCCAATGAATTCATCATATTCAAGGGAATTAATATTTTCTTGGGATTATTAAAAATAATAATTTTTTTCTTAATATATATATATATAATAAATGTGTATTTGTTGATTACAATTTCTTAATGTATTTTTATTATAATAAATGTGTATAAATAAATTTATATACTTATTTGTATGTATATATAATTTATTTATATATTTACAAATGTGATGAATATAATATGACATAATATATACTTAACATAACTATATAATATAAATATATATTTAATAATATATATATATATATGTGTGTGTGTGTATTTTTATATACTTACTTTTGTTTTGATATATATTAGTATTTATTTAATGTATTTATATGAGAAACCGCTACCCATATATGTATGTGTGTGTATGACAATGATAATAATAATAATAATAATATTATTATTATTACAACTATTTTTAATCAATAAAAGTTATATGTTTGTTTTATAAACACTATACACGTATTTTATTATTTATGTCATACATATAGTTCATAAATTATATTTATATTATATATTTATATATTTAATTGTATACAAGAATATTATATATTTTATTCAAATATTTGCAGACACAAAAAAATAAAATACATTTTTATAATTAAAAATATATAATATAATTAAACAATATATTATATATTTAGTAGAATAAATTATAAAAAATATCGTAGACTACAATATATATAATATAATTTCCCGTAATATATCGAAAATCAGATATAATAAAGTATTTATAATATAATTAATATAATATAATTATATAATATATATCTATTTTTATTTTTATTTTTAATCTTTGCTATGTTATATGTATTTGTATACAAAAATAATATATATGTATTTATAAATAAATATATAATACTAATGTATTTAATATAATATATGTATAATATACCTAAAAGAATAAATATATTTAATAAATTTATCTTATTTATAAAACCACCTATACTTAATATATATTTTGGTAAATACATTTATATATATATATATTTATAATTACATATATATTATGTTTTCCATTATTTGTATATGTATATATATTTTTATATATAATAATTTATTTAATTTCTTTATATGATGTACATATAAATATATATTCATAATGTATTTTTATAAAATTATCTAAAATATTTATATAATATATATAAATATACACACACACATGTCGGGAGACACACACAACTATTATAAATGAATATTTAAGAAAAAACTTTTGGAGCTAAGAAATGACATAGTGATATTTTTTTAAAAAAATTAATATATTTGATTTCAAAAACATTTTTATATCCCATTTTAATTATATATATATATAATAATTTTCTCTTAATAGAATAGTGGGTTTTAGAACTCCCTTTAATTTATGAAATTACAAGGGGTCAGACACCCTATATTTTAAGATATTTGTGGAGGCTTTAAACCCAGAATAATTTACTAAATTATAGAGGGGTGTGAACCACTGCTAATCTCAAGGATTAGAGGCAATTATGAATCCTCTCAAATGACTAAAATTATGGGGGGTTGTGAACACCTACGAATTATATATATATATAGAGAACCAATGCTTATTAAATAAACGGTAATTTTTGCACATATACTTCGAAAATCCTACGTATTATTTAAAAAATAATGATAAAAAACAATATATGTGGGTTTTGAACCCCTTTGAATTTTAGAAATTAGATGTGGTGTTAAACCCCCAATATTGTTTTTTAAAAAATTATTGATATATAGCGCATCTAAACTCCAACAGAACAAAATATATATATAAATAAAACAGAAATATATATATATATCTATATATCTACTATTGTCTAATCGAATAAAAAAATAATTATATAGAAATAGTGATAAAAAATTTATAGGGGGTCCAAAACCCACTCTAATTTATGAGATTAGAGGGGCTTATAAAACCCATTAATTCTCTTAAAACCAAATTGCATAATATATATATATATATGTCCAATAAAATCCAACCAAATTTATAATATATATCTCATATATATATCATCTAAAATCCAAAAACAAATATTGTGCCTCTAATTATAACACATTAATCACCTCTAAAATCCATATGTATATTAATAAAAATGATACATTATTAGAGGAGGTTGTGAACCCCTTATAAATTCTATGATTAGTTGGGGTTTTTTATAACTCACTATAATTTATAATGAAAAATTAATATACATGAATCTTGTTCGTAACCCCTTAAAAATAAGAATTGCTATTCTCTTTTTTTATATTAATATCTTTTTCATGAATAATGTACACCATTTATTGTCTTCCCCCACCATGTGTCAAACAGCCAAAAATACATTACGTTGTTTACACCATTGGAGGATATAGAATATATTCTCAATGGATTTAATGCATTGTTAAATGATGAAGGGACTATATGATTCTGTAAAGGTATGAGGGAATTTTATATACAAGAGGCGGCCATAACTTTATATTTTATAGACTAATAAGGGTGTTCTAGTTGATTCATGTTTGTATTAATAGAATGAGTCAACTGATCTGGTACTACAAGGAAGTCCCCAACTCCCACTCCATTATATTTTGGAATATATTTAACAAAATCATCACATTTCCTATCACATCTTTTGTTCGAAATTTTTTTCCTATTTCCCACTATTATATGAAAAAGAGAAAAACATCAACATCATAATACTTCTTATAGAAAATAGAAAAATGAGAGACTTATTAACATAGAAAAAATATAGTATAAGTGATACATATGTCATAATTTATTTGTCACTACTCTTCAATATACTCTATCCATTGTGATTTTCCTATTCATTTTTTCATCCATAAATATATTCAAGTCATTTATAATGGTTTGTAAATTGGTTTTTAATTTTCCAAATAATGGGCCTCAAGAGTTTCAAACTAGGTGTGAATAAATTCAATTTTTTCATGAATTATTTGATGATATAGATCAAACAAAATGAACCCTTTTTTGAGTTATTAACCCTAGGTACAACTTTTCACTAGTGAGAAAACATTATTTAATATCTAATTTTTTAATTTTAACATCATTTTTAACCAATGTCTATAATGGTGGTATTAAAAAGATGGGTTTTTCATCATTTTTGGGAAAACCGATTCCAAAAAAGAGAACCAATTTGATTTTTGACATCTGTTTCTTAATGAAATCAATACCAAAAACCTGAAAAAATTTTTATGTTATAAAACTAGTTTCAATGAAATCCAACACCAAATGTTTTAAAAAAAATATAAAATTTTGAATATTACACACCCTAATCTGAATCCCGATTACAGAAAAATTAGTACATGACCATAAAACAACATTTATCAATGACTAAAAATCTATAAAAAAGGTTGACTTTTCATAAGATAAACAAAAACTAATGTAATCATATTATAATATTGTACAATTAAGAATCACATACCTAAAATTTATAACATGATCATTTTGGGTTGTTGTAGAATGATTATTTTGAGTTCAACATATTCAAAAAATTATCATAAAAAAATAATTTGTTTTTTATCACATATTTGGATAATATTATTCAAATCATAAAAATTAGAATATACATACATTAAATCGTAATCATACATAACAAATAGCCCACAAAAAATGATCTAAGATGGTAAGTTCATCTTTTTAATAACACTTAGTATCATTAAATATATTCAATTAAATTGAATGAGATAATATTAAAAAAATAGAATACAATGATAAAAAATATAAAACAATTATTATAACTAACCCTATCAAATTCAATAGTTACCCCAATTTTGATTATCTCATACATGAATCATATAAGACAATTACAACATTCAACATATCCTTAATAATGATGACACTGAATTTATAAAAACCTAACTTGATAATATAAAACAATAAATAAATATATATATATATATATATATCATAAATCATAATAATTAGTTATATAAAAAATAATTACCATTTCATTCACATATTGGATTTCGTTTGGGTTCTCTGTTGACAATTGGTCTTTGTTAAATTTTTTCAATGACCTGAATTTTCATATATATATCATCTAATAATTCATTCATAAACAAAAATAATTAAATATAATAAACTTATAAAATTAATAACACATACCTTCTAAAACTGGTGATGATTATATGAAAAACGTCACCTTATAAAATTCAAAACCGATATAATTTACATTCACTCTGGAAAAATATTAATAGCATAAAATTCCCCTGTAATAAAATAATATCCCAATTAATTAAATTATAATGAACATTAGATATTAATTATTCTTATGTTCAAAAACCTATGAGATGAAGAAACCAACATCTAATCTTCTTCATTGATAATATCTTAAATATATATGTAATTCTATTAGTAGTCTTCATATATTTCAAAATCATTGAAATGAATTCTAGATTTATAAAACCATAAATTTATATGGAGACATTTCAAATAATTATCATTCAAGATACCTAATTAAAAAATTAATATAGTTTTTCAATTTAACCCATCTTAAAATGAATAAATAAATACATAAACATCAATTTAGATACAGCGGAAAAAACTACAACACATGCACAAAAATATCATTAAATCAATGAGATCCATGATATCTAGTAAAAATATTCTCTATGGATATTCTATTCACCATATATTAGGAATCATTAGAAACACATGTATATTGATCATGGAATGAGAAGGCTTATAAAATCTTTATATCCCATCAAAAATACCATAATTATATAAAATTTTCTATTATTGAAACATTTGTTTACTTTGTGTCATTTCATTTGATTTTAGATAATCTTATATAAGTAAAATTTCATAAAATATTTTAAGTAATTTTAAATCATATGTAACTAATATAAAAAATTCATACCTTTTACGAATGATAATGAAAAAGGCCAGATGAATAAAGTAAAAAATGACCCATAAAATTTCCAACTATAGTAATCTCATTAGTAAAAAGTGATAGTAGGGAAATATGATCTATAATAGCATGTACTGACACTAAAACCAGAACCATCAGTACGGGCTGTGATGTATAAAATCCTATAATAAATGTACGGATTCAAACACTAAAATATGTACCTGAGGATCAACAATATAAAACTAACATTTTAAGGATGGGTCTGAGTGAGGTGGTGGAGGATCTGAGAAATAAGGATGGGTAGGTATGTCAGGTTGGGAGGGCTGTATCGGCTATGCAACAGTCTGAACATGCTTGACATGCTAGGATGGTTATGAAAAGTGTTATCGTTCTGTCAATTATTATGACGACCCATACTTTACATACATTGTTATTACTTCAGAATTGAAGCACACTTATTACAATATATAACAAAACCAAGAATGGACCGTATAGGTATAGTGTCTTTAGAAACATGGAAACATAAACAACTGGTTCATAAAGCGTCTACACTGTCTCCCAATTATTTCATCATATCTATAGTCCCTTTTGGCATATCTTACTTAATAACCTTCTTCCTGACCTGTGGAAAGAAAACATACAAAAGGGTGAGCTCAAATGCTCAGTAAGGGTAGTCAAAAGAAATATCAATCACATCATATACATAAGCACATACCTTTTGGAAATCTTAACCTGCAAAAGGGATCATAATTTCAGAACTTGGGATAAATCATGGAAGTGAAATGTAATCACAATAATCATAACTTAAAACATGAAACGTTGTGGCATACACACATAATCATAGAGAATCATTTCTTATGTGTCAAGACTCATTACCAAGACTATCTTAGTGGACAAACTCCCTTTCTGAACCGAGTCACCCTCGTTTCAGTCCTGTTTCACTGAACCAGTATAACCTACCGTTCCAGCCATGTCTATCTCTTGAGATATAAAATCTTTACCCAATGCATTGGAGGGAGATATAAGTCCCACCCATCACATAATGATACCATTCTTATGTGTGCCACAAAATCATAAATCATACATCATTGAATAAACCATGTAATTCAAATGGGAATCTTAAACATCATGACGTCATAAAACCATTCATATAAGATAAATGAATTCATAAAAATAATTCCATCACAACATAATCAAATAAATGTAATAATAGGGATAAAAACAGAACCCTTTATTATCTTAGATGGAAAATAATTTTGAAAAAACACTTGAACTCCATTCTTGAGGAAAATATCCTTTCTTCTTCAAAAACATTTTTCCTTTCTTAATATGTCATATAACATTAAACTAAAAGAAGATGATTAAAAATAAACTTGAAAACTTGTAAAGGAAGCTTCTTTGAAATAATATTTTAAAAATCCATTCATGCCGTATAAGTTAAAAAAAAAATTTTCCCGTACTTTTGTCGGAAATGTCAAAAAATACCTCGTATGAAAAACGACAAAAGATTATTTTAATATCTTTTACTGGAAAACTCACCGAAGGGTAAAAATGGATTTAAAAACTTTTAGGTGGATGGCAATAATATTAAATATTGGGGAAACATGGATGTGGATGATAAAATACACCCCAGCAAATACTAATGTATAAACAATCTCGGATAAAAATGAGATTGTGATATTTCCCTTACCTTAGGTCTGAATTTCTTTGTAAGTGTTCGAACCTCCTGTATAATTATTTAAATAATGTTATTGACTTATTCCATAATCATACTTATTTTTATGATATCATATATGGTCGTATTCTTAGCTTCTTAGTAGTAATATTTCATTGCTACTTGTTATTCGGGTGTTTATAACTTTTTGTTCTTATGCGTGTTTTGTCGAATAAATTCATATTATTTTCTTTAGGTTATAGATACCTCATTTCCAGAATGGTATTAGTTTAATATATATCATATTCATTCATTCAATTCATTTATATAATCATTATTAAATGAAGATCATGTAGAACGAGTCGCATCACATCATCGAGACGGTATTCCGTACGTACGCACGAGTGATGATATCGTTCCTATGATCGTGGAATTGTATTGGAGTATATGTATACTATTTCAGAATCGATATCACATTATAATAGTCATATATAGTCATTATTTACACCATTATACCCATCCACGTAAGGTGGTGGTGGAAAATAGATTACACCACGGTGTGGAGACGGTATTCCGTACGTACGCACGTGCGGTGATTTCTTTTTCCGTAGGATGTATAGATGGTGAAATAGGGTTGTTTCATACATATAATAACATATCAGTATATTAGTGATACTTATGTTATTACTTCATAATGAAACAACTAAAGAAGAAGAAGTGGAAGAATAAATAAAGATGAAAGAATCGGTAACAGACATTACCTCTTCTTTTAAGTGTTTCTTTGAGACCTTCTTTTAGGGCACTAAAATTGGATTTTGAAGAAGACCAGGACCTCTAGGAATTCTCTAGGGAAGTGGAGAAGAGAAAGTGGCAGGGGTTGGCCGATCTTGAAGGCTCAAAGTGGTGTGAGGAAGAGGGGGAGGAGGTGTCCTTTTATAAAGGAGGAGAGGGGCACCTTTGGAATAACTAAAACTATTATTTTATTATAAAGTCATGTTCGGTTTTAAATATCTCCAAATTGATATATTTCGAAGATAAGGAGGGGATGGGTCGAAATACTCTCATTCAATAGAATTTAGACAAGTTTAGGTTCCTATTTTAACCTTATCATTTAGATTTAACCTTAAGTTAAATAAGTTTACTTTTACCGTGTCTTCTTGTGTTCTTATACTATAAGGTTAATAAACTTACTATAAGCAGCCAAACGAACCCCAAGTTGTTTATTATTAATATATATAACCTTATATAAGTCATTTGGCCGAACCTTATATTTTTAGGAATAAAATAACAATTACCAATATAATATGTTTTTTAAAAACTATTTTATGTCAATTTTGACACTATTTAGTAATTTATTTTTGTTAAAATCATAACAGAATTATTAGTTCTAACCAAGTTAATTAAATCAATACTAACATGTCATATTAACCTAGAAAATTAGTGGGATTCATAAAAAGTCTCAAATTACATTTAGTTTGGTGTTTACAACAACAATTATGTCAACATTTCATTAATAAGATAATTACTGTATCATCATTGTGTCATAAATAAATTATATTATTTAACGTCTAAAAATTACAAATAAAATACCATTATGTTGGAAATCATTTTATCTTTCTAATGAATTTTTATAGTCGAATTTATCTTATTTATGACCCCATATTAAAAATTATTTACTTATTAAACTTTGATTTTAACTATTTTAACCCTTCTTTAAATAAATTAATAATAAATGTCCTAGTCTAATCCAAGTGGGCCTAAATGGTCATATTTTATTCATAAGTTTGTTTTTGGTCGAATTACATTATCCAATAGAATTAGGACATGTGTTAGGGTAATAATAATATCATCTTTACCCTTAATTACCCTATTTACTTTTAACCGTGGTAAAAAAAGTAAAAAGTTACTATTCCCCAAAAATTATTTTAATCTCATTGAACCACATTTTAGTCCTTGATATTAACCATGTCTCTCGGATTTTCGAAATTCCACTCACAGAAGCGGTAAAATTAAGTTTTATGAAAAATTCAGTTTTTTTAACTACCACTTAGTGGTTTCACTATTCATCAAAAATTGAATGTTTTCAGAAAAATACCAAAATTTTACCCTAGGCTAATTTCGATATTCTGAATTCAAAAACGAAGTCCATTTTGAAAAATAAAATTTATAAAATTTAAAAAAGTGGTTTTTACTATTCATAACAGCTAGTTTTAATAATATTTTAATAGCATATCGTTGTTTAGTGAAACTCGGTACTGTGTACGACGCAAGCTATCGAGGAAGCTTGCGATTTCGTGTAAAGCAAGCCAAGCATGTTTTGTGTAGAAAAATATTCCTTTGATGATTTATATAACATAAAAGTCTTGGGAGTTACATTCTACCCCCCTTAAAATGAATTTCACCTCGAAATTCGTCACTTTGTAACAAACAGATGAGGATACCTCTCCCTCATCATATCCTCAAGTTCCCATGTAGCTTCTTCTAATTGGTGGTTCCACCATAAAACGTTTACCAATCGAGTGGTCTTGTTTCGTAAGACTTTTTCGCTATGATCCAGAATCTCTATCGGTTGTTCTTCATAAGAAATATCTTGCTCCATCGGTACAACTTCGGAGCTGAGTACATGTGAAGGATCAGGTATGTACTTTCTCAAGAGATACATGGAACACATCGTGAACTTGAGAGAGATTCAGTGGAAGCGCCAATCGGTAAGCTACCTTCCTAACACGATCCAGTATTTCGAAAGGACCGATATATCTAGGGCTCAACTTCCCTTCGTTCAAAATATCATAATCCTCTTCCAGGGAGATATTCGTAAGAACACTTTATCACCCACTTCAAACTCTAGGTCTTTTCTTCTGTTGTCGGCATAACTTTTCCGTCGACTCTGAGCTTCTCTTATGTGTTGTTGAATAGATCTGACATTTTCTGGCATTTCATCAATGAGATCATGTCCTAATAGCTTTCTTTCCCCAACTTCATCCCAGCAAGTTGGAGTCCTGCATTTCTTTCCATAGAGAGCATCATAAGGAGCCATATGAATACTGGAGTGAAAGCTATTATTATAAGAAAATTCCACCAAAGGTAGGTGTTGATCCCAACCACCTTTGAAATCCATAGAGCTAGCTCTCAACATATCTTCTACAGTTTGAATTGTTCTCTCAGACTGATCGGCTGTCTGAGGATGATAAGCAGTGCTGAAACTCAACTCTGTATCCGGAGTATGCTGAAGACTTCGCCAAAACTTTATGGTAAATATCGAATCCCGATCAGATATAATAGAAAGTGGTACTCCATGCAATCTTACCACTTCCTTTACATATATCCTGGCATGCTGATCCAGAGAGAAATCCTCTCTAATAGCAATGAAGTGTGCAGACTTTGTAAAACGATCAACTATGACCCAGATAGCATTATTGCCTTTGGATTTTTTAGGATGTCCTGTGACAAAGTCCATAGTAATGTTTTCCCATTTCCATTCGGGTATGGGTAATGGTTGTAACATCCCCTTATACTTTTATCTCTCAGCTTTAACTTGTTGACAAACCAAGCATCGAGAGACATATTCAGCAACATCTCTTTTCATGCCATCCCACCAGAAGTACTCTTTCAGGTCCCTATACATCTTCGTGCTTCCAGGATGAATAGAGAATGAAGAACTATGAGACTCATCCAGCAGCTCCTTCTTTAATTCGGGGATGGGAGGAACACAAAACTGATTCCTGAACTTTATTATCCCATCACAATCAAGGTTGAACTCAGGAACATTTCTCACCTTCTTTTGTAACTCGACATCTTCTTTCTATGCCTCTTTAATCTTCACATGTATAGATGGTTGAACATTCATTTGAGAAAGATAATATTTTTCCCCTTCCATTATAATTCCAAGATCCATCCTTTGTAAATTCATAAATATTGGATCTTTTGTGATCCTCATCATGGGTAAACTAGCATGGTCTTGTCGACATAATGCATCTGCCACCTTGTTTGCTTTCCCAGGGTGGTAATGGATTGAGCAGTCGTAATCCTTAATCAGCTCCAACCATCTTCTTTGACGCATATTCAGCTCCTTTTGTGTGAAAATATACTTTAAACTTTTATGATCAGTATAAATATCACACCTTTCACCATAAAGGTAATGCCTCAAAATCTTTAATTCAAAGATTACCGCAGATAACTCCAAATCATGTGTTGGGTAATTTTTCTCATGGATTTTCAACTGTCGTGAGGCATAAGCTATCACTATATCATTTTTCATAAGAACACACCCCAATCCCTTCTTGGATGCATCACTATAGATCACAAACCTTTCTCCACTACAAGGTAGTGTGAGCACAGGTGCACTGGATAACCTTCTTTTCAACTCCTTGAAATTCTCTTCACATTCCTCCGTCCAGACAAACTTAACTCCTTTCCGAGTCAACTTGGTGATTGGATTAGATAATCGTGAAAAAATATTTCACAAAACATCGATAATATCCAGCCAAACCAAGAAAACTTTGGATCTCAGTTACTGTTGTTGGTCTCGACCATCTTTCGATAACCTCTATTTTTTCTGGATCCAGAGATATCCCCTCTTTTGAGATTATGTGACCCAAAAATGCTACTTTTTGAAGCCAAAATTCGCACTTGGTAAATTTGGCATAAAGCTTCTCCTTTCTCAGGGACTTCAATATAATTTTCAAGTGATCTTCATGTTCTTCCTTTCTCTTTGAATAGACAAGAATATCTTCTATAAAGACTACCACAAATTGATCAAGATAGTCTCTAAAGACTCTATTCATCAGATCCATGAAGATAGCAGGGGCATTAGTAAGACCAAATGGAATCACTATAAATTCATAGTGTCCATACCTTGTACAAAAAGACGTCTTTGGTATATACTCCCTTTTGACCCTTAATTGATGATACCCTGAATGAAGATCAATCTTGGAAAAGTATTGAGCTCCGTGTAGTTGGTCAAATAGGTCATCAATGCGCGGGAGAGGGTATTTGTTCTTAATAGTGATCTTGTTATGTTCTCGATAATCAATGCACAGTCTCATTGATCCATCTTTCTTCTTAACAAACAGAATAGGTGCTCCCCAAGGTGACGCACTAGGGTGTATGAATCCATTATCAAGATTCTCTTGGAGTTGCTTCTTTAATTCCTGCAACTCAATTGGGGCCATTCTATAAGGTGTCTTTGAAATAGGCAAAGCACCCGGTACGAGTTCTATTGAAAACTCAACTTCATGATTTGGTGGAAGACCTATTAATTCCTCCGGAAAGACATCATCAAACTCCCGTACAATGGGCATATTCTTAATCGTGAGTTTCTCACCAACCATTTGAGATAAATAACCCTCATTTAGTGGAATAAATACCCATAATATGGAAGAAATTTCCACTGGAAGGTTATGTTCATCCTTGCATTGATAGACGATCATAGATTGATCTGGAATATGAAATGTGACTTCCCTTCTTTGGAAATTGATATAAGATCCATATAAATAAAGACAATCCATGCCAAGAATCACATCAAATTCCACTATAGGAAGGATCACAAGATTTGCAGGAATCACTTTCCCACAAACTTCGATCGGAGAAGAATTATAAACATTTGATGCGACTGTTGTGCCATTAGGTGTTGTCACAGCTAACTCAACATCTAATTGTTGAGGTAATACGGTGATACCCTTAGAAAATTCTTCATAAATAAAAGAGTGGGTGGATCCAGAATCAAATAAAACATTTGCTACTTTAGAGTGGATGGTAAGTGTACCTTTCACCACATCATTATCGTACTCCACATCGCTGATAGAAATTGCAAGTGACTTTCCTTTGTCTTTAGCCTTAAGAGTTTGTTGACGTCGACCATCATCATCAACCCTTGGATTAGGTCATTTATTGGCATAATTTCCCATCTCCTTGCACTTGAAACATTGAAGTGTAGTAGGTTCATTCTGTGTATCCCTTCCTTTGTTTGCATCATTAGACATCTTCTTCCCATCATCGCGGCATTCAAATGCCCGATGACCTTACTTTCCACATTTGAAACATTTACTTGTCCCTTTATGACAACTCCCTCCATGTTTCTTTCCACATTTTGAGCATAAGGGAAAGCTCATCTTCTTTTCAGTGTGCTCTTTAGATTTTCCTTTGAATTCCATTTTCCTTTTCTTATCAAACCCATATGACTGATGGGTTACTCTAATCTCTATCTCGACTTCGAGAGCACATCGAACGATTTCCTCGTAGCTATTGAAGTCCCTTATGGCTAACGCCCTTCGAAGACTTGGTTTTAAGCCAGTAAATAATCGATCGATCTTACTCTCAGGTTGGATAATAATACCAGAAGCGTACCTTGCAAGTCTTGAAAAATTTGCATCATAGGTACCAACAGATTCATCATCCTTTTGCTTTAGTTGAAGAAACTCTTTCTCCATCTTTTTTCGGAGAATACGAGGGAAGTACTTATTGAAAAATAAGTTCTTGAACTCGTCCCATTCCATGGACTCAATTTCATCCCTTTGCCTCGTATTCTTAATAAGATTCCACCATTGGTCAGCATCTCCTTCCAAACGATACACTGCTAGGATGAATTTATCATGTTCAGTACATTGAAGAACTGAAAATATCTTCTCAGTAGTACTAATCCATTGTTCAGCAACTAATGGATCAGTAGACCCGCTGAAAGAAGGTGGACGCTGCCTCATGAAGGATTCAACAGAATGTTGCTCCTTCCTTTGCTCGTTTGGAAGTCCTGCATGATTCATAGCTTGAGAAAGCTGTGTGAGCATGGCTACACGATTTTTCATTCCAGCTCCCATAACGTTTGGTTGCTCAGGGGGACAATCATTGCATTGCCCGTCGCATTCCGCATTAACACGATTCCTTCGGGTTCCATCCATTGACTGAAACCAAGAAGAATTGTGTGAGCAACACTATTTATAATAGGAAAACCACATAATCAAGAATAAAATTTCACACTTATGGTCTTATCCTAGGTTATTCATTTCCATTTCTAAAACACTAATATTGTGTTCTATGCTTAGACTTATCCTTAGGGTTCTTACTAAGGCTTTCACATCCTAGTTTTCAAAGGTTGACTATACCTTTCCTCTGATACCAACTATAACGACCCATACTTTACATACATTGTTATTACTTCAGAATTGAAGCACATTTATTACAATATATAACAAAACCAAGAAAGGACCGTATAGGTATAGTGTCTTTAGAAACTGGGAAACATAAACAACTGGTTCATAAAGCGTATACACTGTCTCCCATTTATTTCATCATATCTATAGTCCCTTTTGCCATATCTTACTTAATAACTTTCTTCCTGACCTGGGGACGGAAAACATACAAAAGGGTGAGCTCAAATGCTCAGTAAGGGTAATCAAAATAAATATCAATCACATCATATACATAAGCACATAACTTTTCGAAATCTTAACCTGCAAAAGAGATCATAATTTCATAACATGGGATAAATCATGGCAGTGAAATGTAATCACAATAATCATAACTTAAAACATGAAACTTTGTGGCATACACACATAATCATAGAGAATCATTTCTTGTGAGTCAAGACTCATTTCCAAGACTATCTTAGTGGACAAAGTCCCTTTCTGAACCGAGTCACCCTCGTTTCAGTCCTGTTTCACTGAACCGGTATAACCTACCGTTCCATCCATGTCTATCTCATGAGATATAAAATCTTTACCCAATGCATTGGAGGGAGATATAGGGCCCACCCATCTCATAATGATGCCATTCTTATGTGTGCCACAAAATCATAAATCATACATCATTGCATAACCCATGTAATACAAATGGGAATCATAAACATCATGACATCATAAAACAATTCATATAAGATAAATGAATTCATAAAAATAATTCTATCACAACATAATCAAATTAATGTAATAATAGGGATAAAAACAGAACCCTTTATTATCTTAGATGGAAAATAATTTTGATAAAACACTTGAACTCCATTCTTGAGGAAAATATCCTTTCTTCTTCAAAAACATTTTTCCTTTCTTAATATGTCATACAAAATTAAACTAAAATAAGTTGATTAAAAATAGACATGAAAACATGTAAAGGAATATTCTTGGAAATAATGTTTTAAAAATCCATTCATGCCGTATAAGTTAAAAAAACATTCTTCCCGTACTTTTGTCGGAAAAGTCAAAAAATACCTCGTGCGAAAAACGACAAAAGATTCCTTTAATATCTTTTACTGGAAAACTCACCGAAGGGTAAAATTGGATTTAGACAATTTTAGGTGGATGGAAATAATATTAAATATTGAGGAAACATGGATTTGGATGATAAAATACACCCCAGTAAATACTAATGTATAAACATTCTCGGATAAAAATGAGATTGTGATATTTCCCTTACCTTAGGTCCGACTTGCTTTGTAAGTGTCCGAACCTCATGTATAATGATTTAAATAATGTTATTGACTTATTCCAGAATCATAATTATTTTTATGATATCAGATATGGTTATATTCTTAGCTTCTTAGTAGTAATATTTCATTACTACTTGTTATTCGGGTGTTTATAACTTTTTGTTCTTATGCATGTTTTGTCGAATAAATTCTTATTCTTTTGTTTAGGTTATAGATACCTCATTTCCAGAATGTTATTAGTGTAATATATATCATATTCATTCATTCAATTCATTTATATAATCATTATGAAATGAAGATCATGTAGAACGAGTCGCATCACATCGTGGAGACGGTATTCCGTACGTACGCACGGGGGATGATATCATTCCAATGATCGTGGAATTGTATTGGAGTATATGTATAATATTTCATAATCGATATCACATTATAATAGTCATATATAGTCATTATTTACACCATTATACCCATCCAAGTAAGGTGGTGGTGGAAAATATATTACACCACGGCGTGGAGACGGTATTCCGTACGTACGCACGCGCGATGATTTCTTTTTCCGTAGGATGGATAGATGGTGAAATAGGGTTGTTTCATACTTATAATAACATATCAGTATATGAGTGATACTGATGTTATTACTTCATAATGAAACAACTAAAGAAGAAGAAGTGGAAGAAGAAATAATGATGAAAGAATCGGTAACGGACATTACCTCTTCTTTTAAGTGCTTCTTTAAGACCTTCTTTTAGGGCACTAAAATTGGTCTTTGAAGAAGACCAGGACCTCTAGGATGTCTCTAGGGAAGTGGAGAAGAGAAAGTGGCAGGGGTTGGCCGAGCTTGAAGGCTCAATGTGGTGTGAGGAAGAGGGGGAGGAGGTGTTCTTTTATAAGGGAGGAGAGGGGCACCTTTGGAATAACTAAAACTATTATTTTATTATAAAGTCATGTTCGGTTTTAAATGGCTCCAAATTGATATATTTCGAAGCTAAGGTGGGGATGGGTCGAAATCCTCTCATCCAATAGAATTTAGACAAGTTTAGGTTCCTATTTTAACCTTATAATTTAGATTTAACATTAAGTTAAATAAGTTTACTTTTACCGTGTCTTCTTGTGTTCTTATACTATAAGGTTAATAAACTTATTATAAGAAGCCAAACGAACCCCAAGTTTTTGATTATTAATATATATAACCTTATCTAAGTCATTTGGCCGATCCTTAGATTTTTAGGAATAAAATAACAATTACCAATATAATATTTGTTTTAAAAACTATTTTATTTCAATTTTGACACTATTTAGTAATTGATTTTTGTGAAAATCATAACAGAATTATTAGTTCGAAACAAGTTAATTAAATCAATACTAACATGTCATATTAACCTATAAAATTAGTGGGATTCATAAAAAGTATCAAATTGCATTTATTTTGGTGTTTATAACATCAATTATGTCAATATTTCATTAATAAGATAATTACTGCATCATCATTGTGTCATAAATAAATTAAATTATTTAATGTCTAAAAATTACAAATAAAATACAATTATGTAGGAAATCTTTTTAGCTTTCAAATGAATATTTATATTCGAATTTATCTTATGTATAACCCCATATTAAAAATTATTTACTTATTAAACATTGATTTTAACTAATTTAACCCTTCTTTAAATAAATTAATAATAAATGTCCTAATCTAATCCAAGTGGGCCTAAATGGTCATATTTTATTCCTAAGTTTGTTTTTGGTCGAATTACACTTATCCAAAATAATTAGGACATGTGTTAGGGTAATAATAATATCATCTTTACCCTTAATTACACTATTTACTTTTAACCGTGGTAAAAAAAGTAAAAAGTTACTATTCACCAAAAATTATTTTCATCTCATTGAACCACATTTTAGTCCTTGATATTAACCGTGTCTCTCGGATTTTCGAAATTCCACTCACAGAAGCGGTAAAATTATGTTTTATGAAATATTCAATTTTTTTAACTACCACTTAGTGGTTTCACTATTCATCAAAAATTGAATGTTTTCAGAAAAATATCAAAATTTCACCCTAGGCTAATTTCGATATTCCGAATCCAAAAATGAAGTCCATTTTGAAAAATATAATTTATAAAATTTCAAAAGGTGGTTTTTACTATTCATAACGGCTAGTTTTAATAATATTTTAATAGCATATCGTTGTTTAGTGAAACTCTGTATTGCGTACGACGCAAGCTATCAAGGAAACTCGCGATTTTGTGTAAAGCAAGCCAAGAAAGTGTTGTGTAGAAAAAGATTCCTTTGATGATTTATATAACATAAAAGTCTCGGGTGTTACAATTATTCTATCATAACCTATACAGTTGATTAAAATTGATCACCAAGGAATGAATCATATCATACATCTCAACAATTAATGATTTTATTTTTGGTTCTCTTTATTTATTTATTTGATGACCAAAAACATTCTAAAATCTAACAACTACCTCATATCCTCTTATGTGGCTAGGGTGTTTTGTATTTTTTTTAAGTTGTGGATTGGATGTACATCCTACCCTGATGGATAAAAGTACCCTATGAATATTTCTCAGGATGTTCACCCAGAATTGAAAAATTATACTGTTATATTAGTGTTTTTAATTTATAAAATAGAAAAAATATTTAAAAATAAAAACTATTTACTTACAATTCGTTCAAAAACATCCTAAACATTCTCTATAATATATTTTTGATTTTCTCTTATTCTCGCCCTCTCCCTTTTCATTTTTTTTCATGGAAGGTGGGGGAGATGGAGGAATTAACTGGACCACACCAGAACCAATAGTAGAATGATCTCTTAATGATTCAAAATTTTCTTCAATCATTTCATTCACCAATAAATGATACCCTCCACGTGATAAAGTGTGAGGTTAAATATTTTGCAATCGGATTCCTTGATAGGATTTTCTAGAGTCATTTTATATAAAAATTAAATAATCTGTAATGTGGTACAGATATAAGAAATTTTATAACTTAATATAATTATCATACTAGAAATGCATCATCATTTTAGATGGAAACAAATTTATTCCGGGTCTCTACATATAAATTCTCATACTTGAGGCATAGGTTTTCATTTTGTCTCATTCCAAAAAACATAATTTTACCATTTTTTCTGAAATCTCTCCATTAACCACCGCTAAATATAGACATATTTTTTTATTTTGTTTTATTTATTCTAAATTTAATATTATATTTAGTTGAATAAAAAATATTAGTAATTTAAAATTTATCATACTAGAAAAATGAGATAAAAAATCCATTGAAATATATTACTGCTATGGCATACCAAATCATATTTATCACCACTGTGTTGACGGATTGCTAATCAGGATATATAATACAAATCCTGAAATGACACGGCATAGAGATATAGCTGATAAAATTCAATGCATCTGGACCAGTTGCATTATTATCATTATCATAAAAAATATAAAATCACTCATCTCAACGAGAAAGTTAAAATTTCAGTAAATGTGTAATGCCACATTTCCCTACATGATAACTGAGATTATTAATAATAAATGTATAAGACTCCACCCCTGAATTCTCATTAGTCGTCCTTTAATTATTTATTTTAAATTGAATGTTTTTTAATAAATAATTATATTAGTGGATATTTAATAATATAAAGAAGAAAAAATACCATAGTACATGTTCTTCTGTCTATGTATCTGTATACAACCTCGAAAAAGGAAAACGTAATGATATTCTTGTATAGATACATATTATTAATGAAATAAATATTTAAAAAATAGGAAAATATATATATGTGGGTAAAAGGAGTGGCACACATGGGTATGTTTTAAAAAATAATAATGTTGTTATGATTCATAACAAAAAAATATACATGGTAAACTATTAAATAAAAAAATTACCTCTAAAATGATAGAATGATTTATAAATTTAGATATTGATGTTCAAATTAGTGTTCTCAATTGAGTAACTTTAACCGAAATATTTTAATGTATGTTAGGTATTTCATTGAAAAAATGTTTAACCAAAACCAAAGAATATGATAATTTAACACAAAATCCCATATAAATAATCAAATATATAAAATTAAATATCCAATATTTATTAATAATACATTTTTTACACATGTAAATTTTAAAAAATAAGTATAATTAATATAACTACTAGATTAATTAGAAGGTTAATTTAGTTTTTTCCCCATATCCCATCATCATGATCGTTTCGTACTGCATGCACTATGTTTGAGTTAAAGACATTATTATTATAATATCATTTAATAGATGAATATGATTCATATAAATAAATAATATTGTCATCATCCCCATCATCAAAATGTATTCTCTTCCCTCCAAGATAATAAAACACTTATGATTCGATAGATCAGTGACATAAAATATTTTATTATCAGGTGTGTCTAGGATAAATGGTTCCTCATTGCAACAAAATGTTTTCAAATCAACCTGTTTAAACCCATATTATTCATGTTTCGTAAAACTATTACATGAAACCGAATTAAACATAATCACGATGACTCAAAATTTAATATAATCAAATTCACATAAGTCTTCACAAACTCAAAAATATGACTTTATTGTTGATATTGGGTTTTTTCCCTTTTTACTCAAAAAATTAAATGCTATAACAATGAACATTAAAACATTTTTTGATCTGTACACTTTTCAACCATTATTTTTTTGGGTAAAATGTGTACCGTTAATGTCAAAAGAAGACTATATGGCCATATTAATAGATGGTATCCCTGTAATCCATTATAATGTTCATGATGAAGATATATCTGTGATGACATTCTATTTGATACATGAAATTGAAGTCTTTTTATACTAAATAATTATTAAATTTACAATTCTGTTTCGATATCGTAACTTTTATTCAGAAATATGTGATGATATATATGATTGAACCTCATCTGGGATGTCATAAATATATAAATGTGTATGCATTTCATCATCACGTGAAATAAACATTATCATAAAGCCTCAAATACATATACCTTCACTATCAACTATTCTATGTCAAGATATAGGGAGACCAATATTCTCCACTTTGTACAAATAATCAGTAAAAAAAATCAACACTTATGGTACACATATTTGAATAATAAAGGCCACTGGTCAAACAGGATTTTTAACATATCCGTAAAATTTACATATATATATATTTCAAAAGTATACATCCATGTAAAAAAACACGCCCATATATTCTTATATCCAACACCAAATGAATTACCAGATGAACCAATTATTCAAAAAACATAGGCGGTATATAAATTTTTAGTTGAGAAATAATGAAAGAATCATAATTATCTAACACATATAATAAATTTGGACCAAAGAATTTGATAAAAATGGATATGGAAAAAATTACATAACCTAATGATAGTATTTCTATTAGTTTTCTTCAATATACAAGACAATGTTACAGGTATAAATTCTTGCATCAATACATTAAAATCATGAGATTTCATTCCTATTTGTTTAAAATCCATTAATGACACCGAAATATTCATAGGTGATGAATAACCACTTGGTACATTAATACCATGACGACACCGAAAAGAATTCATTTCATAATCATACATATTGCGAAGCCAGACTATGGATAATCTGTTATATATCATTTCAAAGTAAAAGCAATGTCAAAACATATTACCATTGATATGATGTCCAATATAGTATCCAATCTAAGTTTTTTAATTAATTTTTTTAACAATGTTACAATAAATTTGGTAAATATTTTTTTCTAAACATCCATAACATAAATGTTATGTTCTATCTATAAAAATATTCAATAAGGTAGTTAGTAAATGATGAACTATTTATTCTAGATATTTTTTTGAAGAAAAGAACATATTTTTTAAAAAATTTCAAATAAATATTTTTCACATTGTCATAATGTAATTCAACGGACATTGGTCTTGTGGGAATATTGTATTCCTATAAACTGTTAAATTTTTGTCAATCTATGATAAAAATGATCAATTTATAAAAATATATGATGTCCTTGTAAATTTTCTTTCTTCCACTCTTTAATTGATAATATGAAGTATCTTCGTAAAAAATGAGACAAAAATTATGTCCCTTAACACTGTATCTATATATGTTTTCATATGACAGAAATTTATTTATAGATAATCTATCATAGCATGATGAAGAAGTTAATTTTTCTTGTATGGATTGAAAAATGATAACACATATCTTCTGTAGATCATTCAAATCAACAATCAATGGTGAATGATACACATCAATATAATTTCTTGGATATTTCTATGATGAAATTATCATGCTCATCATAACATATTTTTTTACATATACATATATGTGGGGAAAAGTTGTAAAGTACCAACAAAACATGCCAGGAATAATGTTGTCTACATTACCTCTGATATGAATTCATTCAATAATTACATAATCCCATTCTGATATTTGGAAATCATGAAATTATTTATCAAATATCTTCCACTAGGGTGAATCCACATGGTGACGTAATATAGAGGCCCTATTTCTTATTACATTATTATTAAATCATTTTTTGGATAATGAATATAAAATAATTACATAACCATGATCAAAAGGATTAGTATCCTAGTCCAAGTAAGAACATATATAAATTTTACAAAATAAAACATAAACGTTTAGGTAGGTCATTATTCTATAACTTTATAGAGGTATTCACATTCTACTCAGTACAAGTAACAGCCTAAAGATATACATCAAAAAGGGTTTAGTTAAAAGACCTAAAAGAGGAAATATATAAACATGAAACAATATATAATGGGGAAACCATAATCATTATCATCATAGGATATGCATATGATCATAATCATTAAAGGAAGTATTAAGAAAAGGTATAGAATGTGGAAATGTATATGAATAAAACATTATGTCTCAATGGTCAACATCCACACATAATTGTCAAAAAAAGATAGCATCTTGTTCAGGAATATTTCTCTTTTTAGATGAGATAAATCACAGTAAACAATTCATTGGAGAGTTATAAAATTTTTGGTGCGCCTATCACATCATAACATTGGCATTACATAGTATAGTTGTAGGCGCACCCATCACATCATTACATTTACATTATCATGCATGTGATATAAAATTCATATCAATCTAGGACATAATATAACCCATGTAACAGAACTGGTTTCATTTAATGAAACATATATTAAAAAAAATGGGTTCCCAGAAGAAATTTGGAATAAAATATTTTTTATTTGAATTATCAACCTTGAGTGAAATAGAAACAACCTCAAGAAGTAAAAGGTGTTTTTTAAAATAAGAGTTATTTTGGAAAAATTTTTCATTGTCATAAACTCATGATGAAAACATGTATATCTCTATAAATGTAATATAATTTCGAATAAATGGTATTTAAGGTATATACATACTCAAAATGGGGTGAATGATTAAAAATAGAAAATAATAGAGTTGGGATACAAAATTCCACTAACCGTGTGTCTCCAAGATTCATACATCTTAATATCTTGAATAATAACATTATATTAATGAATTACAAATCCAGAATATTTTATACATGAATTATATTTATTATTGTTTTATCAACATCATTATTATTATTTAAAATGACCGACGATGGAGAACATCAATGTCGGAAAAAGCATTGGGTAAATGGGGAAGCCCCAAAAGAAACTACTAAGGCCTACTATAGTATAGACCTAGGGCATCACCTTTGATCAGGTTCGTTGATTCAATAGGAATAGAGAACACGTCGTTGGGGAGAATCACCTGAATTCCATGCGGATCCATGGTGACGAGATGATTAAAAACCTTATTTCGCTCCATATATGTGTGTGACAGTACAATGCCATTGTAGAAGAGCCTCTTGGACTGCCTCAGGGCGTAGTGGATAGACCAGGGTACACTTTGCATGCCATGAATGTAGTCATGCAGGATGATGGAATCAGTCTCGACCACCGCAAGAGAATTATTACGACATTTACATAGTTGGAGGCCACTCAACAAGACTATAGAATTTTACATAAGAGAGTTGAATATACAAAGGTGAACAAAGAAAGCAAGAACCACATGTCCTGATAGATCATGAATAACACAACCCCCCATCATCTCATTCAACGAGTATGATCCATCAAAGTTGAAATTCAAACCAGTCGGATGGGGTAACCACAAGACCCACTAGCATGAATGAGTGGAGTGGGCCAATGAAGGGGCCTCTTGTAGGGATCTAATGGAGGGGACCTCATGCCACTTATTGAAAGTATGGACCATGTCTACAATCTTCTGAGTTTAATCTAATCGTTCAGGTTTGATAATTTTCATAGTTATCATGATCAGTTTATTTTTATACGTGAATGAAATTTTAGGTAAAATGTGGACAAATATCAAGATTTGTTGTTATAAGTTACTAATGATCATCTATAAGTTTAAATGATCTTATAAATAATTTTTTTATATTTAATGTGGATGAATCATTAGATACAAGTTAATGATTATTTTTTAGGATTATTATGGCGGGTTTTCAATCACAATGAACTCATTATGTTTAGTCATTTAGTATATATGTATATGTTATTTACATAACAAGAATGTGGTTATAACATAGAATTTAAAATCTGGTATGGCCGTTAATATAGTTTTATTAACTTCATTGAAGGCATTAAATGAAAATGAATGTGCATCGCCCACGGTGTCTATAATTTGTCACATCATGGACAATGATTTCTTTTTTAGAATAAGAGAGAGAGAGAGATAGAGAATTATAATGATAGATAATCATTATCATTATATAATAATAAAATATAAAACATGCATTGATAATCATGCTATTTTTATTATAGATGGTGAGGATAAGAGATGAATGGGTATGAAGTTGAAAATAAATTAATAGAAAAAGAAAAATGATTTAACTTCATGGAATTATCCTCCTTAAGAACCACCTTATAGACTTGTTTTGGTGGATTGGAGAGATGAATATCTAATAGATATGACTGAAAATTACTTTTTTTATTATCGTCAAGAGAAAGGCCTAGTACCTCCGTTACAAAGGGCACTCAAGGGGTCAAAAATAATGTAAGCCAAGAGAATCTTTCTTTGCAAAGATATGACACTCTCCTAAAAGAGACCCCAAACCGTAAAAATTGGTAAGTCCCTCTTCTGGGCATCTGAGGATTGTAAGAGTGTCTACACCGAAGTTAGTTTCCCTCCATCTATGATGAATTGATGTGTCCTGAAGAAATTTCCCTATCACAACTTCTGATAGTGTAAATCATATCCCACGGAATCACATGCCTTCCTTGGATCATCTTCACCAGAATTTCAGAATCTAACTCAACTTCCGACACCTCAAGACTGTGTTCCCTGCAAACATGGAGACCAGAAAGCAATGCCCGAGCCTCTTCCCCCACGGAAGATCCCAGGACATTGAAGGAGCTGAATGCAACAATAACAGAACTGTAAGAATCACGTAGGACCCCTCCACCTCTCATTAATGCATTTCTTAAAAAACCATCCCCGTTGAGTTTCAGCCCATTGGAAGGGGGATTCCAACGGACCCATCTGCCTCCGGAGGCTCCAGCCAATATGGGATTGTTAAGGATGTTGCAAATCAGGATCAAATTATGGACTCCCATTCAATATTGAGAGCATATTATGAATAAGGGACCTTTTCCTCATAAAAAGAAACGAATATAAAACATGGGAACCCAAACGTGGATGATTCCTAGCTTTCCAAATTTTCCAGTATATGGAGGTAAGGATGACGACACATGAGAGGTGTGAGGAGATGAGGGTGTAAAGACCCAAAACTTACAAGTAATTTTTTTTAATAAATATAAATTTACGAGTCCGTGAAAATTGACCGCACGTCATTTTCAGGCCTGGTGTGCCTATAATCAATTTATGAAGTTTTGTTTGGGTGCGTTCTGTAAAAGTACGAGCAGGTTTTTATAACTTTTGAATCGGTGCTCAGAATTGAAATCTTAGGGCACTGTTGAACTTTATGTGCTGGTAATCGCTTAAGGAGACTTTCACCTCTACGATATTGAGTTGAGAATAAATGATTGTTTTTGGGGTTTTTCGTAGAAAATAATAAAATAAAATGAACTAGCCTTTATATTATTTTTGACCCACCATGTTGAAGTAAGAGGTGGGGTCCACCATAACTAAACCTCCCTGTGGGAGTTGATGTGTGGGGAACACCTGAAAATAACCGCCCATGAGAGGTTATGGTTGTGGGGCCCACCCGAACATAACCTCCCAAGAGAGGTTACAATGTGGGGACCACCTATGACTAAACTCCCTCTAATAATAGTGGGAGAGGAAAACCTCTCCACACCCCTCATTAATGAGGGAGAGTCTCTCCACCCCCTCTTTTAACGGTGTCAACCCTTCCACTCTTTAATTCTGCCAACTCACTTGCCATTAATGTGACAAATCATCCACATTAATCAATTGAGCACATTAATTACTTATTGTTAAAACCTTTTAATTTTGTGCCAATAATTAAATAATAGATAAACATAATCAATTATTTTGTTTTGGTATATTCATCTTGGTGGAACTTGGGAGAGGAGGACATGGAGAAAAATATATTGCCAATGAAGAACGAAGAATGCGTTCTTCCAATAAAGAATGCTGGAAATGAACATCTTAGACTTCATCCTCTGAAGCACCTTGCAGAAGCAACCGATGTGGGAAATCTTCGATGAACGACCCTCCCTCCTTATCATCATCAATGAACCGATGCATGAGCTCGAGAATGGAAGTTTTTGGAGAACGTGACGAACGACAAAACCTCCGTCTTCTTCTCCACAACTCCATCAATGAACAATGGTCAATGGTAGGAATTTTATTTGAATATGATATTATTCCTTTAATTAATCCCTTCCAAAATAATGAATCATTGTGGATGATTTTCTTTGAGGGTTGTGAATTGTTTTTGAAGGAAGATGCTGGGTGTTGATAGACTTTTCTTATTCTATCTTCTTCTTGGTAATTATTTGAAATCCAATAAAGATTGAACTGCTTGCAACTACCCTAATCACGGAAGGTGCGGGTCAAACTAACATGGCCCATCCCCCCTCCACCATTCTTCTTTCTGATGTTCTTTGACATGGATATGATGCAAGGATACGATGAAGGAGAAGAATGAAACATGTGCCACCGGCCGCGCCACCCATCGGCCGAACCTCTCCGAGCCATGTCGCGCCCCGGCCGAGCCGCGCTCCAGCCGCACCGCACCTCAGCACCCAGCTGTTTCCCCTACCATGCCTCTCATTCCCCTCGTGGAACCCTCTCAAGCCCCTACCGAGCCGGCCTTCATGCACTCCCGCGCGCCCTGCGACTCTGCCCTCCGTACACCTCGCGCGCCCCGCGTCACCGCCGGCCGAACTAGACCCTCGACTTTGGCTCCCCACGTGCCCTGGACAAGCCGACATTCTGGCCCATGTTGCTCCACCCTGGCCCCGGGCTGAGCCGCCCCGAGCAGGCCTATCGTGGCGCCCTCCGGGCCGAGCCGCGCCCCCGCGGTGCCCTCCGGGCCGAACCGCCCTCGCACCGACCTGCGGCCGGTCTACGCCCTCACGACCGGTCCGTGCTCTAGAAGCACTCCGAGACCCCTCATAGCCTGCTGTGATAGGCCTAGTGGGCTAGGCCGAACCTTACGGGCTAGGCCAGACCCAACGGGTCAGGCCAGGTCAACCCGAACTGGGTCGACCCACACTAAGTCGGGCCAGGTCAGTCCGACCTAGTCAGACTAGACATGGTCCTACTACCGACCCTTTACTTAATTTTGGCCATATCTTTGGCCTCGGTCGACCATTTGATGAATCGTTAGTGGCGCTGGTAATATTGGAGAATGAAATTCCCTTTGAGTTTACGCCACTAGATTTTGGGGTATTGTTTAGATACAGTTAGGTTGGATCGTGCATGAATCCAACCAGACCCTCAGGACTAAAAGGCTAATAACTCACAGAACGGGCGTCTGATTGACGCACTGTCTATTGCATTGAGACCCCTATGATGTGTTAGACCCTTGGTATACTTCTTCATGGGAATTACTGGCAGTGGATCATCGACCTATAGATTGTGGAGAATATCTTCCAGAGGCGAGCGAGCTATTGTGTGGGAACCTAGTAGCTAGACAAGACTTGATGACTGCTGACCGAGCGACTAAGAGTGATTCGTATGGCCCAGTGGGGAGAACCTGGTTGTGGCAGAAGACCTATGGCAGGGAGCTCCTCTGTGTGATGCAATAGACCTATAGTAAACGACAGGAGGAGTACCTCTGCAGTCCACGTTTGTGGGAAGAGCCTCGGTATCGTGGCAGGCCCACTAACCTCGTTCGGAGATCGAAGATTCCGACAGAGCTGTCAGCTAGATCCTTACAGCTAAAGACTCCTACGGGAGTAGACTCTACGATTAAGCACTGCTTCCGGTAGTGTGAGATTACTATAGGAGGCGAGAGCTTCGACTATGATCTCTTAGTAGCTGCGTCAAGGCCTTACGAAGACATCATAGGTATTGACTGGTTATCTACAGTCCATGCTCAAATTGACTATTTTAGGAGCAATGTGTTGTGTGTTTGCACAGATGGGACCAGGTTTACCTTCACCAGTGAGAAACGATCCTTTGCAGCACAAGACAGACTTAACCAGAGGAGGGTGCCTGTGATCACTCATAAGTTGGATAGATTTTCCCTTGGAAAAGTTGATGTGGAGAGTCAGATATATCATGTAGTGGTGGACCAGTACACGGATGTTTTCCCAGATGATGTCTTAGGTCAACCTCCTCGCATAGAGGTGGACTTTTACGTTGACATGTACCCCAGGATGACACCAATATCTACACTACCATATCAGATGGCTCCTTCTGAGCATCGTGAGGTGGGGGTATAGTTGGGGGACATGTAGGGGAAGGGATTCATCTGGCCCAGTGTTTCACCTTGGGCAGCCCTGATTATATTAGCCAAGAAGGCATATGGGAGATTGAGGCTTTGTGTTGACTATCGGTGCCTGAACCAAGTGACCGTGAAGAACAAGTAACCACTCCTGAGGATTTACGACCTCTTTGATCATCTGAAGGGATCATGATGTTTCTAAAAGATAGACCTCAGATCAGGCTATCACCAGCTCAGAGATTGAGATGAAGATGTGCATAAGATGACCTTCCGATGTCGGTATGAAAACAATGAGTTTATGGTTATTCCATTTGGCATAACCAACACTCCTATAGTGTTCTTGGGAATCATGAACAAGATATTTCATCTATACCTCGATCTATTTGTCATAGTCTCCATAGAAGACATTCTGATTTACTCAACTACTAAGGAGGAGCATACCTACCATTTTTGGGTAGTATAGGACACACTCCGAGAGCACCATATTTATAGTAAGATCTCGAGGTTCCAATTCTGGATCTGAGAGGTTCACTTTCTGGGACATTTCATCTCAGAATCTTGAGTTGCAGTGGAACCAGTGATGATTGATGTGGTACTTTCTTGGGATCCACCCAGGTGTGTGAAAGAATTACGGAGTTTCCTGTGTTTGGATGGATATTACCTGAGATTTGTGCTAGATTTTTCCACATTTGTAGCACCACTATCATCTTTGACAAAGAAAGGGAAACCATTTGGTTGGTCGGAGAGATGCCATTAGAGCTTTCATGAGCTGAGGAAGAGGCTGACTAGTGCCCCCATCTTGAGGCTTCCAGAGGAAGGCGTTGGTTACTTAGCCTACTGCGATGCATCAGGGACCATACTCGAATGTGTCCTGTTTCAGGAGAAAGTAGTGATCACATATGTCTCTCAACAACAGAGAAAACATGAGAATAACTACAACACCCATGACCTTGAGTTAGAAGTAGTGGTCTTCACCTTGAAGATGTGGTGACACTATCTGATGGGAGAACGTTTTATCATATTATATGATCATAAAAGTCTCAGGTATATCTTCTCTCGGATGAACCTAAAGCAGAGACAATGTCATTGGATTGAGTTTTTCCAGTACTATGACTTCGAGATAGTCTATACTCCAAGGAAGGGGGACATTATTGGAGATGAACTCATCAAAAGATCTGCTATCAAGATGCTAGGTGAGGTGACAAAGGAGCTGGCTACTTTACATATTTCCTTTGTAGATAGAGACGGAGAACCCTTCCTTCTGTCTCTTAAAGTCACTCCCCCACTTCTTCAGTGAGTTAGGGAGACGCAGTGCGGGGACACTGACTGCGAGACACGACGTGCACAGATATCCACAGGGTAGGCACCTATTGTATTTTCTGAAGGTGGGGAGCACATCATCCTCTTTAGAGGATGAACTATAGTACCAGTGTCACTTTAGGAGGAAATGTTGAGGGAGTTCTACACATCCCCTCTAGAGGTACATTCATAATTGGAGAAGATATACGAAGATCTCTGACGACAGAACTAGTGTCCAGGAATAAAGAAAGCAGTCGCAGAGTTTGTCTCTCGATGCCTCACTTGTCAGCAAATGAAGGAGGAGAATTAGGTACCAGTAGGCTTGGTTCATCCTTTAGAGGTCCCAGAGTGGTATTGGGATGGGATATCCATGGACATCGTGACAGTTATTCCACGTACATCTAGGATACATTACTCTATTTGGGTGTTCTTCGACCGACTCACCAAGCTGGCCCACTTCCAACAACATAGAGAACAAGGCTCAGTAGAGAGCTTGGAACACCTCTACGTGCAGAAGATTGTCCGGCTACATGGAGTACATTCGATGATGGTATCTGATCATGATGCACATTTTAATTCCTGGCTATAGAAGGGGTTTCATGATGCTTTCAAGATGCCGATTCGTTGGAACACTACCTTTCATACACATATGGATGGACATACTGAGCAGACCATTCAGACCCTCGAGGAAAATTTGTGTGATTGTGTCCTCAACTTCAGTCATAGTTGGGACAATCAATTACCTTTGGTGGAGTTTTTATACAACAAAAACTATCAATCCACAATTTGGATGACACCATTTGAGGGGTTATACAAGAAAACTTGAAGATCACCATTGTGCATGACAAACCAAGGGGAGTCAGCACTAGTGAGACCAGAGTTGGTATAGGGTACCATAGTGAAGGTGCAGACCATCCAAGAGTGGATGAAGTCTGCACAGAGCAGTCAGAAGTCGTATGCTGACAGAAGATGGTGACTACTGGATTTTAAGGATGGAGACCACATCATTCTATGTGTCCCACCCCGATGAGGTCTATGGAGATTTGGCTGAGGCATCAAGTTATCTCTGAGATTCATCGGAACTTTTTAGGTCCTCAGCAGATTTGGCGAGGTGGATTACCGCTTAGCACTACCACCTCAGTTGCATGGGGTGCATGACGTCTTCCACAGGTCCCTGTTGAGGAGATACATTCACAACCCTTCTCACATCATCAACCATGGAGACCTGGATGTCAGCGATGGGGTGAATTTTACAGAGGTTCTAGTTAATATTGATGATTGACTAGTGAAGATCCTTCATGGATGATCGATACCTCTGGTGTGTGTTCACAGGCAGCACGAGGACCTCCAAGAGAGAACATGGGAGTGGGAGGCTGAGATGGGTGCTTAGTACCCCCACATGTTCTTTTAGTTATGATTTGTGGCTTATGGGGATGTAGATACCTTAGGTGGGGAGAATGTAAAGACCTAGAAATTCCATGTAATTTGTTTTAATAAATTGAAATTTTACAAGTCAGTGAAAAATGATGCTGCGTGATTCTGAGGCCTGGTGTGCCAAGAATTAATTTATGATGTTTTGTTTGGGTACGTTTAGTAAACGTACGAGCGTGTTTTATAACTTTTGAACAGGTGATCGGAAATGAAATCTGAGGGCACCGTTGAACTTGCTATGTCGTTAATCGCTTAAGGATACATTCACCAAGACAACAGTGGGTTGAGAATAAATGATAGTTTTTGGGGTTTCTCGTGGAAAATAATAAAATAAAATGAACTACACATTATTTTTTTAGCAACCTTATGGAAGTTGGAGGTGGGGTCCACTAGAACTAAACCACTTTTTGGGAGTTGAAGTGTGGGGACCACCCGACCCTAACCACCCATTAAAGGTTATGGTGGGGGTCCCACCTGAACATAACCTCCCACTATAGGTTATGACGTGGGGACCACCCAGGACTAAACCCTACTAATAATGGTTGGAGAGAAAAACATCTCAACTCCCATTATTAATGAGGGAGAGTCTCTCCACCCCCTCCTTTAATGGTGCTACCCCTTACTATCTTTAATTCTTTAAACACACTTGCCATTCATTTGAGAAATCATCCCCATTAATTAATTGAGAACATCAAATAATTATTTTTAAATATTTTTTGTATTTTGTGCCAAAAATTAAATAATAGATATACTTAATGTATTATTTTGGCTTGACATTTTCATCTTGGTGGAACATTGGAGAGAAGTACATAAGGAAAAATGCTCTTTCCAATGAAGAACGAAGAATGCTTTATTACAATGAAGAATGCCAGAAATGAGCATTTTTGACTTCATCCTCAGAAAAACCATGTGGAAGCAACCAACATGGGACATCTTCAACCACTGACCATCCCACCTCATTATCACCAATGAACCGATGCACGAGCTCAGGATTGGAAGTGTATGATGGACGTGAAAAACGATTACAACGTCATCTTCTTCTTCGGGACTTCGTCAATGAACAACGATAAAAGGTAGGGGTTTTTTTTGAATATGATATAATTATTTCAATTCTTACCTTATAAAACAAAGAATCATTGTGGACGATCTTCATTGAGGGTTGGGAATTGTTTTTGCGAGAAGATGTGGGGTGTTCATAGACTTTTTTTCTTCTATTTTCTTCTTGGTAATTCTTTAAAATTCAGGAAATATTGAACTGCATGCTAATACCCTAAATGTGGAGGGTGCAGGAAAATATAACATGGCCTGACCCCCCTATATCATTCTTCTGTGTGATGTTCTTTGGCATGGAGATGAGGCGAGGAGACAATGAATGTGACGAAGGCAACCTGCATCACCTGCTGCGCTGCCCACCGGCCGAACCTGTCCATGATGTGCCTCACCCTGGCTGAGCCGTGTTCTGGCTGTACCATGCCCTGGATCTCAGCCTCTGTGCCTCTCGCACCTCCTGTACCCCTCATGTGCCCTCTTGAGCCCCAGCAAAGTAGGACTCCGCACGAACCCGTGCGCCCCGCTGCTCCGCCATCCGTGCACCCGGCGCACCCCGCATCGCCGCTGGCCGAACCATGTGCTAGCCTCCGTGCTCCCCATGTACCCCGGTTGAGCCGGCGTCTCGGCCTCGGCTGTGCCGCCCCGGTCCCAGGCTGAGCCGCCCCATGCAGGCCCGTCATGGCACCCTCTAGGCCAAGTTGTGCCCTTGCAGTGCCCTCCAGGCAGAACTGCACTCACACCAACCCGCGGCCGATCTGGGCCCTCGCGACTGGTTCATGCTCTCGCGTCCCTCCGTGCCCTCTTGGGGCATGTGGGGCTGTGCCCGACGGCCGATCCGAACCTAATGGTTGGCCCACCTAATAGGCCATGCTAGGACCAATAGGTCAGGCTGAGTAGACCCGAACCGGGTAGGCCCAGACTAAGTCAGGCCATGTCGGTCCGACCGAGTCGGACCAGAACCAGGCCTACTACTGACCCTTTACTTCATTTTGGCCATATCTTTAGCACCGATCGACCGTTTGATGAACTATTAATAACACTAATAATCTTGGAGTGTGATGGTCCCTTTGAGTATACCCTACTAATGTTTTTGGTATAGTTGAGATATAGTCAGGTTGGATCGTGCACGAATCCAGTGAGGCCCCTGAGACTTAAAGACTAATAACTCACAGGAAGGGTGTCTGATTGACATGCAGTCTATTGCGTTGAGACCTATATGACGTGGCGGAACATTGAGATACATTTTTGTGGGACTTCGTTGTACTGGAACATCAAACTGTAGGTTGTGTAGAAGATCATTCTTTAGACGGGCGAGCTTTTGTGAGGGAACTTAGTAGCTGGCTAAGACATGATGACTACTGACCAAGTGACTCAAAGTGATTTGTATGGCCTATTTGGGATCGCCTGGTTGTGGTGGAAGACCCACAACGGAGGAGAGCCTACTTGTGGTGGGAGACCCGTGGTACTCAACAGGAGGAGTAACTCTGCAGGCTATGAGGGGGAGCGTCTGGTTGGGGTGGCAGACCTATGGTAGGGAGTTCCTCTGTGTGATGAAACAGACCCATATTACTTGACAAGAGGAGTACCTCTGTAGTCTACGTTAGTGGGAAGCACCTTGCTGTCGCGGCTGGCCCACTGCCCTCATTCGAAGCTCGAAGATTCCGACGAAGCAGTTGGCTAGATCATTACGGCTAGAGACACCTAAGGGAGTAGAATCGATGATTACGCACTGGTGCCGGCAGTGTGAGCTTACTCTAGGAGGTGAGAGATTCAACTAGGATCTCTTAGTAGTGGCATTGAGGCCTTACGATGCCATCTTCTGTATAGACTGGTTATCTACAATCGATGCTCAGATTGACTATTTTAGGTGCAATGTGCGGTGTGTCTATAGGGATGGGACCAAGTTTACCTTCATCGGCAATACTGGAGCCTTTGCAATATAGGGCAGACTTACCCAGAGGATGGCGCAACCGATCTCTCATTAGTTAGATAGCCTTTCCCATAGAGAAGTTCATGTAGAGAGTCTGAGCTATCCTGTAATGGTGGACCAGTATAAGGATATTTTCCCTGATGATGTCACATGTCTACCTATGTGGAGATAGGTGGACTTTTACATTGACTTGTACCCCAGGAAGACACCAATATCTACACCAACATATCGGATGGATCCTGCTGAGCTTCGTGTGATGCGGGTATAACAGGGGGGAATTGTAGGGGAATGGATCCATCTGGCCCAGTGTTTCACCTTGAGTAGCCTCGATTCTATTCGCCAAGAAGGTGGATGGGATATTGAGGCTTTGTATTGACTATCGGCGCCTGAAACTGGTGACTGTGAAGAACAAGTACCCACTCCCGAGGATTAACGACCTCTTTGATTACCTAATAGGAGCACGATGGTTCTCATTGTTAAACCTCAGATCATGCTATCACCATCTCAGAGTCTCAGATGAGGATGTGCAGAAGACATCCTTCAGATTTCGGTATGACCACTATGAGTTCTTTGTTGTGCCATTCGTTGTAAACAATGCTATAACAGTGTTAATTGGACTCATGAGCATGATCTTTCATCCATTCCTCAATTTCTTTTTTGTAGTCTTCATCGACGTCATTCTAATTTACTCAACTAATGTAGAGGAGCATGCCTACCATTTTCTAGTAGTACTTGACACATTCCAAGAGCATCGAAAATATGGTAATCTCTCGAAGTTCCAATTATAGATCCGAGAGGTTAACTTTCTGGGACATGTCATATGGGAAGCTGGAGTTGTAGTGGATCCATCGAAGATTAAGGCAGTACTTTCTTGGGAGACACCCATGAGTGTGATAGAAGTACGAAGTTTCCTGGGTTTGGCTGGATATTATCGGTGATTTGTGCCATATTTATCTAGAGTTGCAGCACCACTATCAGTCATGATAAAGAAGGGTAAACCCATTGTGTGGTCAGAGAGATGCCAATAGAGCTTTCAAGAGATGAGGCAGAGGCTGACTACTGCCCCCATCTTGAGGATTCCAGAGGAAGGCCTTTGGTACGTAGTCTACCACGACACATCAAGGAACAGACTTAGATGTTTCCTGATGCTGCAGAAAGAAGTGATCACATATGGCTCTCATCAGTTGAGATAGAATGAGAAGAAATACACTACCCATGACCTGGAGTTAGTATCAGTGGTCTTCACCTTGAAGATGTAGAGACACTATCTGATGGGCGAACAGTTTATCATGTCCTCTAATCACAAGAGTCTTAGATATATCTTTCTCATATGGACCTGAACCTATGACAATGATATTGGTTTCAGTTCCTCCAGGACTATGACTTTGAGATATTCTATACTCCTGGGAAGGGGGACGTTGTTGCAGTTGCACTCAACATGAGATCCGGTATACAAATTCTAGGTGAGGCTATAGAGTAGCATGATTCTCTAAAGATATCCTTTGTGGATAGAGATGGAGCAGCCTCCCTTCAGTCACTTACAGTCACTCCCCTACTTCTTCAGTGAGTCAGGGAGGCGCAACATGGGGACACTGACTGCGAGTCACGGTGTGCTCAGATATCCACAGGGTAGGCAGCTGATGTATTTTATGAAGGTGGGGAGAACATCATCATTTTCAAATGATTTACTATCGCACAAGTGTCTCTCAGGACGAAGTGTTTATGGATTTACACACATCCCCACTAGCGTTACATACAGAAGTGGCAAATATGTTCCAGGATCTCCGACAATAGCACTGGTGGTCGGGAATGAAGAAAGTAGTCGTAGATTTTGTCTCTCGAAGCTTCACTTGTTAGAAAGTGAAGGTGGGGAATCAAGTACCAGTAGGCTTGGATCAGCCTTTAGAGGTCCCAGAGTGGATGTGGGATGGAATATATATGGACTTATTGATATGTTTTCCACGTAGATTCATGGGACATGACTCGATTTGGGTAGTCTTCAACCAACTCACCAAGTCGGCCCACTTCTTACTATTCAGAGAACATGGTTTAGTATAGATCCTGGGACACCTCTATGTGCAGAAGATTGTGTGGCTACATGGAGTATCATTGACGATTGTATCCAATAATGATGCACATATTATGTCCTGGATATGAAAGTGTTTGTACATGGCTTTCAGGATGCTACTTCGTTTGAGCACCACCTTCCATCCACAGACTGATGGCCAGACTAAGGGGACCATTTAGACCCTCAAGGGCATGTTGTGTGCTAGTTTCCTTTACATCAGGTGCTATTGGGAGGAACACTTAAATTTGGTGTAGTTTTCATACAGCAATAGATATCACTCCACCATTGGGGTGGTACCTTTTTTGGCGTTATACGGGAGACCTTGAAGATCACCTTTGTGCCGGATAGTACCAGGGGAGTCAGCACTAGTGGGACTAGAGTTGGTACAGGCTACCACAGAAAAGGTTCAGATCATCCAAGAGTGGATGAAGACTACACAGAGCAGGTATAAGTCGTATGCTGACATGAGATGGAGACCTTTGGAGTTTGAGTATGGAGAACACGTCTTTATACGGTTCTCAACCTGATGAGGTTGACAGAGATTTGGCCGAGGCGGAAAGTTATATCCGAGATTCATTGGCCCCTTTCAGATCCTCGGTAGAGTTGGTGAAGTGGATTACCACTTAGCTATTCCACCTCAGTTGCATCGGTTGGACAACATCTTCCACGTGTCCCAACTGAGGAGATATGTGCACGAACCTTCTCACATCATCATCCATGGAGAGCTGGACGTCGACGATGGGGTGACATTTACGAAGGTTCCAGTTAATATTGAGGATCGACAGGAGTGGGTCCTTCATGGATGATAGATACCTCTGGTGCACGTTCACTAGAAGTACTTGAACCTCTAAGAGAGTACATTGGATCGAGAGGCTTTTATGCGTTCTCAGTACCCCCACTTATTCTCTTAGTTATGAGTTGTGTCTTATGGGGACGTAGAGCCATGAGGTGGGGAGAATGTAATGACCAGAAGTTTCCATTTAATTTTTTTAAATAAATGAGAATTTTATGTGTCCGCTAAAATTGAAGACATTTGATTTCGAGGCCCGGTGTGCCCGAAATTAATTTATGAAGTTTCAATCGGGTACGTTCCGTAAACGTACGAGCATTTTTTTATAACTTTTGAACCGGTGCTCGGAATTGAAATCTGAGGGCACCGTTGAACTCGCAGCACTGATAATCGCTTATGGAGACTTTCATCTCGACGGTAGTGGTTCAATAATAAAAGATAATTTTGGGGTTTTTCATGGAAATAATAAAATAAAATGAACTACACTTGATTTTATTTTTGAGCCACCATATGAAAGTTGGAGGTTGGGTCCATGATCGTACCACAATTCACTGTGTCTTTTTAACCCTTACACCATTGTATTAAATTGAATTTGTATTCTAAATTCCAAATATAATAAAACAATTAACTTCATTCTTTATTCAATTATTTTGTGTTAAAAAGGGAAATGTTAATTTTGGATAATTTTATTGAAGGTAAATATGATTTGGAGGCCCGAAGATTATCCAGAAGAAAAATGGGCCAAAATGCATGGCATCCCATGGACATCTGTCCACTGTTTTGAATAGTACAAAAATCCGTGCATCCAAATGGATTGAAAAATTGTGGGCCTGTCCAAAATATAATATTCTACATTTCATATCAAGGAACCCAATCAATATTCGTCTTCTATGGGGATAATCCGAACTGATCTTTCCAATCCACCGAATATGCACAAAGTCAAAAGTGGAGTTTTATATTTTCTCAATATCTCCAGCTATATTTGTCCAAATGGTGAAAAAAAAATCAGTGGTGATAGATAAGATGTGGGGATTCACCTTTTCAGTTTTGTAACAAAGGGATATTCGACTGTATAATACCATAAAACCTTTCTCCAAGTGGTTTATCAAAATCTGGGCGCCCAAAGCCACTTCCCATTTTGGCTATAAAAAGGCACCTTGGGCACCCCATTTGCAAGTTTGGGAATGAGGCAAGGTTCTGCCATTTTGGAGTCCCCAATGAGCATTCTCAATATCTATATAAGTTCTAGAGGCTATGGGAATTTCTACACCAACATCTTTCTTTTCGTCCTCTCCCATGGGTTTCTAAACCCCTTGCGATCACCCGGGGAGGAACGTGATGTAAATATCAAGCTTTATGATTGTAATATTTGAATGATCATTTGAATTACAGGTTTTTATGTTGTTTTTAATCATCCTATAATCTTATTTTATTGTGTTTTGTACTGTTATGTCATGATCAACTCATATGATCATGTTTGGGGGTACCCATTCTTGTGATGTTTCAAACCCCATTCACCACTTTCTTTTCCCCTTTGAATTACTGTGTTTGTGTGGTTCATATTGGTCAATTGAACTCACATAAGAACTATCAAGCCCATGTACATTAATTTCATGGTATCACAAAGAAATAACAAAAAAACCATGACATCGTACCGATTTCTTTTTGTGTTTCCTTGGTGAGTTTCAGTTATGAAGTCAAACACAATTCACCCTATCATTGGCAGTGTCCGGTGAATCATTGTGTGTTTTATACTGAACCCTAGGAGGTATCCTAGTATAAACATAGTTAAATTATTATTATAGGTGTTAAAAACCATTTATTAAAAGGTCAAAACCTTATATCATGAAGCGATGAAGGATAAACATCATGAGAGTACCCCGAGTTGATCACGCTTAATAAATTTTGTTAATCTCTACATTGTTTTATCGCTTTCATTTTCAATTTTCATCTTTAATAATAAAACCCCAAAGTTTTAGAAAACCTCATTCACCATATAAATTCATAATCAAAACCCTATTTTTAAATTAATTATCTATGTCTCCATCGAGATACGACCTAGGGTTGCTGTTATATTGCAGAAATTATAGTCAAAATTAAACAACTAATTTGACGCGCTCGACAACGCGATCAAATTTTGGCGCCGTTTCCGGGGATCCAAGATCATTTTTTTTCTTTATTTACTTTTATTTATATATTTTACTTCTTAATTAGTACTCTTTTAAATACCCCACCCCCTTTTGATTGTTTTTGTTTTGGGATTTGTCTTTATTTTTGGTTGCTTTTGATGTGTTCTTTCTCTTTCTCTCTCTCTCTTATTCTCCGTCTCCTTCTCTATAATTCTGTATTATAACATTATATTCTTTTTTCATCCTTCTTAATGGATTTTATCGATACTCAAAAAAATTCACAAATTATTTGCATGACCCGATCTGGTAAAGAAACACTACCTGAATTTGACCCTGAAATTAAAAAGTCACTTCACACACAAATCAAGGCATCTAGAGAATGTAAATCAAGTAATGTTGAGGAACCCCTTTGGGAACCTCATGTGGTTCTAAACCAATACAAAATTGAACCCAATCAAACCTAAGAAAACATGGATGCAAATAAACAAACTTTAAAATAACTGACCACCCCTAAGGTGGAGTACCAACCTGCATACATCCAATATCCCGAGAAAGCTGCCAACATTGAGCTAAGATTAGGTCTCATACACCTTCTTCTTAAATTCCATGGTATTCCCATTGAGGACCCTCAAATACATCATAAATAATTTCATATAGGCTGCTCCACCATGAAACCCCAAAATGTGCATGAGGACCTAATTATGTTTAGGGCCTACCCTTTCTCTATTGATGATGTAGACAAAGATTGGCTATACTATTTGCCTACCAAAATTGTGGGCTGGAATGACCTAACAATACATTTTCTAGAGAAGTTATTCCTTTCCTCCTGAACTTCTTCAATTAAGAAATAAATATGTGGAATTAGGAAATCACAAGGAGAGACCCTTCATGAAAATTGGGAGAGATTCAAAAGACTTCTCTCAAGCTGCCCCCACCACCAGATTAGTGAACAATTATTAATCCAATACATCTATGAGAGACTTATTCCCATGGATCTTGGAATGTTTGATGCTACAGTTGTTGGTGCCCAAGTTGATAAAACCCTTTCATCCGCTCGCGACTTAATAGCCAACACGGCACAAAATGCACATCAATTTGGTACACGAGCAATTACACCAACCCGAGGAGTTCATGATGTAAGTCATTTAGCCATAGAACAAAAGGTAGATACTAAACTTGATGAGATGCATACCCTTCTAAGGCAATTAACTCAAGCACAAGGTAACTCACACACTAAATCTATTCTATTACAATGTGGTATTTTTTCTGATAACACTCATTTTTCTGACCAGTGCCCACAACTTTAAGATTCATTTGAGTCTTGTGCAGCTGTGTTCCCAGGGCGTCCATTCCAACAAGCACCTCCCTTCAAGAAAGAACAATTCAGGCCAAATACTACCCTTGGTTGGAAAGAACAACCCCAGTACCGACAAGGAGGAAACTCAAGCTACCCCATGAAGAATTGGTATCAACAAGGCCAAGGTATTCAACCTTTTTATCCATCAACATCTGAAAACCATCCTCCTCCTTCCAAATATGAATCAATCTTCGAAGATATGGTGAAGCAAATGGAAACCCAGAACCTCCAGTTACAACAGACCACACAATCAGCAATTCATGACCTACAAACTCAAGTGGGACAATTGGAAAACACAATCAGTGAGCGTAAGATGCAAGGGTCCGGACAACTACTATCCCAACCCATTTCTAATACGAATGAAAAAGGTAATGTATGTGTGATTACACTTATTAGTGGTAAAAAATCCTCTCATTCTACTGATTCTATGAAACATGTATGTCCCCCTCTTCAAAACACTCCTTCACAACCCTCAAAAATTTCATGTAATGAAAAAAAATAATAAGGGCAATCAAATTATCGTTGATGATTCAAATGAACAATCCTTTACTCTTCCTTTCCCATAAAGACTCTCTATATCTAAGAAAAATTATGATAATGATATTGATAATGAGATATGGATACATTTATAAAAGTTCATGTTAATAATACTTTATTGGTTGCAGTCAAGAAAATTCCCCATTATGCCAAATTTCTTAAAGAACATTGTACCCATAGACGAAGGCTGAAGGGGAATGAGAGAGTAAACTTGGGTAGGAATGTCTCGGCCTTGATTAGACCAGCAATGCCAACCAAATGCAAGGATCTGGGCACATTCATGATACTGTGTTCCATAGGGAAGACCTCCTTTTCTGATGCTATGCTAGATTTAGGTACTTCCATTAATGTAATGCCTCACTCAGTGTATAATTCTCTACAAGTTGGAGAGCTTCAACCAACAGACATTGTCGTGAAAGTTGCCAACCGGAGTATAAGACATACAAAAGGAGTGATTGAGATTGTCCTTGTAAGATTTATGAATCTCATCTTCCCCTCTAATATTTACAATCTTGAGATGGAAGATACACAAACCCATGGACACGCTCCTCTCATACTTGGGAGGCCATTCCTCAAAACAGCAAAGACGATCATCAACGTTCAAAATGGTACACTGTCCATGGAATTTGGAATAGATAAGGTATGTTTTAACTTCTGTGAGGATATGAGACAACAGGTTGAAGAGAACTCCACTCTTCATATCTATTCGATGGAAGTGCTCTCAAACAATGCACACACACACAATTCTCTCCTCAACCCAAACTATGATTCATTTTTGTTTTCTTCACCCATGGATGATTTGCATTTTGATTCATGTTTTGCGTGTTGTGTGGGTTATGAAAATTGTAAATTTTGTGATTTAATTGATGAGTGTGTTCATTCTGAGGAACCCATGACCGTCGATGATTCTGTAAATCTCATTTCTGTAGATTTTCTATTTTTAGAGAATAAAAATTAGCAGATATATAGATTAAAGGAATCACTCCCCCTAAATCCCCTCACTCAATCCAGAAAACACTGGTGTTGGAACATAAACAACATAATTCTAATTTAAAATATTCATATCTTGAGGGTATTGACCAATTTTCCGTCATTATTTCCAATAACATCTCTCCACAATAGGAATCGAAATTTCTCAAACTTTTGGGAGAGTGTAAAAAGACAATAGGATGGCCATTGGCTGATATTCCCAGGATTATCCCATCTATTTGTATGAACCATATACTTTTGGATGATGATGATAAACCCATAAGACAATCCCAATGCTGGTTGAATCCCACTCTACTTGAAGTGGTAAATTTGGAAGTTAGTTAATTACTTGCTGCGAAGATCATTTATCCTATATCTGATAGTAAATGGGTTAGCCCAGTGCAAATTGTGCCTAAAAAATAGAAATAACATTTGTGTCAAATGGAAGGAATTAATTGGTTCCAACACGTGTGAAAAATAGTTGGCACGTCTGTATTGACTACCATCGACTGAATCAAGCCACGTGGAACGACTACTCTCTATTACCTTTCATTGAAAAAATTATAGAAAGATTGGCTGGTAAGTCCCATTATTTTTTCCTTGATGGCTATTCGGGTTATTGAAAAATCCATATAGCCTCTGAGGACTATGAAAATACCACATTTACATGTCCATTCGGCACATTTTCATACAGAAGGATGCCATTCGGTCTATGTAATGCTGCTGGTACATTTCATCGATGTATGTTGAGTATTATTTCTAAGTACCTTAAGAGTTTTTTTGAAGTCTTTACGGATGGTTTCACAGTATATGGAACTTATTTTGATGATTTTTTGGAACACCTAGGTTCTGTCCTTCGTCGCTTCATTGAAAAACATCTTGTTTTAAATTTTGAGAAATGCCATTTTATGGTTGATCAGGGGATAGTTCTTGGGAATGTCATTTCAAATAAGGGAATTCAAGTTTATAAATATAAAATTTAATTAATTTCAACCCTTCCATATCCAAATTTTTTTTGAGGTGCGATATTTCTTATTTCATGCTGGTTTTTACCTCTGATTCATTAAAAAACTTAAAAATATTGCACTTCCATTGTACCGGTTATTGCAAAAATATTCTATGTTTGTGTTTGATAAAAATTGTGTGGCTGCATTCAATTCACTAAAAAAGTGTCTCAAATCACCTCCCATTATCCAACCACCAAGTTGGGATCTCCCCTTCAAGCTTATGTGTGATGCCTCCAACCTTGCAGTGGGGGCGGTTTTGTCACAAAGGGTTGAGAAGGCTCATCATGTCATTGCATATGTCTCGCATACCCTTGACCCTACCCAGGTAAACTAAACAACCTGTTGGACTCCTCATGTGTTAATCATGTTTTAAGGATCAAAAATCTCATTACTATTACTTAATCTTGATCTTCATTGCACATCTTTCTAATTCTCTTCAATATCAATAATAGCTACACATCATGTTTTTATAATAACAAATCTTATGGATGTTAATTACTCTCTTTATTATTTACAATTATTTTGCATAATCACAAATCTCACAGATATTATCACACCATTATATTTATGATTCACATTCTATTACTCCCTAATGATTAACCTTTATCCATATTCTGCAAATCACTAACTTTGTCCAAATACAGATATTTTTCTAAGTTTGGAGACACCATGAAGGACTCACCGTGTAGGAATCACCATGACCCAGACACCATGAAGGACACACCATGAAGGAATCACCGTGACCCAGACACCATGAAGGACACACCATGAAGGAATCACCATGACCTAGACACCATGAAGGACTCACCGTGACCAGACACCGTGACCAAACACCGTGACCAGACACCGTGACGAGACACCGTGACCAGACACCGTGACAAGACACTGTGACCACACACCGTGACCAGATACCGTGAACCAGACACCGTGACCAGACACCGTGACCAGACACCATAACCTGACACCGTGACCAGACACCGTGAACTAAACATCGTGACCAGACACCGTGAAGCTCACACCGTGAAGCTCATATCGTGAACCACATACCGTGAATAAGACACCGTTTCCATAATCATTGTGACACCATTTCTTATGTTTTTGTCAATATTATTTAAATTATTCTAAAGGTCATATTTGTTGGTTTTAATGAAATTAATGATATTTAATGATAGTTGTTGGCATGTCAGGAAACTGTATCTCGTACCTATGAGAAAGGAATCATTTCTACTTCAGAACTCGTGGAATATAAGAAAGACTGAGATGCAATACACGATAAGCGGTGTGTAAGTGTGAATATACAACATGAAGAACTTACATACACCCAAGTGCATTGTGCTGAACAAGAAGAACAATCCTGAACAAGAAGGAGAGTTCAAGACCTTAAAAGAACTCCCATGAGTGCAATCCAATACTGCTGAAGAACAAACAATGAATCAAGAGATCGTTCTCACTCCTGAAGAAGACAAGCTAAACTACAACACTCTGTTTTTCAATAGAAAAACTAGAGAAGGACTCAGAATAATTCCTGATGAATCCAACGAGTCCAGAGCTACATTGATAATCACAAGATCTTTCTAAACTCTCATCTATCTTCTCTACATTATTTATTTATTAACGTTCGAGTAGTGTGGTGTACTCTGTATATCTTTACACACACTGTCTCTTGCACTGAACTGGAGGATATCAAAATCCTCACTAAAATTCTCTTAACTTCTGTTTACCCACGTCAACTGTGGAAGAGGTCCTTGTGTGACCTGTTCTTTGTTTTGTTTCCCACGAAGAACAGTGGTAGAGGTCCCTGTGTGGCCTGGAAAGTTTTGTAAAACTGTTGTTAACCCCGATCCAGGGTGTGGATCAAATTTATATATATTTGAGGAATAAGTCTCGGCTTGAGACTGAACCTCTTGTTGTGTCTACTATGAATCTTTTATTTAAGTTTAAATTATACTACATATATCTTATTTATTCCATGCTATTACTTTGAAATACAAAACTATTTTGAAGCTACTTTGATAGTTAAATTAGCAAGTGTTTACACTTATTGTAAATCAATAGGTTAGCTTCAAATGTTAGTTTGAACTTGTGGTTAAATTAACTGAGACCTAATCAATCTTTGAGAAGCTAAGTGAACATTTAAAATTTGTATAAATTCACTACAGTTTAACTTATTTTATTAATCGGGGGATTTTAACTAGACAATATTTTAACAGAAATTTTAATTGGAACTCAATTCACCCCCCTCTTGAGTGTCCACTCCGACCAACATTTGGTATCAGAGGATTAGTTTTTGTTTAATGATTTTTGAAATACACTGTTTTTCAACTGTAAATTTTTTTGCATCTTTAAATATTTTACATTTCTATTAATTCTAAATTTTTATCTCTTTAAATTATCTTTCTAAAATCTAGTTATGGATAATATACTAGAGAGTGATGCTACTAACAGGCCACCTTTCTTCAATGGTACAAACTATGCTCAGTGGAAACTTAAAATGAAAATTCATTTAGAAAGCATAGGTTTTGATATTTGGACTGCCATAGAATCAGAATATAAACTTCCTACTACTGGTAGATCCACTTGGGATAAACCTACAAAAACTGCATACAATAATAATTGTAAATCCATGAATGCCATGTACTATGCTTTAGGAGATGAAGAGTTTAACATAATTTCTTCTTGTAAAACTTCTTTTGAAATTTGGGATACTTTGGGTGTTTTTCATAAAGGAACAACCAACGTTAAAAAAATGAGATTAAATACTTATACTATTAAATATGATAATTTTAAAATGAAAACTGGTGAACCTATTTCTGACATGTATCTCAGGTTTAATGAGATAGTCAATACAATGAATTCACTTGGAAAGGTTGTTCCATCAAAGGAACAAATTATGAGAATCTTGAGATGTTTACCAGACCGATGGAAAGGCACATATGATCCAATCAGAGAGTCATGTGACATTGCTACTCTACCTGTCAAAGAACTCATTGGTAAGCTTATGATGTATGAGGAAGAACTCAAGGTAAAAAAAGAGGAAGATGATGAACCTAATAAGAAATCAGTGGCTTTCAAGACTACTGCTTCAAAGATCAAGGACAAAGATAAAGCTCAACTATCTACTGACAGTTCAACCAGTGAAAATTCAGACTCTGATAGTGATACTGAAAGGGCTCAAATAGCCAGAAGGTTTAAGAAATTTTATAGGAAGAATAAATTCTTCAGAAAATCAAATTACAATGGAATGTATGACAATAAGGGACATTGGAAGAAGGATTGAAAAAAGTCAGATAAAAGTGATGAAGTTGTCTGTTATGAGTGAAAAAGAAAAGGACATATTAAAGAAGGCTTCCCAAAGATCAAATTCAAGAATAAATATTATTACAAGGACAATAAGTACAAAAAGGATATGAAGGCTACTTGGAATGCTTCTGAGGATAGCTCCAGTGAATCTTATGCTTCTGAGACTGAAACTCGAAATAAGTCAAACTTTTTTTATGACAAACACATCTGAGGTAATCTTAGATACTCCTACTTTAAATTCTTATTATTCCGAAGATAGTGCAGAATCTGATTTTGATTCTGAAAACATTACTAGTGATGAATTGTTTGAATATTGTAATATGATGGAAGAGACATGCAATTAACTTAAGGATAAATACAAATCATTAAAGAAACAGCATGCTCTCACTACTACTTTTAAAAATTAACTTACTATTGAAAAAGAGAAAAATGATCAACTGTTAAAGGAGAACACTGAACTGAAAATTTATATTGAGCAACTTAGAAATGATTTAGAGAAATTCACAAATGGAAAGGATACACTAACTCAAATGCTAGGAAAGAATGACGAACCAAAATACACTACTGGAATAGGCTACAAACCTGGACAGATACAGTTTACTATGAATAGATTTATTCCTAAATCTAGACAGAATACTGCTAGTTCTAGTTCTAGACATTTATATGCTTCAACTAGTTATATTCATAGTTACAGATCTAATATGTTTTATCTTTCAATGTCTGTTGATTCTAAAAATTTTATGAGACCCATAAGACAAATTGGAGTACCGAAAGCTTTGATTGCTAACCTGTCTAGACCCAAGAAGATTTGGGTACAAAAATAATTTCTTATCTAAATCTGTTTTGTAGGAAACCTGCTTAAAGAGCTCCTGTAGGAAGTCTTGGTACTTGTACAGAGGATGTTCAAGAGATATTTCCGGAGACTTCTCGTGCTTTAAAAGCTTAGTCAGAATTGATGGAGGCTTTGTCACCTTTGGTGATAATTCTAAAGGGAAAATCATCTGATTAGGCCAGATTGGTTGCACTGACTCAGTATTAATTTCTCAAGTTTTATTCATTGATGGTCTTAAATATAATGTGTTACGTATTTCTCAGTTATGTGATGATGGTTTTAATGTTAAAGTTGAAAATTATTCTTGCAATGTTTTATATTCAAAAAATGCTTTAGTATTTTCTGCCCTGCGAAATGAAAATGTTTATGCTGTTGATTTAAATTCTTTAGCCATGCAGAATATTACTTGTTTAAATGATTTTTATAAAGAGTCTTGGATTTGGCACAGAAGATTAGGACAATGCAATATACACTCACTTAGAAAACTTACTAGGAAGAACTTAGTGAGAGACCTACCCAAACTTGAGTTTCCAAATGACAAAGTTTGTAATCCCTGTCAAAAGGGAAATCAACACAAAATCTCTTTCAAACCAAAGAAAGAAGTTTCAACTTCTCATCTTCTCAAGTTGGTTCACATGTATTTTTTTGGACCATCTAGAGTTTCTAGCATAAATGGGAAGAACTATGTCTATGTCTTAGTAGATGACTTATCTAGATATACTTGGGTATACATCTTAGCTCACAAATGTGAAGCTTGTTCTTAGTTTTCTAAATACTCCATATATGTAGAGAATCATAGTGGATATAAGATTAAAACTATAAGATGTGATCATGGCCATGAGTTTGAGAATCATGAGTTTGAATCCTATTTCTCACATAATGGCTATATTCATAACTTTTCTGCACCTAGGACACCTCAGCAAAATGGTGTATTAGAAAGGAGGAATAGAACCCTGCAAGAAATTTCCAGAACCATGCTTAATGAATATGACCTGCCTATTTATTTTTGGGCTGAAGCTGTATATACAGCTTGTTATATTATCAATAGAGTCTTGATCGGACCTATTCTTAATATGACCCCTTATGAGTTATGGAACAATAGAAAACCTAAAGTCAATTACTTTAGAGTCTTTGGCTGCAAAGTCTTTATTCATAACACCAAATTTTATCTTGACAAGTTTGCATCCGAGAGTCATGAAGGAATTTTCCTAGGTTATTCAATTTCTAGTAAAGCCAATAGAGTTTTCTATAAAAGAACCAAGTGTGTGGAAGAATCTATTCACATCATGTATGATGAAACTGATCAAAATGAGCCTAAAACCTCTCTTGAAAATCTTGAAGAAGATTTATCTATTCTAGACCTTAATGACAAATCAAATGAACCTGCTATAAAGACAACCAATTATGGAAATTTTCCAGAACCTACTTCTGTTGATTCCCAACTAGTTGATGAACCTGATGTTTCTTGTCCTACCTTTACTAGATCAACTAGAATTCTAAAGAATCATACTTTAGATTCTGTTGTAGGAAATCTTGATAGAGGGACACAGACTAGAGCTTCTCTTAGAAATCAGGTTGAACATAAAGCCTTCTTGTCACAGCTTGATCCTAGAAACATTGATGATGCTTTTAATTATGAATTTTGGGTAATTTATATGCAAGAATAACTCAATCAGTTTGAAAGAAATAAAGTTTGGAATCTTATTGAATGACCTAAGGACACTTTGACCATAGGAACTAAATGGGTGTTTAGAAAAAAAGTAGATGAATCCGGAAACATAGTTAGAAATAAAGCTAGACTAGTTGCACAAGGATATAGTCAAGATGAAGGTATTGAATATGAGGAGACTTTTTCTCCAGTAGCCATATTAGAAGCTATTAGGATTTTACTTGCTTTTTCTGCACATCTAAATTTCAAACTATATCAAATGGATGTCAAGAGTGAATTATTAAATGGATATATTGCTGAGGATGTTTTTGTTGAACAACCACCTGGATTATCAAACCCTCATTTTCCAAATCATATTTTCAAACAATCAAAAGCTTTATATGGTTTAAAGAAATCCCTAAGAGCTTGGTATGATAGATTAAGTACTTTTCTAATTTCTAATGGTTTTACAAAAGGAATAGCTGATCTTAATCTGTTTAAAAAACGAATTTCTAACGATTTTTTAGTTGTACAAATTTATGTAGATGATATTATTTTTGGATCTTCAAAAACTACATTATGTACTGATTTTTCTAAAATGATGCAAAATGAATTTGAAATGAGTTTAATGGGTGAACTTAAATTCTTTCTTGGTTTTCAAATCTTTCAAAATGATGATGGAATTATTTTAACTCAAAATAAATATACTAGAGATCTTTTAAAACGTTTTTGGATTGGAGAGCACAAAAAGTAGTGACAATCCCTTGAGTACCACCTATAAGATGGATCTTGATGAAAATGGTAAATCTGTTGATCAAACCACCTATAGAGGAATGATTGGAAGTCTACTCTACCTGACTGATAGTCATCCTGATATTACGTTTAGTGTGTGTATGTGTGATCATTTTCATGAAAACCCTAAAGAGTCACATTTAAATGCTGTAAAGAGATTTTTAAATACCTCAAGCATACTCCCAATTTAGGACTGTTCTATCCCAAAAAACAATCATTTTAATTAGTTAGTTATTCTAATTCTGACTTTTCTAGATGTAAGCTAGTTAGAAAAAGCACCTCTGGAACATGTCACCTTTTAGGCAAGTCACTAGTATCATGGTGTAGTAAGAAACAAAATTTTTTTTCATTATCAACTGCAGAAGCTGAATACATAGCTACTGGATGTTGTTGTGCACAAATTTTGTGGATGAAACACACATTGCTAGACTATGGATATAAATTCCGACATGTCTCAATAAATTTTGAAAACCCAAGTGCTATTAATATTTCTAAGAATCCTGTTTCTCATTCTAGGACAAAACATATTGATGTAAGACATCACTTCTTGAGGGATCATTATCAAAAGGGTGATATCACTTTGGAATTCATTGGTAGTGAATATCAACTTGCTGATATATTCACTAAACCATTAAATTCTAAAAGATTAGACTACATCATACATGATCTTGGTATGATTAATCATGAATGAATATCTTACTGATTTTAATGTTTAATACTTTACTATACTTTACTTTACGGTTTCATACTTAATGTTTCTAAGTAACTATTTTATGCTCACGGTCTGACAACTCGCTGTCTCACCGTGACTATATAAAATGCTCACTGTCTCACCGTGATGACTACAAACTTTCTCACCATGATGACTAGTTTTCTGTCTCACCGTAATGCCTACTCACGGTCTCATAGTGATTTTTTTTTTATATTTTAACCTGTATCGTGGTAATTTTTATTTCACCACTATTTTATTTCCCGCGTCTTTGTTTTTATGACGTTTGTCATTCCCAAATGATAAAACATAAGGGTTTCATTCGATTCCTTACCCGAACTCTCTCCTGAACCTTCTCTTCCCTCATGCCCGAAACTTTTGTGAATGCCAAGGATGAAGCGTCCATCTTCAACTTCGTCTGAGAAGCGCCGCTCTAAGAAATAAAAGAGGATACCGAGGATAGCTCCTGAAGGACCTCTAAACCCAAACCTGGTAAGCCGTACAGTTGTACCTGAAAAAGAGGTTTGCCCTGAAAGGTTTCTCTCTAGAAGATCATTAGTTTTGAAAGTTTTATGAGAACAAGTATGGCTTGATGGTTCACTGGATAGAATAGACTGATTTACCCAAGATATGTATCTCAATTCGATCAATATGTGAAGATTTCTTTTGAGTTTGGAGAAAGCATTATGGTGACCAGATGGATCGATGGTCAGAAGTGCTCTTTCTCTTCACGGTTGTGGGATGCAAGGCTAAGAATTACACATGAAGGAGTTTGTGAAGAATACCAGAGAGACCCTCCTCCAACAACCGACATCTTTGACCTAGAGACTGCTTTGGAAAGTCTAACTAGAAATGGCACCAAGCGAAGGGCCATAGCTGCTAAACTAGATGGGGAGACAAGACTTCTGTTCAAGTTTGTTCAGAATTTGGTTAGTACATGAAAAGGAGATTTTGCTGTGATGAAGTATCAGGATGTGTTCCTGATTCACCTGTTGAAGAATGGCCATAAGATCAATCTGTGTAAGTATGTTATCAACCATATCTGTGAGCTGATCAAAGTAACTTCCAAATCCACCTCCCTGTTTTACTCAAGGATGATTTCAGCTATGTTAGTTGCAAAAGGGATGGTTGGACCGAATGAACAAAAGTTAGAGGATCTTGATTTCTGCCTATCCATGCCTATCATCAGAAGGATGAAGATAAGCTGGAACCCCTGGAAGAAGTAGTGGGTTGAGGATATTGATCAACTATAAAAAAAGTTTAATCCTGTTGACTATCCACGAAGGACTACTAACCTAGTTGATCCTGGTTTGGAACCAAATGATGTGGCTGAGTATTCAGCAGAAGAAGAACAAGAAGAAGTAACAGCTGAAGTACCACCTAGAGAAGAACTTGTAATACCTCCAATGGAAAATGTCTTGGTTGAAGAGGAAAGGAATTTTTTCCCTGCTGTTATCCTTGTTGAAATACCTCAAGGAGAGGAAGTTGTTGTTGAAAAGGAAAAGACTAAGGATCCTTCAATTGTTCTTCATGAGGAAGAATCTCATCCCAATGCTATAAGGAAATTGGTTTTTCCTGTTTCAGAACAATAAGCAACCTTAGAGGCAGATCTTGTTGAAGAGAATCTTTCTGTTGAGAAAGAAGCAAGTCTGGAAGCTTATCCAGTGGAACAATCGATTCATGATATTATTCCATCTGATGAAGAAAGAATGGAAATTGCCTTTCTGATGGCAAGGAAAGAGTTTGCTGAAGAGATTAGGGATGATCCTGTGGATATTTTCTGTGTTCCTGAACCTCAAGAATCTGGAAGGGAAGCACAAGTTGAGGGGGAGGAACCTAAAAATCTTGATATTGTGGAAGTTGGATCTGCTGAAGCTTCTTAACCTTCTGTCACTTTTTCTATGTACTCTCAATATGAGTTCCCAAGCTTTAATGATGTGAATGAGTCACATCATGTGACTGCAACTTGAATCGATCTTTCTTCTCTGATTCAACTGATGTCCTTAGCTCATTCAGAACCAGAACCAGAGCCCCTACCTCAATCTGAATCAGAATATGAGTCTGAAGATGACTCTGAACCTCAACCAAAATCTGAACCTTTACCTTTACCTGCATCCTTACCTGAGCTTCACTCCTTTGTGACCAAAGATGATCTGAAAGTTTTTGGAGAGACGTTGGTAGCTGGAGTTGAGAAAATTTTCTCCACTCAACCTTGCCCGGTGACTCAGTTAAGTCAAGAAGATGCATCAATTATCTTGGAAAATATTATCTTGTATAATCAACCAAGAATGATCCGAGAAATTCAAGAAGTCAGAGTAGAGAATAAGCTGCTGAGCGATGATGTTTCAAATCTAAAAAGTATGGTAGCAAGTCGGTAGAATGAGTTATCGTTGAGATCAGAGCCTACTCCAATTTCTTCCCCTGCACCTGTTGTTGTTTCTTTTGAGTCTTCCGATTCCCTCCTTGCTAGGGATATTGTGTCTCTAGTTCATCCATACCTACAATCTTTTAATGAAATGATTGGAAAAAGTGACACCAAGATGCTGGAACGCATGAGAGAGCTTGTGGAAAACCTGAATAAGCTTACAGATGAATACAATGGATGTCTGTAAGAAGTTATGAAATAGATGAAAGTTCTAACCGAAGCTGTCAAGGCATCACCTATTTCTGGTCAAACCTCCACACCTTTTTTGGATGATTCTATGCTGAGATCCACAATAAAGGAATAATTTCAGAATTCCTTCAGTGGCTTGGATCTATCTTCTTTCTCAGAAGTGAATAAGAATAGTGATAGAGCATTGGACTTGGTTAGGATTCATTCTAAGATAGCCAATGATTCTCAACAAGAGATCTCCAATAAAATAGATTTGATTCTCTCCAGGATTTTCTCAAAAAGTGATATGACAGATCACTTAAGATATCTTATGGAAAACATGAGAATCCCTCCAGTGACTAAAGCTTTTAAAGATCAAGTTCAGAAACATTCAGAGTTCACCAGATTGTTGGATAGATTTCTAGAGAATGAGGATGATTTTGAAAAGGATATGAAGTATGTGGTGAAATCATTACTGATTTCATCAATATTTTGAAGCCGTATCTTCATGTGCAGAGTACGACTATAGTTTCTCCAGTTGCTGCACCTCTTAGACCTGGACTACCTGCCTTAGCCTCAATGTCCATGACAGTTATCCTAGCTCTTTCTCAGATCCGGCCAGTCATTCTTGACCAACCCCATCATAGATTTCTACTGCTCCTACTTTGGCTCCATCTGTTTTTGAATGTCTACCCTTACCCTCATTGTCTACCACATCTATGCCTTATTCTACTTCCTCTCCAGCTCCTGCTGCTGATAAAGGAAAAGACAAGGTGGATCTCTGAAGAGTCCGAGGACAATTTTTCTTTTTGATGGGATGTCTTTTTTTGTATCATGTTTTATTGTATTCTGAACCCTTTCTTTAATACCAAATGCAGTGTTTCATTTCATTCTCTCTACTTTTTGATAATCCCAAAAGGGGGAGAAAAACTATAGGTGTCAGTTCTATAATAGTATAAATGGTGGAAAAAAACTACAAGTATCAGTTTTATAATGTTTTTGCTATGCTAGTATCTTTAATATTACATGTCATTTATATTCTTCCAATATAAGATTTTTGATAATCAAAAAGGGGGAGATTTTTGGACTCCATTTTGTTAATCATGTTTTAAGGATCACAAATCTCATTACTGTTACTTAATCTTGATCTTCATTGCACATCTTGTTAATGCTCTTCAATCTCAATAATAGGTACACATCATGTTTTTATAATAACAAATCTTATGGATGTTAATTACTCTATTTATTATTTACAAGTCTTATGCATAATCACAAATCTCACATATATTATCACACCTTTATATTTGTGATTTACATTCTCTTACTCTTTATTGATTAACCATAATCTATATTCTGCATATCACTGTCTTAGTCCAAATACAGATATTTGTCTAAGTATGGAGACACCGTGAAGGAATCACCGTGACCCAGACACCTTTAAGGACTCCCATTGACTAGACACTGTGACAAGAGACCATGACCAGACACCTTGACCAGACACCGTGACCAGACACCGTGACCAGACAGTGTGACCAGACACCATGACCAGACATTGTGAACCAGACATCGTGACCAGACACCGTGACCAAACAGTGTGACCAGACACCGTGACCAGACACCGTGAACCAGACACCGTGACCAGACACTGTGAAGCTCACACTATGAAGCTCATACCGTGAACCACTTACCGTGAAGAAGACACCATTTCCATAATCACTGTGACACCATTTCTTATGATTCTGTCGATATTATTTAAATAATGCTAACATTCATATTTGTTGTTTTTAATGAAATTAATTTTATTTAATGATAGTTTTTGGCATGTCAGGAAATTGTATCTCGTACCTATGAGAAGGGAATCATTCCTACTTCAGAACTCATGGAATATAAGAAAGACCGAGATGCATAACACGAAAAGCGGTGTGCAAGTATGAATATACAACACGAAGAACTTACAAACACCCAAGTGCATTGTGCTGACCAAGAAGAACAATCCTGAACAAGAAGGAGAGTTCAAGTCCTTAAAAGAACTCTCATGAGTGCAATCCAATACTGCTGAAGAACACACGACGAATCAAGAGATCTTTCTCACTCCTAAAGAAGACAAGCTGAACTACGACACTCTGTTTTTCAACAGAAAAACCAGAGAAGGACTCAGAAGCATTCATGCTGAATCCATCGAGTCCAGAGCTACATTGATAATCACTAGAACTTTCTAAACTCTCATCTATCTTATCTAAGTGATTTATTTATTATCTTTCGAGCAGTGTGGTGTACTCTGTATATATTTACACACACTATCTCATGCACTGAATTGAAGGATATCAAAATCCTCACTAAAATTCTTTTAACTTTTGTTTACCCACGTTAACTATGGAAGAGGTCATTGTGTGACCTGGTCTTTGTTTTGTTTCCCACGAAGAACAGTGGTAGAGGTCCCTGCGTGGCCTGGACAGTTTTGTAAAACTGTTGTTAACCCCGATCTTGGGGTGGATCAAATTTATATATATTTGAGTGGACTATGTCTCGGCTTGAGACTGAACCTATTATTATATCTGATGTGAATATTATATGTAAGTTTAAAGTATACTACATATATCTTATTTATTCCGCTGATATTACATTGAAATAAAAAACTATTTTGAAGCTACTTTGATACTTAAATTATCAAGTGTTTACACTTATTGTAAATCAATAGGTTAGTTTCAAAAGTTAGTCTGACCTTGTGGTTAAATTAACTGAGACCTAATCAATCATTGAAAAGCTAAGTGAACATTTAAAATCTGTATAAATTCACTCATTATTAACTTATTTAATAAATCGGGGGATTTTAACTATACAATATTTAAACAGAAATTTTAATTGGAAGTCAATTCACCCCCCTCTTGAGTGTTCACTCCGACCAACACAACCATTGAAAAAAAACTTCTTTATATTGTGTTTTGCTTTGAAAAATTATGTTCAAATCTTCTCTTGTCAAAAATCATCATCTTCTCTGACCATGATGCCCTTCGTTTCCTCCTAAAGGAACTTGAAGCCAAGCCCTGCCTCATTCGGTGGATGCTCCTCCTCCAAGAGTTTGACCTTGATATTAGAGATAAGAGAGGAGTGGAGAATGTGGTAGATGACCACATTAGTCTGATTTCCCCACCATTGAAACATCATGTTGACTCACCCCTACCCATTGGATAATTCTTCCCTCATGAGATCCTTTGTGATGTTGTGGACTTTACCCCCTGGTATGCAGACATTGTGAATTTGATAGCAACATCTAGGGTCCCCACTGATTTTAGAATTTCACAGTCCTAAATACTTAAGCATGAGTTTTGTTGATACATTTGGGATGACCCATACTTGTGGAGAATTTTTATTGACCAAGTAGTTCGTCGGTGTGTCCCTAACCATGAGTTCACCTCTGTTTTGACCTTGGGCTACACTTTGGCCTGTGGGTGCCACTTTGGCTCTCAACGTACAACTCGAAAGGTCCTTGACTTAGGAATTTATTTTCCAACATTATATAGGGATGCCCAATGATTTTTCAAGTCATGTAGATGTTGTTAATTCATACGAAAATATCTCTAAGATGAATGAAATGCCCCAACAGCCCTTGTTATCTTGTGATATCTTCGATGCATGTGGCATTGACTTCAAGTGGCATTTTTCCAATTCATTTGGCTTTGTATAAATATTATTGGTTGTTGACTATGTATCTAAATTTTTGGCAGAAAAGGCCACCAGGACCGATGAATCTCTAGTGGTTTTATATTTTGTGAGGTCCCAAATTTTTTGTAGGTTTGGTTTTCCAAGATTCATCATTAGTGATAAGGGTTCACATTTTTACAATCGCAACATAAAAAATTTGCTTTGTAAGTATGGGGTCGATCATAAAGTCTCCACTACATATCATACCCAAACTAATGGTCATGTAGAAATATCAAATCATGAAGTTAAACGAATCATGGAAAAAATGGTACAACCCAATAGGAATGATTGGATTTTGCGCTTGGATGATGCACTTTGGGCGTACCGTACAACTTTTAAGACCCCAATCGGAATGTCACAATACAGAATTGTGTTCGGAAAGGCTTTTCACCTCCCAGTGGAGGTAGAACATCATGCATATTGGGATATTATACAATGTAATATGAACCATTCAGATGCATGTGAGAAAAGAAAGCTGCAGATTCAAGAGTTGGAAGAAATTAGATGTGATGCATATGAAAACTCCCAGATCAATAAAGAGAAGACCAAGGCAATTCAGGATAGCATGATTCACCTGCAGAAGTTCTATATTGGTGATAAGGTCCTCATATAAAAATTCCAGGCTTAAGCTCCACCCAGGTAAGCTTCGTTCTCGATGGCTCAGTCCTTATACTGTTACTAATGTTTACCCTTTTGGTTCAATACCGATGTTGCATAAGCAGAGTGGACAAAGTCTTACCATCAATGGGTAGTGACTTAAACACATCTAAGAGGATTGTCCAAAGAATCTGGTGGAGGAAATCCACCTTCTCGACGAATCACACCAATAAAATACATCTGCTTTTATCCTTCCTTCTTAGATTCTCAATTATTTCAGTGAGGATACTACATATTCTAGGTGTGGGGGTGGATACATTCCTGGGTTAATAATAAATTTTCATCATTTTCTCCTTTCTTCTATTTTTTCCTTCTTTATGGTAGTTTCATTTTTCCCCATCAATAATTTTTATGTTCAATGAGTTGGTGAACATAAAGGGGGCAAGTAAAAGTACCATAACAAAGGCTCATAAAATATTTGTATGAATTTAACATCAGGGAGTGATTTTCTTTTTTTAGTGAATTGGTTTTCTATCAATGATATAAATGGTTGTATCTATGTGAAACCTTTGAGATGATTGATGCCCCTTGTGTGAGTAGTTTTTGGGAAAACTGTGTCACTAATATCTCCAAAAATTTGTGCACCAAACCACAAAGTGTGAATATTTCTTACTTAATATAAGGTAAATATATGTTGGGTCAATATTTTTGATCATTAAATGATATTTCCATACGTTCGTTCCTTTTCCGATCTGTTTCATTACTCTTCCAGTTTGACCTATACATGTGTACCTAATGTCTGACTGTTTTATGCCTTGAAAAAAAATTAATGTGTCTTGGGCAGGTCAAAAACCACCCCTTTTCAACCTTTGATCTTGTTATAACTATTGCAATTAGTATTGTGAGGAGATCAAACACGGGTTGAGAGATGAGTGTGAGATTTTTTCCAAATGAAACTTCAAAAAAATGTGGGGAGTGATGAAATGTGCATCATATAGGGATATCTAGGTCGAAAGCTTATGGTTTGACTTCTGGGAATTCTTAAGTGAGTTGGTCTTGAAATATGATTGCAAAGGATGTAGGACAGGTTCGGTGAAAAATTATTTAAAGATAAATAATTTTAAAATAACATATATTTATTTCATAGAAAGTGGAAATAATAGCATGGAATGGTTTTCACACACACATATGGGGAGTCAGTGGAATGGTTGAATTTTGAATTCCTTGCTTATGTTGGTGTCATGAATCTCTTTGAATTTTATTGTGATATGATTTATGAGACATCTTTTTCCATTTTCACTAGGAAAAACTCCTTGGTGCGGTTCTTTCATTGTTCACATTACTTTAATGAAATAAAATTTCCGAAAATGATAAATCTTTAAGATGTTGGAAATATATATATAGATGCATCATTTTATTTGGATATGTGACTTTTCCTAGGAGTGCAAATGTTTAGGTGTGGGGGTGTGATTGTACCACAATTCACTGTGTCATTTTCACCCTTACACCGTTGTATTAAACTAAATTTGTATTATAAATTCCAAATATAATAACATAATTTACTTAATGTTTTATTCTATAATTTTTTGTTAAAAAGGTCAATGTTACTTGTTTTGATAATTTTATTGACTGTAAAGATGATTTGGAGGACCGAAGATTATCTAGAAGAAAAATGTGCCAAACTGCATGGCATCCCATGGACATCTTTCAATTGTAATGAATAGTACGCAAACTCCGTGCATCCAAATGGGATGAAAGTTTGTGGGCCAGTCCAAATATTAATATGCTACATTTCATATCAATGAACCGAATCATTCTTCGGCTTTTATGGGGCCCATATGAACTGATCTTTCCAAGCCATCGAATATGCACAATGTCAAAAGTGGTGTTCTGTATTTTATCAATATCTTGACCTATATTTTTCTAAATGGTGCCAAACATTTTGTGGCGATAGATAAGATGTGGGGAGACAACTCTCCAATTTTGTAAAAAGGGATATTCGACATTCTAATGGCCTAAAACCATTCTCCAAGTGGTTTATCAAAATCTGAGTTCCCAAAACCACTTCCCATTTTTTTATAAAAAGGAACCTTGGGAACCCCATTTGCAAGTTCGGGAAGGAGGCAAGGTGCTAACATTTTGGAGTCCCCAAGGAGTATTCTAAACATCTCTAGCAGTTATGGAGGCTATGGGATGTTCTACTACATCATCTTTCTCTTCGTCCTCTCCCATGGTTTCTAAAGCCCTTGTGATCACCCGGGGAGGAACGTGATGTAAATCTCATGCTTCATGTTTGTAATATTAGAATGATATTTTGAATTCCAGTTTGTTGTGATTTTTTCATCATCCTCTATTCTTATTTTATTGAGTTAGGTATTGGTATGTCATGCTCAACTCATATGCTCATGTTTGGGGGTACCCATTCATGTGATGTTTCACACACCGTTTATCACATTCTTTTCCCGCATTCAATTGTGGTGTTTGTGTAGTTCATATTGGTCAATTGAACACACATAAGAACTATCATGGCCATGTAAATTTATGTCATGGTATTACAAAGAAATAACATAAAAACCTGGATAGCTCATCGAGTTCTTCGTGTGTTGCCTTGGTGAGTTTCATTTATGATGTCAGACACAATTCACCCAATCATGGGCAGTGTCCGGTGAATCATTGTGTGTTTTCGACTGAACCCTAGGAGGTATCCTAGTATAAACTCAGTAAAATTTTTGTTCTAGGTGTTTCAAACCTGAGATTAAAATATCATAACCCTATATCATGAAGTGATGAAGGATAAACATCATGAGAGTACCCCAAGTTGATCATGCAAAAATTAATTCTGTTAATCTCTACATTGTTTTATCGCTTTCATTTTCTATTTTCATCTTTAATCATAAAACCCCAAAGTTTTACAAAACCTAATTCAACTTATAATTTCATAATAAAACCCCTCTTTTTGAATTATTGATCTAAGGCTCCATCGAGAGATGACATAGGGTTGCTGCTATACTGTAGAAATTATAGTCATAATTAAACAACAAATTTGACACTCTCAACAACGTGATCAGTCCACCAGAACTAAACCTCCATGTGGGAGTTTAAGTTTCGGGACCACCTAACCATAACCTCTCATGAGAGGTTATGGTGGTGGGGCCCACCCATACCTAACCTCTCATGAGAGGTTACGATGTGAGGACCACCCGAGACTAAACCCCGCTAATAATGGTGGGAGAGGAAAACCTCCCCACTTCTCTCATTAATGAGAGAGATTCTCTCCACCCCTCCCCTTTAACTGTGTTGAACCTTCCTTTCTCTAATTATGCCCACACACTTTCCATTAATGTGCCAAATCCTCCCCACTAATAAATTGATCACCTCAATTAATTATTTTTAAACCTTTTTGAATTTTGTGCCAAAAATTAAATAATAGATAAACTCAATCTATTATTTTGGCTTGTCATATTCATCTTGGTGGAACATGGGAGAGGAGGACATAGGGAGAAATCTCTCGCCAATGAGGAATGAAGAATTCATTCTTCCAATGAAGAACGTCAGCAATGAGCATCTTCAACTTCTTCCTCAGAAGAACCTTGCAGAAGCAAACGATGTGGGATGTCTTCGACAACCCACCCTCCCTCCACATTATCGTCAATGAACCGATGCACGAGCTCGAGATTGGAAGTGTGCGGCAGATGCGATGAATAATGACAAGTCTGTCTTCTTCCCCGAGACTCCGTTAATGAACAATGATCAAAGGTAGGGGTTTTATTTGAATATGATATTATTCCTCTAATTCTTCCCTTCCAAAACAACGAATCCTTGTGGATGATTTTCCTTGTGGGTTGGAAATTGTTTTTGTAGGAAGATGGGGGGTGTTTATAGACTTTTATTCTTATATATTCTTCTTTTTATTCTTTGAAATTCAAGAATGATTTAACCTCTTTCTACTAACCCAAATGCCGAGGGTGTAGGGAAAACTAACATAGTCTGACCCCCTTCGTCGTTCTTCTTTGTGATGTTCTTCGGCATGGAAAGGAGGTGACGGGACGACGAAGGTGACAAAGGCAACCTGTGCAGCCGGCCGCACCACCCGCCGGCGGAACCGGCCCGAGCTGTGCTGCACCCTGGCTGGGCCACACTCTTTCCTCACCGCACCCCGACTCCCAGTCTCCGCACCTCCCATTCAATTTGCGCCCCTCACGGTGCCCACTCGAGCCCTAAAGGAGCTGGCCTCCACGCACACTCGTGCGTCCTGCAGCTTCTCTCTCCGCGCACCCTGCGCACCCTACGCGCCTTCCACGACGTGCGTCACAGCTAGAAGAACCGACCGCTAGCCTTCACGCTCCTTGTGGGCCCTGCGGTGCCCCGTCTACACTGTCCTCCCAGCCCCAGTGGCGCCGCCCCAGCCCCGGGCTGAGCCGCCCCGCGACGGCCACTCGGGGCACCCTCTTGCCCGAGCCAGCCCCTCGTGGTGCCCTCCGGGCCAAGACGGCCCCTCACGACACCCTCTGGGCTAAGATGAGCCTGTGATGTTCCCTCTGAGCCGAGCCACCCATGCGGTGCCCTCCGGGCTGAACCTCCCTCACACCGCTCGCAACCGGTCTATGCCCTCGTAGCCGGTCTGTGCCCTCGCGACCGGTCCGCGCTCTCGCAGCCTGCTAGGCTAGGCCCAGAGGGCCAAGCCGAACCTAACGGGCAGACCCACGTAATGGTCCAGGACATACCCAATGGGTTAGGATGGGTTGACCCGAACCGGGTCGGCACAGACTATGTCGGGCCAGGTCGGTCAGACCGGGTCGGACCAGGCCCGGGCCTACTAGCGACCCTTTACATCCTTTTGGCTATATCTTTGGCACTGGTCGACCATTTGAAGAACTATCAATGATGCTGGTAATCATGGAGTGAGATATTCTTGTTGAGTATCCCCACTGGAGTATGGGTTATGGTTGGGATACAGTCAGGTTGGATCGTTCACGAATCCAACCGGGCCCCAAGACTAAAAGGATAATAACTCATGGACCAGTTGTCCGATTGACGTGCCATCTATTGAGTTGAGACCCCTACGACATGGCAGACCTATGGGATACTTCTTTGTGGGACTTCTTGGTAGTGGATAATCCACCAGTAGCTTGTGGAGCAGATCTTCTAGAAACAAGATAGCTTTATTGCGGGATCCTAGTAGCTGGCTGAGACTTGATGACTATTGATCAAGAGACTTGAAGTGTTTCGTATGGCCCATTGGGGAGTTCCTGGACGTGGCGGCAGACCCATGAAGGAGGAGTGACTGATTGTGGTGACATACCCATGATACTCGACAAAAGAAGTACCTCTGCAGGCTATGAGTGCGAGCGCCTGGTTATGGCGGCAAACCTATGGTGGGGAGTACCTCTGTGTGATGCAGTAGACCCACAATAATCACTAGGAGAAGTAACTCTGTATTCCATGTTATTGAGAAGAGCCTTGGTGTCACTGTAGTCCCACTGTACTCGATAGAGGAGGAGTTCTATACCATCATAGGTTTCGATAATGTGAGTAAAAATCTGTGTTGAGTTGAGTCAATAAATTTTATGATTTCCTCATTATTTATATGGATTACCTGATAACTTAGGTATATGTATTGGCATATACATATGTGGGGTTATCTCTTGATTTAATACTATGTGGTTTATCCTTGTTCGATTTCGTGAGACCATGAGGGTCTCTGGGTCCCTACTGAGTATCGTTATACTCACCCCTGCACGGGCTATACCCGCATCTCGTTGTGTTTGATGCAGACGACGGACAATGCTAACTGAGGTTGAGAGTACCTGAACTGGACGGTACCCAGAGTTGGACCTTATGATGTGTCGGTACATGGAGGAGATGGACGGAAGTGGATTGATGAGGAAATGGACATACGTGGAGTGATGAGGAGTCGATCTGTATCTACCCTTATGGTATAAACCTCTAAGGATGACCCAACGGCTGTTTTTATTTTCTTCAGTAGTACGTGCACCTTTTAGTTTCTTCTACTTTATAGTTGGACTTGTATTTCGGACCACTTTTACATTCAGCACTCTTTTGTTATACAATTTTACGTAGTGTTTCTTATCCATTTGTGTGCTCTGTTTTGTTTGTTTATATTTTATAAAGGCAATGCCTTCCCAGTTTTAGCGAATTACGTCTTTGGTGCTAGTCGCCAGCCCCAGGCCTATGGAAGGGGGGCTTGTGTTAGTCACGACACGGGACTCGGGGGACCGGTCGTGACAGAGGGTGTGAGAGTTGGAATTTATATTGGAAGAGAAGGTTTTTTTCTCAATATTATATCCATTAGATCATTATTTTGGCTCAAAACTATGAATAGTTTGAGAATAATCTAAAAATATATTAAAATAATGATGTATGGTTCAAGAATAATGTTCTAATATCATCCTTCCATCAATAATGACTAAACATTCATGTATTTAGCATTTAACAAAAATTTTCATATTTTAATATTCATAAAAAATTCATGTATTTCAAAAAAAATCACAAAAAATTGACTGTAACATTTTCTAATGTGTGGAATTTAGAAATTAACTCCATTTTTTGAAAATATTCAAAATAAGAATAATTTTATTTTTAATTAAAATCATCCCTTACTTGTAAAATACAAAATTCTAAACTATAACTTGATTTATAACACATTTAAAACATTATATATGGTCTCATAAAATTGTCTTAAAATCATATAACATAAAACTATTAATTTATAAATACATTTTATGATACTAAATTTTTATTTAATTTATTAGATTATTCATAAAATTTTAATTATATATATATAACTGAAAAAAATACAAACACTTATTTAATAATGTTTAAAACATTTATTTACATAGATTATGATATAATTATAAACTACATTCATTTATAAGATACATAAATTTTAATATTACTTTAATGGGTGAGGTTATATTTCTTTTGGCCAGTTTACTATTTATAACTTTCATATTACTAGTCCAAAGGACAAGTTATTATTTCATCATTTTAGAACCATATCATCTAGAATTACTTCATTTTTTTCATTAATTATTTTTTAAACGTTTTTATTTTGGATTATAAGTTATTTTATTTGATTTTTACTATATACAATTACTATAAGAATGAATAAATTCAATTGATAATTTTTTGGGTCATTACACATAAGTTACCATCAAATATTCCCTCATCTAAATGTTATCTTAACAAATTTGTATCAATTTTATTTTCAAATAGACTCCTCAAAGAAAGATTTATTTGAAGGTACTAAATTTATTTAGCAAGAGATTTTCATTTTGTACCAATTATTGAATCATAATTTAATTATTGGAATGATATAAATTAATTATTTGTTGAAATTATTATAAAGTATACACAATTGATTTTTCATGAGGATATATGCTAGTACCTGAGAATTGATCTGAGTTTAGTTTTTCATCCATTTTATAGTGTGATGTCACACATGTAAGATCCTTTTATAAATACAAATATTATTTAAATTAAAACACGTAATATTTAGGGGAAGTATGCATATTTTTATACTCTAATTCCATTGGGAATAATATTTTATTCGATTCATAATTCGAATATGGAACCCAGTTTTCTTCTTCATGTACTTATTTTGAAATCTCAAGTAATTTGGAGAAACATTTATCACTCCAACCATTTATTTCTTTCAAGATACCTAAACTGAAAACTGTTTATAAAAATTTATATTGACTACAACCTAGAATTAATGGTTTCTTAAAATCACCAAATAAATTTTCAATAGTTTTTTTTATTGTTTTAACCCCTAATTATTTATTTTTTTCTTCAATACAATCCTCTGCCTCATTAGGAATATTTTCATAAATATTAGATGTCAAATTTTAAATTATTACTCTATTTCAGATCCAATTAGTATAATTAAGGGTAAAACCTTATAAAATGAGATGACCCATAATTTATGTGAAGTTTAATTTTATCGTATGAAAACAATTCATACATGGATAGAAAATAAACTATATGTTTTCATGACTTTGTTTAGAAAATTTCCAGAAATCATCAACACTTTTTCATAATCAATAGTGGTTCTTCGTAGGTTTTTTTAATAAAGATCTATTCAATGTCTGAAATCGTAATATAATTGGTGAATACATTAAAACATATATATATTGAAAAATATAAATAGATACATGTAAATTATAAACATAAAAATGTTTTATATTAATTATTGGTAATCAGATGGGAAACATCATCAATTATTAGGAAGAACATAAAAAATAGTATAATAATGTTATTTCTTTTCTTTGATTAGTGTCATGCTAGTCCAAATTACATCACACGTAATAACCCCAATAGAAATTCTCTATGGAAAATAATTATGTTATAAAGTAATATATTTTTTGGTTTTAATTAATGTCATTTTATTTCTTTATATATATGTGATATTCTTAGTAGAAAATCAAGATATTTTCAATATATTTATGTTTTCCACACCTCATATTATAATATTAGGATGTTTATTTAATTTTATAACCCAATGTTTGTGGATGTGTATGGTAAATGATTACTTATTTTAATAATTAATAATATAATATAAGGGGTTCAGCTACCCCATGGTAACTTCTTTGACCCACACAATTATCAAAAACATTGTTTTGGTATAAATAATATTAATCATTATTTACACAAAAATACATTATTTTCAAAAAAATTAGAAAAATTTATTGAAATTATAAATCAATATTTTTTTCATTTATCAAATTAAATTTATACAACTATATTTTTCATATGAAGTATTATATATAATGAAATATAGTTTTTATTGAAATATGATCATTCAAACATTTATTGTTTTGTAATATTTTTTTAAAATAATATGAAATTTAGTTAATGCTAATATATTTTTTCATAGATTGATAAATCATATATTGTTGTAATTATTTAAAAGTGGTAAATTTAATTTATTTAGGACAATTATAGAAATTGTTATGATATTGTTTTAAAAAAAAAATATTGTAATATAAATTTAATATCTTTTGAATTTAAAAATACTAAATTTTTTATTTTCATATTATATACATGTGGTTTATTGATATTATAATTTAATTAATTTCATTTATGTAACATGTATTAATTTATTTTACATAGTTTTTACATTAGATTGGTGTCATGTGTTTCAAAAGCTATTGATGACTGTATTAATTTAATGTGTCACAATATGGCGTAATTACACGTGATATATTTTATATTGATGAATTATGAAAACTAATATCAATGTTAATTAAATAATTTTAACAAGAACGTCTGATAATTTTATAAAAAAAATATCAAAATTATTATAATGCCCCAGCCTTAAACCTTACTTAATCATGAGTTATTACCAGATTACACATTGAGGATCTTTTCGGGTTTAGTGTTTTAGAGAATTAGATCATAAAACTTTCATTACATTCCACATTTAAAAAAATTGGTTACATAAAGATAGTATTCATTTTTCCCATCAATGGAACATATTTAAAATAAAACATGGATTCTTTCTTGACCCTTCCATGAAACTATCATCATATCACATACCTTTCACTTGACCTGTGAAAAACATTTCAAAACATGGGATGAGCATAAAAAGCTCAGTAAGGGATATAATAATATGGAAAGGAAACATGGGTACATATATACATAAGAATAAAATCATACTTTACCCATAAAACATAATAACTTTAACATACCTCATCAAATCATGAATAAATCATAGAAATCATAAGACATAAAGGTAACTTGAGGCATTCATAACATTCTTACGTATGGAGTAACCTTGTTGGTTACGTTTAGAATACCCATCACGGTATATTCCCTAAATCTGCTCGGAGAAACCTTAATGTTTCACTCCTTCATGTTACCCAATGCATTGGAGAGCTATATCGGGCTCACCCGCACTTAGTTTATCACATAACCACTCGTCTTCGTAATAATGCCCAAGAACCTCAACATTATCGTATCACATAAAACATGCATATAGGAAACATAACATTTCCACCTTTGAATCACAAGACATCAATACAACACATTGATATAAAAAAATTATGAAAAACATTTTCAATACCAAAAAAAATAGAAAAGTAAAACATGGTATTTATATTTCTTTTACAAAAAAGTATGGCTTGTAGAGGAAGCCGAAACTCAAATAATGGTCACGGCGGCGGAGAAGTCGTTGTCACCGCACACGTACGACAAAAACATTCCATTTTGTCTTTTATTAAAGGCTTCGTATAAAAAAGATTTCTTTTGAATAAAAGTAAATGTCAATGGTGTTTATACACCGTATAAAAGAAGGTTGTGTATATAACAAAATATGCCTCAATGAAAGGAGATTGAGACGAAGTCCCATACCTCGGGTCTGACTTGACTCGGTCGTTCTTTAATCTCCTGAATAATAAACTTGAGTTAATTTCTACTTGTTTAAGAACCTTTTTCAAGTTCATTATTCCTTTTATATCACTTATTTCCATGTCATGAACACTATGTAATTATTTAAGTTAATAACAGCCGTTTTAACGATCATTGGTACTTGAGTAAAAAAATAAACCCTTTATAATTACAAGTAATTCATGTATCCATTACATCCATAATGGAATTCATGATGTAGATATCATATATTTAATATATATCCAGTACATTCATTCATTTATAATATTACATAATCATTTAGAGGAATGAAATGAAATGCACCGTTCATGGAGGCGGTAAGCCATACGTATGCATGAACAAAACTTTCATTTCTATTTCCTATATTATAGAATGGAATCATAATGATATAATGGTATATTATAATTCCTGTGTAATATCATATATAATATCATAACTCCATCCTTTATACGTCCCACATATGGTATTAACGAATCAAATAACTCTGAGGGGGCGGTAGTCCGCACTTCCTTAAATGAAGATATCGCCTTTACCCATAATGGAAACCATAAAGGCATGCCCAAAATAAAAAATAAAGAAGATTAAGGAAAACATAAACATATTATATATCATATATAAATATAGTTTCATCTTAATGGCCACCTTTGAAGGTGTTAAAAGAACGTTGAACAATCATCGTTTCGGGAGGCATAAATTCACCATCCACGGAAACAGTATGTTCTTTAACCATTAGATGTAGGTGTTTGTAAGTGTAGCTAGAATCCTTATTATAAAAACATCCTAGTATATTGAATATAATGGAGTTGTTACAAAATAAATGAATAAAAAGAGTTTAGGGGGTTGGAGAAGCAAAATAAAACAAAAGGACTCAAATGAAGACATTACCTTAAAATCGGGTAACTCCCTTTGGTTTGAGCTCAAAGGATTCCTTGGGAAGACTTATTCCCAAAGTGAGGCTTCAATGAGTAAGAGAGGGAAGTGGAAAGACAAAATGGGCAGGGTTTGGCCGATCCAAAGGCTTTGGAACTGTGGGTAAGGAGGTAGAGGTGGGGGCCTTTTACAAGAGGAGAGGAGGGGCACCTTTGGAAAGTAATGAAATGTTACTTAATTTTAAAATGAGTTTCAGATTCAAAAGGTCCCAAATTGATATAATTCGAGACTAAGGTGATAAGGGTTTGAAATATACCCATCCAATAGGTTTCTGACATGTGTAGGTCATAGAAATTACATTATCTTTTCATTTTATTTAAATCCTTTATTAATGAGGTAATCGCTGCATCATCATGATGTCATAAATAATTTAATATATTTAATGTCTAAAAATTATAAAAATAATATCATGATATAGTAAATATTTTTAGATTTCTAATGACTATTTATAAACAAAAATCTGACTTTTATGACCACATGTAAAAATTGTTTTATTAAAATAACTCATGTTTGTGTCATTTTTACTTTTACATTAAATAAAAAGTTATTTATGTCATTTCCCAACCATAGTGGCTCCATGGGGTCCCCAAGTTGACCCATGGATTGTATTGGTCGACCATGACACATCCAATGAGGGTATAACATGTGTCAAGCTCATCTCATATTATTAAAACATTATTTTTACCTTAAACTACACTAATTACCTCTAATCGTGATTAAAAACATAAAAGTTACTATTCACCAAAAAATTATTTTAATCTCATTGAACCACATTTTACTTCTTAATGACAACCATGTATTCGGATTTTTGAAAATAAAATCACAGAAGTGGCCAAGTTTCATTTAAATGAAAAATCAGTTTCTTTAACTACCACTTAGTGGTTTCACTATTCATCAAAAATTGAAGTTTTTCAGAAAAATACCAAAACATCACCCTAAGCTATATTTGATATTCTGAATTCAAAAATGATGTCTATTTTACAAAATTCAAATCATATAAGTTACATTAATTAATTTAATAATTAATTCCCGCTGTCATGACAAATAGCGTGTTTTTATGAAACAATAAGTATCAAAAGATTGACACCAGTTTAAGTCCAATTTCAAAGTGAAATTGATTCCAATGACCAAAATTTGATTAAATGGTAAAAATATATTCTAATTTCACTTCAAAACCAATTAAAAAGATAATCTAATCATATAAATAAATTAGATTAAAAAGAGGTTTTGAATTAAAATACAACATTTTCACTATTCATTATAAAAATGAACTTTATCGGAAAAATACCAAAAATTCACACAAAGTAGATTTTTATGTCCCAATAATAAAGAATAAGTTTATTTTGACAAACAGAGCTTATAAAATTGTCAAAATATAGATTTAAAAATGGTTTTCCATCAAAAGGCAGTAAAACAATCTTTTAAAAATATTAGTGTATTCCATGCTTAAGATTGGATTTATTTTCATTTTGAGCCTCTAAAACTTTATCTAATTCATTAATAGACTTAGATAAAAAAATATATTATTCATTACTTAATTGGGATGTTACATCCTTCCCCCCTTTAGAAAATTGCGTCCCCGCAATTTATTTACTTATCGAATAAATGGGGGTACTTATCCCTCGTTGCATTTTCAGATTCCCATGTTGCCTCTTCCATCATGTGGTTTTTTCACAAAACCTTTACCTGACTAATCACCTTATTCCATAACACGTGATCCATGTGGTCAAGAATCTGTACCAGTTTTTCCTCATATGATAGGTTCTCTTCCAGCTGAACTACCTCTTGACTCAAAAAATGAGATGGATCTGGCATATACTTTCTCAGCATCGAAACATGAAAAAAATTGTGTACCTGAGATAAACTCGGAGGTAATGCCACCCAGTATGCAACTGATCCAACTCTCTCCAGAATTTCATATGGTCCAATGAACCTTGGACTCAGCTTTCCTTTCTTACCAAATCGCATCACACATTTCCATGGTTAGACTTGGAGAAAAACATGATCACCTACCTCAAAAGATAGATCCTTCGTCATGTTGTCCGCATAACTCTTCTGCCTGCTCTGAGCTATTCTCATGTGTTTCTGTATCTGCTAAACTTTTTCTACCAACTGTTCTACCAATTCTGGTCTCATCTACTTCCTTTTACCCACTCCATCCCAGAAAGCTGGAGTTCGACAGCGCTTCCCATATAATGCCTGAAATGGTGCCATCTGTATACTTGAACGAAACCTGTTATTATATGAAAAATCAACCAAAGAAAGATGTTGGTCCCAACTTCCCTGATAATCCATCGAACAGTCTCGCAACATATCCTATAAGGTCTGAATTGTTCTTTCTAACTGCCCATCTGATTGAGGATGAAATGTTGTACTAAAATTTAATTCAGTACCCAACGACTTCAGAAGGCCCTTCCAAAAGTTAGAAGTAAACCTGGGATCACAATCGGATACAATGGAGAGAGGATCTCCATGTAACCTGACTATCTCTTTAAGATACAAATGGGAAAGTTGATCTAGAGATAAATTATCTCGTATAGCAAATAAATGAGCAGATTTAGTCAAGCGATCAACAATAACCTAGATTGCATTATTAACTCGAGATGTCTTCGGTAATCCCACAACAAAGTCCATGGATATATTCTACCATTTCCACTCTGGAACTAGTAAAGGATGAAGCAACCCTTTCGGTAACTTCCGCTCTTCTTTAACCTTTTGACATGTCAAACACTTCATATTAAAATCAGCAATATCTCTTTTCATTCTATCCCACCAGTAATACTCCTGCAGATCTCTGTACATCTTAGTACTGCCAGGATGAACTGAAAACAGGGAACTATGAGCTTCACATAACAACTCTCTCTTCAACTGTGAATTAAAAGGCACCCACAATCTCTTCCCAAATCTCAAAACGCAATCATTATCAATGTGGAATTCAGGAAACTTACCTTTCTGAACCAGCTCTACCTTTTTCTGCAACTCATTGTCTTGCTTCTATGCTTGCTTGATTCTATCTGATAGAGAAGATTTCACTGATACCTGAAACAAAACAGAAGAACATCCTGCACCAACAACTTCTATGCCAAAGTTCATCAAATCCTTAACCAAAGGGTCACTTTCCAAACACAACATTTCTAATGAAGAATTACTTTTTCAAATCAAAGCATCAGCCACTTTATTTGCTTTTCCTGGATAGTAATGAATTGTAAAATCATAATCCTTGATTAATTCCAGCCATGTCTACTGTCTCATTTTTAACGCTTTATAAGTGAATATATACTTTAAACTTTTGTGATAGGTATATATTTCACACTTTACTCCATACAAATTATGCCTCCAAATTTTTAAAGAGAAAACAACAACAGCTACTTCCAAATCATCTGTATGGTAATTTACCTCATGAGCTTTAAACTGTCGTGAAGCATAAGCAATTACCTGATCATTCTACATTATGATGCAACCAAATTCTTTCAATGAAGAACCACTGTATATAAAAAACTCACCATTCCTGGAAGGATGTGCCAAAACTGGAGCATTCACCAATCTTCTTTTAAATTCCTGAAAACAATCATCACATTCTTTTGTCCTGATAAACTTAACACCCTTACGAGTTAGCTTAGTCATTGTACTAGATAACTGTGAAAAATTTCTAACAAACCTTCAGTAATAGCCTGCCAAACCAAGGAAACTACGAATCTCTATTACACTTGTGGGTCTTGGCCATTCTTCAACAACCATTGTTTTTGCAGGATCAACGGTTATCCCATATTTAGAAACAATGTGACCAAGGAAAGAAATTTGTTGCAACCAAAACTCACACTTGTTGAATTTCCCATACAATTTATTTTCTTTTAGGGTTTGTAAAATAACCCTTAAATGTCTTTCATGCTCCTCTTTACTAATAGAAAACACCAAAATATCATCAATGAAAACCACTAGAAACTTATCCAAGAACTCATGAAAAATTCTATTCATTAAGTCCATGAATACAACAGGTGCATTGGTTATCCCAAAAGGCATTACTACAAATTCATAATGGCCATATCTTGTATGAAACGCAGTCTTCGGAACATCTGCTTCCTTTACCTTCAGCTGATGGTACCCCGATCTGAGGTCAATCTTTGAAAAATACTGAGCTCCCTGGAGCTGATCAAACAAATCATCGATATGAGGCAGAGGATATTTGTTCTTAACAGTGATGTTATTCAAGGCTGTATAATCAATGAAAAGTCTCATAGAACCATCTTTCTTTTTAACAAATAAATCAGGAGCACCCCATGGTGATGTGCTAGGTCGAATGAAACCTGTCTCTAATAAATCTTGCAATTGCTCCTTCAACTCTAAAAGTTCAATTTGAGCCATTCGATAAGGGGGTATCGAAATTGGCTTAGCATCAGGAACTAAGTCAATAGTAAATTCAACTTCCCAATCTGGTATTATTCCAGGCAACTCATCAGGAAAAACATCATGATACACATTTACCACTGGCACATCATTAATCTGAACAGTTCCTTTATTTTCAACAATATGTGCAAGGTAACATTCATTTCCATCTTTTACAAGTTTCTCGGCCTCTTGATATGTTATCAACAGTAAGGGTTCATTCTTGTACACAAACTGAAAGTCTTTCGGAAAAGAAACTTCTTTAGCTCTACAGTCAATCATAGTATGATAAATAGAGAGCCAATCCATACCCAGGATAACATCAAACTCTACTAGAGGTAGATCAATAAGGTTTGCAAGTAGGTTCTTTCCACAGATAAGGATAGGAATATTCTTATAAATTCTTTTTCCCTCAACATTTCCCCCAGGTGTTTTTACCACAAGTTCAGGAGTCATTTCTTGAGATGATATTCTCATTTTACTAGAAAAGGTTTTAGAGATGAAAGAATGTGTAGACCCCGAATCAAACAACACACTGGCATAATCTGAAAAAACAAACAAAGTACCTGATAAAACTTCATTTGATGGCCCGACATCTGCTGAAGTAGTTGAAGAGGATTTCACCACCCCTTTCTGCTTGTAGTCTAACTTCTTCCCATCACTCGAGCTCTTTGTCGGACACTCTTTTTCATAGTGACCCATCTCATTGCACTTAAAACATTTCACTAACTGTAAATCAAATTTGGTCTTACCTTCACCTTGATCTTTTCCAGTGCAATCACGAGCCTTATGTCCCATCTTACCACATCGGTAGCACATTCTAGAGTTCAGAAGACATTCCCCAGCATGCCTTTTGCCACATTTATCACAAACTGGAAACATAGTTTTCTTACCATCATACTTTTTTGAATAATTCTTCCCTTTCTCATGCCACCTTGGTCTCTTCTTCTGCTAGTTGTTATAGAACACTTGATCATCGGCAAACTCCATTTCCACCTTCTCAGCACATCGAAAAAGATTTTCATAACTTTTGAACTCACGAGAAGCTAAATCCCTTCGATATTTTGGCTTTAACCTTGAATAAAAATGATTGATTTTACTATCAAGGTCTCGGATAAAATTTGGAGCATACCTTGCCAATCGAGTGAACCTTTCTTCATAGGCAGCCACTGAGTCTTCCTCTTTCCTCAATTCCAAGAATTCCTTTTCCATCCTAAGTCGAACAGCCTTAGGAATATACTTCTCAAGAAACATACCTTTGAATTCATCCTAGTCAAGAGCATCAATCTCATCGGCGTCCCTGATATTTTTAACCATCGACCACCACTGATCTTCATCACCCTCCTAATGGTAAATAGAAAGACTAACCTTTTGATTGTCTGAACACCCCATGACATCGAAAATATTCTTCAGTGCTTTAATCCACCCTTCAGCTAACACAGGGTCAGATGATCCTCTGAATGATTTGGGGATGTTGCCTCATGAAATGTTCCACCACTGACATGTTCCTCTGTGGTTGATCTGGCTGATTTCATGCATGGATACCACCACCATTTATTGCTTGAGTCAACTGCACCATTACTGCAACAAACTGTTCAGTTCCAATTCCGACCATCTCAGGATGCTGATTCGGAAGGCTATTTCCTTCTGTATTCCATCCTATCACTGCATCCCTGTTTCCTCTACGGAAAACCATTCTGAACAAACTTGTCTTAGATGAAGCAACATGGTAATCTTTAAATGCTATATCATTTCAATATTACCATAAATAAATATTTTTGGATAATCATTTAATAGAATTATAACTCCTAAAGTTATCTAAACCGACCTCTGATACCAACTATAAGGCCCCAACCTTAAACCTTACTTAATCTTGAGTTATTATACGACTACCCATTAAGGATCTTTTCGGGTTTAGAGTTTTAGAGAATTATATCATAACACTTTCATTACATTACAAATTTAAAAAAATTGGTTACATAAAGATAGTATTCATTTTTTCCCATCGACGGAACATATTTAAAATAAAACATGGATTGTTTCTTGACACTTCCTTGACACTATCATCATATCATGTACCTTTCCCTTAACCTGTGAAAAACATTTCAAAACATGGGATGAGCATAAAAAGATCAGTAAGGGATATAAAAATATGGAAAAGAAAACATGGGTACATATATACATAAGAATGAAATCATACATTAACCATAAAAATAAGCACTTTAACATACCTCATCAAATCATAAATAAATCATAGAAATCATAAGACATAAAGGTAACTTGAGGCATTCATAACATTCTTACGTAGGGAGTAACCCTCTTGGTTACGTTTGGAATACCCATCACGGTATATTCCCTAAATATCTTCGGAGAAACCATAACGTTTCACTCCTTCGCGTTACCCAATGAATTGGAGAGATATATCAGGCTCACCCACCCTTAGTTTATCATGGAACCACCCATCTTCATAATAATTCCCAAGAACCTCAACATAATCGTATCACATAAAACATGCATATAGGAAACATAACATTTCCATCTTTCAATCACAAGATATCAATACAACACATTGATATAAAAACATTATGAAAACCATTATCAATACCAAAACAAAAGAAAAGTAAAACATGGTATTTAATTTTCTTTTAAAAAAAGTATGGCTTGTAGAGGAAGCCGAAACTCAAATAATGGTCACGGTGGCGGAGAAGTCGTTGTCGCCGCACACGTACGACAAAAACATTCCATTTTGTCATTTATTAAACGCTTCATATAAAAAAGATTCATTTTGAATAAACGTAAAAGTCAAAGGGGTTTATACACCGTATAAAAGAAGGTTGTGTATAAAACAAAATATGCCTCAATGAAAGGAGATTGAGACGAAGTCCCATACCTCGGGTCCGACTTGACTCACTCATTTTTTAATCTCTTGAATAATAAACTTGAGTTAATTTATACTTGTTTAAGAACATTTTTCAAGTTCATTATTCCTTTTATATCACTAATTTCCATGTCATGAACACTATGTAATTATTTAAGTTAATAACGGTTGTTTTAACGATCATTGGTACTTGAGTAAAAAAATAAACCCTTTATAATTACAAGTTGTTCATGTATCCATTATATCAAGAATGGTATTCATGATTTAGATATCATATATGTCATATATATCCATTACATGCATGCATTTATAATATTACATAATCATTTAGAGGTAAGAAATGAAATGCACCGTTCATGGAGACGGTAAGCCGTACGTACGCATGAACGCTACTTTCATTTCTATTTAGTATTTTATAGAATGGAATCATAATGATATAAAGGTATATTATAATTCCAGTGTAATATCATATATAATATCATAACTCCATCCTTTATACATCCCATATTTGGTATTAACGAATCAAATCACATTGAGGGGGCGGTAGTCCGCACTTCCTTAAATGAAGATATCGCGTTTACCCATAATGGGAACCATAAAGGTATGCCCAAAATTTAAAATAAAGAAGCTTAAGAAAAAGATAAACATATTATATATCATATATAAATATAGTGTCATCTTAATGGCCACCTTTAAAGGTGTTAAAATAATGTTGAACAATAATCGTTTCAGGAGGCATAAATTCACCATCCACTGAAACAGTATGTTATTTAACCATTAGATGTAGGTGTGTGTAAGTGTAGCTCGAATCCTACTTATAAAAACATCCTAGTATATTTAAGATACTGAATTTGTTACAGAATAAATGAATAAAAAGAGTTTAGGGGGTTGGAGAAGCAAAATAAAACAAAAGGACTCAAGTGACGACATTACCTTAAAATCGGGTAACTCCCTTTGGTTTGAGCTCAAAGGCTTCCTTGGGAAGACTCCTGCCCAAAGTGAGTCTTCAAGTAGTAATAGAGGTAAGTGGAGAGACAAAATGGGCAGAGGTTGGCCAATACAAAGGCATTGGAAGAGTGGGTAAGGAGGTAGAGCTGGGGGCCTTTTATAAGAGGAGAGGAGAGGCACTCTTGGAAAGTAAAGAAATGTTACTTTATTTTAAAATGTGTTTCGGATTCAAAAGATCCAAAATTGATTTAATTCAAGGCTAAGGTGATAAGGGTTCGAAATATACCCATACAATAGGTTTTGGACATGTTTAGGTCATATATTTTACATTATCTCTTCATTTTATTTAAATCCTTTATTAATGAGGTAATCACTGCATCATCATGATGTCATAAATAATTTAATATATTTAATTTCTAAAAATTATAAAACAAATATCATGATGTATGAAATCTTTTTATCTTTCCAATGAATATTTATAAACAAAAATATGACTTGTATTACCCCATTTGAAAATTGTATTAGTAAAATAACTCATGTTTGTGTCATTTTTACTTTTACATTAAATAAAAAGTTATTTATGTCATTTCCCAACCAATGTGGCTACATGGGGTCCCCATGTTGACCCATGGATTTTCTTGGTAGCCCATGACACATCCAATGAGGTTAGGACATGTTTCAATCTCATCTCATATTATTAAAACATTATTTTTACCTTAAACTACACTAATTACCCTTAATCGCGATTAAAAACATAAAAGTTACTGTTCACCAAAAAATTATTTTAATCTCATTGAACCACATTTTCCTTCTTATTGACAACCATGTATTTCGGATTTTTTAAAATCAGATCACAGAAGTGGAAAAGTTTCATTTAAACAAAAAATCAGTTTCTTTAACTACCACTTAGTGGTTTCACTATTCATCAAAATTGAAGTTTTTCAGAAAAATACCAAAACATCACCCTAAGCTATATTTGATATTCTGATTTCGAAAATGATTCCTATTTTAAAAAATTAAAATTATATAAATTAAATTAATTAATTTAATAATTAATTCCCGATGTCATGACAAATAGTGTGTTTTTATGAAACAATATGTATCAAAAGATTGACACCAGTTTAAGTCCAATTTCAAAGTGATATTGATTACAATGACCACCACTAGATTAAATGGTAAAAATATATTATAATTTCACTTCAAAACCAATTCAAAAGATAATCTAATCATATAAATAAATTAGATTAAAAAAAGGGTTTGAATTAAAATACAACATTTTTACTATTAATTAAAAAAATGAACTTTATCGGAAAAATACAAAAATTCACACAAAGTAAATTTTGATGTCCCAATCATAAATAATAAGTTTATTTTGACAAAAATAGCTTATAAAATGGTCAAAAGATAGATTTAAAAATGGTTTTCCATCAAAAGGCAGTAAAACAATCTTTTAAAAATATTAGTGTATTCCATGCTAAATATTGGATTTATTTTCATTTCAAGCCTCTAAAACACTATCTAATTCATTAATAGACATATATAAATATATCTATTATTCATTACATAATTGGGATGTTACAATTATCATACATTAATAATAATATTTATTCAAAATAATCAACTAAATAAAAATAATTGAAACAATAATTCAGAAATAAATTTAAACGAAAAATTAGATATCGTCAAAATTAAAAACAAAAATTAAAAAATTATTAGTTAATAAAAGAATATGGATAATTAAAATGAGTTATATCACTCGAATTAGTTGGAAGAATAAACATATCAATATCTACCAAAAATGTTTGTAGAAACCAAAAAATAAACAATAACAAAGAAATAAAATTGTATTGTAGTTGAGGATCAGTTGGAAAACAGTTTAGAAAGAAAAAATACTTCCTTTTATGATGAATCAATTATATAGGATAATGAAACATGTCCTCATATCTTGAAATTATGAAAAAATTCAAGTAAAATTAACAAAAATGGATGACTAGGATCAATGGGTTACCTTTAGAATCATTATGATTCATGAAAAAGGGTTTCACAGATCCCCAAAATTAGTGTTTCATGATCCAATTTATTTTTAAAAAATAATTTTCATTGGTTAATATAAAAAAAATCCAAAAAATTAAATAAGGGCATTGATTTTTGAGGAACTAATTCCAAAAAAATATTTACTTTTTTGATTTTTATAGAATCAGTTTATTATAAAACTGATGCTAGAAATCCTTTTCAAATTGGATTTTTTCATTGTTTTTGTTAAAAATTAAGACCATAAAGTTATTATAAAATATATTTTTCATCTTCTTTTGTTAAAACCAATTCCATAAATTTCATGCACATATTTTTTTTATTGTTTTATAAAAATCTAACATATTTTCTTCGATGTTGACGCCACTATTTATACATGTGGTTCCAGAGCCACATCCAATGATAGAATCCTAATAAGGATATAATTTAATGGATACTTCTCACACTATTCTTCTGTAAAATTACCTTTTATTTTCTTTTACATTGACTTATCCCAATGACTCTCACTAAATTTTTATAAGTATATTATAGAATAAAATAGACCAGTTTCTGATACCTACTATAGGGACTCAATTACTTTGACCCAAATTACTCGGTGAATTTTTATATAAATATCCATTACATACAAAATATGTATTAAAAGACATAATGTATGTAAAATACTAGGTACATAAATTAGTAGTATTAAAAATAAGATTACAATAATCCATTCTCTATAATGGGATAAGAATCCATATGATCTACAAAAATTCTGTGGTATAACATGGGGAATGTATATATAAATGAGTAATCTATTCCAATAAAATAATAATCATGATAATGATGATTAAATTATTAGTAAAACGTATAACATGATATCATAAAACTGAAGGATCATGACTAATAATATTACAGAATAAAATGAAGAACATGATATCATAAGATCATGGAAATATCAGAAATATAGTTGGAACATAAAACATAACATAAAAATAAGTTAGGGTTAACTACGAAGACAACATCACGTTATTATTAGAGCCCCCTTATGGATTGGATTTACTACCCAAGCCCATAAATAAAGTAACATGAGAATAAAAATTTAACTAATTATTTAGAGATATATCTGAGTTAACCAATCATAAAATGTTCATGATTATGTTTTCCACAAAGGCAAATATTTCCTAAAGAATAATCGTAATTATAACCTTACAATGAAATGGGGTGAATAATTTGTCCTCATATCAAAAATAAAATAAAATAAATAATAAATAAATAGTTGAATTAGAATTAAATATTATTGATGTTCATATCTTAGTAAATAATAATAGGTCCTAAAATAAGGTGTTCATTTGTGAGTAAAACAATAAATGATCATTATATAAAAGGATCAAGGGATAGAAAATTTCCCCTTTATAGTGTTTGATTTTTAAAAATGTGTTTCATAAATTAACATACGGAATGTGTTAGCCCATAAAATGAAGTTAGAATTAGGTATTTATATATTTAATATAAATATAAATAAAATTATAAGCAAACCATAACATTAAAGGGGTAAGGAAAGTTAATTAGAGAGATAATGTTCAAAATAAAAAGGGTTGTTCATAGAAATCCCATGTCTAAAGTCTCATCTTTCATTATTTGTACTAGAAAAAAATATAGTAAATTTAGATTTATTATACTTGTATAACAAAACGATACCCATAAATATAACACCATAAATTATTTTCTTATAACATCATACTACATATTTGTTAACAATAACTTATAAAAATGGTTGTTCTGTGTTAAAGCTAGTTCATTTTTATGCATGTTTTTGTTTTATAGTATCTATATTTATAAATTGACAACTATTCCATAATATCTGTAATTTTGATATCATATTAACAAAACATATTATATATATATATATATGTTTATAGTATTCCATAAAATATGGAGATGAAAAAATAAATCACACCATTAATGGAGATGGTAGGTCGTATGTATGCATGACCATGGTTTTTATTTTAAATGGGTAGAAAACAATTATGGTAAATAATAATTCACCTTTAAAAAATCATAATATTATCATAAATAAAAATATATTTATACAACCCAATGTTATATGATGTCCTAAGAGGCTGTGGTGGAAACAAATATGTCAGTGTGCAAAGTAGAAATCTGTCGTACACACTAAAAATGATTTCATTTCCCATTTGATTGATAATGTATTGGATTTAAGTTAATCCATTAGAATAATTACATAAATTAACAAAAATATATTATTGGGAGGCTATTTTATCATTTTAAAGAACATTTAAATTCGGTCCAAGAAGATATAAAACTGAAGCATTTAATTGAAGACTATAATTCTCATTTTGTCATCTTCTATTGAATTATATCATACGCTATGTAATGATGGTATTATGTCCAAAATAATGCCTATAATATAATAATAATAATTTTATTTTGGTCCATAGACATGTATTAAAAAAACTTATTTTTATATGTGATGTAAATATGAGATGAGGATAATTTTTAAAGATTAGGGGAGGGACACACTTATTGTTACATAAAATATTTAATTAATATTAATTAATTAAAACAATTAATGTATATAAACATATATAATTATATTATATTATGACATAAGGTAAAAATAAAATCCAAAAAATAAAATTTTATACATGTAAGGGTTATGATATTACCCTTATTTTTTTTAACCAGCATCAACCCTTTTTGACAATTACTATGATAATGTTATCTTTTTACTTTTATGGGATAATATATTTCATTTTTATAAATACTTGGTCCATAAATGATCCTTAAATTATATTTTAAATATATTACAATAAATTAGTGTAATAGTTTTTTTGGAATTTTAAATTTATTAATAAAATATTATTTAACATAAAATAACATATTTCCCTTTTTTTGGAGATATTCATTTAATTTTATATTGATAAAAAAAATTAATTTTAATTGAATACAATAAATAATCTCTATAATTTATTTTAATATTAAAAATTCATTGAACACAATAATTAAGACAAATTATATTACGTTTAATATTTTTAAAATCTTCTATTTTATCTTTCTAAGAATTAAGTAAATATTTTTTTTGGTAGTGAAAAATGTTTTAATGTCATTATTAACACCTAAAAATTAAAAAATAAATTAATGGGATAAAAATAAGTTATATCTAGAATAAGAAATTGTAATTAAGTATAGGTTTTTATTATATCTTTTTCAAAATATTATACAAACTAAAATAATGAAAGTGAAATTTTTGAATTTATATGTTTCATAAATATTATAAAAGTAAAAATCCAAGATATATGTCACCTTGTTTCCCAATTTTGAAAAAATGTATGTAATAGGACAAAATAAACAATTAAAATAAAATAAAATCAATAATTATTTTCATCTTTTGTCCATATCATATTATTTTAATATTGATTACCTAGTTTACCCATTTTGTATTTATAATTACTTAGAATGGTTACTATTCTAAATGACCTAAAATCAAAGTGTTATGTTAACCCAATTTTTTCATTATTATAATAAATTTGGAATCCACATTCCCTGATTTAATTTCCAAACGAGGAAGAAATTGTGTTAATATATAATCTAAAAACAAAATGGTAAATAATTATTTAGAAAAATGTCTTATAAGTATCAAATTTTTTTGCAGAAAATTCAATTATAGAATTCGTTCCAAATACAATAATTGGAATAATGTAAATTAAAAAAACTAATTAAATTTTAAAAATATTCCAGAGTATAATTTTACTAAATAAATACATGAGAAAAAAATATTTATTCCAATAAAAATCTGTATATTTCACTATTATTTTAAAAATAAGACTTTTTAGAAATATGAAAAAATAACCTTTATATAATTACAATATGATAAAATAGGAAATTAAGCTCATTTTTCCAAATGAATTTATAAAATTTTCTTTAAATATTTATAATACTTCTGTAAACAAATTAGTATAAATCATTTATGAAGAAAACATATTATTTGATGAATAATTAAATTACTTAAAATTGAGTTCTCCTTTCATAAGAATTAATAGAAAAAATTTTACTGAGTAATAAATACAAACATGTAATTGTATTTTATTATTTGGTTTATCCTATTTATTCATACCAATTTAAGGGCTAGGTTATAATATAACAATATCTCTTGATCCTTTTAAGCTCGATATTTCATGCTACATATACTTCTAAACATAATGTTATTTTAAAATCATGGTGTATTATAAGAAGGGAAATTTTTTTCAAGTGGTCTCAGTGATAATGTGTCAACATACACAAATTAAAAACCCAAAACAATAGGGATGGGGGAAAATATGTGTGTATGTTCTCACACAGTGTTTACAATTTATGAATTATAATTCATATCATTTTGATATCTCATACACACAATTGAAGGGGCAGCTTGGTATTTATTGTTTTATATAGAAATTCCCACCATCCTTTAGTTAATATTCTAATCCGTTGTATTTATCCTATATTTCATTTTAAACACCCTTAAAAATTAATATATTAAATTATGTTTCACAATCTATACCAAACTAAAATGAAAAATATATATATATTTTGAATATGAATATTAAATCGTAGTTGGTATAAAATTGAAAATAAACAACAAATGCAATAAGACATGGATTTAATAAGTATAAATATTTATTAAGAATCAGGTTTTTAAAATTGTAGAAATTAGTTTTATTTTATATGGTTTTTCATTGAAAAATACCATTCCCAACTAATTAAATTAAGTGTTGAGAATAACTATATATGAGAGATGTTCAGAGTCATTGAGATTCCTTTATGATCCATGTAAGCTGAACGACAACCAAAATGTTTAAATAGAGATTATATGATACATATGATTTATTTGGATTTCATAAGTGGTTATTTAAGAATAAATTATGATTATATCACCATGTTATAAAATATTTATATTAATACATATATCAAGAATTTTTTAGTTTTTAAAAGCTCATTTTACCCAATTTTTTTATTCCAAAAAATATATTCTCCAAAAATTGGAATTTTACTTCAAGAATATTTGTTTATTATTATTTAACAATATAAATATATATTTATTTAATGAAAATATGTTAACATAATATTAATTCATACATTATAGGGAGAAAAAAAATTAATAAACCAGTTCATTTTTGAATAAAAATGTATTTGTCACCATATTTTTTGTTTTTAATTAGAATTAAATTTTTATAAAATTTGGATGATTATTTTTTTTAAATTAATATATAGTTTTTTTAATTTTTCTTAGAAATATGTGCATATGATATTTTTTTATATTTAAACAAATATTGATTTTTAGTTGAATACTAACAAAACAATTTTTTTTGAATAACTTGTCATTAGTGACATTTACATTATATATGTATGAATTTTAAATTAAAAAAAATTTATTAATGAATATTTACATCATAATTGACTTTTTAAATTTAAAAATGGTTATTTTAATTTACAGAACAATATATTACATTGTCTAACAAAATTTATATTTTAAAAAAGTTGGCATTAATACATTAAACAATAATTATTTTAGAACTAATTTTTATCACATTAAGAAAATTTAAAAAATGTAAATGATTTATAATTTTCTCTCAATAGGTAAATATTTTTTAATTAGGATAAAATTTTTTTGGTCATAAAGGATATGTTACCTTATGTAAATCTAGTTACCATGAAAAATGATAAAAAGATAAAGGTGAAAAAAATATTGTGGTAAGGAGTTAAAACCCTGGAGAAAACATTTGCGAGTCTTTAAGGTCTAGATAGAACTTATCCCCTCCTATATACATTATTTATCAAACTCAGACCATAATTTATTTCTAGTAAAATCCCATTATTAAAATTATTTTTGTTATTTATAAAAATTCCATCCCTTTTCACGTATAAAAGGATAAATCCTCTACTCACATACCCTCACACCAAAACACACTTATTTAAGACCAAAATGACAAAACCCTATCCTAAAAATTAATATTCACCATTAAAAGGTTCTGGTATTCTCCAAATAAATTTTCTTAATAACATATCCCCTTGAAAAATACGATAGTCAAATAAGTGTGGTATAAATTTCAAATCCCACCTTCACTAATTAAATTTAGGTATGGAAACATATTATAAATAAATTATTTGAAATAGTAATGAAATAAAAAAATTATTATATTTATTATACTACAATTGTTTTATATCTTTTTTAAAATAATTGAACACCTTTCACTTTTCCATGAAGAAGAAATGAAGGAAATATATTGCATAAGTACAGGCTACCACCTTCCAAGGTCAACATAGTCCATTTTTTATTATCACTAATAATGGATTGTTGTAATAATTGTATTATATAATAAATATTACTTTTTGAATGAATACAGTTATATTTCTAAATATTTAATATCATATAAATGATATAAATGAAAAAATCGTTAAAAAATTAACTGTTGTAAACAAAACAATTAAGAAGGGAAAAATAATTTATTCGTACTATGTAATTTTTTGACATCAATAAAATAATCTCTTATTTTTTTTTAATTTTGATATATCACACTAATTAGAAATATATTATATAAATATGTTACCATTATTATGATATTGGAACTAAATCACCTCATTACCATTCACTAATCATGGAATGTTTATTTTTTTCCCGATTCAACTTCTTATAAGAACAATGCGATGAAATTAGGTCATGAATGAATATAAAAACATAATTAATGATATAATATGATTTAAATATTTATTTATTTATTTATTTTTATTTATAAGATTCATTGATATATAATGAAATTTTTTACGAAACACCATCTGTTGGTTACGAAAATAACCCATGCGTTCTCACTATCAATATGAACTTCAATGATAAACAATGAAACACTGATAAAAAGCATTTAAAAATTAACGAATAATTATAATTTATCCAGTAGGTATAATTAATTTTATTATAATAATTAAATTTGGAATTAAAATTAATAGATACACCACTCTTGTAAAACTATTATAAGCAATCAAAAATACAAACACCTCATGTGAGAAAATAAGTAAAGACTAAATAATATACATTTAGATAGTGAAGAAAAAATATAAATAATAAATAATTATAGGTATTCATATATTTATGAAAAATATAATCATGATATATATATTTTTTATACATGATGTTAGAGAATATTTGTGGAATGTAGGATACAAGGTAAATGTTTTCATATATCAATTTTTATTAATTATGATGTTCATTTCAATCAATAACCCTTATTTCCTAAATGACTCCATAATATGCTATTGATGTGTAGATTGTGTTTTTTTCATTAGGGCTTGAAAATTCCTTTCTTATTTAAAAACCAATACAATACTATTCTAAACCATAGTTATATTGTCCTGATCATTTGTGTCAAATGTATATCCATCAATTTTATTCCCAGTCTATGTTAAAAAATTTAAACCCGGACCACCCACATTTCATCTCAATGTTCCTGATGCATCTAATATACCGATCATGGTATGTATAAACCATGGTAATTTTTTTTATTATGCTCACTCAAAATCAACACATATTTCTTCTTTATATAACATTGTTTCAACATCTTTATATGCAATTTCATATATGGATGAGGATCATCTATGTTATTAAAGATGTACAAATGTACCTTATTTATCTATTCACCTATAAAATATTTTTCTTTGAACCTACATATTCCATTTCCCCCTTAATTAACTCATTCATAGAGAGTTGTAATCAAACTGATGTGCTCCACTTCATACAAATAGAATGTATAAACCTCTCCAACATCTTAAGAAATATACTTGTCAATAATGGATACTTCAGGTCAATATGGATTCTTAATAGACACCACTGATGTCTTCATATAAATTTCAAAAGGATATATAAAACATAGATATATAGGTATATAGATCATTATTTCTCTCATAAAGTGAACCATTATATAAACCATGATATGAAAAAATGATGGAGGAAAATATATTTGTAATTTAAAAAGTATAGAAACCACCTTGTTCTCCATAGTTATCAATGTTTTCAAATCAATAATCTTACTAAAAATTTAATTTATAAAATAGCACTCTTTCAATATTGTTATTATAACATGAATATGTAATATTTAAAACAATTCAACTGCTAAGGGTTGTTATATCATGATATGACAACCATTAGATTTTATACCTGTCAAATTGAAATCCTTTATGGACATATAATTTTATACATTTAAGTAATAACCCTTTGGCAAATTGAAATCTTGAAAAAATTGATTAAATATTTTTTTATCCCTCTTGGATAGTATATGACATGTTAGTTCATTAATGTTCTCATTCCATTACGAGTAGGAGGAAACTCTATATGTATTTTTATTGAGAGTAATTCAAATCTTACATTCAACACATATTTAGTCTTTACATTAGTATCTACCATTGTTACAATAAAAAAGACACAAATATTCTTATCCACATACATGACCTCAATGTTTTGTTTCAACTCATTATATCTTTAATATGGTAGCTCATAAAATATGGAATATTTATACAAAATATTTTTATCATTGTAATATTTATGTGTCTTACCGAATGTAACATAAATGTTTTTCACCCACTCAAAATGTTGAGCTGTGGATAAATGTTTTTAAGAAATATAAAATTAATGTGAGCCTTTTAAACACTTTTTGAATCTTCTAAGAGACTGATCCATAGACATGAAAAATTTGATGTACCATGTATTTTATTTTCTCTAATGATAATGTTTATAATATGAAGTCTATCCTTCAAAAATTAAACATTATTTATGACCCTTAAATTGGTATCCCAAAAAATTTCCATATGTTGCGAATTTATTTATGATGAATATAATCATTTCATGTAGTTGAAAAAAATTCCATTTTATATGAATAATACACCCTTATAAGTTTATCCATTAAAAGTTTGAAATAATCAACTAAAAGTGACAAGAAAACTTCAATATCATGTATGTGTTTTTTTCAGAGATCATTGTACTGAACAAGACTTATTTTGGATTCCTATAAAATTAATGACATAAGTCTTAAATTAAAAATAAAATAGGCCATAAAATATTTGTTCTACTAATTATTTTATATGGACTCATTCAATGTGTGCATATTACAAGTCTGAGATTTCATTCTGGAATTCCATAAATGTAAAACTAGTGATAAATTTTCTTCCACTATGGAAAATCAGTAGAATGTCATAATTTTCAATCACATATCCACTCATTTGTGTTACATCATAAACATTACGCATCAAGTGATTGTTAAAATAAATATTCCGTATTTGTAATTATAAGAAGATTTGAAAATGAATTGGAAGGGGTCTCTTTAATGTCTAAATCATCATATGATATATCATACAACTTTTATCATGACATCCCATATTTAGAACACCCTAAAAAAATTCAAATTCCTTCCTATATTGAACAGAACCATTTAGGTAGGCCTATATTTTTTATAACCTAATCCTATAAAGAATACTATTTTATTTGAATTATAATGTGAATATGGAAGAACATTTTCTTAAATAATAATATCATTTCACAATTTTAGACACCTTTTAAAAGTCATTTCACTCTATCCAAATTTTTCCTTCATGTTATTCAATATTAATACTGTCGATAAATAATTAATTCTAGAAAAACCTAGATACAATGGTTTATAAACATCAAAATATAGGAATGAAAATTTCAATTAATTTTCAATTACGTTTACATAAATATTATGAATTATTTCTTTAATTTTATTAAACTTATCATATTGCATAGCATCATCATCAAGAGATATGAAATCCTACCCAGATTTACTGTGCCAAATATATAGGCATTAACTTGGATTAAAGAAATAAAAAATTAAATGAAATTTGAACTATATTATTTTAAAATTCACCAGGAATAAATATTATATTCATGGATAGAAAAACATGGCCTTGTTTAAAACATTTTTTGTAGAAAAATCCAAGAATTCGAAGAAAAACATTCCTCATATTCATAACATATTTGATGTTCCATAATCCAACATTGAATCATTATTATCAATAAAAATTATAAAAAATATTTATCATGTAATGATAATACCATTAAATTTATATCCAATATGACATATATTAAAAGTAACAAAATTTTAAAATATAAAATGAATATATGAATATTTGAAAAGTATAATTATAAATTCTATAACTGAATAGAATATATATTTAAATATAAATAGTATATCATAAAAATATATGGATGGATGAAAATAAAAAAACATATTATAGTTAAATTTTGTTCTTATATTACATTTTATTATAATTTCAATTAGTTGAAACCTGAAATTGAATATTATTGATCTGTGTACAAAACAAGTGCACTTTTACTATTTTTATTAGTACCATTATCATTGATTTTTATAATAATTTTTATCATTGGAAAATTAATTCATACGATAATATATTCATATTGTATAGTTCAAACAACACAATGATGAATTTTTAATGTGTTACATATATATTTATGTAGAATAAATATTATATAATATTTTTTTCTAGTTTGTTATAAAAATTGTGCAAAGACAATTTCATATTATGTATACTATAATTTTTTTTGAATGAATCACAAAAATAACCCAAATATTAAATATTAATGTCTAATTTATTTGGTATAATAAAAAAAATTTAGGGGGGGGGGAATGTTTTGTGTGTTAATACAATGTGTGGCATGTGTAATTGCATTAAAATATATCTATCCGAATATAATATGAAATGTAATAGAAAAATTGAATGCTATTACTATGTATTCAATTGTCTTATCACCTTATATTAAAACTAACTAGTAATACAATGAATGTATATTTAGTATATTATTTATTATGTTAAGAATATGCTAACATCAAATGAAAAGTGTTGATATAAATATAAAATGGTTGTATGATACTATATATTGAACAGTATAAGATTTTCAATGTATGTATATATGTCATTTGAAGATTACTATGTCACTAATATGTGTATAAAAATAATTTATATTTATCAATATACATAGAAGTGTATAAATCAAAAATGAATGATTTACCAACATTATCTAAATAAGAAAAATTTTGAGAATCAATACAGATATTTATGGTTGTGTATAGTGTAAAAGTATATGAAACAATCAGATGATAATTCTATTCAATTTAAAAGAAACACCACAACCGTAAAATATATTGCCTTCGATACACTATTTCACTTAAATAAATGGAAAATTGAGATATATGTCGATGGTAATGTGATATTTGAGATGATCAGATTTATATTTGAATGGGAAATTATGAGACTAACAAAATATAAGGATTTAATTATACGGTAATGTGAGAACTGAGTACCTAAAAATTAAAAAATTAAAGATGGGGATTCGTCAATATTGAACCACTAAAAGAGTGGATCAATGTGTGATGATTTTTTGAGAGGCGATTATATTTAATGAGAACAAATAAGGTCCATAAAAATTGAGGATCTATTAAGATGGAAAACCAAGATTTGAGTCCACTAGATAAAATAAAAGAGAGTTAGTGCTTTCTTGGGAGGGAAATAATTCTGATTTCACAAGAGAGAGAGAAAACTATACTGAAATGATTGAAACTAATTATTCGTTAATTTTTAAATTATTTATCACATCAGTTACGTTACAAATGACGTGATAAATCTATATTTTTATCTTATTAATAAAATATCCAGCGGGAAAAGGAAAAGAAAATTACATTATCAAGTCAGATTTATGATAACCATAGTGATAATGTGGCAATATCATTTTGGTTAGATAATAACATATATGATAATGTGGATTTACGTGATTTATCACATTAGTTATTATATAAATAATTTGATATAGAAACATAGAAGGACTTCTCACAACGGTTAAATAATTTCCAATGTGAAAAATCATGTAAATCAATTTATCAAGTCCTTTAAATAATAACTGACATCATAAAGAAAAATAAATACCATTTTTATATCAATAATAAAGAACGAATATGAAATGGAATACATGAAAAATAGTTTTTAATATTGGTTATAATGTTTCATGTTAAAGATCATACTTAAGTGATTAGTTTTATCCACCTTATGATGTTATTTCATGTTTCATTATCTTCTCATAATATGTAAATGAAAATTTAAATTAATTTATTCTATATTAAGTAGTTTCCTTCTAAAACAATTATCTCATTGTTAAGAACAATTACCTTACACTCCAAAAAAGTTTTCTCCTCTACTCCCATATTTCTCCCTTTTCCCCAATGTTCTCATCTGTTATTGGAATCCCAAATACATATTATATCATGTGACCTTTTATTTACCATATTATGATAACATGTGGAATATTTATTATAAATATTTCTAATGTATGATTTAAAAAAATGTATTTTAAAATATTACCATGGTTTTCCTTCTATGATCGACTGCCTGATCTTTCGTACCACACTCATTACTTATTTGTTACACGTTCCCTCTATTTTTATCTATTTTAAACAAGATTACCCATATTTAATTCTTCTATTTCTCTATATTTCTCCCTTTTATATATACTTAGTTATATATCCTTTTCATGTTGGGATTATACATGTTTTATGTCACTATGATGTATGCAATGTTATGTAAACCAGATTAATGGGATATTTCATATTTCATATCTCATGTATATAATCACTCCCTCCAAATATTTTTTAAACCATGAATATCTTCCAAAATCCCCATTATCTTATATATTATTCAATTATTTCAAATTAAATTTTTATGGGAAATAATAATCTATTTATTTTTTTAAAAGATCCCTAGTTATTTCATAATTCTCTACCAAAAGATTCATTTTTATTATTTCTTCTCTAGATACCCCTGATGAATTATCTTTAATGGATATCCATTTTTCAAGATTTATGTACCTTATTGATTTATAAAGGTCCAAAAAATGTAATTCTTTTTTTGGTTTTGAATTATTATTATATATCTTTTGACTATGTGGTGGATCAAAATTTTGAAACCTAATTCCCTCCCATAGTTTTTATCATGATTATGTTTTATATATGGTTTATTTTAGTCAGGTTTCCCATATGTGTGTTAATTTTATAATTTTATGAGTTATGATAGAATTATATTACCCTCTAATTCATTAGGTAATTCTTTATATTTCATGAGATTTTATTTAAGGTATTATTTAGTGAACATTTTCAACTAATGGACTTCATCCACATTATAATGATTTTCTTGGGTTTGACCCCTGAATTATGTTTATGATTTCATGTATTATATTATATCCACATGATTATAATTCCATAAAATTATGATATCATTTCATTATTCCATATTTCTATTTTTATTATCATACTATTTATATTATCAAGTTATAACTCTTGACCCTCATGTTATGTTTTATTTTCATGCCTAATCCCATACTAGGATTCCTAGCTAACCCAGTTTCCTTATGTATTTTCCCTTGTCAGTGATATATAGATTTGTAAGAAATATATGTGTTAGGTAATGTATATGGGTATCTATGTAATGATGTTTTTTTATGTTTAAGATGATGAATTTATGTATCGAATATTTCAAAGACACCAGACCTATAGATCCTCCATTTTTATTTTCATTAATTTTATATGAAAGATTAGGTCACTATATTGGTAGTAGAGAAATATATAGTTATTTTTTGATATTAAGATGAAATAAGTTTTGTGAAAACCCTTTGGATAAGATTATTTATCCGATAACTTCCTATAACTATGGTAAATTATAGGGTGTATTACATTCCTATTAATTACATGTCTCTATAGATACTACAATATGTATGTTGATGTGGCACAAAAGAACATTGGGTTAATCACTCTAAATGGGATCAGTTGAGGATTGACTAGATAATCAATCTGATTTCTATTAAGTGGGAATAAGGCTACACTCTAGGCTATACAAATTGGTGTGATATTCAGTAGTTTGTTATATACCCTTTAGAAATTACATTACAAAATTAATTTGTAATTTACATTGAGAGATAAGGTCATGAAGAAAAATATAACCTAACTGGAGATAAACTATGGTTAGCTATGAATGATATATGTTGAAAAAAAAGAATTATAAAACAACATAAAATTGTAAAATAATATAAATTTTTTTTGTTAAATTTATATCATGATTATTATAATTGTCTTACATCATTAATGTTTTATCCATTACGTTAACCCTTTTTGTTTTAGTTATTTAGTGATATAGAAGGGACCATGTTAAAAATGTGTGTGATGGGAAATGAAGTAAATGTATTAATTATCAACTCATTATAATGGTATATTAACCATGTAATTTTTTGATTACGAAAAAACTATCATTTAATTTGACTGAATGTATAAACATAGTTGAAATACAAAGTTCTACAACTATGAGATGGATAAATTATTCTTAAAATTATAGAAATAATGATTAAGAAATAATGAATATTAAACCACCCATATGTATATTTTTTTGGAATAATTCCCAAGGTAATTTTCTCTTGGAGACTAGAAAATTATTTAATTATATATAACGGGGACATCAAACATCAATCTCTTATAGAAAAATGAATTGGCTTGATAGAATAATGGGTTTAGAAATTTTTCATTCAAATGAAAGACAAACCATATAGTGAATTATGTGTCGAAAACATTGGAATTATATATTTGAGTGATATAAATCCAAGGATGGTGAGTATTCTTTACATGATCAACAACCATAACCTTGTAAATAACGTGGATCCTATTCAATTACTAAAAATGAGGAGTATTTTTATAACTAAATATTCATCATTATATTTATGAATATGAAATATTTATTCTACCCACTCAATGTTTCCAATATTTTATTATTTTTACAAATTTCTATTGTTTCTTATCAAATAATACATATATATATATATACATTAAGGCTTCATTTTGAAATTTTATATTATAGGAATAAAAATCATAGTATGAGTCGTTAAGTTTTATTTAATGTTATTTTGGAAATTCATTTACTATTTAAACAAAAAATACACATTCTATAACCAAGGGGATATTACCCAAAATATATTCAGAAATGGAAAAAATTGTGGATGGATACAATAACCATAATTCTCCATTGAGCGATTTAAACATCACATTAACAGTAGAGTAAAGAAATCTATTTTCATCATCAGCATCCATATGTTCAACACCAGTTCATATAAGAAATGATGTTTCTAGATAATGTGAAAGGACCCAGCCAATTATTGATATTAAATACAACCCCACCACTACTAGTAGTGAAAAATGATACATCAGTTATGAGAAAAATGGAATGTCCACCTATTGATATTGGGTCTTTGAGTTGTTTGAGAATCATGTAAGATATCATAGAGTACACATGCCCATGTATAATGTATGGGAAATTTTTTAGTACTTTGAAAGACCTGTTTGTGGACATGAATATCCACCCAAAGTGGATAGGGTTGGTTAGCCATTCCCTGTATCTATTTCATGGGAGGGATTCAAGGATAAAGTAATATAGGGAATGAAGAAATAAGAGGGTGGGAAGATGAGCAGTTATCTTTTGCGGCTAGTGAAAATGCAGAGAGATTATTAAGAAAGAGTATTGTCCAGTGTGATTGAGGTGGGTACTCTAAAAAGGTATAATTGGTTTTTGATTAGGGATATTAATTAGCATTATGAGGAGGAGGAGCACTCCATGTCTACGACGTTGTTCGAACTCAACTTTACATTGACGCCACCACATTGAAGAACTAAAAGAGATAATATATTGGTTTGTGTGGTTTATCAATTAGAAAATTTGTGATCATATTTAATACCTCAATCGATAATATGATAATATGACAACATAAGTATAACTAAAAACTAAGAGAAAAATGAAATATGCCATAACACCAAATGATGGTATGTATTGACCTCAAATTGTTAAGAAGAGACAAAATATTTAAATTTTTATTATTATAATATAATAGATTTTATTGATTCCTCAATATAAAAATTAATATCGTTTTACCATATAAATAAAATTATCTATCTTCATTAGAATTTAATAGTTAAAAAATATTAGGATGTAATTTATTTAAGGGGTCAATGTAATGACGCAAGATTTCACTGTATATTTTCTTTAAAAAATAATATATCAAATATTGAGTTTCACATAAAATATCAAACTGAAATGAATAACCTTAGTATATTTTTGATACAACAAATAAAACATATCCATTAAATTAGATGGTAAAAAATTGAAAATCAATAAAGAATATATTAAGATGTGATATCCAAAAGGGTAATTATTCTAATAAATGCTACTTTTATCATCTAATAATTGTGTTATATTTTTTTGATATTTTTTTAGACCAGAACCAAGATAGACTCAAGTAATTTTAATTTTATAAAAAAATAGGGGAGAATTTCTATCATGTGGGATTTCCAAAAAATCCATGACAATCCAACCACCACCGAAAAATACAACTATTTGTTCATTAGGAATTACATGGATATAATTATGGCTTATGTAAGTTTTTTAAATGATGGGACCGAAGCCTCATTTATTATTAAATCAAAGTAATTTCCTCTTTAATTGGGTAGAGGGAGACCCATTACATATCTTGTTGGCCCAGTGGGAATTTATCCCATTACATGGCTCGTAGGCCCATTTTTTTGGCCCAAGGCCCATTCTGTGACATGTACTACTATAGTACCCACCTAATATAGTAAAACATAGTACCTGCCACCACTACAATGCTATTCCAAAGCTACAGTGAACTACCACTACTATAGTTACCGTTGTTGCAACAGTGTCGCCGCTGTTATAGTACGCTACAGTACTGCTACAGTCCCCTGCGCCCAATGGATTTTGAACCCCCATTAATCATTCAGGATTACGGGGTGCTTACCATTAATCCAAAACCTAAATACATGGTTTATGTAAGTATAAATCATGATTATATCACTATGAAATAAAATATATATATTTATAGATGTATGAGTTGTTTTTGAACATATTAAAAGGTAATTTTTTTCAAATCACATTATGTTTTAAAATATATTCTCTATAAATTGGAATTTTATTTCAAAGGTATAAGTTTATTATTTGTGATTAATTTCAAGTTGTTTATGTTTTATTAATAATAATACGAGACTGTATAAATTATTAATTTATAGAAAGAAATATTTAATATAACAAAAAAAATTCATATAGAAGAGTATTTTTTTGAGAAAATTAATCTTTCTAATTAAAAATAATATATCAATATTTTATAATGTGAATTTCAAAAAAATTAACTTCATTTTTAAATTTATCATGGGAATATTATCTTATGTTTTATTTTTTATCTAAAATGTTTAATTTTTAGATGAATAGTATAGAAGCTAGTTTTTCTAAATAACATGACATCATTGAAAATATTAGTAGCATGAACTAGAAATTAATCAATTAGTTATGTAAGATTATTATAGAATAATAATTAATAATTTATAAATTATGGTTCTATATTATGAAGTCATATATTAGAATTTAAAACTTATGTTTTGTCTCCTTCAAAAAGACTGTCCCTGAAGGTATTAACCCCTTCACAAAGGATATAATGCAATAAGGGACATTTAAATTTATATCAGCTCCTTCCACATTTATATTTATTTATGTTCACTTGTGCTTCCTCAAATTACATTACACCTTATTAAAATGATAAAATATGTTTTATTAGTATACTTTCTTGTAATTATAATGATTTTATATGTCTGATCACTATTCCCTTTCCCAGAATGATAAAAATGTGAATATAATGAATGTGCGGACTACCAACTCCCTCAATCGATCTATACCATTGTTCATTTACACAATTAGTGGATAGATGAAAAAGGTTTTAATGTATTAAAATTTTCTTTATGATCTTAATAAGTTTTTTTGATAAAAATTGAATATCTTAGTAACGATATTAATAATAAAAAATCATTATAAAATTAACCATCTTAAAAATGTGAACCTAAAATGATTTAAAGTTTATTTATACTATGTAACAATTTCATATCCCAAAATTATTTTATTATTTATATTTATAATATATCACACTGATAACATGTAAATTCTATCATTATTCAACTTGTATAATTCTATTTTGTCAAAATTGCATCGTAATCATCCCTTAATCGTGATATGTTCATGTGTGCGTTGGTTTGACCATATACATGAAAAATGATACAAAATAATATCAAGAAATTTTTTAAAAACATAATTACTTGTATAATATTGTATAAATATTTTAAAATTGATTTATATTTTTAGAAAGGATTAAATTATATTTAACTCAAAAATTAATGAAAGCCCATTCATTAGTTAATAAAATCACAAAAGTGTAATTTTTTTTGATTCCATCAGTAAGGTTATAGTATGAAAAATATAATAAAATGAAATTGATAAATCATAAAATAAAATAATCCATAAATTATTGTAAAATTAATTATCCTTGAATGAATACCTTTGGATGAAAAATGAATTCTTCATCCAATCATATGAAGCTATTGCCAACTATCAAAACTATAAACACGTGATGAGTGGAAATAGGAAAATACATTCTAATATACATTTAAATAAAGAATAAAAATAAAAAGTAGAAATCATATCATATGTTAATTAGGTTATGAATTATTAATAAAATTAATGTTTTTTATAAATGATGTTATAGAAAAAATTTATAAGACAACATACAATGAAAGGGTTTCCACATCTCAATTTTTATTTATTGTGAAATTAATTGTATTCACCACATGTGCCTATTTATAGATATAAATATTTTAATTAGAGGTATTTCTCTAAATATATTAATATCTATCAGTGTTATTTTAAAATATATAATATGTTATCATTCCATGATTTTTATTTTAATTTGAATTATAATTAATTGTATTTTTTATTAACTCAAACCCCATATATTTTAGTTATAATAATATATATTCAACTTATTACTTATATGAATAGATCATTGAACCCTATGATTGTATTTCCCAGAAAATCAACAACACTCTTTAAGAAAAATTAATTTCAAATTTGAAGATTTTTCTTTGAAAAGATTCATTATAAAGAAATATTTTATTGGTATAAATTACTCTTATACTCTATAATGATGGTTTCTTATCCACGTAAATATTTTAGACTTCACTTTAATGTCGTCCGTTATAATTGGAAACCTAATTATGTATTCTCTAATGTGAATTTTATAGTTCTGTTATACCATTATCTATATGATATTTGATTATTCTTTTTTATGATTTGTGATTTCGAACAAATGTATTTTAAAACAATAAAATGGTTTCCCTTCCGAAATCATTCTCAAGATCTTTTGTAGCACCTAATTAACCTTTCGGTTGAACGATATCTTTATTTTGTTCCCAATTTTTTGAAATATTATTTTCATGTTACTCTTCTATTTTATATCTTAATCCATTATGTATAAATATTCTTAGTTATAATTCGTTTTTATTTTTGGGTTAATACATGTTTTTAGATTCCATTGATATTACAAATTTTCTGTTAACATTAATTTATGAAAAATTCCAATTTCATGCCTCATATCAAGAATCACAGCCAAAAAATTCTTATATTCCATAAATATATTCTCAAATACCTTATTATATTATTTATAACCCTATTATTGAAATTATTATTTAATATAAAATAAGAAAATCATTCTTTCTTTAAAATTTCGTTAGTAATTTCATAAATATCCACCCATGTTTTTTATTCTTATTCTTTCTTATACATATTTTTGTCATAGATTTTCTACAATGGGACTCTATATTCATGTAATATTTCCCTTTTCCCTTTTATTACAGTCCATAATAACTTAATTCCTTATTCTATTGGGAAATATTTTTGATTTATAATTTAGTTATTCCTTGAATTATAATTATGATACCCACTTCCATCTTACGGATTTGAACATGCTTATAATTTATATATGGTTTCATTTACTCATGTGGAATACAAATGTATCATTTTAATTGTTTTTTTGGTTGGGTGGGAAATATGGAGACCTCCAATTAATTAGGTAAAGTATTATATTCCATGGGATGTTATGTAATGAATTAGGTATTAACCATAATACCCTATGCGAATTTACCTAATTTTTCATGATAGTCTTGGGAGTGACCCTTGTAATATGTTCATTATATCATGATTGAGATTGTATCAATTTTTTTATGATGCTATTATATTTTGATATCATTTCAATATGAAATTTTTATATGCTTATGTCTCTCTCTTTATGATATCATGTTATACCATTTAACAATCATATTATTCTTTATTTCCATGTGTACATCCTAAACAGGGTTTATAGATTTCCCTTATTCCTTATGTATTGTCCCCAAAGTAACCTATATTATTTTAGTTTACATATGATAATTAAGATCACTTTTTGGTATTTTAAATAATGATTATTATTTTACATGGATTATGATGTATTTATGATTCTAATTGTTTAGTGACACTAGACCTCTAGATCCCATATATTAATTTATAGGAAATAAATGAAAAAAATTATATAAATGATTGTTTAAAGATTAAGTCACTTTATAAACTTATTTATGATAAATAGGTCAATGCGGTTAAGAAAATATTTTATATTTTTAGTTTCATGGATGATGAGAAGATTGTTATGCCTATCCATTAGTTAAAAGACAAAACCGACCCCTAGAGGAAATTTATTAAGAATAAAATAAACATAAAATATGTCAAGTCTATTGAATTATATTGTATTCTTCACCAAGTATTACCTTTAAAAAATTTCCATGAATATAGATATGGAATTCCTATAGCTATTTAATGTGTGATGAATTAATTTTCACTTATGAAGAAAATGTCAAATGAATGGTGAGGTATGCCTAGAAATTTATCCCATATCCTTAGAGTAATATTTAATGATTATTTAGTGACCTTAATCAATTTATTTGAGGGGAAATAGTTATAATATATTTTGTTAGTAGTGTATATATTGTCCGATTTTGACTAAGAGTAAAAATATAACATGTATAATATCATTACTCAAACTTCAAGAATTGGAATGTGGAGTTTAATGGGGGTCAAATGAAAAATATCAGGAAGGAAAGAAAATTATACTAATTTATTTCAAGAAATGTGGGATGATACAATTTAGATACTTTTATGGAAGAACATTATATTTTATATATATAATAGAGCTAACCATCATGCCCATTAATGCCGAAAGGATGAGAAAAGGCCAAAAGAAGATAATTTATTACCTGTCAATTATATACCCACGATGAAATGTTTCAAATAATCTGAGTTTTATAGTTAACTTAATTAATTATTTATGCTCAGAGATGATAATGTGAATAGTTCCCATCAACATACCAAACCCATGGAATATGGGAGACAACACATAATCAAAACAATTAATGTGGAAAGAACCACTTAATTCTAGTTTGAAACATTAAATCATATCTCCCCAGCTTTCAAAGAATATAAAATAATCAATTAATGTTTTGGATAGAGAATATTAATGAAAAAAGGTGGAATGGTGCTCAAATATAAGATATATAACTCCTATATAATCAAAATTTCAAGGATGATACATTATGTACATCTTATTATTTTCCCATGGGATTTATTTTACATAATATTTGTTATGTATTAGTCATACCAATATACATGTGATATTAGTTTTCCCTATAATGAGATATAATTTCATATCAAATATCATACATTTCCCATGTATTAAGAAAATGATGATATTTGCTTCGAATAAAATTCAATAATACGAGGTTTTATACACAATAATGAAATATTTCTACCTCAAAAGATTATAGAGGATGTTAGAAATGATGAAATTCCAATTTTATCTGAATATAATGATATATTGTAGGATGAATTACTAGGTATTTGTAAATTTATAGGGTTATTTTATTGATTTAAATTACACATGGATATATACCAACTGGAAATAGACCATATAGGATTAAATCAATAGAATTAAAGAGACTAAGGTTGAAAAAAAAATGATAAATTGGTCAAGAGTTTCAATAACCATAGTGATTTACCATGGGAAGCACCCATCTTATTAATTAACAAAAAATCTGGGTCAATGAGTATTCTCATTGACTAGCATGATATTAATAATATCACAAATAAGGATAATTATCTTTTACCCTTTATATACGAACTGTATAATTAAATTAGAGATTCTAATTACTTATTGATGAATGAATATTAATCTTATATCCCTATTTAATGGTGAAAATGGAGGATATTTCCAAACAACTCCCTAAATGTGATTTGAACACTATGTATTGTAGTGATTCAACATAGACTAAATAATACTCCATTCATCCTCACAGGTCTAATGAATAGAGTATTTAGAGACTAACATGGTCAAATATTATTTCCTTTATAACCCATTTACTTATATATTTAATGATAATTGTAAAGGATGAATATTATTATTTTAAATACAGTGTGAAAATTGAAATTATATTTCAAAATTTGAATGTTTAAATTCTGGAGACATAAAGTATTATTCTTAGGATATGTAATCCCAAAAGGGAATATAAGTGAATCTAAAAACAATTTTAGTTTTCAATAAATGAACCATATTGACTAGTGTAACCATGATCCAGAGTTTTTTAGAATGTTATCAATATAGATTTAATAAAAATTCACAAAAATATAATTCCCCCTAACAGGCTAGCACATAAGGTAGTAATGCTGCTTTGGATAAATAAACATGAAGAATGTTTCTGTAAACTAAAAAGGAGGATGGTCAACAGTCATATACTTAAATTACCCAGTAGTGGGGAGATTTTATAGTATATAGTAAAACATCAATAATGTTTTCAGGTTGCATACTCAAAAAATATGATATGTTAATTTATTATGTCTAAAATAATCATGAGAAAAATTATCAAACACATTCTTTAGAGTTGTTTATAGTGATATTTTAACTATCAATTTTGTGACTATATCACTATGGAGAGTGTGTGATATATATACTAATAAGAAAGAGTTTGAAATATATATATTCAAATAGAATTTGATGAATATTTTCTAACAAATATGGATGGAAATGATAAATTATTTTGACTCTTCAATTCAATTCTACCATGGAACGAAAAATAGGTTGTCTATTTCCATCAATAAAAATGATTATATAATCATATCCTTGATATGTATTTAAAAACACCTAGTACTTATGGATCATTAAAGGATGAATTTGGTTTTCATAAGGTAATGTTAAAAATTATATCTTCAACAACTAACAACTAAATGACCAATTAAGATAATGATTAATGAAGAATATAATTATGTTATAAAGATACAAAAAGGGTAAAAATATTATAGTGTTCAACTTTGGTAATATTTGAATTATTAGTTATGGAACCCTTATATAGTTCCAATCAGAACATGAATTTAATAAGGAAAATTTAAATGATGTACATAGATCATCATTATTTATTCATCCTAGATGTATGACGAATTATTGATACTTGAAGCAAAACATCCAGTGGGATATCATGGAGTGATAATTTTTATAATATATATCTTGATATTTGGTATGCATAAATTTTAATGTTGCATATAAAAATATATGGGTATGTTACAACCATTAAATACACTAGTTTGAAAATGGGAAAATATCACTATGTATATTCCTATAGGACCCCACAAAATGTTTAAAAGATATAGTTATATTTGTGTTATAGTCAATCACTATACAAATTCTACAAAATTTATTATCTTCACTGAATATTTATGTAACGACCCAAACGTTCATTAATGGAAGTCCCTCTTGATCTAATTAATTCTCTCTTAATGTAAAATGTTTATATAAAATGTCATCTTCTTTGGTTTTATTGTAAGAATTGTGACCATTTCTAATATATCTATTGAACAATGATCACATGATTAGTATAAATATAGGCACTACCAATCTAATTTACTCAGAAAAAGGAAGTGATGACCTCATCCAATAGAATTTCTCCATACGAAGCCCATATTTCAGAGCTCAGAAAAAGGGTGGAGTCATTGGGATTCGATCTTGACCAAGCCCAAGACAATCTTGAATATGTAATGCTTGAGTAGGACTCCCTACTAGAGAAGTGGAAGTTGATGGAGTTTACCACCCGAGCAATGTTATCCGAGCCACCCCAAGAGTCTGTCACCATAATACACCTTACTCTTCAGTATAATGCGAGTGTTATAAGTGGTAATGTAACAAGACCTTATATCTTTGGTTATGTACATTATTTTTGTATATAATAATGAATATACTTTCAGTTTTTTATTTTTACCGTGTAAATAGTTTTTAAAGCACAAGTAGTGTTTTTAGTTAATATTCAACTAAGAAATCTATTTTGATGAATTAATGGTTTTTTGAAATAAATAATATTTGAAAAAAATATAATTATTATTTTTAATTAATTTTTATTAAATATAAATGATCGAATAATTTAATGAATGCAATCGTAATTGTTATTAAGGTTTGGAAGCCATTTTTTGTCAAAACCAGTGAATTTTTTATAAATGTCAGGTTTTATTTTAAAAGTGAGAATTAATATATTTATAAATTTTTTTAGATAAAATAAATATTATTTCTAGAATTAGGATGCTGAAATTACCCAATGGTGAATTTTTTGTAATTTTTTGAGACAGTCAAATTTTTGGATAAAAATTAAATACCATTTAAATATATAATGTGTTTTATGACATCATAATGACCCAATAGTGTTGTAATAAAATACTATAAGCAATATTTTTGGACAATATATGAATTATCATTAAAATAATGTGGTTTTTGGTGTGTTTGATCTATTTTACAAAGCATTAATGGACCCTTAAATACTTATTAAACATCTTGTCTTTTTAAATGGTTTTCCTTGGGAGTGTGACTCACCTCCACATAAGCAACCCCATTATTTTATGAATTTAGGAATTTGGCCTTAAAAATATTTTATTCAACTTTCCATTTCCGAAAACCATGGGAAAAAATTATGGGCTGGTTTGTGGTTTGGATTATTTTAATGTGAGGTGTCCCAAGCGTATATATTAAGGAATTCCATCACCTTTCTTATATAAACGCACCCAAGCTCCTACTTCATCCTCACTCAAAGCCTTTGGAGGTCATCCAGCCTATTTACTCCTTTCTCTAGAATCCTCCCATGTTTCCCCAAGCTCCAAATAAGCCTCTCTCAAGCCTCTCTCATGCCTTTGGAAGCATACTTCCATGTAAGGGTTTTTTTTCTTCCTTTCTCATTCTAGTCCAATTTTCTTAATATTGTTATACCATTTTTATTTTGAATAATAAATGTTGGGGTGTGGTTTCACACATACCCTATACGAACCTATTTATGTTTTAAGGATTTGATACCCCTTTCTCTCTCATTAAATTCCTCTCATGTAAACCTGTTACTATGATGAAATTCAAAATGAATTTTTTTCTCTCCTCATTTACATTCAAGAAATACTTTTTTATCATTAATCTAAATTCCATTAAAATTATTGGGACTAGTATTTATATGCCCCCCTTGTTGTCCATTTCATGTACAGATGATGATACACCCCTTTCTCTCTCATGAACTATTTTATTGGATTCTTACGTCATGCCATTATGCTACCGAAATTACACGGATTTTTCAAGACAATGTCATTGTGCAGTGAATACCATGCCCTTTTATTTATCAAGGGTATTAAACTTTATGTAGATTTACTTATTGATTATTAATTTTCATATATAAATTCCACTTTTCTTTGTCATGGAATAACTGATGATGTTTTAGGAATCCATATTATTTTATCCATGTGGAATTCTTATGCATGAAATGAAATATTTAAGAAGGGTACGCCCATATAATGATCTAATGCATTGGGTTAAGAATAGTATCACGATATGTCATGTGAAATGGGTGTATAGTCATGCTAATTAATGGGCAACGAGGTTTTACTCATGCTTCATATGCAATGAGGATTTACTCATGTACCATGTGCAATGAGTCGTTGCTCATGCTAATACCATGTTAAGTGTTGTTGCCACATTTCGATGTTATGATTATAATGATTTATGATGACTTTATGTTTATTCTTCTATTTTGATATAATAATATGCCTATTGTCTAACATGTATTGTATTCTTCATGTTAATCCATGTTTATTCCCTTACTGGTCTTTATAGCTCCCCATTTGCTTCTACATGTCCTCAGGTTATCCCATGTAACGCTAAGTACAAGGGAATGTAGTAGTCTCGTAAAAAAAGTTTTCAATAAATGTGTTGTTTTTCATGCATTACGTTGTTATGTAATGGCCATAATCCCCAAATACACTAGAAATCTCGATCATCTATGTTGTATCAAATGATGTTTATGTAATAAATTATGTTTAATTGTGTAATAAAAGATAAGGGCTGTCATAGTTGGTATCAGAGGATATGTTTAGTTATTTTTTTAGATTAGGATTAGAAAAAACTAGAAAATCTATAGAGACTAGACGATGTATAAAAAAACATCCCTAAATTTTGTTGAGTATTTAGTAAGTGGTTTATCAAAGAAAATATATCCCTCTCTCGATAGGAGCAGGTAATGGAGGCTCTGTTATAGATGTATCCTAGGGGTGAAACCTGAAAACACTACTTTGAGCAAGACTCGAGCAGGAACTGGTGCATGACAATGGGCCCTGCTGCACTCTTGGTTAGGACACTCCCATGGGATATGCATTGGAAAATTCACAATCATAGTATAAACCTTTATTAAGGGAATTAACAAAAATTCCCCTAAGTATATATGTTATAAATTAGACCGTGGATAACATCGATTGAAGCCTATAGATTGATAAGTTAAAAAAATAAAAGTTATTTATAAGATTAAGTTTTTGTATTTGGATTAACCTCTATGTGTTACCCCTAACTCTCCATTTATTCTAGCCAATTTCTGATAATTGGAGGACTCGGGCTAACAACTGATGTAAAGATCAATGTTACGATTTTACTAATGAGATTCCTAATCCGATGGGAGAGGGAATCACAAACTTTTTTATGCTTCTCTCTCAGCTAACTCAATATTTTAACAGAAACATGGGACCATAGGAACATTAAACCCCCCCTAAGAATGAACATGTCGCTATCGAGAGTTACATTGGACAATGGCCTCATACTTTTAATGGATCATCTGATCCCTCAGTCGATGAACAATGGAAAAAATCCATTGAAAAGATATTCTCTATCCTTCAATGTTCTGAAAAAGAGAAGGTTCTCCTTGCTGCTTATCTTATAGAGGGTGAAGCTGATCAATGGTGTACGTTGATCAAAAATAAGAAGCCTAAGGAGGAGATCGAGGTATTGGAATGGAAGGATTTCCGTAAGATTTTTTTTCGATAAATATTTTCTGTGCACCCTCCGGCTTAATATGGAATGTGACTTCATTTCCCTCAAGAAAAAAGATGACGAATATATTGGAGAGTATGAGGAAAACTTCACAAGGCCTACAAAATATGCTTCTGGCTTTGTCGTTACCCTCGAATGCAAGGTTGACCGCTTCTTTGGTAGGTGAAAACCTAGCCTGTGGATAGCGCTGGTGATCCGTGACTACGAAAGCTATGAAGAATTTGTCTGATGTTCCCTCAAGGTTGAAATAAAAATCAGATAATCTCAGGGGTATCATGGGGATAAAAAGAGTAAGGTGGACTACAATGCTGGTGGTCCGATGGATAAATCCAATGGTGCTAAGTAGATCCAGAACCCCACTTTCTTAAGGGGCAGAAAGAAGCACCCTGGAAATTGCCTGAAGTGTATGAGGAAATTCTTTAGGTGTGGAAGATAAGGGAACCAAGTTATTAACTACCGACAAGAAAATCCCGCGACTGCTACCGAGGATAAGAATTCTTCATTCGAAACTCAACGCGTTGTTCATTGCTAAAACTACAAAGAACTACAGAATCATCCAAACCAATTCCCTAAGACAAGGGTTTTTGGAGGCAACCAACAACCTCCAAGGTAGAAATGGAAAGAGTTTTCCATCACTATTTCCAATGTGAACCCCAACAAGGATGTAGTGACAGGTACACTAGTTATTCATTCAAGAATGGTGGACATTATTTTTGATTCAGGTTCTATGCATTCTTTTATATCTCGAAAGTTTAGTAGAACAATCGTAGAAGCACCAAAAATCTTGGAAGTGAAGATGTCGGTGAGTACGACAAATGGGGAAATTAATGCATCCCATCAATATAACTCCTCCCCTGTCATAATCTGTGGATTAAAATTCCTAGAGAACCTCTTCATACTCCCTCTGGTTGAAATTGATGCAATTCTTGGCATGGATTGACTTTCCTTATATAGAGCCAACATAAATTACAGTGACAGGGAAATCACTATCCATTTGAAGAATAGACCACTGATTCCTTACAACAACAAGGAGGAATATGAATCTTATTTATCTACATCATCTCAAGCATGGATAATACTGCCCTATAATCACATGTATCTGGATCAGATGATTGAGTCTAAGGAGGAATCCATCATAGAAGACATGCCTATTGTGATGGAATTCGCTGAAGTGTTTCCCGCGGAATTATCTGGTCTTCCACCTAGAAGAGATGTAGAATTCTCAATTGATCTTAGACCTAGGGAATTTCCAATATCCAAGACTCTGTATAGAATGGTTTTTGTGGAGCTTGAGGAGCTGAAGAAACAACTACATGGGAATCTGGATAAAGGGTTTATACACCCAAGTGCTTCACCATGGGGTGCACCAGTCCTCTTCGTTAAGAAGCAATATGGGTCAATGCCCCATTGCAGTGATTATCGTGAGCTTAAAAAAATCACGATATAGAACAATGTATCATATCCCATCAATTGATGACTTGTTCTATCTGCTGCATGGAGCACAATACTTCTCCATGGAGGATTTGTGGTTGGGATATTATCAAGTAAGGGTGAATAAGGAAGATATCCCCATGTATACTTTTCGTAGAAGATATGGGTATTATGATTTCATATTAATGCCTTTAGAACTCCCTAATGATCTAGTAATCTTTATGGACATGATGAATTGAGTCTTTAGAGATTACCTAGACAAATATTTGTTAGTATTTATAGATGATATTCAAATATACTCCAAAACCATGTAAAATCAGGAGGAAAATTTAAGAATTGTACTAATGATCTTACAGAAGGAGAAGCTATATGAAAAGTACAAAAATTGTGAGTTCTGGTTGAAAGAGGTCTTATTATTGGGCCATATCATAACAAGTAATGGGATATCTGTGGATCCCTCTAAAACAGATGCAATTGAGGGATGGGAAAAGCCAACATTGGTAATGAATATCAGTAGCTTCTTGGGGTTAACTGGATATTATCGGTGATTTATGAGAAATTTATCATTGTTTTCCAAACCTATTACCAAGCTAACTTGGAAGGGAGTAATGTTTTCTCAGAGAGATGAATGTGAAGAATGCTTTAAGGAGTTGAAAATGAGGCTTATCATCGCACCCGTTCTCACATTACCCACTAGTGGAGAAATTTATGTGATATTCAGTGATGCTTCGAAGAAGTTCCAGTGATGTGATTGATGAAAAATGACAAAGTCATTACATATGGTTCAAGGAAATTGAATGTTCATGAACAGAACTATCCAACACATGACCTCGAGTTGGCGGTAGTGATCTTCGCTTAAAAAACATGACAGAGTTATCTCTTTGTGGAGAAGTGTGAAATATATACGGGCAAAAAAAGCCTCAAGTATATAATCACACAGAAAGAGTTAATCAAGTGCCAATGAAGATGGTTAGAGTTGATCAAAGACTATGACTGGTCAATCCATTACCAACATTGGAAAATGAACAAGTTGGCGGATTCCCTAAGTAGAAAGGACCCAACGATTCTATCATCGATTAGAATTTAAAAGGATACAGTCTTCTTATATTTCATTAAGAAAGACATGGGACTCATAAAGAAGGGAACATCATTAATCCATTCACAAATTATTGCTCAACCGTCATGTTTGGAAAGGTTAAAACATGCTCAGAAGGATGATGTAGGAATTCATGAAAAAGTGGAAGCTATCAGAAAAAGGGAAATCCTTGGAGTTTAATGTTAATGAATATTGAATTGTAATTTTTGTGAAAAGTCTATGTGTTCCATCAAGTCCAAAGATGAAAAAAGAACTTTTGGATGATTTACATAGTTCAAATTTCTCTATTCACCTAGGAAACACAAAAATGTATCAAAATATATCAAATCATTATTGTTGGGATAATATGAAGAAGGAGATCGATGAATACACCTCAAAGTGCCTTGTGTGTCAGAAAGTGAAGGAATAGAGGAAAAAGTATAAGGGGATGACGCAACCATTTCCCATACCAAAATGAAAATAGGAGATCGTCACCATGGACATTGTCACCGAACTTCTGAAAATGTCCAAAGGCACCAATGCAATCTGGGTTGTTGTGGATCGTCTTACAAAGGCCACACACTTCATTACTATTCAAGAGTATTTCTATTTGGATCAACTGGCACATATATATATAAGGGAAGTGGTAAGGCGACATGGAGTACAACTATCTATTGTGTCTGATCGAGATCCAATATTTACCTCTATGTTTTGGAAGACTCTTTAATATGCTCTGAATGATGATCTAAACTTCAGTATGGCCTATCATACTCAAACAAATGGACAATCCGAGCCGACTATCCAAACACTTAAGGACATGTTGAGAGTGTGTTCAATGGAATTAAAAGAAGGATGGGTTCAATATCTTCTTCTGGATGAGTTCTCTTATAATAACAGTTTCCACTCTAGCATCAAAATCGCACAATATGAATCCCTTTATGGGAAAATTTGCAGAACACTAGTTTGTTGGGATGAGGTCGGTGAGCGTAAGCTGCTTGGACCAGAAATGGTCACAAAAATGGTGGAGAAGGTGAAAACCATTCATCAGTATATCAAGGCAGCCCAGAGTCGACAAAAGAGTTATGAATATAACCGTCGATGAGACCTTGATTTTAATTTTGGAGACTTGGTATTTCTACACATATCCCTATGGAACAAGGTCATGAGATTTGGAAAAAATGGGACGTTATGTCCAAGGTACATCAGCCACTTCGATATTCTTGATCGTGTCGGGGCTATGGCCTATCAACCATCACTTCCACCTACCATGGCCAATGTACATGATGTATTTCATGTATCCCTCCTAAGAAAGTACATACTAGACCCTTCACATGTACTCTATTCAAATGTGGTACAGTTATAGGATGATCTTTCTTATGAGGAGAAACCATTGAGGATCATAGATCGTAGAGAAAAAGTTATATGAAATAAGACAATTCCCCTCATCAAGGTGTTGTGGATAAACAAAAAATTTGAAGAAGGAACGTGGGAAACAGAGGAGATGATGAAGTAGAGTTACCCACAACCGTTTTAGTGTGGGAAAAGAAAATTTTAAGGGTGATATTTTTTAAGGGGTAAAGATTGTAACAACCCAAACATTCATTAATGGAAATTCCTCTTGATCTAATTAAATGGAACATTATATAAAATTTTTATATAAAATGTTAACTTCTTTGGTTTTATTTCAATAATTTTGACCATTTCTAATATAGTCATTGAACAGTGACAAAATTATTAAAATAAATATAGGGCTTTAACAATCTAATTTACTCAGACAAAAGAAGTGATGGCATCATCCAAAAGAATTGCTCCATACGAAGCCAATTTGTCAGAGCTAAGAAAAGTGGTGGTGTCATTGGGCTTCCATCATGACCAAGACCAAGCTGATCATGAATATGTTAAGCTTGAGCGCGACCGCCTATGAAGAAAATTGGAAGTTGATAGAGATTACCTCCCGATCAATGTTCTCCGAGCCACCCTAAGAGTCTGTCACCATCGCACACCTTAATCTTTGGTCTTATGAAGGCGTTATAAGGGGTTATGTAACACGACCATAGAACTATGTTTAGGTACATTATTTTTGTATATAATAATGAACATACTTTCATTTTATTATTGTTACCTTGTAAATAGTTTTTAAAGCACAAATCGTGTTTTCAGTTAATATTCAACTAAGAAATCTATTTTGATGAATTAATGGATTTTAAATTAAATAATATTTTAATAAAATATTATTATCATTAAATTATTTTTTATTAAATAAAAATGATGATAAAATTTTATGAATGCAATCATAATTTTTATTAAGGTTTGAAAGCGATTTTTGTCAAAACCTGTGAATTTTCGATAAATGTCAGTTTTTATTTTGAAAGTGAAAATTAGAATATTTAGAAAATTATTTAGATAAAATTAATATTATTTCTGGATTTAGGATTTCAAAATTATCCAATGGTGAATTTTTCATAATTTTCTGAGACAGTCATATTTTTTGGAAAAAATTAAATACCGTTTAAATATATAATGTGTTTTATAAAATCATAATGACCCAATAGTGATGAAATAAAATACTCTAATAAATAGGTTCGGCCAATATATGTATTACCATTATTATAATGTGGTTTTAGGTTTTTTGACTTATTTTACAAAGCATTAATGGACCCTTTAAGACTTATTAAACATCTTGTCTTTATAAATTGTTTTTCTTGGGAGTGTGACTCACCTCCACCTATGCAACCCCATTATTTTAAGAAGTTAGAGCTTTGAACATATAAAATATTTTTGACACTTCCCTTTTCCAAATAACATTAGAAAAAACCATGGGATGGATTGTGGTTTGGATAAGATTAATGTGAGGTGTCCCAAACATAAATAATAAATATTTCCCTCACCTTTCCTATATAAACCCACAAGAGATCCAACTTCATCCACACTCAAAGCCTTTGGAGTTCGTCCAACCTCTGCCCTCCTCTCTCAAGAATCCTCCCAAGGTGCCCCGAGCTCTCAAAAAGCCTCTCTCAGGCCGCTCTCAATCCATTGAAAGCACACATCAAAGTAAGGGTTTTTTCTTCCTTTCTCATTCTTGTCCAATTTTCATAATGTTGTTATGACCTTTTAATTTCTATTATAATTGTTCGGGTATGGTTTCTAATATCCCCCATACTTCCCTTTTTATTTTTGAATAATGGGAGACCCCTATCTCTCTCATTAAATGCCTCCCATGTACAGCCATTACTATGCAGAAATTCAGAAAGGAATTTCTCTCTCCTCATTTACATTCAAGCAATTATTTTGTATCATGAATCTAAATTCCATTACGATTTTTGGGACATGTATTTATATGACCCCGTACTATCCATTTCATGTACATATGATGATACCACCCTTTCTATATCATCAACCAATTTTTTGGATTCTTACGTCACGCTGTTACGCTGGTGAAATTGCACCGATTTTCCAAGCCAATGTCATTGTGTAGTGAATACCATGCCCATTCCTCTATCAAGGGTATTCACCATTATGAACATATACTTATTGATTATAATGTTTTATATATGAATTTAACATTATTTTATCATGGAATAAATTATTATGTTTTATGAATCCATGTTATATGATTCATGTGGCATGCTTATGCATGAAATGAAATGTTTAAGAAGGGTACGCCCTTATAGCACTCCAATGCATTGGGTTTAGAATAGTATCGTGATACATCATGTGTAATGGGTGTTTACTCATGTTAATTCAATTGAAAAGAGTTTTTAATCATTATTCATGTGCAATGAGGATTTACTCATGCTCCATGTGCAATGAGCCTTGGCTCATGCTAATTCCATGTTAAGTGTCGTTTCCACATTTCGATGGTATGATTATCATGCTTTATCATAACTTTATGTTTATTCTTCTATTGTGATCTAATGATATTACTATTGTCTAACATGTATTGTATTAATCATGTCACTCCATGTTTATTCCCTTAGTGGGCTTTATACCTCACCATTTTCTTATGCATGTCCTCATGTTATCCCATTCAATGCTAAGTACGAGGGAATGTAGTGGTCATGTAAAGGAAGTTTTTAATAAATATGTTGTTTTTTCTTGTTTTAAGTTGTCCTATAATGATCCTAAACCCCGAAGACACTAAACCTCTTGATTTTCTATGTAGTATAAAATGATGTTTATGTAATAAATTATGTTTTATTGTGTAATAAAAGATCAGGGTTCTCATAATTTATCCATTAACTAACTCAAAAATATATACATAGATGATGTGATGAAGAAAATTACAATACAACTACTGATTATATCTGATTATGTTTTATGTTTTACATTCATATTCTCGAGAATTCTTAAATAAAAATAGAGGTAGAGATGATTTTTAGAATTTCATATCATCCTTATATGGATGTGTAGTCTAAAAAGAGCTTTTAAACTCTTGAGGATGTTATAAAATATAGTTATATAGATTTCCAAATATGTTGGGATCAATAACTCCAAACTTGTTGAGTTATAATATACATATAGTATATATTATATCGTTCAAATGGAGTCTTATTATGATAATTATTATAAGGGATTTTGGACTCTATAATGAAAAGATGAAGTGGGGGAGAAGTATATAAAAGGCTATGACCTTGTTAGAAATATGATTGAGAAGTTTTAAACAAGCCAATTTCATATGGAATTCAAACATTATCGATTAAATAGTTATGTATATAATAAATGGTTTTAATAATATATTGAATTCAGTGAAACTTTTTTCCTTCAAATATCTCTATGGAATAGTGTTATGATATTTTGGAATAAAGGGATGCTGAACCCCAGAACCCTTGGTCCCATAATGATCATTAATCATGTTGGGATCATAGTATATTTATTATTACTCCCTCCTTAACCCTAAAATGTGAATGATGTGGTAAAGATATCTCTTTTATAGATGTTAATACAATATACACCACATATACTTATCTTATATGCTTTAAAATTGAAACATATCCTTTTATATATGAAGTAGCCTATATAAACAATTAATCGAAGTTAAAAGGTTTAAGAGGAACACCAAAACTAGTCAATATTTTGTGTTGGAATCATATTTTTTTGAGGTGGTTACATTGAAACCTATGAATATCATGATATAAATGTTTCTTATAATGTTTAATTCAATCTAATAAAATTTTTATGGAGATGTTGTTTTCCTGTTTGTATAATTCAATGAACCAATTTTTGATTAAAATATTATTCCTTAAATAAATACTATTTTTGATAGATATATAAAAAAATAGAAAAACCAATTGAATATAGACCATTGTAAATTATTCATAGAATTTAACAGTGTAAATAGTGGTAACATAATTATGAATATATATATAATGAATAAATTAAAATAGTGTTCCCTTTTAATACCAACTCATGTAGTGCTACAATGAAACTAATAAAACAGTTTTTCTCATAAAATGTACTAATTTTAATGATATACTATTTATGAAAAAATGAAAAAAATTAGTTCAATTATTAATTTATATGATGCAGGAATAAAATATGATTATATAATGAATTTTGTTTAATATTATGTAAAAAGATTTACATTAATTTATGTTTTTTATTTTAAAGTAATATTTACAAATTTTAGACTTTTATTTTAAAAAAATTAATTTCATATTTTGGTTTATCATGAATATATTATCTTAAGAAAATTTTGATATTTTTTTAAAAAATTTGATTTTGTGGTGAATTGTGAAATATATTATTTTTACAAACAACACACCTTTTCTATAATTTTTATTTAAAAAAATTCGTCCACAATTTAGGAAATGGTTTTTTTTAAGAAATATTAATTTTTAATTTTTAATAAAAAATTTAAAATATTTATTCAGGTTTATAAAACTCTATTTAATGATTTTAAATTAAAGTAATATTATTAATAAAAAAATTATTTTTTCATTTTAAATTTACATTCTTTAACTTTCATTTAAAGAGCCACATTAAAAATATGTGAAATTTATAATAATTAGTTATAGATTATATAATACAGATCATTTTATACTTTTAATCCTAGAAGTTATGTTACATTGGTAAAAAATGTTTCAACGAAAAATTTTAAAATATAAAAAACGAAAAAATATAGGAGTAAATACTTCAATTTTGTTTGAAAATATGTTGGAATTTGTAGTTTCTTCCATTATTAATCATCCCACTTATATGATTGATTATTTATAAATTTCTGAGCCACATTGGTTTCAATAGTCTTAAATTATTAAAAAGATATTGGTTGTTACAAGAATTCCATCTTTATTTAATTAAAAGGGGGTCCTCTATGATTTTTTCTGTCAGAACACAACCTCCAATGTTCATCTAAATGTTTAAACAAAAATATAATCAAAATTCATATCTATGTTATTTTTTTTGAATATCATAATACCATACCTCAAATGATTTACCCCTTAAAAAAGGAGACAATCAATGTTGCGAGGTTTATACTTTTAACTGATCCTTTCACTTTTCAATTTCATCATATTCACTTGGTATTCCTTAAATTCATTTTAACTATATTAGAAGGATAAAATAATTATCACATGTATAATGATATGTTATTATAATTATTGTACAACCATATACACCCATCCCTTCTCCATTAAGAGAAAAAAGTGAATTGTTCATATGTGTAGGTTACTACACCAATGAATAATTATGTTCTAGATCCCATCACTAAATATGTTAAATGGTATAATGTGAAATTTAATAAATTAGTTTTATATATTTGAAATCTTTTAGAATCATAATTAAGGAAACATATTACTTGTATCATATCCCTCAAAATAGTAAATGATCACCCATGTGTACCAGTAGAATACCAAAACCATGGAACGAGGCAATCCATTTTTTTCTACCACCATTACGTATAGATTTAGTTTATAAATTATATATATATATATTATATTTGACTAATAATACACTTTATAGAAATTGGATTTAATAAATTTTATTTATTCGGTAATCCATCAATAATGATAACCATTTGGAAACTTGTTCATCACCAATTAAATATTTAAAACACAATGATAATATCTTTTATGGAAATTATATCAATATAAGACATTATTTACCATATATTATAGTAAATTTAATTAGATTTTTAAAGATGAAATTTTGAAGTAATTATAAAATATTAATTACAAAATTAGTATAAATGATCAACACCCGATTATAAAAATCTTATACCTGAAAGGGAATTATTACATATTAAAGATATATAGAAGGTTGAAGCACATAAATGGAAATAATGTTTAAAGGAAACAAACATGGGTAATTAAAATATATTTCATTGAGTTTAATAGTGAGTATTGAACATAAACCTTAAATATTCTATATATTTAGTGATCTCCATTTACATATGATATCATCATTTATATATCAAGGAAAATTATTTATTAATTAAAATCCCCTTACACAAATGATATTATTTACTATAATATTATAATATGTTTTGAAAATTCTCAATCATCTTATGTGTTGTTTTCCTTGAATTGAATATTTGTTCATTATTTATAATTTCAATTACCTCCAATATTCTCATTTGTTATTTTTAAATCAAGATATATATCAATTCATGTGATCTTTATACACTCCTTTTCAGCTAATTAAAGACAATATTTATTACATTGTTTTATTATTTCTATTTTTCTTTGTTTATCTCAAAAAGGGCATATTTTACATGTTTTTTTTTCAAAAAGAACTTTATAAATTATTTTATGATATACTTATTTTGGGTGATTCTATTTGGTATCGAATGTTTTAGTTTATGAGGTTATTTTTGTGACTCCTTTTGAAACGTATTGTAAAACCCATTCTTATACCTATTTTTTAAGATGCGGTGATTAAATGCTTCTTGATTCACATATCTGTATGGTTAATCTTTTAGTGATTTTCAGGCCCTATATATCCATCCAATTCATTGGTCAAAGCCTTACATATCATGAGATAATAGTGAAATGAGTAGTGATACTTGATCAATATTGGGAAATAATATGTAATACCTAATCCGATATGGAAAAATGTATGATTACTCATCAATTATTAGAATTAATTGTGGATTCATGATCCAAATTATTTCATTTTCATTCCCATGTTTGTGCCACAATCCATGCATATGTGACTATGATGCTCTACCAAGATCATGATTTAATTATCATGTCTTCTAAATCATAATTCCACATTTTATTTTTTATTATATATTATTATATGTTTTCTTATCTTTCTATATGAATTACATTTACAAAATCATGATATTTTAATATGAGATTTGTCTCGTTATGTTTTATCATAGTCTTATGATTTCACCCATCGTAAAATGTTTATATATTTAACTTTCCCTTATTGAGTGTTTGAGCTAACCCATTTCTTATGTTTCCTTTTCTGAGGGTATGAGAAAGAGTTTAAATTAGGAGATGATTTTTAAAAAAATTTGTATGATGATATTATGGAACATTATTAATAATAATGTAATATAATATTCACATATTTCTAATATCCTATGAAACTAAACCTATCTATTTTCTGTGATGTAGGGTTTATTATGTAATGTACGGTTTTATATATGGGAATGATTAATAATAAAATAATTTATATGTTTAGTTTCCTCATCGATGTAAATTTTGACTCATGGGTGATTTTTTTCTTATATTTCATGTGAAACACGTGTTTAGAAGATCTCTAATTGTTATCATATTGTACGTAGGTATAAGGGATCCATAATGTCTCCTGCTGGGTTGGTTTAGTAATTGGATACGTTGGTGATGGATAAATACTTGTGAGGTATGTCATATAGATAATTTATGATGAGAATGTGTTTCCATGGGTAAAATGATACCCTTAAAAGTGTTGATGAAATACATTTGTAATTCCATGAATTTTAATTTTTAATTTACTAAGAGTGATTTTTATATTAAGGTTTTTTTAGAAGGTAAAATCAGTTAGATTCCTATGTTTTATAGTTTTGATTATGGTTTATGATAGGTTAGTGAATAGTGATCTTAGTGGATGGTTCTATAATTAATAGAGTGTGGGTTATTATCCACTAAAAGAGGATAAAATTAATTATCTAAAATATTATATATATGTGATTTAAGGATAAAAGACACTTGTACTTATATATTTTACAATCTGAATTTTTTTATCTTGTTTATGATTCATTTATAAAATTCCCTGTTACATAGTACATTCCTGAATTCCTCATAAATAACACACAAAAAATTATTTGTTTTTAATATTTCATTTTAATGTTTCTTATTCCCTTTTTAAATTATAATCCTTCAAAAGCTATTGGTTATTCATTTTAAAATTACAAACATAGTTCATCAACCAAGATCATTATAGGTGAAGTGAACTAAAAAAAATACCACTATAATGATTGTAGCACCAATCATATAATCCCAATGAATCTGATTTTTAATGTGAGATAGATGACTTGATTGGTAACATTACATTAAATATTCTCCAGATCTAATTATGAGGTTTGATTCGAGTTCTATGAAGACAATTTTGAAGATATAATTCTGGTCCAAATTATGTGGCTTAGAATGACATCCCACCATTTAAGTCATATATACGAAAATATAAATACAATTGGGATTAAATATTGTAGTATATTTTATGGAAATATGATGCATAAATTTCTAATTCTATGAACCACCCCAATTCATCCATCTAGAGGCTCATTTTATCACTTCTTTTTGCTAGATGCAAGCTGGGTCAAATTTTTATTTATGTGTAGAAATTTCCTCTCTCAATTTATATTCCTCCAATATAATCCTTCAAAAATTAATTATGGTGAATTTAAATATTAAGGATTTACTCTAGTCTCCAAAATATTCTATTTACGAATATGATGGTGGATTGTTTGTAAGGATGTTTTGTATGTTTTCATTGTAAATTTATACAGCAAATTTTATGTTGTAATCAAATTTCATCAATTGATTGTTGAAAGAATCCCCATAGCATCATAATAAAGCATATTATTCTCATTTTATATTCATTTTGTGAAAAAAATTATATTATTTCCTAAATTTGTGAATTTGTATGAACATTGAAGAGAAAAATCATTCACACAACTACGGTGTGTTTTTTATTTCTTTGTTTTCACTTTTTTTATTCCGGTTTCATTATGTCGACTTACACCTTCCATTGAGATATCTGAATAAATTAAATAAATACCCTTTGATGGTTCAATTACAGATAGTTTCATAGAGGTTTATTTAATAATACTTAATTTTTTTATATTCTTAAATTATTCCATTTTTTTAATTAATCAATTAATTGAATTATTATTTTTAATCATCTTCCCCAGTTTTAACGCTAACATATTATTATTACTAGTATGATAAAAATAAGTGGATTTATTATTAAAGTGGTCCAAAAATATAATTGGTGACTAATCATGAAATATTTTAGTTGTCAAATTTATTAATGATATTGCAGGATTATCTCATTGATTGAAAACATCTATAACTAGTGAGAAAAATATTTAATGTAAACTATTAAATCCATTCAAAGGAAAGCGACAACCTAGGATTCACCATCATATTTAGTTGTTTTATTTCAAACATTATAGTTGTTTTATTTTTTAAAATTAAATAATTCTCTTAGTTACATCATTATTATCATATCACAATTCTAATTTACCCAAAAATTGGAAAACTCATTGAATAAATAACTAGAATTATGTGTGTCTCATGGTTACTTTTACATATATGTGGATTCGACCCCTACATTTACTAAAACAAACACTTTGAAATATATGATAAATTTGGGTGCACCCAAAAATTGGAGTCATTTCTAGGGACCTAAGTAATTTATGTTAGACCCTATCATCCTTTTCATACGTCAAATTCTCTATTATCACCCACATTTCAATTATCTGTTACACTTTCTGTTTATTTGTGTCATTAGAATCCAAAATTTGAATTTTAGTATACACTTATAGAGTCTCTTCAAAATTACACCATCATAAACCAATTGTGGAATAAATTTTATATCAATATTGGGAATGAACTATAATTTATTGGATTTATTTGATCAAAACATGAATGATTACATCCCAACTGATGAGATGTACAATCATTTGGATGACGAATATTTTATAGAAAAACTTCTATCTCTCTGAAGGATCGTCGAAGAGGTCAATATTAGGGAATTCCATGATGTTCAAAGTCTTATCCAACATATTCCTCAAACATTTCTTGACAATGAAAGTAATAAAACTAAGATTATAGATTCTTAGGGTCATCATTGAGATTAAAACTGCAAAGAATTAAAATTTGTGAGGTACCCATCTATAAATTAATTATCCCTTACTTAACCTTTTATGGAGTGTCTGGTATACCACAAACCAATCATGAAAATAATTAATAACTAACATTATAATTTGGGATTCCTGAAGAGGATGAAGGAACATTTTACATTTGTTTAAATCAAAAGGAAACCGATTTTTTGTACTTTTGATCGACCCAAATACGATAATAAATAATTTCCATCCTACCCCAACCTATCTTTCATTAGGGATAGCTGAAAAAATCTATTTTTATTGTTTATTGTCATAGAACTAATAAATATGGAATTATCCTTGATTGATTAGAAAATTCGATAGATGTAATATGCTAAACGATTTTTGAGATTCCCTATATTTTCCCACTCATTTATAAACATAATTTTTTATCCTTTTATGTTTTATATTATTTTTCATAGTTATGGGAACCTCTAGGGGTTTCTATTGTGTTTTAATTATTTTCATGTGTACTATTATTGGGATTCTCATATTGATGTATTTTATGTAAAATCGCATTTCTTCATGGTGTAAAGACAAAAACTGTCATAGTTGATAAGGCTCCCATGAGTAATGTGGAGATCAAATGATTAAATTAGTGGATTTGAGACTTCATCTTCAACCACATTGGGACTTCATTCCATGAATCTCATTATAAAATTTTATTTTCGTACCCCTATCCTCGACCTCTACCCCATTCTAGATTTTTATTTCATTAAACACTACAAATAGTGTATTTTTATATTGTGGGGAGGGAGAAAGAAATTTATTTTTGTTTCCATATAAATAAAACAAAAAAATATTAAAAAGAGTTAATAGAATATAAAATTTATTTAACCATTTATTTGAAAATGTAATATGAAAACCATAAAAATGAATATAAAATAATTTTACATTACTTGAATATTATTTTAATGCAAATATAAGTCCACATTCATGTTTTTTGGATGGTTCTGTTGTCCAATGATATTTTTTACCATTAATATTTTCATCATATTTAATCAAAATATCACTTTCCATATCCTTTAGATTGTGGGGTATTAATTTTATTTCTTATAGTCCCTTCACAAATATCATTGTTTGGAAGATCATTTTAATTTTAAAATGAGCATTAAAAATTTCCCGAAAAATATAAATAAAAAATCAATAAATTTTTACACAGAGAAATTGATTAACCTAATGCATGGATTCTGACACTTAGGTATTATAAGTCAAAATTTATGTATCTATGGTTGGGAAATAATATCTCTATTTTTGGTCTATTGGATATATATATATATTAATTCAACTAAATATGATTCCTTTATTTGTGATCTTCACATGGAATGCATTTTATGTTAAAACATTCCTTGGAAAAGGAAATCAATTTTTATATTATTTACATACAATTTTCATGGGACTAAAAAAATTATTTTGAGAGTTTTTATTATCCACTAAAAGGGAATAATATTAATTATTTATGTTATATTATTCAGATAATTCAATTTTGAAAAACCCATATAGTATTTCATTTTAGAATTTGATTTTTTTTATAAACATGATTGTAATTCATTCATAACGGGAACTATTATGTGGTACCTTTTTAGACACCTCATAAACCACCCACTAGTATTTATTTGTTTTTAATATTTCATTTTAAGGTTACCCATTCTATTTGTAACATTTTTCCTTCATCATATATTTAACATTTGTCTACGAATACTTCCATACATGGAATGAAACCAACAATATTATGGGTGATTTGAAATGGACAACAACCCACTAAAATGACTGTATAGGAAAATATATAATCCCAATGAAGTTTATATTTTATATGGACAAATAATATTTTAAGGGAATAAATATATTACCTAGTTTTTAGAGAAAATTATTAGTTTTCAAGTGATTTAATGGTGGTCCAAGTTGAAGTATAAATGTTGGGAAAGATTCAATGGCCCAAAAATTATAACCACCCATTCCAGTCATATATCTAAAAAAATCCAATTATTATGGATGATTATAGAATTTTTTTGGTACATATTTATATTCAATTTATTATTCATTTGACAACCCACTTTTTACTATATAGATATACATTTTGGAATATTTATGGGGTGGATACATGCTTGAACTGAAATTTTTGTCAATTATGGAAAAGTCCACTCTCTAGGAATTTTCAACCAACAAATTCAAACCATAATTAATTGGGATTACATTTAATGTTGGGGCTCAACCCAGGGAACCAAAAAATGGAAATTCAAGGTATTGATAGTGTTTTTAGAGGAAGTTGAGTATGTTTTCATTGTAAATCTATACTGAAAATTGGATATTGTAATAAAATTTCAACAAATTTATGTTACTATAATCCCCTTAGATTCATAATGATACTTTTACACTCATTTTCTACTACTTTTTAACATTATAATACAATATAAATAATGAGTGTTTGTATTCACATATATAAGGGAGAAATACTCCACTAAATGGTTGTGTTTTAGTTTTTTGTTTGTTTTCTATTCTTAAATCTCCATTCATTTTGTCATCTTCCACATTCTTTTGAGTGATTTGAATCAATGAAATAATAACCATATTGTAGGTATATTATATGATGTTCTATGGGGATGTATTTAATGTTATTTTATGTTAAAATATTCTAAAATAAATTTATTATTTTATAATTTTTCTTCAATGACTTGTTTTTATCTTTATATTCACCAATTTTTAAGATAACATATATTGAGTGCTAGTATGATACAATTGTTTATGGGATTTAATTGATCAAACCATGAGTGATTACCCAAACCTCATGAAATGTATAATCACTTCGAGGATGAATTATTAAATGGTAAATTACCATTCCTCTCAATGATTGTTGAAGAGATCAATCTTGTTAATGATTTTTTATATTAAAACTCTTCTAAAATATGTTCATTATACATGTCATGATCAAATTTGTAATCAAATTTAGATAATAAATTCCAATGTTTCATATTAGAAATTATTAGTACAAAGTTTTAAAACAATTGAGAAATCCATACCTGCATTTATATCATTTCAATGAACTCATGTAGAGGATCTAGTTTCCCACAAACCTCTTATAAAAATAATGAACAACTAATAATTGAACTTACGATATCTAGATATGATGAAATAATATTTGATTGTTGTTTAAATAAAGTTGAAACTGATATTATATATATTCAAAAGATTGAAATTAATTATCTTTGTTTGAGTGTCATAAATATTGATATATTATTTATTTTTTAGTGAAAAAATCTTTAAACATTAGAATACATAACGAAATCTCAGATTTTACCAATTCCTTTGACTGAATGAAAATTTTATGGGGAAATAAGATCATTTCGGAATGAATCAATCTATCATGTTCCTAACATCGAATCAATATTAACTACTATTGATCATCTATAACTTGATCATAACATATTTCCACCCTATCTAAATTTTTCATTGAATGGGGATAGCAAAAGAAAATTCATTTTTCATTGTTTCTTTTCATGAAACTATTTATTAATAAATTAGAGTTAATTTAATAGAAAATATTATTGATGGAATTGGATTATAAAATTATGATATTTTCGGTATTTTACCAATAATTGGAGAACATATGTTTTCAAATGAATCATATTCTACAAAATTTATCAATCTAAATCTAGTAGAAGTGGTGAAAAAATATATTCCATAAATTTTTTAAAGTTAGTATTGAGAATGTTTGGGGGTCCATATCAATATAATGAAATTATGTAAGGAGATTTCCAGGAAGAAAAAATGATTTTACCAGTACATTGGCTTAGAGTTTGGAGTTCTAAAGTAAACATGTATATTTTGTATCATTTACTTTTGTATATGTTTATGTTTAGTTTAGGTAATCTCAATGTTTATCCATTATGTTCTAGTTGTAATATTGTGTGAGATTATGGGACTTCTAATACTAATTTGTTTTTTAGGAAAATCAAATTTCTTACTATTCAATAAAGACAAACATTCATTATTAATGAGTATTATTCGAGTAATATAGAGATCGTGAGACTAAATAGGAGTATCTCAATCATAAAATTCAACTACTAGGTGATTTCATTCCATGATTATCATTTTATAATATTATATTGGTACTCTTATAAAATACCTACACCCCAATATAATAATTATATTCTTTAAACACTTGGGACATTGATATTCTATGAGGGGGTGAACGAAAAGAAAATTGTTTTGTGTTTATAAAAGGAAAACAAAAAAATGAGAAAAATATTCAATGGAAAAATTTTCATTAATAGTTTATGTGATATATTTTTTTCCAAACAATAATACCAAATATCAAATAATCATAAATCCATTTATTTTAATTGTAATGTATGTTTATGTCCAATATCATATATTTTTTGAAATTTCATTTGTTAAATACAATTTTTCACCATTAACATTTTCATCAAAATTTTTAAAATACCACTCTGCACATCATTTGGATTATGGGATAGTAATTTGAGTTTATAGGGTCCATTGATAAATATAATAGGTTCAATAACCATTTTTATTTTAAAACGAGTATTGAAAAAACAAAAAAACATCCTCAAAAACTGTAAAAAAAAATTAATATGGTTTCACATAGAGAAATAGAGTTCCCTAATGTGTGGCATTCGACACTTGGGCATCATGACTCTATAATTATCTATCCCATATGTAGGAATTTTATATCTATTTATTGTAATTTTTATTTTGTGATTGATATATTTAACTTGTGATGATGCCCAAGTATGAAATCTTTCATTGGTTTCCTATAGTCTTTGAGATAGGGAGTCATAAAAAATTCTCATTACACAGGTTGACATGATTTAGTGAAACATCAATTATCATGGAGAAGTTAGAAAAAATTATAAAATGATATAAATGAAATAAATGAATAATTATATTTATATTAATATGTTATTCCTCCCAGTGATTCTATTTCCCCTTGAAAATAATGAACTTCCATGTGTCTTGTGATCCACATCACATCATAATTCTTAATTGAAACTTGATGTAATGTGGTGATGAATTTCAACAAAAAAGGCTTGGTCTTGTTATATTCTTTTGGTGACTAATTTTATAAAATTATTTTTGGAAGGTTTGATGATTTATTATGTGATGTTAAAATGTTAAGAATTTTATGTTAAAATGTGCAAGGAAAAAGGAATTCAATATTCAAAATTTTGAGTTACAGTTTATTACGATTAGAAAAACACAATATGGTGGGTCTAATTAGCTACTTAATGTGGAAGATAATAATTTTATATAATATAAAATTCATGTGATTAAATTTTCATAAACACTTTTATCACTTCATTTTACTATTTGATATTCATTTCTTAACATGTTTACTATTCATTAATAAAATTAAGTTTTACATGGTACCTTTTTGAAAACCACATAAACTACCCAATAGTTTTTATTTATTTTAAATATTTCTTTTTAGGTTTCCAAATTCCATTCTCAACGTTTCATAGTTCTCAATTAATATTATATTCATTTTGGAAGATGACCAAAGTGGTTAGTGAACAATAAACATTTTGGGAAAAGTGAATAGGTTAACAGTAAACTAAAATGACTATATAATCCATGATATAATCCAAATAAATCTGATATTTTATAGGGGTGGAAGAATAATTAATTGGGAACATTTAATTCAATAGTTTCTAGAGGTAATTAAGTGTTTTGGATGGAGTTCCAGGCAACCCATGTTGAAAATGAAATTATGGGATACATTATGTGTCAAAGAAGGGAATCCCCACATTTTGATCATATATCATATAGTAAAACTATAATTATGATGATATAGTTTATAATTTTATCGAAAATATTGATATTAAATTTATTCTTCAATGAACCACCATAATTCGGCCATCTAGATTCTCTTTTTGGCATGTTTGTTTGGTGGAGGCCAGCTGGCTCTGAATTTTTTATTATGTGGAAAAGACCATGCCCAATTTATGTCCCACCTAGATGTTCCTACAATAAATAATTTTTGAATATTTGACAATTTGGGCTCTAACCATGGCTCTCAAGTGGCTATTTATGTTATTGGTGTTATGTGATGAATTTTTTTAATTTTCGTTTTAATGTTATGCTGAAAATTTGATGTTATAGATGTATTTTATCTATTGAATGTTTGTGGATTACCTTTAGATGCGTTTTTCGAATTTAAATATTGCCCTGGATTATATTAATATATATAGGAAGATATATGTATATATAACAAGTAAACGTCGTAGCTCGGTTGGTCCAGTGGTGGGGCACGCCTGTGAGCAAAACCTGAGGTATGGGTTTAATTCCCACTAGCGCTGATATTTTTGAATTAAAATTCTCCATGGTTTGAAAATCGTGGGGTTTGTTGTGTGCCATGATGGAACATCGGGGTGCCACATCTGACTCCCCTATACCCACGGTTCTCTAAAACTGTGGGTATAGGCTAAGACACCTATACCGACACCTTTCCAGCCCATGGTTCTCAAAACCGTGGGTATAGGCTATACCCACGGTTTTTGGGGCTATACCCAGGGTTTTGAACCGTGGGTATTGGTCTTTTTTCCAGTAGTGTAGTATATTATTATAAAATTATTGGAAACCCACTTAAGAAAACATGGTTTTAAAAGAACATTTATTTCTAAACAAAGAGAGAGTGATGTTTGTATTTCATAAAAACAAATTATAAACTATATTATGTACCAAATAATAGAAGAAATGGAACCAATATATGAATAAATCATTAATACCAAGTTATAATAAATTCTATGATTTTTCTTGAGAGATGGATTATAAAAATTCATCGAAGGAAACATAAAAATAAACAATCTTGAAAAGTGATGAGATTGTTTCAATAAACTCTCAACACTTGGTAACATTGAATCATACTACCCATGTAAGAAAATAAAATTAATTGAAGATTAAAATATCATGAATATAATGATATTTCTGACATAACCTTTCAATGTAAGTAAATAAAGACTATGGACAAATATTGATGCATAACATTCTATGTGACTAAAAGAAAGAAAATTGGGACATCATTATTTTACCAATTTCGTATCCTGTGAAACATAAATACCACGAAATAAATTTCATAAAAGGTATATATAAATACTAGTATATTTATGTATAAATATAATATAATAGATTCATGGGTAGTATACACACCACTCAAAAGGAATGGGTGGTGAATAAAAAAAATTTCTCACAGAAATAAAATGTTGGATGAAATCCCCATACATTGTGTCTTGCATGAAATCATATTCATTAAAACCACCTGAAAAATAAATATATATTTACTATAAATATTTTATAGAACCATATTATTATATCTAATAACATATATTGTTTTATTACGACCTTATATTACCCATTTGTTAACCATCATATGTTAAGGTTTCACATCAGATAATATTTTCCTTTTTATGTGTCTTAATTTGTTATATCTATTATCCTCAAACTTATATCACGAGTATATAATTTTGTATTTGATATAAATATAATATATATTATTTATATTGTTATTATAATGTGGTATATAATATATATTTATGAAATGAAATACACCTTTCACAGAGACAGTAAGAAATAAGTATGTAAGAACAATACTTCCATTTTTATTGTCGTATTGAAAGAAAGAAAGTAAAATATTTTTATATATTTATATAATATCATTAAATTAGCATTATAATGGTACATATATCATATATTTTCTCTAGACCCATCATTATTACATTCAATTTAGTGTTTGAACGAATTTCATTTACTTTAGGGGGCGGTAGTGCAGACTTCCTCAAATGAAATTAATATATTTGTAATAAATGGAAGTAAAAATATTTTTTTAAAAGTAATAAATAATATTAAATACAAAATAAATATAATATATATCATATATAAATATATTTTCTATAATTTCCACCATGATATGTGGTAAAGGAAAAAATGAATAATCATCGTTAAGCGAGGTTGTAATTCACTATGCACATAAATATTATGTTCGTTCCCTTGTAGATAGAGGTGTGTGAAATTTTATGTTTGAAAAATATCATTAAAATATAATATTATAATTAGGATACTTTTATTTATACCATAATGGAATAAATTGAGTGTATAAGGTTGAAAAAAATAAATGAATGGAGTTTGAGAGTAGATGCTACCTCTTAATCGGGTGACTCATTCTGTTGTTCCAAAAGGCTTCCTTGGGTTAATCTATTACCAAAGGGAATCTTGAAATAGGAACATAAGGATATTGGGAAGTTTATTGATTGAACTTGGCTGAACCAAAGTGGTTTTAGAGGTGTGGAGAGGGGGATATGTGGAGGCCTTCATAGGGAAGGTAATGAACTCACTTGGTGTTTTTGAAAACATGTTATGTGTATTAACGTTTTTTCATTAAAAAATTCATTAAAAACAAAATAAACGAAATAATTTAAGTATAATTTCTAAATAATTTACATAAAATGGGTATGGGACATGTTTCTATGTTTTTTAGTTTCATAATCTTAATGTTTAGTCTTTAGTTAAAAATATATTTACATTAATCAATGTAATTATATTTAGTTAATTTATCTAATATTTTTTTTAAAAACAATGTTTCCATATTAGATATTATAAATTACTATTATTCCAACTATTGAAGCTATTTTTCTAAATTTTAACCACATATGTGGAATAAATTAACTAAAAACTAATACCACCATTAGGTCGATAATGCCATATTTTAAAAGTAAAAAATTGAAATGTTTGCAATATTTTTATAGCCCATTTCAAAGTGAAATTGATCTAAAAAATATAATATAGTAGTCTATAAATATATTATATAATTAAAAATTGAAACCAATTTATAATATAATTTAATCATATAAATAAATAAGATGAAAATTAGATTTTGAACTAAAAATCAGCATTTTTAACTATTTTCTTAAGGAATTACAACATATAGAAGAATTAAAAATGATCATAACCTAATTTTTATGGTTATCTTTGAAATATGAGGTTTATTGTTACATATATATTCTATAAAATATCCAAATGAGTGATTTAAAATAGTTTCCCCATTAAAAGGCCATAAAAATGTTTTTATAAAAATAATGATTTTAAGTATAAAATTTGGGTTGTTCTTATCTTACATCTATAAAATATATTGAATTAATATAAAAAATATTTTTTTAATATAATACATATATATTACATTATTATCACTCACTAATAATATTTAATTTATTTTATTTTATTATATCAATCCAAAGTTTTTACCATAAATATAATATTATTTCTTTTAATATTCAATCTGTTTTCATATTTATTTACAATAATTTGGAAACCAAAAAATTCATATTATATTTGGAAAACCATATATTATCATAAATTAGTTAATACTATTCATAACCGTTAACTTAACAGGTAGTTTATTTCTTATTTTTTATATAATAACATTTTAATGATGTTTTATTGGTCATTAAAACTCTGTCTTGCAGGTCATGCATGTAATCAAGGAAAGCCATTGTTTCATGTAAAAATAGATAGCATTGGTGTTACATTAATATAAAAGGTATTTATATTCTTTTTTGTGCATGATTAACATGGTTTTGCTTATAATTAATTCCCATCATAGTTCTTTAAATTAAAATTAGCTATCTTCAGTGTTGTGTAACATAACAATTATCATAAAGCATAAATTAATTAAAATAATAATAATTCACCAAATCTCGGGGTGTAACATTCTATCCCCATTAAAAATATTTTTTCCCTCAAAATTATCTGGGTTATCAAATATTTAAAAAATGAAATATTCATTCATATAATCCCACATAACAAAAATGGATAATAAATAATCCCTTAAAAAGAAAATGTTTGAACCATAATGGTTACACATATAAATAGGTTTCATCATAGAAAAACATAGGTTTGAAGTAAATAATGGTCATAATATAAATTGGAAAATATTTATAGAGAGTTATTGTGGCCATAAATAATAAATAAGAGAATGATCAAAGAAAAGGTAATGGCCTCAATGACATAAACATTAGACAATTTAAAAGGCCATTGGTTCAACAAACATTACTGTATTATGAAAACACAATATTTTATCATTATTATATCATTGATTAATTATTTTTATTAAAAAATAATATATGAAAATATACTTACTTGATGTTATTACCTTTATTACGCACAATCCAAAAAAATTGGTATTGACTTTAATGATTACCACATAATCTCTTACCCTAATAAATGAGTAAGAATTCATTTTTATTCTGAAAGTAATAACAAATAATGAGATCAATGTTAATTCATCACATTTATCCTCAGTTACCATCTAAATAAATAGGTTATTCCATATACATAAGTCCTCATGTGGTGAGATAAAACATTAAGCTTGACAATATTATTGGAAATATGACTAAAACATTCCATACATAGTTAACCTTATAACCATTCAAAATATAATTCTCCACTTATTCGTTAAATATGATCTTATATTATATGGAAAACAATTGTATTTAATACATGGGTTCAACCATGAACTGATATAACATTAAATGGGATTTTATTATTCCAAAATTCATTTAGAGGGATATAATCACATGAAACATAACTATAGTATGAACAATAAGATTATCATTGGGATTATCCATTCAATATCCAACATGAAAATCCCATCTCATGGGGGATAGGATAAGTATTTCCCTAATGTTCATTATTCAGTTCATTCATTATGATTGAATAAGCTTTCCCATTATAATTTCTCCTTAGATTTTGTTCTGTCTTATCATCCATATTAGCCCTTTTATTGGGGCATTGATTTACATAATTCCCAAAATCCATTTACATGATATACTAAAGTGTGGGAGGTTCATTTGGTTGAGAATTATCTCCATATATTTCACTGAGTTTTCTCTTCTCATCACTTATATATTTTTTTTCTTTATAGTCAGGATTCCTACTCTTAATACACCTTATTGTTCCTTTCATGAACTCTCTTAAGATATCTTTCCGATATTTTTGGAAATTTGTAGTATGGAAATTTTTTCTCTCCATGGTTTTTATATTCCCCTTTGAACTCCATCCTTGTCTTCTTGTTAAAATAATGAGATTTATATGTAACTCGAACCTCCTTTTAATCTTTGATTGTACAATGAACAATCACTTCATAGTTACTAAAGTAAATTAAGGCCAAATTCTTTCTGAGAAATGGATTTAAGCCATTTAATAACCTATTGTCAATATTTTGGGATTTGATGATAATATGAGAAGTGTACCTCGAAAGGCTTGGGAATGTAGACAAAAAGGTATCGATAAAAGCATCATCCTTTTATAAAGAATCCTGGAACCCCATTTCCATCTTCTTAAAAAGGACATGAGGAATGTACTTATTGATGAATATGTTTTTAAACTCATCACAACCCATTAATTCAATTTTATATTGGTTCCTCGTATTCATGATTATATTCCACTAGTAGTCTGCTTCACATTATTACTAATAAATAATCAATATGATATTCTCTCTTCCAGAAACATGAAAATAATGAATATCTTTTAGTTTTACTGATTTAGTGTTTAACAAAAAGTGGATCTAATGACTTGTTTTAAGAAGGTGGATGATGCCTCATGAAAGACTCAACATAACATTGTTCCCTCTTCTGCACATTTTGAATCTCAAGAAGATTCATAGATTGAGAAAGAATTTAGAGTATTGAAATGTGGTTTTGTATTCTAGAAACCCATAGAGATCATATCTTCAAGATTCCATTAATTTTATTGTCCACCACAATCACCATTAACATGGTTCCTTCAGGTTCTGACCATTTTCTAAAACCCAAAGAATAGAGTAAGAGATATTTATCAGAAATAGGAACCACATAATCATGAAAATTCACTTATTGGATTTCTAACGTATGAAATCATCCTTAATCAATGAAACATTTGGTTTATCCTTGATTATTCATAGACAACTTATATTAAAATCCATCTTGATGTTTTGTGAAGTGTTTGTGAATTCCCAAATCATATCCCCCAAGAGTGTCAAACTAGGTGGACAACATGACCCATTTTCGTATACTAGATTACCCTAAGCTAGGCCTGGGAAATATTTTCAGAGATGTTACCCCAAGTTACATTTGTGTGAAAATCTAATAAATTTTTAGAAAAAATATAGGGATGTATTTCTAGGAAATCAATCACTCTATCCATTACCAAAATTCTATGAATATTCATAGTTTTTTACGAATCATTTTACTTATCCTTAGAGTAATCTTTGAAATATACATAGAATTATACCAGTAGATCACACTAAATTTTTCTCATTATAGTTTCCAAAGGATGAATAAAAATTTCATTTGATACTAACTATAGAAACATTGGGTTAACATACAACAATATTACATAATCTAGATGAATATCCAGTATATTAAAAAAAAATACATGCCTAAGGGCCATAGTAGTTTAGTCTCTTCAGAAACATGGAAAAAAAATATTGTATATTGGTAAGATATCTTCAACATCTCCCATAAAGATATCTACCATTTGTTTTTTTACCCTAAAACCATCCTTAATAACTAGGGGTAAGGAAACAAAATAAAGGGGAGAGATCTGATGATCAATAAGAGTATGTAAGGGAAAATCGTAATCATAACATAAATAAAAGGTTATAGAATGTGATAATAACATTTTAATATCATACCTTGTATATTAGATATAAAATAAATATTTTCAGTTCATAAGACAAGGATCATAAAAGAATTAATATAATAAGTCATGAAAGGATAAGATAATAATTAAATAAGGAACTTATTGAATGAACATTATTTTATAACGTTCTGAAAATGTATATGTAGAAACATGATCACTCATTAAGTTAAGGACATAAAATCAGGCCCTTGAATCAACTTATGGACATGCAACCAGGTCCATGCATAACATTGTGAATGTGTAAACAGGTTCACACATAATATTATGGGATTGAAAGCAGGTCCATGCATAACATTGTGAACATTTAATGAGGTTCACACATAAAATTGTAATTATGTAATCTGTTTCACACATAAACTAATGAACATGAAAGAAGATCCAAGAATAATATAGTGAACACATATAAATGATCAATCATATCATTCTGAACATGTAATAAGGTTCACATGTAAAAATAATGACTTGAAACTAGGTCTATTCCTAAAAGTGTGAACATGTAATATGGTTATCTCATAAAATTGTTAACATGTAATGTATTTCATGAATAAATATTTTGTCATGAACCAATCCAGGTCACCATTAGACCGGGAACACGAACCAAAAATCAGTAAGGCCTGAGGGGAATTCTCAATCCCCATAAGCTAGCACAGTCACCAGGAATCAATATTACCATAGGGAATGATTTAACCAAAATAATAAACATAATTCAACTAGCAAAATTAATTGAAATAAACACAATTTATACAACTAAAAAGGCCATTAACAAATTTGAAACTTAATGGTTTATAACTTGAACCAACTACCGAAAATAAATGGAAAAAAAGGAAGAATAAAAACTCCCAATTAAACCACCAATAAAAATGAGTCCATAACCCCAAGATGTCAACACCAAACTGCATAAAAAGCCAATAAATAACCCAAACCACAATCACTAAACATGATTCGTCAACTTGGAATACACAATGAACAAGGCCTACATACACCCAATGACGTATGTATGGTGTGAGCCCATAGCCCTATTGGTTAGTACACAAAAAAAATATTACATTCCACAACATCAAGAGATAATTTAATATACATATTCCAATTCATACTTTCAAACTGTGTTTATGGGAAATCATTTACAGGATAAAAGTTAAAAAGGAACACTTGATGAAAAACAATTTCACAAACACAATTTTAATGTTTAAGATGAGAAAAAATTCATAAAGAACATACACACACCCATGTGGTCCTCTGTATGCCAACGGAGGGAACCACATCATGAATAATAGATAACTGCATGAAAATCCTCTAAGGTTGATAGCATGTGTGTGACTCTAGATACATAGTTCCTCAATGTAATCTTGTCATAAGGACCACAACAATATAAGTTGTCGTGCATGGTCCACTACTAGGGAAAAACATCCATAACCTTGTGGCCTCTAATCATCACAAAAGTTTAGTTAGTGTTGTAGCGTCAATCCTCCTAGACTAAACCTGAATAAACCAATTACATATCATCTATTGTACTAGTCCTAATCCTCCCACAAAGGTACCTCAGGTTCCCTTTTCTTTCTCAATCATGTTCAACATTCACATAATACATAACATTACTTTTAACATGTCAAACAAGGTATTACATGCAAAAAAGCTACTTCATGTGTACCCAAGTCTCCTTTTGAAATCATATTCACACTAAAAAATCATTAAAAATACACTAGTTTTACTTTATAATTTAACAAATAACCATTTCAAAACCCTAAAATAATAACATGATCAATTTAATCAAAAACCTTAGGCCAAGACCCTATTTAATTCAGCACATAAAATAATTTTTTTCACAATGAAGGCTTCCCGATATTTAAACCATTGGCAATATATTCCAATAGTTAAAAACAAGGACAACATATGAAAATAATTCAAAAAATATTCCATACACCATGCGAATTTTTAAAAAAAGTTGTACCACTTAAATTACATTATTAAATAACTCAACCAGTGATTTAAGAATAATTATACCCAATTCATTAATGGAAATCAATTTTCAAACCACTTATTTAAAAAATTATTCTTATATATATTTTCGCACCACTTTCACAATTTAATAAAAAAGTTTCATATTTAACAAAAACACTTCAATCACTAATAAAAATGTTTTACACATGGAAACCACCAAATTATTTTAGGAAACCCCCTTTTATACCAAACATAAATCAAATTCTCTTCAGAAATGTTTCCTCACCTTCTAGATATTTTTTCAAACACAATCAATGAATGAAACAAAAAGACAGAAGTACAAAAAATATGTGGCACAACCCATGATCCATTGAAATTCAATTTTCAAAACCAAATCACTTTGGGAATTTGGAAAATCCCAATAATCACATTCCAAAAAAGCATAAATCTCATTTAAAAAAATCAACACAATAGAATACACTCATGAATATACCCATTTAAATTAATAATTTTTATTCAAACCACATGTGCATTCTAAAAATTTATAAAACACTCTGAGAGGCACAATGAGATTTTATAGTAGTTGTATACCCAAATTCATATATAAAGAAGCTAATGTCAAACCAAATGCATACAATTTTTTATAAAAAAAACAACATTTAGAACATGAAAATAGAGCATGGAACATGTTAAAATATGTTTAACGAACAAATTAAATCATCAATAAATGATAAGGCCTAGAACCACCTAGCTCAAAGATAAAAACCCCCAAATTGGTGTGCAATCTTCAATAGAATTCCAATTTCATCAAAAGAGAACCAAATTGGACTCTAAACAAGAGATCAAACACAAAAATATAAACAATTAAATCCCAAAAACAAAAGTAAATCCTTTGGAAAATCCAAACCCAAATAAAAATGACCAAAAATTCAGTGATGTGGAAGAATGAGGCACATCTTAGGTAGGAGGCACGACTTCGGTAGGATGGGGCAGCGTCGAACCTGGTAAGGGGGCTCCATCACTCTTTTTTTCTCTCAGTAACCATACTTTAAAATTTATAATTATAATATAATAAATGATAACAATAATAAATAATAAAAGGTTAATAGTTATAATATTATTATTCTTAATATTGTTACCAATTAGATTGTTAATATTAAAAAAACATACAATAATAACAATAATAATAATAAATTAATAAAAATTTTAACCTTAATACCAATTATAAAGATAATGCTATTAATGAAAATATTAACAATTCTAATGGTAATAATTAATGATGGAAATAATAATAATTTATGGTAATAATAAAAATAACATTAATGAAATTGATGACTTTTTTAATAATAATTATAATCATAATAATACTGATAATAACATAAAAAATATTAAAACTAATAATAATAAAAATATAATTAATAAAAACATAATAAAATCGACATTCTTAACACTATTAATAATAATGAAAATATTATCATTAAATATTATCAATTTCAGAACAAATATTATTCCATAAATTTTCATTACAAAACTTATTTTATTTTATTTTTTATTTCGTTATTATATATTAATTTATTTTTCTTAGACACTAGGTAGGCCACATAGTGTCCTAGGTGAAGCCACACCATTTTTCAAATCACAATTTTCCTAGAGATAGATGCTTTCAAGCACTGAAAAAAAACAATTATTGAAAAACAAATTTAATTGGTAATATTCCCTAACCTCAACAAAACAATTAAAATACAAATAAAATAATAAAATGAAATTATTTAAAAGTCAGTGTGTGAAAATTCTCTCAAACATAAATATTTCCATCCCTAGAATTTCACATTTAGACTTAGATAACAGAACTAGTACCCCCATAAGGTTCAATTGGGAATCCCTACAGAAACAAGAAAAATTGAAAAAAAAAATTCTATGAGAATGTTACCTCAGAAAAGTCCTCAAGAAACCCACAAAAAGACATTAAACAATGTGTCACCCACCCAAAAAATATATAAAGCCTCTCATTGATTGATTGAGGGAATGAACTCTTACACCCACGGAAGAAAACATCACAAAATGAAACACCTTAAGCACTACTAAACGGAAACGACACCATTTGACTGGAAATAATAAACAAGACCGAACCATATCCAACAAATAATATTATCACCTACCATCAAGCCATATCTAAGACCATAACAAAAATGCCAAAATGGGGAAGCCCGAAACGGCTCCCCACTTTTAGAAACCTAACAATGCATGAGACCAGACTAGAAAACTTACACGGGGAGGCCTCATAAGACTCCCATCCTTAAAAATAGCCCTTCAAAAACTTATTCAATAGGTATTTCGAAGAGAATCATAGTGGGTATATTTTAAATTATAATTGATGGATGATACACTACTAGAAAAAAGGTATTTGCGACGGGGTCCCGTCGCAAATGGCCCGTTGCTGAAAACGGTGTCGCAACAACAATTATTTGCGACGGGCCCGTCGCTAAAGCCTTTTTTTGTGACGGGGATTTTCCCCGTCGCAAATAGTACTCTATATATTTGTAAAAACTTTTCAAATAGTAATGGGGAAGGGCCCCGTCGCAAATACCTGTTGCGACGAGCCCGCCCCAAATAGTTTTTGCGACGGGACCCGTCGCAAAAACTATTTAAAAAAAATAAAAAACTATTAATAAATTATTTTAACGCATATAATAATAATACTATTTGCGACGGGCATAGTATCCCGTCGCAAATACTATAAAAAAAATAAAAAGAATAAAGTATTAATAAATTATTTTAATTAATATAATAATAATCCAATTATAATTCAAAAATAAAAAATAATAAAATATTAATAAATGATTTTAATTAATATAATAATAGAATTATAATTCACAAATAAAAATAAAAAATTATTCAAAAATTATTTTAATTAATATAATAATAATAGAATTATAATTCAAAAATAAAAAATAATAGAATATTAATAAATGATTTAATTAATATAATAATATTAGAAATATAATTCATAAATTAAAAAAATATTAATAAGTTATTTTAATTAATATTAAAATAATAGAATTATTTTACATTCAAATATTAAAATAATTCAAGTATTACAAAAAAAATTATAATTAATTTATAATATTATAAAATTTTAATATATATATAAAATTTAATATTATAAAATATAAATAATATTATTATTCATATTAATATTGTTATTTCAAAATATAATATTATTAATATTTTATAATGAGACAGAAAATACGAATAGAAAAAAAAATCATATTTTGATTTCACAAATTTTATATCATAAAAACAAACTCTAATCTGAAGTAGGAGGAGGGGGAGGGGGGATCTGCAGAGGGTGGTGGAGGAAACTCCATCCCTAAAGCATGAGTGAGTCGGTGCATGTACTCCATCTGCTCCGGATGCTGCTGCTGCCACTGACTCGTCTGCTCCTCGTACAGCTGCTGCTGGCGTCGATGCTCCTCATCAGGCTGCTGACGCATCTACTCCGCTCCTGTCGGAGACTCTCTATCAGTGCAGTCTGAGATCGCAACTGATCCTCATGCTGTGTAGCAGAAGAAGATGCACGAGCTCCTCTCGAGCTGGATGTCGACATCGCAGCACTGCCATAATAATCTCCAGGAGTCAGTCGAGAGCTGATACCAACTACCCGGCCCTTCTCGAAGGCATACTGGGTGGCATGCATCCATGACGCCTCATCAAACTGACGGCCAGTGGTCTGATCTGATGACTCGGCCTGACTCTCAGGCCGGGCCTGTGATGCTACGGCCTCATATGACTCCTGTAGTTGCAATTTAAAATTAAAATTGTGAATATAATATATGCAGTTAATTTTTAATCTTGAAAAAAAATAATACTAACCACGATATGATGCTGACGATCACCTCTGAGCTCCCCAGTAGCAGGATCACTATACATCCTCCGATATACATCGTACTCCGCAATATCGGGGAGCTCGACAGCCTATAAGAATAAAAAATAAACTGTTAATATTTATAGTTATATAAAATATTTATAAATAATGTACGTACTAGATATTGTCTATGAGTATTGAAAGAACGAATCCCAGCTCGATGAGTCACCTCCTGTCTCCCCCGATCCTGCCTCCGCACCGATGATCTCCTCTGAAAGGCACCACTCAACCAGTGTGCACATAATCCATCCCATACATGGGATGAAATGTACTCTGGTCGGTGTGCTCTACATTACTCGTCAAAATCTGACACCCCTGCTTTCTTCATGGAAGCTTTTCTTAAATTGTGCAAAAACTGATGAAGGCGATCACGCATGGCCACCTCCCATGCCTCGTGGATGGCGTCACGCATGGTATCCTCAATCAGATACCATAAACCCTACAAATAAATCAAAATATCAAGTTAGAAATGAAATAATTTTCAAAATAAAAATTATTTATTTACGTACGTACCAACCAATGGCCGAACATGGCCTACTGCACATCAATGGGAATCTGCTCCCATGTGGTCCACGGCTGAGAGAAATAGTTGCGCAAAATAGCGCTGCCCTGTCCGACTACTATATGCGGAAAACTGTAAAAATAATAAACATTTATTATGTGAATAGATTAATGAAATCTTAGTCAAATCCACAGGTTATCACACAGGTTATCACACCTCTGTGTGCGTGGATCAAACCCAAGACGTGGACGTCGCTCGGGGATGGGGTCAGGAATCATCAATCGTGCAAGACCTCACCCCCTCCGCGTACTCCCTAGAGCGCCTGCAGGCTGAGGGTCATCTGCCAGCAACTCATCTGCATCGAAAGACTGGTCAGCATCCACCAACTCACGAAATGTGGCGTCATCCATCTGAAACACAAAATGTTAATGTTGTTAGAAAATAATTTATAATTACTATTATATATACATATATACATATTATGATTTTACATAAATACCATGTAATTCTATCAGTGTTCATCTTCATCATAATCTTCATATATGTCAATTTCATCTTCATATTCCTCCTCAACATCATCGATATCCATTCGAGTTACAGTTGCTTCATCTCTTACCATTTCAAATTCATATGTGACATCATAAACATCATCGTCATCACCGACTCTTAAATGTGGGGTGTCATCATCGATACTCATGTCTCTTAGTAAAAAAGATTGATTTTGAGTACTCTCTTGAAAAACATCTATTTTTTGCACATCAGTGAAAGCACATTCACTTTGACTAAACTGATTGTCTCGAATATTGATTTTTATTACACTCCACCTATCAGTCAAGTCTCTTGATGTAGCACAGTACTTTGCGTAATAAACGTTATGTGCCTGTTGAGCCAATAAGAATGGTTCATTTACTGCGAGAACTCTTTTACATTTAATATTGATGATTCCATGAGTCGGATGAATACGCACGCCTCTCTCTATATCCAACCACCAACATTTGAACATGGTTATGTAATGTTGTCCAAGATAACAGAGTTCAATGATTTCATCAAGTATTCCATAAAAGTCAACTTCATTTTCTCGATGAGGAGATCCTTTCAAACAAACTCCACTATTCATTGATTTTTTCGATTCCCCATATGCATGTGTGTGAAATCGAAATCCATTCACCACATATGCATTATAAGTTTTAACAAGTTTGGAAGGTGGGTTACTCAATACGCACAACCATTTGTCAATTTTAGTAGCATGTCGAGACACATGAAAATTTGTAAAATAATTATCGATATAGTAAACTATACATTGAATGAGTTACTAAAAGATAAAGAATTTATGTTACCAGTTTTTGAAACCATTGAGAGAAATTTTTCAGTCGACGTTCTTCGAGAGAAGCTGCTATAATTTGTGGAATTTGTTTCTTGATATGATTATCATACAACCTATAAAAACCAATGTTATTTAATTTAACATAAATGATAGAATAAGTGATATAAACACTTACAGTACAACTGATGTCATCTCTTCACAGTTGAGCAGAACATATGTATGAGCTCTATGATGTTCATCATCTGAAAGCCAGTATTCACAAACTCCACCAAAACCAAGCTCTGGCTGGTTGAAAACAGATAATTGATTGTCGATTTCATCAATATTCCTCTCATTCCGTCCCATTCGGTTATGTTTTGAAGGATACTAAGATTCAAAATAATGGGAGCAGAAAAAAGATATTTCCTCTTACAAATAAGCTTCTGCAACAGATCCTTCAACAGATTCTTTGTTACGTACTTTTCTTTTCAATTTTTGCATGCATCTTTCAAATGGGTACATCCATCGAAACTGGACTGGAACTCCACATTTGGCTTCATATGGAAAATGTAACATCAAATGTTCCATTGAGTCGAAGAAAGGAAGCGGAAATATTTTTTCTAGATTACATATAATTACAACAACAACTTTTTCAAGTTTTCCTAGAGCATCATAATCTGCTGTAGCCGCACAAATTTCCGGAAAAAAATAAGACATGTCTGTTATGGAATCCCAAATCACAGAATTCAACAGACCTCTTAATCCAATGGGTAGAAGTCTTTCCATTATAACATGACAATAATGACTTTTTATTCCAGTAATATGACCATTCTTTAAACATCTACCCAAATTGGAAGCACAGCCATCTGGAAGTCTCAAATCTGCAATCCACTGACAAAATAATAAACGGTTTTCTTTAGACAGTTTATAAACTTCTTTTGGTTTCAGTAACCTTTCTGTTCTAACATTCTCAAACAGTTCCAATTCTGAACGCCTGCAAATTTGGGCAAGATCTAAATGTGCATTTACATTGTCTTTTCTCTTTCCTGGCGTATCAAAAACTATATGAAACAAATTATCAAAACAGTTCTTCTCAATATGCATGACATCTAACATGTTTCGGACCAACAAATCAGACCAATATGGAAAATCCCAAAATATGCTACGTTTAATCCAATTGTGTTCTTTCCCAAAACCAGAAATTTTCTGTTGGTTTATTGTGGGAACAAAAGTGATTGGAGGTAATGAAAATACAACTGATTTTAACTTTGAACCTGATAACATTTTTGGAGATCCATCTCTTTCAACTGTTCCTTTTCTGAAATGAGATCTGTTTCTGCGAAAAGGATGATCAGCTGGAAGAAATTTTCGATGACAGTCAAAATAACAAGGATTCTTTCCATGAATGAGCATAAATGCTTTGTTCTCTCCCATATAGTAAGGAAATGATTTATGTCCATGTGTACTCAAGCCAAATAACATCCCATAAGCCGGTTAGTCACTAATTGTACACATCAATGCTGCTCTCAGTATGAAATTCTGTTTCGTTGCAACATCATATGTACTGACACCAGTACTCCACAATAAATTTAATTCATCAATCAATGGTTTCAAATAAACATCAATATTTTTCTTCGAATGTCCTAGAATTAGTAAAGTCAAAAAGATATATGGCTCCTTCATCAACATCCATGGAGGTAAATTGTACGGAGTTAAAAAAAATAGGCCAACATGAATATTGACTACCATAAGATCCAAACAGACAGAAACCATTAGTGGAAAGGCCCAGTCGAACATTTCTGGCTTCTTAAGCAAAGGATGGATGCACTCTATCAAAATGTTTCCATGAATCACCATCGGCTGGATGATTCAAGCTTTTATCGGTTGAAATATTATCTTTATGCCATGACATCATTGTCGCTGTATTCGTAGACATGAATAAATGATGAAGTCTGGATGTAAGCGGAAAATATCTCAACTATTTTACAGGAATCAAACCAGACTTCCCGTGTTGTCCTTCTTTATATATCAGTTGCCCACATGTGGGACAACTATCCAACGACTCATTTTCCCCAGAATATAAAATGCAGTCATTTGAACATGCATGAATCTTCTGACAAGTAAGTCCCAAATTTCGAACCAGCCTCTTACTCTTATAGTAATTTGCAGGAAAAACATTTCCTTCGGGTAACAGTGTTTTAAGCAAAGAAAATATCTGGTCAAAACAGGTCTTTGACATTCCGTTATCGGATTTGATAGCCATAAATTTTGCAACTGCTTCTAATTTGCTCATCTTGCAGCCAGGATATAATGCATCCTCAGCAGACCTCAACAAGTCATAAAATTTAGACGGTGCCAACTCGGGATTTGAAGCTATATCGGCCAAAGTTTTTGTAGGTTGAACAGATGAACCTGCAACATCATGTACTAAATCTTGAAACCAGGATGGATCTGGAATCAAGTTGGTATCACCTGCTCTGGAACTGCGTTCACCGTGTTGATACAAAAAAACATAATCTGGTTGAAAACCAAAATGCAAGAGATGTTCCCCCACTTTGTCAAACGTGTCAAACATTCTCAATGCACATTTTCTGCAAGGGAATCTTATTTTGCCTTCTGAAACAAATTCTGGATTTGATGCCACAAATGATAAAAAAGTCTCCACACCCTCTACATATACTAGATTTAAACCAGAACCGTTTGGATTTCTATGTTGATTTATCCATATGCGGTCACCTAATAATTATTGTTGACAACCTCGTTGTTCCATATTTCTCTATAAAATTAAAAATCATTACTGGTTTTGAATAATTTGTTAGAAAAAACACTCAAGCTAGGATAATTATAGAGTTTACATCATACACGACTGACGCAAACTTTTTATTGAGATATACCTAAAAATTGACCATTTAAGAATTAAATATGTTGAGAATAAATAAAAACCTGTTACAAATATTGATAATTTTAATATTATATAAATTTTTTATTATTTTCATAATATTAATATTATTGGGGATTATTACTAATTATTGGTAATTATTACTAATTATTACTAATTATTACTAATTATTACTAAATATTGGTAATTATTACTAATTATTGGTAATTAATACTAATTATTGGTAATTATTAGTAATTGTTACTAACTATTACTAATTATTACTAATTATTGGTAATTATTAATAATTATTGGTAATTATTCCTAATTATTACTAATTATTACTAATTATTACTAATTATTACTATTTACTGGTAATTATTGGTAATTATTGGTAATTTTTCCTAATTATTGGTAGTTATTATAATTATTGGTAGTTATTACAAATTATTGGTACATATTACTAATTATTGGTAATTATTACTAATTATTGGTAATTATTACTAATTATTGGTAATTATTACTAATTATTGGTAATTATTACTAATTATTGGTAATTATTACTAATTATTACTAATTATTGGTAATTATTACTAATTATTGGTAATTATTACTAATTATTATTAATTATTGTTAATTATTACTAATTATTGTTAATTGTTACTAATTAATACTTATTATTACTAATTATTCCTAATTATTACTAATTATTCCTAATTATTACTAAATATTGGTAATTATTATTAATTATTGGGAATTATTACTAATTATTGTCAATTATTACTAATTATTGTTAATTATTACTAATTATTGTGAATTATTACTAATTATTGTCAATTATTACTAATTATTGGTAAGTATTACTAATTATTGGTAATTATTCATAATTATTACTAATTATTGGTAATTATTGGTAATTATTACTAATTATTAATAATTATTGGTAATTATTGGTAATTATTACTAATTATTGGTAATTATTACTAATTATTACTAATTATTGGTAATTATTACTAATTATTGGTAATTATTACTAATTATTGGTAATTATTACTAATTATTGGTAATTATTACTAATTATTGGTAATTATTACTAATTATTTGTAATTATTACTAAATATTGTTAATTATTACTAATTATTGTTAATTATTAACAATTAATACTAATTATTACTAATTATTAGTAATTATTACTAATTAATTCTATTTATTGTTAATTATTACTATTTATTGTTAATTATTACTAATTATTGTTAATTATTACTAATTATTGTTAATTATTACTAATTATTTGTAATTATTACTAATTATTGTTAATTATTACTAATTATTGGTAATTATTACTAATTATTACTAATTATTACTAATTAATGGTAATTATTAGTAATTATTACTAATTATTGGTAATTAGTACTAATTATTACTAATTATTGGTTATTATCGGTAATTATTGCTAATTATTGGTAATTATTATTAATTATTATTAATTATTACTAATTATTGGTAATTATTGGTAATTATTACTAAGTAATGGTAATTATTAGTAATTACTACTAATTATTGGTAATTAGTACTTATTATTACTAATTATTGGTAATTATCGGTAATTATTCCGACTTATTGGTAATTATTATTAATTATTATTAATTATTACTAATTATTGGTAATTATTGGTAATTATTACTAATTATTGGTAATTCTTACTAATTATTGGTAATTATTACTAATTAATGTTAATTATTACTAATTATAAATAATTATTACTAATTATTACTAATTATTGTTAATTATTACTAATTATTGATAATTGTTACTAATTGTTACTAATTATTACTAATTATTGGTAATTATTACTAATTATTGGTAATTATTACTAATTATTGGTAATTAATACTAATTATTGGTAATTATTATTAATTATTACTAATTATTGGTAATTATTACTAATTATTGGCAATTATTACTAATTATTACTAATTATTACTAATTATTACTAATTATTGGTAATTAGTACTAATTATTACTAATTGTTAGTAATTATTACTAATTATTACTAATTATTGGTAATTATTCCTAATTATTGCTATTTATTACTATTTACCGGTAATTATTGGTAATTATTGGTAATTATCGGTAATTATGGGTAATTATTGGTAATTATTACTAATTATTGGTAATTATTACAAATTATTCCTAATTATTACTAATTATTCCAAATTATCGGTAATTATGGGTAATTATTGGTAATTATTACTAATTATGGGTAATTATTACAAATTATTCCTAATTATTACTAATTATTACTAATTGTCGGCAATTATCGGTAATTATTGGTAATTATAAGTAATTATTCCTAATTATTGGTAATTATTGATAATTATTCCTAATTATTGGTAATTATTCATAATTATTGCTAATTATTGTTAATTATTACTAAATATTTGTAATTATATGAATAATTACCAATAATTAAGAATAATAACATCATTACCTTATTTTTATATTTTATTATTAATATTAAAATAATATAATTTTCTATATTATATACAATTCTCCTTTAATCTGTGTGTTTTCGGTCTCCAGATACAAATAATACATATGGAGACAGAAAACACACAGATGAAAAGAGAATTGTATAAATAATATAAAAAATTATATTATTTTAATATTAATAATAAAATATACTAATAATGTAATAATGTTATTATTCCTAATTATTGGTATTTATTACTAATTATTAATATTTATTCTTAATTATTAAAAATTATTACTAATTATTCCTAATTACCATTAACTATGAACAATAATAATAATTTAAATTTATTAAGTAACAAAACAATGTAAACATAATAAAATTACAACTAATTAAGAATAATTGATACTAATAAAAAATTTAAAATAAATATTAAATTAAAATGAATATAAATACCTGGAAAATTGATCTGAGGTCGATCTCTGATCGTTCTTGAAAACTTCAAAATCAACTCCGAAGAAAAAAACTAAACTTGAGAAACGCTGAACTCTAGAACTAGAATTTTGAGAGAAGAAGAAGATGGAGTTTGAGAATGAATTGAAAAAAACGGATGGGGGTATTTATAGGTTAAATTATTTGCGACGGTGCCCGTCGCAAATACCTTAGCCATCATTTATTACGGTCAACGGTTAAATAGTTATTTGCGACGGGACCCGTCGCAAATAACCACCTGCCGACATACTATTTGCGACGGGGGGATATGCCCGCCGCAAATACCTTTTACCGCCGCCGGTTATTTGCGACGGGCAATAACCGCCCGTCGCAAATATGTTTCCCGCGATTTGGTGCTCAAACGCGCCAGTTCTTTTGCGACGGGGAAAGCAATCCCGTCGCAAAAGGCTACTTATTTGTGACGGGCAAATACCCCCGTCGCAAATAAGTTTTTAACGGGGCTATTTGCGACGAGATTTATCCCCGTCGCAAATAACCCGTCGCAAATACCCTTTTTTCCCGTAGTGATAATAAAACATTGAAACTTCCTGATATTGACAAAACACCCCCACTATAAAGAGAGGGGAGGAAAGGGCCCAACTATAGATGCCTCAAAAACTACGGCTGGAGACCGCCAACCACTTCATATCCTTTAATAACCAAAAAGAAAAAATTAAGATCGATTCACCTCACCAGACCCCATAATAGATGCTAATTAGAGGGATGCACCAAGTAAGACACAACAACAAGCATATCAAGGTGTGGAATGACTTCACCTTCACATTTATAGGGGATAACCCTTATTCTCAAATATGATATACGTGGAAGTGAATTCCTACAACAACTTTCCACCAAAAGGGGATCAACTGAAAAAATTTAATGACACGGGAGGTTTAATCTATCCCTATCTTCCACCATGAGAATATGAATTAAGCCCAAGCCCTTCACGACTTGGGGTATTCCTGGCCATGTACCAGATTCACTCCAGAACCAATGACTAGAGCCCATATGACTTATGAATCTCCTACCATGCAATAAGTATGTAGAAACCCCCAAACGAAACATCTTTTTTATAGTGCCATACGCTACCTCACCAAAACTGAGACAATATAAAAAGACACAATACACCTCGGCAGCCACCTACTCAAACATAGAACATTCAATAATATAGGAGCATATATGGTGCAATAGGATAACCCCTTATTACTCCACACAAGTAAAAGATGAGGAAAGAAAACATGGAAAGTACCCTTACGTAGAAAAGTGAAATTTGTAATTTACGAAAGGGGAAAACTCTTCTTCCTGAATTAAAGGTTTTCAAAATATTGTATAACCTTTACCCTCATAGTTGAGTAAAAACACAACACTATAAAGTGTAACTGAACATGGCCATTAGAATGATAGAATTATTATTAGGTGAGGGGACTTATATTGAGTCCCAACAACATGTTAATTATTCCATTTGGCACAACATACTCTTACAACTATATTTTCCAATGGTGTGGCCTATCATGGCCTCTTATACGAAAAAAATGAAAGAAATAAGTGTTATTTAAAATAGCTGCCCAAAAAATAACTCCAGACCTATTACATACAAGACTTCAAACATAAAAATATCAAACTTTACTCTTTGATCACCAAATGACTGAAGGAACCAAAACATTATTCACCCTCTCTCATTCACACTTCAATTGTGAAAGGATTTTCATAAATAAAATGGAATGGGATAAACACAAATATAGTACTAAAAAAGGAATGTCCTTTGTTCGATCAAATGAATTGACATGCAATGGAGAATAATATAACTACATATCAAAAGAATATTAGCTCAAGATGGGGTCATACAGTAACCATGAAGAGGAGCTACAGACCCAAAAACATTAGTCCTTTGGCCATGAATATCATAATAAAACACAATATTCATGGGAAAAACCACTGAAGTGGCCTCCCAAAACACTTCTAAAAGAAGACTAATAACCAATACATCAAATAAACTTAGTGATTAGACACAAACATAGAACGTATTTCAAACATGAAGGATTTGCAAAACTCAAAACACCCCTCTAAAGGATTATCAAACTCAATACAAAATCATCAATATTTTACAAACCATCGTGTTATAAATCCACAAATTTCAATCAGAAAAGTCCAATATCATTCCACAAAAAACAATTTCAGAAAGATCCAAATTTCCAGGACCTCACTCAAAATAGTTCTAAAATCCCATATTCTAACACTTTGAAATCGAATTTATTTCCACTTAAAATCCAAATTTTCATAAAATTTAAAAATTGTGTTTTCAAAATTATTTTCAATACCAAAAGGGACACCTGAAAATGCAAGGGAATTTTTTTGAAAGTGGGCAACATGGACATATGGTTAGTGGCCATATGTCATCAATCCACCATCAAGGAGAGCATATTATGGAAACGTCCCAAATACCCATGGCTTTCCAGGCCCTACGAGCATGATGAGACCACTTAAACTACTCACATTCCATTTCTCCAAAAGTATATTAACCATATAGACAAAATAATTGGACAAACATCAAATTTCTCAAGTAACTCGAGTCCCTCCATGAGGTGTGCCATCTAGGAACAATACTTGTAACCAGAATGTTGATTACCATCACCCTTAACACTGGTCTACCCAAACTCTTCTTAATGGGACACATCCCAAGATTTAAAACCGTCCCTTTGATACCATTTAGTCAAGAACCATGATAGGTCACCATCTGATACGGCTCTCGACCCAGTACACAAGAAGGCCTAATGGGCGTTCCCGATCCACATGGACAAGAACAAGTCCCGAGTATCAATAAGACAAGTTGGAACGATTTACTCAGAACTATAAACATTAAAAATTTAACTACATTAATGAAATGATATCAAATTTATATAACCAAATAGACCCTTAACAGATCTCAAATTTAATGGTTTATAACTTAAACCAACTACCAAAAAGAAACAGCAATAAATGAAAGAATAAAAATCTAATTTAAACCTCCAAGAGATCAGAGAAGCCACTACCCCAAGCTATCAACACTATCATACAAGAAAATACAATAAAAAACACGAACCACCATTGTTAAGAATGATGCATCAACCTAGAATACATAAAGAAGATGGTCTATATACACCCAAAGGTGTATGTAGGGTGTGATTCAAGAGCCCAGTTGGATACCACCCAATTAATATATTCCAATCCACAACATCATGAGACCATTTAATATGCTTATTCAAAATAAAACATTTAATGAGGTTTTAAGGGGAAAATATTTCAAGAAAAATTTTAAAAAGGAACACATGAAGATAAACAATTTTAGAACCAATATTTTAACGTGGAAGAGGAAAAAATCATAAAGAATATACACAGACCCTTGTGGTCCTCCTTATACTGATGGAGGGATCCACATCATGAATAATAGAGAACTGTGGGTAAATCTCCTATGATAGCTAGGATATGTGGGATGCTAGATAAATCAAACATCGGTGTATACGTGGAATAGAACCAAAAAAATCTATGTTCTTGTGAACCATCCACTAGTAGGGAATCGCATCCATTTCATAGTGGTCTGAAATAATCAGCAAAGATTAGTTTGTGATGTAACATCAATACTCCTAAATGAAACTGAGATGAACAACTTACGAATCATCTAGAATACCAGTCCTAATCCACACACCTAGGTACCTGAGGATCCCTTTTTGTGATCAATGAAGTATCACATTAACATAATACATCACTTTTATATTTAAAAAGTCAAATAATACATTACACACAAAAATAAACCACTTGCATACCCAAGTCTCCTTTTGAATTCAAACACACACTAAAGAACATTTTAAAATACATTTTTCATTACTTAATCATTTCACAAATCCATATTTAGACACACTCATATAATAACATAATAGATTTAATTTAAACCCTTGGGCTATGATAATTTTTAATTATACACATAAAAAAGTTCTGTTTCCAATGCATGCTTACCAATATTTATACCACTTTCAAAAGATCCCAAAATTTCACAACAAATAAAACACATGAAAACAATTCAAAAAACATTCTGTACCCCTTGAAAAATACAATAAGTCATTTGAACTGCATAGAAACAATTATTAAATAACACAATAAGGTATTTCACCTCAATAATTCCCAATTCTATGTAAGAAATCAATCTTCAAACAACTTTCTTAATCAATTATTCTTAAATATAGTTTCCCACCACCTTTTAAATTTAATAAATATGTTTCACAATTTACAAAAACACTTCCAATGCTCACAATAATCTTTTACACTTGGAAACCAAAAAATTATTATTTTAAACCCCCTTTTTAAACCATACGCAAATTAATTTTTTTTAAAAAGGGGTTTTCACCATCAATACATTTAGTTCATAAACTTTAAAGGCATGAAACAAAAAGACACAAGTGAAACACACATAATACATAGTCCATGATCCTTATAAATTAATTTTTCAGTAGAAAATATTTTTGGACTTTTTCAAAAACCCAATTCGATGCTTCTAAAAAAACATAAAACTCTTTTAAAAAGGCAGAAAAATAGAATACACTCATGAATATAACAATTTCATTTAAAATTTTTTATTCCAACCACATGGGCGTACTAAATTTTTTTTAAAAAAAATTTTAATCCCAAAATTAATAATATAAACCATTTACACAATTTATGAAACACCCTGAAAGGTACAATAAGATTTTAAACAATATGTACACCAAAACTCATAAATAAAAATACCTATACCAAACCAAATGAATACCAATATTTTTTAAAAAATACATTCTCACTACCAAAATAGAGCATATAACATGTTAAGATACATTTAACAAAAAAATCAAAGTATAAATAAATGTAAAGGCATTAAATCACCAACCTCGACATCAAAATCCTGGAAATTGGTGTGAAATCATCAATCACATGCCAGTTGCACCATAAGAGAACAAAATTAGACCCTAAATAAGAGATCAAACCCAATATGATAAAGTATTAAACCAAAAAACACAACTTAATATGATAGAAAACCAAAAACACATATAAAGAAGGACCACAACCCCAGTGATGTGGAAGAAGGGACTACGAGATGTATGCTACATGTGCGTGGTGAAATTGGGATGCCGATGGGGGAGCCGGAGTGGCGCCAGCCAGTGATGGGGAAAGTGTCAGGAGACCAGATTGCATGTGAGAGGGGGAAAACTGGATGTGGGTCATTCGACGAAGGTAGGGAACTATGGGGTGGGGTGGGGTGGGGGTGGGTTCGTTGGATGGAGGTCAGCCAAGTAGAGTAGGGGGAATCCTCGACAAGGCTGGCGGCCATGGGTGGAAAGATGTGTGACATGGGTATGAGGGGGGGGGGTAGCATCGCACCTCATAAGGGACAATCCATCCCTCTTTTTTTATCTCATTATCCCTAATTTAATATTCATAATAATAATATAGTAAAATATAATAAAATAATAATAATAAAAGTAAAATAGTAATAATAATAATATTAATATTAATACCAATAATAATACTAATATTATTAACACTAATAATATTAATAATAATAGACAAATAAAAATTATAACCTTAATACCTATTATAATGATAATTTCATTAATTATTATATTATAAATACTAATAGTAATAATTAATGATGATAAAAATAATAATTTATGGTGATAATAATGATAACACTAACGAAATGGACAATTTTATTATAATAATAATAATAAAAGTGATAACAACATCATAAAATAATATTATTATTAAAATTAATATTAATAACAACTTAATAAAATTTACATTATTAACACTATTAAAAATATTGATAATATCCTCATACAATATTATCAATATTTTGATTAAAATAATTCCTTAAATTATTATTACACTTATTATTTTATTTTATTTTCGTTATTTTATTAAATATTTATTTATATTTATTGAACATTGGAATTGCCACAAGGTGGCCCAGGAAAAGCCATATAGTTTTCTAAATTGTGCTGCGACCGTATGTCAGACTCTTTTAAGTCCCAAAAATATTATTTATCGAAAAAACAAAAAAAAAATAAACTAGGACTCATCCTGTACCATGATAGAAAAATTAAAAGCCAAATAAAATAATACAATTCAATTATTTCAAAATTCTAGGTATGAAAGAAATGGTTATTCAAACAGGTCCATGCATAACATTATGACCATGTATTTAGGATCACATATACCATTTTGAACATGAAATAAGGTTTATTCAAAATAATAATACTCATGAGTCATCCATATTTACCCAATCAATAGGAGGGAGATATAGATCCATCCCAAGACAAAAAAAAATAGACATATGAGTTCTATATGATTTATAAAAATTTATCATATCATAACAAATAAAATTATATATGCCTCATGAACATTTAATCATATCATTATCTATAGAAAAGCGGTATCTCTCATAATCACCGGCCATGAACAGAGGGTTTCAAAGGAACATAACCCTTGAAAGGGAAATAGGTTTCATAAACTTCATTCCGAAAAAACATTAACTATTCAAGAATGAATCTATATGGAACATTATGATTATTTCCTATAAGGCCATGAGTAACATCAATAGATGTCATCTTAGATGAAAAATAACATAGAATGTTATTTTGTAAAACAATGTCTTGAGAAATATATCCTTTCATCATTGAAGAGATATCTTTAAAATATAAATCTATTTGAAAATAATTTTCTTTAAAATTAAATTGAATATTTATAAATAGGGCATGAACACATTATGAAAACGTGTTTCCTTAAAAGTTGATAAAATAATCATGAAAACATTTTGAAACCTATTTTCCATCAAAAATTATAAAAGGATAATGAAATTGTTTTTTGACCCCATTTCATTGAGAATATCATTTCATTTTCTTTAAATTAACCTTTATCTAGGACAACAAAGATTCAAAGGATTGGTGGTAGATAAATCTATATATGGTTTACAGGGTAAAAAGAAAATTTATCTTGCATGGTTAAATAGATAAAAATAATGAACCATTCGGAAGGTGAAAAAGAGATTCCATGGAAAATATTGCTAAAATAAAAAAATGGTAAAATTCATTTTAATTTTTATAGAATATTAGTATATTATTATTTTAAGGTTTTTAAAAATCATGGTTTTAAAAGGAGACATATTTTAGATTGAATAGAGGGTAAAAATGGGCTTTTATAGAAACAAATTATTAACTATGGTACTAAAAGAGTTGAATAAATGTTATAAATATATGAAAAAATCATTACACTCCACTGGAGGGGAAAATTATTAAATTTTCTTCAAAGTTGGATCAAAAAATTTCATCAAAGATAACATAAATATAAAAAATATAAAAAATCAATGAGATTGTTCAAATAAACATTTACAACTTGGTAACATTGAATGATACTCCCCATGTATAAAAATTAAATTAAATTAAGAATAAAATATCATGAAAATAATTATATTTATGATATATCCTTTCAAATTCATTATATACACCTAATGGAGAAATATAGATTCATAACATTGCATGTGACTTAAAGAAGGTAAACTGAGACAAAAATATTTTACTGATTTGGTAACATTTGAAACATAAATCCTAGCAATGAAATTTCATAAAATGGATATGAAAATAGCCATATATTTATGTATAAAAATCATATAATGGATCCATTGGGAGTATATACACCACTCAAAAGAAATGGTTGGTGACTAATGCTTGTATTTAACAGAAATAAAAAGTGAGATGATATCCCCTTACCTTGTGTCTTAACTCTCATCATACTAATTAAATCCAATTAAATAATAAATAAAAATTTATTTTACATATTTTAATGAACCATATTATTATATATAATAACATATATCTTTTTATTATGACCTTATATTACCCACTTGTTAATGATCATATCATAGGTTTTCATTTCGGAAAACAATTTCCATGTTACATGTCTTAATTTGTGATATCATTTTTCCTTAGAATTATATATTATTCTTGAATGAACGAAATTATATAAATATAGTGAATATGTATTTAATTTTTATTAGAATAAACTATTGTATATAGAATTATTTATTAGGATACACCATACTGGGAGACTGTAATTCATACATATGCATGAATGTTGTTTCCATTTTTATTTCCATACTAAACGAAAGAAAGAAAATGACATATATGTTTATATCTATATAATATATCATTAATATATCATTATAATTTTATATATATCTTATATGTTCACTAAAACCATCCTTTATGTGTTCCATGTTGTGTTTAAATGAAGCACATCTCTTTGTGGGTATGGTAGTCCACACTTCCAGAAACCAAATTATCAGATTTTCATTACATTGAAAGTAAAAAGAATATGTTTTTTAAAAAGAATAAAAAATCTTGAGTACATAATAAATATAACATATAACATATATAAACTTATTTAACATCATATTTTCTACCATGAAAGGTGTTAAAGGAAAAAATGAACAATCATATTTTAGTGAGGTGGTAGTTCATCATACTCATAAAAAATATGTTCATTACCCATTAGATGGAGGTGTGAGAAAGTGTAAGTTGAACCGTTCACATTAAAAAAATAATATTTTATTTTGGATACTAGTTTTTATGACATAATTTAATAAATAGAGTGGATGGTTTGTATAATGAAAATAAAAGAAAGGAGTTTGAAAGAAAATGTTACATCTTCATTGGGTAACTACTTTTGGTTTGTGCCAAAAGGTTTTATTGGGATGATTTCTACCCAAAGAGAGGATTAAATAAGGGAGATAATGACGCATGAAGTGTATTTGTTTTGAACATGTCTTATACCATGTGGTTTGAGAGGTGTGGAGAAGAGGTGGAGGTTATGGCCTTTTAAATGGAAGGGGAAGGACTCACTTAATTTTTTTGAAAATAAGGTATTTATTCCCACATTTTTACCAAAAATAAGTGATAAAGAAGTATAAAAACTAAATAATAAATTTTTAATGGAAGAATAATTGACCTAAAATTCTTTTTGGACAATTATCTAAATTTTGTAGGTGTTAAATATATTTTTTATCCCTTAAGTAATATTAAATTTACCTTAGTCGATGTAATTAGTTTTAATTATATTCACTAATATTATTAATAAAACAATATTTTTTACATATTAGAAATAATATATTCTGACTATTAATAATATGGAATAATTTTTTCCAAATTCAAAAAAAGTCGTATAAATATTTTAAAATTAATCACCTAGTCGGGTCGATATTATGGGTTTTTAATTTAAAAACATTCAAAAGTCTGCTATGTTTTAATAACCAATTTCAAAGTGAGATTTATATCAAGGGCCTAAATTATATTAATTGATAATAATATTATATAATTAATGTTTTAAAATAATTTAAAATATAATTTAAACTCATAAATAAATTATATGAAAAAGGTTGTTTGAACAAAACTTCAGTATTTTCAAATTTTCATTACAAATTAAAACTTTACCAAAAAATACCAAAAAATTATCTTAACTTAAATTATTTGTTTTTTCATTAACATATGATGTTTTTTTCTGAAATATTATGTCTATAAAAGTTAAAAATTTACTTAAAATGGGTTCTCCATTAAATGGTTGTAATACTACATTTAGAAAAATTATGTTTTTAGGAAAAAAACTGGGTTTTTCCTTATCTTACATCTATAAAATTTTATGGGTGAATATAAAATATATTTTATTAAATATAAATAATATATAAACCATTATTATCACTCCAAAATTTTATTTAATTAAATTTATTGAGTTAAAACAGCTTTGTGACCATAATAATAATATTTCCTTTACAATCAATCAATTTCATATTTATTTACAATTAATTCATATCCTATGAATTCATATTGTATTTTGTAAAACATATATTTTCATAAATTTGTTAATAATATTAATAATAAATAATTAAATATGTATTTTACATCTTATAATATCATGTAATAACATTTTAATGGAATTATATTGTTTGATAAAACTTGGTCCTATGTGTTACATAAGATATCAAGGAATGTCATTGTTTCATGTAATACAATATAACCTTAGAGTTTAGTATAGATAAATCATGGGATTATGTTATTTTTCTTGATTAAAATGGTGTTTTATAAAATTCAATCTAAATATAGTGCATTAATATAATATAAGGTAACTTTAATGTTGCAGGAAATGAAAAATACCAATAATGATAAATAAAATCAAAAAAATAATAATTCAAAAAATAATGGCATGTTACAAGAAAAATGTTACAAATATATGAATATATCATGAATATATAGATTATAAGAAATATTATGATTGTTCTAGTGTTATGTATCATAAGATTTCATCAATGGATGAATAATCATAAATAATCTTGAAGGGCGATGTGATTGTTACAATAAACTCATACCACTTGGTAAAACTGAACCATATTACTCATTTATGAAAATTAAATTTCATTAGATTAAAATATCATGAAAATAATTATATTTATTATATATAATTTTAATTCAACATAAACACCTCATGGTAAAAATTTGGTGCACAACAATAAATGGGCATCAATGAAGGTAAATTGAGACAAAATTGTCTTACTGATTTGGTTACATTTGAAGAACAAGACCATTAAAAGAATATCATAGAATTGATATGTAATTAATGATTAATTTTTGAATAATTATACTATATTACATTCATTGGAAGTATATACACTACACAAAAGGAAATAGTGGTTAACATGGCATGTATCTCACATAAATAAAAAGTGAGATGACATCCCCTTACCATTAGTCAGACTTATCTCGTGTGTCTTTATATTCATGAAGAGTAAAATAATGTTAATTAATTACCAGATTCAGAACATTTATAAAGTTTATTATTACTTTTACTTCACTTATTACTATGTTTTATACATATACTTAAACAATTATGTTTTTTTCGGGTGTTTTGACCAAATTCGTTTAATGTGTTAAAAATGACATCGGTTGTTCAACTATAGTCAGTAGGGTGATTATATAACAATATCAAGAATAATAATTATTAAATAATTATAAAAATAATATATTAATTATACTTTCAAAACCAACCATTATATATGGTTGTGGAAATGAATCAAAATTAAAATCATGGAGACAGTAGGTCGTACATATACATGAGTAACATTCCCATTTTCCAATGATCGTTATGGAAAGAGGTTAAGTTAAATTAAAAATTAAATAATTATAAATACACAATAAATAAAATATTATTTAATCACATATATGTATATATTTTATTTTCTTCATGTAAAAGGAATCACATCGTGTTGATGAGTCAGAAGTCCACATGTCCACAAACAATTTTATCACATTTTATGTGTGTGAAAGGGTAATAAATAAACGTGTATAAATTAACTTCTAGAAATTTAATTTCATAATTAATATAATATTTTTATACATATTTTTAATTAAAACATTACTTTATACATTCCATGTATCGTTTGAATGAATCACATCACTTCGAGGGGGCAGTAGTCCACACTTCATCATACGAAATTATCATATTTACACCAAATGGAACATAAAATGATATGTGTGGTAAAAAAATTAAGTTAGGATAATGAAATAATAAATATCATATTTATTATATATAAATAGAGTTTCCATTATAATTCTCATCATGAGAGGTGGAAATGTTAGAAAAAAAAATCAACACTTTGTGAGATTATAGGTCATTATACACATAAATTGTATGTTCATTATTCATTTGATGGAGGTGGGTGTAAGTGTATGTAGAACCCATATTTTTAAAAATTATAATTATTTTTATGATTCTGGTTTTTTAATGAAAATATATTGATATTAATTTAGTTGTTGTAGAAAGGAGAAAAAGTAGTTTGATGGAGGGTGTTACCTCTTAAAAAGGTAAATCCATTTGGTTTGCATCAATGGGATTCTTTGGAATACATTCATCTTAAAGATAGGATTCAAGTAATATGTGTGGATTGGTAGGAATATATATTTTTACATATATTCCAAACATAAGTGTTTTTATATTTATAAAAAAGTGTAGGATAGGTAGCCTCTTTACACTGTAGAAGTAGTGTTAGTCTTGTATATCTTTTGAAATGGAATTCCACCAATATTTTTCCCATTCAATGTGGCTCTCATAATGTAATAAAAATTTATGTGTAAATTTTTTTCTGAAATTTATTGTATAGTCCTTAGTTTAACAAAATATTTAGTTAATCGATGTAAATAATTTTAATTACATTCACTAAAATTTTCATAATAAACTAAATAGAACTTATTAAAAATTATAATTTATTCTGATGAAAAATATGAAATACATTTTTCCAAATTAAAATCATATAATTTTCATAAATTAATTCAAAATTAATCTCATAGTTGGGTTGACTATGCAGATATTTAATGTAAAAACATTCAAAAGATTACAATGTTTTTATACCGAATTTCAATATGAAGTTGATCTCAATGAACTAAATTTAATTAATTGATGAAAATATTATGCAATTATACTTTTAAATAATTAGAAGATAATATATCCTTATTCAAAAATTAAACGGAAAACTATTTTCGAACTAAAATGTACCAGTTTTTACTATTTATTAAAAAACTAAAAATCACAGAAAAATATCAAAAAATTACCACAAATGATTACTATGTTATTAATTGAAATATGATTTTTATTATAAAATATTAAATAAAAAAACTTTCAATTTTTTATTCAAGATGGGTTTCCCATTAAAAGGTGATAATGCTCCCAAATAAAAATATATATTTTAAGCATATAATGGGGTTTGTTCTTATCTTATGTCTATAAAATGTATTTTATGACTATAAAATTTATTTTATATAATAATTTCCTTTTATATTACTTTAATAGTACTCAATAATATAAATTAATTTAATTTTTTATGGAAAAATACTATTATGACTATCAAAAATAATATCTCCCTTTATATTCAATTAGCTTTCATATTAATTTATAATTAATTAGTATCATATGAATTTATATTATATTTGGGTAAACCATATATTATCCTAAATTAATTAATACAATTAAGATCTTATAATTTTCCAACAAGGTGATATCTTATAATATTTTGTAATAACATTTTGAAGACATATTATTTGTCGTTAAAAATCACCCTTGTGTGTTATGAAAGCCATCACAGAAAGTAATTGTTGTGCTTAATGAAATATAAACTCGATGTTCCATGTAGAAAAATAGAGATTTTTTGTTTCTTAGATCATGATTAACATTTGGGTGTATAATAATATAAAAACATAGTTCTTTAATATAAAATAAATTATCTTCTGTGTTGTGTGAAATTAAAATTATCAAAATGGTTAAATTAATTCAAAAACCATAAATAAAAAATTCACAGGGTTTTAAAATGGATATATTATAGAAATCATAAAATTATTTTTGGAAATATATTCTAGAGACTACTGTTGTTTTTTGTGTTTTCCGTTGGATGTATCCTACTTTTGGGAAACATCATAACAGGAAACAAGGGAAGCTACCACATAGGTTTTTTAGGCCATTGAGATAGTGGAATGGGTCAGCCTATTAGCATACCATTTTTCCCTTACATAGTTTAAAAATAAACTAATGTATGTTTTTCAGGGGTTACAACTTCATAGATATCATTCTAGCCCTTCTCATGTGTTATTCATTGATAACATTGAGTTAAATTATGATTCACCCTTTGTGGGGAATCTCATTTGTATTGTAGACCGCTGAGATAAAAATCTATACCTAATGTTCAAAAATATGTTAAAGGTGAAGTGTAATCATGGAAATGTGAAATATTAGACAAGAGGGATGAATTATAACATGTTGGAATAGTGTAAAGGCCTATTTATCAAAACCCCTTAGTGATATTTGATGCATCTCAGGGATGAGCTACTATATGATGGAGAGGATGTAGGAATATGTATTTTTTTTGGTTTTTCTCTCTATATTTTATGTAAACTATTTTGAAATAATTTTGATGACTTTATTATTTAAAAATTGGTTTACATGGGGGTGAAAAGTTGTGGTTATACAAAATTACATAGTTGTAATGGATTTTATTCAATGGAGATAATTATTTCACTATAAGGAAGGTGGCTATAGTGTGGAGCTCAAGGTTGCAACATAGAGTCATAGGAGGGGGAAACCCCAAGGCATAACTACATTTGTAACATCTATTGTGTATTATCTTGTATTTATATAGGCTAGTTATATGATGTGTCAGTTTCATATTGTCTACATCATAAGGGTCTTGTGGGTTGATTTTTTTAATTATACGAAATATGTTACGATGTGGAGGTTTGTTGTGGTGCAATATCATCCTTAGAAAGGGAATGTATCTATCATGGTTGATGTGGATGTATAAAGTTCAATAAATGGTTAAATAACATCTACACTAATGCTTTCAATATTTTTTTTGTACATTCTAAAATTTATGAAGGTTGTAGTATGGTTTCTCTGGTTTTTCCATTGTGTAACCTATGTCCGGAAGTTCTGCGAAATGGTCTATGAACCTACGCCATGGAACACATGTAAATAAAATATCTATAAATACCCTTGATCCCCTCTAATATTGGTTTGATCCATGTCTTTACTCTCAACCCCTAGTAATCTCAAATATCCAGTCAAAGAATATTTTTATCTACATTCTATTAAATTAAACCCTATCCATCCAACCTTGGTGTTCCATGCATATAGTTTAATGGTATGATTTTTGGTTCTTCTCATTCTTTTTCTTATTCATATTCTAGTTCATTATTTTTCGCATAATGACCCAGTTTCTAGTGATTTTTTGAGAAATTATTAATGGAATGAGAGAAGGATCCAAACATTATCCTAATAGTCATTTTTTACACATCTTATACATACAGGAGTAGGGTGGTCTACAACCTATACTGATTATTAATCATTTATTATATAATATCAAATATATGTTATCATTATTACATGTTTTGAACATGACCTAAATAAAAATTTATCATCTTTTTAATTAGTTGCACATGTACTACCCTCTGATTGGGTTTGTTAGCACCATTGGTGTTGAGACTATGAAAAATAGCCACGTGATAGTAATTATATGAATTAAAATTGTTTTGGAATTGGATATTTTAAGAATTATGCCCTAAAATGTTTGGATCATAGAATTTTTTTGGCATAAAATTATAATATGGAAAACTTATGGAATATGTGTGATTTCTCAAAATAGAATTTCACATGCTAAAATTGTGGAATTTTCTGGCTAATGACCCTGGGGGTTTAATTTAAAAATTGCCATTTGATGAATTAACGGTAATAACATTTGATGAAATTTTTTATATTACAATTATTTTCTGTATTTTTAATGATATGTTACAATGAATTAATGCATTGAACATGTTATGACATAATTCCCATATCTATTAGATTCATTTTTTTGTAATGTGTATATGTATTAGTCTAGTTATCATATAATTTTAATTGTTCTTCGAATAGTTATACATTAATTATGATATGTATCTTTTTAGTTCTTCTAATAATATTTATAGTTATGTTCTAGGAGGGTTGTTTTTATAATTATTATGGTTATATAATATTCTTAGAGACACCTATCCTTATACCGATGTAAGTTTGGCTGAACCCATGTGTCAATATAGATCTCCAGGTTTGGCCGATTTATTTTTTTCGGTAGTATTACTTAATCATAACAATAAACTTTTCATTTATTTATTTCATTACCTATATGTATCAGACTATAATGATTTTTATACATGGTGCTTCCAACCTACTGTGTTGTACTGATACCATAGGCGATCCATCATTTGGTACCCATAATGATTACATGGAATTAGGTTTGCGCAAGCGAAAGGGACCCTATTATGGATTGGTTCATTCTTTTATTGGGTGTATCATAGTTTTGTAACCAAAATGGGGATCAAGAATAGGGTCAGAGAGCCTTTTTAATTATATAGTCATTTATTTGGTTGAAATTTAATACGTCATTTATTTAAATTTCTGCCAATTATTTCATGATTATATTATTATTGTGGTGTTGGGGTTTTTTTTCTATTATAGTTAAATAACATTTATTATTTTATTTAATTTACTTATGTAACCATGTGGATGATTTTTTTCACTATAAAAACTCCATTTCAAGGGGTATAGTTTCCCCACAATATTTATTACACCCTCACTACATGTTGGAAGCATATTTCTAATTTGGAGGTGTTCCCAAGATTATGTTTCCAACATATATTTTTTCAAATTAGGGAGTATTTGGCCAGGGTACGATATAAAATATCTGGGAGAATGGCCATACTGATTCCATGTAGGCTTATAATAACATTAACATATAACTTCCCCAATCCCAACAATTTAGTAGTTTCAACAATTTCTATGAAATGTTAATATTTGGTTAATAGATAAATTAGAACTTGACTACATTCTTACCTTCTGGAGTTTGAGATAAACCAACAATGAAATGCAATAATATTTCATTCCACATCAACATTAGAAAGAGAAGATGCACCACAAAACTAGAAAGTACTTTATTCACAGCGTTAAATTTTTGGAATATATAACATGTTGGAGTAGGTTCACTATAAATAACTTATTTTTACATTATGACAACCCATATTAATTTGTTTGAATATTAATAAACAAATTTTCACATCAATATTGTTTGTTTTCAAGAAATAGAATGTGATAATTTTCGTAGGGTAATGATCGTACTGAATGGTTATAGTAGTTCCTCGCAATGATTAGATCCCAGATTTTCCATTATTGTATTCATAAATTTATATGTTATATCTAGATGATAAAATTTAGGAGACACAAAAAATATAGTCTATTAGGTGTGGAGGATCATAAGAAATTGGTGCACTCTCACATAGTGTAATCCATAGGTTTTATCAAGAGTGTGATATTATCGGAATGAGGCCCTCTAGAAGGAAATGAAAATAAATATGTGTCATTGGATGTAATTATATGGGGACATGTGTATCAAACCATATTATTTTGTAATATTATTAATTATTATTATAATTATCGTAAATTGTTTTATTAATTAAAACTTTTATGACATATTTTTTAGTGAGGTAGGATATGTTGGGTGAGTCACAATTAATATTCCATTAATGAATAATTGGAAAATTGATTTTCCCAATATTTTCATTAACATAAGTTGAAATCAAATGCCCTTTTTTAGAAATTTTATATCCAAACTAAATCCATGACCATTCTGTTTATAGGCATGTTAAATTTTCAAAGTGTTAGGTAATGATTCATCGAGCACAATGGTTGATGGCCCTGGCATGTGTCCTTTTTTATAAGAGATATAGGAATAAAGGGATTATATTACTCAATCATAATTAATATGAGGTTATATACTGTTGCAACATTAAAAAATTTGTTAGGCGATCCATGGGGTGTTCCTAGAAGCTAAATGTTACCTTTAGGAAACTTCACCTAATTCAAATGATAGAGATTCATATAGGGTTACACACATAGTGTATCCCGAATATTTTTAAAAAATATATTATTATTTATTATTTAAAAATATGAATGAATATTATTACCAAACATGGTTTAATAATCATTCATTTTATCTTTATCACATATATCCAGTGACTGTTTCTTTGAGCTAATATAATGAAAGTTGAATATTTAAAAAATATTTATCTTTTATTTGGTGATTATAATATTGATTTAAAAATTGGTGAAAAATGAATATATATATTTTTATTAAATTAATAGTTAATTTTTAAGGATCAATAATTATTTTGAGGGAATTGGTGAAAAAACATAATTGTCCATGAGAAATAGTTTATATTCAATGATATTTATATCAATAAAATTCAATTTTATTCGCGAGTTTAGTTCATGGCATGTAAAATAATAATAATATTATTTTTAATATACATGTTCTTCCGAAGAAACAATAGATATTATAATTTAACTAATTTAGTTATTATATTCTTAACTAAGTGTTATATAATACATATTGTTTTATTTTGTTATAAAAGCAATTCATTTGTGTTGTGAAAAATTACATCTAGAAAAAATCCTCTAAAACATATAGAGAGTTTCCTCTCCATTAAATCCATCAATAACAAGTTAAAATCATCCACCACCACCACATTCATGTATATTGAGAATAAAGAGAACCCTTCATCGAAGAAAATCTCAATTCATCCAAAGTCAGATGAAGAAATAATTTGGATATGCCATCATAGAACCCATAAATTCATACAACAATGTTTGGATGTTTGTTGAACTATTGTGGATCACACCTTGATGGATTATATTCATGATTACCCTAACATGAATATTATGTGAGGGAGTTACTTTTTCATATCATTAAATTAATAAATACTTCATGGCGATGTAATTCATTAATTGATTAAATTAATTACGAATTATATTTTAATGGTCCTAAAATTTGGTTCCCAGGTTTTTTATTATCTATATCAATGATTTAATTATGGTGATCATGGAATTAATATTTATGTAAATCTCTGATTAATAATAAATCATGAAAAAATACGAGTTATGAATGATCCATCCACTACATTCTCCTTGCACAGAACCATCATGTGGTATAGAGTCATCACATAATTAAATATAAATATTTAAATATAATTGATTGATTTAAACATTTAATATTATTTTTCAATTCATGTTTCATCAATATTCAATGATAATTGAATAATATGATTTATTCTTTTCCATTAATAAAAAATATAATGATATTGATAAATATTATGAATGAAATATATTCGATAATCTCATATAATTGTGCTGAGGTGTCTAGATGGACAAAAATAGAGTACATGTTTTGTAACCTATAGATACACGTCATATACCATTGTTTAATACATATTGATTTAATTTTAAATTAATTCAATCCATTTGAATTTATTACATGTGGTGATTTTAAATATACAGTACATATTTACCAGGTTTTCTTGGGACACAGTGAGCTAGAGTAGATGTTGTGTATCTATTGTACATAATGTGTTATCCTTTAGTAATAAACCAAAATTGTATCTTTATACATAGCCTACAGGATGAGTGGAAATTTATCTCAAAATCCACATTCCATGTATCCCATATACATATTGATTACTATAATATTTTCCATGGTAGGCTTACACACAATTCCCCTTGGTTTTTTATGTGGATTGATAATGATAATAATACATGAAGTGTATCTGTAAGGTAAATTCCATGTACTGTTAACAAATTACACATAATTGAAAATCTATTAATGATAATTTTCAAACCTTATCAACATATACTCCATGTAGTCACTATTTTGATAGCACACCCCATGTGACAAGTTATACATATATAAGTATAAATAATATATGTGTACTGTCCATATCTAAATATCATGTCTCATTTGAATTATAGTTTCTAGTATATATGATTTTGGAGATTAAAACGATACATAAATACCATGTGTTTTATGTGTTAAATATGTTGATTTTACATTCCATTAAACTATGTGATATGTTGTGTATAACACATGTATTAAGAGTTAATTCTATATTAGTATAATACCCAATCAATGTTTTGGTAAAGTACTCATCCTATTACCTCAAAGTTATATTTTGTACACAATAAATCTAAAATAAATTTATTTATTTTTAAAAAATTAAGTTGGAAGTGAATTTCAAGAAAATTGTGATGATATTTAATATAAAATAATTTATTTATTAATTAATTATTATTTATTGATTTTAGAAAATTGATCCTAAATAATAAAAATTATAAATGAATGATAATTTAATTAAATGTGTAATTGATTTCATGCTTATTTATGATCATGATCCAACTCTAGTCCTTTGAATTTGATTGTTTTAAAATAAATTATTTTCAAATTAAATTGTTTGTCGGTGTGTCATTCCTACTCTCATTATGTTAGGAATCACATTCCAATGGTCTCTTTTTTTATAACATTTAAACAATAATGTTATAAAACTTATCCTCATGTGGGTAAATGAATATTTAATAGATGTAGATCCCAAGCTATTTCAGGGGATTCATGGAAAACCCAACAGAAGAGATTTGTATAGGAGGACTGGTAAAAAGATGCAATATAGAGGATAAATGGTTCAATGGGATTTTATCCTAGGTCAATGTTTAGATAATAATTCACTATAAACAATAACCATCGATGAAAGATCATTTCAATGATTCTTTAATATTTTATTACATCAACATTTCATGGTTATTTCATTGTGGGTGTTTTTTCTACATCATTTGAATTAATGAATTAACATGCATGAAAGATAGATATAAATCAAATTGAATTATGTCTTATCATTTTCAATGAATTGGATAATAAGTTTATTAAATTAAAATAATATTAATGATATTTTAGTAAAGATAATAATTTGAAATTTATTTATAAAATAAAAATCACCTCAATTATATATATTAATTTGGTATAACCTTCCACTACTTTAGTTAAAACCAATCCATATTTCAATGATATTAACCAGCCTAATATGGGGAGATTTCGATTATCAGGGAGTTCTAAAATGATGTTTTTGTATATTTAACTTAGTTCGCATCAGTGGTTGGATTCCAAAAATGGAATTCATTTAAAATATAAGATATATTTTAGGAAATACAATTTAAAGACATATGGATTAGGTATTCTAAAAAAATATCAGGGAAATATCTAATAATGTAGTTGTAATTTTGAATGCCTTCTAAAAAACACTTAAATTTCTTAACTGACCAGTTTCATGGTGATGAAAAGGGGACTATGGATCCAAGTCACTAAATACTCTCATGGGAAGGGTTATTCCAGATCTATTAGTGAGGGATATTGGGTTACAAAAATATTTGGAGCGTAGTAAATGTAATATCTATTTATTTGTCTAAATTTTATTATATAATGTAAAAAAATTTCATATATTATTTATAGAGAAAGATGTAAATATGATTTAAAACATATCATTGTTATTCATACTTGATAAGGGTAACCTTCTCAGTGGAAAAATTTTACAATAGGGGAAGAGGTGTTCACACGATATTGTACACCATTAAAATAGATTGTATGTGTTGGAAACTATAGCATCCCACCTTTTTTTCACATAATATTTTATTACATTACACAAAACTGAGGATATTTAAGTTTTAGTGTCTTGGAAACCAGTAACATAATACACGAAAACAACATAAAACATTCTTCTTAAACACTTGAAAGGCTTCTCCTTAAGTTCATCCAAGGTTCATTACAGCATCTCATAACCTGGGGACATACATCAAAAGAAAGGATGAGCAGAAGGCCCAGTAAGGGAAACAAGCGAAACATTTTACATTTGAACTTGAGATACATCAATAATGTCATGAAAAGAACTTTAAGGCATGTGAATGAAATCATGAGGCATATCATAATAAAAATTACATTTTTCATAACATGAATATGTGGATGAAACATTCAATATTGACAATCAATTCGTTTCACCAAAGTCCATCCCCAAGGTGTCATTAAAAATTATCAAGGTTATTCACCAAGGTATCAGTCTAAAAAGTCATCTATAGAGATTAATTCTTTACCCAATGCATTGGAGCGCTATCTGGGCGAACCCTTGAAATGTATTTATTATCATGTGAGCCACATATATCATCATAAATCATTTCATAAACAACCAATATAGCATAAAAGAAATGGGTTTCTTTTCATAATCATAACGTTTTAAAAACTTCTTTAAAGACATGATCTTTATGTCACTTTAAACCCACGGAAAAGAGAAGCGGGTTTCATGTATGTAAATTCCAGAATTTAAAATAGAAAATTTTGATATATATGTGAATAACCCTGAAGAAATAAGAGCTTTGAGTATTCACTTAATAACATAAAATAATTTTTAGATAAAGAGGGAGGCATTTTGAGACGAAAACTATGCAGCATAACGTCTACGATACATGGTTTTAGAAAACATTAAAAAAGAGGGGACATGGGTCACCCACTAAAAAATGATACATAAAACACTAGGGGAACGGAATATATAGTATTTGAGAACATGGAAATGAAATTTGAATGATATACCATATGAATCGAAGAACATGAAAGGAAGACAAAAATAAGATTTCTCTTATGAGAATTCGGTAGCCTAACGACGTCACTTAAAACTTCCAAAAATGGGTTGACGAGATCAAATAGGGTATCTCATCATATGAACATAAATGATCATTATGATAGATATAGATATCATACCCCATCATAATAAAAAGTAACTTATAAGACTTGACATGAAAGTAGATCTCGAAAATGAGAAGGGTGAAAGAACCCCATAGAAATTCGGCAGCCTAACGGAACCACTTAAACATTCTTAAAACGAATTGATGAGAGCAAGATGGGGTCTCTCATCATATGAACATGAAAAGGGCATTAATTTGAATATATAAGAACATCCTCAAACATAAGAACATGGATTATAAAAGAAATTACAAAAAAGAGATTACTTGTAAAGAAGAGAGAGGTCGGATCCCATACCTTAAAATGTAACTCTTAAAACTCAAAGGTTTGGACCTTGAGGGCCTGGGGGCACCTTGGGATGACTCCTTGGAAGGTAAGGAGGCCAGAACATCGTTGAAGATGGTTTTGGAGTCGAATGGATGAGAGGAGGGCTTGGTATTTATAGGGAAAGTGAGGAGACAAAGCATTAATGGCCAAGGAACACCTCACATGTGCTTTTCTCAAAACCATGTGCTCTCCCTTGGCATTTACCATGGAGTTAGGCCACATGGGGACCCCAAAACAATAATTCATCACCCTTGGCCGGCCAACCCTAAAAATATCTCATGACATCACCATGACACAGTTATGATGTCATTAAACATACCGAAACCCTAAAACTGTATTTTTACTATTCACTGAAAATTCAACTTTCTCTGAATAATCCCAACATTTCACATTCACCAAATATCAATGATCTGATTTCAAAAATGAACTCCATTTTATAAAAATAATTTTCTAAATATTTTTAATTTTATTTTTAAATAAATACACTATTCACCGAAAATTCATTTGTTTCAGAAAAAACCCCACAAATTACCTTAACATAATATCGATGGTCTGAGTTCAAAAATGAAATTAATTTTATAAAAATATTTTTCTAAATATTTTTAATATAATTTTTAATTAATAAACACTATTCACCCAAAAAAACTAATACTAGAATAAAAATTTATGAAACCGTTATTTAACCATTTTATTGAATAACATTACGTAATCAAGGTGCCTAGATTATTTATAAAACTTTCTTTAAGTGAGATTACTAATCCACTTGGTCACATTACTAATCCTAAGCGTAAAATCAGTATTCATAATTTACTATTCATAAAAAATCAAGTTGATCTTATTAGACTCTAAATTTTGTACTGGACATAATTGTAGAAGACCATTTTTTGAAAATCATTACACATTTTTTATTATTTAAAGTTTACATAAACATTTTTAAAATATCATTTTTCTAAAATTCATCAAAAATATGCATACTATATTTATCCGGTCATTTGAAAATTCATAAACTTCATCATAAAAAGAAATCCCAATTTTTATTTAAAAAAAAGGATTACACAAGGCAGTTATGGTCTCCTTACATAGCCCCTTATCACACCAGCATAGGATCTAACTGTAAGGTGTGCTAAGGTGGGAGAATATGAGGGAGGCTCGGCCAACATCGCACGAGTAGTAATTTCTATCAGTTTGAACTTCTCGTAAAGGCGATATCGTTCTAGCTTCACACGATGAAGTTCAGCTTGGGTTTGGTCCAGAGAAAAGCCCAGTGGTGCTACCTCCTTCCAAAGTTCTGTTAGATGGGTTTCAATCGGTCCAAGACTACTGGGTGAGGTCATCGAATCTTCTTTCTAATTAATTAACCAACGTCACTTGTATTTAGAGACAAATATCAAATGTTTAGTTTCCAGCGGTCATATTGACCAATGGTCATATAACAGTCAAAACCCAACAGTTTCATTTGAATTATACTCCTGTTATCCAATGAAATATTTTTGTTGAGTATATATAATAAATAAAATTAAAATAACACACAAAATTAGGAAACAAGATTTATTCCAAATTTCGGGTCGTTACAATCTTCCCCCCTTAAGAAATTGCATCCTCGCAATTTTTAAAACTGGGTTTTGAAATTTTATTGAAATTCCCACACCGGAAAAGGACTCAGTAAAACTATTACTTTAAAAGAAATAAAGGGAAGTAAAAAGGTCACCCGAGTCAACCCATACTAGGATTCGATGTAGGAAAACATGGAAATAGAAGAAAAAAAGGGGTAAAGTTCTGAGGGGGAGTGATTGAAAACATGATTAGGAGAAAGTTAACAATAAGAAAATCACAAACTTATGATATGTGTAAACGGTCTTTGAATACCTTGTAGGAAACGTAAACCAACAACGTTTTTGTTTTATGTTTGTTTTCATAATTTTGAGGAATTCATTTACTACAAAGAACAAAAACATAAGAAAATATACCTACCTTCATGAAGAGTTTCATCCTTTAATATGTTTCTACCAAAACTAATCTTTTCTCCAAACGATGATCATTCAAAACTACTTGGTCTCATCAAAAGCACAAGAATCATCTTCTAGAGAATCACATAATCCACAAAATATTAACTATCTATTTCTTCTATCTTTAAACATTATCCCAAAAACAGAAAGGGTAAGGTAAAACAACTTTTCAAGATGAAAGAATCCCACAGGAATGGAAACTACTTTTAAATCTTCAAAGTTCCATGGTACTACCCAAAGTTCATCATAGACCATTCCATAAATAACGGTCCTTAAGATTCCTCAAAACAAACCAAACTAAGATTGAAACCCAAATACAAGAAGGATTTGATAACATAGTCTTCCAAAATAAACTTCATTGTTCATCTCCAAACAACATCAACCACTCCTAACATCTTATAACAAAAGTAGCTAACCTAAACATATTTTACCCAAGATAGGTTAATCATTCCCATAAGTAACCTAAATTACTATAAGTCCACCTTAAATTCATCGATTATTCAAAATATAAGTCAACCTTACTCCTCAATGAAAATAATGTAGTAACCTATTTACCTCGATCATATAGGGTCCCCAAAATAGTGGACGTCTTCCAAAATAATAATCATCTTTTAATCCCCTAATCATATCTGTCATATTAATATGGAAATCGTCACATTTCCTATCACATTGGTTGTTGGGACATGTTCTTCCATTTCCAGCCATTAACTTCGAAAATAAAGTACAATTAGGGGCTTGAATACTTAGCCACTAATAATGAAAAGGAACTTAAAGCATATAAGGATACCTTGTAGAGGGAAAGTTTACCCTAACATGTGATCCCCTAGGTTCCCATCTAGGTTATCCATCATCATATATTATTATGTGAATCTTTATTTTATTTTATCTTTGTTCCTTTAACAATGGTTCATACTAAGCTTATGAATTAACCAAAGCATATCCCCCGGGAGTGTCGTAACCAAGAGTGCAGCAAGGCCCGTTGTCGTGTACCTGTTCCCGTTCGAGTCTAGCTCAAAGCAGTGTTTTCGGGTTTTACCCCTATGTACATCTATGCTAGAGCCACCTCTACCTGCTCGTATCCAGACAGGGATGTATTTGCTTGGCAACCCCTTACTCAATACTCACCAAAATACCAGGAAGATTTCCCATATTTAAGCTTTTCTATAGGTTTCTTCCTAAAGTTTTCATATCCTAATTTACACAAATAACTAAACCATTCTTTGATTCCAACTATAGCATCCCGCCTTTTTATCACATAATATTTCATTACATTACACAAAACTGAGGATCTTTAAGGTTTAGTGTCTTGGAAACCAGGAACATAATACATGAAAACAACATAAAACATTCTTCTTAAACACTGGAAAGGCTTCTCCTTAAGTTCATCCTAGGTTCATTATAACATCTCATAACCTGGGGACATACATCAAAAGAAAGGGCGAGCAGAAGGCCCAGTGAGGGAAACAAGCGAAACATTTACATTTGAACTTGAGATACATCAATAAAGTCATGAAAAGAACTTTAAGGCATGAGAATGAAATCATGAGGCATATCATAATGAAAATAACATTTTTCATAGCATGAAGATGTGGCTGCAAAATTCAATATTGACAATCATTTCGTTTCACCAAGGTACATCCCCAAGTTGTTATTAAAAATTACCAAGGTTATTCACCAAGGTATCAGTCTAAAAAGTCATCTCTAGAGATTAAGTCTTTACCCAATGCATTGGAGTGATATTTGGGCGCACACTTGAAATGTATCTATTATCATGTGAGCCATATATATCTTCATCAATCATTTCCTAAACAACCCATATAGCAAAAAAGAAATGGGTTTCATTTCATAATCATAACTTTTTAAAAACTGCTTTAATGACAAGATCTTTATGTCACTTTAAACCCATGGAATTGAGAAGTGGGTTTCATGTATGTAAATACCAGAATTTAAAATAGAACATTTTGATATATATGTGAATACCCCTGAAGAAATAAGATCTTTGAGTATTCACTTAATAACATAAAATAATTTTGAGATAAAGAGGGAGGCATTTTGAGACGAAAACTATGCAGCATAACGTCTATGATACATGGTTTTAGAAAACATTAAAAAAGAGGGGACATGGGTCACCCACTAAAAAATGATACGTAAAACAGTAGGGGAACATAATATATAGTATTTGAGAACATCTAATGAAATTTTAATGATATACCATATGAAACGAAGAACTTGAAAGGAAGACAAAAATAAGATTTCTCTTATGAGAATTCGGTAGCCTAACGACGTCACTTAAAACTTCCAAAAATGGATTGACGAGATCAAATAGGGTCTCTAGTCATATGAAAATAAATGATCAGTATGATATATATAGAGATCATACCCCAACATAATAAAAAGGATCTTTAAAGACTTGACATGAAAGTAGATCTTGAAAATGAGAAGGGTGAAAGAACCCCTTAGAAATTCGGTAGCCTAACGGCGCCACTTAAACATTCTTAAAACGAATTGATGAGAGAAAGATGGGGTCTCTCATCATATGAACATGAAAAGGGATGTAATATGAATATATAAGAACATCCTCCAACATAAGAACATGGAGTATAAATGAAATGACATAAAAGAGATTACTTGAAAAGAAGAGAGAGGTCAGATCCCTTACCTTAAAATGTAACTCTTAAAACTCAAAGGTTTGGACCTTGAGGGCTTGGGGGCACCTTGTGAGGACTGCTGGGAAGGTAAGGAGGCCATAAATTCATTGAGGATGGTTTTGGAGTCGAATGGATGAGAGGAGGGATTGGTATTTATAGGGAAAGTGAGGGGAAAAGGCATTAATGGCCAAGGGACACCTCACATGTGCTTTTCTCAAAACCATGTGCTCTCCCTTGGCATTTACCATGGAGTTAGGCCACATGGGGCCCCCAAAACAATAATTCATCACCCTTGGCCGGCCAACCCTAAAAATATCTCATGAAATCACCATGTCATAGTTATGATGTCATTAAACATACCGAAACCCTAAAACTGTATTTTTACTATTCACTGAAAATTCAACTTTCTCAGAAAAATCCCAATATTTAACATTAACCAAATATCAATGCTCTGATTTCAAAAATGAACTCCATTTTATAAAAATAATTTTCTAAATATTTTTAATTTTATTATTAAATAAATACACTATTCACTGAAAATTCATTTTTTTCAGAAAAAACCCCAAAAATTACCTTAACATAATATCGATGCTCTGAGTTCAAAAATGAAATCCATTTTATAAAAATAATTTTCTAAATATTTATAATTTAAATTTTAATAAAAAAATACTATTCACCCAAAAAAACTAATACTAGAATAATAATTTATGAAATTGTTATTTAACCATTTTATTGAATCACATTACTTAATCAAGGTGCCTAGATTATTTTTAAAACTTTCTTTAAGTGAGATTACTAATCCACTTGGTCACATTACTAATCCTAAGCGTAAAATCACTATTCATAATTTACTATTCATCAAAAATAAATTTTATCTTATTAGACTCTAAATTTCATACTGGACATAATTGTAGAAGACCATTTTTTGAAAATCATTACACATTTTTTATTATTTAAGGTTTACATAAACATTTTTAAAATATCATTTTTCTAAAATTCATCAAAAATATGCATACTATATTTATCCGGTCATTTGAAAATTCATAAACTTCATCATAAGAAGAAATCCCAATTTTTATTTAAAACAAAGGATTGCACAAGGGAGTTATGGTCTCCTTACATCGCCCCTTATCACACCAGCATATGACCTAAGTGTAAGGTGTGCTAAGGTGGGAGAATATGAGGGAGGCTCGACCAACATCGCATGAGTAGTAATTTATATCAGTTTGAACTTCTCGCGAAGGCGATCCCATTTTAGCTTCACACGATGAAGTTCAGCTTGGGTTTGGTCCAGAGCAAAGCCCAGTGGTGCTACCTCCTTCACAAGTTCTGTTAGATGGGCTTCGATCGGTCCAAGACTACTGGGTGAGGCCATCGAATCTTCTTTCTAACTAATTAACCAAGGTCACTTGTATTTAGAGACAAATATCGAAATGATAAGTTTCTAGCGGTCATATTGACCAATGGTCATATAACAGTCAAAACCCAACAGTTTCATTTTAATTATACTCATGTTATCCAATGAAATATTTTTTTTGAGTATATATAAAAAATAAAATTATAATAACACACAAAATTAGGAAAAAAGATTTATTCAAAATTTCGGGTCGTTACAGAAACACATATTCATGATGTAGCTAGTTAGGATGCTAGTGAGGAAGTGTTATATATTTATATGGATCATTTGAATGATTCTATATATGTACAGTGTTTCAAGCTATCATCCATGAATAATGATATTCTGAATCAACATGAGAACATTTTTTGAAATAGTATGATTTCTTTCCTTCATGATATCTGTTAAGTGAAGTCCTAGCGAGATATATATGATAGTTATAATCCTCAATTTACAACAAATATTGGAGATTTGGTTCAATATTGAATTTTGTGGTCAAACTTATTGGCTACATTTAACACATACACATATTTGGGATTGATTTACCTCATGAGTTGCATATAGATCTCATAAATTCCTCACTACCAAATACATTCTCAATTTTAATTGTTAATTATGTCATCAGAATTAATGAGAGGAATATTTCAAAAAAATTATAATTAGTCTCCATGTAGATAAGGACATAGGTCATGAAGAACTCACAGTCCTTGCAAATAATAAGAAAAGGAAGAATAAGTAAAATGGTTCTAAGACTCACAACAAGTATAATTATCTTGAGCACCATCCTTCCAAGAAGAGGAAGATACCTAGGCTACGAAAAGACATTGAAGTAGTATGTTTTGTAGGTTGAATGTAAGGACACTAGAAGTGGATCATTAAAAAAAATCATGGGGAAGAAAATAGTATATTAGTTATCGAGGTTTGTTTTTTTAATATATTCCCAATAGTTATTAGATACAGTTTTTAGTCCACACATATATATCCAAATGATGGATAAATTTAAATTTACAAGAAAAAGACATAGGAGAAAATGATTTTGATTTGATAATTGTTCATATATGGATTCAATATCGTTTTTTACAACAAAATTTCATTGAGAAAAAAATGATATTGGTTTAGAGAGATTATTATTATGTAAAAATTGTTTTTCTAGATAAAAATTTATATATTATGCCTTGGCATAGATGTATTTATTATCAATTTAAAATTATAATTTTTTTGTTTACAAAGACAACATATGTTATGGTGTGACAAATTTAAATAATATTATAATGTATTAAATTGGAAAAACTAAGTAATAACAATAGATTATGAATCATATTCACTTGAATCAAATAACACCCAACTATGGGATCAGGGACATGGTCATGTAAATGTTATGAATTTTAAAAATATCTATCAAGATGTTTATTTATATTATTTTGATTAATATTAAAATTTTAAATGCCATTCATGTTTATAAAAAAAATGACTAAACCACCATTCGGTTGACCGGCTAATAGGTACCCAGAGCTTTTAGGATGGGTACCGACTTATGTGTGTGGTAAATTCAAAATTTTATCTAGAGATATATAATATTAAATCATTACAATTAACTATGAATTAAAAAAATAATTCTATTTATACATGTTGACGTATCTGTTCGAGTCATTGGAAAAATTCAATGAATTCAAGAATTAAGTAGATAATCTACATGGAAATATAATAAATATTCGTTAATCAGATAAACATGTTGAATACATTAACTAATATGATATAAATTTTTTATAGTATTTTGGGATTATACCATAACTACCTCTAATATACTTATCATAGTAAAAAGGTGTTAGTGAAATTTGGAACCATACCGTGTTATGCGTGGTAAGGTCGATGAGTACTCATTCATAACTTCCATTATCCTTTTGGGAGAATGAATTAAAGACTACTTCATACGAACTGAATAGGGTACTATAAAAATATAAAAAAATGGTTTTCAATTTGAGTTATGGGGTGGCCTAAAACGCGCATTGTCCCATACAACTATAAGGGGTTGTGAGGAGATTTAATGGTAGTTATAGTAAACAAACTAGCACCCGGGGGAACAAAGACTATCTTTACATGAAATCATAAGGAAAAAATGTATTATACCTATAAAACATGATAAATAATAAATTAAATTCCCCATAAAATTCCTTTATTGTTAGAGGGAGACCATCCTCAAAAAGGATAGTGGATGAAATATTTAATTTAATGAAGTTGACGATTACAATACAAAAGATCTATTACAGGAATAGATTATCCATGTCTTCATTGAAGAAGTATTTCCTAAAACCAAAGTACTATATTAGTGAAATATAGTGGTAAAACAACCAGAGAGATATGAATTTATAGTCACTGAGATAGTAAATCATTATTGGATGATAATGATGAACCTATCTTCTACAAAGTGGAAGTAGAGATATCAGGATCTACGAGATAGAATGAAGCCTTAAATTCTAAAGTGGATATGACATATCAGAACAATGTTTCAGTTATTTTCAATTTACCCGCTGATATAAACAATGGATGGTTAAATTTCGTATTCATGAGAAATCAGGATATAGAAACAAAAATTAACACCAATAATGAAATACTTCAAGAAAACGAGTTTAACTATTTTAATGGAATTGAATACGATGTAGAATTTTCACCAGTTTCTATGTGTAGATCCTTTATAATTATTCTTTGTATAATAGATTAACATGAATATGATATTTGGAAGATATATTTCAGAATAGTGTTCCTTAATTATATCCTTCAACAAGACGTCTACACCACCCAGGCAGCTAGGTTGTAACTCTTGGTGATGCCAAAAGTAAATTCAAGTTATAGAGATCCATTTACAGATTGAATTAAGCATCTATTTTCTGGAAAAATTTATTTTATAAAGCTAAAACAAAATTTTGTTTCATTAATAATGAATTTTATAATTGTTTTTTAATAGGTTTATTGAAAATGTGTTTATTATCCTATTATATTTTTAAGGATATATTACTGATAGTAAAGGACATACGAGTCATATAACCTATCAAGGAATGGTTAAATATGTGATTCTATATGAATGATAGAGATGGGGAAACCAATATTATAGTGATCATGTTCATTTGAGATAGACCCAATATATTTTCTTAAATTTACTCAAACATCAAACATTGAAAATATATTAAAGAGTTTTAGTATTGAACAATCCAAGAGGGTGTTGGGTCTAGTGTCACATGGTATATATATTTATAAGAAAATACATCGTTAGAAATTATAGGAGAAATAGAAAATTTGTATGAGTAAAGATTATTTAGATGTATGATCAATCATTAATGTTATGGTATGCACTATACATGATGTTACCTACACATTGGGCATGATATGTAGATATCAAGATAATCTTGTATAACAACATTGGTCTAAAGTTAAGGTTATCTTTATGTATTTGAGAATAACAATTGTGTGGAAGAGACGAGTTGTTGACCCTTATGGGTTGTACTAAATATGGTTTTTAAACTGATTATAATTACCTAAATTAATAGTGATAGAATGTTTTCTTTATTAATGATGCAACTATTATGTTAAAGTGTTCAAAGTAGATAGCTGTTTCAAGTTCCTTAGTGGACTCCGAGTATATAGAGGCTTCAGATAAATATAATGAGGTTTTTTAATACAAATCATGGTTCATGATCTTGATTTGGTTACTAGTAAAAAATTCATTAATTCATTATAATTTTATAATACTTTAACGGTGGATAATGTAAAATAGCCATGGTCGAACAAAAAAATAACATACTCTGAAATTATCACCTCTTGAGGGATTTTTTCATATATGGGTGATGTTTTTTTACGAATTTTTCAAACATAAGATTACATGTATTTCACCGTGACTAAAGGAATATATTTGAAGAAGATTGAGTTTCCTGTGAGAGCTCGTAGACAGATGGCTGTTAACCATTGGATCTAGTGGAAGGGGATTTTGGTTTGAGTTAGTGGCCTAGAAAATTATGTATAATTAAGGATAACATGTATCCATTTTTTTGAATATTAATAAAATCCTAATCACATCATTATTATTATTATACATGAAAAATTATTTTATAATATCTTAATAGTAGCTGTCACACAGAATGGTTATAATAGTTCCCTATTATTAGCAGAACCCAAATGGTCCATGAATTAATTGTTAAATATAAAGTATATAGATAGTGGAAATCAGTTGATTCTATCCATTGATTCAAGATATAAGGGATGAAGACTCATAGGAATTTGAGGCACCTTTTAATGGTGTACTACCATGGTAATGTCCAGTGTATGATATTATGTGAATGAGACTATAAAGTATGAAATAAACATTTATATGTGACATTGGATGTTCTTATACATGAAAATATATATTAATCCTCATTCTATAAAATTATTATAAAATAATATTATATGTTACATACATTAATGTAATAATAAATAATGTGATTCCATATATTTTTGGGTATGTAGAATATGTTGGGTGCTGCATGAGTAATATTTCATTAATGAATAATGATATAAAGGATTTATTACCTTAGGTTATTTATATTTAGTTTCCATATCATTCAGTTTTATGGAAATTATATAGATTAATTATGTCAATACCCTTGAATTTAAATAGGAAATTTCCATTTTCAGGAATTCAATGAATGAGTCACTGAGGAGATAGGTTGATGGAATCAACATGAAACCTGTTTGATTAGATATATTATGATGAACGGATTACATTACACAATAAATTTCTAAAAGATTTTTTTTTCATTTTAGTAATAAATTATTTCTCTATGGGTTCTATTGAATTTCGTGGGATGGTAATATTGGTCTTTAAGATTATTCCCCTAATTCCAATGAAAAACGTCCTTAGAGGGTCAAAAACAATGTTTATCCCGAATCTAAATTAAATTTTATATTTTTATTTATGTTATTTATTTTTGAAATCTATTATTCACGCATGTCTTTTAATAATTATTAAGGTTTTTATGGCATCAAATATTTTTACACATATTATTTGGGAGAAACTAATGTGAAAATAATATTTTTTTATCTACTAAATATAATATTTAATTATTTATTGGAGATTAATTTATTAATATTTATTTATAATGTAAATATCCATTATTCAAGTATTGATATATATTATAGAGAAATGAGGGATCATGTTTAATGTGTCGATGAGAAATAATATATATTGAATATTTTTTCAATAAAGGATATTTTATTTTATTCATGAGTTTAGCAGATGTCACATAAAATAATGATATTAATAATATTATAGACTAGAGTTCCACATGGATTATATAAATAATAAGGGTGCATGTGTAGTTATTAATCTCTAAGACTAATGATATATAAACAAAATTAAATAATATTTAAATACAGTCAATTCATTTATTTTGTTCACAGTGAAATATTGAGAGAATCCACTCAAATACATAGAGATATCCATATCAAAGAATAATCTCAATAATAGAGACATTTACTCCCCCTACCCCACTATTTTTCTAGAGTGGTTGATGAGAATTATTCATTGATGCGATTCTCAGGGTGATCATAGGAGAATGATGCATGTGTTAGGATCTACCGGACTATAACCTGGAGACTCCATATTTGATGTTCAGTGGTTTGTTGAACTTATATTAATAATAGCTAGGGGGATTATATTTTATATTCCAACAATGAAACTATTATATGATGAAAATATTTTTTCCAGATCCATAAAAAACGATACGATTATATTCAAGGTAATTCTTTAATTTTGAAAGATAATTATACCTCATATGTAATGATCCTATTTTTTTATGACATTTTTTGTATTTTCTATATTATCTTAGTCAATTAAATTTTTAATAACATTTATAGTTATTTATATCATCGATTATTCATTGATCATGAAAATTTATGAGTTGGTCATCCCCCATCCACCATTTATGAAGCACCCAAAACTCTCATAAAATTGAGATAAACGTCCTCAACATCTCTTTTGATAACACATCACAAAAAAATGAAGGATCTTTTAAGAGATATATTTGTGGATCTAGGGTATAAAAACCTAAAATAATGATGAAAATATTATAACGTTTCCTTTCCTGTTAATGAAGGGAGAACGTAATGATTTATAACAATAAGGATACCCTCCAAAGAAAGAGAGAACATGTAGATGATCTACCAAATGCATAAAGAATCTTCAATACTCTAAAACTCATCATTATGATGTTTCTACAAAATAATACTCTATACAAATAGAGGACATAAAAAATAACACTTTTAGGAAAAATGACTAACTCATCTTACATTAATCATAATTACATGTGATAAAAATTCCCAATGAAGTCCCATTCATCATTTGATTCCTTTGCAACCTACAAAGCTAACATCCTAATATGAGATTCAACATCAAAAACTACTTTCCTAGTGAGAAAGAAATGAATTATTTGAATGATTTTTGTAATTAGACCCAATATATATTCTAATGGATAATATATTTATAAGAAAACATGCAACCAAAAATGTTGTCCTGGGATTTAATTCTATCCATTTTTCATAATATTTAGTGTAACAACCTAAGATTTAAAAATATAGAAATTGTGTTAGATATCATAAATGAATCAAAATATTGATATTAGATGGGAATATAAAATATTGATAGATTACAATATATTTAATTTTAAATAAATATAATATCATCAATATCTTAAAGTACACACAATCCCAATTTTTCAATGTTTGATTTCATATTCAACACACAACCCTGAGGTAATTGATGAATGATATATATAAATAGTATAACATCACTATTAAATTAGAGAGTATGAATACATTTAACAAATTTATGATAAATATTTATATATCATAGTCAATATAAACTATTTATAAAGTATAAGTAGAAATAAAATATATCTTTAGTCATGTAATTTAATTCTTAAATAATTTATTTTATTTGGAAATAATATTCCATTTTGTGAAAATATAAGAATTAAAATTTTAAACACAGAAAATATATATTTTTCAAAATTAACATAAATTTTCTAGTTTTAATATTTAAATTTATTCTGGGTTAATTTTTATTATTTATCGGAAAATATTTATTTTTTAGTTAATAGAGAAAATTATCGATTTTTATAAAACCCTATTTTTAAGAATATATATATTTTAAAAGTCCCAATATGTTTTTTATATCATATAAAGTATCAAATTTTCTATTTAGATATATTTGATCAAATTAAAAATATTTTAGTCAACATTATATTGGGTTTTAGTATAATATTTCTTCGGGGATTAAATGTAGGTCTTTCTGAAAATAGGGTTAAAATTTACGATGCTTCCCCATATTAATTAATTAATGAAAATACAGAATGGGAATTGTTGTAAATGAAATTTATAAATTATATTTCATTACATTTTATTTTTTTATACAATTATAACTATTATTTATTGAGTTAATACTAAACCATCATTTTCTCAAAAAAACTCAGATTGAAAACCCACTTGTTTCCCGCGTATGAGGGTTTTGTATAAAATTAAATTTTTACACATATATGAATTGAATTTGATAAAATGGATTAATTAGTTTTATGATTTATTATTTATATTTTCTATAATGTTAAATTTAATTTTTTTTATATGAACAATATAAATAGTATAAATTATATACAAGTGTTATGAAAAAAATGAATTTACTTGGGATTAAACTTGAATGATAAGGGTTAAAATAACCATGAAACATGCATGAAAATTATTTTATTTATAATATTTATATATCATCAACTTTATAATTATGAATATTTTATTATTGTATCCTTGTGATATAAAAAATACATAGTTGGAATGCACTCTCTTCTAAATTTAAACATATTCCAATCACCTCACTTACAAAATTCCACCCATCTCCTCATCTCTTGACAATTTCAAACACAATTATCTTTTTCCACGGAATACCAGAATAACTTATCTAAATCCCTCCACACATCTTATAAGACTTATATTGGGGTGAAATAAAAACATGGCAATAATTCAGTGAAAACCAAATGAATTTACACGAAGTAGAGGTAATGCTTTTCAGTGAGAGTTATTTATTTCATATCCTAAATTAATTTCCTATTACCTAGATTGATTAATGAGATAATCAACCATGTGTATGATAGTAAACCCTCTTGAAAACTCATTTCATTAATCTTTCCATTACCCCCTCTCAAATTTGTGAGTGATGATGTATCTAAAGTATATTTATATGATATGTTTAACATAAATATATATATAGAGTCATTTTATCATATGAAACTTTTTACATTATATTATCTACTAGATTAAATGATATATTTTATATGAATTTGATTTCATTAATTATTTACATGGATGTTAATAAGGGTAATCATAATTAATATATGTGATATATATGGAATAATTATGATATTAACAGAATATGAATCATTATAAAAAGTTATTGTATCATTTACATTGTTACATTTTTAGTCACTGAAAAATAAAGCTTTATAAATTATATTATTATAAATATGGAATGAAAAAATAATTTATAACTTCTTTCTATAATAATCATTGAAAAATGGAAAAGTTACTCAGGCATATATATGTCCTACCATCACCATGATTGCATTAAACTTAATTTTTGAAAAATATATTTCATGATTTGTCATTGATAAATAATTTATGTATAAATATAATGAATATGTAATGATTATATTTCTATACATCTTTATATAATGAACAATTTGACCATAGTGCACATACCAAAGTAATTTTTGAAACATAAGTAGAATATGGTCAAAACATATGACATAAAACTAATTTGTTATTTAAATATATAAAATACAATAATAAGTTAAATAAAATTAGTATTAATCCTGAAAAGGTTATTAATATAGAAGGAATTTTTCATATGTTCATTATTCACTAACATAAATACACACATGACATGTCAGAGTCAAGGTAAGGGGTTTTAGCCTATCTTTTTTTTATGGAGGCCTTAAAAAATCCTCCACTAATTTTTTTTGGTGTATATACTAACCCATTAAAATGTTATATAATAAATCCCATTAGTTTTAGGAAATTATACATTTTATTTTATTTTATTCATTATTGTGTATTTTGATTCAAAATATTACTATAGTGGTAAGTGATTTTTGCCTTAATTTTTCTTCTTTGAGACCTATGATATATCATACACCTATAACATTATACGCGGAGTATAAAAATTCCCTTTTACATATAATATTATTAATTTATTTATTATCTTGGTATTTTAAATTTCAATTAATTTTATCCGATTATGGGTCTTATGATTCAATGTTACCAAAAAAAGTATAAGTTTTATGTTAGAATCTCATAGTATCAGTATTGTTTATGATTAAGTATAAAATGTGGAAATTTTATGATCTATAACTCAATAATTATTAGTAATTTTATTTTCCACAATATAATTATGATATTTCAAAATTATAATATCATTTTACAAATACTAGGTAATTAAAATAATTGATAAAATTTATTTAAGAAAAATCGGTACTATTTACCTCTTTATTAAAAAACACATTTACATCAAATTATTTTTTTAAAATTTATTTAATAACAATTTTAGAATTGTTAAAATGATTTATTAAAGATATTTTTACCCGATTTTTATTTTTTAATAAATGTTTTGAATGGAATCTTCATGTCATTTTCCAAATAATGGCCATTTTTATTCTAACCAAAATGTGAAATAAATCATTTTGATAACATGTAAAACAAGAATGTAATTTGCCACCCCCATGACCATAATTTTCTTTTATTCTTACTTTGTTTAAAAGAATTTAATAGATATTTTCTTTAATATGTGTTTTAAATTATTTTCATATCTTACGTTACATGTTTCTTATGTTGATTTTAAAGATAATAAATTTCAAATTTTTTTGTAAATTTTTAGTTTTTTAAAAAATATTTTTTAAAATGAAAAAATTATATTTCATTAAATTTATTTAATTATATATTAAATATGTTACCATTCATAAACTTCATTAACCATTTTATTTATAATTATTCTCTAAATTGTATTTTTTTAATTATATTGTCCACATTATTTCAGCTGATGGATTAAGATTGTTTGAAAGATATATTTATGGAACTCATTTATTTTCCATGGGTTAATGATGTTTCAAATAGGTTTCTATGGAACCAATTTTCATTCTGTTAATCTTGTTTTAAAAGGTATAATGGTATTTTAATAATTTTTTTGATGAAATAAATGTTATGTGTTCTTTGGGTTCATTGAAATTTCTAATACGATGGGTATGTCAAAATGGTGTTAGGTGAGCATGATACTTGTTAAACGATGGGTGCACCTATATAGTCATAAAATTAATTGGGGGATGATTATGTTTCCCCTATTATTATATTTTAAGTCAACAATAATGTTATTTTATTTTAAACGGTTCTATAAGAGTTCAATATGTGTTCTATGAAGATGATGTTCCACGATACTAAAATTTTTCTATATGATTTATATTTGATTATTGTGTTATGTACGGACAAGATTAATATCACCTGTATCATGACTATTGAATCTGATGACTTTTTCTTTATTAAATACTTATTCCATGATTCATGGTTTATTATTAATGAATTGACATGGTTGATTTCATTGATGACTCACTCATGTACTCTGATTATACTATTATACCACTGTTCAATTATTATTTTTACTGATAAAATAAAATTTCTAATGCCATTATTTAACCTTAGAAAGAATTTGATCCCACCCATAGTATGTTTCCTTTCCACCATGTTATCTAGAAATTATACTTTATGAAATATTTCTTGAAGGGTTTCATATGGATGATTTTAATGACATAAATTGAAATAAGGAAACATCGATTAAGTGATAGAAATGATCATTTAATGAAATGGATATTATTTATGTAAGTGTTTTTCATTACTATATAAAATTGTAAACCTAAAATTTTGTCTAGAATGTTAGTGATCCAATACAATATTATATATTTTACATTCTGGAAATAATGTTTCACCATTATCAGTATCGAAGATTTAAATGAAAAGCTTATGATTCCAAAAGTGGCTATGAGAGAGTGGGTTTGGGGATGATATAAATACTAACACAATATTTATATGTAATGAAAATCCTTTTATTTTTTAAAATCATTAGTTTGATAATTTCTCTTACATGAAATAATCTGACATGATCCATAAGTTACTATATGATCTCGCAATATAATGAGTAATCTAAAACTATAACCTGAAGCATCATAGTAATCCAAATAGCACTGAATGGCCTCTATTTTAGTTAGAATCTATGATGAGGTCATAAAACTATTTGAATCATAAAATGATGGATAAATATTTAAATCCCATAAGAATATAAACCCCATCTAATTGGGTGATGTTAAAGGAGGTATAAGCTTCTAGAAATTGTAAAAACCTAATATTTATAAATGACCATTTTTTCATGAAAAAATATCTATTATTTTAAATTATTGAGTATAATACACATAAAACCCATATAGAACCCTACAAAACATTAATTTATTTATGAAAATCCTTACATTAATCTAAAAATTATTCCATTAAAAGAAAAATATTAAAATGCCATTAGAAAAAAATTAAAAAACAAAAATGGGAAAATATGGATAACCCTAAGCTTCTAGAATATTACCTCATATGAAAAATAAAATAATAAATAAAATTATAAAAGTAAAATAATCCAAATTAAGGAAAATATAAATATATAACCTAGAGAGGAATTTAATTTATCAATTAAGGAATGTTTTGATATTCATAAGATGTAATGCGACCACTGGAATAATAAACTTATTTTTAAGAATAATGACACGATAGATTGAATATCAATTTATCCCTAAAGTTATAAATTTTTATAAAAATAATATATAATTAAATATGTATATTATAATTCTAAAAAAATATCATTATTTAAATACTCAATGAAAATATAAGAATATTTTTTATAATCATTATTTTGATTGATTTCCTAAAAATAATGATTTTTAATTTTAAAATCTGAATTAAAAATCTCATGAAAATATTTTGGTAAAATTAATATCAATCCTTCATTTATATCTTTTAAACTATCTAAGGGTTTTATTTTTGTAATTATATTAAATACTTTAATTTTTTGGTGAATAGTAAAATTATAGTATTAATTATAACTAGTGTATCTTAAATTACATAATTTATGAAGTAATAATGTCCTAATAATTTATAGGACTTCAAGGTTTACGAAAAAAATATTTAATTTGATTAAATTTTAATTATTATATAATAAAAATAGCATCCATACATAAAAATTACTTTCCAAATTCTAAAATTTAAATGTATTATATTTAAATAATATTTTCTCATTTTTGGCACCATTAATTTTAATTAATTTAATGAATTAGTATTATAAATTTATGAAAATTATTAAAACCAGGTTATTAAATTCATTTATTGTTTATAATGTTAAAATATCACTATTACAATGTTTACCAAACTAATTGTATTTTATCCAATATTTTGTCCCAAAATACCACTCTCCTCAATTATAAATAACACTGCCCTCCCCTTGAAAAAAATCTTCCCTAACTATCCAAATCCAAAGCTGTAATTAAAAATCTCTCTTAAGAAAATTATAATTCCTATGGAATTTATGGATCTGTTCATCTCTAATAATGAAAATAGTTTAATACCACAGAGAACAAGAATCCCCAAGAAGAGGGTATGTTCTCAATAATTTATCCTCTCATTATCCTATCCTATTTATCATTTTATCCACCACAATAAAAAAATATTATAAGAATAATTATATATCATTTTAACATTATATTAATTATGTTAAACTAATAGATTTGTTATATTTACAACATATTAAATTTTCATAGATCTGATTCTCAGTTTTCTGACAATGGTTGGTTAACGGCCCATTAACCGAGAATGAGGATGCCGTCAAAAATATTCTTGTCACAAACCCATGGATTTTTATTGTAAATTATTCACGTTATATAAATGTATAAATATATATATATATATTATCCGTTTTAATTAATTCTACTAATGTATAAATTACATTGATCAAAATTATGAAATTGACTAAAAATTGAAAAATGATTATGTAAAACATGATATGAAACCATCTACATGTCATCTAGTGAAATTATGAAATATAATCAAATTATGAAAATTTTAAATTGTGTAAAAAATAAAAATAATTCACTTCTAGATAATTGTTTTAATAAACCTAGTTTCATTATCTAGGAGGTGGAAAAGTAAATAAATAATGTGGGATTTAATGAATGGGGAATCTTGAACCAAACTCCCTTTCTTTGGTTTATCCTTGTTTTATGTAATTTTTATTATGGATATTCATGTATCATTACTTAAATAAAATTTCACTATTAGTAACTTCAAATTTCATTGATATTTATTTTTCCACCTAGATTTATAATCCAAATATTAATATTATCCACAAATTATTTTTATTTCAAAGCTGATCTTTAACTCGTTTAGATTTATTTATTCTTCTCTAAAGGATGATGATGTTTATTTCATATATGATTTCTCTTTGTCAATTGATATTGTAATTTTTATTCATGAAATCATTACTTATAAAATCTTAATGAAACCCATTCTATTCCATATATTAACTAATTAATATTATTATAGTACATTCGATGTAGCATGTATGATTATGTAAATATTATGATGTGACAAGTGGTCTCATAATTATATATCTCTAAAATTCAAAGGTTAATGTGTTTTAACTCATGATATTATATTTATTATGTTTGAACATGTTGATATATTTTTTTCACAATGATGCTAATATGATTTATGAACATATATTATGTGTGTACATGATTTTATATTTTCTAAAAACTATGTGTGGTATTTTACCACTATAACATGTTGTTACCTTTTTATTTAATTCCACATTACAAGAATTTAAAAAATGTTTCCCTCTAGGTGATGATATTGGTTATATTATTATGATATGATGATGCTGGTTATTCTCACCCATGAATTAACGATTCATGTCCCTTATTACTTCACTTATCATACTTCTTGCTCACCCATTTCATTGATGTGTATCCTTCGATTACTATATGTACTAATGAGAATGAGAAATATATTAATTGAAATAAATATGGATTTTTTAAATTATTCTTTATTCTCTATTGTGAATATGTGATGTATGATTCTAATTTTGACAAGATACTAAACCTTATTTTTCTTGAATGTATAACTACTGTTTTTTTTATATTAAAAATTATTTAAATATCATTTACGAAAAAGTAGAGTCACACTAGTTGGAATCAAAGGTAAGATTTAGTTAATTTGGGAATTAGGATTAGAGAAAATAAGAGAAATTAATATGTATAATTCTTTGTATCGATAAACATCATAGAAGAATTTTTTTTAAGATGTCTAAACAGAATAATCCCATAAGATTTGATTTTCAATTTTAGTTTCACATAGTAAAAAATTATTCATGCTTTGTTGAATTATGTTTTGTTAAAATATTTTAATTTTATAAAATTTTGGGAACTATGAGAAATTAGTCCAATGAAATATTTTAAAAAATTCAATGATTTATCGAATGAAATCCCCTATTCCATGGAAGGTGGAGTTAAAATAATTATTAGATGATTACCAAGATGTCATAGTCTATGAATAATAACCTAAACCATGTGGAATACCATTCTTCACATAAGAAGGTGAAACTCGAAATTGAGTCCTTTACGAGTACATGAACATCGATATTTAATGGATCATATAATCCACATTCTACGTAACATTGACTTAATGCAATGGAGAATATAATATCTATGCTTGACTATTCTCATAAGAAAAAGGTGACTCTATATGTATAAGGATTAATTGTTGAGTCTTGTAACTAGTGAGAATTGGTAATGAACACTAAGTGGAATAATGAAATGGAAGAGGGGGAGCTAGATTAACACAATAAATTATTTCTTAATAAGTATTCACATTGATAAAGTCAAATAATTATGTATAGAGAATACATGGAGTTAATGGAAAAGGAAAGGAAATATTTCATGAAATATGAGGAAAACACTGGAAGGATAGGATGATATTCATAAGGATTTATTACCCATAATGATAGAAATATATATATAATATTTATTTGTTTAAAACGACTACTTTAAAAGGATATATCTATCCTATAAATTGGGGTTTATAAATAATTAGATTGATGTAATATCAAAAAAGAGATTAAATATTTATAATACTTCCATGGTTATAGATATTAGAGGATAAAAAAAGATTATCAATATGGTGGTTAAAATGAAAAAAAGAGGAAAGTGGATCAAACCACCCACATGTCACAAATGTGGGAAGAAACATCCTAGGAATTTCTCTAATGGGACATGAAAATATGTCAAATACGCAGGGAAGGCCACAAAGAAAATTAATGTTGAAGAGTCCTTATGATGAAAAAATAAAATGACAGAGGAAAGGATTGAATATCCTAATGAACAACCCATGGTTTCATGCATGAACTATAGGGATAAAGGGTATTATGGATGAAAGAGTACTAAACCATAGGTTATTGAGTATAATCAGCATTTTAATCCACCAAAGACAAAGGTGAAATGGAAGATAAATCCATTACAACATCTGATTTGGAGTCTGAAAATGATTCCATATAGGGTATACTTCCTATTAAATATTGAATGGAGAATGATTTATTTCATTTTGGGTTTGTTCAATCTTTATATGTGAATCTTTTATAGAATTATTTATCATATTCCAGGATAACTTGAAGTAGAGATATCTATAAAAACACTAATTGGTGTGATCATTTCAACCCATGCATTGGAAACTTCCCATATTAGTTTTTGTGGGATGATCCCTGTATCTAGTCTTTTAATCCTTCCATTTTTGGAATTCCACCATATACTAGGAATTGATTTCACATCATTATATAGATAACATATCAACTATCAGGAAAATTAAATAGCAATTTATATTCATAACCATCGCATGCGTCACTACAATTGTGAGGAAGATCATTAATCTCATTTCTAAAATCTAACAACAATGTGGGTGATGATACACTGCGAAGAAGAATACCATTCCAAAATGTTTGAGATAAAAGAAGGTATCAATGTGGAGGAAATTCTTATTATAACAGAATACACTCATGTATTTTATAAAGAGATACATAGATATCCTAGGATCATGATGTAGAGTTATCAATGTGGTTTATACCTTGATCCAATCCTATATCCAAAATCATGTATAGAATTCCCCATACTGAACATTAGGAGTAAATTAAAAAGATGTATGAAAATTTAGACAAAGTGTTCATATTTTATAGTTAATCGTATTACTATGCAGTAGTAATCTTTGTAATGAAACAATATTGATCAATGTGAAGGTGTATTGATTAGAGGATGTTTAAAAAGAATAAAAGAAAGAATATGTATCCCCTACTAAGGATTAAAAAATTATTCAATCCACTATGAAAATATTATTATATATAAAAGGTGCATATTCATTCTTGTTTTCCAAAAATATTGGTGGGTATTTAATATATATATAGTAGACTACTTTCTATAAAATGTGTAGTCACTACGAGTTCATTGTGACTCCCATAAAACATAGCAATGAATCTAAAATATGAATGGATTTGATAAATTATTCATTTATAGACTACATTGAATTTTTTTGTTAGAGTATATTGATGGTATTATCATTTAATTCATTAGAAAAGAGAGACACGAATTTCTAGGATTATGATGGAATCATTAAGGAAGGAGAAAAGGTATTCTAGTATAAGAATGTTTGAATTTTTGATGCAGTTGGTCACATTTTGGGGGCATATGATAACAAGTGAGGAAATATCTGTGGACCATTAAATGATAGAAGAAAATGGGGAATAGACCATAAAAACTAAATGTAGACTACGAAAATCGTTCACGGGATAAAGGAGGTTTCGGTGAGTCAAATAAAATCCATATTTGGACCCGGTTATCCATTCTTGGGGGCCCGGATGGGAATTGAGAAAAAAATTCGATGTTGCGCAAAAAAATGGGTAGCGTGCGGAAAACTGTAGGATCCGCAAAATCTATCCACGTCAGCATGGAAATTTTATGCACCCCAACTGTGGAACATCAATTTGCGAGTAGCCGCCCCGCGCAGTTTAATTTGTGGGCTGCCGACATCGGCACACAAAATTTAACGCAGACTCTTTTTCCACGCGAATTCACCAACCTCAGGTGCCTATAAATAGAAGGTGTCCCCTTCGACTTCCGACAGCAGAAGAATATGAACCGTCTCTCCTGCGTGAATTCCACCTCTCATGTGCACAAAAGATGGCCTTCTGGTACGGGTTTTTGCATGCGAGGTCACCCAAGGATCTGCCTTTGCGTGAGACCCCTCTATCTTAACCCATGTCTGCATCCCATTGAGTCCCGTCACCTACACTCAATCCCTTCCACTTGCATGCAACCCTTCCAATTGAGCGCAATCACTCTCCTTGTGTAACACCATGAGATTTTATGAAAAATATTCTTTTAATGTCTTCTGTTGTACGCTACACCAAATTTATCTTGTGATATACGCAACACCGTATTTGCTTGCAGTATACACAACACTATTCTTGGTTCGCGTTACACACAATTTCAAGTTCGTTTTGTAGAAACTATTTTACGCAACATTATGTATTGATTTTGATTAATGTATAAATTAAATAAGTTTTGATTATGTTATATGCAACACCAAATATATCATTCACTACACTCAACCCTGACTTGGCTTTCATTACACGCAATAAATACCTTCCTCGATAGCGTGTGTAGTACGCAATACCGAGTTTCACTAAACGAGATATTATTATAATATTATTATGAACTAGCCGTTATGAATAGTAATGCACACTTTTTTAAATTTTATAAATTTTATCTTTCAAAAAGGACTTCATTTTTGGATTCAAAATATCGAAATTAGCTTAGGGTAAATTTTTGGTACTTTTCGGATAACTTTCATATTCTGATGAATAGTGAAAATTACTAAATTTTAATTAAAAACAAATTTTTTAATCGATATAATTAATAGTGATAAATAATTAATTTGAGTGGTTTTAAAGTATATTTAGAATATATTTTTACCATTTAATACAATACTGGTCATTGGATGTAATTTCACATTTAAACCAGACATAAACAAGTGTCAATGTTTTGATAATTATTATCTCTTAAAAACACACTTTGTTTTGATGACGGGAATTAATTATTAAATTAATTAATGAAACTGATATGTTTTGAATTTGGTAAGATAGACATCATTTTTGATTTCATAATATCAAATATAGCATAGGCATAATTGTTGGTATTTTTCTGGAAACTTTCATTTTTTGATGAATAGTGAAACCACTAAGTGATAGTTAAAAAAACTGAATTTTTCATAAAACATAAATTTACCTCTTTTGTGAATGGAATTTCAAAAATCCAAGAGACATGGTTAATATCAAGGACTAAAATGTGGTTCAATGAGTTGAAAATATTTTTTGGGGAATAGTAACTTTTTACTTTTATTTACAACGGTTAAAAGTAAATAGGATAATTAAGGGAAAAATGACATTATTATTACCCTAACACATTTCCTAAATCAACTGGGTAAGTGTAATTCGAAAAAAACAAACTTAGGAATAAAATATGACCATTTAAGCCCACTTGGAATAGATTAGGACATTTAATATTATTTTATATAAAGAAGAGTTAAAATAGTTAAAATCAATGTTTAATAAGTAAATCATTTTTAATATAGGGTTATACAGAAGTTAAATTCGACTATAAATATTAATTAGAAAGCTAAAAATATTTCCTACATAATTGTATTTTATTTATAATTTGTAGACATTAAATAATTTAATTTAATTATGACACAATGATGATGTAGTAATTATCTTATTAATGAAATACTGACATAATTGATGTTATAAATAACTAAATAAATGTAAATTGAGACGTTTTATGAATTCCACTAATCTAATAGGTTGATATTACATGTTAGTATTGATTTAGTTAACTTTTTTAGAACTAATCATTCTGTTATGATTTTCACAAAAATCAATTACCAAATAGTATCAAAATTGACATAAAATAGTTTTTAAAACAAATAATACATTATTAATTGTTATTTTATTCTTAAAAATCTGAGGTTCGGACAAATGACTTAGATATAGTTATATATATTAATAATAAACAACATGGGGTTCTTTTTGCTTCTTATAGTTTGTTTCTTGACCCTATAGTGTAAAAAAACAAGAAGACACGGTAAAAGATAAATTATCTAACTTAAAGTTAACTCTAAATGATGTGGTTAAAATAGAAACCTAAACTTGTCTAAATTCTATTGGATTAAAGGATTTTGACACATCCCCACCTTTTCATAGAAATAACTCAATTTGGAGCCCTTAAAAACCGAATATGACTTTATAATAAAATAATAGTTTTAGTTATTCCGAAGGTGCCCCTCTCCTCCCTTATAAAAGGGCACCTCCTTCCGTTCTTCCTCACACCACTTTGAGCCTTCAAGCTCGGCCAAAAAAAGTCAAATTATCTTCTCCACTTCCCTATAAACATATTATAGGTCTTGGTCTTCTTCAATGACCAATTTTAGTGCCCTAAGAGAAGGTCTCAAAGAGGTTCTTCAAAGAAGAGGTAATGTCTGTTACCGATTATTTCAACAATATTGCTTCTTCCAGTTCTCCTTATTTTATTGTTTCATTATCAAGTAATAACATTAGTATCAATCATATACTGATATGTTATTATATGTATGAAACAACCATATTTCACCATCTGTCCATCCCACGAAAAATGAAATCACCGTGCGTGCGTACGTACGGAATACCATCTCCACACTGTGGTGTAATCTATTTTCCACCACCACCTTACTTGGATGGGTATAATTGTAAAAGTAATGAATATATATGATTATTTTAAAGTGATATTTATTCTATAATATTATAAATACACTTTAATACAATTCGACGATCATGGGAATGATATCATCGCTCGTGCGTACATACGAAATACCGTCTCCACGACGCGATGAGATTCACTCTCCTTGATAACCATTCAAGAATGATTATAAAGTATATATAATAAGTAATCATGAAATATATTAAATAATAATACTACTGGATTTATGTATATATATATTTATGTCATCTACTTAATTCCATTCAATTCAATAAGGAAACAAAAATAGCATTCATGCGTACGTACGGCCTACCGTCTCCATGAACGGTGTATTTCTTTCCATTTATCGATATATTATATATATAAATATTCTGAATATATATTATATATAAATCATGTTTTACATTCTAATTTTAAGTAATCATGATCTATGTAATCATAAGAATAATTACAAGTTAAAACACGAATGACAAATGCGACAATTTTACCCAAAACGCTACATTAACATGAATTTACAATAGAACGGGAAATATAAAGTCATAAGTGAACCATGTATGATATAATAACAATAAATATGATTCTGTAATAAGTAAATGAGATTATTTAATTCATTATACATGAGTTTTGGATATTTACGAAGCATATCAGACCTAAGGTAAGGGATAACTATTCCAATCTCGTTCTTATCGGAGATTGTTTATTTGTAAGTATTTACAGGGGTTATTATTATCATTCATGTCAATGTTTCCTAAAAATGGTTTAATGTATGATTAAAGTCCTTTTTACCCATTTTGACTTTTACCCAATGTTATGGAAGAAATCTTTCTTTTATTTACCCTACAAGGTACTTTTTGACTTTTTCGACAAAAGTACGAGAAGAATGTTTTTTAACGTATATGGTAGGAAAGAATTTTTATGGTTTTATAAAGCATTATTTCCATGAAGCTTCCTCCAAACGATTTCATGACTATTTTCTACAAAATAATTTTCTTTGAAAATTGCATGACATTTTGTGAAAACAAAATGATTTTGAAGAAAAAAGGATATTTTCTTCAAGAATTCATTTCAAGTGTTTTATCAAACCCATTTTTCATATAAGATGAAATTATTTCATATGTGTATGTTTCATGTATAATGTCTCTAGGATTTACATGGTTTCACTTATCATATTTTGAAATGATATCCATTTCTTTTATATGGATTATGTGATGATGGGATGATGTTTATGAAACCAATTTTATTTATTGGGTTTTTATTAATGATGTATGTTTATTTTGTGGCACAAGTAAGAATGATTTAATTATGAGATGGGTGGGACCTATATCTCCCTCCAATGCTTTGGGTAAAGATTTATATCTCTTGATATAGACATGGATGGAACGGTAAGTTAATATGGTTCAGTATTACAGGACTGGAACGAGGAGTGAACTCGATTCAGAAAAGGACTTTGTTTACTAAGATGATATTGGAAGCAATGCCTTGGATACTATGGAAATAATTACATGTTATTAATGGATTCCACAATTAAATGTTTTATTCCCATGCTATTTTATCATGATCTATGTTCCAATATGATCTATGCCTTATGTACTTACATGTTTTATGTCGTTGCTCAAGATTTTGATGTTTAAACATTATGTTCATGTTTCTAAGTTCAAATGTATATGGTATGTTTTATTTTATCCATGCATACCCTTACTGAGCATTTGAGCTCACCCTTTATATGTTTTATTTTTCCCCAGGATTAAAAGAAAGGCTTAGGGTAAGGAAACAAAAAGTGGAATATCTTTATGGGAGATGTTGAAGATCTTTCACCACAATTAGAAGATTACGTTCCAAGTTTCCAATGACACTAAACTATTACGGTCCTTGTGTGTCTATTTTTGTTATGTATTAAGTATTCTGCAAGATTAATGTAATGTCCATGTACGTCATTCTTCGGGTCTCTACAGTTGGTATCAGAGAAAAGGTTTAGTCAACCATTGGAAACGAGGATGCGAGAACTTTAGTGAGATCCCTAGAGATATTTCTAAGGTATGTCTAGGGATGTCCATAAGGTTAACTGTAAGTATATGTTATAGTCCTATAATTACTGTAAAGGTCTTAGAATTAAACCTAAGATGTTAGATATTGAAGGTACTCCCCCTTTATTATGTTTTTTCCCTAGCAAGATTTTTGCCTCTCACACTATTCTTTTTGGGTTTTAGACGATGACCGAAACCCGAAGGAACTGTGTTGATCAATGCAATGGAAATTGAAATGATTGTCTTCCTGAACAAACAAATGTTATGGGAGATGGAGTACAAAATCTTATTTCTATACTTACACAAGCTATTAATCATTCTGGACATCCAAACGAGCAGAAATGGGAACAATATTTTATTGATCCGTCATGAGGCAACGTCCAACTTCTTTCAGTGGGTCTTTTGATCCACTTGTTGCTGAACAATGGATCAGTACCACTGAAATGATATTTTCAGTTCATCAATGTTATGAACATAATAAAGTCTTCTTAGGAGTATATCGTTTGGAAGGTGAAGCTGATCGATTTTGGAATCTTTTAAATATTACGAGGCCAATAGATGAAATTGAGTCCATGAAATGGGACGAGTTCAAGAACTTATATTTCAATAAGTACTTACCTCATATTCTTCGAACAAGGATGGAGATGGAGTTTATTGAACTAAAGAAAAAGGATGATGAATCTGTTGGTATATACGAAGCGAATTTTATGAGGATTGCAAGGTATCCATCTGGCTTTATCATCCAACCTGAAAGTAAAGTTAATCGATTATTCAGTGGCTTAAAATCAAATCATCGAAGGGAATTATATATAATATAATTCAGTAGCTATGAAAAAATTGTGCGTTGTACTATCAAGGTAGAAATGGAAGTTGGTGTTACTTATCCATCTCATGGTTTTGACAAGAAACGAAAGATGGAGTTCAAGGTGAAATCTCAGAATAATGGTGAAAATAAGATGAATGTTTCCTTATGCTCAAAGTGTGGAAAGAAGCATGGTGGAGATTGTCTTAAAGGGAACATAAAATTTTTTAATTATGGAAAATAAGGTCATCGAGCAGCTGAGTGTCGAAGTAATGGAAAAATGGTTGCTAATGATGTGAATAAAGAAAAGACTACAGAGAACTCACCACCAACACTTCAATTCTTCAAGTGCTAGGAAATGGGGCATTATGCTAATAAATGCCCTAATCCAAGAGACAACGATGATAGAAATGAGCAACCACTTAAGGCAACAGACAAAGGGATGTCACATGTGATCACTATTGGCGATGTTGAATATGACAACGATGTGGTGGAATGATTAAGTGTTTATGTAATGGGATTCCAAAATAATGTTGTATATAGTATCATGGAATATTTGAATATTTATGTTTTGGTCTATTGTTGTTTTCAATAATTTTATGGAACCAGTAACCATATAAAGTGATTGAGATATTTTTGGAAAAAAGATGATATGCTCATAATGAAGGGATAAAGTGAAAATGAAATGTTTGACAGGATTCATGAGCTCAGGACTGATATAAGGAAATAGTTATATCATGGTTTGAGTATATAGAATTTTGGGGTTTTGGTATGTGGAAAGAGTTAACTTTTGACAGCACTCATGTTTTCACTATGATTCAATTGGTATTAATTTTTCAAGAGAATACATGATTAAGACCTTTGAATGTTTGGAATGTGACCAACAAGACATATCTTATGATATATGGAGATCAACGATGGTATTAACATTCTTGTTATATGAAATCTCTTGTAATCATTTTCACTATAATATGAGAGTGGACTGAAGTATTATGGATAAGCCTAAATATTGGAATGAATTATATTGGACATAAGTTAGTATTTTTTAAGGATAGATGTTTTTTTGATATTATTCATGGGATGTTATAGTAATGTAGTTTTATAAAAAGGACAACCTGTCGGATGGGCGACAACCCATCGCGTCGGACAAGGCTGTGGGAATCGAACCCAGAATCGAAGTGCGACTGGACTTTATCGCCTACCACTGGCCTACAAGAAGTCCCGGTTTAGTAGAAATTAGTTTTATTAAGCAGTATGATATATGAAGTATAAGTCCATTTTAGGAACCATATATGATTAATCTCACTATAGATGGACTTATGTATTTTTGATAACTTTTATAACATTTTGTTTGAGATAGATGGAATGACCCATCATTCTATCACATGATCTGCTAACACTTCACAAATAACAAATTCAACTTCATTTCATTAAGAGATGATGTGGAAATTGTCCAATGAACGACCAATAGTGAGACTGTACCAAAATCACAAAATTATTTCTTTTAATTCCAATTTCATCAACTTTAGGGAAATGATCTTGAAATCCAAAAATGTTGTCCTAGTGCCCTTATATCCGATGAATTAGATGGTACCTTAGATTATCAAAAATCTATGGCTTTGTGATTGATGGAATTTTCAAATCCATTTTCTCTACCACTATCCATCAGAACCTGATGGGAAGATTTCTCTTCCATATCCATATTTTCACCTATTTTCTCCTATTTGGAAACCCAGTGATGAGTTATTTGGGTATCCGTTATGTTTCTAATGTTCCTTTTTTAAATGAAGTTTTATTATTCTTTTTTACGATGTGGGTTTCTATGAAATAAACTCTCGTGTAATAAACCATTTATAACCCCGACGAATTTCGAGGGCAAAATTCATTTTAAGGGGGGAAGAATGTAACACCCAGAGATTTTATGAAAAATATTTTTTTAATGCCTTGTGTTGTACTCTAAACCAAAATTATCTTCTGATATAAGCAACACCATATTTGCTTGTAGTATACGCAACACTATTCTTGGCTCACGTTACACACAATTTCATGTTCGTTTTGTAGAAACTATTGTACGCAACATTATATATAGATTTTGTTTAATGTATAAATGATATAAGTTTTGATTATGTTATATGCAACAACAAACAGATATTTCACTACACGTAGCCCGGACTTGGATTTCATTACATGCAATAAAGACCTTCCTCGATAGAGTGTGTAGTACACAATACCGAGGATCACTAAACGAGATATTATTATAATATTATAATGAACTGGCTGTTATGAATAGTAATACAGACTTTTTAAAATTTTATAAATTTTATCTTTAAAAATGGACTTCATTTTTGGATTTGTAAAATCAAAATTATCTTAGGGTGAAATTTTGGTACTTTTCGGATAACATTCATATTCTGATGATTAGTGAAAATTACTAAATTTTAATTAACAACAACTTTTTTAATCAAAATAAGTAATAGTGATAAATAAATAATTTCAGTGGTTTGAAATTATATTTAGAATATATTTTTACCATTTAATACAATGTTGGTCTTTGGATGTAATTTCACATTTAAACCCGACATAAACAAGTGTCAATATTTTGATAGTTATCATCTCTTAAAAACACGCTATTTGTTTTGACAACGAGAATTTATTTTTAAATTAATTAATGCAACTGATATGTTTTGAGTTTGGTAAAATAGACATCATTTTTGAATTCATAATATCAAATATAACTTAGGCCTAATGTTTGGTCTTTTTCTAGATACATTCATTTTTTTGATGAAAAGGGAAACCACTAAGTGGTAGTTAAAAAAACTGAATTTTTCATAAAAATTAATTTTACCACTTCTGTGAGTGGAATTTCGAAAATCCGAGAGATACAGTGAATATCAAGGACTAAAATGTGGTTCCATGAGATGAAAATATTTTTTTGGTGAATAGTAACTTTTTACTTTTATTTATCACGGTTAAAAGTAAAAAAGATAATTCAGGGTAAAAATGATATTATTATTACCCTAAAACATGTCCTAATTCTATTGGATAAGTGTAATTCGACCAAAAACAACCTTAGGAATAAAATATGACCATTTAAGCCCACATGGATTAGATTAAGACATTTAATATTAATTTATTTAAAGAAGGGTTAAAATAGTTAAAATCAATGTTTAATAAGTAAATAATTTTTCAAAATAGGGTTATACATAAGATAAATTAGACTATAAATATTCATTAGAAAGATAAAACGATTTAATACATAATGGTATTTTATTTATAATTTTTAGACATTAAATAATCTAATTTATTTATGACACAATGATGATGCTGTAATTATCTTATTAATGAAATATTAACACAATTGATGTTATAAATACCCAAATAAATGCAAATTGAGACTTTTAATGAATTACACTAATCTTATAGGTTAATATGACATGTTATTATTGATTTAGTTAACTTTGTTTCAACTAATCATTATGTTATGATTTTCACAAGAATCAATTACCAAATAGTGTCAAAATTGACATAAAATAGTTTTTGAAACAAATATTATATTATTAATTGTTATTTTATTCCTAAAAATCTAAGGATCTGAAAACTGACGTAGATTAGGTGAAATATATTAATAATAAGTAACTTGGGGTTCTTTTTTCTAGTTATAGTAAGTTTATTAACCATATAATGTAAGAAAACAAGAAGACACGGTAAAAGTTAAATTATCTATCATAAAGTTAAATCTAAATGATAAGGTTAACATAAAAACCTAAACAATTCTAAATTCTATTGGATTAGAGTATTTCGACCCATCCCCACCTTATCTTCTAAATAACTCTATTTGGAGCTATTAAAAACCGAATATGACTTTATAATAAAATAATATTTTTAGTTATTTCAAAGGTGCCCCTCTCCTCCCTTATAATAGGGCACCTCCTCCCTCTCTTCATCACTCCACATTGAGCCTTCAAGCTTGGAAAACCCCTGAAAAATTATCTTCTCCACTTCCCTAGAAAAATCCTAGAGGTCCTGGTCTTCTTAAAAGAACAATTTTAGTGCCCTAAGAGGAGGTCTCAAAGAGGTGCTTCAAAGAAGATGTAATGTCCGTTACCGATTCTTTAATCCTTATTTCTTCTTCCACATATTATTCTTTAGTTGATTCATTATTAAGTAATAACATCAGTATCAATCATATAATGATATTTTATTATAAGTATGAAAAAAATCATATGTCACCATCTATCCATCCTACGGAAAACGAAATCACCGAGCGAGCGTACGTACGGAATACCGTCTCCACGCCGTGGTGTAATCTATTTTCCACCACCAACTTACTTGGATGGGTATAATGGTGAAATTAATGAATATATATGATTATTGTATAGTGATATAGATTCTCTAATATTAATCATACACTTCAATTCAATTTGACGATCAAGGGAATGATATCATCGCTTGTGCGTACGTACGGAATACCGTATCCACGACGCGATGAGATTCACTCTCCATGATAACCATTCAAGAATGATTATAAAGTATATATAATAAGTAATCATGAAATATATGACATAATAATGCTACTGGATATTTGTATATATATATATTTGTCATCTACATAATTCCATTCAATTCAATAAGAAAACGAAAACATCGTTCATGCGTACATACGACCTACCGTCTTCATGAACTGTGTATTTCTTTCCATTTATAGATCCATTATATATATGAATATTCTGAATATATATTATATATAAATCATGTTTCAAATTATATATGTATGTAATCATGATCTATGTAATCATATGAATAATTACAAGTTAAAACACGAACGACAAATGAGTTGATTTTACCGAAAACGCTACTTTAACAAGAATTTACAAAAGAACGGGTAATATAATGTCATAAGTGAACCATATATTATATAATAACAATGAATATGAATATGTAATAAGTAAATGACATTATTTAAATCATTATATAGGAGTTTTTGATACATACGAAGCATATCAGACCTAAGGTAAGGGATAACTATTCCCATCACGTTCTTATCCGAGATTGTTTATTCATAAGTATTTACTGGGGTTATTGTTATCATCCATGTCCATGTTTCCTAAAAATGGATTAATGTATGTTTAAAGTCCTTTTTACCCATTTTTACTTTTACCCAATGATATGGAAGGAATCTTTCTTTTATTTAACCTACAAGGTAATTTTGGACTTTTTCGACAAAACTATGAGAAGAATGTTTTTTTAACGTATACGGCATGAAAAGATTTTTACGGTTTTATAAAGCCTTATTTTCATTATGCATCCTCCAAAAGATTTCATGACTATTTTCAACAAAATCCTTTTCTTTTAAAATTGTATGTCATTTTTTGAAAACAAAATTATTTTGAAGAAAAAAAGATATTATCCTCAAGAATTCATTTCAAGTGTTTTATGAAAACCATTTTTCATCTAAGATGACATTATTTAATGTGTGTATGTTTCAAGTATAATGTATCTATGATTTAAAAGGTTTCACTTCTCTTATTATGAAATGATATCCATTTCTTTTATATGGATTATGTGATGATGGGATGATGTTTATGAAACCCATTTTATTTATTGGGTTTTTATAAATGATGTATGCTTATTTTGTGGCACAAGTAAGAATGATTTCATGATGATATGGGTGGGAGCTATATCTCCCTCCAATGAATTGGGTAAAAATTTATATCCCATGATATAGACATCGATGGAACTGTATGTTAATTTGGTTCAGTATTACAGGACTGGTATGAGGAGTGAACTCGATTCAGAAAGGGACTTTGTTTACTAAGATGGTCTTGGCAGCAATGCCTTGGCTACAATAGAAATCATTACATGTGCCTAATGGATGCCACATTTACATGTTTTATTCCCAATCTATTTTATCATGATTTATGTTCCACTATGATCTATGCCTTATGTACTTCCATGATTTATGTCGTTGCTCAAGATTTTGATGTTTAATCATTATGTTCATGTTTTTAAGTTCAAATGTATATTGTATGTTTTATTTTATCCATGCTTACCCTTACTAAGCATTTGAGATCACCCTGTTTATGTTTTATTATCCCCCAGGATTAAAATAAAGGTTTAGGGTAAGTAAACAAAAAGTGTAAGATCTTTATGGGAGACGTTGAAGATCTTTCACCATGATTAGAATATTACATTCCAAGTTTCCAAAGACACTAAACTATTACAGTCCTTGTGTGTCTGTTTTTTTATGTATTAAGTATTATGCAAAAGTAATGTAATGTCCATATAAGTCAAGCTTCAGGTCTCTACACCTTGCGTGTAATCCCTTCCATATGCAGACCCCGATCCTTGCACACAGTCACTTCCTTACACCCACCCCACTTCTTACGCGCACTCCCCTCCTACTGCGCTCATGACCTTCCCATTGTGCACAAACCCCAATCCTTGTGCACAATCCCATCCCGTTTAACGCAAAATCTTGGCTCCACTTTTACATTCCAATTCTTTAAATTTCCCGCCATCCCAGTATTTTCCGCAGAATCGTGCCAATTGCGCGCAAGCCTCCACGATTGCACGCAATCCTCCAAAACCCCTCATCCTGGTCTTTTTCATGATACTGCCCCATTTTCATGAATACCATCCTCCATGGGCGTACTCTTTGACATGTGTTCGATTTCACTCTTCTGGAATTCATTTTTTGGCGCCTCTTACGCCCATAAACATCTACATCACACCGGTTTCCCGTATGACCATCTGGGCTTATACGCAGTAACTTAAAAGTCACTTATGTGGTATTTCACATTGAGTTGCTTCCCCTCATGATTCTTTGCATATGCACCCTATCAACTATTGATTCTTTGAATAGAAATGCTAACGTGGACCCCGAATGGGATCACCTCACGACACACCCCAGTCATGGCATTGCTAGTGCACTCCCTTCACCAAGGTGCAGAGGGTACTGATTATCTAAGTCCTAGGGGTGCAGGGTGAGCCCACCTCATCTGAGATATAGGATGTTAAACATCGAAGAATAATCATCCACATCACATGAAGTTACACTGTGACTTCCACCCATGCATCCAACATGGGGAAAGAGAACCCATCTTGGTGTAATACCCTAGCTTTTCTTGCAGGAGGTAGTAATCCTACCCCTCCTTTCGTTAGTGCCAAATCCCTATCCCATTTGGCTTCTCAACATCGGGCCTCCATCATAGATTAAGTCCCAATCTATAGCTCCCTGGTCTTCTAACCACGCGTAAGCCCCTATTTCCTCTTTAGGTCGCTAACTACGTGTAAGCCCCATTCCACTTCCTACGTATGCACCTTTCGCGACGTGATTGTCAGGTCTCTACTGCCTCTTCTTTCTCAAACAGAGCATGACTCAAATGGGCTTATAGTAATTATCGACCATGACATCCTATCTGGGATTCCTAGAGTGTAATCCCCACAAAATCATCCCTAACTATGAGGACTTGGATCTTTTCAAATGTAGGGTATGTATAAAGCCTCTCGGAGGTTAAACCCTAACACTATAATTATGGACCCTAGGTCCTTATTCACGTCAGTTCACCGACCTCCATATCATAACTATGTGGACTTTTATCCTTCCTACGTCAGATTATGTCAGAATCCTCCATGTGGTTCAAGCCCAAAACCATCCATTACTCCCGACCATCTTCACATCGTGCAACAAACCACCATCCCAAACTACGTGGACTTTGATCCTTGCTAAGGAAGGGTATGTAGAAAGCCTCCACGAGGTTCAATCCCAACAAACATTGGTATTGGATCCCTTAATGCCGGTTCACCAACAATTTGGGATGCCTCAGATAATAATCCTCAAATACCCACATCCGAACTATGAGGACTTTGATCCTTTCCAAGGCAAGGTACGTAGGAAGCCTCCCTGAGGTTCAAACCCAACAGTCATTCGTTCCAACCCAACTTCATGTTGGTTCACCACCAGCATCGATCTGGACCCCTGGTCTTTTTTCTCATCAGTTCAACCCTGGCCTGGATGACATTAAACTATATACACCATTCAGTAGTAAGACATTGTCCCCACACAGCAGTAAGCCGTTGTTCCCTATGCTACGGTAAGTTGTTGTGTACCTCAATCAGTGGTAAGACGTTGTATCCTGATTAGTGGTAAGACATTAAATCTCTTATTCAGAAGAAATCCATTATAATTCCTTTAACTGGTACCCACATCTTTTGTCCTTCCTAGTGACGTTATACGACCTCGAGCTGCTAACCACGCGTATTCCCCATACACATCATCAGGTTGTTGTCCTATGTGTACACCCTAATTCAAGCTCATCACCTGACCCTTCCCTCAATCCTAGGTGTCTCAGGATGTTCATGCCCTATCATAGAGGTTCCACTTCTTCTGAGTCCCCATCCACATGTCCATTCTAACGGGCCGCCTCCTCAGGCGTCCCATCGCCCCTTTGAACTACGCGGACTTTGATTCCCTTCCACGGGGATACATAGGAAGTCTCCCTGATACTAAAGAACGAAATTACTGTTTTCCTCATGGTGGTTCCATACCATTCATCACCCTTTTCACTAAGCACCCCATAATCCATCTTTATTCTTACCCAGGCCCCCACATCCTAGTGAGGTTATGTTAACCCACCTACATCAGTGTGTCCTCCAGGGGTTACAATCATCTGATCCACTCTAGTTAGTGTTATGATCAGTCCGATCCATCTCTGCTGAACGTTAAACTTATGGAATACCCTGAGTTAAACATAGGAAGATGAGGAAAACTTTAATGACATGCATATCCCATATACTTCCTTGAATTTGAAGCGGGTTGTATCGGTCTTTTGTACCCTTGAGAAGCACTATAATAAGGGGAAGAAACCCAGACGCGCAATTTTTCTAGAATATAGATATGCCAGTGATGGCCAATGTGACTAATCCCCTGAATGATGGTATTTGACCTAACCAAACCCTTTGGAATGTGCCGACAGAAGCAGCGTAATTAACTGGTGTCCATGAAAATATGGTGCTAGGAAGAGTTTCACGAACAACGTCTTAAGAATATAAGGGAGACCCGGACTAGGTAATGATATCCAAAGAGGAATACATGGAAGGAAGAACCGAAATCCCATCATCCCATTTCGATCAAATAGTAGACTTGCCTGAATAATCAATGGATGTTTCCCCACTTTGGAAATAGGGAATGCGGGGAAACATAACCACGTCTTTCATCCTCACAAACGGACGCGCGCTCCCCAGAAAAAGCCTCAGAAATAGAAATGGTGAACCCAACGTGAATTTATTCTCCTCAACATGGATAATAGTAGCATTCAAGGAATCTGTTGATTAGTGTTTCACCAGATCCAGTTTTCCATTTTCGGGTCCCATCATGCTAATAGCGGGCCTGGCTGGAAACTCACCAAAAGTTGGGGTAGTAAAACGTTGGACACCCCATTCTGTGATGTCGTTAGCGTGGGCCTATCTTATCGGTCATGGAAGAAGGTATGGAAATGGGGAATTGGTCGTCTATTCCTTTTTCATTCAGCACAGACGAGTTATTCTTCCTCCTCTATGGAATCAGGTTGCCGCACCCCGAATGCGATCTCCGCATACCCACCGATGCAGGGGCAGGGGCAGTGCCAACGCGGTAGTCCCATGCTGCTCTTCCTATTTCGCAACAGCCTAAACTCCCATGGAAATTGGGTGCCCATGCCCCATATCTACATCTAAGGTTATTTAGAGTAGGTTAATCAGCGACCTCGTCCACCGTTATGAGGAGCATGGGATCATCCCTACAAGGGATGTGGACCGCATAGATTGGGAGGCGTTTGTGCCTCGTCATCAACACTGACCCCAAAGGATTCATAGGGAGACATTGCTCCCCACCCCAATATATAACTGTTTTGTAATCCTCTCCTTGGAATTATTCGATGAATCCCTACCCTACGCCGACGAGGTTGGTGATATATAGGACATCCCAGTCAGAGTCCCATTCTAGGGACTCCCATTGAGGGCTCCACCTTGCTGTGTTAGAACCGCCACACTGTCTTACCGAACTAGGAACAGGTAATCCACATGCCTGCACCACCGGCTCCGGTCCATTCGACACAATTCCAGCGTCGGGCGCAAGCCGAAGAGGAATCCCACCAAGGTGCGTCAATGTCAACGACTACTGTGGTCTGAGCCACCACTGACGCATACCGCCAACTGCATGTGTATGATGAACATGTACATTCGTATGTATGACTTGGATCAAGGTCCCAACTACCCCATGGGTAGGCTAGTTTGACTCCTCTTGGTCGTCGGTATAGTAATTGGCCTCCGCGGACTAACCCACAGTGATGCCACCTAGTATGGAGGAACTCCCCGTACTGCAACCACGGAGATCGCATGACTTCACCGCTTCGAGGCTCGACATGGAGGGACACCCCATGAAACCTTCAATTCAAATGAGGGTCTTTTCCGTGGCTGTAACTCTCATGTTGGAAGTCTATCCCAACCCACTACACCAGATATGGGGTCATTTTTCCCGCCACTAACCACTAGTGTGGGGGTGTTGCACATACGGTCTCTCTTCGACTTGAATATCCTCCCTGAGTCCTCTTATCAGCTGGTGAAGGTCCTCCTTGCATCAGCAACAAGAGAGGTGAAGGCAAGCCTCGCTTCACCAGCACCCAGCATGGAGGTCCTACCAGTGTTTAGTTCGAGCAGTACGATTACCCTTATCATACTAATGTCACCTGGGAAAATAGGAATGGAGGTCCTCCCCATGCTCCTACCAATTCCAGCGTAGGTCTTGCCCACTCCAGTTCTACCCATGGATGTCCTCCCCATGTCACCTTTGATATCTCTCTCAGTTCTCCTCGCACCCCGACTTAATCATGTGGATACCCACTCCACCCTAGCACGAGTGCAGCAGAAGGACATCATGATAGAAATATTCCATGTCTACAAGAGTCTCACCAAGGTCGGAAGGCGGGTCGTCGCCACCATAAGAAGAATCCTGGGAAGGTCCAAACAGAGATCAAACCAGTCCTCTTCTCAAACTCTGAAGTGAAATATGACTCAGCTCAGGAACCCTCCCCTCTGTCATCCATGTAATGGTCTATGGAAGAAAAATGGTGCATCAGCCTAATACACACGGAATGTGAGCTCCATCAAATTCCTATATCCCTCCGCACATATATCTAGGATAATGTAAACCTGGAAACCCCACAGGTCATGGTCGTGCAATCACCACCGTCATCACCAGATGAACTCTCTACCTCGACAAGAGACCACGGAAATCTATTGTGGGGACTAATGGTGGGGGAGAAGAATTGAAGACTATCTCCAGTAGCCCTTGTACCTGAGCCATGAACTACAGCCGTCAGCCCATCTTATCATGATGTAGCATCCATGTCGCTACACTCTTTAGAGGACAACCCGAGATTCGGCGGCCAATCAGCCTACTCACTTTACTCTCCACCAACCATCCTATCACCCCATAGGTTTACCTCAGTGCCACTTAAAGTTCCTCAGCTACCTCTGGTTTATGAGTGGGGTAATGAAGGGTCAGTCCCATAATCCCAACCATGTCGCTTGTGGTACATCCTCACAGCAGACCACTTCCCTGAGATTTTTTTTTTCTCGTGGCAGTCCCAAACATCCTCATACTAAAATCCCTCACCCCAGTGGAAGATGAGTGTTTCCACAAAACCCTCTTTCTGACGCACATTCACATTCATCATCAGTGAGTGGTTTATCCCAGGATCGAAGTGCATTTTGAACACATTGGCGATAAATGCCATCTGGTTGATCTGGCCACACTCACTGTGGCCTAGTGCCCCGAGTCTCCAAGCCGCCATCAGGCCCTCCAAAAGAAATGCATTCAGAGATTCATGGTACATCACAAGGTTATCATGGAGGCTTCCCCAACATGCAAATACGTGGCTGGGGCAGTATTCTTTCCTCTTATTCAGTCCAATCCGACGGCAGCTCGACTCGCTAGGAAAAATCAAGGATATTCCTCTAGGAAGGGTCACGGTCAACATGGTCGACATAGTGGATGAGAATGATGAGATGGAGCTTCTTGTTTTGTATTTACCCCTCGAGGTCATGAAACTACTACTAGATTCATCAGGAATAGTTACTCACTAGCCGAGGAGTCTACAGGGTCACCCTGTTCCCACCGAGGCATTAGTAATCAGCCAGAATTCATGTAAGGGTAAAGAGCACGTTTAAATGGACAAACACTCCGACCCATCTACCTTTGTAAAAAATATGTAGGAGGAAACTGAAAAGGCCACATTGTGCTAACAAATTTTCTATTAGAAGATGTTGGGCGATGAAATTATGGTTGAACGTGATGTACCACAGCGACTAGACTACGACAATCCTAGACCAGTCAAGCAGGGGTGGGAACAACATATCCCCGATGAGCTGCCTCCTGGAAACCCTGATCATTTTTCTCATGTGGATAGGGTTGAATCCATAATATATAGTATGATGGTGAGATATGTCCCATAAAACCCTCCAAAATGGTGTGACAATCTGAGAGACCCTACTCGGGATCCCCCAGCCGCCCCGAGGGTCGTGCCACCAACCACTCCACAAGCCACTGGGTCTGCTTACTATATTAAAGAACATGCCAATGCACTTGTGGTTAGGGATCCCCATCAAGATAGGTACCCCCAACTAGATGATCTAATGGAGGCACTCATTTCCCAGCTAGAGGCTTTGGAGACACGACAGGTAGAAATCTCACCTGACGGCAAGCCATATCGAGCATGGGTGGATGATATGCCGGCACCGCCGGGTTTCAGGAATCCCACCTTTCCCCCCTTCAATGTGACTTGGGGACCGCCACATCATCTGGCCCACATCGTCTTGAGCTGTGGGCCCATGTTATGGACTCCAGCGCAGCAAGAGGCCACCATGCTCCAATTCTTTGTGCATACATTGGAGGGGCATACGTTTTTTTGGTACATACAACTCCCCATCGGATCAGTAACCAGCTGGGAGGTCCTCCAGAGGCAATTAATTTAACAATTTAGCTCCATAACATGGAAGACATGCATCACATACCTTTTTAAGTGCAAACAGAAGCATGATGAGTGTGTCACAGACTTTATCGCCCAGTGGAAAGGGCTTACAAACTCCCTGGACATGCCAATCACTCTAGAGAAATTACTTACAATGTGTGTGGGAAATGATAAGAAAAAACCGGTTCCCTCCTTGATTACCCAAGACTACCCTAGAGGATTCAAGACTTCTTCAATAAGGCCCATCTCAAGGAAGAAGCTCTACAACAAGCCAGTTAGGCATGCCCGTTTCCCCTTGTAATTCCCACAAGGAGGGATACCAGAGCCGAGCCTACCAGAGTGGCCAAAATACATGCCCCCAGATAGATGGAATTATTACCAGTTGAGACACCACCAAAACCAAATAGAGGCCAGCCACCACAGGTGCAACATCCATCCCAGCAGTGGCCTCCTCAGAACCGGCAGCTGCCCCTGCGTAATCCATCGCCTCCGCCTATGCGGGACAATCAGGCTCCGCCTCCTCGACATGCTCCTCTAACACCTCGTCAAGTCTAGGCTCCAAGGGAACCCTTTCTTAATAGAAGAAACCAAACCTACTCGCTTAATGAGAATCAGGTTCCCATGTATTTCTGATGTGCCTTGGAGCATGGGATTGTGCGTGTTTTTGAGTGTAGAAGGCCAAAAGAGGCACACCTCACTAATCACCCCAACTACTGCCCCAATCACCAGATCTTGGGGTATAGACTCAAGAAGTGATATGTGTTAAAATACTGGAATCAAGACCAAGTCGATAACAACACAGTTTGGTTGGGCCCGACCCTGACACAAGTGACATGCATTGTCGTAAGGCCAAACCTTAGCAGCGACAACGAGGGCGAGTGGCTGCAGGCTTCAAACTATGGGTCCTTGTTCTATGAAGATTGGATGGCTCAAAAAATGGTCACTCGTGCCAATGGTATCAACTATGCACAATTGAAATGGACAGAGCCTTCAAATGATGAAACCACCACTTCTGAAACGTCATCTCGGTCTTCCTCTTCCCATAAGAGAAAACACCAGCAGAGCAAGGTAAAGCAACGTGCCCTAACAATTCCATCGTCGTCCCGTACTCTAGGTGACTTCATGCCCCCAGAGATGGGGATTCATCCAAGAATCCATCCAGTAGCGGATGACACTTTGTGTGACCGTCAAGGGTATGCTTCAGTTAACACTGTGATGTTGGTAAACCCCTACATGGCTCCCGACGATGGGGAGAAATAGGAGGACCTTGCCAACATCCCTAGCGGACACCCTCATCGGTGGAGCCACCGTTATATGGGTCATCGAGGCACATCAGTTGGCACCTCCAGCCAGGCCATGCATGCCACTGAGACTAGACAGCAGGCCCAACGCCGATCTCAGCTTGCAAAACATCTTCATCTGGTGTCATCAGGACCAACTTCCCCTCCATTTCTATTACTAGACCAAGCATAGACACCGAGACCTCACCGTGATCATCCATGACCTACTGTGGAATGGTCTCAGTCAGCTGGACCTGGCACAGTAGTCACTCTGCATGCTTCAACTAGTGAGAAACTAGATATGTCCCGCACCAGTCAGTTGTCGGCCCAGTAGTTAGGGTCCACCATACCGCAGGTCATAGAGTGAAATAATGCAAATAGAATTTCATTCTTGGAGCAGAAGTATGATGTCCTCAAAAATCTTTCCAGTATTCCTACTAGGTTCTCTATCCTCGAGGCCCTTCTCCAGTTCCTAGATTTGCATGAGGCCCTCATAGAGGCTTTATAAATCCCCATCCAGTTTGAGATAGAGGTAGCGGATGTAGAGGCCTTTAATGCCTAGGCTCTTGAGAATGTGGAATGCCAGGCCATCATCTCATTCAATAGAGAAGATAATGATTCTCTTATACAGAGGCACATTCTCCCATTATATATCTCATGCCAGTTTAATGGCGTGGAGTTTCGTCGCTATCTTGTTGGCACATGTTTTGAGATTAACCTTATCTCAACAAAAACACTGCAAAAGATGGGTTGTCCGAGGATGACTTGACTCCCTCTAAACTGAATATCCAAGGTTATCACAGGACAGAGCGGACTCCAGTCAACAAGATCCACTTTAATACCCAGTTCAGTGGCATAGGTTCCAATACCGTGTTTATGGTTTTCTACCAAGACACCATGTACAATGCATTGATAGGAAGACCACGGCTCTACCTGCACACAGTAGTTACTTCAACATATCAACAGTTCCTCAAGTACCCCCTCAATGGTCGAGTGGCCATGCTCCAAGGTGACACGTCCCCTTTTTCCTTTTGTGAATCCCACTACATTGATGTCGACTATTACTAGATAAAGGAAAATTTTAGTCAAGATAGTGAGGTTGAACCCGTTGTGGTTGAAATTGACCCTTGGTCAGGTCTGGATGATGCCTATGTCTTCTCGATCCATCAATTGGAGGCCACGATCCTTGATATGAACAAATTTTTTGTTGTCTCTACCAGAGGGTGGAATCATATTCCGAAGTCCAAGAGATGTCGATATATAACTTCGTATTCTTATATGAATCAATCCTCAGTGATCCCTTATCCCCTATCCCCATAATGTATCTGGATGCCCGACCTATGGAAATGAAAATACGTCACACCTGCATATTCCTCTAGGCTTGATTTAATCTGCTCAGGTCGACGCAACACTATTACTTTAATATTATCAAGCATGGCATCTTAGGTTGAATACCATATAGGATTGGGTTGACAACCTATTTTGTTATGGTTTTGGCAGTACTGGAATCTCCTTATGCAGTGACCACTGTTACATTGGTATGCACCGACCTCTATTTAGGATCTACCGACCCAGAGAAAGCTCCTCCCACTGGGGATCCCTCCTCCACAATTGAAGAAGAGGATCTGGAAGATTCCCCCCCACATTTGAAGAGGGAGTCTCCAGTACAGTTGATGTATTGGAACAGGTGAACCTTGGTAGTGATGTAGATCTGAGACCCACATTGATCAGTTTCACCATCCCTCTCAAGGAGCAGTAACAGTACATAGACATCTTGAAACAACATCGTGATGTATTCGCCCAGATCTATGATGAGATGATAGGGCTAGATCCTCAGGTATCCATCCACAGTCTTGGTCTCCCAACAAATCATCGCATGTTCAAGATGCCTCCCAGAAAGTTGTATCCTTCTCACTGTGCCATGGTCGAGGCTGAAGTTGAAAAGCTCATCAGAACCAACCTCATCAAGGAGGTCCAGTACCCTATGTGGCTAGCCAACATTGTGCTAGTCAGGAAGAAGAACGGAAAAATCAGAGTTTTCATTAACTTCTGGGATCTCAACTATCACTATCCAAAGGATGATTTTTCCATCCCAGTGACAGATTTTCTACTCAACGCTACAACGGGGTTCCATGCGCTTTCCTTCATGGATGGGTACTCCAGCTATAATCAGATCTGAATGGCCCCTAAGGACGAGGAGTCTATAGCCTTCAGGACACCACAATGTACGTTTTGTTACCAGGTCAAGCAATTCAGCTTAAAGAATGCAGGTTCCACCAATCAGTGGGCCATGAACCACATATTCAATCCAATGCTTGGGAAATTAGTGGAATAATATGTGGACGATATGGTGGTAAAATCTCACCAGCATCAGGACCATATGAAAGTCCTTGAGAATGTGTACGCCTTCCTACATTCTCTCCACTTGAAGATGAACCCATTGAAATGCGCCTTTGAGGTCACCTAAGGGATGTTCCTCGGCTTTGTTGTCTGATACCGGGGCATCGAGATCCACCTAGAGAAGATTAAGGCCATCATCCATATGTCTCCCCCGATTAACATCCGGGAACTACGAGGTTGTCAAGGACATTTGGCCTACATAAACCAATTCATTGTGAATTTGGATAGAAATTTTAAGCCCTTCTCTCGTCTAATGAAGAAAAGAACCTCCAATGAGTGGGATGAAGAGTGCCATACCACATTTGAGGAAATTAAGCAGTATCTGCTCCAACCTCTGGTCATGATGCCACCTGTCTCAGAAAAGTTGTTGGTTCTTTAGGTGATTTCCCTTGAAAGATCTCTTGGTGCCCTTCTCACCCTGAAGAATAATGATGGGATGGAGAACATCCTCTACTACCTCAGCCTCATGCTCCTCGATACGGAGTCCAGATACTCCCCTATTGAGAAAGGATGTCTTGAACTCGTTTTTGATGTGCACAAGTTGCGACATTACATACAACACCATGAGGTACAACTGTCATCCCAAGTAGACCAGCTGAAGTACATCTTGAGTCGTCCCATTTTTATAGGCTAGTTGGCATGATGGGTGGTAAAACTCTAGAAATTTGACATCAGTTTCATGCCTCAGAAGGCTATTATGGGGAAAGCACTAGCAGACTTCCTTACTGCCCATATAATCCCCGCAGATCACTCCCTAGAACTAGATTTTTATGATGAGGAAATCCTCTTGGTATATCTGTCCATCCGTTATTGGAAAATTCACATTGATGGCACCTCCTAGAGCCCCACTGGCAGGAGCCTCAATGATCCCAGAGTCAACAGAGTAGGCCAGGGTATCGTTTTCATTACCCCGGCAAAATCCATTCTTCCATATTCATTCCCGTTATCAGTAGGCTTCCCCAACAACGAAGCAGAGTATCAAGCTCTCATCACTAGCCTCGAGCTGTACCTTGAGATTGAAGTGCCCCATTTTCATGTGAAATGGGACTCCTAATTAGTCATCAATCAAACCAATGGTGATTATATCGTTAGAAATCCAGAGATCATACCATTATTGGAGTGCACCCACCAATTAATGGACAATTTCTTATCTCAGCCTTAGGTTACTCATGTCCCTATATCTACGAATAGTTGAGAAGATGCCTTGACCTACCTATCTCAATCTTTTGGAGAGCCCGAGCTGGAGGACTTGATTATCCATGTGGAACACTGGAGAGTAATTTCTCCTGTCACTCTAGATGACGATGATAGCCCACAAATAAGCCATCTTCCCACTGACGCCTCCATGCCAGGACCTCCAGGTCACCCGAATGTGAGTACTTAAGTGACTCCCGATTGGAGGATACCATTTGTTGAATACCTCCTGACATGGTAGTCAACTGACATATCGGGCCGAGCGTGAGCGATTCTGATGCCTCACACTACATTTTACCCTTCAGAGTTGTCCCAGTCTTGATATGATCCTCTACAATCATAGTTTTGATGGTATTCTCCTCTATTGCATTCAAGTAGTCGAGATTTATCATGTAATGCAGGAGGTTCAGGCCGTTTCCTATGGTGCCCACTAAACTGGGCTGAAGCAGTCCCCTCATATCCAGAGAGTAGGGTATTTCTATCCCTCTATGATCCAAGACTGCATCGAGTTCGCCAAGAGGTTTCATGCATGTCATTTTCATGACAGCTTCGTGCATCGGCCATTGGAGCCTCTCCATACTACCAAGTACTCTTGCCCCTTTGCAGTCCATGGACTAGATGTCATGGGACCATATCTAACAGCGACATATTTCTAATGTCGGTTCATCCTGACTGGTTCATATTTCTGTTACAAATGGGCAGAGGTAGTTCCACTCAAAGAGTTCAAGCCCACTCTTTCGTTGACTTTGTGAGCTCTAATATCATCTACCGGTTTGGAATCCCTCACGTTGTGCTCACCGATAACAGAACCAACTTCTGAGAAACCAAGTTGAAGAAGTTGTACGCCAAGTACAGCATCCATTCTAACCATACCCCTCGCTACCACGGGAAACAAATTGGGCAGATCAAGGTATTCAATAAGAAAAACTCTAACATTTTTCAAAAAATGTTTGGTCAGAAAATAAATAGTTGGCCAGACATCTTCCCCAATGCCCTCTGGGCTTATCAGATGACGACTCATAATTCCACCCCGGTGACCCTATATTCCCTTTTGTACAGAACTGAGGCCGTCCTGCCCATCAAGATTTAGTTTCCTTTGTTACGCACAACGGTCTATGACCATAAGGCATTAGATAAGGTAGCCGAAATTTTTCTGGATGAATTGTAAGCACATGAATTGAATAGGATTTCTGCTCTCCATAACCAGGAAAGGCATCAATATAAGATATCTCGTGCTTTCATCAATAAGTATCACCTCTTCTCCTTGCATAGCGACTTGGTCATAGCCCTCCAGACACCAATGATACCTGGTAATAAACCACTCAAGTTAGAGCCCAAATGGGAAGGACCTTACAGAATTCACATGGTTTACCCCAATGGTGCATACTCCCTGGCGACCATGGATAGTGAGTGCATAACTCATCCCACCAATGTCATGTTTCTCAAGAAATACTTCGCCTGAGCCAGTTGGGTCCTTCACGACCCTAAACTGCTTCGTCCCGCACAATGTTAAATTGTCCATCATCCTCACCCCCACGATGTTAAACAGCATGGACCTTTAGAACTGTATGTGCATTGATTCTCATCTGCATGGGATATGTAGGAACACTCAAGCATTTCATCTCGAGCCCATCCTCAAACTCTTCTAGTTGACTACCCCCTGAGTATAGTTCTCTCGGAGGATCCTGGCATGATATGGTGTAGGCTTCCTTAGCCCCATTTATGTTGGTATTATGATTGTCACACCATGTGACCACTCCCAATTCTTCTATCCTCCCACGTCCTCGCCGCACGATGTTAAACAATGTGGCCTTCAAGAACTACGTAAGGTTTGGTTCCCATCCTCATGGAAAACGTAAAAATGCCCGAACATTTCATCTATTAGCCCAACCAAAATGCCACAATCTCCCCTCTGGTCATGAAATATGGCATGGTGAAGGCTTTTTCCTTTATTCCTGTCGATCTCATCTCGATCTCTCCATACATCCCACTCCACAGAGGTGTTCTCCTCTTTCAAAGATGGGCACAACTAAGCTTCACCCACTTCTTTGATTGGGACTCCATCAGCTTTCCGATAAAGAAGGCCCCCCGAACGGTAGGGATGTTAGGCCAAAGGGCTATCCTACCACTTTTGGAAAACACCCTTGAGGATGTTGAGCAACAAATTGATGAAAGTCCCTATGTTGCGAGTGGTCGATGATCATTCGGTGTTCCCATTACAGGTCACTATATGTACATTGTGTTTTGAATACGGTCAACAGCTATCCTTTTTCATTAGATCCACCCAAAGATTTCCCAAATATTTAGTGTAGTAATTCATTTTGCACAATTATAACTCCATGCTGTGAATTCCCTAAATGTGTTTCCAGTTCTCAGACCCTTATGAGGAAAAGTCAAGTCCAGCTCATTGTTTCCCACACCGATCACTGCTTACGTGGTCTTAGGAGCTATGGTGATGTGGTAACCGTACAAGAGGTCATATGTCTATAGTTGGCCAAGTTTTCCAACCTCAGGCCCCTTATCCTTTTTCGGCCCCTTGGACTTTTCCATCCCCTGGCCCAAGTTCATATTTAGGACTGTGTGGTGTGGTGCATACTCATGTCCTCATTCACGTCGGGCTATTTCTCCATACCACAAATATCCCCTTGATACATCCCTCCACTAATTTATCACCCATCTCATTAGTACAAAACCTTCCATGCTTCGTGTGCCCCATCATTTGGGTTCCTGTCATTTTTTAAATCCAGAAGGGACCCCAAATGTCATGGATTCTCATCCCAAGGGATTTCCCTCCATAAAAGGATGATTTCATCAAGGATTGTGGGTGGCAAATTGATACGACTCCCATGTTGCGAATATTGTCAACTGTCAACACTAAATTTATTTTCCCTAATCTTTGGTCACATATGGGCGAATACTGTGTTTTGAACCTGTTCAATAGTTGACTTCAATAATCATGGCTTCTTGGTGGTCCTTCATAAGAACGATGGTTCTCCCATTCTATCCCACACATATGATATTAAACTAGGCATATACGTTCCGATAACTATGACCCTAAATTAAGATCACCTTTATCCTCATTGGAAGATGTTAAACTACAAACTTGCTGGGAATTTCTGTTCAAGGCCCATCCTTAGGCCCCTTGACCTTTTCGACCCCACAAACCATGTTCTCACTCTGGATTATACGTTGTGGTATGAGATTACGTCATCATTCGTGTAGGGTTTCTTGTCACACCGCACACCACAATTGTTTTGGTTATTTTACCCCATTGTGTCCTTACTACATGACGGTAAGTTGTGCATTACCCTCTTCTAGAACTATGTGTGGCTTGATTCTCATCCATATGGGATACATAGGATCTCCCGAATGTCTAGACTTCATGTTCAACCCATCTCTTAGATATACCCCTGTTATCTGGACCCCTTGGCCTACCCTTCGCGAGGGAGAGGAGTATGTGGCATGGTATGTGATTATGTCCTCATTAATGTCAGGTTTTTTAACAACCACAACATTTAGATCTTTCTCCTAGGAGTTCTCAATCCCATTTGTTCTATACTCATCTTTTCATGTCATCCTATTTCAAAATGATCCCCTCGATCCTCTTCAGTGATTCACTAATGTGCCCAAGGGTACTCTGGTTTAGCACCTGGAATGTCGGATTTTACCCGAACATGATTTCTCTCATTTCTCAGTCATTGTGTTCCCCTTCATTAGGGATTCCATAACATTTCACTTCTAATGGGACCTCGAATGGCATGGCTGCTAATCCCAAGGGATCGAATTCCATAAAGGGAAAATTTCCTCATGATTTCTGAGAAAAAAATTGACAAAAGTCCTCTGTTGTAAATTTTGTTAGCATTCGATGCTCATTTGTTGTTCCCATTCCAGGCTAAAGAGATATGGATGCTGTGTTTCGAACACGGTCAATAGTTATCTTCCATCTTCATGCTAGCTCCTTCAAACCATGAATTTTGGTAACATGATTCACATCCTTACTCAATACTCATTGAGCATCAATGACATAAACCAAAAAATATTCATCAAGGAAGGTGGAAGGTCTTTACTCGGGTGACGAATGGTTTTTGAAATGGTATATCTACCATAATGACCAGTGATCAATACATGAATTATCTGTAAGGGACAACAAATACTCCTTGGTGTGCCCCATCTCAAAATACGCCCCTGATTGGCATACAGACAGGCCGTCATGGGGTCCCCTAGGTTGAACATCTATTTCGCAGGCATGATGCAAGCCATCACTAGTGTTGCTGGACGAATTCCTATCCTTGAATCCTTCACCGGTTGGAGTCACCAACTCTGGAATGTTGCTAGAAATCCAGCGTACTGGACATTTGGGTCCCGGCTTTCAATTATGCTGAATCCCCATGACTAATATTCCCCCTCCTCGAGGATCCTTGAGTACGATCTGATTTTTCTCCTCTGTGTCGCGGTCGGACACTGTCTCCCTCACCCCATAATCTTAACATCAGGATCTCTTTGTAGGGACATGCTAAACAATTTCATTCAAGAGGTGTCCTTCAAAAAATCATTGACCCACAACCTCTCTTTAGCCGTCTCCAACAGGTTCTATGTTAGAATAAGATTACGTGACCCGTCTCCCCTGATGTTCCACAACAGGACGAATTCATCGTACTAGTGCCCATACAAAGGGATACCCATGATGAAATGAATGTTCCAAAGGATGATACTAATTCCCCATGGTGTAAAAGTAAGGTATTGGTATTAGTGGTCTAGTGAGTAAAAAAAATTGTCCTGAGCTCATACTGACTATAGGAATGGAACTGCGACGTCCACACCGCCTCGAACAAACCAATGTGTCACAGTTTGGCCCCAAACGGTCACACGTATGGTGAACCCAATACGTCCAGGCCCATTCACTCGTGAAATGCCTCCATAATGCAGGTCCCAATCATGAATCCATCCATTAGTCTCGTTAGTAACACTCTGATGGAAGGAACATGCATAAAGGGCTGTAAAATCCTCCACAACCAGGTAACTCCCCAAAATGGTCCTGGTCCTAGGATTCAGAATGTAAACATCAATTTTTCTAGTTTCTCTAGTATGATTGCCATTTTAGGTGATATTATACTGAGGTAAGTCATCCTCTCGTGTCACCCATGACTGTGGTGTGTCGACTTCAAATCATGACACGAGTACATCCTCCAAGATACCAAAGTCACATAACAGAATGTTTTTGGATAGTACGTATTCCTTCTAGGCTGGGGTGAGCATGTTGAAGAGAGTATGGTTGCTGGATACAATCCTTAGGGAACCATGAACCTCAGGGTCGGCACCATCTCAGCCCTTCAAGCGGAGGAAGTAGCCTCTCTCTCAGCGTCATCCTGATTAACAACCAACTTATTCCGATACAGTCTCAGGGATCTACACGAAATAAAAGGGGTCGGTGTGAAAAATAAAGGCTCAGTGTGAAAAATATAACTCAGCGTGAAAATCCTCAAGTCTCTGTGTAAAAACAACAGCTCAAGTCGGGGAATTACACGCAACTGAGATGATTTTTTGTGCAATCCCATAGAAAATTTGTCACACGCGAGAGCTCAAGATTGGTCGCGTGAGAAAAATATGTATGTTTGAGGGACCCGTGAGGGATTTTATAGGGGTGGATATGGGTTTTTGCGTGTGATTGAAAAGCGGAATACACGTCACTCATCAGTTTTACACGCTGCTAAAGGTTGAGTGACCATGGGTCCCTAAAAGTTCTGCATCTCAGGGTTTCCCTCAGAATCCGACATTTTAGTCACCTATGTACTCCAATTCTGAGGGGGGGGGAGGTTTAGACTCCAAAAAATGATCAAGGGCTGAAGGAGGTTTCTTCATGACAAAGAGAAGCCATAATTGGACCTGGTGATCAATTTCGGGGGTCCAGAAGGGCTGCGTGTAAAAAATTCAGAGTTGCGTGATAAAATGTCAAGCTCGCAGAAAATTGAGGGATCCAGGGTAGTTTTTTCGGTGGGAACAAAAATTTTCCATGCCCTAACCGCAGAATGTAAAATTATGCGCAGCCGCCCCTCGCGGTTGAATTTGTGCGCAGCCGCCCCTCGCGGTTGAATTTGTGCGCTGCCGACATTGCCACGCCAAATTTCACGTGGACTCGTTTTCTGCGTGAATCCGCCGACCACAGACGCATATAAATAGAAGTTCACCCCTTCGACTTCCAGTTGTTGAAGAATATTAACCGTCTCTCTTTCGTGAAATCCAGCTTCCATGCGTGAAAAATATGGCTTTCAGGTATTAGAGTTTCTTTTCCAGGTCACCCAGGGGTCCGCCTTTGCGCGAGACCCCTCTGGCTTAACCCACATCTGCATCCCTCCGAGTCCCATCACCTCTGCACAATCCCTTACACTTTCATGAAACCCTTCCAATTTCACGCAATCTCACTCCTTCTTTGGAGTCAATTCAATGCACGCACCCCCCTCTTTATGTGCATGCCCTTCCTTGCGCGCACCCCACTCCGTGCGCGCAATCCCCTCCAATTGGGCAGAAGACCTTACCATTGCGCACAACCCACAATCCTTGGGTGCAATCCCATCCAGTTGTGCGCAAAACATCAGCTCCACTTTTATGTTCCAATTGTCAAATTTTTTCTCCATCCTGGTATTTTAGGCACAATCGCGCCAATTGTGTGCAAACCTTCACGATTGCACACAATCCCCCAGGACCCCTCATCCTGGCCTATTTCCCGCTACTGCCCCATTAGCGTGAAACCCATCCTCTCTAGGTGTGGTATTTTGCATGTGTTCGACCTCCCTCTTCCAGAAATCCTTTTCAGGCACCTCTTACACCATAAACATCTACTTCACACACCATTATCCAGTACGACCTTCTAGGCTTGGACACACTAACTTCAATGTCCCTTGGGTTGCATTTAACGTTGCTTTGCTTCGCCTCATTCTTCTTCGCATAGGAATGCTAACGGATTTTTCTTATTCGCATAGTCATGCTAATGTGGACCCCCAATGAGATCACCTCATGACCCCCCCCAATCATGGAATTGATCGTGCACTCCCTTCACCAAGGTGTAGAGGGTACCAGTTATGTATGTCCTAGGGGTGCAAAGTGAACCCGCATCGTCTGAGCTGTAGGATGTTAAACTTCCAAGCATCATCTTCCGCAACACATGACGTTAAACTGTGACTTCCCCCATGTATCCTACATTGGGAAAGGGAAACCATCTCGGTGTAATCCCATATCTTTTCTTGTAGGATGTAGAAATCATACCCCCTATTTCTTCGGTTCCAAATCCCCCTCCCATTGGTATTTTTCACCATCGGGCCTCCATCTTGGAGTAAGTCCCAATCTCCACCTCACTGTAATGCTAACCACGTGTAAGCCAATATTTATTCTTTAGGCCACTAACTACGAGTAATCCCCATTCCACTTTCTAAAAACACACCTTTTGCGATGTAATCATTAGGTCTCTCATGCCTCTTGTTTCCCACAAAGAGAATGACTCACATTGTCATAGAGTATGAATCTGCCATGACATCCTTTATAGGCTGCCTAGAGTGTAATCCCCACAACCCCATCCCGAACTACGAGAAAATTTATCCTTGCCAAGACAGGGTACGTAGGAATCCTCTTTGAGATTCATTCCCAACACTATCAATCTGGACCCAATGTCCTTATTCACGTCGGTTCAATGACCTCCATATCTGAACTACATGGAATTCGATCCTTGATAAGGCAGGGTATATAGGTAGCCTCTCTGAGGTTCATGTTCAACACCATCCATTGGTCCCGACCATTTCATATCGGTGCACCAAACCTTCATCCTGATCTACGTGGACATTGATCCTTACTATGGTAGGGTACGTAAGAAGCCTCCATGAGGTTCAAGCCCAACAACCATTGCTCATAGCTCCCTTTATGTCGTCTCACCCACACTTTGGGATGCGTTAGATCATAATCCCCAAATACCCCCTTTTGAACTATGAGAACTTTGAACCTTGACAAGGCATGGTACGTAGGAAGCCTCCCAGCGGTTCAAGCCCAACACCTGGTCGTTCCAACCAACCTTCATGTCGGATTACCTACACCATCCATCGGGACCCAAGGTCCTTATTTATTTCGGTTCACCCACGACCTACATGACATTAAAATGAAGTCCCCATTCAATGGTAAATCATTATGCCCATGCATCGCTAATCCATTGTTCCCCATGCAGCGGTAAGCCATTGTGTCCCTCAATCAACCGTAAGCCATTGTATCTCGATTAGAGTTAATCTATTGCGTCTCATATTCAGTGGAAAATCATTGTAATATCCTTAGATATGACCTACATCTTTGGTCTGTCCATGTGACGTAAGACCATCCCGGGCTGCTAGCCACGCGTAAGCCCCATACACATCATCGGGTTGTTGTTCTATGTGTACAACCCAATTCAAGATCAATGCCTGACACTTCCCATGATCCTATATGACTTGGGAAGGTCATGAACCTACCCAAGGGTTCCACTTCCTCTAGGTCCCCATCCATGTGTCCATTCTCGCAGGCCGCCTCCTTAGGGGTTTCATATCACTTCTGAACTATGAAGACATTGATTCCCTTCCACGGGGATACGTAGGAAGTCTCTTGGAGACTCATTCCCAATATTACGATCATCCTCACGGCTGTTCCATCCCATTAACCACCCATTTCACTCAGCATCCCATCATCCATCGTGATTCTTAACCAAGTCGCCACATCCTGATGATGTCAGGTCAACCAACCAACATCAGTGTGTCCTCTAGGGGTTACACTCATCTGATCCACGCTAGCCAGTGTTCTTATCAGTCTGATCCATATAAATGGACATTAAACTTGTGACATACACTATGTTAAACATGGGAATATGAGTAAAACCTCAGAGACATGCCTATGGCATATAATTCCTCGCATTCGACGCAGGATGTCTCGGTCTTCTGCGCCCTCTAGAATCCCTATAATAAGGGGAAGAAACCCAGATGTGCCAATGTTCCAGCATCCAGACATGCCAATGATGCATAACATGACTACTCCCCTGACTGAAGGTTGCTTCCCTGACCAGACCCTTTGGAATGTCCCAAATGAAGTAGCATAATTAACTGGCGTCCGTGAAAATATAGCGCTAGGAAGAGTTTCACGAACAATGCCTTACGTCTATAAGGGAGACCTAGACTAGGTAATGAGTTCCGAGGTGGAATCCATGTAATGTAGAACCGACATCCAATCATCCTGTTTTGATCATGGAGAATATGTCCCAGAATAAGTGATGGATTCCGCCCACCTATGGAAAGCGAGAATGCGGGGCAACAAAACTGTGCCTTTTCTCCTCACAAACGATCATGTATGCCCCGAAAAAAGCATCATAAACTCAAACATAACAAAAAATTGTTGTTTTATTGGAATAACATGGTACTAATGGAATTTTTTGAGAAATTACCCACAGTTTTTTAATCTTATAACTTTGTTATCATATATATAGGGAAAATTATTTATGATTAGAATAATTTAAGGAAATACAGAGGCTAATAACTACTCATGCACGCACACTACCATCATGTAGAGAATGTTTTGGGATATATAGTGATGATTAAAATAATTTAAAAGGTCTTATGATCACGAATAATGAAATTTGATATCATATACCATACAAAAGATGATGATACATGACATGAACAACCCAATATATGTTATAGAGTTAACAACTGTGATGTTCACCTTGATGATATGGGGGAACTATCTCTTGGTGAGATGTGTGACATTTGTACTGGTTATAAGATTCCAAAGAATATATTCTCCAAGAAGAAGATTAAAATTCATTACATTAGATGTTTAAATCTAAACAAGGAATAAAATTAATATACTAACTACCATATGGGAAAGGGTACAAGGTAGCTAATTCTCTTAATAGAAAAGAAACTGCTACTCTATCCATGATGCAGATTGATAAATACCTTTCTTAATAGTTATAGAATTGATGGATATAGAAATAATCATTGTTTGAAATACATCTTACGATGCCCAAATAATATCCTAGTAAAAAAAATCCCATAGAAAATCAAGGATGAAAAAAGTGTCAATATTATGATTCTAAATAAGGTAAACATAAAAAAATGTATGCTTCTGGAGTTCCACATCAATGAGGTTGGTTCTATTCAATTTGTAACTATAATTTTTTTATTACATATGATAAAGAAGGAGATAATGTATAATGTTCATAACTAATCGTTTTCCAACAACCTATGAGGTACCAAAATGTATCAGGATCATTATGATAACTTCTAGTAGGATAACATGAAAATAGATATTTTTATTTACACATTAATGTATTTGGTATGTCATTAAGGTAAAGTATAACAATGGAGGTATAGTGAGATAATTAAATCATTTCCAATACCTAAATAAAAATGGGAGAATATAATTATTGACATTTTCACTCATCTCCAATAGATATATAGAGGGAAAATGAAAAATATATAGTGGTGGATTGATTCACCAAGACATCCCACATAATCTCTATTTGAGATAATTAATCACCCGAGAAAAATTTCATGATATATATAAAAGAAGTAGTGAGGCTGAATGGGGTACTGCTATCAATCATATGTAATCAAAATTTAGGGATTAACTCTATATTTTGGGGAAATATTCACCATTATTTGAATAATAAATTGAATAATATTATGAACTACCACCCATAAAAAATGACCAATCTAAAAGGACAATTCAAATTCTCGATGAAATATTGAGAGCATTCTTAGTGGTATTAAAATGTTGATGGAATCAACATTTCTCATTAGTTGAGTTATATAAAAAATAATTCATACATGTGTTAATATATATATATATATCTATATGGTAAGAAATATAGAACTATAAAATTTTGGGATAATATTGGTGAAAAAAAAATACATAGGCCTGATAATTAAAAAAAGATGACATCGAAGGCTCAAGTCATATAACAATATATAAAATACTCTCAGATTAATCATTATATCTATTGTGAAAACACTCTAAGGATCATAGAGTTTAATGTAGAAGGCAATGTTTTCTTTTGAATATCAATAGGGAAGAGTATCGTTCATTTTGGAAATAAAGGGAAGCATTACCCAAGGAACATTTTCCCCTTAGATAACCTTGATCACATAGAAGGAGTGGCCTATTAGCTTAAACGTCAATGAAATATGGATCGAGTTAATGATGTGTTACATGTATCTATCATGAGGGAGTACATATATTACCACTCACATATAATGAATCTGTATGTGGTTTAATGAAAAAATGACTTATAGTTTGAAGAGTATCTAGTGAAGATCCTGAAAGTTAGAGACAAATATATACATAATAAGATAACTCACCAAGTAAAATTATTATGGATGAAACATAAGTATGATGAAGAATCATGTGAACCAGAGGAAAAAATGAAATATAAATAAACAGTCCTATTCCTAACAGAGAATATGAGGTGATATTTTATGGGTAAAACATATAAAACAGTGAATAATATAACAATATAGAATTTTTAAATGATATCTTATTCTTGAAATAAGTGTGTATTATATTTTACAATACAATATTATACACATAAAATATATAAAGAAAAATAAATATATTTTTTAATTAATGAAAATCATTTAATTAATTAAATGCGTATTTCACTAAAATGCTTAATATTACATCAGGGAACAAAATTGATAATAGTTAAACTATAATGGGAAAATATAGATTTCTCAAGGAAGATTAATCATCCCTCCCATTAACAACACTATATAAAAAAAATTTCTAAACCAATCAGAATTATATAAAATTATAATATAGAACCATTTGTTTAATTGAGTAAAATAATGATTTAAGTAATGTATGGGTATTTAGAGGATGTAATGTGACCATTGGGATAATAACCTAGTTGTTTGGAATTGTGACATGACGATAAGGAATAAGAATTCAATCATTGGAATTTTAATTTTTAATGAAAATAGAAAATTGTGATGTAAATTATATTTATGTAAATATAAATATTGAAATTGAAAAAAATAAATATCATGACTAAATGACTCAAAGAAAAAACAAGCACATCTTTTTTAAACTATATTTCAATGTATTTCATAAAAATAATAATTTTTATATTAAAAATAAAAATTACCACTATTATGAATTTATTTTGATAATGTGAATATAATTTTTTAATTCATCACAAAAGACATTCAAAGGGTGATTTTTTGTCATATTTCTGAAATTTATTATTTTCCAGGTGCATAGTATATATATTATTATTCTCATAACTAGTGAATCTTAAATTATATCATTCTTGATTTAATAATGATATAATCATTTACCAATCATTAGGATTTACCAAAAAATATTTAATTTCTAATATCTATTACTAAAATAAAATAAATTTAATTTCAAAACATAAAAATTATATTCTAAAGGATAAAATATAAAGTATTTCATTATAAAAATATTTTCTAATTTTTTCATCATTTGTTATATAAATCAATTGAATTCAAATTATAAAGTGATAAAACCAATTTAAATATTTCAATTAAATTAAAATATGTTTTGTAATTTCAATAATATCACCATTATAATATTGACCTTAAATATTGTATTTTATGCGACATTTTATTCTAAAAATACCCTTCTCATCATGTATAAATAACCCCTCTCACCCCCAAAAAAACCAGTCCTAACAAACATCACAAATTGAATCACCATCCCATGTACTCTATAAGAAGACACAAAGCATACATAGGGACGTTTTAGAGCCTTCCAAATCCAATCAACAATGGGGATTAGTACGGTGCAGAAGCAACACTGAGAAGATGGTTTGTTCATTTCAATTCTTACCCTCATTATTCTCTCATCATTTACAATTTCTATACATCTTTCAATAAAAAATAATATAAGGATAAATAATTATAATTTGAAAATTATATTAATTAGTTTATCATAATGGAATAATTATATTTACAACATATTAAATTGTCATACTACACATTCTAACTCTTTTGATAATGTCACATTAACGATTAGCTACCAGCCAATAAGAATTTTTCCAGTTATATTTTTATCACCAAAACTATCAGTAGTTATTATAAATTATTTATGATGTATTAATGTGTTATGATTTTTATTTATTATATTTTAATTAAATCTAATATTGTCTAAATTACATGGAACAAAATATTTAACTGGAAGATAAATGAGAATTTTTTGAGGAAAACATGATACCAAAATGTGTTCACTTTAAAGAAGAAAATAATGAAATATAATAAAATTAATAAAACTAGTAAATAGAGGCAAAAATGAATATAATTAACTTCTGTATCAATTTTTTTAATTAATATAAAATAATTATTCATGAGGTCTAAAATTGATGAAATAATGTCGGAGTATAGGTATGTGGATTCCCAAACCGGACACCCTTCCTTTGGGGTACCCATATTTCACGACAGTGTCAGTATGGATGTTCCATGAATTTTAAATAAATTTACATTAACAATTATCCCTTTCTATTTTTGGGTATATAAATGTTTCCAACATGATTTAAAATAAAAATAAAAATATATTCGGAAAAGATCATTCTTTCCAAATCACATCATTCACTCCTTATGAGTTGTTTCATTGTCACTCAAGAATTATTATTCTTATTCCAAAGGTATTTTACATATCTCATTTGAGAACCCCATGTTTATTCGTGATTTCATAATTTATAAAAACCTTCTGAAAACAATTTATTTCCATGGGTTATTTCCTAATTATAATTGTTATACATTCTATATAGAATACATGATTATATGAATATTATGATATGATGGGTTCCCTGATAATTATATATCCATCCAATTCATTTGATAATTTGCGGTATATATATAGGTTATGTTTCATATGTGTTATCGTTATTCAATATTTATTCAAAATTATAATGTAATGTTTTATGCACAGATATTCTGTGTGTACATTATACTAGGACTATTCACAACTAAATATGGTTTTTGAAAACAACATGATGTTTTATTTTTTTGAATTTCCACATTCCATGCTATAATAAAAAATTTCAATCTTGATGGTGATAATGATAAAATTCTTATGATATAATTATTTCGATTATTCTCATCCATATATAATGATTCATGCCTCTTATTTATCACCTTACAGGGCTGGTAGCTCACCCATTTCTTTCATGTATATCCTTAACTAACTAAATTTACAAAGGAGAATATTAATATTTTATGAGGAAATAGTTAAATGATTGTAATAAAATTTTTGCTTTATTATATATATGTTATGTATTATCATACCCATAATAGGATAATAATCGTTTGGATCCTTGACTGTATAACTATTTTGATGTGGATCATTTAAAAAATGTAATAGTCTTGTAACAAATAGTAGGTGACACAATAGAAATACTTTATGAATCATTGATTGTATCTTTGGAATCCTAAGATGATAATAATATCAATGAAATTTATTTTTTCATCCCATCGATAGAAATGCATTATATTTACAAGATCAATTAAGATTCCATGATATATGACCATGTGTCCAATAAACTAACTTCTATGATCCATTATTTTCACTTTGAAAATTTAACATACAGTATGTGATCCCACCGAATTATAAAAAATTTATTCAAATTGCATAAATGATGTTCTTTGGTTTTATAGTACACTAAGATGTCATCCAAAAAACAAAAGATTTAAGATTTAAGATACTAGTTGGAAATTTCATTTATCAATTCACTAAAGATTAAAATAATATCTTTTTGGCCAAACAAAATCATAAGGTACTTACATTTTTATTATCTAATCTTAAATATGAAAACTGTAATATCAATCCCCTAGATTCATTGTTTGTGATAACCATACTAAATATCAATATGGAAAACAAAATTTGTAATTTCAAATGGCTAATTAAATCATTGAAGCGTGGAAAAGCATATTTTTTCATGACAAATACTTGATTGATCAACCCATAAAAAATCATAAGAAAAGAGTTATACTGGCTATAAGGAAAAATACACAGGGGATACCCAAGGTGAAACACATGGGAATATGAATCTACTATCTCTAAAATCATCCAACTGAATTGTTTATCTACCAAAATAATTTGTTCTTTATGGTAATATGACATGGATATCTGTTGTGTTCGGTGAACTAAGTAAATTAAGAAGTCCAACATTCATTCCTGATACAAACACGAAAAGGGATCCAAAAATACATAAAAAATCTACTAAATATTGATGAAATTATACCATTAGTAAAATTATTTTCCAATATGGATGTCTATAAAAACATAAACATATTACACTCTATACGATATGTACCAACATTATAGGATCATATGACCAAAGATATCAATATTTTTTAAAAACTAGAGAGATCCCATCAGAAATGTTGAATATCATAAAAATATTACAATAAATTCATGCCTTGAGATATACCAACCAATAAATCATGATAACTAAGTTTATCATGTAAATGTTTAAAAAAATTATTTCTAAAACCATTCAACATTGCTCAAAAAGAAATATCATTTGAGAAAATGAAAACCAAATTCATTATTTTTCATTGATATGTAAAAAATTCCATGATCAATGGATTGAGTTACATTAGATTTTTGAGAATATCCTTCAATCATATTGATAAATAGAGTGATATTCACTAGTATAAAAAATATTATTCATGATTTAGAAGCAACAAAAATTTTACCTATCCCAGTCATATGAAACACATCAACTTCTTTTGTAAATCCTTAGATTGAGGTAACTACTTCTGTCAAAATACCTATAGATGGAACCAAATATTCCATGTAGAATCTGAATAAAACATATTTTTCTCAAGGCATCAATGGTTCTTCACAAAATTTATGGACATATTGATCTTAAAGAATAATCTGGACGATACCCTGATGCCTACACGGGTTTCTAACTTTTGCAGGCTCGGGAAAAAATATATTTCTTGTGTCCTATATGAATATACTAGAAAAATATATAGATATTAGAAAATTATGATGCTAAAATTATATTTCTATGATAATCTCCACTATTGTTTCCCATTTTAAACACACTCTTCCTACTCTTCCTCTTTGATTTACCTATATACCTTCCACAAGAGGAAAAATAAACGATATTCCATCCTAACATACCCACCATGTCATGTTATTCGAACTCTTCCATGTGGACCACCTTAGTGTATGTGGTCATTATTATTATAAAAATATAAAACTTTATATTAGATAAACAAATTATCTAAAACCTCTGCGAAATATCATTTTCATTAGGTATGTCCTTATAAAAAAATAGGCACCTCAAAGAATCTATTAACGTACTCTATCACTGATCGATTCCATTTCACATGATTGAAAAAAATATTTTTATATATGTTCATATATTATAATTTAAAAATATATGTAATGATGGACATTATGACCTTCCACTATAAGACATTTTTATTCTTTTTGAAGTTATCCATTTACCACCACTTTCAACTTGGACCTTAATGATTAATCACATCACCATTCACTAAGACTAAGTCCGAAGTCTCCTAGAATAATAAATACTATAATGTTTTCGAAACCACTCATTCCATTCATATTTATTACTCATCCATTGTAAATATAGTTATTTCTATCATAGAATACCATGGGCCTGATTTTTGTACTCATCTCTCCAAGGTTCCATCTACCTAGACTAAATATGGAAAATTTTCCCACATTATTTCATAGATCGGACTGTGCGCATATCTGTTTCATTAATATTATGATCAAAAAGAGGTTTTTCATGAAATTTTTTTCAAGTAGAACCCTCTCAAATAATAACTGTAAATCATCTGGTGGATATGGTACTACACATAAATAGGCACAAATATATAAAAACAAGAATTAAAATAATAAAAACTAATTTAATATAAAAATTTCATTTGGAATTATAATGGAACAATAGGAAATAATTACTCTTTTTTAAACTCCCTAAATCCAAAAACATATTTCCCAATAACATGTGGTATCTTAATAGTCGTCGTGATGAGAGGTAACTAAAAAAACAGAATGCATCCTAGCCCGCAAGTCCTGATATTATTATATATAGTATACCATGAAATAAAAAAAGTGCATATTGAAAATGGTAATATGAAAAACTCACCATTATTTCCAATTTTTTAATGGACCATATCATGTTATAAAACAATGTGTAGAATGAACTAGTATTAACCAGCACGAAAGGACTTCTTGGTCCTCATATGGTTAAAAAAAATTTATAGGAATCAATAACATCATTTTAGAATGATTCCCCTTTAGAAAAATTAAAAAATGGTATATAAATACAAAAAATGTTAGAATTCAAGAAAAATAAAATTAGTGAAAATATATAATCATTAAGTAAAACAAGTGACAATATATATAGCGAAACCATTGTATTCAAATGCTACTAATTCAAAACTCCAAATGACCTGACATCATCTTAATACTCTCATTCACTTCTAACAAATAATCCAACCACCAATATATTGTTCCTTTACCTTATCAAAAATAGATAAAATTTTAGGTACATTTCCTATTTTGTGCATGGTGTAAAAAAAGTAGGCTATAAAGACCTGAATTGGTGTTTCATAAGAATAATTTAAAAAATTAACTCACTGAACTAATAAATTTAAAATAGGACTGACATGGATTTTAGTTCAATGAATCTATAAATGAGCCAATTTAAATTTTATAAATAGTACCACTAGCCTAGCTTTCATAGAATTTCCACAAACATGCTAATTTTTTTTCATGATAATCATTATATAAAAAATGCACATCATATGAACTATCCTTGGTCTTTGAAGATCCTATATATATTAAACTTTTTGTATATTCTTCTAGATGAATTGGTTTTGCAGGGTAAGACTTCATGCATGATAGTTTTTGTTTAAACCAACGTAGGAAAACTGGTGCACACACTACCATAATATAATAATTCCTGGGGGAAAGAGTTTATCCATGAGGATAGATCCAAGCATCATCATCTATTACACTTGGTTTTACAATACTAGTGTCCCAAAACTGTAATTTCATCAGTTGAACCAAAAAATTCATAATATTAATCCATTATCATTAATATCCCCAAGGGTTATGAAATGTTTTTAAATATAAATTTTTTTACCAAAACATAGAAGATGCATTTAATAAGTTTTTCAAAAAATACATATACATTACTATACATCATGATTTTGATCCCATTAAAAAATAAAATTCATTGAGAACAAATGTATGTTTCATAACACCAATCAAATTCATGAGACCACAAATATAAAACCCATGGAATTCCGACAATCATACATGATCAATATGATATGAGTAACCAAGGGTTAAATAAGAAAATAAAGATATATATATTTCCTTAATTATCACATAAGAAACTCTAAGTCGTAATTTATAGAAAAAATAGAGTGAGATAAATAAATTAAGATAGTTATTCAATAGGAATAATGAATTACCAAGGATGATTTATACAAAAAATCCAAAATAAAAATATGATCTATAAGAAAAAAAATTAGATAATGTAAAAAATAATATATATAGTATTAACAAACCTTATAAAATATTTTTTGTTTAGTTATAGGTGTAGATCTTGAATATCTATGAATGAAATATATCGAATAAACACATGAAATACAATATTAAAAACTGAAAGATATCTCTAAATCCATTGAAAATCGTTAAAGAATATCTAAAATTGTTAAGTGGAGTATCCTTGGTTGATATATTATTACTCCACAATATAAATGAGAAAAAATAATATGCTTATAAGTAAAAAATAAAAAATTATAATTAATTTAAATCATGTCAAAATATTTTTCTACATGGTTTATAAAACGTTCCACAAACTTTGTAACTCTTTTTGGCATATAATAAATGTAACAAGGATTGGCTGCATTGTTTGGAAAACCATGTGATAACAATACCGAATTCATCTACACATTATTTATTGGTTTAACCAGTAAAACACATGGTTTTTTATAACTATTAACATAATTGTATTCCTTCCCTTAGAACCAAAAATATAAGTGACTTATTTCATTAAAAGACATACATGGTTTTCTATTAATGTTTTCTGATCATTCACATTCCCATAAAACTGAAAACCAAAAGATCGACCCAGCAAAACCTGATTGGTGACCCAAATAAATTATGACCAATATAAAATTATTTTTGTGTACCTAAAAACAACACTAAGTCATGAGACACATTTTATAGATATTATAAATAAATTATTTCATTATTGTATTAAATAAAAATATCTAATTTTAAAAATATTTCAGGATTTCATGGAAATGGTTAGGTAGACAATGGATGAAATAATGCATGTGGATTTATCAATAAAATGACATGTTCACTATTTGGTGTATGGTTCATGGGACATTCATGAAAATAATGGAAATTAAAAAAAACATTCTAAAAATATATATTTGAATCCAATTTGGTTACCATCACACATTGTAATAATTTAAATATTTTATAAATATCTTAAATCGTCATTAAAATATTCAACTAAATGATATTGAGTTTAATTAAAATGATATACTATTATTTAAATTAGTAAATTAGTATTTTATTATTATAATTAATATTTTTGGGAATTCTATTCGGAGAGTTTTGTGATTATTAATATTAAAATAATAATTTCTACATTTTTTTATATGTATTATACTCAATTATATATTATTATATTTATGATAAATTTGATTATCATTATAATTATGATGATAAATATTATCGCCATTATTTTACTTGTGTGGTTATTATCACATGATTAGTGAATGAAATATTTTTGATAGAGGGGGATTTACATGTGGTTTTTTAGATAACCAAGGGAAGTATAACTCTCATTTTCCTACTCCATGTCATCCTTTGAAAATAATCCAGCATGATAGATCAGTAATGGATTGAGGTGAGGTCAAATTCAATCTCTATCATTACTTTCTCAATAATTATCTTATTCTTATTCTTATTATCTTCATTCAATTTTCTATAATATAGAATTATATATTATAGGGGTTATAAACGACAAGTTTTGATTATTTGGAGATAAAACCCTTGATTTCTAAGTGGATTTTTTCTATTTATGGATAGAAGGATAATAGGGAAATCATAAAAAACTTTTTTAGGGTCCTAAGAAATTCATTTGATACATTGTGATTTTTAGGCTACCAAAAAATCATATTAGTATTTTATTTATTATAATATAACATAATATTAATTTTTATGTTTTATTATGTTTCAACAAATTATTTCACAGATTTTACTAATGATTTTTACTTTTATACTCATACATCATGAAGGATGTTGTAATATTATTCTTTCATTGTGTTATATAACATTTAGTTCTTATTTTTTTCGTTTCTTTATATGTAAAAAAATTTATATTTTAAATCTTATTATTTATTTTTTAAAGGTGTGTATATTTTGATGAAATAACCTATTTTCCTTTATGATTTTAATTTTACTAATTTTTCAAACCATTTCCATTATTTTATTGTTATATATTATTTTTTAGAAAAACATACATTATATGTTGTTTTTTTATACATAGATATTATTTATAATACTTTAAAATTACAACCAAAAGATATAAATGAATCAATTTTATGGTATGAAGGCCATATTTGGATATCATACATTTTCAATTTTTTAGTTTATGATTTTAAAAAGATATTAATGGGAATTTAATATTATTTTTATCAAATAATGATATTTTTGGTTTTTAAAATATGATCCTTTGGTTTATTTTACTCATTCAAGCCATGATAGATGGTTTTTAAAAAGTATAAAGATTTCTAATGATTATTCTATGTTTAAATAGTATCTTTTTCATCGATATGATTTTGTTTTTTAAGAGAGATCTTGGGTAGTCTCATATGATATTTCTTGTTACTGAAATGCATGTATTCTTGGATGAAACGTCAATTAATCCACTGGGAAACATTTTAAGATATTTATATAAGAATAATATTATAAATATAATCAAATAACAACTTTTTTCCATTGTTATTATCATTCTATTTCTACTTCGGTGGCCCTAGATTAGTATTACTATGTGAATGTTGGGGTTCTATAGGATCAGATCAAACACAAAATGAATAATTCTAGGAGTGATGTCCAACTTCAATGTCATAGACCCAAAAAAAATATCATGATATATTTGTTTACATTATAATTTTAATTAGTGGAAACATGGAGAAGTTTTCTTTTCCAACAATTCTTACTTCAAATTCATATGTTTACTTTATTATAATTTATTCTTACATATAATAAAATCATTTATTCATTTTGTTTTCAAACTAGTATGATTGATTTATATTTTTCATGTAATTTATATATAACACATTTGAGGAATATTAATTATGTATGTTTATATACTCATCATTTTATTGTGTAGTTTTGTTCATATATCCATTTGCATCCATATCATATTTTTCTATGTGGTCATGATTCCACTCAACATGTTTAATATATAAGGGATAAATTTACATATGCATATTGGGGGATATGTTGATGGTATCCCATGGTAGATTCTAATCATTTAAATGGTACCTATTATTTTTTTCCATTATTATACTCTCACACATTGTACCAAATGTGTTTCATTATTATTTTATATGGTTTGACATAACATTATGAATAATTTTTTACATTTTTTTATTTTTGAATTTAAAATATGTTGATCATATGATGTATAGGTGTGGAGATAAACTAGTCACTCATTGTGTATGTTAATCCAACATAGCATTTTTTGAATCGCTTAGAATTAAGACGAATATACCTAGGGGTATTTAAGGATGAATCATTTTTAGGGTTATTTGGGATGGACCACTAAAACTAATTTTGGATTTGGTCTAAATAGTTGAGTCAATAATATTTTTTGGGATAAGATAATTAATAAATGAGGGTAAAATTAATAATCATTTATAAGAAAACATCATTAGTAATGAAATTCTAGTTACAAAGTGATGTGTGAGTGAGAGAGTAATGAGATTTTAGTTTACAAGTCACTCATTATAATATTTTTATTTCTAACCTATTTTTTAGTTTCAAAACCCATAATGGGATGATAAGGTAATATAGAGATTCATGTATCATTTTTTCTTATACGTATTTTCTTGTATATGGATGGATTATTTTTATTTCTTAATATCATGGTTTCAGTTTTTCATCAAAAATGATAATTAATATTATAATTTTTCTAGGATTTATATTAGATATTACTAAAAAGGGTAGGGATACAAACTAATTAAAAATTAATTTAAAAACTAGATAACATATATTAAATGTATCACTATTTTGGATTCATAATTTGTTATGGATTTTCTACCCATTTTACATACAAAAAAACCTTTTAGAAGTATTTTCCCGGAATAGTATTTAATTATATTGATACAAAATTGATTTTTTTCAAAAAATATAATATCATATTATATGTTTTTAATGGTAAAGAACATATTTTTTATAAGACTGTTTTAATTTTTACCATGAATAGACATGGTGTTTAAATTTTTGAAAAAATTTATTCATTTTTGTTTAGTTTTACATGATATAATATGATTTAAATTATTCAGGGAGAAACATCAAGTATTATATGTATAAAAAATATGATAGTGTTTTAATTTTCTAAAATAACTACTAAATTGGGCATATATGTAGTAATTTATTAAATGAGTGAATAAATTATTTTAAATAACAGTTTTAAATCATGATAGTTTTTAATTTAATATATTTTTATGTGTGTAATTATCAATTTGGTATTAGTTTCCATAAAAATATTAATGATTAATTATTTATATTTGATCATTATGAAATGAATTTAATTATAGGATATCAATTTTTTAAATATGTTTTTGATTTTTAAGTATTAAAATTTTATTTCCATTGTGTTTTTATTTTTGAAACTAAATTTTATGATTAATTATCGTTTATAAATTCAATGAATTACATGTATATAAAATATATAACCCATTTTTGTTTTGATATCTATTTTTTGTAACACTAATTTTTTGGGATGTCTGAGGTAAAACGAGGTTTTTATATACTTATTTTTGAAAATGTGGTTTTTTAAAGTTTACATATTTGGAAAGACCATTTTAATTCAAATTTTACAGTTTAAGTTATTAAAAGTGGATTATTTTCGATTATTTGAATAATATTTTAGTTTAATTAAAACCTTTTGGTATAAAACCCAACACATTAAAATGGATTTTATATATTACTATGATGTGATTTAGGGGTTTTTAAGGTATGAAATCATTCTTAAATTTCTTCATATTTTTCTAAATCGAATGGGATAAAAATATCGAGGTTTAATTTGGAATTTTTTTGACCTCAAAATTTTATTTTGGGATTATATTAAAATCTATTTATTTTTGTGAATACTTTTAAATCAAGTGATTTTTCACCTATAATTAAATGGATAAACAAGTAATTAAGTTTTTAATGGTCTAAATTTTAAATCAGTTGTTATTTTATGGTTTGTGGATTGTTTTATTTGGTCTCGGAACACTTTTGGAGTGTATTTTGTTTATTTTTTCTGAAAAATGTTTTTCTTTATTTGGTAATGGTATTATTTTTTTAGTATGGTGTTATTTTTTATGATCATTTTGGCTTTTCTAGAATATTAATTTTTCTTTCAATGATGTTTTGTTTGGATTGATGGTTTTCCCATGTAGTTTTAATTAATTTAAATATAGTGATTACAGAGCTATATGGATTAATAAATAACGATTTAATTTCATTTATTCAATATATAATTTTTACAAAAAGTAGTTCTAGTTTATGAATTATAAATTTTCAATTGCTTTAGAAGTCAATAATTTTTTTTTCTAAATAAAAAAGAATAAAAAATAATTTAATTATTTGTATATATATGTGGACTTATGATTGTTTTAAATATGAATATTAATATTTTAAGCCCCCATAAATTAATTTTAGGTCTGTTTTTTATTTCATGGTAAATATTTTTTTTTGGAATCTTATTTGACATGGTTCTGATCTTGTAATTTCATCAATTTATTATATTTTTTCATTTTGGTCACATTTAATGTATAAAAACCCAAACAATATATTCCATTGAAAGGGTGTATAATATCACATATAACTAGTTTATTACCCAATAATCATGGTTTTTTAAAAAGAAACAACATTATATGTAAATTTGTTGGGGATAATTTACCCTTTGTTATTGGTGAACTATGTAAACAACAAATTCAATTTTAATGCACTTATCCCAGTTGTAATGGCCCAAACCCACCTGGTCCATTACTTTGCCAAAAAAAGACTCCCCCGAAACGGTGGCACCGGTCACGGGGGTACCGTTTTCGGTGGCACCGTGACAGTAGCACACCGGTCAATGTGGCACCGTGACAGTTTCACACCGGTCACAGTGGCACTGTGACGGTGGAACCAGTTGTGGTGGCACTGTGATGGTCACACACCGGTCAAGGTGGCACCATGACAGTGGCAGCAATCACGATGGCACCATGAATGTGGCACCAGTTACGGTGCCACCTTGATGGTCGCACACCAGTTAGAGTGGCACTGTGACGGTGACACGGTGACTGTGGCACAATGTCCTCACAACGTTCTTTTCCAGTTCTCGACCTTTCCACTCCCATAATGTATCTTTTGACATAAAAATGATTTAATTGCCCCTTTTAAAGACATTTAATGCCGATAAATAATATCTAAAATCCCCCAAGAGTCGAACAACCCTAAACTTACCAAAATGTGTGGTTTTTTTCCTCAGTGTCACGCCCCTCCCCGTACCTTCCAGTTCCTCCCCTATTAAGTGTTTCCATGTTATTAAATAAAACATTTTAACACATAGCCGTTATGACCAGCCCCCAAGGAGAATTGTTAAATTAAAATTTATTCCAGTGTGCTTAACTATCGAACCGCATGGTGAAACCATGATCCAACGTTATAGCCGTTGAAATTTCCATATCCTGTAACAATGGGTTCTCATCAATTTATCGCATGGGAATTCCTTATTATTCTTCCTCTTGTCTAGTCTCCTTTTCTTCCTTGTGCGTTTGGAGTTCCCCATCCAAAGGCATGTGGTACGTCTGTGCTAGAGCCTTTCTGCTCACTCTTGGTGTCCCTGACGATCCTCCCCTACAAGTCATGCATCCCCAATTCATGGCGCGTTTAGAAGAACTTCAATCCTTGATCAACCAAGTAGGGGTTTTTTGTCATCTCTTCTTACTGTGTATCATGTGGGGTGGGTATGCTACTGTTTCTGTGGGACTGGATAATACAATCCCTTAACAAAGATAATAAACGGACTGTTGAAGAATGATGGGGTGCATTTGATAATGCTGCTGTACTATTTTATATTTCTATATGTTGTGAACTGTGTGGGCTTATGCTCATTGAAAATCATGGTCGTTGGTGGTCTTTTCTTGCTCACTAATGAACCCTCGTCTTCTGTGATGATTAAATAACTATAACATTGAAATTGGTTTATCACCTAAACTAGGTGGTCAAATGGATTCCCAATGAACATAAATCCTTGTGTGGTCACCCGGTTTAACCAATAGAAAGAAGAACCTAATAAATTATGTTCTTGAACCTGGATGTTTCCCTAATCTGTTCTAGTAATAGGTTTGTTGTTCTTCTTGATGATTATGAGGTGATTTGGATGAGCATAGGATCCTCTCTTGTGGCATGGTTATTGGTTTTGAATCTAAAGTTGTGTGGGGATGTATCTTGAGGCTTGGTTTGGTTCCAGTACCTTGAGGGATCTAACTGATCCATTTGTTGTTGTGACTTCATAAGAGAACCAGGTGTGAATGCTTAAACTGTTTTTTGGTTTTTTTCTTTCTCTTGCATTTGGTTATGTCTGTTAGTAGACATGTAGTGTAGAATTCACCTCGATGGGATCACCTAAACATGAAAGCAGAAATGGATTAAATGGGGAATCGGTTTTGGGAATGATTTGTGAATAGGTCATTAGTATTGTGATTTTCTTTTATGAATTAATAGTAACAAGGGTGTTTATGCCTAGGCTGGATTGGAATCCCTAGGATGGGTTGAGTTGTAGTTACCTATACATATTATTGTAGTTCTTATGTTTCTTATTCGCACACCACCCAAGTTGAGAACATAGTGCCGAACACCCCCATTTCATGGGGGAGGGTGTTTTTCCCACCACTCCTATGAGTGGCTGGTAATTAGCTCCTTTTCTGCTCCCTTTCTCGAATAGCCCAAGACAGATAGAGCAAGCTATGACGTCATGAAGTCCATTATAGCCCAAGATTCTTTGGGAAGGGTTGTTGTGGTGTTTGGCCCAGGTGTGTGTGGGTAGGTTGTTTCCCAATAGTCTACAGGATGAGCCCCAGGTGTCTGTTGGCATGGTAGTAGTTGTTGCGGCCCAGGTGTTTTTGGGCATGGTTACGAGTGGTTGTTGTGGCCCAGGTGTTTGCGGGCGGGATGTGTAGTAGGGATGGCCCATGTGTGTGCGGGCAGGGAGTGGTAGTGGGACTGCGGTGAAAATGGAGGGAGAGGTTCGATGCATAGGATGTCTTCAATAACCAGTGGGAAAGTTGTGCGTGGTACCCAAATATTGATGTTCTATTAATATACATTACTTGAATTGTGTTATTTAGAGAGTGTGCCTTGGTGAGGTTTGGGTGGATAGTTTTCCTTACTAGTTTCTTTTGATATCTCTTTTCTCACAAGGCATTATAATGCCTCCCCACTTGTGCATGAGAGTCTTTGGTTTTCCCTACTAAGTATACTTGTATGCTCGCCCTACGTATATAAAACTACATTCAGGTTTCTAGGAGGCCTTCATGGATCGTGCATGGCCATAATAGTTCGGGCATTGGGACAGTTTCAGTTTCTATTTTTCTTTTCTTTTGGCACTTTTCCTTTTTAGTCTCCTTGTACATTATGGAATTTAATTTTGTAACATGCATATGGGAATGGTTTTCTTTGGCTTACTTTTTACCTCTAGTTTTTGTGTTGTTGGGATTTACTATTTTATATCTTGATCCTATTAAAAAAATGGTAATTCCTTCCTTCTTGTGTGTGATTTTATACCCTTGGTGCTAGTCACCACTCCGGGACCTATTGAAGGTGGGTCTCGAGTTTCATTATCTCTTCTTCAACTTGAAGAAGGAAGGGTCTGGTAATCATTTCTCCCTACTATCATCTTGGTGAAGGCGGGTTGTGATAGAATGGAATCAGAGGTGGATGTTGTTTGTGAGATAGGATGGAGTATGGGGTTAGGCACAATGAGGATTGCTTGGGATGTTAGGGCAACAATGTTGGGTGATCTTGGTGGGTGAAATAGGACAGGGAATACTGGCTAGGACACGTGATTTTAGGTCCCCCCGTGAACTGATGCATGGACTCTGGGCCTACAGAACGACCATGTCAGGCTACACTGATTGCAGGGTAAAGACCCTAGGGAAGGTACATGCATCATAATGACTTGTTTTCTTGTGTTTCATGGGTATGCGGGGATTTAAAATGAATATGAAGTCTAAGAAAATTTATGAAAAATATTCTAAACAACTCGGGCTTAGGAATTCCTTATTTACCTTGTAGATATGGCACCTGGGAGATGACCACGATTAGTGCGGGTGATCGAGACCCAGGAGGTTGACATGGACAATCGGCAGAGGATGGACCAAGAGGAGGAGGCTGATGAGTGGAAGAGGATGCTTTATGACATTCAGTGACATATATTTGGGAAGTACGAGGGAAACATCTCTGACATGAAGACAGAGATATAGCTAGAGGATATGGTGATTGATTTCATCTTGATCCGGGCTCTGACGGAGTACTTGGTTCCTCTGGGTGTATGCCAGATGTATGGATTAGTGCGTCGGTGGTGGAAAATTTATCTTGGGGAGAAGACGGAGGGTGAGGTGACGTTGGCTGACTTCGATAAGAAGTTCTGGGTGTAATTCCTCTCTTCCACGATGAAGGATGAAAAAAGGAAGGAACTACTCTCCCTCTAGCATGAGAGTATGTCAGTGAGAGAGTTTGGGATCATGTTCAAGGATGGCCTTTGTTTTTCTCCTGACGTCTTTCTAGATGAGGAGTCTCAGGCGAGAGGTTTGGGGGTGGCACTTTGACCTTCTCTCTAATATACTGTTACTCCATCTACCTTACCGACATACTTTGAGGTCCATAATAAGGCTGAAGTGGTGGAATGGATGCACACGCTAGGATTTGTATCACGAGAGGGAATCTTGTTGGGCTCGTCAAAGGGGAAGGCCATCAGCAGCAGGCCTTCAGCAGCAGGACCCTCTAGGTTTTGACCAGTAGGGAGAGAGCATCAGCAGTTCCTGTTCCAATCTCCCAGCCCTCGCCCATTTCATTTGGGCCCAGGGCCGAGATGCTTCAACATTGGAAGCCATGAGAACCATTGGAATCCATGCCCAGACAGAGTGCAGTACGGTGGTGGTGGGCAGGTTCAACACGCACCTTAGCTGCATCAGTTTCCAGCTTGACCCTTTTAGTAGCAGCAGCTGGGGCAGCAAGCTCCCGCTCCTCTGAGGGAAGGCATCGCAGGAGGAGGCCGACTTCAGGGCGCTCCTCAAGGACCTCAACCAGGGTGTGGTCGGGGAGGTGGCAGACAGCTGAGAGGCTGAGGAGCTGGGCGTGGGCAGTTGCACGCCGCGGAGGCATTAGTTCCCACAGGTCCAGAAGTTGTTCGAGGTATGATCAGCTTGTTTAGTACTCTTGATTATTTCTTGTTTGATACAGGAGCTTCACACTCCTTTGTTGAGCCCAATCTAGCATGTGATATGGGTTTATAAACTGAGAGACTTCGAGGGCCCTTGGTGTTGAGCACACCAGTCAGAGGTCAGACCGACTTGTTTTATGTTTTCCGAGGGTGTAGACTGATGATAGGGCCACATAAGTCTATCTGGGATCTTCTACTGTTGCAGATACATCCATACGATGTCATCCTAGGCATCAACTAGATTTTCTCTATATGTTCCGTCATTGACTGCTTATGAGGAAGGGTCGTGTTTTCATATTTGGGCTGCTGACGTGTAACTTTCATCGGTGAGTGGGGTCGCCAGGAAAGTAGCAGGTGAGAGGAGCCCCACCATTCCTTGTTAGATGAGCTATCATTGGAGTCGGTGGATTCCGAAATGGTGGAAGTTCCATGGGTCATTACTGAGTTTATGGACGTCTTCCCTGATGAGGTGGCAACTATACCCCCTCGACGTGATGTTGAGTTCAGGATAGACCTACAACCTAGTTCCCATCCAATTTCGATGGTTCACTACATGATGGCATAATCTGAGTGACGGGAGTTGCAGATTTAGATTGAAGATCTAATGAAAAAGGGGTTTGTTCGACCAAGTGTGTCAGCTTGGGGTGCTCTAGTCTTGTTCGCAAAGAAGGAAAATGGTTTTCTGAGGCTGTGCATAGACTACAGGAGGTTGAATCAGGTGACGGTCAAGAATCGCTACCCTCTCCCAAGGATAGACGATCTCTTTGACCACCTGAAGGGAGCATGTTGTTTCTCTAAGATCAATCTACAGTCTGGATATAACTAGTGAGGGTGAAGGAGGGCGACATCATGAAGACTGCCTTCAGGTGTAGATATGGGCACTTTGAGTTTGTGGTCATGTCATTCGGCGTTACAAACACTCCAGCTCTGTTCATGGGGCTCATGAACACCGTCTTCAAGGAATACCTAGATCAGTTCGTAGTCGTGTTTATTGACGACATCCTGATCTACACAAGATCAGAGGAGGATCACCGTGAGCACCTGAAAATAGATTTAGAGGTCCTCCGACAACACCAACTCTATCGGAAGTTGTCAAAGTGCATGTTATGGACGCGATGAGTTCACTTTCATGGGCACGTGGTGTCCGACCAGGGAATAGCGGTGGACCCATCGAAGGTTGAGGCGGTTGTTTCTTGGGAAACACCCAAGAACGTGGTAGGGGTTCGTAGTTTCCTTGGACTGGCATGTTACTGCCGGAGGTTCGTACCCAACTTCTCCCGAGTTCTAGTACCTTTGACATCTTTGACCAAGAATGACCAGGCTTTCTTGTTTAATGGGCAGTGCCATGCAGCCTTTAGCTGCTCAAGGTGATGTTGGTAACTTCCCCAGTGCCGAGGTTGCCAAAAAAAGGTGTGGCGTATGAGGTGTTCTATGATGCTTCAGGACAAGGCCTCTGGTGTGTGCTGATGAAACGACAAGGGGTGATCTCTTATGGGTCTAAGAAGTTACATCCACATGAGCGTAATTATGCCACCCATGATCTGGAGCTTGCATCGGTCATTTTCGTACTAACGTTGTGGCGGCATTACCTCATCGGGGAGTGCTTCATAGTCTTCACATACCACCAAATCTTGAAATATATCTTCTCCTAGTGGGCCTGAACTTACGATAGTGAAGGTGAATAGGGTTTCATTAGGACTACAACTTTGATATTTCCTACACCTCAGTAAAAGGGAATGTGCTGGTCGATGACTTGAGGAAGAAGTTGTAGAAGGATACAGTTCAAGAGTCAGAAGATGCTTGGAAGGCAATGGAGGAATTAGCTTCCCTACATTGGGATGCAATGACTGATGGTGGTAGGGGTTGCCTATATCAGATGACAGTGGAGTCTTCTTTGTTGCGGCAGGTAGAGGAGTTTCGATGGGGATACTCAAAAAGTGATGTGATGTGTGACCAGGTCAACCAAGGCGATGCTCCGTAAGGGTGTACGTAGTATGGTTAGAATTGGATGCTTTTTTGAGGGAAGTGGTTTGTTCCATAAGAAATGCATGAGAGGGCTCTTGGTGAGTTCCATAACTCACCCCTAGCTATGCACCTGAGAATTTCCAGGATATACCAGGGTCTGAGGAGTCAGTTTTGGTGGCCTGGGATAAAGCGGGTGGTGGCAGAGTTCGTGGCCAAGTTCATAGTTTGTCAGTAGGTGAAGGCTGAACACTGTGTTCCAGGAGGTCTGTTACAACCATTATATGTCCCCAAATGGAAGAGGAAGGACATCTCCATGGATTTTGTCAAAAGTCTACCCATGGTTCAAGTAGGATGTGGAACTTTCTGGGTAGTGATGGACCAGTTGACGAAATTGGCTCACTTTCTTGCAATCAAGGAGTCTGGTGGAGTGGATGCCTTAGAATAGTGGTACATGGGTGAGTGGGTGCAGTTTCATGGAGTTCTGAGGTCCATAGTCTCGGATTAGGATGAACGGATTACCTCACGTGCCTAGAGGGGACGACTCCATGATTTTGGCACATAGCTATGTCGTAGCACTGCCTTACACCCCCAGACAGATGGAAAGACAGAGCGCACCATCCAAACATTGGAGGATATGCTACGAGCATGTGTGTTGGAATTTGGGTGATCGTGGGTGCGAAATTTTCCTCTGGTAGAGTTTGCCTAAAATAAATGCTATCACTCGACCATTGGCATGGTTCCATTTGAGGCTTTGTATGGGAGGTCGTGTCACTCACCCATGTGATGAACAAAGGTCGAGGAGGTGTGTATTCTTGGCCCGGAGTTGGTTCAGAGCACGACGGGGAAGCTACATCTTATACGGGAGAGGATGAAGGCGGCCCAGGACCTACAAAAGTCACATGCCGATAATAGGAGGAGACCCTTGGAGATCGAGGTCGGGGACCATGTCTTTCTGAAGGTCCCCCCTCAGCATGGGCAATGAAGGTTCGACAGGGGGAGTAAGCTTTTTACCAGGTTCATCGGACCGTTCGAAGTGCTGCGGCGGGTTGGTGATGTAGCTTATCAGCTAGCACTACCACCACCACTGCTGAGACTGCACGATGTCTTCCATGTGTCTCAGGTTCAATGATATCTACAAGACGAATCACTCATTCTCAACAGGGGATATCTGGATATCGAGGACGATGTGACTTTTGTGGAAAGCCCAGTGAGGATCGAGGATCGTGATGAGAAGGTGCTTCGTGGATGGACCATTCCTTTCGCTCATGTATTATGGAGGCATGTCGGGCTTGAGGAAAGTACCTGGGAATGGGAGACGCAGATGCGCGTCCATTAACCAGAGCTGTTTTGAGTTTTGTTCTATGTTGTTTGTACATGTTTGTGATAGAACATTTTACCTTGTTAACTATGGAACATGTGGTTTTCCTTATTCTGTGGTTGTTTGTAAAGTGTCTTGACTATGGGGAGGGGAGGACCTGATCCATAATCAAGATGCATTAAGGTGGATGCGGTTAAACCCGTGCTGGAAAGTCAGTTCCATCCAAAGAGGATAGTATCTTGACATGGGGGAAGAAACTCCCTAACCCATATGATTGGATAGTTTGACCCTCGAGTGTTGCCTGCTTACTTGAGGAAGACATAAAGATATTATATATCATATATAAATATATTGACATATTAATGGCCACCATTGAAGGTGTTAAAAAAATGTTGAACAATCATCGTTTCGGGAGGCATAAATTCACCATCCACGGAAACAGTATGTTTGTTAACCATTAGATGTAGGTGTGTGTAAGTGTATCTAGAATCCTTTTTATAACAACATCCTAGTATATTGAGGATACTGGAGTTGTTACAAAAGAAAAGAATAAAAAGAGTTTAGGGGGTTGGAGAAGTAATATAAAACAAAAGGACTCAAAAGAAGACATTGCCTTAAAATCGGGTAACTCCCTTTGGATTAGCTCAAAGGCTTCCATTGGAAGGCTTATGCCCAAATTTAGGCATCAAGGAGTAAGAGAGGGAAGTAGAGAGACAAAATGGGCAGGGGTTGGCCGAGACAAAGGCTTTAGGAGTGTGGGCAAGGAGGTAGAGGTGTGGTCTTTTATAAGAGGAGAGGAGGGGCACTGTTGGAAAGTAAAGATAAGTTACTTTATTTTAAAAAGAGTTTCAGATTCAAAAGGTCCCACATTGATATAATTAAATGGTAAGGTGATAAGGGTTCGAAATCCACCCATCCAATAGGTTTTGGACATGTGTAGGTCATAGATTTTACATTATCATTTAATTTTATTTAAATCCTTTATTAATGAGGTAATCACTGCATCATCATGATGTCATAAATAATTTAATTTATTTAATGTCTAAAAATAATAAAAAAATACTATGATGTAGGAAATCGTTTTAGCTTTCTAATGAATTTTTATAGTGAAATATCTGACTTGTATAACCCCATAAAAAGTTTTTTTAGTAACATAACTCATGTTTGTGTCATTTTTACTTTAACATTAAATAAAAAGTTATTTATGTCATTTCCCAGCCAATGTGGCTCCATGGGGTCCCCAAGTTGACCCATGGATTTTCTTGGACGTCGATGACACATCCAATGAGGATAAGACATGTTTCAAGCTCATTTCATACTATTAAAACATTATTTTTACCTTAAACTACACTAATTACCACTAATCGCGATTAAGAACTTAATACGTTACTATTCACCAAAAAATTATTTTAATCCCATTGAACCACATTTTACTTCTTAATGACAACCATGTATGTCGGATTTTTGATATTCAAAACACAATGATGGAAAAATTTCATTTAAACGGAAAAATCAGTTTTTATAAGTACCACTTAGTGGTTCATTATTCATCAAAAATTAAAGTTTTTCAGAAAATTACCAAAAATTTACCCTAAGCTATATTTTATATTCCGAATTCAAAAATGAATTCCATTTTACAAAATTCAAAACATATATGTCACATTAATTAATTTAATAATTAATTCCCGCTGTCATGACAAATAGCGTGCTTTTATGAAACAATAAGTATCAAAAGATTGACCTCAGTTTAAGTCCAATTTCAAAGTGAAATTGATTCCAATGACCACCATTGGATTAAATGGTAATAATATATTATAATTCCACTTCAAAATAAATTCGAAAGATAATATAATAATATAAATAAATTAGATTAAAAATCAGTTTTGATGTAAAATGCAGTATTTTTCACTATTCATTAAAAAATGAACATTGTCAGAAAAATACCAAAAATTCATCCAATGTAAAATTAAATGTCCCAATCATAATGAATATGTTTATTTTGACAAATATAGATTATAAAATTGTCAAAATATTGATTTAAAAAGGGTTTTCCATCAAAATGTAGTAAATCAATCTTTTAAGAATATTAGAGCATTCCATGTTTAAGATTGGATTTATTTTCATTTTAAGACTCTAAAACACTATATAATTAATTAATAGACATAGATAAAAATATCTATTATTCATTACTTACATGGGATGTTACATTGAGACTCCAAATCCATCACTCAGTTATCTGCATAGATCTTTTGCCTACATTGAGCTATTTTGTTATGGTTCTGGATAATATTCAACTTTTCCGTGGTTTCTTCAACAAGTTCTGGGCCCACGCGTATTCCTTCACCAACTTCATCCTAGAAAGTAGGTGTATGAATTTTTTCCCATATAGTGCTTTATATGGTGCCATCTGAATAGTTTAATGGAATCTATTGTTGTATGAAAATTCCACGAGAGGTAAATACTAATCCCACATGCCTTAAAAATAGCGTGATCAGTACCTCAACGTGTATTCCAATGATTGAATAGTCCGTTCTGATTGTCCATCAGTTTGTGGGTGGTAGGTAGTGGTCAAACGAAGATCTGTATCCAGGGCCTTCTGAATACTTTTCCAGAATCATGATGTAAAACATGGATCACGATCAGAAACAATCGATAGGGGTACTCCATAAATTCTCAGAACTTTGTTAATATATAGTATTTATAGAAGATCAACTGGTAGATCTTCTCTTATAGAAAGAAAATGTGCCGACTTGGTAAGACGATAAAAAATGACCTATATTGCATAGTTCCATATAGGATTCTTTGGTAGTCCCAAGACAAAGTCCATCATGATATTATCCCATTTCCACTTAGGTGTGGGAAGAGGTTGCATTACTCCTCCAGGCTGTTGCCTTCCAACTTTCACTTGTTGAAAACCCATACATCTTGACACAAAATCAGCAATCTCCGACTTCATTTAGTCCCTCTAAAAATGATTTTCAAATTTCTATACATGTTAATGCTATGAGGGTGTAATGAGAAATTGGAACTATGAGAATCATCCAAAAATTCCATTTTTAGATCATGTATATTGGGAACACAAAGTCTCCTCCCAAATTTCAAAATTCCAACTTCATATAAGAATTCACTCAATCTCCAATCATTCATAGCATTAATCATCTTTTGAAACTCTTCATCGTCATCTTGAGTAAATTTTATCCTTTCTAGTAAAGATGGTTTGGAAACCATTTTAAAAATCATTTATGTTTCACCTTCCATAGTTATTCCCATATCCATCATTACTAGATCCATGAAAATAGGATCCCTTTCAACTTTCATCTTGTTCAAAACTCCATGACCTTTTCTACTCAAAGCATCTTCCACCTTATTTTCTATCCCCGGGTGGTAGTGAATTGTGCAATCATTATCATTGAGTAGTTCAATCCATCTCCTTTCCCTCATGTTGAGTTCTTTTTGTGAGAAAATACACTTTAAACTATTATAATCAGTATAGATCTCACATTTTCACTATAGAGATAATGTCTGCATATCATCAAAGGAAAGATTATAGTAGGTAACTCAAGATCACGAGTACTATAGTTTTTCTCATGAACTTTTAGTATTCGCGATGCATAAGCAATAACCCTATCATTTTTCATAAGGACAAAACCAAGTCCTTTCATTGATGTATCACTATAAATAATAAACCTGTCATTCCCCGATGGTTGATTCAATATAAGTGCATTGACTAATCTTCTCATCAATTCATTGAAACATTATTCACAATATTTTGTCCAAACAAATTTAACCCCTTTACATGTGAGATTCGTTAGCGGGTTAGCAAGTCGGGAAACATTCTGCACGAAACGCTGATAATAACCTGTTAAGCCAATAAAACTGCGTACTACAGTTATGTTTGATGGCATGGTCCAATCATGGATTGCATTTGTCTTCGCAAGATCATATAGGATTCAATCCTTAAGGACAGTATGGCCCAAAAAAGAAACAGATTGAAGCCAGAATTCACACTTGATAAACATCCCATATAATTCATTCCTTCTAAGAGATCCTAGAATAACTCGCAAGTGACTCCCATGGTCTTCATATCTTTTTGAGTATACGAGGATATTATCAATTAATATCACAACAAAGTTATTAATATATTCCTTGAAAACACTATTCATTAAATCCATGAAAACGGACAGTGCATTCATCAGTACAAAAGGCATCACTGTAAACTCGTAATGCCCATACCTGGATTGAAATGTTGTCTTTGAAATATCTTCCTTCATCACACCGAATTGATGATATCCCGATTGAAGGTCAATAATTGAAATTTTTTTAGCTCCATCATGTTGGTCAAATAAATCATCAATCCAAGGTAGAGGTTACTTGTTCATTATTGTAATAGAATTAATTTCTCTCTAATCAATGCATAGCCTCATGGATTAGTCTTTCTTCTTTACAAACATGACCGGGGCTCCCCATGGAGAAACAATAGGTCAAATAAATCTTTTGTCACAAAACTCTTCTAGTAGTTTCATCAAATCACCTAACTCCACAGTGTCCATTCTATATGGGGTCTTTGATATAGGTCTTGTACCATGAATTAAGTCAATGGAAAACTCAATTTCTCTCTTAGGAGGATGTCCATGTAAATCCTCTAGAAACACATCATTGTATTATTTCACTATATGCACATCTTCAATTTGAATATTTATTTCCTCACCCATAGGTATTGGGTTCTCTTCCTCTCCAAGAATTGCATTCAATAGAGCTACTGGGGGTGGGTCTAGATAAGAATCAAATGGTGAGGTTTCTGCCCAAATGATAAGAGATTTTACCCCATTTCCAAAAATTATAACTTAATTTTTCTTGAAATAAATCCTCGCATCATAATTTAATATCCAATCCATACCTAGAATTATATCAAATTCAGTCATGGGTATGATGATAAGGCTAGAAAAGAAAGCATGTTTTGGTGTTTGGAGGGGGACCAGTCGACATGCCTTTGTTGCAATGATACATCCCATGAGAGTTTTGACTGACAACTCCTTCCTTAAATAAAATTGGAAATATCTAATTTAATTGAAAAACTAAGAGGATATAAATTAATGCAAGCATCAAGAATCAAATTAATTGTTGGCTAAGTTTGATGAAATAATTAGAGTGCCTGCCACCACGTCACTAGGAACATCAACCTCCGCAGTTGTAATCACAAAGGCTCTCCCTTGGACTCCTTGCTTTTTCTAAGGCATGTTTCTTTGGAGATTAGGACACTTATTTTCATAGTGTCCCATATCTCTTAAATTGTAGCATTAACCATCATCGAATTGTTTTTCCCCTTTCATTCATTAGATCGATGACCCTTTTCTCTGTAAGTATAGCAGACTCCCTTAACTTTCAGGAATTTACTAGGATGATTCTTTCCCCAGTTCTCACATAATGGGAAACTATTCGTTCTGTTTCTCTTATTTGGTGATTATAATTTTCCTTTGTTATAATAATGCTGCTTCTTATATTGGGTTCCTTGAAAAAAAATTGATCTAGAAAATTCCTTCTCTATTTTGATGGCACTCGATACAATTTTATCATATGATGAAAATTATTGAGAAATTAGTGCCCTTCGAAGACATGGTATAAGACCTTCAAAGAAATGATCAATATTTTCCGTTGAGTCACGAACGTAATCTACGACATACCTGGCTAGCCTTGTGAAGGTATCCCCATACTCTGCAACACTGTCATCTTCCATTTGTTTCAAGCCAAGGAATTTCCACTTCATTTCAGTTCGTTGCTCATGAGGAAAATATTTTTCGAAGAATATTTACATAAAATTCCTCTATTCTATATCCTCTATCTCTTCTTCCTCTGTTGTATTTTTAATTAAAGACCACCATTGATCAGCGTCACCCTTGATACAATATACTGCGAGTACTACCTTCTCATTATCATTGAATCATAACGCGATGAATATTTTTTCAAGGGACTTGATCCGTTACTCAACATACACTGGATTAGTAGTCCCACTAAAAGATGTGGGCTTCTGTCGCATGAAACGATCCAACGCAGGTGTTGAATGGTTATTCGTTACAACTTGAGTAAATTTTCCTAATATGGTCATGATCTGATCTGCTCCAACATTGACTATGTTGACTTACCTAGTAGGGACATCCCTACCTTTCTGATGAGTATTGATTCCCATTCTTCCATTAGACTCCATTTATAAATAATGTGATACACTAGATTAGTTTATGAATCTCAAATTGAAAAGAACATAAAATAGATTGAAATTCTATGCATAGCTAATCTTATAAATATGGTTCTTCTAAGGAAAAATTTACATTAACTCATTCATAATGGCTTGTAATGAAAACAAGAATTATCCTAAGCATATCCCCTAGGAGTGTTGTAACCAAGAGTGTAGCAAGGCCTGTTGTCATGAACTAGTTTCCATTCGAGTCAAGCTCAAAGTGGTGTTTTCAGGTTTTACCCCAAGATACATCTATGCCAGATCCGCCTCTACCTTCTCGTATCCAGACATGGATGTATTGCCTAAAATATCCACATAATCTATTACTTACCAATATACCAGGACGTTATTGTATGTTAATCCTCAGATACTACCTTATGACTTTGTTCCCTACTATACATTTCCTACTATAGTTTCCACATTTTCTACTAAACTTCTCTGATACAAAGTGTAGCACAACGAACCCTCTAGGTTGGAGCCGCTGTATTACTTTTTACATTGGCATGGCTAGAAGGAATGAAAATACTGAAGGAACGATCAGTTTATTAGTATTGAAGAAACTATATACATATATTTAACTCAAATTACATTGCAAAAGGTTACAAAATACAATACATAAAAAAAACTGCAACCACACGAACTCAATAAAATACCTTCCCTTTGTCACCTGTTGATGGTAAACAATGAAAGTGGTGAGATAAAATGCTCAGAAAGTGTTAAAAAAAGAGGATTCATGAGTACAATAATAATATAATCATAATCAATCTGATATAATCAATATGGAATAGTGAATAAATGAAAAACTAATTCCATTATTAAACTGAGAATGAAACTGCATCCATAGATTTTGTCATAGTGAAAACCTCATGGATAATAATATTAATTGATAATGAATAAATAAAATGCTTAGTAATTGGAAATCATGTATTTAGAACATGAAACCATAATACCATAAATATGGGTTTGTTCTATGGGTTGAAACCCTTCTGATTTTTGGAAACAAACTCGAAGGATTTGTCGCTAAACTGTTTTGTCTCATGAGACATGCCAATGCATTGAGGGGCTGTAGTGGGCCCCACATGCCACTGCATGTCCAAATAATTCTTTATACATTGATTTAATACATGGTAAATCTTATCTTTCAATATCCGTATAGAGTAGAGTATACAGATTCATCAATATTTCCATAATTTAAATAACATTAAAAAAAACACCGTATGTAAAATGGTATATGGTTTACACAAAAAATATGTCCCTGACCTGAGGTTATGGGTATTTAATATAAATATAATTTCAAATGAAATGTTATCTCAAATGGGTAGTAGGTACACAACATAAGTATTATTAGGTGTAGAATACAAAGATAGTCACAACGAAAACGACAGTTGAGACAAAGTCCCTTACCACAATGTAATCGATCAAACCGTATGACTAGAACTTAATAACCATCAAGTGAATCATTGAATAACATGAATATAAATACAATCATGTGATTATATGTCAAATGTATGTACACATATAACAAATATAAGTAATAATTGGAGAACAATGGAAATATTACAGAAATGAATGTCAGATGAGAAACCCCTTACCTTTTTCTCTAGTGTGTTCTTGATTGTTCTTAACAACCTGAATAATCAAATTTAGATTCAATAAATAAAAATTCCAGAACCTAATAAAAGTTTAATTGATATTATATAACCTTATTAAGTTCATTAATTGTATTTTTTATGGGTTTAAGAGATTAAATCGTATTGTTTTGGAAGCATTTTCTTACATGGTTTCAGGATTTGTTTACTTGTATTCATGAATGGATGTTGGTTAGAAATATGTTTAACCAACCTTAATTTTTATTAAACATTATTAGTGTCATTAAATAGTTATAAATGAATTGATAATGATTCTAGTTATATACAATGTGGATGACTCATTCGACGTGTAAAAAATAGATGCTTGAATTTGGCTTGGCAGTTTTGTGCTCATTAAACTTGTTTCTTATTTTTATTCCATATTATGTACATATGAGGATTCCAGAAAATTAATCAAGATTAAATAAATATTTTATGACCTTGTTTAACCATAAATATGGTTTAATTACTATTAATGAATGAAATATTGAAGAAAAAAACTTCATCGTCCACGAAGGTTGTAAATTGGAACCTCGTGGACGTTGATTTCGTTTATAAAAATAAAATAGGAGTAAGAATATTGATGATGCTTCTTCTGTTAACATAATATAAATCCAGTATGTAGATGATACTATATTTATCGTGATCATTTGGATAGATTAGGTGAGAGTAGGATAAAAAATGAAGATAAATTCAAATGAAACTAAAATAAATAGAAAGGTGTTTTACCTATTGAAACGACTTCCTCGAGAACCACCTTAAGGGAAGGGATTTTGGGCTTTTGGAAAGACTAAGAGATTCCTGGTCATGGGGAGTGACTAGGTAAGGGTAATTGGGAAGAACATTGACTATCTTCAAGGATTTGAGAAGTGAAGAGAAGAGGTATTGGTGGGGGGTTTTTATATTGGAGGAGAGGGGTAAAATTTGAATATTTAATTTCATTATTTTATTATTTCCATCATGAAAACCAAGAGTATTGTTCCATGTTCCCCAAATAGTAATAAGATCATGCGAGTTCTAATAAAGTGGCCTTAAATAACTTATGATGTGATAAATAGTGTATTTAACTGATAAATTGAATATATGGTATTTTACCGTATTTCACTATTCAAAAAAATTTCTAGAATTTCAGAAAAATCCCAAAAATTCACCCCTACAATTTTTGAAGTGTAGAATTCAAAAGTGAAATAAATTTCTCAAAAATAATTTGCTAGATATTATTAATTTAATTTTTATATAAGGTCTTAGTTAATTCAAAAAATAACAATCTTGATGTGCAATTAGTTTTAAGTGAAATTTAAAATTTAATTAAGATCCCATTATCATATTTCCTTAAGAAAATAAAATAATAATATTATTTACTATTCAAGGGGCATATTACTATTCATGTTACTATTCATAAGGGTATGTGACTATTCACCAAAAATCATGTTTGTTCTACAAGACTCCAAATGACTTACCGAACACAACACTATATAACCATTTTTTGAAATTCAAAACATAGAAGAGGAAACATTGTGTTTATAAAATTGAATTCTATATTTATTTTCAAAACCTTAGGGTGTTACAAAAGATATGTACATTATGAGATTCTAGTTGTTCCATTTGGGAGATCAAATAAAATAATTATATTTATAGATGATGTGAACAGTGCATTCGAGGTGTTCATAGATATGTTTTTATTGTGTGTATTTATAAAATATTACTATAATATAAATTAAATGATGATCAAAATGGAATATATAGAAATCATTTCAAATCCTATATGAAGTTAATATATATGGATAATTTGGTATGTTTGAATTTATATGGAAAAAAAATTATCTCCTAATTCATATTGTTACAAATTATTTCATAATGGAAGACCCTACTAAAACTAATGTTTTTCTAGAATGACCATGAAATAAAATATAACATAGATTCAATTTTTTCTTGATTTATCTGGTAATTATTAGAAGGTTTTAGACAAACTTGTTTTGTTGTGTGAATGATTTAATAGGTGAACCTAAAAAGGAGATTAACACATATGGGAAAAATAATTCAATAATGGGTTTGAATAAGAAATGATATAATTTTTAGAAGAACCAAATTTTTCCTTAACCTGAAGAAATTTAGAATTATTTTTCTACAATGAATCTTCAATGAATGGAGTTGACTGTGTTTTGATGTAGAATGACCAGGTAATGGGTTCTGCTTCTTGATAACTAATGCCACATTTTCTATATTAAACAACACATGGTCTATAATGAGAGGCTATGGTTAATTATTAAAAAATTTGTTGAATCCTTTAAATAGAATAAAGTGTGAAATATATAACGATTATTAATTTTTAATGTATATATCAATTCAGAATGAGTTGAACATATGAAACAAATTATCATTAGAAATTATTAAGGATTATCAATGCATGATTCATTACCGTCCATGAAAATAAATCAATGTATCTATAGCTTGGGGTTAAATAAATAATGACACATTAACCTTGATATGTATATAATAAGACCCTTTGTTTATAGATTTGATTATTTTTGGACAATAATTTCTGTGTTCAGGAAAATTTTCTATTTGTTTCCAGTTTCAATACAGTCTTATCTCTGAGATACAATTAAACAAGATCAAAAGGAATACAATTAGATATAGGATAAGGTAAAATTGGATATGACGGGTATGATTCATGAATTAAATATTTAAAAAGACTGTATTTGGGGATTTGAAATGAGATTATGTAATCATTGTGAATCATTATTTAACTTGAAATGTTTGGGTGAACTTCAAAATTCCTATATTTCAATTCATCATGGAAACACTATGATGTGCACTAAAAATCTAGAGTATCACTAGTTAGATGGATTGCAAAGTGATATTTCTGGGTTTACCATGAACAGTTTTATTTTTTGATATATTAATATATAATTAAAATTACTAAATTAGATTCTTCTTCCTTTTGAAAGACCAGGGTGGAAATTGTAAAATTTATATGCGGATTTCATAATGGAGTTTCCAAATAATCTTTAAGTTAATAATGTAATTATGGTTTTTGTCAATTAATTAACTAAATATATAAATTTAAATCAAATCATAGATACATTGTATTTGGATTAGAATCTTAGACTATATCTTAGGGAGATAACAATGTGAAATATATTTCTTTTCACTATTACATCTAATCATAATCATTGGTTGAGATAAAATTATTGGAGTTTAATTATGATGTAATTGGGAACTGAATTATATTATACTTCATATTATCATAATAAATATTATTGACAGTGTTAGTAAACAATTATGATCAAGGAAGATATTTTTTATGCTTGTTCAATGAACTTTCAGTGATGATTAAAGGAAAATATTTTTTTAGGTGAGTTTTCCTGTAACACCCCATGTAAATAAATAATATGACATTTTTATATTTATCCATATTTGTGAATAAAATATTACTATTACTTTAAAGGGGATTCTATGCTCGATGGCATAACCAATACGCAACAACGAGTTTCTTGGGAATCTTACGTTGCACTCAAATAATAAAATAATATTATTTTAAATGATAGTTAATGCCTAGTCGTTGTAATGGTGGGAATTAACAGAACTAACTACAAAATGATTATATATCTTTGTAAAATATTTTTATTCTTTACAATAAATGATAGAGGATTAAAAATGCGAATGAATCCAATTTTAAGCGTAGACAGTCTAATATTATTTAAAAGGTCGATTAACCGCCTTTTGATGGAGAACCTCTTTTAAATCCACTTTTGACAATTTTATGTGTTATATATGACAAAATAAAATTCTTCTTTATAATTGGGACATCAAAATTTACTTTGTGTAAATTTTTGGTAATTTTCCGAAAAAGTTCAATTTTTAATGAATAGTGAAAAATGTTGTATTTTAATTCAAAACCTCTTTTTAATATAATTTATTTATATGATTAGATTATATTTTTAATTTATTTTAAAGTGTAAATAGAATAAATTTTTACCATTTAATCCAATGGTGGTCATTGTAATTAATATCACTTTAATATTGGACATAAACGAGTGTTAATCTTTTGAAAGATATTGTTTCATAAAAACACGCTATTTGTTTTAACAGTGGGATTTATTTATAAAATTAATTAATGAAACTTATATGTTATGAATTTGGTAAAATATAAATCATTTTTTAAATCAGAATATCAAATATAGCTTAGGGTGAATTTTTGTTCTTTTTCTGAAAAACCACAATTTTTGATGAATAGTGAAACCACAAAGTGGTCGTTACAAAATTTGATTTTTCGGTTAAATGGGACTTTACCACTTATGTGATTTGAATTTCAAAAATCCAATTTAAATGATTTTAATTGTTAAGTAAAATGTGGTTCAATGGGATGAAAATAATTTTTGATGAAATGTAACTTTTAAGTTTTATTAATCACGATTAAAGGTAATTAGTGTGATTTAAGGTAAAAATGATATTATAATAAAATGAAAATATCTTGACACTTGTCCTAACCCTATTGGATGAGTTATTTCGGACCAATACAACCCATGGGTCGATTTTTGATACCCCATGGAGCCACTTGGGTTTGATAATGACATTTGTGCCTTTTATTTAAAGTTAAAATAAAAATGTCACAAACATGATTAGTTTTACTAAAAAAATTTTTACATGTGGTTATACAAGTCATAATTTTGACTATAAATATTCATTGGAAATATAAAAAGATTTCCTACATCATAGTATTTTTTTATAATTTTTAGACATTAAATAAATTAAATTTCTTATGACATCATGATGATGCAACGATGACCTCATTATTTAACAATTTAAATAAAATGGAAAGATAATGCAAAATCTAGGACATAAACATGTCCAAAACCTATTGGATGGGAGGATTTCGAACCCGTATCACCTTATACTCGAAACAAATCAATGTGGGACCATTAAAATCCGAAAAACATATGAAAATAAAGTAACATTTTATACTTTACCAAGAGTGCCCCACCTCTCCTCTTATAAAAGGCCCCCACCTCTACCACCTTACCCACACCTCTCAAACCTTTGTTTCGGCCAATCACTGATCATATTGTCTCTCCACAACCCTCTCCTCATTCTAGAAGCCTTAACATAGGCAGGAAGCTTTTCAAGAAACCCTTTTGGTTCAAAACAAATGCAGTTACCCAATTTTAAGGTAACGTCTTCAATTGTGCTCTTTTGTTTTATTTTTCTACTCCAACCCCCTGAACTCTTTTTATTCATTTCTTTTGAGAAAATACAGTATATTCAATATACTAGGATGTTGTTATAATAAGGATTCAAGATACACTTACACACACCCTCATCTAATGGTTAAAGAACATACTGTTTCTGTGGATGGAAAATTTCTGCCTCACGAAACGATGATTGTTCAACACTCATAAAACACCTTCAAAGGTGGCCATTAAGATGTCACTATGTTTATATATGATATATAATATTTTTATGTTTTACTTAAGCTTCTGTATTTTTCATTTGGGGCATTCCTTTATGGCTTCCATTATGGGTATACACGATATCTTCATTTTAGGAAGTGCGGACTACCGCCCCCTCAAAGTGATTTGATTCGATAATTCCATATGTGGGAAGTATAAAGGATGGATTTAAAGTTATTATATATTATTTTATACTGGAATTATAATATACCTTTATATCATTATTGTTTTCTTTCCATTAAATTATGAGATAGAAATGAAAGTAGCATTCATGCCTACGTACAGCTTACCGTCTCCATGAACGGTGCATTTCATTTCTTATCCTCAAATGTAATCTACTATTATAAGTACATATAATGGATATATATTATGTATGATACATCTAAATGATGAATATAATTCTTGAATTAAAAATATAAACATCTCCCATTTAGTTTTAATTCCATTAATATGACATAGAAATGAAAGTAGCGTTCATGCGTACGTACGGCTTACCGTCTCCATGAACGGTGCATTTAATTTCTTACCTATAAATGATTATGTAATATTATAAATACATGTATATGATGGATATATATGATATATATGATATCAAAATCAGGAATTTCATTCTGGATATAAAGAACCTTTTACCACACGAACAACATGTAATTGTAAGAAGTCCACTGTTGACTTAAGAACCAAATATCGACAAAACAAACATTATTGACATAAATGATTGCATAATGTTTATAACATGTCAATAATTGATATAAAAGGGATAATGAACATGAAAAAGGTTCTTAATCAAGTAGAAATTAACTCAAGTTAATTATTCCGGACGTTAAAGAATGATCGAGTCAAGTCGGACCCGAGGTAAGGGATCATACTCCTCTCTTTTTTTAAGTACACTCTTTTATGTCATTACTTTTAAAGATAATATTTCTTGTTATTGGGATGTTATTTTATATTACACTTACTGTAATTTTTATGTTCATATGATGAGATACCCTATTCTATCTCATAAATCCATTTTGGAAGTTTTTAGTGGCGCCGTTAGGCCGCCGAATTTTCGTAAGAGATCTAACCTCTCTCTTTCTTCTTAAGTACTCTCCTTTATGTCACTTATTTTATGCTCCTCTTTGTTATGTTGGGGGATGTTCTTTTATATTACTCTTTCTATAAACTTTATGTTCATATGATGAGATACCCTATTTGATCTCATCAATCCATTTTTGTAAGTTTTATGTGGCGCCGTTAGGCTGCCGAGTTTTCGTAAGGGATTTTTCATCTCACTTTTATTCCCGTGAGATTTATGCTAAATTTTCCACAATTTCCTTTGAGTGGTGTATGTACTGCCCATTATTTTACTCATTTTGTAATATACATTCATTTATGGGTATTTACATCAATGTTTTATTTTCCTTCTTTCACGGGGTGTATGTTTCGAAAGATACCCATGTCGGTAAGGGAACCTTTCACCCTCCACTTTTTAAAAGCCTTCTTTTGTTATGTCTTTTAATTCACATAATATTATGTTGGGATATGTTCTTCTATATCCTTATTGATTTAAATCTTATTTCCATGCGATGAGATACCCTTTTTATCTCTCATCGAATCATTTTCTGAATTTTGTAGTGACACCATTAGGCTGTCAAATTTTTGCAAGGGAACTTCTTAACCCAAATTTGATTCTTTGGGATAAACTTATACTCAATGAATATGTCGTTCTATGAATATGTTTGAATATCCTCTGATTGTTTGACACTTAATATCCACTTATATTTGGTGTATTCGTTTGTCACAAATAATTATGTAATTGATTTATCCTTAAACCAAGGATACCATCTTTGTAAGGGACTTCGTCTCAATCTCCTTTCATTGAGTCATATTTTGTTTTATACACCACATTCTTTTATACGGTGTATAAACCCCTTTTACATTTACTTTTATACAAAAGGAATCTTTTTCTACGAAGCGTTTTACTAAACAACAAAAAGGAATGTTTCTTTTAACGTACGCGGTGACAATGAACTTTTCCGCGGCCACGAGTATTATTTGATATTTGGATTCCTCAACAAGCAGTAATGTTTTTAAAATAAAAAAATACCATATACTCTTTTATGTATTTTGGTATTGAAAATGGTTTTGATAAAGGATTCTATTTTTTCAATATCATTAAATGATATACTGTGATTGAAATGTGGAAATTTTATCATTCCTTTATATTGGTTTTATGTGTTATAATTTTATAATGGTACTTGGACATATTATGGGGGGTTACGTGATAAACCATATGACGGGTGGTGCCGTGAATACCAGGACGGGTGGTTACGTTATAACCTCCAATGCATTGGGTATGGAAGTCGGCCGTATGGCTATTCCATTAAGTATGTGTGGAAGTCGACCGTATGGTTATTCCATTTAAGTATGTTTATGTCCCAAGTTACCTTTATATGTTATGTGATCTTTATATGGGTTTTATGGTAATATTCTGGTTACAGAAGGGTAATTAATGAACTTTTATTCAGCGAAGAGTTTTTACTACTTCGAAAAGGTGAAAATTATTACTTTGATAAAGTATACATGGTTTACTTGTTGTTTTGAAAAACTAATGGTTTTCATTCTTTGTGTATCCCTTACTGAGCTTTTTATGCTCATCCCAAGTTTTTGAAATGTTTTTCACAGGACATAACGTGGAATAGGGTCAAGGATGGGATCAAGGGAAAGTCATGCAACCTAAAACATGTAAATGGACATGTTTCTTTTTAAGTGTTTTTATTTAATGGAAACTTAGTAAAAGTTTCTACTTTGTAATCTTTTGAGATGTAATAGTTATGTCCTAATTCTCTAAAACTCTAAACCTGAAAATATCCTCAATGTGAATTATTCATTTAATTCAATATTAAGTAAGGATTAAGGCCGAGACCTTATAGTTGGTATCAAAGGTCGGTTTAGATGACTTTAGGGATTAGGAGTTTTTCTTAGACACATGATTTGTCCCTATATCTATTATTTCAGTTAAATCCTTGTTTTATAACTTTTTTAGGACAAGCAAAGTTGGTTACGAATGGAAGGAGAAGGATATAAAACGACATTCCTATCTCTTCCTGATGACATTCTTTCAATAATTATTGCAAAGTCATGTTCAGATGATTGTGAAACTTTTTCTATCATACAACTCACTTGAAAGAAGTATTTTGAGATATCAAACACCTCCACTATACCTCGTTATCATCGTGGATCATGGGTTGTTTTTAGAAAAATACTATTTTCACAATATTCTCATATTTTGAAGACAGGTAAATATTATCAAGGAATTTTCAAATATTTTACCTTATCACAAGAATTTGTAGCATATTATGATTTTAAAGATGGTGCTAAGGAAGGAGACCCTTGAACAACCTATTTATATTTGATTTTAAAATATAGTCTCTCAACACATACATATGGTAATTTAAAAGGACCAATAATAGAAAGTTTCAACTCAAATTCTGTCTGACTATTTTATAAAAATCATGTTTTATCAGATGTTTTCGAATTATATGTCATACATGATTATTTTCCAAAACTATTTTTCTGTGAACACCCATATGACCCATGTTGTACAAGGTGTATTTGGATGGAGGAAGCAAATGATTTTGAAGGATATCTAAATCATTGTTATAATTCATGGGACTTCTACCTACGTGAGCAAAATGAAGATGAAACCGAGTGGATGCCATGATCAAGGTATGATTTATTCATTTTGGGAATCATTTTATTTTATCTTATGGTAGTGAAATAAGACTTCAAGAATTAAGATGTTGAGACCGTAACGAATTTGGATGAAAATGAGAGGTATAAGGAAACTATTAAGGTTAAAACATGTTAGGTTTATTTATGGAGTTTTATAAAAAGGACAACACGCAGACCGTGTGACAACCCGTCGCGTCGGACAAGGATGTGGGAATCGAACCCACAACCAAAGTGCAATGGGTATTTATCACCTACCACTGGACTACGTGAAGTACCTGGTTAGATTGAATGATTATTTTTAGTTAGATGATTTTATGAATTAATAGTAAGTTTATTTTGGGTAATCTATGGAAATTTATTAACCTATCATGGAGGATATGTGATTAGGTTAATTACTTTTCAATACGATACATTAAGAGCAACTGATGTTGTTTGGAGATAAATGTTATGATTTAACTTGGAATACTATGTGACTGAATCCTTAAAATATATAGGTTTAAATCTTAGTTTGGATTACTTTGAATAATTTTATGGACAAATTTATTATCGAATGGTCCTCGTTGAACTTTGGGTTTTGTTGGAAAATTTTTGGAGATTAAGAATATATTTTCTTTTTAAAAAGGGTTATCCTTTTCTGGATTATCTGATCCTGTAATAACCTTTTTAGTTTTGGTTTTGGTTAAAGTCTAGAGACATGGGAAATATATTGTTATCTTTTGTGGATTATGTGAATCTCTATAAGTTGATTATAATACTCTTAATGCGAACAAGTCTTCCAAAATACTTGTATTTTGGAGAAAATATGAGTTTGACTAAGGAATCTAGTAATAGTTGAAAGTCTACATGACAAGTAAGTATGTTTCATTATGATTTAGTTAGGATCAAAAAAAAATTCCTCAATGACGAGTAACTTAAAACAAAAATGTTGTCTATTAACTTTTCCTACTGGGGAATCAAATACCGTTTAATCCATCACAAGTTTGTGATTCTCTTGTGGTTAACTTTGTCATAAAAATGTTTTCTATCACTCTCCATCAGAACATGACCCTATGTTTTCTCCTCCATGTCCATGTTTTCCTAAATGAAATCCTAGCATGGGTTAACTCGAGTGACCTATGTACTTATCTTTCTTTATTTTAAAGTGATTGTTTTACCGACTCTTGTTCCGATATGGGACTTTCAAGGACGTTTCCAAGCTCAATTTTAAAATTGCGAGGACGCAATTCCCAAAAGGGGGGAATGATATAACACCACAGGTAAATAAAGAATATTACATTTTTATATTTATCCATGTTTGTGAATAAAATATTAATATTACTTTAAAGGGGATTCTATGCTCGATGGCATACCCAATACGCAACAACGAGTTTCTTGGAAATCTTACGTTGCACTCTAATAATAAAATAATATTATTTTAAATGTTAGTTAATGTCTATCCGTTGTAATGGATGGAATGAACAGAACTAACTACAAAATGATTATATATTTTTGTCAAATATTTTTACTCTTTACAATAAATTATAGAGGATTAAAAATTCGAATGAATCCAATTTTCTGCGTAGACATTCTAATATTCTTTAAAAGGTCGATTAACCGCCTTTTGAGGGCGAACCTCTTTTAAATCCACTTTTTGAAAATTTTATGTGTTATATATGACAAAATAAAATTCTTCTTTATAATCAGGACATCAAAATTTACTTTGTGTAAATTTTTTGTATTTTTCCGAAAAAGTTCAATTTTTAATGAATAGTGAAAAATGTTGTATTTTAATTCAAAAACTCTTTTTAATCTAATTTATTTATATGATTATATTATCTTTTTAATTGGTTTTAAAGTGTAAATAGAATATATTTTTACCATTTAATCCAATGGTGGCCATTTTAATTAATATCACTTTATGATTGGACATAAACGAGTGTCAATCTTTTGAATGATATTGTTTCATAAAAACACGCTATTTGTTTTAACAGCAGGATTTAATTATAAAATTAATTAATTCAACTTATATGTTATGAATTTGTTAAAATAGAAATCATTTTTGAATTCGGAATATCAAATATATCTTAGGGTGATTTTTTGGTATTTTTATGAAAAACCTCAATTTTTGATGAATAGTGAAACCACAAAGTGGTCGTTACAAAATTTGATTCTTCGTTTAAATGGGACTTTACCAATTCTGTGGTTTGAATTTTAAAAATCCAATTTAAATGATTTTAATTGTTATGTAAAATTTGGTTCAATGGGATGAAAATAATTTTTGATGAAAAGTAACTTTTATGTTTTATTAATCGCGATTAAAGGTAATTAGTGTGATTTAAGGTAAAAATGCTATTATAATAAATTTAAAATATCTTGACACTTGTCCTAACCTTATTGGATGAGTTATTTCCAACCAAGACAACCCATGGGTCTATTTTTGGTACCCCATGGAGCCACTTGGGTTTGATAATGACATTTATGCCTTTTATTTAAAGTTAAAATAAAAATGTCACAAACATGATTTGTTTTAATAAAATAATTTTTACATGTGATTGTAAACGTCCAAATTTTGACTATAAATAGTCATTCGAAAGCTAAAAATATTTTCTACATCATAGTAATTTTTTTATAATTTTTAGGCATTAAGTAAATTAAATTCATTATGACATCATAATGATGCAGCGATGACCTCATTATTTAACGATTTAAATAAAATGGAAAGATAATGCAAACTCTAAGACCTACACATGTCCAAAACCTATTAGATGGGTGGATTTCGAACCCTTATCACCTTATCCTCTAAAAAAATCAATTTGGGACCATTAAAATAAGAAAACCATTGGAAAATAAAGTAACATTTTATACTTTACCAAGAGTGCCCCTCCTCTCCTCTTATAAAAGGCCCCCACCTCTACCACCTTACCCACACCTCTGAAACCATTGGTTCGGCCATGATATGATAATTTTGTCTTTAAAAATCCCTATACTCATCCTAGAAGCCTTAAATTAGGTAGGAATCTTTTCAAGAATCACTTTTGGTTCAAACCAAAGGGAGTTACCCAATTTTAAGGTAATGTCTTCACTTGTGCTCTATTGTTTTATTTTGCTTCTCCAACCCACATAACTCTTTTTATTCATTTCTTTTGTAACAACTCCAGTATATCCAATATACTAGGATGTTGTTATAATAAGGATTCTAGCTACACTTACACACACCTTCATCTAATGGTTAAAGAACATAATGTTTCTATGGATGGTGAATTTCTGCCTCACGGAATGATGATTGTTCAACACTCATATAACACCTTCAAAGGTGGCCATTAATATGTCACTATTTTTATATATGATATATAATATTTTTATGTTTTACTTAAGATTATGTATTTTTCATCTGTGGCATACCATTATGGCTTCCTTTATGGGTATACGCGATATCTTCATTTTAGGAAGTGCGGACTACCGCCCCCTCAAAGTGATTTGATTCGTTAATGCCATATGTGGGACATATAAAGGATGGATTTAAAGTTATTATATATGATTTTATACTGGAATTATAATATATCTTTATATAATTATTGTTTTATTTCCATTAAAGTATGAGATAGAAATGAAAGTAGTGTTCATACGTACGTACGGCTTACCGTCTCCATGAACGGTGCATTTCATTTCATATCCTCAAATGTAATGTACTATTATAAGTAAATATAATGGATATATATGTTGTATGATACATATAAAGGATGAATATAATTCTGGAATTAATAATATACACATCTCTCATTTATTTTTAATTCCATTAATATGACATAGAAATGAAAGTAGCGTTCATTCGTATGTACGGCTTACCGTCTCCATGAACGGTGCATTTAATTTATTACCTATAAATGATTATGTAATATTATAAATAAATGTATATGCTGGATATATATGATATATACGATATCCAAATCAGGAATGTAATTATGGATATAACAAACCGTTGACCACACGAACAACATGTAATTGTAAGAAGTCCAATTTTGACTTATGAACCAAATATCGACAAAACAAACATTATTAACTTAAATGATTACATAATGTTTATAACATGTCAATAATTGATATAAAAGTAATAATTAACTTGAAAAATGATCTTAATCAAGTAGAAATTAACTCAAGTTTATTATTCAGGATGTTAAAGAACGATCGAGTCAAGTCGGACCCAAGGTAAGGGACCCTACTCTCTTTTTTTAAGTACGCTCTTTTACGTCATTCATTTTAGAGATCATATTTCTTGTTATTGGGTTGTTATTTTATATTACTATTACTGTAATTTTTATGTTCATATAATGAGAGACCCTATTCTCTCTTATCAATCCATTTTGGAAGTTTTGAGTGGCGCCGTTAGGCTGCCGAATTTTCGTAAGAGATCTAACTTCTCTCTTTCTTTTTATCTACTCTCCTTTATGTAACTTCTTTTAAGCCCCTATTTGTTATGCTGGGGGATGTTATTTTATATTCCTCTTTCTATAAACTTTTTGTTAATATGATGAGATACCCAATTTGATCTCATCAATTAATTTTTGTAAGTTTTATGTGGTGTCGTTATGCTGCCGAGTTTTCGTAAGGGATTTTTCATCTCACTTTTATTCCCGTGAGATTTATGCTACATTTGCCACAATTTACTTTTAGTGGTGTATGTACTGCCCATTATTTTACTCATTGTGTAATATACATTCATTTATGAGTATTTACATCAATGTTGTATTTTCCTTCTTTCATGGGGTGTATGTTTCGAAAGATACCCATGTCGGTAAAGGAACCTTTCGCCCTCCTCTTTTTAAAAGAATTATTTTTTTATGTCTTTTAATTCACATACTATTATGTTGGGATATTTTATTCTATATCCTTATTGAATTAAATTTTATTTCCATGCGATGAGATACCCTTTTTATCTCTCATCGACTCATTTTCTGAATTTTGTAGTGATGCCATTAGGGTGTCAAATTTTTGCAAGGGAACTTCTTAACCCAAATTTGATTCTTTGGGATAAACTTATATTCCCTGAATATGTCGTTCTATGAATATGTGTGAATAACCTCTGATTTTTTTACACTTAATATACACTTATATTTGGTGTATTCATTTGTCACACATAATTATGTAATTGAGTTATCCTTTAACCAAGGATACTGTCTTTGTAAGGGACTTCGTCTCAATCTTCTTTCATTGAGGAATATTTCTTTTTATACACAACTTTCTTCTATATGGTGTATAAAACCCTTTGACTTTTACTTTTATACAAAATTAATCTTTTTCTATGAAGCGTTTTACTAAACGATAAAAATGAATGTTTCTTTTAACGTATGAGGTGATAATGACCTTTTCCGCCGCCGCGAGTATTATTTGTTCTTTGGCTTCCTCAACAATCCGTAATGTTTTTAAAATAAAATAAATACCATATACTCTTTTATGTATTTTCGTATTGAAAATGATTTTGATAAAGGATTCTATTTTGTCATTATATTTAAATGATATATTGTGATTGAAATGTGGAAATTTTATCATTCCTTTATATTGGTTTTATGTGTTATAATTGTATAATGGTACTTGGACATATTATGGGTGGTTACGTGATAAACCATATGACGGGTGGTGTCGTGAATACCAGGACGGGTGGTTACGTTATAACCTCCAATGCATTGGGTATGGAAGTTGGACGTATTTCTATTCCATTAAGTATGTGTGGAAGTCGACCGTATGGTTATTCCATTTAAGTATGTTTATGTCCCAAGTTACCTTTATATATTATGTGATCTTTATATAGGTTTTATGGTAATCTTTTGGTTACAGAAGGGTAAGTAATGAACTGTAACGCCCCGACCCCAGCTACCCAGAGTCGGTGCATTACTTCGTAACATTGGCATGATCACAAAAGATCAAGTCTCAAAAGACCGATTAGTTTAGTAACCTTGGAAACACCAGATACATTCGTAAACGTTACATTACATCATAAAGTGAAAAACTACAATAACAATGTCTCCATAGTCCACCCTCATATCCTCTTCTCACAATCCCTGCAGGTCATTCATAAAATACTTCTTCACATCCTGGAAAATATTAAAACATTGAAAGGGGTGAGCTCAGATGCTCAGTAAGGATAACAATATTGCGGAAGCTTTTATAAGAAAACATAAGCATTTAAGGCAATGTATAACTAAAACAAAAGCCTTATTAAACTTGATCTTCAGCATAATATGGAAAAAGAAAAATCAAATAATGCCACTTACTTACTCACATGGATATTCTACTTGATGAATAATCACATGAAAGATCAATAACCACTTTCATAATGAGGGAATGTATAATGCCGGACATTCTGAAACATTTTGTGAAGGCCTCGGCCAAGACGTCTAAAATGATTAAAGCCTCGGCCAAAACCATAAATCAAATTGGGAAAGGTCCTCGGCCAATTCCACGTCTAGTTGTCTCATGAGACCTACCGATGCATCGAGGAGCTATATCGGGCTCCACCCGTCACTTATTAAGTCCAATACATTCCTCATATGAACAGGTTTAAACATCTCATAAACCATAACATAATCGTATCACATAAAACATGCATAAAGGAATCATAACATTTCCACATTTCAATCACAAGATATCAATACAACACATTGATATAATAAAAACTCTTTAAAAACCATTTTCAATACCAAAATAAAAGAAAGTTAAAACTTTGTATTTATTTTTCATTAAAAAAAATGATGGCTTGTAGAGGAAGCCGAAACTCAAATAATGGTCACGGCGGCGGAGAAGTCGTTGTCGCCGCATAAGTACGGAAAGAAAAACATTACCTTTTTGTCGTTTAGTAAAACGCTTCGTATAAAAAGATTCCTTTTGAATAAACTTAAAAGTCAAAGGGGTTTATACACCGTATAAAAGAAAGTTGTGTATAAAACCAAATATGCCTCAATGAAAGGAGATTGAGACGAAGTCCTTAAAAAGATAATTTTTAAAATAAAATAGATCTATTATGTGTATTCACTATAGGTACACATAAAGAGAGTAAAAATACAAAATAGGACATAATAACATCATGACATAATTTGAAAGTAGGAGATTAACCCAAAGAATGGAAGTTGGGTTAAGAAGTTCCCTTACCTTGTGTCTGACTTGACTCAACCGTTCTTTAACCTCATGAATAATACACTAGATTTATTATCTACCTTATTAAGAACCATTTTCAATTTCATTATCCTTTTTATATCACTTATTACAATGATATGAACATTATGTAATTATTTAAGTTAATAACGGTCGTTTTGTCGATCTTTGGTACTTGAGTCAACAATAAACTTCTTATAATTACAAGTTGTTTATGTGGTAGAATACCCATTATCTCCAGAATTATATTCATGATTTAGATGTCATATATGTCATATATGTCATATATATCCAGTATATACATTCATTTATAATATTATGTAACATTTAGAGGTAAGAAATGAAATGCACCGTTCATGGAGACGGTAAGTCATACGTACGCATGAACGCTACTTTCATTTCTATTTCATATTTAATGGAATGAAATCATAATTATATAAAGGTATAATATAGTTCCAGTATAATATCATATATAATATCATTTAATCCATCCTTTATACATCCCACACATGGCATTAACGATTCACATCACTTTAAGGGGGCGGTAGTCCGCACTTCCTAAAATGAAATTATCGCATTTTACCCATAATGGAAATCATAAAGTATGCCATAAATGAGAAATACAGAAGCATAAGTAAAACATAATCATATTATATATCATATATAAAAATAGTTACATCTTAATGGCCACCTTTGAAGGTGTTATATGAGTGTTGAACAATCATCGTTTCGTGAGGCAGAAATTCATCATCCACAGAAACTGTATGTTCATTAACCATTAGATGTAGGTGTGTGTAAGTGTAGCTCAAATCCTTCTTATAAAAACCTACTAGTATATTTAGGATACTGGTGTTGTTACAAAAGAAATGAATAAAAAGAGTTTAGGGGGTTGGAGAAGAAAAATAAACCAAAACAACATTAAAGAAGACATTACCTCAAAATCGGGTAACTCTTTTTGATTTGAGCCAAAGGCTTCCTTGGGAAGAGTTCTGCCCAAAGTGATGCTTCTAGGAGTAAGAGAGGGATGTTGGGAGAGTATTTGAGCAGAGTTTGGCCGAGCCAAATGGCTTGAAGGTGTGAATAAGGTGGGAGTGGTGGGGGCCTTTTATAAGTGGAGAGGAGGGGCTCTTTTGGAAAGATTGAAATGTTACATTATTACACAATGATTTTCGGATTATAAAGGTCCCACACTTATATAATTCGAGGCTAAGGTGATAAGGGTTCTAAATCTCCTCATCCAATTGGCTTTGGACAAGTGTAAGACTTGTATTTTGCATTATCTTCCCATTTTATTTAAATTGTTAAATAATGAGGTCATCGCTGCATCATCATGATGTCATAAATAATTTAATTTATTTAATGTCTAAAAATTAATAAAAAAATATTATGATGTAGGAAATCTTTTTAGCTTTCTAATTAATATTTATAATCAAAATTTGGACTTGTGTAACCCCACTTAAAAACTGTTTTAGTAAAACAACTCATGTTTGTGTCAATTTAATTTTAACATTAAATAAATATATATTAATGTCATTTTCCAACTAAAGTGGCTCCATGGGGTCCCCAAGTTGACCCATGGGTTGTCTTGGTCGGCCATGACTCGTCCAATAGGAGTAGGACAAGTGTCATTCTTATCTCATATTATTATAACATTATTTGTACCTTAAACTACACTAATTACCTCTAATCGCGATTAAGAACTTAAAAGTTACTATTCACCAAAAAATTATTTTATTCTCATTGAACCACATTTTACTTCTTAATGACAACCATGTATGTCGGATTTTTGAAAATAAAATCACAGAAGTGGTAATATTTCATTTAAACGAAAAATCAGTTATTTAACTACCACTTAGTGGTTTCACTATTCATCAAAAATTGAAGTTTTTCAGAACAATGCCAAAATTTCACCCTAAGCTATAATTGATATTCCGAATTCAAAAATGATGTCTATTTTACAAAATTCCAATAATATAAGTTTCATTAATTAATTTTATAATTAATTCCCGCTGTCAGAACAAATAGCGTGTTTTTAAGAAACAATTTATATCAAAAGATTGACAATTGTTTATGTCCAATTTTAATGTTAAATTAATTCTAATGACCACCATTGGATAAAATAGTAAAAATATATTCTAATTATAATTTAAAACCACTAAATAGTATAATTTATCACTATAAATTATTTTGATTAAAAAAGTTGTTTTTAAGTATTTTTCACAATTCATAAAAAATTAGAAGTTCTCAGAAAAATACCAAAAATTCAACATAGGCTAATTTTGATATTACGAATACAAAAATGAAGTCCATTTTGAAATATAAAATTTATATAACTTTAAAAAGTGGTTATTACTATTCATAACGGCTACATTGATTAGCCGTGGTGTTTTAGAACTCGAAGTTGCGTACAATGCAAGCTATTGCATTATTGAAAGAGAGGCGTATCGTGGAAGCTCGGGGTGTTACATTCTCCCCTCCTTCAATAAATTGCATCCTCGCAATTTGAAATTTTTCTTGGAAAATAAAAGGTTGAAAATAGAAAATACCTTTGAGGAAAACCCACATCGGAAATAAGATTAATAAAATTTAGCCTTAATAAGAGGGAAAGGGAAATGAAAAAGTCACAACCCAATTATGATCTCGATTAGGAGAACATTGGTGGAAATTAGAGACATATAATTGGAGGAAAAACATAAATATTTGTAGGGAGCGATTGGGGTCATCAATCACAATCAACTGTCAAATTGAGGGCCTCAAAGCCTTCAATCTATGTTGATTTAAAATATCATCAGTTCAACAAGACATAAGGTATTAGGATAACACATTTTTTTGTTTTAATATCCATTTACTAAAGTTCAAGAATTAATTTATTCATTGAATAAGAGATAGGTATATATATATTTATGCTTGAAAATTAGTGTTTCAACCTTCAACTCATCTTTCACTCAAAAAGATAATAGAACTCAAAAATATTATACTTATCCTAATTGTATAAGGTTCCAAATGTTAACACATACCATTTAGATTAGTAAAATTATTTTGTAATAACCAGGGACTTCCTGTAGGCTAGTGGTGGGAAATAAAGGCATGTCGCACTATGATTGTGGGTTCGATTCATGCAGCTTTGTCCGACGCGACGGGTTATGCCCCACCCTGCAGGTTGTCCTTTTTCCTAAAATTATAGTATTATAATATTCAAAAAATAATCTTCAGAAATGCTTTAACTTTAAACAATACTATCCATGGTTCAACTTAATCCATTCCAACCTTAATAGTTATCCAAAATACCTCCGTCCATACTTTCTCTAAAGGGTCGTTAAATTCCAAAATCAATTGTAACCTCAGATTCCCCAAACAAAGTAAAGTTTCTCTTATTGTCAAATAATAAAAATATGATTACCTTCATCATATTAAATCCTTAATGAAAACAACATGTACTGCAGTACAATCCTTATATATCACATTATTCTTATAACCATAATCTAGTTCTTGAGTCCAAAAACACAAATACAATAATTATTCCGCTTCAATTGTAGTCACATCATAAGATTGGCCTTGATCCCTTGGCCTTTTCTGATGTAAGTTTCCTTGACGCTTAGGACATTCATTTGCATAATGACCCATTTCTCTACAATTGTAGCATTCAACTTTGACAGCCTCTTTCTTTCCCTTGCAATCACGAGCCTGGTGACCCTTTTCTCCACATTTATAACAAACTCCCATTCCTTTTAGGCATGTACCAGGGTGATTCTTCCCACAATTATAACATAATGGAAAATCCTTCTTTCCCTTATTCCCTTTATCTGTCTCTTGTTCCACCGTTCTCTTCTTCTCTTGCTTTACTTTATTGTCATAAGACTTAGAGAATTCCTTTTCTGTCTTGATAGCACACGAGACAATATCTTCGTATGATGAGAAGGATTGTGATACTAAAGCTCGACGGATAAATGGTTTTAACCCATCAAAGAAACTATCAATCTTACTTATTGGGTTACGTATATAATCGGAAGCATTCCTCGCTATCCTTGTAAAGTTAGCTTCATACTTTGCGACATTCTCATCCTCCTTCTGCCTCAGACTCAGAAATTGCCTTTCCATATCTGCTCGATGGTCACGAGGAAAGTATTTTTCTAAGAAAAGCTCTTTAAACTCCCTCCATTCCATATTCGATACATCATCATCTTCCTTTGTGTTTTGAATCAGCGACCACCACTGATCGGCATCTCCAGTGAGGCGGTAAACTGCCATGACAACCTTCTCCCTTTCACTACTCCCCAAGGCATGAAATGTTTTCTCTAAGGAATTTATCCATTGCTCAGCTACTATAGGATTTGAACTCCCATTGAAGGTTGGTGGTTGTTTCCTAATGAATCGATCTAACATTGATCCTCCACGCTGTGGATCAGGGTGCTCCATACGGGTAAGGTTATTATTCATAACCTGAGTAAGTTGTCCCAGTATGGTGATTAGCTGATCGGCATCAGTTGCATCACCATCCCCACTATAATTATCTTGAGCAGGAGGGAAATCCCTACATGGAGTGCGTGCATTGATACGGTTTCCATTTCTTCCACTAGGCGCCATTTCTAAACAATTGCGTAAACTAGATTAGTTTATGAATCAAAATACATAATCCCATACTTATAAAACACTTAGCATAAATTGAACTATTTATGGATATAATCCATAATCATAAAAATGTTTTCTTTGAGGAAGTATATACTCATAAACCCTTCATAATGATTTGTAAGGAAAATGAGTGTTATCCTAAGCATATCCCCCGGGAGTGTCGTAACCAAGAGTGCAGCAAGGCCCGTTGTCGTGCACCAGTTCTCGTTCGAGTCTAGCTCAAAGCGGTGTTTTCGGGTTTTAGTCCTAGGTACATCTGTGCCAGAGCCGCATCTACCTGATCGTATCCAGACAGGGATGTATTGCTCGGAAAACTCATAACATCTCTATAATACCAAAATTCTAGGAAGTTCTTCTATAATAATCCTCAAAGTCTATCTTCGGGCTATGTGCTCTAATCAGAGTTTATCTAAATCTAGCTTCCAAGGTTAGTACTAAACTGCCTCTGATACCAACTGTAACGCCCCGACCCCAGCTACCCAAAGTCGGTTCATTAATTCATAACATTGGCATGATCACAAAAGATCAAGTCTCGAAAGACCGATTAGTTTAGTAGCCTTGGAAACACTAGATACATTCGTAAACGTTACATTACATCATAAAGTGAAAAACTACAATAACAAAGTCCCCATAGTCCACCCTCATATCCTCTTCTCACAATCCCTGCAGGTCATTCATAAAATACTTCTTCACATCCTGGAAAATATTAAAACATTGAAAGGGGTGAGCTCAGATGCTCAGTAAGGATAACAATATTGTGGAAGCTTTTATAAGAAAACATAAGCATTTAAGGAAATGTATAACTAAAACAAAAGACTTATTAAACTTGATCTTCAGCATAATATGGAAAAAGTAAAATCAAATAATTCCACTTACTTACTCACATGGATATTCTACTAGATAAATAATCACATGAAAGATCAATAACCACTTTCATAATGAGGGAATGTATAATGCCGGACATTCTGAAACATTTTGTCAAGGCCTCGGCCAAGACGTCTAAAATGATTAAGGCCTCGGCCAAAACCATAAATCAAATTGGGAAAGGGCCTCGGCCAATTCAACGTCTAGTTGTCTCATGAGACCTACCGATGCATCGAGGAGCTATAGCGGGCTCCACCCGTCACTTATTAAGTCCAATACATTCCTCATATGAACAGGTTTAAACATCTCATAAACCATAACATAATCGTATCACATAAAACATGCATAAAGGAAACATAACATTTACACATTTCAATCACAAGATATCAATACAACACATTGATATAATAAAAATGTTTTCAAAACCATTTTCAATACCAAAATAAAAGAAAGTTAAAACTTTGTATTTATTTTTCATTAAAAAAATGATGGCTTGTAGAGGAAGCCGAAACTCAAATAATGGTCACGGCGGCGGAGAAGTTATTGTCGCCGCATAAGTATGGAAAGAAAAACATTCCCTTTTTTTCGTTTAGTAAAACGCTTCGTATAAAAAGATTCCTTTTGAATAAACTTAAAAGTCAAAGGGGTTTATACACCGTATAAAAGAAAGTTGTGTATAAAACCAAATATGCCTCAATGAAAGGAGATTGAGACGAAGTCCTTAAAAAGATCATTTTTAAAATAAAATAGATCTATTATGTGTATTCACTATAGGTACACATAAAGAGAGTAAAAATACAAAATAGGACATAATAACATCATGACATAATTTGAAAGTAGGAGATTAACCCAACGAATGGAAGTTGGGTTAAGAAGTTCCCTTACCTTGTGTCTGACTTGACTCAACCGTTATTTAACCTCCTGAATAATAATCTATAGTTAATATCTACCTTATTAAGAACCATTTTTAATTTCATTATCTTTTTTATATCACTTATTACAGTGATATGAACATTATGTAATTATTTAAGTTAATAACGGTCGTTTTGTCGATCTTTGGTACTTGAGTCAACAATAAACTTCTTATAATTACAAGTTGTTTATGTGGTAGAATATCCATTATCTATAGAATTATATTCATGATTTAGATGTCATATATGTCATATATATCCAGTATATACATTCATTTATAATATTACGTAACATTTAGAGGTAAGAAATGAAATGCACCGTTCATGGAGACGGTAAGCCGTACGTACGCATGAACGCTACTTTCATTTCTATTTCATATTTAATGGAATGAAATCATAATTATATAAAGGTATAATATAGTTCCAGTATAATATCATATATAATATCATTTACTCCATCCTTTATACATCCCACATATAGCATTAACGATTCACATCACTTTGAGGGGGCGGTAGTCCGCACTTCCTAAAATGAAATTATCGCGTTTTACCCATAATGGAAATCATAAAGTATGCCATAAATGAGAAATACAGTAGAATAAGTAAAACATAAACATATTATATATCATATATAAAAATAGTGACATCTTAATGGCCACCTTTGAAGGTGTTATATGAGTGTTGAACAATCATCGTTTCGTGAGGCAGAAATTCGCCATCCACAGAAACCGTATGTTCATTAACCATTAGATGTAGGTGTGTGTAAGTGTAGCTCGAATCCTTCTTATAACAACATACTAGTATATTGAGGATACTGGTGTTGTTACAAAAGAAATGAATAAAAAGAGTTTAGGGGGTTGGAGAAGAAAAATAAACCAAAACAACATTAGAGAAGACATTACCTCAAAATCGGGTAACTCTTTTTGATTTGAGCCAAAGGCTTCCTTGGGAAGAGTTCTGCACAATGTGAGGATTCTAGGAGTAATAGAGGGATGTTGGAAGAGTATTTGAGAAGAGTTTGTCTGAGCCAAATGGCTTGAAGGTGTGAATAAGGTGGGAGAGGTGGGGGCCTTTTATAAGTGGAGAGGAGGGGCTCTTTTGGAATGATTGAAATGTTACATTATTACACAATGCTCTTCGGATTCTAAAGGTCCCACACTTATATAATTAGAGTCTAAGGTGATAAGGGTTCTAAATCTCCTCATCCAATTGGATTTGGACAAGTGTAAGCCCTGGATTTTGCATTATCTTCCCATTTTATTTAAATCGTTAAATAATGAGGTCATCGCTGCATCATCATGATTTCATAAATAATTTAATTTATTTGATGTCTAAAAATTATAACAAAAATATTATGATGTAGTAAATCTTTATAGCTTTCTAATGAATATTTATAATAAATATTTGGACTTGTTTAACCCCACTTAAAAACTGTTTTAGTAAAACAACTCATGTTTGTGTCAATTTAATTTTAACATTAAATAAATATATATTAATGTCATTTTCCAACTAAAGTGGCTCCATGGGGTCCCCAAGTTGACCAATGGGTTGTCTTGGTCGGCCATGACTCATCCAATATGAGTAGGACAAGTGTCATGCTCATCTCATATTATTATAACATTATTTGTACCTTAAACTACACTAATTACCTCTAATCGCGATTAAGAACTTAAAAGTTACTATTCACCAAAAAATTATTTTAATCTCATTGAACCACATTTTACTTCTTAATGACAACTATGTATGTCGGATTTTTGAAAATCAAATCACAGAAGTGGTAATATTTCATTTAAACGAAAAATCAGTAATTTACTACCACTTAGTGGTTTCACTATTCATCAAAAATTGAAGTTTTTCAGAACAATGCCAAAATTTCACCCTAAGCTATAATTGATATTCCGAATTCAAAAATGATGTCTATTTTAAAAAATTCCAATCATATAAGTTGCATTAATTAATTTTATAATTAATTCCCGCAGTCAGAACAAATAGCGTGTTTTTAAGAAACAATTTATATCAAAATATTGACAATTGTTTATGTCTAATTTTAATGTTAAATTAATTATAATGACCACCATTGGATAAAATAGTAAAAATATATTCTAATTATACTTTAAAACCACTAAATATTATAATTTATCACTATAAATTATTTTGATTAAAAAAGTTGTTTTTAAGTATTTTTCACAATTCATAAAAAATTAGAAGTTCTCAGAAAAATACCAAAAATTCAACATAGGCTACTTTCGATATTACGAATACAAAAATGAAGTCCATTTTGAAATATAAAATTTCTATAACTTTAAAAAGTGGTTATTACTATTCATAACGGCTACTTTGATTAGTCGTGGTGTTTTAGAACTCGAAGTTGCGTACAATGCAAGCAGTTGCATTATTGAAAGAGAGGCGTATCGTGGAAGCTCGGGGTGTTACATGAACAATTATTCAATGAAGATTTTTTACTACTTAGAAAAGGTGAAAAGTATTACTTTGATAAAGTATACATGGTTTACTTGTTGTTTTTAAAAACTAACAGTTTTCATTCTTTGTGTATCCCTTATTGAGCTTTTTTTGCTCATCCCAAGTTTTTGAAATGTTTATCACCGGACTTAACGTGGAATAGTGTGAAGGATGGGATCAAGGTAAAGTCATTCAACCTAAAACATGGAACTGCACATGTTTATTTTTAAGAGTTTTTATTTTATGGAAACTTAGTAAAAGTTTCTACTTTGTAATCTTTTGAGATGTAATAGTTATGTCCTAATTCTCTAAAACTCTAAACCTGAAAAGATCCTCAATGTGAATTATTCATTTAATTCAATATTAAGCAAGGTTTAAGGCCGGGGCCTTATATTTCCTATAATATCAATTTTTATTCTAGTGTAAACATGTAACCTTTCAAAACATTATATTTAAATATATGTTAAAATTTTGTTTTTTTTTTGATTAATTGTGGGTAATGAAATAGATGAGACCAGTTTTGGTCAATGAAATTGTTGAGGAGGTGAATTTGATTCAAAAGTACATTAGGGAAACTCAAATTAGGTAGAAAACTAATGAAAATAATCAGAGGAATGATATTTCTTTCGAGATAGGTGATCATGTTTTCATAAAGTATATTCATGGAAAATGTTATGTGTTTTAAGGAAAATGGAATCTATTCAAATGATTTATTATAAAATATGGTGTTATTTAGAATATTGGACCAATTTCATACTGATTAGTATTTTCAATGAGTTGATCCAAGGTAAAAAATGTATTTCATTTTTTAATATTATAAAATATATGCTGGACACATGTCATGTTTTTACCCTAAAGTAGGTCAGTTTGAAGATAAAATTTCTTAAGAGAATCTGATTGTTCAAATTCTTTACCATTGAGAGAATGTGTTATGGAGTAATGTCACTCACCAAGTTAGTGTTTTCTGGAAGAACCATATAGTTAAACAAGAGAAACTGAAAATCTAATAGAGGAATGATATCCCCACTAGTTTGAAATGATAAATTAATTCAGAGGAAACATTTTATAAAAGGGTTAGTAATGTAAGAACACATGTAATGATACAATAAATCATTTTTATATTTATTATAATCCATGAATGAGATAGTTTTATTCATTAATAGAATATTATGTTAAATTTGTAAAAGAAAAATGTAATAATTTTATTACAAACTTTTCTTATAAGGTTTTATTTAATATTAGAATGTAAATATTATTAAAATTCATTTGTTTATTATAAATTTCAAAATATTTTTAGAATGAATTTGAGATAATTTTAAAAAAATGATTTTTCATTGAATAGTGATAAATAATGATTTATGTTGGAAATAACATTTTCTTTTTAATTAAATACAAAGTTAAATTATATTATTTTTATGTTTTTATTAATTAATATTTATTTAAATTTATAAAATTATGTTTTATTAAATGAAAATTATATTATAATTTATTGTACAAACATTTCATACATTAAAAGAATTTTTTTTTAAAAAAATCATTGTGTTTTGCCAATTTAATTTTTAAATAAATACTATATCATGGTTATTTATAAATTTGAAAAATTTATTCAACATTTGGACTTAGTTTGTTCAAATTTTTTAAATTGTTCCCATATATATTTAACATTATGAATAGTTTCATTGGTAAGCTTTTCCATTGTATGGGTAAATCTTGAAATTAATGGTTAAAAAGCGATAATGACTATAAAATTACCCTATAACTTGAATTATTGTTATTTTATCAGTCTATTTCATCCATAATCATACAATATTAATTTTTATGACCATTATGTCCATTTTTATGTGATTATTACTTTTATAATATTTATATAAAGAAATGTTGAAACTCTCATACTCTTGGTTTTTAAAAATATAATATTTAAAACATGGGTTTAAATATAGAATATTTTAAGTTATAATTATTTATTCTGAAAAGAAATTATTTATAATTATGGTGGAAATTTATTTATATTTTTTAGTGATGAAATAATTACTATAACTCTGATGTAGTAATTATTCAATTAATAGGAAAATAAAATAAATGATATTAAAAATATTAAATGTAATATGATTTAAAATAATTATGTATATGTATTAATTTTTAGAATAGAAACAAACATTTTACGGATTTTTTATAGTTTTTTAATACTTTTATGTTATTGAAGTCAAATTATTTGTATTGTTTAAAAATAAACATTATTGATATTTTTTGAAAATAATATTATATTAAATTATTTAAAATTCGTTAAAATACTACATTCATAAATATGATTGTTATCTATTTTCAAATATCAATTACATTCCATTTATGAGATTCATTTTTATTTATAGTTACTATATTTAACCTCAAAGTGTAAAAAACTATATTTTCATGATAATTGTCAAAATGGTTAATAAAGGGTTCAAACAAAATTATAAGGGTAATAATGTAGTTCATTCTTGTCCAATCATTTAAGATGGGGGTATATCGACTCACCGCCATCATAGATTATTATATAATCAATTTGTTTTTTTTCATAAATATTATTTTACAGTAACATAATGTTTGAAAAATTACAAGAGTTCCCCCAAAATTATAAAAGATCACACATTCTTCTTATTTATTCTTGTTTAAATAACCTTTAGATCAGTCAAGACCTACCAGCTTCCATTCCTAGAAACCACTCATCACATCCGATAAGAATTTTTATATTTATGAACCAACCATGGAAACATATTAATATAAACCTTATGAGGTTTTCTGAGGAATGCAAAAAATTAGGAATGTGCATGACGAGTCAGGCATGACATAATGAAATATTTAAAAAACCATTCTAAAGTCATCCTTCCAAAAAAAAATCATAGTTAATGTTTTTTTAAAAATATATTACTAATTTATTATATACACATAAATGATATTTAAAGATCCAATTATGTTTCTTTTATCATTCATTCTATGTTTTTCAAAAGGAATAATTTTTTAGAAAACATTTTTTACTTTCGTTACAAAAGGAAAATGGAATATATTAATTTAAAAAACAAAATGTCAATAGTTTTTCTAAACACAAAAAATATTATTTTAATTTTCTATTAATTTAAAATATTTTATTTATTATTTAAATAAATACCATTATTTTATATTGTTCTATATTTTGGAAATTTAAATGTATATTGAAAAGAAATGGATGTTTTGATATAATAAATTGTTTTTTATATAGGTTTAACTATGTTTTTCAAAATTATTTTGATCTAAAGTGTAATATTAAAATTTTTTAATCATGATATGGTCCTTAAAAAAAATATCAGTAATGGGTGATCCCCATAAATCATATATTATGGGTTAAGTGATATTATAGGCCATGAAAAATTGGTGTGCATGATATAGAATATATGATGTGTGTCCCCAAATACTGATCAAATGTGTGTTTAATGATTCTTGTATTAATAAGAAATATATAGTGTTATACTAGAGGGATAATCCCATAGATATTACCAGGATAAAATGAATTCTCATATGTGTTTGAAATGGGTTAGGAATTTTATTCACTATGCTTTCAATGAGAAATTTTTTTCCTGCTACGAGTTTTAATGATATTCCTTAAGAAAAAAAGGTGTGTTTTTCACATGGAAATGAATAATTTTTTTAACAAAGAACATTGAAAAAAGGTAAAACATTTATGGGTTTTCATGTTTTTTACTAAATTTGAATATTTTTCTCTCTTTTATTTCCCTTACTATGCTTATTGTGCTAATACCACATTTCAAAATATTTTTCATAGGGATTGAAGGAAAAGTTTGGAAAAAGATGATATCAAGAAAAAATTGAGAATATATTTCATGAAAAGAAAAATTGTTCTATTTTAATGGATTAAAATTATTGGTAAAATTTATACCAAGTGGATGCTTTAACATTATAAGGCTATATTGTCTTTTGGTATAGGTAATTACCAAATTATGACAAATATTAAAATAATATACCATTGGTTATGTATGAAAATGAATATTTTCATAGTGATAAATAACATTTTATCATTTATTAATGTCTCCAAATATGAGGATTAAAAGATATATTAGGATAAATACCATTTAATTTGGGAATCTTTTATAGAAATATCATAAAGATATTTTTATCTTATAAAAATAGAGGGAAAAAATTAAAAATTGTTTTCTTAAAAAACAGTATCTACACCATCATGTACTTAATAGATACCTATATGCCTCCCAGTAGTTCTACTGTGATTACTTTCCCACTAGATTGATCACATGTGACCTGATATAAGGATACTAGGTACACAGTTGGTACACATAACAACTAAATTAGTACTTATCATAAAAAACAGAGATGTAAAAAATTTTTCTTTTTTTTATTCCTGTCGTTATCTCCAAACACATTATATAAACTTTATAAAAGAAGAATAATTATTTTCCACTAGATCAAAGTCCTTAAATTTAATGAATCCTAAAATTTTAATATTAACTTCTGCAATTATATCCATAAAAATAACATAATCAATTTAATTTGTCCATAGATACATACATAAATAATTCATAATTTTTATTCATTATTAATGGGGTTTTGTAATGATGTTTTATTTCATGTTTGAATTAAAAATTATAAAATTATAAAATTTTAAAAGTTATACTTTTGATATCAATTTTATAGGTGGTATTTGGATAGAAAATGGTTTATTTGACTTTTAGAGACTATATATGGATTATCTAAATGGAACAAGATATATTTTAGTTGGTTTCGCATGATATATGTAATTTTTTTCTCATATATAAATTTTTCATACATGAAAGATGAAAAAGGTGGTTTAAATGAGAAATTCTTAAATGAATATTAATTTTTATTTTCAATGATGGACTCTCATAATTTTTGAATATATATTGATTTGGGAACCATAAGTGTTTTTTTGGGGTGAAATAAAGAAAAATTGGAATCAATAATGGGATTTAAAAATCTATATGGGAAGAATAATATATTGAATTGTGTGAATCTTGATCCCTCTAACTATGTTGGATGAGACAAATTATGAAATATATTCCTCCAAATAATGCACCACCACCTCGTGTCATGTTTTTAATGGTAATGAAAATTTCATGGGTAGACACATAGTACATGGAAAATAGATCCAATAATATTCAATTCTAAATTCTATCTATTAGTTTTTAATATTGTACTAAATCATTATTATGGTTCATATAAAAGATATATAATATATGAGAATTTGAAAATTAAAATTTAATTTCAAAAATTGTATACATTTTTTGAATTCTATTTCATCTATATAATATAGAAAACTGATGCAAATTAAATAATATATGATGAATGATATTAGATAAACATGTATTAGATTTTATTTGTGGTCAATATAGGTATAATAGTCCTTTAAAAAATGTCTTCTGTTATAATTACCAATTTTTTTAATTTGCAATAAAACATACATGCGGTTAAAAGAGTTTTTTTATATTTGTAGACATTTTAGGATTTGTGTATCTATTTTATATATTCATTATTATGATGAGATTTTATATTATGTGATTTGTTTTTAATAAACCATAGTAATTTTTAGCGTTTTTTTGTTTTGGAGGAACGTTTTATAGTGTGAATGAATGGGAAAATGGTATTGGAATGATGTTTTTTTAGTTTTTCCTTAAATTGATGTTAATATTATTTTTTGGATAACCATGTATTATATATTATTTTTAGTAGTATTGAATAATTTTTTTTTCATTTTTTCATTTTTTAGTAATATGAATATTGTATAACTTTAAATGGTAAAATAGATTGATTCATTTTCAATTTGAATTTGATTAAAGTTATATAATTTTTTAATTTTTTAACATTGTATTAATTTTTGTGGTATAATATGTTATATATGTATTATTATTATATTTCTATCATATCATTATATACATCCCTCATAATTATTTCATGGGTTGATTAAAATTTATATTTATATATTAGTAGACATATAAATTTCATCTAGATTATAGAATAATGTAGAAGTGTGATTAATTAATGTTTGATATTTTTATAATATAGAATGTTTTATATAATCATAAAATATAAATAGGAATTCTTGATAGTGTAAGGTTATTTCAAATGATTTTTAAATATATAAATGAGTTTTATGAATGTTATCCTTGATTTGAAAAAGATGGAATATTTTTTGTATGGGGAGAATTTTAAAACATACGTTCTTTTAATATTTTAAATAAAAGTTATATATATATATATTCAAAATATCTTATTTTTAAATATTTATAATAAAGAATTGTAAAATTAATGAACATATGGAAAGTACAAGGGATATAGAATTGGATTCCACAGCTGAGTGACATTTCATGAATGAGTTAACAACCCATGAACCTTTCATGTTAACTACATTCTTTGTAAACTTATATATATATATATATATTGAATCTAAATTTATCATGTTTAGCTACATTAATCACACAAAAGTCATTTAAATTTTTTATTCTACTATATATTTTTTATAGTGATAGTATCATTTTTAATTAACATTCTAAATGGTTTTCTTATACACAATTTCACTTTTTTATATATTATAATTCTTATAATTAATATGAATATATTTGATGAGTGTGAAATTTTTTATTATGTTAATAATAATCACAATATTTATGTGGATTTGTTTTATTATATTGTAATATATTATCATAATCATTAGAATATTTTAATATATTATTATTATCTGAGTAAAAGCTAAAATGAGTTGAAGAAATTAAAATTTTTGAATTTTGGAATCATTGATAAATAGGTGTGAGGTGTATAATTCACATAATTATAATTTTATATTCTTATCTTATTATAATAATATTCAATAATAATTAATATTGAGGAGTGGGATTCTCCCTCCTCTTATCCATATCCACTTCTCTCACATTGATATATTTTTCTTATTCTCTTCTCCTTCTCCATATTAGGTATTTATATATTATTATAAGGATTCTCATTATTTATGGGATTACTAAGTGGGGTTAATCTAATGATTATGGAATGTATAGGTTCTATTTAAATAATTTGGCACCAAAGGCTAAATCAATATACAATTTCTAGCGCATTGGATTCACCATCTAGTTATCCCATATGTACACAAAGATCTAAGACTAAACATAACCCATTTTTTATTTTTTATGGATCAATTATTTATTAATTTACTTTTTTTATAGGTGTCTATTTTTATAATCATATACCATAACCTTTTTTGTTTTTGGAATATTTCTTTCATTGATATATAATTTGATTAGTTTTTCATTCAATTATATTGTAAAAAATTTATTCATGGAACCATAAAAATTGTTTTTATGAGGATTACATGTTGTGATGAAGAAAAAACATATTACATTGAATTTTTATTTTTAAAATTTTAAAATATTTTCTTGTAGTTTTAGGATATATATAAATTATTTTATAACGTTCTTATAACATATTTTAAATAAATATTGAGCTTATATTAAATTATATACTATATTTAAAAAAACTATTTTTATGGTAATAAGTTTATTATTTGATATCAGATGTATTTATTTTATTCAATACTTATTTATAATGAGTTTTATGTTCATGTAAAACAATTTTCATCAAATAATGTCATTTTTTGTTCTGGAATTATTATTTTTGGGATTTGTGTACTCTTATGAAATACTCTAGATGTATTTTTCAAAATATAATAGTTTTGGTTATTATTTAATATCTAAATTGAATATTTATCATTAATTTGGAAATATATTTCTTAGGGATATAATATGTGGTTTTTCAGGGTTTCGATACTGTATCATGTGTAGGTTGGGTTAAAAAGTGAATGGATATTTTTGGTTTTAATGTTATAATTCTAGTAATGAGTGATATTATAGTAATGACAATTATTTTATTAGTACCCCTAGTAATGATAATGATACATTATGTATGGAGGCCCCTAATAAATGTTATTATATATAATTGAGATGCACCAAAGGGTTACATAAAACAATAGAGATTACACCATACTGATATTATGTTTGGAGGTCCCTAATAAATATTATCATATATAATGGGGAATTTTGAATTCATTTGATATAATTATAATTATATATGTAAATGAAATGAAACATAAAATTTAGTTAGAATAATGAAGAAAGGAAACTATCCTTTGGAGTCCATTGTGATTGATATGACCATTGAAAGGGAATCCCAATTGTTGATTCAATCAGGTGATAAAAATATGGAATCACCCACCTTCTAATATCAATTGTGATTACCCCATAATGATAACTCAATATATTGGTAAATACTCTTACATATTATTAATAAGAAACCTTTTCCCATATCATCAATACACATACCATGATCCACCATATACATGACCAACATTTAATAGGGAAGGTTTATTTGTAATAATAACTCAAATTATAAAGAAAATAAGGCCAATGATCACAAATATTAATTATTCTATTACAATTTTTTTATAATTTAATAATGATATTTTAATTTCAGTGAACTAAACGAATCAAACAATGATTAAGTACCTTGAAAAACATCTATGGATGGTTAGCCATTTGTAGTGGAGTTGAGAAGGGAACATAGTGGGTGTACCCATAAAATGAAATAAAATGGGTGAATAGTATATGAAGAATAAGAATTAAATTTAAAAATTTAAATAACATAAAAAATAATAAAATAAAAAATATACTAAAAATGGACAACTATGGTTTCCATCCAATTTAAATGGAGGGAAGACGCATTCGATCATGAGAGGTGTGAAGTTTTGGCTCTAAATATAACCAATAAATTATCTTTCTTGGTATCCCTATTAAATAGAATAGTTTTGAATTATTTTCTTCATAATTTTTATTATTTTTCATATAATAATTAAAAAAAATTATTTGTTTTTTTCTATGTATTTAATGAGTTATTTCATATATACATCATTAAATCAATCTACCATGGTGACAGTTGGAATTATCAAACTCTAAGATTACATGCATTTCTAGACATTAAAGAGTCGGAATCAACCATTCCCATAGTTATTAATTATTTTTAAAAGATGTTCTATAGATTCTTGTAGAATTTAAACTCAATAGGGTTTTTTATTTGTTTTATATAGGCCCATATTTAAAATTATCTAGAGCTATGCATAGATTTTAATGCCCAAATTTTGGGATAGTTTTTGGCATGAGGATATTGGATAGATCTTTGAATCCATTTTAATGAAATATATCCCAATATGTAATGAATGAATAAATTATATCATTTACTAATTTCAATAAAATTATAATATTTAAGGGCCAAAATTGAAAAATAAATAAGAAATATTTAATAAAAAAATTAGATATTTTATCAATTACGCCTTAATTGATACTAACTTCTAAATACATGAAAATTTCCCATAAATAATACAATAGTGGTATTTTAAAAAAAATTAATATTATAATGTTTTTGAATATATTTGATTCTTCACTGCCAAACATAACAATTTCACTCTTAATTAATCATCAAATATCCGAATCTGAATTCACTATAGAATAAAAAAAGAGAAAACCACCATGATATTTTCCAAAAAAACCATCATGTCTTTTATATGAAAAAAATACCTTTAATTTACATCCATGACATTTAAATTCATTAGGCCTCAAAATTCAATCGAAATCCAAATCAAACCATACCTCACATTGAATTTTAAGTCACAATTTATTCAAGAGAGATTAAATTGAGATTTATGCTCATACAATAAAAGTGCATGTTCCACCATTTACGTGGAATAATAATCATATCTCCACACCATTAAACATTATATTATTTTCAATGATGAGTCATTTTTAATTTATTTATATGGAATATGTTATATGGTTTTAAAAAATAAAGCCATTATATTTGAAAATAGAATGTTGAAATCTAAATAACAGCGCATCAATATTCAGTTGAAAAACTTGTAAATTCCAAACTAAATTCCATTAAAAACTTATAAAAACACCTTCAAATTTTTGGACATAATCCATGGGTCAGGAATTTATTACAGTTATGTATTTCATCAAAATTCTAAATTTTTTTATTTTTATGATATTTTCAATTATTCTTTTTATAGGATGACTTGAAAATTGAATTTAATTTAAAAATATTAATTCATAACTTTAATATTTCATAAGAACATTACTAATAAACGAAAATTTAATTAAAAATTAAATATCATTCCATGTTTTGGTTTTCTATTTTTTCAAATTTTTGTTTAAAATATTTTATGAAGGATAACCGAATGATATAAATAACGAACTCAACATGATCAATAATTCCCAATAACACAGACACACACACAGATATATATATATATATATATATATATAAATATCCCTTTATAAATAACCCAAAATGATGAAACATACCTCACACCACTCAAAAATGAAACACATCCCACTGAAAAAATACCTAAGGTCCCTCCCCATAGCAAAACATCATGTATTCATGTAAAAATATTAACAGTGCATATAGGTAAGGAAACATTGGCTCATTGTGACACATAAAACAATAAGTGAATTTATGGAATCATAAGAAAAAAGAGTAAATTTAAAGGGTAAGTATAAATTTAATTATTTTTTATCCAATGAAGTTGATCAACCATGTTTAAAACATTCCATGATGTCCAAATCCTTGAAAAAAATTCACATGTTGTTTTTCTCACAAAAAATCCACAATTCTCTTAAAATAGTCCATATATTAGGTAGAATATTTCAAATTTGTTATGAATACTACACAATAAGAGAATAATATTTTAGTCAATGTTTTATTAGCTTTTATTTTAGAAATCATTAAAAACCATAAAAATGAATGGAAATAAAATTCAAAGAAAAAGTTCCCACATAAATATTAATTTCAAATCACTTCTTTCAAAAAACATTTCGGATAAATAAAAATAAATTTATTGGTGGAAAATGATAAAAATATTTATTTATTACCCATTTAAAAAAATATAAAATAAAAAAAATAAAAAAATAATAATGTTGACACCCTTCTACACTCAGAAATAACTACCCCTCAATTTTTACCATATAAAAAAAGAAGTTAAAAATAACTAAAGACTAGTGATGATAAAACATGAGGTTATTTTTCAGTGTAATATTTAATTTAAACTTTCATATACTTCAACTTTATAGAACGAAATAAAAAAAGCATATCATCTTTAGTATAATGAAAAAATTAGAAAGGGAAATTTGAGGGAACATGGATTGGATCTTCCTGTGGGTGTTTGGATTTTATTACCAATGGTCAAGAATTTCCATGGGATAATTCTCAATATGAATGTGGGTTTAGCTTAATTTTAATGAACCCTAAGATATTATTTCTACCCAAATACATCATTATATTCCATGAAGAAGTACCCCATATAAAAATAAAAACATCCCCAACCATTGAAAAAAATAAATGATAGGGCTTGAGGTGTGAAGGGAGAGGAAAAATAATATTAGGGTAATTTCTATTTTATCAGATGTAGTAGTGATGACTAAAAGACATTAAGATAATATATTAGGATATATTCTCCCTTATGTTTTTCATTTATTAAATTATTTGTCAATGATTTCTTATTTTGTGACTTTATTCTTTAATGCCCCAATGTTGATCTCAAATAGCTCCTCCATTATCTCTATAACATTAGAAACTCCAGGACCTTCGTCAAAAAATTTATGCATTTGTAATATTTAATAAATGAAATCATAAAATGGCATATCAAAACTTTATTCAAAATAAAACATTTCTTAATGAATAAAAATCTAAATAATTTTATATACAACAAAAAACTCAAATTCTAGTATTTTTTCCATAAGAAGAGTTGTTATGAATTTATTTTGTGGAGAGGGATGTGGAATGTCAATTATTACATAATTGTCACAAATTTATTCCATAAGTGTTGTTAAAATATAAATTTTGATATAATTAAATTATCTTTTTTTCAATTCATTGTTGTTTTACTTCCATAGTAGTAGGGGCATAGATAATCAACTGGTCTCTCACTTTTTCATGCAACTTTGAATAATATAGACTCCTCACAAAATTTATTTCTATTTTGTGTAAATTTTATTATCAATTTTACATGAAATTTATAGTATTTTAATCTTATAATATTCTATCATGATAAAAAAGTCACCACTAGAATAAGAATATGAACAATCATTATAAAAATTCATCTTTACTAGTGAAATTAATTCTCCAAAATAAATATTTTTATTCAATGTTTATGATTTCTTTCTTATTTTTATAAAAAAAAATAGTGTGCATAATCTCTTTTTCATCCTAGAGAATAATTTTAAATATTTGGAAATGGTATTTCAAGAATCACTATTCAATTATTTCTGATTTCATTAAGTATGTATCATAGTGAAACAACAGAGGGTAAATCATGATGACGTCACTCACAACACAAAACATTTCCATTATAAATATTATAGATAACTAATATAGTATAAATTATATAATAATATTGGATGTGGGGATTTTAAGGAATGTGATATAAATATAACTATATATATACAATGTTACATAAGATGAAATTATAAGAAATAAAGAAGGAACCCATTATTGGAAGGCCCATCTGGTTGATATCACTGTTCAAAAAAAATCTCCATATTCAACATAATAATGTGATTTATATCAATTAATCACTAAATTCATTTTTAATAATGAATACCTCATAACTATTCCTGTGAATATAGGGAAATTCACTATAAAATTTCTACATGGATACCCCTTTTTCTGACAATCACTACCCAAAACATGGTCCACCATATGCAGGATAAAAATAGTGAAGGAAATTATGATTGGGAAATGATAAGAAGATCTCAAACAGTAGAGATAATTGGTAGACCATTCAATATAACCTATTTAAAAATATATTATATTCAATGAATTTAATAATGATTTTAAAATTGATGTGCAATAAAAATCAATCAAATTATTATTCCATCCCTCCAAAATTCAACACGATTTATTCTTCATTATTAGTAGAGTTGATAAAAGAACGTGGTGATACAACATAAAAAACAAAAATTAATAGAATGATGATATATGAATAATAAAATAAATAATCTGAAATTATAAAGTTTTCATGAAAAATAAAAAATTATACTAAAAATATCCAACAAATGATTCCAACCCCTTTAAATGGAGAGGAGACACAATTTTATTAGGAGATTTGAAAACATGAGTCCCCAATATATCCACCTAAAGTTCATTAATCTTATCCCTAATCAATATAAAAATATGTCAAAAATTATGAATTGAAATTTTTTGGATCTACCTCTTGTGTTGACCTAAAAACCATATGATATTTTGGCCACATAATTATGCACATATATCACTTTTTATTTTGACTGTTTTTAGTGTGGTGGCAGTTCGAAATCCCATTTTCCAAATTACAATGAATTTATTTTATTGAAATATGTAAAATGTGAAATATTCATAGATAATTAATTAGTTCTATGACTATTCTCTATATAATTGTAAAATTTATTCACTATTATATGGGTACTTTGTGATATATAGGCTAATAATTATTAGTATCTAGATATGTTCATTGATTTTGAGGGTCATATTGTGAGAAGCTTTCATGCGTCAAGAATTTATATTGTAATTTTAACCCATTTTAACTAAATTAATAGCAATATTATTGTAATTCAAGAAAAGAAATTTCATATTTTTATTAAGTATCTCATTTTTTGTCCAAAATAAGAAGGTAAATGAAATTTTTTAAAAATCTAAAATTTGACCATTTTAATAATTATGCAAAAATAATTACTAGAAACAAAAAATGTGACAAATTACAAAAAAAATGACTATGTTTGGATTAAAAAAGATTAATTGTAGTATTTTTATTGACATATTTTTATTATGATAGACAACTAGACAGGTTCTACGACTATAGTCTCTACATGAAATTAAACATGCCTCCTCATTTGATATAGTTTTCGGAAAAGCATCTATGGTCTTTGGTCTTACCATTGGGATACTACAACCATATATAGGAATGATAAATTGTAATAAAAATAACTAAAATTAGGGAAACATCCAAAGATCACAATATCATTAAAAAATCATGAATCATCATATATAACGATACTCCCTAGACCCATACTACAATATATGTTCTTATTAAAAAAATACATAAACATTAACATTGAAGAAATTTATTATGAACAATGTCATAAATGAATTTATTTAAAATTATATCAATATGGTAAATATTATATCTCATAAATAGATAAAAAATTCTAGTAATTGATGGTTTAGTATCACTGTGGAATTTCAATATTTATAATTTATTTTATGCTAATTGTTGTAATTTATCATTAATAAGGCCTCAAAATACCCTCTTCTAGACGTCTCATATTGTAAAATCGTATTTATAAAATTTGGATCAGACTCATATGAATGGTGTGACCTAAAAGACATAGTAATGGATAAAATAATTAACATTTCATCAAGGTTTAGATCATAAGAATATGAGAACACATTAAATGGGGAGAAATATGATGCAAAAAAGAACATGCATAAGTACACTTTGTTTATGTTACATGATAGAAAACATGTTATCATAAATAAAAAAACATGTAACATGGTATAGGTGATTAATATAAGCATGAATAAAATGTATACAATAATTATATCATATATTGATGAATAAAAAATATTTATAAACAACCAAAACATTGAAAACGTAAGAATAAGTTAAGGCTTGCTTACATTACAAAAAAACATTGTGTCCTCTGACTAATAGATCATTTTACATACATACTCTATAATGATATTAAAACATTATCTAATGAATTATAGAACTATAAGGGACCAAACAATATATTCATAACATATAGATACACATGTGTTACAAAATATAAAAAAATCACACCTAAATCCTAAGGATGATAAAATCCATTAGAAGGAAGTGGGAATCATAGTATTTTATCAATCATTAAACAAAATTTGTATATTAATTATTCATAATAAAATAAGAAATTAAATTATTTTGTTCATTAATATTTTAAAATTCTATATTTTTGATAAATATTAGAATAATAATAATAAAAATTATCCACATAGACGATTCTTTATAAGATAAGTAAAGTACATTTTAAATAATTAAGGGAATATAATTTTTTTTTAAAAAAAATAAAATGGTTGATTTTAAATATAATAATGAATTTTTGAGAAATATTTTAATGGATAAAAATCCTTTTAATAGGTGGTATATGACCTAAAATAATTAATTGAGATGTTTTCTTAAATTAGGTATACATAAAAGTGGAAATTATGACGGGGAAAATTATTTTACTCCAAAATATGAATTTGAATTTAAACTATGTAAATATTTAAGGAACATATACGAAAAATACTGAAAAATACATGAGAATAAAATCGAGTAAAAGTTAAAAAATGAAAGAGAACACATAACTTAATTGTAACAAGGGTGTTAAAAAGATACAACATTATGATTTTAAATACAATTATTGAAACAAACACCATTAAAAGAATAATAAAAAATTCATATCAAAATTACTTTGGAGATATAATAGGATCAGAATAGCATTAACATATTTTTTTCTTCAATAGGAAATTATATCAATGTAGGGAATGAAAAATATCAATATAGAGGAGAATTTACATAAGAAATGATATGTATTATTCCATATATTGTTGTAATATTTTTGAAAGAAATAAAAAATAAACATTTTTTGTATTAATGAAGTAAATAAAAAAAGCGACAGTGTGTAATAAAATTTAGCATAGATAACTGGTAGAACAAATGATCTTGTAAAAAAATTTAAATATAAGTATATTATAATATAAATAAATAAAAAATTATTCCACAAACCACATATAACAAAATTATATTTCTATAGAAAACTATAGTGTTATAAAATAATCCAGATTTTTAATTTTAATTTAGTTTAAGAAAATTATTATAAAACTAAATATTTTGAAAATATATAAACAACAAAAGGGAATAACCACGGAATTTAGATCATATCTCAATGATATAAAAATATGATTTGGAAACCCTTAACATTGGGTCTGATTTTCTATATGCATGCAGAAAAATTTCTAAATATTAAAACATGGTTGATTAAATAAAATCACATGAAACATTTTAATATTTATTTCACATAATATGGTTAAACAATAATTAAATTTCATTTATTGTTTATTATTTTTCTTATGTCGGTTATTGATGGTTGTTACTTAAATTTCTCAAAAACATCCTCTCATATTTAATATGGTCAAATGTGTTTTAAAATAGATTAATAATCTACAAGGATATATATATTTATTAATTTTAATATTACATTATGATAAAAATATTATATTATCATAGGTTTTCCCAAAGTGGTCTCAAATTAATATTTCAACCTGAACATGTTCATTTAACCTGAACATGCTCATTTAAGGTGATTGAGTTTACTATGACCATTTATTGTCAATATCACATTTAAAGTGTCAAATATTAAAATTTTATAATATTACTAGTGTGATAAATATCATTTTTAGACACTAAATAAATTTTTAGAAACATCCATGTTAGATAGAAATACAAAAATAAATATGATGTTCTTTGGTGGTGGTGGTCTGCACATACACACAAACAAGAACTTAATTTTCCATAAAATATGAGGGGGTAGAAATATAACATATTTTTTAGAATCATAATAATGTTAAAAAAATTAATATCTTATATTTGATTACAATTTTTTACTAACCATGTAAAGAGGTTTTGAAAAATAAAATATGTCAATCATAGTGTCGATTGTCTGAACCTTTGCATTATGACAACATCATTATTCTAATGATTTTGGATGGATTGTGAAAGGTGATTTTATATTACAATAATTATATTTCATGAAATCAATAATAGTAATTAAATTATAATTTAATTAATAAAACATATTTTATAGTATAGAATAAAAGAATAATTTAGAGAGATCTATTGAGAACATTACATCCCTTTTGGATGTTCTCCCATGCGTGACACGGTAAGGCTTCATTGATTTTAATATTAAATGAACATGGATCCTATGACATATTTATAGGGTTATAGAGATACTAAGATTGAATGTTTTTGAAGATTATTCCATATAAAGAGTGGAGAAATGGGGTCGAGTTTTGATCCATTTATAAGTGATGCAAATTTTATTTTTAGGGATATAATTTGTTTATATAAATAGAGAACATGTATCATAATAAATGTAAACAAAACGTGTAAAACAAGTGAATAGGGGATGATTTTGTGTTTATCAAGCCTCAACAATCCATTTTCACTAATTGTTTAAATATTTTTTTCTACCTTTTACTCATATATTTTTTGTACATACAATTTATTTACATTATTAATTAATATTTACCAACATAATATACCATTAAATGAAAAAAATGCATTATGAAATAATATTTAATTTCTGATTCCAAATATAAACTATATTGTTTTTAACAAACAATTTATTGGTTGATAATGTTAATTTTATATATTATTGAACCTCATAAGTAAATGTCTATTTCAAAAAAAAGTGTATTTTTATACACCAATTTTTGGGAGAAATTTATCAATATTGTTTATAGAAAACCAAATAATTGTATATTGCAAGTGGTGTCTACATCATTTCCTTAGAATAAGATACAATTATTTTTGACTTAATGAATTGAATATTTTTATATTATTATAAATCAAGTTATATAAATGAAAATAAAATAACATTTCAAAAAAATTAATACACTGTGAAATTTCATTGATAATTACATTATTTACCTTAGTGTATCCATGAATAAAAGCCCAGAAACACATTCTTTTATCACGAGGAAAAAATGAAAAAAAATGTTTGAGCCTAGTCACTCAGTAAGGGTAAGGGTATAATAAAAGTGATTAATAAATAAGCAATAATATATATATATATATAAAGATAAATAATTGAAACACATGTCATTTAATATATAAAATTGTAATAATATGGTAAGATTAAATGATGGTCAAATAATTCCAATTTATTAATCACATCACTATGAGATTTAACCATGTTAATTCTGAATAATTAAATAATCATATAAAATAAAAATAACCAAATTCATATTGATGAAATGTATGATACTGGAAACCAAGAACATATGTTATTGTTTTTGTGTAGATAAATATAATTTCTAGAAGACCGCATTATTATATATCTAATACCATTAACACCAGGTTCAATGACATCTATAAGAATGGGAAGTCCATGTAAAGAACCCAAAATAGTTCCTTTGATGAGAAATACTCATACATGAAGGTCATATAAAGGGAACCACATGTCACATACTATATCCAATGCATTCGTTATATGAAATTTTTGAATAATAATTAATATAAGAATTCATTTTGAAATACTAACATATAGTATGATAAAACTAACCCACTAAATAAACATGATCATAAATAATCTTGAGTAAAATAGTGAATGGTTAAAAATTGTACATCCATATAAAACAAATCTTATACCAATATAATAAATGATAAATATGGTTTTAACAAAAACATATTATCAGTGGATAATTACTAAAATATAAGGATGATATGGGTGGTGAGTATTAAAATAATGAAAATATCCTTAATAATTTTTTTTCAGGAAAGTAACCTATTAATTTTAAAAATGACCTTATAAAACAAAATTTTAAAACAACATTTTGAAACTAATTTTCATAGAAAATATTTACAGAAAATATTTAAACTAATAATAAAAAAATTTATTATTCAGGAAAATAGAAAACTTCATTCATGTCGTAAAATATAAGACAAAATGTACAGTTTTATTAATATCTGAATGGGTAATGTTTTGAAAACGAATTTAAAATTCCATTTAAAAAATTTATATATAAAAAGGGAAACATTCCTTCATAAATAATTTTTAAATGATTAAAAATCATTTTTGAAAACATTGTTCAAAATCATACTTTTTGATGAAAATGTTTTCTAACTAAAGAGTGATATAATTTCGGATAATCATAAAAAAAATTCAAAATATTATTACTATAAAAGAGAGGGAAAATTATAATATTACATGAAATGGTTCAAAAACAACCATATTAGAAGAAAAATATTTATTCTAATTTATAAATATAAACTAAATCTCCAAGGTAGAGTTAAACAAAAAAAATTAAAAAAATGATGAGATTATACAATATACTCTTACCGCATTGGTAATTTTGAATTATAATTCGTATGGATGAAATAACTAATATTTAAACTTAATATAATATTTATTTTTAATGATTTATTATATTAAACGTCAAAGTGGATGTATACACACAATATAAAATAAATTAAGTGTAAAAAATACAATATACTTGTAAATACGAAAATTGGCATGATATCCCTTAGCATAAACCATAATTTGGTTAAACATGAATTAATCTTTAGTATAGTGGATTAATAATTAATAATAAATCATAAAATAATTATATTAATATTTTCAATAATATATATGGTCATTGTTTAACAACTAGACACCTGTTGATTAATAATCATTCTTTATTTTCAATATCTCGGGTGTTAATTTCAATTTGTTTCTCATTCATTCTTTTTAATGAATGTTCTTGTTGTTGTGCATATTTTACCATTCCAAGATATATTAATAATGAACCTATATTGAGTATTAGTTTTTTACTTTTATTACCTGTTCAATACCAATTGTGAAATGTGGATTTAGAAAATGATGTATGTTATGATCATGGAGACGGTAGGCCATATATATGCATTAGTAACGTTTCCACTTCTCAACGACCATTATCAAAAGAAGAAAAGTAATAAATTTTATTTAAAAAATTATAATAATATAATAATTACCATTTTTTTAAATATACTTGAATATATATATCATTCATGCGGTGTGGTGATAAAAATAGAGTCACATCATTTCAAAAATGTTGTTCTCCACATATGCAAGAACAATGAAATCATATTTTAACGAGTGAAATGGATACAAAAAAATGATATATTATCTTTTAAAAATTATAAATATGTCAATTTAAATCATAATTATTTCATTTATATAACATTTAATTATTAAAATTAACATTATTACATTTCATGTAAAGGATTGGTTAAAATTTAATCACATCACTTCATGAGGAGGTAGTCCACTTTACACACGAGTGATGATACTGTATCCCCTATGAAATGGAATGTTAAAATAAATATATGATATAATGACTGAAGAGGTATAAATATGTTTTAAATAAATTATATATACTTTAAATATATCATCATACCCAACCATGATATGTGGTAATAGAAAAATGAATGACATTGGTCCATGAAGTGGTAGTTCACCATGAATATAAATGAATATTTCATTAAAAATTTGATGTAAGTGGGGAGGGTTTTAGTTCATTAACATTACATAAAAAATTATTAGTATATTAAAAAAATTTGCTTTGTTATATCAACTTTTATTTTTATTAATTGAAGTTGATGGAGGAGGAAATATAATAAAAATTATTGTTGAATAATGTTAACTCATCATCATGTCTCCACATTAGGTTTGTAACCAAGGACAATCTAGGATGGATTTATACCAGTATAAGGATTATACAATGAGGGGATAAAATTTAGGAAGTGATTTTGGTGGGTAAGGGATGAACAAAGAGTCTTTAATATTTGAATAATATAGGAGATTTGGTGTCCTTATATAAGTGTGGTGAGTGAAACAATTTTTATATTATTAAATATAAAGTCTTACCATCATTTTCAAAATAAAAAAGCATTGAAAATGAATTATTCATGATACTTAGACAATATAATTTCTTTTTATTTCCATAATATATATTTTATAGATGTTTTGAGGTTTTTTTTATCTTTTATATTAAAATGTTTACCCCCACGATGAACCGATTGTTACATAAATCATAATATATATTTTATTCTATTTCTACTATGGATTTTGGTAGAAAATTGTTTTTAATTTATATGATAAACTAAATTATTATTTTTATAAAAATTTAATAATATTTTACAAATTCAATTCATATATTTTTCAAATTGTAATATAAAATTTATCCTATAGATGCAATGGGACGGTGCATTCTCAAAGAAAAATGTTCAAATATTTACGACGTTTTATATTAAACTGAATATTAATATTATTATAATGAAATAAATTGGATTAATATGTATATATATATATATATACAATTTAATATTTTAGTTTAAAAATAATCAAAAATATAATTTACATTATAAAAAATTCCAATGAAATAGGAAAATTCATTTAAAATTTAGTATTTTTCACTATTAATCGAAAAATGAATCATTTAAGAGAAATTCCAAAAATACACCCTAAGATAATATTGATATTGTTATATAAAAATGAATTTTATATTTTCAAATAATTTTTATTTTATTGTTATTAATTAATATTAAATTATGTACACATATCATGACTAGACAAACTTTTAAGAAAAATATAGTGTTTCTGATAAAATGCCTTTTTCATTTAAATGATGATTATTTTATTTCTAATCAGTATATATCATTGGATTTATATTCTAAATTTATAAAAAAAATACATCATAATTTAGTTATTATTATCCATGCCCTACAATTTATTGTCCTGGTTATAGTGGAAATTATTAAATAATAATATTTTAATAGAGCATCATGTTTTATTCAAAAGAATTTTCTATAGTCAGATGGAATATCTCATAACAAGGTTTTTAAGTTGGAGAATAATGGAGGCATGTGACAAAATGGGAATATTGTAGTTTTATAAATAATTATTTTGAGTTATAATCGTCGTTAATCACAAGAATTTGAATGATGAATATATATTTAAGGACGTAAAAAACAGAGATATGTGATGATTTAAATTACCACCAATTCGACATAATCAAATGTATTAATAGAAGATTTTTTTTCAGTATCCTTTTCATTTATATGAGGAATTAATTTACCATATAGATCAAGAATATAATAAAATATGCATGCCTTATATATATAGATTTTATAAGAAAATTTTAATATTTTCATTAATATTCATTCATTTTAAAAATTATTTCATACTATAATAAATTAATACCCAAGATTATTTTTTATGCATGATGCACTCAAATTCAATTTTAACAGACCCTAAGATCCATATTGGAATGATGAGTCATTCTATATTTTTCTAGTTTTTATTATAATAATATTTTATTTATAGATTCTGCAATATTCATAAATATTCATATGGTTATGTGATATAATAATCAATAAATCCTCAATCAATGTATAAATTAAAATATTATATAAATAGATAACCATAATCCTTGTCCAAAAATATGTCTATCCCAATTTATAAGGAAGTCAACTAATTAACAACATATTTCCCAATCCATTTAAAATTGAGCTTAATGTCTCATTCCAAATATGTGAATACCTTGAACACCATAAAATTATAATGGTATAATGAATTTTAAAAAAAATTAAACATATGATTCTTGAATATGATCCATAAATCAACACTTATAGTAAACTCTTGTAAATATAACATAAACTATAAAAAGTCCAGTCAATTTCATGGTCAATAAGATTAACCCTAAAAAATATCATGTTTTCTTTATATCGGGAAAATATAATGGGTTATCCACCCCTAATAATATGTATTCAAAGTGGTTCAACTTTTTGATGAATCACATTTCATTGTCATCAGTACCACTGTATCATCGAGATGTTTTATCAAATATTATTTTTAAATAATTTTAATTCTTAAATAGCATTATTTAAATGAAATTGTGAGTTTAAAAAACCAATATATTTTATTTTTATAAGATGACCATTATAACCTAGTCATTTGTTTTGTGGGAATAAATATATCAAACATATGATAATATATGTTCAATTCATTAGCATCTAATTTTTTTTAAGAAAATTATAATCCAATTATATATTTGTATTTTATTTTAATAAGTTAAATTAATTTAAATGGTAATTGAAATTAATGGAAAACATATTTTTCATACTTTATAAAATATTTTTGATATAAATCAAGTAGATATTTTAGTCCAAGGGTAAGATTAGACACTATTTTTTCATAAAAACCTAAATTTTTCAAAACGACAATTTTAAAGCCTTTTAATGGTGAACCATTATTAAATAAAACTTTTAACACATTTAAAAATTTTATATGAAATCGTAAACCTTTGTTTTGGAAGAATAACATAAAAATTTACATTGGACAATTTTTTTATTCTTCTGATAACTTTAATGTTTTGATGAATAGTAATAATATACAACATTTTAAAAGATAAGAAAATCCAATAAAATTATTTATATTGTTAAATTATATTGTTAAATGGTTTTATATTATAGATATAATATATTAATATCATTTAATATAAATTATCTCAATTGCATTGATTTTTCAATGCAATCATATGTAAAACACTTCAACCATTTGCAATGTTTAACTTTTAGAATATTTTATAAAATTCTGATAATAGCTTTAATTTAAACTAATTAGTTAAGATTTTTGTGTTTTGAATTTATATAAATAGACTACATATTTCAATTACTAGATCCAAATTATGTAAATATCTTTACTTTTGTTTTGAGCTTTATGAATAGCGACTTCAGTAATTTTTATTAATTTTGTAAAATACTAAATTGGGTAATTATGGGTAAGAATAATATTATAAAATTTACTTAAAAATTTAAATAATAGAATTTTTGGAGTATCTGTATACCTAAAATATGAATGAATGAATATTATGTCCATTAGAATCCACTTGGATTATATTAGGTCACGTAATTTATTCTATTAAAAAAATGTAAAATATATATCACTAAAATTTAAATAACTAACACATTTTTAAATTAAGGTTATCCAGAAGTCGTATTTTATTATAAAGACTCATTTGAAATATAATATATTTTCATTATCATGGAAATTTATTACTAATGTTTAGGAAATAAATTACTTCTTTAATGGTTTATAATTTAATAATGTAAAAATTAATTAGGTATTGAGAAATAAATAAAATAATTTTTGTTAACATGCCAATAACCATAAAAGGACCAAAATAGTTGAAAAAATATGATTGGTCAAGTATATATCAATTATAATCATCCATGGGTTGAGTTTGTAACCATTTGGATCCTTATTCAAAAGATTATGATAGTTAAATTATTTTATTTAAAGGGATGTTAAATATTTCAAATTCATAATTTAATAAGTATAACATTTTTAATGATAGAATATTGAAAAGATGAATTCTACTACTGGTATTATTTTTAAATATATTATGTTTATCATCATCCAAATAACTTATATTTAATTTTTATTTAATAAATATTCTTATTAAATAATTATATAAAACTGATGTAGTAATTATTTTATTAATGGATATATCAAATAAATATTATAAAAAATATTAAAATAAATATTATTTTTGATAATTAATAGTTCCAAAAAATATTAATGATTACCTTGACCTATCTTGAATTTAATAAAATATTCTCTTCGAAATAAACTTGTTATCTTAATATTTGTAAAAACAATGAATTGAATCGTGTCAAAATTGACTTTATTGATTGTTTATAAAAATAATGTTTTATTAAATTATTTAAAAATAACAAGATAAATAAATAAAAAATAAATATAATAATTATGATATGTTAAAAAAAGTTCCAAATTGTTTATTTATAGTCTAATTGATATAAAATAAGACAATGTTTAATCCTTTTAATATTGAAATATTTGTTACAATATTTGAAAATTTTAAATGAATAACTAAGTGTTAATTAAAATGATAATGTTTAAATTGATGTAAATAAATATCGTAAATTTATTAGATGACTATATTACGACCTTTTATCATCTTATATTCTAAATTGGAAAATTTTGGAGGTTTTTGGATGAGGATATATTTTGTAAAAAATAATATTATTGGAGATCCCAAAAGGGTCCCTCACCTCAATTATAAAAGGGTACCTCTTCCCTCGGTAATTTAATTCACATTGAGCCATTATGATCTTTCATTGCAGGACTATTTCCCTTCCCTACATCCCTAGTAACATTTTTGTGGTTTTGGTATTCTTCCTAGACCATCTCTAGTGCTTTATGAGGATATTTTGAGGGATCACGTCGAAGAGGAAGTGATATCCTCTATTGATTCTCTCAAACATCTTTCTTATGATACATCAAAATAATGACTTATTTTATAATAAAGTAATAAATTAATTTTTAATTATATAATTATGTTTTAATATAAAAATCAAACAACCATATTCCACCTTATATCTTTCCTACAAAAAAACGAGATCGCCACGCATGCGTACGAATGGCTTACCATATCCACACTGTTCTGTAATCTATTTTCCACCACCACTATACATAGATGGGTATAATGATTGAGATAATAAAAAATGAAATTATTATAAAATTATATTAATTCTAAAATATTTTACACCAATCAATTCAATACCATTCAATAATTATGGGAATGATATCATTGCTTGTGTATATATATGACCTACCATATCCAAAATGAGATGTGATTCATTCTATATTATCATCATTAAATAATGAGTATATATATGTTTATAATTATTAAATAAGTTATTTAATATTTAAATATCATTTTTAATAATATAACTATGAACTAAAAAGAATAACCAGAACTTATTCGATAAAACATGCATAAGAACATAATGTAGTTAATACCCAAATAACGAGTAATAATGAAATGTTACTAATAAAAGGATGATAATATGATCTTATATGATATTATTAAAATACCTATATTTATTTAATAAGTCAATATAATTATTTAAATCATCATACAAGAGGTTTGGATACATAAAAACTAAATCATATCAATATAAGGGAGAATTGTTTAATATCATTATTATACAATTTTTATTATTCATAAGTATTTAATGGGGTATATTTATCATCAACATCCATGTATCCTAAATATGTATTAAAAAATATATTTTTAACCTTCTACACTTATTTAAAGTCATATTTACCCAATGGTTAATTTTTCTTAAATGGTATGAATGTAATATTATTTCATTTTCAGTATGAGGTACTTCTTGACTAACTGAAAAACGTTTGAGAATAATATTCTCTATTAACCTATACTTCATGAATTTAGTTTTAAATTTTAATAATTCCATATTTCTAGAATAGAAACTTAAAATATTTCAGGATTATTTTTAATAAAATTATTTTCATTTTAAATTTCTGAAAATTTTTGGGAAAATAAATCGTTTTTGAAGAAGAAATGATTTCTTCCAGAAAAATTAATATCCAGTGATTTGTCAAAAAAAAATTCTATATGAGATTCCATTATTTAATGGGGTTATATTTCAAGTATACTATACATATTATTATTCTAATGGTTCGATTTTGTTAATATTGGACTCCTATATATGAAATCCATTTGTTTTATATGGATTATCTTATAATGGAATGATGATAAATGAACCAATTTTATTTTACAGGTTAGGATATGATGAATGATTTTTGTTTTTGTGAAAAACATGAGAATGATTTCATTTTGAGATGGGGGGACCTATATTTCAATCCAATTAATTAGGAAAATATTTATATCTCATGATAAAAACAAGACTAAAATGGGAAATGATCTTAGTTCAGTAATACAGGGCTAGAACAATGTGCCAACTCTATTCAGTAATGTGCATTATCCACTATGATAGTCTTGGAAATTAAACTCAACTAGTATGAATTGTTTTCTATGCTTATGTGTATGATAAAAAATTTCTTATCATTTGTTATATCTTTTAGGATTATATTCATTGATTCTTATGCTATTTTATGATTTATCCCATGAAATGAAATCATAATCATTCATATGCATGATAAGATTTTCGAATGTTATGCTTTTAGGTCTTATGACTATGATATGAATGATATATCTCTTGTTTACCCTTAGTAATCATTTGAGCTCACCCTTTCACATGTTTCTTTTACCAGACCCATGAAGAATGGTCTTACGTATGATATGTCAGAATTGGTCTAGTTAAGAAGAAATAAGCGAGATGTAATGTAGATGTCTTCTGAGCTAGTTTATTATGATTCCACATTTCTATGGAAACAATACTTATATGGTCTTATCATAGAATTGTTATTTTTTAATGAATATTCTGAATTTTTTTTAATAATATCGATGTATATATAGTATGGTCTATTGTAGTTGGTATCATAGGAATGGAATATTTATCCTTTGGAAAATTGGATGAGAATACTTAGGAATAACCCAAAGGTTATTTCAAAGTATTGTTTACAATCCTTATGTTTTATAAATTATCATGATAATAATAATATTATAAAACCTAAAGTGTCCAAAAATTGTACTTTTATTCTTGATTATCTAGATTTCACATTATGATTAGTGTTCCTCACACTATACTTATTGGTTTTAATCAATAGATGGAAACCGAAGGAACCATGATAAGGATGAATGTTATGGGAAATATAATGAAGGTTATCTTTATCAACTAAATTTTATACGATATGTAATAGAAAATATTATAGCTATGGTCACACATCTTTCTCAAGCTATGAATCATGGAAAACTTTCTAAACATAAAATTGAGGGAACACCATTCTGTTGAGGCCATCATGAGGCAGCATTTACTTTATTTTAGTGGGACTTCAGATCTATTAGTGGTCAAACACTAGATTGGTACCACTGAAAAGATGTTTTCATTTATCCAATGGTCATAACATGATAAAGTCATCATTGTAGTCTAACATTTGGAAAGTGAGTCTGATCAGTGGTAGAACCTTATAATGAATATGAGGTAATGAGATTAAATTGAATCCATATGATGAGACATTCTCAAAAACTAATTATTGAATAATTACTTTCAACATTGTTATTGAATGATGATGTATTAGCAGTTCATAAAACATAAGGAAAAGTATGGTGAATCTATTGGTTCCTATGAAGAAATGTATTCAAATCATTCATGGTACTCTTTTGAATTTATAATACAACCATAGAATAAAATTGATCTATTATTTAGTGGCATAAAACAATGTATTTGATGGTAAGTTGACATAAGGCAATTCAATAACTACAAAAAAATCATTTTATGTTCTCTCAAGGTTAAGATAGAGATTTGAGTAAACCACATGTCTTATGGGATTGATAATAAGAAAAAAATGGAATTCAATGGAAAATACAAAGACCACTCTGAAAATAACATATGTTTTACTTTATTCTCAATGTGTGAAAAGAAACATAGAGGGAATTTCCTTAAAGGGATTTGTAAATGTTTCAGGTGTGTGAGAGATGTTTGTCGGGTATTTGAATATCTATGTGATGGGAAAAATATGTATAATGATGAGAATAAAAATATTTCTACATAAAATGCATCTTCAACACTATAATGATACAAATTCAACGAAGTTGTGAATTATGGAAATCAATTCCCTAATCCAAGGGTTATTGATGATGATTGACATTTGTAAATTCTTAAGGCCAAAGAGAGAGGAAATTCACATGAGATCATTATAGAGGGATATGGAGTACAATAATGAAGTTGTGAATGATAGATTTACTATTCAATCAATAGTAGAAAATGTTTTATTTGATTACAGATCCACCCACAAATTTATCTCTAACAAACTTTCGAAGTGTATCATCATATTACCTATAAAATTAGATGTTGAGATAACTATGACAACTCTTAATGGAACAATGGTGTCATCAAAAGATTATAATTTTTCCTTGGTTGATGTTTTTGGTAACGTTATTCCTAATAATCTTGTGTTCTTTCATATCATGGAATTTGGTGAGATTATTGGAATGGATTAGTTTCCTATAAATGATGATCTTATCAATTTTCAAGGAAACCACGTCACATTTCATGTTACGGATCAATCTAGGACCATCTATCGATATAATGGTGAATGTAACATTTGATTAGAAATTTCGTATATCCTATCGGTCTTGATTCCAATAAGTGAAGGTTATCTTGGTTAAATTTTTGTGGAGAAACTCAAAATTTATAATAATACTATAGTATCAGAGTTTGGTGATGTATTTCAAGAAGAATATCTTTATCTTACACTGAATCATGAGTTTGTGTTTTCAAAGAAACTTATACAATGTTTTATTACTATTTAAAATTCACCTTATTGAAAGACACTAACTGAGTTGTAGGAACTGAAGAAGAAACTCCAAGAGAAACCTGACTTGGGATGAATACACGCTAGCGTGTCACCTTTAGGTGGACCTGTTCTGTTAGTTAAAAGAAAGACGGACAAATAAGACTCTTCATTGGTAATCGAGAACGTAATTAGGTCACTATTAAGAAAAAATACCCTCTTCCCAGCATTTATGTTATATTCAACCAACTACTCAAATCTCAAAAAATTCAAATAATGATATCTTTATCCGAATATCATAAATTAATGGTCAAAAAGGAGGACATACCAAAGTCGATCTTCTATACAAGGTATGGACACTATTATTTTATAATGAGGCCTTTTGGTCTTACTAATTCCCCTAATATATTCATGTATCTAATGAATAGAGTATTTAAAGGCTACCTTGATTTGTTACTTGGTAGTCATTATAGATGATATTATTCTCTAATCAAAGAGGAAGTAAGAACATGAACATCAATTGAGAATTGTACTGATTACCCTGAGAAAGGATATTTTTAATGAAATATTTAACAATTGTGAATTTTGGATTCAAAAAGATTAATTTTTAGGTAACATAATCTAAAGACATGGGATATTTTTGGATATAAAAAAATAGATCTTATTAAATATTGGCTGAGCCAAAAAATGGTAACTCATATATAATGTTTTCCCTGTTTGGCTAGATATTATCAAGGTTTTGTGAAATAGTTTTCATGAGTATCTAATCCAATCACCATTTTGACTTTGAATAGATATAATTTCATGTGGAAAGTGGAATATTGAGATAATTTCAATGAGATAAAAATAAGGTTATCCAAATAACATTTTCTCACACTACATTGTAGTAGAGAATGGTTTGTGATCTACCGTGATGTATACAATAAGGGGATATGATATGTTCTCTTGAAAAATGATATTATTATATCTTAAGCCTCACGAAAATTTAAAATACATGAGAGAAAGTACCAAATTCATGATTTGGATTTATCTGCAATAATCATTGATCAAAAGATATAGAGGAATTATCTTTATGGTTAAATGTGTAATATTTGTTCTAGTAATAAAATATTAACATATATTTTCAATGAAATTGAATTGAATATGTTAAAAAGTAGATGGTTATATTTGATCAATGATTATGAATTCTCAATACCTTTCCAACATAGGAAATAGAAATATGTGGTAGATGCTTTGAGTCAAAAAGAAACATGGTAGCCCATCTATGATGAGGATAAAAAAAATCCAAAATTTATGGATTTATAAAGGATGGATCTTGAAATATTAAATCAATCGGATAAATATTATCATTTTCAAATGAATTTTTACACATATAGACAAGTGAAGATTTAGGAGGTGCAAAAGAAAGATATTGGGAAAAAAATTTGTAAAGAAGTGTTCTTGATTTTAACCTACATTGTGATGTAATAATAAGGGTCATGACCCATTTTTATATTCATACCAACCATTATTAAATAAGGAGGTGTTTGATGAGGCTCATAGTTCACCATTATATGTATATCCTCCATGAAAAATGATGTATAAGGACCTGAAAGAGTGTTTATGGTGGGATGAAATTAAAGAAGATGTTTCCAAATACATCTCTCGGTGCTTGGTTTTTTAGCAAGTTATGGAATGGAGATAGAAGACTAATTCAATGTTACAACCATTACCCATACTAGGATGTTTATGGGAAAGATTCACTATGGTATTTTTAGTCAGACTTTATAAAACATGTAGTGTCCATCATTTTATATGGGTTATAGTTTATTTCCATATGAAGTTAACACACTAAATTGATATTATAGATTATTTCTCTCTTGATTAGATTTCCATGATATATATAAAATAAGTGGTAAGATTTCATGGAGTACCACTTTTCATTATATCTAATTAGGCTCCAAGGATTACCTCTATGTTGTGGATAATTCTTCAGACAACTCTATATAAAATTCTATGTTTCAACAAATCTTATCATCCTCCAATATATGATAAGTATGAGAGGAAATTTCAAAGTCCATAAGACAAGTTAATATCATTCATTATGGATTTCAATGGGTTTTGGGATCAAGAACTACATTTGGTGGAAGTTTCTTACAATAAAAACATTGAGTCCAATATTTATATTTTTCATTACGAATCCTTATATGGAAATACATTCATAACTCCAACTTTTTGGGATGATGTTGTGGAAAGATAGATATTAAATACTAACATTTGTATTGAAGTGGAAAAAAGGTCAGATTTATTCAATAACACATTAGAGCAGCATAGATACAAACAAAAAAGTTATCTTAGATACTGATGGAAAGGCATAGAGTTTGAAATGGGTGACAAGGTGTATCTACGAATATCTCCCTAGAAGAGTGTATGGATATTATGAAAAAGTGAATGATGATCCCTAGGTGCAATTGTCCTTTTGAATTTATATATTGTGTTTGAAAGGTAGCTTACTGATTGGCGCATCCACCAAATGGCTATCATGTTCATGATGTGTTCCCTATGACTCTCTCAAGAAAGTACATACCAGATCTATCATATACATAAAACTCAAAAGTCCTACTGTTTGATCAATATCGTTCATACGAAGAAAAACCGAGAGAGGTTATGGATCATAGAAAAAAAGTTCTAAGAATCAAGACCACTCATTTGGTTAATGTTTTATGAAGGAAACACCCATTTGAGGAATATATTCGGTAACATGAAGATGTTATAAGCCATAGGTATACTCAAATGTGTTCTTTAATGGATGAATTTTGAGGGCATAATTTAGTTTAAGGGGGATATAATGTAATGATCAGATGTTGTTATGAAATATTTTCTTTAAATAATTTTAATTATTCAATAGCCTTCATTGCATGCAATTATCTGATTAAAAAACTAGAAGATACACTTATTATAAAATGAAAATTATGAACTATATGTTTGGTTAGTGGGAATAAATATAACTAACATATGAAAATGAATTGTTAATTTATTGGCCCCCAATTATTGATGAAAAATATAAACTAATTATATATTTGAATTTTTTATTAATAAATTAGTTGAATTGAAATTAGTAAAAAAAATTAATGAAATCTATATGTTATACATTTAATGAAATATTTTGATATTCATCCAATATATATATTATATGTAAGACTTGAATGAAATCAATTTTATGTATAAAACCTTATATTTTTTAAAAGATAAGTTTTACCATCTTTTAATGGAGAAACATTTTTCAATTGAAATTTTGATACATTGATTATTTTTATATGAAAACAAAATACTATTCTTCTTAAGTGGGATATATTATTTTAATTTGGATGAAATTTTGATATTTTTAAGAAAACTCTCATGTTTTGATGAATAATAAAAACACACAAAATTTTAATGCAAATAATATTATATTTCAAAATAATTTATAAGGGAAAATAATATTATTTTATTTTTTAAGTATAAATATAATTAATTGTTATCATTTAATGTAATTTAGGTCATTATAATTAATTTCACATTGAATTCAGATGCAAAAACATATCAATATTTTACAATTTTATACCTTTTTTAACTCGTTCATTCCTTCCAACAATGGGATTAAGTAGAAATTAATTAATTAAACATATGTATTTTGAAATTTAAAAAATGGATTCCATAATTAGAATTTGATTTCGAGAATTATTTAAATATCATTTTTTTTACTTTTGGGCATTAAGAAAAGTATCTTTAGAAATTTTAATTAATTCATTAAAAATGAAAATCATGTAATTTAAGGTAATAATAATGTTATAAAATTCTCCAAAAACATAAATTAATTCCATTTTAATAGTATTTTTCGACGTATATCTTCATTGGGTCGAAATTATATCTATTGGAATCAAATTTTATGATATTAGGACATGTACTTTTTTATTTAATGAAAACATAAATATGTCTCAATGAAATTTTAATTTCTAAATAATTTTTAATATAGAGTTAGACAGAAGATAAATTCAATTGTAAATACTTATTTTAAATGTAATATGTTTTTCATTATCCTGGTAATTTATTTGATATTTTTTTGGAATAAATAATTATCTTATATGGTTATACTTCGATGATCTAAAAATTAATTAATTACAAAACAAGATAACAATTTTTATTAAAGTGATAAAACCCATAAATGGATATAAAAACATTGAAATATATTATTCGTTGAGTAAATATTGACCATAATCATCCACGATTCATGTTATTTACCATTTGGAGAAATATAGAGTTGATTGTGATGCTTAATTTATTTTATTTAATGTGATTTTAAACTTGGATGATTCAAAATTTATTAAGTATAACATTCTTCTGTTGGGTTTTCCAAAAGATAAATTTGAGAACTAGTATTATTAAAAAAGTATAGTAGATTTATATTTATCATTGAATTTTATTTTTAATTTTTATTTAATAAATAATTATATAAAACAACTACATAAAATTTAAGTTGTAATTATTTTATTAGTGGAGATATCAAATTAATGTTATTATCAATACTAAAATATATGTTGGGAAAAAATCCTCAAGGTATCATTGAAGCATTTTTGAGGTGATTGTGTTTGTTGACAAAGTGGACATCTGAGTAGTGATTGTTGACAAAGAAAAACATTGACATACAAATTTGTTGACAAAGAGGATTTCATGGTGGAATGTCGAGTTCAAGAACTGAGGTCAACGATCCATGTTTGATTCAAGAACGTCGATAAAAGGAATGGATGATCTGGAGGCGGTACAAAAGAATAGATACAAGGTGGCGCCGTTTTGCAGTGTTTGCCAAATTTTAGGGTCTGAAAATTGGCAAATGAAGAAAAGTGTTTTTGGCAAAAGGACTTGTGCGCTGAGGACTTGGAGTATAAGAAACTTGCGCGACCTATGTTTTTCAAGATCAGAAGATCAAAATATGGCAATGTAAAGAGGTTAGCACATGTTTGGGAGTTGGTTGTGCACCGAAACTGGGTCGCGCAGGTGACTTGCACACCGTCGCGCAGTGTGGTCAGATTGCCTATAAATACTGGACCACCCCTCCTCATTTGGAACGGAGTTCAACACTTTGAGAAATCAGAGCTCCCATCGCACTGGTCTGGTGGTCGTGCAAGTTGTGAGTGTGGGTCGCGCAGGTGAAATTGCACGCCAGTAGTTGAAGTTGTGTGCCGGTGTTAGAAGTTGCGCGCCGGTTGGCAGTTGTGCATCAATATTGGTTTGGACGTAAAATGAAGAGAGTCGCGCAAGTTTGGAGTTGAGGAAGATTGAGTCACGAAGTGTCTGAGGAGGACTTGCGCGCCCATTGTGACTTGCGCGCTGATACTTGCGCGCCGAGATTGACTTGCGCGCCAAGTATAGTTTTGTTCCAGCGGTGCTTCTCGGACTACGTGGAAGCTGGTACGTTGCCTGATACCTTCGGTGAAAAGAGATATTCATCTACGGGTGAATGTTGTACTTCAACAGTGCATCTACACACAGAGGAAGATGCATTCATTCATGAAAATGAAGAGACCTACATGTCTATATACTGTGAGTGATTCTCTTCCAGAGTAGTGAGCTTAGGAAGAGGAAGAAGGTGATCCTCTCCACCGGCAGTGAACCAGAGAGAGAGAAACAGGTAGTGACCCTTGGGAAAGTAGTGAGCTAACCCTAAACATTGTAAAGGTAGTGAGGCTGGGCATAAAAGTGATCTAGCCCGAACTTTGTATCCACATCTAGTGAAGAATAGTGGAATTTGGTATGACCGGCAACCTGTCTGTGTATGCTCCTTGGACGTAGCCTAGTGAGGGTGAACCAAGTAAAAATCTCTATGTCTGTCTGCCTATTTCCCTTCACTACATTTAAAGCATCATCATCAGATAAAGAAGAAAAGAAGTGATCACAATAAACACACAATTGCAAACAATGTGACCCTTGTAATAAAGAGGTCAAGATCCAGTGGGGTAGGAAGGACTTTGAAAAAGAATATGCATACCCTGATTCACCCCCCCTCTCAGGGTATATAGGCCCATATTGGCCCTAACAATATATATTATTTGTGATAATTAATCATATTAATGAATTTTATACTTTACCTTTTCCACTTATGAATATAATACAATATTTTTTTACAATTCATCTTGTTATATTAACATTTTAAAAAATAAATGAAATGATTAGTGTCAAAATTGTCAATATTGATTGTTTATCAAAATAATGTTTTATTAAAATATTTTTAAATAATAAACAGTTTTAAAAAATATAGAATGATTTTTATAGGGTATAAACATTTCTAGGTTATTAATTTATGGTTTAGTTTACATAAAATAAGTAAATATTTTACAATTTTTATAGGTAAATAGTTTTTACCTTAGTGAAAATTTCAAATGAATAACTAAGTGTTAATTAAACTGATAATGTTTATATTGACTGAAATACATATAAAAAATTTATTTATTGATGATATTTCAACCCATTATTATTATAATATTTTAAATTGTATCATTTTGCTGGTTTTGGGATGTGTTTTAATTTAATTATAAATTAATATTTTCTGAAATCCCAAAAGTTCCCCTGACCTCAATTATAAATGGGAACCACATATCCCACCACTTCACATAAAATCGAGCCTTCAATATTAGATTTCATGAACCTTTTCTCTTCTCAACTTATTTAGTTACATTATAGAGGATCACATATTCTTAAATGATCAACTCTAGTGATTTAAGAGGATATTTGGAGGGAGAACGTCGAAAAAGTTGTAATCTCCTCAAATGATTATTTCAAATTTATTTGTTCTTGTATGCACACTAAATGAGTTCATTAATTATAAACTAATAAATTCAATAGCACATATATAATGAGATTTTATTGTAATTATCAACCAACCATATTCCACCTTCTATCCATGCTACAAAAAACAAAATCACTGTGCGTGCGAATGTATGACATACCGTCTCCATGCCATGGTGTAATATGTTTTTCACCACCACCTTAATTGGATGGGTATAATGACGGAAATAATAAATATATATTATTATTATAAGATAATATTAATTATGAAATATTATAAACCATCTAATTAAATACAATTCGATAATAATGGGAATGATATCATCGCTCACGTGTTTATAGGACCAAAAATCGCTACAATGTGATGTGATTTATTATACGTGATCATTGATAATGAATGATTATATAAATGTAAAAAATAAATAAATTTCGTATATAGTATGTTAATATAAATTTTTAATGATATAACTACGAGTTACGATGGACAATTATAACTTATTTGAAAATACATGCATAAGAACATATATTTGTTAATATCAGAATAACCAGTAACCATGAATGTTACCAACAAAAAGATGAATATATGATCATATGTGAAATAATAAAAATTAATTGGGTTCTAGAATAAGTCAATAACGTTATTTAAATCATTATACATCATGTCTGGATATATAAAAATGAAATCATATCTAAGGTAATTGATAATTTTTCAACTCATTATTATCCGAGATTAATTATTCAGAAGTATTTTTTTGTTGTATATTTATCATCATCATCCAGTTTTCCAAAATATGTTTTCTAAAATATTTTATCAATACGAATAATATTTAACGTAAATATTTCCCATTGGTGCATTTTTATAAAATGGAATGAAATGAATCCTTTTTTCTATATTAGGCCCTTTTTTACTTTTTTATAGAAGTATGGGAAGAATATTATCTTTTAACATATATGAAATGAATGGATTTTTACAGATTCATAACACGTTAATTCCATGAAGAATCCATTATAAAATTTCTGGATTAATTTGAATTCATTAATTTTATATTAAAATTTCAATATATTTGTGAGTCCAAAAAATTATTCTAAAAACGAAATAATATTTTTCAAATCATTATTCATTTCACTAATTACATGAGAAAAAAACACCCAATATATGAAACACATGCATTTTTTAGTAAAAATGGATTTATTGTCCCATTGAATGAGGAGGTCACTGAAATATGAAGTGGTATAACATTATTACACTACATGGTGTATCAATTGTATGATTTCAATGTGGAATAAAATTAATCATAACCTGGTTCTACATCCCTAATATGGGTATAATTGATTAGATCCAGTTACATATTCAACTCTAGAATCATTATATTTCATAGGAGATCTTTCCCAAAATAGAGTAAAAACATTGATATGGTTCCCATTCCATCTTTTAGACACTACTTCGAAAGAATAAAATACTCATGAATTTTTCATAACATTATGAATCACAATGTGTAATAAAAAAATTAGTGAAATACTATATTTAAAATTAAAAAAATACAATTAGATAATCTCATAATCATAAAAATTATTTTATGGGGAAATTTTTAATCTCAAATCCTTTATATTAATATATATAGAAAATGGGAATTATCCTAAGCATATACGATGGGATTGTCAAATTAGTTGTTGTGTATGGCCTATTCTGATGAACAATGTAACAATCGGTTGTAGCCCAATGTTCCCCATTTAAATTTATTACACATAGGCACATCTATTCTAGAACCATGTCCACTTTTAGTATTCATAGAGGGACTTATTTTCTATGAAATCCCACATAATCACATCCTTAACAAAACATTATGATTTTATTTTATACATATTAATAAATACTATCATAGTGTTATGTTCAATAATTGATGTTTTCCAAAATATAGTTCATATGGTTTCTACTGTACTTTCTCTGATACCATCATCTGGGACCATAACATAATTAGCCTAGAGATGTTGTCTACGTTATTATAAATCTATAATATACTTGGAATTATATCCCAAACGATCAAAAAAACTATTTTTATTAATAAACTACATACATAATTTAAAATAAAAATAAATTTTTAAAAAATAAATACAAAAATAATTTAATTTTATAATTAAATTATTCCCATTAATTAATAGTTTCATATCTATCAGAAAACACTTCTTCATATTATAGAAAAAACCAAATTTTATGACGGGGTGAGATCTTATGCTAAATGAGGGTAATCGCACAGTGTATATTAGGACTAAATAATCCATAATGAATATGGAAAGTTAAATAAATGAAACACACTCCATTTAATTAAAAAGATTTGAATAATATGTCAGAAATTTATGGTGACTAAATAATTCCATTTAAATAAACCCATGAACATGAACCGTGACCATGAATAATCATTCAAAATATCAATAAATGTATCAAAATGATGAAGTTAATAATGGTAGAAATATAAAACATATCATCTAGGATTTATGGAAAGACGTATAACATCATAGAGGTCTTATTCCAATTCATCAATTACGATCAAGGTATTGTTCTAGTACATCTTTATAATTGGGAAATGCCCCTTCCAAAACCCAATCCAATTTGTCTCATTAGACAGACAAATACATTGAGGGGCTATAGTAGGCCACAACCATCAATTGTATAGTCCCATGTATATCTCGTATAAAAGGGTTGATACAAAATTTACATAAACTTTTTTATTATAAACCAACATATATAATGATAATACATACCCCATTCAATGAACATAATCCTAAACCATCCTGTGTAAAATGGTGAATGTAAAAATATTTACCACCCCAATCAAACCAATCATAAAACATCCACATAAATAATAATGATGGTATTAATTTAACATATCCTATATGGACCATATATAACATAGAAGATTTATGAAGTAGATGAATAAAAATATTATAAACATATCCTTAAAAATATTGTTGATTCACTATTTAAAACAAGTATACAAAATATATTAATTATAATATTCATTTAAAATAACCATCTAAACATTTAAAATAATAATTAAATCATTTGTTGGTTATGGTGTTGGAAAACATTGTTCATGTTATACACATAAAAATAAAATAATTTACTATTTTGGGTAAAATACAAATCTGAATTATTTTAAAAATGTTATGATGATCAATTTTTAGTAAATTTATATTAATAATTAAAAATGGGTAATATTAATTTAATAAATCATTTAGGAATGGTTAAAAAACATATAGTATTTTTTTAGAAAACATGGTTTTTGATGAAAAATTACTTGTGGACGATGAGAGAAATAAAGTCAGATTATGTTTAAAATGATTATCCAAACCTTTTAAGTGAAAAATAGAAGGAAAATGGTACAATTACCTAATGTACATTAATAACCATAGGGGGATAAAATATAATGATTTTATTAATGAAATTTCAAATAATTATCCCAAGGGTGACATAAATTGAAAATCTTGAATAATAATTAGATTAAAAAATAAAACCATACTAATTTGGTAAATTTATATTTAAATACCCATATATGAAATAATTTAAATTTACAGTTGAAATATCCTGAATTATAAATGAATTGTGGCATTAAAGTTAGAAGGGTTAATATATAAACAATATAAAATAAATTAGATGAATAACATTTCAATATGCCTCAATGATGTGAAATTGAGATGTAATACCTTAACTCGTGATTCATTATGGTTGAATGTGATTTACTGGTAGGAAACATACTACATACACTAGAACCCAAATACATGAGAAAACACTAACATGGATCGATGTGAATTTCCAATCCCCTTGTGTTGGAGACTATAACCTCAAATCATACATGATTAATGTGGGAATATTTTTCACATAATTATTGGAATGAACTGTTAGAAGTCATTATGATCAAAAGAAGACTCCATATGGATAATAGTAAATGAATTCAAACATGCAAATAAACACAAATTTAAAACCAAAAAGGTATATAATTTCATGATAAAACCAACCATGTCCAAATGGATAGTGTACTACCTGATAAGATATCAACAATCACAACCTACAAGTGGTGAATTCCCCTTGCTCGAAAATAAAAGAAGAACATCTAAAAATTCCCAAAGGAAAAGGTTGGGTGTGAAATGAAATAAAAATTTGATCTCAAAATGTGTTATATACAATATTCAAATATAAATAAAGCAAATCATATTTTCAATTTCAAAATAACATTCATGGAATTACAAGATCATATTCAAAACTAAATATGTTATTCATTTCAATTGATGGAAAATTTCAAAGAATGGATTATGTGATAATTTTATATAAAATAGTTTAAATAAATCCATAGGCATATATAAAATAGTTTTTACAAACAATAGAATATATATCAATGTAATATAGAAGGAGAAACATGGGTATCTGCCAAGTGGTACGATAGTTCCAAGTGATGGGATCCACACCCTCTCAAAAAGGTAATCACATCAACATGTGTACACATGTCCATCTTAATCTAGTCAAATAAAACTATTCCATGGCACAATGAAGATAATATTTTCTTCACTTTATTTTTTAGTGTGGTAAAGCGTGAATGAAAGCATGTTTTCCCTAAATAACTCACTAGCATACTAGTCATTATTTACCTCAAAAAATAAATCAACAACGGACAAATTAATTTTTAAAATATTAAAACACGATTACATAATTTTTTTTTGAATATTCAAATTTATAATTGAAATACCTTGGGTAATTAATCAATTCATTCATTTCTTTTGATAAAACCAATCCTAGGTTTCCAACAAATCAATTCAATCAATTTTTCTAACATTATCTCATAAATAAATTTCTCAAATAAATTTCACAATTCCATAAAATTATATTCAAATCTCCATTACCAGTTCAAATAGATGTAGTGGTTTTCCTTAAATTATAAGCCAAATAAATTGACATCACAATAAAAAATGAATATATTTTCTACCATTCAGTTGAATTCAATTTAATCTAAATGTATAAAATAATTGTTTCTAACATTGAAAATCTGAACAAAACCACCTACCTTATGATGAAGGGATCATGTATCAGAACACCATCTCAAGGATTCTACAATAATGAATGTCATCAATGAAGACCATGAAATAAAACATAGATTAAAATTCCCAAAATATATAGTTTAAATCCATAAACAATGATCGGATCATAAAAACCTAAAGGGAGAGATATATAGTGAATGGGAGATAAGGACTATAGGAATATACATTACCGAAGAGGAATCGATCTATGATATCTATTCTTTGATCTTCCAGGTATAGGGTTTAGTGGAGCCTAAATTGGCCATTCAAATCATTCGTGAAATATTAAATCGAGCAAAGTGGTGTTAGGGATAAGCGAGAGGAAAAAGGGGGTTCAATAACTTTTTAATAGTTTTTTAGAATAAAAAAATACTGTGTGCATGGTTATTTGTGAAGGGCTGCACAAGTTATCAAACCATGTGTCTTTACCATAGGCCCCTATGATAGGCTGCACTATTTCGAAAAGTTGGGAACACATTTTTTTTCAAACCATATGAAAACCATTATAACCAGCACCATTAGGTTTGAACAGTATTCCCTAGTTGGATGCGCGGTTTGGGATAACCATTTTCCAATCATTAACATCCCATAAAAAGCCAAAATATATATATTTCCTCCCAAAATCACCTGATATAAACACCTTCAAAATTATTAGGAAAACTAGTGTTCAAGGAATAGATGAAAAATGTAATATAGTGTGACAATCACCCCACCATAGAAGCAGAATGTTCCATGTAATCTATTTAATTGGTCTCTATTTCAAAAAAAGAGGCCACTACTATCTCTTCATTTCCTCTCTCTCCCAAAACTCATAAGTCTTAGAATAGGGATTCCAATAACATGTACCCAAGATGTCCTCCTACAATTAAGTACATTGGTTTTAGAATCACATATTATGACTGGATGCTTATTCATGTATAAATTAGGCATTCCATCGATATCACTCCAGCTAAAAACATTAGATAGATCAAAATGATACATTCACAATTTTGATACATAAAACACATTATTTATCGTTATCCACTACATAGAATGATCAAAATGATAATCATATTTCCTGAATTTTATAGAAACCTCATAATGTCTCAGAAATATTGGAGGAATATTCATTTGACTTCCAGTCATTGATGACCCAAATGGGTTGAATATTTCCTAGAAAACTAGTCACAACTTAAAATTATTATGGTCTATTGATATTATCAACAATAGATTTATATTGAATCAATTTTATTAGTATTATATTATTAATCATATGAATCTTTTCTTTATTCTATGGAAACAATATCAGTCAATCCAAATAACATTTATTGATCATAAAAAAATTTGAATGTCCATCCATACACATCCTAAGGAATGATCCATTATATTCATATAGTCATATCTTTTTTTATAAAAAAACTCATCCAGTCTGAAATGTTCATCCAAATATCCACAAATGTTGATGAAATGTTAACGGTTCCTATCCTCATTAATATGTATATCAATATATTTCTATAAATTTGACATTTCATGGTATTCCCTACTCAATCTAACACGAGATACCAGTGCCTCTTGAAGTCCTCTTCAAAATATAGATGTAATACAAGGATCTCTATTACAGACTATAGCAGATGGAACTCTATCCAAATTGCCAATTTCATTAAGCAAGATATTTACCATCACCTAAACTATTGTCATATCATGAATGGGTATGATGGGAGATTATTTAGTTATAAAATCAATCACAATCCACATCATATTTCTCTTTCTATGAGTTTTTTGAAATCAGATAAAAAATTCCTTCAAGATTTCATATAATTTCCAGTTTGGAAGTAGATGTGGTTGAAGTAATCCTAGAAGTATATGGTTATTGGTCATGAAATATTGGAACATATAATAAAGGGATACAAAATAATTAATTTACCATGTCATACCAGGCTGCCAGAATCATCATTTTCTATCATAGAACATCTTTTTGGTTACTGGGTGCACAACCCACTATGAATTATTAAAACCCCACTATCACGTATTTTCTCACAAAAACTGGTACAAAAAAATGATTTTGAAATCTAAGAATACCCTCTATGGAAAATTACCACTTAATAATATTCTTCCCACTAAAATGAGATTCTCCAATTCCATATAACTTATCACCAAGATGTCATTCTTGAAGAATCATGTTGAGAAGAGATTAGGTCAATTTAACACTATCCAAAACAACATCATCCAATGATTCTTGAAATCATATATGAAATGATGAAAATAGATCAATCAAATTACACTATATTAATAATTATTTCACAAACCAGGTCAGAATTTTCCATCATAGATAATTAGCAATGAAATTATATTTCCCAAGGGTATATGCAATGTCAAAATCAATAGAGTGTAGGATGTCCACCCAATGCCTCTATCATAGATTCATGTTTATTTTACACAATATATCACTCATTCTTTTGTGTTCAGAGTACAAGGTAAAACATTATCCAAAAATATAATGACGTTAATCCTTGATTACATTATTCATATCCACATGTTCAATGTAATGGGTCGGATAATTCATTCTACTTTTCATAAGCTTCCAAGATCCATTATAAATGGCATGATCACCCTACATAGGAACACCACATAAATATTATTGTGATGAATCAAAAAATACCATATATCCATGGATGACCACCAAATGAGTCATCACTGGTGTAGTAGTAAAAAGGAATGTCATCTCAGCAAAAGAAATATTACATTTCTAATCCATAAAAAAATTTACTCCCTTATAAGATGGATAAGTCATTAAATAAGAAAACTTTGAGAAGTCGTTTACAAACTGATGATAATATCAAGTTAAACAAAACATTATATGAATCATGAAACTTTTATAGGGTTTACCCCATTTCATAATAAACATAACATTATCAGGATCAACTAACATACCATGTTCTAAAAAAATGGGTCCCAATAACTTCACTTCATAAATATCAACATCAAAATTAGATAAATTGGCATAAAGTAAGTGGTTTCACAACAATTTTGGAACTACTCTTAGATGAAAAACTTGATCCTCCCCATAATGTAAACAAGGAGTTCATCTACAATGACAACAAAAATTTAATCAACATACTAATGTGAAATCTCATTCATCAAATCCATGAAAACTACATAATCATTGGTTATACCAAACTGAATGAAAATGTACCCATAATGGACATACATAATCCAAAAGTAACTCTTAGTAATGTATGATTCATTTATTCTTTAATGGTGATCACCATATTGAAGACAATCCTTCAAAAATAACACATCCCATTTCATTTGAACAAATAAATCATAAATACATGGAAAAGATACTTTTTTCCATAACTCGGATGAGTTTTTTCTAATCCACCAAAAGGTGAATTCACCCATAAATATTCATAGAAAATAGAACAAGAACCCCCAAACAAATCACAATGAGGCATATGAAGAAATTATATAAATGATCATAAATATGATTCTTCAACTCCTTCATTTCATTTGGTTCAATACAATAAAAAGGTATAAATACCAGTTGAGTACCATGTTCTATATCAATTATAACTCTACATCTCTTATTAATGTAAAACTATTGAATTCAAAGGGAAAACTTAAAAAAATGACAAATAGTGGAGGATCATCACTCAAATATTCTCACTCCAAATCATTATAAAACACAAATACTAAAATCCCAAAATCGAGATAAAAAGGGTTATCTCTCCTTGACCTCGGGTCCCATTCTCATATAAATACAATGAAAACCGCATCATGCATAGTAAGAAATACTTGTCAAATATATTTGTAAATTTGGGCTTATTTGTATTGATCCAATACATATAAACTATCAAATATAGATGTTTCAAGTTAAGAAACAAAACATACAAAAAAACAACAACTTCTCATATAGAGATTACACACCAAGGATAACGAATAACCTGATCTCACATAAATTCATGGGGTATATTAATATCCATCAAATAATATAAAAATCTATGTAGTAATATTTAAAAGAAGAAAGTTTTTTTCCAAATAAATGAATGATAATCGTCATTGTCAGATAATATATTCACTAAAGATGAAGGAATACTGATGGTACCTCTCAAAGTCCTGTGACCAGTATCTTTATACTCTAAAGATCTTACCAGTATTAGAAGAAGATTCGATAAAGATTTTTGTGGAAAGATCCCCTTAGATCATAAAGAATCAAATTGAACAAGAGTGATTTTTGTTTCCCATTAACGCGTTCTACTATGTTGTGTAAAATAGAAATGAAAAAACTTAATTAGGTTACCTAAGAATAAAAAAATCAATATATCTTGGATTCATCAACAAAAACTCGATTAGAATTCCCAAACGATACAAACTAGTATAAAATCAAAGCGTCTCTAATCCATACTATAAGAGGTATAGAATAAACACAATTTTTAGAAACACTAATAGAATCATCACACTTTAAATTTCATGTGATGGAACTCATAGAACATTCACTAGGAAAAAGTAAATCATATAAATGTAGACATACCAGCCAGATCGAGCTCAACCATTAATGATCCATCTGTTACCCCAACATAATAATAATGATTCAACACAAAAAACTAAGAATTAATATCATATATACGTACCATATGAAACCATATATTCTTACACATATCATTCTATACAATCACATGTTGTAAATGCACAATCATAATAGAGTGTTTTTCTTACTCATTCATGTTCTTATCAGCTACATGAGTTTAAAAAAATATATAGCATTTTCTAACACCATTGACAATGGATATAATTGGTTAGTGGAAATAAAAATTTATTCCTTCTATTTTAATACTACTTTTCTTCACCATATTTTCCCCCAATCCATTATGATATCATTATTGCTTGTAGGTTTAACATTTCACCCTAATTGGATTACATGTCTTCAAGAACTCAAAAAAAACCTCAACCTTCCTGAACCATTACTTAGCCTCGTGAGGGTCATTTGAGACATGTAATTATGGTGTCTTCTAGTAAAGGCTGTACTTGGAATGATTCAAAGAAGTATACCACCGAGGTTACATAGCTAGAGCATGAACATGAATGGGTGTAGGTTCTGATCCCAGAGCTAGGACAACACACAAAATAGCCTCAAGCAGATTTTGGCCCATTTGATAATTTTATTATTATATTTCATCAGTATCGTCCTCCTCGATCTGATTCACTTGTATTCTTAGAGGCATGATACTAGACAACACCAATAGAAAACATTGATTTTTTGGGAATGTTACAGAAATCAACACTCTAACAAGAGAAGCATGGAAATTAATCCTATTATATAGATAAATAAGATATGAATTTAAACATCTAAAAATGTAAATAATGTAAATGTAAAAAATATTCCTTGATTCACCATTCCGAAAATAACCATGGGGACTTATTCCTATTTATGATGAGAGATGTATATACATGCTCTCTCAACTTTTATTTCTGTATTGACAAGAAAACAAAACTACATACTGACATCAACGAATGCTTCTAAACCTAAAAAATTGAAACGCATTTTCACAAACTAGCTTGGAAACCATGGTACCATGACAAAAGATCTATCACTGATAATGACTATAGGGATTTCCTCATCTCTATGAGTGGATACTAGTGATTTATATCATAAAAGATAAATGTCAGAACAGTTTAGAAACATTAATAGTGGGAGAAACATTTGGAGTTCTGTATTATCAAAATAAAACTTTACAGGGAGAAAATTAAAACATTAAAACAATTAAAAAAACACTAATTACAACCAAAATGTACCATTTATACAATACAAAATAGGAAAAGTCCCAACAGACCCGACACTATAAAACTAGAGATCAATAACCACCTTCTACAGGTGGCACTTTCCCATTACGTTAACATGGAAGAAGGAAATCTACAAACACCTAATTGAAAAGGTAGCATGCGAGATATAATCCCCGTAGGTTCTCAGAAAGTGTTTTATATAAAATGATAATATAAATAAACCAAATCATTCATTCAATATCAAATAAAAAAAGAATTACAATACAATTTCATATTCAAAACAAAAAATTATTTCCATTTTTATTTATAGATACAATTCAAATAGTTTATTAAGTACGATATTTATATTAAATAGTTTATATAAATTCATAGGAATCAATAAAAATGTTTAATAAAAAATTTAATATAAAGAAAATTTAAAAAATGATCCACTTGTTCATCTTCCAATATGTATGATTGTTCTAGGTTATGGGATCCCCACACAATTAAACAAGATATCATAAAAATATGTGTACAGACATCTCTCATACATAGGTCAATGTGGACTAATCAGAATCCCATTGAGGGTATGATATGCTATACTATGTTTTGTTTATTTTGGTAAATAATCAAACCTGGCATATATTCCAAAACAACTCAATAACAACCAAGAATTTTAAGTACATAAACAATAAATAAAAAATCGGAAAATTAATTAAAAAATGATTAAAATACAATTTATCAATTTCAGTTTAAATGTTCCAATTTCTATTTAAAAACCAAAACTTGTGTTTTAAAATAATCCATTCCTTTTCTCACATAAAACCAACACAAGTATTTTATCAAATAAAATCAATATTTTTTTAAAATCATCTATCAAATAAATTTCAATTGTTTTATTCACAATTTCATCAATTTCCAATCACACCCCAATTCCCAAATCAATTGGACTGGGTTGATTTCACAAAAATTCATGGCAAATCAAATCAAATCCCTATCTAGAATGAATTTGTATTTCCAAATTTAATTGAATGAAACTTAATTTAAATCATGAAATTACAAATTTAATCACATGGAAAATCTAAATGGAAACACCTACCTTGGGATCCCCAGATCCTATATCACAACACCCGTTATGGGATTCACCAATAAAAAAATGTCAGAAAAAGTGATCAAAAAATAAAACCCAGGTTCAATATAAAAAAATGGATTTTAAACCCTTGTAAAAACAAGAGTATCTAAAAAACAATAAGTAGGTGAGATATATATAGATAATGAGATAATAAATAAGATAATATCCCTTACTTGAGAGGAATTAATCTATATTCTCCAAGAATAAACCCAACATAGAAAGGGTTTAGAGGACCCTTAATGTATCATTGAGAGATTCCAAGAATACAGAAATTTATCCAATAGTAGTTGTGTATAAGAAGGATGTAAAAATAGGGTTCAAGTATTTTTTGAATATTTTTAAAAATAAAACTAACTAAGAACATGGTTACCTTGGCAGAGTCATATGGGTTTTCAAATAGTGTGACCTAACTGTGCACCCCTCTAAAGGAGAGAACAATTTCTACTAGGTGGGAACATGGGTTTGAAAACCTGTTCCAACATTGAAAAAACAGTATAAATAGTTTTTAAATGTTTTCCCTAGGTGGCGGTGTAGTTCCAGGAGTCCATGATCTAACCACGCACATTTCAAAAAATTCTGAAATTTTCAAAAAAATTTACCAAACAACCCGAGACAAACCCTTTCCAAAGAATTAAAAAAACTAGTTTTCATGGAATACCTGAAAATATTAACAAGGTGTTACATTTATCACAATGTATAGTTGTTTCAAATTTGTTAACAAAATATAATTAAACTATATTAATGTTTATAATTTCATATATTATAATTTTATAACATCTTATCTCCCTATTTTTAATAATTATTCATTATTTTTACTTTTTAGGTGTTAGTTGCCTTATTTATTCATTCATGTGTTGTCCTGAATGTTCTAGTTCATCTATATATTATATAATTCTATATTTTCTAGAATAATATTCAGGGAATTATATTCATATTTATTCTTCAATTAGTCAATTAGTACTACTCATGAATAATGGTTTTGAAAAATTATGTACATTATGATCATGGTTTTGGGTGGCCTCACGTACGCATAACTAACATTTCCACATTTCGACATTCATTATAGATATAAATTCTGAAGTATTTTATTATTGAGGAATGATAATAATATGATAAATAAAATACTATTTCTTAATATATATATATATATATATATATTTTTCATCCATGTGGTGTGGTGATGAAAATATAGTTACATCACATCATGAAGTCGGTAGTTAACACATAAACGGACGATGTTATCATTTTTATCTAAGTAAAACGATAAGAAATAAAATTATATTTTATAATTTAAAAATGATAAATAGATTCATAAGGTATTTACTAATTTATGTAAATTACACTAAATTTTTATCATTATCCATATTACCACCCATGTAAAGACTTAATGAATGATGAATCACATCGCTTCCTGAGGTTATAGTCTGCCAACACATGAGTGATGATATTTTATCCCCTATATAATTTAAAGTAAAACAGTTATATATTATATATTTTAACAAAGGAGTAATAAGGTTATAAATATAATATATATAATTTATTTCCATCATTAGACACAACAATGAGTGGTGGTAATCTGAAAAAATGACATCAATCTTAAATATATAGTCTACTATACGCATAAATCAAGATTTTGAAACCAATTTTTTTTGAATCGGGGATGGTTTTAGTTTATGAAAATAACATAATGAAATATAAGTTTATATATGAAACTATGGGTAGTATATCATCACAGTTTAAAAATAATTGAATGATGTGGAAAAAGAATTAAATTAAAATTCTTGTTGAGGAATGTAACATTTTTTAGGTATCCTTATTAAGGTTATATCAAAATCATTAATAAAGAGGATTTATTTGAAAAATAAGTATTCTAGTATTATATTAGTGATGTTGGGAAGTTATTATGTTTGGTAATTTCCAATCAAAATAGTTTTCAAGGTGTGATAATGAAAGGAAAATGGGTGACCTTCTATATGTGTGCTAAGTTGAACGCTTGAAATTATTGAAATGAAAAGGGTGTGCCCATGTTTCACATTTCAAAAGGGACAAAAAATAGAGTATTATCATGTGTATGATATTATAATGCCTAAATATGGGCAGAAAATATATTTTAGATATGTTTTTATGTAATTTAAACACACATATATTTTGATTAACACATGATAAAACCATTTTTACCTTAACCATGAATAATTTTTTTACATTTTTTTTAAATTTAATATTTTGGAAAATAAATTTGAACTTATTATGTAAGGAAAATTATAATCAATCCAAATATGGAATTATTTTTGTTAAAAATCCCTTCATATATGTCAAAAAATTTTAATTTAAAATTAGTCTCATAGATGTGATGAGAAATCTATTTCTCAAAAGAAAATGTCCAATGCTGAAAATGTTTTCATAATAAAATTCAATATGAAAATGATTCTAATGACATGAAAAGGATTAATAGAAAAATAATTTATATATTTTTACTATAAATCAAAATAAAAATACAGTTAAATTTTAAAAAATAATTTAAATTAAAATGTTGTTTTCAATTAAATTTCAATATGGTTTAATATTCCTCAAAAAAGTTAATCATAAAAAAAATACACAAATAACAACCATTTAATAATTTTTATGTTAAGATTTTAAAAGTAATTTTTTTTAAAATAAATTTTATAAAATTGGCAGAAATTATTTTTAAAATATGTGCACAAATCGTGACTTAGATACTATTTAGAAAAATGCAGTTTTTTTTAAATGAACTCTTTTTCATTAAATTAATAATTTTTTTCCTAATGAGTATATAAAATTTATATTATTTTATAAATATTTGAAACATAATATTTTCATAATTTAGTTTTTACTATTAATAGACTTCAATTTAACATCAAGTATTTAGTCATATTTTTTAGATATTATTAATATCATAGAGTATCATGTTTTCTGGAAACCCAACATTGAATCCTATAGAAACTACTGAAGAGATTGAATTTATTTAAAAATAAATATATTATTACATCATGGAACATTATATTCCATTCTACACTAGAGTTTTCATGTCATACATGCTATCAAATTTATTGTTCATATTTTAAAATCTCAACATGGTTAATTATAGTTTTATATGAAACAAAAAATAATAATTATTAAAAGATATTATTTATGCAGTTTAAAAAAGTATAATGAATAATTCCACTAGATTATATCAAAATTAAACAAAAAGTTAGAAATGGGGTTTTATATGAATAAATTACTATATAAGTTTCCAACATTTTATATTGGTAATATAAATACAAAATGTTATTTTTAACTGAATTATATTATTTTGAAAATATATATTTTCCGCATTAAATATGTATTGTAAATGTTTTGAGTAATTATTAGAGCATGATAATGTCAGAAATACCACACTATAAATAAGTACTATATTATTCATTATTTTGTAAAAAATTATCATTTTATTAAAATAACATGAATAAATTTATATTTATTATTTATATGAAGTAATAAAAAATTAGGTTATTTGTTTCTGTCAAATTTAATTTATAATATATATTAATTTATTTTATAAATTAAAAGAATATAGTGAAATTTGATTTCATAGGAAAATAAATTCTCTAAATTTTTAATATTATAATTTATATATTTAACTAATTGATAAATATATTATTGTTTATATATTATTCATTCCAATAATAAATTATATGTATTATAGATTGTTTCACAAAATAGAATGCATGAAAAACCATTTTTTGGGGAAAATATATATTAATATCATGAAATGATATTCTCAGATATTTAACATAATTAAACTTGTTATATCAATGCACTACAACTATAGAATGATAAATATATAATTTATGTATTTATTTAATAATGTAGTTACTTTATTTTCTCCTGCTAATTTGACAATAAATATTTTAACAATTATATAATGTATTGTGGTTTTTTTTGTAAAATGTCATGTGTAAGGAACACTATTAAATAATGAATTTATTTCACAGAATTTATTTTATTGGGAAAACATAATTATAAAATATATAGGAATTAAATTTTCCCCCTTAAATAAATTGGATCCTCAATGTTTTAATTACATCATAATAATAGAAATTTATTATAGATATCTAAAATATTGAAATAAATGAAGCTAAAATTTATAACGGGGTTTATATAATTATATTATATTTGGGACAAGGATCTAAATCTATACCCTATATTATATTAACAATATACTGTATATTTAATTTGAAACTTGTTTCTCTATTTCATAATTAACTTGAGAAAACTAATCTTCCATTTACTTTTATACATTATCCTAAGTATCTCTTCTCATATATTTTCCTGATGTAATTTAAATCTTCTTACCATTAGCATCTTCAATACCTAATCATTCAAGAGATGAAAACATATCTTCTTATGCGTGTTTTGAAAAAAAACTATGTTGATATTGTAAATCATCAAACATGATATCTTATTATGCAGAACTATAATATGTATCACCTAATATCATATCCTATTATGTTTCATACTGGTATAATTTCATCACTTTTCCAAAAATCTATTTTTCACTTGGTTACCTTGGGAATCCAAAATTATAAAAACCTATTTTGGTTAACAGGAGTGGTGAAAAATTGACATCATAAGTGAATTATCATAATTTATCTCTTGAAATATCATCCTCAAAATGTCTTAATCATTAAAATAATGTCATTATATTCTAGTTCATGTTAAATAAGACATTGTTTAATCTTGGCTTTTCTAGGTTAGGTTCCAAAATAATCCACGATTTAATGGCATGACATAACATATTATTAATAATGTATCATAAAGTGAATATTATTTTCTAAATAATACCCTAAGAAGTGTCTCTGTAGTTGTGAAGTCTTAGGCCCACACATAACGCATGAAGTTAAAATAATATTAATATTCATCAAACCTATGTCATGGTGATTTCCGCTAGTAACATATGTTCCAAAATCGAATAAAATTTCATTTACCAATTGATGGATTTAAATTTTTAGAATCAATATTCATAAAAATTCACCACATTTTTATGACGTAATTATATTGTTATCCTTAGAGTTTTAACTAAAAGTTTTTTATTATAGTAAAATGATAACCCAAAATAATTAATACATGTTATGATACCAATTGTGGTTCTCCTAATAGACAGTATGAGATATGGTTTTTTATAAATAATCATAAAACACTATCATTAAAAAAATGTGAGTTGAAGTATGCTAATCATACATTTAGTTTACATAATATCAATACGTTCAACATTAAATCTAACAAATGGTAACAAAATACCAAAAATGTATGTTTTAACATTCTTCAGGACCAGACACACATGCAATAAATCTTATAATACTTGTAAATACTTATTGACAATTAAGCCAAAGTAGATCCCCTTTTAGACATCCCATCTGTTATACTTTTCATCATAACCTAAGAAATTTAGAAATAATAAAGGGTTGAGATAAAAATATTAGTATGGGAAACAATCAACAATATATCATCATTGGTTACATCATAATGAGCTCATAAAAACATTAACAATGGTTACAAATCTTATTAAAATTAATATTGTATAATAACATTTTTCTATAAGTTGTGATTTCAATACATGTAATCTCAAATTAACAAATATATAACATGTTATAAGAATGTATGATAATAATGGATGAATTGAATAAAATAATGATATCATATGTTCATGGGATCAGAAATATACAGGAACAAAACATATCATGGAAAGATAAAACTACATTTTTGAAACCATCAATATGATATAACAGGTTGTTCTTAGGTTTACCATATATATATTATAGATCGTATCTCTTGATAAGAAAACATTTTATAATAAATAAATGAAATATTAGGTGGAAACATTCATATTAATAAAATTCTCATTAATATGTGTGACATAATTTGAAATTGAACCACAAATAAATAATATGCATGAAAACCCCCTAAAATGTAAATATGTTCCATAATCAGGTCTCAAAGCATAATCAAAGGAAAACAAATTGGATTCCATAGAAAATAAGGATTTCTTTATATTTATATTTTTAAATGAAAATATATGATTTGGAAAATGTGTTCTTATGTATATAAATTCATGAGGTAGATTGGAGATATAAGAAAAAAATAATCCACTTCTGTGATAGATTAGGAAATGAGTAATGTATCATTTAATGATCTAATGAATGTATTATTTTTAATTTTAGCAAAACTAAACTATGATGTTTTTTTTCAGAAAATAATGAGATTTTTTAAATGATATTCATTATTAAGAACCTTTTTTTTAGATTTTGAAAAAACTGCAATAAGTTGTTAGAATGTTTCATTAAATCATGTTTACTTAAATACGGAATCCTAAAGGGAACCCAGAATAGATTTTATACCAAAAATGATATTTAAGGTCAAATAGTTAAATACTTAAAGAAAATATATATTGTAATTGAATGAAATATAATTGAATAATATATTGTAAAAGGGAAAAATGGGATGGTAATACATTACCCAAATGTATTTAGGGTATTCAAAATATCCCTTTAATATTTTAAAATACATTTGTTCATAATAATATTATTAAAAGTTTAATAATTATTTTTTTTAAAATGGTTAATGTGAATTATGAGTATTATAGAAGGTAAACCTTATTTGGTATCCAAAAATAATTATACTAAACTTTTTAGGGAAGGAAAAATACGTATTGATGAGATACATTTCTATTTTAAATGACACCAATTAAAAATAAATCAACAAACAAATATTTTTTTAAATTAATTTTTTAATTACCCTAATATAAAAATATTATTTACCATGTGGTTTGTTGGAATGGATGAATAATGAAACATTAAAAGTAATGGTCAATAATGATATCTCAAGACCCAAATAAAAATAATAATTAGTCAACAAACCAATTTTGACATCATAATATTTCAATGTGAATGCCCATAAAGGTATAACGGGATATGGATTTTTAAATCAGAGAGATGCTATAAAATGTAAGATAAAAATTCATTCAAAATAAATATTTACATAAAAATGAGAATATGTTCTAAATACAAATCATATATCAATGAAGAAAAATTGAAATAGAAAAAAGCTTACATTTGGTACTGATTCACTATATAAATTATCCTATATTCTAGAATAACAAAATGATGTTTATTAAATACACAATTAAGATCATTTATCATTAATAATTTATGATTAAAGATAAATTTATAATAGCAATTTATTCATTTAATAATGAATTTTCACTTATGTTTGTTACATAAAGTCGTTCATTCAATTTTTTAACAATCTTTGATATAATGAACATGGTAATATATATTATAAAATAGATTTAAAATATCCCCAATTTTTGATGTATAGTTTTTTATTATTCTACTATCAAATTTTTTTTTCTGTTTCATGTATTTTACGAAAATGTACTTGAATTAAGAAAGGACCCTCACTATGTTCATTTATAGTAGTTAATTTTACTAGTACCATCTACTATAAATATCATTTTTAAAATTTAATATTTAATCTCTAAATATCATTAATTTTATAATAAATTAAATTTATAAACAATAAATTACTTTTTTATCCATCTTTGGAAATAATCAGAAATAAAATATCTCTTTTCATAGCGATGATAGTCTACATGTACTCACAAATGACCAATATATTTTTAGATGAATAGAATATTGTATAAAAATATAAAAATTATCATTTTACAATCATAATAATATTAATATAATTTTTTCAAGAAATAACTCTTTTTTACATTACACGTAAGTCAGTTATGAAAAATTGAACATGTTGGTCAAGGAGGCAGAAGTCTACACTTATGTATAGAGACATATTCTTTTTATTAATATATTTTGATGAATGTATGAAACTTATAGTAAATTATTATAATAAAATTTCAAAATATTTCTATTATTAAATCTCTTTTTTATGGAAAAAATTGCTTTTAAATTGTTGATGAAAAATATAAAGAGTGCTGGGTTTAGAACATTACCACTCCCTTTGATCATTATCCATTGGGTAACAGTTTAATGATCTTTTAATTTTTAATATACAATGACCATAGATTATAAGACATGGGTAGATTTATAAGGATATACTAGGATTATGTATTAGTTTATAAAAAACTATATAATTAGTGGAAAAATTTGAGATATTTGTGCTCATTTTATCGGTGAAGGAAATAAAGAAAAATTTACATATAAAATTGTAAGATAAATAGGGAAAATGTTTCACATATAAAGTGGGTAAAATTATAAAATATTTGATTTTGTCTTGTGATAATGTCTACCATTTTGAGAAAAATAATTCTCACAAATTCTTAAAACATAATTGATGTATTTTTCTCTTAGGTTTGTATCATTTACCATTTTGGGATTTTATAATTGTAACTTATCATTAAATATTATGTATACTTTTAATTCCTAAAAATAAAACCAGAATTATTAATCAATTTTGAAAAATTGATTCCATATATAAAATAAATTTCATAAAAATACATTTCATTATGTGATAAATAATAATTTTTATAATGATACACATAATGTATTAAAACCGTTTTTAGAAAAAGGTCCATTTTAATCATAATAATAATTTCATGAGAAAACTATATATATTATTAATTACTATTAAATTAATAGTTGTATCATTAATCGAATAAGAGTTATATAGATTAAAAATGTTACAAATGAATTCTAACATATGATATCATAATTAATTAAAATGTTGAACCAATTTTTTTATTAAAATAAAATATTAGATGAAATAAAAAATGTGAAACAAGATACATCAAAACTAAAATTATTATTTTTAACTATATAATTGTATTCCATAAATAAATTGTTGGTCATGATAGTTTTTTATAGTTTTAATTCAATACTCGACCATGAAAATGTGAAAATTTCTACGAAATTAAAAAACCTACAATGTTTTATATTTTCCAAAACATTAATTTAATAAAAAAAATTCACTGTTAATTTTTGAAATATAAATTCAAAAAATAGGTTACCGTTTCATTATTAAAAATCCAAATTTTAATAATTCAATTTTTTTAATTATATATAAAAAAATATTTTCATTACATTTTAATTGAATCCTAATTTCCAAAATATTTATCAATTTTTTTTCTTATTTAAAATTAATTTATAATTCTACTAAAATCAATATGTTATTAAATTTAAAAATATATTTTATACATAATATATTTTTTTTAAATACATCCCATGAAAACTCTTTTTTGAAAATGATTTTTTTCATATATTGGTCTCAATTTTTATTTTGATAAATTATTTTAAATTTATAATTATATCAGTATGTAAGAAGAAATAATATTTTATTTCAATATTTGTTTCATAATATAGTGACATATATTTTAATTATCTAATTATATGATTCAATTTAAGCTATTATATAGTGGTTTGGTTTTTATTTTCATCCTGGTTGTGTGTGAATATATTTTTTAATAGAAGTATTTATTTTAAAGGAAAAAAATAATACTAATATATCAGAAAGTTAAATATAATTCAATAAAAAGTGGTCATAAAAACATTATTATACCACCATAAAAAACAAATCAAACACTTTTCCAACCATATATACAATATAAAAATATGAATTAACAATAATAAGGCTCTAATATCATCCATGACCCTCCCACCTTCCCACTCACAATTCCTTTTGGGGTTATCCTACTAAATCATACAATGATTCACCTCTTCCATAATTAAACATAGGATTCATGATGTCTTCTCAGGTACCGAAGTGTCAAGGATACCAAAGCATGGTGTGGGTAAAACACAGAAGGGGACTTCCAATGAGGTCCCAAACAAAAAATAGTAAATTTAGTAGTCACAAGTGAAATAATTAATGAAATAAATAAATGAATCGTATAAAAAATAAATAACCACCATTCGTCATTAGGTTCAATATTCATAATAATGATTAAAAAAAATAATTTGTCCATCAATGAAGTATTTTTTTATAAAATTCCATAATCATGCCACATCATACAAGGCTTAAAGTCCATTTAATACATTGGAAAATCATTTATTCCTTGGTCGTAATCCTAGGAAATCCAATAGTGCTTGAAATAAGAAGAATCATGGGCTATAATTCATGCAATTTTTAGCATCATATATAAAATGAATTCGAATATAAAATTCTATGAAATCCAATTTTATAAGGAATTAAAAGGATTCCTATGAGTTAATAAAAGTTAATCTAGTATTACTAGGAATAACATCAATTACTATGTGGTGATAAAATTTAATATAGTAGTATGTGGAATTATATTGCTTACTAGGAAGTCAATATTGAAAGACTATTAGTATTAAGAATAACATTTAATCCAATAATTTAATCCTTGTAAATCTTGTAGTATATGTCATAAAACCAATTCCTAGGATGTAATACAATAAAATATAGTAGTATCATAAATGACACTAATTCATATGAGGGAAAATTGGGAAAAATTAGTACTGTTTGGTGATGATTCGATTCATATGAGGTAATCATAGAAACTCTATATAGGATTGATATAGAATCCTAAGAGACCAGACCTAGGAATTCCATTCATGATTCTTTAAGGGTACTGTATCCATCACATGGTACCTTATATAATCATTGTCCCTATTTCCAAATTGGTATCACACCAAAGAAAGTTGGGTTGTAATTGGAAACCCAATTAATTCACACATAATCTCATAAATTATCCCCATTATATGGTTATATACCTTTGGGTCTCCAAATAAGGCCCATAGGGTCTCATCATTTGAATGACAGACTACATGCCTCTCTTGAACCCAGTCCCTTCTCTTGGGACATTCCAATAACTGAGAGGGTGTATTGTACCTATGTATCCCCCTGACTAAATTTATACCTCATAATAATCATTGTTCAACCCTCTCCGTTACCACTCTTGGATGATAAGGTAATTCAAATTTCGTATATATATTCATCTTAGGTCATCCCACTCATCCAAACAGTCATCAATTTACTAAAGGTTTTTCAACCCAGGTGTTCAAATGGTAGTTGGGGTAATATTATCCCAACTCACTAATAATTTATCCAAATGAATCCAGATAATGTTACATTACCATCATACCATAATCATTCCAACCATATATAGTCATTGAAATATCCCGAAAATGGAATTTAAGGAACCCATCACACTGTCCACTATGATTATAAAACAATTTTTTCATCTCTAATATGGGTTATGTACATTAAAGGATACATTTGTCATCAAGGACATGCCCATCAATGACTGAGGCTTCAATACAATGCTCAGTGTTCCACTGTGGCCCTAAAAACATACAACCGTTCATGATAAATTTTTATGATAAAAAATTATTCAATTTAAATGGATTAATCCCCCAAAGTGGTGGAATCATATATCACATGATAAACTAATAAAACATAAAAAATGTGTCAATCCACCTAGAACATCTACCTCAAATGGATCATTCCCTTTTAATCACAGCCCATAATCTCTCTCTTCAATTGTCTATGTGTTGTGGGAAACGACACACCACATGAGGCCCTACCTTAAGACATTACAGAAAATTAAAATAATTAAAATAATTTTTTTAATTATTTAAAGTTAATTTAAAAAGGAAAGAAAACTCATAATCTCAACAAGAATCCTAGTTGAAAAAAAACTACCACTATAAACTGAAAAATGTTCTATGGAGTAACCTTACCCCCACCCTAGAAAAAAGCAAATCACATTATGCCCATTTAACCATAAATTTCTTTTATTATAAGAAACATTCCTAATAAGATTCTACTTAGACATAATTATACATAGATGGTGCGAAATAAAAACTAAAATATCACCTCAGGTTATCCAAAAATCATGTTGATTGAAATCCACATCCTATTTAGACAATTCCACAATTATTTTATGGAATCATCACATAGGTCACATTTGAGGTTTCACAAAATAGAGAAAAAATGAGTAATAACGAAGAATAAAATGAGGGTAGTTTTTCATCAAATCAATGAAGAAACTACAACAGAACCCAAATTAATTGATGATATAGGAAGAGGAAGGAGAGTTTGAGACACTCTAAATTCGTTGCATGTGAGAGAGAAGATAATAAATGAGAGAGACCTAAAATTTCAAGGGGAAAATTATCATTTTCTAATTTTAATGCAATTTAATATATTGAATGGGTTGTCTGCATAGTAATCCAAATTTCATTCCAACCATTCAATACACACTACCCAATCCACAAACCCAAATAAAATATTTTCATGCTTTAGCAAACCATACATCAACCCAGTAACTCCCTCTACAACCTCAATTATAGGTTATCACTATTACATTGAAATCATTTACCAATTATGTTCAATTTCCCCATGATATACCATATCAGTTGGAATAGCATTACAATTTTGTTTGGTCGTGCGATAATCATGATTTTGGAATTTTATTTAAAATAATATTTTCATCTACTTGAAGCTCACATGATTAACCTGAGATCCCAAAATGCTTTATTGTCCACATTTCATAACAGAAAATATCTCCTTCATATTCTCAAACTCTCATAATTGTAATCTAATTCTATATTATCCAAATTTATCCAATTTGAAAAATATAACATTTCAAAATAACATTCCAAATCATCAATGAATTGGGTATTTACAACCTCCCATCCATAGAACATATCACCTATAGTTAAATTATGATTTATTTTAATAACAAATCCTGACTACCTCATCTATTGGATCATGATTAAATCATTACTCTATATCCCTAAATTCACAATGATCCACCATTGTTCAATCCTAAATATAAGTATTGTATTTAATGAATACATGAGCTTCCACTAGTTACCATCACCAAAAAACTATGGAGGCACTCAATAACACATCCATATCCAATGAACACATGATGAAATAAATTGATTCACGAACTAGATCATAGTTCTGCCTGTAATTGGTTTTCACAAAAGAGGGTTGATTCTAAGACACATTTATTTTGATAATCTGAATCTACTACATAAATACAACATATGTGGTCCATCAACATATAAAATGTGGTTTCCATTTCACATATTCCAATTACGCCTGGAAAATCTAGTCAGTAATTCTATATCCAACATTAATGAATGCTTAATTAATATAACTTTTATTTTAGTCTTATCAATATTGTATAAGACCTACTTTTCTGAGGGAATCATGTGATCATCCAAACACTCAAGACAATGTAAAATCCATAGTTTTAGGGAACGCAAATGTAATATCCTCAAAAAATAAATTGTTCATCATAATACACTTACATTAATGAGCATGTATCAAATCGAAATCATCCTCAGTTCATATCTAAAAGAATCTTGAGTCTACTACCATTGCATGGAATCCATCCAACACTGCATTTGAATGCCAAATTTTATATTCATAGAGGAACTCATTAAATCATATTATACTTCCAAAAGATTAAAAATACCACATATAATATCCAATAAATTGTCTTGTTACACCCATTACCATTACCATATATGGTTAATACATTCTATGTGTCAAAAATATTCTATTTCCTCACATTTTGAATGGTTATTACCATCCTTATTAAACAATAACTCCCTATTAAAACAACATCCAAAAACCATTGTTGATCTATTTAGAACATCAATATCAATATCATTGGAATTTTTATTTATAGGGGTGACATAAACTCTAAAGGAAAATGTTATAGTTCTAATTATATAGATTCCATTATATTTCTCCTTAAGAAAATCAACAACATGTTCTAACAAAAAGGATTATTAATATTCTATATCAGAGAATACAGTTGTGTAGACTATTCCAAAACACTATAATATAGTCATGTTACCCCATTAAATATTGGTGTAATACTCCCAAATATCATTAAATGTCATGAACCCTCCCCAAAAGGTGTACACCTATTGGGATGACAATATGAGATAAATGATAGAGACCCCGATTCCTGCCTCCAGTAGGCCCCTGGATGCCAACTAGAACCAAGATTATAATAACCACATGAATGGGAGGAATTGCCCTCTAAGAGAATACATGAAAAAGAGAGAGATAAGAAAACCACCAACCAACTCCAACATAGACTGAAATACAAAAGAAAATGTATGTACACATATGTAATGTCATGAAAAAACTACTTCAATGAAAATGGAAAACTATAAGTATCAAATAAAAGTAAAATTATAGTGACCATGAAGCCCGAATAGATCCCGCCACACCAAGCTAGTAGTAACCATCCTGATCATCATCCTTCTCCATGTGACCTGAAAAATAGGTTATATATATGTCAGGTGGGTATAACAATATATCTAGTAATATCATTCCTAGAGCTACTTGTGCAATGGTAAACAAATCATGCTAAATCACATTAAATAATAAGTGAAAATAACTTGTCTGCTAAACAAGTATAATATGTTCCCATCCCCACCATGGATACTATCACCAAGTATCAAATATAATGTCCCATACTTTCCATGTAATTTTTTTATTTATATAGAATTATTTTGAAGCTAAAAAATTTGCTGGAATTTAATTACGATGCCTTGTGTGCTCGGAATTGAATATTTAACTTTCATAAGGAACGTTCAATAAACGTGAGAGCATGAGATCCTAACATTTAAACAGTTGCTCAGAATAGAAATTTGAGGGCGTCATTGATCTTTTAGTGCCGATATTCACATAAATGAGCCTTAACCTCGACCTTAGTTGGTTGTGAGAGGATGTTGATTTTTTGCAATTTTTGTGGAGGACTTATAAAATAAATTTATTTTATCTTAAATATCCTCCACCCATATTTAGGTTTTGGTGGATGGGACCACAAGGGGTGGTCGGGCATTGAATGGAGGACATTAAATTCCCAAATACACAAAAATGTGTAACCACACTAAATGAAATTAAGGAGTTGCACTAATTGCACCAATTAATGAACCTCTCTTAATTATGTGTTGTAAATATTACTCCCATCATCTCTCCCTTTTTTAATTAATTGGAAAAAGAGTGGGGTTCATTGGATAGAAGGAGTTTGGAGGATCATCTTAAAGAAGAACAGATCCATCATGCAAGAACCACATACCATCGTTTGAGTGGAATTGTTGGAGGCTTTCCTTGGGATCGACAAACACTAACCCATCTTCAAACACGGGATTCTCTCTAATGACACATGAGGTAGGGTTCTGCCTTTTTTAAATATCATGATTTGCTGAATCTTTTATCTTCTCCCTTGGTAAGATGCTAAGACAGAGGGAGTGGGCCTAACAATCAAGGCTCTATCCCTCTACCTCTAGTTCAATAATTGAGTTCTATGTGGGTGAATATTCAGGTTTGAAGAAACACAAATCCGAGTGTTATGATGTGATGGAGTGGACCGGGAAGCACGAAGGTGTGATCGGATGGAAAAACGGACCACCATAGCTCACTCGGTGGCCCATGAAATAATAATGGCACAACGGGACCAGTGAGACATGCCATCAAGCGAGGGCTGCGGCTAACAATGACTAGGCACAATATTGGAGGAATTCTGTTGCACGCCATTGATGTTGATCGTGATTCTAACCCACAACAGTGGTGGGACCAGCCACATGCGGGTCCCACAAATCCGTTCGCGAGAAAGTGGAAAACAACTCCACCCTTTTCAACTAGGGTGGGCCATGCACCATCTTATGGCCTGAGTTGCACCCCCACCAGGACATGCCACTCCAATAATATAGGGTTGGCCATGCCCCCCATGTAGGTTGGGCAGTGCACCCTAGGGGCTGAGATGTTCCCCGCTTCAGGCCGAGCTGTTCCCCCCAGCTGGAAGGGTCGGACTACAGCCCAGTCGGGTGAGCCCACCATGACCCAGGCTTAGTATGACTTAAAATGCGATAACTTGAAATCCATATGTCCATTTGAGCATCCATCTATGACTTTGGGATCCTTGGAGTGAGAAAGGCCTTTTTGTGCACTCGACTCAAATCTTAAAGAATGTTGGAGTAGGACTGAGTTGGATAAAAACTGAATCCAACTGGGACCTATGTACTAAAACTATTATAACTCACAGACTGTATGTCGGATTGATGCGTTGTATGTCCTATTGGAAGCCTTATGACATGGCAGTTATTTGGGTTACTATTTTGAGGTTCTTAGTGGATGTCGAGTTTGAAACAATATATCAAGGATCATATTCTATAGAACATGAGCGAACCAGGTGTGTGGAACCCTGTGGATGGCTGTCTTGGAAGTAACAACCCTTTGTGCATAAACATTATAAAGACCCTAGGTAAATCAACATCATAGATACCTGACGAGGACATGTTTTAGAGAGGCTCTTTGAGGATCATATTCTAGTAAGCCTATGTGGGTCAACATCAATCGACCCTTTTGGATCATCATTCTAGTGATCCTGTGTGAATAAAAATTCTACCAACCCTGTGTGGGTCATCATTCTAGAAACCCTATGTGGATCAGCAGTTACATTACACGAAAACGACCAGCTTGACAGTGGCCCATCGGGAGACAGCGACTTACGTCCATGTGTGGATTTTTAATAGAAAAACTTCTTTGTGGATTAGTTGTGGATCTTCTAAGTGGGATAAATTGATACAACCTATGTCTAATCATATATATTCTCGATCTCTGAGATGTATACCTACTGGGAGATGACTATTGATTTGTGCTTTGTGATTGAGGTATTGATTTGTAGTTTTTCCATTGTGGAATTCTTGTAGACCTTTTTGCGTCTCAGGTTCCCATAGGAGTATTTTTATACTCACCCATGTACGAGCGCCACTCACACCTTGTTGTGTTGTGTGCAGACGACGAAAAAATTTGACCAAGGTTTGTGATATAGGGCTGGACGGTGCTCAGAGGTGGACCTTTATACGTGACGTCATTTCATGATGAGTGACCATGAGATAAACCTACCCTTCATTTAGGAACATTGGGGGATGATTATGGGAGCTATTTTTCTGTTGGTGTTGGACTTTTTTGTTTTTCTTGTATTCCAGACCCCTTTACATTCAATACTCACCCCGTTATACTTTTAGTTTGCATCTTCTTACTACTTCATTTTTACTATGTGGGTTGCGCTTCTTTTATTCTTAGATTGTGTGTTTGTAGGTCTAAAGAAAATTCCTTCACATTTTTCAGGGATTTTCCATTCGGTTCTAGTCACCAACCCCTGGACTGTGGAAGGCGGGCTTGGGGTAGTCACAACATGAGCCCCAGGAGACGGTTCGTGAAAAATTGGTATCAGATGAGTTTGTTCTACCTAAGAACTAGGACTCTGATATTTTAATATAGCAATAGTTTTAATTGTATTGAGTGTGGTTTTTAGTTTGAGGAGTCTAGTGTTGGTGCGGTGGCTGACATATCAGTATACAAGGACCCACTACTACAAACACGGCCTTTATCAGCGCTAAAAATGGCCTTTATCAGCGCTAGAAAAGCGCTGATAAAGCCAGCGTAGATAACAGGGGGGGGGTCCCCTTTACCAGCGCTCCGAAAAGCGCTTATATAGGACCCCTTTATCAGCGCTAAAAAAAAGCGCTGATAAAGGGGTCCTATATCAGCGCTTCCTTTATCAGTGCTTTCGTTTTAGCGCTGATAAAGGACCCTTTTATCAGCGCTTTTAAAAAAGTGCTGATAAAAGTTAAAAAATTTAAAAAATTAAAGAAAATTTAAACAAATTTAAAAAAAGTTAAAAAAATTTAAAAAAAATGAAAATATACTGCCAATCGGGGGCTTTTATAGAGCTTGAACCCCCCCTTTTACAGCGCTTTTCGACCCCTATACAACACCCCACGCACCCCACGCACCCCCCTCCACCCTTTAACATCGCTTGCTCCAATATTCCCCATGCGCGCGCACCCCTGCCTCCACCAGGTTTTGAACTCGAGACCTCCCCCCTGCGCGCCTAAGCCCTTACCACTACTCTATTTTGATTTGCTTTCCAATTCATGAAATCTATATATATATATATATATATTTATATATTTAGTTATATTTATTCGTATAGTAATATATATTTATATTAATATATTTATAGTTATATTATAATATATATATATAGTTATATTATAATATATATAGTAATATTAATATATATATATATAGTGGTATTAATATATATCTATATCTATATCTATATATATTTAGTTATATTTATTCGTATAGTAATATATATTTATATTAATATATATATAGTTAGATTAATATATATATATAGTTAGATTAATATATAGGTATATAAATATTCATATATTGGTATTTTAAATAAAATGGATATTAGTTATTATTTAGATAAAGCTAATATATTTTATATGTAAATATGTTTAATTATTTATTTAAAAAATTTAATTTTTGGTGCGAATATATAAAAAATATGTACATATAGTTATGTATTTGATTATAAATAGCAGTTCATTTTAAAAAAAAAGTTGAAATTTCAAAGACATAATATCAATATGAATGTAATACCTTGGAATAAATTCAGTCCCCGCCACGAAAAGCCAATAATACCCCCTTAAACGAGTTTGAAAATCCACAAAATGTTAAAAAATCTGGGTACCCCGACAAAAAACATAGTTTTGGAGGCCTTCTGGGCCTTGTTTGGCCTCTAAAAACGCTTGACCGGGGCACCCCCCAGTCACAACGACGTATAGCTCTTCGCAGGCTTCGATTTGATATGTGGTAGAGCTCGAACGGACACCTGGATCAAAAGTTATGGCCGTTTGAAGTTTGAGTTGCGTTTTCAACATATTTTGGATCTTTTTTTAATTTTTTTTAATTTTATTAGTCCTCAAATTGTTATTAAATTACTATTACTCCATAATTATTATCAAATTATTAATTAAAAGTATTTTTTTAATTTTTTAAGAAGTCATTTTCACTAAATATCTTATATATTAAGTATAATAAGTGTAAATGTACATTTATACTTATCTAAAATATATTTAAAAATTATATATTATATTTATATAAAAATATAAAAATATAAGTATATTTATATATTAATATATTAATATATTTTTAATTTTTTTTTAAGCCGACCATTTATCAGCGCTAAAAAATGCGCTGATAAAGGGGGCGCTGCGAAGAACTGTTTTTGTGGTAGTGACCCTAGATTCTGATATCTGAATCGGTGCATGAAAACACTAATTTCATGTTTTTTGGAATTTTTTTTACTTTGATCTCTTTGAGTCAGCTCACAAGGTATAACTTAATTACCATGGAACACCTATCTCCATTCAAGATGCTGCCACATAGATAGCCAACAAGAATTATACTGAGATTTTACCATGACAGCCCACCAAGTGAGGATGCTTCATTGCAGGGCCCTCTTACGGTGATAGTACCATCGGGTAGTGTACCAGAAGCACCACTACCCATTGGGTATCCATTTCCACTATTCCCACAACCATATAGTTCTCACCGACTAAGCATGTTGGATGAATTTCTGAGGTAGAGTCTTCTGAGGTTCCAAGGTGAGACGGATCCACAGGCAGCTGAGGAATGGCTGGAGGTTCTGGCTTGTGTTTGCTTACTGGTTGGGACACCAGCCGACAATATGGTGATCCTAGTTTCTATCATTTTCTAGAGCACAACATGGAGATGGTGGAGCCATAATCTATAGATAATGATGAGGCGACACTCACCTTGGTAGATTTTTAGGGCCTCCACAGGGCAGAGTTCATTCTTAGTGACTCTACGCTCTGTTCATATATAGGATCTGCTACACATACTTTAGTGAAGCCTATCCCTGGCCCAGTACTCATAGAGGTTCACAGACCAGTCATGTTACTCTACCAACATGGTGTCGAACCCATTCATCAGGGCCTGGAACATTGATCAGGGACTCCGACGGGATACCAGAGCTTTGATGGTATCACTCAGCCCCCCAACACATGCTAAAATACTAGAGAGAGCACTAATAGTGAATAGATTCATTGATGAACAGACACCGACAGTGAGACCCACCACTGGGTGACACATAGTAGAGTCATTTTTGGATGGTAGTAGGTAGATAACAGAGAGGTCCAAGCAGCCAGAACTCCAGGTGGACAACCCCGAGATGTAGGGTCAGAGGTGCGAGGTTCATGAGGTAGATCATTCCAGCAGAGGAGAATATTGTGTATGATGTGTGGTGGGCAGGGTCAAATGGATCATGATTGCCCGACCGTTTTCAATGATGATAAGAAGATGGTTGAGTGAATATCGAGGAAGTGGTAGTGATTCAAGTGGGGAGGTCCACATGCAGCAGGCGGATGGGGAAAAGGTGTAGGCCATGCATTATGTAGTGGGTGGAAGCACCACCTCTAAGTTGTCCACCACGACCACATGGACCTGGTGGACAGGGACGAGCTCAGCTCAAGGCACCTGAGCCCTACAACTACGATGCACCAAAGATGATTCGAGGAATGAACTATGTCCACACCAACATAGATTTAGTACATATAGACACCAGCTCCAGCAACTCTTTCACTGACATGGCCCTCGTTTGGAGCTCGGAGATTCTGGTGGAGTCATTGGCTCGATCGTCACAGCAATAGACTATTAAAGGAGGGGATTTAATGATTACACGCTGGTGATGGTAGTGTGAGCTTACTCTAAGAGGAGAAATCATTAACTGGGATCTTCTAGTAGCATCGTCTAGGCTTTAAGATGTCATCTTGGGTATTTCCTTGTTATCTATAGTCCATGCTCAGATTGACTGTATTAGGCACAAAGTGTGGTGTGTCTCTGAAGATGGTACTGGGGTTTCCATCACCCTCTAGAAGGTGCCCTTTGCAGCACATGATGAAATTACCCAGAGGAGGGTACAAATGATCACACATTAATTGGCTAGCCTTACCCTTTGAGTTGTTGATGTTGGGTTTCAGATTTATTATATAGTGGCGGACCAGTAGGCTGATGTCTTCCCTGATGATGTTCTGGGACTACCTCCTTGCCGAGAGGTGGACCTCTTAATTGACATGTACCCTGAGAAGGTACTTATATCAACACCAGAATATCGGATGGATCCCACAATGATTCATGATTTACGGGTACAATTGGAAGACTTGTAGAGGAATGGGATCATAAGGCCTAGTGTTTCTCCCTGGGTATCCCCGATATTGTTCGCTAAGAAGACAACTAAGATTTTCGAGGCTCTGTGTAAATTATCAGTGCCTAAACAAGGTGACTGTGAAAAACAGGCATCCACTTCTGAGGATTGATGATCTCTTTGATCATTGGAAGGGAGGTCGTTTTTTTTTAACATAGAACTCATATTAGGATATCATCAACTCAGCGTACGAGATGAGGATGTACAGAAGATGAACTTCAGATGTTTTTATGCCACTATGAGTTCTTGTTTATGTCATTCGGCATGTCCAAAATTCCTGCTATGTTTGTGGGACTCATGAATAGGATCTTTCAGCCATATCATGATTGATTTTGGTGGTCATAATCGATGCCTTCTTAATATACTCGGTGTCAGAGGAGCAACATGCCTATCTTATGCAGATAGTTTTGGATATAATCTGAGAGCATCACCATTATGGTATGCTCTCGAAGTTCCAGTTCAAAAAATGGGATGTCAACTTTTGGGAACACATTATCTCAGTGGATGAATTTGTAGTGAATATAGAAAATATTGTGGTTTTTCCTTCATTGGTGCTGCCTTGGAGTCTTACCGAGGTGGGGAGTTTCCTAGAGTTGGATGAGTACTACCAGAGAGTCATACATGAATTTCCCAAATATTTTACCCACTAGTCATCATTGATGAAGAACAGATAGCCCTTCATGTGAACGGAGAGATTCCAACAGATTATTTAGGAGCTGAGGTAGAGACTGATAAGTTCCCCCATTTTGTGGCTACCAGAAGAGGGTGTTGGGTATGTAGTCTTCTGCGATGCATCAGGGAATTAACATGGATGTTTCATGATGTAGGAGAAAAAAATGATCACTTATGGTTCATGATATATGTGAGAACTTGAGGAGAACTATGCTAACCATGATCTCGAGTTAGCAGTAGTGTTCTTTGCGCTGAAGATGTGGCGACACTACAAAAAGTGTGAATGTTTCACTATTTACTCTGATCACAGGAGTCTCGGGTCTATCTTCTCATAAATGGACCTAAAACTGAGACAACGACAATGGATAGAGTTCCATGAGTACTATGACAATGAGATAGTCTATACTCATGGGAAGTGGAATATAGTAGCAGACATACTCATCAAGAGGCCTTGTACATAGTTGCTGAGTGAGGCGAAAGAGTAGCTATACGCATTGAAGATATCCATTTTGGATAGAGATATAGTAGCTTACCTTTAATCTATGAATATAACTTCCCCGCTTCATTATTGATTTCGGGAGGCACAACTTGGGGACATTGAGTTTGTGGCTTGAAGTGCTCAGATATCATCAAGGTGGGCACCTGATGAATTCTCGGAAGGTGGGGAGCACGTCATCCTCTTTGGAGGATGCACCATGGTACTAGTGGTGCAGAAAGAGGTGGTGTTGAGGGAATTCTATATGTCCCCTCTAGCGGTACATACTAGTATGAAGAAGATGTACTAGCACAAACAATGTTAGAACTGGGGGCCCAGGATAAGGAAAGAAGTGGTGGAGTTCATTTGACAATTCCTCACTTGTCAGCAAGTGATGGATGAGCATCAGGTTCCAACAGGCTTAGAGCTGCCACATGTGGAACCAAAGTGGAATTGGGATGGTATCTCGATGGAATTTTTGATAGTTATACCATGAATGTTTAGAGGATATGATTATATATAGGTGATTCTTCACCAAGTAGCCACTTTGGCCCACTTACTACCAATTAGAGAGAAGGGATCAATAGTGGGCTTGTAACACCTCTACATACAAAAGATTGTACGACTTCATGGGGTTCCATCGACGACCGTCTCGAACTGTGATACATGATTTACATCATAGTTTTAGAAGGGATTACAAGAGGCTTTCGAGACATACCTATGTTTGAGAACCTCTATTCATCGGCAGATGGATGGTAAGACCAAGAAGACCATTCAGACACTCAACAACATGCTTCGTTCATACGTCCTAGATTTTTGCCACATTTGGGAAGATAACATACCCTTGGTAGAGTTTTCATATGAAAATAGTTATAACTCAACCATGGTATGGCACCATTTGAGGATTCGTACGGTCGACCATGCATATCATCTCTATACTGAACAGACCTAGGGGAGTTCACACTTATGGGTCTAGAGTTTGTATGAAATACCAATGAGAAGGGGTAGATCATCCAGTAGTGGATGAAGGCTGCAAAGAAAACGTAGAAGACTTATACTGACAAGAGACTGGGATATTTGGAGTTTGAGGAAGGTGACCATGTCTTCCTTTGGGTCTCACCTCCATTAGGTTTACATTGATTTTTCTTGGGCGGCAAGCTATATATGTGGTTCCATGGAACCTTTCAGGTTCTCATCAGAGTTGGTGAGGTGACGTATCACCTAGATCGTCCCCCACAGATGGATCGAGGGCATGAAATTTTCCATGTGTTGTATCCAGGAATGTACATGAATGATCCATTATAGGTTATCAACAGGGGAGAACATGACTTTGATGATTGGGCGACAATTACGGAGGTCCCATTGGATGTTGAGGATCAACAGAAGCGGGTCATTCTAGGATTATTGATTCCTATGGTGTGCATTTGTTGGCAGTACGTGAAACTCTAAGAGAGAACATGGGAGTGGAATGCTCATATTCGTGTCCAGTACTCCCACTATTTTCCTGAGTCTATGTTGTGGATTTTGGGGATGAAAATCCATAAGGTGGAAATAATGTAAAGAGCTAGTAATTCTATGAAATTGTTTTACTTATATGGAACTATTCAGAGGCTGTGAAATCTGAATGCGTTTAATTATGATGCCCAGTGTGCCCCAAACAAAATTTTAATCTTTCTTAATGTATGTTCAGTAAACATGCGAGCGAGAGATCCTAAAATTTGAATAGGCACAAGAAATTGAAATATGAGGGCACCGCTGAACTCCTAGGGCCATGATTCACTTAAGGAGCCCTCGGTTATAGTGGGTTGAGAGAGGATGTTCATTTTTTTTGCAGTTTTTGTGGAGGATTTATAAAATAAATTTATTTTATTTTAAAAAACATCAACCTCTCTTTAGGTTTTGGTGGCTAGGAACACAAGGGGTGGTTGGGCGTTTAATGTAGGACATTAAATGCTCGATTTCACAAAAATGGGTAACCACCCTGTAAGAAATTAAAAAGGTACATTAATTGAAAAAATTAATGAACCTCTATTAATTATGTATTTTAAATCTAACACCCATCATCTATCTCTTTCTGAATTAATTGTAAAAATGAGTGAGATTCATGGGAGAAAAGGATTTTGGAGGATCCTCTTTATGATGAACCGATCCATCAAGAAAGAACCAAAGATTCTCATTTGAGCGGCATTGTTGGAGGTTTGCTTCGGGATCGACGAACATCGACCCATCTTCAAATGGAGGACTCTATCCAATGACTCATGAGGTAGGGTTTTATCTTGTTTTAATTTAAATGGTTGTGGAATATTTCAACTTCTCCCTTGATAAGATGCTAATGCCAAGGGTGTGGGACAAATGAATATGGAATGACCCCTCCACCTCTTGTACAAACATTTCATTCTACACGGGTGAATTTTAGGGTAGGAAGAAACCAAAATATATGGGCCATGAAGTTAAGGATATGACCCAGGAATCTCGTAGGAGCGATCTGATGAAAAAACGGATCACTGGAGCTCACCGGGAGGCCTGTTGAAGATAGTCGGTGTGACACTAGTGTGGCGGCACAGAAAACCTACACCGGAAAGCGACAATGGTGGTTGGAACCATCCAGACACGGTAGTGTAAGTGCACCATAGTGTGCTGTTGGAGGACTCAACAACACTAGGTTGCGATGGTCAACAGGTTCCCAGCACCGGCCTACCGCAGAGGTGGCAGCGCACTACAAGAAGAGGAGGCTACGAGTTTTCAGCTGCAACAGTTGAGTAGGGTGGCTGGCCCCGACTGACCACTAAGGTGGAGCGGCATGCCATCGAGAACTACTGGAGGTGTCCACAACTTGAAGCCTCAGTAGAGGAGGGACCCGCTCCCTGCGGGTCCCACGAAGTCGTTCAGGAGAAAGGGGGAAACATCTCCCCACATGCCAGCTAGGGCGTGCCCTGTGCCCTCCGGAGGGATGAGTTGCACCCCCTACGAGCTGGGATTCTCTCTCTTATGGGCTAGGCTACTCTCCCAATGGTTCAGTCCATGCCCCCCTCCGGGCCTGACATAGCTCCCATGCGGGCCGGGCGGCACCACTTGTGGGTCGGGTCGTGCCCCCCTTTGGGCCAGGCCACATCACCATTCGGGCCGGGTCGCACCCCCCAGCGGACCGGGTCAGACTATGGCCCAGCCCAACCGACCTAGCCTAGGCTTGTTAGGGTTGGGCCGGGTCAGACCAGGTGGGGTCGGTCTGACTGGGTCAGACCATACCCATACCCATCATGGCCTAGTTTCGCTTAAAATGCCCTTACATGAAATCCAGACCTCCATTTATGGAATTGCCAGCATCTCTGGGATCCTTGGAGCGATATTATCTATTTGGTATACACCACTAGAATCTTGGGGAATGTTAGAGTTTGGCCAGGTTGGATCGAACCTAAATCGAATCGGGCCCTCAAAACTAAAACGCTTATAACTCATAGACTGGGAGTCCTCTTGACACGCCGTCTATCAAGTTAGGACCCTTACGACATGAAGGTTCTTTGGGTTACTTATTGTGAAGATTAGTGGGGGTTGAGGTATGAACGATATCACAAGGAACATATTCTATAGAACTCGAGCGCACTAAGTTCGGGGATCCCTATGGCTGGCTGTCTTGGAAGTAGCGACCCTGTGTGGTTCGGCATCAGAGCGACCCCATGTGGATCAACATCATAACTAAAAAAAGATTAGTAGTTTTAGTGTGGCCATTGAGGATCATCAACTAGTGAAACTATGTGGATGAACATCGACTGACCATGTGTGGATCAACATTCCAGCAACCCTGTGTGGATCAGCATTCCGGCGACCCAGTGTGGATCATCATTCTAGCAACACTGTGTGAATCAGCAGTAGCATGACCCAATGAGGACCATCCTTACTATGGTCCATCATGGGAAAGAGACTTACATTGATGATTGGATCGATAATATGAAAACATTTTGGTCAATAATTTCTTGAACTTCTAAATGGAATATATTATATAGCTCAAGACTAATAATCTATATTCCTGATCTCTAAGCTGTAAAACCGGTGTGAGCAGACTATTTCTTCCTGCATTGTGATTGAGGTTTTTTTTTGTTTTTTATATTTTGAATTCTGGGAGACCTTTTTGGGTTGCTGGGTCCCTACTATGTATTTTTAAACTCACTCAGTCTTGGGATTTTCCCGAACCTTGTTGTGTCTTGTGCAGAAGACATACAACATTGATTGATGTGTGGGAGCCTAGACTGGACAGTTCTTGAAGGTGGACCCTTAGATGTTACATTCCACAGAGAAGACCCACCATGAGCTATACCTACCCTTCTGGTAGGATCCTTGGTGGAAGATTCCGAGTTCTATTTTTCTATTGCTTTTGTACATTTCAATTGGCCTTGTATTCCGGCCCCCTTTACTTACAGTACTCACCCCATTTTACTTTCAGTGCACTTATTTATACTACTACAATTTTACTACATGGTTTGTGGTCGTTATATTCTTGGAATATCTGTTTGCAGGTTTAAATGTAATGCCTTCCATTTTTTTAGGTATACACATTTCAGTGCTAGTTGCCAACCCCCGGCATATAGAAGGTGGGATTGGGGTAGTCATGGAACGGGCCATGTGGTATGGGTTGTGACATCACATAAAAGAGTATTCAATATAATAAAGAATACCTGGGGTGCCACACTATCACTTCCCCACATGTTTTCTTATTTTCCCCCGCAGCGCACGTCCTAAGCATTTCTCTCAAAATAGGCCTGTCTGCAGACACCTGGGCGATGTTCCATAACATGAACCTCATGCAACACAACAACTATGTACACATAACCAATATAACTATGTAGTTTTCAAGAGCCACCATAGGTCACATAATGTGTATCATACATTATGCATTATATATCAAGCCATTGCAACCTATACGCTGAGTAGTGATCCTCAATTTATCACAACCTATACATGTTACACCTATAGTATTCCAAATAAAACTATATCTAATATATATGACTGTGAAGAACCACAATCCATTACATCCCTCTAAACACATATATGTGGAAAACTAATGGTTGTGCCTACCAGGGCAAGTAACTACTGAGAGAAGAGAGTGGGGCCAAAGGGGGTAGTCATCCATCCATCCTCCCACTGGAATGTTTGGTAAAACACCCCCAGGGCTCAGAATCCCCACTGATGGTGTGGAGTAGCGTACAGAAACACAAAATGTAAATAATATACAATATATATCAACCACACTATGGGAATAACCTTGTCTTAGACTCCACTGTAGCTAACATCTTTTAGACTCCTGGCTGCCACTACTAAGACTATGTATCCTATAATCACAAAATCATTTAAAGAAATTTATTATATTAATTCATTCCATTTTTATTTGATTAATTTTATGTTAATTTGTCCCATAGAAATCAATTAACAATTATCAATTTCACATTATATTTCATTAGCATCCCATATAAGATTGACAGTTCCTTTAAATTGAAACCTTGTCATTGTGTCCCATCAATTTCCATCCCAAATGGATAACATCGTTCATTCAATAATTTATTAAAAGAATTATTAAAATCCCATATTACATGGAATACTATAAAAACAATATAATCTACCCAACACATGTTTCCCAACATGGTGAGTAGATGAACTACCAATCATGTATTTTCCACAAATAGTAGAATCATAGACCCATCCTCCATCAAGAATTTAAACATGAAAAGAAAATTTCATACCATGCACGTCTTCACCCCTTATGGTAGAAAGGTTAGACAGACCAGCTACCTTAAGAAAAGAAGAATGTAGAGAAGATAAATAACCCTATAAATTCAAAAATCACCAATCATTCATATCCACCCAATTTCAACATCTATGGTGTCCACTCCAATACCCACAGGCACAAAATGATGCATCTCACCCATATAGGCATCAACTATTGCGACAACATATGGGCCTCCCTACCCCCACAAATCTCAACAGACATACAGGCTCATATCACAACACAAGTAGAAGTAAATAAGAAAGAATCATGGATATTTTCACTAAAAAGGTATTCTTCCTTCACAGAAAACAATCCATCATGGCCCCAAATTAGAAGGAACTCGACCTTACAAAAAATTTTGTAACTCATAACACTACAAGAACATATCTTTTCATAAAAAATATTGTTGTTTAATCCATCTAAAATTAACTAATTTTTTAATTGTAGCTTCCAACTATGGATAACCTAAATAGTAATCGATGAAAAATTAACCAAACAATTCATTGACACTATTTAATTCAAAATATACAAGTATCGAAATGCATATGGATCATCAATTAATTCAATTAAAAATGTTTACTAAAATAACAACTTCATTCATTTAAATTCATTTTTATCGTGGTAAATTTATTACATTTAATTATAGTTTATATTATCTAACAATTTTTATCAAGAATGAAATGAAAAAAAAGTAAAGAAATGATATCACTCTATCTATCAAAACAAGAAGAAATAACATACTATTGATAGAAAATTATTTATATGGTTCAAATATTCATTAGGTCAATTGTATTGTGATCCAGTTGGATAAAACATGTAATCTAAAAAGATGCATGTAGAATAATATGGAAACCACGAATCCCCTACGTCTAAAGGTTTCTGATTTTCGTTGCATGAGAATAGACAAAAAAATGGATCATAATCAGCTCTTATAGAGGACAACCTCCACATGAGGACGTATAAACACCACCACACCAGCCAACACCCAAGAAAAAACTATTAAGAACATAGAGATATCATGCCATATTATGGAACGGTGAAACAGAAGGAGGGGAACGTAGTTTAACAATGGTAGACCATACCTTATATTGAAGAATGATTGATACAACTTCATTTCACCGAAACAGTGTGTGTGTGTGTGCTTCCAGAAGAATCTCCAAGGGGAAACGATCCAAGGAATAAGGGTAGATCACACCACTTTTATGGTAAAGAGGAATTTTTCATGCATCTCACACCGGAGAACTAGAAGGTAGAACCATGGAGGAAGATATCTAATCCCTTTAAAATATTTAACGGGGTAATAGTTTTATATACACAAAATTTTCCATTAAAAGAGGATCAGATTAAAAGACATTTTTTTCAATGTTAAGGAATCCCAAGACTTATAAAAATAAATATAGGAGTTATTGGCTTTGAATTATCATTAAATCCAATAAAATAAGGCTTGAGTGAATTTTCATCAATGAAAATGTTAAATGAAAAAAACTATAATTTCTCGAAAATATGGAAATTTTAAAAAGGAAAAGAACCCGTTTTGGAAACACAGTTCATGAAAAGGTTTCTATGCTTCTATTTCTACGCTATCATTTCTATGATATTGTAACTTTTCCAATAATTCTGTGTTTTTGTTTCTATAATACAGTTTTTTGTTACTGTTTTGGTGAAACAGTTTAAGTGCTGCCATTTTTGTGATACTGTTTCTTTGAAATAATTTATATACTACCATTTATATGATACTGATTCTAGGAAACAGTTTTTGTGTTGTTGTTTCGTGATACAGTATCATAAAACCATTTGAAATTTTTGAAATGTAACTGATGTCATTTCTTGAAACAGGATCACTAAATATCTATGAAATTTGGCAAAGGAAGTGATATTGTTTCATGAGAAATTTTCATGAAATAGTTTAGAAATTTTGAAAAAGAAGTGGTATTTTTTTGTGAAATAGTTTCTAGAAAGTGTTTAGAAATTTGGGAAAGGATGTTACATCGTTTCTTAAAATAGTTTAATGATACAATGTGGAAATATGGAAAATTGTTGGGGATAAGTCAACTTGACCGAACATAACACCCCAAACACCTTATTTTAGAAAAAGAATAGAACAAAGAGTTATGAGTCATTATATCAGATACCTCTCATTACATTCTCATTCTTGATAATCAAAAAAAACCTAAATAGAAACCATAATAAGGGGTCTAAACTTCAACCCTTCAATATACCTCTCAAAGAGAGAAATACACAGAAAGCGACAAAAGAAATACATCTTATAAACAAAAAAATTCCCCAATCACAAACAAACCTCATTACACAAATAAATTTTAACATCGAACCACTCGGGGTAAAGGGACCATATATGTGATTGACAATACCAAGTAATATCCCCCAATTCACTATGTGGCCACAATAAAAAATCCATGGGAATAATATTCCCAGGATATACCTTCTCCTTGTGTTCCTATGATTTTCACATATCACTCATAAAAGGTCACATCATCATCATCAATATCAAGATATCCCTAAGAGATGATGGGAGAGTCGTGATGAAGTTAACGATGTGGATGCGACACATGAAAATCATTGTATATCTAGATCAAATATGGGGGAAGTGCAACACGATACTCCATAGCCCCAATACCAGCCAACACCTCGAAAGGCCCATCAAAACATAGAGAAATCATACTCCCACGAACAAAACATCGTGGCCCATGATGGGGAGTCACCTTAAAAAACACATGATCCCCAACATACAACTATAATGGTCTCTTATATTGATCGACATATGTTTTCTGATGATCTAGTGCTATATTCATCCTCTCAATAATCACATGAACCATCACTGCCATATTTTTCACTAGTTCTAGTTCGAGAATTTCTAAATCTCCAACCACAGTCCCGCTTAATGGAGAAAGAGACGGTCAAAAATAAAATCCTTAAAACAGTTCCATACAGATGGTGGGGTGAAAACTATTGTTATAAGAAAACTTCATTAATGTTACTAACTCATCCAAAAACCTCCAAAATCTAGGACACAACAGAGCAACAGTTCATAATGAAACTTAATGGTCTGCTCTGTCGAGCCATCTATCCATGGATGAAAAGTATTTCAATGGAATAACTGATAACTGAAAGAATGATAGATACCTCTACACACCATAGAGGTAAAACAAGGATCTTAATAAAAAATTATAATTTTTTGGGACTCCATGGAGTCTAACCACCACCTCTAGATACTACCTCACTACCTCGGTAAAAGCTCTACCGATCTTGATTCCTTGATTACTATAAAGTGTGTTGATTTCATCAAATGATCCACTACCACCCATATAATTTTATGGAGCCCCAGAGCTCATGGTAAACCAGTAACATAGTCCATTGAGATATCTCCTACATCCACTGGGGAACAACTAATGGCTAGAGAAAACCATTGGGGACATAGTGCATAGCCTTCACCTTCTGGAAGAAAAAACTTTGAGATAAAAACTTTGTGAAATATGCTTCAGCCTTGGACCCAAAAACTAACTTTTCAAGGCTCAGTACATCTATGTCAGGAAATGATGCACCTCTAATGGTGAAATATGTAACCCTATGAGAACCATACCATTCATCTTAAAAAGAATGAATATCCTTACTTGATAAAACAAACAATGTTTTTCATCATCATACGAAACACCAGGGCCTCACCACAAATAACTAGTTCTCTCCATACCTCCACCCATAGATCCCCAAACTGGGACTCTTCCACCAACTGCACCAGAGATGACTGCAACGTCATCTAAAAAAGGAAACCTCTTCCCCAAGTATTCTTCATATTGAGATGTAATGCTAAAATATCTTCCATCACTATTCATGAATCACTAGATTCACACACTACATCACTACATGACTTAATGCTAAGTGCGTCAATTAAAAAATTCACTATTCATGCTATATATGAGATTTCAAAGACATTTTGGAGTAAAAAATTCATCCACTGATGCTTCCTCATGTTTAAGTCATGGTGGAAGAAAACATACCTCGGGAACTTATGATTAGTGACAACCACAACGATTTCTCCAAAGAGGTAATTTCTCACCAACATCAGAGAAATATCCATAGACACCAACTCAAGATCATGGGTGGAATAGTTACATTCCTTGTATGCAAATATGAAGAAAATTAATAATCAATTGATCTCTAATGCATTAGAACAAAACCTAACCCCATATGTGATGCATCACAAAAATCAACAAACTGAATTGTATCTACTGGAAAGCAATTAAATAGAGAACATACCAAATTCACTTTTAGATACTCAAAAGCTACCTGAAATTTATTAGTCCAAAAAATCCTGATCCTTCTTATTCAATTCTATCAAGGAAGTCCTAAATTGTGATAAATCGACAATAATTATTTTGTAATAGCCTGCGAGACCAACCAAACATCGAAACTATGAAAATTTCTTAGGGGATACTCAATAGACAAGTGCTTCTATCTTTGATAGATCCACAACTACTACCTGCTGGGACACCACATTCCCTAAGAAATGAACTTCCAGAGACCCAAACTCACACTTTGAAAACTTCCAAAATAGCTATTATTGATGAAGGACTCCAAAAATTGCGGGAATATTCTCTACATGCTCCTCTATATATGTGTAGGAAATATTAATGTTGTCATTGAAAACCACAAAGAACATATCTAGGAACTCATGGAACACAATGTTCATAAACACCATGATCAAAGATAAAGAATATCTCATACTGTATGGTATAATAATGAACTCGTAATTCCTATGACGACAACGAATATGAGTCTTTGGGATATCGTCACCCTTCACACACATCTGATGACATTCGGACCACAAATCGATCTTCAAGAACCAACATGCACACATATTTTGATCGAATAAATCATAAATTCATAGAAGAGGATAGATATTATTCATTGTCACTTTATTTAAGTGATGATAATCAATACAAAACCACAAACTACCTTCAGACTTCTTGAAAAAAAAATGGTGCACCTCAGAGCAACACACATGGTCGAAAAAACCACACTATATTAGAATATCGATCTGTATATTAAAATATCATGACATATAATGGGATATCTGATATAGAGACATATATATAGTAGATGATCCATGCTATAGATCGATATCAAAATAGTTCTCTCGTCGAGGGGGTAATGCTACAATCACATTGGGATAGGCAACATGGTACTCCTTTATGAACCTCAGAGAAATCAATATATAAACATTTGAATAAATCTGCATCAACTCAACAATCAAGGATGACAAAAAAAGAACAAGCCTCTGATCCATTTGAGGGTCTCGCTCACCAACAAACACTACTAGCTCTCCATCAGCATCGAAGAACAACAACGTCATTATAATGTAATCTACAATATCATACAATGAATAAAATCAATCCATGTTGTGGATGACATAATATGTTTTTATCCGTACACATAAAAAATCTCTTCATGAGCGGTGCTACCCAAACTGTAGCTCATAATTTGTACATACTTCAACCTATTCATCTTGACCTCCAACTCGCGTAGTCAATACCAAGGGCAATGAAATCCTCTCTAACACATGTCACAACGAATGTAAAAGTGAGGTGATATGAAGGAGTGTGTCTCTCATGAATCAAAAAAGGAATAAACCCATGTAGATAATAAAAAATGGGTACCTCTAAAGACATATAGGTCAGTTGTAAATTTCATCGCTAAATCATGAATCTATCAATTACCTCTTCCAAAGACACTATGACCCTGATGACGACCACCACCACAACTGCACTCTACTCTCTGAGGATGGGGAACATCCCAATGTTGTCCTCTTCCTACCCTATCTGCTCTTTCATGATCCAAAATAGGTGAAACTTACCACTACTAATGAACTTGGACTCCACATAAAAAAACTAGTTCCTAGTCCCTTTTCCATGGCATGAGAGCCGCCACCCATGGAGAAACGATATGTTGAGGTCTAGTACCAACCCCCGACCGAACGTAAACTCATCTGCCCTGAAAAAAGAAAACCCCATACAACACCTATGCTTTGCAAGGAATCCTAATGAATCCCCTCTCATAGAGATCCAGTTCTATTTAACATCCTCTCAATTACGTCTTCCATTTCCAACACCTGCTGATATGTATTTACCATAAACAGGGTGACATGTCTCTCGATCTCTCGATGAAAAGCCTCCTAAAAATGACTCACCCTAGCCTACTTATCTAGAAATAGGTCCTAAGAATATCATAAAAAGATCTTGAAAAGGATTCAAAACTATAAAATAATGGATCTATACTATCTACGGGTAAGAAACTCCTGGTGACTAGATTCCTTCATATTAAAAGTATGAAACTCAACTATAAACTTTTCTCAGAACTCCTCCCATGAGATCAATAACTCCTAGTGATCCCCAAGGAATATGAACCACCACTACCTCGATACCCCACACATCATCATCATAACCATAGTCATCCAATGCACCTCTTGAGCAAGGATCGAACTGAAGGCTATATCAACCTCGTCCAACTAGTCTACCATGACTGCATCTGAAATGGATCCCTCATACATCTATAGACTTTGGCCCTGAAATTGGCAGAGTTCCCTCCTATAAGTTTAATCATTGTCATCCTCTACACTTCCATGATCTAGTGGTGTAGCCTGATGGTAATCTTATGCAAAATCCTATAGAGGATGTATACCTATAACAATAAATTCAAAATAAAAACTAGTTATAGCTCCTAAACCTAGAATTTAGAAAACTCATCAATAATTAAATACTTTTTTGATTTATTCATTTTAGGTTAACATGTCCTATGGTCTACCAATTCAAACACAGGCACAAAGAAGAATGTTGCATTATACTTTCCAAGGCCTCTACCATGGAAACAATATCACCTTGTTTAGTAACCACTATAAACACAAAGGTCCGTGCATCAGATCACAGGGGGCTGTAAATGCCAATGTCTTAGCCAATATATAGTGTTTACTTCACTTTCTAAACATACGTGACACCATTTCTATACCAACCCATGAAACCTCACCCGTTCCTAACACCAAACTTTATCCAATCCCACAACCTTTCATCTAATAACAGTTTTTCATGACCCTTTCCCAAATGGTGTACCCTTCTTGGAGAGGCAATGTGAGAAAGGAGATATTGTCCCCTAAGTCGTCCCCGAAGTTGGCATCGGGTTTCCGATTAGCACTGAGGGTATAGTAACCACACGAATGGGAAGTATTACCCTCTAAGAGGACACATGTGATACAGAAAGATAAGACATACAACAACCAAATCCAACTCATTCTGAAATATAATATAAAAACCATGTACACACATGTAATTTCATGAAAGAACTACTATAACTAAAACATAAAACTGCATGTACAAAAAGATAGTAAAATGGAAGCGACCACAAAACCCGAACTACTCCTAAAACCCCAAGGTAGTAGTATCCATCATGTTCTCCATCTTGCTCCATGGGAGATGAATTATTTTTTTTGATATACACTGGGTGACTATATCAATGTACATACTAGGAATCTCCATGAAGCCTCTTGTGGAAATGTAAATAAAGAATTCTAAACCACAGTGAACATCAAGTGAAACTAACTCTCATGCTAAACAAGTATACTATGTTCCCATCCTCACCATGGATACTCTCACCATGCATCGCTTACAAGAGTATAAAATATAACAAATAATAAAAGTGTACCCCGATACCACATCCCCTCTTGTTTTCCACTTTTTACCAACGTCTAAAGTCCTTAGCATATATCTCCAAACGGGCTTCCCCACAGACACCTGATGGAAGTACCAAAATATGAAACTCATGAAACGCAACCAATATATCAATGTATCTAATTTAACCTGGTTGATTACAAGAGCCACAACATCTCATATAATGTGTATCATACAATGTCCATTATACCTCATGCCATTAAAGCACATACAAAATGTAGGGGTCCTCAAACAATCACAACCTATACACGTTACACATATAGTATTCTAAAGGAATATACATTCAGAATATATATGTGTGAATGACCATAAGTCCTTATAAACCTATACACACATATTTTTGGAAAATTAACCACCAAGCCTACCGGCACAAGTAACTACCCAGAAAAGAGATCGGGTCTAAAGGGGTTAATCAGCCATCCATCCTCCCACCTAAAATGTTGGGGAAACCACCATGGAGCTCAAAATCATTGGGGTGTTAGTTTCCCTAACTAATGAGGTGGAGTAGCATATATTAAAAATTTAATGAATATTAAATATATCACAACCACACTATAGGAATAACTGATTCATTGATTCTACTACAACTATGTCTTTTGGACACCCGACTTCCACTGCTATAACTACGTATCCAATAAGCACACAACCATTTAAAGAGAATAGTTATATTAATTTATTTGATAATTATTATTCAAATTTTACATTATTTTGTTCCTTAAACAATAACTAAAAATTACCAATAATACATTTCATTTCATTAGCATTCCATCCAAGATCCAATCTTCCTTTAAATTGCATCCTCTGCATTGCATCCCAGCAAGTTCCAACCCGATAGATTAACATCATTTATTCAATCATTTATTAACAAAATTATTACATTACCTTTTTTCCAAGCATTATAGAAAAACATTATAATCCACCACAAACAAGGGCTGAACATGGTGAGTAGATGAACTACCGTCAATTATTTTCCACATATACTAAGAGCATAGACACATCCTCCCTCGAGAAGCTAAACATGGAAATCATATGGAATACCCCACATGTCTTCGACCATTTTAGAAGGTGGGTAAGCAAGACCAGCAGCCTTGAGATGTGGGGAAAGTATAGCAGATAAATAACCAAGAAGATTCAGAAGGAATCCAATCTTTTATATCCAACCCATTTCATCATCTATGTTGTCCTCCACGACACCAACATGGATCAAATGACGCATATCACAACTATGAGTGTCAACTAATTACACAATCAATGGGACTCTCTGACCCCACATATCACAACATCTCTCCAGGATCACATCACAAAAAAAGTACAACTAATAAACATAGTAATTATCATCTTGGTCCTAAACAAGGCATTCTGCCTCCACACGGAATGATCTCTCAAGGATCCAAAGAAAAAGGCACTCTACCATACAATAAAGAGGGTAACTCAGAACCCCACCATGCATTATCATTTTATAAAACATTCATTTCTTTAATCCATCTAAAATTAACCAATTTATATTTTGTAGGATCCAACTATGGGAAACCTAAATAGTAAAATATCCCAAATTAACTAAATGTTTATTGAAATTCCTTCAATTCAATATCAATAATCCTAAACATTCCTCTGGATCATCAATCAATTCAATTATACGTGATTAATGCAACAATTACAAGATTCATTTACATGCCACATTATCCGGGAAAAATAATTACAATTAATACCAATTTACATCTAATACAAATTTCCTTCATGAATGACATGAAAAGAAAGGAAAAATATATATCACACTATCTAGAAAAACATGAGGCCATGACATAAGGTCGATAAAAATTTATTTTTCATGATCAAATAATCTTAATGTCAATTTCATTGGAATTTAATGGGTTAAATCATACTAACTCTATAGTTGCATGTGAATGAGTAGAGAAAACATGAATCCCTTAACTCAAAAGTGTTTTGATGTTATTTTCAAGAGAATATTCCAACAAAATAGATCACCATCACCTCTCCAAGATAACTTCATCCACCCGATAATGTAGAGACCCAACCACACTAGCCAACACCCAAGAAAATTCCATAAAGAACATAGATATGGCATTCCATAATAGGGAAAGGATAAATATAAAGAGTGTAACCTAGAAGAATGATGGTAGATCATTACTTATATAAATGATTTCTTGTTAAAACTGTGTTTCACTAAAAAATGGGGTGCACATGAAGTAGGATGAAACATTAAGTGGAAACGATCTAAGGATTATGGTTCTATCACACCACTCCTATGGGATGGAGGAGGGGTTTGAGAATCTCGCACCAGGGAACAAGAAGGTAGAACAAGGGAGGAAGATATCTCATACCTTTAGAAGATTTAACAGAGAAACAGTTCTAATATGTTGGATATTCAATTAAAAGGGGATCGCCTTAAACCATGCAGGATGACCATGTGAAGGCGTCCCAGGCCTTATGGAATTTAATATATGATTTATCAGCTTTGAATCAGCATTAAATCCATTGAAAAGAGGCATCAATTGTGTTTTTTGTCAATGAAAACGTTAAATGGGAAAACTGGGATATTTGGAGAAAAACAGGAAATTTGACAAAGAAAATGAAACAGTTTTGGAAACTGTATTTATTACACAATTTCTACGCTACCATTTTTGTGCCACCTTTTTTTAGTTACTATTTTTGTGAAATATTTTATATTCTACCATTTCCCTAAAATAGTTTTTGTTCTATTGTTTTTATGCTACCATTTCTATGAAACAGTTTCCAAGCAACCATTTTTGTGCTACCATTTCTATCAAATATTTTCTAAGAAAATATTTCTGTTCGACCATTTCATTAAATAGTTTGGAAATTTGGTAAAGGAAGTAACACCATTTCATGAAATATTATCTTGAAACAGTTTATAAATTTGGAAAATGATGTGAAACTATTTAATTAAATAAATTCATGAAACAGTCTGGAAATTTGGAAAAGTCTTGGGTATAAGTCACATTGATTCCCAGAACACCTCATGCACCAGTTTTCAGAAAAGGAAGGGACCAGAGAGGTCTACTCCATTACATTAAAACCTTGTGGACATATTCTTATAAGACATTCTTGAAAATCATCCATCCTCAACCCACACACATCCAATAATCAAATTAAGGATTAAATTTCACTACACATAACTATCACCAACAACCTAAATCAAATCTAAAACCAATTAGTTTAGTCTCTAGTAATATATATTTACACTTCTAAAATCATTCTCTAATGAGTCTCAAAGCTGCATATCTAGGCTCACTGATCAACATCATTATCCATGCCCCCCAACATGTGTTTTTATCTAGCTATAAAGACCATAGTACTTTCACTGAAAAAGGATTAGAAAATATGTGAAATAATGTAAAACATCACAATCCCTCACTATATATACATTGTGAAAATGTCTGATATACCTACCCATTCTATCATTTTCCTAAATATAATAATATCAAATCGCAATATATAAAACTATATGGAATTAATGATAAAATTATAATATATATAAATCTTACAGTTCCTTCCCAATGAATCCAAACATTGATATCAAGTCACCTAAAGTAATTTTAATCACAAAACACAGTCTGATATCACTTTTCATACTATATACAAAAAAGAAATTCACATACAATGATATCATAATTCAAAAAATCCACCATGCTTCCCATATCTACGAAAATCAGATGTTCTGGATAACACTTTCTTTGGATGACCATCATATATAACAAATCCTATTATCAAGAATAATAATTATTATCATACAAAGTCATAATTCTTAAATTAACAATAACCTGAGATGTATCTCAAGATTACTATAATTTAACTACACACAATTAATTATAATCCCATATAAGATAATACTAATAGGGAAATATTCATGCTTCCACATCATATATTCTAAGTAAACAAAAATGTCAAAACAAACAATATGAGGTTCTCATGTAAATATATATTTTAGACATCACATATTAAGTTATCATCCAACTAGTGAATTGATTCTCACAATGAATCTTCACGTGAGACTACTCCCTTATGAAAAATGATCATATACATGTGTATAATTAATGAAAAATCCTATGATTATTCATATTGAGTAAACAAAGATCATACAGTTCCGTTATGTAGAATAAAACTAAGAAGTTATATCCAAAAGAACCATCTAAATGTTTTACTTAGACATCAAATAAGAAACCCATTTATTTTTCAGAACTATTACCAATGATTAATGTTCCTATAAAAACTCACTAGTGTTAACTATAATTCCCATAAAAAATTTAATTCATAGTTTAGATCTATGATAATCCCTGTATAATATCCAAAACACCAATTATCTAAGAAAACATACATTTATACAGACAATAATAATTAAATAATATATTCTATGGTAAAACACTATTTATGTCGTAGTTGAAACCCTAATCATTTGTACCATCATTGTTAGGTATATTAACTACCCAAAAGAACTTGTATGTCATGTGGATTGCACATGACTAATGTAATTCATATATAAAATCCCCTTTTTTATAGATCCAGAATAAAAAACCAATAAGTCAAATATCCCAAACAACTTTGTGTAATCCATAGAGACATCACATAACTGTAAAAGTGGAAACTATGTATAAAAATATTACATATATGGAAACATGGAAAATCCATTGGAAATGGTATTCTTGAAGAAATATTGTGAGGTCAATCATAATCTTACACATAGCCTTATTCCCATTATTCCATATACATAAATACTATTTTAAGAAAATAGTTCACTTATACAACTTTTTAACAATCCTTTGTCCCTATACCAATGAAACGATGACTGAACTATAGGTCATTACAAGATCTATAGCACTTCTCCATATATTATAGACAATTAAAACTTATAGAAATGTGTAGGGGTGTTACCATGGGGAGAGTATACCCTTACAACATAGAATGAAATAAACGTGAAAATAACCATATCATTCATGAATGTAACTCTATTTAATAAAATAAATAAATAAAATAATTTTTATCAAATTGAATATGAAACAAAGTAAGAATACATACAAAAGATGATACTTGAATATACCAAATAATTTTTTAATGGTTAACATAGAAATAAAAAACATTACCCTTCAATATCATTTGGATTAAATTTTGAAATCAATGAAATCATTCTATAATGCATTCATTTTTTAAAAAATTGGTTCCCTAAAACCAACGTGAAAGGTAATTTTTTAATTATTAATTATGTGAGGATGAAGTTATTTATGATATATATTTGTCAAAATATTTTTGACACTTTTGTGTCCACTTTTTACATTTAAAATTCATTACATAACATTTTATATAAATTTGGTATAGCAGTACTTAGCTATAATGACATACTTGAGATACATTGAAATTAATCTAAATCATATGTTTGATGGTATATATAAATAATTATGACTGAGAAAAAATGATATCTCACTATCCAGTGTTGATGGATCTTCATAATTGATACTTATACTCATGAATTAAACACATTTTAATCTCAAGTAGAGGAGATCATAGGGACTGAACTAAAAAAAATACTACATGGTTTATGTTACATTGGTTGTTCCTATATGTGATAAATTTTATTGGTCACCCAAAATGAGATCATTATCAAATTGAACTATTAGATAATATTTATTGATTCAGGATTTGAAACATGAAATTTAGGACGTGGCGATGTAGCCTGAATTGGGTATGTCTTTGATGGAATAATATTAGTTGAAAAAGAAATAAATAACTTTTGAATTCTAAATGGAGGTGATATATCAAACACAATTGAAAATTATGGCAGTAACTATGTTAAATCCATGACCATGTAAATTTAATATATATCCATCAAGTATGATCATAAATAATTAAAAATAATTGGATAATCATATAATGTCTATGTAACACCTAATATTCAATTTTAGTAAGTGGAAAATATATTTTAATATATATATATATAATGAAATTAAAATTTAAGTATTTTAAGTTGAATAAAAGTTTTTTTTATAGGACAAATAACAATTGAAAATTTATTTGATCAAATAAGAGTTGAATGCGATTTTCATATTTTCTATTTGAAAGATGATTTTATGAATAATTAAAAAGTTTGTATTTTACTATTAAAACATTTATTTAAAATTATGTGTTATTACATGAAAAAGGTATATTTTATTTACAATCCATTTTTTTAAAATATTTTTCAGAACATTAGAAATTTAAATGGGAAATATTTCCAAAAAATACTTTTTAAAAAGGGCATAATGTGAATTTATTCTAATTGAATAAAATAAGGATTAACGTAAAATGATTAAAATTAAATTATTATAAAATATATAAAAAAATATGAAACAAAATTCATTTATTGATGATTAGTTATCATATAGTTAATATATGATCACCTTATCCTTTAAACATGCATTTATTAGAAAACTGATTCACGATATTATTCGAATAATTTTTTAACTGAAAAGTTTAAAAATATTTGAATTGAATTTTATAAAATTGAATAAATATTTGTAATTTTAATAATTAATATTATTCAAAACATTAAACCAAATTTTTTGTCATAATAAATAAGATAATTTTAAAATTAATTATCATGGTTACGAATAAAACAATAGTTTTCACGTTACATGTTCTTGTTATAAAAATAATTTTATAGACATTTGTATTTATTGTTAAATTTGGATTTAATATTAATATGTATTAAGTAAAAAATAATTAGTAGTTACAATTTTAATTTTTTATTAAGGGATAATTTTCCTGGTTAATAAAAGTATTTATAGTGTAAAAAACTAAAATGGTAAAATCATGTAACCATCGAGTTATTTAGAATAACATGTTTTAAAATTATTTTTTGGGGGAATAAGTTGTTAATTGACCCTAGTTTCCCAAAAATATGTTATATATCAATTTTAGAGTCACATGGAGTGAGAGTTACTTCTCATTATTTAATAGTTTTTGGTATTTACAAAAATTTCACTCATACTCAATTATAAAAGAGATCCCCGTACATAAATTTTTCACACCTATAAAACAATTGATGTACATGAAAAAATGCCAAAATATCTCCCAAATATCTATATAATCATCATGGATGTACATTAAATCCCTAAAGACCAAACCTAGGGTTCTTAATAAGAGATCCAAAGAAGGTTCTTCTAAGTGATTGTAATTGTCTTCAAAATTTAGTTTCACTAATTTCTATCTTTTTTACTTCTTATTTTACCACATTTAATTATGTAATAAAAATTAATATATTCTAAAAAATATCTCAAAATATCTTATTTTTTCATTTTTATAAAATAATATCTATATATCTCATTCTCTACAAAATGGGTAAAAAAATGATCGCATGTGTGTATGGTGACTACTGCCTCACAAATTGATATAATTTGATTCCATCATTTAGTCACATTAATTTCCATAATGATGGGATTGATTAATATATTATAATATTATTAAATGATATTTATTTTTCAAATTAATATATCATTCAATTTCTAATGTATTAACACATTAAGAAAACAATATTTTCTGTCATGTGTGCGTACGACCTACGATCTCCACAAAACGATGCAATACATTTTCCTTTTTGAAATATCATCGATGATTCTTAAAAAAAATATAACAATAATATAAGATATGTATAAAAATTATAACATTATATAAATTATGTAACTATATTCTATACACGAACTAGATCTTCTATGACAAATCATGCATGAGAAGAGATGTAACTATCACCTGAAACAATAGTGATAATGAAATATTGCAAATGAATGGATGATAATATGTTATAATATGATCATATGTGATATTATACATATAAATATGGTTTTATTATATGTTAATAACAATATTAAAACCATTATAACAAAGGTTAAATTTTTTTAAACTAAAGGGACAATTATGGTAGGGTAATTTCTCTCAATATCACTTCATTGAGGAATATTGTAATGTTAGACACCTAATATATTTTATATATTTTATATGATACCCCTTTTAATTTTTATATCTATAATATTTCAAAATATAAATTATTTTAATGGAAAATGTTTAAATATCTATTCCATAGGATTATTACATAGATGTTTACAAGTAGTACATAATTTCATAACTCAATTTATTTTCAATGGGTTACCAAACTTCTTTATTATCATTGATAAACAAAGATTATGTGTGTAATAAAAATTTATTTTAAATTTTTTTATTTCCATGTTTTTTAGTTTTATTTACATTGGACACACATAATTACATCATTTATTAATTGTCCCCTCAAATCTACATTCATTTTTAGGGTTTACTTCGTAATATCATTTTAATTGTGATTATTTATATTTTAATTTCCATTGAAAGAAATTATTTCATCATTATAAAATATTAAAAATTCATTTTATTATCCTATATTTTTTTGTGTAATTTTCCTAAAATATTATCATTTTCCACTTTTGGGTACAAAAAATTATTGTGAAAATTTTATTATGAAATGATGAATTTTTTCCTCTATTTGGTCAAAAACTATTTTTCTTCCATATAAATTCTTTTTATAAAAGTTTTTAATTATTTTTTTAAATATTTTATTATTTCTCTAAAGACATTTTAACCAATTTTTCTCTTTTGAGAAAATTATTTAAGTTGAATCTTTTGTCATTTTTGAAAACAAGTTACATTTTTACTTTTTATCTAAAATAGAAATGGATTCATTTTTAAATGAACCCGACCAGAATTTAAATTTAACTCCACCATGAAATATCAATTATTTAATTTATTTTTTCATATTTATATTGTTCTTTTTAATGTTTTTCTCATATTATATAAATATAAAGATTCTAAAAGTGACCGTAAATTAAAAAGATTATTTTTGTAAAGAATTATTAATAATATTTTATAGTACTTCTATTCATCATTGAAAAAAAAGTTATTTAATTATAATACACTAGGGATATGTTTTAATGGTACTATATTTATTCTTTCTATGGATTTATTATGATCATTATGTCTATGGAAAGTATTTCTATTTAAATTTCATTATTAATAAAATAAACAGTAACATTTATATGAAACATCCCCTTTCATATTTCTATTAAATATTAATATTTTATTAAATATCGATATTATTTATATCATAGAAATTAATATTTGTAAGCTATATAACATTTATACGTATGTATTTTAAGTTGAATTTTATTTCATTAACTGGTGTATTGTTGATAATTCGTATTCTTTAACCAATATAATTTTTTTTGACAATGAATATTCGTCATTAATTAAATCGATCTTTGGATATAGAGGGATAAAATTAACATACAATGACTAGTTGGACCTAAATAATATATATCCTTTATGAAGTGAAAGATAATAAGAGATAAATCAATTAGTTATTTTAAAAGGGGTTTTTGGTATATAACTTCACATTGAATAAATTTTCTGAGCAAAAGGTCTTGATGAAATTGATATCATGATTTTTGAGATCAGGTCATCTAATATTAATAATTTTTTTCATAGAAAATTTAGTAATAATTATCCAAGAGATTATTTCATTGCGGTTATCCAAGTATTCATTTTGTTCTCATGCTATATATTTATTGGAATATCTTTTCAGTCATTTACCATGACTTATTTTTTATTCCTTATTTACTAATAATACATTCCACTGAACAAAACCATTACTTATAATTTGATCAATACTCTATTTTGAATCAATTCATTAGTATATGATATAGAATTTAGTAAATGATATTTTAGGATGGTGAGCTTTTTCATTTGTTTTTATCTTATATTCCAAATGTAAAATGGGTGTCATGTATTTATGATTTTCTCTAGGGTTAATAATCTAATTTTTAATTTGGGATTAGAAACCATTAATATCTTCCATTGTAAAAATGTAGATTCTAGGTCTGTTTTAATGGGGATAAAGTTGGTATGAAAACATAATTAATAGTAACCTTGGGAACTATATTTAAGAATTCACATATTAGGGAACATAATATTTTATTATACTTTTAGTATATTTATAATTATGTAATGAAATTATAAATAATCTTTATAAAGATATTATCATGTTTTTAATAGTAAAAAATCTCTACCTAGGTACTAATAGTGGATATGGTTTGGGTAAAAATGCATTTTGGTGTAAAAACCATGAAAATAGTTGGTTTGAGTATATCCTAGAAATTATTAAATTCTATTGTGAGTTTTACTTTACATGAAATTTTATTGGACACTCCATGAGAACATGATTTAGTAAATATAAATTTTATTTAAAAGATATGATGAAGGATTTGAAAACAATATTATGTTTTAAATTTATTCCCAAAGAAATCGTGTTTTATAATATGAGATTAAAAATGCATAAATATTAAATTTATGAAATGTTATAATCTGTATTTTGAATTAAAATTTTTCATTTAAAATTTATAATTTTTTTATATAATATATTATATTCCATTTTTGAAAAATTTATTGTATAAGAAATAATTATATCAATAGATTTTCTTGATGTTGAAATTTCATTTATGATAATTTCAATAGAGATGTTATTATAACATAGTATATAATTTCATTATTAATATATCAAAATTAGTTTATAGTAAATAAAATTTCTTCAATGAAAAAAATATTCTCTTCAATTTCATTATTATTCAATGTTTGATCACCTAATGAAATACTAATCCACTAGTATTGGATCAATGGGTCTATTTACATGGATTGATATTTATTCCCTTGAGATGGAATAATATGTAAAAGCTTATACTCGAATTATATTATCTCTATGGAAATAATGATCAATGATGGTTATTTATCCAAAATATTAGGGAGGAAGATAAAATATAACACGTATAATGGATATATTTTAATGATACATTCCTCGAAAAATATTTCCCTCATGATCAAAAAACGTAAATTTTTGTAGTGATTCTCATCTTAAATAAAAATGAGCCACAATGTGTTACTGACTATGATACCAAATTTACAAGACTGGCTAGGCTTGATATGTATTACATTTGAAATATAGAATTAAATACTGAACATTTATTGAAATAGATTAATCCTTGTATATGAGGGGAACCATTTTATCAAACCTTTTCACCACATGATGAAATTAATTTATGTGCCATCAATATAAAGAATAAATTTATAGGATCCGATATATATTACAGAAATAAATTGAGTATGAAGTTTTCTAAACACCAATAAAATGGAAATAAATTGATCAATAAGAATAAAATGATGAAATTTATATCATTATAAAATTATGGAATAGAACATCCTATAAAATGCTTTGTGGGAAAGGAACTATATAAAATCATTTGTTGTAAAAGTAATTTGGAAACATAATTTAATTGAAATAATGTGACCACCTCTATACATTACATAAAATTTACATATATTGGAAATTATTCAAACTAATGTACTAAGTTACATGGGACCTTACCAAAGTATAGGCTAATGGGATGAGGACAAGAATATTCAATAAACATAGGTACAAATGAAGAATCCAATGATATGGTAGAATTTAAATTAATCATATCAGCAAATATAGATAACAATTAATCTGAATCGTGATCTTCACCCTATTGTATATATTCAATTATTTCCATGATAATTATGTAGTTACCTAAAAATTTAAGAATGGAATTGTATTTCAAAAGTCATCGTGGAAATCTTATTATGATAACGATGTGTTATGAAGCACCAGTTATGGAACATCAAACTGATCTATGTGATGAATTTATTATCATATCTATGGTTATCATTAATATAATCCTTTTATGGAGTGTATTTCAATAGAAAATACAAAATATTATTTGAAAGAGAACATAATTATGATTTGTGATGAATATGTATAAACCCTTATATTTAGAGTAGATAATCTAACATCTGATTCATGACTAGGTCCTCCCCCAGTAGCACAAATTATTAGGATTTTAGGGGAGAAGGGAAAAACATAGGGATGATAAAATTAATCTATTTTATATAGTATATATTGTAATCTTAATTCTACTTGTCAACTACACTCTAGTTTCCCTAATGTGTCTTCCTTCTTGCGCATTCCAACTTCTTCACATCCTCTATTCATCTCCCACCAAACATATTCTACACTCTCCTTCCCTAGAACCCCTCTTAACCTCTACCTTTTTCACTAGATCCCTATATTCCTCTTCAATTTTTCTTGGAATTCACATCCTGGATTCTTGAAACCTCCTCGCCTCCCATTTATCCATCCCCCATTCTCTCTCATTACAACCTCCCCACCTACCTATCTCACCACTACTCCACCTCATAACCCCTCTCTCATGGTTGTCCTATTCACTGAATCCCCACATCTCAAGGTCTATCTCCCTATATTCCCCATTATTTTGATCTCTCTATGATAACCACCCTTGCAGGAACCATTGCATTGATAATAGTTGACCAAAGATACCAACCAGAGCATCTTCCTTCCCACCAATCACAGTCGACCGACACACATTCGGAAACCATCAATGGCATATCCTTCACATTAATATACACATTTCTCTGCACCACCAGTCTTACTATATTCATAAAACCCTACCTCTAGGGACTCCATTAATTTGGTTCCATACATTTAGATAAAATTTTTCTCCCCAATTTCACACTCAGAACACAATAAAAATACAGTGTCATCATATTCTTCATCTGTCGCTGATCCATCATGGACCAAACTATTAAAAATAAAACTCCAACTATGCTATAATCAATTTTCCCCATACCACCATATCATCTTCATCAAAATATCTAAATCATGGAGTGAACATTATCAAAATACACATTATTTTAACTATAAAAGGTTTATTTTTATTAACATCCCTCACAATTTGATGTCAAAAAACTATATCCTTTGTGGTTATCAACTTCTCATTAATATTGAGGATTTCCTAGGCCGCATCTCTCTATTATTTCAACCATGAGTTTTTCTAACTTTTACAATACCGATTTCATATTCTATTCATTCATAAAATCACGGGATTCAATATTCATTGAGTTCACCACATAATGTAGAAGGTTCTTATCATTTGGCCTATTGAGGTTAGCAGCAATCCATCACTGAACTATTTATTATTCCATTTAACATTAGTATATTATGTTGGCATAATAAATAATAATATTCATGTTTTATAAATACCTAACGTTTTGTAATCTCAAAATTTTCTATATATGTAAATTATTTTATACATAATAGCAGACCATCTAAAACTGTATGGTTATTTTGATTACCTGGATTAATTTCCTTTTAACATCCATATATTAATACAGTACGATTTATTCTATCAACCTACATTTTTTTCCATTAAATTCATATATACACCACTTGATTTGTCACGTGGATACATCTACTAATAAATATTTTCATTATAAATATTATTTCCTAAAATTTTCATGACGGTCCAACTAAAAACATATAAATTCAAATTTAGTATCATATAGTTTTTTTGGTAACAATTGTTGTTATATAAGTTAAATACATTTTCATATTTTTTCATGTTTCTATGTTTTTCTCACATTCTTATCCAATTACGTAAAATATTATATATAATAATAATTTAATATTTAATAAGTTTTGAATATTAAATATATCTTATGAAATATTTATCCTCCAATGAATACATTTAATATATTTATAAAGAATATACTATTTCCACCAACTATTTTGCCCCTGAACATTTCCTAGGATCATTAATATGATAAATCTTCAATGAATAATACATGATAAGTTAAATAGTAAGGTAATTAATTACCGACTAGAAAAGTTGTCCAGTAATCATCAACAACAGTCTTAATTTTTTTTGGTTAATGTTTAATCATTTTCTTATCCACAATGCAATGTGTATGTATACTCAACAATATGTACCATACTGAGGAACTGTATACACATACAGTACCACATGTTATATTATTTCATATGGTAGAATATATTATAATCTTCAATATTACATTGAAATATACATGCATTGAAATGTGAAATATGTAATATTAATAAAATGAAATATTCACATAGTATATACATAATAACTGAAGCCTATGTGTAAAGAAACACAAATTTTTACACTACTTACATTAAAATATATAATATTCATAAATATTTTTATAATGTATATGGGTAATATTTCTCTATATTAAATGAAATTATTGTAACATTGTTTCATAATTATATTAAATCTCTTTTGGGACTTATTTATTTAATTTCAATATTGTATATTAATTTATTATAGATTCATTTTAAATCATCAACCAATCATATATTATATATTCATATTTTGTATCAATTAACATTATGAATTTTTATTTGTATTTCCGATATATATTACATATATGGGTTTTTATATTCTATATGAATTTAATTTATTTAATTCTTGTAATCATTACATATATTCATTTTCATATTCTCTATGTGTTTACAATACCTATATTATTTATTCATTTTTAATTTACTTCACTCTCACTTTATATACTATTTAATTCACTTTTAGTATATACAAAATACAATGACTTCTTAAAATTTTGAAACGTTATGATATATATTCATAATTTTTATTTAGTATATTGTGATTCTAGTGTTATCTTATTATATTAACCCTATAATAATTACTTTTTAGAAATTTCAATGTATATTATCTTATTAAATAAATTAAACTATATAATACAAGACGATGTTGCCCACTTTTGTATATTTTATCAAATAAATTTATTATATATCATTAATATATATTTCAATAATTTTTTTCATAGATTGATATTCTCTTGTACATTATTCAGGCTATTAGAGACATAAAACTCCTCCTAAAAAATACCATCAGTCCTCTTTCATGTTAAAAAAACCGATCATTTGTTTTAATCAATATGAATTATGTAATTTTATTATTTTAGGAATGAATTTATATATTCTATTTTGTTATTAAAAATTCATTTTATAAATCATCAAATTCATACAATTTATTTAAATATTTTATATATTTTATAAACAATCATTTACATTTACATTTTTAAAATTCATAAGAGATGTAAATATAAAACATAAATATTTATACATGTATTTATTTATAAATTTTTATAGATTAGAACATATAAAAGTATATATAATGATTGTGGATTCGGTACGAAAATTGTGTTATGATCTTATATAGTATTAAAAGTTACATGACCTTATTCTCTACACAATCACTATTATTATATTAACATTGGAATTTAGTGAAATGTCTGATAAATATTATCATATTATTTTTTAGTAGTTTTCCTTAAATTTTCAAAACATTAAGCATGTAGTCTAAAAATATTGTACATTATGAATATTTTAGAATAGTAAAAAATTGTTTACAACAAACAATTATTTAAGCAATGTATGTGTAATAATATATATAGTGAATATTCTGTATCAATTATAGTGAAGTTTCAATAGTGACGATTCAATAGCATTTGTTTTGTTCAATTATATTAAAATGCAGTGTAGTGGATTTAGTAGTATTTTTTATTCAATTATATTCATTAGAAATTGTACATTTGGTACCCGTACTATCTATATTACAGAATAATTTTTTTGAGTTCACTTATATTAAAAAAGAGTTTCAACAAACCTATTTTGTTATTATTGTGTAAAATCAACAAGAAATGTATGTGTGACCACAAAAGTAAAGAATATTAAATTGAAATTATTGTGTAGATTATATATTGCAGATAAAATATCAATTGTTTTTTTCATTTATATTTATTAGATTCTGAATCATTTATATAATCTATAAGAATAATATTTTTTTAAATAATACATTTTTTTCATCAATTATATAAAATTTGAGGTTAAAAAAATGCACTTAGTTGATATTATATATTGGAGGAAGTACTATTTCAGATTCCATTATTAATAGTATGCACTAGGTAGTACGTTATTTATGTAATTAATTTTATTGAATTTTTTGTTTCCTAAATTCTCAATTTTTATCCCATTACATGTTTACATTCCAAGATAAATAATTTGAGTAGAATCGGTACTAATTATCTTGGGTGAAACATCTTTTATATTTATTGTCATATAGTTATAAATTGTGAATTTATATAATTCCATGTTCAATTAAAATTCCTTTTATGATACACTAATATACATTGACTTTTATCATTTTCCAGATGAGAAATTTATAAGTTTCTCATAAACATTGTTGAGAATGTGACTACTATAGCGTATATTTAGTTTTTAATGTGAGGTAATGTTGAAATATGTTGAAATAATTTTTATTTGTAGGATATGTTATTATATAATTTAATTCTATTGGATATGTGAGAGTTGAACATAATATATGAAAAGACGAGATATCATATCATATTGATTTTTTTGTAAATAATTATTGTTATTTATAAGTGATATTTATAACTTTCTATTGATGAATCATGGATTCTTCTAGAAATTTGGGTAATTTTTTATTACATTACCTCTACATCACACTCTATTATAAACTATTTATTATACTCGATAAATTTATTTTTTGGTTGTCAATGTACCTCAAAGAACATCTTAGGTGTCTCTGGATACAGATTGTTCTTCACTGTAAAAGGTTCAAATTTGTAGTTAAACGTTCTTTCCCAACACCCATAAACAATAAATACTAAGAGTTTTTGTTTTTCATTTCCATGGTTTCCTCAAAACCATTACAACAACCATTCCTACTTAGATTCCTACACTCAACTTCTTCAACACCCACCATTACCATAGATTTCATCATTACCATGATTCATAGGATTGACTCTTCCTCACCCTCAAATGTTGGATTTTATTATTTTTCATTGAAATTTCATATCCATAATCATTAATGAAAATATGTTATGGTTTAGGTAAAATAAATTAAAATTAATATTGAACAATATTATTTTAATATTTTATGTGGTATGCATACAGAATGTTCCTCTAATACCATGCAATCCCTAAATTATGTAATGCAATATTTCTTACAATACATACCTTTTACTGTACAACCCTCTTACCATACATAATTAAATTTTATTATATGTAATTTTAAAAATCCATTTTCTATTTTTCTATTTCAGTTTCCGGAAAAATATATAAAATATTGTAAAGGAATTATTTAATTTCTTATCATTGAATAACACTTTATTGAATAGATGATGTGTATTTAAAAAATATCAAACTCAGTTAAATATAATCCATATACATGTATGGGATTTATTTTATATTTAATTCATTATATTTAAATTGATTATGTATTCCATGATTATATCTATTATCCAGATAATCATTGAAATCAATTACTGATATCTCTTAAAACTATTCATCATATACAATTTTTAAGCTGTCTCAAATATTTTCCAATAAAAAATCCTCGATCTAGGAAGCTAGGATATGACAAAGTTTAATAATTTAAATATTCTACATTATCATATATTAGGCCATAATTAATTTCTAAAATCCTTAAATTCTATATAAAATAAAGTTAAGACTATAGTTCGTATTATATAGTATACTGCAATATTTTTTCTCATATATTATATGTTCATCGACTGCCTATAGTCCATTAGTTTTTTATGAACCAAATATAAAATGTCTATAACATAAATCCTAAATCATGAATTATTCATAACATATAGAATATCTATAGATGTAAATTAATAGAATTGATAGTTAGTGTTTTTATATATTTTTTATTCAATCTTGTAAAGTCACTACCCCCTCTACGATTTACTAAAATTGTTACTTCCATTTTATTAATTCCTATAATTTTTTCCAATTCAAATATATTACCTTTTTCTACTTGTAAAAATTATTTTTCTGTTAACCACTTACGATTATGAAAATATCAACACCATTTCATTTTGAAATATAGGTAATTTTTCATATCATTAGATTCTTCTCTAAATAAATCCAAATTTTTAATTCTCAATCTCTCTAAATACTACTATTAATTTTCTCTCATATTATATGTACAAAAACAACATCTAGTATATTATATTTTATTAACGAAATAGAAATTGTTGATCACACAACTATTATATATTTTTATTCCAATATCATAACTAATATGACATTATTTATATTATCATAAATGAAAAAAATTAGTTTCCTTTATTATCATCAGTATTATAAAATATTATTTCATTCAAAAAATTACCAAAATTTTGGTTATAACTATTTTATTTCTTAATAATTATTCCAATATTACAATATTATTGGTGTCTATTATAGTTAGTTAATTTCTATCGACAAATATGACATTAAGTTATATAAGTATATGACATCATACTTTTTTGCCTAATTATTTTGGAAAAATACAAGATGTCTACTAGAAAATATAAATCCATCATTTTCATACACAAACAAAAAAAATTCATGATTCATGTAAGTTAGGGTGAAATTGAATTTATTTATAAAAAACAAAACATGTAGTTCTAGAATTGTGGTTAATTCTTATATCATGTTAATAAATTTTTTCCTGATGATGTTCTACACTATTTTCCAGTTTTACATATATAATCTTATAAATTTTACCATTTATATATATCACTCAACATTGAATGTATGATATGAAATGGAGATTAAATAGTAGTGACATTAAGATATGGAGTTTCAGTACTATGAGGGATATTGTTTTTTGAGGCATTTTCCTGTGTTAGTGGAGCCACTCAATTATTTCTAGGTTTCTAGTGGTGTGACTTCGACTAGACTCAATTGAATTCATCGATTACCCCTAAACAAGATTCATATTCGGATTTCACATACGAAATTATTGATGATACAGATTTGGTTATTCTATTATTGTTGGTTGAAGGAGAAAGTCATTTTCCATATTCAAACTATTGAGATTTGGCTACATGGGTTCCCATTTGGGCTCAATTCTTATGGTTACTTAATTTTCTGTCAGGTGATCTTTTGTTAGGTCAGGACCACCCATATATCATCACATAAAACATTATCTAATTTTAAGGATTAATTTTTATTATTAAATAATATTATATTCATAACCTATTTATCTACATTTATATTTCAATATGTACTTATATCATATAAATCCTACATAAACCACATTGAGAAAAATATATTCATACATTATATACAGCATGAAAATATTTTATGCATTTCTTCTACTTATTGTTTAGTATTCCTCCAATACATATTCTTCATTGAAAAAATCATTATATTATTATCCTTATAGTATGAAATAATTATAGTAAATAAAATTTACATGTATGGAAACTATAAAAATTTATTTAATTTATATAAAATTATACACATATACTATCATCTATAGTTATATATACTTTATGGGGAAAATCTGTTTACGTAACATTGAACCATTTATGAGGTGTTCGTGTTTGTTGACAAAATAAGTTTGTTTGTTGACAAAATGTTTTCCATGGTGAGTTTTCATGTTCGAGAGATATTTTATACAACCAAGCTTCACAAATAAGCATGAAAAATTGAAATGTCATGATGCTCGCGAAAGAGTTGAAAATGTGAGCTAAAGATGAGGCTGCGCAAAATAAAAATCTACACCCAATGTGAAGTAAATTTTATTTTTGCACACTCGAAGAGGTTCTTGTGTGAAAAATTTAGAATCTTCTGCACATGGGTTAGCAATGCCTATAAATAAGTGGTGACCATCTCAATTAACAGATCTCAACACATATAGAGAACATTATCTTCAGATCGTGTAATAATTTTTTGAAATGGGAGTTGGACGAATGATTTTGAGTTGTGCGCAAGCTATGAAAGTAGCGTGTAATATTTGAGTTGTGCATAATTTTGATGTTCCATGCATGGGTTGTTTTGTGAAAAAATTGGAATCTATCACGCAAGGCATTAATGTTTCCCACAAGACACAATATTTGTTGTGTGATATAATTGAGGTTTCATAGTAATACTATGGTAATGTTCCATTCATTAGTGGATGAATGTGGAATGTCAATAGAGCATCTACATACAGTGAAAATTCATATATTTGTGATAATTATGGGACCTATGAGTCTATAAACTGTGATTGGATCTTCTGGATAAGCAGTGAGAACATATTAGTAGAGCGAGCAGTGAGCCTTCTAATTGTGAATGGTTGTAAACCAAGAGGGACAGTGAGTCCCCTACAATCATTCTAAACAACAGTGCACTTTTTTTGGATTTGGTACATCAACCCATTTTTGGTTTATACTCTTAGGATGTATCTCAATGAGGGTTAACCATGAAAAAAATGATATGTCATGGGAATGATTTTATTTTTGTTTATTCTTTTCTACAATAAAAATAGGGAATATAGTTTTTATTAACAACGAAACAAGATGAAAAGGGGTATTTGTGTCAATATGTCATACCCGAATTCACCCCCCTCAATGGATATAAAATAGAGGTCATCAATCATTATGGTATTCCGATCACTGACAAGAACAATTTTCAGTTATCAAAGAATCAGATGCAACACTACTTCTGAACTTTGTGAATGGATGTGTTCCAAGTATCAATGCATGGTATAACATCTGATATTAATAGTGGTGAATTATCAAAAGCTGAGTGACTAGAATTGGATATTAATTCCATGATAATTAATGCTTTAGGGGGAGCCATATCTAATTCTATATATACATAGGTGATTTCATGCCAATCCTCAAATGCCATGTGGGAAAAGATATTATATATATATGAAGGAGATACAATGATTAGACAAGCAAATTTGAAAGTGTTTTGGAACAAGTATGAAGATATTATAATGGGCCTTAATGAGTCTGTAGATGCATTATTTAATAGGGTAAATGTGGTAGTTGAAGACATTAAAGGTCTTGGTGAAGTCATTGAAGACATAATTACTGGGAAGCATAACTCAAGTAAACATCCACCTTACATTAATCCAAAGGTTTTAGTAATAGAAGAAACGGATCCAAAAGAGATGACCCTGGATAACCTGTGTAATACCTTTGTAGCACATGAAAAGAAAACTGATGACAATGATGTTGTGGAAAAAGGTAAATCCAAAGAGGTGGCATTCCAATCCATGAAAAAGATGATTTTTTAAGACTCCCATAATGAATAAGAGATAGATGAGTTGATGTAATTACCCTCCTCAAATTTTCAATGAGGAAAAGAAATGTTGAATGGAAAACATTCACTTGTTGTTTTTTATGTGGAATGGTTGGACATCTTGCCGCAAGGTGCCCAAAAAATCTTCAAGAAGATGATGATATCAATGAAGCCGACATTCAAAAGAAGAAGTGTTTATGTAATGGAAAAAAAATAGTTCTAGAGAAATTTCTATAATAAGAAGAACCATATTTAAAAATAATGTGACAGTTCAGATGAGTTTGAGGTTGAAGAGGTTGAAGTGATAATGAACTGGAGAGATCTTGGATAAAATGCTATAGTAGAATTTTTCAGTAGTTCTTTGAAAAATAATGAAACCGAAGCTGTTGAAGAAGAAGAATAAATTTAGGGAAGAGTCGACATGGAAGCTAATTTAGAAGAATATCTTGAATAGATAGATTTTTGGAGAGAATAAAAAATGAAATCAAACAAGGTGGTACATGATTCCAAATTCTACATGCAACAGGAGGAAGAAGATAAGTCCGAGCTGGTAAAAGAAATCGAAAAATTTAAGTATTCAAAGCCATGTAGTTCTGAAAAGGTTTATGGACATAATATTTTCATTGATGTATAGAAAAGGTATATCAAGGTCTTGAATATCAATGTGAATGATCAGGTTAACTATATTTAAGGACTTGAAGAATAAGTAGATGTCGGTCTGGGACGAAAAGTGAAGGATCAAGAAAAACACTTGGCCCCCAATGTGACATCGGAAAAGGTGATCATTAAAAATAATGAAAGGATGAAATAATATCCAATCAGTTCAGTAGGAAAAAAGAATCAATCAAGATCAGATGTTAAGGATGATGTAGGGACTGCTCGGAAAAAAAAGAATTCAAGGTTCGAGACTGACCACAAGCACCAGTTCTGAAAAAGAAAATTCTTTTGTGTATAAAGAAAAATTAGAAAATTAATAGAACCCATTTAACTACTAGAATTATAGGAACGACACATAAAAATGAAACTTTTATCATGTGTTATGGATGTGGAAATATTTTTCACTCACTTAATGTGTGTTATATAGCCAGAAGATAAGGAAGGGCCCAAGAACATAGGTGAAATCCAAACAGAGAATGGTTCTTTAGAACACCTTTCGAAGGAAACTGTTTTTGGTGTGGAGGATTTGAGAACACAGCTATATGATGTGCATTAACTATTCATAGGAATGTGACAATGTAGAATTAAAATGTTCTAAAGAAGATAATCAAAGAACTAATAGGTGTGTTAAAAAAATAGATTTACAGCTTTGCAAGATGAAGTCTATCCCTCATACTTTGAGAATGATCATTAGACCAAGTATTTTTTGTGTGTGAATAAAAATATGGACCAAAAAGAAGAAAGTAGATGAGGCAGTTGTTGTTGAAATTGCCCTTAAATTATCATAACGTTCAAGTGTACAGATTCAAAATACTGGTTGCATGTCTCATATGATAGGAAATAAGGATTTGGTCACATGTATAAAATATGACAAAGAAAGTGCTATAAAATTTTGAAATGATGAAGTCCTAAAGATAATTGGATTAGAAAAGGCCAGGTTTGGGGGAAAAGAAATATGGGTTTCTGAACTCTTGGTTGTAAAATGTATCAGTGAAAATTTCCATTGAGTCAGTCTACTATGTTACTCAGGGAATTAAATACTGTTTACCAATAAAACATGTGTCGTCAAGGGAATTAATGGTAAAATGATCCTATAGGAAAAAATAACAAAGGTTAATCTCTACCTAGTATGTGGAGAAGAAGATATATGTTTTTTATCTTGAGAGGACGAAATTTTTTTTTGGAAGAAATGAATTGGTCATCTATGTCATCCATCCTTGGAATAATTGGTAATGTGTGATGTAGCTAGAAAACTCCGTAAGATATCCGAATATCGTAATAATACATGTGATGCATTCAAACTAGAGTAACTTATCAAAATAATTTTTAAGGAATAGGAACCATATTTAACAGGAGTGCTCGAATTGGTGCATGCTGATGTTTGTGGGCCTGTCACAGTAAGAGAAATTGATAGAAAGAGGTAAAATGTTATTTTCATTGATGAATATAGAAAAATGGCATGGGTATTTGTTATTTACCTTATATATGATGTGTTTAGCTACATAAATTAGTAACAAAGGAAGTGAAAAATGATATTGGACAAAACATTATAACGTTTCATGCTGACAATGGAACAAAATTCACAAATATTAAGGTGGAAGAATATCTTGAGAAAACTGGGATAAATTATCATGATTCTTGATTGAGGAATCCCTACTATAATGGAGTGGTTGGAAGGAGAAATAAGACCATCAACAACATGGCCAAAATGATACTTATAGAAAAATACCTACTTGAGTAGTTCTGGAAATAAGTAGTTTTGACATTGGTCTACATTTCTAATATAGAAATTTTATGTCTAAAGGGAGGAATGACTCTATTTGAGGTGTGTTATGGTATAAATCCTATAGTTAAATACATTAGAATCGTTATAAGAACGTTTTTTATTCTCAATAAAGAGAAACATTGGAAATTTTAGTCATGTAGAGATGAGGGGATTTTCCATGGCAACTCAAGAAAAAGAAAAGCAAACAAATGCTTTAACAAAGGGTTGGGGAAAGTTGTTGACAGAAATGATGTCACTTTTGTGGAAAATTAAGTTAATACTCAATGAAAAAGTGAACCATTTCATAAAGAATTTGATGAAGAGGAAAGTAACCTAAAAGGAATAGAAGTGAATGATGCAGATTTAGTAGAAGATACTGATGATGAGAATGAGGAAGAAAAATCTGTATTTAAACAAAAGCCTAGGAGTCAAGCTGAAATTGATAGGAAGAATATCATTGGTTATCAGCCAGCTTCAGTTCAGACATTAAGAATGAAATCACTACAGTATAAATCATTTCTATCTCAGGTAGAGCCAAAATGCTTTGCTGATGCAGCTGAAGAAGAAAACTGGGTTCATGCTTTGAATGAAGTGCTACATCTGATTGACAAGAACCAAACATCAGGGATTTTTTTGGGGCCCACAAGTAAAAATGTAATCGGGAATAAATGGTTCATTTTCAATAAGATGAATGAATATGGAAATTTTATTAGAAAAAAATCATGACTACTGTTAAAAGGATACTCCCAGATAGAGGGTATAGATGTAGATGAGACATTTGCACCAGTTGCATGGCTGGATACATTTAGACTATTCGTAGAGATAATTGTCAAACAAAAGTTGTTAGTGTTCTAGATGGATTTTAAATATGCATTTATTAATGGAGTTCTAGAATAAGAATTATAGATCAAGTAAGAAAATGGCTTTCTCATTCATGAGGATGATAAAAGAGTTTGTCAGCTGAAGTAGGTGATATATTGGTTGAAACAATCACTAAGAGCATTGTACTCAAGTGTGGATAAGTATTTGAGAAAGATTGGTTTCCAGAGTGGTGGAGTTGATTACAATCTCAATTTCAACAAAGAAATTAATCAAAATATGATGGTTTTGGTTTATCTCGATGACATAATATTTAGAGGATCAGATGACGCTCAGTGCAGACATTTTTCTGAATACATGAAAATATAGTTCGAAATGTCAATGATTGGAGAGAATCACTTTTTCCATGGTTTATAGGTGTCACAAGGAAGGAATAGAACATTCATTTCTCAATCCAAATATGCAACTAAGGTTTTGAGAAGATTTGGAATGGAAAATTACAAGGATATGAAAACATAGGTTGTTACCCCGAAAAAATTAAAGAAAGATGATGATGGCATGGTAGTGAATATAACATAATAAAGGAAGATTATTGTTTTTTTATTGTACCTAACAGTGACAAGACATGATATTGTTTCTTCCAAAATAAAATAATCACTTTATCAAATAAATCACAAGGTAATATACATAATTCCATTGAAAAGAATACTTCAGTATATCAAGGGAACTGTGGACATCAGCTTGATATATTATGAAAATCTCACTCATATTTATTGTGATATACTAATGCTGGAGGGACCGATATAGTGGATGACAAGAAATCAACATCAGGTGGTGCATTATATCTTGGTGGATTGATTATTTTTTTGGATAAACATGAAGTAAGATGGAATTTAATTAATAATATTAAAGGTTTTGTAAAATTTGGCCACTCAAGCATGCATATAGATATTTTAAAAGAAGTAGTAGCTTGATGATATGGCAGTTGATGTGAAGACTCCAGTCAGAATCCAGTTCTATAACTCAATTACTATAGATATATTCGAAAATATCATTCATCAATCAAGGAAAATTCACATTAAGATAAATTATTATTTTATCATGGAGAAGTTTGAGCAGGGAATCGTGAAGTTGGAGTATGTTCTCATAGAACAATAGGTTGCATACATTTTCACAGAGGCTTTACCCAAAATATATTTTGAGATACATCGATTGGATCATGGAGTTCACTAGAATATCCTCACTTGAATTCGTGTACATGTGGTCCCCCCTCTCCCTAAGGTATGTTGTGTATTTCCCTAATGTAATGATATGAGTTTTTACTATGTTCCAGACTGAAAAGGAGTGAGCTTTGAGTTCATTTACAAAGGGGGAGAAAAAAATAATTGTTCAAGGGGAAGACATTATGGCTATTTGTGAAATCATGAAAATATGGAAAGACGATGATAGGTATAGAAATGAGATAGGTTGAGTTGAAATATGAAGAGGTGTTGAATCTGTAAGAAAACAATGTGAGTTTTCAATCTGAAAATGCCAGAAGTGATTGATCAAAGAATTAATATCACAGTAGATGAGGATTGAGATAAAAGCAGAAGAGTGGTGTTAAAAGGGCGTCAGAAGGATTCCAGCAATCATAAATTGGTATTATTTTGGTTTCAACAATTAGTGTCAGAAATTAAGTGATTCATTGATTAACTTTTCATACTAATCTTGATTCTTCGGCTTAGCATTGCTCATGTAGGATTGGAATATGTGGTTAGTGAATCATTGATCGCTATCTAAATCACAAAAGGATAATGATGGTAGATGATGGAAAGAGATTCAGTGAGGTATCAAAATGTAGAGAGTTATTTTTATAATATTTTTAAACAAACCCAAAGAGGGATTTTTTTGGTAAAAAATATCTCAATGTATCATTGAACGATTTTTTTAGTGATTGTGTTTGCTCACAGAGATGTATTATTTGTTGACCAAGAGGGGTTCCATGGTGAGGTGTTGGATTCCAGACATATTGTTGAAATCCTATGTTGAAAACGAATGATGAAAACGAATGGATGATCTAGAGGCGGTGTGAAAAGAACATATACAAGGTGGCACCATATTCTAGTGGTTGCCAAAATTTTGGGCCTCCAAATCGAAAAATGGTGGGAACATATTTTTGTCAAAATTAATTTCATAAAAGATATAAGGTTTCCTGTAAAATTGTGTGCAAGGCCTTTTTTTGGGTCAGAATGATGAAAAATGAAAAATTCATGATGTACACAAAAGATTTTAGAATGTGATCAAAAGTTGAGGCTACATGAATGAATCATGCATGCCCAATGAGACGTCAAATTGATGTTTGCATGCTCAAAGAAGATCTTGTGAGACAATATTATAATATTCTACGCAGGGGTCAGTGACACTTATAAATAATAGGTGACCCCCCTAATTTGACCATGCTCAACACTTATAGAGAATCTGAGCTCCGGATTGTGTAATAATTTAATGAAATGTTAGTTGCCTGAAATATTTTTTGTTGCACAAAATCTAAGAATGTTGCACGTAAGATTTGAGTTGTACGCAAGATTGAATTTGTGCACTTGGGGTGTTACACAACAAAATCGTAATATTGTACGCCATTCATTAAAGTTTCCTGAAAGACAGAGTAAGTGTTGCACGAAATATTAGAGGATTCCCAGTAATACTATGGTAAAGTAGTATTCATCCGTGGATTAATGTGGAATGTCAATAGATAATCTACATACTGAGAAATATAAATTCATTTATGATAATGAAGATTAATACAAGTCTATAAACTATGAGTGGATCTTCTGAAGATATATTGAGAACAATTTAGTTGAGATAGCAGTAAGCTTTCAAATTGTGAATGGTTCTAAACCATGAGGGATAGTGAGTCATCTTCGAACATTATATACAGTTGTGCACTTTTAGTAGATTTGGTACATCATCACATCAATGGTGTAAGATCCTTGGACGTAGCCCAGTGATGGTGAACCATGTAAAAATTACTGTGTCTATTGCGTGATTTTATTTCTTTTTATAACTTTCTATAAGAAAATGAGATAAGAGAGTTTTGTTTATCCAAGAAACGAGATCAATATTGGTAGTTTTTTAATCATTCATACCCTAATTCACCCCCCCTCATAGTATCTAAACTTGTAGACCTAAAAATAATTCATTTAGTTTCATGCTTCATTACCAATCTTCACTCTCATTACATGTGTCATGAACATCAATATCACTTATTTTCATTTCTCAATTTTCACAGACTCTCCCAGTGAGTGGCATATTTTTCATAGATCACCACAAAAATTTCAAGATAATGTGTATGAAAACATGTAATTAAATTATCATTAAATTTAAATTCATGGGTATCATTGATGTTTTATATTTTAGGATGTTCTTAATATACATGAATACTTTATTTCTTCCCTAAGGAATTACCTAGACATCCACGAGAGTGTGAAAAATAGTTTTCCATTAATTTAATCCCCAGTTTTAGACCAATATTAATGACTCCCTATAAGGTTAACACTATGGAATTTGATGAGGTAATGAAATAAATTAGGGATTAACTGATAATGGATTTATTCTCTCAATTTTTCAACTAGAAGATTCCATATTATCCTAATTAGGAAGAAAGACTAATTTATGAGCATATACATTGATTATAGGTAAATAAATTTTATTCTGATAAAGAGTAATTATCCTTTTCATCACCTTGATTACCTATTTTAATAACCTCTAAAAACATAATATATATAAAATATTTTATTTTATTGTTTGTATAACCAATTGAGTGTAAAAAATAAAGAAATTATAAAGACATCATTTTGTGTGAGGCGTGGACATTACATGTTTTTAGTAATTTTATTTTGGTAGACTAATGGACAATATGTTTATATGGATCTATGGAATAGAGTACTCAATGAATATCTTTATAATTTTATTTTTGTATTCATTTATTATATATTGGTTTACTATAAATTCTATGATGACCATAAGAATAACATATGGATCATTCTTGAGACACATAGAATAAACATGTTGTGTGGGGAATATAACATTTTTGAATTATTGCTTCATTTAGTCTTTTTTTTGGAAATATCATCTCTAATTATATAATCATAGTTGATCCTACAATGTCAATGGTAGAAAATGTATGGCATATGAAAATCAACATATATGGGGTATTTAGTTTTGTTAGTTTTGAATTTTAATATCAAATTTTTTAATAAAAAATAAACTTACTATCAAACCCTTTATCCAATCATACATATAATGGTTGTAAATTCCTATGGACAAATGAATGTAAATAATGTTTTTATGGATTGAATTTGATATTAGTAAGTGATTAAATATTTACTATCCCATAATTAAAAAGAGTATTGGTGTTATATAATTATTTATCGAAGAAGGTACATGGTTTTGTAAAGTTATTTCTTCTGCATATTGATAGTTAAAGAGTCATAAAAAAACTATATGAATCATGATATTGAATATTGATACAATATCTACATGGTGATAATTGTGAGATATACATAGATCATAAGAGGAATAAATTTAAAGAGATCAATTTTTTCCAAATATAATGTTTTAATAGACATATGGATTATGATTTCTCAACACACTAACATGAAGGGAAGAAAAATAGGGAAATATATTAATTGATAATGAAATATTATGGATTAATAATTAAAATAATAAATTAGATGGATATTATATTCATAGATATATTAATGATTGTTATGGGAATTATTATGGAATTGGAGACATCACCCATTTTTCAAATGACTTCCAAATAATCTTTATTAAAAAATTAAAATAGTTCTCAATCAGATGATAAGAATTCGCAAAATAAAATTAATGTTGTGAAAGATGGGGAATTTGTATAATTCAATTTTGAAGATGGAATTATGAAACATGAAAATATGATATATATTCCATCTAATCTTTTGAAAAAAATGATATTATTGTATTTTTATTACATATTGAAATTTTTTATTCAACATAGTAGAAAAAAATATATAGGGATTTTGTAATGACATTTCATTTCTCAAATGTACTAATAATTTTTAGGGATTAAATTCCTTTTTTAATCATGGTAAACAAAAAATAAAGCCTATGTAAGGTTTAGGGAGCAACCATGGATTGTTCAGAGCCAGGTTCATGGAGAATTATAAAATCAGGAATGGGTCACATGGTAAGTGAAGGGTTAGTACTAAATCTGTGCCCTAAATTTATGGGGGCACATAGTGGCAAAGAGAATGAAACATGGTTTTTCTATAATCATACCAACCAATGTGCAAGACTATGTGAATTTAATTGGGTTTGGGGATAGTGAATTAGACATGGATTTAACATGGATGTGGAAGCCATGTGTCTATCCCAAGAGGGGTCCTACATAAGGAGTGGTGTGGAGAATATTTGTCCCATGTTTTGGCCATCCATGTGACCCAATATTGTGTTATGAATTTACCATTGAACCCTATATGAAGTTAAAACATAAAATACATCTTTATTTATACAATTTCAGGTGGATAATGTCCTTCATATCTCCCTCAAGCTATCCCTTTTCCTAATATAGGAATTCTATGTACTCATACATATGAAATATAAATCATGTGTCATTCGAAGTGTTGTATTTGAATAAATAATAAGTAGAATCTTTTATTCTTATTTCAGTTTCACATCATATCTTTTGCACTATTTTAGTGTGAACTCAGTCACCCTATTTTGAATATGTTGATCCACACTTCATCATTCTTTGGATATACTTCAAATATAAAGCCCAAATATGACGATGAGTCATCTATGAACCCAAGGTATGTGGTCTATATTTAAATAAAAAATGTTTTTCTCTTTTTATCGAATTTTCCATTATTCCATGTTCTAGAAATTTCTTCAAATTTTATTAAATTGTTATTTTATTTTCTAAAAATATATATACATGATGTTCTAATAATGATGAAAATTATAATATGATTATATGACATATACATTTTTATTTCCACTAAATTGGGTTTTCTGAAATAACTCCACTTTATTATATGGTGGATTATTGGAAAAGAACACACACTATGTGATTAGATGTTCTTATAAAAGTAATTTCCCTCATTGTGTAATTTCTTTGTTGATTTAAGAAAGTTTTAAATTTTAGTTTTAAATTGAAGTAGAATTTTCATATATTTATTAGCTAAATAACAGTTTCAAAATTAATAATAAGGAGTTGAAAGGCCAAACCATATGATTCACGCTTCATTATACGATTTATATGAATTGTGATTACCATTTATATATCCAGGATTCATGAATGTGATATATATTAATTGATTCCTTGTTTATTATTATTATTATGGTCAATCCATTAATATTGGATCTAAATGATGAATAATGTACTTCTTGAGGTAGACAATTCACTCTCAATTACTTCTGAAGTTGAGCATGATGTCGTTCACCATTATACTTATATCTCAGCGATGTGTGTGATGTTCCATGTTCCTCATTATCAAGAGTTGGGAATGATTCCTCACACTACTTTTATTGTGTGTTGAGAATGACATCCTGAATTCATAATTAGATTCATACCATTTCCTATCTGTTATTGACTATAGATCGTTAGACTAGTTATTAATGCTTGAGTTACACCCAGGACCATCCCCCATCTAGTATCGTTGTATATTACTACTCATGTCCTCACATAAATAGTGAATATATCTTCATACATTATATAACAATTATATATATAATATTAAAATATATATGTATGGTTACTGATTAAACTCTTACACAGACCTATGCAGATGTAGTTAGATCCATCCAAGTGTCCTGTAGGATTCTGAGTAGGATAGTATTTATTTATTATGTTGTTTTATAATATATTATATATGTGTAATACTATTTTTATGTTCAGAAGTTGGATAATTTCAAGACAACAATTGCTGTGGCGTACTAGGATTTTATCTCAGAAACTACACATGGTGACATTAGTACCCGAGTAAATTACTTGTCCCCATGTATGCATAAGGGAATACTCTCTTCTATAAATTCATGATATTTTTTTCATATAGTGTGGAGGATGGGTGTAGTGGACTGATAATTTTCATGGAATTATAGAGAATCAATATTTTATCATTTTAGTATTTTTTTAATTTAATATTGTATAAGCCTATCCCATGTTTCCCATTTATTATATAAGCACCCCATGGAATTATTGTTTATGAATAAACATATTATATTTTGATATTATTATCGTTTCTTGATCTCTATTTTTGTTTATTATTATTTTTCTATGGGGGTTGAAGGTGTTTTATTATTATTTTGTCTGATTCCACTGTGTTTTTGGTTATTCAATGGGTTCTAACATTGTATTTATTTTTACTTTCTCCATTGTTCCACTCTAATATGAGGGAATAACTCACTACTAAAAAAAATACTCTGATACTAGTAAGAATATTCTAGATTACATGGATGTACGATTGAGGCTTTATGATGCACCTTATCGAGGAATGAGATAGGTGGATCCTGAGTCAATAAATTACAAAGTGGTATCAACGGGTTTTTTTCTAATGCCTTAATGTTTGGGTATTAGATAATAGACTAATATGTATTTTAATTATGAAATCATCATGTTCTATGGCGTAGTTCACCCACCTAGATGAAAAAACTAAATTACATGAGATGGGTTGTTATTATTTTAATATTGTCTATTACAGTTGATACCATTTCCCCACTTGGTGCCACCCCTTTTTTATGATAAAGTTATTATTGATATTATTTAAATGATATTTCTTATACCTAGGCCCGATAGAATAAGGATGTGTCTACTCATGTATCATTATATGTACATTAGGACTAATATTCCATGATTTTTCCCGTGACATATTTACTATGAACATGAACATTATTTCCACATATAGCGACTTCCTGATAATTAAAAATTAAAGAGTTCATGAATTTCATCCTGGGTAAATATTGTTTGAATAATTAAAGACCCTACATGAATCTAAATAGTTTCTTCATATATATATTGGTGATGAACACATAAATAGAAAATATTAAAACATTGAGGGATCTAGACCAACTATCTCTAAACTGTTACACACACACACACACAGACACACACATATATATACAACATATGTTATTTTGAAATAAAATGGAATTAAACTATTAAATATAAAGGTTACCACTAAATGGGATGAATATTGTAATGTAATTAATGATTTATTCTTTTACATTTAATTGATACACCATATATTGGAATCCCAATAGTGTGATATGAGACCTATTCCAGAATGTGACCTTAGTAGTGGGAAGTTGATGGGTTACCTTACGTTCTTATGGCCTGATATGGTCTATCTTTATTTCCTAGACCTAAATCTTGTATCAGGAATGATGGTGTTTTATTTTATATAGGAAGGGTATGTACATATCATATTCATAAATAATTAATCTCTTAAATATTATTTTCAATTATAATTTGTTTTTTGGGAATTGTAGAACCAGTCCACCATGATAGCACTGAGTCATACACTATAAAGCCGATGATTTGTACGTCCCAAAATTTCATAAATGGAAATTACATTTTAATAATTATACCATATTTTATGTACCACATAAAATCACATAGAAGATGTAATATACCCATTATAAATGAATAATGAATGGAATAAGATGTATTTATAAAAGCTAAAGAAAAAAACTCCATGGAATAGTAACTTAAAATTTAGTATAGTAATGTGACTATTATGAAGTGTAATTTAGCTATGGGAAAAGGAACATCACCTTCTATTCTAATGGGGTGATATTCCATGCTCTCAATGAATAATTTCTCACCTTAATCCCAAATGTTGATAGTGCTTATGAGGTTCATCTATTTATACCTATTTTTCTTATCAATACTCTTTATAAAATCATCACAAAAATCATTTCTAAAAGACTTTAAACTATCAGTGAAAAAATTGTTTTTTGGAATCAATTTGGTTTTATAAAAGGTATTTCCATTTAAGAATATATCTTCCATTCCTCTGAATGTGTCAAAAACATGAACAAAAAATGGAGGAAAAAAATCCATTAAACATGATATCAGAAAAGACTCTAGTGATATGAACTGGAGCATTATCTTCAATGTCATGAAAGGTTTTGGTTTCAATGATTATTTCATCACCGCAGTCAGAAATCTTTTCAAGTTGGAATGAATATCTGTTTTGATCAATGGCTCCACTCGGGGCTACTTCAATTGCACCAGAGGTTTCAAACAATGTGATCATCTTTCATCCATCCTATTGAGGATAGAAAGGGATTATCTTGGTTATATGAACAACATTTTAGTGGTCCAGAATAAGCTGAAAACCATCCAGGTCACTAAGAATGTGAATGATCCTACTCACCTTTTTTTATGCTGATGACATCATTATTTTCCATCACGGTGATAAAATTAACATTCTTAATCTCAAAACTACGCTCTCTCACTATGAAGAGGATCCTGGCAAATCCATTAGTTGGAACGAATCTTGGATTTTTTTGGACGAAGCTTACCCCCAGCTAAAAATGTAAATTCATCAATGACCTTGGTCAAA